>OX336394.1:300186225-305186225 GCA_946902985.2 Meconema thalassinum
CTAAGTCCTGTTTGATTTCTTCTAACCAACTGGTTTTGACCTTCTTTGAATGTATTATACTAGCGGACCAGAGCGAGAAATCTCGCATGTTCATAAACCACACTTTCCCCAATAGGTTTATAATGAAAGACTTGAGGAGAAATGTTATGTTTTCATTTCAACCAAATGATTATAGAACACTATTTACATTTCAGTTAGAATTCCAAGTTCTACGTTCTCTAACTTTAGAAGGCAATCACTGAAAATTGGATCTTCACAACACTCACCGGTTATTCGATATTTATGAAATTATACGATTTGAGTAGTCATTTCTTTGATTTACAGTTTCTGAAATCCATGTAAAATGATAAAGGAAGACCTCAGAATGTTAAAATGACATGAAACAGGCCTCACAGAGGCCAACATGTGAAGTGGACAGCAATTATGGAGCGTATTATCGTACAGCAACAGTATCTGCAAATCGCACACTTCGTACATTCTTTAAAAGTCATATCTTAAAGAAATTATAGATATTTATGGAATTAAGAGTGCAATTCGTCACTGCTAATGTCTATTCTCTTTCATTTGAATGCTTATTCGTCACGATCGGTCGCTTGTGAGTGCCGCAGGAGGGATCTATACTACTGAAATAATATATATGATGATGATAACGCAGTTGTTTTGCATATCTGGTGTTGTCCATTCTGGAGATGTGACCATAGAATTTCAATCGTCACTTGCGCACGGTATCAGTGAACTTAGTGATTACTGTGTACAAGTCTTTTAGTCCATGAACCATTAACATAAACGGGACCATATATTTTCCTAAGAATTTTATGTTCTTGGTTTTCGATTTCACCAATTTGAGAGTGGAATATTAGAGAGATATTTTCGGAGGCGTACAATGCTTCCGGAAGAACAACTGTAACGTAGTTTCGCATTTCGTGACATCACTCTTTTATTAGAGTGATTTCATGTTATTCGGTATGCTTTCTGGAGTTTGGTAGCTCTTTCTAAATTAGCTTTCCTGTCCAATCCAGATTGTACAATAATTTATCCTAAATATTTGAAGAAAGGTAGAGCCTCCGTGGCTTAGGCGGCAGCCCGCCGGCCTCTCACCGCTGGGTCCGTGGTTCAAATCCCGGTCACTCCATGTGAGATCTGTGCTGGACAAAACGGAGGCAGATAGGTTTTTCTCCGGGTACTCCGGTTTTCCCTGTCACAATTTCATTCCAGCAACACTCTCCACTATCATTTCATTTCATCTGTCATTCATTTAATGATTGCCCCAGAGGAGTGCGACAGGCTTCGGCAGCCGGCACACTTCGTATCCTCGCCGCTAGATGGGGGCTTCATTCATTCCATTCCTGACCCGGTCGGAGACTGGAAGCAGGCAGTGGATTTTCATTTTCATTTGAAGGAAGGTACGTGTCTAATTATTATTATTATTATTATTATTATTATTATTATTATTATTATTGTTATTCTTTCATGTGTTCACCATGTCATTGGTTACAAGTAACCATCAGATCTGGATGGTCTCTGATTCGCGATGGCATCTCCTACATTTGACTGCCTTAATGATGTATTTTAGGTTAGTTCTTTGTTGCCACCACTTGATCTTGCATCGCGACCATCGCTCAGTCTTAGGAAATAGATCCGCGTGGGTCAGCCATTATTATTAATACAGTATTATTATTATATATATATGCACAGTATACTCTCCGCATGCTCCACTACACGCTCTTAACTAGTCTTACATAGTCGTGTGTAGAACATAAATGACTTTTGACAGACATACGAGGGTCATTCCATAAGTCATGGCAACTATGTTATATCTTTCGATAATGCCACAGCATGGGAAATTCACGATGTGCATTGAACCGTTAAGACCGTGTGATATATCAATACCAACAGAATATAGGGTTCTAGTACAGGAGTTATTGGCAAAGGTACAAATGAAAACCACACAATGGAACTCTGTGTACATTTGTTTTGCACTGGTACAAATGGAACACATCAATCACCGTTTCCAAGCTTTGGAACACTGTTCAATAACAGACACAGTTCGGGTGCCCGCTTCGCGGTGAGTCTGCAGTTGCTGCGCGTCCATGTCGGAAAGCCTCCACGCAACGTGCAACTGCTCGGTAATCACAAACAGCTTCACGTAGTGCTGCATGACACTGCGTAGCATCCATCGAGAAAAGCAATGATCGCTGTTCCAATCTACTTACATCCATCTTGTAGCACGGCCAAGCTCAGAATGAACGTGTATGGCGCTGGTACCTAGCCACCTGCACTTACAGTCGCCTTCTGTCGGGAATTCTGTGCTGTTTGGCGGGGAATTTCGAATGTCTACACTGGAATTTCCGTGATGCCATATGTTCGAAAGATATAACATAGTTGCCATGACTTATGGAATGACCCTCGTATTTGTTAATGGCGATTGATCTTGACGCTTTTTCACACATTTTGTAAATAGATTTGGAATACTTTTTGATTAGGACAGATTTGTGCCTCCAATAAAAACACTGTTTATTAACATTTCTCTCTCACTTTCCACTTCACTGCACTCTAATATTAAATGCTCTACTGTTTGGGGACTTCTATTGCAAGAACAGACGGAGTCTGTACCAAAAGTACGAGGCAATATTTCCATGTCCGGTTACTGTTGTTGTCATGTTTGGTGTTAGACTGATATTGGTTTTTAGTCTGCCTGCAACTGTTGGAAAGAGTGGCTTCGGTGGCGCAGTCGGTAGCATGCTGAACTGCTGTGCCCAAGATAGCGGGTTCAAACCCGGCCGAAGTCGTCGGATTTTTTAAGAGCGTTAAAATCCTTCAGTATGCCTTCCTTCGGAGGGGAAGTAAAGCCGGCGGTCCCTTCTCATAGATTTATGGCAAGTAAAAGATCCTTCCACAGACTAAACTTGTGTGGAGCTAAATTTATAGGTTAGATTTTGTTGTAACAATCTATCAAAGTTCCAACGTTCACCACTAGGTATCATTGATATCTGGTAGCGAAAGTTGGAACTACTTGAAATTGAACGGAACTTGTAGCTCACCCTAGTGGTGTCCGCTTGAAGCAGCTACAGTCTCTGGCGAGCCGAACATGTCCTCGGACACTCTCGGCACTAAAAGCCATTCGATAAATAAATGTTGCAAGGAATTCCTTTGTAACAGTGCCTCTTGAATTCTCTTCCCACTTCCTCAAATTACTTACCAGAGGGATTTTTCGAAACTGAGTAATCAGAGGTTTTTTGTCCATGTATCGTTGAGATCCTTCCAAGGATGGGCATCCGGAAGTAAAATATTTCCATTATTATATCTTATCTCCGTAGAAACAAACATATTGAAGGGTAGTGGTACTTTATTTACTTAACTTGCTGACTCACTTACTTGCTTATTTATGATCGTTTTGGAATCAATTTTTCAGTGTTGCCTTAGTATTTGAAATTTGATGTTTTTCAATCGGTCAACACGATTTTACTTAATTATAATGGGTGTTTCCATAAACCTGAAAAAAATGTACTTCCTTTTTTCTGTATTAGGGAAACACCCATTATAATTGGGTATAATCGTGTTGACTGACTGAAAAACATCAAATTTCCATTACTTATTTACTTACTTAATTACTTACTAACTTAATTACTCACTAATTAACTATTTGCTAACTTATATACGGTACTTATTCACTTACTCAATTATTTATTTACTTATTTATTATTATTAATAATAATATTTTCGCTAATTCTTTCTTAAGGAGAGCATTAAAAGACAATTAATTTTCATGGTGTTTTTCTGCCCCTTTCTTCTTTCTTCCCAAAAGCCTCTCATGGGCCTATATTCACTGTGTTTCCTCTTTCTCTCTCCTGTCCACTTCATTCCTGTATTTTTTTCTCTTCTTTGGGCGTTTGCTCAAATTTCTGTTTTCTATTTATCTATTTATTTATTTACTTACTGAAGGGCAGATGACCTCGCGGTCCTGCCCCTTAAGACAACCGTAATTTACTTACACAAACACAATCTGAGTTTGGTGTGTAGAATGTCTTTTATTTGTGCAGATTGTATGATAGAAACCATGGTCCTTGTCTCTGTGCCTTAATTCACAGCCCTCTATTCTTTTGCTGTCATAGCAGCTGTAGCGTAAAAACTCCAGATCTTGTTCATCCTTTCTCTGTGAGATCACTCAACGGCTCCTCATACCTTCTTATTCTAGTGTTAGTGGACATATTCTCAGATCGGTTTAGAGTGGAACTCAAAGAAGACAGTTCATTGTGTTAGCCTACACACTGGTTGTTGTGTGATCTGTCTAAGTGAGTAGCACTGTGCTGATAATTTCAGCAACACTGCCCCGTCATCATTGTCTGGAAAAGTGAATCACATGCTGTAGTCATGAGCATAGTCTGGCGTTGAAAAATAAGCTTGAACCCTTCCAATGACATACATGTAGCCTACTTTGCTATATATTTTCTATACGTAAACAGTAATCCTATTTTATGTTTCACTGACACTCTAATTATTTTTAGCTTACTTTTCACATTTTGCAAAAATGAGGAAAAAGTAGACTTATGAGATCGGGCAAATGTGTGTCTGTCTGTCTGTCTGTCCTTATGTCTGTCTGTCTGTCTGTCCTTATGTCTGTCTGGCTGGCTGTGTGTGTGTCCCCCCTATCAGCTCCTAAACGGCTGGAGCAATCGAAACAAAATTTGGTAGGAGTAAAGATCTATACCTGAATATCTCACGGCCATATTTGAAAATGATGTCAGTGCTACCAACTGCTGAAAAATCGCAATTGAAATTTGAGCTCCATGTTGGATATCTTGGAAGGTATGAATGGGAGCTATTTCAAAATTGGCACACGTATAGATAATAACATTGCAGTTTAATTTCCAGGAGGCCATACATGGCAGTGTTGCCAAAATGATTATAAGCTTGCTGATAGGTCTAATTTTTAAATGCATATAACTTCTACACTATCAATAGGAATTCAACCAAATTTCGTATGTACTATGTGTACATACACAGATATGAATGAGCATATTCTTAAGAGCCACCAGGGCTGCCAACTGTTAATAAATGCACTCCCTATTGTTTTTATCCAAATACCAATATATCAGAAAGTATGCAAGCAGACAGCTTTAAACTATGCACACGCATAGTACCTGACATTCTATATTAATTTGGAGTAACGTATATACGTTAGTGTTACCAACATGATTCTAAGCCTGCTGAGAGGTCCAACTTTAAATACATGTAACTTCTATACTATCATTTGGATTTCAAGCAAATTTCGTGTGTGCTATGTGTACCATAACAGGTATGACTAAGCCTATTCTTAAGAGCAACCAGGGCTGCCAACTGTTAATAAATGCTGTCTCTATTTCTGTTACCCTAATATCAATATATCAGAATGTATGCTAGCCAATAGCTCTAAACTTTGCACTTGTATAGTACCTGGTATTCTAGATTAATTTGGAGTAACTAATAAACGTCAGTGCTACCAACATGATTCTAAGCCTGCTGATAGGTCCAATATTAAAATGCATGTAACTTCGATACTAACTAATGGATTTCATTCAAAATTGGCACAACAATAGATCGTATTATTTCAGATTATTTCTGACCAATACATGGATGACATTGTTGCCAACATGATTTTACGCGCGCTGTTAGATCCAATGTTTAACTGCATGTAACGTCCACTCTATCCATTGGACTTACCCAATTTTTGTATTCTGTACCTTGAGAGATGGAACTAAGAATATATTCAGTCACCAGGGCTGCCAACTGTAGTTCTCTATTAGGCTACATTATGCCAGGTATACAGTATTTTGAACTAATTAGAAATTTCGATATTACCAACTTAATTTCGTCATTATTCTAGATAGATCCAAACAGATTAATCATTGGCATGAATCTGAAATTTTAAGAAAAGTAGGCTCTTTAGTTCGTCACGGAACTTCTTGTTACTTTTCTCTATTGTTTAGAAATACATTTATAAAGAGGAACACGGTACAGAATCTGCATAATTTCAGGAAAACCATGTAGCCTAATTTACATCGAGGAAAGCAGGTATACCTTCGAATACTACACTTGTATCTGCGTCACCACTGCTTTCATTTCCATCAATTTCAGTGTTTCTTGCAGAAAAACTCAACGCTGTCTTCAAAATCACTGTAATCACACTCCAATTCATCCAAATACAGTACGGTACCTTAAAATCGTAGCTAGAGTTTTGTCGTGCGAGCCTGCTATTACAATCATATATCAAACTCCAGTATCTATCTAACCGAACCTGACAAAAAGTGAATGAAACTATTCTTGTTGCAGGTGCGTTCGTAAAGGTTGGCTTAATACCTTCCTACCTCCTACCGTAATTCACTGTAAACTGATGATAGCCTGCGGAATATTCCGTACGCAAACTGGTAGGGTGGGAATTACGTTGCGGAACATATCGTGAACGACACGCAAAGCATAGTTATTAGCGCAGAATATTCCGGAAAAGAAATTTAAAGGGTTAAATGTAAAAGGCAGGTTTTATGTTGAAGCAATGAATAGTTCTTTTCAATTGCTTAATCTCCCAGCTCGGTGAGGGATCATTCCTCTACCGTCAGGACGGTGTCTGGGAGCTGAGCACACTTTGTAGGCAGATACAACTGGGGATGGTGACAGGCGACCGCTAACTTGGGTCTAATTAAGGACGGGTCAGGGAAGGGATTTCGGAAAGAAGTCGATCATGGACCTGTTGAAAGGAACCCTCCCTACATTTGCCTGGGCTGGCTGCGTGACTCAGAGGTAACGTTCTTGCTTGCTGTTCCCAAGGTTGCAGGATCGAATCCTGGCGCAGTCAGCTGGCTTTTGAGGGTGTGCAAATGTGAGGGAGCCATGCCAGTAAATTTACTGGCACGTTAAAGATCCCCATTCAGGGCAAAATTTCAGCATCTCTAAAAGCCGCAGTAGTTAAAAGGGACCGGCCCCGTGGTGTTGGGGTAGCGTGCCTGCCTCTCACCCAGGGTCCCCGGGTTCGATTCCCGACTCCGTCAGGGATTTTAGAAACTGACGTGAGGGCTGGAACGGGGTGCACTCAGCCTCGTGAGGACAATTGAGTAGCTGTCTGACAGTGAGGCAAGGCGTCCCGATCACGAACACCAAGATTAGCGGCCGAGGGGACCCGATGCTCTGATCACGCGTCACCCCAATATCTGCAGCCAAATTGCTGGGCAGCGGTCGCTTGGAAGGCCTAGGTCCTTCACGGGCTGTTGTGCCGGGGGTTATTATTACCTACCTCCCTTCTTATGAAGCGCACGCGAGCCTCTTAACTGTGAGAGATAAAAGCTCAAGCAGCCATTCACCTCCCTATGGGAAAATTAGAATTGGAGGTACCGTAGTGCACAGTTCGCTATTCCTGTGGGAGTCCGGGCGTGGAACACCAAGAGCCCGCTGATGAACCAACTTGGTGTTCCTGGGCGAAACCCCACACAAGACACGGCACAAACCTAGAAAAATTGCTGAGTTTTAATTCACGGGCTGTGAAAGCCAATATACCAAATAACATTATTATTATCGTTTGTCTGGTTGGGAAAATGGGAAACGATGGAAACCATTCTCAGGACGGACGAGATGGAATTCGAACTCAAGCTCTTCCGATGCCAGTGAGGCACGAGGTAGTGCGTTAACGCTCTCGGCACCGTAGCTGGTTGAAGTAGTATTTACTAAACTAATTAATAATGCGTAGCCTATCTACATATTTGAAAGCCACCCGCTCAAGACATATTTATTAGTGGATTTTAATAACAATATTTAAAATATAATATCTGTAATTTTATTTAGATTGGAAACTCTTTGTATCCAAAGGAAATTAGAATTGTTACACCCCCATTGAAAGTAGTTTATCAATTCGAAGAGAAAGTTTTGGTGTCGCAGAATAGAATCATTTTTAATCGTCTATTCGTATCGCATTGAAGTTATCGCGCACGCTTTAACGAGTGGGAACTAAGTGCGTATCTGTCCACGCTAATGTTTCCACGCTAAGCTGACCACGCAAATTCCAGACAGAATCCCAGCCCAAAAAACATTATCCAAGTTTAGACAAAGAAGACACTTGCTAAGTGCACTGATATTCTAAAATTATTTACAATTCCAGCAAATTGAATCTCTTATGAAAATAGCAAGGTGACAAATCTCTTACAAAGCGATATTATGTCAAGCGTCACAGGCGCGGTACTGTTGCCCGGCCGTCTTGTCGGCGATGCGTGTCGTATAGCTAGCAGGCGAAAAGTATCAAGGCTTTAGTCGCACAGAAAGCGGTCGGTCTGTCGCGCCGGGAAGCGATCCAGCGGTCTGCGATATGGGGACGTCACGTAGGATAGGACGCGATACCTTTCTGTGACTTGGCCTAAATCTCATCACCCCTACGGAAGTACACAATAACCTCGTTTATCCGTATCTCCGGCTTATCCATATCGAAAATAATAAAAATGTATTTTTACTGTACAGTGTTTCTTTTACGGGGTCGACTCTTCTTGAATGTCTTTTCCGCCAAGGATAGTTAAGGACAGGAATTGGAAGTAATTCATCCACGGTCTATCAAAGGTACCGTCCCGGCATTCGCCTGGAAGTGAGACCTGATGTTAGTAAAACATCTTCGTGGTCGTGCTGCGCGCAAACGCTATACAAATGTAACACAGAAAAAACTCACACATTATTTTAGTGAATAAAACAGTCGTACATGTAAGAAAAGTGTTCTTATATATATTTTACACAATTTGAAGAAAGGCATTATACTTAAGTTAAGAAATTATATAACATGTATTTGTTTCATTTAAGTTTTTAGGGATTATCCGGATTTTCGATAAGCCGGATCAGTTCCGGTCCCCTTTAATCCGGATAAACGAGGTTCTTGTGTATCTCCAACCATGCAGTTACACTTTCGTTAGAAAAATTTGATTCGCGCTTTAAGATTCATTTTTCAGCCATTCGGTATGCGAAATCTAGTCTCAAAGATTCTAAAATATACGGGAAGTTGGTCGATTTTCGTTCGGGAAATACGGGAAATAGCCTATACGGGAATTTGAAAACAGGTCACCCGTCGACACCATGCACCTGACCTCCTCTCCAGTTATAATTGGGCATACATTCGTGTTGACCTACTGAAAATTGATCAATTAATTTTCAATTGCGCAACACTGAAAGTGGCTTCAAAGTTTTCTCCATCCTGGAATTTGAGGGAGGGATCATGAAAAATCTAACGGGAAACCTCATTCAGTATGGTCGCTGTCCACGTCAAGATTTGAACCTTGGATCTCTAAACTTCCAGCTCCCACTTGTAGTCGTAGTTCGCTACTTAACGCCCACGGCTATGTTGCGAGCTCTGCCCGTGCCGTATTTCATTCAGAACCAATCAGAGTGTTTGTCCTTGCGCAAGGCCGGCGCATTGCGTCAACACCATTCATCTCCCAAGATTATTTGTTTACTAACCTCACACCTCTTGATTGCTGTGGGAAGGAAAACAGTAATGGATCATCCCAGAGGCGTGGCTACAAGTCCTGTCAGGTCGAGCAATCTGAGGGATATTTAACAGACACCTCCAATTAACTAACTCAGTATATTCCAGTATGTAAGCGTTATACCAGTCGCTCTCAACCTTTTTGAGACTGTGAGTACCACCTCATGTCTTACCAAGTAGGCTACTCTAACAACAATAAATTGAATATAATAATAATAATAATAATAATAATGACTTTCAGAAAGCTTACGACTCCATTGACCGAGTAACTCTTATTCAGGGGCTACATGAATTTGGTCTTGCCAATAAGACTCGAATGATAATCCAGAGTACGCTTTCGGATACAACTTCCAAAGTAAAGTTCAGATCTGTGATTTCTGAACCCTTCCACATTCAATCAAGTGTTCGACAGGTTGATGGATTATCATCACTGATTTTTAACTGTGCCCTTGAGAGAGTCATAAGAGAATGGAGACACGTTCTTCAATTCAAAGGATTTCCTAATGGAGTACAAATAGGCAGACCTCGGCGTAACATCAATATTGATTGCCTCGCATTTGCTGATGACCTCGCTTTGTTTGCTTCCTCTCCAGAAGTAGCCATTCAACAAGTAAATTACTTACATGATTGTGCAACCAAAATAGGACTCAAGATATCTTACACTAAAACCCAATTCATCTCTAATATAAAAGAAGCTCCAGCTCATCTTCAAACCACCCACGGCCAGATCTTAAAAGTTCAAAAGTTCAAATATCTTGGTGAGTGGATCGAACAGCTGGACCGATCGAGATACTTAAGTTAAGGAAAGAAATATCATTAGGAGTATTCTAGGTCCTAAGTTCAAAGATGGAGGTTACAAGCTCTGGGGTGATTCCGAAATATACTCCCACACTGAAAAGATATCGGGTGTAATCCGCAAACGGAGAATAACATTATATGCCCACCTTCTTAGAATGCCAGTCAGTAGATTGCCCAACCGTCTATTATCCTACTTCCGAGGTTTAACGGTGATGCCTCTTTGGCTGGTGGAAGATGATAAGGACTTGTTAAAGTTTGAAATATCTGAATCAGATATCTTGCTCAGAACCCCATTGAAACAAAAACTCCGTCAGGTTTATCAAGAGGAAGTAAAACCCACTCGGATGACTGGAAGAAATCCCATTCCGAAAGGATGAAGGCGAGATGGGCTAACAAGAAGAAAAACTGTTGAGATCCCGCGGTCCCTAGTGGCCACAACGTTAAAAGTAAATTAAGTGCTGAATTAGCTAAGGGATTCACTGCTCACCAGGCATGCTGCAACTGCTTGCAACTGGGAGAGTCAGTGGCTAGCTGACCCAATGCCTAATAAACTGAGAGCGATCAAGGGAACTACTCGCGTATGGCGGAGCTCTTTCCGGTCACGGAGGGAGTCCGTCATTTTGTGTAGGCTAAGGATAGGTCATGCAAAATCCACCCACTCGTACCTGATGAGAAGGGTAGACCCCCCACTTTTTACCTGTGGAGCCGTATTCACCGTGGCCCACATTTCAACCAAGTGTGTGGATCTTGCTGACTTACGAAGAATCCTTGGTTTGCAAATAACACAATCAAACTTATATTAGCCGATGACGTGATGGCTGCTGATCTCGTCAACCGCTTTATGAGTGAGAGTGGGTTAGGGCAATCTAAATTTTTAAGTGAATATTGGCTCAAAGACTTGCCCTTTTTTGAATGCCGATGTTTTGTGTTTCCTTAATTTTTGTTTATTATTATAATTATTATTTTTATTATTTTTGTTTTGTTAATTTTCACTCTTTTCATTTTCAGGTGTCCATCTCCAAATTTTTAATTCCCTTCCAAGTGTGTATAGGCTACTTTAATCTGTGTTAAGAGGGCAGATGACCTCGTAGTTCCGCCCTTTAAAACCTCAATAACTAACTAACTACTGTAACTGCTTGCGTTACTCATGCAGATACGTGTGGACAGTCGAGTCAGATGAGCATTTTTCTTGTTGCTCGTGAAGTTGGATGTCCAATTATTTTAACTGTAGATTAAAAATACTATTTCACAATATTATAAAATTTCGGACTGTCAACATTTGTAATATAAACACTAATATTTTGGTTCTTCAACAAAATTTAAATTGAAGAATGGATCTCAGGGAGTTTGTGTTCGCGTGCACCAGGTTGAGAATGCCTGTACTATAGCCTACAGTCACCGACCCCCTATAATATCAGGATGGTGTGTTCTGGAAACATCATAGGAGTCATCTAGTTCCAAAAGCGGTCATGTCATGTGTCAATATCATCCACTTTGATTCATATTTTCCAAATTTCTAAAGCACTGAATTGATCTAAGTTTCTGATTGCTTCAAAAATACGCTTCTTTAGATATGGAAGAAGCCGTCTCTAAAGAGAATCCTACCGCCCATGTTGATTCAGCGCTTAGAATTAGGGGAAGCAAAAATCAAAGTGAATCTTTTTGACAAATGGACATGTCTGGTTTTGAAACTAGGTGACTCATAGACTGATGGTAGGGCGGCTGTAACAAAATCCAGTCCACTAAGGTTTTAAGCGAGCACAATGGTTTTATGATCTGTCCAAAAAAAGTTGGAGTGTAACGTCATGCGATCAAAGCTTGAAATAATATTTAGCGTTCTCCTCCACTCCCTTCCCAGTAACAACGTCCAAGAATCTACGAGGGAAGGTGAATTGTCGACCAGATTTGGTAGTCCTGGACTGATGTTTGTTGTATTAGTATTAGGAATTGTGGATGGCGGTGGATTGTCGGTTCCATATGCAGGATGAATGCTGGTTTCAGTCTGTCCACAGAAATCGCCTGTTGGAGTGTCGATGTCGAAGTGTTTTGCCGTCCGTGTGAGAACTTGGTAGAGACCATCATCTGGGTGAACTGGTATGTGGTGATTCGCACGAATTAGATCAATCTTTGAAAATATTTTCTTGCCATCCAGCTGTCCATTGAAGTTAGGTATTGGGTACCGGTTTGGTTGTGTTATGTTATTTAAAGCCCGATAATGACCAAACGGGCGCCAAGATCCGCCACAGTATGAATATATACGAACCAGTTATCGTTTGAGACTTACCTTTCAAAAATAATACATTGTCGTCAACTGCTGCCAGGTTTTGTAAAAGGGTTAATTTCTGGCAGAACAGTTCCAAACGTACTCTGATGGTAGAGGTGAGCAAGTTCCATAGCTTTCTCGTCTACGACTATTGATGTTGACGGGAGATCATAAATTATTGCAACTAGCCTGTACAAGTGTAGAAGGCTCATAAATTAATCCACAACTGCCAGTAGCATGATTAATAAACAGGAATTTCAGTGGACTGCAAAATGTATATAACTAATTGAACCATTTCATTCAAATGTATCGTATCGTCCATCTTTGTTGAATGGAGCAGTGAGGCACGCCGATTCAATTTAGACCCCCCTCAATGAAGCGTATAGGCAACACCACGGGTGTGGGATGTGTCCGATTAGCTCAGGACATGACAGAACAGATTATGCAGTGTACATGAATATTCCTGTATAAATAGTATGATAAGTTTGAAATGAAGGTGAAGCTCACCAGTGCCGGAGTAAGGTAAAATGAGGCCCAAGTCCCTCAGATTTTTGGGGCCCCTTTTATTTTTTTCAAATAATTTTTATTTTTTTAGCAGCTGTACATTTAATAAAGTATATACAAGAGTTCTTTTTCTCAAGATGAATAATACACTTTTTGTAAAATCATATATACATACATTTCAATTGAAACGATCACCGTTATTTGAAAACATTTCAGATGATTTGATGAACAATTTGACAAATCATACTATTTTTTACTTCTGTAAAATGTAATCAATTTTTTTTTCTGTTTTTTTTCGGTCAATGAAATCTTCTACAATGTCATCAAAATCAATTTCCCGCAGAACATCTGACTCGATATACATTAAACTTAGCATGTCTGATCGTTCTTGTGTCATCATGCTTCTTTGCGCACTTTTGATCCGTTTCAATGTTGAAAACGAGCGCTCCACAGAAGAATGCATGAGGGTCAGGAAAATGCGAAAAACAATTTCAACGTTCGGAAAAACAGACTCAAGCTTGTCTCGAATAAGAATTTCGTCAAGTTCAGAACGAGTGGACTCAGTTTTAAAAGGACATTGTAATTCAATATAATGCTGGAACTGTCTCAGTTCTGGATTTAAAAAATCTAAATCTTCGGAATAAAATTGAACTAAATTAGAAATTACTTGGGGGCCCCAGATAATTGGGGGCCCTAGGCCTGGGCCTAGTCAGGCCTAATGGGTAATCCTGAACTGAAGCTCACCAATTGTCAGCTCTGTGTACCCATGCGATGCCTGCCATCTGTCCACTTTACTCGTATATTTCTGGTGCCTATACTGAAAAGATGTTGCTTGCTCTTCTTTCAGGTGCCTTTCTCATTCCATTTGCGGTGATGCTGATCCTAGAAGGCATCCCGTTGTTCCTCATTGAGTTGGGCATCGGCCAGAAACTGCGACTGGGTTCCCTCGGCGTCTGGAACACCATTCATCCTTGGCTGGGCGGCATGGGCATCGCCAGCTGTATCGTCACCTTCTTCGTGGCTCTCTATTACAATGTGATCATCACGTGGTGCTTCTACTACCTCTTCAACTCGTTCACGGTGAGTAATTAAAAAACACTGCACTGCAATCCAGCTAATTAGTGAGTAACCTTGACGGCCTGGAGTTACACCCACTTGCAACATAGTCCCTGGTGAAATGGGGTTACTGGAAAAGATCGATTACCAGAGGCTTTATATAAAGATATTGGAAAAAATATATAATATCAAAATCATAAAGCTTATAAGAGTAAAAATGGATTAAGAGCACACTATCCAGCCGGATCTAGAGCCCGAGAGGCTCTTCGGACCAAACGGTAGAGAGCTAGTCGGGGTGTTTGTGAGGCCTCTGAGGAGGGCCACGTTATTAAGGTACGGTATCTTTTAAAACAAAATTTCAGTCTAACCTAGCCTAATTTGGGAGCGGATGTAGACCCTAAAAAAGCTTTAAAAAAAACGAACAAAATCTTAGTTATTGTTGTTTTAAGGGGCGGAACTGAACAAAACCTTACTAGCCATCTAGTGAAGAAATCACTTTTCAGTCAGTCAACACGATAATGTTCTCAATTAAATTGGACGGAGAGTAGCTCTTATCCAATCATATGTAACTACGAGGGGTGATTAGGGGGATTAATTCGCCTCCCCCTCCCCCGAGCCAAATAATTGAAGAAAAAAAAGAACTTGATAATATTTGTATTTAGAAAGAGAAAAGACAATGTTCGGATTGATGACAAACGACTGGATTTTTACTTAGTAATTTCAGAACATTAATCTTTACCTGTGTAAGGCGGCTTCGGTGGCGTAGTTGATAGCATGCTGAGCTTCTATGCCCAAGGTCGTGGTTTCAAAGTCGGCCGAAGTCGTCGGATTTTTTAAGAGCGTTAAAAATCCCTTCGTATGCCTTCCTTCGGAGGGGAAGTAAAGCCGGCGGGCCCATGTCATAGATTTATGGCATGAAAAAGAACCTTCCACTAACTACAATTGTGTGAAGCCAACATTTTTAGGTTAGAATATTTTGATAATGTTATATTAGTTCCAACGTTCTCCGCCAGATGCTGACTGCGATGGCATCTAGTAGCCAAGTCCGCAGCGAGGTGTCCTGAACGGTAGCATTTTGTAGCAAAAGTAGGAACTACTTGAAGTTGATCGTCTGCAATCCTTCTCTGAATTACAGATAACACAAACTAATACACAGGGTGTCTACCGGTAACGAAAGTAACGAAAAAGTAACGAATTTTACAAATGGGTAACGAAAGTAACGAAAAAGTAACGAATTTTACATACGGGTAACGAAAATTTTCTGAAGGCGGATTGAATCATTTAAACTCGCGCCTCTAGGCTCAGAGATTGCGATGGAGCGAGTTTCACGCAAGCGGCGCCGATTGAATAAGCTATATTTCCGCGTGCCCGACCTCGAGGAAATGCATACTGAGGATACCCTGAGTGATATACATCGTTCAGCGTGTATTTTGGGCATCACGAAGACTTTTTAGTTTTGTGTGAAATATTATTCAGTGTTATTAGGAAACTTGACTTTTCGCGAGACGTTTATTCGCGTATGAAACTAATCAGAAACCTCGCATTTCCGTTATTGACCTCTAAATTTGGAGACCATGTCAAATTGAAGTACAGAAATAGCGCGAAATAATTTAATGTCACAATCTTGCGAAATGTTACCGTTTCGAAAAAGAATTATGAAAAAGCTTCGAAATGCGTAAGCTATAACTTATTTAAAAATCTGTCTCGTAAATTTGCGAAATCCAGTATGGTTAATTTGAAATTCCGTTATATGTCGATTTTTCCTTCGTACTTTGGTTCCATCAGATATATTATAATCTAACCGGATACCGGTATTTCGAAAACTTTTATAACTTGTATAATTCGTGATTCGCATTCGAAAGAAAACTTGTCCTCTTGTCGTATTATTCGTGCAATCCTCTCAGAATAATTCTTAATATTTGATACCTACTTCGAACATTCATCCTCAAGACGGCCGGCTGGCCGCACGATTTGCCTGCGGGAATCTCGTCAAATGGACCGAGATCGACGTCAGTTGCGTATAAAACCCGTCCCCTATCGTGAACTTGTGACCACGAGGACTGCGGGAATACCGTCAAAGGTGATTGGGCACCAATCACGAGACATTTCGAAACCTACTCGCTACTTTTCCCATGACCGTATACTTAAAAGCGTACGGGGAGCGAGAAGTGGATCAACCCACTTAGAAATAACAGCCTATGTAGCATCGCGATACTAATTTCTCCTCGTGATCCATCCTGAACTGATGAACTCCCAACTACAGCATAGGAACAGTGGGAATCACGGCGCCGGCCATACAACATGTCCATAACTACTCGTGAATTTTAACTATCCCCAACCTTGAGCTTGCCTCCACCATTCTGTCAGGACAGATAGACAAACGGTCAACGGCCGGGTGCGGCGCGGTTTGCTTAATATCGCGAGGACAACGTGAATCTCGTAAAACGGCCGAGAGCGGTAGCCGATTGCGATATATCGCGATATTTCTCCGCATTCAATGACGAGGACAACTGGATTCTTGTCAAACGGGCAGCAAGTGGCGCCGATTGCGTAATAATGCTTTATTTTCTCGTGCCCGACCTCAAGGACAATGAAAATCTCGTCGAACGACTAAAAGTGACACCGATTATCTAAATCGCGATATTTATCCGTGTTTTATCGTGAAAACTACGTGAATCTCGACAAACGAGAGAGACCAGCGCCGATCGTGTAACATCTCGATATTTCTCCGTACTTGACTGCGAAGACAGAATTCGGTTACAATCATGTAATGTCCCATAAAATTCATCGTGATCTACCGCGGGGACAAAGGAAATCTCGCCTGACGGTCAAGAGCAGAGCAATCTCTTGGCAATTATAAAAAAGCCTTGTGCACAAGACGACATATTAGCTGATACAACTCATTTGATAATAAATATCTAGTATTTATTAATTATTTTTTAAATTTTTATAACACCCTAAGTGAATTTTATTTACCGCTTTAAACACAGTTCGTTATTGTTTCTCTTTACCGCGTAATGAGCCCCTTTGCTTGCTGGCAGACCGCAGATGTATCTTGAATTCAAAGGTAACTAAAATAAACTAAAAGGTAACTAAAAGGTAACTAAAAGGTAGCTAAAACGTAACTAATTTTTACTTCATCCTTACAGTAGACACCCTGTACAGCCATAACAATTAACACCGGTTATCAGACAGATTCTACACACATCCAAAGTACACGGGGCTACATGACCGCGTCTTCGCAGCCCCTAAACTGAGGAACCAACCAACCATCATGGTTTATATTAAAATTGTAGTAGATGATATGCTGTAATTTGTTTTTATAATAAATGTAGTGATTAAGTAATAATAATAATAATAATAATATTAGCCTATAGACATCCCGTATTAGCACAGGGACATACTCGTGATTAGAGTGTTTACTTGTACCCCGCCCAATTCATTGGGCACAATCGTGTTGACCGACTGAAAAGCAGCAAAAGACAATTTGTATAGGCAACACTGGAAAAAGAATTGCATCAAATTTCCACAAATTTTAGCTAATGAACAAACATTTCCAAATATTTTTACCGTTCTTGTCAAGGTATTTAATTTTATTTTAAAAATTGTTAATTTTGTAGAAAATCAGAAGATTGCATTTATTTATTTATTTGTAGTAGATTGATTTTTTTTTTTTTCTAGTCGTTTCGGCCATCAATGGACCGCGATGTTCTTCACTCATATGATCACTGTAAAGCTTGTTTTCTTGTCTGCCAGTAGACTTCATTCTTGACGAATGTTCAGCTCTCCTTTCTTCCGTCCACTTGCAGTGAGGGCGAGGCATCACAGATGTTAAAGGGTGTAGATTACTGGTTGATTTAACCGCCTTTCTGAACAGGTTCCTATCCCAAACCAGAGCTTGATTGATTCGAGCTTCTGTTAGGTCCTTTTTAACTTGCATCGACCATTTACAATAGGAATTTTTTTTAGAGATTGATGAGTGGATTCGATATGAAAGTCGATGATGCTCCATCCGCTCCAAATGTCCAAAGAAAGACATTCTCCTTTTTCTCATCACACTCACCAAATCTTCTATATGTTCAAATAATTCATTGTTATGTCTTCTTCTGTAAGTACCATTATCATTAACAGGTCCTAATATTTTCCTTAGAATTTTCCGATCCTTAAGTTCTAATTTTCTCAATGGGCCTTTGTTTGTCATCTGTAAGCATTCTGCAGCATACAGTGCTGACGGCCTAATTACTGTATTATAATGACAAAGTTTGACATTCCGGGACAAGCTTTTACTTTTGTAAATGTTTTTGCAGGTTTGAAAGGCACCTTCCAATTTGTTACATCTGCTCTCAATGGCAGCTATTTCTGAATTACTAGGGGTAATCCATTCGCCTAGGTATTTAAATTTTCGGACTTTTTTGATTTTTTGCAGACCAATCGTGATGAATTTTGAGGCATCTTTGACATTTGTGATAAAATTAGTTTTATGGAAGGCCACTTTAAGTCCAGTTTTAGCAGCTATGATTTGTAGTTTATTAAGTTGGTCAGTGGCCTCTTCCATTGAATTAGCGAACAAAGCAATGTCATCTGCAAAAGCGAGACAGTTTATATTCAGGTCTTCTTTTTTATAACCAATTCGAATACCATAATTATTTGGTAAGATTGTTAACCATTCTCTTATAATTTTTTCCAAGACACAGTTGAACAGCATCAGTGATCCCAGATCACCTTGTCTACAGCCAGTCTTGATTGCAAAGGCTTCGGACAATTCACCACGAAATTTGACCTTAGAAATGGTGTTTTCTAAGCTTGCTTTGAACAAATTAATTGATTTATTGTCTAGGCCAAATTCACGTAAGGTGTTAATTATTGTGTCTCTATGAATGCAATCATAAGCCTTTTGAAAGTCCACAAAAATCACAACATAAGGTTTTGATCGTACCGTACAGTAGGAAATTATGGTCTTAATGTTATGAATTTGTTCAGGACAGGATCTTGATTTCCTGAACCCAGCTTGATATTCCCCTAACTGACGGTCTAATATCGGTTCTGCTCTGTTCAGAAGAGCCCTTGCAAATATTTTGTACGTTACCGATACCAGTGAAATACCTCTATAATTATTTGGGTCGGATTTATCCCCTTTCTTATGTATAGGATAAATGATGGCAGAAGTCCAATCCTCCGGCAACTTTTCACTATGCCATATTTCTTCAATGGTTTTCTGGAGACAAATGATGGAGTCATTATCTGCATATTTCCATAATTCAGCCACAATACTATCCTCCCCAGAGGCTTTATTATTTTTTAGCGCCTTGATGATTTGTGTTATTTCTTCGACGGAGGGTGGTGAACTGTCATGGTATGCAACGCTAGGATAGAAAGCAAGTTGTTCAGTAGGTATGTCCGTGTTCAAAAGGGTTTCAAAATATTCTCCAAAAGCTTTAGCACAGTCTTTATTATTGAGATTAAGTTTACCATCAGATCCTCGGATGTGAAGAGTAGGGGCGACGTATTTGGACAGTTGGTGTTTAAAAGTTTGATAGAAATCCCTTGTTTTGTGCCTTTGAAAATCATCTTCAATTTGAATAATTTGAGATTTGTGGAAATTTCTTTTTGCCAATTTTAAAATTTTACAAGTTTCTTTCCTGATGCAGAGAAAGTTCTCAAGGTTCACATCGTCTTTCTTGTTATTCCACTTGATCCAAGCTTTTCTTCTTTCCTCTATTGCGTGATCACATTGACATTGATAATTAAATATTGCTAAAATCCACTTGTGAAAAAAATGTCCTTGCATGTCAATTAATGGGATTCTTTTTTAATGAAACTGTGTATTTTTTTCCAGAGTCCACTGCCATGGGCCGAATGCCCACAAATAAATGGCACAGCTGTAACCGAGTGTGAGAAGTCCTCCGAGACGGCGTACTTCTGGTACCGCACTACCCTGGATGCAGCACCCTCGATGGAAGATAGTGGTGGCCTCAAATGGTGGATCGTCATCCTCCTCATGCTGGCGTGGGTCGTCGTGTTCTTCATTGTCATGAAGGGCATTCAGTCTTCTGGAAAGGTGGGGATCTTTTCTATTAGTTAGTTAGTAATTCTTACTTTAAGTAGCCTAACGTCTGGTGTAATGTGAGAGGTCTATTACATGTTATTCTTATGTTTGTTGAATAAAACTTGAAAATTTCATTGTAGTCCAGATTCGAACCCAAATCTCTTGCTGTCCAGATGGATACGTTTAGTCTCTTACATCAATTTGGACCCTGTATCGATAGTGACATGTTTTCAAATCTTAGGGGAGAAGCACTGTTGTTTCTATGGTTCTTTCAGCACCATATACTTGTGTATGTATGGTATTTGACTGATAACCTGTGTTATTAGTTAACTATGACTACAGTATTGTGCAGAACTCTAATTATTAGGTCTAGGACTGGGGTAGATGCCCTGGTACTTGAAATAACATCATTCCAAAATTTTCCCAAAGAATAGTGATGGCATCAAATGGTGGATCGTCATCCACCTCATGCTGGCATGGACGTCGTGTTCTTCATTGTCATGAAGGGCATACAGTCCTCTGGAAAGGTGGGGATCTTCATTATTTGTAAAACCACACTCGGGATCATCACTGTCAGAACTGGGATCAAAACCTCCAATCTCCGAACTAGCTGGAGCTTTCCATTTCAGTCTTAGAGCATGACTCTAAACGCTCGTCTAAGCCGCTGGGTAATGCCTTTTCTACGAGTGTAATCGTCAATGGGCATACTGGGCACTTACTCTTCTCCAGCGATATTGATAGATCACAATAACTTTAGTATTAATGACTCTCAGGTCTTCTCTGAACGTTGGATGCCTGCGGCTTCGGTGGCATTGTTGGTAGCATGCTGAGCTTCTATGCCCAAGATCGCGGGTTCAAACCCGGCCGAAGTCGCCCGATTTTTTAAGAGCGTTAAGAAGTCCCTCCATATGCCTTCTTTTGGACGGGAAGTAAGGCCGGCAGGCCCATGTCATACATTTATGGCATGTTAAAGAACCTTCCACGAACTACAATTGTGTGAAGCTAAATTTGTACGTTAGAATTGTTTAATGCTCTATTAAGTTCGAAAGTTCGCCGCCAGGTGCTGGTTGTGGTGGCATCTAGTAGCCAAGTTCACAGTGCTTTCATGGAGAGAAAATAAAAGAATACCTACAATGTATTCAAATTGAGTATCGATATTAATGGACCTAAATACTTATTCACATAAAATGAGCAGTTATTCAATATTATGACACCAGATATCACCTCCGTCATCGTTAACACCATTACTACTCTGATAATGTACGCTGACGATATGGTCCTAGGATCTGCTGATATAAAGGAATTACAAGAAGAGCTACAAAAACTTGAAATATCGTCAGAAAGAAAGATGACTTTCAGGAAAGGAGGGAAAAAAAACTCAAAGACGTTCTGACGCTAAATGATGAACCATTAGAAGTTGTTTCATAATTTAAATACTCTGCTGAAATCTTACTTTAGTTAGTTAGTTAGTTATTGTTGATGAAACCGAAACCCCTACTTGTGCTAATTTTGTAAGTGATTTATTCGGAGACTGTTCAAGATTCTCGCCAATGGCATCTAGCTCATCCTCTATTAAAACTGTTCGAGCCAGTATTGTCAAACTTATTTGCAATTACGTGAATCTGTGCTAGTGAAGGTGGCACTTCATCAGGAAATTGTTGAACAAATGCATCACGCACCCGCCGAGCCGACTCGTACTTAAAATAAGTTTTTCATAAAAAAATATGATGTTGCAATGATAACTGTCTCACCATTTTAGCACTTGAGGTTTAGACTGGCGACTGAGCAACTGCACGCTTATTGCAAGGTCAAGTTTGGTAATGTCAATCTGTTATTTTTATACAGTCCATCGGAACTTGAAAAAAAAAAAAAAAAAAAAAGCCACCGTATGTACTTGCAATACTATCGGAGTTTCGGTTTCATCAACAATAACTAACTAAAGTAAGATTTCAGCATTGTACACACGCTAACAAAGCCACTGCATCATATAGGATTGTACACACGCTTAAAGCAGGGGGCCTTGGCGTGCCAAAAGCTCGGCCAAGGTGACCGCAATAGCGGTTAACAAAGCCGCCGCTTGGCGCTCTTATTTTATATGAAAGACCCTGTACATACACACATTCTTTATGAATAACAGCACCCAAGAAGCAAATCTAATACCGTTCTCTGCATTGTTGCAGGTTGTGTATTTCACGTCCATGTTCCCGTACATCGTTCTCACCATCTTCTTCGTGAAAGGCATCACGCTAAAAGGAGCCAGTGCTGGACTAATACATATGTATACTCCAAAGGTAAAATCATTCTCTCACCTCTTATATTTAACCAGATTAAAACTGATAACTGCTATGTCTTAGTAATTAAATCAAGTCAGGGCAGATTCTCTATTTCCTTGTCTCATGGTCACTAACTCTTGTTGTCAGGTCCTCTCTCGAATCTCTGGAGCTTTCCCACATATTTTGTAAAATAGTCTACCAGATTTCTTGTCTAAGTCATGTGGAATTTGGCCACTTCAGCATATTAATTGAGTACTGGTAGACACCTGTTAATATTATAATGTTTATTGTAACATGTTTTCAACCCTTCAATGGTGTCTTCATCAGCATTGGTCGCATTGCTATAATACTTATACTTATACTGTACACTAAATAAAACTTAACTCTAAGAATACAATTTTGGAGTATATTAGTCTAATAGAATGGAGCCTCCGTGGCTTAGGCGGCAGCACGCCGGCCTCTCACCGCTGGGTCCGTGGTTCAAATCCCGATCACTCCATGTGAGATCTGTGCTGGACAAAACGGAGGCAGACAGGTTTTTCTCCGGGTACTCCGGTTTTCCCTGTCCAAATTTCATTCCAGCAACACTCTCCACTATCATTTCATTTCATCTGTCATTCATTTAATCATTGCCCCAGAAGAGTGCGACAGGCTTCGTCAGCCGGCACAGTTCATATCCTCGCCGCTAGATGGGGGCTTCATTCATTCCATTCCTGACCCGGTCGGAGACTGGAAGCAGGCTGTGGATTTTCATTTTCATTAGTCTAATAGAAATGGACATCCTTACAAAAGTATCTATGAAAGTATTTAATCATGTATTTGATAGGCTATTAATATGAAATTTTATCAAAAATGTTTTATTATTCAATTATTATATCTTGATGTTTCCATGTATTGCCAAGTAGTATTTTAGGCCATGAAGTAGTCTTGATTTTAATGTCAATCAAATCCATTGTTTTATGTAGTCTATTTGTATGTTGCTGGCTTCTGTTTATGTCATCCTTAATTAACGAAGTAATGTAAGTATTAAAATGTGTCCATTGATGTTGAAAAATGCTGATATAATTGTTTTGAAGCATATCCTACAAATCCAACAAAGACCTGTGATAACTAATACATTTCACTGGGTGTGTTGCCTACATATTTTCAAACCAGGCTGTAGTAAAAGAGTTTGGTCCTGTTGTTACCAGATAGGAGGATTTTATTATGAAATCCAAAATTAAAACTTACTGGAGACCATTCATAGGGAGAATGAAATAGAGAATCTTATTGATACACTTTCATTGAGAACTGCTGTTTTGTATGGAAACAAACTATGGTTTCCTGTGAGATCATACTTTGTCATAGCACAACTTTTAAAGTAATTATTCTTTAAAACTGTATGTACACATTCAGATCTAAGAATCAATAAAGAAGGCTGCTTTAAAAATGAACATGTAAGAAGCAAGTATTTATGTTAACAGTTACTAAGTCTCAAATAGAGTTTGTCATCATAGTTTTCTCTGTTGTTTATATCAGAGGCGGCTGGCGGATAATTGTTCTGGGTGTTGCACTGTTTTCATTAGGAGGGGTAGGGAGGGGGAGAGGTGGTAGGGTAAAAAAAGACTGCTTGATATTGATTCAATTACGCGGTAAAATGGATGTACATCGTTCATCCCGAATGCCGCAGTTCATAGAGCACCACATTGTCATCGGATTATAAGTTAGTCTACATGATAAACTTCACGAGAACGAAACAACGTAAGTTAGACTATATAAGAGGGCGAGAAAGAACCGCGAGTGTCGCAAGTACGCGCAAATTACATTGCAAGACATAGTATCGGCAGTTGACGGAGCATCTCGGATGTCTCAGTCCGCGCCTCGGCTCCCTTGTTGCAATCAGCGGGCAACGACCAGCTGAGTTAACTGTCGGGATAGGACTTTCTCTGCCATACCCTTCACTATTGAGATATGGTCGGTGCTCGGGCCTGGCAACGACCAAACGGACGAGCGCTCCTAGACGGTTGGTGCTTCGCTCTCAGACAGTTCACAGTAACTTATTATAAGGTTTCCTGATTTATTAAAGAACAAAATTATGAATTCCTATACTCTACATATAAAAGGAAACATACAGCTTTTATTACTAAAACTATTATTACGGTATTAAATGTTTATCTTAAAGAAATATGGTCGTTGTGCAACACTGCAACCTTATTACCGGCCGCCGCTGGTTTATATGCTGATGTCAAACTTTATTACTGATGTGTTAGCTGTAAACATTTATAATAACTTGCATTCATTTCCTATCTTACACAATGTAATCACCTATTTCACTAATGACTTCAAAAGTGTCTAGAGAATGGGATGAGTGCAGTCTTTTGTTAGTTCTTTCGCAGCAAAGAACAGATTAAAGAAACCAGCAGTTCTGTTCTGGGAAATGCACCGATGGTACTGGTGTATTTGCAGGGCAAGTCACCGAGCAAAACACTGTTAAAATCATAATACCTTCAGTATTTACTCTTATATCGAAGGTTTCACGAAATGAAAGACATGTTAACTTCCAAAAAGACAGTTTGATGGAAAAGAACGTCTGCATGTTTGGATGATTGTTTGTCGTCAGTGTTTTACATCTTGGGAAAGTGTATCATGTACTTAGCTCAGAAGATCCAGCAGGTAAGTGTGCTCCATGTGAAGACGGGAGAAAGAAAGAGACAGAAGATGCCAGGCTGGAGTGAATAACCTCTAATGAGACGAGGAGGATGATACCATCTCTCTTTCACTTCAGGTAGAAAAGCTTCTGGACCCCACTGTATGGCTAGATGCCGCCACACAAGTGTTCTACTCGTTTGGGCTCGCCTTTGGTTCTCTCATAGCATTTGGAAGTTATAACCCGCCCAAGAACAACTGTGTTCGTGATGTCATTCTGGTGTCGATCACCAATGCTTTCACAGCCATCTATGCCAGCGTCGTCATCTTCGCCATCCTCGGTTTCAAGGCCATGACCAATGTTGACAAATGCATGGACAAGTGAGTGTTATTTTGAATACAAGAGGAGACTAATAAAGAGTTTCATTAGAAATACTGTGCAAGGAGAAAACAGAGTGGTAGAGGAATTCATTTATGAATTTAGTGTGCATGGAATCTTGGGCACAGATGAACCAAGCATATCACAGGACTCAAATTATCATACAGTGATAAGAATGCAAAATACAGGCATTGCTATCAAGCTGGAACAGGAATAGTAGAGCCACAGAGTGATTAACTGTATGTGATAGAAGCACACATTGTAGAACAGGACACAAAGCAAATAAATAGGTGAACACTGAAACTTAACATACAACACATTGACCAGGGAAACACCTCTGATGATTAGAATTTGTGGAATTTAGCTTTGAAAAATCCATTTTGAATTCCAAAGTTAGCATTTTTGTAGAAAACTAAAACAAAAGAATTTAACATATATGGTAATTATAATGAATATCCTTTAATATTATCATTTTCCCGTATTGATATATTAAAATTAAATCTTTTATGCAACAATTTTAAAATTTCTCAATAATTTTTTAAATCTTTTAAGTAACTCATCTCAGTGACAATTTTTGTGTGTTTTTGATTGACTCACACCCAATGGTGTTATGGACTTTTGAGAGTGCTATAGGCTGAAAAAGACATGTACCACATGAGAACTTAAGTTTTTAACAAAGTAAGTAATATTGAAAAATGGAAAATTTATAATCAATCAATATAATTATGAACATAAAAAAAATACAAATTTGCACTGTGATTGTACACACAAACATTCGTCTTCATATGCCATATCTTCATTCGATGTTTCTTGATTTATTTTTAGCAGCTTGGAATAGTGCAGGAGGATTGATTCCATACCATTCATGTTGGTTCTTTAGCCATGATATTCTACTCTTTCCTCGGCCTCTCCTGACTTACATTTTTTCTTCAATGATAATCTGAAGCAGTTTATATTTATCATTGCAAATGATGTAGACAAATTATTCAAGTTTTATCCTTTTGATGTTATGCAAGACCTCCAGTTCTTTGTGCAGACGATTGAGCACTTCAATGTTACGTACTCTATCAATTCATGATATTCTGAGCAGGCACCTATCACACCACTTCTCAAAGGCTTAAAGTAAGGGTCTAGGCTTCAGTACCATACAGCAGGATGGAGAATATATAACACCACAGTTAACGGAGACAAAGAGCAATATTAATGTCTCTGTTGCACAGTAGCGGTAGTTCATTTTTTTGAATGCAGCTTTTGCCTGTTCATTCAGTTCAATAAAATTTCACTATTTTGGTCATTGACCATTAAAGAAATCCCTTGGGTTAAAATTTCCAAACAAAGTCCAACCAAATGAAAGCTAATTTTTGCAAACCAATAAGAATTTCAATCATTTTTATTGTTCTTATGAAGGTATTTGTTAATTTTTTACAAAATCAAGAATATTGCATTTATATTTTGCAGAAAACTAATGATTACACATTTAGAACAAATTGAATACCACTAAAATCCATTTGTAGAGGCAATGGTATTGTTATTATTTTAAGGGGCAGAAGAGCAAGGTCATTTGCCCCAGAGGTAATGGAACATGGAGATATATGACATGGTGAATGTTGGGCCCCCGGAGATATGCACTCGTCTTCTAGGGGGGTACGGTAACGATTCTTATTGGGAAATTGACAAAATGACAAAACCAGATGTTGCGATCAGTTTTCGAGGTATACAATATGAACTTTCTTCTTTGATTGTCTGAGGCACATAGCACTACAGTAGTACTGTATATCTACTACACTACCACAGGTTTACCATCGGCTTTGCTGCATTGGTGGACTCTGCATATTTACCTTAACACGTGACTCTGTGAATCATTTTCAACAATGGAAGTTGATGATTACTTCTGATTTCAAGAAACCCGCCATAATACGTTTGTGACTGTTAATGTTGCGACATTTCCTTCTTGATATAATATATTCAAATAACCTCCGTCAATCAATACAAAAAATTATGCGTTATAAACGCACTACTGGTGGGACATGTTTCGAACCATATTATGGTTCTTCCTCAGCCACTTCAATACAGTGATTGGATATATAACACACTAAAAACACTGGACAAGATAAAAAACATCTTCCTGTTGACCATTTGTTGTGTTCTAGCTTTATGGAACCTTTTCTTTTGGAATGCGTATGGATGCCGAGGGACTAGGTTGTGCAACTTGCACTTCTTAAGGAACCCAATGTCTTCAATAATGTTACCTAATTTAATTCGTAGATGTTTATACCTAAACCTTTTAGCTTGACTTACCGCATTCTTGTTCGAATTAAATAACTTACACAACAATAATAAGTGCCATTATTTTTATTTCCTCGCTCACAAATCAAGGCAGATTTCATTTTGGAGATAAAAAAGTGCATGCTAATACCGTTTTCGTTATTTTAAAGATTTTTAAAAGGTTTGATTGAAACTAAAATGATAAAACTTTGTTTAAACTGATCTTAACGATACCGAAACACATTATGTTTAACTACAACATGTGAATTATTTTAATATAAATACTTCACCACATTTTTAATATTACTACTATTTGTTACATCAGTAACTTTCAACCTTAATTTTCAAAGAATTACAGTGGGGGTACAATAGGAAACTAGTCAGGGGTACAATTTTTAAAAGGTTTGAAAATCCCTGGTCTATAATATTCTTGCTCTGATAAGTCACTCTTCATCTCAAATTTTCCTTTTCCAGCTTGAAGGTAAATTGCCATCTTATTTTTCTCAAGACCTGTTGTGGATACACATTAGACAAAGATGGCCAGAGTTCTGTACTTGCCCTCCATTTCTGTTTATCCTACACTGACGATGAAACTATTTCTGTGATATGCACTGTACACCTGAACTCATGTTTCTCAAAATTTGCTCTGCTGCCTTTTACCAACCTGTCTCTCTAGGTTCTGAATGGAATATCATGCTGTAGTTTAGCTCTGCTTGTAGAAGCAGCATAATACTTGTCCAAACTAACCTATTAATGCAATGCTTTGTTACAAAACTGCTTGCTTTCCTTATATGCACTTTGATGTCAATAAAGTGAATTATGCATAATGTTCATTGCTTAATTATTTTCCCCTCTTACAGGCATAGAGAAGGGGAACTGGAGGAAAGGACACCAAATAAATCTTTGACTATACAAAAATAGTCTGGATCACTTACATTCTGTTTTGTTTTCTTTCTAATTTGTTTAAATCTTTTATTTATTTTTAGAAAATATTGTACAGTTGAACCTCTTTTGTATGTTTTCTTAAGTGAAGTTCGATGGCACCAAAATTCTGGGTGTGTTGCTATGGATGAGCCCAGAGAGGCTGGTATAACCTTTGTCCAGAACATTCCAGGACTGATCTAATATCTTGGCTCAGATAAATGTTTTGCAATTCCTGCTACTGCATTTGAACAACTAGATATTTTACAACTCACCTGCTTTAATCACTTGGTTCACTCCACCTGCTTGAGGCAGTGCGACCTGGAATAACACAGTTACTCAAATGTGACAGCTAGAACTGTGTAACATTTACCAGAGCCAAGATATTAACCCTCAGCAGGTGTTGCGAAGACTTTGTGTCACATATATTCTGTTAATTTGCACCTTTTAGACTGTAGATAACGTTAAAAGTAATATTGTTGATGGTTAGAAAATTATAAACAATACACTATTAATTTAATCCTCTTGAAATTTGAAGTAAAACGCCCATCAATTAATTATAGTTATATAAAATTAGATTTTATCTTTGTATTGCTCTGAAATATATTGATTAAATTTCCATTCCTTATAAGAATTTAAAACTATTGAATTTTACTGGCACTCACACAATTGTTTACACTTTTAACATAAATACAGGGTCTTTCATATAAAGTAAGAACGCCAAGCGGCGGTTTTGTTATCCGCTGTTGCGGTGGCCTTGGCTGAGCTTGTGGCGCGCCACGGCTCCCTGCTTTAGGCGTGTGTACAATCCTATATGAAATATTACCTTATAAAAGATGGTGGAAATGTTGTCCTTTCTGGGTTATACAGGCATCGTATCTGGTAATCACATTCTGGCTGACGCGAGTGAGTTCTGCCACTGTAATGTTTCTGATCTTTTATTGAGCACTGAGCCAGTAGTGTCAAACTTATTTTCAATTATGTGAATCTGTGCTAGGGAAGGTGACACTTCATCAGGAAATTGCTGAACAAATGAAACACGTACCCGCCGAGCCGACTCTTACTTAAAATAAGTTTTACATAAAAAAATACGATGTTGTAATGATAACTGTCTCACCATGTTAGCATCTGAAGTTCAGACTGGCGACTAAACACCTGCACGCTTATTGCAAGGTCAGGTAAATCCTGGAAAACTCCTGGATTTTTAATAGGTCTGGAAAACTCCTGGAAAATTACGAAAAATTTGAAATCTCCTGAAAAATGGCCACTGTTAATTAATTATAAAAATCTTTTTATCCACTACTAAAATTCCCAGTCCGCTCTTAGTCCTCGACATCATGATATCGCGGATGGGGTAGCAAGGGCCATCTAGCGGTCGCTCTGCAAACCATGCTTATTTTTTACCGGAAATTTACGCGCCGTGTTTTATCTTAAATCATACTCCCGCTGCGGTTTTGGGTGAGCACTCTATCGTTAAGGAACGAAATTTCTTCAGGCTACCTGTTTCTGTGTGTGAGAGCACGCGATAGTATTTTTGTAAAACATATTGAGTATAGACAACTTCACCGCAATAAAATTGCAGGCGGCATTCTTTTCTCTTTTTTTTAAAGCGGATATTTGAGTCACAAAGGCTTTTTTAAAACAACAATTAAATCATTTGTGTGTAGGCTTGCATATCAATAACGCAATCACCAGTAATTTTTGTCCACATATGTATAAGTAAACCAAATACAACTGCTTTATTTTGGTCTTGAAGTCGGCAGCATATAAAGCCCCCCCGGACTCACACTTATTTTTAAGTCTGGAAAAATGAGAATTACTGTTGGAAAATTCCTGGAAAACTCCTGGAAAATCGTTGACCGATTTGAGTGGCCACCATGTATATACTATGCTCGCGCTTTCAGTACTACAAGAGGGGGCCGTGGCATGCCACAAGTTCTGGCAAGGCCACTGCAGCAGCGGATAACAAGTCCGCCGATCACCGTTCTTACTTTATATGAAAGACCCTGTACAACTTTGTAATGCAAATGGTGTTGTATGGTCATAAACGGTACCACACAGTATTTAGAGAAAGTTACTGAGGTATCTGATGACTAAGCATGACTCCGACTGCTGGTCGACCTGGAGATTAAAGAAAGCTACAGTGGTGATCGAGGCCTGGAAAGGGATTTGAAAGAAGTACCATAAAAGATCCCACAACACCAGCTGATGGTTAAGTCAGTCACAGAACATAGTGAACAAGAGTTGTACATTATGTTCTAGGAAATATTTATAATACTTGCACGAGAATTAATACTACTTCTAATAAGGGCAGTCCAAGATAAATACACCCAAAGAACCGTGGTCAAGATCTTCATTACTGAGCAAAAATAAAATCATTCTTATTAAATGCTTTGTATGAATTGCAAATTTCTATAAGCCACTCCCCTTTCCATGTACCCCTATTCTATGCTTGATGGCATTGCCACTGTATTGTGATACTATCTTCTTTCAAAAGAGAGCAGAAAAGCAAGTCTCTTTACAAATGCAATCTGAAAGTCATCATATAGGAAATTTCATTCATCCTACACGATACAGGGTGGTCAATCATTTAAAATCATTAACTTACATGCTTCCTTTGCATGTGATTTAGGAACCGTGTTATACTGGATAAGATGGGCTACAATGCAACTGGTGACCTCTACGATGACATCATGGGCAACTTCACTGAGGAGTTCAACGAGACTGTGCTGGAGAAGAAGTTTGGATTAGAAGTTTGCAGTTTAGAGAAGCAACTTGATCAGGTAAAAAAAATGCAGAGGGCCAAGTGGAAATTACAATATCACTATGTCATTTATTTATTTATTTATTTATTTGTTGTTGTTTGAGTCTTCAGTCTTTTGACTGGTTTGATGCTCGTTTCCATGCCTCCCTGTCCTGAGCTAATCGTTTCATCTCTACATAGCTATCACACCCTACATCCGAGGCAATCTGTTTAACATATTCTAACCTTGGTCTACCCCTACAGTTCTTGTCCTCGACCCTTCCCTCCATAACTAAGTTTGCTATTTCTGGGTGTCTTAGTATGTGTCCTACCAACCTATCTCTTCTCTTCATTAGCAGTAGCCAGAAACATCTCTCCTCTCCCACTAGTCTCAATACCTCTTCGTTTATAACCCTATCTACCATCTGATCTTCATCATTCTCCTGTAACACCACATTTGAAACGCTTCAATTCTCCTCTTTTCTGCTGCACCAATAGTCCAAGTTTCAATTCCATAGAGTGCCACGCTCCAGACAAAGGCCTTCAAAAATGACTTCCTAATACCTAAATCTATATTCGATGTCAACAGATTCCTTTTCTGTAGAAATGCTTTCCTTGCCTGAGCTAACCTACTTTTTATATCCTCTTTGCTTCGTCCATCACTGGTTATTTTGCTTCCTAAGTAACAGAAGTCTCCTACTTCCATTAGTTTTTCACCTTCCAATTTGATGTCCATAGAGGTTTCTGATTTATTTCAGCTGCATTCCAAAATTTTTGTTTTACATTTATTAATTTTCATCATGAATTCTTTCCTCATATCGGAGTCCATACCATTCAAAAACTCATTCAAATCCTCAGGAGTGTCGGCCAAGATGACTATGTCATCGGCAAATCTCAGAGTTAAAATTATTTCTCCTTGAATCTTCACTCCCACTTTACATTTTTCTCCAATTTCCTTCATTGCTTGTTCAATGTAAAGATTGAAAAGTATGGGTGATAAGTTGCAGCCTTGCCTTACACCTTTCTGAATACCAGCTTCTCTCTCATGTCCTTCAGCTCGAATGACTGCTGTCTGGTTTCTGTATTTATTTATTTAATTAATTAATTAACATTTTGGAATGCAAATTTGGCTCAAAATGTTGTAATAGTGTGTGTAAAAGCAATTATTTGGATCAAGCATTAGGATAGGTAGTAGCCTCCGTGGCTTAGGCGGCAGCACGCTGGCCTCTCACCGCTGGGTCCGTGGTTCAAATCCCGGTCACTCCATGTGAGATCTGTGCTGGACAGAACGGAGGCAGACAGGTTTTTCTCCGGGTACTCCGGTTTTCCCTGTCAAAATTTCATTCCAGCAACACTCTCCACTATCATTTCATTTCATCTGTCATTCATTTAATCATTGCCCCAGAGGAGTGCGCCAGGCCTCGGCAGCCGGCACAGTTCATATCCTCGCCGCTAGATGGGGGCTTCATTCATTCCATTCCTGACCCGGTCGGAGACTGGAAGCAGGCTGTGGATTTTCATTTTCATTAGGATAGGTATCATGGGATTTGAAATGAGGTATTACTACAGCATTTGCTTGGCGCGAGTACTGCTAAACTCAGCACTGGGATTTTGAAACTACAGCTCCCTGTCACAGTTATAGAGCATGCCTTAATATTCTAGGCTATGCCGCTGGTACTGTGTACTTGTTGATTGTGAGTTAATCTATTGATGTTCTTTGTATTTACAGGCAGCTGAAGGCACCGGCCTAGCTTTCATTGTGTTCACACAAGCTATTGTCGAACTACCATTCCCTCCAATTTGGGCCGTTATGTTCTTCATGATGCTCTTGGCCCTTGGACTCGGCTCGCAAATTGGAATCCTGGAAGGGATGCTGTGTACGATTTTCGATATTGAACTTTTGAAGAGGGTTCGAAAACCATACCTGACAGGTACAATATTTCTCTTTGTATTTGCTGGAAATGATGACAAGTTCAAATGACCAAGTCTCTATGGATGCAAATTGTCACTAACCTTTTCTCTACTGATGTAAAGTTTGCCTTGCATGCTGGCTTATTTCATGTAGCAAACAAGTTATGTAGTGAAATGTATAACCTTTTAGGCCCGTTCTTACAATCTCCGGTTAAATATTTACTGGCACTTTTATGGCAAGTTTATTGGAACTTGATTCTTACAATACCCGGTTAGCGACAAACTGACAGTAAAATAAGTCTTAACCGGCAGTGAACTTTACCCGAGGATTCTCCTCCCGTAAACTGCTTTACTGCCAGATTTTCTATCATAATCTCAACGCCAGCTGATTACATACATCGTCAATATGTCTAGAATTATCCGTAATTTCATGGGCTTCGTAAATGCTGATCCTGTTCAAAAAAGGAGACGAAAGGTATATAAGAATCGAAGTGATTATTACGAGGAGTTAGATGATCAAGACTTTTTTAGACGATTCCGTTTATAGAATGCAAACACATTTGCCATTGGAAACAAATTCATAAATATCCGTATTGACAGTAGAATTAAAATTTAGTAGTATTGATTCAGCATATAATTATAGCTTTTAATTCAATTCCGTTTGACGAAGCTTTTCCTCTTGAGGCCTTTATTTGTCTCATTTGGAGATAATTAAAGTCCTTCCATATCTAATATTTCTCTTTATAGCCTAATCGTAACGTAACAAACAGATTGCGCCAAGAACACAGATCAAGGAGTATAAAATATATATTTATTATTTACTCCCTGACGCAGATACACTCATGCCAAATATTGAGAGGTATCAAGAAATCTGCAAATCAAATCAGAAATATGTACCAAATGTTGAAAATTATGCACAGATCTGCTAACCTACTGTAAACATTAACCGGAACATGGTAAGAAGGATCGAATGTTTACCGGGACTTTACTCCGACTGTAAAGCCAACTGTCAGTTAGAGTTTACTGTCACTTTACTGGAGATTGTAAGAATGGGACTCAGTGTATCTCATTTGTGAATTTATTATGGTAAAGATAAATTATCAATGTTAACGGTAAAACGGTGCAAGAGACATGGACCCGTGGAGGTGGAGGGGGGGGGGACTTGTGAAATTTGCAATAAATACCTTTTCTAATGATTCAAAATTGATCTGGGAATTATGTAGTTCACTCCCCGGCTGACTATAACCCACCCCCCATCCCAAATTATAACACGATTTATATAGTAAAAATTCCAGCTCTGGCATTCCACTTTTGGCGTTGGAACAGTAGAGCCAACCCAACACATACGGTACTAATTTAGGCGGAATTCTAAAACAAAAGAACGTCTATCTCACTTCATAGTGCACTAAGTTCATTTATACATTTAACACTGTGCAAGATTTAGCACTTTTTCGGAGTGAATATTTTTATTTTTTGTTATACAGTATATTGTTTTTTCTGCATTATAAAATTTGTTTTAGTAAAAGATACATTTGCCTAGACCAATAACATTGACAATGGTTACAACCTAACACGTCCAATCCAATGGTTTTTCGTCAACCGTGCCCCGCTAGCTTCCACCCGACCATTCTAACCTTCGTTTTGTCCAATCCAATAGTTTTTGACAATGGTTACAGCCTAATGCATCCAGATGAATGGTTTTGACAATGGTTACAGCCTAACGCGTCCAGATCAATGGTTTTGACAATGGTTACAGCATAACGCATCCAGATCAATGGTTTTGACAATGGTTACAGCCTAACCCGCCCAGATCAATGGTTTTTTGTCAACCGTGCCTGCTAGTTACCCCGCATCTACACTTAACCATTCTAACCTTCGTTTTGTCCAATCCAATGGTTTTTGACAATGGTTACAGCCTAACGCGTCCAGATCAATAGTTTTGACAATGGTTACAACCAACGCGTCCAGATCAATGGTTTTGACATTGGTTGTAATGGTTTCTATTGCCCTCACGTTGAGCGACAAATGTGGCAGTTTCGCTTAGGCTGGGATGACAAGTGAAACGGTATTTACTTTGCTCCACGTTGAGCGTACAAATGTGGCAGTTTTGCTAGCCCACACTTTGAGCGACAAGTGTATCGGTTTGACTGCCCCTAACTGTTGGGAGATAAATGTAACTGTTTACCTTTGCCTAAGCTATGTTGTTTTAATGGGCGCCAAGACCTCAATGCAATGTTGAAATCTAAATTTGTATTTAACAACGTCTAGCTCTGGCAGAACACCTTCAAGACTCTATTCACTCAGATCGTGGTATGATTTGATCATTAACCCAACAAACAATTGTATCAGGAGAAGGAATTGGTCTATATCTAATGCTACCTACTGAAAGCAAAGATTGCATTGTAAAAGAAATGAATTTATTATATAAAACAAGTATAGCAAAATTAATAATAATAATAAGTATAAAATTTAAATTGGAGCGTTGTGATTTGAATATTACCGATAGAAAATTACGTGAAAACGGAGTTTGATAAATTGATTTTACTCTTATTGCCAAGCTATGAAGTTACTGAAATATGAACTGTAAAACAAAGAAAATGAGAGATTGCGTATTTCCGCGTCATTTGCGCTTACCACTGGAAATTGCTAAAGCATTTCCCTCGTACTGGATGATGCTGTGTGCTTCCCACAGTCTCCTGGACGTCGCCATCTTCTTCGTTATTTGATGATATTCTGGTAGATTAGATAATTCTATGGTCCGTACCTCGGACCCAAACACTCGTATAACTACACTGGTTAAGTTTCACAAAGATAGTCGCTAACTCCACTGAACATCGGAGCGACTCCCGCGTGAACCATACTCGTTAAGTTCTACGCAGATAGTCCACGTTCCACGGAACATCGGAGCGACTCTCGCGTATAACCACACTCGGCAAGAACTACACAGATTGTCCTCGTTTCACGGCGCGTCGAACGATATATCCACACGTTGGCTCCCCCACCATGGTACCGTCTTCCAGCTTACATTGTCTCCACTGATTGGCTGAGCACGCCGCTACTTCCCCTCCTCTGGTTCATTACACACGGCGCGCGAGAGGGAGAAGTCGATCTCCGTTCCAACAATTCGCCTTTTCTTGACGATGCGAACCCGCTTGCGTAATACTTCTTGACAGGAATCAGCTTGTATTTGAATTTCCAGTGACTCATGTCTCTCGATATACCCTAACTGACGAAACTCCGTAAATTTCCGTAATCAGATAATTTTCTATGATATTGTCGTTCGTAATAATTTGCTTGATAGCGTTTTCTAAGACACAGAAAACCTATCTGTATGCTTATAATTTTTATAAAATGCTCCGAAAATATCTTAATAATAATTATAATAAATTAATAATAATAATAAATTAACATGAAAAATTCTCTTGGCTGAACAATTTGCCGCGTAAATAAATATAGAATGGCTTCCTACTGACTTATGCCAGTTGCATAAAAAACCCTCGAAAAACACGTTACATATTCGCCTCGGATCATCGGATGATTTACCGTGACGACGGTCCATTATCTGATTATCCCAGACACGTTAATCAACCCATCCAAAATACATATTACATAAATGAGATCACCCTAAATTACAGATATATACACTCATAATTTTTCTTCACGCACTTTGCGTCAAAGTTTGTTGTCACTATGGATTGCACTTTGCAACCAGTCCAATGTTTTACATATAGAATAGTGTTCCACGGATATTTCCGCCTCTCAAATTTCTCTATGTTGGAGAAATAGACAAAATTAATGTGTGAGCACTATGTATTTATGATGTCATATCACACGCATGACACAGCTGGGACACAGTTATTGTGTAAATGACACAGTAAATGACGAGAGATGGTGGATGGACAGGAAACGATGGAGAGGCTTATGTTCCAGGCAGACCCGACCAGCGGTTGGAAACTGCTCAAGATGATGATGATGATCACACGCATTGAAGGTGTTCTGATATATTTATATCACCATAGAACTTCCTAATTTCACTGGAGGTCCCTTCCTTATGGTGACATTTAATCTCACTTATCACTGAGCACACGATCACACTATTGTGGCAGCGCCTCGTGACCATAATACTTAATCTCTCTTTAAAGTAGATTAAATTAATATTGACTTCTGAAAAAAAAAACAGTAAATGCGCATTACATATAACACCAAATATTTCTGTGCCGTAATCGCCCTGTCTTGTTAAGTTCCCGTAGACCATATTCTACTTAATACTAGTTCTCAACACAGACCATTTCTCCTCACACAAATAATACCATTGTACAAATTATCTTAAATTACACACTTACAAATCTTAAATGGCGAGGCCGTAAACAGAAATCACGTGTGCTGTTATGTATGAGTTTCATGAAGGACTGTCTCGCATTCTGATGGCCCATCTTTTATCTCGTGGACGCCTTAAGCTAACAAGCCCTATACAAGCGCTCCCCCATCTCTTGGAGATAAATGGGAACCCATCAGCGCTGCCAAAATGGCCTTGGTGCATCGAGACAATTTAGTGCTCAAGAGCATCCGACAATCCCGTCATATTTCCCTGTACCTTAAAAACTCTCATTTACTTACATACTACCCCCCTGTGTGACTTCTGATACGCCTGCCTGGAAGACCATCTCCTCCCACGCACCAAATACCACACTTACTCATTTAATAGGCTGGCTCGCCAGCTAAACACACTCACTTTATGACACATATTTTCGTAGGCTATGTATATTATACGTCCCGTATAATCTGTTTCCCTCACTATTCTCCAGCACATATGCTGTTTTTCCAATACGTTTGGAAACTATAAATGTTTCTGCGTCACCTGCTTCCAACCTTGCAAGTGGCTCCCTTTAACTTAACGTCATCACGTTGCTCCACTAGCATATTTCTCAGTGTCTGTAACGATGCCCTGTTGCTACTGTCCACACATGCACATATTAAAATACCGTCCTCTGCTTTAACCACAGGATAATCCCTACATAAATTAGTGTCCCTCGATAGCATGTCTGCAAGAATGTTATCTTTACCTTTAATATATTTTACTGTGAATTCGTATTCCTGCAGAGCAAGAATCCACCTACTAACTCTGTTAGAACTGAGTTTACAAGTTCTCATATACAGTAATGCATGGTGATCTGTGTGGATCTCAAATTTCCCCCCTACTAAATACATTCTAAATTTCCCTAAACTGAAAACAATACCTAAAAGCTCTAACTCAGTAATCGTGTATCTTTTCTCTGCTGCAGTCAGTCCTCGCGAGGCTAAAGATACAATGCACAGATTACCCTCATCATCTCTCTGACATAATACTCCAGCAATGCCTATATGTGAAGCATTTGTCATAACCACATATTCCTTATCTTTTAACGGATATTTCAGCACTACAGCTTTCTCAAAACCTTCCTTTAGCGCTCTAAAAGCCTGATCATGCTTGGACTCCCATCTCCACCGAGTCCCACTTTTAAGCAATTCCCTGAATGGTTCTACCAACCCTGAGTATTTAAGAACGAACCTCCTGAAAAAGTTGCAAATTCCCAGGTAAGTTTTTAACTGTTTAACATTCTGTGGCACCTCTGCGTTAAGTATCTTATTAACCCTACTTTCTTCTGGTGTTACACCTCTACTCGACACTCTATGACCTAAAAATGCCACTTCTGACAGAATGACGACTTAGACAGCTTCAAAGTGAACCCTGCCCGATCTAACTTCTGAAAAACTATATCTAAATGACCTAGATGCTCCTCAAAACTGCGTGAACTAATTACCATATCATCTATGTAAATGGTTACAAACTCTCCTGTGTCATCCCCTAATGCGATGTTTAAAGCCCTAATTAAAGCTGCTGAACTACTCTTTAACCCATAAGGTGTTCTACAAAATTGATAAAGGTTATATTTATGACTAAAATCTGTAAATGGTCTATCCTCGTACATAAGTGGCACTTGCCAAAAACTGGAACTCAAATCTACACAAGTGAAATACTTCTTCCCCTCAAATGTTTGCATTAATTCCTCTATTGACATAGATTTCAGCTGATCTGAACTAATTCTACTGTTAACCAAACGAGCGTCTAAACAAATACGAACAGTGCCGTCGGTCTTGGGTACCGTGATCAAAGAATTAACATATGGACTGTTAGAGTGCTCAATAATCCCATCTTCAAGCATCTGATTAATTTGTGCCTCAACTGCACTCTGATAAGCGAAAGGTACAGGATATCTATGTCCTGTGAATACTGACCTATCAATAACGTTCAATGAATGTGTATAGCAATTGGCCATACCAATGCGATCCTCAAAAACTCTCCTATTACACCATAACACATCATAGAGCCGAACACACTGTTCATCCTCTATATTTCCCTGAAATGCAGCCTCACGTAACGAGTCCTCTATAGACTTCCGTTCGTAATCACACTGCCCACAAAACATGGAGAACCCCGCTCTACGGCTGGCGATATCTCATTTAAAGTACAAATCACACCTACAATACTACTCCTCTGAATATGGTCATTGAACGCTACTTCTACTTCAGAATCTCCCCATTTAAATTTCAAACTCCCTACATCATAACATAAGTTACCAGACACTCTACTTAGCCACTCTGAACCCAAGATAACACTGAATACTAAATTTGGAATTACAAGGCAAATCTGCTTCTCTACATGATACTTAATTTTAATGTCTACTAAAACTTGCTTAGAAATTACTTTAGACCTCTTCCCAACAGCTGTGATAACAAAAGTGCTTTTAATTGGCATCTCCTCAAAATTTACTCCAGTTCCTTTCATTTTATCATAAAATGCACTACTTATGCAACTCTTCATACAACCACTATCAATTAAAACATCTGTGTACGCCTCGGACACGTTAAATTTAACTATGGGGCTCTTACTAACCACTTCCTGAATAATACCTTCATCATTTAGTTCATGTAATAATTCATTTCTTACATTTAGGTCATAGGGTTCCTGTATAATTGTATGGACAGGGCATGCTACAGACTGAGATTCTGACCTTACTTCGCAGCCTGGTTCGCGTTTAAAGAACCGCTACAGCTGGCCGTAGTACTACTAACTACTGAACTGGTCTGGTTGTTCTGGGCTGTGTTGTCATTGTTTGGCTGTATATTACTACCACTAGGCTGTCCTCTTCCTTGACCCCTATTCTGGTTGTAATTATTGTCATTATAATTTCTCCCTTGATTTCCCCTGAAATCATTGTTTCTCCCTTGATTTCCCCTGTAATCATTGTTCCTCCCTTGATTTCCCCTGAAATCATTGTTCCTCCCTTGATACTGATAGCCATTTCCTCTGTTCTGATTTAGCTGATTATTATTATTTCTATTTTGAGCGTTGGCTCCTTCGCCACGGTTCCCTTGAACTTCTTGATGCCTGGCTTCATTAGGTCTATTATTATTATTACCCTGGTTCCGATTGAAATTGTCCTCATAACCCCCTCTCCCTAGTGCATCAAATGTGCTTAACAAATTTTCTACTTGTGATATTGTCTTTACATTCTGGATACAAGCAGCCTCCTTGATCCTATAGGGAAAGTGCCTAAGTAGCAACCTCACCACATCACTTTCCTCCTTCAACCCATCCAGATATTTACACACTAATACCTGCCCTAAAAAGTATTCGGTCATGGTGGAGCTTCCTTTAGGGTTATATTTCCCACACACTACTCCCTCACGATGCTGCGACTGAATAACTTCATTCCAGAACTTTTCACAGAATTTCATTTTAAAATCATTGATATCAGTAAACTTGTCTCTGTGGACAGCAAACCAATTCCTCGTTTCCCCCACAAACACTTGTTCTAAAATTTCAACTACCTGGCACCACTCAATACTACCATTTTCCAACCTCTCCCCGAATTTATTTTCTATAGTGTTCATGAACTCCATTGGGCACCCCTGTCGATTGCTGAACTTACCCAGTTCTACCTCCCTGTGTGTGCTATTCACAAAAACTGGCCTATTCTGACTATTTTCTTGCCTGATCCTAGCTTTTAATTTTAATTCTAATTCTGCTATTTTCTCCTCAGCCTTCCTCTCAATACTGTTTACTGTTAATTTAATGTTTCCTTCTGATTCTTCTACTTTATCATATAGCTTTGCTTGTTTCTCCTCAATCTTGCTAATGCTCTCTCTATTACTCTCTCTTAAATCATTTACTTCTGCAACTATTTGTGAGTGGACTTTCTCAATTCTACCCCCCAGCTGTTCCTTAACCTCTTGAGTAGCTACCTGAATTTTGTCAATTTCTCCCCCCAATTGCTTTTTGACCTGCTGTGTTTCCAGTTGCACTAGTTCTTTTAAATTTTCAGCCTGTGTACTAATTCTAATTTCCAACTCCTCCTGTACTTTTCCTAATTTTCTGTCTACATCTGCAATAATTTCTTTAGCCTTTTCTTCCATCACCCCCCTGATCTCACCTCTAATCAGTTCGAATTTGTCACTCATTTCCCTACTGTTTTGTTCTAATCTGGCATTGTTTTGTTCCAGTTTAGCATTTAAAGTTTCAGTACTCTCTCTATTTTCCTTACTGTTTTGTTCTAATTTAGCGTTGTTTTGTTCCAGTTTAGCATTTAAAGCGTCTGTACTTTCTTTATTTTCCCTACTGTTTTGTTCTAATTTTGCATTATTCTGTTCTAATTTTGCATTTAAGGCATCACTACTAACTTTGTTCTGATACATGAACTCGAGAAGTAAAGTTTTTAATTCTGGTTGGCCGCCTACACTCCCTGTTTCAGTATCGGGATTTACCTCCGCTACCCCGGTACTACCATCACTCGACATACTGCTCGTATCATCACTCTCCCGTTGATGACCACTACGTAACCTCATCTGTCTTTCTTTCTCATCCCCCATAATGATATACACTGATACAGACAAATAACCCCCAAAATACAGGCACAGAAATATATACCCTTCTCCTTCCACAAATGTTATTAGGTTTTCAGCCCCAAGTTGTCGGCGACAAATGTAATGGTTTCTATTGCCCTCACGTTGAGCGACAAATGTGGCAGTTTTGCTTAGGCTGGGATGACAAGTGAAACGGTATTTACTTTGCTCCACGTTGAGCGTACAAATGTGGCAGTTTTGCTAGCCCACACTTTGAGCGACAAGTGTATCGGTTTGACTGCCCCTAACTGTTGGGAGATAAATGTAACTGTTTACCTTTGCCTAAGCTATGTTGTTTTAATGGGCGCCAAGACCTCAATGCAATGTTGAAATCTAAATTTGTATTTAACCCCCTTAGCGTGTACGGCGCAATGGTGCGCCCACTAGCCTGCTACGTTCACAGCGTGTACGGCGCAATGGTGCGCCGTCTAATTTGAAACGCCCGCTACGTGGACTTCGTAATAGTTATTTATTTGGTCGTAAGATGGCAGGAAGAGGCAACTTTTGGCTACACTTCGAGCTACTTATTATTGCCAGGAGGTGTCGCATATCTTCACAGTCATTTATTTTTCAGATCTCTGCACACGTGTTCCCGCTTTTGCGGACCGTGGCACAGCTATTGGTGACAAAGAAATAGCTAATTTGCTCGATATTAGTGCCAACGAAAATGATTCAGAGTATGACAGCGATATAGAGGATGAGTTCGCTATAACTTCCAGTGAAGGTAGTGATGCTGACGACGTAATTCGTGATAGAGCGCCAAGAAATACGAACACATTAGGCGACTGTGATATTGTCCCAGTATTGACGTGCCGCTGACCAGGGATAACCAGGTTATTAATAGTTTATAATATTATGTTATATGTTGTTCTTATTGTGTGTGTTTTTTGAAAACTTTTGCCAGTGCGTTTGGAAATTATAGCGAAATGCATATGACACCGCGCTTACCATTGGGAGTAGGCTAGAAATAATGCACGTTGTGGGTGCAGCCCAGAGTTTCACAATATCACGCTTGAGGGGTTAACAACGTCTAGCTCTGGCAGAACACCTTCAAGACTCTATTCACTCAGATCGTGGTATGATTTGATCATTAACCCAACAAACAATTGTATCAGGAGAAAGAATTGGTCTATATCTAATGCTACCTACTGAAAGCAAAGATTGCATTGTAAAAGAAATGAATTTTTTATATAAAACAAGTATAGCAAAATTAATAATAATAATAAGTATAAAATTTAATTTGGAGCGTTGTGATTTGAATATTACCGATAGAAAATTACGTGAAAACGGAGTTTGATAAATTGATTTTACTCTTATTGCCAAGCTATGAAGTTACTGAAATATGAACTGTAAAACAAAGAAAATGAGAGATTGCGTATTTCCGCGTCATTTGCGCTTACCACTGGAAATTGCTAAAGCATTTCCCTCGTACTGGATGATGCTGTGTGCTTCCCACAGTCTCCTGGACGTCGCCATCGTCTTCGTTATTTGATGATATTCTGGTAGATTAGATAATTCTATGGTCCATACCTCGGACCCAAACACTCGTATAACTACACTGTGTAAGTTTCACAAAGATAGTCGCTAACTCCACTGAACATCGGAGCGACTCCCGCGTGAACCATACTCGTTAAGTTCTACGCAGATAGTCCACGTTCCACGGAACATCGGAGCGACTCTCGCGTATAACCACACTCGGCAAGAACTACACAGATTGTCCTCGTTTCACGGCGCGTCGAACGATATATCCACACGTTGGCTCCCCCACCATGGTACCGTCTTCCAGCTTACGTTGTCTCCACTGATTGGCTGAGCACGCCGCTACTTCCCCTCCTCTGGTTCATTACACACGGCGCGCGAGAGGGAGAAGTCGATCTCCGTTCCAACAATTCGCCTTTTCTTGACGATGCGAACCCGTTTGCGTAATACTTCTTGACAGGAATCAGCTTGTATTTGAATTTCCAGTGACTCATGTCTCTCGATATACCCTAACTGACGAAACTCCGTAAATTTCCGTAATCAGATAATTTTCTATGATATTGTCGTTCGTAATAATTTGCTTGATAGCGTTTTCTAAGACATAGAAAACCTATCTGTATGCTTATAATTTTTATAAAATGCTCCGAAAATATCTTAATAATAATTATAATAAATTAATGAAAAAATTCCACAGCCTGCTTCCAGTCTCCGACCGGGTCAGGAATGGAATGAATGAAGCCCCCATCTAGCGGCGAGGATATGAACTGTGCCGGCTGCCGAGGCCTGACGCACTCCTCTGGGGCAATGATTAAATGAACGACAGATGAAATGAAATGATAGTGGAGAGTGTTGCTGGAATGAAATTTTGACAGGGAAAACCGGAGTACCCGGAGAAAAACCTGTCTGCCTCCGTTTTGTCCAGCACAGATCTCACATGGAGTGACCGGGATTTGAACCACGGACCCAGCGGTGAGAGGCCGGCGTGCTGCCGCCTAAGCCACGGAGGCTTCTATAATAAATTAATAATAATAATAAATTAACATGAAAAATTCTCTTGGCTGAACAATTTGCCGCGTAAATAAATATAGAATGGCTTCCTACTGACTTATGCCAGTTGCATAAAAAACCCTCGAAAAACACGTTACATGGTTACAGCCTAACCCGCCCAGATCAATGGTTTTTTGTCAACAGTGCCCTGCTAGCTTCCCGCGGCCAAAGGCTGCACCTACACCCGACCATTCTAACCTTCATTTTGTCCAATCCAATGGTTTTTGACAATGGTTACAGTCTAACGCGTCCAGATCAATAGTTTTGACAATGGTTACAATCAACGTGTCCAGATCAATGGTTACAGCCTAATGCGTCCAGGTGAATGGGTTTGACAATGGTCACAGCCTAATGCGTCCAGATCAATGGTTTTGACAATGGTTACAGCCTAACGCGTCCAGATTTCTTAGTGGTGGTGTATTTTATATCTTACATGTTGGGCACACTGCCGTGACATCAATGTCTCGTCATGTCTCGCACAGCTGGAGTGAGCAACATGGCCACCGTAGTTCGAATTTAACAAGTAACACACATAATTACGTAATTGAGCACATATTTCCAGTATATTAGTCATAATGAAGGCCAATTTCAATAGGTACTCTCCCGTGGAACCCCTGAAAAGGTATGAAAATCAAATATTATCACTTACCATGTAAGTGAAACTGTAAAAGTCAGGTTTCTGTCTCATGCACTAGTAATATGTTAACTGCCTAAGATAACTGGGCTCCCATCAATATGTTGACCAACAGAATAAACGATCCGTTTTGATCCCCAGACAAGTGATACTTAGTGTTATTATGGGCAGTGAACTGAAACGTCGTATTATTTCTTTTGTTTCAGGATGTGTATGCTTCATCTGTTTCTGTGTTGGACTCGTCTTCTGTACGGGTGCTGGAGAATACTGGCTCAAACTATTTGATTCATTTGCTGGCACAATTGGGCTTGTATTAGTTGCCTTTCTTGAAACTATTGCTGTTATGTATGTTTATGGCCATAAGAAGTAAGTGCATTGGCATACCGGTACCGTACTGATTTTCTTTTCTTACTGTTTCTTCACTTTCTCTAGTTGTTTTAATTTCTATACAGTAGAACCTCGATGCATCGTTCCCGGAACTGTCGTTTTCCCGTATGCATCGTTCAATTAATTTAGTCCCGAAAATTTTCCATAAAACTAATGTTAAATTTCCCCGCATGTATCGTTCCTCGAACTATCGTTTTTTCGCATGGATCGTCAAAAAATCACTAGTCCTTGGCCACAATTTTCCCGCATTGATCGTTTATGAGAAAAATATATGCTAAAGTTCTTTTCAATTTGAAGCAGCTTAGTGGCAACCTGTTACGCGAGAATGTACGAGGTACGAACGATTAGGAGTTCCTAGGCTTGAGCAAGTTCAAGTAGGCTGGACTGCAGTGCGCAGATTGTTTACGCGCAACCACACTATATAACCACGCCTACGAGCCTTCAGGCGCCAACGATTCTGCTCGAAGCGCCAAGCCGTCATTGTGCTGTTTCATTTCATTCTGAGTGGTTCCGTGTAGTATCTTGGTCGTGTGCGGCGATTACAATTTTATCTGTAGTTCGTAATGAAAACTTTACTTCACTGACGACGCAATTCTCGTAATCTCAATAATGTACGCTGCGTTTGGCAATGCTTGGCTAACAAGTTAGATCACACAGAACAGCAATGAAAGCATTTCGACGGTCTTGAGCGGGTGTCGTCATAGCGTGACGTCATTTAGCCTTGACATAGCTTGCCCGGTCAGAGACCCGCGAACACTCGGAACTGCTGTATTCTTTCATTCGGAACACCGGAAGTATCTCCCGCGGAGATTGGCGAGCTGTGCGATGATGGCGCGGGGGAGAGGAGTGATGAAGAGAAGACGATCGTGAGCCCCAAGTCGTCCCGAGTTTCGCCGAAGCGCATGCCGTCTTAGCGAAGATGAAATCCTTCATGTACTCGCATGTCATCAGTGATCGTGAAGAAGAGAACATTATGCAAGTTGAGAAGGCTTTGTTTCGTCTGAAACGTAAAGCTTTGACGAAACAAAAAACAATTAATGACTTTTTTACTAAAAAGAGCAAGTGATAAAATGACATATGAAATCATATCGCGTACATCGTGGTTGCAATATTTTGACGTCTCTATAAAGTTTACATGAAGAAATATGTCCAAATACAGTACCCGTACTTTCTTTATTTTTTTACTCAATTTTTTTTATGTTACCCGCCTTTATCGTTTCCCGCATCCATCGTCATTTTCCCCCTCCCCCTTGAAAAACGATGCATCGAGGTTCTACTGTAATAATTTCATTGAGGTTTCTTCCTCATCAGTATTTTAATTATAGAAGGCCATTCAGTCGGTCAACACAAATTTTGCCCAATTACATTTGGTGGGAAAACAAATATTTAAACACCCTAACCTGAAAGAAATATATTACATGATCTATTTATCACAAAATAACACACTTTTATTTTCTTAATTGGATAACATCATCACACAACCATTCTGCTCATTGTGACAGATCTTGGATCTGCACAGACACTCCTCATCATTAATTGTCATGTACAGTTTATCTTATGTAAATTAATCGGAAAGTGCCCAGTTAACCCTTACAGTGCCAAGATGCCGATACATCGGCACGTAAGTTCCATAGGAAAAATGCCAAGATGTCTATTCGATCGGCACGCTCTTATATGTGTTATAGTTATGCGGTGCGGTGCTAGATTGCTCTACAAATCACGTAGTACGGAGGTAGAATGTTTGTAATTCCTTCCTATGTGATCAGATGGCACTGACATAGCTTATTCGAAGAAGAGTCCATTGCAGGTTCCGTGTTGACGTATTGTAATTAAGTATAACAAATTTAAAGTTTCCGCCTAATCAACACTCATTTATTATTTAGTTACCTTATGGGTACATGTTTCGGAATTAGTACAATTCCTTCTTCAGCCCTTCATAATTCATATTCGGAAAAACAGTAAAAAACAGTAGGCTTAAAACTAAAGGACAGCAGCACCATGCACTCAATAGATATCAAAGACATGTACACCAACATACCAGTGAGAAAAACTATAGATGTCATACGCAAACAATTGACCAATCACAGCGAACTTTCTAAAGTAGAAATCGAAGAATTAGTTGCAGTATTAGATTTGGTGACCAATAATAATGTCTTCATGTTCAATGGTAAAATTTACAAACAGTCCGATGGTCTCGCAATGGGATCTCCCCTATCCGGCATACTTGCCAACATTTATCTCGACCATTTAGAACACGAAAAAGTAATTAACCACATTGATGGAATTGAATTCTGGGGAAGATACGTCGATGACGTCTTCATCGTCATCAATGAACAAAGTCAAAATATAGGCAACATTCTAAAAACTTTGAACAACATCGACGAAAACGTCAAGTTCACTGTTGAGTCCGAAGTCAATAATGAAATTAATTACTTAGATCTAACGGTAACTAGAAAAAGTAATAGGCTCCACTACAAAATATACAGGAAACCCTCTCAAACGAGACCACTATACGTCATGACTCCAACCACCCTGGAAGTCATAAAAAGGCAACTTTCATCAGCCTCATAAATAGAGCCCTGAATATACCGTTGTCCCCAAAGGATTTGCAACAGGAAATAGAGATTATTCATCAAATAGCAAACATCAACGGCTACAGTCACGATTACATCAATAACCTTGTTCATAAAGCAAAAAATAAACCGAAAACTACATTAGTCAAAATTGAACCCGAAAAGAAAAAATTTGCAACTTTCACTTATGTGGACCGAAGCGTTTATACTGTCTCTAACATCTTAAAAAAACACAACTTAAACATTGCCTTCAAAACCAACAATTCTAACTTCAAAAAATTCTTCAATTCAAGCAAAATCAATCACACCAACAAATATTCCAAATCAGGTGTATATGAAATCAAATGTGATTCGTGTCCAGCCAATTACGTAGGCCAAACCGGTAGGAGCTTTCGCACTCGTTATAATGAGCATTTTTCAGCAATAAAACATAAAAAAAAATCGGCTATGGCATCCCATATGGAAGAAAGTAAACACAGTTTCACCAGCTTAGAAAACGATGTTAATATATTGCATTAGGTATCCAAAGGCAGTTGATGAATATTTTGGAAAACATACACATCAACGTATTCCAAAGGTCCAATGCAGACAAGAACTTGAATGAAATCAATTTTGATACCAATATATTATTTGATACGTTAGCAGACCACCTCATCTCCAAAAAATTAAAACCTCCATAGACAGTAGCAAGTTCGTTGACATCGGTGTTCCCGTCCCACCCAGGGCCGCGCCGTTCATTTTCCACCCCGAGCAGTTCCACCCCTCCACTTCCCCTCCGCTCATGTGCGCCCCTCAACCGTATCAGGCAGCAGCTTGACTCCACTCACAGCACTAGTGGATTAGCCTGTATACACATCGGACCGCAAACAGCCAGGCACTTGACCTTACCTACATCGCTTCGCATTAGCAGTCACACCGATAAGTTAATCTAACATAATGCACTCCACGCAATTTTTCTTTATTCAAAGTCATTTCCTTTATTTTGGTACCAATTTTCGCTTCAGATGTAGGAGCCTACCACCCAGCACCATATTCATTGACCTTGACGTTTTGCTCTTAAACGTTGCACGTAAGTCCAAAATTTTTGTTAGGGCGGAATTTAAGTTAAATTTTTGTTAGGGCGGAATTTAAATCTTTGGCTTCAACATATTCCAACCACTGAATGGTTTCATTTCAGGTCCGTGGAGCTTTCGGCTCAAGATAAACACACCCAGTTTATGTGCAAAATACAAGTTTAATAATCGGAAGGTTTTCTCCGTTTTGCATCTACTAAGCACATGTCAGCGCACTTTCAATAAAGTGCCGAACAAAGTTTCCACCTATGTCAACATTTATCAGTACAGCAAGTTATTTGTGTCCTGAACACTAATGCAATGTGCTCTTTGTTTTTATTTACAAAAAGAAATTAACGACTGCACAATTTGACCTTCGCATACCTTTCAAGAATGTGCATAATAGTGATTATTAATCAATTTGATTGTTAACAGCAGGAATGTTTTTATTGCTTTATTGTATGTAATGTCCATAGGGTTGTCATGTTTTAAAGTGTTTAATTAGTTTTTTATAGTATTTTAATATCATTGTGTTATGTTTCTCACATGGACGTGGTCTTTTTAGTCTATGATGTTTCCGAATATGAATTATGAAGGGCTGAAGAAGGAATTGTACTAATTCCGAAATATGTACCCATAAGCTAACCAAATAATAAATGAGTGTTGATTAGGCGGAAACTTTAAATTTGTTATACTTAATTACTGACATAGCTTATTTTTTGCTTGTTTACTCGTACATTATGAGTGTATAGTCCGCGCGCGCTTGCAAATATGATCCAATATGGCAGCCACCTTGTTTGTTTATGTCCGCGAGTTGTGATTTACTTTTGATCATTTTACGCTCTAACTGACACATTTGAGTTATTAATCATGATATATTAAGTCTATTATTATTTCTACTGTAGTAATAGTTCAGTAGCAATTTATCTAGGACTTAGCAAAGTTGTAAATAGTACATTTGTCGCAAGAAGGCATGCCATCACGTAGGCTTATTTCGGGTGAAGAAATTGCAAAGTAGGCCTACTATAAATTGGTATATATGATCCTAAATATCTTCACTTTCTTATACACTTTTGATTTAGTGTACAATGTGCTAATTTATTTCAAATACAGTGAAACCCCTCAAATCCGAACTAATTGGGGCTGTAGCCTGTTCGGATTTCAATTTGTTCGGATTATCCGAAAAATTTGCATAACCTAACATAATAACCAGCCCTCGTTACGGTATCGGACTGTACATTGAGCGAGATAGGCTAGTGACAGTGAGGATGAAGAAACTTCGACAGACAATGTGACTTATACTGAAGCTGCATCTGCTCTTGACGTCACATTGTGCTTCGTAGAACAACACGCTGCAGCCACGCCAAACGATGTCATGTTTATGCGACGCTGGCGCTCAATTGTCACCGCGGAAAGATTTTCATCACTTCAACAATTGAAGATAACTGATTTCTAATGAAAGATTACGTGATATTTTGTGTGTTTCTATTGTCATTTCATTGGTTTAGCAAAGTGATTAACCTAAGGCATTACAATAACCAACTATTCCGTTCTTCATTCCTGGATGGGATAAGTTTGTAGCGTGTTTGCTAGGCATGTTAACATGTTAATTTCTGAAATAATTATGTAAATTAGGTTATAATGTCGAATATATAATTGTTTTATGACTAAACAATTTTCTCTTTTTTGCGTGTGTTTTTCTAACTTAAAATTGTCGGAAAGAAGTCGTTCGGATTACCCGGGATTTCGGATTTCCGGGGTTCGGATTTGAGGGGTTTCACTGTAATAACTTTTTTATTTTTTATAAAAAAAATATTATAATTTTGTGCACAGTATTCCATGAAATATTTTTTGTCAAATGTAAGTCACATGTTTAGGCCTATAGTCCTTGGAATATATCAAGCTATCATACCAAATTGTATTTCCATATCTTTTAAACTGAGGCTTTTATTATTTTTTTATGCAGTGATGCACAATCCATTGAAACATGGCTGGCATTCTATGCATATGATGACCTATTCGGGGTCGGCATCCAAAGGGTTAAGGAATAGAAATAAGTAACCTAACTGTTGTCTGATGGCCTTGTGCTCAATACGAAGCAAATCCTACTACGATGTATAGGTCATTAAGGAGCGACACGGTATAACTTCGAACTAATGCATTGATTAGAAATCGACAGTGATCTAGGTGGCGGTGACTGGCTATATACAAACTTTGGTAAAAGTTATTTTCTTATATAATTGTTTGGTAGAGAAGTTTTTCTTTGTTAAAAATTTGACGATATTTCACATGTCCTGGTGACTGTAATTCATTGTATCGCTAAATAATGGAGATGTGTCCATGAATTGATGCTTTGAGAGATAAAGCAAGTTTGCGGAACATAAAGTACATCAGAATAAACATAATACCCCAACCACAAGTAAGCCTAGGTAGCCAATGGAACGTGTAATGTACAGCACTTTCCGTAGAGTAGTTTATATATTGATTCATTGAATATAATAATTTTTCTTTCTATCATTCTACTCCGTAGTTGTTATTTTGTGATTTCCATATTTATTCTTTCTATTTATTATTTCTACAAGAGGGGGGGGAGGTGATTTTGCCATAAGCAAGTCCTATTGCCCTTCTGCCCGGGAGGAGAGATTTCGTGTTCTCTACTTCATTCTCATTGTGTATATGAGTGGCGCCCAATGATATTTGTTTGTGTTGAAGAGCGATCATATTATCTTGGGTTGAAACATGTCATCCAATTAAATACCCACCCTTTTTTTGTACATAAAAGCATGTCATTAGCCAATTTTTATTTTAAGAAAAAATAGGCTTATGAGATCACCTTTTGTCCATGTGTGTGCATATATGTGTATGTCTGTCCCCTCCTTCTAATAACTTCTAAACGGCTGAAGCTATTTCAATAAAACTCGGTAAGGTCATAGTACTATTTTGGCCGACCCCGACCGTGCCCTTCAAATTTTATTACGTCTCACCAATCTAACATGGTGGCTGTGCGAAATATTTCATGGTATTCTATATCTCCGAAATTATTACTGATATTACCCTGAAATTGTGTACGATGATAAAGGGTACTACTAGAAGTTTACCTATTAGACTTTCTAAAACCTGGTAGTGCAAAACCAACATGGCGGCCAAGCAAAGTTGAGAATTTTAAATAGACTTTTCTCGCGATTTAACCATCGAAACGCAATAAAAATTGGTGCAGCGAATGATTAAACACATTGTAATGCTCTGGCATCTAATTTAGTTCAATTGTTTACATAACCTCAAGATGGCGGCTGTGCAAAATATTTCAGCGGCATTCTATATCTCCGAAACTATTACGGATATCACCTGAAATTTTGTATGGTGATAAACAGCACAACTACAAGTTTATATATGTAAGTGTCAAAAACCTATAAAGTACAAAACGAAAATGGCGGCCAAGCGAAGTTGAAACATTTTAATAGACTTATCTCGCAATTTAACCATCTGAGCGCAGTGAAATATGGTACAGTAAATGTTTATACATATTGTAATGCACTGGCATCTAATTAAGTTAAAAGTTTACATAACCTCAAGATGGCGGCTGTGCGAAATGTTAAAATTGAGTTTTTATTTCTTGTGTCGTAATCATGCGATGGAAGTGAAAGTTGGAATAATGAACCTATGCAATAATTTTCCTTTAATCGTACATAACTCGATGGCCTATACATATAACAATCCAACATGGCGACCAACTGAAATATTTAGATGGTTCTCAAATCTACGAATCCATTACAGCAATCAAACTGAAATTTTGTATGTTGGTAGAGGCAATTAACATAAGTAGGATATATTAAAATAGGCTTTAGTTCTTCACGGAACGACTTGTTTTTTGATAAATATCTCATGTAATATTTCTTTCCAGTTAGCGTATATAAATACAGTAAACTCCCAATTATCCGAATCAATTGGGGCTGGACTCGATTCGGATAATCGAAAATTCAAACAATCGGATTTACATACATGCATACAGTATGTATTTTAAAGAAAAAGAGCTTATTTTTGATTTTGTATACATTTTTAATTATGTAATTAAATCAAAAGACAACACTTTTTACATTAAAACTCACCAATATACAGGTTATATAGTGTACAAGTGCTGTACAATAGTAGTAAATTAAAGTCATTGTTTGCTGAATATCTCGGTCAAAGTAAGATCATCATCCCACTAATGTTCTCGCTGCGCCTACACTAGCTTTGTGGAGTGAAGGCCAATAGCGCGCGTAGACAGAATCACATTATTTTGCGAATCGTAGTACGTTTTCGTCTTATTCTTTTTTTCTGAAAGCGATTCAGATAATCAGCGATTTGGATAATCAGCAATTCGAATAGTCGGAGTTCGGATAATTGGAATTCTACTCTATTGTTTTCCCGCCTAATGTATTTGGAAACAATTTGTGTTGACCGACTGAAGAGCTATCTACAGGGAATGTTCTCCGCAGTGGCTACATGCTACTGGTAGAGGTAGCTTCAGCAGTTATGTTGGCAGCACGGCTGCCGCTTTTATCAAAATAAACAGTAAACTTTGTACTCGCCACAGTCATTCATAACAGATGCTGGAAGTGTTGTCCTTGTGTTCGAAGACAGACATCAACACGTCTACACAATATTGTCGAAGACTTTCACTAAAGTTTCTTGCGTAATGGACTGCACATAATTTATGATATTCACTTTATTTGTTTTTGGATTAGTGTTTTGAGCCGGTCACACAAAATTTACTTATCAAATCCCGAACAGTATCCCGGTTTGAACTCTTTGAATCAGGAAACCGTGCCTGAAATTTTAGTAGGACATTTTCGACCTTCCCGAAAAACGTATTCCACTAAAAAAGCTCTCTCTTCAGTAGTAAACATTACCTCCTGTTTACTGTATACTGTTGCACTCTTCCAATAATAATCTATCTGAACGCTCGCTCACTGCAATACACAATGACGATTTCGACAGCCCACACGCGTAGCCTTCACTGTACCGCTACCCTGCCCAGGACACTGTGCTGCCAACTAAACTGCTGACGATACCTCTCGCAGCAGCATGTAGCCGCTGCGGAGGACATTTCCTGGCGCCCTGTATGATAGAACTAGGCAACACTGAAAAATCGCTTCTAATACACTGCTTCAATCCTCAGTATTTTCCAATATTTTTTCTTGCATCCATTTTCTTAATGTTTAATAATGTGAAGTCATTTAGTGCAGAAAACTGTGTATGAGTGAGTGATATACTGTGATTAGAAGTTTTCCATTAATTTGATACAAACTTCAAGGGAACAACATAAATCTTCAAATTAAAGACAAATTGAAATTATATGAGGTCTGTTAGAAAAGTATCCGACCTTATATTTTTTTGCATCAAGCATGCTCGCACGAGTCCAGCATGTCCTGTGAGACTTTAACATGAAGTTAGTTTTGCTCCGCCATCAGCAGTTTAGGCACAGATTTCGTGTTGAATTCTCACAGAACATGCTGGGCTCTACAAACAGTGGAACACTATAATCACTGGTGATGAATCCTGCGTGTACGGGTAAGACCCAGAAACCAAATCCCAGTCCTTGCAATGAAAAACAGACGAGAGCTCTACCCACTACCTCACTCAAATGCTGCTTGCCAGCAACAGATACTATCGACAGGCGGGAAAAAATTCACATACACGCAAGAAAGTTTGAGGTCGACTCATGCAAGCACGCTTCATTCAAATCCATCAGGTTTTCGCAAAAAAAAAGAAAGAGGTCGGATACTTTTCTAACAGATCTCGCAGAAGCTTGATTATCCAAGTCCTATTGTACTAGAGCTCGAGTCAGCCGGGAAGGCGGTGCGCAGAACACAACGCTACCATTACGTCCTGCCTCACTTCCATCCCACCAATCACAGTCAGTCTGTCTTGAGAATCTGAGCTAGTGTGTTGTCAGGAAAGCGAAGTGATTATATCATAATATTTAAAGATCCAGTGGAAGTGATTGTGTACATTTTGAGAGCTATGGAAGCAGAGGGAAGTAAACGACAGGTTGTGCATAGGCAAGCCCGAGAAATAGTTTACAAAGTGTACAGCAGAGTGAAAGAGACGGGCTCAAGGTAAGCGACGGTGTTGCCACACCGCAGGCGGTGTGGGGACTCAGACATGGTGCACCTGTTGCAACAGTGGGCATGTATCTCTGTCTCTCTCAGCACAAATCCCAGAGAGCCAGCCGCCTTCCTGGCTGACGCGAGCTCTAGGAGCTACAGTCTTATTCCCATTCTTTTCTTACCACATGATATCCAGTCGTACATAGCTCTCTTTAACTTTGACTGTTGTAACTGTTTTCAGATTCACACAAGATATAGAAGACATGACAGGCTACAGACCAGGATTCTACTTCCAGATCACCTGGAGGTTACTAGGACCACTCCTCATGGGTGTTATTCTAATTACTTCCATCACATATATGATCATTAATAAACCCCAATATCAGGCCTGGGATGCTTCCAAGGTAAACACAAAAAATATTTCTCCTACCTAGTCTTTTAAGGATACCATCTAATAATACATGAGTCAGATCAAATACATTCATTTCTAGTGCACTTAAATTAGATGTTCATACCTGCCATAATACCCAAGAAAGCAAAATTAACCCGGCAGTGGTCGCGGGGGGGAAGGATTATCTCACTTTGTAAATGTCTTGCATGTAACTTCTCAGCCCACACGCGGATTCCTAGGTATTCCTAGTAAGGAGCATAACGAGACACCTCCTGCAATAATAGCAAGTTAACACTTGAAACATTCACACGGTTTCTATTACTGTATGCGCTTGCAGAGAAGTGAGACTTTCCCTCACCCGACGACCATAAACGTAACTATTTTTGTGTTACTTTTCGTTGTATAGTTTGTTCTCTAGTGAATTTAAAAATGGCTAATAAACTAGAGGAACAGGTAGGACGAGGTGGAGCAAGAATTAAGAAGAAATTGTGAGGCAGATGATGATTTGTTGGAAGTTGGCAGTGCTAGACGAAGAGGATAATATAGAATTTAGTGATTCAGTGCTGCAGATATTTCTGGTGATGAACTGGACAATCCTGGTGCACAGTACTCGGGGGAAGATGGACGCACAACCTGGTACATCCATTGCCCACAATATGTTGCAAAGGAACCTTGTTCGACGCCTTCCTGGATTAAAATATGAGGCAAAAATTGTGACCTCCGGAAACTATTCAAGAAATTGTGGACTTCACTGACATACAAATTTCAAAATTGTGTGAAAACTACGCACAAGAAGGGGACGTTGAAACACTATGAAGAAATAACTGCATTATTTGGCTTATTCAATCTCTTGGCGTTTTGAACATTTCTCGTGTAAATGCAGAAGACTATTGGACAATCTCTGCCTTATTTTTTTCTAACAGCTCCCACTACTGTCAATCTTTTCTCCAACAAGTCTAAAAGCCACGGAAACCGATGAAAGATAATTACCCACAGTGAAGTTCCTTCCAGTATTCTCAATAGGATGTGCTAGTCGTTTGGCAACCTCTGCAGGGTTGTTCCCAACAGAGTAAGGTCCAAAGATTTGCTTTCCCATATAAACTTCCATTTTGAATTTATGCTTAATAAAGAAAAGATGGTATATTGGCTTTCATGGCCAGTGAATTAAAACTCAGCAATTCTTCTAGGTTTGTGCCATGTCTTGTGTGGGGTTTCGCCTAGGACACCAAGCTGGCTCATCGACGGGCTCTTGGTGTCCCCGCCCGGACTTTAACAGGAGTAACGAACTGCGCGCTACCTCCCTTTATATAGAGTGCAACTGCAGTACTTGACTGCGAGAACTAAAAGCTCAAGCAGCCTTAACCTCCCTATGAAGGCTTCCAAAAAGATGGTATATTGGCTTTCACGGACGGTGAATTAAAACTTAGCAATTCTTCTAGGTTTGTGCCGTGTCTTGTGTGGGGTTTCGCCTGGGACACCAAGCTGGCTCATCGGCGGGCTCTTGATGTCCCCGCCCGGACCCTCCCAGGGAGGTAACGCACAGTTCGTTACTCCTGTGGGGGTCCGGGCGGGGACACCAAGAGCCCGCTGATGAGTGAGCTTGGTGTCCTAGGCGAAACCCCTCACAAGACACGGCACAAACCTAGAAGAATTGCTGAGTTTTAATATATTTAGATGCCATATTTAGGGTGCTGTGATTTAGAACGTTTAATTATTCATATTGGTCTGGCAAAATTAAAGTATCTTTTTATGTAAATATCTATTCGATACCTTTCAAAACGATCATTTATGTATAAAGCTTCAAATTATGAAGGTGAGCAAAAATCTCACCCGCGACCACTGCCGGGTTAAGCATGTTTCACATCTACTTCACTCCAATTCTCACCTATGGACTTGAAACTTCACCCTACTCAACAAGGCCAATAGTAAAATCCAGGCAACAGAAATGAAATTCATCAGAACAATGAACCAAAGGACAGGACAGATAAGATTAGGAATGAAATTAACAGGTAGGAAGTTGGTATGAAAATACCTGTCACTGAATTTCTTGGAAGACGTCGATTACAGTGGTTTGATGACGTCATGAGAATGGACAGAAATAGTACATCAAGAAATTATTTTGATAGAGAAGTGAGAGGGAGATGACTGGTAGGAAGACACAATGAAGTCTGAGGTCAACAAACGGAATGTGAATTGGGAAGCCAATGTATACCACACCTGGGAAACTGGAGCTGGTGATACCTGCCAACTTTCCAGATGACCTCTTTGTAAAATCCCCAAGCGATAAAATGCATAGGAAACAGCATGCACTAAAACGTAGTAAAATATAACAAAATGTCCGTTATTTTCCTTCTTTCCGATCAACAGAGTTATTCAGCATTAATATTGAGCCGATATTTCACTATATCTGGGCTCTTAATGGAAAATTGTAACCTGTCTTGACTGTTCTTCCGTGTTAGTGGCAAATAGTTGACCTCGGGGCCGACAGAGTGTAGCTCTGTACAGTGAGTGCGAGAACATTACTGCTTTGTCGCCTCGCCAGAGCGTGGTAACGCGCTACTCCTTCTGTTGTCACGCAGTTAGTGCTTCTTTTGTCTAATCTATTGGTATGGCAACCTCTGTTTAAAACCAACAGTTGTAGGATTTTGTGAAACGAAATCGGACGTGACGAGATGTAACTCCACATATTTGGAGAAATTAAGGGGATTGGAGAGCCTTGGTGCTCTCCAATCAATGTCCCCATAGTCCACACTACCATCTACGTGATCTACTGTATAAATGTTTGACGACGAGTAAAATTTGGATTCTGTTATTAAATAACTTAGTTTTGTGAATGGCATCAGTAGACGGGGAACTGTTCTCATTGGTTGGATGTTCTAAAAGTTTACTGCATGTATACTGGATGACGTTTTGTCTACGTATGATGTGAGAGATACTTCCTTTGATAATCTTGGAGATTATTGGTTGCGTCGGTCAGTTTTACGGAATGTATGCTTTGTGTTGTGGAAATGAAAGGGCAAGTTTGTGTTGCCGATCAAGTAGTAAGTATGGTGATGACGGTAAAGTAAGTAACATGTTTTTAACATCTCAGTGAGTGTGGACAGGTCCCTGATTTAATTCTTACGTGCCACTTCGTGAATTTCGTCCGAAGATATTGGCAACTCAAGTTGGTGTGCAGGTTCAAGTTTACCTACGTATTTGTTTTGAAGTTATTTTAACCCACTTTAAACTGCGGTAGCATATCTCATATAGATCTGAATTAACTTATTTATTTATTTCTTGCAACATTATAAAGATTTTATTTATCCTTGTATGTCTGTCATGGAGACATTATTAAAGTCAACGACTGTAATGATCAGCTGTTCGATAAGTAGAGAATCTCTAGCTGCCATGATATTAGTGGGTCGGGTTTGAGTAGTGTGCGCAGTTGATGTTAGTTATTTGGATGTATTAATTAATGTAGGTCGTGATGTATTGGTCGACGATTCGTAATTAATGTTGGGTTTGTCGAGGATAAGAAATATATTGCTAACTTACGTCAAATAACTTGTGTATTGGATACTCTTATTATGTATACATGTCTCGACAATAACTTAAGGAATTATTAGGCCTAGATGATTTTCTTTATCTTATTCGTACATGTTGGGCCTCGCCATGAAGGTATTATTTCTCCAATGTAAGTACATGTAACGTATCCTGAGTTTCACACCTACTATATTTTGTGTATGTCCATGTTATTTTATAAATATTTATTTGTGTTTGTAATTGAATTGTTAAAATACACACATCAAAAAAAGTTTTGCATCACCTCGGTTCCAAGAGTTCCGGAACCTTTAAATACAAAGGGAATAGAGATCAACACAAACAACATTTCAGCTCGTTTTATTGCTCATGAGACCCACACATTGCATGTTGTACCATCATACAGCTAGACTTTCAGCATTTGTGGTCCAGATTGCAGTACACACCACTACCTCTAATACCCAGTAGCACGTCCTCTTGCATTGATGCATGCCTGTATTCGTCGTGGCATACTATCCACAAGTTCATCAAGACACTGTTGGTCCAAATTGTCCCACTCCTCAACGACAATTCGGCGTAAATCTCTCAGAGTGGTTGGTGGGTCAAGACGTCCATAAACAGCCCTTTTCAACATATCCCAGGCATGTTCGATAGGGTTCATGTCTGGCGAACATGCTGGCCACTGTAGTCGAGCGATGTCGTTATCTTAAAGGAACGCATTCACAAGATGTGCACGATGAGGTCGAGAATTGTCGTCCATGAAGACAAATGCCTCTCCAATATTCTGCCGATATGGTTGCACTATGGGTCGGAGGATGTCATTCAGGTATCGTAAAGCCGTTTCGGAGCCTTCCATGACCACCAGTGGCGTACGTCGGCCCCACATAATGCCACCCCAAAACATCAGGGAACCACCACCTTGCTGCACTCGCTGGACAGTGTGTCTAAGACGTTCAGCCTGACCAGGGTGCCTCCAAACACGTCTCCGACGATTGTCTGGTTGAAGGCATATGCGACACTCATCGGTGAAGAGAACGTGATGCCAATTCCGTGGGGTCCATTCAGCATGTTGTTGGGCCCATCTGTACCGCGCTGCATGGTGTCGGAGTTGCAAAGCTGGACCTCGCCATGGACGTCGGGAGTGATGTTGCGCATCATGCAGCCTATTGCGCACAGTTTGAGTTGAAACACGACGTCCTGTGGCTGAACGAAACGCATTATTCAACATGGTGGCATTGCTGTCAGGGTTCCTCCGAGCGGCAATCCGTAAGTAGCGGTCATCCACTACAGTAGTAGCCCTTGGGCGGCCTGAGCGAGGCCTGTCATCGACAGTTCCTGTATCTCTGTACCTCCTCCATGTCCGAACAACATCGCTTTGGTTCACTCTGAGACGCCTGGAAACTTCCCTTGTTGAGAGCCCTTCTTGACACAAAGTAACAATGCGGACGCGATCGAACTGCGGTATTGACCTTCTAGGCATGGTAGAACTACAGACAACATGAGCAGCGTACCTTCGTCCTGGTGGAATGACTGGAACTGATCGGCTGTCGTACCCCCTCCGTCTAATAGGCCCTGCTCATGCATGGTTGTTTACATCTTTGAGCAGTTTTAGTGACATCTTTGAACAGTCAAAGGGACTGTATCTTGGATACAATATACACAGTCAACGTCTATATGCCGGAGATCTGGGAACCGAGGTGATGCAAAACTTTTTTTGATGTGTGTAGATGCATGTTATTTGGAATACTTGTCTTATTTCCGAGTTCAACATACAGGTGACATTTCAAAGTAGATACCTCTGGTATGGTAGCAATTAGGTTCAGTCCTTCCACTTTCTATTAATGGGTGTAAATCGGTACGGTGTTGAGTGAGTGTTTGTTGTTTAATGATTTTTCGCCCCCTGTCAAATATAATAATGCTACTTGTTACTGATGACTTTCTAAGGGACAAAATATTTCAGCTGAATATCTTTGAAATGAAATCCAGTTACACAACATAATTCGTACATGTACATGTACATGAGCTCATCTTCGCAACTCATGGTGAAGGACAAACTAACATAATCAATGAATAATCAATGAATGAATCTTTCATTATTATTATTTTTTTAAATAAATATTCATTCATTTTCTTTTGAGACTGTGTTGCCTTTTAGCATCCAGTTCAGTCTGCAAGCCTCTGTTTGCGAACGAGTTGTCTCCATGATCCCCTTTTAGCAGTTAGCACGGCGGCCTCCTCTGCTTTTACACCTCTCACTTTGAAATCATTCAGCACGGAATCTAATCATTTTTTTCTTTTTCTTTCCCGTGTGGCTTCCAGAGAGGCTGAGTGCAGGTCTTCCTAGTTGACACCCATGGGCGACCTGTGCGTCGTAATGTGGATGAAGTGATGTTGAAGACGTCACATACACCCAGTCCCCGGGCCACAGGAATTAACCCCAGGAGATTAAAAACCCTAACGACCCAGCCAGGAATCGAACCCAGGACCCTTCGGGCCAAAGCCTAGCACGCTAACCAATGGGGCCAGATATCTAACCAATGCCTCCTAGGTCTACCTCTGCATCTCTTACCCTCTACGGCCAAACTTGTTAACCTCTTATATAATCTGTCCTCTCCTATTCTTTTCACATGACCCCACTATCTGACTCGACTCATACGAACAGCTTCAACTATACCTTATTCCATATAAGTTGAGAGTCAATTACAACACACCAGAGCCGCAAAGGAGAGCTTTTACCTATACGAGCACACTACCTTGAATTGAAATATTACAGACATCGTATTAGTTGTAAACTGGCTTTAACTTCACCTCAGTAAGAGGTAAGAGCTCTCAACTTATAACTTAGCCTTTATCTCTTCATTGCGAGTACCTTCCTGCCATTGCCCCCATCTATTTGTCCCAGAAATCATTCATGTTACCCTCATATCAGCTACCTCTAGCTTTATCAGATATCCTGAATTTACCCAGCTCTCACTTCCATACAGCAAGGCCAGTGTAAATACTGAGCGATGTAGGGAGAGTTTCATAACTACACTAATTTCTTTCTTGCATAATTCAGTAAATCACAACTGAGAACTTACTGCATTTGCTTTTCTACACCTCGACTCTATTTCGTTCCCCATTAAAAGAAAATTGAATAATAAAAATAAAGAGACCAAGCAACTAGGATTTAGAAGCACTTATCAGGGAACGCTGTATTCATGATCAAAGGCCGTTTGACAAAATACAAATCAGAGCAACATATTGATTATTCATCGGTCACACATACCATCTATCGGCAGCCTGCGGAAGTTCGTTTTGCGCAAATTTGAAAGAGGTAATCTCAGAACGTAAAATCATAAAACATCAGTAAAACAGACTGCAATTTTGTAAATCTTACAGAAAAACTGGAAACATTGGCAGGTGTATATGTTCTTGCGGGATGGATTTGAGATAGTGAAAAATAAAACTCAGTTACATATTCCTTCATGAGGAACACTTGCATAGGTAAAAATACAATTTTATATAGATAGCATACAGGTACAAAAATGAACATAATCCTATTTGCTGATGATGTTCTGATTTGGGGAGTGAGTGAGAATGTGGTCCAAGAACAGCTGGATGTACTGAAAGAAAATATTGATAAATTGAAAATGAAAAACAGTGTAGAGAAAAGTAAGACAATGGCAATGACAAGAGGAAAGAAAGAAGGAAAAGGGATTGGAGATAGATCAACAAGAGAACCATCGGGTTCGGAGTTTAATTTGGGATAAAGACATACCACTGAAGGCTAAAGAAGTGATGTAAAAGACTTTTACTTACCAATAATGACATATGACTAAAGCCCTGCGCGGATGCGGATATACTTTGCATGGCTTTGCGGATAGCGGATAATCTGCGGATAATGTTTGGTGTAAATTTGCGGATAGTTTTTAGAATACAATCCGAACTTGTTGAATATCATGGGGAAAGTTGGGTAATTGTCCGTAGCGGGTAATCATGCGCACCGATGTTTTTCGAGCTGGTAGTACAACTATAGCAACCCACTTCACTGCTACCCTCAAGCTGTCATCGTACCTATCAGATAGGGACAGTCAGCATGATGCCAGTTAAATGTGATAACCGTCAGGCTTGGATGAAGAAACTTAACACGTTGCATTTTCTGTAGCCAGCAAATAAGAAGATAAGCCTACAGTTGTGATTCATTTTTTAAAATTAAATGTAGTTTTAAATGCCAGTGTTAACAATGGTTTTGCATGTATTTATTTTTCAATATTAGTTTACCGGGATTCAGTGAGTTACGTTTTAAATGCAGAGTGGGGTAATAGTGCGCAGAACATATGACACAAGTAAATACAACGCGACATTAATAGCAAAATATTTCGTGTTCTCCAGATGCCAAGAAATTATACGCGGAAAACGGAGATAAATTCCTACCCAGCAGAAAATGTGCAGAAAGCTCTATGTGCAATTAGGGATGATGGGAGGAAAATAAGGGAAGTGGGGAGAAGTTTCAACATTCCCCAGTCAATCCTACGAAAGCAGTCGCTGCGAAATTGTCTTGCTCCACCTCGTCCGTAAAGCTGTTTTTACAAACGAAATGGAGTCATAATTATCCAAATACCTTTTGACATTTGCAAAATTATTTTACGGCTTAACGCCCACCAAGCTTGTCAGACGGTTCGAGTTCAAGTTTGCAGAGGAGAATAAGATGTCCCATAATTTCCATAAAGTTAAGTCTAGCATGCAAAGATTGGTTGTATGCGTTCTTGAAGAGATATCCTGCATTAATGTTGAGACAACCTGAAGGAACAAGCCTAAATAGGTTTGCCTCCTTTAATGCTGACGACACGAAGATATTTTATTCTAATATCCAAAACTGCAGAATTTTAGTATCATTGCATTGTTATGCTATTGAAAAATGCATTGGAATATTCTAATATTAATGCTCAGTTCAAGTTTCAGCCAATTCACATCGTATTAGTATGGCTTTCCAACACTCATCCCATGCGCATAATTTTGCAACCCATGCGCATGTTTACCCGGCAGGGTGAGTAATCGTGCGCAAATGCACATTTGCGAGATTTCGAATTATAGTCCACCAAATTTATTTTTGAATGAAATGTGTTTCTGAACATCGAATATAGAGTTACTAAGGCTCCCTTATTCATAACTGCAGCTGTGTTGTTATCTATTATGAAACCATCACAAGACCGATTCTTGCTTAAGTGCGCACAATTCCCCCCTTCTCCCTTACTAGGGCCCGGATGTTTATGATATATCATAATTTTCCGTTATGTTTTTTCATGACAAATGTAAGATGAAGATTTACGCTTATTATGTCATTAAGCAGCACAATAAACACTCCGAGAAAAGGGTTGCAATTCTGGCTGTATAACATTCACTTTAGACATAGCACATGATATACTGTACAGTACATAGCCTAAGGGTTCGACTTTCTGCTCAAATGTCTAAAAGATAAAGTATAAAGCAACACATTGATAATATTATTGTAATGCCAGTAGATTCGGATAACAAACTTGTGGATAAAAGTCACGTGGATGCGGGGCGGATAAGGATAAAAGTAGTGCGGATGCGGATAGCAGTTGTGCGGATGCGGGGCGGATGCGGATAACAGCCGTGCGGATGCAGGGCGGATGCGGATAACGTTTTGTCTATCCGCGCAGGGCTCTACATATGACTTGACCGATGATGAGGAGAGATGAAAGTAGAATACACGCAGCCCAAATGAAATTCCTGAGGAGTATGGTACAGAAGACTAAGAGAGATAGTGAGAAATGAAGACATTCGAAAGGAAGTAAATGTACAGTAGCTGAATGATAAGCTGGAGCAGAACAGATTGAGATGGTATGGACATGTGAAAAGGATGAATGATGAAAGAAAGCCAAAACAAGTGATGGAGAGACCGATGACTGGAAAAAGAGGACGAGGAAGACCTAGAGTACGGTGGATAGATTTGGTGAAGGACAGTGTGAGAGAATGAAACCTGGAGTGGAGTTCAGTGGTTGAGGAAGGATGGAGGATGGACAGAGTAAAATGGAGGGCTGTCATATGTATCCGACCCGGCCCAGGCTGGAAAACGGAAATCGATTATGATGATCTTGATGTTGTTGAGCAACAGCATGGTGTCCACAGGCAGCAAAGGTCAGGAATTTTGTTTTTGGTCAGGAAAAGTCAGGAAAAAGTGTGAAAAAATGGCGTGAGTCAGGAAAAAATGGTGAAAAGTATTAGAAAGTCAGGAAATTTATATTAACCATACAGTATTTTGTGTTTTACAGCCATATTTTGATGTTACTAGTTCAACTAATCTCGGAAGATAAAAAGCAATAACTCACTGGACATTATAGTAAGTTTCCATTTTTACAGTACATCATAGTAAAAACCTCTTTTACCTATTTTTGTATGCTTTTTTGGCGTTGACGTAGGGATGTGGCGACCCCATCACTATAGTTTAGGTTATTAAGTACTTTGATTTATGTATTACTAGCTGTTACCCGCGGCTTCGCCCGCAATAACATTTGGAATCCCGTTATAACATTAGTTAAATAGATAGATAAGCATGGGTCCTAGTGGAAAAAATTCTATCACCTGAAACCAAAAATGCATGGGACGAAAAAAAACATCAAAATATCATGTTAGTTTCGGATCCTAAAAGACGTGAAAAATATAATAAAAGTATTAAAAAAAACTATTTTTTGAAATTTCATTCGAATCAATGTTTATGTCATTCCTGGGACTTAGAAAATTCCGGCCAAAAAGTACAAAATCATTAATAACTCCCTAAGTATCTGTCGTATGATGAAATAGCAAGAGACAAAAAAGATATAATGTGTTATTGTCTACAACATAGGCCATGTCTAATTTTACACTCAGGCATATTACGTTTCCTCCCCTCCCCCATAATTTAACCCCTCCCCATGGGCCCCTTAAATTCGATTTAGGAAAAAACGGTCAAACACCTGTTTAGTTATTTTTTATGCTGATTTTTTTCGGCTGAGTTCCAAACTCCTCGCCTATGTCGTTTAAGAGATACACGCTCCGTTAGGAATCCTTCAACCCCCACTTTTCACCCCTTTCACCTCATAATATACACCACATCAAAAACCCTCAGACACGTGTCTTCTTATAGGTCTGACATTTGTTTTTGGCCGGTGGCCGTGAAATCCGCTCATCCACTGTGCTAATCGTTCAACCTCCTTGCATCTTTCCTTCGTACCTTCTGATCGAGCATGCGTGCATGCAGTTGTTACTGCACACGCTCACAATATGGAGGCTTCCTGGCTGGTCGGAGACCTCTACGCAACAAGCAAGCACCGGCCAAAAACAAACGTCTGACCTGTATTTTTAATGATGAGTTAATATGCCGAGTATCACATCCCCCAATGAAACCAATCGGGAGATATTGCTATTCAATGAAATGCAGGTCTACCCCCTTAACACCCCTTTAGAACCTGAATATCCAAAATCCTTTCTTAGTGGGCGTTTGCGGCCCTTGAGGAAGCTGCATACCAAATTTCATTCCAATCCGTTGGGTGGTTTCTGAGATTTCGTGATGAATGAATGAGTGAGTGAGTGAGTGAGTCAGTCAGTGAGTGAGTGAGTGGTACAGTATTTGAGCTTTATATAGTAGATTGTATTATAATTTACTTTATTTTGTATTTTAAATGAATAAAGAGGCAAAAGTTGGGCAGCTATGGGGATGGTGGAGGCTGCAAATAAAAAAGATATAATTATACTGTATATATTTGCACAATAAACCTTTTTTCCGATGTTACGATGACTTCGCGAGTCAGGAATTTTGTTGAAAAATGGTCAGGAGAAGTCAGGAAAATTGACATTGAAAATTCTGTGGACACCATGAACAGTCACCTAAACGTTTTATAAATTCCTGCAGGAAAGGAAAAACCCATGTATGTTTTGTTGCTTACAGTATTTTATAAATAAAACATTATATTTCTGTCATCTATTTTCAGGGAGTTACCGTAGCAACTGACTACCCAGACTGGGTTATGGGGATAGCTGCGATGATGATCATAGCTGGTGTCCTCCCAATCGTCCTTGTATTAGTCTTGAGGCGGTTCCAATGCCTCAAACTAGATGTCAGCATCCACCAGGGCTCTATCAAGAGGATTGACACAACAGTGTCCACCAAGGAGATGATGGGCGACGTTGATGTGAGTTCAATAGTATCCTACCTTACATGCTCTTGATTCAGTTCCTTACAACCAATCAAGAGTACCATAATTTAGTGATGAAAATGAGTTTACAAATAAACTATGGTATATTCCTTATTGTTAACCATTCTTGTTTCATTGTCCTCTTCTTGCAATGCTATTGGTTCAAACAGAGAGATCATTAAGTTCCAGGGGTAAACACCGGCATTCACATAACAACTGGTCTGTACCGTGTCATTGTGTGAGATCATTGCAATCACTGACTCATGTTCATCACAGGCAAGTAGCTTGCCACGGTGGGTGAGTGGTTATCGTCTCGAACTACCAACCCCAAGCTTGCAGGTTCACTCCTGGCCATGGGAAGTGATTTTTGAAAGGCGACAACAATCACGACATGCATGTCATACGTTGTTGGCATGTTAAAGAACCCATTTGAATTCAGTAGGCCGTGTTCATAATGCCAAAATTAATCTTGGGATATTCCGCCAACACATAAAAGTTCCTCCTTTCTCTACTAGAAAGCGCTATAGTGTAAAGGAGTTTAGATATCTAGCCTCCTTGACTTTCATAGCACTCCAAGGAACAACAAAATTAGACATGCAAGCTGCCCTCTAGGCGCAAATAACGAAGCTTACACCCGGCACCCAGTGCCGGATTAAGGTAAAATGAGGCCACGGTCCCTCAGATTTTTGGGGCCCCTTTATTTCTTTCAAATAATTTTTATTTTTCAGCACCTGTATTTAAAAAAATATATATACAAGAGTTTTTTTTTCTCAAGATGAATAATACACTTTTTATTAAATCATATATACATAATTATATACATTCATTTCAATTGAAACGATCATCGTTATTTGAAAACATTTCAGATGATATGATGAACAATTTAACAAATCATACTATTTTTTACTTTTTGGGGGGCCCCAGATAATTGGGGGCCCTAGGCCTGGGCCTAGTCGGGCCTAATGGGTAATCCAGCACTGCCGGCACCCGAGGCTATACGATATTATTATTATTTATTACAGGCAAGTACAAATATCATTCTTTACAATGAGACTCAGTCAGTATTAGGAATGACCAAGAATTGAACAATGATTCTCAGCTTACAATATTCTTTTTACTGGCGAAAAAATATGAAAGAATCCCTATCCAAACATGAAATATGTGGATCAGAGCACTTCATAATACAGCATTTGAAGAGCTGTTTCAGCGCAATATTTTTTCGAAAAACTGTCAGCAGTAGAATATTCTATAAACTTGCTTGTTGTTGCTAGGTGAATCTCTATTTCCAAGTGTGTATCGTCCTGGCTGCACACTTTAAGCTTTGAAAGGCACATCACAGCTGTACAGACCAGGTCTTATGTGAATACACTATTGCCACCACTCCCATTGATTTCCTACATTGCTGCCATCTGCACACAAAATAAGTTCACTTCATTATTATACCTTCCTTCAACCCATTGGCATTTGATTGAAATTTGGTTATTTATCGGTATATCGAAAGGCAATAAAAATACATCCAAACCTTTATAATATAAGAGTATTATTCTCTTATTTATTAATTGGGTTGAAGATGAAGGTTAGTCCATCTATTCAAGGGACATATGTTCAATTACCCTTCATGTTCCTGGAGCTTCCATACTACCTTGGAGTTTGCTCAGCTTGTCCTGTGGAAATATTGGTCAGGCATAGAGGTGTTGACATGACATAATGTCTCTTATCAGCAGAGGAAATCAATATGGGGAAATTAAGACATATCAAGCTGTGGAGGGCATCCCTGTCCTTGTTTTGTTAACTTTTGTGTTTGTTGCTAATTCTGATTGCTGTAGTGTCTTGGGTTGTTTCATTACCAATATTTTGCCATCGTTACAGTGGGCTTAGTCATGGCAGAATGGCTGGCAGATGACATGTCCCTCGTATTTATTGTGTTGTGTCAGACTGTGTGACTGGCTGGAGCTGTTTCTGTACAAGACACTACAGCAAACAGCATATCCCTGTCCCGTTTACATTGTTTTTTCCTTTTATCTTTCCCTAAACCCACACCTGCTTGTCATTGTGTTTATCCATTTATTGTTAGTCTAAAAGTGGTACCTTGTAAGTCAAGTTTTGGCCAGATTGAGAATTGTTCATTAAAATTCGTGTCAAAAATAGCTTTACATTCCTAGAGTAACCTCGTAAGTCAAAAAATATATATCTGAGGGAAATTTATTGTTGAAGACGTACGATACCTCAAATACCACAAATTTTAATATGCAATTCTCAATATGGCCAAAACTTGACTTAGGAGGTACCACTTTTAGACTAAAGTTATGTGTTTATATCCCTTCTTTTCAGCCCAACAATTGATTATAATAATTTGTTCAGTATATAAAGTTAATTTGGGCCGAACCAGATACTTTTGGTAACTATTTGAATCATGCTTGTGTAATGAACATCATCCAAGCTTCAGGCTGGTGACTCTCTATAAACAGAGGCACTCGTTATAGACTTGACAATTATCCAATTATTTAAGAACTATATAAATAATTCATGCTTTTGGGCTAATGCCATGTGTATTTTTAATTTGAATCATACGTTTCGGAGAAACCTTGCCTCCTTTTTCAATGGAAATAAACAATGTGGCCATAGAAAGTAAATCAATGAGATTACAAAAAATATAGATAAATTCCTCTGTTCGTCACCAGAGAGCAGCTGCCAGAAATTACTGTATGGACCATGGTGGAACGGCGGACAGATTAGTAAGTAACGAGAAGGTAAAGGGGGCGGTGTGGAAATATAGAAACTCCTCGAAGAATGAGGAGGGGGGGGGGGGGGGAGGGGGGAGGGTTAGATGGATATATAGGGAAACATAAACAAAAGGGAAGTGTATCTGAACGATACCTAACGTCATACAGTCAACGGCGAAAAAACAGATGGAAACTCCCCCAGTGACGTATAAAGGAGATCAAATCCAGGCTCTGAGCCCTAGAGGGAAAATGTACAATTTTAAATATGTGAAGAACAGAGAGACTGAGAGGAACTATCTCCCTAGATCCTTAATAACTGGTAGCCAAGTGTCACTTAGCTGATATCCAGTGTCTCTGTTAAAATTATTGGTATTTTTACGAATTTCAACTGCCTCCCTTATAATTCTAGACCAGTTGTGCTTAACAAGGGCAAGCGCATGAGCATCCTATATTTCCACACCGCCCCCTTTACCTTCTCGTTACTTACTAATCTGTCTGCCGTTCCACCATGGTCCATACAGTAATTTCTGGCAGCTGCTCTCTGGTGACGAACAGAGGAATTTATCTATATTTTTTGTAATCTCATTGATTTACTTTCTATGGCCACATTGTTTATTTCCATTGAAAAAGGAGGCAAGGTTTCTCCGAAACGTATGGTTCATATTAAAAATACACACGGCATTAGCCCAAAAGCATGAATTATTTATATAATAATCCGGGCCGTGAAAGCCTTAATATGCATATTTAAGAACTATGAATGTGCAGCTGGCAGATTTTAATCCAATGTCTTTTCTTGTGTATTTAGTCTGGAGGCTACGTTATATATGGTAATATGTTGCTGAATGTTACAGATATTATGCCTGTTTTCACACAGGTGCAGCTGTTTTACTCCTTAACATAATGCAACTGTGTTTGTCTGTTTGTTCCTGATGTGTAATAACTTATGCTTTACTAATATATGTGACCAATTGCTGATTCATGCTTTCTTTGTTATTCATATTACCATCCTTCTTACTGTACTTATCTCTATATGTTGTAAATAATCTGATCTCTTTCTCTTGAGGAAAAAATCTTCCAGATGCTATGAACAAACAATAAATAAAAATTTAGTGTGATTCTCTTGTTAGAGGTCCCAGACTACAATATTTATGACATTAAGGTAATGTTTGCACATCTGTCAATACATACTTTCAATGAGGCAAGCCAGCATGAAAACCCCTGCAATGTGATGGAATCATTCAGTGATCTTCAATTGTATTTGTTACACATCACTGCATGATTATGTGGCACTTGCTACTCAAATGCCAGGTGGTTAACACTATACACAGATGAACAGTTTGAGAAAACACTGGTTAACAGGCTCAATTTTTAGAATACCAGAAAGCATTTCTGACTGAATTTAGTGAAACACATGTGCCATCCAAGTGTCACATCCAGAAATTGCTTAAAATGTTAGAGACAACAAGGAAACTTGGCCACCCAGATCTCCAGATCTAACACCTTCCAACTTCTTTCTCTGGGGAAAAAATGTGCAAAAATGCACCCCACACTATCAAACGACTCCAGAAAAGCTACACACCAAGTGAATGAAGTTGGCGGCAATGTAACTTTGGGGAAATTATTCCAGAATTTGGAGACACACATACAAGATAGTGAGCTTGTATGCAGGAGGAGGTCATTATGTGTAGGCCCTATTTTGCATCGTTGAAGATAGTGCATACAAATTTTACAAACAATAAAATTATCTAAATAACATAAGACAGTGGTTTGGGACTTCTAGTGAGAGAATGACCCTGTATTTAAGCAACTAAAAGAATAGAAAGCCTTGAAGCTAGCCTAGCTAGATCCTACGTACAGGTTGGTTTTCAGCTGGTCAGCATGTTAATGAGGGTCCATTCACCAAGTGTAGGTGATATTAATATTGAAAGAAAATATATGAAAAATCATTAAAAAATAGCATGCTGATGAACATTAAACAAGAAAGCTGATTTATTACTGTAAATAAAATACATTTTAAATAATCACTCAAAATATTCATTGAGCTAAGAGCTTGATATGGGGGATGACATGTGTTGTTTGTCATATAAACATCTTCCAGTGCTTTGAAGCAAATTAGTAAAAAATAAGACCAGCTTCAGGATAATTATTTTTGCTTTCTCTCCAACAATACTGTAGTACTAACCATGGTAGTAGAATATTGTAGGGAGGTAGAATATTAAGGGTCTTCATGGTGAGCAGTATTTTACCTGAATATAAGGAAGAGGAAGCTTGTAGTTTTATGTGATCATGAGTCCTGGGACCTCCATTTTTATGTGGAATCAAAACCACAAGTCACGATAATTATTTCACTTCAAAAATCTTACATGCAGTGACCGGGAATCGAACCCAAGTCCGGCTTGGTGAGGGGCAAGCAGCTTTATCATTGCACCATCACGCCCCTACCTGAATATAAGATGAGGGTTTTTATTTTTTAAATTAATCATTAAAATCACAGACAATGGTACTGTGCCCGTTTAGACCGGAGTCCGCACGACCACATATGCATTTTACCAATAATCAGTCAGCACGAGAATCAAAATATCCCGGAGCGCCAGATGGGTTAAAGCAAATCGCAAAAACGACATCAAATTTATAAAAATGCTTTGCTGATTTTTGGCTCAATGCAACAATAAGGATAGAAGGAGATTTAATTGGGTGAAACACATCTGGTAAAATTATCTCAGTTTATTTAAAGTTAAAATCTGACTGCAAGAATAATGCTCAAAGCAGCATCATCCACGTGTGGCGATCCACACTCTTATTTACACACAATATACAGAAATCTTCCAAACACATTTGACAATCTTTTTGAAAACACAAGTCCGATTGTTAGTCCTGTGGACTGTGTTCCAAAATTATTAATATTATTCCAGCCCAAAATGAATTGTCCATACTGGAAATAACGTCGATCACTGTTTGACTATTTACATGATATTAACACTCGTAGAATAAATGTTTATAGAATTTCTTAAACTTTCACTTGTTTTCCAGTTTTCCAAGATATATCGTTGAAACTATTATTATCATCGTAGCAACACAAATTATTAACACATATTAACAACATCTGAAAAGTATTTGACCATTGAGCATAGCATCGAAGAACTGTGCGAAGCACAACAACAATTAATTGTTCTTCTGACATTAAACATTCGAGAAGTGACTCGATTATGAACTTCAAGTTCCAAACAAAATATATGATTTCTGAATCATCAACTTGATCAATAAATGGTTGAACCATTCAACTATTAGATTTTCCACTTGGGAACAATATTATAAAAATATTTATATTTATGGCCATTTCTAGCAACTTTCACAACTTGCAATTCTTCGACAGAATGCGAAAATTAGAATTGTAGTCTTATAATGAATTCATTTAGTTCATGGCACTAGGATTGAAAATATCCTTCAAATTATTCGTGGTTAAAGAATTATTTTAAATTGGCAGTGGCCCATTCTACTATTTGTGTAAGAACACAATATTATAACAACAGCAACAACGGCAAAGGTCTTCCTCTGAAGAAGAATAAACTACTATCATGACAAATCCGGGTTCTAGCAAAATCAAAGTCTAAATGGAATTCGTAAACAAGGTTGAAATAAGAACTGATGGTTTCAAAGAAATAACCTTCGGGTTATTCATACGACGAAATGTGTGGCTCCAATACTCCTACTATAAACCTGAGCCATCGAACCTGCTATTTGATTGATGCTCGAAAAAACCTTCATTCCTGCGCACCTGGGAATGGCATTACAACTATTCCACACACATAAATTTTCTTCCCCAAAATTTATACAATAAATCAAGCCTCTGCTTGTTATCAACACTGTAAGATTAATAAACTTACAAGTTTATTTTATTTTACCATTCAGTTCAACCAGTGAATTTACCATACTCATGAAAAGCTTCATTTCACTTTCGAAGTGTATTTACGTCATGATTTTATATAAATACAACAATATCCTATTTGATACAAATATCATTTGCTTCCCGTTTCATGCCTCTCCGTGTTATATGAAACATATACTTTGCTCATTGCAAATATCAACTGTTCAACCAGAACTGAAATGTAGGTTGAATGCGGGCTTGCGCTAACCACTCTCCTTCGTAAAATCTCCTGTTCCAAACTAGAAATGTTTCAATTACTTCATAGGCTCTTTCTCAATACATATGATTATTATAAAATATAATATCCAAGAATTATTTAGAAAAATTATAAAAATTATTATTATTATTATTAGTGGATTATTATTATTATTATTATTATTTCAAATATGTTTAATTATCATCTCATCATGTGAGAATCCACATGTTCGAACCTTCGAATATGGAAAAAATATCCATTCCTCAACAAAAATAAATTTAACTTTTACAGTTACATCGGCTGATTACCGTGATTTCCCAAAAATATGAAAAATTCAAATAAATGCTCAAAATGCTCGGTCATCGATCCTAAACTGTTCTGAGTGCTGAAAATGCTCAGAATAAATCTAACAAGTCTTGCGTAAATCATTACAAGCTTTAAATACGACGAAAAAAATGTGTTGGTCATCTGCAGAAAAATAGTTTGTTCCAATTAGCTAAGCATAATATAATTCAAATGTGGCTTACATTTCTTGATGTTCTTGAAGTGTAGTAAACCTGGTCTGTACCAGATTTATCCGTAGATATGCCCTATCGGACAAGCACGTATAATCCTTGTATCGGCCGCCATTGTAGACCCACAAATCGTCTAGTCAGACATAGTGGTAGTATCCTTCGACGTTTTAATAAACTGTGGTTCCATTTTAATATGTGCTTCTAACAAAGCCATAACAGTTTGTTTGAAAAGGGTCAGATCTAAGCGATCTCTTCTTAAATATGTCAGTTGTAACCTAACTCACTGTAATCTCATCAGTACAAGAAAAACGTTGACAGTCTAAGCAGTTAACGGCTGTTCTGAAGATCGTTCCCTGGGCATGGTTTATTAAAATCACCATCTGCCATGCGCTAGACAACCTGCAGTTTCCCTTGCGTAGACTAATGAACACCACCGTTATAGACTAGTCTTCACTGTACTGACGGATCGAAGTGGTTAAATAGTTACAAAATATGAAAACTGACTTCAAATGGATTTAAACATCCAAGTATTAATTTACTATTGGACTGTGACAAATACTATTTTCTAGACAGAGTCTAGCATATGTCCTTTTGGAAATATAAATATTTCCACCAATGTCTGTCGAAAAACAATCACCTCAGTGATTCTCCTCACCAGAAACTTACTAAGTTCCAACTCGTTTGCGCAGCACTTCTCGTGACTATCACGATTTGAAAAGTACTTCTTCGTAGAGGCGGCAACCATGTGCCTTGGCTCAGCGTAGACGCAACTTGTTCGCCAAGTGCTTGTGATGAAGTGAGCTATCCATTCCTGCTCCAGCTTGCTTTTATACAAAAACGGTCAGGGTCACGCGTCATCGCCTGATATCTAGAAATCCTCATATCTCTTGAATCCCTGGTCCGATTTACTTGATACTAATTGCATTCTCTTTTATTTGGCCGTGCCAGTAATCTGATCCCAGTCTCAAGTCTCTGCTCCATAGTTAACTATTTAATCAATAAATAGTCTCCACCTCTGCTATGACTCGCTACGTCATTTACCATCCAACTATCGGCAAAATCCTTCGAAAAGCTTCGAGAAGCAATGTAGCGCGATATTCAAATATCTGAACTTTCAAAAGCGGCTACAGCCTTTCCCTTGATATCTAGGTGTCTGAAACTTGGTATACCCATTCCTAGAGTTGGGCACATCCACCCCACACCTAGCAAAAAATAAAAATTGAATTTTTTTTATTTTTCCTATCTACACATTAAATTATCTGGTTCTTGAATAATAGATCTTCAAATTCGATGCATTATAAGTTCCCACGATGTTACCAGTTCGTGTATTGGCTACTTCATAGCTTCCATTATTGTTTACTTCCACAATATTCAAAATCCTTAATTTTACCATTCCCCCGGGATTGTTGTGTTCCCGATGGACCTGGATCATTGGGCCTCTGCTCCACAAATTGCAAGTTATCTTGGTGTCTTGCTTCCAAATTTTTCCTCGTCTCCTTGTTAAACTCTTCATTGGACCGACGAGTATCTACATTCCCTCTGTTATTATAGTTATTACCATAGGATCTTCTTTCCTGGTACCTTCCTTGAGTATCACGTGGTCTTCTCCATCGAGTATTGTATCGATAACCACCATCTGGTCTTGCATATGGTTTGTAACTGTATCTGTTACGGTATTGGTTCCATCCTCTCGTATTGGAATCTTCCCTCGGCGATTTCTCTTCTCGCTCCTCTCGAATATCTCGAGGTGTCTGAGAATAACTGTCAGCCATAACAGCATACACAGCGTTATTACTCTTTACTCCCTTCTGATGAAAGAATTGAGCGTTTGTATGATCCAGCTTTTGCAATACTTCATCAAACTGTTCCATATTGTAGATATCAGCAGCGATCAAAGTCCTCTGGACGTCTGCTGGAAATTGTCGTATCAAAGCAGTAATCAACTCGTTATCTGGCATTGGCGGATCTAAATGTTGGAGTTTAGACAGCTGTCCAGAAAAGTATGTAGAGTATCGAGTAGGTTGTGACGTCGAGAATCTCTTCGAATACAACTCTGCTCTCACTTGCTGTTGGGTTTCAGGGGACCAAAACTTCTTCAATAGCCCACGAGAAAACTCCTCAAACGTGGTTAGAGTGGATCTAAATGCTCTAAACCACAAAAGTGCAGGACCTTCCAAGAACTTCCCTATTACTCGGATCTGTCTTTCTTTAGGGATCTTAGAATCTTTCAGATAATCACCTGCTTCTCTCAAAAATTCCACGGGTGTTACAGAATCTCGCCCTGAAAATTTAGAAGGCTTGTCTTCTATATTCTTAAATACAGTTATGGGGTTGGATTGAAATACTGTCCTAACCTCATCCTGTCTTTCAGTCTCTCTAGCTCCTCCTAGATTTATCTGTATCTGTTCCTTTCCCCTTACATTCGGCATTTTCAACAGATGATCAGACTGTTTCTCATCCTTTATTTGAGTTTTCATAGCCTCAAGTTCCTTCTGGTTTTCTTCTGCCATCTTCTTGATTGCTTCAGTCTCTTTACAATTGTCTTTAACATCAATGGATATCTGGTTCATAACAGCCTCATGACTTTTCAATGACCCTGTCATATCTGATATGTCCTTCTGAGTTGCTTGAATATCCTTGGCAATTACTTCAATGTGGGATGACAAAGATTCCCTAATCTCCTTGATTCCCTCTTGATTCTCCAGCTTGAGTGTGTCTTTAATTTCATTGACAACTGTGGTTTTGATTTCAGTTTGCAATTCACTAATCACACCTTCTCTTATTTCTCCCATGACAAGTTCCTTGAATTGTTCCGTTAAACGTTGAACAACTAGAATTCCCATCTCGTTACTCTCCTTCTTCACTCTGACTTCCAGGTTGACCATGTCTTCACCAACTTTCCTAAGACCATGTTCTATCCTATCAGCTAAGCTTTGGGATCGAAGATCGGCATCGCGAAATTTATCGTCCATTAAACTAGCGTTAGTAGCTAATGAAGTTTCGAGCTCATGTGTTTTTTCGCATAATTTATTCATTTTACTTTCAAGTGTCATTTTCAAAATTTCAGAATTCTCTTTAAATTTACTTTCCATTGAATTAAATTTACTGTTTAAATTTTCTTTCAAGTTCCCTTTTAACCTGTTTTCTAAAGAATCAGAATTTTCTTTAAGTTTACTTTCCAAAGAATCAGAATTTTCTTTAAGTTTATCCTCCAAACTTTCTTTAAGTTTATTTTCTAAAGACTCAGAATTTTCTTTAAGTTTATTTTCTAAAGAATCAGAATTTTCTTTAAGTTTATTTTCTAAAGAATCAGAATTTTCTTTAAGTTTATTTTCTAAAGAATCAGAATTTTCTTTAAGTTTATCATTCAAATTTTCTTTAAGTTTATTCTCTAAAGAATCAGAATTTTCTTTAAGTTTCTTTTCTAAAGCCTCAGTATTCTCTTTCATAATGGCTGCTACACGAAGTCCAGCCTGTTTTGAACTCTCCTCCAAACTCCTCATCATTCTCATCATTTCTTCCATAATTTCAATTATTCAAAACTTAGGGGTATACAACAGTGGCAAACACAAGCTTATAACTAGAACAAGAAATATGAATAGCTAATTGGAACACTATAATAAAATGAGATTTGTCCTAATATCGACGTGATGGAAAAACAAAAGTCTCTACTTTTACGAATTACATTTACCATAATATCACAAGAAAAATATGCAAGTTCTCGAATATCCTCCACCTGGATTCTAATAATGTGTATCTCCAGTCATCGAACGTTTACTACTGAATTTACTTGACGCCCTAATGGTTAAGCCATTATCAAAATAATCAAACCCATTCTAATTATTGAGCCTCCGTGGCTCAGGCGGCAGCACGTCGGCCTCTCACCGCTGAGTCCGTGGTTCAAATCCGGGTCACTCCATGTGAGATCTGTGCTGGACAGAACGGAGGCAGACAGGTTTTTCTCCGGGTACTCCGGTTTTCCCTGTCAACATTTCATTCCAGCAACACTCTCCACTATCATTTCATTTCATCCGTCATTCATTTACTCATTGCCCCAGAGGAGTGCGTCAGGCCTCGGCAGCCGGCACAGTTCATATCCTCGCCGCTAGATAGGGGCTTCATTCATTCCATTCCTGACCCGGTCGGAGACTGGAAGCAGGCTGTGGATTTTCATTTTCATTCTAATTATTAACCAGTTAAATTTTTAATTTTCCCCACTAATTGGGTTTTCTACTAATTTATTCATCCAAACCAGACATCTCTCAACTCCCAAAATATTTCTATAAAAATTATCACAATTTCAAATCGGCATGCGATTGACCATGTCTAAATCGGGACCCACGTTCGAAGCCATTTCTCTCTCTATCTTATTTTATGTGCCCGTTTAGACCGGAGTCCGCACGACCACATATGCATTTTACCAATAATCAGTCAGCACGAGAATCAAAATATCCCGGAGCGCCAGATGGGTTAAAGCAAATCGCAAAAACGACATCAAATTTATAAAAATGCTTTGCTGATTTTTGGCTCAATGCAACAATAAGGATAGAAGGAGATTTAATTGGGTGAAACACATCTGGTAAAAGTATCTCAGTTTATTTAAAGTTAAAATCTGACTGCAAGAATAATGCTCAAAGCAGCATCATCCACGTGTGGCGATCCACACTCTTATTTACACACAATATACAGAAATCTTCCAAACACATTTGACAATCTTTTTGAAAACACAAGTCCGATTGTTAGTCCTGTGGACTGTGTTCCAAAATTATTAATATTATTCCAGCCCAAAATGAATTGTCCATACTGGAAATAACGTCGATCACTGTTTGACTATTTACATGATATTAACACTCGTAGAATAAATGTTAAGAATTTCTTAAACTTTCACTTGTTTTCCAGTTTTCCAAGATATATCGTTGAAACTATTATTATCATCGTAGCAACACAAATTATTAACACATATTAACAACATCTGAAAAGTATTTGACCATTGAGCATAGCATCGAAGAACTGTGCGAAGCACAACAACAATTAATTGTTCTTCTGACATTAAACATTCGAGAAGTGACTCGATTATGAACTTCAAGTTCCAAACAAAATATATGATTTCTGAATCATCAACTTGATCAATAAATGGTTGAACCATTCAACTATTAGATTTTCCACTTGGGAACAATATTATAAAAATATTTATATTTATGGCCATTTCTAGCAACTTTCACAACTTGCAATTCTTCGACAGAATGCGAAAATTAGAATTGTAGTCTTATAATGAATTCATTTAGTTCATGGCACTAGGATTGAAAATATCCTTCAAATTATTCGTGGTTAAAGAATTATTTTAAATTGGCAGTGGCCCATTCTACTATTTGTGTAAGAACACAATATTATAACAACAGCAACAACGGCAAAGGTCTTCCTCTGAAGAAGAATAAACTACTATCATGACAAATCCGGGTTCTAGCAAAATCAAAGTCTAAATGGAATTCGTAAACAAGGTTGAAATAAGAACTGATGGTTTCAAAGAAATAACCTTCGGGTTATTCATACGACGAAATGTGAGGCTCCAATACTCCTACTATAAACCTGAGCCATCGAACCTGCTATTTGATTGATGCTCGAAAAAACCTTCATTCCTGCGACTTAAACCTGCGCACCTGGGAATGGCATTACAACTATTCCACACACATAAATTTTCTTCCCCAAAATTTATACAATAAATCAAGCCTCTGCTTGTTATCAACACTGTAAGATTAATAAACTTACAAGTTTATTTTATTTTACCATTCAGTTCAACCAGTGAATTTACCATACTCATGAAAAGCTTCATTTCACTTTCGAAGTGTATTTACGTCATGATTTTATATAAATACAACAATATCCTATTTGATACAAATATCATTTGCTTCCCGTTTCATGCCTCTCCGTGTTATATGAAACATATACTTTGCTCATTGCAAATATCAACTGTTCAACCAGAACTGAAATGTAGGTTGAATGCGGGCTTGCGCTAACCACTCTCCTTCGTAAAATCTCCTGTTCCAAACTAGAAATGTTTCAATTACTTCATAGGCTCTTTCTCAATACATATGATTATTATAAAATATAATATCCAAGAATTATTTAGAAAAATTATAAAAATTATTATTATTATTATTAGTGGATTATTATTATTATTATTATTATTTCAATTATGTTTAATTATCATCTCATCATGTGAGAATCCACATGTTCGAACCTTCGAATATGGAAAAAATATCCATTCCTCAACAAAAATAAATTTAACTTTTACAGTTACATCGGCTGATTACCGTGATTTCCCAAAAATATGAAAAATTCAAATAAATGCTCAAAATGCTCGGTCATCGATCCTAAACTGTTCTGAGTGCTGAAAATGCTCAGAATAAATCTAACAAGTCTTGCGTAAATCATTACAAGCTTTAAATACGACGAAAAAAATGTGTTGGTCATCTGCAGAAAAATAGTTTGTTCCAATTAGCTAAGCATAATATAATTCAAATGTGGCTTACATTTCTTGATGTTCTTGAAGTGTAGTAAACCTGGTCTGTACCAGATTTATCCGTAGATATGCCCTATCGGACAAGCACGTATAATCCTTGTATCGGCCGCCATTGTAGACCCACAAATCGTCTAGTCAGACATAGTGGTAGTATCCTTCGACGTTTTAATAAACTGTGGTTCCATTTTAATATGTGCTTCTAACAAAGCCATAACAGTTTGTTTGAAAAGGGTCAGATCTAAGCGATCTCTTCTTAAATATGTCAGTTGTAACCTAACTCACTGTAATCTCATCAGTACAAGAAAAACGTTGACAGTCTAAGCAGTTAACGGCTGTTCTGAAGATCGTTCCCTGGGCATGGTTTATTAAAATCACCATCTGCCATGCGCTAGACAACCTGCAGTTTCCCTTGCGTAGACTAATGAACACCACCGTTATAGACTAGTCTTCACTGTACTGACGGATCGAAGTGGTTAAATAGTTACAAAATATGAAAACTGACTTCAAATGGATTTAAACATCCAAGTATTAATTTACTATTGGACTGTGACAAATACTATTTTCTAGACAGAGTCTAGCATATGTCCTTTTGGAAATATAAATATTTCCACCAATGTCTGTCGAAAAACAATCACCTCAGTGATTCTCCTCACCAGAAACTTACTAAGTTCCAACTCGTTTGCGCAGCACTTCTCGTGACTATCACGATTTGAAAAGTACTTCTTCGTAGAGGCGGCAACCATGTGCCTTGGCTCAGCGTAGACGCAACTTGTTCGCCAAGTGCTTGTGATGAAGTGAGCTATCCATTCCTGCTCCAGCTTGCTTTTATACAAAAACGGTCAGGGTCACGCGTCATCGCCTGATATCTAGAAATCCTCATATCTCTTGAATCCCTGGTCCGATTTACTTGATACTAATTGCATTCTCTTTTATTTGGCCGTGCCAGTAATCTGATCCCAGTCTCAAGTCTCTGCTCCATAGTTAACTATTTAATCAATAAATAGTCTCCACCTCTGCTATGACTCGCTACGTCATTTACCATCCAACTATCGGCAAAATCCTTCGAAAAGCTTCGAGAAGCAATGTAGCGCGATATTCAAATATCTGAACTTTCAAAAGCGGCTACAGCCTTTCCCTTGATATCTAGGTGTCTGAAACTTGGAATACCCATTCCTAGAGTTGGGCACAGTACTACACTTGTTAGTTATTAATGAGATCATCTGCCCCTTACCACTATACTGATTGGGATCTATGTTTTTACATCATACAGATCATTGAAGGGATAATGGTCACACTTGTAGCTGAACATCAAAGCATTGACTTTAATTTGCAATAAATGATGAGGTACCTTTTCTCATACAGTGCACTCTCGTTAATTCGCGGTATTTAATGCACGAACTTCCGTGAATTATCGAAAACCGCGAATTATCCGCAGTTATTTTTGTTAAGCCTAGTAAAAAGAAAACTATTGATTAAAATATTGAAATAGGCTTGAACATGCAAGATAATAATTATAACACTTGATTGTAGTGTCTTATAAAACATGCTAGGCTAGATGTAGGCCTTTGTGGATTATGCCTTCATTAATATTTAACAACAGAAAAAACAGTCATCACGTTTTGTTTCTTAGATCGTTTATTCTAATTTTCGATTGCACATTTCCGAAGAAAACATTTATGAGAACGAAAATTCATCTCGTTTTTCTATATAAGAGATAAGTGTGACTAGAGAAACTAGCTTGACAGTGGGAAACTTTCGGGATTTCCGTTGCATCACTCCCGCACTCGATATCAACTGGATCTCCGTTTTCCTCACCAACAGTCAAATTCCGTGCTATTTCTTCTTTGCTTTCATGTCTTAAATCATAATCGTCTTGATCGACATCTAACTTGCCCGTTCGAAATAACGTCGTTACAGAAGTCGGCAAGCTCTTGCTTTTGTACAAGCGTAGTAGTGGTATTTTTTCCCATGACTTGTTGACTGCATGAAGAGCATCCAACAAAACCTCTCTCGGTGTAGCACCTTAGGCAATAATCGCTGTTTACAATATGCTGTCCGCGCATCCACCCTTCACAACTCACAGGTCAGCGACCTTGGAGTGTGGCTGTTGGGAAAGGGAGGGTAGGTTCCAAGTGAAAGCACATTCCTCTTGTATTGTTTGGGCTTCGAAGAAAAAAGGAAATCTGTGCCATACTACTCGCGGCAACATGCTCGTATGTTTCGAGGATTGCGCAAGTAGGCCTACTGTTACATTGCAGAGAAACGCAGTTCAGTCTTCTCGAATCTCAATGATTTTGTCTTTACGCATTGCGTCATATCAAAATTCTTTTAAAAAACGGAGAGTTTGCTTTACCTAGAGTGATGATTATTTGCTGTGAGAATTTCTATTTTAAAAAATACACTTGGAGACCTGCGAATTAACCGCAAAACGAATTATCCGCACGCGAATTATCGGGAGTGCAGTGAATAGAACTGTAGAAGCAGAGTCAGTAATATGGGTGATTTCAAGAGCATATTTATTGTTTATTGTGGACATATATTCATAAATGAATTTACTTTATTTTAATGATTCTTTTAATGTATTTCTTTTTCTTATTCATGTTTATTCTACATTAAAGATTAACTTGTTGACCAACTGAAAATCAGCCTGTACATAGGATAATAGTCTTGACTGTTTAGGGTGACCATGAACTTTGAGCAAAACAATGGGCATTTTTAACAAATTCTGATATTCCCATGTGATTGGGTTATGTAGAGTTTGTATTGAGTAGCATTTGAAAACTATCAGGGCAAGACCAAAAGAAGCACATACAAACAAAATTACAATGTACTTAATCTTAGGAGTATTAATTAATAAGATTTATCAAACACACAGTGTACTAATTCAAAGCTTTACACAAAGTTTTTGTCCTCTGCATAAATCTTTGTGATTTTGTCCTGCTCTATGCAGGAGGAAGTATGTGTAGTCGGAATCGAGTTACAGCTGACGACGAGATGAGGCACTCGAGTAGTCCACATAGCGTACAGATACATTGAATTGATGCCTGGTGAAATCCTCTTTGGTTTCAAATCATAGGAGCATTAAATTTAGTTAAAAATGGAATCCTGGCACAACTAAACCATGATAGAGATATTTTGATTTTTAACCCACCATAACTATGATATTTACACTGCTTTTCCTTGATTGTATTCCCCACTTTCCAGGCTTCCTAATTATCAGGTTGTACATCCAGTCTTGAGCAATAGTAACATACACTTCTAAATTAGAATATTTATGAACTGTTCCACCCATTACCTTAGAGAGGGGCAGATGACCTCGCTGTTCTGCCCCTTGAGGTATGTAAACTTTCAAACGTTTGAAATGACTTTTTTTTTTACCAAAAATTCAATTTTCATTTTTTCGTTGTAAATGGAAGCCTCATTTCTCTGCTTAAAATTAACATATATTCCATGATGATATTCCACATGTAAGTAGTTAAAAAACTATTTTAAGGGGGCTCATGTGCACATGTCTAGGGGATGTGGCTCTACAGCATCTTACTTGCATCTAAATAAGGTATGAAGATCAAGAAAATGACATATATTAGCTAAGTGCAAGTGTAGGATCCAAGATTATCACTCCCAAAGAATTACCGTTATGTCTTAAGTTAGTTTGTTTGGCCATATTACAAATATGTAACTTCACTTACATTATTGTCAGAATTAAAATCTTTAACATTCAAATTAACAAAATCAACTTCAAAAATTGACATAGGAATATTATTGATACAACAAATTAAAGCTAATGAATGTATCAATGCTGTGAACTAGGTATTATGGATACTTTGAAAACTTTAGCTACGGTACCTTGTTTATTTTAAGCAATGTTGTTGTTGTTTTGTTTTTTGTTTTTTTGTTTTTTTTTTTTAATGAAAAGAAAGAAAAACAAGATGCACTCAAAAAACAACTCTAACCTTATATGATTAAATAGAAAAACTCGGTAACAGAAATTTGATGTTTGAATAATATTTAGCAATTTTAGGGCATTTTGAAAATTGTCATTTCTTATTCCTTTTTTCAAAAATTCAGAGAACTGAGAACAGAAAACAAAGTTTCGTGGATTTTCTTCCTAAACGTATATACCTATACATACCTATACATATCTTAGAACATTTCTAGGCATTATCCACCCAGGTTATCATTGCTTTATCCTTCCAATAGGCACGTGACCTAAAGTTCACGAACAGTTGCATGTAGGGGAGAGATACTTACCTAGAAGACCTAGGTTTATCTCACTGCCGACCATAAAAGTGGGAGATGTAAGATGTCAGACTACATGTTTATGCACAAAATGTTCTAAAAGTGTTATCTATTAATATTTTCAAGGGGAAACAAGGGACAATAAGTCACACCAACATACAGTACATACATACGATACCCGTTTTCAAAGTTGTTTTATAAATATCATGATAAACCAAACATACAACAAAACATGGTACAAGGAATATATGTTATGGTACATCTGAATCTAAATTAGAAATTTGAAAAAATGGTCGCTCATATCTGCCACATACGTAGAGGTTCTAGCGCCAACAATGTGTTCAGTACAGACTTGAAAGTGTACTCATCCAGAGGCAAAAGGAGAATAGCCGTGCGTAGAAACTTCCACTGCCTTGGGTTCCTGGGAGGCATGTTATGAAAAATATTCACCGTCTGCTGTGTACGCGTGCCTATCGGAAAGTTATACTAGTGAAAGACCTTTCATCATCATTACCAGACCTCCACGTATCCAAAGACCTCCACACTAGCATACACTAAAGGTCTATGTTGGATGAAGAGTAGATTGTCATTTGAGTTTAATCAGCCCAATATGATTCAGTTGTTAATGGTCACCCTAGCAGTAAACAGTGAATTACAACAGGAAATGAAAGACTGTCATATTGAAGTATTTCTCAGGTCTGTACCCTACAGCTGACAGTTTACATCTCTGTGATGTCTCCTAATAGGCGCGGCACTACTAGTTGTGTGATCATTGAAACGATTGCTGGTGGCATACGCCAGGATTTGTCAAGTGTGCCAGCACATGAGCCAACAGTGTAGTGATCATGCTTGTGCATGCTGAGTTCTGAAGACTCCCGCCCATAACATTCCCCTCCACTCAATATTGCTACACCTCCTTTGCTCGGAGAGCTAATGGCAGTTACAGATTAAGTTATTATACACGGATCTGTTGTGTACAAAAATGCTCGAACTTGCCCGAAGGCTCAACGAAGAGGTGTGTACACAGGCTGTTTGAAAAGTCTGACATTGACTAGAGGCATTTTTAATCCTTTCAAAGTCACAGACCAAAGCATTGTGACTAATTTATAAGAACCATGACAACACCTGAAAATACTTCAATATGATGCTTAGGAAAGCATTGTTTTCATAATAAATAACTTAACAAAATTTGGAAAGTAGCTGCTAACTTTTGCAAGTGCATGATAGAATACAGGCAGGGTGTTGGAAATGTATGGTTCCTTCGTTCTTGAGGATGTCTTGAGGGAACATGTCTGTCTAAATCTGAGATCATTACCTCTGTAGACACTTTGTTCCGGAGCTACGAAACCTTGGTTATTCTTTCATGTGGCAACTGAATTCGAAATATCTCAGCAGAAAATAAATAGAGGTATAGTAGGTTGTTCTTCCAGACACATTTCATTCAGAGACCACATGCTCAAGAACATCAGTCTGTTAGTTATACAGTCCTGTGCAAATTAATCGGAACACGACATTAACATACACATTTAATACTTTTTGCACCTATTTACCTAATACATAGGGTCGGTAATCTTTGCTCATAGCTTCCTCTCTGTTTTAAAAACTGGCATGAATTCCACAAGCATTGAGCACATATGTTTTAAGCTTATCGTCCTGAAACCACCCTGGAATTATGGAATGGTCTAGTTTTGTGAGTTTTCTTTTGCAAATAGCCCACTAGTTTTCTATTGAATTAATATCAAAGAAGTTCCCTGCTCACTCTTATGACACAAATATTGTTCTCATTGAAGAATTTATTCACTTTCTTTTAAGTATGGCAAAGAGCCAAATCTTGCTGAAAAATACAGTCACCATCTGGAAACCTCTTCTGAAGCTCATCTACAACTTTCCTTTCCAGTATTTGGTTGTATTGGTCAGATTTCATCATCCCATCAACTGGAACTAATAGTCTAGGTCCTACATGCGTTGCAACACCCCCTGAACATCATCTTCATGGGGTGTTTTACAGGCTATTGCAAATGGCTGAAGTTATTGCCTCATTCTTTGCTTGACACACATATTGAACTCTCTGCCCCTGAATTTCAAAGTGACTCTCGTCAGAAAAAAGAACATTCTCCCAGTGTTCCGTCGTCCTCTCCTGAAGACTATGGGGCCCCAGGAGATGCTTCCTGCATATTTCTCCTGTTAGAAGGTGTTTCTTTACAGGTTTTTAGTCTTTCCTTCCTGCTGACAGAAATGTACAACAAACTTTAGTGAACCAAATCCACAGCACTGAGCCTGGGGTTTGATTTGCCTTTTTTGAGGGGACCATTTTCCTTTCCATTTTATTTATTCTTTGGTGATATTTAGCCAGTCTATTTGTTCTGCTGGATAATTCTATTTATCATGTCTACACCAACAAAAAATTTAGGAGCTCATCATGTCATGGAAGTATTCTGAGATAATGCTACAATCACACTACTCTTGCTGGGAGTTGTATTTATTGAATACAGTACATAGGTATTACTAATCACACAAAGAAAGATCAGAATTCCTCGAAAGTGGCATCGAAATTAATACATCTTTAACATCAAACATAATTGTTGTTTTAAGGGGGCAAAACATCAAGGTTATTGGCCCAATGAATAACAGTGCAAAGAATGCATAGAAAGCATGGGATCTAAGAATAAGCAATGTATAACACACTGTTGCCAACCGTTAGAAAAATTATGAGGGGACAAATAACCACCCTTGTTTTGATTAATTTGCATGGGACTGTACAGAGGAAGACCTGCTTGATAACTGTACAGTATTATTGTCTGGATGTGCGGTGCCATTATCCCTCCTCTCACAAAGAAGAAGTGCATTGATATAGGAACTACACTGTAACAGCAAACAGAAGTACTTGAGCGGCTTCGGTGGCGTAGTTGGTAGCATGCTGAACTTCTATGCCCAAGATCGCGGGTTCAAACCCGGCTGAAGTCGTCGGATTTTTTAAGAATGTTAAAAATCCCTCAGTATGCCTTTCTTCGGAGAGGAAGTAAAGCTGGCGGTCCCATGTCATAGATTTATGGCATGTTAAAGAACCTTCCACTAATTACACCTGTGTGAAGCTAAATTAATATAGGTTAAACATTTGACTAACGTTCTTAGGTTCCAACGTTTGTCGTCAAGAGCCAACTGCGGTGGCATCTGGTAACTAAGTTCTGAAAATTAAATGTCTGCAGTCCTTACTTGAATTAAAACAAATACACACACTAATACAGTCATCACAATTAACACCGGTTATCAGACAGATTCTACACACACCCAAAGTACATGGGGCTACATGACCGCGTTGTCGCAGCCCCTAAACTGAGGAACCAACCAGAAGTACTTGACTCTTGCAGAAGTTACCATGCTACATGGTATGTGGTCTGCTACTCCTGTTTTCAAGTCGACCACTTGTTGAGAACATGATTGAGGAAAGCTCACAAAATATTATAAATCTTGAATCCTATTTCTTGAACTAATACGATCTTTTCTGTGCTCTAAGGCATTTTGTTCCTAGTTTGGATCCTGACAAAGATTTTGAAAGCTAGATCTGTGTTAGTCCGATAAAATATGCGATTACCTCCACAACAATGTTGCAATGAAAGACACATTTTCAGCTTTTGACAGATGTTTTATGCAGGACATGCCCTGAAGAGACAGTACTATATTTTCTGAAACACCTTATATAGAACAGCTGTAATTAATGCTTTTCTGAGTGACTAATCTATTTATTGTGCACTTACCAAAGTGCTATCTTTAACTTCCTCCATAGTAAATTAAAAAGTCTTACAAAGGAAATGATTGAGGCACTATACTTGATCATGTTGAAACTCAGGAAAGAGGTAGCTCAGACTATCTACATTACTGGGCTAAAGATCCTATCAGCCCAAATTAATATCCAAGGCCATTTTATAAATTGGAACATCAGAAATCCAGTACAAGCCAGTGAGAACACAACACACAATGAGCCATATGAAATTGACACAAGATGTCAGCTAGAAATGAACCACAAAAGTAAACATGATGTACATTTTCTAATGTATTCTTGCATGTTCTTATGAAATAATTCACAGCCCAACTCCACCTCTGTAACTATGACCAGAGTGGTTGACATAGTAGTCCAGAGTGGTTGACATATTGGTTTTCACGCCCATTAATTATACTCCAGCAAATCTTTTAGGTGTTTGCCGTGTTCGTTGCAGGATTTAGTTTAAGTACACCAGTTATTACATTTCACGAATTGATTGCTGGCGGTCGAGATGGGAACTATTCTTTGTTTACTTGTGTCACACATCAGCCTGCTTCGTTGACAGGTACAGTTGCGCGAGTAGGATATGACTCAGATCCAGTACTCTGGTCATCGTTTAACAACTGTCCATGGTGATATGAGCTCCTGGGACGCTATCTGACGCAATGCTGCTTGACTTATGTGCAGACCTCATTCTGTCATCACTGTGTTCTCCTCTTTACCGCGCAGGGCTCCTGCTACAATAATCAACGAACACTGGCGCAGCCATGCTCAGCGGCAATCAAATGTTAAATGGGTAATAGTCTCATCGGTTTAATTGATATTAAAAAATCCCTCTCGGCACGCCGGAAGGTGGAGATAGATTTCACAACTGCCAACAAGCCGGAAAGGAGTTAGAGATCACGCTACCTTTGACTCGTACGACACCGCTGTCTAAACATCAATATTGCTTTGATGACATCCCTAGTACAGTCAGCAATACAGTAATTAGTGATACCTACCTTTGGTTTAGCTCTTCCCTCATCAACTTGACATCTTCATCGACAACATTTTCCTCATCCCTTGGCGTAAGGGAAGGACATATCAAAAAGACACGGATAGTCAGTCTGAAAGACTAGACTTTATATCATTTTAAATGCTAGCAGCCGATGACCAAGAAGGCAGTGCACGAACAGAGTTTCAAGATTATAGTTTGTTTCTTCACTGCCTACTTGATTGCTCTCACACTGCCTTCTTGAAACTCTGTTCTCGCACAGCCTTCTTGGTACTCGGCTGCTACATCGTACTATGATGTCACACACCTTAGTGCATTCTCGGTACATTTCGTCCCGTCACCGTAACGCAACGCCAGATAAAGTCGACATAATCATTTAAAATGATAAAAATATTTCACACAAGAGTTTGAGGTAATGTACATTATAAAGGACTATTGACAATTTTAAACGGTTTTGATATTGCGCCTGTTAAGGGATGTATGAATTTTTTTCTCAAAAAACACAATTTTTCTCACCTCTTTGGTCAATGGTTGGTGCTATCAAAAAACCTTACTGAGTTAAGTTTTTGACCCTTATTCAAAGAATATTGTGAAATTTGATTGGATTTGATTTTTTATTTTACATAAGAAAGTAATAGCGATATTTCAATTTTTCAAAAAAGGCCCCCCATTTCCACCCCCTTGGTCCAATTTTGCCCATTAACGAACTCGATTGAGATTTTATAAGGTAATATTTAATGTATACATTTGAAAATGATTGGTAGAAAATGATGGTAGTTACCGTGTCTACAAAAAAGTGATATATATATGTATATATATATATAGATAGATATACAGTGCCTTTGTTTCAAGTGGTGGCCGGCCGACTTACAGGAAGACCGCTTCGCCGCCAACAGTGTGCTTGCCCTTCAACCGTCTAATAAGCACATGGAGTACGCACAGCTGCGTGGACAGAACCGGTTAGAAGCAGGGTTAGAAGCAGTATTGCTCGTCGCCAGGTGGCTTCGCTGTGAGAAGCTCGAACCAAAGGCACTGTATAAATTATATATAAACTTTTGAACTGACAGTGGTTTTGGGGTCTAAGGGATGTGAAAAGTGAAGATATCTCAAAATTTTCCTGAAGTCGAAACATGATACCCATAGCTCTTTTATGAAATCTACGTAATAGCTTTCTTATGAAATCTACCTAACTGGGAAATGAAGCATCTTGAGAAAGTTTTCTTGGGACACTGGGGCAGCATCAGTGATGGAAAAATTACCAAAGAAAAATGAATGGGATGAATTACAATTAGCTGTGAAACCTTTTATTACAAACTAGCTGAACCCGGCATGCGTTGCAATGCCAATCAAAGAAAATGTTGGCGTTGTAAGTTTGTTTCCTGAAGTGCTTTTGGAAACAATATTTTCTCAATTTCCTTTAACTGCCTCTAAACTATCGTAAAATGGATTAACTAATTTAGAAACATTCATGGGAGCGTGCACAACAATTCACCAAAGTTTCATCGCAATCGGATGAATGGGATATATACGCATACGGTATTTTGTTTAACCCTTTGGCTTTCAAGGTAACGATCTATCGGTACCCACGGGTCCTGCAAAAACTGGCACGGTAACGATCCGTCGTTACCCGTTCTTTTATTATTAATTCATTACTTACGCGCCAGGTAACAGCATTTCTGCACGGAATCTGAAGAGTATAGTTGTATCTCACGTTATACTCCGTGGGAACTTCCGGCTATCCGTATTTATCGATATTCTTCGAGTCTGAAACATATGCTAACTGGAGTTCCGTATATTGTTTACATCATGGTCGGCGGCAAATTTTGTTCATTTCTCTGTGTTTTCGTACGTGATTATATAGTCAAATTGAGTTATATCGTACGCAATGTATTTAGTTAACGTGCTAGTTCATTATTTAAATAGTTTTCTTAGGTAATTAGGTGCATAGTGATATTCAGTTAGATTAGGTCTAGTTGTTTGTCGTGTGTGATACGGCGGAAAGACTTCATTTAGCTGATGATGATATCACTGAATATATTGATAATTAATCAAGTGATGTTGATGTTTCTCTATCCGAATCGGAAAGTGTAGAGGATAATGATGATCCAGTAATATCTTCATTGGTGAGTGCTACATATTCATTTTAAGAAATCGTGTTTTATATAAAAATGGCTGACATTTTTCAGTGTTACATCATTTTAAACATTTTAACTTATCCTTGGATCTAATGCACATAGAATCTTGATATTAACTATGCTAGTAAACAATATTATAGCCTTCCTACTGACATGAATAACAAACTTGGGCTGTAAATACCATTTTCTAGAATTACTTCCAAACTTTCAAAATCTGAAACTTGTAATTTTGATTTGACATTTCTTATTTTTTAACATTAAACCCTTTTGGTTTAGAGACATGACTTACTTACAGTAATAATAAGTGATATATACTCTATAAGTTTACCAACTTTTATGTTGATATCTTCATTGGTGTGTCTTCAATGTAATTTTAAAAGAAGTGTGTGCATAGTGTGGTAAATATGGCTGTCAGTTTTGACACATCCATCAGCTGAGAGCTTGAAAGCAAAAGGGTTAAACGATTCGTGCGCTGTCACTCATTTTTAAAATTTACTTTAGCGTTACCTACTATGAAATGGATTACTAAGTTAGAAACCTTCACGTAAGTGTACACAACAACTCAACAAAGTTTCATTGCAATCAATGAATGGTATATGAACGCATACGGGATTTTGTTGAAACGCTTCGTGCATCGTCACTCATTTGTTGCATCTACTCGCACACTACCTATAGTAAAATGGATTAACCAAGTCGAAAACCTTCCCAGGCATGTACACAACAACTCATCAAAGTTTCATCGCACTGGGATGAATGGCATATGAACGCATACGGGATTATGTTTAAAGGATATGCGTGCCGTCACTCATTTGTTGAATCTACTCGTACACTACCTATTGTAAAATAGATTTACTAAACCTGAAAGTTTTCCAGGAGTGTACTCAACGATTCACCAAAGTCTCATCACAATCGGATGAATGGTATATGAACGCATATGGGACTCTTTTGAAACGATTCGCGTGCCGTCGCTCATTTCTTGAATCTACTCGTGCGGTACCTATCGTGAAATGCATGTACTAAGCCAGACAGACACCTTTCCTGAAGTGTACACAAAATATCACCCAAATTTCATCGCTTTTGCACGAATGGTATATGAACGCATATGGGACTTGGTTGAAACGCTTTGCGCATTGTCGCTCATTTGTTGAATCTACTCGTGCGCTACCTATTGTAAAGTGGGTGATCTAAGCCAGAAACCTTCCCTGATGTGTACACACCATCTCACCCAAGGTTCATCGCTATCGGACGAATGGTATATGAACGTATACGGTACTTTGTTGAAACGCTTCACGCGTCTTTGCTCCTTTGTTGAATCTACTCGTGCGCTACCTATTGTAAACTGGATTCACTAAGCCAGAAACCCTCCCTGGAGTGTACACAACATCTCACCCAAGTTTAATCGCAATGGGATGAATGGTGTATGAACGCATGTGGTCTTTGTTTAAACAAATCGCATGCCATTTTGTTGAAGCTACTCACTCACCATCTATCGTAAATTGGATTTACTATGCCTATAACTTTCCCGGAAGTGTGCACAACAACTCACCAAAATTTGATCGCAATCAGATGAATTGTATATGAACACATAGCCAACACTCATTTGTTTGAATTACTCGCGCGCTATCTATTGTAAATTTGATTAACTATGCCTATAACAATCCCGGAAGTGTGCTAAACAACCCACCAAAATTTGGTCGCAATCGGATGAATAGTAGGCTATATGAACGCATTGCCAACACTCATTTGTTTAAACTACTCGCGCGCTCTCTATTGTAAATTCCTATAACCATCCCGGAAGTGTTTACAACAACTCACCAAAATTTGATCGCAATCGGATGAATGGTTTATGAACGCATAAAAGACAGACAAACGAACATTCATTTTTATATATATATGAGATTACATTTTCAAAGAGTAATTCGTAAAATAATAATTACAGAGGTGTGCAAATTATTTGAACCAAATAGAGAATTTAAATCAGACAGAATATTTTTATTCAAAATAATTTTATTGAACAACGGATGACATCCTTTATCACCCTACTTCGTGAAGTTTTCTCCCCTGTAGACTTATAACTTTTCCCATAAAGAATTACGACTGGATTTTTTTTTTCAGAATTGGGTATTCCGAGGGATACCTGAGCTTGGTGTGCTTTCTCTTTCAATTCATTGACTTTGGAATCATCATCATCATCTTGTACAGTTTCCAGCCCCAGGCTGAGTCTGTTTGGAACATAAGCCTCGCCACTTAGTCCGTTCCTCCCACCACCACTCCGTTGTCACTCTGGTCCAGTCCTCGCCTCTCTTCTTGACACATTCCTCCACTCCTTTCAGCCATCTATCTCTTGGTCTTCCCCTTGGTCGTTTCTTCTGCAACTGCATCTCATGTATCCTCTTGGGAATCTTCTTCTCTTCCATTCACTTTAAGTGTCCATACCACCTCAGTCTTGATGTCTCAATCCTACCTTGCAAGGGCTCCTCTTTCACTATTTCCCTGACCCTTTCACTCCTCACCCTGTCTCTTCAGCTGTCCACCTCCAAGTGTTATCCCACTCATTGGTCTGTCCTTTTTGCTGGTCGTTAACAGGATCTCACATTTACTGATGTTGAACTTCCATCCGTACTCTCCCACTGTTTCTTCCCAAGCCTTCAGTTGCTACTACGCAGGAACTTCATTTCACTTGCCTGTATTCTGCTTATGTCTCTTTCCTGCATTATCCCTGATTCTGATGCATAGGTCAGTATTAGGACATAGTAGCTTCTGTATAACACTTCTTTGCTTTTCTTTGGGACATCTTTATTCCACACTAAGCTCCTAATGCTTCCCAGAAATGCTTCTGCCTGTCTACCACATTCCGTAATATCTTTGTCATTTCTCCCATTTTCCTCCACTATACTTCCCAAGTACTTGAGACTTTCCACCTTCTTCAGCTGTCCACCTCCAAGTGTTATCCCACTCATTGGTCTTGTGCCCGTTTAGACCGGAGTCCGCACGACCACATATGCATTTTACCAATAATCAGTCAGCACGAGAGTCAAAATATCCCGGAGCGCCAGATGGGTTAAAGCTAATCGCAAAAAACGACATCAAATGAAAAAAAAATGCTTTACTGATTTTTGGCTCAATGCAACAATAAGGATAGAAGGAGATTCAATTGGGCGTAACACATCAAGTAAAATTATCTCAGTTTATTTTGAATTTAAAATTGACTGCAAAGATGCTCAAAGCAGCATCACTCACGTGTGGCGATCCACACTCCTATTTACACAATATACAGAAATTTTCCGAACACATTTGACAATTATTTTTTGAAAACACAAGTCAGATTAATAGTCCTGTAGACTGTGTTCCAAAATTATTTATGATTAAATCCAGTTCAAATTTAATTGTCTCTACTGGGAATATCGTAGATCACTGTTTGAATTTTTACATAATATTAACACTCGTAGAATAAATGTTCATAGAATTTTTAACTTTCACTTATTTTTCCAGTTTCAAAAATATATCGTCGAAAAATATTATTATTTCTGAATCAACACAAATTATTTACACATATTAATAACATATGAAAAGTATTTGACATGAGCATAGCATCGAAGAACTGTGTGAAGCACAACAACAATTAATTGTTCTTCCGACATTAAACATTCGAGAAGTGACTCGATTATGAACTTCAAGTTCCTAACAAAATATATGATTTCTGAATCATCAACTTGATCAATAAATTGTTGAACCATTCAACTACTCAATTTTCCACTTGGAATCATTATTATAAAAAATATTTATATTCATGGCCATTTTATTAATTTTCACAACTTGCAATTCTTCGACAGAATGCGGAAATAAGAATTGTAGCTTCATTATAAATTCATTTAGTTCATGGCACTAGGATTGAAAACATCCTTCAAATTATTCGTGGTTAAAGAATTATTTTTAATTGGCAGTGGCCCATTCTATTATTTGTGTAAGAACACAATATTCCAACAACAACGGCAAAGGTCTGTAATGGTTAATTAGTGCCCCATGTTGGTAGCGACAAATGTAATGGTTTCTTATGGCCCATACCTTGCGCGACAAATGTAACTGTTTACCTTTGCCTAAGCTATGTTGTTTTAATGGGCGCCAAGACCTCAATGCAATGTTGAAATCTAAATTTGTATTTAACAACGTCTAGCTCTGGCAGAACACCGTCAAGAATCTATTCACTCAGATCGTGGTATGATTTGATCATTAACCCAACAAACAATTGTATCAGGAGAAGGAATTGGTCTATATCTAATGCTACCTACTGAAAGCAAAGATTGCATTGTAAAAGAAATGAATTTATTATATAAAACAAGTATAGCAAAATTAATAATAATAATAAGTTTAAAATTTAAATTGGAGCGTTGTGATTTTAATATTACCGATAGAAAATTACGTGAAAACGGAGTCTGATAAATTGATTTTACTCTTATTTCCAAGCTATGAAGTTACTGAATTATGAAATATAAAACAAAGAAAAATGAGAGATTGCGTATTTCCGCGTCATTTGCGCTTACCACTGGAAATTGCTAAAGCATTTCCCTCGTACTGGATGATGCTGTGTGCTTCCCACAGTCTCCTGGACGTCGCCATCTTCTTCGTTATTTGATGATATTCTGGTAGATTAGATAATTCTATGGTCCGTACCTCGGACCCAAACACTCGTACAACCAAGTTTTACAAAAGTTCGTCGCTAACTCCACTGAACATCGGAGCGACACGCACTTGCGACCGTACTCTGCAAGTTCTACACAGATTGTCCTCCTCCCACGGAACATCGGAGCGACTCCCGCGTGCAAGCGTACTCCGCAAGAACTACACAGATTGTCCTCGTTTCACGGCGCGTCGAACGATATATCCACACGTTGGCTCCCCCACCATGGTACCGTCTTCCAGCTTACGTTGTCTCCGCTGATTGGCTGAGCACGCCGCTATCTTCCCCTCCTCTGGTTCATTACACTCCGCGGGCGAGAGGGAGAAGTCGTTTTCCGTTCCAACAATTCGCCTCTTCTAGACCTTGCGACCCAAGATTGCGTCATGCTTCTCGACAGGAATCAGCTTGTATTTGAAATCCCAGTGAGTCACGTCTCTCGATATACCCTAACTGACAAAACTCCGTAAAATTCCGTAATCATATAATTTTCTATGATATCGTCGTTCGTAATAATTTGCTTGATAGCGTTTTCTAATACATAGAAAACCTATCTGAATGCTAATAATTTTTATAAAATGCTCCGAAAATATCTAAATAATAATTATAATAAATTAATAATAATAATAAATTAACATGAAAAATTCTCTTGGCTGAACAATTTGCCGCGTAAATAAATATAGAATGGCTTCCTACTGACTTATGCCAGTTGCATAAAACCCCTCGAAAAACACGTTACAGGTCTTCCTCTGAAGAAGAATAAACTACTATCATGACAAATCCGGGTTCTAGCAAAATCAAAGTCTAAATGGAATTCGTAAACAAGGTTGAAATAAGAACTGATGGTTTCAAGAAATAACCTTCGGGTCATTCATACGACGAAATGTGTAGTTCCTATACTCCTACTATAAACCTGAGCCATCGAACCTGCTATTGGATTGATGCTCGAAAAAACCTCCTCATTCCTGTGACTTAAACATGCACACCTGGGAATGGCATTTCAACTACTCCACACATATAAATTTTCTTCCCAAAATTTATACAATAAATCAAGCCTCTGCTTGTTATCAACACTGGAAGATTTATAAACTTACAAGTTTATTTTATTTTACCATTCAGTTCAACCCGTGAATTTACCATACTTATGAAAATCTTTATTTCACTTTCGAGTGTATTTATCTCATGATTTTATATAAATACAAAAATATCCTATTTGATACAAATATCATTTGCTTCCCGTTTCATGCCTCTCCGTGTTATCTGAAACATATACTTTGCTCATTGCAAATATCAACTGTTCAACCAGAACTGAAATGTTGGTTGAATGCGGGCTTGCGCTAACCACTCTCCTTCGGAAAACCTCCTGTTCCAGACTAGAAATGATTAAACTACTTCATAGGCTCTCTCTCAATACATGTGATTATTATAAAATATAATATCCAAGAATTATTTAGAAAAATTATAAAAATTATTATTATTATTAGTGGATTATTATTATTATTATTTGTTATATTATTTTAAATATGTTTAATTATCATCTCATTATGTGAGAATCCACATGTTCGAACCTTCGAATATGGAAAAAATATCCATTCCTCAACAAAAAATAATTTTACTTTTACAGTTACATCGGCTGATTACCGTGATTTCCCAAAAATATGAAATATTCAAATAAATGCTTGAAATGCTCGGTCATCGATCCTAAACTGTTCTGAGTGCTGAAAATCCTCAGAATAACTCTAGCAAGTCTTGCATAAATCATTGCAAGATTTAAATACGAAGAAAAATAAATGTGTTGGTCATCTGCAGAAAAAATAGTTTGTTCCAATTAGCTAGGCATAATATAATTCAAATGTGGCTTACATTTCTTGATGGTCTTGAAGCGTAGTAAACCTGGTCTGTACCAGATTTATCCATAAACATGCCCTAGCGGACAAGCACGTATAATCCTTGTATCGGCCGCTATTATATACCCACAATCCGTCTAGTAAGACATAGTGGTAGTATCTCTTGACGTTTGAATTAACTGTTGTTCCATTTTAATATGGGCTTCTATCAAAGCCATAACAGTTTGTTTAAATGGGGTCAGATCTAAGTGATCTATTCTTAGATATGTCAGTTGTAACGTAACTCACGGTAATCTTTTCAGTACAAGAAAACACTGACTGTCTAACCAATCAACGGCTGTCCTGAAGATCGTTCCCTGGGCATGGTTTATCACCATCTACCATGCGCGAAGCAACCTGTAGTTTCCCTGCGTAGACTAATGAACAACACCGTGATAGACTGGTCTTCAGTGTACTGATAGATCGGAGTGGTTAACCAGTTACAAATATGAAAACTGACTGAAATGGACTTAATTATCCACGTATTATGTTACCGTATTTCCGCGCATAATGGTCGCATGCGCGTAATCGTCGCACCCCTACTTTTCGAATGAAAATTTGGTTTATGAAATTTCCTCGCGTATTCGTCGCACTCTACCTTTCGAATGAAAATTTGGTTCATTACATTTCATGAAGTACTCAGCGCATAACACATTTGTATTTGCGCGCCAGTCCGCTACACACCCTGCCGTATTTCTATTGTACGCGAGCTCTATTGCTAACCAGCTGTGACCTTGTTTGAAGAAAGAAGTCTCTCCTTCCTTCGGTGCGTAGGCCTATGACTCACGCCATGGGGCAGGTAGCCGGCGAGCCGGCCGGCCGGCATACGCACGTGTCTACACTCTGGTGTATTTCAAACAAAGGACATCCCATCCCCGACCCTGTTAAAAATAATATTACAGAAATAACGGGTCATAATCTTGACTGCTTATAATCGCTTAACATAAGTTTGGTAGAAGAATATTTACACTGTGGCGATATTGCTGACGTGTTTTTGCATTGTCGAGTGGTATTGGATGTCAGGCGGTAATATTATAACACTATGACGGGAAACAAGGGCTAATAATCGACTGAATAATTGACAATAATGTCTTGTGTAACCGGAGCTCGCCGGTGGTCATTTGATAATGGTCCCGCCACATTCTTGAATTCTTTATTTCGAAATACAGCTGTACCTTGTCAGACACTTTTGCGGACTCTTGTAACGAGAACCAGTGTGTGCTTTTTCAGTTTTTCAGTTGTGTTTTTTAGGTGTTCGCAATGGGCAAATATAATAATTATACGGCGAACTTTAAATTAAAAGTGATAACGTATGCTGAAACACACGGGAACCGAGCTGCAGAACGTGAATTCACAGTTAACGAAAAATTAGTTCGGGACTGGCGGAAACTTAAAAATAAGTTGAAAAACACTAACCCGCACAGACGTGCATTTCGAGGGCCGAAATCTGGAAAATTTCCTGAAATTGATAAGGAAGTGCTGGAGTATGTTAGAGAAGTGCGCAACAACGGTTGCAGTGTTACGTACGATATGCTTCAAATGAAGGGGCGTGAAGCAGCGCGTCGTCACGAAACCCAGTTCAAAGCTAGTAATGGTTGGGTAACGAGGTTTATGCGACGAGAAGGCCTATCTATTCGAAGGGGGACGACTGTTTGTCAGAAATTGCCGTCAGACTACACGGACAAAGTGATCGAGTTCCAACGGTTTGTGATCAATCAGCGCCAGGAAACTCCATTTCTTCTGTCGCAAATTGGAAATGCTGACCAGACGCCAGTTCTTTTTGATATGCCTCGCAGTAGGACAATTGCTGAGAAGGGTGCTGCGAGCATACCACTTAAAACAACAGGCAACGAGAAACTTCGCTGCACGGTTATGCTCGCAGTTACTGCAGACGGGAGAAAGTTGCCGCCTTACGTAATTTTTAAAAGAAAGACGATGCCGAAGGGTGTGAAATTTCCACGTGGCATTCACGTGCGCGTGCAACATAAAGGTTGGATGGACCAGGAACTTATGGTGGACTGGGTGAAGACTGTGTGGAACAAACGACCAGGTGCGCTGCTAAAACAACGAGCGATGCTAGTAATGGACAGTTTTAGGGCTCACCTTGTGAATGAGGTGAAAGAGATCCTAAAGGACACCAATACTCAGCAGGTGGTCATTCCCGGCGGATTGACTTCCATCCTTCAGCCATTGGACGTTTGTTTAAATAAACCTTTTAAGGACAATCTGCGCCGGTTTTACAATGAATGGATGATCAATGACAACCACGAAGTGTCGCCTACAGGAAAATTTAAGCGGCCGTCCTTGGAATGCATTTGCACGTGGGTTGTTAGGAGCTGGGATCTTATTCCACTTGAAACAGTTGAGAAGAGCTTCAAGAAGACCGGAATTTCGAACGCTTTAGATGGCACTGAGGACGACAAATTATGGCAGAGTGACGAGGAGCAAGACGACGATCAAACGCTCTCGGGAAGCAGCGAGGAGAGTGAAAATTCTTCCGATGCAGATGATTAGATCTGGTAAGTTCTCTAAATTTGAACAAACCACCATAACAGTTGCAATATAAAATTTTCAACAAAAATCGGTAAAGTAATCACGGCATTTTTTTCAGATCGGCAAGATGGTCGCCATGGATGAAGATGACCTACAGACGACCTATTTTTATTAGTTTATTTTAATTTTATACCTGTAGTAAATAGTTATTCAAATAATAATTTTTTTAAAGATTACTTGTAATTTTTTTTCTCGCACAATCGTCGCACCCGCTTTTTTTCAACAAATATTAGGCAAAGAAAGTGCGACGATTATGCGCGGAAATACGGTATTACTGGTCTGTGACAAAGTACTAATTCTAGACAAAGTCTAGCATATGTCCATGTAGAAATATAAATATTTCTACCAGTGTCTGTAGAAAAAAAATCAATCACCTCAGTGATTCTCCTCGCCGGAAACTTACAAAGTTCCAACTCGTAGCGCAGCACTTTTGTGACTATCACAACTTTGAAAATTACTTCTGCGTAGATCCGGCAACCATGTGCCTTGGCTCAGCGTAGTAGCAACTTGCTCGGCAAGTGCTTGTGTTGGAATGAGCTATCGATGCCTCGTCCGGCCGGCTTTTATCAAAACTGCCAGGTTCACGCGTCATCACGCTGAAATCTAGAAATCATCATATCTCTTGAATCCCTGGTCCGATTTACTTGATACTAATTGCATTCTCTTTCATTTGGCCGTGCCAGTAATCTGATCCCAGTCTCAAGTCTCTACTCCATGGTTAACTATTTAATCAATAAATAGCCTCGACCTCTGCTATTACTCGCTACGTCACTTGACATGCAAGTATCGGTATATTCTTTCCAATTGCTTCGAGAAGCAATGTAGCGCGATATTCAAATATCTCAACTTTCAAAAGCGGCTGTAGCCTTTCCCTTGATATCTAGGTGTCTGAATCTTGGAATACCCATTCCTAGAGTTGGGCACATCCACCCAACACCTAGCAAAAAATAAAAATTGAAAAAATTTTTATTTTTCCTATCTACACATTAAATCATCTGGTTCTTGAATAATAAATTTTCAAATTCGATGCATTATAAGTTCCCACGATGTTACCAGTTCGTGTATTAGCGACTTCATAGCTTCCATTGTTGTTTACTTCCACAATGTTCAAAATCTTTAATTTCACCAGGTTTAATATCAAAAATATCGTGATACTCTTCCAAAATTTTCCCTAGCTCTGGGGACTCCTCCTCAGTGTAGACTTCTCTTCCTTCAGCTTCATGAAAAATCAGAGACCATTGAGCATCTCCCTCGATGTCTTCCTCTTCTTTTCCCTCGAAGTTAATCTCTTCGGTATTCTTGAATCTGATCGTCTCTGTCTTCATGTCTATCACTGCTTGATATTTCTGAATGAAATCTGCTCCCAATATCATGTCAAAAGCCATGTCCTTCATTACTACAAACACATGTCGGAAATCATGTCCTCCAATAGTAATACATAAGTATAATTGGGTTTTGCACAGAGATATTTTATTGGGTATTATTCCTTGGATCTTAATTCCTGATACTGGAATTTCCTCTAAATTCTCTTTGAGCTTCCACAGAATATAAAGCTTCTCACTCGTCAGAGAAAGCATAGCCCCAGTATCAATCAAAGTATCGACAGGCATACCGAATACTTCGCATGATATGATTGGCATTCTAATTCTTGTACCCATTTCTTTCCGTTCGTCATTCTGTTGAATTAAGTCATCATCCTCTGCTTGCCATTTAATAATTCTGGAAGTGAAAGTGTTCAAAATTCTATCTTCTACTGTGAATTCGAAGTTCTTTTTTTTTCGTTTCCATTCCCCCGGGATTGTTGTGTTCCCGATGGACCTGGTTCATTGGGCCTCTGCTCCAAAAACTGCAAGTTATCTTGGTGTCTTGCTTCCAAGTTTTTCCTCGTCTCCTTGTTGAACTCTTCATTGGACTGACGAGTATCCACATTCCCTCTGTTATTGTAGTTGTTTCTACCATAGTATCTTCTTTCCTGGTACCTTCCTTGATTCTCCCGTGGCCTTCTCCATCGAGTATTGTATCGATTTCCATCATCCGGTCTCGCATAAGGCTTGTAACTGTATCTGTTACTGTACGGATTCCATCCTCTCTTATTTGAATCTTCCCTCGGCGTTTTCTCTTCTCGCCCCTCTCGAATCTCTCGAGGTGTTTGAGAATAACTGTCGGCCATAACAGCATACACAGCGTTGTTATTCTTTCCTCCCTTCTGATGGAAGAATTGAGCGTTCGTATGATCCAGCTTCTGTAATACTTCGTCAAATTGCTCCATATTATAGATATCAGCAGCGATCAAAGTCCTCTGGACGTCTGCTGGAAACTGATGTATCAATGCGGTAATCAATTCGTTATCTGGCATCGGCGGATCTAAATGTTGAAGTTTAGAAAGCTGCCCAGAAAAGTACGTTGAGTATCGAGTAGGTTGTGACGTCGAGAATCTCTTCGAATATAACTCTGCTCTGACTTGCTGTTGGGTTTCCGGGGACCAAAACTTTTTCAATAGCCCACGAGAAAACTCCTCAAAAGTGGTTAGAGTGGATCTAAAAGCTCTAAACCAAAGAAGTGCAGGACCTTCCAAAAACTTCCCTATCACTCGGATCTGTCTTTCTTTAGGGATCTTAGAATCTTTCAGGTAATCCCCTGCTTCTCTCAAAAATTCCACGGGTGTCACAGAATCTCGCCCTGAAAATTTAGAAGGCTTATCCTCTACATTCTTAAATACAGTTATGGGGTTGGATTGAAATACTGTCCTGACCTCGTCCTGTCTTTGACTGTCAGTTTCTCTAGCTCCTCCTAGATTTATCTGTATCTGTTCCTTTCCCCTTACATTTGGCATTTTCAACGGATGGTCAGACTGTTTCTCGTCCTTGATTTGAGTTTTCATAGCCTCAAGTTCCTTCTGGTTTTCTTCTGCCATTTTCTTAATTGCTTCAGTTTCTTTACAATTCTTCTTAATATCAATGGATATCTGGTTCATAACAGCCTCATGACTTTTCAATGACCCTGTCATATCTGATATGTCCTTCTGAGTTGCTTGGATATCTTTGGAAATCACTTGAATATGGGATGACAAAGATTCCCTAATCTCCTTGATTCCTTCTTGGTTCTCCAGCTTGAGTGTGTCTTTAATTTCATTGACAACTGTGGTTTTAATTTCAGTTTGCAATTCATTAATCACACCTTCTCTTATTTCTCCCATTACAAGTTCTTTGAATTGTTCCGTTAAACGTTGAACAACTAGAATTCCCATCTCGTTACTCTCTTTCTTCACTCTGACTTCTAGGTTGATCATGTCTTCACCAACTTTCCTAAGATCATGTTCTATCCTATCAGCTAAGCTTTGGGATCGAAGATCGGCATCGCGAAATTTATCGTCCATTAAACTTGCGTTAGTAGCTAATGAAGTTTCGAGCTCATGTGTTTTTTCGCATAATTTATTCATTTTACTCTCAAGTGTCATTTTCAAAATTTCGGAATTCTCTTTAAATTTACTTTCCATAGAATTAAATTTACTATTTAAATTTTCTTTCAAATTACCTTTTAAAGAATCAGAACTTTCTTTAAGTTTTTCATCTAAACTTTCTTTCAAGTTATCTTTTAACCTGCTTTCTAAAGAATCAGAATTTTCTTTAAGTTTATTTTCTAAAGAATCAGAATTTTCTTTAAGTTTATTTTCTAAAGAATCAGAATTTTCTTTAAGTTTATCGTTTAAACTTTCTTTAAGTTTATCAGAATTTTCTTTAAGTTTCCTTTCCAAAGCCTCAGTATTTTCTTTCATAATGGCTGCTACACGCAGTCCAGCTTCTTTTGAACTCTCCTCCAAACTCCTCATCATCCTCATCATTTCTTCCATAATTTCAATTATTATTCAAAACTTAGGGGTATACAATATTGGCAAACACAAGCTTATAACTAGAACAAGAAATATGAATAGCTAATTGGAACACTCTAATAAAATGAGATTTGTCCTAATGTCGACGTGATGGAAAAACAAAATTCTCTACTTTTACGAATTACATTTACCACAATATCACAAGAAAAATATGCAAGTTCTCAAATATCCTCCACCTGGATTCTAATAATGCGTATGTCCAGTCATCGAACGTTTACTACTGAATTTACTTGACGCCCTAATGGTTAAGCCATTATCAAAAATAATCAAACCCATTCTAATTATTAACCAAGTTAAATTTTTAATTTTCCCCACTAATTGGGTTTCCTACTAATTTATTCATCCAAACCAGACATCTCTCAACTCCCAAAATATTTCTATAAAAAATTATCACAATTTAAATCGGCATGCGATTGACCATGTCTAAATCGAGACCCACGTTCGAAGCCATTTCTCTCTCTATCTTATTTTATGTGCCCGTTCAGACCGGAGTCCGCACGACCACATATGCATTTTACCAATAATCAGTCAGCACGAGAGTCAAAATATCCCGGAGCGCCAGATGGGTTAAAGCTAATCGCAAAAAACGACATCAAATGAAAAAAAAATGCTTTACTGATTTTTGGCTCAATGCAACAATAAGGATAGAAGGAGATTCAATTGGGCGTAACACATCAAGTAAAATTATCTCAGTTTATTTTGAATTTAAAATTGACTGGAAAGATGCTCAAAGCAGCATCAGTCACGTGTGGCGATCCTCACTCCTATTTACACAATATACAGAAATTTTCCAAACACATTTGACAATTATTTTTTGGAAACACAAGTCTGATTAATAATCCTGTAGACTGTGTTCCAAAATTATTTATGATTAAATCCAGTTCAAATTTAATTGTCTCTACTGGAAATATCGTAGATCACTGTTTGAATTTTTACATAATATTAACACTTGTAGAATAAATGTTCATAGAATTTTTAACTTTCACTTATTTTTCCAGTTTCAAAAATATATCGTCGAAAAATATTATTATTTCTGAATCAACACAAATTATTTACACATATTAATAACATATGAAAAGTATTTGACCTTGAGCATAGCATCGAAGAACTGTGTGAAGCACAACAACAATTAATTGTTTTTCCGACATTAAACATTCGAGAAGTGACTCGATTATGAACTTCAAGTTCCTAACAAAATATATGATTTCTGAATCATCAACTTGATCAATAAATTGTTGAACCATTCAACTACTCAATTTTCCACTTGGAATCATTATTATAAAAAATATTTATATTCATGGCCATTTTATTAATTTTCACAACTTGCAATTCTTCGACAGAATGTGGAAATAAGAATTGTAGCTTCATTATAAATTCATTTAGTTCATGGCACTAGGATTGAAAACATCCTTCAAATTATTCGTGGTTAAAGAATTATTTTTAATTGGCAGTGGCCCATTCTATTATTTGTGTAAGAACACAATATTCCAACAACAACGGCAAAGGTCTTCCTCTGAAGAAGAATAAACTACTATCATGACAAATCCGGGTTCTAGCAAAATCAAAGTCTAAATGGAATTCGTAAACAAGGTTGAAATAAGAACTGATGGTTTCAAGAAATAACCTTCGGGTCATTCATACGACGAAATGTGTAGTTCCTATACTCCTACTATAAACCTGAGCCATCGAACCTGCTATTTGATTGATGCTCGAAAAAACCTCCTCATTCCTGCGACTTAAACATGCGCACCTGGGAATGGCATTCAACTACTCCACAAATATAAATTTTCTTCCCAAAATTTATACAATAAATCAAGCCTCTGCTTGTTATCAACACTGGAAGATTTATAAACTTACAAGTTTATTTTATTTTACCATTCAGTTCAACCCGTGAATTTACCATACTTATGAAAATCTTTATTTCACTTTCGAGTGTATTTACTTCATGATTTTATATAAATACAAAAATATCCTATTTGATACAAATATCATTTGCTTCCCGTTTCATGCCTCTCCGTGTTATCTGAAAAATATACTTTGCTCATTGCAAATATCAACTGTTCAACCATAACTGAAATGTTGGTTGAATGCGGGCTTGCGCTAACCACTCTCCTTCGGAAAACCTCCTGTTCCAGACTAGAAATGATTAAACTACTTCATAGGCTCTCTCTCAATACATGTGATTATTATAAAATATAATATCCAAGAATTTAGAAAAATTATAAAAATTATTATTATTATTAGTGGATTATTATTATTATTATTTGTTATATTATTTTACATATGTTTAATTATCATCTCATTATGTGAGAATCCACATGTTCGAACCTTCGAATATGGAAAAAATATCCATTCCTCAACAAAAAATAATTTAAATTTTACAGTTACATCGGCTGATTACCGTGATTTCCCAAAAATATGAAATATTCAAATAAATGCTCGAAATGCTCGGTCATCGATCCTAAACTGTTCTGAGTGCTGAAAATCCTCAGAATAACTCTAGCAAGTCTTGCATAAATCATTGCAAGATTTAAATACGAAGAAAAATAAATGTGTTGGTCATCTGCAGAAAAAATAGTTTGTTCCAATTAGCTAGGCATAATATAATTCAAATGTGGCTTACATTTCTTGATGGTCTTGAAGCGTAGTAAACCTGGTCTGTACCAGATTTATCCATAAACATGCCCTAGCGGACAAGCACGTATAATCCTTGTATCGGCCGCCATTATATTCCCACAAACCGTCTAGTAAGACATAGTGGTAGTATCTCTTGACGTTTGAATTAACTGTTGTTCCATTTTAATATGGGCTTCTATCAAAGCCATAACAGTTTGTTTAAATGGGGTCAGATCTAAGTGATCTATTCTTAGATATGTCAGTTGTAACGTAACTCACGGTAATCTTTTCAGTACAAGAAAACACTGACTGTCTAACCAATCAACGGCTGTCCTGAAGATCGTTCCCTGGGCATGGTTTATCACCATCTACCATGCGCGAAGCAACCTGTAGTTTCCCTGCGTAGACTAATGAACAACACCGTGATAGACTGGTCTTCAGTGTACTGATAGATCGGAGTGGTTAACCAGTTACAAATATGAAAACTGACTGAAATGGACTTAATTGTCCAAGTATTATGTTATTACTGGTCTGTGACAAAGTACTAATTCTAGACAAAGTCTAGCATATGTCCATGTAGAAATATAAATATTTCTACCAGTGTCTGTAGAAAAAAAATCAATCACCTCAGTGATTCTCCTCGCCGGAAACTTACTAAGTTCCAACTCGTAGCGCAGCACTTTTGTGACTATCACAACTTTGAAAATTACTTCTGCGTAGATCCGGCAACCATGTGCCTTGGCTCAGCGTAGTAGCAACTTGCTCGGCAAGTGCTTGTGTTGGAATGAGCTATCGATGCCTCGTCCGGCCGGCTTTTATTCAAAACTGCCAGGGTCACGCGTCATCACGCTGAAATCTAGAAATCATCATATCTCTTGAATCCCTGGTCCGATTTACTTGATACTAATTGCATTCTCTTTCATTTGGCCGTGCCAGTAATCTGATCCCAGTCTCAAGTCTCTACTCCATGGTTAACTATTTAATCAATAAATAGCCTCGACCTCTGCTATTACTCGCTACGTCACTTGACATGCAAGTATCGGTATATTCTTTCCAATTGCTTCGAGAAGCAATGTAGCGCGATATTCAAATATCTCAACTTTCAAAAGCGGCTGTAGCCTTTCCCTTGATATCTAGGTGTCTGAATCTTGGAATACCCATTCCTAGAGTTGGGCACAGTCTGTCGTTTTTGCTGGTCGTTAACAGGATCTCACATTTACTGATGTTGAACTTCCATCCGTACTCTCCCACTGTTTCTTCCCAAGCCTTCAGTTGCTCCTGAATTTCCTCCTCCTTGTTTCCCCAGACCATTGCCTTCTAAATCGGGTGATTTCAATCCATGGTCCACGAATCTTTGTATAGTTCAAGAGCGGATGATCAGTATAAAGACTTTGAACTCCTCAGCTCTAAATTCACACGAAAAGAAGAATATAGTAATCAAAACAAAACGAGTGGCATTTTGCATTAATGAGGCTCCTTTTTTAGTGAAATTTCTATACCTGTAAAATCATTTTACTATAAATTTCCAAAATTAAAATGTAATTAGGACTAATGGTCAAATTTTTCAAACAACGTCAGTGCCTTCTAAATATATTTAGTGCATTAAATCATGAGAAGTATAGGCCCTAAATGACATTTTGGAAAACTGGCATTGAGTCTAATAATTTGCACACCCCTGTAACATTACTTCACAAAATGGCAGTACTTTAAAATAACTTTTCGAGGGAGGCACTTTAGTTGTTTTACAATGAATGTTGTCCATTTAAACTAATTCATAAAAGTAAACATTATTTTAAAAAAGAGCAGAAATCAAATAATTATTGCTGCCTACTTTGGAAATAATTTACCATTTCCTTTGTAAAATAACTTGTTTAAAATAGTCATCGCTTAGCCTTGATCTCTTGGATGAAAATACATCTTTACTCTTACTGAAAAGATGCTTTACAGGGGCACGTGAAGGGATTACTACAATGTAACGATTACCATTTTATTTCCAGAAGTAAATTACGAATAGAAATTACATTTTCCAAACAGAAACGATAACAAGTAAATACCCTCGAGAAGTAATTGCTGCTGTAATCCAAATCACTGGTGATGACTTAAGTCAATATGTATTTATTTATTAGCATGCTGAACTGCTATGCCGAAGATAGAGGGTTCAAACCCGGCCGAAGTCGTCGGATTTTTTAAGAGCGTTAAAAATCCTTCAGTATGCGTTCCTTCAGAGGGGAAGTAAAGCCGGCGGTCCCATGTCATAGATTTATGGCATGTAAAAGATCCTTTCACAGACTAAACTTGTGTAAAGCAAAATTTGTTAGGTTAGATTTCGTCAGAACGCTCTTATCAAAGTTCCAACGTTCACCACTAGGTATCATTGATATCTGGTGGCGAAAGTTGGAACTACTTGAAATTGAACGGAACTTGTAGCTCACCCTTTAGGGTATCCGCTGGAAGCAGCTACAGACTCAGGCGAGCCGAACATGTCCTCGGACACTCCCGGCACTAAAAGCCATACGATAAATAAAAAAAATAAAAAAATAAATGTATTTTTTTTTTTTTTTGTGTCTTGTGTTTGTCCTGCTGTATTATCTGTAATTCCATCATCTACTTACCGTATTGTGGAAAGTTGCTCTTCCTCTATATATTTTCCTTCATAGCTCACTAGGGCTGATGAACAAGATGTCCCAAACCCCTAAAATTAATTAACAACAAAACACCCTTCTAACTCAATGATATTGCCCGTCTTTTCTTTATCATTATGATATTATTTTTATTACAAAGTTACATTGGCAAAACACTTGTACGAATTGCTAACTCCGTGTGCATTTTGTTACCGTACGTAGAAAATCTGCAGCTTATCATGAGTGGCAGGGCAGAGCTTGTGTCTTTATCTTACTACTCTCACTGGAATGTGACGAATTTTCATGTGTACCGTATATTATAAAATGGCCTTGGTAGACTGTTACGAGTACAGTTTCCACCCCAGTAGTATAGGCCGACATTATCTCACATATCCCTCTCCGGAGTTTCAGAACAATCTGATGGTAGTGCCTCGATCACTTCTCTTGTCAGTATATCTTTACCTTAAGTGTGCCACTTTTTGCAGCTGCTATTCATAATGTTGTATCTCTTTAACATCACAAGACCAAACTGATGTCTGGTTCCTTCCATCTCTGTCTATGTGTGTGTCTTAGTTATAGGCGGACGTCTTGGAACATCCAAGGCCCCCTTGCTCAGATGTAATGTGATTCGTCCTGTAACACTAATGATTAGAACAGAATTTAAAAAATTAACACGTGAGTTGTGTTGGAGACTTTGTCGAGAATGCTGGAGGGAATGGATGTCTACCCTTTGCATTTAGTATAGAACTACCCCTCTTTATGCTGATGTCATGAATTATTTCAAGGTTATATCATAATGTTAATAAGTTTACTACCAGTACATCAAACTTGCATAGATTTATTTTTATTTTTTTCTTAAATTGTGTATTGTACCTTGGAAAATCTTTCTCTTAAACATGTCCTAGAGGGCCAATGACAAAAGAGAGACTCTTGTGTGTTGCTTAATTGCTTCTTCACTGAAAAGTTTCCACTGTAGACTACTGTGTAGTTTCCAGGGAATGATTTAAGACAATTGCTCAATTGTATCCCACAGTAAATTGTCTTAGATTGTGTTTCACCTTTCATAACATCCATGTTTTTTTTACTTGTCAAAACATATCTGCACCAGCAGTGCTCACCAGGGAAAGTGCCCTGTCTGATTAAGAAATGCTCCAATGACTTCAGTAGAAATGCTTTATTCAAGGATATCAAAATTAGATCCCCAGAGCCTGGAAAGAAAGGGTGTCCAGGGGATCATACATAAAATACATTTGCAAAAATGTCATAAAATTTAACCAAAGTAAACCCCAGGGCTATTTGCATTACTGGAAGTGCTAGTATTGTTTCTAAAATCCACTACCTGGGCGGGGATCAAACCCACTCCCTTCCAGTTACAAGCACAGCGCCTCTACCGACTGAGCTATGCAACCCACGATAAATCTAAACTTTTTACCTATTTCACAATAACATATCTTTATTTCTTGGCTGATGTGTTCTAACAAAATGTGATCGAGCTGGTTTTATTTAAGTGGTGTTTATAAGGCCATGGTAGACCTCTTCTCTCATTCACTTTTGGATTAGTTGATATGATAAGGCTGCCCAACTTTGCTGTATTATATTTAAATAATCACCCTGGTAACTTCTATTTATCGTTAGTTAGTTATTGAGGTTTTAAGGGGAGTAACTACGAGGTCATCTGCCCCTATTGTTTATCGTTATTATTGTTATTTTTTTAATAAAGACAAACTCTTCTCAAGACTACAGCTTAATTTCTAACAAGTCAGAAAAAATGGATGACTCTTTTACAAAATTGTTCTTGCTACTGCACAGTTTATCCTTCCCAATTAGAATTTCCCCCAAATATAGACTGGAATGTCTACAGTATATAAACTAACATTTCGTGTCTTTTTATAGACTAAAATAATTTACCAGAAGGCAACACTAACAACGCACAAGAATTAATCATGGCAACAAGCCATATGTCACATAAAGCAAGGCCTTCTATATCATATTACAAAGCAAGTTTACCGTACTGAAGTTATAAGCATATAGTAACTACATACATTGACAACTAAGTCATACAAAGAGTAAACTTATTAATGCTCTTCATATAACCTTGTACTCCTCTTCTCTCATTCACTTTTAGATTAGTTGAGATGATAAAGCTGTCCAACTGTGCTGTTTCTCCCTTCAGAATTGCTTTCTTCATTCAAATTGCTTTGGATAATGTTGCATGTCTCTCTAAACAATCAATGTTTGTTAGTTTTATCTTTTGGAAAATGTGATGTCACAAATAGAATAGTTATGTGTTATATTACCAGTGTATGAAGCCCCTTCAGTGTATTTTGTTTTCCTTTGTTTTTCTTTTTTCTTTTGCCAATAGCCTATTGCAGACGTTCTGTACAAAGCAAAATAAGTCAGGTCTTCTCTGAAGAGAAAATTCAAGAGCATGAGAACATTTGCTCTTTCAGAACTTTTCTCTTGCATGTTTTGAGCTTATGTCTAGGAATTATGACTGATTCCTTCCAAAACCAAGCTTGACAGTGTTGTTCATAAAAGAAAATCAATAAATTCATATGAGAGTGCCATAATACTTTTTTTTTAACTACCAAAGTAAAAAGCAATAACATTCACCATATAAGATATTTTCTGTATTGATAACTCTTTAAAATAACATGCCTTAAATCTACTGTAATTTATAATCTATTCTAATTAAAAACTAAGAGTAAAAATAACTAAACTGTAAATAAATAAATAAATGGATAAGTTATCCATACAAAAACATTAAATTAAAAAAAAAAATGATTTGACATTATAATTTAGAATTGAGTTAAAGGTGTCAAAAAACTGATGAATATTGTTAAAAATTATGTGCAAACAGATATCAAAACGAGAATTTCTTGAATTGTTATCCAAACAAACTGTATCCAATCATCTATATGGAAAATATCTTCCGATTTAGATCTTATGACACACTGGATTGTTTACGGAAAGACACCTACTAAATACGTTGTTGTAGTGGAAACTATTTATAACTCATTGGCACTTGTTGAGTGGGGACTTTGTGTGCCCCGGGACCGCTGCGGTAGCTGTGAAGGCTCTATGGGAACCCTGAAAAGTGATGGCTGACGGGGCTCTGGTGAAGCTACGATAGGCCTAGCAAGCCAGTAGTGGATATCATATTTGCTTTCAAAACAGGAACAGGCCTCGGAAAGGACGGATACAAACGACGACGACCCGGATATGCTAATGGACTACGAGTTGGGACATTAAACATACAGACACTGACAGGAAAGGTGGAGGAGATTGTAGATGTGATGGAGAGAAGAAAACTGGATATACTGGGCTTGGCAGAAACAAGATGGAAAGGAGAAGGTCGAAGAGAACTGAGGAAAGGGTACCGGTTGTACTGGAGTGGGAACAGTGAAGGAAGGAGCAGCGGAGTAGGAGTAGTTGTGAGAGATGGAATGAAGGAAGAGGTAAAGGGAATAAGTGACAGGATCATGAAGATCAGAGTAACTGTAAAGGGAAGAAGCCTGGAGATAGCCCAGGTATATGCCCCTCAAGTTGGATGTACAGCTCAAGAGAAGGAAGACTTTGAGGAGGAGCTATAACAGCAGTTGAATGGTCAGAGCATCATTGTCATGGGAGATTTGAATGCACATGTAGGAAGTGAAAAGCAAGGATATGAAAATGTATTGGGAGCAGAAGGATGGGGTAGCAGGAATGAAGAAGGGAGAAAGTTGCTGGATTTTTGCAAGAGAAACGGTTTAGTGGTAGGCAACTCCTGGTTCCGGAAGAAAGAAAGCCACAAGGTAACGTGGTACAGCAGTGATTTAACAAAGAAATCTTTGGTAGATTACATGCTGTTCGACTGGGAAATGAAGAGAAGTGTCAGAGATATAAAGGTAATACCATCAGAGGCCTTAGATAGCGACCACAGAATACTTGTAATGAACCTGGGAGTTGTTAAGGTTAGCCAGAGGACAGAGTACCAGGAAAGGAGAATCAAAGTATGGAAACTCAAGGAAAAGGAAGTCTAGGAAGAATTCCAGAAGATAATAAGGGAAAGGATGCCAACAGACAATCCTAAAACAGGGGAAGAGGAATGGAAGCAATTCAAGAACACAATGGTGGAAGCTGCAGTGGCAGTATGAGGAAGAACTAGCAACAGAAAGCTGTGTAAAGAGACACCATGGTGGAATGAGAGAGTAAAAGAAGCTGTGGGAAGGAAGAACAAGGCTTTCAGAGTGTGGTTCCAGAAAAGAACTGATCTGGCAAGGGAAGATTATAAGATAAAGAAGAAAGAAGCAAACAAGATTGTTGCAGAGGAGAGGAAGAAGTGGATGGTAAAGTGGACAGAGATGATGGAGGAAGACAGCAGAGGAAATAAGAAAGTACTTTATGGGATGGTCAAAAGTAAGGTCTGCGAGAGGATGTGGTAATGATGGACAAAAACGGAAATGAGGTACACAACAAAGAAACACTCAAGACAGTGTGGAAAGAGTACTTTGAGGATTTGCAGAATCCAAATGGTCATAGGGAGGAAGACAATGTATTGGAAGATGGAGAAGACAACACAGGAATGGAAAAGGACCTGAATTGGAGAGAACTGGAGATGGCTATAGACAAGATGAAAGGAGGAAGGGCACCGGGTGTGGATGAAGTGAGTGTTGAAATGGTGCAGCAGGGGAGGTTGGGAAACAGTGGCTGTACCGTGTGATGAGGGTGATATGGAAGGAGAAAAAGACCCCAGAAGATTGGAAGAAAGGATTAATTGTCCCAATATTTAAGAAAGGAAGCAGAAAGGAGTGCAGAAATTACAGGGGAGTCACATTCATACCTCACTGTGCCAAGATATATGAAAAGATATTAGAAAGTAGAATACGAGCCAAAGTGGAGAGAAAATTGAGAGAGGAGCAGTATGGTTTCAGACCTGGGAGATCAACAGTGGATCTCATATTTTCAGTGAGACAGCTCCAGGAACACCACTACGAATTTGGAGAGGATCTGTTGATGGCCTTCCTGGACATCGATAAGGCCTATGATAGTGTGTGTAGGGAGAAGGTTTGGAAAGCAATGGAAAACATGGGAGTGGAAAAAGGGACTGTAGGCAGAGTGAAGGAGATGTATTGTGGAAGTGTGAGTTGTGTTAAAGTTGGAGGAGAAAGAACAGACTGGTTCAGACAAATGAGTGGCCTGAAACAGGGTAGTGCGCTGTCACCCCTTCTCTTTATTGTGGTTATGGACGAGGTAATGACACGGATAGCAGGAATGATAGGAGAAGATAAGATGAAAGCAATGGTGTTTGCAGATGATCTCATGGTCTGGGGAAACAGGGAGGAGGAAATTCAGGAGCAACTGAAGGCTTGGGAAGAAACAGTGGGAGAGTACGGATGGAAGTTCAACATCAGTAAATGTGAGACCCTGTTAACGACCAGGAAAAAGGACAGACCAATGAGAGGGATAACACTTGGAGGTGGACAGCTGAAGAAGGTGGAAAGTCTCAAGTACTTGGGAAGTATAGTGGAGGAAAATGGGAGAAATGACAAAGAGATTACGGAACGTGGCAGCCAGGCAGAAGCATTTCTGAGAAGCATTAGGAGCTTAGTGTGGAATAAAGATGTCCCACAAAAAAGCAAGGAAGTGTTATACAGAAGCTACTATATCCCGATACTGACCTATGCTTCAGAAACGTGGACAATGAAGAAAAGAGACATAAGCAGAATACAGGCAGGTGAAATGAAGTTCCTGCGAAGTAGGATCGGAGTAACAAGAAGAGACAGGGTGAGGAATGAAACGGTCAGGGAAATGGTGAAAGAGGAGCCCTTGCAAGGTAGGATTGAGACATCAAGACTGAGGTGGTATGGACACTTAAAGAGAATGGATGAGAAGAAGATTCCCAAGAGGGTACATGAGATGCAGATGCAGAAGAAACGACCAAAGGGAAGACCAAGAGATAGATGGCTGAAAGGAGTGGAGGAATGTGTCAAGAAAAGAGGCGAGGACTGGACCAGAGTGACAGCAGAGAGGTGGTGGGAAGAAAGGACTAAGTGGCGAGGCTTATGTTCCAAACAGACCCAGCCTGGGGCTGGAAACTGTACAAGATGATGATGATGATGGCATTTGTTGAAATTATTATGTAGGTTGTATGTTATAGGTTAAATGTCTGTCCTCCCTGATATACCTTGTAAACTGAAATGGATCATTAAATCTTGTTTGATAAATTTTATTTGATGTGCAACATCTTTAAGTTAACTCAATTCAAAATTATATTGTTTCAATTCATTTTTTAAATTTGATGTTTTTGTGAAAGGACATCCATTTATTTATTTATTTATTTATTTTCAGTTTAGTTATGTTTACTCTTAGTTTTTTAATTAGAATAGATTATAAATTAGATTTAACCCGAAGAAGACTCAATTGAAAGGCTGAAACATGTACAATTCAATAGATGTTTCATGAATTGTATTGATAGGCATGTTAATTTTGGGTTAAACTACCAAAGTATTATCTCTCTTTTTCAAGGGGCATTACTGATATGTCAAGATTTGGATATTGGGGCTAAGGTTTTCTTTTTATATAATGTTTGTTGCCATTACTTGTTTTCCTCATCAGTCTGGATGTGCATAACCTTCTTTGTAAAACTGCATGCTCAGAAGATTTTGTTCTACTTTGTTTCTGCTATATTAAGATGTAATTCCTTGATGAGGAGTGGATTTCTACTATCCAATCGCCTTTTCTATTTTTTTCCCCATAACTTCATTATTTAATTTTAGAATATACTGTTAAAAATAAGTTGTGTTGTTAAGACCTATACCGGTACTTAACATGAAAATGAAATGGACCATTTCAATAATCCAAATAGAGCTAGTGAAATTAATGAATATGAGGTTGGTAAGTTCAGCTGTTCAGTCAGTTTTATTATGAGATGTATAGAGGCAAACAAACTTTCCCTCCATATATGTTTCCCATATAATATGTGGATTGAATGGCATAAACATTCTGACACTACATTGAAAAAGGTATTTTAGCAAATACAACAAAAACATAGCAATTCAACGATTTGTAAAAGCCAACATACCATCTTTTTTGGAAGCCTTCATAGTGAGGGTAAGGCTGTTTGAGCTTTTAGCTCTCGCAGTAAAGAGGTGCAGGTAGTGCGCAGTTCGCTACTCCTGTGGGTGCCCGGGCACTAACATCAAGAGCCTGCTGATGAGCGAGCTTGGTGTCCAAGACAAAAACAATAGTCATTATGGTACCTCTGCATTCCTTCATCCAATTCACTTCTCTCGACACCACTGGAGACTTTTTAAGATGAGTAGGTGTCGGGGGTTAACATCCCTGAGGAACATGGTAATATAGACCTCCCTCCGACAATCGATTGTTAATTGCATTAAGTCCCCTTCAGACGAAGAGCCTTGTATGCGTGACACATGTTGTGCTACACCCTCGCTTACCTGTCTATATGACGATATACACACGGAATAGCGCTACTAGCCCAGTTGCAAGTTACCATTGACCATAAGCAACTCGTGAAGATCTTGACAAGTTGCGCTGCAACTGCCAGTCAACAGAATACATACTGTCCAGTCACAGGTAAATAACAGTCGCAACTACCTACCTGCAGATCGTACTGATATTGACACGGAAAAATTCACTTTTGAAATAGAAAAGCGTCCAGCAATATGGTACATGACTACTAACATATGTGGAGACCAGGTCAGCCTTTCTTTCAGAATTTCATACAGTTCATGAAATAATGTGACAAACATCCTACAATAATTAAATAATTCCACTGCATCTGCTCTGAGACAAGGAAACACTGTATAAAAACGTGTTTGCTCTTGTATAATAGGATGAATCTAGGAATAGTCTTCTTTCTTTCTTCTTTTACTGCAAAAGGCACTTCTTCCACTTCCACCATACTGACTTCAAATACAAAAAACATGCCTCTAGGAAGTAGAGAGTCAATTAGCTTAGAAGTGGAGTGGTGCGACAGGATTGACGTGTCAATCTTGTGTCGAGTCACTAAGTAGTCGCATGAAAGGCACAATGGTTGCTGTCCTGCCAGTCAGAGCAGCCCAAATGATCCTTGCTTCCAGGCACTCCTAAGCGATTTGAGGTGGTACTGATAGGGCCTGTCTGTTGTCTGTACCGTACCTAAAATGAACCACCAATACCCCCTCAGAAAAGATAATGATTACTCATTTTCACCAGTGCATTTTACCGTTAACTGATGAGATACTGACTGAAGTAATAACAGATAAACCTCTAATCTCATATCCAGAAATTTAGCTTGATGTGTTCTGGATTGTTACAAGAGTGTGAAGTGTAACAAAGGTCTGAATATTCTTTTTAAACAGCATGACCTAAGGTACAACTTTACTTGCCTGTTCACGATACCAGAAAACCCTAATTCTCCAGGATTAGAAATGAAGACGTGATGGAGCGCTGTCTTCTTCAGTTGTGGTGGTGTGTTTGTTTCTCCTCATCTCCGCTAACATACCAAGCTCTGCAATTAATACACAAAGTAATGGATAGTAACAAAACCAAGGGTTGTTGGAAATAATAGGGTGGAAAGAAGCAAATTTAATTGGGCAACATCACTTTATTTACAGGGTAGGCCTCAGTGGTGCTTAAGAACAATCGGTACGGTACTCCATAAAGATGTAAATAAAAAGCAGAGCTAATAAATAGATAAGAATGACTTTGGGATATTGGGTTCATGTCCCAAGTGAATCTATCCATTTCACTTGCTGAATTTAAGAATCATCATCTTCATTTCCCCTTTTCCAGTTGACACTGGGTGGGGGCAAATATGGTTCCTCTCCACTTTGTTCTGTCGTTCCACCATTCCTCTTCCGACACGGTGTTCCAATCCAGGTTCCGTTTTCTAATACTACTCTCCACCGAGTCCATCCAACGCATTCTTGGTCTTCCTTGTCCTCTCTTCCCTGTCATCCGTTGCTCCAGTGCTCATCTTGGTAGCCTTACTTATTCATCCGTTTGACATGTCCAAACCATCTCAATCTGTTTTGCTCCAGTTTGTCATTTAGTTTCTGTACTCCCAGTTCTTTCCGTATATCTTCATTTCTCACTCTGTCCCTCCTCGTTTTCTGGACCATACCTACTTCTCAGGAATCTCATCTCAGCTGCTTGTACTCTGCTCTCATGCCTCTTAGTCATTGTCCAAGTTTCTGCTGCATACGTCATTATAGGAACATAATATGTTTTGTACATAACTTCTTTAGCCTTAATTAGTATATCCTTGTTCCATACTAGTCCCCGTACCTGTTGGTAGAAAGCACTCCCGAATTGTATTCTTCTGCTAATTTCCAAATCTAGTCTTCCATCTTCAGTCAGTTCACTTCCCAAGTATTTGAAGTGTTTCACCACTTCCAATTCCTTATATCCTACTTTGATTACTCCTTTTCCTTCTTTCTTACCTCTACTCATCACCGCTGTTTTACTCTTTTCCTCATTTATCTCCAATCCCCATTGCTCAATCTTTTCATTTATTACTTCTAACTGTTCTTGTACCTCCATCTCATCCTCGCCCCAAAATTTAAGAATACAGTATATGAATATATCTCTACTTAGTATAAAACAAAGTCCCCGATTCTTGGATGTCACGGGTAATCTCGAGAACCACTGGATGGATTTTGATGCGGTTTTCATCATTCTGTAAAGGATATCTCGAAGAAGGTTTCTGTAGAAAATTATTCATTTATGATCAAAGGAAGCCAAGCAGTAACAATTTCAGTTAAAAAGTCGAAAAAAAAACCTGGCATCCGAGCACTTTTTAAGCTTGTGTTGGGCAAACCGTTAAAAAGATCAATATGCTATGAGTGTAAGAATTGTTCAGCATGAAAAGTTCTACAAAAAGGTCCACGAGAGCATATCTTTGTCTTCAATAGGCTACATCGCCCACTATAAGTGTTTTTACGTTTTCATTTCTTCCCACAATCTCCATTCAATTACTGAGGCGACAGTTTACGAGCTAGCACGTAATGCATTCATAACTGTTCCCGGGCGAAGCCGGGGCAGATTGCTAGTATTATATATATAAAAGCTAAACATTAGAAAAGTTATTTTTATGAACAAACATTGTTAATTTTTTTATTTTTTTAAGAAACTGAGCATAATTTTTATTTGAGTCAGTTCGTATTAAATTATGTTGAGGTTAGAACTTTTGCTTTAATTCATTATTCTGTTTCTGTGGTAAAATAATACTGAAATGCTTAAGATCAGCTCTGGTTGAATAGTTCATTTTCAACATCTTGGATTGTCTTTTTTCATTTTCACTGCCTTATTTAGAAGAGATTTACTATTATTTATCCATTACATACAAAGACATTACTACATCGGTGTGATGCAGTGCTTTGCAGAAACCAGTATGGTAACAAATAACCCTTGTATCCCTAGTCAGTGATATTGTATCACATAACAAGCTAGAGTAGAACTACATTTAATTTTGTAAGAATGTCTCTTCAATTTCAGCTGTTACCCTGCATTTTATTCTGTCTGAGTGATTTCATTGTTTGGTTGTACAGCATTTTGCCTTTGTGTTACAGTAGTTTTGCAAGATGATACACAGAACATATTTTGGAATAATTCAAGGTTGTGTCTTGTTACATTGAGGAAAAATGTATAAAAGAATGATTGGAAGTAGTACTTATAGGATTCAGCTGATTTATGTGACTTTGTTTGTCTAAGTCTTAGATATACATAATAGTTCGACACAGAATTATAATACAGTAACAAACATTCCATACCAAGATAATGATAACGATGATGATCAGAATGGGATAATAAGATAAAACTATTATGCAAAGGGAATATTGAGCTATTGGAAAACAAAGGTTGGGAAGGAAGGTAGAATTGAAGATTTATTATTTAGCATATGACAAGAGTCTAATACACGAAATAAGGGTTCTTATGGTACACTATATATTTTACCAATTTACACTTAGGCCTTTTTCACACGGGGCCACCATGGCCGCACCACCACGTCTTTGCAACATTTTCTCTAGCCACCAAATACGCCACCTGTCATGAGTCAGTCTTGAAATGAAGGTGGAAGAAGCAGGCCCATAACCACTCTAACTAACAATGTCCCCCCTTTATGACGACCACCAAAACAATCATAGAATATTTGAAGAGTTTGTTTTTCATTGTAGCAGTTGTTAATTGTGTTTAAATGATTATGTTCAGCATCACATTTTACCTCATCACTCTTTAAGAAGACAACCACTTTCTCACAAAAAGTCAAGGTTTCACTGTATGTAAAGGTATCCACCATCAAACTTGCCAAATTAATTTTTCTCTGCAGTTAGGCAACTTCTTTGTTAAAAAGGAGAGTCTCCAGTTCCCCCCAATTCTTCCTCTTCAACTCCCTGTTTGCGTATTCATCAGCAGTCATATCCCACAGAGCAGGTTTCGATTGCATTAAGGATATGAATTTATCTGTGTCGAAATCACTCTTTCTTGGTACGATATCCATTTTTAACACTAGCAGATAGTCCACACGTCTGGCCTGGCCGCACAAAAAGTCGCGTCTCATGTGAAAGGCACCGTTTGACTCAATGTAAACATGTGGTGGCACGACCAAAAATCGCATTGCCTGCCACCAGGAATTCTGGCCGCGCCACCAGGACCGCCACTACCACCTCGTGTGAAAGGCTACACTTGAATCAATGCAAAGACGTGGTGGCGCGGCCATGGTGGCCCCGTGTGAAAGAGGCCTTAGGCTCTCTATATAGTGTATAAGCAATGCAAGAAGGATTAGCATCCGGAAAGTTTATGTCCCTGATAGGCACTCAAAGAATGATGTTTCACAATATGTTGAACTGTCTGTTTTGGGGCATGGCAGCTACAATTCGAGGAGGAAAGTTTGCTCCATTTATAAAGGCAGTCCGTGCACTTGCTGTAATGTGTCCTGATCCAGTTGAGGACTGACGAGGTCTTGCAGGGTAGATCAAATCCCTGTGGTTGATTTTTAATGCAGGAAAGCTCTGATACTCAGGTGGAGCTGTAGTAGTCCATTCTTGTAACCATTTCTTTTGTAAGTTGAAGTTATCGGCCAAGTTTCTGGCAGTCCTGGCTAGTGGCGTATGCAAGATTTCTTTCTAGGAGGGGTTTCAACTATGATAGGTGTGGGTAAATAATATATTTTGATTATTATTCATAATTAAATGCAATACATTCTCTTTGCATGAAAACTATTTTGATTATATTTTCCATCACATTAAACTAAATTCCAAATTATTGTTGTGAATCTAATTTCGCCAAATAACCGACAAACTTGTTCTCACCTTGTTTATCAAACCTTTATTGTCAGCGATGTTTCGATTGGCAGATCATTTTCGGGCTGTGGTTTTTATAAACAATATCATACACTTTTCCAATGCCTCAAACATCATCGCTGTGACAAGCTATTGATAAAAATAGATCACAGCGATGTTGTTTACAACCGTCAATTGCAAGTTTATGATATTGTTTATAAAAACCACAGCTTGAAAATGATCTGCCGATTGAAACGTCGCTGACAATTAAGTTTTGATAAACAAGGTGAGAACAAGTTTGTCGGTTATTTGGCGTAATTAGATTTACAACAATAATTTTATCTACACACCGACGAAATAAAATTCATTAAACTAATTTTAAATTGCAAATTATTTAAAATACACATTTTTTTTTTTAAATCTGGAAAACAGCATGGCAACCAAATAAACTGGAAAGATGCATTGGTATCAACATGTCCATACGTGACTGTTTATAATGTTGGTATGGTTTTACTGCCATTACTATTGGCTCTCAAAATCTGCCTATCTTGATGGCTTTGTCTGCACATAGTCCTTACAATTAATTAAATACTGTAAATGTACACAGCAAGCAAAGTGGGCTCCTTCTGAGTAAAGAAGCCTTACTGGCAGTAGTGTAAAACATTTAACAGTTGTGATAGATGGGACAATGTCTTTGTAGGAGGGGTTAAACCCTAAACCTCATCCTGTCAGTATGCCACTGGTCCTAGCTATGTTTAAAGAGATAAAGAAGATATAAGATCTAATGAAGGAAAAATAATTATCACAACATACATGTTGGATATACACTGGATGTCTTATAAAATACTGTTTGTACAATGTACGGATCTACTGTATAGCATTTAGGGAGTTGGTGTATCATGGGTTGGTAGCCACTGCTTTAGGCAAATCACCTGCCTGTGGGTTAGCCCCTTAGAAGAGCACTTTGCTTTCGTAGGTCCTCACACTAGCTTTACTTATATAGAAGACACAGAGATGGGGAGAGCCCAAGCTATTCAGGGAGAAACTGGAACAAACAGGAAGTTACCATTGTGCTGAGGTCACATTGTTTGTTGTCAATATTTCATTTACTACAGTTTGTGGTATACTTTACCAGACAGATTGGAGCAGTTTTCTTTGTAGAGAGTTTGTGCTGGATTGCTGTATTAGCATGTTTACCCCTGTAAAAAGAGGTGGAACTTTGGCTGGCAATCAGGGAAGACCATTCCAGTCTACTCAGTCTGTCTTGATAAAACCTGTTGCATAATACAGGGTCTGTTTTTTTATTTATAATTGAGCTATGGCACCAATCAAGCCATGGTAAGTGCTTACATTGGTATTCGCCTACTACCCAATAAGTTGCACACTACTCAGCGTCATTTTAACACTGATAAAAGAAATACTCTAAATACTTATCTGATATTATTTGATGGCATACGTCATCACTCAATAAATATTATGGGTATCACAACCATCGTGAACTGACTGTAGTAACCTATTAGGCTACAAAATCGAGTCCTTGCGCCATTGTCTTCAGGCGTCCTTAAATTTTGGATAGTTGTGAGTTTGCTACGTTTGGCTTTTAACAGTTTAGTTGCTTTATGGGCAAAGAGAAATATAGTCTGGACAGGTCATAGCTAAAGACAATGCAGTTTTTACATCAAATGTTCAACCCTGGCCACATGTGCAAGTTCACTGCTCCCCGCTGTACCCTCCCTCATCTCCAAGTGCAAGAGGGGAAGTGCTTGGGTAGCAAGAGTTACACAGCAGGTACACTTGGGACATGGCTGCTATAGTGTGGAGGCAAAGATACTTAATTCTTCCAGCAATTAATAAGGTGACTTCAATTATCACATAAACAGGCTCAACTGCTGAGTCTGATGCTGCAAATTTTCTCAGGACTTCATGTGGCAAGATCATAAAACAAAGACCCTGTCCAATGAAATAGTGACAACCCTTTAGTTGTGACCACAGCAGAATAGTCCAGAACAAACTATAAGAAAGATGATTTTGGCTTGTAATTGAACACAATACAGAGTCATGTAAATGGAGATGTTGCTGCATCTATCGTCTATGTTATGACTAAAGACAAGACGCTTGAAGCATGTAATTAATTCTGAATGTTTGAAAACTAAGATGAAAATTAAATATCCCTTAATTTTCTGTGTGTTATGGTATTAAACTCCCTGTTACAGACATACCAACCTGCTTGCTTTTATGGTTTCCATGAATGATCATACTATGTACTTTTGCTGAAAAGAATGAAGGTGCATTTTTGCATGAAACTTACAATCTATTACTGCTGGCAGCATCTCCATTTGCTCTAATTACATATTATACAGTCATTTCTTATATTAATACTAGCCATTAGAATATGGAAGACCAGATCAGCTGAAGACTCTCATCTCTTAAAACAGCACAAACAAAGATAACTTACTTTCCTGGAACTCGACTCGGGAAGATCTACTGTATTTAAATGATTTGCATGATAATGTGACATGAGAAAGTATTTTATTCCCCAGTCCCCAAACTAATTTAAGTTGAGAAGTGTTCCTGTTGCACACTCAATCATTTAAAAAATTGAATGACCAGTGATCCTTTATACAGACCACCACAAATATCTCTAAATTGTTGAAGATATTGATATTCTTTTCAGCAGCACTCTTTTCCTAAAAATAATTAAGGGGTACTCTCAGTTGTAGTCGACAAAACATCACGATCTTGCAATTTGCAAAGTCTGGTCATTGTTTGTGTTCGAATCCTTAACTTTCAGCTTTTTCGATACCTGGGTGGATGTTAAATAGTTCGTTATTTTCTCCATCCTTCAAAACTAACCACACGCACAAAATAACAACCTACCCCGCTTCCAAACACTAGTCTGCGTGCTTATAAGAATGGAGTGCCGAGTTGCCGACCAAAAGAAACTGATTCGATAGATCGATTTAAATCAAGGATTACTCGAAATCTCCTCCAGCTGTTGTGAACAGTGCGTTGATGTCAGCTGATCGATGAACTTTGAAGTCGGAAGTTATATTTGCCGGACTAGATACAAATGTACCAATATTTTTTCACAAACAGTTTTCAAATGTTTAAGGGGTACGCATACCCCCCCCCCCCCCCCCCCGTTCCCACTGAAAGAAAAAAAAGCACTGCTTTTCAGTCTTGTGAATGATAACATGAGACTCATTCAACAATGTAGCTCTTGTAGCATTATCAATCTTTGAGATACAGTGGAGTCTCGATATTTAGAGTCTCGGAATGACAAGTTTCCCAAAAATCCGAACCTTGTAAAAGAAATTTGTTCCTTGATGTCTAAAACGCAAAACGTGAGTGGATTAAAAAAACATAGCGTGAGTGTAGCTATCCGTTTCCACCACCTGCCCACAGCACAACATGCCACCTGTCGAACCCTTCACTACACTTGCAAGGGGACCGCACCAACTCGTCTTCACCGATTTTGTCCAAATTTATGATATATGGCCAGAAATGAAAATGACAGAAGTGGGAGCTCCAAATGGCCAAGCGTTTAGAAAAAAAAGATCATTTTCGGTGCGGGTCGGGCGAGGCATGAGCCGCGTATGTTAGCGTAGTTTATATATAAAACGCTAAGGTTTTTTCCCTCAAAACCCAAGCTCATAAACCAGAGGGAGTTAGTTTGTACCAAAATCACCCGAATCTTCTCAATAGTAAAGGAAAAAGCTTGAATTTCTTGAAAAGTCAACGGTAATATATTTATTTGTTTAAAAAATGTGTTAAAACAAATAAACAATACGATAGCCCGTGTGTCGCATCCAGCCTGCATAACAATAGAGCCGGATGGGTGGTCTATACACATGGGGCGCTCACTAGTAACCGATTGTGCATTCAAAAGAAAGAGAATTACCCTCAACAGTGACGAATTGCACTCTGATTTGATGAATATCGACAATTGCTTGAAAAAGTGCATTTTAACAAATAAACAAGAAGCCTGCATAAGAAGTGGCTTCAGTGGCGTAGTCTGTAGCATGCTGAACTGCTATGCACAAGATCGCGAGTTCAAAACCCAGCTGAAGTCATTGGATTTTTAAGAGCGTTGAAATCCTTCACTTCGGAGGGGAAGTAAAAGCACCAAACTTTTGTTTACTAAGGCCGCCAGCTGGCCCATATCATAGATTTATCGCATGAAGAAGAACCTACCACTCCAATTGGTAGTGTGTAGCCAAATTTGTAGGTTATATTTCGTTAGAAACTCTCAAAACAAAAGTTTGGTGCTTTTCAGTCGGTCAACACAAATGTACCCAAGTGAGCTGGGTTATACCCTAATCGTGAAAAAAATTACATGAGATTAATAAATACACTTGGATGACCAGTTTCAATCGTCAGATCCATATTGTTCTATATTCACCCATATTTTCAGACATAGATTTTAGAGCCTAAGTGTAATGGATCTGATGATGATCGCTTAGCGATCGAAACTGGTCGTCCAGGTGTATTTATTAATCTCATGAAATATTTTTCAGGATTAGGATATAGCCCATCTCATTTGGGTACATTCGTGTTGACCGACTGAAAAGCACCAAACTTTTATTTACTAAGGCAACACTGAAAATGGCTTCAAACACCATAATGTAGAAACTCCCATCAAGTTCCAACGTTCGCCGCTAGGTGTCAGTGGCATCTGATAGCCAAAGTTGGAACTACTTGAAATTGAACTTGCTCATTTTCCACAGGTGATGGTCCCATGGATGACCGCATAGAAGTAGCTACAAACTTCGGCGAGCCGAATATGTCCTCAGACACTCTCGGCACTAACAACCAAACGCTAAATAAATAAATAAATAAATAGTCCACATAACAGTAAAGTCAGACAGGTGGTTTATGCATGATTTCTCACACAAGTCCCCTAGTAAACCATAAAAAATCAAGAGCATTTAATGCAATGCAAACTTCGGTATCATCATTAACTACCCCAGATGAGAGAGCTAATTTTTTTAGTATGAAAAATGACTGTATCAAAATTGTTATTTGAAATGAATGAGAATTTGGCTTAAGAATAGCTTGAAGGATCACCATCTCCAGTGTTCACATAGAACAGTAACACTGTATTACCAGTCTGTTGACCATTGGTAAATAATCTGCCTAACACACACACACAAAACAGCTCGGAGAATGTGCTTTGAACTAGAATATAGACACATTGAAAGCATGTACTCATTCCTTGAGAGAAATGCTCTGAACGTATTTTAGATTAATCCTACTAATTAATATTCATATATTCAGATAGTTTAGTTTGAACTTTTACTGTTTCTGTAATTAATCTGAATTAATAAATGAAGTCACTCATAAAGCTGATAGATTATTATTCTCCTCAAAGGGGTTCTGTGATTAATTTGTCTGCTAATATTGAGTTTCAGTCGGTCAACTCAAAATAATTCCAATTACTGGAATATCTCAATAATTACCTGACATAAATTACATGTGATTAAGATTTATATACATTAAAACGCAGCAATTTATCTAGGTTTTTGTCTTGTGTGGGGTTTCGCCTAGGATCAGAGGGTTAAAATCCTTCAGTATGTCTTCCTTCAGAAGGGAAGTAAAGCCAGCGGTCCCATGTCATAGATTTATGGCATGTAAAAGATCCTTCAACAGACTAAACTTGTGTGAAGCTAAATTTCTAGGTTATTTTTCATTGAAACGCTCTATCAAAGTTCCAATGTTCACCACTAGGTATCATTGACATCTGGTGGTGAAAGTTGGAACTACTTGAAATTTAACGGAACTTGTAGCTCACCCTATGGGTGTCCGCTAGAAGCAGCTACAGCCTCTGGCGAGCCGAAAAATGTCCTCGGACACTCCCGGCACTAAAAGCCATACGATAAATAAATATCCAAGCTGGCTCATCAGCGGGCTCTTGGTGTCCGTGTCCGGACCCCCCACAGGGAAACGAACTGCGCACTACCTCCCTTCTTATGAAGCGCACCTGTGCTCCTTTACTGCAAGAGCTAAAAGCTCAAGGAGTCTTTCACCTCCCTATAAAAGCTTCCAAAGAAATGGTGTATTGGCTTTCATGGCCAAGGAATTAAAACACAGCAATTTTTCTAGGTTTTTGCCAAGTCTTGTGTGGGGTTTCGCCAATAAAGGAACACCAAGCTGGCTATAAATTCCTTGGCCGTGAAAGCCAATATACTGTACCATCTTTTTGGAAGCTTTTATAGGGAGGTGAAAGGCTGCTTGAGCATTTAGCTCTCGCAGTAAAGAAGTGCAGGTGCGCTTCATAAGAAGCTCCTGTGGGGGTCCGGGCACGGACACTAAGAGTCCGCTGATGAGCCAGCATGGTGTTCCTAGGCGAAACCCCACACAAGACATGGCATAAACCTAGAAAAATTGCTGTGTTTTAATTCCTTGGCCGTGATTGCATTTTATGGACTATTGAAGAAGAAGAAGAAGAAAATTGTTATTATAGTCTATAACAATATAAAGGGTGTCGGAAAATAAGAGGTAGAAAATCAAACCAAGCATGGAGGTGGGTCTGGGAAGCAATATGAGTTAAGATACCTATGGGCAAAAACCAACCGTTAATCCCCTGTGAGCATTTCTAATTACGAGGAAACTTGGCAACGTCGCGCAATGAACAGCATTAGTGCGGCAGCGGCACTGTTGTGTGATTCGAGCTGAGCAGCTGGCCTGTGGTTCTCAAACCTCAGTGGGCAAGGTGCTGGTGCCGTTCAGTGTGCTCTCATCTGCTTCGGGTTCGAATCCAGAAAAACTTTTTTTCCCTTTTTTTTTTTGTTCTTGTCTTTGCATGACAGATCTTATTGCACATTAATTACGACAACTGCTCAGCTTGGAACACACAAGAGTGTCGACGCCGCACTCGATGCTGTTCATTGTGCGACGTTGCCAAGTTTACTCCTAATTAGAAATGCTTCCAGGGGATTAACGGTTGGTTTGCACCCACAGGTATCTTAACTCATATTGCTCCCCAAACCCACCCCCATGCGTGGTTTGATTTTCTACCTCTTATTCTCCGACACCCTGTATATGAATTTCAATCTCATGTACCGGTAATTTATTTTAGGTTAATTTTCACATATTCCAGTAATGGTAATGATTTTGTGTCGACGGATTAAAAACTACAATACTAATTAATGTGGCAACACTGAAAAATTGCTTCAAAACGATCTTTAATTTGTCTGTATTTCTTTTCCAGTTCGATGAATACCATGATTTGCCGCAGGACGGCTCTGACTTCAATGACGACGATGACGACGATGATGAACCACCAAACATGACACTAAATAAACGAACAAAAAAGGAATTTGCAATGGAAGTGTTGGACTAAGAGTGAAAACAGAACTTATTTTGTAGTATTTTCAGAGAAAATGAAGTTGAAAAGTGAAAAAATTGTGAATTTGATCTGATAGAACATTGGAAGTTTTACATTCAGAGATTTTGTGTGAAATGAAATATTTCATGATGCAATTTTACAACCAACCAATATTGAAATTAGAAGTAAAGAATACAGTAATAACAGGAACTTGAAAAATTTATGGAGTTACCGGTACCACTGTTTCTGTACTGATACTGTACATGGGAGTGTTAGTAAAATTAGTTAGTTGGTCCTGTGATGACTTCATAGTAGGATATATATATTTCATACTGACAAATATAATTTCTATCATAGTAGAAGAGATAGAAAATTGAACTAATTTTTTATGTTTACCTTAGATAAATATTTATTTAAGATAATTTTGTTATCACTGGATATTTTATTGTAGGTAATGGGTAGAGTTTGTGGTTTTTATTTATTGTGATAAACATAGACTTGAAGATCACATCTTTTTGATTTCTCATTCTGTATTAACTTGATAAATTTATAATTAATTTATTTAATCAATAAATCGTAGCAATTCAGTACATCAATACATTTCAATTTTTAACAATGAAATTAGGTAGGCCTATACAGTATGTTTCTGAAGTAAATTGTGTCCTTGTGTTGCACAACTATCAAATAGGACATTAATGTAAATCTTCTCGGATACATCGAAGTACTTCTAAAATTTTTATTTACATTGAAGTTTATCATGAGAAATTTTGGATATTTGAATGTTAATTTTAGCAAAAAAATATTCCAAACTAGACTGAATCGACTCTAAATGCATAACTAATGTGTTATTGTTAACTAGTTCTAATATTCTGGTTTCCTGGAAATGTAATCCCATTTTCTTAAATTAATTTTATATTCCTTGATAAAATTACTACCGTATTAATTCCTTGCTGGAAAGAATCACTCTTTTCCGTTGAGAGTGGAGTTTTTCAACATAAAACATTTTTCTTTTTCCTTATTCATACTAAACTTCATGATGTTATGTCATTGTATTCTTACGTTTCTCAAAGCCTTGACTTTCTTTTTAACTTTTTAAAAATATTTTTGTGGTAATCTCCAATTCCAAATGCTAAATGTTGGATTTGTAAGTGCCACAGAGTCTAGTAATATGTTAACCTTGTTACAATAGAACCTCGTTAATCCGAGGTAATTGGGACCAAGAGGAGCTCGAATTTGGGATATCTCGGATTACACAAAGTTTCGAAATTTAAAGACCTTAAATTTGAAATAGATGCACAAGAAACTTGTGTTTAAATATTCTTATAGTAAACAGCATTATTTCATCAGTTATCGTTTAATGTGTTGCATTTAGGCTTTGTTTCCGAAATAAAAACAAAATTTTACAAAAGAAATGCAAGTGTGTGCATATCCCTCCCTATATTATTCTGCTAAGGTCCCATTCCAGTTTTGTACCGAAAATAAGGTCCTATTAACACCAACCTACACATATGGGATACCTACAGGTTCCGCATAACCCAATGTGTGCGCGAAACACACTCACTTCCTCTTTAAAAGCCTCACAATTAAATAAATACCGTATTTACTCGGATACGACCCGCCCCCGAATAAGACCCGCACCCTGATTTTGAAGAACAAAATTTAAAAAAAAAAATTTTTACTCAAAATTATTTACTATCTTAGCTAAATAAATAGAATAGCATTTATCCAAAATAGTTTCCAACAGTTTTGAAGTCGTCCTAAAATAACACACATCAAACGATTAAAAATACAAATAAAAGTACACAAACACTTCATTCATCGTCATCAGAAGTACCAACTTCGGAACTTTTATCACCATCACTTTCCCACTAAATGTCATCATCACTGCCATCCATAGCATTCGAAATACTACATTTCTTGAAGCTCTTCCGTATGAGATCTTCAGAGATATGATTCCATGCCGTCAAAATCCACGAACACAGCAGCTGAACTTTCGGGCGCTGAATACGACCAGTTGGAGTCGGTGTGTGCTTATCGGCCGCCATCCGCTCCGTATACAGCTGTTTCAAGGCTGCTTTGAACGGGCAGTTCACGCAGACATCCAGTGGTTGTAGCATAGACGTCATCCCGCTCAATCACGAATACATGACTCGTCAATATCATATTTCCTACCGGGCACGATTTCCAATAACTTCAGCTTCCCTCACAACTTTCAATTTCTCACTCACAGTAAATGACCGCAAACGTTTCGTAGGGTTCATGTTTACACTCGGAGAACGTGCGTGTGACTGTATGATGCCGCGTGCTTACGGTAAAACAAAGTTATAGCCGGAAGAAGGCTAGTACCATCTAGCGGATACTCGCAACACCTGATATCGAGCGCGGCGGGCAATTTAGATCTTTCAAATTTGGATGACTCAAATAAGACCCGCACCCCAATTTTTCGCGTCCGAATTTGTTTAAAAATGTGCGGGTGGTATTCGAGTATATACGGTACCTTAAAAAATGTACATTTACAATGAAAGCACTATAACCAGCCATCTAGCGGGAGCGCGGCGTACTGCTAGCTGAGGAGTCTCTCAACAAATGGCTCACGTTGCGAAAGCTCGCACAGGCCCACTAGTTTACTTAAAGTACAGAACAATATTTATTAGTTGGCGGGAGGGCGATAGCAGGCAGAATTGTAAACAACGCATGCGCGCATCTCCGCCAAAGACCTTGGGTAAGCTATGTGTCTCACTGTCATCCACCTCGGATTAAACGGAGGCTCGGACTACCGGGGCTCGGATTACCGAGGTTCTACTGTATTTGTAATGGAAATTGATTTTAGTAAATCCTATTCTGATAGGATGTGGGTTAGGTGTGTAATGTTGGTGAAGTATCTTTGAGAAGCTTCTAGTTCAATGCTAAATGTTACAGACAGTATTGATATTTATAAGAGTGAAATTAGAATATTTTTATAAATGTTACCACTGCTACAGAATTATATTCGGCAGGCTATGATTTAACCATCTTAACGAGATGTGATGCTCTTGTGATTCCGTTTAGTTCCTTTATCTATTCTAATGAATAGCTAGGTAGCTTGGCATGTAAGTATGTAATAAGTGAAAAATAAAACTTATTTTATTGTATTTTAAGAAACTACAGGTTATAAAGCTGGAAAAGAAAAGTATGTAAGTCTGTACTAGATCTAATATTGCACTGGTAAATTTTAGATTACGGTAATGACATCCCTTTGGATGGTATCTCCTAGGATGGTAACTTGTGGTGCCACTCCCATAAAATAAAACATTAAAAAATCTTAATAAAAAGAAATGACAGTCTAGAAACAGAAATCTCTGGATATTTATAGGTTGATGCTTACAGCCACTTCTTGTAATACTTGAATAGTAGAAAATGGCTCTAAATAAAATGCTTTAATGAACAAAATAATAACTAGACCCATGTTTACACAAAGTGGCTAACAGAATAGTGTGTGAAATTATGAATTCAGTTTAATTTATTTTTTGTCTTGATTTTCTCTCAGCTGGTGTCACCTGGTGTGATTCGCCACCCTCTAATGACACCAATGAGTTCATGTTATTCTTACTTCCAGGAGTGCCAAGTAAAGCAGGTCCTATCTTCTACTGTTAAGAAGAAGTCTACAGTAGCTTAGTCTTTATCAGAATGTTCCTCTAATTTTTTTTTTTTTAATTCATCCCATGTTTTAAAATATAAAGCTATGGTAATTCAAATAGATTATATACACATTGTTTAGTTTCATTTGTAATAGTTCTAAGGCTTTTGGTTGTCATTTTTATTAGTTTCATTTATTACCTAATTCTGGTGACTATTTTGATTAGCTAATAGATAAGTTATTTCTGATCGTTTTTATCTTCACACTAATCCTCTCATATCATCTAGTTCATTCTTTTATTTATTTTATGCCAGGCGGAAATTCACAAATTTGAATTTTCTAGCATCCATCTTATTTAAAAAGCTATTTATTGAATATAAATAAGCTGTACAATTTAAGCTAAAGTAAACAGTAAGATGGATTTGGTTCATTAATGAGATGGATAAAATAAAACTGTTATGTTAATGTACAGTATCACAAACTGAACAGCTGGTCATAATTATGTTCCCCTAATTCTGCACTTGTCAAGAAGAAGATTCATAAAATAAGAATTTTTATTGCAATTAAAGCAGGATTCATAGTTAAGTTATGATAAGTAAATTTATCATTCCTTTGCTGCGTTCGAAATTGAATTATTTTGTTTCTGAAAACAGAGTAGCCTAGGCCTACTTTATTATGATTGTAAAATATGTTGCAATAGTCATTCTGTATCACTGTTAAAATTCATGAAGTGACTTCTCCACAACATTTGATTGAATAACTATGTACAAGTTTTCTGCGCTTCTAGGCCTTGGTCCAGAGAGGATGTGGTCTCGCAATGTTTTACCAAAGACTGCATTCAGCATTTTCAAGGGTTTGCTCCCTCCATTGGTCAGCAGTGGACGGTATCTATGTTGAGAGACCACATCCTGCCTGAACCATGACCTACAAGCCTGGTAAACTTGTACATAGTTATGAACGCTGGCCATTAAAGCCTAAGCTATTATTTTGGTTGAATAGCAGTCTCAGTGTTTAATACTGCAATCAGTGGTAACTGTTTTTAACTGGGAAGATGAATCTTTACTCTGCATAGTGGACTTGTAGAAATACTGTAACTTCAGCTAATATAGAAGATATTCTATGAAATGATTACCTATTTTCTAGCATGTTACCTCTGTAGCAATTCAGTTCTTTGTGGAGATAGGCTACTGGTATAGTCATTCGTGGCCAGTTGTAAGCGTGTAAGAATTCTTAAAGCCCTTGTAGAGCACTGAGTCCACTGAATATACACATGCACTGCCGAGGACACTATGAGCACTTTATTTGCATTGATCACAAAGGTATGAAAGCTCACTGTGCGTGGAGACACCACTGCGCATGTAATATATACCGGTCAAGAAGGAACGACCCACATAATTATACTGATTTATTTTTAATTCCAATAATCTTGATAGACTGGGAACATAATTTTATCAACAGTTGTGGGAAATATTTTTAAACACTCCAAAAGAATGTAGGATGTTCAAAGATGCAAAATGAAATATTTCATAAAATTAATTTTGTAAATATAACTTAATTATTTTATATGAATGAGTCCTACTATGGTTACCTTTAAGTCAGTTTATTTATCTACAGCTTAAATATTATAGAATGATAAGTTACTATTAATTTGTGTATGATTTTATTAATAATAATAGTAATTGTTATCATGTATAGCAGGAAAGATAATGTGTACAGCAGTAGATATTGCTTCCAAAGCCAACTTAATTCCTTTTTGATAGAATAATTGTATTTGTAGTACAAAAATAACAAGCAAAGCAAATTATTCTGATTACAGTAGCAAGATCAAGTGCATTATTTGAGAGAAAATGAGCACACAGGATATTTAAAAAAGGAAATGGCTTTCTGTAGACAGGCTGGTCATTTGAGTGATATTTGTTATTTCTGTGGCATTAGACATGTATACGACCAGCAAACAGACTTTGTATCTACATTCATTTATCAAATCATGTGAATGATAAAGATTTATTTTTTATTAAAAATGTAATCTAATGAACAATAATAATTATTGTTTTATAAATGTTTGTGTGTATGTGTGACAAATGAATTTTATATTTGCAAATAATTTGGTTCTTTTTTTTATATATATGGATCTATGTTTAAGTAGTGATCTCTATGGTAAAATGGTGAGGTTTGTACCTAGTTAATGTAATTCATATTGTGGGAAAGAACAGGTCTTTTTGGTAAATTTATCACTCTGACAATTGAGGCAGTGAGTGAGAGAGGGGGCTATGCCAGAGTTGGATGGAACTGAGATATTTGGAGTTTTGCGGGTTGCTCTCTCGCAGCATAAACGTGATTCACAGAAAGTACATTCTTCACAAAACGAGGGAAGGAGCCTGTGGATGTCTTTGATATTATGCACACTGAAAGATGAATTTATGCTCTACACAATGGTACCAATAACTCAATTTTGACAAAATCTTGACATAGGCCCCTCTCTCACTCACTGCCTCAATTCGTGCTGGCATTTAGAAACAATCAAAAACTCTTTCTTGTTGTTAATATGTGTTTGTAAGATTTAAAGTAGCATTTCCCATCAGGGCCAGTCTCAGCAGTTTTGGCACCATGAACAAAATATGTTTGACATATTCTTTGTGTGTTTGAGTCTTCTGTCTTTTAACTGGTTTGATGCAGCCCTCCATACTTTCCTGTCCTGAGCTAATCGTTTCATCTCTACATAGCTACCACACCCTACCTCCGAGGCAATCTGTTTAACATATTCTAACCTTGGTCTACCCCTACAGTTCTTGTCCTCCACCCTTCCTTCCATAACTAACTTTGCTATTCCTGGGTGTCTTAGTCTGTGTCCTACCAACCTATCTCTTCTCTTCATTAGCTGTTGCCAGAAACATCTCTCCTACTCGTTTTAATACCTCTTCATTTGTAACCATCTGACCTTCATCATTCTCCTGTAACACCACATTTCAAACGCATCTATTCTTCTCTTTTCTGCTGCTCCAGCAGTCCAAGTTTCACTTCCATAGAGTGCAAGGTTCCAGACAAAGACTTTAAAATAAAAAGTTTTTACAAGTAGCTTTTGAAATAGAATATTAATCTCTTTTATAAAAAGAAGAAGAATATGGATCACAATTATTATCATGCATGAAAAATAAAATTGTCGACTGGACTGAATTATTAGGTCAGTGACCCATATGATTATGAGAATAGAGTAAGAGCCATACCATACATAGGGTGAAGGTAGAACTTAGTAAAGGCCATATTTTTCAGACTACCTAGAAAATAGATGTAAAACTCAAGAGCATCTTATGGACTGAAGTTCTCTCAACTCAGTCCTTGAGATAGTGTTATACAGAATGCACATGGAACAGCCTTTCTCAGGCTAGCTGAATGAGAGTAGTGATCTTTGAAGATGATGGGAAGGTAAGTACCGGTAATTCATTGAATTCTTTTATACATAATCGATCATTTCAGCTCACAGACACCCTACCTGTTGTGACAGTTGCATTATGTCACTTATACTAAGAGATATATGATTTTTTGCATCACAACTTTTATATCAGAAGTTGTTCAGAGTGCAAAACATCATGGAAATAAAGCAGCAAAAATACATATTCAATCACTACCTGCAAACTCTCTCTTTAGAAGATTGATTGATGATTTGGTAAATATATTGTTTTCCTAAAATTTTCAAGTTAAATTCAAGAATGGTATTAATCATTTTCTTTCTATTTAATTTTGTTTTGTTTCATATCTTTGGTGCCCCTATGTACAGTATTTCCTCTGTGAGACTGGCCCTGTTTCCTTCATGAAGTCAAAGAGTGATCTTTTAAAGACCATTTATTTGGTTTGAATTGGCAATTATTGTGCTATACAAACTGCATTGCAGCGACTGCTCTTGGCATAGAGTTCAAGTATTGGTATGGTGAGAAGTATTTTGCAGGTGGTATTCACCTTTTCAGTTGGTGATCGTGACATTATCAGCTGTACATCTGGGATTTCTATCTTCTATTTTTATTGTTTTAAACCTGGATTCATTCCTATTATGCACAATGGCTCAATTTGGCAGTTAAATCCACAAACTGAGACATGAAACAAACAAAATCTTAGTAACAGTCCCCTTTACTGTGAATATTATGAAGATTACTTGAAACTGACAATATGCTTACTATAATTTTTCGTATTTTGGAGAATTAAAATAAGTTCTTAATTTCAAATAGCACCTGTTTAAAAAAAATAAAGTGGGTGGGGGAGAGGTATAAACTCATTCACTTACTGTAATGGCATGACCAGGGGCAGATATTTATGGAGATTGTGGTAATCACAGCATATTAGTGATACAATTGATTTTTGGTCATCATCATCATCATCATCTTGCACAGTTTCCAGCCACTGGCCGGGTCTGTTTGGAACACAAGCCTCTCCAACGTCTTCTGTCTTCCCACCATCTCTCAGCCTCCACCCTTGTCCAGTCTTCTCCTCTCTTCTTCACGCTTTCTTCCACCCCCTTCAGCCACCTGTCTCTCGGTCTTCCTCTCGGTCTCTTTCCTTCCCACTTCGTCTCGTGTATCCTCCTGGGTATCCTCTTCTCCTCCATTCGTTTTACATGTCCATACCATCTAAGTCTAGACTTCTCTATACCATCCTGTAATGGTTCCTCCTTCATTAATTCTCTGGTCCTCTCATTTCTTATTCTGTCCATCTTTGTAGCTCCAATACTGCTTCTCAAGAACCTCATCTCACTGGCCTGTATTTTGCTCTTCTCCCTTCCTTTCATAACCCAGGTCTCCGAGGCATACGTCAGGATAGGGACATAGTACGTCCGATATATGATCTTTTTGCTGTTCTGAGGGACATCCTTGCTCCATAACATGCTTCTCACACTCCTCCGAAATGCTTCTGCCTGCCTCCCCCGCTCATTTATTTCTCTATCGTTTCTTCCATTCTCTTGTATCAGGCTTCCTAGATACTTGAAACTCTCCACTTTCTTCAGCTGTTCCCCACCAATTGTTATTCCCGTTGTGGTTCTTTCCTTCTTCCTTGTTGTGATCACCATCTCACTCTTATTTATGCTAAATTTCATCCCATATCCTTGTATTATTCCTTCCCACACGTCCAACTGTTCCTGTACCTCCTCCTCCTTGTTTCCCCAAACACCATTGCTTTCATCTTTCCTTCCCCAATTACTTGTGCCACTCGGGTCATTATGTCATCCATCACCACAATGAAAAGTAACGGTGACAAGGCACTTCCTTGTTTCAGGCCGTTTCTCTGTTCCAACCAGTCTGATCTCTCTCCTCCCACTTTCACACAGCTCACGCTTCCCTTGTACATCTCCTTTATCCTCTTTATAGTCCATTTCTCTACTCCTCTATCCTCCAGGGACTTCCACACTTTGTTTCTGCATACACTGTCATATGCTTTCTCAATATCCAGGAAGGCCATCAGTAGATCTGTTCCATACTCATAGTGCTGTTCTTTTAACTGCCTTACAGCAAAAATCAAATCCACTGTGGACCTTCCTGCTCTGAAGCCATGTTGTTCTTCCCTCATCCCTCCTTCTATTCTTGTCCTAATTCTCTTTTCCAAAACTTTCTCGAAGATCTTTGCACAATGACTCATCAGTGTTATTCCCCGATAGTTTCTGCAATCTGTTCTACTACCTTTCTTGAAGATCGGGACAATTATTCCTTTTTTCCAGTCCTCTGGGGTCTTCCTTTCCTTCCATGCTGTCCTCATCACTCGGTACAACCACTGTATCCCCACCTCTCCTGCTGCTCTCACCATCTCCACACTCAACTCATCCACACCCGGTGCCTTCCCTCCTTTCATCTTGTTCACTGCATCTTCCACTTCTTTCCATGTTAAGTCCTTTTCTGTTTGCAGTTCATCTTCCTCCTCCCCGATTTCTTCCTCCTCACCATCTTTTCCATTCGGGTTCAGAAGTTCTTCAAAATATTCTTTCCACATTTTCTTCAGTTCTTCCCTATTTTCTATCTCTTGTCCCCTTTTGTTCACCATTCTAACATAATCCGTAGGATCCTTCCGCCTCTTAGTTTTTACCATCCCATACAGGACCTTTTTTGTACCTTCACTATCCTCCTTCATCATCTTTGTCCACTCTTCCATCCACTTTCTTCTCTCCTCAGCCACTACTCTCTTCGCCTCCTCCTTTCTTTCCTGGTACTCTTCCCTTGTCTCTACCGTCCTATTTTGATACTGAAACGTTATCTACTTAGGCTGGGATGACAAGTGAAACGGTATTTACTTTGCTCCACGTTGAGCGTACAAATGAAACGGTAATTAGTGCCCCATGTTGGTAGCGAAATGAAACGTTTTTGCTAGCCCACACTGTTGGGTGAGAAATGTAACTGTTTACCTTTGCCTAAGCTATGTTGTTTTAATGGGCGCCAAGACCTCAATGCAATGTTGAAATCTAAATTTGTATTTAACAACGTCTAGCTCTGGCAGAACACATTCAAGACTCTATTCACTCAGATCGTGGTATGATTTGATCATTAACCCAACAAACAATTGTATCAGGAGAAGGAATTGGTCTATATCTAATGCTACCTACTGAAAGCAAAGATTGCATTGTAAAAGAAATGAGTTTATTATATAAAACAAGTATAGCAAAATTAATAATAATAATAACTATAAAATTTAAATTGGAGCGTTGTGATTTTAATATTACCGATAGAAAATTACGTGAAAACGGAGTCTGATAAATTGATTTTACTCTTATTTCCAAGCTATGAAGTTACTGAATTATGAAATATAAAACAAAGAAAAATGAGAGATTGCGTATTTCTGCGTCATTAGCGCTTACCCCTGGAAATTGCCAAAGCATTTCCCTCGTTCTTGATGATGCTGTGTGCTTCCCACAGTCTCCTGGACGTCGTCATCTCCGTCGAAATTTGATGATATTCTGGTAGATTAGATAATTCTATGGTCCGTACATCGGACCCAAACTCTCGTAAAACCGCACTGGTTACGTTTTACAAAAGTTCGTCGCTAACTCCACTGAACATCGGAGCGACACGCACTTGCGACCGTACACTGCAAGTTCTACAAAGATTGTCCGTTCCACGGAACATCGGAGCGTCCCCCGCGTATAACCATCCTCCGCAAGTATTTCACAGATTGTCCTCGTCTCACGGCGCGTCGAACGATATATCCACACGCCGGCTCCCCACTCTACAGCCGGCTTCAGCTTGCGTGGTCCACACTGATTGGTTGAGCACGCCGCTAGTTCCCCTCCTTTGCCTCATTACACTCGGCGCGCGAGAGTTCCGTTTCGACAATTCGCCTTTTCTAGACCTTGCGACCCAAGATTGCGTCATGCTTCTCGACAGGAATCAGCTTGCATTTGAATTCCCTGTGAGTCATGTCTCTCAAATACCCTAACTGACAAAACCCGTAAAATTCCGTAATCACATAATTTTCTATGACATCGTCGTTCGTAATAATTTGCTTGATAGCGTTTTCTAAGACATAGAAAACCTATCTGTATGCTTATAATTTTTATAAAATGCTCCGAAAATATCTAAATAATAATTATAATAAATTAATAATAATAATAAATTAACATGAAAAATTATCTTGGCTGAACAATTTGCCGCGTAAATAAATATAGAATGGCTTCCTACTGACTTATGCCAGTTGCATAAAACCCCTCGAAAAACACGTTACATATTCGCCTCGGATCATCGGATGATTTACCGTGACGACGGTCCATTATCCGATTATCCCAGACACGTTAATAAACCCCATCCAAAATACATATTACATAAATGAAATCACCCTAAATTACAGATATATACACTCATATTTTTTCTTCACGCACTTTGCGTCAAAGTTTGTTGTCACTATGGATTGCACTTTGCAACCAGTCCAATGTTTTACATATGGAATAGTGTTCCACGGATATTTCCGCCTCTCAAATTTCTCTATGTTGGAGAAATAGACATAATTAATGTGTGAGCACTATGTATTTATGATGTCATATCACACGCATTGAAGGTGTTCTGATATATTTATATCACCATAGAACTTCCTAATTTCACTGGAGGTCCCCTCCTTATGGTGACATTTAATTCCACTTATCACTGAGCACACGATCACACTATTGTGGCAGCGCCTCGTGACCATAATACTTAATCTCTCTTTGAAGTAGATTAAATTAATATTGACTTCTGAAAAAAAATACAGTAAATGCGCATTACATATAACACCAAATATTTCTGTGCCGTAATCGCCCTGTCTTGTTAAGTTCCCGTAGACTATATTCTACTTCATACTAGTTCTCAACACAGACCATTTCTCCTCACACAAATAATACCATTATACAAATTATCTTAAATTACACACTTACAAATCTTACATGGCGAGGCCGTAAACAGAAATCACGTGTGCTGATATGTATGAGTTTCATGAAGGACTGTCTCGCATTCTGATGGCCCATCTTTTATCTCGTGGACGCCTTAAGCTAACAAGCCCTATACAAGCGCTCCCCCATCTCTTGGAGATAAATGGGAACCCATCAGCGCTGCCAAAATGGCCTTGGTGCATCGAGACAATTTAGTGCTCAAGAGCATCCGACAATCCCGTCATATTTCCCTGTACCTTAAAAACTCTCATTTACTTACATACTACCCCCCTGTGTGACTTCTGATACGCCTGCCTGGAAGACCATCTCCTCCCACGCACCAAATACCACACTTACTCATTTAATAGGCTGGCTCGCCAGCTAAACACACTCACTTTATGACACATATTTTCGTAGGCTATGTATATTATACGTCCCGTATAATCTGTTTCCCTCACTATTCTCCAGCACATATGCTGTTTTTCCAATACGTTTGGAAACTATAAATGTTTCTGCGTCACCTGCTTCCAACCTTGCAAGTGGCTCCCTTTAACTTAACGTCATCACGTTGCTCCACTAGCATATTTCTCAGTGTCTGTAACGATGCCCTGTTGCTACTGTCCACACATGCACATATTAAAATACCGTCCTCTGCTTTAACCACAGGATAATCCCTACATAAATTAGTGTCCCTCGATAGCATGTCTGCAAGAATGTTATCTTTACCTTTAATATATTTTACTGTGAATTCGTATTCCTGCAGAGCAAGAATCCACCTACTAACTCTGTTAGAACTGAGTTTACAAGTTCTCATATACAGTAATGCATGGTGATCTGTGTGGATCTCAAATTTCCCCCCTACTAAATACATTCTAAATTTCCCTAAACTGAAAACAATACCTAAAAGCTCTAACTCAGTAATCGTGTATCTTTTCTCTGCTGCAGTCAGTCCTCGCGAGGCTAAAGATACAATGCACAGATTACCCTCATCATCTCTCTGACATAATACTCCAGCAATGCCTATATGTGAAGCATTTGTCATAACCACATATTCCTTATCTTTTAACGGATATTTCAGCACTACAGCTTTCTCAAAACCTTCCTTTAGCGCTCTAAAAGCCTGATCATGCTTGGACTCCCATCTCCACCAAGTCCCACTTTTAAGCAATTCCCTGAATGGTTCTACCAACCCTGAGTATTTAAGAACGAACCTCCTGAAAAAGTTGCAAATTCCCAGGTAAGTTTTTAACTGTTTAACATTCTGTGGCACCTCTGCGTTAAGTATCTTATTAACCCTACTTTCTTCTGGTGTTACACCTCTACTCGACACTCTATGACCTAAAAATGTCACTTCTGACTGACAGAATGACGACTTAGACAGCTTCAAAGTGAACCCTGCCTGATCTAACTTCTGAAAAACTATATCTAAATGACATAGATGCTCCTCAAAACTGCGTGAACTAATTACCATATCATCTATGTAAATGGTTACAAACTCTCCTGTGTCATCCCCTAATGCGATGTTTAAAGCCCTAATTAAAGCTGCTGAACTACTCTTTAACCCATAAGGTGTTCTACAAAATTGATAAAGGTTATATTTATGACTAAAAGCTGTAAATGGTCTATCTTCGTACATAAGTGGCACTTGCCAAAAACTGGAACTCAAATCTACACAAGTGAAATACTTCTTCCCCTCAAATGTTTGCATTAATTCTTCTATTGACATAGATTTCAGCTGATCTGAACTAATTCTACTGTTAACCAAACGAGCGTCTAAACAAATACGAACAGTGCCGTCGGTCTTGGGTACCGTTATCAAAGAATTAACATATGGACTGTTCGAGTGCTCAATAATCCCATCTTCAAGCATCTGGTTAATTTGTGCCTCAACTGCACTCTGATAAGCGAAAGGTACAGGATATCTATGTCCTGTGAATACTGACCTATCAATAACGTTCAATGAATGTGTATAGCAATTGGCCATACCAATGCGATCCTCAAAAACTCTCCTATTACACCATAACACATCATAGAGCCGAACACACTGTTCATCCTCTATATTTCCCTGAAATGCAGCCTCACGTAACGAGTTCTCTAGACTTCCGTTCGTAATCACACTGCCCACAAAACATGGAGAACCCCGCTCTACGGCTGGCGATATCTCATTTAAAGTACAAATCACACCTACAATACTACTCCTCTGAATATGGTCATTGAACGCTACTTCTACTTCAGAATCTCCCCATTTAAATTTCAAACTCCCTACATCATAACATAAGTTACCAGACACTCTACTTAGCCACTCTGAACCCAAGATAACACTGAATACTAAATTTGGAATTACAAGACAAATCTGCTTCTCTACATGATTATTAATTTTAATGTCTACTAAAACTTGCTTAGAAATTACTTTAGACCTCTTCCCAACAGCTGTGATAACAAAAGTGCTTTTAATTGGCATCTCCTCAAAATTTACTCCAGTTCCTTTCATTTTATCATAAAATGCACTACTTATGCAACTCTTCATACAACCACTATCAATTAAAACATCTGTGTACGCCTCGGACACGTTAAATTTAACTATGGGGCTCTTACTAACCACTTCCTGAATAATACCTTCATCATTTAGTTCATGTAATAATTCATTTCTTACATTTAGGTCATAGGGTTCCTGTATAATTGTATGGACAGGGCATGCTACAGACTGAGATTCTGACCTTACTTCGCAGCCTGGTTCGCGTTTAAAGAACCGCTACAGCTGGCCGTAGTACTACTAACTACTGAACTGGTCTGGATGTTCTGGGCTGTGTTGTTATTGTTTGGCTGTATATTACTACCACTAGGCTGTCCTCTTCCTTGACCCCTATTCTGGTTGTAATTATTGTCATTATAATTTCTCCCTTGATTTCCCCTGAAATCATTGTTTCTCCCTTGATTTCCCCTGTAATCATTGTTCCTCCCTTGATTTCCCCTGAAATCATTGTTCCTCCCTTGATACTGACTACCATAGCCATTTCCTCTGTTCTGATTTAGCTGATTATTATTATTTCTATTTTGAGCGTTGGCCCCTTCGCCACCGTTCCCTTGAACTTCCTGATGCCTGGCTTCATTAGGTCTATTATTATTATTACCCTGGTTCCGATTGAAATTGTCCTCATAACCCCCTCTCCCTAGTGCATCAAATGTGCTTAACAAATTTTCTACTTGTGATATAGTCTTTACATTCTGGATACAAGCAGCCTCCTTGATCCTATAGGGAAAGTGCCTAAGTAGCAACCTCACCACATCACTTTCCTCCTTCAAGCCATCCAGATATTTACACACTAATACCTGCCCTAAAAAGTATTCGGTCATGGTGGAGCTTCCTTTAGGGTGATATTTACCACACACTACTCCCTCACGATGCTGCGACTGAATAACCTCATTCCAGAACTTTTCACAGAATTTCATTTTAAAATCATTAATATCAGTAAACATGTCTCTGTAGACAGCAAACCAATTCCTCGTTTCCCCCACAAACACTTGTTCTAAAATTTCAACTACCTGGCACCACTCAATACTACCATTTTCCAACCTTTCCCCGAATTTATTTTCTATAGTGTTCATGAACTCCATTGGGCACCCCTGTCGATTGCTGAACTTACCCAGTTCTACCTCCCTGTGTGTGCACAAAAACTGGCCTATTCTGACTATTTTCTTGCCTGATCCTAGCTTTTAATTTTAATTCTAATTCTGCGATTTTCTCCTCAGCCTTCCTCTCAATACTGTTTACTGTTAATTTAATGTTTCCTTCTGATTCTTCTACTTTATCATATAGCTTTGCTTGTTTCTCCTCAATCTTGCTAATGCTCTCCCTATTACTCTCTCTTAGATCATTTACTTCTGCAACTATTTGTGAGTGAACTTTCTCAATTCTACCCCCCAGCTGTTCCTTAACCTCCTTAGTAGCTACCTGAATTTTGTCAATTTCTCCCCCCAATTGCTTTTTGACCTGCTGTGTTTCCAGTTGCACTAGTTCTTTTAAATTTTCAGCCTGTGTACTGATTCTAATTTCCAACTCCTCCTGTACTTTTCCTAATTTTCTGTCTACATCTGCAATAATCTCTTTAGCCTTTTCTTCCATCACCCCCCTGATCTCACCTCTAATCAGTTCGAATTTGTCACTCATTTCCCTACTGTTTTGTTCTAATTTAGCATTTAAAGTTTCATTACTCTCTCTATTTTCCCTACTGTTTTGTTCTAATTTAGCATTTAAAGTTTCAGTACTCTCTCTATTTTCCTTACTGTTTTGTTCTAATCTGGCGTTTAAACTCCCGCTCAATTCCCTATTACTCTCTTTATTTTCCCTACTGTTTTGTTCTAGTTTAGCGTTATTCTGTTCTAACTTTGCATTTAAAGCTTCTGTACTTTCTTTATTTTCCCTACTATTTTGTTCTAATTTAGCATTTAAGGCATCACTACTAACTTTGTTCTGATACATAAACTCGAGAAGTAAAGTTTTTAATTCTGGTTGGCCGCCTACACTCCCTGTTTCAGTATCGGGATTTACTTCCGCTACCCCGGTACTACCATCACTCGACATACTGCTCGTATCATCACTCTCCCGTTGATGACCACTACGTAACCTCATCTGTCTTTCTTTCTCATCCCCCATAATGATATACACTGATACAGACAAATAACCCCCAAAATACAGGCACAGAAATATATACCCTTCTCCTTCCACAAATGTTATTAGGTTTTCAGCCCCACGTTGTCGGCGACAAATGAAACGTTAATTAGGCTGAGATGACAAGTGAAACGGTATTTACTTTGCTCCACGTTGAGCGTACAAATGAAACGGTAATTAGTGCCCCATGTTGGTAGCGAAATGAAACGTTTTTGCTAGCCCACACTGTTGGGTGAGAAATGTAACTGTTTACCTTTGCCTAAGCTATGTTGTTTTAATGGGTGCCAAGACCTCAATGCAATGTTGAAATCTAAATTTGTATTTAACAACGTCTAGCTCTGGCAGAACACATTCAAGACTCTATTCACTCAGATCGTGGTATGATTTGATCATTAACCCAACAAACAATTGTATCAGGAGAAGGAATTGGTCTATATCTAATGCTACCTACTGAAAGCAAAGATTGCATTGTAAAAGAAATGAGTTTATTATATAAAACAAGTATAGCAAAATTAATAATAATAATAACTATAAAATTTAAATTGGAGCGTTGTGATTTTAATATTACCGATAGAAAATTACGTGAAAACGGAGTCTGATAAATTGATTTTACTCTTATTTCCAAGCTATGAAGTTACTGAATTATGAAATATAAAACAAAGAAAAATGAGAGATTGCGTATTTCTGCGTCATTAGCGCTTACCCCTGGAAATTGCCAAAGCATTTCCCTCGTTCTTGATGATGCTGTGTGCTTCCCACAGTCTCCTGGACGTCGTCATCTCCGTCGAAATTTGATGATATTCTGGTAGATTAGATAATTCTATGGTCCGTACATCGGACCCAAACTCTCGTAAAACCGCACTGGTTACGTTTTACAAAAGTTCGTTGCTAACTCCACTAAACATCGGAGCGACACGCACTTGCGACCGTACACTGCAAGTTCTACACAGATTGTCCGTTCCACGGAACATCGGAGCGTCCCCCGCGTATAACCATCCTCCGCAAGTATTTCACAGATTGTCCTCGTCTCACGGCGCGTCGAACGATATATCCACACGCCGGCTCCCCACTCTACAGCCGGCTTCAGCTTGCGTGGTCCACACTGATTGGTTGAGCACGCAGCTAGTTCCCCTCCTTTGCCTCATTACACTCGGCGCGCGAGAGTTCCGTTTCGACAATTCGCCTTATCTAGACCTTGCGACCCAAGATTGCGTCATGCTTCTCGACAGGAATCAGCTTGCATTTGAATTCCCTGTGAGTCATGTCTCTCAAATACCCTAACTGACAAAACCCGTAAAATTCCGTAATCACATAATTTTCTATGATATCGTCGTTCGTAATAATTTGCTTGATAGCGTTTTCTAAGACATAGAAAACCTATCTGTATGCTTATATTTTTTATAAAATGCTCCGAAAATATCTAAATAATAATTATAATAAATTAATAATAATAATAAATTAACATGAAAAATTATCTTGGCTGAACAATTTGCCGCGTAAATAAATATAGAATGGCTTCCTACTGACTTATGCCAGTTGCATAAAACCCCTCGAAAAACACGTTACAATACCACCTCCTAAAGGCTCTATTCTTTTCCCTTACTATATCTTTTGTCTTCTCATTCCACCATGGTGTTTCCTTCCACCTCTTCTTAGTACTTGTCCTCCCACACACTGCTTCTGCTGCACCTACTAGTGTCTTCTTAAATCTAGCCCATTCCTCTTCCACCCCTCTTTCTTCATCTGTTGGAATCCCTTCCTTTACCATTTTGAGGTACTCGACCCTTCTATCCCCTTCTTTCAGTTTCCATATCCTTATACGTCTTTCCTGGTTCTCAGTCCCTTTCTTCTCCTTACTCCCTCTCAGGTTCATTACCAGCAATCGATGGTCGCTATCCAGGTTCTCCGATGGTATAACCTTGATGTCCGTGATGTTCTTATTTAGTTCTTTCTCATACAGTATATAGTCGACCACCGACTTCCTGGTCAAGTCATCACTGTACCATGTGATTGTGTGGCTCTCTCTTTTCTTAAACCAGGAGTTCCCAACTAGCAGGCTGTTCCTCTGGCAGAAGTCCAACAGTCTCTTTCCTTCCTCATTTCTTCCGCCCCAACCCTCTGGTCCTAGAACACTCTCATAACCTTGTCTTTCACTTCCTACATGGGCATTGAGATCCCCCATAACAATCATATTTCTTCCGACCAGCTGCTTCTGCAATTCCTCTTCAAACTCCTCCTTCTCTTCAGAGGCGCAGCCTACTTGTGGAGCATACACTTGCACTATTTCTACGGTCTCTCCCCTCAGTGCTACTTTCACTTTCATCATTCTATCACTTATTCTCCTCACTTCTTCTTTTAAACCATCTCGTACTACTACTCCCACTCCATTTTTGGTAATATTCATAAATTAAAAGCTCCTAATTAATAATTTGTAGATAAAACAATAGTGATTAATTGCATAATTCTTTTAACAGAAAAATACGAACACATTTATAAATTATTACTATTGTGTGATTTTATAGTAAATTTAATATTGGTAAGATTTTTACTCAGTATTTATTTTCTTTTTTGCTTGAAAAATATAATATTCAAGTACATTCCTAAGGAGCAATCACCTGCATGTGTCTTTTGATTATGAGCACAACATTTACGAGATACACTAGAAAATAGAGTAAGTAGAGCAATTTTTTTTTCTTAATTATGCCACATCTTTACCAAAATTCAATTAATGTTTAATGTTAATTATGTGACTCACAGGGAGTCAATACTAAAATTCCAGAATAATTTTATTTTCTGCAATTTCCATTGATCTTCACAAAGAGTAGTCCTACACAATCATCTTAACTGACACAAATTATAAAATTAATCTTTATAAATCCTGTCCCTGAGCGTGATAAATAAAGAGAGCTTGGCGTTAACAATTGACCAGGCTGCTACAAATGTATATTCAAGCATGCACAATTTCACCTTCTCCGAGGAGAGCCCAAAAGAATTTGGGGTTGGAATACATACACTTATATCTTCTTTGTAGTCTAACCATCATGTATGCGCAGTTTCAGCACAGTTGGGGAGTTCGTGATGTTCCCTTGTCAAAAATTGTCTCTCCTTTACTCCCATATTTTGTTTTGTTTTTACAGTTCAATTTCTTTATAAGAAATCAAACATTCCTTAGTTGTCATCATTCCCCTCCCCTGAATATAAGAGACAAATTTAAGATATAATTATGTACTGTTTATTGCCTTCTGTTTCCTCAGTGATAAAAAATTGTCAGAGCATTGAAACCAGGAATCTATGCAGTCCTGAAGAATTTCTTAAAAGAGGAAGCTATAAGTAGAAAGATGGCCTAATGAAAATGTTTTACGTGAAAGCACAAACCTAGGAACTTTGAATCTACAAGTGGGAATTGGGTAATTACTGTACAAGAACTGCAAATATCTGGGGAAAGTCCACCAAAATTGAGATAACCCTAGGGGTCAGTTGTCCACCATCTTTTTCTATTACTGTATCTATTTTCCAGAATTTTGTTTGATTCCGAATGCTCTCAAATATTTTATTGAACATGATAGTCATTTGAGTGAGACATTTAGAAACACAAGTATGGTGCTATCTACAGTAGCAAGTAATGACCAGATACTAAATTTTAGAGCATTCAAATAGGGAACTGCTACCTGGAATATCTACAGTGTAGGTTGTTTTTTTTCTTTGTTTTCAACTGTCACAGCTGTCTTGAAATGCTTAAGCATGTTCATAATTGATACAACACCTGTGAAACATCAATTAATCTTATTACCATACTAAAGAAATCAAAAGTGGACTTGAAAATAATTTTCAGCCATTTACAGAATAAAGTGGACATGCCAATCTTGCAACAACTCTCTGGAAGCTAGAGTATCGGTATTCATTACCTTAATTTCTATGGCAATTTGTTGGCTTGTGTGTGTGGCTATTTTTTAATATAAGGGTTGGTAGTGCACTGTTAAGGTCCAAATAAACAAAAGTACATCTTATTTTAATTCTTCTCCAAATTCAATGATTGAAAAGCATCTGCCTCATGAACCTTTATGATATTGATGGCCATTTTTGCATAGATCTCTGCACAAAGATTACTTTATTTCAGTTTACTGCAAGACACCTGAAACTCTATAATCTTATATAAATCCACAAATAACTTCTTAAGAAGAAAACCATCTTTTATTTTTCTCTCTTTTGCCATTGTGCCTTCAATTAAAGAAAGCTCTCCAGTTGGTCAACACAAATTGTGCCCAATTACATTAGGCGGGAAAACAAGTATTTATACACCCTAACCTGAAAGAAATATTACATAATATATTTATTACAAAATAACATGCTTTTATGTACCCCCTCCTCTATTTTTTTAGATAAAAGTGTGTTATTGTGTGATAAATATCTTACGTAGGCTAATATTTCTTTCAGGTTAGGGTACCGGTATACAAATAGGTTGTTTTTCTGCCTAATGTAATTAGGCATAATTTGTGTGTTGTTGATCAACTAGAAAGCTTTCTTTAATAAAACTAGGCAACACTGAAAATGGCTTCTATGACTTCAATTAATTATGCCTTTAATCCAAGAAATTTCATTTTTACAACTTAGGGCCCCTTCAGACGAGGCCACTTAGCAGCGCTGCTTTGTGGCGCGGCGGTGGCGCTTCTACCAAGCGTTAGTGTCACGTTGGTGGCGCTTCTACCAATCATCAGTGGCGCTTCTATCAAACGTGCTAGTGTTTGAAACCAGGGTGGAGAACTCGTCAGTTTTCCAGTAAACATGGACGTAGAAGGTGATATAATTCTTGCCATGGTCCTCATACGGAGGAGAAAGAAACTTCAACGGAAAACGAAATGATTCTGGGTTCATCCATTGGTTTGGGAAAGGCAGAATCAAGGACTGTTCTATACTTTATTCAATGATCTGCAACAGGATGACGAAGAGTTCTTTGCGTACTTTCGCATGTCCAAAAATTCATTTCAAAAGCTTTTAGATGGTATCAGCAAAAATATTCGGGAAGAGTACAGAAAGCAAGGCAAGAAATACAGGCCCGAGCCCGCAACAAAAATGAAATAATAGGAACCTGAGAATAGCAAAATACAAGACGATGTGGTGAGCCGTTAATAGCACTTACTGTCGCACTATGTACGCGCCACTAAATTTGTGACGTGGCTGCAGCTTCATCCGAAACCAACAATATAGTTCCTGGTTTCGCGAAGAGAAGGGCTACTTTTTGTGGCCGCCACCAGCATTGAAGTCAACTACACAGAGAGTCTGCTGCGCCACTGTTCTGTGGCGGTGGCTGTGTGTGAACGCTCTCATTTATCTACAGTATTTCTGAACGAAAGCGATTCAGAGAAGCGCTGCTAAGTGGCCTCGTCTGAAGGGGCCCTTAGTTTGTCAATGTCATTATAATACATTAAATTAATGTTTAAGCATCTAACAATGTTTAATACACAAGTGATAAATACATCACCGGTATATGAAATGAATCTTTAGAGATCATCCAGACTTCATTGGAGATATATCGTTTCTGTAGTAGGCTAAGCCCAAAAGATGGCCTAAACAGTGACCACAATAATATTGCTGTGATGGTTGAAAGTATAGAGAAAGCACCTACAATTTGACCATAATATTGAGAATTGAGAAATCAATCTGAATCAGCTTTAATAAGTGGATGACAATTCATGATTACAATATTATCCTTTGCTCTCACTGTGATATGTGTTTAGCATGCCTTTCTAAATATATAAAAAGTTTTTATATTACATTTTAAAAGTGATGATTCTTGGGGATGCTGTATTTTTGAGAATCCCTCTGAAAAGATTGAGCAGTTAGTTGCAGTACGGTACCAAGATAGCCATACCAGGTCAGCACACTTTTCAAATGCAGGAGTGACAAATATTAACAGCCGTAATTCAGGGTTGGATTTCTCGTAGAGAAGAAGAAAGAAAGTAGCCTACCAGTACTCAAGAGGTCTGGAAATTCATACTTTTGGAGATCCCTTTATGAATATACTAAAATGCCACAAGCTGGAGGGTACCTTAAATCATATGTTTACAATGTCCACCTCCTACTTCTGCTCCAGTAGCAATAGCCAAGATTGATCAATGGGGGCAGGAGGGTTATAGTAACTGGGGGATAACCGTAATTCGAGGAATTGCAAAAAATATATTTATGTTATATGAAGCAACTCAGCTATCTCACACACAAAAAACTAACAGCGATCTGCAAATTAGTGTTCAATGTACCCCTCATTAAATCATTTTATTTTTAATTAAAACTAGAATAATTTATATAAAACTTCCCTTCCTCTAAGAAAAGAAAGAAAGCTAATTATCTGCTAGGCGGGATTTAAAATTATTTGGCACCGGGGTCAGTTTGATATAAGCTAAATTTAGTGGGCAATAGCTATATTGGCAACCCTGGGAGATGAAGTTACAAGTCGTCGCAAAGACGTGTGGAACAGGTTGCGGTGGCCGAGAGCGCTAATGTGCTACCCTCGTGCCTCACTGGCACTGTAAGTAAGATTGTAAATGTGCGACATAAGCCCGGCCGAGGCCGCGACATTAGCTTAGCTGGGCAGGTGCCGTAGCAGAGAGTGAAAACGCCGCCTGACGGTCTGACTTTACCTGGGAGACCCTGTATTATTTTATGTAATGGTCTTCTATACTACACTATATTACTAAAGAAAAAGTATGCAACTAACAAAGGGATATTCTAAAGAAAAACAACAAACGACAGGCAAAATAATGTAAAAGAACCGAGTAGTGTCCATGCTGAGCGAGTTACCTTTATCACATGGGCAATATAAACAAAGGCCATCGACAACAACACCTCACCAGGTCGACCTGTCGATGTAAGTTGCTGCCTTGGATTGGCTTGGCTTAAAGTGAGTCTTCCCCTCGCCACTTGACAGCACCAAAACGTCAAGTTGGAAGTAAGGATCGCCAGAGTATAATTGCTACAAGAAGATTTCATCTGCAACTGTGTAAATAAGCCGTGGTCTCCGGCTACATCCCTCTAAAGCCAACCCTGATATATAAATAACAACAACACAAAAACTACACATGCACTTGAGGCATGCTTCTAGCGCAACGAGGCCAGCCAATCTGTAGTAGTTGATTAAAATATATATCTAAGATATTCTACTTATGTGGTTTGTTTTTTACTTCAATATTTCTATGTGTTGTTGCTGTTCAAGACTTCAAGATAGACTTTACCACTCATCATATTCAGTGTGTTGTTCTTCAGACTACACCATCTGTCATATAGCTTGCCACGGTGGGTGAGTGGATAGCGTGTCGGTCTACTAACCCCAAGATTGCAGGGTCGCTCCTGGTCATGGTAAGTGATTTTTGAAAGGCGGCAAAAATACGACACGCATGTCATACGATGTTGGCATGTCAAAGAACCCATTTGAATTCAGTAGGCAGTGTTCATAATGGCAAAATTAATCTCGGGAGTTTCCACAAACACAAAGTTTCTCATTTCTCTACTAGAAAGCGCTAAAGTGTTCAAGGAGCTTATCTAACCTCCTTGACTTTCATAGTGATTCAAGGAACAACGAAATTCGACATGCAAGCTACCCTCTGGGTGTTCAAATTACAAAGCTTGCACCCGGCACCCGAGGCCATACGATATTATTTATCTGTCATATTGAAAGTTTTGATTGCCATGTCTATCCCTTATTGTTCCTGCTTTCAATGGGGTCGGGGATGATATGTCGCAGGTGGCTGGATGCCCTTCCTCATGAGAAGAGTTAATGAGAGATGAAATGAATGAAGATGAATGGAATTGGCAAGGATGTGGCAGGAAGCGGCCATGGCTTATTTGAAGGTACCATCCCAGCATTTTCCTGGAATTGAAAATGGGGAAACCACAGTGAGGTTCGAATCCATGTCTACCGAGTCTGCAGATAACTTGGCCCATGGTCTAGTACTGCACGCTAGCTTGCCTTGTGTATTACTTGCTAATGCAGAGCTGATATAGACGAGATTGCTCGAATCCAGTATAGGTCCGTATTGGCAAACAATTTGCAATAAAACAGCAAAAATATGGTATTGATTGGACGAAAATTATTTTCGGCTTATTTTTGTCGTGTTATTGCAAGCTGATATAGCTCAAAACATTTCCAAATAATAATATACTGCCTAAATGAATGACAGACGAAATGAAATAATAATGTAGAGTGTTTCTGGAATGAAATATAGACAGGGAAAACCAGAGTACCCGGAGAAAAACCTGTCTGCCTCCGCTTTCTCCAGCACAAATCTCACATGGAGTGACCGGGATTTGAACCACGGACCCCAGCAGTGAGAGGCCGGCGTGCTGCCGCCTAAGCCACGGAGGCTCCACCAGGGGGAATAATTATTTAAAATATTAGCTTTATTATCATGTCAATAAGGACCCTTAAACTAACAAGATTAGATCCCTGTCATCCTATCCCTGCGATAGTTGAGCCAAATTTCATTGCTGAAACAATTTCTTGCTGTATTTTTCATTTGTTCCTTCCCCTATCCATGCATTTCCTCTTCTGTGCGAATGGGTCTCCTAGGACCATGCCGTATCAACACTTATTGGCCTTGATGTTTGACCAATAACTCTTCATGCGCAACGATTGAGCGAGTCTTCATTGCTGCGACCAGACGTGTCTGGTAGGTCTTCTCTCTTCTCCCTCAAAACCCTGTGTATGAGTGACTTTCCTAATTTCCTCTCGATCCTTGAGATTGGGAAAACCTAATTCAAGTCCTCTTCCGCCTGTTTGTACCAATTGGACCTTAATGCCTTTTTCTGCAAAAACATATAGATTTTATGTGTTAACCTAATTGGGTCCATTTTGTCCAAATGTCCCATGAATTTGGATCCTTCTCATATGGATTGTGTCTGGGATTTTAGTAATTCTATTTATTTATTAATTATTTAATTCTATTACATAATTTAAATAATTGAGGATGTAAAAGCAAGTACGCAAACATTAGCCTGCATATGTATAGTACTTGACATTGTACCATAAGGGTATATACAGTATGGATAGAGAATAGCATATAACATATCATGATATCATGCAAGAGGGCATATTTACAGCTTTAGTCAGAACTCTTCAATATAACACAAGCAATGTCCCAACAAAAATGCCTTTAACTTTGACTTAAAATCTTTAAACCACTAATAGATATTGTAAAACATGAGGGAAGTTTATAATACAAATTTATCCCCATTATGACCGACAGCAGTGGCTATGCTTGCTAAAGCGCAGCATTCGGCCATGGGGCCAAGCTCTCCGCTGACTAGGTAGACGCATGGGTTCGAGCCCCACCGTCGGCTATCCTTGAAATGGTTTTCCGTTTTCAACACCAGGCAAATGCTGGGACGGTACCTTATGACAGGCCACGGCCACTTCCTTCCACATCCTTGCCCAGTTTCATTCATCTTCATCCATTCCATCTCTCATCCCAGCAGGCAGGTCGCCCACGGGCGTCGACTAGAAAGACCTGCACTCGGGCTCTCAGGAGGCCACACGACAGAAAATAAATCCTCATATGGAAAATTCCTTTCTGATTAGTTGTTGTCCTACTGATATGTGATGATGATGGTGGATATCAATATTTTGCTGAAATATGTTGCTATTTCTTTCCATATTTCACTTCACAAATAAAATAATCTCTAATGCCGTATAGCCTATAAGTAAATGCATGGCAGAAGTAGTATTGAGAAAAATGTAAAACAGGTTCACAAGATTCAGTTTGTTACACTCCCTTCATTATTCTAAAAACAGTCTTTATCTACATTCTGAAGGCTGTTATGCTAGAAGTTGAGCTACCCCAAAAATCATTCTAAATTTCAAGATGGAATGAAAATAGCCATAATATGCATTTATGGTTGAGCTTTGCACCCCTCCAGAAGATGTACTCTAAGCTAAGGCCAGGCTTACTAAAACATATGGGCCAGTCTGGTGGTTAGGCAGGGTGGAGGAATTGTTAAGTATTATTCACCCTCATTATTTATTTATTCATTTATCGTATGGCTTTTAGTGCCGGGAGTACCCGAGGACATGTTCGTCTCGCCAGAGGCTGTAACTGCTTCAAGCGGACACCCATAGGGTGAGCTACAAGTACCGTTCAATTTCAAGTAGTTCCAACATTTGCTACCATATGTCACTGACACCTACAGTAGTGGTGAACGTTGGAACTTTGATAGTGTGTTTCAATGAAATCTAACCTAAAAATTTAGCTTCACACAAGTTTAGTTATTGGAAGGATGTTTTATATGTCATAAGTCTATTACATGGGACCACCGGCTTTACTTCCCCTCCGAAGGAAGGCATACTGAAGGATTTTAACGCTCTTAAAAAATCCTACGACTTCGGCCGGGTTTGATCCTGCTATCTTGGGAACAGCAGTCAGCATGCTACCAACTACGCCACTGAAGTCGCTTACCCTCATGATACAGTACATTTATCATTAAAACTGTCAGCAGAAGAGGTGGGGATCATTACATAGGTTTCTCGTGCTTGGTATGGCAACTAAACATGCCACTGCTCATAACTGTAATCACCATTCGAAATTGGAAGTGTACTTCAATTGCAGTCACCAAACAGCATCCCCAAGAAGACGATTAAGCATGATATACTGTATTTATATGGATATATTACATATATGAAGACAATCTAAAAGCCATGTTGGATGCAGCTATTCTCTGTCTTCCTACATTTGCTAATTATGCACTGCACTCCAGTTCAATTCACTATACCGTGCCATTACCAACAAATAAAACATCCATTTTTAAGTCAATTATACAGTTGTACCGTAGTACATGTTAACATTTAAATCTATAATAGAGCTCAAGAATTATTAAGTCATGAGAAATTATATGTGGTAATTGACCAATGTTTCAAGATCAACAATTTGACTCTTCTTTTAAAAATTAAGAAGGATATAAAAAATATTGACCCTCTTTAAGAGTAAATGACTTAAGATAGGAGGCGGCCATGAAAACTCCTAATTCAATGATTCATGACCCCCCTTAGTCAAAGAAGATGATAATCCTATGATCTGTGTATCAAAGCTCTTTGGCCCTCCTTAATGAACTTATCATTTTCTTTGACCCTGAGGGTCATGGGTTTACCAATTGAATCGCTCGTTGTTGAAAGGCACTAAGTCCACATTTTTGACAAATCCTTTTTACCGCGATTTTGCATCCTAGGAAGCAAGATGCATGTTGTGGTGATGAATGGAACCATTTCCTGGCAGTGCTTGTGCTATTACCACAGCTGTCAAGTTAGTTATTTCATGTTGAAAGGAACTTAGTACAGCAGTTAGTGCGTTTCAACACGAAGAAAATAAAAGCCATTACATTCCTGTTACCATTCTTTTCAGGTTTCCGGAACGTATGTTCATTTAGAAATGAAGGAAATAATCTAAGAATGTGAATGATATTCCTCGCTCCAAGGTTCTGCTCGTTCCATGTTGAAATGGACTAAGTCCAGTTACGTATTTTGTCAATAAAATTGTTAGTAACATACGGAACAATGCTATTTTGGCTTTTTTTTTTATATCAGCGTTTGTGTGCACTTCCCACATACGAAACATTACATCTCATATTTTAACATAAGAGCGGAACAATAGTCTTTTGTGTTTTTCTCAAAACTTTAAAAATTGGACTTAGTGCCTTTCAATATGGTTTCAATAATGGTTTCCTATTTGAGAGGATTAGAAGCCAAGGGAGACAAATATGCATGAGGAAATCACCCTTATTTACATGTCTTAAAGGATCATTTAGCATGTGGGTTTATCTCTCTTGGCTTCTCAGCCCCTCATGTCATGTCAATTCTATGGTAATTTGGTAGAACAGTGATAGAGTGTCTGCTCTATGATGCTAAGAGAACAGGTTCAATTCCTAAGCAAAGGAGGTTGGATTTTTGAAAGATGGAAAAAGCCCACAGCATTCTGAGTCATGCAATATATGTTTGATAAAGACCTCTCATATCACATTTGGTGATTACAAGACAAAATTTAACCCTTTCGATGCCAAGCATTTGATGAATGGTTATGTTAAAAATGCCAAGTTAAGTGAAATTAAAAGTCTTTCTCCAAGCGGGTAAATATATTTTAAATGTATTAGTTGCTAAAAAATTAATATTTACTTCCATTAAAAATATTTTTCTTTTCAAATTTAAAAAGGAAACTTTTCTAAGTCATTATAATTAGTCGAAAATATACCTCACCACACACTTCACTAAGCGTTAAAACATTATCTATTTCCTCTTCCTTCAAAGAGCTAACCGTATTTGTAACAACGTATCTTAATTAGCTCTGAGCATGAAGGCAAACAAATACTACTTCAAAAGATAACACGTGTGGGAAGTCAGCTGAATGCAGCAGATTCAAAGAATACCGTGTATGTATATATGTATTTATGTCTACCCCTTATTATTCCCATTTTCTACGGGGTCGAAACTCACCTAATCGACCATTCCGCGGGCAATACAATCGTACAATAATTTACAAATATCGATTATTCGTTAGTACATAGTCGATATATCGCTCAAGAGCTGCACATTTAAGGAAGCGCATCTTAAAATGCAGGGTGATGAATTTTGTAAGATGAATCGCGTTGTTTTTAAATGAATTTTGATATATTTCGAATTACAAGTTCTAATTTCTAAATGAGATGCAATGAAAGACTATGTGGCAGGTGGTTTCTACGGCTGGATGCCCTTCCTGATGCCAACTTGATGAGAGATTAAATGAATGAACATGAATGAAACTGGGCAAGGATGTGGAAGGAAGTGGCCATGGCCTGTCAGAAGGTACAGTCCTAGCATTTGCCCGGAGTTGAAAATGGGAAACCACGGAAAACCTTTTCAAGGACGGCTGACGGTGGGGCTCGAACCCATGTCTACCAAGTTTACAGATAGCTTGGCCCAATGGCCTAGTGCTGCGCATTATTGAGCGTAGCTACCACTGTCTGTATTCAAAGAATACCATTCTTGATATTATTGTAACCGAAACAACTTGGAATTATTCTCTGTCTGGATATATCGATGAGTTTAAAGTTCCGTGAATAACAGAGAATCATTGCAAGTTGTCTTGGTTACAATAGTGACACCACTGCATGGCTGAAAATAATGATTAAAAAAATATAAATATTAACCCGTAGCATATTTAGCAGAACCTGCGTCGGCCCCCTGGCACTATAAGGGTTAAAATCTCAGCTAATGTCAATCGTATCGAGTTCTGTTTTTCATTGCTATAATGTAGTGGAGAACAGAACATTTAAAATAGGTGAGAAGAATGCCTAGATGACACCACCTCAAAATATATACAACAATTGTTATTATTATTATTATTATTATCATCTTATTAATATTGAAAAGGAGCCAAGTTGTTGGTCTTAAAATATTGGCTGTTATTTTCACATGACTAAATAAACCCCGAGCAATATTGTAAAAACGTAAATACAGTTTGGTAGAACTCTCTTAATAAAACCCACATTGCAGTTTGCAATACAACCTTAGTCAGTGCTATCAATATAATATATTATAGTTGCCAATGTTTCTGGTTTTCTTTCCATATGATACTGTTCTGCCTTCCCTATGTGTATAAACTGTTTCTTTAGGATGACCATTAGTATTCGCAAGTTAAGAAGTGCATCTAAAACTGAGTGAGAAAATATTGAAGAATGAGTAAGTAGGTAAAGTTTGTTCAATGTACATAAAGTAGAACATATGTTGTAAAATACCTTGTTGAAGAGAAATAAAAGTTGTCAAATAATTTTTTGTAGTTTTTTTTAAATTATATTTCTTGAGTAGAGAGTGGATTTATATGAAGGAAATGTTGGCAAAATATTAAACCAATATACAGTATGCGGATTGTTGAAATGACTGATAATTGATATTTTAACTTTCAATCGGCCAACACAAAATAATTCCAATTAGTGGAATATGCGAAAAGATAACCTGAAAGAAATTACGTGTGATTAAGATATGAGTGCTACAGAGCAAAAGTGGACAAAGTGGACTCTGGGGGATTGGTATTGAAATTCAGACTTGATTAATATTACACCATATAACTACTAACATTTACTATCGTTTAAGGGGGGAGTTACTTTTGGACTTGGTCCACTTTTGAACTGAACCACTCATATAATTACAGATATATACAAAGGAAGAAAAAGCACAGTGAACTAATGAAGGAAAGAAGAGAGGAAAAGAAAGTAAAGCTGTGATTGGCTCAAGTTCATACGCACTCCTGAAGGGGAATAATCGTAAATAATCAGGTTTTTTTTTCTCAGAGGGAACACGAGGGTATGCATACCCCTTAAACATTTAAGAAAATATATTGGTACATTGGGAAGCCTCCGTGGCTTAGGCGGCAGCACGCCGGCCTCTCACCGCTGGGTCCGTGGTTCAAATCCCGGTCACTCCATGTGAGATCTGTGCTGGACAGAACGGAGGCAGACAGGTTTTTCTCCGGGTACTCCGGTTTTCCCTGTCAAAATGTCATTCCAGCAACACTCTCCACTATCATTTCATTTCATCTGTCATTCATTTAATCATTGCCCCAGAGGAGTGCGTCAGGCCTCGGCAGCCGGCACAGTCCATATCCTCGCCGCTAGATGGGGGCTTCATTCATTCCATTCCTGACCCGGTCGGAGACTGGAAGCAGGCTGTGGATTTTCATTTTTTTTCATTGGTACATTGAAGATTCATTGATCAGCTGGCGTCAACGCGCTGTTCACAACAGCTGGAGGAGATTTCGAGTTATCCTCGGTTTAAACCGATCTATCGAATCAGTTTCTTTTGGTCGGCAACTCGGCACTGCGTTCTTATAAGCACATAGGCTAGTATTTGGAGGCGGGGTAGGTTTTTATTTTGTGCGTGTGGTTACTTTTGAAGGATGAAGAAAATAACGAACTATTTAACATCCACCCTGGCATCAAAAAAGCTGAAAGTTAATGATTCGAACACAAACAATGACCGGACTTTGCAAATTACCGAAAATTGCAACATCGTGATGTTTTGTCGACTACAACTGAGAGACATTTGGACATTTGGACATTTTATTCAATTAATTCCAAAGAGCCATAGGCTCGTACAGAGGAATTGTACAGTAATATGTGTGTTTACACACCAAGGAAGAAAATTCTGAAGGTAACACAAATTGATGAATAAGGACATAGGCCTATTATAAGGTTGATACCATATCTAAGATTGTTTAGACCAAGGTCCCTTAAAATGATAAGCACTTAGGATTTTTAATCTTATACATAACTTAACTTATTTGATGTATTAAGATGCATCGAATTTTTCCCACAATACTTCCATAGTTTTCCTCTTAAATACCGACAAAGTTGGTGCACTTTTTACTTCATCAGGAAGTTTATTATATGACTGTGATGCAGAGAACTTGAAACTATTTCTACCATATTTAGAAGAGTGAATGATATATAAGGCTACGTCCTTCGCATGCCTAGTTCCATAAGAATGATTGTCTGAGTTCAAGATGTAGGGAGAGCTATAGAGTATTGTGTTGTGTTTAATCTTGTATATTAGCATAGCTGCTCGGAGTTCTGCACTTATGCTGAGGGGTAGAATTTTACTTTTGATGTACAGATCTTTTACTGGAGTGCAGTAAGGAAGGTTAAATATGTTTCTAATGGCCCTATTCTGAATAGTCATTAAATCATTCAGTGTGGATTTCCTGCAGTGAGCCCAAATAACATTTAAATATTGGAGCTTGCTATGTACAAGTGAATAGTAGATTTGTTTTACAAGGTTTAGGGGAATAAGATACCGAAGTTTCCTTAGGATCCCTACTACAGGTGAGAGTTTCTTAGCAATTCGTTCAACGTGTTCAATCCAGGTCAGGTGTTTGTCGATGATTAGACCTAAATACTTTGCCTGATTAACCTCTTTTATTTCAATATTATTTATATATATTTTGTCATGTGTGATTTCTTTCATGCTTTGTTTTGAAATTACCATGTAATTGGTCTTCTGTAGGTTCATTGTTAATTTATTGGCCTGGAACCATTGTGAGAGAGTATTTATATCTTGTTGCACATTTTGTATGATTTCAATTATGTCTTTCCCAGTGTAGAAGATATTTGTATCATCTGCATACAGTTTGATATGCCCTCTCAAATTACATTCCACAATATCATTTATATACATTAAGAATAATGTAGGTCCAAGTATAGATCCTTGTGGAACGCCATGAGTTATATATTTTCCTGAACTTATGCATTTATTCAAAGCTACATGCTGCTTTCTTCCAATAAGGTAGCTTTGGAACCATTTTAGAGCTATACCTCGGACACCAGCATTTTCTAATTTTGACAACAGTATTTTATGATCTACTGTATCAAAGGCTTTTGTGAGATCAATAAATAACCCAACTGCCATATTATTTTTGTCAATAGTTTCTTGTAGCATTGTTATTAGGTCAATAGTTGCTGCCTCAGTACTAGATTTTTCCCTGAATCCACATTGCATATTATGAAAGAATGTATTCTTGTTCAGAAATGAAAGCAATCTTGTTTTTACCACTTCTTCCAGAATTTTTGAAACTACCGATAAAATAGAAACAGGTCTATAATTATTTGGATTTCTTTTGTCACCACCCTTAAATATAGGAACTACTTTGGCCACTTTTAAGTCATCTGGTATCATGCCAGTAACTAAGGACTCATTAATCATTTCAACCAAGATTTTAATAAATGATTGCATATTGTTTTTAATGAAATTTGTCTTGATCCTATCTAAGCCACAGCTCTTTTTATTCTTTAAATTTGTGATGATGGACTTGACCTCTGCTTCATCTGTTGGATATAAGTAGAGGGAATTTGACTGCTTGTGGTCCTTACTGAGGATTTCCTTCTGTTCAGGAATAGCTTTTGCTAGACTTCCAGCAATGTTTGTGAAGAACAAGTTGAATGATTCGCATAGCTCTTGATTGTCTGTGATAATTTTGTTGTCTATTTCAAGTGAAGTGCATGTCTCAACTGTTGGTTTTTTGTTGTGTATGATTTCTTTGATAGTCTCCCAAGTTTTTTTTGGAATTGTTTCCATATGTTCTGAATTTTTCTGAGTAGTAATTTGACTTTAGTCTTCTTTTTAAGTTTGTTACACTATTCCTGCATCTACAGTATTCTTGGTTCATATCATTATTATTTTTGTGAAGGGGATTTTTGAGCTTTGCATGCAGAGTGTCTCGTTGTTTTATAAGTGTAAGGAGTTCAGCTGTGACCCATGGTAAGTTAGTAGTCTGTCTTTTATTGTTAGTTTTGTTTGTTATTTTCCTTTGACTATGCCTGTTCCTTAGATTCAATTGTTTGATGAAAGAGTTATATAGAGAGTTAACAGTACTGTTTGCATCATTATGGGAATCAGCGTTTATAGATATATTAGTTTCAGGAGTGTGTTGCCTATCCCAAGAGTCCTCGTGTGTTGTTGATTTTGTCAAGTTATGTGACTGAGTGTACGTGCTATAATTGGTCTTGGAAATATCAAGAATTAATATACTGTGATCACTAATATCATTGCTGACATTTGATATTTTATAACTTAATTCTGAATTGTTTAGTGACACGTGATCTATTAAGGTAGCTGCAGTGTCACAAAGTCGTGTAGCATATTTAGTGTTGCACTGTTTAAACCCATAGCATGCTATTAGATTTAGATATTTCCTTCTTAATTGATCATCAGCTAGGATATCAATGTTGGTATCTCCGAGGAAGATGCATAATTTATTGTTTATCTGGCTAAGAAAACTTTCAAATGAATTTAAGAAGGGTATGGCATTGCTTCTATTGGGGTTATATGCTGCAATAATATCAATGCTTTTATATGTTGGCCTATTACTTTTAACATCATCTCTGAATACCTCAATCCACATCAAACTATGATTCATTTCACACTTTCTTTTAACATTCACTTTCCATTTGTGTGATACATAAATACCCAGACCCCCACCAACTTTATCATCTCTATGAGCAAACACACTTGTGAAATTGTTGAAGTTATAAAAATCTGCCTCATTACTTTTCACCCAGGTTTCTGTAACTACCAATACATCTATCTGGCCTATCATTTGCAAGAGAATTTCAATGTCATCAAGCTTATTCCGAATACTTCTGCTATTAATGTACAAACACCTAACCTCTCCACCTAATTCTAATGAGTTTATGCATGCACTTATATTACAGTCCTGTTGCATGAACTCATCCAAACAGTTGTACTTGTGTTCACTGCACTGTACTTCACCTAGGTGTCCACTTGTAGTCAGCGCTTTCTTCTCTCTAAACAATAAGATATCATCACTCGTTCTAGCAATCAGTTTTCCGAGAGTAAAAACTTGGCAACTCTGTTTAAAAGTTTTCCAAATTTCATTGTTCCTCTTCTATTGAGGTGGAGACCATCATAAGCAAGGTCCCTGTCTTGTAACCAAGAGTTCCCTTCTAAAAAAATAATGTTTTTTTTCACTACACAACCAATCCAGTGTTGAATTCACGGCATTAATGTATCGTGGGTCTATGTCACGTCTTTGTAATACACCACTAACACACACTTTCGAACTCGGAAAGGCACTCTTCACTTCGTCCACGAGCTTGTCCATGTCATTCATAATGTGAGTTGGTGTTGGAGAACTGTTCAAGCAATTGGTCCCTACATGAATCATTACCACCTCAGGGTCTTCTCGAACCTCGTTTGCACATACCTTTCTAGTTAATTGATCAGTTCTTATTCCTGGATAGCAATAGACTGCGGCATCATCAACTACTGGGCCTACATTTCGCAGAATTGAGTCACCCATGACAAGTACACGGGGACGTCTCCTTTTCTTAGGGTTATGGGTAGGTTTGTCGCGTCTGGATGTCTCGTTTTCAATACCGGTATCTTGTCTTTCTTCTACTTGGGAATCGGAACGGCTGAGGATTTCAAACGGATTCTGGGAGATAAAGTCGTTAGGAATATTCCCAGATTTCACCAAGTTAGGCCTACTTCTTGGAAAGCGTGCATTGGTTTTAGACCTAACCTCTAAATAGTCTGCCTGAGTAGGCCTATCTTCTTCTGCTTGTAGTCGTTCTTCAAGGAGACATATATTTTTTTTTTTTTCTCTTTTTATTGGGCACACCTGAGCTTCGCCCAATGGCAAGACGGGTACTGCCCGTGTGTTGGGCAGTAAAAGACCAATAAACGCCAAGGATAATACATCAAGGATAAATTAAGGATCTGTGATAGTGAGGAAAACACGTGGTAACATCATCTGACAATTTCTAACTACAAAAATACCAGGAAACACAGGGGACACAAAGGTACAAATCTTCACACCGAAGTGATCCATCTTGGTGACTGGCAATTACATGTACACTAACAAGACCGGATCACAAAAAGGGGAAATTTATAAAATAACTCGAATGTCACATAAAAACTTGGTAAGGATATCAACCAGCGGAACCGCCGGAGTATGCAACAAAGTCGTCAAATTGAGCGGTAATTGAAAACCCAGGGAAAAAAGAGCAGAGTACATTTTAAAGCGTTGTGTATCATACTGTGGACATTGAAAAAGTATGTGAGGAAGATCTCCTTGGTAGTGACCGCAGGCTTCACAAACAGGAGAAGCACGCGCATTAATGTTATGGAGATAAGCAGGGGTGACAGCATGATTGAATCTCATTCTAATGATAGTAGTGATGTGACGTCGAGTATAGGACCCTTGCATAAACCACGGCTGAACCGGTATCGAGGATTGAATATATGTATAGGGTGTTGAATGTTTACGTACATATTCCCTCCACTGCTGGCGCCATTCTTGGATGATGATTACATATACATGTGGCAGAAGTTCAGGATATGGGAGAGCCATATCAATATGTGTCCCCTGGCCCATAGCAGCTTCTTTAGCTAAAATATCAACCTGAACATTGCCATAGATATGAGAATGTCCTGGGATCCAAGTTAAGATGACGTTAGTTCCTGCCATTTCTATTTCATACAATTGTTGGGCTAAATTAAGTAAAAACCAATTATCAGTTTCGATAATGTTTTGTAATGCGCGGAGGACACTTTGCGAATCAGTACATATGAGTACATGAGACAGACCCTGTTGTTTGATATAAATACAAGCCTGACGAAGGGCAAAGATTTCAGCCGTAAAGATTGTAGTGTGGGAGGGTAATGCATATTTACGCTCAATTTGTAATGACGGGGCGAAAAAAGCTGCACCCACGCGAGGTGGGTGGGCAAGTTTTGAACCATCTGTGTAAAACAGGGTATGGTGAGGATAGTGACTAATAATATCGTGGAACGTACGGGAAATGATATGGGGGTGTGATTTAAATGTTTTCGTGAGTTGCGGGAGACTAGTCTGGAGGATGTGTGGGTGATGGCTGTGAACCTGATATGCGATGGTGTACACTGGGTTCAGACGTGTTTGTACGATCATCTGTCGATACGGACAGAGACGGCGATACATAGATAAAAGCGCGGGAATACGATCTTGAGAAAGGAGATGGCGTTGGTAATATTCATCTAATAAGCGTAATTTGTTTAATAGAGGTGTGCGGGCCAGTGACATTTTCTGTAATATATATTTAGCACACGAGTACTGACGGCGTAAAGTGAGTGGTATTTCGCCTGTCTCCACCAATAAAGCCTGTGTGGGTGTGGATGAGAGAGCTCCGATGATGATGCGCAGGGCTCGGTATTGTAACCGGTCCATCTGGATTAAGCGAGTAGGTGTCATAATGTCAAAGAAGGCGCTCCCATAGTCTAATACTGAGCGGAAAATATTTTTATATACCGTCAATAACACCGACGGCGCGGCGCCCCAAGAGCGTTGGGTGAGAGCCTTGAACACTGGGAATTTAGGTTCTAATTTTTGCGTAATGTGATTTAGATGGCGTTGCCAATTCAGTTTATCGTCAATGTACAGACCCAAATATTTGACTACCCGAACAACTTCAATTTGGCCTTGTTGATATACCACCGGCGACGTGTCATATAGGCGTTTATGGGTAAAAATCATAGCCGCGTTTTTCGTTGGTGACGTTACTAAGCCGTGGTCTGTGAACCACTGATGGGCATGCGATAGTGCCGAATGTAAATCTTCCCTGCAAGTGTTGAGATTGGATCTAGTGGCATATATTAATATGTCATCTGCAAATTGAATCAATCTGGCATGCGGAAGTATGACAGTTTCCAAGGAACCGGTATAAATGGAGTATAACATTCCACTCAAAATATCGCCCTGGGGGAGACCCTGTGACGTATATCTATTGTTAAGAACCGCATTACCTGCGCATAAATATATACGTCTACGTACTAGGAAATTATGGATAATGCTGAGAAATATTAATGGGTAACGATGGGAATATAATATTTGTAATAAAATGTAGGGGTCTACCGAATCGTAAGCTCCCTTAATGTCCAAAAATATGGCTATAGTATGTTGTTTTCGTCCTTTCGCCAGTAATAAGTCAGTGAGAAAAATATTCAGTGCGTCATTAGTACTACGTTTTTTGACAAAGGCATATTGAGTTTTGGGGAGAGCATCGTAATATTCTAAACACCATTGTAAACGTCGAAGTAGAATTTTTTGAAGCACTTTTCGCAGGCAAGAACTCAACATTATGCCGCGATAATTATGGGGGTCCTTCGCATCGGCGTTAGGCTTGAGTATTGGGAGTACTTCGAATTGATTCCAGTCTTCGGGGATTATACCGGATAGCAGAATAGAATTGTATAGATTCAAAACGATTGTCAGGGCTCGAGGGGGAAAAGCCTCAATCATGCGATATGTCACCGCATCAAGACCGGGCCGTGTAGATTTCTTACCATGTGTAACTTGCCAGATCTCTGTGGACGAGATGGGTAGTAACAAAGTCAAGAATTTCGGGGATTCGCTATAAGGGTGGGGGGAAAAACATGGCGCTACGGAATCAGGGGTGAGGTAAGGAGACATATTTGTGACTGTGCATTTTTTAAATCAACCACAAGCATTTTGATTATTTCCTCTTTGGAGGCCAATTCTAATTTGAGGAGTTCAGCTTCATTCGCCGCTCGCGGCAACTCGTACTTGTTTCCCTGTTGATTTCGTTCACATCTCAAAAGTTTTTCGCCACTACATGATTTTTCTTCACAATTAAGACACACCTCTTCAAGAAATAAAGAATTGTTATCACATTGAACACTTACATCACTCGATTGGGAACAATTTTCAAGAGATAACCGTTCGTGACTTACATTTAACATCGCCATCTTTGTTTGCCCTTAAATTTCTTTTAGAAAAAAAGCACTGGAAATAATAATAATACATATATATATATACACAGTGAGAGCCTCTTTTATAGAACAGAGCCTCGCTGGGGCCGTGTGACAGGCAAAGAGCATTGAGTCAGTGCTAGATGACTAGCATTTGCCAATTACACAAGGGCGGGTCAGAAAGAGCCAGATTCTGTCATGCCAATTATTACATATGCAGCTGGCAAGCTACCTTTTTTAGAGAGTTAAGACTTGTGGTTAAGTACTGTACCCTAACTTGTATCCCGTGAATAGGGTTAGGTATAGAATGAAACATCGAATTTTCCTAGTGAAAACTTATCTTCTCATGAAGAAGTCTTCCAGTAAATGTGTTCGCACGATTCAGTGCCATGCAATTTTTACTTATAGAGGAACCTCAAACAAAAAGTATACAGAAACAATCCGCATATTCTGTAGGCTTTCGAGAATGAAATAACTGCACTGATATCAAATATCAGGGAGGATGAATTACAGCGAGTGTGCCAAAACTTCCTACGTTAATTAGACTAGTATTACATTAGGTGTATGTGAACATAAATTTTGAAATGAACGTCCTTCATCATCATCAAGTTTCCACTCCAGTTTCCAGGGTGTGGTTTACGAGCGTTCTCCATTTTGGTCGATTCATGTATCACTGCTCCTTCAAGACTTCATCCCAGTTGATTCCTTATAATTGAAATTAATAATAATGTTATTGGTTTTACGTCCCTTTTAACTACTCTGGCTTTTAGAGACGCCGGGGTGCCGGAATTTTGCCCCAATGGGGATTTTTAACATGCCAGTAAATCTACTGACACGGCTCCGTTGCATTTGCGCACCCTCAAATGCCAGCTGACTGCACCAGGATACGAACCTGCAACCTTGGGCTCAGCAAGCGACAATGTTACCGCTGAGCCACGCTGCCAGCCAAATTAAAATTAAGAAAATATTCATGTACAGTACTCAAATCCAAAAAGCAAAAAAAAAAGTATCGTTCAATACAAAATTTCTGTATCTCAATTTCCTAGTAATCTTAAATGAACTGTGTCATGTAGTGGTCAAGGTTTACATAATATTTAAAAAAAATATCTATAAAATATTGTTTGCTGCTTATGTCGAGTAATTGGGAGAAAAAAGCTCATCAATTACCCACATTTTTATCTTTTAATGTTTTGAAAACTTTCTTATAGTTCGTGGTCCTCTGCTGAGACAATTACTTCCAGCAGACAACAAAGTATGACTGAAGGAGAAAACGTGATGAACATTGAAGGCCTGACAGTCAGTGGGCAAATTTTCTGGAAGTGCACAGCAAAATGATACAAGGTCAGGAATGCTAATTGTGAAACAACAAAATCTTGTTTTCTAACCCAACAACAGTAGTGGAGGTTTCATGTGAAACTGCTTAATTGCATAAATAATATAGTAATTTGGGGTGAACCAAACAATTTTCTCTAAACCAGAGTTGGCTACACTGCCCATTGTCAGGGGCGGATCAAGGGGAGGGCGAGGAGGGCAACCGCCCAGGGCCCCGCGGTCCGAGGGGATTTTTCTGCAATTAATTAAGTTATACTTTTCAAACTAATTTATAATTCATACTCCTTTTTTCAGTGCAGCTATGATCTCCCGTGACAGTTTAGCAAGTCAAGATTTCAGTGAAATAATAGAAGACTTAAGCCGGGAAAAAAGTCGCAAAGTAATATTTTAATATTTCATAGTTTACGTAATCTTCTTCAAGGGGACTTAAAGGTTTCTTTCATATTATTAAAATAATGTACTGTAGTGTATTCAAAATATTGTAACTATTCTTTATTTTATTATTATTATTACCAAACTATTTTCCATTTGATTTGATAATTATTTTTTCTATTGATGTGGGCCCCACCTTATCATATCGCCCAGGGCCCTGCAAGGCCTGGATCCACCACTGCCCATTGTGGTACTCATATGTACAAATTAAGTCGGGTGCACCCTTGAGAAGAATATTTCAGAGCCATTCGTCTTTTTTAACTTCTTCTACTGTATTTACTGGTACCTACTTGGAGTTTCATGGGTGCATGAGACCTACACCCAACTGAGATACAAAGAAAGTTGTTGTTGTTGACTCTTTTAGGGGCTTTGCGACATCGTGGTCATATAGTCCTGTGTTCTTGGGTGTGTGTAGAATTTGTCTGATAACCTTTGTCACTGGGATGACTGTACTAGTGTGTGTATTTGTAATTGAGGTAGGATTTGGGTTGGAAGCATCCGTGGCCTTTAGATAGGCACCATCACAGCATTTGGCTGGAGTAGAAGTGTGGAAACCACGGAAAAGCACTTCCAGGTTGGCTGAGGTAGGAATCGAATCCACCTCTTCTCAGTTTTGCCTCACGAGTCTGAGTGCACCCCATTCCAGCCCTCAGACCAGAATTAAATTTCTTGGCAGAGCTGGGAATCGAGCCCGAGCCTCCTCGGTGACAGTCAAGAATGCTAGCCACTACGCAACGAGGCGGTCATACAGAGAATGGTTCTATGAAGTATATCTTAATAAGAGATTTCTCCAAGAGAATAATGTACATACTACAGTATATCTTCTAATTTACTTTAAATAGAAGGCAGATACTTTTATTGTTGTTTGAGTCTTCAGTCTTTTGACTGGTTTGATGCAGCTATCCATGCCTCCCTGTCCTGAGCTAATCGTTTTATCTCTACATAGCTACCACACCCTACATCCGAGGTAATCTGTTTAACATATTCTAACCTTGGTCTACCCCTACAGTTCTTGTCCTTACCCTTCCTTCCATAACTAAGCTTGCTATTCCTGGGTGTCTTAGTATGTGTCCTACCAACCTATCTTTTCTCTTCATTAGCAGTCGCCAGAAACATCTCTCCTCTCCCACTCGTCTTAATACCTCTTCGTTTGTAAACCTATCTACCCATCTGATCTTCATCATTCTCCTATAACACCACATTTCAAACGCTTCAATTCTCCTCTTTTCTGCTGCACCAATAGTCCAAGTTTTACTTCCATAGAGTGCCACGCTCCAGACAAAGGCTTTCAAAAATTACTTCCTAATACCTAAATCTATATTCGATGTCAACAGATTCCTTTTCTGTAGAAATGCTTTCCTTGCCTGAGCCAACCTACTTTTTATATCCTCTTTGCTTTGTCCATCACTGGTTATTTTGCTTCCTAAGTAACAGAAGTCTCCTACTTCCTTTAGTTTCTCACCTGCCAATTTGATGTCCATAGAGGTTTCTGATTTATTTCGGCTGCATTCCAATATTTTTGTTTTGCATTTATTAATTTTCATCATGAATTTTTTCCTCAAGACGGAGTCCATACCATTCAAAAAGTCATTCAAATCCTCAGGCGTGTCAGCCAAGATGACTATGTCATCGGCAAATCGCAGAGTTGAAATTATTTCTCCTTGAATCTTCACTCACACTTTAAATTTTTCTCTAATTTCCTTCATTGTTTGTTCAATATAAAGGTTGAAAAGTATGGGTGATATGTTGCAGCCTGCATACTTTTAGAACATCATAAATTATTCAATTATTATTGTCTTAACTCTTTTGGAGTGGTGTATTCCTCCTGCACCCTTTAATACAAGCCACCCCTGCATTGAAGGTACCAATTTTATAAAATCCAACATGTGATTCAGATGAACCTTGAGGTGAGTCAAGATCACATCCATTGTTCTGACAGTACACAATAGTTGCCTGAACAGGAAGGAAGAAGGACATCAGATAAGTCATTCCATGTGACAGCTGTGCTTACTGAATTAGTTATGGATATGGAAGCACTCATGTGTGACATGACATGATGACAGTATTGAAATCCCCACCTGCATATGCTCCATTAATTGTATGATGTATGTATGGACTTCAGAGTGTTCTCTATGTGTACATCTGTGTGTGTGTTCCTATAGCTGGTAGAATGTCCACCTCCAGATCACAAGTTTGTGGATTCAATCCCCAGGCAAAGAATTCAAACTTTTAAAGGGCAACAAAAGTCCATAACACTCTGAATCGTAAAGAAGGAAGGAAGGAAGCTTGTAGTTTTACATTCTTAAGTCATGAGACTTCCTGTTTGTTTTTCTTTACATGATATTTAACCTCAAAATTCTTTGTTTTTGTTGCTTATTTTAGAGGCTGCAGCATCGTGATCATATAGCCCAGTGTATCTGGGTGTGTGATAACCTGCATTATTGTGATACCTGTACTAGTGTGTGTATTCATAAATTGGGGATGGAATTGGGAAGGAGGTGGCCTTAAGTTCAGGGCCGGATTTAGATTTTATGCGCTCCTAGGCCCGTGGGTTTTTGCCGCCCCCTTTTCATACCATCGTGAAGAAGGGAAAATTTAGACCAAAGAAAGGTCTTTGTGAAGGTAATTTTTATTTAATCCTAATTGTCGTGAAGTAAAATCAATTAAATAAATGAAAATACCGGTGAAGCAACTGTTTCTAAATTTGCATATATAAACTATAAATAAATAGGCCAACGAGACATTAAAATAAGTTTAAACCATTTAAGACTCATTATACACTTACATATATTCAGATATACATATACAGTACATCATACAACCTACAACTATGCATAATGAAATATCTATATATTTAAAACACTAAGCTGTTTTTTGTACACACGAGATTGTGAAAACGACTTAACCGATTGGCTTCGTAAGACATTCTAACGAAAGCTCTTGGCATGCAGATTTGCAGAGTGTCTCTAAAATAAACAAATATATTACGGTATATTTTTAAATTAATATAGAAAATAGCAGAATTCTAGGCCCTCACGCATGCGCACAATCCGCCTGGGGGTCATGACAAAATGGCGGTGAGAAGTCCATTAAAATGTATGTTATTTAATAAGCTTGCATGTAATTGAAAACATACATTAACCAAGTTCTGACAGTAAAATATAATAACAGTATGAACGTATACGAATGTGCAACATTGATTTATTTGGATAATGAAATGGATTATTTTCTTCAGACAGCGGCATTTAATGATAAAGAACTGCTGCGTCTGCTGTCGACCAAGAGTGCGCGTGTAGCTATGTGGTTAAGGCGACAGACTGTGGTTCCAAGGTTCACCGGTTCGATCCCAGCCCTCGCCGATATATATATTTTTTTTTTACCACTGAAATATTGTTTAATCAAGGAGTATTAGTAAGGTTTTATGTCTGTTAAAGATACATATTTCTACATTCCCTCTCGGTATATTTTTGAATTAATATAGAAAATAGCAGAATTCTTGGCCCTCACGCATGCGCACAATCCGCCTGAGGTCAGGACAAAATGGCGGTGAGAATTCCATTAAAATGTAAGTTATTTAATAAGCTTCCATGTAATTGAAAACATACATTAACCAAGTTCTGACAATAAAGTATAATAACAGTATGAACGTATACGAATGTGCAACATTGATTTATTTGGATAATGAAATTGATTATTTCCTTCAAACAGCGGCTTTTGAATATAATGAATGGCTGCGTCTGCTACTATACATGAGTGCGTGATCAGCCATGTGGTTAAGGCGACTGACTGTGGTTCCATGAAGCGCCGGTTCGATCCTACCCCTCGCCAGTTTTTTTTTACCACTGAAATATTGCTTAATCAAGGAGTAACAGTAAGGTTTTATGTCTGTTAAAGATACTTATTTCTACATTCCCTCTAAATACGTTTTATTTTCGTTTTACCATTGCATTGCAGCATGTAATCAAAAGAGCAAACTGTTGTCCGCAGTACGCCGTTTAAATATCTGCAATCAGTTCCTATAACTGACAACAGATGGCAGTAATTCGCCCATATAGTTCCATTAACTGACAGCAGATGGCAACACCATTGCATCGATATATTTATAACACAAGACATGGCATGTTTTCACGTGATGGAAAATTATAAAGGAGGGGAATATTTAAGAAGGGAAATGTTGAGGAACATTAACTGACAGTTGAATGTGTAGGCTAGGTTGTTTATGTACCTTAATATTGCAATTTCTTCCCAATGCTTCGGTGGTCAAGTTATTAGCGTCCTAGACTAAAAGTTATAATTATGCATCGTCGATATTAAAGAAAAAAGTAGTTTTCCAGGCACACGCGCGTCTCCACAATTGCTTTCGCCATGAGAGACACTTGGCAAATATAATTCGTTTGAAGGACTCCGACATCTTGGTCACTCAGCCCCGTGTACTTGGGTGTGTATGTGTGAAATTTTCTTCTGATAACCTGTGTTATTGTGATGGCTGCATTACTGTGTGTATTTGTAATTAAGGTGGTAAATGGCAAGGAGACGGCCAAGGCCTTAAGTTAGGAACCATCCCGGTATTTGCCTTAAGTGGAAGTGGGAAACCACGGAAAACCACATCCAAGATTGTCGAGGTGGGAATTAAACCTTCCTCTTCTTAGTTATACCTCAAGAGACTGAATGTACCCCGATTTTGCCCTGAGACCAGAATTAAATTTCTTGGCAGAGCAGGAAATGTAACCCGGGTCTCCGGGGCGATAGACAAGAATAGGTGGGCCTCCATGTGTTAATACGATTTTTGACATGCACGGGACATAGAATTCAAAAACTGCCTCCATTAGGGTGACTATCGAAGTGAGTATTGAGTATAGGCCTATGGTCATTCCAGTAGTTGGTGAAGTGATTCTATGTTCCCCTGCAAAATGTACTGCCATAACCTATAACAGGTGATGGAAATTGCTTATTTAGAGCAGTTTCGTACTGTTTATAACAAAATGAAGAACGTCATTCTGAGCTGCGTTTTCAAGCTATCGCAAAAAATTTCGCTGGCAGGAACAATTATAAGGAATTTATTTTAAGCGATCAGTCTCATCGCATTCTCCTCACCAACCAACTTGAGTATGAAAGTCTCTGGACGGTCATGTTGAACTTCATTGTATAAGACAATTGTTTAATGATTATTTGTTTAGAGCACGGAGTCTAACTACGTAGTTGATTTCGGCAATGGAAGTATTATTTGCCATTTAATATTTAGCGGCTCCGTTATTGCAGGACACTATAGTGTTATCGAATAATACGAAGCCACATTTAAAATCCAATATAAATAGGCCATTTCAGAAACAATTCCAGATATTATGCAATACAGTGTACTGTAAGGTCCTTGACGATCAAATGTAAACATTTTTCTACATTGTATTTCTCTTGCGTAAAATCTATGCGTGGTTACTTTGGTCTTTACTGTTGTGAGGGTAAAATTGATCTACTGGAATATAAAATATTTGCCAAGCTGCAACAATGTAATGATATTAATTTAAAAGTCATTGAACTTATATCCAGCAGTTCAAACACATACATCAGCGTTAACAGATTGGATACTGAAGATGAAAGCCAGCTACTTCATTTCCCTATTATTGAATTTTTCAATTCCTTGGAATTAAGAGATTCGCCTCCACATACTTCGAACGTTTAAGCCGTAGATATGCTTCTTAGAAATCTGAACGTTTCCCATGGACTCATATATGGTAATATATTAATTGTAAGAAATCGCTTGGATTCGGATATAATAGGTGCAGTAATAATAGGCAGAGAGCTCAAATCCTACGACTTGATTTAACACCTTACGATAAAACACTTACAGGTAGCCTACAGTACATTTTCTTTTAATAGGCAACAATTTCCTATTCGCTCGGCCTACTTTATCAAAATCAATCAAGCTCAAGGAGAAACTCTTGAACGTATTGGGCTATTTACCTCATCACGTTTTCAGTCATGACCAGCAGGATAGTGAAGGTGCAAAAAAGGTCCTGTTTGGGATGGTAAAGAATAAGAGGCGGAAGGATCCTACGGATTATGTTAGAATTGTGAACAAAAGGGGACAAGAGATAGAAAATAGGGAAGAACTGAAGAAAATGTGGAAATAATATTTTGAAGAACTCCTGAACCCAAATGGAAACCACGGCGAGGAGGAAGAAATCGGGGAAGAGGTACAGTAGATGAACTGCAAATAGAAAAGGACTTAACATGGAAAGAAGTGGAAGATGCAGTGAGGAAGATGAAAGGAGGGAAGGCACCGGGTGTGGATGAGTTGAGTGTGGAGATGGTGAGAGCAGCAGGAGAGGTGGGGATACAATGGTTGTACCGAGTGATGAAGACAGCATGGAAGGAAAGGAAGACCCCAGAGGACTGGAAAAAGGGAATAATTGTCCCGATCTTCAAGAAAGGTAGTAGAACAGAATGCAGAAACTATCGGGGAATAACACTGATGAGTCATTGTGCAAAGTTGTTTGAGAAAGTTTTGGAAAGGAGAATTAGGACAAGGATAGAAGGAGGGATGAGGGAAGAACAACATGGCTTCAGATCAGGAAGGTCCACAGTGGATTTGATTTTTGCTGTAAGGCAGTTACAAGAACAGCACTATGAGTATGGAACAGATCTACTGATGGCCTTTCTGGACATTGAGAAAGCATATGACAGTGTATGCAGAAACAAAGTATGGAAGTCCCTGGAGGATAGAGGAATATAAAAATGGACTATAAGGAAGATAAAGGAGATGTACAAGGGAAGCGTGAGCTGTGTGAAAGTGGGAGGAGAGAGATCGGACTGGTTGGAACAGAGAAACGGCCTGAAACAAGGAAGTGCACTGTCACCGTTACTTTTCATTGTGGTGATGGATGACATAATGACCCGAGTGGCACAAGTAATTGGGGAAGGAAAGATGAAAGCAATGGTGCTTGCAGATGATTTGATGATTTGGGGAAACAAGGAGGAGGAGGTACAGGAACAGTTGGACGTGTGGGAAGGAATAATACAAGGTTATGGGATGAAATTTAGCATAAATAAGAGTGAGATGGTGATCACACAAGGAAGAAGGAAAGAACCACAACGGAAATAACAATTGGTGGGGAACAGCCGAAGGAATTGGAGAGTTTCAAGTATCTGGGAAGCCTGATACAAGAGAATGGAAGAAACGATAGAGAAATAAATGAGCGGGGGAGACAGGCAGAAGCATTCCGGAGGAGTGTGAGAAGCATGTTATGGAGCAAGAATGTCCCTCAGAACAGCAAAAAGATCATATATCGGACGTACAATGTCCCTATCCTGACGTATGCCTCGGAGACCTGGGTTATGAAAGGAAGGGAGAAGAGCAAAATACAGGCCAGTGAGATGAGGTTCTTGAGAAGCAGTATTGGAGCTACAAAGATGGACAGAATAAGAAATGAGAGGACCGGAGAATTAATGAAGGATGAACCATTACAGACTGGTATAGAGAAATCTAGACTTAGATGGTATGGACATGTAAAACGAATGGAGGAGAAGAGGATACCCAGCAGGATACACGAGACGAAGTGGGAAGGAAAGAGACCAAGAGGGAGACCGAGAGACAGGTGGGTGAAGGGGGAGGAAGAAATCGTGAAGAAGAGAGGAGAAGACTGGACAAGGGTGGAGGCTGAGAGATGGTGGGAAGACAGAAGACGTTGGAGAGACTTGTGTTCCAAACAGACCCGGCCAGTGGCTGGAAACTGTGCAAGATGATGATGACCTAATCACGTTTTCAGTCATGACCAGCAATATATTGCAATGCTGAGAGTGCTATCTTTTGACGCCCTTAAAGTTGCAATAGTGCTAAAAAGTAATCGTACAAAGAATGTAACTTATATAAGAAGCTTCTTCAGTAATTTTGTTTTCCATTGTCCGTCATGTTTTGACGGGTTTCATCTAGTTCAAATTAAACTGATATTAATATTCAAGATTTAAATTTTCTCCTAATAAATCATAAAACCTTTGGGTGTGGCGAACCCATCGTACAAATAGCCTAAATATGATAGTGTGTGAGTCGAGGCCTCGGATGGAGGTCCTTGATTCACGCCTCGACCCAGATCACTGGAACCGGGAAATGATGAAGAAGAAATCATAAAACATTCCTGTTCTAAAGCTGAAGTCGAAAAAACTGCTGTTCCAAAACTTTTTTTTGTAAAATGATGGCCACAATATAAATTGGAAAAGTGTCAACATTTTGGAAAGTATAATTTAAAGCATAAAATTATACGAAATTGGTTTAAACGAAATCATAAGTAGTAAAGGTCTGTTGAGTCTATTTTTGAACGGTAAAAACAACTTTTTGAAGTGTAACAAGATTAAAAAGGAGGGTATATCAAAACAATTTAAGGATTAATTTTGTGGCCCTCAGCATGGTGCGCCCCTAGGCCGGGGCCTATTGGTAAATCCAGCCCTGCTTAAGTTAGTAACCGTCCCAGCATTTGTCTGGAGTAGAAAAGGGGAAACCACAGATGGATAGCTCCTCTTCTCAGTTTTGTCTCACGAGGCTGAGTGTATCCCGTTCCAGCCCTCATGCCAGAATTAAAATTTCTTGGAAGAACTGGGAATCGAACCCAGACCTCCAGGATGACAGATAAGAGCGCTAGCCACTACTCCATGAGGTGGTCTCGAAATTCTCAGATGCATTAAATAGAAATCAAACCCAGTTCATCTTGGTGAGAGGCAAGCAGCTTAATTACTGTGCCATTACCCCCCTCCGAGTCCTACGACGACATCTTGTGTGATAACAAGACAAAATTAACTAATCTCATTCACAGGTCATCTAATAGAGTTTCAGTTTTTCTGTTTGGTGGCAATGCAGGGGGATCTTCAAAATTGGACAGCAGATCACCTAAATGAATCCCACTCAATAGATATACACCAGGCAGCTGAGGCCATATATGATAATCATTGTTGTTATCATCAGAAACCTTCTGTCATGATGAAAAATCTGAAATATGTGATTACTAGCAGCGTTACCCGGCTTTAGCCGGTGGATTTATTTATTTGTTTATGTTCGACGCTGTCGAAATGTAAATATTATATGTCAGAAAACTGTACTACAATGAGGCTCATTATAGTACAAGTTTTCATTATGATACAGTTTCTCCCAACAATCAGAGCTCAAGAAACAGTTGTGTGATCAATTAGGTGAGGATAGCATCGTATCTGCGCACACTTCCATGGCCCCCTATTTTAAATTTCACTACATGGTGAGTGTCATACTGATGTATTCCAGGAGGCCATGGTCAAATACAAGGTATTCTCTGCGTCCCATGCGCTCTGTTCAGTACATAAAACTAGTAAAATCTCAACAGATATTTATGTTCGAACATAAAATAGTTATAATTATCGTCGAACATAAACAGTCGTATGCAACTCGCCTATAATGGTAATTAAGACACTCGTATGGAAATTATAAAACTCGATAAGCTCGTTTTATAAACATACTCATGTTTTAATTATTGCCATTATAGGTTCGTTGCATAATGTACTATTTGTGGATGATAATGAATGCTACTACTCAGTGCTTGATTTGTAAAAATAGAGGTTCTGGTACTGTGAACTACCGGGTAGGAACGGGTGAGGGGGGCTTCATGGAATATTGAAATATAGACTTCTAAAAATGGTATTTTTAAGCTTTTCTGAACACCTTTGAAAATCAGTGGTAAATTAGTAATCTAATTATGATTGCAATTTTAAATTAAATTGAGACTGCTGTAGCAACATATTTTTTACCACAGCCGTTGGCCCATATTAAATTTTAATGTAGGCCAACTAGGCAACCATCCAAACAAAGTATATTATTTCATTTTTTTTACGCAATTTAAAACATTAAATACATTCGGTTTGAATATACACACGTGTTCACCAACAATCATTTATTTCTTGTTTTATAATTTTGTCTTTACAGTTTTCTGAAATAATTATCCGGTCAAAGACCAAGTTGACTTTGACTTACAACTAACATTCCACAGTTCTATATTCGACTATTCCCCCGATCAGAGGTTTCGGTACGGCGTACCGGTGCGTACCGTCACAAATCTAGCCCTGCTACTACTGAACTGACACATCAGTGGTGGTGAGAAGTAACATAATGGATGTAATATCCAGGACATTTTCCCCTAATGATAATAATGAACAGGGAAACAGCTATTTACTAACCACTGTACTGACACATGTAATTTACAAACGAATTGAAACAAATATTAGAAAGAGGAGTAAGTGAAATAAAAGACACTGCCCATATATCATTGGTTGTTAGAAAAGTAGAGAGCAATAGTGTCGTCTTTTGCCGCATAATGCCGTAGGAAAAAAATCAGAGCACTTCGGAAGACTTCAGCTGTTCCGAGCTCCTGAGAGAGCAATAGCGTCCTTTTCGTCACATAGAGCTGCAGGATAATGATCGGAGTACTTCAAAGAAAATTTGAAAGCACGAACACTGACTGCATCAATAACCTCAATGTACTGCACCAACACCATCGCACTTATGCATAGGCCTAATATTTTCATGATAACTGTTTTAAGGGGCCTAAGAAATCTTTTTGCACTAATTACTCCCCGTGATTGCAATTTGCAAGCAGCGTAAGATGTAGGCTAACTATTTTCGCAATTCTGCAGCAGAATTTATAAACATACTCATGTCTTAATTATTGCCATTACAGGCTCGTTGCATAATATACTATTGGTGAATGATAATGAATGCTACTACTGAACTGACAGCCTACATTGCCAGCCAACATTAGACTCATTTAAATATTCTTACAGTTGCCAGTTAGATCTCAATTCCCAGGATCTCTGGACCCCTACTACTACACTGAAATACTACTGACACGGTTGGTTCTAGGGTCATAAAACATGGCTTTCAGGACCGTTTGTCTGTCTGTTATTTATACAAATCTAGGCTTCACCGTTTCAGCCAACTGACCAAATTTGGCGTCCAGTGTTTCGTTCCTTGCATTGCGAGGCTTAATTTGGGCCTTATTTATACAGAACTACACCATTTCACCAAACTGAGCCAAATTTTAAGTCGCAAGTTTCATTTTATGCATTGCAAGGCTTTTGATGAACCTAGATTGGTCCTTCGACAAATTCAATATTTCATCCAAATGGCCTAATGCAGGGAATGGAGAGGTCTGTCCGAAATTTAAGTAGACAGTGCTGGGTTTTGAAAGGTAAGTACATAAAATTTGGTCCAGTTCGGTGAAACGGTGTAGATTTGTGCCAAAGCGCCTAAATGCTGGGAATGGAGACGGCTGTCCGAAATTTCAAGTGGACAGTGTCACACGTCGGGTTTCAAAGAGTAAGTAAAATTTGGTTCTGATCTGTAAAACAGTGTTGATTTGTGTCAAAGGACCAAAATGCAGGGAATTGAGAGGTCTGTCCAAAATTTTAAGTGGACAGTGTTACTTGCAGGGTTCCAAAGGTTAAGTATATAAAATTTGGTCCTGATCGGTGAAACAGTGTAGATTAGCCAAAGGACCTAAATGCAGGAAATGGAGAGGTCTGTCCGAATTTTCAAGTAGACAGTGTTACCCGCAGGGTTCCAAAGGATGTGTATGTAAAATTTGCTTCGGATCGGTGAAACGGTGTAGATTTGTATAAATAACAGACAGGCAAACCAACATTGAGCTTTATATAATACTCTAGATGTCAGACGTTATTGATAGTAATTTAAAAAGTTAGCAAATGTATGTTGATTCATAGATAAGAAATTAATTTTTACATTTCATTCATTAAAATTCCACAGCATTAGTTGTTTTTCTTACTTAATTTGTGGGGCCTGGGACATCTCGGTCATTAGCCCCATGTAATTGGGTGTGTGTTGAACTTGTCTGATAACCTGCATTTATGTGATGACTAGAGACGAGAATTATAGGCACTAAAAACTGTTAAAATAGGCAGGCATATAGGCTCTTAAAATAGCCAAAATAGGCACTAACGTTTTAAATAGGCATCAAAATAGGCATGAAAAAAAATCCTTTAATTTAATAACATATTTAATTACTATAAAAAGAATTAACAATAAGCAACTTATAATTTAATAACATACTTATCTTATACATAAAAGTGAAAGTCTGTATGTATGTATGTATGTGGGTGGGTGGGTGGATTTGTTCCGTATACAAATCTACACCATTCCACCAATCCCAACCAAATTTTGCATACACATAGTTTAGGACCCAGAAGTAACGGCTGGCTACATGAATTTTCGATAGTCTTTCTCATTCTTCTGATTTCGGCCTTTTTGCACTCAAGCAAAGGCTAATAATAGTACATTATGCAACGAGCCTATAATGGCTATAATTAAGACACGAGTATTTTTATAAAACGAGCGTATGCGAGTTTTATAATTTCCATACGAGTGTCTTAATTACCATTATAGGCGAGTTGCATACGACTGTTTATGTTCGACGATAATTATAACTTTATTATATGTTTTAACATAAATATTCATAAATATCTGTTCAGTCACTACAGTAGAATGTTGTGATCGGGTGCTGCGGTGGGTAGTATATCTCTCTTGTCCAAGCTCTCTGGACAACCGACGCATGCGCTCTGTGTGCTTCAATACCATATGTTCAGATTGCGCACCAGTATTCAGTAAAACTGTCACTGAAGTCGTGTCAAAACCACGCGCTGTGTAGAAAATGGTTTTGGGGATATTAAGGTACTGGTACAGTGCTATTTCTTGTCTCATATTCGCCAGTTTATTTACGCGAACATATGGACGGTGCGTATTCCATGTCGGTAATTTATTATAGTTCGATGCTGTGTTTATGTCCGACATGTTGGATTTTGAGTGCATGCGCGAAGGTATCGTTACCTAATTGGTCAATGAACGAGCTCTGATTGGCTGGAGAAACTGTATCATAATGAAAAACGGTGTTATAATGACCATCATTATGATACAGTTTTCTAACACATAATAGTGAGGGTCGAACATAAAAGCAGAAAATAAACTGATGAAGTAATAGCAAGGCCGGCCATCTCCATAGCAACAGTAGCTCGAGACGGGACCACCAAGTTTACATCTATCTTGGTAAGAGGCCATGCTACACCCACTACCAGCTAGATCGCATCCCTCTTGGCTGCTTTAAACTGCCTGTCCATTCAACACAAGATAGGTTACAGCACTGCCTGTCCATTCAACACAAGATAGGTTACAGCACCAACGCACTGATCGCCGCTGCATTTTCACTCCCAGCTGGATCTCATCCCTCCTGGCTGCTTTAAACTGCCTGTCCATTCAACACAAGATAGGTTACAGCACCAACGCACTGATCGCGGCTGCATTTTCACTCCCAGCTGGATCGCATCCCTCTTGGCTGCTTTTAACTGCCTGTCCATTCAACACAAGATAGGTTACAGCCCCAACGCACTGTGATCGCCGCGGCATTTTCACTGCCAGCTGGATCGCATCCCTCCTGGCTGCATGGCAACAGTAGTTCAAGACGGGACCACCAAGTTTCCATCTATCTCGGTAAAAGGCCATGCTACACCCGCTGCCAGTTAGATCGCATCCTCCAAGCTGCTTTAAACTGCCTGTCCATTCAACACAAGATAGGTTACAGCACCAACCCACTGTGATCGCCGCGGCATTTTAACTGCCAGATGGATCGCATCCCTCCTGGCTGCTTTTATCTGCCTGCCCATTCAACACTCAGGCGCGTACAGGATATACTGTATATTAATTCACAGTTGCCAACGGCCTAGCCATGTTGAAACACCGGATCCCATGAGAACTCCGCAGTTAAGCAACTTTGGGCACAGTCAGAACATGGATGGTATGCCGGTTCTAGGCACTGCGCGCTGTTGGCCAACGTAAGGAGGAGCAGAAGTAAACTCCGGCTGGGGGTAGCCTCTTCGGAGGCTCGGACCTGCCTTCGGGCAGAATACCAATTAATTAATTTATTAATTCACAGTTAGGTTGCAGCGCCAACCTAACACGCTTTTGAAGGGGACGATACCTGAAACGAAGAGTTTTTAACTTTGGTGGCTTAATATCGAGATTGGAAAAACGCGAAAACATGGCATTAAGTTAGTTCTTTTGTAATTCAATCAGCATAAAGTTTATGATATTAATTCACACACATACAGACAGGTAAATTTTCAATAAAAAGAAAAGTGAAATACAAAACGAAGGGTTGTTAATTTTGGAGGCTTAATATCGAGATCCCAGGCGCTATTTCTGGTGAATTCCGAGAATTCTCATTCTTGTACGTGGGGTAAACACATATTGAGAAATGAGAATATAATTCTGTCGAGCTCACCAGCTGCAATATAATGCACTTTAAAATACAGTCAAAAGGCATCAAATAGGCAATTATACTCCAAATAGGCACAAACCCTTGAAATAGGCATTTATAGGCACAATAAAACCAATGAAATCTAGACTAAAAGAACCTAAAACGGATTTATATCTCGAAAGCCTACGTTTCTAAACACAGGAATAAAATAGGCAAATAGGCAAATTCCCGTCTCTAGTGATGACTGTAGTAGTGTGTGTAACTGTATGAGGGAGATGCCCCAGGACTTGAAGTAAAGTACTATTTTGGCATTTGCCTGGAGGGAGCATGGCAAAACCACAATCAGAGTAGCCGCTGTCAGTGCCAGGATTCAAACCTGCAACCTCCGGACTTGCTGCAGCTGCCCTTGCGGTCATGGTACTGTACACATTTTAATGAACACGGCCATGCCGTGGGGTCTCGACAGCATTAAAATAGATGAAAGTGTGATAAAAAAGCAGTCATTAGTAAAATAAAAAAACAAGCGGCCATATCTCTGCTTAAGTAATTTTCACCTTAAAATACTAAAAATGGAATTGCAGTAAGTACAGTAAAGGGGTCTTGGAAAATAATAATATTGGTGTATAAAATCTCTAATTTTCTTTGGAAACGCAGACCATACATTTAAAGTTTAATATTAACTAGACGACCCGCGCTGCTCCGCAGCATTCATTTCTACAATCCTACAGCACTTCTTTCCATGTGTCATTTCCTGCTCAAATGTCTTCAAGCAGACATTTATGGTACTGTTGCTTTTGGGTAAATGAAGAAGTAGACTTATGAGATCAAATGTGAGTGTGTCTGCCTGTCTTCTGTGTGTGTGTCCCACCTTATCTGTAACGGTTTACCCAACGTAAGCTTAAAAGGCACACGGACGACAGGTCCCAGACGCAATTCTGATGAGCTGAGGTGAATAGCGAAACTCCAAATACTTCTCTGAAGTATTAACTCGACACGACTCGACAGTTTGATGCTGGCCGAAGCTGGGGTGATATGGTTGCTCGCAAGCTGTGTGACCTTCAATTGTCTACACATGAAAACTGCAAAATGGTGCTCCGCAGCATTCACTACAACAAACCTACAGCACTTCTGTCCATATGACATTTGCATGTCTTCATGCTAGTGACCTGAACAGACATTTACGGTACAGTCACTTTTGGGTAAATGATGAAGTAGAGTTATCAGATGAGGCTCATTATAGTTCAAGTTTCATTATGATACAGGTTCTTCACCAATCATAGCTCAAGATTTTCATTACGATACAGCTGTTTGACAAATTAAGGATAGCATCGCATATCGCCTCTACCACTACAGATAGAATAGTAAGTAAAGGCGATTGATGAGAAATGAAAAAATAATTCACACAGAAGGAATTAATATTTATTAAGCTGTAAATTTGATTGAGTATATCTTAGTTATAGAACTGAGGGAATGAAAGAACAGGATGTAGGATAGCAATCACCGATATAGGACAATAGCACATTTTTCTTTACCATTACCACAGGACAGTTATCGTATTAGGGATGCAGACGTCCTTGTATAATTGTTATTTAATCTGTGCCCTGTTTGCTGAGGTCTGTGCTCCTCCGCAACATTCGTTTGAACATTCTAATAGTACTTCCGTGCGACATTTGCTGTTCGCTTGCCTTTTGGTTCTATTTGAACTTGGACGTCATGAAATGATTTTGCTCGTGATAGTGCGACATACAGTTGTCCGTGCCTAAACACCGGTTGAGGTAAATAATTACATACTTGATCTAGTGTTTGATCTTCAGCTTTATTGATAGTTATACAAAAAGCCAAACGTACCGAAAACTGCCTCCTTTTGAAGGAAAATGCCATAGAAATATCTGATGGCGCAAGGTCAAGGCGAGGAAGTAGGACATTGTTTTCCAACATATACGCCAGTAACAATTTCCAAGTGTAAGCAATTGTCATGCATCTTCCGAACCAACAGTCTACTAGTAGTACCGTTCAACAGACCTTGGGTAACATTAATATTTCTCAACAAAATCACAATTGAGCCTTCTTTTAGCCGAAGGTTATGAGGTGGCAATCCACTTATGTCTATGCTGTATAAAAATTCTGTTGGGAATTTTAGAATTTCACTCTCATCTTCAGTAATCAAATTATTCACACTGATGTAAGTTCTCGATGATCATGGGATTAGATCTAAAACTTTGTCATTGATTTCTTTACAGCATTCATTTTTAGATGCTAAAATCGCTATTTTTGAAAAGCATGAAATATCTTTCAGCATGGAAACTTCGTTTCCATATATTTCAGTGATGATATCAGTTTTAGCAATGATGGAGGGCGGTAAGTCGAATAATTCTGAATTTTCTCCATCGACGTGAGGGTATTCACAGTTACCAATTTGTATCAAGAAGTTTGCATAGCATTTCCATACATATCGCTGTTGTCAATAACAAAAGGAGAATAATTATTCCAGTTGTCTGTAACATGTTTAACAATTCATAAACTCTGATTGTTGTACACACAATATGCCAATGGCCTGAACAGACAATTACCATCACGTTTAATATTTATAAACGATGGCCAGATATAATCTCAAATGAAGAGCTGTGGCAAAGGGCTAACCAACAACCTATAGAAGTCCAAATTAAACGGAGGAAATGGGGCTGGATTGGGCATACTCTGCGGAAACAGAATGATGCAGTAGAAAGGGGAGCTCTGGACTGGAATCCTCAAGGGGCTCGGAGACGGGGAAGACCAAGAAACACCTGGAAACGCACCATTGAAGAGGAGGCCAGAAAAGCGGGAAAGACTTGGAGAGAAGTGAAGAACTTGGCAACAAACAGAGCCCGAAGGAAATCATTCTTGGATGCCCTATGCTCCGCACGGAGCGAAAGGAAATAAGTAAGTAAGCAAGTAAGTAATATTTATAACATTTGTAATTGAGGGTCGCCTCTCATTCATCATATGAATCATCGTTTTGACTGAATACGAATCGCAATGCCAACATTCGACCGTAGCGGCATCTGCAACTGACCCGAACATGTAGAAGTTAATTTGGCAAACAAAAAATCTCGTATAGCGTAAAGCACCAATGCCCCACCCTCTACCCCCTCATCCCCCCGCCCAACTTTTCATCGGATCCTATCCACTCTTTTTATTATTATATGCTGATGCGAAAATTAATGTTTTTCAGTCGGTCAACACGATTGTACCCAATTGTTATTGGAGGTATCCTAATCCTGAAAAATATTACATGAGATTAATAAATAGGCTACACTTGGATGACCAGTTTCAATCGTCAATCATCCAAGTGTATCACAATCACAATAACGCAGGTTATCACAAAAATTCTACACACACACACCCATGTACACGGAGCAACATGACCACGATGTCTAAGGAATGTTTGCCACTATGTTTCTCTGACAGGATAGCATTACAATACATTTTGCTAATATACTGATTAACTGTGCATACGATAGCATAGAGAATACTACAGTCCAATACAATCCATGATTCACAATCGATCAGTTTTCCCATGTGTCCTTTAGCAAATTTTACCGGACTATTCTGATACAGAGTAAATCGTTGTTGCCTAGTGACAACCTGTCCATCAATGGTGCGGCGTTGACTATCCTGATACAGTGTTAGTCGTTGTCGCCTAGTGACATTATGTCTGTCAAGTTATTAGATTCTATTTTCGTGTGACCTTGAATAAATGAATTTTTGCAATTATTTTAATACACGGATGATATAATCAAGTAAGGTGGGGTTCAATCGATAATGCCTGACGGACATTACATTTTAAGACTGTAACGTGTTTTTCGAGGGGTTTTATGCAACTGGCATAAGTCAGTAGGAAGCCATTCTATATTTATTTACGCGGCAAATTGTTCAGCCAAGATAATTTTTCATGTTAATTTATTATTATTATTAATTTATTATAATTATTATTTAGATATTTTCGGAGCATTTTATAAAAATTATAAGCATACAGATAGGTTTTCTATGTCTTAGAAAACGCTATCAAGCAAATTATTACGAACGACGATATCATAGAAAATTATGTGATTACGGAATTTTACGGAGTTTTCGTCAGTTAGGGTATATCGAGAGACATGACTCACTGGGATTTCTAGTGCAAGCTGATTCCTGTCGAGAAGAATTACGCAAGGCTGGGTCGCAAGGTCTAGAAAAGGCGAATTGTTGGAACGGAAAACGACTTCTCCCTCTCGCTCGCCGAGTGTAATGAGGCAGAGGAGGGGAACTAGCGGCGTGCTCAGCCAATCAGGGGAGACGACGTAAGCTAGTTGGGACTGAAGAGTGGGGAGCCGGCGTGTGGATATATCGTTCGACGCGCCGTGAAACGAGGACAATCTGTGTAGAACTTGAGAGTACGGTCGCAAGTGCGTGTCGCTCCGATGTTCAGTGGAGTTAGCGACGAACTTTTGTAAAACTTAACCAGTGCGGTTGTACGAGTGTTTGGGTCCGAGGTAAGGACCATAGAATTATCTAATCTACCAGAATATCATCAAATTTCGACGGAGATGACGACGTCCAGGAGACTGTGGGAAGCACACAGAATCAGCAAGTACGAGGGAAATGCCTTGGCAATTTCCAATGGTAAGCGCAAATGACGCAGAAATACGCAATCTCTCATTTTTCTTTGTTTTATATTTCATAATTCAGTAACTTCATAGCTTGGAAATAAGAGTAAAATCAATTTATCAGACTCCGTTTTCACGTAATTTTCTATCGGTAATATTAAAATCGCAACGCTCCAATTTAAATTTTATACTTATTATTATTATTAATTTTGCTATACTTGTCTTATATAATAAATTCTTTTCTTTTACTATGCAATCTTTGCTTTCAGTAGGTAGCATTAGATATAGACCAATTCCTTCTCCTGATACAATTGTTTGTTGGGTTAATGATCAAATCATACCACGATCTGAGTGAATAGATTCTTGAAGGTGTTCTACCAGAGCTAGACGTTGTTAAATACAAATTTAGATTTCAACATTGCGTTGAAGTCTTGGCGCCCATTAAAACAACATAGCTTAGGCAGAGGTAAACAGTTACATTTATCACCCAACAGTAGGGGCAGCCAAAACGTTACATTTGGCGCCCAACGTGGGGATGAAAACCTAATAACATTTGTGGAAGGAGAAGGGTATATATTTCTGTGCCTGTATTTTGGGGGTTATTTGTCTTTATCAGTGTATATCATTATGGGGGATGAGAAAGAAAGACAGATGAGGTTACGTAGTGGTCATCAACTGGAGAGTGATGATACGAGCAGTATGTCGAGTGATGGTAGTACCGGGGTAGCGGAGGTAAATCCCGTTACTGAAACAGGGAGTGTAGGCGGCCAACCAGAATTAAAAACTTTACTTCTCGAGTTCATGTATCAGAACAAAGTTAGTAGTGATGCCTTAAATGCAAAATTAGAACAAAACAGTAGGGAAAATAAAGAAAGTACAGATGCTTTAAACGCCAGATTAGAACAAAACAGTAGGGAAAATAAAGAAAGTACAGATGCCTTAAACGCCAGATTAGAACAAAACAGTAGGGAAAATAGAGAGAGTAATGAAACTTTAAACGCCAGATTAGAACAAAACAGTAAGGAAAATAGAGAGAGTACTGAAACTTTAAATGCTAAATTAGAACAAAACAGTAGGGAAAATAGAGAGAGTAATGAAACTTTAAACGCCAGATTAGAACAAAACAGTAAGGAAATGAGTGACAAATTTGAACTGATTAGAGGTGAGATCAGGGGGGTGATGGAAGAAAAGGCTAAAGAGATTATTGCAGATGTAGACAGAAAATTAGGAAAAGTACAGGAGGAGTTGGAAATTAGAATCAGTACACAGGCTGAAAATTTAAAAGAACTAGTGCAACTGGAAACACAGCAGGTCAAAAAGCAATTGGAGGGAGAAATTGACAAAATTCAGGTAGCTACTAAAGAGGTTAAGGAACAGCTGGGGGGTAGAATTGAGAAAGTTCACTCACAAATAGTTGCAGAAGTAAATGATCTAAGAGAGAGTAATAGGGAGAGCATTAGCAAGATTGAGGAGAAACAAGCAAAGCTATATGATAAAGTAGAAGAATCAGAAGGAAACATTAAATTAACAGTAAACAGTATTGAGAGGAAGGCTGAGGAGAAAATCGCAGAATTAGAATTAAAATTAAAAGCTAGGATCAGGCAAGAAAATAGTCAGAATAGGCCAGTTTTTGTGAATAGCACACACAGCAATCGACAGGGGTGCCCAAAGGAGTTCATGAACACTATAGAAAATAAATTCGGGGAGAGGTTGGAAAATGGTAGTATTGAGTGGTGCCAGGTAGTTGAAATTTTAGAACAAGTGTTTGTGGGGGAAACGAGGAATTGGTTTGCTGTCTACAGAGACAAGTTTACTGATATTAATGATTTTAAAATGAAATTCTGTGAAAAGTTCTGGAATGAGGTTATCCAGTCGCAGCATCGTGAGGGAGTAGTGTGTGGTAAATATAACCCTAAAGGAAGCTCCACCATGACCGAATACTTTTTAGGGCAGGTATTAGTGTGTAAATATCTGGATGGCTTGAAGGAGGAAAGTGATGTGGTGAGGTTGCTACTTAGGCACTTTCCCTATAGGATCAAGGAGGCTGCTTGTATCCAGAATGTAAAGACTATATCACAAGTAGAAAATCTGTTAAGCACATTTGATGCACTAGGGAGAGGGGGTTATGAGGACAATTTCAATCGGAACCAGGGTAATAATAATAATAGACCTAACGAAGCCAGGCATCAGGAAGTTCAAGGGAACGGTGGCGAAGGGGCCAACGCTCAAAATAGAAATAATAATAATCAGCTAAATCAGAACAGAGGAAATGGCTATGGTAGTCAGTATCAAGGGAGGAACAATGATTTCAGGGGAAATCAAGGGAGAAACAATGATTTCAGGGGAAATCAAGGGAGAAATTATAATGACAATAATTACAACCAGAATAGGGGTCAAGGAAGAGGACAGCCTAGTGGTAGTAATATACAGCCAAACAATGACAACACAGCCCAGAACATCCAGACCAGTTCAGTAGTTAGTAGTACTACGGCCAGCTGTAGCGGTTCTTTAAACGCGAACCAGGCTGCGAAGTAAGGTCAGAATCTCAGTCTGTAGCATGCCCTGTCCATACAATTATACAGGAACCCTATGACCTAAATGTAAGAAATGAATTATTACATGAACTAAATGATGAAGGTATTATTCAGGAAGTGGTTAGTAAGAGCCCCATAGTTAAATTTAACGTGTCCGAGCCGTACACAGATGTTTTAATTGATAGTGGTTGTATGAAGAGTTGCATAAGTAGTGCATTTTATGATAAAATGAAAGGAACTGGAGTAAATTTTGAGGAGATGCCAATTAAAAGCACTTTTGTTATCACAGCTGTTGGGAAGAGGTCTAAAGTAATTTCTAAGCAAGTTTTAGTAGACATTAAAATTAATAATCATGTAGAGAAGCAGATTTGTCTTGTAATTCCAAATTTAGTATTCAGTGTTATCTTGGGTTCAGAGTGGCTAAGTAGAGTGTCTGGTAACTTATGTTATGATGTAGGGAGTTTGAAATTTAAATGGGGAGATTCTGAAGTAGAAGTAGCGTTCAATGACCATATTCAGAGGAGTAGTATTGTAGGTGTGATTTGTACTTTAAATGAGATATCGCCAGCCGTAGAGCGGGGTTCTCCATGTTTTGTGGGCAGTGTGATTACGAACGGAAGTCTAGAGGACTCGTTACGTGATGCTGCATTTCAGGGAAATATAGAGGTGGAAAAATGTGTTCGGCTCTATGATGTGTTATGGTGTAATAGGAGAGTTTTTGAGGATCGCATTGGTATGGCCAATTGCTATACACATTCATTGAACGTTATTGATAGGTCAGTATTCACAGGACATAGATATCCTGTACCTTTCGCTTATCAGAGTGCAGTTGAGGCACAAATTAACCAGATGCTTGAAGATGGGATTATTGAGCACTCGAACAGTCCATATGTTAATTCTTTGATAACGGTACCCAAGACCGACGGCACTGTTCGTATTTGTTTAGACGCTCGTTTGGTTAACAGTAGAATTAGTTCAGATCAGCTGAAATCTATGTCAATAGAAGAATTAATGCAAACATTTGAGGGGAAGAAGTATTTCACTTGTGTAGATTTGAGTTCCAGTTTTTGGCAAGTGCCACTTATGTACGAAGATAGACCATTTACAGCTTTTAGTCATAAATATAACCTTTATCAATTTTGTAGAACACCTTATGGGTTAAAGAGTAGTTCATCAGCTTTAATTAGGGCTTTAAACATCGCATTAGGGGATGACACAGGAGAGTTTGTAACCATTTACATAGATGATATGGTAATTAGTTCACGCAGTTTTGAGGAGCATCTAGGTCATTTAGATATAGTTTTTCAGAAGTCAGATCAGGCAGGGTTCACTTTGAAGCTGTCTAAGTCGTCATTCTGTCAGTCAGAAGTGACATTTTTAGGTCATAGAGTGTCGAGTAGAGGTGTAACACCAGAAGAAAGTAGGGTTAATAAGATACTTAACGCAGAGGTGCCACAGAATGTTAAACAGTTAAAAACTTACCTGGGAATTTGCAACTTTTTCAGGAGGTTCGTTCTTAAATACTCAGGGTTGGTAGAACCATTCAGGGAATTGCTTAAAAGTGGGACTCGGTGGAGATGGGAGTCTAAGCATGATCAGGCTTTTAGAGCGCTGAAGGAAGGTTTTGAGAAAGCTGTAGTGCTGAAATATCCGTTAAAAGATAAGGAATATGTGGTTATGACAGATGCTTCACATATAGGCATTGCTGGAGTATTATGTCAGAGAGATGATGAGGGTAATCTGTGCATTGTATCTTTAGCCTCGCGAGGACTGACTGCAGCAGAGAAAAGATACACGATTACTGAGTTAGAGCTTTTAGGTATTGTTTTCAGTTTAGGGAAATTTAGAATGTATTTAGTAGGGGGGAAATTTGAGATCCACACAGATCACCATGCACTATTGTATATGAGAACTTGTAAACTCAGTTCTAACAGAGTTAGTAGGTGGATTCTTGCTCTGCAGGAATACGAATTCACAGTAAAATATATTAAAGGTAAAGATAACATTCTTGCAGACATGCTATCGAGGGACACTAATTTATGTAGGGATTATCCTGTGGTTTAAGCAGAGGACGGTATTTTAATATGTGCATGTGTGGACAGTAGCAATAGGGCATCGTTACAGACACTGAGAAATATGCTAGTGGAGCAACGTGATGACGTTAATTTAAAGGGAGGCACTTGCAAGGTTGGAAGCAGGTGACGCAGAAACATTTATAGTTTCCAAACGTATTGGAAAAACAGCATATGTGCTGGAGGATAGTAAAGGAAACAGATTATACGGGACGTATAATATACATAGTCTACGAAAATATGTGTCATAACGTGAGTGTGTTTAGCTGGCGAGCCAGCCTATCAAATGAGTAAGTGTGGTATTTGGTGCGTGGGAGGAGTTGGTCTTCCAGGCAGGCGTATCAGAAGTCACACAGGGGGGTAGTATGTAAGTAAATGAGAGTTTTTAAGGTACAGGGAAATATGACGGGATTGTCGGATGCTCTTGAGCACTAAAATGTCTCGATACACCAAGGCCAGAATTTGGTAGCGCTGGTGAATTCCCATTGGCCTCCAAGAGATGGGTGAGCGCTTGAACAGGGTATTTTTGCTTAAGGCGTCCACGAGGCAAAAGATGGGCCATCAGAATGCGAGACAGTCCTTCATGAAACTCATACATATCAGCACACGTGATTTCTGTTTACGGCCTCGCCATGTAAGATTTGTAAGTGTGTAATTTAAGATAATTTGTACAATGGTATTATTTGTGTGAGGAGAAATGGTCTGTGTTGAGAACTAGTATTAAGTAGAATATGGTTAACGGGAACTTAACAAGACAGGGCGATTACGGCACAGAAATATTTGGTGTTATATGTAATGCGCATTTACTGTATTTTTTTTCAGAAGTCAATATTAATTTAATCTACTTTAAAGAGAGATTAAGTATTATGGTCACGAGGCGCTGCCACAATAGTGTGATCGTGTGCTCAGTGATATGTGGAATTAAATGTCACCATAAGGAGGGGACCTCCAGTGAAATTAGGAAGTTCTATGGTGATATAAATATATCAGAACACCTTCAATGCGTGTGATATGACATCATAAATACATAGTGCTCACACATTAATTATGTCTATTTCTCCAACATAGAGAAATTTGAGAGGCGGAAATATCCGTGGAACACTATTCCATACGTAAAACATTGAACTGGTTGCAAAGTGCAATCCATAGTGACAACAAACTTTGACGCAAAGTGCGTGAAGAAAAAATATGAGTGTATATATCTGTAATTTAGGGTGATTTCATTTATGTAATATGTATTTTGGATGGGGTTTATTAACGTGTCTGGGATAATCGGATAATGGACCGTCGTCACGGTAAATCATCCGATGATCCGAGGCGAATATGTAACGTGTTTTTCGAGGGGTTTTATGCAACTGGCATAAGTCAGTAGGAAGCCATTCTATATTTATTTACGCGGCAAATTGTTCAGCCAAGAGAATTTTTCATGTTAATTTATTATTATTATTAATTTATTATAATTATTATTTAGATATTTTCGGAGCATTTTATAAAAATTATAAGCATACAGATAGGTTTTCTATGTCTTAGAAAACGCTATCAAGCAAATTATTACGAACGACGATATCATAGAAAATTATGTGATTACGGAATTTTACGGAGTTTTCGTCAGTTAGGGTATATCGAGAGACATGACTCACTGGGATTTCTAGTGCAAGCTGATTCCTGTCGAGAAGAATTACGCAAGGCTGGGTCGCAAGGTCTAGAAAAGGCGAATTGTTGGAACGGAAAACGACTTCTCCCTCTCGCTCGCCGAGTGTAATGAGGCAGAGGAGGGGAACTAGCGGCGTGCTCAGGCAATCAGGGGAGACGACGTAAGCTAGTTGGGACTGAAGAGTGGGGAGCCGGCGTGTGGATATATCGTTCGACGCGCTGTGAAACGAGGACAATCTGTGTAGAACTTGAGAGTACGGTCGCAAGTGCGTGTCGCTCCGATGTTCAGTGGAGTTAGCGACGAACTTTTGTAAAACTTAACCAGTGCGGTTGTACGAGTGTTTGGGTCCGAGGTACGGACCATAGAATTATCTAATCTACCAGAATATCATCAAATTCCGACGGAGATGACGACGTCCAGGAGACTGTGGGAAGCACACAGCATCAGCAAGTACGAGGGAAATGCCTTGGCAATTTCCAATGGTAAGCGCAAATGACGCAGAAATACGCAATCTCTCATTTTTCTTTGTTTTATATTTCATAATTCAGTAACTTCATAGCTTGGAAATAAGAGTAAAATCAATTTATCAGACTCCGTTTTCACGTAATTTTCTATCGGTAATATTAAAATCGCAACGCTCCAATTTAAATTTTATACTTATTATTATTATTAATTTTGCTATACTTGTCTTATATAATAAATTCTTTTCTTTTACTATGCAATCTTTGCTTTCAGTAGGTAGCATTAGATATAGACCAATTCCTTCTCCTGATACAATTGTTTGTTGGGTTAATGATCAAATCATACCACGATCTGAGTGAATAGATTCTTGAAGGTGTTCTACCAGAGCTAGACGTTGTTAAATACAAATTTAGATTTCAGCATTGCGTTGAAGTCTTGGCGCCCATTAAAACAACATAGCTTAGGCAGAGGTAAACAGTTACATTTATCACCCAACAGTAGGGGCAGCCAAAACGTTACAAGACTACAAACATCGTCGTAGCGCAAATACTTCCCGAGATATTTCAGTTTTAGTAAAGGCTGAAATTTCCTCAAAACTATTGTAATATATAAGATAATATAAATATTAAAAATATAATCAGGTATTTCTTTTGTTTTTCTCTTTTTGAAATGCTTAAAAATGTACTCCAAGCAATCAATTTAAAAATTCCTTTTTTCAACTTGTGGTAGACTATGATTTCCTGGAGTGCCTCCCATATCATTTCCATGAACAGTACTTGCATAAGCTTCCTGTGAATTCTAGTCCCTGATAAAAATCTGCCATATTGTTGCCTATAGAAATGAGGTAATCCCTAAAACCTGTACAGCTTTTTATTGACACAGATCAGGTAATAACAACATCAAAAGACTATATTTGCAGAAGGAAGATGGGATGGAACATTTTGTATTGATTAACAATATTTTAGAAGATACTTAGTTTTTACAATAGCTGCAATAAGTATACAAAAATAGTTATTTTTCTGTAAAAACAAATAATTTATAACATACATTTTAATTTGATCATTTACTAATCCAACGTATTCCCTTCTGACGCACCTTAACACACTGCCAATCCCAAATCTAATTCCAACATCTTGTTTTCATAGCACTGCCTCTTAAACATTAGACATAGGACCAGAAATGTTCCCTGGTAAATGGTTCCATTCTCCTTCCTCTCTCCCCAGAAAGAAATCATCATCATTTTGCTCATCCAGCATGTTGCATAAGGTGGTTGTATACGAGCAATTTCCAACATTGCCTGTCCAAAACGATTTCATGCTCCAAGAAATGTTCCCTTTTTTGTGACATTCTCCTTCCGTTGGTTCATCCACCTTTTACTTGGTCTTCCAATGAGTCTCCTGCCTGGCAGTCCTCTTTCCATATATGCATGTGGTAGTCTTGTGCTATTCATATGCTTAATGTGCCCAAACCATTTTAATCTGGATGACCTAAGACTTTCCTCTATAAGGCTACTTAATCCTTGGTTGAATCAGATCACTTCCTTCTTTATGTGATCAAGTCGAGGTTTTTGGTGTGCCGTTCTGAGAAATTTCATCTCACAAGTTCGAATTTTGCTAAAGTCCTTTGATGTTAGTGTACATGTTTCAAAGAATATATGAGAATACTTGCCCTGATTACTTTTCTATTGACTTCGTGTAACTTAACAGGAATTATCCTCGATTGGGCAGAACAGCCTTAACAAGGGGTTCTAATGCACATGCTCTAAGCCTCATGGCCTTTCTTCAGCCTTAAACAAAGTAAAAACATACCCTATAGTCTTTCTCTGGAATATCTGTCAGCCAAACTTTCCCAACTCAAATTCTACATCATTTCACTCGCAGTGCTTTTCCACCTATGATCCCGCATTATGTAATCCATCAACAGGGAAAACATAGGTTTATACCAAAATCCTACGTCTATTCAGCATCATCGTCATCATCACCGATTTCCTCACCAGCAGGCCAGGTGTCTTAGTTCATCAGTCTGAAATTTGAAAATGATTGGCGAGTGTGCTCATTTATAGTAACGATAATAATGATGATTGTTGTTGGTGTTTTAAGGGGAGACCAGTGAGGTCATCTACCCCATTTACAGTTTTCCCAATCCGAATTGAAAAACCAAGATCTGTAACAGTACTTCCAAAATAGTCATTCAAATGGATAATGTAAATGAGGATACCATACAGTCATATACATCATAAATGTTTGAGTTTACTGAATTCTATGTGATGGCATCACAATATTAAACAAAGGTATGCAGGATATGAGGTAACACTTCCATGGACTTGCCCAATGCCATATCCATTCACATCTCACATAGATTATGGCAGGTAGCAGCTACTCTTCAGTTCATTGGCAGCATTAGTACAGGAAGCACTTTCCAGCATCGTGGAGACTGCACAACTTGTTTCGCCAAAAAAGTAAGTAGTGAACAAAATGTACCGTAATGGACATCAAGATCCAATATAATATATCAAAAATGTATTCAAAAAAGATAAACATTTGGTTTCAGCCCAGTGAATATCAATTTAAGTTAACGGGAGAAGTCAAATATTTTGATATGGTCATGTTAGTGAGATTATGTGTAACAAAGACCAAACTGAAAACAAAATTCAACTTTATGAGCCCAAACCAGATAAGTTAACTTTTCCTTCCAGATGGGCAGGTGATACAAGGTATATAGGCCTATCTTAGCCACCAAATCCACTTAAATCTCTAAAGTTAGAAAAGTGTATCAAAATGTAGAAGCATACAATTAATCCACATTATTTTTCCAGGTTAGTAAGTGTGAGAAACAATTGTTAATCCCCACCCATATCACTGTGTTGACCAACTAAAAAGCAATTGGTATTAAAATATATTGCATGTCCACAAAATAAGTTCCGTTTGGTAATACAATCTCAACAAGTACAGATACAGACATACTATTTATTACAGAATGCCTAGTACGTACCATTGTATCGTAAACTGTATGTTTTTGGACTATCTGGGATTAGTGTGGACTATTTTAGGATGGACATATTTTGGGGTGGGATCTATCTGGGATTAGTGTGGACTATTTTAGGATGGATATATTTTGGGGTGGGATTAGTGTGGACTATTTTAGGATGGATATATTTTGGGGTGGGTTCTATCTGGGATTAGTGTGGACTATTTTAGGATGGATATATTTTGGGGTGGGATTAGTGTGGACTATTTTAGGATGGATATATTTTGGGGTGGGATTAGTGTGGACTATTTTAGGATGGATATATTTTGGGGTGGGATCTATCTGGGATTAGTGTGGACTATTTTAGGATGGATATATTTTGGGGTGGGGTCTATCTTGGATTAGCATGGACTATTTTAGGATAGATATAGTTTGTGGTGGGGTCTATCTGGGATTAGTGTGGACTATTTTAGGATAGATATAGTTTGTGGTGGGGTCTATCTGGGATTAGTGTGGACTATTTTAGGATGGATGGGTTTTTGGGGTGGGGTCTAGCTGGGATTAGTGTGGGCTATTTTAGGATAGATATAGTTTGTGGAGGGGTCTATCTGGGATTAGTGTGGACTATTTTAGGATGGATGGGTTTTTGGGGTGGGGTCTATCTGGGATTAGTGTGGACTATTTTAGGATAGATATAGTTTGTGGAGGGGTCTATCTGGGATTAGTGTGGACTATTTTAGGATGGATGGGTTTTTGGGGTGGGGTCTAGCTGGGATTAGTGTGGGCTATTTTAGGATGGATATACTTGTATTTTGGGGTGGGATCTATCTGGGATTAGTGTGGACTATTTTAGGATGGATATATTTTGGGGTGGGGTCTATCTTGGATTAGCATGGACTATTTTAGGATAGATATATTTTGTGGTGGGGTCTATCTGGGATTAGTGTGGACTATTTTAGGATGGATATACTTTTGCGGTGGGGTCTATCTGGGATTAGTGTGGACAGTTTTGCGTTGAAATTTTTTTTGCCTAGTTACCGTACCAACAAGTGCAGCATCCTTAGTTCCCACTTGTTGATGAGTACACGATCACCATACACAAATCAAAGGCGGTACGGTATCCTACTTATAATATAAATACATCCATTATTCTTTGTCTGGGTACTGTAACATCATAACTGTTTTATTGCACAGACTGTACTTAGAGCATGGATGCATGCTTGTGTTCCCATGATTGGTGCAAACATTTTTGAGGTCTACTTATTATTAACCAAAGCTTCAACTCTGTATGTTACAACTTTTATTAAGATTTCCTTCCATTCTTCTAACTTCTTACAATATGACATCTATTAATATATTTTGAATTCATGGACACAAACAGTCTCTGGAGCAATGGTGTGTGTGAAGGCATGTTTCAAGCACCTGCCTGTTAGACATCAATTACTACAGAGTGCGCCCACTACCTTGTTCTAGTAAATCCTGTACAAAGATATTGATCCAGAAAATCAATTCCAAGAACAGGTATCTGGGACATTTTTTATTGATTCAGAGGCACAACAACTTTCTTGAAGCTAGTCATGGCAATTGGCAAGCACAATTTGGTCAACATCTTCCATGTAAGTTTCACTATTATTCTATGTTATACGTAATGAAACCCACTTTTTAAAAGAATTTGGTGCAAATCATTACTGTACCTGTGCTGGGTGTACAATCCTCTTAAATGACCTGCTCTTTCTCTGATTTCAGTAAATTAGTTCAATTAATGACTCTTATGTAACAATATGGATATATGACTATTTGTTTCACAAAATTCAATTTATTACGATAGTTAAATTATTTGTCTAGAAAAAGATTTCCGAGACAGAGCTATGTCGTGGGGAACAGTAAGTACATAGTTCATTACACAGATGAAGGACTAAATTACTAAACATTTAAAGAATAGGAATATGCAATTGAAGTGTATTTTGACATATTATAGTTGCACTTATAATGCAATTCATGAATAAGGAAAAAAGTGTTACAATATAATTAGAGAAAATCCGAGTATAAGCAAACGAGCATCCGTTAACGTGCTTTGAAATTACAATTAATAATGAAAAACGTAAAAATATTTGGAAGAATGTGGTATTACAAGAGTAAATTATTATACATCCAGAGTCCGGAATTAGTACCTTACCAACTTTTCACGGAATGGTCCTATTTTAGAGACTCTTGCTAAATTATGGTTGTATAATTTAATTGGTAAACAAAGGCTTGTTGTTAATTCCTGTTAGAGGCTTGGGACATATTGGTCATCAGCCCTGTGTACTGGGATGTGTGTTCAATTTGTTTGCATTGCTGTGATGTCTGTAATTATTTAGGGAAGTGCGATAGGTGCCTGCGGTCTTGAAATAAGGTACCATTCCAGTATTTTCCTGGAGTGAGTGCGAATAAATGCAGGACAATACCACACTCAGGGTAGTCACAATCAGTGCCAGGATTTGAAACTTGCTTTGTGTCACCACGTGGAGTCCAGAGTCCGGTTCTGGCTTGCATGTCATGCCTCCAGTGTTGCACAGTTGCACGCAGTTCTGTACAGTCTCGCTGCTTGCTCTCAGTGAACACAGTGGAGCGTTGATAATGCTGTAACTTGAGCTGGGAAATCTCCCCACAGACATGGAATGTAAACATGGCCACTCAGTTAGGTTTCAAAAGCAAGCCAGTCGCTACTGAGGAAAATTAGACAACTACATTGCACCGCGTTATAAAACCGTATAGCTTGTGCACGTGGCAGTTAATGATTTTATTCACTACTAGCTACGCTATACCCAGCATGCGTTGCAATGCCAATCAAAGACAGAAAGGAAGATAATAATAATGAACCCCCGGCCAAAACCCGTGGCGTGAACTGTATTGGAATAGACAGCCTTCCCTGGAGTGCACACAACAACTCACCCAAATTTCATCGCAATCGGATGGATGGTATATGAACGCATAGGGGACATACATACAAACTATCCTGTAACATTGATTTTTAAATACACTGACCAGCACGAAAAACACAACACTTCAATTTCTTACAAAAACTGAAATTTATTTTAAATTTATGACGCTAATCTACTATAAGATGATGAAATATTGTAGCACAGTCTCATGTAGGCGTCTAACAATGAAAAAAAAAGTTGATTATAAACAAATTAAAAAAGAAAAAAAGCGCTATAAGAGCGGGCAATTTTGAGTAAGCTTCTGTTTTGATTTTATACACTTCACACTTTACTTCACATACCTCGGAGATGATCTCGGAGACCTCTGTTTGCATCTTCAATAGCATGTATTGCCACCTCTTGCACCAATGTCGGCATTCAACCTTTCAGGGATGCTCCTGATAAATGCTGTGATGTCCTGTTGAGGAATCATCTCCCATTCTTCCAGGAGGGCGTTCCGTAGGTCCTGTAGGGTCTCTGGACAGCGCTGACGGGCTCTTCACTCAAGCCGGTCCCAAACGTGCTCAATAGGATTCAAATCAGGGTTTTGAGCAGGCCAAGCCATAGCATGAATCCTTGTTTCATCCGAGAACTCTCACAACATGTGGCCGTGCATCGTCTTCCATTAGTGTGAAATCATCACCAATAAATGGAGCCAAAGGCACAACATGCTCCAGAACGATTTCCTTCACATACCGATGTGCGGTAAGGCACCCATTCTCCATGAAAACCAAATCCATCATTGCAGCCATACTGATTCCTGCCCACATCACAGAACCACCTTGAAAAGGCATCCTGGATGAGAATGTGCAAGGGGAATACCTTTCCCCTGGCCTTCTCCAGACCCTCTATCTTCCGTCAGGTGATCGGACGTCAAATCACGACTCATCGGTGAACAACACTTGTTACCATTGTTGTTCTGTCCAGCCATGAAGCTCCCTTGCGAAACGTAGTCGAGCTGAGCGATGTTCTCTGGTGGGTTCTGGGCCTGTAACTGGTCTTCTGGATTGAAGATTGGCTTCTTCCAATCTTCTTCGGACGGTTCTCTTACTAGCATCGACCCCTCGAACTTGGTAGAGTCGATTTTGTGCTTCAATGGCGGTGGTGTGATGGTCGTGGAGAACTTGAAGTTGTAAGAAGCGGTCATCTCTCTCCGATGTTGTTCTCCTCGGGCCTGTTCCTGGTCTCCTTGCAAAGCCTCCAGTTTCCCTTTACCTTCATACGGTTCTGGAAATCATGGAAGGTGTAGTCCTCAACACTTCTGCAACGTAATGCATGCTGCGACCATCTTCCACCAAAGCAACAGCTTTTGCAGCTTGTTCAGGGCTTAATGGCATGTTTGCTCCAGAAAGCTAATTACGACCATCACAAGAAGATCCTACAAACACAAGTGATTGAAGAGGGAACAATTCAAGTACAAGAATAAGCACTATAAGAGCAGGAACACATTATTGGCTCACATCCAGTGATGTGTTTACCAGGTTGCACGGGAAAAAACAATCTAGGCTAGTGCAATCAATAATCAACACTGCATTGTTTGCTCGCAAAGCAATGCCATTAACATACCCCGTCTAAAAAAATAGATTGAAGTGCTTCACTGATTAAATAGATAATTACACAACATTTATTGTGTGTTGCATTTTTCGTTCCAGTTAGTATATAGATGAGTGATGAAAAAACTGTAATTTCGAAAGTCGGAAGTTTTCTATAGTTCGAGGTAGTCTCGGTCCCGTCCACCTCGAAAATACCCAGACTTTACTGTATGTCACTATTAAGTAATGTTTATTCTAAGGAAACTTGTATAGTTAACTTTTATTTCTTACGTAGCTTTTAATCTTTCAATCATAAAAAACAGGTCCTTCTTTTTATGTAGAATCCAAAGTACTGGGCGTTACTTTTCACCTCAAAAATTTTAAATGTATTAACCAGGAATTGAAACTGGTCAGCCTTGGCGAGACATCCTTAATCACTTATATGACGTAATTAAATTATTGAATAAATAAAATAAAATTCCTCTTAAAAATAATACCGGTACTCCTATCAATACGATCCATGAAACATCACTGAATTATAGTAGGCCTACATGTTTCAATGCTTCAATGGAGTCTTCTTCAGCTTTTATCTAAGACAAAATATATTCTAATTAAAACTTTGAGTAAAAATAACTAAACTGCAAATAAATACTGTAAATGGATATCCTTACAAAACATGAAATTTAAAATATGAATTGAAACATTCTAATTCTGAAGTCTGTTAACCCTAGGATAGTAGTATTCATCTCTGTGATGAAACGGGATACATCCTTCTCCCACTTCTCCCTTTTGTCCAATCCCAACCAGTGTTTGGCAATCCTAAAATACAGTACAAAGCAAATTAGTCAAAATAAAAAATAAATAAAAACAAATAGTCAATATCCATGAAACCCCCAAAAAACAATCACAATTAGTCAAAAAGAAGCTCTGAAAGTAAAAAGAAACAAAAGAATACTTAAAATTTAAAAAACACAGAAAATACAAATTAGTCAAAATACAAAAAGAAGCAATGACAATTAGTGAAAACCAGCTCAAAAATTCCAATTAATAAACAAAATAAATGAATAAATAAAAAATTAGTTGAAATCAAATAAAAAGAATAACAAGAATCAAACAAAATTATTCAAAGATAGTCTAGAGAGTGAAATAAAAGTTAACGTAAGTACGGTCTAGCTGTATGCCTCTCTCCAAGGCGGTCCGGGTTCGATTCCCGGTCAATGCATGTGAGATTTTCGAAGTGAAATGCCATGTCCTGTGGTTCGGATTCCACGTAAAAAGGAGGTCCCGTGGCTCATAATCACAAGATTCACGTTCACGTAAAACTAGAATCTTCCTTCCTTTTTCTTCCTTTTGTATAATGATAATGTGCACAATTCACATGCTCAAGAGTACACAGACAGTATCCTTGATACAGTGAGGGCCTTCCCTATACAGGGTGGCCACAAAGTTCCATTACCCCTGTGCAAATTATACTAAACAAGTCTTTGTGTATCTGTTTCTGACAGTATGCAGTAAACAATGGCTGATACGTCTGCTTTTACTGTTGAACAACATATTATAATGAGTTGTTGAGTGCACTACAGAAGTCACATCGCAAAAACTATTGAAGACGTCTGTTCTGACTTTCGCCAGCGTTTTCGACGTGATCCTTCCCCGAAACATTTCTGAAGCGGGGACATTAACTCTTTTCTACAAGTGATGAAAATGATCAGAAACAAACTGACGAACCTTCCAGAAAGACGAAACATCCGGGCTTTTCAAGAAGTGTGTGAAGAGATCGTCAAAGAATTCAATATCGTAGGCAATCTGCAGAATTGTTCATATCCCTATCGATCATGCAGAAACACCTGGATCACGTTTGTTTTGGAGGAGTATCCCGTCGAATACGGTGTCCAAAGTCAGAGTGGGCCACTCCAATATTCTTTCCTGTGTGAGTTCTGCCATGCACCCAACAACTTGTAATAACACACTGTTCAATAGTGTAAGTAGGTGTATCAGTCATACTGTCTGAAACAGATACACGAAGATACATTTAGTATGATTTACATAGGGGTAACGGGACTTTGTGGCCACCCTGTAGAACAGAGCAGGGGCAGTGACCGGGGGGGCAGGGGGGGCAGGGGGGGGGGGCAAATGCCCAGGAGTCCCAGGCCCAAAATAATGAATTTAAAGCTTAACCCTTGAGAGGGTGAGCACGGTCGATAGCACCAGATTACCGTAATTCATTATCACTCGGTACCTTGATGATTACTGTACTTAAGCTTACCTCCCCTCCCTCAGTATACCTTTGCATGGACTCTTCCTGTGCCAGTTACGCTTGGGTCAGGTCATTAAGTTCTATTAGCCACAGTTGTCTGTCGAACTTGTCTTTAAGATCGTGCGCGCCTCCTCCAGTTTTGTTGACCCGGTCAAATTCACCAAATACAACTACACTCAACGATCACATGCATCAGATGTGCAAACCATGTCTCAGATATTGGCACTGACGATGACTAGGAGCCTAGTAAATATCAGTGATCGACAACTATTATGGTAAAATGGATGACACTTTTGTTTTGTTGATTGTTTCACTTGTGTGCGACTTCTGGAAACAGTGGTATGTTTTAGTGATTATACAGGGTCTTTCACTCAAAGTGAGGCTGGCCGCACGGCTGACGCACCACTGCAGGTAGAAGGTCAAGCAAATGTCAGACGAGCACATGGCAACACGTAGCTGAGACAGTTGCGACGCAAGTTTTGACGAGTAAAGTTGACTTCGTTAGTTCGTTTATAGCCTATTTTAAGTTATACGTATTAAAATTTTATAACGTGTGTACGTGGTTATTGTTTAATTGTTATTGTGTTTCAAAATTTTATAACGTGTTATTGCTAAGAGTTAATTAAAGCCTTTTGTTTCAATAATGTCTCAACCTGCGTACACATTAGCACACAATATCACGAGAGAAATTGAGGCTATATTTGTAGATGAAATAAAGCGTGTGAATGAAAATTCCTTAGACGATGCCAGAAATGTGTAAATGCAGGTGGAGACAGTTTCAACATCTTCTGTGACAATGATTTTACTCTGATTATGTGTTATTATGTGTGCTTGTTATTTACATGCGATTCTCGTCCCCAAGCTCAGTGAGTTGCCATGTGCTCGTCCGACTCTCCACGCGCCGCGCGGTCGGGCCCCACTTTGAGTGAAAGACCCTGTAGAAACGTACTAGTTATTTATTTATTTGTGCTGGTTTACAACAGGGTCTTTAACCCCAATAACAGTAAACCTACAAAATTTTAAACAGTAATTCTAATTTTTTCAAAACTTAAATCTAATCTTAAATCTAATATTAACATCTAAATATTACATAATAATAATATTTATAGCTTAACCTTAATGCTGTTACATATTCTACCTTTTTACTAATTAATTACACTCATGGCAATGTGGTCATAAATACCTTTACAAATTTTTGGAGACTAAGATCGAAGTCTAGACTTTTATTACAAACTACAGCTTTATTGTAACTACTGCAGAGTCTATAAAGCGGTGAATGTTTGTGTGACATGGTGCATGTTTTCTTATTCCTAAAAGTTGTCCATGTTCTTGAGGATAGACGTGGAACATTGAAATTCAGCAACGATAAAAAATAAGAGTTATCTACCGTAAAATTTACAATCTTGTGTAAGATCTTGGAATCATTTATTTTCCTACGATCTTCCAAAGCAATAATTTTTAGATTATTCGATAAAATTTTATATGGGACCATATATGGGTAATTTCCGCTCATTTTATAATGTATAAATCTGGCGAATCGCTTCTGTACCCCTTTTAGTAATCTTATGTATTTTTTACGCCACGGATTCCACACTACGCTTGCATATTCTAATTTCGCCCTTACGTAAGCATTATAGAGTGTAATGGCCGTTTTCACCTCCCGAAAAGGTCTTACATTTCTAATGACGAAGCCTAGTGCTCGGTACGCCTCACTTGTTACCTTGTTGATGTGAGAAGCGAAAGTCAAACCTTGATCCAGTTCCACAACAAGGTCACTTACACCATCAACCTCCCGCAGCGTGTTCAACCCCAGCTTATACTGGAAACTAACTTTATTCTTCCTTCGGGTAAATGACATTGTGACACATTTCGTTAGATTAAAATGAAGTTTATTTTTCCTACTCCATTCAAAGATGTTGTCCAAGTCATTTTGTAGAAGATAGCAGTCATGAGTAGAGGATATAGGACGGAATATCTTAAAATCATCAGCGTATAGAAGACATTTAGAGTGCTTAATACATTCAGAAATGTCATTGATTGCTATCAGAAACATAATTGGTCAAGGTTCGATCCCTGGGGAATTCCGGAATTTACGGTATATTCCATTGATGAATTTCCGAGAACGTATACATATTGCTGTCTACCAGACAGATACGAGCTAAAAGTTTGCTTGTGAAAAACCGAAATTGTTTAATTTTGTCAAAAGAATATCATGATCTATACTATCGAATGCCTTTTCAAAATCCGTGAAAATAGCATCCATCTGTCCTCCGATATCCAACTTGGATGAAACATCGTGGGAGAAATTCATCAGATTTGTGACTGTAGATCTCCGTTGCATGAATCCATGTTGTTGTTCTGATATGGCTGGTGCTACATGAGTAACAATTCTGTCCTGTAAGATAAATTCAAATTTCTTTGCAACAGCTGATACTATACTCACGGGTCGATAGTTCTTTATTAATGTTTGGTTACCTGATTTCAAAATAGGACAGACGCGAGTTTTTTTCCAAATATCTGGGAATGTGAAAATGAAAACCAGAGCCTGCTTCCAGTCTCCGAGCGTGTCAGGAATGGAATGAATGTAGCCCCCAACTAGCGGCGAGGATATGGACTGTGCCGGCTGCCGAGGCCTGACGCACTCCTCTGGGGCAATGATTAAATGAATGACAGATGAAATGAAATGATAGTGGAGAGTGTTGCTGGAATGAAATTTTGACAGGGAAAACCGGAGTACCCGGAGAAAAACCTGTCTGCCTCCGTGTTGTCCAGCACAGATCTCACATGGAGTGACCGGGATTTGAACCACGGACCCAGCGATAAGAGGCCGGCGTGCTGCCGTCTATGCCACGGAGGCTTCATCTGGGAATGTATTTGTACTAATTGCTAGGTTATAAAGAAAATTAAGGGGATCTTTTAAAATCTGTGAGCAACCCTTAATTACGTAAGGGGGTATTTGGTCCGGGCCCGCTGATGTTTTTGGTCTCAGTTTTTTAAACGCTCTATCAATTTCCGCCATTGTTACTTCGCTTATGTGCAGGGTTACTGGCGTATTTGCCTCATCTTGCGATATTCTGTAGGAAGAAGGGTGTTGTGAATACACCGACTGGAAGTATTTTGCAAAACCCTGAACAACAAATATTCATGTTAAAAATAAAGTTGTGTATGCGGGTATGGTATATTTATGTTTTTTCTTAAACCCGGTCCAAACCACCGTAATAAATAAGGGCGCTCCCTCTCAAGGGTGAAATAAATGTATATGCCAATAAGTATACAAACTTTTGAAAATACATCTGAAGGTAGAGCATGTGTCAGTGTGCAACAGAGCGTTAGCGTTGTTGTTGTTGTTGTGGTCATTGAGGGTTGTGGCACGGGTGATGGGGACAATAGAGCGAGGGTGGTGTCGCACTCCCAGCATTGCACAGTGAGTAGTTAAACAGCACCTTGTACTTAAAATCTCAAAACTCGAGGCAGCAAAACATGATGGCATATGCTATAAAATCTTGAGATTGTTACGTGGAAATGTGTGGAATTGTATTTAATAATTTATAAATAAAAAATAATGAACATACCCCTTTTGTGAAATATTTAAAAAAATCATTATTAAATGATAATGTCCACCAAAAATGGTATTAGTGCACTGCTAAAATATTTTCGAAAGTGTATCGTCTGTAAGAGCTCTAATAGCAAAGAATATTCTGAGAAATTTAAAATATTCATGGGTCATTTATTAACATAAATATTCAAACATTCTGATCTATATTGAAACGTTTTGCTAGCCCCTAACTGTTGGGTGATAAATGTAACTGTTTACCTTTGCCTAAGCTATGTTGTTTTAATGGGCGCCAAGACCTCAATGCAATGCTGAAATCTAAATTTGTATTTAACAACGTCTAGCTCTGGTAGAACACCTTCAAGAATCTATTCACTCAGATCGTGGTATGATTTGATCATTAACCCAACAAACAATTGTATCAGGAGAAGGAATTGGTCTATATCTAATGCTACCTACTGAAAGCAAAGATTGCATTGTAAAAGAAATGAATTTATTATATAAAACAAGTATAGCAAAATTAATAATAATAATAAGTTTAAAATTTAAATTGGAGCGTTGCGATTTTAATATTACCGATAGAAAATTACGTGAAAACGGAGTCTGATAAATTGATTTTACTCTTATTTCCAAGCTATGAAGTTACTGAAATATGAGATGTAAAACAAAGAGAAATGAGAGATTGCGTATTTCTGCGTCATTTGCGCTTACCACTGGAAATTGCCAAAGCATTTCCCTCGTACTGGATGATGCTGTGAGCTTCCCACAGTCACCTGGACGTCGTCATCTCCGCCGATATTTGATGATATTCTTGTAGATTAGATTATTCTATGGTCCGTACATCGGACCCAAACACTCGTACAACCACACTGGTTAAGTTTACAAAAGTTAGTTCTCCACTCCACGGAACATCGGAGCTACTCCCGCGTATAACCATACTCCGCAAGTTCTACACAGATTCTTCTCGTTCCACGCCGCGCCGAACGATATATCTACACGTTGGCTCCCCCACCATGGTACCGACTTCCAGCTTACGTGGTCTCCACTGATTGGCTGAGCACGCCGCTACTTCCCCTCCTCTGGTTCATTACACACAGCGCGCGAATGAAGAAGTCGATTTCCGTTCCATATATTCGCCTTTTCTTGACGATGCGACCCCGGATTGCGTCATGCTTCCCGACAAGATTAAGCCTGTACTTGAATTTCCAGTGACTCATGTCTCTCAAAATATCCTAACTGACGAAAACTCCGTAAAATTCCACAATCACATAATTTTCTATGATATTGTCGTTCGTAATAATTTGCTTGATAGCGTTTTCTAAGACATAGAAAACCTATCTGTATGCTTATAATTTTTATAAAATGCTCCGAAAATATTTTAATAATAATTATAATAAATTAATAATAATAATAAATTAACATGAAAAATTCTCTTGGCTGAACAATTTGCCGCGTAAATAATTATAGAATGGCTTCCTACTGACTTATGCCAGTGGCATAAAAACCCCTCGAAAAACACGTTACATATTCGCCTCGGATCATCGGATGATTTACCGTGACGACGGTCCATTATCCGATTATCCCAGACACGTTAATAAACCCCATCCAAAATACATATTACATAAATGAAATCACCCTAAATTACAGATATATACACTCATAATTTTTCTTCACGCACTTTGCGTCAAAGTTTGTTGTCACTATGGGTTGCACTTTGCAACCAGTCCAATGTTTTACATATAGAATAGTGTTCCACGGATATTTCCGCCTCTCAAATTTCTCTATGTTGGAAAAATAGACATAATTAACGTGTGAGCACTATGTATTTATGATGTCATATCACACCATTGAAGGTGTTCTGATATATTTATATCACCATTGAACTTCCTGATTTCACTGGAGGTCCCTTCCTTATGGTGCAATATAATCTCACTTATCACTGAGCACACGATCACACTATTGTGGCAGCGCCTCGTGACCATAATACTTGATCTCTCTTTATAAAATATGAAATTAATATTGACTTCTGAAAAATAAAAAACAGTAAATGCGCATTACATATAACACCATATATTTCTGTGCCGTAATCGCCCTGTCTTGTTAAGTTCCCGTAGACCATATTCTACTTAATACTAGTTGTCAACAAAGACCAGTTCTCCTCACACAAATGAAACCTTTTTACAAATTACCAAAATTACACACTTACAAATCTTACATGGCGAGGCCGTAAACAGAAATCACGTGTGCTGATATGTATGAGTTTCATGAAGGACTGTCTCGCCTTCTGATGGCCCATCTTTTGCTTCGTAGACGCCTTAAGAAAAAATACCCTGTTCAAGCGCTCACCCATCTCTTGCAGGCAAATGGGAATTCACCAGCGCTACCAAATTCTGGCCTTGGTGTATCGAGACATTTTAGTGCTCAAGAGCATCCGACAATCCCGTCATATTTCCCTGTACCCTAAAAACTCTCATTTACTTACATACTACCCCCCTGTGTGACTTCTGATACGCCTGCCTAGAAGACCATCTCCTCCCACGCACCAAATACCACACTTACTCATTTGATAGGCTGGCTCGCCAGCTAAACACACTCACTTTATGACACATATTTTCGGAGACTATGTATATTATACGTCCCGTATAATCAGTTTCCCTTACTATCCTCCAGCACATATGCTGTTTTTCCAATACGTTTGGAAACTATAAATGTTTCTGCGTCACCTGCTTCCAACCTTGCAAGTAGCTCCCTTAAATGAACGTCATCACGTTGCTCTACCTAGCATATTTCTCAGTGTCTGTAACGATGGCCTGTTGCTACTGTCCACACATGCACATATTAAAATACCATCCTCTGCTTTAACCACAGGATAATCCCTACATAAATTAGTGTCCCTCGATAGCATGTCTGCAAGAATGTTATCTTTACCTTTAATATATTTTAATGTGAATTCGTATTCCTGCAGAGCAAGAATCCACCTACTAACTCTGTTAGAACTGAGTTTACAAGTCCTCATATACAGTAGTGCATGGTGATCTGTATGGATCTCAAATTTCCCCCCTACTAAATACATTCGTAATTTCCCTAAACTGAAAACAATACCTAAAAGCTCTAACTCAGTAATCGTGTATCTTTTCTCTGCTGCTGTCAGTCCTCGCGAGGCTAAAGATACAATGCACAGATTACCCTCATCATCTTTCTGACATAATACTCCAGCAATGCCTATATGTGAAGCATCTGTCAAAACCACATATTCCTTATCTTTTAAAGGATATTTCAGCACTACAGCTTTCTCAAAACCTTCCTTTAGCGCTCTAAAAGCCTGATCATGCTTGGACTCCCATCTCCACCGAGTCCCACTTTTAAGCAATTCCCTGAATGGTTCTACCAACCCTGAGTATTTAAGAACGAACCTCCTGAAAAAGTTGCAAATTCCCAGGTATGTTTTTAACTGTTTAACATTCTGTGGAACCTCTGCGTTAAGTATCTTATTAACCCTACTTTCTTCTGGTGTCACACCTCTACTCGACACTCTATGACCTAAAAATGTCACTTCTGACTGACAGAATGACGACTTAGACAGCTTCAAAGTGAACCCTGCCTGATCTAACTTCTGAAAAACTATATCTAAATGACCTAGATGCTCCTCAAAACTGCGTGAACTAATTACCATATCATCTATGTAAATGGTTACAAACTCTCCTGTGTCATCCCCTAATGCGATGTTTAAAGCCCTAATTAACGCTGCTGAACTACTCTTTAACCCATAAGGTGTTCTACAAAATTGATAAAGGTTATATTTATGACTAAAAGCTGTAAATGGTCTATCTTCGTACATAAGTGGCACTTGCCAAAAACTGGAACTCAAATCTACACAAGTGAAATACTTCTTCCCCTCAAATGTTTGCATTAATTCCTCTATTGACATAGATTTCAGCTGATCTGAACTAATTCTACAGTTAACCAAACGAGCGTCTAAACAAATACGAACTATGCCGTCGGTCTTGGGTACCGTGATCAAAGAATTAACATACGGACTGTTAGAGTGCTCAATAATCCCATCTTCAAGCATCTGGTTAATTTGTGCCTCAACTGCACTCTGATAAGCGAAAGGTACAGGATATCTATGTCCTGTGAATACAGACCTATCAATAACGTTCAATGAATGTGTATAGCAATTGGCGATACCAATGCGATCCTCAAAAACTCTCCTATTACACAATAACACATCATAGAGCCGAACACACTGTTCATCCTCTATATTTCCCTGAAATGCAGCATCACGTAACGAGTCCTTTAGACTACCGTTCGTAATCACACTGCCCACAAAACATGGAGAACCCCGCTCTACGGCTGGCAATATCTCATTTAAAGTACAAATCACACCTACAATACTACTCCTCTGAATATGGTCATTGAACGCTACTTCTACTTCAGAATCTCCCCATTTAAATTTCAAACTCCCTACATCATAACATAAGTTACCAGACACTCTACTTAGCCACTCTGAACCCAAGATAACACTGAATACTAAATTTGGAATTACAAGACAAATCTGCTTCTCTACATGATTATTAATTTTAATGTCTACTAAAACTTGCTTAGAAATTACTTTAGACCTCTTCCCAACAGCTGTGATAACAAAAGTGCTTTTAATTGGCATCTCCTCAAAATTTACTCCAGTTCCTTTCATTTTATCATAAAATGCACTACTTATGCAACTCTTCATACAACCACTATCAATTAAAACATCTGTGTACGCCTCGGACACGTTAAATTTAACTATGGGGCTCTTACTAACCACTTCCTGAATAATACCTTCATCATTTAGTTCATGTAATAATTCATTTCTTACATTTAGGTCATAGGGTTCCTGTATAATTGTATGGACAGGGCATGCTACAGACTGAGATTCTGACCTTACTTCGCAGCCTGGTTCGCGTTTAAAGAACAGCTACAGCGGGCCGTAGTACTACTAACTACTGAACTGGTCTGGTTGTTCTGGGCTGTGTTGTCATTGTTTGGCTGTATGTTACTACCACGAGGCTGTCCTCTTCCTTGACCCCTATTCTGGTTGTAATTATTGTCATTATAATTTCTCCCTTGATTTCCCCTGAAATCATAGTTTCTCCCTTGATTTCCCCTGAAATCATTGTTCCTCCCTTGATACTGATTACCATAGCCATTTCCTCTGTTCTGATTTAGCTGATTATTATTATTTCTATTTTGAGTGTTGGCACCTTCGCCACCGTTCCCTTGAACTTCCTGATGCCTGGCTTCATTAGGTCTATTATTATTATTACCCTGGTTCCGATTGAAATTGTCATCATAACCCCCTCTCCCTAGTGCATCAAATGTGCTTAACAAATTTTCTACTTGTGATATTGTCTTTACATTCTGGATACAAGCAGCCTCCTTGATCCTATAGGGAAAGTGCCTAAGTAGCAACCTCACCACATCACTTTCCTCCTTCAAGCCATCCAGATATTTACACACTAATACCTGCCCTAAAAAGTATTCGGTCATGGTGGAGCTTCCTTTAGGGTTATATTTACCACACACTACTCCCTCACGATGCTGCGACTGAATAACCTCATTCCAGAACTTTTCACAGAATTTCATTTTAAAATCATTGATATCAGTAAACTTGTCTCTGTAGACAGCAAACCAATTCCTCGTTTCCCCCACAAACACTTGTTCTAAAATTTCAACTACCTGGCACCACTCAATACTACCATTTTCCAACATCTCCCCGAATTTATTTTCTATAGTGTTCATGAACTCCATTGGGCACCCCTGTCGATTGCTGAACTTACCCAGGTCTACCTCCCTGTGTGTGCTATTCACAAAAACTGGCCTATTCTGACTATTTTCTTGCCTGATCCTAGCTTTTAATTTTAACTCTAATTCTGCGATTTTCTCCTCAGCCTTCCTCTCAATACTGTTTACTGTTAATTTAATATTTCCTTCTGATTCTTCTACTTTATCATATAGCTTTGCTTGTTTCTCCTCAATCTTGCTAATGCTCTCTCTATTACTCTCTCTTAAATCATTTACTTCTGCAACTATTTGTGAGTGGACTTTCTCAATTCTACCCCCCAGCTGTTCCTTAACCTCTTTAGTAGCTACCTGAATTTTGTCAATTTCTCCCCCCAATTGCTTTTTGACCTGGTGTGTTTCCAGTTGCACTAGTTCTTTTAAATTTTCAGCCTGTGTACTGATTCTAATTTCCAACTCCTCCTGTACTTTTCCTAATTTTCTGTCTACATCTGCAATAATCTCTTGAGCCTTTTCTTCCATCACCCCCCTGATCTCACCTCTAATCAGTTCGAATTTGTCACTCATTTCCCTACTGTTTTGTTCTAATTTAGCATTTAAAGTTTCAGTACTCTCTCTATTTTCCTTACTGTTTTGTTCTAATCTGGCGTTTAAAGTTTCATTACTCTCTCTATTTTCCCTACTGTTTTGTTCTAATTTAGCATTTAAGGCATCTGTACTTTCTTTATTTTCCCTACTGTTTTATTCTAATTTTGCATTTAAGGCATCACTACTAACTTTGTTCTGATACATGAACTCGAGAAGTAAAGTTTTTAATTCTGGTTGGCCGCCTACACTCCCTGTTTCAGTATCGGGATTTACCTCCGCTACCCCGGTACTACCATCACTCGACATACTGCTCGTATCATCACTCTCCAGTTGATGACCACTACGTAACCTCAATTGTCTTTCTTTCTCATCCCCCATAATGATATACACTGATACAGACAAATAACCCCCAAAATACAGGCACAGAAATATATACCCTTCTCCTTCCACAAATGTTATTAGGTTTTCAGCCCCAAGTTGTCGGCGACAAATGAAACGGTTTGCTAGCCCCTAACTGTTGGGTGATAAATGTAACTGTTTACCTTTGCCTAAGCTATGTTGTTTTAATGGGCGCCAAGACCTCAATGCAATGCTGAAATCTAAATTTGTATTTAACAACGTCTAGCTCTGGTAGAACACCTTCAAGAATCTATTCACTCAGATCGTGGTATGATTTGATCATTAACCCAACAAACAATTGTATCAGGAGAAGGAATTGGTCTATATCTAATGCTACCTACTGAAAGCAAAGATTGCATTGTAAAAGAAATGAATTTATTATATAAAACAAGTATAGCAAAATTAATAATAATAATAAGTTTAAAATTTAAATTGGAGCATTGCGATTTTAATATTACCGATAGAAAATTACGTGAAAACGGAGTCTGATAAATTGATTTTACTCTTATTTCCAAGCTATGAAGTTACTGAAATATGAGATGTAAAACAAAGAGAAATGAGAGATTGCGTATTTCTGCGTCATTTGCGCTTACCACTGGAAATTGCCAAAGCATTTCCCTCGTACTGGATGATGCTGTGAGCTTCCCACAGTCACCTGGACGTCGTCATCTCCGCCGATATTTGATGATATTCTTGTAGATTAGATTATTCTATGGTCCGTACATCGGACCCAAACACTCGTACAACCACACTGGTTAAGTTTACAAAAGTTAGTTCTCCACTCCACGGAACATCGGAGCTACTCCCGCGTATAACCATACTCCGCAAGTTCTACACAGATTCTTCTCGTTCCACGCCGCGCCGAACGATATATCTACACGTTGGCTCCCCCACCATGGTACCGACTTCCAGCTTACGTGGTCTCCACTGATTGGCTGAGCACGCCGCTACTTCCCCTCCTCTGGTTCATTACACACAGCGCGCGAATGAAGAAGTCGATTTCCGTTCCATATATTCGCCTTTTCTTGACGATGCGACCCCGGATTGCGTCATGCTTCCCGACAAGATTAAGCCTGTACTTGAATTTCCAGTGACTCATGTCTCTCAAAATATCCTAACTGACGAAAACTCCGTAAAATTCCACAATCACATAATTTTCTATGATATTGTCGTTCGTAATAATTTGCTTGATAGCGTTTTCTAAGACATAGAAAACCTATCTGTATGCTTATAATTTTTATAAAATGCTCCGAAAATATTTTAATAATAATTATAATAAATTAATAATAATAATAAATTAACATGAAAAATTCTCTTGGCTGAACAATTTGCCGCGTAAATAATTATAGAATGGCTTCCTACTGACTTATGCCAGTGGCATAAAAACCCCTCGAAAAACACGTTACATATTCGCCTCGGATCATCGGATGATTTACCGTGACGACGGTCCATTATCCGATTATCCCAGACACGTTAATAAACCCCATCCAAAATACATATTACATAAATGAAATCACCCTAAATTACAGATATATACACTCATAATTTTTCTTCACGCACTTTGCGTCAAAGTTTGTTGTCACTATGGGTTGCACTTTGCAACCAGTCCAATGTTTTACATATAGAATAGTGTTCCACGGATATTTCCGCCTCTCAAATTTCTCTATGTTGGAAAAATAGACATAATTAACGTGTGAGCACTATGTATTTATGATGTCATATCACACCATTGAAGGTGTTCTGATATATTTATATCACCATTGAACTTCCTGATTTCACTGGAGGTCCCTTCCTTATGGTGCAATATAATCTCACTTATCACTGAGCACACGATCACACTATCACACTATTGTGGCAGCGCCTCGTGACCATAATACTTGATCTCTCTTTATAAAATATGAAATTAATATTGACTTCTGAAAAATAAAAAACAGTAAATGCGCATTACATATAACACCATATATTTCTGTGCCGTAATCGCCCTGTCTTGTTAAGTTCCCGTAGACCATATTCTACTTAATACTAATTCTCAACAAAGACCAGTTCTCCTCACACAAATGAAACCTTTTTACAAATTACCAAAATTACACACTTACAAATCTTACATGGCGAGGCCGTAAACAGAAATCACGTGTGCTGATATGTATGAGTTTCATGAAGGACTGTCTCGCCTTCTGATGGCCCATCTTTTGCTTCGTGGACGCCTTAAGCAAAAATACCCTGTTCAAGCGCTCACCCATCTCTTGCAGGCAAATGGGAATTCACCAGCGCTACCAAATTCTGGCCTTGGTGTATCGAGACATTTTAGTGCTCAAGAGCATCCGACAATCCCGTCATATTTCCCTGTACCCTAAAAACTCTCATTTACTTACATACTACCCCCCTGTGTGACTTCTGATACGCCTGCCTGGAAGACCATCTCCTCCCACGCACCAAATACCACACTTACTCATTTGATAGGCTGGCTCGCCAGCTAAACACACTCACTTTATGACACATATTTTCGGAGACTATGTATATTATACGTCCCGTATAATCAGTTTCCCTTACTATCCTCCAGCACATATGCTGTTTTTCCAATACGTTTGGAAACTATAAATGTTTCTGCGTCACCTGCTTCCAACCTTGCAAGTAGCTCCCTTAAATGAACGTCATCACGTTGCTCTACCTAGCATATTTCTCAGTGTCTGTAACGATGGCCTGTTGCTACTGTCCACACATGCACATATTAAAATACCATCCTCTGCTTTAACCACAGGATAATCCCTACATAAATTAGTGTCCCTCGATAGCATGTCTGCAAGAATGTTATCTTTACCTTTAATATATTTTAATGTGAATTCGTATTCCTGCAGAGCAAGAATCCACCTACTAACTCTGTTAGAACTGAGTTTACAAGTCCTCATATACAGTAGTGCATGGTGATCTGTATGGATCTCAAATTTCCCCCCTACTAAATACATTCTAAATTTCCCTAAACTGAAAACAATACCTAAAAGCTCTAACTCAGTAATCGTGTATCTTTTCTCTGCTGCTGTCAGTCCTCGCGAGGCTAAAGCTACAATGCACAGATTACCCTCATCATCTTTCTGACATAATACTCCAGCAATGCCTATATGTGAAGCATCTGTCAAAACCACATATTCCTTATCTTTTAAAGGATATTTCAGCACTACAGCTTTCTCAAAACCTTCCTTTAGCGCTCTAAAAGCCTGATCATGCTTGGACTCCCATCTCCACCGAGTCCCACTTTTAAGCAATTCCCTGAATGGTTCTACCAACCCTGAGTATTTAAGAACGAACCTCCTGAAAAAGTTGCAAATTCCCAGGTATGTTTTTAACTGTTTAACATTCTGTGGAACCTCTGCGTTAAGTATCTTATTAACCCTACTTTCTTCTGGTGTCACACCTCTACTCGACACTCTATGACCAAAAAATGTCACTTCTGACTGACAGAATGACGACTTAGACAGCTTCAAAGTGAACCCTGCCTGATCTAACTTCTGAAAAACTATATCTAAATGACCTAGATGCTCCTCAAAACTGCGTGAACTAATTACCATATCATCTATGTAAATGGTTACAAACTCTCCTGTGTCATCCCCTAATGCGATGTTTAAAGCCCTAATTAACGCTGCTGAACTACTCTTTAACCCATAAGGTGTTCTACAAAATTGATAAAGGTTATATTTATGACTAAAAGCTGTAAATGGTCTATCTTCGTACATAAGTGGCACTTGCCAAAAACTGGAACTCAAATCTACACAAGTGAAATACTTCTTCCCCTCAAATGTTTGCATTAATTCCTCTATTGACATAGATTTCAGCTGATCTGAACTAATTCTACAGTTAACCAAACGAGCGTCTAAACAAATACGAACTATGCCGTCGGTCTTGGGTACCGTGATCAAAGAATTAACATACGGACTGTTAGAGTGCTCAATAATCCCATCTTCAAGCATCTGGTTAATTTGTGCCTCAACTGCACTCTGATAAGCGAAAGGTACAGGATATCTATGTCCTGTGAATACAGACCTATCAATAACGTTCAATGAATGTGTATAGCAATTGGCGATACCAATGCGATCCTCAAAAACTCTCCTATTACACAATAACACATCATAGAGCCGAACACACTGTTCATCCTCTATATTTCCCTGAAATGCAGCATCACGTAACGAGTCCTTTAGACTACCGTTCGTAATCACACTGCCCACAAAACATGGAGAACCCCGCTCTACGGCTGGCAATATCTCATTTAAAGTACAAATCACACCTACAATACTACTCCTCTGAATATGGTCATTGAACGCTACTTCTACTTCAGAATCTCCCCATTTAAATTTCAAACTCCCTACATCATAACATAAGTTACCAGACACTCTACTTAGCCACTCTGAACCCAAGATAACACTGAATACTAAATTTGGAATTACAAGACAAATCTGCTTCTCTACATGATTATTAATTTTAATGTCTACTAAAACTTGCTTAGAAATTACTTTAGACCTCTTCCCAACAGCTGTGATAACAAAAGTGCTTTTAATTGGCATCTCCTCAAAATTTACTCCAGTTCCTTTCATTTTATCATAAAATGCACTACTTATGCAACTCTTCATACAACCACTATCAATTAAAACATCTGTGTACGCCTCGGACACGTTAAATTTAACTATGGGGCTCTTACTAACCACTTCCTGAATAATACCTTCATCATTTAGTTCATGTAATAATTCATTTCTTACATTTAGGTCATAGGGTTCCTGTATAATTGTATGGACAGGGCATGCTACAGACTGAGATTCTGACCTTACTTCGCAGCCTGGTTCGCGTTTAAAGAACAGCTACAGCGGGCCGTAGTACTACTAACTACTGAACTGGTCTGGTTGTTCTGGGCTGTGTTGTCATTGTTTGGCCGTATGTTACTACCACGAGGCTGTCCTCTTCCTTGACCCCTATTCTGGTTGTAATTATTGTCATTATAATTTCTCCCTTGATTTCCCCTGAAATCATAGTTTCTCCCTTGATTTCCCCTGAAATCATTGTTCCTCCCTTGATACTGATTACCATAGCCATTTCCTCTGTTCTGATTTAGCTGATTATTATTATTTCTATTTTGAGTGTTGGCACCTTCGCCACCGTTCCCTTGAACTTCCTGATGCCTGGCTTCATTAGGTCTATTATTATTATTACCCTGGTTCCGATTGAAATTGTCATCATAACCCCCTCTCCCTAGTGCATCAAATGTGCTTAACAAATTTTCTACTTGTGATATTGTCTTTACATTCTGGATACAAGCAGCCTCCTTGATCCTATAGGGAAAGTGCCTAAGTAGCAACCTCACCACATCACTTTCCTCCTTCAAGCCATCCAGATATTTACACACTAATACCTGCCCTAAAAAGTATTCGGTCATGGTGGAGCTTCCTTTAGGGTTATATTTACCACACACTACTCCCTCACGATGCTGCGACTGAATAACCTCATTCCAGAACTTTTCACAGAATTTCATTTTAAAATCATTGATATCAGTAAACTTGTCTCTGTAGACAGCAAACCAATTCCTCGTTTCCCCCACAAACACTTGTTCTAAAATTTCAACTACCTGGCACCACTCAATACTACCATTTTCCAACATCTCCCCGAATTTATTTTCTATAGTGTTCATGAACTCCATTGGGCACCCCTGTCGATTGCTGAACTTACCCAGGTCTACCTCCCTGTGTGTGCTATTCACAAAAACTGGCCTATTCTGACTATTTTCTTGCCTGATCCTAGCTTTTAATTTTAACTCTAATTCTGCGATTTTCTCCTCAGCCTTCCTCTCAATACTGTTTACTGTGAATTTAATATTTCCTTCTGATTCTTCTACTTTATCATATAGCTTTGCTTGTTTCTCCTCAATCTTGCTAATGCTCTCTCTATTACTCTCTCTTAAATCATTTACTTCTGCAACTATTTGTGAGTGGACTTTCTCAATTCTACCCCCCAGCTGTTCCTTAACCTCTTTAGTAGCTACCTGAATTTTGTCAATTTCTCCCCCCAATTGCTTTTTGACCTGGTGTGTTTCCAGTTGCACTAGTTCTTTTAAATTTTCAGCCTGTGTACTGATTCTAATTTCCAACTCCTCCTGTACTTTTCCTAATTTTCTGTCTACATCTGCAATAATCTCTTGAGCCTTTTCTTCCATCACCCCCCTGATCTCACCTCTAATCAGTTCGAATTTGTCACTCATTTCCCTACTGTTTTGTTCTAATTTAGCATTTAAAGTTTCAGTACTCTCTCTATTTTCCTTACTGTTTTGTTCTAATCTGGCGTTTAAAGTTTCATTACTCTCTCTATTTTCCCTACTGTTTTGTTCTAATTTAGCATTTAAGGCATCTGTACTTTCTTTATTTTCCCTACTGTTTTATTCTAATTTTGCATTTAAGGCATCACTACTAACTTTGTTCTGATACATGAACTCGAGAAGTAAAGTTTTTAATTCTGGTTGGCCGCCTACACTCCCTGTTTCAGTATCGGGATTTACCTCCGCTACCCCGGTACTACCATCACTCGACATACTGCTCGTATCATCACTCTCCAGTTGATGACCACTACGTAACCTCAATTGTCTTTCTTTCTCATCCCCCATAATGATATACACTGATACAGACAAATAACCCCCAAAATACAGGCACAGAAATATATACCCTTCTCCTTCCACAAATGTTATTAGGTTTTCAGCCCCAAGTTGTCGGCGACAAATGAAACGGTTTGCTAGCCCCTAACTGTTGGGTGATAAATGTAACTGTTTACCTTTGCCTAAGCTATGTTGTTTTAATGGGCGCCAAGACCTCAATGCAATGCTGAAATCTAAATTTGTATTTAACAACGTCTAGCTCTGGTAGAACACCTTCAAGAATCTATTCACTCAGATCGTGGTATGATTTGATCATTAACCCAACAAACAATTGTATCAGGAGAAGGAATTGGTCTATATCTAATGCTACCTACTGAAAGCAAAGATTGCATTGTAAAAGAAATGAATTTATTATATAAAACAAGTATAGCAAAATTAATAATAATAATAAGTTTAAAATTTAAATTGGAGCATTGCGATTTTAATATTACCGATAGAAAATTACGTGAAAACGGAGTCTGATAAATTGATTTTACTCTTATTTCCAAGCTATGAAGTTACTGAAATATGAGATGTAAAACAAAGAGAAATGAGAGATTGCGTATTTCTGCGTCATTTGCGCTTACCACTGGAAATTGCCAAAGCATTTCCCTCGTACTGGATGATGCTGTGAGCTTCCCACAGTCACCTGGACGTCGTCATCCCCGCCGATATTTGATGATATTCTTGTAGATTAGATTATTCTATGGTCCGTACATCGGACCCAAACACTCGTACAACCACACTGGTTAAGTTTACAAAAGTTAGTTCTCCACTCCACGGAACATCGGAGCTACTCCCGCGTATAACCATACTCCGCAAGTTCTACACAGATTCTTCTCGTTCCACGCCGCGCCGAACGATATATCTACACGTTGGCTCCCCCACCATGGTACCGACTTCCAGCTTACGTGGTCTCCACTGATTGGCTGAGCACGCCGCTACTTCTCCTCCTCTGATTCATTACACACGGCGCGCGAATGAAGAAGTCGATTTCCGTTCCATATATTCGCCTTTTCTTGACGATGCGACCCCGGATTGCGTCATGCTTCCCGACAAGATTAAGCCTGTACTTGAATTTCCAGTGACTCATGTCTCTCAAAATATCCTAACTGACGGAAACTCCGTAAAATTCCGCAATCACATAATTTTCTATGATATTGTCGTTCGTAAAATTTGCTTGATAGCGTTTTCTAAGACATAGAAAACCTATCTGTATGCTTATAATTTTTATAAAATGCTCCGAAAATATTTTAATAATAATTATAATAAATTAATAATAATAATAATAAATTAACATGAAAAATTCTCTAGGCTGAACAATTTGCCGCGTAAATAATTATAGAATGGCTTCCTACTGACTTATGCCAGTGGCATAAAAAACCCTCGAAAAACACGTTACATAAGTGTGAGGAGGTGTGTACCAGGATTTAGGGGCCCAGACCACTCAGCTGCTCAGGAGCCCGAGAATCCTGTCACCGGGCTTGGAATGAGGCTTTACTTGTGCTTGGAGCGGGAAGAGAGTGATTAGTCACCGCCACTTCACTAGCATTTAGCGATAACACAAGAGCAGGTTGGGAAGTCTCCAATGCTGGCATTGCATTTATTAGATACGGAGCTAGCAAGATACGTTCATCATCAACTTCCAAAGACAATGCCTCGTCTCCGCAACCATTGTTCTCTGTCTTCAGCACCTTGTTTCATTTCATAATAGGAACCATAATGAAGAGTTAGTGTGATGTCTTGCAGGAAAATGTTTCTCAGTCGTCCTCGGCCTCTCTTACCTGTGATTTTTCATTCCAGGAAATTAGTTAGGAAAACATTATGTTGCAAGATGTGGCCTGTGAATTTAGCTTTTTTAAAAAATGGATTGTTGGTCTCAGTTCTCTCTTCCCTGAATTTCTTGCAGATACCCTAGTTGAGATAATTAAGACTTGTCTGTCAAAAAAAAAAAAAAACATCCCCTGGCACTATCCAACCCATGACGGGCTAAGGCCAACCAAGCGACCGCTGCCCAGCCATTTGGCCTGCAGATATTGATTGGGGTGACGCGTGATCAACGGGTCCGGTCCCCTCGGCCGTTAATCTTGGTATTCGTGATCGGGGCGCTGTCTCACTGTCAGACAGCTACTCAATTGTCCTCACGAGGCTGAGTGCATCCCGTTCGAACCCTCACGTCAGTTTTAAAATCCCTGACGGAGCCGGGGATCGAACCCGGGGCTCCGGGTGAGAGGCAGGCGCGCTACCCCAACACCACGGGGCCGGCTAGACTTGTCTGTAGGCTGTCTCATATCCTGTGATTATTAAATATGTTAAAAAGTGTAAATGTGTTAAACTCAGTGCTTTTTTTTTCTAAAAAACATTTAAGGGGTACTCTCAGTTGTAGTCGACAAAACATCACGATCTTGCAATTTGCAAAGTCCGGTCATTGTTTGTGTTCGAATCCTTAACTTTCAGCTTTTTCGATACCTGGGTGGATGTTAAATAGTTCGTTATTTTCTTCATCCTTCAAAACTAGCCACACGTACAAAATAACAACTTTCAAGTCGGAAGTTATATTTGCCGGACTAGATACAAAAATACCAATATTTTTTTCTTAAACAGTTTTCAAATGTTTAAGGGGTACGCATACCCCCGCGTACCCCCTGAAATAAAGCACTGTAAACTAGTTGGGCGCTATGCGGCTGCTAGCGCCAGTGCCTTGCTCGATACGCGGCTAGCATAGACATAGACCTACAAGCATTTTTAGCCTACTTTTCACATTTTGCAAAAATGAGGAAAAAGTAGTCTTATGAGATCGGGCAAATGTGTGTCTGTCTGTTTGTCCGTCTGTCTGTCTGTGTCCCCCCCCCCTATCAACTCCTAAACGGCTGCAGCAAACGAAACAAAATTTGGTAGGAGTAAAGACCTATACCTGAATATCTCACGGCCATATTTGAAAATGATGTCAGTATAATATTATCCATTTCAGGTCCGTATTGAATATGTTTACTAATAAAACTATCAATATTCTCCGTCTTTTCAATACAATATTAATAGTCTATTTATGTCGGTGCTACCAACTGCTGAAAAATCGCATTTGAAATTTGAGCTCTATGTTGGATATCTCGGAAGGTATGAATCGGAGCTATTTCAGAATTGGCACGCGTTTAGATAATAATATTGCAGTTTAATTTCCAGGAGGCCATACATGGCAGTGTTGCCAAAATGATTATAAGCCTGCTGATAGGTCCAAATCTTAAATGCATATAACTTCTACACTATCAATTGGATTTCAACCAAATTTCGTATGTGCTATGTGTACATAAACAGATATGACTGAGCGTATTCTTAAGAGCCATCAGGGCTGCCAACTGTTAATAAATTCTCTCAATTTGTTTTAATCCAAATACCCATATATCAGAAAGTATGCAAGCCGACAGTTTTAAACTATGCACACGTATAGTACCTGACATTCTATATTAATTTGGAGTAACTTATATACGTCAGTGCTACCAACATGATTCTAAGCCTGCTGAGACGTCCAACTTTAAATTCATGTAACTTCTATACTAACTAATGGATTTTATTCAAAATTGGCACAACAATAGATCATATTATTTCAGATTATTTCTGACCAATACATGCATGGCATTGTTGCCAACATGATTTTACGTGCGCTGTTAGATCCAATGTTTAACTGCATGTAACGTCCATGCTATCCATTGGACTTCAACCAAATTTTGTATTCTGTACCCTAAGAAATGGATCTAAGAATATATTCAGTCACCAGGGCTGCCAACTGTAGTGCTTTATTAGGCTACATTATGCCAGGTATACAGTATTTCGAACTAATTAGAAATTTCGATATTACCAACTTAATTTCGTCATTAATCATTGGCATGAATCTTAAATTTTAAGAAAAGTAGGCTCTTTAGTTCGTCACGGAACTTCTTGTTTACACTCATATGGGCTTTGGTGTAATTTTACAACATAATATTATTTCTTCTTTGGATGTCGCAAAACTGTCGTACTGTTTTATCTATGGAATATTTACAACATAATTTTATTTCTTCTTTGGATGTCACAAACTATTGCACTGTTTTATCTATGGAATATTTTCATTGTATGTATTTGATAGTGTGCATCATATTTGTTTATGTCTTAATGTATATTTGGGCTGAGGAAGTACAGACAACTGTACGAAACATGTACCCAGTTATATCAAATCAAAATCACTTTATTTGCAATGAGGTGTCAACCTCGGTGGCAAATGAGTTACTGTCCCCGTTTACCCGGATAGTAGGCTGTCAGATATCCGCCCCCTCAATCGGATTGCCAACAATCAATCGCACCGGCTCAGCTACATCAATGAAAATGGCACTGACAGATACTATCGAGATATGAGCACAGAAGTTAACAGGAAATCATTGTGGAACACACCAAAATAGACGGGGGTTCATACTTACCGTTACTTACCTCTTAAAATTATCTCGGGGATTGAGTTGACAACAGGATCACTAAAGTCTGTTCACACAATAACCTCCACCATGACATTTAAAAATGAACCAGAACGAAGACGAGAACTTTGAACCGTACAAAAGCTTTATTTCAAATAAAGGGAAAGATTTTAATAACACAACAAAATCAACGTGGCTATCAGTAGCCCATGTCAATCTGACTACGTCCTCCTATAGGACTTGCAAAAATTATCATACAACATGATATAGAACATATTAGCTCCCACCAGCTCCAAATAACGTAATATTCATAACACAATTGGATTGGAAAGGAAGTGAGGACGAGACATATATAGAGCATTTGGTTTCCTTTTAATAAACATGACAATTGTATTTATAGTCGCAAGGCCAGAGTGTGGACGACCTCACCCGCTGATAACCAGTTGTTGGGACAGCTGCGAGCTACCCTCCAACCTGTTGCATACTTTGTCAAATGGGCTCCCTTCTCACATGCTACGTTACGTAAGAATACAGCTCTCTCTCAAGCTTTAAATGTCTGCAAGACAACTCAAATATATATTTACGCAATTCTTTCAAATACTTTACTCACATCCTACTGGATTATTATGATAATTCCTTAAACTTGTTAAGTTCTCATCCAAATGTTTAATAAGCTCTTAAATGTTTATAACAAAATCACATAAATTATTTATAACAATTAGAGATTGTTTATAATATTTGTCCAAGACAATAAAAATATTTTTTTAAACACGCCTTTAACATCACTTTCGTTCCACATTATTTTCAAAAATATTTACAGCATTTATTTACAATATTAACATTTAAATTATTTAAATTATTAATTTAAGAAATACATTAACCACATGTTCATCCGGTTGGTAATTTTCATAATCGTGTCCATACAATCGACCAATGAAGGTTAGTTATACATGTTAATGTCACAATCTGTTTTAATAAAGGTTTTAAAAATGATTTTTGACGGTAATCTTCATTCAAAATCTTATCTCAAATTCTTTCAAAACTCGTGTTAATTATAACAGTTAATTCACTTGATTAATTTTCAACGAACTATGACAATCTTACTCCAGCGGAAAATACTTCGCTAACAAGTCAATGCACAAACTGCATTAAAAATTAGGCCCAAAATTCATCATATACTAATCTATATGGCATCAAAAACTTCCACCGAACTTACAAAAACTTCCACAAATAATTCTTTATCATTAATTCCTGTGGGAACCTCCTTCATATTCAAGGGCATTATACATCAGCGACTTTCAACACGCGCTGCACTAGCGATTATACATTCATAGTTCCACTTAAAAATTCTTATAATCATTAATTGTTTCAAAACTGTTTTTATTTGACCTTCGTGGATTTCATTCATGAATCGAACTGAAGTCAAAATTTGCCAATCACAAACAAATTTAATAGTGAATACGCTTATATACGCCTGTCTGGTCTATCAAAATTTAAGATTAACATCTTAAAAGAATTGTAGTATAAAAATACTATCATCAAATAAAGTGCGACTAAACTGTAAAATAGTCGAATAGAATCCAATTAGACTGGGGAATGCAAACATCGTTATATAAATCTCTAATTGAGAAAAACTCCTAACAAAAGTTCTTGACTTTAATGCATTCAATAATTCATTATTAAAGTTAATCTTTCACAAAAGTGTCTATGATGCAATGATCGTTCATAACTGACGATAAATGTCTGTGTTGCAATCAATTCAAATAACGACTAGTATTTCCAAGATCGTCGACAACGTAATGGATTTTAACGCTCTAAAATCATTTAAATGTTCTTCCTTCTTGATGATGACAGAAAATTGGTCAAAGTAATTAAACTGGGGTAGAATTACTTTAATAAAAGTGACACTCTGTCTGAATTTAAATCTGCCATAAAAATCATTAACTTACAGTCAAATCGTGACTACAAAAATATTAATTACTGAAAAATCTAAATATCAGTCTCAACTGATTCAAAATCATTAACTATGCCCATGACATAACAATGTCTTAATAAATCGTCGAAAAAGGCATAACTCATCAAGATGTACTGAGAATAGGAATCTCAAACAAGAAAATAGGGCAAAATACATGAGGACAAAAATATGGTAAAAATGGTTGCTCAAATATCATTAAGAAACTCAAATACAATAAACGTTCACGACTACCTTATCTGCCGATTGACGTTCCAGAGGAAAATTCCCCAAAGAAGACTGCTGATGGATCCATTTCACCAAGTTAAAGCTGAGCTCCATCCTCGAAATAGGAAATAGCACCCTCGGAGAATCGAACTGCTTCCTTCTCCGGAAATCGCGCTGCTCCTTGAAGACGAATAGACATCCTTCCGGCAATAATCTTCTTTGTGAGTCGGGACAACCCTGACCTCTCTTGAAAAATTCCCTGAAGTTCCAGTAGACAATCGCCATGAAGTTTTTGTAAAAATTTCCGAAGACATATTCATATACAGTGAGTATGTAATAGATTCCATTGCTGTTCGATAGTATTCAGCCTTTAATCACGAAACATGGGTGTAGATGGTATTCACCACATGTTCGCTTGTGTGGAATAGCAATTAGCGAAGTTCCATGTTGCTATCTTACTCCGTTGAAATATGTCCCAATTGCATTAAGTCCTTTAGCCTTCCATTTTCTCTTCGGTTATAGTATTAGAAGAACAAACTGCCATATTAAATTGCTCCATTATACTGTAGTGTCGTGTAACAAAAGCAATCTGAAGTCTCCCTATTTCACTAGCAGCGTCAGCCGTGGCGTTGATTCTGGCGATACAATAGTGCTTCTCAGGTGGCGAGATAATCACTTTTGTCAGTCGTGTAAAACTGCTAATATCTTTCAAACTAATTACTCGAAATTGTTCAGCTTTTCTATATTACTTCATGTAGCACTGCACAATAGAATTAGCTTATCGGCGACCGCTAACTGTTCAAAGCTATACTTGTAGATGCATTCGAAGGTGCGTTTTAACTTCACCTAGTTTGACTTGAATCTCGTTAATGCAGTGGCTTCACCACGCGTTATAAAGACGACTCTTTTCACACTTTTCACTATATATGACTATATAAGAAAGAACTTTCACAATTAGACTTCGATGATCTGAGAATGAGATCGGAGAATGAGCGGAGAATGAAGCTCCTCTCTTCTGCGCAAGCCCTTTTATTAACTTCACGAGGGGCGTTTCCATTCCTTCCATAGCGTGATACTGCGTCATCGCTAAAAGTTCCAACTTCGTTATTACATGACGGATTTTCAAAATTCAAAAACAGAAAATAAATTTCACCAAAATTCCAAATCAATGCCTCTACTGCAAATGGATTTCCACAATTCTGCATTCCAAAAGTAATAAAAATCCCATAGTTTCAGCAATCTCCGTCTTCCTTTAAACTATCGTTCATTGGTTCAAGCCTCCCCTCCAATAGCATAGTTTCTTCCTCAGCAGAATTCCTCGTTTCCTGCGACTGCGTCGTAAATCTTGGAACATTCTCGACTAAATGCTGACGTCACTGAGAATCTCAGCTCAAGTAACCTGCTGGTATAACGTTTGCGTCATCCGTGCTTACGTCATGACTACCCACGTCATAACCATGACAGCCATAACTTTCATTATAATTTCAATATAGCCACCATGGTCTCTATATAATTCAATTACGGGGGCAGTACATAATTTACAAACACTACACAATATTAAAAGAATACAGCAACTTAATGTACAAACACTACACAATATTAAAAGAATAAAGTAACAAACACCCAAAAGAATACAGTAACAAACACTACACAATAAGAATACAGTAACTTAATGTACTATTCACACATTGATTGAACTCCCCTCTCACAACTGCTGTAGGAATTACATAGCACGTATAATGTTTCTAGGAATACTAAGTTATACCACTTCTTTCTTTTCCCTGGTTTTGTCTACTCTGCTCTTGAATAACTGGACTGATTTTGGAAAGGGATCAAACACCGCCCTTGGTAAACTGTTCCATTCCTTCACACCCTTCCCAATGAATGAAAATTTACCCCAATCGCTTCTGCTAAAGTGCCGTCCAATTTTGAATTTGTGGTCTGCCCTGCCAATATAATTACTTTCCAATTGAAGCCTCTCACGGATTTCCCCCCATGCTTCCTCTCCTGTATATGCTCTATATAACCCTACAAGTCTGTTTTTCTCCCTTCTCTTACTTAATGTTTCCCACCCAAGCTTCTCTAACATATCTGATACACTGCTTCTTCTCCTAAAATCCCCTATCACAAATCTTGCTGCTTTCCTTTGAACACTCTCAATTTCTTTTATTAGGTATTCCTGGTGCGGATCCCATACACTGCTTGCATATTCCAATATTGGACGAACCAAACTTAGGTAACTTTTCTCTCTTATTTCTTTGTTGCATCCTCTAAGTAGTCGCATAATGACATGCAACGATCTGTATGCTTTCCCAACAATGTCTCCAACATGACCCTTCCAGTGCAATTTACTATCAAATCTCACACCTAAGTATTTGCACTTGTCATCTTTTGGTACGATTACCCCATCCAATGTATATTGAAATTCAGTTTTTAATCTCTTGTTTGTGAATATTGTGACAGTTGATTTACCTCCGTTAACCTTCATGTGGTTCTCTTCAACCCAATGTTGGATACTGTCGAGGTCCCTTTGTAATATTTTACAATCCTCTATATTATTTATTTCCCTATAGACAATAATGTCATCTGCATACAATCTTATTGTTGATGCTATATTGTTCCCTAAATCATTTGCATAACTTATATTAGGAAAAGCAATGGACTAATTTTACTACCCTGTGGAATTCCCTTCTTAACTTTCTCTTCCTGTGATACGTAATTCCCTACTCTGACTCTCTGAACCCTTGAATTTAGAAATGTTCCTATCCAACGTACAACCCTCGAGTCCAATCCCATTCTCTTCACTTTCTTTAATAATACTCCATGTTCCACTCTGTCAAAAGCTTTGGAAAGGTCTATAGCTATGCAGTCCAACTGTCCCCCTAGATCCAACCGATCTGATATGTCCTGCTGAAATCCCACCAGTTGTGCCTCACAAGAAAATTTCTTTCTAAATCCATACTGGCTCCTCAGGAACCAATTTTTATCTTCACATACCCCTCTAATATATTTTACTATTAAACTCTCCAAGATTTTACAAACTACACTGGTCAGACTTACTGGTCTGTAGTTCTCAGGTTTACTTCTATCTCCCTTTCCTTTATAAATTGGTATTATTATAGATTCCTTCCATTCCTTTGGTATTCTACTATTGTTCATGACATAGTCGAAAAGAAACTTTAAATAAGGCACTATGTACCACCCCATTGCCTTTATTAATTCCCCAGTAATTTGATCACACCCTGCTGCTTTTCCTTGCTGAAGTAGTTTGATTTCTCTAAAAATATCCTCATTTGTAAAGGTGAAGCTTCTTGTGTCCTTATGTGTTTCACCCTCTCCAGTCTCATTTACGGTTTCCAACTCCTGACAATCTTCCACTGAATCTATGAATTCCCTACTAAATAGGTTTGCTTTCTCATTATCTGCAAATAAATGCTCACCCCCTTCTCCCTCCATTGTGGGAATGTGGATTCCGTTTCCCCTTTTGGTTTTTAATATATGAATACAGCTTTTTCCATTTCCCTATGTGGTCTTTACCCTCATGAAGTATGCCATTCATGTAATTTTCCTTTGCTTCCTTTTTCAACATATTGAGCTCCTTTATTAGCTGCATTCTGGTTTCTCTGTTTCCCCTGCCCTCTTTGATTTGACTGTTTACCATTCTACATTTCCTTTTTAATTTTCGTATGTCCTTTGTATAGTAAACAGGGTCTGAGGTTGTTTTTCTCTTCTTAATAGGTACAAATATCTTCTCACCCTCCCAAATGATTTCCTTAAAATTTGCCCAGAGTGTATCCACATTACTCCCTTCACTTATCCAAGAATTAAATTTTGATTTCAGGTAAGCTCCAAATTTATCGAATTTAGTTTTTCTGTATAATTTCTTGTCCTGTGTGACCCTCCTATTAAGCCTTTTTGGTACCAGACCAACGTCCATTATTGCAGCCTTATGGTCACCTATTCCTTCAATTACGTGGGTTTTTTCAACAAGTTCCCCTGGTTTTATCAGGAATACATCCGGCAAGTTCCTGAGTCTAGTTGGTGCTTGCACTACTTGTGTAAATCCTCCCTCCCAAACTAATGTATTTGCAAGTTTCTGTTCATGGGCTTCTGTTGCAGCTCCATTCCAATCAACCTAATTAAAGCAAGGTGTAATGTACAGCGACTGTCCTCATCGGATGTTAGTGGATGCACAGGAGGAGAAACTGTTTATGTAAATGAACACTTAACTCCTAAAGCTAAAGGCCTTCTCAAAAAAGCAAAGGACCTAAGGCAGAAAGGTTACAAATTTGTTTGGTCAAGGGAAGGGAAAGTCTTTATAAGGAAGGATGAGTTATCCCCAATTACTCACGTAAAAAGTATTGAGGATATTCTCACTTTGGAAACCTTGTAATTCACATCATTTCTGTGGAAGTTGTAGAAAAACAGGTAGATAACTTAAAAGAACTAAAAGGAATTGCTTACGGATTTAGAATTTTATATTCAAACTGTCAGAGTATCAGGAATAAATGGAGTCAGTTCAACAGCCTTATTATAACCGAAGCAAATTTCCCGGATATTATAGTATTGACTGAAACATGGTTATGTCTCGAAGAGGAGAAATATTTCAATGTAAATGGATATGACGGTTACTTTTGTTCAAGAGTTAATACTAGAGGGGGAGGGATAGCTATTTTCATCAAAAGGCCTCTTAAGGCAAATATAGTGATGTCTATTAATGATACTAAAACACCCTATAATCTATTGCTTGTTGAGGTAATCGGTTTTAGTAAGGATTTCCAAATTTTAGCTTGCTACAACCCGAATGTGAATCATGGCACTGAATTTCTTAAAATTCTTGAGGATACTTGGATGAAGTATAGTAATAAAGCATGCTTTACAGTTGGAGATATAAATATAGATAAGTTAGGACAAAGTCGTCTAGCTGAAGAACTTGATAAATTATGTGTTTGTTTCAACCAGAATGCATGTAATGCAATATATCCGACCAGAGTTACAACTGATAGTGCTACCTTGATAGATCATATCTATATTAACAAACAGTATTGTTGCAACCTGTATAATGTATTCAGTGATTTTAGTGACCACAACCTTTTAGTATGCGACTTTGAAATTCCTATTACTGGTACTGCTCAAGTTCATAAAAGGCATAAGCAAACGCAAAGATGGAATTTACAAGCCATGGATTATTTTATGTCTGTTAATCCATTAGAGATCAAGGATGATGATAGCTGTGAAATAATAGTGGACAAATTGATCTATTATTTGGAAAACGTCAACAGTGAGACTAGGGACCTAAGATCGAGTCATAATACAAGTGGAAGATTAAGGCCATCTTGTCCATGGGTAACTCCAGATTTTTTAAAGCTAATTGATCAAAAGAACAGGTTATATAGTAAACTAAAAAGGCAGCAAATCAGAGTAAGATCTGGATGTGAGTATCAGTCAAAGGAGCTAATTGCAGACTATAATGCACACTGTAAGAAAGTAACAAAAATGAGAAGAGAACTAGAAAATGCATATTTTTTGAATAGATTAAACAACACAAATAATCACTGGAAAATTATCAATGAAATATTATCTACAGATACCAAAGCCAATAATAATAGTAATATTAACCTGGAAGTAAATGGTAATTTGGTTACAAATCCAACTGAAGTCTGTACAATTTTTAATGAACATTTCACAAGTATTGGTAAGTCACTTGCCGATAAAATTCCTATCAACGATTGCACCAAATCAGTAACAGGACCTGTCAACTCTATTTTTCTTGAGCCCACAGATGAAATTGAAGTCTCACGAATAATTAATGATCTTAAAAAAAGTAGTAGTTTGGATGTTTCTGGCTTAAATAATAACATAATTAAGGCCCTGTTTCATCAGTTAGTACCGTATATCACAAAATTAATAAATAAATCCTTGAGCGAAGGGAAAATTCCTAAGAAGTTAAAAGTGGCCCGTGTAGTACCAATCTATAAGGGATCAGATAAACATGATGTTAATAATTATAGACCTATCTCAATACTTCCTGTTATTTCTAAAATATTAGAAAAGGTAGTGAAGGACCGGCTACTAAAATTTCTTCTTCGTAACCATTATTTCTATAAGCATCAGTATGGATTCATTCCCAACTCTAGCACAAACAATGCAGTGGAAGATATTATTGTTAGACTTCAAGAGGCTCTAGATTCAGGATTGCTTGCTTCAGGTTTATTTATAGATTTAAAAAAGGCTTTCGACACTGTGGATCACTCTCTACTGATTCATAAATTAGAATCAGCTGGTGTGAGAGGAATTGCACTTCACTGGTTTGTAGATTACCTTAAAGACAGGGAACAATTTGTTAGTTGCATGAATGCTGAGAGTAGTTGCCAAGCAATTGCTATTGGGGTGCCACAGGGATCTGTTTTAGGCCCAATATTATTTTTAATATTTATCAACGACATTGGTAGACTAAATTTAAACGGTAAGATATCCCTATTTGCTGATGATACCAATGTATTCTATGTTGGAAAGTCTGTCTATGCTCGAACAGAAAATGCAGGAAGATGCACATCTGATTATATCATGGATGCATGAAAACCGTCTAACAGTTAACTTAAGTAAAACTAACTATATCGTCTTTCACAAGCCTTCCTACAACCTACCTTTAGACATGCAATTATTCTTCCACGACCAATGTCTACCCCGAGTTAAATCTACCAAATTTTTGGGATTAGTCATTGATGAGCTACTCTCATGGGATAATCATGTCAAAGCTATTGGTGGAAAAATAATTCCAGCTATAGGAGTTCTAAGCCGAGTAAAATACAAAGTTTCTTGAGCACTACTGAAGTCTATATATCACGCACTTATTGAAAGTCACATTGCATACATGATTCACATTTGGGCCTGTTGCAGCAGAGGATTATTCAATAAAATTAATATATTACATAAAAGGGCTTTGAAAATACTTTTCAATCTTCCCATGTTAACACCTACAATTCAATTATACCAACAATGTAATGTCCTATCACTAAATTGTCTCCGTCAAAGAGCCTCAGTAATAATGATATATAAAATTAAACATAAAATAACCAATTCAAATATCATACTCACAACCAATTCAGATACTCACTCACACATCACCAGAAATGCAAGCAATATCCACTATAATGTAATAAATACCAGCAGGTTTGGAAATAATTCACTATGGCATTACTCATCATCTATATATAATAGACTGCCTGATGGCCTGAAAAATATCTCCTCACTGAGAACTTTCAGGAAAGAACTGTTTAAATTCTTAATGGATTCAACAATGTAACTTACATGTAATTTCTAAAATACCATTGTTACCTTGATGTACTGCACTATCACGAGCCAGGGCTCAGGTGCCCCTTATGAGATAATAAATAAAATAAAAAAAACTTCTGGCAAGTTTAAATCCCCCCCAATTATTATCATGTCATTATTGTTTTTATGAGTGTAATCTATTACTTTCTCAAATATTTCCATGTCCCTTTTCTCTCTCCCAGGCCTATATATTCCTATAATTCCCACCTCCTTCATATTGTCACAAACTAATTTTATCCCTAATATTTCATCCTTTTCGTCGGTAAACCATTCATGTGAGCAGTAAGTTTCCTTCACCAGTATAAACACACCCCCCCCCCCCTCCCTTCTTATTTCCTCGGTCTCTATGATAGACTACATACCCTTCTGGGAATACTTATCTATTTCCTACCCCTAAATAGATTATTAACATTGTATTGAAAAGACGGACATTATTAATAGTTTAATTAGTGAACATATTCAATACGGACCTAAAATGGAGAATATTGCTCTAGCCACAGTGTCCCAGCCACCACACGGTCACCGCAAATCTCCATTTGATAGGGAGGGTCCCCACTGTACAATAAGGCATAATGTAAGCTGAATTATTGCCATATATGAACATAATACTCTATTGGGATACAGAGAATTCAACTTGCCATAGGTTAAGAGAATTTTAGGGACTGATCTTAGGCTGAATCCTCTCTTACTGTGGACCTGATTACCCTTTTAATGGGGCAGATGACCTCAACGAAGAAATATATACCAGGATTGCAGCTGGTAACAGGAGTTACTATGCGTTGGCAAGGTATTCCAGATGAGAAGCTTAAGTAGGAATCTGAAATTAATTATCTATCGCACAGTAGTGAGGCCAGTGGTGACCTATGGTTCAGAGGCATGGACTATGACGCAAGGGGATGAGGAGTTATTACGAAGATGGGAAAGGAAGATACTTAGGAAAATATATGGGCCAGTGAATGATAGTCGATTTTGGCGAATCAGAAACAATAGAGAGATCAGAGAACTATATGGAAAACCAGATTTAGTAGCCGAAATAAAAAGCAATAGACTGAGATGGCTAGGGCATGTTGAAAGAATGACGGAGAACCGGATGGCAAAGAAAGTCTTTGAAGGTAAACCTGGAGGGTGTCGTATGAGGGGTAGGCCAAGGATAAGATGGTTGGATGACGTAGAGGATGACCTGAGGAGAATGGGAGTAAAAAGATGGAGAAACAAGGCCATGATTTCAGAGGAGTGGGTGAAGATTGTCCAGGGGGCCAAGGACCGACATGGGCTGTAGCACCAAGGAGTAAGTAAGTAAGATGACCTCAACGTTCCAGCAATCACCATCTACACACCACTCTTCATTGTTGTCATTTTACTTAGAGGCTGTGTGTAAAAGTTGTTTGTTGATTTGTGTTATTGTGAGGAAGAACCATCCCAGCATTTCCCTTGAGTAGAAGTGGGGAAGCTACTAGAGACTAATTTCAGGATGACTGATGTGGGAATAAAACCCACCTCTTTTCAGTTTTGACTCATGAGGTTGAATGTAACCCTGTTCCAACCCTTAGACCAGAATTAAATTTCTTGACAGAGCAGGGAATCAAACCCCTGGACCCTTTGGGACTGAAGTCTCAATATACATATAACCTAACCCAAAATCACACAAAGCCTTGAGTATTTTTAACTTATTTTCATTTATGAAATAATAGGCTTATGAGATCACCTTTTGTCCATGTGTGTCCCCTGCCGTCCCCCCTCCCCCCACGGAGCGATTTCAATGAAATTCGGTAAGGTCATAGCACTACTTCGGCCGACCCAGACCGTGCCCCTCAAATTTTATTACGACTCACCAATCCAACATGGCGGCTGTGCAAAATAATTCGCCGGCATTGCATATCTCCGAAACTGTTACTGATATCACCCTAAAATTTTGTACGGTGATAAAGGGCACTACTAAAAGTTCACCTATGAGACTTTCAAAAACGTGTTAACTACAAAACGAACATGGCGACCAAGCGAAGGTGAAACTTTTAAATAGACCTTTTTCGCGATTTAACCATCCAAACGCAATGAAACTTGGTACAGCAAATATGTATACACATTGTAATGCACTGGCATCTAATTTAGTTCAATTGTTTATATAACCTCAAGATGGCGGATGTGCGAAATATTTCACCGGTATTCTATATCTCCGAAACTATTACTGATATCACCCTGCGAGTTTGTACGGTGATAAAGGATACTACTACAAGTTTACCTATGAGACTTAAAATCTGTTAACTACAAAACGAACATGGCGGCCAAGCGAATTTGAAACTTTTAAATAGACTTTTCTCGCGATTTAACTATCTGAGCGCAGTGAAACTTAGTACAGCAAATGTTTATACACATTGTAATGCACTGGCATATAACTTAGTTCAATTGTTCACATAACCACAAGATGGCGGCTATGCGAAATATTAAAATCTGGTTTTCATTTCTTGTGACCTAATGCTATTGAAGTTTGAATACTACACCTACACAATAATCTTCATGTAATAGTACATAACTCTAAGACCTACATAAAATACAACATGGCGACCATTCGAAATATTTAGAAGGTTCTCAATATCTACGAATCTAATTCAGCAATCAAACTAAAATGTTGTATGTTTAAAAGTTTATAGAGGCGATTAACATAAGTAGGATATATGAAAATAGGCTGTATAGTTCTTCACGGAACTACTTGTTGAAGGGTTCATTCAATATTCGGTTTACAAAAAAGAAAAGAAAAAAAGAGCAACATAATACAGTATTAGTGCATTTGACAGCCTTTCTTAAAATAAGGTTTTAGATATGAATGTGCTACCCCAATCAATTAATTGGTATCTCAGTTTTCTAGCTGAGTGATATTGGCAATGTGGACATGTGAGTTCACATCACTGCAAAGGTAAATATACAGAGATAAACCCACTTTGCTTTTCCCCCCACTTTCACTGCCTGCTTATCAGGGCTTGTTACCTTCCTTCGTTCCTTGGGAGCTTCATTCATACATCTACAAGATAATAAACTATTCCAGGTGCAGTGCAGGAATGGAGTGGATATTATTCAGCTGCAACCAAATTAAACAGCTGCACTGAAGGTAACGTAAAACCTCTCTTGCAATATAGATATAATAATGATACTATCGTATGGCCTCGTTTGCCTGGTGCAAGCTTTGTTATTTGACACCCAGAGGGCAACTTTGATGTCGAATTTTGTTGTTCCTTGAAGCACTATGAAAGTCAAGGAGGTTAGATATCTAAGCTCCTTGACTCTATAGCGCTTTCTAGTAGAGAAATGAGGAACTTTGTGTTGGCGGGAAATCCCGAGATTAATTTTGCCATAATGAACATGGCCTACTGAAGTCAAATGGGTTCTTTAACATGCCAACATCATATGGCATGCGTGTCGTGATTTTTGCCGCCTTTCAAAAATCTTGCAATAGATGAATTTAGTGAACCATATAGAAGCATATTCATATTGTCCTTGTGGAAACGAGGCCCTGTGCCATACAGTGGCATAACTAGGGCTTGCTTCTGGAGTGGGACGAGCTGTGGGGGTGTGGGCTCGGACATAATGAGACACAATCACTTAAAGCAAGTATACGATCCCAAAGTTTCATAGCCTCCAATCTATATTTTTTGTGTTTGATTTCATTAGCATTTGATACATTGTGGTTGCACTTATCAGTGTGTGAATGATGGTTGGTTGGTTGGTTCCTTAGTTTAGGGGCTGCGACAACGCGGTCATGTAGCCCCGTGTACTTTGAGTGTGTGTAGAATCTGTCTGATAACCGGTGTTAATTGTGATGACTGTATTAGTGTGTGTATCTGTTTTTAATTCAAGTAAAGATTGCAGATAGTAGGTAATCTGTGATTGCAGACATTCATTTTTCAAAGTAGTTCCTACTTTTGCCGCCAAACGCCACCGTCAACGACCAACTAGTTCAGAACTTAGATACCAGATGCCACCGCAGTCGGCTCTTGACGACGAACGTAGGAACCTAAGGACGTTAGTCAGATGTTTAACCTATATATAATTTAGCTTCACACAGGTGTAATTAGTGGAAGGTTCTTTAACATGCCATAAATCTATGAAATGGGACCGCTGGCTTTATCCCTACTTCCCCTCCGAAGGAAGGCATACACTCTTAAAAATACGACGACTTCGGCAGGGTTTGAACCCGTGACCTTGGGCATAGAAGCTCAGCATGCTACCAACTACGCCACCGAAGCCACTCAAGTAAAGTTTAACTTAAACAGTTTAATACAGCTTAACATAATATTGTTCATTTTCCACAGTGATACTCACACTCCGATACTAACAGCTGACCATTCTAATTATTCAGTAAGTGTTACTGAATAACACTTATTTATTTATTTATTTAGGGTAACACTAAAATTTTCACATGAGTGAAAGGAAATGCTTTCAAATTAGTAAATATAAATGTACATAAATCAATCCTTTGTCATCAATCCTAAGATTGGTTTTATTTAAAATTTAAAACTTCAACAAATTTCAACCTCATTCCAGCTCTCACACCAGAATTAAAATTTCTTGCCAGAGCCGGAAATCGAACTCGGACCTCCGGGATGACAGCCAAGAAAGCTAGCCGCGAGGTGGTCGAGCGTATAGTTAAGCTTAAAAGAACACAGAGATAACCTATGAACTTCACCTACTTGCATTTAAAAATATCGCAAATTGTGCTAATTATACTGTAGGTGAAACAATTCAATGAATTGATATTACATCGCTTATACTCTTTCTACTTTGCACAAAAGAATTAACTTATTGATGTTCATATCAGTGGCGGCTGGCGGATATTTGTTTTGGGTGCTTACACTAAGGAGAGGTGGGGTAGGGTATCAAAGAAGATGGTACACACGTGCTCGGTAAAACTGATGTAGCTTATTCGTCACGATTGCCGCGGTTCTGAGAACATCATCACATTCACCTCGAGATCAAATTGATTATTTTAAAAACTTCACGAGAACAAAACCACGTAAGCTCTATAGGCTACACGAGGGCGAGAAAGAACCGCAAGTATCGCACTCCGCTCAAATAACATTGCGAGACATGGTATCGCCAGTAGACGGCAAATCTTGGATGCCTTCGTCCGCCCTCTCCCTCCTTGTTGCAATCAGCGGGCAACGACCGGGGGAGTTAGCTGTTGGGATAGGACTTACTTTGCCATACCCTCCACTATTGAGATCTGGTCGGTGTTCGAGTCTAGCAACGACCACGCGGCGAGCGATCCTATACAATAGGTCTATTATAGTGTTGGAGCGCTTCGCTTTCTCAAACAGTTCACTCTACTACACGTTTTTCTGAATTGTTAAATAACAAAACTATGAATTCCTGTGCATGTAAGAGGATCATGGTTTATATTGCTAAAATATTATTATTAGTATTACATTATTCTATTATTATTATTATTATTAATGTTATTATTATTGTGCCGTTATTACGTCACTTTTTACCCTTACTGCTCTGTTTAGTCGATGGTCTCTAGGACTCTGCCTGCAGTGGAGATATCAGTTCTCTGTTTTGCCGCTAGAGAGCTGCACCACGGTAAGAAGTTCATAGTAGCCTTGGGTCTGCTATATGTATCTTTGGAGCATGACCAGTCTTCCTGATATTTTGAAGTCAATTGCGTTTTGTTTTTCTTCGATGTTCTGTTGGGGTTTCTTAACTATGCACGACTGTCAGCTGGAATGTGAACAGAAAAGGATCGACGGAGCCATTGCTAAGTTCTGGCTTCTTATGAAGTTATTCTAGTACCGTAATTAAAAGATTTTAATGTCCATTCCTTCGATGATAATGAAACCTATATGTTTGATAGTTGTGGTTTCTTAACGATGTACGACAGTCAGCTGGAATGTGAACAGAAAAGGATCGACGGAGCCATTGCTAAGTTCTGGCTTCTTATGAAGTTATTCTAGTAATCAAAAGATTTTAATGGCCATTCCTTCGATGATAATGAGACCTATATAATTGATAGTTGGGTTTCTGAAACGATGCAAGACAGTCAGCTGGTATGTGAACAGAGAAGGATCTGTTGGATAACTGTCGTAAAAAGTATGCTGGATCACCTATGTCTTTCTCCGTGCGAAGGCAAGTACTGGGAACGTGAACTATTTCCACATCTTTTAAGTTTTCTAAATCTAATCTTGTTGTTAATGCTTTGTAAATGTAATGTTTAAAAAATGTCAATAGAAGTTGTTCTTTAAGGAACGCAAGTGTATCATTTCTATGTCTAAGCTTAGTACTGTGGTCTCGGAATACTATCCTGGGTATGTTTTCTTATGGACCTGGTCCTTCCAATTAAGGGGGTAACTCCTGCGTGTCAATTATTATTATTTAAAAATCTGGTCGCTATGTAACACTGCAACCTAATTACCGGCCGTCACTAATTTACATTCCGGAGGCTCCGGGTTCGATTCCCGGCTCCGTCAGGGATTTTAGAAACTGACGTGAGGGCTGGAACGGGGTGCACTCATCCTAGTGAGGACAATTGAGTAGCTGTCTGTCAGTGAGGCAGCGCCCCGATCACGAAAACCAAGATTAACGGCCGAGGGAACCCGATGCACTGATCACGCGTCACCCCAATATCCGCAGGCCAAATGGCTGGGCAGCGGTCGCTTGGTAGGCCTAGGCCCTTCGCGGGCTGTAGTCCCAGGGGTTATATTTCATTTATTATTACTAATTTACGTTCTTTCTACTTGGCACAAAAGAATTATTGTGTAACATTATTGATGCTCATCTACCACAGCATCTCACAACATTTTTTCTGAGAAGCAGTATCTCTGTCGTTTATCATACACGTTAGCACACCAATCCGCTAGGCCCAGATAAGAACTTTCTACATTGTCATGGAGATTAAGTAAGCATTAGTAATCTTCCGAGGAATGTGCTAACGCCTTAAGAGTCATCTTACTTACATCACAATGTGAAAAGATGACTCCTTCAAGATATTCCAGTATAGGCTATAGGTTATAGATGCATTCACACAGGAAGTAAGTACTCCACCTAGCAGGAATCAGGGCCGTAAAGAGTGACCACGGGCCCTAGGACAACGTCTTCGGGGCCCCTACATTTTTATTCAACCGGTGACATAATTTTGGAAGTACGGTATTAATCTTCCATTTTTTTAAGGCTATAAAATTCTCCGTGGAATTTGGCATTGAATTGAATATCATAAGTTTACTTGGCTTTCAGTTATTCAGCCATTTTCTTTTTATCTCTCATCGGTTGTTCTTTTACTTCAAACTTTTGATCACTGCGCATTGGCAATAATAAAGAAAGCTTTTCAGTCGGTCAACACGAATTGTGTCCAATTACATTAGGCGGGAAACAAAACTGTACTTACCCAACAAGCTAACACACCTTTTATGTACAAATACCTACTTTGGATGACATGTTTCGAACGCCACGCGTTCATCCTCAGATCCTGTTCACTTAGGCTTAACTAGTATAATGATGTTTATGAATCACAATTAAACACAAATAAATACAGGGACTTTGTTTTATATGCGACAGGGATTTTCGCTCCCCCGCTCGCCCACGTTGCGAGCTTGTCTCCCGACAAGCACTTTGCCGTAATGTGGCGCCCGGCCGGCACTGAGTCATTGAGTATAGGAATTCGTACTTACCTAGTTCGCAGCTGGTGCTGAAAAAGTTTGCCATTCACTGCTATACATCGCTGGCACATTTTCAGCACCAGCTGTGAACTAGGTAAGTACGAATTCCTATACTCAATGACTCAGTGCCGGACGAGCGCCGCATTACGGCTAAGTGCTTAGCGAGAGACAGGCTCGCAACGTGGGCGAGCGGGCGAGCGATAATCCCCGGCGCATATAAAACAAAGTCCCTGTATATACACTATTTATATTACCGTACATTGTATAAACTTGTGTAACGTGTCAACTATTTACAGATAGTATATTACATAGAAGTGTAGCATTTGTCTGATAACCTGTATCACTGTGATGTCTGTACTAGTGAGCGTATCTGTAATTGAGTTAGAATTTGGGTAGGAAGCGGTCGCGGCTTGAGTTGCGTAGGCTACTATCCCGGCGTTTGCCTGGAGTAGAAGTGAGAAACCACGGAAAACTACTTCCAGGATGGTTGAGGAAGGAATCTAACCTGCCTCTTCTCAGATGCCTTATGAGGCTGAGTCTTACCCCGGTCCAGCCCTCAGAACAGAATTCAATTTCTTGGCAGAACCGGGAATCGAAACCGGGCATCCACGGTGACAGCCAAGAACGCTAGCCACTACGCGGATTGAGGAGCAATAGTGCTGCGTCATCAATGCTTGCTAAGTCATCTAAGCCTAGACTTATTTCATCGCGTTGTCTTAGCAAGGGTTTGTTTGATGAATTTCTTGGTTCAGACAGAAAGCCCACTTTACTTTAAGATATTTATGTAGATATAAAAACTTAATCATATCTGGAAGTGTCTTTATTGTTAATACCGTACCAAATCGTATTGAATAAACTTATTCCCTCTCTATAAAACGGAACCTCGCCGCGGCCGTGTGACGGACAGGTCGCAATAACTCACCTAGTCATCTGGCGCTGACTCAACGAGCTTACCCGTCATACGGCCCCGGCGAGGTTCCGTTCTATATGGATGGCTCTAACTGTATAGGCTATATTCGTGTGCATGTGAGAGAAACGCTTAGCTTTTTATTGCTACATATTATTATTATAATTATTATTATTATGGAATTATATTATTATTTTTACTGAAGTCGACTCCGTGGTGTAGCGGTCAGCGTGCTTAGCTGCCACCCCGGAGGTCCGAGGTTCGATTCCCGGCTCTGTCACAAAATTTGATAAGTGGTATGAGGACTAGAACGGGGTCTACTCAGCCTCGGGTGGTCCAAATGAGTAGATGGGGTTGGATTCCCACCTCAGCCATCCTCGAAGTGGTTTCTGTGCTTTCCCACTTCGTCTCCGGGCAAATGCCGGGATGGGGGTACCTACGTAAGGCCACGGCCGCCTCCTTCCCTCTTCCTTGCCTATCCCTCCCAATCTTTCCCTCTCTTCCCATCCCTCATGAGGCCCCTGTTCGCTTTGCAGGTGAGGCCGCCCTGGCGAGGTGCTGGTCTCACCTCCCCAGTTGTATCCCGCGATTAGGTGTTTCAAGCTCCAGGACACTGCCCTAGTGGCGGTAATGGTGGGATCCCTCGCTGAGTCTGAGGGAAAAGCCAACTTGGAGGGTAAACCGACTAAAAAAAAAATTGAAAAAAATATGAGTGTTGTGCGCAACATCCAAAAATCGGGGACTTAGTTTTATACTAAGTAGAGATTGTCGGGGGAGATCGGGACGAGCCGATGTGAGATGCGCGAACCGAAGTAGCCGAGGGTTCTTTTGTTTGTTGTACCTTTATAATTACAGTACTGTACATTAGGCCAGCTCGAGTGCGTGTCTGCCTGAGTGTCAAAGGTCATGCTATGGTGTTGTTCACATATCGTTCATCAAATAGTTACTGCCCACGTGTCACATTCCAGTGCTTATGAAATCAGATCGATTACAAGACATGTCAGCTAGTTGCTGTAGTTAAGGGTAAGCGAAGGGGTCGCTCAGAAAGCTTTCCCACGACTGTTAAACCTACAGTGCGATTACTTTCTGGTGGCAAAAAAATCACAGCAGGGCTTACAGTGTTGACGATGAAGTTAATTGTTGTTTTAAGGGACCTAACATCTAGGTTATCGGCCCCGATGACACACAGTGAGTTTCATATGCGGGAGAGTCCATGTGCTGTAGAATTAGCATTTTGTAGTAGAAAGAAAACCACAAATTTGGGTTAGATCTAACAAATGAGTAATTTTGAAATTACATTTTAATGTGAAACTAAAATCACACTTGTAAAAGTTTAATAACTCAGTGTGATAAAAATGTATGTAATAATAGTACCGTACATTATGCAACGAGCCTATAATGGCAATAATTAAGACATGAGTATGTTTATAAAACGAGCGTAAGCGAGTTTTATAATTTCCATACGAGTGTCTTAATTACCATTATAGGCGAGTTGCATACGACTGTTTATGTTCGACGATAATTATAACTGTATTATATGTTTTAACATAAATATTCATAAATATCTGTTGAGATTCAGTCACTTGAATTTTGTGATCGGAGTGCAAGCGCTGGGTTTGAAGTTCTCTGACCGACCGACGCATGCGCTCTGTGTGCTTGGCAATGCCATACCTATTCTTTGATGCCATGTGTTTACAGCCTGCCGATGCGGATGTGCACCAGCATTCAGTCAAACTGTCACCGAAGTCGTTTGAAAGCAATGCGCTGTGTAGAAATTGGAGTTGGGGATATTAAGGCACATTGCTATTTCTTGTCTCATATTCGCCAGTTTATTTACGCGAAAAAATGGACGGTGCACTTCCCATGTCGGTAATTTATATAAACATGTTGGATTTTGAGCGCATGCGCAAAGGTATCCTTACGCAATTGGTCAATGAATGAGCTCTGATTGGCTGGTGAAACTGTATCATAATGAAAACTCGTACTATAATGAGCCTCATTATGATACAGTTTTCTGACATATAATGTTTACATTTCGACATCGTCGAACATAAAGTAGGCTATTTATTTTAAATTACAGTAGGTTAAATTAACACAGAAGAAAATTGTTAGAAGTCAAAGAAAGTCAGAAATTTATACTGATGCAAAATCAGAATAGAACAGAGATAATAGCCTACACAAAATCAACTCCAGTCTTGCTTCAATATCCACCAATGTGGGCAAGTGCATGCAAGTTCGTGAAGCCTCAACATTGTTGAGCTTACAGCTGTCTTATAGACATTTTTAGTCTCGCCCTCATAGCACTTGTTGACCTACACGGCGGAAAATAAAAGCGACGGGTGGGCAACAATGTGCAGAAGGGATTACTCTCCGCATTCCAGACCGGTGGTCAAGTCGTCATTAACATTTCAAGAGTGTGGAAACTCCTCATTTGAAACTCGCATTTTCTGTAGGTTTGTGCCGTGTCTCGTGTGAGGTTTCGCCTAGGACACCCAGCTAGCTCATTAGCGGGCTCTTGGTGTCCCCGCCCGGACCCCCACAGGAGTAGCGACTGCGCGCTACCTCCCTTTTTATGAAACGCACCTGCGCCTCTTTACTGCGAGAACTAAAAGCTCAAGCAGTCATAACCTCCCTATGAAGGCTTCCAAAAAGATGGTATATTGGCTTTCACGGCCAGTGAATTACATAAATCTATGACATGGGACCGCCGGCTTTACTTTAGTTTTAACGCTCTTAAAAAATCCAAAGACTTCGGCCGGGTTTGAACCGTGGCCTTGGGCATAGAAGCTCACCATGCTACCAACTACGCCACCGAGGCCGCCTCAAAACGCATTAAAAGTGATTTACTGGTCGTGAAAAGTGAAAATACAAGAGTGCGAGCCATTATGAGCATTTCGCGCTTTATTTCAATTGCGAAGAAACAACACCTCTGCCTATTATTGTTATTATACCGGCCACGGTGGCCGAGAGTGGTAGCGCGCTAGCTCCTGCCTCACTGGCATCGGGAGACCTTGGGTTAAAATCCCACCTCGGCCGTCCTGAAAATGGTCTTTGTGGTTTCCCATTTTCACCACCACTTCGTCAGCAGATACAACTGGGGATGGTGACGACCCGATCGCCCTGGCGACCGTTATTAGGAAGGATCAGGGAAGTGATTTTGGATGGAAGTTGGCCGTGGACCTGTTGAAAGGAACTACCGCGGCATTTACCTCTTGGTGAAAATGGGAAAACACGACATGCATTTACAGGATGGTCAAGGTAGGATTCGAACCCACGCCACGCTCTCCCGATGCCAGCGTGCCACGTGCTAGCGCGTTAGCACTCTCGTATCTATCTACCCCCAAAAATTCGATCAAAATCAATCTTTGTACGTGACTTCAGCAAATTCAAATTAAATCATTTTAAAACGGACGCAGAACTACTCCCTTGGCAGAATTTCTACCAATTCACTGACATAGATGAAAAAGGGATTGTATTTAATGATTGTGTAAGTAAACTCTACGATGATCATGCACCGCAAAAGAAAGTGGATATAAAACATAGCTCTGCTCCGTGGATCAGTAAAGAAATCAAAACGCTTTTATAGAAACGTAATAAAGCACGTAGAACATTTGTTAAATCTAAACTTACCGATGACTATGAAGAGTACAGAATTCAGCGTAATAAGACAAAGCAAACAATCAGGAACACAAAAGTGAAATATTTTATGTACAACCACTTCAGTGACTGCAAAACCACATCCACCAGATGGCGTGCTGCAAAATCATTGGGAGTTGGTACCAGTTCAAACACTGATGTTGAGATGCCTGTCTCTGCATCACAATTAAATGAACATTACTCAAATGTAGCGTCAATTGGTGATGCATTAAGAGTTTCAGAGACCGTCATGAACTACACATCCATCCCTCCTCCTGCCCATGGATTTTTTTTTCATTATGTATGTTTACCCACACCAGATTGTAAAAGCCATCAAATCAATTCGTACAAAAGCAAGAGGCCCTGATAGCATCTCAATTTATCTTATTTCAAACTCTCTTGAGGTATTTCTAGCCCCATATCCATCTATTTAATTTCTCTCTACGAAGTGGAGTATATCTGTCTCTTTGGAAGTGTGCCAAAAATAAAAATAAACCGTTAGTTGTAGTGACTTTAGACCGATAAATATCCTTTGTGCCCTTAGTAAAGCGCGTGAGAAAATATTTCATGAACAAGTATGCGACTACCTAAATAAATTTAATATCTTCAATCCTTACCAATCTGGGTTTAAAAAGGGGCATTGTTAAAGGTCAGCGATGATATACGCTCAGCTATGGACGAGCGTCAGCTTACATCTTAAGTCTTTTCGATTTCAGTAAGGCTTTTGACTGTGTGAATCACATTATACTTCTTGCAAAGCTGAAATCTTTTGGCTTCTCTCGGATTGCTCTTTCCTGGTTCAAATCCTACCTTTCAGGCGTACACAGGGAGTGGTCCTCGCGGATGGTTCCTTCTCAGACTGGAAGTCGGTAGAAAGTGGAGTACCTCAGGGATCTGGCTTAGGTCCACTATGCTTCTCGATTTACATAAACGATGTTTCTAATGAGTTCCGAATTATAGTAGTTCTGTTCATATATACGCTGATGACCTCCAAGCCTATTTTCACTTCATGCCTAACACTGCATGTGATCGTATCAATCTGTTTAATGAAGACATTGACAGGCTTTGTGAATTGGCCCTAAATCATAGTCTTAACTTGAACATATCTAAAACACAACTTATATCCATTGGATATACAAAACTTCTAAATTCAGTAGATTTTAATTCACTTCCACAGTTCGTTTTGGTCTAAGAGTACTCAGTGGATCATGTTTTATCTTTTGAGTTATTAAATATTTAAATTGGTTGATTCTGAGGAATGTTATGAGTGCCGAAGCGAATATTAGAAATAATTATGAAAACTTAACCGAGTCAGTCCGGCCATTCTATCCGGTCGATTTCCTTCATTCCTTTTTAATTGAAAGGTATTCATGCACGGATTTGTTAACAAGTATTAAAAATCACTTAACTTCCGCCTTCCTCAAATTATTTGATTTCTTGAACTTTTTCCAACTCTTTTCTCTCATTGAAGCAATCATCTTATATATTAAAAATATTTATGAAATCTTAAGTTGGCCATTCTATCCGGTCGATTTTCTTCATTCTTTTTTTTTAATGAATGGTATTCATGCAAAGATTTGTTATCAACTTTTTATCTCTTTGAAGCGATCATATCGTTGGTTCTAATTGAGGTACGCTGCAGGCGCGGATCTAGAGTTTGGCTTGGGGGGGGGGGGGGGGGTGGTCAGAGAATCGAAATTGTTAAGAAAAATGGCATCACTAAAAACGCAATCACAAAATAACCAAATGTACAAAACCAGACCAATTTTTGTTGCAAGCTACACGGATAGAAATTTGATGCGTTTAGCGCACCAAATATATTCGGTACAAATTGCAACGGCGTGTTTTGCGACTTTTACATCGAGCTTCGAGAAAAGTATCAAGGTACGTTACAGTTTCGGCAAGTCGAGTTGCTACCGACAAAGGGAGAAAGTCACAGCTTAAATTGCCAAAAAATGCTTGCAGTTTGGACGTCGGCAAAATGTTTTGGTGCGAAAAAAGACCCAAATTCCTAACTGTGCGTTGCTGCACATTCATCGTGACATCACTATAAACATCGATTCGGTAATCACAAGGTTTGCTAAACAGAATAGACGAGTTGATTTTGTTATATAAATAATCGTTTTATATAACAGGTATGAAGTTGTAACAGAACATAATAATTGCAATACAGATATTTTCAGTATTGAAAAAAATGGAAAAAAAAACTGTTTTTCAATTAAAATTCGTTAAGTTTTATTTGTCTGGTTATTGTGTTTTCGTTTTTTGAGTTTGCAAAAAAAATTGGTCTCCGTTTGGGGGGGGGGGGTCATGACCCCCGTACCCCCCCCCCCCCCCCCCTGAATCCGCGCCTGGGTGCGCCATGTGCTGACTTTGAAAGAAGGTGCTATTGCACTGTTCCTTAGGAGTTTCAATGCAACTAAGATACAGGGTCATCGAAAAATAATGCCAACATTTAAAATAACTGTTATAAAAAACTATTCGAGGTAATACAATTGTTTTAATCTTAAAATGGGCGGAAAAAGATAGATTTTTTTTCATACCTTAGTATGTTTCGATATGTGCACCGTTCGTAGCTCTGCAAATGTCTAGTCTGTAGTCGATTTCTTGCCATTTACGTGCAATCACTTCAGGAGTAACTGTCAAGATGGCGGCAGACATTCGCTCCCGCAGGTGCTCCAAATCCCGATTTTTTTCTGCATACACAATGTTTTTAATGTACCCCCAGAAAACATGGTACTGAACGGCGCGGCGGTCGGGCGGTGCAGTTATGGCGCGTCCCCGGCCTACCTTGACTACTGCGCATCTAGTGTGCACATAGCAAGGCCACGCCAGCTCCACAACAAAACTTACTTTAACCAGCTGGCGTTCAGTGAAAGAATTACACGTTTAACATAAAGGGTTTCGGTGCTATAATTTTTTAAAATGTTGGCATAATTTTATCATTTCAAATGATCTTGTCGACTTCGTCGTTATGGTTGGGGTCCATCGTTATGCATTACGGACACGGACACGGACACGGTGACGGGCGTGACGTCATGCAGCCGCGCGGGAAGTGACGTCATGCAGCGGCCCGGGAACGTGACGTCATGCTCACGCGGGGAGCGAGAACCAGACGCTAATGATTATTGGAGTCTGTTGAAAGAGGCCTGTCGTCGAGCGACCTTTTAAAAATCAGAAACTCACTCCACACATCTGTAAATCAGTATTCTTCCCTTAATTCAGATACACTATTCATTAAACAAACATATATGGCATAGTCATGACCTCTTCATGGAGAAGCTATTGTCTAAATCTGGACACTCATACTACATCCTTACACTAATTCAAATTTACGGCCAAATGATCCTTCTGACAGGGAGGCAAAGGTTTCCGCCGGCTTGCCTGGGATGATGGGCCACAAAGCCGCTATCAAAAAGTACACAATTTACGCTTTATTCAACCAAACACATCTCTAATACAAGTACAAGAAACACATTTCTTCCCGTGACCCTTAAAGAGGTGCCCACGCGGGGAGCCTAAGTTAATGGGCAATGCAGTCTGTTGAAAGAGTCCTGGGGCTTCGAGCAAAGCGAGAAGCCCTCCTGAGCCTTTCTAACATGTGTAGCATTTGTAGCATGCGTCATTTGAAATGATACAACGTCTAGTCTTTCAGACTGACTGTGATTTTTTTCGATGACCCTGTATTACTGAACGGGACGAGGCCAATAGTCAGAAAAATGTATGACAATATCATAGATTTCTAAGTGTTAACTGGTGTGAATAGTGGGGAGTGAATACTGCTACCTCGCGTAGATTGTCACCATCTGACACTAGAATGACGGCAATTTCCTATTACACTAGCGTTTTGTATTACAATCAACAAAGCGCAAAGTCAAACGCTTTATCGAGTTGGAATCTACTTGCCTGATCCAGTTTTAGGCCATGGAATGTTTTATGTTGCCTTATCCGGAGGAAAATCATTTAAAGATGTAAAAGTAGAATTAAACCTAAGGGTCGACGCACAGCCAACATTGTCTGGAAGGAAGTATTGTGAAATAAAGGTTATAAACTATTACATAATGTCGTAATTTTTAAATTCCAATACTGAAAGATAATGCTGCAGAGCAGCACGGGCGCCCTAGTAAATTATAATTACTAGTAGTATTACTATACTTGTGTAGGCTTTCACGTCCGGTTGAGTATTCTTCAGAACGGCATTTCAGGTTATTAGGTCGTGTATAACGTTTCTTGTTATCTTGTGATGGTTTGCCAACAAGCAAGATTTGTTCTGATAGCTTGAATTGGTGCTGTCTGGGGTATTATTATTATCTTTATTTACTCAACTTACAGTTGGTAACATGATTCACGATCACGACAACCAAGATCAACGGCCGAGGGGACCCGATGCGCTGATCACGAGCCACCCCAATATTTGCAGGCCAAATGGCTGGGCAGCGGTCTCTTGGTACGTACAAGAAAATGAGTAAAGTCACACTTTGAAAAGCCTATAGCATACTGTACATTTCCAAACTATATAGCATAGACGTTTGACAGTTATTTTGTTTTCTTTTTCAGTAATGTTATCTTCCACGTCTCCTTTTCACAAGAGGGTCTAAGAAGATCCTAGTATGTATTCAAAAATCCTCTAGCGATGCTGCAGGTCTTCAGAAATGCAGCCTTTTCTGCTATGTGTGGGTGTATATGGGGCGATTTAGTGTGGCTATATTTGAAGCCTGTCCTACAAGAACGTTGTATATAAAAATTGAGCATGTTGAGATTTTTGGTTAAGAAGGTTGGATATCATCACACCGACACTTTGCAAACCTAAAATTAGTCAATTTCAAAAGAAAGTACAGAAAAATTTGGGTTCGAAAGTTGGCTTCCCTGCACGAAAGTTGTAAATCAACACGTAATCCGTGACGCCACCGAGGACCCTAAAAATTCCCCTAAACGAAATGTATCGCAATGTGTAATTGAACCGAACGTTGTATATTAATCAGCAGGGTGGCAGCATTGTACCACGATGAACGTGTTTTCATTATAATGCTGCTACAATTTGTATATAATCCTTGATTATCACAGTATTATTTTTATCCTATTTTCACTTATGAAAAACAAATAGGCTTATGAGATCACCTTTTGTCAGTGTGTGTGTGTGTGTGTCACCCTAATGAAATCTAAACGGCTGGAGCGATTTCAATGAAACTCGGTAAGGTCAAAGTACCATTTCGTCCGACCACGACCGTGCCATATACCATTTATTACGTCTCACCAATCCAACATGGCGGCTATGCGAAATATTTCACAAGCATTCTATATCTCCAAAGCTATTACTGATATCACCCTGAAAGTTTGTACGGTGATAAATGGCACTACTAAAAGTTCACCTATGTGTTCAACCACCCGTGCGCAGTGAAACATGGTACAGCAAATGTTTATACACATTGTAATGCACTGGCATGTAATTTAGTTCAATTGTTTACATAACCTCAAGATGGCGGCTGTGCGAAATTTTAAAATTAAGTTTATATTTATTGTGTCCTAATCATGCGATCGAAGTCAACGTTTGAATAATGAACTTACGCAAAAATCGTCATCTAATAGTACATAACTCTATGGCCTACATATAAAAATCGAACATGGTGACCATCCAAAATATTTAGACGGTTCTCAATAGGCCCATTTTATTTTCTTGTTTTGAGTATGACTTGTAAGCAATACAATATTCTATACTATTATGTATCTGAGCATTATTTTTCTTTATTTTTAACCATAGAAAATGGCTTGTGATATACAACGTTCTAGGTCTGTTGCGAGATACAACTTTCTTGCAGGGAAACTGCACTAAAATCATGGAGAGTCCGATATTCTGCCATTTAAGAGAAATATAGTCCTTTAGTGTTGGAAGAGTGACTGCAACTTTATGTATAGCCATGTATTTAACATATCTGGGTATTAGATTAGGCACATGAAGTTTTCTTTTAATACTGAAAAGTTCATAAATGTGATATACAACGTTTTTGTAGGACAGGCTTCATTTACTGAAAAGAATTTAGGTGTCAGGCCAGTGGAAGAAAGGAGGAAAGGAAGGATCGTCACATTTGTTTGTCTCCAGATTATAGCCACCTCCATAGCTAGAGGAGTATATTAGATTTGTATCAATCTTCTCTCTGTATTTATGGTGGATATTATGGTCATGCGGAACAGATATGTCAATCAAGTACGTGTGATGGTTCTTCTTATCAGTTAAAGTTATGTCTGGTCTATTATGAAGAGTTGTTTTGTCAATTTGAATAGTGCGATCCCAATACAGCTTGTAATCTTCGTTTTCCAGCACACTTTCTGGAGAGTATTTGTAATAAGGCGTCCTGTCGTGTATGAGAGATCGGGTTAGGGCGAGTTCTTGATGACTGCCTCTCAGTATAAGATGTTGGCGCTAGAATTTTGCAGCTGCTGGTAATATGCTCTATGGTTTCTGCGCCGGTATTGCACTTCCTGTATTCGTCATCTATAACAGTCTGATCTTTCAGGATGTGTTTCCTATAACTTATTGTAGTGATAACTTTGTCTTGTATCGCCTGGTTAAATCCTTCAGTTTCTGGAAACAGCTCTCCCCTTGACAGCCATGTGTTCGAAAGCTGTTTGTCAATATTCTTGTCATTGCACTGGCTGTAGAATCTGCACACGAAGTTCTTTTCCAGCCCATCTCTCCACCTTCTCTCTGTTCAATGTGTTCTTGTCTTTCATGACGAAATTTACTTCATGGAGATGTAGAACTTTTCGATTGTGCAGAGATAGAGCATCAAGAATACCTTTGCCTCCTTCATTTCTGGGTGTTGTTACTCTCTCTTTAGAAGCATAGGGATGCAACATTCTATGTTTCGTAAGCATAGTTCTTATTGTGCGATTAATGTTTTCTAGGTTTGTTTGAGACCATTTTAAAATACCAAATGAATACATCAGCACAGATATAGCATATGAATTGATAGCATTTGGTAGGTTATAAGCACTAAGCTTGGTTTTCAGCAGAAGTTGAAGACAATGATTAAATTTCTGGTACAGGTTCTCCTTCTCAGATTTACTGCCGATTCCAACTACTTGCTCAAACCTAGGTATTTATATGTTTCATCTTTCCACATGCTGTCTATTCGCTCATCAGCTGATATGCTTATCCTCTCTGTTCTACACCACTGTCCTTTATTGATACTGTTGATTTTGCATTATGTCCTTCGAAATGTTATCTGTTATATTGATGAGTGATGTCAGTTGGTTCCTATTTGCTATATACAATTTTATGTCGTCCATATAAAAGAGGTGATTTACTTTGAGGAGATTTTGTTTATTCTCTTTTATTTGGTATCCGTAGCTGTTCATCCTCAGAGTCTCTGATAAAGGGTTGAGACATAAATAGAACCACAGTGCACTTAAGGCATCGCCTTGAAAGATACCACGTTTGATGGGTATGACCTCTGTTCCAGTGGTAGTGATGTTAGATTTCAAGATGATTTTGGTACGTCAAAATTGCATAGTGATAGCAAGGAAGTTGATGAGTGTCTTGTTTACTCGGTATATCTCAAGGGTATGGATGAGCCAACTGTGGAGCACCGTATCGAATGCTTTTCTACAGTCGATATAAGCCAAGAAGAGGTTCCGTGTTTGCTTCTGTGCTTGCTGTATAATCACACTGTCAATGGTGAGCTGTTCCTTGCAGCCTTGACCGCCTCTCTTACAACCTTATTTGCTCCCCTGTCAAGATTCTATGCTGGTACATGTGACCATAATTGACATTAGTGATGACCGATGTGATGATCTTGCAGAGCGTCGGCAAACAGGTTATTGGTCTGTAGTTTGCTGGATTAGCTGTATCATCACTCTTAGGCAATATGTAGGATCGACCCTCGGTGAGAAAATGTGGGAACTCTTCAGGATCATAGATTACCTGAGTTACAAGATCAGCTAATTGCGTGTGTTGGTAAAGATTTTGTACCAAGTTCTGAATTTTGTCTGGTCCCGGAGTTTTCCAGCTGTGTGTTTTGCTGATGGCTATTTGGATGTCCTATTCAGTATAATGACTAACTCTTGTGTTTGATTAATGTGTGAGTGCTTCTCGTTGATTTTATGGATCCACTAGCAGAAGTACCCATTCGTCGAACGGTCTTCGGTATTAATAACCAGACGTAATCAGCTGAGCTACTGTTGCAATGGTTAGGGGCTTGGAATCTGCTTGTCGACAAAGATAAATGATTAGTTGAAACATGCTCTGAAACTAATGTACCTAACGTGTACTTCCAGACGTGAAAATAAAATTGAAAACCTCGTAGACGAATCGCAATTATACACGTCACATAAAAAAAATCCTCTCGGCACGCCGGAAGGCGGAGGTAGATATCACCGGGCAAACTAGGGGATAGGCTATAATAGGCAAAATATGCAGGTTTTCGTAGGAGGATGAGACCTCATTTATTGCGAGAAAGTATTTTACAATTGGAGGTTAGTTAACATTTTGTCGTCTTTCTATGCATATTTTTAACATTTTACTGTCTTATGGGGATGGTAACCTTCTTGTCATTTGGGGTTCATTTTTATACTTGTGATCACACTGTCCTTATGCAAGGTTTGGAACTAATGTGTAAATATCTAACAGTCTGTTACTTCTTCACGCAAAATTTTATCTCCCGCAGAGATGTTGGTTAGTTCCTCAGTTTAGGGACTGCGACAAGGTGGTCATGTAACCCCGTGTACATTGGGTGTGTGTAGAATCTGTCTGATAAACGGTGTTATTTGTGATGACTGTATTAGTCTGTAATTCAGGTAAGGTCGGCAGACGGTCAATTTTAAGTAGTAGTACCTAATTTTGTACCAAATACTAACGTCAACGACACCTAGCTGTGAACCTGGCTGCTAGATGCCACCGCAACCAGCAACTTGCAACGAACGTTGTAACTTCCCCTCCGAAGGAAAGCATGCTGACGGATTTTTAGCGCTCTTAGAAAATCCGGCGACTTTGGCCGGCTTTGAACCAGCGACCTTAGGCATAGAAGTTCAGCATGCTACCAGTTAGCCGCTTCCCTAATAGTCAGATGGAACAAGAAGTTCCGTGACGAACTAAAGAGCCTACATTTCTTAAAATTAAGATTCATGCCATAGATTAATCTACAGTATATGAAACTATCTAGAATAATGACGAAATTAAGTGGGTAATATCGAAATGTCTTAATTAGTTCGAAATAAGGTATACTAGGTGGAAAGGGGTGTACCAAATGGATGTGGTACATCCTAAGGGATTTAGACAGAATGAAGTTTCGGGCACAAGAGGTGATAATGAAGGACAGTGCGGGAAAAGACCAAAAAGTTAAGATTTAGATTTAAATGATATTTATTTAATTTAAAGCGAATATGTCGCCAGGAATGATAGCTTCAAAGAAATTACTTTAAAAATTGACAATAAAAAATAGTAACAATTAAAAAGTACTTGTTTCTCCAGGAAACGTAAATAGAGCAGTGACTAACTTTAAAGGATTAAATATAAAATTACTAAAAAAGAAGCATAATAATTTAAATTCATCCCAGAGTGGATTACAATAAAAATACTCTTCTGACGGAAAGAATCCGGGCAGAATTAAAGAAGTGAAAAGGGTACCACCTCTTCAAAGGTACGATACAAGAAGTATCAGAACTCCTTAACCATCTTCCGAAGGTAGGCCGGCAGTCGGAGGTCCTCAGTAGCTGGCGGTAATTTAGTGCGCCCGCTCGGGCGGTGCGAGGTCAGTCTGGCATGTTCCAGGGTTCCGGGTTCGGAACTAGAGTAGATGATGATAGGTTCTCCTTAAAATAGCGACCAGCATAGAGAGGCTCTTGGTAATACCTCCTGCGGCTGGTGAAATGATGTCCTCAGAATTACGATTTGCAGAGTAGATCCGTGTTGAAGATTTTGGTTGAAGTGCAGGCTGATGAATTTAGACTGCCCGGCCAGGCCGCCAGGTCCAGCAGAGAGATTATGCCGGCGGAGAAGAGACTCCGGCAGCCAGAGGTACCCCGAGAGGGCAGTAACCCCAGCAGGGATGACGTGAGCAGATGTGATCAGTTGAGAAGAGTGGACGAGAGTAGGCACTGTAGGCCGGGAGACCTCAGGCTATATAGCGGTAGTGACGTCAGCGCGCCGAACCTTCTAGCATGAAGGTGTGGCGAGAGAGCAGCCAATCACAGCACAGCCCCATGCACATTGCGAGCGTTACCGCTGGAGAGAGCTCAGTGCTCGTGAGAAAATGTGACGGTTTGGTACGTCTAGAAAGACACTACAGAAAAAAGGTGAGTTGACATGAATATTACAGAAAAGCAATTAAATTGAAACACCAATATTAAACAAATCAGAACACCGCGTTCAGACTGCAATTCACGAAATAAAAAATAATGGGGCAGAAAAATTGAACGTGTGTTTCACACCGTAAGGGAAACATAGCCAACAAAAAACATTCGCAAAGCGAACATGCTGGGAGGGGCGAGAAAAAATTGCAGTAAGAAAGCGCAGAAGTTAGGCCTCGCGTGGCAAAGGAGCAATCATGGTGATTGGCCTAAGAAAATGACCAGCAGAAGTCTGCAGTTTTACCACGCGAACCCTACCATCTCTGCCAGGAAAGCACTCAACAACCCTACCCAAATTCCAAACAAGAGGAGGACTAGGGTCTTTCAAAAGCACCAAGTCCCCCACCTGAAGGTTAGAGCAGGAAACAAGCCATTTGCCACGCTGCTGAAGCAAACCGAGGTATTCCAACCTCCAGCGACGCCAAAAATTGTTGCGCAAACTTTCAATTTTGCGCCAAGAAATGGCTAAAGAAGATTGAGAATTAGAATATAACAAAGGTGGGGAGGCAGTCAATGGACCACCGATAAGAAAATGGCCCGGCGTTAATGGTAGAAGATCTGAAGGGTCATTAGATAAGGGTGATAAAGGACGAGAATTAATTATGCCCTCAATAAAAATAATTAAGGAATTAAACTCTTCATGAGAAAGGGGGGTGTGGCCACAAACACGTCTAAGGTGCTTCTTGGTGAGTTTCACACAAGACTCCCACCGTCCACCTTGATGGGGTGCATAAGGGGGGATGAAGTGCCACTTGAAATTTCTCTGGTGAGCATAATCAGTAATCCTTTCCAGCGCTGCATTTTGAGTAAGAGCTCTCTTAATTTGCTCAGAAGCTCCGATAAAATTTTTAGCATTGTCGGAGAATACTTCTGAAGGAAGCCCTCGGCGAGCAGAAAATCTGGCAAAAGCTGCCAAAAAATAAGCAGTAGAGGCGTTGGTAACTAGTTCTAAGTGAACTGCTCCGGTGACCATACATACAAACAGCGAAATATAGAGTTTTCCAAAAATACATTTTTTGGCCTCAGGAGAATTTTTTCTGTAAACAAAAGGCCCGGAATAATCCACCCCCATAAAGGCAAAAGGTCTAGCAGGCGCAGATCTAAAGTTGGGAAGATCACCCATGAGCTGAGTGGTAATTTTAGGGTTGGATTTAAAACATGGAATACACTTCCGGATAACAGAGGTAACTTCATGGACTCCGTTTATGGGCCAATACCTTTCACGAATGACAGAAAGTAATGTACGAGTTCCAGCATGAAGATGCTGGTAATGATACTGACGAATGATTAGAGATGTGACATGATGCTTTGAAGGAAGAATAATTGGGTGTTTTTTATCCTCGGAAAGATCAGCCAAAGATAAACGTCCTCCAACTCTTAGTAAACCATCAGTGTCCAAAAAAGGGGCGAGTGATGAAAGCCTACTCGATTTCTTAAGGGATTGACCTTGGGACAACACCTGACATTCTTCAGAGAATATTTCTTGTTGAGTAAGCCATAAGATTTTTGTAGTGGCTAAACCTAATTCAGAAAGGGTTAAATATGGCTTAGGAAAAAGGGGTTGTTCTACCACAAAATATTTCCATCGAAGGAGATAAGCCATAACCCTCACCAATTTATGGAAAGAGGAATATCGCTGCAAGAGAAGGGGAGAGTCAGAAACGAGAAGAGAAGATCCAGTAATCTTACCAACATCCGGCAAGTCTGATAACTCCGGAAGAGGAAAATTTGGCCAAGCGGAAGGTTCTTGCAGAAGCCAAGGGGGACCGTGCCAGTATAATGTCAGGTTAGCCAACATAAGAGGGGAACATCCCCGAGAAATGACATCTGCAGGATTCTCCTTGCCAGATACATGATGCCATTGTTCAAAGTTAGACAATTGTTGAATTTTGGACACTCTATTAGCTACAAACACCTGCCAATGCGAGGAAGGTTTGGCAATCCATGACAACGTGATGGCTGAGTCACTCCAAAAGTAAGTTTTGCTAAATCGGATTTTCAAAGATTGGCGGATTTTGACCGATAATTCAACCGCCAGAAGAGCAGCACAAAGTTCCAGTCGTGGCAAGGATAAGGATTTAAGAGGGGCCACCTTTGACTTAGCGCAAATTAAATTGGAAAAGAAATATGACTGGTCAAAATTGCGGCAAACAATATACGCACAACACCCATAAGCTTTCAATGAGCTATCGGCAAAGATGTGAAGTTCATATCCTCCACAAGAGGGAAAGGGAATAATCACTCGCGGGATAATGACATTGGAGAGATCTTCCAAACTATTTCTATAAGAAATCCAATTTTTTTGCAACTCTGAAGGAACTGGTTCATCCCAACCAGTTTTCAAGGACCAAAGGTCCTGCATGAAAAGCTTTGCTGTGACAATAATTGGCGCCAAAAATTGGAGAGGATCAAATATCTTTGCAATCTCAGACAAAATTTGCCGCTTAGTTTGCGGTTTGATGTCACTGAGATTAATTTTGAAAAAGAAAAAATCCTTTTGAGGACTCCAATAGATGCCTAGAGTTTTGATAGAATTACTTTCTTGAAGAAGCTCTACTGAGTCGTTATAGACTGAAGTTAATGGAAATTTAGAAAGAAATTCTTCCGAATTAGAGTTCCACTTGCACAAGGAAAATCCGCCTCCCAAAAGCAAAGCTGTCAAATCTTTAGAGACCTGTAGTGCTTCAGATACTGACTCAAATGAATGAAGAAAATCGTCAACGTAAAATGATGATTTTAACACTTCAGAAGCCTTAGGAGAATACAACGGGCCATCCTGTTCAGCAAGTAATTTCAACGTACGTATGGCTAAAAAAGCAGAGGGCTTTAGTCCATAGGTTAAGGTTTTTAGCCGAAAAATCTTGACAGGTTTAGTAGGCTCGTCGCGCCAAAGAATTCTCTGAAGGTCGCACTGTTGTTGATCGACCAAAATCTGCCTATACATTTGCTTGATATCAGATATCACTGCGATAGGGAACAAGCGAAAATTCATCAAGACAGAAGAAATGTCAGATTGAATAGGAGGGCCTGATAATAATGTGTCATTCAGAGAAGTACCATTGGCATCCAATGCAGAGCCATTAGCTTTATTAGGTTAAGTTTTACATAGCAGCGAGAACATAGTTACACGTGACCCCTCAATTGGAGGGAACACACCCAAAATATAACGAGAAATAAATCACACATATGTATATATATATATACCCTTACAAACTTCACTGAGTCTTAGTCCAAACACAATATCACTGTCCCACTATTCTTCCTCCCGAGTGTCCTGACCACAGAGCTCCGCTGCGGCATGTGAACCGAGTCTTGCCAGGGCGAAGTGGTATTAAGCGAGTGGCTGCTGTGGTGTCCCTGTCCTCTCCGCCGAAGTAAACCAACTGACGAGACCTCCCGGGCGCGCGCTCCCTTTATAGACTAGAGGAGATGCGCGTGTAAGACCACTCTTATGTTTTCCTTTAAAATCTCATTCTTCCAAACTGGATGATGATTGAGGTAAATGACTTCAGATGGGGTATAAGAAGCATCATCTTTCTTGGTAACAACCTCCATGTGATCAAGTGCCTCATATTCCTCCATAAACGTGGAGTATTGAGTTTTAACAACAGGGTCACGTTTAAATTTGTTTTCCACAGCATAGAGTGCTCTAAGAGCCCTAGGGTGTGTTTCAAATAAAAGAGGTGGATTATCCACTCGGGGCATTGTTACGACAAATCTACCCTCTGAATTGCGTTTGGTCGTTTCGCGAAACTGTTTTTCACACATTTCATTTTCAACCGAGGAAGGTAAAACTGAATCTATAGTTTCGATTTTCCAAAATCTTTCTAAGTTATAATCGAGACTTGTATTGACAAAATGACATTGAGAGAAATTTTGAAATGACTTACGAGGGACTTGACCCGTTACTAACCAACCTAGCTTGGTATGATGAACAAACACTCCTGGTGATATTTTAACCTTAGAGCTAAGGAGACATTGCCAAAATACTTGGGCACTGAGAAGTATGTCTACCGGAGCGCTCGTATTAAATGTTGGATCCGCGAACTGAATGTTATGAGGAAATTGCCACTTTCTAATTTCAAAAGAATTACTAGGGGTGTTACTGCCAATAGTATCAATGGCAAGGCAATTCAACTGCAATGTTGTGTTACAATTCACAGCATCTTTGATGTGAAGATGAACAAAATGCAAAGATTTAACATTGCTATTGTTAATACCGGTAACCTGAATTAATGTAGGTTGCTTGGGAAGACCAAGTTTCTTAATGAGACGCTCACTTATGAAGTCATGGGTGGCGGCATTATCCAATAGGGCACGTGCTTCAAGCCATCTACCAGAAGAGTCTTGAACTTTTATTAACACGGTTGATAGTAGCACCTGGGAACTACGAATTGAGCTAGAGCTCTGAGTATAAGATTGCGCATTAGCTCCTGGGGATGCATCTTTAGAACATCCAGGGGAAGGAGCCTGACGTGGCTTTTCAAACCTATGAAGCAAGGTATGATGTTGAGCCTTGCAATGGGAGCAAGTATTTTTAGATAAGCAATCAGGCACCATATGCCTAGTTGACAAACAGTTGTAGCAATATCTTTTTTGAGCTATTAATTTGCGTCTTTCATCGGTAGAAAGGGCTTTAAAGGCAACGCAGGAATATAACCTGTGAGGTGCTTTACAGAGAATACAATCCGTTGAATTATGCTGAACAGTAAAGACAGCAGATTTGTTTATTTTTGCACCGACTGGTTTCACAACATTAGATTTGTTATCTGCACTTCCTGACATATGACAGGCTACAGCTGACAAAACCTGACATCTATTATTCATAAACGTAAGCAACGAATCATAGGTATATGACGTGTCATTTGTTAGTTCCCTCTCCCATGCCTTTAAGGTTGATGAATCAAATTTAGAAGTAACCAAGTGAATTAAGAATAGATCCCAATGCTCGACCGGTTGATTCAACCGTGCCAATGCTCTGACATGTAGTTGGACCGTGTCATTTAAGGCTCGCAGTGTTGACAAGCTTTCAGCTCGCAAGGTGGGCAGGTTAAATAAGGCTTGAATATGCCTTTGTAAACATAATTTTTCATTGCCATAACGGCCTTTAAGAAGCTCGATAGCAATGTTATAGTTTTCTCCTGTTAAGGGAAGTTCTCTTATAAGTTGAAGGGGTGGCCCCTGCAAAATGGATTTTAAGTAATGAAATTTCTGAATTTCTGGAAGTGTGGCATTATTATGTACTAATGAACTGAACAATTCAAAGAATGATTGCCACATCTCTTCCTTTCCTGAAAAGTGCGGAATTTCAATTTTAGGTAGCAATGGTTTGATACCGTTCCCATGGTCGCTAATTCTTCCTTGAGTTTCTTCTACTTTCAACGCCAGGGTCAAAGTTCTAACTAATGTCACAGCCTGAGCATGTGTATCAAAGTAATTACTCTCTACTTCTTCCCTATCTGATTGATGTTCTGGACTTTTGATTTCAATTTCAAGTTGCACGAGATCATATTTCTCGTACGCCTGTTCAAAAGCTTTTAAACGCTGGGATATAATGTCAAGGTTTTGTTCCTCTTTCGGTAGAGTAGCTAAATATTTTTGAAAACGGGTGAGTTGACCTTTGTAGGCCGCCCGAGAGTTTAACAGTTTATCATCAATTATTGGTGGCATGGCTGGAAAAGTTGGAACAACTCACTCACCAAAGCTGCTTGTGGCACCAGACAGACCTGCTCTCCGGAAAGAAACCAGTTGTATAATATGCTGGGATTGTTTCCGCCTTCCCGCAGATCTCCCGCGCTAGCCACGATGTACTGAAATGTATAGAACAAATATTAGATTGCACCAGTTTTTTTTGAATTGAATTTGCGGTCTCAGAATGAAGGTTCTGGGTTTGACCCGGGTTTCGGCACCATGGAAAGGGGTGTACCAAATGGATGTGGTACATCCTAAGGGATTTAGACAGAATGAAGTTTCGGGCACAAGAGGTGATAATGAAGGACAGTGCGGGAAAAGACCAAAAAGTTAAGATTTAGATTTAAATGATATTTATTTAATTTAAAGCGAATATGTCGCCAGGAATGATAGCTTCAAAGAAATTACTTTAAAAATTGACAATAAAAAATAGTAACAATTAAAAAGTACTTGTTTCTCCAGGAAACGTAAATAGAGCAGTGACTAACTTTAAAGGATTAAATATAAAATTACTAAAAAAGAAGCATAATAATTTAAATTCATCCCAGAGTGGATTACAATAAAAATACTCTTCTGACGGAAAGAATCCGGGCAGAATTAAAGAAGTGAAAGGGTACCACCTCTTCAAAGGTACGATACAAGAAGTATCAGAACTCCTTAACCATCTTCCGAAGGTAGGCCGGCAGTCGGAGGTCCTCAGTAGCTGGCTGTAATTTAGTGCGCCCGCTCGGGCGGTGCGAGGTCAGTCTGGCATGTTCCAGGGTTCCGGGTTCGGAACTAGAGTAGATGATGATAGGTTCTCCTTAAAATAGCGACCAGCATAGAGAGGCTCTTGGTAATACCTCCTGCGGCTGGTGAAATGATGTCCTCAGAATTACGATTTGCAGAGTAGATCCGTGTTGAAGATTTTGGTTGAAGTGCAGGCTGATGAATTTAGACTGCCCGGCCAGGCCGCCAGGTCCAGCAGAGAGATTATGCCGGCGGAGAAGAGACTCCGGCAGCCAGAGGTACCCCGAGAGGGCAGTAACCCCAGCAGGGATGACGTGAGCAGATGTGATCAGTTGAGAAGAGTGGACGAGAGTAGGCACTGTAGGCCGGGAGACCTCAGGCTATATAGCGGTAGTGACGTCAGCGCGCCGAACCTTCTAGCATGAAGGTGTGGCGAGAGAGCAGCCAATCACAGCACAGCCCCATGCACATTGCGAGCGTTACCGCTGGAGAGAGCTCAGTGCTCGTGAGAAAATGTGACGGTATGGTACGTCTAGAAAGACACTACAGAAAAAAGGTGAGTTGACATGAATATTACAGAAAAGCAATTAAATTGAAACACCAATATTAAACAAATCAGAACACCGCGTTCAGACTGCAATTCACGAAATAAAAAATAATGGGGCAGAAAAATTGAACGTGTGTTTCACACCGTAAGGGAAACATAGCCAACAAAAAACATTCGCAAAGCGAACACTAGGCATAATGTAGCCTAATAGAGCAATACAGTTGGCAGCTCTGGTGACTGAATATATTCTCACTTCCATCTCCTAAGGTACAGAATACAAAATGTGGTTGAAGTTCAAAGGACGTTACATGGAGTTAGACATTGGATCTATTAGTACACGTAAAAGCATGATGGGAACAATGTCATGCGAGTGCTGGTCAGAAATAATCTGAAATATTATATCATTTTGTACCAATTTTGGATGAAATCCATTTGTTGGTATTGAACCCGAGGGGGTCAAGCTGACTGATATCGAACGTGGATCTCAGAGACTGTGATCTCAGAATAAAGGTTCCACCAGGGAACGAACCCGAGATCTGTTCAGGGAGTTTCATTGTAAAAAACCCCTAGAGGAAAGTAAATATTTAATCACTGGTGTGATTTCAGTTGATAATGACATTATTTATTAAAATAATGCAGGGAAAAGGAGCGGAATACAGCATTATTGGACTACTTGGAGTAGGCTATGCTGGACTTAGAACGCAGAAGTAGAGAGTTTGACGTTTTACTAATAGGCCCAGATTAGTAGGAGGAGACTCTTGGAGCCGTGTCAATCTCGCTGACCTAGTTAAGTCGTCTGGAAGAGGTTGGGGGGTTGAATAATGACCAGGTTCTTCCCCGTTTGAGAAGGAACATGAGAGTGGGATGAGAAGATCCCAAGGAAAATCATTGATTACTCGTAATTGGAGCAACGCAATGACATGAGTGTTGCACACAGGTGAATCTTTAGCCAGGAGGCTAATTTTAGAGCCTTTAATCTGCGAAATTGACGCATATTTAATGGAGTGCGTAGGGACACAGGACGATGGATGTTCGCGGCTGGGTTTGACGATGTCGCCAGGGATTCCCACTGAAACCGCGTCCCCAAGCCATGGGAAAAGCAATTAATATTAATTAATTGGCCGATCGATCACTCAGCACGCAGATAGTTCTGGAATCAGTGAAGAAAAAGGAACCCGATGAGCATTGTTTCGAGACCAGAATCACGCTGGGAGAGGAGTTGAGATAGCGCTGTAAATGTAGCTCTACTTTTTGTGTGAAACCAATATAAGGGAGTTGCCCCTTAGCAGAAGACAGTCGTTGTCAGACAGTCGGAGGTAGTTGTTTTTGAACAGACTCGAGCGCGGAACGTATGTCGGTCCGGCTCAGGAAAGGACGCTCAAACAAAGACTTGAGCATTTGAGTGTTAACCATTATATTCACCGCACATCGTAATGCACCAAGTGAGAAGATAATCATGCATGATCATGAAATAATAAGAAGTAGGGTAATCAACGAACGTTATTGTGTGAAATGCGTATTACCGAAGGCAAGGAAGGAGGCCCGGACTTCAACTTGGGAAGCCGCGCAGTAAAACCTTTAGAAGGCTTTATTAAGGAAAGTCGTGCCGCAGGTGAAGTCAGCAGTACGAACAATGGTTTGTGTTCACATAGGAAGTACCGTGTGATATAAGTTGCAGAACTATTGAAGGTAATAAGCTGTGTGAAAATTATGGACAATGTTAAGCGCAGTGTATAATGCATTGACTGGTTATACATGTCTTATTACGCTGGAATGCGCTGGGAGAAACTTTACGAAGCATTTGGTAATGTCTTAAGAATACCAAATAGTAACGCTTAGGACGAAAGTAAGCATATTTATGCAAAGCAGGAAGTTTACCGTAGGATTATTGATAGACTGTTGGTGAATTCCGGAGGCAGATGAACCAGACTTTCAATCAGGAGTTGGTAGGAGCACGGAAGATGCCGTCGACGCCTGCAATTCTGATATTTTGCCGGGGAATTTCAACCAATGAAAAGTGTAAAAAGTGACGTGTGTTATGTGTAAATCATATGTGAAATATCTTTTAAATTAATGGTATAATAAGTGTTATAAAGTGTCATGTGTCTTGGAAGCAATAGCTTCTTTATAGAAATGAAAAGTGCCGTGCGGTTGGTGAGAGAAATGTATTATAAAATGTGTGTATTCAAGATGCAAATGTCGCACTAAATCTGCATATGGCAGGCGACCCGGAAGGATATAAGTGGTTGGAGCCACCATGATGAGCCTATATATGTGAGTACCCCACAAATTATGATTATGTAGAAGTATAGGCCACTGCATGTAATGTGATTTCAGGGTTATAATGATGCCAGTAAAAATCAGTATTAGGAGGTAGACCCTCCAGGTTTAATCATTATTGTGTTGATTTTAATAGTGTTGAGATGTTGTTACATCAATGAGTGGATTAATCGTTACCACTATTAGTAAAATGGCAAATCAGTTATGTAAACGTAGCGTAACGAACACGGTTGTTCGATTTTTAAGATGGTTAAGTTGTGTCGGATTTTGGTAATTTATGTCAGTAAGAATAATAATAATAATAATAATAATAATAATGAATAATAAAGGTATGAATGAATACATCAGGCAAAATGTGGTAAGCAAGAAATATTTACGCTAATGGGAAGACTTATCGATCCAAGCAGTAAGATTATACAGTAAGAGTACGTTAAGGGATTGAGAAAAGAGTTTAATATCAGAATATATTGTATTAATGGGAATATAATTATGCAAGGAAATGGAAAAGCTTTCTAGTGAATTGAATTTGCAGCTTATGTAAAAGCTTATAGAGTAATTGATAGATTTCTCTTAATAATTAACGGACGAAGATTATAACATTAGGTCATGGAACCAGGTATTCTATTCGACGTATGAAATCTCGTATGCCGTGGGTATACTGGGATACGTGCTTTGTGCCAGAGTGTAATTAGTGTTGGACCCTAACTCTGATGATGGATATGGAATGTTCCGGGTTCGAATCCTGTGATAGGTGAGAGGGGAACGTTGGACACCTCTGCATTCTATCTGATCGCCCGAGAACTTATTATTGAGTGATTCGGCTCTTGTGAAGCGAATCTTATGACGGCAGCATGTGGGCTGACCGCAGCATTTATTTAAGATACCGGTTATCCCACTAGACCAATGTTTTTATGAATCTCGTGCCTTCTTGTTGAAATGGACCGATTTGGTGCCAGTTATTATTATATCCTCAGGGTAGGAATAAATGTTAAAGCTCATCCAATACCTATTTGCATAATATTCAGTTTAAATCCATTGTGATATGTGTGTCACTGTGACCACGGTATTGTCTTTAAAAATAGTAATACTGCTTGGGGAGATGAAGTCCAGGAATCAGGGAGACAAGGGTCGGTTTACAGCTGTGAACAACCCCTACTCCGTTCCATTGTATACAGACAGTTCCAAGGGGCTGGGTCGCTAAACGTACCATGAAGGCTAGCGTTTTGAGAGGAAAGATTTAAGACCTTGCTTGCATTGAAAGAAACATTGTTATAGTGAGTAATGAAGTCATGTGGTTTAAGAACACATTGGTAATTATAGATCACCCTGATGGTTCATGATTTTAGCAATCTAACGAATGGTTGGAGGTTGCATTTATTACTGTCACTGACAACTTTTCAGAAGTTGGTTACTTAACGCCACAGGCTACGCGCGAAAGGGTAGTTTAATAGTACCGTCCGACACAGCGTTAACTAAAGTTTTAAGATGAAATCACAACGGCATGCAGTGGAGCTATATAAATAGGGAAGTGTAGGGGTAGCTTGACATAAGTATGGGGTTGCACGTAGACTGCTGTGCAACACCTGAATAGGCTAATGCATGTAAAGCATTTGGTGGGAAGAGAAAGATCAAACACACACGGCACACATAATTGTCAAATTATAATAATGTTATTGGTTTTACGTCCCTTTTAACTACACTGGCTTTTAGAGACGCCGGGGTGCCGGAATTTTGCCCCGAAGGGGATCTTTAACGTGCCAGCAAATGTACTGACACGGCTCCCTCGCATTTGCGCACCCTCAAATGCCAGCTGACTGCGCCAGATTTCGAACCTGCAACCTTGGGCTCAGCAAGCGAGAACGTTACCCCTGAGCCACGCAGCCAGACAATTGTCAAATTAAGACGAGGTTTAAGGAATAAGTAAATTTGTGAAATTAAAGAAGTCACATTGGATGACAGAAGAATTAAAGTACAGTTTGTTTTCTGAAGTTGTATGTGCATCAGCGCACTAGAGTGAATTGTAAAGTTGATATAAGGGTAAAGGTTTGAGTTATGATATGAGTTTATTATGATGATATTATGTTAATATTAGTGGATTGTGGAAGTAATTTTTGTTTGATTTGTTTTATGTTTGTTGGGATTGTTTTATTTGTTTGAAGCCATGATTTTATTACTGAATTAAAGTCTTAGAATAGAGTTGTGCCTTATCATTGTAGAGTTGATACCTTTTAGTTTCAAATCCAAAATATGCAACTGCTCAATGGGGGAACGGTACACGCCTGAGTCCTGATGCTAGCTGGAGGCGGAAGCATATTTTCCATGGAGATTACTCACATGGGTACAGTATAGAAGTTACATGTATTTAAAATTTGGTCCTATCAGCAGGCTTAGAATCATGTTGGTAGAACTGACGTATATAAGTTACTCCAAATTAATGTAAAATGTCAGGTAATTTACGTGTGCATAGTTTAAACCTGTCGGCTTGCATACTTTCAGATATATTGGTATTTAGATAAAATAATAGAGATAACATTTATTGACAGTTGGCAGCCCTGGTGGCTCTTAAGAATACACTCAGTCATACCTGTTTATGTACACATATTACCTACAAAATTTGGTTGAAATATAATTGATAGTGTAGAAGTTATATGCATTTAAATATTGGACTTATCAGAAGGCTTAAAAATATTTCGGCAACGCTGTCATGTATGGCCACCTGGAAATTAAACTGAAATAGTATTATCTACATGTGTGCCAATTTTATAATAGCTCCCATGTATACCTTCCAAGATATCCAACATGGAGATCAAATTTCTAGTGCGTTTTTTTAGCAGTTGGTAGCACTGGCATCTTTTTCAAATACGGGCCTGAGATATTCCGGTATACAACTTTACTCATACTAAATTTGGTTTCGATTGCTGCAGCCGTTTAGGAGTTGATAGGGGGACACACATACACACACACACAGCCAGACAGACAGAAGGACAGACACATTTTCCCGGATCGATCTCATAAGTCTACTTTTTCCTCATTTTTGAAAAGTGTGAAAAGTAGGCTAAAAATGAATGTGATCTCGTCAATGGCGTTGTCTTGGCAACCTCTGATAGATCATCCCTTATCAATTTAAAAGCGTTGTTATGGTAACCTCTGATGGCACTTGGCATTTTTTAAAATTCTGAAATCATTTTTCTCATCCCTTGGCGTAATGGTGGGTCATATCAAAAATTCTTTCAGACAAAAGTTTTAGGTAATTATTAGGGGAATATTTTCCATTTTGTACGATTTTGATATTGTGCCTATTGAGAGAGATATGATTAATGTTTCCCGAAAAACCCACTTTTTTCCACCCCTTTGGTCAATGGTTGGTGCTATCAAAAAACTTATTTGACATAAATTTTTGGCACTTATCCGACACATATTATGAACTTTGAATGGATTCGATATTTCACGTATTAAGAGAGTTATAGCGAAATTTCACTTTTTCGATAAAAAAAGACCCCCATTTTCACCCCCTTCGACCGATTTTGCCCATTAACGAACTCGACCGAGATTTTATAGGGATACATATTATGTAAAAAATTCAAAGTGATTGGTACAAAATTACGGCAGTTATTTTGTCCACAAGAAACTGATATATATATATAGATAGATAGATAGATAGATACATACATACATATATACATAAATTATATATAAACTTTTGAACTGATGGTGGTTTTGGGGTCTGGGGGATGTGAAACGCGAAGATATGTCGAAATTTTCCGGAAGTCGAAACATGGTACCCATTGCAATAGTTAGCTTTCTAATGAAATCTACCTAACTGACCATCACTGTTGTGTCAAGTCCGCATCCCGAGGAAGACCCCTTTAATAAATTATAAAGGCTTGTGGTGCATGAAAATTCAGGTTTTTTAGCCTCCAATCGCCCAAATTCCTAAAAGCAAAGCAAAAAAAATTCAATCCAGAAATTTTTGAAAATAATGTTGCTGTTTGAAGATATAATAGACCTTCTGTACGACATATCGCACGTTTAAGTCTTGTGAAAAAAATCTAGGGTACCCCTTGACCCCCTTAAGCGCATTGAAGAATTTTACAGATTTTGTTGGTTCCGTGATAACCTTATAGCCATTTGCAAACTTTCACAGAAATTTAATAAATGGAGTAGCATTACTTCTTGCAAAAATAGTTGGAAAGTTGGATGTAACTTTTTGAGACACTGTTGTCATAGTTACTGGCTTGCATTCATACATTAGTTTAAATAATGAAATTAGTTTTCTGGGAATATCTCCGAAACTCTTGGTTTTAGAGCATTAAAATGCAGTTTTCTGGGACCCTTTACGGCTGTTTAAGGGCCCCGAGTTTTTGTTTCTCACACCAAGGGGCTGAAAATAATCTTTTTCTCGTCCAGTATAATAATAATAATAATAATTACAATAATAATATAACAATATAGGGATAGGGATATAATAGACCTTCCGTACCACGCCAGCACGTGTAAATCGCGTGAAAAAATTCTTAAGTAACCCTTGACCCCCTTAAGCGCATTATATGTATTGATGAATTTTACAGCTTAATTTGGTTCCGTTATAACCTTATAGCCGTTTGCAAACTATCCCAGTAACGTAATAAATGACTGCGGTGGTGTCTAGTAGCTAAGTTCTGAACTTGGCCTAGTAGTCGTTGACGGTGGCGCTTGGCGGCAAAAGTAGTAACTATTTGAAAAATTCTATGTTGCAGTACTTAATTTAAAAGACAGATAACACACACTAATACAGTCATCACAATTAACACCGGTTATCGGATAGATTCTACACTCACCCAAAGTACACGGGGCTACATGACCGCATTGTCGCAGCCCCTAAACTTAACAACCAACCAACGTAGTAAATGAAATTGTATTGCGTCTTACAGCAATAGATGGGTGAGTTTCTGTTGCCATGGTTACCGACTTACTTTCTTCCATTATTGTATTAAATGAAATTGATTTTCTGGAAATATCTCAAAAACTGTTGGTTTTAGGGCCTTAAAATGTGGTTTTCGGGGGCCCTTTGGGCCCCGAGTTTTGCTTCTCACATTGAGGGGCTGAAAATGAGCTTTGCCTCGCCCTTCTACGCCTATTTCAGCAAGTGTTTTAAGGGGGTAGGCCCCCTTTTATGAGAGGTATAGAGAAGAGTTACATCAATGATTAGTGTCGTGCCTCTGAAGGATATCTGTACCAAATTTTACGTTGATCCACCCAACCGTTCTCGAGTTATAAGGGAACAACCACTTTGTCCACAGACAGACAGACAGACAAACATTTTATTTTCGCGCGCATCCGTCATAAAACAGTCTGAAACGCGTAAATAACGCAAAATTCCGTAGAAATTCAGAAAAAACAGACAAACTTTCATTCCTATATATATAGAGATCGAGATACAGTCATCACAATTAACACCGGTTATCAGACAGATTCTACACACACCCAAAGTACACGGGGCTACATGACCGCGTTGTCGCAGCCCCTAAACTTAAGAACCAACCAACGTAATAAATGGAATTGTATTGCGTCTTACAGCAATAGATGGACCTGTGTGTTTCTGTTGCCATGGTTACCGACTTACTTTCTTTCATTGTTGTATTAAATGAAATTGATTTTCTGGGAATATCTCAAAAACTGTTGGTTTTAGGGCCTTAAAATGTGGTTTTCGGGGGCCCTTAGTTTTGCTTCTCACATTGAGGGGCTGAAAATGAGCTTTGTCTCGCCCTTCTACGCCTATTTCAGCAAGTATTTTAAGGGGGTAGGCCCCCTTTTATGAGAGGTACAGAAAAGAGGTACATCAATGATTAGGGTCGTGCCTCTGAAGGATATCTGTACCAAATTTTACGTTGATCCACCCTGCCGTTCTCGAGTTATAAGGGAACAACCACTTTGTCCACAGACAGACAGACAGACAGACAGACAGACAGACAGACAGACAAACAGACAGACATACAGACAGACAAAAAATTATTTTCGCGCGCATCCGTCATAAAACAGTCTGAAACGCGTAAATAACGCAAATTTCCGTAGAAATTCAGAGAAAACAGACAAACTTTCATTCTTATATATAGAGAGATTCTGCTTCTTCTTTATGCTGTATTAAGTGATCAGTGTTTGTAGCAGTCCTTGTAAAAATATGTAGACTTTAAAAATGAAAAATAAAAGTACAGGAAAAATCTTGCATGTCTTGAAAAGTCGACGTAAATATATTTATTTGTTTTAAAAGTGTGTTTAAACAAATAAACAAGACGATAGCCCCTGGCAGAACTGTGTCACGTCCAGCCAGCATAACACTAGTGCCGGGAGGTTAGTCTATATACATGGGGCGCACACAACCTATGGTGCATTGAAAAGAATATTCACACGGAATTACCTGCAACAGTGACGAATTGCACCTGATTTCATAAATACCGGCAATTTGTTTAAAAATTGCGTTTAAATAAATAAACATATTTATGGAAGCCCGCATAACATTAAAGCCGGGCGGGTGGTTACTGAACATCCGAGATTTCTCGCACAGGTCCCCTAGTATATTTATAAAGAGCTGTGTTTCACAAAACTCAAGCTCTTAAACTAAAGGGAATTAGAAGGTGCGGTTTGTTCCAAAATCTTCCAAATCGTCTCAATAGAACAGGAAAAAATGTTGCATTTTTTGAAAAGTCAATGGAAATATATATTTTGGGTTTTGAAGTGCGTTTAAATAAATAAACAAGACGACAGCCCCTGCCAGATCTGTGTTGCGTTCAACCCGCACAACAGTGGTTTAACACATGCGAGATTATTATTTTGACTTCTCGAGTTCATCCGAACTAGGGACACTTACGTTACACACTTCACATTTGAACCTCTAGTAAAACAAGTCCGTCCTACATTAGCGTCATGTTGACGACGAACACCTCAAGTTCCGTACAAGGTTAGCGCCTGACAGATGATATATTACTTTTAGACCGATCAATATCTAGTTAGGCACAAGCGACGCGACGCATGCGAGAAAAGGCATCTCACTCTTGTATTGCAACATTAGGGGCAGACATATTGATTGCTATACGAGCAAATAGGCCTCCTATTCAGGCCTGGACGAGCTCATTGTTGACTAAACATGAATATGACTATGGTGATTCTTCTTCTTCTTCTTCTTCTTCCTCCTTTATTATTCGTTTCACCCAACATTTTAATGTTCTGTGCTTTCCTTGTATTGCCCCATTCTTTGCAATCTTGCTTTCCTTTCTTCATTAGAGATTTGGTTCTTTCTCTTGGGATTGACTTTGACTTGGAACCGTTGGGTCTTGTCCTTGGCTGTCTTAACCATGATCATATTTTCTATGATTTGGAGTTTTATTAAGTCTTTCTCCGTATCCTTAAACCAAGGTGGTTCGATTCTTTTCTTACGGAAGTAGTCAAAGTTTTTTTTTGGTTACTCTATTTATGTTCATTCTGAGGATATGTCCATAAAAATCAATTCTTCTTTTTTTTATTGCGTTTCATTTCTGATGTGGATAATTTGTTGTTAAATAATTTGGGGCCAAGATTTTTCGTCATTATCTTTCTTTCTTTCTTTCTTTCTTTCTTTCTTTCTTTCTTTCTTTCTTTCTGTGATCTCCAGCCTTTCAAGCGGACCCTGGGTTGTGATAGACACTGTTTCGGATGCATATAAGGCTTCTGGTTTAATAACCGTATTATAATGTATTATCTTGCATTCCAAGAGAGGGGCTTCTTGTTATATGTGTCTTTTATTATTATTATTATTATTATTATTATTATTAGCGAATAGACCTGTGAGGATCACGCTAAAGATTCATTTCTTCTTCGTCTTAAGCTTACTCTTCCTCCAGTACGGTATTCTTTCATATGGACGCTGCGCTGCTCCTTCTGTTCATCCGTCCATGTTCTTCCAGTCTTCGCAGTTCTTCCGTCTTGGAGCCCTTCCAAATTTTGAATAATGGTCCGAAATGTATCCCTATCTAACATCTGTACTTCTTGAATGTTGGACCTTTCTAGATCCTTACGAACTTCCTTAATCCATGCCCTAGTTGTCTTCTTGTTCCATAGCTAGAGCTCTGCGCAGATGCGGATATCCGCAAAATTTTTCGCCATGCGGATACAGTTTGCATGGCTGTGCGGATAGCGGATAAGCTGCGGATAATGTTTGGAGAACATTTGAGGATAGTTTTAAGAATACAATACGAACTTGTTTAATATTATTGGGACCCGGATGTTTATGATATATCATATTTTTCCGTTATACTTTTTTCATGACAAATGTAAGATGATGATTTAAGCTAATCTCGTTCAAATTATGTCATTAAGCATAATTAATACTCCGAACAAGAATGGGTTTCAATTCTGGCTGTATAACATTCATTTTAAACATAGCGCATAACATACATGGCCCAAGGGAACGACTTTTCCCTCAATTGTCTAAATGTGTTGCTTTAGTAATTTATGCTATCTAATTACACATATTATTGTAATGCCAGTAGATTCGGATAACAAATGTGGGAATGCGGGAAAACAGTCGTGCGGATGCGGGGCGGACACGGATAAACATCGTGCGGATGCGGATAACAGTCGTGCGGATGCGGGGCGGATGTGGGGAGGATGTGGGGCGGATGCGGATAACATCTTGTTTATCCGCGCAGGGCTCTATAAGGTAGTCCAATATATTTTTAATTAAACTGTTTTCGTCCATTCTGAAAAAATGTCCGAGAATTGACAACCTCCTCCTTTTCATGGTTTCTGAGATCTCCACATTTTTGTAGACTTCCTAAGTTTTCAGCCGGTTTCAGTCTGGACTCGACCCATGATTTCCCGAAGTATTCTTCTCAATTCATCCAATCTCTGCTTCAATGAATTATTATTATTATTATTATTATTATTATTATTAGTATTTATTTATTTATTTATTTATTTATTTATTTATTTATTTAGTATGTTTCGACCCATACAGGATCACATACAGCAAGTTATGATCTATTGCTGTTATTTTTCTTGTTCTTCCAGAATTCTTTCATCATGTCGCTATGTTTAGTTCGACGTTTGTCAGTCCATTTTCCCCTAGGTCTGCTGGGCTTATCTTCTGATGCAGCCTCCCAAGTGTAGATCTTAAGTCTGAAAGTTTTGCGGTCTTCGATATCTGTGGGTGTGAATTTGGCGTTATTGAGATCAGTTCGGACTTGTTTAATCCAAACCGTTGTCGTCTTTAATTTTTGTGAGTACATCAATATTTTCTTTGTTAATCGGTTGTCATTTATCCTCATAATGTGTTCATAAAATTTCAAGCGTCGTTTACGGAAATCGGTTTCAATATTTGAATATTTTTCTGTGATCATGTGCGATTGTAAACGATATCCTTCATCTGTAAGTCTTGGGCCAAGAATTTTTCGGATGATTTTCCTTTCAGCTTTCTTGACGTTTTCAAGATCCCCTTTATAATTGAGGTTTAAGGTTTATTATTATTATTATTATTATTATTATTATTATTATTATTATTATTATTATTATTATTATTATTATAAGGAGATGCAAGGAGTTTCCTTCCTTCTTTTCAAGATATTTGGATCTTGCATAATACCAAACTATCTGAAGTACACAACTAAACGTATTTATAAGAATGGTAATCAGTAATCACTTAGACTTTGGTAACCTTAGACCTGTATAATCTGTATTTTATTAATCTTACACAAAATAATGGAAAACTGTTTGGATAAGATACTGAACAATTTATTAAACAAATGTGATATTTTAAAGAAACATCCTTATGGTTTTAGGAAGGTAAAAAGTACTCAACTACTTCTGGCTGAATTTGCCAATATAATAAATAACATCTTAAATAAGAACAATGATAATATTATGATGCACTTTATTGAATTTTCTAAAGCATTTGACGCAATAAATCACAATAAACTACGTAATAAATTATACGATATTGGTATTAGAGGTACGCCATGCAAACTATTCGAAAACTATCTCAAAAACATGAAAATGGCAGTTAAGATCAATAACACATCAGAAGGAATACAGGGTATTCACCTAGTCAGTATTATCTCACCTACATTACATAACCTGTTTGTAAATGACATGGACGAAACCTTGAAGCACAGTAAAATATGTATGCTGGTGACCACTATATTTACCATACATCATCATCGTCATCATGAACCGGCTCCAGTTTCTCGGGTGCGGTGAATGAGCGCTCTCCATTTAGTTATTTCCAAGAATGTTTCCTCCTCCATGATCCGCAGCACATCCAGACCTCTCCCTGCAAGATCATTTCTAACCTGGTCGATACATCTCTTCCTCGGTCGACCACTTGGTCTCTTGCCTTTCAGTTCTTTCTCAAACCACACTCTAGCTGTTCTTTGTGTGTCCATTTCTTTTGAGATGACCGAACCATTTCAGCCTGACTTCAACACAGATCTCATTAAGAGATTGTTCTACTTGAACAAGATGGCGTATCTCATCATTTTTATTTTGTCCCTCCTTGTCTTTAAATATATATTTATATTTACCATACATAAAGATCATAAAACAGCTGTCGATAGACTTCAATAGGACTTCAATAACTTTATGAATTGACAATAATTTGTATATAAATACAACCTCATCAAAAATCATGCACATCAGAGTTGATCACTTCAACCATACACCACAGTACATCATGCATACTGCAGTTTGCAGATTTAACACCTTTATAAATAGTACATTGACACAAAAGTACCCAGGAATTACCATTGAACACCTTAAAATGAAATCGCACACACAGTAAACATGATAAGAAACCTAAGAGCAAACCTTTATACATTCTACAATCTCCGATTTTATGTAGATAAAAATACAGTACTTACAAAACCATTTATAGTGCTCCGGCTGAAAGCAAATTAAGATATGCCATATCAGCTTAGGGCAATTATAACACTAATTAATCTGCAAAGTATCCAAAACAGATTCTTTAAACATTTCACTGGTATTCCTAATTTTAATATTAACCCTTTTAAGGTCACGGTGCAATATATTGCGTGTCGGAATTCAAATTTACATACCGGTATATTTGTTGCTGTAAGTCTTTGGACAACGATTGGGATAACTCCTGACATCTTTTGGCTATTTTCTGAAGCCATTGGATTGTTGTTATCGCCACGAGGAGCGCTAGAAAACATATGTTTCCAAGTGGATGTATTCAGTGGTAGCAAGTAAAACACCGTTAATTCAACATGGCCGCGCATGGTCGAGCTGAAAATTACTGAGAATAATTTTCCCCAATTTTTGTGCTTAAACTAGGATTTTGAAGCTTTGTTAACGTACTGTGATAAATGTATTTGGTACATTCAAATAGAATGCATGTTGGAGGTTGTTTTATAATCCAGTACGAAACCTGAATTTTCGGCTACGCAGTGGGCTAAGAAAACTTGTAACGTGTTTTTCGAGGGTTTTTTATGCCACTGGCATAAGTCAGTAGGAAGCCATTCTATATTTATTTACGCGGCAAATTGTTCAGCCAAGAGAATTTTTCATGTTAATTTATTATTATTATTAATTTATTATAATTATTATTAAGATATTTTCGGAGAATTTTATAAAAATTATAAGCATACAGATAGGTTTTCTATGTCTTAGAAAACGCTATCAAGCAAATTATTACGAACGACAATATCATAGAAAGTTATGTGAATACGGAATTTAACGGAGTTTCGTCAGTTAGGGTATATCGAGAGACGTGACTCACTGGGAATTCAAGTACACGCTTAATCTTGTCGGAAAGCATGACGCAATCCTGGGTCGCAGCGTCTAGGAAAGGCGGATATATGGAACGGAAAACGACTTCTCCCTCTCGCGCGCCGTGTGTAATGAGCCAGAGGAGGGGAAGTAGCGGGGTGCTCAGCCAATCAGTGGAGACCACGTAAGCTGGAAGTTGGGACTAGAGTGGGGAGCCGGCGTGAGGATATATCGTTCGACGTTCCGTGGAACGAGGACAATCAGTGTAGAACTTGCCGAGTATGGTTCACGCGGGAGTCGCTCCGATGTTCCGTGGAGTGGAGGACTAACTTTTGTAAAACTTAACCAGTGTGGTTGTACGAGTGTTTGGGTCCGATGTACGGACCATAGAATTATCTAATCTACCAGAATATCATCAAATATCGACGGAGATGGAGACGTCCAGGAGACTGTGGGAAGCTCACAGCATCATCCAGTACGAGGGAAATGTTTCGGCAATTTCCAGTGGTAAGCGCTAATGACGCAGAAATACGCAATCTCTCATTTCTCTTTGTTTTATATTTCATATTTCAGTAACTTCATAGCTTGGGAATAAGAGTAAAATCAATAATTTATCAGACTCCGTTTTCACGTAATTTTCTATCGGTAATATTAAAATCGCAACGCTCCAATTTAAATTTTATACTTATTATTATTATTAATTTTGCTATTCTTGTTTTATATAATAAATTCATTTCTTTTACAATGCAATCTTTGCTTTCAGTAGGTAGCATTAGATATAGACCAATTCCTTCTCCTGGTACAATTGTTTGTTGGGTTAATGATCAAATCATACCACGATCTGAGTGAATAGAGTCTTGAAGGTGTTCTGCCAGAGCTAGACGTTGTTAAATACAAATTTAGATTTCAACATTGCGTTGAGGTCTTGGCGCCCATTAAAACAACATAGCTTAGGCAAAGGTAAACAGTTATATTTATCTCCCAACAGTTAGGGGCAGTCAAAACGTTACAATTGTCGCTACCAACATGGGGCATTAATAACCGCTACACTTGTCGCTCAAAGTGTGGGCTAGGAAAACTGCTACAAACTGACTCTCAAAGGGTTAAAGAGTTGTTTTAAATTACTGTGCTTAATATCTACTACTATGACGCAAGATTCAGGCATAAGGTCTCTCACAACATACACACAAGAGCCATAACAAGTACTAAATATGGAAAACCATGATGTGTAAATAGCTATGGTTTCAAAAGACTCAATTTATATTATACTAAATGAACTAACTTACCACCAGAATTGTCTAACATGAATAACAAACCGCTAGTTGTTCTTGTTGTTGTTGTTGTTTTTGTTTGAGTCTTCAGTCTTTTGACTGGTTTGATGCAGCTCTCCATGCCTCCCTGTCCTGAGTTAATCGTTTCATCTCTACATAGCTACCACACCCTACATCCAAGGCAATCTGTTTAACATATTCTAACCTTGGTCTACCCCTACAGTTCTTGTCCTCGACCCTTCCTTCAATAACTAAGCTTGCTATTCCTGGGTGTCTTAGTAGCCTATGTGTCCTACCAACCTATCTCTTCTCTTCATTAGCAGTCGCCAGAAACATCTTTCCTCTCCCACTAGTCTTAATACCTCTACGTTTGTAACCCTATCTACCCATCTGATCTTCATCATTCTCCTGTAACACCTCATTTCAAACGCGTCAATTCATTTCTGCTGCACCAATAGTCCAAGTTTCACTTCCATAGGGTGCCACGCTCCAGACCAAGACCTTATAAATGACTTTCTAATACCTAAATCCATATTGATGTCAACAGATTCCTTTTCTGTAGAAATGCTTTCCTTGCCTGAGCTAACCTACTTTTTATATCCACTTTGCTTCGTCCATCACTGGTTATTTTGTTTCCTAAGTAACAGAAGTCTCCTACCTCCTTTAGTTTTTCACCTGCCAATTTGATGTCCATAGAGGTTTCTGATTTATTTCGGCTGCATTCCAATATTTTTGTTCCTTTCTTTAAGACGGAGTCCATACCATTCAAAAACTCATTCAAATCCTCAGGCGTGTCGGCCAAGACGACTATGTCATCGGCAAATCTCAGAGTTGAAATTATTTCTCCTTAAATCTTCACTACCACTTTAATTTTTTCTCCAATTTCCTTTATTGCTTGTTCAGTGTAAAGATTGAAAAGTATGGGTGATACGTTGCAGCCTTGCCTTACACCTTTCTGAATACCAGCTTCTCTCTCATGTCCTTCAGCTCGAATGACTGCTGTCGGGTTTCTGTATAGATTGTAGATTACCCTCCTATCCCTGTACTTTATTCCAATCGTTATCAAAATGTCAAACAATTTAGTTCATTCAACGTTATCAAAAGCCACTAGTTATAAGTCGCATAAAATAAAATATCAGGATGTCTCATAAGAAGAAATGTTGTTTTTTAAGTTTGGTGTCTTAAAAGATAGAATTGGTTTTCTTTGGTTCGTCAATGATATTTACAGGAAGACATGACTAGAATTGCTTATATTGCGAGAATGTATAATCAAACGATACCATACATTGCCATATCAAGACCAACTACAATACTCAGACCTTAATGCAGGTATCGAAAGTGTGAAAATGGCGTATGCGGAAGCCCGAGATATAGTTTGTTTACATTCGTTGCTGGGATACAATATTAGCTTTGATTAGCTTCGTTTGATGAAAGTTGGGATAAACTATTGCTCATCTGTAATTTTAATGTCTTCAGTATGTCTGTTACGTCCAGTTTGCGTTAATGTACTGCAACCGTGTGTAAATATGTGATAATACGCTTATTATGGACTGGTTCGATTGTGTGATGATTGTTCAGTCGACCGATGTCATTGTGTCATTTACTGCAGATGTTGAAGTACCTAAGACTAAAGCATTCATAGAAGTGTTTCAAGAATATACACCGCAATGATTTGCTAGTTAGTGACAATATAATAATAGCTTAGTACAGTTCCGTAATGTCGAACTTAAATACGTAAAGGGAAATCGCAATGAGTATCTACGACAAGACCGAACAGTTGACGTTATCTTGAACGCTCAGCTTCATGTGCCTCCGTAAATCCTTACCAGTCTGGCAGATGTTCTACACTGCCTTGTATACACGCCAAATATTACAGTGAACTTCTGTTTTATTGGTTAAGGAAGATGTTTCCCCTGTGCCAATCAGTGAACTCATTGTGTTCCGTCATTATTCATACTTTTTTGATTCTTACAGCTTGCAAGTTATTTTTTATTATGATGTGTGTAACAAAGTGTTGTGAGTAACTTGCCAATTGTGTACTTATATTGCGAGATGGTGTGCCGCGATAATTCCGTAAGAGGGAGATGGTGCTTTCCTACCTCCATTACTACTAAATCTACTATTTCCAGCGTACAACTATTCCAAACGGTAATAGCGAAGTTTAATAGGTTAGATGGTAACATATTAATATCGTGTGCTTTGTGTGTGGTAGTCCCCATAATTATGTTCAGATATCCACACGACGACTTCTTTGCATATTTCAATCAACTAATTCGGTGTGATGTTTTAGCCGAGATTTCAGACATTTCTTGGTTGGTTGGTTGGTTCCTTAGTTTAGGGGCTGCGACAACGCGGTCATGTAGCCCCGTGTACTTTGGGTGTGTGTAGAATCTGTCTGATAACCGGTGTTAATTGTGATGACTGTATTAGTGTGTGTATCTGTTTTTTTAATTCAAGTAGGGACTGCAACTTTGAATTTTCAAATAGTTCCTACTTTTGCCGCCAAACGCCACCGTCAACGACTACTAGGCCCAGTTCAGAACTACCTACTAGACGCCACCGCAGTCGGCTCTTGGCAACGAACGTAGCAACCTAAGAGCGTTGTTTACATTCTTAACCTATCCAATTTAGTTTCACACAGGTGTAATTAGTGGAAAGATCTTTAACATGCCATAAATCTATGACATGGGACCGCCGGCTTTACTTCCCCTCCGAAGGAAGGCATACTGAGGGATTTTTAACGCTCTTAAAAAATCCGACGGCTTCGGCCGGGTTTGAACCCGCGATCTTGGGCATAGAAGCTCAGCATGCTACCAACTACGCCACCGAAGCCGCTCAGACATTTCTACGAGAGGTCTTAATTGAATTGTATCTGTATAGCGTTGGTTCGATTATTTCAGGCAACTATTCTCATTCCGATTGTGTACACAAATACTCTGCATGTGCTGGGACAGCACTTCAGTAACCGGGTAGCCTACTTTCTTCTCTCCTACTTCAGAATCTGCTTGATTTTATGCTAATAATATTAATCTATAATTACTGAACTTAAATGCAAATCGTGATAACTCGCCAAAAACTTCTTATTCAACCACAGAAACAGTGAGACTATTGTAGCTGCCCCTTGGGTGAAGACGAAGAAACCTATAATTCGATGCCAGCACTATATAGATAAATTAATTCAGGTAAGTCTAAATTATTGATGCATATTTCTTCGGAACCTAGTCTCATCTTGTGATATCTATTATGCTCTTAGGTGAGTAAAAATAATAATTTACACGAACTGTGACAACCCCGATGACATGATCTTAGCCATTGGTAGGGCAACCATCGCCGCCATGTTTTTTCTACATTAAGGTCTGAGGATTGTAGTTCGTCTTGGCCATATTAAGAAACTTGGAAAATCGAACAGGAGCTGTACATTTGTAACTCATGAATTAACCCTTGAACAGGCTCAACGAAGAGTGTATATCATCTGTCGTTAGTTTATAGGTAACCTAATGGATGATAGATTTATCAGGAGAATCGTGACATGAGATGAACAAGTAGTTCCGTGAAGAACTATACAGCCTATTTTCATATATCCTACTTATGTTAATTGCCTCTATCAACACACAAAATTTCAGTTTGATTGCTGCAAAACATTCGTAGATATTGAGAACCATCTAAATATTTTGGATGGTCGCCATGTTGGATTTTTATATATGTAGGTCTTAGAGTTATGTACTATTTCATGAAGATTATTGTGTAGGTGTAGTATTCAAACTTCAATCGCATGATTAGGACACAAGAAATGAAAATCAGTATTTAAAATTTCGCACAGCTGCCATCTTGTGGTTATGAAAACAATTTAAATACATTAGATGCTAGTGGATTAAAATTTGTATAAGCATTTACTGTACCAAGTTTTACTGCGCTCGGATGGTTAAATCGCGAGAAACGTCCATTTAAATATTTATATTTCGCGTCGCCGCCATGTTGGATTTTTGCTCACCAGGTTATTGAAAGTCCCATAGGTGAACTTATGTTCATAGCCTCTATCAACATACAATATTTTAGTTTGATTGCTATCATTGATTACTAGATATTGAGCACGGTCTAAATATTTTGGTTGTAGGCCATGTTGGATTTTTATATATGTAGGCCATAGAGTTATGTACTATTAGATGACGATTTTTATTAGGTTCATTATTCAAACGTTCACTTCGATCGCATGATTAATACACAAGAAATAAAAACTTAATTTTAAAATTTAGCACAGCCGCCATCTTGAGGTTATATGAACAGTTGAACTTAACTACATGCCAGTGCATTACAATGTGTATAAACATTTACTATACCATATTTCACTGCGCTCAGATGGTTACATCGCGAGAAAAGTCTATAAAAATGTTTCACATTCACTTGGGCGCCATGTTCGTTTTGTATTCTTCAGGGTTTTAGAAGTCTCATAGCTAAACTTCTAGTAGTACTCCTAATCACCGTACAGAGTTTCATGGTGACCTCAGTAATAGTTTCGGAGATATAGAATGCCGGTGAAATATTTCGCACAGCCGCCGTCTAAAGCTTATGAAGACAATTTAACTAAATTAGATGCCAGTGCATTACAATGCGTTTAAACAATTTCTGTACAAAGTTTCGTTGCGTTTGGATGGTTAAATCGCGAGAAACGTCTATTTAAAATTTCAACTTCGCTTGGCCGACATGTTCGTTTTGTAGTTAAGAGCTTTTTGAGAGTTCGAATCCTGACGCTGTCAGCGGCTATCCTGAGTGTGGCTTTTCCCAGGTTTTTTCCACACTCCCTCCAGACAGCTACCGGGATAGTAGGCTACCTTACTTCAAGTCCCGGGGCGCTTACCTCATCCCTGTCCCTAATACAGTTACACACACTACTACAGGCATCACAGCAACACCGATTAACAGATAAGTCAAGACACACCCAACTACACGGGGATGATAACCACGATGTTCCAAGTCCCTAAAATGAATTAAAACAACTACACCAGCTTGCATTCACTCTCGTATAGGCATTCCAGTTTGACTATTGTACAGTGTGCGCATGAAGTTCGTATATCCCTACTCATTCGTATTTATTTCTATTGTCAGTACATACAGTATACTAGCGACTTCAATCAGACTTCGGTGGCTTAGTTGGTAGCATGCTGAACTTCTGTTCCCAAGATCGCGGGTCAAACGCGGCCGAAGACGTCGGATTTTTTAGAGCGTTAACCCTTCATATGCCTTCCTTCGGAGGGGAGGTAAAGCCGGCGGTTCCATGTCATAGATTTATGGCATGTAAAAGATCCTTCCACTAATTTCGTTGAAACGCTCACCAAAGTTCACCACTAGGTGTCAGTGACATCTAGTTATGTAAGTTAGTTATTGTTGTTTTAAGGGACGGAACTACGAGGTCATCTGCCCCTATGAGTGACATCCTGGTAGCGAAAGTTGGAACTATTTGAAATGGACGGAACTTGTAGCTCTCCCCATGGGTGTCCGCTTGTAGCAGCTACAGACTCTGGCGAGCCGAACATGTCCTCGGGCACTCCCGGCACTAAAAGCCATACGCTAAATCTATACGAATAGGCTATAATAAAGCTGAAGAGTTTGTCTGTGTGTTTGTGTCTTTAAACGCGCTAATCTCTGGAACTACCACTCGGATTCGAAAAAGTATTTTTGTATATGATAGCCAGATTCAAGAGGAATAGTTTATGCTATGTTAAATTTCGGACAGACCACTCCATTCCCTGCATTTAGGCCCTTTTGCACAAATCTACACCGTTTCACCGATCTAATAACTTGACGGACATATTGTCGCTAGGCGACAACGACTAAAGGCCACCACACACAGAAAGCTAGGCTAAGCTAAGCTAAGGGGCGTGGTGGCTCAGCGGTCTAGCTGTATGCCTCTCACCAAGGCGGTCCGGGTTCGACTCCCGGTCAATGCATGTGAGATTTTCGATGTGAAATGCCATGTCCTGTGGTTCGGATTCCACGTAAAAAGGAGGTCCCGTGGCTCATAATCACAAGATTCACGGTCACGTAAAACTACAATCTTCCTTCCTTAAGCTAAGCTAAGCTACGCGGTGTTATGAAAAATATCGCTCTCAATGCATTTAAGTAGAGTGAGACACACAGGCCGCTATGCTAAGCTATACTATGCGAAGCGATGCTAAGCTAAGCTAGACAGATCGCTATAAACCGAACGTCAGGTCAAGACCTAAGCGGTCCCTTTGATGTTCTGGTCTGTGAAAAGGCTAACGCGCAAGGAAATAGTTCCCAATTTTTCTGCTTGTTTTTGCAGTACAATATGTTTCAGCGCATGTTGCTATGTTTCGATAAACTGGCTAGATTACTTTTAAGAAATTCCTTGGTATAAATCTATGAATAAATTAATCATTTTCTCGTTAACTGGGAGCTGCACCAACCTTGCTTTTCATGTGATTAACTGTGTGCGCGAATATTGCTTGTAGTGGTATTTTATACGATAGGCAGAGTAATTCAGTACGAATTTGATATTATATTATATTTCGTTCTGTATAAACCTTGTTTGAGCTGCAAAAGAGTAACCGACTCATTCAATGTTGTGGCAAATCAGGTTCAAACGTTGGCAATACTGTTATGATTGCACGGACTTCAAGATGGCTCCTTCAAGTAGACAACGTGTTCAAACTGCAGCTGTAAAGCTTGAATCACCAACAAAATACTTCAAAAATAATAAAAGTGGGGAGAAGTTCAGTAAAAGGTGCAAACAAATGATTTTAAATGTATATACTGTAGTAGGTTGAGGGATGACAATCCAGAGTGGACAGTAGAAGAGTTGGTGAAGAAGACTGCGTACTTGACTGGCGTTTCGACATACAGTGTTGACTCGGTACGCGCTGAATTCAAAGCTCATGGTGAGTCTCCGGCGAGAAGTCGGCCGGCGTCACAAGGAAAGGGGGTTCATGTGTCACAGTATTTAGAATTTTGTTCTGAGTGGAATTCGTAGGAAAGTGCTTTCTTCTTTTTCTCAAGAATGAAATTCCAACTGTGACGAAAGTGACAGTGAAAGTTAATGGTGATAGTAATAGTAGTGAATCATCTGACGGCGGTCTCAGTGGAATAGAAGCAATGGAGGAAGATTAGCGACAACATCTGTAAGTTATATACACATGTTGTACCGGTATTCTAATTAATCTTATTTATAGGAGATTGCTTACTTCTTAGTAGCCTATGTCAGCTCAACCGAAAATATATAGCCTACTCGCCATGTTTTGTAATGACATTTTGATGATGGCTAATACGCATATAGGCCTACACCTGACAGTATTATTATCCTATGCGCGGTATAATTATTATTTTGTTTTATAATTACCCTCCACTTCACGTTACAGTGAAGTCTTTGTACTAAGAGTAGATCATTCTGCCTTCGGATTCTCAAGAGTACGTGTCGTAACCCTTCAAGGAAGCAGCTGTTTCTCCCCGTCAACTTTCGATCTTTTGCAAGATAAGATGGTGACGGATGACAAATAAGCAATTAGTTGGTTCATGGGGTTCAAGGACACACGTCATTTCGTCTCCTTATATCACTCATCGTTCATGTGTCATTCCTCGCCTAACACAATGTTATAATGTTTTAAATAATCGCACGATAACATAAAACTACAAGCATCCTTTTTTATTAACACAGAGCCTCGGGTTTCGACACGATAGGAAAGCATATTTGGTTCAGTGAATATGCCGTAGAAATTCGTAATTGAAGTGAATCAAAGGTCCGAACGCAATAAAGTCTTTGTGGTTAAGGTAGATTCAAACACTCGATCAGATGCGCACCATGTTGGAAACACAAGACGGGACAGAGAGAGAAGATGCGCGGAGGGACAGAGAGAGAAGATGCGCGGAGGGATATTTTCCTCAGGTCTTGAACTGACGTGGGTTATAGGCAGGCGATTTTCTTGGCTGTAGCTGGCCTGGCGCATGCGCTTTTCATTCCGGAACAGTTGATCTGGCGGGCTGTCGCAGACCTTTGAGTTGTGTGCGTAGCCGTGTCGTGTGAGTGTGAGTGTGAGTGTAGTGTAGTGTAGTGATTCAGGTAGTACCGTACTTCGTTTTATTTATACAATGGGTGACAGGCTAAAAGAACAACTTTGTTCATTTCCCAGCCCTACAAAACTGTGATAATCAAAATTCTCAAGAGTACGCAGAAATTATATCAGAATTAAGAACCGAATTCCGCGTTAGATTTCAAGATTTAATGGAGAATGTTATAAGTTTCAATATGTTTTCTTGCCTTTTCTCCATTAATGTATTTAGTGTATCCACTGCAGAAGAGGAATATTTAGCTTTAAGAAAAAATAATCTTCTTGTATTTTCTTCACATAATACCCATACTGGTCCGTCCAGCCTCCAAAAACAAAATGTAATTATAACTAACGAATAAGACGGAGGCAATTAATTAACTGTTTAGTTTTAATTTGTAGTAGAGACGTAGTCAGAGGAGGGGGGCAGGTCCGGATTCTCTCCGAAATTAAACCAAGAGGCAAACTTATCGTTTGACAATTGTGATATTATCGTATTATTCTTATTTTCTTGTTAGTAGTGCCGGTATTATTACCGTTTAAATTCATTTTGTCAAATACGGTAACCCTTATAGTATTCAATATAGTTGATAACGCAAATAATCTAATAATATCATTTTTAGCCTATTTTCAATTTTGAAAAAATAGGCTTATGAGATCACCTTTTGTCCGCGTGTGTGTGTGTGTGTGTGTGTGTGTGAGGTGTGTGTGTGTGTGTGTGTGTGTGTGTGTCCCTAATAAAATCTAAACGGCTGGAGCGATTTCAATGAAACTCGGTAAGTTCATAGCGCTATTCCCGGCGACCTCGACCGTGCCCTTCAAATTTTGTTACTTCTCACCAATCCAACATGGCGGCTGTGCGAAATATTTCACTAGCATTCAATATCTCCGAAACTATTACCGATATCGCCCTGAAATTGTGTACTGTGATAAAGGGCACTACTAGATGTTCACCTATGAGACTTTCAAAAACCTGGTGACTACAGAACCAACATGGCGGCCAAGCGAAGTTGAGACTTTTAAATAGACTTTTCTCGCGATTTAACTATCCAAACGTAATGAAACTTGGTACAGCAATTGTTTATACACATTGTAATGCACTGGAGTCTAATTTAGTTCAATTGTTTACATAACCTCAAAATGGCGGCTGTGCGAAATATTTCATTGACATTCTATATCTCCGAAACTATTACAGATATCACCCTGCAATTTTGTACGGTGATAAAGGGTACTAATACAAGTTTACCTATGTATATTTCATAAACCTGTAAAATACAAAACGAACATGGCGACCAAGCGAATTTGAAATATTTTAATAGACTTTTCTCGTGATTTAACTCTCTGAACGCAGTGAAATGTGGTACAGTAAATGATTTTGCAGATTGTAATGCACTGCCATCTAATTTAATTCAATTGTTTACATAACCTCAAGATGGCGGCTGTGCGAAATTTTAAAATTAAGTTTTTATTCTTGTGTCGTAATCATGCGATCGAAGTGAAAGTTTGAATAATGAAGCTAGGTAATAATTGTCCTTGAATGGTACATAACTCTATGGCCTATACATATAACAATCCTAAATGGCGAGCTTCCGAAATATTTAGACGGTTCTCAATATCTATGAATCTTTTACAGCAACCAAACTGATTTTTTTATGTTCATACAGACTATGAACATATGTTCACCTATAGGACTTTCAGTAACCTGGCGAGTACAAATCCAACATGGCGGCGACGCGAAGTATAAATATTTAAATGGACGTTTCTCGCGAATTAACTATCCGAGTGCCGTGAAACGTTGCACGTTAAATGCTTATACAAATGTTGATCCACTGGCATCTCATTTATTTCAATTGTTTGCATAATCACAAGATGGCTGCTGTGCGTAATTTTAAAATCTCGTTTTTACTTCTTGTGTTCTAATCATGCGATTGAAGTTTGTATGCCACACGTACACAATAATCTTAATGTAATAGTGCAAAAATAATAATCCAACCTGGTGACCATCTGAAATATTTAGACGGTTCTCAATATCTACGAATCTGTTACAGCAATTAAACTGATATTTTGTATGTAGATAGAGGCAGGATGAGTAGGATATATGAAAATAGGCTGTATAGTTCTTCACGGAACTACTTGTTAAATGAAGACATCTAGGCTATTCAAATACGGTAATATAGAAGTATCTACTCTATTGCTATTTTATATACGTATAGGCAAATTTGAATAGTTAAAAAACACGTTTCTTATACATAGCTATAGTGGGCCAGAATTTTAATTAATAAAATAGCAACAACTGGACCCCCACCTAAACAGAATCCTGGCTACGTTCTTATTTTTTAAGTTACATACAGTATTACACACAAATTAATTTAGAAAGCCGTATTAAAATAATAGTATTAATCTAATTTAATCCTGTAGGATCTCTTCCAATAAAGATACTATACATTTTCATTAGTAGGAAAGCATGTAATAAGAAATATGCTGCCTAGCTTAGTTTAGCTTAGCTTTTTGTTCGTGTCATAGCACACCATTGCTGGGCATTGCTTAGCATAGCATAGCACAGCGTAGCTTAGCATAGCTTTCTGTGTGTGGTGACCTTTACACTGTATCATGATAGTCAACTCCGCACCATTGATGGACAGGCAACAACGATTTACTCTGTATCATGATAGTCCGGTAAAATTTGCTAAAGGACACATGGGAAAACTGACCCATTGACAAACAAGGATTGTATTGGACTGTAGTATTATCTCTGCTATCGTATGCACAGTTAATCAGCATATTAGCAAAATGTAATGTAATGTTATCCTGTCAGAGAAACTTAGTGGCAAACATTCCTACATTCTCCTATCACCATTTTGCATCGTTTTCATGTGTAGACAGGGTCATGTTGCCTCTTGTACGTGGGGGTGTGTGTAGAATTTTTGTGATAACCTGCGTTATTTTGATTGATGCACTAGCATGTGTAAATTGGAGATAGAATATGGTATTTGAAGCCATTTTTCAGTGTTCCTCAAGGATTTATTGGACTGTAGTACAGGGCGCCCGAGAATGTTCTCCGCAGTGGTTACGTGCAGCTGTGAGTGGTTGCCTCATCAGTTTAGTTGGTAGCACGGTGTCTTTGACAGGGTGAATCCCACACGTGTGGGCTATAGCCTGTCGAAATCGTCAGTGTGTATTGCAATTAGCGAGCGTATGTGTCATCAGCACTTCCAGCATCTGTTATGAATGGCTGTGGGGAGTACAAAGTATACTGTTTGCTTGTTAGTAGGGAACACAGTGATGACAGAATGCTTTCTGCACATAAGTCAAGCAGCATTGCGCGACATAGGAGCTCATGTCACCAAGGACAGTTAAACGATGACAGAGGTTACATGAGCTGAGTCATATCCTACTCGCGCAACTGTACCTGTCAACGAAGCAGGCTGACGCGTGACACAAGTAAAAAAAGTCCTCTCGGCACGCCGGAAGGCGGAGGTAGATTTCACCGGACAAACTTGGGGATAGTCGAAAATAGGCAGAATATGCAGGTTTTCGTAGAAGGATCAGACCACATTTATTGCGTGAAAGTATTTTATAATTGGAGATTAATTAACTTTGTTTTTCGTCATTTTATGCATATTTTAAACATTCTATTGTCTTATGATGACGGTAACCTTCTTGTCATTTGGAGTCCATTTTTATACTTGTGGTCACACTGTCCTTATGCAAAGTTTCGACACTGATGTGTAACTATGTAACGGTCTGTTACTTCTTCACGCAAAATTATATCTCCCGCAGAGATGTTGGTTGGTTCCTCAGTTTAGGGGCTGCGACAACGTGGTCATGTAACCCCGTGTACTTTGGGTGAGTGTAGAATCTGTCTGATAAACGGTGTGAATTGTGATAGCTGTATTAGTCTGTAATTCAGGTAAGGAATGCAGACGCTCAATTTCAAGCAGTAGTTCCTAATGTTGCTACCAGATACTACCGTCAACGACACCTAGCTGTGAACTTGGCTACTAGATGCCACCGCAATCAGCAACTCGCAACGAACGTTGGAACTTCCCCTCCAAAGGAAAGCATACTGAGGGATTTTTAGCGCTCTTAGAAAATCTGACAACTTTGGCCGGCTTTGAACCCGCGACCTTGGGCATAGGAGTTCAGCATGCTACCAGTTAAGTCACCGAAGCCGCATCACACTTAGTCAGATGGAAATCTGAATCTGATCTCGCGCAAGTGCGTTGTCATGGCAACGTCTGATGGCTCATCCCTCATCAATTTAGTAGTGTTGCCATGTCAACCACTGATAGCTCTTGGCATTTTCTTACAATTCCGAAATCATTTTTCTCATCCCTTGGCGTAATGGTGGCTCATATCAAAAATTCTTTCAGACAAAAGTTTTAGGTAATTATTAGGGGAATATTGTCCATTTTGTACGGTTTTGATATTGTGCCTATTAACAGAGATATGATTAATGTTTCCCGAAAAAAACACTTTTTCCCACCCCTTTGGTCAATGGTTGGTGCTATCAAAAAAACGTTTCAAACATAAATTTCTGAGCTTTATCCGACACATAGTATGAACTTTGAACGGATTCGATATTTCACATATTAAGAGAGTTATAGCAATATTTCATTTTTTCGAAAAAAAAAAGTCCCCCATTTTCATCCCCTTCGACCGATTTAGCCCAGTAACGAACTCGTCCGAGATTTTATGGGTATACATATTCGGTAAAAAATTCAAAGTGATTGGTGCAAAATTACGGCAGTTATCGTGTCCACAAGAAACTGATATACATATATATACATATATTACATAAATTATATATAAACTTTTGAACTGACGGTGGTTTTGGGGTCTGGGGGATGTGAAACGCGAAGATATGTCGAAATTTTCCGGAAATCGAAACATGGTACCCATTGCAATAGTTAGCTTTCTAATGAAATCTACCTAAAATACTGCCGTCAACGACACCTAGCTGTGAACTTGGCTACTAGATGCCACCTCAATCAGCAACTCGCAACGAACGTTGGAACTTCCCCTCCGAAGGAAAGCAAACTCAGGTTTTTTAGCGCTCTTAGTAAATCCGACGACTTCAGCCGGGTTTGAACCCGCGACCTTGGGCATAGAAGTTCAGCATGCTACCAGTTCCGATACCGAAGTCGCTTCCCACTGACATATGAAAACTGAATGTGATCTCGTGCAGTGGCGTTGTCATAGCAACTGCTGATGGTCATCCCTTATCAATTAAAAGTAAAGTTTTCATGGCAACCTCTCTTGGCACTTGGCATTTTCTTATAATTTAAATCATTTTGTTCACCCCGTGGCGTAATGGTGGGTCATATCAAAAATTCTTTCAGACAAAAGTTTTAGGTAATTATTGGAGGAATATTGTCCATTTTGTGCGGTTTTGATATTGTGCCTATTAACAGAGATACGATTAATGTTTCCCGAAAAACCCACTTTTTCCCACCCCTTTGGTCAATGGTTGGTGCTATCAAAAAACTTATTTGACATAAATTTTTGGTACTTATCCGACACATATTATGAACTTTGAAGGGATTCGATATTTCATGTATTAAGAGAGTTACAGCGATATTTCACTTTTTCGAAAAAAGCCCCCCATTTTTACCCCCTTTGACCGATTTTGCCCATTAACGAACTCGACCGAGATTTTATAGGGATACATATTATGTAAAACATTCAAAGTGATTGGTGAAAAATTACGGCAGTTATCGTGTCCACAAGAAACTGATATATATATATATACATATATACATAAATTATATATAAACTTTTGAACTGACGGTGGTTTTGGGGTCTGGGGGATGTGAAACGCGAAGATATGTCGAAATTTTCCGGAAGTCGAAACATGGGACCCATTGCAATAGTTAGCTTTCTAAAGAAATCTACCTAAAAGAATAGTTCCTATCTCAACCGCCGGCAATCATTTCGTGAAAGGCTAATACCATGCAAGAGGCAGCCGTTCTGCCAACGTAACTTCTGTAGCTAGCTCTCGAAGACGCATGTAGGCACTGCGGAGAACATTCCCGGACTAACTGTATTTTCTATGCTATCGTATGCACAGTAAATCAGCATATTAGCATATTGTAATGAAATGCTATCCTGTCAAAGAAAAATAGTGGCAAACATTCCTACATTCTCCTATCACCGTTTTGCAGTTTTCATGTGTAGACAGTTGTTATTTCATTTGCGGGGTTTAGACATTGTGGTCATGTTGCCCGAATACATGGGCGTGTGTGTAGAATGTTTGTGATAACCTGCGTTATTGCGATTGTTGCACTAGCATGTGTAAATTGGAGATAGGATATGGTATTTGAAGACAATTTTCAGTGTTGCTCAAGGATTTATTGGACTGTAGTATTCTCTATGCTATCGTATCCACAGTTAATATTTCATTTGCGGGGCTTAGACATCGTGGATCATGTTGCCCCGTGTACGTGGGTGTGTGTGTAGATTTTTTGTGATAACCTGCGTCATTGTGATTGTTGCACTAGCATGTGTAAATCTTCTAATATATAAAAGTGAAAGTCTGTATGTATGTATGTATGTATGTATGTATGTGGGTTGGTTCCGTATACAAATCTACACCGTTCCACCAATCTCAACCATATTTTGCATACACATAGTTTAGGACCCAGAAGGAACCGCTGGCTACATGAATTTTCGATAGTCTTTCTCATTCTTCTGATTTCGGTCCTTTTTTACTCGAGCAAAGGCTAATATAAAGTCATAAATTATACTCGTGAAGGAATGGCAAGGCAACATAGCTCAAGTCGAGACACGGCCGACTGGATTCGAGTTGCGCTCTGCACTACCGGTGTAGAAAATGAGGATCTTTACTTGAAATCCCGTTAGTTACTCAACTGCTCACACAGCACTATCAACCGAGTATAGCATAACAAAGACTTGACACTATCTACTATATATTTGTCAAAACCACTCACTCACTCATTCATTCATCACGAAATCTCAGAAACCACCGAACGGATTGGAATGAAATTTGGTATGCAGCTTCCTCAAGGGCCGCAAACGCCCACTAAGAAAGGATTTTTGGATATTCAGGTTCTAAAGGGGTGTTAAGAGGGTAGACCTGCATTTCATTGAATAGCAATATCTCCCGATTAGTTTCATTGGGGATGTGATACTCGGCATATAAACGCATCATTAAAAATAAGAAGACACGTGTATGAGGGTTTTTCGATGTGGTGTATATTATGAGGTGAAAGGGGTGAAAAGTGGGGGTTGAAAGATTCGTAACGGAGCGTGTAGGCCTATCTCTTAAACGACATAGGCGAGGAGTTTGAAACTCAGCGGAAAAAAGAAACAGCATGAAAATAAATAAATAAATAAATAAATAGGTGTTTGACCGTTTTTTTCATAAATCCAATTTAAGGGGCCCATGGGGAGGGGTGGAATTCTGGGGGGGGGGAACAGGAAAGAAAGTGTCCTAACTGATTTACTGACTGACTCACTCATCAAACTCAGGGGGGAAAAACTGTTTTAAAGTAAGTAAATAGCTGTTCGACAGTTTTTTTTTTTCATAAATCAAATTCAAGGGGTTCATGGGGAGAGGTGAAATTCTGAAAAAAGAAAATTGAAAGAAAATGTCTTACCCTTTGAAACCCGACGAGTAACACTGTCTACGTGAAATTTCAGACAGACCACTCCATTCCCTGCATTTAGGCCCTTTGGCACAAGTCTACATCGTTTCACCGATCTTAACCAAACTTAATGTACTTAGGCCTACCCTTTGGAACCCTGCGGGTAACACTGTCCACTTGATATTTTGGACAACTCTCTCCATTCCCTACATTTAGAACAACAGACAAAATGAACTTGAAAACTACGTTTTAAGGTCCTAGAACCATTCATGTCCATATAGTGTAACTGTAAGAATATTTTAATAAGTCAATTGTTGGCTGGCAATGCGAGCTGCATGACGTCACCCCTACCAGAATTGCGAAAATAGTTACAACTTGCGCTGCTTATAAATTGGAATCACTGGGAGTAATTATTGCAAGAGGATTTCTTAGGCCTCTTACAACAGTTATCATCATGAAAATATTATGCCTCTGTATAAGTGCGATGGTGTTGGTGCAGTACGTAGAGGTAATCAGCTGCAATAAGCGTTGGTGCTTTCAAATTTACTTTGATTTATTCAGATCCTTATCCTTGAGCGGTATGTGGCGATAAATGACACTATTGCTACTTCAGGAGGTCGGGATAGCCGAAGTTTTCCAAAGTGCTCTGATTATTTTCCTATGGCACTATGTGACAAAGGACGACACTATTGTCTCTACTTTTCTAACAGCCAATGAGATATAGGCCCTAGGCAGTGTCTTTTATTTCACTTACTCCTCTTTCTAATCATATTTTTCAATTCGTTTGTAAATTACATGTGTCAGAACTGTAGTTTAGTAAATAGCCGTTTCCCTATTCATTATTGTCATTATCATCACGGGAAAATGACCTGAATGTTACGTCCATTATACTGTACTACTTAACACCACCACCACCACAAAAAGTTATATTTTTAAAATATTTTTTTCTGTTAGTTTAAGTATTATGTGCCAGTTATGTAGTAGTTTTCATTATCATCCATAAAACAAACAAATCCACCGGGCGAAGCCGGGAACTACTGCTAGTAAATAAATAGGCGTGGAAACTCTCGCCACTTAACACGCAGAGCAGCGGCGACAGCGCATAGTGCTACCATCTAGCGGCTCGAATAGACAACTACTGGAACGAACTATTGAAGTATAACACAATTCGACTTCGAAAACGAAAATAAATGCAGATTTTAAGTCCTTTGCGTACTTCTTGTAGCATAATATAAGGAAAGGAGATGGATGTTGATCCGAAAGGGGCAGTAATAAGAATGAAATACATGTAGCCTATATTGTCATTAAAACATTAATCGTCATTTTATGACAGCAGTTCGACTAGCCTACGGTACAGATATTCCAAAATCAAATTACGCGTGTAATATCTTATAGAGCTTGATAATTTTAGTGGGAAGATTTTTCACTGATGACATATGCCTTAGGCTGGCTGCGTGGCTCAGCGGTAACGTTCTCACCTGCTGTTGCCAAGGTTGCAGGATAGAATCCTGGCGCTGCCAGTTGGCATTTGAGGGTGCGCAAATGCGAGGGAGTCGAGTCAGTAGATTTACTGGCACGTTAAAGATCCCCTTCGGGCCAAACTTCCGGTACCTCGGCGTCTCTAATAGCCGCAGTACTTAACAGGGACGTAAAACCAATTAAAATTAAACTCATACCGTATGCCTTAATAAAGACTTTGAAATACTTGTCAGTCAGTAATTTCGTACAGCTGTTACAGATAACTTCATTAGAGGCATTAATTGATAGAAAACAACCAGTTAATCTGCTTCTAATCCCATGGGTGCTTTCAGACAGAAAATGGCAAAAACTAATCTTCATGTCCATGACATTTTGGCAGACAAACCACCCACACACATTTGGAAACTGCATTTCGGAGTTATCTGCTCTTCACAACCCACTGAGCACACTTGGAAAAGGATTAACTGGATAGGTTTAATCACAACAACGTTTTAAAGAAAGACAGAGGCAGCCCGAACAACATTTTCAGGGGATGCGAGATCTCATTGTGGCGGGGCGCCGTGTGGAGACTAATAACAAACATTATTAACAACTATTATTTTAATATTAAAAATAATAGGCCTATTCCTAGAACGCTTCCTAAAATATGATTTAATATTAAACAATATAGTTCGCTTATAGTCGCACTTAGACGAGACTAGGCATGATTATTATCTACACAAAAGGAAATATGGTATGTCTAATATGATGTTACTAAATTACATAACAACACCTTAGTACCCTATAGCAGTAACGTTCTAACAGTAAGTAAAGTTTCAATTTCACTCGTCGATTGCAACACAGACACAACTCGCAATCCACATGCACCCGCACAGGATCGAACGTCAAGAAAACAGGTGGCGGACAGAACCCTAGATGTAGACTATAGATATTGGTTTCAACTCCTTAATATTTATACAACGTTAAGTTAAGTACGAATGTCACGTTATATGTCTATAACTTTGAAATGCACGCCTCCCAGCTCACTTACAGTATATATATAATTAATTTTGACGGGTAGGGTTAAGTAGTATGCTAATTTGATGATTGGGTTTTATTTCTTTGCACTGTGAAACTATCGTTGCATTTTCTGCGCCTCCCATATATCAGCGCCTGGTGCGGTTGCATCGTTCGCACCGCCCTAGGGCCGCCCCTGAGAAAATATGGTATGCTCAGATTAATAGAAAAAATACAGGTACGTAAACATTAGTAGGTAGACTCACAGCTGATTGTTTTGAGGAAATCTGTAAAATTACTTGGGATCACTTTGTATTTTGTAATTTTAACACCCATACATAGCCCAAAAGTTACACTTCTATAACATGTACAGCATAAAACTTGCCAGCTGATTGAAGTCGAGTTCGTAGTTGACTGCGCGAACCGCTAGATAGCACGCAAAATCGTTGTCGCCAGTTTCTCGCAGGAGTTTCCGCTATAGCCTACTTACATTGTCAAATACCCATTGTTATCGATGTCGATTGTTGACAGCAGTTGGTGCCAAGATATTGAAAGAATGGCTGATACAAGTGATTATACGATTGAGGAACGTTTGCTGGCAGCGGTGTGGGCTCATGGGCTTAAAATTAATAGGAATGTTTTAAAAATGTGAACGACGATTTCTTTGCACGTCTTGTGAAAGTAGCACCGACAAAGAAGACGTTAGCGTGGGAAAAGAAAGCCCCTTTAACGGGCAGTGTTCGTGACGGGTCGAGAAGTGGAAAACCATCCACCAGACTTTAACTTTATGCTGACGTGGAAAAATCTATCGAACAATCTCCGATCAAATCCGTACGGAAAACCTCCAGGAACCGACAACCTATAATCCTACTCAGAGCAGGTTGTCGGTTCCTGGTGGTTTGTCAACATGCGACGTACATCTCCGTTATAAAGAAATACATTTGTGCAACTACTTTAAAAAACTTTGCTAGTTATTTTGAAGATACATTTACCAAACGGAAACTATTATTAGTATTCAGCGGGACACATAATAACCAAAAAAAGAAATGGAAGACAACTTTTACTAGTTATTTTTAAGAGGAAGTTTACCAGACGAGGAACATTACAAATTTTCATAGATATTTTCAAAGGATTAAGACTTTTACTAGTTATTTTGAAAAAAAAAATGGCAAACGAGGACTATTATTAGTGTTGGATAACACCTGTAATTGCCTATAGGCCTAATACATATTTTCATAGATATTTTCAAAGGATTATTGCCGTTTTTAATTATTTCTTAAACCTTAATGTTTAAGTCTGGTTGGTTGGTTCTTAAGTTTAGGGGCTGCTACAAAGCCGTCATGTAGACCCGTGTACTTTGGGTGTGTGTAGAATCTGTCTGATAACCGGTGTTAACTGTGATGATTGTATTAGTGTGTGTTATCTGTTTTTTTTAAATTCAAGTATGGACTGCAGACTTTTGAATTTTTCAAATAGTTCCTACTTTTACAGCAAAACGCCTCCGTCAACGACTACTAGTTCAGAACTTAGCTACCAGACGCCACCGCAGTCGGCTCTTGGCAACGAACGTAGGGACATAAGAGCTTTGTTTACATTCTTAACCTATACAATTTAGCTTCACACAGGTGTAATTAGTGGAAGGTTCTTTAACATGCCATAAATCTATGACATGGGACCGCCGGCTTTACTTCCCCTCCGAAGGAAGGCATACTGAGGAATTTTAACGCTCTTAAAAAATCTGACAACTTTGGCCTGATTTGAACCCGCGATCTTGGGCATAGAAGCTCAGCATGCTACCGACTACGCCACCGAAGCCGCTTAATGTTTAAGTCTACTTAGGATAAGTTCTATTAATGTGCTGATGAAGAAACCAACGAGTTTCGAAATATGTACACATCTATATATATAAAAATCAATGTAACGTGATAGTTTGTATGTGGGTATGTCTGTGGGTATGTCTCCTATGCGTTCATATTCCATTCGTCCGATAGCGATGAAACTAGGCTGAGATTTTGTGTGCACTCCGGGGAAGGTTTCTAGCTTAGTAAATCCCTTTAAAAATAGGTAGAGCACGAGTAGAATCAACAAATGAGCAACGGCGCGCGAAGCGTTTCAACCAAGTCCCGTATGCATTCATGTACCATTCGTCCGTAGCTACGAAACTTGGGTGAGATGTTGTGTACACGTCATGGAAAATTTCTGGCTTAGTAAATCCACTATACAATATGCAGCGCACAAGTTGATTCAACAAATGAGGGACGACGCGCGAAGCGTTTCAACAAAGTACCGTATAAGGTCATATACCATTCTGCCGTTAGCGGTGAAACTTGGGTGAAATATGGTGGACACTCCAAGGAAGGATTCTGGCTTAGTAAATACATTTCACAGTAGGTAGCACACGAGTAGATTCAACAAATGAACGACGACATGCGGAGCGTTTCAATACAGTCCCCTATGTCTTCATATCCCATTAGTCCGATAGCGATGAAACTTGGGTGAGATGTTGTGGACACTTACGTGACGGTTTCTAACTTAGTAAATACATTTTACAGTAGGTAGCGCACGAGTAGATTCAACAAATGAGTGACGGAGCGCGAATCGTTTAAACAAAATCAGGTATGCGTTCATATACTATTCATCCGATTGCGATGAAACATTGATCAGTTATTGTGTACCCGCCAGGGAAGGGGACTTAGTAAATCCATTTCACAATAAGTAGCGCAAGAGTAGATGCAACAAATGGGTGACGACGCGCGAAGCGTTTCAACAAAATCCCCTATTGCGTTCATATAACATTCTTCGATTGCGATGAAACCTTGATGAGTTATTGTGTACACGCCAGGGAAGGGCTTCGACTTAGTAATACATTTCGCAATAGGTATCGCACGAGTAGATTCAACAAATGAGTGACAGCGCACGAATCGTTTAAACAAAACCCCGAATACGTGCATATACGATTCATCCGATTGCGATGAATCATTGATGAGTTATTGTGTACACGCCAGGGAAGGGTTTCGACTTAGTAAATCCATTTCACAACAGGTAGCGTACGAGTAGATTCAACAAATTAGTGACAGCGATGAAACTTTTGAAAGTTGTTGTGCATGCTTCCACGAATGGTTCTAAATTAGAAAACCCATTTTACGATAGCTTAGAGGCAGTTAACATGTTGTGTATCCAAAAGCACTTTCTTTGATTGGCATTGCAACGCATGCCGGGTTCAGCTTGTAGTCTATAAAATATAGACAATTAAGTGTTTTTAGTATTGATTTGGCGAATATATAACACAAGAGTTTTTAATTATTCTATAAATACGGATTTATACAATTTGCTATTATGGCAAATATTTTTGCTTAATAGAGCATTATCAATTCTAACCTACAAATTTTGACTTCACACATGTGTAGTTAGTGGAAGGTTCTTTTTCATGCCATACATCTATGACATGGGCCCGCCGGCTTTACATCCCCTCCGAAGGAAGGCATACTGAGGGATTTTTAACGCTCTTAATAAATCCGACGACTTTGACTGTGTTTGAACCCGCGACCTTTGGCATATACTTCCCAAATCGCGACTTGTGTACATTAACTGTATTCGATATTATTGTGGGTAATTTTCTGTTAGTGTACAATTTGCTACCGGGGAATTACCCCCATTTGCAGATAAAGTAAATGAATGAATTCCTTACCGCCTTATGTCCTCTCCCTGTGACATGTACTCCTTTTACGCTTGGCTGTGCTGGACGTATGTGGACACTGTACTCCATCACCGCTGTGTCACCCACTCGTCGCCTCTCAAGCATCCAGCAGCTATGATCAACAAAAAAATCACACTCTGGTTGGTTGGTTCCTTAGTTTAGGAGCTGCGACAACGCGGTCATGTAGCCCCGTGTACTTTGGGTGTGTGTAGAACCTGTCTGATACCGGTGTTAATTGTGATGGCTGTATTAGTGTGTGTATCTGTTTTAATTCAAGTAAGGGCTGTAGACTTTAATTTCAAGTAGTTCCTACTTTTGCTACCAATTTCTACCGTCCACAACACCTAACTTCCGGACTTGGCTACTAGATGGCATCGCAGTCAGCACCTGGCGGCGAACATTGGAACTAATAGAGCGTTATCAATTCCAACCTACAAATTTTGGCTTTACACAAGTGTAGTTAGTGGATGGTTCTTTTCATGCCATAAATCTATGACATGGGACCGCCGGCTTTACTTCCCCTCCGAAGGAAGGCATACTGAGGAATTTTTAACGCTCTAAAAAATCCAACGATTTCGGTCGGGTTTGAACCCGCGACCTTGGGCATAGAAGCTCAGCATGCTACCAACTACACCAAAAGTCACACTCTAAATGGTCATTATTAGCATCGGTTGTTTCCTCAGTTTAGGGGCTGTGACAACGCGGTCTTGTAGCTATCAGCATCGGGATTCGAAGCTCAGATCTCCGAACACCAGCCACTCTGTTTAGTCAGCTTGGTTAATTTGAACCTCTAATACAAACCATGTTCATGAATTATCTTATCACAGCGCACGAAGGGAGAATGTTATCGCCATAGCCGAAAGAAATCGCTCCATGCTCGCACTCATCTCAAGGACCGAAGTGACGTAACAAGGGAGACCTAGAAAAGGATGGATACTGCCTTACGGGTAAGGTCGCCATGGAGGTCCAGGATAACAATTCATACAAGCTAATCTCTATATATAAAAAAATGAAAGTTTTGTCTGTTTTTTTTCTGAATTTCCAAGGAAATTTGAGTTATTAACGCGTTTCAGACTGGTTTATGACGGTTGCGCGCAAAAACAAAATTTTTGTCTGCCGTTTGTTTGTTTGTTTGTTTGTTTGTTTGTCTGTCTGTGTACAAGTTTGCACGCGCATCACTCGACGACGGCTGAGTGGTTCAACGTAAAATTTGGTACAGATGTCCACGAGGGGCACGAAAGTAATCATTGATGTAACTCTTCTCCACACCTCTCATAAAAGAGAGCCTACCTCCTTAAAATGCATGCTGAAAAGGGCGTAGAAAGACGAGACAAAGCCCATTTTCAGCGTCTCAATGCGAAAAACAAAACTCGGGAGCCCTATGGGCCCCGAAAACCACATTTTAAGGTCCTAAAACCAACAGTTTATGTGATATTCCCAGAAAACTAATTTCATTTATTAAGCTACAAGCTGTACCCGGCATGCGTTTCAATGCCAATCAAAGAAAGTGTTGGCGTTGAAATTCTGTTTCTTGAAGTGCTTTTGGATACACAACATGTTATCTGCCTCTAAGCTATCGTAAAATGGATTTTCTAATTTAGAACCATTCGTGGAAGCGTGCACAACAACTTTCAAAAGTTTCATCGCTGTCACTCATTTGTTGAATCTACTCGTACGCTACATGTTGTGAAATGGATTTACTAAGTCGAAACCCTTCCCTGGCGTGTACACGATAACTCATCAATGATTCATCGCAATCGGATGAATTGTATATGCACGTATACGGGGTTTTGTTTAAACGATTCGTGCGCTGTCACTCATTTGTTGAATCTACTCGTGCGCTACCTATTGAGAAATGTATTACTAAGTCGAAGCCCTTCCCTGGCGTGTACACAATAACTCCTCAAGGTTTCATCGCAATCGAAGAATGTTATATGAACGCAATAGGGGATTTTGTTAAAACGCTTCGCGCGTCGTCACCCATTTGTTGCATCTACTCTTGCGCTACTTATTGTGAAATGGATTTACTAAGTCCCCTTCCCTGGCGGGTACACAATAACTGATCAATGTTTCATCGCAATCGGATGAATAGTATATGAACGCATACCTGATTTTGTTTAAACGATTCGCGCTCCGTCTCTCATTTGTTGAATCTACTCGTGCGCTACCTGCTGTAAAATGCATTTACTAAGTTAGAAACCGTCACGTAAGTGTCCACAACATCTCACCCAAGTTTCATCGCCATCGGACTAATGGGATGTGAAGACATAGGGGACTGTATTGAAACGCTCCGCATGTCGTCGTTCATTTGTCGAATCTACTCGTGTGCTACCTACTGTGAAATGTATTTACTAAGCCAGAATCCTTCCTTGGAGTGTCCACCATATTTCACCCAAGTTTCACCGCTAACGGCAGAATGGTATATGACCTTATACGGGACTTTGTTGAAACGCTTCGCGCGTCGTCCCTCATTTGTTGAATCTACTTGTGCGCTGCATATTGTATAGTGGATTTACTAAGCCAGAAATTTTCCATGACGTGTACACAACATCTCACCCAAGTTTCATAGCTACGGACGAATGGTACATGAATTCATACGGGACTTGGTTGAAACGCTTCGCGTGTCGTCGCTCATTTGTTGATTCTACTCTTGCGCTACATATTGTAATATGGATGTACTCAGCCAGAAACCTTCCCTGGAGTGTACACAACATCTCACCCAAGTTTCATCGCAATCGGATGAATGGTATGTGAACGTATACGTGACGTTGTCGAAACGCTTCGCGCGTAGTCACCCATTTGTTGAATATAAACGTGCGCTTCGTATTGTAAAATAGCCAGAAACCTTTCCTGGAGTGTACACAACAATTCACCAAACATTTATCACTATCAGACGACTGGTATATGACTTTATACGGGACTTTGTTGAAACGCTTCGCGCGCCGTTGCTCATTTGTTGATTCTACTCGTGCTCTACCTATTTTTAAAGGGATTTACTAAGCTAGAAACCTTCCCTGGAGTGCACACAAAATCTCAGCCTAGTTTCATCGCTATCGGACGAATGGTATATGAACGCAAACGTGACTTTGTTGAAATGCTTCGCGCGTCGTAGCTCATTTGTTGAATCTACTCGTGCGCTGCCTATTGTAAAGTGGATGTACTAAGCCAGAAAATTTCCCTGCAGTGTACACAACATTTTACGCAAGTTTCATAGCTATCGGACGAATGTTATATGAATGCATACGGGACTTTGTTGAAACGCATTGCGTGTCGTCGCTCATTTGTTGAATCTACTTGTGCGCTATCTACTGTGAAATGTATTCACTAATTTTGAAACCTTCACGTAAGTGTACACAACATCTCACCCAAGTTTCATCGCTATCGGACGAATGGTATATGAACACATACGGGACTTTGTTGAAATGCTTCGCGCATCGTCGCTCATTTGTTGAATCTACGCGTGCGCTACCTATTGTAAAATGGATTTACTAAGTCAGAAACCTTCCTTGGAGTGTACTCAACATCTCACCCAAGTTTCATCGCAATCGGACGAATGGTATATGAACGCATAGGAGACATACGCACAGACAAACTATCACGTTACATTGATTTATATATATACAAGCTGTACCCGGCATGCGTTGCAATGCCAATCAAAGAAAGTGTTGGCGTTGAAATTCTGTTTCTTGAAGTGCTTTTGGATACACAACATGTTAACTGCCTCTAAGCAATCGTAAAATGGATTTTCTAATCTAGAACCATTCGTGGGAGCGTGCACAACAACTTTCAAAAGTTTCATCGCTGTCACTCATTTGTTGAATATACTCGTACGCTACCTATTGTGAAATGTATTACTAAGTCGAAGCCCTTCCCTGGCGTGTACACAATAACTCATCAAGGTTTCATCGCAATCGAAGAATGTTATATGGACGCAATAGGGGATTTTGTTGAAACGCTTCGCGCGTCGTCACCCATTTGTTGCATCTACTCTTGCGCTACTTATTGTGAAATGGATTTACTAAGTCCCCTTCCCTGGCGGGTACACAATAACTGATCAAAGTTTCATCACAATCGGATGAATAGTATATGAACGCATACCTGATTTTGTTTAAACGATTCGCGCTCCGTCACTCATTTGTTGAATCTACTCGTGCGCTACCTACTGTAAAATGTATTTACTAAGTTAGAAACCGTCACGTAAGTGTCCACAACATCTCACCCAAGTTTCATCGCTATCGGACTAATGGGATATGAAGACATAGGGGACTGTATTGAAACGCTCCGCGTGTCGTCGTTCATTTGTCGAATCTACTCGTGTGCTACCAACTGTGAAATGTATTTACTAAGCCAGAAACCTTCCTTGGAGTGTCCACCATATTTCACCCAAGTTTCACCGCTAACGGCAGAATGGTATATGACCTTATACGGGACTTTGTTGAAACGCTTCGCGCGTCGTCCCTCATTTGTTGAATCAACTTGTGCGCTGCATATTGTATAGGGGATTTACTAAGCCAGACATTTTCCATGACGTGTACACAACATCTCACCCAAGTTTCATAGCTACGGACGAATGGTACATGTATGCATACGGGGACTTGGTTGAAACGCTTCGCGTGTCGTCGCTCATTTGTTGATTCTACTCTTGCGCTACATATTGTAATATGGATGTACTCAGCCAGAAACCTTCCCTGGAGTGTACACAACATCTCACCCAAGTTTCATCGCAATCCGATGAATGGTATGTGAACGTATACAGGACGTTGTCGAAACGCTTCGTGCGTAGTCACTCATTTGTTGAACATAAACGTGCGCTTCGTATTGTAAAATGGATTTACTTAGCCAGAAACCTTTCCTGGAGTGTACACAACAATTCACCGAACATGTATCACTATCAGACGAATGGTATATGACTTTATACGGGACTTTGTTGAAACGCTTCGCGTGTCATCGCTCATTTGTTGAATCTACTGGTGCGCTACCTATTGTAAAATGTATGTACTAAGCCAGAAACCTTCCCTGGAGTGTACACAACATCTCACCCAAGTTTCATCGCTATCGGATGAATGGTATATGAAATTATATGGGACTTTGTTGAAACGCTTCGCGCGTCGTCGCTCATTTGTTGATTCTACTCGTGCTCTACCTATTTTTAAAGGGATTTACTAAGCTAGAAACCTTCCCTGGAGTGCACACAAAATCTCAGCCTAGTTTCATCGCTATCGGACGAATGGTATATGAACGCAAACGTGACTTTGTTGAAATGCTTCGCGCGTCGTAGCTCATTTGTTGAATCTACTCGTGCGCTGCCTATTGTAAAGTGGATGTACTAAGCCAGAAAATTTCCCTGCAGTGTACACAACATTTTACGCAAGTTTCATAGCTATCGGACGAATGGTATATGAATGCATACGGGACTTTGTTGAAACGCTGTGCGTGTCGTCGCTCATTTGTTGAATCTACTCGTGCGCTATCTACTGTGAAATGTATTCACTAATTTTGAAACCTTCACGTAAGTGTACACAACATCTCACCCAAGTTTCATCGCTATCGGACGAATGGTATATGAACACATACGGGACTTTGTTGAAATGCTTCGCGCATCGTCGCTCATTTGTTGAATCTACGCGTGCGCTACCTATTGTAAAATGGATTTACTAAGTCAGAAACCTTCCTTGGAGTGTACTCAACATCTCACCCAAGTTTCATCGCAATCGGACGAATGGTACATCAACGCATAGGAGACATACCCACAGACAGACAAACTATCACGTAACATTGATTTTTATATATATATACAAGCTGTACCCGGCATGCGTTGCAATGCCAATCAAAGAAAGTATTGGCGTTGAAATTCTGTTTCTTGAAGTGCTTTTGGATACACAACATGTTTTTCAATTTCCGTTAACTGCCTCTAAGCTATCGTAAAATGGATTTTCTAATTTAGAACCATTCGTGGGAGCGTGCACAACAACTTTCAAAAGTTTCATCGCAATCGGATGAATGGCATATGAACGTATACGTGATTTTGTTTGAACGATTCGTGCGCTGTCACTCATTTGTTGAATCTACTCGTACGCTACCTATTGAGAAATGTATTTACTAAGTCGAAACCCTACCCTGGCGTGTACACAATAACTCATCAAGGTTTCCTCACAATCGAAGAAGGTTATTTGAACGCATAGGAGATTTTATTAAAACGCTTCGCGTGTCGTCACCCATTTGTTGCATATACTCGTGCGCTACCTATTGTGAAATGGATGTACTAAGTCCCCTTCCCTGGCGGGTACACAATAACTGATCAAAGTTTCATCGCAATCGGATGAATGGTATATGCACGTATACGGGGTTTTGTTTAAACGATTCGTGCGCTGTCACTCATTTGTTGAATCTACTCGTACGCTACCTATTGTGAAATGTATTACTAAGTCGAAGCCCTTCCCTGGCGTCTACACAATAACTCATCAAGGTTTCATCGCAATCGAAGAATGTTATATGGACGCAATAGGGGATTTTGTTGAAACGCTTCGCGCGTCGTCACCCATTTGTTGCATCTACTCTTGCGCTACTTATTGTGAAATGGATTTACTAAGTCCCCTTCCCTGGCGGGTACACAATAACTGATCAAAGTTTCATCGCAATCGGATGAATAGTATATGAACGCATACCTGATTTTGTTTAAACGATTCGCGCTCCGTCACTCATTTGTTGAATCTACTCGTGCGCTACCTACTGTAAAATGTATTTACTAAGTTAGAAACCGTCACGTAAGTGTCCACAACATCTCACCCAAGTTTCATCGCTATCGGACTAATGGGATATGAAGACATAGGGGACTGTATTGAAACGCTCCGCGTGTCGTCGTTCATTTGTCGAATCTACTCGTGTGCTACCAACTGTGAAATGTATTTACTAAGCCAGAAACCTTCCTTGGAGTGTCCACCATATTTCACCCAAGTTTCACCGCTAACGGCAGAATGGTATATGACCTTATACGGGACTTTGTTGAAACGCTTCGCGCGTCGTCCCTCATTTGTTGAATCAACTTGTGCGCTGCATATTGTATAGGGGATTTACTAAGCCAGACATTTTCCATGACGTGTACACAACATCTCACCCAAGTTTCATAGCTACGGACGAATGGTACATGTATGCATACGGGGACTTGGTTGAAACGCTTCGCGTGTCGTCGCTCATTTGTTGATTCTACTCTTGCGCTACATATTGTAATATGGATGTACTCAGCCAGAAACCTTCCCTGGAGTGTACACAACATCTCACCCAAGTTTCATCGCAATCCGATGAATGGTATGTGAACGTATACAGGACGTTGTCGAAACGCTTCGCGCGTAGTCACTCATTTGTTGCACATAAACGTGCGCTTCGTATTGTAAAATGGATTTACTTAGCCAGAAACCTTTCCTGGAGTGTACACAACAATTCACCGAACATTTATCACTATCAGACGAATGGTATATGACTTTATACGGGACTTTGTTGAAACGCTTCGCGCGTCGTCGCTCATTTGTTGATTCTACTCGTGCTCTACCTATTTTTAAAGGGATTTACTAAGCTAGAAACCTTCCCTGGAGTGCACACAAAATCTCAGCCTAGTTTCATCGCTATCGGACGAATGGTATATGAACGCAAACGTGACTTTGTTGAAATGCTTCGCGCGTCGTAGCTCATTTGTTGAATCTACTCGTGCGCTGCCTATTGTAAAGTGGATGTACTAAGCCAGAAAATTTCCCTGCAGTGTACACAACATTTTACGCAAGTTTCATAGCTATCGGACGAATGGTATATGAATGCATACGGGACTTTGTTGAAACGCTGTGCGTGTCGTCGCTCATTTGTTGAATCTACTCGTGCGCTATCTACTGTGAAATGTATTCACTAATTTTGAAACCTTCACGTAAGTGTACACAACATCTCACCCAAGTTTCATCGCTATCGGACGAATGGTATATGAACACATACGGGACTTTGTTGAAATGCTTCGCGCATCGTCGCTCATTTGTTGAATCTACGCGTGCGCTACCTATTGTAAAATGGATTTACTAAGTCAGAAACCTTCCTTGGAGTGTACTCAACATCTCACCCAAGTTTCATCGCAATCGGACGAATGGTACATCAACGCATAGGAGACATACCCACAGACAGACAAACTATCACGTAACATTGATTTTTATATATATAGACAAGCTGTACCCGGCATGCGTTGCAATGCCAATCAAAGAAAGTATTGGCGTTGAAATTCTGTTTCTTGAAGTGCTTTTGGATACACAACATGTTTTTCAATTTCCGTTAACTGCCTCTAAGCTATCGTAAAATGGATTTTCTAATTTAGAACCATTCGTGGGAGCGTGCACAACAACTTTCAAAAGTTTCATCGCAATCGGATGAATGGCATATGAACGTATACGTGATTTTGTTTGAACGATTCGTGCGCTGTCACTCATTTGTTGAATCTACTCGTGCGCTACCTACTGTAAAATGTATTTACTGAGTTAGAAACCGTCACGTAAGTGTCCACAACATCTCACCCAAGTTTTATCGCTATCGGACTAATGGGATATGAAGACATAGGGGACTGTATTGAAACGCTCCGCGTGTCGTCGTTCATTTGTCGAATCTACTCGTGTGCTACCTACTGTGAAATGTATTTACTAAGCCAGAAACCATCCTTGGAGTGTCCACCATATTTCACCCAAGTTTCACCGCTAACGGCAGAATGGTAATTGACCTTATACGGGACTTTGTTGAAACGCTTCGCGCGTCGTCCCTCATTTGTTGAATCAACTTGTGCGCTGCATATTGTATAGTGGATTTACTAAGCCAGAAATTTTCCATGACGTGTACACAACATCTCACCCAAGTTTCATAGCTACGGACGAATGGTACATGAATGCATACGGGACTTTGTTGAAACGCTTCGCGCGTCGTCGCTCATTTGTTGATTCTACTCGTGCTCTACCTATTTTTAAAGGGATTTACAAAGCTAGAAACCTTCCCTGGAGTGCACACAAAATCTCAGCCTAGTTTCATCGCTATCGGACGAATGGTATATGAACGCAAACGTGACTTTGTTGAAATGCTTCGCGCGTCGTAGCTCATTTGTTGAATCTACTCGTGCGCTGCCTATTGTAAAGTGGATGTACTAAGCCAGAAAATTTCCCTGCAGTGTACACAACATTTTACGCAAGTTTCATAGCTATCGGACGAATGGTATATGAATGCATACGGGACTTTGTTGAAACGCTGTGCGTGTCGTCGCTCATTTGTTGAATCTACTCGTGCGCTATCTACTGTGAAATGTATTCACTAATTTTGAAACCTTCACGTAAGTGTACACAACATCTCACCCAAGTTTCATCGCTATCGGACGAATGGTATATGAACACATACGGGACTTTGTTGAAATGCTTCGCGCATCGTCGCTCATTTGTTGAATCTACGCGTGCGCTACCTATTGTAAAATGGATTTACTAAGTCAGAAACCTTCCTTGGAGTGTACTCAACATCTCACCCAAGTTTCATCGCAATCGGACGAATGGTACATCAACGCATAGGAGACATACCCACAGACAGACAAACTATCACGTAACATTGATTTTTATATATATAGACAAGCTGTACCCGGCATGCGTTGCAATGCCAATCAAAGAAAGTATTGGCGTTGAAATTCTGTTTCTTGAAGTGCTTTTGGATACACAACATGTTTTTCAATTTCCGTTAACTGCCTCTAAGCTATCGTAAAATGGATTTTCTAATTTAGAACCATTCGTGGGAGCGTGCACAACAACTTTCAAAAGTTTCATCGCAATCGGATGAATGGCATATGAACGTATACGTGATTTTGTTTGAACGATTCGTGCGCTGTCACTCATTTGTTGAATCTACTCGTGCGCTACCTACTGTAAAATGTATTTACTGAGTTAGAAACCGTCACGTAAGTGTCCACAACATCTCACCCAAGTTTTATCGCTATCGGACTAATGGGATATGAAGACATAGGGGACTGTATTGAAACGCTCCGCGTGTCGTCGTTCATTTGTCGAATCTACTCGTGTGCTACCTACTGTGAAATGTATTTACTAAGCCAGAAACCATCCTTGGAGTGTCCACCATATTTCACCCAAGTTTCACCGCTAACGGCAGAATGGTAATTGACCTTATACGGGACTTTGTTGAAACGCTTCGCGCGTCGTCCCTCATTTGTTGAATCAACTTGTGCGCTGCATATTGTATAGTGGATTTACTAAGCCAGAAATTTTCCATGACGTGTACACAACATCTCACCCAAGTTTCATAGCTACGGACGAATGGTACATGAATGCATACGGGACTTGGTTGAAACGCTTCGCGTGTCGTCGCTCATTTGTTGATTCTACTCTTGCGCTACATATTGTAATATGGATGTACTCAGCCAGAAACCTTTCCTGGAGTGTACACAACATCTCACCCAAGTTTCATCGCAATCGGATGAATGGTATGCGAACGTATACGGGATGTTGTCGAAACGCTTCGCGCGTAGTCACTCATTTGTTGAACATAAACGTGCGCTTCGTATTTTAAAATGGATTTACTTAGCCAGAAACCTTTCCTGGAGTGTACACAACAATTCACCAAACATTTATCACTATCAGACGAAAGGTATATGACTTTATACGGGACTTTGTTGAAATGCTTCGCGCATCGTCGCTCATTTGTTGAATCTACGCGTGCGCTACCTATTGTAAAATGGATTTACTAAGCCAGAAACCTTCCCTGGAGTGTACACAACATCTCACCCAAGTTTCATCGCTATCGGATTAATGGTATATGAAATTATATGGGACTTTGTTGAAACGCTTCGCGCGTCGTCGCTCATTTGTTGATTCTACTCGTGCTCTACCTATTTTTAAAGGGATTTACTAAGCTGAAAACCTTCCCTGGAGTGCTCACAAAATCTCCGCCTAGTTTCATCGCTATCGGACGAATGGTATATGAACGCAAACGTGACTTTGTTGAAATGCTTCGCGCGTCGTAGCTCATTTGTTGAATCTACTCGTGCGCTGCCTATTGTAAAGTGGATGTACTAAGCCAGAAAATTTCCCTGCAGTGTACACAACATTTTACGCAAGTTTCATAGCTATCGGACGAATGGTATATGAATGCATACGGGACTTTGTTGAAACGCTGTGCGTGTCGTCGCTCATTTGTTGATTCTACTCGTGCGCTATCTACTGTGAAATGTATTCACTAATTTTGAAACCTTCACGTAAGTGTACACAACATCTCACCCAAGTTTCATCGCTATCGGATGAATGGTATATGAACACATACGGGACTTTGTTGAAATGCTTCGCGCATCGTCGCTCATTTGTTGAATCTACGCGTGCGCTACCTATTGTAAAATGGATTTACTAAGTCAGAAACCTTCCTTGGAGTGTACTCAATATCTCACCCAAGTTTCACGCAATCGGACGAATGGTATATGAACGCATAGGAGACATACCCACAGACAGACAAACTATCACGTAACATTGATTTTTATATATATAGATATAGATTGAAAGAATGCAAGCCGGTAACCATGGCAACACAATCTCAGAAGTCCATCTATTTCTGTAAGACGCAATGCCATTCCATTTATTACAATACTGTGAACGTTCGCAATCGGCTTTAAGGTTATCACGGAACCAACTTAAGCCGTAAAATTCATCAATACGTATATAATGCGCTTAAGGGGGTGCTCTTGAATTTCTTCACGCGATTTACACGTTCGGGTGTGGTACTAAAGGACTATTATATCCCTATCCCTAATTTATTAAATTACTATTGTTACGTGTTAGCCCTAGAAGCACGTTCGTTATTTGGACTACAGTGGTTAAAAGCACAACACATTTTGGTCCTTTGAAATATAGCTTATTGCAGGTCAAGAAAGATACACGACACAATAAAACACACAGAAACCATTAGCAGTCTCACTGAGGCTTCCTCCTTATGGAGAACACTCCCTCCTTTCACTTTTTCGAGCAGCTGATCGTTCACTAATTAGGTAAACCCGTGTCCAGCCACAGTCCTGTCACTACTGAAATACCTGCACACTTTCTTGAGTACACAAACTACAGTTACTTACGAGTCTGCTACACACTGCTCTGCAGGCTCGGAAACAATCTCACTGGGTTTCGTAATCCACACGGCAATTCGCCTCGATACTGTCGCACAGGTAAAAGCACGCACTCGCTCTAAACACAGTCCGTCCTCACCGGCCAGGGTCGCTCTTATATATCGGAGCTGATGACTCAGTGGATTCTTCGAGAGTGGACCAGGGTTCACGGTTTCTCGAAAGTTCCATTTCTGGGTGGGCTGCGTAGGTTCTAGACCGTGCCCTTGTGTTCTTACAGCCTCGTTGCGTAAGGCACTGGTAACACACAGTCAGGGATAGCCTGGGGCGGCTTGAGTCACGCGCGGGCGACGAAACTGTCTAGCATTCGTAACATTATTATAATTATTATTACTTTATATCGTACAAGGACTAGACAAAACTCATTTTCAGCCCCTCAGTGGCACGGAGGCTCTAAAACCACATTTCTGAGATATTCCCAGAAAACTAATTTCAGTTAATAAACTAATAAAAATGGATGACGAGTACAGAAGAAGACCAAATCAGGAGCTATATAGATATACTGAGAAAATCATAGATGTGGCCAGGAAGAGACGTCTGGCTTTCTACGGACATGTCTCAAGGATGAACCCAACAAGGAAGAGCGTGACACCGTGGTTAACATAAGTTAACAAGGACATCCAAGAACTGAAGATAATGGAAAGTGATATTACTGTAGAAGCCGATCACATCTCAGAAAGATACTTACACAGAAGAGTTTTCAGGACAGACCACCCTGTAAGAAAACCGGCATCATCTGGACAAAAGAGAGAAAGGAGAAACATAATCAGAATATGCGCGAATATTGGGCAAACATCAAGTCCCTCGACAAGATGAAAAGTTGAACGTCGTGGTCCTTAGCTGGCCCATTCGAAAGAAGAAGAAGAACAAGAAGAAACTAATGAAGGAATGCAAGCCGGTGACCTCCAACTTTCCATCTATTTCTGTAAGAAGCAATGTCACTCAATTTATTAAATTTCTGTAAAAGTTTGCAAATGGTTATAAGGTTATCATGGAAACAAACATAGACTGTAAAATTCATCAATGCGCTTAAGTGGGTCATGGGGTACCCTAGAATTTTTAAACCCAACTTACACGTGCGATATCTTGTACAGTAGGTCTAGTATATCTCCAAGCAGCAACATTATTTTCAAAAATTCTTGAATTGAAATAGTGTTTTTTGCAGCTTTTGGGAATTTGGGCCATTGGAGGCTAAAAATCCTGAATTTTCATGCACCACGAGCCTTTATAATTTATTAAAAGAGTCTTCCTGGGGAAGGGGACTTTCCACAACGGTGAGGGTCAGCTTTTATTTGACATATATTGCGTTTCGTCAACAAGGTTTTCAATATTATTTTCACGTCAGGAAGTACACGTTAGGTGAATTTAGTTCGAGAGCACATTTTAACCAATCATATTTTTGTCGACAAACGGGTTCATCGTAAAGATGATTTTGTTTGACACTGTGTGGTTCATATATCTTTATGTTTATGTACGCCTATAACTCGTGTTCGGGTGCTTGGAGCATCGTAAAATTAGGTATTGTAACCATGAGTCAATACACCAATCATTTATAAAACTCTTCACCGTACTTCTCATAGAAGGGTTGGTATAGGGAAAAACTTTTCAAAATACATGCTAAAATAGGCGAAAAATATAAATTATCCTAGAAAGAAGACCAAAGCATATTTTGCGCTTCTCAATGTGTGACACAAAACTAGGGTGTCTATAATGGGTCTCCGAAAACCACATTTTAAGGCCCTTAAATTAACAGTGTCTGTGATATACCCAGAAAACTAACTTCGTTCTTATAAACTTATGAAGGAATGACAAGCCCCTAACCATTGCAACAGTAGCTCAATTGATAACGTCTGGTTATTAATACCGAAGACCGTTCGAAGAGCGGGTACTTCTGCTAGTCTACAGTATAAATGGACTAACTTGTAGTATAGCGGCTAACACTCTTGGCTGTCACCCTGAAACGTTTTGCTAGCTCCTAACTGTTGGGTGATAAATGTAACTGTTTACCTTTGCCTAAGCTATGTTGTTTTAATGGGCGCCAAGACCTCAACGCAATGTTGAAATCTAAATTTTTATTTAACAACGTCTAGCTCTGGCAGAACACCTTCAAGACTCTATTCACTCAGATCGTGGTATGATTTGATCATTAACCCAACAAACAATTGTATCAGGAGAAGGAATTGGTCTATATCTAATGCTACCTACTGAAAGCAAAGATTGCATAGTAAAAGAAATGAATTTATTATATAAAACAAGAATAGCAAAATTAATAATAATAAGTATAAAATTTAAATTGGAGCGTTGCGATTTGAATATTACCGATAGAAAATTACGTGAAAACGGAGTCTGATAAATTGATTTTACTCTTATTTCCAAGCTATGAAGTTACTGAAATATGAAATGTAAAACAAAGAAAATGAGAGATTGCGTATTTCTGCGTCATTGGCGCTTACCACTGGAAATTGCCAAAGCATTTCCCTCGTTCTTGATGATGTTGTGAGCTTCCCACAGTCTCCTGGACGTCGTCATCTCCGTCGGAATTTGATGATATTCTGGTAGATTAGATAATTCTATGGTCCGTACCTCGGACCCAAACACTCGTACAACCAAGTTTTACAAAAGTTCGTCGCTAACTCCACTGAACATCGGAGCGACACGCACTTGCGACCGTACACCTCAAGTATTTCACAGATAGTCACTAACTCCACTGAACATCGGAGCGACACGCACGCGCATCCATACTCCTCCAGTCTTTCACAGATAGTCCTCGTCCCACGGAACATCGGAGCGACTCCCGCGTATATCCACACTCGGCAAGAACTATACAGATTGTTCTCGTTTCACGGCGCGTCGAACGATATATGCACACGTTGGCTCCCCACTCTTCAGTCCCAACTAGCTTACGTCGTCTCCTCTGATTGGCTGATCCACCACGCGATCTTCTCCTCCTCCGGGTCATTACACTCGGCGGGAGGGTTCCGTTCCAACAATTCGTCTTTTCTAGACCTTGCGACCCAAGATTGCGTCATGCTTCTCGACAAGATTAAGCGTGTACTTGAAATCCCAGTGAGTCACGTCTCTCGATATACCCTAACTGACGAAAACTCCGTAAAATTCCGTAATCAGATAATTTTCTATGATATCGTCGTTCGTAATAATTTGCTGGATAGGGTTTTCTAAGACATAGAAAACCTATCTGAATGCTAATAATTTTTATAAAATGCTCCGAAAATACCTTAATAATAATTATAATAAATTAATAATAATAATAATAAATTACCATGAAAAATTCTCTTGGCTGAACAATTTGCCGCGTAAATAAATATAGAATGGCTTCCTACTGACTTATGCCAGTTGCATAAAACCCCTCGAAAAACACGTTACATATTCGCCTCGGATCATCGGATGATTTACCGTGACGACGGTCCATTATCCGATTATCCCAGACACGTTAATAAACCCCATCCAAAATACATATTACATAAATGAAATCACCCTAAATTACAGATATATACACTCATATTTTTTCTTCACGCACTTTGCGTCAAAGTTTGTTGTCACAATGGATTGCACTTTGCAACCAGTCCAATGTTTTACATATGGAATAGTGTTCCACGGATATTTCCGCCTCTCAAATTTCTCTATGTTGGAGAAATAGACATAATTAATGTGTGAGCACTATGTATTTATGATGTCATATCACACGCATTGAAGGTGTTCTGATATATTTATATCACCATAGAACTCCCTAATTTCACTGGAGGTCCCCTCCTTATGGTGACATTTAATTCCACTTATCACTGAGCACACGATCACACTATTGTGGCAGCGCCTCGTGACCATAATACTTAATCTCTCTTTGAAGTAGATTAAATTAATATTGACTTCTGAAAAAAAAACAGTAAATGCGCATTACATATAACACCAAATATTTCTGTGCCGTAATCGCCCTGTCTTGTTAAGTTCCCGTTAACCATATTCTACTTAATACTAGTTCTCAACACAGACCATTTCTCCTCACACAAATAATACCATTGTACAAATTATCTTAAATTACACACTTACAAATCTTACATGGCGAGGCCGTAAACAGAAATCACGTGTGCTGATATGTATGAGTTTCATGAAGGACTGTCTCGCATTCTGATGGCCCATCTTTTTTCTCGTGGACGCCTTAAGCTAACAAGCCCTATTCAAGCGCTCCCCCATCTCTTGGAGATAAATGGGAACCCATCAGCGCTGCCAAAATGGCCTTGGTGCATCGAGACAATTTAGTGCTCAACAGCATCCGACAATCCCGTCATATTTCCCTGTACCTTAAAAACTCTCATTTACTTACATACTACCCCCCTGTGTGACTTCTGATACGCCTGCCTTAAGACCAGATCTTCCACGCACCAGACACCACACTTACTCATTTGATAGGCTGGCTCGCCAGCTAAACACACTCACTTTATGACACATATTTTCGTAGACTATGTATATTATACGTTCCGTATAATCTGTTTCCCTCACTATTCTCCAGCACATATGCTGTTTTCCCAATACGTTTGGAAACTATAAATGTTTCTGCGTCACCTGCTTCCAACCTTGCAAGTGGCTCCCTTTAAATGAACGTCATCACGTTGCTCTACCTACCTATTTCTCAGTGTCTGTAACGATGCCCTGTTGCTACTGTCCACACATGCTAACCCTACCTTCCTATGGTGTCACACCTCTACTCGACACTCTATGACCTAAAAATGTCACTTCTGACTGACAGAATGACGACTTAGACAGCTTCAAAGTGAACCCTGCCTGATCTAACTTCTGAAAAACTATATTTAAATGACATAGATGCTCCTCAAAACTGCGTGAACTAATTACCATATCATCAATGTAAATGGTTACAAACTCTCCTGTGTCATCCCCTAATGCGATGTTTAAAGCCCTAATTAAAGCTGCTGAACTACTCTTTAACCCATAAGGTGTTCTACAAAATTGATAAAGGTTATATTTATGACTAAAAGCTGTAAATGGTCTATCTTCGTACATAAGTGGCACTTGCCAAAAACTGGAACTCAAATCTACACAAGTGAAATACTTCTTCCCCTCAAATGTTTGCATTAATTCCTCTATTGACATAGATTTCAGCTGATCTGAACTAATTCTACTGTTAACCAAACGAGCGTCTAAACAAATACGAACCGTGCCGTCGGTCTTGGGTACCGTGATCAAAGAATTAACATATGGACTGTTAGAGTGCTCAATAATCCCATCTTCAAGCATCTGATTAATTTGTGCCTCAACTGCACTCTGATAAGCGAAAGGTACAGGATATCTATGTCCTGTGAATACTGACCTATCAATAACGTTCAATGAATGTGTATAGCAATTGGCCATACCAATGCGATCCTCAAAAACTCTCCTATTACACAATAACACATCATAGAGCCGAACACATTGTTCCACCTCTATATTACCCTGAAATGCAGCCTCACGTAACGAGTCCTCTAGACTTCCGTTCGTAATCACACTGCCCACAAAACATGGAGAACCCCGCTCTACGGCTGGCGATATCTCATTTAAAGTACAAATCACACCTACAATACTACTCCTCTGAATATGGTCATTGAACGCTACTTCTACTTCAGAATCTCCCCATTTAAATTTCAAACTCCCTACATCATAACATAAGTTACCAGACACTCTACTTAGCCACTCTGAACCCAAGATAACACTGAATACTAAATTTGGAATTACAAGGCAAATCTGCTTCTCTAGATGATTATTAATTTTAATGTCTACTAAAACTTGCTTAGAAATTACTTTAGACCTCTTCCCAACAGCTGTGATAACAAAAGTGCTTTTATTTGGCATCTCCTCAAAATTTACTCCAGTTCCTTTCATTTTATCATAAAATGCACTACTTATGCAACTCTTCATACAACCACTATCAATTAAAACATCTGTGTACGCCTCGGACACGTTAAATTTAACTATGGGGCTCTTACTAACCACTTCCTGAATAATACCTTCATCATTTAGTTCATGTAATAATTCATTTCTCACATTTAGGTCATAGGGTTCCTGTATAATTGTATGGACAGGGCATGCTACAGACTGAGATTCTGACCTTACTTCGCAGCCTGGTTCGCGTTTAAAGAACCGCTACAGCTGGCCGTAGTACTAGTTACTACTGCACTGGTCTGGTTGTTCTGAGTTGTGTTGTCATTGTTTGGCTGTATATTACTACCACTAGGCTGTCCTCTTCCTTGACCCCTATTCTGGTTGTAATTATTGTCATTATAATTTCTCCCTTGATTTCCCCTGAAATCATTGTTTCTCCCTTGATTTCCCCTGTAATCATTGTTCCTCCCTTGATACTGATTACCATAGCCATTTCCTCTGTTCTGATTTAGCTGATTATTATTATTTCTATTTTGAGCATTGGCCCCTTCGCCACCGTTCCCTTGAACTTCCTGATGCCTGGCTTCATTAGGTCTATTATTATTATTACCCTGGTTCCTATTGAAATTGTCCTCATAACCCCCTCTCCCTAGTGCATCAAATGTGCTTAACAAATTTTCTACTTGTGATATAGTCTTTACATTCTGGATACAAGCAGCCTCCTTGATCCTATAGGGAAAGTGCCTAAGTAGCAACCTTACCACATCACTTTCCTCCTTCAAGCCATCCAGATATTTACACTCTAATACCTGCCCTAAAAAGTATTCGGTCATGGTGGAGCTTCCTTTAGGGTTATATTTACCACACACTACTCCCTCACGATGCTGCGACTGAATAACCTCATTCCAGAACTTTTCACAGAATTTCATTTTAAAATCATTCATATTAGTAAACTTGTCTCTGTAGACAGCATACCAATTCCTCGTTTCCCCCACAAACACTTGTTCTAAAATTTCAACTACCTGGCACCACTCAATACTACCATTTTCCAACCTCTCCCCGAATTTATTTTCTATAGTGTTCATGAACTCCATTGGGCACCCCTGTCGATTGCTGAACTTACCCAGTTCTACCTCCCTGTGTGTGCTATTCACAAAAACTGGTCTATTCTGACTATTTTCTTGCCTGATCCTAGCTTTTAATTTTAATTCTAATTCTGCGATTTTCTCCTCAGCCTTCCTCTCAATACTGTTTACTGTTAATTTAATGTTTCCTTCTGATTCTTCTACTTTATCATATAGCTTTGCTTGTTTCTCCTCAATCTTGCTAATGCTCTCTTTATTACTCTCTCTTAAATCATTTACTTCTGCAACTATTTGTGAGTGGACTTTCTCAATTCGACCCCCCAGCTGTTCCTTAACCTCTTTAGTAGCTACCTGAATTTTGTCAATTTCTCCCCCCAATTGCTTTTTGACCTGCTGTGTTTCCAGTTGCACTAGTTCTTTTAAATTTTCAGCCTGTGTACTGATTCTAATTTCCAACTCCTCCTGTACTTTTCCTAATTTTCTGTCTACATCTGCAATAATCTCTTTAGCCTTTTCTTCCATCACCCCCCTGATCTCACCTCTAATCAGTTCGAATTTGTCACTCATTTCCCTACTGTTTTGTTCTAATTTAGCATTTAAAGTTTCAGTACTCTCTCTATTTTCCTTACTGTTTTGTTCTAATCTGGCGTTTAAAGTTTCATTACTCTCTCTATTTTCCCTACTGTTTTGTTCTAATTTAGCATTTAAGGCATCTGTACTTTCTTTATTTTCCCTACTGTTTTATTCTAATTTTGCATTTAAGGCATCACTACTAACTTTGTTCTGATACATGAACTCGAGAAGTAAAGTTTTTAATTCTGGTTGGCCGCCTACACTCCCTGTTTCAGTATCGGGATTTACCTCCGCTACCCCGGTACTACCATCACTCGACATACTGCTCGTATCATCACTCTCCAGTTGATGACCACTACGTAACCTCAATTGTCTTTCTTTCTCATCCCCCATAATGATATACACTGATACAGACAAATAACCCCCAAAATACAGGCACAGAAATATATACCCTTCTCCTTCCACAAATGTTATTAGGTTTTCAGCCCCAAGTTGTCGGCGACAAATGAAACGGTTTGCTAGCCCCTAACTGTTGGGTGATAAATGTAACTGTTTACCTTTGCCTAAGCTATGTTGTTTTAATGGGCGCCAAGACCTCAACGCAATGTTGAAATCTAAATTTTTATTTAACAACGTCTAGCTCTGGCAGAACACCTTCAAGACTCTATTCACTCAGATCGTGGTATGATTTGATCATTAACCCAACAAACAATTGTATCAGGAGAAGGAATTGGTCTATATCTAATGCTACCTACTGAAAGCAAAGATTGCATAGTAAAAGAAATGAATTTATTATATAAAACAAGAATAGCAAAATTAATAATAATAAGTATAAAATTTAAATTGGAGCGTTGCGATTTGAATATTACCGATAGAAAATTACGTGAAAACGGAGTCTGATAAATTGATTTTACTCTTATTTCCAAGCTATGAAGTTACTGAAATATGAAATGTAAAACAAAGAAAATGAGAGATTGCGTATTTCTGCGTCATTGGCGCTTACCACTGGAAATTGCCAAAGCATTTCCCTCGTTCTTGATGATGTTGTGAGCTTCCCACAGTCTCCTGGACGTCGTCATCTCCGTCGGAATTTGATGATATTCTGGTAGATTAGATAATTCTATGGTCCGTACCTCGGACCCAAACACTCGTACAACCAAGTTTTACAAAAGTTCGTCGCTAACTCCACTGAACATCGGAGCGACACGCACTTGCGACCGTACACCTCAAGTATTTCACAGATAGTCACTAACTCCACTGAACATCGGAGCGACACGCACGCGCATCCATACTCCTCCAGTCTTTCACAGATAGTCCTCGTCCCACGGAACATCGGAGCGACTCCCGCGTATATCCACACTCGGCAAGAACTATACAGATTGTTCTCGTTTCACGGCGCGTCGAACGATATATGCACACGTTGGCTCCCCACTCTTCAGTCCCAACTAGCTTACGTCGTCTCCTCTGATTGGCTGATCCACCACGCGATCTTCTCCTCCTCCGGGTCATTACACTCGGCGGGAGGGTTCCGTTCCAACAATTCGTCTTTTCTAGACCTTGCGACCCAAGATTGCGTCATGCTTCTCGACAAGATTAAGCGTGTACTTGAAATCCCAGTGAGTCACGTCTCTCGATATACCCTAACTGACGAAAACTCCGTAAAATTCCGTAATCAGATAATTTTCTATGATATCGTCGTTCGTAATAATTTGCTGGATAGGGTTTTCTAAGACATAGAAAACCTATCTGAATGCTAATAATTTTTATAAAATGCTCCGAAAATACCTTAATAATAATTATAATAAATTAATAATAATAATAAATTACCATGAAAAATTCTCTTGGCTGAACAATTTGCCGCGTAAATAAATATAGAATGGCTTCCTACTGACTTATGCCAGTTGCATAAAACCCCTCGAAAAACACGTTACAACCCTAGAGGCCCGGTTTCGATTCCTGGCATTGCCAGGAAATTTAGAATAGGGCTAGAACGGGATACACTCAGCCTCGTGAGGCAAAGCTGAGAAGAGATGGGTTCGATTCCCACCTCAGCCATCCCGAAGGTGGTTTTCCGTGGTTTCCAATTTCTACTCCAGGCAAATGCCGGGATGGTTTCTAACTTGAGACCACGATCACCTCCTTCCCAATACTGAATTACAAATACTAATACAGCCATCACAACAACACAGATTATCAGACAAAATTTCACACACACCCAAATACACGGAGCTATTATTATATATATATATCTTTTGTCGTGTGGCCTCCTGAGAGGCCGAGTGCAGGTCTTTCTAGATGACGCCCGTGGGCGACCTGCGCGTCTGGATGAGAGATGGAATGGATGAAGATGAATGAAACTGGGCAACGATGTGGAAGGAAGCGGCCGTGGCCTATCAGAAGGTACCGTCCCAGCATTTGCCTGGTGTTGAAAATGGGGAAACCACGGAAAACCATTTCAAGGACGGCCGAAGGTGGGGTTCGAACCCACGCGTCTACCGAGTCAGCAGAGAGCTTGGCTCCATGACCTAACGCTGCGCTTTAGCCAGCGTAACCACTTCTGTCGGTACGGGGCTAAATGACCACAATGTTCAAGCCCCTCAAATGAAACAACAACAGTATAAATGAATCGGTCGGAGCTCAAAAGCATTAAGTCAAAAATGGTCATTTTTTTAAGAATTAGTATTCTGATGTATTGGCCGAAGGGCCTTGGAGCGGCATAGGAAAGAATTAAGTCAGACTTCTGTTTAAGCTGCTCACAACATTTTTTCATCTTATCAGTAGGAAAAAAAAAGCACGGAAGCTCACTGGCAAGGCAAAATCCATCACAAAGCAATTTGTTTCGTGGGGTTAAGCCTGAAACCACTGCTACATGCAGTGCGATCAGAGGAGAAAAGCATTAAGTCAATGTATTGCTGCCTTTCAGCGCCATATTCCGTATTAATTTTAGCCTCACTGGAATATTCCCTCGTGTTACAGTGCTATTGTACATTTCATTTGTACAGGGTCTATGTGTTTTTTATGCTACAAATACATTTTAAAATAAAATATCATGTGAAATATCCATTCTGAATGGCTTTATGCTGCACTAAACTTCCCACGGAGCTGAAAGGCATTAAGTCACGTTTCCAAAATTGTTTTAAAAAATATGTTTATTACATTAAAATTGATATTCCGCTAACACAAATATAACCTGAACAGTTGCTTCACAACATACACACATCAAAAAAAGTTTTGCATCACCTCGGTTCCAAGAGTTCCGGAACCTTTAAATACAAAGGGAATAGAGATCAACACAAACAACATTTCAGCTCGTTTTATTGCTCTTGAGACCCACACATTGCATGTTGTACCATCATACAGCTAGACTTTCAGCATTTGTGGTCCAGATTGCAGTACACACCACTACCTCTAATACCCAGTAGCACGTCCTCTTGCATTGATGCATGCCTGTATTCGTCGTGGCATACTATCCACAAGTTCATCAAGACACTGTTGGTCCAAATTGTCCCACTCCTCAACGACAATTCGGCGTAAATCTCTCAGAGTGGTTGGTGGGTCAAGACGTCCATAAACAGCCCTTTTCAACATATCCCAGGCATGTTCGATAGGGTTCATGTCTGGCGAACATGCTGGCCACTGTAGTCGAGCGATGTCGTTATCTTGAAGGAACGCATTCACAAGATGTGCACCATGAGGTCGAGAATTGTCGTCCATGAAGACAAATGCCTCTCCAATATTCTGCCGATATGGTTGCACTATGGGTCGGAGGATGTAATTCAGGTATCGTAAAGCCGTTTCGGAGCCTTCCATGACCACCAGTGGCGTACGTCGGCCCCACATAATGCCACCCCAAAACATCAGGGAACCACCACCTTGCTGCACTCGCTGGACAGTGTGTCTAAGACGTTCAGCCTGACCAGGGTGCCTCCAAACACGTCTCCGACGATTGTCTGGTTGAAGGCATATGCGACACTCATCGGTGAAGAGAACGTGATGCCAATTCTGTGGGGTCCATTCAGCATGTTGTTGGGCCCATCTGTACCGCGCTGCATGGTGTCGGGGTTGCAAAGCTGGACCTCACCATGGACGTCGGGAGTGAAGTTGCGCATCATGCAGCCTATTGCGCACAGTTTGAGTTGAAACACGACGTCCTGTGGCTGAACGAAACGCATTATTCAACATGGTGGCATTGCTGTCAGGGTTCCTCCGAGCGGCAATCCGTAAGTAGCGGTCATCCACTACAGTAGTAGCCCTTGGGCGGCCTGAGCGAGGCCTGTCATCGACAGTTCCTGTATCTCTGTACCTCCTCCATGTCCGAACAACATCGCTTTGGTTCACTCTGAGACGCCTGGAAACTTCCCTTGTTGAGAGCCCTTCTTGACACAAAGTAACAATGCGGACGCGATCGAACTGCGGTATTGACCTTCTAGGCATGGTAGAACTACAGACAACATGAGCAGCGTACCTTCGTCCTGGTGGAATGACTGGAACTGATCGGCTGTCGTACCCCCTCCGTCTAATAGGCCCTGCTCATGCATGGTTGTTTACATCTTTGAGCAGTTTTAGTGACATCTATGAACAGTCAAAGGGACTGTATCTTGGATACAATATACACAGTCAACGTCTATATGCCGGAGATCTGGGAACCGAGGTGATGCAAAACTTTTTTTGATGTGTGTAGTTGACTAATGCATTGCGTTTGTTAAGTTCTTTTCTGTCAATAACGTTTTATCTGTCTCCTGAAAAGTAGTGAAAATTGACTTAATGCTCTTCAGCTCCGATTAAAATGGTAATTTTAAAACCACGCCCACGGTCCTTTGGTATTTCTCTCGCAATATCTCCGTGACTATACCAGACGTTATTACCCGTTTCAGATACGAGTGCCGGCGGCCAAGTTGGGAACTATTCTTTGTATATATGTCGGATATGACTCAGCTTGACCTCTCTATGATGACATTTGCTCATGTTACGCTTAGCAATGTTGAACTTAAGTGGGCACTGTACTCCAGCACTGAGGTGGCCCCTTCCTCACCCAGCAAGTATCCAGTAGCTATGATCAACAAATTGCTAGAGTAGTGTAAGTGTTTTATGTTTAAAAGTCATTGTCACTGAATTACAGCACGTAAATAAATGCAGTACACAGTAAAAAGAACACCTTTAAAAGATCACTCAAGTTCACTGTTTTTTAGCCTACTTTTCACATTATGCAAAAATGAGGAAAAAGTAGACTTATGAGATCGATCCGGGAAAATGTGTGTCTGTCTGCCTGTCTGTCTGTCTGGCTGGCTGTGTGTGTGTGTGTCCCCCTATCAACTCCTAAACGGCTGCTGCAATCAAAACCAAATTTAGTATGAGTAAAGATGGGCACCGGAATATCTCACGTCCATATTTGAAAATGATGTCAGTGCTACCAACTGCTGAAAAACGCACTAGAAATTTGAGCTCCATGTTGGATATCCTGCAAGGTATGCATGGGAGCTGTTCTAAAATTGGCACACATGTAGATAATACTATTTCAGTTTAATTTCCAGGAGGCCAACCATGACAGTGTTGCCAAAATAATTTTAAGCCTTCTGATAGGTCCAATGTTTAAATGCATATAACTTCTCCACTATCAATTGGCTTTCAACCAAATTTTGTATGTAGTATCTGTACATAAGCAGATATGACTGAGCATATTCTTAAGAGCCACCAGGGCTGCCAACTGTTAATAATTGCTCTCTCTATTTTTCTTTATCCAAATACCAATATATCAGAAAGTATGCTAGCCAACAGCTTTAAACTATGCACACGTATATTCTGACATTTTAGATTAATTTGGAGTAACTTACATACGACAGTTCTACCAACATGATTATAAGCCTGCTGATAGTACCAATTTTTAAATACATGTAACTTCTATACTATCAGTTGGATTTCAACCACATTTCGTATGTGCTATGTGTACAATAACAGATATGACTATACGTATTGTTAAGAGCAATCAGGGCTGCCAACTGTTAATAAATGCTGTCTATATTTTTTTTTTAACCCTAATATCAATATATCAGAAAGTATGCAAGCCAACAGCTCTATACTTTGCACACGTATAGCACCTGCCATTCTAGATTAATTTGGAGTAATTAATACAAGGCAGTGCTGCCAACATGATTCTATGCCTGCTGATATGTCCAATTTTAAAATGCATGTAACTTCTATACTAACAAATGGATTTCATCCAAAATTGGCACAACAAGATATCATAATATTTCAGATTATTTCTGACCAGCACACGCATGGTATTGTTGGCAACATGCTTTTACGCGTGCTAATAGATCCAGTTTCTAACAGCATGTAACGTCCATTGGACTTCAACCAAATTTTGTATTCTGTACCTTAATAGATGGAACTAAGAATATATTCAGTCACCAGGGCTGCCAACTGTAGTGCTCTATTAGGCTACATTATACCAGGTATATTTTGAACTAATTAGATATTTCGATATTACCAACTTAATTTCGTCATTATTCTAGATAGGTTCATATACTGTAGAATAATCATTGGCATGAAAAGTAGGCTGTATAGTTCTTCACGGAACTTCTTGTTTCTACTCTCATTTGTCAGAAGGAAACTGTGTGTATCACAATAGGGTTGGAGGAAGTAACGGTACATTCCATTCACTTACAGATATTGTGAAATGTAGCATACCTGCTGCGTCCTTGAGGAAAATTTAGAGTTAATGTTTCCTAGAACTTTGGTGCAAGTACAGTCGTATCTTAATTTAGTACTTGGGTTTGTATTATAGATAAGATGATCAGTCTTGGTCAGGTTATTTACGCATACAGTTCCGGAATTTCTTGCCGTTTAGGCGTTAGGAAGTTTTCCGGTTTACAGTGTCATTTTACATACAGTAAGAAACACCTCCGTTCCGTATTTTGATTTCCGTTTGTCCTGCTTACCGGTATATGGAGGGTGCGGTTTAGGCAGGTTTTACTGTTATATTTATTTATGGATTTAACTGAAGTTTTTTGTTAGTAGAGTTTTGGTATTTAATTGTTAGTACAGTAGAAGGTTAGTATTTTTGTTAGTAGAATTGCTCTTTACTTATTCTGAAAGGGAGTAGCAGCCTTTCAGAATAAATCAATTCTTTACTAGTCTTATAGACGGTTAAGATATTGATAATATAAGCCAATAATGGCTACACTGCGTCCTGCTGCACGGCTGAAAGCAACGGGAAACTACAGCCGTATGCTATTCCCGAGGATATGCACCTCTCTATGCATAATTACATGTGATGATGGCCTCCTCCCTTGTAAAATTTCAATCCGGAGGTAAACTAGTCCCCCGTTCGGATCTCCGGGTGGGGACTACTCGAGAGGGGGTTAACATCACAGAAGTGACAAAGAGGAAATCTGACATTCTACGGATCGGAGCGTGGAATGTTAGAAGTCTGCTTGGAAGTGGAAGGTTAGAAAACTTAGAAAGGGAAATGGATAGGTTGAGGTTGGATTTGGTTGGGATTAGTGAAATGCGCTGGCAGGAAGAACAGGACTTTTGGTCAGGAGACTATAGGGTCATTAGCACTAAATCAAACAATGGCCAAGCAGGGGTTGGCCTCATATTGAGTAGGAAACTTGGACAGCGGGTGGAATATTATGAGCAATTTAGTGAACGGATTATTGTAGCAAAAATCAATACAAACCCTACCTGCACTACAGTGGTACAAGTCTATATGCCTACCAGTCAAGCTGATGATGAGGATGTTGAAAAGGTCTACGAAGAAATAGACGAAATTCTGAGGTATATCAAGGGTGATGAAAATGTTATAGTAATGGGAGATTGGAATGCTGTGGTAGGAAAAGGGAGAGAAGGGAAGATAGTAGGAGATTTCGGATTAGGTGAAAGGAATGATCGAGGAAGCAGGCTGGTAGAATTCTGCACCGAGCATGAATTGGTCATAGCTAACACCTTATTCAATAACCACAATAGAAGAATATACACATGGATGAGACCAGGAGATACAGGGCGTTACCAAATCGACTTCATTATGGTCAAGCAGAGGTTTCGAAACCAGATTTTGGATTGTAAAACATATCCTGGTGCTGACATAAACTCTGATCACAATCTGGTTGTAATGAAATGCAGATTAAAGTTGAAGAAACTGAAGAAAAGTCAATAGCCAAAAAGGTTGGCAATAGACAGAATGAACGAGAAGGATGTAAACGAAAGATTCAAGAAGAGTATAAAGGAAGGACTAATGAAAAACCCTAAACAAACTTCAATTGCAGACGAATGGGCACTTTTGAAGAATGAAATAACAAAATCCGCAGAAGAAAACATTGGTAGGAAAGAAAGAATAGGTAGAAAACCGTGGATCACTCAGGATATACTAGAATTGATGGATGAAAGACGGAAACACAAGAATCTAAGAGATGAAAAGGGGAAAGCAGAATACAGACGTCTGAGAAATGAGGTTAACAAGAAGTGCAAGGAAGCGAAAGAAGAATGGTTGAAAGAGAAATGTGCAGGTATAGAAAATTGTCTGAAATTAGGAAAAGTAGACACAGCTTATCGAAGGATTAAGAATACTTTTGGGGAAAAGAAGACTAAGTGCTGTAATATTAAGGACACAAATGGAAAGCCTCTAACAGATAGGGAAGAAAAGGTTGAGAGATGGAAAGCTTACATAGAGAGTTTGTATAAGGGAAAGGAGATTGAGAATCATGTAATGGAAAGGGAGGAGGAAATTGATGAGGATGCGAAAGGAGATTTAATATTGAGATCAGAATTTGATAGAGCTTTGGAAGACTTAAGCACGAACAAAGCACCAGGCATAGATGATATACCGATTGAGTTGCTACGCTGCATAGGAGATGAAGGTCTGATCAGGTTATTTCACTTGGTGTGTAGGATTTATGAGACAGGTGAGGTACCCCCTGATTTCAAGAAGAATGTAATCATCCCTATACCAAAGAAAGTGGGAGCTGACAGATGTGAAGATTACCGTACAATCAGCTTGATTACTCATGCTTCAAAGATCCTGTCTAGAATAATTTACAAGAGGTTTGAAAGACAGATAGAAACGGAGTTGGGTGAAGACCAGTTTGGTTTCAGGAGAAATGTAGGAACAAGGGAAGCTGTACTAAGTCTTAGGCTGATTTTAGAAGGTAGAATAAGGAAAGATAAGAGAACGTTCATGGCTTTTGTAGACTTAGAAAAGGCTTTTGATAACGTTGATTGGACTAAATTGTTTGACATTTTGAAATCAATTGGAATAAAGTACAGGGATAGGAGGGTGATATACAATCTGTACAGAAACCAGACAGCAGTCATTCGAGTTGAAGGACATGAGAGAGAAGCTGGTATTCAGAAAGGTGTAAGGCAAGGCTGCAACTTATCATCCATACTTTTCAATCTTTACATTGAACGAGCAATGAAGGAAATTAGAGAAAAATTTAAAGTGGGAGTGAAGATTCAAGGAGAAATAATTTCAACTCTGAGATTTGCTGATGACATCGTCATCTTGGCCGACAAGCCTGAGGATTTGAATGAGTTTTTGAATGGTATGGATTCCGTCTTCCGGAAAGAATTCATGATGAAAATAAATAAATGTAAAACAAAAATACTGGAATGCAGCCGAAATAAATCAGAAACCTCTATGGAGATCAAATTGGCAGGTGAAAAGCTGAAGGAAGTAGGAGACTTCTGTTACTTAGGAAGCAAAATAACCAGTGATGGACGAAGCAAAGAAGATATTAAAAGTAGGTTGGCTCAGGCAAAGAAAGCATTTCTACAAAAAAGGAATCTGCTGACATCGAATATAGATTTAGGTATTAGGAAGTCATTTTTGAAAGCCTTTGTCTGGAGCGTGGCGCTCTATGGAAGTGAAACTTGGACTATTGGTGCAGCAGAAAAGAGGAGAATTGAAGCATTTGAAATGTGGTGTTACAGGAGAATGATGAAGATCAGATGGGTAGATAGGGTTACAAACAAAGAGGTATTAAGACGAGTGGGAGAGGAGAGATGTTTCTGGCGACTGCTAATGAAGAGAAGAGATAGGTTGGTAGGACACATACTAAGACACCCAGGAATAGCAAGCTTAGTTATGGAAGGAAGGGTCGAGGACAAAAACTGTAGGGGTAGACCAAGGTTAGAATATGTTAAACAGATTGCCTCCGATGTAGGGTGTCGGAGCTATGTAGAGATGAAACGATTAGCTCAGGATAGGGAGGCATGGAGAGCTGCAACAAACCAGTCAAAAGACTGAAGACTCAAACAACAACAACAGAGAACGGTATGTGGTGAATCTTGAAGGACAACCTGACCGCTCTAGGCCGACAGATTTCCAGCCACTTCTCAGTGGTGGGGGAACAGTGACAGCAGTCACTCGTCACCCACTGTGCTGCCGGCATTGCATGTTGATGCTTAAAATCTGTGCATGCAATCGTCTTGAGCTCGGCGTAGTTAAGTGGGGGTACCACGACCTTGAAGAATCACCACATACCGTCCGTACTCAGCGACACTCCTATCTCTAAAGCCAGCCATTCACACTCCAGCTTGCTGGCCGCCGGGCTGCCCGCTAACCAGCTGCTGGATTGTGTATTGCGTTGCTGACAGCAAAGCGTCCAGCACAATCGCGCTGGATGAAAAATACGTCCAGCAGGGTGTTGGCGAATTGAGCCAGCTAATCTTCCGAGTGGATCTTTCTTATCTTGTCATTCCATCGCACAGTCCTTTTTGGCCACTTTACCCAGGCCAAGTTCCGGTTCTTCCGCTAAAATTATCTTCCCTACCGTCCCCCACCACTACCATTGTGAAAACCCAAAAGGAGACAACTTATTTGTTCTTGCAGAATTTCTGGAATTTCCTGTAAACACTCTGCGTGCAGGGCTGTACAAATTGCACAATTCACTGAAACAAACATTTATGCCTTAATTCTTTTAAAAAGGCCAAATCAGTTAAAAGTTACCTTAAACCCGTTACATTATTATTATTATTATTATTATTATTATTAATATTATTATTATTATTATTTTAATTATTATTGTCCCCGTGGTGTATGGATAGCACGCCTTTCTCTTACCGGGGAGGCTCTGGATTAGATTCCAGCCATAAACTTAAGATCTATATAATGTTATTGGTTTTACGTCCCTTTTAACTACTGTGGCCGGGGTGCCGGAATTTTGTCCCGAAGATCTTTAACGTGCCAGTAAACCTACTGACACAGCGCCATCGCAATTACGCACCCACAAATGCCAAGTGTCTGCGCCAGGATTCAATCCTGCAGCTTTGGGCACAGTGGGCAAGAACGTTACCACTGAGCAACGCAGCCAGTCATACTTAAGATCTGACTTGAGGGCTGGAAAGGGGTGTCTTTTGTCGTTTATTCAATTTGAAGGCTTTGCGACCATGTAGTGCTGTGTACTTTGGTAGTGTGAAATCTGTCTGATAATCTGTGTTATTGTAACTGCTGTAGGGTACAATTGTGTACTTGTAACTTGGCTAGGATATGGTTAGAAGGGCGCCATGACCTTAATTTAGGTACAATCTAGGCATCTGCCTGGAGTATAAATGAGAAACCATGAAAAACCACTTCCAGCATGACTGTCGTAGGAATCAAACCCACCTCTTCTCAATTCTGGATCAGGAGAAGGAAAGGTGTACACTCAGCCTCATGAGGACAATTAAGTACCTGCTTGATATGAGAAGTAGTGCCCCATGACCTAAAATCGAGGTGATGTGGCTAAGGGTGTCGTCGCGCAGGTTATTCGTCCCCCACAATTTGTAGGCTATGAGCTGGGTTGCAGTCGGCTTGATGTTTGGGTCCTCCAAACCACGGGTTTGTTAGACCATTATTGTTGATTCTTTGAGGTGCTTTGCGACATCGTCGTCATGTAACCCCGTGTACTTGGTTGTGTGTGTGGAATTTGTCTGATAACTTGTCTTATTGTGATGGCTGTATTATTGTGTGTAGTTGTAATTTAGACGAGGATTGGGAAGGAGGCAGCCGTGGCCACCAGTCAGGACTCAATATGGCATTTGCCTGGAGTAGAAGTGGGAAACCACGGAAAACTACTTCCAGGATGGGGAGGTGGGACGAACCCTCCTCCACTCAGTTTTAACTCACGAGTGTACCCCGTTCCAGAATTAAATTTCTTGGCAGAGCCAGGTATCGAATCCGGGCCTCCGCGGTGGCAGCCACTACGTAACGAGACGGACATATAATGCTCAATGAAATGACATCTAAAAATACTACAAAAATGAATGAAAACGACTTTAAAAGAAACTATTCCATCAAACTGAAATATGGCGACAGTTTTACAGAGGATCCATATAAGAAATCCTGTTTTATTAAATACTCAATTACCTATTCTCATTAAAATATACTTGAATTTAACAAGGAAATGGCAGTTAAAATGTCATTCTTAATCTTAGTGTTTCTTTGAACCATATTAATTAAAATCTCTAAAACAAACTTCCCAAATAGACAAAAAGAAAAAAAAACGATTAGTTGGAGTATTTTAATACAGCTATACTTTGGAATTAATTTAAATTATGTAGAACACTTCTCTCATTTAACTTAAAACAACTCGTTTACTCGTGTCAATCGTAGGATTCTTTTTTTCAATCATTTACAAAACTAACTGCATTCCCCGAACAAGTCGCTTTACTAGCATATGAAGAATATTTTAACATTTTTCATCGTATGAGAAAAAAAATACGATGCATTAAAATTATGTAAAACCCGTAAATATTGTCGTAAAATTGTCTAAAATGCATGAATCATAAAATGGCAAAAATATAAAATTATGTTATTGTGCGTGTGTTATTCCCCTTTGCTACGGCGTAGAAAGGATTTCTACGGCAATGAGCGTCATATTACTGTAATTTGAAAAGGAAACATATGACATTTCAACAGCATCTGCCCTCTAGTCATCACTAAGAGGATTTATAAGGTAGAATTTACTTGAGATATCTACCCTTTTCTCGACGGGAATTAGGTGCCATGAACGTGGTGGTTTCTTCGACGGCCGGATGCCTTTCCTGGAGCCGACCTCCAACATGAGTTACTGAGAGAAGAAATTAATGAACCTAAGTTAGGAGTTGGAAGGAAGCAGCCGTGGCCTATTGGAAGGGACAGTTTCTTGATTTGTATAGAGTTGAAAATAGGAAAGCACGGAAAACCATTTCAGTCTGGCTGCGTGGTAGAAATATAATTGGTAAATAATATTGTGACCCTTGATTAGTATGTACATATAATTTACACCGATTAAAAATTCAGTACACGGGGCTGATTGCCAAGCTACCCCAGCCCTTAAAATGAATCTCCAACTATTAATTACGGTACTGGTAATAAGTATGTTTTAATTTCATCTAATATACATCATACATATACATATACATATTCAATGAAACTTGTTCACTTGGTTTATTAAAAATTAATTTTGTTCATTCATTAGTTTATGCAATGGAGATCGGGTAAAATATTAGAGCTTGCACTTAAGTTATATTAACGCTGTCAGTTTATCGAACACAATCTCATGGATGTCCATATTTGTGAAACTATTGAGGACATATCGTATTCTTTGTATAAAGCTCATCCACATACAATAGTTGTCACCATATCCTGAACGCTAGGTCATACATACAGTTTGTGAATTTATAGTAATTGACACCCTTGGGACCGTCAAACTGAGACTCATCTCCCCTCCAACAGTTTAATGACGAAATGTTGGAACGTGTGTACAGTATGGTATGTGTTGGCTGCAGGGTGAGGGGAAGAGAGGGGAGGTTGCTAATGAGCTATCACTGGCCGAATCAGACTATGACTTATCAAAGGGGCAGATCATGGTGGCGAGAAAAGTCTGTCCGATTTTATCAGTGTAATTAACTGATCCAATTTGACTGCGCCCGTCCAGCAAACTTCTCCCAAATCTTGCCGTCCGCCCTGTGTCGAGGCGGCCAGCGGAGCATCCAGCCGCATACGTAAGTGTGTGACAAAGAAATCGGTTGGTGGCGGGTAGTGGAATAGCAATAATGGATAAAGCGACTTGGGGAGAATTCATACAAGCGTACAAAGAAAAGCCGTGCCTTTGGAATCCCAGTTTCCAAAATTATTCAAAGAGACAAATAAGAAAACCTACTTTCTAGGATTTATTGGAAATTCACCCACACTTTCTTCCTTTTCCTTTCTAACGACAATAAACAAATGCAATGTAGTGCTAGTTTCTGTCTTTTATTCACAAATCGCAATGCCGGCGACATTTTCACACAGACAACCTATCACATTGTGAAGTTGGATGCCCCACTGGGGCCGGGCGGCCAGCAAGCTGTAGTGTGAATGGCTGGCTTAACCAAGTAATACAGTTACTTTACTTTACTTTACTTTACTTTACTTAAGTGAAGTCCCGTGAGCACAAAAGCGATGGCCTCTTATCACCAGCGTTATACCAGGTGGCATTTTGCGCCATACTTTCTACTGTTCTGCATGCACTAATGATGAATGGGATATCTAATAAATAGGCCTAACTGATTTTCACAGCTGTAATAACACCGTGTGCAAGCAGATAACGTTAGGTTACGCCGAGATAAGAACCAAACGGCCGCTCGCTGCATGTTCCACAGCGCAACCCGTGTTCTGCGTCCCATTTCATTATAAAGCCTCACTTTCGAGCGCATATTAAATAATAATAACCCCGTGGCACTACAGCCCATGAAGGGCCTAGGCCATTTGGCCTGCAGATAGTGGGGTGACACGTGATCAGCACATCGGGTCCCCTCGGCCGTTAATCTTGGTTTTCGTGATCGGGGCGCTGCATCACTGTCAGACAGCTACTCAATTGTCCTCACAAGGCTGAGTGCACCCCGTTCCAGCCCTCACGTCAGTTTCTAAAATCCCTGACGGAGCCGGGAATCGAACCCGGGGCCTCCGGGTGAGAGGCAGGCGCGCTACCCCAACACCACGGGGCCGGCCAAGCGCATAGTCGTAGCCTGATACACAGAACCTCGCAGGCGCCGGGGGCACTGTGTGTAGCAGCCTGTCGAACAAGGCACTAGCACTATATATAGCAGCAGCGTAGCGCACAACTAGTTTAACACATTTATACTTTTAACGTATTTAATAATCATCGTTACTTACATGAATTACAGAGTTGTTGCCTTTTTAAGAGCGTTAAAAATCCCTCAGTACAGTACTGCTCGAGTCTAAGCTGCGTGGACCTGAGAGGAATGTGCATCGGAGACTATTAGTAGTGGTGGTGACGAGTGATGCGGTTTCTCGGTCCTTGCGTAGTATCAGAAGCAAATACATTAGTCGGTGACTCAGTCACTCATTCCCAACGCCACACTGGTTTCAGAAAAGACCCTATGTTAGCAGTATTGGAATAGACGAGAATGTCAGGTAACACGGCGGGCTGTCGACAGGCTTCTCAATTCTCGCCTGCTCCTACTCTGCCTCTGCCCTTCATCCCGCAAGTTCACAGAGCTTGGAATCGAACAGTACGGATCCCAGCTCCATGATCCCTGGCGGGTGGGGAAGGTTGAGGGAGGGAAAGTAGAGTGGAGTGAGTGTGTGAGGGAGACCGCTGTTGAGTGCGACACAAGGAAACGTTTCCGAATGCTGTTATGAAAGCAGTGGGCCCGCAGGTGACATTGTACCAATATCCACCGGCAGTGATTCGAGTGATAGTGATGTTTTGAGTTCTTCTGACGACAAGTTTCCAGTGAAGCTGAATCTGGAAGTGAGTCTGAACTAGCAACTCCACTGTGAACATCTTCATCTGGTAAGTAAATGTTTCCTGTACCGTTAGCAGTAGTAGTAGTAGCAGCCCCTGCCAGGCTGTCCGCTGATATAACGCAGGTGGTGCGGTCACATTCCTTGCAGGGATCACGAGCTCAGAGCCGTACTGTAAAGCCGGCGGTCCGATGTCCTAGATTTATGGCATGAAAAGGAACCTTCCAATAAATACACTTGTATGAAACTAAATTATAGGTTAAATTTGACTAACGCTCTTGGGTTCCAACGTTCGTCGCCAGGAGCCGACTGCGGTGACATCTATTAACCAAGTTCAGAACTAGGTCACTTGTGTAGTTTAGGTGGTACGGATATTTTTTCTCGTAATACGACTTCTTTTCATGAATTATTAGTAAATCGAGGGTGCTGATCACGAATATAATATTAGTTTTGCACCCAGATTAATAGTTCGGCTGTAATAGAGAACCGCACGACTGCGAACAATTGAAGCACACATATGCGTCACACAAACGTCACAGATGCGGGATAGCAACACAATCTCGCGCCACTCTCTCAACTCTCAAGAAGTGCAGACATTTGTTCAGATGTAAGAGACATGTATTATACGTCTTCTAAAGAACCCTCGTCCCCAAGGGCGTTAGGTGTGTCTTTCCTCACAGCCAATGTAAGGAACGTCTCCATACTATTTTTATGACCACAATACCGTAACATTCTGGGTTACACGCCACAAATTCGAATTTATGACTTAGTGCCTGTTAGGGGAATCGAACCCTCGTCCCCAAGGGTCTTAGGTGTGACTTTTTGCACAGCCAATGTAAGGAACGTCTCCATACTATTTTTATGAACACAATACCGTAACTTTCCGGGTTACACGCCACAAATTCGAATTTATGACTTAGTGCCTGGCGGGGGAATCGAACCCTCGTCCCCAGGGGCGTTAGGTGTGTCTTTCCTCACAGCCAATGTAAGGAACGTCTCAATACTATTTTTATGAACACAATACCGTAACATTCTGGGTTACACGCCACAAATTCGAATTTATGACTTAGTGCCTGTTAGGGGAATCGAACCCTCGTCCCCAAGGGTCTTAGGTGTGACTTTTTGCACAGCCAATGTAAGGAACGTCTCCATACTATTTTTATGAACACAATACCGTAACTTTCCGGGTTACACGCCACAAATTCGAATTTATGACTTAGTGCCTGGCGGGGGAATCGAACCCTCGTCCCCAGGGGCGTTAGGTGTGTCTTTCCTCACAGACAATGTAAGGAATGTCTCAATACTATTTTTATGAACACAATACCGTAACTTTCCGGGTTACACGCCGCCAATTGGAATATATGACTTAGTGCATGACCGGGGAATCGAACCCTCGTCCCCAAGGGCGTTAGGTGTGTCTTTCCTCACAGACAATGTAATGAATGTCTCAATACTATTTTTATGAACACAATACCGTAACTTTCCGGGTTACACGCCGCCAATTGGAATATATGACTTAGTGCATGACCGGGGAATCGAACCCTCGTCCCCAAGGGCGTTAGGTGTGTCTTTCCTCACAGACAATATAAGAAACGTCTCCATAGTATTTTTATGAACACAATACCGTAACTTTCCGGGTTACACGCCGCCAATTGGAATATATGACTTAGTGCATGACCGGGGAATCGAACCCTCGTCCCCAAGGGCGTTAGGTGTGTCTTTCCTCACAGACAATGTAAGGAACGTCTCAATACTATTTTTATGAACACAATACCGTAACTTTCCGGGTTACACGCCGCCAATTGGAATATATGACTTAGTGCATGACCGGGGAATCGAACCCTCGTCCCCAAGGGCGTTAGGTGTGTCTTTCCTCACAGACAATATAAGAAACGTCTCCATAGTATTTTTATGAACACAATACCGTAAATTTCCAGGTTGCACGCCGCAAATTCGAATTTCTGACCTGGGGCTTAGTAACTTATGTAGTATAGGTGGTACGGATATTTTTTCTCGAAATGTGACTTCTTTACATGAATTATGGGTATATCGAGGGTGCTGATCGCGAATATACTATTAGTTTTGCACCCGTATTAATACTTCGGCTGTACTAGAACACCGCGCGACAAATTCGAATTTATGACTGTACCTGGGAGAGGAATTGAACACTCGTCCCCAAGGGCGTTAGGTGTGACTTTCCGCACAGCCAACTTAAGGAACGTCTCCATACTATTTTTATGACCACCATACCGTAACATTCTGGGTTACACTCCACAAATTCGAATTTATGACTTAGTACCTGGGAGGGAATCGAACCCTCATCCCCAAGGGCGTTAGGTGTGACGCTTTTGTACAGGCAATGTAAGATACGTCTCCATAATATTTTATGAACACAATACCGTAGCTTTCCGGGTTACACGCCGCCAATTCGAATTTATGAATTAGTGCATGGCCGGGGAATCGAACTCTCGTCCCCAAGGGCATTAGGTGTGTCTTTCCTCACAGACAATATAAGGAACGTCTCCATACTATTTTTATGAACACAATACCGTAACATTCCAGGTTGCACGCCGCAAATTCGAATTTATGACCTGGGGCTTAGTAACTTATGTAGTTTAGGTGGTACGGACATTATTTCTCGAAATGTGACTTCTTTACATGAATTATGGGTAAATCGAGGGTGCTGATCGCGAATATACTATTAGTTTTGCTCCCATATTAATACTTCGGCTGTAATAGAGCACCGCGCGACAAATTCGAATTTATGACTGTACCTGGGTGGGGAATAGAACCCTCGTCCCCAAGGGCGTTAGGTGTGACATTTGGCACAGCCAACGTAAGGAACGTCTCCATACCATTTTTATGACCACAATACCGTAACTTTCCGGGTTACACGCCCTAAATTCGAATTTATGACTTAGTGCCTGGCGAGAGAATCGAACCTCGTACCCAAGGGCGTTAGGTGTGACATTTCGCACAGCCAACGTAAGGAACGTCTCCATACCATTTTTATGAACACAATACCGTAACTTTCCGGGTTACACGCCACAAATTCGAATTTATGACTTAGTGCCTGTTAGGGGAATCGAACCCTCGTCCCCAAGGGTCTTAGGTGTGACTTTTTGCACAGCCAATGTAAGGAACGTCTCCATACTATTTTTATGAACACAATACCGTAACTTTCCGGGTTACACGCCACAAATTCGAATTTATGACTTAGTGCCTGGCGGGGGAATCGAACCCTCGTCCCCAGGGGCGTTAGGTGTGTCTTTCCTCACAGACAATGTAAGGAATGTCTCAATACTATTTTTATGACCACCATACCGTAACATTCTGGGTTACACACCACAAATTCGAATTTATGACTTAGTAGCTGGGAGGGAATCGAACCCTCGTCCCAAAGGGCGTTAGGTGAGACTTTTGCACACCAATGTAAGGAACGACTCCATACTATTTCTATGAACACAATACCGTAACTTTCCGGGTTACACGCCACAAATTCGAATTTATACCTTTGTGGCTGGCAGGGAAATCGAACCCACGTCCCCAAGGGCCTTAGGTGTGACTTTTTGCACAGCCAATGTAAGGAACGTCTCCATACTATTTTTTTGAACACAATACCGTAACTTTCCGGGTTACACGCCGCAAATTCTAATTTATGACTTACTACCTGGGAGGGAATCGAATCCTTGTCCCCAAGGGCGTTAGGTGTGAATTTTTGCACAGCCAATGTAAGGAACGTCTCCATACTATTTCTTTGAACACAATACCGTAACTTTCCGGGTTACACGCCGCAAATTCTAATTTATGACTTACTACCTGGGAGGGAATCGAATCCTTGTCCCCAAGGGCGTTAGGTGATACTATTCGCACAGCCAACGTAAGGCACGTATCCATACTATTTTTATGAACACAATAGCGTAACCTTCCGGGTTACACGCCGCAAAATCGAATTTATGACTTAGTGCCTGGCAGGGGAATCGAACCCACGTCCCCAATGGCCTTAGGTGTGACTTTTTGCACAGCCAATGTAAGGCACGTCTCCATACTATTTTTATGAACACAATACCGCAACGTTCCAGGTTACACGCCGCAATTTCGAATTTATACCTTTGTGGCTGGCCGGGGCATCGAACCCTCGGCCCCAAGGGCGTTAGGTGTGTCTTTCCTCACAGACAATGTAAGGTACGTCTCAATACAATTTTTATGAACACAATACCGTAACTTTCCAGGTTGCACGCCGCAAATTCGAATTTATTACCTGGGACATAGTAACTTATGTAGTTTAGGTGGTACGGAACTTTTTTTTTTCTCGAAATGTGACTTCTTAACATGAATTATGGGTAAATAGAGGGTGCTGATCGCGAATATACTATTAGTTTTGCACCCGAAATAATACTTCGACTGCACTTGAGCACCGCGCGACAAATCGAATTTATAACAGTACCTGGGAGGGGAATCAAACACTCTTTAAACAATTGAAGCATCAGTGTTTATCAGTCAAGATTTTCCTTTTCGGGATGGTCGAACTCCGCTGATTAGGTTAAACCCAAACAGTCCTGTCAGCTCACGCTAATGGGTTTGGGAAGAGAGTGGGGGTAGGCAACCTCTCCTGAAATGTTTGTAAGTCATGAGTTGACTGACAGCTACATAGACCTGGACACCCTGGGGTTTCTGTAGATATAATCAGTGCAGTGAACATGTTATCCAAAGAGTTGGAGAATTGCGAATTATAGGAAACTATAAATTTCATAAGTGTGAGTTGTCAAATTGGGGTTAACAGTGGAGGTGTCAAGGAATGTTCTGCCCATTTATTTACAAATGGTGGTAACTTTCTGTTATTTGGGTCTCACAATCACGAACCATGTACGACGATTAATCAAGAAGTTATTTCGAACAGTGAAAAAAGAAATTTACGTGACAATATATGTGAACGGCCATCGAAGTTGATGAGAAGGGATATACTTGCTGCCCCTAAGCACTGATAATTGACTATCAAATGGCATAGAGAGGATTTAAAATAATATTGCGACTGAGAAACTTACCACCTCTGCCTCAAAATAAGCAAGAAGTTCATGATACTTTAGCCATTATGGACATTCGATCGAACTTAGAAGAAAATATAATAATAACCCCTGGCACTACAGCCCGTGAAGGGCCTAGGCTTACGAAGAGACCGCTGCCCTGCCGATATTGGTGTGACGCGTGATCAGCGCATCGGGTCCCCTCGGCCGTTAATATTGGCTGAGTGAACCCCGTTCCAGCCCTAACGTCAGTTTCTGAAATCCTTGACGGAGCCGGGAATCGAACCCGGGGCCTGCGGGTGAGAGGCAGACGCGCTATCCCAACACCACGGGGCCGACTAAAAGAAAATATGCTTCTGGTAAAAGACAGAGAGAATAACATTATTATGTTTTCTACTGCATCAAATTTGAAATACTTGTGTAAAAGAGAAACTATTTTTATAGACGGAACATTTAAGTATTGTTGTATGTAAATGAAGAGAAGCTGGATAAGTTAGAAATAAACACGCCAGATGTTCGTATGAGCCGACTCAGATGGTGGGGTCATGTGAAGAGAATGGAGGAGAGGTTACCTAAGAGGTTAATGTTCGGCTGTAGAGGGTAAGACAAGTAGAGGTAGACCTAGGAGGCGATGGTTAGATTCAGTGTTGAACGATTTCAATGTAGAGGTGTAGAAGCAGAGGAGGCCGCAGTGCTAACTGCTAATAGGGGATCATGGAGGTGACTTGTTCACAAACAGAGGCTTGCAGACTAGACTGGAGGATTGGGAAGAAGGTGGCCGTGACCCTAAGTTAGGAACCTTCCAGCATTTGCCTGGAGTAGAAGTGGGGAAACCACAGAAAACAACTTCCTGGATGGCTGAGGTGGGAATTGAACCCATCTCTTCTCGGTGTTTCCTCGCGAGACTGAGTGTACCCCGTTCCAACCCATAGACCAGAATTAAATTTCTTGGCAGAGCCGGGAATAAAACATGGACCTCCGTCAAAAAAATAACGGAGAGCTCTCAGTATTAACATTTGTAACCTGTTTTATAAGCTTTAAAATGATATAGACTGTACATTAACATTTTGGTTTTCATTATATTAATCTCAAATTATAATAGCCGCCTTGTCAAACACTTAAAAGACGTTTAATATTTAAATTAATACGTACATGCTTCGGTATACAATGATAATCGTCAGCGTAGATTGAAATAATAAAACAATCTTAAAAACTATGTTAACAATTAATGCCATAGTGATAATGGATATCTTTACAAAGTACACATTAAAATTTAAATAAAATGAAAGGTCACAAAAAAACAGAAAAATACATAAACGAAACAAGACTAAAGTTAATATAAATCTACCTTAATAGATTGTCTACATTATACTTCTTCACTATGGTTCAATATAATGAATCGGATCTCCTGTTGATTGCTAAAAGGTGTTGTTTCCACGTATAACGAATTGGTGAAATGCGTAACAATTTTTGACTGATAAAGTCCTCTAACCTTGAAAAACGTTCTAGTTGAACCCAAACTTTCTATATTAGGCCTATATTAGACTGGATTTATTCAATACGGCTAAATAATAGTATATTGCTTGCCACGGTGGGTGAGTGGTTATAGTGTCGGATTACTAACCCCCAAGCTTGCAGGTTCGCTCCTGGCCGGGGTAAGTGATTTTTTGAAAAGCGGCAAAAATTACATGTCATACGATGTTGGCATGTCAAAGAAACCATTTGAATTCAGTAGGCCGTGTTCATAATGACAAAATTAATCTCGGGATTTTCCACCAACACAAAGTTCCTCCATTCTCTACTTGAAAGCGCTGTAGTGTCAAGGAGTTTAGATATCTAACCTCCTTGACTTTCATAGCGTTCAAAGGAACGACGAAATTCGACATGCAAGCTACCCTCTGGGTGTCAATTAACAAAGCTTGCACCAGGCACCCGAGGCCATACGATATTATTATTATTATCAAGGAACAACAAAATTCGACATGCAAGCAACCCTCTGGGTGTCAAATAACAAAGCTTGCACCCGGCACCCGAGGCCATATGATATTATTATTATTATTATTATTATATATTGAAACGGATGTCGCTGATGGATGCTATGGGATGTTGTTTCCAGCCAGGCATACTGATATGGAACAATGCGTAAGATTTTTGAAGTCTTCTAACCTTATAAAGAGTCCTGTTGAAATATATTTGTGGTTACAATATGTTGTTTCCAGATGGTCGGACATCGTAAATATGTTTTATAAATGATAAAACCGTCTAACTAACTAACTAACCTCGAATAAAACCAGATGATCCTACTTCTAGGTTAGCTCTGTAGAACTAGCTGTCCAAACGGGTGATTTATTTCATATCATAATTCAATTTGCCAAGTATATTTATAGGTTGAATGAAATAATTGGACATTGACGGGCCAAAATATATGGATAAGTCGAGAATATACTCAACTAAGTATCTTCAAGAAACAGTGTGCACCAACAAGGAATATGCAAATGAAATGTAATGCAATGTGACAATAACAAGGTTTCATTTAGGTATATTGCCACTAAATGTAGTTTAGTGGGGCTACCAGTGCGGTGACAAATTTCACACCCCACCAAAAAAAAAGCGGTTGTTATATTAAATATTAGTAGAATGAGTATTTTGGTTAGTTATTGGACTAATACAGGAGGTACATTTAAACACAATTCCCCCCCACCATGATCGTTTCACTTTGATCCCCCAATTTACACATTTGCAGACTTTAAGAAATCACCTTGTGGTAAAGGTTATTTTTATTCTCTTAAGACTTAAACGATGTGTCATAAAATGTCTACATTCAATTTTGTTCTTATACCAGTACTTCGTCTTGATTGAATGAAAATACTAAAAAGATGAATTATTTTCATACCGTCAAAGTTTTAATGTTAACTCCACGAACTGCCAGTGGAAGTAAAGCTTTTGTCTGCAGTTTTGCACTTTGTAGCAGAATATCGTTGCAATGCTCATACTACTGGTTATAACTTTCATATGATAACATTTTTCCAAAGCTACAACATACAAATTAAAATGTGCATATTGATTTGTATAGTATGCCTAGAATTTCTAATGAGTGGTATGGACTACGTGTTTGAGATAACAAGAGTAGATAGTGAAGATCATCGCAGGTTGACACATTCCGTTAATATTACTACCTTCACATCCAGTTTGGAGTGGGGGGGGGGCAGTAAAACACGCCTCAGGCAACTTCCCTTGTTAGGATTTTCCTAATTGACCCCCGTGGAGAGAACTCATCAGCGGAGCTCGGTATCACCCTTCCTTTTCTCCCCTACAGTCTATTTTTGGAGCTTTAATGCACTCTGGACTCGAATGAGGTTTAAGACAAAAACACACTCCTGTCTCTTAGAACAAGCTTTTGATTAGGTTAAGAATTTGTTATAGCATAGCTATTTACAAATATACCCATACTAGTAACCCACCCCGGCTTCGCCCGGTTGCATTAACGGTTTACCCAGAGTAAGCTTGAAAGGGGTATGGATGGCAGGTCCCAGACGCAATTCAAAATAGGCGAGGTGAACAGCGAAACTCTAAACACATATTAACTCGACACGACTCGAAAGTTGATGCTGGCCGAAGCTGGGGGGATAGACTCACTCGCTACCCCGTAAACTCACTCCGAAGCTAATAATTCATATTTCCACTGAATAGAGTTTGTTGGAAGAAATGTAAAATCACCTATAGTGGGCGGTGTATTAAAGATAGAGATATTCTGTCGCGGACCTCATTGTAGAACTTTTTATGCTTACACTCACAGTGGGCCTATATAGATATTTTTAACGGTTTATCCAGCGTAAGCTTAAATGGCGCACGGACGGCAGGTTTTTGTTCGACTTGATTCTATTAAATCGTTACTGCTCGGCTTCATGTCGTCACAAATGAATGTTTTTCTCCATAGACCTTCCTCAAGAAATCCTTTACAGAATAGTGAAAACCGCATCAAAATCCATCCAGTGGTTCTCGAGATTACCCGTTCCATCGAAGAATCAGGGACTCTGTTTTATACTACAGTATGTCGAGATGCCCGCGACTATCATTGAAATGAAAACATGAAATAACTAGTATGGGCTATTAATTCTACGTAAGACTTACTAAATACGTCATACAACTGTACCTAGGGATACTTGTAGAGGACTGAACTAATATAAACAGAGCATTTTTTATCTTCCTAAGAATTAAGAGTGTACAGTATATCAACATTGTGATTTAACATGACTCACTCACTCCGGTGATTTAAAATTCATAAAACCCCTACAAAAGTGAAATCATCAGTTCCGCGAATAACGCGCTCAAGTCAGTTGCCAGCTTGCTGGCCGCCGCCAGCGCTAGTGTCGCTCCATCTACCAAGAGGATGCAATTTCGTAACGCAGCGAGCTTCGTGACTTGTGTATTTTAGACTGTGGTAATACAACTCCGTCCTCACAGGTTTACCAATCTAACTTTTGCCCCCGCGAAATATACAGTAGCTTATTTGAAACTGAGGCTAGCGCCCAACAATTGTGAATCCCACCTAGCGGGACAATATTAGCCTTTTTTCTCTTCTTAGCGGGAGAGAAGTTATATGTAAATTAATCTAGTTTTAATTAAAATAACGCGTTTTAATAAGGACTTAGAAAATGCTATGGGTACATTAACACTATTTGTGTGATCGTTATTAACTGCTTGAGCATGAGATCGCTGTCAGCCGAGTTATTTCATATAACATTAATATACGGTATGTCGAGCAATTCCCGGAATTATGGTTATCTCCCAGTTACGAATGAGTGAAAATTGTCTCATGTGTAGCCTAGTGTAAGTTAAACCTCTTTCCCGCTGCATGTAGCATTATTTGAAAGGTAAGATGGACTTGGTAGGTGACAATAATCTTCGAAAATGATACTTTAGGCGTTCAGGGCTAATTGCAATATAAAGCACAGGATCTTGTTGAAAAAAAAACTGAATCAACATAAAGATGAGTAGCCTATCGTATAACTCATAAATCAACATGATACACCGTGAGAGGACATGCCCACTTTTGCTGAGACTTCTGTAAATGTATGAGGGCTGGAACGGGATACACTCAGCCTCGTGAGGCAAAACCGAGAAGAGGCGGGTTCGAATCCTGGAAGTGGTTTGCCGTAGTTTCCCAATAATACTCCAGGCGAATGCTGAGATGGCATCTGAATTACAAATACACACACTAATATAGCCATTGCAGTAACACAGGTTATCAGACAAATTTCGCACGCACGCACACACACACACACACCCAAGCACACGGGCTAAGTGCCCACGATGTCGCAAAGCCCATCTTGTGTGCATATGTAAATATAACCCAGTGTATATATTGGGGGCTCTGACGCATCCCGAATGCGAAGTGGGGCTTTGCTCTTTTCAGAGACTCCCTTCAGTGTACTGTAAATACAGTGTAAGGCACTGATAAATAAATATGAAATGAAATGAAAAAAGCCTCTTAATTAATCAACATACCGTATATAAAAAGAAAGCCACAAATTTATACAAAATAGTACAGTACCAATCTGGTGGATTAATGGTAGTTTGATTCACGGTAGATGAAGGTACTAGCTCAAAAGATCTCCACGAGGTAGCTTAGGTCATACGATGATAATAATAATAATTTCTCTACCGTATATATTTCCCATTTCGTGGGTTCGGGGTCGAGGTGAGGTAGGCTACTATGTGGCAGTGGTTTTCACAGCTGGATGACCCTCCTGACGCTATCCTCAACACAGAGCTGGATGGGAAACGAAATGACAATAGGGCAAGGGAAGCGACCAAGGCCTATCAGGAAGTACTGTCCCGAAAACAATTTCATGGAGGCTGACGGTGGGATTTTAACCCTTTGGCCTTCACGTTAATGCACGCACCCGACCAGATCACTGATAATAAATATAATAATAATAATGCTATTTTGAAAAGTTTGAATGGAATAGAAGCATATTTTACTGAAAGTATTTTGTATTTTGAATTGTTTTTTAAAATACTAACTTATTTTGTATTTCCAGGAATTTTATGTGAGTATTTTGTATCAAAAATACATTTTGGGAGTATTTTGCCCAACTATGTATATAACAGATTGAATTTGGAGGGTCCATCTATGTTTATCAGAAATAAGTTAGTTTTCTGGGAATATCACACACACTGTTAATTTAAGGGCCTTAAAATGTCGTTTTCGGAGACCCCTTATAGACTCGCGAATTTTGTGTCTCACAATGAGAAGCGCAACATATGCTTTGATCGTCCTTCTAGGATAATTTTTATATTTCGCCTATTTTAGCATGTATTTTGAGAAGTTTTTCCCTATATCCACCCTTCTACTGTATGAAAAGTACGGTGAGGAGTTTTATAAATGATTGGTGTATTGACTCATGTTTACCATACCTAATTTTACGATGCACCAAGCATCCGAACACGATTTATAGGCGTACATAAAGATACACAGAAAGACAATTCTATTGTCTACGACATATCACCCAGATATCCAAATATGGGTATATCTACCTTAAGTATCAAACAAAATCATCTTTACGATGAACCCGTATGTCGACAACAAAAAAAAAGATTAGTTAAAATGTTCTCTCAAACTAAATTCACCTAACGTGTACTTCCTGACGTGAAATAGATTTGAAAGCCTTGTAGACGAAACGCAATACACCTGACATAAAAATGACCCTCTACGTTGTGTTAGGTCCCCACACACAGGAAGATCTCTTTCATAAATTATAAAGGCTTGTGGTGCATGAAAATTCAGGTTCTTTAGCTTCAAATGGCCCAAATTTCTAAAAGCCGCAAAAAATGCTGATTCAATTCAGGAATTTTTGAAAATAATGTTGCTGTTTGTAGATATAATAGACTTTCTGTACTATATGTCGCACGTGAAATTGCATGAAAAAATTCTAGGTTACCCCTTGACCCCCTTAATTGCATTGACGAATTATACAGTCTACGTTGGTTCCGTGATAACCTTATAGCCATTAGCAAACTTTCACAGAAATGTAATAAATGGAGTAGCCTAATTATAATAATTTCGTATGGCCTCGGGTGCCGGGTGCAACCTTCGTAATTTGACACCCAGAGGGTAGCTTGCATGTCGAAATTTCGTTGTTCCTTGAATCACTATGAAAGTCAAGGAGGGTAGATATCTAAGCTCCTTGAACACTATAGCGCTTTCTAGTAGAGAAATGAGGAACTTTGTGTTGGCGGAAACTCCTGAGGTTAATTTTGCCATTATGAACACGGCCTACTGAATTCAAATGGGTTTTTTGATATGCCAACATCGTATGACATGAGAGTCAAACTTTTGCCGCCTTTCAAAAATCACGTACAGGCCGGACGTTTGTTTTAGACGATTGCCCTTGACCTTGAAGCCTGCGGGTGAGCCTATACACAGTCACTCTCTCACCCTATCACTTCACATTTGTCACCACCGATCTGATATAATGGAATTCCAGACTTGAGCAGACAGTACAGTCCACGTCGAAGTATTGTGTGACACGGAAGTACACGTTACGTAGTTACGAACAGAACGTCATTATATTTGCCAGTGACTATACTTCAGCAATAGTGTGAAACAGCTTTATCAATCATCGGAGCGCTTGGGGCAGCTGATAACAACACAGGTACTGTAGTAACTCGCCTCCAGGCTTCCATTAAGATTTTTCACTCGTCTAAAACAAACGTCCGTCCTGTACCACGGCCAGGAGTGAACCTGCAATCTTGGGGTTCGTAGACCGACACGCTATCCACTCACCTACCGTGGCAAGGTATAAATGGAGTGACATTGCTTCTTACAGAAATAGATGGAAAGTTGGATGCCACCCCTTGAGATAATGTTGTCATGGTTACCGATTTGCATTCCTTCATTAGTTTGTTAAATTAAATTAAATTAGTTTTCTGGGAATATTTCAGAAACTGTTGGATTTAGAGCCTTATAATGTACTTTTCGAGGACCCTTTAGGGCCCCCGAGTTTTGTTTCTGGCACCAAGGGGCTTTGTCTCGTCGTTGTACGCCATAATATAATAATAATAATATAATATAGGGATATGAATATAATAGACCTGCCGTACCACACCCGCAGATGTAAATCGCCTGAAAAAATTCTAGAGTACCCCTTGACCCCCTTAAGCGCATTATACGAATTGATGAATTTTACGGCTTAATTTGGTTCCGTGATAACCTTCTAGCCTTTGCAAACTTTCACACTAATGTAATTAATGCAATTGCATTGCGTCTTTCAGCAATAGATGGACCTCTGAGAATCTGTTGCCATGGTTACCGGCTTTTATTTGTTCATTAGTTTATGAAATGAAATTAGTTTTCTGGGAATATCTAAAAAAACTGTTGGTTTTAGGGCCTTAAAATGAGGTTTTGTCTCTGACATTGAGGGGCTGAAAATGGGCTTTGTCTCGCCCTTCTACGCTTATTTCAGCATGTATTTTAAGGGGGTGGGCCTCCTTTTATGAGAGGTAGGGAGAAGAATTACATCAATGATTAGTGTCGTGCCTCTGATGGACAACTGTACCAAATTTTACGTTGATACACCCAGCCGTTCTCGAGTTATAAGGGAACAAAGTTGTCCACAGACAAACAAACAAACAAACAGACAGACAGACAGACAAAACATTATTTTCCCGCGCATCCATCATAAAACAGTTTGAAACGCGTAAACAACTCAAATTTCCGTAGAAATTCAGGAACTTTCATTTTCATATTAGAGAGATACTGTATACCGCACCGCTCGGTGTTGACCGTGTTTTATTGCACAAATTTAGGTTTTACTCGCTAACCATCGGAGATACACGAAAAGTGATAAGGACCTTTCGGATAGAAAATTAAAATGTAAAGATCATGTATTCCATCAAAAGTTTGCTATTTCCTAGCGTTCTCTTTTTATTTGAAGTGGAAATATGAAATTTTGAAACCAAAGGGTGTAGTGACGTCACATATGTGGGTTTTACTCGCTAACCGTTGGAGATACACGAAAAGTGATAAGGACCTTTCGGATAGAAAATTAAATGTTAAAGCTCGTGTATGCATCAAAAGGTTGCTATTTCTTCGCGTTCTCTTTTTATTTGAAATGGAAATATGAAATTTTGAAACCAAAGGGTGTAGTGACGTCACATATGTGGGTTTTACTCGCTAACCGTTGGAGATACACGAAAGCTGATAAGAACCTTTCGGATAGGAAATTACATTTTGAAGCTCGTATGTGCCATCAAAAGTTTGCTATTTCTTAGCGTTCTCTTTTTATTTGCTATGGAAATATGAAATTTTGAAACCAAAGGGTGTAGTGACGTCACTAAAATGGTCGCCATTTTTAATAGTGCAAAATATCGAAATTAAAAGTATCCTATATGTAAACATGGTAAATCAGCTACATCCATGCAAAATTTCATTTAAATCGGACCAGTGGTTCTTGCGTTATTGAGTAACAGACAGACACACACCATCTCATTTTTATATATTAGTATGATTATACCAATAATAGTGAATAATAAATTAATTACCTTATATCCAAAAATTCTATTTTTTTAATCTACTATTTTTTTATTCAAAACTTCTAAAAATTAATTGACGGCCCAATACTCAAGATTTTTATTTAAAAAGTAAAACTTTACATTAAGTTTTATCAATTTCTATTCATCCATAAAAAAATAATCTAATCATAATTCTTTTAAAATTTCTTATTCTAAAAAGTAAAATACTTTTATAATTATAAATCTCATTATCCAAGAAATACTAATTATACACAAATTTATAGTACCTGTACTTTTAATAAATTTTATAAAGTAGAATTTAGAAATATTAAGGAGAAGGCCTTTTTTTAAATGAATAATTTAGAACGTTTAGACTTGATAATTTATTTTTGAGTTGTGGAGCAGGTAAAGTAAGGTTTCTATAAGTTGTATGTGGCCCACCAGCCCGCAGCGCGCCATGCCAGATGATCAGGCTGTCGCCTAATCTCCAGGCAGGCCCTGCCCCTCGCAATCGAAGCCATCCCTGATTACGGGTAAATCAGGGTGGCTAATCACGAATATACTATTAGTTTTGCCATAGTTTCCTATACCAGCAAACTAGCTCTTTTCCAGATCAGTTGGTGGCCCTGAAAAGGGCCGTTTATTTTGATGGCCCTGAAAAGGGCCGTTTATTAAGCCAAGGCTCGAGCGAGGAGACAGCTTTTCACAGATGCTAATCGTCAATAGCAGCCTCAGGGTACACTGATCGAACATGCTCGATGAAATGGTGAAACGCATTTACCCCAAAACGCTGTCGCCAGAGAAATTCGGCCAAATAGTTGCTGATCATTGTACGGTGTGTGCCAAAACGTCGCTTGTTACCTTTCTTGGCTTTCTGCCACACAGATTCGACGTGGTTTGTCGTAGCATGTGTAACAGGGTCGACAAAATTCATGGAGTGATTCACCGTTAAGTGCTGGTAGCCTAAGTTGTTAAGGGCATTATACGCCCCCCACATATCAGACATTACAGTAGTGCCTGGAAGAATATACTGCTGAATTATTGGCAGTAATGTTTGGGCATCTCTTCGTTGAACAGCAACCATAAAACTTTCCTTAGTTTCAACATCATATGCTCCAAATACCCACTGTTCACGTACTCGGCGACCTCGATTGAATTTCCGTCGTACAAAACAGCTTTCATCTATTTCAACTGTATGGCCAACTCCTCCCAGCTGAATGGGATGCTGAATGAAATATTCATGGCAAATATCTCGACAAAACTGCTTCCAGTCGACGATTGTTTTGTTACTTAAATCCAATTCACGCATCAAAAAGGATTGCTTGTCAATTTCATATGCCCAATAGTAAGCCAAAATGATAATTTCTGAAATTGGCAGATGGCTGCCACTAAAGAACGAAAGTTTCCTTACAGAACAGGTTTTTCTGCAGACACGCCCGGCTGAACAGCGCCAAATAGAACCATCTATCCCTGGTCTATTTTCCAAACGCATTTCATTGCGACCCACGCAAGTACCATTCTCACAAACCACTACACGTTTCAAAAGCCCATGATCACGTCCCCACTGGATAGATTGAGGAACTGTTGCTGTGGCCAAGAATAGATCTCTCAGTCGTAATTCGGAAAGATCCGGGAAAGCTCTAATTATATTTGCCATTTTCACAAGAAATGCAACTCGACGCAAACAACGACTGTACAGGAGAAACGTTAAGGATAGAGTGTCGTACCAACTGACTCAAGTGCTTTGTCTCGCAGCCTCGCGTCACCCGGAAACAAAATACTATTTCTGGGAAATTCAGTCTACACTGGACAGACTACCCGTGGCGAAGATGACGACACAACGACGGAAATATTTCCCAAGCATGTCCTGTGTAATATAACCTACCATGAATCAGTGGCGGCCGGTAATACGGTTGCAGTGTTGCACAACGACCAGATTAATTCATGAAAAACAATTAATACCGTAATAATATTTTTAGTAATAAAAGTTGCATGTTTCCTTTGATATGTATAGGAATTCATAATTCTGTTCTTTAATAATTCCGGAAATCTTATAGTAAGTTACTGTGAACTGACTGAGAAAGCGAAGCACGCCAGCCGTGTAGGAGCGCTCGTCCGTTTGGTCGTTGCCAGGCCCAAGCACCGACCAGATCTCAACAGTGAAGGGTTTGGCAGAGATGCTAGACCGAGTAAGCCCTATCCCAACAGTTAACACGGCTGGTCGTTGCCTGCTGACTGCAACTAGGAGGCCAAGGTGCAAGCGCGGACGGAGATATCTGAGATGCTTCGTCAACTGTCGAAACCTTGCTTGTCTTGCAATGTTGGGCGTACTTGTGACACTCGCAGTTCTCGCCCTCTTTTATAACTTACGTTGTTTTATTCTCGTTAGGGTTTTCATGTAGACTAACATATATTCCATTCAATCCGATGAAAATGTGATGTCTCTGAACTGCTGCATTCGTTATGAATGAGGTACATCCGTTTTACTGCGCAGTTACCGACAGTAGTGGCTACGCTGGCTAAAGCGCTGCGTTAGGCCATGGGGCCAAGCTCTCTGCTGACTTGGTAGACGCGTGGGTTTGAGCCCCACCGTCGGCTGTCCTTGAAATGGTTTTCCGTGGTTTCCCCATTTTCAACACCAGGCAAATGCTGGGACAGTACCTTCTGACAGGCCACGGCCGCTTCCTTCCACATCCTTGCCCAGTTTCATTCATCTTCATCCATTCCATCTCTCATCCCGACGCGCAGGTCGCCCACGGGCATCGAATAGAAAGACCTGCACTCGGCCTCTCAGAAGGCCACACGAAAAAAAAAACGCGCAGTTGAATACAGTTTTCTCTGATATCAAACAGTCTTTTGCCCTTTCAACTCAGGGGCGCCCGCAGGAGGGGTGGGGGGCGGCTACAAGGAGGGGCCGTGCCCCCACCCCCTGAAATCCCGAGGATATTTCGATTGTTCGTTGTCACACCAGTTTATTTCATAAATTGAAATTTGAGATGTAGGGGTAATTCCACAGTTTTATTTTACTTAATAATTTGGGGTTATTTGAGAATATCTTCAGTTATTTAAAAAATCGGCCAACTGGATTAACATTACCATTTTGATGAACTGCTTGATTTTTAGCCTATTTTCATTTTATGAAGAAAAAATAGACTTATGAGATCACCTTTTGTCCGTGTGTGTGTGTGTGCGTATGTGTGTCTGTGGGATGTGTGTGTGTGCCCCCCCCCTAATTACTTCTAAACGGCTAGAGCGATTTCAATGACTCTCAGTAAGGTCATAGAACCATTTCAGCCGACCCCGACCGAGCCCTTCAAATTTTACTACGTCTCACCAATCCAACATGGCGGCTGTGCGAATTATTTAACCAGCATTCAATATCTCCGAAACTTTTACCGATATCACTCTGAAATTTTGTACGGTGATAAAGAGCACTACTAAAAGTTCACCTATGGATTTTTCAGAGACCTGGTAACTATTTAACCAACATAGCGGCCAAGCGAATTTGCGACGTTTAAATAGAATTTTCTCGCGATTTAATAATCCAAACGCAATGAAATTAGGTACAGCAAATGTTTATGCACATTGTAATGCACTGGCATTTAATTTAGTTCAATCGTTTACATAACCTCAAGATGGCGGCTGTGCGAAATATTTCACTGGGATTCTATATCTCCGAAACTATTACTGATATCACCCTGAAAGTTTGCACAGTGATAAAGGGCACTACTGCACGTATATCTATGTAACTTTCAAAAATCTGTAAAGTACAAAACGAACATGGCGGCCAAGCGAATTTGAAATGTTTTAATAGATTGTTCTCGCGATTTAACCATTTGAGCGCAGTGAAATATGGTACAGTATAAGATTATACGTATTGTAATGCACTGGCATCTAATTTAGTTCAATTGTTTACATAAACTCAAGATGGCGGCTGTGCGAATTTTTAAAATTAAGTTATTTCTTGTGTCGTAATCATGCGATCGAAGTGAAAGTTTGCATAATGAAGCTACGCAATAATTTTCATTTAATGGTACATAACTCTATGGCCTATACATATAACAATACAAAATAGCGACCATCCGAAATACAGTATTTAGACGGTTCTCAATATCTACGAATCTTTTACAGCAATCAAACTGAAAGTTTTTATGTTCATAGAAGCTATGAACATACGTTCACCTATAGGACTTTCAATAACCTGGTGGGCACAAATCCAACATGGCGGTGACGCGATGTATATATATTTAAATGGACATTTCTCGCGATTTAACCATCCGAGCACAGTGAAACTTGGTACGGGAAATGCTTATACAAATGTTAATCCACTGACATCTAATTTATTTCAATTGTTTTCATAACCACAAGATGGCAGCTGTGCGAAATTTTAAAATCTCGTTTTTATGTCTGTGTCCTAATCATGTGATTGAAGTTTAAATACTACACGTACATAATAATCTTCAGTAATAGCATATAACTCTAAGACCTACATATATAAAAATCCAACATGGCGACCATCCGTAATATTTGACGGTTCTCAATATCTACGAATCTATTACAGCAATCAAACTGAAATTCTGTATGCTGATAGAGGCAATTAACATAAGTAGGATATTATGAAAATAGGCTTTCGTTCTTGACGTATCTACTTGTTATTTTTTTGTCGATGCATTGTGATACAACTACTTTTTGCCTGTTTTTTTAAATGAACTTTATGACGATGATTGACAAAGAAAAGCGAACTCCTATGGACAAAAACTTCGAACTAAAAAAATATATTCCTCCCATTCATGGCATAAATTCCATGTACCCAACGGTTTAAGAGCAGACAAATAATGAATGTCATGAAACAAGTAAGAAATGAAGCCAAAATTGCGGGGGGAGGGGGTGGTACGTCTCAATATCACCTAGTGACGTATAGATAATGAAATAAAAACAAGATGTTCAGCAAAGAACATATAGCCTACTTTCTCCTAAATATATGGGTATATTTATAACTCTTTGTCCTCATCCCTAAAACCACCTCTACCACCATGTAGTGTTTGTTTTTCTTTTCTATTGATAATTAGCCAGTAAGTGTCAAAATCAATATTATATACTTCATGATGATTGAATAACAAAACTACTAACTTATTTTAATGCATTCACGTCCGTTAATCTCTATATTAAGCCAGCCTGCAAACTTAAGTATCTTTCGTTTTGGGTACCTTCCCCTTTAAAAATCCGCGCCGATCACAGTAGGTTGGTGCTGCGTTCTAGCAGTGAATTAATATTTATCTTGTTTGCCTCTGGGTGTTCAACGAGCAGGCAGTTTAAAGTAGCCAGGAGAGAGGCGATCCAGCTGGCAGTGTTTAAAGGTAATCGGAGCGCGATCGTGGCTAATAGTTGAACTACCAGTATCACAAAATTGCCATACTTCAGGAGGCCAGGTATTTAACAGCGGTATGTTTGGAACAATATTACCCACATAACCCACAAGAGGACAGCACCGTACAGAGACATTAAGAAGGCTGTGGTTGATGACAACGTGTTTTGTGCACATCATTTGTAAAATAATTCAAGAAAAAAAAGTTAACTGTAGCAGTATTCGATCCCCAGTCAACTGCGTGACAGACTAACACGCTAGCCCAGAGCTAACCATATCCTTAACATCATGGCGTTCTTAACTGATATATTAGAAACAACCTGTTGACAAATAATGACTTGAAATAAACTATTTTTTCACTGCAGTACATCTTCATTATAGATCATTTCATACAAAGTTTATATTATTGAATCAGTAGGGTATATCACATACAACATACTAAAACTACTGAAATATAAGACAGGCTCATGAGGACAGCTGCCATCTTGTCGGGAGGCAGATACGGCTCAGCTCTTTTAAGCCACTCATACAGAATAATATTATAATATTAAATTATAATAAATAACGGATCACGACCTTCAGGATAGCTTAAACCACCCTAGGCTTGATAATCTGAATTGGTGGGTCTTAAGCTATGGATTATAATGGTTGAATAATTCACACGGCCGCCATCCTGAAATGGCAAGGCCGATGACCTTGAAGTTTGGGTGAAAGACGCGTCCTATATAAAGGTATGATATCACCAAATTTGGTAGAGATCGGATGATTAGTTTAGCCGTAATTTGAGTTTACGTTTTGAACGTTTGAGTGGCCACCATTCAGTTTTGGTAAAGATGGCGGCGATATAACGTATGACACTGAGGTGCCCTATGCTAGAGCTACCTCTGTACCAAATTTCGTTCAATTCGGTTTCACCGTGTTCGAATTGATAGGGGGGGGGGGGACAGACATTCAGAGTACACACACTCACACACACACACACACAGACTCACACACACACATACACACACATACACACACACAGACAGACACACAATTTTTCGCCCTGTGTTGATCTCATAAGTCTACTTTCATTTTTTGCAAAAATCGAAAGTAGGCTAATAATACATGCCCCCCCCCCCCCTCCGCACCCCGCCCCCCTTGAAAATATCTTGCGGGTGCCCATGTACCACCTTAATGAAAATAGTGCAACACCCAGAACATTTAACCGCCGGCCGCCACTGCCATGAATCTAATGAAAATTTCCATTTTCACTAAACAATAATTAAAACCCTTATATATAATTATGTAATGAAATAATGGAATAAATCCAGAATTGATATGATAAGTAAAATATACATAATAAAAATATTAAATTAATTTTGATTTTTATAAAAATAATAATTAAGGGGAAATATTCGGACTATTACACCACCTAAACTCCATAAGTTACGAAGTCACAGGTCATAAATTCGAATTTGCGGCGTGTAATCCGGAAAGTTACGGTATTGTATTCATAAAAATAGTATAGAGACGTTCCTTACGTTGGCTGTGCGAAAAGTCACACCTATCGCCCTTGGGAACAAGGATTCGATTCCCTCCCAGGTACTAAGTCATAAATTCGAATTTGCGGTGTGTAACTCAGAATGGTACGGTATGGTGTTCATAAAAATAGTATGGAGACGTTCCTTACATTGTCTGTAAGAAAATACACACCTAACGACCTTGGGGACGAGAGTTCGATTCCCCGGCCAGGCACTAAGTCATAAATTCGAATTGGCGGCGTGAAACCCGGAAAGCTACGGTATTGCGTTCATAAGAATATTATGGAGACGTATCTTACATTGGCTGTGCAAAAGCTTCACACCTAACGCCCTTGGGGACGAGGGTTCGATTCCCTCCCAGGTACTAAGGATAAATTCGAATTTGTGGTGTGTAACCCAGAATGTTACGGTATGGTGTTCATAGAAATAGTATGGAGACGTTCCTTACATTGGCTGTGCAAAAAGTCTCACCTAACGCCCTTGGGGACGAGGGTTCGATTCCCTCCCTGCTACTAAGTCATAAATTCGAATTTGTGGTGTTTAACCCAGAATGTTACGGTATGGTGTTCATAAAAATAGTATGGAGACGTTCCTTACATTGTCTGTAAGAAAATACACAACTTGGGGACGAATGTTCGATTCCCCTCCCAGGTAATGTTATAAATTCGAATTTGTCGCGCGCTGCTCAAGTGCAGTCGAAGTATTATTTCTGGTGCAGAACTAATAGTATATTCGTCATCAGCACCCTCGATTTACACATAATTCATGTAAAGAAGTCACATTTCGAGAAAAATGTCCGTACCACCTATACTACATAAGTTACTAAGTCCCAGGTCATAAATTCGAATTTGCGGCGTGCAACCTGGAAAGTTACGGTATTGTATTCATAAAAATAGTATTGAGACGTTCCTTACATTGTCTGTGAGGAAAGACACACCTAACGCCCTTGGGGACGAGAGTTCGATTCCCCGGCCAGGCACTAAGTCATAAATTCGAATTGGCGGCGTGAAACCCGGAAAACTACGGTATTGTGTTCATAAGAATATAATGGAGACGTATCTTACATTGGCTGTGCAAAAGCGTCACACCTAACGCCCTTGGGGACGAGGTTTCGATTCCCTCCCAGGTACTAAGTCATAAATTCGAATTTGTGGAGTGTAACCCAGAATGTTACGGTATGGTGGTCATAAAAATAGTATGGAGACGTTCCTTAAGTTGGCTGTGCGGAAAGTCACACCTAACGCCCTTGGGGACGAGTGTTCAATTCCTCTCCCAGGTACAGTCATAAATTCGAATTTGTCGCGCGCTGCTCAAGTGAAGTCGAAGTATTATTTCAGGTGCAAAACTAATAGTATATTCGTCATCAGCACCCTCGATTTACACATAATTCATGTAAAGAAGTCACATTTCGAGAAAAATGTCCGTACCACCTAAACTACATAAGTTACTAAGTCCCAGGTCATAAATTCGAATTTGCAGCTTGCAGCCTGGAAAGTTACGGTATTGTGTTCATAAAAATAGTATTGAGACGTTCCTTACATTGTCTGTGAGGAAAGTCGCTCCTAACGCCCTTGGGGACGAGTGTTCTATTCCTCTCCCAGGTACAGTCATAAATTCGAATTTGTCGCGCGCTGATCAAGTGCAGTCGAAGTATTATTTCTGGTGCAAAACTAATAGTATATTCGTCATCAGCACCCTCGATTTACACATAATTCATGTAAAGAAGTCACATTTCGAGAAAAATGTCCGTACCTCCTAAACTACATAAGTTACTAAGTCCCAGGTCATAAATTCGAATTTGCAGCTTGCAGCCTGGAAAGTTACGGTATTGTGTTCATAAAAATAGTATTGAGACGTTCCTTACATTGTCTGTGAGGAAAGACACGCCTAACGCCCTTGGGGACGAGGGTTCGATTCCCCGGCCAGGCACTAAGTCATAAATTCGAGTTTGGCGGCGTGTAACCCGGAAAGCTACGGTATTGTGTTCATAAAAATATTATGGAGACGTATCTTACATTGGCTGTGCAAAAGCGTCACACCTAACGCCCTTGGGGCGAGGGTTCGTTTCCCACCCAGGTACTACTGTAAGTCATAAATTCGAATTTGCGGTGTGTAACCCAGAATGCTAAGGTATGGTGTTCATACAAATAGTATGGAGACGTTCCTTACATTGGGTGTGCAAAAAGTCACACCTAACGCCCTTGGGGACGAGGGTTCGATTCCCCGGCCAGGCACTAAGTCATAAATTCGAGTTTGGCGGCGTGTAACCCGGAAAGCTACGGTATTGTGTTCATAAAAATATTATGGAGACGTATCTTACATTGGCTGTGCAAAAGCGTCACACCTAACGCCCTTGGGGCGAGGGTTCGTTTCCCACCCAGGTACTACTGTAAGTCATAAATTCGAATTTGCGGTGTGTAACCCAGAATGCTAAGGTATGGTGTTCATACAAATAGTATGGAGACGTTCCTTACATTGGGTGTGCAAAAAGTCACACCTAACGCCCTTGGGGACGAGGGTTCGATTCCCCGGCCAGGCACTAAGTCATAAATTCGAGTTTGGCGGCGTGTAACCCGGAAAGCTACGGTATTGTGTTCATAAAAATATTATGGAGACGTATCTTACATTGGCTGTGCAAAAGCGTCACACCTAACGCCCTTGGGGCGAGGGTTCGTTTCCCACCCAGGTACTACTGTAAGTCATAAATTCGAATTTGCGGTGTGTAACCCAGAATGCTAAGGTATGGTGTTCATACAAATAGTATGGGGACGTTCCTAACATTGCCTTTGAGAAAATACACACCTAACTTAATTGAACCAATGACTTCTGCAGTGTTCTGCAGAGCTAAGAGAGTGCTTTGAGATTGTGTTGCTATCGCGCATCTGTTTTAGCAACGCGACGCGCATGTCAATTGTTCGCCACGCGCGCATGCGCAGCCTGGGGAATGTCATTTGTTCGCAGCGCGCGCATGCGCACTTCGTATTTTTACGGACTTGTAATTTAAGTACAATATTCCGTACCACCTAAACTACACAAGTGCCAGAACTAGTTGGTCGCCGACGGAGACATTTGGTAGCAAAAGTAGGAAATACTTGAAAATTCAATGTCTGCAGTCCTTACATGAATTAAAAACAGATAACACACACTAATAACAGCCATCACAATTAACACCGGTTATCAGACAGATTCTACACACACCCAAAGTACACAGGGCTACATGACCGCGTTGTCGCAGCCCCTAAACTGACCAGAGTTGTTGCTGGAAATGCTGGAATTTTATTTTTGGACAGACGTTGCACCGCTGTAAATCACCCTGACTGATATTTCGTATCAGCGCAGTTATTTCGTTCTAGAGAGCCTTCACAGTACGCGGATTTTGTTTGAGGTTCCCCCACACGTAAAAATCACTCGGCGCTGAAACTTACGGGCATTTAATGTAAGACTTCTTCTTGAGAAGTTTCCACCAGATTTTTTTTTTTACCTAACCTTGTTCACGGGATATGAGATAGGCTACAGTACTTCACCACAAGTCTTAACTCTATCAACTAAGGTATCTTGCCAGTTGCGTATGTATTCAATGCTAAGGCAGCAGAGCTTCCCGACCCACTGTTTTATAATTGGTACATGCTAGTTATCTGACGAAGACTTATTGCAATTCACCACCACGCGGCTACTGTGAGGTTGCTTAATTTAGAGAAAGACTTCACTGTAGTTATTTCACACTCCTCGTTAACGATCGGCAACTGAAACGTTAGGCAGTACCACGCGCCGACAATAAACATTGTTCGCTGTTGACCAATAGTATGCTTCCTCTATCTTTCCACGTGGGATCGAGTGTACGGTTATGGCTGCCGACTCGCTTGCCAGGTCACCAGTGTTGCACAGTTGCAAGCAGTTCTGTCCAGTCTCGCTACTTGCTCTCAGTGACTGCGGTGTAGAATTGACAACGTTGTGCCTCCCCGCAGACATGGGATGTAAACATGTCCGCCTAGCGAGCCGGTCGTTAATGAGGGAAGCGGGAGAATTATACTGTACTTGGTGGTGCAGTATGACAGTTGCTGTATGGCAATGGCTGAGGTGTTCAACAACGTCGAATACACATACTGTATAGTACATAATTATAATCTATGGAGAATCCGGTCGCAATGCAGCAGAGGCTGGCAGACGTTATCACAGGAGTTTCCAAATAGACGTCAGCCATTTTTTGTACACGTATTTCCACGAAAAGAGCAGCAATTGACAGCTAATGGATTGTTTAATGCACATACCAGTTGGACTAGATTTGCCTGTGATAATAGTGATATTGTGCAGAATATGCTACAGTACTTTGATCGTATCCTTCACACGTTAAGTTGAATGAATTTCACCTTTAAAATAATAACATATTATACTATATATTATAAGTCAGTCATAAGGCCTGAAGCCTTATATGCCATGGAGTGTATTTCTTTAAACCGAAGGGGTCTGATGGAAAAGATGGAAATTAGAGAGAGGAGAATTCTCCGGAAGATGTAAAGGTAAATGAAGAATTTCGTAGGCGACATAACTCTACGAACATATAGAGAAACTATCTGATTGTGCGAGAAAAAAGAGAATAGCCTTTTATGACCATATCGTGAGATTACTGGTTATAGGATATAACGTACCACGGACATAACGTACCATTTGGCCGGCTGATTACCTGCGAAGAGTCAGCTAATGACCTTAAACTATTTAGGAGAAAACATAACGTACCACTTGAAAGAGTGGGAAGTATTTAGGGTGCATGAAACCCTAACCGCACGGCCACTTGCTCGGTATTGCTCAATTAATCCTGGTAATAAATACGTGGACATAGCATGAACTAAAATAAAATATGGTAAGTTTTTGGATTCCCATCACACTTTATCCAGGCCTTGGACTGGCAAATTGTTTATAAACATTTTGGCGTGTTTAAAATCAGCTGTGGTTAAACTCTGGTCATTTTTCGTTTTCTTTCCTTTGTTTTTTTATTATTTTTTAAATTTTTTATATTGTTTTTTTGTGGGTTTTTATATCCTAGCGAATAGCAAGTTCATCATGGGATGTTTCATCCTAAGTGAATAGCAAGTTCGCCATGTGAAGTTAAGAAGTTTCATTCCAAGTTCTGCGAATATGAGAGAGCTCTCAAGCAAGATTTCAAGTTTCCATTCTCTTCACACCGCTTCATTATTCTGTCAATCCGTTTATCATACTTGACATATTTCTTCTTTCTCTTTGAACTTTCAATGTACAATTCGTACTTCATTCGTCGAAGTGCGCACATAAACCGCCCTTATTCGTTGTACACAACTCCATGTTACAATACCAAAATGTTTAAAGCCACACAGTGTGGTCGCCACTGATGTTTATCTGGTAATGAACCTGTAATTGGAATGCCCGTCTGACATCAAGTGGTACGTTATGTCCTAGAGTAAATATTTGGGGATCACGGGAAACCCGTTCCAAGGTAGATAACGACCTTGGTGGTACGTTATGTCCTCGAAAATCAAGTGGTACGTTTTGTCCGTGGTACGTTATGTCCGGACACCGAGATTACTTTCCTTCAAGATTGACCAACCGTTTGCTCAGTTTCTGGCACAACAAGAAGGTTCGTACCGCATGGTTGACGGAAACTGAGAAGGATATTAACGAACTGGGAATATCAGATCTGCATGACAGACAGGATGTGAGGCGTGCTTTGAAGGAAGTCCATAGTTTTCAGGAGAAACTTCGGTAGAAAGGTACCCTGGACTACAAAAAGAAAGGAGTTACACCGGTAGAAAATGCGTCAATACTGGGCGAAGATCAAGACCCTCCAGTTGAATAAACGTGGTCCTAAGTAGGCCAATTCGAGGGAAGAAGATACTGTATATTAATAACATATTATAAATGAAGACCTGATCAAGTGATCAGGTGTTCTGAACAATAACGAAGCTACGATTCCACTATAATAACTGATCGTTCTGTAGAAGCCAACAGGCCAGACCTTGTGATAATCGATAAGGAATCACACAAAGCTAACATTGTCGATGTTGCTGTTCCACTCGATGAAAACCTACAGAATACCGTGGTTGAGAAAAGGTGCAAATACCAGCCACTTGCCGCTGAGCTCACAATCAGTCACATATACGGCCTAAAGGAAGTTTTCTACATCCCAGTTGTTATCTCTGTGAATTGTTTAGTCACAAAGGACTTGGATAATGCAAAGGAGAACCTTGGCTTGAAGAGGAACCATATGCAGGTAATGCAAAACGCAACCCTCCTTTGTAACTTACTGCAAGCATAGTACGAAAGGTGTTATCTCTTTAGTGACTCCGAACATCATGAGATCCAGTGCTATCATCAGTGTCTTTGGCTCGCAAGGAGTCCGACGGTGATGGTTTTGTAAATTTCATATATAGGCTACCGTATAATATTAATAATAATAATAATAATAATAATAATAAACCATGGCAATCAGTCCCTGAAGGGCCCTGGCCTACCAAGCGACCCGGCCCTATTAATCTCTAGATTGCGGAGTGACGCATGGTCAGCACTTCGGGTACCCTCGGCCGTTAATCTTGGTTTTCATGGCCAGGGCACTGTCTCTCTGAGTAGACAGCTACTCAATTGTCCTCACGAGGCAACTTGGCCACCTTGTGGAGTTCAGTGGCGAATTCTCCCATTTATCGCATATACCGGCGGTATACCACCCTAGGTTAAAATGTACACAGATTTTCTCGTCTAAAGAGACTTGTTAATAGTGCAGTGATGAAAATCGTGCTTTTTATATATTTTCTTCAGATTGTTGCCACGAAAGTCGGAAGTCATAGCAGCGTACCATACTTTTTTTTATTTTTGGTGCACCGTTTTAGTTGTGAGTGACGACACTTGAGTATACCGCAGGGCTCTTCGGGTGGCGCTCGATGGCTCGTAAGAGGCATGCGGGGAAGGGGAGTGTAACAGAAGCCAGTCAAATTTCAGCCACAAGTATTGCGCTCGACCCATGCGGCTCAACTTGTCCTAACGCTGATTGGCTATTTCAAGGGGAATTTGTTGACGACGGGAGGCAAGCCAGCGATCAGCGAGACAGTGTTATGGTATGTTTGTTTTAAGTCAGCCTTTAAGTGAGTTAATAAACAGTGAAATATTAAAATGTTCAAGTGTGAGTGAAGCACCGGAGGTGAATTGTGGGTGAGACATTGGAATGGTCAAACAGAATAAGCAGGTTTTAGCTAAGCTAATATATGTCGTTCCTCATTTAGGCAAGCAAGAAAAGGCGCTACGAGGATATGAGTCACTCAACAGAGGTAACTACACAGAAACTTAAGATTTGCTTAATTCTACTGTATTGTAATTCAAGGTACGTCATCTACAATTCAGAAAGATTTAATAGAATACATTAGAGGAGTAATGGTAGGTGCTATTGCGATGGAACTTGACAGCGCAACATTTGTGGCTATTCTTGTAGATGCATGTTCTGATGTGATTAATAAATCACAACCTATCCACAATTTTGAGCTATGTAGACTGCCGGAGAAGTAAAACAGGAGATGCATTGGCTTTACGGACGTTAGCTCTAACACATCGGCCGAAGGTCTGTACGCCCACGTTTTGTCAGTATTAGAAGTTAGTTAGTTAGTTAGTTAGTTAGTTATTGTTGTTTTAAGGGGCGGAACTACGAGGTCATCTGCTCCTAGTATTAGAAGAATTTACAGTAAGTAACACGTTTACTGTATAACACAAATAAATAATAATTATAATGTTATTGGTTTTACGTCCCTTTTGCTTATTACACAGACGTACGACGGCGCAAGTGTCATGGCTGGTCATTTAGTTGTTGTTGATTTATTTTGGGGCTTAGCGACGTCGTGGTCATGTAGCCCCGTGTACTTGGGTGTGCGTGGAATTTGCATGGTGTATTAGTGTGTGTATTTGCAGGGTAATTCAGGTGAAGACTGGGAAGGAGACAGCCGTGGTCTTAAGTTAGGAACCATCCCGGTATTTGTCTGGAGTAGAAGCGGGAAACCATGGAAAACCACTTCCAAGATGGCTGAGATGGGAATCGAACCCACCTCTTCTCAGTTTTGCCTCACGAGCCTGAGCGTATCCCGTTCCAGCCCTCATACCAGCATTAAATTTATTGGCAGAGCCGGGAATCAAACGCTGGCCATTTAGGAGGACTGCAGGCCAATGTAAAAGAATATTGTTGTTAATTCATTTGAGGGGATTGGGACTTCTTGGTCATCAGCCCTGTGTAGTTGGGTGTGTGTTGAACGTGTCTGATAAATCTGTGTTTCTGTGATGACTGTAGTAGTGGTGAGGTAGGTGGTCCGAGACTTGAAGTAAGGTACTATCTACTATCCGGGCATTTTCGTGGAAGGAGTGTGGGAAAACTCAGGAAAGGAACGTCATTCAGCTAGCCGGAGTCAGCGGCGACAATCGAACCTCCGATCTGCGGACTTGCTGCAGCGTGATTGAACGCGCACGTCTCAGGGTGTTCTTATTGGCAACTCAAACTAACACTTGGGGCGCTGCGGTCGGTCTGGATAAGTAGGGTAAAAATACTCAATAACACGCGTTTGATATGGAACACTTTTTATTTTTCGGTTATTATCAGTAAATAATGTGGTCCCTAAAATAATGACAGTGTTATTTTTAATTGTATATATGTATAACTGTGCGATGCACGTGGTCTAATTTGTGTGTTCCACTGTATTTTATGTGTCAATTGCTTATATCAAGCATAGGTTGTCTGCTGGTATTTGTTTTTGTGCAGTTCGAGTCATGGCGCTGTTACGTTTAAAAGCTATATTTGAGTTTGCTCACTGTACCATAGACTCTATAAATTATTCGCTGCTTGGTAGGGCAAAGGGATGAGTTTAACTTGTATTAAAACTCGGGGGAGACAGGAATTGATTGATTTGGATGGTTAGCAGGTGGGTTTGGTGTTGAATATCGGACTGGTAGCAGGTTCTTGCAGAGTAGATATTTACCATGCGAAGTCAAATTAGGCCTAGGCCTAGGCCTATATGACTCGTAGTGGAATGGCTCGGATATCGCAGAGCGAGGTGATGGCGGTTGGAAGGGTTATTGGAAATGAACTACGTAGCGGGGAAGGATACCTGACTGATGAAGATTGTCTGTCCTCGGCTGGTGTAGGCTTGGCTGTCTTGGTACGGCTTGGTTCGGCGAGACTGTACTTGGCTGTCTAGGTGCGGCTTGGCTCGGCGTAACAGTGAACAACCCGTCCTGTCGTCAGTGAGTGTAGTGGTGAGTGGTCCAACCCGCTCCAGTTGCGCGTATTTATTTGGTATCGTCACCTTTGGCTATTGCTCTTTGCATCTTTTGGAAAGTGATGAAAACTTATTTCCGCAGCCCTGTTATACATCGACTTACAGCAGTAAACTGGGCAATATACTTTGCTTTTACTCATTTTTCACTCTATCAACGAGTAAAACTTATTACTTACCGTATGTATAAAGACACGAAGAATTTAACGATCTGCTTACTAATTCCATAAACCAAATACAAACAGTCACCATATGACAAGTGTACCCTACTTGGTAAGTTTTCTCATTTTTACCGCTAGATGTCATATCAGATGGCTGGAGTTGCCAATAGAACGCAAGTACAGGAGGCCAGTGCCACATTTCTATGTAGACATACGACACTGTCCTAAAAGACATTCCTTTTATCCAATCCCCTATGCTTTCTCTTCTACTATCGTAGACTAACTGCATGTCGGAGGCACCAGTAGTAAGGTCGGGTGCCACGCGGGGGGTGCGGGTACCTTTTCGCCCCCCCCCCCCCCCCCCCGAAAAAAAAAAAAAAAAACACTGGTCAGGAACGGTGAGAGAAGGGAAGAAGCGCAAAGGTGGAGGGTGAGAGGATGTGGCAAGTACAGTACACTCAAGTGATGTTCAGGAGTGAAACAGAATTTCTTCAAATACAGTATATAGACAAACTTTCTTACGAAATTACGCATACCGTATGTATTTCTCCAACTCCACTAATAATAATTCACTGCTTAATTCCTATTTAATATTATTATTCTTGTTAGTAGTACTGCTATCGGCGGACGCATGTAAGGGGTGAGTAAAGAGGAAGGGTGCGTTGCGGTATACAAGGTTCGGGGGCCACCAGTCGCCACTGTATGTGGACCTAGAAAGGGCATTTCTCAGTGGAAAAACTGTTAACTAAATTACGAGTAGTTCTGCTGATTGTCTTTTAGGTTTTAAAATTAAAAACCATAATTTACAATAGATTGATGAGGTTTCTCTTTGTTTTCTCTTGAGTAGAGCTCAGGATCATTTTTGGGGATTGGAATATATTGGTCATCAGCCCCGAGTGCTTATGTGTGTGTTGAATTCGTCTGACAACGATGATTGATGTTTTTAGGGGTGGAACAGTGTGGTCATCCGCCCCTAATTGTCCCGTTCGTGACATTGGAACTCTTCCAAAGATACGGGCCGGGGTCCACCACGATTGTGATGAGGAACTACAGCAAGTTCGGAGATCACAGGTTCGATTCCCGTTATCTTTGAAAGAGGAGCATTCCAATGTCACGAACGGAACAATTTGCACAATTTTCAATCTAGCAGATAAACGACCAAATTAATGCTTCATGCAATAGCTATTTCTTGACAATCCTTTATATGAATATACCGGCTCAGTGACTTATTTTTGGTCTGCATAAGAAATAACTAAATCCATTATTAATGTTATTATTATGATTACTGTATTATTATTTGAAAATAGATCTACTTTTGGCATGATCATTATTTTACACTCATCTCTTACAATTAACATTATTTTTTGAATTCACTAGCTGTCCATGATGGCAATCATGTAAGAAAAGGATATTAAATAGTGAAGCCATAATGTTCTAAAATTTTTGTGTCTACACGGGGCTGATGATCAAGATGCCCCAAGACTCTAAAATAAATTAACAACAACAAAGAACATTATTTTGTGACTAATAGAAATAAATATTCTTCTGGCCGATAACGTATGTCCATTGTCCCATAGGCTACGTAACGTCACGCACAGGACAAACGTGAAGTCACATACCGGACAGAAAACAATTAATTAAATTATTAAAAATAGCTATAATAATATTAATTGTAAAGCAGTACTCAAAGTAAAGCAATCACATAAAACTGTTTACATAATAATTTGCAAAACAATGTCTTTTTAACTAGACAAAATGTATACATAACCTCATTTCAAGTCTCGTGTGAGAGATGACATATATATCTTTTAGGATCCAGTTTAAATATTTTCATATTGTTTGAAATGTAAAACCTCAACAAAGATCAGTTGTTATTACTCTCAGCTATCATATCAAATGAGCAGAAACATCATTCAAAATGACACTTGCCTGCTATGCTTCAAAGATACACTACAGCGACCCAAAGCTAATGAGAGCTCTAATATTTAGAATACTATTGGCAATGTTTTTCTTAATCTTTCCTTATTTCTAATAATTCGAGCAACGGCGTACAAAGCCAGAAGTCACGAGTTCGAGTCTCGTCGGTCTCAATGGATTCTGCGATGTGTACAATATACAACCTAATATTTGCATACAGCCATTTATCATAATTAGACTATTATTTGCAATGGATCAGTAACATCCCTTCGTGGAAAGTAAAACACTAGAGACGTCCTCCACGTATGTTCATTTCAGGAGTTCCCGATCTGCCCTTGACTGCTCTTTTGTGCGCTGGACGAGGATGTAGCGATAAGATCAATATGTTTCACGTAACTTTGTTGCGGTGAATCCTGTAGAGTCCACACGTTTTTAATGACAGACAAGTTTTTGCATATACATCAGACCTCCACAAAGTTTGTCCAGTTTGTTCTCATTTGCCGTACGTGGAGCGAGTCAGCCAGAGCTGTTCTAGCTTGAAACGTGTGCGGCGTAAGTAAGCAGAGAACGGATTACGAGTAACAGAATCAGGGCTGTGGACAGCGAGTACGGGCCCTAGGACTTGACTTACGGGCCCTTCCATATTTCTTCGTCCCGTGATAACCTGGAAATATCAAATTTGTGTTTTATATTTAAAGCCCCTTAAAATTTGTATTTTTTATTTACTACTAGCTGAAGTACCCGTGCTTCGCTACGGGTCATAAATAAATTTAAATATGAAGGTGACAGTTAAAACAGGGGATAGGCGAGGTGCTGCGCTGAGGGAGAGTAAGGATGGAACATTTTGTCCAACTACACCGCTCGGCGTTGACCGTGTTTTATAGCACAAATTTAGGTTTTACTCGCTAACCGTTGGAGATACACAAAAAGTAATACGGACCTTTAGGATAGAAAATTAAATTTTAAACCTCGTGCATGCCATCAAAAGTTTGCTATTTCTCAGCGTTCTCTTTTTATTTGAAATGGAAATATGAAATTTGAAACCAAAGGTTGTAGTGACGTCACTAAAATGGTCGCCATCTTTAAATAGTGCAAAGTATCGAAATCAAAAGTAGCCTATATGTTAACCAGGTAAATCAGCTACTTCCATGTAATATTTCTTGTAAATCGGACCAGTGGTTCTTGCGTGATTGAGTAATGCACAGACACACACCATCTGTATTAGTATAGATTTCTTTTTAGAACGTATTACGTTTGGTTGGTTCCTCAGTTTAAGGGCTGCGAAAACGCGGTCATGTAGCCCCGTGTACTTTGGGTGTGTGTAGAATCTGTCTGATAACCGGTGTTAATCGTGATGTGTGTTGTCTGTTTTTAATACAAGTAAGGACTGCAGACATTCAATTTTCAAGTACAGTAGTTCCTACTTTTGTTACCAAACGCCACCGTCTACGACTACTAGTTCTGAACTTTGTTACTAGATGCCACCGCAGTTGAAACCTAAGAGCGTTAGTCAAATATAACCTATAATTTAGCTTCACAAAGTGTAATTAGTGGAAAGTTCTTTAACATGCCATAAATCTATAACAAGGGACCGCCGGCTTTACTTCCCCTCCGAAGGAAGGCATACTGAGGGATTTTTAACGCTCTTAAAAAATCCGACGACTTCGGCCGGGTTTGAACCCGCGATCTTGGGCATAGAAGCTCAGCATGCTACCAACTACGCCACCGAATGTATTAATTTTGTTCAATGTAAATTCGCAATGTAGTTTCCGTTGTATCTGACCGAATATTTCCTTTCTCATCACAAGAACAAGTTCACAATCTTCTGTACTAAAATTCCAAGTTGCTAAGGTTCATAATGTAGCTTTGGAGTTATTAGGTGGAGTTGAAAGGTTATTTAGAAACTCTCCTCCCTATAAACAGTGGAAACTTTACTATTTCTCTGGCCGTGAAGATAATAAATAAAGATAATGTTCTTTTTACAAAATACATTTCTCATGTTCTCGTTGAATTTAAAAAAAAAAAATGACAAATTTGTTGGCAAATGAAATTGAGTAAATTTGTTGACTCTGGGCTTTTCTACTTTCGCGGGCCCCTCAATAAGTCCAGACCCCGTTTGCCCCTCCATCTCGAATAACAGTAATGCTTACTGACTAAACCTACTACTACATTGGGACTTGGATAATTGGAACTTCGAATTCGTTGATAGTTCGAAAATTTGTGTCGGTATCTTGAATTTCATATCAAATCAATGGAAAAAAGTAGTGGATAGTTCAAAGTTTACCTTCCTTAATTCGACGTCTTCCTTCATTAATTCGAAGTTAACCTTCCTTCATTCGAAGTCTACCTTCCTTAATTTGACGTTTACCTTTTTTAATTCGAAGTTAACCTTCCTTTAATGGAAGTTTACATTTCTCATCTCGACGTTTACCTTCCTTAATTCAAAGTTCGAATCATTTGACGTTTACCTTCCTTAATTTGACGTTTACCTTCCTTAATTTGACGTTTACCTTTCTTGATTCGAAGTTTACATTCCTTAATTCGAAGTTTACATTGCTTAGTTCGAAATTTACCTTCCTTGATTTGAAGTTTACCTTCCTTAATTCGAAGTTTACATTCCTTTATTCGAAGTTTTCGTACACGGTTACAAAAATATAAGTTAAAAGTTCCCAAACTTTTCACTGAGGGGATAATGAGTGGCATTTGACCCCATTTTCCCTTATTGTATAGAGATCATCGCTTTGTTGTTGTTGTTGTTGTTGTCCCCGCAATTGGCTAGTATTAGCCCTTCAAAATACGACTGCCGCTGAACTTGGCTGCGCCAGCGATTGCTGATAATTGTTTGATTATTTTAGGGGCTTTGTAACATCGTGGTCATATAGCCCCGTGTACTTGGGTGTGAATAGAATTTGTCTGATAACCTGTGACACTGAAATGTCTGTACTAGTGAGTGTTGGTTGGTTCCTCAGTTTAGGGGCTGCGACGACGCGGTCATGTAGCCCCGTGTACTTTGGGTGTGTGTAGAATCTGTCGGATAACCGGTGTTAATTGTGATGACTGTATTAGTGTGTGTATCTGTTTCTTAATTCAAGTAAGGACTGCAGACTTTGCATTTTTCAAATAGTTCCTACTTTCGCCGCCAAACGCCACCGTCAACAACTACTAGTTCAGAACTTAGCTACCAGATGCCACCGCATTCGGCTCTTGACAACGAACGTAGGATCCTAAGAGCGTTGTTTACATTCTTAACCTATAGCCTACAATTTAGTTTCACACAGGTGTAATTAGTGGATGGTTCTTTAACATGCCATAAATCTATGACATGGGACCGCCGGCTTTACTTCCCCTTCGAAGGAAGGCATACTGATGGATTTTTCTAGTGAGTGTATTTTCAATTGAGGTACAATTTAGGTAGCAAGCAGCCATTACCTTAAGTTAAGTACTATCTCGGCATTTGTCTGGAAAAGAAGTGGGAAACCACGGAAAACCACTTCCAGGATGGCTGAGGTAGGAATCGAACCCGCTCACGAGGCTGAGTGTGCCTGTTCCAACACTCAGACCAGAATTACATTTCTTGGGAGATCGAACCCGGGTCTCCCTTGGTGACTGCCAAGAATGCTAGCTACTATGCAACGAAGCGGGCGTTAATAATAGCAGCAGGAGCCTTGCCGGACGAGCAGGGGGACACAGTGATGACAGAGTACAGTGTGCACATAAGTCAAGCAGCATTGCACGCGCTACTTGTGTTAGACAAGAAGCTATACTGTGAATTGTGAACGGAATAATATTGATAATAATGGTGAATTAAGAATGGTGCGTTTCAACAGCACACTTAATAGGAGCTCATGTCACCACGGAGAATAAAACGATGAACCTACCCGCGCGACTGTACCTGTCAACTAACCAGGCTGACAAAATGACACAAGAAGTAAACAACGAAGAGTTTCCACTTGGACCACCGACACCCATATCTTGAAAGGCTAATACGTGAGCCATTCCTGGAAATCTTACTTATTGTTCCCACAATCCGTGGAGACGTTGTGCACTCGAGAGTACTTGCAATCTGTATTAAATGAGTTTAAACATTGTGAATATTTCTTCCAATTTTCTCAATAAATATTTCCTTACTGAAAGATTGACCATTTCTGGCAGTTATGGGATCTAAAACCAAACCAAAAAGAAGTAAATTCTCTAATTCGATTTTTTGTTGGACCCATCAGCGTCGAATTATCCAAGCCCCACTGTACTTTTTATCGGTAGAGCCTTGTACGGCGGCTTCGGTGGCGTAGTCGGTAGCATGCTGAGCTTCTATGCCAAGATAGCGGGTTCAAACCCGGCCGAAGCCGTCGGATTTTTTAAGAGCGTTAAAATCCCTCAGTATGCCTTCCTTGGGAAGGGAAGTAAAGCCGGCGGTCCCATGTCATAGATTTATGGCATGTTAAAGAACCTTCCACTAATTACACCTGTGTGAAGCTAAATTGTATAGGTTAGGAATGTAAACCACGCTCTTAGGTTTCTACGTTCGTTGCCAAGAGCCGACTGCGGTGGCGTCTAGTAGCTAAGTTCTGAACTAGGCCTAGTAGTCGTTGACAGTGGCGTTTGGCGGCAAAAGTAGGAACTATTAGAAAAATTCAAAGTTGCAGTCCTTCCTTGAATTAAAAAACAGATACACACACTAATACAGCCATGACAATTAGCACTGGTTATCAGACAGATGCTACACTCACCCAAAGTACACGGGGCCACATGACCGCGTTGTCGCAGCCCCTAAACTGAGGAACCAACCAACTAGATTTATTTATCGTATGACTTTTGCATGCAGAAACAAGATTGAAAGATGACAGAAAGTACTATATACAATATATACATAAATACACATGACAAGAAACAGCAACATATCTATATTTTTAAGTCCAAACTATCCAGCCACAGTATCACAGAAGGTGTGGCCTGAATAAAGTCCAGTGGATCACCTTCATAGGCCCGCAGTCTGCACTCGAATGCAATGCGTTGTATAGACTGGGAAGGAGCACCGCAGTCACACTGGGGGGACGGAACTTTGCCCCATCTGAACAAGGACTCTGCGCAGATTCCGGTATTTGTGCGGATCCTATTTAGAGCAGTCAACACGACTGTTATTTGCATCCGCCCCTCAACCACACGACTTTTATCCGAATCCGCTGACATTACAATAATATGTTTAATTTATTAGATAAAGCATTAAGTATTAAAGCAACACCTTTTAGACATTTGAGGAGAGATTCATTCCCCTGGTCTATGTGTGAATCGCAAGACAACAATGACTAAGTTTTGTCCCTCTGAGTAACGGCATGTTCAACAGCGGGTGGCTATTTATAGTACAGTGAAACCTCTGTAAAAGACCACCCCTATTAAAAGACCACCCCTCTTAAAGACGGATTTTTCTTGGAACCGATTTAAAACCTCATAAGGTCAATGTAGTTAATTACCTCTATTTAAGGACCACCCCTCTCCCCGACCAAAGACCAGGCATTTTCTCAGGCTGACCTCTTTCAAAGGACCACTTCTCGTCTGCCTTCCCATTGGAGATGGTGATGAGGTTGATGATGTAAACAATGGTTCTGTTGGCACAGAACTGCATCAGCATACGATGTCATTAGAACAAGTGTTATGTAACGTATAAAAAATAAAAATAAAACGGCTCACCTAGAAGATTGTTCAAACCCAGAACAAATTAATGGACTTTCGAACTGACTCAGAGATATTCTAGAAAGTGAAATTGATAAAAAAAAAGTTGTGCTAATCTGAAACAGAGATCAATTCGTGACTTTTTTAAATGACAGAGCTCTGGAAATAACTAATTGTAATTAATTTGTACTAAATGTGAACCAATGCAGATAAATTGTAATCAAGTATGTGTTCCAACTGTACTTGATTAATAATGCAGTATAAAATTATTTTTAACGCCTACCTCTATTAAGAGACCACCCCTCTAAAAGACCAGTTTTCCCTGGAACCATCACTGGTCTCTTAATAGAGGTTTCACTGTACATACTTAGTCGTCGGATATGCAAGCGCAGGTATAAAGGACATATTTTTTGGGTATTTCCATGACTGGCTTCTCTCACTTCTCTATTATTCTCATACAATCCAAGCGAAAGCAAATAGGGAAATAACAAGAAACGTGAAAGACGCAGATCTTAGCAAAAACTAAAATTATTAAAAAAAATCCAGTTCAACATTGTGTTCTAAAAACTATCCGCAAATGTACTCTAAACATTATCCGCAGCTTTTCCGCTATCCGCACAGCCATGCAAACTATATCCGCATCCACGCAGCATTTTGATGGAGTAAGTTGGACTAGTACGAAGGTTGCTTGAAACATTTTGATTCGAGACAGCGTTCAAATAGCAAGGTTCACTTTATATTTTACGTGGCAATTTCCCTTTGATACGCTCACTAAGTCTTGTTGAGACTTTTTGATTGAACATCAGTAGTTGAGAGCGTTGGTAACGTCGTAGGAAAAGAGTGGGTTTCTCCTGGCGAAGATGAACAGAAATGGTGCTAGTGACCGGAAAAGTTATTGCCACAACAGTTTTTTATTCATATGCCATAATGGTCACCAGTTGTCTGAAAAAGGGAAAAATGATCTCATCTTCACATCAGGACTCCGTAATGAAATATGTTTACCTTGTTGTTGTTGTTGTTGTTATCGACTGAGTGGTCATATAACCCCATGTACTTGGGTGTGTGATGAATCTATTTGATGATCTGTGTCATTCTTTTGGTTGCACTAGTGTGTATGTTGTAATTTTTGGGTAGGAGGCGGCCATGGCCTTCATTTAGGAATCATTCCAGAATTGCCTGGAGTAGAAGTGGGGAAGCCACGTTAAACAACTTCTACAATGCCTGAGATGGGAATGTAACCCACCTCTTCTCAGTTCCGCCTCACGAGGTGGAGTCTACCTCTTTCCAGTCTTGAGACCAAAATTAGCCGGGAATCGAAACCGGCCAGCCAAGAATGCTAGTCGCTACACTATGAGGCGGAGAATAATGAGAGAACGCACAATATTTATTATCAGTATTAGTATTATCTTACTTTGATCTACACATCACAACACCCAAGCAAGGGTCAATTATGCTACGTGCTTTAGCATATCTGCCTGCCGAACATCACGTCATAGGGACCTGTCTTTACTTAGAATTCCCTGATGTTCTTTGGAATGATTACAGTCTGTTTATCAATTTGATGACGTCACTACGTGAGGCCTGTTTGATTAGTGTACACTTCTTCTTCTTCTTCTTCTTCTTCTTCTTCTTCAAGTGCCTCGTCCTCCATCAACATTGGCGATCAGTAGCATGATCTGCGGGTTGTCCATAGCTGTTATAAACAGTGACGGATAGTTCTTTAGCCAGGATTTTCGTCTGCGTCCTGGACCCCTAAGGTCATCAATCTCCCCTTGGATAATTAATTGCAAGAGCTGGTATTTGTTGTTGCGCATGAAGTGACCAAAATATTCTAATTTTCTCATTTTGATGATACTGAGATTTTCCAAGTCTTTGTTCATACGCCACAGTACTTCCACATTTGTGACTTTAGCTGTCCATGATATTGTTCTGGCCCTTAACAGGGGTTGGCCGAACTGGGGGATGAGGGTGTGTGGAGAGGGTGGTGTTTAACTGGGGGAAGTTCTAATGGAGGTGTGGAAGCTCCGGATGTGTGTGGGGGAGTGTAGTAGAGGATCGAATGGAGCTCTATGCGACGAGGGTTGCAAATCGATGGGGGTGAGCTTTAAGGCGAAAGCTAACCGCCCGCAGAGTGTGTACTGCGATGAGTAATCTAAGTATCTGCTGCCCGTGCACCACTCCGGTCTGCGTGCGTGCGACCAATAAATCAAGGCTACTGGCAATGAAAGTGTTGTTAGCGCTGGCACAGCGGTTTTGGGAACAAAGTAATGGCGGGTTAAGGTGTAGGTAGGGAAACGAGCAGTAAAAGCAGTGAGGATAAACAATGATTACAACTGGTTTGTGTAAATGGTGGTCACTTATTTATTGGACCCAAGTGTAATGTAGATCTCCCTGGACTCAGGGCTGGTATAACAAAGTGTGAATGGTACAATCAAGTTGGGGCTGGCGAGAGTCAGGATGTAGGCTATAACTTGTATGTGAGGAATCTGAGAATCACACTTACCTAAGGTACGCTATCAGCTGGCAGTTGGGCAGAATCTCCGACCGAAACAGATAACCTCCCTCAGATTGTGGGCCTTTTTATGTATTTGCATACTGCTGCGTTTGCACATAGCTGTTTAGGTGGCCAGTACTTGTGTATTTGTTTTGATGTGAGGCAAGCGCTTGGGTAATAGCTGAGGCTTCAGCTCTACTGGCTTGCGTGTTAGGAAATGTGTAGTTGCTGTTGTTGATTCCAGCTTGAGGGTGTTTAAGGGATGAAATCGGTGTAGGGTGTTGGACAGAAGGTTTGATGAATGTAGCTGTTGAAAGGAGTGGCTGTAGATGTCTGTAGAATGTAGATTAGCTGTTGGTGTATGCAAATATGTCTCTTAAGGGCGCTAAGACCTTAGGGCCCTTAACAATATCCTTAAAATTCTGCGATACGTCCACATTTCAAATGCTATCAGTTTCTTACTTAAAACCTCGGTAAGTGTCCATGATTCAACTCCAAAGAGCAGGACACTAAAAACGTAGCATCGAAGCAGTTGGGTGCGTAATGACGGCTGGTCAAAACTTTTCTCATTTTCATGAAATAACTTCTGGCCTGCTCAATTCTACAGCGCATTTCTTGACTTAAGTCCCAGTTATCATTGATTTGACATCCTAAATATTTATATGATGAAACCCTTTCAATTCTTTCATTACCAAGTGTAAGAGCGCCCTGAATTTCGTCTTTGTTTCTACTAACAATCATCCTCTTTGCTTTTTTACATTAAAATGTAATCCCACGGCATTACTCTCTTCAGAAATAGAATCCAGTAGTGTTTGTAGATCATCCATACTTGTTGCAATGATGACAGTGTCATCAGCATATCGGATGTTATTAATGATAGCTCCATTTATCACTACTCCTTGAGTGTACACCACATAACTTAATATGAAAGTATTTAAACATCGCCGTCTACAATTCTCAAGCCGTGCCATAAGGTTTGGCAACACCGCCCATCTGTCATCTGGGAGGCCTGGCGCAAGCACATGGTTAGGGAGCATGCATGATCCGGGGGTTTTATTTAAAATGTGCTAATCTGATTCAAAATTTCATGCAGAATTCAAAAATGTGGTCAGAATGTACGAATAATAACTCCAAACATGATAAAAATCCGAATTACGATACGCAAATGTCACGTGACGCAAGTACACGATCTTATTGGTCTGACGTCATCGTCTATGTTGGTGGTCTGTTAGGTAGTCAGCCCGAAGGCTGGTTGGATCCTCAAAAAGTACCTCCGTTAGGTTATGTGGGTAAATACCCACAAAAACCCAAGGCAGCGCTATATTGAGGCGTACTAGGCAAGGTGAGGAGTGAGGTAGTTTGCCATTGCTTTCCTCACCGAGTCAGAACAGCGGTACTAACCCTGGTATTTGAGGCGAAATAAACACGTGTTGTGTTTTGAGACACAGGGATACAGTACTCGTATTTCTCTTATAGTTTAGTGACCGGTTAACTTCAGTTCAATCTGTATTGCGTTGAGTAATATCTAAGTGTGAAGTTTTGGACTTAACCTGAATTCAGCGCAGTTAGTGAGGCAGAAAGGTTTTATACTGTAAATGGTGTAGGCCTATAGTTCCAATGTGCACTAATATATCGCATTCTTCTCCAGATAGATTATTTATTAATGTCCCAAAGGACCCAAAAACTAGGAAGAAATGGATTTTGGCGTGCCGGAGAAATGTCAGTGATATATCGGAGAAGTGTACAGTTTATTGTTGTGAAGATCATTTTATTGTAAGTTGAATTAGTTTGAGCTCTTAATCATTTAACCACGTCTGCTTTTCTGGTGATTTTGAATTTGAATCTATGATACTTGAATTACATTTTGAAATATGAAAGTAATGAACAGTGCATAAGTTAATGGATATTATTAAAATATTCTCCAACCTAACCTAGCTTTTAGAGTTTTCCATGTCATAATAAACCGAGGTTTCATGATCCAAATTGAGTTCTCAAGTTATACCAATTTATCTCGGGATGTGACAGTTAGGTAGTTATTGAAGAGCTTACTTTTGTAAACAAATTTAGGCGTCAACAAAATACCAGTATTCTAGGGCCTATCGGCCTAATGTAACAAAAAGCAAAGTATATACTGCATGAAAAAGAATTTATAAAGGACAAGTGTAGGCGACATCTGTAAAAAAAAAAAAAAAAAACAATGCTTGTCAGTTTGGGTGGGCTCAAGTCTTATAAGTGTTTATTTTATTCGAATTTATCCTCCAGGTTGGCGGCTCACACGGACTCAGCGAGGGAACTCACCTCTACCGCCTCTACGGACAGTGTCCTAGAGCTGGGAACATCTGATCGGAGTGGATACAACTGGGGAGGTGTGACCAGCACCGTGCCCAGGCGGCCTCACCTGCAAAGCGAACAAAGGCCTCATGAGGGAAGGGAGGGGAAGAGTAGGAAGGATAGGCAAGGAAGAGGGAAGGAGGCGACCGTGGCCTTGGGAGGTGTAGGCTGTATTGTCGGCTACATCTCCCTGGTAGTTCTTCAAATAAAACACATAATTTCTTGACATAAAAGTGGACTGTATTATTATTTATTAACAATGGTGCTGAGGCCTGAAACATGGGTGTTGCCATGCTTGCTAGAACACAACCACTATGATACAAAATTCTCCCGCTAGAGGGAGGAAGCCAGTACTACACTAGTCAACAGACCAACTATAACAAGCAGATTATTAAATTGACAAACACGACATCATAAATAAACAATGATTAGCAACCTTCAGGACGCAACATACCGGCCGCCAAGAAATGTCCAATTTCTTCAAATACCGTACACAAAATTGTTCATAAAACACATCAATCATTCATAGAAGGAAACAAAGAAAGTTGATACACTATATCAAGCACTATAAATCACCATCCTTTGGCAATAAGCACAGTTTTGTTATTGGCCTCTTGAAAATACCTTGTGGTGTTCAAATGGTCACCACACGCACCAAACCGTCCGGGCCTGGATGAACTCCTTCGATGACTGCCAATTTCCAGCTGATAGGGGGCACATTATCCTCCTTGACGATGACAAGTGCACCAGGTTGCACACTCGAGCAGGAACTGGTCCATTTGGATCTTTGCTGGAGATGGTGAAGATAGTCACAGGACCATCTACGCCAGAATAGTTGGAGCTGCTGCTGTAAAATATTCCACCTTGACAGCAAGCTAAGCTTAATATTCCCTAGATCTGGCTGAGGAATGGTGGTGATGGCAGTGCCAATTAGGCAGTGACCTGGAGTGAGAGCTTCAGTGTCATTGGGATCACATGACAGAGGGATTAAGGGTCGAGAGTTCAAACACGCTTCAATTTGACAAGTGAGTGTTGTCATTTTCTCTAATGTAAGACACATGGTACCCATGGTACGTCGTAGATAGTACTTAAATGATTTAACACTCGCTTCCCAAATACCATCAAAGCGAGGAGCTCTGGGTGGTATGAAGTGCCAACTGACGCATTCCAAAATGGTGAAACTTCTTATATGACCGTGTAGCTGGTCACTGGTCATGTCCGAGAAGGGTTTGTATTTCTCGCAGTTCCCGTTCAGCTCCCACGAAGTTTGTCCCGTTGTCACTGAAGATATTTCGAGGTCTTCCTCGACGCGAAATAAACCTTTTCAGAGCAGCCACATATGCCTGAGTAGACATGTTGCTGACTACCTCTAAGTGTACTGCCTTCGTTGCCATGCACACGAATACAGCGACATAACACTTTTCCTTTAACTTGGACTTGCGCGAGCCTGATTTTATGTAAAATGGTCCAGTAAAATCAGTGCCACAATTGGAGAATGTTCTAGTAGACTCCACTCGAGGACGAGGTAGTTGTCCCATGAGCTGATGTGTGGTTTCTGCCTTTAATTTATGGCATGTCAAACAATGGTACAATATATGGCGAACAGTAGTTCAGCCCTTCACAATCCAGTATTGCTGACGAAGTGACGAAAGCAACAATTGACAACCAGCATGAAGCATGCGCTGATGTTCATGTTCAATAATTAACTTTGTCAGGTGATGTGGTGGTAGAATTATCTGATGCTTCTGTTGATACATAAGATCGGAATGCTGCAGTCTACCTCCAACACGGAGTAGGTGCATCTTGTCCAGGAAGGGATTCAATGATTTCAGTTTACTATTACCATCAAGAGGCACGTTGTGTTCCAGTTGATGAATCTCCTTGGCGTATTCAGCTTGTTGAGCCATTCTAATGCATTGGTGCAATCCTAATTGCTGTTCTTGAAGGGAAAGATCATTCGTTGCTCTCTTATCACGAGCTTTTCTACAATTAGCCACGAATCTGTTGCAGTATGATACAACCCGATGTAATCGAATCAGCTTAGAGAGACGGCTAATAATGTCATTTTGACAGTTCGTTGCAACGTGACATATTGTCTTCGATTTCTCGTCCAGTACATGTTGAGAAGCCATGAAGAGGAGTGTTGAGTCAGCCAAGCAAGTCCTTACCACCATAATTGATTGTCAATGAGGCCATCGGGAAAGACTCCACGTGAAATCATATCTGCTGGATTGTCGAGAGAAGTCACATGCCGCTACTCACCAGTCGTTGTAGCGTCTTGTATCTCGGACACTCTGTTCCCTACAAAGGTCTTCCAACGAGTAGATGGCGCAGCCAGCCATGCTAATGCGATAGTGGAGTCAGTCCAAAGATAGACGTTGCTTAACTTCAAATTCAAGGCACTGACAACCTTCTTGTGCAGTCTAGCGAGAAGAAGAGCTCCGCAAAGTTCTAGGCGAGGGAGTGATGACTTCTTCAAGGGGTCGACTCTTGATTTGGAGCATAACAATGTTGATGTTGTGAGTCCTTGCTTGTTAGTTGATCGTATGTTGATGCAACAACTATAAGCCTTCTCTGAGGCGTCACAGAATCCATGGAGTTGAATGTTGTTGACTGGCCCATCAGTCAAAATTCTTCTATTGATGCGTATGGCGCCTATCATGGGACGTTGATCGCAGAGTTCTTGCCATGAACGTGAAAGGTCTGGACAGAGAGGTTCGTCCCAGGTAAGTTGTTGTTGCCATAGAATTTGGAGGAACATTTTACAGAGAATTACAACTGGGCTAATTAAACCCAAGGGACCAAAATAGATGAAATAGCTGAAAGCACACAACGTTTAGTGAAGCTATGGCCATGTACAGCAGATCTAATGTTATTTACAATTTGGAACTTGTCAGCTACTGAGTGCCACAAGAGACCTAATGTTTTAATATCATCGTCAAGGCGAAGAGGAAGATCTTCTCTTAGTTCAAGTGAAATGCTTTCTAACAATTCAGGGCTATTGCTGCACCACTTACGAAGAGAAAATTCGCCCTTACTAAGCAGGTCCATTAGTTTTTTTTTTGTTTGTATCTGGAGTGCTTCCTCTAATGTTTGGGACCCTGACATGCAATCATCAACATAAAAATCGTTCAATAAACATCCAATTCCTTCGGGTAAGTTTGAGCTTCATCTTCGGCGAGATGTAGGCAACGTGTGGCAAGAAATGGAGAACATGCCATTCCATAGGTGACGGTCTTAAATTGGTATTTCTATAGTGCATCAGTCCGCTTCCTTATCCATAGAATTCGTTGGTAGGCACAATCTCTGGGGTCTATTTGTACCTGACGATACATTTTTGCGATGTCAGCAGTAAACGCTATGGGATAAGTGCGGAACCTAACAATGATAGAACAGAAGTCCTGTTGAATTGTAGGTCCAACCAATAGTAAATCGTTCAAAGAAGTGCCACAGCTGGTTTTGGCAGAACAATCAAATACAACCCGTGTCTTGGTTGTGGAACTGGAATCCTTGAAAACAGCGTGATGGGGCATGTAGTAAACTGGGGTAACAGTAGAGTGGGTTTCCATGTGTCCCAGATCTTCATATTCATCCATAAAATTAGTGTAGTCTTCTTTCAAGTTTTGGTTTCTACCCATTTTTCTTTCATGTACCGTAAATAGAACCGCTTGGCTGCCATTTGAAAGGAATCGCTTAATTTCTTGGGGTCTTCTCGAAATGGTAGTCGAACCACAAACCTTCATGAAGAGTCTCTAGTGGTGTTCTGAACCAAATGTGCTTCACATTCCCTTTCATCCCTGGTTTTTGGAGTCAAGTGCAACTCTTCTAGTTCCCAGAATTTCTGGAGTTGAGTATGGATACCAGTGTCAGTTTTGGCAAAGCATGAGAATACCGGCCGCCGTGAAATATTGGTGCAGGGTGCATCAACCTTGTACCTTCCAGAAAGGATCCAACCAAACTTAGTCTCTTGTAAAACTGGCTGATCAGGGGCGGATCTAGGGGAGGGCGAGGTGGGCGACCGCCCAGGGCCCAGCGCCATGGATTTTTTTAAATTTAATTATTTAATTATACTTTTCAAACTAATTTATAATTCATATTCCTTTTTTCAGTGCAGCTATGACCTCCCGTGACTGGTTAGCAAGTTTAGATTTCAGTGAAATAATAGAAGACTTCGGCCGGGAAAAAGTCGCCAAGTAATATTTTAATATTTCATAGTTTACATAATCTTCTTCAAGGGGACTTAAAGGTTTCTTTCATATTATTTAAAACATGTACTGTGGTGTATTCAGAATATTGTAACTATTCTTTATTACCAAACTATTTTCCATTTGATTTGATGTTTTTTTCATTTCCTATTGTTGTGGGCCCCACCTTATCATATCGCCCAGGGCCCCGCAAGACCTGGATCCACCACTGTGGCTGATTGAGGTCACTGGTTAGTTTACCTGACCGCTGAATGTAAGAGCAGACTTCTGTACCGAGTACAATGTCAATCTTACCAGGCTGAGAGAATGCAGGGTCTGCTAGTGGGAGATGTGTGGGTAAATTCCAGCTTGAAGAATCAATGAAGTGCCCGGCAAGTCGTCAATAACCTTGGAAAGCACTAGGCAATCAAGTGACACCGTAAAATTACTTGAGCATGAACTGATTTCAACACAGATTGTGTGTTTTGTTTCCGAAGTAGTGTTACCTATGCCTTGAATTGGTACCCTACTGGGCCTTCTACGAAGTTTCAATCGCTGTGCACACGATTCTGAGATGAAGCAGGATTTAAGCCAGAATCCAGTAACGCACGACATGTCTGTAGTCTACCGTTACTGTCCTTGACCTACACAAGAGCTGTAGATAAGACGATTTGTTTACTGGGCACTACCTTTAATGTGCAATAACTAGCAGTCATAGACTCTGATTGTTGACGACAGTCATTGACACCATTGTTGCGGGAAACATCTTGTTGATAATGACGAGGATCTGATTGTTGTGAAACATCTAGATGAATAAGAGTATGGTGCCAATTACCACAGGTACGACAGCTAACAGATTTGCACGTATTTACCTGATGATCCTATTTCAAACAATTGAAGCAGATGTTTCTTTGTTTAACAATGTCTCTACGCTCTTGGACAGAAAGTCGGATGAAACCGTGACATTTATATAATGCATGGGATTGGCTGCAGTAAACACATATTAAAGCAGTTGACATATACGACTGCTTTACTAATGTAGTATGCTTACGGCTGGAGGAATCTTGGATCCTGTTACTAGTCAAGTTGTTTAGCCTTGCGGGAGGACTAGAATTTACAATTTCAATCGATTTGCACTTGGTTTCTAAAAATTCATAAAGCTGTTGAAGCGTAGTAAATGTTTTAGGGTCTAGTGTAGATTCATACTCCTTTCGAATTGACATTTCTGTTTTTTCTAAGATCAGTTGAGACATCAACAATTCTTCTAGCGGGACCATCAACTCAAGGGCCTTAATAGCATTCATATTACTCATGGCTTGATTTAGCAGAGCACGAAGTTCACTCGCCGAAACTTTATTCAAAGAGGGCAAACTGAGTAATTGATTAATGTGAGCAGATGCAATTAAATGTACATTGATGTAGCGAGTACAAATGCTGTCGAATGCTACTTGAAAATTAGCATTTGTGACTGGGAGATTTGCAATGACATTGTGGGCCTCGCCAGTTAGTGAGCTGAGTAAATAACGGAATCTTTGTATATTGTCAAGAGATTCATTATTAACAATGAGGCTGACGAATGTGTCGTGAAAGTGTCTGAACTGAGTTACGTTGCCGGCAAATGACGGTAACTTACTTGTAGGGAGCTTAATTGAACGTTTACTGGCACTAGTGTTTGAAGAAGGATGTTCATTACTTTCCTGATGACTGCTACATACGCCTGAGCTGGGTTTGACTACGGTAATGCATTCATTCTAGCTTCCGGTTTCAAAACAGTCCCTGTCTTGAGCATGCAGTTCAAAGTCTTCAAACATTTCTAGCTGAGATTGGGCTCCTTCAAATTTATCACGAATGTTGGATAATTTTTCAGTCTTACTCGTATACCCTGGATATCAGAGCCTACAGAGAAATCATCAATATACATGTATTTTACGAGTCGCGTGAGACTGGCTTTGGCAACTGCGCGCGTCGCAATCAACCCTTTTCTATTTGTAGCATCCATGGTAAGTGTGATTGGGAATATAATAACAATAGGACAGGATAACAGAAAGATAGTATAAATAATTGCCAGATCTAGGTACTTAGCTCAGTAATCCAAGTCGTAGCCATGCGGTACGTCTGACGAAACTTCATCCAATAAATCTGGTTCCGGATGACCAAAAATGTAGGCTGTAGCCTATTGTCGGCTACATCTCCCTGGTAGTTCTTCAAATAACACTCATAATAATTTCTTGACATAAAAGTGGACTGTATAATTATTTATTAACAATGGCGCTGAGGCCTGAAACATGGTGTTGCCATGCTTGCTAGAACACATAAGTGGAAACTCACGCCACTTAACACACAGAGCAGCGGCGACAGCGCATAGTACTACCATCTAGCGGCTCGAATAGACAACTACTGGAACGAACTATTCAATAACACAATTCGACTCCGAAAACGCAAAGAAATACTGATTTTAAGTCCTTTGCGTACTTCTTGTGGCATAATATAAGCATGACGAATAGAAGGACCTAGTGTGAGGACTCCGCCATTATAGCACGGTAGTTTGTGGTCCCGCCGCTACAAGCACTGCAAGCGATAATGTCCAACAACGTGTCCTGTTGTTGGGTCGAGCCGGGTCTTAGAAAAGTGCGCGAGAAGTTACTGTGTGAGATATTTGTGTGAATTAAATTGAATTTTCTTTGCATTCAGTTCTTAAATTCAGTTCATTGTGTCTTGTGTACATCAGCGTTTTGTGTTGTGAACTTCAAACATATTTCTTATGCGGCGTTGTTAATTTAATAGTTCAACATGCCGTACTGTTTTTTGCCTGGCTGTAAGTCAGGGTATGGTAGAGTAGTTGACGATATACGATTTTTTTCACCACCGAAGAATACAAATCAATTTGAAAAATGGGCCAGAGCTATTCCACGAAAGAATACGGAGTTAACGCGAAGTATTAGAATTTGTCAAATTCATTTCTCAGATGATTTGATAGTAAAATCAGGTAGGCTAATTTTATAGTGAATGGTGAAGAAGTGGAAATCTCTCGTGTGTGGTGGAAGTTACGTCCTGGAGCAGTGCCTCATTTTCCCCCTAATTTACCGAAGTAGTGAGAATAAGTTCCGTAAAGCTCCCAACAGGAAAAAGAATCTCGACACCACCAGAAAAAGAAGATTGAAGATGGGAGTGGAGCAACGAATGAGGCATTAAAAGGTCAGTCCAATGTTGTTAAGAATTTGGGTCATTCTAGTGTACTTACTGATGCTGAAAAGACTATACTATTGCTCAAAAGGCGCCTAAAGAATGCTAACCATAATTTAATTCGCGTTAGATCCTGCCTCAACTCAGCAAAATCGAGAATTAATTTGCTGGAGAAGCAGGTTCGAAATTCACAGGCATTTAATTACAAAGATAACGAACACCTTACCAAGAAGGAAAAAGGTGATAATAGACACTATGCTCAAGAAATGCCAGGTAAAATCTCCCAATGGAATGAATGTAACATTTTTAATGAGTCCTTTTAACGTGGTGTTAACTATTGTGGTACAAATTTTAAACAAACATGATAAGAATATATAAATACACTGTGGTGTGACCTTACCTGTGATAGTGTAATATAATAAGTTGTTGAGCGCCAGACTCCTATTTAAGACAGTGAATCGAAATTTATGAATTAACCTCGGCTATCAGCAGTAGAGTGACACCTAATTATCCCTGGTCGTGGTGAGACAAAGTCATCTAACCAATCCAGTATTTAATCAAGGAGTATGATTTGCCTATAGTATTTACTAACCACTATGAAAGAAATAGGCATTACGTTAAAGAAAATGAATTTATTGACTCAAGAACAAAATACTAATAGTTACAAAAAAGAATTTAATTTACCAACTGCGGTTTAATTATTTAAAAGAAAATGAACATTTAAATTACTTGAATAAAAAAAAAGCTTGACTCTAAATTGCAAATAGAGACGGAAGTAATAATTGTTTATGCTCACCAACTTGCAGCTTTGTCATATTGAACGTTATAACAGATAACCTTAATGTTCCTTCTCATATTCAAAAAAATGTTGTAGTATGTCGAAAGATACAGCATACTACGTTCCATTGTGTTGCCATCTCTAGATTTATTGTAGTATTCAACTATAAGCCATTGTCAGCTTATATATATATCTTGTCAACATTGTAGTTATTATGTCGAGACATGATGTATGCTAAAGCTATGAATGATATTTCAGGTACCAGTCGGTGGACCTCTGTCGCTGCTCTGTTTGTATAATCTGTCACTAATGACTTGTCGTTCACTAATAATGTTGTAGACGCGGGTTACAGCTTATATCTTCCTTGTCACGTGGTGTCACAGCTTCCCTCTCTCTTTAGCCTTCTCCATTCTTGACTCCTAACTTGCAGCTTTGACGCGTATATGGGCTACAGTAGTGACGTATTGGTTACACCATAGTTGAAATATAATGTTCCATTCCTTCTAGAATGAACTCGATGGTCGAACTCGTGATGGTTACTCATATTGGGTTTCTTAGCATCCCGAGACAATGACTCTTAGCCGTGGTGAAACGATACTGCGTCATTCTGGGGTTTTTAAGATCCCGGGACAATGGCTACCGGCCGTTGTGAAATTACTACTGCGTTGTTCTGTTTGTGACTCTTAGGGTTGGTCCATATCGCCAATCTTGTTGCAATATATAATACTTCGTCTCTTTACAAGTAATTGTTAATAAAAATCTGTCTGACTATAATAATAAAAACCGCTTACAATTATCTGATATAAAAATCATCTCGTGGATGTACTAATTAATAATAATAATAATAATAACATGATAATAAATGAATAACCCTTTAAATATAACTGCTATGGGATCGAATCGTTACAATCGCCCCTAAGATAAATAATTGAAATGACATTTCACATTATTTCTCTTACCACATCCAACATAAAAAAAACTATAAATATAAATATTATAACCCCCAAAAAGACAACATACAATATACTCTTCATCAATACACAAAAATATACAAGAAATATATTCTTCACAAAAATTCACATTTTAACTTTCATTCATCTCATTCTTCCAAATGTTCATAATGTTCATTTTTCTTTATATATATGCTGTAAAAAAATATACATATAATGCCCTTCACTTTTAATTTTGACATATATGTCAACGCTGCACTCGTTTATAATAGTGGTGATTGTATGCTTGACATACCATTTTGTCTTCATATCTAGTGAACGTAGTTTTCGTCAGTCTGGTGTAGAATTACATTGTTGTATTTCCAGCTGATTAACACATTATGACTATTACAGCACACGATATGCAAACAACACAATATTCCTTTCGTCTCTATAAAGGTATTACTCAAATGCAGTAAAATTTCAATAATTGAAGAAAAAAAAATAACTTAGCAAGATACCTAAGGCAATTCCAATTTCAGTGCATATGTCATACATGTAAATATTTCCCCAAATACATAATGACGTCGAAATACCTCAAAGCAGTTATTAAACAGTTCACTTAAATATTCAAGTTACTACTCACCTGCCTTCGTGGCTTCATTCTTTCTTAGGCCACGGCCGCCTCCTTTCAAATTAATACTTCCTAAGTCTCCACGACTTCTCTTAACCTCTCATAAAACCATAATTCCTCTTTGCTACTTCTCGAAAACAATAACTTGAATTTTCAAAATCACAAATAAACATAAAATCTGACTTCCCGTTCACTTTATAAAATTTAACTTAGCCTCAATATATAACTTAACTGTATTGTCATTCTTACCTACCATAACAAAATGATTAAGACGAGGACAAAATACTACTCAATACCTGAATTACGTATATCACTAAACTATTTCACAAAAACACATGACAACTCCTCGGAATAAATATTTCGTTCCACAAAATATTAATGCTCTTATACTTTAAACTTAGTCTATACATGATTTGACTTCTGGCTGAATACCTAAAAAAACTTAGTTTTCACTCAAAACTTATTGTGACATTACTCGTCAACACTTCCTTACTTGCTTCGATCGCCTGGACTATAGCTCATTCTTGCTATACCAGAATCTCTCAAAACTCATCGTGACATCACACGTCACATACAAAAAACCTCCCCTATTCGTGGTATAATCCCACATCTTCTTACTGTTACAGGTCACCTCTTACTGACCAATAACACACTAAATTTCAGCTAAAAAAATCTTACATGCTTCGACTAACTCCTTGGAATAATAACATCACACTTTGTTTTCCTAACTATTGTCTTCCTAAAATAATGACAGTGTTCCAGTTGATAGTCAATAACACCGACACTCCTAACTGGCAAATATTCTCCCATAATCACTTAATAAAGCAAGTCCTGAGTTATAACACAGTTACGACACTCTCTGCTCTACCAAATTAAATGCGTAAATTACACCTGCCTTTAATTGAAACTTCATTATTACCCCTTAGGTATACTTAGCTTACAAACTTACTCTTGTCTTCAAAATATATTTATACACTTCTCTTTACTAACTCCGTACGACATAAATAAAACTTTAATTTCTCGTCTACTAACAAAATGATTGATCTTTAAAAATTCTCAAACTTCGAATTATAACAAATTCCTTTCAATACTAGTAAAAATTATGCCAACCATCTAATTATTATTATCATCTTTACTTTTACCTGTGTGTAGGACAACAATCTACCACATCATTAATCATCAGTAACTTTTTACTACAAAGTGGTTTAGCTCAATAACAAGCCTTGTAATATCTTTAAAACGTGCGTAACCGTAACTAAAACTTGGACCATCTTACCTTTATAATCCCTTTGTACCTTTGTATGCGTATAACCATATATACTTTTTAAAAAAACCTCCCAACATTAACTTCACGTAGTCCCGTAGACACCATAAAAAAAGACTCATTGCTCAACGGAATATACCTCGCTGACCTACTTCATCCTCCAAAAACTTCTTAAAACTTCATTTGGCATCTTACCAAAAACTTCCTCCATTATAACTCCATTTGGCATCTTACCAAAAACTTCCTCCAACTTACTTCATTTGGCATCTTACCATAAACTTAAAACCACATTGCTCAACGGCATTACCTTCGTTGGCCTACTACTTCAAACTCACGTCCATTTACGTGAAAATACACACATACACACACACATCTCTGTCAGCAAGTACCAGATGCCCTAATCATGTTACTACTTCCTCATTTCAACCCGATGTTGGTTAATTCAAACAACGCATTACTATTAACTATTCTAAACCACTTCTAAATTTCTCAAATATATCCACTGATAACCTCGCTGTCCTCAAAATGAAACTTCTTTATTAAATCAATACTTACTTCTTCAACTCATTAATTTTATTACCACTGAATCATCTTATCTTCTCTCATTTTAGAATTAAATCTTCATTACCATTATATTCATAATTATGGTTGCCATAATAATTATTACTTTCTTTCGATTACTTACTTTTGTAATAATCTTCCCAACTTTTTAAATTTAATTCTCACTTCATCCAACTTACCTGCAGTTTAAGGACCCACATTCAACTTACCTGAATTGCTCAATAGCACGACAACCTCTTGTCTTCCAAATTAAATGATTTTAGTCAATCTAAATCAATAAGCGTAGGCACTACGCGCCCCTTACCATCCTAACTTCACGACTGAATTAAAATTACACACAGCAGGTTTCTTATCCTCTGTTAAATCATATTAAACTTCATTACTTAATATTTAAGTCATACGGAACAGTAACTATCGGTAATACAAATTCACATCACTACGTTCTCTGGCATTTCACAGTTCTTACCACATTCATCTTCAATTCTATCTCTTTCTATAATCCCTTTTTCTTCTTTCCTTCTAGCATTAGCTTCTACTTCCTCTGTACTATATTTATCCATAGTAACACTGTGCTTTGGCTTTCCCACTCTTACTTCCCCAAGTCTGGCTAATTCAGTACGCCACTGCACATCATATGCTTTCTTTCTCTCCTTCATCATTCTTTCTTTTTCCTCTAACAACTCAATTCTCTTTTCTTTCATTTTACTTCTAAAATATCTACCTACATGCCTTCTCTTCACTTCTCTACTACCATCACTTAATTTTCTTTTAAGCTGTTGTCTATTGCTTCTACTCTTATTTATCTCCCTCTTCCTCTTCACCTGTTTACTACGTTCTATAGTCTCTCCTTCAGCTACCCTGCTTTCATCTATCATCTCCGTTGATTGCTGTTGCTTACCTAAGCTACTTTCATCTATGTCTAGCATCTCTACCAACTCTACTATGTTTTCTCCTAGTATATCCGCTAACTGCTGTTCATCACCTATAATTTCTTCTACAGCTATCCAGCTTTCATCTAAAATCTCCTCTGACTCTAATCTGCTTTCACCTACAATCTCCTCCAACTCTATTATGCTTTCTTCTACTATCTCCTTTGACTCTTCTCTACTTTCACCTACAATCTCCTCCAACTCTACTATGCTTTCTTCTACTATCTCCTCTGACTCTAATCTACTTTCACCTACAATCTCCTCCAACTCTACTATGCTTTCTTCTACTATCTCCTCTGACTCCAATCTACTTTCAATTACAGTCTCCTTACAGGCTGTCTTTACTGATTCTACTGCAGTATCCCCTAAAGTCTCTACCACCTGCCTAGTTTCCGCTTCTACCAATTTGCTAAAACTTTCACCTTGAGTTGCTATTTTATCTTCAATCACAGTTACTATTCTTTCCTGAATCCTACTTTCTGCTGCTTCTAATTTCTTATCTACTGTCTTAATAATATCTTTAGCCTTCATCTCTACAACCTCATTAATTTCACCTCTGATTTCCTGTTTCACCCCCTGAATACTCTCCTGCAGCATATCATACTTCATACTTAATTCTCTATTCATCGCTTCCACAATATCTAGTTTTAAATTATTCTCTTCCAATTTTTGATTTATTTTACTACTATTCTCTTCCAATTTTTCATTAAGAAAGGCCTCCGTACTTCGCTTATTTTCATTAAACTTCTCATTCATATTTTGATTTAGTCTGCCCATATCTTTATCTAATTTCTCAAATTTATCATTGAATTCCTTTCTACTTTCCAAATTCTCTTCATTATTTTTATCTAGCTTCATATTCATATATTTACTATTTCTATTCATCTCCCTCATGATGTCAGCTAATGAAATTTCAGGGACCTCTATGAACTTTTCTATATCCTGACTACCACTAGTCTCAGGATGTACCTCTGTATTCGTCTCCAGATTTACCTCTGTATTCTTGTCAGGGTTAACCTCAGGATTATTTTCAGGATTACTCTCAAGATTTACCTCCGACATCTTGGTATTATTCTCTACGCTTTCAACATCGCTACTGCTATCAACCTCCTTATAATTAACTTTCTCGACTTTATTCCTACTTCTCAACTGCCTCTGTTCCTCCTCCGACATCTCGAAGTACACCGTATAACAATTGCCCTTCCAAAATTCACTCACTTCACTGTCCCCCAAAAGCACTGACAATTTGCACTGAAATTATACACTCCTCTCCTAAATACCGAATGGTTTTCGTGTCCGACGTTGTAGCGCCAAATGTAACATTTTTAATGAGTCCTTTTAACGTGGTGTTAACTATTGTGGTTCAAATTTTAAACAAACATGATAAGAATATAAAAATACACTGTGGTGTGACCTTACCTGTGATAGTGTAATATAATAAGTTGTTGAGCGCCAGATTCCTATTTAAGACAGTGAATCGAAATTTATGAATTAACCTCGGCTATCAGCAGTAGAGTGAGACCTAATTATCCCTGGTCGTGGTGAGACAAAGTCATCTAACCAATCCAGTATTTAATCAAGGAGTATGATTTGCCTATAGTATTTACTAACCACTATGAAAGAAATAGGCATTACGTTAAAGAAAATGAATTTATTGACTCAAGAACAAAATACTAATAGTTACAAAAAAGAATTTAATTTACCAACTGCGGTTTAATTATTTAAAAGAAAATGAACATTTAAATTACTTGAATAAAAAAAAAGCTTGACTCTAAATTGCAAATAGAGACGGAAGTAATAATTGTTTATGCTCACCAACTTGCAGCTTTGTCATATTGAACGTTATAACAGATAACCTTAATGTTCCTTCTCATATTCAAAAAAATGTTGTAGTATGTCGTAAGATACAGCATACTACGTTCCATTGTGTTGCCATCTCTAGATTTATTGTAGTATTCAACTATAAGCCATTGTCAGCTTATATATATATCTTGTCAACATTGTAGTTATTATGTCGAGACATGATGTATGCTAAAGCTATGAATGATATTTCAGGTACCAGTCGGTGGACCTCTGTCGCTGCTCTGTTTGTATAATCTGTCACTAATGACTTGTCGTTCACTAATAATGTTGTAGACGCGGGTTACAGCTTATATCTTCCTTGTCACGTGGTGTCACAGCTTCCCTCTCTCTTTAGCCTTCTCCATTCTTGACTCCTAACTTGCAGCTTTGACGCGTATATGGGCTACAGTAGTGACGTATTGGTTACACCATAGTTGAAATATAATGTTCCATTCCTTCTAGAATGAACTCGATGGTCGAACTCGTGATGGTTACTCATATTGGGTTTCTTAGCATCCCGAGACAATGACTCTTAGCCGTGGTGAAACGATACTGCGTCATTCTGGGGTTTTTGAGATCCCGGGACAATGGCTACCGGCCGTTGTGAAATTACTACTGCGTTGTTCTGTTTGTGACTCTTAGGGTTGGTCCATATCGCCAATCTTGTTGCAATATATAATACTTCGTCTCTTTACAAGTAATTGTTAATAAAAATCTGTCTGACTATAATAATAAAAACCGCTTACAATTATCTGATATAAAAATCATCTCATGGATGTACTAATTAATAATAATAATAATAATAACATGATAATAAATGAATAACCCTTTAAATATAACTGCTATGGGATCGAATCGTTACATGAGGTACAGCAATGAATTCATTTTAGAGTGTTTATTGTTGAGAATAAAATCACCGAAAGTATTCCGTCATTGTCGGCGACATAATCTCTTGCCTCTGCCTTCAGAAAGTCACTTGAGAAAACTTTGTAAAGGACTTAAGTGCCCTTATGGAGTTAATACGCATAGTATAAATGCTATTTCAGACTATTTTAAGGAAGAAAAGAATGATAATTCACGTTACGGTGTTGTAATTTTCGAAGAAGAGAAGCTAAGAGAAGAAATCGAGTTAAATAGCTTTTCTGGTAAAGTAGAGGGATTAGTTGATTTAGGTGAACACACACCTGACCTCCAGAAGAACGTACTAGCAAATCACGCTCTAGTGTTCATGTTCGTACCTTTCATGCATATATTGGGTGCAGCCAGTTGCTGTTTATGCAAGCAGAAATGCTACTCCAAGGTACATTCTCGCAAAAATTCTAATATAGTTGATTTTGCAGTTAGAAGAGGCTGGGGCGAGGGTGGCTGGCTTTACTTGTGATGGTAGTCAATCAAATAAAAAGGCTAGGAATTCGTTAGGAGTCAGTGACAAGACAAGCTCTCTACAACCTCACATCCTTAATCCTGCAGATGTTACGAGAAAGATCTGGGGGCTTTCTCCGACTGTATACTCCAGGAATCTGTGCGTTCCGTAACATGTAATGAAGACCGTAGTTCTTATTTCCGTGAATTATATTTTCCATTGTGCCCTGACATGCTATTTTAATTGTAACCGCTAATTACTTTTTAAAAGAGTATTAGTTACAAAGTAATTCGTCTGGCTGCGTGGCTCAGGGGTAACGTTCTCGCTTGCTGAGCCCAAGGTTGCAGGTTCGAAACCTGGCGCAGTCAGCTGGCATTTGAGGGTGCGCAAATGCGAGGGAGCCATGTCAGTACATTTACTGGCACGTTAAAGATCCCCTTCGGGGCAAAATTCCGGCACCCCGGCGTCTCTGAAAGCCAGGGCAGTTAAAAGGGACGTAAAACCAATAACATTATTATTAAAGTAATTCGTTTCCCTTAGCACCATCTCTATGACCAGCTGACCCCGGCAGTGTGGAACTTGCCCACTCTAGCGCTGCCTAGCGGGGCGCGCTTGAACTTCAGGAGTCTTCTCACTTTCTCCTTCTATTCGCCTTCGCCATGATATAAGGAAAGGAGATGGATTTTGATCCGAAAGGGGCAGTAATAAGAATGAAATACATGTACGGTATATTGTCATTAAAATATTTAACCGTCATTTTATGACAGCAGTTTGACTAGCCTACAGATATTCCAAACGCAAATTACGCGTGTAATATTTTATAGAGCTTGATATTTTTAGTGGGAAGATTTTTCACGGATGAATCAGTCGTTCTATTCAGATAGGCCTTAGGCTGGCTGTGTAGCTCAGCGGTAACATTCTCGCCAGCTGTGTCCACGGTGGCAGGATCGAATCCTGGCGGAGCCAGTTGGCATTTGAGAGTGCGCAAATGCCCTTCGGGGCAAAATTCCAGTACCCCGGCGTCTCTAATAGCCGCAGTACTTAACAGGGACGTAAAACCAATAAAAATTAAAATTAGACACATACCTTAATAAGGACTTTGAAATACCTGTCAGTCAGTAATTTCGTTCAGCTGTTACAGATACCTTTATTAGAGTGATTAATTGATAGAAAAGAACCAGTTAATCTGCTTTAATCCCTTGGGTGCTTTCAGACAGAAAATGGCAAAAACTATCTTCATGTCCATGACACTTTGGCAGACCCCCCCCCCCACACACACACAATTGGAGACTGCATTTTGGAGTTATCTGCTCTTCACAACCCACTGAGCACACTTGGAAAGTGGAAAGGGATTAAATGGATAGGTTTAATCACAAAAATGTTTTAAAGAAAGACAGAGGCGGCCATAGGAATATTTTCAGGAGGTGTGAGATCTCATTGTGGCGCTCCCTCCCCTGTGGTGACTAAATATAACAAACATTATTAACAACTATTATTTTAATATTAAAAATAATATTCCTATTAATATTAAACACTACTGTTCGCTTATAGTCGCGCTTAGACGAGGCTAGGCATGATTATCATCTACACAAAAAGAAATATGTCTAAAACGATGCTACTAATAACTTACAGTACATTACATAACAACACCTTAGTATAACTTAGTAGTAATATTCTAACAGTTAGTAAAGTTTCAATTTCACTCGTAGCTTGCAACACAGACACAAATCACAATCCACATGCACCCGCACACGATTGAACGCCAAGAAAACAGGTGGCGGACAGAATATATATAGATATTGGTTTCAACTCGTTAATTTTTATACAACATTAAGTTAAGTACGAATGTCACGTTATATGTCTATACCTTTGAAATACATGCACCCCAGCTCGCTTACAGTATATATAGAATTAATTTTGACGGGTAGGGTTAAGTAGTATGCTAATAAGGTGATTTTTTGATTATTTTTTTTGCACTGTCAATCTATCGTTGCATTTTCTGCGCCTCCCATATGACAACGCCTGGTGCGGTCGCATCCTTCGCACCGCCCTAGGGCCCGCCCCTGAGAAATGCTCAGATTAATAGAAAAAATACAGGTACGTAAACATTAGTAGGAAGACTCACATCTGTTTGTTTTGAGGAAATCTGTAAAATGACTTGGGATCACTTTGTATTTTGTAGTTAAAACACCCATACGTAGCACAAAAGTTACACTTCTAACATGTGCAGCATTTTAAACTTGCCAGCTGATTGAAGTCGAGTTCGTAGTTGTCTGCGCGAACCGCTAGATAGCACGCAGAATCGTTGTCGCCAGTTTCTCGCGGGAGTTTCCACTGTTATCATATTAAGCTATTTGAACACAACCACTATAATACAATACAAAATTCTCCCGCTAGAGGGAGAAAGCCACTACTACACTAGTCAACAGGCCAACTATAACAAGCCGATTATTAAATTGGCAAATACGACATAATAAATAATAAATAAACAATGATTGGCGACCTTCAGGACGCAACAGGGGGTGACATTTACATTAGGTAACTGTCAACTGCCTACTTGCAAATTCCAAAGGTTCAACTCAACTTGGCAGTTGCCCTTAATCAAAACAAACTAGCTGCATGGATCTAATTTTTGTCTCTCACAAACACACGCAAATATACACTAAGGACAACGAGAGTATTCTTTCTATAATGGGCATCGAAAAGGAGGTCCGTCAGCTCCAATGGGACCACATGAATACTGATCATCTGGGTTAGCGAGATACACAAACAAAATAACACTGGGGCGCAACCAACAGCAACAACAAACCAAAACACAGCTGCAGGCAAGCCAGCATTTACACATTTTACCCTACAGTGGCCCGTAAAACATAGGCTCTCAAAACAATTACAAGGTCAAACATGACTAAAAATAACAACTCCCGGTCCTACAGAACTCAGTGACCATTGTCAAGCGGCAGGAATCCCGCTGCGCTGTCTCGTTAGCACGAGGACCAGCCAGTCTGCCTGTTACCGCACTTCTAAAAGTGGGGCTAGCTCTGAAATGCTCTATCAGCCATACTAGATGTGACATGATTTAAAATATGAAATTAACGTTAACTTCCAGACCTCGGTCGCGAAGAAATTTTGGCAGGGTCAACATCTACCTCCACTGCGCTGTGGGAAATGAAACACAATTTGTGTGTGTGCGCTTCAAAAGAGAAAAAAATACAAGTAACCTATCGTACCATATCTGCATCATCACCAAAATACCTCGGGATCGCCCCCTGGAAAAAAATCAACATACTCCTCGGTTCCACGGCCGGAAACAACACGAAATACCTCAGGGTAAACACCTGGAAACACTTACTAATCGGCTACACTGCCGGAATATCACGTACCACTTGGTACGAAAAATCAATGGCTCCACGGGCCGGATACCTAACTGCACACACACACACTTAAATACACACAATCATAGGCGTAAACCACGTCTTCTCGAAACTGGATTACTGACCATAATATCGACCGTTCTGGCAAAAATACAAGGGGGCAGGGATCCTAATGCCCTAATCTACCCAGAAAATGGCTCAAAACTCAAACTAGCTTGACTCGAAAAATGTCACATCAAAAAAATAATTTAAAATCCTCGCTAGATGGTCACTCTAAAGTTTTACATCACACTACAAGATTACAAAAAATAGCCATAAAAAATCTAACCTGTATGACTATGTATGACTACCCCTTATTATTCCCGTTTTCCAACAGGGTCGGGGATGAGATGCGATGGAAGTCTTTGTGGCGATGATTTTTACGGCCGGATGCCCTTCCTGACGCCAACCTCAGGAGAGGAGTTAATGAGAGATGAAATGAATGATGGTGAATGAAACTGGGCAAGGATGTGGAAGTAAGCGGCCGTGGCCTGTCAGAAGGTACCGTCCCAGCATTTGCCTGGTGTTGAAAATGGGAAACCACGGAAAACCATTTCAAGGACGGGCGACGGTGGGGCTCGAACCCACGCGTCTACCGAGTCAGCAGAGAGCTTGGCCCCATGACCTAATGCTGCGCGTTAGCCAGCGTAGCCACTACTGTCGGTCATAAAAAAATCTAACCTATACGCGATATATTTACAGTTACAAAGTCCGGGCTCAAACTCAATTATGGACTTCCTTGTCAGCGGCCCACAACAAACATGCATTACTTTTACAGTCTGGCAAGTCACAAATACAAGCACTAACATGTTGACCCCCCCCCCCCCCCTTCCCAAAGAAATAAAACCGCTCCCAACCTACAAAGAAAATAGACGGCAAATGCCAAAAGAAATCTAAATACTACTGTACAAATTATCTCGCTACCCCTTGTATTCATGCTCCCTCCAATTAAAAGTTAATACTTATCGTTTCCTGGGAATAACAACTCCATGACAGCTTCCTGGGATGACCACGTTCGACTCCAGAACTGATGCCTTCTAGCCTCTCATAGCTTCTATGCTGAATCGAAGCATAGTGTTCAACTTCGTGATCTTGTCACACATGAAATACTTGGTCTTAGCACGACCTTAGCTACAAAAGGTATACACACTTAAGTATTCACGAAACACAAATTTTTATCACTCAATTATTATTCACACCAATAAAACACACGCAATGGCATTTCCCGTCCTTTCAAACGTCACTGGCGTACACAGCTCGGACAGGCTCGTATAGTTCGAAGCATGTTCCTCGAATGGGCTACTCGTTCGATCCTCGACTCGGCTGTTTCGGCTTAGGTCCGTGACCGTTTCTAATATTCAGGACTTGGCCACAAAATATTTGTCTACAAATGGCAACTAGATCATGTCCTCTGAAGCATAGCATATGCATTAAGCTGCTTCGATTTGCCTGCGTCCTTTACAGTGATAAATCCCTTTATGTTCGACGATGTCGAAATGTAAACATTATGTATCAGAAAACTGTATCATAATGAGGCTCATTATAACACTATTTTTCATTATGAAACAGTTTCTCCCACCAATCAGAGCTCAAGAAACAGTTGTGTGACCAATTAGGTAAGGATACCTTCGCGCATGCGCTCGAAATCCATTGCCAAGCACACAGAGCGCATGCGTCGGTCAGTCAGAGAGCTTGGAAAACAGAGATATCCTACCCAGCACTGCACTCCGATCACAAAATTCTAGTGACTGAATCTCAACAGATATTTATGAATATTTATGTTAAAACATATAATAAAGTTATAATTATCGTCGAACATAAACAGTCGTATGCAACTCGCCTATAATGGTAATTAAGACACTCGTATGGAAATTATAAAACTCTCTTACACTCGTTTTATAAACATACTCGTGTCTTAATTATTGCTATTATAGGCTCGTTGCATAATGTACTATTGATGTCCCAACAGCAGATAGCTCTGATTTTGTTCAGTAGCACTTCACAGATGTCGTAGCTTTCTCCTCACTTCGACGATGCACCCACATCAGAAATGCTACCGTATTGCATGTTTACAACCACCTGTATGGAAAGAAATAAAAATGACAACACCTATGGATTTACATATAAATGGGCAAAGGGAGATAAAATCATAGGTTGTGGTTGTATATTAAAAATTATAACAATAAAATAACAATATACAAAATGATTACATGAAAGTGAACAAAACATGGGCAAATGGAAATAAGGAAGTCTATTGAGTTAGTAAGCGTTGCTTTTTAACAACTATGCATTACATTTGCTACAAAGGAAAACATTACAAGCAATGAACTGTTTCCTTTTAAATTCCATTTTCCATGAATCATAGAAATCTTCGCAAAAATAACCCAGAACTCTGAAATAGAATTGACTAATTTAGGGCTGCATACATTTTCAGAAGAATCTGAAAATTTCCTCAACCAAACGCACTGTGCATACGTTTAATAAGATGACAAATATGACCTCAGCGTATTTATTATCGAAGATATAATGTAATAATAATGTTATTGGTTTTACGTCCCTTTTAAGTATTATCGAAGACTACATCGTCACATCGGTAGCATAACCTGCAATTTTACACTGAACATGATTGAAAAGGAAGGTTCTTTGATGCTGTGATGGTCCAAATTTTGCTTCATAGGCCTGTTCAGTGGAGTAAGGGATAGGGTAAATGTTAATGGGCCTAATTTGTAATAAATGCCAGCATTTACATGTTAAATTATTTTTCTTTCGTGTTTCGGAGTTAAGAGGAAACGTAAAGAAACGCAAGTAGTGAAGTCAAGAATTTTCGAGTTATTTTACAAAGAATTAACTTAGGCCTATCTATGGAAAGAAATACCCGATCCTTTTCTAAATGTCTCCTTACATCCATACGCTGCACAGTAATACACCATTCTGGCTTAGTAAGGTACGGTAATGAATAGAATAGAATAGCCCAATTCTATCATCACGTGTAGTATTTCAGTGCAAACTATCCGCAGTTCACGGCAGTTCCCTTTAGTCAGCTGACGCGAGATGTTGTTTTCACCCGTGGCCGACGAAAGATACTGGCCCCAGTGCGAACAGCCATCTTGTCTGTGACGTAGGCGATGTAGTGACCCTGGTTGAGTCGACTTGTGAATAGCAGTGTGAGAATAGTTAGTGTTTTATAAAGTGTAACGTCCAACTTTGCATCCAACTTGTGTTGTGGTGCATCATGTAGCTGCAATAATCAAGTAGCCTACAGGGTAAGTGTTAACACCTGCGATACTTTATTTCTTATTAGTGCTACAGATTAATCAAACGCACGTGTGGTGTAGGTTATGTACGAATTTACGTCAGCCTAATATTGTGGATGTTGAGGAATATTGTAATGCATGCTAAGTTAATTACCTGAGTTAAAGTTAGAAATTTAATGAATGTATCCCTTTACAGGAAATCAAAATGCCGAGATGCTGTAATGTGGCTGGCTGTAAGAGCAATTACAGATCTCAGCATGAAAATGTTTCTACATTTTCTCTCCCAAAGGACGAAAAATTAAGAAATATATGGCTTAGAAAAATTCCCACTGACTTCTCACAAGTGAGCAAGCCTATAGTTTGTATAAAACATTTTCCTGATAGCTCTGTTATCAGGACAGAGCAATTTATAGTTGATGGGGAAATAAAGACATTTGCTAGGAGTTATCCGAAGTTGAAGCCTGATGCAGTACCTTCAATATTTCCGAATTTGCCAGGATATCTATCCACTCCAGGGCCTTCTTCTAGAAGACTGTGTGATGCAGAGAAAGAAAATCTGGATAAAGCCATAGAAGCAAGCCTGGAAGACTTCAGACACTACGAAGAAGAGAAAACTGTGCACAGTGTATCAGATATATCTGAACACTTCTCCTCCAACAGGAATAAATTTAAGCAGGAATGGACATATGTCAAGACAGAAGGCAAGTTGGTGATGTGTTTGATGAATGTAAGTGATGCAGTGCCCGTAATTACAGGTTCTGTGTGTATTTTAAATAACCTCAGCATTGAGCTGGCTGTCGATGGGTTACAGATTCCCAAACATAAAGTGCCACAAAACTTTCTTCGCATTACGAACAAAAATTCATTTGATGAACTACTTCAGTTCGTTGAAAATTCTGTGTGCGATGAAAATGGAAGAAAGGTGTCAGCAGTGAATGCTGCTGTTAACATCCTACAGAGAAGTTTTTCGAGTGATGAGTGTACACCATTACAGTTTTTAATAGAGCAAATTAAGTTTTTAGATGTTACGGCAAACAATCGTAGGTACAGTGGAGACACGTTACTCTTGGCAGCTTCCATATATGTTCACTCGTCATCAGCATATAAAAATTTACATCGGAGTGGTCATATTTATCTGCCTCATCCATCAAATCTACAAAAGTTGCTCGGTAAGTTTGATTTGAGTACTTTTGACATTAATGGGAGTATTGAGTATCTCAGTCTAAAGAAGAAGTACTTGAAAGATCATGAACTATTAGTGAATGTGCTCTTGGATGAGATTTACATTGAACCCCGGTTGACATTTAAAGGTGATACGATATTTGGTGTCAGTAAGAATAATCAGGAAACTGCTGCTAAGACTGCTCAGGTCTTCATGATATCCAGCGTTGTTTCCAAATATAAGGATGTTGTAAGCATTGTACCTGTCCATAATTTAACAGCTGATCAGCTGAAAAGCATGTTATTGCATGTTGTTAGGGAGATAGAGAACATTGGGTTTACTGTCTTGTCACTCGTGTCTGATAATAATGCTGTAAATAGGAAGGCTTTCGAATTACTGACACCGAATCGTGTTTTACAGCCGTCTATTGTGCATCCTGTTGATAGCACACGGAAGCTGTTTATAATTTTTGACACGGTACACGTATTGAAGTGTGTACGCAACAACTGGATTGCTAAAGGTGAAAGATGCTTGAAGTATCCAGTCTTCGATGACTTTCAAAAAATTGTTACAGCAGATTTTAAGCACCTGGAACAGCTGTACAAGAAGGAAAAGGACTCCTTAGTAAAATATGGGCATTTACTCTCCTTTAAGGTATTATATCCTTCAACTATCCAAAAGCAAAATGTTAATCTGGCCCTTAAAGTTTTTGATGACAAATGTAGCTGCTCTCAAATGTATGTCATCAAATGACACAAACTTTGCAAATTGTGAACATACTGCGGCTTTCTTGGCAATAATTTGTAACTGGTGGCATATTGTCAGTGTGAAGAGTGCATTCGAAGGTCAGAGATTCAACAATGTTTTCAGGGAACCAATTAGGGCTGACAGTATATTACAACTGGATTTCTTGAAGAAAATGTCATTGTGGTTGAAGAATTGGAGACAAAGTGTCCCTAAATGTGAGAGTTTAAGCCCTCAAACCTTTCAGTCATTGATAAACACGATTGACAGTTTTCTTCTTCTAATCCCATACCTTTTGCAGCATCATAAAGTTGACTACATACTGTTGAGTAAGTTTCAGAGTGACAATTTAGAAGGTAGATTTAGTTCCTACCGTCAGCTCAGTGGTGCCAACTACTACATAAGTTATATGCAGTTGCTTGAAAGTGAAAGAAAATTAAGATTTAAGGACACATTGTTACTTTGCTCCCAAAATCAGCATGTACCTTTGAAAACCCTCCTACCTTGCTCAGACAGCTTCAATAAATGTGTTAATATTGAGCAGTACTCCAGTGTTCTAGAATGCGATTTTGATATGTTGGAAATTCCTGACAATGTTTTGCCTATCTTGGTGTATATATCTGGTTATTCAGTCAAAAAAGAATTGTTTCTGAAGAAATGTTCCACATGTTCATTTTGGGTGCAGACTGACAGGGAAGTTGAAATTTCCATCCCCAGTGACTTTCTGGAGGAGTATGATAGAGGAAAATTGACTCTTCCCACTGAATGTTCTGTTCAAGTAGCTGGCCTTGCGTGGTTCATGATGGAAAGGATCCTAGGGTTGTTTTCGTATGTTTTTCTCAATGATGTTCAACAGCTTTCAGTTTTGCACAAAATATGTTGCTTGAAATTGGATGGATGTGACTTTCCAGGCCTCAACTTACAGGCCTCGTGTGAATGTAAGAGGACATTGAGTGACATACTGCAAAAGATCAACTTGCGTTCGTGCAAAATTCTCATGAATGACCTCACTAAGAAGTACAATGACCTGGCAGAAGCTAGGAAATGCAATAGGCAGTTGAAGAAGTTACGAACAACGTAGGCAACAATATTGCGTTCAAGTTTATATCGGGATATGTAGACTACTTGTCTAGGGGAATTTTTAGTGCAGTCGATGACGTCACTGATGACATGCTAATATTCATGTTTCGGCTTGAACTGCCGCCACGTTTGTCAGCTGTGTGAAGTTTCAAACAGTACGTCGTTACATGCTGATGTCACAAGTTCAAATGAGAGATGTAGTGGTGAGTTATGAATGTTCATAAATTACTTTTAACTTAGTTCAATTTAATGGAAAAGCTGAACTGTACTCTTCTAAAGCCATGGCGAGACGAAACCATTGGTCGCTACTTGGTTAGGCGACTATCTGGACAAAAATTATTGTTAGTAGTACAAGCAAGGGGGTCTGGAGTTAGGTTTGTGTTCGTATGTAAAGCCTTACTATTCTCTGTATTACCAATAATGAGTGCTGACAGCTGTCAAAGCTAGCACGTGGGGAAATGCTGCGTTGCTACTGAGGCACATCATGACTCGTAACATTCCAAGTGGCAATGATATGGGTCAGCCTGATGATCTCATGGCCATGCTTTCTCGCCAGTTCATCCACGTGGTAGCCTACATGGGTTTAGGCTTGCGCTGCCGTATAAGGTTGAGAAGGTTATTAATTCTGAATGTAAGTGGAACGTGGCTTATACACTTGCAGCAGTCATGAATGTGACTTTTACATACCTTGTGTCCTTGTTTCATTTTCTGGGCGATATTACGTATTGAAATTAGGAACCCTGGTTACCACTGAACCTCATATACGTAAATATGTGTTTTTATTTATTGCTATTTTACAAACGGCTGTCATCTTTCGACAGCGCTTGCATCTCGTTTAACTGTTATCAAGGCTCACACTAACACCACGCACCGAGGCGCACACATCGTTGCTAACATGTGAGATACAAAATCACTGTTGATCCAAAAAAAAGTCATCAGGACGCGTTAGGCTGTAACCATTGTCAAAACTCATTGATCTGGGCGCGTTAGGCTGTAACCATTGTTAAAAACTATTGGATTGGACAAAACGAAAGTTAGAATAGTTGGATGTAGGTGTGGTGTTGCCCGCGCGCGGCTAGCCGGGCACGGTTGACACAAAACCATTGATCTGGGCGCGTTAGGCTGTAACCATTGTCAAAAACCATTAGATTGGACAATTTGAAGGTTAGAAGGTTGGGTGAGAGTGTGGCCTTGGCGGCGCGCAGCTAGCGGGGCACGGTTGACACAAAACCATTGCCATAACCACAGTTGTGCGGAAAACAAACACATACTTATTACAGCGGAGCGATATACTGCATAGTAATTACAGAGCAGATAACAAAAAACACTCATTTCAGCCGTGGAAAAAAAATCGTTACAGAGAAGCGAAATATTGCACACACTAGCCTAATTAGAGTGGTGAGCTGGGTGCTGCGCACGAGTGATCCGCACCAGAGACTGAACTGTTTCTCATAGTACCGTAAGGGCGAGGTTGATATTACTGTTTTGAAGATGGTTGATTTGAATAAAGGTGTTCCCTGCTGTAATTTTCACTATATTTGGGATGGCTGGGTGGATCACAGACGGCGGAGGAGGAAACATCTATTAAAGCATTGCTCCCTGATTTAATTCTCATCGTTTCATAAGGTATTTTGGCTAATTCATGTATTACAGAGAATGTTATCGCTCGTTCTATGTTCATTCAGCGCTAAAGAGAAGGATTCCCTTTGTTGGAGAACTGTCGCATGGTACACTATGGTGGTTGAGCCATTCCAACAATCGTGGTTTCGTACGTGAAGTCGATGGAGCTTCGTCTATCTGTACTGTGTGGAACGAAGCAATGTCCATTACAATAACACTGTGTTCAGGGATGTTGTGTAACAATTGTTCCTGGAACCATTTTATAAACTGGATGTGGTCCATGTCTTCATGGTAATCACCAGTTCTTTTCGACATAAAGAGCAAATCCCGTGTGATCGCCCGGCGTGTAGAATAATAAATCGACCCCCTCTGCCCGACGGTCCTTTCATTGTCCCCTGAACTGAGTTGTCACTCCAACTCTTAGACACTGTGTGACCAGCATTGACCCACGTTTCATCTAAACACACAATATCCATAACGATTTTGTCCTTAATTTCACTTAGGAACTGACACTTCAAAGCCACAATATCTGGCCTCTCCATGATCACCTTCCAGCCATTAATTTTCTTATATTTAAATCCCAAATCATGCAACACTTTATTCAGTGAAGAAAGGCTTCCTTGAAATAATTCTGCCTCTATCTGAGCGAAACAAGAAGTTTGCAACATGTTGGAATTTCTTTCCTAAAATAATAGCTATAAATATGCCATCTAACAGCATCTTGTTGAAAGCCATCTGAATTAGTGACCCTTTCCCTCTGCCTCTTCTTCCCTGGAGTTGATAGTTTAGATGGGCCAGCATCATCAGACGGGAACTTCTCTTTCGTCACTCGGTACACAGTGGTTTCACTCACACCAAGAGCCTTAGCTGATCTTTTCCTCACCTGAACAAATGGAATCAGAGGTTCCACCCGTAAGCGCATACTTTCCTCTTCTTCCTCCATAAAATTTCTCACAGTACATACCATCTCCCTTGCTTGGCTATGGAGAGTCACACCACGGCCTGAAGTTGTTCTATGTCGCAGAGAATGGATCCTGGGCCTTCCGCGAGCATGTACCGATGCCATTTTTTACACAACGAAAATAGACACAATGATGCGAATAATAGAAATAAACTCAAAATCTGTATATACACACGCCTCCAACAAACACAGAACGATAACGCTTACTGTAGCCTATGAAAGAATAAGCAATGCACTTCAATAGATACAGGGGATAATACAAATGACAGTGACGAGTCAAGGCACAGTAGAACACTGCGTCTAACTATGTGCTCAATGCTGTGTCGGTATACATTGCAACACTGCTCGCTGTTGCTATGGAGACTGTTACCCCTCTCGTCTCCACTCATCACCTCACCCTTCAATCGGATGACAGCTTTCACCATTCATCTTCTGTAATTCAGAGTATAACACATAGAATTTAACATGTATGCATCGTTTAAACCCTAAGTGTTATCCATGTTGTCATGGATGATGCCATTTTGTGTCCAGGGGAATTTTGTAGTGTAATGTATCTATAGTTTACTGTTCCCCAATATTGTATAATATGTGATCCTGTATATCTTTGTTGTTTCCGTTGAGAATAACTTCTTCAACCAAGTACAGAAACAAAATTCCTTAATGATACAAATTAAATGGTCGCTACTGGGTTAGTCCTCTGTCTGAATGAAACCATATATCTAGGCAGGTTGTATGTAAAGCCTTACTTATTATAAAACAAAATTGTTTTTACGTGTATTTCTTATGACCAGTTGAGAGTTTCCGTTCTGCATTGTTACTGTATTTTTATGTTTTTCTTTCTAATTGCCTGCAATGTAGGACATAACTTGAGGCGTACTTTATTATTAAGCTGATCTGATGAGCATGACAACCTGAAAGTACTTTCAGGAAAGGTTAGGTTTTACCAAGCCCTAAAAGACAGTTGAAAACAGTCAGATTAGATACAATTGAATTGTAAATATTAGGTCTATAAATAGTAGTTAGGGGTGTGTAATTCTTAACAGAATTATTCTAGGTAGATTAGGCCTGTTTATGAATGTAAAGACTTTGTTAATTTAAGCAATCACTCTCTGGACAGAAGCATTGGTCACTACTGGGTTAGACCACTTCCTGGACAAAACCATTGGTCTCTGCTGGGTTAGACCACTATCTGGACAAAACCATTGACCGCTACTGGGTTAGTCCACTGTGTGAACGAAACCATTGGTCTAGGCAGGTTCTATGTAAAGCCTTACTTACTATACACTTTGTGCCAAAGTCACAGGAAGGTTCGTCCCATGATAAAATGTCGGCTAGTGAAGCCTGTGCGGTATAGGTGACTCCTTACAGTTCTGGTAGGAATGGGTTCATGACTCCCAACATTCAACTGGGTGGTGATCTGACTCACAGTAGCCCTTCGATCACCCCGTATGGTTCTGCTGAGACGATGTGATGTCCGTTTGTTAAACACTGTGCAGCGGTTCACGCAGATGGTAACATTATCTCTGTGATATTGAAGATCCTCCCTTGACACTGTTGATATCAGAAAACAGAATTTGTGTGTAATCTCCGAAATGCTATGACCCTTGCGCCGATGATCATCCCACGTTTAAAGTTGGTTAACTCGCGACGTGTTGCCAACTTCACTACACTCGTGTCTGTGACAAACTGCTCTGCTCCGCCGCAGCTAGCTGCAATGCTCAGGAGTCATACACGGTACATTTTCTAATGGGACGACACTTCTCATATTTTTGGCCACTAAGTGAATACAAAAAACTTCTCCCCCCTCCCCTCTCCCAAATAGGCGGGGGTTGGCAATCCTGAGGTAATGTGACTGTTCTCACAAATTTCCTGAAATATTTCTCCCTTTATATTTTCTGCATCGTTACAATATTTGTATTTCTAATTGCCTGCAACGTAGGACATAACTTGAGGCCTACTTTATTAAGCTGGTCTGATGAGCATGACATCCTGAAATTACTTTCAGGAAAAGTTAGTTTAGACTCAACTGAATTGTAAATATTAGGTCTCATTGCCCTCATGTGGTCGCATTTTACTCGCAACTGTTTGTCTGTTCACAAGCTTCAGTGTTTCTGATCATTTTGTTACACTGCATACCCCTATTATTTCATCTCGAGCCCTTCCCGGTTCACAAGGAGATTCTTGTTGCCTGGTTGCAATTAAGAAATTGATGGGTGGATATAGAGGAGAGGATTACACATAATTTACAGAAATACTATTATAGCACCTCATGCCAGGACCAAAGTTCTTTGCATAGGTGGGAATCGAGCCCGGTCCTTTGGACTAACCACCGGTAACACTAAACACTACACTCCATTAAGCATATTTAGGTCAAGTTCCATATGCACTAAACAACAAATTCGAAGGAAAACTGTTTGTGAAAAGAGAATGTGATTTGAATGGAAAGGTGGTTTTAAGTTCTTGTCACATGTAAGTGTGAATTCCATTCCACATCCACATTAACAGCTATTGACACAAGTTGGTAGGCTTGTTTGTTAATATAAATTAGAGATGAAAATAGTACAAGAGTTAATACAAGACTATCGTTGCCAAGGCTGCAAGATACCATTGTAATTGACGGTGACTTTGTATTGCATAAGGAAAATATTTCATTAATACTACAGTCGTACCGGTACCCATTTGTCAACCCCACATTCCTATACAACAATGTTGCCTCCAGTCATCATAACAAGAAACAGTAGCAAGGCAGCTGGAAGCAAGTTGGACATGTTCAGTCCTCAAATTGTGTTCATGCATCTTTGTAACGATGAATTTGTAACCCACTAAGCTCCAGTAGTGTGTTTACAGTTAGGAATAGGGCTCAATAATAACTTAAGATTGAGAAATGGTGTCAGAAAAATTCAAAATCCTGAAGAGATCGTGAATCATCAGCAGGTTATAATGGCTGTACGTCCTATGTGCAGTGCAGGATTTTTTGAGAATATTAATAGCTGGAGGATATGAGATCCTAATCATCGCCAATAATATTTCCAAAATCAGCAAGATATCACCTTTATACTTGGTGAAACCTGCAAACTACATTTTCTACATTCTAGAATTCTTCCAGACAATGTGTTAATGTGTTTGAGATGTTTATATTTATAACCAATGTCCTAAATAAAATAAATGTCTGTAATACATTTTGTGTGTGCTTATGATAATTAAGTGTAAGCATTATGGTACTGTGTCCTTGGATGAGGATTACTTGCAATTTGCTAGTGTTCTTGAAGATACGGGCATAGTTTTGTACTCCAGGGCCCTTAAACCTATCGCCACATCCAGAATTCTCTGTTAAAGCTCTAGATTTACCCATTTCAAACCGATTTACCCAGTATGTAGTACTGTTAACTGCTTATTTTCCATGTGGCCTGCGAAGATGCCCATGTTCTTTTTCAGGGGGAATGGATGTGATGAGGAGTATATGATATTTTCTGGGAGGAAGGGGTAGGGGAGGACTGGGTATGTTATAAAATTCTTCATCCCCAGACCACCAGGGTGAAACAAAGGATAAGAAAAAATAATTAAAAGTTGAGGAATGCTTTCATTTGAATAATTTGAAGGGTCTCGTTTGACATTTGGTGGAGATCTTGGACATCTTATTGGGAGGGAGATACCATGTCCGTGTAGCAAGCATGGATCCAAATTACAATGGCAAGTATGGTCATTCTTTAATTTTAATAAATGGAACAGTTCCACCGACATGGAGTAGGGGTAAGTAAAGTGGCTTCTTGTCCAGGTCACCTGCTTTGCGAAGGAGTATTTGAATCCTGTTATAGGATTTAAATAGTCTTCAAAGCTTCACACGAAGGCTCTTGATAGAATGATTTGAATCCCACTCCTTGCATCCTGGAAGTGTCTTCCCAATTGAACTGTAAATAAAAGCTAAATGAAAACCACTACCACATCCTTTTCTATTACAAGTAGGCCTACAGTACACACTTAAGTGCATGGGGCTGATATCCACGACATTCCAATCCACTGTATTAACTCACAATGAAAAAGTTTCCAAGGTCCTTCAATTGTAGTAATATACTTCGTTATAAGAATCTTGAGCCCATAAAACCATAAATTTGACATAAGCCTAACTGGGAACGGGAGAGAACTGTTCAACATGTCTAACATGAAGGTAGTTGCCACAAGAAGTAAACTTGCTATTAGGAGATTGGTGTCAGATAAAAGGCTCTCTGCTAAAGGAGGTAAGTATTATCTCAGCAATTCATATATGTACCAGTAACTGAAGAATGCATTAAATTTTTGTTATTGAAAAAGATTGTCTTATGGTAAGCCCACTCAAGAAAGCAAAATTTTTAAAACCATGAGTGTAGGCTCAAATTTCTTATATTCGTTTTTATTATTTTGGGGCATGAATGACCCTTCCCTTGCAATAAATGAAGCACTGGCTACTTTCTCCTAATGCAATGCTTGGTTGATTCTTCTTCTTCTTCCTTAAAAAATTCCAGCTGCTTTTAAAGTTAAACTTACATGTAAACTGGTATATATGGAAACAACTTATTGATGAACAAAGATAAGAGGATAATATGTACAGTTTTGTATATCTGCCTAAACTGGAACATCCATTCAATGTTTTTATAACACTGCCTAATATTCTACTGCTCGAAAGTTTTGAGCTAGTGATAGAAGTGTATTTCTTCCACAGCATTTAACTTTATTTTTGAGTACCGGTATCCTTAAATTCAAACTAACAAATTACTCGGCTATTGGTAGGCTTGTATAGATGATAATACCTCGGCGCTATCATTGCGGCGAGCGAGCGACACCACTCCTCTGACGTCACAGATCCGCGCTGTGGCCTGTCTCTTTCGTCGGCCACGTTTTCACCAATGTGACGTCATCAGCCATTTATTGTATGATCTAAGGTTTCCATACTATTTGATGGGTGTACTTTTCAAACTGCGTAAACACATATATTTTGACGCCAAATGCTTCCGAAAATACAACAGAACATAACGTCCGCTATATCTACTCACAAATATCACAAATTAAGGATACATTATCATGCTATGTACTGTCGATTCCCTGTAGAATACATGTACTGTACCTCAATGTCCAATGTCGGAAGTTTCATTTTATTGCTGCTATGCTCACTGCTGTCATTGACGCGCCCAGAAAGAATATTTTAGACTATTCTTACGAACTAACAGACTGACTTTGATAATAAATTCTTCACTTTTTGTCTACACATGCACTCATCATAGTCACAATAGGCCTCCAAGCTTAATGTTGACAGTCTAGCAATAATGCTCCACTGCTCACTTAATTTAAAAATAGGTTGGCTACCGTAGCTTTCTAATAAAATCTACCTAAAGGCACTTGTCAAATGAGCACAGTTCATAATGTACTGGAATATAGAGGCCACATGAAGATATATACCAAAACTAAATCACTAGGCACTGAAAGTACACCTCGCTGTAGTGATCAAAACTTAGTGATATAACCAGTTATTTTAATAGTGCTGCCATAATTTGACTTACAGTCAGGCACACAACACTTCCTAGGCATCTGAAATAGTTGAACGAAAAATTATTGAAGAATTTGTTGGTTAAATTCATTAGTAGGTATTGGTTACACATGCAACTTAATACGGGAAATACTCACTTCTACAATTTTCAGCAGGTCTGATTTACCACGAGGAATTTCACGGGTGTTGAAATAGTTAGTACGAACTGCTATTAGATGCTGTCATATCAAAATAATCGATATTTATGAATAAAACTTAGCATGTGGTCTACGTGTTTATAGAACTGATGGACTCTACTAAACGTTGCCAATTCTACCAACAGCACGGCTTGAGAATATTATAAATGGCGATGTTTTTCCTTGTCAGATTTTTTTATATATATATTTATTTAGCGGAGAGTGACGCAGACTAACGAATATATTATACAGCATATTGCAAAATTCGTTATGGTGCTTGAATCTATTTTCAGTGTTGCCTTAGTAATCGAAATCTGATGATTTTCAGTCGGTCAACACGATTGTACCCAATTGTGATGGGTTATTCCTTAATCCTGAAAAAAAAAAGACCTGAGATTAATAAATACACTTGGATGAACAGTTTCGTTCGTCAAGCGATCATCATCAGATCCATTACACTTAGGCTATGACGAATAGAAATAAACAGTGTCATCACCCCACTCCTTAAGCATTGTAGTTCATGGTCCAGCCAGTGTGTGGCGCGGAAGTCGCGCCGAACCATAAGCACGTGTGACAAGTAGCCCATGCGAGGGAATTTGTTTCTTTGTAATAGTTAACGAATGTCTGGTGTCGTGCCGAATGCGACCGTGATGTATGCGACCCGTGCCGCAAGCGACCCACCAATTTGCCATCGTGCCACTAGCAACCCAAGCACTGATGTATCGGTGGAATCGGGGAATTTTTAACACGTCTCTGCTAAAATTCCGCTTAGGTTACGTTAGGCACCGTAACAATTGAAGGGCCGATTTCCAAAGTGACGTAAATCCAAAATTGACGGTTTTTCAGTTTTTTCTTTCACAAGCAAGTTTATCGGTTCTCTGAACGTATAACAAAGGTTTTAAGCGGCAAAACATCGTATATCCCATACTAACAGAGATCTTTTATTTGCAAAGTGATGTAACTCCAAGGTGTCTTATATTTACCCATTTAAGATTTGATTGCCGCTGAGCATGGCTGCGTCACAGTTTGTTGATTATTGTAGCAGGAGCCCCGCGGGGTAAAGAGGAGGATACAGTGATGACACAGTGCAGTCTACACATAAGTCAAGCAGCATTGCGCGCGCTACCTGTCTTAGAATCGCAGATAAGCGTCACAGGAGCTCATGTCACCACGGACAGCTACTGGAGCTGAGTCATATCTTACACACGCAACTGTACCTGTCAACAAAGCAGAGTGACGTGTGACACAAGTAAACAGAGAATAGTTCCCATCTCGACCGTCTGCATTCAATTCGTGAAATAGCCCAGGCAACGAAGGCCGAATTTTAGCAAATAATAATAATAATAATAAATACGAAAGTTTTGAAATTTGGTGAAAATGTTTATTAGAGCTTACTATTGAACCTGTCAAAAGTCCTGACCAATTAAAGTTCCGCAATCACCGCCATCTTGGAAAAAGGGTGCACTTTTATGGTTTTTAGTCTATAACTCTTTATTTATTAACTTTATAGAAAAGGTTGTAGTGATCAAATTTTGAGAACATTTATTTCTCTACAAAAAAGGTTCAATTCAGTTGTTTCATAAAACCAACATTTACCGAGTAAATGGACGACGAACTTGAAGCAGATCGGAGAATTGCTCCTAACAACCAATCTACGCACAGCTTAAGAATCATAACATTGCGTCCTGTGTAAATATCGATGGTTTTGGGTCAGGTATACTCCTGTTACAGCCTGGAAACAATTTTTTCGAAGTGAAGTTATCCCGGAAAGACAAAGTTCTGTTTCTAGCTACTGTAAATTCTGCAGTGAAAATTCATGGAGAGATAGTACCACTTGACCCCCTACTGATTTTTCAAAGAATAGCCATTAAAAAAACGACGAAAAGCTAGAAGACCATTTGGAATACGAGTTAGCTCCATACCCATTGTCGCTTTTTAATGAAGCTGGCATGCGAAAAACAAAAAATCCGCGATGTATGAAATCTTTCCATTATCGAACGAAGACATTACCCTGCAAGACTGTGTTAACATGGTTGATGGCGGATTCCTCTAACATCGAGTCATTTGGAAACCAAACTCTACTTATCAACGATTTGCGCAAGCTACATTACTTATATTCAGAGACATTGCGGCAAACATTGCACAGTAGTATTCAATGGTTATTCCAATACCAATGACAGTACAAACAAAACGGAACAAAATCGCCGATCAGCAGCTAAAATGTCTATGTACATCAATTTTGAAGAAACTATGAATATCACCGTTCGGCGGGATATATTTCTTTCAAACGACAAAAACAAAAGCAAGTTAATTGACATGCTATCAACCAAGCTAACGATCAGGGAATAGGATGTCGACAGAGCACAGATGATGCAGATTTTTTGATCGTGAACACTGCAATCCAGTTATCTTCATCAAAAAGTAACGTGGCTATTATTGGCCAAGATTCATTCATTCCATTCCTGACCCGGTCGGAGACTGGAAGCAGGCTGTGGATTTTCATTTTTCTTTGGGTCCATCGGAAAAATATATTTTTTGTCAAACCGGGAAAGGGAAAAATCACGAGAAGAGTGAATTCATCACAGCAGTCACAATCATCAGGACTTGCGAACAACATTCTTTTCTTGCATGCCTTTAGTGGCTGCGACACTACTTCAGCAATATTCAATAAAGGAAAAGTTAGGTGCGTAAAGTTATTTAACAAAAGTAAAGAGTTACATGATATCGCTGAAAGTTTCAACTACCGTGATTCTTCACGCGACGTTATCGCTGAAGCTGGTGAACGTTTTTTCCTTGCAATCTATGGTGCACGTTCTACAGACAATTCTTTGAATAAACATCGATATCATTGTTTCACGAAATCTGTGACGAAAATAAAGCCCGACATTGCCTCACTACCACCAACAGAAGGAGCATCCAGGCAACATTATTTTCGAGTGTACAATAAAGCGCAAAAATGGCTGGGAAATGAATTACCCCCTGAATTATGGGGTTGGAAACGAGTCCAAGGATACTTCTGTCCGATTACAACAATGGACTCCATTGCACCCGAGGCTTTATTAAATCTGATTTTTGGCAAATGTACTACTGGCTGTGCAGGGTTGTGTGGGTGTAGAAAAGCAGGGATTGATTGTACAACGGTTTGTAATAATTGTCATGGAGACTGCTTCAATGGATCGAAAATAGTCGATGAAGAAAATGAAGACGAAGACGAGGTCGATAACGCGCATGAAGAAAGGGCAGTATCAACCAAAAGCTCGAGACGATCTTCCTATGCGGGGAGCATTGATTTATCGGATTATGCTGATGCAGTCGGTGATAATAGTCCCAGTACCAGTCAGACTGCAAGAAGAACGACGCACTCAAACGTAATAATAAAGTGAGTAAATAAAAAATATGTGGAAAATGAAAAAATAATAACAATGATTAAAATTTTACGTAAAGCATATAAATTTCTGTTTACAGAATTCCCACAGAGATTTATATGGACCGTTATGCGCCATTGAATTCATATTTTGCTGCTGAAGCCTACATTGAGAGCGATTCCCCGATCTTCATCAAGTTTATCGACCATTCACACGGAAAATATTTGTTTTATGAAAAAAAAAATGAATTGAACCTTTTTAGTAGAGAATTGAATGTTCTCAAATTTTGATCACCACAATGTTTTCGATAAAGTTTATAAATAAAGAGTTACAGTCCAAAAAACATAAAAGTGCACACTTTTTCCAAGATGGCGGCGATTGCGGACCTTAAATTGGTCAGGAATTTTGACAGGTTCAAGAGTAAGCCCTAATAAACATTTTCACCAAATTTAAAAACTTTCGGATTTAATATTTTTATTTTCGCTTCGTTGCCTGGGCTTAAAGGGTAATATCCATGTTGACCAATCCGATTGCTCTCTGGACATCACGTGATAAATCAAGGCCATGGCTAACTATGAAGAATATGTAGAGCATCAGTTTGTGTTTGCTGTGTTTAAACCATTTAAATGTTCATAAATGACACTCAAAGCGTATGTCAATATATTAATTTCCAAAACGTCCTAACTCCAACATACAGGAGACGATTACCACAATTTCCAATGCTAGGAGATTTATAAAAAATAGTGTCAGGATGTGCATGAATGAAATTGCATTATAATCATAATCATATCTGAATTTAATTACACGAAGAAACATCAACGCGATTTCTGAAGTTTTGCATTTCAAGGATTTACGTCACTTTGGAAATAAGCTCTTCAAATTTTCTCTCGAACAATGGGTCACATGGGGCACTGTAAGCTACTAGCAGGGTCGCTTGTTTATTGTTTGAGTCTTCAGTCTTTTTGACTGGTTTGATGCAACTCTCCATGCCTCCCTGTCCTGAGCTAATCGTTTCATCTCTACATAGCTACTACACCCTACATCCGAGGCAATCTGTTTAACATATTCTAACCTTGGTCCACCCCTACAGTTCTTGACCTCGACCCTTCCTTCCATAACTAAGCTTGCTATTCCTGGGTGTCTTAGTATGTGTCCTACTAACCTATCTCTTCTCTTCATTAGCAGTCGCCAGAAATATCACTCCTCTCCCACTCGTCTTAATACCTCTTCGTTTGTAACCCTATCTACCCATCTGATCTTCATCATTCTCCTGTAACACCACATTTCAAATGCTTCAATTCTCCTCTTTTCTGCTGCACCAATAGTCCAAGTTTCACTTCCGTAGAGCGCCACGCTCCAGGCAAAGGCTTTCAAAAATGACTTCCTAATACCTAAATCTATATTCGATGTCAACAGATTCCTTTTTTGTAGAAATGCTTTCCTTGCCTGAGCCAACCTACCTCTTATATCCTCTTTGCTTCGTCCATCACTGGTTATTCTGCTTCCTAAGTAACAGAAGTCTCCTACTTCCTTCAGCTTTTCACTTGCCGGTTTGGTCCCCATAGAGGTTTCTGATTTATTTCGGCTGCATTCCAGTATTTTTGTTTTACATTTATTAATTTGCATCATGAATTCTTTCCGTAAGACGGAGTCCATAGACCATTCAAAAACTCATTCAAATCCTCAGGCGTGTCGGCCCAAGATGACGATGTCATCAGCAAATCTCAGAGTTGAAATTACTTCTCCTTGAATCTTCACTCCCACTTAAATTTTGTCTCCAATTTCCTTCATTGCTTGTTCACTGTAAAGATTGAAAAGTATGGGTGATAAGTTGCAGCCTTGCCTTACACCTTTCTGAATACCAGCTTCTCTCTCATGTCCTTCAGCTCGAATGACTGCTGTCTGGTTTCTGTATAGATTGTATATCACCCTCCTATCCCTGTACTTTATTCCAATAGATTTCAAAATGTCAAACAATTTAGTCCAATCAACGTTATAAAAAGCCTTTTCTAAGTCTACAAATGCCATGAACGACCCTTATCTTTTCTTATTCTACCTTCCAAAATCAGCCTAAGACTTAATACAGCTTCCCTTGTTCCTACATTTCTCCTGAAACCAAACTGGTCTTCACCCAACTCCGTTTCTATCTGGCTTTCAATCCTCTTGTAAATTATTCTAGACAGGATCTTTGAAGCATGAGTAATCAAGCTGATTGTGCGGTAATCTTCACAGCTGTCAGCTCCCACTTTCTTTGGTATAGGGATGATTACATTCTTCTTGAAATCAGGGGGTACCTCACCTGTCTCATAAATCCTACACACCAAGTGAAATAACCTGATCAGACCTTCATCTCCTATGTAGCGTAGCAACTCAATCGGTATATCATCTATGCCTGGTGCTTTGTTCCTGCGTAAGTCCTCTAATGCTCTGCCAAATTCTGATCTCAATATTAAATCTCCTTTCGCATCCTCATCAATTTCCTTCTCCCTTTCCATTACATGATTCTCAATCTCCTTTCCCTTATACAAACACTCTATGTAAGCTTTCCATCTCTCAACCTTTTCTTCCCTATCTGTTAGAGGTTTTCCATTTGTGTCCTTAATATTACAGCACTTAGTCTTCTTTTCCCCAAAAGTATTCTTAATCCTTCGATAAGCTGTGTCAACTTTTCCTAATTTCAGACAATTTTCTATACCTGCACATTTGTCTTTCAACCATTCTTCTTTCGCTTCCTTGCACTTCTTGTTAACCTCATTTCTCAGACGTCTGTATTCTGCTTTCCCCTTTTCATCTCTTACATTCTTGTGTTTCCGCCTTACGTCCATCAATTCTAGTATATCCGGAGTGATCCACGGTTTTCTACCTATTCTTTCTTTCCTACCAATGTTTTCTTCTGCGTATTTTGTTGTTTCATTCTTCAAAAGTGCCCATTCGTCTGCAATTGAAGTTTGTTTAGGGTTTTTTCATTAGTCCTTCCTTTATACTCTTCTTGAATCTTTGGTTTACATCCTTTACTTTCAGTCTGTCTATTGCCCACCGTTTTGGCTTTTGACTTTTCTTCAGTTTCTTCAACTTAATCTGCATTTCATAACAACCAGATTGTGGCCAGAGTTTATGTCAGCACCAGGATATGTTTTAAAATCCAAAATCTGGTTTCGAAACCTCTGCTTGACCATAATGTCGCTACAGGCACGATTTTTACTGGGTCGCATCCGACACGGTCGCACTCGGCACGTAATCGAATGTCTGTGCAGTGCTTTGTGTATGCAAACTACAAAACTTTCTTCTGTTTCGGGAAAAGTCGTACTGTTTCGTTCCTGGATGTAAATCGGGTTACGGAAGAAAATCTGATGGTAGACATTTTTTACACTGCCAAAAGAAACAAATTAATCTGTTTGCGAAATGGGCGAGAGTTATTGCGCGTCAAGATAAGCAATTGTCGATCAAAAGTAGAATCTGTGAGGTGCGTTCATCGGAAGATTTAATTATTATAAAGGCGGACTGTTTCCTAGTGAACTGTGAGAACGTGGAACTTCCTCGCGTGAAGTGGAAATTAAAACCAGGATCAGTACCTCACATACTTCAGAATTTACCGAAATGTCTATCCACTGAGGTAAAATCACGAAAGGCGCCCAGTAGGATACGAAATGAAGGCAGCCTTCCATGGTTACTTGTTGTACTTCGTACTTCGTTCCATACATACCTAAAACGAAAAAAATATATAATCCGTATTATATTGATTCTTTAGGGACTTTGCGACATTGTGGTCACATAGCCCCGTGTGCTTGGGTGTGTGTAGAATTTGTCTGGTAAAGTGTGTCATTGTGATGTCTGTAGTAGTGTGTGTATTTGGAATTGAGGATTTGGGTAGAATGCGGCCATGGCTTTCAGTTAGGTACTGCACCCGTATCCACGTGGTCTTACCTGTTGAAATCCGATGGACCTGCTGGATCGTAGAATCTGGAAGCGCCCGGCTGAAATGCCCCTAAAATTCTACCAACTAGGATCAACCAGGGATAAGGATACCTCTCTTATAAAGAATGCGATAGGAAGATGCCAGTGGTCGATGAAATGAAAATGAAAAATAACTCAAAGTGAGCTAACGAGACTCTAAAAATGACTAAATTAATCTCGAGCGTGGCGCTAGGCATCCTAAAAACTGACCCACTGGTCCTCGTAGCGCATCCTATTTCTAGTATAAATGACCAAGACATCCGAAGTATTGACCAACAGTTTATTAATCTAAGGACTGTTGCATGGTGGACTATCTCTCCACTAAAAAAAAAAAAAAAAAAAAATCGCCTCTACTGAAGCGTAGAAATCTCATAATGACATTAGCATCGAAACATAATCAAAAATGCTATCAAAATACAGCATCCTAATCGCATGAAAAGACAGTTTCAAAAATATTTAAACATTATTATATACACTCGTTACATATTTAAATGATCCTCAAAGTTTATGATATTATTTACATTTATACATTATTGTACACGTTCAAATTCTTCATCAGTAATAAATTCGATTCCATCAATAAGCATTCTATAGTATTAGTTAAAGTCAAATCATGGCATGTTCGACGAATGGTTAAGTTTATCGAACGCATCATCATAGCCAGGGGCGGCCGGTGATATTTGACTCAAGGACGCCGCCCTCCCACCCTCCTCCCTCCTTATCAGCCATGATGTTCTCTCTCCTCGCAACTAATGTTTTGCCATTGTGACAAAATGTGTGTAGTTCCTCTCCTTGTCGGTAGAGCGCACCGGATACTCGTGAGGACTCATCAAAAATCGCCCGCTTTGTTATTTACGTTGCCATGGCAACGAATACCTTCAGTTATCCCCTGTCCATCCTCTCACGCGCTACGTCACGAAGTGTGTGGACTCAGTCAAATAATGATAATAGTGGAAACTCTCGCCACTTAACACGCAGCGCAGCGGCGACAGCGCTTAGTCCTACCATCTAGCGGCTCGAATAGACAACTACTGGAACGAACTATTCAATAACACAATTCGACTTCGTAAAACGCAAAGAAAAACAGATTTAAAGTCCTTTGCGTACTTCTTGTAGTGTAATATAAGGAAAGGAGATGGATGTTGAACCGAAAGGGGCAGTAATAAGAATGAAATACATGTAGGCCTATATTGTCATTAAAACATTTTATCGTCATTTTATGTCAGCAGTTTGTCTAGCCTAGAGATATTCCAAAAGCAAATTACGCGTGTAATATCTTATAGAGCTTGATATTTTTAGTGGGAAGATTTTTCACGGTTGAATCATTCGTTCTATTCAGATATGCCTTATAGGCTGGCTGCGTGGCTCAGTGGTAACGTTCTCGCCAGCTGTACCCAAGGTTGCAGGATCGAATCCTGGCGGAGCCATTTGGCATTTGAGGGTCCGCAAATGCGAGATTTACTGGCACGTTAAAGATCCCCTTCGGGGCAAAATTCCAGTACCCCGGCGTCTCTAATAGCCGCAGTACGTAACAGGGACGTAAAACCAATAAAAATTAAAATTAAACACCTACCGTATGCCTTTGAAATACCTGTCAGTCAGTAATTTCGTACAGCTGTTACAGATACCTTCATTAGATTGATTAATTGATAGAAAACAAGCAGTTAATCTGCTTCTAATCCCATGGGTGCTTTCAGACAGAAAATGGCAAGAACTATCTTCATGTCCATGAAATTTTGGCAGACAAACCCCCCACACACATTTGGGGACTGAATTTTTGAGTTATCTGCTCTTCACAACCCACTGAGCACACTTGGAAAAGGATTAAATGGATAGGTTAAATCACAACAATTATTTAAAGAAAGAAAGAAAGAAAGAAAGACAGAAAGAAAGACAGAGGCGGCCATAGGAATATTTTCAGGAGGTGTGAGATCTCATTGTGGCGCTCCCTTCCCTGTGGAGACTAAACATTAGTAATAACTATTATTTTAATATTAAAAATAATATTCCTATTAATATTAAACAATATTGTTCGCTTATAATCGCGCTTAGACCAGGCTAGGTATGATTATTATCTACACAAAAAAGAATTATGACTAATATGATGATACTAATATCTTACAATAATTACTACACCTTAGTATAGTAGTAACGTTCTAACAGTAAGTAAAGTTTCAATTCCACTCGTAGCTTGCAACACAGACACAAATCACAATCCACATGCACCCGCACGCGATTGAACGCCAAGAAAACAGGTGACGGACAGAACCCTAGATGTATAGATATTCGTTTCAACTCGTTAATATTTATACAACGTTAAGTGCGAATTCACGTTATATGTCTGGCATATACCTTTAAAATGCACGTATCCCAGCTCACTTACAGTATATACAGAATTAAGTTTGATGGGTAGGGTTAAGTAGTATGCTAATAAGGTGATTGGGTTTTATTTTTTTGCGCTGTCAATCTATCGTTGCATTTTCTGCGCCTCCCATTTGGCAACGTCTGGTGCGGTCGCATCATTCGCGCCGCCCCTGAGAAAGTATGGTATGCTCAGATTAATAGAAAAAATACAGGCACGTAAACATTAGTAGGTAGACTCACAGCTGTTTGTTTTGAGGAAATCTGTAAAATGACTTGGGATCACTTTGTATTTTGTAATTAAAACACCCATACATAGCCCAAAAGTTACACTTCTAACATGTAGGCCTACAGCATAACTTGCCAGCTGATTGAAGCCGAATTCGTAGTTGTCTGCGCGAACCGCTAGATAGCACGCACAATCGTTGTCGCCAGTTTCTCGTGGGAGTTTCCACTATTATCATATTAAGCTATTTGACTCAGTCATCTTGAGTCTGATGCAGCCACTGCCTGCCCATTCAACGATTACGGCATTGGGGATATGCGTACCACGGCCGTCTGCGTACAACCTCGTTTCCAAATATTGGCGCTAGGAAGCAGCACCAAGTCACTGTGGCAGACATAAGTTTTGTATTGATGTTAATGGCGAAGTTGGAATGTATTCTGAATGATTTGATAATGTAGTACTGCTGCGTGCCCTTTTGTATAGCGTGGCAAGTTTGACCTGGCCTGTCATGGCGGAGTCTCGTCTAGGAGGGGAAGTAGTGGGATCACTAGGCGCAAATGCGATTTCCCCTCTTTGGTGCAATAACTGTTTGGGGCTGCTCGCTGCTCGTCGTGGTTATATTATGCAAGCCTAAAGTATCGAATAGGAGCATTCTCAGTGACATAGCATTGGTATTGGTGGTAATGAACTGAGAGCCCGCCCACTTCACACACTCCTGACAGCAAGCTTGTTGCCGTGCTTGTCATAGAACAGAGCTGCTCAGTCGTGCTTCGCTTGCCTTGACAGCATCTGTACCGTGCCAAGGTGTTGGGAATAATGACTACTTGGCAACATCTAACCAGCGCGTGATGAAGTATGTGCTCACTGGTTGACAAAAGAATCCAGGCAGGGGGATGACGTAATGCAACTGGACGCACATGCGCATCGGAAGGTTCAGATCTAACTTGTTCCCCAATAAATCACAACTGGGCAAGTTAGAATACCCGGGAATTTCATGAGATAAAATCGGACAATTCATTGCGTGAGAAGTGGTTACGTGGCATTTCCAGAGAAGGTGACAAGAGAGGAAGCAAATGGTTACCTTCTGATCGCTCAGTTGCTTGTAGTCTTCATTTTCTTCCTGAGAGCTTCAGATCACATAAATTATTATCAAATTGGTTACAACTAGTGGGATGTGGGTTGGCGACTATGGGATCCCAGCTGAGTTTCCTTGAGCTGAACTCCTCTCTTATATCTTTCATGTCAACTCTTACCCCAACGTTATTAGGGTATCGGAGGCCTGGGATGTTTTTCATTTCCCTGCCTTAATTGGCTCTTGTCTTTTTATTTCCTGATGCCCTAATTTTTGCAGGATCAGGCCTCATTTTGCCCTTTTTTCTGCCTTCTCTAAGAGGCCATAAAGGAGGTATGGTGTGTGTTGTCCCACCAGACACGGTGCGCCTTAGATATCGATACACCCTCAATGATGGAGATAATTGTTGTTTAAAGGGGTGAAATATCTAGGTCATCTACCCTTAGTGGTTTACTGTCGACCAAAATATTATGTGTACTCGAGTTTGAAGGTTGTTTGTTAAGTAACCAATAGACCTACATAAAATCCAATACCATCAACATTTTCGTCGTTCTATTTTACGTTGTTTCATGTAGGTTTGGATTTCTAATTTATATTTTAATATTTTTTATCGCAGTTGGAACACAAAAAGTGCACGTTTTTAAGCGTGTTTCAACCATGCATCACATTTAAGAATTATTATCTCAAAAGCCCGTCATCAGATCGAATCCAAATTTTAACACAATATACTTTGGAATGTTGTATTACTGGTTTATTAATTTAAAAATTGTGTATGACCAAGAAACAAAGTTGTTATCATTGTTGTAAGGTAACTTTTTCTCGGCTCGGGGTGGTTGGAAAATGTAGTTCCTGGTTGCGTTGTAATCGTTATACATCAAAAGGTTATGCTGTATGACTGTGAAATACGTAAATTAACTCACTTATTTTTATATCGGTTTGTATTTGTACGAGGAAATAACACATGGTTCACCAGCTAGCCGCTCCGGGAAAAGCTGTACAGCGTTGCCGAAATGGTGCCCACACGCATCATGGCGCGTCTCGCTCGGAAGTGATGGGCTTCATCTCAGCCACGCTGTACTGCTTTTCCCGGAGCGGCTAGCTGGTGAACCATGTGTTATTTCCTCGTACAAATACAAACCGATATAAAATAAGTGAAATAATTTACGTATTTCACAGTCATACAGCATAACTTTTTGATGTATAGCGATTACAACGCAACCAAGAACTACATTTTCCAACCACCCCGAGCCGAGAAAAAGTTACCTTACAAAAATTATAACAACTTTGTTTCTTGGACACACAAAATTTTGAAATTAATAAACCAGTTATACAACATTCCAATGTATATTGTGTTAAAATTTGGATTCGATCTGATGACGGGTTTTTGAGATAATAATTCTTAAATGTGACGCATGGTTGAAACACGCTTAAAAACGTGCACTTTTTGTGTTCCAACTGCGATAAAAAAAATATTAAAATATAAATTAAAACTTCCAAACCTACATGAACTAACGTAAAATAGAAAATGATGATGTTATTGGATTTTATGTAGGTCTATTGGTTACTTCACAAACAACCTTCAAACTTTGGTCGACAGTAGGTGATGGTGAGAAATTATGATGAAATGAAATCTACAGCTAGGCTTAACTAATTACTGACTTACAACTAACTCATGTACTAGAAGAAGAAAATGACAATAATGAAAGAAAGAAACGAATAAGGGAAATAAATGACGGAAAAGAAATGCCCTCCATCTTCGAAGGGCAGATAACCTTGCTGTTCATCCCCTTATAACAAGAATCAATTTTCGAAGAATGAGTATTGAAGTACTTGGAAACTACTAGAGCCATTAAAGGCAGGTAGAAAAGGGAGAGAGGAGAGGGTCCACCCCAAAGTCAATGCAAAAAGGGGAAAATGGATCTCGCTCTGGACACATCACGGTCGCCAACTCCCGAGCTCAAAAGCTGAGCTCTTGAAGGTGTAGCCCTATCCAAGGTGCACCTCGTGTGGTGGAGCTTCACGAACCCTGCCTCCTTTAAGGCCTTGTGTAGAAGGCATTAGATGTTATGAAACTAAAAGAAGAGGGCTGACCCCTCGAAGAATGAGGGTATCAGGATAGATGATATGAGGCTAAGTTACGGCAGGAAAATGAATGGCTCCCTAGACTTTGGATGCTCTAATGCTATCCGGGTTGGAAGAGAACAAGAGTCGACTAATGGAGGTCGACAGGTAGATGACATAGAAGAGCCCAGCACAAGTGGAAATAATAACCGCCTCTGCTGGGGTCCAATTGTCTCCAACCCTCCTAGTCTCACTAGGACTAGTTGTGAACCCTTGTGGTGGCGATACACCCTCAAGGACTCGTGGCTAGTGAGGTTGGGAATTTGCGACCCTGATAGATTCCTGAGCAGGGTCCGGTATTCTTCCTTTTCCAGTGACTGGGAGAAAATATTTTTAATACCTTTGTTACTTCTTAAAAACAATAGTGCCTAGTCCAAACGAAATAAGGAAATCAAGCTTCAAAAATATGTGAGAAGAAAAAACACAATTCATGTATGAAATCATCTCTGTCAATTACTGGAAAAGATTCACAAAAAGCGGTTTGCATCTTAAACGGTTGAGTCCCCCCTCAGTAAAATTCACGAGCCGCCACTGGTCATAGCAAAAAAATGTTAACAACATTTTAAATCACATACTTATTCATGTTATTATTATTATCTCTAAAGCTTTTAGTGGTTATTATTACAGGATTATATCAATATTATTACTCGTCTTTCCAATTAACCTTTTTCCAAAAACAAATGTTATTAATTTGAACAATCCATTCTAGAACAATTATCACAATGCTGTTTTACTTAAATGTTGGATGTATTAACCTCATACTAGCCTTCTAGTATTAATATTCGTGACTATATTGCACGTTCAAAATATACACATAATTGTATTCAGACATAGTTCAATAGCTAATTTATACTGGACAGAAAAATGACATAGATCATCCATTGATGTCTAATATGTCATTATAACAATCAAATTCGCAAACACACGTTGCTTCATTCATAGATAAGCTCTCCATAGCTTGTAAACATTTTTCCAAAAATCATTAAGTTCAAATAAGCTTTTACATAAAAGTCATGAAATATCGTGCATCAAATTAACATAAGTTAAAGTATCATGGACATTTTTTTTTATCAGAACAAAGGCAAATATAATATAATCAGCTGTTCAAATAACAGTGCTTGAGAATTTTCGACATTATCATTTCGCTATGTAACGAACATATTTTATACAATCATTTTACAATAGTAATTTATTTCTCATTATAATCTCATGTTCATAACTATATCTTTCAAGAAATTGTGGATAGATCACTGTAAAAAGAACGATTCAGCTCTATTAGACAAAAACTCGACTGGAGATCCTCACCCAAAGAAAAACGAAAGATCCTACACCATAGTAATGAGCCTGTCTTAAGAAGGTACACGAAAACTATTAGAATCCAACGCTTAACCAGGATGGAGTTCAACAAACGAATCATGAACAAAATAGAAACTGAACGATCTAATAGTGTCTAAGACAACTCCAAAAAGAAAAATCTCAAAAGCTGTAGGTTGCCAAAATTAATCCATAAATCGCAAATATCTGCTCTATAAATCATTATGTTTCCATGTTTATACTGCACTTGATGAAAAATAGACCCGCACGTCTATTAAAGAAACTCACATGAAATGCATAATGTTCAAATTCAAAATTCGAAATTCGTAGAAATGTCTATTCAAATAATCTTCAAGTATACGTAGCGTATTGGCCATCTGCTTGCTAACTACTATTCTTATATAAAGTTATCGTAGTCTTCTCCCTACTCTTCATATTAATCTTCTCAACAAGTTATATAATTCCGTTAAATGCTCAAATTTAGAAAGAAAAAGAAGTGAATTAATGCATAAAAAATAGCATTATAAAATATTAATGTTAACTGCAAAAATAAAATACACTACAAGACAGAAGCGATAGAGAATCGGGAATGCATTTTCTAACTAAGAAAAATTGGTGAAAAGGAACACTCTAGAGTATGTCTAATTCATACTGTCTACTATGAAAATGGGTGGTAAGCTACCTTGTACGTTGCCATCTGGTTGAAATAGGATTATGCGAGAAACACCCTGTCCTCGTTCTGGAACTGAACCCTCGTTCATCAGGTCGCGTAGTCCTCGATACGACTGGATCTTGTAGAGAACCGAACTCGAGTCCGAACGTTTGAAAAGGAAAAACAGCTGTTCGCGAAACAAGTTCATCGCTCTCACACGTTCCCAATATATAGCTGGAGCTTATTCGTAGTATGCCATTATATTTCATGCAGTTACAGTATGAATGTACAATAAACATCTCCAAGACGTCTTCCACCTCTTCTTAAAGAGTTTTCTGCTGTTATAATAATCCATGTTTGGTGCTGGTGATCATCCTAAGTAGTCAATTCCACTATTGCATTGCATTCCTGCTTTCCATTTTAGCCCATACGTGACATAGTCATGTCTTGGTGAAGTATCCGTTCAATCAACTTCTGTTTTGTTAAGGGACTAATTCACCGAATTAGTGTTAACCATTACTTATTTAACTATTTATTTCACCACACAACTATACAACAGACTTATTCAAACATAGAACAACGAACAACAACTGCCACAGTCTCTTGTCACAGAGTCCAAACACCACAAGACGGCCCTCCAGTCAGCGGCCGCCATTTAGGGTCCAAAAACGACTTAGTAGACTCTTTTAACCAGTTCCATAACATCCTCTCACCTTTTTATCATACTATGTATAAAACCACTGTACTTCAAATATTACAGATCAAGGAAAATTTACAAATTGAGGCGGGATGGAATTCGTATCTTCCTCCCACACCTTGTCGAACTCAAATGTGGAACACCAGGGGGCGAGACAGGAACATCAGGGCTCGATACAGGTGCACCAGGGCTCGATACAGGAATACCAGAGCTCGAAACAGGAACACCAGGGTCTTTATCCAAGACCTCTTCTTCACACTGCAACTCAGTAAACGGAGTTGCTTCTAGAGCAGGGGTCTCCAAACTACGGCCCGGGGGCCACATCCGGCCCGCGGACAGATTTTGTCCGGCCCGCGGAGAGCTAGCATACTTTTAGAGAACATATTTTTTTATAGCAAATTAAATTTAGTTTACTGAAGTATTCTAATTTTATGTTGAATAATTATTAATATGACATCTACATTGATATGGTCATGGGCTAACTACTCATAACATTGTTGTAGGCTTATTGTTATTGTTTTTGTGATAAGTTGGATAAAGAAACACAGAATTGTAATGAGTAAAGACATGTATAACATGCAGACATATGAAATACTAATGAGATTTATGTAATTGAGATTTTCCACTGACAATAGTTTGTAGTTGTGGACTAATTTTACTTGTACCAATTATTAAAAGAGATTTAAGATGCTCATCAGTTAATTTAGATCTGTAAACATTTTTTGTGTACTTCATTTTGGAGAAGGTCTTCTCACACAAATAAGTAGTACCAAAAACAGAAACCAGCCCACGAGCAAACTTATGCAAATTATCAAATTGTGTCAGTGGAAGACTCTTATAAAATTCCAACAAAGATGAGTTTTGATATTTGTTCTTAATTATATCACTGCACTGTAGTTCAATCATTTCCATTTGAAGTTCCGGGGCTAGGGTTTCAATGTCAGTATCAAAAGGATCCTGAAAAATCTTAATTTGATTCGCAAAGGCATCGAAGTCCGAGAAACGAGTATCAAAATTTATTTTCAAAGCACTCAAAGTTTCGATTGCAAAATCGATAGGAAACTCAGTCTCAGTGGTGTGGCTGAATATTTCACATGTTTTAAAATGTGAAAAACATTTACTTCGTAGTTGTGATTGAAACAGTATCAATTTCTTCCGGAATGATTTGATATTAGTGTATAAATCAGGAAGAAGCTGGTTTTCTCCTTGCAATCTCAAATTCAGTTCGTTCACATGTTTTGTCAAATCAACATAGAATGCTAACTTCCACAGCCATGCGTTGTTTTGTAATTCAGTAAGAGGGCGATGCTTTTCATTCAAAAAAATTTCGATCACTGCTCGAAGTTCAAAAAAGCGCTGAAGGACTTTCCCACAACTAAGCCAACGTACGGCAGTATGATAAGGTAAGTCATTTTCTCCAATCTCTTCAATAAATTGTCGGAATTGTCGGTGATTCAGCCCAAAAGATCTCATAAAATTAACAGTTGATATGACTGGTTTCAGAACTTCAGACATATCCAAACATTTTCCGCAAAAAGACTGTTGATGAATGATACAATGTAAGACTAATGGTTTTGAACCACCGTCATTTTCTACAGCCTTTGACACAAGAGCGACCACTCCTTTATCTTTCCCACTCATGTTTTTGCCTCCATCAGTTGTAATACATTTCAAGTTTTTCCATCGAAGGTTCTTTTGATTAATGGCCATTTCAACTCCTTTAAAAATATCTGTACCAGTAGTTGTGCCATGAATACTATACATATCAAGAAGTTCTTCATGCACTTCATAGCTTTTATCTACTCCTCGAATATAAATCAACACCTGAGCAGTATCTGACACATCCGTTGACTCATCCAAGGCCAAAGAAAACCACTCAACATCTCCATTTTTGTCGAACAGTTGAGAGGATATATTTTCAGCGATGTTTTCTACCCTTCGAGCCACAGTGTTTGCTGACATACTGACAGTTTTTAATAAATTTACCTTTTCAGGGCACATTTCTTCGGCTGCTGCAATTATGCATTCTTTGATCATTTCTCCATCGGTGAATGGTTTTCCACGTTTTGCAATTTCAAGAGCCACACGATAGCTGGCACGAGTTGCAGCCTCTTGTTCGGTTTTGAGTTTTGTAAATGAAGATTGCTGCGATTTCAATCCGCGCTTCATAGCTTCGAATTTTTCTGTCCGCAAACTTCCTGTATATTTTGAGTAATTTTGAAAATGTTTTGTTTCATAATGACGTTTAATGTTATATTCTTTGAGAACGGCTATGCTTTCATTGCAAATCAAACATAGCGCCTTGTTACTGGACTCAATTACGAAATACTGAATGTTCCACTCATCTTTGAATTTTCTGCATTCACTATCAATTTTTCGCTTCTTTTCCATACTACTAAATCACACACAAAAGCAACAATTCAAATCAAAATACTGTTACAAAGATGTCTTAAACTTAAACACGCACAAACACGTTTTAAGGAGGTACGCAATATTTTATTTCACAACAGTGTCATTGGAACTGACTTGTGGTTGCGCAACTAGCCTTCTCATATATTCCAATTACTGCCATCTAGAAGTGAGTGGAAGACACCAGAACTCTCTCGAACCAACGAGATTACTCTGTACGTGCTATTAGCGCCATCTGTTAGCGATAGAAGGTACTACCTATTTCCGCTTGTGTCCACCAGATGTCGTGTCACGTTACTCCTCATGGCTCGTACTCTACGACTAATCTAGAAATTACAGATAATGACAGGAAAATTAATAATATGCAGTGTTGCCGTTTTGCGGACTTTAGTCCGATTTGCAGCCTTTTTTCAACGTTGCGTACTTTTTCGGACTTTTTTTTTCATCAGTGGACTATTTCACTTTTTACCACCGGCAACAATGATAATATGGTTCTGGCCCTCGGAACTTACTGGAGTAATCAGTATGGCCCTAAGGCTGGAAAGTTTGGAGACCCCTGTTCTAGAGGATAGATGTTCAGCACAGGCCGCTTCGGCTCTCCACTTGTATTCTTCACCTTGACCACTCTGACGACATTGTCCTTTCCGGGATGTACTGAAACAACCCTTCCTAAAGGCCAGTCTCTTCTACGTGCACTGTCACTTCCAAGGATCACTACTTCTCCCACCTTCAATTCTCGATGTGAGTTTGCTTTTCCTTTTCCCGGTTTAAGTTGCCCTAGGTACTCTAGTCTGAATCTTTTTCGCAATTCTGCCCTCAAATGCTGCATGTGCCTGAACCTTTTCCCATGGTTTAGCTGATCAATGTGATCAATATCGGGTACTCCCACCCTCGGAATGTCCTGAAGAAACATTGCAGGTGTCAACGCTACCAAATCATCACTATCTTCAGACAAATCAGTCAAAGGTCGAGAATTGATGACTGCATCTGCGTCCAACAGAACCGTTAATAGTTCCTCATAGTCTAAGGAGGAACGACCTAGTACTCGTCGCAACAACTTAAGTCAACACCGTCTGCCAGGGCCTACGTGAGGAAGTCACAGCAGTAGAAAATAAGTTCGACGCCTCTTCAGCATTTGAACAATACGCTCCCAAAACCCGCCCCACCATGCAGCAGTGGGAGGATTGAATTTCCCAACAATTCTCATGCACGTAGCCTCAACATTTATTTTGGTCCAGTCAACTTCACTGAAAGCATTTTCTCCTCCCACAAAATTTGTCCCATTATCACTGTAAATGATGTTTGGTCTCCCTCTTTGAGCGACGAATCTCCTCAATGCTTGCAGAAATCCTGGAGTAGATAGTGTCCTAACGAGTTCAAAATGCACAGCTCTGAAGACCGCACACGTGAATAGCACCACCCAGACCTTTTCACCTCCTTGGAGGTATAACAGGCCAGCCAGATCAATTCCTACAATTTCAAAGGCAGAAGCGTCTCTAATCCGATCCTCTGGCAAAGGTGCAACTTCGATGGTAATCTCCTTTGCTTGGTGTCTTCTGCACCTGACGCAGCCAGAAATCACCTTTCTTATTGTCCTTCTACCATTAACAATCCAAAACCGTTCTCGCAAAGTGGAGAGAAGAACTTGTACTCCAGCATGAGACATTTCTAGATGTTTCTCCATGATCATCATGTGAACTAGCTGGTGTTTAGCTGGTAGCAGAATTGGAGTGAGGAATAATTCATCGTCTGGTCTCCTTATTAACCTCGTTTTTACTCGAAGTAATCCTCCATCTTCAAACACGTTCAGATTTTTGAAGGACTGCTCCTTTTCGGCGAGCATCTCTTGCGTAACAATCTTCAACAGTCTTCTTTCAGCTACTTGCAATTCTTCGACTTGGATTTCTTTTGAAAAACGTACTTCACCCCCTTTTGCTGTGTTGTGGATGAATCGTAGAATCCAGGCTGTCATCCTGACAACTTTTGAGTACTTGGAAAAGTATTTCAGATACCACTTTCCTTCTGGTTCCACAGAAACTAGTACGGTTGAAATTCCTTTCCTTTTCTCTTCATTTATCCTTTCTTCATCAGGCAAGGCATTGTCGAGAGGCCATTCCGAACTAGGAGATCTCAGCCAATGAGGGCCCTCCCACCATTTCGACGTCATGTGTTTGGAAGCAGAACAACCCCTAGAAGGTAGGTCAGCCGGGTTATTCACTCCACGTACATGATTCCAGCTATCAGGGTTAGACAACTGTTTAATTTCCTTCACCCGATTTGCTACAAAAGTTCCCCAGACTTCCTTCCTCTTGATCCAGCAGAGAGCTGTTGTAGAGTCTGTCCAATAATATGTTGAAAGCTCTGCTAATCCTAAACTTGCCTTTATGGAAAATGCAAGGCGAGCTCCAATCGAACAAGCTAGGAGTTCCAACCGCGAAATAGTCTTTTTTTTTCAGCGGGGCTACACGAGACTTTGCTTGAAGAAGCGTTATATTTGTGTCCTTTCCACCTTCTGAACTAAGAAACACAACCGCAGCATAACTACTCCACTTACGTCGCAGAACGTATGAAGGCTCCAAGATTCCTGTGTCTTGCAGCGTGCCATTTGTCTGGGAATTTTAATATCAGGCAATCCCTCAAGTTCTTGATGCCAAATTTCAACCTTCTTCCTCATGTCATCCTCCATTTCTTCATCCCAGCTCATTTTCTTCCGCCAACTTTCCTGCAACAGCAACTTCGGTACTAGAGAGACAGGACATGTGAATCCTATAGGATCAAAGATTCTCTGAGCAGCCGCCAATACATTTCTTCTAGTGATCTTGTCGTCAATCTTCGACATGTCAATTTTCTCACAAGAAAGCACATCTTCTGTCTTGTTCCATCGAAGTCCTAATACCGAGGTTACCTCAGGAACTGACAAGTCGCTCTCGGGAGAATTTAGACTTGTGTACTTCCAGTTACGAAGATCAAAACGTGCTCTGGCCAGCAATGTGGTAGATTTTTCTATAAACGTACTCAATTCTTCCTCATTATCCAAAGAGGTGACACAATTGTCTACATAGAAGGGATTTTCTCAGTCTTTTTGCTGTCTCTTGGTAGTCTACGCTCTCTTTCAATTGAAGGTCAAGAACTGCTTCCAGCAGAAATGGGCTGCAATTCAGACCAAATACGACTCGGCAATGTCGAAAAACTTTCAATTTACTATCCTTTGAATCCTTCCACCACAAGAAGCGCAAGAAATCACGATCAGTTTCCTGGACAGATATCTGCAGGAAAGCCTTCTTAATATCGGAAATCACTCCTATCCTATTTTTTCGGAACATCAATAGAAGCGTGGGGATTTGTTGTAGCAAATTAGGACCCTTTTCGAGACACTCATTTAAAGAAGGAGTATCTTTCGATTTGCTGGATCCATCGAACACGGGTCTCACATTGGTGGTAGAGTTTTCTTTGAAGATTCCCCGGTGTGGTAAATAATAGCACAGATCTTCCTTTCCTTCTTCTGGAACCTCTTCAATTATGCCCTTATTTATCCATTCCTGCAACACATTTCCATATTCCTCAAACTTTCCTTCTCTGGTCAGTCTATTCGAAACTGAGATCAATCTCTTCTCCGATATCTCCTTGTTGTTCCGGAAGTACTGTCGGCTCTCCAACCAAGGTAACGCAACTTCATATCGGCTACCCGCATTAACCTTTACAGTCTCTTGGAAGTAATGACGTGCAGCTTCTTCCATCTCTTCTCTCGACTTGTTTTCCATGGGGTCAGATATGCCTATAGTCTCCAAGTTCCAAAGGTCGGTTATAGAGGCAGATTGAATGAACAGGGTAGTTGAATACAAAGCCAGGGAACTACCCTCTTCGTCTTTCAATTTACCAGTCACGGTCCAGCCAAGCGTTGTCCTTACAGCAACTAATCCTGATTCAAGCTTATGGGTTTCATTTAGCAAAAGACTCCTTGCAACATCAGCTCCTAGCAGTACTTCCACGTCGGATGGATTTGTTCCCACATCAGACAGCCATATCTTTTTTGCTTTCATTTCCTTCATCCACGGTCCAAACTTCAACCTTGGAATCTTCCCACATTTTACCTTCTGGTCAATCAATTGCAACGTGGTATTAAAGGAACCATCACAGCTGCTTACGTTCACATTATACAGGTGATGGTCTTCTTCACGGGTCTCAGCGCCCCCAGACAACTTGTGGACCATCATCTCGGTCTTCAAAGGTTTATATCCCATTTCCTCAGCAGTCTTCCGTAAAATGTAGGATCTTTGTGATCCACTGTCTATTAGTGCTCGGACCATCTTCTCCTTTCCTTTATGTGTCAGTTTGATGCACAGCGTCTGTAGAAACACCTCCTTTGTGGCACTCTGAATGTTCATGGAGATATTGCTCTGCCTTTCCCTATCATCCTGTATTTTAGATTCAGGTTTCTCCTCGACCTTCTTTGTATTCAGTTTATGACACATGATCACAACATGAGGGCTAGTGCACAGTGGGCAACGAAGATGTGCCTTGCAATTATTAATTCTGTGTCCTACCTTAATACAAGCAAAACAACAGTTTTCTTTGGCCAGCTTGTTGCGCCTTTCCTCCAAACTCATTTGTTGAGCAAGGTGGCATTCTTTGCTCTCGTGGAATTTGCCACAAAACATACACTTTCTCTTCTTGCCTTCAAACTTGGCCGAGAACAAAGAATTTGCCATTGGTAAATGTGTGCCGACATTTTTTCCTCTGACTCTCTCTTGTCTTTTCGTATCGGACAGACCAAAACCTGCCCGAGCAAAGGTTATCCTCTCTTCTCCCTCCACTTCATGTTTGAGGAAATTTAGAAGAGCCTCTAGCCTATCTTTCTGTTCACCAATCAACTCGTCATTCGCTGATTGATTTCTGAGTCATGTCCTTAAAACATCTTCAGGTAAGCATGATTCCATGAGAGGGAACAACATGGACCCATACTTATCCCTTGTCACACCTGTAGATTCTAGAGCTCTTAACTTGCTCTCTAATGTGTCATACAGTAGGCCTACAGCTATTCCTGATTTGTCATTGTTGTGCGACACATTCTGAACGACTAACCCAATAAGCTCCCTAACGTAATACTCCGTCAGGAGATCTTCACGACCGAACCGATTCTTCATGCACTCTATAACCTTTGGATAGTTTTCAGCGGTGGCTGGGAAACTGTTCAGAAGTTCCCTGGCACGACTGTCAGGTTTGGTGCACTGAATCAGATATTGAAATTTATCTTCTGATTCTATGTCACTATCTTCATGGATTCTCTTAAACATGCTCCAGAATCCTAACCAATCTTTAACGTCCCCTCCAAACTTGGCTACTTCCAACCTAGGAAGTTTCAAGTTTCTTTTAGCTGCAGATGAAGCTTCAGAAATGTGTTCTCTAACCACACCAACATTCTCATTAGAGCAAATATTAGTCATTTTTAACCTTACTTCATCTAAATTATCTCTATAAGTCTCAACTGCCCCGTACACACGGCTGTAGACATCATCCTCTTCTTCTAATGCTAGTTCCAGTATTTTTTCATCCAATGGAGCAAGTTCAGCACTTAACCTCTGCAATTTCATCAGCATCTTCTGTGCAGATTCCAGGTCAACTATTTCGCTGGTTAAATGACGCATTACCTCATTATACGTCTTTGTGTAGGACGCTCGAATTGGCTTACGTTGTTTCACAAGCTTTTCCATTGTCGTGTAGGCTAGGCTATACCAAGATTTTCACACACAAAGAAATCTTACGTATCTTGCCGTAACTTCTCGTAATTTACGTATTAAATCACGTCGGGGTCACCATATGTTTTGTTAAGGGACTAATTCACCGAATTAGTGTTAACCATTACTTATTTAACTATTTATTTCACTACACAACTATACAACAGACATATTCAAACATAGAACAACGAACAACTGCCACAGTCTTTTGTCACAGAGTCCAAACACCACAAGATGGCCCTCCAGCCAGCGGCCGCCATTTAGGGTCCAAAAACGACTTAGTAGACTCTTTTAACCAGTTCAGCCGCGGCAGGTGGTGTTGGAGCTGGGGAAGGCTCAGCACTTAGTGGTAAAATGCTGGTATAATGCATTATACGACACCCACATACACGGCTGAAGGATTTTTAATTTCACTGTGAAAGGTGGGGGAGCTCGGAACAGACTTCTTATTGGCAAACATATTGGCGCCATTATGTTATTTTATGAAGCTTTTTTTTTTTTCTAAATAAAATTAATTTACTTACCTAGTTTCAAAATTCAGGAAGAGGCAATGCATTCCTTTTCTAATTTAACCTACTCCCCATTCAATTTTGCGCCAATTTTCAAATGTCCCGCTTTAGAATTGATTGTAATATCTAGCTTGTTTTCTGGTGATACAGGTGCAAGTTTGAAAGAGAAAATGATTTCTATGTCTGTGTTAGATAGATGGATACATGTTATAGATTTATTAGGGGCAACAAAATTAAGTAGTATCATAGTCCTTGTGAAGTTAATACTCAGCATTTTCCCCTCCATCGCTTTTACGGAGAGAGTTTTTTCTGTCATGAAGATCTGTGTAATCAGATGGAGAGTTTATACAAACAGAAGCTCCATTAGTTTGATAAAACAAGAATTGTTCACATATTACAATTATGACGGAAATTGTACTGAATTTTATCAGAAAGGTACTTAGGTACAAATGAAAAATCCTTGCAAAGTGTCGTTCGAATGAAAAGCATTTAAGTTATAAGATGCTGGTGTCATAGGCCTATATGATATGTCAGCAATATCTAGTTGTAATATTGTGTATTTGAATATGTAATGCTTATTTAATACATATGTGTATTATTTATTACAACGTTTGACGACCTTGATTAAGAAAATGCGATGTTTTGGGACGTGTGTTCCGTTTTTCCGTTCTTGAAATCTGGAACCCTAACTGTAGCCCATAAGACGCAAATTAAGACTTGCCACTGACAAACAACATGATTAATGAACTAATTAAGTTACACCAACGATTTTAACGCGCGAACACTTGTTTACAAATACACGGCATGAACGGCGAGATTTCAAACAGAATACTTCCCGTAAGTCTCGGTAGATGGTTCTGCTACCCCTTGCCACCTCATGGTGCTATCTGGTGGAAATATTTTAGTTATTATACTTTAAGGGATACCATTTGAGTTCTCAATAATGAATATCACTTATTAGTCATCTAACTGTTTCTGGTAACTTGTCAATTATTATCAATCCTTCGGAGAGTGAAAGAGGGAAAGTATAAACTTTCATGAGAGTGGTTTGAGACTCCTTGAACAACTTGGAATGCATTCCACAGAATAAGAACATCCTTCCGTCGTTGGCAAGCCTGGCTTAGGCTGTAGTCGCTTGAGCCTTCAGCGATACAATTGAAACGAATGGAGCTTTCGTAACCACGCCCCCCCCCCCTCCCAACCCTTGTTACATAGGAAGGAATAGGACATCTAAGGTGCAGCCTAACAACGCTACTATCCATCTGAAAAACATTCTTTATCAAGAGTTCCAAATACATTGACTCGTGACTGGATTGAGTGAAATTTATAAATGTTTCCAATCAATATAAATTAAAATTCCTCAATTAAATATGTATATTTATGGAATCTTTCAAGAGAGGCTCCGCCTAAGAGCCTTTAATCACCAGCCGCGCCTGAACCAGTTCCATAACAACTTCTGTTCTGAAGTCATAATGATAATATGCTTGTATACTGTAAACTGTACTGTTGTAGAATAAAGTCTTGTACTGGCATAGAAAATATCACACAAGTCCTGGTGAATACAAAGTTCACTGCTCCTGATGATGAAGTTTAACACAGTCTTCAGCTATAATAAGCTGAGACACAAACATTTGCGGTACGAACTGTCTAACTTTAAGTAAATACACGTCCGCGTTGCTTGCTCACGATATGAGTGTCGTACTTCCAGCGAAGTATATTGCAATATCGTGTCTCTGCCTGGACAGATCTTTGCTTACTGCTCTGCTAAACCCATAGTGATGTTCGTTGAGGAACGATATTGACTATCGATATCGACACTGGATCATGTTCGATAATATTCTGATATTTTGTTATCTGCATTCATTTATGTGTGAAATACACTCAAGTTTCCTTTTCTCTAAACATAATGCATTTGTCAATTACTATTCTGTTTCATGGCTACTATATGAAAGTATATCATGTTGCATCAGATTGACGTTACTGCCGTCTCCATTTTGTAGACCTCTCATGTACTAAAACAAAGCACGTGCTCAAGGAAGTAGAGCGGGCTGCCTAGTTGCTCCTAACCTCGCCACAGAGTATCCATGCGCTGTGTGCCGTGCAAATAGCGCCGCAGGAATGCACCTGAGTACACACCTGTCCAACATAGATCCAACTCAATACAAAATACGATCTCAGTACTATCGCGTATTTGCCTGGAGTAGAAGTGAGAAACCACGGAAAACCACTTTCAGGATTGCTGAAGTAGGAATCGAATGCGCCTCTTATCAAGTTTGCCTCACGAAGCTGAGTGAACACCGTTTCAGCCCTCAGACCAGAATTAAATTTCTTGGCAGAGCCTGGAATCGAACCCGGGCCTGCGCGGTGATAGCCAAGAATGAGACGGACATATTATAATTATAATAATGGCCAACCTGCCAATGAAATAAACGGCCATCCAATTCTTCGCTTCCATTACCGTCCTCCGGATCAATATCATGGTCAGTATCTGAGTCTTCGGATCTTGTTTCAACTTTGTCTTCAGTATCAGAGCCACAAATTTCTTTGAAATTACTGAATCATGAACTAGCGTTTCGTTCTCTTTCAGCAGAAGGCGACACACTTCATCTACATCCTTTGGTTTTCATAAGGCGTAATCTCTTTATTTATATTCACCAAGCCAAATGATCAGTATAACATCACACCTGCAACTCACTGACAGAATGTTACATCATTGCGTGCGCTGGTACTATCAATCCCACGCTGACAAAATGTGACACGTGTTGAGTTATTTTATGCCTTGTCGTTTCACAACTCTAGGAAAATGCTTACTAAGGTATGGTGTAAGATGTCCCGAGATGATATGATCATAACTTGAACTGTTGGCTTGATATTAAAACTAAAACGAATCATGGAGCTGTCAGACCAACGCGCGGCTAACGGAGGGTTTTAAAAGATAGTTCTACATGGGGACAGTGGCGGTTCGTACTCAAATTCAAGAGTGGGTACAGAACATTTTTGAGAGAACATACGCCCTTAATGGTACTTGGTGCCAGTACCATGAGTCAGTAGTGGATCCTGGCCTTGTCGGGCCCTGGGCGATATGATAAGGTGAGGCGCACAACAATAGGAAATTTAAAAAATCAAATCAAATGGAAAATAGTTTGGTAATAATAATAATAAAATAAAGAATGGTTACAATATTCTGAATACACTACAGTACATTTTTTGAATATTATAAAATAAACCTTGTAAGTCCCCATGAAGAAGATTATGTAAACTATGAAATATTAAAATATTAGGCCTACATTGCGACTTTTTTTCCCGGCTGAAGTCTTCTATTATGTCACTGAAATCTAAACTTGCTAAACGGTCACGGGAGGTCATAGCTGCACTGAAAAAAGGAATACGAATCATAAATTAGTTTGAAAAGTATAATTAATTAATTAATTACATTTAAAAAATCCATGGCGCGGGGCCCCCAAAACCGCGGGGCCCTGGTTGGTTGCCCTCCTCCGCCCCTGCCATGAGTGGACAAGGGAACCGATGCTACTCAATTGGTTTATTTGTGGCGGCCGTTTAGTAATCGTTTCTCTGCGGTTTTACCGGGCTGTGATGGCGCAGCGGTCAAGCTGCTTGTCTCGCACCAAGGCTGGTTGGGTTCGATTCCCGGTTAATGCTTATGGGAATTCAGAGGTGAAATACCACGTCTGGTGGCTCAGATTTCACGTAAAAAGGAGGTATCGTGGTTTATGGTCGTGAAGTTAGCCTAATGGCCACGTAATAGTACAATTAGGGTGACCAACCGTCCGGCCTTTGCCGGACATGTCCTCCTTTTTTCATGCTTGTCCTCTGTCCGGCAGGCATTTATTTGTTATTAAATGTCCGGCTTTTTGCATATTGTATTCTTAGCCATTCAGTTTACTCTTGTTTTCTCTGTTGCAAAGCTATTTTTGTTGCACTTCCTCTGTCTCAGTTTATATTCTGGATACCCCTATCAGACTACGTCATTTACTCACTTAATAATAAATCATATCTTAAGTTAGAGCTGTCTGAAGGGCCAGTCACCAAAGTGGTGACACCGCCCGACGTGATATGAACGTGCTCGGTCGGGGCCGGGGAATTCTCGGTGGGGATTCACCAGTCAAGTAATGCTGGCTGCGGTATTACGTAGTTTTGTTTTTGTGCTAGTTGGATTCGGACCTTCTGAGTGAGTGGAGTGTTTGTTTGAATAATATCAGTATGTCATCACAAAAAAGTGGCGAGGCACAAAAGAGGAAATGTAAGTTCTCGCAGAAATTGGAACAGAAGTACCCGTGGTTTAGAGAGGGACGTAACGAAAGTGAGGCGAAATGTTATATTTGTGACTGTTATGTAACTGTTGGAATAAAGGTGCAGGTGATCTCGAGAGACACATTGCTAGTGAAAAGCATAGAAAAACAATTAGAAGCAGTTCTTCTAGCAGTAATATTGATTCATTTTTCTCGATTAAACATTCCCCACTAGACAGGAAAGTTCGGGCAACAGAGGCAACATTGGCATATCACACTGTTTCTCATCATCAGTCGTATAGGTCTATGGACTGCACATCAAAGTTGGAAAAGTGCTGTTTGCAGATTCTGAGATTGCTAACAAAATATAATGCGCTAGAACCAAAACTGAAGCTATCATAAATAACGTTATCGCCCCTCATTCCATTGGCATTATCACTAAAACATTGAATAATAGTATTCCTTTGTTCGGAGTGGGTACTGATGCTAGCAACCATGGGGCTTTGAAACCTTTTCCTATTGTTATACAATATTTCGACTATAAAGAAAATGGTATTCAAACTAAAGTCTTAGAACTACAAACATGTTTTAATGAAACTTCAGAGACAATATCCAATCATGTTTCCGAGACTTTTAAGAAGCATAATATTTCTGCTAAATGCGTTGCTTTTAGTGGAGACAATGCAAATGTAAATTTTGGAGGGGTTAATCGTAGAGAAGGCAAAAACGTATTTTCAGCACTTAATAGTAAATTAAATGAACATATAATCGGGGTTGGATGCCCAGGTGCAACAAGGATGCAACAAATTGCTGTTGTACTGCCAGTTGATGTAGAGAGCATAATTTTAAAAGTCTTCAATTATTTCCATATCTATACAATTCGCACTGAACAACTCAAAGAATTCTGCGAGTTTGTTGGAATAAATTATGAACAGCTTTTGTGTCACAGCAAAACAAGGTGGTTAAGTTTGTTTCCTGCAGTAGAAAGAATGCTAAAACTGTTTGCTGCTCTAAAGTCGTACTTTCTCTCTCAGCCTTCAAATTCTGTTCCTGCTATAATTAGGTCCATTTTTGAAAACGAGTTTTCTGAGCTTTACCTGTGGTTTGTTCATTCCACCATGCACATTTTTCACAACAAAATTTCATACATTGAAAATGAAACGCTCTCTATAGCAGAAGTTTGTGATATATTAGGTTCAGCTCTGGCCACACTGAATGATAGGATGGAAAATAAATGCATACCTCTTAAAGTCAAAAAGTCTCTGAAATCCCTCAGTGAAAATGGCTTCGAAAGAGAATGCATTGCATTTGTAGAACATGTTGTTTTTTATGAAACGTGCATTCAATACCTGTTAAAGTGGTATAACCCTATGATGGAAGAATTTAAATGATTCCATTGGATGAAGCTTCATAGTATGAAAGACATTAAGTTTGAAGATGTTCTTCCTTGTCTCGAGTATTTGCAATCTAAAGGTGTGGAGATAGACGATTCTAAACTTTTTGACCAATTTTGCAATGCTCAGAATTACACTAGGATTTCCGAAATTGATAAACATAACTTGCAACATTAGATAAGCAGTGGTGTGAGTTTTTCAAATATAGCCCTGACATTGAAACATTTAGGGAACTGCTTAAAATTTGTCAGTTTTATTTCGCTATTCCAGGTTGCAATGCAACCGTTGAAAGAGTATTTTCCGTGATAAATACGCAGTGGTCAGAAGAAAGAAACCGTTTGCTGACCGAGTCAGTTAAGGGTATTATAATAGTGAAGTACAACTTTAAAAACATGTCATGTGGAGACTTTTACAATTATTTGTTACAAGAAAATAATTCATCTTTGCTGTCGAAAGTGGGTGCAGTCGATAAGTATCAGCATAAAATAGCTACAACTTCAGCATCTTCATCAACATAACAGTTATAAGGTATGTAGTACTAAATTTTGCATGTAAATATTAAAATTCCATTTGTCCTCCATTTTTAGAACATTTTTATGGAAAGTCCTCCTTTTATTAAGAGTCTGTCCTCCAATTGAAAATTTAGAGTTGGTCACCCTAAGTACAAGCACTATTTCTATTCCTTCCGTTATTCCTAAAGTTGATTACTTTAACTCTATCTTTCCACGGATTTATTAAAGACATTAACATGAACACTTCAAATTCCCAAAAATCCAGTGAATGTTATTAAGGCCTTAATCGAATGCGCGACATAATACAGTAGCTATGTATTCTTGTCCACAAGTTCGTTGTGTTTACGAACAGCCTCAATATAGAGCTGGGTTTTTGTGGGTATCGACCCACATAACCTAATGGTGGTACCTTTTGAGGATCCAACCAGCCTTCGGGCTAACTACCTAACAGACAGACGAACAGCCATCCTGTAGCCATCATCCAGTTGCTGCCCTATACTTATTTTCCCCAACACTGCTAAGCCCATTTCATTGTTCATAATTTATGACATTTTGACAAACAATGTTTCTTACTTTTTCAGGCAAATGTTTTAAATCATTAATGCCAGTCATGGTCCATGTGCCGTCGCCACCAAATAACAGGCACGGAAAAACAAAAAGAATTTACTACCGGACACTCACATACTTAATCCCATTTTTCAACACAGATTTATTGAAAGTCCTGATTTTTATGTTTTGTTTTTATCTTTAGAGACTTGATTAATGCTCAGATCAGGTTTCAGAGGGCCTAATTCCTTTGCTAATAGTCTGTCCTCATAAGTTAAGGTCTTATTTTGTAAGTTTTGACCTCGATCATTTCACGGTTTCGTTAACGACATGAACACCTCCAATGGAGTGAAAATTATTAAGTAATTTGTCGCAGTATTCAGTTACGGTCTAAAAACAGAATGGCACTTAATAGATAAACGACAAGTACAAGTAGGAATTAACCGATTACCTCGTACGACGAAATACTCGTTCAGTGTATATTTTAACTATGTGTAACACTGGAATGCGTTATTCCCACCTCACAAATCACGCTTCCAATAACAACTATTTTGTAAGATTAATATTACTGAACACTGCAAAAGACCATCGCACTCGTACACAATTATAACTCAATATCGTAGGCGCCAAAACTTTCGAAGCCAAGTGTTGAGGCAGGGCTGCTGCCACGCAGTTGTGTATTCCCCTAGATAAAGAGAATTCTCAAACTTGACGTTATAACGTAATAAAAATTCACTTACGGAACATAGGCTAGCCTACGTTCAAAATGTTACAGCGGCTTCGGTGGCGTAGTTGGTAGCATGCTAAGCTTCTATGCCCAAGATCGAGGGTTTAAATCCGGCCGAAGTCGTCGGATTTTTTAAGAGCGTTAAAAGCCCCTCAGTATGCCTTCCTTCGGAGCGGAAGTAAAGCCGGCTGGCCCATGTCATAGATTTATGGCATGTAAAAGAAACTTGCACTAACTACAATTGTGTGAAGCTAAATTATATATGCCTACCTGTCAAGCTGATGATGAAGATGTTGAAAAGGTCTACGAAGAAATAGATGCAATTCTGAGGTACGGTATATCAAGGGTAATGAAAATGTTATAGTAATGGGAGATTGGAATGCTGTGGTAGGAAAAGGGAGAGATGGGAAGATAGTAGAAGATTTCGGATTAGGTGAAAGGAATGATCGAGGAAGCAGGCTGATGGAATTCTGCACCGAGCATGAGTTGGTCATAGCTAACACCTTATTCAATAACCACAATAGAAGAATATACACATGGATGAGACCAGGAGATACAGGGCGTTACCAAATCGACTTCATTATGGTCAAACAGAGGTTACGGAACCAGATTTTGGATTTTAAAACATATCCTGGTGCTGACATAAACTCTGACCACAAACTGGTTGTTATGAAATGCAGATTAAAGTTGAAGAAACTGAAGAAAAGTCAAAAGCCAAAAAGGTGGGCAATAGACAGACTGAAAGTGAAGGATGTAAACGAAAGATTCAAGAAGAGTATAAAGGAAGGACTAATGAAAAACCCTAAACTAATTTCAATTGCAGATGAATGGGCACTTTTGAAGAATGAAATAACATCTGCAGAAGAAAACATTGGTAGGAAAGAAAGAATATGTAAAAAACCGTGGATCACTCAGGACATACTAGAATTGATGGTTGAAAGGCGGGAACACAAGATTGTAAGAGATGAAAAGGGGAAAGCAGAATACAGACGTCTGAGAAATGCGGTTAACAAGAAGCGCATGGAAGCGAAAGAAGAATGGTTGAAAGAGAAATGTGCAGGTATAGAAAATTGCCTGAAATTAGGAATAGTAGACACAGCTTATCGGAGGGTTAAGAATACTTTTGGGGAAAAGAAGACTTAAGTGCTGTAATATTAAGGACACACATGGAAAGCCTGTAACAGATAGGGAAGAAAAGGCTGAGAGATGGAAAGCTTACATAGAGTGTTTGTATAAGGGAAAGGAGATTGAGAATCATGTAATGGAAAAGGAGGAGGAAATTGATGAGGATGCAAAAGAAGATTTAATATTGAGATCAGAATTTGACAGAGCATTGGAGGACTTAAGCAGGGACTAAGCACCAGGCATAGATGATATACCGATTGAGTTGCTACGCTGCATAGGAGAGGAAGGTCTGATCAGGTTATTTCACTTGGTGTGTAGGATTTGTGAGACAGGTGAGGTACCTCCTGATTTCAAGAAGAATGTTATCATCCCTATACCGAAGAAAGTGGGAGCTGACAGATGTGAAGATTACCGTACAATAAGCTTGATTACTCATGCTTCAAAGATCCTGTCTAGAATAATTTACAAGAGGATGGAAAGCCAGATAGAAACTGAGTTGGGTGAAAACCAGTTTGGTTTCAGGAGAAATGTAGGAACAAGGGAAGCTGTATTAAGTCTTAGGTTGATTTTGGAAGGTAGAATAAGGAAAGATAAGAGAACATTCATGGCATTTGTAGACTTAGAAAAGGCTTTTGATAACGTGGATTGGACTAAATTGTTTGACATTTTGAAATCTATTGGAATAAAGTGCAGGGATAGGAGGGTGATATATAATCTATACAGAAACCAGACAGCAGTCATTCGAGCTGAAGGACATGAGAGAAGCTGGTATTCAGAAAGGTGTAAGGCAAGGCTGCAACTTATCACCCATACTTTTCAATCTTTACATTGAACAAGCATTGAAGAAAATTGGATAAAAATTTAAAGTGGGAGTGAAGATTCAAGGAGAAATAATATCAACTCTGAGATTTGCTGATGACATCGTCATCTTGGCCGAAACGCCGGAGGATTTAAATGAGTTTTTGAATGGTATAGACTCTGTCTTACGGAAAGAATGCATGATGAAAATTAAGAAATGTAAAACAAAAATACTGGAATGCAGCCGAAATAAATCAGAAACCTCTATGGCAGTGGTTCCCAACCTTTGTCAGCTGACTCCCCCCTTTCCAGATACGGGTGGTCATCGCGCCCCCTCCCCCTTCCCTTCACTCGTTGCTTCTGTAACCTCTTCGATGAACTGACGCAGATGATATAGACCTAACCTAATAACACTATATAATGGAATAATTATTTCTGAAAAAATAATATAAAGTACGCGCTATATACCTATTACATACTAACTTTATTTTAGCACAATACAAAGAACACACTTTCACAATAAATCCTTAAATTAGTCAACAAATGTCACAGAGAGTTCACACTGTTTTCTCTTGGTAAGATTTGGTATGTTTGCTTTGATAGTCTATTTGACAGAGCACAGCGAAGATCACTTGCAACATCAAGCCGACAGTGCTGTTTTGTTTTTATGACACCCAGCGTCCAAAATCCTAACTTTCATAAATATGACGTAAAAAGTTGGACAATGACACGCAATGCAACTGTGGCCATTTCAGGATACACTGCAAGACAGTTTACACAAAAGTTACCCAGTGCTAATACGGTATTTCTGAATCATCTTTTAGCTTTGAATCACACTTCAAATCTATGGCTTCTTCTTGAAGTTGTGCTGGCAGTGCTTCAATGTCGACGGCAAACGGATTTCTTGTTAACATCCAGGACCATTTATCCGATGAGATATCAGGAAAGTAGAAGTCGAATTCTTGTGCCAGAGAATCCAAATGTGACTGAATTTGTAGGCCTACCATAAGTTTATTACGATCATGTTCATTTTCCGGCAAAATTTAATTAAGGCGGTGAAAGGATGAGAAGTTGTTCAACTGAAGCCGGAGTTTCCATAACTGTATTTTAGCCTATTTTCAATTTTGAAAAAATAGGCTTATGAGATCACCTTTGTTCGTGTGTGTGTACGTGTGTGTGTGTGTGTGTGTATATATGTGTGAGGTGTGTGTGTGTGTGTGTATGTGTCCCTAATAAATTCTAAACGGCAGGAGCGATTTCAATGAAACTCGGTAAGTTCATAGCACTATTCCGGGCGACCTCGACCGTGCCCTTCAAATTTCGTTACGTCTCACCAATCCAACATGGCGGCTGTGCGAAATATTTCACCAGCATTCAATATCTCCGAAACTATTCCCGATATCACCCTGAAATTTATTACGCTGCTAAACGGGAACTACTAGAAGTTCACCTATGTGACTTTTGAAAAACTGGTAACTACAAAACCAACATGGCGGCCACGCGAAATTGCGACATTTAAATACACGTTTCTCGCGATTTAACTAACCAAACGCAATAAAACTTGGTACAGTATATGTTTATACACATTGTAATGCACCGACATCTAACTTCGTTCAATTGTTTACATAACCACAAGATGGCGGCCGTGCAAGATATTTTACTGGCATTCTATATCTGTGAAACTATTAGCGGTATCACCCTGAAATTTTGTACGGAGATAAAGGGCACTACTGGAAGTTCGTCTATAAGACTTTCAAGACCGGTTAACTACAAAACGAACATGGCGGCCAAGCGATTTAGAAAATTTTAAATAGACCTATCTCGCGATTTAATGTTCCAAACGCAATGAAATCTGGTACATGAAATGTTCATACACATTGTAATGCACTGGTATCTAATTTAGTTCAATTGTTTACATAACCTCAAAATGGCGGCTGTGCGAATTTTAAAAGTATTTTATTATTTCTTGTGTCGTATTCATGCGATCGAAGTGAAAGTTTGAATAAAGAACCTACGCAATAATTTTCCTTTAAAGGTACATGACTCTATGGCCTAAACATTTAACAATCCAACATGGCGTCCATCCGAAATATTTAGACGGCTCTGAATATCTACGAATCTATTATAGCAATCACACTGAATTTTTTGTTGTTCATAGGGTCTATGAACTTAAGTTCACCTATAGGACTTTAAATAACCTGGTGATCACAAATCCAACATGGCGGCGACGCAAAGTATGCAGTATATATTCACATGGACGTTTCTCGCAATTTAACCATCCGAGTGCAGAGAAACTTGGTACAGTAAATCCTTATACGAATGTTAATCCACTGGCATCTAATTTATTTCAATTGTTTCCATAACCACAAGATGGCAGCTGTGCGAAATTTTAAAATCTCCTTGTTACTTCTTGTGTCCTAATCATGCGATTGAAGTTTGAATGCTACACGTACACAATAATCTTCAAGTAACAGTACATATCTCTAGGACCTACATATATAAAATCCAACATGGCGACCATCCGAAATATTTAGTCGGTTCTCAATATCTACGATTCTATTACAGCAATCAAACTGATATTTTGTATGTTGATAGAGGCAGTTAACATAAGTAGAATGTATGAAAATAGGCTGTATAGTTCTTCACGGAACTACTTGTTTCTGATGGCATCATGAGCAAGCATAATATTGGAGTGTTTGCCTCGCGGTTCCACTGAGGTTGGTGCCGATAGTTGGCAATTACCAGTGCTTTTGAACGATTGACTTGGCATGACAGTGACTTGGAGAGATTCGAAAAATGTTTATTATACAAAATTGTAATATTCGAGTTTAAAGAAACTTAATTCGGAAATCACTTCACGCCCCTCTTGATAAAGCCCCACGCCCCCCAGGTTGGTAACCTCTGCTCTATGGGCATCAAATTGGCAGGTGAAAAGCTGAAAGAAGTAGGAGACTTCTGTTACTTAGGAAGCAAAATAACCAGTGATGGACGAAGCAGAGGACCTAAAAGTTGGTTGGCTCAGGCAAGGAAAGTATTTCTACAAAAAAGGAATCTTTTGACATCGAATATAGATTTAGGTATTAGGAAGTCATTTTTGAAAGCCTTTGTCTGGAGTGTGGGGCTCTATGGAAGTGAAACTTGGACTATTGGTGCAGCAGAAAAGAGGAGAATTGAAGCATTTGAAATGTGGTGTTACAGGAGAATGATGAAGATCAGATGGGTAGATAGGGTTACAAACGAAGAGGTATTAAGACGAGTGGGAGAGGAAAGATGTTTCTGGCGACTGCCAATGAAGAGAAGAGATAGGTTGGTAGGACACATACTAAGACACCCAGGAATAGCAAGTTTAGTTATGGAAGGAAGGGTTGAGGACAAGAACTGTAGGGGTAGACCAAGGTTAGAATATGTTAAACAGATTGCCTCGGATGTAGGGTGTGATAGCTATGTAGAGATAAAACGATTAGCTCAGGACAGGGAGGCTGCATCAAACCAGTCAAAAGACTGAAGACTCAAACACACACACAAATTTGTAGGTTAGATTTGATTATCATTGTAAGTTCCAACGTTCACCGCCAGGTGCCGTTTGTGGTGGCATATAGTAGCCAAGTTCACAGCTAGGTGTCGTTGACGGTAGCATTTGGTAGCAAAAGTAGGAGCTACTTGAAATTGGTCGTCTGCAGTCCTTACCTGAATTACAGATGTATGTATGGCTACCCCTTATTATTCCCGTTTATCAACGAGGTCGGGGATGAGATGCGATTAAATTCCATGTGGCGGATGGCTTTTACGGCCGGATGCCCTTCCTGACGCCAACCTAATGAGAGGAGTCAATGAGAGATGAAATGAAAGAAGATACATGAAACTGGGCAAGGATGTATAAGGAAGCGGCCGTGGCCTGTCAGAAGGTACCGTCCCAACATTTGCCTGGAGTTGAAAATGGGGAAACCATGGAAAACCATTCAAGGTCAGCCGACGGTGGGGATCGAACCCACGTCTACTGAGTCCACAGAGAGCTTGGGCCATGGCCTAGCGCTGCGGTCTAGTGAGCGTAGCTACCGCTGTCGGTCCTTGCCTGAATTACAGATAACATACAATAATACAGCCATCACAATTAACACCGGTTATCAGACAGATTCTACACACACCCAAAGTACACGGGGCTACATGACCGCGTTGTCGCAGTCCCTAAACGGAGGAACCAACCATAATATTACGTTTCTGTCTCAATGTATATTATACATGTTGATTTTTCTTTTTACATATTATAAAGGTCGCAATGTTCAAAGTGATGTACCGTACATTTTTATTGGACAATTGTTAAGGGTTGGTAAATAAGCTTTCTATGAACTTGCCTCCCCTCTACCGGTACATTTTAAAACTCCTCCCCCACCTCGAAGCATTCAAGGCCGTATCGCAGTCTGGCCACAGCATTCTCGTTACCGAGGTCTGGGAAATTCCCATAGCACCTCTGTCACCTCGCCCCACTGAAAAGCAAGGGATGAGATTAAATAGCCGGGAAGAGGAAGAATGTGGCAACACTGTCTTGCCCATACCTAACGTATGCTTGCTTGCGACAGGCTCCCACAGTTGGCAAAGTGAACAGCAGGGCGATGGAACTACTTAATTAGTCGCTACATAAGCGGAAGGACTATCAAGAAGACTACGGCCCAAGGAGAATGGTTAGTTAGTTATTGTTGTTTTAAGGGGCGGAACTACGAGGTCATCTGCCCCTAAATGTTTTATGGTAGGACAAGTGACCGTGTGCCCTTATTCTAAAACCGCCTCTGCATGGGGACTGGGAATATTAATAATAACTTTTTGACAGTATTATTCATGTCTAAACAAACAATTTGTTGTAATCAGCGTAACCGCAGTTATCATAAAGAGGTTTACGTAGCCCAGCGCGTATCCAATTTTTGAACCGTTGACTGTGTAGCGTTGGGGATCTGCGCCGCTAACGCTAGCCAAGGGGCCGCGGTTGAACTCGGTCAGTGATAAGACTATGTATTCTATTCGTCATGCTTAGGCTATTAAATCTATGTCTAAAAGTATGCAACTAGTCAAGATACTGAACGTGGTTGAGAGCAGACAGAGACGAAGTTAGCTGCTCTCATCCGGACCGCGTATGACTCAACCAGATAAGTAGCCTGTATGTACCCTGTGCAATACTATCTGAACTGATCATTTTACAGCAAACACATATTCACATTAAGCAAGCAAATTTTGAGGTCAATCACCACTTTCACTATCTTATCAAATCGACTATAACTAGGCTTGCCATATTTTTGGTGAATGAAACCGGGACACATTAATATGGGATGGCCTAGGGGGTATTGAGCGGGGATCCGGGAATCTTTTTTTAAAATTAGAATCAAAATGGTGAGTTTTAAGCCTTTTTTAAAGCCTCGCAAGTGACGGGAGGGAAATCTGGCACCCTAAATTGTTAGTTCTACACACCTTTTAAAAATAAAAAATGAATTTTTGCTACATAAAAATATATATTTTTTCCTTTTTAATGATATTTTTTTCTGGTCTACCATCTAGAAAGAAGTGTTAATAAAATACAATTTAAAATACTTCATGAAATTGTTTAATTGAACAAATACTAAGTCTTATTATTTTTTGAAAAACTACAACTTTTTGTCTAACTTCAAAAACAATTACAAAGAAAACCTATGTTGATTGTTGAAAAGTAACCGATTTATAAAAGATTCTTAAACACATAAATTCATTACCTTTTACATCTTATAACCGTTTTCCGGGACATAGATAAAACCGGGTGGGACACCGGGACAAGAGGAAAATACCGGGACTATCCCGGTCAAACCAGGACGTATGGCAAGCCTAACTATGACCAATAAAATTGATTAATTCTTTACGAGAGGGTTTCACGACATGGAATAAAAGTCAAAACTATTGGCCTGGATAAAGATTATTGATGCATGACTTCCCTCACTGTGCGTTATCTACGGGCCGCGCTATCAGTCCACCATTGGTCTGGACGAAAATATTGGTCTAGGCAAAACCATTGTGAAACCCTCTTGTGAAGTTTTACCCAAAATTGACTACTGTCGACCAAAATATTATGTGCACTCGAGTTTGAAGGTTGTTTGTGATGTAACCAATAGGCCTACATAAAATCCAATCACATCATCATTTTCGTCGTTCTATTTTACGTTAGTTCATGTAGGTTTGGAGCCTCCGTGGCTTAGGCGGCAGCACGCCGGCCTCTCACTGCTGGGTCCGTGGTTCAAATCCCGGTCACTCCATGTGAGACCCAGGGGGACGACAGTTCATAGGGAGCGCGTGGGTCGGGGTAAGGCCCTGTACTGTTTGTTCTGCCAACCAATGAAGAATTAATTTTAGCACTAAGGTTCCGTAGTTGGCACTCATGAACGTTCACATCAAACCGACTGGCGGAAGCGGGAATAGTCTGTTTTGATTGATTTTCCTCGTGGTGTTGTTGGTTGTTTTGATTTGTTCAGTATTTTCATTGTTTATTTGAATTGAATTGAGAGTCAATCATGCCACTGCAAGGGAGGAAAAATTGCCAAGCACCGGGATGTAAGAATTATAATGATAGTAAGAACAATACGGCAATTTTCATCTTCCTGGTGTTGACCATGTGAAAAACTAGTGGGCAATATGGACTACTCACGAATAAAAATATATAGAGAATAAATGTGTGCATTTCATCTCTTGTTTGTTTCCTTACCCATTCTCCTTTGCATTGCAATACAATTTGTGGTTTAGGGCTACGGGGAGGGGTGGGTGGTTGCGGGCATGCTAGGCAAAAAGTGAGGTTATGGCAATGTAGTGTGTGCATTTGGACGATTTTCTTTGTATTCATCGAATATCCCAACTATTCTGTAGAGTATGAGAGCATTTTTTAATTAGCCTAGAGGTGAATTAAGCTCTAGAACGGCATAACTGTGTCTTTCGTGACAAATCCATTGCCAACATTGATATATATCAAAATGTATTCTTTTCCTATCTGGACGTGTATTTCAGCACCTAGCGAAAGGCGCAGTTATGTTTGAGTTATATTTATCAATAATCAATAACTCGTCGCAGAAAATACTGTTCATTTACGTGTAATAAAGGCTACATTCATATGGCTTTTTACTTTTTATGGTGCCAGACTTGGCAGTACAATCCATAGCCTCAGGAGGTGTTCTCTCTCGGAAATTCTATAACCAAAAGTGACGAATCTCTTATACTTACATGATCCTTGCCCCGACCCACGCGCTCCCTATGAACTGTCATCCCCATTCGTATCCCAACCTCCATACGGTGTGCATCTGTGCAGTGAGTTGTATCGGGTGTAGGGTACGTGCTTTGAGTGTTGTGTGGACTTCGGGTTTGTGACCTGTTATTTGTTTAGTGTGTTAGGTCCCGTTAGTGTTTAATCAGGTTAGTACCCCCCTCCTTAATAGGGGATAACTATTCGACATGTCGTCCGAAAGTGATGGTAGTCAGATGGGGCGACCACCGGACGAATTTGAACACTTGGAATACGAGGGTGTAGCGTCCGTTGAAAGTATGCTTGTAGTGTCGGAGGTTGAGCTAGCATCAACTCCAACAACTTCCACTGCTGAAACATCTCCAATTCTTGCTAAGCGACAGCCATTGTCAAATGACAATCGATATTATGACCATCACACAGGACCGTACACGGTGTTTGTGCAAGGTGAGGGTGATCAACATATTGGCAATTTACACCCGATGGCATTAGGAAAGCTCTTTTTCGAAAATAAGATCGTGGGTATAAAGAATATTCAACGCAAAGGCCGCAATCGTGTTCAGGTACAATTTAACAAGGCCGTAGAAGCTAACTCCTTCTTACAAAATCCCTTATTACCAGCAAAGCACCTGGTTGCATTTGTCCCGTCCGCTAACGTCCAACGTGTTGGGCTAATTAGGGGCGTGGTCACATCCTTAACGCACGATGAAATCCTAAAATATATTGATTCGCCTGTCCCAATTGTGCGAGTCCAGCGTTTTTTTTTTTTTTTCGGAAAAAGATGATCAATGACAAGTTAGAATCCCTTCCTACAGGAACAGTGAAAATTTTCTTTAAAACACAAAGACTACCTGATTATGTATCTATTTTTAATGTGCTCTTAGAGGTAACATTATTCATATTTTCCCCCATTAGATGTTTGAACTGTCAACGATTCGGGCATGTAAAACTGCACTGCCGGGCTCGCGCCCCAATTTGCGGTAACTGTGCGCAAGGACACTCTACGGAAACATGTAAGGAGACCCTGTTTAAATGTGCTAATTGTGGTGATAATCATCCGGCAGGCGCCGCACGCTGCCCCGAATTGGAGAAACAAAAGTCCATAAAACGTCAAATGTGTACCGAAAATAAATCGTACCACGAAGTTATTACGGCTAACTACAATGTACCGTTTAATCCTCTTACACTCCCGCAGCAATTTCCAACCTTAGAACAGTCTCATAATACGCGTCGAGAGGATCCGCCGAGAAAACGAAAATATACAGAACTAGTGTCCCCAAAGCCGAAAGTGGTGAATCCCATAGGTTACGACCGACGGGCCTATCTCGAGATCCTGAAGCAACCATCTGGAAGTGGTGCAGGGGTGGGTGGCTATGCAACCCGCCACAATGGGTGAGGAAATTTCGAAGAAACAGTGTTCTCAAACACCTGGCACTTCACGAGACCCGTCCCATGACATCATTGAAGATTTCCTGAAATTACAAGAATTATTAGGGCACAATGCTCAATGGAGCTTTTATGTGAAACAATTATTAGACAAAATAGTTCCGTTACTTCCCAATCCTCCTACCACAAAAAATAATACCAAGAGTTTAGTGCTTTTCAGTCGGTCAACACGAATGTACCCAAAAGAGATGGGTTATGCCCTAATCCTGAAATAAATTACATGAGATTAATAAAACACTAGGATGACCAGTTTCGATCGTCAAGCGATCATCATCAGATCCATTACACTTAGGCTACAAAATCTATGTTTGAAATACAGGTGAAAATATTTACAATATGTACAATTATTTAGTTGCAGTATTGGTACTGCAACTGTCAGTGTATGCTGCGAGGCTTATAAACTACAGAGGTTGCCTCAATTTTCACTCACCAATCAGCGCTCGGGAGGCGAATGACGTCACAAGATACCAACCGCGCCATGTGGCGAATGTAACGAAACTGTCAACATCAGCTCTTGACTACGCAAAGAACAGTTTATTCTCGTGAAATTATTGGTAAATGGGCGATAAAATAACTGAATGTAGGCTACTTACATTTTATGTTGTGATCTTCTTGAATTTCTTGGAAATTCGCCTAGACTTGGTAGCATTATCAGTGGTGCAGGTGTTAGTTCCATAATCCAAGAACCAGTTCCTGATACGTTTTAGCAAATGGGGTGCATCTGCGAAAAAGTATATAGGCTGTTGAGTTACTGGGTGGTTGTAAGAAGAGCAGTTCACTGAGATAGACAATTCCTTCCACAAACCCATGTTCCCACCCCCACAGTCACTCATACAGGCTACCACATTGTACCCAACGTTGTCAAGCTCGATAGTCTCTCGGTCAAGCATATCCTTAGTCATTTTAGTGTCTAAATCAAGGTACACGCGCTGTTTCCAGTTGGAAAAAAGTCCTGTAGCCATAATAACTTGCATGTAGGAATGAGGACCTACTATTTCATCCTCTTTTTGACACTTTCATTTCATCATAAGAGAGAACTGTTGTTTTTTCAAAACTATTCATAGTGTGGCCTGTAACTTCCATTACACGAATTACATCAGCCAGAATCCCTTGTCTCAAGTTTAAACTTGAAGCCCATCTCTGCAATGAAGAAATTCCTGGTAAAGGGCTAATGTAGCTTTTGCCTGAGGTAAATGTAACATCGTTTGCTGAGATATCTGATGGTAAATGCAGTCGAAATATCATCTGAAGCCCATTTAACGTGATTCTTTTTATTGATGATGATATCTAATTGGCTTTTACTCAGCACCCCTGAGAATGTACCAATGTCTTGCTGGTTCAGTACTATCTGAGAGGTCTTTCCCAATTTCGCTGATAATTCTTCAACTGTTTTTTCTAGTTTCTCAATTTGCTTCTGGTAATCAATAATGTGTGCTCTATTTTGTAAACATTGCTTTCTTAACTGCTCACTTTCTTCTAAAATCTTGTTGTAATTCTCAAGAAGAATTGCAAACCTGTTGTCATCTGCCTGGGTTTGAAGTGGTGCTTCTTTTTCACCCACTGAATTTTGTTCACTCTCTTCTCTGAGTAGATCTTGAAACAATGTCCTCTGGTTCCTTTTTTATTAATCTTTGATTCCTTGATGCTGACTCTCCTATACTGGTGTGATCTGGAGTTAAATGTAGCGTTGGCACAGCTGGAAGTAATATGAGAACAACAAAGTTCATGTGGGATGTACCGTACGGTATGTAGTTGTAGGCCTAGCAAGTGTTTTTTTTTTAAATTAATATTAAGCTAACCCTCCCGTTTACATTTATGATTTGATAATACAGCCATTGTATTTTGAAAGATAGTGCTCCAACCACTAAAATACCATAGGCTATACGAAATATGTCAAAAATATTAACAGCTTTAAACTCATCCTAGCAAATCATCAAAACGGTAGGCCAGCTAGGCTCACTTACCATTTGGTTTTAGATTCCTTGGAAATCTTGGCTTTATATTAAGCAATTAGGCCCTGTAGTCTAATCCAAAGTCTTCAGTCTTAAAGTGGAGGGAACATATTCTACTTGTTTGAGGGTTGAAATGATCTTTTCGCTTACTTGCAGCAATCCACTGATTGCGACAGGCGCGGATCTAGAGTTTGCCTTTGGAGGGGGTCAGAGAATAGAAATTGTTAAGAAAAATGGTATCACTAAAAACGCATCACAAAATAACCAAACGTACAAAACCAGACCAATTTTTTTTGCAAGCTACATGGATAGAAATTTGATGCGTTTAGCGCACCAAAAATATTCGTACAAATTGCAACGGCGTGTTTTGCGACTTTTACATCGAGCTTCAAGAAAAGTATCAAGGTACGTTAGTTTCGGCAAATCGAGTTGGTACCGACAAAGGGAGAAAGTCACAGCTTAAATCGCCAACCAAGCTTGCAGTTCGGACGTCGGCAAAATATTTTGGTGCGAAAAAAGCCCCGAATTTCTATCCGTGTATATACAAAATATGACGAACAAAAAATGTATTTTTTTATAAACCAATATATACTCGGCACAACAATTAGCGGGCCAGAAGCTTTTGGATTCTCCCATTTCAACAGTTGTTGCCGAGTACGAATTGTGGGTCGCAAAATGGGAGCGCATTGTTGAAAACGGCGACATTATCCCTTTGTTGTCATTTGTGATGAGTGTGACGAGGATATTTATCCATCCATTAATAAACTGTTACGTATCCTCATCACACTTCCTGTGAGTGTAGCCAATGCAGGAAGAAGTTTTTCAACTCTCCGTCGCCTCAAAACTTGGCTAAGAGCAACCATGGCAGAAGACAGGCTCACCGGACTTGCATTGCTGCACATTCATCGTGTCTTCACTATAAACATCGATTTGGTAATCACAAGATTTACTAAACAAAATAGACGAGTTGATTTTGTTATATAAATAATCGTTTTTATATAACAGGTAGGCTATGAAGTTGTAAATATGTACAGTTTTAACAGAACATAATAATTGCAATCAAGATATTTTCAGTATTGAATAAAATGAAAAACAAACCTGTTTTTCAGTTAAAATCCGCTAAGTTTTATTTGCCTGGTTGTGTTTTCGTTTTTTGAGTTTGCAAAAAAAATTTGTCTCCGTTTGTGGGGTAGGGGGCGGGCCATGACCCCCGTGACCCTCCCCTTGAATCCGCGCCTGGATTGCGAAGGCATGCGTCTTTTGGCATCGTGAAATACGACACGTCATTTCCAACATTATAAAAACTGTGACAAACTACCACAACACATCTTTGGCCTGGCATGATTATAAACAAAAGGGCCTAAACCCCGTGTTTAAACCTCTGTAATCCATACAATATAATGTGTGGGAAAGTTGACTTTCCTGCGGGGAACTTGCAGTACGCATGCGCGCCCGGCTATTCCAAACTTAAAATATATCGGCTTTCTGCATGCCAATGGTTGTCATTGCAGCAGACGACACGCGGCCAGTGAAAGAACGAATGTGCTGAGTGAGTGAAGCGAGTAGTGACCAACTTAATGTTTTTGGAATGCGCGATACGCAGACATCTGCAGTTCAAACCCAACTGCCATCTCCTGGCGCGATAACAAAAATACCAGCGATGTCAGCGCCTTTCGTTGCACGAGCAGATCTCAATGAGCAAGTTCAACGAATAACGTACGCCTATATTTATATATATGGAGTGGACAACGTTACATAATCGTCTTAATTATCATGTGAACCAAGGCCATCGCGTTTTCAATGGTCAAGATACATTATGTTTTCCAGTATCACTGCTACTGATAAATCGTAAAATACCATACATTGTCATCAGCTTGTGTGTTGCATTTTCTGTGAGCACTATATAATGACCAGGATCAGGCCCGGACTTAGAGATCCAGGGCCCCTAGGCACTTGACATTTGCCCCCCCCCCCCCCTACCATCTCGAAGCTATTTTGGAAATTTAGAAAATTCAATGCACTAGTACAGAACATATAATTTTAATCGACTTTAATTACTCTAATAAACATTAGAATAATACAGTCTATGTTACTGTTGTTACGTTATTCTCTAAAATTTATAGAATCATACGACGAACTTTCTTCTGTGCCAAAGAATAAATGACGTCATCATAGTCAATTGACTGCATTATTACAGAGAGTGAATTGAGCCTGATCTCTCCGGTGTTAGATCTTAAGTAATTATTTACTCTCTTTAGTTTGATACTGGTGTACACAACAGCATTCGGAGCGCAATTGCTACGTTTGGATAAATGTCGAAAAAGCCTTTTTCCGATATTTGTATAGCTTCAGTGACGATAACTCCATAACTTCATCATTAGACGACAAATGAGCTTGCAGGTGCAGACACTCGTTTTCTAAAGTCTTATCCAAGTGCCCCGGATAAAAAGTTATAAGGTTTCTGGCTCCTTCACGAATGCCTTTAGATTCCAAACGATGTAGTTTCGTAAGAAAGTCAAACATTTCATTTAACTCCTCATAAGCAGATAAGATTCCGCCACCGGAGCCCCTAGGCTGGCTGGGCCCCTAGGCCGGGGCCTTGTAGGCCTAGGCAGAAATCTGGCACTGACCAGGATAGATCAACTATGTCTCGCGAGGACTGTATTGTTTGACGTGACAACCTCAAATAAATTGAGTTGGAATACAGCGACGTTCGTGAAAAAGTTTTACAGTGAAAGGTGATGATATCGTATTATCTCTCTTCTGCTGCAACGCTCTCTCTCTCTCTTTTCTGTTGCTGCGCTCGAGTGTCGCTACTGTCGTTTTTGGATGGATTTTGATGCGGTTTTCGTCATTCTGTGAAGGAAATCTTGAGGAAGATTACTGTAGAAAATTATTTATTTATCATCAAAGGAAGCCGATCAGTAACGATTTCAGTAAAAAAAAAGTCGAAAATAAAACACATGGCTCCCGTGCGCATTTTAAGCTTACGCTGGACAAACCGTTAAAAAATCTGTATAACTTACTATGAGTGTAAGAATTGTTCAGCATGAAAAGTACTACAAGAAAGTCCGCGAGAGCATATCTCTATCTTCAATACATCGCCCACTATAAGTGTTTTGACGTTTTAATTTCTTCCAACAATCGCCATTCAAATACTGTGGCGACAATTTAGGAGCTAGCTCGGGGCGAGCTTATTACACCAGTTACAGCCTAGCTAGCGGGCGAGCCTATTACCCCAGATACAGTCAGTAGCAAACTGTCGAGTCGTGTTGAGTTAAAACTTCAGAGAACAGTGGCTGTGTTTGGAGTTTCCCTGCAAGTGCAACTCGGCTTTTCTTCATTTCGCCTGTGAAATTTCCGTTCCGCAAAATACATAATTAAAATCTGTACGAAGCTGAAATTTTGCAAGAGCGTCAGTTTAAATAAATCAGTCCGAGAAGACGTTGTCACGCTCAAATATCGTCACGCATGGTAGTTGCACACACCAAAAAATAAAAACAATGGCCAAACAAGGGTAGTTTCCGAGGGTGGGAGAACACAAGGGGCTGCATCCTTGTTTCTTTTTTTTGCCAGAAGATTCTGTGAAACATTCGTGAATTTTAAACTTAATAAAATCTTTTAGGTAATTGCCGTATCTCTTAAGAGGTTTCGCCTAGGTGACCAAGTCAGGCTCATCAGCGGGTTCTTGGTACTACACCCTGTCCGGACCATTAGCAATATTGGAAACCTAGTCTGTGTTACTATAGCAAAAGACCATTCACGAAAAGAAATACCGTAATTGACTGTTACAAGTGTATGACAGTGGCGACAGATCCCTTCTCTTACTGTACTGTAAATACGACAGAGGCCGCGAACCAGCTACAAGTAAAATACGCACGGCGCTGAAACGTATGAACCATTTACTTTAAGACTTCTTGAGAAGAAAAGTTTCCACTATGAAAATTCGTTTTTTTTGTATACCTAACTATGTTCACGGAGTACGATATAGCCTACAGTACTTCACCACAAGTCGTAATTATCTCAACTAATTGGGTATCTTGCCAGCTCCGTTTGTAATAAATGAAATTCTAGCATTCGGGGCTTCCCGATGCGCTGTTGTGTAACGGTAGATGCTAGTCAACTGACGCTGACTCAACGCGCTTCGCCCGTCCCACGTCCTTTCTATAGGGAAGGCTCTAACTGAAGTTACTGCAACACAAACAGTATGACTAGAGGTTATCAGACAAGTCGAACACACACCCAAGAACACGGGGCTAATGACCAAGGAAGTCCCAAGGCCCTAATTTGAATAGAAACAATATGTCAATACATAACTGCGTTGTGTGGTTTATCAGTTAGAGAGTAAAAAGTCCAACAGCGATGAGTGTCAAATTGACAACACGGGCGTATTTTCCGATCATAACAGCCGACTGTGGATCATTCATTTACGGTGAATATTGCACACGCAGGTATCGGATATAGCCAATCTACCTGATAGCAGTAGTGCGGATAAGATAACAAACAGCCAGATAAAATGGTACATCATCGCACGATAGTCTACTGTAGTAACCCAGTGCTCTCGTGCTTGATTCGGGCGGACTCTTAACGCTTCCAACCACTTAAACGGGTGAGTAAGTCTAATGAGACAGTGCGTGTTCAGGAGAATACGCAATCTCGGCATTATTTTTATCATTTTAAATGATCTTGTCAACTTCGTCGTTACGCTGGGGTCTGGCGTTACGTTACGGTGACGGGACGAAATGTACTCAGATGCATTGAAGTGTGTGACGTCACAGTACCGCTTGGTATATGTGTTCCCCGACAATCTCTACTTCGTTAGTATAAGACAAAAATCGCCGATTCTTGGATGTCACGGGTAATCTCGGGAACCACTGGATGGATTTTTATGCAGTTTTCACCATTCTGTAAAGGATATCTCGAGGAAAGATTCTGCAGAAAATAATGTATGTATGATCAAAGGAAGCCAAGCAGTAACGATTTCAGTGAAAAAGTCGAAAACAAACTTGGCGTTCGTGCGGTTCTTAAGCTTACGCTGGGCAAACCGTTAAAAATATCAACATACTATGAGTGTAAGAATTGGTCAGCATGAAAAGTTCTACAAAAAAGTCCACGAGAGCATATCTCTATCTTCAATACATCGCCCACTATAAGTGTTTTTAGACCGGATGGAAGGGACACGTTCCCGCGCGCCAGACCTTGCTTTGCCCTTGGTTTGCACTTGGTTTGCACTTGTCGTTCGCGAGTAATTTGAAACAAGATAAGCAAGATAAGTATTATGCAGATAATTTTCTAACATGTCAAGAGTCTTTGGCTTCGAGCGAAGCTAGAATCCTCCAGCCTTTCTAGCATTTTTCAGAATTTGTAGCATTTAAAATGATACAAAGCCTAGTCTTTCAGACTGACTGTCACTTTTTTTTCAAGCAGTTCTAGAGCGCGTAGTTGGTAGCATGCTGAGCTTCTATACCCGGCCGAAGTCGTCGGATTTTTCAAGAGCGTTAAAAATTCGTCAGTATGCCTTTCTTTGGAGGGGAAGTAAAGCCGGCGGGTTCATGTCATAGATTTATGGCATGTAAAAGAACCTTCCACTAACTACAATTGTGTGAAGCTAAATTTGTGCGTTAGATTTGATTAACGCTCTATTAAGTTCCAACCTTCGCCGCTAGGTGCTGGTTGCGGTGGCATCTAGCAGCCAAGTTCACAACTAGGTGTCGTTGATGATAGCATTTGGTAGCAAAAGTAGGAACTACTTTGAAATTGATCGTCTGCAGTCCTTACCTGAATTACAGATAACACACATTGATACAATTAACACCGGTTATCACACAGATTATAGACACACCCAAAGTGCACCGCGTTGTCACAGCCCCTAAACTGAGGAATCAACCAACGCAGTACTAGAGAATTTCAATACGATTCGGGTCTGGAAACGTCGCTGGTCATTCAATGCATTGGATGCGTGTCATGCCAGTCATACAATAATTTATTCATCTATTGTCGTCCTGGAAGCCGTACCTTATTCAGGGTCAGGTAATATGGACATTTGTCTAGAGATGTACTATAGTAGGGGACTGCGATCGTATTGGAAGAGACTACCTCTTTGCTTAGTGACTATCATTCTTAGCTGGCTGTCACCGCGGAGTTCCAGGTTCGAATTCAGAGGTCAGAGTAATTCAGGCCTGTTGGAGTAACGTATAATTTAATTATTCCTAGAACTTTGATTAAATTCCAAGGATATTTTAATGAACTCTATTTCTGATTGTGTAACAGCTAACCACATGTCCAATTTTACAATATGGAACTTGTTTTCTACACCACACCTACATTAAGCTGCCATATGACGTTGCACGCTATCCTATTGCTGTTGTAATTGTTATTGTTTTCTCATTTGAGGGGCTTGGACATCGTGGATCTCACCTCATGCGTGTGCAACATTGCCTGATAACCTGCGTTGTTGTGATGGCTGTATTAGTGTGTGTATTTGTAATTCAGGTGAAGATTGGAAAGGAGGTGGCCGTGATCATAAGTTAGGATCCATCAGGGGATTTTTCTGGAGTAGACGTGGGAAACCACGAAAAAACACTCCCATGATGGCTAAGATGCTATAATATCAGTGAGGATGAATTACAGCGAGTGTACCAAAACTTCCTACGTTGGTGCAACGTGTGTTTAGAAATGAAAGACAGGATTTCCAGCAACTACTCTGAAATTCATGTAAGTTATTATGGTTATTAAATTCGTTAAAATTGTAAATGTGTGAAACTAGTTGGGCGCTACGCTGCTGCTAGAACTCGCGTCAGCCGGGAAGGCGGCCGGCTCTCTGGGATTTGCATAGAGAAAGACACAGATACATGCCCACTATTGCAACAGGTCCACCACGGTAATCTGTGGTCCACCAGGTCCGAGTCCCCACACCGCAGGCTGCTGCCGTGAGTTCCTGCGGTGTAGCAACACCACCGCTTAGCTCATCGAGCTGCTGCTGTACACTTTGTAAACTATTTCTCGGGCTTGCCTATGCACAACCTGTCGTTTAATTCCCTCTGCTTCCATAGCACTCAAAATGTACACAATCGCTTCCACTGGATCTTTAAATATTACGATATTGTTACGTGCCACCCCCCTAGTGGCACTTTTGTTAACTGGATTACGGTGGGTTGAAGCACAACACAGATTGTTTCTTTAAAGAAATAATTAACATTATTGCGGCCCGAAAATTGCACTACTCATCAGCAAATACAAGCAATTGGAACCTTACTCCAGTTTCCTCAAGTCTCTTCCTTGAGCGCTCTTGGCCCTTTCACTTGTCAACAGACCACAGAAGTTAATCCGTCCTAATGAGTACGGTGGCCTTGACAGAAACTACCTGCTCCTCTCCCTTATGTACACCGACTACAGTTACTTACGATCACTTGCTGCAGGCTGTTCACAAGCTGGGAGAAACAATGTCACTGGATTTCGTAACTCGCACGGCACTTCGTCACCACACTTCTGTCGCTCAGGAAAACACGCACTAGCTCAGAAACACACACCCACATAAAGCCCGGCCCCTTACTGTTGAAGCCGCGTATATAGCAGGCTGGTGACTCAATGAATTCTAGAATCGTCCAGGACACACGGCTTCTCGACATTTCCTTCACTGGCGGGGTCACGAATATTCTGGACCATCCCTTTCACTTCGCAGCCCGTTGCGTAACGCGCACGTAATACACTGAGGCAGAGTACACACAGCCCGGGGGAGCTGTGACTCATGCGGCGAGCGACAACACAAACTCACAGCCGTAACAATATAATCACACACTAGCTCAGATTCTCAAGACAGACTGAATGTGATTGGTGGGATGGAAGTGAGGCATGACGTAATGGAAGCGTTGTGATCTGCGCACCGTCTTCCCAGCTGACTCGACATCTAGCACTAATGGCTTGCTCAACACGCTGCAATACACAGTGCCCCGGTCGCCTCACGGGCTCTGCGAGTTTCCGTTCCATTGGGAGGGCCCTCACTGTATTTGAAATGGTGTAAGCTACCTGGAATGTGAAAACCTCGGGGGAAACCACTGGCTGCTGTCCGTGTCGGGATTCGAACCTCAGGTATTGTAACGATTCGATCCCATAGCTGTTATATTTATAGGGTTATTCATTTATAATTATCATATTTATTATTATTATTAACTAGTACATCCATGAGATGATTTTTATATCAGATAATTGTAAGCGGTTTTGATTATTATATTCAATTAGATTTTTATTAACAATTACTTGTAAAGAGACGAAGTATTATATATTGCAACAAGACTGGCGATATGGACTAACCCTGTGCGTCACAAACTGAACGACGTAGTAAGAATTTCACCACGGCAAACTGCGTCATTTTCCTGAGATGTTAAGAAACCCACTATGGTGTAACCAACACGCCATTTTCTACGGTATATACGCGTCAATATATATTGCAAGTTATGAGTCAAGAATGGAGAAGGCTAATAGAGAGGGAAGCTGTGACACCACGTGACAAGGAAGTCATTAGTATTAGTACCTGCGACTCCGACAAAAGACGCATTGATCTATAGCTATCAATGAAGGAAGGAAGGAAGTTGTAACCTTTCTTTCTGGGTCCTAATGGACTGAGCACCGAGAGTCGACACTGAACGATGTCTTGCCGACATCTATATCAATACATAATGGGTTATATCCCTGATCAAGAGTCTTTCTACAGATGGCAACGTACTTAATGAGGATATTTCATAGTAAATGAGATATCACATCATTTTTTTAAACATAAGCGACGTAACATCGAGATCATCGATCATTTCTTAAATATGACGAATCTTCGACTGGGTGAGCCAACAATTCAATAAAACTATCGTCTCTATTATAATTTAACTTCATTTAACTTTCAATTCATTTTAATATTCATTTTCTTTTAAATAATTAATTGCCGCATTGAGTAATTTTAAATTCAATTGTGTGACTATCACTATTCTGTTTTATTAATATTTTGTTTTTGCATTTAATAAATTCATTCTCTTCAACGTAATGCCTATTTCTTTCATTGTAGTTGGTACATTAAGGCAATCATACTCCTTGATTAAATACGGATTGGTTAGATGACTTTGTCTCACTGCGGCCCGGGTAAGTGGTTCTCGACTCTACTGCTGATAGCCGAGGTTAAATCAATAAATTTCGATTCACTATCTTAAATAGGAATCTGGCGCTCAACAACTTATTATATTACACTATCACAGGTAAGGTCACACCACAGTGTATATTATTTATTCATATCATGTTTGTTTTATTGAACCACAATAGTCAACACCACGTTCAACTTACATTAAAAATGTTACATTTGGCGCCACAAAGTAGGACACGAAAACCATTCGGTATTTAGTCAGAGGAGTGTATAATTTCAGTGCAAATTGTCAGTGCTTTTGGGGGACAGTGAAGTGAAGTGAAATTTTGGACGGGCAATTGTTATACGGTGTACTTCAAGATGTCGGAGGAGGAACAGAGGCAGTTGAGAAGTAGGGATGCAGTCAAGAAAGTTAATTATAAGGAGGTTGATAGCGGTAGCGATGTTGAGAGCGTAGAGAATAATACCAAGATGTCGGAGGTAAATCTTGAGAATAATCCTGAGGTTAACCCTGACACTAATTCAGAGGAAAATATCGAGACGAATATAGAGGTACATCCTGAGACTAGTGGTAGTCTAGAGAAAGAAAAGTCTATAGAGATTCCTGAAGATCCATTAACTGCGCTCATAAGGCAGATGAGTAGAGATTTAAGTGCGAAATTTGTTGAAAGTATGAATAAAAATAGTGAAGAGAATAAAAGAAATTATTTGGAATTCAATGGTAAATTTAAGAAATTAGATAAAGATATGAATAAAAATATGGAAGAGAGTAAGAAAGATAATTTAGAAAGTAGGAAGGAATTCAATGATAAATTTGAGAAATTAGATAAAGATATGAATAAAAATATGGAAGAGAGTAAGAAAGATAATTTGGAAAGTAGGAAGGAATTGAGTAGAGATTTAGGTGAGAAATTAGATAAGAGTAATCAAAAGATGAGAGAGGATATGAGTAAAATAAATCAGAAATTGGAAGAGAATAATGTAAAACTAGATATTGTGGAAACGATGAATAGAGAATTAAGTATGAAGTATGATATGCTACAGGAGAGTATTCAGGGGGTGAAACAGGAAATCAGAGGTGAAATTAAGGAGGAGGTAGAGATGAAGGCTAAAGATATTATTAAGACAGTAGATAAGAAATTAGAAGCAGCAGAAAGTAGGATTCAGGAAAGAATAGTAACTGTGATTGAAGAGAAAATAGCCACTCAAGGTGAAAGTTTTAGCAAATTGGTAGAAGTGGAAACTAGGCAGGTGGTAGAGACTTTAGGGGAAACTGCAGTAGAATCAGTAAAGACAGCCTGTAAGGAGACTATAATTGAAAGTAGAATGGAGTCAGACGAGATTTTAGGTGAAAGCAAATTGGAATTAGCGGAGATTTTAGGTGAAATCAGATTAGAGTCAGACGAGATTTTAGGTGAAAGCAAATTGGAATTAGTGGAGACTGTAATTGAAAGTAGATTAGAGTCATTGGAGATTGTAGGTGAAAGCAGATTGGAATCGGAGGAGATCTTAGGTGAGGAACGGCAAATAGCGGAGATTTTAGGTGAAATCAGATTAGAGTCAGACGAGATTTTAGGTGAAAATAGATTAGCGTCAGAGGAGATAGTAGGAGAAAGCATAGTAGAGTTGAAGGAGATTTTAGATGAACGCAGGATAGCTGTAGAAGAGACTATAGAATGTAGCGAAAAAGAAGTGAAGAAGATGAGAGAAAAGATAGGGATAGAAGTAGGTAAGATAAAGAAAGTACTAAGCACCCAAGAGATTAAGATGCAGACAATCATAGATAAATTAGATAGGCAAACTAGGGAAGAATTTAGTCCTGTGATAGAGGAAGTTAATATGAAATTATTAGTGGCAGAGAAGCGTGCGTTAAGTCATAGTCAGAAGAACATAATTAGTAAACAGGTTAAGAGGAGGAGAGAGATAGATAAGAGCAGAAGCAGTAGTCCACGGCTAAAGAGAGCATTAAGTGATAGTAACGGAGAAATGAAAATGAAACCTAAAGGTAGATATTTTAGAAGTAAAATGAAAGAAAAGAGAATTAAGTTGCTAGAGGAGAAAGAAATCAGGATGAGAGAGAGAAAGAAAGCATATGACGTGCAGTGGCGTACTGAATTAGCCAGACTTGGGGATGTGAGAGGGGGAAAGCCGAAGTACTGTGTTACTATGGATGAATGTAGTACAGAGGAAGTAGAAACTAATGTAACACGGAAGGAATTATGTGGAATTCTAGTTAAAGATAGAATTGAAGATGAATGTGGTAAGAACGGTGAAATGCCAGTGAACGTATTTATGTAAATTTATATTACCGATAGTTACTGTTCCGTATGACTTATATATTAAGTAATGAAGTTTAATAGGATTTAACAGAGGTAGATAAGGAACCTGCTGTGTGTAATTTTAATTCAGTCGTGAAGTTAGGATGGTAAGGGGCGCGTAGTGCCTACGCTTATTGATTTAGATTGACTAAAATTATTTAATTTTGAAGACAGAGGTTGTCGTGCTATTGAGCAATGCAGGTAAGTTGAATGTAGGTCCTTAAACTGCAGGTAAGTTGGATGAAGTAAGAATTAAATTTTAAAAGTAGGAAGGTTATTACATAGGTAAGTAATCGAAAGAAAGTAATAATTATTATGGCAACCATAATTAAGAATATAATGGTAATAAAGATTTAATTCAAAAGTGAGTGAAGATCAGATGATACAGTGGTAATAAAACTAGTGAGTTGAAGAATTAAGTATTGATTTAATAAAGAAGTTTCAGTTGAGGACAACGAGGTTATCAGTGGATATATTTTGAGAAATTTATAAGTGGTTTAGAATTGTTAATGGTAATGCGTTGTATGAATTAACCAACATCGGGTTGAAATGAGGAAGTAGTAACTAATTAGGACATCTGGTAACTTACTTGGTGACAGATATGTGTGTGTGTATGTGTGTATTTTCACGTAAATGGACGTGAGTTTGAAGAAGTAGGCCAACGAAGGTAATGCCGTTGAGCAAGGTGGTTTTAAAGTTTTGGTAAGATGCCAAATGAAGTTTTTTAAGGAGGAAGTTTTGGTAAGATGCCAAATGAAGTTTTTTAAGGAGGAAGTTTTGGTAAGATGCCAAATGAAGTAGGTTGGAGGAGGTTTTTGGTAAGATGAAGTAGGTCAGCGAGGTATATTCCGTTGAGCAATAATTATTTTTTTATGGTATCTACGGGACTACGTGAAGTTAATAAGGGAGTTTTTTTTAAAGTATATATGGATGTATGCACACAAGGTAATAAGAGATTACAAAGGTAATATGGTCCAAGTTTGAGTTACAGTTACGCAGGTTTTAAAGATATTACAAGGCTTGTTATCGAGCTAAACCACTTTTAGTAAAAAAATTACTAACGAATTAATTATGTGGTAGATTGTTGTCCTATACACAGGTAAAAGTAAAGATAATAATTATAATTAAAAGGTTGACATAATATTTACTAATATTGAAAGGAATTTGTTATAATTCGACGTTTTGAGGATTTTAAAAGTAAATTATTTTTTTAGTAGACAGGAAATTAAGTTTTATTTATGTCATACAGAGTTAGTAAAGATAAGTTTAAAATTTTGAAGACAAGAATAAGTTAGTAATGTAAGGTGAGTATACCTAAGGGGTAATAATGAAGTTTCAATTAAAGGCAGGTGTAAGTTACGCATTTAATTTGATAGAGAAGAAAGTATCTGAACTGTGTTAGAACTCAGAACTTGCTTTATGAAGTGATTATGGGAGAATATTTGCTAATTATGAGTGTCAGTGTTATTGACTGTCAACTGGAACACTGTCATTATTTGAGGAAGACAATAGTTAGGAAAGCTAAGTGTGATGTTATTATTCCAAGGAATTAGTCGAAGCATGTAAGATTTTTTAGCTGAAATTTAGTGTGTTATTGGTCAGTAAGAGGTGACCTGTAACAGTAAGAAGAAGTGGGATTATACCACGAATAGGGGAGGTTTTTGTATGTGACGTGTGATGTCACGATGAGTTTTGAGAGATTCTGGTATAGCAAGAGTGAGCTATAGTCCAGGCGGTCAGAACAAGTAGGAAGTGGTGTTTGGAGGACACGGTACTTAATTAAGAGTTTTGAGAGAAAACTAAGGGGGGTTTTTAGGCATTCAGCAAAAAGTCAAATCATGAATAGACTAAGTTCAAAGTATAAGAGCATTAATATTTTGTGGAACGAAATATTTATTCCGAGGAGTTTGTCATGTGTTTTTGTGAAATAGTTTAGTGATATACGTAATTCAGGTATTGAGTAGTATTTTGTCCAAGTCTTAATCATTTTGTTATGGTAAGTAAGGAATGACGTTACGGTAAAGTTATATCTTGACGCTAAGTTAAATTTTATAAAGTGAACGAGAAGTCAGATTTTATGTTTATTGGTGATTTTGAAAATTCAAGTTATTGTTTTCGAGAAGTAGTAAAGAGGAATTATAGTTTTATGAGAAGTTAAGAAGTCGTGGAGACTTAGGAAGTATTAATTTGGAAGGAGGCGGCCGTGGCCTAAGAAAGAATTAAGCCACGAAGGCAGGTGAGTAGTAACTTGGATATTTAAATGAACTGTTTAATAACTGCTTTGAGGTATTTCGATGTCATTATGTATTTGGGGAAATATTTACATGTATGACATATGCACTGAAATAGGAATTGCCTTAGGTATCTTGCTAAGTTATTTTTTTCTTCAATTATTGAAATTTTACTGCATTTGAGTAATCCCTTTATAAAGACGAAAGGAATATTGTATTGTTTGCATCCTATTATCGTGTGCTGTAATAGTTATTATGGGTTAATCAGCTGGTATTACAACAATGTACTTCTACGCCAGACTGATATACAAAAACTACGTTCAAAAGAGATGAAGCCAAAATTGTATGTCATGCATACGATCACCGAAATATAAACGAGTGCAGCGTTGACATATATGTCAAAAATAAAAGTGAAGGGCATTTTATATGTATTTTTTTTACAGCATATAAAAAAAATGAACATTATGAACATTTGGAAGAATGAGATGAATGAAAGTTAAAATATGATTTTTTTGTGAAGAATACATTTATGTATATATTTTTTACAACATATATAAAGAAGAATGAACATTATGAACATTTGGAAGAATGAGAAATGATAGTACAAATATGTAAAGTGAAAAGAGTATGTTCTTGTATATCTTTATGTATTGTTGAAGGGTATTATTTGTATGTTGTCGTTATGGGGGTATTAATATTTAAATTTGTATTCATTTGTGTAGGATGTGTAGTGATATAAATAATGTTACATTTTATTTTAAATTATTTATATCAGGGGCGATTGTAACGATTCGATCCCATAGCTGTTATATTTATAGGGTTATTCATTTATAATTATCATATTTATTATTATTATTAACTAGTACATCCATGAGATGATTTTTATATCAGATAATTGTAAGCGGTTTTGATTATTATATTCAATTAGATTTTTATTAACAATTACTTGTAAAGAGACGAAGTATTATATATTGCAACAAGACTGGCGATATGGACTAACCCTGTGCGTCACAAACTGAACGACGTAGTAAGAATTTCACCACGGCAAACTGCGTCATTTTCCTGAGATGTTAAGAAACCCACTATGGTGTAACCAACACGCCATTTTCTACGGTATATACGCGTCAATATATATTGCAAGTTATGAGTCAAGAATGGAGAAGGCTAATAGAGAGGGAAGCTGTGACACCACGTGACAAGGAAGTCATTAGTATTAGTACCTGCGACTCCGACAAAAGACGCATTGATCTATAGCTATCAATGAAGGAAGGAAGGAAGTTGTAACCTTTCTTTCTGGGTCCTAATGGACTGAGCACCGAGAGTCGACACTGAACGATGTCTTGCCGACATCTATATCAATACATAATGGGTTATATCCCTGATCAAGAGTCTTTCTACAGATGGCAACGTACTTAATGAGGATATTTCATAGTAAATGAGATATCACATCATTTTTTTAAACATAAGCGACGTAACATCGAGATCATCGATCATTTCTTAAATATGACGAATCTTCGACTGGGTGAGCCAACAATTCAATAAAACTATCGTCTCTATTATAATTTAACTTCATTTAACTTTCAATTCATTTTAATATTCATTTTCTTTTAAATAATTAATTGCCGCATTGAGTAATTTTAAATTCAATTGTGTGACTATCACTATTCTGTTTTATTAATATTTTGTTTTTGCATTTAATAAATTCATTCTCTTCAACGTAATGCCTATTTCTTTCATTGTAGTTGGTACATTAAGGCAATCATACTCCTTGATTAAATACGGATTGGTTAGATGACTTTGTCTCACTGCGGCCCGGGTAAGTGGTTCTCGACTCTACTGCTGATAGCCGAGGTTAAATCAATAAATTTCGATTCACTATCTTAAATAGGAATCTGGCGCTCAACAACTTATTATATTACACTATCACAGGTAAGGTCACACCACAGTGTATATTATTTATTCATATCATGTTTGTTTTATTGAACCACAATAGTCAACACCACGTTCAACTTACATTAAAAATGTTACAGTATCTGTACGCTCCTCCTTTATTCAGTCTATAGAGTGTCTCAACCTTAAAAGACAGTATGGAATTAAATGTAGTATTTGCCTCTCACTCGCACTCCTATGTCCTGCAATTAGCTTCGTCCTCTTCTACCCCGGCGATGTTGCCATTTCCCAATAATTGAAAGTGACAAATCTAAGAAAATGTTTGTGTGGTATTATAGAGAATTTCCCGCTCTTTTTGATGGTGTAAAAATAAAAGCCATAAATAATTAACACATGGCCCAATTTTCACAATTACGATATTTTAGCACGAATCTATATTTTTGCATTTATAAAACTTTTCACGCCATAGATAATGAACTAATGATCGCAACAGATCAAGAATTTATTTTTAGATTGCCTGATGTTGGTAGAAGATACCCTACTTCTCAGGGCAGTAATTATTTTCATAATAAGAAAATTATGATTTTTTTTCTTAAATGTTACTTGAAAAATCTGGGATGGTGTCACATAAAAGTTAGCTAGCGAGAAAGTTTTTTGCTGTTGACTTCACGTTGGTGACTAAGCGAGAAGAAATGTTCATTAATGTCTGAAATAGTTTTTAAAGCAAACCAGAGCTCAATATTAGGTAGCATTCATAAGTTATAGCACTTCGCTTAGTCCTCCCGCTCAGCGCTGACGCACCGGAACTTTGTTTACTAACTTGGCCCGCAGGCTATCTCCCCCGACTACGTTTGAAGGAGGGTAGGTGATGATGTGAAGTATAACTAAGAAATGAAGTGGATTTTGTGTTCTTTATAAATTGTCCGCTTCGTTGCGTTCTTGGCTGTCACTGTGCTGTCACTGAGGAGGCCCGGGTTTGAATCCCGGCTCTGCCAAGAAATGTAATTCTGATCTGAGGGCTGGAACGGGGTGTACTCAACTCCATGAGACAAAACTGCGAAGAGGCGAGTTCGATTCCTACCTCAGCCATCCTCGAAGTGGTTTCCGTAGTTTGCCTTTGTTCGTCCCGGGAATTAACAAGGATTCGTTAATGGTGCAGAGTTAACGTTTCTGTGCCAAAAAGAACACGGTAGACACACACGACAAAATGACAGGTGAAGTATATGAAAAGTGGTTCGCCGAGCAGTATTGTTGCTCAATGTTCCCGAAGGATCTAGCCTAGTAATAGACAATGTAGGCTATCACAGCAGAGAAATATGTTCTTGCTTGTCACCTTACCACACCACCATACCACGGTGAACTTAATCCCATCGAAATGGTATGGGCGTAAGTGAAGAACTATATAAAATTGAACAACGTCTCGTTCAAGAAACAAGAAATGAATAATTTAATTTCGGCTGCATACCCCCACTTGACCACACAAAATTGGGTAAATTACGTGGACCACAATACAGTATATTATTATTATTATTATTATTATTATGTCATATTATAATTTATTATAACCTATGATATTCGAGAAAAAGGCCTTATCATATTCATGAATAATCGAATAATTGAAAATTATAAATTATTATAATGTGTGTATTAAAATCGCGCTCTGAGCTTCGGTGTGTCATAATCGAAATATTGTACCGTCTTTCACTTCAAGGCATGAGGTACAATTATATACAACAAACAAATATTTTGGAAATTTCCCGAGTTTTGCGTAAAAGCACGCTTGTATACGAGTTATGTTACATCATGTGCTCGGCCTTGCAGAACTTTGTATATGCAGCAGATTTGGCATCAGCGCGCTCCATTTAATGCGTACTGTCTTTTAAGGAAGAGACGCACTATAGCTGTGGAGCAAATCGAAAGTGTCAAACTAAGCTAGTGGGCTTACCAATATTCATAACTATATAGTATTTTCTATAATGCAATCAAAGGCTGAAACATTATTAGGATTTAATTACCGCTGGTCTTAAAGTATTCTTTTGAAGGAATTTCGGATGGGGCTGCAGTCCCATCAGCGCCACTTTGGATACGTCCCTGAAGAATAAATAAATAAATAAATAAATAAATAAATAAATAAATAAATTAATAAATCTATGTCGACTCCTTATTAAACCCGTTTGTAATAGTGTCGGCGATGAGATGCGATGAAAGGTTATGTGACGGGTGGATTTTATGGCCGGATATCCTTCCTGAAGCCAACCTCATGAGAGGAGTTAATGAGAAATGAAATGAAACTGAACAAGGATATGGAAGGAAGCGGCCGTAGCCCATTAGAAGGTATCGACCCAACATTTGCCTGGAGTTGAACATGGGAAACTACGGAAAACCATTTCAAGGATGGCCGACGGTGGGGTTCGAACCCACATCTATCGAGTCCGCAGGTAGTTTGGCCCAATTGCCTAGCGCTACGCGTTAGTGAGCGTAGCTATTGCTGTCGGTAAATAAATAAATGTTATTATTATTATAGCCACGATCTTAATTTAGAATTTTCAACGTCAGCAAAAGTTCAAACGTTAACGATAATAGGCTGTAGATTGCGAGCCAGCGTGGGACTTACCCTCCCTCGATACCGCACGGTCAGCGGTTCTCTCCAACCGTCGAGTCTAGACCCAGGGCGAAAGCTGATAGTGCTAGCACTGGACCTGCGAACAATTAATTGGCACGTGTTGCTTCATGAGTGACAAAGGATAAACTGCGTACGGTAAGTCTACTGTTAGTTATTATCTTAGTAAGGGTTTAGGATTTTACACAGTTTTATTATTTTCTTCTGGGGGCGTGGTGGCTTAGCGGTTAACTGTTGGCCTCACACCACGGAGGACCGTGTTCGATTCCCAGTCAATTCATGTGAGATTTTCAAAGTGAAATGGCATGTCCTGTGGTTCGGATTCCATGTAAAATTGAGGCCCCGTGGCTCATTTACTATTATTTTCCCTCGATGTGACTACAGACTAATACGAGGAAAAAAATAATAGTTCTCAGTATCGTTTGCGGGATATGCTTGCTGTGCATTAGTAGCCTACCATACGGGATGCAAACAGAGAAATACGGTATGGACCTTCCTGATAACACGCATTAGTTGGGCTGCATAAAACAATATTATTAGGGGCAGCTGATTCACCTGGTATTTTTAGCCTACTTTTCACATTTTGAAAAAATGAGGAAAAAGTAGACTTATGAGATCGATCCGGGAAAATGTCTGTCTGTCTGTCTGTCCTTCTGTCTGTCTGTCTCTGTCCTTCTGTCTGTCTGTCTGTGTGTGTGTTCCCCCCCCCTATCAACTCCTAAATGGCTGCAGCTATCGAAACCAAATTTGGTATGAGTAAAGATCTATACCGGGACATCTCAATGTCACACTTGAAAATGATGTCAGAGCTACCAACTGCTGAAAAATCGCAATTGAAATTTGAGGTCCATGTTGGATATCTTGGAATGTATCCATGGGAACGATTCCAAAATTGACACACGTATAGATAATAATACTTCAGTTTAATTTTCAGGAGGCCATATATGGCAGTGTTGCCAAAATGATTCTAAGCCTACTGATAAGTCCCATTTTTAAATGCATATAACTTCTAAACTATCAATTGGATTTCAACCAAATTTTGTATGTAATATGCGTACATAAACAGATATGACTGAGCGTATTCTTAAGAGCCACCAGGGTTGCCAACTGTCAATAAATGCTCTCTCTATTCTTTTATCCAAATACCAATATATCTGAACGTATGCAAGCCGACAGCTTTAAACAATGCACACGTATAGTACCTGACATTCTACATTAATTTGGAGTAACTTATGTACGTCAGTGCTACCAATATGATTCTAAGCCTACTGATAGGACCAAATTTAAATACATGTAACTTCTATACTATCGATTGGATTTCAACCAAATTTCGTATGTGCTATGTGTACCATAACAGATATGACTATGCTTATTCCTAAGAGCAACCAGGGCTGCCAATTGTTAATAATGGCTGTCTCTATTTTTCTTACCCAAATATTAATATATCATAAGCCTCCGTGGCTTAGGCGGCAGCACGCCGGCCTCTCACCGCTGGGTCCGTGGTTCAAATCCCGGTCACTCCATGTGAGATCTGTGCTGGACAAAATGGAGGCAGACAGGTTTTTCTCCGGGTACTCCGGTTTTCCCTGTCAAAATTTCATTCCAGAAACACTCTCCACTATCATTTCATTTCATCAGTCATTCATTTAATCATTGCCCCAGAGGAGTGCGTCAGGCCTCGGCAGCCGGCACAGTCCATATCCTCGCCGCTAGATGGGGGCTTCATTCATTCCATTCCTGACCCGGTCGGAGACTGGAAGCAGGCTGTGGATTTTCATTTTCATTAATATATCAGAAAATATGTAAGCCAACTGCTTTAAAATTTGCACACGTATAGTACCTAGCTTTCTAGATTAATTAGGAGAAACTAATATACGTCAGTGCTGCCAACATGATTCTAAGCCTGCTGATAGGTCCAATTTTAAAATGCATGTAACTTCTATACGAACAAATGGATTTCATTCAAAATTGGCACAACAAGAGATCATAATATTTCAGATTATTTCTGACCAACGCATGCATGACATTGTTCCCAACATGATTTTAGGTGCGCTGATAGATCCAATGTCTAACTGCATGTAACGTCCATGGTATCCATTGGACTTCAACCAAATATTGTATTCTGTACCTTAAGGGATGGAACTAACAATATATTCAGTCACCAAAGCTGCCAACTATAGTGCTCTATTAGGCTACATGTATATTTCGAAATAGGTCTATATAGATTGGCATGAATCTTAAATTTTAAGAAAAGTAGGCTCTTCAGTTCGTCACGGAACTTCTTGTTGCATAGTATGATAAACCACCTAAATTCGTTTGTGAATAAGTCTCTCTTTTTGTTGTTGTTATACATTCGTTTTAGTGGGCTTCGGACATTTGAAGATGGTGATGATAATACTTGGTGTTTTAAGGGGCCTAACATCTAGATTATCAGCCCATTATGATATGGATTATATTGTAAATGGATATGATAACTACATACTACAACAACTAACTACAAACTTATATCTCCCCACAGAATGGAACCTCGCAGGCACCGTTTGTAGCAGCAGTTTTCGATCCTCTCTCTTTTTTTTTTGATTGATTAGGTTCCTTGCTGTGAAAAGGATTGTTAATTAACGTGTATACATTAGCCCAAATAGAATTTTATTTTGTACTAGCAGTAGAACCCGGCTTCGCCCGGTGGAATGATGATAATATTTCAGTCTCCTTAACACTCGACGTCATAAATTATATTTATTTATGTATTCATTTCTTACATTATCAAACCCAGTGACAATGTGTATACTTAAGTCACTATGGGAAGGCTCTGTAAAATAATGATCATTCTCGTGATATTTGTCTCAGTGGCGGCTCGTGACTTTCTAGACTGGGGGTTCAATAGAAAAGAGCACTCACTTCAAATGGCGGACCCTTAATCTACTACAAAGGTAAACAGTATACATGTGGTACCTCAAATTTCGTACAGATAGTTATGAACATTACAATGAGCGATTTCAAACACTGTGAGTTCAAATCATTCGCCTCAACCAGAACTTGAACCCTGGATCAGCATTATTAGTGAAGATCAAAGTTTTCTGTCTCGATGCCTCTCTCAAACACACGCACAAACAAGCACCTGTATTACAGGCTCCATCTGGTAATGAGCCTGGTTAAGAACATGCAACACTTCAAATCTTACAGCAATCGAGTATCAGGTTGAAATGGCTCACAAAATGAGGAATGGATATACTTATAAAAGGTAAAGGTAATTTAGAAGGAAAATGCTCATAAAAGGAATTTAGATTGAAAAATACCCACAAAATGTAGTTTAGGTTCAAATTACTTACAAAATGCAATGTAGATTCGAAATACTCAACAAAATGCAATTAAAATTCAAAATTTTTACAAAATGCAATTGAAATTGAAAATACGTACAAAATGCAAGTGAGGTTCAAAATACTTACAAAATGCAATTGGAATTGAAAATACACAATGCAAGTGAGATTTAAAAAGTCCGGTTCAGATTCAAAATACTCACAAAGTGCAATTGAAATTCAAAATACTTACAAAATGCAATTGAATTTGAAAATGCTTACAAAATGTATGGTAGATTCAAAATACTCACAATATGTGGAAGCCCGCGATTCAAAATAATGTACTTACAAAATGCAATTGAGATAGAATATACTTACAAAATGGAGTTTAGGTTGAAAATACTTACAAAGTAGATTGAAAAAACTTACAAAATGTGGTTGAGTTAAAAAACTCACAAAATGTAATTTAGAGATACCGGGAGCCAATTCATAAAAACAGGGCGGGAATGTTAGAGAAAAGGAACTATAATGAAAAGAAGGCTGATCCCACGAAGAATGAGGGATCAGGAAAGATAAGATAATGTTAATGTTATTGATTTTTACGTCCCTTTTAACTACTCTGGCTTTTAGAGACGCCGGGGTGCCGGAATTTTGCCCCGAACGGGATCTTTAACATGCCAGTAAATCAACTGACACGGCTCCCTCACATTTGAGCACCCTCAAATGCCAGCTGACTGCGCCAGGATACGAACCTGCAAGGGAAAGATAAGAGAAGGGCCAATGAAGGCGGGAAAGGAAGAGACTCCCTAGGCCTCGGATACCCTAATACTGTCGGGGTTGGAAGACAACAAGAGTTGACCAAGAGAGGTCCACAGGAAAGAAGACAGTGAGGAGCCCGGCACAAGTAAGTGGAAGCAATGCCGGACTCAGCTGGGATCCCGTGGTCGCCAACCCACGTCCCACTAGATGTGATCCCCTGGGGGACGCGGAAAAAATAATCGAATTACACAGTCACTAATTTCGCGCTGTTAATAGCCACAAGGAAATACTGAAAGTGATTTACGTTCCAGCACTTGACAGTGTGACTAACTTAAACCTGAGAAAATAGTGGAACTACAGTAGTGAGTTGGATAACTCCGGAGCGTAACAACTAACAAGACACCTTCTTCCGCTATTTTATTGGCATTATTTCAATCTAACTGAATCGTTTATTTAATTAGCCTTCAAATACAATAAATAGCTAGGTAGTTTAATTTATATAGATAAATTCATGGATAAATTACGGATGCATATAAACAGTCTAATGTGGCAGCCATGAAGCACCCTTTCAAAAGCGCCCCCGGTGAGCACTTTCGCTGTATGTTCATATTGGCCCATTGGCCCCATGGCCCAGGTGATTGGCCGCATTTATTTTACAAACACGTCAAGAGATGGCGGAGTGTATACCTTTTCGCAACCTTGAAGGGCTTGTGCCGCTGGACTATTGAACGAAATCAGCAATCTTATTGCGCATGCGTGTAGGAAGGATACAAGTTTGGCTTGTATCCACTGTTCCCTTCCCTTCTAACCCCCGCTACATGTCCCATGCCGCCGCTCTACCTCACTCGCCTATTCTCTGCAGGAAAGATTGGCCAAGACTGGGGGTTCAACCAGATCTTGCGCCGGCTTCACTTCCTTGCGCTCATTAACTGCAGTTGAACTCCGCGCTGTTTTCTGGCAAATATTTCTGTTACGTGTAGGGACAAAATGCTAAATATATTGCCAAATTTAATGGGGGTTCATTGCGCCATTGCGCTATAGCAAGAACCGCCACTGATTTGTCTTCAGTCCGAGTCGAGATATGTCGTTAGCGGTCCCAGAACTCGTGACATCTCAGTCGTAGAAGACTTTATGTGGTGGTGATTAGAAATTTAATGGACTTAAAATCTAGGTCATTTGCCCCCAATGACGTTGAGGGCGTAACATCTAGGTAATTTGCCCTACGGATCAGGATGATATTGAAAAAAGGAAGCTTGTAGTTTAACGTGACCGTTAATCTGTAGATCATGAGCCACGGGACCTCCTTTTTACGTGGAATCCGAACCACAGGACATGGCATTTCACTTCGAAAATCTCACATGCATTGACCGGGAATCGAACCCGGACCGCCTTAGGATGATATTGAAAATTACTACATAACTGACATATGAAACTTAGAAAATAATAGAAAAAGTTATTTTTAGGACTCACATTTCGGGAAAGACTTGATTATTTTTTGCCAAAGAGCTCCCACTTCGATCGCTATCTGGTTAAAAGTTTCGTCTTGTTAAGGTTTAAACTGTACGATAAATGTCTGAAGCAATTCCTCCAAGAGAAGCTTCCAGATTTCACAGTCGATATATCGTTAACGTTCCTGAGGATCCAGTTGTCTTTTCTTCTGACGCAAAACATCTTCTACATAGTGATGATGAACATAGAAGCGACTACTGGCACATGTAACTTTTCAACGATTGGGAAAAATTGATACTTTAAAGGAATGAGAGGTCATTTGCCCTTTTGATGAGGATGACAATGAAGACTACTACTACTGAACGGGTATATCAAACTTACAAACTAATGGAAGTACACATTTTATAAATCACAGGCGATGAAGACTGTGGTGTTGCTTAGTAGTACTGTATAATGGACGTAACATCTAGGTCATTTGCCCTTTTGATGAGGATGATAATGAAGACGACTACTACTGAACGGGTATATCAAACTTAAAAACTAATGGAAATACATATTTTTAAAATCACAGGCTAGGTAGACTGGTGTTGCTTAGTAGTATAATGGACGTAGGCCTAACATCTAGGTCATTTGCCCCTTTGATGAGGATGATAATGAAGACGACTACTACTGAACGGGTATATCAAACTTACAAACTAGTGGAAATACACATTTTAAAAATCACAGGCGATGAAGACTGTGGTGTTACTTAGTAGTATAATGGACGTAACATCTAGGTCATTTGCCCTTTTGATGAGGATGGTAATGAAAATTACTGCTGAATTGACACGACAAACTTACAAACTACCGTGATATAAAGAAATATTTCAAAATTCACAGGCGATGAAGACTTGTTGTGTGTGGTGATTAGTGGTATAATGGGCGTAACATCTAGATCATTTGCCCTTATGATGATAATAATAAGGTAATGAAAAATGACTACTAAACGAACATGGTGTAATTTTAAATCTGATATAGGTAATTCAGATCTCTACCTTCGATGTCTTCCAAAGTCTGAACGTTATTTTCTGGCTTAGGCCTATACTCGATGCGTGTAGTGAAAGAGCTTATCGAGTACTGCTCGGGTCCAAGCTGCACGAACCTGAGAATATCGCAGATGACGACGATATATGATGACAGACGTTCGGGGGGGGGTGTTCCCGGTCCTATTCTCATTGACCGGTGAATCACTCATTCTTTCGTAACACTACAGTGGTTTGAGCAAAGACCCTGTATGAACATCAGCATAGTCAGCAATACCAGGTAACACGGCGGGGTCTGAACATTTCTCTCATGTCACCTCGCGATGAATCAGCAAGCTATTCTCACACCTGCCCCCTCGTCCCCCTTCCACCCACCAGGGTCTCACAACTTGTGGGACTTGGGTTTGCGACCACGGGACCCCAGCTGAGTCCGGCATTGCTTCTACTTACTGGTGCCGGGCTCCTTTCAGTTCTCTTTCCTGTCAGCCTCCCTTGGTCAAACTCTTGTTCTCTTCCGAACCCGATGGTATCAGGGTATCCGAAGCCAAGCGACTCTTTCACTTTCCCGCCTTAATTGGCCCTTGTCTAATCATTCCTGATAGCCTCATTCTTCGAGGTGTCAGCCTTCTTTTTCTTTTCATAATATCTCATGTCTTCTGCTCAAGACCCTCAAGGAGGCAGGGTGTGTGTAGTCCCACCACTTCTGGTGCACCCTGGATAGTGCTACACCCTCAAGGGCTCACAGCATCTCCTGTCTTCTGCTCAAGACCCTCAAGGAGGCCGAAGTGAAATGACATGTCCAGTGGTTCGGATTCCACGTAAAAAGGAGGTCCCGTGGCTCATGATCTACAGATTAACGGTCACGTTAAGCTACAAGCTTCCTTCCTTCCTTCCTCAAGGAGGCAGGGTGTATGTAGCCCCACCACTTCTGATGCACCCTGGATAGTGCTACACCCTCAAGGGCTCATGGCTGGTGAGTTCGGGAGCTGGCAACCCTGAGGATTTCCTGAGCGGGTCCAGTTTTACCCCTTCTTTCCATTGCCTTTGGGACGGACCCTGTCCTCTTTCCGGGAATGGAGTGGTCTGTCCGCAATTTCAAGCAGACAGTGTTTCTTGCAGGGTACGAAAGGGTAAGTATACAAATTTTGGTTCTGATCGGTGAAACGGCGTAGATTTGTGCCAAAGGGCCTAAATGCAGGGAATGGGGGGTAATCTGTCCGCAATTTCAAGTGGACAGGGTTACCCGCAGGGTTCGAAAGGGTAAGTATACAAATTTTGGTCAGGATCGGTGAAACGAAATAGATTTTTGGCAAAGGGCCTAAATGCAGGAAATGGGGTGGTCTGTCTGAAATTTTAGGTGAACAGTGTTACTCGCAGGGTACCAAAGGGTAAGTATACAAATTTTGGTTCTGATCGGTGAAACGGTGTAGATTTGGGCCAAAGGGCCTAAATGCAGAGAATGGGGTGGTCTGTCCGAAATTTCAAGTGGACAGGGTTACCCGCAGGGTTGCAAAGCGTAAGTATACAAATTTTGGTTCGGATCGGTGAAACGGTGTAGATGATTGCCAAAGGGCCTAAATGCAGGAAATGGGGTGGTCTGTCCGAAATTTTAAGTGGACAGTGTTATTCACAGGGTTACATAGGGTAAGTATACAAATTTTGTTTGAGATCGGTGAAACGGTGTAGATTTGGGCCAAAGGGCCTAAATGCAGGGAGTGGGGTGGTCTGTCGGAAATTTCAAGTGGACAGGGTTACCCGCAGGGTTGCAAAGGGTAAGTATTCAAATTTTGGTTCAGATCGGTGAAACGGTGTGGATTTGTATACATAACAGACAAAGATTGAGCTTTATATATATAGATAGATCTGTGGAGAGAGCTTGTCCACATAATTTGTGGGCAGCAAAACATCTTCTAAACACACAATGCACCGACGTGACGTAGGAAATTTTGGTACACTCGCTGTAATTCATCCTCACTGATATTTCGTATCAGTGCAGTTATTTCGTTCTCGAGAGCCACCAGAGTACGCGGATTGTTTCTGTGTACCTTTTGCTTGAGATTCCCCCACAAGTAAAAATTCATGGTGCGTAAACTTACGAACAAATTTACTGCAGACTTCTTCTTGAGAAGATACGTTTTCACTAGGAAAATTCGATATTTTGTTCTATACCTAACCATGTTCACGGGATACTTAGTAGGCTGCAGTACTTCGCAGAAAGTCTTAATTATGACAACTATGGTAAGGTATCTTGCCAGCTGCGTATGTAATCAATGTTATGACAGCTTCCAGTGCTTCCCGACCGGCAGTTGTCATCGGGACATGCTATAAAGTTGACGGTGACTCTTAGCGCCGACCTGCAGCACGGCCTTTGCGAGGTTCCGTTCTATACAGTGGCGGATCCAGGCCTTGCAGGGCCCTGGGCGGTATGATAAGGTGGGGCCCACAACAATAGAAAATAAAAAATTATCAAATCAAATGGAAAATAGTTTGGTAATAATAATAATATTATTATTAATAATAATAATAATAAAATAAAGAATGGTTACAATATTTTGAATACACTACAGCACATTTTGTTAATAATATGAGAGAAACCTTTAAGTCCCCTTGAAGACGATTACGGTATGTAAACTATGAAATACAGGGCTTTCACTCAAGGTGAGGCCAGCCCAGCGCTCCAGGTAGAACGTGGGGCTGTAAACGTCAGACGAGCATATCGCAGCGCGCTGCTGTCACAGCATATGTCATAATTAAGATAAGGAAGAAGTGCTGTTGGATTGATGTTTCGGAGCAGCGCGGGACTTCGCAGTGCTGGAACAGATGCAATGCAGGGTTTACCGAGTAAAGTTGACTTTGTTATTTCGTTTATAGTCTATTTAATGTTATAAGTGTTATAAGTTTATAACGTGTGTACGTGTTAGTGGTTATTGATTAATTGTTATTGTGTTCCAAAATTTTATAACGTGTTATTGCTAAGTGTTAAAGCCTATTGGTTCAATAATGCCTCAACCTGCGTACACATTAGAACAAAAGATTTTCATGTACGACACTTATGTATTGACGAATTCCTGTAGAGAAGTTAGAAGGCGGTATATAGGAACATTCCCAGGTGCGACCATTCCAAATAGAGAAACTGTTAGAAAACTTCACAACAAATTTAGAAGTACAGGTTCGATTCTGGTTGGAAAACGAAGAGTAAAAAAGCGAGTGCTTACTGAGGAGAAATTAGGCGAGGTAGGGGAAATGTTACAACGTACTCCTACAAAATCGCTCAAAAAACTTTCGCAGCAAACGCAAATTTCGATTACCTCAGCGTGGCGGGCTACAAAAATGTTAAAATTGAAACCATACAGGATTACTGTTGTTCAAGAGTTGCTTCCACGTGATAATGAGAGCAGGGTAATTTTTTGTATGGGTTTTAAGGGGTATTGATGATGGGGTACTTGATCCGAAATTAATAATATTCTCTGATGAAGCATGGTTCCATTTAAGTGGACATGTTTCAAGTCAGAATAACAGGTACTGGTCTTCAGAAAAACCTGTTAATTTCATACATCGAACAACCCTACATGATGTGAAAATGGGAGTGTGGGCGGCAGTAACTGCAGACAGGATAATAGGGCCTATATTTTTTGAAACCACAATCACTGGGCAGAGATATAGGGATGACATTCTCGTGCCATTTTTTGAACAATTGACGGACACTGAATGGCAATCTGGATATTTCCAGCAGGACTCTGCAACTGCGCATACGGCTAACGAGTCATTAGATTTAATTGAGGAAATTTTCGACAACAGGGTAATTAGTAAACCATTGTGGCCCGCATGATCCCCAGATCTTACGGTTTGCGATTTTTATTTATGGGGAAAACTGAAAAATAAGTTTTATGCAACAAACCCTCACACTCTAGATGAACTCAAACAGAATATAACCAAATAAATTGAGGCTATGTCGGTAGACGAACTGAAGCGTGTAAATGAAAATTTCCTTAGACGATGCCAGAAATGTGTAGATGCAGGTGGAGGACATTTTCAACATCTTGACAAGGTGGGTAATTATTTTACTTTGATTATGTGTTATTATGTGTACTCGTTACTTACATGTGATTTGTACGGGTGCTCTCTCGACCCTAAGCTCAGCGAGCTGCCTCTACGCACCGCCGGCAGCTCGCTGAGCTTAGGGTCGAGAGTCCGAAGCATCAATCCACAGCACTGATAATTATCTTAATTATGACATATGCTCTGACAGCAGCGCGTTGCGATATGCTCGTCTGTCCTTTATAGCTGCACGTTCTACCTAGAACGCTGGGCTGGCCGCACCTTGAATGAAAGACCCTGTATTAAAATATTAGACTACTTTGCGACTTTTTTCTCGGCTGAAGTCTTCTATCATTTCACTGAAATCTTAACTTGCTAAACGGTCACGGGCGGTCATAGCTGCACTGAAGAAAGGAATATGAATTATAAATTAGTTTGAAAAGTATACTTAATTAATTAATTAATTAAATGTAGAAAAACCCATGGCGCGGGGCCCTGGGCGGTCGCCCTCCCCTAGATCCGACCCTGGTTCTGTAGGGAGGGACCTCGCTGTAATAAAAGAATATATGAGCAAAACAGGGTCGAAGGAAGAAATGCCCTCAACCCTCGAAGAATAAAGATTGAGGGACTTCGGAGGAAATATGATGATAATTTTTTTTAAAGGTGCCGAACATCTAAGATACAGTATCTATCGGCCCCTAATGGTTTGGGTGATCGTGAAAATGAAGAAATGAAAACTAACTTAAACTAATTTATGTACTAGGAGAAGAAGACACTAAAGAAAAAGGAGGGAATAAGGAAAGAAACACTGGGAAAAGAAATTCTCTCAACCCTCGAAATTTGAAGATTGAGGGACTTGTAAATAATTAGAGCCATGAAAGGCAGATAGGAAAGGGAAATAGGAGAGGGACCGCCCCAAAGTCTATAGAAAAGGGGGAAAAGGGCCCAGTTCAGTAATCCCTCGGGGTCGCCAACTCCCGAGCTCGCCATATCAGCCCAGTGTATTCAGATGTGTGGAATTTGTCTGATAACCTGTGTTTCTGTGGTGGTGTGTGTAACTGTAATTATCAGGATCGGGAATGGGGTAGATGCTTAGGTCCTGAAACAAGGTACAAACCCAGGACTGTCTGGCCCCTTGGCGAATTGATTAGCACACTAGGCTTTGGCCCGAAGGATTCCAGGTTCGATTTCGGCCGTACCATCGGGGATTTTAATATCCTGGGGTTAATTCCCCTGGCCCGGGGACTGGGTGCAGATGCTGCCTTCAACATTAGGACGCGCAGGTCATCCATGGGCGTAAACTTGAAAGGCCAGCAGTCGAGCGCCCGGAAGACAACACAAAATTATTATTATTATTATTATTATTATCACGGGAGGAAGTATGGAAAACCCTGGGAAAAAGCCACACATAGCCTCAGTAAGAGCCGGGATTTGAACCTCTGATTTCCGGACTTAATGCAGCTCCTCCTCGCAGTCGTGGCGAATGACTTAACTCACATGGCTACGGTTCTCTCTCAATTGTACTTCCACTATTCTACAGAACTCAATCAGACTTTTCTTCAGAATATATTTCGTTAGATATAGAAGGAGCACTTTTTGAAGCAAGTCAAGAGAAAAGTCAAATTTAATTCCTAGAATGGGAGAGATACGTATCTAAGATAGGGGTCGCATACATCCCGACAGCCCAGTTTTTTAGTAAAATGTCTCAGCGATATCTCAAATTTTGCATATGGGAATGAAAACATTATTTTTGACAGCATTATACATTATTTGTCTTATCATTCATGTCATATTGGTCATTCCGTGCTCGCTCACTCACTAAGTTACATTAAACATTACAAAATAAATAATAATACTAAATAAACAAACATTCAAACAAAAAAATAAAAAAAATACGGACGTGGTGGCGCAGCAGACAAGCTGTTCACTACTCACCAAGGTGGGCCAGGTTCGATTCCCGGTGAAAGTATGTGAGATTTTCGAAGTGAAATGTTATGTCTTGTGGTTCGGATTCCACGTAAAAAGGAGGTTTCGTGGCTCATGATCACAAGATTAACTGTCACGTAAAACTACAAGCTTCCTTTCTAATAAATAAATTATGGTGTTTGAAGCCATTTTTCAGTGTTGCCTTAGCAAACAAAACTTAATAATAATTAATAATTAATTTCATGTATTTTTTATTTCAGGATTAGGGAATAACCCATCTCATTTGGGTACAATTGTTTGACCGACTGAAAAGCACCAAACTTTGTTTATTTCATAAATAAATATAAAATACAGGGTCTTTATATTTGCTTGGCAAGGACATTCTCGCTCACGCGCTCCGCCAGTGACGGCTCAGTTACCAGCGAACGCGCCCGCATATGTACGGCAGATACAGTACTTAAAAACAGTATCATGCATTTTTACTCACCATGTTTACAGTAGATGCTGAAAATGTTCCCCATCCACTGCCAAACAAAATCGGTATCTCCTTATGAAGTTTCCGGTTACTCCGGCTGATTTAGCCTCAGAAATGAAATAATGACGTCTATTTTTATTGTTTACTGAACCTGTACTTTTGAATCTCATAGCCAGTTGTTTTATTGACCGATTTATAGGAATGGGTCTCCCTGGAAATTTCACTCGAAACTTTTGTCTTGTTCTAGCGCACGATCTCCTGCACTTTATGTACGTATTGTGCAGATATACAAGTTCACGTAACAAATATTTCACCTAAGGCATTACAGCACTGTACACAATCACAATAAAACACTATACAATACGATATACAGTACACAGTAGCTTTATAAAGCACCCAATTAGTTCGGAGCTCACACGTCTTCAGCAGCAAGAGCGTGGGAATACGGCCGGGGACCGTGTGCGCCAACCTGGTCGAGCGGAATCGCCTTGCCAAGCAAACATAAAGACCCTGTAAATAAACAAATCAATTAATCAATCAATCATGTGTTGTAGTTCTTCTCTTGTGTGTGTGTGTGTGTTCATGTTCTATTTTATTGTCTTGTTGTTTTCCAGACTTGTGTAGTAAAGTCAGCTGATCCAAACACAGACCAACATGACCATTGATGACAGTGAAAACGTTGTGGTGCAGCACGATGGGGAGGAGTATAATGTGAAGAGTTTCTTGCACTTCCACCCTGGAGGTCGAAATACTGTGGAGTGCTTCAAAGGACAGGACATTAGCAGACAGTTATTAAAATATCAGCACTCTCCTGCCGCACTCTATCTCATGAAGGAGTACAAGACCAAGGATCCCACCGACAGGGGAACAGATGATCTTGAGGTATGGAAAATTAAACAATTAGGTAGGAGCAGTGATTTTTTTAAAACAAACTTTAAGGGGTACTCTCAGTTGTAGTCGACAATAACTTATTAGGACCCAGATGTTCATTATGACATAATATTTTTCCGTTATGTTGCAATTCTCGGCAATTTGCAGAGTCCTGTTATTACTTTATGGGCTGATATGTTAAATGAAAGGTTGAATTATTAACTCATTAACTTGCAGCTTTTTGATGCCTGGGTGGATGTAAAATAGTTTGTTATTTTCTTCATCCTTCAAAACTAACCACATGCAGAAAATAACAACCTATCCTGCCTCCAAACAGTAGCCTGAGTGCTTATAAGTAAAGCCCTGCGTGGATGAGGATATCTGTGGATATCCACAAAATTTTTCTCCATGCGGATATAGTTTGCATGGCTGTGCGGATAGCGGATAATGTTTGGAGAAAATTTGCGGATAGTTTTTAGAGTATAATCCGAACTTGCTTAATAACTTATTAGGACCCAGATGTTTATTATGACATAATATTTTTCCGTTATGTTTTGTTTGATGTGTAACATCTTTCCACTCGGTATCTGGATATTTTTGTGACAATTGGTAGCTGGACATTTTTGTGGGAGTGATTTTGGAAAAGGGCCGGAAGTGGATGGGACAGAAGTGCATGGGACGGAAACAATGAGCGCGCGCGGTGGCGGAGATCGGTACAACGACGTACTGTAAGCCATGTGACTATGTGGAATGTAAATCGCATATGGTTTGCCTCAAGGTTTGGAGGCCCCATTAAAGAAATTCCTACAATAAATCATCTTCAAGTTGTCGTTCTTTGGTGTGAAAATATTAATTATATCATATTTGCTGAAAACAATTACGATTTATTAAATCTTCATACTTTTGCTGTATTCTTATTTAATGTAAGCACTCGATACCTCGAGTGCTATATCGCATCAACCAACACTCCAAACAATGTAGGAATTCAGTATATTAACACAGACTACTAACAATAATTGAAACTTCATTGGTCTAAACGTATCACTGGGAGAAACGCATTTAATATACCTACTTCTTCTTCTTCTTCATTTCCCGTTTCCAGTGTTCTGGGTCGGGGTGTGAATCAAGGACCTCCATAATTTTCTGTCTCTCCACCACTCTCTTCCTTCTTCTAGTATATCTTCTACTTTTACCCCTCTCTTCTCTATGCTCTCCCTCACTGTATCCATCCACCTCTTCCTAGGCCTTCCCCGTTGCCTCTTCCCTGTTACTTTCTCTGTAAATACTCGCCTTGGGGCTCTTGTCTTCACCCATTCGCATCATGTGTCCATACCATTTCAGCTTACTGATCTCTATCTTGTCTTGTAGCTTTGGGAATCCAGTTATTTCCCTAATTTCTGTGTTTCTGATTTTGTCTCTTCGTGTCTTTCCAATTATTCCTCTAAGAAACTTCATCTCGGCTGCCTGGACTCTGCTTTCATCCCGTTTTGTTGTTGTCCATGTGCCTGCTGCATATGTCAATATAGGTGTGTAATATGTTGAGTACGGTACATGACTTTCTTACATTTCTCTGGAACATCCTGGTGCCACACCATACCTCTCAGACACTGGTAAAACCCATTTGCTTACTGGATTCTCTTACCAATATCCTCACTTATCTTTCCTCTTCTGTGATTATACTCCCTAAATATTTAAAACTTTTCACAACTTCTAATGTTTTCCCATTTACTTCAATATTCCCCCTACCATCTCTCTTATTTCTCGTCATCACTACTGCCTTACTCTTCTCCACACTTATTTTCATTCCATACTCTTCTATCTCCTGGTTCCATACATCAACTTGTTCCTGTACTTCTGTTTCATCTTCTCCCCATATTACTATGTCATCAGCAAAGAGTAAGGCCTTTGTCTCTTTACTTCCCATTTTCTGTTTCACTCACTTATGGATTTCATCCATGACAGTAATGAAAAGTATAGGGGGCAATACACTCCCTTGTCGGAGTCCTGTTTCTACATTAAACCAGTGTGTTTGCCCAACCCTGGTCTTCACACTACTTATACACTTCCTATACATAGCTTTTATCATTTCCACTTCTGCTCTGTCTACTTTCTTCTTTATCAATGCATCCCAAACCAGTTGTCTCGGTACACTGTCATATGCCTTCTCAATGTCTATAAATGTCATCACTAAATCCTTCCTGAATTCCCACCTCTTCTCCATCATGTTTCTTATGGTACAAATTAGATCAAAAGTTGATCTGTCTTTTCTAAATCCATGTTGTTCTTTCTCAGTTTCCTTTTCCACTTTCATCCTCAGTCTACCCTCAAATATCCTTTCAAATATCTTTGCTACATGCGGGATGAGGGTGATTCCTCTGTAGTTGTTACATTCTCTCTTATCTCCTTTCTTGAATACTGGAATTATTAGCTCTTTACCCCAGTCTTCTGGTACTTCCTTGTTCTTCCATATCACTCGAAATAATCTGTACAACCATTGCATCCCTACTGGTCCTGCTGCTTTTATCATCTCCACGGCTACCTCATCCACTCCTGTTGCTTTACTACTCTTCATCTTCTTTATGGCTCTTTCTATTTCTAACATTGTTATATCATCATCTTGGGTTTCTTCAGTCATTTCTTTACCTTCTTCAACTTCCACTAATTCTTTGAATTTGATGTTCAGTAATTTATCAAAATATTCTTCCCATCGCTGGAGTATGTCTTCTATTTGTGTCAAAATCTGTCCTGTCTCTGTCTTTACAAATTTTGTATCTTCTCTGCTTTTTACTTTGTTTCTAACCAATCCATATAACATCTTCTTACTTCCTTTAACATCTTCCAGCAGACTTTCTGTAAAATCATCCCAGCACTTCTTTTTCTCTTCCTGTACAATCCTGTGGCATTCTTTCTTTGCTTCTTGATACTTTTGCCTTTTCTGTACATTTTTGCCTACTATCCACTTCCTCCAGGCTTTTTGTTTTTCTTTCACTGCCTCTTTTACTCTGTTATTCCACCAAGGCATCTCCTTTTCCTTCTTTATACCTGACACTCTACCACATATATCTTCTGCACATTTTACAATTCTTTCTTTGAACTTTGCCCATTCCTATTCCACACTTCCTACCTCTTCTTTAGGGATCAGTTCTTTCAGATCTTCTTGGAACTTTTCCTGTACTTCCTTTTCCTTTAATTGCCATACTTTTATTTTTCTTTCTCTTGTCTCCTTTAACTTGACTATTTTGCCCAACCTTAATTTAGCTACAACAATTTTATGATCCCCTTCAAAATCCTCTCTGGGCATAGCTGTGGCATCTTCTAGTTGTTAATATACGTACTGCACACCTAATTTTTAATCGCGCCTATACTTGGCAGTGTGCTATATCAGCAAAAAGAGGCCATTTTCAATAACAGCGCTGGCATTGGTTCACTAACTGGCCGGTATAAAGCGCAGCTCGCATCAAGTAGGCAGTGGATTGCTCCCGCATTCAGTTGCAGGTATATGGCACTACTGCAGATGCATTGGTGAACTTTGTTTTAATTAAATATATATTTTCCATTGCAAAATCCACAATGTAACGCTCAATTGTATAACGCCTCAGCACTAAAAAAATTATTTAATGTAAGCACTCGAGGTACTGTCGCCGGCCCCGTTGTGTTGGGGTAGCACACCCGCCTTTCTCCCGGAGGTCCCGGGTTCGATTCTCGGCTCCGTCAGGGATTTAAAACTGACGTGAGAGTTGGAACGGGGTCCACTCATCCTCGTGAGGACAACTGAGTAGCAGTCTGACAGTGAGGCAGCGCCCCGAACACGAAAACCAAGATTAACGGCCGAGGGGACCCGATGCGCTGAACACACGTCACCCCAATATCTGCAGGCCAAATGGCTGGGCAGCGGTCGCTTGGTCGGCCTAGGCCCTTCATGGGCTATGTGTAATGTATATAGCATACGGTTTATTTCAAGGTTTGGAGGCCCCATTAAAGAAATTCCTACAATAAATCATACTCAAGTTGTCGTTCTTTGGTGTGAAATATTCATTAGATCATATTTGCTGAAAGGATTTGGCACAGGAGTTTTACAAGTAGCATGCGGTGGCAGAGATTGGTACGACGACGTACTGTTGGCCATGTTGCTATGTGGAATGTAAATCGCATACGGCTTACCTCAAGGTTTGGAGGCCCCATTACAGATATTCCTACAATAAATCATATTCAAACTGTCGTTCTTTGGTGTGAAAATATTCATTATTTCATATTTGCTGAAAACAATTATAATTTATTAAATCTTACCACTTTTGCTGTATTCTTATTTAATGTAAGCACTCGAGGTACTGTCGGCCAAACTACAGCATTAGACTATTATATCATATTTGCTGAAAGAATTTGTCGCTGGAGTTTTACAAGTAGTTATTGTAAAATTAATAGTAATGAGAACTTACCGAGGGTAATAACACGAAGGAATCCTTCATGTTTGCTGGTACAAGGTTGCACTATGAGTTCATTCTCTAAAAAATGTGAGTAAGTAATATGGAATTATTCGAATAACATGTCAGATGTTACACATCATATGCGACTACTGTAAGGCTCGTAATTTTTTTCCTTGACAAATGTAAGATAATGATTTAAGCTAATCTCATTCAAATTATGTTATTACGCATAATTAACACTGCGAAAAGGAATGGGTTGCAATTCTGGCTGTATAACCTTCATTTTCAACATAGCACATGGTATACATGGCCTAAGGGAACGACTTTTTCCTCAAATGTACAAATATGTTGCTTTAGTAATTTATGCTTTATCTAATTACAAATATTTTTGTAATGCCAGAAGATTCGGATAACAAATGTGGGAATGTGGATGTGGGGTGGATGCGGATAACAATTCGTGCGGATGTGGATAACGTTTAATTTTTCCGCACAGGGCTCTACTTATAAGAACAGAACTTCCTTTACACGATTGTTACTTATTTTTACTTAAACAAGTAAATTTCTACGAATAAGGCAGCAATTACACAAGGCTTTTGTCGAGCAGAAAATAATATGGCCTATTGTTTCGATTGGTCAACAGCCTGGCCATGTTGATACACCGGATCCCATGAGAACTCCGCAGTTAAGCAACATTGGGCGTGGTCGTAACTTGGTAGGTACTGCGCGCTGTTGGCCAACATAAGGAGGCCACCCTACCACACGTTAAACTCCGGCTGAGGATAGCTTCTTCGGAGGCTCGGACCTGCCTTCGGGCAGAATACCAATTACATTGCATTGTTTAGATTACGGTATTCTGCTGACTGCCGAGTTGCCGACCAAAACAATCTGATTCAATAGATCGATTAAAATCGAGGATTTCTCGAAATCTCCTCCAGCTGTTGTGAACAGCGCATTGACGCCAACTGATCGATGAACTTTCGAGTCAGAAGTTATATTTGCCGGACTAGATACAAATGTGCCAATATTTTTTCTTAAATAGTTTTCAAATGTTTAAGGGGTACGCATACCCCCGAGTTCCCCCTGAAAAAATTCCCTGGGTAGGAGTATTGGCTATTACAACCAAGTAATCAAATGAGTCGTCCAGTTGCAAAACTCGTTTAATCCACTTGTGAATAAGAATCATTTTCATGAGAAACGTTTCTCTGGACTTTGCCTCTCGTATCTTTTGTGTTTGTTGTTTTCTACTTTTTGCTTTGTGTTTTTGGTTTTGTGTTTGCTTTGTGCTTTTGAATTGTACTTTTTGATTTTCTTTCTTGGTTTTGGTTTTGTGTTTGTTTTCTGCTTTTTTTGAATTTTGCTTTGTGTTTCTTGTTTTCTGTTTTTGTTTTAGAATTTTGCTTTTTGCTTCATGTTTTTTGTTTTTGGTTTTGTGTTTGTTTAATGGAAAATCTAAATAAAACAAAACAAAACGAACAAAACAAAATCAAAATAAAACAAAACAAAATAAAACAAAATAAACAAAACATTATAAAAACAAAAAAAAGATAAAACAATTTGAAACAAAATAAACGAAATAAAACAAAACAAAAGAAGATAAAATTAAATTAAACAAAACAAAATAAAATAAATTGAAATAAAATAAAATAATTAAATAAATAAGGAAGCACAGTGTATATATGAGAGGTTTTTGGGAAAAAACAAGAAAGGGCCAGAGTAAAACATGAAAATTGATTGTGTTGTAACGCTCTCCTTATGGGGAATTAACGAATAAATAAATAATTTTATGGCATGATTCTTATTCACAAGTGAATTTAACGAGTTTTGCACCTGGACGACTCAAATCTACCTAGGTATAGGGAAAAGATAATGTGGGGGGAGCTCGTAGCTGCTAGCATTCTAGGCTATCACCAGGCCTGGTACGAGACCCATGCGACATATCCAGCCGCATGGGGCGCCGCGCCGGTGAAGCCGGCGGCTTTTTTCATTTTTTGTTTTAAAAACATATTTTGATTTTCCGACGCTATAAAACTGAAATATAAACTTTGGCACCTCTGAATATGTAAAAATATTAAGTTTTAAATCTCGACATTTTATTGAGATATTAAATCTCGATATCATTTGGAATATTGGATTGGCAACATGGGAAATTGAAAACCTAATTTTAAACACTATTGATACTGATTCAATTTTGAAAGATTTTCCCAAGCTTAAGGCGAGAAAAGTATGTTTTTAAAAGTTTGGTGGTTCCTCAGTTTAGGGGCTGCGACAATGCGGTCATGTAGCCTCTTTGTTTTTTTATTTTATTTTTTTAGTTTTTTTTTAGTTTGTCCGTTTTAATTTGTAATAAACAATAAAATATTACATCCCATTAATTAAAATACAAATAGGGTAAAGTCAAGTTACTCCGTGATATCAAGTAACACCGTGATAAAGCGTATTTCCTCTATCACTACGTAGGTTCAATTCCGAAAGTTCTAAGTTCTTACCAACGGATGGCAGTAGAAACTACAGTAGGAATCCAGGAAGCCCTTGCGTTCTATTTTTGACCAACTCAATGAGGTTTAAAAAATATAATAACAGAGAGTTAACATTTCAACAAGTGATCCACATCCCGTGAAATCTGTGGTGAAGATTTTAATTTCTTATAAACAGCTGTTTCATTGTATAAATTTCATTTTAACACCACTCAGAGGTAAGATGCAGACCATACGAATACAAAACTTACATGCATGTAGTGTTACGCATGCATGTAATAAGCAATAAGTACGTTTTTCTTAGGTTGGACACTGAAATGGCACCAAAACAGAATAAAGAGGCTCGCTCCTATACAGCTGAAACACTTAAAAAAGCATTGAGGTCGATGAAGGAAGAAGGATGGTCAGTATACAAGGCCAGTAGACGTTTTAATAACCCGTGGAGTACACTAAATGATTATTGCACAAAATATTCAGCCGATCCAGGAAGTGCAACCCTTGAAAAAATTGGAAAGCCACTCGTTGTCACACCTGAATTTGAAGTGAAGATAGTGTGTCAAGATAGACACAATAGATCAGATTTTTTCAAGGGTTGCACTTCCTGGATCGGCTGAATATTTTGTGCAATAATCATTTAGTGTACTCCACGGGTTATTAAAACGTCTACTGGCCTTGTATACTGACCATCCTTCTTCCTTCATCGACCTCAATGCTTTTTTAAGTGTTTCAGCTGTATAGGAGCAAGCCTCTTGATTCTGTTTTGGTGCCATTTCAGTGTCCAACCTAAGAAAAACGTAATTATTGCTTATTACATGCATCTTACCTCTGAGTGGTGTTAAAATGAAATTTATACAATGAAACAGCTGTTTATAAGAAATTAAAATCTTCACCACAGATTTCACGGGATGTGGATCACTTGTTGAAATGTTAACTCTCTGTTATTATATTTTTTAAACCTCATTGAGTTGGTCAAAGATAGAACGCAAGGGCTTCCTGGATTCCTACTGTAGTTTCTACTGCCATCCGTTGGTAAGAACTTAGAACTTTCGGAATTGAACCTACGTAGTGATAGAGGAAATACGCTTTATCACGGTGTTACTTGATATCACGGAGTAACTTGACTTTACCCTATTTGTATTTTAATTAATGGGATGTAATATTTTATTGTTTATTACAAATTAAAACGGACAAACTAAAAAAAAACTTTAAAAAAATAAAATAAAAAAGACTTAAAATATGTTTAATGGAATATTAATAGAATGTTGTTTTTTTTTTCTATGAAAAACTGTGAAGTGAAATGTTTCAATATGGGCAATATGGAGTAATAGAAACTTGTAGTCTACATACGATTTGAACACTTTTATTACATTAAACATTAGTTTTCACGATTAAAAAGTACACTGAATGGTGAACACCATGCTATCACGGAGTAACTTGAACACTATCACGGAGTAACTTGAATATCACGGCGTTACCTACTTCTACTGCCGGATTTTGTTAGTTAATACCTTGAAATAACTTATGAATATTTGTAAAATATATCCCAGAAATGTTCCGTAGGGTATTCCTCTTTAACATGAAATGAATCGAAATAACTGAAATCTAAAATTTCAGAAATAGTAACAAAAAAAGCTTAGTATCACGGAGTTACTTAACTTTACCCTACGTTCTTAAGAGAGGGGCGCCAAACCCTGATCTCGCATCTGCCAAAAAAGACTTGAACCAGCCCTGGTTGTCACTCTAGAGGTCAGTGTTTGATTTCCGGCTCAGTCAAGAAATTTAATTCTGGTCCGAAGGTTGGAACGGGGTACACTCAGCCTCGTGAGGTGAAACTGATAAGAGTTGAGTTTGATTCCGACCTCATTCATCCTAGAAGTGGTTTTCTGTGTTTTCCCACTTCTAATGCAGGCAAATGCCGGGATGGTTCTTAATTTAAGGCCACCTCCTACCCAATCCCAGCCTCAACACACTCCTATAGACATCGCAGATAAATTCAACACACACCAATTAGCCTATATGGGGCTAAAATAGCCATGATGTCCAAGCCCCTAAATGAAAAAAATAACAGTTAACCCTCAGTTGGGCGCACATAATCTGTAAGATTAAGTGGAAATACTTGGTCGATCCCAGGCTTTGGTTTTCTAAAGAATGGTGCACACGCCGCAATAGCTTCCGCTCTCCCCGCCAGTGGCGTGAGGGTGAGGTCGTCCTTGTTTCACTGTCCTTCGCTATTCCGTGGTGATCCAGGCGATTAAGTGCGCCTGATTGCGTATTAGTAGGGTATACTTTTGTTTATGTATGTGCAACTATTTTTTCTAATATTGATCAAAAACATTCCTTTGTTTTACTTAAACCAATTTGTGGCTTGTTTAAATCTCAGTAGAGAAGCTTGAGTGTAATATGATTGCAATTAGTTTTTTAATTTTTGATGTTGTAAAAATTAAGCATTTTATAATTTAAACTGGATATTTTTCTTCCTTCAAATCAAAAATACAACAGACACATATATACAGTACCGTACCTACATTTTCATTTGAGAGCGGCTTCGGTGGAGTAATAGGTAGCATGCTGAAATGCTGTGCCCAAGATTGTGGGTTCAAACCCGGCCGGAGTGTTAAAATCCTTCAGTATGCCTTCGTTCGGAGGGGATATAAAGCCGGCGAGCCCATGTCATAGATTTAAGGCATCAAAAAGAACCTACCGCTACAATTGGTAGCGTGTAGCCAAATTTGTAGGTTATATTTAGTTTGAAACGCTCTATCAAGTTCCAACGTGCGCCACTAGGTGTCAGTGACATCTGGTGGCCAAAGTTGGAACTACTTTAAATTGAAGTTTCTTGTAGCTCACCCCATGGGTGTCCGCATAGAATCAGCTACATACTCTGGCAAACCGAACATGTCCTCGGACACTCTCGGTACTAAAATAATAATAAAAAATAACCCCTGGCACTACAGCCCGTGAAGGGCCTAGGCCTACCAAGCGACCGCTGACCAGCCATTTGGCTTGCAGATATTGAGGTGACGCGTGATCAGCGCATCGGGTCACCTCGGCCGTTAATCTTGGTTTTCGTGATCGGGGTGCTGCCTCACTATCAGGCAGCTACTCAATGTCCTCACGAGGCTGAGTGCACCCCGTTACAGCCCTCACGTCAGTTTCTAAAATCCCTGACGGAGCCGGGAATCGAACCCGGGGCTGCCGGGTGAGAGGCAGGCGCGCTAACCCAACACCACGGGGCCGGCTCTCGGTACTAAAAGCCATACATTAAATAAATTCCATTTGAGACCGTTTTGCACCCAGTCTAGTCTGCAAGCCTCCAATTGCGCACAAGTCACCTCCATGATCCCTTATTGGGAGTTAGCACTGCGGCCTCCTCTGCTTCTACATCTCTCACTTTGACATCCTTAAACATTGAATGTAACCATCACCTCCTAGGTCTACCTCGGCTTCTCTTACCCTCTACTGCCACTAGGTAATCTTTCCTCCCCCATTCTCTTCACATGGTTCATGGAGTAGTCACATCCTAGTTCGTGAACCATGGGCAATGGCTGAGTGGCCCAGTAAGTGGTCCTGACAGTCGGGATACCAGTTATTATGGAATAGGAGTGGGCATCTTAAACATATACTGTGCTCAGGCACTTACTTGTTTGTTCCCTGAGGTGAAACTCGTGGGGCCCTGTGTGAGTAAGGCTCGCAACCTGCTTCAATTGTACTTCTTAAACCTGCTAAAATGTCATGAGCAGTTAAATGAGATGACAAATTCTAGTAACAATTCTAGGTGATATTATTATTATTATTATCTTGATTGGTCACATTGGACCACTTGAGTCGTTCCACAATCACTTCTTCTTTGAAGGTAGTACTGCTTGGTTCTTGCGCTCTTTCCAGTACTTTTTCATTCTTTCGGATCGGGATTTTCTCAACTCATCTGAAATCTCCATAGGCTTTCTATGTGTCATTTCTGCAGAAAATTTGTGAGTTTTAAGAATGGTGTTAATTTTATTTTTCTCCTCGGCATCTGTTATCTTAAGTCCAACTGCTTTGAGATCTTGTTGGATTTCTTGGATCCATTTTCCTCCAGTTTTCTTTCCTAGATTTCTCATCACCAGTTGGCGTACAATTCTGTTTTCTGGAAGCCGTAAGATGTGAAAAAAATATGAAATTCTTTTCTTCTTCATTGTGCTGGTGATTGGATCAATCTCACGATAGACAGTTTCATTTGGGAGAATCCTCCAGACTCCCTCAACCTGATACTTTTTATTTATGCACGTTCTAATGATTCTTCTTTCCGTTTTGAGGAGCTGATCAGTTCTTTGTTCATTTTTAATTTGGAACAGTGTTTCACAAGCATAAGTGGCTTCTGGGAGAGTTACAGTTTTATAATGTTGGATCTTAGTAGCTATTGATAGGCATTTTTTATTATATGTTGACCAGGTTAGAGATTGTGCCTTTTTCATTTTATTTGTTCTATTTATCCAAGTTACTTTTTCGTTTAAGTTATGTGTTATAATTTCTCCAAGATACTTAAATTGAGGAACTAGGTTAATTTTATGATCATTTATATAGACTTCATTTATATCTAAGGGTTTCATAGGCATGATCTCAGTTTTTTCAAAGGATATCTGTAATCCTATCCCTTGAGCAATTTCTTGGAGACTAGTGATCTGAGTACAAACCTCTTCCTTGTCTAGTGCTAAAAGAGCCAAATCATCTGCAAATCCTAAGCAGTTTATTTTTATTGATGGTTTTGTTCCAATTTTGATGTTAGGAGGGTTTTCCTTTTGCCAAACCTTCATGATATTATCAAGAGCCACATTGAAAAGCAGAGGGGATAATCCATCACCTTGTCTGAGACCAGTTTTTACTGAGAAAGCTGTTGATATTTCTCCCCTAAATTTAACTTTCGAATTTGTGTTTGTTAATGTTAATTGAATGATTTTTATCAATTTAGGATGGAGACCATATGATCTGAGGATTTTTAGCAGTGTCAGTCTATGAATACTATCATAGGCTTTTTTGAAATCTATAAAAGAGATAAAGAGTTGCTTATTTCTGTTTTTGTAATATTCCATTATTAATTTCAGGCTAAGGATTTGGTCTGGACAACTTCTGTAAGGGCGAAATCCTCCTTGATATTCTCCAAGTTGTGGTTCCAGAATGTTTTTGATCCTGTTGTAAATTATATAATGATATAATGTAAATAAACATAATATATATCAATGGTCAATCTGACAGATAAGTTGCGTCCGACTGTGATATTATTTATGTTGAACCAGATGAAGTGTTAATTGAGTGTTACAGATAAAGATAAAAAGTTTTGACATATTTTTTAAAAAGTGAAATGTGTTTAGTATTTTAATTTTGACTTGTTGGTAATAATGCAGTTTTAAATTAATTGTTTGTGTGTGTATAGAAAAGTGAAGAATGTTTGGATGAAGAGGGCTCATTTTTAGCCCAAAACATGTACCAGCTTTAATAGAGAAAAAAAAAGAGAGAGCATTGTACAGAGAGTTTAGTTTGTAAGTAACGGAGACCCTCGCTTGCCCGCTCGCCCGCGTTGCGCGCCTGTCTCCCGCCAGGCACTTTGCCGTTATGCGGTGCTCGCGCGGCACTGAGTCATTGAGTATAGGAATTTGTACTTAAATTTGTACTTTAATGTGATCCTTGACCAATTTTTTGACGAACTGACTTACGGAGAGCGATTGTCAAATTACTTTCTACAAGATTCTGCCACTGCTCACACTGCCGAAGCATCCATGACAGAATTGCGTCGCATTTTCGGTACGAGGATTATAAGTCGGAACGTGTGGCCCCCGCGAAGCCCAGACTTATCACCATGTGACTTTTATTTGTGGGGGACGCTTAAAAATAGAGTGTATGCGAGAAACCCTCACACTATAAATGAGCTTAAAGACTATATTACAGGTGAAATACAGTCAATCGGTGCTGAGGAACTTCAGAGAGTAAATGCCAGTTTCATAAAAAGGTGCCAGCGATGTGTAGCAGTGAATGGCGAACATTTTCAGCACCAGCTGTGAACTAGGTAAGTACAAACTCCTATACTCAATGACTCAGTGCCGCGCCAGCGCCGCATAACGGCAAAGTGCCTGGCGGGAGACAGGCTCACGCCATGGGCGAGCGGGCAAGCGAGGGTCTCCGTTACATACAAACTAAAGTCTCTGTATTTACAGGATGGAAGAAAATTACACTTTATATGTTGTGAATAAATTAAGTCAAAATTTTTGGACATGATGAATTGCTTGGAGTTGTTTTCAGGTAGTGAGTATTAATATATTTTCTTTTGTGTTTCTCAGAGTCTAGTAGACTGGGCAAAACCGATGTTGGCACAAGTGGGGAAACTAGGATCTCGTTATGAACAGTGGGTGCAGTCTCCAGTAGACCGCAGACTCAGGCTCTTTCAGTCAGACTTTATTGAAAGCCTAACCGTGACACCATGGTATCTTATTCCCTCGATATGGATACCATTCGACATGTACCTGTTATATCAAGGCATTTCCAACAACCAACAATTTTTAGCAGGTAAGACTGGCACTGACTGACTGTGGATGTACCGTACAATTACTCTCCTTCAGGTTTAGAGTTCACAATGATTGTGAGAAGACTTTTACTCCCTGGCTGCCGTGTGTTGTACATACAAAAAAAAACAACTCTCTAACTACAGTGAGAGCCTTCTCTATAGAACAATTCCCTCAGTATGCCTTCCTTCGGAGGGGAAGTAGAGCCGGCGGTCGCATGTCATAGATTTATGGCATGATAAAAGATCCTTCCACTAATTACAGTTGTGTGAAGCTAAATTATAGGTTATATTTGACTAACGCTTTTAGGTTCCAACGTTCGTTGCCAGGAGCCGACTGAGGTGGCATCTAGTAACAAAGTTCAGATCTATTTAGTCGTTGATGGTGGCGTTTGATAGAAACCATCACAATTAATACCGGTTATCAGACAGATTCTACACACACCCAAAGTACACGGGGCTACTTGACCGTGTTATCGCAGCCCATAAACTGAGGAACCAACCATGTCTATAGAACGCAGCTGCGTCGGGGCCGTGTGACGGGTGAAGCCCGTTAAGTCAGCACATGACGACGAGCATTTGCCGATTACACATGAGTGCTGTCATGCCATTTACTACACACAGATCTGGCAAGATACCTTAGTTGAGATAATTACGACTTGTGGTGAAGTACTTTAGCCTATCTCGTATCCCATAAACATGGTTAGGTATAGAACGAAACATTAAATTTTCCTACCGGAAACTTATCTTCTTAAGAAGGAGTCTTTCAGTAAATGTGTTCGTAAGTTTCAGAGCCGTGCGAATTTTACTTGTGGGGGAGGTTGGTTGGTTCCTTAGTTTAGGGGCTGCGACAACGCAGTCATGTAGCCCCGTGTACTTTGGGTGTGTGTAGAATCTGTCTGATAACCGGTGTTAATTGTGATGACTGTATTAGTGTGTGTTTCTGTATTCAGTTCAAGTAAGGACTGCAGACATTGAATTTTTTCAAGTAGTTCCCATTTTTTTCCGCCAAACGCCACCATCAATGACTACTAGTTCAGAACTTGGTTACCAGACTCCACCACAGTCGGCTCCTGGCGACGAACGTAGGAACCTAAGAGCATTTGTCAAATGTTTAACTATAAATTAGGTTCACACAGGTGTAATTAGTGGAAGGTTCTTTAACATGCCATAAATCTATGACATAGGACCGCCGGCTTTACTTCCCCTCCGAAGGAAGGCATATTGAGGGATTTTTAACGCTCTTAGAAAATCCGCCGACTTTGGCGGGGTTTGAACCCGCGACCTAGGGCATAGAAGCTCAGCATGCTACCAACTACGCCACCGAAGCCGCTACTTGTGGGGGAATATCAAACAAAAGGTAAACAGAAACAACTCGCGTACTCTGGAGGAACTCGAAAACAAAATAACTGCACAGCTACGAAATATCAGTAAGGATTTAATTACAGCGAGTGTACCAAAACTTCCTACGTTGGTGCAATGTGTGTTTAGAAAACAAAGGACAGCATTTCCAGCAACTACTCTGAAATTCATGTAAGTAATGAGGATTACTAAATACGTTAAAAAGTGTAGATGTGTTGAACTACGCTGCTGCTAGCGCCAGTGCCTTCCCTCGTCAGGTGGCTGGCCACAGTGCCTCGGATAATCACGGCGCATGTGAAGTTCTGTTCTGTAGAGAAGGCTCTCACTGTATATCGCTATGAAGACTGAAATTAAAGCCTGTCCAACGATAGTTGGGGTATGACATCATGCGGCGATATCTTGCATAATACAGGGCGCCAGAAAATGTTCTCCACAGTGCCTGCATGAGTCTGCGAGAGCTAGTATCAGTAGTTATGTTGGCAGCACTACTGTCGTTTGTATCAAAACAAACAGTAAACTTTGTACTCACCACAGCCATTCATAACAGATGCTGGAAATGATGATGATGATGATGATAATTGTTGTTTTAAGGGGCCTAACATCGAGGTTATCGGCCCCTAATGATCTGGGTGATAGCGAAAATGAGAATGAAATGGAAACCAGAACGAAAATTATGTGAGACGGAAAATACGTACAAAGAGAAACTCAGATGGAAACAACTCAAAATATGGTCTTACAAAAGGGAATTTAGAACGGAAAGATTCACAAAAAGAATAGATTGAAAAAGACCCACAAACCATAGGCTAGATTCAAAATACATACAAAATGCAATGTAGCGTCAAAATACTTACAAAATGCAACTGAAATTTAAAATACTTACAAAATGCAAATGAGATCGAAAATACATACAAAATGCAATTGAGGTTCAAAATACTTACAAAATGCAATTGAAATTGAAAATACACAATGCAATTCAGATTGGAATATCCCAGTTCCAATCCAAATTATTCACAAAGTGCAATTGAAATTCAAAATACTTACAAAATGCAATTGAAATTGAAAATGCTTACAAAATGTACGGTAGATTCAAACGACTCATGTGGATTGACAATACTTACAAAATGCAATTTAGATTGAAAATACATGACAAAATGTAATTTAGATTCAAAATATCCATAAAATGCAATTGAGAATCAAAATATTAGCAAAATGCCCGCCAAACAAAATGCAATTTAGATTCAAAATTCTTGCGAAATGCGGTTTAGGTTGAAAATACAAAATGCACTTGAAATTCAATAATCTCACTAAAATGTCCTGCGCCTACATTGAAAGACTTACTAAAAAGCAATTTAGATTGTCAATCTTTACAAAATGCAATTGAGGTTGAAAACAATCGAGAGATGTAATTTAGATGAAAAAAAGTTACAAAATGCAACGTAGATTAAAAATGGCTTAAAAAATCGCTAAAGGGGAATTTAGATACACGGTGAACCAAGTAACAAGAACAGTGCGGGAATCGTAAAGAGAAAAGGAAATATAAGGAAAAGAGGAGAGGAGAGAGAGGAGAGGGTCCGCCCTAAAGGTAAGGGACAAAAGGGGAAAACAGACCCTGCTCAGGAATCCCTCGGGGTCGCCAACTCCCGAACTCACCAGCCGTGAGCCCCTGAGGGTGTAGCATTATCTAGGGTGCACCAGAAGTGGTGGGGCTACATACACCCTGCATCCTTAAGGGCCTAGAGCACAAGGCAGGAGGTAAAAGGGAAAGAAAAAGAAGGCTAACCCCTCACAGAAGGAGGGATCAGGAAAGATGAGACAAGGGCCAATTAAGGCGGGAAAGTGAGACTCCCTAGGCCTCGGATAACCTAATACCGTCGGGGTCGGAAGAGAACAAGAGTTGACCAGTGGAGGTCGACAGGAAAGAAGACGGAGAGGAGCCCGGCACAAGTAAGTGGAAGCAATGCCGGACTCAGCTGGGGTCCCGTGGTCGCCAACCCACGTCCCACTAGATGTGAGCCCCTGGGGGGATGCTGGAAATGCTGATGACACATAAGCTCGCTTATTGTAATACACACTGAAGATTTTGACAGCCTTCAACCCACACGTGTGGGATTCACCCTGTTAAGGACACCGTGCTGCCAACTAAACAACTGATGCTAGCTCTGGCAGAAGCCGGCAGTCACTGTGGAGAACATTTTCTGGCGCCCTGTAGTAAGTTACTTAGCGTTGTCACACTCTCATTCGCTGTTCCCGTCACTCAGATCACTTTCGCTTTTTGTTCATGAAACGTTTCGCAATCTACCTCTTAATAAAGAATAACACATGACATGAATATCAAGATTATCTACCTAACTGTCCTTTTCGTTTTTACCTGCTACCTAAACCATCGAACCACAATTGGATCAATCATTATTTGTGATGCATTATATTGGAGAATGTGAAGTGATAGAAGTAATTTTTCAGTGTTGCCTATAATGCCTAAGGCCTCTCGTCCATTGGGAGAGGAAAGCTCTGGAAAGGTGCTAAGTCGAAATCATCCGAAGTTGCACGAACAATCCAAAGACGTGGCTTGGTGGGGGACCACGTCCACAGAGCCAACACCTTCTTATCTTGCTTAAACACTTAAAATCTAAAAATCATTCAATAAAAACTACACTTTTTTAATGTGTTTTTTAAATTTTCTTAAATTTCTCTTTCTCGATTGATTTGGCTTGAAGTTTTTTCCACCATGCCTAAGATAGATTTCAGCAGCAATAAATACATTTCTGGGACATACATGATTGTCCAATATCATGGTCTGTCTGTTAGGTAGTCAGACCGGAAGCTGGTTGGATCCTCAAAAAGTGCCACTATAGGTTTTGTGGGCTGATACCCACAAAAACCAAATGAAGCACTATAATGAGGCATACTAAGCAAGATGAGGAGTGAAGTAGTTTGACATTACTTTCCTCACTGAGTCGGTACAGCAGTACCAACCCTACAAGTAGAACCTTTCACAACATCCACAGACACTAGTTGTGCCCTGAAGGCCATTACTCAGCACCACTCATACCCTAGTAGCTTCCATAAAATCACAGCCATGAATGAGACTGAGATATCGGTGAAAACCACATTTTACTCTAGCCTGTGCCAACAGACAAATGCAAATATCATGTTAATGTTTTTTAATGTACATTAGTGTTTTTATATGGATGTTGTCATTTTGACAATGTACACTGTATTTCACTTTAAGGCTGAAGAAGGAAAAACGGTATATTCCGAAACATGCCCCTAATTAAAGTTTGATCTTCCAAACACTTACTTGTATTGATTGGGCGGAAATTAATAGATTTGTTTCAAATTAATCTTCCAGTTGTATATAAAAAACTGGATATAGTCCCTAAATTCAGGTCTTTTTCTTTACAGGAAAAGCTTAGCCTAGTCAATACAACATCAAAATTACACATTTCATGGTTTAAGTTATTATTAGGGGTGTAATTTTATGGTAACTTTGTAGCTCATTTTCTTGCAGCACATCCATATTGTTATTGCTGAACATGTAAAAGAGAGAGTTTGGAAACCTCCATGGAAATACCATACTTAAACCTTTGATTTCCAGACTTGCTGCAGCGGTCCACTGCAATCGTGGTGCAGGAATTAATGTGCATGGCTATGCACAAAAGTGTAGTTTCCATTTGTTTGTCCCTGTGAACATGTCAGCCTATTTATGATGTAATAATAAAGATTGAGAAACAAGGGAATCAGGAAAGGAAACAACTATTACTGATTATTATTTTTAAAATAATTTGTTAACACACCATTTTAAAATAAAATATGTGATCTAAATGTTCTGTTTTAACCCCTTTGATGCCAAGCTTATGAGTGCATATGTTCAAAAGGGCCAAGTTTAGTGAACTGACAAAAGTTTTATAAAATTATCTCTTACCAGTACTTTTAAGATAAAATATTGATAATGTTTCACAGCAGGTAAACATATTTTAAACATATTGGATGCTAAATACTGTATTAAGAGCTTTTTTCATAACAACATTTTTTTAATTGGAAAATTTAACATTAATTTCATAGCCTATAGCCCTATACAATCTAAAAACATATTTTGTCAAAAACCTTAATTTTTTTCTCCTTCGTTCAAAGACTTAGCATATTCATCACCAGGTATCTTAATTAGCTCCGATTAAGAACATAAACAAAGATGACTTAAAAAGATAACATGAGTACTAAGTCAAGTGTCTGCAGTATTCACATAAGTAAACACATCGATATATTCAGAGAGAGCATGATTCACGCGTTGTCTTGGTTACAACGTTGATAGCAATGCGTGGCTGGAAATAATACTAAAAAGTTTATAAAAACAGGGTCGATCTTCGCCCGCGCAACTTTTAGTAGAAGGTACCTTGGACCATATGGTCCCTTGGCACTAAAAGGGTAATACTTGGTGTGATATCATACTTGTCAAATGAGAGGAAGTTGAAAATAAGATTCCATTGCCCCATGAAAATACCAGTTACAACACAACACATCATATTAAGCAAAACCAGTAGCACAATAACAAAACATGCTTAGGGGTCATACATAAAATACTTCCGTACATATGTCATAAAATTTAACCCCCCTCCTCCCATTGTAACAATTCTTAATCTCCCCCTAATTAAACATCCAAAATTTTAACACAAATATCTTCAAAAAATAATGTGAAGTATGCATTTAAAAGTTCGTTAACTTCTATCATCTAGAATTGCAACAGTCTTGTGAATGAAACACTTCTTTGGAGAGAAGTCTTGATAATGATGAAAGGTAGTGCTTATATGCTGAAAAAATTGTTTACAGTTCAAAATAAGGTCCAATTTTAAAAAGAACTAACATTTGATTGTTTTATTCTAATAGGAGCTGAAGTACCCATGCTTTGCTACAGGTCATAAATACATTTAAATGTGAAGGTGACAGTTAAAACAGGGGATAGGCGAGGTGCTGCGCGGAGGGAGAGTAAGGATGGAACATTTTGTCCAACTACACCACTCGGCGTTGACCATGTTTTATAACACAAATTTAGGTTTTACTCGTGGAGATACACGAAAAGTGATAGGGACCTTTCGGATAGAAAATTAAATTTTAAACCTTGTATATGTCATCAAAAGTTTGCTATTTCTTGGCGTTCTCTTTTTATTTGAAATGGAAATATGAAAGCTTGAAACCAAAGAGTGTAGTGACTTCACTAAAATGGTAGTCATCTTTAAATAGTGAGAAGTATCGAAATCAAAAGTAGCCTATGTGTTAACCAGGTTAAACAGCTACTTCCATATAAAAGTTCATGTAAATCGGACCAGTGGTTCTTGCGTGATTGAGTAATACACAGACACACACCATCTCATTTGTATATATTAGTATAGAGAGATTTAAAAATATAAAGCATTAGACGATTGAGGTACAGCGTCCTTGTGTTACACAAAATGATAAGTGTAGTATTGACAAGTGTGAACATTTCCATTAAATAATTAAACCTATGTACAGTATTTAGTTAAATTGTCAATCCCCAACATTTCCAGATCCAGTCTTCCCAGCATGGGCGATACTGTGTTTTGGGTTGGGCGTCATGGTCTGGTCGTTGCTGGAATACACCCTGCATCGTTGGTTGTTCCATGCACAGCCACCTGCCGATTCACCACGACTCATAACCATGCATTTCCTCTTGCATGGTCTCCACCACAAGGTAACTAATATTGCTAACATCTTGTGCTGTTGTTTGAGTCTTCATTCTTTTGACTGGTTTGATGCAGCTTTCCATGCCTCCCTGTCTAAGCTAATCGTTTCATCTCTACATAGCTACCACTTCCTACATCCGAGACCATCTGTTTAACACATTCTAACCTTGTTTTACCCCTACACTTCTTATCCTTGCCCCTTCCTTCCATAATACAGTATTGTGTTTGCTATTCCGGGATGTCTTAGTGTGTGTCCTACCAACCTATCTCTTCTCTTCATTAGCAGTCGCCAGAAACATCTCTTCATGCCCACTCGTCTTAATACCTCTCCATTCATTACCGGTACTCTATCTACCCTTGTGATTTTCATCATTCTCCTGTAACACCACATTTCATATGCTTCTATTCTCCTCTTTTCTGCTGCACCTCCAGTCCAAGTTTCACTTCCATAGACTACCACGCTAGGCGGCTTCGGTGGCGTAGTTGGTAGCATGCTGAGCTTCTATGTCCAAAATCGCGGGTTCAAATCAGGCCGAAGTCGTCGGATTTTTTAAGAGCGTTAAAAATCCCTCAGTATGCCTTCTTTTGGAGGGATATAAAGCCGGCGGTCCCATGTCATAGATTTATGGCATGTTAAAGAACCTTCCACTAATTACACCTGTGTGAAGCTAAATTGTATAGGTTAAGAATGTAAACAATGCTCTTAGGTTCCTATGTTCCTTGCCAAGAGCTGACTGCGGTGGCGTATGGTAGCTTAGTTCTGAACTAGTAGTCATTGATGGTGGAGTTTGGTGGCAAAAGTAGGAACTATTTCAAAAATTCAAAAGTCTGCAGTCCTTACTTGAATTAAAAAACACACACTAATACAGTCATCACAATTAACACCGGTTATCAGACAGATTCTACACACACCCAAAGTACACGGGGCTACATGGCCGCGTTGTCGCAGCCCCTAAACTTAAGAACCAACCAGACTACCATGCTCCAGACAAAGACTTTCAAAAATTACTTTCTAAAACCTATATCCATAGTTGATGTCTAACAGATATATTTTCTGTAGAAATGCTTTCCTTGCTTGAGCCATTCTATTTTTATTTCCTCTTTGCTTCGTCCATCACTGGTTATTTTGCTTCGTAAGTAGCAGTAGTCTCCTACTTCCTTTAGCTTTCCTGCTGACAATTTCACACCCATAGGGGTTTCTGAATTCTTTCGGCGGCATTCCATTATTTTTGTTATTGATTTTCATCATCATTTTCCTTCCTCAAGATGGAGTTTGTACCATTTATACATTAATTTTGGGGTAATCAATAGCAATGCTTGTTGAGGATCAGGCTGATTCCTAACAGATGAGTATTGATGGGGTGATTATTGGTTTGAGGGATGGTATGATTTTCTAACGTTTTTCCAACCTACGTAGATGTGATTTTACTTCTTATTGTCTTCTTAAATGCAATGACAAATAATGAAAACTGATATTCATAACCAAGTGCACAAGACTCCAATTAAAACATGGAAATCTAGGGATGTGCATTTGATGTGGTGGTAATTATTTTGTTTTGAATAGTGAAAAATGAGGTTATCTGCCCCATGTATATAATGATGAAATATTCGCCTCACCTCAACTTATATGCTAACGATTTCTTGCCGATCAAGCTCGTGAAAATCTTGAGAATCGTACTCTATGCTGGAAAGATCGCCTGGGCAAAAATGGTTTAAAACTCAGCATAGGAAAAACTGAATATCTGCAATGTGGCACACAGACCAATGGTACCATTAACATTGAAGACCATCAACTCAATAAAACCAGTAAATTTAAGTACCTTGGTTCTATCATCATTTCGGATGGCGAGACCATTCTCGATGCCCAAGCACGAGTAAATGCTGCGTGGCTGAAATGGTGCCAAGTCACTGGAGTACTGTGTGATAAGAAAATACCTATCAACCTGAAAGGAAAAGTTTACAAGACCATGATAAGGCCAGTGGCACTCTTCGGCACAGAATGGAAATGAAAATGCTGCGTTGGTCCATGGGTATTACAAGCCTTGACCATGTCAGAAATGAACACGTAAGAAAGCAAATGGAAGTTGCAACAATTAAGGACAAAATGAGGGAAGCGCAGAAGTGATGAGAATTTTGTGGTAAAAAGGGTCCTCCGATACAATCGAGGAGGTCATCGACCCCGCAGGCGCCCAAAGAAACGATGGATAGAATCAGCGAAGACCGACTGTTATGCGGCCTCAAAACTGAACATGCCCTTGATATGAAGAAGTGGTGAACGCCAAACAAGCAAGCTGACCCTGCGCGTGAATGCAGGAAATACGCTAGAAAAGAAGAAGAAGGATGAAACTACTATCGTCGTCGTTGTCAGTGGCCGATACTCGTATCCGAGTTTACGTTTCTCGCCTGCAGTTCCATAATCCTTAGTCCAGACGATGAAGATGGTGCTGATGGCTTATCAGACCAATTCTTGCATAAAACATGCGATCACATATGTTGCATCCGATGGAGGGTGGAGGATGTGGTAGTGTTTGACATATCTCCTTCCTCTGGCGAATTTCCTCTTCCTGTCTTCCACGTTCCTGCTCAAACTGTGCAACTGCAGCTGAGATGGTAGCACACCAGCGAGGGGGATCTAGCGCAAGAGTATGCCAAGTATTTGGGTTTATCTCTACTCTTCTCATGGTCTGCTTAAGTTGGTCTTTATATCGTTTTAAAGAAGCACCACATGGCCTCTTGCCAGTGTTGAGTTTACTATACTGGATTTGCCGAGGGAGTCTGCTGTCACTCATACGATAGATATGGCCTGCCTATCTAAGCCGATGACCAACAATGGAGGCTCCAATACTCTTTAGCATTGCTTTCTCAAGGACTGCTATATTAGTTATAGTCATCCCATTTAATGTTCGTACTTAACACAAATATAACCCCCGGCAGTACAGCCCATTAAGGGCCTAGGCCTACCAAGCGACCGCTGCCCAGCCATTTGGCCTGCAGATATTGGGGTGACGCATGATCAGCGCATCGGGTCCCCTCAGCCGTTTATCTTGGTTTTCTTGGGGCGCTGCCTCACTGTCAGACAGCTACTCAATTGTCCTCACGAGGCTCAGTGCACCCCATTCCAGCCCACAGTGGGTCAAAATCGAAATCTAGGAGGACAAAATTATTTATTTTCATAATAAAAAAAAAAAAATGTATTACTTCTACAGAAGCCTCCGTGGCTTAGGCGGCAGCACGCCGGCCTCTCACCGCTGAGTCCGTGGTTCAAATCCCGGTCACTCCAGGTGAGATCTGTGCTGGACAAAACGGAGGCAGACAAGTTTTTCTCCGGGTACTCCGGTTTTCCCTGTCAATATTTCATTCCAGCAACACTCTCCACTATCATTTCATTTCATCTGTCATGCATTTAATCATTGCCCCAGAGGTGTGCGTCAGGCCTCGGCAGCCGGCACAGTTCATATCCTCGCCGCTAGCTGGGGGCTTCATTCATTCCATTCCTGACCCGGTCGGAGACTGGAAGCAGGCTGTGGATTTTCATTTTTTTCATTACTTCTACAGCATTCTCATAAATTTCCACTCACTATTCTGGGATGAAAACGCATCTTACTGTAAATCTGTCACCACTGTTCGAACAGTCTGAATTGGAGGGTGAATGTAAGTGGCTGAGGTTTGGTTGTCTTTGTGGTTAGTGTGATGCTTTAAGATGGAACATGCAGCTGAAGGTATGATCTTTGTAACGTGTTTCAGTTATTAATGGGTGTAATTGTTACGTAATTTTATCTATATTTGCATTATTCTTCTTTTCTTCTTCTTCTTCTTTTACAGCCTCATTGGACCACTTCAGTCAATCATTTCTTGGTCCTCTTCTTCAGTAAGTTTCCTTTCCGAGTCGCCCAGTAGCTTTTCATTCGCTCTGATCTTCTCAGGCGTTCCTCATCTGTAAATACCCTTTTTACTGTATAATGTTTGTCTATTTTAGCCTGAAATCGTATTTTTATATCTCTCAGTTTTTTAAATTTTTTTGTTTTCTTTTGCAAGTCATCCAAGGTTATTTCTAATTCTTTCATATCTTCTCTAATTTCCTTAATCCATCCTACTTGTTGTTTCATATTCCAAAGTTTCACTACAATTTTTCTAGATAACCTGGTTTCTGGTGTCCTCATGATGTGACCAAAAAAAGAAATCCGTTTCTTCCGAATAGTATCAGTGATGGGCTCCAGTTCTCTGTATACCACTTCATTTGGTACTATCCGCCACGGTCCATCTTTCTGATATTTTTTATTTATGCATGTTCTAGTTATTCTTCTTTCTACTTTTAAAATTTTGTCGATTCTGTTTTTCTGAGTAACTTTAAAAAGAGTTTCAATTCCATAGGTCACCTCTGGTTGAACCACCGTCTTGTAATGTTTTAATTTTGTTGCGATTGATAGACGTCTTCTTTTATATGTAGACCATGTTAATTTTTGGGCTTTTTTCATTTTATTAGTTCTTTCTTGCCATGCAGGTTTCTCATCCACGTTGTAAGTTATAATTTCTCCTAAGTATTTAAATTGATTCACTATTTTAACTTTCTTGTTATTTACTGTTATGTGATTGATTACAAGTGGATTTGCTACATTATCTCTGTCTTTCCAAATGATATCTGAAGTCCAATTTTTTGTGCTATATTTTGTAGGCTTATTATTTGATTTCTGGCTTCTTGAATATTATTAGCCAGTAACTCTAAGTTATCTGCGAATCCCAAGCAATTTAAGTCTATTTGATCTTTCTTGGTTCCAATTCTTATGCTCCTAGGATTTTCCCTGTACCATTCCCTCATTACATATTCCAAAGCACAATTAAAAAGTAGAGGCGATAAACCATCTCCTTGTCTTAATCCTGTTTTAATCGTAAACGGTTCAGATATTTCTCCTCTGAATTTTACTTTAGATTTGGTGTTTGTTAGAGTTAGTTTTATAATTTTTATTAATTTGGGATGAAGTCCGAAATTCCTTAGTATTTTCAGCAATGAAGATCTATGTATACAATCATAAGCTTTTTTGAAGTCTACGAAGGTTATGACTTGCTATTTTTGTCTACGTTTGTAGTAGTCCATTACTAATTTTAAGGTGATTATCTGTTCAGGGCAGCTTCGCCATGGCCGAAATCCACCTTGATATTCTCCTATTTCCAGTTCTACTTGATCTTTACAACGATTATATAGAATTCGTGACATAATTTTATATGTGATATCCAAAAGGGAAATTCCTCGATAGTTGTCAGGATTTGATTTTTCTCCTTTCTTGTGTAATGGATGTATTATAGCTGTAGTCCAATGGTCTGGCAGTTCTTCTTTGATCCAAATGTTCACTATGCATTGGTGTAATGAAATCTTTACTGGTTCTGCTGCATATTTCCACAATTCTGCAAATGTTTGATCTTCTCCACTCGCTTTGTAGTTTTTGAGCTCTCTCAGAGCTTTGTAGACTTCTTGGATTTTGGGTGGATTTATGTTTTCTGACGGTGTTTTAATAGTGGTGTCTGTATTTGAAGCAGTTCTGGTGGATCTTCGCAATTTAGCAACTTGTTAAACGTTTCTGCTAAAATTTCTGTATTTCTTTTATTACTATGAGCTAACTCGCCATTTTTGTCTTTTAACATTAATGTTGGAGGTTCATATCTTTGTAGTTGTTTGCTAAAAATTTTGTAGTAATCTCTTGAGTTTGTTTTCGCGCTATTTGTTTCGATCATCAGAAGTATATCCTTTTGGTATAGCCGTTTAACCCCTCGTATTATTTTTTGAGTTATCTTCCTTTGTTTTATGAGATCCAAGTGTGATTCATCTGTTTTTTGACTCTGATACCGTAACCAGGCTTGATGTCTATCTTCCACTGTATTATCACACTCATCGTTCCACCATTGGTGTTTCTTCCTTGGATTTATTGGGGTTACTTGTTCAGCTATTTGTTTCAATTCGGGAACTATTTCCTCTAGATCATCTGTATCTGTTCCTCTCAGAACTTTCACATTGTAGATCTCCCTGTGATAGTTCTTATCCATACAAACATGATCTAGTTGCCATTCACCTTTTTTCCAGTCTGGATGTTTCCAAGTTTTGAGTTTATTTGGTCTTCTCTTGAAGTAAGTTGATTTGGAGATCATATCATGGTTCCTGCAAAATTCCACCAGTCTTATGCCATTCGTGTTTGTTCTTCTCTGTGCTGGCCATTTTCCTATTATGTCTCTATATCTTTTTTCCTTTCCTAACTGGGCATTAAAGTCTCCAATTAAAATTTTGGTGTGACTTTTATATATGTTTGTTGCTGTCTTATCTAAAAGCTCCCAAATTCCCTCCACATCATCTTTGTGTTCTTTCTTATTATTTTTATCATTAGTTGGGGCATGGGCATTTAGAATGCTATATGTTCTATTTGCAGCTTTTACAGTTAGTGTCAAGAGCCTAGGGGATAATGCTTTAAATTCTATGATGGATTCAATTATTTTGAGATTGACTACAAATCCTGTTCCGAATTGTGGACATTGCTTCATTACTCTTTTTCCTGGTATTCCCTTGTAAATTCTATACCCTTGTGATTCTATTGGTTCCTGATCGGTGTTTCTAATTTCTTGAAGCCCGGTTATTAGAATCTCTTTGCGACCCATTTCGTCTGTCAACATTTTGAGATTTCCTGGCTGTATGATGGAATTTATATTGTGTGTTGCTATATAGTTTATCTGTCCTATCTTCAGTCTAAATTTGGGTTTTCTATCTGTCGAGGGTATTTTTAGATGCTCTGACTCATCTAGGGTATCTTTCAGGTGACTGCCCACCGTATCCAAATGCAGTCTAGGTGGATTATTCCTTAAAAGATTTCCTTCCAAGTTTGAATTTCAAAGGTAGTCAACCTTGTATGGAGCAAGCTCCGAGTTACAACTGCGGTTGTTAACCGTAGAGGTTGTTGTGTGTTTGGTCCGCGAGAGCTATTTTATTTTGCTCAAGTCCGCCGGCAAGCTGGTGAGGAGCCCCCTATCCGCCACCTGGGACGCGCCACGTCGGAGTATCACCTCTCCGCCTGCTACGACACCGTAGTAGTTCGTGGATATTTGCAGTATATAATATTTAACTATTACTTTTAAAATTATATTTTCACTAAAGACTTCCATCGCATCTCATCCCCGACCCCGTTGGAAAACGGGAATAATAAGGGGTAGACATACAACACAGATTTTTAGTATGCCGCGTCACTCTGCGTCACTTTCTACTTAATGTTAAAACGTAGATAAAGTCTTAAAGTTTATGCCTGTTATAATATTTTTTGCATCTTGTTGCGACTTACTTAGTTATTTTACGTTTTAGAAGATGCCGCGCAACCAGTTCTCACACGTTTACAACCGTTTGAAGCACTGGGTTCGCCGATTATGTCAAAAGTGGAAGTTTGTGAAATTAGGGGTATAAAATTGTTCTGAAGAGATAACTGAATGCTCTATTCAACTCCTAGTATTAGACACTTTCTTGCATGTGTAGACGTAGCTTAAAAAAGGTCTTAACTGATGTTTATTATTATTATTATTAATCTTGATTGGTCACATTGGACCACTTGAGTCGTTCCACAATCACTTCATCTTTGAAGGTAGTACTGCCTGGTTCTTGCGCTCTTTCCAGTACTTTTTCATTCTTTCAGATCGGGATTTTCTCAACTCATCTGAAATCTCCATAGGCAGATGTCCATGTGTCATATCTGCAGAAAATTTGTGAGTTTTAAGAATGGTGTTAATTTTATTTTTCTCCTCGGCATCTGTTATCTTGAGTCCAACTGCTTTGAGATCTTGTTGGATATCTTGGATCCATTTTCCTCCAGTTTTCTTTCCTAGATTTCTCATCACCAGTTAGCATACAATTCTGTTTTCTGGAAGCCATAAGATGTGAAAAAAAAAAAATGAAATTCTTTTCTTCTTCATTGTGCTGGTGATTGGATCAATCTCACGATAGACAGTTTCATTTGGGAGAATCCTCCAGACTCCCTCAACCTGATACTTTTTATTTATGCACGTTCTAATGATTCTTCTTTCCGTTTTGAGGAGCTGATCAGTTCTTTGTTCATTTTTAATTTGGAACAGTGTTTCACAAGCATAAGTGGCTTATGGGAGAGTTACAGTTTTATAATGTTGGATCTTAGTAGCTATTGATAGGCATTTTTTATTATATGTTGACCAGGTTAGAGATTGTGCCTTTTTCATTTTATTTGTTCTATTTATCCAAGTTACTTTTTCGTTTAAGTTATGTGTTATAATTTCTCCAAGATACTTAAATTGAGGAACTAGGTTAATTTTATGATCATTTATATAAACTTCATTTATATCTAAGGGTTTCATAGGCATGATCTCAGTTTTTTCAAAGGATATCTGTAATCCTATCCCTTGAGCAATTTCTTGGAGACTAGTGATCTGAGTACACACCTCTTCCTTGTCTAGTGCTAAAAGAGCCAAGTCATCTGCAAATCCTAAGCAGTTTATTTTTATTGATGGTTTTGTTCCAATTTTGATCTCTATGTTTATTATCTGATGTTTATTATGAAGTAAACAAATTATATACGTTGCTTTCACTCTAAATTCATGATTAAAACTTAAAAATAATTTTGTCCCCCTAGATTTCAATTTTGACCCACTGTGCAGCCCTCACATCAGTTTATAAAATCCCTGATGGAGCTGGGAAACGAACCGGGGCCTCCGGGTGAGAGGCAGGCGTGCTACCCCAACACCACGGGGCTGGCTACTTAATTTATTTTATTTTCCGTGTCCGAATCAAATTATGCCAGTAAGTAGCAACAGTTACAGCATTAGTATTTGCAGCCATAAGATCATCTTTTGAACATCTGTCCTCCATCAAGGGGTAGATCAGCAGGTGTTCTGGATTTTGTAACATGCTGCATTCGCAGAACGAGCATGTTCCATTTCTTTAGATTGTTCTTGCAGAGTGAAAACCCCGTCCTCAGCCTGTTCAATGATTTCCAAGTTCCATATGGCAAGTTGTGACCAGGTGTCATTTTTTCTGATAGAGGAATAATTGGGTCTTTGATTTCTGTCTTCCATATCTTCACACGGGCAGCTTTATGTGAGCCTTCGAGGGCTGTTACTCCCCTCAAAAAGCTGTTTCTGCATTTAAGTCTCTGTTGGGCTGGTTGTTGACCGAAAAATGGATGCCTTGACTTGATTTCTTGCCGTTTCTTCTTCGATGCTGCAGCTACCATTCTTCGTACATGAGGTGGGGAAATTCCAATAAGAGGGTAGATCTTCCGAAGTGATGTTGGTCTAAGACATCCAGACACAATCCTGGAAGTCTCATTCAGAGCTACCTAGTCTAGCCATAAATACTGTCACAAACTATTTTGTGAATAAATGGAAAATGGTTTAAAACAATCAATATCTTTTTAATATCTTATAGGCACATACATTATGCACAGGTTGCACCAATCAGACTTCAAAATGTCCACCATTACCACCCTCAGAGGCTTGGGGTCTCTCCAGCCATTCATCTATCGCAGAACAGATAGTATTAATTGGGAAATCCGCCACTGCTGCCACCAAGGAGCGCTTTAAACTTCCAAGTGACCATAGTTTAAAGTCCAGAGGATTTTGATCGGGGCTACCAGAAGGCCACTCAGCAGTGGGTATGAAGACTGGTATATTGGCCTGCAACCACTGTTGTGCCATCCTTGCCTTGTGAGCTGGTGCAGAATCTTGCTGGAAGGTCCAGGGCTCATTGTTGAACATTGTATTGCTCAAGTCCTTCATGAGAGGGTCCAGAACAGTTGCCACATACACTCTGGCACTAGTCTTTATACCCTTCTCACAAAAATGATGCTTGGTGGGGCCCTCGTAGCTCACCCCCACCAAACCATGACCGAGGCAGGGTGATGACATCTCTGGACCTTAGGGATGCTCTTACGAGCTTCTTGAGAACTTGCCGCATACACTCTATCGTTCTGTCAATTAAAGCTCTCTTCAATGGTGAAGACTTTCTCATCCGCAAAGAGGACTCTTCGATGCCCATTGATGGCGTACCGCTGGAGGAGCTGCCTTGATTTAGATTTCCTCTGCTGCTTCAGTTGCAGTGTTAAGAAATGTCCGGTACTTCACCGATAAGCTCTAACCCCAAGGTCTTCAGAAAGTACTCTGGACATTGATCGTGGCGAAATGTTGAGCTCCCGTGCCATTTTCTTCTGCTTCCTGACAGGATTTTGCCAAATATGGGCCGCACTGCTTTAACGGCCACCACTGTTCTCGCACTGCGAGGACGACCAACGCTCATGCTATCATTCACACTGCCTGTCTCAGTAAATCGCTGGATTGTGAGTTAGACGAACCTCTTGCTGAGTTTCAACTTTTTTCAGGGTTTGAAAAATCGCCGTTGGTGACTTTCCAACCCTGTGCAAGACAATTACAGCTACCCTGTTTTAGTAATCCCCCCACTCCATGCTTAAGCAAAGAAGATTCAGTCTTTCTCTTTCACTGTTAGGTGCACACACAATGGTCAAGACTAATCTTCAGCCCAACGATTGTTTGTCACCTGAGAAACCGGTACTACAGTCCAATGCAAAAGTTTGTGACAGTATTTATGGCTAGACTAGGTATATCCACCTCTTTGGCTACTACAATACAGTAAAAGAATGAAGGAAATAAAGGTGAGGGCAAAAAAATGACCTCAGCCCTCAAAGAATGAGGATCAAGGGATTTGGATGAAAAATGAGCCATGCCATAGTGAAGGTAAAAGGGAAGAAAAAACCCTTACATCACAGGCAAGGAAATTGAGGAAAAATTGAAGAGTTCTGACCCTCAAAGGCCAATAAGGCGAAAAAATTAAAGCCAACCAAAGCCTTGTACACCCTAATATCAACAAGGTCACAAAGATAAACACATTTTGGATTACAACCATGGCAACACTCACCTGAGGGATTTCTTTTCACAATCCATTATCTCTGTTAAATAGCATATACATCTGTTTATTTCATAATTTATGATGTAACCAACAGGGACTGTGGGGGGATAGAAAGATTGTTCAGCCAGGCAAAGCCAGGTATGGTTGCTAGTCATCATCTTCATCATCTTGTACAGTTTTCAGCCCCAGGCTGGGTCTGTTTGGAACATAAGCCTTGCCACTTAGTCCTTTCTTCCCACCACCTCTCCGCTGTCACTCTGGTCCAGTGTTCGCCTCTCTTCTTGACACATTCCTCCACTCCTTTGAGCCATCTATCTCTTGGTCTTCCCCTTGGTCATTTCTTCTGCATCTGTATCTCATGTATCCTCTTGGGAATCTTCTTCTCTTCCATTCTCTTTAAGTGTCCATACCACCTCAGTCTTGATGTCTCAATCCTACCTTGCAAGGGCTCCTCTTTCACTATTTCCCTGACCTTTTCATTCCTCACCCTGTCTCTTCTTGTTACTCCGATCCTACTTCGCAGGAACTTCATTTCACTTGCCTGTATTCTGCTTATGTCTCTTTTCTTCATTATCCACGTTTCTGAAGCATAGGTCAGTATCGGGATATAGTAGCTTCTGTATAACACTTCCTTGCTTTTTTGTGGGACATCTTTATTCCACACTAAGCTCCACACTAGTCATTAACATAAATCAGAAGCAAAAGAGGACCAAGAATGCTGCCTTGAGGTATGGCCCTCTTCATTATAATGGGCTCCAAGATTATGAGTAAAAATGTTATTTTATAAAAAGTATATCCATTTCTGACAGGAATATTGTAACAAAATCAAATGGCAGTGAAAGATGATATTATGTAATTTTCTCACATATTATATTATTGTGAAAATATAATGAAACATTGTTCTAATACTTATTGCCCCATGTTTTAATGCATAGACATTAACCAATGTGAAGATGGTATTAAATACAGTATTATCCGTGTTGACTTATATTATTCTCAAATTATAAAAGCCGCCTTGTCAAACACTAGAAAGTAATTTAATAATTAAATTTATGTTCGATGCTGTTGAAATGTAAATATTATATGTCAGAAAACTGCATCATAATGAGGGTCATTATAACACTATTTTTCATTATGAAACAGTTTCTCCCACCAACCAGAGCTCAAGAAACAGTTGTGTGACCAATAAGGTAAGGATAGCATCGCATCTTCGCTGACTTCCACGGCCTCCTATTTTAAATGTCACTGCGTACCTAGTGTCATAGTGGGGTATTTGAGTAGGCCATGGTCAAATACAAGGTATTCTCTGCTTCCCACGCTCTGTTCGGTACATAAAACTGGCGAAATCTCGACAGATATTTATGAATATTTATGTTCGACCATGGCGAAATATAAATATTATATGTCAGAAAACTGTACTATAATGAGGCTCATTATAGTACAAGTTTTCATTATGACACAGTTTCTCCCGCCAAACAGTTGTGTGACCAATTAGGTAAGGATAGCATCGCACCTGAGCTGACTTCCACGGCCTTCCTATTTTTCACTGCGTGCCTAGTGTCAAAGTGGGGTTTTCTAGGAGGCCATGGTCAAATGCAAGGTATTCTCTGCGTCCCATGCGCTCTGTTCAGTACATAAAACTGGCGAAATCTCGACAGATATTGATAAATATTTATGTTCGAACATAAAGTAGTTATAATTATCGTCGAACATAAACAGTCATATGCAACTCGCCTATAGTGGTAATTAAGACATTCGTATGGAAATTATAAAACTCGCTACACTCGTTTTATAAAGATACTCGTGTCTTAATTATTGCCATTATAGGCTCGTTGCATAATGTACTTCAACATGTAAATGTTTCGTTATATCATTGATAACTTCGTCAGTGTGACAAACTCTTAGAAACTATCTTAACAAAAAACAAAAAGAAAATGGATATCCTTACAAAAAGTCATTAATTCAAATAAATGAAAGGTCTAATATATATAGATGTGTGAAATACTTGGACATTGATATTCCAACTGTAAATGTAACAATAACATTTCACAACATGTTTTAATAGCCTTACATATTGTATTCTAGGTTCCATTCGATGACCGGCGGCTATTATTCCCACCTGTACCTGCAGCTATTATGGTGGGCATATTGTATTCCATGATTCAAATATTATTACCTCTGTGGATGGTGCACTTCTTCGCAGCTGGAACTCTAGCAGGTATTTAGATCTACTATTTACCTCATTACACTGAAATATTTCACTACAGGAAGAACTTCTGAGAAGTAATATCTAAGGGACTACCTAACCTTTCTTGTGATGGCAGTACTGAGGCGTCTGGTATCAAAACAAGACGCATCACTTCAACAAAAAAATTTCAGGAGACACAAAAAACTGATAAGTCCTTTGTTTACTGACAAATACATATGCCTCATTTTTGAAAGTTGTAAGTGATAGACAATTATTTCCCCAAATGTTTCATGACTCATGCTGCTCTATTTTCCTTTTTATTAGCATTTAAATATTTGATGTGTCTTATTTTGTTTTAAAACTTGCTGATGTAATCGGATGTATCTTATTTTGAAAATAAAATAATCACTCTTCACAAGTATAAAGTCGATTCAACACACCAATACACATGTAAACACACCAGCATTAGAGCTCGCGTCAACCGGGAAGGCGGCTGGCTCTCTGGGATTTGCGCAGAGAGAGACAGAGATACATGTCCACTGTTGCAACAGGTCCACCATGTCCGAGCCCCCACACTGCAGGCTGCTGCCGTGAGTTCCTGCGGTGTAGTAACACCGCCGCACTTTCACGCTGCTTCCATAGCACTCAAAATGTACACAATCGCTTCCACTGGATCTTTAAATATTATGATATAATCACTAAGCTTTACTGACAACACACTAGCTCAGATTCTCAAGATAGACTGAATGTGATTGGTGGTATGGAAGTGAGGCAGGACGTAATGGTAGCGTTGTGTTCTATCGAATGGGGTTGTTGATTCTCCGCCCAATCAATACAATTTGTTACAAAAATTTTCACAGTTTTATTATTACTGGGACATGTTTCGGGCCATACCTGGGCCCTTCTTCAGCCTTGATTAATTTCCAAAAACATCCATTAAAAAGACATGCATTTATAATAGAACAACACTCTTAAAATGCTTAACGGTATTAGATACATTAAAACAACACTAAAATACACATTTGGAGAGAGAAAGAAACACTGATACGATAAAACACCTCTTCATGTCAGCCATACACAAACTAAAATGTATTACATGCTGGTAATACATGGAAAACTCTCCAAATAATCTTGAAGCGTTGTGTTCCGCGTACCGCCTTCCCGGCTGACTAGGAGCTCTAACAGAACACGAAACAATTGCATAAGCCCTTTCTGCTGATGCGCTTATCGATGCGCAATAGACCTTGCCAAGATGTGTCTTGTTTTGATACTCATTCATCCACTTGTCTTATTTTGAAACCAACCGACAACTTCAGCATTTAAAAACAGCATGATGTGTCCTGTTTTGAATACCTTTCTCTTCCCACATGTGATGATGATGATGATAATTGTTGTTTTAACGTCTAGGTTCTTCCCACATGTAAAGAGGGCACTTAGGACTTGTTAAATCAGCCGTAATCTCAAAATCGCAAAAATAGTGATGTATCTCGTTTTGATACCAGAAGACTCAAGTGTGTGTTTTTTTACATAACCATTAATCTTGTAATTATGAGCCAAGTGATCTCATGTAAAATGTACATGGAATCTGAACCACAAGACGTGGTATTTCATCTCACATACATTATCTGCGAATGAGCAGCTTGATCACAGCACCATCACGCCCCATGGAGGAATGGTGACCAGAACGGAGTGTGTTGTTTGAGTCTTCAGTCTTTTGACTGGTTTGATGCAGCCTCCATGCCTCCCTTTCCTAAGCTAATCATTCCATCTCTACATTTCTACCACACCCTACGTCCGAGGCAATCTGTTTAACATATTCTAACCTTGGTCTGCCCCTACAGTTCTTGTCCTCGACCCTTCCCTCCATAACTAAGCTTGCTATTCCTGGGTGTCTTAGTATGTGTCCTTTGAGGACACGGTAACTGCAGTGAAAGAGGTGAACTCTGGCACAGTGTGGTTGGCGGAAGGGGCAGCCTATTGCTCAGGTTTAATAGGGCAAACTATTGTCCATAGTTATGATGGGCAGGTTTTGGCCCAACGGCAAAATGAGCGGATGAGGAGCCAATCACTCTCATGGCTCCCAACGGTCATAGAGGCGGAAGAGGCCACGCCAGACGGACTGGCTGTAAAGGCGCACCTCAGTAGTACTTGAGTATGCGGCAGTTCGTTGCAGTCTCTGTGTTCGGTCCTGCATGTCTCACTCTTTGTGAGCCGCAGGATAAGGCTCAGAGATCATAGTGTGTGGGTCTCGTCCTGGCAAGCTGAGATCCACCCTAAACAAATTCACGCCAGTGGCACTTCTTCCGAACGTCACTTTTCAAAGTCCAACGGCGATGGGATATGGACGGTGGGGGCAGGTTATGGGTGTAACTGGAAGCCCCTAGTTCGGACCTGCACGTTGGCAGCAGATGTGTGATGGTCGTCTTCCGGAGACTCTGTGACTACTCAGGAATTCGGTCCTGCATCTGTGTTTGGGCAGGCCTATTTAGGATCACCGCTGCCCACCCCACATGGGGAAGGCCCTAGAAAAGGTGGGCTAAACATCGGAAGTCACAATCTTGGTCCGGCTGGGCAACCGCACTCAGCAGGTCACCCCTCATGCGGTCGAAACTCAAAAACAGTAAAGAATCACAATTTGATTATTGGATCATGGAACATCAGAACCTTGCTTGATTTTGACAATAACATTAGACCTGAGAGAAGGTCAGCTCTCGTAACCCATGAGTTATCAAGACTCAACGTTGACATTGCTGCTCTCAGTGAAACTAGGCTGTCTGCTGAAGGCAAGATTACTGAATCTGGAACAGGATATACCATCTTCTGGAAAGGAAAGGATGAGGGTGAATGTCGTATTCATGGTGTGGGCTTCGCTGTGAAGACCAAACTGGTAAATTATCACCAACTTACGCCCATTGCAATCAGCGAAAGGCTCATGACTCTCCGCATACCACTCTCAGGAGGTTCCTTTATGACACTCATCTCTGCCTATGCTCCTACCTTAGATTCTGATGATGAAGTAAAGGCTCAGTTCTATAATCAGCTAAGTGAAATCATCTCCAAGGTACCATCTGCAGATAAACTCTTGCTCCTCGGTGACTTCAATGCCAGAGTTGGGAAAGATCACAGGCTATGGAATAATGTGATGGGCAAACAGGGACTTGGAAAATGTAATCCCAATGGACTGTTGCTTCTTGGTCTTTGTGCAGAACACGAACTTTTCATTACCAACACGCAGTTCCGGCTACCTGACCGCTTCAAAACCACGTGGATGCATCCTCGTTCCAAACATTGGCACATTCTTGATTATATCATTACCCGGCAATGTGATAAGAAGGACACTCTTATTACCAGAACAGCAAGGAATATAGACGATTGTTGGACAGATCATAAACTTCTTATATGTAAGCTCAGGATATCCATCAGACCTAAACCACCTAGGAACATCAAAAATTTGCCAAGAAAGAAGTTTAATACATCCAAACTTCAGGATGAATCCATGTACAAACATTTTGGAAACAGGATCGTCACCCAGTTATCAGAAAACCCAGTAACAAATGATATTCAGCAAGAATGGGCCACATTACAGAAGATTATCACACAGTCAGCTGAGGAAACCATTGGTTTTATAGTGCGGAAAAGACAAGACTGGTTTGATGACAACAATGAGGAAATTCTGTCTCTCATCAATGCCAAAAGGAATGCCTATCTTGCCCATCTTCAAGACCCAACTTCCAACACAAAGAGAGATAAACTACTGGAACTCAAGGGTAAATGCCAGACGCAGATAAGGCAGATTAAAAATACTTGGTGGCAACAGAAGGCTCAGGAACTGCAGAGACTATCGGATGCTCGAGACTTGAGGAACTTCTATGCCGTACTCAAGGAAATATATGGACCATCTCGCTCATCATCAGGTACACTGAAAAGCGCTGATAATTCTACTACCTTTACTGATAGTCAAGAAATCTTGGAACGCTGGAAGGAGCACTTCTCCAATCTCCTAAATCGTCCATCAGAAGCTGCTGAAGACTTCCTCTGTGATGTGCCGCAGCAACCTGAACAACTGTGGTTGGCAGTACCTCCTACTTATCATGAATTCAGTGCAGCTCTCACCCAATTGAAACCCAGAAAAGCACCTGGCCCAGATAACATCCCTCTGGAACTAATTCAAGCCGGAGGTCATTCCCTCAAATCAAGAATTTTCATCCTTATCCTCAGAATTTGGGAATCAAGAGAGGTACCTGGAGACCTAAAGAATGCCACTATCGTCACTATCTTTAAAAAGGGTGATCGCAGTGTTTGTGGCAACTACCGTGGTATATCACTGCTATCAATTGTGGGGAAGATTCTTGCAAGAATTCTACTTAACCGCCTCAAGGTTATCTCTGAGAGGATCCTCCCAGAGTCACAATGCGGATTTAGAACTTCCAGAAGCACAATTGACTTGATTTTCTGTGTGAGACAGCTACAAGAAAAATGTAGAGAACAACAGAATCCACTCTTCTTAGTCTTTTATGACTTGGAAAAGGCATTTGATTCGGTTCCAAGACCAGCCATGTGGGCAGTGCTGAAGCGGTTTGGTTGCCCTCAGCGTTTTGTAGATCTAATCAAAGCTCTCCATGATGGCATGACAGGTCAGGTTTGCCATCAGAATAAGATGACCGATGAATTTCCCATTACCCATGGACTGAAACAAGGATGTGTACTGGCTCCAACGCTTTTTGCGCTGTACTTGGCTGCAATGCTTTATGATTCACCCACAAACATCCCAGGTGTGGAGATCAAGTATCGTTTTGATGGAGGGCTTTTCAACCTAACTCGTCTCCGCTCCTTGAGGAAAACTCAGGTTACTAAGGTTACTAACATGTTGTATGCAGATGATGCTGCGTCACCAACTCTCACACCAGAAGAGCTGCAAGAGTCAGTTAACTGTTACAAAAGTGCATGTGATCGCTTTGGTCTTACCATAAATGTCAATAAGACTAAAGTCTTGGCACAACCTTCACCAGGCACACCTCTTCCTCAGTTCAATATCTCCATTTCAAATTTGCCATTAGAACAGGTTGACCACTTCTCGTACCTGGGCAGTACCATTTCTGTGAGCTGTACCTGTGAGCAGGATGTGGATAAGAGAATTGGCGCAGCCCATGCAGCATATGGACGATTAGCGCACCGGGTCTTCATGAATAAAGATCTATCCATGAGTACAAAGCTTATGGTGTACAAAGCAGTAGTCATTTCTACATTGTTGTATGGCTGTGAAACGTGGACCCTTTACCGACGTGATCTTAGGAAGCTTGAGCGTTTTCACCTACAAAAACTTCGATCAATCCTGAGGATTAAATGGGAAGACCGCATTACCAATATTGCTGTTCTGGAAAAGGCTCAAATCAACAGCATAGAATCATCCATAATAGGTCACCAATTTAGATGGATTGGTCATGTCCATCGGATGGATGATGTGAGATTACCTCGTCAAATGCTATATGGTGAGTTATGCTATGGCACCAGACCTCATGGTGGTCCTAAGAGGCGCTACAAGGACCAATTTAAGCAGACCCTGAAATTGACAGGTCTTGATCCACAAACCTGGGACATGCTGGCTGAAAACCGCTCAACTTGGCGCCGTACCATCTCGGATTCTGTAAAGACGTTTGAAAGGGATCGACGCATACATGAAGAGGCCAAGCGTCAAGCTAGGAAACTTCGAGCAGCCCAACCTCGTCCTCCTCCAGCAATACTATGCGACTTGTGTGGTCGCTTGTTCCATGCCAGGATTGGACTCTTTAGTCACCGTAAACACATCCACAAACTGGACTGAAGGAAGAAGATTTATACTCGGATTCGAGTTAAAGCCGATGATGATGATGAGTATGTGTCCTACCAACCTATCTCTTCTCTTCATTAGCAGTCGCCAGAAACATCCCTCCTCTCCCACTAGTCTCAATACCTCTTCGTTTGTAACCCTATCTACCCATCTGATCTTCATCATTCTCCTGTAACACCACATTTCAAACGCTTCAATTTCTCCTCTTTTCTGCTGCACCAATAGTCCAAGTTTCACTTCCATACAGCACCACGCTCTAGACAAAGGCCTTAAAAAATGACTTCCTAACACCTAAATCTATATTCGATGTCAACAGGTTCCTTTTCTGTAGAAATGCTTTCCTTGCCTGAGCTAACCTACTTTTTATATCCTTTTTGCTTCGTCCATCACTGGTTATTTTGCTTCCTAAATAACAGAAGTCTCCTACTTCCTTTAGTTTTTCACCTGCCAATTTGATGTCCATAGAGGATTCTGATTTATTTCGGCTGCATTCCAATATTTTTGTTTTACATTTATTAATTTTCATCATGAATTCTTTCCTCAAGACAGAGTCCATACCATTCAAAAACTCATTCAAATCCTCAGGCGGTGTCGGCCAAGATGACTATGTCATCGGCAAATCTGAGAGTTGAAATTATTTCTCCATGAATCTTCCCACTTTAAATTTGTCTACAATTTCCTTCATTGCTTGTTCAATGTAAAGATTGAAAAGTGTAGTTTTACATAACTATTAATCTTGTAATTATGAGCCAAGTGATCTCATGTAAAATGTACAAGATGCGTTCAATAAGTAACGAGATGGAGGCTGTAATGCGCAACCCAGTGACGACATCGGCTAATCGTGGAGTGTGTAAGGAGGTGTGGTCCCGACCAGAGCGTGGAAGGTCACAGCCCGGCGCTAGAGGGCACGTGTGCATGTCACGTGACGATACAAAGCGAGCAGCAGCATGCATCAATCGTCCAACCAAGACCAAGACAGTAGGCCATTCGACATGCTTCCTGGTGTGGTTGAAGACTGTGGGGCACCCATTGGGCACACACTTTGCGCAAGTGCAGTCGTTCCTTCATGATGGTGTGCACACTTCCGACGCTCAATCCGACCACGGCGGCTATGGCGTTCACTGTCACTCGGCGGTCCTGGGTAATGAGTGCATCAACCAGCTGGACGTTGTCATCAGTAAAGCAGGGGGGGGTGCCCCAGACCAGGCATCATCGGCTAACGACACCCGTCCTTCCCTGAAGCGCTTGTGGCACGCCTTGACCCTTGCAAGGGACATGCAGTGTTCGCCATAAACTTGTGACATTCGGCGATGAATGTCCGTTCCCCCTACTCCTTTCGCTGTCAGAAACCAAACAACACCTCTTTGCTCTTCGTTTGACGCCTCCATGTCGCTGTTTGCAATGCGACTGGCAGCGTTGAATGATTGATGCATGCTGCTGCTCACTTTGTATATTCACGTGACGTACACGCGTGCCCTCTACCGACGGGCTGTGACCTTCCACGCTCAGGTCGGAACCACACCTCGTTACACACGCCACGATTAGCCGATGTCGTCACCGGTTTGCGCATTACAGCCTCCGGCTCGTTACTTTTTGAACGCACCTTATACTTGGAATCTGAACCACAAGACGTGGCATTTCATCTCACATATATTATCTGCGAATGGAACCCGGTCCACCTTTGTGAGCAGCTTGATCACAGCACCATCTCGCCCCACGAAGGAATGGTGACCAGAACGGAGTTAATAATTATAATGCAATTTATTTCAAATTTGTGAATAAGTTTGTATCAGTCCTAAACTGAACCATTCCTGAGGACCAAATGTTTATATGAATGATAAAATTATGAGAATTTAGATGCATTGTACGGCGAGGGGGTCGTGGTCGTGGATTTATTCTGGGGGTCGCGCTGTGAAAAACAGTGAAATACACTGGTGTATCACAATGACTGCTACTCCAAGACCATTGTATAGCAAGACATCCGGCGAGGTTAGGTCAGGTGATCGGGGGAGGGCACTTATTTTTTGAGATTATTCGGTCACCAAAGAAACTGGTTACAATAACTTTTTACAAGATTCCTCACAGTAAATGTTGGAAGTGCCCTCTACCAGCATCCATACACAACTGTACTTATTCCACCATATTCCATGGCGTTGTGTATTTCGTGTCTAATGATATCTCGGAATTCAGCAATTGTCCGAGGTCTATTTTATTACACTCTGCCTTTAAGATACCCCCATAAGAAAAGGTCCGGCAAGGTTAGGTCCGGTGATCGGGAGGAGGGGCGGGGGCACAATTATTTTTTGATTATTCGGTCACCAAAGAAACTGGTTACAAGTTGCATGGAAGCGTTAGACATATGACACGTTTGTCCATCTTGTCGAAAATAACCTTCTGTCAGTTTGATGTCATCCATCTGCTCCACAAATGCTGGACAGAGGAGCACATGCGCAGAAACAATCAACAAACTTGCCAATGGGCAGTGGTACTGATTCTCCCAGAGCCACTGAGATCATTAAAACATTTCTACGAGCTTTCAGACGGAAATTATGGCCCATTAAAGTGGTTTAGGTTTATACGGATAGTTCTGTATAAAGAGCAGGAAATCTGCAATGATAAAATATATTCACTTTAAAATCCTCCTGGTTCATAAGGACCTACCTCTTCTTCTGTTGCTTCCTTTCTTCAGCCATAAAATACTAATAAGAAAAAGGTTTTTCTGAAACCAAGGGATGTTGTTGTTGCTTATTTTAGGGGCTGTGACATCACAGTCATATAGCCCCGTATATTTTTAGGTGTGTGTGGAATTAAAATTATTAATAACATCCGCCTGAATGTAGACTATGAAGACATTAATTATTAAAGTTGTTCTATTGTAGTTACATGTTTCGGGGATTAATCAATTATTTTATCCCCTTCATCAGCCAATTGTAAAGCATTAACGTATCCAAAACAAAATAAAGCGTAGCTTTAGGTTTGAGCTAACCTCATTACCAAGAGGAGTATTTTCCTACCACGTCATGATTTATTGAAGCCACTTTGATTGGCTTATGATCTTTAAGCAAAAAAAGTCTTCTTGATTGGTTATACACGGATTGGTGAATTATTGAAATTCCACGTCTGTCTTCTCAAAAGCTATAGCTCAATACAGGACTGTAAATGCACTGTCTACTGGTTTTCATACATCTTCGTTGGCTTCTGCAAGCTGAATACTGTCACCGTCACCAACTTCTTCGTTTTGTTCAATATTTTAATTTTTACAACCTTCTTCTTCTTCTTCTTCTTCTTCGCGAATGGGTCACTTAGGACCACGCGGAATCAACATTTTCTGAGCTTTCCTCCTTGCCCAATAGTTCTTCATTTTCACTGATTGCTGTAATTTCTGTTCCTCCGACCAGGTACGTCGCTGTGGTTTCTTCTCATCTTCCTCAAATCCCCTTGTGTGAACAATTTTCCGGATCATATTTCTATCTTGTAAATTTGGTGAACCCAATTCATTAAGGTCTTTCTCTACTTGTTTACAACCTATATATATGGTGCTCCATATTAGGGTAAATAACCTTTCGTATTTTCAGTGCTACGCTTTATTATGTTTTGAATATGTTAATGGTTTACAATTGGGTGATGAAGGGGATAAAATAATTGATTAATCCCCAGAAAATGTACCTACAGTAGAACGACTTCAATAATTAATTTCTTTATAGTATTGATTCAGGCGTATATATAATTCTTATTAATAATTATTTTAGCATATCAATACGGAACCACCATGAATAATTTAAATAATGTGTGTGGAATATGTGTGATAACTGTGTTCTTGTGATGACAGTAAGTTACTAGTGTGTGTAATTGTAAATTGGGGATAGGATATGGAAGGAGGTGGCCATGGCCTTAATTTAGGAACCATCCCAGCATTTGCCTGGCATAGAAGTGGGGGAAACCATGGAAAACCACTTCCAGGATGGCCTCCTCTTCTCTAAACGAGACTGAGTGTACCCCGTTCCAGCCCTCAGACCAGAATTAAAATTTCTTGGCAGTACCAAGAATCGAACCTGGACCTACCGAAATAATATGATTAAGTTATATGATTTTATAAGTTTCCTTATGTTTCTTTATTAAATCTTATTGTAATGTGCATTTTAATTGTTGTTACTTTGCTCAAGAGCTTTCTTTTCCCCATGTATTAGGGTGGGTGGAATCTGTTTGATAACCTGTGTTACTGTGTTCATTGTACAACAGTGTGCTGTTACAATGGAGATAAGATAGGGAAGAAGGCGGTTAGGTAGGCCTTCCTTCATATCCGTGGAGTAGAGGTGGGGAACCATGAAAAACCATTTCTAGGATAGCTGAGGTGGGAATCGAACCCACCCCTTCTAACTTAACATCTCTTGAAACTAAATGGAAACTTTTCCAGCCCTTATACCAAAATTAAATTTCTGGAGAAAGCGGAATCAAATCCAGGACCATTGGGGTATAACTAACCATAGAATAGGGCTTCTGTGCTTTTTATTACATTAGTACTGTAAAGTCTACACCTCGCCGTTCTTAGTCATATCCCATCACCTCACCTGAGGAGAAAGGAAGCTCTGCTGAGAAAAGCAAAGAAGATCCGGTCATCTCCCTCATTACCAGTTCACCAGGAATTTTGTTACCCATAGCCACAGCGACTTCAATCTAGGAGACCAACAAGTGTATTGGCCGGCCGACTCTTGAGGGACAATTTTAACCTAAACCGGAGCTGGCAGGAAGAGTGGTTAAATTCTACATCTGGTACTAATGCTCATGAGATAAATCCAACTCGGAAAATGAATGGATTTGACCTCCCAAGAAAACTATGGTGTCGCTTCAACAGACTGAGAACTGGGCATGGAGGCTGTAATTTCTTGCCCCATAAGTGGGGCTGGATGGATTCTCCAATATGTGAATGCAGTGAAGAGGAGCAGACCATGGACCATGTCATCCTGCGCTGCCCTTTCATGCCTACTCCGGAAGCTCCAGGGACCTGTTTCATCTTTCAGAAAGTGCTGTTGTGTGGTTGAAAAACTTGGACCTGGACTTACGAATTCCTTGTTGTACTCACCATACGATTTTCAAAAATAACTAACATTAGTTTGTAAATTACTTCCTTCCGACAAGGTCATGTCAGGTTATAAGCTCACGTCAGAGGTCACACGACCAAAAAAAAAAAAAAAAAAAAAAAAAAGCGGTGCAACCAATTTGTGCATAAATACAAATATGCTACGAGATGATGTCAACCGCTCACATAGCGTGCGTCATAGCCCGTAGGCACAGAGACAGGGACTCCTATCTTCTAACAAACAAACGTCAGGTTATAAGCTCGCTGCAACATGTGCAACTGACCGGTGCACAAATATGAATAATGCTATGCGATGATTAAGCGATGAAATTTTATAAACCAACTTTTTGTGTTTGAAAAGTGGGGTCCAACGATTATTATGCAAGGAAATACGGTTTATGTTTATTTTTAAAATTAAGAGTTAACGGTATCTATTGTGAGGAAAGCAATGACAAACTACCTCGTTCCTCACCTTGCCTAGTATGCCTGGGATTCTTACCCACATAACATACGGTGGTAGTTTTTGAGGATCTGACTACCCTACAGACAGTATCTCTTATTATATAACTTCTGACAAACATGTGTGTTTTAGGCATTATTATTAGAGGCATTATTATTAGAGACAGTCAAAATTCGTGACTCGCAAAATCACGAAAAAAGCAACAAATAAACATTGGTTTAGGACATGTTTTACATAAAAAATATCATATAATTACAAGTTACAACTCGCGGAACACTCGCAAAAAATCCCAAAAGTCTATGACTTGCGAATTTAGCATCTTCTTTGTCGTTAATCGTGAAAAATCAGAATTTTTCGGCAATTAATAGATAAATTAACTAAATTTGAAAGTTTTACTTTATTTTTTCATAATATTTATTGACCAAGTTCCAAAACAGAATTGTTTCCTGCCTTGACATATCTGAAAAAATCCACAAGGTTTGGATTGTTGTCGCTAGATGGTAGTAGTTGAAATGGTTCGTATATAACTAATTATTACTGACGTATTAACTTAATAAAGCAGTGTGAAAAATTCAGTTTCACTCAAGAATTTTTCAAATTCATTCAAGAATTTTTACCCTTATCAACCAAGAATTTTAGCTCCTTTCATTCAAGAATTTTGACTGTCCCTAATTATTACATTGCTTTAAGAACTCCATCTTGAATATTTCTCTTTTCAATTTTATTTGTCAATAGAAATCATGTTTTTGGTATGTTCTACAATCTGTAATTAAGATCCTTCACAGGTCTGCAAATATAATAATTTATAATGTTACATGAAAATGAAATGAAAATAAACACAAGAAAATGTAGTCTCATAAAGATAGTGAAAGTGTGAATGCAAGATTTTCAATATAACATTGGCTCGGAAATACTTGTAGAAGAAGATTCTTGCAAATATTTGGGCGTTAACGTAAGGAATGATATGAAATGGAGTAGTCATATAGGATGTGTAGTTTCTAAAGCTTACAACAAATCTCTGCACTTTGTAATGACCCAACGAGGGTATTAAAAGGAAGTAGTACCTCTGCTAAAGAATTGGGATATTTGTCACTTGTAAGACCTATTCTGGAATATACCTCGGCGGTTTGGGATCCATATCAAGTAGGGCTCATCAATGAGTTGGAAATGGTGCAGAGAAAGGCTGCTAGATTTGTGCTCAGTGACTTTAATCCCAGGAGCAGTGTGAGCCGTATGTTAAAGAATTTTGGGTGGGAATCACTTGAGGCTAGGAGGATGAAATCTAGACTCTGTGCTATGTACAATACTTATACAAATCAACCAGTATGGGGTGAGCTTAGCAAACATATGGGAAAGCCCACTTACATGAGCAGGAGTGATCATCCTTTCAAAGTTAAGGGCCGACCACAGAGTACAAATTATGGTAAATATTCTTTTGTAAACCGTGCCATTGATAACTGGAACTCTCTACCCGCCGCAGTCTAGAGCCTTTTCCCAAACATTTGTGTAAATACTCCAGTTTAATTGTTAATTGTTATTGAATTGTTATGTATTTGTTATATATACTCAATTTGCCACTGGGGTCTAGACCCCCAATTGCAAATGAATGAATGAATGAATGAATGAATATATGCAAAAAATTCACTGGCATAACTGTTGTTTTTTTCTTGTGAATTTGAAGATTTCAGGCAGTTCAAAAACATTGTGCATTGTAATTAGCAGTGAACTAAGTAGCATGTTTGATGGATTAAATATGATATGCTTTCAGGTTACGTAGTGTATGATTTGATACACTTCTATCTGCACTTTGGCTCACCACCGCCCGATTCCTACCTTTACCGCATGAAGCGATATCACAACCAGCACCACTTCACAGAACACCAAAATGGTATGTGCACTCTCTGCTTGCTACTGCAGTCAAGCATGACTGTGTTTCTAGCCCTTGATACTCTCATTTCAGTGGGATCAGGGTAAGGTGAAATGAGTTTTATGTTGCATTATTTTTATCCAGGATGCCAACCTCACAAGAGGAATTAATGAGATCAAATAATACATTATGCAACGAGCCTATAATGGCAATAATTAAGACAAGAGTATGTTTATAAAATGAGCATAAGCAAGCATAAGTGACTTAATTACCATTATAGGCGAGTTGCATACGACTGTTTATGTTCGACGATAATTATAACGTTATTATATGTTTTAACATAAATATTCATAAATATCGTTTGAGATTCAGTGACTTGAATTTTGTGATCGGAGTGCAAGCACTGGGTATGATATCTCTGTTTACCAAGTTCTCTGACCGACCGACGCATGCGCTCTGTGTGCTTGGCAATGCCATACATATTCTTTGATGCCAAATGTTCAGCCTAGCCGATGGGCACCAGCATTCAGTCAAACTGTCAGCAAAGTCGTTTGAAAGCAATGCGCTGTGTAGAAATTGGAGTTGGGGATATTAAGGTACAGTGCTATTTCTTGTCTCATATTCGCCAGTTTATTTACGCGAACATATGGACGGTGCATTTTCCATGTCGGTAATTTATTTAGACATGTTGGATTTTGAGTGCATGCGCGAAGGTATCCTTACCTAATTGGTCAATGAATGAGCTCTGATTGGCTGGAGAAACTGTATCGTAATGAAAAGCAGTGCTATAATGACCATCATTATGATACAGTTTTCTGACACATAACGTTTACATTTCGATATCGCCGAACATAAATGTATCAATGAGAATGACACTAGGCAAAGGAACTGGAAATAACTGATCATGGCCTATTAATCCCTTTATGGGGCAGAATAGTACAGTGGTAAATATATTTTATTCGTATTTAATTACATTTAATTATTTTAGCCTACCGTAATTATTATTATTATTAATTTTTGTTTTCTTTAACATTTTAATGCTCATAATTACTTTTATAATTTTACAATTAAGATGGTAAAATTATTAGAAATTTCATTTTTATAAGCTTATTTTATTTTCAAAATTTAGAGGCATATTAAGCATTATTAAACAATTAAAAATAGTTAACAATTAAAATTAAAAATGCATTATTTTTAATACAATTTTTTAATGTTTTACTGTTTATTTTTATTGTTTTTATTAAAACATTTATCTAGCACCCTCGCTCAAGGAGATAAACTAATAACATTAACACTTCCACAAGAATTAGTTGAAATATGAGTGAAAGATTCAACCATCTGCATCTTTGACAATATAAATTGTCCTTTTGGTAGGTGGTTAATATACTTACCACTAACCTATAAAGGGTTAACAGGTACTATTCCAGCATTTGCCTGGAGTTGAAAATGAGTAATCACAGGAAGTCATTTTAAGATGAATTAACGAGATCAAAATGATGAATGAGAATGGCACTAGGCAAGGCACTGGAAATAACTGGTCATGGCCTATTGAAGAGGAAAGAGAGGCGCACGCTTGTTGCATTATTATTACATACCTGCCAACTCTCCTGATTTAGGTGGGAGACTCCCGATTTCTGACCATTTCTCCCGTCCTCCCGCTTAACGTATTAAATCTCCCGATTTTTCAAAAATGCCACGCGTAATTTTGGATTTAATGTGTCGTCTATCGAACGGATCGACTTTATATGTTTTGAAGTTATATCTCGATACTGCAGTTTCGCTCTGTATCGATAATTGACGACTGCGTACTAACTCCCGCGTCGCGTCCTGCTGTTATAAAAAGTTGACTTCGAATACGTCTTTGTTTGAAATCGTCGAAGGTTAATTCAGCGCTTGTTCCTAGATGTTTTGCGTAATGACCTGTGGGTGGAAGGTAGTTAGTTGTACGCTGAGGAATATTGTATCTGTTTCACACGTGACATTATATGATTTGTGTATAACTTTGTTAAATGTTGTTAGCGATAATATGCCAGTAGGCTATTGTGATTTTTCGATCTGAGTGATTGCATCGGTTCCTCGGTAATATGGCGAAGAAATATGATGTGACATTTAAAAGTGTGTACAAAGATAACATTCCGCATATAACTGAGTCAATAAGAGGCGCAACATTTGCATTTTGTAGTGTCTGTTGGTGTGATTTCAGTATCTCGCATAGTGGAAAGGGGGACATTTCATTTTCCAAAATTAAGTTTTTTGTAGATAAATTTCCTAGCATGTTAACAGACACTCAAGACAATTTTAATGAGGAAATGGATGCTTTACATTCCCAATTCTGTAACTTCCAACTTGAGGATGTGACATCTATTGAGGAAGAAGAGAGAATTGATGTGAAGTGGGCACTGGTAGGCCAAATGATATGTAGTGATGGGGTACTCAAGTTATGCTTTCCATTCTGACCATTCCGCATAGTAATGCAGAGTGTGAGAGGATGTTCAGGTCATCTCTCTCTGACAAGACTTTGGACAAACTTATAACTCTGAAGTCGATTCAGAAAGGGAAGTGTTTTGAGCAAGAATATAGCAAGACCTTTTTGAAGAGGGCAAAATCAGCCACAGTCCCCTGCAACAACGACCAATAATATGATCTTCGATACATTGCTGGTTTTGTATGCCTGAGTGTGGTCGAAAGAAAGGTATGCTTGGTTGATAGACTAGTGAGAATTTAAAATTACTCAGCCTTTACATTTGAAAACTGGGATGTCATATCATGTTAGTCATGTACAGTTTAATAAATAGTGTAACTTATATATCTGCTGAAATGTCTTAGCCTGTGTATGTATTATGTTGCATCGCCGCCCCCCCCTCCCCGTCGCCGAATCTCCCGATTTTTCATTTTGAGAGGTTGGCAGGTATGTTATTATTATTATATTCTATGTAATGGTGTTCGGGTACTTGGTATGCAAAAAGTATTCACAGTCTCAAAAAGGTTGAGAACGCCTGATCTAGAGAATACCAACCAAGTCAAGAAGCCAAATCAAGTACTAACTATGTAGGTCAGAGTGGTAAAAAATTTGACATCAGAAACTAAGAAAAGAATTAAACATAGAAAACATTCAGCAGTTTGTGAACACATGTACGATAATCATCAATTTACTATCACTGATACAGATTTAAGTGATAGTTTTCACTACCGGTAAGAGATGAAGGGTGGTAAGTCCCCAACAGAAGAAAGATCTGTATAAATTCATCTAGCCAAGAGAAAGTAACCCACCTACTGTAATTTAAATAAGCACATTTTCATTGAAAACTCACCGCTATTTACACTATCAAATTATAATTCACGACAATATGCTTACCACAGATTATCTTGTAACCTAAACATACACGCACCGGTTAAAAAACGAAACACTACGTATCTCAGACGAAACACAATGTTTGACTGTTTCATATCTGTTATAAATTGAATGTTGTAACTTTGCAGCGACGTGGCAATGTGTAGCGAGTTAATCATGAGATAATTAGCTCATTTTGAGAAGTTTCAGAGCAAAAAAATTTGATAAACATTGTTGATCGTGACAATCACAACACCGATATTACAGTTTCTCGCCTTTGGACAAGATTAACCACAAACGGCTGTCTTAAGGTTTATTGCTGTGAATTCTCAATGCCCTTATTTTTGTGGACATTACTGTTCGTAATCGTACAGTGCAACAGGTCGGAGGACAGTACGATGGATTCCAGGTTTCAATATTTCCAAATTCGTGTTTGAGCACTGTTGTGATTGTCTTGATCAATGAAAATGAAAATCCACAGCCTGCTTCCAGTCTCCGACCGGGTCAGGAATGGAATGAATGAAGCCCCTATCTAGCGGCGAGGATATGGACTGTGCCGGCTGCCGAGGCCTGACGCACTCCTCTGGGGGCAATGATTAAATGAATGATAGATGAAATGAAATGATAGTGGAGAGTGTTGCTGGAATGAAATTTTGACAGGGAAAACCGGAGTACCCGGAGAAAAACCTGTCTGCCTCCGTTCTGTCCAGCACAGATCTCACATGGAGTGACCGGGATTTGAACCATGGACTCAGCGGTGAGAGGCCGGCGTGCTGCCGCCTAAGCCACGGAGGCTCTGTCTTGATCAATAATGTTAGCAATTATTGTACTACTGTAATTAGGGTAATTAACTTATGATACATTGCCATATTGTTGTAATGTCATAGTATTTGATTATTACAAGGTTTTGGAACGGTCCAACATGAGTTTAGTCTGAAATTTGTAGTGTTTCGCACAGGGCCGGATTTAAAAGTATGCCGCCTATAGGCTTAAGTCCATTTGCTTCCCCCTCTATAGTTCATATTTGCTTAATACATTGTTTTATACAACAAAAGGAAATATTTCATTGGCGTTTTCATCTTTTTTAAACATAAAGTTCATTTAGTTTAGATAAAACTACAATTTTAATGGCTTACATAATAAATGTTATACTGAAATTAGTCATCTGCTTGTCTTTTTTTACTTATGACTTTTAAGATTCATTTAAAAATGAAATGGGTTTCAAACTTAATTAATTAATTTGTTCTTGGAGATCAGTGATCAACAACACATATTTTTATATTTTAATGCTAATGACTATCTTTTGCTTAATTGAAGAACTGTGTTCAATTTGAATTAAGTTGTCCTACATGGTGAAATGAAATTACACAAAATGTTAATTACTGGTATATTTGTTGAAAAATATACTAACTTCTCTAAAACAACTCACCCCATGTAATTGTGATGTTCAAAGTTACATAGCTTTCTTGGGAGATTTCTTAATGACAAACTCGTTAATAATGTCCTCATAAGAAAGTGTTTTTGTTGTATTTGCCTCCAAAAAGGTACCGTAATAAAAGTGAGTTTAACCATATTTCAGAAATATTAGTTCACAGATAGTTCTTAACTCTTCTAAAGGAGGAAAAACTGTAGGCTGCAGCCTACTTAGCCTATTTAGAAATACGGCCCTGGTTTTGCATCTTTGGCCGGCGAGTGTATTAGTGAATTAACTAATGGATCTGAAGATGTTCGCATGACGAACAAAACATGTCATCCCCTTAACTTATTTGATGTAGTGAATTGTATATTCGAAGAAGTATCCATTTCAGGTTCCGTGTTGACAGTTTGATTATGAAATATAAGAATTTTCAAAATTTTCCGCCTAATCAACACATTTTTAGCATACTTTTCACATTTTGCAAAAATGAGGAAAAAGTAGACTTATGAGATCGGGCAAATGTGTGTCTGTCTGTCTGTCTGTCTAGCTGTGTGTGTGTCCCCCCCTATCAAATCCTAAAAGGCTGCAGCAATCGAAACAAAATTTGGTAGGATTAAAGATCTATACCTGAATATCTCACGGCCATATCTGAAAATGATGTCAGTGCTACCAACTGCTGAAAAATCGCAATTGAAATTTGAGCTCCATGTTGGATATCTTGGAAGGTATACTCTGTGAGCTACCAGAAAGGGATTGACAGTTCTCGCCTCGCCATGTGGTCTGAGAACGAGGTTGCCAAACTGTACAAGACAGAGATACAGCTGACCAGGCACTGAAGCACGTGAGCTGTAATATTGCAACGCAGAGTATTATGACATCAACTATGCGAACATGGATTGGTCAAGAGGCAGAGGGGTGATGACTGACGTGGAATTTCCGGCTAAATGTCAATCCCATTCAGGCAGCTCACAGAGTATATGAATGGGAGCTATTTCAAAATTGGCACACGTATAGATAATAATATTGCAGTTTAATTTCCAAGAGGCCATACATGGCAGTGTTGCCAAAATGATTATAAGCCTGCTGATAGGTCCAAATTTTAAATGCATATAACTTCTACACTATCAATTGGATTTTAACCAAATTTCGTGTGTGCTATGTGTACCATAACAGTTATGACTATGCCGATTCTTAAGAGTAACCAGGGCTGCCAACTGTTAATAAATACTGTCTCTATTTTTGTTACCCTAATATTAATATATCAGAAAGTATGCAAGCCAATAGCTCTAAACTTTGCACACGTATAGTACCTGGCATTCTAGATTAATTTGGAGTAACTAATATAGGCCTACGCCAGTGCTGCCAACATGAGTCTAAGCCTGCTGATAAGTCAAATTTTTAAATGCATGTAACTTCTATACTAACTAATGGACTTCATTCAAAATTGACACAACAATAGATCGTATTATTTCAGATTTTTTCTGACCAATACATGTATGTCATTGTTGCCAACATGATTTTACACATGCCGTTAGATCCAATGTTTAACTGCATGTAACGACCAAGCCATCCATTGGACTTCAACTAAATTTTTTATTCTGTACCTTAAGACATGGAACTAAGAATATATTCAGTCACCAGGGCTGCCAACTGTAGTTCTCTATTAGGCTACATTATGCCAGGTATACAGTATTTCGAACTAATTAGAAATTTCGATATTACCAACTTAATTTCGTCATTATTCTAGATCCATATAGAGAGTAATCATTGTCATGAATCTTAAATTTTAAGAAAAGTAGGCTCTTTAGTTCGTCACGGAACTTCTTGTTAATTGTTATTTTAGTGTCCTTGAGGGTACATGTTTCGGAATTCTCTCAATTCCTTCTTCAGCCCATCACAATGTTAGGAATCATCCATAAAAGACAATGTTACAAACCCTTTCAAATGTCAAAAACACATATTTATACAACAACGAAAACACATAAAAATTGTTAAAATTTTTAAAATAACACATGCAATTTTTAAATATAAGACACTTCATTCATGACTTCTGACAACCTTTCCCACATGAATGTCATATTGACGTCCATTGTACTATTTCGTATACAACGAAAAAAGGACTTAGGTGTAAATAAATAAAAAAAAGTGACAGTTTGAAAGACTAGATTTGGTATCAATTTAAATGCTACAAATGCTGAAAAATGCTAGAAAGGCTGGAGGCTTCTTGCTTCGCTTCGCTCGAAGCCAAAGACTCTTGACATGATAGAAAATGATCTGCATAATACTTATCTTGCTTTATAATACTTTACCTTGTTTCAAATTACTCGCGAACGGCAAGTGCAAACCAAGGGCAAGGCAAGGTCAAGCGTGCGGGATGCAGTCACGCTCACCAGAGAGTGCGGGGACGTGCCCCTTCCATCCAGTCTAAAATCACTTATAGTGGGCGATGTATTGAAGGTAGAGATATGCTCTCACGGACTCTTTTGTAGAACTTTTCATGCTGACCAATTCTTACGCCCATAGTATATTGATATGTTTAACGGTTTGCCCAGCGTAAGCTTAAGAAGCGCACGGACGCCAAGTTTGTGTTAGACTTTTTCACTGAAATTGTTACTGCTTGGCTTCCTTTGATCATACATAAATTATTTTCTACAGAATCTTTCCTCGAGATATCCTTTACAGAATGGTGAAAACCGCATCAAAATCCATCCAGTGGTTCTCGAGATTACCCGTGACATCCAAGAATCGGGGATTTTTGTCTTATACTAACGAAGTAGAGATTGTTGGGGAACACACGCACCAAGCGGTACTATGACGTCACACACCTCAGTGCATCTGGGTACATTTTGTCCCGTCACCGTAACATAACGCCAGACCCCAGCGTAACGACGAAGTCGACAAGATCATTTAAAATGATAAAATGGAACATTTTGGAAATAGGCCTAAATTAAAAAAATTATCTAAAATGCTGTTCGTGTCCTTGAACAAAATCACTTTCTTAAACTTGTGATGTTGACAGCTGAGTTCTGGTAATTGTATGTAAGTGTATTATTGATGTATTTATTTCAGGTTATTAAAAATATTTTTGTTGTGTCCCCATCTACATGTTGACCGGCTGTATAACACTCCTTACATAGAGTAAGAAGTGAGACCTTGTATCTCACATTCATCAGTTATGCAGGAAGGTTCTGTAACTGGCTCTCGCTTAAGGAACATTTTTGCCTTACTACGCGATGTGAGATACGAGGTCTCACTTCTTAGCCATCAATATGTATTTTTACTATTTTCCTAATTTGTTTTCCTTTTTTCTTTGTTTTAGGATTTGGAATAAGCAGCAGTTTCTGGGATGGAATTTTCGGAACCGAAATATTTTTAAGGAAGCTCAACTGGACTTTAAGGTGGTAGATAGTTAATGATCAAAGATAATGAACTCTCTCATACAGGGTCATTATCTTTGTGTGCCCCGATAAACACGGCAAGCTAAGCCGGCTTTGACTGGCGCAGATCACAGGCACGCGTATACGGTTCAGCCGGTGGTTGGCGTGCTTTTACCAAACATCTTCAATAATATGTACTTACAGTGCTCATAGTCGATGCTGAAAATGTCCTCCCTCTCATGTAACACACACCTTCTGATGATGGACAACAATCTCATCTAATTTTTGTTCTGTAAGAATACAACGTTGTCTGTCAACTTTTTTATTATTCGAATTATGGATATACACATGTTCGCGCAATGTGAATTTCAAATCATGTTTACAGGAAGACCTATGCCAAATGCCAGTACAATTGGGAGGCTCGCTAAACGATTCAAGAAAACTGGCTCCGTAAATAATAAAAGAAGTTAACAGACAACAAAAATTAGATGAGATTGTTGTCCATTCTTTCATCAGAAGATGTCAGGTGTGTGTTGCAAGAGAGGGAGGACATTTTCAGCATCGACTATGAGCACTGTTAAGTACACATAATTGAACATGTTTGGTAAAAATGTAAAGGTGCGCGCCAACCACCGGCTGAACCGTGTACGTGCGCCCGCTATCTCCGCCAGTCAAAGCCGGCTTAGCTTGCCGCGTTTATCGGTGCGCACAAAGATAATGACCCCGTATTATTTAAGTGCCTCCTGTGTTTGTTATACTCGGCACCGAGAATGCACCAAAGGAGTGGGACGACAGTTCCAACATCAGAGCAGCAGCACGAGAGTGGCATACTAAGATGTGGTATTTTTTATATACAAAGAATTAGTGTGAACAAGATGTGTATTTAACATTGAATTTTTGAAATCTGTGCTCTTTCTTTAAAAATGTAATTCTTTCATATCTATATTTTTCATTATGCAGTATTTTCTGAAGCATTGCTGTTTTGTATACAATTATTAAAAACATCTCTATATATTTTATATGCATGTTGGATCAGAGGAGAGTGTACAGTATTGCTGTGGTTCCATCAGTGATCTTGTCTCCCAGTTGGATCAATGCATTCATAGTTGTGAAGCTTACTTTTGAGGTATAAGGCAAGTTTACCATCTCCTGCTGAAGGCAAGCCCCTTTTTTCAGTTAGACTTTTGTAATTTTATTCCATCAGATAATGTTTAAATGTAAGTAATAGAGGCTGTAAAGGTACGATTTGGAACCTCGCTGCCACTGCAAAGGCGGTGTCTTGCCATGGCGGCGGAAGCTCACTACCGCTCCACGTCTATTTAGACGGGATGCATTTCGAATTCCACCGCCGCTACCTATGCAGCACCGCATGGGCAGCATGGTCGTCCAGCCGCGCCAGAAGCGGTCTGGCGGCGCCGGACCATAGCAACGAAATTGTTGTTTCTTATGGCTAACCCGGATTCCAATCCATTAGCTTTCTTGCGTTCCAATAGAGTTGTGTGAGGTTTCCTGAAGTTCTAGCAGTCACATCAAGTTTCTTGCAATGTAGCAGGTGTTCCTTATCCATTTTACTTCAAGGCTCTCCTGGATTTTGTAGATATCTTTCGTGACATTACTTTTTCTTCTTCGCTCCAATAGGGCTAGAATCAAGTTGTCATCGTCTTTTTCTTCCTCCAATAATCCTATTAATTTTGCTTTGGTAGTGGCACTGCACATGATGGTTGTACCTTTAAATTACCTCAATGTAAATAGCCTACTGGACCTCGGTCCATGCATGTGAGATATTCAAAGTGAAATGCCATGTCCTCTGATTCGAATTCCACGTAAAAAGGAGGTCCCGGGGCTCATGATCCCGAGATAAAACAGTCACGTTAAATTACAAACTTCCTTACTTTCCTGGACCTCTACCGTACTTGCCCAGGCAGCGAGGAACAAAAACACCACAACTGCCCATGCGGCACCAACAGTGACGTGCCCCCAATGCAGCAGCAGCGAGGAACGAAAACATCTCAACTGCCCATGCGGCACCCCCCGTGACGCGCCGCCAATACAGCAGCGTGCTGTCTAGTCGGCGAGGTTCCAAATCGTAGCTTAAGGCAACCAATTTACTGATATCAGAGTGTAAACTCCTTCTGCCTTATTCTTCCCACCAAATGCATCTTCGATGGAGGGATTCCTGTGATATGTACAAACATGATCATGATCTTATGATAAAATAGCTGTAATTAGGAAATGTGAATGTTAGCTGTAGTTGACCTGCTGTAAACTAAGTTATTAAAACTGTATTTAAGTAAAATCACAGCTATGGTATATTGTGTGTTTGTGTTGTAAATGAAGCTTTGAAAATAATAGTATATTTTATATGACAACTAAAAAATGTCTGTATTTTTCCCCCTGAAACCTTTAAAAACTGGATAAAACCACCAGAATTTGGTATCAACAACACTTCACCAGCATAGGCACAATTTTATTGTCAGTACCTACTCCAGTCTTACATGGCAAGCCTTCAGAGTTTTCATACCCTCCCATTTTTACCATTTTTAGCCTATTTTCATTTTATGAAATAAAATAGGTTTATGAGATCACCTTTTGTCCATGTGCGTGTATGTGTGTCTATGCCCCCCCCCCCCCCCTAATAACTTCTAAACGGCTGGAGGGATTTCAATGAAATCCGACCATGCCCTTCAAATTTTATTACGTCTCACCAATCCAACATGGCGGCTGTGCAAAATATTGCACCGGCATTCTATATCTCCGAAACTATTACTGATATCACCCTGAAATATTGTACGGTGATAATGAGCACTACTAGAAGTTCACCTATGAGACTTTCAAAAACCTGGTAACTACAAAACCAACATGGCGGTCAAGCAAAGTTGAGACTTTTAAATAGACTTTTCTCGCGATTTAACCATCCAAATGCAATGAAACTTGGTACAGCAAATGTTTATACACATTGTAATGCACTGGCATCTAATTTAGTTGAATTGTTTACATAACCTCAAGATGGCGGCTGTGCGAAATATTTCCGGCATTCTATATCTCCGAAACTATTACTGATATCACCCTGAAATGTTGTACGGTGATAAGGGCACTACTACAAGTTTATATATATAATTATGTAAGTTTCAAAAACCTGTAAAGTACAAAATGAACATGGCGGTCAAGCAGTTGAAACATTTTAATACATTTTCTTGCGATTTAACCATCTGAGAGCAGTGAAATATGGTACAGTAAATGTTTATACATATTTTAATGCACTGGCAACTAATTTAGTTCAATTGTTTACATAACCTCAAGATGGCGGCTGTGCGAAATTTTAAAATTAAGTTTTTATTTCTTGTGTCGTAATCATGCGATGGAAGTGAAAGTTTGAATAATGAACTTATGCAATAATTTTCCTTTAAAGGTACATAACTCTATGGCCTATACATATAACAATCCTACATGGTGACCATCTGAAATATTTAGATAGTTCTCAATATCTACGAATCTTTTACAGCAATTACACTGAAATTAGGACTTTGAATAACCTGGTGAGCACAAATCCAACATGATGGCAACGCGAATTATAAATATTTAAATGGACGTTTCTCGCGATTTAACCATCTGAGTGCAGTGAAACTTGGTACAGTAAATGCTTATACAAATGTTAATCCACTGGAATCTAATTTATTTCAATTGTTTTCATAACCACAAGATGGCAGATGGGCAAAATTTTAAAATCTCGTTTTTACTTCTCGTGTCCTAATCATACGATTGAAGTTTGAGTAGTTTAGAATTTGAAAATACACTTTTGTTCCGTCTAGTCAATACTTTAATGTTTATTTACACAGTAGGACATGTTTGGCGGCATAATATTTTCTTTGAAAATATTCTCCTTCATCAGCTAGTACACAAATATTGGCCAGTCATTGCGACATTAAAATTGATGAAAAATGGATGTTGTGGATGAAATATGATGTAAACATATATGATTGTTGCACTTACATGTTACACAAAGACCCTTATAATGATTACAAAGTAAACTAAAACACTGGAAGTACACTTAATTTTCAGCAGCAATCAATCAATCAATCACTGGGAAAGACTGCTCTAGTCTATGAAACTTCCCTAATTAATATTCCTTTCGTTCATATCTGAGTCTAACTGCCTCGATTGGAACTATTAAATCACTGCACTGAAGTTAACATAAGTAGGATATATAAAAATAGGCCTCGATTGGAACTATTAAATCACTGCACTGCAGTTAACATACAGGGTCTTTCATATAAAGTAAGAACGGCAAGCGGCAGCTGGTGCTGCGGCATGGCCCCCTGCTGTACTATTGAAAGTCCGCCCCACAGGTAAGGGACAAAAGGGGGAACCGGACCCAGCTCAGGAATCCCTTGGGGTCGCCAACTCCCGAACTCACCAGCCGTGAGCCCCTGAGGGTGCAGCAATATCCAGGGTGCACCAGAAATGGTGGGGCTACATACACCTTGCCTCCTTGAGGGCCTTGAGCAGAAGGCAGGAGATAACATGAAAAGAAAAAGAAGGCTGATCCCTCGCAGAAGGAGGGTATCAGAAAAGATGAGACAAGGGCCAATTAAGGCGGGAAAGGAAGAGATTCCCTAGGCCTCGGATACCCTAATACCGTCGAGGTCGGAAGAGAACAAGAGTTGACCACGTGAGGTCGACAGGAAAGAAGACAGAAGGAAGAGATGGACAGACCAGGTTACCGGTAAGGAAAATCTCATGAGGAGAAGAGTAACATGGGATGCAGTGGAGAGGGGAAAGCTATACCAGGACAGACTCAATGGAGGCATATCATGCTCCTACCCGGCTCGCTGGTAGGATATCCTGATGATGATGAATGGCCAGTGAAGAATTTCCACAATTACTCAACACCCACAAAAAATAAGCATGGTACAGCCTTAAAGCAGTGATCCATGGCTTCCTTGGAAATAAGAAACTGAGAATTAAAAAGAGCTTATTTCCACTATGCTTGAGAACTTTAAACTCATGGGTTGCAGAATGTCACTTAAAGTACACGTTATATGCTCACTTGGACCAATTTAAAGATAACTTGGGGGCATATTCAGAAGAGCAAGGGGAATGTTTTCACCAAGATGTGATGGACTTGAGCAACGTTACCAAGGACAATATAATGAGAACATGATGGGCGATTACATTTGGTGGCTAATACGAGAAAATTCGTACCCACACAGAAGGACCAAACATATTCATTTTTAAAGCTTCTTTGTATCGTCATCAGAAGGGGCAAGTTTCAGTGTTTGCAAACAGTGAATACAATCCTGATTCAACCCAACAGTAAGAATTTGTACTATGAATCACCATGTTTTTAGTGACAGGGGACAAATGGTAAGTTATATTAAAACTTAGCAATTTTTCTAGGTTTATGCCATGTCTTGTGTGGGGAACACCAAGCTGGCTCATCAGTGGGCTCTTGGTGTCTGTGGACGAACTCCCACATGAGTAGCGAACTGCGTGCTACCTCCCTCCCTTTTTATGAGCTAAAAGCTCAAGCAGCCTTAACCTCCCCCTGAATGCTTCCAAAAAGATGGTATATTGGCTTTTACGGCCAGTGAATTAAAACTCAGTGATTTTTCTAGGTTTTTGCTGTGTCTTGGAAGCCTACATATCGAGGTTAAGGCTGCTTGAGCTTTTAGCTATCACAGTGAAAAGGTGCAGGTGTGCTTCATATAAAGGGAGGTAGCGTGCAGTTCGCTGCTCCTGTGGGGGTCCGGGCATGGACACCAGTAGCCCGCTGATGAGCCAGCTTGGTGTTCCTAGGCGAAACCCCACACAAGACACGGCACAAACCTAGAAAAATTGCTGAGTTTTAATTCACTGGCCGTGAAAGCCAATATACCATCTTTTTGGTAAGTTACATTGTTAGTAACTTACTTAAGGTGACACGTACTCCGGGAAATTCTGTACAGCGTTGCTGATAAGGAGCCCATCACTTCAGAGCAAGGCGCGCCATGACGCGTGATGGAGCCCATCTTAGCAACACTGTACAGCTTTCACCGGAGTGGCTAACTGGTGAACCATGTCCTAATTCCCCGTACAAATACAAACCGATATAAAATAAGTGAATTAATTTACGTATTTCACAGTCATACAGCATAACTTTTTGATGTATAACGATTACAACACAACCAAGAACTACATTTTCCAACGACCCCGAGCTGAGAAAAAGTTACCTTACAAAAATTATAACAACTTTCGTTCTTGAACACACAAAATTTTGAAATTAATAAACCAGTTTTAGAACATTCCAATGTATATTGTGTTAAAATTTGGATTCGATCTGATGACGGGTTTCCGAGATAATTATTCTTAAATGTGATGCATGGTTGAAACACGCTTAAAAATGGGCACTTTTTGTGTTCCAACTGGGATAAAAAATATTAAAATATAAATTAAAAATTCCAAACCTACATGAACTAACGTAAAATAGAACAACGACAATGATGATGTTATTGGATTTTATGTAGGTCTATTGGTTACTTCACAAACAACCTTCAAACTCTAGTGCACATAATATTTTGGTCGACAGTAGGCAATACTGGGCTATCCAAGTCAGGGGAAATGGAACAGGTAGACACATAACAAAGACAACAAATGGGATAAAATTATTATACTCTTATATATTTGTTATAAATAAAATATAATACATACAACAGTTTTAACACAAAATATAGAAAATAAGCATTGCACATTTAGTGGTAAAAAGTGTAAAGAATATGCAAATTACTAAGTACAAATAAAATTATCAGAAAATAGTAAGATAAGAACAGCAGTATAAAGTCTTTCCAAATAACCTCTAACTTGATTCATTACCGGAGGCTTTACTTTACATTTTACCAAAGGAACAAAATCTAAGACTTATTTCTATATTCCATACACCAGACTACATTTTTTACTATTTTGTACTATGAATACATTTTAAGTACAAAGTGGCTGATTAACAATGATAAAATGAAATAAATATATATGAACATAACATAACGAACAATAAAATGCAGTTAAAATAAGTGTAAACAAATCTGTGCAACCCACACGAGGACAATATTGGGTAACATAGAAAATGCTTTGCGACATAGCAGTAACATTTATTATGTTGGGAAAAGGTTGATATTTGCCGTATTGATTAATGATAGATAACTTTTAACCCTCTCAGTGCCACGCGCCGATTAGATCGGCTCTCGCTGCTCGCGCCAAAAGTGCCAAAGCTGATTCAATCGGCGCGCTGTTTATCTTGTATTTGTAGATTTCTGTAGGCATATGTCCGTGATTATTTCATACTGTTGGAAAGGTGAGGTTCCAAGCTTGCTTGTACTTTTTTCCTTCAAAGTCCGTTACGAGATAGGTTCGAGTTTGTATTCACGCCCCTCCCTTTGCGCTCCCACAATCACGCGCGTTCCCGCCAAAATTGCGGTGCAGTTTTTTTTTTCTTCTTGTTGAAGTTTTCTGCATACAGATGTATCTAAGAACTTTCTACAGCTGGAAACGTAGTGTTTCTTCGAATATGACTCTTGGGTGTCCTTAATTTAGGTTCAAAGCTGATTTTAAAAAAAAAATGAACAATTATCAGAATAACCTCAATTAAAAAGGTTCAGATGCCGTATTTACTTTTATGAACATAATGTATGAAAGAATGAAGTATTGGTTATAATGCAAAGCAAAAGTAATGATTCTATCATTGAAAATGTGGTATTTATGATTTTTTTTTCGACTAGTCTGCATGACCATTGAAAATGGCTTGGCATTCTTGGCAAGTATTTCAGGAAATGGCTTGGCACTAAGAGGGTTAAAATATAACTCCTATCAATACAAAATTAAGAACATCTATTCAATCGTTGGTGCTTGTTTCAACCTTTCATTGAGGTCATCATCAGCCAAATTGCTTATACCTAATTCTTAAAACTAGTGTTACTCAGTGCTTGATTTGTAAAAAGGAGGTTCCGGTACCGTGAGCTACCAGGTGGTGGCGGGAGGAGGGTGGGGCTTTATGGAATATTGAAACATAGAGTTCTAAAAACAATATTTTTATGCATTTCTGAACACCATTAAAAATAAATAGTGGACAAAATAGCAACCTAATTTTGATTGCAATTTTAAATTAAATTGAGACTGCTGTAGCAAAACATTTTTATGTTCGATCCTGACTATTATATGTCAGAAAACTGTATGATTATGATGGTCATTATAACACTATTTTTCATTATGAAACAGTTTCTCCCACAAATCACAGCTCAAGAAACAGTTGTTTGACCAATTAGATAAGGATATCATCGCACCTGCACTGAGTTCCAAGGCCTTCTAATTTAAATTTCACTGCGTTGCCTAGTGTCATAGTGGGGTAATCGAGGAGGTCATGGTCAAATACAAGGCATTCTCTGCGTCACATGTGCTCTGTTCGATACATAAAACTGGCGAAATCTCGACAGATATTTATGAATATTTTTGTTCGAACATAAAATAGTTATAATAATTATCGTCGAACATAAACAGTCGTATGCAACTTGCCTATAATGGTAATTAAGACACTCATATGGAAATTATAAAACTCGCATACGCTCGTTTTAAAAACATACTTGTGTCTTAATTATTGCCATTATAGGCTCGTTGCATAATGTACTATTTTACCACAGCCGTTGGCCTATATGAAATTTAATGTAGGTCAACTAGGCTACCATTCAAACAATGTACATTACTTCAATTTAATTCATTTACGCAATTTAAAAAATTAAATATAATCGGTTTGAAAATACACAGATGTTCACCAACAATTTTTTATTTCTTGTTTTATAATTTAGTCTTTACAGTTTTCTGAAATAATAATTTATTATAAAAGGTACTGTTTAACCTCACAGTTTATAAAATTCTCCCAAGTTGAGAAAAGTTTTCATCGTATGTTCCTCCTCTCTCTTTCAACTTGCTCTAAAGTATCCATAGCGGAGTGCCGTCCCCGAAGCAGCCAAGATTCCACGTACATATAAGTATAGTCCAGTCAAAGACCAATTTGACATTCACTTACAACTAACGTTCCACAGTTCTAAAAATTATGTTATATATTCGACTTTTCCCCCGATCAGAGGTTTTGGTACAGCGTACCAGTGCGAACCGTCACAAATCTAGCCCTGGTGTTACTTATTATTCATAGAACGAAATGGATATCCTTGCAATTTTTATTTACATAAACGTTCCTCATTTATAAAATCTTCGAGTGCTGATATTTCACTAATAAAATTTTCGTTTTATGAATAAATGTGAACTAGTTTTAAGAATTAGAAATAAGCAATTTGGCTGAAAGGTTGAAACATGTACTAACGATTGAAGAGATATTGTTATGAACCCATCCATAACGCAGCCCTTAAATACCAATTCACCCCAAATCTACATAAAACTAAAAGGACATAACAGCTCTACCAGCAGGCGCGGATCTAGAGTTTGGTTTTGGAGGGGGTCAGAGAATCGATCTAGAGTTTGGCTTTGGGGGGGGGGGGGGGGGGGGTGTCAGAGAATCGAAATTGTTAAGAAAAATGGTATCACTAAAAACGCAATCACAAAATAACCAAACATACAAAACCAGACCAATTTTTTTGCAAGCTTCATGGATAGAAATTTGATGCGTTTAGCGAACCAAAATTATTCGTACAAATTGCAACGGCGTGTTTTGCGACTTTTACATCGAGCTTCGAGAAAGGTATCAAGGTACGTTACAGTTTCGGCAAGTCGAGTTGGTACCGACAAAGGGAGAAAGTCACAGCTCAAATTGCCAACCAAGCTTGCAGTTTGGACGTCGGCAAAAATTTTTGATGCGAAAAAAGCCCAAAATTCCTATCCGTGCATTGCTGCACATTCATCCTGACATCACTTTAAACTTCGATTCGGTAATCACAAGGTTTGCTAAACAAAGTAGACGAGTTGATTTTGTTGTATAAGTAATCGTTTTTATATAAGAGGTTTGAAGTTGTAAATATGTACAGTTGTAACAGAACATAATAATTCGAATAAAGATATTTCAGTACTGAAAAAACGAAAAAAACAAACTGTTTTTCAATTAAAATTCGTTAAGTTTTATTTGTCTGGTAATTGTGTTTTCGTTTTTTGAGTTTGCAAAAAAAATTTGGTCTTTGTTTGGGGGGGGGGGGGGTCATGACCCCCGTGACCCCCCCCTTTAATCCGCGCCTGTCTACCGTAAGATTACTACCTGTGATACAATTCCTAAACTAAACATTTAACGACGATGAGTCAAAGCCAAGCCCCAGGAAATGCAAAAATTTGAAACGCTTGCAACTAAATTGTGCAAACTATAAAAACACTCAGCAAATTCCATGACAGCAACATAAGACTTTATAAACGGAACAATGTCAACGGAAGAGGATAGTCTGGACGGACCAGTGCATCGAGGAGACGTTGCCTGGTGGGACACCACGTAACCCATGGAACTCCTAGGCATCCGGAGAGGTAAGTGTGCTCTAAGCTTCCTCACTTCTTACACATTTTCCAGCACCTTTATCCTAACTCTAAGGTCACATTAAAATTGCCACATTTCACATAAGAAACCTCTTTCTCATTGTTATGAACCCTAACTCTCTCTCTCTGCAACGTGAATAGAACTCCTAACTCCCGCTCGGTGCAGCCAGAAACCAGTTTCCCTGACTCAGCATTTGGCCACGCGAACCGCTTGCGCTGACAGCTAAGTTCTCGCCAGGCTCATGCCGCTGACCTAGCACATACCTTACGCATTGGTTCTCTGTAAATCGGCCACCATGAATTTTCTCGCCCTGTCTCCAACACTGCACACACACACACACTCACAAAGAGTTTGAAGCATGGCCAGATTCCCTCCGAGTGACTTCCCCACAGTAACACCCCAAGCGAGTAGCCCTACTATTGGGAAAATGCCCTTAAAACAATATTAAAAAATTTGAATAGATTGTCCCGTTCAAGAGTTCAAATTATAACGCAATAAATTACTTTTCACCCTTTACTTTTATTTCATCAATTCCATACAATATTGAGTCATCTTACCATCTGGCCACATTTCTGGTCCCTCTTTTTAACAACAACAACTTTCTGCCAAAGTACACCAATCAACATGTCGCTTAGCAACCATTGCCATGCACATCGATAAACATGTCACTTAGCAACCGTTGCTACGTATCTCAATAAACATGTCGCTTAGCAACCATTGCTATGCACATCAATAAACATGTCGCTTAGCAACCGTTGCTACGTACATCAATAAACATGTCGCTTAGCAACCGTTGCTATGCACATCAATAAACATGTCGCTTAGCAACCGTTGCTATGCACATCAATAAACATGTCGCTTAGCAACCGTTGCTATGCACATCAATAAACATGTCGCTTAGCAACCGTTGCTACGCACATCAATAAACATGTCGCTTAGCAACCGTTGCTACGCACATCAATAAACATGTCGCTTAGCAACCGTTGCTACGTACATCAATAAACATGTCGCTTAGCAACCGTTGCTATGCACATCAATAAACATGTCGCTTAGCAACCATTGCTATGCACATCAATAAACATGTCGCTTAGCAACCATTGCTATGCACATCAATAAACATGTCACTTAGCAAACATTGCTATGCACATCAATAAACATGTCACTTAGCAACCGTTGCTATGCACATCAATAAACATGTCGCTTAGCAACCGTTGCTATGCACATCAATAAACATGTCACTTAGCAACCATTGCTATGCACATCAATAAACATGTCGCTTAGCAACCATTGCTATGCACATCAATAAACATGTCGCTTAGCAACCATTGCTATGCACATCAATAAACATGTCACTTAGCAACCGTTGCTATGCACATCAATAAACATGTCACTTAGCAACCATTGCTATGCACATCAATAAACATGTCACTTAGCAACCGTTGCTATGCACATCAATAAACATGTCACATAGCAACCGTTGCTATGCACATCAATAAACATGTCACTTAGCAACCATTGCTATGCACATCAATAAACATGTCGCTTAGCAACCGTTGCTACGTACATCAATGAACATGTCACTTAGCAACCGTTGCTATGCACATCAATAAACATGTCGCTTAGCAACCGTTGCTACGTACATCAATAAACATGTCACTTAGCAACCGTTGCTATGTACATCAATAAACATGTCACTTAGCAAACATTGCTATGCACATCAATAAACATGTCGCTTAGCAACCATTGCTACGTACATCAATAAACATGTCACTTAGCAACCATTGCTACGTACATCAATAAACATGTCACTTAGCAACCATTGCTACGCACATCAATAAACATGTCACTTAGCAACTATTGCTACATACATCAATAAACATGTCACTTAGAAACCATTGCCATGCACATCAATAAACATGTCACTTAGCAACCGTTGCTACGTACATCAATAAACATGTCACTTAGCAACCGTTGCTATGCACATCAATAAACATGTCACTTAGCAACCGTTGCTACGTACATCAATAAACATGTCACTTAGCAACCGTTGCCAAGCACATCAATAAACATGTCACTTAGCAACCATTGCTATGCAAATCAATAAACATGTCGCTTAGCAACCGTTGCTACGTACATCAATAAACATGTCACTTAGCAACCGTTGCGAAGCACATCAATAAACATGTCACTTAGCAACCGTTGCTACGTACATCAATAAACATGTCACTTAGCAACCATTGTCATGCACATCAATAAACATGTCACTTAGCAACCATTGCTATGCACATCAATAAACATGTCGCTTAGCAACCGTTGCTACGTACATCAATAAACATGTCACTTAGCAACCATTGCTATGCACATCAATAAACATGTCGCTTAGCAACCGTTGCTACGTACATCAATAAACATGTCACTTAGCAACCGTTGCTATGCACATCAATAAACATGTCGCTTAGCAACCGTTGCTACGTACATCAATAAACATGTCGCTTAGCAACCGTTGCTATGCACATCAATAAACATGTCACTTAGCAACCATTACTATGCACATCAATAAACATGTCACTTAGCAACCATTGCTATGCACATCAATAAACATGTCGCTTAGCAACCGTTGCTATGCACATCAATAAACATGTCACTTAGCAACCGTTGCTATGCACATCAATAAACATGTCACTTAGCAACCGTTGCTATGCACATCAATAAACATGTCCCTTAGCAACCATTGCTACGTACATCAATAAACATGTCGCTTAGCAACCGTTGCTATGCACATCAATAAACATGTCACTTAGCAACCGTTGCTACGTACATCAATAAACATGTCGCTTAGCAACCGTTGCTACGTACATCAATAAACATGTCACTTAGCAACCATTGCTATGCACATCAATAAACATGTCACTTAGAAACCATTGCCATGCACATCAATAAACATGTCACTTAGCAACCATTGCTATGCACATCAATAAACATGTCACTTAGCAACCGTTGCTACGTACATCAATAAACATGTCACTTAGCAACCGTTGCTATGTACATCAATAAACCTGTCACTTAGCAACCGTTGCAATGTACATCATAGCTGTCAAGCCACTGCCTCCTTATCCAACACCAGGCTTGCATTAAGAAGGCCATGAGCCCAAAGAGATTAGGCTAGAGTTCCAGAGGGCTCTCGCATGACTTAGAAGCCGGTCAAACTAACGAGAACAAGGCGCTGGAGGCGGATCTGACTGCGCCCGCCACAAGATGTTCTTAATTTTGTATAGATAGGCGTTATATTTTAAAAGTTATCTATAGTGGTCATATCTGTTGACTTAGACTTGAAAACATGACCACAGTTGGGATTTGCACCCGAATCTCCTGCTGTCCGGGCAGGTGCAATTAGCCATGCTTCAATCGTGGAAAATTTTCAAGATTTAGATGTAGGAACACTATTGTGATGACTCCCGGAAGTGGTTGAATGCACCTGCCCAGACAGAAGGAGATTTAGGTGCAAATCCCAACTGCAGACATATTTTCACGTCTTATTAAAAAAATATTAGGTAGTTTATCATCTAGGCTCACAGGATGGAGCTGTGTGGTGTAGAACTCAGCAACTCCAACTGAAACCCCGGAAGAAAAAATGCGAACTACAAGCTCACTGTCCTCTCTGTCATACTGGCTGATGGAAACACTACAAGCTCTATCGGTGATTGTTTCCTGACATTTCAACTGTCATTGCAGCAGCCTTAATCATGGGTACGAGTGCGTGTATGTGCTCAAACTAACCGTTGGTTGCCAGTCAGATGTGCCTGCTTGATCTGCATTGTCATCATGCTGCTCCCTAATTGGCCCGAGGCCCAGCCAGTCACGCACTAAGAAGTTTCCATGTGAAATTATTGGGATGCTTCACGATCTCTATTGCCTCTCTAACTATCCTGTTTAGATATCTAGGAACTTAAAAAATAATAAAATAATAAATATAATATCTAGGAACTTAAGCAACAGTTTCGGCCTTATCGAATTCTATAGTGTGTCTCGTGACTTCAGCATGATCAGCGGTTCCAGATCTGTAGTTTGTCTGTTTTGTGTCACATAATGTGCTCTGATATTCTAGTGTAAATGCATCTACTATTTGTTTGCCCTATGTACAGAGAGTTTGTTTTATATGCGACGGGGACCCTCGCTTGCCCGCTCGCCCGCGTTGTGCGTCTGTCTCCCGCCAGGCACTTTGCCGTTATGCGGCGCTCGCGCGGCTCTGAGTCATTTGTACTTAAATGTGAACCTTGACCAATTTTTTGACGAACTGACTTACGGAGAGCGATTGTCAACTTATTTTCAACAAGATTCAGCCACTGCTCACACTGCCGAAGCTTCCATGACAGAATTGCGTCGCATTTTCGCTACTAGGATTATAAGTCGGAACGTGTGTCCCCCGGGAAGCCCAGACTTATCACCATGTGACTTTTATCTGTGGGGGACGCTTAAAAATTGAGTGTATGCGAGAAACCCTCACACTATAAATGAGCTTAAAGGCTATATTACAGCAGAAATACAATCAATCGGTGCTGAGGATCTTCAGAAAGTAAATGACAATTTCATAAAGAGGTGCCAGCGATGTGTAGCTGTGAATGGCGAACATTTTCAGCACCAGCTGTGAACTAGGTAAGTACAAATTCCTATACTCATTAACTCAGTGCCGCGCGAGCGCCGCATAACGGCAAAGTGCCTGGCGGGAGACAGACACGCAACGCGGGCGAGCGGGCAAGCGAGGGTCCCCGTCGCATATAAAACAAACTCTCTGTATTACCTGTCCACAAGAACAAGGCACTTTGTACACTCCTACGTCCTGGTTTTGCTGCTTTACCTCCTCTGATTTACACACCACTTGTGTCAGCTTGTTTATTGGTTGCATAACCATTGTCACGCTGTGTTTCCTTAGGAACCTGGCGATTCTATCATTCAACCCCTGTACAAACAGCAGAAAGATCTTATGGTCGGGCCTATCCTCATCCTTTTCAGAAGTTCTTCGACTTAGTTCTACATTCTGCATGGCCCTATCTATCTGTCCTTTGCTGTAACCATTAGCTAGGAGCATATTCCAAAGTTGTTACTTCTGCTGTCCTTATTATCTATAATCCTAGATGATAAACTAGACACCGGCCATGAAAGCCTACCATCTAAAGACATCAGGTAGATAACCACACAACGAGATTTCCCACGATACACATTACAGCCAACTTGGGCTTCAATAAATATCTATTCTCAAGGCATGCAGTTGTCGTATAGTTTACGGAATGGTCCCTTCTACCAGTAGCTTTAGGAGAATGTAAAATGTTTCATTTTTTAAAGCAATTTTCAATAGTCTTGCGCATAATAGTTCGCGGCTGGGAGCGATCAGTTTAGTTCGCAGCTCCTTAGCGAACTAGTTCGCTCTTTTAGTTCGTTAGTTCCCATCTCAAGACAGATCATTCGCTCGCCTTGCTACTGCCACTGCACGCGCTCCTTGTTTGTTATAGCAGTCTGTCACCACTCATTACTCGCCACCAGTGATTGCTCATTCACATTGCTCTCGTTTCAAGCAATGCTGTAGGCAACTGTAACAGTTACTATGGTCGCTTCACGTGCAGTTCGTGTATTAGATATTGACATGTTGCGTGTGTTGTAATGTGTTTTACATTTTGATTTTCGAAGATAAAAAATACAAAAATATGAGTATTGAAACATTAGTGAAATTCCTTATTTCCTTTTATTCCTTGTAGGAACATAGGGTAGCTACAAACTTCTTCCATCTCACTCTATTGTTGGCCATCCTTTTAATTAGTGTCCATGTCTTTCCTTCTGAGACAATTTCTCTTTCTATTGTTTATAAAGCCAAAAGTCGTCATTTTTTTATCATTAGTGAAATACCGGTACCGTACCTAAAGGAATAACAGTATGGACGATGTGTTCGTAGAAGCATACACTTATTATTCTCTTTATTTTCTTTCTCGCGTGGGGCCGATAACCTAGATGTTAGGCCCCTTAAAACAACAATTATCATAATCATTTTTCGCGTATATCAACATCCGATTCCATTTCCTACTTGTCACCAGGTGATGATAAGACGTACCCCCCCTCCCGCAATTTTCGTTTCATTTCTTACTTGCTTCGTGATATTCATTATTTGCCTGCTCTGAAACCGTTGGGAATATTATCTTTATGGCATGAATGGGAGGAATAGGTTTTTTAGTTCAGAGTGTTTGTCCATAGAAGTTCCCTTTTCTTTGTGAATCATCGTAATAAAAACAGGTAAAAGTAGTTGTATCACCATGTATCGAGAAAAATAAATATCAATCAGTTCATTGTGAGGTTTGAAGCCATTTTTCAGTGTTGCCTAAGTAAACAAAAGTTTGGTGCTTTTCAGTCGGTCAATACTAATGTACCCAAACAGAGCTGGGTTATGCCTCAATCCTGAAATACAGTCATGTATTTACATGTATTTATTGATCTCGTGTAATTTATTTCAGGATTGGGGAATAACCCAGCTATGTTTGGGTACATTCGTGTTGACCGACTGAAAAGCACCAAACTTTTATCAACCAGTTCATTAAAATGGTAATGTTAATCCAGTTCGCCGATTTTCCAAATAATTGGACATATTTTCAAATAATCCAAAATGACTAAGTTAAATAAAACTGTGGAATTATCCCCACATCTAAATCAGTTAACTATCAGTAACTTCAATTTATGAACCGCCACTGTATTACATTACAAATATAAGGTAGTTATTACCTATTAGTGTGTTAGCACTAGTAGTGTGTTATACTGTTATTATTATAAACCAACATTGACAATCGCCGCGCCAAAACTTGACAATCTTGCCACTAACAATAGATACACTCAATCAACTGAACTGACTGAACGAAGCGCATGTGATTGTGCAATGAGTGATGACGTGACGAGCTACGGTGGACCTGCGCTCTCGCGCTGCTACAAGTCGGTCAGCGGAAGAAGATCGAACGAACTAACAAGCGAGGGATCTGGGAACTAGTTCGGTAGTTCGTCTGTGGGACCCGCTCTTCCGAACTAGTTCGTTCGCGAACTACACAAGACTAATTTTCAATGACAAACTGTAGCAAAACAGATTGAGATGGTTTGGACATGTCAAAAGGATGAATAAAGTAAGGCTACCAAGACGAGCACTGGAACGACGGATGACAGGGAAGAAAGGACGAGGAAGACCAAGAATGCGTTGGATGGACTCGGTGGAGAATAGTATTAGAAAACGGAACATGGATTGGAACACTGTGTCGGAAGAGGAATGGTGGAACGACAGAACTAAGTGGATAGGAACCATATTTCCCCCACCCGGTGTCAACTGGAAAACGGGAAATTATGATGATGAGTTTATTTGATAAGAATATTTGATGGTTGGTTCCTCAGTTTACAATGCGGTCATGTAGCCTGTTTAGTGTAAGACATAGTCTATCCTTTTGTGCAAATAACAGGTCCTACCACCAGCACTCTAATCAGTGCTTGTCCCACAGCTGCCCCCTCCACACCAAGTTTCCCAGAATTTAGTCTCCACCAAATGTTCAAATTAAGTCTACCAGTGTCGGATAACACGGAAGGTTGGATAAGCGAAGGTCATTTGAGCGGGTCTCTACTGTAATAAAAATTAAAATACTGTAATTCATCAAAATGATCAGACCTCCTATAGGTCATTATTACTGAATTCTTTACATGCCATGCAGCATAGCTGTGTATCATGTCTGCATGAGAGAAATGGAAGTCTGGATATCATAGGTATAAATTCCAATGGTGACAGTAGCCATCCCCAGTGTAGTTTTCCCACACTGCATCCAGGCAAATGCTGTGATGTTAGCTTATTTCAAGTCTCAGTCACCACAGAAACACAAACACAGGTTCCGTGGCAAATTTGCTTTTGTTATGAATTTGAGATACAAGTGCCACCGACTATTTATGATAGTTAGTTATTGGGGATTTTAGGGGGAGGAACAGCGAGGTCATCTGACCCTTCTGTTTATGATAGTACTGGTAGGTCAGCAGGGAATGAAGTGACCATTGAAGTATCAGTAAGTTAGATCCAAACTCGGTAATAATAATAATAATTAATAATAATCAGTTAATGGAAGGGTAAGCCTCCGTGGCTTAGGCGGCAGCACACCGGCCTCTCACCGCTGGATCCGTGGTTCAAATCCTGGTCACTCCATGTGAGATTTGTGCTGGACAAAGCGGAGGCAGACAGGTATTTCTCCGGGCACTCCCGTTTTCCCTGTCACAATTTCATTCCAGCAACACTCTCCGCTATCATTTCATTTGTCATTCATTTAATCATTGCCCCAGAGGAGTGCGACAGGCTTCGGCAGCCGGCACAGTTCATATCCTCGCCGCTAGATGGGGGCTTCATTCATTCCATTCCCTGACCCGGTCAGTCGACTAGAAGCAGGCTGTGGATCTTCATTTCAGTTAATGGAAGGAAGCTTGTAGTTTTATGTGACCATTAATTTTGTGATCATGAGCAACGGGACCTCCATTTTTACGTGGAATCAAACTACAGGACGAGATTTTTCACTTCGAAAATCTCACATACATAGAATGGGAATCGAACCTGGTTCACCTTCATGAGAAGCAAGCAACTTGACCACTGCACCAGTTATACCCCTATTAAAAATGTATCAAAGTGATAAAATAATCTTCGGAGATAATGTTGTTACTTGTAATTTCTTACATCCTATCTCTTGTTCCTTGAGTTGTAGGTTGCACAGAAAAACTTTTTGTTTTGTTTCCTACAACAAGATATTTGTTGTACCTCTGTCTCCTCAATTAGGATCAGGCCTGCTGATAGTCTTTCTAACCATACTGAGTTGAGGGAATGTACTCTTGTTTGGAGGTGGATTGAGTCTAGATGCCAAGTGCACAAAAGGATCATACAGGGAGGAACGGTCCATAGCATTCACTTCATAGTGCTTGATCTTCTCTCGAGTCGCCCAGTGAGCCGCTTTGCTGGCTGTGTTCTCCAAGCTTCCAACATCCATTTGTTTTGATCTGTTCCCAAGTACCATTACAGTCACCTAAAAGACACAATAATGCATATTAAGTATTCTTTACATACTAAAAGAAAAAGAAAATCCCTCTCGGCATGCTGGAGGTAGATTTCACCGGGCAAACTAGGGGATAGGCGAAAATAGGCAAAATATGGAGGTTTTCGTAGCAGAACCTGACCTCATTTTATACCTCTCATTATGAGAAAACATTTTACCATTGGAGCTTAATAAACCTTGTTTTTCATCTTTTTATGCATATTTTTAACATTTTATTGTGGTATGGAAATGGTAACCTTTTAGTCATTTGGGGTCTATTTTTATACTGGTGGTCACACTGTCCTTATGGAAGGTTTCAACAGTGATGTGTAACTGTCTGTTACTACTTCAGGCTAAATTTTATCTCCCGCAGAGATGTTGGTTCCTCAGTTTAGGGGCTGTGACAACGTGGTCATGTAGCCCCGTGTACTTTGGGTGTGTGTAGAATCTGTCTGATAACCTGTGTTAATTGTGATGGCTGTATTAGTCTGTAATTCAGGTAAGGACTGCAGACGGTCAATTTCAAGTAGTAGTTCCTACTTTTGCTACCAAATGCTACCATCAACGATTCTTAGCTGTGTACTTGGCTACGATATGCCACCGCAACCAGCAACTGGCAACAAAATTCGGAACTTAGAGCATTAATCAAATCTAACCTACAAATTTTGCTTCACACAGCTGTAGTTAGTGGAAGGTTTCTTTACGTGCCATAAATCTATGACATATACTTTTGATAAATGGAGCATAAAGGTAAAAAGCTTTCCACCAAATGTCAATGTTAGGATTTTGACTATCACATCACATCATTCACAGCATCCAGCAACTGTTTCACCTTGCAGTGAACAAAATGAGACCACTGTTTTACAATGCTGACCTCAGTCTTAAAGTGGCACTAACCTAGGTTTCGGTTGAAAAATTCAATTTTCTCTTTTCTGATGTTTTGGGTTCTCTGCATATTGAAATATCATAGGAAATTAGCTTGGAGCAAAATTGTTAATCTGTCTCCAAGATAAGGGTTTTTGAATTTTGTCAACATTGGCAAACATCTACCGAATCTTTATTCATCTACCTTTGCAGACATTTCTTTGTCAACCGGGGCGTGGTGGCGCAGCAGTCAAGCTGTATGCCTCTCACCAAGGCGGACCGGGTTCGATTCCCGGACAATGCATGTGAGTTTTTCGATGTGAAATGCCATGTCCTGTGGCTCGGATTCCACGTAAAACGGAGGTCCCGTGGCTTTTGATCGTGAGATTAACGGTCACGTTAAACTACAAGCTTCCTTCCTTCTTTGACAGCCATTTCTTACAACTTTCATCTTTATGCAAATAAGGTACATTATCTCAGAAATTACTGCACCGATCTACTTGAAATTTCCACAGTATATTTATGTGCATATGTGCAGTAATCTGACCAAGAGTAATGGCTGCAGTATTTATGTAACTCAAGAAAAATTGCATTGTTTCAAACCCTTTTAAACTTATCAAAGAAAAATTTACAAATGAAATGTTTGAAGGAACTAGGATCATGATTCTAATTTGGATTGCAAGCCATAAAATCTTCTTCAATTGAATCGGTCGGAGCTGAAAAGCATTAAGTCAGTTTTCGCTACTTTTCAGAAGACAGATAAAACGTCATTGAAAGAACAGAACTTATGTTGTGAAGCAACTATTCAGGTTATATTTGCGCTAGCATTATATTAATTTTAATTTAATTAACATATTTTTCTAATCAATTTTGCAAACGTGACTTAATGCCTTTCAGCTCCGTGATCTGATAAGTGCGGCATAAAGCCATCCAGAATGAATATTACACATGTTATATTATTTTAAAATTGATTTGTAATATAAAAACCTCCTAAACCCTGTACAAATGTAATTTACATTAGCTCTGTAACACGCGAGAATCTTGCAGGGCATCCAACATTAAGTACGGAATATGGCGCTGAAAGGCAGCAAGTCATTGACTTAATGCTTTTCTCTTCTGATCGCTCTACATGTAGCAATGGTTTCTGGCTTAAATCCACAAAACAAATGGCTTTGTGATGGATTTTGCCTTGCCAGTGAGCTTCCGTACTTTCTCTCCTGCTGATAAGATGAAAATGTTTTATGTGTAGCTGAAGGCTGACTTAATTCTTTCCTATGCCGTTCCAAGGCCCTTGGGTCAATACTTCAGAATACTAATTCTTTAAAAAATGACCATTTTTGACTTAATGCTTTTCAGCTCCGACCGATTCAATTGTATTACTTTTCAACCCTTTAACTTCAATAGTTAGGTCATAAATGTACCATTTGCTTAATATTTTGTTTTCAAGAAACCTATTTGTAATGTTGGTATCAGTGAATGATAATGCCTTTTCAGTAACTTAACTATTTTATCTTATGAAGGTAAATGTTGATAAATTACATTGATACAGTAGTTTGTGTGGTGGGAGCATATTAACCCCTCAGGCCGGCTATTTAATCCGGAGGTGTTCACTTCTCTGGCGGTATTTAAATTGAAGCTCAGCAGAGGTTTAGACACCAACAAGGTAAAAAATTAATAATGTTAAATCTAAGAAATATAACGTAATTAATATTTTAGGATTACTTACCGAGAACATGCCCAATGTTTCTTAATAATATATATGACGACTGCTTTTCAGGGTTGTCCATGATCACACGCATTATTTACAAAAATATAATAATTTGATAAGTTCCACTTTTGGTATTTGTTTCAGCATGACATTTACATGATAATGCTCAGTCACATATATACATAATTTACGGGTATAATTTCCAGGAAAAGCTGAATTTTGAAAAGTTTTATAGGCCCCGTATATGTATCCCATGTAGAATTGTCAACAAAATGTAAATATTGCAATATTAGTTCAAACCTGTCCCTTAGCATTGTTTGAGGGAATATAGGGGCTTCTAAAAATTATTCATCCCTGGTAAAAATAGCTCTTTAGGGTAGATTTCTGCATTATCCCCATCAACATTACAAGCCCCAAGAACACATAGATGTTGTCCCCTGTCACTGACTCCCACTTCTTGGCGCGCGACCTTGGTTTCAAGGGCCAACTATACATTCTGCCGCGTACATATTTGTTTCTCAAACAATTATAGTTCAATCACTTTGTCGTCGAAAAACAGCACAAAAAAAAACATGTAAAAGAGACGTGAAATGCTTTCTTGTACCCGGCATACCCGTGAAGGGGATCCTTTTTGTGCTCGTGACGAAGTTTACCTCTCGCCACAAACACTGAACAGCGGTCATTTTTATTACAGCTGAAGCTATTTCTTCTCCATCAGCGCTGTCTGCCACTTCTCCAATAACATCATGTAGTGCATAGTCCATATCACTACCGAAAATATCGCTTCCCTATACATCACTTCCACTACTGCCATCTATCAAACCAATAATCTCTGCTCCCGTAAGAGAATCAGACGGACCGGCAATACCTCTGCCACTGAGTAGCCTGCGAAGCAAAAAATTATCTACGAAGTATTTGCTTTTGGTGCTTCCCCTTCATAAGTGACAAAAATTGCCAAGTTAGATGTAGTTCACAAAACATTCTCGAGATGGCAGGAAAGGATGAGGTACTTTCTAAAGCATCTAACTTGAAACTCAATAGAGCGTGTTTCATGTTCTTTCCCTGATCGATATGAGTCGTCAAAAGCAACGGATATCGATCAACTTCGTATTACTTCTAATTATGAAACAGAGATAGCATGAAAGTACATAACTTCTCGGTTCATAACGTGAAAAAAATATCCCGCGAAGCAGCATTGTTTCATGTGTAAAAGGCATTCTAACTTCCGCCTGCACCGGCCGTTTGTGGTAGGTCGAACCGGCTGAACGAGTAGTCAAGTGGACGTACAGTGTACGGCGAACCGGCTTGAGGGGTTAAGGAACTGAACTGTTTTGTTCAACTATTCAGTTAGTGGCACCTTAAGATATACCAGTACTGCTATGAAGTGAAGAGACATGGATTCAGAAAGCTTCCTCACTGAAACAGCCTGAAGCTTTTGAAATGTGAGTCCACTGCTTTTGCCATAGTGATAGCCATGTCGGGGGGGACTGAACAAGGCACGTAAAGGATACAACAAAGTGGACATATAATTGTTTGTATGTCCAATTATCAGTATCCCTACATACAGGGTGTATCAAAACGAATATAGGGGTTTTAAGGCTTTGTAGTATTTATTACAGTTAACTTACAATTATAAATAATACATCAAATTGTAACCGAAATTGTGGTTACAATAGCTCACCCTCAGGTTTTCGCCTTGTGCTGTTTGTTTTGCATTTTTATTTTTTATCAGGTTGCCAGCCATGGCCACCTGTTGGTGGAGCGCCATGGAGAATCGTGTGTGTTCAGTGCCATAGAGATTCTTGGTGGTGGTCGGCCAGTAGGTGGACCAGGTGGCTTTGGCTAATGGCAAGGTTTGCTTTGGGCATGGCTAGGTAACCATGGAGTTGATTTTGATAGTTAGGATGCCATGCAGAATGGGAGCTGTATATTTTTTGAAAAATGGGTTGATGATAATATGTTCTGTGGTATGTTGGTGAGGATTTGAAAAATAGATGTTACATCTGGTAAAAAGAAAGACAGAAAGAAAAGTTTAATAAAATGCAACCAGAAAAGAAAGGACCAGAAGAATATTAAAATATAGTGAAGAGCCCCTTTTCCTCATGAAAATTGTTGTGGATACCAAACAACAGATGCAGAGAATGGAAGCTTGCTTATATGTTGACAAACGAGGTATTGTTAGTTTTGATTGCCAGAGATCGACCAGAAGAGAGGAATTATTATTGCTATGTGTGTGTCTAGTATTGGTTATAAATAAATAGTGTGTGAATTAGTGAAGTCGGTGTAACTGTTCTTTGTGGATTCATTTTTGGCGAGTATATCGCCTCACTACCCTGAGGTGACACACTTTTTTAATAGTTTCAAAATGAAAGAGCAACTAAAACAGTTTGTCCTACAAGTGTTCAATATGAGCACCATTCTTCACACGCCACACGTCAAGTCGATAGCCGAGTTCGTTCCAAACCTTGCTCAGTGTCTCTGGAGTAATTGTTGCAACAACTGCTTCAATCCTGTTTCTTAAGTCGGTTAGGTCAGCTGGTAGCAGAGGCACATCCTTTATGAACCCCCAAAAGTAAAAATCGCATGGCGTCAGATATGGTGAACATGGAGGCCATGCGAAACAAGGTCTGTCATCCGGAACGTAATACGGAACGCATGTTGCACTGTAACTGCAGATTCAGTCCTTGCAAACTGTAAAACACAAAGAATTTTCTTCTCCCTAGTCGCCATCTTGGCTACTAGCCCTTCTAATGGAAGACGGAGGAACCAGTGCGTGCACATGCACACAGGTACGAACACTTGGAGAACAAATTGTTTCGAGTTGCTCTTTTTTTTTTAGTCGTTTCGGCCATCAATGGACCACGATGTTCTTCACTCATATGATCACTGTAATGCTTGTTTTCTTGTCTGCCAGTAGATCTTCATTCTTGACGAATGTTCAGCTCTCCTTTCTTCTGTCCACTTGCAGTGAGGGCGAGGCATCACAGATGTTAAAGGGTGTAGATTACTGGTTGATTTAACCGCCTTTCTGAACAGGTTCCTATCCCAAACCAGAGCTTGATTGATTCAAGCTTCTGTTAGGTCCTTTTTAAATACAGTCATCACAATTAACACCGGTTATCAGACAGATTCTACACACACCCAAAGTACACGGGGCTACATGACCGCGTTGTCGCAGCCCCTAAACTAAGGAACCAACCAACCAACCTAACTTGCATCGACCATTTACAATAGGAAATTTTTTAGAGATTGATGAGTGAATTCGATATGAAAGTTGCTCTTTCATTTTATGTATTATTTATAATCGTACATTGACTGTAATAAATACTACAAAGCCTTAAAACGCCAATATTCATTTTGATATACACTGTAGCACTAGACGAGCAGATATTAATAGGGCTCTGGGGAAAGCTATGATTCTAGACCCTACAATTCGATTAGGAAAGCACGTCCAGCAAGCTATCCAAGTTGACAGCGAGAAAAGGACTACCTATCTCCAATGTTTGTTCTAAGGTAACTAAGAAACATCCGCAACGTCTTGGTTTGTTTGGCCAGCAATACATGGAGATACTACAGGAAATTCTTAAGGATTCTATTCATATTTTGAATAACTCTGTATAACAACGTGTGAATTTTCTCAGCTGTGTTATATATCTTCGCTGTAATTTTATCCTTGTTGTATAAACCTGGACCTCCATGATCACCTTAGGTGTAAGGCAGGTGCTGATTTCAGAAAAATAAGGAACCAAGCAGAGATCTCTATGTAGTGATATGGGCCGGGTAAATACCCAGTGGGAAAGTAAATATAAATGGGTATTTACCCAGGTATATACCCAGTGGTCAATTAAATACCCAAAAAGAGGTTTGAACTTTGTACAACACTTTATGATGTGTTGATGAAGTGTTGGACAAACAAGGACTGAAACACAGGTATTTCATGCCTTAAATTGAAATCAGTAACAATATTGTTGCTACAAAACTAAAAGAAAAGGAAAATGGACGTCCGGATATTTTTGGGTATTTATATGTTTTGGCACTGTAACCTTGTCTTTAAGTGTGTTTTTTCCTTAAACTAAAGCAAAATATAGGATAAAACCTTTTGGTTGTTGTGTTTTAAATTTTTAATAAATACCATACCAAGATATTGAGAAGGTCGAGTTGTATTACGGTACTGGAAATGAGCAACAAAGATGTGGAAGGGAAAAGCTACTTTTGTAGTAATAAGAGTAGGCTATATGCATATTAATTGAAATGTGTATGCCAAAACTCAAAAGGTAATAAAATATATTCAATAGAAAGGACATTTGAAAAAAAAAAAAAAAAAGTTAATAAAAGTGATTTAAGTTATTTTTCATTCAATTTTAAATACTAAAAATATATTAATTTTTAAATCATTCTCTAAATAATATAAATGCATGTGAGGAAGTTTTTGTAGTATGTGGGCTCTATAATGGGTGAAGATTGTTTGATGCCTACTGTACTTAACGTAACTTTTTCATTATATCTCCTGATCTAATTCCCAATTCTAATTCTGTTTTTAAGTCCCAATTCTAATAAAATTTAATTTTATTAACTATCTAATGTTGTTACATTTCTAAAAAGTTAATGTAGAATAGTTTGCATACCGGTACCCATTTTTAAGGTTCAACTTAAGGTAACTGTACCGGTTTTCGTCACTGATCCAGTCTTCGTCACTCTCGTATATAAGTATAAAAAATAAGCATGTCAACGGGTCTTTCTCAACGCACGAAGTCTTAAGAGATGCGTCATACCTTCCTTGCCGATAAGGAGCAACTTTGCGAAATCATGCGTGCGATCTAATAGGTGATTTCCTGCGTCAAACATCTCCTGTGAGCTGAGCTGTCTTGACGCGCCATTTACTTCTCGCATGTGCTAAGCACGCGCGCGAGTTAATTATGTGCATGCGTGTTATGTTCCGACATTTTAAAATGTTACAAGTGCGTGATATAGTTGGTAATTGTTTCTGTAACATATGTGATTTGTCATTTCGTGCTCACGTGCCTAGTTTTGTTAGAAATGCCGGTGACGAACACTGGATTTAAAAAAATGCACTTTACCAATGCTCGTCATTTGTGACGAAAACTGGCACATTGTCATTTCTCCTTGCAAGACCTAACTAACAGCGGCAGTATACTTATAATGTAGCTCTAAAGTACCCTGTACTAATTAAATTATCATTTGATCATCGTGTCCAGTAGTCGTCATAGCTGACGAACTTTAGAGCACATTCGTGACGAACACTAGTGCACGATAATGCTAATGTTTGTGTTAACGTTTCGCAACCAATAAACATTTACAGTGTATTGTTATTATTACGTAGGTCTCTCTTCTTGACGGCCGCACCTCAGTAGGCCTAGTTTTTTTTGGCTAGGCGTGCTACAGAGGATTTTTTAAATTTTTATTGAGATGATAAATAATATATTATTCTAAGACTAAATCTTTGCTTTCAGCCAATATGTTAGATAGTTATTGTTGTTTTAAGGGGCGGAACTACGAGGTCATCTGCCCCAGGCAATATGTCGAAACGCACAGTTCTGAATTATGATATTGAGCAAATGGAAGCTGCTATTAAGGCCGTTGTGGAGGACGGCATGAGTATTAAAAAGGCCACGGAGAGGAATGGTGTTCCGAGAAACACCCTCTCGGACAAAATTAAAGGAATATCTCCTAGAGAGAGGAAAATGGGGCTAAGTTCCATTTTAACAAAGGAAGCTGAGGCTATGCTAGTTCAATGGGTAATCTCACTACGAAAAGCGGGGTCCCGGTAACAAAGGACGATCTGCAAAAGCGTCCAGTGCCTTACACAAGAATTGAAGAGGGACTTTCCTTTCAAAGATGGCCACCAGGAAGGAAATGGTGTGAATCTTTCATAAAAAGAAATCCAGGTCTATCTTTTACGAACCCCTCAAAATTTGACAGTAAGCTGTGCTGCAATTACAGAACATCAAAATAAAACCTGGGTTTCAGAAGTCTACAGCTATTCAGTGGAAAACGACCTCCAGTCTATTTTGTCAGACCCTCGGCGACTGTTCAACGTTGACGAGACGGTTTTCTTTCTCAATCCGAAAGGTAACAAAGTGCTGGCGAACAGGGGTTACAAGACAATATATTAGCAAGTGAATTCGGATGAGAGAGAATGCTTGACGGTACTTCTAACAGGCAATGCCCACGGCGATATTTCCCCTTCCCTTGTAGTGTTCAAGTATGAACGTCTGCCGCAAGACATCATTATTGCCTCAATGCCAGCACACTGGGGCATTGGCAAATCGCCAAACGGGTGAATGACGGGGGGAAGTGTTTTACGAATTTCTCATTAACATATTTCATCCTGGATTGGTTGAGAAGGAGATTCCTCTCCCTGACATTATTCATAGACGGGCACTTCTCACACTTGACCATACATACTAGTAAATTTTGTGAGGATCATGGAATTGTTTTGGTCGCTTTACTACCTAATGTCTCACACGTACTTCAACCCACGGATGTAGGGGTTTTTAAGCTACTAAAGACTGCCTGAAAGAAAAATGTACATGAGTGGCGAATTCAGAGGGTTTCTAAGGCAACAATCGGTGTTAAGCCTCGGCGAATGGTCATTTTCCGGGCTGTTATGCCGTGGTCTCACTTGTTTAGAGCAGAACTACGATATTTTCCTGCTCGTATGTCTTCTACCCACCAATCCCGCTTCCCGTTTTTTATTTTTTTAATATTCCATTTTTATTAAAAAACATAATTACAAAGGTGTGTGATAACTATAGAGGGATCCCCCTCATATCACAGATGGTAAAAATACTGGAAAGGATATTAGAAAGAAGAATGAGAAGAAAGGTGGAAGGAGAGTTGCAAGAGGAACAGTATGGCTTCAGGAGTGGAAGATCCACAGTGGACCCAATCTTTAGCTTGAAGCAGGTGATAGAAAAGAACTGGGAATATGGAGAGGATTTGATCATGACTTTCATAGATCTAGAAAAGACATATGATAGTGTCCCCAGAGAGAAGGTATGGGAAACCATGGTAAAGAAGAGACTGGGAAGAGAAATGTTGGAAATGGTGCAAGCAATGTACAACAACTGTGTTAGCAGGGTACTGACCCCAGTTGGAAAGACAGATTGGTTTAGGAACAAGACTGGACTAAGACAGGGGAGTGTGCTGTCACCTCTCTTGTTCATAATGGTGATGGATGAAATTGTAAAGGAAACAAAGGAAGCATATGGACATAAAGAAATGAAGTTACTGTTATTTGCAGATGATATTGTGGTCTGGGGAAGGAACACCGAAGAAGTGCAAAAACAACTAGATGCACTGAACAAAAATATTCAGAAGTACGGCCTGAAAATCAGTATAGAGAAAAGCAAGACCATGGTGATGACAAGAGGGGAAAGACAAGGAAAGGGCACTGTGAAAATTGGAAGTCAGAGTTTGGAAATTGTGGACACGTTCAAATACCTAGGAAGTGAATTGATGCAAACTGGTAGGTTGGACATGGAGATTGGCAGGAGGGTACAGCAGAGCAATGCATTCTATCAAATTGTAAGAAAACTTGTTTGGGATAAGGAAGTACCAAGGAAAAGCAAGGAGGTAATGTATAAAATGTACTATGTACCCATATTAACTTATGCAGCTGAGACTTAGACCCTGACAAGCAGGCAAGAGAGTAGAATCCAAGCCAGCGAAATGAAATTCCTAAGAAGTATGATAGGAAAGACAAGGAAAGACAGAGTGAAGAATGAAGATGTTAGGAAGGAAGTTGGGATGGCAAAACTAAATGAGAGAATTGAGAAGAATAAACTAAAGTGGTTTGGACATGTAAAGAGGATGGAGGAAAATAGAATACCAAGACAGATGCTGGAGGCGAAGTGCAAGGGTAAGAGAGCAAGAGGAAGACCTAGAACAAGGAGGATTGATTCAGTGAAGAACAGCGTAAGAAAAAGAAATCTGGACTGGGACAAGATCGTGGAAGAAGAATGGTGGAAGGAAAGAGGAAAGTGGAGAAGTGCCATAAATACCCCGACCCGGCAGGAGCTGGATAAGGGGAAATGATGATGATGATGAATTACTGGTACTGTTTTATTCGTAAATGTTAGCCTCCAAGTCGATAAATCGGTGTATTACGCAACAATTGACAGAAATGCATTATAAACAGCAGACAAGGAAAATTAACAATGTGACGGCAATTGGTGGAAACAGGTGACGAATATAAGAAAAATCAAATACATCGTGCCGAACACTGGCGCAAAAACACACTTTTTTAAAAAATACGTCATTTTTCCTAAAACGAACATCTTTGATATTTGGTCTTTCCTAGTGTTTGAGTAGAGTTTGAGGTTAGGTACAGTGCTTTTGTTGATTAAATTTACCAAAATGTGTACGGTGTATATGATTTCTTGTCTAAATCTCCCTTAACATGACGACCATTGGTGCATTTACCTTACCACAACATAGGACTTTTAAAGAAAAATTTAAAATACCCGGGTATTTACCCGAGTATATACCCTGGGTATTTACCCCGATCTATAAATACCTGGGTATTTTACATCACTATCTCGATGTATTGAAAATTGCAGAAATCAAACCTGGTTAGGCCTCGAAGACACCTGCCACCTGGGCTGTAGATTATAAAGGATTCAATAACAGTACGATAAAACCCTCACCATAGTTTTAAGCCATGGGGTGTTATTTCTCATATCAAACAGCTAATCAAATGCCATCATAAGACTGAATATAAATCTTTTCAGCCCCCATGCCAGATCTCTCATTCCTGGCACACCCAATCTTGAAACTTGTTTCTAATTTTAAAAAATCCTTATGGTTTGAAAACTCAGAATTCATCTCGATGTTCAAACCATTAGTTTTATAGACTTTTCAAAATAAGCAGATTCCAGAAAGTTTAGGAAACTCAATCAGGTATAGAAATCACTTACTTCTTTTTTATCTCTATTCCTGTCAATATCTTTCTTGAAAGCCACCAGAACATCCAGCGATTCAGGTCTATCAGTATCATAGACTAGAACATAACCATCCGCCAGCCCAATGTACTGACGGGCCAATGCCGACTGGTCTCTTGATGTCAGATTAGAATAGTCCATGCCTGCTGTGTCATAGAAACGGACCTTTTCTCTTGTTCCTCGGTCAGTTTCTATATTGGCAACATAGATATCTTCAATTGTTGTATGAAGTTCCTGAAAGTTAAAGCCAACTCGTATTAATACCTACATGTTGTGGTTTACAGCATTTTAAAAATTAAAAAATAGCATTTTGAATTCTAAAATTAGTTCTTCAGCAATATCTTTTTTATCATTCAAACATTAAAGTTCTAAAATCTTTATGTCTTCCTTATAAATTAAGAATTAAAAATCTACAAGTAACAATTTTCTCAAACATATTTATTGATGCAGCACTATGGAACAGATCTACTGATGGCCTTCTTGGACATTGAGAAAGCATATGACAGTGTATGCAGAAACATAGTATGGAAGTCCCTGGAGGACAGAGGAGTAGAAAAATGGACTATACGGAGGATAAAGGAGATGTACAAGGGAAGCATGAGCTGTGTGAAAGTGGGAGGAGAGAGATCGGACTGGTTGGAACAGAGAAACGGCCTGAAACAAGGAAGTGCATTGGCACCGTTACTTTTCTTTGTGGTGATGGATGACATAATGACCCGAGTGGCACAAGTAATTGGGGAAGGAAAGATGAAAGCAATGGTGTTTGCAGATGGTTTGATGATTTGGGGAAACTAGGAGGAGGAAGTACAGGAGCAGTTGGACGTGTGGGAAGGAATAATAAAGGATATGGGGTGAAATTTAGCATAAATAAGAGTGAGATGGTGATCACAACAAGGAAGAAGGAAAGAACCACAACGGGAATAACAATCGGCGGGGAACAGCTGAAAAAAGTGAAGAGTTTCAAGTATCTGGGAAGCCTGATACAAGATAATGGAAGAAACGATAGAGAAATAAATGAGCGGGCGAGACAGGCAGAAGCATTCCGGAGGAGTGTGAGAAGCATGATATGGAGCAAGGATGTCCCTGAGGCTCCAAACTTCTTTTATCATTTTGGTCAGTTTTCTCCCTCACCCTAAACCCCCCCCCCCCCCCCATGTCGCCATTTTGTTTTCGTATCACAATTCATACTAGTCTTCCATTCCTGACATCCTCTATAAAGGTTAACGAGTACATCTGCCATTATGGCTTGGCACAATACTTAAGTACATATAGGCTAGTGAATAGTTACACTTCAATTCACTTCAATGTTCTGATTATACTTTCCCCAGAAGCCTAAATTATTTATTGAAGTTGGAAATTTCACAAAGAGGCTGTGTTGGCCATAATTCTCAGCAAGAGCTAAATATTTAAGGTGAACTGGTGATGACTCAAGGACACAACTGTGAAATATGTTTTTAACCTAATACTTACCGTCGCTTTTGTGACATTGCCATAAATGAGCTGCTCAAGGATGGCAGTCTTACCAACTCCTCTCAACCCACACACCACTACTCGGGTTGTCTTGCCCATCTTAGACTGGAATGTTGGTCTTTTATTCGCATGAAAAGGAGAATGACCTAGACAGAGATAAGCACAAGATAGGAATTGACTACATATAGAAATTCAGGGGTTTATTTACACATTTGTTCTGGTAGGAACTACACAGGAGATAGAGAATAAAAGAATGTTTTTGTATGAGGCAAACACATTAACCATATTGGATAATGCTTGGTTCTACCTATTAACTTCGTTACCTTATTAAATTGTTTGACACCTGTAAATACTCAATATGTTTTCTTCTATATATATTGAAACATGTTTTCGGTCCTTCAGCAAACAAGCCTATTGAGTATGAACCGGTGTCAAACAATTTAATACAGTAGAACCCAGCCCGCCCTAGTCCGTCGCTCTGGTTGGTCCAACCGTGCTCAAGCCGAACTTGCCCCGACTCGTAGTGGTGACAAACTTGTTATCGCTTGTCCGTTTTAGTGCTCCGTCATTCTCTCCTATCGCTTCTGCCGTTGTTCGTGTTTTTAACAGTACGTACTGTGAAGTTTTTAGTGCTTGCTGTTCGTTGGTTTTACGACATTGTTCTTCTGTGTTTGTTACAGTACTGTACAGTAATTTGTTTTATGTACGTTTTGTGTGTTTATTTCAACATGTCAGGAGTGAAACGTTAACACGTTACTCTTTCATTAAATGAAAAATTATCAGTGCTACGAAGACTGGTCAAAAGGGAATCACTCCAAAAAGTTGCCAAGGAACTCAATGTGGGCGTTACGACAATTGAAGATTGGAGAAGAAATCGGAAAGACATTGAATCATGTACAGTGAGGATAGATGGTGAAAACACACTTATGATTCACAAAACATTGAAAGAGCCTAAACTTGAACTGCTTGACAACACATTGTGGATGTGATTCTACCAAGGAAGAAGGAAAGCAACCCCGATATCTTGAGTTCCGAGATTGTTTATTTTAATGTAAATCCGTATTTTTCTGTAATAATAATAATAACCCCTGGTACTACAGCCCATGAAGGGCCTAGGCCTACCAAGCGACCGCTGCCCAGCCATTTGGCCTGCAGATATTGGGGTGACGCGTGATCAGCGCATCGGGTCCCCTCGGCCGTTAATCTTGGTTTTCGTGATCAGGGCGCTGCCTCACTGTCAGACAGCTACTCAATTGTCCTCACGAGGCTGAGTGCACCCCGTTCCAGCCCTCACGTCAGTTTCTAAAATCCCTGACAGAGCCTCTCCGAGTGAGAGGCAGGCGCGTTACCCCAACACCACGGGGCCGGCCGTATTTTTCTGTACTTTCTGATAATCCGACCTCTTTTGCGTTCCGACCATACCCTCAGTCCCAAAGGTGATGGATTACAGAGGTTGTACTGTAATGTTTATGTCGACAGTCACCTTTTATATTAGTGAAATTTTCTCTCATTAATATATTGATTAATGCTCAAAACAACAAACGGGATATATATCGGACATACGAAGTTATGTTCCAAACCTGGCGTACGCCAGAAGCAAAATACAGGCTAGTGAGATGAAGTTCTTGAGAAACAGTATTGAAGTGACAAAGATGGACAGGTTAAGAAATGAGAATATCAGAACATTAGTAGAAGAGAAAGCATTGCAGTACAGGATAGGACAGAGGAACCAAGGCTTAAATGGTATGGACATGTTAAGCGAATGGAGAAGAGGATACCTAGGAAGATACAAGAGATAACATTAAAGGGAGAAAGCCCAAGAGGCAAGTGACTAAAAGGTGTGGAGGACTGTGTGCAAAAGAAAGGAGAGGACTGGACCAAGGTGAAGACAAAGAGGTGGTGGGAGGACAGAAGATGATGGAGAGGCATATATTCCAAACAGACCAGGCCAGTGGCTGGAAACTGTGCAAGATTAAGGATAAGAATAATAATAAGAAGGCTGGGTATTCTCCCAGGATTGTAGTATAGGGGACGAGATAGAGTCGATGTGCAGAAAAGCCAATACAGTGAGTTCTCAGTTGCGATCAACAGTAGGCTACTCTGCAAGAAGCTAGTGTAGCGACAAAACTCTCCCTACATTGCTAAGTATTTAGGCAGACCTAGCTGTATGGAAGTGAGAGCCGGGTAGAATTAGGATATCTGATACATAAGCTAGGCCTACAGATAACTGACATGTGGGTAGTATGAATGATTGCTGGGACAAATAGATGGGAGAACTGTCGGGTCATGTAAAGAGGATGATGGGGTTAGAGAGATTACCTAAGAGGTTAAAGGAAGGAAGGTAAGAAAGCTTGTAGTTTAACGTGGCCATTAATCTCGCGATCATAAGCCAAGGGACCTCCTTTTTACATGGAATCCGAACCACAGGACATGGAATTTCACTTCCAAAATCTCACATGCATTGACCGGGAATCAAACCCAGTCCGCCTTGGTGAGAGGTAGACAGCTTGATCGCTGAGCCACCACGCCGCCTCTACGTAAGGGTGTAGAGGCAATGGTTAGATTCAGTGATGACCCATTTCAAAGTGAGAAGTGTAGAAGCAGGGGAGGCCGCTGTGCTAACTGTCAAACCGGGATCATGTAAGCGACTTGTTTGCAAACAAAGGCTTGCAGACTATACTCTGATTCGTGAACGGTGATGGCTGTCATCCGCTTGAAGGGTGAGGTGAGGAGTGGAGACGAGAGGGGTAACCATCTCCATGGCAACAGCGAGCAGTGTTGCAATGTATGCAGACACAGCAGTGAGCACATGGTTTGACGCAGTGTTCTACTGTGCCTTGACTCGTCACTGTCATTAGACCGCCAGGCAGGGGGGCAGACTTCCCCAGCATTTGTGTTTTCCTGTTTCAGGGCAACGCAGCATTTCCCCATTTGCTAGTTTTGACAGGCATCAGCATTCATTAATACAGAGTATGCTGAAAGGCAAAACAGCCTCAAATGAAAATGTAATCAAGAGTTTAGTGCTTTTCACCACACAAGCACACAATGAAAATGTAATGTAATGAACGCACATGCATAAGAATTTCAGTAATTCTCTTCAATGAATAATATCAAAAATATCACTGTGAGCCCTACACATGCATACCAGTATAAAACATCCTGTGTTTTGCTAAGAACCCTTTCCGCCTAGTGCTCTTGTTACGAAAAGAATTCTCCCTGCTCGGCATGTTGCTCTATCAGGATATGTGACAACTTCACAACTGAGGCTACAGTCTCAGTGAAGAGCGAGAAACTGCCATGAAGGATCCGGACTCCAGATGTTAACACCCATAACCTTCAAATTTGCGACTACGTCCTAATGATGGTACTAATAAGCAGTTGTAACACCTTTGTTTCGATCTGGAGTGGATTGCATTAAGAGGCTGGAGTGGTTAGCAACATGCAAGCACATGCAATAACAGAATACCTTGCTAAATACGAAGAAGAATCACTTTATCTCACTTTACCTGTCACATCCGAGAACGAACATTTTATCTAGAGCATTTACTTATAGTAAGCTGCGATTTCATTTTCTTATGAAAACTATACACATACTCCAGGGGCATTAAATGAACAAATTGAAATTTAAGTCAATATTTGACAGCTATCACTTTCACACGTGCATACATGAAACAAAACATAACATCAGCATAGAATTATCGGAAGTGCCAACTTTGGTACGGAAAAGTACCGTATCTACCAGTTGGCAGCATTTCAATCCAGGGAATTTCAGAAAACGAATTTACAAATGCGCTTTCCACACATTCAAAGATATTACCACCTCGAAAGCGTGGATCGATTCACTGCACTGCCATGAAATGAAATTTTCGTAGTTTGGGGAAGGTACCGGAATCATTGGTTTGCCGAGTAACCCAAGTTGTGTTGATTTCGAAGACTTTTACGAGGGTTATACGAGTTTATTTTCCAAATCAACCATTCAATTACGGTACTCAAAATAAGTTGCGGGTGAAGTGTGGCTAGCATGTAGTTTCATTTCGTCATACCGTGATGGAAACCTATGGCACCCACTGATCCTAATGCCTCGTCTTGTCTACCTCTTCGACAATTGTTTCAACATTTAAGTTAATTAGCCTATATTCGCTGTGCGATATTTGGATTTTTAGTTATTTTCCCTGGACATGACAAATCTTGTATGGTCAGAGATCTCGTAGAGGCCGTTGAGGGTATACCCAAGGATAGGATACTCCGAATACGTTCTGGTAGGCCTATACTCTACTACGCTAGGCAGGGGCGTATACAGTACATTTGGGGAGCTGCCTACCCTGGAAAATTGTGAGCATTCTCAGGGGATTGTCACCGCAAAATACCCAACACTTTGTGTACGTACCGGTAATTATTAAGAGTTAACTTAATTGTAAAATGCTAAGTAGCCTATAATAATGTCAATAAAAAAGCTGTAAAGTACAACACATAAATACAACGTTATCTTCTTCTTAGTCGTTTACCCTCCAGGTTGGTGGAACCCACGGACTCAGCGAGGGAACTCACCACTACCGCCTCTACGGGCAGTGTCCTAGAGCTGGGAACATCAAATCGGAGTGGAAACAACTGGTGAGGTGTGATTGGCACCTCGCCCAGGCGGCCTCACCTGCAAAGCGAACAGGGGCCTCATGGGGGAAGGTAATGGATGGTCAGGATGGATAGGCAAGGAAGATGGAAGGAGGCGGCCGTGGCCTTGCAGAAGGTACCATCCCGGCATTTGCCCGAAGACGAAGTGGGAAACCACGGAAAACCAATCGAGGATGGCTGAGGTGGGAATCGAACCCCCTCTACTCATTTGGACCACCCGAGGCTGAGTAGACCCCGTTCCAGTCCTCATACCACTGTTCAAATTTTGTGGCAGAGCCGGGAATCGAACCCAGGACCTCCGGGGCGGCAGCTAACCGTGCTGACCGCTACGCTACGGAGGCGACCTACAATGTTATAGCCTACTGTCTTAAATAATTTTCTATTATAGCCTATGGAGTATGAATGGCACATATCTAAATATATAAATATACTTGTCAATACTTGAGAAGAAAGGTAAACAGTTATTTTTTTTTTACAAATTGATAAGTTATTTATCAAAAGTACCGGTACTGTGGTATTCTCAGTTTTGCCTCACAAGGCTGAGTGTACACCGTTCCAGCCCTCAGACCAGAATTAAAATTTCTTTGCAGAACCGGGAATCGAACTCAGTCCTCCGGGGAGGCAGCCAAGAATGCTATGCGCTGCACTACGAGGTAGTGTAATTTCAATCTTAATATTGTTTATAACTTAGGCAATAAGTTAAGATTAGGGTACAACCAAATTTATAATTATTTTATTTTATGCTTTCACCAAAGCTCTTTTCGGGGGAGGAGGGGGCGGAGTCCCCACAGCGCCCCCCTTATATACGCCCCTGACACTAGGTGCACACTCTGTGGTTATATTTGAGCGTATGTAACATGTCATGTCATTCATACAGTACTCTGATATGAGCATCTATTTTGTGGCAACTTTCCATCTGTTAGGCTATGGTCCACCATTTTTATCCTAATATTTTATATTTTTATCTTATGTATAAAAGTGAAAATATGTATGTGTGTTTGTTCTCTACACAAATCTACACCACTCCACCAATCTCAACCAAATTTTGCATACACAATCATAGTTCAGGACCCAGAATAAACCGCTGTCTACATGAATTTTCGGTATAGTCTTTCTCATTTTCTGATTTCGACCTTTTGGCACTCGAGCAAGGGCAAATGAATGAAAATCCACAGCCTGCTTCCAGTCTCCGACCGGGTCAGAAATGGAATGAATGATGCCCCCATCTAGCGGCGAGGATATAAACTGTGCCGGCTGCCGAGGCCTGACGCACTCCTCTGGGGCAATGATTAAATGAATGACAGATGAAATGAAATGATAGTGGAGAGTGTTGCTGGAATGAAATTTTGACAGGGAAAACCGGAGTACCCGGAGAAAAACCTGTCTGCCTCCGATTTGTCCAGCACAGATCTCACATGGAGTGACCGGGATTTGAACCACGGACCCAGCGGTGAGAGGCCGGCGTGCTGCCGCCTAAGCCACGGAGGGAGCAAAGGCAAATAAAGTCAGAAAATAAACTAATGAAGGGCGGCTTCGGTGGCGTAGTTGGTAGCATGCTGAGCTTCTATGCCCAAGGTTACCGGTTCAAACCCGGCCGAAGTGTGTTAAAAATCCCTCAGTATGCCTTCCTTCGGAGGGGAAGTAATGACGGTCCAATGTAATAGATTTATGGCATGTAAAAGAAACTTCCTCTAATTCAACTTGTGTGAAGCTAAATTTGCAGGTTAGATTTCGTTGAAACGCTCTATCAAAGTTCCAACGTTCACCACTAGGTGTTCGTGACAACTGACGAAACTTGTAGCTCAACCCATGGGTGTCCGCATTGAAGCAGCTACCTATGTACAGCCTCTGGAGAGCTGAACATGTCCTCGGACACTCCCGGCACTAAAAGCCATACGCTAAATAAATAAATAAATAAATAAATAAATAAATAAATAAATAAATAATAAATTTATCATTTCTAGCCTAGTGTTCAAAGTTGTAGAAGAAAATGGAATTGTCAATCACAATAATATTCATATGCCGCACACAATAAGCATATTAATGATAGAACGTACAAGGCACTGCCGGCAGGACGTTACGTACTCATTTGAGTACGTAATTCAATTGCTTATATGAGGACGAAGCGTCCTGCTGGCAACACCGTTCTTTTTTCCATTATAAAGAGGGAAATGTAACGAATCAGCGCATGCAAGTCTGAAGTTGGTAGCTCTGACCGTTCAGTAATGGCAGCGATTATACGTAAGGGTGGTCGTGTTTATATTTTGCTACCTATTTCGATGCTCCAAACAGCGGAAATGCATGGAGTCACTCGGTATTTGCTAGTGGCATCATAGAATGTTTGCTAGTATATTTGGTATTATTGAGACTAACGCCTTTTTAGCATACATCATGCACAGACCTGCCAATGAAAAGACGTCTCACTCAGACTTCACTACAGCACTAGCCTTGCAGTTGATAAAAAATACATTTGGCGTTCCACCATAAACAAGACCCGTAGAAGCTTTGTTGGCCGATGAAGTGAATTTACCTGTAGCGGTAACCTCACACATCCGTGTGAATATTTCTGAAGAAATGACTGCAGTCGAAAAGCAAGAAATCGAACATTTTTTCATTTATATATTTTAGATGTTAATTTGAGATATTTTAGATATTCTTTGAAATGACTAAAGCTGTAGGTAAATAAATCCCATTTTCTTATGCATTTTATATAGCCTATTTTAGATCTTAAAATGTTTACAACTTTTTTATACTTCTCATACATTTATATAGTCTCTGCGCTGTAAGAAAACACGTTTATACTTTATACGTTTATACATTTTATAGTCAATAAGTGATTACGAGACAGTTATTGTATTAATCAATATGAGTCATATTACACTGTTTTAGAATAATTACAGACTTTTATTGTTTGCCCAGTACCAGATCTGCAGTATTATTACGCTCCGATAACCCAAAGTACTGCCGGAAGGACGCGTCCTGCTGGAAGGCCAGTTCAAACATTTGCCATAAGGGTCCTAAGTCCTGCTGGAAGGACGCGCCGCAGTGTACAAAAGTACTTCCGGAAGGTCCTTCTAGCAGGACGAGTGACTGTACGCTCTATCATTAAATAACTACGTACCGTACCACAAAGGTTAAAAACACACTAATTTAAAGAAATTGACTTCATTCACAGAACTCTTTGTACTGTACTTGGAGCACCAGACAGCTGAAAATGTATCAATATATTTTCGTATACAATCTTAACTGTGCCTGTTTAAGGGCGTCGGGTGGACCCATTTCCCAGTTCGACCTTCAACCAGAGACAGAAGCAGGAAGTGAAATGGAGAGATCTTCTATTTCGCTTCAACGCAGCGTAAGGGCCAATTCTCCAGGACCTTAAAGAGAAAGGAAAATCCTTTCATATCACAGAAAAATTCGCGTGCAAGACAGTGCTATTTCCACTGTTTCCTGACAAAGCTCATCTCCCCGTATACTTTCCATGGAATGACGTCAGAAAAGTTGGATGGCGCAGCCAGGCCTAAGAAAGTCCATACTACTTTCTCCGTCCGTTAAATAATTATTCTTTTGTTTGGGCCCGAACTCGGTAACTTATGTTTCTAAAGTTGGTTGTCACTAGATTTTAGGGGCTTTCCGTTTATTTTGTTGGTCATTGGGCAAATTATTATATATTGCCATGGCAACGTAATACCCCGTTTAGACGTCCCGGTCGCGATCGCGATCAGGCGCCGATCCAGATTAAGTTGGCACGTCTAAACGCAACAGGATAACATTATCGCGATCAACTTTCCCTCCAACAAGATCAGCCCGATCCCGTTCCCACAACGAGATAATCGCGTTCGCGGCCATTGCGATCGTCGGTATGTTCTATCCTCCTGCTGTGTGAGTGAAGTAGGCAGTGGAAATGATGGCCATTTTATATTATATTGGGTTTTGAAAGCGAGATGTACGTAATGTTGGCCATGATGGTTGTATTTATGTTGGTTGATATCAAGGCTTATAAACTACAGAGGTTGCCTCAATTTTCTCTCACCAATCAGCGCTCACAAGGCGGATGACGTCACAAGATACCAAACGCGCCATGTGGGGAACGTAACGAAACTGTCAACATCAGCTGTTGAGTACGCAAAGAACAGTTTTTTCTCATGAAATTATTGGTAAATGGGTGATAAAATAACTGAATGTAGCCTACTTACAATTTATGTTGTGATCTTCTTGAATTTCTTGGAAATTCGCCTAGACTTGGTAGCAGTATCGTGGGTGTTAGTGACTTCCCATAACCACTTCTTATGCAAGATAGAATTGGAATGTTTCAATCTGACGAAGAAAATTGTTATCACAGCTGCCGCAACCCCCCCCCCCCCCCCAGACGGTACGTCAGGAACTTCTCTCGACACAAAATCTGTCGGTCTTCTTAGAACGTTCTTGCCTCGTTGAAATCCGTATTTTCCGTGAAATGTGACGAATTTTGCTGAGATGTGCGGGAACTGGTTTAGCCAAGTTTCTGAGGGATCGGTCATATCACCGTATGACAAGTGTTTAATCCAGGTTGGTAATGCATAATCGTGTTGAGTTTGCATTCCATAGGTTAAGTTCCCAAGTTGTGGAAATTTATCTTGGAACTTGTGGGCTACATAACCTGCAACATAAGCCTTGCCATCCTCCTCACTTTGTTCCATGGTATTGGCAATTAAGAACTCTGGTTGCACATTGCTCCCTAAGGTTGGTTCTGGAAGCACGTTACTTGATTCAGACACTGTGCCAGCTATGTTTAGTGCTTTAGCAATTACATATTCATCTCAATCTGGATCAGCAGTGTTTGTTTGCTTTTGAACAACTCCTGGTTTTTTTTTTCTAAAATAATCATACTCAGTCTGTAAATGCAGTCAAGGGGAGAAGGATGAACGCGTAAGCCACCACGGGTTCGCAATTGTGAAAAGAGGTTTTCCAGTATATCTTGATTTAGCCTATGTGTGCGAATGTACTTTGTAGTATGCCTACGGGCCATATCTCTGTACAGAAGTCGAAGGGATTTTATTGAAATGATGACTGCTTTCTGGAATATTTGCAAAGAATTTTTACCAATGTAAAGAGAATTACTCATGAAATTTTCCATCTTGTCCAAAATCAAAATACCATGCATGCGCGTATATAAGGCGTATATCTGGAGCTGAGGGGGCTCCAGATCCCCCGCGAAAAAAAGCCAACTTGCGTACAACATACAATGTATTTCACGGTAGCCTACTTTTAAGAAATAATTATCAATTTGTAAAAGAAAATGAGTGTTTACCTTTCTGCTTAATAAATTGACAAGTAGCCCATTTAGATATTTTCCATTCATACTCCATAGGCTATAATAGAAAATTCATTAAGTACTCACAATTTCCCCCCCGCCTCGAAAAAAATTGTATATACGACCCTGATACCATGTACCAAATATGTCAAAAATATTAACAGCTTTAAAATCATCCTAGCAGGTCATCACAACTTAAGAGTAGGCCAGCTGGGCTCACTTACCATTTGGTTTTAGATTCCTTGGAAATCTTGGCTTTATATTAAGCAATTCGGCCCTGTAGTCTAATTCGAAGTCTTCACTATTAAAGTGGAGGGAACATATCCTACTTGTTTGAGGGTTGCAATGATATTTTCGCTTACATGCAGCAATCCACTGATTGCGAAGGCATGCATCTTTAAGCATCGTGAAAAACGACACATCATTTCCAACTTTATAATAACTGTGACAAACTGCCACAGCACATCTTTGGCCTGGCATGATGATAAACAAAAGGGCTTAAAACACGTGTTTAAACCACTGCAATCCATGTAATACAATGTGTGGAAAAGTTGACTTTCCTTGCATATCTTGCGCCTCGCGCGCTACGAGGAAACGTGTGACGTCACGTCCTTTCCCTTCCCTCCGCGATCCCCTCGCCAAAGAGCTCCATATTGAGGCAACCTCTGTAGTTTACTAGCCTTGGGTTGATATCAGATATATGAAGATTGAGAGAAACGAAATGATGGATGGAGACAAACATACCAGTGTTTAAACGCCGAAAAAAAATATTAGCGTTGGGGAAAGTCGATGAAGACGATTAATAAAGACATAATTTTTTTGTCATAGACATAGAAGGGATTCCGATAGGGCCAAATAACTCTGGACGAACAAGAAGTATTTATCCAATAAATAGCCTAGACCTAATTATAAATATTTCGAAATATTTTTATTTCCACACCAAGGGTAGGCTCGCCTACACGTCTCCTCAGGATTTGTGTATATTTAGGAATATGTATAAGCAGATTGAATTATGTATAAAGAATAACTGAAATACTTCAAAACTGGAGGAAACAAACTACTGTAAATTTCTGCTATAACACTTGGAATTTAAAAGTTGGCAGACCTTAGCGATGCCATGCTGTTTTACTCGATTATCCTGTTGTTTCATGATGGGACGTCTAAACACGTACCAATGACAAATGCCGTTGATCGCGATTGGACATTATCCAGATCAGAGATAATCGGGATCGCGACCGAGACGTCTAATGGGGTATAATCATGGACGGTAAAGGATACATGTGATGTGGAGTTCGCAAATCAAAGTAATTATTACGTCTCGACATTTGGTGATTTACAGAAAGGTAATGGTAGTTTCAGTCAATAAAATGGCAGTATATTGTTGGTTGATTGAGTGTGAATTAAGTTCTGTATTTGGTCGTGCTAAGTTTATAATAATAGAGACTTAATAAGATCCTGTATAGGTTAACTGATCTTAAGGTCTTCAATATTTGAGAAGTAATGATAGATGTGGTGTGTGTTGCCCGTAATCCAGTCATCGGCTAGAAGTTTAGAAAATCTGCCCGCGTATGAATGAGAAATTATTATATTATATTGAAAATGTGTTAACACATACCAGTAGACTTTTTCTATTGGGATTAATGCTGTACATTATATTTAGGAGAAGGATGAACATCCTCTTTATTCTCTACATGTAGCCTACATTCTCATCATTTCTCAAACCTTTGTTTCACTTGTTGTTCATGATGAATAGTCTGTCACTTTATTGCAGAATTACCGTGTTGGCAAGGTCGTGTACTGCTCTGAATTGTGATGGCGATATCTAACCAGCATAGGCACCTGTGTAGATTTCCCTTGGATTATCGTATGGTAGTAGTTTTATACAAATCTTTTGTATAAACCAGGTACAGTATTTTCCATTTTAGTCACCTTTATCTGTGATGTAGATTTGTGTCTGTTCATTCCTGTAGTTAGGCTATTAGTCAGTTAGGTAATTAGTTATTGAGGTTTTAAGGGGCAGAACTACGAGGTCATCTGCCCCTATCAGTAGATAGCGTAAGCTTCACCCAGATGTTTTCCATGAGGAAGTTTTGTTTCCAGTTTGACAAATCATGATCATTATGTCTATGTTGACACCTTGGAAGAATTATACATGTAATTGCAAGTTTCCACGGTTAACATAGAGCCAAAAAATCAGGCTTGTGACTGGAGTATGATAAGTTATAAGCAGGGCCCGGATAATGGTGTACTTAACTCCCTCCTCCCAAATGCCTTGCTGTTTGGTGGGTTGTAATATCTGGACTTGTAGCGATGAATTCATAGACTTGCTAATATTACGAAATGCCTTAATTGGAACAACTGTGAATGTGGATGCCATTGCTATTGTAACCTGGGTACCAATTGCCAGATCAGGTATACTGCCACTTGTCGCACATCAACTATGCACAGTGACTGACCATATACATAACTTCTTTTGTGCCTCATTGTGTAGTGGCTGTCACTGCGGAGGCCCGGGTTTGATTCCCAGCTCTGCCAAGAAGTTTAATTCTGGTCTGAGGGTTGGGCAAAAACTGAGAAGAGGCTAGTTCCAATCCCACCTCAGCCATCCTGGAAGTGGCTTTCTGTGGTTTCCCCACTTCTATTCCAGGCGAATGCTTAATTAAGACCACAGCTGCCTCCTTCCTAATCCTCATCTGAGTTAAAACTACACACACTAATACAGCCTTCACAATAACACCAGTTACCAGACAAATTCCACACACACCTAAGTACACGGGGCCACATGACCACAATGTCGCAAAGTCCCGAAATGAATCAACAACACAATATAATTTCTTTGTGTGGCTTCAACACTGCAGCCCCCAGTGGGTAGGGGTTCAGACTAAACCCATGGTATCCTCTGCCTATCGTACGAGGAGACTAAAAGGAGCAACCTTGGCTATTCTTTGAGGCTTCCTACTTGTCTTATGAATTGTGCCCCCCTCCCAAGGGTGGGAGGGATGGAATACACCCACAGGCAGAGTTGGACGGTTGGCACACGTGCTGTGAAAAATAGTTAGTTATTGTTGTTTTAAGGGGCAGAACTATGAGGTCATCTACTCCTTTGCTGTGAAAGTATTCTGGAAATACATATAATCTGGTGTAACAGTATGTTTAAGTTGTAGTAATTTCCAAAGGAGATACATTTTTCTTTACATTGCACTTTGTCAGTACATGTGTGTGTACTGTATATAGTTTAATGTAAAGTTTTTACATATTTGGTAGCTGCATTCATGTACGTGCAGTGCTAGGCCATGGGGCCAATCTTTCTGGTGACTGGTTTTGGAATTTTTTTGGTCATGTTTACCGTTTTCAACATCCCCCAATGGCCTGGCCGGTACCTCGCTTCATTCCAACTGCTTGGTCATATTCATTTATTTCATCCTTTTATCAGCTCCTTGTGATGTTGCCATTGGTTACGACATCCGGCTGTACACATTGGCTAGGTGGAACCGCATCGACTTAAATTAATGCAATATTTCAATGGTGGTATTGTATTGGATCGCGGTTCATTGAAATCTTGTTTCAATTTTTATAGCAATGCATTGTATCTCATCTCCGATCCCTCTGAAAAAAAAAAAAAAAAAAAAAAAATAGGTGTAGGTATGCCGGCAGCTAAAGCGCAGCGTTCGGCCTTGGGCCCAAGCTCAAGCTCTCTGCTGACTCGGTGGACATGGGTTCGAACCCCACCGTCGGCCATCCTTGAAATGGTTTTCCATGGTTTCCCATGTTCAACTCAAGGCAAATGCTGGGACGGTACCTTCTGACAGGCCACGGCTGTTTCCTGCCATATCCTTGCCCAGTTTCATTAATTCATCTCTCATTCCGGTGCGCAGGTTGCCCACGGGCGTTAACTAGAAAGACCTGTACTCGGCCTATTAGGAGGCCACAAGACCAAAATATGACGGGGTAGGTATACATGCACTTGTTTTGAACTTCTCCAGTCCTTCTTCAACAAAGCAACAATGTCATCTTTGCCTAACTTTAAAACGATAGATTTTAGCATTTAATGTGCACATTTCAAAACACACATGTTGCGAGATAATGGGTGAGGTTAAAGACCAATTGTAAATTTATATTTAAAGGGCATAGAATATTTTCAAGAATATTGACAACTTGTCTGTAGGACACACTCTTTCCCTTCTCTCTTTTAATACACTATTAAATATACAATATTCCTCTGATGCAGATTTTTTTTCTGTGTATTTCACAGTAATATGATGTGGCTCCGTACATTTGGCCTGCAGGGGTCCTTTTATCATGCCCGAAACAGGAGGTTTTAATTGCCATTAAACTGAGGTGGGGGTATTGAATGTAATTGGTAATGTGTTGCACCATTACGTTCAACCACATCTTCCAAATGTCCAGGGCCGGATTTAGATTTTATGCGCTCCTAGGCCCGTGGGTTATTGCCGCCCCCTCTTCATACCATCATAATGAAGGGAGAATTTGGACCTCAGAAAGGTCTTTGTGAAGGTAATTTTTATTTTATTCTAATGTATCGGGAAGTAAAATCAATTAAATAAATTACAATGATGAGAGAATCAACTGTTTCTTAATTTGTATATATCAACTATAAATAAATGGCCCAACAAGATATTAAAATAAGTTTAAACCTTTTAAGGCTCATTATACACTAACAGATATGGATATACATATACACTAGGCCTACATCATACAACTTACAACTATGCATAGGCTAATTAATTATTCAAATTAAACTGATATTAATATTCAAGACTTAAATTTTCCCCTAATAAATCATTAAAGATTCCTGTTCTAAAGCTGAAGTCGAACAATCTGCTGTTACAACACATTCGTTGGGAAATGATGGCCACAATATAAATTGGAAAAGTGTCAAAATTTGGAAAGTTTAATTTAAGTAATCAAATTATACGGAATCCGTGTATTGTAGTCTATAACATTTTATGGAAATTTTCTGACAAAAAAAATATTGCAGATTAATTTTGCGACCCTCAGCATGGTGCGCCCCTAGGCTGGGGCGTTAACTGGAATTGTGTTGCTTTACAGGCTGAAAATTCATGTTCACCAAAAATAATCCTCTTTGAGTTTACAGCTTCTTCAGCCTGAGGATTGATCGGAGCTAGCCAAGAGGTTTTACTGCGTTGGAGTGTACTTGGCTGTGGGTGATCAGTTGTTCTCCACCTCCCAGCAGCGTAGCCGATCATCTGAGTGCAGCCCGGCATGGTCTTCTTCAATCCTGTCTCCAGTCGACTAAGCCATTGACGTTCACACATCAGAAGTTATGACTCACGTGTGAAAGAATGTACAATGTGTACCATGATTGAACATACATTAATAAAACAATTGAAACTGCCTGGAAAATCAGCTTTCTCATTTCCTTGACAATCCTCTACCCTGCCTATAGTTTTTCTGTAGATGCAGTTGAAAATCATTTAACCGTTGAGGGCAAGTAAATTGCAATGAAATGACATTTCTTGGGCATATTCAATTTATTTAGGGAAGGAGGTATATCTGACAGTCATAGTGGCGTACTGGGTCAGAATATGGGTACGGTCTTTTTGAGGTTATGGTACCATAATATTGCAAACTTGCATGAAACTTCATAATGTATTTCTTTTTAACGTTAGAACTTCAAAAAGGCCAATCGCTTGCACTTTACACGTAATAAAAGGGCTAAACAACTAAAAAGTAGGATATAAATAAACGACAGTCCATTTTTTTCTAAAATTCATACCAACGTTATAGAACAGAATGCATGTACAAAATTTAATTTTCGGATGTCCGTTGCCTCTTAATATCCAATCTATGTAATATATTGTCGTTCAAAAACAAAACGGAGTTGCTTTATAGCAACAATAACGATGTATATCCAGATTAATCAATCTCGATTCGATTTTCTCTCATTTCGTAAGTTGGCTAACATACTCGGCGAAAGCAACCTAGATCTTTCGGTCACTTATATTTCTTGCATAATATATTGCATCTCAGTGGCGATGGAATTCGCCACGTGGCGACCATGTGCTTTTGAGTTGGAGCCCAAACAATGACGCAATCGCACAGAATTTAACGAACCGCGGATTTACCAGAGAGTCCCTACTCTGTTATTATATGCTCCTTGGGCGCAGCCACGCGGCAGAATGTCATTGTGACTGGTGAGATTTATTTAGATGGTGAAGCATTGACGTCGTGATGGCAACAGAAAGAAATTTGTAAAATTCGAGGAGGTACTGCTCTGTATACAGTTGCAAATCGTATAAAACGGTTACGAAATATCTTCACTACCGTACTTTCCTGTACAAAAAGTTCAGGGAGAAAGATGGGCTTCGGCGCTGTCAATTGGAAAACGTGTTACATGTTAGACTACATGACAGTGGGCAGTCTGCATTTTTGTGAAGACGACTTCTTTCCACCGGTACTGTTGATTATTGATAGTTATTGTCTCTAATTTGTATTCACATGGATTTAGCTACATCAAAAATACTGAAACTTATAGCCTATTACTTCTGTGCCGTACAAAGAATGTAATCCGCTCTTCGTAAACTTATTTTAGGGGTTCTTCCGATTGACAATAGCCGAATGGTTAGAAAACTTAAGACAAGTGCTGTTCCTAGCCTTAATTTACCAGAGAATTTATATTCTTGCCTTTGAACAGCAAGTATGTAGGTCATTGAAGTATGATTTGGCTTAAATTGTGTTTTTGGCTATGATCTCCCTACTGTTGAATTTAGTTAATTAAAAATTAAAATGTAAAATCTTAGTTTTAAGTACCGGTTTGGTGACCCATCATCCCAGGCAGGCCGGCAACACCTATACTACTCAGGCAGATAGGTCACTTAGTCGTAATTTTGAAGTTATAGTGATGTTAAGTATACATATGCGGTAATGTAGCAGGAGACCGGATCGGCCTAGGCTATTCTAACTTTAATTAGTTCCCATTTCAGGGTTTTACAGTTTTGAGTGCGAATAGTTGGTTTGAAAGTTGTACAACAGTAAGGAGAGTATGTTTTGTATAGGTTTTAATTGGTATTATGGTTTATGTCGAGCTGAGGAGTGAATTTGGCTTGGCTTGGCTTAAAGTGTAGTTTTTGATCTGTTCCGTTTGCTTATGACAAGTTCAAATGGAGACTCCAGCTCTGTTATATATCTGTATTTTAAATATTTAATTAAATATATTGATAAAGAGGATGTCTCCATTTTAACTTGCCTGTGGCAAGAGATTAATAAATTAAGATTCTTGCCTTTGAACATCAAGTATGTAGGTCAATATTTGCAACATTGATGAATGATTTGAGCATCTCAAGTAACGCTTCTTTGAACCCAAAACATTCATGCACATTCAGGGTTGCTTGATTCAATTTATTATCAGGGAGTCGTGTTATGTGAGATATATATTGTGAAATTAATAAAAACATCGATACAGCTAGGCTCCCAAGTACAGGCTTCATATATGTAACAGCAGACAGTAAATTAACTATCTGCATGTGGGTAATATTTTTAACTGGTAGTAATTAGGCACTGCATTTATATTGATTATAAAAGTATTTCTATCAATGAAAGGAAATATGTAGTATTTTGCCATCATAAATTAGAAGCCATAACAAACGCACACCCAATTACTTCACGTCACTATATCGCCGCCATATTGCAAACAGCTGACCGTAAACTCCTCCCCCGTTTCGGACGTCAGCGGCCCTCGCTATGACAGCACACCTTACGAGTATGACAGGTATTTAAGTTAGGGATGAGTTATGTGTACTGAATTCTTTTCAGATGTTCGAGTAGGGAAAACACTTAAGTAGAATATCTGTAAATTAAACTACAATTTTAAAGACATTAATTAAACAATTTTTGTACAATATGGCACTGGGTGGGTGGGGCCCTTTCAGCCCTTAATGACGCACCTCCTCTGGATGGACGTATGGATGATTTGGAGGATATCGTAAAGAAAGTTAATGATGAGAGACTGGCTGCGTGGCTCAGCGGTAACGTTCTCGCTTGCTGGGCCCAAGGTTGCAGTCAGCTGGCATATGAGGGTGCGCAAATGCGAGGGAGCCGTGTCAGTACATTTACTGGCACGATAAAGATCCCTTCCGGGGCAAAATTCCGGCATCCAGGCGTCTTTAAAAGTCAGAATAGTTAAAAGGGGCGTAAAACCAATAAGCGGTCTAGCTGTATGCCTCTCACCAAGGCGGTCCGGGTTCGATTCCCGGTCAATGCATGTGAGATTTTCGAAGTGAAATGTCATGTCCTGTGGTTCGGATTCCACGTAAAACGGAGGTCCCGTGGCTCATGATCTACAGATTAACGGTCACGTTAAACTACAAGCTTCCTTCCTTTCCTTTAAAACCAATAACATTTTAACATTGAAAGGATGAGACTGTATCTTAATATCAGTAAGACGTAGGTCCTAAGAATAGGTTTACCATCGGATATCACAATAAATAATAAGTATAATAATGATAACAATAATTCTTTGGTCATCTCACTTGACTACCAGAAAATCGATTGACGAATAAGATAATAGATTATGTATCCTCACTCAAGAATTCAACACCTCGACTAGAAGAACTTGGAAAGGACCTCAAAAACGCAAACATAAGTTCAACAGACATTTCATAAAGAGACACCTTCCGATACAAAGTAAACAAATGGGAAGTTACTTCAGAGCAAGCAAAACAGTACAGACCAAAGTATTCGGAAGAGCATAGACACGCCTTATCGGAAAGAATGAAAGTCTATTGGAACAACAAGAAGAACAAAAAAGAAAGTTGTTTGTGTTATTTGCTTAACGTCTTCCATTTATTAGGAGAATTCGCTGAAAATAAATAAATAAATAAATAAATAGGAAAAGTTCAGAAGGCAGAAAAGTTTAAATACCTCGGTGAATGGATAGAGCCTAACCTATCAGAGAAGGAAGCCTTCATGTCACGCATTAATAAAATGGAAGTGGCATACAACCTGACTAAAGACATTACAATAAGAGATCGATATCCTTAAACGCCAAAATTAGACATTACTGCACTGTTATTCGACCAGAGGCTCTGTATGCGGCTGAGACTCTAATAATGAACAAGAAAGGTCTGATGGAAAAACTAGAGGCTAAAGAAAGGAAGATTTTGAGGAAAATCCTGGGTCCCATCAAAGAAAACAGCGAGTACAGAAGGCGTCACAACCACGAATTGTACAAACACGTGGAGAAGATCAGTGACACGATTCGAAAAAGAAGGATTGCCTTTTATAGCCACGTGACACGAATGAGACCAGGCAGGATATCAAAACGGATTTTGACGTACTTTCAAGATAAGAAAACCAAAGGGGCATGGTTCACGGAAGTTGAGAAAGATCTACGTGAAATGGAAATTTCCCCTAAAGATATCCAGGAGCGTGTTCCACTTCAGGAAAAACTACGTACGCACAAAGGTTTCCAGGAAAAGCCGAAGCTGAAGACAGGGAAGGCTTGGTCCCAAGAGAGAAAAGAACAACACCGAAGACGAATGCGGGAACACTGGGCGGTAGTTAGAGCTCGGAAGAAGAGACAGTTGAACTGACGTGGTCCCTAGTTGGCCGAATCGAAGAAAGAATAATAATAATAATACCCTAGTAATAAGGATGATCATGAAAATAAATAAATAATATTCACCACCACCACTATCTCGCCGAATCGAACCTTCCTCTTCTCAGTTTTGCCTCACGAGACTGAATGTTCTTCGTTCCAACCCGTACTGCATTATGTAAACCAATCATTTTACTTCACTCTGAGTTTGGGAATTCAAAATTAATTCAAATAGCTGCGGGTTACAAATCCCTGTTTTAGTCTATGCATGACTTAATAATAAATGAATAATGTAGCCAATGGCCAGTTAGACACAACAATCAATCAAGTTGATTCACAACAGAATTGAGTCTGTGTGTACAACCCATCAAGTGATATCTCTCAAAGAGTTTCCCACACATACGACAAATACAGTCCCCGCGTGGCCCATGAAAACGTATGGTCTTACAACACTAATTGTGATGGAAACCATACACTGCATATCTGGTAACAAGGTGTCTGAGCCGATAGTTCGCTTCTTTCCAGTCCTTCGTTATCATGGCATCCGCATGATGCAATCCTTAATGCAAGTATACAATATTTAACCCGCGAGGACTGGCACACGGCTTAAATAATGCTTTATATTTTTGTTTTGAAGCCTCCGTGGCTTAGGCGGCAGCACACCAGCCTCTCACCGCTGGATCCGTGGTTCAAATCCCGGTCACTCCATATGAGATTTGTGCTGGACAAAGCGGAGGCAGACAGGTTTTTCTCCGGGTACTCCGGTTTTCCCCGTCACAATTTCATTCCAGCAACACTCTCCACTATCATTTCATTCCATCTGTCATTCATTTAATCATTGCCCCAGGGGAGTGCGACAGGCTTCGGCAGCTGGCACAGTTCATATCCTCGCCGCTAGATGGGGGCTTCATTCATTCCATTCCCTGACCCAGTCGGTCGATTGGAAGCAGACTGTGGATTTTCATTTTTGTTTTGGTCAGCCCTTATTTCCTCTCACCTATACCTTCCTTCCTATCTTTGAACTTCATCATGCAAAATAGACATGTCCATAGCTTTTGGAACACGGTCGGGTCAGATTTACCCATGGCGCCAGTCCTCGCGTGACAATTTTCGGCTTACATTAGTTGGCACAATCTGCAAAAAATAAGAGGGAAAATCCAACTACAGTATTTTGGTGCAGCACAATAACATAGCTCACGTTATTGTTGATTCATGTTTATGGCCTAGGGACACCTTGGTCATCAACTCCTTTGTTCAAAAAAGTGAGATGACAGCTTTACCGCTACTATCAAGGCCAATTATACTGTACTGTTACGAACATTATTGTCATTTTTCTGCATGTTAAATTTGTAAAATATAAATAAACCTCATTTTACATCAGAATTAGTTCATAGGAAGACACCAGGTGTAACATGACTTCATTAAAATCCGTACGACTAAGACAAAAAAAAAAAAAAGAAAGAAAGAGTGACACACTATGGGTCAAAATGACCCGGCGTCAGTCCTCGTGTTACATTTTTTTCACGCCAGTTCTCAAGGTTTAAGATACTTTTATGTTCGACCCTGACTATTATATGTCAGATAACTATCATAATGATGGTCATTATAACACTAATTTTCATTATGAAACAGTTTCTCCCAGCAATACAGCTCAAGAAACAGTTGTTTGACCGAGTTCCAAGGCCTTCTAATTTAAATTTCACTGCGTTGTCTAGTGTCATAGTGGGGTAATCGAGGAGGCCATGGTCAAATACAAGGCATTCTCTGCGTCCCTGCGCTCTATTCAGTACATAAAACTGGCGAAATGTCGACAGATATTTATGAATATTTTTGTTCGAACAAAAAATAGTTATAAAAATTATCGTCGAACATAAACAGTCGTATGCAACTCGCCTATAATGGTAATTAAGACACTCGTATGGAAATTATAAAACTCGCATACGCTCGTTTTATAAACATACTCGTGTCTTAATTATTGCCATTATAGGTTCGTTGCATAATGTACTAGTATGGCAGAGAGATGCAAGTTAAACCGGATTGAGTTCGTTGAACAGGACACCTCATGATAACTAGAGATGTGGACAGAAGGGTGAAACAGAATGTTCAGCCACCCCTGCCAGCGACCCTCTCTCCACCCCTAATAGGAATAGCGGGAGACACTAAGGGTGAAACAATGGAACAGAGTGAAATGAAATACATCAAACCGTAGACGATTGTCTTCAATTCAGAGGAGCGGGGTGTGGAAGTTTAGGGGGAGATTTCTCAAAGTATCCTTAAGCTCCGTGATCAAATAACACCCAAAGTGAAGATTTATTTATTTATTTATTTATTTATTTATGATGAGAGTTGCCTCCGTGGTGTAGCGGTCAGCGTGCTTGGCTGCCACCCCGGAAGTCCGAGGTTCGATTCCCGGCTCTGCCACAAAATTTGAAAAATGGTATGAGGACTGAAACGGGGTCTACTCAGCCTCGGGTGGTCCAAATGAGTAGAGGGGGTTCTATTCCCACCTCAGCCATCCTCGAAATAGTTTTCCGCGGTTTCCCACCTCGTCTCGCCGGATGGTAGTCTACCTACCGAAGGCCGCGGCCACCTCCTTCCCTCTTCCTTGTCTCTCCCTCCCACTCTTCCCAGTCCCTCATCAGGCCCTCTGTTCGCTTTGCAGGTGAGGCCGCCTGGGTGACGTGCTGGTCACTCCAAGTTGTATCCCCCGACTCAGAGTCTCAAGCTCCAGGACACTGCCTTCAATGGCGGTAGAGGTGGGATCCCTCGCTTAGTCCGTGGGAAAAGGCAAGGGTAAAACGATTTATTTTCCGTGTCCAAATCAAATTAGATTTTGCCAGTAAGTAGCAACAGTTATAGCATTAACATTTGCAGCCAAAAGATCGTCTTTTGAACATATGTCCTCCATCAAGGGGCAGATCAGCAGGTGTTCTGGGTCTTGTAAAATGCTGCAGTCACAGAACTCATCATTGTTGACGAGCATGTTCCATTTCTTGAGATTGTTCTTGCAGCGTGAAACCCCCGTCCTCAGCCTGTTCAATGATTTCCAAATTCCATATGGCAAGTTGTGACCAGGTGCCATTTTTTCTGATAGAGGAATAATTGGGTCTGTGATCTCTGTCTTCCATATCTTCACACGGGCAGCTTCTTGTGAGCCTTCGAGGGCTGTTACTTCCCTCAAAAAGCTGTTTCTAGACTTAAGTCTCTGTCGGGCTGGTTGTTGGCCGAAAAGTGGATGCCTTGAATCGGTTTCTTGCCGTTTCTTCTCAGATGCTGCTGCTACCATTCTTCGGACATGAGGTGGAGAAATTCCTATAAGAGGGTAGATCTTCTGAAGTGGTGTTGGTCTAAGACACCCAGATACAATCCTGGAAGTCTCATTCAGAGCTATATCCACCTCTTTGGAATGTGGAGAAGAAAGCCAAACTGGTGCTGCATATTCAGCAGCTGAGAAGCTCAGTCCAAGGGCTGAAGTTCTGAGAGTGGTGGGGTGAGCACCCCATGTCCTTCCTGTTAGGCATCTTAGTATGTTATTTCGTGCAGATACTTTACTTTTGGTGTTCAAGCAATGTTGCTTGAAAGACAGAGTTCGATCGAGGGTGACACCAAGATATTTTGGTGTAAAACAATGAAGGATTGTTTCACCTTGCCACTTAATATTCAATGTCCTCTTTGCTTCTTTATTTCGCAAGTGGAAAGCACAAACTTGCGTTTTGGCTGGATTTGGCTTCAAATTATTTCTGTGATAGTATCGACCAAGTTCTTCCAAGGCACAGGACAAAGAATGTTCTACTTCTTCAAAGCTACGGCCTTGCACGGCTACTGCAGTGTCATCTGCGTAGATAAATCGCCTGGTGCCTTCTGTTCTGGGCTGGTCATTGGTGTATACATTGTAAAGCAGTGGCGCTAAGACGCTACCTTGAGGTAGTCCATTCTTCTGGAGGCGCCAACGACTATTTTTCCCAAGGAGAGACACGTAAAATCTTCTGTTCTCAAGGAAAGTTCTTAGCAGTGAGGTCAGCCTGTAGTCCTTTGTCAGTTCATAAATCTTATGAAGTAGTGTGTTATGATTAACAGTGTCGTAAGCAGCAGTTAAATCTATGAAGGCTACACCAGTAATGCACTTTTCCTCAAATCCATTCTCTATGTGCTGAGTAAGGTTCAGAATTTGTCCACAGCATGACCTGCCTGGTCTAAAGCCTGCCTGTTCAGAAATCAGTTTGCTATCTATAGAATCAGATATTCTATTAAGAATCATTCTCTCCAGCAACTTATAGGTGTGACACAGAAGTGAAACTGGCCGAAAGTTCTTTGGGCTATCAGGAGTCTTCCCAGGTTTTAGGATCGCAACTATGCGAGCTTTTCTCCATACCTTAGGAATCTTCAGTCTGGATGCACAGTTGTTCATCAATGAAAGCAACCATTGCAGTGTTGCTGGTCCAAATTGTTTTATTTGCTCCGCTCTGAGATCATCCAACCCAGCTGCCTTGTTCGATTTCAGACCGTCGATTGCTTTCATAAGTTCTTCCATCGTAAACAAGTCCTTAAGGAAATCAGTCTCTTCTTCAATACACCGTTCAAGTTTCTCTGTATTTGACTTAGATTTTGAAGTCTTTCCATTTAAGATCAGTTGGTGTGCTATCTGATTAGCAGTTACTTGAGTAAAGTTAAAAGGCGGGCTAGTCGGATCTCCACTGAGGTTCTTAAGAAGACGCCATGCTTGTCTACTATTCTGTTTCATATCGATTTTAGAAACCAAGCTATTCCATCTGTCTGTGCGTGTCTGACCGAGAGAAATCATCAGTGCATGCCCAGCTTCCATTGTTTCCTCGGAGAAGGGGTCCATATCATACAAGTTGCGGTAGTTATCCAAAAGAGATATATTCTGATCAGAAAGACCTGGGATATATTCTGTTCTGCATCCTCTTGGTATGTTCTTCCGCGAGACGTTTTTCACTACAGAAATAAAGGTGTCATAGTTTTCTGGTTGTGGTTCCACTTCCCCTATGGCTACATCAAGTTCACAACTGAACTTAGGCCAGTTCGCCTTCTTGAAGTTGAACCTACGTTGGAAAGGTGCATTTTCTGGTTTAACAATTGGTTCGATTCTGCATAGTAAGGGTCGATGCTGTGAGCGGGGAATAGCCTTACCAACGATTTTGGTGCACTGCTCAGCTAATTTGTTGGTAATAAAAATTAGATCAGGATTATATCCTCTTCTCCATCGGCCGCTGTTAAACGATGGTGGTTGTTTTGGGTCGTGAACTAGACTGAGTGCATTATTTTCAGACCACTTTTCTAGCTCTGCGCCATTTTCATCTGTAGATGTATACCCCCATGTAGTTCCATGACAGTTGAAATCACCAAGTATTAAGTTGACGTTACTATATTTGAAATTGATAGGTTCCTTAAACACAAAGCTCTCTTCGGGTGGCTTGTAAACAGATGTTACAGAGAACTGCGCTGTTTCGATAGTGAGGATTTCGATGTTATTTTCCTCAGACAAAGCAACAGACGTGATATTTAATCCGCTCTTACAGAATATTGCACTACCATAATTATCGTGTGGACGTTCCAGAATAAGTCTCATGCCTTTGATTTTCGGTCTTCGTCCCGATGGTCCTCTATGAGTTTCTTGTACAGCAATGACATCGCAGTTACATTGGCTGCACAGATCTGCTAATAGATATTCTTTCTGGCTGGATAATCCCTCGATGTTTATGGACATAACTGCGAGTGCTGGCCTTGATAAAGGCCCACTGGTTTTAATTGATTTGGTAGTGAAAGGATCAGCCGTCAGTTTATTTTTAATCATTTTCTGACGTTGCCCAGGGTACGCCCGATTGCACCCGCCCCTTATTATTTAGTTTTATGAAACCCAACTAACACTGCATTTCCCCCGATGGTCGATATTGCTCTGCGCTGTGACTGTGTGACAGCAATGTAATTGGGTCATGGGTCTAGCAAAGAAAAACCGACCTTAAACTTTTCCCCGCCAAATAGTATGGCCCATTCTACTAACATATGACTTATTGCTCCTTGAAATAACACACATACACGTAATACGATCGAATTAATAGCTTACGCCACGTGATCTGTAATAGTAGAAAGTTAAATCAACACCATAAACCGTGATTGAAGACTTTGAGATGGATTTAAACGTTTGAGGTGGGACGGCTACAGTAACAACTGCAAGTGCAGCGCGCCCATTCTACCATGCACTGGTGGCCGATGCGGTTAAAGCACGGCCGTAGACGGCGGGCGAAAATGAGTAGAACAGTGCATCGAATCCAGTGGTAGGCATACTTTTTTTAATGAAAGCCCACGCTCCATTTTAGTTGGGATGTAACTACATTGCCACATTCATTCCCTTACATGTATTTTTGTGAAGGGTGGGTTGAATTTTCCTGATTTATAAAGAGAATACGACCGAATTGATAGCTTTTGCCGCGTGACCTGTAATGGCAGAAAATTAAAAAAACTGTCATGGATATTAACATAACATATCGACGTGTCGCTCTGGAGGTCCAGGTTCGATTCCCAGTTCTGCCAAGAAATCCAATACTGGTCTTAGGGCTGAAATTGGATACACTCAGCTTCGTGAAGCAAATCTGAGAAGAGGTGGGTTCGATTCCCACCTCAGAACCCTGGAAGTGGTTCTCTGTGGTTTCCCACTTCTGCTCCAGGCTATTGCCGGGACGGTTTCTAACTTAAGGCCCCGGCCGCCTCCTTCCCCATCCTCACCTTAATTGCTAATACATACATTATACAGACACCGCTATAGACAGGTTATCATAGGAATTCTACACACACACCCAAGTACACGGGGCTAAATTATCGCGATGTTCTAGCCCCTCTAATGAAACAAGATTCTGATCGCCGGTATACGTATTCTTTAAAATTTTCCGTGGTATTATTTTGTTTGTCGCCTCCGTAGCGTAGCGGTCAGCATGGTTAGCTGTCGCCCCGGAGGTCCTGGGTTCGATTCCCGGCTCTGCCACGAAATTTGAAAAAGTGGTATGAGGACTGAAACGGGGTCTACTCAGCCTCGGGTGGTCCAAATGAGTAGAGGGGGTTCGATTCCCCCTCAGCCATCCTCGAAGTGGTTTTCCGTGGTTTCCCACTTCGTCTTCGGGCAAATGCCGGGATGGTACCTTCTTAAAGGCCACGGCCGCCTCCTTCCCTCTTCCTTGCCTATCCATCCTCACCATCCCTCATGAGGCCCCTGTTCGCTTCGCAGGTGAGGCCACCTGGGCGAGGTGCCAATCCCACCTCACCAGTTGTATCCCTTCCGATTCGATGCTCCCAGCTCTAGGACACTGCCCGTAGAGGCGGTAGTGGTGAGTTCCCTCGCTGAGTCCATGGGTTCCACCAACCTGGAGGGTAAACGACTAAAAAGAAAAGAAAACAAAAATATTTTGTTCGGGGTCTACTCAGCCACGGGTGATCCAATTGAGCATAGAGGGTTCGATTTCCCCTTCAGTCATCCTCGAATTGGTTTTCCGTGGTTTCCCACTTCGTCTCCAGGAAAATGCCGGGATACTACCTAACGTAAGGCCACGGCCGCCTCCTTCCCTCCTCCTTGTCTATCCCTCCCAATCTCCCCATCCCTCGTAAGGCCCCTGTTCGCTTTGCAGGTGAGGCGGCCTGGTCGAGGTGTTCGTCCCACCTCCCCAGTAGTATTCCCGTCCTATGTTTCAAGCTCCAGGACTCTGCCCTGGAGGCGGTATAGGTGCGATCCCTCAGTGAGTCCGAGGGAAAAACTAACCCTGGAGGGTAAACCGGCTAAAAAATATATTTTGTCATTAAATTCTAGCAAGAAGAAAACTCTATTTGACGTGTACATATTAAGATGTTTCGTGTAATACCGAATTCGGAAACAACGTACCGTTCATGGAATCCAACCTGAAAATGCATCTGCTCGCTATATTACTAGTGCCCCATCCTCAATAATTAACTGTGACCTCTTGTATCATTTCTGTCGTAAGACATTGGTAAAGTTGTCGACACAGACGATAAAACGTACCGAAAACAAATTATAAATCTTCCCCCTCTACTAAGTATCGTACCCCGAATCCTTCAATCCGCAGTCCAACGCGTTACCCTTTCAGCCACGGTTGCTTACACTACATGTGGAGCAGAATACACCAGAAGGATAGAAAGTGAGAAGTGGGATGCCACGGGAAACCACTTCCTAGATGATTTAGGTTGGCCTCGAATAGATGATAAAGATTTGATAATCAATTCCACAAGCATGCCAACACACGTTATTTTGTTTGCACAAAAATAATCCTACCCGAGTTAATTCAGCAGGAAATAAAATATTCATAAATAACTGTCGAGTTTCGTTTACTGAATATTGCGCATTGGACGCTTGTATTCTTTCATGGCCTCCTCGAATACGCCACCATGACACTTCCCAGGCAGTGAAATTTAAAATAGGAGGCCTTGGAAGTCAGTGCATGTGCGATGCGATCCTTACCCAATTGGTCAAACAGCTGTGTCGTAATGAAAATCTTGAGCTCTGATTTTTGGAGAACCTCTATCATAATGAAACTTGAACTATAATGAGCCTCTTTAAGATGCAGTTTTCTAGCATATCATATTTATATTTCGGCATGGTCGAACATAATAGTGCATTATGCAACGAGCCTATAATGGCAATAATTAAGACACGAGTTTGTTTATAAAACGAGCGTATGCGAGTTTTATAATTTCCATACGAGTGTCTTAATTACCATTATAGACGAGTTGCATACGACGGTTTATGTTCGACGATAATTATTATAAGTATTTTATGTTCGAGGTCGCCTCCGTAGCGTAGCGGTCAGCCTGGTTAGCTGCCGCCCGGAGGTCCTGGGCTCGATTCCCGGCTCTGCCACGAAATTTGAAAAGTGGTACGAGGACTGGAACGGGGTCTACTCAGCCTCGGGTGGCCCAAATGAGTAGAGAAGTTCGATTCCCCCTCAGCCATCCTCGAAGTGGTTTTCCGTGGTTTCCCACTTCGTCTTCGGGCAAATGCCGGGATGGTACCTTCTTCAAGGCCACGGCCGCTTCCTTTCCTCTTCCTTGCCTATCCATCCTCACCATCCCTCATGAGGCCCCTGTTTGCTTTGCAGGTGAGGCCGCCTGGGCGAGGTGCCAATCCCACCTCACCAGTTGTATCCCTTCCGATTCGATGTTCCCAGCTCTAGGACACTGCCCGTAGAGGCGGTAGTGGTGAGTTCCCTCGCTGAGTCCGTGGGTTCCACCAACCTGGAGGGTAAACGACTAAAAAAAAAAAATATGTTCGAACATAAATATTCATACATATCTGTCGAGATTTCGCAAGTTTTATGTACTGTGCCACTGCGCGAGCGATTGCGAATGTGGTGGCAACAGGATGGGGCCCCACCTCACGGATCATTAGTCGTCAGGAACCATCTTCATGATACATATCCAAATAAATGGATAGGAAGAGGAGGACCCTTTCACTGGCCTGCCAGATCACCCGATCTTACGCCACTTGACTTCTTCCTGTGGGGTCACTTAAAGCAGGTAGTATATGCACATGAGCCTGAAGAGCCTGAAGATCCTGACCACCTTCGGCAACTAATCACCGAGGCATGCCAAGCTGTTACACCTCAGATGTTACAGCGTGCAAGACTGTCTGTAATACGTCGTGCTGAAATCTGCATCAACCAAGGTGGTCAACATTTCGAACACTTGCTACACTGAATATGCAGAGTACCTTGCCTTATTCCTACAGGGGGGTGTGGTGGCGCAGCGGTCAAGCTCTTCGCCTCTCACCAACGCCATGTCCTGTGGTTCGAATTCACGTAAAATGGAGATCCCGTGGCTTATGATCGCGAGATTAACGGCCACGCTAAACTACAAGCTTTCTTCCTACATACCATTATGTCATCGTCTAACCTGCCTACGTAGCATCGAATAAAAACGGTCCTTTTCAGGACCAAATAAAAATTCATTTATGGAACAGGTAGATATGTCTCCGTAGTGCAGCTACTGTAAACGGCATTAAGCAAAAAAAAAAAACGAACTTATTTGCCTTGGGATCGAACCTGCTACATTGCAGCATGACTGACGTTACGGCAGAGAAGCACGATTTAACCATCTTAGCTACCGTGAGCCGTGGTAGGGTGCTGTCACGTATTGAGTCTATTTGTAGTCCTCATAGACACTTCATGTCTTTCGTAAGGCAGTGTTGTTTGGATGTGTCGATTTACACATTCGTTATAGTTGATGGCATTGAAATAACACTGCTGCCAATAATTTCGACTTTAATCGCGAGCATGAACTCAACCGTAAAGCTGTACTAGGCCAAGTACTAATGTTTTTAGGACGACTATGATATACGCGTTAGTTGGGTTGCCTTCCTCCAAAAAAATAAGGGGCTGGTGGACCACACTGTATATATTTTATGATGAGAAATGAATGCTTTAAGCTACTTTCCGTTCACTTTCCCACACCCATGCGTACTATGTTGATGAAAATTCGAGTCCCTCTTGGGCCAGACATTTTAATTCTCTAAATTCCAACCCCGAAGCGTAGCCGCGCGGGTTAAATCGCTAACCACAACCACGATGGGGAGCTGCAGCAAGTTCGGAGATCGTAGGTTCGAATCTCGTCGCTGATAGTGGTTATCTTGAGTGTGGTTTTTCGTCGGGATTTTCCACACTCCTCCAAGCAAATGCCGGAATTATACCTAGCCTACTCCGTATCCGATCTTAATAATTACAAAGAAACACAGGTTATCAGATCAAGTACATGGGGTTGATGACCGAGATGACCCAAGTCCCTAAGATGAATTAACAACACTCTCTATTTCCATCTACTTGACTTGTACTATTTGTGCATTAGTCGATCTTAAGGAGCTGCAGAGTACCCAAAATCCTTAAAATGTTCAAAATTTTGTTGTTACGCCAGATTAATCTACGCACTTAAGCTTTGGTTGGTTGGTTCCTCAGTTGAGGGGCTGCGACAACGCGGTCATGTAGCCCTGTGTACTTTGGGTGTGTGTAGCATCTGTCTGATAACCAGTGTTAATTGTGATGGCAGTATTAGTGCGTGTTATCTGTGATTCAGGTAGAAGGAATACAGACGGTAAGTTTTTCAAGTACTTCCTACTTTTCCTACCAAATGCTTCCGTCCACGACACCTAGCTGCGGACTTGGCTACTAGATGCCCTCGCAGCCAGCACCTGGCGGCGAACGTTGGAACTAATATAGCGTTATCAAACTAACCTACACATTTTAGCTTCCACAATTATAGTTAGTGGAAGATTCTTTTTCATGCCATAAATCTATGACATTGGTCCGCCGGCTTTACTTCCCCTCCGAAGGAAGGCATACTGAGGGATTTTTAACGCTCTTAAAAATCTGACGACTTCGGCCGGGTTTGAACCCACGATCTTGGGCATAGAAGCTCAGCATGCTACCAACTACGTCACAGAAGCTGCCACACTTAAGCTTTCTAACGGTACATCACATCTCATTCCTGAGGCTACTTTACTTTCCTTACACATTCCCACAATCCTGCGCACTAATAGTAAACACACCAAAGTATATTTGTATATTTATTTCTTTTAGACGATATATACAAGGACAAAAACTTTTAAGGAAGAGGCTGCGTTAGAAGCAAGGCCAAAGGGTCATGGAACAACAGAAAAATGGATGCTATGCTTCAAATGGAAGAAGAGGAGCCGTATGGTAATGACGTGTTCTACAGACCGGAAAAATCTCTGAATCTAATTTCCCGATAAAATGGGTTTCTAGATATAGAATTCCCCTTTTTTCCAGAACTTTTCAACATACAATGCTGAAATATTTAGATGAAATTTCTCCCTATATGTAAAACTCAACAATTTTTCTGGTTTGTACCGTGTCTTGTGTGGGGTTTCGCCTAGGACACCAGGCTGGCTCATCAGCGGGCTCTTGGTGTCCACGCCCGGACCCCCACAGGAGTAGCAAACTGCGCGCTACCTCCCTTTTTATGAAGCGCACTTGCTCCTCTTTACTGCGAGAACTAAAAGCACTCGCAGCCACAACCTCCCTATGAAGACTTCCAAAAAGATGGCATATTGGCTTTCACGGCCAGTGAATTAAAACTCAGCTATTTTTCTAGGTTTGTGCCAGCTTGGTGTTCCTAGGCAAAACCCCACACAAGACACGGCACAAACCCAGAAAAATTGCTGAGTTTTAATTCACTGGCCGTGAAAGCCAATATACCATCCCCTTATACTGTATGTGTTTATTTTAACACTTACGTTTAATATTGCCAGATGGAAATTCCATGAAATTGCTGTTAAAATTATGCAATTTTTTAAAAATTTTGAGACATTATGTCATTCACTTGCATCACCTTATGTCGCTGTTGCTCGTTTAGCACCACCCAGGGGACACGTGCAGGGCAATCTATAGGTAAGTTCCTGCGGACGTAAGCATCGGTCGATATATGGGTCCATATGGTATAAAGTGGATCACTTCTCTTTTTTCTTACATCCTTCAAACTAACAAACTGCCAAAGCAGTTTAAACGATCAAAAGTGATAGCCATTCTGAAACCTGGAAACTCGGAGCAGAGACCTGAAAACTACCGTCCAATAGCACTTCTTAGTTGCATTTATAAACTCTTGGAACGAGTCCTCCTCACTAGGATTGCACTACTCATTGAAGATGTAATCCCTCCAGAACAAGCTGGTTTCAGAAGAAATCGTAGCTGTACTGATCAAGTTTGGGCTCTTACCACTCACATCGGGGCAGGCTTCCAAAAGAAGTTAAAATCAACAGCTGTCTTTATAGACCTGACAAGTGCATATGATACTGTCTGGCGACATGGACTAATTCTTAAATTGCTGGAAGTAATTCCCTGCTTGGAAATTGCAAACCTAATTTCCAACATGCTCTATGACAGAGAGTTTGTAGTATTCCTAGGTGATTCTAAAAGTCGTAAAAGAAAATTAAATAACGGTTTGCACACAGGGATCAGTATTGGCCCCAGTTCTCTTCAACCTCTACATCCATGACTTGCTACTAAGTTTATCTATGCAGATGACATTGCACTGGTAGCTCAAAGCAGAAATTTTGAGGATGGAGAAGGCATTCTTTCAGCAGACTTGGAGAAAATGGCTACATTCTTCAAGTCTTGGCGATTGATCCCAAGCGCTTCTAAGACAGGTTTCATGTTTCCATCTTAGCAACCGACTCGCAAACTACGAGCCATCTGTTTTATTCCTTGGTGATAAACTAAAGTACAACCCTTTCCCGAAATATCTAGGAGTCACCCTGGACAGAACTTTAAGCTACAAAGAACATCTTGAACCCTTTACCCTATGTTGGTTAAATGATTCTACTATTTTATTTCTTCAATTAATAAATATTTCAACCAGCATCATGAAAGTAGCCAGACAGTGATGAGGAAATTTCAAGCATTTGTTGGAGACAGTAGGGACATACCTGCATCAGTTTAACAAAAGGCTGAGTACTTGAGCTATGAAAAGAAATAGCAGAGCGATGTATCATAAGGACAGGTGTGGCTACCTCAATTTTAGAAGCGACGCGCGGTGAGACATGGTTCTGGTATGTTCATTGTGATATTCGCGCCTAGAAGAAATATGATGCAGTAACGTGAATGGCTGATGAAGAAAATAGACACTCCCAAGACGCCAAGATCTACTAGAAACCGCCAAATTACAGAGAAATGGAGAACCAATGAGAAGAGAATGCCTACTTGCGCGCCAACTCCGGCTGGGGTACGCGGTGGCTAGTATTCACGCGGGAAATCGCCTAGACAAAATCTCTACGATCGATTCTAGGATTAATGGGCATATTCTTGACCTGTGCAATATTACGAGTTCAGTGATATGTATTTCATTCCTGTATCACAATTACTTCGATAAATTTTTACATAAAATCCCCCTCCATCTAGACCCAAGGGCCAGTTCATTTATAAGTGTGTCGAAGAGCCAAGACATTGACTTTTATTCCGTGTGTTGAGGACACACTATTATTATTCTGTGCGTCTAGGAGACATGACTTTCATTCCGTGTGTCTAGGAGACATTATTATTATTCTGTTCGTCTGAAGACATAGACTTTCATTCCGTGTGTCTAGGAGACATGACTTTTATTCCGTGTGTCGAGAACACAGGACTTTGATTCTGTTCGTCTGAAGAGATAGACTTTTATTTCCATGTCACAAGGACACAAGAGATTCATTGAAAAGTGTTAAATTCAGTGACAGATAGTCATAGTACTATAGTTATAGGGACAGTAGCGTCGATAATTCGCCAACGAACAGTGACAGGGAATTTAGTACCTGAACAAGCGAATTTAGTAGTCAGGCATAAAGTGTATAATAACCTAATTTTTGTATCAGCGCAAGGATGACATCGATGAATGCAGAGGAAGTGTGGAATTCTCAACAGTCCGTCCAGATGGCTGCTATGAGATAAAGAATCATCCAGTTTGGGAATGGCGTCTGATGTTCTTTGACGGGTGACTACAACACGAGATGAGTACAAATAATATTTTATTATTTATTAAATTAACTTATGGTTTATGGGACATATTTGTTGTAAATACTTTGCTTGTGTGATTTAGTGTAGTAAATTTTGTTTTGATCTGACACACTTTTGTTTGGAAGCAGCTCGCACAATGGTAGTTAATGGAAGGTTCTTTTCTTTGTGTTGTGTTAACTAACGTATCTATGTGAACGGCCGTGTTCGCCTAGGTTACGAAGTGCGGTTAAAAACGTCTCTCGGAGATATGTCGTGTTCCAGAAGTAGGACTGAATTAATATAATTATATAGTAGATTGGAGGGTAATAAAATTTTTGTTGAGAATTATTATTGATCAGATTCAGTGTGATTATTGCCTTTGGAGCAATGTAATTTGTGACGAAGAGTACTCAGCTCTATCGTAGGTTTTAAATATTGTGTTAAATGTTTGCGAGCTCTAATTCAGCAGACCCATGTGAAAAGGCGTTATGTCAGTCCCAGATGTGTGTATTGTGAGTATATTGTTGTGGTATTACAAGCGGGAACTTCAGCAGAGACTGATTTCTGTCAGCTTGGTACCAGATTCATATTGCATCCTTGCGAGGACAATTATGGATATGTGATTATTGTCTGACCATATGTTGAGTGGGAGGAGATGTTAGCGGCTGTTGATTCCTTGAGATAACAGTTCAGCGGGTCGGCTATTTATATACACTGGATGGGGGACATGACTGGTATTGTGGAAAGGGGTGAGTTGTTGTCACAAGGGCTGACTGAGTTTCGCAAGCAGAGCTCATTAAAGTGGAGTGCACGTCTGGCTCCCAATTACTTGAAAATAAATATAAATGTGAGAAACTGATCAATGGTAAAATTGTTTAAATAAATGGGAGTTGCCTACGAAACACGATTACCTTCGAAACGTTTCCTTAACATGCAGTTTTGTTAATATAAAGTAATCTTAACCACTCAGGTTGTTTGTTGTTGTTGGTTTATTCTTTGTTTATTGTACATGTCAGTGACTCGTGAGTCACGTGCGGCGCTGTGTTTCCTTGTTGTTGAGTATCTGGCCATGGTGGCAGCTCATTTGGATAAGTGTGTCACCACACTAATAAGGGTCTCAGAGAGATGCCTGTAAATAGTAGAGTTGTAATATGTGTGTCAGGATTAGATGTAAGGATTTTTATTAATGTTATGCCCATAGCCATAAAAGTTGATTTACGAGATGATTGTTCGTGAGCACCGTGGCTGTTAACCCGTTGTGAACGAATGATCATCCAAGTACTCATTTCCCGTAGATAGTCACCACGCGAACATAAATTCATATGCAAGATAGTGGAACTTGGATCCAATTTTATTAGAAAAGGGGAGATCCATCTGACTCCTCAAAGTGATAAATATTCCTGTCAGGGGAAAAATTCAGGGAGGATTTTGTTTATTATTGTTTGTTTTATTCTTTTATGCACAAATTAGTTATTAAATCTAGTTATTATCTTACGTTTTGTCTCCTTTTCTTTCTTAGTTATAGTTTTCATCCTATAACCCTTGCCTCAGAAAAGCACGTAGTTTGGCGGACGTAAACACCACACTATGAACTGAACGCGACCCCTTGATCTAAGATTCTTGCATAAAACACTGCTATTCTGAAGGGTTCATAGGTGAAAACTGGCGCCCAACGTTGGGGCTATTCACTGTGGTGTAACGGGGAGATTACACATGTCAATAGTGGCGCATTTGAGTAAAACTGGCATGCCGCAAGTGCAGGCAGATATGACAGTATTTAATCACCGGGAAGTGATATTTTATTAAAAGTAGTTGAGGCGAAGTGGATACCGCCAAATGTGTGAAAGATAAATTAAAATCAGGAGTTTGCAAAGTAAAATACGGTTCACGTTGTTGTCTTTTAAATTAAAGTAAAATTAAGATGTGATACCGGGCGCCCAATGATAAAGTTAAAACTAGATTTGTGTAGAAAGTCAAACTCATGGAAATATTAGGAGGCTGTAGCCTAAAATGACAATTAATACTTTGTTAATTAGTCAGTGTTAATATCAGAACAGGATAACTGTTTAATGACTAAATATGTGCTTGGGGTTAAAATTAAATTGAGTAAAACTAGAACTATTCAGAGATGCAATCAACTAATGGGATTAAAGGTAAAAATAAATGAACTGAGTAGGATAAAGAAATTAAATGTGCATTGGATTTATGTGCGTGTCAAAGGGCATTGGCGTAGGCCATTTCCCATATGTCTCATATATATTGTAAAACATAGCAACGGTGGCGCAGATCCAGGAGATCATTGAAAGTGCGGCGAGGAGAACTCAGGAATTGTTGGATACTAAATTAGCAGAGCAAAGTGAAGCGTTGAATACAAAATTATCTGAACAAATAAACACTAGCATGTTAGAACAGAGTGAATCGCTGAACACGAAGTTATCCGAACAAATAAACACTAAATTATCAGAACAGAGTCAATCTATAAACAAATTATCTGAGCAGAGTGAATCGCTAAGTACTAAACTGTCAGAACAAAGTGAATCGCTAAATGCTAAACTGTTAGAACAAAGTGAATCATTGCGGACACAGTTAAATAACAGTAGAATTGAACAAAATGAATATCAGGCGGAACAAGCTAGGTTATTAAAGAGTGAAATTAATGACACTATAAATTCACAGTTAGAGGCGCAAAATAATAAAAACACGAACCAATTAGCTTCGTTAACCGCAGAAATGAAAGAGCACACAAACCAACAGATGATATTACTGGCCCTTGATGTAAGCAAAAATAATGAGAAACAATTAGAGCAGATTGAAAAAATGGAGAATATTTTTGATAAAAAACTCAGCATTCTCGATGAAACAGTGTTAGCTAAATTAGAGCAGATTGAAATAGCATGCACAATGAATACAAGCGAGGTCAAAATAGCTCAAGATAAGTTGGAAGGACGATTTAAGGAGATGGAGAAAAGTGGCAGGGTCATTCAACAACAAATATCAGCAGTAGATGAGAACATTTCAGGCATAATTAAAGATATGGACCGTCTAGAGATAAAATCAGCGGAACAGTGGAAAAGCTTAGAAACGGAACAAGAACAATTTAAGAGTACATTAGACGAAAGGCTGAGCCAGATAGAAAATAATCAGGATGAAAATAAGAGCCAAATTGAAGAAAAAATAAGCACGATTAAAGAACAGATCAGGAAAGATTGGAAGAAAATGAATATTGATTCTAGAGAGGAAAGATCCACCATTATCAAAGCAGTGGGCGAAAACCACACGCGTATTCAAGCTTTGGAGCAAGAGGTAAAAAATAGACTTAAAGAGCAGACAGACAGGATCATTAAAGCCGAACTCCGCTCATTAGAACAATCATCTATATTTAAAACGGGAGCATTGAAAGACAAGCAGGATGACTCACATAGTCCCCAACCCAGCATAGCAGGAAGTCAGAATCAAGCAGAGAGCCCATTAACAACAAACACGGAAGGATTTCGTAAGAACGTAGATAGAAGCTCGACACCACAGGACGGTCATCAGCCCACACAACTTATTCAAGTAATTCGCTCAAATGACTACAAACCGCAGAAATACACCGAAAATTCAGGGGTAACACCTAAGGCCTTTATCAAAGAGATTGAAGACCATTTTAATGACACTGGGGTACCAGAAGCACGTAGATTGAGAATGATGGAGAGATTTTTATCAGGGAATGTTCTCACCTGGTTTTTAAGTTTGAAATATACATTTGGAACCATGTCAGACTTTAACTTAGCGTTTCTGCGCAAATACTGGTCTCCCGCCATACAACAGAGTTTAAGAATGGAGCTTTACTCTAGAAAATACCAAACTACCCAGCAGACAAAATACTCAGATTTCTTTAACATGCAAATGCTAAAATTTCGCGATCTGGATTACCCATTAAACGAATCAGATTTGGTGATGACAATAGCAAGGCAAATGCCAGTTAATGTACAGCAAGTGCTAGTCGCAGCAAACGTTAGTACGGCCCTACATGCAGAGCAGATATTACGGCAAAAAGATGAGACCACATCTCATAGTCATTTTAGAGGAGGAAGACAGCTGGAATTAGTCAACACTACAGAGGTCGTAAAAACAAAACAAGGAAATACTAAAACGCAGGGTACTAATACGAGCACCTCCACACCTAGGCGAAACCAGGAAGAAGGGGAAAACAGACCATATCAGCGTAACGAAAATCATTACAACAATAGATACCAGGGCAACAATAGATACCAACAGAGAGGATATCAACAATGGCGTGATAATCGAAGGAATGACAGGCCTTATTGAAGATACGGTGATTACAATGCCAATCAACGATGGAAAGGAAGGAGAGATCAAAATCAAGGAGATCAACGTAACTATCGAGATGACTGGGATGATAGGCACGCTCAATCACAAAATTACTTAGAGGAGTTACACGCTAATCAAGGTGGAGAACTAGGAAGATGGGAAAAGGCCATTGGGAACAGAAAGAACCCAGATACACATACTGAGGAAGATGGAAGTCTACTGAGACAAGAGGAATATCATGGACATGAGCGACAGAAGGATGATGGGAGTCGAAACGGAGCTAAAAAAAAATGTTAATTTTGGATCAAGGAGACAGTCTCAAAACACAACAGTCGGAAGTTGAAGATGGATGGATAGTAGCGAACATACAAGAATGGATTGCTTTACCAGAAAATTGCCTGGAGGAGACGGTGAAACCACGGAACGATGAAATTAGGCAATTACCCATTATTTACGCAAGGATTGGTGGAATTAATATAAGATGTTTATTGGATACGGGGTCACAGATCAGTCTAGTATCGGAGGCCTTGGTTCGAGAGTTGGGACGGACTCAGAATATTCCTGTAATTCCGGTACCACAGCTCAAAGTGAGGGGTGTTATTCCTGAACGCACCGTTACTTGTAAACGTCAGGCATACTTAGAGCTGAACATATTGGAACACACTTTTGGGCAAACATTCATTATCATGGCAAAGATGAATTTCAATATAATTCTTGGTGCAAATTTCATTTGTGACTATCAAGCAGTGATAGATTTACACAAGAATACAGTCAGTTTTAGAGAATATGACCAGCTGAAAAACGTGGGATTGCATATGGATGAAATCACTACCGGAAGAGATGTAAATTCTTGGGCATTGGAAGCAATATCAGAAGAGACGGAAGAGGAGGTACGAAAGGCGGAAGATAACATCATAGAAGGGGCTGTTGTGGAACTAGATGAGGAGATAGAATCCCAGGAGATATGGTCTTTATTAACAGAAGGAGATGACAGTGATGCACAATTTGAAGAGTTACTACAGGAGCGGCTCAATAACATTCAACTTGGGGGTGAACACAGAAAACAGTTGGAAGAGATTCTAAGGAAGCACAAAACAGTATTTGATACAGTACCTGGGAAAATTTTAAATTTCAAGTACTCTATGCAAGTCGAGGACTGGTCACCTTTCAAAAGCAGATTGTACCCAATTCCTGAAAAATATCGTGGGCAAGTTAAAATCATTATAGATGAGATGTTAGAAGCTGGAGTGATAAGGAAGACACCTACACCTTATCTAAATGCGATTTTGGCAGTCACAAAACCAAATGGATCTATTAGACTTTGTTTAGATGCCAGAAACCTCAACATGAGACTCATTTTTCCTGAGTATGACAGAGCGCCAATTATCAGAGACGTATTAAAAGGCTTTAAAAACAAGAGCATTTATTCATCAGTCGATCTGACGAGCTCGTTCCACCATCTTGAATTGGATGAGAAGTCACAGCTTCTAACTGGCTTCTTATTCGATAACCAGACATTTTGTTTCGTCAGAATGCCTTTTGGGGTCAAAACAGCGGGCTGTGCTTTAATCCGAGCACTGGACCGGAACCTAACCGAGGAAGTAAAGGAGATGACGGTGCGATACATTGACGACATTCTGTTGGCATCCGACAACATTGAAACTCACATGGAAAATTTAGATAAAGTATTGGGCAACCTGAACGCATCGAATTTCAAAGTAAACCTGAAGAAATCGCATTTCTTCAAGAGCGAGATCTTATATTTGGGTCACGTCATTGACAAGGAGGGAGTGAAGCCTAACCCAGCCAAGATTGAAGCAATAAAGAATTTCCCTACACCAACGAGAGTCAAGCACATTCGGGCTTTCTTAGGCGTAACGGGATTCTTTAAAGAAAACTGTCCAGGTTATACGGAGACTGTAGCTCCAATGCAAGAAATGTTAAAGAAAAATAACAAATGGTCATGGAACGCGGAATGTGAGAAGGCATTCCAAGCAACAAAACAGCTATTAGAAAACTGCATTAAATTAGGATATCCAGATTTCAAGCACAAATTCATAATCCAAGCGGATGCTTCACTAATTGGGATAGGTGCTATGCTCTACCAAGAGGATCCAGCGAACCTGCAGCACAAAACATATTTGGCATTTGTCAGCCAAAAATTGCGTAAGCACGAGCGGAACTATACTGTAACCGAGCTAGAATTGTTGGCCATCCTTCATGCGCTCCAACAATGGAAACGAATAGTCTATGGTTACCCTATTGTTGTCAGGACTGACCACAAGGCACTAACATTCTTGTTTAAGACGTCAATGGCAAGCGAACGTGTGACACGTTGGTCTATATACATTCAGCAGTTCAGCATTGAAATTGAACATTGTCCAGGGAAGATGAACGTGATACCGGATGCACTCAGCAGGAACCCAGAGCCTGATAATGAAGAAACAGCGATGGTACAACACTTGGAGTTAACACCGAAGGACCGGGAATTCTTGGAGGAGTTACGTGAGATACAGCGAGAACAGGAAGCGGAACCATGGATGATGCTATTAATTAAATACTTCAAAAAGCAACTACCTACAGGAACACCTGCATTTCGAGAAGCGAAAGCCAAAGAAGGAAGATATGTTTATGTCAACAATTTGCTGCACAAATGGGTAGATAATGACCACACCAAGTTACGCATATTAGTACCTGCATCGTTACAACGAGGATTGACATGGCATACGCACGAAAGTTACGGTCACGTGGGCTTAGACAAGTGCGAAGCGACAATAGGAGAGACATTTACATGGCCACGTATGAGAACAACAATATGTGACGTCATTACAACTTGTGACCCGTGTCAGAGAACAAAGCCGAATAATTATTTACTGAGGCAATATCCTAGACCATTGCTACCTCAGAAACCATGTGAGCTACTGGCGATGGACTGTCTTGGTCCAATTCCGAAGGGAAGGAGAGGTTGCCGTCATTTGCTGGTGTGCATTGATGTATTTTCTAAGTTCGTAGTACTATGCCCTATTCAGAAAACAACATCGAAGCAGGTACTCAGTCGCATTCGTAATAGAGTTATTCCAACCCTTGGAAAACCAGAGTTTATATTATCAGATCACGGCAGTTATTTCACAAGCGCCGAATTCAAGAAAGGAATGGAAGACATGGGTATAAAACATGTTTTAAGCAGTATCCGACATGCCCAAGCAAATCCAAGCGAGAGAGTAATTAAATCTGTAACTGCATATTTGAGAATCTTCATTCCGAACGAACACCACAAATGGGTCGATAAAATTAAGGACGTAGAGACATGCATGAATTCTACCAGGCACGAGTCAACAGGACAAATCCCTATGGTCCTACACAAGAACGAGTATCCAGTAAGAACGTGGAAAAGCATCATTAACTGTCCACAAGATCCCATGATAGCGCCAGACTTGAGAATTGAAAGAACGAGAGCATACATGAGGAAACAAGCAGACCGCAGATTACGGCGAGTAAGAAATAAGAGGTTCCACGGTGATCTTGAAGTCAACCAGCTCGTTTTGGTAAAACGACCTGCTATATCGGACCCAGAAAAGAAAATCTTTAGTAAGTTCTGCGAAAAATTCATAGGACCCTATTCTATCGTAAGAAACCTTGGAAATAATGCTTACAGAGTGAAAGAATTGAGCACAGGAACAATGTCAGTTTACAACGCTGCCAACCTAAAGAAATATCGTCGAAGTGAACCATGGTAGCGCCGAAAATATGACGCTGTTTGAATATACGGACGTCCTACTATCAACAAAGTCAACGGGGAGCAGTTGAATACGGCACGTGATGAAGAAGGAAATAGAGCTGTTGTTGACAAACATTAACGAGGCAAGTAAGGTGTTGCCGCAGGCATCGAGCGTCACGCAAGATTGGAAGGGGAAGAGACAAGCAGGATATGAAAACGAGTAAATGCCATTGAAGACAGGAGCGCCTAGACCAAGTAAGAAAAAGGGGTGATTCTGGAAATAAAACAAATTGGCCTACGGAAGTATTGTAAAATTGTCGACTTTATTCCTAAGTTCGAAATTTTGTGAGTGGGAGAGTTGTGAACCCTTTACCCTATGTTGGTTAAATGATTCTACTATTTTATTTCTTCAATTAATAAATATTTCAACCAGCATCATGAAAGTAGCCAGACAGTGATGAGGAAATTTCAAGCATTTGTTGGAGACAGTAGGGACATACCTGCATCAGTTTAACAAAAGGCTAAGTACTTGAGCTATGAAAAGAAATAGCAGAGCGATGTATCATAAGGACAGGTGTGGCTACCTCAATTTTAGAAGCGACGCGCGGTGAGACATGGTTCTGGTATGTTCATTGTGATATTCGCGCCTAGAAGAAATATGATGCAGTAACGTGAATGGCTGATGAAGAAAATAGACACTCCCAAGACGCCAAGATCTACTAGAAACCGCCAAATTACAGAGAAATGGAGAACCAATGAGAAGAGAATGCCTACTTGCGCGCCAACTCCGGCTGGGGTACGCGGTGGCTAGTATTCACGCGGGAAATCGCCTAGACAAAATCTCTACGATCGATTCTAGGATTAATGGGCATATTCTTGACCTGTGCAATATTACGAGTTCAGTGATATGTATTTCATTCCTGTATCACAATTACTTCGATAAATTTTTACATAAAATCCCCCTCCATCTAGACCCAAGGGCCAGTTCATTTATAAGTGTGTCGAAGAGCCAAGACATTGACTTTTATTCCGTGTGTTGAGGACACACTATTATTATTCTGTGCGTCTAGGAGACATGACTTTCATTCCGTGTGTCTAGGAGACATTATTATTATTCTGTTCGTCTGAAGACATAGACTTTCATTCCGTGTGTCTAGGAGACATGACTTTTATTCCGTGTGTCGAGAACACAGGACTTTGATTCTGTTCGTCTGAAGAGATAGACTTTTATTTCCATGTCACAAGGACACAAGAGATTCATTGAAAAGTGTTAAATTCAGTGACAGATAGTCATAGTACTATAGTTATAGGGACAGTAGCGTCGATAATTCGCCAACGAACAGTGACAGGGAATTTAGTACCTGAACAAGCGAATTTAGTAGTCAGGCATAAAGTGTATAATAACCTAATTTTTGTATCAGCGCAAGGATGACATCGATGAATGCAGAGGAAGTGTGGAATTCTCAACAGTCCGTCCAGATGGCTGCTATGAGATAAAGAATCATCCAGTTTGGGAATGGCGTCTGATGTTCTTTGACGGGTGACTACAACACGAGATGAGTACAAATAATATTTTATTATTTATTAAATTAACTTATGGTTTATGGGACATATTTGTTGTAAATACTTTGCTTGTGTGATTTAGTGTAGTAAATTTTGTTTTGATCTGACACACTTTTGTTTGGAAGCAGCTCGCACAATGGTAGTTAATGGAAGGTTCTTTTCTTTGTGTTGTGTTAACTAACGTATCTATGTGAACGGCCGTGTTCGCCTAGGTTACGAAGTGCGGTTAAAAACGTCTCTCGGAGATATGTCGTGTTTCAGAAGTAGGACTGAATTAATATAATTATATAGTAGATTGGAGGGTAATAAAAATTTTGTTGAGAATTATTATTGATCAGATTCAGTGTGATTATTGCCTTTGGAGCAATGTAATTTGTGACGAAGAGTACTCAGCTCTATCGCAGGTTTTAAATATTGTGTTAAATGTTTGCGAGCTCTAATTCAGCAGACCCATGTGAAAAGGCGTTATGTCAGTCCCAGATGTGTGTATTGTGAGTATATTGTTGTGGTATTACAAGCGGGAACTTCAGCAGAGACTGATTTCTGTCAGCTTGGTACCAGATTCATATTGCATCCTTGCGAGGACAATTATGGATATGTGATTATTGTCTGACCATATGTTGAGTGGGAGGAGATGTTAGCGGCTGTTGATTCCTTGAGATAACAGTTCAGCGGGTCGGCTATTTATATACACTGGATGGGGGACATGACTGGTATTGTGGAAAGGGGTGAGTTGTTGTCACAAGGGCTGACTGAGTTTCGCAAGCAGAGCTCATTAAAGTGGAGTGCACGTCTGGCTCCCAATTACTTGAAAATAAATATAAATGTGAGAAACTGATCAATGGTAAAATTGTTTAAATAAATGGGAGTTGCCTACGAAACACGATTACCTTCGAAACGTTTCCTTAACATGCAGTTTTGTTAATATAAAGTAATCTTAACCACTCAGGTTGTTTGTTGTTGTTGGTTTATTCTTTGTTTATTGTACATGTCAGTGACTCGTGAGTCACGTGCGGCGCTGTGTTTCCTTGTTGTTGAGTATCTGGCCATGGTGGCAGCTCATTTGGATAAGTGTGTCACCACACTAATAAGGGTCTCAGAGAGATGCCTGTAAATAGTAGAGTTGTAATATGTGTGTCAGGATTAGATGTAAGGATTTTTATTAATGTTATGCCCATAGCCATAAAAGTTGATTTACGAGATGATTGTTCGTGAGCACCGTGGCTGTTAACCCGTTGTGAACGAATGATCATCCAAGTACTCATTTCCCGTAGATAGTCACCACGCGAACATAAATTCATATGCAAGATAGTGGAACTTGGATCCAATTTTATTAGAAAAGGGGAGATCCATCTGACTCCTCAAAGTGATAAATATTCCTGTCAGGGGAAAAATTCAGGGAGGATTTTGTTTATTATTGTTTGTTTTATTCTTTTATGCACAAATTAGTTATTAAATCTAGTTATTATCTTACGTTTTGTCTCCTTTTCTTTCTTAGTTATAGTTTTCATCCTATAACCCTTGCCTCAGAAAAGCACGTAGTTTGGCGGACGTAAACACCACACTATGAACTGAACGCGACCCCTTGATCTAAGATTCTTGCATAAAACACTGCTATTCTGAAGGGTTCAATCTCACCAAGCTCTCTCACAAAATCACTACAAGAAATAACATCCTACACAAGCTTTGTGGTAGTTCATGGGGAGCCTCGGCTGACTGCTTACGGGTATTAGTCTTGTCTACTCTGCAGCGGAATACTGTGCCCCTGTATGGCTGGAAAGTGCACATGTGCATAAAGTAGACACTAAGTTGAATGAAACCATGCGCTGCATAACTGGTACTGTCAAGTCTACACCTCGCCACTAGTTACCCGTTCTTATTAGCCATATCCCACCACCCCACCTGCGGAGAAAGGAAGCTCTGCTGAGAGAAGCAAAGACGATCCGGTCATCTCCCTCTTTACCAGTTCACCAGGAATTTTGTTACCCATCGCCACAACGACTTCGATCTGGGAGACCAGCAAGTGTATTGGCCGGCCGACTCTTGAGGGACAATTTTAACCTAAACCGGAGCTGGCAGGAAGAGTGGTCAAATTCAACATCTGGTACTAATGCCCATGAGATATATCCAACTCGGAAAATGAATGGATTTGACCTCCCAAGAAAACTATGGTGTCGCATCAACAGACTGAGAACTGGGCTTGGACGCTGTAATTTCTTGCGTCATAAGTGGGGCTGGATGGATTCTCCAATGTGTGAATGCCGTGAAGAGGAGCAGACCATGGACCATGTCATCCTGCGTTGCCCTCTTCATGCCTACTCCGGAAGCCCCAGCGACCTGTTTAATCTATCAGAAAGTGCTGCTGTGTGGCTGAAGAACTTGGACCTGGTCTTACGAATTCCTTGTTGTACTCACCATACGATTAAATAAATAAATAAATAAATAAATAAATTTTGAAAAGAATCATGAAAATTCAAAAATAAATTTATTTTCAAAAACCCTGAATCAAAGTGAGAAGAGAGTCTTAGGCAACATTTCTGAAAAAGTTCGATTAGTTCCTGTTAATAGTTTCTGAGAAGAAGTAACATGAAAAGTTGGAAATGAGCATGGGCAATATAAGACATTGCGGAGTCTCTTAATAGCTTAAAGCTTTCGTTTCTTATTAATATTATTATTATCATCGATATTTCACATTTGGGAGAGCGTGCGAACTTGAACCAATCACAGCTTCACTTCCATTTCCTCTTCTCTATACTTCCCAAAACCTCTTCATTAATTAACTGTGTTTTTAGCCTACTTTCGATTTTTGCAAAAAATGAAAGTAGACTTATGAAATCAACACAGGGCGAAAAATTGTGTGTCTGTCTGTGTGTGAGTCTGAGTGTGAGTGTGTGTGTGTGTGTGTGTGTGAGAGAGAGAGAAAGACTGTGTGTACTCTGAATGTCTGCCCCCCCCCCCCATCAATTCGAACACGGTGAAACCGAATTGAACAAAATTTGATACAGAGGTAGCACTAGCAAAGGGCACCTCAGTGTCTTGTTTTATATTGCCGCCATCTTGACGGAAACGTAATGGCGGCCACCCAAATGTTAAAAAGCTTAAATCAAATTACGACCAACCTAATCATCTGATCTCTACTAAATTTTGCAACAACATACATTTATGTAGGAAGCATCGTTTGACCAAACGACAAGATCATCGGCCTAATAGTTTGCAGATAGCGGCCATGTATGTTTGCAAATCGATTCACCATTTCAATTCAAACACGGTGAAATTGAATTGAATGGAATTTTGTACAGATGTAGCACTAGCAAAGGGCACCTCATATTCATGTTTAATATCCGTATAACACGTTGTATTTCAACAAGCTACTACAACCAACATTCAATTGGAAAGGACAAAGAGTTATAACAATACCCATGGATTTAGGAGAAAGTAGGCTAAATGTTCTTTACTGAACATCTTGTTTCTTCCTTTCCTCTGTCCATGTTTTCCCTATTGTTTCTTTTCTTGAGACTTGTTCAAATTTATTGTTTTTGATCTTATTTCTGAATCGAATTCTGTCCTTAATATCGTCTTCAGGGATTTTGAATCGTTCCAGGTTCTCCTGCGTTTCTCTCATACAAATGGTCTTTAATTTACCTGTATTAATGATGTCAAACTTTTTCTTAGTGAGTCTCTTTTCATCCATCCTCCATAGAACTAACTGTAGGCGTCTTTTCCTAAATTAATATAATTATCTTTCTTTCTTTCTTTCTTTCTTTCTTTCTTTCTTCGTTATGTCCATTGGTATGTCCTTTGAAACTTGTTAATTGGCTTGATGACTTCTAAAGATAGCTTTGAAGTCATTTTTCAGTGTTGCCTTATTAACAATTAATATTCTAGCTTTCAGTCGGCCAATAGGGGCAGATGACCTCGCAGTTCCGTCCCTTAAAACAACAATAACTAACTAACTAACTAACTAACTAACTCAGTCGGCCTACTCAAAAATCATTCCAATTACTGGAATATGTGAAAAATACCTGAAATAAATTACTGTACACGTGGTTAAGATTTTTACACCGTCAAGCAAAAGAAGCGTAACACTTTGTTTATTTTGTTTCTTTACATGCAAATATTATGTCAGAATACAAAATAACTTCATAATTTTTCAGTAGCCTATATTACTGTATTTATTACACCTGGATGAAGGCAACAAACTTAATGTTTACAACAATAAAGAAAATGGAACCCCTCCAATAATAGAAGTTGTTCATTGTGAATTATGGCGCCCATACATTGGTGTTGGGCTTTTTTTTGCTTGGGGTATAAAATATTGGAATCAAAGATTTTTCCGGTTTCTATCATATGCCAGTACTATAGGATTCCTTTACTCCCATTTCAAGTACAAATTCTTTTCTTCAATAGTCCGTAAAATCTTCATCACACGTAGGCTAATTTATTTCAGGTTATTTTCTACATATTCCAGTAATTGGAATGATTTTTGTGTCGACCGATTGAAAGCTATCATATTAATTGATGACTTCTGTTTTCGTCTTCACCAAAGCAAAACCTCTTCATGAACTGACTGTGTTTCCTCATGCGTTTTTCTGTCCATCTTGTACCAGTCCTGCTGATAGATTTCACGCTAAATATGTTCTTATTTACAGAGGTTCTGATGATTTCTCGGTTTTTGATGTGTAACATCTTTCCACTCGGTAGCTGGACATTTTTGTGGGAGTGATTTTGGAAAAGGGACGGAAGTGGATGGGACGGAAATGGATGGGACGGAAGTGCATGGGACGGAAACAATGAGCGCGCGTGATGGCGGAGATCGGTACAACGACGTACTGTAGGCCATGTGGCTATGGGGAATGTATATCGCATACAGTTTAGTTCAAGGTTTGGAGACCCCATTTAAGATATTCCTACAATAAATCATCTTCAAGTTCTCGTTCTTTGGTGTGAAAATATTAATTTTATCATATTTGCTGAAAACAATTACGATTTATTAAATCTTCATACTTTTGCTGCATTCTTATTTAATGTAAGCACTCGATGTACTGTCGGCCATGTGGCTATGTGGAATCTATATCGCATCAACCGACATTCCAAACAACGTAGGAATTCAGTATATTAACGCCGACTACTAACTGTTTCGTTGCCATGGAGTCCCTGAGGAATATGTAAGCTGGGTGCAACTTCTGTATCGCAATGCCACTAGTGTAGTTCGGAGTCCAGCTGGAGTCTCCCCACCTTTTGAAATCACTGTGGGTGTTCATCAGGGTTCTGCTCTATCACCAATGTTATTCATCCTCTGCATGGATACAGCAACGGCGGACATACAGACCTCACATCCCTGGACCCTTCTCTATGCGGATGATGTGGTACTTGCCCAAAAAACCCGCCCTGAACTCCAGCACAGGGTTCAAACGTGGAACGACAGACTGGCTGAAAATGGATTACACCTCAATATTCAGAAGACAGAATACCTGGAATGTGGCCCCCAAACTAGAGGAACCATCAGCATCAGCACAGAAAATCTGCAGAAGACCATGCATTTTAAGTACTTAGGGTCCACTGTCACTTCAAATTGTGACGCCACTCCTGATACTCGGATGAGGGTAAACGCAGCCTGGCTCAAGTGGAGACAAGTCACTGGAGTTCTCTGTGATAAAAAGATGCCTCTGCATTTAAAGGCAAAGGTCTATAAGTCTGTGGTACGCCCAGCAGCCATCTATGGGACTGAATGTCGCCCTATGACCAAACAACATGCGCAAATTTTGAATACGAAGGAAATGAAGATGCTCCGATGGTCGATGGGGCTGACCCGATTTGACCACGCAAGGAACACAGACGTCCGGCGAAGATTTGGTGTTGCACCAATTGTCGAGAAGGTGAGGGAGGCTCGTCTACGCTGGTACGGTCACGTCATGAGAAGACAGAACAGCTCAGTTGCCAAAAGAGCACTCCACATCAACCAAGGTGGAACAAGACCACGTGGAAGACCTGCAAAGCGGTGGACTGACAACATCAGGGCTGACATGCACGCTGTTGGTCTAACACCAGAAGATGTCAACGACCGAAAGAAGTGGAGGAGATGTAGCAAAGTAGCAGACCCCGCAAGGGATTAATGCTAGGAAGAAGAAGAAGAACGCCGACTACTAACAATTATTGAAACTTCGTTGGTCTAAACATGTCACTGGGAGAAACACATTTAATATACCTTCCGCACACCTAATTTTTAATCGCGCCTATACTTGGCAGTGCGCTGATCGGCAAAACGAGGCCATTTTCAATAACATCGCTGGTGGGTTCACTAACTGGCCGGTATAGAGTGCAGCTCGCATCAAGTAGGCAGTGGATTGCTTCCGCCACGGCAAATAACAATTATGATTCATTACGGTCAGGATTTGGCACTGGAGTTTTACAAGTAATTTCAATGACCAACAGAGTTCACTGTCAACAAGGGATTTGCGCTCCCGGGACACACATAGTAGGATAACATGTCATATGTTACACATCATATGCGACTACTGTAAGGCTCGTATAATTTTTTCATTTTGTTCTCTCCGATGTTCATCTCATTCAAGTCCCCCCCCCCCCCTTTGTTTCCTCCAGCTAATTTATCCCCCTATTTTGGATATTAATTCTATCGAATAACCTTTTTCTTAGTCTATTGCTGTCCATCCTAAATATGTGTCCAAATTATTGTATTATTATTATTATTATTATTATTATTATTATTATATTCAAAGATCATACCGACAGTGGTAGCTACGCTCTCTAACGCCATGGGGCCAAGCTCTCTGCGGACTCGGTAGCCGTGGGTTCAAGCCCCACCGTCGCCCGTCCTTGAAATAATTTTCCGTGGTTTCCCATTTTCAACTCCAGATAAGTGTTGGGACGGTACCTTCTGACAGGCCACGGCTGCTTCCTTCCACATCCTTGCCCAGTACCATTCAACTTCATTCATTTCATCTCTCATTAACTCCTCTTATGAGGTTGGCATCAGGAAGGGCTCCCGGCCGTAAAAACTATCCACCACATAGACTTTCACCGCATCTCATCCCCGATCCCGTTGAGAACGGGAATAATAAGGGGTAGACATACAGTGCATACATGAAATGAAAATCCACAGCCTGCTTCCAGTCTCCGACCGGGTCAGGAATAGAATGAATTTAGCCCCCATCTAGCGGCGAGGATATGAACTGTGCCGGCTGCCGAGGCCTGACGCACTCCTCTGGGGCAATGATTAAATGAATGACAGATGAAATGAAATGATAGTAGAGAGTGTTGCTGGAATGCAATTATGACAGGGAAAACAGGAGAACCCGGAGAATAACTTGTCTGCCTCCGCTTTGTCCAGCACAAATCTCACATGGAGTGACCGAGATTTGAACCACGGACCCAGCGGGGAGAGGCCGGCGTGCTGCCGCCTAAGCCACGGAGGCTTGTAGTGCATACATACAGTACATTATTGAAAGCTCATCTCCAATAGGTAAGCAACCCACACTGCCCTCTCCTGACTCGTCTGCTAGTTAGGCATTTGGAACATTTTCGTGAACCCTCTCGATTATACCAATACAAGTGTAGTTCACCAAGTAGCCGATGTGCGGCGCCACATCTGTACCCACTGATTCTTCAAAGAGCGGACATATTGATCCAACTTACAATCCCTTCAACTAATAATTGGTTTGCATATGTACATTTTCGTATTTGTTCCCTGAACCACACAAATACTAACTGAATGTTGCACCACGTAATGCCAGCATATTCACAATGGCAACCATGAAGAATACAGTGTGGATAGACGGTTGTTAGGATAAGGTCGTCTACTGAGGCTCAAGTTTGTTCGGGAATAGACTGTCCAGAGTGCAAGGTAGTGAGTGGGTTGTGCTGCTGTGCAGTGTAGCAGATCTACAGGAGACACTCGGTCAACTCCTACGAATGTTCCAGTGTAGCATCGCTGATGAAAATCGGTGGGAATATAATTATTATGATATCATATTACGTGAAAAAAATAAATCGGTTGCTCTTGTTGAGGAACGTGTATTTTATTGACTTGAAGTGATAATCGTTTTTCATTAAAAATATCCTTACCGAATAGAAACAGCAGAAGAATAGGCAGTGAAGTTGGCGTATAGAACCATGCCTCAAAAAATCGGATTTACAGTTGTATTTGCATCAGGTAACTTGTATACTTTTTAATTCCGTTTTCTTATGGTTATTTGTAACGGGGAGAGAAATGCATGTCATTTTTGCGTTCCCCAACACCTGCATCAGAAATGTTTAATATGTTCATATTTATAATTTAATTCCTTCCTTGAGGAAATTGAAACATTCCTACTCAGTCTAGATCACAGTCCGTGGATCGGGATGCGTATCTTTCCAGACAGAAGTTCAAGTTTAAAATGAGCAGAAATCATCAACAGAACGCCTCAGTTTATGTTTTCCTCAATAACAGATTAATCCTAATGCACTCTCTTTACCAAACCACTATTGATTTGAATCTACTTCATGTTCAATTAAAGGGTAAATGGCGGATAATACCAATGATGGAAAATACATTATACAGTTATCATCAGCCAGAGAGGAAATGTATGTATACAATATTCTAACCACGCAGAGCATTTTGCTGGCATTACTTCTTTATACATTTTTAAAAAAGGAACAATAATGAACGTCGAAAGGGGGAAAGCATGTAATAGTAGCATGTGCTATATAAAATTTCAAATATCGTCCAACTGAACATTTGATCATTCTTTTACTGTGACAATGTTTAGTTTTGCTTATGTAGTTGCATTTTTCCGTAGTTGAACTATAGCGGGCAGCTTAGACACTTCCGTCTTATTTCCCCAACTTGTGCCTGAGTTGAGCAATATTATATCAAGCATGTGACAAGCATACTGTACCTATGCTAGCATCTCAACTGTTAATGCCTCAATATGTCCTGTATTTTTATGCAATGAGATGCATAACTATGAAGTACAAAGCACGTAAGTAGGTAAGTTCATTGTACATTCCCTAGACCGGATGTTGATTGTATTAGCATGTCTCTCCGTCATTTAAATAGGCTATGCTTAAATATATTTTTACTACATTGGTCATTTCTTCTCTGCCGTAATTATCAACTTTGAAATTTAAACCTATTACTCGCCTTATTAAACCTTCCCTCCCCCCCCCCCCCCCCCCCTTCCACTCTTCTCTTCAGCTTAACTGGATTTTTTCGAGCAATTTCTTCATTTTTTTAAAGTAAAATATCTTGAGAAACTTCAAAGACACACTCAGTTTGTCAAAATATTAAATATTACGATATAAAAAACAATATCAATATGTACTTGTACTAATCTCTGATGATTTTAATTATTAAATAAGATAAATTACTATGAAAGGAGTATAAACAACAACAACAACAACAACAACAACAACAACAACGACGCAATGCCATTATGCCTATCAACTAATATCAAATAATCTTAATTCTTGAATAAGGTGAATGCTTATGGAAGGGGTATATAGACACTATATTCACTTAAATTTAGGTGCTTTTTCCTTCATCTCATCTTAACAGTGTCATTTTTGGTGTTAAATTACATATTTTGTGCAGATGTAAAAATATTTTTTAGAGCGTTTAACATTAATTCTGTTTCTGCACTTGGTGCTTCAAGGAGAATGTTCGTGTGGAGTACACTAAGGGAGTGGACATTCATAAAGCAGAGAGACAGGTCGAAAACACGCCGCTAAGGATAATAATATGTACATGTTTTATGTGGAACGTTCAATACATAATTTAATGGATAATAATAATAATAATACTAATAATAATAATAATAATAATAATAATAATAATAATGTCGCTGTTCCACTTGATGAAAATCTACAGGGCATTGTGGCTGAGAAAAAGCGCAAATACCAGCCACTTGCCACTAAGCACAGTCAATTATACGGCTTAAAGGTAGTTTTCGTCATGCCAGTTGTTGTCTCTGTGAATGGTTTAGTCACAAAGGACTGGGATAGTGCAAAGGAGAACCTAGGCTTGAAGAGGAACCATTTGCAGTTAATGCAAAACGCAGCCCTTCTTGGTACTGCAGGTATACTACGAAAGGTTTTGTCTCTTCAGTGACTTGCTCTGAACATCTTGAGATCCAGTGCTATCATCAGTGTATTTGGCTCGCAAGGAGTTCGACGGTGATGGTTTTATAATTACATGTAAATTTAATAATAATAATAATAATAATAATAATAATAATAATAATAATACTACTAATAATAAAAATATACAAAGGAAGCTTGTAGTTTTACGTGGCCGTTAATTTCATGATCATGAGCCACGGGATCTCCATTTTACGTGGAATCCGAACCACAGGAGGTCATATTTCACTCCAAAAATCTCACATGCATTGACTGGGAATCAAACCCAGTCCGTCTTGGTGAGAGGCAAGCAGCTTAACCACTGCACCATCACGCCCTCCATTAAAAATAATATTAATAATAACAATAATAATAACAGTGTATGGCATATTGGCTTTCAGGGCCAGTGAATTAAAACTCAGCAATTTTTCTAGGTTTGTGCCGTGTCTTGTGTGGGGTTTCGCCTAGGACATCAAGCTGTCTCATCAGCGGGCTCTTGGTGTCCCAACCTAGAAAAAAATGCTGAGTTTTAATTCACAGGTCGTGAAAGCCAATAGGCTACACCATTTTTTGCTTCATAGGGAGGTTATGCTGCTTGAGACACAGGCGTCACAGGTGCGCTTCATAAAAAGAGAGGTAGCGCGCAGTTCGCTACTCCTGTGGGGGTCCGGGCGGGGACACCGGGAGCTCGCTGATGAGCCAGCTTGATGTCCTTGGCGAAACCCCACACAAGACACGGCACAAACCTAGAAATGTTGCTGAGTTTTAATTCACAGGCCGTGAAAGCCAATATACCATTTTTTGGAAGCCATCATAGGGAGGTTATGGCTGCTTGAGCTTTTAGTTCTCGCAGTAAAGATACGCAGGTGCGCTTCATAAAAAGGGAGGTAGCGCGCAGTTCGCTACTCCTGTGGGGGTCCGGGCGGGGACACCAAGAGCCCGCTGATGAGCCAGCTTGGTGCTCCTAGGCAAAACCCCCACACAAGACACGGCACAAACCTAGGAGAATTGCTGAGTTATAACAGTGTAGGTCTAACTCTTGTTATTCACGTTTTCCAGGGTGTCGGGGATGAGATGAGATGTGGTGGATGGTTTTCAAGACTGTATGCCCTTCCTGACGCCAACCTCATGAAATGAGTTAAAATAATAATAATAATAATAATAATAATAATATGTAACAATAGACGTTCAAGAGAATAATAATATGTGTAACTTAACTCGGTTACAATATTTGTAATTTTTCGTTGGATGTAGTTTTCAACGCTGAAGTTCTAATACGAATTATGAGAACCTAAGAATCTAGGAGTGTCAGATTGTTGAATACCGTCTGGCTGCTGGTAGGCTATGTTATGAATGTAAGATGGTTTCAATTTTGATTGTAGCTTACTCGGTAGTTGAGTGGTAGAGATCCAAGCAGAGGATGTCGGATTTTTGACGGACGGAGAAAATTCTCGGCGCACGGTGAATATTTTCCATTAAATATTTTAAAGTCGCCACGAGGACGAAAAGGCTGAGACCACTGTTCTAGATATGAGTTATTTTAAGAGAGAAACACCTTCTAGAAGTTGTCTTAACATACTGTACATGATGCGCAGAAATGTATTCAAGGAGACCAGGACAAGGATCTACTCTCCAGCTCGCAATTTTAACTCCCAAAAGAAATAAAGTATATTGAATATATATTTTGTTTATTATTATTATTATTATTATTTATTTATTTATTTATTTATTTAAGTTGTTTTGACCCATAGAATCATATAAAACAAATTATTTTCTGCGGCTGTTATTTTTCTTGTTCTTCCAAAACTCCTTCATCGTTTTGCTATGACGAACTCGACGTTTCTCCGTCCATCCTTTCTCCGATATCCTTTGTCGATCTTCAGGTGTAACTTCCCAACTGTGGATCTTATGTCTGAATGTCATTCGATCGTCAGTGTCTGTTGGTGTGATGTTGGCATTTCTGAGATCAATTTGGACCTGTGTAATCCAAACTGTTGTCACTTTAAGTTTCCTTAAGTATGTCAGAATTCTCTCCGTTAATCGGTCGTCATTCAGTCTCATGCCGTGGCCATAAAATCTCAGTCGTCGTTTGCGGAAACCTGTCTCGATGTTGGAGTATTTCTCTGTGATTGTGTGTGATTGTAGACGATATCCTTCATCTCTTAGTTTAACACCTAAGATCTTCCGGATGATTTTTCCCTCCACCTTCTTGATTTTCGTGAGATCCCCTTTGTAGATGTTGAGGTATAAGGTATCAATGGCGTACAATGTCTCGGGCTTAATGACAGTCATTTTTGTGTTGATGCTCATGTATCTCTTGTAGATGCTCGCGATTTTCCCGTATGCTTCCCACAATTGAATTCACGTGTTTTTTGTGCTACTCTTTCCATATCTGTGGGTTTGATATTTCACCAAAGTACTTAAAGTGATTAACCTTGTGTATCGTACCGTATTTCGTGATTAATAATCATATATATTATTTCAGTAGTATAGATTCCTCCTGCGGCGCTCACAAGCGACCGATCGTGAAAAATGAGCATTCAAATGAAAGAGAATATACATTACCAGTGACGCATTGCACTCTAATTTCATAAATATCTATAATTTCTTTAAAAAATCACTTTAAAAAAACTGTACGAAGTGTGCGATTGACAGATACTGTTATTGCAGGAAGATGTTCTCCATAATTGCAGTCCACTTCACATTTTGGCCGCCGTGACGCCTGTTTCATGTCATTTTAACGTTCTGAGGTCTTTCCTTTAGCATTTTGCAAGGATCTCAGAAGCAGTAATTTAAAGGAACGAGTACTCAAATCGTATAACTTCATAAATATCGAATAACCGGTGAGTGTTACGGCTAAGCTGTCAATCAATGGACTCAGCACACAAATGACATTAGCAGTGACGAATTGCATTCTAATTTCATAAATATCAATTTTTGTAAGAAGTGCGCGATTTGCAAATACTGTTGCTGTAGGAAAATACGCGACATCATTGCTGTTCAGTTCGCATTTTGTCCGCAGGGACGCCTGAAACGTAAATAGTGTTCTATAATCATTTGGTTCAAATAAAAACTTAACAACCTTTCTCCTAAGTCTCTTATTATAAACCTATTGGGGAAAGTGTGGCTTATGAACATGCGAGATTTCTCGCACGGGTTCGCTAGTAATAATAATTTAATTAAATAAGGCACCTTCCGACATTTGATGGGAGTGGCTATGGAAAAATCTGGGGAAATATGTGCCAAGGTTCAAACCTCGGATTTCGCGGAGGGTTGATCTTGGCTTCGCTTTATATAGTAGCAGTGATCTACAAAATAAATGTGTATGTAATGCAGCACTGCGGTGACAAATGCCACACCTTGTCAATGAGCTTTGGTAATCTTGAGAGTCTGAGCTTCTATGCCCAAGATAGCGGGTTCAAACCCGGCCGAAGCCGTCGGATTTTTTAAGAGCGTTAAAAATCCCTCAGTATGCCTTCCTTCGGAGGGGAAGTAAAGCCGGCGGTCCCATGTCATAGATTTATGGCATGTTAAAGATCTTTCCACTAATTACACCTGTGTGAAACTAAATTGGATAGGTTAAGAATATAAACAACGCTCTTAGGTTGCTACGTTCGTTGCCAAGAGCCGACTGCGGTGGCGTCTAGTAGCTAGTTCTGAACTAGGCCTAGTAGTCGTTGACGGTGGCGTTTGGCGGCAAAAGTAGGAACTATTTGAAAATTCAAAGTTGCAGTCCCTACTTGAATTAAAAAACAGATACACACACTAATACAGTCATCACAATTAACACCGGTTATCAGACATATTCTACACACACCCAAAGTACACGGGGCTACATGACCGCGTTGTCGCAGCCCCTAAACTAAGGAACCAACCAACCAACCAATCTTGAGAGTGCTCGGTATGGTCCCTTGAGGGGCTGAGCTGATTTTACGAGATGTTCTCCTAGCTCTGGTAACAAATGTGACTCCGAGAATATTTTGACATTATTACCTCCCTTCCTCTACAAGAACTATAACCCTCAGTGGGCTCATAGTTTACTTTTATTTTTAATATCTTATAAATTAAACACACATTCACAATAACAGGTACATTATTTTTATTATCTCGCACTAAGCACAGCAACAATTGGTTCTCTTTGAATTTGTTGTCCGAGGCAAAGTGTATGTTTATTCAAAGACTTTTTCGTTTTAGAATTCTGTTTTTGTTTTGTTTTTCCGCAATTTTTTGTTTATCATTATAATTATTAGTTTTATTTATTTTTTTGTTTTATTACTTTTAGACCATTTCATATTTAGGCTTCCACCTTTAAATTTTAATTTATTCAAAATTTTTATAATTTAATCCGTGTTAAGAGGGGCAGATGACCTCTCTGTTCCGCCCATTAAAATAACTAACTAGCATTCTTAGCTTTCACCTAGGTGCCCCAAGTTCGATTCCCGGCTCTGCCAATATATTTAATTATGGTCTGAGGGCTGGAACTGGGTACACACATCCTCGTGAGAGAAAACTGAGAAGAGGTGGGTTTGATTCCTACCTCAGCCATCTTGGAAGTGGTTTTCCATGGTTTCCCACTTCTACTCCAGGCAAATGCTGTGATTTACCTAACTGAAGGCGACGGCCACTCCTACCTAAATCCTACCTCAATCACAAATACAAACTCTAGTAGAGATTTCACAGTGACACAGGCAATAAGACAAATTTCACACACACCCAAGCACACGGGGTTATATGACCACAATGTCGCAAAAATCTTAAAGAATCAACAACTCTTCTTTCAGAATTGCACATTTTAGTAGATGTACCCGCCGTTGTCGGGTTTATTCTGTAGGGGCGATAAAAATGCATAAAATAAAATAAATTCTGAAAATAATTTAGAACATATTTACTGTCTTTGGACCTTTTAATATATGCAGTCAGCTCCAATTTAATGTATTTTGTATCTGCATTGTGTGCCCAATTATATTGAGAATATATGATTGGAAAAGTTTATACATATTCATAGAGATTGAATGGGCATACAATAAGTAAAGACACTCAGTTAGTTGTATTAAGGGGCGGAACTACGAGGTCATCTGCCCCTAATTAAAGACAGCACACACATCTATGCCCATGTTCGGATTCAAGCAGGCATCGGAGCGCGAGCTCAGCTTCAAGAACAACCCTTACCTCTGTCAATGTCGGCTGACAAAAATGGGGGAGATAAGATTTAAGGAGTTTCATTGTGATACATGTACTCTTATATCACAACTATCTCACCTTCAATGTTGTGAATGTGAGACATAGGCCCGTGTGTCATCAAAGCCAGTACATCTCTGAATTATTATTATTATTTAGCGTATGGCTTTTAGTGCCGGGAGTGTCCGAAGACTTGTTCGGCTCGCCAGAGGCTGTAACTGCATCAATGCGGACACCCATGGGGTGAGCTACAAGTTCCGTTCAATTTCGAGTAGTTCAAAATTTCGCTACCAGATGTCACTGATACCTAGTTGTGGACGTTGGAACTTTTGATAGAGCGTTTAAACGAAATATAACCTAGAAATTTAGCTTCACATAAGATTAATTAGTGGGAGGTTCTTTTTCATGCCATAAATATATGACATGGGACCGCCGGCTTTACTTCCCCTCCGAAGGAAGGCATACTGAAGGATTTTAACGCTTTAAAAAAATCCGACGACTTCGGCCGGGTTTGAAGCCGCGATCGTGGTCATAGAAGCTACGCCACCGAAGTGACTGCAGAATGTTCAATCATTGACGTACAGTATTTCTCTGAAGAGATATTAACATTTATCTCAGTAAGGATTCATTCCATCATAAATATTATTATCGTAATTTAATGTTTTCAATCGGTCAACGTGATTGTACCCAATTGTAATGGGTGTTTCCTTAATCCTGAAAATAATTTACATGAGATTAATAAATACACTTGGATGACCAGTTTCGATCGCCAAGCGATCATCATCAGATCCATTATACTTAGTCTATTAAATCTACGACTACAAGTATGGGTGATAGTATTTACAATATGTATACTCAGTGCAGGCAGTGACGAGAGGAACTGCTCGCAACCGGACCGCAAACCACTCAAACAGCTAAGTTTCATGAGTAGGGTATATAAGGCGGACCTGCACAGGGGCTAATGAGCAAGATGGCAGCCACGCGCAACTCCCCCATGCTGTTCTTATGGAGGGTACGGACCTGGCACAGGGGCTACTGCGCAAGATGGCCGCCACACCCTGACCTGTGGGTCGACCTCGGGCGACTGGCAGTGCACTGCTCTCTTCCGTGTTCTCCCTGCTTTAAAAATTCAAAAACTACTAGGTCATCAATCTCCTCATAAACATTACTTATGACGTCATCCTACTGCCTCAGGGTGTGGCAGCCATCTTGCGCAGTAGCCCCTGTGCCAGGTCCGCACCCTCCATAAGAACAGCTTGGGGGAGTTGCGCGCGGCCGCCATCTTGCGCCAGGTCCGCCTTATATACCCTACTTTCATAATCCACTCTAACCTGACCATTTGACAACAATCGCATAATCGCACTAAGGAAGCATATTTAAAGGCCAATCACCACTTTCAGTATTTTAACAACAAAAAACACAAATATTGACTTTAGTAGTTGTGCTAGTACTCCTTGCAACTAACCAAGTGTACTTAATGTAAATACTATCACTCATACTAATAGGCATGGATTTAATAGCCTAAGTGTAAAGGATCGGATGATCGCTTGACGATTGAAACTGGTCATCCGAATGTATTTATTCATCTCATGATTCTTTTTTTCAGGTTTAGGGAATAATCCGTCACAATTAGATACAATCGTGTTGACCGACTGAAAAAAAAACTCGGTTGCTAAGGCAACACTTAAAAATGGTTTCCAACACGATCATAAATACTGTATTATTAGCTGAAAATGTTCATAATTACATTTCCAATGATGTTTGTTCCCTACTATCCATAAATTACTGTAATCCGACCGCTTTGAGGAAAAGAGCGACAAATGATTAACGATTAACCCATTCATTCCTTAGCACAATATAATAATTTGCAGCCTAGGTTTATTTTACTGGTGCCTTCTACTTTAATACGGATCGCCATGTCAATCACTTCAGTGGTCTTGAGTGGTCTTGACGCCAACCCCATAACAAACAGACAAAAATAAACTGATGATAGGTTTGGTCATTAAACACCTCGTCGGAGATAGATAAAAAAGTGTAGCTGAGAATTCAAAATGTTCAGACAGAAAGCTTATTTATTATTATTCCGTTGATTATGCCTTCTGTGAACCGCAGTAAACAATCGGCCGACTTGCCAATCACTTTTTCTCCTCCCAGATTGTCTTCATACGGACGCTAAGTCTTCCCCTTCTGTCCTCAGATCAGATGACCTTGGTTTTTGAGATAAGATTTTCCTGAAATCCGTAGAATTTATCAACCTTCCCTCGAAACCCTGTATCTGTTTAGTAGGCCTATATCTTCTGGATTAATTTCCCCATCTTGGAGTTCTTTTCCTGTTTCTTCAACCCATTTTGTGGAGGACTTCAACTTGGTAATGTAAATAAATATCGTTTTGGTGAACCTTCTGTGGTTCATCCTTGTGAGGTGTCCATAAAATTTCATCCTTCTCTTATTACGTATTGTGCCCGTAAGTTTCTCCGCCTGGTTGTACAAGTCACTATGTCTCCGATTTCTCCATAAGCCATCTGCTCTCTTTCCTGGCCCGAATATGTTTCTTAGAATTCTTCGTTCTTTCTTTTCTAACTCTTCTATTTCTCCTTTTTTGTTGTTGTTGTTGAGAATCAGGCTTTCAGAACTGTAGATCACCGTGGTGTAATGTCTTTGCTTTACTCTGAAGAATACCGCACCTATTTTGCGTTAATCTATGTATGCAGTCTCCATCTTTCAAGCACTGGCTTTATTTGCTTCCTCATCGAGGCCATTAGGTTGAATCCATTCACCAAGATATTTGAATTTATCTGTCCTTTTGATCTTTCCAAACCTTGTTTCCAAACACTTCTCGTTGTAATGTGTGTATTCAATGTATTCAGTTTTATCATTATCTATTATTTATAGAGATAATGCATTTTTCCCGGGTGTCTAATTACTACGTTTGATGTAACAGAACCAAGAAAGTGGATTAGTGATGATGATGATGATGATGATGATGATGATACTTGTTGTTTGAAGGGGACTAACAACTAGGTTATTGGCCCTGAAGTAGATTAGTGTCAGAGGTGCAAACTTGACGGATCCGTTGTTAATGTTATGGGTTAGTAAAGGTTTGGAAGCTTGTACTCTTACGTGACCGCTTATCTCATGATCTAAAACCACGAGACTTTGAAAAAAAATCCAAGTACAAAATTTGACATTAATCACCTCAAAAATCCTTCGTGCAGTAACCAGGAATCAAACCCGGTCCACAGAGGGGTGTGATGGTGGACTGGGTTTGATTCACGGTCAATTCATCAATGCATGTGAGATTTTCAAAGTGAAATATCACGTTCTGTGGTTCGGATTCCACGTAAAAGTGGAGGTCCCATGGCTCATGATCTCGAGATCAATGGGCACGTATAAATACAAACTTCCTTCCTTTTGCTTAAACCCGGTCTGCCGTGGAGAGAAGCAAGCACCTTGACCGCTGCGCCATCATGCCTTAGTCAAGTTTTGCTACAGATTTCCTTATATACTATTTCATTTATTTACGATAAACCTTCGTACTGTTATCTGTTTATTTTAAATAGCTTATCCTACCGGCTTGGCTTCACCCACGGACTCTGCGATGAATCATTCCTCTACCGTCCTCGCAGGAGCAGTGTCTGAGAGCTGAACACACTTGGTCAGCAGATACAACTGGGGATGATGACAGGTCGATTGTCCAGGCGACCGTTAACTTGGATCTAACTAAGGAAGGGTCTGGGAAGGGATTTTGCAAGGAAGTTGGCCTTGGACCTATTGAAAGGAACCATCCCGACATTTGCCCGGAGGTGTAAATGGGAAACCCCGAAAACCATTTTCAGATGGCCGAGGTAGGATACGAACCCAGGCTCTCCCAATGCCAGCGAGGCACGAGTTAGCGCGTCAGCATTGTCGGTCACCGTGGCTGGTACTGCTATCTGTAGCCTACATCTACACATTTGCATCGAAAGATAGTACTGTTGATATTAACTATGTATGTCCCTTGTTGTTCCCATTTCACCGGGTCGGGGATGAGATGCGATGAATTTCTATGTGGCGAGTGTTCTTTTTTTATGGCCGAATGTCGTTTTTCAAAGCTCACGCAAAAAAAATCTAACAAAATAAATGAGAAACAACTTACGTCTCTGGAACATTTTCCACGTGCCTTCAGTGTTGACGATAGGAAACAGGTGAGCAGTTTGAAGGATGCCAAATGCAGCATGTTTATAACATGAGGGCTTTCGAACTAGGTCATTGCCCCACCACGTTTCTTTATCTGCATTGTAACATATTCATTTGTTATCATCCGACTGATACGTATTGTGTCGTTAGAGGCTACACTTCCTACAAATAATAGTACATTTAACATGGATATGCTTTTGGACTGGAGATCTAGGCCTATCTGGAATTAGCGTAAACAATTTTGCGTGAACGAATTTCCGACATCTAGTTACCATCATGACAAGTGCGAATGCGCTTAGTTCCCATTCATTGCAGCGTGTTGCGTGACAAATTTCTGACAACTAGTTTCCAAGGCAGCGAGCTCAAAAGAGTTTAGTTCCCTCTCATTGAAGCGCGTTGCGTGAACAAATTCCCGACATCTAGTTTCCAAGGCAACGAGTTCAAACGCGTTTAGTTCCGTTTCATTGAAGCGTGTTCCGTAGACAAATTTCCGACATCTAGTTTCCAAGGCAACGAGTTCAAACGCACTTAGTTCCCACTCGTTGAAACGTGCGCGATTCTTACAATACGAATCATACTAATATATAAATATGAGATGGCATGTGTCTATCTGTCTGTCTGTCTGTATGTCTGTCTGTCTGTTACTCAATCACGCAAGAACCACTGGTCCGATTTAAATGAAATTTTGCATGGATGTAGTTGATTTACCAGGTTTACATATAGACTACTTTTGATTCGATATTTTGTACTATTTAAAAATAGAGACCATTTTAATGACGTCCCTACACCCTTTGGCTTCAAAATTTCATATTTCCATTTCAAATAAAAAGAGATTGCTAAGACACACCAAACTTTCTATCCGAAAGGTCCTTATCACTTTTCGTGTATCTCCAACGGTTAGCGAGTAAAACCTTAATTTGTGCTATAAAACACGATCAACGCCGAGCGGTGCAGTAGATCTCTACTATATAAAAAGTCCTCTCGGCACGCCGGAAGGCGGAGGTAGATTTCACCGGACAAACTTGGGGATAGTCGAAAATAGGCAGAATATGCAGGTTTTCGTAGAAGGATCAGACCACATTTATTGCGTGAAAGTATTTTATAATTGGAGATTAATTAACTTTGTTTTTCGTCATTTTATGCATATTTTAAACATTCTATTGTCTTATGATGACGGTAACCTTCTTGTCATTTGGAGTCCATTTTTATACTTTTGGTCACACTGTCCTTATGCAAAGTTTCGACACTGATGTGTAACTATGTAACGGTCTGTTACTTCTTCACGCAAAATTATATCTCCCGCAGAGATGTTGGTTGGTTCCTCAGTTTAGGGGCTGCGACAACGTGGTCATGTAACCCCGTGTACTTTGGGTGAGTGTAGAATCTGTCTGATAAACGGTGTGAATTGTGATAGCTGTATTAGTCTGTAATTCAGGTAAGGAATGCAGACGCTCAATTTCAAGCAGTAGTTCCTAATGTTGCTACCAGATACTACCGTCAACGACACCTAGCTGTGAACTTGGCTACTAGATGCCACCGCAATCAGCAACTCGCAACGAACGTTGGAACTTCCCCTCCAAAGGAAAGCATACTGAGGGATTTTTAGCGCTCTTAGTAAATCCGACGACTTCAGCCGGGTTAGAACCCGCGACCTTGGGCATAGGAGTTCAGCATGCTACCAGTTAAGTCACCGAAGCCGCATCACACTTAGTCAGATGGAAATCTGAATCTGATCTCGCGCAAGTGCGTTGTCATGGCAACGTGTGATGGCTCATCCCTCATCAATTTAGTAGTGTTGCCATGTCAACCACTGATAGCTCTTGGCATTTTCTTACAATTCCGAAATCATTTTTCTCATCCCTTGGCGTAATGGTGGCTCATATCAAAAATTCTTTCAGACAAAAGTTTTAGGTAATTATTAGGGGAATATTGTCCATTTTGTACGGTTTTGATATTGTGCCTATTAACAGAGATATGATTAATGTTTCCCGAAAAAAAAACACTTTTTCCCACCCCTTTGGTCAATGGTTGGTGCTATCAAAAAAACGTTTCAAACATAAATTTCTGAGCTTTATCCGACACATAGTATGAACTTTGAACGGATTCGATATTTCACATATTAAGAGAGTTATAGCAATATTTCATTTTTTCGAAAAAAAAAGTCCCCCATTTTCATCCCCTTCGACCGATTTAGCCCAGTAACGAACTCGTCCGAGATTTTATGGGTATACATATTCGGTAAAAAATTCAAAGTGATTGGTGCAAAATTACGGCAGTTATCGTGTCCACAAGAAACTGATATACATATATATACATATATTACATAAATTATATATAAACTTTTGAACTGACGGTGGTTTTGGGGTCTGGGGGATGTGAAACGCGAAGATATGTCAAAATTTTCCGGAAATCGAAACATGGTACCCATTGCAATAGTTAGCTTTCTAATGAAATCTAGCTAAAATACTGCCGTCAACGACACCTAGCTGTGAACTTGGCTACTAGATGCCACCTCAATCAGCAACTCGCAACGAACGTTGGAACTTCCCCTCCGAAGGAAAGCAAACTCAGGTTTTTTAGCGCTCTTAGTAAATCCGACGACTTCAGCCGGGTTTGAACCCGCGACCTTGGGCATAGAAGTTCAGCATGCTACCAGTTCCGATACCGAAGTCGCTTCCCACTGACATATGAAAACTGAATGTGATCTCGTGCAGTGGCGTTGTCATAGCAACTGCTGATGGTCATCCCTTATCAATTAAAAGTAAAGTTGTCATGGCAACCTCTCTTGGCACTTGGCATTTTCTTATAATTTAAATCATTTTGTTCACCCCGTGGCGTAATGGTGGGTCATATCAAAAATTCTTTCAGACAAAAGTTTTAGGTAATTATTGGAGGAATATTGTCCATTTTGTGCGGTTTTGATATTGTGCCTATTAACAGAGATATGATTAATGTTTCCCGAAAAACCCACTTTTTCCCACCCCTTTGGTCAATGATTGGTGCTATCAAAAAACTTATTTGACATAAAATTTTGGTACTTATCCGACACATATTATGAACTTTGAAGGGAATCGATATTTCATGTATTAAGAGAGTTATAGTGATATTTCACTTTTTCGAAAAAAAGCCCCCCATTTTTACCCCCTTTGACCGATTTTGCCCATTAACGAACTCGACCGAGATTTTATAGGGATACATATTATGTAAAAAATTCAAAGTGATTGGTGCAAAATTACGGCAGTTATCGTGTCCACAAGAAACTGATATATATACATATATACATAAATTATATATAAACTTTTGAACTGACGGTGGTTTTGGGGTCTGGGGGATGTGAAACGCGAAGATATGTCGAAATTTTCCGGAAGTCGAAACATGGGACCCATTGCAATAGTTAGCTTTCTAAAGAAATCTACCTAAAATGAAAGTTTGTCTGTTTGTTATGAATTTCTACGGAAATTTGAGTTATTTACGCGTTTCAGACTGTTTAATGATGGATGCGCGTGAAAATATTTTTTTTGTCTGTCTGTTTGTTTGTCTGTGGACAAATTTGTTCCCTTTTAACTCGAGAACGGTTGGGTGCATCAACGTAAAATTTGATACAGATATCCATCAGAGGCACGACACTAATCATTGATGTAACTCTTCTCCGTACCTCTCATAAAAGGGGGCCTACCCCCATAAAATACATGCTGAAATAGGCGTAGAAAGACGAGACAAAGCTCATTTTCAGCCCCTCAATGTGAGAGACAAAACCACATTTTAAGGCCCTAAAACAAACCGTTTTTGAGATATTTCCAGAAAACTAATTTCATTTAATAAACTAATGAACGAATGCAAGCCGCTAACCATGGCAACAGATTCTTAGAGGTCCATCTATTGCTGCAAGACGCAATGCAATTCCATTAATTACATTAGTGTGAAAGTTTGCAAACGGCTAGAAGGTTATCACGGAACCAAATTAAGCTGTAAAATTCATCAATACGTATAATGCGCTTAAGGGGGTCATGGGGTACTCTGGATTTTTTCACGTGATTTACACCTGAGGGTGTGGTACGGCAGGTCTATTATATTCATATTCATATATTATTATTATTATTATTATTATTATTATTATTATTATTATTATTATTATTATTATTATTATTATTATTATGGCGTACAACGACGAGACAAAGTCCCTCGGTGCCAGAAGCAAAACTTGGGGGCCCTACAGGGTCCTTGAAAACTACATTATAAGGCTCTAAAACCATCAGTTTCTGAGATATTCCCAGAAAACTAATTTAATTTAATTTAATTTAACAAACTAATGAAGGAATGCAAGTCGATAACCATAAGAACAGTATCTCAAGGGGTGACATGCAACTTCCCATCTATTTCTGTAAGAAGCAATGTCACTCCATTTATTACATTTCTGTGAAAGTTTGGAAATGGCTATAAGGTTATCATGGAACCAACTTAGACTGTATAATTCATCAATGCAATTAAGGGGGTCAAGGGGTACCCTAGAATTTTTTCACGCAATTTTCACGTGCGAAATATATTACAGAAGGTCTATTATATCTCTAAACAGAAACATTATTTTCAAAAATTCCTGCATTTTTTGCGGCTTTTAGGAATTTGGGTCATTTGAGGCTAAAGAACCTGAATGCTCATGTACCACAAGCCTTTTAATTTATGAAAGGGGTCTTCCTGTGTATGGGGACCTAACACAACCTGTAGGGTCAGTTTTTATGTGACGTGTATTGCGTTTCGTCTACAAGGCTTTCAATTTTATTTCACGTCAGGAAGTACACGTTAAGTGAATTTAGATTGAGAGCAAATTTTAACTAATCTTTTTTTTTTTTTTTGTCGACACACGGGTTCTTCGTAAGGATGATTTTGTTTGATACTGTGTGGTAGATATACCCAAATTTCGATATCTGGGTGATATGTTGTAGACAATAATATTGTCTGTCTGTCTTTCTGTGTATCTTTATGTACGCCTATAACTCGTGTTCGGATGCTTGGTGCATCGTAAAAATAAGTATGGTATCCATAAGAGTCAATACACCAATCATTTATAAAACTCTTCACCGTAGTTTTCATACAGTAGAAGGGTGGATATAAGGAAAAACGTCTCAAAATACATGCTAAAATAGGCGAAATATAAGAATTATCCTAGAAGGACGACCAAAGCATATGTTCGGGAGTCTATAAAGGGTCTCCGAAAACCACATTTTAAGGCCCTTAAATTAACAGAAAACTAACTTCGTTCTGATAAATTTATGAAGGAATGACAAACCGCTAACCATTGCAACAGTAGCTCAATTGATAATGTCTGGTGTTAACACCGAAGACCGTTCGAAGAACGGGTACTTCTGCTAGTAGACGAATAAAAACATATCCATGATTGCATGTTTTGAATCTGCAATACCATAATTAGCAGGTGATTCATCTTTCGTACGGATAAAATGTACTTGATGTATCTTACACTCCGAACACTTACAATAATATTGTTCTAACCTGAGTAAATCAACTCTATTAGCAGCGAGAAGAGTGGGCAAGAGTGAAAGTATGCAACCTGCCATGGTTACCTGTTCACCGGGCGGGACACGGTTACCCCTGCTACTTAAGTGAAACGTGACTTTTGCCTCCATATTGAAACAGTAAAACATAGAAATGGCAATAATCCTATGTTTTTGCCTGATACATAAACCACGTTTATGAGTTTTTGCGTGAAAGAGTAACAGACAGACAGACACTACTAGAATTTGTAGCTCTACTCAGTATAACACAGAGTCACCGATTATTGGATGTTCCGGCTAATCTCGTGAAACACTGGATGGATTCTGATGCGGGTTTCACCATTCTGTAAAGAATTTCTCGAGGAAGATTTCTGTAGAAAATAATTTATTTATGACCAAAGGTGGGTGAGTGAATAGCGTGTCGGTCTACTAACCCCAAGAATGCAGGTTCGCTCCTGGCCGTGGTAAGTGATTTTTGAAAGGCGGCAAAATACGACACGCATGTCATACGATGTTGGCATTTCAAAGAACCCATTTGAATTCAGTAGGCCGTGTTCATAATGGCAAAATTAATCTCGGGAGTTTCCGCCAACACAAAGTTCCTAATTTCCCTACTAGAAAGTGATATAGTGTTGCAAGGAAGTTAGATATCTAACATCTAACCTCCTTGACTTTCATAGTGCTTCAAGGAACAACGAAATACGACAAGCAAGCTATCCTCTGAGTGTCAAATTACAAAGCTTGCACCAGGCACCCGAGGCCATACGATATTATTATATTATTATTATTACCAAAGGAAGCCGAGCAGTAATGATTTCAGCGAATCGAGTCATAAAAATATCTACCGTCCTTGCACCTTTTAAGCTTACGCTGGGTAAATCGTTAAAAATATCTATACACTATCAGTGTAAGAATTGCTTAGCATGAAAAGTTCTACAAAAACGCCCGCGACAGCATATCTATCTTCAATACATCGCCCACTATAAGTGTTTTTCCGTTTTCATTTCTTCCAACAATCTCCATTCAATTATTAGCTTCGGAGACAAGTTACGAGGTAGCTAGCGAGCAAGCCTATCACCTCAGTGTTAGCCTTCGTTCCGCAGAATACTCAGTCAAGTTTAGATTGGACGGAAGGGGAATTTGTGTTTCATGCACCTCTCTATTCTTAAATTACGTCTGACAAGAATTCGTTGCACATGCTATCTCCATGATAATATAATTTCATTTTAACGGAAAACGGATATAGGTCGTAGTTCATTGAAATCGAAAAAATTTCGCCTTTTAAGCTTACGCTTGGTAAACCGTTAAAGATACCGGGCGAAGCTGGGGTGGATTGCTAGTTAGTATAGTATATATTCTCAACTTATCTTCTCAAGAAGTCTTTGTAAATGTGTTCATAAGTTTGGTTAGTTGGTTCCTTAGTTTAGGGGCTGCGACAACGCGGTCATGTAGCCCCGTGTACTTTGGGTGTGTGTAGAATCTGTCTGATAACCGGTGTTATTGTGTGTATCTGTTTTAATTCAAGTAAGGACTGCAGACATTCAATTTTTCCAAGTAGTTCCTACTTTTGCCACCAAACGCCACCGTCAACGACCAACTAGTTCAGAACTTAGTTACCAGATGCCACCGCAGTCGGCTCTTGACGACGAACGTAGGAACCTAAGAACGTTAGTCAAATGTTTAACCTATATATAATTTAGCTTCACACAGGTGAAATTAGTGGAAGGTTCTTTAACATGCCATAAATCTATGACATGGTACCGCCGACTTTACTTCCCCTCCGAAGTAAGGCATACTGAGGGATTTTTAACGTTCTTAACAAATCCGACGACCTCGACCGGGTTTGAACCCGCGATCTTGGGCATAGAAGCTCAGCATGCTACCAACTACGCCACCGAAGCCACCGTTCATAAGTTTCAGTACCGTGCGTTTTTTATTTGTTGGGGAATGTGAAACAAAAGGTACACAGAAACAACCCGCGTACTCTGGAGGCTCTCGAGAACAAAATAACTGCACTGATACGAAATATCAGTGAGGATGAATTATAGGAGTGTACCAAAACTTCCTACGTCAGTGCAACATGTGGTTAAGGAAAGGACAGCATTTCCATCAACGACTCTGTAATTTATGTAAGCAATGATGATAATAATAATAATAATAATAATAATAATAATAATAATAATAATAATAATAATACCGTATGGCCTCGGGTGCCGGGTGCAAGCTTCGTAATTTGACACCCAGAGGGTAGCTTGCATGTCGAATTTCGTTGTTCCTTGAATCACTATGAAAGTCAAGGAGGTTGGATATCTAAGCTCCTTGAACACTATAGCGCTTTCTAGTACAGAAATGAAGAACTTTTTGGCGGAAACACCCGAGATTAATTTTGCCATTATGAACACGGCCTACTGAATTCAAATGGGTTCTTTGAAATGCCAACATCGTATGACATGCGTGTCGTATTTTTGCCGCCTTTCAAAAATCACTTACCACGGCCAGGAGCGAACCTGCAATCTTGGGGTTAGTAGACCGACCCGCTATCCACTCACCCACCGTGGCAAGATAGTAATGATGATTATTAAATACATTAAAAAGTGTAAATGTGATGAACTAGTTGGTCACTACGCTGCTGCTAGCGGCAGTGCCTTCCTCGACACGCTGCCACACACAGTGGCCCGCCCGCCAGGCGACTCTTGCGAGGTTCCGTCATTTAGAGAATGTACTGTATATTGCTGCACTGCTATGTTGCTAGACCGATAAAGAAAAGGACAACAGTTATTAGGCAGTAACAATGATTATCAAAAATGTGTTATCATTACAGATTCAAAAGCAGGCATTCAAGCCGTCTCGTCAAATTATAAGCCTCAAAATATAGAGCTGAAAAAATTTTTTGTATAATAAAAACCCTTCAAAGACTCCACAAACAGATCTCATTTCAGTGGATCCCTTCTCATGTTGGAATAGCAGGTAATGAAGAGGCAGACAGATTAGCAAAAATAGTCAGTCAGACTGATTTTATGTCAGCAAAAAGGATTTTGATAAATACTATCAAAAACAGGTATGAAGAAATGGCAAAGAAAACAGCAGAAACCAAATTATGGAAGGACATTGATGCTAAATGGGATCAATATAAATTAACACCAAGAAGAGAAGCTGTAGCCTTCTTCAGACTTAACAGTGGCCATGACTGCCTTGCAGCTCATCTGTAACGAACCAACATCCTGAGATCTGAAGAATGCACACTTTGTCATGAACCTGGAAGTAAAATGGATAAGGGGCACCTGTTACATTGCAACAAACTTGATGTGACTGCTAGAACTTCATGAAACCTCACACAACATTATTGGTACGCAAGAAAGCTGATGGATTGGAATCCAGGCTAGCCATAAGAAACAACAACAACAATATTGAGAACCACATTTATGGTGTGTGTATACACCTGTATTTAAGTAGAAGATTGTTACCTTTTGGGAATTTAAGTTTGTTTATCGTCTAGAAAAATTAACTTAGAACTATTTTCGGTGATCCTATTATCAGGCTCCGCCTCGTGATGTAGCGACTAGAATTCTTGGCTGTCACTCCGGAGGTCTGGGTTCGATTCCCGGCTCTGCCAATATATTTAATTCTGGTCTGAGGCCTGGAACGGGATAAATTTAACCTCGTGAGGCAAAATTGAGAAGAGGTGGGTTCGATTCCCATCTCAACCATCTTGGAAGTGGTTAGCCACTTCTACTCCAGGCATATGAAAATTATTTTATTTGTTTTGAATATAAATTCACACTTCTAGACAGAAAAGAAGCGCTGTGCCATTAGCTATGTCAGCCGGTGACACCTGCTTTACCACATCCCATTCAGTTAATCATAGGAAAGCTGTATGATTTTCTCATTGTCACCAGGTAATAATTGACATACACCGTAATTGGCGAACACTCAATGGGCAATATTCCCTTGTTAGTATTTAGGAAGCAGTGCAAGATAAGCAGACTTCGCGTGTTGGCTTACTATCATTACTCCAGTCCGTCAATTAATGGCTATGTTACACGGTGCACCACCGATACTCATCGGCGGCAACAGCTGTTCTACACCTTGATGTGACATGGATGGCACGAAACATTAGTATGCTCGTGTGCGTGTCCAAATGTGTGTGAGTGTGTGTATGTTATTTTGTTTAAATTGCCTTTTACAGTATTTCCACAATGTTACATACATGTTATACAAATCTTTTACGATTAAGGGGTGTTAAAGAGGTGTCCAATATTTACTACATGCACGTTATGCAGTATGTTTACGATTACATGATGTTAAAGAAGTATCCATAATTTACTACGTGTACTTCATACAAAACGTTTACGATTACATGATTTTAAAGAAGTATCCAATATGTACTACATGTACTTTATGCAAAACGTTTACGATTATAGGGTGTTGAAGAAGTATCTATTATTTACTACAGGCACTTCATGCAAAATGTTTACGATTACATGATGTTAAAGAAGTATCCAATATTTATTACTTGCACTTTATGCGAAATGTTTACGATTACATGATGTTAAAGAAGTATCCACTATTTACTACATGCACTTTATGCGAAAGGTTTACGATTACATGATGTTAAAGAAGTATCCACTATTTACTACAGGCACTTTATGCGAAATGTTTACGATTGCATAATGTTAAAGAAGTATCCAATATTTACTACTTGCACTTTATGCGAAATGTTTACGATTACATGATGTTAAAGAAGTATCCAATATTTACTACATGTACTTCATGCAAAACGTTTACGATTATAGGGGGTTAAAGAAGTATCTATTATTTACTACAGGCACTTCATGCAAAATGTTTACGATTACATCATGTTAAAGAAGCATCCAATATTTACTACATGCACTTTATGCGAAACGTTCACGATTACTGGGTGTTAAAGAAGTATCCAATATTTACTGCATGCACTTCATTGAAAACGTTTACGACAACAGGATGTTAAGGAAGTATCCAATATTTACTACATGCATACTTTATGCAAAACGTTCACGATTGCAGGGTGTTAGAGAAGTATCCAATATTTACTACATGCATTTTATAGGGTGTTAATGATGTCCAATATTTCAGGACGTAAAGGTATACAATAAAATAAGAATACAATCCTACAGCTCCAACTTTCTGAGATCTGAACAACTGTTTATACAAGGTGCAAACCACCAGATAATCATGGTTGACACCCCTGACAAGGAATACTGAAACAAGGAATAAGGAAACAAACGTATGGTTGTGAATATAAGCAGATCGTTGTGCCAAACAGGGCCAGTTGTGTGGTTCTGGTCATGTTAGTGTAACTCAGGTTATAAATCGGCCAGTAATTTGTGGCTAGTCGTATTCGCGTGAGGATTTTAGAGCGAGTCTGCTATATAATGTCACGTGACACACCCGCCCAGCACCTCGTCGGTCACTATTGTTAGCGCTCACATATTACTATATTAGTGCACTTCACACAAGGACACCTGGAGTACAACACTAAGACTGGACCCACTGTTTGCATGCGCTGCGTGAGGAGACATTGCTCACGTCATTTCTGAAGCTGCGGTTCCCTCCAGTAGCGGTACCGATTTCTAGCCCGTAAAGGAGTGTTATCCTAGCTCCGCATTTTGTGCGGAGCGCACTGCGCACTCTCTCCTCACATCCCAATGCGCTGCGCGGTAGTGTTTTCCTGGCTCAGCAATGCGCTGCGTCTATTTCAAGTTTTTATTTGTTTGAGAATTGAGTGAACATGAGCTCTCGTCCTCTGAGCAAGAAACAAATAGCGTTATTGAAGTTATTAGAAGAGGAAGAAGAGATCGAAGATGAAATTTACTTCATTGTTGGTCGTCTTTATAAAGTGCGGAAATCTGTCAGTTCCATGTACACATCTAGAGAGCAAGAAGGACTGTTTAAACTTTTAATCCACAGACATTTGCTTGACGACGAAGTGAAGTTCAAATCTTACTTCAGAATTACTAGGTGTCAGTTTGATACTTGATTAGTTTGGTAGAAAATGATCTTGCAAGCGAGTCCTGCAACAGGATTAGAAGACCGATATGAATACATAAGAAGAAACTGCCCAAATACTCGTCTGTTGCGCAGCGTGGTCCGCACTTGACTGCTCTCAAAGGAGTCGTCCAGTTGCGCAGAGAGTACTGCGCACCGCGGTGGGGTGTAGGAGAGCGATGCCGTCTGGTTGCGTATTGTTGAGTAGGCTCCGCACTGCGGACTGCACATTGCGCTCCGCATAAAATGCGGAGCTAGGAAAACCCAGCTTAATGTGACGGCTAATGACGTATAGAAACTGGGGACCGTCTTGGCGGAGAACATTGGTGTAAAGCTAGAGCTAATTATCAATGTATGTCGTGGCGGCATGTTGTCATAAAGTTAAATAGGAAATGGAAGATCTTGACATGGCACTCATAATATTTTTGGAAGGAGAAGAGTCATCCGAAGACGATATGGAACGTTTGGGGGGAAGTGGCATTTTTAAAGGCGTCCTACAGACGGTGCGTATGAAATTTTAGTACGTAGTCATCTGCACTGCAATGAAGATAAATTCAGATAATATTTTCGGTTAACACCCGTGTTATTTGATTATGTTCTGAATTACATAAAGGATGACATAACTTCAGTGCCGTACAACAGAAACAAAAGACCAATATCTAATGAATAGAAACTGTGCACTCTTAAGGTTACTCTTCACATTATACAATGCCTCATGATGCTTTTTGAAATCTATTAATGTTTCCTCTTCTTCCATACTCCAATAGGTCATCTTATCAGTCATTGTATATAATTCACTACTTTCAGCACACACCGTACACCGTACAAAAACGTTGACGATATGTTTGCAACCGCACTCACCACCGTCAACTGAATGACGTCATCGCTATTTTATGTGACGGTGGTAGTCAACGCTTCCTAGGAAACCACTCGCCTTTGTTTCTATGCGGAACGCTTTTTTGACGTCACTCGCCGTCACATTACGGCCGCTAGAAAGCGGTACCGCTACTGGAGGAAACCGCAGCTTAACCTATAAAGGCGCTGCGCACGTAGATTTTACCGGCCAAGAAGGAACGGCTCATTTATACGTATTAACTTTGAATGGACATCACACTGACTTCTGTTACTTAGGAAGCAAAATATCCAGTGATGCACGAAGCAAAGAGGATATAAAAAGTAGGTTAGCTCAGGCAAGGAAAGCATTTCTACAGAAAAGGAATCTGTTGACATCGAATATAGATATAGGTATCAGGAAGTCAATTTTGAAGGCCTTTGTCTGGAGCGTTGCACACTATGAAAGTGAAACTTGGAGTATTGGTGTAGCAGAAAAGACGAGAATTGAAGCGTTTGAAATGTGGTGTTACAGGAGAATGATGAAGATCAGATGGGTAAATAGGGTTACAAACGAAGAGGCATTAAGACTAGTGGGAGAGGAAAGATGTTTCTGGCGACTGCTAATGAAAAGAAGAGATAGGTTGGTAGGACACATACTAAGGCACCCCGGAATAGCAAGCTTAGTTATGGAAGGAAGGGTCAAGGACAAGAACTGTAGGGGTAGACCATGGTTAGAATATGTTAAACCGATTGCCTCGGATGTAGGGTGTGGTAGCTACGTAGAGATGAAACGATTAGCTTAGGGCAGGGAGGTATGGAGCGCTGCGTCAAACCAGTCAAACGACTGTAGACTCAAACACATCCTATGAGTAATGTACATAGGCCTGTGAACAGTCAATGTATATAATTATATACATTTGCCTAGAGCACAGATTATTAACCTTTTTACTCTCACACCTCCCCTAAAAGTAAACTTAACCATTCACCTCCCCCCCCCCCCCCCCTCTTTCACAAAGTAATTAATAATGGTTCAATTATGTATCGTAATCAACATTTCTTGGGAAAATACAAAACCTAACTTCGGTAACGTACCTGATGATTGAAATCGAGCTCTCTTCTACTTAAGTGACTACAGCGACTCTCCAGAGCTCCCGAGGTGTGTACTTTACTGAAGTGTTCCTGGAGTTTGGCAGGCATCATGTTATCATTTCAAAGAATTTTGGCACATAAGAAACACTGCGGTTTTTCAATTCCATCACGACCAAGGTTGCATGTGAACCCATATTTAACATATTCATCACTGTACTTCCTTTTCTTTGACATTTGTTTTTCTTAAGACACAGCACTGTAACTTATACTTTTGGTAGTAGTGGAGATATTAATTAAACAACTTCCTACTTTAAGTAGTAAGGACAAACTGTTGTTGAGTAAATTTAAAGAATTAAAAACGGTCTTGTAAACATTCATAGTTACACTCATGCAAATTGTGCATTTAAATAAAGAGCAATACTAAGCATTCTTACTTGAATAAATCCATTGTTGTAGCTATTCAATCTATGAATCTACGGTATCTCATTAGATATATTGTTTTAATCAGAATAATTTGTATAAATAAGAAACTCTTATAACTTTATGTTTTACGTTCAGATTGGTGAAAATTCTGAAAAGAAATATTACAAAATTATAGAGGACAGTCACCCTCCGCACTAATCTTTTTGCACCTCCCCAGGGGGGGGGGGGCACACCTCATAAGTTAAGAACCCCTGGCCTAGAGGGAGTGAGGCCCAGCAAAACCACACTCACGATACCTGCTGTCAGCTCTAGGATTCATCGTCACTTCGCTTGAGACATAAAATATGAGTGTTCCACTTTGGGTACTATTTTACAACAATAGTTAAAGACAAAAATACAAAACTAAAGTTTGATGTTTTCAGTCTGTCAATACGATTGTACCCAAATGAGATGGGTTATTCCTTAATCCAGAAAAAAACCCCACGAGATTACTAAATACACTTGGATGACCAGTTTCGATCGTCAAGCGATCATCATCAGATCCATTACACTTAGGCTATACAATCTATGTCTGAAACTATGGGTGAAAATATTTACAATATATACACTTATTTAGTTGCAGTATAGCCTAAGTGTATTGGATCTGATGATGATCGCTTGACGATCGAAACTGGTCATCAAAGTGTATTTATTAATGCCGTGTATTTTTTCAGGATCGCGAATAACCCATCTCATTTGGGTACAATCATGTTGACCGACTGAAAAGCATCAAACTTTTGTTTACTAAGGCAATCACCATAATATATAGTTAAAGAAATTAATTAACACTTGGCAGTTGTGATATTTAAACTTACAGAGACATCCTTATCGCTTTGGAAGCCATTTTTCAGTGTTGCCTTAGTAATCGAAATCTAATGTTTTTCAATCGGTCAACACTATTGTAACCAATTTTAAAGGGTGGTTCCCTAATCCTGAAAAAGAAGACATAATGGTCATCAGCCCCGTACTTAGGTATATGTTTAAGGGACACTAGGGCTGAGTTTTAGGCAAAAATGACAAAATAACTGTTTTTTTGTTTTTCTCAATATATATATATCTTATGGACCCCTGTGGACCATTTCAGTAAAACAGTTTTCATGCACCGTTATTTTTCAAGGCTCAGCGACATTTTTAAATCTCCTCTGCGTAAAAAGAAGATGGAAGACTAATCATAGAAAGTAGGCTATACTTTTAAAACTAGAAATTCTAGAAAGTCGTAGGTTAACTCAAACGAAAAGTCTCCATGCTCTTTATCTCTACAACAAAACATTGTATTTTTCACATTTTTTCCACAAAAGTTTCATTGGGTGAGCCAAACTGGTTAATAAATATAGCATGCGATTTTATAAAAATGCTTTTATCTCCAAACAACGTTTTTAGGTAATCAAAATGCTCCATGTGCATGAGGTATTCACCAATTTTACTAAAAAATCACTGGATATTCAGAAACACATGTGTTGCAAGATAACATTGCAATATCTCCAGCCATTTTGTAACTTACAGACCAAAAAGTAAAAAAAGAAATTGCTCAACGATATAACACGGAGTAAGTGTGGCACGGAGTGGCTGACAGAGGTTCAGAGGGACCTACAACAGGTCAGCATTGAAAATTTTGAGGACCGCACCGAGTGCAGGAATAAAATCAAAAATGTTAAGTTTGATCATAGACCATCACGACAGCCTGGAAGAAAGTGGACAGCTGAGCGGAAGAAGGAGCATTCTGAGAGGAACAAAGAAGACAGATCTGGATCGCCAATGAAGGTAATTCACTACGGAACTGTGCCTTACGGGCAAAGAATAATAATAATGTTATCGGCTTTACGTCCCTTTTAACTACTCTGGTTTTTAGAGACGCCGGGGTGCCGGAATTTTGCCCCGAAGGGGATCTTCAACGTGCCGTTAATCTACTGACACGTCTCCCTCGCATTTGCGCACCCTCAAATGCCAGCTGACTGCGCCAGGATACGAACCTGCTAACTTGGGACCAGCAAGCAAGAACGTTACCGCTGAGCCATGCAGCCAGTCTATGGGCAAAGATACAATGGCTCTAACTTGAAGTATTGTGATAAACGGTCCCAGGCTAGTGTTGAGAAGTGACGGGGGAGTCTTAGTCGGTAGTCTGCCACTCAGTAGACCGATATACCGTAAGTAAATGCATTTCTTCTCCTCCTCCAAACAATATTATTAATATTATAATTATAGATGTTATCGACAGTCACCGAGATTGCAGTAGCTGATGGCATCAATATCTTGGCAACTGTGCTTCGATCGATGTCGTGTTCCGCTGGATGGCCAACACTCTCTTTGACTACCATCTCTCTCGATTGAGTGCCTGTCACTTGCTCTGATCAAAGTAGCAATCACAAAATCACGACGTAGAAAATACAATGCTGATATATTTTTAGGAACTGGAAGTGAGGTTAGGATGGAGTGTTTCTGTGGGCTTGGAAACTTCATGGGGGCCAGTCTTAAGATCACCCATGAGTTTAATCTCCAAATTCTAAACAAAGAGGGCTAGGATTTTAAAATTTATACCACATATTAAAAGTGATATAGAACAAATAAACTAGCTAAAGACAAATACTGACCTGGAAAATGCCTATCCAAAGATGCAAAAATAAAACACTATGACTCAGTTATAAAACCGGAAGCCACATATGCAGCAAAAATATTCTTCCACCTGAATCATCGTGATGGAAGCCATTTTTCAGTGTTGCCTTAGTAATTGAAATTCAAATGCCTTTCAATCGGTCAACACGATTGTACCCTATTTGTAATGGATGTTATTCTGAAAACCTGAAAAAATTACACGATTTTATTAATTAATTGATGAAATTAAATAAAAGATGAAAAAATACATGTGATTAATTATTAATTAATTAATGAAATTAAATAATTAAATAACTTAAATGATATTAGACTATTTATTAATTGATTAATGAAATTAATTAAATAAAGAAAAAATGAGATTAAGACATTAATGAAATTAATTAAATAATTTAAAAATGCACGAGATTAATTGCTAATTAATTGAATGAAAATCCACAGCCTGCTTCCAGTCTCCGACCGGGTCAGAAATGGAATGAATGAAGCCCCCATCTAGCGGCGAGGATATGAACTGTGCCGGCTGCCGAGGCCTGACGCACTCCTCTGGGGCAATGATTAATGAATGACAGATGAAATGAAATGATAGTGGAGAGTGTTGCTGGAATGAAATTTTGACAGGGAAAACCGGAGGACCCGGAGAAAAACCTGTCTGCCTCCGTTTTGTCCAGCACAGATCTCACATGGAGTGACCGGGATTTGAACCACGGATCCAGCGGTGAGAGGCCGGCGTGCTGCCGCCTAAGCCACGGAGGCTTCCGCTAATTAATTAATTAATGAAATTAATTAAATATTGAAAAATACATGAGATTAATCATTAACTCATAAATGAAATTAATAAAATAATGAAAAAATACATGAGATTTATCATTAATTCATTAATGAAATTAATTAAATAATGAAAATACAGGAGATTAATTATTAATTATTGGAATTAATAAAAGAATGAAAAAAATACATTAGATTAATTAATTAATACATTAAGTAATGTAAACATTACATGATATTAATTAGTATTTATTAATTAATTAATGAAATAATAATGACATCTCATGTAATTTCTTTCAGATTTAGGGAATGGCACCCATTACAATTTGGGTACAATCGTGTTGAACGACTGAAAAGCATTTATATTTCATTTTCACTTGAATGAACAATCAAAGACCAAGAGATTACAGAAGATCGAAAAATGGATTGGAAGAACTTGCATCAACAAATATAAAATAAAAAAGAAATCTAAAAATGGACAATGCGGTCAGTGGCCAACAAAGTCATGACCAAGGAATATTGTAACCCATTACTATGGAAGGGAGTGTACTACAGTAGATATCATATAGTAGAATGTGAGGCAAGGAAGATTGCCATTAGTGAATTCCTAATTAGTACACATTGTGCATTTATTTAATTTTTATTATCATTAATCTGGGATTTTTTGGACACATAATGAGAATTCAGGATTCGTAGACTGCTGAAACAACTGGTACAGTACAATTTCACTTCAAAAATTAGTCTACCACGGCAGGCCGCAAATGGATCTGAGAAATAAGCAAGGATATGCAGGAAATAGGCCTAACACCAGAAAACACCATAGATAAGATAGAAATAAACAAAGAAAATTCAGAATATCAATCTCCGCTTCGCACTCACCAGAAAGAAAACTACAACACGAATATTTTCAACACAAGAAAGGGCACGAAAATTGGAACATATGAAAAACTACTGGCTCGAACATTTCCTTCCAAAAGACTGACTTAAATAATGGATTGACTAAAGTAATCCTATTCTTCAAGAATAACAAAATGGTGATATACTGTAAGTAGACGCTATGCAACATTTCACTCCTGTAGCTTCAACTGTTTGTTACAGAGAAATTGATGACCTTACCACCTTGATAAGAAGTAGCCTACGTCGGGAACTGGGGAATGTAGATTATTTATTTAGCTTTTTATTTATCAATTTAATCTATTTATTTGTCTATTTAATATATGTATTTATTTTTCTATTAATTTATTTATCTATCTATCTATTTATTTATCTATTTATCTATCCCTTTATCTATGTACTGTATATGAGGGCTGCAGGTTGTGCCTCCTGACATAAAGCGTTGCGTGCTGAAACTAGACGATTTGTTTATGGTGTCATAAAGTTTTATGACGAAGAGGAGAAGGGTGGTAATGTCGAAACGTGTTGCTACCTGTGTTGCTGTAAGTGATGATAGTGATCCCTGACCATTGTTGTTTTAACATCGAGACTTGATGGCTCGAGATGTCTTATCTATAGGATTCCTATGTTCCCTTTGTTAAACGATACCATATTAAGGGCAATCGAATAGGATTTTAGATGATTTTTTTTAAATAACGTAAATTATCCCCTAGAGTTTCCCTTTTAAAATGATGTAAGTCATTTCACACTGTTCTATTACGATATAATTATGTTGAATGTGCATATTCCTGAGTTGGAGTTTGCTTTGGAGCAGGTACGTTTTAAACTTTCAACTCTATTTTCCGTAAGTATTGTAATCAGGAAACACTTTGTCATCTTGCTGAACTTAGAATCAACAAATCTTGAGAACCAGGTAATTTTGACGTGTTACAAACACTGAAATAATTTCATATTGGCAGGTAATTTACAAAATATGTATATGTGAAAATGCATTGAAAAATGATGGTGGAAATATTCATAGGTAAAAACAAACAAATAGGCTTTGTCCCTCATTATTCCCATTTAAAATATTGTTAATACCGTCTAAGGACAATACCAATGTTCATACACGGTAATGTTTGAGCTACGTATGTAGCTAATGCAGTTCCCGAGAAAATGTACCTATAAATTAACATTGTGAAGATAGACAATTCCACCTTCCCTATACATGCAGGAAGAATTTCAAATCTTCGCAGACACACACGCAATATCTAAGCCAGTCGTGATCACGGAGGTGCCCTGATGTTTGGCTCGAGGCATGGATAGGGGGAGCGGGTTAACTGAGAGCGTGCGAAGTACTGTCTGCAAATGCTTTACTCCGCGGAGTATTTCTGTGTCTTCAAATAAATACCTGCCAATTGCAATGCCAATTAATTTATAGTATTTATTGTATCCAATGGTTACGAAAAGTATTATTAATAATAATAATAATAACAATATATTTTCCTACTTTGTTAACAAGAAAACCAAGCGACCCTGGTTCATCGAAGTTGAAAAATATCTTCGAGTAGGAATCACACTTGAAGACATCCAGGAAAGTGCACCTCTCCAGAGAAGACTTCGATCATACAAGAGCTACCAAGAAAGGCCAAAATTGAAAACCGGAGAGAAGTGAACTGATGAAAGAAATGAGGCTCGCAAAACGCCAATGCGAGAATATTGGGGGAAGCGTTAAAGCTCTAGGGTGCAAATGGTTGGAGTAACGTTGTCCACAGCAGGACGAAACGAAGAAGGAAGAAGAATAAATATAGTAAAAATAATAATACTGTAACTATAATAATAATAACTAGGGCTTCTGTGCGAGAAATCTCGCATGTGCAGAAACCCCCCACCCGGCTTTAACTTACTGTTATGCGCGCTTCTTGTTTATTTGTTGAAACGCACTTGTGGTGTAGTAGATCACTGAGCGTATATTCTTTCATTAATTGGATATTATGAGCCTCCGTGGCTTAGGCGGCAGCACGCCGGCCTGTCACCGCTGGGTCCGTGGTTCAAATCCCGGTCACTCCATGTGAGATCTGTGCTGGACAAAACGGAGGCCGACAGGTACTCCGGAGAATAAATATAGTAAAAATAATAATACTGTAACTATAATAATAATAACTAGGGCTTCTGTGCGAGAAATCTCGCATGTGCAGAAACCCCCCACCCGGCTTTAACTTACTGTTATGCGCGCTTCTTGTTTATTTGTTGAAACGCACTTGTGGTGTAGTAGATCACTGAGCGTGTATTCTTTCATTAATTGGATATTATGAGCCTCCGTGGCTTAGGCGGCAGCACGCCGGCCTGTCACCGCTGGGTCCGTGGTTCAAATCCCGGTCACTCCATGTGAGATCTGTGCTGGACAAAACGGAGGCCGACAGGTTTTTCTCCGGGTACTCCGGTTTTCCCTGTCAAAATTTCATTCCAGCAACACTCTCCACTATCATTTCATTTCATCTGTCATTCATTTAATCATTGCCCCAGAGGAGTGCGTCAGGCCTCGGCAGCCGGCACAGTTCATATCCTCGCCGCTAGATGGGGGCTTCATTCATTCCATTCCTGACCCGGTCGGAGACTGGAAGCAGGCTGTGGATTTTCAATTGGATATTGATAATTTGGACGCATTACTTGCCACAGTCTTAGAGCCTTTCCCCAAACATATTGAAAATGAAAATCCACAGCCTGCTTCCAGTCTCCAACCGGGTCAGGAATGGAATGAATGAAGCCCCTATCTAGCGGCGACGATATGAACTGTGCCGGCTGCCGAGGCCTGACGCACTCCTCTGGGGCAATGATTAAATGAATGACAGATGAAATGAAATGATAGTGGAGAGTGTTGCTGGAATGAAATTTTGACAGGGAAAACCGGAGTACCCGGAGAAAAACCTGTCTGCCTCCGTTTTGTCCAGCACAGATCTCACATGGAGTGACCGGGATTTGAAGCACGGACCCAGCGGTGAGAGGCCGGCGTGCTGCCGCCTAAGCCACGGAGGCTTCCCCCAACCATATTGATGTGTTGAAAGGTTGTGTAAATACTAGAATGAAATTACTCTAGTTCCCAAATCACAACTTGTGTACAATAAGTGTGCTTGATATTATTGTCGGTAATTTCCTGTAAATTTGCCACCGAGGAATTACCTCCATTTGCAAATAAAGTAAATTAATGATTGATAATGAATAATGTTATTGATATTACGTCCCTTTTAACTACTGAGGCTTTTAGAGACGCCGGGGTGCCAACCTTTTGACCCAAAGGGGATCTTTAACGTGCCAGTAAATCTACTGACACGGCTCCCTCGCATTTTCGCAGTTTCAAATGCCAAATGACTGCGCCAGGATTCGATCCTACAACCTTGGGTTCAACATGAATGGATGAAAATCCCCATTTATCAAGAACATGGTATTAAATCTGCTGGTTGGTTGGTTGGTTCCTCAGTTTAAGGGCTGCGACAACGCGGCATGTAGCTCCATGTACTTTGGGTGTGTGTAGAATCGTCTGATAACCGGAGTTAATTGTGATGGCTGTATTAGTGTGTGTTATCTGTAGTTCAGGTAAGGACTGCAGACGATCAATTTAAAGTAGTTCCTACTTTTGCTACCAATTGCTACCGTCAACGACACCTATCTGTGAATTTGGCTACTAGATGCAACCGCACCTGGTGACAAACGTTGGAACTTCATAGAGCGTTAATCAAAAAAATGTAACCTACATATTTAGCTTGACACATTGTGTTAGTGGTAGGTTCTTTTACATGCCATAAATCTATGACATGGGCCCACTGGCTTTACTCCCCCTCCGAAGGAGGGCGTACAGAGGGATTTTTAACGCTCTTAAAAATCCGATGACTCCGGCCGGGTTTGAACCCGCGATCTTGGGCATAGAAGCTCATCATGCTACCAACTATGCCTCCGAAGCCGTCTTTGTATTAAATCCATTGCCAAATTGAAATGGTATGGAGATAACTTTTTTTTAATGTGTTTTATCAACCCATTAATTTCTGATTACCGCTCTTCGTCAGATACTGTTGATCACTAAGTCGGACCTTGAACAGAGGACTTTCACCTTTATAGGCGACACTAAGCCGGGACACGCAACTCGGGTTAAGAGGGCGCCGACTGGTCTGCATGGAACAAGACTAGGTCACTTTGATGCCTCACTTACTGTTATTGGTTACCTGGGTATTCTGTTTACTAAGGTATATAATGAAAAATGAAAATCCACAGCCTGCTTCCAGTCTTCGACCGGGTCAGGAATGGAATGAATGAAGCCCCCAACTAGCGGCGAGGATATGGAATGTGCCGGCTGCCGAGGCCTGACGCACTCCTCTGGGGCAATGATTAAATGAATGACAGGTGAAATGAAATGATAGTGGAGAGTGTTGCTGGAATGAAATTTTGACAGGGAAAACCGGAGTACCCGGAGAAAAACCTGTCTGCCTCCGTTTTGTCCAGCACAGATCTCACATGGAGTGACCGGGATTTGAACCACGGACCCAGCGGTGAGAGGCCGGCGTGCTGCCGCCTAAGCCACGGAGGCTTCACTAAGGTATATAATCAAGTTAGTAAAGTAATGCATTATTATAAATCACCAAGCAACAATTCATCCAGTGTAAACACGTCATACAATAAACTCATGCTGAATACGCATTCACATTCCATAACCTTCTTTTGAATGTAATAGATTAGAATAATATTAATTTTTGAAAACAGGATATCAAAGTAGTTTGTACTTTTTTCTTTTCTTTTAATCGCGTATCCTTCCAGCTCGGCTTGATCACGGACTCTGCGAGGGATCATTCCTCTACCGTCGCAAGGACGGTGTCTGGGAGTTGAACACAGTTTGACGCAGATACAACTGGGGATGGTGACAGGTGACCGCTAACTTGGGTCTTAGTAAGGAAGGGTCAGGGAAGGGAGAGAGAAGGAAGTCGACCGAGGACCTGATGTAAGGAACCATCCCAGCATTTGTCTGGGGGTGAAAATGGGGAAACTACGATGGCTGAGGTGGGGTTCGATCCCGTGCTCTCCCGGTACCAGTGAAGCCACAGCGGCCGGTGTACCTTATTCACCGAAGCAAAATGTTATAAATATCTAGAATACGTTTGTATTTCCCTTTGCACTGGGGGGCAGATGACCTAGCTGTTCCGCTCCTTAACTCCAATAACTAACTAAGCCTTTGCTCTAGCCTGTGGCAGCATACATTCATTTATCAGGGCCTCCTATTTAATTTAATACTTTTTATTAAGAAGACATCGTTTGATGCTTCTTTTGTTTCTAACATGGGTTTCAAAATATTGGTTTCGTAAAAAAGTTTAATCAAATTGGAAATGTTTTGGATTGTTTTTCTATAAGTTATTGAGCACACAAAAATGATGTGGCGCAAGTTGCTGTTTCAAGACCCAATTTGCACAACTGCGTGGTTAGAAGGCAGTGGCGGATCCAGGCCTTGCGGGGTCCTGGGCGATATGATAAGGTGGGGCCTACAACAATAGGAAATAAAAAATATCAAATCAAATGGAAAATAGTTTGCTAATAATAATAAAATAAAGAATAGTTACAATATTTTGAATACACTACTGTACATTCTTTTAATAATATGAAAGAAACCTTTATAAGTCCCCTTGAAGAAGATTATGTAAACTACGAAATATGAAAATATTACTTTGAGACTTACTTCCCGGCTGAAGTCTTCTATTATATCACTGAATTCTAAACTTGCTAAACGGTCACGGGAGGTCATAGCTGCACTGAAAAAAGGAATATGAATTATAAATTAGTTTGAAAAGTATAAATAATTAATTAATTAAATTTAAAAAATGCATGGCGCGGGGCCCCCTGGACCGCGGGGCCCTGGGCGGTCGCCCTCCCCTAAATCCGCCCCTGTTAGAAGGGATCTTGTTCACACAGCGTATCTCAATCAACTCTTGATTGTGTGACAAAGAGGCTAGTGCGAGGGAAAACTTCAACATTAACTACTGTGTGCTCAAGCTAAATCCTGCAGGGATAAGTTCCGTAAATAAGCTTGTATTTTCTCGCAAAAGATTTGAATACGACATGACAACTTGGTTACCGCATCTCATGGTTCTTGAAGTTGTGGTGTTTAGATCAAAAGATTCAAGCAAATGGCACGCTAATTCTGTTCTTTCTATAACCTCTGCCATGAGAATTCAGATATGTTTAATTTTAAACTAATGTGCATGTCAGATAGTAATAAAGATAACACACGGACTCAGTGGCCTGCTAACCTAGTGAGTGAAATGACTGAATACATAACTTCCGTCATAGAATCAATATTCAGTGTACGTTTATATGTCTTACCGTGAACTGGCCCCATGGTTACCATCTTCACTTCCCGGTCTTTGTGGTAAATGAAGGAGAACTGAACTTCAGATGATGATGCTTTGGATGCAATAGTTCTGCCAACAAAATACTAACTTTGTTGATGTATAATGAAGCTTCACTATTTTTGAATATAAAAGACAACAGATGCCAGTCAGCCTCAGCATCTACTGCCGTATTTCCGTTAGGTTTGTTTGCAAACTGAGAACATCACTGATACCCATGTTAACTATCAAATGGGATACGCCACGTTATTAGCTGCTATAGTATGTAATTATGTTCTGTACATTTGGAACATTTTACTAATGTCTAGTGTAATGAAAATAAATTGGAATAACTTTGTTACTATAAAGTTCACTATAGAGTGGCTGGCACAGCTGGACGCGTGTCGATGATAACCCACGTGCGGGCGGACTCGTGTTAAGGTAGTCGCTGGTCGATGCCGGAGACTCGACGTGTTGCCTACAAGTGGGTTAGGGTGGGGGATACGGCAGAGGGGTACAAACAGTACTCATCGTCCATTCCGCTTAGGTCACTCTCCCATTGTCCGGCTTCGTGACTAACTGGATACTACGCTAAACCAGTGGCGTGCGGTGACCCCCGAGACTAGTGAAGCAATGTGTTAAAGTGAAGGATACCTACTATAACAATAATAATAATAATGAAATAATCCTCATTACAAAACAAATATTTTGAAGTCATCTTCATACGGTACAATTCAGTACTGCACGTACAGTAGAGTATAATAATGAAAATCCACAGCCTGCTTCCAGTCTCCGACCGGGTCAGGAATGGAATGAATGAAGCCCCCATCTAGCGGCGAGGATATGAACTGTGCCGGCTGCTGAGGGCTGACGCACTCCTCTGGGGCAATGATTAAATGAATGACAGATTAAATGAAATGATAGTGGAGAGTGTTGCTGGAATGAAATTTTGATAGGGAAAACCGGAGTACCCGGAGAAAAACCTGTCTGCCTCCGTTTTGTCCAGCACAGATCTCACATGGAGTGACCGAGATTTGAACCACGGACCCAGCGGTGAGAGGCCGGCGTGCTGCCGCCTAAGCCACGGAGGCTATAATAATAATTGTTATAATAACAATTGCCATTAATTCTCAGATACCATACGAAAACGAAGGGTAAAATTCTTCGGACACGTTTAAGGAATGCCTGACGACTGACTCACTAAGAAACATTTTAACCAGTTCAACAATTGTGAGTTCCTCAGTTTAGGGGCTGCGACAACGCGGTCATGTAACCCCGTGTACTTTGGGTGTGTGTAGAATCGGTCTGATAACCGGTGTTAATTGTGATGGCTGTATTAGTGTGTGTATTTGTCTTTTAATTCAAGTAAGGACTGCAACTTTAAATTTTTCAAATAGTTCCTACTTTTGCCGCCAAACGCACCGTCAACGACTACTAGGCCTAGTTCAGAACTTAGCTACTAGACGCCACCGCAGTTGGCTCTTGGCAACGAACGTAGATAACCTATACAATTTAGCTTCACACAGGTGTAATTAGTGGAAGGTTCTTTAACATGCCATAAATCTATGATATGGGACTGCCGGCTTTACTTCCCCTCCGAAGGAAGGCATACTGAGGGATTTTAACGCTCTTAAAAAATCCGACTGCTTCGGCCGGGTTTGAACCCGCTTTCTTGGGCATAGAAGCTCAGCATGCTACCGACTACGCCACCGAAGCCGCTCCAGTTCAACACGCCCAATAGAAAAGATAACTCTTATGAAAAATGGTTTGCTAACACCAAGAAGGATCTACAAGAAATGAACATCACTGATCAAGCAAGACATCCGCAACAGAACCACTTTCAGAAATAAGGTACACACATTAGAGGGGTTCCTAGTGCCAGAAAGAGCGACCAAGGAGAAACAACATTGGACCGCTGAAAAGAAAGAAGCTGTGAACAAGAGAATAAAGGAATACTGACGCCAAAGAAAACTGAAATCATGAAGAGTTATTTACTTGGTCCTTAGTTGGTCAAAATCGATTTTGATGATGAAAATTATATTTTGGAGACGCGTCCATACAGTGCAATGCCACAATTTTGGGATATAACTGTTTAAAAATGTCATAAAAGAATAAGCTAAAAGATAAACTGCCACTTTAAAAATACGGGGGCGATAAAGCTATTTTCGTGTTAATTAATATTTAACCACTTTAGCATAAAAACTTCTAACGAGATGATAGCATCGCCCTTGCACTCACAGAAGGTTACTGTGGGTGTGGAATATGCTATCTACTGTTGACACCCATATATAGATGATATTTTATCATAATATGTTCACCTTTATGCTGTCCGGAGCGACCTATTCGTGGCGTTCGAAGTGAAAGTTTTTATCATTTTAAATGATCTAGGCGACTTCGTCGTTAGGTTACGGCGACGTCATGAAATGTACCGAGAATGCACTGAGGTGTGTGACGTCATAGTACCGCATGGTGCATGTGTACTGTGTTCACTGGTGAGCTCTGGAGTTACGAGACGGCAACGACACGGAGAGCGTGACGTCATCCAGCCAGCTCCCTCCTTTCACCGCGCACTCCAGTTCCCTCATGACTTGCAACTTTCTAGCGTTCTGATTGTTTCTTGATCATCTAACATGTGAAGAGTTTCGCTCGAAGCCTCCAGCCTTTCTAGCATTTTTCAGCATTTGTAGCATTTAAAATAATTAACTGTAAAGTCCAGTCTTTCAGACTGACTGTCTCTTTTCGTTTGTTTTGAGAATTAATGGAACATCTTCGATGTAGATGATCTTTGGCATGATTTGCTTCTCAGCGATCAATTAGCATAACACTTTGTTTTATGATGGTCCTATGAAGGAATAAAGAATTGAGTAGAAGTTGGAATAGATTATTATATTCAATTTATGCCTGCTGCTATCTGTTAGAGTTGAAAGGAACTAGGAGGTCTTGGAAACGAGTTGATGCATGCTTCTTACTAACTCTCGGTCAGTCCGTTATCACCTAATGGCGATGGGCAAATGCTTGGAGTCTGGTGCCCTACTGGGCTCCTTTCACTCCTTTATATGTTAGTTGAAAAATTTTGAATTATTGATTAATTATTTTATTTTTAATGAATTACAGTTAAACTTCTCGAATACAAGGCAGTGGTTTGCGGGTGTAGGACTTGCAGGAGTACACGCTATACTGTACCTTCTCTGTGTTGCCTCCAGCGCAAGAGAAACAGAGCTTCACATCGACAGCATTGGCTCAGCTGGCTAAAGCGCAGCATTAGGTCATGGGACCAAGCTCTCTGCTGACTCGGTAGACGCGTGGGTTCGAGCCCCACCGTCGGCCGTCCTTGAAATGGTTTTCCGTGGTTTCCCATTTTCAATACCAGGCAAATGCTGGGACGGTACCTTCGGATAGGCCACTGCCGATTCCTTCCACATCCTTGCCCTGTTTCATTCATCCTCATCCATTCCATCTCTCAACCCGACGCGCAGGTCGCCCACGGGCGTCGAATAGAAAGACCTGCACTCGGCCTCTCAGGAGGCATCACGACAAAAAAAAAAAAACACATGGACGAGAGGAAAACTGAGCGCTCAAACAAGAGGAAATGTGGCAATAACTAATAGAAAATAGACGAATTCAGGGAATTTCCTGGCACTGAATGCATGCCACTGCGCTAGACTATAGTCTGAGAAACTTCTGATTCTAGTCTCGATTGATCGTGTCCTTTTAACTTACCGTGGTTAATTTCTCCTGTTCCGGGATTGACCGCTTATGACGTATTTGTCATCCACGTTATTCTCAACACGATAGACAAGTCTGACTGAAGCCCTGCACCTCTATGAAGGCCACACGCTAAAAAATTATCTATTTTATATAATATCTAATATCGGCTCGGAAATACTTGTAGAAGAATATTCGTGCAAATACTTAGGCATCCATGTAAGAAATGATATGAAAGCGTACAAATCGCTTCACTCTGTAATGAGGGTATTAAAAGGCAGTAGTTACACCGCAAAAGAATTGGGATATTTGACCCTGGTGAGGCCAAATCTTGGAATACGGCTCAGAGGTTTGGGACCCACATCAAGTAGGGCTCATCAATGAGCTGGAGACGGTACAAAGGAAGGCTGCCAGGTTTGTGCTCAACGATTTTAATCCTAAAAGTAACTTGAATGATAGAAAAACTAGGGTGGGAGTCTCTGGAAGATAGAAGGACAAAATCCAAACTGTACGCTATGTTTGGTTGGTTGGTTCCTTAGTTTAGGGACTGCGACAACGCGGTCATGTATCCCCACGTACTTTGGGTGTGTGTAGAATCTGTCTGATAACCGGTGTTAATTGTGATGTCGGTATTAGTGTGTGTTATCTGTTTTTAATTCAAGTAAGGACTGCAGAAGATAATTTCAAGTAGGTCCTACTTTCGCTACCAAATGCTACCGTCCCCGACACCTAGCTGTGAACTTCGCTACTACTAGATTCCATCGCAACCAGCGCCCGGTATAATAATAATAATATCGTATGGCCTCGGGTGCCGGGTGCAAGCTTTGTTATTTGACATCCAGAGGGTAGCTTGCTTGTCGAATTTCGTTGTTCCTTGACTATGAAAGTCAAGGAGGTTAGATATTAGATATCTAAGCTCCTTGAACACTATAGCGCTTTCTAGTAGAGAAATGAGGAACTTAGTGTTGGCGGAAACTCCCGAGATTAATTTTGCCATTATGAACTCGGCCTACTGAATTCAAATGGGTTCTTTGACATGCCAACATCGTATGACATGCGTATCGTATTTTTGCTGCCTTTCAAAAATCACTTACCACGGCCAGGAGCGAACCTGCAATATTGGGGTTAGTAGACCGACACGATATCCACTCACCCACCGGGGCAAGCTACCAGCGCCCGGTGATAAACGTTGGAAACTAAGAGCATTAATCAAACCTAACCTACAAATTTTGGCTTCACACAAGTGTAGTTGGTGGAAGGTTCTCTTTCATCTATGACATGGGACCACCGGCTTTAGTTCCCCTCCGAAGGAAGGCATACTGAGGGATTTTTAACGCTCTTAAAAATTCCGACGACTTCGGCCGGGTTTGAACCCGCGACCTTGGGCATAGAAACTCAGCATGCTACCAACAATGCCACCGAAGCCGCCCACGCTATGTTTAACACTTACACTAATCGGCCAGCATGGGGAGAACTAAGCAAACACCTGGGGATTTCCCACCTACCTGAGCAGGGCAGACCATCCACATAAAGTTCAGGGCCGACCGCAGCGTACAAATTATGGAGAATAATATTTCATTACTCTTGCCAACTTGGAAACATCCATATATGACATTAAATCACTCACGAAGCTCTCTTTGGGAACTACTATGAGATTATTCGACGCGAAAATAGCACCCATCGCCACATACGGGATAGAAATCATCTGGGAGAAACTGACCCTGGCGGACTTGAGGACGCTCGAGGCAGTGACGTCGCGCTTCCTAAAAGCAACCCTGGGATTATCAAAATATGCAAAATCTAGACTAGTGTACGAACTTGCCAAGGAGAACTTCTTCATTGAGGACCTACGGACGAAGAGAGGACTACAATCTACGGACACCTGGAAAAGACTTCGCTGGCGTAGTTGGTAGCATGCTGAGCTTCTATGCCCAAGATCGCGGGTTCAAATCCGGCCTAAGTTGTCGGATTTTTTAAGAGCGTTAAAATCCCACAGTATGCCTTCCTTCGGAGGGGAAGTAAAGCCGGCGGTCCCATGTCATAGATTTATGGCATGTTAAAGAACCGTCCACTAATTACACCTGTGTGAAGCTAAATTGTATAGGTTAAGAATGTAAACAACGCTCTTAGGTTCCTACGTTCGTTGCCAAGAGCCGACTGCGGTGGCGTCTGGTAGCTAAGTTCTGAACTAGTAGTCGTTGACGTTGGCTGCAAAAGTAGGAACTATTTGCAAAATTCAAAAGTCTGCAGTTCTTACTTGAATTAAATAACAGATAACACACACTAATACAGTCATCACAATTAACACCGGATATCAGACAGATTCTACACACACCCAAAGTACACGGGGCTACATGACCGCGTTGTCGCAGCCCCTAAACTTAAGAAACAACCAAACAAAAGACTAACGCATGAGAGAGTGAAGAAGAGGGATGGAATCTGGCTCGAATTTTACATAACAAAAGCCATGACGAATAGGGTATGGACTAACACTTATCAAGACCTACGACACTTCGTTAACTCGATGGCGGTACATGGGTACCACCATAAACTGTGCGTCACCGAGTACTTTCATGACATAGACGTATCCTGTATTTGTAAATTATGTGGTAAACAATGTAGTCGGTACAACGTAATCACATGTAAGAACCGGGGACCTTCCATTGTGATATTTTGTGAAGGTGGAAGGTGAAAACACTAATGTACATTCAGATTTATTGACCTTATGCACAATTTGTGCGCTGTATTTTCAATAATTAATCTTGATATTGCTAATTGGAACTCATCACCTGCCACAGTCTTAGAGCCTGTCCACAAACATTGATGTGTTTAAAAGAAGACTGAAATGTTGTGTTAGTACTACAGTACAATGTAATTACTCTAGTTCCCAAATCGCGACTTGTGTATATTAAGTGTGTTTGCTATTATTGTTGGTAATTTTCTGTAATTGTACGATTTGCCAGCGGGGAATTACCCGCCATTTTCTAATAAAGTAAATGAATGAATGAAACGCATTGGATATTCGCCACCGCAATGATACGAACTGAAGACTTTAAACTGTTGGATCGTGTAATACACTAGAGATGTATAGTTGGCAATAAATATACATTAATACACTTATATTACTATCACACGAGAGTCCAGCAGCTGCTCGTTTAAAAAGGGATTTAATTAAATTGAAGCAAGTAACTTATCTCACTCCATATTTTAAATTAAAAAAATATGGGTGGCAGGAGATTAACTTGTACATGGCCATTAATTATACCTATAGGCCTACACATATTTAGTTCTGGTCGTGGTAATGGTGGTTGGGATTCGTTTTGGTGGCTACTGTTGTATTAACATGTTATCTGCTCATTAATTATTGATTAGTAAAATCTCTGCTGTGTAGACGTGCGTGTTAAATCCCTCACCACAACCGTGATGGGGAACTGCAGCAAGTCAAGAGGTCAGAGGTTCGAATCCCGTCGCTGACAGAGCTATTCTGAGTATGTTTTCCCCCGGATTTCCGTCCAGTCAAATGATGAAATATTACCATGTTTCAAGTCACATCTCTGGCTCTAATAATTACAGCTACACACACACAAGTACATGGGGCTGATGACCACAGGTGTTTCAAGCCTCTGACACGAACTAGTAATAATAATAATAACATCAATTAAACACAGCCTCCCGCCGGTACCGTCACCTTGCAGAAGGCAATCAGGTATTGCCGGGTGTTTGGAGGCTTGCGAGCTCAAATGATCCTTGGGGCTATGCCAGCGGGAGCTTCGGCTCCTGGTAGGGCCACCCAAGCTGGACAGGCCTAAGGTGATGAGCCAGACTAAGAGCGGTACCATGGTCCTCCAGGTTGGGGGTTGGGCGTGGGGATAACAACCCTACCCCGGAAAAAAAACACTTGTTACGGAACCAAAGGACAAAGGAAACCGGACGGATGAAATGGATTAACGACCTTGGCAACGGAAACGGTACATGAATTGGTATTTTGGGTCATGGAATGTAAGAACACTGAGTAAACCTGGAGGATTACGGAACTTGAAGAAGGAAATGAAGAAATATAGCGTTGGTTGGGACATGTAGAATGAATGACAGAGAATAGGATAGTAAGGAAGGTCTTCAATGGGAAGCCAGGAGGATGGCGTGTGAGGGAAGACCTAGGACCAGATGGCTGGACAACGTGGAGGAGGATCTGAGAAGGATGGGAGTCAGACGAAGGAGAACCAAAGCAGTCAACAGGGAAGAATGGGTGGAGATTGTCCGGGAGGCCAAGACCCTACAAGGGCTGTAGCGCCAAGGAGTAAGTAAGTAATTAAGCACAGAGTAAATGCGGCACAGAATGGCTTAAAGAGGTACAGATAGATTTACAAGTAATCAGCATAGAAAATTTCCAAGACCAAACTGAGTGCCAGACGAAAATCACGAATGTAAAGTTTGAACCAAGATCATTACGACAACCTGGGAAAAATTGGACGGATGAGAGGAAGAGGGAGCATTCCGCGCGAATGAAGAGATTTTGGGAGGAGCGGAGGAGACACACCTCCAAATGACGTCATGTTATCAAGTTTAATCGCTCTCCTGTAGGGGAATTTTCACTGAAATAAAAAATAATAATATCAATAAGACATCGATATGAGAAGCCAACTGGTGACAAACGGTGTAGCGACTAGCATTCTTGGCTGTCGCCTCGGAGGTCCAACTCCGCCAAGAAATTTAATTCTGGTTTGAGGGCTAGAATGGGGTACACTCAGTCGTGTGAGGCAAAACTGAGGAGAGATGGATTCGATTCCCACTTCACTCTTTTTGGCAGTGGTTTTCCGCGGTTTCCAATTTCTACTCGAGGAAAATGCCGGGATGGTTCCAAACTTTGGGCCACGCCTTCTCAATCCTCACCTGACATACACGCACTACGACAGATTCCACATTCATACAGGTTATCAAACAAATCCCATACACACCCAAGTACACGGACTAAATGACGACGGTGTACAAGCCCCTGAAATTAGACAACAATCATTTTTTTTTGAGTCGTTTCGGCCATCAATGGACCACGATGTTCTTCACTCATATGATCACTGTAAAGCTTGTTTTCTTGTCTGCCAGTAGATCTTCATTCTTGACGAATGTTCAGCTCTCCTTTCTTCCGTCCACTTGCAGGAGGGCGAGGCATCACAGATGTTAAAGGGTGCAGATTACTGGTTGATTTAACCGCCTTTCTGAACAGGTTCCTATCCCAAACCAGATCTTGATTGATTCGAGCTTCTGTTAGGTCCTTTTTAACTTGCATCGACCATTTACAATAGGATTTTTTTTTTAGAGATTGATGAGTGTATTCGATATGAAAGTCGATGATGCTCCATCCGTTCCAAATGTCCAAAGAAAGACATTCTCCTTTTTCTCATCACACTCACCAAATCTTCTATATGTTCAAATAATTCATTGTTATGTCTTCTTCTGTAAGTACCATTATCATTAACAGGTCCTAATATTTTCCTTAGAATTTTCCGATCCGTAAGTTCTAATTTTCTCAATGGGCCTTTGTTTGTCATCTGTAAGCATTCTGCAGCATACAGTGCTGACGGCCTAATTACTGTGTTATAATGACAAGGTTAGACATTCCGGGACAAGCTTTTACTTTTGTAAATGTTTTTGCAGGTTTGAAAGGCACCTTCCAATTTGTTACATCTGCTCTCAATGGCAGCTATTTATGAATTATTAGGGGTAATCCATTCGCCTAGGTATTTAAATTTTCGGACTTTTTTGATTTTTTGCAGACCAATCGTGATGAATTTTGAGGCATCTTTGACATTTGTGATAAAATTAGTTTTATGGAAGGCCACTTTAAGTCCAGTTTTAGCAGCTATGATTTGTAGTTTATTAAGTTGGTCAGTGGCCTCTTCCATTGAATTAGCGAACAAAGCAATGTCATCTGCAAAAGCGAGACAGTTTATATTCAGGTCTTCTATTTTATAACCAATTCGAATACCATAATTATTTGGTAAGATTGTTAACCATTCTCTTATAATTTTTTCCAAGACACAGTTGAACAGCATCGGTGATCCCAGATCACCTTGTCTACAGCCAGTCTTGATTGCAAAGGCTTCGGACAATTCACCACGAAATTTGACCTTAGAAATTGTGTTTTCTAAGCTTGCTTTGAACAAATTAATTGATTTATTGTCTAGGCCAAACTCACGTAAGGTGTTAATTATTGTGTCTCTATGAATGCAATCATAAGCCTTTTGAAAGTCCACAATAATCGCAACATAAGGTTTTGATCGTACCGTACAGTAGGAAATTATGGTCTTAATGTTATGAATTTGTTCAGGACAGGATCTTGATTTCCTGAACCCAGCTTGATATTCCCCTAACTGACGGTCTAATATCGGTTCTGCTCTGTTCAGAAGAGCCCTTGCAAATATTTTGTACGTTACCGATACCAGTGAAATACCTTTATAATTATTTGGGTCGGATTTATCCCCTTTCTTATGTATAGGATGAATGATGGCAGAAGTCCAATCCTCCGGCAACTTTTCACTATGCCATATTTCTTCAATGGTTTTCTGGAGACAAATGATGGAGTCATTATCTGCATATTTCCATAATTCAGCCACAATACTGTGCCCAACTCTAGGAATGGGTATTCCAAGATTCAGACACCTAGATATCAAGGGAAAGGCTACAGCCGCTTTTGAAAGTTGAGATATTTGAATATCGCGCTCCATTACTTCTAGAATGGAATGGAAACTTTGTGCAGCCAAGAGCATGTCAAGTGACGTAGCGAGGAGTAGCAGAGGTCGAGACTATTTGTTGATTAAATAGTTAGCCATGGAGTAGAGACTTGAGACTTAGATCAGATTACTGGCACGGCCAAATGAAAGAGAATGCACTTAGTCTCAAGTGAATCGGACCAGAGACACCGGAGATATGAGGATTTCCAGATTTCAGCGTGATCCAGCGTAGACCCGACCGTTTTGAATAAAAGCCGACCGGCCCAAGCATCATCAGCTCACTTCGAACCAAGCTCTTGCATGACAAGGTGCTGCTGCTACGTTGAGCCAAGGCACATGGTTGCCGGATCTACGCAGAAGATATCTTTAAATTGTGATAGTCACAAAAGTGTTACGATACGTGTGGAACATAGTAAGTTTCCGGCAGAGGGAATCACTAAGGTGATTGTTATTTTTCTACGGACACTGGTGAAATACTTTATTTCTATATGGACACATGCTAGACTTTGTCTAGAAAGTACTTTGTCACAGTCCAGTAATAATAATTCAATACTTGGATATTTTAATCCAATTAGTCAGTTTCATAAATTGTAACTAAATAACCACTCAGATCTTTCAGTATATTGAAGGCCAGTCTATCACGGTGTTGTTCATTAGCCGACAAAGGGAAACTATATGTTGCTTCGCGCATGATAGATGGTGTGAAGCCATGCCCGGGGAACGATCTTCAGAACAGCCGTCGATTGTTTTTGACTATCAGTGTTTTCCTGTACTGAAAAGATTACCGTGAGTTATGTTACAACTGACGTATTTGAGAATAGATCATTTAGATCTGACCCCATTTAAGCGAACTGCTATGGATTTAATTGAAGCCAATATTAAAATGGATCAGCAGTTACTTCAAACTTCAAGAAATATTTCCACTATATCGTGCTAGACAGATTGTGGGTATATAATGGCGGCCGATACAAGGATTAGACGTGCGTGTCCAATAGGGCATGTATCTGGATAAATCTGGTACAGACCAGGTTCACTACGCTTCAAGACCAACGAGAAATGTAAGCCACATTTGACTTTTATATTATGCCTAGCTAATTGGAACAAACTCATTTTCTGCAGATGACCAACACATTTGTTTTTCTTCGTATTTAAATCTTGCAATGATTTACGCAAGACATATTAGAGTTATTCTGAGTATTTTCAGCACTCAGAACAGTTTAGGATCGATTACCGAGCATAACGAGCATTTATTTGAACGTTTCATATTTTTTTGATAATCACGGTAATCAGCCGAGGTAACTGTAAAAGTTAATAATTATTTTTGTTGAGAAATGGATATTTTATCCATATTCGAAGAGTCGAACATGTGGATTCTCACATAATGAAATAATAATTAAACACATTTACAATAATATAACTAATAATAATAATAATAATCCACTAATAATAATAATAATGATTTTCATAACTTTTCTAAATAATTCTTGGATCTTATATTTTCTAATAATCACATTCATTGAGAGAGAGCTTATGAAGTAGTTTAATCATTTCTAGTTTGGAACAGGTGATTTTCCGAAGGATAGTGGTTAGCGCAAGCCCGCATTCAACCAACATTACAGTTCTGGTTGAACAGTTAATATTTGCAATGAGCAAAGTATATTTTTCAGATAACACGGAGAGGCATGAAACGGGAAGCAAATGATATTTGTATCAATTAGGATATTTTTGTATTTATATAAAATCATGACGTAGATACACATTCGAAAGTGAAATAGAGAGTATCATAAGTGTGGTAACTTCACGAGTTGAACTGAATGGTAAAATAAAATAAACTTGTAAGTTTATAAATCTTCCAGTGTTGATAATAAGCAGAGGCTTGATTTATTGTATAAATTTTGGGAAGAAAATTTATGTGTGTGGAGTAGTTGAAATGCCATTCCCAGGTGCGCATGTTTAAGTCGCAGGAATGAGGAGGTTTTTATTTGAGCATCAATCAAATAGCAGGTTCGATGACTCAGTGTTAAAGAAGGAGTATTGGAACTACACATTGCGTCGTATGAATGACCCAAAGGTTATTTCTTAAAAACCATCAGTTCTTATTTCAACCTTGTTTACGGATTCCATTAAGACTTTGATTTTGCTAGAACCCGGATTTGTCATGATAGTATTTTATTCTTCTTCAGAGGAAGACCTTTGCCGTTGTTGTTGGAATATTGTGTTCTTACACAAATAATAGAATGGGCCACTGCCAATTAAAAATAATTCTATAACCACGAATAATTTGAAGGATGTTTTCAATCCTAGTGTCATGAACTAAATGAATTTATTATGAAGCTACAATTCTTATTTCCGCATTCTGTTCAAGAATTTCAAGTTGTGAAAGTTGCTAAAATGGCCACAAATATAAATATTTTTCTTAATAATGATTCCAAGTGGAAAATCGATTAGTTGAATGGTCCAACAATTTATTGATCAAGTTGATGATTCAGAAATCATATATTTTGTTAGGAACTTGAAGTTCATAATCGAGTCACTTCTCGAAACGTTTAATGTCAGAAGAACAATTAATTTTGTTGTGTTTCGCACAGTTCTTCGATGCTATGCTCAAGGGTCAGATACTTTTCAGATGTTGTTATTAATATGTGTACATAATTTGTGTTGATTCAGAGATAATAATATTTTTTGACAATATTTTTTGAAACTGGAAAAATAAGTGAAAGTTAAAAATTCTATGAACAATTATTCTACGAGTGTTAATATTATGTAAAAATTCAACCAGTGAACTACAGTATTTCCAGTAAAGACAATTAAATTTGAACTGGATTTAATCATAAATAATGGATATAATTTTGGAACACAGTCTACAGGACTGATAATCAGACTTGTGTATCCAAAGATAATTGTCCAATGTGTTGGAAAATTTCTGTACATTGTGTAAATAGTAATGTGGGTCGCCACACATGAATGATGCTGCTTTGAGCATTTTATTTTGCAGTCAATTTTAAATTCAGAATAAAATGAGATAATTTTACATGATGTGTTATGCCCAGTTGAATCTCCTTCTATCCTTATTGTTGCATTGAGCCAAAAATCAGTAAAGCATTTTTTTCATTTGATGTCGTTTTTGCGATTAGCTTTAACCCATCTGGCGCCCCGGGATATTTTGACTCTCGTGCTGACTGATTCTTGGTAAAATGCATATGTGGTCGTGCGGACTCCGGTCTAAACGGGCACAATACTATCTTCCCCAGAGGCCTTATTATTTTTTAGCGCCTTGATGATTTGTGTTATTTCTTCGATGGAGGGTGGTGAACTGTCGTGGTATGCAACGCTAGGATAGAAAGCAAGTTATTCAGTAGGTATGTCCGTGTTCAAAAGGGTTTCAAAATATTCTCCAAAAGCTTTAGCACAGTCTTTATCATTGAGGTTAAGTTTAATAATATTATTATTTGTTTAATAATTCGATTTAGATATGTTAAATGTTAATGAATAGGAATGTCATGGGACCGCGTGAAAAGTAAAGACTGGCTGCGTGGCTCAGCGGTAACATTCTCGCCTGCAGAGCACCAGATAGCAGTATCGAATTCTGGCGCAGTCACCTGGCATTTGAGGGGGCCATGTCATTAGGTTTACTGGCACGTAAAAAAAACTTCGGGGCGAAGTTCTGGCACCCCGACGTCTCTACAATCCGCATTAGTTAAAAGGGACGTAAAATCAATAACATTATTACCGTATTATGATTGAAAAGTTAAAATAAGCCGCGATGTTGAATTTGTCAAGTTCAGTTTGTTGATCCTTGTTGTTGTTGTTGTTGTTGTTGTTGTTTTTGCTGCTTATTTTAAGGGCTGCGACATTGTGGTCATATATCCCCGTCTATTTGGGTGTGTGTGGAATTTGTGTGATACATGTGATATTGTGGATGTACTAGTGTGTATATTTCTAAAACGAAATATAATTTTATTACAGGCCTACAAACATACACAGTGCACACACACACACACACACACACACACACACTGAGTCTAACTTCAGAAAACACTACTGGTCACTATTAGTTTCCACATTTACCCTCACACAACTGTCCTCGCTATTTATGTTCTCTCTGTCCGTGAGGCGTTACAGTGTTCAAGCTTACACTCACACGTACAGCCTACACAGGTTCTCTACAGCCTTGCCCCTGCCACTTCACTTACTTCCAGAGTCCTCTTGCTGCTCCTTGTGCGCTGTTGCTCGTCCAGTGTCGATCCCTCGACCACGTCTTCCACGAAGCACCGCGACACCTCCAAGCACTAACAGCCCTGACTCAAAGTTGCACCCTGGCAGACAGGCTTCCAATCTGTTACCGTAGACGTCCAGTAATAATCGCTGTACTGCTGCCCACTCACTCACTCGGCCACACTTCAATACACACTAGCACTGACCAATACTGTCCAATACACTGTCCAATGCACTCGCTCCTCGCCGCGGCTCGCTGGTTTATATGGGATCAGTCCCTGGCCTGGAAAGTTCGAAATGTCACAACCCATTGCCACATTGAGTCTGTTCTGGTTAGTTCCACATCCAGAATTTTCGCGTATTCTCTGGCCGGCTCGCACTGACTCACAGGTGCTTTGTTAATGTATGGCCGTGGGAGGAACCGAGAGGGTGTGGGCACTCTCTCCCTCCCCCTGCGGGGTTTGTCCAAGGCCACTAGACTGTCACACTGCACCTCCCCCCGGGAGCCTCCTGCCGGCCCGCGGCAACACGCAACACAGCTCCCCTCCTAAAAGCAACTCGCCTCGAGTTGTTCATCGTAAAGGCTGTCCAAGGTCTGAGGGGGTGGCATTGACGGCGCTGACAAGCCCCTGTTTAGGCTGGCCGTCACTCGCTTTTCTAACCGTGAGGCTGTTCCTCGCCGACAGCTGCTAATTAGTTGGCCTCTTTCACTCCGTAGCCAACAGGTGACTTTCCTGCTGCAACGGCGTCCCAGTGGTGGTTTACGCTGCTTTGGTGGAGGGTAGCCAACCTCCACCGCCTCTTCGTCTCCGGCGGCGTTACTCCTCCTTGGTGGCGTCACCCATGCTGTCCTCTTCGCCGCCGCCATTCCCAACGCGATGGTCTTTACCTGCCTTGGGTAGCGCTTTCCACTGAGCATCGAATACTCACGTACCATGGCGTCGCAATGCCCATCCACGAAGATGTACGCCGCCTCTCGGTGCACGTGCTCGGGAGGCGAGCCAGCCAGCACGAGCTCTTCAATTGACTTACTCGCGCACCCGTTCCTCCCTTCTAGCCGTAGGTGGTACATGGCAGGTAGCTGGTAGTCCCCACGATGCTCCTCCAGCGTCGCGACGATCCCGTTGTACCCAGTCCCCGTCCGGACGTCGTGTAGCACATCCGCCAGGCGAAGTCCTGTGATGAGCTGAACGGCTCCGTCCTCCAGCGTGCACCTGGCATGGTTCGCCACAGTGTCGAACCCGGTCCCGAAGATCTGCCATGATGAAGCCTCATCGACGTGCGGCGTCCTCACACTCGTGACGCTGTTGCTGTCGTCAGAGCTGCTAAGTCTCGGCCCGGTTTCCATGCCCGTGGCACTTCCCAGTGGCTCGTCCCTGACTCGCTGAGCGTTCTGAACTCCGGATTCCACGATCTGTACGGCTTGGTCATCAGCACTCTCTGTAGCGTCACTTTTCATTCCGCCACCAAGCTCGTCACAGTCCGGTCTTGACTTCAGATCTGATTTCAACTCGTCCTGACTAGTTTCATGCTCACAATTCTCCATTTTCTTTCCCAGTTTTTCGAAATGTTCCACCATTTTCTTATCCACTTTTTCGAAATGTTCTGTCATTTTCTTTTCCACGTCCTCTATCTTGGAAGTTAACTTTTCTAGCAGGAGTTGTATTTGCGCATCCATTTTATTTGTCTGACTTGTGACGGGCATGCACTCGCAGGAGAATAATGAACTGTGATACAATGACCTGCACGATTTTGAACCTAGGACCTTCAGGTGTTGTGCTTGCTTGAGTTCGTAATCCGGCTTCTGACACCAGTTGTTACGTGCCACCCCCTAATGGCAATTCCGTTAACTGGATTACGGTGGGTGAAAGAACAAACACAATTGTTCCTTTAACGAAATATAATTTTATTACAGGCCTACACACATACACAGTTCACACACACACTTCAGGAAACACTACTGGTCACTATTAGTTTCCACATTTACCCTCACACCACCCCTGTCCTCGCTATTTATGTTCTCTCTGTCCGTGAGGCGTTACAGTTTTCAAGCTTACACTCACACGTACAGTCTACACAGGTTCTCTACAGCCTTGCCCCTGTCACTTCACTTACTTCCAGAGTCCTCTTGCTGCTCCTTGTGCGCTGTTGCTCGTCCAGTGTCGATCCCACGACCACGTCTTCCACGAAGCACCGCGACACCTCCAAGCACTAACAGTCCTGACTCAAAGTTGCACCCTGGCAGACAGGCTTCCAATCTGTTACCGTAGACGTCCAGTAATAATCGCTGTACTGCTGCGCACTCACTCACTCGGCCACACTTCAATACACACTAGCACTGACCAATACTGTCCAATACACTGTCCAATGCACTCGCTCCTCGCCGCGGCTCGCTGGTTTATATGGGATCAGTCCCATAGGTTAAACAACGCCCTTAGGGTCCCTACGTTCGTCGCCAGGAGCCGACTGCGGTGGCGTCTAGTAGCCAAGTTCCAAACTAGTAGTTGTTGACCGTGGCGTTTGGCGGCAAAAGTAGGAACTACTTGAAATTCAATGTCTGCAGCCCTTACTTGAATTAACAAGATGTTCAGCAAAGAACATATAGCCTACTTTATCCTAAATGTATGGGTATATTTATAACTCTTTGTCCTCATCCCTAAAACCACCTCTACCACCATGTAGTGTTTGTTTTCTTTTATATTGATAATTAGCCAGTAAGTGTCAAAATCAATATTATATACTTTATGATGATTGAATAACAAAACTACTAACTTATTGTAATGCATTCACGTCCGTTAATCTCTATATTAAGCCAGCCTGCAAACTTAAGGATCTATCGTTTTGGGTACCTTCCCCTTAAGAAATCCGCGCCAATCACAGTAGGTTGGTGCTGCGACCTAGCAGTGAATTCATATTTATCTAGTACGCCTCTGGGTGTTCAACGAGTAGGCAGTTTAAAGTAGCCAGGAGGGAGGCGATCCAACTGGCAGTGTTTAATGATAGAGCGTACAGTCACTCGTCCTGCTAGAAGGACCTTCCGGAAGTACTTTTGTACACAGCGGTGCGTCCTTCCAGCAGGACTTTGGACCCTTATGGCAAATGTTTGAACTGGCCTTCCAGCAGGACGCGTCCTTCCGGCAGTACTTTGGGTTATCAGAGCGTAATAATATTGCAGTTCTGGTACTGGGCAAACAATAAAAGTCTGTAAATATTCTAAAATATTCAATATGACTCATATTGACTAATACAATAACTGTCTCTTAACAACATATTGACTCTAAAATATATAAACGTATAAAGTATAAACGTGTTTTCTTATAGTACAGAGACTAAATAAATGTATGAGCGACGGCGCGTCCATCACTCGAGAATAAATAAAAAAAAGCCTAGTTGTGTTTTTGTCAATATCCCACTGCACAGTTGCACAACTACACGTAATTTAAACTACAGTACCATGACATTTACTGATATCATAATTACTAGCAAATAACGAGCGACTCCATGCATCTCCGCTGTTTGGAGCATCGAAATAGGTAGCAAAAACATAAACACAGTCACCATTACGTATAATCGCCGCCATTACTGAACGGTCAGAGCTACCAACTTCAGACTTGCATGCGCTGATTCGTTACATTTCCCTCTATATAATGGAAAAAAGAACGGTCCTGCCAGCAGGACGCTTCGTCCTCATATAAGCAATTGAATTACGTACTCAAATGAGGACCTAACTTCCTGCCGGCAGTGCCTTGTACGTTCTATCATTAAAGGTAATCGGAGCGCGATCGTGGCTAATAGTCGAACTACCAGTATTACAAAATTGCCATACTTTAGGAGGCCAGGTATTGACACAGCGGTATATTTGGAACAATACTACCCACATAACCCACAAGAGGACAGCACCGTACAGAGACATTAAGAAGGCTGTGGTTGATAACAACGTGTATCTAATTCTTCTATTCTCCTTTTCGTAATGTCTTCTGTTTATGTGCAATGCTGGGACTGTGATTTTATTAATAAACGAGTGTATACATTAGCCTCCCCTTTGAGCTAAATGACATTTTATTCAGTATCTGTGAAAAGAGCTTGTGCACATCATTTGTAAAAGAATTCAAGAAAAAAAAGTCAACTGTAGCAGTATTCGATCCCCAGTCAACTGCGTGACAGGCTAACACGCTAGCCCAGAGCTAAACATATCCGTAACATCATGGCGATCTTAACTGATATATTAGATTCAACCTGTTGGCAAATAATGACTTGAAATAAACTATTTCTTCACTGCAGTACATCTTCATTATAGATCATTTCATACAAAGTTTATATTATTGTATCAGTAGGGTATATCGCATACAACATACTAAAACTACTGAAATATAAGAAAGGCTCATGAGGACAGCTGCCATCTTGTCGTGTGGCAGATACAGCTCAGCTCTTTTAAACCAGTCATACAGAATAATATTATAATATTAAATTATAATAAATAACGGATCACGACCTTCAGGATAGCTTAAACCACCCTAGGCTTGATAATCTGAATTGGTGGGTCTTAAGCTATTGATTATAATGGTTGCATAATTCACACGGCCACCATCCTGAAATGGCAAGGCCGATGACCTTGAAGTTTGGGTGAACGACGCGTCCTATATAAAGGTATGTTGTCACCAAATTTGGTAGAGATCGGATGATTAGTTTAGCCGTAATTTGAGTTTACGTTTTGAACGTTTGAGTGGCCGCCATTCAGTTTTGGTAAAGATAGCGGCGATATAAAGTATGGCACTGAGGTGCCCTATGCTAGAGCTACCTCTGTACCAAATTTCGTTCAATTCGGTTTCACCGTGTTCGAATTGATAGGGGGGGACAGACATTCAGAGTACACTCACTCACTCACTCACTCACACACACACACACACACACACACAGACTCACACACACACATACACACAGACAGACACACAATTTTTCGCCCTGTGTTGATCTCATAAGTCTACTTTCATTTTTTGCAAAAATCGAAAGTAGGCTAAAAACAGATAACACACACTAATACAGACATCACAATTGACAGATTCTACACACACCCAAACTACATGGGGCTACATGACCGCGTTGTCGCAGCCCCTAAACTAAGGAACCAACCAACCATCACTATTTGAAGGTCAAACCACATTAGGAGAGATGGGTCTACCCACCCCACGCCCTTACTTAGCCATTGTTCACAGCTTGTTGAAGTTAAAATTTCACACAAAAATATATTGATACATTTTGATTTGTATAGTGTTCCAAGTACAGTACAGGAGTGTTAGTGAGTTCTGTGAATGAAGTTAGTTTATATCAATTAATGTATGTTTAGTTTTTGTGGTACGGTACGTACTGTATTTATTTAATATGCTAATTGTGTGCGACATAGGAAAATGAATGAAGTGGAATAATTATTAACAAATACATTTTCTTCCATACTTCTGAACAAAACGATACAAATAAAAAACCTTAATAAGACTTCATCAATTAAGCACACGAGTGGAAAAATATTTACAAGTAGGGAGCCATGCGAGTACAGTTTTTAATGCATGAACTATTTATTAAAATTAGTTTCAAATGTTATGTTGGGTTGTGTGGAATGATGATAATGGTAACATTGGCAACAATGTAATATATAACATAATGTTTATTATTAAACAACAACAATAATATAATCTGGCCCACCCTAAAATGTTAACTAGGAGCCGCCCATGAATAATTATAATGTTTACAATCTCTTGATGAGGGCGGTACATTTGCATTTGTCTGTTGGCACAGGCTAGAGTAAAATGTGACCTTCCGCCGATGTCTCAGTTTCATTCTTGGCTGTGATTATATGGAAGTTATTGGGGTATGGGTGGTGCTGAGTAATGTCCTCAGGGCACAACTAGTGGCTGTGTGTACTGTGAAAGGCTCTACTCATAGGGTCAGTGCTATTGTTCTGACTCAGTGAGGAAAGCAATTTCACTGCAACTTATCACCCATACATTTCAATCTTTACATTGAACAAGCGAAGCCTCCGTGGCTTAGGCGGCAGCACGCCGGCCTCTCACCGCTGGGTCCGTGGTTCAAATCCCGGTCACTCCATGTGAGATCTGTGCTGGACAAAACGGAGGCAGACAGGTTTTTCTCCGGGTGCTCCGGTTTTCCCTGTCAAAATTTCATTCCAGCAACACTCTCCACTATCATTTCATTTCATCTGTCATTCATTTAATCATTGCCCCGGAGGGGTGCGTCAGGCCTCGGCAGCCGGCACAGTCCATATCCTCGCCGCTAGATGGGGGCTTCATTCATTCCATTCCTGACCCGGTCGGAGACTGGAAGCAGGCTGTGGATTTTCATTTTCACATTGAACAAGCAATGAAGGAAATTTGATAAAAATTTAAAGTGGGAGGGTAGATTCAATGAGAAGTAATTCCAACTCTGAGATTTGCTGATGATATCGTCATCTTGGCCGTTACTCCAGAGGATTTGAATGATTTTTTGAATGGTATGAACTACGTCTTTAGGAAAGAATTCCTGATGAAAATTAATAAATGTAAAACAAAAATATTGGAATGCAGCCGAAATAAATCAAAAACCTCTATGGACATCAAATTGGCAGGTGAAACGCTAAAGGAAGTAGGATACTTCTGTTACTTAGGAAGGAAAATAACCAGTGATGGACGAAGCAAAGTAGGTTGGCTCAGGCAGGATAAGCATTTCTACAAAAAAAATCTGTTGACATCGAATATAGATTTAGGTATTAGGAAGTCATTTTTGAAAGCCTTTGTCTGGAGCGTGGCACTCTATCGAAGTGAAACTTGGACTATTGGTGCAGCAGAAAAGAGGAGAATTGGAGCGTTTGAAATGTGGTGTTACAGGAGAATGATGAAGATCAGATGGGTAGATAGGGTAACAAACGAAGAGGTATTAAGACGAGTGGGAGAGGAGAGATGTTTCTGGCAACTACTAATGAAGAGAAGAGAGAGGTTGGTAGGACACATACTAAGACACCCAGGAATAGCAAGCTTAGTTATGGAAGGAGGGGTCAAGGACAAGAACTGTAGGGGTAGACTAAGGTTAGAATATATTAAACAGATTGCCTCGGATGTAGGGTGTGGTAGCTTTGTATAGATGAAACGATTAGCTCAGGACAGGGAGGCATGGATAGCTGCATCAAATCAGTCAAAAGACTGAAGACTCAAACAACTACCTCACTCATCACCTTGCCTAGTACGCCTCATTTTAGTCCTGATTTGAGCTAGTGGGTATCTACCGGCCTAACCTATGGCGGTACTGTTTGAGGATCCAACCATCGTCTGGGCTGACTACATAGCAGACTGACAGAATAAATATAAATTTCGTGAAAGCCACTATTCCTTTTAATTGGAATTTAAATTGTCCACCTTTTCGAAACATATTCATCAATGTGTGTCCTTTTAGAAAAATCAATGTTTTTATAATGGCAATATTAAAGTGTAAGTACAGACTGATGAAGGTAGATTAAAGTATTCCCCGAATCATGTCCCTATGAATGTGCTTAAGAGTATGTATTGAAAAGGTGGACAATTTAAATTCCAATTAAATTAACTACCGTACTAAGTCAATAAGGACCATTATGGAATCAATTACTCCTGGAGCCAATATTCCATCAGAAGAACTATTTTATCGAAGACAAAATGATGTAAAATGTAATAAGTACTACCGATATTGTTTCAGGCGAGGACGACCGTCACCGAGCCAGTGAGTTGAACATCCACGGGCCCACAGTTCGAGGCTGGCAGTCAGCTAAGGGCTGCAGCTACCCTCAAGAACTGATCCTCCAACTCCACAGTGCGGCTACGATACAGCGCATACAAGTGTTGGCTCACCAGTATCTCATCCGTAAGTGAGAATATTACTCTTTCAGTCCAGTGATACTAGAATATACAGGGTATCCCTCTTAAGAGTTATCAGACGCCATACCTCCTGTGCTTGTGAGGATATTTTCAATTGAGCTTTGATTTTAATGATTTGGCAGAGTCAGCCCAGACAAAGTCAGTACAAAATGTATGTCTCGCGACCTTATGTCCCCATACTATTATCATATAGCTATTTGCGGACTCGGTAGACAAGGGACAGAAAACCACAGTTGGCCGTCTTTGGAATATTTTTACATGGTTTCCCAATTTCAACTCCAGGTAAATTCCGCGGCAGTACCTTCTAACAGGTCCTTCCAACGCCTTGTCCATTTACATTCAACTTCACTCTTTTAATTTCTCATTAATTACTCTCGTGAGGTTAGCGGCAAGACCGAAATATTACTCGCCACATAGAAATTAATCATATTTCATCTCTAACTCGTTGAAGCGGAATGATAAAGAACAGATGTTGGCTATGCTACAGCAGAAAACACCAGAATTGTTTATGAAAGTACTGTGATTACAATCGACTATTAGTGGTGAAATTATACTGTATTTGTAATGGGCAGTCCCTACTTGAGCTATTAGCACACTGAGACATAAATAAATAAATAAATAAATAAATAAATAAATAAATTATATCAAACAATCAAATAAGCAATCAAACAATCAAACAAACAAACAATCAAACAAGCAAACACACAAACGAATAAAGAAACGAATAAATAAATGAGTGAATAAATTAATGAATAAATGAATTAATACATAAACAAACACATAAATAAATATCTAAATATCTAAATAAACAAATAAATAAAGAAGTAAGTAAATAAATGATTCAGTGTGTAACCATGCGCGTTAATTCGCTCATTACGATCACGACGAGGAGCAGCAGTAAATCCGGAGATTGGAGGTTCGAATCTCGGAGCTAATGGTGGCTATCCTGAGTGTGGTTCTTACCGCGGTGTTCCCATACTCATTCCAGGAAAATGCCGAGTTACTACTTTATTTCAAGTACCGGGGCACCTACCCCATCCCCGACCCTAATAAATAGAGTTACACATAATCCTACTACAGTAGTACAATCACCACAGAAACACAGGTCATCAGACGAATTCAACACACACCTAAGTACGGGGCTGATGACCAAAGATGTCCCACGCCCGTAATACGAATTAACATCATAATTCAGTGTGTGTTGCTTCTTCCGGCATGAGACACGTGTTCAGTCTAAGTTGGCAGGAGTTTTACAATATATTCGTGGCCCTTTCCAACCTCCCGTCTCCTAGGTAAAACTATCTACAAGCAACATTCAAACTACTCAGTTCAGTTTGGTTGGTTGGTTTCTCAGTTTAGGGGCTGCGACAACGTGGTCATGTAGCCCCGTGTACTTTGGGTGTGTGTAGAATCTGTCTGATAACCGGTGTTAATTGTGATGGCTGTATTCGTGTGTGTATCTGTTTTTTAATTCAAGGAAGGACTGCAACTTCGAATTTTTCAAATAGTTCCTACTTTTGCCGCCAAACGCCACCGTCAACGACTACTAGGCTCAGTTTGTAAGTGTTGAAGAGTACCCTATGTTTTTGTTACAGCCGAGCGGTTCAGTTTGTAAGTGTTGAAGAGTACCCGATGTTTTTGTTACAGCCGAGAAGCTATGTTCTTGTTAAAGCTGAGATGGTAGCGGTTCAGTTTGTAAGTGTTGAAGAGGACCCTATGTTTTTGTTAAAGCTGAGATGGTAGCGGTTCAGTTTGTAAGTGTTGAAGAGGACCCTATGTTTTTGTTAAAGCTGAGATGGTAGCGGTTCAGTTTGTAAGTCTTGAAGAGGACCCTATGTTTTTGTTAAAGCTGAGATGGTAGCGGTTCAGTTTGTAAGTCTTGAAGAGGACCCTATGTTTTTGTTAAAGCTGAGATGGTAGTGGTTCAGTTTGTAAGTGTTGAAGAGGACCCTATGTTTTTGTTAAAGCTGAGATGGTAGCGGTTCAGTTTGTAAGTCTTGAGAGGACCCTATGTTTTTGTTACAGCCGAGATGGTAGCGGTTCAGTTTGTAAGTGTTGAAGAGGACCCTATGTTTTTGTTAAAGCTGAGATGGTAGCGGTTCAGTTTGTAAGTCTTGAAGAGGACCCTATGTTTTTGTTAAAGCTGAGATGGTAGTGGTTCAGTTTGTAAGTGTTGAAGAGGACCCTATGTTTTTGTTACAGCCGAGATGGTAGCGGTTCAGTTTGTAAGTCTTGAAGAGGACCCTATGTTTTTGTTAAAGCTGAGATGGTAGTGGTTCAGTTTGTAAGTGTTGAAGAGGACCCTATGTTTTTGTTAAAGCTGATATGGTAGTGGTTCAGTTTGTAAGTGTTGAAGAGGACCCTACGTTTTTGTTACAGCCGAGATGGTAGCGGTTCAGTTTGTAAGTCTTGAAGAGGACCCTATGTTTTTGTTAAAGCTGATATGGTAGTGGTTCAGTTTGTAAGTCTTGAGAGGACCCTATGTTTTTGTTAAAGCTGAGATGGTAGTGGTTCAGTTTGTAAGTGTTGAAGAGAACCCAATGTTTTTGTTAAAGCTGATATGGTAGTGGTTCAGTTTGTAAGTGTTGAAGAGGACCCTACGTTTTTGTTACAGCCGAGATGGTAGCGGTTCAGTTTGTAAGTCTTGAAGAGGACCCTATGTTTTTGTTAAAGCTGATATGGTAGTGGTTCAGTTTGTAAGTGTTGAAGAGGACCCTATGTTTTTGTTAAAGCTGATATGGTAGTGGTTCAGTTTGTAAGTCTTGAGAGGACCCTATGTTTTTGTTAAAGCTGAGATGGTAGTGGTTCAGTTTGTAAGTGTTGAAGAGGACCCTATGTTTTTGTTAAAGCTGAGATGGTAGTGGTTCAGTTTGTAAGTCTTGAAGAGGACCCTATGTTTTTGTTAAAGCTGAGATGGTAGTGGTTCAGTTTGTAAGTCTTGAGAGGACCCTATGTTTTTGTTAAAGCTGAGATGGTAGTGGTTCAGTTTGTAAGTCTTGAGAGGACCCTATGTTTTTGTTAAAGCTGAGATGGTAGTGGTTCAGTTTGTAAGTCTTGAAGAGGACCCTATGTTTTTGTTAAAGCTGAGATGGTAGTGGTTCAGTTTGTAAGTCTTGAAGAGGACCCTATGTTTTTGTTAAAGCTGAGATGGTAGTGGTTCAGTTTGTAAGTCTTGAAGAGGACCCTATGTTTTTGTTAAAGCTGAGATGGTAGTGGTTCAGTTTGTAAGTGTTGAAGAGGACCCTATGTTTTTGTTAAAGCTGAGATGGTAGTGGTTCAGTTTGTAAGTCTTGAGAGGACCCTATGTTTTTGTTAAAGCTGAGATGGTAGTGGTTCAGTTTGTAAGTGTTGAAGAGGACCCTATGTTTTTGTTAAAGCTGAGATGGTAGTGGTTCAGTTTGTAAGTCTTGAAGAGGACCCTATGTTTTTGTTAAAGCTGATATGGTAGTGGTTCAGTTTGTAAGTGTTGAAGAGGACCCTATGTTTTTGTTAAAGCTGAGATGGTAGTGGTTCAGTTTGTAAGTCTTGAGAGGACCCTATGTTTTTGTTAAAGCTGAGATGGTAGTGGTTCAGTTTGTAAGTCTTGAAGAGGACCCTATGTTTTTGTTAAAGCTGAGATGGTAGTGGTTCAGTTTGTAAGTCTTGAAGAGGACCCTATGTTTTTGTTAAAGCTGAGATGGTAGTGGTTCAGTTTGTAAGTCTTGAAGAGGACCCTATGTTTTTGTTAAAGCTGAGGTGGTAGTGGTTCAGTTTGTAAGTGTTGAAGAGAACCCAATGTTTTTGTTTCAGCCGAGAAGGTAGAACTATGGGCCGGCACTCAGGCAGATCCAGTGGATCCTCCGGGAGCGAGCAGTAACACCCACTTCGAGTACCTAGGCTTCATCACATTGTCCGATAACCAGAGCACTGGCTTCAAGTCCCGGGAACTAAAGTCTGTGACGGTGCCCTCCATAGCGGCACGTTACCTCAAACTACGTCTGCACCGGAACCATTCCAATGCACTCAACATGCACCACCAGGTGAGGGCACAGCTCATTTTGATTGATTGCTGTTTCAGTCCGAGGACCTTGAAACCTAATGAGATAATCGCGCAAACAAAGAGGGAGGCCAATACAGGCGAGGAAATGAAGGAAAATCTGATGATGGTGGTGGTGACTGTTGCTTTACGGAATTTAACTTCTAGGTTATCTGCTGCTAATGAAATGTGACTGATAACGAAATTGAGACTGGAATTAAAACTACAGTGCTACTATTAAACAATAACTACTTAAAACTCAGCAGTTTGTCTAGGTCTATGTCGTGTCTAGTGTGGGGTTTCACCTAGGAACACCAAGCTGGCTCATCAGCGGGCTCTTGGTATCCACGCCAGGACGTAAGACATGGCATAAACCTAGAAAAATTGCTGAGTCTTTATTCCTTGGCCGGGAAAGCCAAAATAACATCTGATTTGGAATAATTACTTAGTTAACTCACACACTGGGGAATGAGGGGCTTGCAATGAAATAAAGCCATGGAAGGCAGATAAGAAAGGGAAGGGGAGGGAGGAAGATATTATAATAAAAAATAAATTAACACTTAGTATTTTTGATCTCCTTACTTCAAAAATATCCAACCACAGTCAATCCAAAATAGAGAACAGAGAGAACATTTTTACTTCATTTTATGGAAGGATGATTATGATGATGTTGAATGTTGTTTCAAGGGGTGAAGCAGCGAGGTCATCTGCGCTCCCCCACCCTCATCCCCTGGACTGAAACTTGTAATCTAATGTGACCATAAGACACGGAGTCTCCCTTTTACGTGGATTATGAACCATGTTACGTGGTATTTCACTTCGAAAATTTTACATGCATTGACTGGAAATCGAACTCGACGAGCGGTGTTTTATGAGAGAATTACGATAATATTTTTTAAATGCGTTGAGCATTTGGTCCAAAACGAATAATTTTCCATTGAAAACCGCTCTGTGAAGTGGTAGGTTGGTTGGTACCTTAGTTTAGGGACTAAGACAACGCGGTTATGTAGCACCGTGTACTTTGGGTGTGTGAAGAGTCTGTCTGATAACCGGTGTTAATTGTGATGGCTGTATCAGTGTGTGTTATCTGTTTCAGTTCAAGTAAGGACTGCAGACAATAATTTCAAACACAGTAGTTCCTACTTTTGCAACCAAATGCTACCGGCCAAGACATCTAGCTTGCGTACTTGGCTACTAGATGGCATCGCAGTCAGCACCCGGCAGCGAACGTTGGAGCTAATAGAGCGTTATCAATTCTAACCTACAAATTTTGGCTTCACATAAGTGTAGTTAGTGGAAGGTTCTTTTTCATGCCATAAATCTATGACATGGGACCGCCGGCTTTACTTCCCCTCCGAAGGAAGCCATACTGAAGGATTTTTAACGCTCTTAAATAATCTGACGACTTCGGCCGGGTTTGAACCCGGCACGGTAGCTCAGCATGCTACCAACTACGCCACCGAAGCCGCCGCGCCATCTCTGTGAAGTGGTTAAGATATGAGTTTATATTTCATTAAAGCTAAACCCTCTCTGTTTTAGGTGGGTTTGATCGCCATCAACGTGCTGGGCCAGACGGTAGAGGCCCAGGCGCCCACAGTCGAGCCCAACCATGGACAAGAGGAGCAGAATAACAACGGCCGACCTGCCAACACGAGCAATGGTAACAACAATGCACTGCTCCTGGTGAACAACCCGCAGTACACCAGTCCGTATGACGACCTGGCCTTCGAGATGTACGTGGATCAGGAGGTGGCGAGGATCATCCGCACCATGGAAATGAAGAAACAGCAGGCAGTCATAGGTAACGTATTACTGTACTTCATACTGGAACTGTACACCTGAGTACGGTACCCCACAAAAGGAAACACACATTTTACACAATTGGACTTAACAGTTCATTGAAAACGACACACGAAACAAATAAAAATGAGTACTCTCAATAATACACGAATACATATTTGCAAATTAAGCAGTGAGAGAGTAATTATTATATTTAATAATAAGTTTTAATGCAGCCAATGGCCAATGAAAAAGTAAAACATACAATGCAGGAACTGTCAGTCGCTACAAAATTGCGTCAGGGAAGTCAATCTTCTTTTACAGTATACCGCATGATATCGGTCACAGGGCTCGCTACACAATTCACATATGCATGTAGCAGCATTTGAAGTGTGAAAGTCGTTTTTTCTGCATATCGTGAAGTGAAATCCATGGACTGCGAAACGCGTCACAGTGTGCCGTAAATCGTAGTCTGCTCTCTTCCAGTCAGACGATAACATCGCTTCGGTCCCATAGAAGTCCAACCATATTTCTTTCTTTTTTAAATGAAATTCCGCAAGAAGTTCTTGATGGGCAGCGCTAGATGGAAGCTGTATTAGTAGTCTGATTTGCTCAATACAGAATGGCTCTGCAGACAGCTCAAACATTAGCCTGAACGGAGTAAATTTCGATACACACAATGCTTTCTTTAGAAAGATAGACTTTACTTGCTCTATTTTCTTTAAGTTGGTTTTGGTCAGATGAGGCCAGATCAGTTCCAGACCGTAGGTTAAATAGGTGTCAGTGTGGAAACAGAGAGCAGTAACTAAATATAGTTTACGTAAATGCTGTATGTTGTTCATAGCTATTAGTGCAGCAGTCGCAATATCCATAGCGGGGTATTTTAGTATGAGAGTAGTTAGTTAGTTAGTTAGTTAGTTGTTTTAAGGAGCGGAACTACGAGGTCATCTGCCCCTTTAGTGTGAGAGTAATAGAAAGTAATAAAACCCCAACAAATCTTCTTGGTATTCTTTAGAACGGCTCTTCTGGTTATTAGGCCATATATAACGTTTCTTGATATCCTGTGAAGTTTCTCCAACAAGTGCTACTCAGTTGTCCTCACGGCGCTGAGTGCACCCCCCAATCCAGCCCTCATATCAGTTTCTAAAATCTCAGACGGAGCCAGAAATCGAACTCGGGGCCTCTGGGTGATATGCAGACGCATTACCCCCAACACCACGAAGACGGCCCAGATTGTTACACCTGGCCGAAACCCAGGTTTATTTATTTCACACGGGCATTGTATCATACCAGATGGCCTTCGAGCGCCTTATAGATTTCTCCACAATGCGTTAATGTAACTAGTGTTGCCTATGCAATTCAAGGGAGGGGGCATGAATCATGTAATATGAAGTCCCTTCATCAGGCATTGCGGTAGTGTAGGCTACTGTATTCCAACAAATGCATTCATTTGAACATCAGCTTTAAAAATTTAACTATTTCTACCCATTGTTATTTGTTTCTATGGGGTCATGTACGAGGTAGGATGAATGTCTATGTGGCAAATGGATATTATGACATAGTGTTGTTCTTCCTGAACCAACCTCATCAGAGGAGTTAATAAGAGATAAAAATAATGTTTTGATGTGAATAAAATTGCACAAGGAAGAGTCCTATTAAAAAGTACGTTAACGCGCGGTTACATCCGGCTCTGTTGTTCATCCACTGGAATATGCTGATAATGCATGTTTCATTTTTACATAATTTTCTTCGCATCTAAGGCTGGTTGTCGTAACTATTGGAAATGTGAGGTCATCTGCACCAATTCAACTAAGGCTACCTTATTAGAACGTGTCTTTGCTTTGGATTTGAATGAAACATGTGTTATATCACCAATGGTGAACTCATTTCAACTCTTACGGGGCTTTTATACGATCAAATATTTTCTTCGATTCAACACTTCAAAAGTTGTCTAAAATTGATAAATGTTGGAAAAGATTTAGCAAGACGCCAGAAACGTATTTTGTGGCGTGCCGGATGGTGTAGCTCCAATACGGTAGAACACGGAACTATCATTTCGAATAGTTATAGGTTATAAGTTACCACTAAAAAGTGTACGACTAGGTACTTAGTGTGATATTGGGTAGCAAATTTCTTGTGGGCATTCATTTTGTTTACAGGATTAGGGTATTTCACAGAATTGAAGAAGTGGTATCAATTAATTTAATATGATTTATTAAACACGCTGTGTACTTTTACAAAGCTTTACACAAAGTCTTTGTCCTCTGCGTAAAATCTTAGTGATTTTGTCCTTGCTGTGCACTCGAGTAGTCCACATAGCGTAGATACATTGAATTGAGGTCTGGTGAAATCCTCTTTGTTTGCAAATTCTCTAGAGAAAGCCATGTTCTGCCATTCTAGTGTATATATTTATGTCGCAGCGGGAAATTCGGTTGCTTCCATTCATCCGTATTCATGGCTGGCGTTAGATGAAATTCGTCATCCTTTCTCTTATGTGGGCTTCATATGCTGATTGTCCTTTGTTCTTTATCGCTATCGCTCTGATAAAAAAAAAAGTCTGTGGCGGCTAAGAGGAAGATCTGGCCCCATGGTGTAAGGGTAGCGCGCCTGCCTCGCACCAGGTTGCCGAAGGTTCGATTCCCGGCTCCGTCAGGGATTTTAGAAACTGACGTGAGGGCTGGAACGGGGTGCACTCTGCCTCGTGAGGACAATTGTGTAGCTTTATGACTGTCTGTCAGTGCCCCTGTCAGGGAGACCAAGATTGACGGCTGAGGGGACCCGACGCGCTGACCACGTGTCATCCCATGATCTGCAGCCAGGATGGCAGGGCAGCGGTCCCTTGGTAGGTCTAGGTCTTTCATGGGCTGTAGTGCTACGGAGTTTCGTTTGGTTAAGAAGAAGACAGTCTAAACCTTGTTGTTCGTGATAGTCTAAAGGCTCTGCGTAGGTAGGTTACTCTAACTGCCTCCAGTCTCCTGAGATTTGCGGGTATGATGTGGGCCCAAATTTGGATAATTTCGTAACAAGCTATCGGGGCAATTTTGATATGAAATAGTATCAATGCTGAATCAAGCGTTCTTTTTTTATCTAGGTTCTTAATAGCAAAAGTGGCTCTAATGGCAGTTGTCCATCGTTCTTCTATAGATGTATCAATTCAAATAGCCTAATCAGCACTCTGTGAATTTGAATTTTTGAATTTGAATTTATTGCTTCTCTTGTACTGGTCACTGTGGCTACAAAGCCTCTTTATGCAACTCTCGTCATTCATAGGGCGGTAAAAAATATAATAACAATATCGTATGGTCTCGGGTGCCGGGTGCAAGCTTTGTTAATTGACACCCAGAGGGCAGGTTGCGTGTCGAATTTAATGGTCCTTGGAGCGCTATGAATGTCAAAGAGGTTAGATATCTAAGCTTCTTGACGCTATACCGCTTTCTAGTAGAGAAATAAGGAACTTTGTGATGGCGGAAAATACCGAGATTAATTTTGCCGTTATAAACACGGCCTACTGAATTCAAATGGGTTCTTTAACATGCCAACATCGTATGACATGAGTATCGTGATTTTTGTCGCCTTTCAAAAATCACTTACCATGGCCAGGAGCAAACCTGCAAGCTATAACCACACACTATAACCACACACCCACCGTGGCAAGCAGAGGGCGGTTAAATACAATAAAATAAGGAAAGAAAGAAAGAAAGAAAGAAAGAAAGAAAGAAAGAAAAAATACTTAACCTAAACATTCAGTTGACAATAGAAGTTCTTGTTATTACATCTGTTCACCTTGATCATGATAATTGTATAGCTGTGCTAAGACTCTCAACGACTTCACTAGTATTGAAAACAAATCGACAAGAAAACGCGTTAGGTCTTAAAGGTCTTCAAGGGTCTTGTGAAGTGTTGAAATTGACGAAAGTTTGATCGTATACTAGGGACTTAACACTTCATAGCAGAGACTTATATCTAATTGGTGAATGAGTTGAAACATCCACTGTCACAGACGAGCGGTTCGAGTATGCGCGCAAGCTGAAACTGGCCATGGAAGACCTACGGAAAGCGGGAGAGCGGCTGAGTAAATACGAGTTGGAGAAGAGACAAGCTATCCACCTAGAAGACTACGACAGAGCAAAGCTGAAGAAGGCACAAATGGAGGAGTATCGGACCACCATCTACCGCTTCCTCGAGGTGGACGACCTGCTGGAGCTCAATGGGGTGAGTCATTGCTTCCTCTCTCAAACAGGCTATCATTACTGTTGTATGTATGTCTACCCCTTATTATTCCCGTTTTCCAACTTTGTGGCGGATGGTTTTTACGGCCGGATGCCCTTCCTGACGCCAACCTCATGAGAGGAGTTAATGAGAGATGAAATGAATGAAGGTGAATGAAACTGGGCCAGGATGTGGAAGGAAGCGCCCATGGCCGGTTAGAAGGTATCGTCCCAGCATTTGCCTGGAGTTGAAAATGGGAAACCACTGAAAACCATTTCAAGGACGGCCGACAGTGGGGCTCGAACCCACGCGTCTACCGAGTCAGCAGAGAGCTTGGCCCCATGACCTAACGCTACGCTTTAGCGAGCATAGCCACCACTGTCGGTTAGACAAGCTATCATTACTGCGAGAATTAAAAGTTCAAGCAGCCTTTCACCTCCCTATTGAGGCTTCCAAAAAGATTGTATATTGGCTTTCACGGCCAAGGAATTAAAACTCAGCAACTCCGGACACGGACACCAAGAGCCCGCTGATGAGCCTATCTTGGTGCTCATAGGCGAAACTCCGCACAAGACAAAGCATAAACCTAGAAAATCGCTGAGTTTTTATTTCTTCTCTTCATTAGCAGTAGCCAGAAACATCTCTCCTCGCCCACTTGTCTTCTTAGTACCTCTTCATTTAAATAATTCGTGTTTTGGGCTGATGCCGTGTGTATTTAGATTAGAACCATACGTTTCGGAGAAACCTTGCCTCCTTTTTCAATGGAATCAAACAATGTAGCCAAAGAAAGTATATCAATTAGATTACAAAAATTACAAAAAATATAGATAAATTCCTCGGTTCGTCACCAGAGAGCAGCTGCCAGAAATTACTGTATGGACCATGGCCCGATTATTCCACCACTGCTTGTGTTCAAGTTATTTCTTGTGGGATGGTAAATGTTACTAGCCAAAAACATGAATTATTTATATAATCCGGGCCGTGAAAGCCTTAATATACCTCTTCATTTGTTACTCTATCTACCAATCTGATCTTCATCATTCTCCTGTAACACCACATTTCAAATGCTTCTATTCTCCTCTTTTCTGCTGCTCCAACAGTTGTAACGTGTTTTTCGAGGGGTTTTATGCAACTTGCATAAGTCAGTAGGAAGCCATTCTATATTTATTTACGCGGCAAATTGTTCAGCCAAGAGAATTTTTCATGTTAATTTATTATTATTATTATTAATTTATTATAATTATTATTAAGGTATTTTCGGAGCATTTTATAAAAATTATTAGCATTCAGATAGGTTTTCTATGTCTTAGAAAACCCTATCCAGCAAATTATTACGAACGACGATATCATAGAAAATTATCTGATTACGGAATTTTACGGAGTTTTCGTCAGTTAGGGTATATCGAGAGATGTGACTCACTGGGATTTCAAGTACACGCTTAATCTTGTCGAGAAGCATGACGCAATCTTGGGTCGCAAGGTCTAGAAAAGACGAATTGTTGGAACGGAACCCTCCCGCCGAGTGTAATGACCCGGAGGAGGAGAAGATCGCGTGGTGGGTCAGCCAATCAGGGGAGACGACGTAAGCTAGTTGGGACTGAAGAGTGGGGAGCCGGCGTGTGGTTATATCGTTCGACGCGCCGTGAAACATGGACTATCTGTGAAATACTTGAGGAGTATGGATGCGCGTGCGTGTCGCTCCGATGTTCAGTGGAGTTAGTGACTATCTGTGAAATACTTGAGGAGTATGGATGCGCGTGCGTGTCGCTCCGATGTTCAGTGGAGTTAGTGACTATCTGTGAAATACTTGAGGTGTACGGTCGCAAGTGCGTGTCGCTCCGATGTTCAGTGGAGTTAGCGACGAACTTTTGTAAAACTTGGTTGTACGAGTGTTTGGGTCCGAGGTACGGACCATAGAATTATCTAAGCTACCAGAATATCATCAATTTCCGACGGAGATGACGACGTCCAGGAGACTGTGGGAAGCTCACAGCATCAGCAAGTACGAGGGAAATGCTTTGGCAATTTCCAGTGGTAAGCGCCAATGACGCAGAAATACGCAATCTCTCATTTTCTTTGTTTTACATTTCATATTTCAGTAACTTCATAGCTTGGAAATAAGAGTAAAATCAATTTATCAGACTCCGTTTTCACGTAATTTTCTATCGGTAATATTCAAATCACAACGCTCCAATTTAAATTTTATACTTATTATTATTAATTTTGCTATTCTTGTTTTATATAATAAATTCATTTCTTTTACAATGCAATCTTTGCTTTCAGTAGGTAGCATTAGATAAAGACCAATTCCTTCTCCTGATACAATTGTTTGTTGGGTTAATGATCAAATCATACCACGATCTGAGTGAATAGAGTCTTGAAGGTGTTCTGCCAGAGCTAGACGTTGTTAAATACAAATTTAGATTTCAACATTGCGTTGAGGTCTTGGCGCCCATTAAAACAACATAGCTTAGGCAAAGGTAAACAGTTACATTTCTCACCCAACAGTTAGGAGCTAGCAAAACGTTTCACTTGTCGCCGACAACTTGGGGCTGAAAACCTAATAACATTTTGTGGAAGGAGAAGGGTATATATTTCTGTGCCTGTATTTTGGGGGTTATTTGTCTGTATCAGTGTATATCATTATGGGGGATGAGAAAGAAAGACAGATGAGGTTACGTAGTGGTCATCAACGGGAGAGTGATGATACGAGCAGTATGTCGAGTGATGGTAGTACCGGGGTAGCGGAGGTAAATCCCGATACTGAAACAGGGAGTGTAGGCGGCCAACCAGAATTAAAAACTTTACTTCTCGAATTTATGTATCAGAACAAAGTTAGTAGTGATGCCTTAAATGCAAAGTTAGAACAGAATAACGCTAAATTAGAACAAAACAGTAGGGAAAATAAAGAAAGTACAGAAGCTTTAAATGCAAAGTTAGAACAGAATAACGCTAAACTAGAACAAAACAGTAGGGAAAATAAAGAAAGTACAGAAGCTTTAAATGCAAAGTTAGAACAGAATAACGCTAAACTAGAACAAAACAGTAGGGAAAATAAAGAGAGTAATAGGGAATTGAGCGATAGTTTAAACGCCAGATTAGAACAAAACAGTAAGGAAAATAGAGAGAGTACTGAAACTTTAAATGCTAAATTAGAACAAAACAGTAGGGAAATGAGTGACAAATTCGAACTGATTAGAGGTGAGATCAGGGGGGTGATGGAAGAAAAGGCTAAAGAGATTATTGCAGATGTAGACAGAAAATTAGGAAAAGTACAGGAGGAGTTGGAAATTAGAATCAGTACACAGGCTGAAAATTTAAAAGAACTAGTGCAACTGGAAACACAGCAGGTCAAAAAGCAATTGGGGGGAGAAATTGACAAAATTCAGGAAGCTACTAAAGAGGTTAAGGAACAGCTGGGGGGTAGAATTGAGAAAGTCCACTCACAAATAGTTGCAGAAGTAAATGATTTAAGAGAGAGTAATAGAGAGAGCATTAGCAAGATTGAGGAGAAACAAGCAAAGCTATATGATAAAGTAGAAGAATCAGAAGGAAACATTAAATTAACAGTAAACAGTATTGAGAGGAAGGCTGAGGAGAAAATCGCAGAATTAGAATTAAAATTAAAAGCTAGGATCAGGCAAGAAAATAGTCAGAATAGGCCAGTTTTTGTGAATAGCACACACAGGGAGGTAGAACTGGGTAAGTTCAGCAATCGACAGGGGTGCCCAATGGAGTTCATGAACACTATAGAAAATAAATTCGGGGAAAGGTTGGAAAATGGTAGTATTGAGTGGTGCCAGGTAGTTGAAATTTTAGAACAAGTGTTTGTGGGGGAAACGAGGAATTGGTTTGCTGTCTACAGAGACAAGTTTACTGATATGAATGATTTTAAAATGAAATTCTGTGAAAAGTTCTGGAATGAGGTTATTCAGTCGCAGCATCGTGAGGGAGTAGTGTGTGGTAAATATAACCCTAAAGGAAGCTCCACCATGACCGAATACTTTTTAGGGCAGGTATTAGTGTGTAAATATCTGGATGGCTTGAAGGAGGAAAGTGATGTGGTAAGGTTGCTACTTAGGCACTTTCCCTATAGGATCAAGGAGGCTGCTTGTATCCAGAATGTAAAGACTATATCACAAGTAGAAAATTTGTTAAGCACATTTGATGCACTAGGGAGAGGGGGTTATGAGGACAATTTCAATCGGAACCAGGGTAATAATAATAATAGACCTAATGAAGCCAGGCATCAAGAAGTTCAAGGGAACGGTGGCGAAGGGGCCAACGCTCAAAATAGAAATAATAATAATCAGCTATATCAGAACAGAGGAAATGGCTATGGTAATCAGTATCAAGGGAGGAACAATGATTTCAGGGGAAATCAAGGGAGGAACAATGATTACAGGGGAAATCAAGGGAGAAATTATAATGACAATAATTACAACCAGAATAGGGGTCAAGGAAGAGGACAGCCTAGTGGTAGTAATATACAGCCAAACAATGACAACACAACTCAGAACAACCAGACCAGTGCAGTAGTAACTAGTACTACGGCCAGCTGTAGCGGTTCTTTAAACGCGAACCAGGCTGCGAAGTAAGGTCAGAATCTCAGTCTGTAGCATGCCCTGTCCATACAATTATACAGGAACCCTATGACCTAAATGTAAGAAATGAATTATTACATGAACTAAATGATGAAGGTATTATTCAGGAAGTGGTTAGTAAGAGCCCCATAGTTAAATTTAACGTGTCCGAGGCGTACACAGATGTTTTAATTGATAGTGGTTGTATGAAGAGTTGCATAAGTAGTGCATTTTATGATAAAATGAAAGGAACTGGAGTAAATTTTGAGGAGATGCCAATTAAAAGCACTTTTGTTATCACAGCTGTTGGGAAGAGGTCTAAAGTAATTTCTAAGCAAGTTTTAGTAGACATTAAAATTAATAATCATGTAGAGAAGCAGATTTGCCTTGTAATTCCAAATTTAGTATTCAGTGTTATCTTGGGTTCAGAGTGGCTAAGTAGAGTGTCTGGTAACTTATGTTATGATGTAGGGAGTTTGAAATTTAAATGGGGAGATTCTGAAGTAGAAGTAGCGTTCAATGACCGTATTCAGAGGAGTAGTATTGTAGGTGTGATTTGTACTTTAAATGAGATATCGCCAGCCGTAGAGCGGGGTTCTCCATGTTTTGTGGGCAGTGTGATTACGAACGGAAGTCTAGAGGACTCGTTACGTGAGGCTGCATTTCAGGGTAATATAGAGGTGGAACAATGTGTTCGGCTCTATGATGTGTTATTGTGTAATAGGAGAGTTTTTGAGGATCGCATTGGTATGGCCAATTGCTATACACATTCATTGAACGTTATTGATAGGTCAGTATTCACAGGACATAGATATCCTGTACCTTTCGCTTATCAGAGTGCAGTTGAGGCACAAATTAATCAGATGCTTGAAGATGGGATTATTGAGCACTCTAACAGTCCATATGTTAATTCTTTGATCACGGTACCCAAGACCGACGGCACTGTTCGTATTTGTTTAGACGCTCGTTTGGTTAACAGTAGAATTAGTTCAGATCAGCTGAAATCTATGTCAATAGAGGAATTAATGCAAACATTTGAGGGGAAGAAGTATTTCACTTGTGTAGATTTGAGTTCCAGTTTTTGGCTAGTGCCACTTATGTACGAAGATAGACCATTTACAGCTTTTAGTCATAAATATAACCTTTATCAATTTTGTAGAACACCTTATGGGTTAAAGAGTAGTTCAGCAGCTTTAATTAGGGCTTTAAACATCGCATTAGGGGATGACACAGGAGAGTTTGTAACCATTTACATAGATGATATGGTAATTAGTTCACGCAGTTTTGAGGAGCATCTACGTCATTTAAATATAGTTTTTCAGAAGTTAGATCAGGCAGGGTTCACTTTGAAGCTGTCTAAGTCGTCATTCTGTCAGTCAGAAGTGACATTTTTAGGTCATAGAGTGTCAAGTAGAGGGGTGACACCATAGGAAGGTAGGGTTAGCATGTGTGGACAGTAGCAACAGGGCATCGTTACAGACACTGAGAAATATGCTAGGTAGAGCAACGTGAGGACGTTCATTTAAGGGACCACTTGCAAGGTTGGAAGCAGGTGACGCAGAAACATTTATAGTTTCCAAACGTATTGGCAAAACAGCATATGTGCTGGAGAATAGTGAGGGAAACAGATTATACGGGACGTATAATATACATAGTCTACGAAAGTATGTGTCATAAAGTGAGGAGGTTTAGCTGGCGAGCCAGCCTATCAAATGAGTAAGTGTGGTATTTGGTGCGTGGGAGGAGATGGTCTTCCAGGCAGGCGTATCAGGAGTCACACAGGGGGGTAGTATGTAAGTAAATGAGAGTTTTTAAGGTACAGGGAAATATGACGGGATTGTCGGATGCTGTTGAGCACTAAATTGTCTCGATGCACCAAGGCCATTTTGGCAGCGCTGATGGGTTCCCATTTATCTCCAAGAGATGGGGGAGCGCTTGAATAGGGCTTGTTAGCTTAAGGCGTCCACGAGATAAAAGATGGGCCATCAGAATGCGAGACAGTCCTTCATGAAACTCATACATATCAGCACACGTGATTTCTGTTTACGGCCTCGCCATGTAAGATTTGTAAGTGTGTAATTTAAGATAATCTGTACAATGGTATTATTTGTGTGAGGAGAAATGGTCTGTGTTGAGAGCTAGTATTAAGTAGAATATGGTTAACGGGAACTTAACAAGACAGGGCGCTTACGGCACAGAAATATTTGGTGTTATATGTAATGCGCATTTACTGTTTTTTTTTCAGAAGTCAATATTAATTTAATCTACTTCAAAGAGAGATTAAGTATTATGGTCACGAGGCGCTGCCACAATAGTGTGATCGTGTGCTCAGTGATAAGTGGAATTAAATGTCACCATAAGGAGGGGACCTCCAGTGAAATTAGGAAGTTCTAGGGTGATATAAATATATCAGAACACCTTCAATGCGTGTGATATGACATCATAAATACATAGTGCTCACACATTAATTATGTCTATTTCTCCAACATAGAGAAATTTGAGAGGCGGAAATATCCGTGGAACACTATTCCATATGTAAAACATTGGACTGGTTGCAAAGTGCAATCCATTGTGACAACAAACTTTGACGCAAAGTGCGTGAAGAAAAAATATGAGTGTATATATCTGTAATTTAGGGTGATTTCATTTATGTAATATGTATTTTGGATGGGGTTTATTAACGTGTCTGGGATAATCGGATAATGGACCGTCGTCACGGTAAATCATCCGATGATCCGAGGCGAATATGTAACGTGTTTTTCGAGGGGTTTTATGCAACTTGCATAAGTCAGTAGGAAGCCATTCTATATTTATTTACGCGGCAAATTGTTCAGCCAAGAGAATTTTTCATGTTAATTTATTATTATTATTATTAATTTATTATAATTATTATTAAGGTATTTTCGGAGCATTTTATAAAAATTATTAGCATTCAGATAGGTTTTCTATGTCTTAGAAAACCCTATCCAGCAAATTATTACGAACGACGATATCATAGAAAATTATCTGATTACGGAATTTTACGGAGTTTTCGTCAGTTAGGGTATATCGAGAGACGTGACTCACTGGGATTTCAAGTACACGCTTAATCTTGTCGAGAAGCATGACACAATCTTGGGTCGCAAGGTCTAGAAAAGACGAATTGTTGGAACGGAACCCTCCCGCCGAGTGTAATGACCCGGAGGAGGAGAAGATCGCGTGGTGGGTCAGCCAATCAGGGGAGACGACGTAAGCTAGTTGGGACTGAAGAGTGGGGAGCCGGCGTGTGGTTATATCGTTCGACGCGCCGTGAAACATGGACTATCTGTGAAATACTTGAGGAGTATGGATGCGCGTGCGTGTCGCTCCGATGTTCAGTGGAGTTAGTGACTATCTGTGAAATACTTGAGGAGTATGGATGCGCGTGCGTGTCGCTCCGATGTTCAGTGGAGTTAGTGACTATCTGTGAAATACTTGAGGTGTACGGTCGCAAGTGCGTGTCGCTCCGATGTTCAGTGGAGTTAGCGACGAACTTTTGTAAAACTTGGTTGTACGAGTGTTTGGGTCCGAGGTACGGACCATAGAATTATCTAAGCTACCAGAATATCATCAATTTCCGACGGAGATGACGACGTCCAGGAGACTGTGGGAAGCTCACAGCATCAGCAAGTACGAGGGAAATGCTTTGGCAATTTCCAGTGGTAAGCGCCAATGACGCAGAAATACGCAATCTCTCATTTTCTTTGTTTTACATTTCATATTTCAGTAACTTCATAGCTTGGAAATAAGAGTAAAATCAATTTATCAGACTCCGTTTTCACGTAATTTTCTATCGGTAATATTCAAATCACAACGCTCCAATTTAAATTTTATACTTATTATTATTAATTTTGCTATTCTTGTTTTATATAATAAATTCATTTCTTTTACAATGCAATCTTTGCTTTCAGTAGGTAGCATTAGATAAAGACCAATTCCTTCTCCTGATACAATTGTTTGTTGGGTTAATGATCAAATCATACCACGATCTGAGTGAATAGAGTCTTGAAGGTGTTCTGCCAGAGCTAGACGTTGTTAAATACAAATTTAGATTTCAACATTGCGTTGAGGTCTTGGCGCCCATTAAAACAACATAGCTTAGGCAAAGGTAAACAGTTACATTTCTCACCCAACAGTTAGGAGCTAGCAAAACGTTTCACAGTTTATGTTTCACTTCCATGGAGCACCACGCTCCAGACAAAGGATTTCAATAATAACTTTCTAATATTTCTAAATCTATATTTGATATCAACAAATTTCTTTTCTGTATAAATGCCTTTCCTGCCTGAGCCAACCTACTTTTTATATCCTCTTTGCTTCGTCCATCACTAGTTATTTTGCTTCCCAAGTAGCAGAAGTCTCCTACTTCCTTTAGCTTTTCACCTGCCATTCTGATGTCAATAGGGGAATTAGGTCCGGGTTTGATTCTCGGCTCTGCCAAGAAATTTAATTCTGGTCCGATGTTTGGAATGGGGTACATTCAGGCTCGTGAGGCAAAACTGAGAAGAGGCGGGTGCAATTCCCACCTCAGCCATCCTGGAAGTGGATCTCCGTGGTTTCCCACTTCTACTCCAAGCAAATGCGGGATGGATCCTAAATTAAGGCCACCAATGCCTCCTTCCCAATCCTCATCTAAATTACAAATACGCACACTAATACAGTCATCACAATAACACAAGTTATCAGGCAATGTACACACACCCAAGTACACGGAGCTACATGACCACGATCAGTGGCGTAACTACGGGGTGTGATTACGGGTATCACTTCCCCCTCCCCCACAGCCAAATATTTTAAAAATACCTATTTTGATGACATTTATATATATATAAAAAAACAATTTTCGGATTGTTGACAAATGATTGGATAATGTACGTTTATAATTTATATTCTTAACTGGTGTAAATGAGAAGTGTAATTACTATCGAGACCAAACATGTAGGTTTGCTTTCATTGATTGTCTTATTTTGCCCCCGATCAAAGCAAAACACATGACCTAAACAGAAAGCAAAAAGCTAAATTAAAAAGCAAAAAGCAGAAAAAATATAAAATCAAAAAACAAAAATTCAAATCCAAAGCAAAAGCAGAAACGAACAAAAAAAAAAAACAGAAAAAAAAACACAAAATCAAAAAAGCAATTAGTTCAAATTTGATTCCGCTCAAACCCCTTCAGAAGCAAATCCTAGCCACTGACCACGATATTACAAGGCCCTCTAAATTAATCAACAACAACAACTCAATGCACGTGAGGGGTGCATTGTGAATTTGTCCCATGAGACCAGTTGAATTTGGTGTGGCAGCGCTGCTCGTCAATAATCTTTGTAATCCGGGTAAACCCTATAACAGCCCCTTCCCCCCTCCAGCGCAAATAATATTTAGCCTAATCACATTTACATATATTTCTGGTAGTCTTATATTTCCCAACTGAAAAAAGTTATCAATCCATTTTTGGTCGCTTGGTTGGTTCCTTAGTTCAGGGGCTGCGACAACGCAGTCATATAGCCCCGTGTACTTTGGGTGTGTGTAGAATTTGTCTGATAACCGGTGTTAATTGTGATGGCTGTATTAGTAGCTATGTTTCATCTATGATACAGGTAAGGACTGCAGACGATCAATTTTCAAGTAGTTCCTACTTGTGCTACCAAATACTACCATCCACGGCACCTAGCTGCGAACTTGGATACTATGTGTTATTGCAACCAGCACCTGATGACGAACGTCGGAACTAATAGAGCGTTACCAAATCTAATTTACAAATTTTAGCGTCACACAGTTGTAGTTAGTGGAAGGTTGTTTTGCATGTCATAAATCTATATGGGCCCGCCGGCATTACTTCCCCTCCGAAAGAAGCCATGCTGAGGGATTTTTAACGTTCTTAAATCGGCTTTGGTGGAGTAGTTGGTAGCATGCTGAACTGCTGTGCCCAAGATTGCGGGTTCAAACCCGGCCGAAGTTGTCGGATTTTTAAGAACGTTAAAAATCATTCAGTAGGGGGAGAGTGTTGTACCTTGGAACAGTTTTTACATTTATTTTTTATTTTTTTTGTTTGAATTTCGTGAATCCTACATATATTATACCTCATTAATATAGGTTTTTCGACTTATTTTAATGCAGTTTGATTTGTGTTCAGTGTCAGATTTTAGTTTTTTTTTTAAATAATTTGTTGAACTCTGCAACATATTCCAAGGTACAACACTGTCATCTTCCTTGGAACAAGTTTGACAATTATGACAGAATTGCTGAATATGAAAAAAATATTGTATTCTTTGCAAGGAATGACATGGTTATTCATCTGTATATGTATACATAATATTAAACATGTTGAGTCACTGGACACATAATTATTCTCTCATTACAGTCTCTAAAAAATGACTTAACAATTTGATGCGAATGACTATTAACATGACAATAAAATGAATCAGATTAAACTAGTTCTACTATCAGTTTTCCTTCATAATATAGCAACAGCGAAATCAAACACAGATTTGTTTCAGTGAACGTTGTTTCTGGAAGTTATGAAGTCTATTTCAAAGTGCATCTGTTTCTTTTGTCGCTGGGTGACACCAGACACATTTGGCTGAGGCAATTTCAATATGACGTCTTCCTTGGAAACATCATATAGTGTATTCTTGTCAAAGATGAAGTTTTTAGTGTCACCCTGTCTCTTTAAAAACTGAATTTTATACTCAGAACAACATACATTTTTCATATTCATGTATTTTACCTTATGAATAGCCCATACTATGTGGACTACTTCAGATTATTGGGTCCAGATCTATTAATACTGAGTTGGATTCAGGTCAATACAGAATAAGAACAAGATAATGTTTCAAAATAGCATTTAGGAGAACATAGTGTACCTTGTAATGTACCTAGGAACACCCATTGTACCTTGGAACATGTTCCAAGGTACAATGGGTATGTGTGTTCCAAGGTACATGATGTAGCCATTTCAGGGAAAAACATGCATTTCTTTTGATAGGTTAGGTAGAACAAAAATGTAACCTGTACATAAGTTAGCCCATTTACATACTAACCTACTGTCGACCAAAGTATTATGTGTACTCGAGTTTGAAGGTTGTTTGTGAAGTAACCAATAGACCTACATAAAATCCAATCACATCATCATTTTCGTCGTTCTATTGCACGTTAGCTCATGTAGGTTTGGAATTTTTAATTTATATTTTAATATTTTTTATCGCAGTTGGAACACAAAAGGTGCACGTTTTTAAGCGTGTTTCAACCATGCGTCACATTTAAGAATTATTATCTCAAAAACCCGTCATCAGATCGAATCCAAATTTTAACATAATATACATTGGAATGTTGTATAACTGATTTATTAATTTCAAAATGTTGTGTGTCCAAGAAAAAAAGTTGTTATCATTTTTGTAAGGTAACTTTTTCTCGGCTCGGGGTGGTTGGAAAATGTAGTTCTTAGTTGCGATGTAATCCTTATACACCAAAAAGTTATGCTGTATGACTGTGAAATACGTAAATTAACTCACTTATTTTATATCGGTTTGTATTTGTAGGCGGAAATAACACATCGTTCACCACCTACCCGCACCGGGAAAGCTGTACAGCGTTGCTGTGATGGAGCCCATCACTTCCAAGCGAGGCACGCCATGATGCGTGATGGGCTCTATTTCGGCAACGCTGTACAGCTTTTCTGGGAGCGGGTAGGTGGTGAACGATGTGTTATTTCCACCTACAAATACAAACCGATATAAAATAAGTGAGTTAATTTACGTATTTCACAGTCATACAGCATAACGTTTTGATGTACTATAAGGATTACATCGCAACTAAGAACTACATTTTCCAACCACCCCGAGCCGAGAAAAAGTTACCTTACAAAAATGATAACAACGTTTTTTCTTGGACATGCAACATTTTGAAATTAATAAACCAGTTATACAACATTCCAATGTATATTGTGTTAAAATTTGGATTCGATCTGATGACGGGTTTTTGAGATAATAATTCTCAAATGTGACGCATGGTTGAAACACGCTTAAAAACGTGCACTTTTTGTGCTCCAACTGCGACAAAAAATATTAAAATATAAATTAAAAATTCCAAACCTACATGAGCTAACGTGCAATAGAACGACGAAAATGATGATGTTATTGGATTTTATGTAGGTCTATTGGTTACATCACAAACAACCTTCAAACTCGAGTGCACATAATACTTTGGTCGACAGTAGTGTAAAAATTGAAGGAATCTCTTTTACCTGTGAGAACTACTTATATGCCTATATGAAATCGTTTTAAAAATACTTTCAAGTACCAAAAAGGTTTATACTTTTTTTTGTAGGTTAGGTAATGGGCATAGCACTTATGCTCTGAACCCAGTCACAGCCGTAAAAAATACCATTACACTTGGAGAGTATCCAATATTTGAACTAGAAACTACAGGAAAATTGTAACAAATACATTCGAGGACACAGATAGGTTCTCATCTTCACACCAAGCGACGTACCTTAGTGACTTACTACTTGAACACAAACATGACATCGTCACACTTAAGGGTATGGAAATTAAAAAGTAAGGGAGCATTCGTGCAGAAATCTAAGGAAGACATGAATAACAGAAGGAATGGGAGAATGAAGGAGCACAGAAATGTTGAGAGGGAGGGGGAAACCTAACGAACGTAAAGTGTTGAGAAAGGGGGATCGTTGTGTGTCATAAAGAGAGCATTGAAAAATTAATGATTAATAGTACCGATTGCCGTAGAACAGTCGCAGAGATCCGAAGGACGAAGCTTACAGCGGGTCATATATACCGGAGTCAATGCATGATGAAAACGTAAACGAATGTCGTAATAATATGACGGCCAGTGTAAGATCCATTATAAAACCAAGGGTGTCTAGGGATAGTGGGTTGAATTCTATAATATAACCTGGCTTTCGTGCGTGTATAATCCTGCCATTCTTGTAATTAAGTACCGGTAATTGAGATTTGAGAGTGGGGAGATAATCTGAGGCGGGGGTAGCCACATTCGTCAATCCATCATGACCCATGGCCGCTTGCTTTGCTGTTTTGTCGACTAAGTCATTCCCCGATAGGTTGAAATGTCCTGGTATCCATGAAAAAACTATCCGGTAGCCCAAATGAGATAATTCATACGTTAAATTTACAATATTAAGTATAAACCAATTATTCGTAGTATGATATGATGTAACGCCTGGAGTACACTTTTAGAATCAGATAGAATTAAGGCTTTAGTGATGTTATGCCTTTTAATATACATAAGTGCTTGCGAATAGCAAATGCTTCTGCCGAAAAAATAGAGAGGGTATGCGGTAATTTAAAGGAGGCGAGATATGATATAGAGGGGATATAAAAGGCAGCACCCGTACTCGAAGGAGAGGGAAATTTTGATCCATCTGTGAATAGGGTTTGAATAAACTTTTTTGATGATATTCGGAGAGAAGTTGTAGTTTGGGAAGAATGGGTGTTGTTAATATTGCCATTTGTCTGAGGAGATATCGTGAAGACAGATAACGTCTCCGAAGGTGAAGCGGTTGCTCTGCCGCCTCGACGAGAAGAGCTTGTGTGGGGGTGGAAGAACCATTCTGAGGGCGGGGTATTGTAGCTTATCCAATTCATTGAGGCGTGTTGTTGGCATGATATCATAAAAGTGACTACTGTAATCGAGGACAGATCTAATGAGATTTCTGTAAAATAACAATAATATCTGAGGATCAGCTCCCCACTTACGACGAGTTAAGGACCGTAATATATTTAATTTCTGGGACACATGAGCTTTTAAGTGAGTAATTTGAGGCGTCCGGGTCAATTTATCGTCTATGAGGAGTCCTAAATGTTCTGTATGGTGTACAATAGGAATAGTACCCTGATTATAGCGGATCGGCGACCGGTCACACACCCGTTTATGACTGAAGAGCAGAGCCGCATTTTTGAGAGGAACAGTATCAAGACCATGTGAGAGCAGCCATGAATGTAATATCGTGAGAGCACGTGACATGACCTGCCGACACGTATTTATATCAGAATGGGAACAATATAGGAGTATATCATCAGCATATTGTATTAGGCAGACATGAGGAAGTAAAAGCCGTTCGATTTCACTAGTATAAATGAGGTATAATATACCACTCAAAATATCCCCCTGCGGCAGACCAGAAGACGAATACCTGTAATTTAACACCGTATGAAAGGTGGAAAGTGTGATATGCCGTCGTCGGAGAAATGCCGAGATGATTTTAATAAAATTGATCGGAAATTGTTGTTGTTGGAGTTTTTGCAGTAAAATGACGGTATTCACATTATCATAAGTCCCTTTAATATCTAAAAAGACTGCTAATGTTGAGTGTTTACGGCAAAATGACAAAAATACATCAAGAAGAAAAATATTCAAGGCGTCAGTAGTAGATTTCCGTTTAGCAAAGGCGTATTGAGTTTTTGGAAACATATCATAATATTCTAAAGTCCATAAAGCGTGTCAATAAAATCCGTTGGAAAGTCTTCCGAATACAGGACCCAAGATGTATACCACGATAGCTTCCTGCTAAATCGGGATTTTTGCCTGGTTTTAAAATAGGAACTACTAAAAACTCATTCCAATCCTCTGGGACATTGCCAGAGCCTAAGACGGAATTAAAAACATCTAATAGAACCTGTTGTGCATTATTGTGGAGATTATTAATGACGTGGTATGATATATATAGTCTGGTCCCGGAGTAGTAGATGTTTTGTGTGCTAAGGCTAATTGAAATTCGGAAACAGTTACCGGATGCAAAAGACAAGAAAACATAGGGTTGTGTTCCTGGGATGGAAAGATAATTTCTTGTTCCACAAATTCAGGAGTCATCGTGTGATAAAAATCGACTGACTGATCATAATTCAAACGATGTAGACTTGGACATAAGTGGCGTCGCGATAAGGTTTTTTACACAGTCCATATTTGAGTAATGGGTGTCTGGTGGTGTATATGAGAGACGTATTCTCTCCAAGCTGATCGCCGTTTATCATTAAAGGATCTGTTGGCATTTTGCAACAAACTTTTTATAATGGTGATAAGTATACGGGGTATTGTACGTTCGAAAAAGTCGTAATAAATGTTTGCGTCTCTTCACCATTCACGTACATTCCTCGTCCCACCAGAGTAGTAAGGACTTTCTCTTACCAGGGGTGCGTGCACTGGGAATTAGTGGATGATAAGTGTCAAAATATTGAACAATGTAGGCAATGATAAAAGTATAGGAGGCACGAACCGGGGGTGCCGTATGACAATAGTGCTGTTGGATGTAGTTGAAAAATTGAGCTGAATCAAAACTTTTGAAACTCCTAGTAAAAACTGGAGTAGGCAATGTATTACTAGGACGAGGGACAGAATCAAAGGTCATCAATATCGGATAGTGGTCACTTTGGTGTAAATCAGGGGTCGTGTGCCATATAATTCTGTGGGCCAGAGAAAGGAGTTGGTGAACCATTTCAAATCTGGAGATGGAACAGCTGAGCTGTTGTCATGGTATTCCTACCCTTGGGTGTCATGCGGACGCAACCCTAGTCTGTATGAAGGCCATTGAAATCCCCACCAATAACGTGGGAGGTAAAGGAATTACAGTAGGAAAAAAAGGAATGCCATTGTCTGAAGTTACCTTTGATAGCCGGAGGAATATACAAATTAGTGATTATAGGGAGGCAACAGTTATGGTTAGCACATATGTTCTGGGGAGAGGAAAAAGAAATGGGATAACCTGGTATGAAAGCCGTTCATGGATTAATGTTAGGACACCACCACATTGCGGTCCATCTTGGCGTTCAATGTTATAGCTTTATACTTAAATAACTTGGAAATGAAGCCACAATGGATGCCACCAGACAAACAGTGCTGCCTAGGGTGGCAAAGTAATGAACTCAACCCAGCTATTCCAAAGAAAGTTTACTAAGATCAAAGATAATGCGACTGTTCCAAGGTACAAACGTACCAAGGTACAACACTCTTCCCTATGCCTTCCTTCAGAGGGGAAGTAAAGCAGGCGGTCCCATGTCATATATTTATGGCATGTAAAAGATCCTTCCACAGACTAAACTTGTGTAAAGCTAAATTGTTAGGTTAGATTTCGTCGGAACGCTCTATCAAAGTTCCAACGTTCACCACCAGGTATCATTGATATCTGGTGGCGAAAGTTGGAACTACTTGAAATTGAACGGAACTTGTCCGCTAGAAGCAGCTATAGACTCAGGCGAGCCGAACATGTCCTCGGACGCTCCCGGCACTAAAAGCCATGCGATAAATAAATAAATAAATAAATAAATAAATAATAACGCTCTTTAAAAAACGACGACTTCGGCCGAGTTTGACCCCGCGATATTAGGCATAGAAGCTCAGTATGCTACCAACTACGCCACCGAAGCCGCTTGAGTGATACTCTAAATAGCTTCAAAATTTCTATGAGTTTAATTGTCGTCTGGCTGCGTGGCTCAGGGGTAACGTTCTCGCTTGCTGAGCCCAAGGTTGCAGGTTCGAAACCTGGCGCAGTCAGCTGGCATTTGAGGGTGCGCAAATGCGAGGGAGCCGTGTCAGTACATTTACTGGCACGTTAAAGATCCCCTTCGGGGCAAAATTCCGGCACCCCGGCGTCTCTAAAAGCTAGGGTAGTTAAAAGGGACGTAAAACCAATAACATTATTATCATTATAATTGTGTTTCAGCCGCTGGCGAAGAACGACGAGAGCCTGGATATGTCTAGCCGGAGGCCCGAACTTCCCCCACCACCAAGGCTGCTACAAGTGCCCCCATCCAGTGTGAGTCCTCCTAGTCGGGAAGGAGCCGTGTCGCCAAGCCAAGGCCCACCCGCCATGCACCAGAGCCCCGTGTCACCCCTACACTACCAGAACCGACCCAAGAGCCCTCCAGGTTTGTCTAAGTTTGCACTAGATACTATACTGTACCTTGGAATTCACGGTGAATTAGAAGGAAATGGTCAGATTTATTTATTTATTTATTTATTTATTTATTTATTTATTTATTTATTTATTTATTTATTTATTTATTTATTTAGCGTATGGCTTTTAGTGCCGGGAGTGTCCGAAAACATGTTCGGCTCACCAGAGGCTGTAGCTGCTTCAAGCGGACACCCATGGTGTGAGCTACAAGTTCCGATGTGAGCCACGGTGTAAACGGCTCCACAGGTACAAAGTGGGGAGTCTTCCTTTCTCATTAGGTACGAGTGGGTGGATCTTGTATGACTTATCCTTAGCCTACACAAAATGACGGACTCTCTCCGTGACCGGAAAGAGCTCCGCCCCACGCGAGTACTTCCCTTGATCGCTCTCAGTTTACTGGGCAGTGGATCAGCTAGCCACTGACTCTCCCAAAATGTCAGAACTTGTAGGCGAAACTGAGAGCAAATATCTCTAACGGGTACCTCCATTGGTCGAGGTGGTTTTTTTTTTGTCGTGTAGCCTCCTGAGAGGCCGAGTGCCGGTCTTTCTAGTCGACGCCCGTGGGCGACCTGCGCGTCGGGATGAGAGATGGAATGGATGAAGATGAATGAAACTGTGGAAGGAAGCAGCCGTGGTCTGTCAAAAGGTACTGTCCCAGCATTTGCCTGGTGTTGAAAATGGGAAACCACGGAAAACCATTTCAAGGACAGCCGACGGTGGGGCTCGAACCCACGCGTCTACCGAGTCAGCAGAGAGCTTGGCCCCATGACCTGACGCTGCGCTTTAGCCCGCGTAGCCACTACTGTCGGTTGAGTTGGAAGTGATACCGCCTCTTTTGCAGCTTGATCCGCTAACTCATTTCCTGCCAATTTCAAGTAGTTCCAGCTTTCGCTACCAGATGTCACTGACACCTAGTGGTGAACGTTGGAACTTTGATAGAGCGTTTCAACGAAATCTAACCTAGAAATTTCGTTTCACACACGTTTAGTTAGTGGAAGGATCTTTTACATGCCATAAATCTATGACATGGGACCACCGGATTTACTTCCCTCCGAAGGAAGGCATACTGAAGGATTTATTTTAACACTCTTAAAAAATCCGACGACTTCGGCCGGTTTGAACCCGCGATCTTGGGAACAGCAGTTCAGCATGCTGCCAACTACGCCACCGAATCCGCTAATGGTCAGATTTTGAGGGTTGATGGAACAGGTGATCATGGAGTTATACCGGATTATTCAGCAGTCCCTTCCAATATCGTTTGCTGCAACCCAACTAACGCGTGTTGGCAGGAAGTTCGGAAATATTCTCTGCTTGCAACAAGAGCTGCCCGTTCCGGAGTTTGGATATCCCATTAAGATCACCAAATTTCCCCTCGATTTCTACAGTAAATATAATAAGATTACACCAGTTTAAAATATCCACCGTCTGTCCTGGTAGCTACCAGGTAGCGTGGAGACCTTTCTACTGGGAATCGCTAGTTAAAGGCTTCGCTCGACACTCTAAAAGACGGCTTTTTAAGGGGGTAAATCTCTGCAGTTTTTTTTATAACGTTTAGACGTCATCCTCTAGTTAGTTAGTTATTGTTGTTTTAAGGGGCGGAACTACGAGGTCATCTGCCCCTCTTAACACATATTAAAGAATACAAATTTGGAATTGAATTTAAAATTTAGAGGTGGACACCGAAATTTGAAGAGACCTAAAATTAATAAAACAAAAAACAAAAAATACGGAAAAACAAAAAATTATCATTCAAAAACGAACAAGTCGTTGAGTCAATGTACACTGGAAAATTTAGATTGCTGGCCCTAACCCACTCTCACTTATAAAGCGGATAACGCGATCAGCAGCCACCGCGTCATCGGCGAATATAAGTTTGAGTGTCATCTGCAAACCAAGGTTTCTTCATAAGTCAGCAAGATCCACACACTCGGTTAAAATGTGGGCCACGGTGAAAACGGCTCCACAGGTATCAAGTGGGGGGTCTTCCCTTCTCATCCCCCTAAATCTTCCTCCACGAAGAGGAACGAGGGCCATCACTTTCAGCGCCACCCAACCAACGCAATACCTACCTGGCGATATTAAGTATTGCCGGGGTCCTAGTGCCTTGATCCAGTGTGATCTATTCGGCGCAAGTATTCGGTCATGCAGGGACCTTCGTTGTGAGGCGGATACTACCGTTAATTTACATGACGAACTCACCTGACGGGATGGGGAATACCGTCTAGGCTTTCTGGCCAGGTGGCCAAGTTGGTGGCCCTTCCCCTAACGGCATGCATGTTTCTTTCTGAGGGTCAAACCAAAATTGGGACCGGAAATCGTAAGACTTTTTTTTAAAGGCCCCCTATTAGTCGCCTTTTATGACAGGCAGGGGATACCAAGGATGAATTCTGCCCTCCCCATACCCCAATCAAAGTAAGTCATGTCAGACGGTCTTGTCGGCCCTATTAGTCGCCTCCTACGACAGGGAGAGCATACCGTGGGTGTATTCTGCCCCACACCCACTTTACGTAATGGTAATTTTTGAATACCATTTTTCAGTATTACCTATAATAAAATTTAATTGCATCCGAATGTCCAAAATACAATATTCATGTTGGTTATTTAGTCTATAGATCTTTGCTATACTCTAAAACAGACTTTGTCCTATTTTTGCATCGGTTGATGTGATAGCGTTCACATCCTTCACTACACAAAGTACACACACACACTCATTTCCTACTTCATGGAAATGTGTCGTCGCACATAGTTTGTGGTGATATCCATGAACCGCTAAACTTGTGATGACATGCCCTAATTCTTGATTTGCCTCCGTCCAGTGTCGGTCCCACATGGCGTCTGTACAATAAAATTCAAGCCAAATATCCTCCCTTTTTTGTCTTCTCTCTTCAAGTACCTTGGCACTATTTTTAGTGGATGGTAGTAAGAACCTTGCCTTTATGTCATCGATATAGAAAGTCTCTTTGAACATTTCATATACCAGTCTCGACTTTGTGTTTATTCCAACACAAAGAGCTCTTTTAAGAAACCTTGCCTTCAATTTTTCTATGGATCGGAGGTCTGCGAGTGTTAGGTGATCCCATTTAATCTTTATCCCATAAGTTGCTACTGGGCTCACTACTGCATGAAACAGTTTCATTGCTGATTTTATTACCTATGCAAACAGTTTTTATTAGCTCTTCAGTCGGTCAACACGAATTTGCCCAAAGACTGGGCGGGGTACATTGTATGTAATATACAAACTATAAATTGAATCGATCATTGTTGAAAGGCACTAAGTCCAATTTTTAAAGTTTTGAGAGAAACACAAAAGACTGTTTTTCCGCTCTTGTACTGAAATATGAGACTTAGTATGTGGAAAGTGCACACAAACGCCGATATATAAAAAAATAGCTTTGTTCCGTATGTTACGAACAGTTAGTTATTGTTGTTTTAAGGGGTGGAACTACGAGGTCATCTTCCCCTCTTAACACAGATTAAGGAATACAAATTTGGAATTGAATTTAAAATTTTGAGGTGGACACCTAAATTTGAAAAGACCTAAAATTAATAAAACAAAAAATTAAATAAAAATAATAAAAATAAACAAAGATTACGGAAAAACAAAAAATTGACATTCAAAAACGTACAAGTATATGTTACTAACAATTTTATTGACAAAATACGTAACTGGACTTAGTTCATTTCAACATGGAACGAGCAGAATCTTTGAGCAAGGAATATCATTCACATTCTTAGTTTACTTCCTTGATTTCTAAATGAACATAATCTGGAAGTCTGAAAAAAAGGTAACATGAATGTAATAACTGTTATTTTCTTCGTGTTGAAACGCACTAACTGCTTGACTAAGTTCCTCTCAACATGAAATAACTAACTTGACGGCTGTGGTAATAGCACAAGCGCTGCCAGGACTTGGTTCCATTCATCACCAAAACATGCATCTTGCTTCCTAGGACGCAAACTCACGGTGAAAAGGATTTGACAAAATTTGAACTTAGTGCCTTTCAACAACGAGCGATTCAATTACACTCCTGGAAAATAATACATGTATTTGTTATGAGCACTGTTATAATGGCGTATCGGCGCCGTGGTGTTGGGGTAGCGCACCGTTCTCTCACCCGGAAGCCCCGGGTTCGATTCCCGGCTCCGTTAGGAATTTTAGAAACTGACGTGAGGGTTGGAACGGGGTGCGCTCAGCTTTGTGAGGACAATTGATCAGCTGTCTGATAGTGAGGCAGCACCCGGTCACGAAAACCAAGATTAATGGCCGAGGGGACCCGATGCGCTGCCCACGCATCACCACAATATCTGCAGGCCAAATGGCTGGGCAGCGGTCGCTTGGTAGGCCCAGGCCTTTCATGGGTTGTAGTGCTACGGGGTTTGTTTTGTTGTTATAACGGAGTAGTTTTAGGATTAAGCGTTTCGACCTTCAAGCGGGCATCTTGAGATCCTGTTCACTGAGTTGAAGTTTGAATTTATATACAACTAGCAGAAGTACCCATTCTTCGAACGGTCGTCGGTATTAATAACCAGACGTAATATAATTGAGCTACTGTTGCAATGGTTATGGGCTTGGAACCTGTTTGTCGACAAAGATAAATGATTAGTTGAAATATGCTCTGAACCTAATTTACCTAACGTGTACTTCCTGACGTGAAAATAAAATTGAAAACCTCGTAGACGAAATGCAATTCACGTCACATAAAACTGACCCTCACTGTTGTGTCAAGTGCGCATCCAGAGGAAGACACCTTTTGTAGCAGTTTTGCTAGCCCACACGTTGAGCGACAATTGTAACGTTTTCACTTTGCTCCACGTTGAGCGTACAAGTGTAATGTTAATTAATGCCCCATGTTGGTAGCGACAAATGTAACGGTTTGGCTGCCCCAAACTGTTGGGTGATAAATGTAACTGTTTACCTTTGCCTAAGCTATGTTGTTTTAATGGGCGCCAAGACCTCAATGCAATGCTGAAATCTAAATTTATATTTAACAACGTCTAGCTCTGGTAGAACACCTTCAAGAATCTATTCACTCAGATCGTGGTATGATTTGATCATTAACCCAACAAACAATTGTATCAGGAGAAGGAATTGGTCTATATCTAATGCTACCTACTGAAAGCAAAGATTGCATTGTAAAAGAAATGAATTTATTATATAAAACAAGTATAGCAAAATTAATAATAATAATAAGTATAAAATTTAAATTGGAGCGTTGTGATTTGAATATTACCGATAGAAAATTACGTGAAAACGGAGTCTGATAAATTATTGATTTTACTCTTAATCCCAAGCTATGAAGTTATTGAAATATGAAATATAAAACAAAGAGAAATGAGAGATTGCGTATTTCTGCGTCATTCGCGCTTACCACTGGAAATGGCCGAAGCCTTTCCCTCGTACTGGATGATGCTGTGAGCTTCCCACAGTCGCCTGGACGTCGTCATCTTTGTCGATATTTGATGATATTCTGGTAGATTAGATAATTCTATGGTCCGTACATCGGACCCAAACACTCGTACAACCACACTGGTTAGGTTTTACAAAAGTTAGTCCTCCACTCCACGGAACATCGAGCGACTCCCGCGTGAACCATACTCGGCAAGTTCTACACAGATTGTCCTCGTTCCACAGCGCGTCGAACGATATATGCACCTGTCGGCTCCCCCACTCTTCAGCCGACTTCTAGCTTACGTGGTCTCCACTGATTGGCTGCTCCCCACTACTTCCCCTTCTCAGGCTCATTACACACGGCGCGCGAATGATGAAGACGATTTCCGTTCCAACCATCCACCTTTTCTTGACGCTGCAACCCAAGATTGCGTCATGCTTCCCGACAAGATTAATCCTGTATATGAATTTCCAGTGACTCATGTCTCTCAAAATATCCTAACTGACGAAAACTCCGTAAAATTCCGCAATCACATAATTTTCTATGATATTGTCGTTCGTAATAATTTGCTTGATAGCGTTTTCTAAGACATAGAAAACCTATCTGAATGCTAATAATTTTTATAAAATGCTCCGAAAATACCTTAATAATAATTATAATAAATTAATAATAATAATAATAATAAATTAACATGAAAAATTATCTTGGCTGAACAATTTGCCGCGTAAATAAATATAGAATGGCTTCCTACTGACTTATGCCAGTTGCATAAAAAACCCTCGAAAAACACGTCTTACTTTAATAAACTTTAAAGGCTTGTGGTGGATGAAAATTCAGGTTTTTTAGCCTCCAATGGCCCAAATTCCTAAATGCAAAAAATAAAAAAAATAAAAAACTATTTCAATTCAGGAATTTTTGAAAATAATGTTGCTGTTTGAAGATATAATAGACCTTCTGTACGACACATCGCACGTTTAAGTCTTGTGAAAAAATCGAAGGTACCTCTTGACCCCCTTAAGCGCATTGATGAATTTTACAGTTTTTGTTGGTTCCGTGATAACCTTATAGCCATTTGCAAACTTTCACAGAAATTTAATAAATGGAGTGGCATTACTTCTTGCAGAAATAGATGGAAAGTTGGATGTACCTTTTTGAGACACTGTTGTCATGGTTACTGGCTTGCATTCCTACATTAGTTTATTAAATGAAATTAGTTTTCTGGGAATATCTCAGAAACACTTGGTTTTAGAGCATTAAAATTTAGTTTTCGGGGACCCTTTACGACTGTTTAGGGGCTCCGAGGTGTTTTTTTTTCTGACACCAAGGGGCTGAAAATGAGCTTTGTCTCGTCGTTGTAGGCCGTAGTATCATCATCATCATCATCCTCTTGCACAGTTTCCAGCCGTTGGCCGGGTCTGTTTGGAACACAGGCCACTCCAACGTCTTCTGTCTTCCCACCATCTCTCAGCTTCCATCCCTGTCCAGTCTTCTTCACGCTTTCTTCCATCCCTTTCAGCCACCTGTCTCTCGGTCTTCCTCTCGGTCTCTTTCCTTCCCACTTCGTCTCGTGTATCCTCCTGGGTATCCTCTTATCCTCCATTCGTTTTACATGTCCATGCCATCTAAGTCTAGATTTCTCTATACCATCCCCTAATGGTTCCTCCTTTATTAATTCTCTGGTCCTCTCATTTCATATTCTGTCCATCTTTGTAGCTCCAATACTGCTTCTCAAGAACCTCATCTCACTGGCCTGTATTTTGCTCTTCTCCCTTCCTTTCATAACCCAGGTCTCCGAGGCATACGTCAGGATAGGGGCATAGTACGTCCGATATATGATCTTTTTTCTGTTCTGAGGGACATCCTTGCTCCATAACATGCTTCTCACACTCCTCCGGAATGCTTCTGCCTGTCTCCCCCGCTCATTTTTAGCCTACTTTTCACATTTTGCAAAAATGAGGAAAAAGTAGTCTTATGAGATCGATCCGGGAAAATGTGTGTGTGTCTGTCTGTCTGTCTGCCCTTCTGTCTGTCTGGCTGTGTGTGTGTCCCCCCCTATCAACTCCTAAACGGCTGGAGCAATCGAAATAAAATTTGGTAGGAGTAAAGATCTATACCTGAATATCTCACGGCCATATTTGAAAATGATGTCAGTGCTACCAACTGCTGAAAAATCGCAATTGAAATTTGAGCTCCATGTTGGATATCTTGGAAGGTATGAATGGGAGCTATTTCAAAATCGGCACACATATAGATAATAATATTGCAGTTTAATTTCCAGAAGGACATGGCAGTGTTGCCAAAATGATTATAAGTCTACTGATAGGTCCAATATTTAAATACATATAACTTCTACACTATCAATTGGAATTCAACCAAATTTCGTATGTTGTATGTGTACATAACCAGATATGACTGAACGTATTCTTATGAACCACCAGTGCTGCCAACTGTTAAAAAATGCTCTTAATTTCTTTTATCCAAATACCAATATATATGAGAAAGTATGCAAGCCGACAGCTTTAAACTATGCACACGTATAGTAAATTACATTCTATATTAATTTGGAGTAACTTATATACGTCAGTGCTACCAACATGATTCTAAGCCTGCTGAGAGGTCCAACTTTAAATACATGTAACTTCCATACTATCATTTGGATTTCAACCAAATTTCGTATGTGCTATTTGTACCATAACAGTTATGACTATGCGTATTCTTAAGAGCAACCAGGGCTGCCAACTGTTAATAAATGCTGTCTCTATTTTTGTTACCCTAATATCAATATATCAGAAAGAAAGCAAGCCAATAGCTCTAAACTTTGCACACGTATAGTACCTGGCATTCTAGATTACTTTGGAGTAACTAATATACGTCAGTGCTGCCAACATGATTCTAAGCCTGCTGATAGGTCCAATTTTAAAATGCATGTAACTTCTATACTAAGTAATGGATTTCATTCAAAATTGGCACAACAATAGATCATATTATTTCAGATTATTTCTGACCAATACATGCATGACACTGTTGCCAACATGATTTTACGCGCGCTGTTAGATCCAATGTTTAACTGCATGTAACGTCCATGCTATTCATTGGACTCCAACCAAATTTTGTATTCTGTACCTTAAGAGATGGAACTAAGAATATATTCAGTCACCAGGGCTGCCAACTGCAGTGCTCTATTAGGCTACATTATGCCAGGTATACAGTATTTCGAACTAATTAGAAATTTCGATATTACCAACTTAATTTCGTCATTATTCTAGATAGATCCATATCGATTAATCATTGGCATGAATCTTAAATTTTAAGAAAAGTAGGCTAGTTCGTCACGGAACTTCTTGTTTCTCTATAGTTTCTTCCATTATCTTGTATCAGGCTTCCCAAATACTTGAAACTCTCCACTTTCTTCAGCTGTTCCCCTCCAATTGTTATTCCCGTTGTGGTTCTTTCCTTCTTCCTTGTTGTGATCACCATCTAACTCTTATTTATGCTAAATTTCATCCCATATCCTTGTATTATTCCTTCCCACACGTCCAACTGTTCCTGTACCTCCTCCTTGTTTCCCCAAATCATCAAATCATCCGCTAACACCATTGCTTTCATCTTTCCTTCCCCAATTACTTGTGCCACTCGGGTCATTATGCCATCCATCACCACAATGAAAAGTAACGGTGCCAGTGCACTTCCTTGTTTCAGGCCGTTTCTCTGTTCCACCCAGTCCGATCTCTCTCCTCCCACTTTCAAACAGCTCACGCTTCCCTTGTACATCTCCTTTATCCTCCGTATAGTCCATTTTTCTACTCCTCTGTCCTCCAGGGACTTCCATACTTTGTTTCTGCATACACTGTCATATGCTTTCTCAATGACCAAGAAGGCCATCAGTAGATCTGTTCCATACTCATAGTGCTGTTCTTGTAACTGTCTTACAGCAAAAATCAAATCCACTGTGGACCTTCCTGCTCTGAAGCCATGTTGCTCTTTCCTCATCCCTCCTTCTATCCTTGTCCTAATTCTCCTTTCCAAAACTTTCTCAAACATCTTTGCACAATGACTCATCAGTGTTATTCCCCGATAGTTTCTGCATTCTGTTCTACTACCTTTCTTGAAGATTGGGACAATTATTCCCTTTTTCCAGTCCTCTGGGGTCTTCCTTTCCGTAGTGTAATAATAATAATAATAATTATAATAATAATATAACAATATAGGGATAGGGATATAATTGACCTTCCGTAGCACACCAGAACGTGTAAATCGCGTGAAAAAATTCTAGAGTACCCCTTGACCCCCTTAAACACATTATATGTATTGATGAATTTTACAGCTTAATTTGGTTCCGTTATAACGTTCTAGCCGTTTGCAAACTATCTCAGTATTGTAATAAATGGAATTGTATTGCGTCTTATATTACAGCAATAGATGGACCTGTGAATTTCTGTTGCCATGGTTACCGGCTAGCTTCCTTTCATTATTGTAATAAATGAAATAAATTTTCTGGGAATATCTAAAAAACAGTTGGTTTTAGGGCCTTAAAATGTGGTTTTCGGGGGCCCCTTCGTTTCTCACATTGAGGGGCTGAAAATGAGCTTTGTCTCGCCCTTCTACGCCTATTTCTGCAAGTATTTTAAGGGGGTAGTCCCCCTTTTATGAGAGGTACAGAGAAGAGTTACATCAATGATTGGTGTCGTGCCTCTGAAGGATATCTGTACCAAATTTTACGTTGATCCACTCAGCCGTTCTCGAGTTATAAGGACACAAAAAATTGTCCACAGGCAGACAAACAAACAGACAGACAAACATTTTATTTTCGCGCGCATCCGTCATAAAACAGTCCAAAACGCGTAAATAACGCAAATTTCCGTAGAAATTCAGAAAAAACAGACAAACTTTCATTCTTATATAGAGAGAGATGTTATCTAAATACCTAGAAGTTGTAGTGCGTACAGTTGGTGTTTGAATTTTGATTCGCAGTTTGAATCTCGTTATATCAGGTTAAAAAATAAAAATATAATAACCCCTGGCACTACAACCCATGAAGGGCCTAGGCCTACCAAGCGACAGCTGCCAAGCAATTTGGCCTGCGGATATTGTGGTGACACGTGGTCAGTGCATCGGGTCCCCTCGGCCGTTAATTTTGGTTTTCGTTATGTCAGGCTAGTTAGTTTTATTTATACGGGTTCCTGAATTCATCATCATCATCATCTTCATTTTCCCTTTTCCAGCTGACACCGGGTTGGGGCAAATATGGTTCCTCTCCACTTAGTTCTGTCGTTCCACCATTCCTCTTCCGACACGGTGTTCCAATCCAGGTTCCGTTTTCTAATGCTATTCTTCACCGAGTCCATCCAGCGCATTCTTGGTCTTCTTCGTCCTCTGTTCCCTGTCATCCGTCGGTCCAGTGCTCGTCTAGGTAGCATACTTCATTCATCCGTTTGACATGTCCAAACCATCTCAATCTGTTTTGCTCCAATTTGTCATTTAGTTTCTGTATTCCCTGTTCTTTCCGTATATCTTCATTTCTTACTCTGTCTCTCCTCGTTTTCTGGACCATACTTCTCAGAAATCTCATCTCAGCTGCCTGTACTCTGCTCTCATCCCTGCTAGTCATTGTCCAAGTTTCTACTGCATATGCCATTATAGGAACATAATATGCTTTGTACATAACTTCTTAAGCCTTAATTGGTATATCCTTGTTCCATACTAGTCCCCGTACTTGTTGGTAGAAAGCACTCCCGAGTGTATTCTTCTGCTAATTTCCAAATCTAGTCTTCCTGAATTACGCAAGAATATTATGTGCATGTACACAAATTAGAACAGCACAATATAATAATAAAAGAGCTTGCGCTTAAGTAACACAACAACCTCATTTTAAAATGGCACTCGGAGCTTTAAAATGGCAGTAGGGCAAATGTAACTTCTGTAATTACATTTCTGAAAGAGGAAAGATTTAAAAGGAAGTGTTGAATTCAGAATTATGATGCAATGAGCATTTATGCGTCACGTGGTGAAAGGCAAATAAAAATATCTGAAAAGAAACTAATCGACCGATATTCTAAAAATGTTGTCAAATTGAAAAGATGCATCTTTAGGACAAAACAAATGGGAAAATTTTCAGTCATGACTCCCCTTTATTGATGAGGGACATAGGACACATGCGTTTAGTAACTTAAACCTAAATAGCAACTAACATAAGACTATTTAAAACCAAAAAGAATGGGAGCTAAGAACAAGACAAAAACAAAAATAACTTGCCGTATAAGTTTTATGTTGTTCTTAAGCAAGCCGCAGCTCCAGACTTGGCTGTATAGTCTGGGTCCGACGTGCACGCAAATCCACCACAATGATGATTCATTATGCGTTCTATTTTTTTTTTAGTCAGTTTCTTTTGTCTGTTTGATATACTTTTTACGGCATTTTCGATTTTTTGAGACAAAACGCTGGAATTTGCCAACGATATTCATTGTGTTGTTAAAAGGTTATCCAGGGCTCTATTCGTGGTGTAGTTCCCGAGTGAAAAACCTACGAGAATACCGAATTGGTGATCTCCAAGTGTCTGGTGTGGCTAGTACTTCAGTCGTTCTGGTTTGGACACTTACCTACTTACTTTCATGTTTCTATGTACTCCATAGCCTTCACATTATTCGAAGAATTGAAATTATATTTTCTTCTTTTCTTACGGGGCAGACAATCAATCAATCAATCACTTATTGATTTGAATGCTGTCTCTTTTTTACCACATTGCATATTTTACTTATTTTTTGAAACAATGTAAATGTTCCAATTAATAATCCCAGATTATTTAAATAATATTAATTTCTGAAATAGGTTGATTAGCTTTTCGGCTTTTGGAACATGTATTTTTTACCACTTATGATTTTAAAATTTCATATGATACATTTATATCAAGTCAATGAGTGATTAACAAGGAAATACACATTATACATTCATGAACCATAGGTTACTGCTAATCTATATATAGTGGAAGTGTATGAACAAATAATTCAGTTAGGATCGTCTGTTTCACGGATGACAAGATTTGGAAGGTTCATTCTTAGTTCATCAAGAATCTCGCGCTCTCCCTGAAAACCAATAGGTCTAAGGATGAGGGTTTCCAAATGAGGTGTATAATGTGGTATCAGAGCAAAACTTTGAAGAACATACACTTGAGTGAAATACAAATTAAGAATTCTCATGTGACAGCATGTTGTAATGATATAGGACATGCCTTGCTCAGTGGCTTCTATACACCCAGACAACGACAGTTTCTCTAAGTTGCTACACTTCTGACTGATGCTAAACAACACATCATCGTTTATATTAGAACAGAACGACACGCTTAACTTCTTCATCTCTTTCCAATTTGATCCACTGAACAGATTACACCATGTCACTGATGGTATATCTCGAGCCATTGTTATATTTAAAGATGTTAGCTTTTTTAGATGAACTAACTGGGCAATACCAACTTGTGTCATGTTCAGAGCATATCGTAAATGTAAGGTCTCTAAGTATCTGCATGACGTTATTGCTACAATGGCTTCATTAGTTAAGGCTGCGGCATTCAGCTTGAGTACCTTCAGAGTACTGCACATGCGCGAAGTGAGAATCTGGATGTCCTTGTTTGAACAGTGTGGAAGAGTACTGCGGCAGAAGGACCTTATTCCCCGGAACTCGACTAGAGATGCACAATTGCTTGCAATAGAGTTCACTGCTATTGAATCAAACTGCGTGTTATTGTTAAAATTTAATTTTCGAAGTCGTGGCAAACAATGTCCTAAACCCTGATAAAATTTAGTGCTTCGAAAAGGTGTGTCTTTAATTGTTAAATCAGTGATTAATGAACAACGTTTGATTAGGCTTATAAGGACTTCTGCGATGATAATATCTCGAGATTCCGATCCTCTACAGCGCTTGGTTAGAAGCACACGTAGTCGTCTGTTATTTCGACGAACTTGGTTTAGAACTGCTTCTGCATCACTTCGGTCTAACAATTCCAGTCTTTCCAACTGAGGAGAATGTTTAAGTATAGAGCACACGTGTTCAGTGGATACCGAAGGACCTCTAAAGGACAATTGTTTCCACAAACAGGGATGGCGGGATAATTGGTACCATCTTTTACAAACAGGCCCTATTGTAAGATACAGTTCCTGCGAAGTAAACCACGAAAAGATCTTCAGAAGTATCTCTGGAGGAAGATTCACAATGTCTACAACAAGGGTGGTAAATTTGCGGGGACGAAGGGTCATAACAAACCCTTTCTTTCTTCCATCGGTTTCCTTTCTTGCTCTAGGAGGAATGTACGAATTGCTTTCACTTTCTGAATACAATCTCCCATACTTATGTCTTTTTTCAAAGAGTTTCATCCTCTCTCCGGACAAATGAATGTTTCCAGAACATTCTGCTTGTCTTTTCATCTCTGAACCTGTAATGGAAATTTAACATGAGTAATTGATGTTATCCAAATTGTCAAGTGATTAGTGGCATTAAGTTCAGGGTGAATTTATGATGAGTGGGACAGTACAGGCTACTGAAAACAGCTCACTTCTTGTCATGGGTGTATAGTGGTAATGATCTTATTACTTGCTCCAGAATACATGGAAAATTACTTTGAAATATAATAAAAATGATAGAAGGTGTGGCAATATGGCAATTTTCACATGGTCTTACTCTGTCTGGGATTAAGAGAGCATCAAAATAAAGGCCAAAGAAAGGCATTATCAAGCGTTGAAAGGTGTGTTCAGAAGGCAGAAATTGCCTTTGTTCCCAAGTTAGAACGTTGACAGCCTTTGATAACTTCTATTAAACATTTAAAAAAATCGTAGTAGGCTATATGGAAGCCTCCGTGGCTTAGGCGGCAGCACGCCTGCCTCTCACCGCTGGGTCCGTGGTTCAAATCCCGGTCACTCCATGTGAGACCTGTGCTGGACGAAACGGAGGCAGACAGGTTTTTCTCCGGGTACTCCGGTTTTCCCTGTCAAAATTTCATTCCAGCAACACTCTCCACTATCATTTCATTTCATCTGTCATTCATTTGCTCATTGCCCCAGAGGAGTGCGTCAGGCCTCGGCAGCCGGCACAGTCCATATCCTCGCCGCTAGCTGGGGGCTTCATTCATTCCATTCCTGACCCGGTCGGAGACTGGAAGCAGGCTGTGGATTTTCATTTGTAGTAGGCTATATAGCCTACGTCTATCTAAAACTTGTAAACGTTAGCATTTTACACAAATCATAGCATACAGACTTAGTTAATGTTGTTTTAAGAGGTAGAGGTAGAACAGCGATGTCATCTGCCCCACAGCATATAGAGGGTGCTCGACTTTCATTGCCATCACATAACGAATGAAAGTCATTTTAAAAACAATATATCACATAATTGGTTGGTTGGTTCCTTAGTTTAGGGTCAGCAACAACGCGGTCATGTAACCCTGTGTTATTAGGGTTCAGTGTCGGCATCCTCTTTCTGGACAACAGTTGTGTTCTGCGTTTCCATGTGGTTTAAAGGGGCTGACGATAGGCCTACTGCCAATTGTATTCGCGAACTCAAGCGACGGCGCTGCTGTTATCTGGAACTAGCGTAAGGGTGATGGAAACATAAACTAACAGATGCTATAACATGTGATTTGAGTTGATGGGTGTGCTCTTCTCTCGTTTTTTTCAGTTAGTTTCATAATAATTGAGAGTAATATAAATGCTCAGTTCCGCAGTGCTCTTCAAATTCAACAATTGCCATATCAATGCATTACTTCCACAAAAAGAAAGCTTTTCAGACGGAATGGAGTCGATTACTTCGCGTCGCAAAGCCGATTTCGAAGCATATGATTGTATGCGGCTGGCATTTTACAAAGGAGAATTATGTATTAATAAATAGGGAATTTCTTACCATAACCAGTACCCTACATTCTCCCCTGCACTACAAACTAGGCGACTTAGCAGGGTCGATTTGACAGTTGTTCTTTCCATGTGGCAAACATTAATTTTGGGGGTCGCTTTATCGTAGGCCTACATGTGGTTGTCTTTCTTTTACTTGCCCCGCATCAGCTTCAAAACTGTGAAGCTCAGGTCTTCTAAGTTTATAATCAGGTGCCTATTAAAATTTAATAAAATCTTTATAAACTTGTACAGTCTTTGATTTATCGACTTCAACAGTATCAGGCTATATCTTCCAAATTTAAATGTATCTACTTACTGAAGTATGTAAAGCAATGTACCGACTACACGCTTATTATATATTCCTGAACATTTTTTTTATCTTCTGTTTCATACACTTTCCCTAACATAATTATGTGCTTGTCATCTAAAATTGTCTGTCTCTCAATAAGAGCCCGCCTAGAATTGCCAACAACAGTCAATACATATATGAAGTCTATCACCCTTGCGTCCACCATTCTTTCGTGATCGACCTGCCACCTACATTCGATTGAGTTCGCGAAGAGCTGCCACATTTTTCGTCTAAAGAGAGCTGAAAAACAATAGGCTACACTTCACACATATCAATTAATGAAGTAAATATTGCCAGACTTTCAACAGCGAGTAGAACAAATGTGAACTGTTTACACTGAAGGAAAGACTGACGTCTATTTTAAAATAACAGGTATATTGGCAACATTTGCGGCAAGGATTTGTATTGGAGGCTGGAAACTTTAAACATAACTTCCACCTAATGACCGCTACCCTCCTGTCGGGCAATAGACACTTGTAATTGGGGGCAAATCAAACACGACCCGCTCCCTTTGGTCACCGGTGGGGATCCATTGGACGTCTGAGCTATAACTCCACGGATCTCGAGTGCTTTTCGATCTCCACTACGATCGCACCAAAATGGTCGCATTTAAGCAACATTTCGGTTTGATCATCACCAGTGGTCTTCAATAAAAGCTGACTGTTGCGTAGATTTTGGATCCCGTCAAGGTCACAGAATTTGTCTTCGATTTCCTCAGAGAACACGAGATTTAACCAGGTGAAATGTATCTCGGTCAGTTCTGGTAGCCACCAGATAACGAGGAGCTTTGTCAACTGGAAACTTTTCCAAAAATGCTACATATGCACCTTGGGATAATTTCCAACTTCAAGAGATGGCCTTTCAAGGGGCCACCCTGTACATTATTCCGTGAGCGCTTCGGTATCTCGGAAATCATCATCCCCGAATACTGCCCACTCCGAACAGGGGCGCCACCCAGCTGAGACAATACCTACCTACTGTCGACCAAAATATTATGTGCACTCGAGTTTGAAGGTTGTTTGTGAAGTAACCAATAGACCTACATAAAATCCAGTAACATCATCATTTTCATCGTTCTATTTTACGTTAGTTCATGTAGGTTTGGAATTTTTAATTTATATTTCAATATTTTTATCGCAGTTGAAACACAAAAAGTGCCCGTTTTTTAAGCGTGTTTCAGCCATGCGTCACGTTTAAGAATTATTATCTCACAAACCCGTCATCAGATCGAATCCAAATTTTAACACAATATACATTGGAATATTGTATAACTGGTTCATCAATTTCAAAATTTTGTGTGTTCAAGAACGAAAGTTGTTATAAATTTTGCAAGGTAACTTTTTCTCGGCTCGAGGTCGTTGGAAAATGTAGTTCTTGGTTGCGTTGCAATTCCTATACATCAAAAGGTTATGTTGTATGACTGTGAAATACGTAAATTAATTCACTTATTTTATATCGGTTTGTATTTGAACGGGGAATTAAGACATGGTTCACCAGCTAGCCGCTCGGGGAAAAGCTGTACAGCGTTGCTGATATGGAACCCATCACTTCCGAGCGAGGCGCGCCATGACGCGTGATGGAGCCCATCTTGGCAACGTTGTACAGCTTTCACCGGAGTGGCTAACTGGTGAACCATGTCTTAATTCCCCGTAAAAATACAAACCGATATAAAATAAGTGAATTAATATACGTATTTCACAATCATACAGCATACCTTTTTGATGTATAAGGATTACAACGCAACCAAGAACTATATTTTCCAATCACCCCGAGCCGAGAAAAAGTTACCTTACAAAAATAATAACAACTTTGTTTCTTGGACACACAAAATTTTGAAATTAATAAACCAGTTATACAACATTCCAATGTATATTATGTTAAAATTTGGATTCGATATGATGACGGGTTTGTGAGATAATAATTCTTAAATTTGACGCATGGTTGAAACACGCTTAAAAACGGGCACTTTTTGTGTTTCAACTGCGATAAAAAATATTAAAATATAAATTAAATATTCCAAACCTACATGAACTAACGTAAAATAGAACGACGAAAATGATGATGTTATTGGATTTTATGTAGGTCTATTGGTTACTTCACAAACAACCTTCAAACTCGAGAACACATAATATTTTGGTACAACAATCTTGGGCACAGCAGTTTAGCATGCTACCGACTACGCCACCAAAGCCGCTTAGTTACCAAACTAACATGGCACGACCGAAGTATTAGTTATTGGAGTTTTAAAAGGCGGAACATCGAGGTCATCTGCTCCAAAGATGAAGAAAAGCAAGATGTCAATGTCTATGTTTACTAGATCTTCTTGTACTGGTGAGAGCCATTTGTTAGATAGTAGCCTAGTGTTGGTGAGTGTTCTTTTAATGGGTAGAACAGCGATGTTAGCTGTCCCTCTCTTTCGGCCTCGACGGTTACATGTGAAAACTAAGAATGTCTTACTCTCCTCTCCGAATAGACCTGCCAGCGTAATTCCGTCGGGATGGAAAGGGAACAAGAGTTGACCAACGAAGGTATGAGAAAAGTTCCTAGGAGGGCTGTCCGGCACAAATATTGTATGTACCTATAGAGGTGATGCTAGGGGCAGATGACCTCGTAGTTCCGCCCCTTAAAAAAAACAATAACTAACTAACTAACTAGAGGTGATGCTCTGAGTCCCGCAATCATCATAAGATGTGATCTCCTGACGAACCTGTATTTAAGAAATATACGAAGGAAAAAAATATAAATACTTAACTTGTCATAGAAGAAAAAATAATTGATGCTGGCTGATAGAATCACTTTAAACAGTGATTTTCTTCCATTCCACAAAACATGTTCTCTTTACATGACTTTCAAATGATCTTCAGAATCCAATTTTCACATGGGTGGATGAACATACACAGAAAATTTGGACAGGATTTCCAAAAGCATGCAAATTTCTTTGCAGAGAACTGAAGGTAGCAGTAGTTTCCGTGGAAACAACATTGGTACGGATCTAGGAACTTTATTGTCGTTTGGCTACACGTGTCAGTGTACTCGGTACTGCGCGACGAGCTTACAGTCTAGCTGGTGATATTAATGATAATAATAAAAATTAGGGCTCAGGTGTTGATGACATGTCATCGTTTTACTGAGCTGTCTAAAACAATGCTGAAGTACATAGAAACTCCGGACGGGCCACCCCGTCTTCAAATATGTCATTTTTATTTTGCATCTCTTTGCATTTTTTTGTGCTATTTTCCTATTTTAAGAGCATGTTTTAAGTTTGGTGGATTTGTTTGGTCACATTTTAGAGAAATCGGCCTTTTAAGGTCATTTTATCCAATTTAGTCATGTCACAGCTTTATACGAGGGAGTTAATTTAAAATATTGAAATAAAATAGGTCGCCTCCGTAGCGTAGCGGTCAGCATGGTTAGTTGCCGCCCCGGAGGTCCTGGGTTCGATTCCCGGCTCTGCCACGAAATTTGAAAAGTGGTATGAGGACTGGAACGGGGTCTACTCAGCCTCGGGTGTTCCAAATGAGTAGAGGGGGTTCGATTCCCACCTCAGCCATCCTCGAAGTGGTTTTCCGTGGTTTCCCACTTCGTCTTCGGGCAAATGCCGGGATGGTACCTTCTTCAAGGCCACGGCCGCCTCCTTCCCTCTTCCTTGCCTATCCAGCCTGACCATCCATTACCTTCCCTCATGAGGCCCCTGTTCGCTTTGCAGGTGAGGCCGCCTGGGCGAGGTGCCAATCACACCTCACCAGTTGTATCCACTCCGATTAGATATTCCCAGCTCTAGGACACTGCCCGTAGAGGCGGTAGTGGTGAGTTCCCTCGCTGAGTCCGTGGGTTCCACCAACCTGGAGGGTAAACGACTAAGAAGAAGAAGAAATAAAATATTTCAGAGTTGCTATTAGTAGTAAAAGATATATATCTTGGATGCAGAAGAACGGTACCGTAGGTATACAGATGCTCTTGTTTTCGTCGCAAACCAGTTATTAGCTCTGTACTGTTGACCAAGGTCAGCTGTGGCGAGGTAGAAAGGGAAAGGGGTGTATATTCTTATCACAGTTCCGCATAGTTCACGGCGAGAGATATCGTTCATTGACGCTTTCCAAATACCTAAAATAAGACCGAGTGTGTCAGTGCATTTAAAACAACTAGTATCTGAATTTGGTGACAATGTGTTTTCTACCGATGGAAGTTTATTATTATAAGATCATTTTCTCCGTTTTATAGTGCATTTTTTAAACTTTTTTACGATATCAACATCCGGCCCCTAATAATAATAATATCGTATGGCCTCGGGTGCCGGGTGCAAGCTTTGTTATTTGCGCCTAAAGGGCAGCTTGCATGTCGAATTTTGTTGTTCCTTGGAACGCTATGAAAGTCAAGAAGGTTTGATATCTAAGCTCCTTGACACTATAGCGCTTTCTAGTAGAGAAAGGAGGAACTTTAGTATCGGCGGAAAATCCCGATATTAATTTTGCCATTATGAACACAGCCTACTGAATTCAAATGGGTTCTTTAACATGCCAACAACGTATGACATGCGTATCGTGATTTTTGTCGCTTTCAAAAAAAGTCACTTGCCACGGCCAGGAGCGAACCTGCAAGCTTGGCGTTGGTAGTCCTATATGATAACCACTCACCCACCGTGGAAAGCTAGCTGGTGATGAAGGTAGCTGTTGTTGTAACTGGAGTAGCCTAGGGAGGGACATTGCCACCTTCTGAGATATCGGTCCCAAGGGGCCTGTGTTAGATTTACGGCTCTGCCAGGTACTTTATTCGGACTGACAAGCGACACTTAAAGAGTACGAGATAGCGCAGGAGGGCCATTGATATTAATTGTACGTTTGAAGCCTCATATACTGTCACCTACTCATGCGCAGTATCAGCTGCTAATGGGAAGAAGGGGTCTAACTGTAGATACCAAAGGTGAACAGAACGTGAAGCTATGTGACGTAGTCGAACGGCACAGTCGACGCCTACATCACAACACTGCTATAAATTACTACTAGTATTCTTGATATAAACCAGTGTAATAACTAGGGCTCGGATTTTTAGGTAAATAAGTATATACATATAAATACATATTTTAAGCATTTTTTCAATAATTACATAAATTCCTGCTTTTCATTTATTACCACATAAAAATACATAATATGTACATTTTTTAAAATCAGTAAGCTAGGTCTTTCAGTTTATTGCATTTTTGTTCTGTGTTACTTCAACGGGAAAGAAACTGTGAGCTATCTAATCTTCATGCAGAGCGTATGTCAGCTTGCAGCTGTATTTTTCTTTTCTTGTCGCCCCATCCCACTCACTGTGGAAGCCGGGGATTTCCTTGTCCGTAGTCATATTGCACCACGTGTTAGGCCTTTCCCCTCCGCCCAGCTACCTGGAACCAGTATCTTTCACGTCCAGTTCATTTCTGGCACTGTGAAGTGTAAGGCAGTTTTACGATGCCTGAAGTAAAAACAGCTACAAGTTATCGTCTGCAGCAGTATATTGCAGAATGTAAGGATAATTTTAATTCTGATGGGGGCGTTCTGTTCTGACAACTATGTGGGAAAGGAATAAAGGCTGAACAGCGATCTCAAGTTACAGAACACGTCAAGGGCAAGAAACATATTGCTGCAGTTTTGCGATAATCGTCGGTCATTCGTGAGTGCTGCATATTGTTTACATTCACATTAATAAACTAAATTATTATTAAATATTTCTACTTTTTGGTCACATATTTCAGATATTTTTAATACATAAAAAATAAATATTTTCCCAATTTTTAGCACCTAAAAATCCGTGCCCTAGTATTTTTTTTGTCATGTGGCCTCCGAAGAGGCCGAGTACAGGTCTTTCTATTCGACGCCCGTGGGCGACCTGCGCGTCGGGATGATAGATGGAATGGATGAAGATGAATGAAACTGGGCAAGGATGTGGAAGGAATCGGCCGTGGCCTATCAGAAGGTACCGTCCCAGCATTTGCCTGGTGTTGAAAATAGGAAACCACGGAAAACCATTTCAAGGACGGCCGACGGTGGGCCTCGAACCCATGCGTCTACCGAGTCAGCAGAGAGCTTGGTCCCATGACCTAACGCTGCGCTTTAGCCAGCTGAGCCACTACTGTCGGTAGCCCTAGTAATAACAACCACAAATAAACCAATCATTGCCTTATATCTACAGCACCAGTTGCGGACGTTGACATTCCGTCAAAAAGGAACTCATGAAATTAAGCTGAGTGAAAGATGAGGCAGAAGAGACATATCGATATCTATGAAGTGAGATCTCGTATCTCAGATTGGCTAGTAAGATAGGCCCAAGCGAGAGCCGGTTACAGAACATTTTAGCGTAATTGACGAATGCGAGTTACGGTATCTCATGTCTTAGTCATCTGGTTCCGTCCCATGAGTTCCGAAAACAAATTTCTTAAGAAAAACGTCCCATGAGTTCCGAACGCGTATTCACGCCTGAGCAAATAAGCTAATGAGTCCCACTAGTTCCGAATATCTCTGGAAAACCCAGCTGTCAGTTCTAAGGTTTGACCAGCTAATAATAGTACAACGCGACCTAGAAGAGTTAATGACCTTATCACCAGGTATGTCATTTGTGTTTGTGTCTTTGAGTGGAGCAGATAAACATGGAGATCACAACTAGCATTAAAGGAAACCAAATTTTGATATTTAATGGTTACCGTTTTTATAAGAAACGTGACAACAAATCAAGTGAAGTGTGGATTTGTGCTGCAAAACCATGTGCCGGAAAAGTGATTTTAAAAATCAGGAATTGATTAAAGAAGTGGACCATGATTGTGTTCCTGATGTGGCCAGCGTTGAAGTGTTCATAGAAGCTTCCATGGCCAGGAAAATTTAATTATGCAGGCAAAGTTGAATTTGCAAGCCACGAAAAGGAAAAGAGACCGGTGATTTAACCGTATTTTTAAGAAATGTTTCTTTTGCTGTACATATTAATTAGAGTATAAGGAGAAGAATAATTCAGTTAATAGATTATCTTGACGAAGGCACATGCTGATACAGATACTGACAAGGCGAAAGCTGCTTATGGGAACTACCAGTCCATGGCGTCCCCCCTCCCCCCCCCCCCCCCCCTTCGAAACTGTTAGAGAACCAATTCATTAAAGAGGGCACGCACTCCCGGCTGGCACTAACAATGGACCTTATTTGTTTCAGTAATAAACAAAGTGCCAACGGCCTAGCCGTGTTGAAACACCGGATCCCATGAGAACTCCGCAGTTAAGCAACATTGGGCGCAGTCGGAACTTGGATGGTAGACCGGTTCTAGGCACTGCTCGCTGTTGGCCAACATAAGGAGGAGCGAAAAGGCTCTGGCCACCCTACCGCAAGTAAACTCCGGCTGGGGGTAGCCTCTTCGGAGGCTCGGACCTGCCTTCGGGCAGATTACCAATTAAATTTAAAATAAACAAAGTAATACAATTTTGCTGTCGAAAACTAAACTCGCTCAGGTAGTGTAATTGGCAGATAGCTTATCCGCTGAAGAATTTGTAACTGATGGGAATCGGAACTCATGGGAGGACACGAGTCATCTATACTGTTGTTGCAAGATGAGACAGTGGAATTTGTAAGTTAGTGTTGTTTACTCACATCAGTGTGGAGTGCACTGATGGCGGGCGATACATGCCGAGATTAATTTTCCCATTATGAACACGGCCTACTGAATTCAAATGGGTTCTTTAACATGCTAACAACGTATGACATGTGTGCCGTGATTGTTTTCGCCTTTCAAAAAAAAACCACTTACCACGGCCAGGAGCGAACCTGCAAGCTTGGGGGGTAGGTAGTCCGACACGATAACCACTCACCCACCGTGGCAAGCTTCTAACTGAAAGCACGCTACGACAAGTGTCTCAATTGTCGGTGGCAACTATGTCGAAAACATTGCAAGGTGTATAGTTCATGGTGCCATGGTGTACTGTATGTTCATTTGGCAATAAAGGGTCCCTGAGAAAATAAAATGACGAAACTTATTTTCGGAACTTCCCTCGTAGAATAAGTTCTTTGAGTCACATAATACTTGATACTATCAGTCGGACAAGACAAGTAAAATCCCTCAGTATGCCTTCCTTCGGCGCTCCTATGTCACAGATGTATGGCATGTAAAAGAACCTTCCACTAATTACACTTGTGTGAAGCTAAATTATACGTGGCATCAAGTAACCAAGTTCAGAACTAGTTGTCATTGACGGTGGCGTTTGGTAGCAAAAGTAGGAACTACTTGAAAATTGAATGTCTGCAGTCCTTACTCGAATTAAAAACAGATAACACACACTAAAACAGCCATCACAATTAACACCGGTTATCAGATAGATTCCACACACACCCAAAGTACACGGGGCTACATGACCACGTTGTCGCAGTCCCTAAACTGAGGAACCAACCATACTGAATTCCGTTTTAAAAAATTCTTCCTCAGTTGGTGTTTTGCCAGTGTTTCTTTCAACATAGACGTTGTTCTATAACTAAAGATCACTATTTCTGTAGCTTGAAATGACAATATACTGTACTTTTATTTATAACTAGCAGGTACCCGCGGCTTCGCTCGCGATCAAGACAATGGGGACGATGCATTAATTGGTCTATTCTATTACAGCAATCGCGGCTACAGATGGGTCAATTCTAATTCTGAAAATTCTGATACATACAGTATATTGATATGAGCCGAAAAGTGGGATTTTTTTAGAGTTGTCAAAATCTGCAGGGTACAATGTTACATTATATGAACACATTTTAAAATTACGTTTTTGGTTTTGCCATCTTCTGCTGAGACATAACGATTTTGTTGTCCGGATACTCGCGAGCACGCCACATACAGTTGCCCATGGGAAAAAAAGGTTTTGTCTAAATGTACACCTGCTGCTGTTAAGTGTGTGTCATTGCGCTTTGTTAATAGAAATTGCGAATATAGTTTGAAGAGGGAACTGCACTCTTGCACACTGGAATGGCAAATCTATCGGAATATGGGGAATTAAAAGTATTTTTCCTTAAGCTATTCTGGGTGTAATTTTGCCACACTTTTGATGATTTGAACGTCAACATGTCGCTATTAATAGACCTATAGTAAAATATATCTCACCTTGGCCGCTGATGTACTCGTACATTATGCAGTCTCTTCCAGTGTTACGTCCCAGGGATTGAAATTCTCCAAAAACCCTTTTGCCTCACATACCTCTCTAAATAATTAAATAATTAATCCTCATTGTTGTTGTTGTTGCTTGATTCTTCAGTTTTTTTTACTGGTTTGATGCAGCCCACCTCGCCCCCTCTCCTGAGCTAATCGTTTCATCTCTACACAGCAACCACACCCTACATCCGAGGCAATCTGTTTAACCCTGGTCTACGCCTACAGTTCTTTTCCTCGACCCTCCCTTCCATAACTAAGCTTGCTATTCCTGGGTGTCTTATTTATGTGTCCTACCAACCTATATCTTCCCTTCATTAGCAGTCGCCAGAAACAACTCTCCTCTCCCACTCGTCTTAATACCTCTTCATTTGTTACCCTATCTACCCATCTGATCTTCATCATTCTCCTGTAACACCACATTTCAAACGCTTCAATTCTCCTCTTTTCTGCTGCACCATTAGTCCAAGTTTGACTTCTTTATAATGTCACGTTCCAGACAAAAGCTTTCAAAAATGACTTCCTAATACCTAAATGTATATTCGATGTCAACAGATTCCTTTTCTGTAGAAATGCTTTCCTTGCCTGAGCCAACCTGCTTTTTATATCCTCTTTGCTTCGTCCATCGCTGGATATTTTGCTTCCTAAGTAACAGAAGTATCCTACTTCCTGTAGCGTTTCACCAGCCAATTTGAGGTCCATAGAGGTTTCTGATTTATTTCGGCTGCATTCCAATAATTTTGTTTTACATTTATTGATTTTCATCATGAATTCATTCCTCAAGACGGAGTCCATACCATTCAAAAACTCGTTCAAATCCTCTGGCGTATCGGCCAAGACGACGATGTCATCAGCAAATCTCAAAGATGAAATTATTTATCCTTGAATCTTCGCTCCCACTTTAAATTTTTCTCCAATTTCCTGATTATTGTGTTGTTTTTTTTTGTCGTGTAGCCTCCTGAGAGGCCGAGTGCAGGTCTTTCTAGTCGACGCCCGTGGGCGACCTGCGCGTCGGGATGAGAGATGGAATGGATGAAGATGAATGAAACTGGGCAAGGATGTGGAAGGAAGCGGCCGTGGCCTGTCAGAAGGTACTGTCCCAGCATTTGCCTGGTGTTGAAAATGGGAAACCACGGAAAACTATTTCAAGGACAGCCGACGGTGGGGCTCGAACCCACGCGTCTACCGAGTCAGCAGAGAGCTTGGCCCCTTGACCTAACGCAGCGCTTTTAGAACGCGTAGCCACTACTGTCGGTGATTATTGTGGTATTAGAGATCTTTGAAATGCGTTGTCCTCGCACATGGTGTAGATGCATTGTCAAAGGATAACATTCCATGTTACGAACATGGGCCGCATAACCTGCACCGAAAGCCTATTCTGGACAGCAGTTCCCTGAATTCAGATTTGCCAACATTTTATTGTATCTTCCCATGTGGTATATCTCTGTACCTCAACATACAGAAGAGTGCTTTAAAAATCATGTCTTGTGTACATTTTGGAAAAGGTGGTGAGTGTGGTTTTTGCCAGAGTGGATATTCGTACGTAGAAATTCTTTTCAGTAAATAGACTGGTTCACAATTTTGTAAGTGCACATTGAGGTATGTGACGGCGAGATGCCTTAAGTGTTACGGAAACGGCAATAGCCGCCACAGAGCTTCGTTGCTACTGAAATAACGACCAGACTGATATTTGTACTTAACTATACGGGATTTGTAAGCCCAATGTTTATGAAATTGAACGCAGGTATATCGCTAACTTTATTGAATAGCCGCTAGTGTAGTGTTTAAAATTTAAAAGTGGTATTAGAAGGCGCTATCCCTATTTTTTTCCCCCTGGCACTACAGACCACGAAGGGCCTAGGCCTATCATGCGACCGCTTCCCAGCCATTTGGCCTGCAGATATTGTGGTCAGTGCATCGTGTTCGCTTGGCCGTTTATCTTGTTCTTCGTGACCGGGGCGCTGCCTCTCTATCAGACAGCTACTCAATTGTCCTCACGAAGCTGAGTGCACTCCGTTGCAGCCCTCACGCCAGTGTCTAAAATCTCTGACGGGGCCGGGAATCGAACCCGGGGCCTCCGGATGGGAGGCAGACACGCTACCCTGTTCTTGTGTTTATATATCTCTTGAAAAAGATAATAAATGGATTGGCACTGCCTCCTACAGGGATATATAGAAAATCGGATGTCATACCTTGAGGTTCAGTTGTCATGGAAACGGACTTGCCATTAGTTCATCAGTTTACCAGGGTGAAGATAGTTTTCTGCGAATATCTTTGAAACTGTTGGTTTTAGGGCCTTAAAATGTGGTTTTCGGTGTCCCGTAGGGACCTACCGAGTATTGTTTCCCGCATTGAGGGGCGTAAAATGAGATTTGTCCGGTCCATATGCGACAACTTCGATATTTTGTCCCGGCTGAGTATTTTTGGTGACTTTTCAGTTATGTTGCCCGTTCGACGGGAACAATGATTTATTTCCGAATGAAAGGCAGCCTATATGTTATCCTAGGGTATAAGCTGTCTCCATTTCAAATTTCATCCAAATACGTCCAGTCGTTTTAGTGTCAAGAGGTAACAAACTAACACACACACGGACACACAGATTTTCACAATTATAATATATATAGGGATAATGTTATTGGGTTCACGTTCTTTTAATTACTGCGGCATTTATAGACGCCGGGGTGTCGGAATTTTGCCACGATAGGGATCATTAACGTGTCAGTAAATCTACTGACATGGCTCCCTCACATTTGCGCACCCTCAAATGGCAACTTACTGCGCCGGGATACGATCCTGCAACCTTGGAAACAGCAGGTGAGAACGTTACCGCTGCAATCGTAAATATGCGGCACTGGAGGAGTGCATAACTAGCCTACACGAAATATACGTTTCTACAGTACAATGAAATTAAAGCTCATTTTTGTGTATGCTTATACACAGGAAAAGGAGCAAAACGTGAATTGCTCCACGTTATTCATATTGGCCCGAATTTTAACTGAGTGTGTGAATCTTGCTGATCTATGAAGAAATTTTTGATGCTCAATCTTATATTAGCTAATAACAAGGTAGCTGCTGATCTCGCTTTCTACCGAGAGTGAGTTAGAGAAATGTACATTTACATTGTGTTATCGTCCCTTAACGTGCAATATCTTGTATCCCACACTGCTCTTATTGTCCAATATATTTTTAAATTTTCGATCTATCATATTTAAGATTCCACCTCTACATTCTTAATTTCATTCTAAATTTGTATACTTTAATCTGTGTTAAGAGGGACAGATGACCTCGTAGTTCCGCTCCTTAAAACCTCAATAACTAACTAACTAACTAACTAAAAACTTCGCACAGGCCTATGGAGCAGTGGCATCGCCACTAGTTGTCAGCTCCATGATCTTAGGAAGTACCATGCTCATTTCTCATGTAGGCTAAATGAACCTCAGGGCCATTTGCGTTTCTGAAAGTGGGAACATCTCGAGATCAGAAACCTCCGACAGATTGAGAAGGTGAAAGACACATATCTGAATAAAGCGTTGGGCTTGTCAAAGTACACACCGTCCAGACTCGTATTGCTTATGTAGGCCTAATGAGTGGTGAGGTATTCCTGATGGAGGAATGGCATCTACAGATGCCCCAACCAACTACTCCAGCGTAAATACAGCTTCTTAGGGAGTTGCAGGAGAAGAAGCAGAACATATGTGAAGAATTCTATACAACTGACGTCATGACGTCAAGAGACTGGAGTACGGCAAACTACAGTATTAGTTGCGACACATGTTCACCAGGCTGGCGGTTAATGGATTTCATCACAACCTATGCCGAAAGAAGACTTACCACAACCCTGCCGAGGACTGCGTGTGTGAAAGGTGCAATGGAAAATGTGAAAGATATCATGTCATGAAGTGCCATAAACGAGCATAATCCCTAACGGTGTTATGCATAACAGACTGAGAAATGCTGTAATGGGGCATACTAGGCAAGGTGAGGTGTGATGTAATTTGCTATTGCATTCCACACTGAGCCAGTGCAGCAACACTGATCCCATCAATAGATTTTCTATCCATACTTTTCGGTCTTTTCACATTTAGATGACCACCTCAAAATTTAACTATACACGGTATTCTAAATGTGTATAATTCTTGATAAAATGGGCAGATGACCCCATAGTTACGCCCCTTAAAACAACAATAACTAAATTACAATATTAAATTAAATTACATAGTATGTCTATTTTCGCTGCACATTGGTTGCAATAAATATATATAAAAGTTGTAGTTTTGTTCCTGGGTGGCAATCGAACCCACTCCCTGTCAGAAGCTCAGCACTCCTACCGACTGGGCTACGCAGCCCACGAAAGTTGTACAATACCAACGGTATTGTGTTCGTTTCTAAAGTCTGTTCGCCGAGTCGAGATAGTGGAAGTAAACACAGTTGTATACGTGACCGCAGGGCTGCCCGCAAGGGGTGGATAGAGCTGTGCCTGTTAAACGTACGCCAACTTCAGTGATGTGTACCTATAGCCTACATGTGAAGCTGGCTGATTTATCGGTTACATGCTACAGCGCGGTTTATTTATTGTTCGTTTATGTATTTAATTAATAATTAATTCATTAATAAGTTCTTAACTGCTTATGACGGGCAACAGTATACAGTGCAGCACAGCACTAAGTGCAGCAAGTCTTGTATTTTCTAGGGCTACGGCATGACTAATGATCTCGGAACTTCTTGGCTATTCCTGTCCGGCAGAGCCAATGACGTGAACTGGGCGTGTTTCCCTGTGCGGGTAGCCAGGGGCACTGTCTCGACTCGGCGAATATGGTACTTTAGACATCAGTGTATGTTTCATTCAAGCCAACCTTATAATTCACTTCCACACACGCCACTGCGCAATCGTACATGTCAGCAAACAGGCAAGTACGTGGAGCTGCTAACAAAAGGGTCTCTAGGGGCAGATGCCCTCGACGTTCCGCCCCTTAAAATAACAATAACTTACTAAAGTGGTCCCTAGCTCCTCAATGTACCAAGATTAATAACGAATCGTCCATTGCTGAGATAAAGCTCATACTATGAATAATCTCTGAAGCACAAAGTGTGTCAGCGATCTACGAAACGTCAGATTTGAACTCCAGAAATGCAGAAAAAAAAGAGAATTATTTCTAAATAAAATATACTTTAAACTATAGAGATGCGTATGAGGAAAGGTAATGAGGAGAAACCAATTTTATAGATCCATAGCTAAATTTCCAATACGTCAATTCAGTTTGAAACATCAAAAGAGCGATGGATATGTAATTAAATACATCTCAAGTTATATTGCATGAATGAATTTACTTACGTTCTGCAGTATCTTCCGACATTTGTCTGGTATGTCACTTCAGAAAACATCCACTGGTTGATAAGTTCTAAAGCATTCAACACTATCCTTTACCAAGTTATAACTTAAAACCGTTTTCTCTTCCCTGTGCTGGATTTGTGTTTCGCTTCGTGAGTGTCTGTTTTCTAATATTGTCAACATAATCAGAAACAGGGATGTGCTTCTAGTTGTCATGGTAGAAGGTGTTATTTTGATGTGAAAACAGTTGTTATCCATTGTTTAGTTCTGAAGGAAGTACTTGCATGTAGAATAGAATAAATTACAAGTATATATATAACCTATATAAATGAAAACTACTGAAAATATTAGCTGAAAGTAATGGTTACTATGCACACAGATGCACTCACACCACCAAAGACGTTGGCAATTAGGCACTACATAGATTATTCAACAAACGTCAAAGAAGAACTTTGAGTCAAAGAAGCCAAACATCACAATGTTTTGCGGTTCGCAATATTAGTTCGCCATTATGCCACATGAAGCGCTAGGCAAGATCAACGCTCGGATTGTGGCACCAAAGTACATCGGTAACGCTTGGGGAGTGATGGACGTACAAAACTACTTCAATTAGCCGAAATACCTTGAATAATGATGAATCATAATTGTGGAAATGATGTCGTAATATATGTTTTTTTCCTCCACAGTCTATAACCCACCCACCGTCCCCTTGTTATAACATCACTTATATAGTGAAATTTCAGTTATGTCGGCCATTGTATTTCAGCTGATTTCAACGACTAGAAAATAATGTTATGCTGGTTTTCTAATTACTGTACTTTGTTTTGACAATTGGAGCTTGAATTAGCCTACATGTTAAATTCTGCAGAAACTCTGTAAATAGGCCTAGATGTAAACTTGCAGAAATCTGAACTCTCACCAGAGTGTATACGTTAATCAAGGTAATAGAATACACCCATCTAGACTACGGCGGATAGCCTACTAGTTCGAGTCCCGAGAGTACTTTATTTTCAATTATTAAGCTTCTCGCTTAATGAAATAAATATAATAAAATTAAAATAAAATAACACAAAAATAATTAGCCAAATGAGAAAAACCGTACTATTGATGAAAATTTAAGACTATCATACCGTAGGGTCAGGTAACCTCGCTGTTCCGCACCTTAAAGCAACAATAACTAACTATCATTCAGTGAATTGTTGCCCACTGTTGGCGATCAAGAGATTCCCAGAATAGGACTTTCACCATGGACGCCCGTGAGTAACTGCCGGTGTGCCCTCTCAATGACACTTTGTATTAAAGTTAAATTTCAAGGAAATAGCAAGTTAGTTAGTTATTGGAGTTTAAAGGGACGAAACAGCGAGGTCATCTGCCCCCAAAGGAAATAGCAAGCATATCTCATTGTGCATTCATTTCAACGAGCACGCGATCTGACATGCGCCCTGGCGGTGCTTTCCCGAATGAGTGTGCCAGACCTCACGGGCACCACCTCCGAAAATAATACTCCACCAGTACTAACTTAAAGACTGGTTTGGCCTGGATTTTCATGTGTTGTGTTCGGCTGAGGTAGAGCCAACAGCCGCGTACCGCATTCACTAGAGTGCAGCAAGTAGTAAGTGCAAGTTGCAACCGCTTGAAGTGATTTATATTTCAACCACTAGACTACAACATATTGCAGCACAATGCAGAGGACGCAGTTCCAGGGATGTTAATTTAAGGATTTGTCTCTGTATTCGGCGACTATTAAATATATACAAGATGTTTTCAGTTCTTGATTGTTAGACATTTAGCGACTTTTTCAAACTCATATTTATAAGAATTTATTGCAGCCATATGGTCATAAAGGTACAGTATATGTGAACATGTTCCATTTAATAACTTAATGTTGTGGAATTTATGTTCCACTTTAATAATCAATTAGAATAATAGTTACGCGTTTTAACAATACGGTACTCGTTGATTGACCTTGTTCTTCCCTTGCACGTAAGTAAGTGATAGCGATCACACACTCGTCGTTCAACTGATGTAATCTCTCAGTCGCACATATCTTGTGATGGCACATGCTTCCCAGAATGAAATTTTGAGGAGAATGTTTTTTAGCTCGAAATTCATACACTTTTCGTTTCATTGTAGTCATCACAGGCAATCGCGGACACTTTTTGCGTAGCAGTTAACAAACTTTTGTCAACACAGTTAATAACAAAATAAATAGCATTCGATTTTATGGCACAGAAACTGCCATTGAGACATTTCTTCTACTGCAAGACTACACATTGTATCGCGCGAACGGTTTGCTGCAGAATTTGCAGATACAGGAATTATTGGGCTCATAGAAGCCTTTGGTGGAACACACTTTGTAATGAAAACTATTATTAGAACAAAATGCACACAAGTACGTTTCATACGCTTTGTACCCCGCATTTGTACACCTAGGTATATTGTTTATTGTGCACAACGTCTACCAGGGATTTCACTCATATTAATTAATATTTATTTCAACCAAACGGTCATAAAGTACATAATATGAAAAAATAGACCACTGAAATGCAATACTTTACAATATTCATTTAGTGACTTTGTCCTCTTCTTGCACTTCATAAAGTGATACCATTCACACTTTACTTCGCATAACTTGCTTACACACTGATCATCCGGATCATGAAGTTGTGTCCTCATACACAGCTTATTGTGGAATCCATGCACAGCTAATCATACAACTGCGCTCCTCATCTTGCAGTTTGGCCCCATCCAATTTCTGTCGAACATTGCATCTGTTGCATAGAAATCGCTTTATATGTTTGATGTTTTATCTCTTCTAATCCTGAGAAGTTCTTGTTCTGCCTTAGTGGTCGGTAACTGGAGTAGTATTCTTAACTCTTCTATGAGGAATTGATAGTTCGTAAACCAATCTAGAAAGCGATATTTTTGATATTTACACTCATGTTGTTGGCAGGAATAATTATTTCCCTAGTTATAATGTAGCAATATGAATTTATTGCAGTAAGTTTTGCTTTGTTTCGTTGGTTTAAGTTGGCGACACAGTTACGCCTACCAGAAAGGAAATACAAATTCTCAGGTTTGTTAACTTTTGTGGTGGCTTTCAAGTGTTTAAGAATCGTTGTTAAATAATGTCGGGTGTAGCGGATATCCGCACCAAGTTTAAATCTTTTCAATCTTTACATTGAACAAGCAATGAAAGAAATTGGAGAAAATATTTAAAGCGGGAGTGAAGATTCAAAGAGAAATAATTTCAACTCGGGGATTTGCTGATGACATCGTCATCTTGGCCGAAACGCCAGAGGATTTGAATGAATGGCATGGACTCCGTCTTGACGAAAGAATTCATGATGAAAATTAATAGTGTAAAACAAAAATATTGGAATGCAGCCGAAAAAAAATCAGAAACCTATGGACATCAAATTGGCAGGCGAATAGCTAGAGGAAGTAGGAGACTTCTATTAAATAGGAAGAAAAATAACCAGTGATGGACGAAGCGAGGAGGATATAAAAAGTAGGCTGGCTCAGGCAAGGAAAGCATTTCTACAGAAAAGGAATCTGTTGACTTCGAATATAGATTTAGGTATTAGGAAGTCAGTTTTGTAAGCCTTTGCCTGGTGCGTGGCACTCTATGGAAGTGAAACTTGGACTGTTGGCGCAGCAGAAAAGAGGAGAATTGAAGCATTTGAAATGTGGTGTTACAGGAGACTGATGAAGATCAGATGGGTAGATAAGGTTACAAATGAAGAGGTATTAAGACGAGTGGGAGAGGAGAGATGCTTCTGGCGACTGCTAATGAAGAGAAGAGATAGGTTGGTAGGACACATACTAAGACACCCAGGAATAGCAAGCTTAGTTATGGAAGGAAGGGTCGAGGACAAGAACTGTAGGGGTAGACCAAGGTTAGAATATGTTAAACAGATTGCCTCGGATGTAGGGTGTGGTAGATGAAACGATTAGCTCATGACAAGGAGGCATGGAAATATGCATCAAACCAGTCAAAAGACTGAAGACTCAAACAACAACAACAACAACAACAACAACAACAAGGCAGTCTTGACGGTAGGACATATTGTTCATTTTGTTTCACCTGTTTGTTTCGCGGTGGCAACTCAAATTGTGTCAATGTTGTATTGCGCGTCTTGTAAAATTACACAGTTAAATAATGTGATTTTGGAACTTATAACATAAAAATATACTCTGTCTGTACTTGCAACGTTTGAACGACGTGACTGCAAATTTTGAATTTGTTGGTACCCCCAAGAGAATTGTCACCAGCCTCCAGTGACTTTCACGGCCGCAATGATAGCAAACTGGCAGCCATGTCCTTAAGTTAGGAACCATCTCGGCTTTTGCTGGAGTAGAAGTGTCAAACCACGGAAAACCACTTCCAGAATAGCTGTGGTAGGAAATATTAAATGCACATTTTTGTGCGCAGTTCATTTGAATAAAATGAAAAGACATGAAGGCTTTAAGCTATTCCAACATTTCTCATCAATATCATTGCGGTCGTGAAAATCCTATTCCTACTAGGCTACTATTGATATTTAAATTCTGTGATGATAATAATAATGTGGTAGACCTTGGTAAACAAACTGTGGCGGATACTGAGTGAGCGTTGAGGAGGAAATCATAGTTTTATTCAGTGTAGTTGACAGGGTTGCCAGACGTCCCGGATTTGTCGGGCTAAATGTCCCGCGTCCCAGACAGTTTTTATCCGGGTCGGTTGTCTTGTAATGCCGAGCGTTTTGAAACGCTCTCTTTGTGTCTGTCTGAAGCTCGAACTGCAAGTGGTATATTATTTCGTAAAGACTGAAGAAACTCTTTGGTTCATTGCTTACAATTTTGGCAAATTTTGGGCTCGCCACCTGGTGGACATAATGGGTAATAATGGATAACTGCCGTCAATGCTGCCACCTGGTGGACATAATGGGTAATAATGGATAACTGCCGTCAATGCTGCCACCTGGTTGACATAATGGGTAATAATGGATAACTGCCGTCAATGCTGCCACCTGGCGGACATAATGGGTAATAATGGATAACTGCCGTCAATGCTGCGTGCGCTGTGCTCTTTCCATTCGACTAATTTTTGTCGTAAATGTATTTATTATTTATTAATAAACTGCCCTGTGATGTCAACATAACTTCTGTAAAAACATTCATAAAGGAAGTTCACTAGTAGTTGATTATGTCACGTACCGATATCCTCGACAAAACACCTATGCCTTATTTTGTTTTCATGAATCTGGTAACCCTGATGTTTGATGATGAGTAGGGCTAGGATTTCGATGACTTTGCATCTTTTCTATTGGTGAGCCCAAATCATTAATGAGTTTTATTAGGTAGATTTCATTAGAAAGCTAACTATTGCAATGGGTACCATGTTTCGACTTCCGGAAAATTTCGACATATCTTCACGTTTCACATCCCCTAGACCTCAAAACCACCGTCAGTTAAAAAGTTTATATATAATTTATGTATATATATATGTATATGTATATGCATATATATACATATATCAGTTTCTTGTGGACACGATAACTACCGCAATTTTGCACCAATCAATTTGTATGTTTTACATAATATGTAACCCTATAAAATCTCGGTTGAGTTCGTTAATGGGCACAATCGGTCGACGGGGGTGAAAATGGGGGTCTTTTTTCGAAAAAGTGAAATATCGCTATAACTCTCTTAATATTTGAAATATCGAATCCATTCAAAGTTCATACTATGTGTCGTATAAGGCCCAAAAATTTATGTTTGAAGAGTTTTTTGATAGCACCAACCATTGACCAAAGGGGTGGGAAAAAGTGGGTTTTTCGGGAAACATTTATCATATCTCTCTTAATAGGCACAACATTAAAACCGTACAAAATGGACAATATTCCCCTAATAATTACCTAAAACATTTGTCTCAAAGAATTTTTGATATGACCCACCATTACGCCAAGGGATGAGAAAAATGATTTCGGAATTATAAGAAAATGCCAAGAGCTATCAGAGGTTGCCATGACAACACTACTAAATTGATGAGGGATGAGCCGTCAGACGTTGCCATGACAACGCACTTGCACGCGTTCACATTCAGTTTTCCATCTGACTAAGTGAGAAGTGGCCTCGGCGACGTAACTGGTAGTTTGCTGAACTCTATGCCCAAGTTCGCGAGTTCAAAGCCGGCCGAAGTCGTCGGATTTTCTAAGAGCGCTAAATATCCCTCAGTATGCTTTCCTTTAGAGGGAAGATCCAACGTTCGTTGCGAGTTGCTGGTTGCGGTGGCGGTGGCATCTCGTAGCCAAGTTCAGAGCTAGGTGTCGTTGACGGTAGAATCTGGTAGCAACATTAGGAACTACTGCTTGAAATTGACCGTCTGCAGTCCTTACCTGAATTACAGACTAATAAAGCCATCACAATTCACACTGTTTATTAGACAGATTCTGTACACTCACCCAAAGTACACGTGGTTACATGACTGCGTTGACGCAGACTCTAAACTGAGGAACCAACCAAAATCTCTGCGGGAGATATAATTTTGCGTGAAGAAGTAACAGACCGTTACATAGTTACACATCAGTGTCGAAACCATGCATAAGGACAGTGTGACCACAAGTATAAAAATGTACCCAAAATGACAAGAAGGTTACCGTCCCCATAAGACAATAAAATGTTTAAAATATGCATAAAATGACGAAAAACAAAGTTAATTAAGCTCCAATTATAAAATACTTTCTCGCAATAAATGAGGTCTGATCCTTCTGCGAAAACGTGCATATTGTGCCTATTTTCGCCTATCCCCAAGTTTGCCCGATGAATCTACCTCCGCCTTTCGGCGTGCCGAGATGACTTTTATAAATGTGTTTCAGAGTAAGAGGTGCTGAAATAAACATATTTGTTAGGGCATTCTTTTTTGCAATTTTCTGTAATTAGCAAATGTCGTGGGATAGTCACCTAATAGCGTGTGCGGTGTCGGCTCCCATACCCCATGGAACACACGTTCCTACCGATTGTTCACTGTGAGACGTGTCTAGCACGGTCTGTGTTGAATTAAGCCATGATTTGTTGCCCTTCTGTCACTATTGACAATCCGTCTCAGATGTCACCCGTCACGGTCATCGAGGGTTGCTGGACGGAGGGTCGTTCGTCTGTTATGGACGTTAATATACCCGCGTTCAACAATTCACGATACACCCTGGACACGGTTGACCGTGTGCAGTCGAATTCCCGCACCTTTTCCATCTGTCAGGCACCGACCACCATACCCCGTTCGAACAATGCCAGCTCACGACGACGTTGCATGTTACACCTGCCATGTGCACAACCACTTCTCACAAGGTCTTCTATTCAACTGCCGCTGGTACAAGGGGCGTGTGGTGCGCATCAGTGCTCCACTATCCCATGTCATTTGCTCAGGACCGGGTGAGTTAGCCGTGGTCGTTACGGCATGACTGCTGGCAGTCGCTCACATCCGGGAGGCGAGGAGGTTCGAATCCCCCCGCCGGCAACCTTGAAGATGGTCTTCTGTGGTTTCCCATCTTCCTTCCAGGCAAATGCTGGGGTTGGTCCCTAACTATAGGCCACAGCCGCTACCTTCCAACTCCTCGTCCTTCCATTCCCACTTTCCTCCCCAACGGTACTTGTAGCTCACCCATTGGGTGTCAGTCTCGAAGCAGCTACAAAACTGGCGAGCCAAACATGCCCTCGGACACTCCCGGCACTAAAAGCCATACGCTAAAAAATAAAAATAAAATAAAAAGCCAGTGTATTTTTTCTCTGCAATCCCGGGACAGGCACACAGCAGGTTTAGAAGACCTGATTCCGAGAAAGAGCTTCTGTAGGGATGTCTCATTGAGTAAGATGCCACCCCGTGCCCCAGGAGACAAATTTAGCTCAGAGCAATTAGTAAACAAAGAAACTCCGAGTTATCTCATGCCCAGTTAGGCCTTGATGCGTCCGGTTGGTACTGTAGTTCTACCAGTTTGCTGTATTATCACGTTTTATGTTAATATACCGTACTCCAATACTTGCTACTGAACCCGTATTCTCGATTATGAAGTGCAGCGAACTGTACTTGAATAAATTTCTTCTTGGCTAAAAATCATTACACAGGTCAATGAACGAGACTACTCCTCATGATCAACATCAATTTCCGTTTCCCAGCCTAAACCGGGACGGAGCAAATTTGACAACCCTCCCCTTTACACTGTCTGTCCACCATCCTTCCTCAACCACTGAACTCCACTCCAGGTTCCGTTCTCTCACACTGTCCTTCACCAAATCCATCCACCGTACTCTAGGTCTCCCTCGTCCTCTCTTTCCAGTTATCCATATCTCCATCACTTGTTTCAGCATTCTTTCATCATTCATCCTTTTCTCATGTCCATACAATCTCAATCTGTTCTGCTCCAGTGTATCATTCACCTTTTGTGCATTCACTTCCTTTTGAATAGGTTATGAATATTCCCAAATGGGAATATGATGTAATTTCCGTTTGATCAGATAAATTATCAATTAATATGATAAAATTGGTCTGGCCAGATCAAACATAAAATGCCAGCGTTTCGCCCAAGTGTGCCGTCGGGCTCGTCAGTTGGTACAGACACACCTCACCAATACGCATGGCTAGCACATACTGAGAAGGCCATCATAAGACACAAAATACAAGTAGTATTGACGTCACGAGTGATGCCAATGTGCTACGGAAGTCAAGCTCCCTTTCATAAAACAAAATCCTTACCTTGGCAATCCAAATAGGTTATGAATATTTCCAAATGGGAATATGATGTAATTTTCGTTTGATCAGATAAATTATCAATTAATATGATAAAACTGGCCCGGCCAGATCAAATATAAAATGCCAGCGTTTCGCCCCAGTGTGCCGTCGGGCTCGTCAGTTGGTACAGACACACCTCACCAATACGCATGGCTGGCACATACTGAGAAGGCCATCATAAGACACAAAATACAAGTAGTAATGACGTCACGAGTGATGCCAATGTGCTACGGAAGTCAAGCTCCCTTTCATAAAACAAAACCTTGCCTTGGCAATCCAAATAGGTTATGAATATTTCCAAATGGGAATATGATGTAATTTTCGTTTGATCAGATAAATTATCAATTAATATGATACAATTGGTCCTGCCAGATCAAATATAAAATGCCAGCGTTTGGCCCCAGTGAGCCGTCGGGCTCGTCAGTTGGTACAGACACACCTCACCAATACGCATGGCTAGCACATACTGAGAAGGCCATCACAAAACACAAAATACAAGTAGTATTGACGTCACGAGTGATGCCAATGTGCTACGGAAGTCAAGCTCCCTTTCATAAAACAAAACCTTACCTTGGCAATCCAAATAGGTTATGAATATTCCCAAATGGGAATATGATGTAATTTCCGTTTGATCAGATAAATTATCAATTAATGAATGTCTTCATTTCTTACTCTCTCACTCTTAGTCTTCTGTACCATACTCCTCAGAAATTTCATTTCGGCTACCTGTATTGTACTTTCATCTCTCCTGTTCATTGGCTAAGGTTCTGCTACTCCTAAATATGGCAAATCTATGGTTATGTCATGTAACATCACTAGGTATAATAATGTAATGTGCCACCCCTAGTGGCACTTTCGTTAACTGGATTACGGTGGGTGAAAGCACAAACACAATTGTTTCTTTAACGAAATATAATTTTATTACAGGTCTACAAACATACACCGTGCACACACACACACACACACACACACACACACACTGAGTCTCACTTCATAAAAGATTACTAGTCACTATTAGTTTCCACACTTAGCCTACTTTCACACCACTGTCCTTGCTATTTATCTTCTCTCTGTGAGGCGTTACAGTGTTCAGCTCACACTCACACGTACAGTCTACACAGGTTCTCTACAGCCTTGCCCCTGCCACTTCACTTACTTCCAGAGTCCTCTTGCTGCTCCATGTGCGCTCCTGTTCATCCCGTGTTGATCCCACGACCACGTCTTCCACGAAGCACCGCGACACCTCCAAGCACTCACAGTCCTGACTCAAAGTTGCACCCTGGCAGATAGGCTTCCACTCTGTTACCGTAGACGTCCAGTAATAATCGCTGTACTGCTCCGCACTAACTCACTCGACCACACTTCAATACACACTAACACTGTCCAATACACTGTCCAATACACTGCCTCCTCGCCGCGGCTCGCTGGTTTAAATGGGATCAGTCCCTGGCCTGGAAAGTTCTAAATGTCACAACCTATTGCCGCTTTGAGTCTGTTCTCGATGGTTCTAAGTCCACACTTTTCACGTATTCTCTGGCCGGCCCGCGATGACTCACAGATGTTCCGCTATTGTGTCCGCCGGTGGGAGGGGCCGGGAGGGTGTGGAAACTTTCTCTCTCCGGCTGATGGTTCTGTCCAAGGCCAACGAGACAGCTGCTTTGGTCTGTCACTCTGTCACACTGTCACTCACCCGAAAGTCTCCTGCCGGTCCGCGGCGGTACGTAACAATAATACTAGTACTTGCCACGGTGGGTGAGTGGTTATCGTATTGGTCTACCAACACCAAGTTGCAGGTTCACTCCTGGCTGTCGTAAGTAATATTTGAAAGGGGACAAAAATTACGACACGCTTGTCATACGTAGTTGGCATGTTAAAGAACCCATTTGAATTCAGTAGGCACCCGGCACCGAGACCATACGATATTATTTTATCATACTAGCGTGGTGGAGTGAGATTCTTGGTATCTCAAGGGTGTGTTGGGATGTTGGTAGGTGAATTTTCATCAAATTAAGTTAACTCTAGCATAAATGCAACTCTACTGGCAAACACTAAATTAGTAATTCCAAAATTTCTATGAAAATCAACGATAAAAATCATCCATATTTTTCAATACGGCGTGCTTACAATAATTACCCTGCCGAAATAGAAGTTCATAAAATGCTCGTCAATGATCGTCAAATAACGTTCGTTGCTGATTTACTGTTACCATTCTCTATGTTAAATTATAGAATTCTCCTAAATTCCTACGTTCTTAAAGGAGATTTTTAGAAATATTCAAGCGCAAATTGTTAACTTAATCTTCTTGTCAACCATCAGTGCCTAATTGATTCGTTTTAATATCTGTTAATACGAATAAGCTTACTTGTTTATAGAAACATGTCTTCGGCCCTTCCGTGGGGGCCTTCTTCAGCTTGTTAATTAGACCAATACTAAGCCTCCGTGGCTTAGGCGGCAGCACGCCGGCCTCTCACCGCTGGGTCCGTGGTTCAAATCCCGGTCACTCCATGTGAGATCTGTGCTGGACAAAACGGAGGCAGACAGGTTTTTCTCCGGGTACTCCGGTTTTCCCTGTCAACATTTCATTTCATCTGTCGTGCATTTAATCATTGCCCCAGAGGAGTGCGACAGGCCTCGGCTGCCGGCACGGTCCATATCCTCGCCACTAGATGGGGGCTTCATTCATTCCATTCCTGACCCGGTCGGAGACTGGAAGCAGGCTGTGGATTTTCATTTTTCAATTAGACCAATACTACATTAGGTGTACAGTATGTGAACAGAATTACAATATAAATTAATACAAATTTTGAAATTAACGTCCTTACAATTTACATTAAATATATTCAAGTACAGTAGAACCCCTCTCGTCCGCCCTCGGCTGGTCCGCCACTCTGGTTTATCCGACCGTGCTCGAGCCGAATTTGTCCCGACAAACTACCCGTCGCGCCATTATTGTTTACTGCATTGTTGTTTACAGGTACTTGTTGTTATCGCTTGTCCGTTTTAGTGGTCCGTCATCTCTCGTATTGTTTCTGTCATTACCCGTATTTTCTACAGTACGTACTGCACTGAGAAGTTTTTAGTGCTTACTGTTCGTTGGATTTTGTGGATTGATAAATGGAGGTACACTGCAGCTAAGTCTAGAATTTCGTCTTCAAAACAAAAAAAAAGTCCTCTCGGCACGCCGGAAGGCGGAGGTAGATTTCACAGGACAAACTTGGGGATAGCCGGAAATAGGCAGAATATGCAGGTTTTCGTAAAAGGATCAGACCTCATTTATTGCGAGAAAGTATTTTATAATTGGAGGTTAATTAACTTTGTTTTTCGTCTTCTTAAGCATATTTTAAACATTTTATTGTCTTATGGGGATGGTAACCTTCTTGTCAGTTGGGGTCCATTTTTAGCCTACTTTTCACATTTTGCAAAAATGAGGAAAAAGTAGACTTATGAGATCGGGCAAATGTGTGTGTGCCTGTCTGTCTGTCTGTCTGTCCCTCTGACTGGCTGTGTGTGTGTCCCCCCCTATCAACTCCTAAACGGCTGCAGCAATCGAAACAAATTTTGGTAGGAGTAAAGATCTATACCTGAATATCTCACGGCCATATTTGAAAATGATGTCAGTGCTACCGACTGCTGAAAAATCGCAATTGAAATTTGAGCTCCATGTTGGATATCTTGGAAGGTATGAATGGGAGCTATTTCAAAATTGGCACACGTATAGATAATAATATTGCAGTTTAATTTCCAGGAGGCCATACATGGCAGTGTTGCCAAAATGATTATAAGCATGCTGATTGGTCCAAATTTTAAATGCATATAACTTCTACACTATCAATTGGATTTCAACCAAATTTCGCATGTGGTATGTGTACATAAACAGATATGACTGAGCGTATTCTTAAGAGCCACCAGGGCAGCCAACTGTTAATAAATGATCTCAATTTTTATTAATCCAAATACCCATATATCAGAAAGTATACAAGCCGACAGCTTTAAACTATGCACACGTATAGTACCAGACATTCTATATTAATTTGGAGTAACTTATATACGTCAGTGCTTCCAACATGATTCTAAGCTGCTGATAGGTCCAATTTTAAAATGCATGTAACTTCTATACTAACTAATGGATTTCATTCAAAATTGACACAACAATAGATCATATTATTTCAGATTATTTCTGACCAATACATGTATGTCATTGTTGCCAACATGATTTTACGCGCGCTGTTAGATCCAATGTTTAACTGCATGTAACGTCCATGCTATCCATTGGACTTCAACCAAATTTTGAATTCTGTACCTTAAGAGATGGAACTAAGAATATATTCAGTCACCAGGGCTGCCAACTGTAGTTCTCTATTAGGCTACATTATGCCAGGTATACAGTATTTCAAACGTATTAGAAATTTCGATATTACCAACTTAATTTCGTCATTATTCTAGATAGATCCATATAGATTAATCATTGGCATGTATCTTAAATTTCAAGAAAAGTAGGCTCTTTAGTTCGTCACGGAACTTCTTGTTATACTTGTGGTCACACTGTCCTTATGCAAGGTTTCGACACTGATGTGTAACTATCTAACGGTCTGTTACTTCTTCACGCTAAATTATATCTCCCGCAGAGATTTTGGTTGGTTCCTCATTGTCAGTTTAGGGGCTGCGACAACGCGGTCATGTAACCCCGTGTACTTTGGGTGAGTGTAGAATCTGTCTGATAATCGGTGTGAATTGTGATGGCTGCAATAGTCTGTAATTCAGGTAAAGACTGCAGACGGTCAATTTCAGGCAGTAGTTCCTAATGTTGCTACCAGATACTACCGTCAACGACACCAAGCTGTGAACTTGGCTACTAGATGCCACCGCAACCAGCAACTTGCAACGAACGTTGGAACTTCCCCTCCAAAGGAAAGCATACTGAGGGATTTTTAGCGCTCTTAGAAAATCCGACGACTTCGGCCGGCTTTGAACCCTCGACCTTGGGCATAGAAGTTCAGCATGCTACCAGTTACGTCACCGAAGCCGCTTCACACTTGAATCTGATCTCGTGCAAGTGCGTTGTTATGGCAACGTCTGATGGCTCATCCCTCATCAATTTAGTAGTGTTGCCATGGCAATCTCTGATAGCTCTTGGCATTTTCTTAAAAGTCCTCTCGGCACGCCGGAAGGCGGAGGTAGATTTCACCGGACAAACTTGGGGATAGGCAAAAATAGCCAGAATATGCAGGTTTTCGTAGAAGGACCAGACTTCATTTACTAATTAACTTTGTTTTTCGTCATTTTATGCTTATTTTAAACATTTTATTGTCTTATGGGAACGGTAACCTTCTTGTCATTTGGGGTCCATTTTTATACTTATGGTCACACTGTCCTTATGCAAGGTTTCGACACATATGTGTAACTATGTAACGGTCTGTTACTTCTTCACGCAAAATTATATCTCCCGCAGAGATTTTGGTTGGTTCCTGAGTTTAGGGGCTGCGACAACGCGGTCATGTAACCCCGTGTACTTTGGGATGGCTGTATTAGTCTGTAATTCAGGTAAGGACTGCAGACGGTCAATTTCAAGCAGTAGTTCCTAATGTTGCTACCAGGTACTACCGTCAACGACACCTAGCTGTGAACTTGGCTACTAGATACCACCGCAACCAGCAACTCGCAACGAACGTTTGAACTTCCCCTCCAAAGGAAAGCATACTGAGGGATTTTTAGCGCTCTTAGAAAATCCGACGACATCGGCCGGCTTTGAACTCGCGACCTTGGGCATAGACATTCAGCATGCTACCAGTGACGTCACCGAAGCCGCTTCACACTTCGTCAGATGGAAATCTGAATCTGATCTCGTGCAAGTGCGTTATCTTGGCAACGTCTGATGGCTCATCCCTCATCAATTTAGTAGTGTTGTCATGGCAACCACAGATAGCTCTTGGCATTTTCTTATAATTCCGAAATCATTTCTCTCATCCCTTGGCATAATGGTGGGTCATATCAAAAAATCTTTCAGACAAAAGTTTTAGGTAATTATTAGGGGAATATTGTCCATTTTGTACGGTTTTGATATTGTGCCTATTAAGAGAGATATGATTAATGTTTCCCGAAAAACCCACTTTTCCCCACCCTTTGGTCAATGTTTGGTGCTATAAAAAAAACTCTTCAAACATAAATTCTGGGCTTTATCCGACACATAGTATGGACATTGAACGGATTCGATATTTCACATATTAAGAGAGTTTATAGCAATATTTCCCTTTTTCGAAAAAAGCCCCCCATTTTCACCCCCTTCGACCGATTTAGCCCAGTAAAGAACTCGACCGAGATTTTATAGGTATACATATTCGGTAAAAAATTCAAAGTGATTGGTGCAAAATTACGGCAGTTGTCGTGTCCACAAGAAACTGATATACATATATATATATATATATATATATATATATATATATATATATACATAAATTATATATAAACTTTTGAACTGACGGTGGATTTGGGGTCTGGGGGATGTGAAACGTGAAGATATGTCGACATTTTCCGGAAGTCGAAACATGGGACCCATTGCAATAGTTAGCTTTCTAATGAAATCTACCTAAAATCTATAACTGACTTTTTTCCTAACTAATTTTGTACTAGTGTACAGGCTACCTTCAATTTTTACACTACTGTACAGTATTGCTCTTTATCAATGTGTAATAACAGCTTTTGTGCTGTTTACTGTATTGCAATGTTTTTACTGTAGACAACAATATACATAACGTACTGTACATATGTACAGCAGTCATTTTTGAGTTCAGAATGTTAATGTAAATCCATATTTGTCTGTACTTTCTGATAATTCGACCTCTTTTCGTTCCGACCATACCCTCAGTCCCAAAGGTGACGGATTACAGGCGTTGTACTGCTCAAATCCAAAAAGAAAAATAGAAGTATTGTTCGACATTAAAAAAAAGCTTGTATCTCAATTTCCTAGTAATCTGAAAGTGAATTGTGTCATGTAGTGGTCCTGTTAAAGTCTGTTGGAATGGTTTATATTGAAGTATTTGATTTGAAGCTTTTGATTGTTACTTAATTTATCTTATAGTTCTTGATTCACGAAGTTAAATTTAGTTGAGTCTTGTTGTGGAATATGTGTTGTTTGTCTTTTGTAATTGTTATTTTTAAATTGGTGAAGTAATTTTAATTCGTCCTACACTGTCCATAAATGTTCAATATAAAATGCACTTCACTTCCTGTAAAGTAAAACAGATCCTAGGGTTTCTTCTGGTGTCGTCACTATCTACATTTAACATTTAATTAAAGTAACTAATCTCTTTGATCTAACTCTAAATAAATTCAATTTAGTAAATTAACTATCGCCTTTCTCTAACTACTAGTTTCTTTCACAAGAACAACAATGGCAAACAGTTCTACTACAATTGCCACAACTTCAATCCATTGATCCTTATATCAGCTGATTGTAAGATCCTTCCTCATTCAAATAAAATATCTTATCTTGCCTTAATCCATCAAAATAAATTCATCGTTTCTCAAATCCTGGCTTAATTTCCAATACATTTAAGATAAGAAATTGTATTTGTTTACAATTCATCAGCCAGGGGGCGTGGTGGCGCAGTGGTCAAGCTGTTGGCCTCTCACGAAGGTGGTCCGGGTTCGATTCTCGATCAATGCATGTGAGATTTTCGAAGTGAAATGGCATGTCCTGAGGTTCAGATTCCACGTAAAAATGAGGTCCCGAGGCTCATAATCGCATGATTAACGGTCACGTAAAACTACAAGCTTCCTTCCTTCAATACATCAGCTGATCCCTGATGCCTCCATTATTCTACTTTCAACCATAACATTCCTATCACATGTTTGGTAGACCTATCACATCAGCAGTTCAAATTTCAGATTTTATTCCTTCCTAATGCATGACAACAATATCGTAGATGACTCGTAATTACGTATATGACGTACTATTTTCAAATTACAACAATCTTTCCTTACAGTAAAGCCATCGTTACTTCCGACTTGGTGTTTCAGTGCTGCGCTAGAGCTATCTAGCGGTCAGAAGTGAAATCACTTTAACTAGCCAATCACTAAAAAGACTAGCTGCGTGGTGCAACGGTAACGTTCTCGCCTGCTGTTCCCAAGGTTGTAGAATCGAATCCTGGCGCAGTCACTTGGTATTTGAGTGTGCGCAAATGAGAGGGAGCCGTATCAGTAGATTTACTGGCACGTTAAAAATTTCGGCACTACGGCGTCAATAAAAGCCGCAGTAGTTAAACGGGACGTAGCGCCAAAAACATTTTTTTTTAGATTAAAATAACTAAAATGTGGAATCTCTTCCTTTTTACTCCCACCCATTCAATTACACCCAAGCTACTGACTAATGTCTCTAGGCGCCAAACGTGAGAACTCGTGAAATATTCTCCCAGATGGTCGACGACAAAGGAAATAAAGTTCTCTCAAGCCACGAAGTGCCACCATAAAAAGAGCTGTTAGTCGTCGTAAAACCCTTCTATTACTGACAGGACTTCTTTGTTCACACGCAGAAACGATCACGTGAATGGCTGGTCTTGTGAAATATCGCCTTCCTTGTAAAACTGTCGTATCCACTGGCGACTTCCAGTGTTCTCAGAGCATCTGGCGATGAAGGCGTCTATTGATGTTCTACCGGACTCCGACTTATAGCTGACTCCTCGACTTTGCAAGACATAGAACTCAAGTAAAGTTATGCTAGAAAAAAGAATGTGAATGAAAACAATTCAAACTTAAAAATTAAGAACCTTTTCATTGACATTCTTTCCTCTTGCATAATATTACTTGGAATTGATATTGTAACTCCTAGTCGGTCAAAACAAAATAATTCCAATTACTATAATATGCGAAAAAAATAACATGAAAAAATACATGTGATTAAGATAGATATAAGCTTTTGGTTATAAACTATTTGTTTTGTTGAATTGGATCTGATGATACTCGATTGACTAGCGAAACACGTCATCCATTTAAACCTTACCATTATTTGAAATGTTCAAAGTTCATCATCAGAGCGAACGGAGCATTTCAGGGACCGCGCGGTAGGCGGATGGCGATGAGTCACGGCCAGATAACTAGCATGCACCGATTGCAAAACAGCGGGTCAGGAAGCTCTTGGTGCTGTCATAGCATTGATTACATACACAGCTAGCAAGATACATTAGTTGAGTGAGTTACGTACTGCAGCCTATCTCCTATCCCGTGAACATGGTAAGGTATAGAACAACACGAATTTTCCTACTGGAACTTATTTTCTCAAGAAGAAATATTTCAGAAAATGTGTTCGTAAGGTTCAGTACCGTGCGATTTTTACTTGTGAGGAACCTCAAACAAAAGGTAATACAGAAGCAATCCGCGTACAAGGGAGGCTCTCGAGAACGAAATAACTGCACTGATACTAAATATCAGTGAGGATGAATTATAGCGAGTGTACCAAAACTTCCTACGCCGGTGCAACATGTGTCTAGAAAATAAAGGACACCATTTCCAGCAACTATTCTGGTTAGTTGGTTGGTTCCTCAGTTTAGGGGCTGCGACAACGCGATCATATAGCCCCGTGTACTTCGGGTGTGTATTGTGCCCAATTGGTCACGGCAGATTGGCATCGAACTCAGGTCCTATCTGAGAAGACCAGGCACATGATGCTAACTAGAATTGAACCATTGATCTCTGAGGGGTAACAGTTTTAGGGAACCCGAAGAGCAATGTGTTAAATAATGACATATGATAATTTAGCATGATTTCACGGCCTGTATGTGAATATCATAGCAGTTTAAGGTGAATAATTGTAAGCAAATGCAAGCAAATATACGTTTTCAAAGCATACAAGAACGAAAGGAGGCCAGTTTGACGTTTTACTAATTGCAGTTGGAAAATGGGTGGAGATCGTAGACGCCAAGGGACCTACTTTCGTCTGGAGCGAGGAGACAGCTTAAAATTAATGACTCGGGTATTCACCGCTTGACAACGATGGAACCTAGGGTAGGGATGACGGCCCACGGAAATTAATTAATTACCGCCAAGTGGAGCATTAAAATGGAGTGAAATGTACACCCAGGTGAATATATTTTAAGAGAGATAATTTAGGAATGATTTTACACCTAAATTAAAGCCTATATCTCTAAATGAACGCGTTACCACCGAGCCTACGCTCGAGAGGAGTGATTTGGTGCCCAGCCAAGGGGGAATCACCATGATGGCGTCCTGACGCGCTGAACTAAGGCAATTAATTGTAATTAATTGGCCGAAGCGATCGCCGGCACGCGAACGTTTATGAAACCTCCACACTTAAATAAACAAGGTGTATATGTCATTTCGGCTGAAAAGGTATTATTTCAAGGAAGGAGTCGCAGCCACATGTCCGGTGGACTAGTTTTTACGAGAAACCTTTATAAGGAGGGAGCAGTGCAGACCAAGCCAGTTCGTCTAGAGTTCGTCGAGAGTTGTCTTCAGTCTGTTCTCATGTATACACGTAACTAATACGCTGCCAGTAAGCGCGCGAAATGTTAAAGAACAATAGAAGAAAGTCATACAGCTTCATAAATAATCATGAAGTGCGTCGAAGTAAAATTAATACAGATATTTGTCTATTATCTGACGCAAATATAAATTCGCTACAGCGAAAGAGGAACTTATAATGTTTTTGAACATTACACATACCAGGAGGTATTGTTAGAGTTGTATATGACATTTTCATCAGGATCACTACAATTATGGGAGCTTGGGAAGCATCGCCACTTAATCTTGACAGTGAGCTGAACGATATTGCAGGTGACGAGGATCGAACGTCCGTAAACGCTGTTAGATTTTCACGGAGACCAGCGGTTGGCGTAATTGCATCGCATCTCTGAGATCAGGCGTAGGAGTCCAATTAAGAATCAACCTGTAAAGTAGTGAATAAGTGTACATAAATTGTGTAATAGTGATTTAAAAGTGTTCATGTGTATAGTGATTAATATGCATTGTGTAAAAGTGAAAGAGGCCACTGATAAGAGTATGTTTATCATGTGGGAAATGTGTGAAATTAAGTGTTGTGAAAAATATAACATGATGGCTTAAATCAAGCGTCATGGTAGGCCTGAATCTGAGGTGCTGGTACTATCCAGCGAAAAAGAAAAAGTGAGTACCAATTTACAATGTTATTATAACTAAATAGTTCACCATATAACGATTTATCACTTTGAGACTAAGATGTAACAGTCACTTATTGAACGAGTTTTCACCACTCGTCTTGAATAGAATATGGCTTGGAAGGTGATTTGTTTAGGGCCATTAAGGCCGAAAATAGTGATGAATGTAACGGTAACGCTAAATGAATAATAATAATAATAATAATAATCTGGGGTCGGCAACAGTAAAGTAATAGGCATTTTTGGCCTAAATAATGTTCAAAGTGTGTCATGTCTAATATAAAGATACTGTATTTTGGTAAACAGTAGGAATGTAACGTGGAATATAACGAGATACGAGAGTTTTTCAGTGTCAGTAAAATGTTGAATGACTATTTGATATGGTCAATCCTTAGGATTATATTTGAGGACCATCAAAGTAAAGTAAGCCAGTAAATTTATATCTTGTTGTTAGGAGCTATTTGAAGCTTTGGCTTAAGTGTTATTACAGAGAGAACGCGGGTGCCTTAATAATTGAGTCATCTATGTGAAGTATTGTTTGAGCCGCATGTAAGCGTGCAGAGTAACGTAGAATCCAGTGATTTACGTAAATATATTGCGGGGACCAAACTAATATCGCTTGCGCTTTAGGTGAGAAGTTGGCTAATCTACGAGTTGGTATCGCTGTTGAGCATACTTTATTATTCTCAGCGAATTGGACAGAGCCTGTCTGTATCCATCGCTTGCATGAATTATGGCCACGAGTGAGGTCCGTCGAGACTCCGTGAGCATGTGTATAATGATCTACCCTGAGAGGTAAGGATCATATTCGTCGTTTAGGAAACACAGATTTCCTTATGTTATTATTGTGACAGCTGCTGGTGAGAATCCTGTGTTCTCATTATGATGCGCGTCCAAAAGCCACTAGTATTCACCATAGAACGACAAGACTATCACAGGATCCATCCCCAGCCATGAATGTTAATAAGGAGCCAGTTGTGCCCGATACACTTTAAAGATAGGTGTTATATAATTAAATGACTCAATTATTTAGGAACCACACCTAGCGCAACTCTGCTGTACTGCGATTGTAAACAAACCTGACCTTGCCGGCAGATGAGAGAAGTGGGTTGGCCCACTGAGTCGAGCAGCCATCTTGTGCCGTGGCCGGAACTAATTTTTATTGCCTGCTAGGAAGAAGGGACCGCCAGTCCTTTAAATTATGGTCATAGTGGGACACGGAGGAATCTCGATATTTCAATATGCAATTAAGATATGAGTGTTATGATGATGCCAATTGAATTAAATGATGTGTTCCAACACACATACATTGTTGAATCAAAGAAATCGGATAATATTTGGCCCAGTTATTCTCTGAAGAGGAACACTGAACCAAATAAAGTGTTAGGCATCCATTTAGAATGCATTTTTGCCAGTTCACGCTAATTTATGCAGACGGGTATGTGATTTCTAAGAACATGACACATTTGTAACGATAACAAGCCCGACAAGACCCAGAAAATCGTTGTATGGTGAAACTATAAACAATTCTATCCATGTTTATTTTGGAAGGGAGAAGTACCACTTTTTAAGCGTTTCATATTGATGGAAAGAAGGAAGATGATTCACACGACACAACAAGTATTTGTTAATTAAGACATAAAATAATGAATTTATGCTAATCAAAGTAAATGTCATAAGAAACGGAGTAATGTTTTATTGTTTCAGTATTTAATGTCATTTAGATGTGATATGTGATTTTTATGTTGTAATAATCCAGTTATATAAAATTGTGTCACATGATGAACACTATGGAGACCCATAGAAGTCTGAAAGTATCAATGATAGGATGCTAGAAATAGATTTGAGTGCAGTATTGCAATAATGAAGAAGAGACTCACAAAATAACCCTATTTTTATTTGTGGGAGTTAAATATAATTTGTCCTTTATTTGTATTTGTTGTATAGCCATGATTTTATACCAGTAAATATTTTATTTTAGGAATATGTTGTGTATTTCATGTAGAGTAGTTACCTGGTAGACTCAAATCCTGAGCATGTGGTCGTATGGTGGGCAGGAACGCCCCCATACCTCGAAAGACCGTGAGTTAGCTGGGATACGAACACATGTTATACATGATGACAGTTGGGTACATGGGGGATATGTCTCTGTACTAGGATTGAGTCACAGGTACTGCTAAAAGTCGGCCAAGATATTAATGGTAGAAGCAAGTACAGCATAGAAATTAGGATATAATAGGAAAAGGCCGCGTCCCATTTGTTAATAAGCCATCTCGTCAAATAAATGTTGATAATCCTCCTTAAAACATGCTTAAATGTAAATGTAACTTTATCATACAACCTACTTCATTATCATGACGCTGATACGTGGGGCCAGTTTAAAATACAGGTCACCACCATGCTCATAATTGTGTTCACCCTTTTCATTATCATGGCGCCCAGGACGTGGATGGCTTATGGGATTCAGAAAACCCCATAATAATAACATGGTTTTCATGGGGAAAACCATAATAATAGTAATTTTCCTCAAACTCTGTTTGAGCGATTGTGAGTCTTTCTAGATGATACTCAGACGTGCGACACTGTTGTCAGACGGGTACGTGGGTCTATACCCATTCCATAGGTGGTTTTGGCACTTTGTGATATATTGTTGTTGTTGTCGCGGGATCGGAATCCTTTTCCTTCCAATAGAACGCGCCAGCATGTTCAGCTGCGGCCTACCTGAATCTCAAATTAAGAAATACAGGATGGCTGGAACTGAGGACGTACTCAGGTGTATTGCTGAGTTAAGGGAACACTTTGATGATACTAATGCTAAGAGAAAGGAAGAATCTAAAGCATTTAAAGATGAAATAGCGGGTAGATTGGATGCTAATCAAGCCGAAATAAACACTAGATTAGAGGCTAGTCAGACTGAGGTAAGCCAGATGTTGGCTACCGTAAATATTCAATTAGAGAATAATCGAGCTGAAGTAAACACGCAGTTAGAGTTAAACCTAATAGAGGTTAATAAAAAAATGGATGACGTTAAAGAGTCTGTCCAGCGTGAGGTAACTAAGAATACTGTTAGCGTGGTCTCAGAAATGCAAGCTGATAACGATAAACGCTTTGAGTCTATTGAGCTAAAACTAGAGAATAATCTGCAAGCGTGCAGAGAGTCACAGCGTGAGATTAACGACAGTTTAAGCAGTATGTCCATGGAGCTTAAAGACATTCAGAGTCAGAATGAAGCTAATACTAAACGTCAACTAGAGCAATTTAATACGTTCACTCAGACCGTGGATCAAAGGCTCGAAGATAGCGACGTAAAATGGAATACGCGAATGGCAGGCTACGCCAAGGCGGTAGACGAAGCCTTAAGGAAACAGGATCAGAATATCCTTGACCAATGCAAGGAAATCCAGGAAATAAAAACTTCTGATCAAGAGAATAAGGAGATAATGTCAAATATGAAGAGGCAGGTCGGGAAGGTGCAGAAAGAGTTGGAAAAAACTCAGAGCGACCTAGCAGTTGTTCATAAAAGACAGGATGAGGACCAGGGAGAAATCACGAAAATAAGGACTGAAATCTCTCATATGCAGGGTCACATTCAAAAGGAAGTTACGAGCTTACGAGAAGAATTAGAACTTCGAGAAGGCTTGAAGACTGAAGCCAGCGATAAGACTCTTGCCGAGGTAAGAGAAAGTCTAGCGGAGGAAATTACCCACCTGAAGGAAAACCTTAAGGATGACAAGGAAAATGTATTTTCTATGGCAGAAAGAAACCGAGATCGCCTAGAGAAAATAGAACGAGAGGTATTAGCTCGTTTGGAAAGGGCAGAAAATAGGCACAGCCAAATAGAGACTAGAATGGTCGCACAGGAGGAATCCATGTTGCGGAATCCTAGGTCTAGCGAAGGAAGTATAGACGAGAATAGGAGAAACAAATGGGCAGAGATAAAAATACAGCCTACTCTAAAGAATGCAGCCACGCCAAGTGACAGCCCGTATACCACACCTGGTATGCCAATTGCCATGTCAACACCGCATGAAAATGCTGTTCAAAGTCAAATAGTCACTGTTGTAAGGGCTAGTGATGAGAAACCAAAGAAATATTCTGGGAGTAATTCTAACATGACACCCAAGTACTGGCTTAAAGAAGTTTCCGAGTACTTGAATGACGCGAAAGTACCGCCAGAGCGAAGGTTGAGAGCGATTGAAAAATTAACTGAGGGCGAGTGTGCCTTATGGTTTCGGAGTTTTCGGTACACGTTCGACACCGTTGACGAATTTCGCCAAGCATTTTTAAGCAGGTACTGGAACGCAAGTATACAACAGAACCTCAGATTTCCAGGCGTTATAGTACTAGTAATCCGACGAAGTACGGAGAATTCTTTGTGAGTCAATTGTGCCGTTTCCGCGAACTTGATGAAGGGATTAGAGAGTCAGATTTGTGCATAGCGATAGCCAAGCAGCTACTGTATGAAGTACAACGTCTATTAATCTCAGCAAACGCCAAGACTGCGATCGATATGGAGGAGGTGCTGAGACAACTCGATCTCACCACAGCGCAGCACACAAGGCCAAGTCGGAACATGGAACAAGTCAACATGACGACTACATCGACTGAACCGACAAAGGTGCAGACAAAAAGTAAGTCTACGAGCACCGAAACGGAAAAATCAGACTGGCAACGCGAAGGACGCGAAAACCAAAATTGGAGGCCAGCATATCGAGGAGGATCGAACCGTAGAAACCGAGGAAGGAAAAACTGGAATCAGCGCGGTACAAGAGACCAGCAGCCTGATAACAGAAGGAATTACGGCCGAAATGGGAACAACCAAGGATGGAGATCCCAGGAACAGGGTCGCGGGTTCGATGAAGAGGCGGAAGAACGCTATCACGCATCTTTAAGATACATGGAAGAGCGTGAAGATGACCAGAGACAATCGCGAGTTCATTGGGATGAAGCGATTAGGAATAGAAGGTCACCCGACATCTATAAAAATGATGACGGTGCCAAGAGTCTGGGACTTCAGCAGTATGAAGACAGGCAGAAGAACTCCACAAAGAATGGAGCAATTGAAAAAAAAAACACCAAAATTAAATGACCAAAGAGAGATAAGTTCAGGATGGAATACAGTGAATGTAGTTAACTGGATTGCCAAACCTGAGGAGCTTATCGAAGACCTAGATGAAGGGACGGTCAATGTGAGAAGGGAACTACCCATTATTATTGTAAACATTGCAGGCATGAAGATAAGAAGTCTCATAGATACAGGTTCAACAGTGTGCTTGATAACCCAGGCATTATATAATGAAATCCAAAGTAAAATCCACGTATTGAAAATGCATATTTCAAGCGTGAAAATAAAAGGTGTGATACCAAAAGTTATGATATGCAAATACCAAGTATTTTTAGATTTGCAGATAGGGAACTCTACATTCTCACAGAGCTTCCTACTTGTAAATAAGCTGCCGTTTAACCTCATTGTTGGCATGGATTTCATAAGAGAATATAAAGTTATTATAGATTACTCGCAAGACATTGTTATGTTTCGCGCAAGTGAGGGAAAGGAAGAGTTAGAACTCTCATTAAAGCACAATGAAACGTGACCAGAAGAGTACGTATGGCATACATACGGAGATATGACTGGGGATGCAGTGTCGACAACAGAAGACATCGAGGAAGAGTTGGCAACACTGGCCGCAGACATTGAAAAGGACCTCGAACCAAAATTTGAAGAATGCCTGGAAGAGAAGATTGAGGAAGCTAAAATTGGTCCAGAACATAAGCAAATGCTAAGGGAACTGCTGTTTGAGTATAAAGGAGTCTTCGAGTCGAGACCTGGCCGGATCAAGAATTTCCAATATGCGTTCCAAGTCAGCGATTGGACACCATTCAAACAGAAGCCGTATCCTGTAGCTGAGAAACATTATTTAAAGGTCAAAGAAGCAATACAGGAAATGCTAGAGGCAGGCGTCATTGTGAAGACAGCCACACCTTATGTCAGCCCACTGGTAGTTGTACCTAAACAGGACGGAAGTGTGAGGATATGCCTGGACCTACGAAATTTGAATTCCAAGGTCATACCGGAATTTGATAAAGTGCCGCCCATTAAGGAGGTACTCAGGAGGTTCAAAGGAAAGACTGTGTTCTCAAATCTTGACCTGACGGCAAGTTTTCACCATCTTGCTCTGGAGGAGAAAACAAGCTTATTAACTGGGTTTTTATTTGACCAGCACACGTATTCTTACGTGCGTCTCCCATTTGGATTGAAAACAGCAGGTTCAGCGTTGATACGAGCGCTAGATCGGAACCTGTCTGAAGAAGTAAAAGCAACAACCATATGTTACGTAGATGATATACTACTGACATCTGAAACAGTCGAAGAACATGTCAGAGATCTACGCAAGTTGTTATATGACCTAAGTCAGGCTAACTTCAAGGTCAATATAAAGAAGTCTAATTTTGGTCAGAGAGAAGTTAAATTTCTAGGCCATGTAATAGATGCACAAGGAGTCAGACCTAATCTGGGAAAATTGGAAGTTATTAAACATTTCCCGAGACCAACGAAGGTAAAGAACGTCAGGCAATATCTAGGCGTTATTGGGTTCTTTTCAAGCCATTGCCCGAAGTATACCGAGACCGTAGCACCACTCCAAGACTTACTTAAGAAAGGAGGAAGATGGCGCTGGACGGAACAATGCGAGGAAGCCTTCGTGAAATCTAAACAGATGCTGTTAGATTATGTAAAATTGGGATATCCTGACTACACTCAGAAATGTATTATCCAGACTGACGCATCATTCATAGGTATTGGAGCAATGTTATATCAGGAAAATGTGGACAGGCCAGAGGAGAAAACTTACATTGCATTCATAAGTAGAAGGTTGAAACCTAACGAAAAGAATTATACGGTCACGGAGATCGAATTGCTCGCGATACTGTATGCCTTACGGTATTGGCGAAAGCTAGTTTATGGCTTTAGAATTATATTAAGGACAGACCATAAAACACTAACATTCCTGTTGAAAACTGACTTGTCGAGTCAAAGACTGACGAGGTGGTCCCTGTACATACAGCAATTTCAAGTGGAAATCGAGTATTGCCCGGGGAAGGACAATATCATACCTGACTTGCTAAGCAGATACCCGACCGCTGATGAAGAAGAAGTTCTAGCTATCGAGATAGAAGATAGAGATCAGAAGACCTTAGATGATCTGAGGAACATCACCGTTTTTCAACGTGAAGATCCCTGGATACGGTTGATGATTAATTACTTCGAGGGAAAGCTGGAGAGAGGAACCCCGATGTATGTGGAAGCCGAAGCACTATCAACGGAGTATCTATGGTTTAACCAGATGCTACATAAATGGAGCGACTCAGACCACACCAGACCCAGGATCGTTGTACCACCAGCACTGCAGAGGAGGCTAGTATGGTTAGCACACCGATCTTTTGGTCACCCCGGTGTAGATAAGTCTGTTGCCCTGCTTAAAGAAGCATTTGTTTGGCCAAAACTTCGAGATACAGTCAGGAATACAATCAGGACATGTGATATTTGCCAACGAGTAAAGCCTAACTCGTATTTAATTAGGCAAAAACCTATACCACTCTTACCAGAGAAACCATGTCAGCTTCTGGCACTGGACAACTTTGGGCCGCTTCCTAGAGCTAGAAGAGGAAATAGACACATTCCAGTTGCATTAGACGTGTTTTCGAAAATGGTAGTCCTGTGTCCAATTCAGAAAACCAGCACAAAACAGGTACTTAAGAGGCTGAAGGAAAGAATCATTCCTATATTAGGGCAGCCGGAGAACATCTTATCTGATCATGGGAGCTGGTTTACCAGCGTGGAATTTCGCAGGGAGTTGGAAAATCTGGGTATAAGACAGATTTTGTCCACAGTTCGACACCCGGAGTCGAATTCCGCCGAAAGAGTAATGAGGGAACTGCAAAAGTACATGAAGATATACTGCTCTACTGAGAATTGGAAATGGATCGACGTACTTGAGATTATTGAATATTGTATCAACAATACCGTGCACGAAGCGACAGGAGAGGTGCCAGTGAGCCTACATCTTGATAGAAGACCAGAGAGGCCATGGAATAATGTCATTCGGACACCCATCGATGCACAGCCTGGACGTGAGTTGAGGATCCAGAGAACTTTCGAGTATCTCAAGAAACAAGCAGACAGACGGCAGCGGAGAAACAGGAGAAAACGCTATCATAGACCATTACTCATGGGGGAATACGTCTTATTGAAAAAAAAACCGCTAGTTCAGACCCAGAGAGCAGGAAATATAAAAAAATTCAGCATAGCTACCACGGACCCTACCTGATTATAAGGGACTTGCAAAATAATGCATACCGAATTAAAGACGAAGCAACAGGTAGAGAGGTTGTTGTAAATGCCGCTAATTTGAAGTTGTATAGTCCTCCAGAGGATTATGATACGAGGGAAGAGCAAGCAATGCACACCCAAGTGGACGGGGAGTCATTACGTATACACGCAAAGACTCTTGAGAAAGGCTTGCAGGCCCAGGAAGAAACGGAGCGAAGCGACCAGCTCGCAGACCCAAGGGATACGAGGGGAGAATGCAGCTGTCAACTGAAGGAACTTTATGACCAGTTGAGGGATGCCGCTACGGAACTAGAGGAAATGAATGAACAACTGAGAAGGCAGAACAAGAGTATGAGACGGCAGACAGAGTGGAATGGGGGAACGAGACAGCCCATTGCCGAGAGCACTGACCGCTTAAAGTAAATACTGCATGGAGCCAATGCCATCTGAAAGGCCCGAAAAATTCACTTGTGAAATGAATTTTCCGAACTTAGCAAGGGAAAGATGTGCCCAATTGGTCACGGCAGATTGGCATCGAACTCAGGTCCTATCTGAGAAGACCAGGCACATGATGCTAACTAGAATTGAACCATTGATCTCTGAGGGGTAACAGTTTTAGGGAACCCGAAGAGCAATGTGTTAAATAATGACATATGATAATTTAGCATGATTTCACGGCCTGTATGTGAATATCATAGCAGTTTAAGGTGAAGAATTGTAAGCAAATGCAAGCAAATATACGTTTTCAAAGCATACAAGAACGAAAGGAGGCCAGTTTGACGTTTTACTAATTGCATTTGGAAAATGGGTGGAGATCGTAGACGCCAAGGGACCTACTTTCGTCTGGAGCGAGGAGACAGCTTAAAATTAATGACTCGGGTATTCACCGCTTGACAACGATGGAACCTAGGGTAGGGATGACGGCCCACGGAAATTAATTAATTACCGCCAAGTGGAGCATTAAAATGGAGTGAAATGTACACCCAGGTGAATATATTTTAAGAGAGATAATTTAGGAATGATTTTACACCTAAATTAAAGCCTATATCTCTAAATGAACGCGTTACCACCGAGCCTACGCTCGAGAGGAGTGATTTGGTGCCCAGCCAAGGGGGAATCACCATGATGGCGTCCTGACGCGCTGAACTAAGGCAATTAATTGTAATTAATTGGCCGAAGCGATCGCCGGCACGCGAACGTTTATGAAACCTCCACACTTAAATAAACAAGGTGTATATGTCATTTCGGCTGAAAAGGTATTATTTCAAGGAAGGAGTCGCAGCCACATGTCCGGTGGACTAGTTTTTACGAGAAACCTTTATAAGGAGGGAGCAGTGCAGACCAAGCCAGTTCGTCTAGAGTTCGTCGAGAGTTGTCTTCAGTCTGTTCTCATGTATACACGTAACTAATACGCTGCCAGTAAGCGCGCGAAATGTTAAAGAACAATAGAAGAAAGTCATACAGCTTCATAAATAATCATGAAGTGCGTCGAAGTAAAATTAATACAGATATTTGTCTATTATCTGACGCAAATATAAATTCGCTACAGCGAAAGAGGAACTTATAATGTTTTTGAACATTACACATACCAGGAGGTATTGTTAGAGTTGTATATGACATTTTCATCAGGATCACTACAATTATGGGAGCTTGGGAAGCATCGCCACTTAATCTTGACAGTGAGCTGAACGATATTGCAGGTGACGAGGATCGAACGTCCGTAAACGCTGTTAGATTTTCACGGAGACCAGCGGTTGGCGTAATTGCATCGCATCTCTGAGATCAGGCGTAGGAGTCCAATTAAGAATCAACCTGTAAAGTAGTGAATAAGTGTACATAAATTGTGTAATAGTGATTTAAAAGTGTTCATGTGTATAGTGATTAATATGCATTGTGTAAAAGTGAAAGAGGCCACTGATAAGAGTATGTTTATCATGTGGGAAATGTGTGAAATTAAGTGTTGTGAAAAATATAACATGATGGCTTAAATCAAGCGTCATGGTAGGCCTGAATCTGAGGTGCTGGTACTATCCAGCGAAAAAGAAAAAGTGAGTACCAATTTACAATGTTATTATAACTAAATAGTTCACCATATAACGATTTATCACTTTGAGACTAAGATGTAACAGTCACTTATTGAACGAGTTTTCACCACTCGTCTTGAATAGAATATGGCTTGGAAGGTGATTTGTTTAGGGCCATTAAGGCCGAAAATAGTGATGAATGTAACGGTAACGCTAAATGAATAATAATAATAATAATAATAATAATAATAATAATCTGGGGTCGGCAACAGTAAAGTAATAGGCATTTTTGGCCTAAATAATGTTCAAAGTGTGTCATGTCTAATATAAAGATACTGTATTTTGGTAAACAGTAGGAATGTAACGTGGAATATAACGAGATACGAGAGTTTTTCAGTGTCAGTAAAATGTTGAATGACTATTTGATATGGTCAATCCTTAGGATTATATTTGAGGACCATCAAAGTAAAGTAAGCCAGTAAATTTATATCTTGTTGTTAGGAGCTATTTGAAGCTTTGGCTTAAGTGTTATTACAGAGAGAACGCGGGTGCCTTAATAATTGAGTCATCTATGTGAAGTATTGTTTGAGCCAACATGTAAGCGTGCAGAGTAACGTAGAATCCAGTGATTTACGTAAATATATTGCGGGGACCAAACTAATATCGCTTGCGCTTTAGGTGAGAAGTTGGCTAATCTACGAGTTGGTATCGCTGTTGAGCATACTTTATTATTCTCAGCGAATTGGACAGAGCCTGTCTGTATCCATCGCTTGCATGAATTATGGCCACGAGTGAGGTCCGTCGAGACTCCGTGAGCATGTGTATAATGATCTACCCTGAGAGGTAAGGATCATATTCGTCGTTTAGGAAACACAGATTTCCTTATGTTATTATTGTGACAGCTGCTGGTGAGAATCCTGTGTTCTCATTATGATGCGCGTCCAAAAGCCACTAGTATTCACCATAGAACGACAAGACTATCACAGGATCCATCCCCAGCCATGAATGTTAATAAGGAGCCAGTTGTGCCCGATACACTTTAAAGATAGGTGTTATATAATTAAATGACTCAATTATTTAGGAACCACACCTAGCGCAACTCTGCTGTACTGCGATTGTAAACAAACCTGACCTTGCCGGCAGATGAGAGAAGTGGGTTGGCCCACTGAGTCGAGCAGCCATCTTGTGCCGTGGCCGGAACTAATTTGTATTGCCTGCTAGGAAGAAGGGACCGCCAGTCCTTTAAATTATGGTCATAGTGGGACACTGAGGAATCTCGATATTTCAATATGCAATTAAGATATGAGTGTTATGATGATGCCAATTGAATTAAATGATGTGTTCCAACACACATACATTGTTGAATCAAAGAAATCGGATAATATTTGGCCCAGTTATTCTCTGAAGAGGAACACTGAACCAAATAAAGTGTTAGGCATCCATTTAGAATGCATTTTTGCCAGTTCACGCTAATTTATGCAGACGGGTATGTGATTTCTAAGAACATGACACATTTGTAACGATAATAAGCCCGACAAGACCCAGAAAATCGTTGTATGGTGAAACTATAAACAATTCTATCCATGTTTATTTTGGATGGGAGAAGTACCACTTTTTAAGCGTTTCATATTGATGGAAAGAAGGAAGATAATTCACACGACTCAACAAGTATTTGCTAATTAAGACATAAAATAATGAATTTATGCTAATCAAAGTAAATGCCATAAGAAACGGAGTAATGTTTTATTGTTTCAGTATTTAATGTCATTTAGTTGTGATATGTGATTTTTATGTTGTAATAATCCAGTTATATAAAAATTGTGTCACACGATGAACACTATGGAGACCCATAGAAGTCTGAAAGTATCAATGATAGGATGCTAGAAATAGATTTGAGTGCAGTATTGCAATAATGAAGAAGAGACTCACAAAATAACCCTATTTTTATTTGTGGGAGTTAAATATAATTTGTCCTTTATTTGTATGTGTTGTATAGCCATGATTTTATATCAGTAAATATTTTATTTTAGGAATATGTTGTGTATTTCATGTAGAGTAGTTACCTGGTAGACTCAAATCCTGAGCATGTGGTCGTATGGTGGGCAGGAACGCCCCATACCTCGAAAGACCGTGAGTTAGCTGGGATACGAACACATGTTCCACATGATGACAGTTGGGTACAGTATAGAATCTGACTAGCCGGCCCCGTGGTGTTGGGGTAGCGCGCCTGCCTCTCACCCGGAGGCCCCGGGTTCGATCCCCGGTTCCGTCAGGGATTTTAAAACTGACGTGAGGGTTGGGACGGGGTGCACTCAGCCTCGTGAGGACAATTGAGTTGCTGTCTGACAGTGAGACAGCGCCCCGATCACGAATACCAAGATTAACGGCCGAGGGGACCCGACGCGCTGATCACGCGTCACCCCAATTTCTGCAGGCCGAATGGCTGGGCAGCGGTCGCTTGGTCGGCCTTAGCCCGTCATGGGCTGGATAGTGCCAGGGGTTGACTTTTTTTTATAGAATCTGACTGATAACCAGTGTTAATTGTGATGGCTGTATTAGTGTGTGTTAACGGTTTTTAATACAAGTAAGGACTGCAGACATTGGATTTTCAAGCAGTTCCAACTTTTGCTACCAAACACCACCGTCAACGACCAACTAGTTCTGAACTTGGTTACTAGATGCCACCGCAGTCGGCTCCTGGCGATGAACGTTGAAACCTAAGAGCGTCGGTCAAATCTAACCTATAATTTAGCTTCACACAAGTGTAATTAGTGGAAGGTTCTTTTATATGCCATAAATCTATGGCAAGGGACCGCCGGCTTTACTTCCCCTCCGAAGGAAGGCATACTGAGAGATTTTAACGCTCTTAAAAATGCGAAGACTTCGGCCGGGTTTGAACCCGCGACCTTGGGTAGAGAAGATCAGCATGCTACCAACTACGCCACCGAAAGCAACTACTCTAAAATTCATGTAGGTAATGATGATTATTAAATACGTTAAAAAGTGTAAATGTGTTAAACTAGTTGGTCACTACGCTGCTGCTAGCACCAGTGCCTTGCTCGACAGGCTGTAATACAGTGACCCGCCCTTCATGCGACCCCTGTGAGGTTCCGACCTCAAAACTAGTACCAAACCCACAATGCCACCCATGAACGGTCGCTGCCTCCAACAACCCGCCATAAGCTCGGCAAAATCTTGAGAAGTTCGGCTACTACGGCTGATAAATTCTGTACACAAAATCAAAATAGGCAAAATCTCATCCCTAGTACCGAGTATCACTAGTATATATGCTTATATTTCCATGTAAAATTAAAAAAAAACTCTTTTAAGTAGAATGCTCATAGGTTTGTACACGCAACGCACCAGTGCCGGCCCAAGACGTCTTATCGACCAGTCCTGGACTTCCAAGTCACGCTAACAAGAAGCAGCGTCTCGAGATAGGTTAAAAGTCAGCCTCCACTGCGGGTATTTATATAGGCCTCATTACCATAGGTCAACAAGGTGACCACCTTCCTTCACTCAGCAGCGAGCATGACTGCATAGCCTACTAATTGCGGAAAGACCCACTGTTGGCGTTGTAATAAACAACTGAGTTGCAGATACACAACTGAACGTAAACATACTATAAGGCATCCAACGTTGGTTTAGAATGAAGCATTGGTCTTATGGCGCGTTAGGTCATGCTTGCCAGTAATTGATCCGCTCCATGAGAAGAGCAGTACAAAGTGGTTCGCGTCCAGGCTGTTCCAAATCCACGAGTTTGAGTATGCGTACACGCGAGTACTCAGCAGTGAAGCTCGGAGCACGGTTGGAGAGGGACTGGTGGTGATAGCCAATACGTCACTGGGCGAAGGTCATAACACAAGTCTATGCGCTTCCTGCCAGTCTTGATGTATTCACCGCGCAGTGACGGCAGCCCCCACAGCAGAGTTGTATTGCATGTTGCAGGTTTACTCACGCAAGGCGGCGAGTACTCGGCTGCTCACTGATAAGCTGCTCGGCTGGAACAGCCTGGCCGTACTCTTTCCACACGTTCAGCAGCGATCGTACAGTAACGAAGACTTGAATTAATTACTGGATAATAATACTAATAGTAACGAAATAAGATTAAATGAACAATGCTGAATGTAACATAAACGAGAGCATTCACAATAAAATAAATAAAGTTCAAGCACAAATAACAAGCTGCACCCCGCTTTGACCGTCGAAACTTCTTTCATAGAATGCGCGGTCAATGAACAGCCCGGCCTGTGTAGACATTTAAGTATACATTGTGGGTATGCAAGTAGAAAACTTCTTCCAACTTTCCTCTACAACTCTCAAACTGACATGACATGGTTATCTTTAAAAATAAAAAAAATTGGCAGCACACGAACTTTTTCAATGTTGCTAGGCGGTTATAAGAGAATATTCAGACGTTTTACCTACAGGTACATGAACATTTTAATATTGCCAGTATAAAAAAAATATATTTCAAGAATTCATCATCAAGAAGACACACTTGTGTGCAAAATAGGCGCCACAAAGTCAATGCAACATGATATACGATTGATTTTACTAAAAAGGGGATACAGTTTATCATTTCTTCTAAAATTATGGATACCTGATTTTTCTAGCATTTCTATCAAATTTACGTAGTTCTAATAAAGGTCAGAAAAATCGGAAAAACATATTTCTACCCGAATGTGGTGTTTCTGGATAAAGACAAATTTTCGTCTGATAGGACAAAAGTGGATTGCTAAAAAATGACAGCGTCATACAGTACATGTTTCACTTGAAGCAGAAAGAGAGAAGAATATCCCTATTTAAACCAGTGCTTCATTCTAAACGTTGGATGGCTTATAGTTGCGAAAAAATTTCAGTTGGTCGTCGTGGTATTCTGAATTGTAAATTGAATCGTATGTGGGAACAACGGTCTATGTTACATTTTGTGTAATTTGAGATATTCACTGAACAAACATCTACGATGTTTTATGAATACGTATTTGCAAGTAGTTCGAGCATATCTCAAACGATGGCTTTAGTATTCCCGAAATTGTGAACCGAAATGCACTTTAAAAACTAGAAGTTCCGTGACGAACTAAAGAGCCTACTTTTCTTAAAATTTAAGATTCATGCCAATCTATATAGGCCTATATAGAATAATGACGAAATTAAGTTGGTAATATCGAAATATCTAATTAGTTCTAAATATACCTGGTGTAATGTAGCCTAATAGAGCACTACCGTTGGCAGCCCTGGTGACTGAATATATTGTTAGTTCCATCTCTTAAGGTACAGAATACAAAATATGGTTTAAAGTCCAATGGATAGCATGGACGTTACATTCAGTTAAACATTGGATCTATCAGCGCGCGTAAAATCATGTTGGCAACAATGTCATGCATGTGTTGGTCAGAAATACAGTAATCTGAAATATTATGATCTCTTGTGCCAATTTTGGATGAAATCCCTGTTAGTAAAAAACAACAAAAAGTCAACCCCTGGCACTATCCAGCCCATGACGGGCTAAGGCCGACCAAGCGACCGCTGCCCAGCCATTTGGACTGCAGATATTGGGGTGACGCGTGATCAGCGCGTCGGGTCCCCTCGGCCGTTAATCTTGGTATTCGTGATCGGGGCGCTGTCTCACTGTCAGACAGCTACTCAATTGTCCTCACGAGGCTGAGTGCACCCCGTTCCAACCCTCACGTCAGTTTTAAAATCCCTGACGGAGCCGGGGATCGAACCCGGGGACTCCGGGTGAGAGGCAGGCGCGCTACCCCAACACCACGGGGCCGGCTCCCTGTTAGTATAGAAGTTATATTTATTTTAAAATTGGACCTATCAGCAGGCTTAGAGTCATGTTGTAAGCACTGACGTATATTAGTTTCTCCAAGTTAATCTAGAATGTCAGTTACTATACGTGCACAAATTTTAAAGCTGTTTGCTCACATACTTTATGATATATTAATATTAGGGTAAAAAATAAAGACAGCATTTATTAACAGTTGGCATCCCTGGTTGCTCTTAAGAATAAGCATAGTCATATCTGTTATGGTACACATAGCACATACGAAATGTGGTTGAAATCCAATTGATAGTGTAGACGTTACATGTATTTAAAACTTGGTCCTACCAACAGGCTTAGAATCATGTTTGTAGCACTGACGTACATATGTTACTCCAAATTATTCTAGAATGTCAGGTACTATACGTGTGCATAGTTTAAAGCTGTCGGCTTGCATACTTTCCGATATATTGGTATTTGGATAAGAAAATAGAGAGAGTGCATTTATTAACAGTTGGCAGCCCTGGTGGCTTGTAAGAATACTCTCAGCCATATCTGTTTATGTACCCATTGTACATACGAAATTTGGTTGAAATCCAATTGCTAGTGTAGAAGTTATATGCATTTAAAAATTTGACCTATCAGCAGGAATAGAATCACATTGGCAACACAGCCATGCATGGCCTCCTGGAAATTAAACTGAAATATAATTATCTATATGTGTGCCAATTTGGAATAGCTCTCATGCATACCTTCCAAGATATTCAACATGGAGCTAAAATTTCAATTGCGATTTTTCAGCAGTTGGTAGCACTAACATCATTTTCAAATATGGGCTTGAGATATTCAGGTATAGATCTTTATTCATACCAAATTTGGATTCGATTGCTGCAGCCGTTTAGGAGTTGACAGGGGGGGGGGGGGGCACACACAGAGCCAGCCAGCCAGACAGACAGACATACATTTGCCCGGATCGATCTCATAAGTCTACTTTTTCCTCATTTTTGCAAAATGTGAAAAGTAGGCTAGTAACGGAACAAAAGTCTAATGTTATATCGTTTCCCGCTCCACCGCACCAATAATGTTACGAAGTGAATGCATATAATGAACACATTCTAGTCAGGAGGCTATTCTGGTGGTATCAGCTGTGTATTACTAAGCTTATTAGTGTAAATTATTGTGTTGAAACCAAAAGGAAAAGCACCATAGTTGTATTTTGAAACATTATGGTGAAGCAATTTTTCAGTGTTGCCTTAGTAAACAAAAGTTTGATGCTTTTCAGTCGATTGTACCCAAATCCTGAAAAAATTACATGGGATTAATAAATACACTTGGATGACCAGTTTCGATCGTCAAGCGATCATCATCGGATCCATTACACTTAGGCTATAAAAGCTATGTCTGAAAATATGGGTGAAAATATTTACAAAATATGCACTTATTTAGTTACTGTATTAGTTAAAATAATGCAACTCGTCAATATTTGTTAGTTGTGGTCTATGTGATGTTTTGTTCAGATTCTGGAAGTGGTGATTGGCCTCCGGTATTTGTCTGTTTGGAGTGAATATGTGGTTGTTATAAATGGTCAATTCAGATTGTATTGTACAGGGTACTTATTTGGTTGAGTCTTGCGTGGTCCTGTTGAGAGCAGTTAACTTGGTCACTGTATGCACTCGACTGTATTTTGAAACCTAGTCTAATAAAAATACTTTTACCACGGCAAAGAAGCGAGTTCATTTTCGTTTTACATTTAAAGGAAAATTATTTTCACGGACTAATACATTATAAGTAGGTTCAAACAATAACATTAAACGTAAAATAGCTCTATTCTAATCTGTACGCTTCCGTTATGGGCGAGTGAGTGAGCGCACGCACTGTAGTGTGTTACAGTAGTTTACGGAACAATAGCCTATGTTACGTCTTACCATGTAGCCCTGTCCCATGGACAATAGTCACCTTTATTGCTGTTTTTCTGAATAAGTGCTACACTGACAGCGAATTGTTGCCAGTGGCGGAAATCGAAACTAACGCGCTCCCCCGAGCCACACGCCTGCGATAGACGTTCAGTCGTCGCCAGCGAAACCTCATCGCATGTCGTGAGTGTACATGGTTCATGTGCTGTGCGGTGTGTTTTCATTGTACTACTCTACATGCGTTCCCCCTCTTGATCCGCACCCGCCCGCCGCAGCCATAAAGTGGCGAACTGACGTAATGTATACACAACAGCCCCGCTCCACGTCTAGCGGTAACAATTCCCTGTTAGGGTAATAAGAAATGTAACATTGACATTTGTTCCCACATACGCTTCAATTCTAGAGCCTGTTTACCATCTCTTGATAAGTGCAGTACATTTGCATTTGCATTTACATTTGTCTGTTGTCACAGGCTAGAGTATAATGTGGCTTTCCACCGATACCTCAGTCTCATTCATGGCTGTGATTATATGGAAGCTATGAGGGTGTGGGTGGTGCTCAGTAATGGCCTCAGGGCACAACTAGTGCCTGTGTGTACTGCGAATGGTTCTACTCATACGGTCAGTGCTATTGTTCTGACTCAGTGAGGAAAGCAGTGATAAACTACCACACTCCTCATCTTGCCTAGTACGCCTCGTTATAGTGCGGTTTGATTTTTGTGGGTACCTACCGACCTAGATTATGGCGATCCAACCAGCCTCTGGACTGACTACCAAACAGACAGAAATAACGTACAGCCTTTTCTAGTAAACAAAAAATTGAATACATTAGCCTCTCAAGATGGCCGAAGTCGTCGGATTTTTAAGAGCGTTAAAAATCACTCAGTATGCCTTCCTTCGGAGGGGAAGTAAAGCCGGCGGTCCCATATCATAGATTTATGGCTTGTTAAAGATCCTTCCACTAATTACACCTGTGTGAAGCTAAGTTGTATAGGTTAAGAATGTAAACAACGCTCCTAGGTTCCTACGTTCGTTGCCAAGAGCCAACTGCGGTGGCGTCTGGTAGCTAAGTTCTGAACTAGTAGTCGTTGACGGTGGCGTTTGGTGGCAAAAGTAGGAACTATTTGAAAAATTCAAAAGTCTGCAGTCCTTACTTGAATTTAAAAAAAAAACAGATAACACACACTAATACAGTCATCACAATTAATACCGGTTATCAGACAGATTCTACACACACCCAAAGTACACGGGGCTACATGACCACGTTGTCGCAGCCCCTAAACTTAAAAACCAATGAACCTCTCAAGATGCGACTGCCGCTGAACTTGGCTGCGCCAGCGATTGTTGATAATAGCAGCAGGAGCCTTGTGGGAAGAGTAGGGGGACACAGTGGTGAGAGAGTACAGTTGCGCATAAGTCGAGCAGCTTTGCGCGCAATACTTGTGTTAGACAGAAGTTATATTGTGAATTGTGAACAGAAAATTATAATGATGGGAGAACTAAGAATGGTACATTTCTAATTGTTTCGCAACAGGACAGCGAAGCGTAACAGGAGCACATTTCACCACGGAGAGGAGAACGATGACTGAGACTCCTAGAGCTGAGTCAAATCCTACCCGCACGACTGTATCTGTCAACCATGCAGACTGGCAGCATGCCACAGGTAAACAAAGAATAGTTCCCACTTCGGCCACAGTCACTCGTATTTTGTAAGCCAAAAGCGGTAATGCGCCACCTTGTGCCTTGCTGGTACCGGGAGAGCGTGGGTCCTGAAAATGGTTTTCCGTGGTTTCCCATTTTCACCCCCAGGCAAGTGCCGGAATATCAGTGACTCGTTGAGCTTTTGTGTCATCCCATGTAAACTGTTGTTGATTCACTTAGGGGCTTCTGAATCATGGTCGTTTGGATGTGTGTAAAATTTGTCTGGTAACCTGTGTTATTGTGATTTTTACATTTGTAATTGAGACTAGGATTGGGTAGGAGGTGGCAGCAGCCTGTTGTTAGGAACCATCCTGGCATTTGCCTAGAGTAGAATTGGGAACCCACAGAAAGCAACTTCTAGAATGGCTGAGGTGGGAATCGAACCCACCTCTTTCCAGTTCTAACTTTCTAGGTTGAGTGTATCCCTTTCCATTCCACAAATCCGTCTTCCCTTAGATCAGAACTTCCCATATAACACTTACTTAACAGTTCTGATGCAGCCATATCGTGGTATATTGGCTTTCTTGCTTCCATAACTGCTTCTGGCAGATGTAAATGTCCACAGTCAAGCTGTGTGGTTAGTCTGACAGAAAAAATTGACACAATAGAAGACATATTAAAATCGCTCAGTATGCCTTCCTTCGGAGGGGAAGTAAAGCTCGCGGTCCCATGTCATAGATTTATGGCATCTAAAAGAACCTTCCACTAATTACGCTTGTGTGAAGCTAAATTATAGGTTAGATTTGACTAAAATGCTCTTAGGTTCCAACGTTCACCAGGAGCCGACAGTGGTGGCATCTAGTAACCAAGTTCAGAACTAATTGTAATTGCCGGTGGCGTTTGGTAGCAAAAGTAGGAACTACTTGAAAATTGAATGTCTGCATTTCTTGCTTGAATTAAAAACAGATAACACACACTAATACAGCCATCACAATTAACACCAGTTATCAGACAGATTCTACACACACCCAAAGTACACGGGGCTACATGACCGCGTTGTCGCAGCCCCTAAACTGAGGAAACATTTAGAAACATCATAACATAAGAGACGATACACCGAAATGTGCAGAAAGTCCCTGCTACCACTTGAGGCAAAAAAAATAAAAATGTCATATATGGACCAAAAGGGCTTTAAATATTCCCTTAATTAATCTGACTTTCAGGAAGGTTCAGAAAAGCATTGAGACTCAGATGAAGAAAGAGAAACAAATTTATAGAGAATGCAGACAATGAAAACCAAGAAAGAAAAAAAAATACTGGCTATGGAGCATAACAAATAAACGAATAATTATGTATTTATTTATTGTTTATTTATATTATTATATAATTTTTGCCCTTATGGACAGTGTTTGAACTTAAATATGTCATGATGACCAAATTTTCACTTCTATCCCTTCTTCTCTTCCCAAAATCTCTCCATCCTTTGACTGTGCTCCTGTTTCCGTTGTTCTGTCCACAATGTTCACGCCTTCTTCTTTTCATTTACTTTATATTTTGTATTCTTGATTTTGTTTCTGAATTCTCCTCTGTCTACAATTATTTGCCTGTCAATCCCCACATGCCTTAAGTCTTCCTATATTTCATGATACAAATTACTTTTCCTGTTTGAGCTGTTTACTAAAGATCTTCTTTGTAAGTCTGGTGTAGTTCATTATTTATTTATTTAATTAATTAATTATTTTCCAAACATTGTATAAGTAATATGGACAGCAGATAAAGAAAGGGTAAGCTTCAAGTAAGGCCTACACAGCAGTGAAGCGAAACTTGAAATAAAGATACTGCCTAGGGCCTATATCTCATTGTCTGGTAGATATGTAGAGACCAATAGTGTAGTCTCTTGTCGCATAGCGCCGTAGGAAAATAATCAGAATACTTTGGAAAACTTCGGCTGTCCCGAACTCCTGAGGTAGCAATAGTATCATTTATCGCCACATAGCGCTCAACGATAAGTTTCGGAATAAATGAAGGTAAATTTGAAAGCACTAACCCTTATTGCAGCTGATAACCTCAATGTACTGCACCAACACCATTGCACTTATACAGAGGCATAATATTTTCATGATGATAACTGCTTTAAGGGGCCTAAGAAATCTTTTTGCACTAATTACTCCCCGTGAAAGCAATTTATAAGCAAGATTTAACTATTTTCGCAATTCTGCACCAGAACACTGGTAGGGGCGACGTGATGCAGCCCGAATTGCCAGTCAACAATATACTTATTAATATACTCTTGCAGTTACACTACTACGGAAATGAATGGTTCTAGGGCCTTAACACGTGGTTTTCAAGTTAATTTTGTCTGTTGTTCTAAATGTAGGGAATGGAGAGCGTTGTCCAAAATATCAAGTGGACAGTGTTACCAGCAGGGTTTCAAAGTGTAAGTAAAATTTGGTGCAATTAGGAGAAACGGTGTAGATTTGTGATAAAGGGCTTAAATGCAGGGAATGGAGTGGTCTGTCCGAAATTTCAAGCAGACAGTGTTACTCACACGGTTCCAAAGGGTATGTATACAAATTTTGGTTCAGATCGGTGAAACGATGTAGATTTGTGCCAAAGGGCCTAAATGTAGGGAATGGAGTGGTCAGTCCGAAATTGCATGTTAACAGTGTTAATCGCAGGGTTCCAAGGGGTAAGTATACAAATTTTTGGTTCAGATCGGTTAAAAGGTGTAGATTTGTGCCAAAGGGCCTAAATGCAGAGAATGGATTGGTCTGTCATAAATTTCATGTAGACAGTGGTACTCGCAGAGCTCCAAAGGTTAAGTATACAAATTTTGGTTCAGATCGGTGAAATGGTGTAGATTTGTGCCAAAGGGCCTAAATGCATGGGAGTTGTAGCCTAAAGCTACATAGCCTAAACTATTCCTCTTGAATCTGGCTACGAAAAGAATTTTTTGAATCAGACTGGTAGTTTCAGAGATTAGAGCGTTTAAACACACAAACAAACTCTTCAGCTTTATTATATTAGTGTACAGTAGATTCAATGTTGTATTTACATACAATATCTCTGCTGAGAATTAGTACAATACCAGCAAAACTTACAATTGTATGTGTGACAGCTCAAAAAGCGAGCTTTGGGAAAGACTTGGGCAACAGTAAACAGACAATTATTAATCGTACACTGGCAAGTGAGTTGGAGAAGATAAGGAGGAAGACCTATTTGTTAGCTACAGAATCAACTGTTACAGCTAAAGGTAGTCTTTCGTAGGGTGCCTGAAAATTTTCTAAGGGTTGCATTCCGGGACTTGGAAAATTTCCGTTAAGATGCATATTTTAATTTTCGCTATTCGCGTAATACGGTTTCCGTTTAATAAAGGGTCCCTTGAAGGCAGGTTTTACTGTATTATGTGATATTTTTGGTTTCAGTGACGAAGACCAGCCCCACAACGACAAGCCCCACCAACGTGCAGCAGAACCCGCCAGCACTGCGCAGTTCACTGCGGCGCAGAAACAAGTCTGCCGGGGCCGCCACTGCGCCTGTGCGAACCAGCTACGAGGCGTACGAGGAGCGCACCGTACCCGCACTCAGGCAGTGAGTATGTCTTCAATCATGTCATGGGAATTGATCAGTTTTTGTTTGAGACTTCAGTCTTTTGACTGGATTGATGCAGCGCCTCGTGCCTCCCTGCCCTGACCTAATCGTTTCATCTCTACATACCTACCACATCCTACATCCAAGGCAATCTGTTTAATATATTCTAACCTTGGTCTACCCCTACAGTTCTTGTCCTCGACTCATCCTTCCATAACTAAGCTTGCTATTCCTGGGTGTCTGTATGTGTCCTACCAACCTATCTCTTCTCTTCATTAGCAGTCACCAGAAACATCTCTCCTCTCCCACTCGTCTTAATACCTCTTCGTTTGTAACCCCGTCTACCCATCTGATCTTCATCATTCTCCTATAACGCCACATTTCAAACGCGTCAATTCTCCTCTTTTCTGCTGCACCAATAGACCAAGTTTCACTTACATAGAGCGCCACGCTCCAGACAAAGGCTTTCAAAAATGACTTCATAATACCTAAATCTACTGTATATTCGATGTCAACAGATTACTTTTTTTGTAGAAATGATTTCCTTGCCTGTGCCAACCTCTTTGCTGCGTCCATCATTGGTTATTTTGCTTCCTAAGTAACATCAGTTTTTATTGCCAGCCCGATCTATGACTTTAAGGAGGAAGGAAGCTTGTAGTTTTAAGTGACCGGTCGTTTTTTACGTTATCAATTTGTTTTTATTGTCTTTAGGTATTTCAGACACACAGGTAATAGATGAACAACAATCCGTGATGTAGATGATGTTGGCAATGATATTAGTCTTTATGAGGTGATTATCTCCCTTCCCCTCGTAATAGCTCTTGCACTTTCCTCGTTAACGTGCGGCTCACCTTTGAAATCTAGCTGGACGGATATGTTAACATTCCATGGCTGCCTGGAGCCAAGGCTTTCCCAGCGCGAGGCACAGCGTTGTCAACTTTCCACTGTAACCACTGGGAGCGAGCTGCGAAAATGGACAGAACTACCAGCAGCTGTGCAGCACTGGACACCTGATACCTGCGTGAGACAAGAGCTGGCCGCCAGGACGGGACTTTGGAGTCCGCGTGGAGTGATAGAGGAAGCATTCTGTTGGTCAACAACCGGCAGCTATTGGTCAGTAGCAAACAATGGTTATTGTCGGCGCGTCGCCGCTCGTTAACCAGAAAAGTGAAGGAACTATACAGGTGTGAGGTATGGCAAACAATTTTTGTTTGTTTACGGTTTACCCTCCAGGGTTGGCTTTTCCCACGGACTGGTGTCTTCCAGATTGCGGTCACTTTCATTTTAAGGAAGAGCTTTAAACATTCCAGCGTCCAGATTGCGATCACTTTGCTTGGGAGACTGGTCCTTGGTTCTTGGTTCTTCCCGACTGACTCATACCTTCCGTTAAGTTTTGTGGATAACAAGGTGAAATTGTTCAGCTGAGCACACCCCATAAAACTTCGCTTAAAAGAATCAAGTCCCCTCCCAATCTGACGGCACCTCGTAAAGCAATGCTTATATCATTTGTAGTCTTAAGAATATAAACGTTTCAGGATCGGAATCAAAGACCTTCACTTTCAACAAAATTGTTGTACCGGGAAATTTTATAGTTATAGGGTATATTTTTAATTTCTGCCCCTCCCTTCCCATTTGAGGCGCGAGATATCTAGTTTTATAATAGGTACTGTATATCGTGAAAAGCATCTATTTTCATTACCTCGAAAAATTCGTCTCGTAAAAGTAATTTGTTCTACGTTTGATTCTAAATCCCCTTTGTAATCAATTTTGTCCCCGCGAAGTTTTATGGGGTGTGCTCAGCTGAACACTGAAGTCTTTGGTTAGGTAGTGAAATATCAGTTTCCCCTTGTTATCCACAAAACTTACGGAAGGTATGAGTCATTCGGGAAGAACCAAGAACCAAGGACCGGTCTCCCAACAAACGTTATCGCAATCTGGACGCTGGGATGTTTATAGTTCTTCCCTAAAATGAAAGTGACCGCAATCTGGACTGCTAATGAGGTGAACGCAATCTGGAATGAACGCAATCAGGACACAATCCACGGGCTAAGCGAGGGGTTCCACCTTTACCGCCACTGAGGGCAGTGTCCTGGAGCTTGAGACTCTGAGTCGGGGATACAACTGGGGAGTTGACTAGTACTTCGCCCAGGTGGCCTCACCTGCAAAGCGAACAGGGGGGCCTGATGAAGGGATGAGAAGAGTGGGAAGGATAGACAAGGAAGAGGGAAGGAGGCGGCCGTGGCCTTACGTTAGGTACCATCCCGGCATTTGCCCGAAGACGAAGTGGAACCACGGAAAACCACTTCGATGATGGCTGAGGTGGGAATCGAACCCCCTCTACTCATTTGGACCACCCGAGGCTGAGTAGACCCCGTTGCAGTCCTCATAGCACTTTTCAAATTTCGTGGCAAGCTGGGAATCGAACCTTGGACCTCAGGGGTGGCAGCTAAGCATGCTGACCACTACACCACGGACGCGACATCAATCACTTATGACAGTTATAATATCAAATGTGTACCGAGTGTATTTGACATAATTTGATAGCCAGGAGATCCTAGGATAGACTGGCTGCCTATTGCCGTTGCTACCTGTTCTAGGAGACATACCAGCTCTTAGTCTCCAATGATTGAAATCACGACATCCACCTCTTTGTGATGCAGCTCTGAAGACATCCACCAACCTCGATGCTTTGGAGGGATGGAAAGGCCGCTGGAATAACTCCACTGACTTGCCCCTACATAACATCTTCAGAGGTGAAAAAATTGCTAACGGATTCCAACTACCGCGTGCAACTTGGTCCAGACTGAACAGGATCAGGACAGGTCATGGAAGGTGCAGGGATTCCCTCTATACGTGGAACTTTGTACCTTCTCCAGAATGTGATTGTGGAGCCCCTCGCCTGACCATTCCCCACATTTTAAGCAAGTGTCAACTACGGGCTTATCCAGGTAGATTGGAAGACTTTGTATCACCAACAGCGGAGGCACTACAATGGTTTCAAAAGTTGGACATTCAGCTTTAATGGATAACTCTAATGCCTGACTGAATCAATGTTTTTTTGTTATTGTATATATTATGTATATAATTTCCTTGCCATACGCTAATAATAATAATGTACCTGGTGAGTTAGCCATGGTTGTTACGGCGTGGCTGTAGGCAGTCGCTCACATCCGGGAGGCGAGGAGGTTCGAATCCCCCCGCCGGCAACCTTGAAGATGGTTTTCTGTGGTTTCCCATCTTTCTTCCAGGTAAATGCCGGTATTGGTCGCTAACTAGAGGCCACAGCCGCTACCTTCCAATTCCTAGTCCTTACAGTCACACTTTCCTTCCCCAGACAACACTCCACACGCGACGGTACTTGTAGCTCACCCGAAGGGTGTCCGGATAGAAGCAGCTACTAACTCTGGCGAGCCGAACATGTCCTCGGACACTCCCGGCACTAAAATCCATACGCTAAAAAAATGTGTCATGTTCATCGTCAACGTCAATGACAAGAAGGGACTTAACACCAAACATTAAACACTTAGTACTCACAGGATGCGAGTTAGCTGCTCGACATAGTTCCACAGCCGGTGATTTCTTGTGGGACAGCGAAGGCACGTGACAGCATGTCGAGTTCCTTAAAGGATCCTGAAGATTTCAGCACACAGTTCACATAAAAAACAAGAAACAACACAACCGAACTGTTCAGTTGAGGTGTTTGCAGGCTAATTGCGGGACCGACCGTTAATCTTGTGATCATGAGCCACGGGACCTCCTTTTTACATGGAATCCGAACTACAGGGCATGACATTTCACTTCGATAATCTCACGTCATTGACCAGGAATTGAACTCGTTCTACCTTACTGAGAGGTAAACAGCTCGACCATTGCGCCTCCTCGCTCCATCTATTGACTTTAGTGTATCTTTTTTTCTTTGTGGGACCAACAAAATCTATTGATTTTAGTGTGTATTTTGTTGGTCCCACAAAAATAAAGAGATTCGACAATTTAGGGTGCTTCCATACAGCAAGTGTGTCTAGGTATCACATAATGCCTGTTTGGTTTTCACCCAGATGATTTGTTGTTGATTTATTTAGAAGGAAGGAAGATTGTAGTTTTACGTGACCGTGAATCTTGAGATTATGAGCCACGGGACCTCATGTTTACGTGGAATCCGAACCACAGGACATGGCATTTCACTTCGAAAATCTCACATGCATTGACTGGGAATCGAACCCGGACCGCCTTGGTGAGATGTAAACAGCTCGACAATTGCGCCTCCTCGCCCCATCTATTGACTTTAGTGTCTCTTTTTTTTTCTTTGTGGGACCAACAAAATCTATTGATTTTAGTGTGTATTTTGTTGGTCCCACAAAAATAAAGAGATTCGACAATTTAGGGTGCTTCCATACAGCAAGTGTTTCTAGGTATCACATAATGCCTGTTTGGTTTTCACCCAGATGATTTGTTGTTGTTGATTTATTTAGAATGAAGGAAGATTGTAGTTTTACGTGACCGTGAATCTTGAGATTATGAGCCACGGGACATCATTTTTACGTGGAATACGAACCACAGGACATGGCATTTCACTTCGAAAATCTCACATGCATTGACCGGGAATCGAACCCGGACCGCCTTGGTGAGAGGCATACAGCTAGACCTCTGAGCCACCATGCCCCCGTTTTATTTAGGGACTTTGCGACATCGTCGTCATGTAGCCCCGTGTACTTGGGTGTGCGTATGTGTGGATTTTGTTTGATAACCTGTGTTATTGTGATGGCTGTATTAGTGTGTGAATTTGTAATTCAGATAACGATTGGGAAGGAGGCGGCCGTGACCTTAAGTTAGGAACCATCCCGGTATGTCTCTTGAGTAGGAGTGGGAAACCACAGAAAACCACCTTTAGGATGGCTGAGGAAATCGAACCCACCATTTTTAAGTTATACCTCACGAAGCTGAATGAAACCCGCTCCAGCCCCCAGACCAAAACCAAAATTAAATTACTTGGTAGAACCGTGAATTGAACCCAGACTTCAAGCGTGACAGCCAAGAATGCTAGCCACTGTACCATGAGGTGGTCTGTAAGGAAACACCCGGGATAATAGTACCATAATTATCAATATTAACTGGTTTAGTTCAGAATTAATAAAAATTATCATGTGGACGGATAGAGAAAAGCAACCCATTACACGCATCTGTATGAAGTGTTGCCTACGCCATTTAATTCACGGCGCTCTCTATTCCAAAAGAGACAAGTAAAAATTCTTCTGGATGGAGAACACAACAATCTAGTGTATGAAATGTTGCCTACCTCACGGCGCTCTCTGTCTACATACAAAGTGGTGAGGGTAATTGTTGTTTTAAGGGGGAGAAACATGCAGGTCAAATGAATGAATGTGGAATACTACCACTTACTAACTTGCATACTAAAATAACAAATGCCAAAAAATTAGGTAGAAGGGAAATAAAAAAACAGGAGAAAAGAAATGCCCTCATCCCTCGACGAATTAGGATTTAGGGACTTGGATGGAGATAGTGCCATGAAAGGAAGATAGGAAAGAGGAAGAGGAGAGGGTCGTTCCCAAAGTCATTGGAAAACGAGGGAAAACGGACCCCACTCAGAAATCCCTCGGGGCCGCCAATTCCCGAACTTACCAGCTTGAGGGTGTAGCTCTATCCAGGGTGCACCACTTAAGGTGTATCCTTTAGGGCATTATGCAGTTGGCAGGAGATACCATGAAAAGAATGAACAAGCCCTTCGAAAAAAATGATAGTGTGATGAAAGATAAGACAATGGCCAATTAAGGAAGGAAAATTAAAGACACTCTAGGGCTCGGATACCCTAATACCGTAGGGGTCGGAAGAGAACATGCGTTGACCAATGGTGGTCGACAGGAAAGACCAATCAGAGGAACGTGGCACAAGTGAGTGAAAACAATGCTGGACTCAGTTAGGGTCTCGTGATCGCCAACCCACTAGTTATGAGCCCCTGGGAATCTCCGTCTAAAGAAGATGGAAGGACGCTGGTAATTTTACGTGTCTATTAATCTTGCGATCACGGAATCTCATTCTTTTAATATGGAATCTGAACCACGGACGTGACATGTCATGTCATGTCGAAAATCTCACTTACATTAACCAGCATAATTCATACAGATTTGGTCATTGCCGGTCACGACACAAACTTAAAAATACAAAAACAAGTTATGTTTTTAAGTTGCAACAATACAGTAAATGGCGCGGGGAGCACTTAGAGGTAGCATTAATGACTAGTACTCATAATAGCTAGTAGAGCACACCACAGGCGACAAGCTTAAATCTAGCACTTTCTCGGAGCGTCAGTCCGGTGAGTGCGTGCATCGATGACGGACGCTACAAGGATCAGTTTCTAAAACCAGATAATTTGGCTTTTTTTCATGTAGTGCAGTGTATCATTTGTGTATTCGCCACACGAGATATTACAATACTTTTGGGCCACTAGTTTAAATAGGACGGTTCATTTAGAACATAAATAATGAAACAGTGTAGATAACATCATTACTGAACTTATTCACAATAACAATTCAATCATAGGCTACATACTTAAACCACATTAATAATAATATTATCTTTAATAATAATAATAATAATAATAATAATAATAATAATAATAATAATAATAATAATAATATAGCAACAGATCTCAAATAAGTTGGCATCTCTCAAGAAGATATTCTCAACAAATCATTGTTTCGAAGGAAGATTGATAAATTTAAAGGGTTCCAGGAAAAGGAAACCTAGCTCAAAAACCAAGGTCATCTGGTCTGAAGAAAGAAGGAGGAGACTTAGCAAACGCATGAAGAGATTCTGGGAGGAGAAGAAGAGATCGGCAAGTCGGCCGATTGTTCACCGCGGTCCACAGTAGGCCAAAATCGACAGAAGAAGAGAATAACGCAACAACCATAGAAGTGAACTATACAGTCTGTAAATAAGTTTGATGCGTTACACAAGTTTTTACAAAGTTGGGAACTTAGCAGAGGGCACGGTGACCCACAGCAGCTCATTTACGTAATCTCAGTCGACCGATACATCGCCGCCGGAGGAAGGGGCTATCGGAGGTACCTTCAGCGCCGGGGAAAGAGCGGTCTCCAACGCCTCCCCAGTCTTACCGCCAGTACCCGGTGACGGCAAATCTCACATCCCCATTAAGGGATTTCTGGCAACAATATCACCCGGAGGAAACAGATTCCCCAGAAGAGCAGCCCGTATTACCAAACAACATCGTGACTTATGAGGTACAAATCGTCGACTGGATACGTTGGCGCTCGGCGCCCTGGGACGTCGTCAGTAATTACGACCTTAACAATTTGTTTTTAAATGCGGATGAGAAAATTCAGTACTCAAAAGGTTAAGAATAATATTTTACAACAAAAGTGGACATAATTTCCAAAAGCTACCATTAAAAGTATCTAAGGAAGGTTTTTGCAGATAGTTGTTGGTCATACCATGTACAGTAAGTGTAAGGTCTTGTCAATGTTGGGACCATCTTATACTTGTATGCTTTAGTCATAATTTGTATGTATCCTGGAATAAGTGTTGTATAGGAATATGAATTGTATTTCTTTTTAATTGTGGCTTAGTACTGTTACAGTTTGCATTTTATGACGAAAGTTATCACATGTAGGCTAATTGTTCAATGCTGAATACATTTCAATGTTGATGCACAAAAGATGCACGGACGTGGTCTACATTCATTGAATATAATATTTATATTGTTGTCTTCTAACTCCCACAAAAATTATAATGATAATAAATTTACAATACTCTGTAGACTGCATTACCATTCTAGACATGCCTATTTTCGTTAAATTATGGTAGTCAAAGGCTGCTAGCCCTTTCCAGACTTCTTTTCTTAGCCTCGTGAGGCAGAAATGAGAAGATGTGGTTTGATTCCCACCTCAGCCGTTCTGGAAGTAGTTTTCCGTGATTTCCCACTTCTACTCCAAGCAAATGCCGGGATGGTTCCTAAATTAAGGACACGGCCACCTCCTTACAAATCCTCATCTCATCTAAATTACAACTACACACCCTTATTCTTATTCTTATCACAATAATGCAGGTTATTAGACAAATTCCACACACACCCAACTACACGGGGGGTCATGACCACGAAGTCACAAAGCCCCTCAGGGAATCAACAACAACAACAACAACAACAACAACAACAACAACAACAACAACAGACTTCTTTCAAGAGAATTACTGGGCTGTGATCAAACAAAAACGGATGATTTGAGTAAACTGAGTCCTTTGATTGGAATATAATATCATATTGCAAATATTAGATATAAGAACAAGAATACAGAACATAGACAATACTGTAACTAGGTTAGGAATATCATTAGCTATAAGAACAATTCAAGAACAGAGACTAACATGCCAGAAAAGTGCACCACTAGGTGCCTCACTACTCTTTAGGACTGCTCACCTAATGAGTGTAATGGAGCAAAATCCCTGCCTAGACAGGAGGCCATTGCCCTTAGGGGATTAAAGGGCTGTATTTATTATTACTATTATTATTATTATTATTATTATTATTATTATTATTATTATTATTATTATCATATTACCGATATGTTTCAGTAGTCACACCAGCAACCTTCGCGATTATCAGACAGATGCTGAGACGACCCGCTCCAAACTGAATGAGCGTGAGAAGAAGCAAGCAGCCCTGCCCATCAGTGTCTTCGGTCTCGAGATCGTAAGTTATATCTGTAAAGTAGTCCATCGATCTTTAAGTTATATCTGTAAGCTAGTTCATGGATCGTTTAAGTTTTAACTGTAAGGTAGCCCATAGATCGTTTAAGTTATATCCGCAAGGTAGTCGAACACTCGTTTGTTATACATATACTGTAGATTTTCTTGAAATTCCTGGAAGACCTTTAAAATTATGTATTACCAGAGGCATGATTTTTTCGCATTAACGATAATCGTGACAAAAAATATCTTGAAGCGATGTCTTTACGAATCATATGTTTTTGGTTAAGAACATAAGGATATTATGTTCGCGAATTAAAGCGATAAGGCTATTTTAAAGTGAAATTCAATTATTTCGCGATAAGCGCGATATTACAGCGAAATCAGTAGTGAATAACGAGCTGGAAATTTTGTTTCAAGATTATGTATGAATAGGAAGAGAAGAGTGAACAAAGATTAAACAAATTCAAATAATTCAGTCACTGCTAGCATTAAAATTAATGCAAAATCAGGAATATAATAAAATAATATTGGATGCTTACTAGTAATTTATACATCTACCATTCATATATATAATTCAGAACCACAATAATGAAACCTTTAATGATAATTTATAGAATTTCATTAAAGTGAAATTAAAGCGATACAGCAATATCAATAACGCGAAAATTAGTATCCTTTTCACGAAATCATTCAAAAATTAGTGCGAAAAAATCATGCCTCTATATATTCCACTAGCTGTGCCCGGCATGCGTTACAATGCCAATCAAAGAAAGAAAGTGTTTGTGTTGTAATTTTGCTTGTTGAAGTGTTTTTGGATACAGCATTCTTTTGTTTTGTTTTACCGTCTGGTGCGTACATGAATAAATCAGAAGGCTTTCTGACGCGTGAGTAGGCCACAAACAGCTGTCCATGTGAGAGCATGGATTTTCCAAATTTAGTCCACACACTCGTAGGGGTTGGCCCCTGTGCTTTGTTGCTGGTCATGGCAAATGTAAGTCCCACCGGAAACTTCAAACGTTTGGAAACACACGAACTGCCACTAAACTGTATGGAATAATCTCATGTTTTGCAACGACCTATAGTAAAATGAATTTACTAATTGAGAAATCTTCGCGAGCTTGCACAACAGTTTGCCGAAGTTTATTTGTTGAAACGATTCACGCGCCAATACTCATATAATAAAACTACTCGTGCGCTAGATATTGTAAAATGGATTTACTGTCTCATAAACATTTGCGGGATTGCGCAAAACCACTCACCTAAGTTTCATCGCAATCGGATGAATGGTATATGAACGCAAACGGTAATAGGCCTACTTTGTTGAAAAGACTCAGGCGCCATCATACATTTGTTGAAACTATTCGTGCGCTACCGATTGTCAAAAGGATTTACTAATTCAGAAACCTTCCCGGGAACGAGATTGCTCTTCTTAAAATATCTCATTCCTAAATAATACGGATGGGCAGAACCTCACTTAGGGAAGCTCGTGCCCATCCAAGCCCACCCAGTGTCAATGTCCCTGTCGATGTGTTTTGGCGGCTTCGGTGGCGTACCTGAGCTTCTATGCCCAAGATCGCGAGTTCAAATCTGGCCGAAGCCATCGGATTTTTTAAGAGCGTTAAAAATTCCTCAGTATTCCTTCCTTCGGAGGGGAAGTACAGCCGGCGGGCCCATGCCATAGATTTATGTCATGTAAAAGAACCTTCCACTAACTACAATTATTGTGTGAATCTAAATTTGTAGGATACATTTGATTAACGCTCTATTAAGTTCCAACGTTCGCAGCCAGGTGACGGTTGCGGAGGCATCTAGTAGCCAAGTTTGCGGCTAGGTGTCGTTGACGGTAGCAAAAGTATGAGCTACTTGAAATTGATCATCTGCAGTCCTTACCTGAATTACAGATAACACACACTAATACAGCCATCACAATTAACACCGGTTATTAGACAGATTCAACACACACCCAAACTAAATGGGGCTACATGACCGCGTTGTCGCAGCCCCTACACTGAGGAACCAACCTACTTCTATCGATGTGCATCTGGTTACCTGATTTGCAATATTAGAACCCAATTTTCAGTGTTGCATTGATATTTACCTGTCATTGCATTATTTGTCCTTTTTAACATGGATATGTTTTTGGCTGGGGGTCATCAAAATTTGCGTGATACAAAATGCATGACCGTCTACCACGCACCTTGCCCCTAAGCGAGCGCGCGTAGATACTACCCGCATATCAATGCTGCCTCTGTCAGGCGAGAACAAAGAGGGCATATGATAGACCCAGTGCTGAATTACCCAATAGGCCCGACTACGCCCAGGCCTAGGGCCCCCAATTATCTGGGGCCCCCCAAAAAGTTAAAAATAGCACAATTTGTTAAATTGTTCATCAAGGCATCTGAAATGTTTTCAAATAACTATGATCATTTCAATTGAAATGTGTGTATATATGTATATATGGTTTAATAAAAAGTGTATTATTCATCTTGAGAAAAAATCTCTTGTATATACTTTATTAAATGTACAGGAGCTAAAAAATAAAAATTATTTGAAAAAAATAAAAGGGACCCAAAAATCTGAGGGACTTGGGCCTCATTTTACCTTAATTCCGGCACTGGATAGACCACTTCGCTACAGGCCGGACGTTTGTTTTAGACGATTGCCCTTGACCTTGAAGCCTGCGGGTGAGCCTACACACAATCACTCTCTCACCCTATCGCTTCACACTTGTCACTACCGATCTGATGTAATGTAATTCCAGACTTGAGCAGACAGTACAGTCCGCATCGAAGTATTGTGTGACGCGGAAATACACGTTACGTAGTTACGAACAGAACGTCATTATATTTCCCAATGACTGCACTCCTAGCAGTAGTGTGAAACAGATTTGTCAATCATCGGACCGCTTGAGGCAGCTGATAACAACACAGGTACTGTAGTAACTCGCCTCCAGGCTTCCATTAAGATTTTTCACTCGTCTAAAACAAACGTCCGTCCTGTAACTTTAATGCGCAGTCGTAGAGTAACTTACTCTGTTAACATGTCGTCCACTGAACGTATGAAACGTCATGAACATCTTCTTCCGACAACTCTTGTCCCAGCAAATTCAATGGAAAGAAATAGCTAACTTTGTGTGTCAGCAACGTTATAAAGAAACTGGTTTACAGACGCATCCTCATGCAAATTGTGTGTTGTAAACACGTGCTTGCCTGTAATATAAACTTGTTATAGAGGTTAACAGATATTCATCATCTAGATCGGAAAACCTATCCATGATTCGATGTTCCTCAGAGTAGTGAAGGAACTTTAACTTTCTTTCCACTGAACATTACCTGTCAACCATTGACTTATATCTTCTTTCTCTATACATCATTCCCACTCCTATGTGAGGTCAATGTTTGTGACAGCTCTCCTCCATTTAGCGCGGTCAAGAACATCTTCTTCCGACAACTGTATTTTCCTGAGGTCCTCCTGCACACAATCCATCCATCATCGTTTAGGTCTGCCTAGCGTTCTCACTCCCTATATTTGCATGTCTAGCATTATCCTCCCCACGTAAGATTCCTCTCTTCTTCTCGCATGCCCGTACCATTGAAGTAGTTTTCCTTGTACCTTCTTAGATATTTCCACAACCTTCAATGTTTCTCTTATTTTGCTTTTTTATTTATTTTTTACTTATACAATCCTCGTTATTAGCTTCTTTTGATTTTTGTAATAAAATGGAAGTAGATGTATGAGATCTACGTTGGCCAAATCTGTGTGTGTCTATGTAAGCCCCCATCAATTCAAAGAAGACAAAACCGAATTGAATCAAATTTGGTACAGAGCAAAGGACACCTCAGTATCATGTTTTATATTTTTATCCTTTCTTTCTCTCTGATGATCGTTGGAATATTTAGATTTATAATATTGATTATGCACGTTGGAATATTTAGATTTATAATATTGATTATGCACGTTGGAATATTTAGATTTATAATATTGATTATGCACCCTGATGAAGGTAATCACCGCGAGATTCATGAGTAATGTTCTATCTGTTGCCAGGTGGAGAAGTTCTACTCCAAGCAGTACTCGGACAAGGAGGAGGGTCTCCGTATGCTCAAAGATGAACTGCGAGCTCAAGTGTGTGGGGAGAAGACTGATCTACAGCACCCTCCTAACAAGATTGCCCGTGCTGCCATCTACCTGCTACACCGAGCACTCCGCGACAAGGTGTATGCAGTTTACAGTCTGGCTGCTGAAAACATTCGTGTTTTCTTCACAGAGTTTGTTCCCACCAGGTAGCAAGGAATTACAAAGCCTAACCTTGTGAAAGCATGCAACTTGACATTAGCAGTCTAGCTTCCTGGATTATGAGTATGGACAAATATCAAGGCATTCAGGCAGTTGCCAACGAACTGACCGAGGCAGTTGTCTCAGGGCAGATAACCTAGGGGGTGGACTATTTTTCGAAATGCAAATAAAACATTCACAAATGTCATTATAACTGAGGAGGGGGGAGGGGGGAGGGGGAGAGGGGGGAGGGGGGGAGGGAGAAGGGGGGGACCACTGTAAAAATCAGCACTTAACACATCTATCATACAAATCTTTCTAAGAAAATATCATGATGCGACATTCAAACAAGCCTGACATGAATAAAAAGAGATACTTTTGCTAAAAGAACTATTACTAATTCAAATATGAAATGGTATGTGATGTTTTTCCCATTCTCAAGCAACAATACTCATGTAGCTTTCATCTTCTTCTTCTTCTTTTCGTTTGGGCCTACTGAGGACCACGGGGCTCGTTTTGACTTCTTGTAAGGAATTTATGTTTCTTCTTAGCCCAGGCAGCTTTCATCTTCTGGCTGTGTGTCTGCTTTCTTTCCTGTGTCCACTTCGGTCTGGTAGTCCCTGTACTCTTTCTGCTGGTGAGAGACACTGGAAAGACACCATGTTGAATCATCTGTCGGAATTGTGATCGATCCTGTATGTTTTTTGATGAAATTCCAAGTTGCTGTAGGTCTGACTTCACTGTGGTGATCCATTTGTTTTTAGATGCTTTTCCTCTTCCTGTCGTGGTGAAGATCTTGCTGGTAAGTCTATCTGGACCCATGCGTGTCAGATGTCCGTAGAAAGCTAATCGTCTCTTCCTCATGGATGTGACGATGTCATCTTGATGATCATAGAGCTCATTGTTGTGCCTGATCCTGTAAGTACCACCCTCTTCCCTTATTGGTCCTAAAATCCTTCTAAGTATTTTCCGTTCCTTGAGCTCTAGTTTCCTCAGTGGGCCTTTCCGGTTCATCAGGAGACACTCAGAGGCATATAGAACGGAAGGTCTTACTACTGAGTTGTAATGTAGAAGTTTAAGGTTCTTAGAGAGGCACTTGGATGTGTAGATGCTCTTACAGGAGTGGTAGACCCTTTCCAGTTTCGTGCATCAAGTGTCTATTGCTAAGGTCTCACTCTCGTTTGCTGGAATCCACTTCCCTAGGTACTTCACTGCAGGAACTTTTTGAATTGTGGTGTCTTTCACAAGAATAGTAGATGGGGCTCCCTTTATATTTGTCATGAACACTGTTTTTTGTATATTGACCTCCAAGCCAGTTTTAGCTGCTGAGGCTCTGTAGTTGGTGAGTAGCTTCTTCTATGTTGTTCGCTAACAAGGTAAGGTCGTCTGCAAAGGCCAGGCAAGGTACATTGAGATTGTCTTTCTTGTACCCAATTTGCAGTCCTGTTCCTGATGGTAACGTGGTAGTCCATTCCCTGATAATCTTCTCAAGTACACAATTGAAGAGAATACAAGAAATGCCATCACCTTGTCTAACTCCTGTTTGGATAGAGAAGCTGTCTGAGAGTTCACTTCTGAACTTGACTTTGGAGGTCGTAGTCTTGAGTGTAGCCTGGATTAGTCTGGTGGTCTTCGCATCCAGTCCTAATTCCCATAGAGTGGAGAAGAGGGTCTGTCTGTCTATTGAATCATACGCCTTCTGGAAATCCACTAGTATGACTACCCATCGATGACCGCCGCAATTCTTGTACCATAAGATTGTCTTGAGGTTCTGTATTTGCTCTATGCATGATCTATTTGCACGAAAACCGGCCTGATATTCACCTAGTTGGGAATCTAGTTGACTAGTAACTCTGGTTAGCAAGGCTTTAGATATTATCTTGTATGTGACAGATATTAGAGATATGCCTCTGTAGTTATCAAGGTCAATCCTACTACCTTTCTTGTGTAGAGGATGGATCACAGCTGAGGTCCATCCCTCAGGTAAGGTCTCCGTTGCCCATATATCCTGTATGATTTGATGGAGGTTTTGTATTGATTGTTCATCAGCATGTTTCCACATTTCTGCAACTATACCATCTTCACCTGAGGCCTTGTTGTTCTTTAGGCTCTTGATAATCTCCCTTATTTCTTCTATGGTTGGCGGTAAGGAGTCTGGATTTCTGGAAGGAGGGTCATGGAAGGTGAGTCTCTCTTTAGGTTCCTCTGCACTGAGGAGCTTCTTGAAATACCCTGCAAGGGTACTGGTGCAATCCTTGTTGTTGTACTGAAGTTTTCCATCAGGTCCACGAAGATGAAGGGTAGGAGCTTTGTATTGTGTCGACTGTTTTCTGAGTTCTCTGTAGAAATCCCTCGAGTTATGTCTTTTGAAGTCCTCTTCTGCCTGTTTTATTAGAGCCTTATTATGGTTCCTCTTATTTTCATCTTATTTTATACAGTGAAACTTCTCTAAAAGACTACCCCTCTTAAAGACTGACTTTTCTTGGAACCGATTTAAACCTCATAAGGTTTGTTACCTTTATTTAAGGACCACTCCTCTCCCCGACCAAAGACCAGGCATTTTCTCAGTCTGACCTTTTTTCAAAAGACCACTTCTCGTCTGCCTTCCCATTGGCGATGATGTAAACAATAGTTCTGTTGGCACAGAAATGCATCAGCATACAATGACATTAGAAAAAGTGTTATGTAACGTATAAAAAATACAAAATACGGCTCTCCTAGAAGATTGTTCGAACCCAGAACAAATTAATGGACTTTCGAACTCACTCAGAGATATTCTAGAAAGTGAAATTGTTAAAAAAAATGTGCTAATCTGAAACAAAGATCAATTCGTGTCTTTTTTAAATGACAGAACTCAGAAAATAACTAATTGTAATTAATTTGTACTAAATGTGAACCAATGCAGATAAATTGTAATCCATTACGTGTTCCAACTGTACTTTATTAATAATGCGGTATAAAATTATTTTTAATGCCTACCCCTATTAAGAGACCACCCCTCTAAAAGACCAGTTTTCCCTGGAACCATCACTGGTCTCTTAATAGAGGTTTCACTGTATTTTTAATTTTAATTTTCTTTAATCACTTATCCTCCAAGCATGGTTTCACCCACAGGAATCATTCCTGTATAGCCACAAGGACAGTGTTTTGGAGCTGGACACACTTTTGTCAGCAGACACAACTGGGGATGGTGACAGGCCGATCACCCAGGCGCCCACTAACTTGGGTCTAATTCAGGATGGGTCAGGGAAGGGATTTTGGAATTAAGTCGGCCGTGGACCTGTTGAAAGGAACTGTCCAGGCATCACGCGTCGTCTCGTGCCTTGCTGGCATTGGGAGAGCATGGGTTCGAATTCCACCTAGGCTGTCCTGAAAATGGTTTTCGTGGTTTACCATTTTCACCACCAGGCTCAGATAATGATCCTCCAATGAAACCCTTCAAGAAAGCTCTTGTCCATTACATTACTCTCTTTTCCAGACCCAATCCTCCATCTTTTTTTAATAAGATTCTATGATTTAGCCTACCAACGGTCTTAGATAGATAGATCAATAACTATGCAGTCAACCTGCCCCTCAGCTATAGTTCCTGAAAAACAGCTCACTGACATTCACAAGGAAAGCCTGTGAATCCATGCTACTTACATGTTCACCACTCTTGGTTGTTCAATGTCTTCCGTAATTATCCAAAATTCCTACTACTACCCCCCTCATCTCCCCCTTTCCTTTGTAAATAGATATTGCCACGGTGGGTGAGTGGATAGCGTGTCGGTCTACTAACCCCAAGATTGCAGGTTCGCTCCTGGCCGTGGTAAGTGATTTATGAAAGGCGGCAAAAATACGGTATGCATGTCATACGATGTTGGCATGTCAAAGAACCCATTTGAATTCAGTAGGCCGAGTTCATAATGGCAAAATTAATCTCGGGAGTTTCCGCCAACACAAAGTTCCTCATTTCTCTACTAGAAAGCGCTATAGTGTTCAAGGAGCTTAGATATCTAACATCTAACCTCCTTGACTTTCATAGTCAAGGAACAACGAAATTCGACATGCAAGCTACCCTCTGGGTGTCAAATAACAAAGCTTGTACCCGGCACCCGAAGCCATACGATATTATTATTATTTTTACCAGAGTCTCCTTCCAATCCTCAGGTGCTATCCCATTACGTCAATACCTACAACAAGGCGAAATTAATGCCACGCAAAGCCATAAAGCTTTGGACAGTGGTTGTATGGCATTCCACTGCTCCAGCCATTCCATCAAGAGTTGATAAATGAGCTACCTTCGATCATTGAACATTCCTGGAGTATGTATGTCGACCCCTTATTATTCCCGTTTCCCAACAGGGTCGGGGATGAGATGCGATGAAAGTCATTCTAGCGGATTTTTTTTATGGCCGGATGTCCTTCCTGACGCCAACCTCATGGGGGCAGTTAATGAGAGATGAAATGAATGAAGATGAATGAAACTGGGCAAGGATGTGGAAGGAAGCAGCCATGACCTGTCAGAAGGTACCGTCCCAGCATTTGCCTGGAATTGAAAATGGGGAAACCATGGAAAACCATTTCAAGGACGGCGGACGGCGGGGTTTGAACCCACATCTACCGAGGCAGCAGAGAGCTTGCTCCACGGTCTAGCGCTGTGCTTTAGCGAGCGTAGCTACCGCTGTCGGTTGAACATTCCTGGAGTAATTAGGCTAGTTCAAACAACTGCCCAGAATGCAGAAGATTTGGGTTTGAGTTCCAATACTTTCAACTTGAACGCTTTAAAGCAGCGTTTCCCAAACTGTGGTACGCGTACCACTGGTGGTGCGCTCGTACTGCTGCAGTGGTACGCGGTGATGCTACGAAAAATATAAAAAATATTAGATACGTTACGAAAAATATAAAAATATAAAATTTAAAAATATAAGAACATTGATATGTTGCCGGAGGACTTTAAGGCCAAAGACAAGGAGCAGTTTTATGAATTGAATTGTGATTCAGAACTAAGGCAAACTTTTTCAAAAATGGCTCTTGTGCACTTTCAGGTTGAGAGGCGTGCAGACTATGCAGACATAGCTGACAAAGCAGTTGGATTTTTACTGCCTTTCACCATTTCGTACTTGTGTGAGACTGCATTTCCTTCACTTGTTTATCTCAAGAATAAATACCGGAATAGGCTCCTTACAGTGGAAAACGATCTTCGTTTGAGACTCAGCAATCTTAAAGCAGACATTCCTAAGTTAGCTTCTAATCTTCAAGCTCACCCTTCACACTGAAGTTGTTAGTTGAACTTTGGTTTTTATGTTTAATTATTACGAGTTCTTTTATTAATATTATTTGTAGTGTCATTTCTGTTTGTTTGAATTGTATACTTATTATAATAAAACAACTGGACACAATTTTATTTTTTGAACTTTAACTCCAACAGTCTAACTCTAACAAACACAATTTACAATCCGTCTTTTTATAGTTACTATATCTCCCAACCATTAGGTGGTACGTGAGAGATTCTCATCTCTTTAAGTGGTACACACACAAATAAGTTTAGGAAACACTGCTTTAAAGTAGTCAAATTAAGTTCAACATGTCTCTTGAGAAGTGTGTCTTTGCATGTTTAGCAGAGGAGGTGGACAGATATACAAGTACTTTTCTGTTCTGGACTTTCTTCCTGCCCAAATAATACACAACAATTCATTAAGTGGGCAACTTCATACTGTCCTTTAAGCAATAAGAAAGCAATCTAAAGATTTTTATTACCACTGCATATTGTTTCTCCTCAGGGTGACTCCTGCTGAAGTAGCTCGCAGTGTGGACCGTTTGCTGCCGGAATTACTCTCCAAGTCAGGTGACACAACACCGCGGATACACAACATGGCTGTCCACACGATCCTCAGCATGGCTGACTGCCAAGAAGTCAGGTGAGCTGCATTTATAATTACACTCCCCTTTCATTACTTGTATTACATAATTTAATCTTACAGGAAATAATTAAATTCTTTCCCTAATAAGTGGGCAATTGTGCCATACCAATGGGCCAGTAGCATCATAATGGTTCACAAATATTGAATCATTATTTTACATAACTAACCCACCAACTTGGCCAAAGTATGCTATGCTCTGCGATGGAACTGTGTACCTGTAGCCTACTCACAAGGGAAGTATCAGATAAGACAGGTCGAAACTTATCTTGAAACTTTGTGGACGCAATCGTTGTACTATAAGAGGACAACGTGCGGAAAATCAGCCACCAGATTGAACTGCAAGGCTCCAAAATCATGTGGTGAATCTCTCATATAAAACAATGGGAGGTAGCGAGTCCCATACATGTTGGAATGGACAGCCCTGGCCGCCCAAGCACACAAAGCCAGTGGGAAGGAGCTGCACACTCCACTCTACTCCGAGTGCCACAGAGGTGTCCAACTCTTTCAGCCATCATGCCTGTGTACCGGGATATCAGGTATGATTTCGGAGCCTTGCAGTTCAATCTGGCAGCTGATTTTCCGCACGTTGTCCTCTTATAGTACAACGATTACGTCCACAAAGTTTCAAGATAGGTTTCGACCTGTCTTACCTGTGATACTTTCCTTGTCAGTTCAAATACCAGTGCCAACAGTGAACATCCTGAGTGATATTTCCCCATAGTTTTTTTCTCACACCCTCCAGACTAAAGTTAGACTCAAATAATTACAATTACATACTACAGTCACCACAATAACACTGATTATCTGTATATTTCTTTAAATAAAAAATAAATAAATAAAAGTAAATATATAAATAAGTATATTACTAAAATCACAGACACAATCCGTATGAGAAGGATCCAATTCATTGGACATTTGGACAGAATGGACCCAACTAGGTTAACAAATAAAATCTATACGTTTTTGCAGAAAAAGGCAACAAGGTCCAATTGGTACAAACAGGAGGAAAAGGACTTGGCTGAATTAGGTTTTCCCAATCTCAAGGATCGAGAGGAAATTAGGAAAATTACTCTTACACGGGATTTTGAGGCAGAAGAGAGAAGACCTACCAGACACGTCTGGTCGCAGGAACGAAGACTAGCTCAATCATTGCGCAAGAAGAATTATTGGGCAAACATCAAGGCCAAGAAGTGTTGATTCCGCATGGTCCTAGGAGACCCATTCGCGCAGAAGAAATGAGTATATAAATAATAAATAATGTATGTCTAGCCCTTATTATTCCAGTTTGCAATGGGTTCAGGGATGAGATGCGATGGAATTCTGTGTGGCGGATGGTTCTTACGGCCGGATGAATAAATAATAAATGCACATACAGATAACCAAGGTGAATCAGCTACTGACATAACTAATCACATAGGCTTCCTTAACTGATCAGTGGTAGAGGGCCCTCTTCAGGATCTCAAGATCACAGGTTCAATTTCCAGCCGAGAAGTCTAAATATTGAGGGGCATAAAAAATTATTTCTTCTTCTTTCTTTCTCCGATAGGATCTTCTGAGGAGCACGAACCAATTTCAATGTTTAGTCCTTTGTTGTTCTTTCTTCTTCCTCCAGTGCTCCTTCATCTTTTCGCTGTGTGTCTTCTTTCTCTCTTCCGATCATTTTGAGCCTGTTTTCTTATATTGCCTTCCTTCGAGTCCTTCCAATCCCAATACCTTTTTTTTTGAAAATGTCTCTCTCTAGTGCATCTTCTTCTCTTACATTGTTTTTTTTTCTAAATCTTTATTTACTTCTTGAAACCAGGCTGTTGTCGATTTCTTTTTCCAAAGATATTTAAAAATCTGCTTGGTTAATCTGCTATCATTCATTCTATATAAATGTCCGAAAAATAACAATCGCCTCTTCTTTCTTGTCTCCGTTATGTTTTCAATGTTCCGATATATATTTCTTCGTTACTTCTTAATTTCCAAAACTCTGTAGTTCTTAATGGACTGAGAATTTTGCATATATTTTTTCTTTCTGATAATTCTAATTTATCCAATTTATAATTTAGTATTAGACATTCACTGGCATATAAGCATTCTGGTTTAATTACTCTTCTATAGTTCTGTATTTTCAATTTCTTAGATAAACATTTTTTGTTATAGATATCCCTGGTTATACCATATATGCTCTTTAAATCTTGCGCACTCTTTCTTCTACAGCAGATTTTTCTAAGCCATTCTTCTGAATTATTTCCCCCAAATATTTGAACTTATCAACCCTCTTAATTTGACTAATTTTTGTTATTAGGGTTTCTGGAGCATTTTTGGTATTTGTCATAAATTTTAAAAAATATTTATTATAATAATTATATATATATAACTGTTGTTGTTTGATTGTGTTATTGCCATATACCAACTTACAGGTTTGAAACAAACATTACTTCTTTGTTTGTATGAGTGCAGGGAGCTGAACCTGATACCTGTTCACCTCAGTCGACCACTCACGAGCAGCACACACCCTCGACTTGCTCTCAGCCGTCTTGAGATGGTGGAACAACTAGTACTCAACCATGGAATATCTACTGACAAGAACAGGCAAGTTTCAAGCAGAAAGAGTCTAGAAAACCTTCCCTTTTCTGACCGCAACACATTTATTTACTGTTACATTCAGTGTCCCTGAGACCACCTCGTGGTGTAGTGGCTAGCAATCTTGATTGTCGCCCCGGATATCCAGGTTTGATTTCCGACTTTGTCAAGAAATGTTAATTCTGGTGTGAGGCTGGAACGGGGTACACTGAGCCTCGTGAGGCAAAACTGAGAAGAGGTAGGTTTGATTCCCACCTCAGCCATCTTGGAAGTGGTTTTTCATGGTTTAACACTGTAATTCTTATCCACTTTACAATATAATTATTTGACTATTTAAACACATTTTACATTAATGGTACATGTTTCGGTCTTTTGGGGCCATTATCAGTTTTTTTCTCTAAATTTAGCAATCTCCTACCTAATAAATACATCTATTTGGCACACATATTCAGATTTTTTTTTAAAAGCTGATAATGGCCCCAAAAGACCGAAACATGTACTGCTAATGTAAAATGTGTTTAAAAATACAAATTGAATTGTAAAGTGAATAAGATTTACAGTGTTATTATAATCAATAAAAATGACAATTGTCATAGATGTACATTTCCTTGGTTTCCCCACTTCTAATCCAGGCAAATGCTGGGATGGTTCCTAACTAAAGGCCATGGCCACCTCCTTCCCAATCATATCACCAATTTACAAATGCACACATCCATCACAAAAACACAGGCTATCACACAAATACATGGGGCTATATGACCACGATGTTGCAGCTCCTAAAATTCCTCAACTTTCTGAAATCACCGTACCGTATGGCAGTATAGTTGCCAGTGTGGGGGGGGGGGAAGGGAGGAGGAGGAGTAGTGGCCAAAGTACTTTTTATTAATGCATCAATTGACTGAAATTTACATTAAGACATCTTGAATTTCACCACTGCGCAAATATTTATTTCTGAAGCTAGAGGTAGTTCTCTAATTTGAGGAGCTTGGACATCGGTGGTCATTCAGCCCCATGTACTTGGGTACATGTAGAATTTGTTTAATAACCTGTGTTATTGTGATGTCTGTAGTAGTGTGAATATTTGTAATTCAGGTGAGGATTGGGAAAGAAGCATTCATGGCCTTCAGTTAGAACCCATCCCAGCATTTGCTTGGCGTAGAAGTGAGGAAATCGGGGAAAACCACTTCCGAGATGGCTGATGTGGGAATCAAGCCCATCTCTTCTCAGTTTTGCCTCACGGGGCTGAGTGTACCCCGTTCCAGCCCTCAGACAGAAATTAAATTATTTGGCAACACCGGGAATCGAACCTAGACTTCAGGGTTAACAGCCAAGATTGCTAGCCACTATGCGATGAGGTGGACTCTCTGATAGCTTATCTCATTTTATGCAACAGGAACTTTATCAGAGTGGGTGAGTGGTCAACGTGTCGGTCTACTAACACCAAGCTTGCAGGTTCGCTCCTGGCCGTGGTAAGTGATTTTTGAAAGACGGCAAAAATTACGACACCACGTCATATGATATTGACATGTGAAAGAACCCATTTGAATTCGGTAGGCCGTGTTCATAATAGCAAAATTAATCTCGTGAGTTTCCGCCAACACAAAGTTCCTAATTTCTCTTCTAGAAAGCGCTATAGTGTTCAAGGAGCTTAGATATCTAACCTCCTTGACTTTCATAGTGCTTAAAGGAACAACAAAATTCGACATGCAAGCTACCCTCTGGGTGTCAAATAACAAAGCTTGCATACGGCAGCCGAGGTCATACGATATTATTATTATCAGTAAAGGAAATTTAAAACCTCTCAATATAGTGATAAAATTGCTAAATTGGAAATTCTGAAACTTTAAAATATTGATGAAAAATGGAGGCTTTCAAGTTCCAAAGTGGTTCTGAAAATCCAGATCTTGGAATTAAAATATTGGTTCTGCTTGTACAGTACTGTACAGTACGTAATTCACTTATTTGCAAGTGTGGGGTGAGGTGGGGAACGAGGGGAAGGAGCTTCCCTAAACACAGACATCATGGCAACCTGCTTCCTACTGGGCAGAATATATCAGCGCGTTGTGCACCCCGTAGGATGAGGAAACGATGTGCTTGGAAGTTATGGTGCAATGTTTTGGAAAGATAGATATCGCTGGCTCTAAGCCAGACAACAAGGCTTGGCGGCTGCATTCCTCTGCCTAGCATTCAAGAGAGCCCCATACCGCCCATACTGTACATGGTTCTGGAATGTGAAGTAAGATTGATATTCTATTTGTTAGAACACATGTTACATTTCTGACTGAAAAACAACTGTAATTACTTTTGGCATTTTAATATAAACTAGTGGGTCAAATTGATGGGCAGAGTCTCATTCGATCCATTCAAGTCAACCTGGTGGCAAAGAAAACATTGAAAAACCTTTCTCTTTCATTGTTACAGTGGCCTGACATGTCGGATTCTTTCTGAGTTTGGAGCATCGGGGCTGCATCATCCAGCAGAAGCGGTCCGCAAAGTAGCAGAACGTGTACTCACGCTGGTTTACAGGGTCAATCCACGCTTGGTGCGGAAACAGCTGCCACCAGATGATGACATCACCAGGAGGAACCTCCTCTATAGACAGCTATTTCATGAATTCGATCTTATTGATAATCAGGTAATAAACTCCATTATTTATTCATACATTATGCTTTTCAGCATTCGGAATGCTTGTCCCTAGGCTCTCCACAGGCCCCTATTTACAGTTCATATCTACTTCTCATCCACCAAATCATTCCATTACCTTCTACAGTACAGTGTGTGAGGAAACTCTCTGCAGTGGAAAGGATGATGATGATTTATTGTTGTAGCGGCCTAACAGCTAGATTCGTTGTCTTCCTAGCGTTTGTCCCGCTTTGGAGCAGGGTCTGCTACTTTACATGCCAATCTCCATTTCTGTCGGTCAAGGGCATCATGCGGACACAGTTTAACTTGCCGCATGTCTTCTCTAAGGCGATCAAGCCACCTCTTCTTAGGTCGCCCACGAGGTCGTTTACCATCCAGGTTCAGGCACAAGGCAGTTTTAGTCACTGATTGTTCGTGACTACGTTTGACGTGGCCGTACCAGCGTAGACGAGCCTCCCGCATTTTATTCTGTATGGGCGCAACTCCCATCCTCCCTCGGACATTGCAATTCTTGATATGGTCAAGTCGCGTCAGACCAAGCACCAAACGAGGCATGCGCATCTCCATAACATGCAGGGCTTGCTCATATTTAACACAGGCCGGCCAGCATTCAGAACCGTAGAGGGCGACTGGGCGCACGACGATCTTGTAAATCTTGGCCTTAAGATAGGTGGGTATCCTGCGGTCAAAGAGGACTCCAGTTACCTCCCTCCATTTGAACCAACTGGCACTCATATGAGCTCGGGCATCAGGGAGGGTGTCACCATCTGAACGAGTCAAGGAGCCAAGATACTTGAACTGGTCGACTCTTTGAAGATATTGACTACCTACAAGTATAGTGCCAGGCGTCGGTGACCCACACTCCATATACACGGTTTTCTGGACATTCAGCTTCAGTCCATTCTCAGCCAGCCTCATATTCCACTCCTTCAGTTTCTCTTCAAGAACGTTGCGTTCTTCTGCAGCCAATAAGACATCATCAGCATACAGAAGCATCCATGGATGATGCGATTGGATATTTGATGTTATTGTATCCATGCATAGAATAAACAGAAGTGGTGACAGGGCTGATCCTTGATGGACACCGACTTGAATGGGGAAAGGAGATGTGTTTTCTGCAGGACATCGCACAACACTACTGCACTTACGATACAGAAGTTGTGTCCAGCGGACGTATTCTTCAGGAATACAATGTTAACGGAGTGCATACCAAATCAGTTCATGTGGAACCCGATCAAATGTTGAGATCTAAAAAGGCGATATGAATAGATCTGTTCTTCTCACGGTATCTCTCAATGAGGAGCCGTGCTGGGTGAATAGCATCCGTTGTTCCACATCCTTTCACGAAGCCACACTGGTTGCTAGTGATCTGGACAATGTCACGCAGTCGACTGTCAAGGATCCGCTCAAAGATCTTCATCGTATTGGCAGAGGAGGTGAATAGGTCTATAGGTGCCAAATTCACTGACATCGCCCTTGCCTTTCCAAATAGGCATCGTGGTACTCGTGGTCCAAATTTGAGGCACTACACCTTCTTCCAAAATCTGGTTGAAAAGAGATGTCAGTAGTTCAATACCATGCTGACCAAGTAATTTCCACAGTTCAGCTGGAATGTCATCAGGACCTGTAGCTTTCCCGTTCTTCATCTTTCTGACTGCCTGTGCCATAGTTATTAGCGGTACTGGTCCAAGGACATTTACCGCACTGTGGATAGATTATCGACCCGTAATGGTTTAGGTGATAGTGAAGATGAAAATAAAAGGGAAACTGTAACCTGTAACTAAAACTATCTATTCACTTACATACTAGAAGAGGATATGGAAAACAAGAAGAATGAGAATAAAGGGACTTGGAAGGAAGGAGAGCCATGAAAGGCAGATATAAAAAGGAAAGAGGAGAGGGTCTGGCCCAAAAGCAGTGGAAAAAAGGGGGGGGGAACGGACCCAGCTCAGGAATCCCTCAGGGTCATCAATTCTCAACTCACCAGCTGTGAGCCCTTGAGGGTGCACCATGAGTGGTGGGAGTACACACACCCTGCCTCCAGCAGGGCCTTGAGCAGAAGGCACAAGATACCATGAAAGGAAAACGACCCCTCAAAGAATGAGGGATCAGAAAAGATGGGAAATGGAGCAATTAATGTGGAAAAGTGAAAGACGCCCTAGGACTCGAATACCCTAATACCGTCAGGGTCTGAAGAGAACATGAGTTGACCAAGTTTCTAAATTTAGTACAGTTATTTGAGACTGTATTATGCAAGAATATGCTGCAATTAAATTGTGTCTTTATTTGTGCCTGATGAAGGGGCGCTGATGCTCCGAAACATTTAACATTTTAACCAGGAACTTCTAACTATTGTATTGACTGGGCTGGCAACCCTAACAATTTAAAATATTTTAATAAAGAGTTTACCTATATGTCTGTGTTTAGTTAGTTAGTTATTGAGGTTTTAAGGGGCGTAACTACGAGGTATGGACATTTTCATCCATTGTGTTCAGTTCCAACTTTGCCTTTATGATTTCATTATGAGTACCCACTTGACATTGTTCCCCACAATATGGTACTAGCGATCATTCTCACTGCCTTCATAAATGTTACTTCCAGCCTAAATCACAGCCACAGGTCGTTCAGCAGAGTTCCTGTTTCTCTGCTAGATTGCAGTGCAAACGGAATGTCGATCGCCTAGATGGCTCCACATCGATAGATCTACACCAGGTAGCTGAGGCCATATTACTATTATTGGTGTTGTTGTTGTTGTTGTAATTGTTGTTATTAGTGAGGTAACCCGTGTCCACCCAGCCTTTATTCCTATATTGAGCTATGAGAAGAATCTTCAACTTCCTTCTTGCAGAATACAGAGGTCTATATCTCTTTCTTCTTCTTTTATGACTGAATAGGATCTTTTTAGTCAATCCGTCATTGAGTCGGTCTCTTCACTATATTCTTCATCTTTTAGCATTATCCTCTTGCATGGTTCCTAAAGTATGCACTCAGGGTGGGGAAATACGTGCCATAAAGACTAGTATATGAGCTGTCCAAGGAAACTTTTTATATAGAAGATCTACGACTCAGTTTTCCATCTACCGGAGCCAGCAATAAACTACTAGAACGAAGACTGTTGAAGAGAGCGGAGATAGACATCGACTTTTACGGGACAACTTCAATGATTGACCGCAATTGGACCAAAGAGAATCAGGAGCAGACATACAATTACAAGATTAGCCATGCACGTCTTCCATTAAAAGATATGCGACAATAAGTCGTTTCATTAATGATAACTGCGTCTGTGAGTTGTGCGGGCAGAGATACACACAATATCACATCACAGAGTGTCACAACAGAAGAAAAAAAATTCACAATATAGCAAAGAATAAATACCTATTGGGGTGATCCTTACATCTATTGTACGTTTGTTGGAAACTACAGTAGAACCCCTCTCATCCACCCTCGGCTGGTCCGTCGCTCCGGTTGATCCGACCGTGCTCAAACCGAACTTGCCTCAACTTGTAGCGGTGACTCAGTACCCATCGCGCCATTGTTGTTATCGCTTGTGCGTTTTAGTGCTCCGTCATCTCTCGTATCGTTTCTGCACTGTGAAGTTTTTAGTGCTTACTGTTCGTTAGTTTTACGACATTGTTCTTCTGGGTTCGGTACAGTACTGTACAGTAATTTGTTTACCGTACATTGTGTTTACTGTACAGTTGTGTGTGTTTTTTCAACATGGCAGGAGTAAAACGTAAACATGTTATTCTTTCATTAAATGAAAAATTACCATGCTACGAAGACTGGAAGGAGGGAAATCACTCCAAAAAATTGCCAAGGAACTCAATGGAGGCATTATGACAATAAAGGATTGAAGAAGTAATCGGTAAAGCATGGAATCAGGTACAGTGACGATAGAGGGTGAAAACGCTCTTAAGAATCGCAAAACATTGAAAAAGCCTAAACTTGAACTGCTTTGTGGTGTTTGAAGCCATATTTTCAGTGTTGCCTTAGTAAACAAGAGTTTAGTGATTTTCAGTCGGTCAACACGAATGTACCCAAAAGAGATGGGTTATGCCCTAATCCTGAAATAAATTACATGAGATTAATAAAACACTAGGATGACCAGTTTCGATCGTCAAGCGATCATCATCAGATCCATTACACTTAGGCTACAAAATCTATGTTTGAAATACAGGTGAAAATATTTACAATTTGTACAATTATTTAGTTGCAGTATTGGTACTGCAACTGTCAGTGTATGCTAAATGCAGTATATATGTTAGGTGAAATGCTAAATGGTGATAGCTATCCGTAGATTGTACTTTATAGAGATTATATGGTTGTAAACTATGGTTAAACTCAGTGGCGGCCGGTGGGTTGAAATCGTGGGTGTGCACTGTTTTAAAAGATTATCTAAATCCCTCCCTATATTATTCTGTTAAGGTCGCATTCCAGTTTTGTACCGAAAATAAGGTCCCATTAACACCAACCTACACATATGGGGTACCTACAGTTCAGCATAACCCAATGCGTAAGCGAAACGCACTCACTTACTCTTTAAATGCCTCACAATTACATAAATACCTTAAAACATATAGCGGCTTCGGTGGCGTAGTTGGTAGCATGCTGAGCTTCTATGCCCAAGATAGCGGGTTCAAACCCGGCCGAAGCCGTCGGATTTTTTAAGAGCGTTAAAAATCCCTCAGTATGCCTTCCTTCGGAGGGGAAGTAAAGCCGGCGGTCCCATGTCATAGATTTATGGCATGTTAAAGATCTTTCCACTAATTACACCTGTGTGAAACTAAATTGGATAGGTTAAGAATGTAAACAACGCTCTTAGGTTGCTACGTTCGTTGCCAAGAGCCGACTGCGGTGGCGTCTAGTAGCTAGTTCTGAACTAGGCCTAGTAGTCGTTGACGGTGGCGTTTGGCGGCAAAAGTAGGAACTATTTGAAAATTCAAAGTTGCAGTCTCTACTTGAATTAAAAAACAGATACACACACTAATACAGTCATCACAATTAACACCGGTTATCAGACAGATTCTACACACACCCAAAGTACACGGGGCTACATGACCGCGTTGTCGCAGCCCCTAAACTAAGGAACCAACCAACCAACCTTAAAACATATATATTTACAATGAAAAAATGAAAGAATGCAACACGGTAACCATGGTAACAGAATCTCACAGGTCCATCTATTTCCCTAAGACGCAATGCAATTCCAATTATTACATTACTGTGAAAGTTTCCTGACAGTTATAAGGTTATCACTGAACCAAATTAAGCTGTAAAACTCATCAATACATACAGTATAATGCGGTTAAGGGGGTCAAGGGGCACTCTAGAATTTTTTCACGCAATTTTCACGTGTGAGTGTGGTACGAAAGGTCTTTTTCATCCGACTATAAAGGGTCTCCGAAAAACACATTTAAGGACCCTTAAATTAACAGTGTCTGTGATATTCCCAGAAAACTAACTTCGCTCTGATATACTTATGAAGGAATGACAAACCCCTAACCACTGCACCAGTAGCTGAATTGATAAAGTCTGATTATTCATACCAAGGATAAATCAGTCATAGCATTCATGATTGAGATTTTGCTAAGTGTACTCTTTACAACTAGAATATTCGCGGGCGAAGCCGCAAAATGGTAATGCTAGTTTGATATAAATGCATGCTTACCTAACCATACAAAATAAACAGCTTCATTACGATGTCACGATTTTAATAACTTATTGATTATGAACAATGTATTAAATATTTATAAACGAAATATTTTACTTTGAAAACTGGTCAACGCATAATGTTACTTTAACATTAATGTATTTACAGTAGGTGTTCAAGAATTGAACTTTAAACAATTATAACTGATACAGAAATGTACAAAATGTATAATTTACCGTGTAAATCCTTCCTATTACAGACATGAATCCAATGCTGGGTGGACAGTCTGAAATTGTCTGATATTTACTCTGACGAAGTCACTCACATTATTTTCCCCCAAGTTCACTAGTGGCACTTTGAGTCTATTTACAAGAAAATTTGTGAAATGCACAGATTAATTATTAAGTAGCCTATATGGCTAGAAACAACAATGAATATACAATGTAAAACCCTAAATTACGTTTGAATCACTTTTCTGTGATTCTTTCTTCTCTCCTTCCGGAAGTCCTCACGCATGTACAGTACATAACTTCTAATTCTGTTCTCAATTTGGATCTGTCAACAAGAGGATAGGCTCGGCAAGCTTGGAAGACAAGGGCGATACAAGCAGCAGCGAAAAGTCACATCCTTCCAAACTGCGCGTGCATTACTACATGGTACAATAATTCTCCAACAGATAGTGCGGTAGTTGTTATCGAAGCTCGTGTATGCGTAATGGTCAAGACTTCGTCTGTCACTTGTCATTAGTTGTGAAGGAGATGGGAAATTAAACTGAGCATGCGCAATTCTTTCCGCCAGGCAAGGATGTGGCTCCGCTGTTGTTATTGTTAACACACTCCCCCTCTTACCCCACTGCAGCCGTATAGCCTAAGGTCTGACTCGGTCTGGCTACAAAGCTTCAACTGGCGAACGGTGATCACTGGGCGATACCCGAGCCAACATACAGCGAGGAATAGCAAACACGGTGTACAGGACATTTGTTGGCGTGTTATAATACCATAAAATCATGTTGTTATTTACATATTCCTGTTTATAAAAATAACATGTAAAGCTAGGCTAATATTGCAAGAATGGGTGTGCACTGGCTCCAGGGCGAATACCCAGAAACCGCCACTGGTTAAACTATAAAATTTTAGGCTAACTACTTATCTGATTGTCTTCCGTACAACAGCTACTCGCAGTTTTCGTGCTCACTGGAACTCACTGTGTGGTAGACTGCGGTGGTTATCTTAACGACTGGTTTTTCCCTGCTTTCTCCCCCCTGCTCCTACGTGCTGTGGGGAGTGATAGCGATGTGTTTATGTGAGGTGTTGCCAACCTAGATAAGATGTATGTTATTGAATGAGGTGGGTCTACAATTATTAAAGATCGTGGATTAGCCCTCGCCACGCGTGGAGCATAACCCATTCGAACTAAGCATTGACGGTCTTATGAGGACGTCCCGGCACCTTTAATACTGCCGCGAATATGGGCCTTGGTTTATTGCAGAAGTAAAGTACATCGTACACCTGATCCAGATAACATTTACCTATTAATATCCCCCTAATTTCCCCCCTTTTTTATCTAGCTTGGCTGTGTCGCTAAATTGTGTTTTGTTTCCGACAGGGTGTGTTTTTTAGTAGCGTGAAGAGGGGTGAGCTCTCCATGAACGTGTGTTCATTTAGATTGTTGGGATTGTTTCGTTTGGCTAGGTGTATCTCGATTGCTTCCTTTATGTCAAGAGCTCTGCCTTTCGATTCGTGATGGATTATTTTAAGGTCCGACTCTATGTTGGTAAAGCTGTGCCCTGCGTCACACATATGTTCGCACACGGCTGAATGTGTTCCGTATCTTATCGCATTCCTATGTTCATTATAACGTGTGTCTACTCGCCTTCCACTCTGCCCGATGTAATTAGCTTGACAATCGGTGTCTTGGCACGTTATAGAATATACCCCTGACCTTGAATACGGGTCACGTTTATTTAGATTACTATTTAGGAGGTGCCTAGCGGTTGTGTTTTTCGTCGTGAAAGCTATCTTTATGCCTTGATTTTTGAATAGGTTAGTGATTTTATATGTATTCGCATTCACATAGTTGAAACGCGCAAATTTTTTCTCATTACTGTCCGGTTTGGGAATCGTTTTATCTTTATTTTTATGTTTGGCTATAATTTGATTTATTTTGCTTGGCGAGAAGTTGTTTTCCTTTGCTATTTGCATAATAGTTCTTATTTCCTTATTATAGTTGTCTTTTGACATGGGTATGTTTAAAGCTCTGTGCACCATTGAATTGAAACCCGCTAGTTTGTGCGTACTGGGATGGTTAGACTGATTGTCGATTGCATGCGAGGTTTGTGTTGCTTTCCGGAATATGGAATATGAAAGGTCGTTGTCTTTACGTTCAATAGTTATATCGAGATAATTTATTTTCCGGTCTATTTCGGATTCCTTAGTGAATTTGATAGAGTGGTGAAGGCTATTAATGGATTGGAGAATTGTTTCTTCGCTTGTTAGTTCAGTATCGTAGATGCAAATTACATCATCTACGTATCTTTTCCATATTACTATTCCCTTTGTTGAAGTCTTTTCTAAGAACGCATTTTCTAGTGCATTGATGAAGATGTCAGCGATTAACCCACTTAGTGGCGATCCCATTGCTAGGCCTTCTCTCTGTGTGTATATTTTATTGTCGAATTGAAACACGTTTTGGGTGAGAACGACCCTCAGTAATCTCACAATCTCTTCAATTTCTTTTACCGAATTGTTGGATTTTAAGTTGTTTTCGATAGTGTTGATTGCTTCAATAATCGGAATATTGGTGTACATGTTAGTTACGTCGAAGGATACTAGCCTGAAGCTAGGTTTCATTTGTAGGGTGTTCAATGCTGTTACTAGTTCTGTTGTGTTCTTTACAGAGTTGTTTTTGTCGTTGGAAAGACGGCATTTTAAGATTTTTAGTAACTCTTTGCTGATTTTGTAATTAGGGGCATTCCTACAATTGACTATTGGTCTCATTGGGCATTCCTTTTTGTGTATTTGTGTATTTGGTTGGATCTGATGATGATCGCTTGATGATCGAAACTGGTCATCCTAGTGTTTTATTAATCTCATGTAATTTATTTCAGGATTAGGGCATAACCCATCTCTTTTGGGTACATTTGTGTTGACCGACTGAAAAGCACTAAACTCTTGTTTACTAAGGCAACACTGAAAATATGGCTTCAAACACCACAATGTTCACGGCTAGTCAGGCAAATCGTGAAGCCAAGAAATTCAAATCACTCAGGTTTAAACTCATGAATTTAGACAAGTCAATTTGGTTCAACAAAAAATGTATAGAACTAAACCTCACCCCTAAATACGTACCAATTAAAACCGTACCGAACACACCAGCCTCGATCATTTCAACCAAACAAGCCAAAGCGCTTTGGATAAAAAACGAATTAAGATTTGCATACATAAGAAAGCAAAAAATTAACCAACAATTGTACGACATTCAATTGCAACTAAGTAATTTCTGGCACGCAGCCCAATGGGACAGCTTCACCGAGCACCTACACGACACCATCAAAATCAGAGCAACGAGGAAGCATGAAACGCTAGAAAATAAATTAAGAAAACTAGGAGAAACACAGAACCATCAATCTAACGAACAACACACGAATAACAATGAATTCAATTTCCACAGCAGAGTAAACAACAGAACGAACGTAACCTTTTCTCAAGGTGAAATGAATATGTTAGGTAAAGGTTTGAAATACAACTGCACAGACGCACACACGAACCACAATATAAAACAGTTAATCACAGATATTGAGATAGCCAGTCACAAGCTCCCAGCAGAAGACAGGGAATTAACCAAAAATCTCGCCACCAACGAAGCCAAAAAAATCCTCAAACGAGAGGGCGATAGCAATAACATTCAAAACAACAAACAACTCAAAGAAATAAAGTCGTTGAAACAAAAAATAAAAGAACATGACTTAATCATCACAAAAGCAGATAAGGGAAACACTACAGTAATTTTGAACAAAACAGAATACATTGAAAAAACAGTCGAATTCCTAAACAACAATGAAATCAAGGAATTAACAAAAGACCCCACCAACAAATCCCAAAAACAAATAAAAAGTGCGCTAAAAGAAACAGAATACATACTGACCAAAGCCGAAAAATCAAAACTAATAAACATGATCCCGAAAATACCGTCATTGAGGGGACAACCAAAAATACACAAAAAGGAATGCCCAATGAGACCAATAGTCAATTGTAGGAATGCCCCTAATTACAAAATCAGCAAAGAGTTACTAAAAATCTTAAAATGCCGTCTTTCCAACGACAAAAACAACTCTGTAAAGAACACAACAGAACTAGTAACAGCATTGAACACCCTACAAATGAAACCTAGCTTCAGGCTAGTATCCTTCGACGTAACTAACATGTACACCAATATTCCGATTATTGAAGCAATCAACACTATCGAAAACAACTTAAAATCCAACAATTCGGTAAAATAAATTGAAGAGATTGTGAGATTACTGAGGGTCGTTCTCACCCAAAACGTGTTTCAATTCGACAATAAAATATACACACAGAGAGAAGGCCTAGCAATGGGATCGCCACTAAGTGGGTTAATCGCTGACATCTTCATCAATGCACTAGAAAATGCGTTCTTAGAAAAGACTTCAACAAAGGGAATAGTAATATGGAAAAGATACGTAGATGATGTAATTTGCATCTACGATACTGAACTAACAAGCGAAGAAACAATTCTCCAATCCATTAATAGCCTTCACCACTCTATCAAATTCACTAAGGAATCCGAAATAGACCGGAAAATAAATTATCTCGATATAACTATTGAACGTAAAGACAACGACCTTTCATATTCCATATTCCGGAAAGCAACACAAACCTCGCATGCAATCGACAATCAGTCTAACCACCCCAGTACGCACAAACTAGCGGGTTTCAATTCAATGGTGCACAGAGCTTTAAACATACCCATGTCAAAAGACAACTATAATAAGGAAATAAGAACTATTACGCAAATAGCAGAGGAAAACAACTTCTCGCCAAGCAAAATAAATCAAATTATAGCCAAACATAAAAATAAAGATAAAACGATTCCCAAACCGGACAGTAATGAGAAAAAATTTGCGCGTTTCAACTATGTGAATGCGAATACATATAAAATCACTAACCTATTCAAAAAGCAAGGCATAAAGATAGCTTTCACGACGAAAAACACAACCGCTAGGCACCTCCTAAATAGTAATCTAAATAAACGTGACCCGTATTCAAGGTCAGGGGTATATTCTATAACGTGCCAAGACACCGATTGTCAAGCTAATTACATTGGGCAGAGTGGAAGGCGAGTAGACACACGTTATAATGAACATAGGAATGCGATAAGATACGGAACACATTCAGCCGTGTGCGAACATATGTGTGACGCAGGGCACAGCTTTACCAACATAGAGTCGGACCTTAAAATAATCCATCACGAATCGAAAGGCAGAGCTCTTGACATAAAGGAAGCAATCGAGATACACCTAGCCAAACGAAACAATCCCAACAATCTAAATGAACACACGTTCATGGAGAGCTCACCCCTCTTCACGCTACTAAAAAACACACCCTGTCGGAAACAAAACACAATTTAGCGACACAGCCAAGCTAGATAAAAAAGGGGGGAAATTAGGGGGATATTAATAGGTAAATGTTATCTGGATCAGGTGTACGATGCACTTTACTTCTGCAATAAACCAAGGCCCATATTCGCGGCAGTATTAAAGGTGCCGGGACGTCCTCATAAGACCGTCAACGCTTAGTTCGAATGGGTTATGCTCCACGCGTGGCGAGGGCTAATCCACGGTCTTTAATAATTGTAGACCCACCTCATTCAATAACATACATCTTATCTAGGTTGGCAACACCTCACATAAACACATCGCTATCACTCCCCACAGCACGTAGGAGCAGGGGGGAGAAAGCAGGGAAAAACCAGTCGTTAAGATAACCACCGCAGTCTACCACACAGTGAGTTCCAGTGAGCACGAAAACTGCGAGTAGCTGTTGTACGGAAGACAATCAGATAAGTAGTTAGCCTAAAATTTTATAGTTTAACCATAGTTTACAACCATATAATCTCTCTAAAGTACAATCTACGGATAGCTGTCACCATTTAGCATTTCACCTAACATATATACTGCATTTAGCATACACTGACAGTTGCAGTACCAATACTGCAACTAAATAATTGTACAAATTGTAAATATTTTCACCTGTATTTCAAACATAGATTTTGTAGCCTAAGTGTAATGGATCTGATGATGATCGCTTGACGATCGAAACAGGTCATCCTAGTGTTTTATTAATCTCATGTAATTTATTTCAGGAATAGGGCATAACTCATCTCTTTTGGGTACATTCATGTTGACCGACTGAAAAGCACTAAACTCTTGCTTGAACTGCTTGATAACGCATTGTGGATGTGGTTCTACAAAGAAAGAAGTAGCCTAAAGGAACCCCGATATATTGAGTTCAGAGATGGTTTACTTTAATGTAAATCCCTGTTTCAATGTAAATCTGTACTTTCTGATAATCCGACCCTTTTTTGCATTCCGACCATACCCACAGTCCCTAAGGTGACGGATTACAGGGGTTGTACTGTACAATAAGTGATATTATTATTCTCATGCTATGGCAGGGTCTGCATTCACTTTACTACCATCCCTTAGCATAGCCGTACTCATTAAATCGTACAACACAACTGCACGGGCAGCAGCAGCAAGTTCAGAGATCGTGGGTTTGAATCCCAGTGCTGACAGCGGCTAATCTGAGTGTGATTTATCCACACTCCTTCCAGGAAAATGCTGGGATAGTACATTACTTCAAGTCCCGGGGCACCTACGTCAACCCTGTTCCTAATATACAGCTGCACACACTACTACAGTCATCAGATAAATACAGATTTATCAGACAAATTCAACGCACACCCACTGATGATCAAGATGCCTCAAGCCCTCAAAAAGGAATTAACAACAACTTTAGTACCATGCTGGTGAAATATGCAGCCCACCACTTGAAATTGTCCACCAGCTTCAATTTTCTGTCTCCAACCTGACAACCTATCTTCCTGTGTCAAAATTCTACATTTCATGCTATATCCCCTACCTTTCTGTCAATAAATGATTCTTGTACCAATTAACAGTGATGAGGATTAACTCTTATCATTCACCCTCACTGCAACCTGATTCTCATCAACTCTTGAGTATGACTTGAAAAGGAGACTACAGTCAGGATTTGATACCAAATCTCCTGAATTTAGCTGCTTACACCATTACTGCAATCTTACCTCATTTCCAATGTGCCAGTAAATCTGTTTCTTCCATAGCATCTATCACTTTATTAAACACAAATTATGCACTTTAACAAATGAGTATTCACATTGTGCAATAATTGATAACTGAGCATGGTCGGTGTGCGCATTGTAGAACATGGTACCGTTCACAATGCTGATCACATAGTTGACAAACACAATCGGCTGAAGGCTCATGATAGAACTTGTGCTTGCAAACTCTATGATGATATCCAGTGCTTGATTTGTAAAGAAAGAGGTTTCGGTACTGTGGGGGGGTCTTTATGGAATATTGAAATAAAGAGTTCTAAAAACTATATTTTTACACTTTTCTGAACACATTTAAAAATTAATCAGCAGATAACATAGCAATCTAATTTTGATTGCGATTTGAAATTAAATTGAGACTGCTGTAGCAACATTTTTCTTACCACAGCCGTTGGCCTATATTACACTTTAATGTAGGCCAACTAGGCTACCATTCAAACAATGTACATTATTTCAATTTAATTTGTCTACGTCATTGAAATAAAAAATTTAATTCATTCGATTTGAAAATACACACATGTTCACCAACAATCTTTCATTTCTTGTTTTATAATTTTGTCTTTACAGTTATCTGAAATAATTATCCAGTCAAAGACCAAGTTGGCCTTGACTTACAACTAACGTTCCACAGTTCTAAAAATTATGTTATATATTCGACTTTTCCCCCGATCAGAGGTTTCGGTACGGCGTACCGGTGCGTAACGTCACAGATCTAGCCCTGATGATAGCCATGCACGGCCATGGAGTTAACAAAGTGTCGAAGGTCTTGGTTCGCATCTGACCCTGTCCTGTTCATCATGGCTTCAGTCGAGTAGAACTGTAGATGTCCTTTCGTTTTATTTCCCTTTCTTCCAATACCGTAATTTCTTCCAGCCATCCGTAGAAGGGAGAGCAAACTTGAACCTTAAATCTTCTATGAGGAAAGGTTCCCCAGCAAGCTCATAGACTAGTCATGATTGTATATATCAAGATACGCCAGTGGTGACCTTTAAAAATCTTGCCTTGACTTTTTCCAAAGTGAAGAGGTCACTCTTAGTTTAGCCCATGTAATCTCTAATCCGTAAGCAAAAATAATGCCATGGCAGACTTGAGAGATACTCTATTTAAGAACTTGATATCATATATAGCTCTCGTAGCTGCTGCTGCTCTGAATCTTGTGTGTAGTCGGAAAGATTTAGTCGTTGTCTGAAGAATAAGGCCAAGGTATTTGAAGCTATTTACGATGTGTAGTGCCTCTTTTTTGAGCAGTGCTCTATCATGTGGGGATAGCCATCCATTCTTTCCAAAATATCATATGTTCACTTTTTTCGTCATTCACTTCTAGTTCATTAGCATTGGCCCATTTTGCCAGTGCAGTTACTGCCACTTGTAATTCATTGATGTCATGCGACCCTAGAACCATATCATCAGCATATAAATATATACTTACTTCCTTTGATTCTTCTCTAATTATCCAAACAACATCATTAGTGGCAACATTAAATACGGTAATAATGGGCTGTGGGAGTCACCTTGCAATACGCCATTGGTTTGGACGATCTTGTTAGAAGTCGTCACATTGTCTGAGATTCTTACGGTGTTAACCCTCAACATATTATGGACCAGAACAGTGATCGCTGGGTTTTCTTCCACTAACGACTCAAGTTTTGAAGAGATGATGTTCCTATCGAAAGCTTTTGTAAATTCAATGAATACCGCATGAAACTTTCTCTATCTATCAAGTATTTGGCACATACTAAATAGCCACCTGGCATTAAATCACGTGCACTTCCTGGATATCACTGAGATTACTGTGATCTCAGAAGGTGACACTGGAGCTACCTAATTGCCATAGTCAGAACCTGACTGAGGGTTTTCAAGCCTTAATCAACGCAACTGCAAGAATTTCCCATAGGTAACACAATCCCTTAACTACCTTTTCCCTAGGAAATCTCTAGATCAACAAAATATGCTGCATATTTCACTAATGATCATATTCTTCTTCTCACAATACCAATCTATCTATCTATATATATAAAGCACAAAGTTTGTCTGTCTGTCTGTCTGCTGTCTGTCTGTCTGTCTGTCTGTCTGTCTGTCTGTCTGTCTGTCTGTCTGTCTGTCTGTTATGTATACAAATCTACACCGTTTCACCGATCTGAACCAAAATTTGTATACTTACCCTTTGGAACCCTGCGGGTAACCCTGTCAACATTAAATTTCGGACAGACCACCCCATGCCCTGCATTTAGGCCCTTTTGCACAAATCTACACCGTTTCACCGATCTGAACCAAAAGTTGTATATTTAACCTTTGGAACCCTGCGAGTAACACTGTCCACTTGAAATTTCGGACAGACCATCCCATTCCCTGCATTTAGGCCCTTTGGTCCAAATCCACACCATTTCACCGATCTCAACCAAAATTTGTATATTTACCCTTTGGAACCCTGCGAGTAACACTGACCACTTAAAATTTCGGACAGACCACCCCATTCCCTGCATTTAGGCCCTTTGGTCCAAATCTACACCGTTTCACCGATCAGAACCAAAATTCGTATTCTTACCCTTTGGTGCCCTGCGAGTAACACTGTCTGCTTGAAATTTCGGACAGACCACGCCATTCCCTGCATTTAGGCCCTTTGGCCCAAATCTACACCGTTCCACCGATCTCAACCAAAATTTGTATATTTACCCTTTGGAACACTGCGACTAACACTGTCTGCTTGTAATTGCGGAGAGGCTACTCCATCCCCTGCATTTAGGCCCTTTGGCACAAATCTACACCGTTTCACCGATCTGAACCAAACTTTGTATACTTACCCTTTGGAACCCTGCGAGTAACACTGTCCACTTAAAATTTCGGACAGACCACCCCATTCCCTGCATTTAGGCACTTTGGCACAAATGTACACCGTTTCACCGATAAAACCAATATTCGGAAACTTACCCTTTGGTACCCAGCGAGTAACACTGTCTGCTTGAAATTGTGGACAGACCACTCCATTCCCTGCATTTAGTCCCTTTGTCCCAAATCTACACCGTTTCACCGATCTCAACCAAAATTTGTATATTTACCCTTTGGAACACTGCGACTAACACTGTCTGCTTGAAATTGCGGCGAGGCCACTCCATCCCTCGCATTTAGGCTGTTTGGCACAAATCTACACCGTTTCACCGATATGACCCCAATTTTATATGCTTACCCGTAGAACCCGACAAGTAACACTGTTCACTTTAAATTTCGGACAGACCACACTATTCCCTGCTTTTTGGCCCTTTGGCAGAAAACTACACCGTTTCACCGATCTCAACCAGATTTTACATAATTACGCTTTGGAACTCGACGAGTAACACTGTCCACTCGAAATTTCGGACAGACCACTCCATTTCACGCATTTAGGCCCTTTGGCACAAATCTACATCGTTCACCGATCGAAAACAAAGTGTGTATACTTACTTACCCTTTGGAACCCGATGCGTAACACTGTCCACTTGAAATTTCTGACATAGGCCTACCACTCCATTCCCTGCATGTAGCTCAGGAATTCCTCGGGGTTGCCAGCTTCCTAACTCACCAGTCATGAGCCCTTGAGGGTGTACCAGAAGTGGTGGGCCTCTTTGAGGGCCTTGAGCAGAAGACAGGAGATATTATGAAAAGGAAAAGAAGGCAGACCCCTCGAAGAATGAGGGTATCAGGAAAGATGAGACAAAGCCAATTAAGGCGGGAAATTGAAAGACTCCCTAGCCCTCGGATACCCTAATACAGTCTGGGTCGAAAGACAACAAGAGTTGACCAAGGGAGGCCGACAGGAAAGAGAACTGAAATGAGCCCGGCACCAGGAAGTAGAAGCGATGCCAGACTCAGCTGGGGTTCCGTGGTCGCCAACCCACGTCCCACAAGTTGTGAGACCCTGAGGGGGGGGGGGGGTCAGTTGTGAGAATAGCTTGCTGATTCATCGCGAGGTGACTTGAGTGTACTTTCCGGAGCCCGCCGTGTTATCTCCTGCTGTCTATGCTGATGCCAGCACAGGGCCGTTGCGAAACAGTGAGTGATTCCCGGTCAATCTGTATAGGACGGGGAACCCCGAACGTGTGTCATCATATTTCGTCATCATTTGCGATCATCTCAGGTTCGTGCAACTTGGACCTATATTCTTTGTCTTTGCCGAGCAGTACGCTCTTTCACTAGACGCATCCAGTACAGGCCTAAGCCAGAAAATAAGGTTGAGACTTTGGAAGACATCGAAGCTAGACACCTGAATTACCTATATCAGTTTTAAAATAGCACCATGTTCGTTTAGTAGTCATTTTTTCATTACCTTATTATTATCATCATAAGTGCAAATGATCTAGATGTTACGCGCATCATACCAATAATCACCGCCGCATAAAGTCTTTCTCGACTGTGATTTTTAAAATATTTATTTTTGGTTGGTTGGTTCTTAAGTTTAGGGGCTGCGACAACGCGGTCATGTAGCCCCATGTTCTTTGGGTGTGTGTAGAATCTGTCTGATAACCGGTGTTAATTGTGATGACTGTATTAGTGTGTGTTATCTGTTTTTTAATTTAAGTACAAACTGCAACTTAGAATTCTTCAAATAGTTCGTACTTTTGCCGCCAAGCGCCACCGTCAACGACTACTAGGCCAAGTTCGGAACTTAGCTACTAGACGCCACTGCAGTCGGCTCTTGGCAACGGACGTAGACATCTATGCGCGTTGTTTACCTATCCAATTTAGCTTCACACAGGTGTAATTAGTGGAAGGTTCTTTAACATGCCATAAATCTGACATGGGACCGCCGGCTTTACTTCCCCTCCGAAGAAAGGCATACTGACGGATTTTTAACGCTCTTAAAATATCCGACGGCTTCGGCCGGGTTTGAACCCGCTATCTTGGGCATAGAAGCTCAGCATGCTACCAAATACGCCACCGAAGCCGCCATATAGTTATTTTTATTACAGTACATTGTGTACATTATACGTTGAAGTGTCAATTCAATACCGGTAGTAGTTTCCCTTATCATCCTCATCATAAGAGCAAATGACCTACAGTAGATGTTACGCCCATTACACCATTAATCACCACACACAATAAGTCTTCCTCGCCTGTGAATTTTGAAATATGTATTTCTATTACGGTAGTTTGTAAGTTTGACGTGTCAATTCAACAGTAGTTTTTATTATCATCCTTATCAAAAGGGCAAATGACCTAGATATTACTCCCTCATTGTCTTTGGGGGCAAATGACTTAGATTTTAAGTCCATTATATTTCTAACGAGACCTTAAAACATTATCATCATTCCACCGGGCGAAGCCGGGTACTACTGCTAGTAACCAATATAAACGTTACTGGTTTTACGACCCTTTTAACATGTCTTTTAGAATTTTGCCCCAAAGGGGATCTTTAATGTGCCAGTAAATCTGTTTCTTTCATAGCCAGCATGCCAGAATTTTGCCTTAAAGGGGATCTTAAATGTGCCAGTTAATCTGTTTCTTTCATAGCTGCGGTGCCAGAATTTTGCTCCAAAGGGAATCTTTAATGTGCCAGTAAATCAGTTCCTTTCATAGCCGGGGTGTCAGAATTTTGCCCCAAAGGGGATCTTTAATGTTGGTTGGTTCCTAAGTTTAGGGGCTGCGACAACGCGGTCATGTAGCCCCGTGTACTTTGGGTGTGTGTAGAATCTGTCTGATAACTGGTGTTAATTGTGATGTCTGTATTAGTGTGTGTTATCTGTTTTCTAATTCAAGTAAGGACTGCAGACTTTGAATTTCCAAACGCCACTGTCAATGACTGCTAGTTCAGAACTTAGCTACTAGATGCCACCACAGTCAGCTCCTGGCAACAAACGTAGGAGCCTAAGAGCGTTGTTTACATTCTTAACCTATACAATTTAGCTTCACACAGGTGTAATTAGTGGAAGGTTCTTTAACATGCTATAAATCTATGACATGGGACCGCCGGCTTTACTTCCTCTCCGAAGGAAGGCATACCGAGGGATTTTTAACGCTCTTAAAAAATCCAACGACTTTGGACGGATTTGAACCCACGATCTTGGGCATAGAAGCTCAGCATGCTACCAACTATGCCACCGAATCCGCCGATCTTTAATGTGCCAGTAAATCTGTTTCTTTCGTAACATCTATCAAGTATTTGGCACATACTAAATAGCTTATTAGATTATTTCACACCAAAATGTGTTCTTCTTTATTGAAATATATTTTCAGCCCTTCAGTGGGATCTTCTTCAACTTGGTTAATTAGCTTAACATTTCGTATGTATTTTATGAAAAGAATTACAATATAAATAAACACTATTTCAAAATGGACACCCTTACATTTTAATTATGAAAAATATTTCTTGTATTCACATCATCAAAAATAATTATTGGGGAAAGAAATGGGTCATAAAAGGCATGAAATTAAAGGCACCCTAGACCCCCATCCATAATACCCTTGGGGACAGAAGAGCTTGACAAGAAAATGAAAGGGAGGAGCCTGGCATTAATATGCGGTAGCCATGTATATCTATGATATACATAATTTTTTGTCCGTATTGTTTTAAATACAGTATATACTTTCCACTTTTTAAAACAAACATTTTTCGTAACTTTCACACTTTCTTTGGTACATGTTTCGGTCCTAAAATGACCTTCATCAACCTAAAATATAGCAAACTCTCACATTAAAAATATGTTATCAGTGAACATTTCATTCATCTGTAAGTATTAATCTTTTGGATTCAACTCAATTAAAAATTCTTGGAATTAAAAATTCTTAAAATAATTTTTAAACATTGTTTTTTTTTTAAGTTTTTGGAATATATTTCCTGTGTCTAAAAGTAATGTTTTCTCTTTTCTTAAAGCTGTGTTGAATAAGATTATTGCACCTCAATTTGAGGTCATTATCTTGTTTAAAATTAAAAACCATTTTGTTGATTGATGCATATATTTTCCATTTGATCTTCTTTTAATTGTGAAATGGGAACTTTTTCTGGCTTGGTGCCAACTTAAGTTTTTCTATTTTGTAATAAAAAGTAAGATTGTGTGAGTGTTTGAAGTGGTATTTGATTAAAATTAGTGTAAGGAAAAATGGAAGAAGTAAGTAAGGAAATTTGTAGTTTTACGAGACCATTAATCTCGTGATCATGAGCCACTGGACCTTCTTTTTATGTGGAATCCAAACCACAGGAAAGGACTTCAAAAATCTCAAATGCATTGATCGAGAATCGAACCCGTGGTGAGAGGCCAAAAGCTTGACCGCTGTTGATTGCAAACTTATGTCTTTCTGTCGAAGCCATTCCGAACTCGGTGAGAGCCCCATGGTTGCCAAACCATGTTGTACAAGTTGTCAGCCCGTAGGTGGAAGGATGTACTAAGGATAGTTACAAGGAAAATATGTAAAAACTTTTATTATTTCTCATTGTCAGCAATATTTGTTCAAATGTGCTCTTTCCCACAGAGAAAGAAAGAGATCTTAGAGAAGAACAAGCAGGCAGCTCGAGTGGTCAGCATGATGAACAACACTTCCTCCAACTCAAGTAACAACTCCAACACGGTGAGCAAGTCGCCAGGACACCAGACTGGCAGCAGCTCGTCATCGGCCAGCGTCATCACGTCACCAAGTGACACCTCTCAGCAGGACACCAATGACGATAAGTATGTTGTCTACCACCTAAGATTGGCATGGCTGTTTCCCAAATGATCCAGGATTTTTTTTTTTCCAAATGAGTGTAATAACACATCATCAATTTTCAAAGATTTCGAATAATTGATCCGGTTAGCTCAATTCAGTATTGCCAGCATTTCGCTCCAGTGTACTGTTGGGCTCGTCAGTTGGTATGGTACACCTCACCAAGCCGCTTTCACTAGGCTAGTACCAGTGGCAGATCCAGGCCTTGCGGGGCCCTGGGCGATATGATAAGGTGGGGCCCACAACAATAGGAAATAAAAAACTATCAAATCAAATGGAAAATAGTTTGGTAATAATAATAAAATAAAGAATAGTTACAATATTTTTAATACACTACAGTACATTTTTTAATAATATGAAAGAAACCTTTAAGGCCCCTGGAAGAAGATTATGTAAACTATGAAATATTAAAATATAACTTTGCGACTTTTTCCCCGGCTGAAGTCTTCTATTATTTCACTGAAATCTAAACTTGCTAAACGGTCACAGGAGGTCATAGCTGCCCCTGGCTAGTACATACTGCCAAGGCCACTGAAAGGCTACTATGATGCCATGAACAATGCCAGTGTATGATGAGAGCTGTGCTCTCATTATTCAAAAAACTGCCCACCAAGACTATCCATATTGGAATGACTGTTTCCCGAAGGATTTAAAAAAAATCCTGATGAAAATCAATACCGTAAATGTAAAATAAAAATAATGGAATGCAGCTGAAAGAAATCAGAAACCCCCATTGACATCAAATTGTCAGGTGAAAAGCTAAAGGAGACTTCTGCTCCTTGAGAAGCAGAATAACAAGTGATGGACGAAGCAACGAGGATATGAAAAGTAGGTTGCCTCAGTTAAGGAAAGCATTTCTACAGAAGAGAAATCTGTTGACATCAAATATAGATTTAGATACTAGGAAGTCATTTTTGAAATCCTTTGTCTGGAGCGTAGCGCTCTATGGAAGTGAAACATGGACTGTTGGCGCAGCAGAAACGAGGAGAATAATTGCATTTGAAATGTGATGTTACAGGTGAATGATGAAGATCAGATGGTCAGAGAAACAAATAAAGATGTATTAAGATGAGAGGGCGAGGAGAGATGTTTCTAGCGACTCCTAATTAAAAGAAGAGATAGGTTGGTAGTACACATTCTAAGACACCCAGTAATAGCAAAATTAGTAATGGAAGGAAGGGTTGAGGACAAGAACTGTAGGGGTAGACCAAGGTTAGAATATGGTAAACAGATTGCCTCGGATGTAAGGTATGCTAGCTATGTAGAGATGAAACTATTAGCTCAGGTCAGGGAGACATGGAGAGATGTATCAAACCAGTCAAAATACTGAAGACTCAAACAACAACAACAACAACAAAATATTTTTTAAATCCTGGGAAACGGTCATTCCAATATGGATAGCCTTGGTGGGCCAAGTTTTTAATAAAGAGAGCACAGCTCTCATAGTAGACTTCATTGGCACTGCTCGTGGCATCATAGTAGCCTTGCAGTGGGCTTAATCTTAAGTAGAAGGCATTCCCAGAGAGAGAAACAAAATGGAACTACATATTATTTGTATAAATCGTCAATATAACCAAATACAAATCTTCAAGTAAATACAGTACACCCTTGATGTGCTCTATATATTTGGTATCATTGTCACCACAATGTTGGTAGGATTATAAAACAATTGAATTAAAGAATGATTGTTACTTTAAAGGTCATTGTCTCAACGAATGAGAGGTTCCCAGCATGTAATCACTTGCATTATTGGCATTACAGGATAAATACTGTGTACACATACACTCACAGTGTGATGTAGTTTATTAGTCGAATATTTTATGTGTTTATATTTTCCTGGATATACAGGGTCTTTCATATAAAATAAGAACGGCAAGCGGCAGTTTTGTTATTCGCTGCTGCGGTGGCCTTTGCCGAGCTTGTGGCACGCCATCAAAGTATTTAAAGATATTGAGTAAATTCTTAATCAAGGGCACAAACAATTAATAATTTGGAAAAATAAATTGGCATATCTGTATGTTCCTTACATGAGCAAGGTCATTCTTTGTACAGAATGTGCATCTTCTGCCTGGTCCGAGCAGAGTCCTTCACGGAAGAAGGATTGAACGTGCACTACTGGCGCTCCTGCCCTATGTTAACGAGATGTACCCACTGCAAACAGGTGGTGGAGATAGCCTTGTTCTCGCAGCATCTCTTAGGTGAGTCTATCCTACTACAGTAGCTCAGAGCCGTAGCGAGCGATCACGGGCCCCTCCATTTTTGTTGAGCCTGAGACATTATTTTGGAAGGAGTAAGCTGGCTTTCTGGTAACCCTTAAATAATCTCAATGAAATTTAACTTGTTCATATTGAATATCAGTTTCCTTGGCTTTCAGTTATTCAACCACTCTCCTTTATGTCTAACATTGCTTGTTCCTTTACTTCAAGATGTTGATCAACATGCATTTAAAGTTCCATTTACATTGCATCTTTCAGAAATGCATGAAGTAAATAGTCAAATTATTTAGAGATTGAAGTAGAACCTTTTTGGTCTATACAGAATTTTTGTAGTTAATAAAGTAAGTGGAGATAATAGATACAATGCAGAAAAGGAGAATCTCTTTTTTCTGCCATATCTCACGCCTACCAGAAACCAGACTAATAAAACAGCTGTTTAGTTACTTCTGGAAGAGTAAAACAAACAACAACTGGTTCAAAGAGATCCAGCATGATTTAGATTAATTAAATTTAACGATGCTCCAAATTAAAAATAGAGAAGAGTAGAATATTTTAAGGAATAAATACTTACGATTCACAATAACAACATTTGAATAGAAAAACTACACCGTCACAGATGAACAAAGGGCAGCCAGGTCAGATAGAATGAAGAAATTTTGGGTGCAGAAGAAGCTGAAGCTGAATCGCTAATCTCCAAATACCGTTGTTAGACTTAATTGTATTTGTATTGATTAAAGTGCTCCAATGAGGGCGTAAAGTATGAGAAAAAAAAAGTAAGTGGAGAATTCTGGTAACTGTGCCCTTTACCCATGAGAGCAGCGAAAAACACAATGGGTACCGTATTTATAAAATCCGTTACAATATAACCAATGTTCCCTTTGTAATGTTTCGGGTACCATTCACTGGTTCATTTACACCAAATAAAATCATATAAGAATATTTCGAAATGGAGTGAAGATGTCCACTCTTAGCCCTTTTACCGTCCTGAACCCCTTAGCTAGTCCAGGCCCTGGGGCTACAGCCCCGCTTGCCCCTCCCTCTCGACGGGCCTGTAGAGTAGCTACTGACACACACACACACCATTTGGTTGTATCAAATTAAATCAAATCAAATTATTTGGTTTCCTTCCCAAGAGTGTAAACAACTGAACAAATAAGAGTCACACATTAGAAGCATATTTTTTCTCAAGCTGTAGTATTTGGATTCAATGTCTGTGTTACTTCAGCTGACATTTTGTTTGACAAGCTAGAAAGAAAAGATTAAACAGTGTAAGAGCAACTTACTGGGGTTATTAGGTTATCACGTGTTTTCGAGTAAGATTGTCTTTTAAAGGTGAGTTTTTAGATGACTGTATAGTCCAATGCTGGAAACACAAACTCTTCCACAGGAGCGACACACATTGCTTGGAGCAGTTATCAGTTTCACGTCTTCGCCAATGTTGTTCGAAACATAGAAGACCTTGGTGGATGAAGTGACGCCATGCCTGACGATTTGAAGCTGTAGTCTCCCATTTGTCCATGTCGATTTGACATTTCTTTAAATTGGATTTCAGAACGTCTTTGTAGCGTTTCTGTTGTCCTGCCTGTTTTCCCTGTCCGACCTGAGACTGACAGAACATGATTTGTTTTCGGATACGTGATTCAGGCTTGCAAACAACATGTCCTGCCCAAAGAAGCTGATGCTTTATTATTATAGCTTACTCTATGTCTACCCTTTATTAATCCCGTTTCCAACTTGATCGGGGATGAGATGCGATGAAATTCCATGTGGCTGATGGTTTATACGGCCGGATACCCTTCCCAACACCAACCTCATGAGAGGAGTTAATGAGAGATGAAATGAATGAAGATGAATGATAGTTCAATTTCAAGTAGTTCCAACTTTGGCTACCAGATGCCACTGTCACCCAGTGGCAAACGTTGGTACTTGATAGAGCGTTTCTCGCCAAATAACCTACAAATTTTGCTACACACTACCAATTGTAGTGGTAAGTTCTTTTACATGCCATAAATCTATGACGTGGGCCAGCCGGATTTACTTCCCCTCTGAAGGAAGACATACTGAAGGATTTTAACACTTAAAAATCCAAAGACTTCGACCGGGTTTGAACCTGCGACCTTGGACATAGCAGTTCAGCATGCTACCGACTATGCCACCGAAGCCGCCAATTACTATTATAGCTTACTCATCATCATCAGCATCATTGCTGTAGACCAACTCCAGTTTCCTGGGTGTGATTTATGAGCCACTTCCATCTTTGTCGGTCCAGATAGATCTTGGTCTTCTCAATCTCTGTCCAGTCCATTCCTCTACTAGTTAAGTTTTGCTTGACTGTATCAAGCCATCTACTTCTAGGTCTTCCTCTGGGTCGAGTGCCTTTAACTGTGTTCTCCAGTCATACTTTTGCTATAGCTTACTGGGACAACAAAATTGGCTATCTTCAGGTCAGTCTTCGTGCCTACTTCAACATACAGCAGCAAAACCTGGGAAAGCCATCATAAAATTGTTAATAAGGCAACACTGAAAAATGGCTTCAAATCTTTCTATATCCATGAAAGATATCACTGGAACATCTAATGTTGTTGATTTATTTAGAGGCTTTGCGACATCGAAATCATGTAGCCCTATGTATCATGGGTGTGTGTGTTGAATCTGATAACCAATGTCATTGTGATGGCTGCACTAATGCATGTATCTATTAGTGGAGCTAGGATTTAGGTAGGTGACGACCATGACCTTAGTGAGATACTGGAGTAGAAGTGGGGAAACCACAGAAAACCACTTCTTGGATGGCTGAGGTAGGAGTCAAACCCACCTCTTCTCCTACCTCATGACTAAGGGCCTTATTTTTTGGTGAAATAAAACTGTTGATTTCGGTGTTATAACTGACACCATTTCGGTGGATATTTCGCGAAATTAATTGTCACAAAGATCGATGTTTCTGCTGAAATCTAACAAATTATGTGATTTTTCAACTTCTTTGCGATGTGTAGTGTATCGCCGATTGTTATTTTCCGTTTAGAATTATGTGCATTTGCTCCTTTCTTCTTCTTTTTATGTGTTTCTGAATACCTGCAGGGATTATCGCTCGTGTCTTTTCGTTCCCACTGAATATGACCATTGCAGTGTTTACACATTAGATTCTATCTTGCACCGTCAAATACATAGAATCCCTCACTGCTGTATTCCTAGGCCCTCGAGAAAACTGTTGTGACATTAGTTTTCGGCATTTTTATACTTAAATGCTGGATGTATAATTAGTCGCGAACTCGCGCTGCTGTATCTACGACCACAACGCCATTTGATGTGATCGATAGCAGATATCGATTTTTCATCGATAGCCTTAGAGATCGCGGAACTGAATATACATACTTCCGGCTATGTGGGCATTTCTGTAGAGAATATGCAGCACTATCAATCAAATGAGAAGAAACCACGACGGTCAATTCCTCAAAATCACTTAAACGTTTATTGGAGAGCTTTTTTGATAATATTTAGCACTTTTCGTACCAAGTGGAGTATATTTCGTGATTATTTGCGCAGTTCGTGCTATACATCAGATTTCGTGATATTTCCCGAGTTCATTTTGCTAAAGTACGGTACTTTAAGTACCTAAAAGTTCATATATAGGCAAGAGGAAAGGTATGAAAAAAATTCACGCGTATCGCTATTACCAAAAAATACGGCCCCTACTCATGACGCTGAGTGTACCCCATTTCAGCTCTCAGACCAAAATTACATTTTTTGGCAGAGCTGGGAATTAAAACCGGGCCTTTGTGGTGGACACCAGTCACTATGCCACAAGGTGGACACTGAAAGAACTGAGATGCTGTGTGGAAAATAGAAACAACTGAGGCACTCCATCCATACAGTCACCAGGAGTCATATACTTGATGGCATCTGATGATGATGAGTGGATGACGTATAATACCAGGTAGTCAACAATATGCACGCAAAGAATTATACTGTTGAATTTTTATTTTATTTTTTGTTTTCTTTACAACCATATAAATACCAAATGCAGTTCATCAGCTATAGCCGCTATAGGTCATGTTGTGTACATGAAGTACAAGCCATCAAGATGTTAAACAAAGAGAAATCTTCAGATTTCTTCAGATGTCTGACCCGGCCTCAAACCTGGGACCTTCAGATTTCTGGCTCAATGCGTGACAGCCAACTGAGCTACCTCTCCATCAACTGACCTATTTTAATTAAATCGGTGAAATTAAAAATGCAAAGATTACAAATAACCATACTTTTGGGAAACCGAAAAAGTCTTCATAGCAACCGAATTAAAAGTCAGATGAAGAAACCTGTCATTACAAAATTATTCATTATAACCATAGAAACATTATTTCAGAAGTTGTTTGTTTTCAGAATCCTTATTATGACTCTGATATTTGTTCAAAATTTTAATCTCAACTGACTAATATATTGAGGATAATACAAAAACACATTTATTACAACAGTATTCTTAATTGTATTGTTTTAAAACTCAATGAATTGATTATTTAACTGATATTTACAAATTTAAAATTCTTAACCATTTAGTCCACTACTACCTGTCTTCATGTTCAGCCTGACCAGTAGCAGTACCAGTACATCATTCTAAAATGTTGTTATAAAACTCTCTGAATAGGCACATAATGTATTACTTTTGGCATTCATCTTTGAGTTTGTTCCTTTTATGGGAGCAGCAGGCAGGCACCATCTAGATAAGTGCCCTGTCCACTTTCGGGCTTGCCACTGTAAACTATCTTAATTACCGGTATCTGTTCTTTCTGCTCCTTAGTAAATCCAACAGTGCACATTTTCCTGCAATCACATTCGAGCCCAGTTTTCATTTGCTCAACTAACCTGCCACCTGATGTCACAAACTCCTCTCCTCTGTGTTTTGCTCTTTTAAAATAATTTCTGTAATATAACAGCTTAGGCTTTCACGGCCGGCGTTCATAATTAAGTACAAGTTTTTCGGGCTTGTAGGCCGTGGTCCAGACAGGATATCTCCCGACGTTTCACCGGAAACTGCGTCCGGCATTATCAAGGGTTCCGCTCCTTTCCTTGGTCAGCAGTGGAATGAGGAAGAGGCTTGAAATAATGGGTAACGGTTTGTAGTGGGGGTATTGTTGTTTGAATATGACTGTTGGTTGGGTGGATCTTGGCGATGAACTAACGGCTGGAAGGTAGTTTTGGATCTTTAAATTAGCATGGTGAGCCGAGCGTTCTCTTCGCATTCCGGCTGGATCGTCTGGTCTCGCGTACATGTTGCAGAGTGCGGTGCGTGCTCCGGCGACCGAACTTGTGAGGGTCAGGTGTTCCCTGGGTGACTGCCGGGCTGTAGCGGGAAGGTTCTTCAGGTTGATGTGTGCGTGATATCTTGGCCTTGATGTTCCTAAGGGCCGGGATCCATGTATCCTACAGTATGCCTTCCTTCGGAGGGAAAGTAAAGCCGGCGGTCCCATGTCATAGATTTATGGCATGTAAAAGATCCTTCCACAGACTAAACTTGTGTGTATCATTGATAATGCCCGACGCAGTTTCCGGTGAAACGTCGGGAGATATCCTGTCTGGACCACTTAATTTCTGTAATATTTCCACAACCTTTCCTCTTAAGGTATATTAGGAATTTCTTCAGATTCTAAAGTTTCAGGCATTGTTTAAAACACTTTTACTTGTAAGAAAGCAATCAGCACTAAAAGACTAACTCATTTCACCAAAAAATTGTAATCTTTCCCTTCTTAAACTCACCGATTCAATTGTATGTCATAGAACTAGCAGTTGATTGACAAAAATGAACAAAATTGTTGAACTGAACTGTTTCAGAGGAATGTGACATGAGACATCTGTACAGGAGGTGTGATCGTTGCACAGAATCCATCATGATCGATTTCTACGATGAGCACGTTACTTCATGTGAATGCACTCGTAAGTATCCTCCAGTGGAATAAAAACAAACATTTCAATCTGTGCTAGAGTACTGATCATTTTACGAGTATGTTTATTCTGAATATCTTTTAATATTATAATTTTTTCCGTATTGAAGTAACAATCAAAGAAAACCTTTCCCACTTTACAATACTACTTACTTTGTCGAGGATCTATATTCTCATGGGGTACATGTTTTGGTCCTATTAGAACCTTCTTCTCTTAAATTCTTCATAAAGTATTATAGATTCTCAAGAACAGCTTCCTGGAAAAACAAAACTTAACAAAATATAGTGGCATAATACAAGATTTCTGACTGTGGACACAAAGGTAATTGCTGAAGATATTAACTGATTTAAATTAAAGTTAAACATTAAAATTTTAATGGATTAGAGTTAAAGTTGAACAAAACTAATGGATTAAAGTTTAAATTTAAAAACAGAAAGAATAAGAAGACATGAAGTTTGTAGCAAACAATAGCAGAATAACTTTCTTGTCAATGTATTAAGTACGGTACTTAGGACAGAAGGAAAGTTTACAAATCAGAAAGAAAAAATTAAAATATTGCATCACTGTAACACTACCATTAATTTTATTAATGCAGCCAATGGCCATTTGTTTTATTTTCAGGGTGAGTCAGGGAAGGGATTTTGGGAAGAAATCGGACGTGGACCTATTGAAAGGAACCGTCCCGGCATTTGCCTGGAGGTGAAACTGGAAAACCACGAACACCATTTTCAGGACGTCCGAGGTGGGATTCAAACCCACGGTCTCCTGATGCCAGCGAGGCACGAGCTAGCGCGTTACCACTCTCGGCCACCAGTAAGCAACTACAACTAAATCAAGTCACACAATCTCTCAAATGTTCTATTGCCATCAAACACTAAAGCCAACACTCAGCTTACAGACAATCGTAAACTTATATGGTGTTAGTATATTGGCTTTCGAGGCCAGTGAATTAAAACTCAACAATTTTTTAGATTTATGCCGTGACTTGTGTGGGGTTTTGCCTAGGAACACCAAGCTGGCTCATCAGTGGGCTCTTGGTGTCCGTGCCCGGTCATGTAAATGTAAATCGAGTACAATCGTGTTGGCCGACTGAAAAATATTAAATTTTGATTACTAGGGCAACACTGAAATTGGCTCGAAACACAGTAATGTTTATACCATCATCTCAGCAGAGTACTAGCGGCTCCGGTGGCTAGTGGTAGCATGCTGAACTGTTGTGCCCAAGATCACGGGTTCAAACCCGGCCGGAGTCATCGTATTTTTTAAGAGCGTTAAAATCCTTCAGTATGCCTTCCTTCGGAGGGGAAGTAAAGCCGGCGGTCCCATATCATAGATTTATGGCATGTAAAAGATCCTTCCACAGACTAAACTTGTGTGGAGCTAAATTTCTAGGTTAGATTTCGTTGTAACGCTCTATCTAAGTTCCAACGTTCACCACTAAGTATCATTGATATCTGGTAGCGAAAGTTGGAACTACTTGAAATTGAACGGAACTTGTAGCTCACCCTAGTGGTGTCCGCTTGAAGCAGCTACAGCCTCTGGCGAGCCGAACATGTCCTCGGACACTCCCGGCAGTAAAAGCCATACGATAAATAAATAAGCAGAGTTCTCATAGATCATTTCTGAATATTAGTTTACAATATACAGTATTCTACAATAGTTTGGGGCTTATTGCTTCAGTGTAATACAGCAATAGTAGCTACACCTTCATAGATTAGTATGTGGTGGGAGACAGTTTGTTAGTTAATTGTTGTTTTAAGGAGTGGGACTACGAGGTCATCTGCCTCGACTGTTTGTTGATGGGATCGTCATTTCTCAATTTTGCCACATAGTAGATATTAAGACAAATAGTTCTTTTTTTCGGGTGCTTAATGCTTTAGTATTGATCAGTAAAAGTTGCCATATTTTCTAAGTTTTTTATGGGATTTTTGTTTTTGGATGTCAGAGACTGTTTGTGGGTGCCATTGTGGGTTTGGTAATGTTTTATCTCTTATTTGGATCTGATGATGCTCGCTTGATGAGCAAACATATCATCTCTTAGTTTTCTACCTCTTCTGTAGTCCATTTTAATCACATGTAATTTTTTTCAGGTTATTTTTTTACATGTCCCAGTAATTTGGATTACGGTATATAGTGTTGACCAACTGAAAAGTTGCAATATCAATTGTTAATTATGCAACACTGGTTTCAAAGCTCTCTATACTCCTTGTTGGGGCAGCTATCAATTAGGCAACACTGGTTTTAAAGCTCTCTATACTCCTTATTGGGGAGGCTATCAATTAGGCAACACTGGTTTTAAAGCTCTCTATACTCCTGGTTGGGGTGGCTCTTAATTAGGCAACACTGGTTTCAAAGCTCTATATACTCCTTGTTGGGGCAACTATCAATTAGGCAACACTGGTTCTAAAGCTCTCTATACTCCTTGTTGGGTGACTATCAATTAGGCAACACTGGTTTCAAACTCTATATACTTCATGTTGGGGCAGCTATCAATTAGGCAACACTGGTTTCAAAGCTCTCTATACTCCTTGTTGGGGCAGCTATCAATTAGGCAGCACTGGTTTTAAAGCTCTCTATACTCCTCGTTGGGGAGGCTATCAATTAGGCAACACTGGTTTTAAAGCTCTCTATACTCCTGGTTGGGGTGGCTATTAATTAGGCAACACTGGTTTCAAAGCTCTATATACTCCTTGTTGGGGCAACTATCAATTAGGCAACACTGGTTCTAAAGCTCTCTATACTCCTTGTTGGGTGACTATCAATTAGGCAACACTGGTTTCAAACTTTATATACTCCATGTTGGGGTAGCTATCAATTAGGCAACACTGGTCCTAAAGCTCTCTATACTCCTTGTTGGGGCAGCTATCAATTAGGCAGCACTGGTTTTAAAGCTCTCTATACTCCTCGTTGGGGAGGCTATCAATTAGGCAACACTGGTTTTAAAGCTCTCTATACTCCTGGTTGGGGTGGCTATTAATTAGGCAACACTGGTTTCAAAGCTCTATATACTCCTTGTTGGGGCAACTATCAATTAGGCAACACTGGTCCTAAAGCTCTCTATACTCCTTGTTGGGTGACTATCAATTAGGCAACACTGGTTTCAAACTCTATATACTCCTTGTTGGGGTAGCTATCAATTAGGCAACATTGGTTTCAAAACTCTATATACTCCATGTTGGGGCAGCTATCAATTAGATCTTCTTGCATGCAAAAGAATGTTGGCAATAATCTATTATCTGAGCTCACTAGTACTCATCGTTCTTTGCAGCTTCCGAGCCTCTAACGACCGCCAACCGGTGTCCACTCTGCCATAGTAACATCCCGCCATGGGAGGAAGGCTGGAGACAACATCTGATGGGCCTGCCTTGTCCTAACCATCCTCGCAAGAAACACATAAAGCACCGTATGTTTCGCTAGTGGGGTAACTCAAGGTGAGAGGAGCCAGCAACACACATCACTCACACACCGCAACACGCATGCACTCCTTCACAATGCTTCGCTAAACAACAAGCTACTAGTCTTTTGACCCAGCATTGCGTGGGTTAGTAAGCTGACTAGGATATATGACACTTATCTAGCTAACAACCATTTTGGGTGAAACTCAAGCTAGATCGTTTAGAATTGGGTAAATTCCTTTTGATAACGTTGATTGGAGTAAGTTCTGGCACCTAACCCAGCCTCCAGAAAATTTCTAGAGGGAAAATTACAGAAAGCAGCCGGAATTCTATCAAACCCCAGCCATAACCAATGAGGAATGGAACGCAGATAATTTTGAGTTTCATCACGCCTACACGAGGCGTGCAATACACGGGTTTCACTGCCGCATTTGTAATAGAAAAGGATTTCATGCAATATCCAGTGACTGTGTGTGTGAACTCTGTGGTCTACACTGTTCATTGTATCACCTGTATTTGAATGATTCTTTTAGAATGCAAAATAACTAGTGATTGACGAAGCAAAGAGTAGGATGGCTCAGGCAAGGAAAGCATTTCAACAGAAACGAATTAAGAACACTACCACTTTCCCACTATTCAAAACACGACAATTAGATACTGAGTTGAACTATTTAATTGGCTGTACACATTGTGTTTATTAAAGTTTCTTATTGGAGTAAGTTGTTTGAAATTTTGAAAAGGATTGGAATAAAGTACAGGGATAGGTGGGTGATCTACAAACTGTAAAAATAACAGATGGCAGATATTCGAGCCGAAGGACATGAGAGAGAAGCTGGTATTCAGAAAGGTGTAAGACAAGGCTGAAACTCATCACCCATCTGTACATTGAACAAGCAATAAAGGAAATTAGAGAAAGATTTGAAGTAGGAATACAAATACAAGGAGAAATAATTTCAACACTGAGATTCGCTGATGGCATTGTAATCTTAGATGATTCACCAGAGGATTTGAATGAGTTTTTTTAAGATGCTAAATAACTAGTGATTGACGAAGCAAAAAGGATATAAAGAGTAGGATGGCTCAAGCAAGGAAAGCATTTTCACAGGAAAGGAATCTGTTGACATTAAATATAGATTTAGGTATTAGAAAGTCATTTTTGAAAGCCTTTGTCTGGAGCGTGGCACTTCAATGAAATGAGACTTGGACTGTTAGTGCAGCAGAAAAGAGGAGAATACAAGTGTTTGAAATGTGGTGTTACAGGAGAATGATGAAGATCAGATTGGTAGATAGAGCAACGAATGACGAAGTAGTAAGACAAGAGGGCGAGGAGAGATGTTTCTGGCGACTGCTAATGAAAAGAAGAATTGGTAGGATGCATAATAAGACACCCAGGAAAAGCAAACTTAGTTATGGAAAGAAGGGTTGAGGACAAGAACTGTAGGGGTAGAATATGTTAAATAGATTGCCTTGGATGTAAGGTGTGCTAGCTATGTAGAGATGGAGCTGAATCAAACCAGTCAAAAGACTGAAGACTCAACAACAAGTTTCTTTTTTAAAAGCAAACCAAAATTAAGAACCTGAGCCACATGAAAAGTAACAGAATAACAGTAACATGGCTTCCTTGTTGAGGCAGCTATCAATTAAATCTTCTTGCATGAAAAAGAATCTTGTCTATGATCATGACTGTTTCTATTATCTAGTAGCCTACTTATTGCTCTTCATGGCTAATCTTAAGGAATTAAGTACAACAAATTTAAAGTTTCCGCCTAATCAACACTCATTTATTATTTAGTTAGCTTATGGGTACATGTTTCGGAATTAGTACAATTCCTTCTTCAGCCCTTCATAATTCATATTCGGAAACATCATAGACTAAAAAGACTAAAAAGACCACGTCCATGTGAGAAACATAACACACTGATATTAAAATACTATAAAAACTAATTAAACACTTTAAAACATGACAACCTTATGGACATTACATACAATAAAGCAATAAAAACATTCCTGCTGTTAACAATCAAATTGATTAATAATCACTATTATGCACATTCTTGAAAGGTATGCGAAGGTCAAATTGTGCAGTCGTTAATTTCATTTTGTAAGTAAAAACAAAGAGCACTTTGCATTAGTGTTCAGGACACACATAACTTGCTGTACTGATAAAAGTTGACATAGGTGGAAACTTTGTTCGGCACATTGTTGAAAGTGCGCTGGCCTGTGCTTAGTGGATGCAAAACGGAGAAAACCTTCAGATTATTAAACTTGTATTTTGCACATTAACTGGGTGTTTATCTTGAGCCGAAAGCTCCAGGGACCTGAAATGAAAACATTCAGTGGTTGGAATATGTTGAAGCCAAGGATTTAAAAACCTTTTTAAAAAAACTTAATTAGTTTTTATAGTATTTTAATATCAGTGTGTTATGTTTCTCACATGGACGTGGTCTTTTTAGTCTATGATGTTTCCGAATATGAATTATGAAGGGCTGAAGAAGGAATTGTACTAATTCCGAAACATGTACCCATAAGCTAACTAAATAATAAATGAGTGTTGATTAGGCGGAAACTTTAAATTTGTTGTACTTAATTGCAAAGCGTCAACACGGAACCTGCAATGGACTCTTCTTCGAATAATCTTAAGGAACATACTTTAAGGAGAAGTGACGATTTGTTTTATGAATCTTTCAAAACCTCTAAGATTCTTCTGATAGTATTTTGCAGACAACACATACTAAATATTCATGAAAGCAAAATAATGCTTTAAATTTCAAATATTAATTGGAAACTTTTCATTCTTGATATAAAATTTAATTTATCGTTGTGCCTGAAAAATCCACTATGTGAGAATGTTTCTCCCTACCATCTATTCCATACCTTTATACATGAGCATAGGAAAATGAACCTTACGAAACCTCTATGCAGGACGAGGGGCGTGGTCAATCTTAAGGAAAATACAGGGCGCCCGAGAATGTTCTTCGCAGTGGGTACGTGCAGCTGTGAGTGGTTGAGTCATGAGTTTTAGTTGGCTGCACTGCACTGTGTCCTTCAAAGCGTGACTTCCCCGTGTGAGCTGTCGATGTGCATCGCGATAAGCGCGCGAGCCTGCAGGTCTTCAGCGTGTATTACAGTCAGCGAGCGTTCGGATAGATTATTATTGGAAGAGTGCAACAGTATACAGGCGAAAATGTTTACTACTGAAGAGAGAGTTTTATTTTTTTGGTGGAATACGTTTTTCGAGAAGGCGATCGGTTTACAGAAAATGTAAAATTAAGATTTCAGGTGCGGTTTCCTAATTCAAAGTGTCCAAACCGTGATACCATTCGGGATTTGGTAAGTAAATTTCGTGTGACTGGCTCAATTCACGATGTACCGGGAACAGGCAGGCCTACGCTGTTAACAGACGAAAAACTTGATGAAATCTCCGATATAATGCTGCGAAGACCAAGTAAATAAACACGAAAATTAGCTCAACAAACAGGAATCTCCAAGTCGACAGCACATAAAGCTGTAAGAGACAAGCTTCAGTTGTTCCCTTATAGTGGGAGATGTATGGAAGATAGACATATGCTCTCGCGGACTTTTTTGTAGAACTTTTCATGCTGAACAATTCTTACACTCATAGTATTTAGATATTTTTAACGGTTTGCCCAGCCTAAGCTTACGAAGCGCTCGGACGCCAGGTTTTTTTATCGACTATTCCACTAAAATTGTTACTGCTCAGCTTCCTTTGATCATAAAAAAATTATTTCCTGCAGAAATCATACTCGATATATCCTTTAGAGAATGGTGAACACCGCATCAAAATCTATCCAGTGGTTCTTGAGTTTACCAGTAACATTCAAGAATCGGGGACTTTGTTTTATACTAAGTAGAGATGTTGCAAGCGGCAGCCGTGCTACCAACGTAACTGCTGTAGCTAGCTCTCGCAGACGCATGTAGGCGCTGCGGAGAACATTCCCGGACTCACTGTACTTCCAGGTGAAGTGACGATTTGTTTTACGATTCTTTCAAAACCTCTTAAAATTCCTCTGATAGTATTTTGTAAACACTAAAAATTCAAGAAAGCAAATGCTTTCAAATTCAAACATTAATTGGAAACTTTTTATTCTTGATCTGTTTTAGATTTGTTTTAAGATTATACGGTAACTGTCATGGATTGAAGAGCAATTGATATTAGTTAACAGATACATTCTTAGAGCCCAAGAATAGTGACAGTGGTCTCACTTTCGACTCTTAAACTTCAAAATGCAAATAATAATAATAATAATAAAATTTACTGAAAAATGTATTTGTCATATCAACAAGTAGTTCTGTGAAGAACTATACAGCCTATTTTCATATATCCTATGTTAATTGCCACTATCAACATACAAAATTTCAGTTTGATTGCTGTAATAGATTCGTAGATATTGAGAACCGACTAAATATTTCGGATGGTCGCCATGTTGGATTTTATATATGTAGGTCCTAGAGTTATGTACTGTTACATGCAGATTATTGTGAACGTGTAGTATTCAAACTTCAATCGCATAATTAGGACACAAGAAAAAACAAGGAGATTTTAAAATTTTTCACAGCTGCCATCTTGAGGTTATGGGAACAATTGAAATAAATTAGATGCCAGTGGATTAACATTCGTATAAGGATTTACTGTACCAAGTATCACTGCACGCGGTTGGTTAAATTGCGAGAAACGTGCATGTGAATATTTATAATTCGCGTCACCGCCATGTTGGATTTGTGATCACCAGGTTATTTAAAGTCCTATAGGTGAACTTAAGTTCATAGCCCCTATGAACATTAAAAAATGCAGTTTGATTGCTAAAATAGATTCGTAGATATTCAGTATCGTCTAAATATTTCGGATGGTCGCCATGTTGGATTGTTAAATGTATAGGCCATAGAGTCATGTACCATTAAAGGAAAATTATTGCGTAGGTTCATTATTCAAACTTTCACTTCGATCGCATGACTACATCACAATAAATAAAATCTTAATTTTAAAATTCGCACTGCCGCCATCTTGAGGTTATGTAAACAATTGAACTAAATTAGATACCAGTGGATTACAATGTGTATAAATATTTCCTGTGCCAGGTTTCAGTGCGCTTGGAACATTAAATCGCGAGAAAGGTCTGTTTAAAATTTTCAAATTCGCTTGGCCGCCATGTTCGTTTTGTAGTTAAACGGTTTTTGAAAGTCTTATAGATGTACTTCCAGTAGTGCCCTTATCTCCGTACAAAATTTCAGGGTTTTACCGCTAATAGTTTCAGAGATATAGAATGCCGGTGAAATATTTCGCACATCCGCCATCTTGTGATTATGTAAACAATTGAACGAAGTTAGATGTCGGTGCATTACAATGTATATAAACATATACTGTACCAAGTTTCATTGCGTTTGGTTGGTCAAATCGCGTGAAACGTCTATTTAAATGTCGCAAATTCGCTTGGCCGCCATGTTAGTTTTGTAGTTACCAGATTTTCAAAAGTCACATAAGTGAACTTATAGTAGTTCCCTATATCACCATAGAAAATGTCAGGGTAATATCGGTAATAGTTTCGGAGATATAGAATGCTGGTGAAATATTTCGCACAGCTGCCATGTTGGATTGTCGAGTCGTAACAAAATTTGAAGGGCACGGTCGAGGTCGCCGGGAATAGTGCTATGAACTTTCCGAGTTTCATTGAAATCGCTCCAGCCGTTTAGATTTTATTAGGGGCACACACACACACACACGCGCACACACACACGGACAAAAGGTGATCTCATAAGCCTATTTTTTCAAAATTGAAAATAGGCTAAAAATAGTTGCAAAGAAAATGAAATTTTTGTTGTTTTACTTGAGGGGCTTGGACATCATGGTCATTTAACCCCATGTGCTTTAGTGTGTATAGAATTTGATAACTTGTGTTATTGTGTGTGGTGTCTGTAGTAGTGTGTGTGTATTTGTAATTCCGGTGAGGATTGGGAAGAAGGTGGCTATAGCCTCAAGTTAGGGACTATCCTGGCATTTGCTTGGAGTACAAGTGAATAATCATGGAAAACCACGTCTAAGATTTTAAAATTCTTTGGTTCTGCACCCATTAAGTACCTAGGAAAACAGACAACTGCCCATATATAATGCACAACCAAAGCACGGGACTTCACCAATCGACAATTACAATTATATCTTTTACTATACCGTAATGTCAATATGCCACTAAAATTTTGCCAGAAGATGCATGGAATGAATATTATCGAATGTATTTGCTGCAGACCGACAGACAGAACTGCTGAGAAAAGAAAAATACTGCAGATCATGTCCCAACTCTCTAGTTAAAAGAGGTTAAAATCCACCACTATTACACATGTAGTGCTATATTTTCACAGATTGTTAGGACAGTAGGATAATGGACTGTGTCTTTGAACCAATCTCTAAAGTAGCCTAGTTGACTTCTCTGTGGTATCAGGGCCGTGGAGAGCGATTACAGGCCCTAGGGCTAGGACTTACGGTCCCCCTCCATATTTGTTTGTACCGTGACATTGTGTAAATATCAAATTTGCTTTTTTATTTTTAAAGCCCCCCAAGAGATTAACTTTTTTGCAATGTACTGATTTTGTTCATTGTAAATTTGCGATGTGGTTTCTGTTGTAGGCTGGCCGAAAATTTTACTTTCTCTCATCGCAAGAACACGTTCAATGCCTTTCACAACTAAAATTCTAACTTTGCGAAGCTTCATAAATGTAGCTTGGCGACTATTAGGTGGAGTTGAAATGTTATTTAGAATTTTTCTTCCCTATAAACCGTGGAAACTTAACTATTTCTCTGGCCGCAAAGATATGAAGATAATGATTATTTACATGTTCTCTTTATAGTATTTTGCAGCATATTCAATTTTGATTCAGTTAGATTGAATGTCATAAAATGTCAAATTTGTTGGGAAATACGTCAAATTGGGTAAATTTGTCTACTCTGGGTTTTTCTACTTTCGCGGGCCCCTCAGAAAGATCGGACCCCAGGGTTATATTTGCCCCTCCCTATAGTCGGACCTGAGTTATATGAGATGGTTTTATGTCAAAGCACAAAATGAATACAAACATTCAGGAATAACAGTCTAGTATGGTAATCTAAGTAGATTAATAAATCTGCTAAAAGATTAATAAAAGTAACTTGTGCATGAAGCATGCCAGTTCAAAGATGGAATAAATCCACACTATATCTTGAATTTACCCAGCATGTAGTAATCAAAGTATTGTAGATATAGCCATTTGAAAATCACCTCTTATGGTTCATCCTACATCAGAGGTTCTATGGCTGTCTATGACTTGAAGTTAAGAGGAGAAGTGAGTATTCTATACTGATCTTGTATGTTGAGCAAGTTAATGCTCAATATTACTATAAAAATCAGTTTCACATGAAGCATCCTTTCTCCAATGTGCATGACTTGAAAAATAATCATTACTTCAGTTCACTGGGGTAATAAGATTGATTAATACAAAATGCATGAGATTAAGATTTAAAACTTCAAAGACAAATAGAGTTATACAAGAACACCCATGAAATTGGAAATTGCACCACCATGAAGGAATCGGTTGTTTGTGTTAATTTTCCAAATATGGAACGCCATGTACTGTAGACAGCCGTGTAGCATCACTCCTTCATGGGGTTGCAACTCCATAATTTCACAAGTGTAAGTTCTATTTTCATCAACAAACATAGTGGTCTTAAAGAAGAAGCATGTCTATGGCCCATCCATGGAGCTATGACAGATTGAAATACTGTACTCAGAAAACAAAATTACTTCAACTCCTAATAAAGCTGAACCATTTGCTATATACCTGAAGAATGCCTATCAGAGTATTATTCATTTGCCACAAGGCACTATAGATCATTCACATGCAGAGTGTACAAGCATGATGGAACTGCCCTAAAATCCACTAAAACAGAAGAGTAAAATCTATGCCATGCCCCGATGACGAGAACAATACTTTTTCCTGTTGCACAACTACAGTAATTTGAATCGGACTGAACTGTAGGCTTGCAAGAAGCTGGATGGATTGATAGATTGCTGCAAACATTGGTCACAATGTATCGGTGGTATGTCGCAGCTTTCAGCAGGGATCTGTGCAACACTCCCACACCCACAGACCAGGTTCTGGATAGCAACGCAGTATAGATGTCTGTCAAGATTGATGTATTGTACATTGTTCAATACTTATGTTGTTACATATTTCGGGGTACCATAATCCCTTCATCAGACACACAAAGAATACAGAAAATGAAAATCCCAAATAGCATCCAGGGAAGAGATTTGAGCACATGTAGCCCTGGAGCATCAGAATGGATAGCGGCTTCGGTGGCGTAGTCGGTAGCATGCTGAACTGCTGTGCCCAAGATAGCGGGTTCAAACCCGGCCGAAGTCGTCGGATTTTTTAAGAGCGTTGAAAATCCTTCAGTATGCCTTCCTTCGGAGGGGAAGTAAAGCCGGCGGTCCCATGTCATAGATTTATGGCATGTAAAAGATCCTTTCACAGACTAAACTTGTGTAAAGCAAAATTTGTTAGGTTAGATTTCGTCAGAACGCTCTATCAAAGTTCCAACGTTCACCACTAGGTATCATTGATATCTGGTGGCGAAAGTTGGAACTACTTGAAATTGAACGGAACTTGTAGCTCACCCTTTAGGGTATCCGCTGGAAGCAGCTACAGACTAAGGCGAGCCGAACATGTCCTCGGACACTCCCGGCACTAAAAGCCATACGATAAATAAATAAATCAGAATGGATCAATGGAAAGCATCAGCTTGCAGCCCGACTACCATCACATGTGCCTCTGGCCGGACTACCTCTTATACATCAATATCCAGTGTTCCCCCATCTCTGATGTCAACAAAGGCTTGTATTCGCACTTGCAAACGATCATAGAGGTGTCAACTGGCATCCTGTTATAGACTTTCCCAAGTATCTTGCCCCCTTGGTAGCAATTTGGCTATGGCTGTGGCTGGCCATGGACTGAATAAGTTGCTGCTGCTTCATCGTGTCCCATGTGTGTTTGGTCGTATTGTCAATGAACAATGTTAGTAAAATTTTATAACTTTATATAAAATTTCACCTAAGAAAATTAGAACGCTAGCCCTATCAATAAAAATTGTTCAATACTTATGTTGTTACATATTTCGGGGTGCCATAATCCCTTCATCAGGCACACAAAGAATACAGAAAATGAAAATCCACAGCCTGCTTCCAGTCGACCGACCGGGTCAGGGAATGGAATGGATGAAGCCCCCATCTAGCGGCAAGGATATGAACTGTGCCGGCTGCCGAAGCCTGTCGCACTCCCCTGGGACAATGACTAAATGAATGACAGATGCAATGAAATGATAGCGGAGAGTGTTGCTGGAATGAAATTGTGACAGGGAAAACCGGAGTACCCGGAGAAAAACCTGTCGGCCTCCACTTTGTCCAGCACAAATCTAACATGGAGTGACCGGGATTTGAACCATGGACCCAGCGTGCTGCCGCCTAAGCCACAGAGGCTTCCTCACACAAAGAACACAGATAGAATTTTAAAGCAATTTTGAATAATACAGTCACTGTCCATTTAGTCCAAACATTCTATACCTTAATTAAACTGGGAGAAATACTATACTAGTCGTGGTGTAGATAGGATATACCTGTTTATATTTATATCAACTTTTCCTTGCCTCTGACCAATATATTCTCCACATTGACAACTTGGCACCTGCATCTTTGCATATAAGGCCAACAAGTGAAGAATAGTCTAACACAGTGTGTAGTCACCATTATTGTTCGTAATGGTGATGGATGACATCATGAAGGCAGCAATGAAAGAATATAGTAGGGCAAAGATGAAGGTAATGTTGTTTGCAGACGACGTTATGATCTGGGGCAAGGATGAGATGGAGGTACAAGAACAGTTAGACGTAATAAATGAAAAGATTGAGCAATGGGGATTGAAGATAAATGTGGAGAAGAGTAAAACAGTGGTGATGAGTAGAGATAAGAAAGAAGGAAAAGGAGTAATCAAAGTAGGAGATAAGGAATTGGAAGTGGTGATACACTTCAAATACTTGGGAAGTGAACTGACTGAAGATGGAAGACTAGATTTGGAAATTAGCAGAAGAATGCTTTCTACCAACAGGTACAGGGACTAGTATGGAACAAGGATATACCAATTAAGGCTAAAGAAGTTATGTACAAAGCATATTATGTTCCTATAATGACATATGCATCAGAAACTTGGGCAATGACTAAGAGGGATGAGAGCAGAGTACAAGCAGCTGAGATGAGATTCCTGAGAAGTATGGTCCAGAAAACGAGGAGGGACAGAGTGAGAAATGAAGATATATGGAAAGAACTGGGAGTACAGAAATTAAATGACAAACTGGAGCAAAACAGATTGAGATGGTTTGGACATGTCAAACGGATGAATGAAGTAAGGCTACCAAGACGAGCACTGGAACGACGGATGACAGGGAAGAGAGGACGAGGAAGACCAAGAATGCGTTGGATGGACTCGGTGGAGAATAGTATTAGAAAACGGAACCTGGATTGGAACACTGTGTCGGAAGAGGAATGGTGGAACGACAGAACAAAGTGGAGAGGAACCATATTTGCCCCCAGCCAGTGTCAACTGGAAAAGGGGAAATGAAGATGATGATGAGTGTTAAACAGGGTTTTATAATTTCCATAGCCCAATGAGTGATTTTTTAAATGAACAGTGACTGTGATGATGTTAAATTCTATTTGTAGGGTATTCTTCATGTGTCTAATGAAGTTGGTTCCGGCACCCCGAAACATATAAAAACATAAGTATTTAACAATTTGTATTGACAGGGCTGGTATCCTAATTTATTTAGATGAAATTATTGTCTGTCTGACAATAAAGAATACATACATACATAAGATTCTATTAACCTTGTTCATCGTCAATACAGACCAAACAACATAGCTTCTACCATGGGGAACTATTGTAACTATTAGTATAAATTACACTTCCTGATCTTCAAAATGTATTTGTATTCTATGGTATTTGCTGGTTACAGGGATTTTATGGACATGTATTGCTCTACAATGAATGTTGACATGTTTGCTGTCTTTTCATGACCAACAGCCAAGAGAAGTAGTTGTTCAGATGTTATATAGGCTAATTCACTGGCCAAGAATTTTAACCATAATAACTTCTGATGGTCTCTCTGTTTCTTCCCTTCAGTCATACCATTTAGTTGCAGCAAGGCATATCTTTGTCCTTGTGTACATGACTAAGGTAGGCGTACTCAAGTTTGTTTGTTTCTTTCCCTCTTAATGTACATTTGCACTTAATAATTAGGCTTTTCGACGGTCTTGGAATCTGTGGTACACAGATATTCTCTTGGCAAGTAATTTCATGATAATCTCACCCCCTTCTACTTAGGCCAGCAATGTCAAACAAGTAGCACATAAATTATCTCGAGGTGGCAGTTAAAAGTGATAAGAAAAGTCACCATCAAACAAAAGTTGTTTACTGATAAATGCTGTACTTATCAAAGCTATATTATAGAAACAATTGGTCAAGGAAGTTTATGCAACAGTATTATCAATAAAGTTGCTATAGCTAAAGCCCTGCGCGGATGCGGATATCCGTGGATAAACCCGCGGATATCCGCAACATTTTTCGCCACGCGGATATAGTTTGCATGGTTGTGCGGATAGCGGATGTTGAGTAAATTTGCGGATAGTGTTTAGAATACATTGTGGAACTTACGATAATATTACATATTTGATATGCCAATTTACAGCTTCATGATTAAAAGAGGAATACTCCTATACCCTATTGCATATGAAATATTCAGGCACGTATTGTACTTACACGAGAAGATTATTTTACTCATATGCTTTCAACTACACTTTATTAAGTACCGTATATATGTTTGTAGTAGATGGTCTTGACATATCATCAATTCTCACTGCCTGATTATTACTTTACATAAGAGATATATTGCTGTCAATAAGTTGTTAGTTCATCGTGGTGACATCATTAACATTCGTCAAGTCAGTTACTTCGCCGTCTAAGCTATCCTGGAAGATCTGGTTCCATGTGTATCTGTAGATTTATTTCCAACTTGGCACTGAAACACATTGACTGTGATATTGCAACGGAGTGAGTTATGACATCGACTATGTGAACATGGATGGGTCAAGAAGCAGAAGTATGATGACTGGCTTGGAATTTCCGGCCAAATGTCAATCCTTTTCTCCAAGCGTAAAGAGAAGTTCACTTATTATTAGTGAATGTTACCTCGACCGGGAGTATGAGCATCATTTCACCAACATGGATAAACTATGTATTAAAATAAAACTAGGTGAATATTCAATAGTGAGTGAAACGAAGCTCAAGTCAACGATATGGAAGACATTTGGTTACGTTTTCAATGGAAACGAAAAGGTGAACGATATAGTAGGATGTTTTACCTGTAAAAAAGTTTATTCATACTCGGGACACAAATCAGGCACATCAAACTTACTGAGGCACAAGTGCAAAAGTAACCAAAAAAGTATAGCCAGTTTTGTGTCCAAAGCGGAGGTCAAGAAACCAGAAGTGTCATCCAACTTTGAAGTTCCTTGCAATGAAGCAAATTGTCAGGAACGACTTTCTCCTCAAATGTCTAAATGTATTGGTTTAACACTTTATATTTTATCTAATATATTAATAGTACATTATGCAACGAGCCTATAATGGCTATAATTAAGACACGAGTATTTTTTATAAAACGAGCGTATGCGAGTTTTATAATTTCCATACGAGTGTCTTAATTACCATTATAGGCGAGTTGCATACGACTGTTTATGTTCGACGATAATTATAACTTTATTATATGTTTTAACATAAATATTCATAAATATCTGTTGAGAGTCAGCTACTGGAATTTTGTGATCGCAGAGCGAGCGTTGGGTGTTATACCTTCGTCTTTCAAGAGCTTTGAACGGCCGACGCATGCGCTCTGTGGGCTTGCAATGCCAAATGCAGCCATATGTTTACATCAGCCGTCCCTCAGTAATATTGTCACCGCAGTCATTTGAAGACAATGCGCTGTGTAGAAATTAGTGTTAGTGATTTTAAGGTACTGTGCTATTTCTTGTCTCATATTCGCCAGTTTATTTACGCGAACATATGGACGGTGGGTATTCCATGTCGGTAATTTATTATAGTTCGATGTTGTGTTTATGTCCGACATGTTGGATTTTGAGCGCATGCGCGAAATTATCGTTACCTAATTGGTCAATGAACGAGCTCTGATTGGCTGGAGAAACTGTATCGTAATGAAAAACGGTGTTATAATGACCATCATTATGATACAGTTTTCAAACACATAATAGTGAGGGTCGAACATAAAAATAATATTGAAATATCAGCGGATTTGGATAACAAACGTGCGGATGCGGATAACGTTTTGTTTACCCGCGCAGGGCTCTAGCTATAGCCTATTATGCTGCAACATATTGTTTGTAGAGCTCGTGCGCTGTCTACAGCATGGGTGCCAAATGCAGGGAATAAAATCTACTTAGCTCTATTCAACTCCTACCTTGATTATAATTTTGTAAAATCATCATAAAACATAAGGAGTTACAAATTCTTGTGAAAACGAATTCATATTTTTCTGTATTTGTAGTTAAAATGTAAAACTCTAGGCTAAAGACTCTCCTTTTTTTTTTCTCTTGGACTTTGCTGTGTGAAGTTTACCGAGTTATTCTGGCAACAAATAACAGCATTTCTTGAACTGAGCAAAGTCCCAATGCATGAGCCAAGCTGCGAGGGCGCATCCGTGAAGAGACTACACACACAACTATTTTCTGGAAATATTATTCCAATATGTTGATAAAATGCTATTTTATTGAATATTCAATTTATTACCGTATGAATTTCACCACTCCAGTTTCACTGTATTCTTGGAAACGCACACCACCATACCTTCACTAATAATCTTGTTGTTCTTGTTGCTGCTTACTTTAGGGGCTGCAACATTGTGGTCATACAGTATTTGGGTGTGTGTGTGTGTGGAGTTTGCTTGATAACCTGTGTTATTGTGATGGCTGTATTAGTGTGTATTTGTAAATTGGAAATAGGATAGGGAAGGAGGTGGCCATGGTCTTAAGTTAGGAACTATCCCAGCATTTTCCTGGAGTAGAAGTGGGGAAACCACAGAAAACCACTTCCAAGATGTCAACAAACTTTTCAGTTTTGCCTCATGTGGTTGAGTGCACCCCGTTCCACACCTCACACCAGAATTAAAATTTCTTGGTAGAGCCGGGAATTGAACCAGACTTCCGGGGCGACAGCTAAGAATGCTAGCCACTTCAGCACGAGGTGGTCACTAATTATCTTAAGCCAGTGGGAGGGAGAGATAAATGGAGCCCACATTACCAAACTCTGGTTTGCTTCCTCTGGCTAGAATAGTGGTTGCCAACTATTGCCTGTGGCTGACTGTGGACAATTCGGGCACACGGAGAAGTTATGTAGTTCCTCTCAAGGGAACTGGTAGTACAGCTGCTGCCAATTGCATGACAGACAGAAAACACAAAAAGGTGGAAGCATTCTGATTTGGGAAAATAGCCTAGTTTATATTTTTTTCTATTAGTATGAAATGCAGATAATACTTCCATGGTACGTTCTTAATACACATCACTGAGATAGTACATCAGCTCTACAAACAACATTTTAGCAGCATATCCCAAAAGCCTATGACTCATATTATAATAAAATATTGTAATCAACATTTCTGTCAATGGCATCAAAATTACTAGATGTTATACTGTATATGTAGGAATATTTGGATTCATTTTTAGGTCCCTATTGTATAATAGGGTAATAAAAATTATTTAAAGAAATTCTGCCTAGTACCTTTCCATTATTATTCAATCATTAGAAAATCATTCGGTACATGTTTTGGGGCTAAAAACTGCTCCCTTCATCAGCCATATTATGTTTAAAAAATTAAATATTAACACATATTAAGACATTGATATATTCACACACTAAAATTTTAAAATATATTAAAACTCTCAAGAAATACTCATTTTAATAAAACATCACACAACAATATATATAATTTCTTGATCAAATAAAGTTTTTTGTTTGAAAAAACTATATCATTAAGTTGTTCATTATATCCAATTGTGAAAACAATTTTTTGTTACTTTGATAATTTTATACATATTTGATGAAATCAAGTTTTAAGCAAAAGTTATGAAAATTATCAAAATGTCATCAATTCTATCAATTTTTAAACTTTATTTGATCAAGAAACTATATTTATTGTTGTGTGATGGTTCGTTAAATTGAATGTTTCATAGGAGTTCCAATATATTTTCAAATTTTAGAGTGAGAGTATATCAATGTCTTCGAAGTTTGATGTTTTTCAGTCGGTCAATAAGATTGTACCCAATTGCGATGGGTTATTCCCTAAACCTGAAAAAAAGTACATGAGATTAATAAATACCATGTAAACGTAAATTTATTTCAGGATTAGGGAATAACCCATCACAATTGGGTACAATTGTATTGACCAACTGAAAAACATCAAACTTCATTTACGAAGGCAACACTGAAAATGGCTTCAAACACCATAATATATCAATGTCTTTATATGTGTTAATATACCATATATGTTTTTAAACAAAATCAGTTGATGAAGGGAGCAGTTTTTAGCCTCGAAACATGTACCAAATGATTTTTTAATGATTGAATAATTACCAGTACTATATTCAAAAGGTATTGACTAGGCGGAATTTCTTTAAATAATTTTTATTACCCTAGAATATGTTATATTATATACTAATTACTAATTAGCATGGGTGATGAAATGAAAAGAAAAATTAGTATTATTATTAGCGTATGGCAAGGAAATTATATACATAATTGCTCCTAAGAAACAACATCTGGTAACCATAGAAATCATTCTCCACACACACCCCATTGTTCCTAGAAACATGTTAATTTCTTTGTCAACAACACTTCTACGTTCCAGCATTGTTACGGTTTCTTTTACATGACATAACCATGTTCATTGGAAACACTTGCTGGTCTTCTCTGTACCTATCATAAGTTCCTTGTCATGATACTTGTATGTTTAAAAAAATAAAACGCATGATTTCAGTAGCATTGTCTGCTTGACTTGATTTGCCTAGAAATAATAGACAGTAGACATTGGAGCATATAGATATACTGAATTTACTTACTGCCTTGCAAGGACATATTCTGCAATAAAATCAAAGCCAATACCATTTTCCCTTAAATGCTAAATATGAATGGCTACAATGTTATGACTATGTACAGTCATCTGATACGGGCAAGAATATTATAGGCACGTATGTTCAGCTTAAAATAAAGAAAATTGCATTTGGTTAGTGTGTTTGAGAAATATGAGGAAAAAACATGTTGCTGAATCTTAGCAAAACAAAACAAAAAATTATTTTTTTTACAATAGAACACATAAAAAGCATCAACGTTAACCATTTTGAACATGGTAACAGTCTTTATCCGTATTGATTGATTGTAATAAGAAATATTGAAATCCGCCTTATCAATACTGTATATTCATCAGCATTGTCATAACTTCTTTCCATAAAGACAGTAACAAAATACAACTTGATGATGACAGGTAGGCCTACTGTCGACCAAAGTATTATGTGCACTCGAGTTTGAAGGTCGATTGTGAAGTAACCAATATACGTACATTAAATCCAATAACATCGTCATTTTCGTCGTTCTATTGTACGTTAGTTCATGTAGGTTTGGAATTTTTAATTTATATTTTAATATTTTTATCGCAATTGGAACAAAAAAGAGTGCCCATTTTTAAGCGTGTTTCAACCTTGCGTCACATTTAAGAATTATTATCTCAAAAGCCCGTCATCGGATCGAATCTAAATTTGAACACCATATACATTAGAATGTTTTATAACTGGTTTATTAATTTCAAAATTTTTCTTGTCCAAGAAACAAAGTTGTTATCATTTTTGTAAGGTAACTTTTTCTCGGCTCGGGGTGGTTGAAAAATGTAGTTCTTGGTCGCGTTATAATTCTTATACATCAAAAGGTTATGCTGTATGACTGTGAAATACATAAATTAATTCACTTATTTTATATCGGTTTGTATTTGTACAGGAAAATAAGACATGGTTCCGCAGCTAGCCGATACGGAGAAAGCTGTACAGCGTTGCAAGGATGGAGATCATCACGCGCCTTGGCGCGCCTCACTCGGAAGTGATGGGCTGCATCTCGGCAACGCTGTACAGCTTTACCCGTATCGGCTAGCTGTGGAACCATGTCTTATTTTCCTGTACAAATACAAACCAATATAAAATAAGTTAATTAATTTACGTATTTCACAGTCATACAGCATAAACATTTGATGTATAACGATTACAACACGACCAAGAACTACATTTTCCAATCACCCCGAGCCGAGAAAAAGTTACCTTACAAAAATGATAATAACTTTGTTTCTTGGACACGCAAAATGTTGAAATTAATGAACCAGTTATAAAACAATCCAATGAAGATGGTGTTAAAATTTTGATTCGATCTGATGAAGGGCTTTTGAGATAATAATTCTTAAATGTGACTCATGGTTGAAACAAGCTTAAAAATGGGAACATTTTGTGTTCCAACTGCGATAAAAAATATTAAAATATAAATTAAAAATTCCAAACCTAAATGAACTAACGTACAATAGAACGACGAAAATGACGATGTTATTGGATTTTATGTAGGTCTATTGGTTACTTCACAAACAACCTTCAAACTCGAGTGCACATAAGATTTTGGTCGACAGTAATCATTCATACCTGAACGTTTGAGTAAGTTCTATGATCTGCAGTGCAGTAGGTACCTTACTTTGACAACATCACATCTCACAAATGATACATAAAAAACAATATATATTTTTTGCATATTTTTTTTTAAATTAAATTTTGTTACAGACCAAGTCCTTACAAAGTAGTAACATGCAGTAGACCAAAATAAATAAGCTTCTCTTTCAAAATCTCCTGTGGCTAAATAAGAATAACAGCTCTAGAATAAAGAGCATGGCAGACATAATTGTAAGTTAAAAGTTGATATAAGGTTTGTTAGTTTTAATTTTCTAAGTCATACTAACTTGTACAGAGCTTCAAAAATAACTTCACCAGCATTTTGGTGCTACCCACTTGACTACTGATTATACTCATTACCAGCCCTGTGTCGAATCCTATGGCCAATAACAAAATTAATGTGATGTTTAAAACATCTCCTTCATGCAGGATTTAAAAAAAAAATTAAAAAAGGATAATATATACTGCTCAAAAAAATTAAAGCACCACTTTTTTCAAAGGCCACCAAATTTTGAAAAGTTGACCTACAAGCTCGAAATCTCAGTATGACGTTTGTCCTGACGCCTACCAAGCATATGCTTCAGCACAACTCCCCAACTTGAGTAGTTTCGGGGTAGCACCCCGAAAACCAGCCCATTTTCGAAAACCGCAAATTGAAGTTTGCGAAAAACGCTGCAGGACTTGTCGCAGGTTGCCAAAGCAGTCGAAAATGAATGAGTCTTGCTCTTAAAGGTTCCACAAACACGTAGAAATAGTTACATTTGACGTTTGGGCATTTTCAACCCCCTTCATCATCCCCTAAACATGGACTACCATTGGGGGCGTCTGAGAAGGTACCGGGTGTGTTTAACCATCTGAAAACCTGCACACCGTCCTCAGTTGCTGATTGCAGAAGTTCTTAAGGCCTCCGGCAATGTCCACACCCCCTAACACCCTCAACTGGCATGGGACCAAACCACCCCCTCTCGATTCACCCCTAAGGAAGGTTTTAATCGAGATGTTTATCAGTGCTGTGAATGCGGGGGTCTTCCCCTACCGTTTCAAAAAAGGAGCTGTGCCTTTGTCACCACCCCTTCCCCTGCAACCCCCGTTTGTATGATTTTTCGAATCAGGCTCTTTTTAAGGGCTGAAACGAGGTCTTAATCGCTGAAAGGGCTGTAAAGGTCCTTAGAAGTAGTGGTGACACGAAATCAACCCCTTCCGATCGATGATTGACATTCCGTCCCCCAAATTCGAAATTTTTGCACCCCCAACCCTCCCTGTCTGGACGCGTAACGCGTCATGGCAGAGTTTTCAGAGTTGGATGGAAATGAAGCTTATGGCCTGCAATGGAGCCCAAAACAGCAGGTTGAATAGAAATTCATCGGTAGGTTGGGAAACGGGACCAAAATTTTTCAAAAAAGTGTACAGCCTACAGTAAGTACGCCCATGCATAGGCAACCCACATCACGTACGTGCGTGTGGGTTGCCTATGATCGGCAATAGGTTACAAAGTTTGGCAATGAGAGAAAAATGACGTGATGTGGGTTGCTTATGCAATGGTGTACTTACTAGAGGCTGTTAACTTTTTTGAAAACTTTTTGGTCCCGTTTCCCACCCTACCGATGAATTTCCATCCAACCTGCTGTTTTGGGCTCCATGTCAGGCCATAAGCTTCATTTCCATCCAACTCTGAAAACTCTGCCATGACGCGTCCAGACAGGGAGGGTTGGGGGTGCAACAATTTCGAATTTGGGGGACGGAATGTCAATCATCGATCGTAAGGGGTTGATTTCGTGTCACCACTACTTCTAAGGACCTTTACAGCCCTTTCAGCGATTAAGACCTCGTTTCAGCCCTTAAAAAGGGCCTGATTCGAAAAATCATACAAACGGGGGTTGCAGGGGAAGGGGTGGTGACAAAGGCACAGCTCCTTTTTTGAAACGGTAGGGGAAGACCCCCGCATTCACAGCACTGATAAACATCTCGATTAAAACCTTCCTTAGGGGTGAATCGAGAGGGGGTGGTTTGGTCCCATGCCAGTTGAGGGTGTTAGGGGGTGTGGACATTGCCGGAGGACTTAAGAACTTACTGCAATCAGCAACTGAGGACGGTGTGCAGGTTTTCAGATGGTTAAACACACCCGGTACCTTCTCAGACGCCCCCAATGGTAGTCCATGTTTAGGGGATGATGAAGGGGGTTGAAAATGCCCAAACGTCAAATGTAACGATTTCTACGTGTTTGTGGAACCTTTAAGAGCAAGACTCATTCATTTTCGACTGCTTTGGCAACCTGCGACAAGTCCTGCAGCGTTTTTCGCAAACTTCAATTTGCGGTTTTCGAAAATGGGCTGGTTTTCGGGGTGCTACCCCGAAACTACTCAAGTTGGGGAGTTATGCTGAAGCATATGCTTGGTAGGCGTCAGGACAAACGTCATACTGAGATTTCGAGCTTGTAGGTCAACTTTTCAAAATTTGGTGGCTTTCGAAAAAAGTGGTGCTTTAATTTTTTTGAGCAGTATATATTATATGGAACAAACTTTTCAAGAATAATTTCCCTTTGATAAAAAAAAATAATGCTTTAGTTGGTAGTTGATGTGGATGGAGATCACATCAAGCTTGAAGATCAGTAAGATCTGCCATAATTTTCTTTTCAAAGGCTGTCTTTGAAGCATTGCTGAGGTAAATGGTGGTATATTAATTCTCACTTGTTATAGATCATTTCCATGCTCTTTGTTTTAGAACTTTAGCTTTACTCAGTGTAGCGTAGTGTAGCTAAGAAGCCTACATTGTATTTCTAGCACTATACAGTACTCTTATTTTAGTTAAATATTGTTGTTTTAAGGGGCAGAGCAGCGAGGTCATCTGTCCCAATGCCTTTACTTTATTTTGCATTTTGATTCTTCTAGTTCTTCCTAGGCTATAAAGATATGAATATTAAATTATTAAGAAGACACTGACAGATGACATTCTAAATACATTTTGAGGGTGTTTATTTCAATTTCATAGTCTTTAATGAAATCTAGAGATTTTTTTAGTTAAAAAAATATAATTAAGTTGGATATTGGCTCCCATGCCATCCAATCAGGAATCTCTAAGTTTTACATTCGTGAATGTATGACACCACTTGTCAGAGCTAATTCCAACCAGATAGTAAGGTGAGGTCTTATTCTTTTAAACAACAGCTTTAGTGAAAATATCAACCAATTCCTCAAGAAATATTTGCTTAAGAATGAAATCAGAAGGATTTTAATAACATTACGTATCATTATGCCTTCCTTCGGACGGGGAGTAAACCCGGCGGGCCCATGTCATAGATTTAGCCTATGGTGTGTAAAAGAACCTTCCACTGACTACAGTTGTGTGGAGATAAATTTGCAGGTTGGATTTGATTAATGCTCTAGTAGTTCCAACGTTCGCTGCCAGGTGCCGGTTGCAGTGACATCTAGAAGCCAAGTTCACAGCTAGGTGTCATTGATGGTAGCATTTATTAGCAAAAGTAGGAACTACTTGAAATTGATCGTCTGCAGTCCTTACCTGAATTACAGATAACACACACTAATACAGACATCACAATTTATACCGGTTATCAGACAGATTCTACACATACCCAAAGTACACGGGGCTACATGACCGAGTTGCCGGAGCCCCTAAACTGAGGAACCAACCATCATCTCACTTGATTTATGTCACAATGCTGACTCAAGGCAGAAGAGAATGACAATCTTCAAAGGCATTCTACAAACCAAAATTCATGGCATTGGTATTCAATGTAGGTAGCAGGGAGACATACTGTATATTCTTAAGATCCAAAATAAATTTATGCATAGGGCAAGTGAAGTCAAACACAAGGATACCCTGTCTAATTTTAACTGCATGGATGGCGTCTTCTAATACACTAGATTCATTCAAACACCTAGCTTGGTTTGTGATTACAACTGTCTGTCAGTGTCTTCCCAATAATGCCCTGTGCTACATTTAAGTAAGTTTCAGCTTATCTGAGTATAGCAAAAATTCTCTTTTACGGAATGCCTATGGGTAATCTTTGTTGATGGCTACCCTATAAGATGCGTGTTACATTGATTTATATCCTGTAGCGGGGAGGATGTGAAAAATATCAAAAGAATCTAGTTTTGTTCACACAATAATGAGCACTTAATTGGCAATCATGAATTTTAAACATCAGCATATTTCAAACATGAGCAGTTTCTATTAATTTTCATGCTATGATTACCTACTGTATGTACGAAAATACAACTAGATTGACATACAAACCTTGACACTTTGAATGTTCACCTTGTATATTCGTATAAACATTTTTATAATTTGGAATGGTTATTTTCTCCTTCTGTGTCTGTCCGACATGTTTCTTCTTTATCTGTCCTTTTGTTATCTATCTCTTGTTTTGCTGTGTATGTCTGGTTTTCAATCCATCCTACACCATCCACTTCAAGACAGAAGATCTTGTTGAAAAATGCCCCACAGATTTTAGCAAGATTTGGTTGTTGCTGCTTGCCCGAGAGCTCATCAGAGGCTATAACATTGAAGAGCTATTGATAGGACTGATGGCGTGAATGACACCTTTGAAGACTGCTGCGTCCAGCTGTACAGATTGCCTTTGCTCTTGTTTACCTTCTCTCTCCCTCTCCCTGCCTGTTCGTTATGTTTAGAGTATGTGGTGTTTAGCATAAGCGATGAATGTGAAATCTATCCAAATCTTGTCATTTTTATTATTATGTTATGAATTAGCAGTCAAATGCAAAATTATTTGTTTCCAACTAAACAAACGTGATATATTACTTTTCTGCAAAATATATTATTTTTCTGTACAAGAGTACGCTTATTCTTTATAAAGGCAAGAAAAATGATTAAAATCTTTATTTCTGATAAAACAAAATCCTTATTTTGGGTTATGTTTTGAATTTTTTAAAGGAAGGCATTTTTTTCTTCTGACCAAAGATCAATTTTTTTTTCTTCTTTCTAGTAATAAATTCAATGCTCGTACAATTAAGTATATTGGTCGTGCAACCTTGACCAGGTAAGTTTGCTACTTATTCAAGATTTCAGTTTCCATATTATTATATTACATCACTATAATGTGATCGTAATTATATTATTTTAATCCCATGTAATATCATCCTTACTTCTAATCAATTTGCAACAAATTATAACATTTATAATTCAAAATGACAAATTTTGGATTTTTACATGCTATAAATCACTAACTCTCCAGTAGTTATGTTTTCAATGACTGTCCATCATATCTCTTCAAGGAACCAAGATCTCCATATGAACGATGAAAAACAATGCACCTTAAGACAGTCATATATAGTGTGCTTGGAAAATTTACGTCCAGATGTGGTACAGGCTGGATGTTTGTTTTAGACGAGTGAAAAATCATAATGGAAGCCTGGAGGCGATTTACCACAGTACCTGTGTTGTTGCCAGCTGCCCCATGCGGTCAGATGATGGACAAAACTATCTCACGCTACTGCTGAAGTTAGTTAGTTATTGTTGTTTTAAGGGGTGAATCTACGAGGTCATCTGCCCCTAATTGCTGAAGTACAGTCATTGGAAAATTAATGGCGTTTTGTTCGTAACTATGTAACGTGTACTTCCGCGTCACACAATACATCGACATGGACTGTACTGTTCTGCACGGTAGTGTTGTCACGTGCTCAAGTCTGGAAATGCATTACATCAGACCAGTGGTGACAACTGTGAAGCGAGAGGGCAAGAGAGTGGCTGTGTATTACCCATTTAACATTTGATTGCCGCTGAGCATGACTGCGCCAGCGTTTGTTGATTATTGTAGCAGGAGCCCCGCGGGGTAAAGCGGAGGACACAGTGATGACAGAATGCAGTCTGCACATAAGTCAAGCAGCATTGCGTCAGATAAGCGTCACATGAGCTCATGTTACCACGCACAATGACTGAGGCTACTGGAGCTGAGTCATTTCATACTCGCACAACTGTACCTGTCAACGAAGCAGACTGACATGCGACACAAGTAAACAAAGAATAGTTCCCATCTCGACCACCAGCAATCAATTCGTGAAAGGGTAATACAGTTTCACCCGCAAGCTTCAAGGTCAATCTTCTAAAACAAACGTCTGGCTTGTAATAGGACAAAGTTTTCAGAGGTCAACTCCATCTCTTCTAGGTTCCAAATAGAATGATGGACTTGATATTTGTGCCCCTAAGATTATGTGAAGTTTTGAAGTAATTTTTTCTGTGTTGCCTGTACAAACCATCAAGTTATACTTTTCAGTCAGTCAACATGCTTTTTGCCTAATTTGCCCAGCTATTCCTGAATAAAAATTACATGTATTAATATTATTCACTGGTAAAGGGGGGAAATTTAGGATTAGACATTTCGGCCATCACGCGGAAGTATTTTGAAATGTGTTCTAGTTATACTTAGTACAACTCATCTAGCTAGTATTACGATTCACAGTGAATCTTGTTATTAAAACTGTTTAGTCTATCCTGTTGTTTTATAGGTTTGAGTTTTATGTAGGAGTAGTATCCATGTGCAAATAGTTCAGTGATACGCTTGCGTGATACGCATACATAAAACTCAAACGTATTTTACAACAGCCAGTAAACACATGCTACAAGCAGCAATAGTGTTACTATATGCATTTATATTAAGACATGTAGAGACTTTAGCCACCCTTAAAAATAAAAACACAGATCTTAGCAAGGAAAGCAGTCAGTGCACCTTTGTGCATGATCTATTTAGTTATTTCTCTCCTTCTTAGAATGAGATCGAGAAACTATCCCTTCTTAGAGGCTAAACATTTATGATATATTTTCTAAACACAGGTTGTATGTTGTCTTGCTTGTTGAATATCTCAGATAACAGTCATTACAATTCTTTGTTAAATTTATTATGTTCTACTTGCTTAGTTCTTTACTAGAGCTTTAAGTGTTTTTGCATGATTTTCAATTTTTTTCTCTTTTCTTAGGGCTTTACCTAATTTGCTTTATATCCTTTGCAGGTTCCAAATCACCGTCCGACAAAGAGCAACCCTCAGCGGCCCCCAAAACGCCAACACACAAGCCACAATGTTGAAATATTGCGTCCCTTAGAGCAGGGTTTAGTACAAAACTTGTACGTTCAAATAAAATAGACTTGGTATAAATCTGAGCTCCTTTCAAAAATAAATAGCGTTCCTATAATGTTACTGAATTTTCCATACCACTCCTTACCCAGGAATAAATTCTGTACTCTAGTAGGAAAGCTGAAAAGGAGCGGTATAATACACAGGAGAAGACTAGTGGGAAGCCATGATAAGAGCACTGTTGAAACTTACCCATCCAAAATCTTCATCAGAGGAGAAGAGTAAGAAGAGTCTCTGGGAAGGTCCCATACCCTAGAGGGGACCATTCCTTTGCCCTTCTCACCGATAAAGAATCACTTGAAAATTTTGTAACGTCATTCTTTTGTGTTTCAGCAGTGCTCTTACCTGCTAAGATGTTACTTTTCATCAGTCTTCTCCCATGTTTGTATAACCCAAGAAAAATTTAGGGTAAAGAAATGGACATTTTTACACTGAAAATAAATATCCTGCCATAAGAAACCAGTTTTTGTCTTCCTTTTCTAGAACTTTTTCAGCATTTATAATCTGTACAGTAACTTACTTGTCATGATACACAATGTTACATGGAATACAATGTATCTAAAAATGTATATTGCATCAAACTGAACTGCAGCTGTCAACTGCAACCTATTCCAATCCTTTCAACTCCATCCTCAAAGTAAGGTAAGTTTTGTTTGATTAATTTTAATGCTATTTTAACCACTCTGAATAAAACACTGGGGTAAGGAGAGGATAGTCATAGACTCGCAAACAGAGTTGGGTAATGTTAAAAGAAATTAACAAGGGAACTCTGTGATTGGATTGTAATTGGCAGAGGATACTATTGGAAGGTCACTATACGATAATGGTAAAATAATCGGCTCAAATTAACATTAAACCTCAATTAAAGCGATTGAAAAGATGGAGAACAGTAAGTCAGTGTGTGGGTGTGGAAGGCAGGCGTTCACATGCTGCCTTGTCAAAGCGACCAGGCAGCTCTGGACCGTAAAGCGTGGACTGATGGATTGTGAAGGCATGGGCTCTGCAGGAGCTGTAGCGCCGATGGGTAAGGTAGGAAAGGTAAATGCACAGATGGAACAGAAAGGACTGGTTACGAGAAGGTAATGGGGCCACATGTGTTTGGTAACAGAAATATTGAAGGGGAACACCTCCTCAGCTTCTGTATGAAGAATAATTTGGTAGTAAGAAACAGTTGGTTCGAGAAAAGAGTAGGTCACAAGATATAGTTGGGATAGATAACATAATACCTAATAGATTATATTACAGATGAAGAAAGGAGCAGACTTGTGACAAATGTGAAAGTACAGTAATACCTAGTGAGAGCCTTGACAGTGACCACCAGTTATTAGTAGCATAACAAGGGGGTTACCATTCCTCTATTCAAAATAGGGAGCAGATGAAATCCCTCCAATTATGTAGCGATAACTCTCCTGTCACAGGAGTCAAAACTTCTTCAGAAGATCCTAGAGAAGCGGCTACAAACCATCATCGAGTCACAGCTGGAAGAGGAGCAATATGGCTTCAGAGGTAATAGACCAACTATAGACCTTATCTTCAGTTCTAGAATGCTAATAGAAAAGCACTGGGAGAGAGACAAGAACCTGTTCATGGTCTTCCTCGAAATTGAAAAGCCATTTGACAGTGTTGCAAGGGAGAAGATCTGGCAGTGCTTGAGGAAGACGAAGATGCCTGAAGGCCTGGTACGAGAACTGTACCAGCTGTGTGCGACATGGAGAGGGGCATTCATCATGGTTGCGGTTGAAGGGTGGAGTCCAGCAGGGCAGTGCACTGTCCCCACTGCTATTTATCACAATTATGGATGATAAAATGAAGAACATTAAGGAAACATTGGGTGAATTTGGAGCAGTGGCCTTAGCTGATGACCTCATGATCTGAGGAGAAACCGAAGTAGTAGTTAAAACGAAACTCAAGACGTGGATGTCAAAGTTACAGGAGTTCAACCTCAAGTTCAGCATCTGTTGTAATGGCAGTAATAATAATAATAATAATATCGAATGGCCCCGGGTGCAAGCTTTGTTACTTGACACCCAGAGGGCAGCTTGCATGTCGAATTTCATTATTTCTTGGAGAGCAATGAAGGTCAAGGAGGTTAGACACCTAAGCTCCTTGATACTATAGTGCTTTCTAGTAGAGAAAGGAGGAAATTTCGTGTTGGCGGAAAATCCCGAGATTAATTTTGCCATTATGAACATGGCCTACTGAATTCAAATGGGTTCTTTAAGATGCCAACAACGTGACATGCTTGTCATGACTTTTGACGCCTTTCAAAAATCACTTACCACGGCCAGGAGCGAACCTGCAAGCTTGGGATTGGTAGATCGACACGTTAACCACTCACCCACCGTGGCAGTGAACAGAAATGACAGACCAACAATCATCAATCTGAGCGACTACTAACTGAAGAGCGTGGACAATTTCACATACCTGGATAGCATAGTTTCTAAGGATAATCTAGCCACAAAAGAAATCAACAGGGTGAACAAGACTTCCATCTTCTACCAACAAGTGCGGACCCTTCTTTGGGATGACAAGATTCCAAAGAAAGCAAAACTAAGTTCAAAAGTTAGTTTATACCAATCTTGACTTACAGAATCGAAACATGCACCCTCACAAAGAGAGATTCATAAAGATTTCAGGCATCAGAGATGAAATTCCTGAGGTCCACCATCCAGAAAACCAAGATGGATATAACTCATGGAATGAAGTGAAAGGATTAAGAAATGTCTCCTAGACAAGAGTTAGCAAGTCACGACTACAGTGGTTTGGACATGTAATGAGAATGGAACCAATGAGGACAGCTAGAAAGAGAGTTGGAAGGAAAACGAAGGATTGGATGGACATGATCAAGACTGACATTGCAACCAAGGGAAGGACACTGGAACATGTTATGGAAGAGCAAGATATACATGAAGAGGCTTGTTAACAGTACCTGGGAAACTGGAATTATAAACGGATGATGATTCTGTAGTTTATTGTGTTTAATTTCCTGATCATGCACTGAGCAAAACCAAGAATGGTAAAGCAGCTGGCCTTGATGACTTAGGAGTTGAGCAAATTAAGAATTTCGGTCCAGTCACAAAGCACTGGTTAACAGAGCTAATGAACAAATGCATCCAATCATGCAAGATCCCGAAATTATGGAGGAAAACCGAAGTTATAGCCATTTGTAAGCCAGGTAAGGATCCAAATGACCCAAAGAGCTATCGACCTATTTCGCTCCTTTGCCATCTGTACAAGATCCTTGAAAGATTCATACTCCACAGACTAATGGAGAAATTAGAGGCTATCTATATACCACAGCAAGCTGGCTTCAGAATTGGGAAGAGCTGTACTTCTCAAGTGTTGAAGTTAACGCTGCATATCGAAGATGGCTTTGAAAGGAAACAGATCACTGGAGCAGTGTTTATCAACCTTACAGCTGCATATGATACTGTCAACCATAGACGTCTCCTCATGAAACTATACAATGCTACTAATGATTACCAGCTTACCTGCTTCATAAGAAATCTCCTTGAAAATAGAAGATTTTTCGTCGAATTTCAGGGGAAAAGAAGCAGGTGGAGATCACAGAGGAACGGATTACCTCAGGGAAGTGTGCTCTCTCCGTCATTGTTCAACATCTACACCAATGACCAGCCGCTACCTGTAGGAACACAAAGCTTTATCTATGCAGATGACTGTGCCATCACCACTCAAGACTCCTGCTTTGATGCTATTGAGCAGAAACTATCTAATGCACTTACAGAGCTGTCTGCTTACTACAAGGAGAATCAGCTGAGTCCAAACCCCAATAAAACACAGACTTGTGCCTTCCACCTTAAAAATAAAATGGCAAACAGAACCCTTAAAATCACTTGGGAAGGAACCACATTAGAGCACTGCATCTCACCAAAATATCTTGGAGTTACCCTCGACCGTGCTCTCACTTACCAGAAACACTGCTCGAACACCAAGCAAAAAGTGGCAGCCAGAAATAATATAAGGAAGATAACGGGTACTACCTGGGGGGCACATCCCAATACTGTGAGAACCTCTTCCATTGCTCTATCTTACTCTGCTGCGGAATATGCATCCCCAGTATGGTACAAGTCAACCCACCCCAGGAATGTAGATACAGCTCTAAACAATACCTGTCGCATTATTACCGGATGTCTAAAGCCTACTCCTTTGGATAAATTATACAGTCTTGCTGGCATTGCCCCTCCTAATATTCGTCGTGAGATTGCAGCAAAAATTGAGAAGAAGGCGGTAACATCTAAAGCTCACCCTCTGTATGGATACAAGCCAGCTACTTCGAGACTCAAATCAAGGAAAAGTTTCCTCAGAATTACCGAGGCTCTTAAGGGGACACCTCAACAATCCCGAATCCATCTATGGCGTGCAAGCTGCAATCGTTCCGAAGAATGGCTGACACCTAGTGAAGAACTACCACCTGGTCATATGGAGAAATGGAGTACCTGGAGATCTCTGAACAGATTACGGGCAGGCGTGACAAGGTGTAAAAGTAACCTGCAGAAGTGCGGTTTCGACATAAGAGTCCTCATTGTGTGAATGTGGTGTAATCCAGACTACGTCTCATTTGTTGCAGTGCAGCAGGTGCCCTCAAACATGCACAGTACAAGATTTGCTTCAGGCGAGAGAAAATGCACTGGACGTCGCTAACTTTTGGGCAAAAGTAGTATAGAGTCTTGTTTGTTTGGTGTGCCTTTGCACTGTATTTAATCCAGTAAGAGTTTTAATGTATACATATATAGTATTAATGCTTCCGATACGAATAAATAAATAAATCTAACTAGACGTATTGTATGCTGTGCAGGTAGGTAAGTAAAATAACTTAAATTGCATCCACACAGTAATTCACTTTCGCACTATGTGAAAAAGGATTGCTGGCTAAAAATCTTGCGAAAGGGTGTGATGTTTCTATTGTCAGACATAGATAGAACAAGTAGTTCTGTGAAGAACTATACAGCCTATTTTCATATATCCTACTTACGTTAATTGCCTCTATCAACATACAAAATTTCAGTTTGATTGCTGTAATTTTAGATATTGAGAACCGTCTAAATATTTTGGATGGTTCCCATGTTGGATTTTTATATATGTAGGCCTTATCGAGTTATGTATTATTGGATGAAGACTATTGTGCAGGTGTATTATTCAAACTTCAATCGCATAATTAGGACACAAGAAATAAAAACAAGATTTTAAAATTTTGCACAGCCGCCATCTTGTGGTTAAGAACACAATTTAAATTACAATGCCAGTGGGGCTATGGAACGAGAGGTAAAGTGAAAGAAAAGAGGTATTCTGTGGGGACTAAATGATAGATTAGAAGATCTCTACTTCGTGGACGACATCTGTCTGCTGTCAAACTCAGGGAGATGAAGACAAAATTGGAGGGCCTGGAAAGAGTGTCAAATAAAGTAGGCCTTAAGATAAACTCTAATAAAAAGAAACACATTTGGGTCAATAACAAGAGAGAAGAGAACTTAATGCCTGAAGAAAAAGAGATAGAGAAGGTGACATCGTTTTGCTACCTGGGCAGCATTATTAGTGAAAATGGCGGGGCAGCAGAGGTTATCAATAGCAGGATCAAGAAGGCCAGAGTCGCGTTTGCACACCTAAGACCCATCTGGAGGATTAAGCAGATAATCAGGAAAACAAAGACAAGGATCTTCCAGAGTAATGTGAAGTCGGTACTACTCTATGGGTGTGAGGCATGGAGTTCTACCAAGACTATGAACAGCAAACTCTAGACGTTCATCAAAAGATACCTCAGAATAATCATTGGCATCAGGTGGCCAAAAGTGATATCTAATGAGAAGCTGTGGAAAATTACAAACCAAGCCCCAATAGTCCCCACCATTAAGGAACGGAAATGGCGCTGGATTGGGCACACACTACGGAACAAAGAAAACTATGTTACCAGAAGAGACCTGGATTGGAACCCGCAGGGTATCAGACGCAGAGGACGACCGCGAGCAACATGGAGGACAATAGAAAGAGAAGTCGTCTCAGAAGGAAAGACATGGGCCCAAATTAAAAGGATGGGCAACAACAGAGTGGGATGGAAGAAGTTTGTAGCTGCCCTATGTTCTTACAAGGAATAAAAGGAAATAAGTCAAGTAAGTCAAGATGCCAGTGGATTACAATTTGTAGAAGCATATACCGTACCAAGTTTCACAGCGCTCGGATGGTTAAATCACGAGAAACGGCCATTTAAATATTTAAATTTTATGTCGCCGCCATGTTCGATTTGTGCTCACCAGGTGATTAAAAGTCCCATAGGTGAACTTATATTTATAGCCTCTATCAACATACAAAATTTCAGTTTGATATCTGTCATAGATTAATAGATAATGAGAACAGTCTAAATATTTTGGATGGTCGCCATGTTGGATTTTAATATATGTAGGCCGTAGAGTTATGTACTATTAGATGAGGATTATTGTGTAGGTTCATTATTCAAAGTTTGACTTCGATCGCATGATTAGGACACAAGAAATAAAAACTTAAATTTTAAAATTTTGCACAGCCGCCATCTCGAGGTTGTGTAAACAATTAAATTAGATGTCAGTGCATTACAATGTGTATAAATATTTGCTGTACCAAGTTTCACTGCGTTCTGATAGTTAAATCACGAGAAAAGTCTATTTAAATGTTTCAACTTCGCTTGGCCGCCATGTTCCATTTGTACTTATCAGGTTTTTGAAAGTCACATAGGTGAACTTCTAGTAGTGCCCTTTATGACCCTACAAATTTCAGGGTGATATCAGTACTAGTTTCGGAGATATAGAATGCAGGTGAAATATTTTGCACAGCCGCCATGATGGATTGGTGAGAAGTAATAAAATTTGAAATCGCTCCAGCCGTTTAGATTTTATTAAGTGGGGGTGGGACGACGACACACAAGGTGATCTCATAAGCCTATTTTTTCATAAATGAAAATAGGCTAAAAAAAATACATGCCGAATTATTCATTTCTCATATATTGAATTGATAAAACAATGCTAACAGTTGAGTGATGTGCAAGTACAGTATACTGAAAGATAACAAGATTGTTATTATTAATGCTGGTTCATTCAATACGATCAACAGTACTTGGGTTCGTGCACGAATCATTTCCGATTAAGTGATTTATTGAAAATCCTATACATATTACTATTGGTATTAGAGTTGGGAAATGTATCCTGGGATTGAAACTAGGATAACATTCCAGCATTTTTGTGGACAGTGTATAATGAACCTAGGGAAAAATGACTCAACTTTGTTTTCCCGATTCCTCTCCTGTCCTCCCTGATATACCTGTATATACTACCTATATAATAACTTATAACCTACATAATATTCAACAAGTACCAATGAGGTATAAATAAATTTACTACGGTTTTAAGATAATAAATAGTGTCCAATACAATCAACGTATTTAATAAGAGTTTTTCCGGTAAATTTAATGTTAAATGTTCTATTCCCAATCACAGTTTAAATTGAGACCAATAGCCTATTATGATAGTTTCTTTTTTTAACTTATAGTTAACAACCCAGTGTGTCACAAGATCTAAATCGAAAGATGTTTTCCATATAGATGATTGGATACACTTTGTTTGCATAATAATTCAAGAAATTCTTATTTTGATATCTGTTTGCACTTAATTTTTGACAATTATTTGACTTCTTTAACTCAATTCAAAATTATGTTCTTTCAATTCATTTTTTAAATGTAATGTTTTTGTGTATGGACATCCATTCTACTCCATTGAAAGGTTGAAACATGTACAATTGAACAGATGTTTCAAGAGTTATATTGAGGTATATTATTTTTAAGAGTTATATATAATCAAAACATGTTAACACAGAACAAATAGAGGAATTCGGCCAAAATCTGGAGGGGGAAGTGGTTTTTAACCAAGTATGTGTAAAACAATTTACTGTCTGCCTACCATATCAGTTCAGTGGCTGGTTGGATATTCAAAAGCACTCATATGGGCAGTACTAGGTAAGGCAATATGCAGTGCAGCAGCAAAGCTGTACACCCCCACCCCAAACAAATGCCATTACTACCTTAGCCCCACCAATTGTCTCAGTCGTAGTCGTCTGTAACTCTATTCCGAGTACACATACTTCTTCCTGCATAGAGCTCTTCAGACCAGCTTTTGGATGTGTTTCTGATGACTAAACAGGCCAATTCTGGCATAAAACATGCACCCACATAAATTGCACTCAATGGTCGGGGAGGGCGGGGTTGTAATTGACGAAGCTTTCTTGCTTGTCGCTTGGCCTCTTCATGTCTGGGGCCGATAACCTAGATGTTAGGCCCCTTAAAACAACAATTATCATCATCATCTTCATGTCTGCGACCTTCTTCAAGTAAGTTGACAGCGGTCGATGTAGTGTTCCGCCACAGTAAATGGTCCACAGAAGATGTTTCCCATGAGATGATATGTATATCAGTCGTCGTCATGATGTGTTTTAGCTGGTCTTTAGAATGCTTCAGAGGGGCCCCATGAGGTCTAGTGCCGGAGAAAAGTTCAACCATAACGGAATTGACGTGGAAGCCTGGTATCACTTATACGGTGTGAACATGGCCTAACCATCTCAGTTGATGAGAGATGATAGATGCCTCAATGCTATTGAGATGCACTCTCTAGAACAGCAGTGTTGGTCATGTAGTCCTCCCACTTGATATTCAAGATGTATCTCATCTTTTGTTGGTGGAAACGCTCAAGTTTCTTGATATCACGGCGATAGAGTGTCCAAGTTTCACAGCCATACAGTAGCGTTGAGATGACGACAGCTTTGTACACCATGAGTTTGGTATGCATCTTTAGGTCTTTATTCATGAAGACTCTGTGCATTAAACGGCCAAATGCTGCATGGGCAGCCCCAATTCTTTTGTCAACATCCTGTTCGCAAGTGCACCGTTTAGACAAGATGCTACCAAGATATGAAAAATGATCAACCTGCTCCAGTGTTGAGTGTAAGATGGAGATATTGAACTCAGGAAGAGATAATCCTGGGGCAGGTTGTCTCAGTAACAACCATACAATCAGAGTAAATAAATGAGATTAACACTTCACTACTCTAGTCTGTGTCAACAAACAAATGTAGAAAATACTGCATCCATCAAGAGATGGTAACAAACCTAGTAAGGAAGTATTACATTGGGAAAAAGGTACAGTAGTTTAATTCATCACACAGCATCTTATTTTAAATTTATGACAAGCATGTGGGATAGGTTTTTAAATTAATAACATAAAGAGAAAATCTCAATAATTTAATTCTTGAAACAGAATTTTACAACTTGTTCTCTAGCATCAGTCACAGTGAGTTGTCAAAGTGTTAGAAAGGACTGACAGAAGATAACAACGTCCCTTACAACCAGATGTTTGTAACACAGCCTCCACAACAGCCCATGTCAAGTTTCTCCATCTCCCTCTTTTGTTCCTTCAACTTCATCTGCATGGCTGCTGTCAATATCAGAATTATCCGAGTCCTGATCTATCTTTGATGGAATATCTTCAGCACGGCTGCTATCATTTAAATCAAAACTATCCGAGTCCACGTCAATCTTCGAAGTAACATCCTCAGACTTCTTGAACTTGTTTACTTCTAAAAAATATATAACACAAAAACAATATCAGTAAACATAAAATTGGGGTGGAAACTAACCTCTAAACCATTTTGCTGTAAGAAAAGGATAGGGGTTGTGATTAGGGTTGCCATAATTTCAAAATGAAAAACCACCATATACGTCAATGGACTAATAGAACCAAAATTTATTAGCATACTGTATATTTATATCAAATTGTGGAGATTCAAAGGAGTGAAACTCTACTCAATTCGGCACTTACTCAACACTGTTCTCATCCCTCAGTTCTTCCTAATCAGGACCTGTTAAACTTTTGTATGACGGGAACAACGTGCAAGTGTAAAGCTCTTGGTTAGCTTACATTAGTGTCATTCTTATTAATCACCCAGATTGTCAAAGGCCTTATGCCAATCCCTGTTTAACTGCAAGTGTGGGGTAAACTCTTTAACCAATTTTCTTAATCCTTTACACTTTTCTATTTAAACTGGTTGTAATATAGCACAAATTGATCTCCTAGTTTGGCATAAGTCATCATCATCATCATTTTCCAGCTCCAGTTTTCCGGGTGTGGTATACAAGCACTCGCCATTTCTTTCTGTCGGAGTAGAGTTGCTGTTCTTCTAAGTCTTCCAATTTCACATTCAGTTTGTTGACCTCAGACTTCACTGTGTCTATCCACCGCTTTCTTGGCCTTCCTACTGGTCTCCTCCCTTTCACTTCCCTGTCGAAATAATTTCTTGGTGTTCTATTTCTGTTCATTCTCATGACATGTCCAGACCACTGTAATCTCAGTCTTCCTAGGAGTCCAGTGACAGGTATTTTGATACCAACTTCCTGCCTGTTAATTTTCTTGTCATAAGTATATTATGTAATTCATGTTATTACTCTTTCATTAAATCCATACACGGACATGCCTAAATTCATAGGATACCCATCTAATAAAATGTAGGGCCGCCTCTAGCCTGAAGAATTGCAGTATCTCAATATGGCATGAACTCCACAAGTGGACAGAAGACCTCTGGAGAGATGTTAGGCTATGCTATCTGAAGAGCTGCTTGAAGTTCCCTGGCATTCCTAGGGGCAGAATCTTGGTTGCAAATGGCTCTCTCCACCACTTCCCAGAAACGCATGACTGAGTTCATATCAGGGGAAAGTGCTGGCCACTCCATTTGCTGGAACTCTCCAGAATGGTCTTCAAACCAGTCCTGGACATCTGCAGCCCAATGAGATTCCACATTATGCTGTTGAAACATCCCATCGTTGTCAGAAAAATTGAAATACATGAACTGCTGTAAATGGTCACCAAGGAGAGTTTTGTGGTCACACAAACAAGTGGACTCAATCAATGTCATATGCACACACCCCCACACCACCATCAGCCTGCATGATTCCTAACTGACCACAGCTATCCATGGCCTCATTAGGCTTGTGCTATATCGAAACCGTAAAATCACTCATCGGATCACGTCACATGTTTCTGTTCCTCGCCTTCCTTCGGAGGGGAAGTAAAGCCGGCGGTCCCATGTCATAGATTTATGGCATGTTAAAGAACCTTCCACTAATTGCACCTGTGTGAAGCTAAATTGGATAGGTTAAGAATGTAAACAACGCTCTTAGGTTTCTACGTTCGTTGCCATGAGCCGACTGCGGTGGCGTCTAGTAGCTAAGTTCTGAACTTGGCCTAGTAGTCGTTGACGGTGGCGCTTGGCGGCTAAAGTAGGAACTATTTGAAAAATTCTAAGTTGCAGTACTTAAATTAAAAAACAGATAACACACACTAATACAGTCATCACAATTAACACCGGTTATCAGACAGATTCTACACACACCCAAAGTATACGAGGCTACATGACCGCGTTGTCGCAGCCCCTAAACTTAAGAACCAACCAACCAGGCTCCAATTATCAACCTTACGAGCCCAAGTGAGGTAGTGTGTCCAGTGTCGTGTTATGAACAGGGTCAGTCTGGTGGGTATTCTGCTTCCATATCGCATGTAGGCTAATGAATATTGCACAAATCTGTTAGAAATACATCCAACACCTTCTGCACTCAATGTGGCTGTGATCTGAACAAGTGTGTCTACTTTGTTAACATGGACAATTCTACCCAACTCTGACAGACACTATCATCAAGTCCACTGTGTTGTCCACGGAGGCTCCCAATGACAAAACCTGAATATTTATCATTGCAAATGATATGGCCAAACTTCTTCAGATCATCATTGAAGGAAAAATTTAAGGTTGGAATGGTCGAGGAAGGAGAATATCTTGGCTAAAGAACCTACACAAATGGTATGGAATCAATACTCCTGCACTATACCGAGTCACTAAAATAAGCCAACATCCAATGAGGATATGGCGCAAGAAGAAAAGAAGAAGAAAGCAAACATACAGTTTAGCAATAGAAAAGAGGAATGAAAGTTCAAAATCTGCAACATTAATGGGCTAAACGCTTATTCAAAGCTTCGAAGCATGTTTGTTGTGAAGCATCGATGCTTCAAAACAGCTTCCATATTCAATTCCCCAATGCAGTCACAGACCAAAATACTTAATTTTTAATATAATTACTACAAAATTCAATGATTTGTACATATATATTTTTCACGGTCTTTCTACTTTCTTCAGTATTTATTTTTCATAATACTGTATTTTGTAAATTGCATGCCAAGCAATATTATGTGATTAAATTAAATAATTTTAATACCAATATAATGTCACCGTACACACAATTCTTATTCTTCAGCCATTTTGCTACAAAAAAAAAAAAAAAAGATGCTAGAAAACACTAAATTTGCAGTTGAAAATGCTAAATATTGTGATTTAAAATCTTACAAACCACTAACTGTAACCATGATGTAGCTTCCCTAATATGTAGTAATTATAAATGGTAACATACCAAATTTTGAAACATCAGCACCAAGTAACCTGAGATAATGGACACCATCGTTGACAGGTACATATGCTCTCACAGATCTCGTCCCATTCCAGCCCACCATCTTAAGATTCAGAGTAGAAGAAACATCGCCACTCGGACCGACTTCATTGTACAGTAGTACACAGCTGCCTTGCTCTGAAAACAAGACGCACATCATCGATCAATATGCATTCCTAAATGGATTAACGAACAAATGAAAAAATATTACAATAAGAACAAACACATGTTATCTAAACATCAAATACTACTTCAGTTGTGATATAAGACAAAAATGCAGTCTATGTTAGTGATAAACTCCATAAATATTTATGCTTAAAAATTCAATATTAATGCCATTTAAAAGTTAACACTCTCTGCCTGTTGTAGTCATGTCTAATACTACAGCTATCTCATGGCACTAATCTCCTTTATTTTAAGACTAAACAAAGACAATGAATTGCAGATGTTGAATGTGGAATAATATTTGCATACTTTAATATTGTTACACCCTGGGGTTCCTACAGGGTGTAACCACCTCAATCAACCCCCTCTCACCACTCTTCACCCCTCATTTCACAACCAAGAATACAAAGGAAGCAACAGCTACAACCATCTACCTACTAAAATTTCATCAAAGCCTAGCAATCATAGCCCTCCACACATGTCACAATCTTTACAACACTTCTTCAACATAAGTAGCACAGGAACCGACTTCTTAAGACTCTACCAAAGTAGCACGATAAAAGTGCGGATTTCCTTACACAGTAGTAATACTTCCTATAAATACCTCTTTGCCCCAAAGATCGGGGTCTATCTCTACTCATCATCCATTACCAGCCGGAGGCCCTGCCCGTCCGACCAACCGTCAGGGTAAGTGTACTTCTACAAAAGGGTTAATTCCACTCACAATTCCTTCCCACACCAAACCTCTAATTCTGTAAGCATTCATTATTGTACTTAACTTTGCCATAGTTAAAACTGGCAAAGCTGCACACTCCTTTATTACAAAATCACAATTAAATCTCTTACATTCGTTATTTGATTGCATTTTATCACTTTCCTTAAACCCTTGCCTTAAACAACTATTATCTAGCACGACACAGTTTCGCTGCGTCGGCTCTACCGCTGCCTCGCCTGTCATTGTAACCATGTGTGACAGTTGTAAACATTTAGTTTAACGCTTAAACAGCAATCTGTTGGTTCTCTCTCTCCCTCTCTCCGCAATTCAGCTCTTTCGCTCCTGCCTTGTACGTCATCCTCCCGTTTAGCTAAGACATTTAAACTCAACCCAGCACCAAAACAAATAAAACCCTTAACAATATGCAGTGAACAAAAGTTAAGGAAGGAATCCTGTAGTTTACATGACTTTTATTACACATCTTGCTTTCGGTAGATATATGAACTAGGAGTCCTCAACAGTGTGATGCAATCTGATTTCCCGGAGATAGCAGTAGAGTCTGCACTGCATGTTGATGAATCATTGAGGCACGAGTTTTGAGTTTCATCAGTTGGGTATTTCAAGTCATGTTTAATGAATAATTTGAGGCATTTATGCGCTTAATTAAAAACTATTGTATTATATACGAGGGTCATTCCATAAGTCATGGCAACTAAGTTATATCTTTCGAACGTATGGCATCATGGTAGTTCCAGTGTAGACATTCGAAACCCCACAACAAACAGCACAGAATTCACCCGACAGAAGGCGAATGTAAGGACAGGTGGCTAGGTACCAGCGCCATACACGTTCATTCTGAGCTTGGCCGTGCTACAAGATGGATATAAGCAGATTGGAACACCGATCATTCGTGAAAATTGCTTTTCTCGGTGGGAAAAATGCTACGCAGTGTCATGCAGCACTACGTGAAGCTGTTGGTGATTACCGAACAGTTGCACGTTGGGTGGAGGCTTTCAGACATGGAGGCGCAGCAACTGCAGACTCGCCGCGGAGTGGACGTCCCTTGTCTGCCCGAACTGACATATCCTTGTCTGTTATTTAACAGTGTTCGAATGCTTGGAAACAGTGCCCTGGATGTTAATTGATTGATTGATTTATGAGCCGGCTAAAAACCGCCACACTGTTTATTCTGACTCTAATACCCACATCCATGAACCATGAATTAATAAATATCTGCATTTTCCCGTTCCTCCTTGGAACATCTACTTGCAGGCCACCCTGTACTGATTCGTCCCGCCGATTCAGAACATTTGAGATCAATTTGAAATACTGCATTATCATTCCTTTGGTGGGTAATGCCACCCCTTCCCGGCCAAACCCCCTGGCCTGACATGGGCGGCTCAATGCCCAGTGAACTGTGCGAGGTTGGCATTGAAGCGCATGCGCAGAGCATTGCGCTTCCAGCTATGTAGTTGTATGGACGTGTGGCACGGAGGGCTTCGACTCCGTGTCTGAGCTGTGATGGTAGCCTTGGGCTGCCAGGGAAGAATTAAGGTACTGTGTTGGAACACTAAACGTGAATCGCAGTGTGCTACAAATTTACGCTCGAACTTTCTTTATATTATATTAATTTAGCCTAATGGTCTCGGTACGAGTATTGTAAGAGGCCACGCCAGGAATTTCTGTCTTACACATGTGGCCGACCGCACGGCTGCTTGGTAATTGCTTTTACTAGAACCACTTTCGTTTTATTTGAAAAAGACTTTGTTCCTCCCTGTTCGGTATCCAACCCGGGTTTGTGGCCATGTTGCCAGCCTGAATTTGTTCAATTTATGTTATCGTACATGGGGTAGGCCACGCCATTTGCTAAACAAGTAGGAACGGCATTATCGTAACTTGGGTGTTATTATTATTATTAATATTGCCTTTCAACTTTCGTTTAATAATTTCTTTCTTACACATGTTTTGGTGTGGGTAACGTGTCTGTAACAATAGGTGACATGCCCCTTAGCCTTAGCTCTCTTTGTTGTGCTGTGTTGGTGCGCTTAGCGCAGGTCATCTTGCTTTGGCCTTAATCTAACTTAATTTTGTCTTGCGAGTTTGGTAATATATTTGATTTCATTTGAGCCGTCTGGTGCTCAGAATATTTATTGATACTCAAGTAAATTTCAAGTTGGGGATTTATCTTCCTTGTATTCTGGCCATGAGACTGTGTTGTATTGGACGTGGTATTTGTTCTACGTGATTCTGTGTTTCAGCAAGCCGCATTGCCAAGTATTTGCTCGCGGTTATTTATATTTAATCTCGGGTATTAATTGCTCAACCCGGGGTTTTTAGGGCATGTGTTCGGCTTCTGTTATGTGTTCATGTTCTTTCCTTTGATTATGTATTATCTTTATTAAGAACATACCGGTAGTTATTTTCTTTAATTTGGTAAACATGATTCCCCCACTAGTCTTCCTCATAACCACCCCTCTGGGGAATAATCCAGCCGTCCGCTCCAAGAGCATCATGCTCTTAAGTGCCTCTCCCCTGTCTTCCAGGTAGCTTCAAATCTAGGCAGGGGGATAAAGGGGGCAGTCACACATTTGCGCCGAAATTCGTTCTGACACAAAGGTCGTAACGATTTTTGTTCCATTTGTACCAGTGCAAAACAAATTTACACAGTGTTCCATTGTGTGGTTTTCATTTGTACCTTTACCGTTAACTCCTGTACTCGAGCCCTATTTTTTGTTGGCATTGAGATATCACAACGGTTCAATGCACATCGTGGATTTCCCATGCTGTAGCATTATCGAAAGATATAACATAGTTGCCATGACATATGGAATGACCATCATATTAGCACAAGCAGAACAACACGCAATCTCCTAGTGTCAATAACACATTCAAGTGGAATGTACATGCCCTCCCTCTTGCCTCACACCAGTCCTGACGCCAATAGACAGATTAGGTAAGCAGTTGGTAATGCCCTCACTTCAGAACAGCAGCGACTAGTCAGACTGGAAATAATCTCATGATCATGAGCCACGGGATTTCCATTTTTACGTGGAATCTGAACCACTTCAAAAATCCTACATGGATTAACCAGGAATCAAACCAGGACCACCTTGGTGAGAGGCAAGCAGCTTGACCACTGCCCCATCACACCCTAATTGCAGTGAACACATCCTTACTCAAATAAACTTCACTCATCTTTTCTTTTGAAAATGCCAAAGTGGCATTTCAAATTAACTAAACAGCTGTTGAACTAACCTGATAACTTAATTAGAAGATAACTGGATGCCAGCCTTATCATTACAAATATGCAATTTATATTCGAATGACAAGGCTGGCATCCAGGTATGTTATTAAGTTTGTTCACTAATATTCATTCATCAATACTGACCTTACAGCTTGGAATTCCATAAGGAACTAAACAGCGACAGAACCCACGTGGTGAAGACTATGTGCCCCAGATGAAGACCGAGGCGATAAAATGGGGAAAGTAACAAAACTGTGACACAGACGAATGCAAATTTTCCAATGATGAAAGCTGTGCCCACTATTAATTTCGCATTTGTCATCTAAGTTGTATCTTAATTGAAATACCCATGAACCTGTATATACCGTATATACTCGAATACCACCCGCACATTTTTAAACAAAATCGGACGTGAAAAATTGGGGTGCGGGTCTTATTTGAGTCATTCTGATTTTAAAGATTTAAATTGCCCGCCACGCGCGATATCGGGTGTTGCGAGTATCCGCTAGATGGGGCTAGCCTTCTTCCGCTTGTTTTACCGTAAGCAAGCGGCGTCATATAGTCTCGCGCGGGTCTCGCTCACGTTTTCCGAGTGTAAACATGAGTTATACGAAGTGTTTGCAGTCGTTTACTGTGAGTGAGAACCTGAAAGTTGTGAGGGAAGCTGAAATTATTGGAAATCGTGCCGCCGGTAGGAAATATGATATTGACGAGTCATGTATTCGAGATTGGAGAAATAAAAAAAACGTGTTGCATTATTACGACGAAAGAGCTTGCTTGTTCTGGACAGTTACCGCGGCCATACAACAGACGCTGTGAAGAAATTCGTCAAGGATGGGAAAACCGACCTAGCAATCATCCCGGGTGGGATGACGTCTATGCTACAGCCACTGGATGTCTGTGTGAACCGACCCTTCAAAGCAGCCTTGAAACAGCTGTATACGGAGTGGATGGCGGCCGAAAAGCACACACTGACCCCAACTGGTCGTATTCAGCGCCCGGAAGTTCAGCTGCTCTGTTCGTGGATTTTGACGGCATGGAATCGTATCTCGGGAGATCTCATACGGAAGAGCTTCAAGAAATGTAGTATTTCCAATGCTATGGATGGCAGTGATGACATTTTGTGGGAAAGTGATGGTGAAAAAAGTTCCGAAGTTGGTACTTCTGATGACGATGAATGAAGTGTTTGTGTGTTTTATTTGTATTTTTAATTGTTTCTGTGTGTTATTTTAGGACGACTTCAGAACTGTTGGAAACTATTTTGTAGAAATGCTATTCTGTTTATTTAGTAAAGATTGTAAATAGTTTTGAGTAATTTTTTTTATTTAAATTTTGTTCTTCAAAATCAGGGTGCGGGTCTTATTCAGGGGCGGGTCGTATTCGAGTAAATACGGTAACTATTACTATGTTGCTAAGGTAAGATACTAATAGTTTATCAAAGGAAAGGGTTTCATTACTAAAAACAATTGTAGGCATAATATAAGTCCATAGATGTATTAAAATACACTTTTTGTTGATGTGCATTGCTCATGATCTCAACATTGAGAGGTGTAGATATGTAATTTATCAGTTTGTTGTTGATCCACATAAGGACTTTGCAATATTGTGGCCCTGTAGCCCCATGTACTTGTGTGCATGTGAAATCTGACTGTATCGTTGTAATGGCTATACTACTGTCGACCAAAATATTATGTGCACTAGAGTTTGAAGGTTGTTAGTGAAGTAACCAAGCGAGGTCTATTGGTTTCTTCACAAACAACCTTCAAACTCGAGTGCACATAATATTTTGGGCGACAGTAGTGTGTGTATTTTGTAATTGGGATGAGGATCATCAAGGCAGGAATCAAAACCACCTCTTCTCAGTTCTAACTCACAAGGCTGAGTGAATCCAATTCCAGAATCAAGTTTCTTGCAGAGTTGAGAATCAAACCCAAACCTTCAAGGTGACAGCCAAAAATTCTAGTCTAGGAAGGCCTATCACAATTTAATTCATGTTTAGATTCAGATACTATGGATGTACATGACCTTAAAAGATGTGTGAAAAAAAGGAAAATTCACTTTTACTCACAGATTTTAAAAATACTCACCTATGCCCTTAAGCTGATTTTGTGTATCCTCTGAAAGTGTTTCTAGCTCTGGAGGTTTCTTCGGGTTGTCACACATTAGCAGAGTAATTAGGTCTTTAGTTGAAACAGTCACTCTCCTTTTTGGGCCAAGATATGGAAAAATGCTCTGTAATCCCTGGGAACATATAACTATTATTAGTCCCAAACGCTAAGTAACACAATACTCAGAAATCACAAACATATATTATATGATGAGAGATGCATGGCCAATAAAATTTTATTTCTATTTGTTTACTATATTATCGATGAGGATTACAGATATCCTTTGAAAAAACTGAGATCATGCCTATGAAACCCTTAGATATAAATGATCATAAAATTAACCTAATTCCTCAATTTAAGTATCTTGGAGAAATTATAACACATAACTTAAACGAAAAAGTAACTTGGATAAATAGAACAAATAAAATGAAAAAGGCACAATCTCTAACCTGGTCAACATATAATAAAAAATGCCTATCAATAGCTCCTAAGATCCAACATTATAAAACTGTAATTCTCCCAGAAGCCACTTATGCTTGTGAAACACTGATTCAAATTAAAAATGAACAAAGAACTGATCAGCTCCTCAAAACGGAAAGAAGAATCATTAGAACGTGCATAAATAAAAAGTATCAGGTTGAGGGAGTCTGGAGGATTCTCCCAAATGAAACTGTCTATCGTGAGATTGATCCAATCACCAGCACAATGAAGAAGAAAAGAATTTCATATTTTTTTCACATCTTACGGCTTCCAGAAAACGGATCCAAAAATCCAACAAGATCTCAAAGCAGTTGGACTCAAGATAACAGATGCTGAGGAGAAAAATAAAATTAACAACATTCTTAAAACTCACAAATTTTCTGCAGAAATAACACATAGAAAGCCTATGGAGATTTCAGATGAGTTGAGAAAATCCCGATCTGAAAGAATGAAAAAGTACTGGAAAGTGCACAAGAACCAAGCAGTACTACCTTCAAAGAAGAAGTGATTGTGGAACGACTCGAGTGGTCCCATGTGACCAATCAAGATTAATAATAATAATATCAATGAGAACCCCACAATGTCTTAAAATGAAGCAATTAACTCACTGAATTGAAGAATAATGTAATGTTCTTCAAATACCACAGAGTCTGGGCTTGCACACTTACCTCCTGAGCTAGTCTGAATGGACACTTCATGGTTCTGTTATCACAGCGAACAAATGTCTTCACACCAGTGTTGATGAGCTTAAACAAGAAGATCAGTACCAATCTAATATTGGATACAAAAAGGTGGAGGGTACATAAAATTATGCACAGTGCATTTACATACAGTTAAAGCTTAATTGGACAAGTGAGAAAAACGTACAAGTGAAACTTTTTCGAATGTAACATTTTGTTGGACATTGTGTTGTTTTGAGTCTTCAGTTTTTTAGAGTGGTTTGATGTAGCTCTCCATACCTCTATGTCCGGAGCTATTCTTTTAATTTCTACACAGCTACAGAACCTATATCCAAGGCAATTTGTTTCACGTATTTTAATTTTGGCTCAAATGCAAAGTAACACAATACTCACAAATCACAAGCATACGATGATGTGAGATGCATTGCTAATATAATAACTTTCTTTCTATTTGTGTACTATATTATCAAAGAGAACCAGATTGCGAATTGCCCCTCCATAACTAAGTTTGCTATTCCTGGTTGCCTTAGTAAGTGACCTACCAACCTATCTATTCTCTTCATTAGCAGTCACCATAAATATCTCTCCTCCCCCACTCATTCTATTATAATACCTCTCCATTTGCCACTACATCTATCCATTTAATCTTCATTAAGGAAACAAAGGAAGCATATGGACATAAAGAAATGAAGTTACTATTATTTGCAGACGATATTGTGGTCTGGGGAAGGAACACCGAAGAAGTGCAAAAACAACTAGATGCACTGAATGAAAATATTCAGAAGTATGGCCTGAAAATCAGTATAGAGAAAAGCAAGACCATGGTGATGACAAGAGGGGAAAGACAAGGAAAGGGCATTGTGAAAATTGGAAGTCAGAGTTTGGAAATTGTGGACACGTTCAAATACCTAGGAAGTGAATTGATGCAAACTGGTAGGTTGGACATGGAGATTGGCAGGAGGGTACAGCAGAGCAATGCATTCTATCAAAGTGTAAGAAAACTTGTTTGGGATAAGGAAGTACCAAGGAAAAGCAAGGAGGTAATGTATAAAATGTACTATGTACCCATATTAACTTATGCAGCTGAGACTTGGACCCTGACGAGCAGGCAAGAGAGTAGAATCCAAGCCAGTGAAATGAAATTCCTAAGAAGTATGATAGGTAAGACAAGGAAAGACAGAGTGAGGAATGAAGATGTTAGGAAGGAAGTTGGGATGGGAAAACTAAATGAGAGAATTGAGAAGAATAAACTAAGGTGGTTTGGACATGTAACGAGGATGGAGGAAAATAGAATACCAAGACAGATGCTGGAGGCCAAGTGCAAGGGTAAGAGAGCAAGGGGAAGACCTAGAACAAGGTGGATCGATTCAGTGAAGAACAGCGTGAGAAAAACAAGTCTGGACTGGGACAAGATCGTGGAAGAAGAATTGTGGAAGGAAAGAGGAAAGTGGAGAAGTGCCATAAATACCCCGACCCGGCAGGAGCTGGATAAGGGGAAATGATGATGATGATGATGATCATTCTCCTGTAACACCACATTACAATGCTTGGATACTCCTCTTTTCTGCTATCCTGCTAAGAGAGGGTCTCCCACAGAACTTCTTTTTTGGACCCTGGTGACTCGTTCCATGCTGCCTCCCAGGACAACCAACACACTCTTCCAACTTCTCACTTCAACACTAGGCTTTGCAACTAGAAATAGGTTGGCATGCCAGAAATGAACAACCAATGGATATAGTTGTCATATATACCATATTTCCTTGCATAACCGATACATATATTTAGCCGAAAATTCGTAAAAGAAAAGCAGGGTGCGAAGATTATATGAAGAATATTAAATTTCAAAAAAGAAAAACCTTATCTTTATCATTATTTGCTGCATGTTTGTGAGTTTTCTGATTATTATTATTATTTATAATCCCATATAATTCACTTTCATCAAGATCGCCGTATATTTATTGTATTTTCTCATTGTGAACACCATGTGCGTAACATAATGCACGGGTCTCTGTTTAGATGTTTCCACGGACGTGGCTGATGCTAGACTGGCGTGGGATGTCCCTTGTGTAAGTTTCCGCCAATAGTAGTTGGACCTGTATTCGCATGGGCAAACTGGGACTAACAGCGCTTCGTACGACAGCTCATTGAATTTCGTCATTCCAAACCCAACTCGTGGAAACGATAGGCCCATACAAGTTTCAATTCCCTGAACTGGCACTAAGCACTGTCTAGCCACTCACATAGAACGAGCCATAGCCTGCAAGTAGAAAGAAAGACTCCTTCCAACAAATTCACACCAGATTATAAGCTCGTGGCAGTATGTACAATCAGTCAGCACACAATGTGCTAAGTGACAATGCTGGCTACTCGCGTCACGTTTCCATAGCCCACAGGTACAGAGACGAGATTACTTTCTTCTGACAAAGTCACATCAGATTATAAGCTCGTGGCAGTATGTACAACCAGCCAGCGCACAATGTGCTAAGTGGCAATTCTGGCTACTCGCATCATGTTTCCATAGCCCAGAGGTGAGACTACTTCCTTCTGACAAAGTCACGCCAGATCAGGGCCGTCGCGAGGGTGCACGGGGCCTGGCGCGAGAATGTGCGCGGGACCTAGTAGGCATGAGTTCGCGGGAGGGGGTAGTAAATGCAAATTTTAGACTGTAAATGGCTGTGTTGTATGGTTAAAATTCATTTTATTACATTTCTAGTTTCAAAACAAACCTCAACAAATAGGATAAGCATAAAATTGGATACAGGAAGCACCTGATCAGATAAAAGCAACAAGCAATATCAATGGAAACCTGATATAATGATAATAATAATGTTATTGGTTTTACGTCCCTTTTAACTACTCTGGCTTTTAAAGACGCCGGGGTGCCGGAATTTTGCCCCGAAGGGGATCTTTAATGTGCCAGTAAATCTACTGACACGGCTCCCTCGCATTTGCGCACCCTCAAATGCCAGCTGACTGCGCCAGGATACGAACCTGCGATTTTGGGCCCAGCAAGCGAGAACGTTACCGCCGAGCCACGCAGCCAGACCTGATATAATGAGCTAACACAGGTGATTTTTTGGCATAAATAATATATTATGGGAAACGAAGCATGTGCTTGATGTACTTTCTTACCCAAACGCACATAATTAATAATAATACGAATCACGTTTACATATTTCAACATTTCTACGGCTATACAGTTTTTCATAAACTAAACTAATAAAAGTGCTATAAGTCCACTTTCACCGATAAATATGAGCTGAACGGCCCCTTTGTTCGATAAATAACATGGCTTACAACGCAGGCTTTTTTTTCTAAAATAAATAATTTCTGTTAATTGTTTAGAATTTACAGCTTTTTATTTATGTAAAAGGCGCTTTGCAGGCCTTTGCTAGGGCAAAAGTGCTGATTAAATCGTTCATTTCTAATTTTTTGGCAGTTTCACATTCGATTGACAGAGTAGCCAAACCATTCAGACGCTCCTGCGCCATCGTTGATTGCAAATAGTTTTTGATTAGTTTCAAAATGGAAAAAGTTCCTTCCCTCGACGCAACCGTTATAGGAATTGTAAGCATAACTCGATAGACCGTCGTTAAATTAGGATAGGACTCCTTTATCAGGGCTAAGTACTGTAGGGCACCTAAAGCACTTTTTACAGATGACGGAACAGCGTACCAATTGTAGCTCCAGAAAAAGATCTTCTGCATCCAAATCTTCAAACTCCCCATATTTTAGAAAATTATAGAGTATTTGACAATGGTCTTTCAATTGCTTTTCCTCCAAATTGGAAATCTTGGAAGGGTCTAAAAGAAATCCAAAGTATTGCGAAAAAAAATTTACTTCATTAAATCTATTTTCTACGCAACTCAGTGCAGTGTCCAACGACAGACAAAAAGTAATTTACCCGAAATTTATTTTCAGCTTCTTTTTGAAGTTCCTCTTCGTTTTTTTCCACCTGTTGATCATTTTGCTGATTTATTTCATCAAAGAACCTTTTAAAGTTGAACAACAATATACAGGGCGCCCGAAAATGTTCTCCGCAGTGGGTACGTGCAGCTGTGAGTGGTTGAGTCATGAGTTTTAGTTGGCTGCACTGCACTGTGTCCTTCAAAGCGTGACTTCCCCGTGTGAGCTGTCGATGTGCATCGCGATAAGCGCGCGAGCCTGCAGGTCTTCAGCGTGTATTACAGTCAGCGAGCGTTCGGATAGATTATTATTGGAAGAGTGCAACAGTATACAGGCGGAAATGTTTACTACTGAAGAGAGAGTTTTATTTTTTTGGTGGAATACGTTTTTCGAGAAGGCGATCGGTTTACAGAAAATGTAAAATTAAGATTTCAGGCGCGGTTTCCTAATTCAAAGTGTCCAAACCGTGATACCATTCGGGATTTGGTAAGTAAATTTCGTGTGACTGGCTCAGTTCACGATGTACCGGGAACAGGCAGGCCTACGCTGTTAACAGACGAAACACTTGATGAAATCTCCGATATAATGCTGCGAAGACCAAGTAAATAAACACGAAAATTAGCTCAACAAACAGGAATCTCCAAGTCGACAGCACATAAAGCTGTAAGAGACAAGCTTCAGTTGTTGCCTTATAGTGGGCGATGTATGGAAGATAGACATATGCTCTCGCGGACTTTTTTGTAGAACTTTTCATGCTGAACAATTCTTACACTCATAGTATTTAGATATTTTTAACGGTTTGCCCAGCGTAAGCTTACAAAGCGCTCGACGCCAGGTATTTTATCGACTTTTCCACTAAAATCGTTACTGCTCGGCTTCCTTTGATCATAAATAAATTATTTTCTACAGAAATCATACTCGATATATCCTTTACAGAATGGTGAAAACCGCATCAAAATCCATCCAGTGGTTCTCAAGTTTACCCGTAACATTCAAGAATTGGGGACTTTGTTTTATACTAAGTAGAGATGTTGCAAGCAGCAGCCGTGACACCAACGTAACTGCTGTAGCTAGCTCTCCCAGACGCATGTAGGCGTTGCGGAGAACATTCCCGGACTCACTGTAGAATAGACTTGAATAATTCGAGAAAAATGAGAAACTTGTTCATGATGCCGGTAGCGAGGATTGGACCCGGACCTCGCGCTTGGCAGGCGAACGCGGTATCCATTACGCTACCGAGGCATGTGCTGAGCAAAGCGGCTATTTTCTGCTGCGCCGGCTGGTCTGCAGCAGTGCCTGTCCGCTGGAGAGTGCTGCAAGGAGTATCTGCGCTGTTGCTACTCCTTTTTCTGATTTTGTGTGGCCGTTCGGCCGCCACAAGCCCTTTATTATCAAAGACAAACCATTGGAGAAGTTAAAAATAGAATCTGTTACTCATATTCCAAGAAGATGTGACGTCACTTTCGTTTGGGAGATCGAGGACCGACCCAAGTTTTGTCAACAAACTGACTTTAATTCAGACGATCCAGATCCAAGTAATTAATACCCCCCGGGGGGGTACTGATTACTTGGATGTATGGGGGGGTCCATACAAACACAGCATATTTTACATTGTTGGCTTATTTTAATTTGGGCTGGACTGAATCAAACACACTACCGGTATCTTTATTTTTTTCATTTATGAAAAATTCTAAATAGGACACAGAAAGCATCACATTTCTATAACCAATTTCGGCACTTAATTTGGGACAAAAATATACCCTTGGCAGCAAAGGCAACGTTTTATCACACCAACTTTGTTCCAATCCTTACTTATGGTATGGAAACATGCACATTGCTAAGTAAGGATTACAGTAGAATTCAAGCCACAGAAATGAGATTTATTAGGACTATGAGCCAAAGTACCAGGAGAGACAAGATCAGAAATGAGGTGCAGTACACAGAGCAACAGCTGGCATCAGGATCCCAGTTACTAACTTTCTGGGGAGTGATATGGCCATGTAATGAGGAAAGATAGCTCTAGAACAGCTAAGAAGTAGTTCAACCTGGAGAGGGAAGAGACCAAGAGGAAGACCAAGGAGACGATGGATAGAGACAGTTCGATCAGAGGTGGAGAGGAATGGTTTTATCTGGGACGATGACCAAGAACAAGTGGTGTACCAAGATCGGGCAAGATAGAGAGCGCTTGTTTGCCACACCCGGGGAACTGAAGATGGAAATTGATGATGATGAAAAATAATGGCGTGAAGTGCGGGGCCTTTCTGAGCGTGGGACCTGGCGCGACCGCACCTCTCGCGCCGCCCCTGCGCCAGATAATAAACTCGCAGCAGCGTGTGCAACCAATTGGTGCATAAATACGAATGCACTATGTGACAATGCCTACTGCTCGCATAGCATGTCATAGTCCACAAACACAGAGGTAGGGACTCCGACAAGGTCATGCCAGGTTATCAGCTAAGACAGTACAGCTGGCGGAACCGACTATCACACAAATACGAATTCAACAAATTCTTTTTTTAACTTGTAAAGTAGGGTGGCACGATTATGCGATGGCGATAAAGATGCAAGGAAATACGGTCTCTCTTAAGTTAACAGCCCTGGGGCTGGTTTGCAGCAACTCGCCAATCTTCTCTATTCTCCGCCATCCTCTTCAATTCACGATATGATTTGGTGTTCGTGTCTGTCATTAACTGTGTGATGTATGCAAGTGGTGGTCTTCCTCTAGTGTTTTTCCCTTCTAACATCCCTTCGATGACTCTTGCTGGCAGGCTATTATGTCTGAGAATATGTCCCAACATATTTGCTCTTCTGGTTTTCAGGGTCTTCATAAAGCTTCTACTTTCTCCTGCTCTTCTGAATACCTCTTCATTTGTCATATGTTGTATCCAACTGATCTTAAGCATTCTTCTCCAGCACCAAGACTCAAAAGCCATCAAGTTCCTCTCTTCTGACTTCCCTATTGTCCAGGTCTCACTACCATACCAAGCCACACTCCACACGTATGTCTTCAACAGTCTTTTTCTTATTTTTAGGTCTATACTTCTGGATGTGAAGAGATTCTTCTTTCTATAAAAGGCGTTCTTTGCCTGAATAATTCTACTCCAAATTTCTCGTTTGCTGGTTCCATCATACGTTATCAAGCTTCCCAGATACTTATATTCCTTCACATGTTGTATTCTATCATTCTCGATATAAATTGCTGGTGCTCTTCTATGACCTTCCTGGTTCCGACTGCATACGAGTATTTTTGTTTTATTTTTATTCATCTTCATGTTAAATTCGTTTTTAAGGATGTTATTCATTACATGAAGTATCTGTTGAAGATCATCTTCATTATCTGTTGTTAAAGCAATGTCATCTGCGAATCGGAGCATGTCAATCTTTTCCCCATGTATATTTACTCCAACTTGAATATCTTCTCTTATCCTATTTATGGCATCTTGGACATACAAATTAAATAAGTAAGGAGATAGGGAGTATCCTTGTCGTACTCCTTTTCTTATTTCAACCTCTTCCTGGTTATTGCCAGATCTTATTATTCCCCTTTCATTCTTATATAAACTATGTATTATTCTTCTATCTCTATAAGAGATTCCCACTTTCTTTAGTAACTTGAACAGTATATTCCAATTCACGTTGTCAAAAGCTTTCTGAGATCCACGAATGCTACATATGTTGGTATTCCTTTTCTATTTCTCTTTTCAATTATTTGTCTTAGAGTTAATATTGCTTTTCTTGTTCCAATGCCCCTTCTGAATCCAAATTGTTCGTCTGTAATGTAGTTATCAAGGTTGTTCTCTATTCTCCTAAGTATAATACGTGTAAGAATTTTAGATGCATGTGTTGTCAGGCTTAATGTCCTAAATTGATCGCAATTTTGTGCTCTGGCCTTCTTTGGAATTGGAATTATTATGCACTTAGTAAAGTCAGTAGGTACTATTCCAGTTTCATACATTTTGCATATCATTCCATACATTGCATCTTCAGCTTTCTCTCTGCAGTTATTTAATAGTTCTGCAGGGATTTTATCTACACCTGGTGCTTTTTTGTCTTTTAAATCTTTCAGTGCTCTTTTAAATTCCGATTTTAGTATTTGGTCACCTCTATTCTCTGCATCTGTCTGGTCTTCTTCCTCTATTACTTCCTTATTCATAACTTCATCTCCATAGAGGCTCTCTAGATATTCTTTCCATCTCTTCCCAACCTTTCCCTCTTCATACAGGTATTGTCCATTCTCATCCTTAATACCACATGTCTTCTGTTTCTTGTCACCAAAAAATTGCTTCACATTTCCATATGCTTTTTCTAAGTTATTTGCTTTAAAATCGGTGTCTATTTCATCACATATATCACATAAGTATTTTTCTTTGTCTTGCTTGCTTTTCCTAACAATTTCATTTCTCAGTCTTCTATATTGTTGTTTTCCTTCGTCACTTGTGGCGTTTTTGAACCTTCTTCTTTCAGTTATCATTTCCACAACTTCCTCACTTATCCATGCTTTCCTGCTGTTTTTATTTTTATTTTTTAGCAGTTCCTAGTATTTCCTCCTTCCAAATTCCCCACAGAATTTCTATTGGTTTCTCGAATATGTCAGTATTTCTTTCAATCATTTCATCTGTTCTTCTTTGGAACTCATCTCTAATATTTGGCATCTTAAGTTTTGTCACCTGTAGATACTCAGTTTTTCTCGTAACGATGTTCTTATATTTGAGTTCCGCGTGCATCATGACTAGATTATGATCGCTTACGATATCTGCACCTGGATAACTTCTGCAATTCTTAACCTGGTTCTTAAACCTTTCTTTTACCATTATGTAATCCAATTGCGCTCTTCTCGTGTCTCCAGGAGCTTTCCAAGTGTATCGTCTTCTCTTGGGATGGTTGAAGAGTGTATTTGTTATGACTAATTTATGCCTAGTGCAGAATTCTATCAATTGTTCACCTCTCAAATTTCGGACTCCCAGTCCAAACGGAAATACGGTATGCGAGATTTAACTTGGGGAAGCTGAGTCTTTTTCTTGTGAAGTTTATATTGTGTCATATGATTCTATTGTTTATGCTTGTTGAGCCAGAGGCAGATGACCTCGCTGTTTTGCCCCTTAAAACCACAATAACTAACAAACTAACTAGTAGAACCAAGTTTGAATCTATTGTGTGGCATGATTTGTTGGCCCTTGTAATTCATGGTACTGTGAATTGCATCTTTTGATGTGTAATACAGGAGGGGGGAAGGAAATGCATGATGGCCGATTTCATTGTTTTGTCTCATTCAAACTGGATCAAACATGTCATTATTTAGAGTTTTAGTTTGTGAAGAGTCTGTTTTGGGGCTCTGCCAAGTTTGGTTGTGCGAGAAGGAGGTGTCCTCCTAAAAGGTCTATGGTTTAGTTGTGAAGGTGGAAGTTATAATAGCTAGCCTAGTAAATTGTGAGATGTTTGTAATTCAGTAGGAAAACAAAATGTGTGTGAGGGCCTTGGCCTAGAATTAATTGGAGAACCAAATTTGGTGTTTTAGTGGCATTGCTTTAAGTTATGAACCACATGTTTACATATATTCATCAATCAGTGGCACCGAGTGGAACGATTTTTCATTTGTGCCCAGTTGAAAGGACAATTTAATGTTAGTAATTATGAAACTATATATTGGTCACGTTCCCCACCACACGTGGATAGAAAAGTCTGTGTTACGAGTACCTAAGACCTGCGCAGGCACCAGAAAAGGTAAATTACTTAAAACATTATATCGACTACTGAATTTAGAGTAATCCTTTGTACGAACAGCCTGTACTACGGCTCAATTTGTTGGTTTATATCTTAAGAATACTGTATGCAGTTTGAGTGGTCCAGTGTCTGCATCTTGACCCATTTCCTGTAAACATGGTTTGGTTAAACTATAGTGATTTTCTTTCGAACTTGTCTTTTTTATATTATTATTTTTATTGCCAGGTTCATATGGAAAACTTCCTTTTTCAAACCTCTTTGTTTTGTGCCTGCTTCCACTTCTTTGATTGTTCCAGCTCCCACTTTCCTGAACCCTCCCTCAGTAGCAGAGTAACTAGGGGTTAGGGAAAGGTGGGACAAAGATATCACCTGCAAGACCCTTGCTACTTTAATAACATGCCATGTAACAAAACCAGGGTTGATACGCTCTCAGGATTTCAAATTTCCCGGACTTTTCCCGGTTTTCCAGACCAAAATTTAAGAAATTCCCTGACCGCAGAGTCATTTGTTTCCCCGACTTTTCCCGATTTTCCAGAGCAAAGTTTAGAAAATTCATTAACCATAGGGACGACATTTACCTTAGGTTTTCCAAACCTAGCAAAAGTGCATTTACCTTTAGGAAACGTTCTTCTGTATGATCGATAAGATTAAGTTATAATGTCGATTATTCAGGTCCGTATTGACGTAACTATAACTTTGAAAGAATAATGGATTTTCCGCCTTCAATACTTTGTTTTTGTTGGACAGGCTGAGGAAGGGGGAGTATTTACCCCCGAAACTAGTCCCTGTAAGTAATAGCATTAAACAGTATTGAAGGCGGAAAATCCATTATTCTTTCAAAGTTAAGATTAAGTTAGAAAAACTGATTTTAGACTAATTATTTGTGCAAGGCTATTCTTAAGACGCGAGGAGAAATGTTGTAGGAGATGAAAATAATAGTGATAAAAAAATATCCGAGCAATGTTTCATTATATAAACCGGACTTGTATGTAGTTCTCTGTAAAGTTAACGCGTTTCTTTATAAGTATAAAAACAAAACAAAAAACACTACTTCTTTACTGAAATAAATAATGTTTATTACGATAAGGACAGGAACATATTTTTATAATAAATGTTAATTTGTTATCAACTTAAAAAAATAACTGTGAAGAAGGTAATCAACCACCGATTCTTACTTTCTAGTCAATCACAATAAAAGTATCTATAAACTGTCAACTGATACATTTTATTCTAACATTAGATATTTAATATCAAATGAGTTGTTTCAGTTAATATGCCGTCTTGTGTACAAGATGTTATGATTACCAAGAAGTTGCTCTGATCTTGGCCGTTTGGGGAGATTTCCTTTATCCCCGCGGAATATCACGAAATATATGCGACGTTACGTGATCGTCACCGAATTGTGTCTTCGCAGTACGGAAAAATATTGAGACGTCACACGATCGGCGCTGGTCTCAGCCGTTTGACGCGATTTGTAGTTTTCACGTTCGAACACTGAGAAAAATAGAGATTTACATAACCGGTTTCATTTTGAGTCGTTCGACGAGATTTCTATTGTCCTTGAGGTCGGGCACGGGAAAATATAGTATTACGCAATCGGCGCCGCTTGCTGTCCCTTTGACAAGAATCCAGTTGTACTCGTCAATGAATGCGGAGAAATATCGCGATGTATCGCAATTGCTGCCGCTCTCGGTCGTTTTACGAGATTCACGTCCTAGCGGTTGGATACTGAGAACGCGATATTATGCAATCGGCACCGCATCCGGCCGTTCAACGATTGTCTGCCTATCTGTCCTGGTAGAATGGCGGAGGCAAGCTTGAGCTGGGGCATGGTTAAAATTCACGAGCAGTTGTGGACATGTTGTATGGTCGGCGCCGTGATTCCCGCTGTCCCTATGCTGTGGTTGGAGGTTCACGGTGGATCACGAGAAGAAATGAGTATCGCGATGATACGTAGTCTGTTATTTCTAAGTGGGTTGATGCACACTTTTAAGTATACAGTAATGGAAAAGTGGCGAGTAGGGTTCGGAATGTTTCGTGATGGGTTCCCAACCACCTTTGACAGGATTCCCACAGTCCTCTTGGACACAAGGTCGCGACCGGGCACGGGTTTTATGACTTTTACGCAACTGGCGTCGATCTCTGTCCGTTTGACGAGATTCCCGCAGGCAAGTCGTGCGGTCAGCCGACCGTCTTGAGGATGTGATTTTGGAGGATGAACGTTCGAGGTAGGTATCGAATATTACGAATTATTCAGAGATGATTGCACGAATAATACGACAAGAGGCACATTTTCTTTCGAATTCAAATTATACAAGTTTTCGAGATAACCGGTTAGATTATATATCCAATGGAACCAAAGTTCGAAGGAATAGACATATAACAGAGTTTCGAATTAACCAAACGGTTGTCGCAAATTTATGAGACGGATAGATTTTTAAAATATACCGTCGTCTATGTATTTCGGAGCATTTTTGCAATTTTTTTTTCGAAACTGTATCATTTTGCAACATCGCGGCAATAAATTATATCGCATTACTTCTGGACTTCAATTTGAGATATCCAAATTTAGAGGTCAATATCAGAAATGAGAGGTCTCTGTCGAGTTTCGGAAGTTATCGCAAATAAACGTCTCGCAAAAAGTCAGGTTTCCGAATAATACAGAAACATTTCACATAAAATTAAGCTCTCTTCTTGATGCCGAAAATATATGTTGAACCGATCATGTATACAGTACCACTGAAGGTATCTTCAGTATGCATTTCCTTGAGGTCGTGCACGGGGAAGCCTACGCAATCGGCGCCGCTTGCGTGAAACTCGCTTCATCACAATCTGTGAGCCTTGCGGCGCGGGTTTAAATGATTTAAACCGACCACAGCGAATTTTTGTTACCTCCGACTATCCAGACATAAAAATTAGCTACTTTTCGTTACTTTCATTACCCGTTTGTAAAATTAGCTACTTTTTCGTTACATTCGTTACTTTTCGTTACCGGTAGACACCCTAGTATACCAAACAAAAATAACTGTCAACCTTAATCATTCTTTTTTTTCTTTCTTTTTTTTTCCTTCTTTCTCTATCTCTCTTTTTTTTTACAAAATTCCCTGACTTTTCCCGATTTTCCCGGATTTTAAGGTTTTCCCGGTCACGTTGTTGTTGTTTGAGTCTTCAGTCTTTTGATTGGTTTGATGCAGCTCTCTATGCCTCCCTGTCCTGAGCTAATCGTTTCATCTCTACATAGCTACCATACCCTACATCCGAGGCAATCTGTTTAACATATTCTAACCTTGGTCTACCCCTACAGTTCTTGTCCTCGACCCTTCCTTCCATAACTAAGCTTGCTATTCCTGGGTGTCTTAGTATGTGTCCTACTAACCTATCTCTTCTCTTCATTAGCAGTCGCCAGAAACATCTCTCCTCTCCCACTCGTCTTAATACCTCTTCCTTTGTAACCCTATCTACCCATCTGATCTTCTTCATTCTCCTGTAACACCACATTTCAAATGCTTCAATTCTCCTCTTTTCTGCTGCACCAATAGTCCAAGTTTCACTTCCATAGAGCGCCACGCTCCAGACAAAGGCTTTCAAAAATGACTTCCTAATACCTAAATCTATATTCGATGTCAACAGATTCCTTTTTTGTAGAAATGCTTTCCTTGCCTGAGCCAACCTACTTTTTATATCCTCTTTGCTTCGTCCATCACCGGTTATTTTGCTTCCTAAGTAACAGAAGTCTCCTACTTCCTTCAGCTTTTCACCTGCCAATTTGATGTCCATAGAGGTTTCTGATTTATTTCGGCTGCATTCTAGTATTTTTGTTTTACAATTATTAATTTTCCTCATGTACAGTGGAATCTCGTTAGTACGTTTTTCAAGGGACTGAAAAATTTGGACGTCATATGCGGGAAAACGTACTACCGAAAAACGCCATACTGCATTTACAACGTATAAGAAAGAACGCGGCGTATATATGGACGTTCAATCCCCGACCTTAGTAAGTGATGTATGCACTACTACAGTCACGACATAAACATAGGTTATCAGTAACTTACACGCAATAAATAACATAAAAAATAATTACTGTACCTCTACACTACAGTATAATACAGAGTCTTCATTTTTGCTTAGCAAGGACATTTTCGCTCTCTCTCGCGCTCCGCCAGTGACGGCTCAGTTGCCGGCGACGGCGCACGCATATGTAGGCCTACGGCAGAATACGGTGCTTAAAATCAGTAGCCTACCATGCAGTTTTACTGGCCATGATTTACAGTAGATGCTGAAAATGTTCCCCATCCGCTTCCAAACACATATAATACAGGGTCTTTCTTTATATTTGATCAGCAAGGACATTCTCGCACTCCGCCAGTAACGGCTCTGTTGGCGGCGACCGCGCACGTATATGTAGGCCTACGGCTGAATACGGTGCTTAAAATCAGTAGCCTACCATGCAGTTTTACTGGCCATGATTTACAGTAGATGCTGAAAATGTTCCCCATCCGCTTCCAAACACATATAATACAGGGTCTTTCTTTATATTTGATCAGCAAGGACATTCTCGCACTCGCGCTCCGCCAGTGACGGCTCTATCGCCGGCGACCGCGCACGCATATGTTTGAAGCATGTGCTTGCTTGAACCACTTCAATAAAGCGCTTTCTAGTTCAGGAAACTGTCCCTCTCGCACACGTTTCCTTTTGCCACTCACCCCTTCTTCGAATGCACGTTCAATTTCCTTCCTTTTGCCGAGAATCGTGTTCAGTGTAGACGGAGGAATGTTCCACTTTCGCGCTATATCCACACGCTTCATGTGAGGATTGCAGACCATGTCTCGAATGTATTTAATCTTCTCGTCATTAGTTATCTGCCGTACTTTCTTCTTATCCATTATGAAACACGCAATAAAATAGGTCATAACTGGACGTGAACACTAAGAACTAGAAGACAATAGTGCGGAACACGAAGACAGTAATGTGCCTGCGTGAGAAATAAACAAAGGGAAAGGGGTGAAGGGCAGCGGGAGAGAGACACGTCACCTGTGTTGCGTCATAGCTATAGCCACTTCTACGCCGTCAAACACGATAAAATCATCTACACTGTCAATAACTATCAGAGAATATGAGACAATATCGCGTCGTGTTTTCCAGAAGCCGAATTTTAAAATGAAATAAGAATAAAATACGGTTCACTAACAAATAGTTCAACGGAGATTTGATCGTTGTAAGCGGGAATACAGAACGTATTAAGGGGATATATCAACATGAATTTAGTAGGATAGGGACTTGAGAAAGGAGAGAAAGGGCAGCGGGAGAGACACACGTCACCTGTGTTGCGTCATTGCTATAGCCACTTCTACGCCGTCAAACACAATGAAATCATCTACACTGTCAATAACTATCAGAGAATATGAGGCAATATCGCGTCGTGTTTTCCAGAAGCCGAATTTTATAATGAAATAATAAAATCCGGTTCGCGTACAAATAGTACAACGGAAATTTGATCGTCGTAAGCGGGAATAGAGAACGTATTAAGGGGATATATCAACGTGTATTTTGTAGAATTGGGACTGGGACTTGAGAAAATCATCGCGCTAAGCGGGAAAACGTCGTAACCGAGAACGTGCTAACGAGATTCCACTGTATTCTTTCCGTAAGACGGAGTCCATACCATTCAAATCCTCAGGCTTGTCGGCCAAGATGACGATGTCATCAGCAAATCTCAGAGTTGAAATTATTTCTCCTTGAATCTTCACTCCCACTTTAAATTTTTCTCTAATTTCCTTCTTTGCTTGTTCAATGTAAAGATTGAAAAGTATGGGTGATAAGTTGCAGCCTTGCCTTACACCTTCCTGAATATCAGCTTCTCTCTCATGTCCTTCAGCTCGAATGACTGCTGTCTGGTTTCTGTATAGATTGTAGATCACCCTCCTATCCCTGTACTTGATTCCAATAGATTTCAAAATGTCAAACAATTTAGTCCAATCAACGTTATCAAAAGCCTTTTCTAAGTCTACAAATGCCATGAACGTTCTCTTATCTTTCCTTATTCTACCTTCCAAAATCAGCCTAAGACTTATTACAGCTTCCCTTGTTCCAACATTTCTCCTGAAACCAAACTGGTCTTCACCCAACTCCCTTTCTATCTGGCTTTCAATCCTCTTGTAAATTATTCTAGACAGGATCTTTGAAGCATGAGTAATCAAGCTGATTGTACGGTAATCTTCACATCTGTCAGCTCCCACTTTCTTTGGTACAGGGATGATTACATTCTTCTTGAAATCAGGGGGTACCTCACCTGTCTCATAAATCCTACACACCAAGTGAAATAACCTGATCAGACCTTCATCTCCTATGCAGCGTAGCAACTCAATCGGTATATCATCTATGCCTGGTGCTTTGTTCGTGCTTAAGTCTTCCAAAGCTCTATCAAATTCTGATCTAAATATTAAATCTCCTTTTGCATCCTCATCAATTTCCTCCTCCCTTTCCATTACATGATTCTCAATCTCCTTTCCCTTATACAAATTCTCTATGTAAGCTTTCCATCTCTCAACCTTTTCTTCCCTATCTGTTACAGGCTTTCCGTTTGTGTCCTAAATGTTACAGCACTTAGTCTTCTTTTCCCCAAATGTATTCTTAATCCTTCGATAAGCTGTGTCTTCTTTTCCTAATTTCAGACAATTTTCTACACCTGCACATTTCTCTTTCAACCATTCTTCTTTCGCTTCCTTGCACTTCTTGTTGACCTCATTTCTCAGACGTCTGTATTCTGCTTTCCCCTTTTCATCTCTTAAATTCTTGTGTTTCCGCCTTTCATCCATCAATTCTAGTATATCCTGAGTGATCCACACAGTTTTCTACCTATTCTTTCTTTCCTACCAATGTTTTCTTCTGCGGATTTTGTTATTTCATTCTTCAAAAGTGCCCATTTGTCTGCAATAGAAGTTTGTTTAGGGTTTTTCATTAGTCCTTCTTTTATACTCTTCTTGAATCTTTCGTTTACATCCTTTACATTCAGTCTGTCTATTGCCCACCTTTTTGGCTTTTGACTTTTCTTCAGTTTCTTCAACTTTAATCTGTATTTCATTACAACCAGATTGTGGTCAGAGTTTATGTCAGCACCAGGATATGTCTTACACTCCAAAATCTGGTTTCGAAACCTCTGCTTGACCATAATGAAGTCGATTTGGTAACGCCCTGTATCTCCTGGTCTCATCCATGTGTGTATTCTTCTATTGTGGTTATTGAATAAGGTGTTAGCTATGACCAACTCATGTTCGGTGCAGAATTCCATCAGCCTGCTTTCTCGATCATTCCTTTCACCTAATCCGAAATCTCCTACTATCTTCCCTTCTCTCCCTTTTCCTACCACAGCATTCCAATCTCCCATTACTATAACATTTTCATCACCCTTGATATACCTCAGAATTTCGTCTATTTCTTCGTAGGCCTTATCACGTATCAACCCTGAAAACAAGTTAAGTACCCGGCAGTGAGAGTAAACCTTGGTTGGTTGGTTCCTCAGTTTAGGGGCTGCGACAACGCGGTCATGTAGCCCCGTGTACTTTGTGTGTGTGTAGAATCTGTCTGATAATCGGTGTTAATTGTGGTGGCTGTATTAGTGTGTGTATCAGTTTTTTAATTCAAGTAAGGACTGCAACTTTGAATTTTTCAAATAGTTCCTACTTTTTCCGCGAAACGCCACCTCAACGACTACTAGGCCTAGTTCAGAACTTAGCTACTAGATGCCACCGCAGTCGGCTCTTGGCAACGAACGTAGGAACCTAAGAGCGTTGTTTACATTCTTAACCTATACAATTTAGCTTCACACAGGTGTAATTAGTGGAAGGTTCTTTAACATGCCTTAAATCTATGACATGGGACCGCCGGCTTTACTTCCCCTCCGAAGGAGGCATACTGAGGGATTTTTAACGCTCTTAAAAAATCCGACGGCTTTGGCCGGGTTTGAACCCGCTATCTTGGGCATAGAAGCTCAGCATGCTACCAACTACGCCACCGAAGCCGCTCAGAGTAAACCTTAACAACTAAATGGTTTACCATAGGAATCAGTGCTTGCTCAACATCTACACTGTAGATCTCTCAGCTGCTGTTTCCAGAAAATTCATGTATGCATATGATACAGCCCAGTGATTTAAAAAACGGCTGAAACCACACACGCATAAACTGAACAAGAGTAACAAATAGTAGTCCTGGCAGCTCAAACCCAAAATGTATACACCATGTGATCAGAAGTATGAAGGTGATGTTTGGACCATCAATATGGTGTTGGTCCACCCTTTGCCTTGATGACAGCCTCGTTTTACCAACTGAACAGTCCAATGGTACACCAGGATCAAACACTGGCAAACTGAATGAGATGTCTGGACAATCTTCAGTTTCTTAGAAATGTAAATTTATATTGATCGATGACAATGCGCAACTGTCAGCAAGCGCTGGATCAAAGGTTGACAATACTCTCTTATGTGTAGGACGCTAGGAAGCAGGTGTGTGGCAGGTGAAGTAGAGGAAGCTTACATGAGGTATGGCATGGAGAGGTTAAAATTAATCACAACTGACTTGACATGTCAAACGAATGGAAAATGGAAGAATACCAAAACATGTTAGAGAATACATGGGAAGGAAAGAGAAAAAGAGGAAGGCCCCGAGCACGATGGATTGACTTGATTAAGACTACTACAAGGAGATGAATTATTGGACTGGAACAGACTTCTGGAAGAAGAAAGTGGAGGAGTACCATAAACGCACCGTCCCGGCCTTAAACTGGAAAAGGGGTAAGGATGAAGTTGATTGTAGAACAAAATTTCAGAGTGGATAAGGATGGGAATAGGAGGGGTTTATCTTAACATTCTTCCTCACCTTGATTTTATCAGCATTATTAACAACAATGTCTCTCACTATAGGCGATGTAAAATAAATATTCTTCTTCTTGCCTTCTCTACACCTCGTTAGGAGACATGTTGGTTGCAGCTCGCTCTCGATATCATAGAATTCCCTGGAACAGTAGTACTCATTCATTAGGGTAACAATCCGTAGCAAATACAGTTGCAGATTATACATAATAAATTACAACACCACTGCAATAAGAGAAGAACTATTCGTTACTTTGATATATTTTTATATACTGTGTATACACGAATACTACCCACTATTCTCAAAAATCAGAAGTGAAATATTGGTGTAGGCATGAGTTGAGGTTGCTACTAAGATCATCCCATCAGAAATTCGGTGACATCGCTGGACATCACTAAAAACGATATACGGTGAAAACACACCGAACACATTGTTAAGCATAGCACACTATAATATTGGGGTCGCCAAAAAGATGCTCTAATGATTGCCATTGGAATGCATATCTTACCACAAAATCTCTACATTTTGCAGTGCTGAGATTTGCCCCAAGTTCATGACTTGATGACAGTGAAGACAGCAATACGGATAGCAACGGGGGGGGGAGGCTAGTTTTTTTATATTGTTATTAATTTTATCTTCGTTAGGTCTAAATACTTTTTGTGAAGCATGAACATACACCAGTGAAAATGAAAATCCACAGCCTGCTTCCAGTCTCCGACCGGGTCAGGAATGGAATGAATGAAGCCCCCATCTAGCGGCGAGGATATGGACTGTGCCGGCTGCCGAGGCCTGACGCACTCCTCTGGGGCAATGATTAAATGAATAACAGATGAAATGAAATGATAAGGGAGAGTGTTGCTGGAATGAAATTGTGACAGGGAAAACCGGAGTACCCGGGGAAAAACCTGTCTGCCTCCGTTTTGTCCAGCACAGATCTCACATGGAGTGACCGGGATTTGAACCACGGACCCAGCGGTAAGAGGCCGGCGTGCTGCCGCCTAAGCCACGGAGGCTTCGAGCATACACCAGTATTAAAAACAATTATTTTTGTGTTACAAGTAGCCATTTTGTATTCAGCCTGGCCACTCCCATCCACCACATTAAGGTAGCATCTTCGATCTTTGCAGAATATTCGCTGTGTGGATGTTGTGATGAATCATTGCTAGGGATAGGAAAAATTCGCTATGGCGAATTTCGCGAATTTTTAAAAGAAGTCATACACAGGTGATAATGTGTTATAATAACCCTAAAAATTGCAAAAACAAATGTTTTTGAGCTCGCGAATTTTCGCGAATTTCGCATAAAACGCGAATTTTCGTGAATTTCGCATGAAAACGCGAATTTTAGCTTTTTTCGTTTTTTTTTCCTTTATAGTGCTCTTCCGATAATTCGCGGCAATTAATGCACAAATTTCCGCGATTTTTTGAAAGCCACGAATTATCTGCAATAATGTTTTTAAGCCAGGCAAAAAGAAAACTATTGGTTAAAATATTGAAATGTATTTTAAGAACACGCAGAAAAAAATAATTATAATACTTTATGTTCGACCCTGACTATTATGTGTCAGAAAACGGTACTATAATGAGGCTCATTATAACACTATTTTGCATTATGAAACAGTTTCTCCCACCAATCAGAGCTCAAGAAACAGTTGTTTGACCAATTAGATAATTAGATGCACTGAGTTCCACGGCCTTCTAATTTAAATGTCACTGCCTGGCCTAGTGTCATAGTAGGGTAATCGAGGAGGCCATGGTCAAATACAAGGCATTCTCTGCGTCTCATGCGCTCTGTTCAGTACATAAAACTGGTGAAATCTCTACAGATATTTATGAATATTTATGTTCGAACATGGAATAGTTATAATAATTATCGTCGAACATAAACAGTCGTATGCAACTCGCCTATAATGGTAATTAAGACATTTGTATGGAAATTATAAGACTCGCATACGCTCGTTTTATAAACTTACTCGTGTCTTAATTATTGCCATTATAGGCTTGTTGCATAATGTACTATTACAACATAGTATTGTAAGACACACTACGAAGATTAGGCCTACACCAATATTAAAAACTAAGAGAAATGACTGTAATCACTTTTTGTTTCTTAGATAGTTTATTTTTTCTTAGGCCTACACCAATATTAAAAACTAAGAGAATTGACTGTAATCACTTTTTGTTTCTTAGATAGTTTATTTTTTCTAGTTTTAGGTTGTACAATTCTGAAGAAAACAATATATGAGAACGAAAATTCATCTCGATTTTCTATATAAGAGATAAGTGTGACTATAGACACACTAGCTTGAGTGTGGGAACTTTCGGGATTTCCGCTGCATCACTCCTTCACTTGACATGCACTGGATCTCAGTTTACCTCACCGACAGTCAAATTCCGTACAATATCCTCATCGCTTTCATGTCTGAAACCATGATCGTCTTTATCGAAGTGTAACTACTGAATGTCTTTTTCTTCTGCATCTTGGCATTCATCCAGGTTTTGCCCTAATGTCACCGTAGTGAGACCACCTTGCCGATTTAAAATATCGTCGTCACAGAAGCTGACAAAGGCTTGTTTTTGTGCGAGTGTAGTAGCGGTAATTTTCTCTCATGACTTGACTGCATGGAGAGCATCCAACAAACACGGAATGATCGGAAACTTAATGGTAGATAGCGGACCTCGCTTTCTGCATACAGCGATCTTTATCAATCTCATCCTGGTAAGTTACTAACTTATTGAGGTTTTATGGACCAGAACAGCAAGGTCACCTCCCCCTTCATCCTAGTAACTACTCGACGCGTGGCGTCATATAGTGCGCCTTTCAGACATGAATATCTAGATGGCAAGTATCCATATCCAAACGTGCCACTGTTTCCTGAACCAGTCTTAACCAGGTGGTCTTCTTGGTTTCATTCTGTAGTGTACCTGTCAGAGTACTTGAAAGATATCGTGCAATTTATGAATGAAGTAGTAGGGACTGATAACTCTGGTGTTGATTTCCTGAACAATGTTTCACATGACGAAATACTTGAGATTCAAAGAATTTGGCACAGACATCACTAAACTCATCCCAGTCTTATCAGACTGTTCACCTTCTAGATGGACATCTACGGAGAATTCAGCAAGCCCTTAAACTTGCTGTTTCTGGAAATTACGGTACCAACATTAAGGAGCTGTTGGAGGGTTGTGGAAATGAGTTAAAAGGAGAGAAAATACATCCAGTTTTAGTAAACGCTGGGTCCCATGCTCTTAGAATATTAATCAGCCTGAGATACGTTGACCCTGGCAACAAGATTTACAAATGTGTGCGTTTGATCCAGCAGAAATAGTGCCAATGAACATCAATGAGGACCTTGCAAAGAAAATTAAGAAGTTGTCATTCTGTGGAACACTGGAAAAAAGTGAGGTCATTAGAGGATACAACGAACTGCAAACTTTAATCAAGAGGCAGATGCACGACAGGACCAAGACAGATATTGTTCGAGTTTTGCAAGGAATGACATTTGTATTTCCAAAGTTCTCAGAATCTGTGCTGAAAACCATTTTGATACCCTGTTCAAACGCTAACTGTGAACTTGTTTTTCAGCTTACACTAGCACGTTAAGTGATACATGTTACCGTTTGTCACAAGAGAATTTGGATCTCTTCACTGAAGTATACTTTGAAGGATGACTGAAATGCGTTATGTTATCCATGATATTTAAAAAATACCGCCTAAAATTTAACATTTTGAAAGTACCGAAAAGTGCACTTGAAAACACCGAATTTGCCACTTTAAAATACCGCTTTCTTCACTCTGAAATCACCGAAAAATTCCTATCCCTAATCATTGCTGATGAAAGATGTAAACTTTGTTTATATTGATTAAATATGTGCAGCATCAAAATAAAAGAGCTTATTTTTACCCTCTCCCTTTCTCAAAAGAATGGATTTTTACAAAGTTCGTGTCTATAGGACTCTCCACCAATTTCGATATTAAAAATTGAGAGAAAAAAAGGGGATTCTGTAGCCAAAAATTAATGTTAATGCGATGACGGTAGTTACAGAATGCCCCAAAAAGTATTTACTGATTTCCTGGCAAATTTATCGCCATGGTATAATCGCAGCACCCTACTTTTCAAATCCAAACTTGGTTTATAAAATTCCAAGACATAATTGTCACATAGCACATTCGTATTCGTGCGTTGGTCAGTTGCACACAGTGCCGCAAGCTTACAACCAAGCATTTCTGTTTGTATGGCAAAATAAGGGAACATTGCGGCAAAGAATTAAAAGCAAACAGATAACAAAAAGGTTAAAATATATACAATATTTACAAAGTAGATAGTACAGTTTAGACATTTACAGCACAATGTCCAGGGTATTCAGCCAGTGGGCAGCATCATCGGTGGCACTGTGTAGGTCTTGCATGGTTCCTTCAAATCTCCTCCTTGGACACTCGAGGGCAACATGCTCAATGGTCTAAGGTACATTGGCACAGTCGCAGAATGGGCTTTGAGTTTTTCCCCCACTTGTGCAGCCAGAAATTGCATTGTCCGTGATTTGTGTGGATCCTGTACAATGATGTCCATACCTTTCTCGGTAAATTAGAACCAGGCGGTTCTCTGCAGGGATCAGTTATTAAACCCAGATGATCTGGTTTTGATGCAGCCCATTCTTCATGCCAGGTCTTGTCAGCAGCAAAATGTGATGAAATTAGCTTTAATACAGCACTTAGAGCGTCGTTTATCCGACTAATTGGGACCGAAAGTGCTCCGGATAACGATTTTTCCGGATAATCAAACGTGTTTATTTCATAGAAAAAACATGCACAATAGATTATGTTAATAACCACCAAGTTTCTCATTTAGCTGCAACGCTTTCTCACATAACAAAGGTCAAGAAATGGGATCTCCCATACTTCTTGTCCGAATAAACCATAAGTACACCGCTTCGTCCAATTTTTATCCCTAGCTGATCTCACGGTTCTGCTCTTTTTAGACCCTTCTTCCCTATCTAACTTCGATGCATAATTCAGAATTTCAACTTTCCTTTCTTCAAATCATAAATTGTGGATTTTCTAACACTAAGTTTTCATTAGACACTCTCCCCTTTATCCAGTTATTAATGATCTCCACTTTCTTCTCAATGGATAAAACATTGCGATTTCGTTTTTCTTTTTTGTCACTCGTAGAAGCCATTTTCACAACGTAATACAGTATAGTATAGTATAGGGGGAAAGGCACCGGGAATAGACGAAGTGAGTGTGGAGATGGTGAGAGCAGCAGGGGTGATAGGAACACAGTGGCTCTTTTGAGTAATGAAAGTGATATGGAGGGAGAAGAAAATACCAGAGGACTGGAAAAGAGGGATAATAATACCCATATTTAAAAAGGGAAGTAGGAAGGAATGCAAGAACTACAGGGAAATTACACTCATGTGCCACTGCGCTAAAATATTTGAGAAGGTACTGGAGAGAAGAATTCGGACAGAAGTTGAAGATGGGCTGAGGGAAGAACAGTATGGATTCAGGCCTGGAAGGTCAACAGTTGACCTCATCTTTGCTGTAAGACAGCTACAAGAACACCATTATGAATATGGGAAAGATCTGGTGATGACCTTCTTGGATATTGAGAAAGCATATGATAGTATTAATAGAAACAAGGTATGGGAAGCAATGAGAGCAAAAGCAGTGAACAAGGAGACAGTGGCAAGAGTGAAAGCAATGTACGAGGGAAGCAAAAGCTGTGTAAAGGTGGGAAGAGAGAGAACGGAATGGTTTCAACTGGAGAGTGGTCTGAAACAGGGAAGTGCCCTCTCACCCCTGTTATTTATAGTGGTGATGGATGAAATCATACGAAAAGTGGTAAATAGCATTGGGGAAAGGAAAATGAAGGCAATGTTGTTTGCTGATGACCTTCTGGTATGGGGAGAGGATGAGGAAGAAGTACAAGAGCAATTAGATGAGTGGGAGAAGGTAGTGTTATCATATGGGATGAAGTTCTCAGCACAAAAGAGTGAAGTGGTCATCACAACGAGGAAGAAGAACAGACGGGATATGGGCATAACACTTGGAGGACAGCAGTTGCAGAAAGTAGAATGCTTCAAGTACTTGGGAAGCATAATTGAAGAAAAGGGAGGCAATAGGATGGAAATAAATGAGAGGGGAAGGTGCGCAGATGGATTTTTCAAGAGTGTTAGGGGGATGATATGGAATAAAGATGTACCACAAAAATGTAAAGGAATCATCTACAAGACCTACTTTGTGCCAATTTTGACATATGGTTCAGAAACATGGGTGATGAAGGAAAGGGACAAGAATAAATTACGAGCAGTGGAGATGAAGTTCCAGAGGAGTAGGGTAGGAGTGACAAGAATGGACAGAGTAAGGAATGAGAGAGTCAGGGAGATGGTAAGAGAGGAACCATTGCAAAATAGAATAGAGCGATCTAAGCTACAATGGTATGGACATGTGAGGAGGATGCAAGAGGAGAGGGTACCGAAGAAGATGTTTGGAATGGAAATGACGGGAAGGAGGCCAAGGGGAAGACCAAGGGACAGATGGACAAAAGGAGTTAAGAAGAGTGTGGAGGAAAGAGGAGTGTGCTGGGACACAGTAAATGACGAGAGATGGTGGATGGACAGGAAACGATGGGAGAGGCTTATGTTCCAAGCAGACCCGACCAGCGGTTGGAAACTGCTCAAGATGATGATGATGATGAATACAGTATAGTACAGTACACACACACACTCTCATACTGTAACACATTGAAACATTATAGAGTAAACAAACGGAAGGTGACAAAAGAGACAACAATTGAAAACGAGAACCGACTCACTACTGTAGTGAGCGCGCGCTGCTCCGTCTTTTTTTTTATCGTCTGGATAATTGACTTCCGGTTGTTTGACGTCCGGATAAACGACATTCTACTGTATTCAATTCAAAATTAATTTTTTGCCAATATTCATAACGTGCAAATTTTGACTGTCTCCTCACAATGAGGGGGGCATAAATCATAGCAACAGCACAGATGGTAGCAGTAGGATTCTTATCTTACCTTATTACTGGCCACAGGGGCTCATCTTCAGTAAAGAACACAAAGGGATCCTCCTTGTACCCCTGTATCCGTCTCTTTTTTCTCTGTGGCTCCCTCATAGGCTTTTCCTCTTCTGGCTTTTGCTCTTCAGTCTTATCTTGAGGCACATCAGATGATGTTTGTGTGGAAGACTTAGCAGCTGCCTCCCATGGAAGAGGTGCTACTTTCTCCAGTAAGGCCACAAAGAAACAACCAGTGTCCTGGTGATGAGGCAAGATTCTCAAGCTGGAACATAAACCATTTTTGCTAACTTCCAAAAACCAAATTATGAACATTTATTAAATTAAAATTTTCATGGAGGAAATAATGATGCAGTGGTGCACTTGTCAATCACATGGACTGGGTTCATATTTCTCATAGAAACATGAAGCAATCAATATTGAGCCAGTGGTGTTATTTAACACAAAAAAATACTGTTGGAGCATATGCAAGACTTACAAAGAATTTCTGACAAAATAATCCAACCACTATTTAGTGTAGACACCTGTTTAAGTGGTCTAAAAATTAAAAAAAAAACAGCCTCATAAATAAAGTTAAATGAATTTTACTGTACTACAGATTACACAAAAACTCAAGAACGGATATAAGCTATTTTAGAAACATAGTACTGTATAAATGAAGCATAATTGAAGAAAAGGGAGGCAATAGGATGGAAATAAATGAAAGGGGAAGGTGCGCAGATGGATTTTTCAAGAGTGTTAGGGGGATGATTTGGAATAAAGATGTACCACAAAAATGTAAAGGAATCATCTACGAGACCTACTTTGTGCCAATTTTGACGTATGGTTCAGAAACATGGATGATGTAAAATATGAGCAGTGGAGATGAAGTTCCAGAGGAGTAGGGTAGGAGTGACAAGAATGGACAGAGTAAGGAATGAGAGAGAGAGATGGTAAGAGAGGAACCACTGCAAAATAGAATAGAGTGGTCTAGGCTACATTGGTATGGACATGTGAGGAGGATGCGAGAGGAGAGGATACCGAAGAAGATGTTTGGAATGGAAATGAAGGGAAGGAGGCCAAGGGGAAGACCAAGGGACAGATGGACAAAAGGAGTTAAGAAGAGTGTAGAGGAAAGAGGAGTGTGCTGGGACACAGTGAAAGACGAGAGATGGTGGACGGACAGGAAACAATGGAGAGGCTTATGTTCCAAGCTGACCCGACCAGTGGTCGGAAACTGCTCAAGATGATAATGATGAGTACCGTATATACGTGATTGAGATAGTCATTTATCAGCCTTGCAACAACCGTGTATAAATAGTTCTTGTTTCGACCGTGTATAAATAGTTCTTGTTTCGAACACTTCATGCTTTAGTATTTTACCAGTAATAGTTGCCACACTTCCTAAGTTTTTTGACAGTTTTGTTTTTGTTTTTAGAGGGCAGTGATTGTTAGTGGGTGTCATTGTTGGTTTGGTAATATTTTGTAGAGCTATTTTGTCTTGTATACATTTGGATCTGATGATCCTCGCTTGACCAGCAAAACATGTCATCCCTTAGTTTTCTTCCTCGTCTGTAGTCCAAACCAAATAGAGTGAGGACCATCCCTAAAGAACAGGGCTCTCCAAAAGGTCACAATGACTCACTATCACGTTTATAGCATGTGCTGATTACAACAGCGCCCCAATAAGTCCTGGATGCTAGCATTGCATTTATTAGATAATGATGAGTATCTTAGTTGTGATAATTAAGACTTGCTGTGAAGTACGTCTTATCACTTGAACATGGTTAAGTATAGAACAAAACATGGAATTTGGCTAGTGGAAACTTATCTTCTCAAGAAGTCTTTCAGTAAATGTGTTCGTAAGTTTTAGCGCTGTGAGATTTTTACTTGTGGGGGAACCTCAAACAAAAGGTATACAGAAACAATCTGCGCACTCTGGGGGCTCTCGAGAACGAAATAACTTGAAGATGAATTACAGCTGTAACCGAACTTTTGTAGTAGGTTACAGACATTGCTTTTAGTTTTTTTTTATCGGGTTGCCAGCCATGGACACTTGTTGGTAGGCCACCATGGAGAATCTTGTGTGCTCTGCCTTGAGATTCTTTGATGGTGGTCAGCCAGTGGCTGGACCAGGTGGCCATGGCTAATTGAAAGGTTCCATGGATCTTAGGGCAAGGTTGCCATGGGAATCAGCTGTTGATAAGTAGTAGAGCAGGCAAGAAGGATGCTGCCAGGCTGATTTGAAGCTAGTTGGTTTTATGAATGATTACAATGGTATTGATTTTTGTTGAGAATTGCCAGGCAAAATGGGAAGCTAGTTGGATTGATGCTGAATGGGAGCCAGTTGATGCACAATGGGGAATGGTATTGATAATTGATGCTGAATGGTAGCCATTTGCTGCACAAGGGGAATGAATGATTGGAAGTGTTGATTTTGTGTGGGATGCTATGCAAGGATAATTGAAGCTTGCTTATATGTTGACAAACAAGGAATTGTTAGTTTGATTTGCCAGAAATGCAGGTAATGGAAGCTTGCCTTTTATTAATAAATTGTGTGTGAATTGAGAAGTTGGTATACTGTCTTTGTGGATTCATTTAAAGCTAGTATTATAGCCCCTATACCCAATACCCTGAGGTGGGAAGTTTTATTTAAGTTACACAGCGAGTGTACCAAAACTTCCTACGTTGGTGCAATGTGTTTTTAGAAAATGAAGAACAGCATTTCCAACAACTACTGTAAAATTCATGTAAGTAAATATGATTATTAAATATGTTAAAAAATGTAAATGTGTTTGACTAGTTAAAACGCTCCTCTCCTGCTAGCGCCAGTGCCTTGCTAAACAGATGGCTACACACAGAGCCCCCCCCCATCAAAGATTTGAAAATCTTCCACGGTTGAAGCATGGCACTTTAATGTAAGTGGATAAATGCACCCGCCCTGACAGCAGAAGATTTGGGTTCGAATCCCAACTGCAGTCACACTTTCAAGTCTTACTCAACAGTCATTAGAAAAAGTTACCATTTGTGCAGATTAAACTTGTCAACATCCTCTGGTTTTGGTGGAAACATCAGTGGCCGTAACTGGGTCTGCCACTGAGCTGGTACATCTTCATAGCTGTTATAAACTGTAAGGTCCCGTGATGCAGGCTTCCAGTGAGATACACCAGGAACACATTTCAATCCGGGGAGCATTGAAGAGGCATCTACCAACTTAACAGCACCTGAAAAAGTACCATACACACAGGGCAAACAATCAAACAACTAGCTGCAGACTCGTTCAGCTCTTAAGAGCTCCGCTACAAGAGTCATACACAGAACTCTTCTACTGATTATAAATGATTACTGTTTTAAGGGGCCACATATCTAGATTATCGGCAAATTAAGTCCAAATTCTTGAGTAACACTATCAAAATTATTGTGTAAAAGACAGGAACATTCTTGAGCAAAAATAACAAAATCTTGGTAAAGGAAGAAAACATTCTTTGCCTCTTGAAACAATCACCAAAGTCATAACTTTTGTTGAATGTTTTGTTCATTCTCAAAAACATGTAAATAAAAACATCAGCCTAAGATTCGTAGGAATAGCATGACAAGTTCAAGGTTGGTGAAAGAGTTGGCTTACACCAGCATCCAAAACTGCCTTGATAGTACCATATTTGTGTATGAGCCACCATCGCACCTCTATTTATCAACTAAAAGAAATTGGTAGGGGAATGTCGGGAGGTATCAGACAGTTTAACTTTTTTGCCATAAATCTTTCATTGAATAGGAAAAAAATCATGTAATGCATTTTATATGCATTTTATTCTTATATTAATATACTCACTTGAATATACGAGGGTTGCTTTTTTAGTTTTGGCAATGATGCTGCTGCATTATGTTGGAACGGTGTTGGACTCTGCCATTGTCACCAAAAGTTGCTAACCTGTATCCCCTCCCTTAGAGCACATGACCTCGTCCGTCCCCTCCCCCATTCGTATGCAGTGGCGCCTGTTAGATGAATAGTTGTGGGCAAGCTCGCGCAAGACGGTCGCAATGTTTTCAAAGCAGGAGCAGAGAACATGGATAAAAATTCAGTATGCTAGGGGTCGCAAGGCTCGAGAGTGCCACCAAGGACTGCACGAGGCGTGCGGTGCAGCTGCGTTACCTTACAGAACAGTAGCAAGATGGGCGCGAACGTGTGGAGGACATGCCTCGATCTGGTCACCCACCAGTAAGTGATGAAACTGTACAGATGGTGTCCGCGTTAGTGGAGATGGATCGGAACGTAAAACTTCGTGAATTAGCGCAAGATACAGGACTGGGGAATTCGACTGTCCTCCACATCCTGAAGGACTGCCTGAAAATTAAGAAAATTGCATCAGAATGGGTTCTGCATGACTTAACCGACATGCAGAAATGGCTGCGATATGATGCTTCTCGTAAGCACTTGCAGCGTTATGAGCGCGTGTATTTTGGGTTCGATGTTATTGTTGGTAATTTTCTGTATAGCCCGACCCAGCAGTCTCTGCCGCGGCATGACCGGAGAGGCGTGGCTGCTGAACAGAGGGAGGAGTGGGACTGTTCTAGCTCGACTCAACGCCCGCGTCACTTTTAAACGCGAAACAAAACATCACGCGCACCGCTGGGTGTAGTTTGGCAGGATACGGTTTCTACATATGAATAGGATGAAAGGCAGCATTTTCATGAATATATAGAAACATGAATCACAATTCTACGCCCAGTAGTTTACTTTTTATGTTATTTTAAAAGTCGCTGGCTTCGTGGCTCAGTGGCAACGTTCTCGCCGGCTCTGCCCAAGGTTGCAGAATCGAATCCTGGCACAGTCAGCTGGCATTTGAGGGTGCTCAAATGCGAGGGAGCCATGTCAGTAGACTTACTGGCACTTTAAAGATCCCCTTTGGGGCAAAATTCCGGCACCTTGGCATCTCTAAAAGCCGCAGTAGTTATAGGGGACCTAAAACAAACAATAATATTTTAAAATTACCGTATATACCCGAATGTAAGACGAGGCCTAGTTATCAACTGCCTCTTACAGATTTTTTCAAAAAAAAAAAACTCTCTAAACTTGCATAATATATGCCCTCAAGGTCGTGCTTTCATTTTTATAACGTCTCGTGTTATCGGAAATCCCTCTGCCCGCTTTTCCAAGACATACTCTATAAATTCTTTGTTCAAGAATGGGAGACGTCATTAAATTAAGATATGTTGATCACTCAATTACTGCTCATAAAACTGACTGGTTGTTCTTGTAAAGATTGTTTTAAAACATATTTCCGTATGCTTTCGAACTTATAATTTATCCGCTTAAAATGACATGTATGCGTAAATCCTAACCTCAAAATGTACGCTATTCGTATATGCATGGTAATTAAACATAACAAACCTTAAAAGATGGTATATTGGCTTTCACGGCCGGTGAATTAAAACTCAGCAATTCTTCTAGGTTTGTGCCGTGTCTTGTGTGGGGTTTCGGGGACACCAAGAGCCCGCCGATGAGCCTAGCTTGGTGTCCTAGGCGAAACCCCACACAAGACACGGCACAAACCTAGAAGAATTGCTGAGTTATAACAAACCTTATTTTAATCTTCATTAACGCATTGATTTGTTGTGAGTTACAAGATGCCAACACCACATACTACTTTGCAAATAATAATATTTTTTTTTTAAATACCCTGAATATAAGACGACCCCAAATTTTTATAACACAAAAAGTGGGAAAAAACCTCGTCTTACATTCGGTTATATACGGTATTTGAAAGAGGACACTCTCCATCGATCATTAATCACTCACTCATCAATTACTACCCGTAAAACCTCCTGCAATGTAAGCATGGTTTTATATGAATATTGGAGTTGCAAAACACATTCAGTGTGCCTGTTTTTTTTAAACATGTCTTGTCATAATAGAAACAAGCCTTAAAGAAAACTAATCAGTTGTCTTGTCATAATAGAAACAAGCCTTAAAGAAAACTAATCAGTTAGCACATTACACGAAATAAAATAAAATAATTAAGAAAAGTACGGGACATGAAAATGGACAAACCAAAAGAATAGAAAACCTGGAATTTATTTATTTTGTGCTCTAGAATGCATGTTTTGCCTTAAGTATTTTGTTCTTTGCAGACGAATGTCCTGCCTCTCCATCAAAACTGTTCTGTCTTCCTCCACTTGAATCCATTTTACATAAAAGACGTCGTAATCTCTCTTTACTGCTTAAAAAATTGATGTCCTGTTGTAACTTAGAAAGTAACAGTCGAAGCGTGGACATTTTAATTTAGTGCAAAGCAAATTCATATATATATCGTCGTATTACTTCTTGATTAAAATTATCCGCTGAAGATTTGGTAGCTGCTCACGGTCTTCTGTACTAGCGTCAATATTTTCCTTAGGATGCTCCGTTCTTTCTTTTCTAAATCCACTGTTTCTCCTTTTTTGTTTAAAATAAGGCATTCAGCACTATAAAGAGCTTCTGGTTTAATCAGCCACATAAATTGTGTTATCAGTTGACACCAGAGTTGGCACATCAGATTTCAATTGATCAATCACATGACCCATACTGTTACTGTTTGTTGATGCTTCTGTTAGATAGTAGCACAGGGAATAACTTTGCATGGATAAAACACATTTGAAGGCCAAAGGAATTAAAGTTATGGTCAAAGTTACTCTACGAGTAGTTGCCCAAAACTTTTATCCAGAGATTGTAAAACAGACCTTCACAGTTCAAAAAATAAAAAATAAAGAAAACACTTAGCACATTACTTTTATTTGCATAGCAGTACTACTATGTACTTTCCCAATAAAACATTTTCAGCTGTAATGCATGCAGTAAAAAAACATAGTATGCAAGAACAACAGTGAGTTAAAAAATCCAATGGAACGAATCGACTGTTTGACTAATCATTCGAGTGTGAAACAATCCATTATTTGATAGTTTAAACTAAGTCAATCACTAGGAAATTGCCCATAAGACGACAAACTCTTAGCAAGTTCAAGTGCTGCACAACAAGATTTATTGTACCCAGACAGGATCCATCTTCATCTTTTGTAACCACTGCCATTGAAGAGAACTAACTGTACGTCCCTAAATTTTATGTGCAATCCTTTTGCGAACTCTAATTGTTCGGTATACTTTATCCCAACCCGGCAGGATCTGGATAAGAGGAAATGATGATGATGGTGATGATGATGACATTGCCTTCAGGCAACCGAGACATCTGGGAAGTACATAGTCTAGGTATAATATACAGTAGAACCATTATCGTCTGCCCTAGGCTCGTCCGCCACTCCCGTTGATCCAACCGTGCTCGAACCGAACTTGCGCTGACTCACTACCCGACGCGCCATTGTTGTTTACAGGTACTTGTTGTTATCGCTTGTCTATTTTAGTGCTCCGTTATCTCTCGTACCGTTTTTTGTCGCCTGTGTTTTATACAGTACATACAGCACTGTGAAGTTTTTAGTGCTTGCTGTTCGTTGGTTTTACAACATTGTTCTTATCTGTTTGTTACAGTACTATACAGTAATTTGTTTTATGTACATTGTGTGTTTTTATCATTTTAAATGATCTTGTCGACTTCGTCGTTACGCTGGGGTCTGGCGTTACGTTGCGGTGACGGGACGAAATGTACTCAGATGCACTGAGGTGTGTGACGTCATAGTACCGCTTGGTGCATGTGTTCCCCGACAATCTCTACTTCGTTAGTATAAGACAAAAATCCCCGATTCTTGGATGTCACAGGTAATCTCGAAAACCACTGGATGGATTTTGATGCGGTTTCCACCATTCTGTAAAGGATATCTCAAGGAAAGATTCTGTAGAAAATAATTTATGTATGATCAAAGGAACCAAACAGTAACTATTTCAGTGAAAAAGTCGAAAACAAACTTGGTGTCCGTGCGCTTCTTAAGCTTACGCTGGGCAAACCGTTAAAAATATCAATATACTCTGAGCGTAAGAATTGGTCAGCATGAAAAGTTCTACAAAAAAGTCCCTGAGAGCATATCTCTATCTTCAATACATCGCCCACTATAAGTGCTTTTAGACTGGATGGAAGGGGCACGTCATCCAGCCATTTCCCTCCGCACGCTAGAACTTGCTTTGCCCTTGGTTTGAACTTGCCGTTTGCGAGTAACTTGAAACAAGGTAAAGTATTATAAAGCAAGATAAGTATTATGCAGATAATTTTCTAACATGTCAAGAGTCTTTGGCTTCGAGCAAAGCGAGAAGCCTCCAGCCTTTCTAGCATTTTTCAGCATTTGTAGCATTTAAAATGATACAAAGTCTAGTCTTTCAGACTGACTGCCACTTTTTTTTCAACATGTCAGGAGTGAAACATAAACACGTTACTCTTTCTTAAAATGAGAAATTAGCAGTGCTACGAAGACGGGACAAAGGGGAATCTCTCCAAAGAAATTTGCCAAGGAACTCATATTAGGCGTTACGACAACAAAAGATTGGAGAAGAAATCTGAAGAACATTGAACCATGTACAGTAACGATAGATGGTGAAAACGCTCTTAGGAATTGCAAAACATTGAAAAAGCCTGATCTTGAACTGCTTGACAACGCATTGTGGATGTGGCTCTACCAAAAATGAAGGAAAGTAACCCCAATATCCTGAGTTCAGAGATTGTTTATTTTAATGTTGTCTGTTAGGTAATCAGCCCGAAGGCAAGTACCACCGTTAGGTTATGTGAGTAGATACCCACAAAAACTCAAGGCAGCGCTATATTGAGGCGTACTAGGCAACATGAGGAGTGAGGTAGTTTGCCATTGCTTACCTCACAGAGTCAGAACAGCAGTACTAACCCTATGAGTAGAACCTTTCAGAGCATCCACAGGCACTGAATGTGCCCTGAATGGCATTACTAAGCACCATCCATACCTCGGTAGCTTCCATATAATCACAGTCATGAATGAGACTGAGACATCGGTGAAAAGCCACATTTTACTCTAGCCTGTGCCAACAGACAAATGCTAATGTACTGCATTCATCAAGAGATGGCAAACAGGCCAATTTAAATGTTAATCCACATATTTCTGTACTTTTGATAATCTGACCTTTTTTGCGTTCCGACCATCCCCCCAGTTCCAAAGGTGACTGATTACAGGTGTTATACTGTAGATCACACAGCACATACATTTTTATAGAAAGTTAACAGGAATTTTGGATTACAAGTTTGCATTAAGTCTGGGGATGACAACGCCTTTAAATTACTATTTACCTATATTCTGAATTAAAATTATAAAAACAGACATCTTGAGTTACAGGGAATCAGGATTCCTTTGAATTAGTTCAGATTTTGAATTATTGAGGTTTTACTATTAGTCTTCCAGAAAAAATTCAGTTAATTTTCATCTGAATATGACCCCTAGATTTACCTAACACTACCCCACATGAGTCAGTTAAGAAGTTACCAACCTTCAGCTATCAACAACATTCTATGGATGACTGCCTCATTTTCAACAGGATTGAGTGAGCAGGTAGAATACACCAGGCGTCCTCCTACAGCAAGCATCTCAAGTCCACGTTGTAAGATTCGTATCTGGACACTGCAAGCATTCTGCTATAAGGTATTCTTCTAGGCACTAGCATACTCTTGGATACAATAATTATGAGTATATTGCTAAACATTGTTTCATTAATAAATATTGTGTAGTCTATAGCATTTAGTTGGTTCTTAAGTTTAGGGGCTGCGACAACGCGGTCATGTAGCTCCGTGTACTTGGGGTGTGTGTAGAATCTGTCTGATAACCGGTGTTATTTGTGATGACTGTATTAGTGTGTGTATCTGTTTTAATTCAAGTAAGGTCTGCAGACAATCAATTTTTCCAAGTAGTTCCTACTTTTGCCGCCAAACGCCACCATCAACGACCAACTAGTTCAGAACTTGGTTACCAGATGCCACCGCAGTCGGCTCTTGATGACGAATGTAAGAACCTAAGAACGTTAGTCAAATGTTTAACCTATACATAATTTAGCTTCACACAGGTGTAAATAGTGGAAGGTTCTTTAACATGCCATAAATCTATGACATGGGACCGCCGGCTTTACTTCCCCTCCGAAGGAAGGCATACTGAGGGATTTTTAACGTTCTTAAAAAATCCGACGACCTCGACCGGGTTTGAACCCGCGATCTTGGGCATAGAAGCTCAGCAAGCTACCAACTACGCCACCGAAGCCACCTCTATAGCATTTAAAAATAACTTTTTGAATGATTTAATTAGGATTTCTTAGTATCAAAGCTTTTCAGACATACAGTTTGCAGTAAACTGATTGAAAATAAGGACTAAATGCAATCTTACTTGTGACAAATGTGATAAAATAATGTTATGTGTAGATCATGTCAGAAACAAGGTGGTTTTCTATAAGAGTGGCAAAATATGGCAGCAATTTGAATTATTAGACACATGCCTAATACTCCGTAATGAACCAAAGTTTCATCAAGCTGAAATGTTGGATGGAGCAGCTACTGTTAAAGAAAATCTGTATATTCCAGTCACACCTTCTAAATTGATAAGTACCACCTTTTCCAACTTTGTAAGTGAAGGTGAGATGGAACTGAATGGGTGAAAGAAGAACTACATGAATCCAGAACCTCCAGCATGGTTCGAACTCTGTGACATGGTTGGACTCATTTGACAGGAGCAAAATAGACTATATTCCATGATGGTCCCTCACCTCCTCTGAGAAGATAGTACAAGAAGAATTACAAAAAAGAAATTAAGATGAAATAAAATAGCAAACTTACAAGCAGGGATAAAATCAATGTATACTAGAGCATGTAATAGAAACATTAAATTTCGTGAGAAATTAAGGCTTTAAGCTATAAGTCATGCAATGCACCAATAATGCAAGGCATGTAGATGAAAATTAAGAAAATTAGAATGTCTGATCCAAGCAGGACTCGACGTAGTAGCTAAAATCCTCCATTTCTCATTATTGCGATTGAAAAAGAAATAAATCTTTGAATCTATAGATAGCCCACAGCGGGCGACAATCACAAGTCTCCAGCAACATAGATGTATCATTGCCAAGTAAGAATTAAAGAGTCTCCCAATAGCTCAGTGGTCAGACCACCAGTCCACAAAGTTGAAGTTAAAGGGTTCGAGTCCTGCTTGGATCAGATATTTTAATTCTCTAACTTCTCTCTTCATGGCTTGCATTATTTGTACATAACACAAAGTAATAGCGTAAAGCTTTAATTTTTCATCATTGAAGTTGTGAAAATCGAATCCTTGTATATACCAATGAAAAGATTTGGCATTTTGGTTGGAAAAGACACACTTTGGAGTGAAAAAATCAAGATAGAGATGCTCTTTACAGAGTAATGTACATTTATTACTTTAAAAATAAATTATGGTAGTTTATAGAACTTTCTGGAAAGAAAAGTTATTGGTAAAGCAGAAGATCAAAATACTGTAGGCTACTTAATTAGTAGCAATATTTTCTCATTGTATTGCTAATGTAAAACTATTAAACCGATGAGTAGGGACCGGAAAAATTAGCATCCATTTGTTTCAAAATTAGCAACTATTTTCTTCAAAATTAGCATCTATTTACAAAGTTAAAAATCATCACATTGTAATATTATTTTAACGACTCCAAGTTTATGAAGTGCAGTTATAGTCCTCAAACGAAAGCATTCTCAGTACTTCAGCATTGCTTTCTTTCAAATTGCACCGTCTGTCTGTAACCACTGTGTTGTAATGGGACAACACATGCTCGCTATCTACATTGTTCGTTGGGGTCCACAACAATTCAAAACAGTATTTAGCAAATATGCTGAACTCTGTCTGAACTGCAGTTAATGCAAGCATGATATCACATTTTTCACTTTCTTTCATCTGGGTTGATTTGCATTTTTCAGAGAACAGTGACCAGACCAGATTTTGTTTAGTGAGAGCACTCCAATCAATTTCTCAAGCTCAGCTAATTTATCAATGACATTCAAAATTATATTTTTTGGATACAGAGCTTGAGAAATTGACACAAAATGCTTATGGATGGGGTATTTAGCTTTCAATATGGCTAGCTTGCACTTTGAAGAATGAGCAGCTTTGACATATGTGTCCCTACATGCAGCCTGCTCTAGAGGAGTGAGCTTAATCAAAGCACTTTTAGTTGCTGCAGAAAAATTCCCTTCACAAATTAAGGTAAGACTGGTGTCAAGGTTATGCAGTTTGGGGTAAAGAAGATGAGAGGTAGGATACAGAGACCCTTCAAGTTCAGTAAGGAGGTCAACCAATCCAGCTGCATGATCTGTGACAAAAACCATGTGGGAGTCAAGTCTATTCACTTCTCGGGTCAGTCAGATCACTCAGGTACTTAATACCACAGTTGTTGATGTCTTTCAAGCCTGACATCTTGAAAAATGTAACAACATCTGTAAAGTAAGCACTTAAATTGAAGACAGCCTGAAACCAGCTATTCCATCGGGTTATGACAGGTAAATATTTATATTTTCGCTTTCTTGTGTTCAAAAATGCAGACTTTACCATCGCAACCACATGATTTAAATCTGTCATCACTGTGACCCAACAATTGCCAACCAAGATGATCTTATGTGCCCAGCACTGTTCATGCATTAAATGATCCCCTACGACCACTCTTAATGTTTCATAACATCGGGTCATGTATGGGGCACTGCCACTAACAAACACTTTATCCGCATCATATTGTACACTATAACTCCGCAGAGCTTCTAAAACCGCACGGGAGCAGTTTGTAGCATATCCTGCATCAAGGTAGTTCACAGAAACAACGTGCAGCTCTCTTTTCGATCCGGCTGGGACTTGGAATGTGATAAAGAAACAACGGCCCATTCTATCTGTAGTTTCATCACAGAGTATGTTGATGTTGTTCCCCATCAGAGCCTCTGCTGTTCTTTTCTGGTGGTAAGATGCAACTTCTAGAAAGGAAGAAAGACCTCAAATTATAACAAAATAATTTAAAATACTGGATCAATTGGGTACGGGTAAGATAGTTCGATAAGGAAATCGCGCTCAAATTCGGTCTCCTTCCATTCTGAGTGCGGTTTCGATGTCGAAATATCTAAACCGTACCCGATCAATGTAGTCGAAACTAACCAACTATAGCCCAATTCACGTAGAGTTTTCACACATGGCAGCTCTTCATTAGAAAACTCAGTAATCCAGGCTCTTAGCTCTTTGTTTTCGAGCTTTTCCAGAGGTATATTTGCTTTGGCAAATACTTCAACTGTGCGTTTCGAGAAGTTATCTCTGGAAATTTTTCGTCGTTTACAACTATCCAACTGTGTAAGCACAGAAGTTTGCATTCCTTGAGACGTACTAGCAGCAAGGGTTGAACTTTTGTTATCGCGTCACATACTCACGTGTTTTTCCGATTTAACATGTTTCGCAATGCTATCCTTTTTTCCCACGCAACTCAGCAATTACAATATTTACAAAACACTGTCACTGAATCTGTGGCATATAAACCAGCCTCTGAAATTGCTAAGCCCTTTCGTGCGAAGTTATCGTCGTGCGCCCCATAACCTAAACAATCGCTTGATTTTCTTCTCTCCACTATTCACACGCACCTTACACAAAAACAGTTTCAACTTTCAACGAAGAGTATGAACAACAGGAAAACAACGCTGCATCTATTTCGATATTTCCATGGCACTCGATTTACTTTTCGAGAATACCTATTCCCATTGTAAATATCAATTAAAGTCAGCAAGCAGTGATCGATCGACTACTTTTCTATATATATCGATCAGAGCGGTCGAAAGATTTATGCGTCATATTTGCAGTATTTCTCATGATTTCGCTGAAATATGTGGTTTTCGCCAGTAAAATAACACATTTTCGCAGAATTCGCACCAAAATCACATATTTGTACTAATTTCGCATTTTGGTCAAAATTCAAATTTTGTCGCATTTTGAATTTAGATACCACAGCGCTTCAGAACACCTTAAAACTATTTAAAAAAATGGTTTTAACACATATTACAAAAATTCGCACTTATCGCAAATGCAAATTTTTCCAGTCCCTACCGATGAGTAAGGGCCGTAAAACTTCAAACTGATGAGTTTTGCATATATCGCCAATGCTAAAAAAAAAACTACAAATTCTATGCATTAGATAATTTTCTCCTACAAACCAAAATTCAGGAGACAGTTTATCGGGACAACAAAACATGGCTCAGGAAACTTGAAAATAAGGGACTGTCATTGGGGACATTTGGGACCCCTAGATGAAAGGAAAGTTTGATATTCTAGCAGGATCCAGTGTACCCAACATTTGCTGATGAGCCCAATTTGTTAAAACCAGAAACTACACAATATACTTAGCAAAAACCAGCGAGATTTGTTGCTGTTGTTTGTGTTTAAAACTGCACTGCATCAGTTTCTGAATCATCAAACAAAACACAATTTTGGTACCTCGACTCATCAGATATATACCATAACTGACAAAGTTGCTAAAATTCTCTCCTTACCTATGAAGATTGTTTCCATTAGCAGTGTTCCACTTCAACCAGATGTCCGCATTCTTACGAAGTGTTCCATCTCCAGAGCATGGCACATCACATAACACACGATCAAACTTCACTGTTTCTTCCTTACCTTCTATAATAAACCAAACAATATACTGTATGAAGATTTATACTTCAAAACTACAAAGTTTACAACATGACAATAGAGAAGAATCTTAGGACTTTTACTGTACCTTTATTTTTTAAAGTTAAGTTGGGTAAAACAGCAGAATCATGATTAGTAATAACAATGCATGGAGAGCTTAACCGCTTCGCTTGATGGACCAACATGTAGCAACGATTATTATCAATATCATTTGCGATCACGAAACCACCTGAAATATAAAATCCAATTAACTGGGTATGGTGCTAATACTTCCAGGGAGTAACCAACTCTCTTTCAAAAAAGCAATGATAATTGACACACATGTCTTACTTGGTAGTTTGCCATCTTCTGCATGGAGCATTTCAATCAGCTGGGCTGTTTTTGAGCCTGGTGCAGCACACATGTCTAATACCTGCAAGTCATGCACAGCAAGAAATTAAAAGCTTACACATACTCGATGGAAAGCAAATACCATTAGAATTTGGAGGGTACTGTATTTCTACACTTTATTATTGCCATTTCCTTAGTCGGGGATGAGTTGTTATGTGGCAAATTGTTTCTATAGCCAGATTATTTATTTATCGTATGGCTTTTAGTGCCGGGAGTGTCCAAGGACATGTTTGGCTCGCCTGAGTCCGTAGCTGCTTCCAGCGGACACCCTATTAAGGTGAGCTACATGTTCCGTTCAATTTCAAGTAGTTCCAACTTTCGCTACCAGATATCAATGATACCTAGCGGTGAACGTTGGAACTTTGATGGAGCGTTTCGACGAAATCTAACCCAACAATTTAGCTTTACACAAGTTTAGTCTGTGAAAGGATCTTTTACAAGCCATAAAGCTATGACATGGGACCGCCGACTTTACTTCCCCTCTGAAGGAAAGCATACTGAAGGATTTTTAACGCTTTTAAAAAATCTGCCGACTTCGGCCGGGTTTGAACCCGCTATCTTGGGCACAGCAGTTCAGCATGCTACCAACTGTGCCACCGAAGCCGCTTATAGCCAGATGGTCTTCCTGATGCCAACGTTATAAGAGGAGTTAATGAGAAATTAAATTATGAAGATCAATGAAATAGGGCAAGGAGTTGAAAGAGTATTTTTTTATTTTCCAAGTCCCATTCCCAATTTGCAAAATATGTTGAAACAAATTCTGATAAACATTACTTTCCTCATACGTAGGCTAAAAAAAAGGATATTGCATAAAAAACTAGCTATGTATTGAACTGTGGAAAATAATTCCTAAATTTCTACAAGAAATTAATTTTAAAAAGAAATTAGTCATAAATTACATAATGTACCGTACAACTAAAGTAAATACCTTATGGTGTGGTTTTACTCCCAAAATCAATGGAGGTATCATGCTAACTGCTTCCTGTCTGCTGATATTGCCACAGCCAGTCTCCGAGATGAGAAAATTGTGAAGCCGGAAGTACACCTCTGAACGACGGATGTCCTTCCGAGACAATTTCAGCTGCCATGCAAGACCATCGGGGTACCTTATTGATATTGAAATTAAAAACAATAGGGGTTCACAGAGCACAAAATAAGAGCACTAAGGGTTTCAGCAGCCAAAACTGAATTGATGATTTGTGAAACCCCTTTGTGGGTGGAGAATGAGTGAATGACATATTCATATTGTGTGAAGGTAGACACCACTGATCTCTATACATGGATGGCTGGTAGCTGTGGCAGCAGTAAGCCGAATAGACGATGACAGGAGGTATAGCAAGATGGCAGAGAGCGCATGGTGCAATATTGCTCGTAGACCACGTGGTCCTTAGAGCGCTCTTGTCTCATTCAGTGACGCCATGCCCAGTGGCCAGGCCTCTTGATTGTAGTTCCACGAGTGTTCTGTGTTGTGTTAATGCAAAAGAAGTAGTAGTGTATTTTGCGAATTTAGATTCGATGTCTAGTAGTATACTTGTAAATTACAAGATTCAATTTCAATGTGTACTATGTGTTCATGTGAATTCTGAATGAGGTTTCAACATGCCGCAGTGTTCAGCATTTGGTTATTTAAAGTGTAAAATCATAGTTTCAAGTACCGGTTTGGTGACCCATCATCCCAGGCAAGTCGGTAATACCTTTACTTCTCAGGCAGACAGGTCACTTAGCCGTAATTTTGAAGTTATTGTGAAGTTAAGTATACATATGCAGTGGTGCTGAAGCAGACGTGATCGGCTAGGCCATAGCGTTTTTAAATTTGATCCCATTTCAGGGTTTTTCGGTTAAGGGTGCGAATAGTTCGCTTAATAGTTGTAAAACTGTGGGGAGAGTATATTTTGAGTAGGTTTTTAGTTGTGTTAACTTTAATGTGGAGCTGAGGAGTGAAATTGGTTTGGCTTAAAGTGCAGTTTGGCCTAGATCTACTTCCCTTTATTATTAAGTTTATTGTGCTGCTAGTGTGATTAAAAGCTGTAGTATTTGATGTAGAGTGCTGGGATTAGTAATTAAGCCCTGTAATCCTTCTCCCCCCTCCACCATTTCTTTCCGATTTCGCACCCTGATAATTATATAGGCTACCGGTACATTTATTTTTGTGTAATTTTTACTGTGGCAATTAAGCTGCTGGTTATGTGATATATTGACAAGGTCTGAATATTTGCTGGTTTCATAAATACGTACAATTTGCTTAAATGATATTTTCATTTTATAAATTAAACTGCGCGTTATTTCATGGAAACAGAAATTCATTACCAAGAACCGATTACGATATGTCGAGTGTATATTGAGCTACGTTTATAGGTACATCATTTGAAGAATGCATAATTTCGTGGCATATATATTTATACAATTTACAAGAAAGTTTCCAGAAATTGTTTTTCACTCGTTACTCTGTTACTGATCGCTAATTGCGTGTACTCAGCACCTAAGTTGATATTTGTCAGCCGTTATTATACATTCATTTTTATTGCTATTCCGGAGATTTATTGACCTCGGAATGACGTGTCAGTGATCCCAATGCCCTTATGCTATGAGTGGACATATCTCTATATTTTTATTTGTTCCAAAGCACCATTAATTACGATTTAAAATTGACTAGATTATCATTGCTTCCCCATAAGGATGGCTCGAGAATGGGCACACCAACATGGCGGACCGGGCGCTCAACCTGGCGTACTTTTTCGTGCAGCGGAGAGCTGCCATCAGCGATCCATGTATAGAGATCAGTGGTAGACACACATTTTACCACAGAAACCACAATCTGAAATTCCCATTATGAGGAGTCTATAGCCTTGAACATAACATCCATTTGAAAAACAATGCTAGTCGTGCATTCCGTACACGTGTCATATCAATAACAACAAACAACAAAGCCTGACTATAACGTAGTGCAGTTTATACAATTTAAAAATACAGAGGACCGGTATAATATTAGGGTTCTTATATTTATTATTGCATATTATCTCTTATCAGTCAGTAGTAACAGTTGAGTGGGACACCCTCTCTCCAGGGGTTATAAATATGGAGGGCCCAGCTGAGGGTATGAGTGGAGACCTCAACGGTATCTGCGGTGGTGAAGGGGTCCTTCGGTACAGCAAAGTTGGCGGAAGAGACAACCCAGTGCTCGGGGTTAATAGAGTAATAGATATTTGTCCATATTATGGACACCCGTAGCGTCTGTACTCCAGAGGAACGGCTACAAAAGACGTCTGTTCTCCGTGTTAGGAGCGGCCTAGTTCATACCTGGCAGAGGTCATAAAATGCATTTGGGAGTGGCGAACCCATCTTAATAATAGACTAAAATGAAAGCAAATATGGTTCAGCCTCGGAAAATGCTAGGGCGTCCCCTGCAGGCGACGCGCAGTTCTTCAGATGCTGGGAGAACTGTGAGAAATGGGCGACCAGCATCGCAATACATCCGAATGGGGACAGTCAACATCTTAACCCTGGCGGTCAAGACTGAGGAGCTAGTGGACTTCATGATAGAGAAGGATATAGCCATCCTCGGTCTCAGTGAAACGAAATGGAAATAAAAAGGGGAAAGAAAACTAAAGGAAGGATATAAGCTGTTTTACAGTGGAGGACAAGAGGCAAAATATGGAGTATGAATTATTATAAGAAAAGCTGTCCTAGAGTATGTGAAGGAGGTGAAGAAGATAAGTGACAGGATGACCATAGGAAGGATACAGTTCTAGACAGGGACAAAAGATCTGGTTCAAGTATATGCTCCACAAATGGGGAATAAAGAAGAGAACTTAGAAGAATTCCTAGAAGAGGTGGAAAAATATATCGAGGATAAGGAAATAATAGTAATGGAAGATTTGAATGCGCAAGTGGGAAGAGACAGACAAGGAAGAGAGGAGATTTTGGGACCATATGGTTATGACAGTAAGAATTCAGAAAGGGATTTCTTAATGGAGTTCAGTCAGCGGAACCAATTAATTATAGGGAATACGTGGTTCAGAAAGAAAAATAGTCAGAAGCTAACGAGGTATGGATGGGGAGATAGAAAAACGAAAACTCTGATAGACTATGTTTTAGTCGAAAAAGGACATCGGAAAGAGCTAATGGATGTCACAGCCATGCCAGAGGAAGCCTTTGGAGGAGACCATAGGGCAGTGGTAGCAAAATTAAAAGTAAGAAAAGTTATGAGATCACCAGAAAAAAGGGAAAGAAAGATTAAGGTCTGGAGACTAAAGGAAAAGGAGGTTGCAGTTTAAGAAATAATTGTAAGAAAAGATACAGAGGACGGATATTACCCATGTGGAACAAGAATGGGAAAAGTTCAAGAGTGCATTTGTAAACAGTGCAGAGAAAACATACGGTAGAACATCAGGAAAGGTACGGGAAAAGGCGACAAAATGGTGGAATAATAGAGTGAAAGAAAAGGTAAGGGAGAAGAAGAAAACTTGGAAGGAATGGAAAACAAAAAAGACTGAAGAAAGTAGAGCAAAATATATAGAAGTAAACAGAGATTGCAAGAAAGTATTTGCAGAGGAAAAGAAGAAAAGCTGGGAAGAATTCACTCAGAAATAAGGGAGGATTTAAATTGTGGAAAGAAATTGCTGTTTGGAATTATAAAAAGTAGAAGAAATGAAAAGGGGAACACTGGGTTCGTGAAAAGCAAAGAAGGTGAACTATTGACAAAACCAGAACAGACAGATGGAAAGAATATTTCAGCGAGCCGTTGAATGTAAGACGCCAGACATGCGGAGAAGTTACGCAAACAGCCAAAACTGTGGAGGAAAAAATAGAAGAAGAACCAGACATTACTATGGCAGAAGTGGAATGGGCAGTTAGGAAGATGAAGATGGGGAAAGCTGTGGGAATCGACGAAGTGGCAATAGAAATGATCAAGGCGGCAGGACCAGTGGGACTGCAGTGGACATACATACTTCTCAGGAGTGTGTGGAGACAGAAGAAAGTTCCTGAAGACTGGAAAAAGGGAATAATATTGCCAATATTCAAGAAAGGAGACAGGAAGGTGTGTGGTAACTACCGAGGAATCCCCATCATCTCGCATGTTGCCAAAGTAATGGAAAGAATCCTAGAAAAAAGAATTAGAGTAAAGGTAGAAAGTAAAATAGAGGAGGAGCAGTTTGGATTTAGAGGGGGCAGGTCAACAGTGGAACCCATTTTCATTCTGAGACAGAACATTGAAAAGAGTTGGGAATATGGGAAGGATATGGATAGGGGGATAGCCAAGGAACTGAGAGACATGATAAAAGGAATGTGCATGGATTGCTAAAGTAGTGTGAAGACAAGAGTCGGGACATCAGAATGGTTTAAAATTGTCACTGGACTAAAGCAAGGAAGTGTTGTCACCATTATTGTTCTTAATGGTGATGGATGACATCATGAAGGCAGCAATGAAAGACTATAGTAGGGAAAAGATGAAGGTAATGTTTGCAGACGATGTTGTGATCTGGGGCGAGGATGAGATGGAGGTACAAGAACAGTTGGACGTAATAAATGAAAAGATTGAGAACTGGGGATTGAAGATAAATGTGGAGAAGAGTAAAACAGTGGTGGTGAGTAGAGGTAAGAAAGAAGGAAAAGGAGGAGATAAGGAATTGGAAGTGGTGAAACACTTCAAATACTTGGGAAGTGAACTGACTGAAGATGGAAGACTAGATTTGGAAATTAGCAGAATACACTCGGGAGTGCTTTCTACCAACAGGTACGGGGACTAGTATGGAACAAGGATATACCAATTAAGGCTAAAGAAGTTATGTACAAAGCATATTATGTTCCTATAATGACATATGCAGCAGAAACTTGGACAATGACTAAGAGGGATGAGAGCAGAGTACAGGCAGCTGAGATGAGATTCCTGAGAAATATGGTCCAGAAAACGAGGAGAGACAGAGTGAGAAATGAAGACAAACAGAAAGAACTGGAAGTACAGAAACTAAATGACAAACTGGAGCAAAACAGATTGAGATGGTTTGGACATGTCAAAGGGATGAATGAAGGAAGGCTACCAAGACGAGCACTGAAACGACGGATGACAGGGAAGAGAGAACTGGGAAGACCAAGAATGTGTTGGATGGACTCGGTGAAGAATAGCATTAGTAAACGGAACCTGGATTGGAACACCGTGTCGGAAGAGGAATGGTGAAACGACAGAACAAAGAGGAGAGGAACCATATTTGTCCCCACCCAGTGTCAGGTGGAAAAGGGGAAATGAAGATGATGATGATCTCTTATCAGCTGTTTAATGTTTATTTTGGATCCCCCCCCCCCCCCTTCTCCCTCTCCCTCCTTATTCAGAGAAATAAATGTATTGGAGAACTCAACTGATATAGACAAGCAGCTGTGAAATATACATCCTCTATGCTTGGCGCCATGTTTACCACCGAGCTGTTACAGTTTTCAAAAAATTGCTTTTGTTAATTCATTTTTGGGGCTCTGTGTACTTTGGTGAGTGTGTGTTCAATTTGCCTGATAACCTGTGTTTCTGTGGTGACTAAAGTAGCATGTGTAACTGTAATATTAGGGATGGAAATGGGGTAGGTGACCCAGGACTTGAAATAAGATACTATCTTGGCATGTGCATTAAGGAATTCTAGAAAATCCCTGGGATAAACTACGCTCAGGATAGCCGTTTCCAACACTGGAATTCAAACCTCAGAACTTGCGCCACACCATGGGCGTGGTGAGCAATTTAACACTTGGAGTTCCAAAACTGTATTATGTATCTTGCTACAAACTTATTTGATCCCAAAACAAGTCATATAACATGTTATCAGTCACATATTTTATGACAAAGTCATAAAATAAAAATATAACATATTTTGAGGTATGGTGTGGGTCCACCATAGCAGTACGAAATACTGAAGAGACAGTCAGGAGAAACCTGTAAACCGATTCAATCACCATTGGCAATTTTTAAGAGATGACCAAGAATAGACTTGTATGGCCCATGGCATTAAGGTAGTTCATCTATAAATCTATTCTCTAACCCTCAAAAGTCTAAGGAATCTATACAGAAGATATCATCAAACTGACAAGAAAATCTGATTGTTCACTTACCATGGCAAGCACACAGGCTCTATGACTTCATTGACCTCTTTCCCATCATCACTTACAGGAGCATCCTTTTCGTTAGGCAGTTCCACTGGCTTGAGGAAGCCCTTGAAGAATTCACTCTGGATTATTTGTAGTAAGGCTCCAGCTTCTGACTTAGAAGCAGTTATTCGGAATACTGTAGGAAGGGACTCCTTCAGTGATGTCATAAATGCATCCCACTCATCCTCCGGAACAATTTTTTGCAACTGAAAGTTTCCAATAAAACAATACGACAAAATTCCAACTGAGTAAAAACATTGCCTCTGATTTGGAAAACAACTTGCCTTGTAATTAGGTGCCCTAACAGAGGTACCTCTATTATATAGTTTTGCACAGACATGTAGTTTGTTTAATGATGATGATCAATGATAATTGTTGTTTTAAGGGACATAACATCTAGGTTATCGGCCCTTTGTTTAATGAACCATCTATCTTATTATACAGAGATGGCCAAATTGTTAGGGTAAAGATCAACCGAATCAAATTCTTTATTGCAAATTTAGATACAATGCATTAAATACAAGATTTTATTTGAGACGGATTATCCTTTGCAGAACATTCTTGGTTGTATTTTGTCATGAATTCTCCAAATGTACTACAAGAGATCTTTTATGAACCAACATCACATTCATTTAGGCTTTGTTGTTACGCATTTCACTTTAAAGTGCTTTTATATTATTTATATTTTCTATTAAACAATAGACATGAAATTACAAATCTTAAGAAAGCAAAACTCTGTGTTGTCGGAACTAAATTAAATCTGTTGTCGTATATTATATGTAACGAGCAGTGTATGTCATATGACTATCCTAAATAGAAGAAATTATTTCACAGCAAATCATCGACTGGAAATCATTAATGTAATTAATTTCCAACAGCGTTAGCTCAATTGGTTGTCTAGTTAGAATGCCACAAAAACACATTCTCTTCATCAGGATACAGGAAATCTATACATTGTTGAAGATTCTGTGAACCAATTAACAATAATAAATCTGGCTCTATTTAGCTTTACTACAATATTTTGTCCACCTGTGTATAATACGCTAAGGTGTATGCTTCACAAAACTCAAGCTCCTAAACCAGAGGGAGTTAGAAGGTGTGGTTTGTACCAAAATCTTCCAAATCGTCTCAATAGTACAGGAAAAATCTTCCATTTCTTGAAAAGTCAATGGAAATATATTTGTTTATAAAATGCTTTTAAACAAATAAACAAGGCGATAGCACCTGGCAGAACTGTGTCGGGCCGGGCGGATAGTCTGTACACATGGGGCGCACACAAACCATTATGCTCGAGTTCTCGAACGGGTCTGCTAGTTGTATGTTATTGATGTAAAATTTTCTGTTATATTCTCTGTATGGCCAAGGCTGCTCTAATAAAATTATTAACATTCCAACTGAGCTACTGAATCTGAAAACAAGACTATATCCATCTCAACCAAAGAATCATTAAGGTGCCTCACCATCACGTATTTCACTGATTTTATGGTGTGTCGAGACTCAAGTGTATTCAAGCCGAAAAGAGAACAGTACGCGATATTTAATTCAGAGGGATTTTATAATTTTGAAATATTTCTCACCAAATCTTGTTTAATCTCTATATACAAAATCATCATATTTTCTGTACAATTTCAATTTTTGGCTAATAAGTACTTCGAATTTATCATGAAAAGGATCCCTCAGTTTAATTCTTTTCTGCCCGTATGTTGTGGGTTGGCATCAGAACTACTGGAATGAACTACAAAACGATTGGTATTTAAGTAGAAGGCATCCTTAGTGATTATGATAGCTGTTTTAAGGGACCTAAAATCTAGGTTATCAGCCCCTAGCTGTATTGAGAGTTTACTCCAGCCTCAAATATGGAATTAACATAGGCACGAAGAATTACTACAGTTTCCTTGAGGATAAACTAACATATCTCCGTTGTATTAATTTTGAATACGAAGAGGGACTGATGTTTGTAGATTGTACTGTAAACTGTGGGTTGCATAAAACTGAATAAAAGGGGCTGGTGGCCACTTAGTATATCCTTCAATATGACTTTGATAAGAGTGAATACCCTTTGCATAAAATTGTCTTACCCGATAATAAGTTTCAAAATCAGCATTTTCCCGTACAATATCACTGTACGCTCGCCTTGTCTCAGGTGTGTCCCATTTATTCTGGAAAGAAAACAAAAGCAAGTTGTCTAAAATTCAATTCAGTGTATATTTCAATATTAATCTTGGAATGTACAGGGTGGAAGGTAAACAGCATCAACACATACTGAAATGAAAATCCACAGCCTGCTTCCAGTCTCCGACCGGGTCAGGAATGGAATGAATGAAGCCCCCATCTAGCGGCGAGGATATGGACTGTGCCGGCGCACTCCTCTGGGGCAATGATTAAATGAATGACAGATGAAATGAAATGATAGTGGAGTGTGTTGCTGGAATTAAATTCTGACAGGGAAAACCGGAGTACCCGGAGAAAAACCTGTCTGCCTCCGTTTTGTCCAGCACAGATCTCACATGGAGTGACCGGGATTTGAACCACGTACCCAGCGGTGAGAGGTCGGCGTGCTGCCGCCTAAGCCACGGAGGCTTCATCAACACATAGTAATAATGATAACACATACTAATAATGATAATTTCATTTATTTATTATTTAACCACCTGATTGGCCTATGAGATCTATACTCTGTATTACCAATAATGAAAATTGACGTCTGTCAAATTTAGCACGTGGGGAAATACTGCGTTACCACTGAGACAGGTCATGACTCGGTAACATTCCAAGAGGCTTGCAGGAAGACAAATACTGGGGAAGTAAGCACCCCTACGCGGCTATCTAATGATAGTGACGAGTCGAGGCACAGTAGAACACTGCGTCAAACCATGTGCTCACTGCCGTGTCTGCATACGTTGCAACACTGCTCGCTGTTGCCATGGAGAACATTACCCCTCTCGTCTCCACTCCTCACCATTCAAGCAGATGACAGCTGTCACCGTTCACCTTTCGTAAATCAGAGTATAGTTTTAAATGAGAGTAGGTTAATGGTTCTTGCACCTTCTTAAATACTATAGGCCAATATCGCCCAAAACTGAAGTCCATACACGGCGCTCCCAGCTATTGAATGATTATGAACTCTATAGTAGGTGCACAAGAACAGATACCATTGCTACAACCATCAGCTAAGCTCTCTAATCCATTCCAAGTTACAAAATCCAATCTGGCCATTTACTAACCACTACAGATTACCTAGGAACTATCATCAATGAACAATGAGATAACTCACAAGAGATCCGTTGTAGAATTGCCAAGGCTAAAAGTGCTTTCTTAACAATGGGCTCGATTTTCAAGAGTCATAACCTCACCATCACCACAAAAATAAGACTCCTCAAATGCTATATATAGCCAGTGCTTCTCTATGGTGTAGAAACATAGACCTTGAAGGGAGAAACCATTTCAAAACTCCACATGTTTGAACTATGGTTATACAAAAGGATTCTAAAGACACCATGGACTCATATGATTACCAACCAAGAAGTATTATGAAGGATGAATACAACCCAAGAAATAGTCAATATTATTAAATACTGTAAGAGTCAATACCTGGGTCACATAATGAGGAACAGAGGCAGATACGAACAACTGCAATGCATTTTGCAAGGAAAAATAGAAGGAAAATGAGCCAACCACAGAGTATGGTTTGGAAAAACATCCACCCCCCTGTTCCGGATAGCGACCAATAAAGACACCATAGCCAGAATGATCGCCAACGTTCGAAGCGGACAGGCACACTGAGAAGAAGACAGATTATAACACTACTACACAACCAACCAGCCTTCGGGCTGACTACCTTAACAGACACACAAGCATATCTGCAAGTCAATGGCAACCAACATCACATCAAAAATCACATAAAACTAACAATCTTGACAAGACGCACAATATGTGTAAATATTGTAAATAGACCACAGATATGTAGACATATATTTACTGTAATAGCCTGAATGTAAGGGATCTGATGATCACATGATCGAAACTGGATATCCAAGTGAATTTATTTATCTCATGTACATTAATTGTTTTCAGGGTTAGGGCGTAACACCCAATACAATTGGGTACAATCATGTTGAGCAACTGAAAGCATAAATTTTGTTTACTAAAGCATCACGAAAAAAAATTGCAACATGATAATGTAAATACTTCGTTAAAACAGCACGAGAGAAGATCCTGCCTTTTGATAATAATGTTATTTGTTATACGTCCCTTTTAACTACCGAGGCTTTCAGAGACGCCGGGGTGCCGGCCAGTAAATCTATTGACACAGCTCTCTTGCATTTCCGCACCCTCAAATGCCAGCTGACTGCGCCAAGATTTGAACCTGCAACCTTGCACGCAGCAAGCGAGAACATTACCGCTGAGCCAGCGCCTGCCTTTTGACACTCACACTTGGTTAATATACAGGGTCTTTCACCCAAAGTGGGGCCGGGCCGGCCTCAACTTGTCACAGAAGGTTGAAAATGTCCTCCTCCACCTGCATCTACACATTTCTGGCATCGTCTAAGGAAATTTTAATTCACACACATTAGTTCATCTACCAACATAGCCTCAATTTCTCTCATGATATTTTGTTTGAGTTCATCTAGAGTTTGTTGCATAAACCTTATTTTTCAATTTTCCCCATCAATAAAAATTGAAAGAATAGGATTTAACACTTATCAATAACACGTTATAAAATTTTGAAACATAATAACAATATAACAATAACCACGTACACACACACGTCATAAACTTATAACACTTGTAACTTAAAATAGACTATAAATGAAGTAACGAAGTAAAATTTACTCAGCAAATCGTAAGTCTCAGCTCTGCATTGCCATGTGCTCGTCTGACCTTTGGCTCGACCTACTATCTGCAGCACTGCGCAGGCCGTTCGACCGGCCCCACTTTGAGTGGAAAAAAAAAGAAGGAAGATTGTAGTTTTACATGACTGTGAATCTTGTGATTATGAGCCACAGGACCTCCTTTTTACGTGGAATCCGAACCACAGGACATGGCATTTCACTTCGAAAATCTCATATGCATTGACCGGGAATCGAACCCGGACCGCCTTGGTGAGAGGCATACAGCTGGACCGCTGAGCCACCATGCCCCTACTTTGAGTGAAAGACCCTGTAGATAATATATGATTTTTATACCTTGTTTCATATTCTGGGGGACATTACCAACTAGTGCACTGGAAATATGTGCTAAATTACATAAATGTGTTTTCGCGTCTTGCTCATTCGACGATAGCAGCCATGATAGTCCGGCGCATGGGATCTCTTTAACAGTACCAGGACGTGCACATTGACATCACATTACTGTTGCCAAATGTGGGATACTAAAACGATTAGTCCGGAGAAAGATCATTGATAAGCGAGTACTCCCACCGTCACCTAGATATGACAAAAATAACAACCGTAACCAAGGAAATAAAAAAGATAAACGAGCATATCAAAGGAGAGATGATAGAAGAAGTGCCGACATGCATAGAGAAGATAATAAAATCTGCCCAAACGCCAACCATCGGAAGCGAAAGAAGGGCGAAACCCTGGTTGGATAAGGAATGCTACAAAGAAAGACCAAAGGTCATAATTCACCTTCATAAATTAAGGTCCACTAACACACGACTAGACACTGAAGCAAACACTCAAGCAAGGTTAGTCTATAAAGCACTCTTAAAGAGAAAGCAAGATGATTTCACAGAACAAGAGGGATGGAAGATCATTGAGCTGGTGGAAGCCAATCCATTTGCAGCATACAACCGAGGAAAATGACACTTATGCAAGCCGTACAAATGAAGGAGTGGGAAACACACTTCAAGACTATACAAAACTCAGAAGACTCTTCCCAAACATACTATCACTTGGAATCCAAAACAGTAGGCTTCGTATCAATACAAAAGAAGAGATAGTTAAAACAATACAAGAATTAAAAAAGGGAAAGCAGCAGGACCAGATGGAAAAGGATGCTTGTAGTTTAACGTGACCGTTAATCTCGCGATCATAAGCCACGGGTCCTCCGTTTTACGTGGAATCCGAACCACAGGACATGGCATTTCACATCGAAAATCTCACATGCAGTGACCGGGAATCGAACCCGGTCCGCCTTGGTGAGAGGCATACAGGCAGGACCAGATGGAATTTACAATGAACATCTAGTAGACTCCATACAACTCCTCGCGGACACATGGGCAGACCTTTTTAACAAATGTCTGGAGATCAATAAAATACCCACAAACTGGAGAGATTCCATCACTAAGCTGATCTATAAACGGAAAGGAGACGTACAACGTCCAGATTCCTAAAGAGGTATAGCTCTGGGAAATGCCATAGCTAAACTATACTCAAAAATAATCAACAAAAGACTGATGGAGGAAGTAAATCTTCTCATTCCAGAGGGAAAATATGGATTTCGTAAGGGTAGATCAACTCTTCAAGCTATAGTCAACCTCCACGATGAAATACAAGATGCCATAAGGCAGGAAAAAAGGAAAACTAAACACAGCTTTCATAGACTTCAGTAAGGCATTTGATTCCATAGTATGGAGAATCATAAATAAAAATTGTAATACATGCTTGGCAAAGAACACTACTTGACAACAGCCACAGCAACTATCCTAAAATACAACATCATCATAGACAACATAGAGATATCAAACCCAATAGTACAAACAAGTGGAATCCTTCAAGGTAATCCTTTGAGTCCATTATTATTCAACGTTGCTACTGCAGATATAAAATCAAAGCGACATCAACCGAAAACACCGGGTCTTCCTCTATGCAGATGACATGGCAATCACCTCCACAAAAGCCGAAGATCTACAAAACAGTTTTAAGCTAGTCATTTGGGTTAAGAAGAACCCACTGAAAATCAACACACAGAAGAGCTCACTAATGGTGTTTAGAAAAGGGGGAAGGATCACAGAAATAGAAAAGCTAAAACTTGGTGAAGAGAAAATAGAAATAGTTAAAGAATATATAAATACCTAGGAGTCACCTTCCAAACGTCAGGAAACTCCTTCAACAAACATGTAAGCAAAAGGTGATAGCCGCCATCCCTACAATGAGGGATATTATGAAAATTCAATCGCTAACACTAGACACTGCAATAAGATCTATGGTCATCAAATAATATGACACCACTTGAAAGTAAGGGACCGAAGGATAATGGAAAATGTCAAAGCTTGAAGAAAATACTTGGCATATCAAAATTTACACCCTCAAGGTATGCACATCTACTTGCAAGAGAATCTTTCATGATTAAGGAACTAAAACATATATTGTTATTCCCAACCATGCAAGCATATAATAGGCTCCTAGCAGAAAGGCAGCAAATGAAAGAAGAGATAGAAAAAGAATTCTTTGGCACAAGTGCCTTGATCGACCGAAGTTGGGCAAAAGCTAATCTGCAGATGAGAAGCGCAGTCAACAGGTTAGCGGTTCATGGATTTAATCACAAGACATGCAGTATAACATCGTATCACATCTCTGAAGAATGCGTGTGTAAACAGTGCAATGAAAAATGTGACAAATACCACATCCTCTTATGTAAGAACAACAACAAATCACTAATGGAACTTGGTTCCAAAGACTAAAGAAATGAATAACATACACAGATGGTAATACCTCTGGTGTCAACATATCACAATTGAACGTTGTTGGACAATGTCATATATATTTCGGCTACTTAGCTGCAATAAATATTATTAAATTCTTTTACTCCTCCTGGAACTCCTCTCCTCAAACTGATGTTAAAGGCAATTACTCCACAACCTAAACGCACCAAAATTGTGCAATGGTACGAGATTGCTAATAAAATCGTTAAGAATTTCCTACTCGAGTGCACGATCCCAACTGACTGTGGTCCCTCGAATACCAATGATACCTACCGACCTACCATTTCAGTTTAAAAGGCTTTAATTTCCAGTAAAAGTATGTGTCAATATGACCGTTAATAAAGCACAGGTCCAAATTCTAAAAAGTTTCAGGTCTAGACCTGTTTTTCTGATGGTCAACTCTACGTGGCTCTATAGCGTGTTACTTCCAAAGAAAAATTATTTGTGTTGGCTCCAGATGGAGAGTCAAGTAAAGTAGTATGCACGGAGATATTTAATATATAGGGCTACCCGTGCAAAGCCGGCACGGGTCAGCTAGAAAGTAATAAATAAAATTTCCGGTGCAGTAGTGACCAGTGCTAGTCATTTCATTTGGTAATGTCCCCCAGAAGATGAAAGAAGGTATGAAAATCACAAATTATCGAAATGCAAGTGAAAAAATTACGAGTGATGTCTCATTCAGAATTAATAGGGGTTCACCACTCCTGAACCGTTACCACTGGTTTTACAGGGTCTTTATTTTTGCTTTGCAAGGCGATTCCGCTCAATCTTGGCTGGCGGTCCCCGTCCAATAGCCGGCTGTTACAGGTTGGTGCGTGCGGTCTCCAGCCATATTCCCACGTTCTTCCTGTGGTAGACGTGTGAGCTCCGAACTAATTGGGTGTTTTATAAAGCTACTGTGTAATGTATATGTACTGTAGTGTTTTATTGTGATTGTGTATAGTGCTGTAATGCCTTATGTGCAATATTCGTTACGTGAAGGTAGTGCTGTAATGCCTTATGTGCAATATTCGTTACGTGAAGGTGTATATCTGCACAATATGTACACAAAGTGCAGGAAATTGTGTGCTAGAACAACACAAAAGTTTAGAGTGAAATTTCCAGGGAGATCCATTCCTATAAATCGGACAATTCAAACGTACAGGATCAGTAAACAATAAAAATAGAAGTCATCATCATCATCAACTTGCACAGTTACCAGCCACTGGCCGGGTCTGTTTGGAACACAAGCCTCTCCAACGTCTTCTGTCTTCCCACCATCTCTCAGCCTCCACCCTTGTCCAGTCTTCTCCTCTCTTCTACACGCTTTCTTCCGCCCCCTTCAGCCACCTGTCTCTCGTCTTCCTCTCGGTGTCTTTCCTTCCCACTTTGTCTCGTGTATCCTGCTGGGTATCCTCTTCTCCTCCATTCGTTTTACATGTCCATACCATCTAAATCTAGACTTCTCTATACCATCCTGTAATGGTTCCTCCTTCATTAATTATCTGGTCCTCTCATTCCTTATTCTGTCCATCTTTGTAGCTCCAATACTGCTTCTCAAGAACCTAATCTCACTGGCCTGTATTTTGCTCTTCTCCCTTCCTTTCATAACCCAGGTCTCCGAGGCATACGTCAGGATAGGGACATAGTACGTCCGATGTGTGATCTTTTTGCTGTAAAGTAAATGTCGTTATTTTCTTACTGAAGCTCAATTAACCGGAGTAACCGGAAACTTCATAAGGAATGCCGATTATGTTTGGCAGCGGATGGGGAACATTTTCAGCATCTACTAAAAAACATGGCGAGTAAAATTGCACGATACTGAGGTACCGTATTCTGCCATACAACTGCGCGTGCGGTAGCCGGCAGCTGAGCCGTCACTGGCGGAGCGTGTGAACGAGAATGTCCTTGCCAAGCAAATATAAAGACTCTGTAGCTCATCATCATCATCTTCATTTCCCCTTTTCCAGCCGACACTGGGTGGGGGCAAATATGGTTCCTCTCCACTTTGATCCTCTCCACTTATGGTTCCTCTCCACCATTCCTCGTTTGACATGTCCAAACCATCTTGATCTGTTTTGCTCCAGTTTTTAATTTAGTTTTTGTACTCCCAGTTCTTTCCGTTTATCTTCATTTCTCACTCTGTCTCTCCTAGTTTTCTGGACCATACTTCTCAGGTATCTTATCTCAGCTGCCTGTACTCTGCTCTCATCCCTCTTAGTCATTGTCCAAGTTTCTGCTGCATATGTCATTATAGGAACATAATATGCTTTGTACAAAACTTCTTTAGCCTTAATTGTTATATTCTTGTTCCATACTAGTCCCCGTACCTGTTGGTAGAAAGCACTCCCGAGTTGTATTCCTCTGCTAATTTCCAAATCTTGTCAATTCCATCTTCAGTCAGTTCACTTCCCAAGTATTTGAAGTGTTTCACCACTTCCAATTCCTTATCTCCGACTTTGATTACTTCTTTTCCTTCTTTCCTACCTCTACTCATCACCACTGTTTTACTCTTCTCCACATTTATCTTCAATGCCCATTGCTCAATCTTTTCATTTATTCAGGTAACTGTACCGGTTTTCGTCACTGATCCAGTCTTCGTCACTCTCGTATATAAGTACAAAAAATAAGCATGTCAACGGGTCTTTCTCAACGCACGAAGTCTTACGAGATGCGTCATACCTTCCTTGCCGATAAGGAGCAACTTTGTGAAATCATGCGTGCGATGTAATAGGCGATTCCCTGCGTCAAACATCTCCTGTGAGCTGAGCTGTCTTGACACGCCATTTGCTTCTCGCATGTGCTAAGCACGCGCGCGAGTTAATTATGTGCATGCGTATTATGTTCCGACATTTTAAAATGTTACAAGTGCGTGATATAGTTGGTAATTGTTTCTGTAACATATGTGATTTGTTATTTCGTGCTCACGTGCCTAGTTTTGTTAGAAATGCCGGTGACGAACACTGGATTAAAAAAAATGCACTTTACCAATGCTCGTCATTTGTGACGAAAACTGGCACAATGTCATTTCTCCTTGCAAGACCTAACTAACAGCGGCAATATACTTATAATGTAGCTCTAAAGTACCCTGTATTAATTAAATTATCATTTGATCATCGTGTCCAGTAGTCGTCATAGCTGACGAACTTTAGAGCACATTCGTGACGAACACTAGTGCACGATAATGTTAATGTTTGTGTTAACGTTTCGCAACCAATAAACATTTACAGGGTATTGTTATTATTACGTAGGTCTCTCTTCTTGGCGGCCGCACCTCAGTAGGCCTAGGTTTTTTGACTAGGCGTGCTACAGAGGATTTTTTTTTATTTTTATTGAGATGATGAATAATATATTATTCTAAGGCTAAATCTTTGCTTTCAGGCAATATGTTAGATAGTTATTGTTGTTTTAAGGGGCGGAACTACGAGGTCATCTGCCCCAGGCAATATGTCGAAACACACAGTTCTGAATTATGATATTGAGCAAATGGAAGCTGCTATTAAGGCCGTTGTGGAGGACGGCATGAGTATTAAAAAGGCCGCGGAGAGGAATGGTGTTCCGAGAAAAACCCTCTCGGACAAAATTAAAGGAAAATCTCCTAGAGAAAGGAAAATGGGGCTAAGTTCCATTTTAACAAAGGAAGCTGAGGCTATGCTAGTTCAATGGGTTATCTCACTACGAAAAGCGGGGTCCCGGTAACAAAGGACGATTTGCAAAAGCGTCCAGTGCCTTACACAAGAATTGAAGAGGGACTTTCCTTTCAAAGATGGCCGCCAGGAAGGAAATGTCGTGAATCTTTCATAAAAAGAAAACCAGGTCTATCTTTTACGAACCCCTCAAAATTTGACAGTAAGCCGTGCTGCAATTACAGAACATCAAAATAAAACCTGGGTTTCAGAAGTCTACAGCTATTCAGTCGAAAACGACTTCCAGTCTATTTTGTCAGACCCTCGGCGACTGTTCAACGCTGACGAGACGGTTTTCTTTCTCAATCCGAAAGGTAAAAAAGTGCTGGCGAACAGGGGTTACAAGACAATATAATTATCAGCAAGTGAATCCGGATGAGAAAGAATGCTTGACGGTACTTCTAACGGGCAATGCCCACGGCGATATTGCTCCTTCCCTTGTAGTGTTCAAGTATGAACGTCTGCCGCAAGACATCATTATTGCCTCAATGCCAGCACACTGGGGCATTGCCAAATCGCCAAACGGGTGAATGACGGGGGGGAAGTGTTTTACGAATTTCTCAGTAACATATTTCATCCTGGGTTGGTTGAGGAGGAGATTCCTCTCCCTGACATTATTCATAGACGGGCACTTCTCACACTTGACCATACATACTAGTAAATTTTGTGAGGATCATGGAATTGTTTTGGTCGCTTTACTACCTAATGTCACACATGTACTTCAACCCACGGATGTAGGGGTTTTTAAGCTGGACTCACGCCCTAGTTTTTTTTTCACCCACTCCCTTGGCCGTTTCTTCCGATGGGGCCGGGATGTTGGCCGGGTGATCGCCTGTCCCATTGGAGAAACTTCCCCCTCCCTGTGCCCGTTTCTCCAATGGGACAGGCGATCACCCGGCCAACATCCCGGCCCCATCGGAAGAAACGGCCAAGGGAGTGGGTGAAAAATGATTAGGGCGTGAATCTTGGTTCATACAGATGAAGAAAGAAAGAAAGAAATGCTCCAGCGAGCCAGAGACAAAGGGTCTCGGGTCGTTTACGGGTTGGGATGGCAAATAAACTGAACCAGGATTCAAAAGCAAACTCCCTAACTTGAATTAACAAACAGAAAAGAAAAGAAAGCCCTCACAAAATCACACTGCTCCTTTATTGGCCAAAGGATAAATAAACATGCAACTTGCCTAACACGCACGAGTATAGAGTTAGGGTGGGACAAAGTCCGAAAATAAAAATAAAAGGTCATAGTCTCTAAACAAAAAAAACATGAGTGGCGAATTCAGAGGGTTTCTATGGCAACAATCGGTGTAAGGCCTCGGCGAATGGTCATTTTCCGGGCTGTTATGCCGTGGTCTCACTTGTTTAGAGCAGAATTACGATATTTTCCTGCTCGTATGTCTTCTACCCACCAATCCCGCTTCCCTTTGCCATCCTTTTTTTTTTATATTCCATTTTTATTAAAAGACATAATTACTGGTACTGTTTTATTCGTAAATGTTAGCCTCCAAGTCGATAAATCGGTGTATTACGCAACAATTGACAGAAATGCATTAAAAACAGCAGACAAGGAAAATTAACAATGTGACGGCAATTGGTGCAAACGGGTGACGAATATAGGAAAAATCCAAATACATCGTGCCGAACACTGGCGCAAAAACACACTTTTCTAAAAAATATGTCATTTTTCCTAAAACGAATATCTTTGATATTTGGTCTTTCCTAGTGTTTGAGTAGAGTTTGAGGTTAGGTACAGTGCTTTTGTTGATTAAATTTACCAAAATGTGTACGGTGTATATGATTTCTTGTCTAAATCTCCCTTAACATGACGACCATTGGTGCATTTACCTTATGTCTAACTGTTCTTGTACCTCCATCTCATCCTCGCCAGAGTCAGGGGGGTCAGGAGTCAGCGGTCAAGGGGGAGGGGGGAGGAAGAGCCTGTAGTTATCCCAACCAAAAGTCACCTTTCATAATTTAAAAAAATTCTAGTTGATTTCGAGTGATCCACTACGGTAAGAGTGGAGTTTACCTGAACCGAAGTGAAAGAATCTCAAACTAGTGAAATTAGCCAAAATCTGGAGATGATATAGTAATAGATGTTGACTCCTCCGCTGTCTGTAACCCGCCCAGCCATCCCAAATAGGATCACGACTTATAGATGAAATTGCAGCTCACACCGCCATTTCTAGCAACATGTACAGCTGTTGTACAGTATTGCCAACCCAACTCATTCGGTACTATATCGTATTAATGTTGATGCGAAAGTGCGCCAAGTTTCAGTTTCAATTTCAACCTGGATTGTGCGAGTTGCCACTTGACAATCTCGAATTTCAACCAAGAATATCATAATGATACTGACAAGTTGTTGAACCTATTACATGAACACAATTTAATAGCGAAAACACTACCGCGCGCAAAATATCACCGCGAATTGCTAGTGAAGTACTTAAAATAGACCAGTAACATAATTGTGAGCAGCAACAAAACCCGTCCTGCACCTGTTAACGAAAAGTGTAATTGTAAGGTAATGCATCAATAATCTTTATCCAGGCCATTGGTTTTGCCTAGACCAATATTTTCATCCAGACCAATAGTCTTCGCCTAGACCAATAATTGTTAGGTAGCTAATATAAACACCCCTGGTCTTTGTCACACAACAGTGGAGGTAGTCACGCATCAATAATCTTTATCCAGGTCAATGGTTTTGCCTAGACCAATATTTTCATCCAGACCAATGGCCTTTGCCTAGACCAATAATTGTTAGGTAGCGCGGCACCATGGGCCGCTACCTAGTTTTTGTCATGCACAGTGGGGGTGGTCACGCATCAATAACCTTTATCCAAGCTAATGGTTTTGCCAATTATTTCTTTTTTCACATAATTACAAAGCCATGTGTGTTGGTTGGTTCTTAAGTTTAGGGGCTGCGACAACGCGGTCTTTTAGCCCCGTGTAGCCTACTTTGGGTGTGTGTTATCTGTTTGTTTTTTTTTTAATTTAAGTACTGCAACTTAGAATTTTTCAGATAGTTCCTACGTTTGCCGCCAAGCGCCACCGTCAACGTTACTAGGCCAAGTTAAGAACTTAGCTACTAGATGCCACCGCAGTCTGCTCTTGGCAACAAACGTAGAAACCTAAGAGCGTTGTTTACATTCCTAACCTATCCAATTTAGCTTCACACAGGTGCAATTAGTGGAAGGTTCTTTAAAATGCCATAAATCTATGACATGGGACCGCCGGCTTTACTTCCCCTCCGAAGGAAGGCATACCGAGGGATTTTTAATGCTCTTAAAAAACCCGACGGCTTCGGCCGGGTTTGAACCCGCTATCTTGGGCATAGAAGCTCAGCATGCTACCGCCATGTGTGTTGTGTGGTGTATTTTGTATCGGACATGTTGGCAACGCAATATGACATCAATGTCATGGCCACAAACATCCTCCATGGCAATAACAAAGAGGTGGAGGATTTGATGTAGGTATGTTGCAACGATTGGAATTAAGTACAGGGATAGGAGGGTGATCTACAATCTATACAGAAACCAGGCAGCAGTCATTCGAGCTGAAGGACATGAGAGAGAAGCTGGTATTCAGAAAGATGTAAGACAAGGCTGCAACTTAACATCCATACTTTTCAATCTTTACATTGAACGAGCAATGAAGTAAATTGGAGAAAAAATCATAGTAGGAATAAAGATTCAAGGAGTAATAATTTCAACTCTTGAGATTTGCTGATGACACAGTCATCTTGGCCGACACGCCAGAGGATTTCAATGAGTTTTTGAATGGTATGGACTCCATCTTGAGGAAAGAATTCATGATGAAAATTAATGAACAAAAATATTGGAATGCAGTCGAAATATATCAGAAACCTCTATGGACATCAAATTGGCAGGTGAAAAGCTGAAGGAAGTACGAGACTCCTGTTACTTAAGAGCAAAATAACCAGTGATGGACTAAGCAAAGAGGATATAAAAAGTAGGTTGCTTCAGGCAAGGAAAGCATTTCTACAAAAAAAGGAATCTGTTGACATCGAATATAGATTTAGGTATTAGGAAGTCATTTTTGAAAGCCTTTGTCTGGAGCGTAGCACTCTATGGAAGTAAAACTTGGATTATTGGTGCAGCAGAAAAGAGGAGAATTGAAGCGTTTCAAATGTGGTGTTGCAGGAGAATGATGAAGATCAGATGGTTAGATAAGGTTACAAACGAAGAGGTATTAAGAAGAGTGGGAGAGGAGAGATATTTCTGGTGACTGCTAATGAAGAGAAGAGATAAGGAAGAAGGAAGGAAGATTGTAGTTTTACGTGACCGTGAATCTTGTGATTATGAGCCACGGGACCTCCTTTTTACGTGGAATCCGAACCACAGGACATGGCATTTCACTTCGAAAATCTCACATGCATTGACCGGGAGTCGAACCAGGACAGCCTTGGTGAGAGGCATACAGCTAGACCGCTGAGCCACCACGCCCCAAGAGAAGAGATAGGTTGGTAGGACACATTCTAAGACACCCAGGAATAGCAAGCTTAGTTATGGAAGGAAGGGTCGAGGACAAGAACTGTAGGGGTAGACCAAGGTTGAATATGTTAAAAAGCAGATTGCCTTGGATGTAGGATGTGGGGTAGCGGTGCATCTTAGACCATCCTTTGTATAAAAATTTTTAAAAACTGAAATCACCTGATTTAATAGTCGGGAGGATATCAGGAGAGGATTGAGTACAGTATTAGATGTTCACTGCTCCGCTGTCATAGACCCACCGCCCCGCCCAAATAGCAACACGACTTATATAACTTAGCTGAAATCGAAGTTCTGGCCTCCATCTTTCTCACTGAGTCAGTAATGCCAACCCCACGCGTTTGGTACTATTTCGCAAGTGATTTATGAAATCACTATACTCAGTCAAAAGTGATCTCAATTACAGTGTTTATTTATGTATTTATAATGTCTTACATACAAAAAACAGACCTAACCTGGGGCTTACGCCCCAGACCCCCTTGCTTGTGGTACTAGCAGTAATTTTCGACCAGGCAGTACCTAACCTAATAGCGGACATAAATTCTATCTTATTAATGTTTTATATACCAAAACAGACCTAACCTGGGGCTTATGCGAAGGCGTGTGGTGAATTTCTTTATTCAAGTTGGTAACGTAGTCACATGATCGACTTTCGGTTGTCACATGACTGTTCAAGATGGCGTCCCGTAAGTGACGGAAAATGCTTTATATCCGTGAAATAACAATTATTGCGGTGCAGCAGTGGCTATTGAGTAAGAAGAGATTGTGAAACGACTCCCAAGAAACTCCCAACAACTCCCGGAAAGGTATGTATATCATAAATGTCATATTTTCAATAAGCTAAGGTGTTAAAAGTGAAGAAAAGGGAGGATGGTCTACGATGAACTTTAAATGGGTGGGGTAGCTATGTAGAGATGAAACGATTAGCTCAGGACAGGGAGGTATAGAGCTGCATTTTTAACACGTCATAGGTGACGTCATTGAGATCACCAAAAGCTCACTAAACCCCGGGACTCGGGATATATACTACAACCAGACTATGTACTGCAATTTACGTCAAAGTAAACTACTTTTTTATTTGTTGTGTTTAAGATGGAACTTAATGTATTAAACCTTAAAGACCACCGAGGTCTCAGTGAATATAAATAAAGTGTTACATGCGTAATATATTAGTTTCAAGTAGGCCTATTTAACTAATTGGTGCCTTAGCACAAATTTCCTAATGTACGTAAATTTAATGTATTATTAGTACTAAGCATATATTGAATAATGTTAGTATTCTAGGATTATTAATAGAACTAGGCAACACCGAAAAATGTCTTCTATCACTTAAATTTATAAATGATCATGAGCCACAGCTTGCTTCAACTGAAGACAGATGATGAGATGACTCTTAACTCCCATGGTCATAGTTGCTTTTATCAATCCTGCCCCCCAACCACCTTCATTTTAGGCCCACACTACACACCAGTATCAAGACAATCAATGTCGCTCTTAGGGGCTGATAACCTTGATGTTCCGCTCCATAAAACAACAAAAACTAAATAATGTCACGCTCATCAAACAGAGCTATTACATAGTCCTGATTTAGACGTTCCAAGAGACACCAACACCTCTAAGATCACAAAAACATTTCAACCTGTTAGGACGGAAACTAATTACAATTTATTTTAAGCTCGTTCCGACATGAAATTTTTAAGCTCTTAAAATATAGTTCATTTATGCATTTGCTGAAAGAAAGAAAAAAAACATAAATAATTAACCACTAACAAGTAATAATACAAAATAACCTAACCTCTTTCTCTTTCCTCCTTTGAGCAAAGTTTTTCTGTTTACTACGCCTGCTTCTTCTCCCCATTACATCCACTTCCAGAAATCTTGATATATTAACCCCTTCAGAGATTTCATAAATCGTACATCAGTTGTAAAACAATTATTTCTGATCCTGATATTCTCTTGACACACGTGAAAAATATTCCAAATGCAGAAATGTCAAAGAATTTAAAGATATTCCCAAAGAATATCCATGTGATGTTCCTGTTTCCCATTCCATAATTTGCAAGTGGGATTGTCTTTGGCCAAAGATGAAAGCAGAGTATATGCCGAAACTATATAATTACTAGCAGGTACCCGCGGCTTCGCTCGCGTCATAGTCGTGTCATATTGTTATTCAATGAAATGCAGGTGTACCCCCTTAACACCCCTTTAGAAACTGAATATCCAAAAACCCTTCCTTAGTGGGCGTTTTCGACTTGCAACGAACATATTCCCAAAATTTCATGTTTCTAACTTTAATAGTTTTGGCTGGGCGATGATGAGTCAGTCAGTCAGTCAGTCAGAACACTTGTTTTTATATAAGAGGTAAGCATCGGTCCTAGTGGAAAATAATTCTATCACTTGAAACCAAAAATGCATGGGACGAAAAAAACATCAAAATATCATGTTGGTTTCGGACCCTAAAAGACGTGAAAAATATAATAAATGTATTAAAAAAAACTAATTTTCGAAATTTCATTCGAATCAATTTTTATGTCATTCCTGGGACTTAGAAAATTCCGGCCAAAAAGTACAAAATCATTAATAACTCCCTAAGTATTCGTCGTATGATGAATTAGCAAGAGACAAAAAAGATGTAATGTGTTATTGTCTACAACATAAGGCCATGTATAATTTTACACTCAGACATATTACGTCCCCCCCCCCCATATTTTCACCCCTCCCCATGGGCCCCTTATATTAGATTTATGAAAAAACGGTCAAACACCTATTTTGTTATTTTTATGCTGATTTTTTTCCGCTGAGTTCCAAACTCCTCGCCTATGTCGTTTAAGAGATACACGCTCGGTTAGGAAACCTTCAACCCCCACTTTACACCCCTTTCACCTCATAATATACACCACATCGAAAAACCCTCAGACACGTATCTTCTTATTTTTAATGATGAGTTTATATGCCGAGTATCAAATCCCCCAATGAAAGCAATCCGGAGATATTGTTATTCAATGAAATGCAGGTGTACCCCCTTAACACCCCTTTAGAAACTGAATATCCAAAAACCCTTCCTTCGTGGGCGTTTTCGACTTACAACGAACATATTCCCAAAATTTCATGTTTCTAACTTTAATAGTTTTGGCTGGGCGATGATGAGTCAGTCAGTCAGTCAGTCAGTCAGTCAGGACACTTGTTTTTATATAAGAGATATACGCGGCCGTGATACGCGATAGGCGTGATCAAAGATTTTCCGTTTGAGGGCGTTGCTGCGGTGTAAATGCAACATAGCGAGACCCCGATGTGGGTATATAACCATGTAGGCAGTGTGGCAGTCATGTCTTGCCAATATGCATGCGTTAATTTCAGCAATGGGAACTATTATGGTGACGTTATTACCAAATGCGTCCAAACAGGACTAACGTGCTATTATTCTTTTCTTTGTTGCCGAAGGACAAACACTGGTGGATATCCGTCGAAGAATGACGAATGTGTGTGGAGTAGCATTTCTGTCAAAAACAACCATTGTGGAATGGTGCGCCAAGTTCCGTGCTGGTCGCGTTTAGACACAAGACGCCGATCGATCTGGGAGGCCAGCCTCATCAATAACTGCGCAACACTGGAGAAATTACGGTGTGTCATTAAAGCAAAACGCCCATGAAAACTGCGACAAACGGTACTGCTGCTTCATAATAACGCACGTCCCCATACAGCAAAGTTCGTAACACAGAAGGTACACCAACTCAAGTGGAAGACGCTCAAGTAACCGCCCTTATATTCATGATCTCCCAACATTGCCATTATCACACATTCAGTCCCTTAAAAAAGGCATTGAAGGGTCGACTATTAGTCCAGTCAAATTAGGTTTATTTGCTGCATCAAATCATTTAGTTTCAACAGTTTCAGGAATGTGTAGGGGGAGGTCCCTTGAACAACGCCAAACAAAAGTCCCGTCGATTTCAGGTGCCGCGGGGAGGGGGGGGCTCAAAGGCCCCCTCTTTTAGTGTTTGGCACATAACTCTAAATCGATGCGTCGCACAGAAATGTTTTAAACGTTTCAAACTTAAAGGTGATTGAATGTCCTACAAAATGGTATATTCATATTTATCTCTACGTGTTACCGTCTCCGAGATATGAGCCGATGAACATGGAAAATTTACACAAAAAATGTGTTGCGCCATACGTTTCCCGTCAAACTTGTCCTTCCAATCCGTTTGGCTTTCATTTTACAGGAAACGCGCAGGTAAGTAAGTTGTAGAGCATTAAATTTATTTCAAGAATGTATATACGTATGCTAATTTATATTCGATCAGTCAAATGTTAGAGCGTGTTGACGTATCGGGGTCGGTTTCGAGATTATGCTAGTGAACTGCTCATTAAGTTATACACTTGTCCACTTTACAATACAACAAGTGTATAACTTATCAAAATCAATACGGAAAAACTTGAAAAATGACTAAAGTCATAGATATTCAACTGCTCATTATGTTATTTTCGTTTTCAACGGCGTTAACTCTCTGTTTCACGTCATTTATTGATTATGTAAACATAAATGGTATTTATTAACCATATAACTAATAACATATACCTAGAAAGTATAAATATATATGAACGCAGTGGCGTATATAGGATTATGTTTCGAGGGAACCCAAAATTTTGGAAAACGATTTCGTTTTTATGGGAATGAAAACATGATCAAGATCTAATAATTTACAGTCCAGCCCGTCGGAGTATAGGCTATATATGTTCTCAAAAGTTCGTTATTTTTCGTTGTATATATTATTTCAACAAATTATAAGTTATTAGTGATATATTTTTATTTTTATAGTTATCGCCATTGTTATAATAAAAATAAATTTACTTGTTGGACAAAGAAAAAAATGAATATGTCAATCAATTGCTTAAAATTTTCATAAATTACTGTCCGATTTGGGAGGGGGTAGGGGAGGGGTACTGTATATGATGTATATATTTGAAATGCCTACATGTTTCTGCCAGAAGTAATATGGGTGATAAGTTAGTGTCAAACACTATACCTAGCACGTTTTGTACGTGTTAGCGGGTAAAATGGGTCATGTGGATACCAAGAGTTTCACGTGATGTGTCCCCAATTAGCGGTATGCAGTGTAAATGTATAACCTATATACCAAGTTACAAGAAGACTTTTAGTTTTAAAAAAAATGGCCACCAAGGAATGAGACGTAGAGAGGAATAAGTAAAAATCCAAACACAAATTACATTACAATTGTTTTATTGACTACCTATCAAACATTTCATACCCCTCACCGTCCAACTCTTCCGACTCTTAATTGAATGAGAGCACTGTTGGTGCAAACGCCGTGGCAATTGCCACAGTTAGGTGAGCAGTGGATGCCGGCTTTCCGGCATACTCCAGCCACTGGTGTACCAATTCGGTTTACAGTGAAATAGCCACGATCTATGAAAACCTCTGGAGTTTTCAACCGTCCCGGTTTGGGAAAGGTATTCGTCCCTTATGCTTAAACCATGGTATCTCATATTCCATATTCTCATATTCCTTTCCTGGGTCGTCAGCTATCCTGGAATATTCTTATTCATTCCGTTTACGTCGTCTGTTGCCCACGCTTGACGGTTTTTAATTATATGTTTCACCGTCTCTGTCTTCACTATCTCCCAGTATCAATTATTTCTCCTACTTCTTTCTTAAATTCTTATTTGTGGGATATCATAGGATGCAATATCATAATAAACTTAAGTACACCGTGCATTAAGTACATTCTATTTAATGCTCAGAAATTCAGACGGGGAGAGGTCTTATACATAAATATTAAAAGGCTATGAAAAAAAGATTCGCCGTTTGAAAGGACTAAGCTAGATTTTTTAGTGTTTATTAGTGTTCCAAATAAACAGGTGACTCCCATAATGTCTTATATATATTAGTTATATGGGTAATAAATGCCATTTATGTTTCCATAATCAATAAATAACGTAATACAGAGTGTTAAAGCCGTTGAAAACGGATGTAAAATAATGAGCTGTTCACTAGCAAAATCTTGAAACCGACCCCGATACGTCAAAACGGTCTAACGTTTGACTGATCGAAGATAAATTAGCATAAGAATATATATTCTTGAAGGAAACTTAATGCCCTACAACTTAATCCCTCACGAATGTCCTGTCAAATGGAAGTCAAACAGATTGGAAGGACAAGTTTGACGAGAAACGTGAGGCGCTACATATTTTTCTGCACATTTTTCACGTTCACAGGCTAGACGGTAACACAGAGAGGTAAATATGAATATACCATTTTTTAAGGAATTTAATTAACTTTATGTTTGAAACGAACGGTATTAAAAGTTCTGTACGACGCACCGTTTTAAAGTTATGCGCCAAATACTAAAAAAAAGGGGGACCTTCGAGTTCCCCTCTGCCCTCCACCCACGCGGCACCTGAAATCGACGGGACTTGAGTAGGTCTTGTTCAGGGGACCTCCCCCCACATATTCCTGAAACATTTGGAACTACATGATTTAATGCAGAAAACCAATAATTTTTGGTGTAATTTGACTGGACTAAATTCCTGTCGGACGAGGATGTCCTGCAGGCGGTTACGGACTTCTTCACGCAGCAGGACACGGTGTTTTACCACAAGGGAAACTTCAACTTGGCACGTCGATGGGCTGAGTGCTTCACGGCTCAGCGGTCTAGCTGTATGCCTCTCACCAAGGCGGTCCGGGTTCGATTCCCGGTCAATGCATGTGAGATTTTCGATGTGAAATGCCATGTCCTGTGGTTCGGATTCCACGTAAAAAGGAGGTCCCGTGGCTCATAATCACAAGATTCACGGTCACGTAAAACTACAATCTTCCTTCCTCTTTTGGTATACCGATTCTGGACTGTACGGCCGTCAAACGGAAAGTTTTTGATCACGCCTTATAAAGGGTGGATCTTAATTATGCCGACAAAAAAAATCAGGGACGCTCTGCGTGTTATGTAAAAGACGATGCCACAATCGGATTGGCGGAGAAAATTGTTCCCTTCGAGAAAATGAGGTTACTTTGTTACTTCCGGGCGCGCGATTCAAATCTACGAACTCGCCTATTTGCTGAGCCAGACAGCAAGCCGCTGGCCACTGCTGTGCTTCAGGCGAGGGAAGGGAGTGTGATAGTAGGAGACAGAGATATGCTGGTGGGAATGCGCAAGTTTCCTCGTTCGCCTCGGCTTGCACTCTGGCCCAGCAAATACGGTGAGCCCGTCGATTTGAATCCCTCGCCCGGAAGTAACAAAGTAACCTCATTTTCTCGAAGGGAAAATTTTTCTCCGCCAATCCGATCGCGGCATCGTCTTTTACATAACACGCAGAGCGTCCCTGATTTTTTCGTCGGTGTAATTAAGTTACACCCAGTATATGGAGTGGAAGTATGAGATGTAGAATAATGAATTGCAGCCCTGGATACTATTGTTAATAGGCCTAAGTTTGCTATTACAGGTCTACCAAGTTGCACAGCGAACAGAGGAGCTATAATGATGTGTGAGGATGTAAGTACGGCATTCGAAAACATACAAAAAGAATCATAAAATACTGGATACGTCTGAATGTAGGTGGAGGGGGTGAAATTCTAAAGGTAGGCTACCTGCACTAAATGATGCATCAGCAGAAAGGGTACTGGGTGGACGGGATAAGCAATATACGGTACTGGAAATTCTAGGAATGGGGCACTTATGGGATAGGAAATTACGAAGGGAGGAAGATAGTATGTGCAAATAAGAATGCAGAAGGGTAAAGGCATCGTCGCCTACAATTCTCAAGCCGTGTAATTACGTTTGGCAACGCCACCCATCTGTCATCTGGTAGGCCTAGCGCAAGCACATGCTAATTGCTAACGATACGTAAACACATAGATCTTGACGCAAAATGTGCCCGAAAATACAACAGAACATAACATCCGATAAATCTACACATAAGTATCACAAATAGAGGAATATTATCATACTATGTACTGTCAATTCCCGATAAGGTAATAATAAAATGCTGTACTGTACCTCAATGCCCTAATGTCTGAAGTATTCTTTTCTTGCTGCTATGCTCACGGCCGTTATTGACGCCCCTAGAAAAATTATTTAAGACTATTCTTACGAACTTAGAGACTGTATTTGATAATAAATTCTTCACTTTTTGTCCACAGATGCACTCATCATAGTGTATTGCCCTGGGGGTTGTTAGCTCGGTCGGGGGTGGCTACGTCTAAAGAGATGAGTGTCATTGTCTGCAGGGCAATAGTCGAGTGTGACGTGTTGTGCAGGAGGGAGAGAGAGCTTATGTGAAAGAGAGCGCTGACAGGCTTCTGGCAGAAAGTGCAGGCTAAGCTTAATGATGACGACGGTGACAATGGCCGCGCCTTGGTCAGGCACTGTGGTGCAGCGGTCTAGGGTTCGCTGGCTGAGAGCCGGCGTTAAAACAAGGTTTCGAGAAATACAACAAAGTAATCTAACAGAATGTAATTGATTTAATTGCTGTTTAGCGTGGACTGCGTAAAGACTCGCTAGTTGAATTTAGCGGAGTACAAAGTACAGTAATGGATGCGATGATTACAAATTAGAGGTCTGGACTTTAGAAAGGAATTGTGCGGGAAAACCCAAAGTAAATTCAACAATCTCTGGTCTGTCTGACGATGAACGACACCTCGGCGTGGTACGGCAGCGAGACACGGAGAGAGACCCCGTTTCCTGTTGTAGCGGGTATTTATGCGAAACGTCGATGGTGTGTAGAAAAGCTAGCACATTCCTAGTGCTACTTAGAAAGGTCGATGTTCGATGTTGCGTACAAAGTCCGCACATTCCTTGTGCTACTTACAACATGTATGAGGAACTAGCTTGCCAAGCTTGAGTATAACTGTGATGGCTAGATGGTGTGTTGTTGTTGGTTCCTTTATGGCTTCGGTGGCGTAGTCGGTAGCATGCTGAACTGCTGTGCCCAAGATAGCGGGTTCAAACCCGGCCGAAGTCGTCGGATTTTTTAAGAGCGTTAAAAATCCTTCAGTATGCCTTCCTTCGGAGGGGAAGTAAAGCCGGCGGTCCCATGTCATAGATTTATGGCATGTAAAAGATCCTTTCACAGACTAAACTTGTGTAAAGCAAAATTTGTTAGGTTAGATTTCGTCAGAACGCTCTATCAAAGTTCCAACGTTCACCACTAGGTATCATGGTATCTGGTGGCGAAAGTTGGAACTACTTGAAATTGAACGGAACTTGTAGCTCACCCTTTAGGGTATCCGCTGGAAGCAGCTACAGACTCAGGCGAGCCGGACATGTCCTCGGACACTCCCGGCACTAAAAGCCATACGATAAATAAATAAATAAATAAATAAGGCTTAGGCGTAAAATGGGGGTGAAGGGTGGTGAAAAAGGGGCTGATAGGGGGTGGTTATACCCTGTATGAACGCCAAGGCATAACAATAGTCACAATAGGCCTCCAAGCTTAACGTTGACAGTCTAACAATAATGCCCCACTGGTCACTTAATTTAAAAAATAAGTAGCTTTCTAATGGAATCTACCTAAAAGCACATGCCAACTGAGTACAGTTCATAATGTACTGGAATATAAAGGCCACATGAAGATATACACCATAACTAAATTACTAGGCACTGAAAATCCACCTCGCTGTAAGTGATCAAAACGTAGTAATAATAGCCAGTTATTTTAATAGTGCAGCCATAATTTAACTTACAGCCAGGCACACAACACTTCCTAGGCATCTGAAATATTTTAATTAAATATTAGTGAATAATTTGTTGGTTAAATTCATTACCAGGCATTGGTTACACATACAACTTAATACGGGAAATACTCACTTCTAAAACCTTCAGCAGGTCTGATTTACGACGAGGAATTACACGGGTGTTGAAATAGTTAATACGAATTGCTTTTAGATGCTCTCATATCAAAATAAACTATAATTATGAACTAAACTTAGCTTGTGATTTTACGTGTTTATACAGCTTAGAGCCCCTGAGCTTGTGTTGCCAATTCTACCAACAGCACGGCTTGAGAATATAGACGCCGATGGTAAAGGACATTAGAGGTGCAGATACTCCAGGGGAACCTTAACAGAGTAATGTGAAATAAGACATTTTATGAGTATAAAGCCAGAAGGTCTAACGAAAAGAGAAATGAGAGGGATAATTTGGTGGTTAAGGGGGCGTATAAGAAAAATGCATTGAGAGAAGTAGGAAAGGAGAACCTTTGCCTTTTTTGTAGGAAGGTTATGAGTGCAGCACACCTGATCAGCGGGGCACACGACCTCAACAATAACTAACAACTGATCAGAGAATGCAATGAAACATAACATATTAAGAGCAAAGACGTAGATGAGGCAGATATAAACGGAATAGAAAGTGAAAATGAATACCACACTTAAATAAGATTGCTAAATTTGGAAAGGAGGGAGCAAGCTAAATTAGCGAAACTTTTTAATGTAATCAGGGTAATATGGGATAGGAAAGCGCCAGATGAGAAAGTTAAGATACCAGTGAAACAATTGTATCAAGAATTGTAACATTTATCGTAGAATACGATTTAGATAGTACATAATTAATAAAATAAAATTAAAATAATAATACATAAGTAATACAGTAGCCATTTTAGTGTTTTGATAATAGTCTCAAAATATTTCATAGGCTTGTAAATTATTTGTAGATTCTGTGACTTATTTTTAAAATTCATGTTGTTACTAATATTACCGAGCAAAATTTTTGTATTAGGCTATTAGGGATTCACTGTTACTAATATTCACATAGAGGGATTTATTTAAATGAAAAGCCATGAACAAACGAGAAATGTATAATTTGACAACACATTTTAAGGCCGAATACCTGATATCGAGGGAGGAGATGGAACGTTGCTGGTGGAAGATGGGGAGAAGGCTGAAGCATTTAATTAGGTGTATGGTAAGGTGGTGGGAATTGCTGGGGAGGGAATATAGATCAGAAAGTACAGCAGGGTATTGGCTTAGTTCACACCACAGCGATCCACTCAAATGATGGTTCCTATATTAAGGGCATGGCTGCCTCCTTCCAAATCATAGTCTCACCGACAAATGCATATACCACTACAGACAACCTTTACATACACTTACCGGGAAGGTAGGTAGATCTGTACTTCCCCATCCCACTCCCCCGGTATACTACCGCAGCGTAAAACATTTGCCAAACTGAGTGTGTCTGTTTCAGTTTTGTGAGAGCCTACTGTCACACGCGTCAATGTTCTCAGATAGGGAATTATTCGCCTTGCTCCCCGCACCACTCTACACCCACCTCCTACCGCTGAGCTCTCAAGGTCAAGTGCACACCTGAACGCCGGCATCCGTGCACAAGTTGGTATTGCTAATGGTCACAACATTCAAGCAGCAATTACAACAACAATCTTTGATAACATGGTTTTGCAGCAGACACCAATGTCCATCCAAGTTAAAACAGCTCACAGTGATGATTTGTTCTGAAACAGTTATTTCAAAGATTAAATTGCCCAAGACCGAACTTAAGAAGGTTAGTGGTGAAATTAAGGATTATCTCAGTTTTTGGAGTCAATTCAGGTGTATTCACGAAGATGATGGTCTAGCAGATGAAGATAAATTTCAATATTTCATTCAGTCTACTACAGAAGGCTCCAGGGATCGTGGTATTCTCGATAGCTTCCCATGCACTGCACAAAACTATAAGTGTTTGAAAAATAGATTTGGTAGAGAGGAACTACTAATTGAATACTATGTGAGGGAACTTTTGTGTTTAGTAATAAACAATGTTACGGATTCAAAGGGCAAACCCTACACAGCCCAAAATGTATGCATCGGTCGCATCACATCTGCGTGCATTAGAATCTTTAGGTGTTACCTCAGATAAGTATGCTGCCATGTTATTTCCTCTTGTGGAGTTATGCATACCTGTAGATATGTTAAAGGTGTGGCTGAGGAACACTAAAGGGGCCAGTGAAGAAGAAGGTGTGAATAAACCGGATGAGAACAAATTAAAAAAACTTTTACTTTTTCTGAAAGGTGAAGTATAAGGTGAGGAAAGGATTTTATTGGCCAAAGCAGGACTTAGACTAGGCGAGGAAAATTACAAATGAGAACGGATTGCTGATGAAATGCTCCCCACAGCAACCAGTTTTTATCAGGTGAGAAGAGAAGATGCCACTATTCTTGCTTGTTTTGTGACAAATTGCACGAGAGTAAGGAATGCTTCTTGGCTCACAAACTATCTCGTGAACAAAGGAAATATGGTTGTTTTGCCTGCCTTAGACAGGGACATACGGTCAAATATTGTAAACAGAGGCTTGGTTGTATTGTCTGTTTAAAGAGGCATTGCACAATAATGTGTCCTGATATACCATCTTGACAGAAAATACAAGATACTGAAGAGGAAATTATGTCGACCAAAAATACTTCTCTGTCAAATCAATGTAGTTCGGAAACAATTTTACAGACGTAGTTGGTGAATCTGGAAAATAATGGAAGGGCAAGGACGGTAGCAGCAGTTATTGACACAGGCTCACAGCGTTCATATATACTGAAGAGGACAGCACAAGAAATGGAGTTTCCTTCCACCAAGTCTGAATCTGTGATCCATGCCTTGTTTGGAGGAGCCGTGACAAAAAATATCGAAGACAAACAGTGGCGTACCAAGGCTACTTGGCGCCCAGGGCTAACTAGATGGTGGTAGTAGTGTGGTAAGGGGGGAGCTGGACCACTTCTTATTGAGCCACCCTCGTATTTGCCCCGAACTTGATATCTCGCTAACCAAACATGGGATTAGAACATACAGGGTGTCCTAGCACTGCTAGTAATGCCCCCTACTTTCCTATAGGCTCTTTATTTGATTAAAAGACCAAAACTAAAAGGTCATTCGCGAGTAGTGGGGTAGTGTTGGTTTCCTGAAGTCGCGCTCGTGCTTGAATATGTATGCCTATGTTGGGAAAGGGTTATGTGGTGGGGGAGGAGTAGGGTCGAGTGAGGGGTCGTTTAGATGGTATTTTTTCCGCTCTAGATGATGGTGAGGTTATTTTTTAAAAATGGATGGAATTGGGAAACGCCATTTGGGGTAAACATGTTGTTTTTTGACATTTTGGCGATGAATGTTTTTTTATACGCATGCGCACTTGAGGAGTTTTGTAAGAGGGCGGGCTTTTTAAATGATGATTTATTAATGAGTGTTTTTAATATGTATTGAAATAAACCATAAAAACTAATAGGTCATCGGCTTTTGACTATCTCGCTAACCAATAATCGGATTTAAACCTATGAGGTGTCGTAGGACTCGTGGTGAACTCTCCTTTTCCATGGACGGGGTATATCCACACCAAAATAAAAACGTGGTAAGGGGGTGGGGAGCTGCACTACTTAGGAAGTTGTGAGCCCCCGCGACCTTGGAATGGAAGATTCATGCTAGGAGGGCGTGCTTGGATTCGTTTTTTTCATTTCGTTATGCTCTTTACGGGAATGTCGGTGTCGAAAAGGTGAAGTTAGGGTTTTGGGTCAAAACGTGCGTTTTTCACATTTTTGCCGATTTTTGGAAAACGGGCCATGCTAGGAGGGCGTGCTTGGATTCGTTTTTTTCGTCTCGTTGTGCTCTTTACGGGAATGTCGGTGTCGAAAAGGTGAAGTTAGGGTTTTGGGTCAAAACATGCGTTTTTCACATTTTTGCCGATTTTTGGAAAACGGGTCATGCTAGGAGGGCGTGCTTGGATTCGTTTATTTCGTTTCGTTGTGCTCTTTACGGGAATGTAGGTGTCGAAAAGGTGAAGTTAGGGTTTTGGGTCAAAACATGCGTTTTTCACATTTTTGCCGATTTTTGGAAAACGGGTTATGCTAGGAGGGCGTGCTTGGATTCGTTTATTTCGTTTCGTTGTGCTCTTTACGGGAATGTCGGTGTCGAAAAGGTGAACTTAGGGTTTTGGGTCAAAACATGCGTTTTTCACATTTTTGCCGATTTTTGGAAAACGGGTCATGCTAGGAGGGCGTGCTTGGATTCGTTTATTTCGTCTCGTTGTGCTCTTTACGGGAATGTAGGTGTCGGAAAGGTGAACTTAGGGTTTTGGGTCAAAACATGCGTTTTTCACATTTTTGTCGATTTTTGGAAAACCGAAAACGTGAGAATGACGTGTGTGATAGTATTTATTTCGTCTCTTTATTCTCTTTACGTGGATATAGACATGAAAAAGGTAAAAAGCTGGAAACATGGTTTTCTTATGGAAAAGGTGTTTTTTTGTTCATTTTCGCGTTATTTGGAAAACGAATGAGGCGATTTTTATGATGGGCATGTCGATGTATTTGTGTCGTTGTTCAGTTTACGGGAATGTAGGTATGGAAAACCTGAAATCATGGTTTCCGTCATTTTTTTTCGAGATTGTTGAGGAAAACGGGGAAAAAGTAAGAAACCAGATTTGAAGTCACGTTAGGTTATGCGCTTTGATGTTAATAAAACACTTATGCATTATTATTATTATTATTTGTCTTGACTGGTCAGGGCTCACACGCAGAGAGAGAACTTGCTTAATGCAATGAGAATTGAAAGCATTGAGGCTGACCCACGGCGATCCAGACAGACACAGGTCTTATCATCGTACGTGCCTCGCAGCAGAGAGAGATAAGAGGCTGGTGTCATTATACAGTGTGCGGATTTATAATGTGTATGTCATAGCCTAGGTTCATTATGAACTCATCATGCAACGCAAAGTTTGAAACAATGAGTGAGTGTATAGCATCATGATAACAGATTGGCATGGGCTCGAACAAAGCGGTAATAAACAAAAGGGTGGGAATAATGAAAGGTCATATGATATGGGCTTTTACCTCGATTGATCATTTCACCCCTAAAACAGTAAATAGTCATGTTATGGGGAAAAAACGTGTTAAACACCTAAAAATGATAAATGAACCTAAAATATTTTGTTTTTGATGAAAAATAGCAGGGGGGTGAAACTACCCCCCAAAATTGAAAAATCCATATCTCGGAAACGAAGAAGCCTAAAATTAGGTGTGATAGCTTAAAAAATAGGGGATGATATGGGCTTTTACCTCGATTGATCATTTCACCCCTAAAACAGTAAATAGTCATGTTATGGGGAAAAAACGTGTTAAACACCTAAAAATGATAAATGAACCTAAGATCTTTTGTTTTTGATGAAAAATAGCAGGGGGTGAAACTACCCCCCAAAATTGAAAAATCCATATCTCGGAAACGAAGAAGCCTAAAATTAGGTGTGATAGCTTAAAAAATAGAGGATGATTAGGGCTTTTACCTCGATTGATCATTTCACCCCTAAAACAGTAAATAGTCATGTTATGGGGAAAAAACGTGTTAAACACCTAAAAATGATAAATGAATCTAAGATCTTTTGTTTTTGATGAAAAATAGCAGGGGGGTGAAACTACCCCCCAAAATTGAAAAATCCATATCTCGGAAACGAAGAAGCCTAAAATTAGGTGTGATAGCTTAAAAAATAGGGGATGATTAGGGCTTTTACCTCGATTGATCACTTCACCCCTTAAAACAGTAAATAGTCATGTTATGGGAAAAAAACGTGTTAAACACCTAAAAATGATAAATGAACCTAAGATCTTTTGTTTTTGATGAAAAATAGCAGGGGGATGCAAACAACCCCCAAATTGAAAAATCCATATCTAGGAAACGAAGAATCCTAAAATTAGGTGTAATGGCTTAAAAAATAGGTCATGATATACGCTTTTACCTGGATAGGTCATTTCACCCCTAAAACAGTAAATAGTCATGTTATGGGGAAAAAATGTGTTATACACCTAAAAGCATAAGCATCTTTGTGAAACCATGCTTTAATGCGCATGTGTATGGAGGATGATTGTTGTTATTATTATTATTAGGTAATTATGGATTAATGTGTGTATAGATACTAACCTGTGGGGAGCGTGATGGCGCAGGTGCTTAGCTGCTCGTCTTTACCCGGACGGCTGGGGTTCAAATCCCGGTGACAGCGGGGGTTGGAATTTTCACTCGAAAAATCACGTGGCGTCAGGAAGGGCATTCGGCCTTAAATCCCGGGCCAAAACCAAAATGAGCCTGGTTGGCTCCGGCGACTCAAACTAATTGGGAAAAGAAGAAGAAAGAAAGGTAACTCACCAGTAATAGTAAACATTGGTTGGAGGTGTTGAAGAAGTCAGAATGGCCAACCCTTGCCATGGTTCACGAATGGACCCCAAAAAGTTTTATCTGTCAAGACTCAGTCTACCCTGTTGCAGCCTTTAGAAAAAAAAATCGAACCGGGGCCTCTGTGGTCACAGTGGACTTTTATTCATGATGCTTTTTAAACAAACGTAGGCTTGTCTACTACCGCTGGCTTGAATCTGCACAGAGACACTGGCTTTGGTTTGCGTAGTGTGCCTTGCTGATAACAGCACAGCGACCTTGTCAGTAAGTTTCATATTACTCATTTGCTTGATAGCGGACGTGCTCTGCACATGACTAGATCGTTGTTAGGTTTGACAAAGGCTTAGTGAACCTTATGGCAACCTTGAAATGAATGTCATGGTATAGTCGGGGTTGGAAGCCAAGACCTTAGGGTTGACAACCAAGTAGGTTAACCACTACACGGTGAGATGGTCAAATAATAATGTAACAGAACATATAGAAACGTTTTCTATAGTTTAACGAATTGGCATACCATGAGAGGTGTAGGTAATGGAAATTGAATCCTTAGCTGATGATTATACTACTTTCCATGCGCACGTATAAGCTATCATGTTAGAAAAAGAATGGTATGGCTTGTTTTAAACGGAGAATAATAATTGTGTTTACTGTGAAACACAAATCTGAATTTAAAATAATTAATTTAAAATAATTAATTTAAAATTAACTAATTTAAAATTAGTTTAGTACGCTGAAGTTAAAATGAATAATGATCGCGTTACAGACAGCCAGTTTCAAAGCCATGAGAACTAAGTGAACAAAGTATAAAATTCATGAGCCAGTGAGGAATTCAACATGCTGTCCTTTGGACAAGAGAGAAGCGTTCTACAGCGACCCTCAATGGTTTGGGTCATCGTAAAGATGAAAATTAAATCTAAGCTACTACACGCTTATATACTAGAAGAAGAAATGGAAAACAATTGGTCAAATAAAGGACAGACGGAATAAAAAATGGCCCTCAACCCTCAAGCATAAGGATTGAGGGAGTTGGAAGGAAGGAGAGCCATGAAAGGCATATAAAAAGTATACTAGGAGTGGCTTTGCCCCAGAGGTAATGGATAAAGAGGAGGAAAACTGGACTCAGCTCAGAAATCCCTTGGGGTCACCAACTTCCAAACTGATCAGCCCTTGAGGGTGTAGCCATATGCAGAGTGCACAGCAAGTGGTGGGGCTAAATACACCCTACCTTCTTGAGGGGGCTTGGGCAAAAGACAGGGAATAGCATGAAAATAAAAAAGCAAGGCTGCCTCCTCACACTAGTAGGATATCAGAAAAAATAAATAAACCAGGGCCAATAAAGTTGCAAAAGGAAGAGACTCCCTAGGGCTCGGATACCCTAATCATGTTGGGGTCGGTAGAGAACAAGAGTTGAGCAAGTGTGGTCGACAGGAAATAAGACAGAGAGGAGCCTAGCACAAGTTAGTGGAAGCAATGACGGTCTCAGCTGGGACTCCGTGATCGTCAACCTACATGACACTAGATATGACGCCCAGGGGTGGAATTAAAGACCTCTTTTTGTTTTTTATCACTGGCTTTTAAGAACGCTAACACATGGCATGCCTTATAATGCAATACTGGTCCTAGGGTATGCAAAATTGTATTAGAAACTCAGCTAATAATAGTGTGCTTGCCCATGATTTACCTTAAATTTTCCTAAAATCCACTACATTTTCCGCAAATTGACCAAATGACACAACATTCCAGCAAAATTCAACAAATGACTACCAGATTTATTGAAATTCCATTGATTTACCTAAGCATGGTTTAAACTACCTCAAATTCATATAAAATTAGACGAATATAGATGAAAATTCACTAAAATTTACCGAATTTAGCCAAGTGGTGTACAAACCATGAAATTTATCCAATTTTTATTAAAATTGACTACATGTACTCGAAAATTCCATAATATTCCCTTTACATGTATGCTTTTTGTTGTTGTTGTTGTTGTTGTTGTTGTTGTTTCGTTTACCACACTCCCTGTAGACAATCACCTCAACATGACTTTCTCCTAGACTAGGAGCTTTACATTCGACATGATAGCTGAGTTTCATTTCCCATAAACTTGTCTCTGAGGTGGGTGTCAGGGAAAGGCATACAGCTGTAAAAACCACACTCTCACGTAGACTTTCATAACCTCTTACGTTGAGGTTCCTTGCACTAACGACATTAAATGATTGAACGGTTTCCTTTTCACAATTCCTGTCTATACATTCCTCTTTAAGGTTGCAAGATGTTTGCAAGATTCCTAAAATGCAATTAAATGTAATAAATACCTTAAGATGGTTTCATTTGTTTAATGATATGGTGTTGATGATGGATATATACGTTAAGACTAATTTTTGTTAGGTCTTGACTGGCCTTGCAATTAGAAATTGACAAACCAAACATGGGTTATCTACCAGGGGAACACTTTGACCTCTATGTTGGTTATTGACCAGTAAGTACAGTTCTAGTAATGAGACAGAAATCCAACACAAACAATGAGCGCGCAATGCGGCGGAGATTGGTACCACGATGTACAGTCGGTTATGTAGCTATGTGGAATGCACATCACATATGGTTTACTTGAAGGTTTGGAGATTCCATTAAAGATATTTCTACAATAAACCACTTTCAAATGGTCATTCGTTGGTGTGAAAATATTTATTATATGGTATTTTATGAAAACAATTATGATTTATAAAAAAAATATATGTTTACTGTATTCTTATTTAATGTAAGCACTGGAGGCACTATCGACCAACATACAGCACTATCTGGAATGTATATTGCATACTTGAAGGTTTGGTGATCCCATTAAAGGTATTCCTACAATAAATGATTTTTAAGTTGTCGTTCTATGGCGTGAAAATATTTAATATACGATATTTGCTAAAAGGATTTACCAGTGGAATTATTTTACAAGTAGTTATTTTAATGACCAACAGAGTTCACTGTTAAGAAGGTAGAGCCCTATGTGGAATGTAGGATAACATGTTATACATGATACGTGACAACTGTAAGGCTTGTGATTTTTAAGATGCCTTTAACCCTATATTAAACACTCAGTTTGCAATACCGATAACTGCAATGTTACTGAAAAAAAATTGAAACAAAACAAAAATCAGCATTGAAAAACCAAAAAGTGGTTGAGCATATATACAGTGGGGAAAAGAAAAGTTTTGTAAACACTAATGTCCAACAAGACTAATTAAATCAGTAACTGTCAGGGTGGCCGAGTGGTTAAGGCGTTTGACTTAAGATCAACTTTCCAAATATATAAGGAAGCAAGGGTTCGAATCCCTTCCCTGACATAACTATTGCTTGAACATGCAAGAAAACAAGAAATATACACAAACTATGTTTATCAATTTAATCATTTTTTTTTACAAGAGATAGACACACAGAATACAGCTCTTTTTGTTTATCATTTCTTTTAAACATAACACTTGTTGAAAATTATTTTTTAGGGGATGGGGGGTGTTGCTACGTTGACCCATTACACGATAATAGCAGCTTTACGAAGTTCATTTTCTATATTTAATAGCTCTTTCTCATAACCAATATGACCAAGCTGTTTACAGGCATGCAAGAGCTGTAGACGTTCGACTAATATATTAGGATCGTTCCATTTACTATTTTTTATGAATGGTTTCAGAATCTCGGGAAGCAGTTCATCATTATCACCATTATTATGATTATCATCCTCATTATTATAATCATTTCCATAATGATGATCATTATCATCGTTATCATTACCATGATAATTTCCACCAGTGTCCACAGTCTGTTCAATGGTTTGAGTTGTCTTTGATAGTGTTAAAAGCTTGTTTTTAGATGTGCTAGAATGCTTTAACATTGTTATGTTATTATTACCACTATTACCTTTCCCCACTAACTTTTTGATGAGGTATATTGTCTCCGATAGGGTTGAGGGCTTTTGAGATGTGGGTGCATGTCTGAACATGGGTTTCACAGGAGGTGTTAAAGGTTTCTCATTAAACAACTCGCTAACAGCATGAGTGCGTTGTAGTGTATTAAACTTGAGGTTAATATTATCTTGAGCAGTACTATCTTTCTCTTGGACTTGGTTTCTTGCTTTGGTTTGGGTTTTCCTTACATTTAGACTAGCGTGATTATTAAGTTTACATTCATGATTGTTTGAAGAAAGTACGTCCGATTCTTTTGTTTTAAGCATTCCTCGACACTGTTTCGATCGTTGCTTTGAACAGCGCCAAATAACAGTTCCATTTTTATTGCTTCGTTTCACAATATATGAATATCCTTTATAGTATGCATAAGGCTTACCATACCTAGTCACTGATACTTCCATATCAACTGTCAAGCACAAACTAATCTCTAGTAAAGACAACTTGGTAATAACAAAAATAGTTTAATGTGGGAGCATATATACATGCAAAAAGTGGGAGCAAAGGTGGGGGGTAAAAAGTGGGAGCAAAAGTGGTAGCAAATGCGGGAGAAAAAAAAACTGTGAGCAAAAAGTGGGAGCAAATATGGGATCAAATGTGGGAGAAAGCAAATATAAAAAAAAGTGGGAGCAAATATGCTAACAAATATGTCAACAAATATACCAGCAAAAGTAAATACACAAGTCAAGATCGATTAAAGTGCAAAGAAAATATGAAAGCAAATATGAGAGCAAAAATGGTGTTTTTCTAAAACAACTAGACATAACAAACTTAGTCATAACCTAACCTCACCTAACCTCACCTAACCTAACCTCACCTCACCTCACCTAACCTAACCTCACCTCACCTAACTTCACCTAACCTAACCTAACCTAACCTAACTTTACCTAACCTAACTTGACTGAACTTTACCTAACCTAACCCATCATAACTTCACCTAACCTAACTTTACCTAATCTAACTTCACCTAACCTAACTTTCAACTCACAGATCAAGATTAAATTCTAGGCATAGTTGAGTTGGAACCCAAGACTTCAGGGATAACACACAAGTATACTAGCCACTACACCGCAAAAATGAGCAAATTACCATGCAACACAACATAAAGTAAAAGTTTCCTGTAGTGTAACTCATTGGCTGTCAACCATAGTTCGGGAATTCAAACCCAAGACCTCAGGACTTTTTGTTTTGAACATTATCAGAAATATTATTCCATTTGCATTTTGCTGCTGCTGCTTATAGTTATAAGAGTTGACATTAATATGGAAAGCAAAAAAAATGTGGGAGCAAAAAGTGGGAGCAAAACGTGTAAGCAGAAGTGGGAGCAAACAAGTGTGAGCAAATATGGGAGCAGAAAGTGGGATCAAATGTGAAAGCAAAAGTGGGAGCAAAAAGAGCGAGGAAAAGTGAGTGCACAAAGTGGGAGCAAAATGTGTGAGTAAAAAGTGGGGCCAAATGTGGTGTTTTACTAAAACAATCTCCCCTAACCTAACCTAACCTAACTTCACCCAACCTAATTTCACCTAACCTAACTTCACCTAACCTAACCTTCCAACTCTCAGATCAAAAATTAAATTCTGGCCATAGTCGAGTTGGAACCCAAAACCTCTGGGATAACACTCAAGTATACTAGCCACTACATCGCGAAATGGGCAAATTATCATGCAACACATCACAAAAATAAAAAGTTTTCTGTAGTGTAACTCATTGGCTGACAATCATAGTTGAGAATTCAAACCCAAGACCTCAGGACTTTTGTTTTGAACATTATCAGAAATATTATTCCATTTACATTTTGCTGTTGCTTATAGTTATAAGAGTTGGCATTAATATGGGAGCAAAAGTAAAAGCAAAAAGTGGGTGCAAGCATGGCTGGTTGTAGAGACTTTCATATCAACAAATACACATAAATTAAATTTTAGTAAAGTGACTTGGCTGATAATAATAATAATATTAACAGTTTAAAAAAAATTCAAGGGGATTGATGTTTTTCAGGATGTAATTTCCAAAGTACTGTCAAGAATAATAATTACATGAACAGATTCCAAGAACTCTAGAGTGCTTTTAAGGTTAATGATTGGCTAGGAGTGAGATAGAGCTAGCTAACCTAAGTTAACCTCAGCTCAGTAAACCTAACCTTGTCACATGGCATGTTCTACAAGTATAGACTTGCTTTGAGACTGGCTATGACGTCACAGATGAATGGCGGTGGGAGGCTGGCAAAAAGGAACATGTTTTTGGGTAATAAAAAGTCACGTCCAGCCTCCCACCGCCATTCATCTGTGACGTCATAGCCAGTCTCAAAGCAAGTCTATACTTGTAGAACATGCCATGTGACAAGGTTAGGTTTACTGAGCTGAGGTTAACTTAGGTTAGCTAGCTCTATCTCACTCCTAGCCAATCATTAACCTTAAAAGCACTCTAGAGTTCTTGGAATCTGTTCATGTAATTATTATTCTTGACAGTACTTTGGAAATTACATCCTGAAAAACATCAATCCCCTTGAATTTTTTTTAAACTGTTAATATTATTATTATTATCAGCCAAGTCACTTTACTAAAATTTAATTTATGTGTATTTGTTGATATGAAAGTCTCTACAACCAGCCATGCTTGCACCCACTTTTTGCTTTTACTTTTGCTCCCATATTAATGCCAACTCTTATAACTATAAGCAACAGCAAAATGTAAATGGAATAATATTTCTGATAATGTTCAAAACAAAAGTCCTGAGGTCTTGGGTTTGAATTCTCAACTATGATTGTCAGCCAATGAGTTACACTACAGAAAACTTTTTATTTTTGTGATGTGTTGCATGATAATTTGCCCATTTCGCGATGTAGTGGCTAGTATACTTGAGTGTTATCCCAGAGGTTTTGGGTTCCAACTCGACTATGGCCAGAATTTAATTTTTGATCTGAGAGTTGGAAGGTTAGGTTAGGTGAAGTTAGGTTAGGTGAAATTAGGTTGGGTGAAGTTAGGTTAGGTTAGGTTAGGGGAGATTGTTTTAGTAAAACACCACATTTGGCCCCACTTTTTACTCACACATTTTGCTCCCACTTTGTGCACTCACTTTTCCTCGCTCTTTTTGCTCCCACTTTTGCTTTCACATTTGATCCCACTTTCTGCTCCCATATTTGCTCACACTTGTTTGCTCCCACTTCTGCTTACACGTTTTGCTCCCACTTTTTGCTCCCACATTTTTTTTGCTTTCCATATTAATGTCAACTCTTATAACTATAAGCAGCAGCAGCAAAATGCAAATGGAATAATATTTCTGATAATGTTCAAAACAAAAAGTCCTGAGGTCTTGGGTTTGAATTCCCGAACTATGGTTGACAGCCAATGAGTTACACTACAGGAAACTTTTACTTTATGTTGTGTTGCATGGTAATTTGCTCATTTTTGCGGTGTAGTGGCTAGTATACTTGTGTGTTATCCCTGAAGTCTTGGGTTCCAACTCAACTATGCCTAGAATTTAATCTTGATCTGTGAGTTGAAAGTTAGGTTAGGTGAAGTTAGATTAGGTAAAGTTAGGTTAGGTGAAGTTATGATGGGTTAGGTTAGGTAAAGTTCAGTCAAGTTAGGTTAGGTAAAGTTAGGTTAGGTTAGGTGAAGTTAGGTGAGGTGAGGTTAGGTTAGGTGAGGTGAGGTGAGGTTAGGTTAGGTGAGGTTAGGTGAGGTTAGGTTATGACTAAGTTTGTTATGTCTAGTTGTTTTAGAAAAACACCATTTTTGCTCTCATATTTGCTTTCATATTTTCTTTGCACTTTAATCGATCTTGACTTGTGTATTTACTTTTGCTGGTATATTTGTTGACATATTTGTTAGCATATTTGCTCCCACTTTTTTTTATATTTGCTTTCTCCCACATTTGATCCCATATTTGCTCCCACTTTTTGCTCACAGTTTTTTTTTCTCCCGCATTTGCTACCACTTTTGCTCCCACTTTTTACCCCCCACCTTTGCTCCCACTTTTTGCATGTATATATGCTCCCACATTAAACTATTTTTGTTATTACCAAGTTGTCTTTACTAGAGATTAGTTTGTGCTTGACAGTTGATATGGAAGTATCAGTGACTAGGTATGGTAAGCCTTATGCATACTATAAAGGATATTCATATATTGTGAAACGAAGCAATAAAAATGGAACTGTTATTTGGCGCTGTTCAAAGCAACGATCGAAACAGTGTCGAGGAATGCTTAAAACAAAAGAATCGGACGTACTTTCTTCAAACAATCATGAATGTAAACTTAATAATCACGCTAGTCTAAATGTAAGGAAAACCCAAACCAAAGCAAGAAACCAAGTCCAAGAGAAAGATAGTACTGCTCAAGATAATATTAACCTCAAGTTTAATACACTACAACGCACTCATGCTGTTAGCGAGTTGTTTAATGAGAAACCTTTAACACCTCCTGTGAAACCCATGTTCAGACATGCACCCACATCTCAAAAGCCCTCAACCCTATCGGAGACAATATACCTCATCAAAAAGTTAGTGGGGAAAGGTAATAGTGGTAATAATAACATAACAATGTTAAAGCATTCTAGCACATCTAAAAACAAGCTTTCAACACTATCAAAGACAACTCAAACCATTGAACAGACTGTGGACACTGGTGGAAATTATCATGGTAATGATAACGATGATAATGATCATCATTATGAAAATGATTATAATAATGAGGATGATAATCATAATAATGGTGATAATGATGAACTGCTTCCCGAGATTCTGAAACCATTCATAAAAAATAGTAAATGGAACGATCCTAATATATTAGTCGAACGTCTACAGCTCTTGCATGCCTGTAAACAGCTTGGTCATATTGGTTATGAGAAAGAGCTATTAAATATAGAAAATGAACTTCGTAAAGCTGCTATTATCGTGTAATGGGTCAACGTAGCAACACCCCCCATCCCCTAAAAAATAATTTTCAACAAGTGTTATGTTTAAAAGAAATGATAAACAAAAAGAGCTGTATTCTGTGTGTCTATCTCTTGTAAAAAAAAAATGATTAAATTGATAAACATAGTTTGTGTATATTTCTTGTTTTCTTGCATGTTCAAGCAATAGTTATGTCAGGGAAGGGATTCGAACCCTTGCTTCCTTATATATTTGGAAAGTTGATCTTAAGTCAAACGCCTTAACCACTCGGCCACCCTGACAGTTACTGATTTAATTAGTCTTGTTGGCCATTAGTGTTTACAAAACTTTTCTTTTCCCCACTGTATATATGCTCAACCACTTTTTGGTTTTTCAATGCTGATTTTTGTTTTGTTTCAATTTTTTTTCAGTAACATTGCAGTTATCGGTATTGCAAACTGAGTGTTTAATATAGGGTTAAAGGCATCTTAAAAATCACAAGCCTTACAGTTGTCACGTATCATGTATAACATGTTATCCTACATTCCACATAGGGCTCTACCTTCTTAACAGTGAACTCTGTTGGTCATTAAAATAACTACTTGTAAAATAATTCCACTGGTAAATCCTTTTAGCAAATATCGTATATTAAATATTTTCACGCCATAGAACGACAACTTAAAAATCATTTATTGTAGGAATACCTTTAATGGGATCACCAAACCTTCAAGTATGCAATATACATTCCAGATAGTGCTGTATGTTGGTCGATAGTGCCTCCAGTGCTTACATTAAATAAGAATACAGTAAACATATATTTTTTTTATAAATCATAATTGTTTTCATAAAATACCATATAATAAATATTTTCACACCAACGAATGACCATTTGAAAGTGGTTTATTGTAGAAATATCTTTAATGGAATCTCCAAACCTTCAAGTAAACCATATGTGATGTGCATTCCACATAGCTACATAACCGACTGTACATCGTGGTACCAATCTCCGCCGCATTGCGCGCTCATTGTTTGTGTTGGATTTCTGTCTCATTACTAGAACTGTACTTACTGGTCAATAACCAACATAGAGGTCAAAGTGTTCCCCTGGTAGATAACCCATGTTTGGTTTGTCAATTTCTAATTGCAAGGCCAGTCAAGACCTAACAAAAATTAGTCTTAACGTATATATCCATCATCAACACCATATCATTAAACAAATGAAACCATCTTAAGGTATTTATTACATTTAATTGCATTTTAGGAATCTTGCAAACATCTTGCAACCTTAAAGAGGAATGTATAGACAGGAATTGTGAAAAGGAAACCGTTCAATCATTTAATGTCGTTAGTGTAAGGAACCTCAACGTAAGAGGTTATGAAAGTCTACGTGAGAGTGTGGTTTTTACAGCTGTATGCCTTTCCCTGACACCCACCTCAGAGACAAGTTTATGGGAAATGAAACTCAGCTATCATGTCGAATGTAAAGCTCCTAGTCTAGGAGAAAGTCATGTTGAGGTGATTGTCTACAGGGAGTGTGGTAAACGAAACAACAACAACAACAACAACAACAACAACAAAAAGCATACATGTAAAGGGAATATTATGGAATTTTCGAGTACATGTAGTCAATTTTAATAAAAATTGGATAAATTTCATGGTTTGTACACCACTTGGCTAAATTCGGTAAATTTTAGTGAATTTTCATCTATATTCGTCTAATTTTATATGAATTTGAGGTAGTTTAAACCATGCTTAGGTAAATCAATGGAATTTCAATAAATCTGGTAGTCATTTGTTGAATTTTGCTGGAATGTTGTGTCATTTGGTCAATTTGCGGAAAATGTAGTGGATTTTAGGAAAATTTAAGGTAAATCATGGGCAAGCACACTATTATTAGCTGAGTTTCTAATACAATTTTGCATACCCTAGGACCAGTATTGCATTATAAGGCATGCCATGTGTTAGCGTTCTTAAAAGCCAGTGATAAAAAACAAAAAGAGGTCTTTAATTCCACCCCTGGGCGTCATATCTAGTGTCATGTAGGTTGACGATCACGGAGTCCCAGCTGAGACCGTCATTGCTTCCACTAACTTGTGCTAGGCTCCTCTCTGTCTTATTTCCTGTCGACCACACTTGCTCAACTCTTGTTCTCTACCGACCCCAACATGATTAGGGTATCCGAGCCCTAGGGAGTCTCTTCCTTTTGCAACTTTATTGGCCCTGGTTTATTTATTTTTTCTGATATCCTACTAGTGTGAGGAGGCAGCCTTGCTTTTTTATTTTCATGCTATTCCCTGTCTTTTGCCCAAGCCCCCTCAAGAAGGTAGGGTGTATTTAGCCCCACCACTTGCTGTGCACTCTGCATATGGCTACACCCTCAAGGGCTGATCAGTTTGGAAGTTGGTGACCCCAAGGGATTTCTGAGCTGAGTCCAGTTTTCCTCCTCTTTATCCATTACCTCTGGGGCAAAGCCACTCCTAGTATACTTTTTATATGCCTTTCATGGCTCTCCTTCCTTCCAACTCCCTCAATCCTTATGCTTGAGGGTTGAGGGCCATTTTTTATTCCGTCTGTCCTTTATTTGACCAATTGTTTTCCATTTCTTCTTCTAGTATATAAGCGTGTAGTAGCTTAGATTTAATTTTCATCTTTACGATGACCCAAACCATTGAGGGTCGCTGTAGAACGCTTCTCTCTTGTCCAAAGGACAGCATGTTGAATTCCTCACTGGCTCATGAATTTTATACTTTGTTCACTTAGTTCTCATGGCTTTGAAACTGGCTGTCTGTAACGCGATCATTATTCATTTTAACTTCAGCGTACTAAACTAATTTTAAATTAGTTAATTTTAAATTAATTATTTTAAATTAATTATTTTAAATTCAGATTTGTGTTTCACAGTAAACACAATTATTATTCTCCGTTTAAAACAAGCCATACCATTCTTTTTCTAACATGATAGCTTATACGTGCGCATGGAAAGTAGTATAATCATCAGCTAAGGATTCAATTTCCATTACCTACACCTCTCATGGTATGCCAATTCGTTAAACTATAGAAAACGTTTCTATATGTTCTGTTACATTATTATTTGACCATCTCACCGTGTAGTGGTTAACCTACTTGGTTGTCAACCCTAAGGTCTTGGCTTCCAACCCCGACTATACCATGACATTCATTTCAAGGTTGCCATAAGGTTCACTAAGCCTTTGTCAAACCTAACAACGATCTAGTCATGTGCAGAGCACGTCCGCTATCAAGCAAATGAGTAATATGAAACTTACTGACAAGGTCACTGTGCTGTTATCAGCAAGGCACACTACGCAAACCAAAGCCAGTGTCTCTGTGCAGATTCAAGCCAGCGGTAGTAGACAAGCCTACGTTTGTTTAAAAAGCATCATGAATAAAAGTCCACTGTGACCACAGAGGCCCCGGTTCGATTTTTTTTTCTAAAGGCTGCAACGGGGTAGACTGAGTCTTGACAGATAAAACTTTTTGGGGTCCATTCGTGAACCATGGCAAGGGTTGGCCATTCTGACTTCTTCAACACCTCCAACCAATGTTTACTATTACTGGTGAGTTACCTTTCTTTCTTCTTCTTTTCCCAATTAGTTTGAGTCGCCGGAGCCAACCAGGCTCATTTTGGTTTTGGCCCGGGATTTAAGGCCGAATGCCCTTCCTGACGCCACGTGATTTTTCGAGTGAAAATTCCAACCCCCGCTGTCACCGGGATTTGAACCCCAGCCGTCCGGGTAAAGACGAGCAGCTAAGCACCTGCGCCATCACGCTCCCCACAGGTTAGTATCTATACACACATTAATCCATAATTACCTAATAATAATAATAACAACAATCATCCTCCATACACATGCGCATTAAAGCATGGTTTCACAAAGATGCTTATGCTTTTAGGTGTATAACACATTTTTTCCCCATAACATGACTATTTACTGTTTTAGGGGTGAAATGACCTATCCAGGTAAAAGCGTATATCATGACCTATTTTTTAAGCCATTACACCTAATTTTAGGATTCTTCGTTTCCTAGATATGGATTTTTCAATTTGGGGGTTGTTTGCATCCCCCTGCTATTTTTCATCAAAAACAAAAGATCTTAGGTTCATTTATCATTTTTAGGTGTTTAACACGTTTTTTTCCCATAACATGGCTATTTACTGTTTTAGGGGTGAAGTGATCAATCGAGGTAAAAACCCTAATCATCCCCTATTTTTTAAGCTATCACACCTAATTTTAGGCTTCTTCGTTTCCGAGATATGGATTTTTCAATTTTGGGGGGTAGTTTCACCCCCCTGCTATTTTTCATCAAAAACAAAAGATCTTAGATTCATTTATCATTTTTAGGTGTTTAACACGTTTTTTCCCCATAACATGACTATTTACTGTTTTAGGGGTGAAATGATCAATCGAGGTAAAAGCCCTAATCATCCTCTATTTTTTAAGCTATCACACCTAATTTTAGGCTTCTTCGTTTCCGAGATATGGATTTTTCAATTTTGGGGGGTAGTTTCACCCCCTGCTATTTTTCATCAAAAACAAAAGATCTTAGGTTCATTTATCATTTTTAGGTGTTTAACACGTTTTTTCCCCATAACATGACTATTTACTGTTTTAGGGGTGAAATGATCAATCGAGGTAAAAGCCCATATCATCCCCTATTTTTTAAGCTATCACACCTAATTTTAGGCTTCTTCGTTTCCGAGATATGGATTTTTCAATTTTGGGGGGTAGTTTCACCCCCCTGCTATTTTTCATCAAAAACAAAATATTTTAGGTTCATTTATCATTTTTAGGTGTTTAACACGTTTTTTCCCCATAACATGACTATTTACTGTTTTAGGGGTGAAATGATCAATCGAGGTAAAAGCCCATATCATATGACCTTTCATTATTCCCACCCTTTTGTTTATTACCGCTTTGTTCGAGCCCATGCCAATCTGTTATCATGATGCTATACACTCACTCATTGTTTCAAACTTTGCGTTGCATGATGAGTTCATAATGAACCTAGGCTATGACATACACATTATAAATCCGCACACTGTATAATGACACCAGCCTCTTATCTCTCTCTGCTGCGAGGCACGTACGATGATAAGACCTGTGTCTGTCTGGATCGCCGTGGGTCAGCCTCAATGCTTTCAATTCTCATTGCATTAAGCAAGTTCTCTCTCTGCGTGTGAGCCCTGACCAGTCAAGACAAATAATAATAATAATAATGCATAAGTGTTTTATTAACATCAAAGCGCATAACCTAACGTGACTTCAAATCTGGTTTCTTACTTTTTCCCCGTTTTCCTCAACAATCTCGAAAAAAAAAATGACGGAAACCATGATTTCAGGTTTTCCATACCTACATTCCCGTAAACTGAACAACGACACAAATACATCGACATGCCCATCATAAAAATCGCCTCATTCGTTTTCCAAATAACGCGAAAATGAACAAAAAAACACCTTTTCCATAAGAAAACCATGTTTCCAGCGTTTTACCTTTTTCATGTCTATATCCACGTAAAGAGAATAAAGAGACGAAATAAATACTATCACACGCGTCATTCTCACGTTTTCGGTTTTCCAAAAATCGACAAAAATGTGAAAAACGCATGTTTTGACCCAAAACCCTAAGTTCACCTTTCCGACACCTACATTCCCGTAAAGAGCACAACGAGACGAAATAAACGAATCCAAGCACGCCCTCCTAGCATGACCCGTTTTCCAAAAATCGGCAAAAATGTGAAAAACGCATGTTTTGACCCAAAACCCTAAGTTCACCTTTTCGACACCGACATTCCCGTAAAGAGCACAACGAAACGAAATAAACGAATCCAAGCACGCCCTCCTAGCATAACCCGTTTTCCAAAAATCGGCAAAAATGTGAAAAACGCATGTTTTGACCCAAAACCCTAACTTCACCTTTTCGACACCTACATTCCCGTAAAGAGCACAACGAAACGAAATAAACGAATCCAAGCACGCCCTCCTAGCATGACCCGTTTTCCAAAAATCGGCAAAAATGTGAAAAACGCATGTTTTGACCCAAAACCCTAACTTCACCTTTTCGACACCGACATTCCCGTAAAGAGCACAACGAGACGAAAAAAACGAATCCAAGCACGCCCTCCTAGCATGGCCCGTTTTCCAAAAATCGGCAAAAATGTGAAAAACGCACGTTTTGACCCAAAACCCTAACTTCACCTTTTCGACACCGACATTCCCGTAAAGAGCATAACGAAATGAAAAAAACGAATCCAAGCACGCCCTCCTAGCATGAATCTTCCATTCCAAGGTCGCGGGGGCTCACAACTTCCTAAGTAGTGCAGCTCCCCACCCCCTTACCACGTTTTTATTTTGGTGTGGATATACCCCGTCCATGGAAAAGGAGAGTTCACCACGAGTCCTACGACACCTCATAGGTTTAAATCCGATTATTGGTTAGCGAGATAGTCAAAAGCCGATGACCTATTAGTTTTTATGGTTTATTTCAATACATATTAAAAACACTCATTAATAAATCATCATTTAAAAAGCCCGCCCTCTTACAAAACTCCTCAAGTGCGCATGCGTATAAAAAAACATTCATCGCCAAAATGTCAAAAAACAACATGTTTACCCCAAATGGCGTTTCCCAATTCCATCCATTTTTAAAAAATAACCTCACCATCATCTAGAGCGGAAAAAATACCATCTAAACGACCCCTCACTCGACCCTACTCCTCCCCCACCACATAACCCTTTCCCAACATAGGCATACATATTCAAGCACGAGCGCGACTTCAGGAAACCAACACTACCCCACTACTCGCGAATGACCTTTTAGTTTTGGTCTTTTAATCAAATAAAGAGCCTATAGGAAAGTAGGGGGCATTACTAGCAGTGCTAGGACACCCTGTATGTTCTAATCCCATGTTTGGTTAGCGAGATATCAAGTTCGGGGCAAATACGAGGGTGGCTCAATAAGAAGTGGTCCAGCTCCCCCCTTACCACACTACTGGTGGTCACCCCCTAACCCTAAAAGTTTCAAGGATCAATGAGTTTAATTCAAATACAGTTTAATGTTCATAAATATTTATTTTTAATAATTAGTATGTCACTTTAACACATAATAAAAAGAAAATATGAATAAAATAAAACTGTAGGTAGGCCTATTAAAAGGTTAGTTTGTTTGAAGAATCATAAAAAGTAAAAATAAAGAGAAAAGAAGTTTCAGAGTCAAAACAAAAATTTAAAAATATGCCTTTCTAGCCTTGATGGATGCAAAATTATTTATAATAGAGTTGACGTCTATTGTAGCAGCCACATCACGTTCAATTGATAAAATTGATAAATTACTTAGTCTTTCTTGCGTCATTGCGGATCTTAAATACTTTTTAATAAGCTTCAGCTTACTAAAAGATCGTTCACAAGATGCCACGGACACTGGAATCGTTAAAAGTAGTTTGAAAGCGCCGATCAAGTTACTGTATGACTCTAACCTCAAACAAGATAAATATAACAAAATATCTTTGGGTTTCTTCGAGTCGATATTTTCCCTTGATCTTCGTAATAAATCAATGACATTTTTAATATCATCAAAGAGTTCTTATCCGTTCAAATCTTCAGCGTGCTTCCCCGCTAGTTCTCAACATTTCCTCTTTATAGTGTTTAAAACGTTTTCATTTGGGGTTTCATTATGAATGTATTCCTCAAAATAACAGAGGAAGCCAAAACGATCATCCAGTTCCTTGATATTGGCGAACCGTTCACTTAACTGACGATTAAGTTTATCTATGAGATCTATTGTGCTCCGATTTACTTCATCTTCGTTCCATGGGTTCTCCCCATTCTTCTTAGTAGCTTTTGATATAACATCAACTGAAAGGGTTTCTCTCCACATATTAAGCTGATCTTGAAGAGATTGTAGACAAGTTATTACGTAAGTGAACGAAATGTCTTCGATTTGCAAAGTTTTCTGCGTTCGGTCAATTTTTGGAAGTACCTCAGCCCAGAAAAATAGCCAAGTTACAAGGTCAAATCTTTCTATTGCATTAATTAATCACGCTGCACTCTGTCTTTTATCGATGGTTTCAGTTGAACAATATTGGGAAGATAGACTTGTGATTGTGATTTTGAAAATTATTAACGGCAAGTTTTCGACAAGTGAATATTATACAAATATGATTCCAGTGAACTGAACATTATTCTACGACATCGCAAATATGTATTTATCAGCGAAATTGAAGCATAAAGGCAACATTAATCTACAGAAATTGATCTACGAGAGTTATTAAAAAAAACTGTAAGCAGCACTATTCATCGAAAATACTTGCGAATAGTTCAACATTATTTTCCATTTTTTATAACGAAATGTCTGTTATGAAATACAAGTCTGAGTCAGCGAGAATGTTTGATATGAACGTTGTGAAGATGATGGAGATGGCTTACTAAAGACACGGAAGGAAAACAGATCTGACGATAATATGTTGTTTACTGGAGAGACATTGGATTACCGGAGTGGCATATGATGTGGATCACTACAACTACATTATGGACCACATATTTGGAACCTAGATTCGACAATTATTAATTTCCTACACCAACTTGGAAATTTATTTATCAGCAAATACATAAAATTAGCACAATGAGTTCCAACCACGAGACCTTCAAGAGAGCTGCCGTTAGAAGAGAGTTATCGACAGTACCATCTAGAGCCGAAGTGAGATGAGATAACGAGTTCCATCTGATATTGAAGAGATGCAGAGGCAAAGATCGAGAGATCACCCGATAACTCAACATCAAACCCAGGAAAGGTGAGGATGAAGACATCTTTAGCTGGAAGGAGATGCCAGTTCGAGCAGATCAATTTTCATCATGCTTGGAAATGCAGAATATCCACGCGGCAGAAGATAGTCGAACAACTTGCTCTATTTTAGTAGTTTGGTAATTTTTGTGGATTATTTTGATCATGACCATCTTCTAGGAAAGATCTATTCCTTTTAGATTCCTCATCTTTTTAGTAATTTGAATTTTATTGTAGGAAGTTTTGATGTTTTCGGAATGTTAGTAATTCTTGATTTTTCAGCCATTCTATTTAAATTTGAGTAGATATCTATTTTTATTCGAGGATCGAGATATTTTATAGAATGCTTAGACATATTTAGGATCGGATATGGTGTTATTCGATTGTATTAGAGTTGGATTAGCGAGAATTGATAGATTTTGATATCAGGATTTGTTAACTGGTCTGTTACTTTAGATTTGAATTGGATTCATTCCAACAGTCAATGAGGAACTTTTTATTATGATAATGACGAGGCATTATTTGTTACTAGACAAAATATGTCGTGAATTTTTGAAGTTTTGACAACTCAAGAAGTATGCCAACACTAACAATGAATATGTAATAATTAATTTGTTGTGACGCAAGAAGTAAGTGTACTTCTTATTTAAGAAAGATCAGAGAGGAGAGACAAGTAATGTATTATTATTAGTCTACGTGTGATGTAAATAGGCATATTTTCAAGATCAACAATTAAAAGTTGATATCGTAGGATGTGGTATTTTAGAGGAAACGAAGCACAACATTGTCAAAGTGAGAACAGCTGATGGGTGAAAAGAGTTGATTGATGACATCATATGTTATTGACGTAAGCACCAGTAGCGGCCGGCTCATAAGGACTCCAGGACGGTGTCCTTCCAAGAGAACGAAAATAGATTTTCATTTTCTCTTGATATTTTAAGTCAAACATTGAACTCTAATAATGCAAAGAAAATTACATGTCATTGCAAAACTGTAGCTCTATCAATCAGGAAGACTGTGTTTCGTGATATCATGCTCAGCGCGCAGTTCACAGATCAGAATGGAGTTACGGACTCGAAGTTTTCCGTCCCACGATGTGCCATGGTGAGATGAGGTGAAACGTAAGGGGACTGGCGCGCTTGCAGGCGGTGAGAGGGACGAAGTGTGCGGGCAGTTGTATTTAAGCCGAGCGGAGTCCTTACAGCTCTGTAGCACCGGAAAATTGCCCCTCTAGTCTTCATGCAACAGGATCTACTAGTGCGAAAAGTAGTGGGAGGTTGGAACATCTACTCCACTAGGAGCCAGTCAATGCGATGCTCTGTGACGACGGAGCGTTGGCTCGGGAACGAAGAGTGTGATATCTTGGGAAGGCATGTAGGTATACGGTCAAGCGAAGATTCTTTTTGAGGGTATTTTTACCGATCTATCTGATGGTAAGGTTATGTTTTTAATCGGTGGATTATTGGAAAAAGATATTGGGTTAAAACGTGTTTTTGACATTTTTGCTGATATCTCGCGAACCAATAAAGCTACAACGATGATTGAGGTGTTGTTTTTTCCCGGTGTGTTGGCCTCTTGACGTGGGTGCCTGTGGTGAATAGGCGGGATAGGTATTTTGGGTGGAAAAAAGTTATTTTTACATTTTTGCTGATATCTGGTGAACCAATATAGTAAGAACAAAGTTTGATGTGCTTTTTTCCGGTGTGTTAGCCTCTTGACGAGAATGCCTGTGGTGAATAAGTGGGATGGGAATTTTGGGTGGAAACCCCTGTTTTTGACATTTTTGATGATAGTTCCTGAACACATGTTTGGATTGAGATGGGTGACCTGTCATTTTTATCGGCGTGCTGTCCTCTCTTTTATGAGGTTGGAAGAGGGTTGAACATGTTGTAAAATGAGGTAAACGGAACGATTTTGTATGAAAATAAAAAGGATTTTTGGAGCCTTTGAGGCAGGAATCGAACCCGGGGTCTTTACGTTGATACGCCAGCCTGCTAGCCACACCACCACGATGACAGAGACTCTGTGTAGAGCAGGATTGTGGTGTATGAACATGGAGACTGTCATGAAACGAAACCGTGGACCTGCGAGCGATGAAGAGCCTGGCACTGTCTGTGTGCATGTCTTATGAAACGACGTGGGTAGTCGCTGACACTTTGTCTCTCTCTGTCTGTCTCTCTCTGCATGCTTTATAGCAGGCTGATTAGTCACTCTATGTATGTTAAATATGTTGCCATTTGAGTTTGCTGCTTGCTTCTTGTCCCACGCAGATGATAACAAGACTCTTGCTATCATCATCAAAGTGTGGTTACTAGTGCGTACGTAAGAGTTAGCAGTCATCATGGATTTGTTGGCGAGCGCCAACTTTGAAATGGTCTAGGAGTAGGAACTCGGTGATTACGTTTTGAAGGGGTGGAACGACGAGGTCATCCGCCCTCTAGAAAAGGGATTAGCCTAAGGGAAGGTCATCTGCCCTCTGGAAAAGGGATTAGCCTAAAGGAGAATAAATAAATAAATAAATAAATAAATAGAAACAGACATGGTTTTATTGGAAAAAATGATTTTTATTAATCCCCGAATTATAGATGGGAGAAATCCCCAGCCATTTCACAAAATATTGGGTGCCTCGTTTCTTCAGTAATTTCTCAATAAGAAAACCATGGGGATATAAAGTTCTTGTAATTCCTGAAGGTAGGATGCGCCTTCAATGGGCTGTCCGGATTGATCTTCTTGAAGATAAGTCACTGGTTGTCCGATCTTGACTTGGCGGATTTAAAAAAAAATCCGTTGTCCAACTGGATGTGTAGGAGTTAGAAAATATTGATTTATGCTTACTAATGCGAACCAAATCTCCAATTTTGAGGCGGTGTCGTCTACAGTTGGCCATTTTTATAGGAGTAAACAGTTTCTTCAGCCTGGGAATATTCTTGGTTACGAGTCAGGGTTTCATGCCAATGGTTGTATGTTTGCTATTGTTGTAACGTGACACTAGTTCAGGTAACACGTCTAACCAGTGGTAAGAGCCCAGCGGTAAACTCTCTCCACATATGCGATTTGAATGTACGGTTAAATCGTTGCAACTACACTGGCTATTTAATTACTAAATGTAGAATAGTGATGGTTATTCAAAGATTTCAGAAAGCTAGTGAAATCCTAGTTGAAAAATTCTTTGCCCTGGTCGGTTTGAAAAAAATTGGGTTGGCGTTTGGATTGTTGAATAATACGTCTAAAGGCCTTAGTGGCCAAAAGTTCGGTTTTATTTTTGACAGGTTCTACAAAGGCCTTATTCTGCCAATAATGAAGCATTCCACAATCTATAAAACGAATTCAAATACAGTCGAAAAATTATTCACTATCAAAAATTTGCAACAATGAATAAAATAAAATTTACGCAACGTCAAAATCGGCACACGATGACGTTTAAAAGTATTAACTTGAAATTTCAATTAAAAAAGAACTAACAAAGCTAAAAACATGGAAAATACAATGGTCACATTACATAAAATACTGGTCATTTCTAGATATCCCAAATATGGCAATCAACTACTAAATGTAGTAAATTCGCTCATCTACCTTCAGCCCGTAAAATTCTTCTGATAACCTGGGTTATTGATGAAGATGACGACTGCATTCCTTGAGAACATTCCAACAGGCGACATCTCACCCGCTCGCCTGGAGTAGAACCAATACTGCCATCGCTCGTTCCTCGGGTCACAAACCTGGGTCTCTCGATCGCTTCCGAACCAGATGGTTCTGTCGTAATTCTCTACAAACGTCCCCTGTCTCGAAGTTCATCGGTGAATTGCGTTTATATATTGAGATTTCCTAGTTGGTGTTGGAAACTCACGTAGTTGCATATTTGTTAGTGACTTTTGTGGACTGCTGATGGAAATGCTGTACCATATTCTCAGTTAATTCCTTCGTTGCTTTTAGGTCACCTTTGGAATCCACATATTTGAGTATAGGTTACTTCCCCACCATGTATTTAATAACTCATATTTGCAGCTGAAGTATTCGTGCAATAATACCTCGCCGACTCAAATTTGATAGCATGTAGAATATTTTGATAAAATGGTTAAGATATTCTAAGTCGAAGATATTTCTTTGTAGACTCGTCGTAGTATTCTTGTGGATTTCTTATGTCGTATATGCGCTTCTTCTATGTATCAACTCTGTCGACTATCTTAGTAAATGCTGAAAAACGGATTCACTTCGTTGATAATTGTGGATATTTCACGTAGTTATCAACCTAAGCCCTTCTCTTGTATAATAGAATTTCAGCGAAGCTGCTTCACGTAGCTTGATCGTAGGAGGCGTCGTTCTTCCCGTCAACTTGACTTTCCTCGTGGACCTCAGTTCAGTGTAATTCTCGGAGCTCAAAATTTCACGTCTTGCTTCAACTAGACTTCGAAGTGGAATACTCTCTCTGTGGCTATGTGTCTCCCCACCTTAATTTAGAAAATCGCGTCTATGAGCGCGAACAATTATTTATTTATTTATCGTATGGCTTTTAGTGCCGGGAGTGTCCGAGGACATGTTCGGCTCGCCTGAGTCTGTAGCTGCTTCCAGCGGACACCCTAAAGGGTGAGCTACATGTTCCGTTCAATTTCAAGGAGTTCCAACTTTCGCCACCAGATATCAATGATACCTAGTGGTGAACGTCGGAACTTTGATAGAGCGTTCCCTTCATACTCAAATATTGCCTTACTGGGCTTTCAACTTAAAATGTTATTTAATTCAATGTGTTTTATTTTCATGTATCTCCATATTTCTGTAGACTAATTACCTATAATTGTCCTGAAGAGTAATTATAATTAGATGTGCGTCATACGATTTTAATTATTTCATTGGCTTAGGCGGTGTCACATGACTTCTTCATACACGCGTCAGTAAGTGGTGACGCGTGCATTGGCTTGCCCTTGCCACGCGTTCAAGAAGGCTCGTGTGTATCAAGTCGCTCGCCGTTAACTCTCTCCCCTCTCTGTCTCATGATTGACCAAAACTGGTTTCTACAAGCGAAACCTTTCAAGGACTCGTAAATGTGTCGACTTCCAGTTCACTTTGAATCTCATTTAACCAATGCTAAAAGTATTTCTCAATAGAGACTTCGTCTTTCTCTGCTCATTAAATGATTTGATAAAAGTACGCAGCGAAGCCACAGCTCCTGGTTGCGTTTTCATACACGCCTGTAGTGCGGAAATCATACTCATTCCCTTTAAATTGAAACATACAATAGGCAGTCGGCCGTGCAATAGGGATGTAGCCTGATAAAGTTCGTGCCAGATAGCGCTCATGTAGTACTGGGTAAGCGCAAGGCGATCGTCTTATGTTTCTCCCAGTCAGCTGCGAGGAATGTATAAATTGTGACTGAGTTTTCTAAGCTTAAGTAAATTATATCTTCTCTAATTTTACTCCAAGACTATATTAATTAATCCTATAGGTATATCTCCTAATATATTATGGACGATTTTCAGCGTTTAAGCGTTAAACAGTTGCAAAATGAGCTACATACCAGAGGCGCTAAAACTAGCGGGAGGAAAGAAGAGTTAATACAGCGGTAATAACAAAATTCGAACACTACCGTATTTATTATTCAAATAATGAATATGAGTCAGCATGCTAGGCCTACCTCCTAAAGATTACAATTACGTGAATATTGTAGGCCAATATTGATAAATATATCTCCATAAGACTTAAAATCATAAATAGAGATTTAAATATTCACTTGCTCCCCTTGCTTATAGACTTCGATTCATGCCTTTTTTTTTTAAAGGTTGATAGCTTATATGAAACTCAAAGAAAGCTGATACCGGTATACCTAGAAAATGCATCGCAACGTTTGGTTCTTATGTAATTTTGTCAATTTCTCAATATGAATCGTTCCCGTACCCCTGGGAAAGGACTTGGGGGTACAATTTTTTTAAAGTTTGAGAATCCCTGCTTTAGGGCCACGAACTGTTTCCATTCATCTGACTATGTCTCAAGAATGTAGAAGTCAGTCGCTACCACATTCTCCTTCGGGCAGATGAAAGTTGACGATTAATTCTGATTTCAAGAAACCAACCATAATATGTTTGTGACTGTTAATGTTGGACATTTATTCTTGAAGTATTTGTGCAAGTATTGATGTCTTTGAAAACGGGAGTCAGAAATGTTACATTAACTTCTTCGTGTATATTGACGATTTCTTCCCGTACTTCAATGGAGATGATTTCTGCAGATTCTGATATTGTAGGCTTATCGTGATAATGCGGCAATTTTCTTGTGTATGGCCTCTTCCGTATTTTTGTTGCGTTCGAGGTCCACGGAAAAAGCGATGGAACAGCGCCCGGTTTTAATTCTGGCCTCTCACCTTAAAATACTAACGCATAAATTCAGTAGTTGTTATCGAAATGTCTAATTAGTTTATAGGTACAATATAGGAATTATTTCCCTTTGTAAATCACACTTATCCAACACAGTTTTCGTGAAGTCATCGGGCTGTAAATGATGGGAACACACTTTAATATATTCGGTCAGATATTTCTCACCGACATTTTTCCTTCTAATAGCATTTCTTTATTTTGTGGAAATTGGTGAAACGAAAGTGGGCTTCCCTGATTTTTGCACAGAGGAACACTGCAATAGCTCGGCATGGTCACGAAAATAACAATTTGAACAACTTAAATTTCTACATATTAGCGGCATGAGAACGCAGGAGACAAATGAAGAGCGCCTTGCGCTTACCCAGTACAACAGCAGTGCGCTCTATCGGTGCTAGTTTTATACATCCCTATTATATCGTTACGTGCAGACAGGCTCGATCCTCGTCTCACGTCATTCATTGGGCTCTTTTAAATACGGGTTCACTACTGATACTCCATATTGGTCTGATTTTAAATGCGCCTGTTCAATTGCCTGCTCCACAAGATGATTGCGCTGCTGGTACATAAAAAAGTCTTAGTGTCTCCAGCTTTGTCACCACCTTGTCAAGAGTTAAGCCCTTAGTCTGAAGGTACAGCTGTGTAAGATTAACTTCTTCAAGTACATCGCACCAAAAGAAGAGGTAGCACAGACACGTAAAATTAAAGACAGCAGGTAAGAGACCTCGGGCTGTACCTCTTGTGTCTAAATTTTCATCTAGCCACATAGAGCTTCAATTGCCGCCACACATTCATCGTATTTTTCTTTCACTGCCTTTACTGCAGCATGATGAGAACTCCAGCGTGTTGTTGATAATCTTTTTACTGAGACTCCAGTGTGGTTCAATGAAACATTCCATCGGTGAGTGGAAGCAGCAAAGAAGGAAAACATTGTCTCAAGAGTTCCAAAAGAAAGTTACGAATGAAGCATTTTCAGCAAAAGAGTGTTGGCCACACAAGTTTAGCGAATGGTCCACACATCCATTAAAAATAGCTTTCCTGTTCTTTGTTTTCAAAATGGATTGTACACCCTCATGGATTCCAGCCATAGTTGCAGCATTATCGTAACCTTGAGCGCGGCACATCATAATGTCGAGTCCATCACTTTCCAGATTTCTGAAAATATCAGAACTGAGGTCAACCGTCTTTTTCCCCTTTAAAGGAAAAAAAGCAGAAACACTTCTCTTATTTCAACTTTCCTATTGTGAATTTTCACATATCTGATAACTTCGGATATTTAGTCAGTGTGTGATGTGTCAGGTGTGCTATCGAACATGATCCCAAAATACCTGGCAGGTTTTATATCCATGACAAGCTTCTCCTTCACATGATTTGCTAGGACATGTATAAACTCATTCCGAGTTTTTGGTGCAAGATAAGATACTGATGCACCTGATCTCATCAGGTGCTCTTTCAGCACTGGGTCATATTTAGAAAGCATCTCAACAATTTCAAGAAAGTTTCCTATATTCAATGAAGATTTATCTTCATCTTCATTGTGGCCCCTGAAAGCCAGATTTTGCTTGGCGAGAAACAATGTGTTATCGAGCAACCTGTGCAAGATGTATCTCCACTTTTTCTTCTCCATGTCCATCAAAGCAATATTTTCGGCGTCAATTGTTTTGTGCACCAACGTTTTCCATTTTTCAAAGCAATGTAAGTGCTCTTCGGAAGTGTCATGATTATGCACTTTCGGGCTCAGTTTCCACCACGTCTGAAACTCAGTCACAAATTTGGATGTCATGTCTGTAGCATTAACGGTAAAGAGTCGGCATGAAAAATAATATAATTTTCACTGACGAGAGAGTTAACCATCCATGTTCGCAACACTTTCTCGCTATTTGGCATCACCTTGGAAAACCACTTTTTGATAGCTGGAAAACATCTCCTTTTGCTTTTAGATCTTGCCTTGTCACAATTATGAAAGACCCATCTTTGTTCTGGAGAGAAGCGCTTCCTCTTTTGATGATTAGAACCCGCAAATGGTCTGGAATTGGTACATACCAATAAGAAGCATCATCTAAAATATTCCAATTTTTTCCTTAAGCTCATTCTTCATCACATTTTCAGTATCATGGTTATAGTCACTTTCAGTCCACTCTTCTGCTACGAATTCATCCATGTCTTTCCCTTGTTCTTCTGCTTTATTTTCTTATATTTCAACTTCCTCCTTTGCTGAATGCATACTAGTATCAGAAAAAATTAGCCTCATCAATTAGTGACTGAGGAACTTTGTCTTTGGATGAACCCTGGTCTTCATCCGGTCTCTTTACATATTGCAGCATGGATCCGCGTAATGTTGATGGTGATCCATTTTTCTTAATTTTTGCTCTTCTTTGTTGACATCCACTTGGCCTCTTCGTTTTATGTATCCCACGTGGCATGATATAATATCCTGGAACAATAAAAAATTAAATAATTAATTTAAAACTAGCGGACCGGTGGGAGAAATCTCGCATGTTCATAAGCCACACTTTCCCCAATAAGTTTATAATAAGAGACTTAAGGAGAAAGGCTGTTATGTTTTTATTCGAACCAAATGATTATATAACATTATTCACGTTTCAGGCGACCCTACGGCCAAAATGCAAACTGAACAGCAATGATGTCGCGTATTTTCCTACGGCAACAGTATTTGCAAATCGCACACTTCTTACAAAACTGATATTTATGAAATTAGATAACAATTCGTCACTGCTAATGTCATTTGTGTGCTGAGTCCATTGATTGACAGCTTACCCATAACACTCACCGGTTATTCGATATTTATTAAATTGTACGATTTGAGTACTCATTCCTTTAAATTACTGTTTCTGAAATCCATGCAAAATGATAAAGGAAAGACCACAGAATGTTAAAATGACATGAAACAGGTGTCACAGTGGCCAAAATGTGAAGTGGACAGCAATTATGGAGAGTATCTTCCTGCAGCAACAGTATCTGCAAATCGCACAGTTTATAAGTCATTTTTTAAAGAAATTATAGATATTTATGAAATTAGAGTGCAATGCGTCACTGGTAATGTATATTTTATAACCAATGAAGTGAAGGCAGACAAGACAGACACTTAGTACTGGTAAAATATCGATGTTCTGCTGAGCTAAATTTGTTTAAAAATTAAATTTTTACGAACCGCCCTAATTTTGGTGTCAACCCCTTGTGATGGTGTCACCCAGTGCGGTTCGCAACCCCCTAGTGACGCCACTGCAGTCATCATGCCAACTACTTTGCCTAACTCTATTTTCCACTTCAGGTTAGGATTCCATTGTTTGGCATATTGTTCTTTCCATTATTCTCCAATGTTCATCCGGGTTTGCTTCATTGTCAACATTTATAGCCCTTATATTTTTATCCATTATTCTCTTTGGAATTCTGTTCTTTCTTTCTCGTTATTATTGAAGCCATATTATACTTCCTATCTCTTTCTACATGCACACCTGCCAACGCGCAACAAAAAATCTAACGATTTTCGACATACCCCGGCTTGACGAAAATAATAATACTTCTGGGCTACAAAATACAATAATTCATGCTTTAAACAGGATACTTCAATGAAATCATATCTACTTACATGATTTGTAGATGAACATAACAATCAAGAAGAAATCCATGTTAATCAGCAGCAGGCGTGGTGAATATTGGTTTGGAGCATACCTAACAGGACTTCCTTGATAAATTAAGCAGATATATGATAATTGAAAAAGGCTTTACACAATAAAACGTGTTTAACCTAACACAGGCAAGAAATAATACAATACACACTGCAAGTCACATGCTAGCTCGACTTTAAAGTCATGGTTGTAGCCTTTTTAGCTTTCTGCAAAAAGTCTTGAGAAAATGTTTTTTCATAACAGGGACCAGAACGCCTGGTCTTCAAAATAGAAATAGACTCCAGAGATTCATTGGACATGGATGATCTGAACTGTGTTCTATTTTCTTCACAAGGCTGAAAACACGTTCACATTCTGCATTGCTATGGGGTATGGTGGGTGGTGAGGATCTCATAGAAGTGATAACAAGGCTATTCAACATGATACTTGAAACAGAAGAAATTCCAACAGAATGGAAACAGAGCGTTATTGTTCTGCTTCACAAGAAAGGCGCTAAAGATGACATTAATAACTACAGACCAATCAGTTTAATGGCCAGTCTCTACAAACTTTTCACGAAAATCATGACTAGAAAGATGTCTAAACTACTAGATGAAAACCAAGCAGTGGAACAAGCCGGTTTTAGGACAGGCTTTAGCACAATTGACCACCTGCAAGCAATGAACCAGCTCTTGGAAAAACGCAGGAATTTAATCTCTAACTATACATTGCATTCGTAGACTATAACAAAGCCTTCGATTCTGTGGAACATAGTTGTGTGCTAGAGGCATTGAGAAGCCAAGGCATACAAAAGAGATATGTCAGACTACTGGAAAAGCTCTACGAAGGCTGCCAAGCGATGGTAAGAACGGAGAGGGAGGGTGCGAACATCAACTTAGAGAGAGGCGTGAAACAAGGCGACCCCCTCTCACCAAAGTTGTTCACATGCCTACTGGAGAACCAATTTAGGAAGTTGGAATGGGACAACAATTACGGCATCGAAATAAACGGGGAAAGGCTGACACACTTACGGTTCGCAGACGATATTGCACTGCTAGCAAAATCGGCAACAGACTTGGAACAAATGCTAGCGGACCTGGACACTGTCAGTAAAGAAGTAGGTCTATCTATGTGCGCCGTCATTTTGAGGGGAGGGAGGGTTTGGTTAACCCGAGGCCAAAGTGGCCTGAAGACAATTAACCTAGTACTACTCTCTTGCGCTCAATAAAACATGGATTCAAACAGCAGTAGGTAAAAATAAATATATTTCAAAGGGAAAGTGAAGTACAATGCCGAAAGGCTAAGGGAGGGAACACTTAAATACACTCCTGCGTTTAAGAAAAGGGGAGGCCAACATTTATCCCATTATTAATGGCAACGCCGCATTACCAACCGGTCACATTTCGTGACTACATTTCACTATTGAATTATTCTTTCATTTTAAAACACTTTTCAATTAATAGCCGAAACTATAACATCTTTAACAACCAAGTGATATTTCATAACATATTTTCAAATGCCATTTCGAGATTCATTTTATAACCAGCATGGATGCTGTGCTTCTACAGCCATTTTAAACAAAACCAAGTTATGCCATCTATGACAAGCAAAAGACAAAGGGCCGTTTGTCATTATTAAACTATCTGGTTCCCATAACCAAAATCCTGACAATTACATTATAAAACTTGTTATTATGATCTTGTTACATAAGGATCGAAATCAAAATTATTAATCTTAACGGGAATGTTCAAATCTTCAGGACCCTTAACCTACGCATGCGCTGCACCCTATATTTTAATAGGCTTGTTCCCTAACAAACATTACAGTAAATGAATAAATAAATCATCATGGGCCCAATTTAAATAAAGGAGAAAGATATTGCACACATAAATAAATAAAATATCTTGAACAAGATATGGTCGTAACAAGCCAAAGAAACTAAAAGTTGTATCATAAATGTGCAGCGCGAGGGTCAAACGTCACTTGCCCTCAACAAACTAAGCTAAGAAAAAATCAATCATTGTCCGGGATGCTGCAATCTTATGCCGGTCAGCAACTAGTTCCCACATTTAAATATATAAACAGTTTTACCTTATGTATGGCCTAAAGAATATGGCCCGAGGCTGCCACTAACGTCCTTTTATAGAATTTCACATCATGCAGTTTTAATTATCTCGGCAGTGGCTCCGAGACAGGCCACGCCACAACGTCTTGCCTCTACAGAATCACATCAAGAAGTCTTTTCTCCAAGCTTGGCTTGGCTTCCTTACAATCCGGCAGCCAGCTTGCGCATGCCCAGATCTCATTTTTGAACCAGTAGACAACCGAAGATCGGCCGGCACAACTTACATTGCCAACCTCAAGATTTAATTTGTCTCTAAGACCCTTATGGCCGAATCAAGTTTCAGAACTAAAGTTAGCTTGGCGACACAATCAGCATAGATGTGTCAACCACTGATTGGCTATCCAGTCTTGTGTTAATATAATTTAGAGAGCGCCAAATTTAGAAACATCAACAATGCACAAAACAGTCAACAATGGCTACATTCTCCCAAATGTAGACCAGCAATTAGTTTATATATTTTAGTAATCAAATAATTTTATATAAATGTTCTTTACTTCCTCTTGATCCAGAAATGATTATTTATCACATTAATGACCAGGGGCGCCGACAGAAGGAGGGGGGGGGGGGGGTCACATGGGGGCGGCGGCGGAGGGGCACAAGGGGGGCGGCGGCGGTGAAGTATTGTGAGTCGAAACCAATCGGATCACTATGAACCCCCTAAAAACAAAACTGATGACCAACTAACTCACTGGAAGTACAAATCCTTATCAATGGCAAACCACTAGCGTACACACAGGAATGCGTCTACCTTGGACAAAACCTGTCATTTGACTGCTCCCAGGAGAAGGAAATCAAGAGACGAGTTGGACAAGCATGGAAGAAGTTCTGGTCCTTAAAATTTATATTGATGGAGAAATCCCAGAAAATAAGTCTAAAGTCAGAAGTGCTAGAAAAGTGTGTAATACCGGTACTGCTATACGGCTGTCAAACCTGGGCGTTAACAGAGAAGCAAAGGCAAACAATCCGGGTATGTCAACGCAAAATGGAACGGAAGACCCTTCAAGTTTCCTTGAGGGACAGATTACGAAACGAGGAGATAAGAAGAAGAACTGCCATGAAAGATGCCGTGACAACAGCTGACAGGCTAAAATGGAAGTGGGGAGGCCACGTGGCCAGAATGAAAGACGATCGACGGACGCACAAACTAACGGTATGGGACCCCATGGCAGGAAGAAGGAACGTGGGTAGACAGAGGACCCGCTGGGATGACTCAATCGTAAGGAAGACAGGCAAACACTGGACGAGGATAGCAAGGGAGATACAAGAATGGAGACGTATGGAACTATAAGAAGGGAAGAGAAGGAGAGCTTCAACAATGAAAGATGCTGGTAGACAGCACACCTATGACATGAAAGATACACTTCAGCAACCTGTAACAAGCCAAACAACGCACGTAAAGCGAAGTGAAATGTAGTGTTAGTGAAGCGAACTACAGTGAAGTGTAGCAAGTGGAGTAAAAACTTGTACACAACTCCTTAGGACTTGCTCGCCTAACGAGTTTAAACCAGAGCACGTCCCTGTTCGCAGGAGGCCTAGGCTATATTTATTTATGGTGAGAATAGAGAGCATTACTCCAGAAATTCGGTTATACTTAAGAAGTCCATCGGTTCCACGAATTCTTGATATTTGTGCCCAACAGGAATCACTTGCAGCATCTTGATGTGCAGCCAGTGTCATCTACCTGAAGAGCTGTGAACTGCCTCTGAAGCTCCACACCACCTCATCTGTAGTTCCTTTCTCTTCCTTGCATAACATGATAGGAAAATTTTCCAAGAAAAAACGAATGGAAGAAAACTGTGCATCTTCAATTTTGTCTAACCTAGCAACTTGAGCATTCTTTAACACGTCATCCTTGAGTGGAAACTTGTTGATGATGTAGTCACAGGCAGTACAAAAGTAGTTTCTCACTGATGAGAAGAAAAGGGATTTATCTGTATCCTGGAGATCATTCACTATGTTCGAAGTTTGAATGCCAATAACTAACTAATCATCACTTCTTTGATTTTGAATCACGTTGTACTCAACTTCAAGCAATGAGGAGCTTTTGACAATTTTGGGCTTAACAAACTTGGTGAGCAGCTGGTTTAGCAAATCCATTAGAAGTTCTAATAACAAGTGAACTTGTGGGGAAGAAGTCTGAAGGGCAACATTCAAATTGTCAAATACAGGAATAGTCACATGAAGGAAAGTGCAAAAGGCCTTGTTCAAGTTTGAGGACAGGATCATAAACAATTTTTCCTCACGAGTTGTAGCAGAAGTCTTACTTTTTAGGATGGGTTTGTCACATTTGGAAGAATATGCTCTTCTTTTAGGTGCATGTGTAGTAGCAGAATCAAGGACTCTCTTCTTCTGATACTCTTTGGATCCACTTTGTTCAACTTTAGGTATTCTGAAAGATGTCAAGCTTGTGGAAATGTTTTGGGTGCATAACATTACTTCCTCCTCGAAGAAAGAAAGAAAGAAAGAAAGAAAGAAAGAAGCAGATCTCACTGGTCCAGTAGTTTATCCAAACATCTGCCTAAAGATAACCACCTAGTACATACATGCTTCAGAATTTTCTTTGCCTCCTTATTGTGCAAGTTCTGAAATTTCTGAAGGCGTTCTTTTCTCTTTACACTCTTCTCTAAGAAATAAAATATATCAACAAGGATCTCATCCACTTTAACTGGTAATCTTCCAGCACCTTTTTCAGCTGCTAGATTAATCAGGTGGCAAATGCAACCTATGATGGCAATACCTGGTTGAACTTCCTTCAGAACTGCTGAAACCCCATTTTTGTGTCCTATCATAACAGAAGCATTGTCGGAGCAGAAAGCCACACAGTTTTCAATTGGTATATTATGAGAACTCAGCTGTGATAACATAAGGTTACCTATGTTTCGTCCTGTTGAGTCCCCGTCCAACGCTGGCATGGACAGCACAGTGCTCACTACTTTTTCCTGCGGAACATCATAGAATGTAACAACAATAGGATACAACTAGGCATTCGTATCATTGCTTCCATCCGTTGCCAAAGAAAATGGTCCGTTCTGAAGGCACTTAACAACTTCAGATGATGCATTGTTTGCCATTTTATTTACAATACCGTACATTTCGTTTTCGTGCGACTACAACTATATTTCTTTGCAACTTCTAGCTTGCCACGGTGGGTGAGTGGATAGCGTGTCGGTCTACTAACCCCAAGATTGCAGGTTCGCTCCTGACCGTGGTAAGTGATTTTTGAAAGGCGGCAAAAATACGATACGCATGTCATACGATGTTGGCATGTCAAAGAACCCATTTGAATTCAGTAGGCCGAGTTCATAATCAAATGGCAAAATTAATCTCGGGAGTTTCCGCCAACACAAAGTTCCTCATTTCTCTACTAGAAAGCGCTAGTGTTCAAGGAGGTTAGATATCTAACATCTAACCTCCTTGACTTTCATAGTCAAGGAACAACGAAATTCGACAAGCAAGCTACCCTCTGGGTGTCAAATAACAAAGCTTGCACTCGGCACCCGAGGCCATACGATATATATATATTTGCAACTTCTGATGTGGGAAACAAATCACCAGCATGATCAGCCGCACTTAAGGGCACATTGTGTTCCACCAAAAAGGAAGAAAACAGACACTCGGCCCTAATTACGTCACTGTCAACGTTTCCACACTTAGCAAAAATGTGTTGATTTTCTTGCTATCTTCCTTCGATTTAACATAACTTATGTGTTTACCGCACTTTACATGATTACCGGTACTTAAATCGTTTTTTCCACCATGTGCAATATTAATATCACACCCACATACCGTGCAAAATGCAATTTTTCCCCCTTTCTTGATTTTAGTATGCTCGGAAAATCAACAGATTATGATTCTTTAAATGTCTGGAAGTACTGTTTCTTGTTGGATTTGTTCATTCTCGATATCTACTAAAATATCGAAAGGAACCTGGATCACTGAAGTCACATAAAATTATAACATAAAACACTTAAGACAGCCAACACTTCATTAAAACATGTCAAAGCACACAAAGTCTTAAACCATTAAATGAACACGACGCCAACCTCGTGAAGACAGAATATGCACATGGTAGAAAAAAAAACACACACACACGTGGAACGAATGTAATTAGTCCAAGGAATACAGGAAACTGCGAAGCACGAAGTTATAGCACAAAAACTCGAACACTTCATTAAAATATGCCATAACCTTAAAAGACGAAAACATTCAAGGAACGCCAACTTCGGGAACAATGAACCACTCACGTGGTCAAAGAATATGGGTTAAATCGCAACATGCGAACGGAGCGGAACAAAGAAGCAGAGCCTGTCGACACCTAAGATTCACATGGAAGAACTGTTATCCCGGCTTCAAATTCAATTACAATGACGACACAAACATCACACGGTTAAAACAAGACCAACTACAATCCTCAGACCTTAATGTAGAAAAAACATGGCGGCAATGGTTGCCCTACCAATAGCTAAGATCATGTCATCGGGGTTGTCACAGTTCGTGTAAATTATTATTTTTACTCACCTAAGAGCATAAAAGATATCACAAGACGAGACTAGGTTCCGAAGAAATATGCATCAATAATTTAGACTTACCTGAATTAATTTATCTATATAGTGCTGGCCTCGAATTATAGGGTTCTTCGTCTTCACCCAAAGGGCAGCTACAATAGTCTCACTGTTTCTGTGGTTGAATAAGAAGCTTTTTGGTGAGTTATCACGATTTGTATTTAAGTTCAGTAATTATAGATTAATATTATTAGCATAAAATCAAACAGATTCTGAAGTAGGAGAGAAGAAAGTACCCGGTTACTGAAGTGCTGTCCCAGCACATGCGGAGTATTTGTGTACACAATCGGAATGAGAATAGTTGCCTGAAATAATCGAACCAACGCTACATATATACAATTCAATTAAGACCTCTCGTAGAATTGTCTAAAATCTCGGCTAAAACATCACACCGAATTAGTTGATTGAAATATGCAAATAAGTCGTCGTGTGGATATCTGAACATAATTATGGAGATTACCACACACAAAGGACACGATAATATGTTACCATCTAACCTATTAAACATTCGCTGTTACCGTTTGGAATAGTTGTACGCTGGAAATAGTAGATTTAGTAAAGTAATGTAGGTAGGAAAGCACCATCTCCCTCTTACGGAATTATCGCGGCACACCATCTCGCAATATAAGTACATAATTGGCAAGTTACTCACGACACTTTATTACACACATCATAATAAAAAATAACTTGCAAGCTGTAAGAATCACAAAAGTATGAATAATGACGGAACACAATGAGTTCACTGTTTGGCACAGGGGAAACATCTTCCTTAACCAATAAAACAGAAGTTCGCTGTAATATTTGGCGTGTATACAAGGCAGTGTAGAATATCTTCTGCTAGACTGGTAAAGATTTACGGAGGCACATGAAGCTGAGCGTTCAATATAACGTCAACGGATTGATCTTGCCGTAGATGCTCATTGCATTTTCCCTTTACGTACTTAAGTTCGACACTACCGGTACTGAAGTGTACTAAGCTATTATTATATTGTCACTAACTAGCAAATCATTGCGGTGTATATTCTTGAGACACTTCTATTAATGCTTTAGTCTTAGGTACTTCAACATCTGCAGTAAATGACACAATGCCATCGGTCGACTGAACAATCATCACACAATCAAACTAGTCCATAATAAGCGTATTATCACATATTTACACACGATTGCAGTATATTACCGCCAACTGGACTTTACAGTCATACTGAAGACACTAAAAATTACAGATGAGCAATAGTTTATCCCAACTTTCATCAAACGAAGCTAATCAAAGCTAATATTGTATCCCAGCAACGAATGTAAACAAACATTATCTCGGGCTTCCGCAAACGCCATTTTCACACTTTCGATACCTGCATTAAGGTCTGAGTATTGTAGTTGGTCTTGGTTAAAAGTACCAATCATATCAAAGAACGAGTTATCGACTATCGTAGACTTGCCTTCGACCCACGCAAACAATCGATTGTACGGAAGTGGGAGGGATTATCGAATGTTAATTACCGTTTCAAATTTTTGTCCGCGAAATCGCGACACCGTTCATCCGTAAAATGCTGCAATTTCCGTAAATGTTACGGATAAACCGTAAAAGTTGGCAGGTATGTAAGACTGTTGTTGATATCCTCTGTCTATACTTGACCATCACCATGTAGTGGTCTAAATCCACATCAGCCCCCCTTCTCACCTTGACATCCAAAATGTCCAAGTCACACCTTCTTTGCATAAGGGCATGATCTATCTGGTTGACTGTGGTCCCATCCGGAGATCTCCGTGTCCCTTTATGAATTTTCTTATGTGGGAAGATGGTGCTGCTTATTGTGAGGTTTTTGCTTATCGCTAAGTCCACCAGCCTTGATCCATTATCATTACACTCTTCATGTACACTGTACTTTCTCACATGTGGTTGAAACACGGTTTCCCTACCAACTTTGGCATTCATATCTCCTAAGATCACTTTTATATCATTTTCTGCTACAGAATCATATGTGTATTCTAGCTGTTCATAAAAGGAGTCTTCTTCATCGTCATTCGCCTCTTCTGTTAGAGCATGAGCACAAATCAGTAACATGATAAAGAATTTCATTTTGACTCTCAGTGTGTGTATCCTGCCATTTATGGGTTTAAAGTTCAATATCGCCAACTTATATGCCCTGTGGACCAGGAATCCGGTTCCAAAACAAGCTGTCCCACTACTGCAAAACATCGTATAATCGTCAGAGTCCATTGTACACGTTTCCTTCCTTCTTATTGCCTGCATAGCAGCTATTCCTATATCATTCATTCATTTCCGTGTCCGGTCAACATTTCCAAAAACTGCAGCTGCGATGGCCTTATTTCCTCTAAAAACATCTACCATTGTGCATGGATTGTCCAGGAGGGGGCAGATAAGTAGGTGGCTTGTGTCTTGTTCAGCTCCACATTCACAAGAGGTGTCTGTGTCTGCTGAAAGGATCCCCCATCTTTGCAGGTTGGGCTTGCATCGAGGGACACCCACTCTTAAGCGGTTGAGGGACCTCCACACAGGATAAGGTAGGTCGGCGCCAGGAGCCAGTTCTTCCTTTGGTGACATGTCTGTGGGCCGTGAGCTCCTCCATCTATTGAGACGAGTTGTCTCTGGTGTTCTCTCCAGCAGCAGAGTCCTAGCAAGGAAACTCTTGCGGGATCTGAAGCGAGACCTTGCTGCCTGGTACCCATATAGTGAGTGGATGTCTATGGTCATTCTCCTGCTTTGTTCTCTCGGCGTCCGCAGCAGTGGCCCTCCGGATGTTGGGTGGGGCTATTCCAACAATAGGGTATCGTTTCTGCACTGGTGTTGGTTTCAGGCATCCCGAGATTATCCTTGCAGTGCCATTGACAGCAGTATCAACCTGCTTAGCATGTGCTGAAGCGTTCCTCACAGGAGCGGCATACTCAGCGGCTGACACACACAGTGCAAGTTCGGAAGTCCTCAGGATGTGTGGGTTGGCTTCCCAGATGCTGCCGATCAGCTTCTTGAGTATGCCATTGCGAGCACTGACCTTTTGTTTCGTGTTCAGACATTGCTCTCTGTACACTAGAGCACGGTCTGATGTGAAACCTAGGTAAAGTGGTGTTGGGCAATGTTTCAGTCGCTCCCCTCGCCATGTGATGTCCCGCTTTCGCCGTGCTTCCCTGTTTCGTAGATGGAACGCACACACTTGTGTCTTATTAGGGTTCGGCTTCAGATGGTTGGCATCATAGTACTTGGAGAGTTCGTCCATCGCTGAAGTCAGCTTTCCTTCCACTTCAAAGGATGAGCCCTGAGCAGCTACTGCTGTGTCGTCGGCATAGATGAAGAGCCTGGTACTTGCTGGAATTGACTGATCATTTGTGTAGATGTTGTACAGCGCTGGAGCCAGCATGCTACCCTGAGGGAGACAGTTCTTCTGGGTTCGCCATCTACTCCTTTTACCCTGTAACGAGACTTGGAATCTTCTGTTCTGAAGGAAGATGCTGATTAGGGATGTTAGTTGGTGGTCCTTGATAAGGTCATACACTTTCTTTGACAGCTTCCTATGATTCACAGTGTCGTATGCAGCTGTTAAGTCAACTAAGGCGACTCCCGTTATCTCACCGCGCTCAAAACCATCCTCGATGTATAGGGTAAGATTCAAGATCTGGCTACAACGTGATTTGCCAGCACGAAAGCCTGAACTTCTCTTCGAGGATGCTACTGATTCGGTTAAGTACCAGACATTCCAGTATCTTGAAGGTATAGTATAACAGGGAAATAGGTCGAAAATTTTTCGGGTCGTTTGGTTCTTACCCAGGCTTGAGTAGTGCAATGACTCAAGATTTCCTCCACATTTTAGGATATTTAGCTTGTCAACACATGTGTTCATTAGGCTTAATAACCACTCCAATGTTTTACGGCCAAAGTACTTTATCTGTTCTACTCGGAGGTCATCGACACCAGCAGCCTTATACATCTTCAAGCTGGAGATGGCAACTTCAAGTTCAACCATCGGGAAGGGATCTCGAAGGAAGTGATTCTTTACTTCCAAATCACGCCGAAGAGCTCCTGTGGTCGCCCTCCCTTTTGTTTTACCATTCAGCAGGAGCTGGGTCGCCACTTGATCAGGTGCCACTCCAGTGAAGATCTTCTGTGGTTTTACAGGCTCGCCGCTAAAGTTTTTAAGCAGATTCCAGGCCTGTCTACTACCAGCTTCATGTCGACGTTCTCTACCATATTGCTCCACTTGGCCATGTGAGTTGCTGTGATGGTTTCCATCAGTGATTCTCCAGCTTGGATAGTTTCTTCAGAAAATGGATCCTCTTCATAGAGGGCCTGATAATTTTCTAACAGCTGTTTGTCATCACCGAACATGCCTGGAACGTATTGAGTTCTATATCCTCTCGGAATAGTTTTCCTTGGAACTTGCTGGATGCATCCAACAAAGGTGTCGTACATTTCAGGTTGTGGAGGAATGTTTATTATCTCCGAGTCAAGCTCTTCACTGAACTTTGTCCAGTCAGCCTTCTTGAAGTTAAACCTCCTCTTGAATGGTACCTCTTCAGGCATCACCACGGAATTCACGGTGCAGATGACAGGCCTATGCTGAGTGCGAGGGATAGGGTCACCCATAGTCTTCACACATTGCCCAGTTACCTTTGAGGACACGAAGATATTGTCTGGATTGTACCCTCTTTTCCACCTGCCACTGTTGAAGGAAGATGGGAGCTTTGGGTCGTGCATCAGATGCAAGTCATAAGCCTCAGTCCATAGTTCAAGACTTGTTCCATTTGCATCAGAATCTGGGTATCCCCAAGCTGTGCTTCTACAGTTGAAATCGCCAATGACAAAGTTTACGTCCTGGTGTTCCAAAGCTGAAAGTGGTCTCGGGTGGTCTGTAGACTGATGTGATACAGAATAATGGAGTACGCACTGTGAGGAGCTCGATGTCATTGTACTCTGTCAATGAGGCTGAGATGATGTTCATGTTAGGTCTGGCAAAGATGGCACTGCCATATTTGTCGCGAGGCCTTTCCAGGATTGGTTCCATACCAGCAATTCTTGGACGGTATCTAGTACTCCCCCTGTGTGTTTCTTGGACTAGCAGGATGTCACATGATTGTTTTTGGCACAGATTAGCTAATATGACTTCTTTCTCTCGAGAAAGTCCCTCGATGTTTATAGAGATAAACACAAGTGGTCTTAAAAACGACCTTTCGGAATTGTGCAATCCATTTGGATGGAGACCGGTTGTGAAAGGATCTGCCGTCAGCGCATTTTGTTGCATCGTCTGACGTTGCCCAGGGTACACCCGACTGCTATTCGTCTCTTTACATCTATAATTGCAATCTTCTTGGAGGTTCCTTTCATGTACCCCTATATGATACATGCTCATTTGGTCTTTCAAGTTTCTAAATGCCCCTGCTCTGTTGAGGCCACGTAGCCATCATTAGATCAGTCAGTGTCCGTTGCCTGGTGGTCATCTTAGAGACTGTCCGGTTTCCATAAGTGTGACTAATTACTTTTTATATGGCTGGAAAGTCGTCCCTGCGCAATACCAACAGGAGGGCTGCCCCTTCACAGCCTGTTGGGTGGCTGCCTTTTCTGCCAGGGTTGGCCCTTTAGTGTTTGAAGATCCCTCTTCTACCTACAAGGCAGTAGGTTTGGTTGCTTCTTAGTCTGGATATTCACCATTGACCTGTCCGGCATGGGAGGCCCTACCTGTAGCTACGCTACCGCCGGCTTAGCCCAATGGATCATTAGACCTCGCAAACACTCCCTCCGCGCCAAGGTCATGCAACCACTAGGGAGTGCGCGAAGCTCGCTGCGTTACGAAATTGCAGAAGTTTTATGAATGTTAACTCACCTGAGTGATTATTACAATAAACATAAGTCGTGTTAAATCACTAACTACTAAACAATAGAGAAGCCACAATGTTTATCTACTGTACACTTTTAATTCATAGGAACATAAAACAAAATGCTTTGTTTTTTTAGTTCATTTCTCTACAAGTACCTATCCCTCGGTACAGTTGTATGACGTATTTAATGAGTCTTATGTAGAATTAATAGCCCATTCATGTATTTGTTTCAATGATAGTCGCGGGCATCTCTACGTAGTATAAAACAAACTCCCCGATTCTTGGATGTAACTGGTAATCTCAAGAACCACTGGATGGATTTTGATACGGTTTTTACCATTCTGTAAAGGATTTCTCGAGGAAGGTTTCTATAGAAAAACATGCATTTATGACGAAAGGAAGCCGAGCAGTACAGATTTCAGTGAATCGAGTTGAAGAAAAACCTGCCTCCCGTGCGCCTTTTAAGCTTACGCTGGGTAAACTGTTAAAGACCGGGCGAAACCAGGGAGGGTTGCTAGTTTGGATAGTGTAAATAGCTATGCTATAGCAAATTCTTAACCATATCAAAATCCAGTTATTCCATAAAATTGAGTACCGTAACATTTAGGTAAGTAATTAGTAAGAATACCAGTGTGATTTGTGAAACGAAAAGTATAAAAGGATCTTAAGGTCTTAAATGGCCCAATTGTAGGTGCTTCGTATTTTTTCTGTGGGTTTGAAACCTTTCATTCCTGAATTTGACAATATAATACAATGCCAATTGTGTTGTTTCCTATGGCTAGCCCGGATTCCAATCCATCAGCTTAAGCGAATTGTTTATTCTAGCAATAAACATTGTGTACCGTACCTTCACATCAGTCATATGGGAGACCAGGTATTTCATAAGAGAATTAACAAACAGTGTACCACATCTAAGTTTGTGAGCATTATCCTGACGACATAAATTGGCTTGCTTCACAACGATTCGAGTATATGTTTGTATTATTGTAGAAAATAGTCAATTTACTTCCTTATTCATTAAATCAGCTCTCATACTATTTAAAAGCCATTTACTACACCTGAAAAGTAAAGTATCTGCACATGTTTGGAATTACATAATTTATGTCTTAATTTTTTAAATGCATTGATATCCTACCGAGTTATGTTTCTGATTTATATCCGACTGGCTACGTTGCTCAGCGGTAGCATTCTTGCCTGCTGTACCCAAGGTTGTAGGACCAAATCCTGGAGCAGTCAGCTGGCATTTGAGGGAGCGTAAATACGAGGAAGCCGTGTCTGAAGCCGCAATAGTTAAAAGGGACGTAAAACCAATAACATTATTATTGATTTATAACCAGTTAAAGACCTAGTTCTGTTGTTTGTTTGAAAAGCTTTATAATACTGATCGCGGAGTCAAACCCGGCCGAAATAGTCGGATTTTTAAGAGCGTTTAAAATCCCTCAGTATGCCTTCCTTCGGAGGGGAAGTAAATCCGGCAGGCCCAAGTCATAGATTTATGGCAAGCAAAAGAACCTTCCACAACTTCTCGCTCGATATACCAAATAAAATATTTTTGTTGACGTCTGAAGTTCTACATAATAATAATAATATCGTATGGCCTTGGGTGCCGTGTGCAAGCTTTTGTAATTTGACACCCAGAGGGTAGCTTGCTTGTCGAATTTCGTGGTTCCTTGAATCACTATGAAGTCAAGGAGGTTAGATATCTAAGCTCCTTGAACACGATAGCGCTTTCTAGTAGAGAAATAAGGAACTTTGTGTTGGCGGAAACTGCCGAGATTAATTTTGCCATTATGAACACGGCCTACTGAATTCAAATGTGTTCTTTGACATGCCAACATAGTATGACATGCGTGTCGTATTTTTGCCGCCTTTCAAAAACCACTTGCCACAGCCAGGAGCGAACCTGCAGAAAGTAAATCTTTCAGCTATATGTATTCTGTTCGCCAATTCTATGTCGTTGTTGTGGCCTGATGGGATCTGGCATGAGGATGCCGCCCCATATATGGTTAAAGAAGCAAAATCTATCAAGGAATTTTATCCACGAATGAGACATGCAACCTGTTTGGTGCATGGTTTTCATCCAGTAGAGGAAGAAGTGAGGCCACATTTTCCACAAGTGGAGTCATTTATTTCAAATACTAAAATAAATTTCAGCACATCACCCTCACGCAAAAAAAAATCAAATACCATTCCCCTGGTGTTCCATTACCTCCACAACCCATAGTAACTCATTGGGGATCTTGACTAGAAGCTTGTTTTTATTTTTTGTGATCATTATCAAACAGTGAAATCCTTTGTAAACACCACTGACGCAGAAGAAGCAAGGGAGATTTAGTTAACCCAACAGGTGTTTAACGATGATGAAATAGAGGGACACTTAGCTTATATCAAGTTAAACATTGGTTGCTTACCGTCTTGAAGACTTTGTATGGTAGATGGTAAACAACCAAAGGGGAATTGCACTGAATACAGCGGTAACTCTGGTTGAGAATGTTAAAGCCACATTAAATAGCATGACTGGTGATATTGGTGATGTCTTAAGGAAATTTGGTTGGTTCCTCAGTTTAGGGGCTGCGACAACGCTGTCATGTAGCCCCGTGTACTTAGGGTGTGTGTAGAATCTGATAACCGGTGTTAATTGTGATGACTGTATTAGTGTGTGTTATCAGTTTTCTTAATTCAAGTAAGGACTGCAGACGATAATTTCAATTAGTTCCTACTTTCGCTACCAAATGCTACTGTCCATGAAACCTAGCTGTGAACTTGGCTACTACTAGATGCCATCGCAACCAGCGCCTGGTGACGAACGTTGGACCTTGAGAGCATTAATCAAACCTAACCTACAAATTGAGCTTCACACACGTTAAGTTAGTGGAAGGTTCTTTTACATGCCATAAATATATTACATGGGCCCACTTCCCTCCGAAGGAAGACATACCGAGGGATATTTAATGCTCTTAAAAAATCCGACGACTTCGGCCGAGTTTGAACCCGCGATGTTGGGCATAGAAGCTCAGCATGCTACCAACTATGCCACCGAAGCCGCCTTAAGGAAATTTAGAAACATTTAGACAAAAATCCAGGATACAAAACTTTGTGTTTTAAACTGTGGCGATAAAGTAGGCATTGGCACCCAATGACTTGTCGCTGTTTAAATATGCTCCTACGGTCTCTGCGGAAGTTGAAAGGGCTTCTCAATGTAAAACAATGTCCTCACCGACAACCACCGTTCATTCACATTAGAGAATCTTCGAATGCACATGGTCATTTACTGCAATGGAGAGGATAGCTGTTAGTTAATTTTAAGGTAAGATTTTCAATTTTTAACATGATTTTGTTTGTCATTTAAAACAAGTTTTTAAGGTCATTCTTTTTATATTTTTCGTCACTTTCTCAAGATTTTGGGGGCATTCTATAGATCTTTTTTAGGTCATCAAAATCTGCGCCCTGATCATCAGCTTAACTGGTAGGTATATACACTTGTACTACTGTGGCTCACGTAGGCTGTAGTTATTGTTGTTTTAAGGGGCAGAACTACGAGGTAATCTGCCCCTCTTAACACAGAATAAAAAATACAAATTTGGAATGGAATTTAAAATTTAGAGGTGGATACCTGAATTTGAAAAGACCGAAAATTAATAATTATAATATAACCAAAAATTACTGAAAAAACAAAAATTCAGCATTCAAAAACGAACAAGTCGTTGAGTCAATGTAGACTGGAAAATTTAGATTGCTGGCCCTAACCCACTCTCACTTATAAAGCGGATGAAGAGATCAACAGCCACCACGTCATTGGCTAATATAAGTTTGAGTGTCATCTGCAATACCACCCGAGGTACGCCAATCAGCCTCATGCCACTCGGCCGGTTGGTATTATACTCGATAGCTCGTCTACTGAAATAGGAGTGGCTGTAGGTCCCTGTATGGTTTCTTCCTAAGTCAGCAAGATCCACACACACTGTTAAAATGTGGGCCCCAGTGAAAACGGCTCCACATGTACAAAATGGGGGGGGGGGGGGTCCCTTCTCATCAGGAACGAATGGGTGGATCTTGTATGACCTATCCTTACAAGGGGACCCTATGGCAATTGGAGTTTTGTAATTTTCCCCGCTTCGGGTACGTAAAGTTCAGACCTTTAAGAACAATTCCCCACAACCGTTCAATGCCATATTCATAAATTCTTGAGAAAATAGACTTCGAAGTTTTCCGAGCGCTTCATATCCAGTAAAGATGTTACCGAGTTCGAGCAGGACACGTGGCTCACCCGGCAACGTTTGGGCCCAGTAATCGCCGGGATGCTAGTTCGAGTCTCACTCCGGGTGCTAATTTTTTTCTTTCAACCTCCGGCTGAACAGTGTACGCGCACCCACGATCTGCGCCAGTCAAAGCAGGCATAGCTTCAAGTGTTGATCGGGGCGCACATAGATAATGACCCCGTATATACCAATTTAAAGGATAAAAACCAAACAATATTGAACAGACTTAAATTATAAAGGAATTAGAATCTGATCATATTTCTCTCTTTTACACAAAAGAAATTAGGGAACATTAATTCATATAAGATAAAAAACTTAAGACATTTTAAATGTTTATTATAATTATCATCATTTACATAAACCTTTCATGCCTTGTCAGTCTGTATATCTATATTACAAGTTTTAATAATTTTCTCTTATAAACATATTAAATCTATTACTAAAATTTGATGAGATTAAGGCACATATTTATAAGAAAGTTAAATCCAGCCATTCATTTCATGGATACCGAAAGGAAAATACAAGAAATAATCCAAGTGTGTACACGCACAAATAAAATTTAACAAAATTAAGGATTTTTCAAGCATATTATGTTAGGTGTTATTCCCTATTGCACATCAGACGAGTCTTTGCCGTTTTGGAGCGAGAGTGCTCTTCTCTGTTTACATGTGTATCAGTCAGTCAGGGCTAGTGGGGAGCCAGAGAGAAGGCATGCACACTCTGCATCAGGCATTGTCGACACTAGCAGATTGCATACTGTTCTACCACCAATAATTCATACGATTTCTTTGGAAGCAATTCCATTCTATAACTAAATGTGGAAACTAGTTTAAGCGTCGAGGTCTCCGGCCAGCCAGGAAGCCTTCTTATTGTGAGTATGCGCAGTAACAACTGCATGCACGCACGCTCAGAAGGAACTAAGGAAAGAAGGAAGGAGGTTGAACGGTTAGCACCATGGATGTGCGAATTTCACGGCCACCGGGTAAAGACAAACGTCAGACCTATACAAATAGTGCAAGCCATGTACTTGGAAATTGGGGAATTGAAATGTTGGGTTCAAGTTCCACTTGGGTCAAATATTTTAATTATCTAACTTCTATCTAAATGGCTTGGACTATTTGTGCGTTACATAACCTAAAGCCTTTTCTCATCACTCAAGTTTGAAAATCCAATTCCTGGAACTAAGTTATAATATTAACCACTTAAGTTTCCCAGCAATCTGTGCCCACGTTCGTGGCACAAAAATTTTCATCGATATACAGTATAGTCGCCTGGGAAAACAGATTGTGTCTCACTGCTGACGGCTCATAGTACACTTCACTGCCGCCGGCAAGGACTCTTCAGACATGCGATATAAAAGCAAACACAGGGCATTTACAGTCTCTATTTAAGCACTTTGGTTGTTAAGACATGAGCATAAAAGTGCACAACTTAGTATAGTGTTTGTTCATTCAGAACAGTATTTGTTCAAAATAATAGGGCTAACAAAACATTCTGTTTGACAGCAAAGCACTCTGTTAAGGTTCTAGCTATGCATCACTGAAAGAAAACATTATGGTTTCAATACACATTACAAGTAGCCTATGGTCACCTCTTAACTCACAATAAAAATCTTATAATAATTTATTATTTGTCAAAACCTTACAAAATGAATACTACAAAATGCATCACTCGATACTATAAACATTCCAATAAATAATAATAATGCAGAGTAGATTTAATGAATACATAAAATTGCCATATGTCTTAATAATAATATTAAGGGATTAATGTGTCTAGTGTTGTGGCTTTAGAAATCTGTTTGAAGTACATACAACAAATTAAAGAAAAACACCTTCCATATAATTACAGTTAAAACATATACCAAACACTTCTCAAACACAGTAAAAATTATTTCTTAAGTGGTGCTGTTACAGTGACTGTCTTTGGTCCCATTCAACACTTTTAAAGGAGATTTTACTGTTCTAATAGCAGAACTCTTCAAGTAGAGATTTTCCAATGATGTGTTTCATATTAAACCAAATTTTCTGTTCTTTATATTCAAGGAAGTTTAGACAAATGCCATCTCATGATTTTCATATTCATCTACATGCATGCAGTCTCTACTCTCGGATTTCCAGATAAAAGTTGTCTTTCCATGCTAAACAGTATTGAAGCCACCATTGTTGGTCATCAGCTTAGCTGGGCGGGCCATATCCATCGTATGAGTGACAGCCGACTCCCTTGGCAAATCCTGTACAGTGAACTCAACACCGGCAAGAGGCCTTATGGTGCTCCTTTAAAACGATATAAAGACTGCCCAGCGAAAACTCACAGTTAAACCACACCGATAGAAAGGCATGGTTGATTGTATTTACCATGCCTCAGGCAGTCAATAATTTTCTAGTTATTCGATATTGCAGTGCTTTTAGTGACTAATGTTATGCATGGCAAGACGTGGCAGGAGAGTGTAAACATGTTCTATCTACAGCAAAGTAATTAAGTTAGAAAAGTGTGAATTGGCATAAAAACTGTTAACATTTATGCATGGCTGATCAACGATGCACATGAACTAGGATTGGAACAGCTGAGGGACGTGCAAACTGATACTGTAACCAGAGTGAACACAGGAGCATCGGAAGAAAAGAGAACAAGCGAGGATTAGACAATCAAGGAATCGCCCGCTACTCAGAGGCACAGAAATGTATCAGTTTATTATTAAATCTTTTGACACTCTGGAAAATGAGGACTCCTGCAAGTATGAGAGAACTATACATTGAGACAGAAAAAAAAAATGAAATGTTCAGTGGCAGTGGGAGTCTATATTGTGATAATATGGTGTGTGTGTGTTCGACCAAAGAAGGTTACAATCGCTCACAAGCCCATTCTCACCACCACCGAATTTGTGTATTCACAGAAAGACAAGTGTACCGCCGGCCATCATTAAGATACAGCAGGAGTCATCACGATATGGCATGTGCATGACCGTAGACAAGATTAGTCGCTCACCACAACAAAACTAGTGAGTTCGCAATAAGATATAGGCTACATTCCGCCATCCATCATTAGGGCGCCGTTTCAGCGTCCGCAGGAGTCGATAACGTGATGTTATTGTGACCTCATCCTTGGAGCTGTGGTTAAGATTTGTGTCGCTATATACCACGAGTCGCGGGCAGACAATGCCATTGAAATTCGGGAGGAGTATGGTACCAACTTGAGACTGAAATAATGCCCACACCCTAAGTATTCACTTCCATTTTTTGAAGAAATAAGCAGGTTGTGTTCGCGTATGTATGGTAAACTAAAGTGTAATTTGTAGGAAAGGCTATGTTTGTATTATCCATGCGAACTGAACTCCGCATTAAGGATAATCAAGAGTTTATTGAATTAGGAGGCAATTCGTGATGGAAGTCATTGGTAAGAGGTCAGCGAGAAGGAACTTCTAACTCTCTAGAATGGCGGTGGTGGTGGTGGTGGTTGATATCGTTATTTTATGGGGCAGAACACTGAGGTCATATGCCCTTCAGATGAACAAATCAGATTTTCAATTTGTTAGAAATTTTATAGATTTTGCTATCCACCATGTTACTATTCTAATTTTTTGAATATTTGGCAGCTAACAATAATTTATGAACTCTACCATTGCATCATAATTCCTAGTTCTTGAGATAATGAATCGTTATGCAAATGAAGGATGACTTGTTCACTGCGAACGGACTGACATATCATCTTGAGGTGCTTTAATTCCAGATAATGGAAATACTGTGCTGGACAGTAGGCCTATATTGAACCATTCTGGAAGTCAAAGGACACACTGCGACAAATGGAATAAATAAAAATATGCTATAACATATTGTGGGAGGGGGTATCGGGAAATGGGGGGGGGGGGGGGGGGGAGAGGTAGAAAACAAGTTTAAGAAATAATTATCAGTATTGATCAACTGGTCCTTTATACACTGGCAGAAAATTAAACTGCAGTAAGAAGGAGGAGTAGTGCCAGATAAACAAAATTTGGGATGCTTATCTGCACAACTGAAAGATTACTTCTATACAAATCAGCACTAGTGGACGATGAGTGGTGCTATTAGCACCACAATGACCTTGCAAAGCATGTTTGCTCGAAATAAAGCTCAGTTCACAATCTGAGCAGCTTCAAAAATTATTTATCAGAGAAAGACAACAGAATATCACAGCATCGTTTACAACGATTCAATACAGACCTATTGTATGATAATAGTATAATATAAAATGTAATAGGTAGAAAGAGAATACTCTTGATGTTTCACAGTGATATATCATTAGGTGCAGTGCTTTCAATGAAGATCGTACAAGTGATTCTCTAAGAAAGGCAGTTAGTTTATGAGAGAACCTAAACTTATTCTCAAAAGAGGATTTATACAATTTTATGAACTTTAAAACCATATATCATGCAATATCTTCATCGTGAAAATCACTTTTGGACCATCTCCCACAGCCCTCCAATCTGCCACTCAATTTATGAGCTTAAAATAGTAGCTAGTCTTCAGTCATAAGTGAACGCATGGTGTGAAGGTTGTATCCCCTGCCCCACCCTTCCTGTGGACGAACCTCATTACGAGGTCATCTCTCCTCGTATTATGATGCATTTTTATTTGAACCGACGGCATGCCACGGTGAGCGAGTGGTTATCGTGTCGGACTACCAACCCGAAGTTTGCAGGTTCGCTCCTGGCCGTGGTAAGCAATTTTTGAAAGGCAACAAAAATCACGGCACGCATGTCATACGTTGTTGGCATGTTAAAGAACCCATTTGAATTCAGTAGGCCATGTCAATAATGGCAAAATTAATCTCTGGATTTTCTGCCAACACAAAGTTCATTTCTCTACTAGAAAGCATTCTAGTGCGAAGGAGATTAGATATCTAACCTCCTCGACTTTCATAGCGCTCCAAAGAACAGCAAATTTTGGCATGCAAGCTGCCCTCTGAGCGGCAAAGCTTGCACCCTCCACCCGAGGCCGTATGATATTATTATTTGAAGCGATACTGGACTGTATCTGTACATGCATCCACCATAGACAAATTCAGTTCCTGCCCATTGAGTTTGTCAATGAGTAGACTTTTTATCCCTTCGATATTGAATGGAAAGAATAGATTACGTATCGATTGGTTAGGTTTCTTGCGACCCGCCTCGCGGAAGCTTGGAATCAAATGGTGAACCAGCGTTTTATTCAATCCACCAAATACATGCATTAACATTGACGCCCAATGGCACGGCCTTCGATAACCGGAGATATCGGAAATTCAGCTCGGTAGAGATCCCGAGTACAAAAACATTGGCAATCTGCAAGGCAGGGGCACAATACATGAAGAATTCGTAGAATCATTCACGGATAATATATCTCCGTTTTACGACGACAATCTGACCGATGAAGCCACCAGCTTCGACGGAGTGCAGTTTATTAAATCAATTGGTTATCAATACAGGTAGGCCCACGCTTCACGGAGAAGAATGTCACAAGACGGCAAACAAATTAGCGAGTCGCTCAGACCAAAAAAAAACATTCCTAGAAAACCTTTGTGTCCAAATTACAAGCAATTTTACAACAATTTGAATATATAACCTCAACATAATCCGTTAGAATAGACTCCTAACCTCAATTTCGACATGTCACAACTTGCGAAATTAAAGCAATAGCATAGTAGAGCTAAAGGCACATTAACATGAATAGAAAATTCTATTACAGCTGAAACATCAAAATCAGAAGCCAAGGTTAAAATTAAAAATATGTGAAGTATGGAGTGCCTTTGAAGAAGTACGGATCAAAATAGAAGAAATGGAGATCACCGATTAATTTGCAGGAGAGTTTCAAGTGGAATGTGAAGGAGAGCGGCAGCGGTTCGAATCCATTTATTTCAAAGCAGTTACACGTTTGCAAACAATTATAGATGAAGCGGAAGAGGGACTCAACACGGGATTTTCTTCAGTTTCGAGCAAGGCAAACACCAAATTCGAAAAGAGAAGTAACTTCCAAATCCACACAGATTTTTGATCCTCTGGGGGCTTGCGAGTCCAGAACAGATGAAAGGAAAATTGTTGATGCAACACTTATGGGCAGATGGGGTAGATTGGGATGTCATTGTGTCCGGAGCACCTTCAAATTTGGAACGATTATTATTCATCATTGGAGAGACTGAACGACATCAGAATAATCAGAAATGTAAATCCTGGAAATTGTTCAAACACTTTTGATTTGTTCGGAGTTAGTGATGCTTCCGAGAAGGCCTTTGGAGCCTGCATCTATGTAGTTAGTCAAACACAAAAGGATCACTTCGTGTCTAATTTACTTTGTGCCAAGACGAAGGTAGCTCCGTCCCATTTCATTGCCCAGGCTCGAATTAGAGGCAGCACTTCTTCTTGCACAACTTGTTAAAACGACGGCAAGTGCTTTGAAAGAAGGAGTTGGTCGTATCAGATTGTGGAGCGATAGTACAATTGTTTTAGGATGGATCAACACCGAGCCACGGTTGTTGAAGGAGTTTGTTGCAAATAGGATCGCATGTGGAATCATGTTCCATCAACAGAAAAACCAGCTGATCTTCTCTCAAGGGGAATTTCTTCCGTGGAACTTTAAAGCAAGACACTTTGGTGGAAAGGGCATCCATGGCTCTGCACAAAAAATTCAACAACCAAGGCAATCAAAGGAATTTGAAACAGAACTCCTAGAACTGAAGATTATAACAGTCACATTAAAGGCAACTGCAACCAGCTATTTGCTTGTCAAATTTTTGTCGTTCTCGAAATTATGCTGTATAGTAGCATACTTTCAGAGATTCATCTACAACTGCAAACATGAGATACCAGAAAGGAAAACAATCTCACTAGAGACAGAGGAAATTTGTAAGCAGAGAGAGACATGTGGTCAGGTGGACCCAGTTGAAAGCATTCTCTGAAATACAAAATTGTTTAACAAATAATCAAGACCTCCAAAGAAAGAGTCCATTAAATTCACTCAGTCCTTTTCTAGACAATGATGGATTGATTAAGGTTGGAGGAAGGCTTCGGTTTTTAGAGTTAGCATCGGAACAGAGACATCCTGTACTTCTCCCAGCAAATCGCCACATCACCAGGATAATCATGGAAGGAGATCATCATCATCATCATCTTAAGCACTGTCCCCAGAGCAGTTGTTACATGCAACACGACAGTGATATTGGCCCATCAGTGGCAGAAGAGAGGCCAAGAAGATCACAAGAAGACATGTTAAGTGTTATTGCTTTAATCCCACAGTTCCTGAGGTACGAATGGCAGATTTACCAAAGGAAAGTCAAGCTGGTTATTCGGCTCTTTGTCACCGCAGGAATGGACTACGCAGGTACCATATCTGTGAGAGAAAGCCGCAGAAGAGGCCGGTTCCATGTTTACACGAGTTACTTAGCTGTATTTACGTGCTTCAGCACCAAGGCAGTGCATCTGGAACTAGTGTCAGAGCAAACAACTGAAGCTTTCTTAGTCGCACTGCAAAGTTTTACGGCGAGACGAGGTTTATGCAACCAGCACTTTTCTGACAATGGAAAGAATTCTATTAGAGCATCTAATGCGCTACAAGATATCCAGTCGTTTTTAGAGAAAGAATCAACAGGCATTGCCTCCTCACTTGCTCAGCAACGAATCAATTGGAAGCTCATCCCTCTAAGATCGCTGCATTTTGGGGGATTGTGGGAGGTAGCTGTCAAAATTATTAAGAGACATTTACTAATTGAAACGCAGGGACCCTTGAAGAGACCTACACTATTCTTTGCGACATTGAAGCTGTATTAAACTCGCGCCCTCTCACTCCGTTAGCAAATGATCCCAATGATTTGCAAGTAGTTCTAACACCTACATATTTGTCTTGAGTGACTCGCTTATGAAACCTGTACAGATGGATGTGTCAAGGGAACCTGATAACCGCTTGTCCCATTAGCAAAACTTGCAGGAAGTCTGACAGTGGCTCTGGCAGAGATGGCAGCAAGAATACTTGCAGGAGTTGCAAAGACGTGTCAAGTGGCACAGTACTATTTGGCATATTAAAATTGACTCTTTCCATCCATATCGTATGACTTTTAGTGCCGGGAGTGTCCGAAGACATGTTCGGCTTACCTGAGTCTGTAGCTGGTTGCAGCGGACACCCTTAGGGTGAGCTACAAGTTCAGTTCAAATTCAAGTAGTTCCAACTTTCGCCACCAGATATCAATGATACCTAGGGGTGAAGGTTGGAACTTTGATAGAGCGTTTCGACGAAATCTTAACCTAACAGTTTAGCTTCATACAAGTTTAGTCTGTGGAAGGATCTTTTACATGCCATAAATCTTTGACATGGGACCGCCGGCTTTACTTCCCCTCCGAAGGAAGGCATACTGAAGGATTTTTAACGCTCTTAAAAAAATCCGACAACTTCGGCCGGGTTTGAACCTGCTATCTTGGGCACAGCAGTTCAGCATACTACCAACTACGCCACAGAAGCAGTTATTGACTCTAATACTGTTGATTGAAATTAACATCCCGCCTCTACAGTGGCCAAGAGATAGGATAATTGAAGTTCATACCGGACGAGATGGTGAGGTGAGAGTTGTCACCATTCAGACACCTGGTGGAACCTTCACTCGAGGTATCAAGAAAATATACCCTCTTATCATTGAGGATGAAGAAAAGGATCCATGATTTCTACACATAACTTCTTTAATAATTACTAGGAAATAGAAGATTGTATTAATTAATTGAAAGAATTCCTTTCAAGATGGGGTGCAGTGTCAATGAGTATACTTCATCCCTTCGATATTTAACGGAAAGAATCGATTGTGTATCGATCAGTTAGGTTTCTTGCGACCAGCACTTGTGGGAGCTTTGAATCAATTGTCTTGAATTGTTAAAACTTACGTCAAAAAGTAAGCACACAAAGGTTTTTATGAAATGGTGAAATCAACAGCGTTTTATTCAATCCACAAATACATTCATTAACAGCATTAGCTTGTCTTTCTAGACAAGGAAGGGTTGAAGAAAACCTTGACAAATGGTATAAGAAATATTCAGTCAAGGTTAAAGTTTACATAGAAAAATACCAAGAGGTAAACAGTCAATAATTTAATTGGACAAGAAAGGAAAGATAGGAACATTAAATAGTTAGAGAAAGAACAACGGTGAGACTAGAACAAACAATCTCCACAGCCGGGCACACTGCCATATTCAAAAGTGGGCATACATGGATGCATCCATCTAACCAAGTGGCATCCAGTCTTTGCAAGCTAATTATAATATTCCCAAACATTTGCAAGCTTGGCGTGCTAGCTACGTTGCGCCACATGCCGGCTGACTGGTGATCGAGTGATTCTAGCATTTTCCTGTACAGCGAATGTTTGTTAGTCAAGGTTAAGTGTGGTCGCAAAGATTACACCACCTAGAGGAGATTCTCTATGGTCTGATGGATCTTCGCAGACGAAGGTCTTACATGAGATGTTGAAATTGATCTTGCAATGTACTGTACATTTGGACAGAAGAATATACAGGGTGTCGAGCGATGGCCTTTTTTCAAATTCCCGTATAATTCCCGTATTTCCCGTACGAAAATCCACCAAATTCCCGTATATTTTAGAACCCTCTAAGACTAGAGTTCGCATACCGAATGGCTGAAAAATTAATCTTAAAGCGCGAATCAAGATTTTCTGGCGTAAGTGTAACTGCATTTTTGGAGACACTTCTGCAGCTCAAGGGTGATGGCGATATTTAGGCGTAACCCGTAGCGTGAGCAAAGCGCGCGCCCGCGCGCGCGAGTGAACTCTCTCGCAGATGGGATGGGATGCTACGAACACAAATAAAATACCGTTTACCTGAGGAGAGCTGATATAAATGACTGTTTTACTGAGGAGTAGTGATGTGCGCGAGTGACGCTTGGACTCGCGAGAATCGAGTCTAGCTGTTCCGAGTCTGAACGAGTAACCCGTGCGAAGGACTCGAGTCTCCACGGTGACGTCACGATCCGTACTTACGATATAGGACAGAATGCGGCCAAATTCCCAACACTCGCTAAACTTGCAAACGACTTTTCTACTAGTGATTTACAAGAGAAATCGTTTGCAAAATGCACACTATGCTTCATATTATAACGACTCTAGTTACCTAGAGGTAATGATAAGGAAAGAAATGTAATTTAAAAAATCAAGTTAAAAAAACCTCCTCGCCAGGAATCGAACCCCAGCACGCTGCGTGAAAGTTAGCACCGTTAACCACTCAAACAGAGATATCGATAAGACTACTGGCGTTATCAACAGCGATATATACTACTGCTTAGCAAATTATCACGTTGAAGGAAATTTCTATTTACTGTATTGCGTTCTTTCTTTCCGTCATCCGTCCACTGCTTGCCGGTTTCCAATTTTGAATATTCTATTGTATCACTGTGCATTGATGGGAAACGAATACAATACTTGGCCAAGGCGTACCGACATTACTATATATCGTGTAGTTTCCATATATGGCTCACGGATAACGCTGACAGCGTCCTCGGCCTCGATTCCGGACTCTAGTATCTCGAGTATTACGGTTCCAGACTCAATTCTTCGCGAGTCTACTCGCAGCCCATCACTACTGAGGAGGGTTGAGAGAGTAGAGAATAGGAGTGTCACATCTTCATATATATATTATTTCAGTAGTATGCAACCCTCCTGCGGCGCTCACAAGCGACCGATCGTGACAAATGAGCATTCAAATGAAAGAGAATAGACATTAGCAGTGACTTATTGCACGGACTTTTAAAAAATTGTACGAAGTGTGCGATTTGCAATCACCGTTGATGTAGGATAATACGCTCCATACTTGCTGTCCACGGGCCACTGAGACGCCTGTTTCATGTCATATTAGCATTCTGAGGTCTTTCCTTTATCCTGAAATGTTAATAGTGTTCTATGATCATTTCGTTGAAATGAAAACATAACCTTTCTCCTTAAGTGTCTAATTATAAACCTATTGGGGAAAGTGTGGTTTATGAACATGCGAGATTTCTCGCACGGGTCCGCTAGTAATAAATATTTACTGGAAGTGATTGAATTGTATGGTACCGTAACCTTATAGAGCTTCCACGAGTTAAAATGGCATCGAAGCTTATGCATAACGAACTTCCGGTCCGCGAATCTCCATTTGATTTTCATTGGCAGTGGAACGTTCGTTCGTGATTATCTTCGTTATTATTTCGGATTGTGGTTTTGTTTTTAGGCGTTCAACTTATGAAATAATAACTAGAGGGTTGGCCTTTCATGAATATTCATAAGACAAGTGTCTCCAAAAAGAGGAGTAATTAGTGGAACTTCGAATCAGAGACGACCATAACAAACACCTTGCCTACAAAGTGTGCGATTTGCACATTTCAAACGACATTGGTCTAACATATCTCAGACTGCAATAATTAAGTTGGTGCAAATTATATATGTTATATGTGAGAATATTATTATAATTTGCTATCCGGTTGTTATATTGGCATATTATGCATTAACGTGACCCGTTTAAATGCTAAATTGTGACGTAAGCTACGAGTTGTAGGCTATTCGCCGTACCGGTAGGCCTAATATTTACTTACAACGCATCGTTTCTTCTTTAATATTTATTTAATCATTATAACTATAATAGCCAATCTATTAACACTTATTTAACCAATAATCATTTTATAATTCTATACATATTCCAGGTATTGCAAGAAAGCGATTTGATAGCACATGCGGCTCTACGTTAAAATCCAACCATGCCCAGTTTTCATTACCTATGGATGATATTACCGCAAGTTAATAAACCAAACAACTGGCAACATATTTTTATTCTAATGCTCATTTACAACTTCACCCTAGTCTACGTTAAGTACCATACGGTAATCACTGAAAGGGTGGGGGGTTATGACCCCAATTTCACAAACGAACGGACCTCATTTTGCATGAATTATGGAACTCTAATCCTAATGGAGGTATGGATTGTCTGCATTTAGAAATATGTTAGTCAATAATTTAAAACAAGATGCCAGAAAATTAAATACAAAAAGCTGCGTGCCTACTACGGTGTTAAGTTGCTCCGTGAAAAAAAATACACTTCGCCAAGATTATACGACGTGCATACAGTTAAATACAATCATCCAATTGGAGGAACACTTTCTTTGTCACGATCTTATAAGCAATTAAAACATAAACTGCTGCAATTTACGGGAAAATGTGCAACATTTAGAGACTACGAGTGTTGTATGTGGCACAACGTTAGCTGACATTTCGCATCATTAATACATAAGGAATGAACACATGCAGAGTCTTCTCACTGCACACAGCTGAAGACCATATCATTTTACGTTCTCTTAACAACAATAAGTTGCTTAGTTACATGCAAGGAAACTTGTAGTACACACTTCCCATTGCTTCCATTACCTGACTACTAAACCAGAAGCTGGCAATGCATAACCATACGCCGGTGGCGCGTCCTATGGCAAAAGAAAGATCGAAAGAAAATGCAAGCTCTATAGGAGCCCGGAATGCCCGGAAGAAGGCGATACAATCTTCTACACTACTGGAAATAGTCAAAATACCCTTTGTAATAATGAATAATAATTTTGGGGGTCATGTAGCAATAAATGTTACCCACCCACTATCCCTTTTTAGATCCCGACTTTTATAGTAAAATTGGAGGTGTGTCCGCTATTGCACGCGTAAATTATGGGACAAATACAGTATTGCTAAACCCGCGCATTCGGTACTGACAGCCTTCCTGTCACTTTGCCCCGCTTTTCCTCTCCGCAACCTACGGTCGCCACATAACAAGACCCTACGACCAACCGCCATACGGCAAGAATTCTGAGCATGCTTCTCACCTACACCCTGTATTTCGAAGGAAACAACGCGAAGGATATGCCGGGAGCTTGGAACAGCTGAGCTGAGTTGCTAAGTTTTTAGAGTTGTTGTAAATCAACTGATTTGAATAATACACAGCGCTATATACCTCAGACATTATTTCGGTACAATTATACGTAATATATTTTAAAAAACGGTCCTGAGTCAACGCCGAGGACATTCAAACAGAGAAATGCGATACTTTTAGATGAATAAATGAATTACACACCGAAGCTATGATACCTTTATCATCGGTATTCAATTCAATAAATACGACAAAGAGGGCAAATACTCTACAGCTAATGAATATAAAAACACACACCATGCAATGATTATCCTTTAACATGAAACAAGAGTCTGAGTGGAGGTCGTTCACAGCTTGCTGCAGTAGTTGACAGATAACACCATGCACACTCACTTATTCGCGACTCTCTACGTTTAATATTAGCTTTCGTGATAATACAAAAGTAAAGTTAAGGTAAATACATATTTAGCACTGAACACTCAAACAAGCCCCTCTGTGGCGATATTATTGCCGTGGTTTTATATTTTCGAGTTGTAGGCTATTGAATGACGGACGGTATTTTGAGCACTATGAAGGGAAACAATAGCCTGTGGTCTATTATCGATTGACGCAAGCGAACTGACACCAATAATAAATTATCCTCAGTCACTTGGCAAGGGTTTCTTTGACACCCTCCATTCCTTCACTGTCCCTATCATCATCACCACCATCATTGTCTTTGTCAGAGCTTGATGAATTGGCAAGGTTAATAATCATTTCATCCACCGCGATATCCAGACCACCTTCAGTATTTCATTCTGTACATGCTGTACGGGATGTGTCCAGTCCTCGGGTCGAACTTCGGCGAAGTAAAAGTAACGAAACAATGACAATGAAAGGAAATCCGACACAGACAGTGGTTAACAAGCGACTGAAACAATGCCTGCCCATACGAGAAGAATTCTGTCACTCGTGTGGTGTATTTTGTAGCCACATGTTGGTAACGGGTGTTTGATAGTAAAATGTCGAGAGCTGTGAGATATTGTTTGTAGTTTTTGAAATGTATGCATGTGTAACGCATTTGCATTGAGTGTTTACACGGACTTAAATCAGTCACTTTGACAAATACAAGATTGTTACTAGGAACTTCAGTTATACAAAGCACAAAATTAAATACTTTTGACAGTACTTTTTTTTTTCCTTCCTGGAGACCTTCCGTGGTTTTTCTTTCGACTGCCACCTTAGCCGTCGCTTCGCACCTGTTTTGTTTCCTTGAAGACGGCGTCGAGTTTCATGCAGTACTCTTGCTCACGGTTATCTTTTCTACTGCACCAGCTGCCATCACAGTGTCCTGAACAGTAGGCTATGCATGCCAATCAGACTTGCTTCTTTGAGATTGACGATCATGCACTCCTTGTTCGGGGAGAAACCTCTGTCTAGAGCTGCATTGTTGTGATACAAAATCAGTATCATTTTAACGAAGCTTGTGAGATCGTTTTTGGCAGGAACTGAGGAAGGTGCTGAAGCCACTAATTCAGACCACAGCACGTCGAGCCGTGGCTCTTTTCCGTCGAACTGCTTCAAACACGCAGTAACGGAGAGCAGTCTCAGAAGTGCGGAGTAGCTGCTCTTGATGCGGTCAGCCATTGCGCCAGTAAGCAAATTCTCCTGATTACAAAGAATTTCCAGGGCAATGACGATCGTAACTTCTTCCAACTTAGGAGCCTCAGCGACCCCTATAGTGTCTAGGCAGGAAATAGCACCGGTCTCTCGTGAGCAAGAGTTGACCACTCTTTGATTTTTTCAGCCATAGGATACGAATGTACAATTTTCGGCAGTTGGTGCGAAATTGCAGCACATCCGCGTCTGGAATTTTCTGATACCTTGATCTGTTAGCTTCATTAAGGGCTGCTCTTGTCGAGAAACCAAGGTCTCCTCTGTGAATAACAATGCGGACTGATTCCTGTATGTCATTGTCAGCAACGAGCGCGGCGCGCGTAGCCCCACGCGTAGAGGGTACGGCCGGCGGTCGGCCAGAAAAAGTATGCATTCGACGTTGGCTGGGTTCTCATCCCGCTTAGCGCTCTATCGGTGGCGCAAATTACGTGTGGCAGCGCGGTCTGCAGGCGAAATAGAAGATTGAGCGGGAGGACTCTACCGAGCGTTCGGGGGCTAAGAAGTCGGGCATTATGAGTCTTTTCAAGATTTCCTGTATCAAGTGCGAATTTCCCCCGGGTCACTAAAATTCCCGTATTTCCCGTATCGCTCGACACCCTGATATATCCTACTTTCATACTAAAATAAAAAATTAAGAGGAATTTAGTGTTATTTTCAATCTCCATTTATCAAGTCATTGATTTTGGCACTCCTTAATTGCCACACACTTTCATTCACATACACAAGAAAAATAATACAATTGAATTCATTCACACATATAATAAAATTAATGCAATAAAATTAAAAACTATCAGGAATGTACTATAATATAGCAAGCACATTAACTTTAAAAACTACTGTTCAAACAATCCTAAGGATCATATAACTACTGCATTTACTCTAATGTAATGTGCACCCTTATCAGCCTAAATAAGTCTCTTAAAATGTGTGTTTAGACTATGATGCACTAGATTCCTAGTTTGATGCACTTTTAGAATTCAGGGCTTCTTGAAATACCCAGTGCTGCATTTCAAACCACCAATACTTGACGGCAACTGGACCAATAATGGAATTAGTTTTCCAAAGGATAAGGATAATTTATTTCTCCGAATGAGCGTAATAACACATCAAATTTCAAAGAAATTAAAAAAAAAAAAAATGATCCGTATTATATAGTGTATTATGGTTCCGAGATAGTTTGTAGCAAGATGATTTGATCATTTTGTAATTTTAGGCTGATAATATACTTTTGAAACATGTATTTGAACTGAATGTGTATTTACATGGCTACAAGCATGTTACATTCCTACTAATTTTCATTGAAAACTAATATATTTAATTTCAAAGTTTAAAATATTGAGGCGCACATTAGATTAGCGTAAATACAGTATCTACTATATGCTTTGTAACATTAAAAAAAAAAAAAAAAAAAAGTGAACATATTACTACAAAAATCATGTTACAGTAGTTACAATAAAACTGCATCTGACATCCCTTGGCCTGCATCTAAATTTTAAATCTTGGTCTCTCAACACACCACCTAATATCATGACATTGTAATTCCAAAATTCTAAAAACTGTTGGGACCTTATTATTTGGGAATAATTGACCCTTTTATTGAACTGCGTAATTTATTTGTGCCAGAAACTTTAGAAACAGATGTGGGCCACTTGTCACTGCCTTGGGCAGTTCCGTTTCATGCTAACCCATAATTTCTTGTGACACATCTAAATTCTGTCCCTTTACCTCCCAGTAACTCGTTGCCATCCTTTAATACAGTACCAACTATTGAGTTGGGAACATTTAAAATTTGAATGACCCACCTGTATTCAGTGTGGGTGGCAACCCTGGTGTGTCAGAAAGAGTGTTAAATCTAGTGTAACTGGCCGTGTCACTGATGCGAAGGATTGCTTCTGAAACTTTGAAAAAACAGACATTACGTTTGTGCGATTCAGGGAGAGGGCCTCAAGGGTTCGTCAGATTCTCCCCGACACTTAAAAACGAAACAAGTCGAACGTTCATAAAAACATTTGTTGAATTTAAAAAATTTAAATTTAAAACTCTTAGTATAACTGCAAGAATAGTGGTGGGGGCAGCGGCATTTCATCTAATTGCGCACGTGGTTGGCATAGCCTTGTTCATGTGTAGTTTATTTAGGTTAGTGTAGGGTATATATTCAAGTTTGAAGGGTTGGGATTTGTTTCTGGTTCGAATTTTAGTCTTGTTTAGTAGGCATATTCATTACCTGCCAGTGAGCTGCTTTGTGCGTTCTATTTTGCCTCACCAATAATGCTGGTGAGATTATGTTTTGTGTGGGTTTTATGTGATTGGGGGTTAATTTTTTGTAGGTATTTTGTGTACTTTCTTGTACTTGTCGCGAGGCATTGTTGCAAGGTGAGGGTACTTGTGCTGAAATACATGAACTACATCTTAGTGTGACCACGTGAGCAAAATTTCGAAGGCACCAACTACCTTGCATTTGTTAAGTAAAATTGTTACTTCGTTGACTTATTTTTCTTACGACTACTCTTGCGAAGAGCCTCCCTTTTGTTAGAATTCTCATTTAGTCATTTCTGTTTAAATACTGTACCGCAATTGTATTTCCCGGGGTATGAACCTCGTGTCACAGGCAAATATTCTTCGGGCATGTTCTCTGCCAGCAGTGTTAGTTTTAATTTTATAAGGTTAGTCGATAGGCTTCTAGGTTAGGATTCGAATAGAATTAAGACTTGATTCTTTTCTTCTTAGGTGTACATAGTTTAAGTTAGGATTTCCTCGTTTGCTATGTAAACTGGCAATGGACTGATTTATATGTAATTACACACACTCAAGCGGTACATTATTTGTTGTTCGCTTTATTATAGCGAAGGAGGCACATTTGTTATACTGTTGTAATTAATTTGATATTTTCAGTCTACTTCCTGAAACGGTGTGAAAATTTAGGACTTATAGGCACAGTTGGGGATTTTTTTGCAAATGAAAGTTGAGGAGATTGGAAAGAAGGCATGGGGTTGGCTTTGTGAATAGCAGTCTTCCGCAACCTGGAAATTTCCTCAGCCTCTTCTTGCTTCTTTCTCTCTTCTTCCTGAAACATCACAAGACCAGGCATTCCATTTTTAAGGGAGCAGAGAAAGTGCAACTGTACAAGGAAGATCACCAAGGTAATATTTTGGATAAGCGTAAAGAAAGCATCAGTAGCTTTATACAGAATATTTTAACAATGGGGCGAGCATCACAATTCAGAATATTTTGATGGAAGATGATAAAGAAGAAAATCACTGCAGCACATCTAAAGTAAATTTAATAATGTTCGTGCCCTGAACAATCTTAATATTACTGGACATGAAACAGTGCAAATATCAGGACTTCATTTAAATTGTGCAACATAACTTGTCACGAATGTCCACTATCATTGATCACAAGTTTATTTCATAGAGTGGGACTTAAGCTGTTGACCGTAGGTACATCTTGAGCTGTTCTGTCAAGTTTGTGGTTTCTTGAGAGCCAACGTACTGCTCCAGTTACAGCATGCTTGATCATGGCTGAACGACAGGCAGGAAATTTGTTGCTACTTCAGACTAGTTAGAAGCTGTTTGTGTTTTTTCTCGTCTCTTTAAAGCAATTTTCCAGACATTGGATAGGGGTATAGTTTGGTTAGGGTTAACTTGTTAGTTATAAGGGCAGAACAGCGAGGCTATCTGCCACAGGGTTAACTTGTTTGACCAATGCCTTGTGCCCTCACTAAAAATACAAATACAATAATGTAACACCACCGTTCTTCTACCCTCCCATGCGTGTGTCTGAATTTCCTTATACTTTGAGAATGAGTTTGCAACAGATGACCCCATGCTAGCACAGAAGTCCAGTAAACATTTCCCATTGGTGTTAGCTTCCCCATCCTCACCCCACTTACCATTATCTTCTCATCCTCAGTTCCATTTCCTATACTAGCATTGAAATCCCCCAACAGTACTACACTATCCTTATTGTTAACTCTCACTACCACATCACTCAGTGCCTCCCAAAATCTGTACTTCGTCCTGATCCACATTTCACATTAAGCGTACACTGAAACAATCCTGAGATTTCCAAACCTATTCTCATTAATAGTTCATTTACGTACCTCACAATTTAAACTATGTTATGCTCTAAGGTTCTCCTGACATACAGTACATCCCTATTTTGCCCTACCTCGTTTCACACCTGACAGGTACACCTAGTAATATCCTACTTCCTCTTCTATCTCCCTCTATCTGAACTTCACTCTTACCTAGAATACCCAATTCCATCCTACTTGCTGCTTTACTTTCTTCCTCTTCCACTCTCGATATTAATTGCACCCCATAGAATACCAGTTCGATTGCCTGTTAGTTTCCCTGGATTCCATCACTCCCATTGTCAGATGGAAGTGTGATTTCATCACTCCCATAAGTCAGAGGCTTTCTCAATACATTTTTAGCAGGTTTAGCGTAGGCTACAAGCGAGTGGGTAGTTCTAGCCGCCTGATCACAAGGAGGGCCACGACTCAGAATATGTCTTAGTGCTCACTCCTACTCCATAGTAACTGGTATCCCGACTGTCAGGACCACTTACTAGGCTACGCAACCGTTGCCCATGGTTCACAAACTAGGATGTGACTACACCATAAACCATGCCTATATAGAAATATTTTGAAATTATAAATGACCCAAATAATGATAATTATTGCCATTCGCAGTTGAGAGCAATTCCATGTTTTCGTTCAGTTATTTTTTGCCGGGACCAGGAAAAAAGTATAAGTGTGAAACGTATAAAAAAAAAGTTTTACTGTGGTTGGTATCAGTGGCGGCACTAGTGAGAGACAGAGGAGGTATAACCACCTGTTGATAACTCGGTTGGGAAGAGCATCAGATCAGAAATCCGAAAATCCCAGATTTGAGTCCTGGTCACGTCAGACATTTTAACTCTTTAACATCATGATGGCTTCATGTAAACAACACGACTTAAAAACTGAGGAGCTGTTTACCTGGCTCTAGCTACCTTACCACTTTTCTATTTACCTTGCTTAAATCAACAACCACCACCACCACCACCACCACCACCACCACCACCACCATCATAGAAGTTAAAGGGAAAAAAGTCTACTTTTTATAGAACAGAAGTGTTTCTGCACAACAAAAAGGTGTGATTGTAGACCTTAGTAACAATATACATAAAACTGATGTGTATATCTCTCCTCCCAGAAATCTAATTCTCATCCTTTCGCCCTTTACATATTTTGTACTCCACCACTTTGACACTTTTAAAACACTTCCCCCTACGACTTCTCTTGGTATACTATCCCAATCTCCAATCCTTCTGAGGAATGAAAATTTTCCCTTCTTGGTTCTCCTAAACCCCAACATACCTTCTGTGTCCTATGGATAACACCCTAGTTATGTATGATGAATTTGAACTGGGACATAATTTACACCCAGGGGTATGGATTCCATACAAAAATACAGTTTAAAGGTATGATAATCCATCATTTAACATACCATTTGCAAGTAACGTTGTACTTCCTCCTCTTTCTCTTGGATGTGAGTGTCAAATAACTTTCTTTCTTCAGCACGTTTCTCTGTGTGCAGGACGATCTCCTCAGGCGCTAAACGTCGCTCTGGCTTCTTCGGGATGAAAGGTTCTTTATGGAGAACAGCTGCAGGACGAGCTTTAAAAAAACTACTTTCACTGCCCTCCTGAAATAAGAAAAATTAGAACATTGTTAATAGTTTTAACTTTAAACGAAGACACAAAACAATATTAGTGGTAAAGATAAAGGAAGTTTTCAGATATTAGGTCACTTACTGTAGACTCAGTCATGGTTCCGTATTGATTGACAATCAAGTATAATAAAATCGGGATATCCGCCTGATCAATACACAAAATTTATATATGGGTCTAAATTAAAACCTTTTGGTACATGTTTCGGGGTCTATTATGATGGCCCCTTCATCAGCCAATTACATACAGATTATCAGTATAATCGTAGGATACATTGATAAAAGGTAAAACTAACATGTAAAAAGAATGGATGAAAATGGAACATAATCATGAAAAGATGATGTGGTGATAAAGACACTTGACTGTGACAAAATTACAGACATTTAAAAATGTTAACAGGCGACATATGAAAAAACATTAAAACAACATTTTAAGGGGGGGGGGGCACTTTAAATGCTTGTCAAGACAAATCTTCCATGTGTCCAAATGAAAAAATACCAGCAGGGTATCATGTCTAAAAGCAAAAGTTCATTCCATGAAAATCGTTGATTATGTTGTTACCAAACCAATCCTACTGGACCTGGCTGTCTTGCGACTCCTATTAAATGAAGGATTGTTGTTAGTTCGAAGATCAATATTTCGCCTATGACGAGGATCGAAACAGGCCAAGTTAAACCGAGCCTCTTGAGAATAGAAGCAAGGGGAATTTCTTAAAAACTTGAAGATATGTATAGATCAGTCCAAAAGATCCATTTTCTGAGTGGCAAAAAGAGCCTTAGAGAGACCCTGAGGAGGAAACAAAAAACGAGAATTTAGTATAGAAAAATAAATAAAATATGGGAACTAAATATATATATATATTGGGAAACAAAAAATGAAGCCTCCGTGGCTTAGGCGGCAGCACGCCGGCCTCTCACCGCTGGGTCCGTGGTTCAAATCCCGGTCACTCCATGTGAGATCTGTGCTGGACAGAACGGAGGCAGACAGGTTTTTCTCCGGGTACTCCGGTTTTCCCTGTCAAAATTTCATTCCAGCAACACTCTCCACTATCATGTCATTTCATCTGTCATTCATTTAGTCATTGCCCCAGAGGAGTGCGTCAGGCCTCGGCAGCCGGCACAGTTCATATCCTCGCCGCTAGATGGGGGCTTCATTCATTCCATTCCTGACCCGGTCGGAGACTGGAAGCAGGCTGTGGATTTTCATTTGGGAAACAAAAAATAGTGAAAATTGCTCTTTAGGCCGATAGAAAATAACTCACAATAAAACGGAACGAACACCGGGTGTCCGAAGCAGGAAGCGCAGCGTCCAACAGACTTGGAAGTGTGACAACAACAGCTGTAAGCTGAGCACGCTAGCAAAGCAAATGCGGGAAGGAAAGAGGGGAGGTGGGGAGCGCTGTTGTAGCGATAGTAAGATGGGGTTTGGGAGGGGTTAAGGGGAAAGTGTCGGGGAGGACAAAACAGCTGAGGGGTGAGCTTAAGGAGGTTTATTATAATCTTTATTTGTTGTTGTAATGAAATCTGCTAGGGTGTCGAACAAAACATTAGAGTCGAAATATATTTCATTGAGGTTTGGGGGGTTGAAAATTCTTTGGGCTGTGTTGATTTCGATGGACTCCAGAATGTTCATTAAAGAGCCTTTGTTAACGTGATGTAGAATTTCAAGGTCATTGTCAATGTTTGTGAAACTATGGTTCATATCATTCATGTGGGAGGCCATGGCTGAATTTTTTAAATATTTAGTAGCATCATACCAATAGGAACCTATTTTTTAACTCGCACACTTTGAACCTTAAAGATAAGCACAGTGCCTCCGGTATCTGCAAGTTAATTTGTAATGACTGCAATACTAATTACATTGGACAGACCGGGAGAAGCTTCTCTACTAGATTTTCTGAGCATGTCAACGTACTAAATATAAAAAGTTTCCCTCCAAGCCCACATTGTTCTATACAGTCCACATATTGCTTGAGCATCGGGTTTGGGGAGGAGGGGGGGCAGAAGTTGGTAAATTAGTAGTTTTTATCAGTTTCTCTGAAATATTTCCACAACTATGCCGGTTTAGCGCAAAAAGTGTGATATACAAAAATACTCTACATTAAATTGCGAACAAAAATAATCCCATTCATAATCTTGCTCAAGTGAAAGGTTCCAGAGTTACGGAGGGTGCGAAAGTAGCAATTTTTCGTATTTTCTACATTTTTTGGAAAAATGAAATTATAACTACTATGTAAACAGAAACAACTAAACAATTTATTAAAAAAGTAATATTGTACAATCGTATTGTAGTCCAAAAGAGGCTGAGGCACCACAAAGGGTTAGAAGCATAAAAATACTGGGAACAAAAACCGGTTTAGTACAAGCGCAGCCGCCAATACAAAGCCGTGCGCAAGGGGCCGGTCGACCACCTCCACCATGCACCTACTGTCTGCCCCACTCACACACTCTCTTTCCCTCATTCGTATTGGGAGACCCGTTGAATGAGTTTGTTATATCTAGTGAAGTTCAGCTGTCATTTTTTTTTATTGTTCGTCTTTAGAATACTGTGCCAACTATGTGGTTATACCGTGACAGATCTTGGATCTGCACAGACACTCCTCATCATTAATCATTATATTAATTTTGAAACTTGGATCAACTCCATGCCAGCTTGTTCTCGGTGTGTGAAGCAATAAAAGAATTTACAGTTGTGCGTAGCATCTTTTCAGAGCAGCGCGTGGAGCTACGAGAGGAAAGGCAGAAAATAAATTGCAAGGACTTGGCAAACTTTTATTTCTTGGCTTGAGGAACATAATCAGTTTTCTAAAACACCTGAACTCTCTTCCTTATCAACAGGGGTTGTAGCAGATGAAAACGTGAACTGTGATAAAGCGTTTGAAGTTGAAACACTAGCCTTGAAAGAGATTGGAAACTAAACATTCAATGAGATACACTTGAAAAGAAAGTTAGCTGTTAAGTCTCTAGCCTCTATAACCAAGTCTATGACAATTAACAACACTGTATGTGTCAACCCTAACACTCCTACATCGGATGGTATGCACAGTAAGGAGTGATGAGATACTTTATGAGGAAGAGAAGCAAATCTTCAATGGTGACTTTGGTTCCAGATTCAAATGGATCATCAATCAATCACCCCAGATTCAGAGTAAGTGTCCTACATCATTGATGGAGGTCACCTCCTTCATCGTGTTGTGTGGCGACGCCCAGCTACCTTCAGACAGATTTGCGAGCAATAGACAGATTACATAATTACTCATTGTGGGCCAGCAACTGTTGTTTTTGATGGATACGAGCAAGGAAACTCTAAATATAGTTAGTTATTGTTGTTTTAAGGGGCGAAACTACGAGGTCAAAAAACGCTAAAGATCACAGATCATGTTCTACCACTAACTTGGAAGTTGAAGTAGAAGACTCAATCCATGTAAATATCAATCAAAGTGAATTTCTAACTAATGCTAAAAACAAAATGGGCCTTATTTCTCTCCTTACAGAGTGCACTTGCAAAGAGGTGGTTGCAGAGTTCATCAAGCATTGGGTGACGCTGACTTATAGTTTCAACAGTGATTGATGAAGCTAAGAAAGGAGTTGACGTTTGTGTAGTTGGTGACGACACGGACTTTACTAGTCTTGTTGACCGTCCACGCACCCTCGGAGAACAAATTGAAAAATGGTGGTACCAAAGAAAGGCAACCAGCAGGAAAGAGTGTACACTATTTCTGACATTCAGCGAGGCATTGGGGATATGAAATATGTACTTTTAGCAATATACGCCTTCACAGGATGTGACACTGTATCAGTTATCTACAGGAGGGGGAATATTACACCGTATGGGAAAGTGCAAGCCAACATAGCTCTTCGTACGAAACTTCTAGTCTTCAACGAACCCAAAGCTGACCCCAGTGCAGTGGCTGACGCTGGAAAGCATTTTCTTCTTGCGATGTTTGGAGCCAAGAACACTGAAGATCTAGATTGTTTTCGCTACCAGTGTCACTTGCAGACTATTGCAAAGCAGCCTATACATTCATTGTTCAAGTTGGCTGCACTCCCCCCCACTTCGGCAGCAGCATTCATTTAGAACCTACCACCAGGTGCAGCAGTGGCTGAATGAGAAGAAGAATCCACTCGAGTGGGGGGTGGGGGTGGGGTGGGGTGGGGGGGTGGGGGGAGATTGGCGAACACCTGAGACCAATTACAAAAGCACGTCCTGCAGCTCCCCAGGAATTACTTTCCCCTCATAGCATGCGCTTGCAAAGACGAATGCGTCCGTAATTGCAGCTGCAGAAAGAGGGGTCTAAACTGCTCAAGCATATGCGATATGCTCTCGTCTAGGATGTGATAACAGGGACATGAACATCACAGACGAAAATGTAAAAGAGGAAAATGCTTTTTTGAAGAGGACTGAATACTGATGAATAGCCTACTTAACATTAATTTAAGGCCGTATGTAACATTCTACATTTTTATTAGTTTTAATAGTTCAGAGCGGGTTTCTCCATACCACAGGTTTATATGGCCTAGGCCTGTGGAAGCCTCTTATCCCTTAAAAAGTAGCGCCCCTTGAGGTGGTGGTGTGGTTGTCGTTCCTTCAAGGGCTTATCACTAACATACCACCGGCGAATAAAATCTGTATTAGCTTTTACAAAACACAATCCTGTATAAACAAAATTAGTTTCCTTAAGTGATAATGTTATATTTTCTAAAAATAAAAAAAAATAATTAAAAAATCCACTTTTTACACCCTCCGTAACGGTTCACTTTAGCAAGATTACGCACGGGACCATTTTTGTTTGCAATATAATGTAGATGATTGTTGTATATGACACGTTTTGCGCTAAACCGCATAGTTGTGGAAATATTTAGGAAAAACTAATAAAAACTACTGATTTACTAACTTCTGCCCCCCCCCCATCCCAATCCTCAAAATGGTGTGACCTTTTACCAAACAATATGTGGACTGAATAGAACAATTTGGAGCTGAAGGGAAACTTTTACTTAGGATGTTGAGGTTTGGTCTAATTGCACCGTACTATTGTTAGTAAATGGTCAGGCTGGAATGGAATAGTAACTTAGCTTGTTTGAGCGACGTGGGATCCGTTCTTGTGCAACAGCTACCACTTCCACTGCCAACGCTGAACTGAAAGGAATTTCCTTGTGCAGGCTACCTTGTCATCTGTTTCCTCTCTTTGGGCTTTTCCTGCATTCCTACCAGTCTATGTTTGTCTCGAAATGTAAAATATTTTGTGCTGGTCAATCTAAACGAAAACACATTCATGGAGAATTCACCTCTCTTCACATTACTAGAAAACAACCCCCTCCCCGGGAGAGAACGACGAACATAACGGTGTAGCCAGGGAGGCAAAATGGGAAATATGGTACTGGATTAGGATGTACTTTGTACCAGATCTTCAATAAACAAAGGCTGGCATTAACGGCAGTATTAAAGAACCAAGACATTCTCAATAGTCCAGGTGCGCTCAAAGAGGGCTGTTTACAATGGAAATCTGTCTTTAGTTGAAAATGTCTAAAATACAGTAGACTAGCATACACCCTGTCAGGAACATCTAGACTGGGCCAGCCCAAAATATGTTACATTGCGAGATGAACACGACAGTTAAGAAAGCAGGAAAAGCCCTAAGAAGGGAAAGAGATAAGGTCTGCACAAGGAAATTCCCTGCAGTTCAGTGTAGGCTGTGGAAGTGTTAGCAGCTGCACGAGAATAGATCCCACATTGCTCAAACAACAACCTAAGTTCATATTCGATTCAACCTGACTATTCAATAACAATCACAAACTGAACAAGCAAACCACTAACAATATCTTAAACAAAAATCACAACAAATCTTGCAAGTTCATAATAACTGCTGTAACTAAATGTATATATTGTCAATACCATCACCCACATGCTTGTAAACATAGATTTAACGGTTAAGTGTAAGGATCTGATGATCACTTGACGATCGAAACTGATCATCCAAGTGAATTTATTAATCTCATGTAATTTTTTTTTCATTGTTGACCAACTGAAAAGCATTATTTTGATTACTTCGATTACTAAGGCAACACTGAAAAATGGTTTCCCACACGATAGTGTACAATTGTTTAAAGAAGGAAGATTAGGAAGAAAATTCAAGTGTAGTGATACAGAATGAATCTGTAGTTTTCAGACCTGCATTTTTCGTATTATTCAATCAAAACATAACTTAAACATTTATCCTTAGCAACATTATCTTTGGTTAAATTAGCCTTCAACTCATCATCATCATAATCAGTTTCAGTTTCCCAGTCCAAGCCGGGTTGGCGCGAATATGACACCCCTCCAGTTTACTCTCGTCTGTACACCATTCTTCCTCAACAACTGAACTCCATTCCAGGTTTCGTTTTCTCACACTGTCCTACACCAAATCCATCCACCGTAATATAGGTCTTCCTCTTCCCAGTCATCCCGTCTCCCCATCACTTGCTTCGGCATGCTTTCATCATTCATCCTTTTCACATGTCCACACCATCTCAATCTGTTCTGCTCCAGCTTATCATTCAGCTTCTGTACATTCACTTCCTTTCAAATGTCTTCATTTCTCACTCTCTCCTAGTCTTCTGTACCATACTCAGGAATTTCATTTCGGTTGCCTGTATTCTATTTTCATCTCTCCACAACAACCACATTCCTATAGATCAATCAGGATTTAGATCTGGTAATGATCAAGTGCTCTCTCTAACTACTCACATTGAAAATGGGTACAGGAAGAAGTTAGTGACCGTGGCTGACTTTTTGGACCTATCAGCTGCCGATGATAACGTTTGGCTAGATGGACTCCTACTGAAATTTGTGAATGTCATTCCATGCCATAAGCTCATAGCCGTACTCAACAACATGTTAAGTAATAGGCACTTTCAGATCTACTCAGATAATGACAAAAGTAGAATATTTACACTAAATGATGGTCTCCCACAAGGATCTGTCCTAGCTCCCCTCCTTTTCAATCTATATACTCACGACATACCGGAAACACCTTCAAGGAAATTAATTTATGCTGATGATAATTGCTTGGTGTCTCAACGTTCTACCTTTTTGGATGCAGAAACTATTTTATCCTCTGATCTGGAAACCTTGGTTGTATACTTCGAGAAATAGTGCCTCCACTTAAATCCCCAGAAAACAGTCATATCGGCATTCCATCTACGCAACATGCAGTCTAATTATAAACCAAAAGTCAGAGCCAGAGGCCTTTTATTGCCATACAGTAGATCGCCTAAATATTTGGGAATAACATTGGATAGATCCCCGACTTTCAAACAAAATCTCTCAAATGTGGCTGTTAAAATCAAAACTAGAAATAATATCCTGCAGAAACTTGCTGGCACATCATGGGGAGCTAACGCTCAATACCAAGAACCACTGCTTTAGCCCTATCATATTCTGTTGCTGAATACTGCAGTTAAACCTGGATTAATAGCGCTCACACAAGGAAAATAGATGTCCAGCTCAACCAAGCAATGCATATACAGTGGAATCTCGTCAGTACGTTTTTCAAGGGACTGAAATATTGGACATCAGATGCGGGAAAATGTACTACCGAAAAACGCCATACTGCATTTACAACGTATAAGAAAGAACGCGGCGTATATATGGACGTTAAATCGCCGACCTTAGTAAGTGATTGTATGCACTACTACAGTCACGACATAAACACAAGTTATCAGTAACTTACAAGGAATAAATAACAAAAATGAATTACTGTGCCTCTACACTACAGTATAATACAGGGTCTTTATTTTTGCTTAGCAAGGACATTCTCGCTCTCCGCCAGTGACGGCTCAGTTGCCGACGACCGCGCACGCATATGTTTGAAGCACGGTCTTGCTTGAACCACTTCAATCAAGCGCTTTCTAGTTCAGGAAACTGTCCCTCTCGCACACGTTTCCTTTTGCCGCTCACCCCTTAGTCAAATGCACGTTCGATTTCCTTCCTTTTGCCGAGAATAGTGTTCAGTGTAGACGGAGGAATGTTCCACTTTCGCGCTATATCCACACGCTTCATGTAAGGATTGCAGTCCACGTCTCGAATGTATTTCATCTTCTCATTAGTTATCTGCTGTACTTTCTTCTTATCTATTATGAAACACGCAATAAAATAGGTCATAACTGGACGTGAACACTAAGAACTAGAAGACAATACCAGTGCGGAACATGAAGACAATAATGCGCCTACGTGAGAAATAAACAAAGGGAAGGGGGTGAAAGGCAGCGGGAGAGAGACACGTCACCTGTGTTGCGTCATAGCTAAAGCCACTTCTACGCCGTCAAACACAATAACATCATCTACACTGTCAATAACTATCAGAGAATATGAGGCAATATCGCGTCGTGTTTTCCAGAAGCCGAATTTCATAATGAAATAAGAATAAAATCCGGTTCGCTTACAAATAGTACAACGGAAATTTGATCGTCGTAAGCAGGAATAGAGAACGTATTAAGGGGATATATCAACATGTATTTTGTAGAATTGGGTCTGGGACTTGAGAAAATCATCGCGCTAAACTGGCAAACGTCGTAACCGAGAATGTGCTAACGAGATTCCACTGTAATTACAGGTTGGATTCGGAGCACGAACACACTTTGGCTGCCTGTCTTCTGCAACATTCCTCCTCCAGCCTTGAGAAGATCAGAGGCACTCTTCAATACATGGAAGAAAATCCAGCAGAATCCCTATTTGCCCATTCATCAAGATATTGCACGAATAACACCCTCGGTAACCTCTGCCTGTCGTAAGAGGTGACTAAAAGGGGACCGATTGGCCACCGGTACAAGTGGCCCCAGTCAATGTCGCCAACAGCCTCTTCTGAGAGTGGATGAGTGAATTGAGGTCAGTTGTCCTTGGGATGAGAAATCGCCCATAAAGCGGATGAACCAATGCATCTTGGTCAACGGCATAGAATGGACAAGGCAACGGGAAACCACTCCATTAAAGATCTCGAGAGATATCCCCGGGAAAAATCATCATGGCTGGTTTCAAAGTAAAATGTCCCGGAGTTTCAATTCCCTCATTCGGATCTCCGGGAGGGAATACGACGAAAAGAGCTATGAGAAATACATCAATGAATATAGGTACGTGGAATGTGAAATCATATCAGTCAGGAAAGTTGCAGAACGTGATCCAAGAAATGCAGCGACTCTAGATAAACATATTGGGACTAAGTGAAACAAGATGGCCTAGCTCAGGTGAAATGCGTAGCAACAAAATGAAGATATATTACTCTGGTAATGATGATAATTATCACTGGAATGGAATTGCTATTATTGTTAACAAAATCACGAGTCAGTGTGTGATAAGTTTTTGCCGATCTCGGACAGGGTAATCGCTTTACAATTACAAACAAAAAGAGCAAAAAGTTAACATTACACAAGTCTATGCTCCAACTGCTGATAAGAGTGAAGTCGAGTTGCAGCAGTTCCATAAAGAAATTGAGCAAGTATTGAGTACCACAAAATCTAGAGACATCACAATAATAATAATAATAATAATAATAATAATAATAATAATATCGTATGGCCTCGGGTGCCTGGTGCAAGCTTTGTAATTTGACACCCAGAGGGTAGCTTGCATGTCGAATTTCGTTGTTCCACGAATCACTATGAAAGTCAAGGAGGTTAGATAATAGATATCTAAGCTCCTTGAACATTATAGCGCTTTCTGGTAGAGAAATGAGGAACTTTGTGTTGGCGGAAACTCTCGAGATTAATTTTGCCATTATGAACTCGGCCTACTGAATTCAAATGGGTTCTTTGACATGCCAACATCGTATGACATGCATATCGTATTTTTGCCGCCTTTCAAAAATCACTTACCACGGCCAGGGGCGAACCTGCAATCTTGGGGTTAGTAGACCGACACGCTATCCACTCACCCACCGTGGCAAGCTATCACGCAAAAATTGGCAAGGGACGTGAAGGTGACAGGAGATTTTGGTCTAGGATCACGAAATGAATGGGCACAGTATTGTGAGGACGATGAGTTAGTTGTTACAAACCCTTTCTATAAGCTACCAGAAAGAAGATTGTACACCTGGAAAGCACCTGGAGATAACGTTAACATTATTCGGAATCAAATTGATTTCATTCTAATCAATAAACGCTATAGGAATGCCATCAAGGCAGTAAAAACTTATCCAGGAGCAGATGTGGCATCAGACCACAATCCACTTGTGGCTAGATTCGAAATAAAGCTTGAGAAAATAATACTGAAACAAAATAAGGATATGCTGTGCATCTCACAACTTCAACATCCTATAGTGAGAGAACAAATTACAGAACGAATCAATGAACAGCTTTGTAAAGAAGGGACAAAATTCTTCAGTGATGTTAATGACAAATGGAAATCCTTCAAGGGACTACTCCAGCATACAAGTCAAGAGATGCTGAAAGATTGTAAAACATTGCATAAAGACTTGGATGACAGATGAAATAATATAATTGCTCCGTAAAAACTGAGATGAAGATCTTTACAGGAGTACACATGCAGAAATAAGAAGGAAGATACAGTTAGCAAAGGAGATATTGTACACAGAAAGATGCACAGAGATTGAAGACTTATTTCAAAATACCTCAATTTCAATATCAATAAGAAAGTCAAAGAACCAACTGGTATCGATAAGATATGGAAAGGGAGTATATTGCTTGACAGAAATGGTGACTCATTATTGGTAACAAAGAAAAACTTGAGATGGAAAGAATACATAGAACAGTGGTCGCCAAACTTTTAAGTGACTGAGCTACCTTACAGATCATAAACCTTACCGTGAGCTACCCAACAAAGTAGGGTATGTGCAGCTTCTAAAAATGCCTCTTTGATTAATTCATCACATTCATATTTTTATTATTTTGAGCAATACTTTTGGAAACATGAAAAGTCGCCTCTGTTGCTGCTTTGTTTCTGTCTAATTTCTTGAAAAAAATAGATAGTTGAGCATTAAATAGAGATTTCAGTTGTATTACCTTCTCTTTCCTTAAGGACGAATTCTGAGGGAAATCATTTTAAATACTGGAGTGAACTGTATTGTAATGACGTTCGACGTTTGCTTTTTTCCCAACTGCTAAACTTGCATTACAAAATAAGCACACACATTTGTCCTTTACCTGGGTAAAAAATAATCAGTCACCCATTCAACATGAAAATGATAAGTTTTTTGTTTTTTGCTCGAACTCGCCATAATTAGAACAGTCCGAAGTATGCATAAAATACAAGAAAAATAAAATAACCTGCACTGACGATCACACACCAGACACTGACCTACTGACTCGGGGAATAAGGGGGAGAAGTAGTGCAGATTAGCCAACTTAAGCGCTGCGTCTGAAATTTCCCCGCGAGCTACCAAAAATTTCCCTGCGAGCTATGGTTTGGCGACCACTGACATAGAACTGTTTGAAGTTGATAGGAAAGAACCTTATGCTGGTGAAGATATACCGTATTTGCTCTCTTATATCTCACACCCCATTTTTTTAATTTGAAATTTCAGGAAAAAAATGTACTCGCATTCATTACTGACGCCATCATATAAATGACCGTAATAACCTTGAGGTAGAAACACGTTCGATTTAGCGCGCCACAACAGTCGTCATTGTCCAGGAACTTAACCGAAGCGTTAGTAACAGGAAGAGCGAGCAACAACGAGTTGATCCGAACTTCGATACGAGCCGATTAAGGATCGAGGCGCCGCGAGCAAGCATACGGCGCAGCGTGAGTGTTAGCACGCTGTACATCGTTAGTCTTCGGCCGCGGTTAGCTAAATTCGCCGCCTTGAGACACGTTCGAATTAGCGATTAGCGCGCCACATAAGATGCGCAAGTAGGCCTAATGTTACATCGCAGAGAAACGCAGTTCAGTCTTCCCGAATCTCAATGATTTCGTCTTTACGCATTGCGTCGCATCAGAGCTCGGCCGCATGCAAGCATACGGCGCAGCACGAGTGTTAGGACGCTGTACATCGTTCGCCGCGTTTGGCTAAATTCACCGCCTTGAGACACGTTCGAATTAGCGATTAGCGCGCCACAACAGTTGCGCAAGTAGTCCTACTGTTACATCGCAAATTTTGTGTTTTTTCGGGAATATGGTAATTCCCCGCGTATATCTCGCACCTAAAATTTTCACACATATTTTCGGTAAAAAAAAAAAAAAAAAAGTGCGAGATATATGCGATCAAATACGGTAGATGTCGAAAATGGACCAGATATAACAAAAGAAGGAGTAATACAGTACATACTATAAAGTTGTCAAAAAATAATAAAGCCCCTGGGTGATCTCATAACAGCTGACATTCTGAAACTCATTAATGAAGAACATTTAGATGTCTTAGTAGACTTGTATAATTCAATCTACAACACAGGAGTCATTCCTCATGAACGGCTACAATCTATTTGTTACACTGAAAAAGGCGAATGTCCGTCAATGCAGTGATCATAGAACAATCAGTCTCACGAGTCATACTCTAAAAATATTCCTAAAAATTATCCATCGAAGGATCTTCAAAAAATTGGAACAGGATATCAGTTAAACACAATTTGGTTTCAGAAATGCACTAGGAACAAGAGAAGCCCTGTTTACCTTCAATGTGCTGGCACCGAGATGTTTAGATGTCTATCAATCGATGTAGGTCTGCTTTTTGGATTATAATAAAGCTTTCGACAATGTTCGTCAGGATTGCCTCAACCAAATGCTCCAGAAGAAGAACTTTGATGTGAAGGACATTAGAATCATCAGCAATATTTATTACAACCAGACTGCGGTCATAAAGGAAGGTAGGGAGCTATCTGAAGAGGTGGAAATAAAACTTGGTGTTAGACAAGGTTGTGTCTTGTCTCCTATGCCGTTTCAGAAGAAATATTACAAGCAGCTTTGGCAGAAGAAACAGCAGGAATTAAAGTTAATGGAAAAATAATAAACAACTTAAGATTTGCAGATGACACGTTGTTATTCGCAGAAAGTCTACAAGAATTACAGCGACTAACAAAGTCATGGAGGCAAGTGAACAATGGGGATTAAAACTTAATGTCAGTAGGACACGTTTTATGGTAGTATCATGAACACAACATTAAGAGAGATTGATAATCAATGGGGAGACAGTACAGCAAGTGACAAAGTACAAGTATTTAGGAACAAATGTCAACTGCTACATTGACTGGACTGAGGAGATAAAGTCCAGGATCGGTCAAGCCAGAAATGCATTCAATAAAATGAGAGTGTTCTGAAGCAGAGACCTTAATTTACATTAAAAAAATAGACTTCTGAGATGTTAGGTCTTCTCCACCTCGTTCTATGGAGTTGAGACCTGGACCCCTGGACCATAAAGAAAAGAGAAATGGACAGATTGGAGGCATTTGGGCTATGGACATACAGAAGGATACTGAGGCTGAGTTGGAAAGATAAGGTCACCAACGATGAGGTGATAAGGCGGATGGGAAAGAGAAAGGAAATATTAAATACTGTAAAAATTAGAAAACTGCAGTATCTGGGTCAAGTGATTAGAGGAGAGAAATATCTGCTGCAGCTGGTCATTCAAGGGAAGTTACAAGGCAAAAGAAGACCAGGAAGAAGACTCATTTCTTGGATCGATAATCTGAAAACTCTGTTCAATTGTTCCACTATTGAGCTGTTTCGTGCTGCATCATCTAAAGCAAGAGTCTCTATGATGGTTGCCAACAACCTGAGAGGAGATGGCACATGAAGAAGTACACCAACGTTTGAAGTCAAGGAAACCACCGTGGCGCACAGCAGTTAGTCTTGAGGGATCATCCTTTAATGTGAATGACTCTTGGAAGGTCCAGTGGGAGCATTCTTCAGCAACCAACAAACATCTAGTTGGGAACCCTTTTGAACGGGTACATGGATTTGATCTTCCCAGACGCCAATGGAGGATCTTAAATCGGATACGCACAGGACAGGGCGGATGTGCGTGTTCACTGCATAAATGGGGCTGGTCTAGCTCAGCAGTTTGTGACTGTGGTACCTCCTTACAGTCAATCCATCACATTGTCGCTGACTGCCCTCTCCGAGCTTTCCATGGAACGTTGATGGAAATCCATCAAGCATCAGTTGAGGCTGTTGAATGGGTCAGAGATCTTGACCTTGAACTGTGCGATTGTATGAACTTTTGTGTGCACATTTTCTCTGTACATATTGTACATATATTCATACGATAAATATATAAAATCTCTCCTCGTCATTGGTCAGGTTTCTGCATCATGCGTAGTTATTGGTAATGGGTCTGGCGTTTAATTTTGGCCGGTGCTTGCTGCCTGCGCAGAACTTTCCGGCCAGCCAGCAAGCCTTCTTATTGTGAGCAATTGTTACAGCGCACGCAAGCTCAGTAGGAACGAAGGAAGGAGGTCGAATGGTTAGCGCAGTGCAGCGAGAGGTTTGTCATGCTAACATACGTTCCGTTGTGTCCTTCAGCTTCTTCTGCGAGTGCAGTGTGGTGTGGTGTGGTGTAATAAAGTGATGGCACTTCACAAATATTCATCCATCCATCGTGCACAAATATTCATTCATCCATCCATCCATCGTGTAGTTTTGCGAGTTGACGAGCAATTAGAAATTCCACCTTTTATCTCCAAACTGCGCTCCATAGCCAGGTTCGGGTAGTAGTCACCAACGTTCATTCGTTTATGAAAAGGGAAGCCGCTGCAGGCACTGTGACAATACCGCTAGAAAGAGTTCAGCAAAGGTCTCAGCATGTAGCTTACTTCCTAGCTATTCGCAAGTATAGAGAAGAAGAGCAGCCTATTTTTTATGAAGACTAGATTTTCCTCCATAGTAGCCACACTAGACCAAAAATCTGGACAGATGACCAACTCAGGATTGCTGTTGTCCATTTCGAAAGGCCAAAGAATTACAGTTGTCCATGCAGGGGGTCGAATAGGTTTCGTTCCGGGAGCATTGTTTATGTCTAAATCGCGTCAAAAGACCTGGGATTATCACGATGAAATGAACACTGCAAATTATAAAAAGTGTCTTCAAGAGAAATTAATTCCGAACCTCCCTCCAAATTCTGTTCTCGTAGTTGATAATGCCCCTTACCACAACACTCAGATCAACAGGGCGCCAACAAGTTCTAGCTCTAAGGTTGAGATGCAAGAATGGCTTTCCACCATTAATGTTCCCTTCCACAACAGTATGCTGAAAGTGCAGTCGTACACGTTAATAAAAGCACATAAGCCACAACAGAAGTCCTATCTTGTTTACTGAATAATGGGAAAACATGGGCATTCAGTTTTGCATCTCCCAGCGTACCATTCAGACCTCAATCCAATTGAAATAATATGGGGGGGGGGAGGGATATAAAACAATGGGTTCCTTTAAGAATATGTTACTTTAAATTGGATGATGTAATGAAACTCTTGTGAACAGCAAGTCAGAGAAATCAATGCCGAAAAGTGGGAGAAAGTCTGCAAGCACACAGAAGGCATTGAAAATAATGATTTCGAACAGGAGGGAATAATAGAGAATGCAATCTAACAGCTTGTTATTCAGGTCACCTGCGGCAGTAGCAGTGACAGCGGCTGCGATTAAGGATCATCTGAGAATAGTGGATAGTTGGGAATAGATATACTAAAAGATTAAATAACTTGTGAACTGTTGTGGGTTTGTACTGTGTCGTCATCATCATCATCATCATCATCATCAACTTGCACAGTTACCAGCCACTGGCCGGGTCTGTTTGGAACACAAGCCTCTTCAACGTCTTCTGTCTTCCCACCATCACTCAGCTTCCACCCTTGTCCAGTCTTCTCCTCTCTTCCTCACACTTTCTTCCACCCCCTTCAGCCACCTGTCTCGCAGTCTTCCTCTCGGTCTCTTTCCTTCCCACTTCGTCTTGTGTATCCTCCTGGATATCCTCTTCTCCTCCATTCGTTTTACATGTCCATACCATCTAAGTCTAGATTTCTCTATACCATCCTGTAGTGGTTCCTCCTTCATTAATTCTCTGGTCCTCTCATTTCTTATTCTGTCCATCTTTGTAGCTCCAATACTGCTTCTCACGAACCTCATCTCACTGGCCTATATTTTGCTCTTCTCCCTTCCTTTCATAACCCAGGTCTCCGAGGCATACGTCAGGATAGGGACATAGAACAGCAAGAAGATCATATATCGGACGTACTGAGGGACATCCTTGCTCCTTATCATGCTTCTGCCTGTCTCCCCCACTCATTTATTTCTCTATCATTTCTTCCATTATCTTGTATCAGGCTTCCCAGATACTTGAAGCTTTCCACTTTCTTCAACTGTTCCCCACCAAGTGTTATTCCCATTATGGTTCTTTCCTTCTTCCTTGTTGTGATCACCATCTCACTCTTATTTATGCTAAATTTCATCCCATATCCTTGTATTATTCCTTCCCACTTGTCCAACTGTTCCTGTACCTCCTCCTTGTTTCCTCAAATCATCAAATCTTCTGCAAACACCATTGCTTTCATCTCTCCTTCTCGAATTACTGGTGCCACTCGGGTCATTATGTCATCCATCACCACAATGAAAATTAACGGTGACAGTGCACTTCCTTGTTTCAGGCCGTTTCTCTATTCCAACCAGTCCGATCTCTCTCCTCCCACTTTCACACAGCTCACGCTTCCCTTGTACATCTTCTTTATCCTCCTTATAGTCCATTTTTCTAATCCTCTATCCTCCAGGGACTTCCATACATTGTTTCTGCATACACTGTCATACGCTTTCTCTCTGCATACACTGTCATATGCTTTCTCAATGTCCAGGAAGGCCATCAGTAGATCTGTTCCATACTCATAGTGCTGTTCTTGTAACTGCCTTGCAGCAAAAATCAAATCCACTGTGGACCTTCCTGCTCTGAAGCCATGTTCTTCCCTCATCCCTCCTATCCTTGTCATAATTCTCCTTTCCAAAACTTTCTAAAACCTCTTTGCACAATGACTCATCAGTGTCATAGTTTCTGCATTCTGTTCTACTACCTTTCTTGAAAATCGGGACAATTATTCCTTTTTTCCAGTCCTCTGGGGTCTTCCTTTCCTTTCATGCTTTCTTCATCACTCGGTACAACCATTGTATCCCCACCTCTCCTTCTGCTCTCACCATCTCCACACTCAACTCATCCACACCCGGTGCCTTCCCTCCTTTCATCTTCCTCACTGCATCTTCCATTTCTTTCCATGTTAAGTCCTTTTCAGTTTGCAGTCCATCTTCCTCTTCCCCGATTTCTTCCTCCTCGCAGTGGTTTCCATTTGGGTTCAGAAGTTCTTCAAAATATTCTTTCCAAATTTTCTTCAGTTCTTCCCTATTTTCTATCTCTTGTCCCCTTTTGTTCACCGTTCTAACATAATCCGTAGGATCCTTCCGCCTCTATTTATTACCATCCCATACAGGACCTTTTTTGTACCTTCACTACCCTCCTCCATCATCTTTGTCCACTCTTCCATCCACTTTCTTCTCTCCTCAGCCACCACTCTCTTTGCCTCTTTTCTTTCCTGGTACTCTTCCCTTGCCTCTACAGTCCTATTTTGATACCACCTCCTAAAGGGTCTATTCTTTTCCCTTACTATATCTTTTGTCTTCTCATTCCACCATGGTATTTCCTTCCACCTCTTCTTACTACACATACTGTTTCTGCTGCACCTACTGGTGTCTTCTTAAAATCTAGCCCATTCCTCTTCCACCCCTCTTTCTTCATCTGTTGGAATTCCTTCCTTTATCATTTTGAGGTATTCGACCCTTCTATCTCCTTTCAGTTTCCATATCCTTATAAGTCTTTCCAGGTTCTCAGTCCCTTTCTTCTCCTTAGTCCCTCTCAGGTTCATTACCAGCAATCGATGGTCGCTATCCAAGTTCTCCGATGGTATAACCTTGATGTTCTTATTTAATTCCTTCTCATACAGTATATAGTCGACCACCGACTTCCTGGTCAAGTCATCACTGTACCATGTGATTGTGAGGCTCTCTTTTCTTGAAATATTCGCCTCGGATCATCGGATGATTTACCGTGACGACGGTCCATTATCCGATTATCCCAGACACGTTAATAAACCCCATCCAAAATACATATTACATAAATGAGATCACCCTAAATTACAGATATATACACTCATAATTTTTCTTCACGCACTTTGCGTCAAAGTTTGTTGTCACTATGGATTGCACTTTGCAACCAGTCCAATGTTTTACATATAGAATAGTGTTCCACGGATATTTCCGCCTCTCAAATTTCTCTATGTTGGAGAAATGGACATAATTAATGTGTGAGCACTATGTATTTATGATGTCATATCACACGCATTGAAGGTGTTCTGATATATTTATATCTCCATAGAACTTCCTAATTTCACTGGAGGTCCCTTCCTTATGGTGAAATTTAATCTCACTTATCACTGAGCACACGATCACACTATTGTGGCAGCACCTCGTGACCATAATACTTAATCTCTCTTTAAAGTAGATTAAATTAATATTGACTTCTGAAAAAAAAAAACAGTAAATGCGCATTACATATAACACCAAGTTAAGTTCCCGTAGACCATATTCTAGTTAATACTAGTTCTCAACACAGACCAGTTCTCCTGACACAAATAATACCTTTGTACAAATTACCTTAAATTACACACTTACAAATCTTACATGGCGAGGCGGTAAACAGAAATCACGTGTGCTGATATGTATGAGTTTCATGAAGGACTGTCTCGCCTTCTGATGGCCCATCTTTTGCCTCGTGGACGCCTTAAGCAAAAATACCCTGTCCAAGCGCTCACCCATCTCTAGGAGGCAAATGGGAATTCACCAGCGCTACCAAATTCTGGCCCTGGTGTATCGAGACATTTTAGTGCTCAACAGCATCCGACAATCCCGTCATATTTCCCTGTACCTTAAAAACTCTCATTTACTTACATACTACCCCCCTGTGTGACTTCTGATACGCCTGCCTGGAAGACCATCTCCTCCCACGCACCAAATACCACACTTACTCATTTGATAGGCTGGCTCGCCAGCTAAACATCCTCACTTTATGACACATACTTTCGGAGACTATGTATATTATACGTCCCGTATAATCTGTTTCCCTCACTATTCTCCAGCACATATGCTGTTTTCCCAATACGTTTGGAAACTATAAATGGGCCCTCGTAGAGATAAAAGAACTTTGACATGACTTTCTCTAGCTTATTTGACTGTTTCGGCACTCTAAGTAAGACTCTGTCTCCCGGCTCGAATAGGTCAAATTTAGTTTCTTTTTGTTGGCGAATTCTCTTTTGTGCTGACTTAGATAAATTCTGTTTCGCCAACTGGACAATGTAATCCATCCCCGGTTGCTTACCCTCATTTAATCCCAACACCCTCGCTAGTTCATTTTGTGGTCTTTTTCCGAAGTGAACTTCGTATGGCGTCAATTTCGTGCTCTCATGCTGGACAGAATTCAGCCAAGTCTCGACCTTGGGAAGATGTCCAACCCAGGCCGCATGCTTGTCATGCCCTAGAGTCCGAAAAAGACGAGCCACTTCCCTTAATGGACGCTCTGCAGAATTACCCTGAGGGTACCTTACAGAGGAATGAACGTGTGTAATACCAGCTTCCTGCATACTGGTTCTCCATTTCTTTGCAGTAAACTGTGGTCCACTGTCAGATAGTATCCTGAGAGGAAGGCCAAACTCAGGTACATACTTATTAATGATCAGACGGCTACACGCTAGTCCCGTGGCTTTCCTTAGCGGATATAGCTTGACATACTTACTAAAAGCGTCAATAACTATAAAAATGTACTCTTAACCGTACTGTCCTTTAACGATCGGGCCAAATAAATCCACACACAGTAGTTCGCCGGGACTACTTGTGAGTACTGCAGATCTCTCCCCCACTAAATATTTAACTGGATATTTACTCCTTTGACAGGTGTCACACTTAGCTAAAATTCTCCTAACATCCCTTCCCATTTTACTCCAAATGAAGTCACGACCAATTTCATAGAAGACCTTGGCAGCACCAAAGTGTCCTAATTCCCTATGAATGAACCAAATTAGCTCCTCCCGCAAAGTGGCAGGAACACATATTGCCCACCGATTATTCCTACATGTCCTTGCAAGAAGCCCATCCTGCATCTTGTACCTGAACCGTCCTACTTTCACATACTCTTCTTCACCTATTTCCAACCTAGCCAGTGGCTCCTTTAACTTAACGTCATCACGTTGCTCCACTAGCATATTTCTCAGTGTCTGTAACGATGCCCTGTTGCTACTGTCCACACATGCACATATTAAAATCCCGTCCTCTGCTTTAACCACAGGATAATCCCTACATAAATTAGTGTCCCTCGATAGCATGTCTGCAAGAATGTTATCTTTACCTTTAATATATTTTACTGTGAATTCGTATTCCTGCAGAGCAAGAATCCACCTACTAACTCTGTTAGAACTGAGTTTACAAGTCCTCATATACAGTAATGCATGGTGATCTGTATGGATCTCAAATTCCCCCCTACTAAATACATTCTAAATTTCCCTAAACTGAAAACAATACCTAAAAGCTCTAACTCAGTAATCGTGTATCTTTTCTCTGCTGCTGTCAGTCCTCGCGAGGCTAAAGATACAATGCACAGATTACCCTCATCATCTTTCTGACATAATACTCCAGCAATGCCTATATGTGAAGCATCTGTCATAACCACATATTCCTTATCTTTTAACGGATATTTCAGCACTACAGCTTTCTCAAAACCTTCCTTCAGCGCTCTAAAAGCCTGATCATGCTTGGACTTGTAGCAGTTTTGCTTAGGCTGGGATAACAAGTGAAACGGTATTTACTTTGCTCCACATTGAGTTTTGCTATCCCTATGTTGGTAGCAACAAATGTAGCAGTTTGACTGGCCCTAACTGTTGGGAGAAAAATGTAACTGTTTACCTTTGCCTAAGCTATGTTGTTTTAATGGGCGCCAAGACCTCAACGCAATGTTGAAATCTAAATTTGTATTTAACAACGTCTAGCTCTGGCAGAACACATTCAAGACTCTATTCACTCAGATCGTGGTATGATTTGATCATTAACCCAACAAACAATTGTATCAGGAGAAGGAATTGGTCTATATCTAATGCTACCTACTGAAAGCAAAGATTGCATTGTAAAAGAAATGAATTAATTATAGAAAACAAGTATAGCAAAATTAATAATAATAATAAGTTTAAAATTTAAATAGGAGCGTTGTGATTTTAATATTACCGATAGAAAATTACGTGAAAACGGAGTCTGATAAATTATTGATTTTACTCTTATTCCCAAGCTATGAAGTTATTGAAATATGAAATATAAAACAAAGAGAAATGAGAGATTGCGTATTTCTGCGTCATTCGCGCTTACCACTGGAAATAGCCGAAGCCTTTCCCTCGTACTGGATGATGCTGTGAGCTTCCCACAGTCTCCTGGACGTTGACATCTCCGTCGATATATGATGATATTCTGGTAGATTAGATAATTCTATGGTCCGTACATCGGACCCAAACACTCGTACAACCGCACTGGTTAAGTTTTGCAAAAGTTAGTCCTCCAATCCACGGAACATCGGAGCGACTCCCGCGTACAACCGTACCCGTTAAGTTCTATACAGATCGTCGCTAACTCCACCGAACATCGGAGCCACTCGCACGCGCACCCATACTCGTCAAGTATTTCACAGATTGTCCTCGTTCCACGGCGCGTCGAACGATATATGCACCTGTCGGCTCCCCCACTCTTCATCCGACTTCTAGCTTGCGTGGTCTTCACTGATTGGCTGACCCACCACGCGATCTTCCCCTCCTCCGGGTCATTACACACGGCGCGGCGATGATGAAGTCGATTTCCGTTCCAACTATTCGCCTTTCCTGGACGCTGCGACCCAGGATTGCGTCATGCTTTCCGACAAGATTAAGTGTGTACTTGAATTCCCAGTGAGTCACGTCTCTTGATATACCCTAACTGACGAAAACTCCGTAAAATTCCGCAATCATATAATTTTCTATGATATTGTCGTTCGTAATAATTTGCTTGATAGCGTTTTCTAAGACATAGAAAACCTATCTGAATGCTAATAATTTTTATAAAATGCTCCGAAAATACCTTAATAATAATAATAATAAATTAATAATAATAAATTAACATGAAAAATTCTCTTGGCTGAACAATATGCCGCGTAAATAAATATAGAATGGCTTCCTACTGACTTATGCCAGTTGCATAAAAAACCCTCGAAAAACACGTTACAGACTCCCATCTCCACCGAGTCCCACTTTTAAGCAATTACCTGAATGGTTCTACCAACCCTGAGTATTTAAGAACGAACCTCCTGAAAAAGTTGCAAATTCCCAGGTAAGTTTTTAACTGTCTAACATTCTGTGGCACCTCTGCGTTAAGTATCTTATTAACCCTACTTTCTTCTGGTGTTACACCTCTACTCGACACTCTACGACTTAAAAATGTCACTTCTGACTGACAGAATGACGACTTAGACAGCTTCAAAGTGAACCCTGCCTGATCTAACTTCTGAAAAACTATATCTAAATGACCTAGATGCTCCTCAAAACTGCGTGAACTAATTACCATATCATCTATGTAAATGGTTACAAACTCTCCTGTGTCATCCCCTAATGCGATGTTTAAAGCCCTAATTAAAGCTGCTGAACTACTCTTTAACCCATAAGGTGTTCTACAAAATTGATAAAGGTTATATTTATGACTAAAAGCTGTAAATGGTCTATCTTCGTACATAAGTGACACTTGCCAAAAACTGGTACTCAAATCTACACAAGTGAAATACTTCTTCCCCTCAAATGTTTGCATTAATTCCTCTATTGACAGATTTCAGCTGATCTGAACTAATTCTACTGTTAACCAAACGAGCGTCTAAACAAATACGAACTGTGCCGTCGGTCTTGGGTACCGTGATCAAAGAATTAACATATGGACTGTTAGAGTGCTCAATAATCCCATCTTCAAGCATCTGATTAATTTGTGCCTCAACTGCACTCTGATAAGCGAAAGGTACAGGATATCTATGTCCTGTGAATACTGACCTATCAATAACGTTCAATGAATGTGTATAGCAATTGGTCATACCAATGCGATCCTCAAACACACTCGTATTACACAATAACACATCATAGAGCCGAACACACTGTTCATCCTCAATATTTCCCTGAAATGCAGCATCACGTAACGAGTCCTTTAGACTACCGTTCGTAATCACACTGCCCACAAAACATGGAGAACCCCGCTCTACGGCTGGCGATATCTCATTTAAAGTACAAATCACACCTACAATACTACTCCTCTGAATATGGTCATTGAACGCTACTTCTACTTCAGAATCTCCCCATTTAAATTTCAAACTCCCTACATCATAACATAAGTTACCAGACACTCTACTTAGCCACTCTGAACCCAAGATAACACTGAATACTAAATTTGGAATTACAAGACAAATCTGCTTCTCTACATGATTATTAATTTTAATGTCTACTAAAACTTGCTTAGAAATTACTTTAGACCTCTTCCCAACAGCTGTGATAACAAAAGTGCTTTTAATTGGCATCTCCTCAAAATTTACTTCAGTTCCTTTCATTTTATCATAAAATGCACTACTTATGCAACTCTTCATACAACCACTATCAATTAAAACATCTGTGTACGCCTCGGACACGTTAAATTTAACTATGGGGCTCTTACTAACCACTTCCTGAATAATACCTTCATCATTTAGTTCATGTAATAATTCATTTCTTACATTTAGGTCATAGGGTTCCTGTATAATTGTATGGACAGGGCATGCTACAGACTGAGATTCTGACCTTACTTCGCAGCCTGGTTCGCGTTGAAAGAACCGCTACAGCTGGCCGTAGTACTACTAACTACTGAACTGGTCTGGTTGTTCTGGGCTGTGTTGTCATTGTTTGGCTGTATATTACTACCACTAGGCTGTCATCTTCCTTGACCCCTATTCTGGTTGTAATTATTGTCATTATAATTTCTCCCTTGATTTCCCCTGAAATCATTGTTCCTCCCTTGATACTGATTACCATAGCCATTTCCTCTGTTCTGATTTAGCTGATTATTATTATTATTTCTATTTTGAGCGTTGGCCCCTTCGCCACCGTTCCCATGAACTTCTTGATGCCTGGCTTCATTAGGTCTATTATTATTATTGCCCTGGTTCCGATTGAAATTGTCCTCATAACCCCCTCTCCCTAGTGCATCAAATGTGCTTAACAAATTTTCTACTTGTGATATAGTCTTTACATTCTGGATACAAGCAGCCTCCTTGATCCTATAGGGAAAGTGCCTAAGTAGCAACCTTACCACATCACTTTCCTCCTTCAAGCCATCCAGATATTTACACACTAATACCTGCCCTAAAAAGTATTCGGTCATGGTGGAGCTTCCTTTAGGGTTATATTTACCACACACTACTCCCTCACGATGCTGCGACTGAATAACCTCATTCCAGAACTTTTAACAGAATTTCATTTTAAAGTCATTAATATCAGTAAACTTGTCTCTCTAGACAGCAAACCAATTCCTCGTTTCCCCCACAAACACTTGTTCTAAAATTTCAACTACCTGGCACCACTCAATACTACCATTTTCCAACCTCTCCCCGAATTTATTTTCTATAGTGTTCATGAACTCCATTGGGCACCCCTGTCGATTGCTGAACTTACCCAGTTCTACCTCCCTGTGTGTGCTATTCACAAAAACTGGCCTATTCTGACTATTTTCTTGCCTGATCCTAGCTTTTAATTTTAATTCTAATTCTGCGATTTTCTCCTCAGCCTTCCTCTCAATACTGTTTACTGTTAATTTAATGTTTCCTTCTGATTCTTCTACTTTATCATATAGCTTTGCTTGTTTCTCCTCAATCTTACTAATGCTCTCTCGATTACTCTCTCTTAAATCATTTACTTCTGCAACTATTTGTGAGTGGACTTTCTCAATTCTACCCCCCAGCTGTTCCTTAACCTCTTTAGTTGATACTTGAATCTTGTCAATTTCTCCCCCCAATTGCTTTTTGACCTGCTGTGTTTCCAGTTGCACTAGTTCTTTTAAATTTTCAGCCTGTGTACTGATTCTAATTTCTAACTCCTCCTGTACTTTTCCTAATTTCTTGTCTACATCTGCAATAATCTCTTTAACCTTCTCTTCCATTACTCCTCTGATTTCTCCTCTAATCTGCTCCATTTTTACACTAATTTCCTTGTTGTTCTTATCTAATTTTGCATTATTCTGTTCTAATTTTTTATTTAAAGCTTCTGTACTTTCTTTATTTTCCCTACTGTTTTGTTCTAATTTAGCGTTGTTTTGTTCCAGTTTAGCATTTAAAGCGTCTGTACTTTCTTTACTTTCCCTACTGTTTTGTTCTAATTTTGCATTTAAGGCATCACTACTAACTTTGTTCTGATACATGAACTCGAGAAGTAAAGTTTTTAATTCTAAAAAAGCAAGCTTGTAGTTTAACGTGACCGTTAATCGCGAGATCATGAGCCACGGGACCTCCTTTTTACGTGGAATCCGAACCACAGGACATGGCATTTCACTTTGAAAATCTCACATGCATTGACCGGGAATCGAACCCGGTCCACCTTGGTGAGTTTTTAATTCTGGTTGGCCGCCTACACTCCCTGTTTTCAGTATCGGGATTTACCTTCGCTACCCCGGTACTACCATCACTCGACATACTGCTCGTATCATCACTCTCCTGTTGATGACCACTACGTAACCTCATCTGTCTTTCTTTCTCATCCCCCATAATGATATACACTGATACAGACAAATAACCCCCAAAATACAGGCACAGAAATATATACCCTTCTTCTTCCACTAATGTTATTAGGTTTTCAGCCCCACGTTGGGCGCCAAGTGTAGCGTTATTTAATGCCCCCAGGTTGGTAGCGACAAGTGTAACAGTTTGACCCTCACGTTGAGCGACAAATGTAAAAGTTGACTGCCCCTAACTGTTGGGTGATAAATGTAACTGTTTACCTTTGGCTAAGCTATGTTGTTTTAATGGGCGCCAAGACCTCAACGCAATGTTGAAATCTAAATTTGTATTTAACAACGTCTAGCTCTGGTAGAACACCTTCAAGAATCTATTCACTCAGATCGTGGTATGATTTGATCATTAACCCAACAAACAATTGTATCAGGAGAAGGAATTGGTCTACATCTAATGCTACCTACTGAAAACAAAGATTGCATTATAAAAGAAATGAATTTATTGTATAAAAAACAAGTATAGCAAAATTATTAATAATAATAATAATTTTGAATTTAAATTGGAGCGTTTCGATTTGAATGTTACCGCTAGAAAATTACGTGAGAACGGAGTCGGATAAATTACTGATTTTACTCTTATTCCCAAGCTATGAATTTACTGAATTACTGAATATGAAACAAAGAAAAATGAGAGATTGCATATTTCTGCGTCATTCGCGCTTACCACTGGAAATTGCTGTAGCATTTCCCTCGTACTGGATGTTGAAGTGAGCTTCCCACAGCCTCCTGGATGTCGCCATCTTCTTCGTTGTTGATGATATATTTGTAGATTTGTACATCGGAACCAACACGTACAACCACCACGGTTAAGTTTCACAAAGATAAACGCTAACTCCACTGAACATCGGAGCCACTCACTGTTGCGACGATACTGGTTAAATTTTATAACTATAGTCCACGTTCCACGGAACTTCGGAGCGACTCCCGCGTCCAACCACACTCGGCAAGTTCTACACTGATAGTCCACGTTCCACGGCGCGCTGAACGATTTATGCACCCGTCGCATCCCCACTCTTCAGCCGACTTCCAGCTTACGTGGTCTCCACTGATTGGCTGCTCCCCACGCTCTATACTCCCCTCCTCTGGCTCATTACACGCGGCGGGAGGGTTCCGTTCCAACTATCCGCCTTTTCTTGGCGCTGCAAACCCGCTTGCGTAATACTTCCCGACAAGATTAAGCGTGTACTTGAATTCCCAGTGAGTCACGTCTCTCGATATACCCTAACTGACGAAACTCCGTTAAATTCCGTAATCACATAACTTTCTATGATATTGTCGTTCGTAATAATTTGCTTGATAGCGTTTTCTAAGACATAGAAAACCTATCTGTATGCTTATAATTTTTATAAAATGCTCCGAAAATATCTTAATAATAATTATAATAAATTAATAATAATAATAATAAATTAACATGAAAAATTCTCTTGGCTGAACTATTTGCCGCGTAAATAAATATAGAATGGCTTCCTACTGACTTATGCCAGTTGCATAAAAACCCCCTCGAAAAACACGTTACTAAGTCATCACTATACCATGTGATTGTGAGGCTCTCTTTTCTTGAAACAGGAGTTCCCAACTAGCAGGCTGTTCCTTTGACAGAAGTCCAACAGTCTCTTTCCTTCCTCTGTTTCAAGCACACTCTCATACCCTTGTCTTTCTCTTCCTACATGGGCATTCAGATCCCCCATAACAATCATATTCCTTCCTCCCAGCTGCTTCTGCAATTCCTCTTCAAACTACTCCTCTTCAGTCGCAGAAAATAAAATAATGCAAAACTAAATTAAATAAGTCACTTTGACAAATACAAGATTGATATCAGGAATTTCAGTTATACACAACACAAAATTAAATTCTTTTGACAGTACTAATTTCTGAATAGGAACTGTAGGCTAGTAATACACAAAATAAAATGTCACTTTGTCAAGATAGTGGTTAGGAACTTTAGTCACACAAAATAAGATAAGGTTTTATTAATTTAAAGCTTCTCTAGGGAACTCATCTGCTCTTCAATTTTCTCGGCTTCAGAACGGGCGTCGTTCAAAATCTTCTCTCTTTATGTTTGCCAATTCCTGGAGATCTTTCGTGGCTTTTCATTTGACTGCCATCTTAGCCGTCACTTCCTTTTCCTCCTGGCTTCGCACCCGTTTTGCTTCCTTAACACGGCATAGGAGTTTCGTGCAGTTTTCGGTTATCTTTTCTACTCCACCAGCTGCCATCGCAGCGTCCTGAACAGCATGCATGCCAATCAGACTTGCTTCTTTGTGATGGACGATCATGTACTCCTTGTTCAGGGAGAAACTTCTCTCTAGAGCTGCATTGCTGTGATACAAAATCAGTATCATTTTAACGAAGCTTGTGAGATAGTTTTTGGCAGGAACTGAGGAAGGTGCTGAAGCCACTAATCCAGACCACAGCACGTCGAGCTGTGGGTCTTTACCGTTGAACTGCTTCAAACGCGCAGTGACAGAGGGCAGTCTCAGAAGTGTGGAGTAGCTGCTCTTGATGCAGTCAGCCATTGTGCCAGAAAGCAAATTCTTCTGATTAAGAATAATTTCCAAGACAATGACGATCCTATCTTCTGCCAACTTAGGAGTCTCAGCAACCACTGTAGGGTCTACACAGGAAATAGCACGGGTCATCTTGTAAACAAGAGGCGACCTCTCCTTTATTTTTTCAGCCATAGGATACGAACGTACAATTTTCGTCAGTTGGTGCGAAATTGCAGCACATCCGTGTCTGGAATTTTCTGAGATCTTGAGCTGTTAGCTTCTTTAAGTGCTGCTCTTGTCGAGAAACCCAGGTCTAAAAAACAACTGGTCTCCTCCGTGAATAACAATACGGACTGATTCCTGTATGTCATTGTCAGCAACGAGCGCGGCGCGCGGAGAGGGTATGGCGGTCGGCCAGGCAAAGCATGCATTCGACGTTGGCTGGGTTCTCATCCCGCTTAGCGCTCTATCGGTGGCGCAAGTTGAGGGTAACAGCGAGGTCTGCAGGCGAAATAGAAGGCTGAGCGGGAGGACTCTACCGAGCGTTCGGAGGCTAAGAAGTCTGGCATTATGAGACTTTTCAAGATGTCCCGTATATTTCCCGCATTCTTTCCCGGCTCATTAAAATTCCCGTATATTTCCCGCATTGCTCGACACCCTGTGATAACATTTATTTTGAGGTTCTTAAGAAACACTTTGTGGATTTTATTAAGAAATAAACTGATGTGTGTACATCGATGAGGGTAATTATCTATTCTCAATTTTGATTTAGTTTCCTCGGGTTCTATTTATTTAGAATTTTGTTAATTAATATTATTTAAAATATTTAAGTATTATGCTTGATGTTCAGAATAGATACCATAATTTGACTTTGGCGTTTTCTATTATAGTAGATTCTAAGATTGGTATCATCTCATTTTTATTAACCTCTGGGAAAACACTGGGTAGCACATATTTCCACACCTTTGAGGGTGTCACTATTAATAAGTAAACCCAACCTTCAAGTATTAGTAACTGGTAACTAAAATGTGTACTCTTTGCTACAATACATACCTTTGATGAGGAAGAGCAATTTGAAGATTGACTGATTTCGATTTCATTGTTGGAGCTACTTTGAGAGACACAGCCTTTCATTAAAAACTTTGGGAGACGCTGTGCACGAAAGTTTCTTGCCTCCTTCTCCTCTTTAAAAATCTGAAACACCAAATTATCATAGAACAATTTTTTCAACTTATGTGAAAGGCTACATTAAAACAAGAGTATGAAATCAAAGACTCAATGACCACATTCAACAGAGCACTGTTATGACAAGGTGCAAATTTATACCCACGATAATCTAGAATCCAATTTAAGATACATTAATCCACAACTTCTTGGCTGTATTTTTGTTTAATTTACATGATTTACAACAATCTTGCAACCTACTTAAGAAGCTAAAGGATATCTACATCAGAGGCTTCCATCTCTCCTTTCAAATTGGAATAATCCAAAGGAATATTCTTTTAAGACTCCTAGAATTTACACTTTACCATCAATTACATAAGGTTTAAATAGGAATCTCCGTTTCGCGGGCTTATAGGTCGTGTTCCAAGGACATTTTGTCCTTGGAACACGACCTATAAGCCCGCGAAACGGAGATTCCTATTTCAACGCCGGTCGTGAAAGTCTACATTTTTACTTACATAAGGTTTGTTGATATATATCCAAGGAGTCTAACCTTTTAAGTGCTACATATTTCCAAATAAACACTCCTGTGCCAAGTTGTTTTCACACATCTTAGCCCCATTCTACATCAAGGACATAAATCAATTTAACATTTTCTCCCTTCCCCTATTGGTTCTATATACTGTATTAAATTGGGTTATATTTTATATACATGTATTGAAATAAATTTCCGAGCATACCCAGAAGATAATTATGACAGGGAGGGGGGTTCCACAGTGGGTTACAAACCACAGTTTTCAGAAACTAATATATTTCCCTTTCATGTACAAGGTCACTCTGCTTAAAGGAAACCAAACAAAAGTCAACTTGCCTCAAAATCAAAGTGTTCAACTACAGTAGAGCCACGATGCATCGTTTTCCAAGGGGGAGGGGGAAAATAACGATAGATGCAGGAAACTATAAATGCGGGTAACAAAAAAAAAAAAGTACGGGTACTGTATTTGGACGTATTTCTTCATGTAAACTTCATAGAGGCATAAAAATATTGCAACCACGAAGTATGCGATATGATTTCATATGTGTCATTTTATCACTTGCTCTTTATAGCGAGAATGTCATTAATTGTTTTTTGTTTCGTCGAAGCTTTGCGTTTCAGACGAAACAAAGCTTTCTCTACTTGCATAATGTTCTCTTCTTCACGATCACTGATATCATGAGTACATGAAGGATTTCACCTTCGCTAAGGCGGCATGCGCTTCGGCGAAACTCGGGAAGACTTAAGAGCTCACGATCATCATCTTCCTCTTCATCACACAGCTCTTTTGTTTCCACTCCACATGTGGCTACATTAGAATCGATCATCACATAGTCTTCAAAATCAACGGGGACAGAGTCACTTTCACCCCTTAAGTGTTCCCAGTCGTCATTAAAGGCATCATCGTCATCATCACTATCTTCACCATTAGCACAGGGATTTTCAGCGGAGTCTATTTCCGCCACGCGACAGCTGAAACCTCCTTTCTGGAAACAGTTCACAACAGTTGGCTGGGACACCTGCTGCCAAGCTGCTACTGTGAAATGAATCGCTTTCAGTAGATCGATTTTCTTACTCGTTTCTTTCCCGGCATCCAACAAGCTCACAGCAGTTTGCACTAGGTGCTTACAGTACAGCTGCTTGAAGCATTTTATCACCCCAAGATCAAGAGGCTGCAACACGCTGGTACAATTTGGGAGGAAATGCACAACTTTCACAATGCGAAGAAATGACTTGTCCTGTGAATGAGCGGCACAATTATCCACAAAGAGTACGACTTTTCTTCCTTGTGCACCGATAGAGGCATTAAATGACCTTAAAAATTGTAAAAATATTTCAGTGGTCATCCAAGCTTTTTTTGTTTGCATGATACGTCACAGGTATTTTTTTCGTGTTCTTAAAACTACGTGGTTTCAATGATTTTCCCACTACGACTGGCACTCTCTTATCACTGCCATCACTGTTCACACACAGCAGAACGGTTAGTCGTTCTTTTGAACTTGTCCCCCCATGGTAAGATTCACCCTTCAGCGCCAGTGTTCTGTCTGGAAGGACACTAAAAAAGTGCGGTCTCGTCCGCGTTTTATACGTCTCGCGACTCGTAACCTTCCAGTAGCGATGGCAGTCGCTCGAACCACAGCTCCTCACCTTCCGCGTCCACAGAAGCACTTCTTGAAGACTAGCCCATGTCGCACTTTAAATCGAGCGATCCATCCATTCAATGCAGCAAAATTATCAATCTTCAATCTTGCAGCTATCTTCTTGGCTTTCTCCTGTAAAATTGCTCCATCTATAGGGATATTGGAAGCTGGTACCAAGTGAAAAGGACATTCTCGAGCTCCGCGAATGTAGATTCTCTTCCAGTTTTCCTTTGTTTGCTGGAACTGCCACATTTATCAATTTGCTCCCTTATCTCATTCTTCTTGACAAATATGGAATTCAAAGTTCAAGGTACTAATCCAAGACATTTAGCGGTATCAACTCAACTCTTGTTTCGAAAGGATTTGATTCAATTTCTTCTATAATTTTCAAGCGTTTTTCGAGAGTTCTTACTTTTTTTTTCAAGGGACGTGACATGTCCTGAATAACAACACTACACAGGAACTAAAATGAGAAAGACAACGTAATTAACTATAGATAAAATTGTAATCGCTGCACACAACCAAGATACTACACAGAACCACTGAGAATGAAATGAAACAGCACAATGACGGCTTGGTGCTTCGAGCAGAATCGTTGGCGCCTGAAGGCTCGTAGGTGTGGTTATAGAGTGTGGTCATTCATTCATTCCCGTGTCCGGTCAACATTTCCAAAAAATTGCAGCTGCGATGGCCTTGTTACTTCCTCTAAAAACATCTTCCATTGTGCATGGGTTCTCCAGGAGGGGGCAGGTAAGTAGGTGAGTTGGGTCTTGTTCAGCTCCACATTCACAAGAGGTGTCGGCGTCTGCTGGAAGGATCCCCCATTTTTGCTGGTTGGTCTTGCATCTAGGGACACCCACTCTTAAGCGGTTGAGGGACCTCCACACAGGATAAGGTAAGTCGGCGCCATGAGCCAGTTCTTCCTTTGGTGTCATGTCTGTGGGCAGTGAGCTCCTCCATCTGTTAAGACGAGTTGTCTCTGGTGTTCTCTCCAGCGGCGTAGTCCTAGCAAGGAAACTCTTGCGGGATCTGAGGCGAGACCTTGCTGCCTGGTGACCATATAGTGGATGTCGATGGTCATTCTCCTGCTTTGTTCTCTCGGCGTCCGCAGCAGTGGCCCTTCGGATGTTGGGTGGGGCTATTCCAACAATAGGGTAGAGTTTGTGACTGGTTATAGTGTGGTTGCGCGTAAACAATCAGCGCACTGCAGTCCAGCCTACTTGAACCTTGCTTCAGCCGAGAAACTTGCTCAAGCCTAGGAACTCCTAATCGTTCGTACATCGTACATTCTCGCGTAACAGGTTGCCGCTCTTGTTTGCCGCTTCAAATTCAAAAGAACGTTAGCATACATTTTTCTCATAAACGATCAATGCGGGAAAATTGCGGCCAAGGACTAGTGATTTTCTTGACGAACCATGCGAAAAACGATAGTTCGAGGAACGATAGATGCGGGGAAATTTAACATTAGTTTATATGGTAAATTTTCGGGACTAAATAAATTGAAGGAAGCATACGGGAAAACGACAGTTCCGGGAACGATGCATCGAGGTTCTACTGTATATACTGTATTTGTTTTTGCTGTGTGTCGCTCAGCAGGCCGGTAAACTAAGGAAACACGAGTAGTTGTGACGTCACTGTGCTGTAAGCCCGGCTGTAAGCGCTGAGTGAGCTATCTGCTTCCTTCAGTTGATAGTTACAATATGCAAGTTGCCACTCGTCCGTTTATAAGTATTGTTTACTATAATAGAGTGTGATAGCCCGTTTTTCAAAATGCCTCCCTTTAGTGTGTATGGCTGTAACAACACAACGAGTAGAAACCGAAACTGTTGTGAGAAAGAAATACATTTCCAGAGATTTGCAAATCGGTAAGTCGCCACATAGGTTTAGCAGTTGGGTATAATTTTGCAAGAGGAAACCTATTTATCCCTGTATCTACAGTGTGTTCAGTGCATTTTCAAAATACAGACTATGATGAAACGCAACTTTTGAAAATGAAGTTGATGTCTACGGAAAAGCTTTAAGGTCCAAAATGACGCCAGGGGCAGTTCCTTCAATAAGTCCTGCGCCGACAGATGGATATACTTCTCATGCAAAAATGCTAATTCATACAGAAGCTACTTCACTAAGTACAGTACACTGTGGGAGTAACCGGGTGAGTTAGCCGTGGTGGTTACGGCATGACTGATGGCAGTCGCTCACATCCGGGAGGCAAGGAGGTTCGAATCCCCCAGCCGGCAACCTTGAAGATGGTCTTCTGTGGTTTCCCATCTTCCTTCCAGGCAAATGCCGGGGTTGGTCCCTAACTATAGGCCACAGCCGCTACCTTCCAACTCCTCGTCCTTACATTCCAACTTCCCTCCCCAGCGGTACTTGTAGCTCACCCATTGGGTGTCCGTCTTGAAGCAGCTACAAAAACTGGCGAGCCGAACATGTCCTCGGACACTCCCGGCACTAAAAGCCATACGCTAAAAAAAAAAACAAAAAAAAAAACTGTGGGAGTAGTCGTCAGTAACTACCGTAAACTGAGCTGGACGGAAAGGTACGAGACTAAAAGACGAAGGGAGTTTCTTGACATAGTATTAAGCAAAAGTGATAACGATAAAGATATACACAACGTTCAGAGCGATATGATTGAAAATATTTTACCAGACAGTCATGTATGCTATGTAGTTTAGAAATACAGTGTGGGTTAGGACGTGAAATAGCTAGAAAATACTTGTTGCAACTACCTGCCCAGCCCTGAACATTGCCGTAAAGGTAGAACATTTGACGACAGTTTTTATGAGCCAGATGAAAGTGATAAAAGTAACAGTGAAACACACTCAGAATGATGTGCATATTACAGGTTCATATTTCAGTGTTACATGGACAAGATTACTCGCACTCTTTGAAATTTGTTACAGATGAAAAACATTTCACATTACATTAAGGAGACTATGTTGTGCGTAAAAACAATTTGCGATTGTGGTAATGAATTGGGTTGGTATTCACAACCGATGGAAGGAAATGTCCTAATAGCATCAGCATTATTGTTGGTTGGTTCCTCAGTTTGGGAGCTGCGACAACGTGGTCATGTAGGCCCGTGTACTTTGGGTGTGTGTGTAGAATCTGTCTGATAACCGGTGTTAATTGTGATGGTTGTATTAGTGTGTTATCTGTAATTCAGGCAAGGACTGCAGCCTATCAATTTAAAGTAGTTCCTATTTTTGCTACCAAATGGTACCGTCAACGACACCTGTGAACTTGGCTACTAGACGCAACCAACACCTGGCGGTGAACGTTGGAACTTAATACAGCCAAAATCAAATCTAACCTACAAATTTAGCTTCACACAATTGTAGTCAGTGGAAGGTTCTTTTACATACCATAAATCTATGACATCTATACTTCCCCTCCGAAGAAAGGCAAACTGAGGATTTTTTAACGCTTTTACAAAATCCGACAACTTCGGCCGGGTTTGAACCCGCGATCTTGGGTACAGAAGCTCAGCATGCTAACAACTACGCCAACGAAGCCGCCAACATTATTGTTGTCTGACATTTTGTTTGAGCCCTTTCGGTCATTCTGCAAGTCCATCAATTTACACAACACGAACTGTACACGACTTATTCATAAAGTAACTGGTCCTATAGTGGAGGATACTTGGGATTAAGTAAGAACTAAGGTTATTGAAGGTTACTGATTGTTTGAAAAGAAGTGTCAAACCCATTTGGTTAGCCGGAGAGGGCTAGTGCGATTCTCCCGACTTTTCAGTCAAATATTTATTGTATTCGCTCATGGATACAAATACGGGTCGTATAGAGGACACATGAGTCGTCTAGTATCAAAACCGGCCAAGTCACAAAATTTACGAAAATGAGTTAAGGTTATCAATTTGAAGTAGAAGTATAGCACTATCAGGTGAAACAAGAATATGCTTCAAAATCGTCCATGTCTTCATGTTACAGAGCACTGAATTCTTGGTCGTGCAACAAAATGGGCCAAGTCATGCAGGCAGTGCTTTCATAACCTGCCATGTCAAAGAACGAGTAGCAATCTTCATGTCGCAGCATTATTGTTTGGAATCTTGAGTTGTTAGATTATGAAAGAATGTGATAATATCTGTAGGCAACGTTGTTCCCTATATTGTATACTCTTCGAAGTCATAATAATTTGTATTTTGTTCGCTTGCAACACTGACTTCCGTATTCGCAGGCTTCTTACCGCATTGGCGCGAAAGCAATCGTATATTTTGTGTGTTTGTATTGTCATTATTGTGTAGTGTAACGTGTATAATGTTCCTATTTTAATAAGTGACTCATTTTCTTTTACTGTGTTCAAGATCTAAGTCAACTGAAAATGAAATGAAATGATATACTGTAATACCTATTTTGTATTCTCTTCAGACAGGTATATTACTATCCAATTTAAGCAGAATGCTTTCGTTTTTATTGCAATAAAGACAGGTAATTACAATGTCAATTTATTTTAATTTAATTACCCTTTTTTCACTGGAGTTTGGAATTTAAAAAGAAAAGTTTTACAAAAAGACTAAAATTATACCAAATTGCAACAAAAACGGCCAAGTCAAAATTAATATTAGCAAAAAAGATGGGTTCATTATGAATCAGATTTCTCAAAATAGCAGAACTTAAAATATTAAACCACTACGGATATAACTATGCAATAAAATCTTTTGTGACCACCATTTCTTTGTCACTAGAGGTTTTTCATCCATACTGAAAAATATGGCTTCAGTGACTTGGCCGGTTTTGATACTAGACGACTCAAATGGTTTCTGAACAAGATGCAGGTAATGGAGCTTGCTTATTATGAAGTGGCTGACGCCCAAGCACAAAGCAATTTTCTTCTTATCTTTTCAATTTCCTTCTTCTGATTCCTCCTCCTCTTATTTCCATCTGCCTGACAAATCATCTTCTTCATACTCCTCTTTGCCTTCCATCTGGTACATTTCTTCCTCCAACTTGTTCTCCTGCCTCCTCCAACATTTCTTCACATTATCTTCAATCTCATCTTTGTCCTTGTTTTCTGTTTTATTCCCCTCCTCCATTTGACATCCTCTTCTGTTATGTCGGCGGCGACCTCTGTGTCTACCTCCGCCACTGCTCTCTCTTCTTTGCCTGCTATGGTCTCTCCAATATTTACCACCAAGCTTCTTTGACCTTATCGTTTCCACTTCTTCACACCCCTAGCATCACGTACTTCACATTTCTTCTCCTCTTTCTCCTCCTTCTCAGACACACTCACAAATTCCACCATTTCAACTTTTTCTTCTACAACACATATGACCTCGACTCTCTGTTCTTCCAACTTCCCTTTTTCTTCCTCCTTCAAAGCTACACACTCTATTCTAGCCTCTCAATTTTCTCTTCTATGATACATAGGGTAGCTACGTGCTCTTTGACCTCATCAAGCTTCTCCGTCAACTTCTCTTTACAACTAGTCATCTGGTAGTTAACCTGGGAGGTGATCCTCGCCTCCATCCCTTCGTACCTTTCATAGCGGAGCAGAAGCGTCTCCAACATGGCCATCATCTCAGCTTCAATATTTCTACTATTTTCGGCCATCCCTACTCCTGTCTTTGTGTAATTCATTAATTCATCGTGCTTAAACGTTGGGCGCCATTGTAACTTATATAATACTTTGAGCTAGCTATCTCAGGTAGTGGGGCAATATACTTGCTTAAAAAATCATCTCACAAAGAACAGGATACTATCTTCCAAAATCCATTATTTTATTTATTTATAAAAAGCAAGCTCCATTACCAGCATCTGTTGTGCAGCATTAACAACTATTGTTATTCTTCTCCTCCACACCTTTTTTTTTAGACAACCTCTTTATTTCTTCATAAAAGTATCAATTTCCGGACCAGAGAGCATCACATTTTACATAAAACCAGCCTTCATTTTTCCAGGCAGCAACTACATCAACAAAATCTCCATGGTTACCTTCTGCCATTACAAGGAACCTTTCCAATATCAGGCAAGGCCACCTGGTGCCACCAGCCAAAGCCACCTATCTGTAGACCACCAAGAAGAATCCAATGGGCACTGACCACACAAGACTCTCCATGGCACTCCACCAACAGGCAACCCAATAAAACAAAAAAATAAATAAACAGAAAGAAACTAGGAGTCTCTGTAACTTACAAATGTTAGTTACAGCTACGAAATGTGATTACAGAACAATTAGTCTGATCTTGCATGTGGCGAAGATCATTGCAAGAATACTGGAACACAAAATTGAAGAAGTAATGGGAGAGGATCAATTTGGATTTAGGAAAGGAAAAGGAACCAGAGATGCTATCGGTATAGTGAGGATATTGTCGGAGAGAGTTTTGACTGTTAACGAAGAAGTTTGTGTTTGTTTTATAGACTGGCAGAAGGTCTTCGACTGTCAACTGGACAAAATTGATGAACATCCTTAAGGAGATAGGAATCAAATGGAGAGACCGGAGACTAATATTCAATTTGTACCTGGGACAAAGAGTAAAGGTGCGACAAATACGGAGAAACGAACAGCGTGGTAATAGGAAGAGAGTCAGACAAGGATGTTGTCTTATCGCAAAGTCCCTTCAACCTGTAATGGTGAATGGCTGGTGAAAGAAGCTTTGAAAGGATGCGGAAATTTCAGGATAGGAGGATGCCTCATAAACACCAACAAGTATGCAGATGTCCTAGTAGTGCTCGCCAAAAATCAGAGACAACTACAGCACATGATGAACCGGTTGGTGAAAACTGGAAGGATATATGGCATGGAAATCAACATCGAGAAATCATAAGTGATCCAGATTTCAAAACGGGAAAAACCTTTGAGGATAACTATCGACAATCAAGAATTGCAGACTGTGAAGCACTTCAAGTACTTGGGAAGCTTGCTGACAAAAGATGCTCAATGCACAAATGAAATTCGCGCCAGAATAGCCATGGCCAAAGCCGCATTCAACAAGAAGAGGACTCTGCTGACCAGCAAGTTGAGTTTAGAACTAAGGAAGAAATTGGTGAAGTGTTACATCTGGAGCATTGCACTGTACGGGGCAGAGACGTGGACAATGAGAAAAAGGGAAAGAAAATACTTAGAAAGTTTTGAAATGTGGTGCTGGAGGAGAATAGAGAAGATCAAGTGGACAGATCGGGTGACAAACTATGCTATACTGAGAAGAGTAGGTGAGAAGAAAACTTTTCTGAATACAATTCTTCAGAGGAAGGCCAACTGGATTAGGCACATACTTAGACACGAGGGACTCGTGCACGACGTCATTGAAGGGAAGATCAAAGGAACGACAGGACGGGGAAGAAGAAGAATTCCAACATCTAGATGATATGAAAGATGGAAGGAGTTACAGCAAACTGAAGAAAGAAGCTGAAGACCAGGAACGTTGGCATCAGAAATTCTCTTTACGAAGACATGGACCTGCCACTAGGCAGAATACTGTATAATAATAATAATAGCTCATTTGAAACTTGTTTTGAGAGTGATGGTGAAAGATCTTGAAAGGGCTGCGTGTGAAACCGTGTTGAAATGAAAAAGATTGTACAGGAAGAAAATTGTAATATAACTCTTCTTCCCGATAGCCACAAAGGAGTAAGGTATTTACTGAGAAAACAGTACCCCGATATCGAACATGAATTTGACGTTTGGCACATATCAAAACGTCTAATGATAAAGACGAGAGCTCTCAATAAAAAACGTACAGAAGTTCAGGAGTGGTGGAAGGCCAGTATAAATAATCATTTATGGTGGGCAGCACAAACATGTACAGGTAATGGAAACGGATCTGTGTTAATTGCTAAATTTACGACAATTTTGCACCACTTAAATGAACATAAGTGGTTAGAAAACTGAACGGAAATCCGGCGAGCACGATATAATAACAGAGAAAGAGAAAAATAAAATATGGATTTATGGAAATTTAAGTGCATATGAAGCCCTGAAGAAAATAATTTCAGATAAATATTTCTTAAAAGAAGTGTTAACATTACGTTCACACCGGAAGTGTAGAAATACGCTCCTAAAAGAGTTTTTTTTCTTCCCCCCTGATGTTACATATTTAGCAATAAATAACAAAATGTGTGTTTTTGTGTTGTGTTCTCCTTTAACCTTATTTTACACAAAACCCTAATGTGAATTTAGCACATTATCTCTCTTATTAGTTATATAATATCACACTACTTCTTCTTTTCGTTTGGGCCTACTGAGGACCACGGGGCTCGTTTTGACTTCTTGTAAGGAATTTGTGTTTCTTCTTAGCCCAGGCAGCTTTCATCTTCTGGCTGTGTGTCTGCTTTCTTTCCTGTGTCCACTTCGGTCTGGTAGTCCCTGTACTCTTCCTGCTGGTGAGAGACACTGGAAAGACACCATGTTGAATCATCTGTCGGAATTGTGATCGATCCTGTATGTTTTTTGATGAAATTCCAAGTTGCTGTAGGTCTGACTTCACTGTGGTGATCCATTTGTTTTTGGACGCTTTCCCTCTTCCTGTCGTGGTGAAGATCTGGCTGGTAAGTCTATCTGGACCCATGCGTGTCAGATGTCCGTAGAAAGCTAATCGTCTCTTCCTCATGGATGTGATGATATCTTCTTGATGATCATCGAGCTCATTGTTGTGCCTGATCCTGTAAGTATCACCCTCTTACCTTATTGGTCCTAAAATCCTTCCAAGTATTTTCCGTTCCTTGAGCTCTAGTTTCCTCAGTGGGCCTTTCCGGTTCATCAGGAGACACTCAGAGGCATATAGAACGGAAGGTCTTACTACTGAGTTGTAATGTAGAAGTTTAAGGTTCTTAGAGAGGCACTTGGATGTGTAGATGCTCTTACAGGAGTGGTAGACCCTTTCCAGTTTCGTGCATCTAGTGTATTGCTAAGGTCTCACTCTCGTTTGCTGGAATCCACTCCCCTAGGTAACTTGTTGAATTGCGGTGTCTTTCACAAGAATAGTAGATGGGGCTCCCTTTATATTTGTCATGAACACTGTTTTTTGTATATTGACCTTCAAGCCAGTTTTAGCTGCTATGTTATAGAGGCTCTGTAGTTGGTGAGTAGCTTCTTCTATGTTGTTCGCTAACAAGGTAAGGTCGTCGGCAAAGGCCAGGCAAGGTACATTGAGATTGTCTTTCTTGTACCCAATTTGCAGTCCTGTTCCTGATGGTAAAGTGGTAGTCCATTCCCTGATAATCTTCTCAAGTACACAACTGAAGAGAATACAAGAAATGCCATCACCTTGTCTAACTCCTGTTTGGATAGAGAAGCTGTCTGAGAGTTCACCTCTGAACTTGACTTTGGAGGTCGTAGTCTTCAGTGTAGCCTGGATTAGTCTGGTGGTCTTCGCATCCAGTCCTAATTCCCATAGAGTGGAGAAGAGGGTCTGTCTGTCTGTCTATTGAATCATACGCCTTCTGGAAATCCACTAGTATGACTACCCATCGATGTCCGCCGCAATTCTTGTACCTTAAGATTGTCTTGAGGTTCTGTATTTGCTCTATGCATGATCTATTTGCACGAAAACCGGCCTGATATTCACCTAGTTGGGAATCTAGTTGACTAGTAACTCTGGTTAGCAAGGCTTTAGATATTATCTTGTGTGTGACAGATATTAGAGACTAGCTGAAGTACCCGTGCTTCGCTACGCGTCATAATTAAATTAAAATGTGAAGGTCACAGTGTTAAAACCGGGGATAGGCGAGGTGCTGCGCAGAGGGAGATTAAGGATGGAACATTTTGTCCAACTACACTGCTCGGCGTTGACCCTGTTTTATAGCACAAATTTAGGTTTTACTCGCTAACCGTTGGAGATACCTTTCGGATAGAAAATGTAATTTTAAACCTCCTACATGCCATCAAAAGTTTGCTATTTCTTAGCGTTCTCTTTTTATTTGAAATGGAAATATGAAAGTTTTAAACCAAAGGGTGTAGAGACGTCACTAAAATATTCGCCATCTTTAAATAGGGCAAAGTATTGAAATCAAAAGAAACCTATATGTTAACCAGGTAAATCAGCTACTTCCATGTGAAATTCATGTAAATCGGACCAGTGGTACTAGCGTGATTGAGTAATACACAGACACACACCATCTCATTTTTTGCCTCGCTTCGCTCGCGTCATAGACGTGTCATATTGTTATTCAATGAAATGCAGGTTTAACCCCGTTACCACCACTTTAGAACCTGAATATCCAAAAATCCCTCCTTAGTAGACGTTTTCGACACACAACAAACATATCCCCAAAATATCATTCTTCTAACTTTAATAGTTTGGGTTGGTCGATGAGAGTGAACATCCAAAAATCCTTCCTTAGTGGACGTTTTTCTTCCAGAATTTCACCCCACCCCATAGGCCCCTTATATTGGATTTATGAAAAAACTGTCGAACACCAATTTATTTTATTTATTTTTAATCTGATCGATTTCCTCCGAGTTTCAAACTCCTCGCCTATGTCGTTTAAGAGATTCACGCTCCGTTAGGAATCTTTCAACCCCCACTTTTCATCCCTTTCACCTCATAATATACACTACATCGAAAAACCATTAGACATGTGTCAGCTTATTTTTAATGATTAGTATATATGCCAAGTAACACATCCCCAAATGAAACCACTCGTGAGATATTGTTATTCAATGAAATGCACATTTACCCCCTTAACACCTATTTAGAACCTGAATATTCAAAACTCTTTCCTTAGTGGACGTTTTCGACATACAACGAACATATCCCCAAAATTTCATGTTTCTAACTTCAATAAGTTAGGCTGGGCGATGATGAGTGTGTGAATCAGTCAGGACATTTTCTTTCATTTATTTTTGATAATTTCACCCCTCCCCATGATCCCTTAAATTGGATTTATGAAACAAACGGTCGAACACCTACTTACTTATTTGAAAGCTGTTTTCCCCCTGGGTTTGATGAGTGAGTAAGTGAGTCAATCAGGTAGGACACTTTCTTTCCTGTTTTCCCCCCCCCAGAATTTCACCCCCTCTCCAAGGGCCCCTAAAATTGGATTTATGAAAAAACGGTCGAACAGCTACCGGTATTTACTTGTATTTTAAGCTGTTTTTCCCGCCGAATTTCAAACTTCTCGCCTATGTCGTTTAATAGATAAACGCTCCGTTAAGAATCCCTCAACCCCCAATTTTCACCCCTTTCACCTCATAATATGCACCAAATCGATAAACCCTTAGACATACCTATGTCTGATTATTTTTAATGATTAGTTTATATACTGAATATTGCATCCCGAAAGTAACAACTCATGAGATATCGTTGTTCAATAAAATGCACGTTACCCCCTTACATCTCTTTAAAACCCGAATAAACAAAAATCATTCCTTAGTTTACGTTTTCGACATACAGCGAACATATTCCCAAAATTTCATGTTTCCAACTTTGTTTTCGCTGGGCGTGATGATTGAGTGAGTCAGACAGGACATTTTCTTTCAATTATTTTTACCACAATTTCACCCCTCCCCATGGGCCCCTTAAATTGGATTGACGAAAAAACGCTTGAACACCTATTAACTTATTTTTTAAGCTGTCTTTTTTCCCCTGAGTGATGAGTGAGTGAGTTAGTCAAGACATTTTCTCTCCTTTCTTCCCCCACAATTTCACTCCTCCCCAGGGGCCCCTTAAATTGGATTGATGAAAAAACGGTCGAACACCGATTTTCTTATTTTTCAGCTGATTTTTTCCCGCTGAGTTTTAAATTTCTCGCCTATGTCGTTTAAGAGATAGGCCTACACGCTCCGTTAGGAATCCTTCAACCCCCACTTTTCACCCCTTTCACCTCATAATAATACACCACATCGAAAAACCCTTAGATACATGTCTGCTTATTTTTAATGATTAGTTTATATGCCGAGTATCACATCCACAAATGAAACCACTCTTGAGATATTGTTATTCAGTGAAATGCAGGTTTAACGCCCTTAAGACCCCTTTAGAACCTGAATATCCAAAACTCCTCCCTTAGTGTACGGTTTAGACATACAACGAACATATCCCAAAAATGCCATGTTTCCAACTTCAATGTTTTTGGCTGGGCGATGATGAATGAGTGAGTGAGTCAGGACATTTTCTTTAATTTTTTTTCTTCAGAATTTCACCCCTCCCGATGAACCCCTTCAATTTGATTGATCAAAAAAACCTGGCGAACAGTTATTTACTTACTTTAAAGCAGTTTTCCCCCCTGAGTTTGATGAGTCAGTCAGTCAGTCAGTCAATCAATCAGTTAGGACACTTTCTTTTCTGGTTCCCCCCCCCCAGAATTTTACCCATCACCATGGGCCCCTTAAATTGGATTTATGAAAAAACGGTCAAACACATATTTACTTATTTTTATGCTGATTTTTTTTCCGCTGAGTTTCAAACTCCTCGCCTATGTCGTTTAAGACATACACGCTCCGTTAAGAATCTTTCAATCCCCACTCTTCACCCCTTTCACCTCATAATATACACCACATCGAAAAACCCTCAGACCCGTGTCTTCTTATTTTTAATGATGAGTTTATATGCCGAGTATCACATCCCCCAATGAAACCAATCGGGAGATATTGCTATTCAATGAAATGCAGGTCTACCCCCTTAAAACCCCTTTAGAACCTGAATATGCAAAAATCCTCTCTTGGTGGGCATTTGCGTCCCTTGAGGAAGCTGCATACCAAATTTCATTCCAATCCGTTCGTTGGTTTCTGAGATTTCGTGATGAATGTATGAGTGAGCGAGTGAGTGGTATTTGACAAATATATAGTAGAAGATGGTGTCAAGTCTTTGTTAAGCTAAACTCGGTTGACAGTGCTGTGTGAGTAGTTGAGTAACTAACGGGATTTCAAGTAAAGATCCTCATTTTCTATACCGGTAGTGCAGAGCGCAAATGGCATCCAGTCGGCCGTGTCTCGACTTGAGCTATGTTGCCATGGAAACTATCTGCCTTGCCATTCCTTCACGAGTATATTTTATGATTTGATTAGCCTGTGCTTGAGTGCAAAAGGGCCGAAATCAGAAGAATGAGCAAGACTATCGAAAATTCATGTAGCCAGCGGTTCGTTCTGGGTCCTAAACTGTGTATGCAAAATTTGGTTGAGATTGGTCTGTATACGGAACAGACCCACCCACCCACATACATACATACATACAGACTTTCACTTTTATATATAAGATATGCCTCTGTAGTTATCAAGGTCAATCCTACTACCTTTCTTGTGTAGAGGATGGATCACAGCTGAGGTCCATCCCTCAGGTAAGGTCTCCGTTGCCCTTATGTCCTGTATGATTTGAAGGAGGTTTTGTATTGATTGTTCATAGGCATGTTTCCACATTTCTGCAACTATACCGTCTTCACCTGAGGCCTTGTTGTTCTTTAGGCTCTTGATAATCTCCCTTATTTCTTCTATGGTTGGCGGTAAGGAGTCTGGATTTCTGGAAGGAGGGTCATGGAAGGTGAGTCTCTCTTCAGGTTCCTCTGCATTGAGGAGCTTCTTTAAATACCCTGCAAGGGTACTGGTGCAATCCTTGTTGTACTGAAGTTTTCCATCAGGTCCACGAAGATGAAGGGTAGGAGCTTTGTATTGTGTCGACTGTTTTCCGAGTTCTCTGTAGAAATCCCTCGAGTTATGTCTTTTGAAGTCCTCTCTGCCTGTTTTATTAGAGCCTTATTATGGCTCCTCTTGGTTTGTCGCACTATATTGGAAGTTATTTTTCTTTGTGTAAGAAAGGCCTGGTAGTTAGCTTCATTCTTGCACTGGTTCCAAGTGACCCAGGCTCTACGCCTTTCTTCTATAGCCTGGTCACATGTAGTCTTCCACCAGGGATGCTTGGCTTTGTTGGACGAGGCAGGCAAGGTTTTTTGAGCGGCATCCAGTAGAGCCTTTTGTAGGTTGGACCAACCTTGCTTCTCTGTTTTCCTTCAGGGTGACTTGGAAACCACAGTCTTCATCACTCAGTTTGAGGATGTTGAACTTTGGTATTTTACCAACTTTGGAGGTATTTGGTGGTCTCCTAATTGGCTGCAGGTTGGTTTTCACCAGAGATAAGTAATGGTCTGAGTCTAAGTTAGCTGCCCTTAGCACTTTGACATTTTGTATCTCTTTGTGATACTTTCTGTCCATAGCCACATGATCCAACTGGAACTCTCCTAGCATTGGATTTGGGCTCTTCCAAGTCTTGGCCTTCCGAGGCAGGCGTTTGAAGGCAGTTGATTTTAGGACCAGGTCATACTTATCGCAAAGATCTATGAGGCGTTCTCCATTCTTATTGGTCCTCTTATGGGCTGGATAGAGGCCCACTATCCGACGATATTTTTTCTCCTTGCCAATTTGTGCGTTGAAATCACCCATGAGTATGGTGGTATGATGTTGTGGAATCTTGTCAAGGGTTTCTTCTAGAACACTCCAATATTGCTCAACTGACTCTAGGTCTTTTCTGTTTGTGTCGTTTGTGAGTGCATGAAAGTTCATCATGATATATGACCTATTGCGGAACCTTAAAGATATTGAAGAAGTCCTACCATTAGGCGAAATGAACCCTATTATGTTATCAACGATACTATGATGTACAGCAAAGCCAGTGCCAAGGTGAGGGACGTTCTTCATCACTCTGATGCCTGGTTTCCCTATGTAAATCCTGTATCCTTGAGATTCTTGTATCCTTGAGATTCTATTGCATCTTCGTCCGTGAATCTAGTCTCTTGCAGTGCTGCTATCTTGATGTTATGCTTGTCCAGCATATCCAGGGTATGTTTCATTTTACCTACCTTTAACATGGAGTTGATGTTAATTGTAGCTAGGTAGGTGATATTTCTCTTATTCCTTGGCTGTTGCGTATAACGTGGAGCACATGAAAGTGCAGGCTCCCCAGAGTCCGATGGCCTGCATGCCCCACGAGTGGGGCACACTATATTATACACAAGAGCTTAACCAAGTTTCTTTCAAGGGCGTTTAAAAGATCATTTTGGGGTGGGGTGGTGGATTTGAATGTAGGTATAGACTGCCTTATGTAATGAAAGTAGGAGCTGACAGATGTGAGGATTACCGTATAATCAGCTTGATTACTCATGCTTAAAGATACGAGAAAATAGCATTTTGAAATTGATTTTGTAGCATTTTGAATTTTAAAAATTAGCGTTTTGTAGCATTTAAAAGTTTGTCATCAGGTACGATAAATTTAACAGGTTCAAAATTAATATGCACGGAAACTAATTCAAACATGCACAAGATTGGAAATATGGGTGTTTCTGATAAACGGCACAAGCATTTAATATAATGATGTGAATCGTACATTTAAGTTAATTAACTTCAGGTAAATATCATACAACCGATAATTAACTAAATAATGAAATGTACGTTCACTCATTCCCTTTTCAATGAGGGCCAGGGACGAGGTGCATTGAATTTCTATTTGCCGGGTGGTTTAATGGTCAAATGCCACTCTTTGAATCCAACCTCATAAGACAAGTTATTAAAAGAAATTAATGAAACTTGCAGGAGTTAGTAGGGAAACCACACAAAAGGATTTCATAGACATCTCACAGAATTTGAACCAATTTGTCCACTGAGTTCAGGACAGCCAGGTATTGTAGTCATTCCACCTGCCACACGGTAAACTTCGTAAGACGAGCATTGTCACCTGACCACAGCTCGCTTTAGTCTAACAATCGGCACCTTGGTATCGGTGAACTAATACAACTCTCTGCCGGCCCTCAACATGCTGTTCATTTCGCTTGTGGAGTTAGCACCGTGCCGATAACACGAGCAGCTCAGGGTAATTTGAGTTGCTGCACAACATCTGATATTGTTGATTGCATAATGAGAGCATGATCTTTGGATCTTTTCAGCATAGCTCAGGTGCCCCCGTCTCACGTCATACAACCAACCGACAGCACTTGAGCTCAATCTTGCCAAGTAGCCAGGCTGGTGCCTTTGTTTTCAGAGACCTCACATTTCTGAAAAATGTATGGTGTCAAGTTTCTACATTTCTTTAATACTGATATTGGGATTATAGTACTTCTAACACTCCCTTAGTAAAATAAAATAAAAAAAACGCACACAACAGGAGACTTAACACTGCTGCTGATTTAAATGATCACATGTAATCAGTCTCAGAGGTTCTCTTAAGTTAAGTTCAACAGAATATGCAAACATGTACTGGTATACCTTTTTTGCAACTCTTGACTGACAATCTGTTAAACAGAAGCCTATCTGAATTCAACAAGAAATCGCCGGACGACAAGTAACATAACCTATAACTCTCACATTGTACAAAATACAGTACTTTCATCAAATTATACAACATTCCCCAAAGCGAGGAGAACGCCAAACAAACATTGTCTATTCATATCACGATACGCATCATGATCAAATACTAGAAATGAGGGCCGGCGCGATATAAATAAATGCCGGTATAAGCATAACCTTATTACTCTATTTTTTTAAAAGAATCGTTACAAACGATTGGAATATTCCTTTTATTAGTACAACCAAATGAAACTACGAAATATATCCTCCAAAAACATAGTTTTATTGGCGATGAACAGTGCATATTATTCGGCAATAACGGCAGCCATTTTCAAATCAATTTTTACCGGAATTAGATTGTTAGCACGACAATAATCGATGTTCATACATATCTATTATTACTCGTAAATATCGATTATTTAGCCGAAATTTCCATTGCTAGGAACTCGCAAATTTCTTAGTTGCGGCGCGAAAATGTAATAAAACGTATTTAATATTTTTCGGTAAATTGGGCACTTTTCGCATTTATGGGAATAATTCGCAAGAACCCCTAGTTATCGCACTTTGTCGCACATTCAATTTCGCAAATTCTGGGTATACATAGTCATAATAGTTACCAAATAGTTGAAAAATCGCGAGAAAAAGTCTCATTTATCGCAATTGCGATTTTCCCGTATCTCTACTCATGCTTAAAGATACGAGTAAATAGCATTTTGAAATTGATTTTGTAGCACTTTCATTTTCAAAATAGCATTTTGGAGCATTTTGAATTTTAAAAATTAGCGTTTTATAGCATTTAAAAGTTCATCACCAGGTACGATAAAAAGATAAGTCAGTCAGTCTGAGAGACTAGACTTTATATCATTTCAAATGACGCATGCTACAAATGTTAGAAAGGCTCAGGAGGGCTTCGAGCGAACCGACTCCATTACCCATTAACTTAGGTTTCCCGTGCACTCTGCGTCTCCGTATTGCATAACGCCAGACACCAGGAGTAAACTCAGACTCTGTGCATATGCACTGATCAACATGATTAAGTCATACACGCCGTAACCGTGACGCGTAACGGTAGACCTAAGCATAACGATGAAGTCGACAAGATCATTTGAAATGATTAAATGTAACAGGTTCAAAATTAATATGCACAGAAACTAATTCAAACATGCACAGGATTGGAAATATGGGTGTAAGCATTTAATATAATGATGTGAATTTTACATTTACTTAACTTCAGGTAAATACCACACAACCGATAATTAACCAAATAGTGAAATGTACGTTCACTCCTTTATTCCCTTTTCAATGAGGGCCAGGGATTTATTTATTCGTATCAGAAGTATACATTTTACATTTAAAATGGTACTTAACAATGCACATATCAAATCGTTTCTGTCCAAAATTTTGCCAAGTCACGGGCCTTAGGTGTCGCAGCCATCAAGTCCTCCATTGTGCAACTTAAAGGACACTTCATGCAGTTCAAGAAATGGACTGGGGTTTGGACTTCACCACAATCACATAGCCTGGATGTGGCAGGAAAACCCCACTTTAACATTGGTTCTCGATCTACCAACACTAGTGCGAAGCCTGTTCAATGACTTCCACGTAGACCAGTGTTCCTCATGTCCTGGAGGGAGATGTTCAATTGGTAGCATCCAGCCATCAAGTTGAGTATTTCTAAATCTCCATAATCTTAACCTTGCGGACTTAGCAGATTCATGTAGATCTTCTGTTGTATTCAGGAAACTACTCCTAGACCTCAGTCGTCGATGGGCAGGTTCATATCCGTACAATGGGTGTGCGCATTAGGTAATTGCTTTGGTTTTCTCACTCCTGTCTGCAACTTCTCTTCTAATATCTGGAGGGGCGATTACAGCCAAACAGTAGATTCTATCTCGTGATGTTGGTCTCAAACAGCCAGTGATAAGACGGCATGTTTCATTAAGAGATGTGTCAACTTGTTTAGCACGACTGGAACTGTACCAAACAGGACAAGCGTACTCTGCAGCGGAGTAACACAGAGCCAGGGCTATAGTTCGCATCGTCTTTGGCTGTTTACCTCAATTGGTTCCAGACAGTTTGTGAAGGATGTTGTTTCTGGCTGACACTTTCTGCTTGACATTTAAGCAATGCTGTTTATACGTGAGAGCACGATCCATAGTTACACCTCAATATTTAGGAGTTGGGCAGTGATGTGATCTAGTTGAGTGTCTTCCCATGCTACCTGTAATTTCCTTGACGCCTGTCTGTTCTTTAGATGGAAGGCACATAACCGAGTTTTAGATGGATTAGGCTTCAATTGGTTTCCTCTGTAGTAGTAGGATAGTTCAGAAAGAAACTCTGATAGCTTACCTTCTATAGTCTCAAAGCTGCTTGAGCAGCAATAGCTCGATCATCCACGTATATGAAGCTTTTGGTATCAACTGGAAGAGGTTGGTCATTCGTATAAATATTGAAGAGCATTGGGGCAAGAACACTGCCTTGTGGCAAACCATTCTTTTGTTTCCTCCATCGACTATTCAGATCTTGAAATTCGACAAAGAACCTACGATTTTGAAGAAGATTGCTAATGACTTGAGTCATCATGTAGTCCTTTGTCATGTTATATAATTTGCGCAACAGTGTACGATGATTAACTGTATCATACGCAGCAGATAAATCGATAAAAGACACCCCTGTGATTTTATGATTTTCAAACCCATCTTCAATATATTGTGTCAGATGGAGGACCTGTGAGGTACAACATTTCCCTTTACGAAACCCGGCTTGCTCTGGGATGAGGAGAGGTTCTATGATCGCTGTAAGTCTTTCAAGGATCATCCGTTCTAGGATCTTGTATAGATGACAACAGTGAGATAGGTCTGTAATTTTTCGGATCGTTTGGATCTTTTCCTGGTTTGAGAATTGCAATTACTCTAGCTTTCCTCCACACACGTGGTAACTTGCAGGTGCTTATGCAGTTATTGTACAATTCTAATAACCATTGTTTAGCAACAGGTCCAAATTGCTTTACTTGCTCAACACATATTTCATCTAAGCCGGCAGCCTTACCATTCTTACACTGATCTATTGCTCTATTCAACTCGGATAAAGTGAATGGTTCAGTGAGTATCAGTCACCTGCTCATAATCCCTCTCAATTCCTTTATTCTGAAGTCGACATGGATTAGATGATCGTCCATTTAGTAGAAGTTGATGTGCAATTTGGTTTGCTGTAACAGCGGAATGTGTATAGGTTTTATTAGGATCACTGAGTCGTCTAAGTACCGTATATACTCTAATACCACCCGCACATTTTTAAACAAATTCGGACGTGAAAAATTGGGGTGCGGGTCTTATTTGAGACATCCAAATTTGAAAGATCTAAATTGCCCGCCACGCGCGATGTCGGGTGTTGCGAGTATCCGCTAGATGGTGCTAGCCTTCTTCCGGCTATAACTTTGTTTTACCGTAAGCACGTGGCATAACACAGTCTCACGCGCATTCTCCGAGTGTAAACATGAATGCTACGAAACGTTTGCGGTGATTTACTGTGAGTGAGAAATTGAAAGTTGCGAGGGAAGCTGAAGTTATTGGAAATCGTGCCCGGTAGGAAATATGATAGTGACGAGTCATGTATTCGTGATTGAGCGGGATGACGTCTATGCTGCGTGAACCGCCCGTTCAAAGCAGCCTTGAAACAGCTGTATACGGAGCGGATGGCGGCCGATAAGCGCACACCGACTCCAACTGGTCGTATGCAGCGCCCGAAAGTTCGGCTGCTGTGTTCGTGGATTTTGACGGCATGGAATCGTATCTCTGGAGATCTCATACGGAAGAGCTTCAAGAAATGTAGTATTTCGAATGCTATGGATGGCAGTCATCATCATCTTGAGCAGTTTCCAACCGCTGGTCGGGTCTGCTTGGAACAGAAGCCTCTCCATCGTTTCCTGTCCATCCACCATCTCTCGTCCTTTACTGTGTCCCAGCACACTCCTCTTTCCTCCACACTCTTCTTAACTCCTTTTGTCCATCTGTCCCTTGGTCTTCCCCTTGGCCTCCTTCCCGTCATTTCCATTCCAAACATCATCTTCGGTATCCTCTCCTCTTCCATCCTCCTCACATGTCCATACCATTGTAGCCTAGATCGCTCTATTCTATTTTGCAATGGTTCCTCTCTTACCATCTCCCTGACTCTCTCATTCCTTACTCTGTCCATTCTTGTCACTCCTACCCTACTCCTCTGGAACTTCATCTCCACTGCTCGTATTTTATTCTTGTCCCTTTCCTTCATCACCCATGTTTCTGAACCATATGTCAAAATTGGCACAAAGTAGGTCTTGTAGATGATTCCTTTACATTTTTGTGGTACATCTTTATTCCATATCATCCCCCTAACACTCTTGAAAAATCCATCTGCGCACCTTCCCCTCTCATTTATTTCCATCCTATTGCCTCCCTTTTCCTCAATTATGCTTCCCAAGTACTTGAAGCATTCTACTTTCTGCAACTGCTGTCCTCCAAGTGTTATGCCCATATCCAGTCTGTTCTTCTTCCTCGTTGTGATGACCACTTCACTCTTTTGTGCTGAGAACTTCATCCCATATGATAACACTACCTTCTCCCACTCATCTAATTGCTCTTGTACTTCTTCCTCATCCTCTCCCCATACCAGAAGGTCATCAGCAAACAACATTGCCTTCATTTTCCTTTCCCCAATGCTATTTACCACTTTTCGTATGATTTCATCCATCACCACTATAAATAACAGGGGTGAGAGGGCACTTCCCTGTTTCAGACCACTCTCCAGTTGAAACCATTCCGTTCTCTCTCTTCCCACCTTTACACAGCTTTTGCTTCCCTCGTACATTGCTTTCACTCTTGCCACTGTCTCCTTGTTCACTGCTTTTGCTCTCATTGCTTCCCATACCTTGTTTCTATTAATACTATCATATGCTTTCTCAATATCCAAGAAGGTCATCACCAGATCTTTCCCATATTCATAATGGTGTTCTTGTAGCTGTCTTACTGCAAAGATGAGGTCAACTGTTGACCTTCCTGGCCTGAATCCATACTGTTCTTCCCTCAGCCCATCTTCAACTTCTGTCCGAATTCTTCTCTCCAGTACCTTCTCAAATATTTTGGCGCAGTGGCACATGAGTGTAATTCCCCTGTAGTTCTTGCATTCCTTCCTACTTCCCTTTTTAAATATGGGTATTATTATCCCTCTTTTCCAGTCCTCTGGTATTTTCTTCTCCCTCCATATCACTTTCATTACTCGAAAGAGCCACTGTGTTCCTATCACCCCTGCTGCTCTCACCATCTCCACACTCACTTCGTCTATTCCCGGTGCCTTTCCCCCCTTTCATCTTCTTTAATGCTTCCTCCACTTCTTTCCATGTCAATTCCTTCTCTGAAATGTCTTGGTCACTGTCTGTTTCTTCCTCCACAATGTCCACTACGCTGGTTTTAGTTGGATTTAGGAGTTCCTTGAAGTATTCTCTCCAGATAACCTTTACTTCTTCCATATTTTCGACCTCCTTTCCATTCCTGTCCACCATTCTGACATTTTCCCCTGTATCTCTTCTCTTTGCTTTTATCATTCCATACAACACTTTCTTACTGCCATCACAGTCCTCCTCCATCATTTCTGTCCATTTCTCCAGCCATTTCTTTTTCTCTTCCTTCACTACTTCTCTTGCTTCTTTCTTCCGCTCTTTGTATTCTTCTCTTGTTCTGTCTGTCCTCTGTTGGAACCATTTCCTGAATGCTTCATTTTTCTTTTTCACTGCTTCCTTAGTTCTGGGGTTCCACCATGGTGTTTCCTTCCACCTTTTCTTTCCACTAGTTCTGCCACACACGACTTCCGCTGCTTCTACCAACACGTCCTTGAACCTATTCCATTCTTCTTCACCTGTTTTCGGATCATCCTTCGGTAATTTGTTCCTCACTAATATCTGGAACTTCTCCTTATTTCCATCCTCCTTCAGCTTCCATGTCCTTATTCTTCTTTCTTGGTTCTCAGTTCTCCTCTTTTCCTTCAGTCCTCTCACCTTGGCGACCAGCAGACGGTGGTCACTGTCCAGGGCTTCTGAAGGTATTACCCTTATATCCGTGATACTCTTCTTTGTCTCCTTCCCGCATAGAATATAGTCCACCACTGATTTCCTAGTCAAATCCCTGCTGTACCAAGTAATTTTATGGCTCTCTCTCTTCTTGTACCATGTGTTTCCAACCATTAGCCCATTTATCTTGCACAGTTCCAACAATCTCTCTCCTTCCTTATTCCTGTTTCCCCATCCTTCACCACCAATCACTTCCTCAAAACCTCTTCTATCAGTTCCGACATGGGCATTTAGGTCTCCCAAGACTATCAGGTCTCTCCCCACTAACTGCTTCTGCAACTCCTCTTCAAACTCGTCTTTCTCGCCCTCTGTGCATCCCACCTGTGGTGCATAGACTTGCAGAATGTCCAGGTTTCTATCTTTCACAGTGATTCTGGCTCTAATTATTCTATCACTTACCCTCTTTACTTCCTCCCTCAGCCCTTCTCTCACCACCATTCCCACTCCATTTCTCTTCCCCTCCTCATTTCCTATCCAGTATAGCTGCAAGCCATTTCTCAGTTCTTTTCTTCCTTCCCCTCTCCATCTGGTCTCTGCCAGTCCGAGTACATCCAGTTTTCTCCTCTCCATCATATCCACAACCTCCTCCACTCTTCCCGTCAATGAAGTTATATTCAAAGTCCCGATTCGTAGTCCATTTCCATAGCCAGGTCTGCTTCCTTTAGATCTGTCCTTTCCGAGGCCCGTTCCCGTTTTAAAAGCAGTTTCATATCCACTACTGGCTTGCTAGGCCTAACGTAGCTTCACCATAACGCTGGCGAGGGGCCTGTTTTTGGTCCGCGAGAGGTATTTTATTTCCCTCAAACCCTCCGGACAAGTCCGGCGAGCCCCCCTATCCGCCACCTGGGACGCGCCCGATAGAGGAACAGGCAAACCCCCACGGGGTTTGCCTGGCAGTGATGACATTTAGTGGGAAAGTGATGGTGATAAAAGTTCCGAAGTTGGTACTTCTGATGACGATGAATGAAGTGTGTGTACTTTTATTTGTATTTTTAATCGTTTGATGTGTGTTATTTTAGGACGACTTCAAAACTGTTGGAAACTATTTTGGATAAATGCTATTCTGTTTATTTAGTTAAGATAGTAAATAATTTTGAGTAAAATTTTTTTTTTTTAAATGTTGTTCTTCAAAATCCGGATGCGGGTCTTATTCGGGGGCGGGTCGTATTCGAGTAAATACGGTAATCGCCAAGCTTTTTGACTACTTCTGCTCAAGTCAATATCTTCCATCATCCTTAACCACTGTGCCCGTTTTTCTTCAGAAATTGAAGAAATCACCTGTTGTCCCATTGCGATGGTGTCATTGCTGAAAGGGTTTTCTTCGAATAAGTTATGATACTCTGAGAGGAGAGCAGAGGTTTCCAGAGTTAGGCCTTGTATGTAGTTTGTTCTGCAACCTCTAGGTACTGCAGCTCTCGAACACTCACGGATAATATTATTGAACTTTTGATATTCTTCTGGAATTGGAATTAGTGGTTTGATCTTCTCGTCTAGTAAGTTGGTGAATCTTTCCCAGTTGGCTTTGTTAAAATTGTATCTCCGTTTAAAAGAGACCTCTTGGGGTGTAATGGCAGCTACCAGTTGACACATTACTGGACGATGCTGGGTATTCGGGATAGGGGCACATACAGACTTAACGCACTGATGTGCTACCTTCTCACTCACAAAAATTAGGTCTGGATTATAACCCCGCTTCCATCTACCACTATTAAAAGAGGACGGGAGCTTGCTGTCATGGATAAGAGATAAATGGTGCTCCTCGGCCCATTCTAAGACACACTCTCCACTGTCGTCGTCTTGTGCATATCCCCAAATACTGCTATGACTATTGAAATCGCCAATGAAGAAGGAAACTTTCTGATCACTGAGATTGTTAGGTGGCATGAATGAGGAAGTTACATCAGGAGGTTTATAGATGGAAACTATAACCAGATTGCTCAATTCCACTGAGATTAATTCTATTATCATTTTCTTTTGTAAGTGATGTTGAAAGTATCTGGAGATCTGGTTTGACGAAGATAGCACTACCATATTGACCATGCAGTCTCTACTGCCAATTTCATACCAGGTATTCTAGGACGTGGTTGGTGTACGTCCCTGTGAGTTTCCTGTACACATATTGCATCACAATTTGTTGTTTGACAAAGTTCTTGTAAGAGCTGTTGTTTACAAGATGACATACCCTCTATGTTTATAGATATGATGGTCATTTTTGGTTCTGAAAAGAACCTTTACAGACTTGAAAATCTCATTATTATTAATAATAATAATATATATATATATATATATATGTTACTTCTGGATTGGAAAGATCAGCCGTGTACCACCGTTGCCCAGGGAACGCCCGAATGTAAATCACACACTCTTCGGGGAGGTTCTTTCGGTGTTCCCCTGGGCCAGGGATGAGGTGCATTGAAATTTCTATTTGCCGGGTGGTTTAATGGTCAAATGCCACTTCTTGAATCCAACCTCATAAGAAAATATATTAAAAGAAATGAATGGTACTTGGCAAGGAGTTAGTAGGGAAACCGCACAAAAGGATTTCATAGACATCTCTCAGAATTTGAACCAATTCGTCCACAGAGTTCAGGACAGCCCGGTATTGTCGTCATTCCAAACTTCGTAAGACGAGCATTGTCGTCTGACCAGAGCTCGCTTTATTCTAACAATCGGCACCTTGGTATCTGTGAACTAACACAACTCTCCGCAGCCTCTCGATATTCTGTCCATTCCGCTTGTGGAGTTAGCACCATACCGATAACACGAGCAGCTCAGGGTAATTTGAGTTGCTGCACAACACCTGATATTGTTGATTGCATAATGAGAGAATGATCTTTGGATCTTTTCAGCATAGCTCAGGTGCCCCAAGTAGCCAGGCTGGTGCCTTTATTTTCAAAGACCTCACATTTCTGAAAAATGTAAAAATAAAATAAAACACACACAACAGGAGACTTAACACTGCTGCCAATGCAACTTGTATAAACGAATGTTGACAAACCTGTGAACTTTGTTGTGTACCTTTCATGTCTACTCCAAGGATTTAAATGATCACATTTTATCAGTCTCAGAAGTTTCCTTAAGTTAAGTTAAACAGAATATGCAAACATGCAATTACTGGTATACCTTTCTGCGACTCTTGACTGACAATCTGTTAAACAGTAGCCTATCTGAATTCAAGGAGAAATCGCCGGACATGTAACAACCTATAACTAGAGGTGTTAGTTTTTGTTAATTCGCGATAAAACGAAAAGTCATATTTAGAGGTTAGGATGTTTTATTTTCACGTATTTACATGTTTCGTGCCGCCCAGGAGTGAAATTAAATCGCGAAATAACTCGAATTTTGTGAATAACACCACAAATACCGCAATCTGCGAAATAAAAACAAATTTTCATATTTTTTCCCCACACCAATCCGAACATTTTTGTCCACAAGCCGATAATCGAATTTGGTTGTGTTCAATTCGAGAGAATGATCGATTGTATAGTTTCGCGAGGGGTAATACTACGATATACGTCATATTACGATATACTGTCGATATTCTCGTTACTCGTTGGATTTTAGCGCTGTGGTAAACAGCTGTTATATCGCGGCGTGAATAGTTTGGCCGACTACCTCCAAAAGGCTATGTGATAGTTGTTCATAATGTAAACTACGTTTGCCTCCTGTTACATCGGTAGCGAGTGTAAATTATAGTAGAGAATTCTATATAATTTAATAAAAAGTGCGCAAATTGTGCGTTATCATCGAAGCTAGTGTGTTATTTGCGTGAATCAGTTGGCGACCTCGTGTTAGTCGTATTAGTTCCGAAATTAGCAGTACAGGAAGATGAGACGCGACGTAATTTAAATATTATGACATGAATTCAGAAATAAATTTTGCGTGTGGTTACGAATTTATAATGTCGTGTGACTACAGTCAACCGTATGATAACAGTGTTTGTTACTGGGCATCGCTCAGTTGAGTTTAAAAATGCCGAAGGTAGCTGTTTCTGCCACAGACAGACTTAAAGAATATAAGAATGAAGGATTTATAATTTCTTGTGGCATTCTTATGTGCAAATATTGTGATTGTCGGTTAGATTATCGCAGGAAAGATGCATTAGACAAACATTGCAAATCGGAGAAGCATTCAAAACGCCGAGAAAATTCGCGTCTTGAAGTTAGTGTTCCTAGAGTGGCCACCTTGAAAGAAACATTATCAAATGCTAGTCGTGTGAAGGATATGAAAGAAGAGTTTATTTTGGACACTACTACTGCGATTGTGAAAGCTAATATACCAGTAGAGAAACTAGACAATCCTGCTATCCGTACTTGGTTTAATAAGTACGTTCGCGGAAGTGGAGATTTACCATCAGCAAATCAGATTCGTCAGAAATACATCCCCATGATTGGCGAAAGAAGGAGGGAAGAAATTAGGGAAGATATAAAAAACAAAGACGTGTTTCTGCTATGTGACGAAACAACTGACAAGAATGGTAGGTGTGTTTTCAACATTCTTTTTCGTCCATCAGTACCATCAACTGAAATGAACACCCATCTGGCTGCCTCTGTTGTTCTAGATTCTGCCAATAGCGTAAATTGCTCCAATGCGATATTAGACACCTTGAATTCCTATGAAATTGAACGGGAGCGTGTAGTGGCAGTAGTTACGGACTCAGCACGCTACATGACAAAATGTGTAACTACTCTTCAAGGATTGATTGAAGAATTAAGTCATGTCCAGTGCTGGGCTCATAAAGTCAATCTTATCGGCTGCGTATTTGAAAACGAGCTGGACGAATTGAACATGTCTATAGTAAAGACAAAGAATGCCTTTTTAAATACGCGAAAAAAAAAAGCAATTACGTTGCATTTCTAAGGGAGAAATATGGAAACACAGAAAAAGAGAATGAAATTCTAGCTTTCCCAATGCCTATATGTACAAGATGGAATTCATGGTTTAAGGCTGCAATGTATATGGCCACGCATGTGGAAGATCTGGTAGAATTTTTCAAAACATTGGAAGATTCAAATTCTGGGGTCAAATTTTTCCAACAAGCATCGACTTCAACAATACAATTTATACAATTACAAGCATTGTATGTTTCTGTTGTTGGTGCCTCTCTTATGGACTTGCTTAATTTCTTGGAGGGATCTAAGTACCCAACAATTTACTTACTGGCTGGGAAGCTAGATGACCTTGAGGTAAAGCTCAAGCTATTAGGCGATGGTGGAATGTTCAATCATACGATCCTCCAGAACTTGGAACAGCTTCCTCAAAAGATGCAGATAAAGGTTAAGTCCAAGCTTACGTGTGTTGCCCAGTCAGCTCTAGTGAAAGTCAGGACTTTAAGGACCACGGATCCAGCCAGGAAGACTGTAGAAGCCATCGGGTCATTGTTTGATCCTCGGCATGCACCTAAGAACGTATCTCCCACAGAACTGCTCCAATTTAAGAAGAATGCCCCATTTCTTACGAAGATGGAGTCTCAACAGTTTTTAGAGGCTCACAGCATTTACCTGACTGCAATCAAGAACCAACTGCGTCATGAAGATAATGTGAATGTTCCAGAGATCCTCATGGGATTAAGGCCTGCTCACCGAGACTATGCAACAGCTGCATTAAAGTGTGTGTGGTATCCTTGTTCAAATGTGGATTCTGAAAGGTCATTTTCGAAATACAGTCTCATAGTAAGTGATAGGACGCGAAAATTGACATCTGCAAATGCTGAGACTTTAACCATGATCTACTTCCAGTGATTTCACCGCAGTATTTGGATAAAACTGAAAAAGGTATTCACTGAAATGTGTTTCGAGATGGTGAATGTAAAATAAAAATGTGACTTCCATATAAGTATTATCTCATTCTTCCATAGCCATGTTTAACGTTTTACCCTGCTGTTTTGTTTTTTACTTTGTTTTATTAATTGTTTATATTTTTAAATGCACTTATTGTACAAACCTTATCGCTTTCCAAATTTTAACATGTCATCCCCCGAAAAAATAATAAAAACACAAAACACCACCTTTTGAATTTTAAATCAACAATTCTTCAAAAAAATAACAACACTTTCTAACACCTCTACCTATAACTCTCACATTGTAGAGAATACTTGCATCAAATTATACAACATTCCCCAAAGCGAGGAGAACGCCTAACAAACATTGTCTATTCATATCACGATACGTACTTTACAGTTTCATTTATAATGGTCAAATACTAGAAATGAGGACTGGCGCGACATAAACCAATACCGGTATACGCATAACCTTATTACTCTAATGTTTAAAAATGAATCTATACAAACGATTGGAATTCCTTTTATTAGCACAACCAAATTAAACTACGAAATAATTTCTCCAAAAACATCGCTTTATTGGCGATGAACAGTGGATATTATGTGGCAATAACAACAGCTATTTTCAAATTGATTTTTACCGTATTCGGTTGTTTTCATTACAATAATTGATGTTCCCACATATCGATTATTTAGCCAAAATTTCCATTGCTAGGAACTCTTAAATTTCAAAAGTTTCGGCACGAAAATGTAATAAAACATTTAATATTTTTCGGTAAATTGGGCACTTTTCGCATTTATGGGAATAACTCGCAAGAACCCCTAGTTATCGCACTTTGTCGCACATTCAGTTCCGCAAATTCTGGGTATACATAGTCATAATAGTTACCAAATAGTTGAAAAATTGAGAAAAAAGTAAAATTCGCATTTATCGCAATTGCGATTTTCTCGTATCTCTACTCGTGCTTCAAAGATCCTGTCTAGAATAATTTACAAGAGGATGGAAAGCCAGATAAAAGCAGAATTGGGTGAAGACCAGTTCGGTTTCAGGAGAAATGTAGGAACAAGGGAAGCTGTACAAGTCTTAGGCTGATTTTGGAAGGTAGAATAAAAGATAAGAAAACGTTCATGGCATTTGTAGACTTAGAAAAGGCTTTTGATAACGTTGATTGGACTAAATTGTATGGCATTTTGAAAATGATTGGAATAAAGTATAGGGATAGGTGGGTGATCTACAATCTATACAAACAGAAACCAGACAGTAACCATTCGAGCTGATGGACATGGAGACAGAAGCTGGTATTCAGAAAGGTGTGAGGCAAGGCTGCAACATATCACCCATACTTTTCAATCTTTACATTGAACAAGCAATGAATGAAATTAGAGAGAAATTTTAAGTTGGAGTGAAGATTCAAGGAGAAATAAATTCAACTTTTGAGATTTGCTGATGACATCGTCATCTTGGCCGACACACCTGAGGTTTTGAATGAGTTTTTGAATGGTATGGACTCAGTCTTGAGGAAAGAATTCACGATGAAAATTAATATATCTAAAACAAAAATATTGGAATGCAGCCGCAATATATCAGAAACCTCTATGGACATCAAATTGGCAGGGGAAAAACTAAAGGAAGTAGGAGACTTCCGTTACTTAGGAAGCAAAATAACCAGTGATGGACGAAGCAAAGAGGATATAAAAAGTAGGTTGGCTCAGGCAAGGAAAGCATTTCTACAGAAAAGGAATCTGTTGACATCGAATATAGATTTAGGTATTAGGAAGACATTTTTGAAAACCTTTGTCTGGAGCATCGCACTCTATGGAAGTGAAACTTGGACTATTGGTGCAGCAGAAAAGGGGAGAATTGAAGAGTTTGAAATGTGGTGATACAGGAGAATGATGATCAGATGGGTAGATAGGGTTAGGGTTACAAACGAAAAGGTATTAAGACGAGTGAAAGAGGAGAGATGTTTCTGGCGACTGCTAATGAAGAGAAGAGATAGGTTGGTAGGACACATACTAAGACACCCAGGAATAGCAAGCTTAGTTAAGGAAGGAAGGGTCGAGGACGAACTGTCGGGGTAGACCAAGGTTAGAATATGTTAGATTGCCTCAGATGAAGGGTGTGGTAGCTATGTAGAGATGAAACGATTAGCTCAGGACAGGGAGGCACGGAGTGCTGCATCAAACCAGTCAAAAGACTGAAGACTCAAACAACAACATGTAATGACTATGAACGGCCTCTCAATAGGGGTGACAAATCAAACTTTTAGGGGGATATATCCCCTATTCCCCACTCCTGGGTACGATTGACAAATAGAAGTGCCACTACTCGAACGACTGGGTCTGTTGTCAGCCATTACAGCGCACAGATGCCAAACATGCGTTAAATATTGCCATCTCTTTGAACAAATGAATAACTTAATACGCATCGTATAAATGTAAACAGAGCAGGTAAGTCAACTTTCAAATGACATCGCCCCAAACAGCTGGAATGTGGAACTGAATTGGCACGCGAGTAGCAACAAACCATTTCTCAATAGCACCACCGCGTGGTAACATTCGTGATGAACCTTTTAGTCACTAGCACTCTGAAGGTGTGTTGAAACCAAACAATTTAATTCTTTACAAGCAATAAAGCCCAATGCATGGAAAACCTGTTACTGGCTCTAGGAACTTCATTGACTATTTCTAATATACCATTAGGTGCAAATGGTTGTAGCTTTTCCTCATGTGGAAAGAGGTATCCATTACCTTTTGAGTTTTTTCCCCCATTTCATTATTCACCGAGTTTTTAAATAATCGACATGGATGTTTTGGAGTTTTGTTTCTTAGCATGCATCACATCTATAATCCGATTATTCACATTGGAAAATTTCTTCAATACTCAAAAATAGTTTCTTAATGACAAAATTTGTTCAAAATGGTCCTGGAGAACTCTAGAAATGAGCATTAGTGTATGAAGTCCTGGCCAGCACCCCGGCATCTCAAAGCCGCAGTAATAAGATCATCATCTTATGTATAAATGATCTAGATCTGAAGATGTTCATGTGAACAACAAAATGCCATCCCCCCGTTCTGGAAGTGTGTTTTATTGCAGGTATTTCAGTGGAGTACAGTAACTATCTCATGAAGATAAATGGCCTTCCTTATACAGTACATATTGACCAACAATTTTACACAGAACCTGAAAATAAATGGTTCAAGTTTTCTATATCGATATAAATTACCAAAACACGTATAGTGCAGAGGTTTCCCTTACTAAAGCAGTTTCAACATAATGACTAGTGCCGTTACCTTACCTGCTTAATCTTCTCCTCTTTTTTTTTCAGCATAATTTTGTCCCTCTCTTCAAAAGTAAAAGGCTTCACGGTCGTATTACTTGGCGTCCATTTAGATGTTGGGACACCTAAGTGACATGGCTCTGCATTTACGGCATAGTTTTGCCCATCTCTCTCCTGCAAGAGGTACAGAAAACTAAGCAAAAACATTAACCATGATGGATAATGTGATTAATAGACTTGTTAACTTTTGTTAATTGAGTACCGAGATACACCTATACTATAATGTTTATTGTAACAAGTTTCCAAGCCTTCATACTTTCAAAAATTCTTTGTAAGGACGTCCACTTCGATTAGACTTTTATAATCGAAATTGTATTCTTAAGAATTAACTATTATTTACTACAAGCTGTACCCGGCATGCGTTGCAATGCCAATCAAAGAAAGTGTTGGCTTTGTAATTTTGTTTGTTGAAGTGCTTTTGGATGTACAATTTTTTTTTTTTTTTTCCGTTAACTGCCTCTAAACTACTGTAAAATGGATTTACTAATCCAGAAACACTCGTGGGAGTGTGCACAATAAGTCACCAAACTTCCATCGCATCCGGATGAATGGTATCTGAAAGCATACGGGACTTAGTTGAAACTATTTGTGCACCATCACTCATTTGTTGAATCTACTCGTGTGTTATCAATTGTAAAATGGATTTACCAAGTCAGAAACCTTTGCAGGAGTATACACAACAACTGACCAAAGCTTCATCACAATCGGATTAATGGTATATGAACGCATAAAGGACATACACAATCGCGTAAAAAATTAAAAAATATAAAACACAGTGTATTAGTATGTTATACCAATGCGACCCATGCTGATGAAAACTATAAACATTGTAGTATTAGCAGGTGTGCCTCAGTGCTCGATTAATAATCACATGCTGAATTTAAAATTTTGTTTATAGGTAGAATCACACATTTACAACTATTTAATTGGGCATATTCGTGGTGATTGACTGATAGTTACCATTCAGCTCTTACTGATAGTTACCATTCAGCTCTTAAAAGGAACATCATTACAGTTAATTTAATTACCACAAAAGTAACTGTTGCTAGTAGCATGTTACACCCAATCCTGCTAGGGACCATGCAATCAAAAGATACCTCGACTGCACCTGTCATTCACTACCTTTAAATGGCACACTCTTACAACATTAGAGGTCAATGCCCCAGTCTCTGTCTTTGCTGCAGAGGACCCAGCTGTATCGTTAAAACTCGTGCTGCACATAATTTTATGAATGTGGTCATGATGGATTCAACATGAGAAGCAAGAGCAAACATCAAAGTTTTGCATTAAGCTTGGTAATTCGGCCACTAAGACCTTTGCAATGCTTCAGGAGGTCTTTGGCAATGCTGTGTCGGGATGAATTCAGTGTTTCAACTGGCACACTCAATTTTGAAATTGACGAACATTGTTGAACATCCCATAAAAGAAAAACTGCTGGAAATGTTGAAAGAATCTGTTTACAAAGGTCAACAGCCATCTTGCAAGCAATGTTCCGTATGAATTAGTATGTAGTTTTTTACTACGAGAGTTTACAATTTAAAATGTGTTAGCACATCAGTTTTTTTTTTTAGCAATCTAGATTTTTTAGAAGATTGCGTAGACATCACCTTTATCCAGGCTTGACTGCGAAGTAACTGTAAAGGCTTGGTTTCTCAGAACCGACGCATGCGAGGCCTCGCACATATCCAGACTACACGAGCTTATGGCAGTGGTTTCTCACGCTGCGCGGTGCGCAGTCTGCGCAACTTTGCAGTGTGAGACCCCGCACTCATTCGTCCCGCCAGATTTGTGCGAACTCAGCAGTGCGAGGCGTTGGCGACATTGTTTCTGTTCTTATATTTCCACTGTTATAAGCAACACGCTGAACTTTACGGACGAAATGGGTGAGAAACTGATTGAAAAAGGGTGAATCCACCCAGTGTTGTATAATTTGCAACACAAGATCTACAAAAATAACGTTATTTACGAAAGACACCTTATGGAAAAATGATCGCAGTGAAGTTGGAAGTTGAAAGACATCGCTGTCTTCTCGGCCAAAACAACGCAGGATGATTTCCTCTTATCCGCTTCCTCTTCCAAGACTAGCACACAGGCTGCGAGATCCATTGGACAAGACTTGTGCTCGGCAACTGTGATCTGCCTCGCAGCGTGAGAAACCACAAACCTCGCAGCGTCATTGCGACAAAAGTACGCAACGTTGGCCTCGCACGCGTCGGTTCTGAGAAACCAAGCCTTAAGGACAGTGGGGAGAACTACGCCAATCTCTGAACATCAAGGTGCCTATTTAATATTTTCTTGTGCCTGATCACGTGAACCTGTGACCGCTATGACAGCTGGAATCTCACCAAACTGTCTGAGAGCAGCGCTGATCGCTTATTATCGCAATATTGTTTTTATTTCTGGCAGCAGACATAACGAGTGAGAATTGTACAAAATGGGGTGAAGAAATCTGCAATCTGTAGGTGCTAGCGCGAGCTTTGCAACTAAGCAGGCTCACGCAGATACTACCCGCAGCTCACAGTTTTGTGTGGCAGATGTTTCCCACCGCCTGGCTGCTTGCATACATTGCCCACAGTACATTTCCTCTTGTGACAAGTTGAAACAGTTCCTTTGCCTTAATATCCGAAGTGTTCACCGAGAGTACAGAGTTTCATCTCACATATTTTATACATAGATATTATTGGGATAATTAATGAAGAAAATACATTTTAAAAACCCACAAATCTGCAAATAAAATCTGTAAATTAATTTCAATATACAGCCTGTTAAATCAACAACCTGTTACACATAACTTAATTAGAATCGAGATCTAGACAGGAAAATTAAAGTTGTAAACCGCACTCGTTCCAGGTTCCGTATTGACCACGTTTACAAGATGTATAACACAATTTACACTCGCCAAATCAATACTTTAAAGTAAAGTATTGATTTGGAAAGTGTAAATTGTGTTATACATCTTGTAAATTCAAGTTGGTCACACAATTACTCAACAGGAACACGAGGATAAACAAAAACAAAAATAATCAACACAATGACAGAGGGAGGTGTGACAGAGGGATTAAAAAAACAACTTCTTAATGCCCTTGTCTGGAGCTTGGTGCTCTATGAAGATGAACTTGGGACTGTTGGTGCAGCAGAAAAGTGGACAATTGAAATGTTACAGGAGAATGATGAAGATTAGACAGGTAGTTGAAAGTAGCAAGTACCGAGCTGAGAGGGGGGAAGAGAAATGTGGCAGGCGAGTGGTAATGAAAAGAAGAGATAGGATAGTAGCGCACATACTAATGTACCAGAGGATGAAAGGAAGGATTGAGGGCAAGAATTGTAGGGGAAGGTAAGGGTTAGAATATGTTGATGATGATAAATGTTGTTTTAAGGGGCCTAACATCTAGGTTATCGGCCCAGAGAATATGTTGAACAGACTGTCTTGGATATAGGGTGCAGTAGCTACATAGAGATGAAAATGAGCTCAATTTGGGGGTTAGCATAAAACCCTGCATCAAATAATTTTAAGGACTGAATATTCAAATAGTTCAGACAATGCTGGATAGACCTAATCACTTACCTCCAGAATTGTAACTTTCATTTTTGGTTTTGTAATCGATGGCGTTTTTGCCACAGTTGGAGGAATTGCCTTCTTCTCGGGCAAGCCCAGAGGATGTTCAAATAATCCTTTGGGGACAGGGTTAGCAGCAAATTTAAATAGGGGCTCTACTGGTGGGTCCTGTAAAGAAGAAATAAGCATGAACAAGGAAAACGTTCATCCCAGATTGGCATACATTAATAGTATTCACATCTGTGATATTTTGAAGGGGGGGGATAGGTAAGAAGTCTAAATATTCTATGATAGGTTCAGGATTAAAGCAAGGAGACAATTGATTTATGGAGTTTTGGAACTCTTGCAGTGCTCAGTGTCTGCCGTCATCAAAATCCGAAAAATTTTCTACAGGAATTGGACCCCTTTAAGTTGAAGATATATTTATGTCACACTCTCCCACCCAACTAATTACTACCTAATGAAGTTAGGGAGGGAAGCAACCGGAAAAATTGCCCATTGATGGAATGGAACCTGTCCCCAGAAATCTGGAATATCTAATTTAATTAGCCTGATAAATAAAAACATAATACCATAATCATCATCATCATCTTGCACAGTTTCCAGCCACTGGCCGGGTCTGTTTGGAACACAAGCCTCTCCAACGTCTTCTGTCTTCCCACCATCTCTCAGCCTCCACCCTTGTCCAGTCTTCTCTCTTCTTCACGCTTTCTTCCACCCCCTTCAGCCACCTGTCTCTCGGTCTTCCCCTCGGTCTCTTTCCTTCCCACTTCGTCTCATGTACTCTCCTGGGTATCCTCTTCTCCTCCATTCGTTTTACATGTCCATACCATCTAAGTCTAGATTTCTCTATACCATCCTGTAATGGTTCCTCCTTCATTAATTCTCTGGTCCTCTCATTTCTTATTCTGTCCATCTTTGTAGCTCCAATACTGCTTCTCAAGAACCTCATCTCACTGGCCTGTATTTTGCTCTTCTCCCTTCCTTTCATAACCCAGGTCATAATACCATAATACAGTATATAAAGAATTTAATAGAAGCGAGAATGGGTCTACGATACAGAAAACACAATGTTAGAATTCAACTACACATGCAGGATACCTTAAAATGTCTGCAAAATACTACCATACACATGCTTCCAAGGATTTACTACACATGCAAATAACTATTTAAATCTGTATGCACATGATAATCGCCACGAATACGTGGTAGGGATTACCGGTAACATTTATTTTATTTTGTATCGTAGATACGTTTCATTTAGGTAGGGACATTGTTCACACTCAATCTTCATGCTAGCTAGCTCCTGATCGGAGCCTTGTAAATGTCAACACCAAAGTTTAATGGGAAATGACCAATTACTAGGCTACCTTAAATTCATCTTAAGTATGCTTCAATTTAGTTGCAAGGATTAAAATAATATTACATGCAATAATTCCAAGACTTAATATTTTTAACTTGAAACAATACAACCTAACTTGCTCACATTTATTAGGTCAAGACTAATAATATTTTAAAGACAATTAAAAACAAGATGTTCAGTAAAGAACATATAGCCTACTTTCTCCTAAATGCATGGGTATTGTTATAACTCTTTGTCCTTTTCAAGGAGTATGATTGAATGTTGGTTGTAGGAGCTTGTTGAAATACAACGTGCTATAGGGATATTAAACAAGAATATGAGGTGCCCTTTGCTAGTGCTACCTCTGTACCAAATTTCGTTCAATTCGGTTTCACCGTGTTTGAATTGATAGGGGGAATCGATTTGCACACATACTTGGCCACCATCTGCAAACTATTGGGCTGATGTTCTTGCAGTTTGGTCAGAATATGTTTCCCACATAAAGATATGGAGTTGCAAAATTACGTAGAGACTAGATTATTAGGTTGGTCGTAATTACATTTTAGCTTTTAACATTTGGGTGGCCGCGATTACGTTTCCATCAAGATAGCGGTGATATAAAACATGACACTGAGGTGCCCTTTGCTAGTGCTACCTCTATACCAAATTTCGTTCCATTTGGTTTCAGCGTGTTTGAATTAATAGGGGGAATCGATTCTGACACAAAGATGGCCGCCATCCGCAAACTATTAGGCGAATGACCTATTAGATTGGTCAAAGGATGCTCCCTCCATAAAGGTATGTAGTTGCAAAATTTGGTAGAGATCGGATGATTAGGTTAATCGTAATTTGATTTAAGCTTTGAACATTCGTGTGGCCGCCATTACGTTTCAGTCAAGATGGTGGCAATATAAAACATGACACTGAGGTGCCCTTTGCTAGTACTACCTCTGTACCAAATTTCGCTCCATTCGGTTCCACCGTGTTCGAATTAATAGGGGGAATCAATTTTGACAAAGATGGCCTCCATCCGCAAACTATTAGGTGAATGACCTATTAGATTGGTCAAAGGATGCTCCCTCCATAATGGTATGTAGTTGCAAAATTTGGTAGAGATCGGATGATTAGGTTAATCGTAATTTGATTTAAGCTTTGAACATTCGTGTGGCCGCCATTACGTTTCAGTCAGGATGGCGGCGATATAAAACATGACACTGAGGTGCCCTTTGCTAGTGCTACCTCTGTACCAAATTTCGTTCCATTCGGTTCCACCGTGTTCGAATTAATAGGGGGAATCAATTTTGACATAAAGATGGCCGCCATCCGCAAACTATCAGGTGAATGACCTATTAGATTGGTCAAAGGATGCTCCCTCCATAAAGGTATGTAGTTGCAAAATTTGGTAGAGATCGGATGATTAGGTTAATCGTAATTTGATTTAAGCTTTGAACATTTGTGTGGCCACCATTACGTTTCCGTCAAGATGGCGGCGATATAAAACATGACACTGAGGTGCCTTTTGTTAGTACTACCTCTGTACCAAATTTCGTTCCTTTCGGTTGCACCGTGTTCGAATTAATAGGGGGAATCGATTTTCACACAAAGATGGCCGCCATCCACAAACTATTACGCTGATGACCTATTGGTTTGGTCAAAGGATGCTCCCCCCATAAAGGTATGTTGTTGCAAAATTTGGTAGAGATCGGATGATTAGGTTAATCGTAATTTGATTTAAGCTTTGAACATTTGTGTGGCCGCCATTACGTTTCCGTCAAGATGGCGGCGATATAAAACATGACACTGAGGTGTCCTTTGCTAGTGCTACCTTTGTACCAAATTTCGTTCAATTCGCATTCACCGTGTTCGAATTGATAGGGGGGGACAGACATTCAGAGTACACACACTCACACACACACAGACACACACACACACACACAGACTCACACACACACACACACAGACAGACACACTTTTTTCGCCCTGTGTTGATCTCATAAGTCTACTTTCATTTTTTGCAAAAATCGAAAGTAGGCTAAAAAGACAAGATAATAAAAACGGTTGCCTAGTCAATGTAATTTGAAACAGCAGCATATAAAATTTAATCTGGAATTTCTTGAGACGATATATATATATTAATTAATGAAGCATAATTGGGGAAGGTTTCTTCTAATCTGCCACGATCTTATTAATAAGGAAAATACTTAGAGTAGAACCCCTTTTTAACGAATATCGGGGGATTTGATATTTCTTCCTTAGAAGGGGGTTCGAAGAAAATAGGCTATATATCACAAGAAATAATGATACAGGTACATTTATGTCTTCAACTAATGTAATGTCAAGAAATAATAAATGAACATGTTAAGAAATACTAAAAAGTCAAATTAACACAAGAATAACAGAAAATATTTACGAAACAGCACAGGTAACGGATTCCTTAGTGGTCCATTGGGAGCAAAAGCTGCAGCAAGGAAAGGAGAAATAGGTATTACTGACTTGTAATTGTAACTTGAAGGAACAGAGGCCTAACATATATTAAGGATATTTGTGAAGACAGACCATGAGAACTATGTGAATAAGCATAAGGTATTACCCTTCACTTTCTGAAGTAGTCCAGTAAAGTAGTTCGCTTTCTCTTGCCCAGATGTCTCATGGAAAGAAGTTCTCTCTTAATTTGGTTGAGAGTGTTGATGAGCTCTTCATCCACACTGAAGGAGGAGAAGTACCGGCGGACAATATCCAAAAGTTGGTTCTGCTGGATCCTCTTCTTCTTCTTCATCTTCCTCTTCAGTACTTTGCCTTTTTGCATCATCACAAAGGTCTCCAACATTCATCTGTGATGGTGAGGTTAGGATATCATATCACAAGTAACAAATTCTTCAAATGTTGTGACAGTAGAATCCTTTGATACAACCCACCAATCTTCCCCAATGTCATCAGTAGAGTCTTCTTCATTAAAAACTTCTGAGATAGCACCAAAACCTGCATGGCCAAAGCAGTTTTGAATAGTGGTCGTTGTGACTAGTTGCCATGCTGCTACAAACATATGCATGGCTTGGAGTATGTTCAATTTCATTACCTCATTTCTTTCGAGGAAAGAAACAGCTCTTTGAACCAGGGCCTTCCTGTACTTCACTTTCACAGAATGAATAATGCCAAGTTCCAAAGGCTGCAGGTGACTGGTGCAGGTAGGAGGAAAGAAAACCACTTTGATATTCCGCAGGAAAGACGTATCTGAAGGATGAGCTGGACATCTGTCTATCACCAGCACTATTTTCCTTCCTGCCGATCCCATCTTGGCATCCAAGCTTGGTAAAATTTTTCGAAATATCTCCGATGTCATCCATGCACTTTTGTTAAAATCATATTTACATGGGAGTGTACGGGCGTTCTTGAAACATCTTGGATTCTTAAATTTTCTAATTATTAGTGGGGGTAATTTTTCACTCCCGTTGCTGTTAACACATAACGCTGTCAGTCTTTCTTTACTTTATTTTTGCCTCAGTGGCATTTTTCTCCGCGAACAGCGTAGGTTTTGGACGGGAGCAAGTTGTAAAACACTCCCGTTTCATCGGCGTTAAAAATATCCTTAGCATCATATCCTTCAAGAAGTCGAGGCAAAGTTTTCTCTTTCCAGTATACAACTGTATTGTCATTAATTTCCGCACTGTCGACGCACATGTTTTGGAACGAAAGATTGTGCCGTTTTTTGAAGCGATCAAACCAGCCATTAGAAGCATGGAAATCGACCAAACCCAGCTTAAGTGCGATTTCTTGAGCTTTTTGTTTAAGTATTGAACCCTTATTGATCTACGATAAATAAGTATTCATATTTATTATTATTATTATTACTACGGCCCAGGCAGTACTTGAGGAAGTCGACATGGATAAAGGGAGGCCAGCGTTTCGTAATGATTGCAACAGGAGCAGAGCTGGTAGCTATTCTTGGGGGACGGCTAGAATTAGTCGGGTTCAAGGCCAAATTGAGCAACTACATGTACTAAATTGGAAGCATAAAGGAAGGATCACGAGTCACTCGCAACGAACATACGATTGAATCAGCCAATCACAAGAGACCAAGCCATGACCACGCGGTGGACAGCGTCAGTAGTAAAAAGCCCGCGGATTTGATTATCTAAAGAACCGCCGAACGGATTAATCTCTGCACGAGTGCATTGAGACGTTTGATTTATTTGAAGAAGAATGACACTAATCCCATCTTTGTGTGATAAAAACTCTGGAAATTTTTATCCGATTCCACCCCACTCCTCCGTCCCCTGTCAGTTTCTAATAAATAGTTTGACATGACGCTACTCTTAAGTCATTCTTTGTGGAGCCTTGAGAGGCTTACTTCACGCCAGTTTGCATCGTGATTTTAACGCTCTGAATTTAGTGAAGTTATTTTATTTGTGAGCTCTGAGGAGCTAAAGTCACATCAGTTGCATTAACGGATTTTAAAGCTCTAGTACATTTTATTCTGAAATCAACTTTATTTTGTGTGCTAAATATTTCACGCCAGTGCGTGGTAACTTGTAACATTTACTTAAAGACGACCATTTCAGCTCTGAGGGGCAAGTCTTGTAACACCCTAATTAGCGCTCACCGGAGCGAAGGTCAACAGTACAGTACGGAAATACCGAGCAAGATAGTGACTGCCAGTGCAGCCAAGATCTTAAACTTGTTATCGAGCCAGTGACGTGGTCTCGAGGTGTATATTTTATGTACAAATTGCAGTGTATTTTTCATGTGTTTTATTGTGCGTGTGTGCGAGATATCTAGGGCCAGTCTTCGCAATTAATCGCATTAGGACAATTGTGGGCGAATTGAGTAACCTGCAAGCGATTATAGATAGGTCAAATAATTAACATTGAACTTTTCTGCCAAGGAGTCGATACCAAGATGATCAGCACGTGGTTTGGAGTTGGGATGATCTTCAACAATTCAACGCAGACGACCACGATGGAGTGTTAATTTGTCCATAGGGGCAATGGGCTGAGGAGGATGTCCTTAGTTCTACAAGCAGATCGGTGATGTACAAAAATTGGATTATTTCAATTATGTAGTTAGATTTGGCCGGGGAACTTTTGTAAATAGTCATGTTTCTTTTCTTGTTGTTTTAGAGTTTTTCTTGCACCGACACTAAATGTTTTAAATGTCCGTTGGCGCGTGGCCAAAGTGTTTGTTAGATATTTGTTTTTCCTTGAGTCATATGTAATGTGCGCGGCGTGCGTACGTGCTTTTTGTCCATGCAAATGCGGAACCCGTTACATTCGATAAATGGTGCTTTATTAACGTTAATATTTGAAATAGGATTGGGAGGAAATTACTGTAAGATATTTGCTGAACAGGTTATTATTCATATTAGGGTTGCCAAGCGCACCAACTTAAAAGTAATTTTTTAGAACACCTTCGTTCTAATTTTGATAGATTTTTTTTTTAGTCCTTTCCAGGTTGACTAGTCACGGCATAGAACGGTGACGCCAGCATGTGGAAATTATTTGTGTCTTTTTATTTCAGGGTCTGTCAAAACCCATACGTGTGATTCTGTGTGTGTTACTGTGTCGTGTGTGTGTTGATTCTACGTGAGGAGGGGGTAGAGGTCCTACCGCCCTCATATTATTTTGTTGTTGTATTTTTGATGGAAAGACAGGGTGCTCTAGGGAGACCGCTGTTTCTTGTCCATATTATTCTGACACACACACACACGTATTATTGTGCTTTGGGGCACACTTCTTCGAGATTCGACCCCATGTCCTGGGAGGTCGAGATATTGACACGTGGGTTGACAGATATGCAGAGTTCCACAAACCGCCCGTTTTGCCTGTGACTTATTTTGATAGGCAGTCCTGATTGTCCGACTGACCCCTGTAAGCTTTCATGTAGCAAACCTGTTCATTGTGATGGTTATTTTTAAGCCATAATTAATTGGGGAGTTCGCCATGTGTGTAACGGCTTGTTGTACGTTGTATGGGTAAAATATTGTATTATTAACGTAAATGTTGGCTGTGTGCCTATTGCTTTGTTTATGACTCGATTCATGTAATTTTTGTGTGTCACACCTGTGCGGTGTAGTGGTAGAGTACTTGTAAATTTTGACGGCGGTCATTTGTATATTTTTATTGGTCACGTGTTAATGTACTTGTGTTGATTTGTGTGAGAAGTCCTAAGTTTTTAGGCAGTAAATGTTGCTACGGCAAGTTGATTCCAATTTCACGGAAATTTTGTGTTTGTTTATATTAGATTTAGGAAGTGTCGGTTTAATTTTAAGTATTGTAGTTGTGTTCCCCCGTGTCGGTCTAGCTCTAAGAAATGTGGATTCGTTGTCTGAATGATTATTCTGGATGATGACGAATCACGCATTCATTGTACACATCGTGATGCATGTAGAACGACATACGCACATATATGGTCAATTTTGTTATTTTTATCTTAGGGACACTTGGTCCAGGTAATTAATCTCTCCAGAGATTCGGCCTAGTTTTGGCATTTTTATTAAGTGGGAGTCAGATGGGAGTTGTTTTTGTTAATTGTTTGAGTGTAAATATGGTGATTTGTTATTAAATTCATTTGTTTTAACCCTGGCTTCACTCTTTCCTGCATGTTATTTTGTTATATGTTACCCTGCAAGTTAATGAAGCGCCTTGACAACAACTTACGATATGAACCGTTACACCCCCCGAAACTGAGTCTCATATGCTTCTTTGCAAGGGTTCAGTATGTTCCCGTCAATTGGAGCGTTCTCACTCCTTTTTCCCTCGAACCATTTCATTAAAATGTTTTCAAGTTCCTCGTACGGCGAAGAACGAATATTCTTCCGTATTGTCCGCCGTAACTCGCAGTACAACTCCTATCACAGACACAAAAAAACTCTTAGCACAGCTTCCAACAACACAGGAACAAAAACAGAGAATGAGCCTTCAGTCCGTACCCCTCGCGTCCGCATGATTCCTAAGCAGCGATTGGAGCAGCGGGACAGAAGTGCCTAGCCGGTGTAAGAGCGCTGCGGCTATAGGTTAAGGCAGCCGACGTCACTGTAGACATTACCCGACTAAAACTGTGCTAACTCCCTAACGGTTGGAGATAAGTACCGTATTTCCTCGCATATTCGTCGCACTTTTTTTGCCAAAATTTCGTGGAAAAAAGCAGGGTGCGACGATTATGCGAAGAATATTTTATTTCAAAGAATATACTGTATCATTATTTGCTGCACGGGCCAGTCATTCGCGTAGCGTGAGTCTGGCGTGAGTCATAGCCCGCAGTCAGAGACAGGGTTCTTTCTTTTAACAAGGTCACGACAGGTTAACGCTCGCAGAATGTGCTGACGAAGCTGGCCATTTGCGTTGTGGTTCATAGCCCGCAGGCATAAATATGAGATTACTTTCTCCTGACAAGATCACGCCAGATTAGGCCTATAAACTCGCGGAATGTGTGCTGGCCGTTCGCGTCACAGTTCATAGCCCGCAGGCATAAAGACGAATTACTTTCTGCTGTCAAGATCACTCCAGATTAGGCCTATAAACACGCGGAATGTTCGCTGGCCGTTTGCGTCACAGTTCATAGCCCGCAGGCATAAAGACTAAGAGTACTTTCTGCTGACAAGATCGCGCCAGATTAGGCCTAAAAGCTCGCGGAATGTGCGCTGACCATTCGCGTCGCGGTTCATAGCCCGCAGGCATAAATACAATATTACTTTCTTCTGACAAGATCACGCCAGATTAGGCCTATACGCTCGCGTCACACTTCATAGGCCGCAGGTCTAAAGATGAGATTACTTTTGCTGACATGATCATGCCAGATTAGGCCTATAAGCTCGCGAAATGTTCGCTGACCATTTGCGTCGCGGTTCATAGCCCGCAGGCATAAATACGATATTACTTTCTCCTGACAAGATCACGCCAGATTAGGCCTATACGCTCGCGGAATGTGCGCTGGCCGCTCGCGTCACAGTTCATAGGCCTCAGGTCAAAAGATGAGATTACTTTTTGCTGACATCACCACGCCAGATTAGGCCTATAAGCTCGCGGAATGTGCGTTCGCCGTTCACGTCGCGGTTCATAGCCGGCAGGCTTAAAGATGAGGTTACTTTCTCCTGACAAGACCACGCCAGATTAGGCCTATACGCTCGCGGAATGTGCGCTGGCCGTTCGCGTCGCGGTTCATAGCCGGCAGGCATAAAGACAAGATTACTTTCTCCTGACAAGATCACGCCAGATTATACCCTCGCGGATTGTGCTAAGTGACGAAGCTTGCCGCTCTCGTCACAGTTCATTGCCCGCAAGCATAAATACGAGATATCTTTCGTCTGACAAACTCGCGCCCGGTTATAATGTCGCGGCAGCGTGTGCAACTGACTGGCGCACAAATACGAACATGCTATGCGACGATTATGCAATGAAATTTATAAACCTATTTTAGTGTTTGAAAAGTGGGGTGCGACGATTATGCGAGGAAATACGGTATATGCGTTCGCGGACTTTTTTGTAGAGCTTGAACAGCTCTACATTTCGTACGCATATACTTGGGGGTCTATCAATGACGGTTCAGGCAGCGTAAGCCATGGAAGGCACGACTTTCTACTTATTCCGTAATTTTTTCTAGAATACATTTTCATTTTGTAGAATATCCATAAACATTTTCAGTTTCTTATTGCTTATTGCTTTTAATCTTTCACCTAAATCGCGTGAAGTCAGTCATGCCTCTAGGCTGTATAGCTAGTCTCAAGGTAAACAGCACTTCGTTCCCAGACAGCAGTCATTCCAGTACTACCTACAGTTCAATGGACATAACTAACCAACAGCGTCTAGCTTGATAGCGACTGCTGCTTGCCAGTAACAGTGATTTCCAGCGGCCGTGCCAATTTATCACGGTTCTATACATCGCTAAAGGAGCGATTTCGTTTAGCGCGTCAACTTCGGACTGAGATTACGTCAAAACTGAAGTTAATTTACATTCAAAACAAGTTTAGAAAAAAGTATCTTATCGACATATTCGTTACAACGGGATGCGCGATCGTACTTTATGTGAAATATATTCCTTAGAAGCGGACTTTTCCTTATATCGGGGTTCGTTAGAAGGGGGTTTAAATAACACTGTGCTTATGGCGATTTGGCTGGGACTTACGAAAATCTTCGTTAAAAGCGGGCACATTAAAGCGGAGTTTTACTGTATATTTCATTGCAAGAACAACTCAATCACACTCCAATCAATTCTTCATTACTTTCTCAACAGAACACAACAAATACCTCCATCTTTCAACAAATCTTAGCGCATGAAAAGCCATAAGGCCTAAACAAACCTTTTTTCAGTGCGTAACAACATAACATTAAATACACACATTTTACCAAACCTTTCCATACTGATCGGCATAGAAACGTCTCCTATCGTATCCACAGGGCCCTAACCAACACGAGATCACAGATTACAAGTTACATATTTTAGAAGGTGGCGATGGTGAGATTTTAATACATGGCGTAACTTGGTGTAATTTGGAGTCTATGAAATTCAATCTCTAGTACGGGTCGTTAAATATTACCAAGTCAACCCGCCCGAAGCCCGCCGGCCTCAGGAGGTAATTGAAAGCTACCCCCAATTGTTTTATTATAGCCAACAGTCAGTCTTCTCTTTTCCTTTGATTGTCATTATTACTACTCATGCGATACCAACTTTCCGACACTAGGAAGATCGCCATCCGCCAACCTTAAATTCAAAACTTCTCTCTACATGCCTGCCGAAGGACTAGCAATCCTCGTGCACATTTCGCGAGTTATTTAGTTTGCCTTGCGCGACTTTCAGAATTGTTGTAAGGAATTGGCAACTCAAACTAACACTTGGGGCGCTGCGGTAGGTCTGGATAAGTAGGGTAAAAATACTCAATAACACGCCTTTGATATGAAACACTTTTTATGTATCGGTTATAATCAGTAAATGCAGTCCCTAAGATAATGACAGTGTTATTTTTAATTGTATATATGTATAACTGTGCGATACACGTGATCTAATTTGTGTGTTCCACTGGGTTTTATATGTCAATTGCATATTATCAAGCATCGGTTGTCTGCTGGTATTTGTTTTTGAGCAGTTCGAGTCATTGCGCTGTTACGTTTAAAAGCTATATTTGAGTTTGCTCACTGTACCATAGACTCTAGAAATTATTTGGTGCTTGGTAGGGCGAATGGATGAGTTTAAATAACTTGTATTAAAACTCGGGGGAGACAGGAATTGCTTGATTTGGATCGTTAGCAAGTGGGTTTGGTATCTAGTATCGGACTGGTAGCAGGTTCTCGCAGAGTTGAAATTTACTCTGCGAAGTCAAATTAGGCCTATATGACTCGTAGTGGAATGGCTCAGATATCGCAGAGCGAGGTGATGGCAGTTGGTAGGGTTATTGGAAATGAACTAGGGATGAACTACTGATGAAGCTTGGCTGTCTTGGTACGGCTTGGCTCTCTAGGTGCGGCTTGGCTCGGCATAACAGTGAACAACCCGTCCTGTTGCCTGTATTTATTTGGTATCGTCACCTTTCGGCTATTGCTATTTGCATCTTTTGGAAAGTGATGAAAACTTATATCCGCAGCCCTCTTATACATCGACTTACAGCCGTAAACTGAGCAATATACTTTGCTTTTACTCATTTTGCACTCGATTAACGATTAAAAGTTATTACTTATGTATAAAGACACGAAGAATTTACAACGATCTGCTTACCAATACAAGAAACCATATACAAACAGTCACCACGTGACAAATGTACCCTACTTGGTAAGTTTCTAATTTTTACCGCTAGATGTCATATCAGATAGCTGGAGTTGCCAAAATGTTGTCCGGGCTTCCAAGCTCGAAAGACCTGGACAGAAGATTTCTTAGATCAGAAATGAGTCTTAGGAGACATGCCTAACATAGCAGGTTCGAAGCAGGAGTTTAGAAGATATAATTGTGTTTTAGGAGACATGCCTAACATGGTATGTATTAAGAGGGATTTTAGAAGATCTAATTCTGGGTGGAGGCTTTAATGAATGCAACTGAGTAGTGACATGTGACGGGAATGGCTAATGTGAGTAAGATACAGGAGTTGAACATTTTAATCGCTAGACTGTGTTATTGCATTTTTTCAGTAGTGCCTTCAGCCACGTAGCAGTTGGCCAGCGTTTGGTCATTTTAAGTACGGGATGATGATAATTCTTGTTTTAAGGGGCCTTAGATCTAGGTTATCGGCCCCTAATGAAATGAAATGAAAGGATGAAGATAAAAACAGCCCACTGCCAGAGATGAAACGAAAATGGTTGATAAACAGGCAGCGAGTCCCAATAATTGTGCCTCATTTAAAAACAGTAAAAGGGGGATGGTAATAAACAAAACAAATAAGTCATAGTGAACAATAATATAGATGAATGCAATAAAAAACATAAAACAAGCTAAAACTGAATTAAAAGTCTTAAACTACGTTAAAACTTGAAAAAGTAAGCACTCTCCCTCAGGAACCGGATGACGAGGTCTGCTGACGGCCCGTCATCACGGAGAATAAGGGAGAGGGGGTTAGGCAGTTTGAGAGTCATGTGCAGATCGGCTAGGTCCAAACACTCCAAGAGAATGCGTGCCACGGTAAGATGGGCACCGCAAGTACACACAGGGGGGGGGGGGGTCTTTGCTCTTGAGCAAGTGGGAGTGCGTAGCTATCCCACGGCCAATCCAGAGTCGACAGAGTACCACAGCTTCCTTCCGGAGAAATCCACACATTCGTTGTCTCCTTGATGCCTCTCAGTTTGTTGGGCAGGGGCGTGGCACACCACGCTTCCTTCCAATGCAACATGATAGAATGTCGCAACTGAGAGCGGACATCACTAGCAGGCACCTTATATGGTAGAGAGGGGAGTGTGACTGCCTCTCTTGCTGCCTAATCAGCAAGCTTTGTTTCCCGCAATACCCATGTGGCTAGAAGCCGCACGAAGGTCACCCACGCACTGGACCAGCGGGTGCTTCGGGAAGCACACATCAATCGCTATAGAGCATCCAGCGTTTAGAAAAGACTGTGGGGCCTTATGGCGAAAGTGTTGCTAACTCTATGCAGAGGTAGCGCTGACGTCATACGTTATCTTCACCCGCTTCAAGTACTGCCCTTTCATAAATTAGTGAGACAACACAACCCCAGCAGCTACCTGAAATAGAACACGCCCATGAAGGAGCAGTTTTGCAGGTGTTAACGGATTGGACCAGTATTAAGGATACCGTACGCAAAGAGGACCAATAACGACATTCATTTAGTTGTGATATGACGCATTACTGATTGACAGATGTCGAGAACACAACCCTTCCTTCTCGGATGTATGCTGACGATGTTATCAATTCTTACGTCAGCAATACTGTGGATCATCACCTCTTTTGTTATTAGTTAGGCTATAATTTAGTTTCTTTCAATTATAATCTTGTTGTTTTGTTTAGATTAATATTTGTCATATTGTAGCGAGTTATCCGTGCGGTTAGGGGCGCGCAGCTGTGAGCTTGCATTTGGGAGATAATAGGTTCGAACCCAACTGTCGGCAGTCCTGATTTGATCGAACAGAAAATAAAACAGACACACAACAATAACACCCATGGCGGATGGTGCTTCAGAACTTATGATGCCGGGGGAACTGAGCACGTGCTCCACTCCAGGCGAGCATGCAGCACAGGACGAGGCTCTTCTTTCCAGCGTGCTAACCTCGAAAATTTTTAAATTATTAAGATGTAATATAAACGATACTTGTATGCAATAACAAAGGTAATCAATCGGCAGATAATTGTAGGAAGCTATTATGACGAAATATATATATGTTCCGAGTTCCTTCAATGATAAAAGGTGAGGTAACAAAACCAGTGTAGGGGGGTTTCCCGTTAAAAGTAAAAGCCCATAAGACCCACAGTCTTTTCTAAATGCTGGATGCTCTATAGCAGCACACTACGAGAGCCAGTACACACAAGAAAATGATGGTGATCGTCTAATAACGTGTACCGCAGAGCCTCTAAGAAGGCATAAGAGCTCTGCTGTGAACATACCACAGGCCTCAGGAAGTGGAAAGAGGAACAGACGATTCTCAAGCACAAATGCACAGCCTACTTTCTCGTGTACCCTCGAACCGTCCGTGAATAGAAGCCTCGATCCTGGATACCGGCCAACCACGGACTGGAACAGCCTCCGAAGGACGGAGGAGTCCGACTCATTGCCGGTGTGCAGATCCAGGATGATATCAGGGCGAGAGACCATCCATGGAGGAGCCTTGCAAGGTACTCGGACGATACAGGAGACAGAAGGAATTGGAACTGCCTATATGAGTCATCCAAGCGTATCTCAGCCGGCCGAGTGGCTTGGGCGAGCGCACCATACAGCCAGCGACACGGGTTGTGAAACAAACATGGATAGTTTGGATGAAGTGACATATGTCTGATAGTTGCACCATAGATCAGCAGAACTTGTTGGAGCCTCAGGTGTAAAGGAAGTACACCAGCCTCGGCGAGCATGCTGACGTTCGGGCTCCTCCGAAAGGCTCCGGTCGCCAGCCACACCTCCATGGGGGATGCTGTCCTGTTTGGCAAGTACGGACTTGCGTGCAGAACCATATGCTACACTGCCATAATCTAACCTAGATAAAATAAGTGCCCTATAAAAACGTAGGAGAACCGTGCGGTCCGCCCTCTCAAGATGTGCTGCTAAGAAATCTCAACATGTTGAGTTTCTTAGCACAGACAGTTTTCGAACACCGCACTTGTGGCTCCCAAGTTAAATTCTTGTCGAAAAGGAGCCCAAGGAACTGGTACGTAGAAAAAACAGGTAAAGCTACACCTCCCAGTTAGAGCTCAGGATCGGGATGGAGAGTGAGCTCTCGGCAGAAATGGACAACAGAGGTCTTAGCAGTTGAGAACCGAAAGCCATGTTCTAGTGTCCAGTGTTCCACTCTCCCAATAGCTTGTTGTAGCTGTCGTTCAGCGACTACCATATTTTGTGCACTCTAATGTAGAGCGAAATAGTCTACACATAGCGATGGTACAACTGCTGGACCAGCAGCAGCTACGATACCGTTTATGGCAATCGCAAATAATGTTATACTAAGTACCGATCCCTGTGGGACTCCATTTTCCTGTACGTGATATGTCTTACTATTCGGACACTGAATAGACGAAGAGCATTGTGGTGTTTGAAGCCATATTTTCAGTGTTGCCTTAGTAAACAAGAGTTTAGTGCTTTTCAGTCGGTCAACACGAATGTACCCAAAAGAGATGGGTTATGCCCTAATCCTGAAATAAATTACATGAGATTAATAAAACACTAGGATGACCAGTTTCGATCGTCAAGCGATCATCATCAGATCCAATACACTTAGGCTATAAAATCTATGTTTGAAATACAGGTGAAAATATTTACAATATGTACAATTATTTAGTTGCAGTATTGGTACTGCAACTGTCAGTGTATGCTAAATGCAGTATATATGTTAGGTGAAATGCTAAATGGTGATGGCTATCCGGAGATTGTACTTTAGAGAGATTATATGGTTGTAAACTATGGTTAAACTATAAAATTTTAGGCTAACTACTTATCTGATTGTCTTCCGTACTACAGCTATTCGCAGTTTCCGTGCTCACTTGAACTCGCTGTGCGGTCGACTGCGAATAGCTGTAGTACGGAAGACAATCAGATAAGTAGTTAGCCTAAAATTTTATAGTTTAACCATAGTTTACAACCATATAATCTCTCTAAAGTACAATCTCCGGATAGCCATCACCATTTAGCATTTCACCTAACATATATACTGCATTTAGCATACACTGACAGTTGCAGTACCAATACTGCAACTAAATAATTGTACATATTGTAAATATTTTCACCTGTATTTCAAACATAGATTTTATAGCCTAAGTGTATTGGATCTGATGATGATCGCTTGACGATCGAAACTGGTCATCCTAGTGTTTTATTAATCTCATGTAATTTATTTCAGGATTAGGGCATAACCCATCTCTTTTGGGTACATTCGTGTTGACCGACTAAAAAGCACTAAACTCTTATAGACGAAGAGGCAGAACATTCACAATAAAGACCGGCAAGTTACCTCAGAATCACCATTGATGCAGGGTAGAGAGGATGCTATAACGACAAGTGGTGTCATAGGCCTTCACGAGGTCCTGTCTCTGAAGAAAAGCGTTCTGTATGGTGGTCTCCAGACGTACCAGATGGTCTTTGGTACACAGAGATGCCCTGAAACCACACTGGTATTCAGTTAGGAGACCCATGTTTCTCCAGAACCTACACCAGTCGCCAATTGACCATCCTCTCAAAGAGCTTGCACAGACCATTTGTGAGACAAATAGACCTGTAACTCCCAGTCAAATAGGGATCCTTATCGGGCTTCAAGATAGGTATAATTATAACTTCCTACCATTGCGCTGGAAACACCTTCCAACCAGATGCGATTAAACATCCTGAGCAAAGAACGAATGCTCTGATCGTTAAGGTGTATAAGCATCTGGTTGTGAATATTATCCGGGCCGGGAGAAGTGACCTTGCCGAGCGCCAGCGCACCGCGGAGTTCCCACTCCATAAAGGGCACATTGTAATCCTCTGAAGCGCAAGAGGCAAAACTGAGGTGGGAGCGTTCTGCCACGCGCTTCAAAGCTATGAAATCTTGATCATAATAGTCTGAACCGGATATAGCCGCAAAATATGATGAGAGATGGTTTGCAACCCGATAAGGATCTAACCAATTCATTATCACGTTTCACATTAATATACCAATAACGTGTCACACAAACGCCGACAGTTCTTGCAACAAATTAAATGTGTTAAAACTGAGAAAAAGTTGCTGCGAACACCATTTCGAAGAGCAATTCATCTTAGTATACAAACCAAAGAGAATGCAGGCAAGATATGAAACCATAACTTTCATTGGCCGGATTTTAAACTTGACCCTTCTACTCGGCCATAGTGTGGCATCTTGTATTGGATATTGGGTGAAGCCTATTGGCTACACAATTCGATATCCTGCCCAATCGCGTACGCAAAATGGCGGTCATATCGTCTGAATAAATAATGTAAAAGAATTTTTTTTTGTCATAAAAGAGGATGAATTTTAGTTAGAATTTTAAAAATTTTTAAGAATTCATAGATTTCCAAGAACTGACTCAATAAGTAAGGAGGGGTACTATGAGAGATTTTCAAGAATTTTGTATTTTGGCTCTCAAAAATGAAGGGAGGGGGGGTACTATAGGCGAGTAAATATGGTAATAAATAACTTAAGAAAGCCGTATATATAAATTTAAACAAAATTATATAAACCACGTGTAAGCACATGTCACATTTGTAGGTTAAGAAGGAAAAAAAATGACTTCACGCATTCTAGCCTTTTCTCTCGATAAATACGAAAAAATTAAAATAAATATCCGAGGGCTTTTGTAGCCTTTGCAAATGCGAACAAGCGTCAATATCCACAGTGTTTTCAAATCAATTTTGTGAATTTGTTAAGCAAAACTATGTAGAATATTACATTGTTCTGGGTGTTACAATATCTATTATTGCAGCCAACAACACAGCACAACGTTTGGGAAAAACATTTTCACATTTTCTAACAAAGTGAATAAATCCTCATACAGTTCATCAGCTGATCGCATCATACAACACTCGGACCGAGGAATACCGCAGCTTCTCTGAACGTCCACTTACAGCAGCACATCAGTAAGCCTATAGAAACAAATGAGTCGCCTAGATGCAAAAGTGTCCATGTCCACCATAACTGGTTTTGAGAAAAAGTGGAAAATTTGTTTTTACTGGGTGGATTGGTATAAGCCTACACTGTTTGTCATATAAATAAGTATGCATTAGTACAAATCTGCTTGAGCTATTGACAAAAAACCAGGAACGCAATGCTTGCAAGATATAAGCAAAATAAAAATGGACAGGGACACTTTTGCATCTCATTTTGCCGATGGACACTTTTGCATGCAACTGTAATGGACATGGACAGTTTTGAAACAGACTAGAGACTATGTGAAGAGAAGACATGTGATGATCATAAATCTAAATTTTTGTATTCAATTTTTAATTTATGGAATGAACATAAATCTACGTAAATTTGTGCATTTTTTAAAACGTACATGGTGTAATATCTGACAATCTGCCACGCACTTAGTAGCCTACATCATACCTGGAACAATGTCTTGATCCTCTCCTGCTAGCCTAATAAGTTCTTGTACTATAACAGAGTTAATCTCCCTCCATACTATAATGGCAAGATTGTATAGGTATAATTGCCTACTGTAATAGACACTCTGATCAGATATTTTAATTCCTTTGGCAGTCGAAAGATATGGGCAGAAATTGTCTCGCATTTCCTTCAGCGATGAATAGAAACAACTTGCTTCACTGATCTTCACGGCGTACTCGCTTCTGTACAGCCCCCCAGGGTTCTGCATCCCCTGGAGGACACCCCCCCCATCATCTATTTAGAAAGGTCAGGTGTTGTTTCCGCAATGCCTTGATCAACATTACTGACATGTTTCATATTTATTGTGACGAAAACAGTGCGTATAACTTTCAGCATCAACGTTAAAACACACAAGGGCTCAATGTTTACATACATAAGACGGCCATCTTGTATTAGTCATCTGACTTCAATCTTCATTGCGATTGGTGGAAAGGGACAAGGCAAGTTTTGAGCCTCACTTACGTATGGACATGGACAGTTTTGAATCCTACCACACTTTTCGAGAGCTGGTATTCATAGGACATGGACAGTTTTAAGCATAAATAGCATTTCAGGCATGTGTAATAAGTCTAGCTCTACACTCCAGTGTTGCCAACTCGTTTTTTTTTTTAAAGTGGACATGGACAGTTTTGCATCTAGGCAACTCAAATATACTGTATTTTCTAGAAAATAATTCAAAGACATGACAAGTTCTTAAAAGTCGTCAGAACATCAGTGGAGAAGAGGTGAAGTTCTTTTTAGTCTCTCTCTCTCTCTCTCCCCCCCCCCCCCCCCCTTCACTCATATCTGGGAAGACTCTTTGGGTGTGAATAACATCTACTGCTTTTAAGAGTTCATAGAATGGATTATACACAGCTCCCATAAACAATACAGTCAAAACATTGTTGTAACATCTTAGGATCTGATTCATTAGTTTCCATTTTGAGGTGCTGGTGTGTTATAAATAAGCTCAGCATCTCAAATTTTAGCAACAATAACTAATAATATAATAATTCATACAATACTTAAGAATATACACTGCAACATAAATGCAGATTTAGTAATTTTTAAATTTCTTGTTCACAAAATACTTTTTACAATATCTGAAGAGCCATGAAAGACAGAAAGGACAGGCAAAGAGGAGAGGTCTGCAGGACAAAATAGAGGGGAGGGGACTGAGAAAAGACGAAGACCAAATTAGGAGGGAAAACGAAAGACAACCCAGGCTTTAAATGCCCTCGCATCATAGGAGCTGGGAGAGGACAAGAGTTGACCGTGGTAAGTTGACAGGAAAGATGATGAGAGGAACCAAGCACAAGTGGAATCAGTGTCAGGATAAGCTGGGGGCCCCAATTGCCAACTCATGTCACACCAGTTGTAAGCCCATGAAAGGGGCTTGGGTGAGGTTTCAATGACGAGTTGGATCAAGGTTAATGAATTTCGCCTGTAACGACCTATACCACACTTAATACCCGTCTTCCTGAATTATGATATACTGTTTCTAAATCCACAAACAGCTTGGAGGATAAACATTATTCAAGTAACTCCCTAACAAATTACCTTTTTTTTGTAAGTTGTCAACTTGAAAGGTTCTATTTTTGTATGTGGCTTGCTCTCCACCCGATGACCAAGCTGAGGAGGATGAAGGACATTTTCCTTCACAGGATTTGCTTTGATGTGAAAGCTGGAAAAAGAAAATAATAAAAAAATAAAAAAACAGAATTAATCAAAAGCTAATTACATTTAAACTGATTATTTAGCCTCCAGCCAATATTTCTTGGTTTTTAGAAATCCCTCCCTATTTAAACCAATCTTATTACCCCCTTAATATTTTTATATTCTATTACTTATTCAGAAACTTATATCCTATGGAGTGCCCACTAATCAAAATTAATCAGAATACGAAGTCTCATCCCATTATATACAATCAGTTATTTATCTCACCAAGGATGATAAAGCCATTGTTAACGCGCTACCTCGTGCCTCGCTGGCATCGGGAAAGCGTGGGTTCGATTCCCACCTCGGCCGTCCTGAAAATGGTTTTCATGGTTTCCCATTTTCACCAACAGGCAAATGCCGGGACGGTTCCCTTCAATAGGTCCACGGCCGATTTCCTTCCAATATCCCTTCCCTGACCCGTCCTGAAAAGAAAAGTACATGGCCATTGGCTGCATTAATATATCAGTTATTTATCTCACAGGGGATGAAAAAACCATCGTTAAAAAGGTGTGTAAAAATAGTGTAATTTTTCTGAAGATTTGTTGGATTAACAAAGCAAATAGTGGTGTGTGTTTACATTTTGGGGTGAAAATCCCAACTCTCAGGTTTAATATAATAGTGCGACTGTCACATTACAAAAAGTTACCCTCCCCTTCCCCCCAAACCAATGAACCGATTCTCTTCATTGAAGGGGCATGTTATGTGTTCAGTGGCATTTCTCCTACCACGGCAAAGACCTATTCTCAAATCTAGGGGAACATTTCATTTTTTGTAGTGTCTCTCCAAACCCTCCCTATTCAGAACTCCACTTGTGGAACAGGGTGCAATAATTGCCCGTGTTCCCACCTGAACATTACTCCTTCCTCTGCGATAATTATTTAATGTGGCTTAACAAAGGTGTCCTTTTCTTTTAATGAAAGTCAATCATATGTTTCAGTCATTTCAAAACCACTACAAATTAATTTTGTCAGACATCATGGCACATGGTGCAACCTCACCATATCTGTTTTGGCGCCTTGAGGTCGAAACTGGTAATGTGTTACACTGTCTAACATGAACCATCAGCTGGCTAAAGCCAGGTGGAGAAAGTGACAATTTTGTGTGCCTGTGTTGGAAGCTCCATTGCAGACTAGCGCGTATGAACGTCAGGAGTTAGAAGCACACCTGAATCTTCCTCGCAAAGACTGCAACTACCAGACAGATAACATTCAAGACATCTTCCAGGAACACGAAACCAGAAGGATCCTTCCTGTTAACAGCGATTTGTGAAGTCAATAAGGTAACAATCTTCTGGGTTCAGACAAACTGAATACTAACATACTTCGACGGGAAGATTTTTGCGTTAAAAATTTCAAACTTTCTGAATTAGAAGACTTTCTTTTGTTCCTTTTGTAACATTAAAATTGGACCTAGTTGTTCACCGCACCACGCTCTACAGCTAAAAGAATGCAGTTATTTGCTTGTTTTCTTTGCTTTGTATTTGCATTTATTCTGAGGTTATCTGGGTGAATTTTGGTATTGGGATTCTTGTTTTGTTTTGCACCATTTCTGGTGTTCTAAGTTTTGGGCTAGCTAAGTTTTCCTCATTAAGGCAGATTGCAATAACCTGCTCTATACCTGGGTTTTGCCATCGCATTTGTGCTCCCTTGGTCGTCAGAAACTTGAAATTAAGTTACAGCTTGGTACTGCACCAGGCTTCAGGAAAATTTTGGGCTGCAATCCGAAAATTCTGATTTAGGTCAAGCATACACCACAATGTCAAATCACTTATATTTCACATTTCCACGAACTCTGGACAGCTGAATGCCCGAAAACTTCATCTATATAAAATTCTGCTGACTATTCAATGACATTTGAACGGTGGGTTGTACCATCCCTCTCCGGCCAAATTCCCTGGCCTAACTTGGGCAATCTTGTGCCCTGTGAACATTGCTCAGTTGGTATTGGCGCATATGTGCGGAAAAAAGGAGTTTTGTCTGAATACTAGGTACGACGCAGCACGTTAAGGGCAAGTTAGTCTGCTTCCAGCCATGTGAGTTAAGGTTTTGGTGGACATCAGGTGGCTGGCTGGCCCACCCGTGGAGTATTAAAGGTATTGTGAACTATCTTCATGTTCAAGTGAACTATAAACAATATTCGTTCTGCTCGAACGATGATTTTTATATTTATTAACGTCAGCATAATGGCCTCAGTGCGGGTGTAAAGTGGCCATGCCGAAAGACTTTAGTTCACTATGTGGCTTGCCACGTGGCCCTTGTTCCTTTTGCTCTTGGGTGATCTGCTCTTGCCAGTTCAACTTATTTCTCGGATTTGATTTTCGGGCTTATGGCCGAGTTGCCGAGCTCGTAGGCTATTTTCATTTAAATATCAATACATGTGGTTGGCCACTCCAAACAACGTAGGGTACGGCGCCATTCCAACGTAGTGTTATTTTATTTCAGGATTCTCCCAATATCAAATGAAAGACTTATTTACTCACTTTGATGTGCATTTCGTATGGGTAATAGTTTGCTTAATAATGAGGTGACATAACCCTTGTCATTGTCGCCTCTTGTTTGTCTTTGTTGTTGGCTCATCTCGGGCATTGTCGTTTGATAACTAGGGAGTTCTATCACCAGCCTTCATGGAGACATAAAGCAAATGTACAGACAAATTTTAATCAATTTCGAACAACAAACAACGAATTATCTGGCTTGAAGCACCTTCTAAACCCATTAAAATCTAAAAACCGTATGGGCTTAAACCAATGGCTTTTCTTGTCATTCGCACTTTAAAACATCTTGCCAACCAAGATGGTCATTTGTTTTCTTCTGAAATTTATACTTATGTGAACATATTCTTTCTACGTCGATTTTCTATTTTCTTTTAAGAGTATATCAGAGGCTATCGAGCTGTCTCTAAGTTTAAAATCTTTACTTAACAGAGGAGGATTCTTACTTAATCTGTGGAACTCAAATTCTGAGGAACTCCTGTCAAACTTCTTACCAAATTATCCTGTTGGTACTTCAGTAGACCTTCTTCAATTGGAGGATGCTACTAAAGTTTTGGGAATACACTGGTATCCCAAAGTTGATTCATTCTTTTATGAGTAAATTTGTCTTCTTCACCTCCTCAAACTAAACGATAAGTAGGCCTACTATCAGAAATAGCTAAAATATACGACCCCTCTTCAATTCATTGCACCTGTAATAGTTCTAGCTGAAGTTTTTATGCAAGAGCTATGGTCATTGAACTCCGATCGAGATGATCCTATTCCTCCTCCATTTTTTTATTATCCATATTGGTCCGTATTGAAATAGAATTCCACTTAATACACTGACTTCGTTCCGTCTTTTCAATACTGTTTAATTTACAAAATGCTGTCCTAGTACATGTTTCGGACACTTCTGTGTCCTCCTTCAGCTAGATAACATGTTAAAACCTTTATATATCTAGTGATTGACATGTTTTAATTAGTTATAGAAAGGGATAGACATTTTCCAAGTGTATGGACAATGAGACACCCTGTGTCCACATTAATGACTTTTTAATGAATCACAATGTTTTGAGTGTATATTTTTAAGCTATAAGGTCTTAACAAGTTTTCTAGTTGAAGGACACAGAAGTGTCCGAAACATGTACTAGGACAGCATTTTGTAAATTAAATCGTATTGAAAAGACTGAACGAAGTTAGTGTATTGAGTGGGTCCTTCTCTATTGCAAACATGGCTTTCCTTTCGGCACAGTCTTCGTGATCTCTCATTAATCGACATTCCTAGAGTACCAATTCCGTTCTCCTTCTCTTATCCTGGATTTGCATCTTTTTGCTGATAGCTCTACCAAAGCTTGCATCTTTTTGCTGATAGCTCTACCAAAGCATACGGATGTTGTGCTTACGTTGTAAGCCGCTCCCCTTCTTTTTTCTCCGATTTGTGCTAAATCTAAGGTTGCTCCTTTGAAACCCGTTTCATACCTCGTCTTGAACTCTGGGCCGCACTGCTTGCTGCTGAATTAGCTAACAAACTCAAACCAACAATTAACTAAGTTCTCACACACTTATTTTTGGACAGATTCCTCTATCGCTTTGGCATGGATATCTAAACCTCCTTCTCATTGACAAACTTTTGTAGCTAACCGAGTTGAGAAAATTCAAAATGTTTCTAAACCAGAACAATGGAACCATGTTTCTAGCAAAAACAACCCCGCCGACCTCATTTCTCCTAAGTCACTACCTCAATCACCATTTGTATTGGCATGGCCCTTCATGGCTTTCTGAAAAAATTCAAAAACGACCTTCCAACCCTCATTTCACATTAAAGACTATTCCTGAAATTAGCAAAAAGTCTTCTGTCTTTGTGTTAGCCAATACTCCTTCCCTGTTGGAAGGTTGTTATTCTTTTCAAAAACTAGTACGCATCACTGCCTATCTGCTTAGATGGAAATTTTGATACTAGATCAACCTCTATTTCCTCAACCTTATCTTTCTGTTGTTGAACTGCAAATTGCCACTACTCAAGTTCCTTGGCTCACCCCGAGAGAAGTGTTTTCATTTGAAATGAACATAATGGCTAAAGGTCAACATCTCAAAAAACACAGTAGGCTCTTTTCTTGATGACGATGGTTTGTTAAGAGTTGGCGGCAGACTCTCTCTTTCCGAATTCTCTGAAGGAAAGAAACACCCTATCATTCTTCCTTCCAAACATCCTGTCACTCGGATAATCATTCGTCAGTTTCATTATCAACACTTGCATGTTGGTACTAGAACCCTTCTATGTCTTATACGTGAACAATACTGGCCAGTTAACGGTTTACATGAAGTCACTTCTGTCATACATAAATGTATTCCTTGTTTCAAAGCTAAGCCTAAGCCTCATCAGTCCCGTGGCTCATGATCTCGCGATTAACGGTCACGTTAAACTACAAGCTTTAAGCCTCATCGGCAACTTATGGCTGATCTTCCCTCTTTACGTTCTGCCCCTAGGACACCGTTTTCCTTCACCGGCATTGACTAGGGCGAACCTTTTGTGTACCTTTGTGCTAAAAGAAAAATTCTTCGAAAATTATATATCTCTGTCTGTATGGTCACTGGTGCTATTCATCTGGAACTCTTAACTAGTGCCTCTACTTCATATTTTCTTTCTGCTTTCTCTCGATTCATTTCACGAAGAGCCATTCCTTCAGAAGTTTTTTCTGATAATGCCTAAACCTTTGTTGGAGCTTCTCAGCAATGGTATAAAGACCTTGATACATCCCCATTTCCTCTAAGAGAAACGTTTGAGGCTTTCTCCAGTGTCTGAGTTACAGAAATACACCCTTTAAATTTTAATGCCATCAAAGGAAGCACCAAATGATCACCGCAAAAAGCTGCTTTTCTATCTCTTTGTTCCCCTCGTATTAAAGAACAAATTTCCGATTACTCTCATCTAAGACATTTCATTCCTCCTTATGCTCTCCATCAGGGAGGACAGTGGGAATCTTGTGTAAAACTGACAAAAAAAAATCATTTAAAGAAAACTCTTGGCTATAGTTTTCTAACTTACGAAGAATTAAACTCAACTCATTAATTATTCTCATCGAGGGAACTGTCAATTCACGACCTCTTTATTCTCTTTCCAACGATCCTTGTGATTTCCTTTCTCTGACCCCAGGTCATTTTCTGGTGGGCAGTTTTTAGCAGCGCCTCCCCCCGTTGTTTGATCGTAAGCTTTGCCTATTTTGTTAAAAAATATAGAATCTCTCAAAATGCAGTTTTGGAAGAGGTGGAAACTCAAGTATTTGAACTCACTTCAGAGGAAGAACAAGTGGCAGCTCTCTCGGTCCAACCTTCAGGAGGGCGATTTGGTTCTCCTCAGAGACCCAAGTCCTCCTCTTGTATGGAACACTGGTCATGTTATAAAATGTAACTGTTTTAAATAATAGTAATGGTCGGGGTAATCCAACAACAAACCCCCTACGTTGGGCAATCAATGAAACATTTCTATTCATATTGTAACCAAACTTTTGTTAGGTTACAGAGACTTACTGTTCTATTAGGTTGCCAGACATGGCTGCCTGTTAGTGGAGCACCATGGAGAGTCTGGTGTGGTCTGTGCCCATTGGATTCTTTTTTTTGGTGGTCTACGGATGGGTGGCCTTGGCTATGGCATATGTGTTTTGGCAGATTGGTAAAGATTCCTTGACCTGGCATGGTTGCCGGAGTGTTTAGAGTGAAGTGGGAGGCAAGATGGATGCTGCCATATGGTGAATTGAACCTAGTTATTTTTTGAGAATGGGAATCATCTGTTGATTGTGAAGAAGGCAGGCAAAATGGAGGTGGTCTAAAAAAAGTTTGTTGGTTTAATAATAAAATAGGAGCAGAAGAATATTAAGCTTTGGGAGTGATTTAATCTTATTATGAAGATATTTGTAGATACTGAAAAGGAGATGCTGGTAAAGGAAGATTGCATGTAGACAAAAGGGTAGTAATAGCATTGTATTTTTTTTATTTCGTTATGTGTCCAACATCATCTCGACCCAGAGATTACAGTGGAATCTCGTTATGTTTTTCAAGGGACCGAAAAATTTGGACGTCATATGCGGGAAAACGTACTACCGAAAAACGCCATACTGCATTTACAACGTATAAGAAAGAACGCGGCGTATATATGGACGTTAAATCGCCGACCTTAGTAAGTGATTGTATGCACAACTACAGTCACGACATAAACATAGGTTATCAGTAACTTACACGGAATAAATTACATAAAAATGAATTACTGTACCTCTACACTACAGTATAATACAGGGTCTTTATTTTTGCTTAGCAAGGACATTCTCGCTCTCGCGCTCCGCCAGTGGCGGCTCTGTTGCCGGCACCGCGCACGCATATGTTTGAAGCACGGGCTTGCTTGAACCACTTCAAAAGAGCTTTCTAGTTCAGGAAACTGTCCCTCTCACACACGTTTCCTTTTGCCGCTCACCCCTTCTTCAAATGCACGTTCGATTTCCTTCCTTTTGTCGAGAATCTTGTTCAGTGTAGACGGAGGAATGTTCCACTTTCGCGCTATATCCACACGCTTCATGTGAGGATTGCAGTCCATGTCTCGAATGTATTTCATCTTCTCATCATTAGTTATCTGCCGTACTTTCTTCTTATCCATTATGAAACACGCAATAAAATAGGTCATAACTGGACGTGAACACTAAGAACTAGAAGAAAATAGTGCGGAACATGGAAGACAATAATGCGCCTACGTGAGAAATAAACAAAGGGAAGGGGGTGAAGGGCAGCGGGAGAGAGACACGTCACCTGTGTTGTGTCATAGCTATAGCCACTTCTACGCCGTCAAACACAATTAAATCATCTACACTGTCAATAACTATCAGAGAATATGAGGCAATATCGCGTCGTGTTTTCCAGAAGCCGAATTTTATAATGAAATAAGAATAACATACGGTTCACTAACAAATAGTTCAATGGAAATTTGATCGTCGTAAACGGGAATAGAGAACGTATTAAGGGGATATATCAACATGTATTTTGTAGAATTGGGACTGGGACTTGAGAAAATCATCGCGCTAAACGGGAAAACGTCGTAACCGAGAACGTGCTAACGAGATTCCACTGTATTTGAAGAAGGAAATATAGTTACATTGATTGCCCAACGGTGTGGGATGTTACTGTTGGTCGACCCCTAACCAAGCAGAACTTCACTCTTCTGAAAATGCTGTCAGCAATCATGATTGCCTGGCTAACCTTCTTCTCTACATCAATGCTACGAAAGAAGACAACCTTATTTTACTGGTCCATTTAACCTATAAGATTCACTAACTGTTCGCCAGTAATATATGAATTTTAGCTTGTCGTATTTTTTGAGAGAAAAAGTTAAAATTTCAGCTGTTCTTTAACATAACTTTTGTGATATGTGGTCACGTGTTTTCTAATGTTTTTTTCATTCGGGTCTAGATTGACCATTTTGTTAAATGTTTACGATCTTTTTCACTTACCTGTTCTGCATTTACTCTTGCATGGTTTTAAGACATTTTCCGTAGGGCTGTTACAATTAAAATGTCATGCCTGACCATCTTTAATTCACCGATTCAAATGACAGACATCTTGCTGGTACTGTCTTCCCATTTTCTTTCTACACTTCTCATTGGTTGCAGGTATTCAGCGACCCAATCACGTTTTTTGTTCCGTCGAACTTACTAGAAGACTTCGGCTCCGAGCTACTGTATAAACTCTTATCAGCTGGACATCCAACACACTCGATGTCAACTTAAACACTGTCTGTCACTACGTCGAAACTATTGCCACCATGAAAGTCCAGCGCGCTCAAGTTATCAACAGGCACATGTTGCCTTGCTGCTCGTAAAGGCTCGGCGTACTAGTCGTCAGGCCAACTTCCAGCTGGAACACTACAATCCTGGTTACTCAACTTTGACCATGCCTAACTTAGGCTAAAACTTCGCTTCAATTAGTCAGCATGGAACATTAGCGAACTTTGCTAATCTTTTAAACTGCTCCCCCTGGCAAGGTAGCGTTATTTTTGACCTGCTTGGTCTTGCAGAGTTTTATTTCAGCAGTTGACCTGCTTGCATTTTTCAAGTGTTATGTGTAACCAACGCTTCAAGAAGATTCTACAAGAGTTAAGCAAAGTAACAATCCTTCTAAGGAACATTTTCTATGCATTTTTGTCAATAGTGATCAACATGATTCTAACTTAAAACTAGATTTCAACTTTTTACTATGGGCTCATTTCGCAGGCCATTTATACTTTTTAGATCGTAGACTATCGCAGCCGGTGTCTAGTTTATCACCTTGGCTTTCAGGATTGAGTCGCGTCGTATATCTGTTATTTCCAGGCGTTTCAGCCGACGTTGCAGCAGTCTTAATAATGGGTAGGTACGAGTTGGTGTCCGTACTCAAACTTCATACTTTGTTCAAGGTTTTTCAGCCAAATAATTCTGTATAACTTCCAATTTCTTCCAAAGACTAGCTTTGCCTTACTGTACGTAACTTATTTCCTGTTTGTTGAAAGGGATATTTGAGCCACTTACTAGTGTTTTCTATCAATGCTTTCTTGTTTGCATTTTAGGATTAGCCCTTTAATGCATACACGTGGCAATTGTTCTCTTGGATTCCCTTTTACAAATTTACTGGTTTTTGCAAGTGCGTGTTCTTGGAGATACCTCTCCTTTCTATTCTTTTATTGCCAAGTTTGCTATACAGTAGAGCGTCAATAATCCGAATGCCCGCTTTAAACATGTGAACTGTATTTTGCACAGTGCTATGAGAGCAATGACTTCGTGATTGTTTGTTTTGAATCATCCACTCCCCTGATTTCGTATAGTTGTGTTTATTTTGTTGTGTATACATACGTAAAGTATATTCATATGTAAATTTGTAAATATTGTCACTGTTCATTTTACTTAGATTTTGTAGGTTATGCCCGTTGCTCACGGTAAAATGTTTCTTAAAATTCATTTTACAACTAATTTCATAAAAATTTGACGAAAGCAAGCTGTGTTGTTCACGGTAAAATTATTTTATAAAATCCGTGGATGTATCAGGATCGCCATCTACCTATAAACTTCTGAACCAAGAATCAGCTGTTCAACACACATTGGTTTGAGAGTATGGCTCCAACAAACAAACCAAACATTGCTGCTTTTAGCTACAATATTATATGTCGTACAGTGGTAAAAAGGAAGAAAAGAAATGCTAGGAAGTCCTGGACCCGGGAATGGATAAAAAGAAGAGATGAGTCGAGGAATGCTGTCCTTTGTCAAAAATGAGTTGAGGTTAGAAGATCAGAATTCATATAGGAATTTTCTAAGAATGGAGGAAAGCAGTTTTAAAAAACTCCTAATCTTGTTGGTCCCAAAATTATTCGACAGGACACTAGATCTTGTTGGTCCCAAAATTATTCGACAGGACACAACATGAGGCAAGCCATTTCTCCTGAAATGAGACTGCAAAAGAGTTCGAAGCCACTTTATCTTCGCCTTCACATCGGCCTGGCTTGTGTTCGTTGGAATTTGTGAAACATATTCGGTGATGAGATTTCTGCCTCCCTTCTTCCATTTCTATTGTGGTATATGGGCGTTTTAACCTCATACAAACACTGATATTTCTGGTACTCGTCCAGTAAAACACTAACAGCTTCCTTAGTCCAGCCGGAGCCTGCCATTTTCGTAAGTGTTTACAAGCGAGCTTCACAATCTTCTCACCATGTGACGCCAGTATCATCATGTCAGCTTCCCTGATTGGTTAGTTTCATAAAATTAATTTTACGGAATAGAACATGTCCTATTTTATGGAAAGTTTTATCAAAGGTTTAATAAAACTTGAATTTGCCCGTGAGCAACAGAAATTTTATAAAATTAAATTATTGTACAATAAATTTGAAGGAAAATTTTACTGTGAGCAACGGGCATTAGGATCATGGCTTCTCTTTGCTGGTGGCTATTGTAAGGCCTTAGCGCTGAGCTTAGAGATTCCTTGCAATAGTCCACCAGTAAAGGAGAAGGGGACCATGATCATTAGAGTTCCATATCTGTATGGATATTTCTATTTATGATTTTTTATTTTTATATATCTTTGATTATTCTTGTGGTTTACTCAATGCTATTAAGTTATGTTAGATATTGTTAGTTCCAGGAGTAGGATTATGAAAGTTTTCGTCAGCATGAAGAAAGATATATAATGAGGAATGAGGGATAGGAATTTTTCGGTGATTTCAGAGTGAAGAAAGCGGTATTTTAAAGTGGCAAATTCGGTGGTTTCAAGTGCACTTTTCGGTACTTTCAAAATGTTAAATTTTAGGCGGGATTTTTTAAATATCATGGATAACATAACACATTTCAGTCATCCTTCAAAGTATACTTCAGTGAAGAGATCCAAATTCTCTTGTGACAAACGGCGACGCATATCACTTAACGTGCTAGTGTAAGCTGAAAAACAAAATTTCACACTTAGCGTTTGAACAGGGTATCAAAATGGTTTTCAACACAGATTCTGAGAACTTTGGAAATACAAATGTCATTCCTTGCAAAACTCGAACAATGTCTGTCTTGGTCCTGTCGTGCATCTGCTTCTTGATTAAAGTTTGCAGTTCGTTGTATCCTCTTATGACCTCACTTTCTTCCAGTGTTCCACAGAATGGCAACTTCTTAATTTTCTTTGCAAGGTCCTCATTGATGTTCATTGGCACTATTTCTGCTGGATCAAACGCACACATTTGTAAATCTTGTTTTCAGGGTCGGCGGACCTCAGGCTGATTAATATTCTAAGAGCATGGGACCCAGCGTTTACTAAAACTGAATGTATTTTCTCTCTTTTTAACACATTTCCACAACCCTCCAACAGCTCCTTAATGTTGGTACCGTAATTTCCAGAAATAGCAAGTTTAAGGGCTTGCTGAATTCTCCGTAGATGTCCATCTAGAAGGTTAACAGTTGGATAAGACTGGCCTTCTAATAAAGGGATGAGCTCAGTGATGTCTGTGCCAAATTCTTTGAATTGTAACGTGTTTTTCGTGGGGTTTTTATGCAACTGGCATAAGTCAGTAGGAAGCCATTCTATATTTATTTACGCGGCATATTGTTCAGCCAAGAGAATTTTTCATGTTAATTTATTATTATTATTAATTTATTATAATTATTATTAAGGTATTTTCGGAGCATTTTATAAAAATTATTAGCATTCAGATAGGTTTTCTATGTCTTAGAAAACGCTATCAAGCAAATTATTACGAACGACAATATCATAGAAAATTATGTGATTGCGGAATTTTACGGAGTTTTCGTCAGTTAGGGTATATCGAGAGACGTGACTCACTGGGAATTCAAGTACACGCTTAATCTTGTCGGAAAGCATGACGCAATCCTGGGTCGCAGCGTCCAGGAAAGGCGAATAGTTGGAACGGAAATCGACTTCATCATCGCCGCGCCGTGTGTAATGACCCGGAGGAGGGGAAGATCGCGTGGTGGGTCAGCCAATCAGTGAGGACCACGCAAGCTACAAGTCGGATGAAGAGTGGGGAAACGGCGGGTGCATATATCGTTCGACGCGCCGTGGAATGAGGACAATCTGTGAAATACTTGACGAGTATGGGTGCGCGTGCGAGTGGCTCCGATGTTCGGTGGAGTTAGCGACTGTCTGTATAGAATTTAACGAGTACGGTTGTACGCGGGAATCTCTCCGATGTTCCGTGGATTGGAGGACTAACTTTTGTAAAACTTAACCAGTGCGGTTGTACGAGTGTTTGGGTCCGAGGTACGGACCATAGAATTATCTAATCTACCAGAATCTCATCAAATATCGACGAAGATGTCGACGTCCAGGAGACTGTGGGAAGCTCACAGCATCATCCAGTACGAGGGAAATGTTTCGGCAATTTCCAGTGGTAAGCGCGAATGACGCAGAAATACGCAATCTCTCATTTCTCTTGGTTTTATATTTCATATGCCGGCCCCGTGGTGTTGGGGGTAGCGCGCCTGCCTCTCACCCGGAGGCCCCGGGTTCGATCCCCGGCTCCGTCAGGGATTTTAAAAACTGACGTGAGGGTTGGAACAGGGTGCACTCAGCCTCGTGAGGACAATTGAGTAGCTGTCTGACAGTGAGACAGCGCCCCGATCACGAATACCAAGATTAACGGCCGAGGGGACCCGACGCGCTGATCACGCGTCACCCCAATATCTGCAGGCCAAATGGCTGGGCAGCGGTCGCTTGGTCGGCCTTAGCCCGTCATGGGCTGGATAGTGCCAGGGGTTGACTTTTTTGTTTTGTTTTTATATTTCATATTTCAGTAACTTCATAGCTTGGGAATAAGAGTAAAATCAATAATTTATCAGACTCCGTTTTCACGTAATTTTCTATCGGTAATATTAAAATCACAACGCTCCTATTTAAATTTTAAACTTATTATTATTATTAATTTTGCTCTTCTTGTTTTATATAATAAATTCATTTCTTTTACAATGCAATCTTTGCTTTCAGTAGGTAGCATTAGATATGGACCAATTCCTTCTCCTGATACAATTGTTTGTTGGGTTAATGATCAAATCATACCACGATCTGAGTGAATAGAGTCTTGAAGGTGTTCTGCCAGAGCTAGACGTTAAATACAAATTTAGATTTCAACATTGCATTGAGGTCTTGGCACCCATTAAAACAACATAGCTTAGGCAAAGGGGGGGCTAGCAATTCTGCTACATTTGTACGCTCAACGTGGAGCAAAGTAAATACCGTTTCACTTGTCATCCCAGCCAAAGAAGACCTGCTACAGAATCTCAAATATTTCGTCATGTGAAACATTGTTGAGAAAATCAACACCAGAGTTATCAGTCCCTACTACTTCACTCATAAATTGCAAAATATCTTTCAACTGACAGGCACACTACAGAATGAAACCAAGAAGACCATCTGGTGAAGACTGGTTCAGGAAACAGTGGCACATTTTGATATGGATACTTGCCATCTAGATATTCATGTCTGAAAGGCGCACTATGTGACGCCACGCGTCGAGTAGTTACTAGGATGAAGGGGCAGGTGACCTTGCTGTTCTGGCCCTTAAAACCTCAATAACTTAGTAACTTACCAGGATGACCGCCCAGATTGATGAAGATCGCTGTATGCAGAAAGCAAGGTCCGCTATCTACCGTCAAGTTTCCGATCATTCCGTGTTTGTTGGATGCTCTCCATGCAGTCAAGTCATCAGAGAAAATTACCGCTACTACATTCGCACAAAAACAAGCGTTTGTCGGCTTCTGTGATGACGATATTTCAAACGGGCAAGCTGGTCTCACTACGATGACATTAGGGCAAAACCTGGATGAATGCCAAGATGCAGAAGAAAGTGACATTCAGTAGTTAGACTTCGATAAAGATGATCATGGTTTCAGACATGTAAGCGATGAGGATATTTACGGAATTTGACTGTCGGTGAGGTAAACTGAGATCCAGTACATGTCCAGTGAAGGAGTGATGCAACGGAAATCCCGAAAGTTCCGACAGTGAAGCTAGTGATTCTATAGTAACACTTATGTCTTATATAGAAAATCGAGATGAATTTTTGTTTTCAATATTGTTTTCTTCAGAATTGTACAATCTAAAATTAGAAAAAATAAACTATCTAAGAAACAAAAAGTGATGACAGTCATTTCTCTTCGTTTTTAATATGGGTATAATCCACATAGTGTGTCGTACAATACTATGTTATAAAGTATTATAATTATTTTTTTCTGCGTGTTCTTAAAATACATTTCAATATTTTAACCAATAGTTCTCTTTTTGCTAGGCTTAAAAACATTACTGCAGATAATTCGCGGAAATTCGTGCATCGGAAGTGCACTATAAAAAAAAAAAAAAAAAAAAAAACGAAAAAGCTAAAATTCGTGTTTTCATGTGAAATTCGCGTTTTTATGCAAAATTCGCGTTTCATGCGAAATTCGCGAGCTCAAAAACATTTATTTTCGCCATTTTTAGGGTTATTATAACACATTATCACCTGTGTATTACTTCTTTTAAAAATTCGCGAAATTTGCGATCGCGAATTTTTCCTATCCCTAGGAATGATAGAAAGCAAAGGGTACCGTGCAGAAATGTTGTGTTAGGTATGATTATTGCAGTAAGTGTAGATGTGAAAAGATGGGCTTGTGGAAATGTAAGAGTTATATGGTCTGAGGGATTGGTTTGCTTAAAGGAATGAATTGTTGGTTCGCAAGGATGAAATAAAGAAGTGGAAATGTTATTTTTAAATGAACGAAGTATAAGTTGCAGAATCAGATTGAGAAAAAGACAAAAGAGAGCTTGATGTGGACTGAAGATCGAGATGAGAGTATATGTGTATGGAAGTGCCATATGTCTACAAATGTCCCTCATGGTAAGTTAATACCACCACACCCCAATTAGAAGACGTACTGTTACAATATGTAGTGAATTGTTTTTGTAAAATGAGTGAATTTTTTCTGGATTTAAATATACAAATAAATCAAAGTATAATATGTATTTACATATGTAAGTACATAGTGTTTATTTTTATTTATCTCAACATTTTTAGTGTAACTAGGAATTTCTAAGTTATGATCGAAAATCCGAACAAATCGGAAATCCAAACCCCCTCCCCCCCCCCTCCCCGGTTCCAATTAGTTCGCATTTTCAACGATCTACTGTAACTAATTGCAAAAACCCAAACATAACGTTTATGCAAATTCTTATTGAAATTTAGTTCACCATGTTAACTTGGTAATAATTTATTGAGCTTTGGGTGTGAATAAATTTTTTCATGATATAACATTTGTTAATAATAATAATACATTTAATGAAGCCCAGCAATTTGTTCTGCCTTCTTGCCCCCCTAACCTTTCTTTATTGAAACCCCTTTGTAACTCACAACTTAATTCCAATTTAAGGTTTTTGCTTAAATTCTCTCAGAGAGGTCTTACTTCGACCGATCCCAAGCACCAACCATGTGCTACATCACATCAACAAACCAAGATAAGTAAAAATATATTTTTCAACTTTCAGAAGCCATTAGGAACAAATTTAAAAATAGCTTACCGTTGTCTTTTTCTGGGCTCTTTTAAAGGCCGCTCAATTTTGGTACAGGTTTCCTAAGCCTAGTAGTTTTGTTTAACCTCCTCTTTATATTCTTAGGCTAAAAGTGCCTACATGTATAACTTTCATTCTTATCATTTCTTTTCTAAAGAACATGCTTTCTCTTGTAATGTTTCAACACCTAAATTTAATCTAGGCACGCCTAGTTATGACCAATCGTATAAAAGTTCAGGTGCTAGTGAATTATCCCTGCTTCCTAATTGTTACATGGTCTTCCACCCAATTAGTTTACTGTTACAAAGCAATTGATTTAGGGATGCCTTCCCAAACTTTTCTAGTCATTTATTCCAGTATCATCCATTTGATATTTGTTGGTTGCTTTAGACCAATTAACCTGACTTTCAAACTAAGATTAAGGCTGGTGCCTTCATTTTGCATTTGACATTAATACATTTGTCTATGTACACTGCTTGTTCTCCTTTAGTTAGTTTGCTAAACCATGTTCATTCAGTTTCCCCTTTTCCTTTCCTTTCCCCTTGAAACTTATTCAACCTTGGGCTTGCCCTTGGTTCATCTGAAGTAGATGTCCGAGCTGTATCAACTTTCATAGTAAATCCTCAATATGTTCAGTTGCAAAAATGGACAGGGCTAACAACTTCTTTGAGGGGTCAAATTACTAATTTTGTCACAAATAATGTTTCTGTTAGTTGTAGGAAATTCACCCTGAAACAACTTACGTCTTCATTTCCTGCACTTGTCTTTCTTCAAGCTCCTCACGAGTTGGGTAGTCTGTCTTTCTCACCCGGCTGCCACTAATCAATTCAGGAGCACGTGGACAGGTGACACCTTGCTTTTTTACAGGCTGTGGCTTTAAGAAAACTAAAACAGAACAAAAACAGCTAAATTTATGTGCTGGTAATTGTTAAAACTCTCACAACTATCAAATTCTTTCTATATACCTGTGAAATTGTGTAAGACATTTTGTTCCTCAACTCCCCCTTCCTGATCACACCCGTAATTTCGGAACATGCCAAGATTTGGCATGTCCTCCCACTGGTAAATAAAATCCTTTCAAACACTGAGGTGTTTGCTTCATAAGGGAATGATCGCAGATTTGGGGTCATCTCTCTAATTCCTTTAAACCATCCTTATTCTTGTATGTATTTGACCATTTAAGTCTAACATGACTGTATGAACATGTGGTGCATCACGAGAACATTTCCCTACATCATCATCATCATCATCATCATCATCATCTCTGTTTTGGAATGAAGGTAATGCCAAAAATTAATAGAAACCCTTCGAAATATTCTCTACAAATGAATATGAACCAGTATATGTAGAGGGTGTCTACAGTAAGGATGAAATAAAACTTGGCTACTTTTTAGCTACCTTTTAATTCAAGATGCATCTGCGGTCTGCAACCATAAATGCTCATCACGCGGTGAAGAAAACATCGACTATGAACTGTGTTTAAAGTGGCAAACATAATTAATTTGTATCATAAAAATTAAATAAATAAATAAATAAATAAATAATAGATTTTTAATATCAAATGTGTTGTTTCAACTAAGATACGGTCTTGTGTTCAAGACGATGTTACGATTACCAAGAGGTTGCTTTGCTCTTGGCCGTTTGGCGAGATTTCCTTTGTCCCTGCGGTAGAAGTTAAGTGATAGTCGCCGAATTCTGTCGTTTCAGTCAAGTACGAACCCCAAGCTTGCAGGTTCACTCCTGGCCGTGGTAAGTGATTTTTGAAAGGCGGCAAAAATAAGATACGCATGTCATACGATGTTGGCATGTTAAAGAACCCATTTGAATTCAGTAGGCCATGTTCATAATGGCAAAATTAATCTCGGGAGTTTCCGCCAACACAAAAGTTCCTCCATTCTCTACTAGAAAGCGCTATAGTGTCCCAAGGAGCTTGACTTCCGTAGTGCTTCATGGAACAACGAAATTCGACATGCAAGCTACCCTCTGGGCATCAAATTACAAAGCTTGCACCCGGCACCCGAGGCCATATGATATTATTATAGTCAAGTAAGGAGAAATATCAAGATCTTACACGAGCCACACTGGACTCAGCAGTCGGACGGGATTTCCGTAGTTTTCATGGTAGAACACTGAGAAAAATCACAACTTAGGTAATCCGTGTCCATTTTAGCCGTTTGACTAATGTCCATCATCCTTGAGGTCGAGTACGTGAAAATATAGGGTTACACAATCTGCACCACTTGCTGTCCGTCTGATAAGAATCCAGTTGTCCTCGTCATCGAATGCGGAGAAATATTGCGACGTTACGAAATTGCCACCGCTATCGGCCGATTTAAGAGATCACATTGTACTCTCAGTTGAACACCAAGAACACAACATTATGCAATTGGCACCCTATCCGGCCTTTCAACGATTCTCTGCCTTTCTACCTGTCCTAGCACAATGACAAGTTAGAGGTTGGGCATGATAAAAATTCATGAGCAGTTATAGACTTGTACGGTCGGCGCAGCTCGTTTGTTGGGTGATGTGATTCCCGCTGTCCCTATGCTGTGATTGGGAGTTCGCGGTGCATCACGAGGAGAAACGAGTATCGCGATCCTACATAATAAATGTCATTTCTAAGTACGCTTTTAAGAATACCGGTCATGGGAAAAGTGGCAAGTAGGTTTCATTATGGGTGCCCAATCACCTTTGACAGGATTTCCACAGTCCTTGTGGTCTCAATTATCACGATCAGGCACCGTTTTATGATTTTACGCAACCGGCATCGGTCTCTGTCCGTTAGAAGAGATTCCCGCAGGCAAGTTGTGCGGTCAGCCGGCCCTCTTGAGGATGAGAGTTGGGGGATGACGTTCGAAGTAGCTATCTAATATTACGAATCGCTCCGAGGATTGCACAAATAATACCACACGAGGGCACATTTTCTTTTGAACTCAAATCACGAATTATTTATTGAGCAATATGAAGGAACACAGGCATGAGCCCAAATACATCCCTTCTTGACATATCTAGTTAAAAAATACAAATTACATCAATGAGAAGAGAGAGAGGGGGGAAAAAAGTACACAATGAGGAACAAAAAAATAAATGCTACAAAAGAAATTGTGAAAATATACACTATAGAATGGGAAAAACTGTACAAAAGAGAAAAAAAGACTATGCAAAAATAAAGGGGAAAAGAGTACCCAGTATTGAAGGAACCGCTGCTTTTACTTGCTTATTGAATGAGTTGCCAGCGAATGAATCTACTTAACATCGATTGAATTATAAAGTGATAATATTTCAACTAAAGGGGAATTAGAACGGTGAACACTTCTACATCTTGGGCTGTGAAAGAGTGCTTGCTGTCGAGATCTTACTTGTGGTATATGAAAATTGATGAATGAAAGTTAACTTTACAGTCAATTTTTCCAGTTAAAATTTTTCTCAGTAGTTGCAATGAAAATATCAACCTATTTCTCAAAGACATAAGTTGAACAAAAAAAAACTGAGTCGAAGTGTCAAATCGACAAAATACCGTATTTGCTCGCGTATATCTCGCATCCCATTTTTTATTTGAAATTACAGGAAAAAACAAGTACTCGCATATATTTCGCATTCATTACTGAAGCCATCATATAAATGACAGTAATAACCTTGAGGTAGAAACACGTTCGATTTAGCGCGTCACAACAGTCGCCATTGTCCAGGAACTTACCCGAAGCGTTACTAACAGGAAGAGCGAGCAACAACGAGTTGATCCGAACTTCGATACGAGCCGATTAGGGATTGAGGCGCCGCATGCAAGGATACGGTGCAGCGCGAGTGTTAGCACGCTGTACATCGTTCGCCGCGTCTTCGGCCGTGGCTGGCTAAATTCGCCGCCTTGAGACACGTTCGAATTAGCGATTAGCGCGCCACGTCAGTTGCGGAAGTAGGCTTACTGTTACATCGCAGAGAATCGCAGTTCAGTCTCCTCGAATCTCAAATGATTTCGTCTTTGCGCATTGAGCCGCATCAGAGCTCGGCCGCGTGCAAGAATACGGCGCAGCGCGAGTGTTAGCACGCTGTACATCGTTCGCCGCGGCTTTGGCCGCTGTTGGCTAAATTCACCGCCTTGAAACATGTTCGAATTAGCGATTAGCGCGCCACAACAGTTGTGCAAGTAGGCCTACTGTTACATCACAAATTTTGTGTTTTTTCGGGAATACAATCATTCCCCGCGTATATCTCGCACCGAAAATTTTCACACATATTTTCGGTCAAAAAAGTGCGAGATATACGCGAGCAAATACGGTACATTGAATGTCTTACAATTCAAGTATCTTAGAAATTTATTTTGCACAATCTCAATGTGACGATTTTGATCTTTATAAAAGGGATCCCAGATTACTGTTGAATATTCTAACTTACTTCTAACTAAACGTTCATACAACTCCACTTATGCAAGTTATACAAGTTTTCGAGATAACCAGTTAGATCAAATATCTATTAAAAACTTTTTAAGTTTTTCTCCAACTGCTGATAACTTAAGTTATTTCAGAATAAACATAATTCCCATTTAATTCTATGTTTCCCATTTAATTTTATGTTTTATCAACAAAAATAAATAAAGTCTGAGCTACAAAATGCATTTTGGGAATTTAGTGTAGTGGTTGACATTTTTCTGGAATTACCCAATTTCTTTTACATAAATTACCTTGATTTTTGGGCCCACTATGAAACCTTTGAGGTGTTTTCTTTGCAAACAGTAGAACACCCTCAGCCAAGCTGATGAACTTCTGTGGCTGGCCAGGCAAGGGAGAAGCTATCCTCTTCTGGAACAAAAGAAGTCAACACAGTATTAGATTTCCGTACACATAGGATGCCATCGTTTGGACAATTCAGCAGGTCGACACTGATACACTTCAATGCTGTGGGAAGGACTCAATGCAACCCACACAACTCATTGCTTGTCCCATACTTCCTCACATGGCAAGACAGAAAATGGAAAGAAATAACTCTATTCTGTGTTTTGAACATCTGTCTAGAGCAGGGGTCTCCAAACTTTCCAGCCTTAGGGCCATACTGATTACTCCAGTAAGTTCCGAGGGCAAAAACCATATTATCATTGTTGCCGGTGGTAAAAAGTGAAATAGTCCACTGATGAAAAAAAAAAGTCCGAAAAAGTACGCAACGTTGAAAAAAGGCTGCAAATCGGACTAAAGTCCGCAAAACGGCAATACTGCATATTATTAATTTTCCTGTCATTATCTGTAATTTCTAGATTAGTCGTAGAGTACGAGCCATGAGGAGTAACGTGACACGGCATCTGGTGGACACAAGAGGAAATAGGTAGTACCTTCTATCGCTAACAGATGGCGCTAATAGCACGTACAGAGTAATCTCGTTGGTTGGAGAGAGTTCTGGTGTCTTCCACTCACTTCTAGATGGCAGTAATTGGAATATATAAGAAGGCTAGTTGCGCAACCACAAGTCAGTTCCTATGACACTGTTGTGAAATAAAATAGTGCGTACCTCGTTAAAACGTGTTTGTGCGTCTTTAAGTTTAAGACATCTTTGTAACAGTATTTTGATTTGAATTGTTGCTTTTGTGTGTGATTTAGTAGTATGGAAAAGAAGCGAAAAATTGATAGTGAATGCAGAAAATTCAAAGATGAGTGGAACATTCAGTATTTCGTAATTGAGTCCAGTAACAAGGCAATTGATTTGCAATGAAAGCATAGCCGTTCTCAAGGAATATAACATTAAACGTCATTATGAAACAAAACATTTTCAAAATTACTCAAAATATACAGGAAGTTTGCGGACAGAAAAATTCGAAGCTATGAAGAGCGGATTGAAATCGCAGCAATCTTCATTTACAAAACTCAAAACCGAACAAGAGGCTGCAACTCGTGCCAGCTTTCGTGTGGCTCTTGAAATTGCAAAACGTGGAAAACCATTCACCGACGGAGAAATGATCAAAGAATGCATAATTGCAGCAGCCGAAGAAATGTGCCCTGAAAAGGTAAATTTATTAAAAACTGTCAGTATGTCAGCAAACACTGTGGCTCGAAGGGAAGAAAACATCGCTGAAAATATATCCTCTCAACTGTTCGACAAAAATGGAGATGTTGAGTGGTTTTCTTTGGCCTTGGATGAGTCAACGGATGTGTCAGATACTGCTCAGGTGTTGATTTATATTCAAAGAGTAGATAAAAGCTATGAAGTGCATGAAGAACTTCTTGATATGTATAGTATTCATGGCACAACTACTGGTACAGATATTTTTAAAGGAGTTGAAATGGCCATTAATCAAAAGAACCTTCGATGGAAAAACTTGAAATGTATTACAACTGATGGAGGCAAAAACATGAGTGGGAAAGATAAAGGAGTGGTCGCTCTTGTGTCAAAAGCTGTAGAAAATGACGGTGGTTCAAAACCATTAGTCTTACATTGTATCATTCATCAACAGTCTTTGTGCGGAAAATGTTTGGATATGTCTGAAGTTCTGAAACCAGTCATATCAACTGTTAATTTTATGAGATCTTTTGGGCTGAATCACCGACAATTCCGACAATTTATTGAAGAGATTGGAGAAAATGACTTACCTTATCATACTGCCGTACGTTGGCTTAGTTGTGGGAAAGTCCTTCAGCGCTTTTTTGAACTTCAAGCAGTGATCGAAATTTTTTTGAATGAAAAGCATCGCCCTCTTACTGAATTACTAACAACGCATGGCTGTGGAAGTTAGCATTCTATGTTGATTTGACAAAACATGTGAACGAACTGAATTTGAGATTGCAAGGAGAAAACCAGCATCTTCCTGATTTATACACTAATATCAAATCATTCCGGAAGAAATTGATACTGTTTCAATCACAACTATGAAGTAAATGTTTTTCACATTTTAAAACATTTGAAATATTCAGCCACACCACTGAGACTGAGTTTCCTATCGATTTTGCAATCGAAACTTTGAGTGCTTTGAAAATAAATTTTGATACTCGTTTCTCGGACTTCGATGCCTTTGCGAATCAAATTAAGATTTTTCAGGATCCTTTTGTTACTGACATTGAAACCCTAGCCCCGGAACTTCAAATGGAAATGATTGAACTACAGTGCAGTGATATAATTAAGAACAAATATCAAACTCATCTTTGTTGGAATTTTATAAGAGTCTTCCACTGACACAATTTGATAATTTGCATAAATTTGCTCGTGGGCTGTTTTCTGTTTTTGGTACTACTTAATTGTGTGAGAAGACCTTCTCCAAAATGAAGTACACAAAAAATGTTTACAGATCTAAATTAACTGATGAGCATCTTAAATCTCTTTTAATAATTGGTACAAGTAAAATTAGTCCACAACTACAAACTATTGTCGGTGGAAAATCTCAATTACATAAACCTCATTAGTATTTCATATGTCTGCATGTTATACATGTCTTTACTCATTACAATTCTGTGTTTCTTTATCCAACTTATCACAAAAACAATAACAATAAGCCTACAACAATGTTATGAGTAGTTAGCCCATGACCATATCAATGTAGATGTCATAGTAATAATTATTCAACATAAAATTAGAATACTTCAGTAAACTAAATTTAATTTGCTATAAAAAATATGTTCTCTAAAAGGAGTTTTCAAGTATGCTAGCTCTCCGCGGGCCGGACAAAATCTGTCCGCGGGCCGGATGTGGCCCCCGGGCCGTAGTTTGGAGACCCCTGGTCTAGAGCATTATATTACTCATCCCTGCAACTACCTATCAAGGTTAAAATATTGAATATTATAATAGATTATTTAAAAAACAGTATCAGATGTGCAACAAGTCATGAATTGACGGAAGTAGGCCTATAAATTTTTACAGTTTCTTGAAGGTTTCCTAATTGAAATAGCTCTATTCATATAAATAAAACTTTGCAACATGTTGATAAAATCATGGGTTAATTTTTTCTTAGCAAACCAATATTGTCAAAACTTGCACCGGTGGTACAACCAACCATGGAATATTCAGGATATTCGTCACCCTGAAATCAAAATATGAAACCTTCCCACACCCAAAATGAACTACAGTAAAACTCTGTTAAGAAGTTTTTCAAGGGACCATTCAAAAATATAAATCTTCACAGAAAAACTTCTTAAAAGGGTAGTAGCCTGAAATGCATGTGAAACGCATACATTTTTGTTGTTTGTGAAGGATACCACAATATACTGTACATAGGACTACAGTATACAAAAGTCGGAAAAAGAAAAGCCACAATATTAAAATCTGATTATCTCACCAGAGATAAAGAAAAATAAATCGACATACTATGGTATATTACCGTATATACTCTAATACCACCCACACACAGGGCAGATGTCCTCGTAGTTCCCCCCCCCCCTTAAAACAACAACACACATTCTTATACAAAATCAGACGTGAAAAATTGGGGCGAGGGTATTACTGTAATTGAGCAATCCAAATTTTAAAGAATTAAATTGCCCGCCACGCGTGAGTATCCGCGATATGGTGCAAGTGCTCGATTGGGTGAACTTCTTTATTTCCGTCTAGTGGCTCGACTGGTCGCGCAAGCCCAGCACAAGCGCTAGTTTCGCGAGTTGAGTGATAGTATGTCATCAGTAAATGTAAAACAAGTGTTCGAAATAGCCAACATGAAAACTCGTCATAGGTCGTACACTGCAAATTACTTTATAAAAGTCTGTATTAGAAACAAATCTTTCGTATTTCGGTTAGGTGCCGTGTAACATTGCAACACTGTGTAACCTTGGACTCTGGGCACACACTGGAATGTTTAAACTTCGCAGCTGTTTAAACCATACCAGCAGAGCTTGTTCTATGTCGTCTTATTTCCCGGTTTTAATTTTGTTGCAGTTTGCCGAAGTATTCCCGGCAGAAGCCAAGATCCCCTCTTTTTTTTTTGTTTGCTATGATGCCTTCAGAGTAGACAGCGGCATTCCGAACTCCTTCACCAGAGCAAAACACGAAAGAGTCGACGACTTCACTTTCCTTATAATGTCCACTTTATCTTTAATCTAAAGTGTCTTTCTTTTGATGCCTTTCATTCGAGATCCACTCATTTTCACAATGATTTGAAAACTTTTACTTCAATGACGCAATTCTCGTAATTTCAATAATGTTATGCTACGCTTGACAATGCTTGGCTTACAAGTTAACACAGAAGAATGAAAGCATGCATTTCCCATACTCCCCCCCCCCCCCCCCTTACACGTTTCAAGGTTAACACTGTCCAATGAGAAGTTAAGCTGGTGTCGTCATGGCATGACTTCATGTAGCCTTGACATAGCTCGCCCGGTCAGATGATACACGGGAGACCCACTAACACTTGGAACTGCTTTATTCTTTCACTCGGAACCCCGGAAGTATCTGCCGCGGAGATTGGAGAGTTATGATTCTTACAGTCAGCTGTCTTTAGTTAACGTCTTATACTTTCAGGGGATAAAAAATCTGAACTATTTAACCGGGAAAATCTCGTATGCAGGAACACTTCATTCGGGAAAAGTATACATGTATCTTATGGGACCAATCACGGGACCGAGAATATTGATAGTCTTAAGCGGAAGAACTTTTTATGCCGGAACGTCTTAACCTAGTTTTACTGTATTTGGAATTAAAATGTGAAATTCTACAATTATCCAATTTTCTTCATTTTTTCTTCTTAGCGTGAGGGGGCAGATGACCTCGTAGTTCCGCCCCTTAAAACAATAACTAACTTCTTAGCGTGTTCCCGTTGGAACGGGGTCCGCTTTCCGGGTCAATGCACACCATTTCTCTCGAAGTGCTTCCTGTGGATTTGGGCTTCATGATCTTAGATATGAGTTTATACTGTCTAGCCATCTTAGTTTAGGTCTCCCATGGTGTCTCTGGCCGTCAACAGCGAGATGATAGGCTGAGCTGATGACTGAACCATACGGTGCTCGTACGACATGGCCATACCAACGAAGTCTCTATTCCTGCATTTTCTCATTGATTGGAGCAACACCAGCTAGTTCTACAATTATCCAATATTGTGAAATTATTTGGTGCATGAAATTTTGTGACAGTCTGTACTGCACATGTTAGCCTTGCCTCTTTTAGACTGGAGTGGAAAATTTCCGTTGAAATTGGTAATTCACCGATAATTTCGACGCTGGTGTGCCTGGAGCAATTGTTCCATTGCCACAATACCAGCGTAAGCACAAAAACTTTATAACTTGCTTATGGCAAAACCATCGGTCTATCAAATTTTATTGTGGTGCGCCTGCTTGGGACTTGAGTGGCGACATCACCCGCGGCTGTTGGAAAAGGCTGCAAATCATTACGAACTCCGTTGCAGAAGAAGAACGCCGTGTTTTGCAAATCGTAAAAGAAAACTTAGCATGTGAATGAAATATGGGGAGGCTCGGATTTTCCCCCAATTTATAAAGAAGAAGAAATACGCAAGTCAACATTGACTATTATCTGGACTGTGATAAAAGAAAGACTAATTCATTTGGTATTTTATTATTCTCTGGTGTTCAGAGTTAAATTAATAATCTGTAAAGATTTAAATGATGTGCCTACGTGGTTCATGGAAGGAATGTTTTATTTGGAGGTTAAGTTATACTTAATGTTTGAGGTTAGCTGCTCTTAATTTTGAAGTAGGAATCTGAATATAAATTGTGAAGTTGTTTCCGTGGATTTTAAGAAGGCAATCTTTGTCTGTTACGGCCACGTGCGCATCTTAGAAGAACACTAGTTGTCTTTCATATTTAAGTAAGATAATTTAATATTTGGTTCTCGATGGGTAAAATTGGTCTTGATGGGGATTTGTTAACTTTGGGGTTTGGTAGTCGCTAATGTGTAGGCGCAAGTTTGGTGCGTCCGCAGCTTGGGTTCGAGTGTTTTTGTCATTGTCGGTGGTGTATTTGCTTGGATCCTTTGCGGTATAAACAAATAGTCGGTCAGGATGGTTGAAATCTATGTAGTTTTATTTACCTTCAGGGGGGATTTGATGTAGTATGAGTCATAGGCCTTTTGTAATGGGAAGTATTTTTGGTTGAGGGGTCAGTGTTAAGACCTAAGTCATGTGAGAAGTAGGATTGTTTGACCGTCTCTAACGAGCTTCGTGCTTGTTCTTTTACAAGTACTTGGTGGGGCGATACTTCCTAGCGAGTGTGTGTTAAGTGGGAAATGGTTAACCCTGTTGCTTTCAAGCTCTCAGCTGATGGATGTGTCAAAACTGACAGCCATATTTACCACACTATGCACACACTTCTTTTAAAATTACATGGAAGGCACACCAATGAAGATATCAACATGAAAGATGGTAAATGTATAGAGTATATACCACTTATTATTACTGTAAGTAAGTCATGTCTCTAAACCAAAAGGGTTTAATGTAAAAAAAATAAGAAATGTGAAATCAAAATTACAAGTTTCAGATTTTGAAAGTTTGGAAGTAATTCTAGAAAATGGTATCTACAGCCCAAGTTTGTTATTCATGTCAATAGGAAGGCCATAATATTTTTTACTAGCATAGTAAATATCAAGATTCTATGTGCATTAGATCCAAGGATAAATCAACATGTTAAAATGATGTAACACTGAAAAATGTCAGCCATTTTTGCATTAAAAAAAAAGATTTCTTGTAAATAATATGTAGCACTAACCTATGAAAATATTACTGGATCATCATTATCCTCCACACTTTCCGATTCGGACAGAGTATCATCATCATCACTTGAATAATTATCAAGATAGTGATATCATCTTCAGCTAAATGAAGTCTTTCCGCGATGTCACACAAAGCAAATAAGTAGGCCTAATCTAATTGAACTATATCCAACACTTCACTATCACTATGCACCTAATTACCTAAGAAAACTATTTAAATAATGAACTAACACGTTAAATATATTGCCTACGATATAACTTAATTTTACTATATAATCATGTACGAAAACACAAGAGAAATGAACGGAAGTTTGCCAGCGACCATGATGTAAATAAGATTTGGAACTCCAGTGAGCACATGTTTCAGACTCTTAAGATTATCGATAAATACGGATAGCCGGAAGTTCCCATGGAGTATAACGTGAGATACAAATATACTCTTCATACTCCGTGCAAAAGTGCTGCTATCTGGCGCGTAAATAATCAACTAATAATAAAAAAGTTTTCGCAGGACCCGTGGGTACCGACAGATCATTACTTTGAAAGCCAAAAGGTTAAGTGATTTATTTGAGACAGGCCTTTCATTGTATTTTGTGCGGGATTTCGGTGATGACAGATGTGTCATTTTTATGAGGTGATGTGGAGGTAGCCTTCGACCCCTGCCGCCTGTTTCAATTATTCTTGTGCTCAGTCGCGTGGAATGTCTTCTTGTTGCTTTTGGCGTTCGGTTATTTTTCTTTTTTGCATTCGGAGGGGGAGAGGGGCATTTTCTCTACTTGTTGGGCTTTTCATATTTTAGTTCTGTTTTATAAGTATTAGTTTAGTGTACTGTGTGAGTGAATGTGCCGGCCCTATGAATGTTTATATTTCAGGTTAGGTCAAGTTTTGCGCCTTGCTTGAGTAATATCTTTTTGTCGACGAGTCCTCATAGTAAATGTTCCAGGCAACATAAAGAAATTTACATCAAGAAAATTAAGAAACTAAATTAACTTCAATCAGAGGAAATGTAAGAGGGCGCGACGTAGGCTAAGGTCACAATCTTGTATTACCAAGTAGAATATATGCGAGTATGTCAAAATTGAATATTTCTTTTCCATTAGCTAACAATCACTAGGCAACCTGCATTCCTCTTTCGGGACCTCTAGGATTAGGGCCCCCTCCACTCATCCACAAGTGGGCGGGTCCAATCTTGGCAAAAACTTTAGCAATGTGATGGCTCAATTTATTTTGGGTTACAGTGGAAGGAATTCATATTAACATTCTTTGACTGCCCAGTAATTCCAAGTATCTGGTTTCTTTGTCCTAAGTAATTTTTTAAAACTAAATACAGTAAAACCCCTATTTAACGTTTTTCTAGGGACCGGTATTTTTTAACCTTAAATGGGGGATTACCTTAAATCGAGGTTTCGATAGGTTACATCAACTGCAGCACTCTCTCCACATACAGTGCACTCTTGTTAATTCGCGGTAATTAATGCGCTAACTTCTGCGAATTATCGAAAACCGCGAATTATCCACAGTTATTTTTGTTAAGCCTAGAAAAACAAAACTATTGGTTAAAATACAGAAATAGGCTTGAACATTGAAAATAATAATTATAACACTTGATTGTCTATGTGGATTATGCCTACATTAATATTTAACAACAACAAAAGTCAGTGCACTCTCGATAATTCACGGTAATTAATGCACGAACTTCCGTGAATAAAACCGTGAATTATCCGCAGTTATTTTTGTTAAGCCTAAAAATAACAAAACTGTTTCTTAGATCGTTTATTCTAACTTTCGATTGCACATTTCAGAAGAAAACATTATAGGAGAACTAAAATTCATCTAGTTTTTCTATTAAGAGATAAGTGTGACCAGAGACACTAGCTCGACTGTGTGAAATTTTCGGGATTTCCGTAGCATCACTCCCCCACTCGATATCAACTGGATTTCCGTTTTCCTAACCAACAGTCAAATTCCGTGCTATTTCTTCTTTGCTTTCATGTCTTAAATCATAATCGACTTTATCAACGTCAAACTTGCCCTTGCTTATGTACAAGCGTAGTAGCGGTGTTTTACTCCCATGACTTGTTGACTGCATGAAGAGCATAAAACAAACACGCTCTAGGTGTCGCGCCATTCGGCAATAATCGCTGTTTACAATACGCTGTCCACGCATCCATCCTTCACAACTCACAGATCAGCTGTTGGCAAAGGTAGGGTAGGTTCCGAGTGTGAAGTGCATTCCTCTTGTATTGTTTGGGCTTTGAAGATAAGGAAATCAGTGCTATACCACTCGCGCCAACATGCTCGTATGTTTCGAAGATTGCGCAAGTAGGCCTACCGTTACATCGCAGAGAAACGCAGTTCAGTCTTCTCGAATCTCAATGATTTCGTCTTTACGTATTGCGTCGCTTCAGAGTTCGGCTGTGTGCAAGCATGTGAAGCGGCGCCGCGTGGGCGTTAGCACGCTTCGGCCGCGCTCGGCTAAGTTCGAGCTGCTCGGGCACGTAGCGAGAAATCGATATGGAAGATATCTATCGCTACGCGACTGCGCTCTAAATTCTGCCTTTAATGATCCTTAACGAGCTTATGACGTCTTTTTCATAGGTTTTTAATGTCGCATAACCATAACACACGAACTGATGCAAACTTGCGTAAACTGACGCTATACTGTAGTGCCGCTACGAACGTACAAACTCGGACAGACCTCGCGCAAGCGTGCGATGCGGCGCCGGCGTGACTGTTAGCACACTTTAGGCCTACATTGTGTCTTCAGCCGCGGACGGGTAAGATCGAGCTCGCTCGTACATGTAGCGAGGAATCGATATGGAAGATGATCGATCGTATCCAATATAAATGCTGGAGTTTCTTTTTTGCCGTGAATCATCCTTAACGAGCTTATAACGTCTTTTTAATAGGTTGTTAATGTCGCATAACCATAACGAATCGAAATAAATACTCGCGAACTTTAACATTTCCTAACGCTAAATGCGGGTTTTGGCGTAACACGAATTACATTAAATCGAATAGAAAATTGCATTGCACTTATGGAATAATTTTCGGGACTTGAAATTTCTTCCGTTAAATGAGGGTTTACGCTAAAACGAGGTCACGCTAAATCGGGGTTATACTGTATGTGTTAATTCTTGGGCATCATTCATTCAACTGAAATGAAAATCCACAGCCTGCTTCCAGTCTCTGACCGGGTCAGGAATGGAATGAATGAAGCCCCCATCTAGCGGCGAGGATATGAACTGTGCCGGCTGCCGAGGCCTGACGCACTCCTCTGGGGCAATGATTAAATGAATGACAGATGAAATGATAGTGGAGAGTGTTGCTGGAGGGGGGGAGAATAATGTTACTAGTGTGATAAAACAAGAGTTCTGTCCAAAAATTTTAATTCTTTAAGCATTAAATATTATTTAACAGTTGGACATTACTAAAGATTTTAAAGCATTTCAATGTGAACTAAAAAACTTATGCCAACAGAAAATTATCTGTTACAGAGTATTTGTTAATTCATTTTACAGGCTTGGGGCATCTTGGTCATCAGTCCAATAGTGTTGGGTTTGAGTTGAACTTTTCTGATAACCTGTATTTATATGATTACTGTAGTGGTTTGTGTAACTATTAGGGACAGTATGAGGTAGGTGCCCCGGGACTTAAAGGGGAGGGGGAAGATACACCTCTGAAGGCAAAATATACATTGTTTTAGTGTGTGTGTGTGTGTGTGTGTGTACAATGGACTTCTTTTTATTGGTGAAAGAATCTTTGCAATATCCATAATATTATCAGAGTTATATTGAAAAAGGTGAAGAGGTGTCTGCTGTTCTTTCCATTTTAGGTGCGGCCACACCTACTTTATAGCACCACTCTACTTGAATTATTTCATTACTGTTGCTCTTTGGTGTTACTAAGCATGCTCCTAATTACAATTCTCGTACCTTAGGAACAGGAAAATAATTTGTGCTTCGCTTCCACGGTAATAAATATTCTTTGGTATGTGTGGGAATTTTGAAATGCGTAAATTTAAGGCAGTATATAGGCCTAAGAAACTGAATTTCCATGGCAACAGCCATACTCATTGATTCACCTAACCTAGAAAGTGCCTCAGCCAGGAAGCTTAGCAATGTATCATAAATATTGTAGATTTAAATATGATCTGTAATATAAACATTATGTTTGGACAGTTGGAAAAGTATCTTAGGAGTGTATGTGGAGAAACTATTCATATTATTGTACGTAAAATAGTACGGTTAGGTTGTAATGTTACAATAGTGTACAAGATATGTGCCGTGATTGGTTCGTTTCACAATTGCCATAAATTAGGGCCGATGCTGTGGTCAATACTACCTCCAATTCGGTCCGCATCGACTGATATTAACTTAAATTTTATTTTACGAAATTATCCGTCAATCAATACAATCACCATTCCGTTACAATTGTATTGTTTAACGGATTTCTTTCCGTAAAAAATAATTTACTGTCTATTGTGGCAATGCAGTTAGGGCTAATAATTTACTTGTCGATAACATGAAAAAAACAATCAGGGCCATTTGGTACCCCAAGGTTTCCACAGCGATTATCAACTGTAGATTTATTCGTAGAAGAATCCATTCCAGGTTCCGTGTTGACGTTTAGAATTGAATATAACAAAGTTGCAAAGTTTCCGCCTAATCAACACACATTTAATTCTAAGTTAGCGTCTCATGGGTACATGTTTCGGAATTTATGCCAATTCCTTCTTCAGCCCTTTACAATAAATATTAGGAAACATCATAGCACAGAACAAAATGACCTCGTCCATGTCGAAAACATAACACTAATATTAGAACACTTATAAAGACTATTAAAAAATTAAAACATGACAAACTTATGACCAATTAAAACATTCCTGCTGTTTACAGTCACTTAAATATGTAATCACTAATTATGAACATTCTTGTTTAGTGTGCGATGGTCAAATGCACAGTCATAAATCACTTGTTTGTCAAGCAAAACAATGAGCCTTTTGCTATGTCCATGACCCAAATAGCTTGCAATACTGGTGGGTAAAATGACGACGAGGTGAAAACTTTGGTTCCGGTACTTTCGTTGACAGTGCGCTGGCATGTGGCTATAGATGAGAAATCGGGGAAAAACTCATTCAACTAATTGACTGTTATATAATATAATAATTTCTTAATTTTCTCAAAATTCTCTCTTCAGGTGTATGAGCCGATCACCCAGCACCATATCATGACATGGACGCTTTGCATTTCAAATCGTTCCCACGTAAGTCCAATTTTTCAGGGCTGTACTTAACCCGGGATCGGTCTCGCTGTTAGAAAAAATCTAACATTGGCAGTTTCTTCGTCACCAGTTTGTTTTCACGTGGTGGATGGCGCAGAACTCTCCGAAATGCTTCCTCCACTACCTGAGTAACACCACTCTGTTACTTTCAAGGGTGTGGGTGTCGCGCGTGAATGGTGACAGTGTTTTGAATTGGCCGAGACATGTCTGTTAGTTGGATTCTAGCTGCGGGAGTGGTCACGTTAGTTTTGTGTTAGGTAGTTTCTAACGGCGCGACCGATGACGTTGAATGATTCTTCCGCTTATAGTTAGTGACATACGTGTAGAAGTGAGGCGTATAACATGGCTTCGAACCCAGATGAGGATCTAATTATGCGGTGGATGGAAGGAGAAGGTGAGTATGGTACTCCTAGTTCTTTTCTAGATGACAGAGGTGAAAGTGACGCACCTTCAGAACACAGTGAACACAATTCTGATACAGAACATTCAAATGAAAGTGGAGACGAGAGTGATGTGCGTATCAGTGATTTCCTCGGACGTAGACTGGCTTGGGACTACGTAGGTAAACACAAAATTACTAAGTTGGAGGTCCATAAGCCAATTCCTACTAAAACACACCAGCAAAATATAATAACTTAGTTCATGGTTGTGACGTGTTTCACGCCACTTAGCTGACATAAAAATATACCTAACCTAAGATATTCTTTCCTGCCAAATTTACCCGTCCCTGTATTTCCAGTTGGAGCGAACGCTTCATAAATTCCTTCACTTACCTAAAATCTGAAGAACATTGTGGCCTATTCCAGCAGTTGCAAATTCGAACTGTAAACACCTTGTGGACACAAAAACCTGGAAATATCTGTTCCCAGAGGAAATAGGATTTGTTTATATACAAAAACCTGGATATAACATCGCACTCGCAGTCTGAACACGCAAGGTACAACTCTTGAACTGATGTGCACTGGTTCTGGAATTAATGTGTTCCCTAACCTCAAAAAACACTTTGGATTTACGCATTAAAAAAAAACAACATCGCCTGTATCGATTGTTCCAACCAGGGTCATCGCGAGATGTATCGAACGCCGGGAGATGACAAGTGACGAGCGCACAGCGACCGACCAGTGTGGCCAACTCTCACGGAAGTGTCTTATGGACTACGTTCAAGAAGCCAGGGGATTCTAGTGTGCGTGTGTGCTACTACTGCTCTTTAGAAATTATCGTCCCATTTTGATATATGTTGAATGTTTGCGAGCGAACTCTTCCTCTTGGTGCCTGACTTTCAAAAAGGAAACATCTCCCGGGGATTCGGATACCCCGGGGATATAGGACAGGTATCAGCTTCCTCGTGGGGCGATATTATTTTTTTAGTTTTTTTTAGTTTTCTTAACATGTAGTGGCACAGGTAAGTTCCAGGAAGTGTGATATTGTATTTGTTGTTTATCTACCTATTTTCGGGGCCTTGTTTTTTTTCTTTCTGTGTAATTGCGTCGTGGAATTACATACCTCGTGGGTATGGCGCAACAGGTTGAGCTTCGGCCAAATAATGGGTTGATGTCTCCCACTGTTTAATATCTAAATTGTTTATCAATTTTTCTTCTTCGGAAGTAGTTTTCATGGTAGGGGATCTCTCTTGTTTTGGGCGAGGATTTTCCTTGTTGTGCAACCGTGTGCGTCCTTTGGTTTTGGGTCCAAATTTATTCATTTATTTTCCTTGATCACGCTTCTTGGAACTTTCCCGTTTTCAGCCATGTAGAATTTTTATTATTTTAGTTTTAAGGGGGCCCTGTTCCTAAAGTTGCATCACCTTACATTCACGTGCTCGTTGTGGTTTACGTGACATTTTGCCTTGGTTTTCCTCCTTTACGCCCTAGTGCGTTCCATTTTTGCATTTCTCATTGGCTTGTATTTCTGCTTAACCTATGGGATTGGTTCAAATCCCAAATTTTGGGAGTAGCGCCTTGTGGTGAAATCATCCTTGGTGTGCCGTTAGCTTCCGCTTTTTTAAGAGTAGAGTCTAGCTCGCGTTGGGTCCTATGGCGGTCGTGTGATACCTTCCGCTCCGCTTTTCTGGAGCCTGTAATTAGTAATGTAGCTTTTTCATTTAATTTCTATTTATTTACTTTTACGTTTATTCCTTGGTATGTTCGTGCGTGTTAGTTGATCCTAATTTTCTTTTTCGTGCGTAACTTTGTAATTCGCCCTTTTCATTGTGCAACCTCACGGTGGTATGTTTAAGTTATGTTTGTTCTGGGGATTTGTTTATCAATTTTAATAGAATACCAAGACAGGTGCTGGAGGCCAAGTGCAAGGGTAAGAGAGCAAGGGGAAGACCTAGAACAAGGTGGATCGATTCAGTGAAGAACAGCGTGAGAAAAAGGAATCTGGACTGGGACAAGATCGTGGAAGAAGAATTGTGGAAGGAAAGAGGAAAGTGGAGAAGTGCCATAAATACCCCGACCCGGCAGGAGCTGGATAAGGGGAAATGATGATGATGATGATGATTGTTCTGGGGATTTGTGTGCACGCGTTTCCAAGCTCAAACCTTGTGTACCTGATTACTAATCCCAAGATATTACCTTATGTGTACCTGATCATTTCTTAATTCTGTTGAGGTCCTAAAAGCATGTTAAGTGGTGTGACGTCAACGACATTTATCGTCCTCTCAAGTACCAATTTCTCATGAAATACCAGTTTGTAACCGAATGTAGTTCCTATTTTTATATATTTTTGATACTTTATAATACAGACCCCTTTTATATTTTGATTACGACTTCATTTCGCCTTTAACGTCCCATCCCCACCCTCAAGACAGCTGCGGTGGAAAGATCCTCACCAGGTAAGTCTTCCACTTTTCAAGCTTGTGGATAAAACGACGTACTACCTCTCTTGTACATCTGAGGGGGTCACCCGAGTGCGTCGTCAACACCGGCCGCCGAGGTAAGGCCATCAAGTCCCGTAAAGGATGTCTTGGGGTCGCTGTTGGTAAGTTTCCTTCAGGTTGGCAGGCCCCCTAGGGAGTTTGTCGAGCTGAGAGAGAGTAAGTAAGAAAGGGGGGGGGGTGACAATGGTGTTAAAGGGCAAGCGAAGAATTGTACGAACTTGATCGATTGCTGGAAAATATATTTTCCTGATGCAACACTAAGTAAAATTGTGCACTTTACAAATGAAAAAATACAGATAATGGCTTATTCACATAGTCGTGGGTTTAGAGACTGTGTGCTCACTAATAATGAAGAAATGGCAGTGTTTTTGGAGTGCTGTACATGCTAGTAAAAAAGGCTCAACACTTGAACACTATTGAAATGTGGGGTACAGACGGAACAGCACCAGAATTTTTTTCCGCTGTTATGTCCGAAAGAAGATTCCACATTTAGGTGCGGGCAATACGCTTCGATGAGAAGAATTGAAGAGCAGACAGAACGAAGGAAGACAATCTTTCCCCTATTCGGCACATATTTGATGGATTCGTAAAACGATGCATTGATAAGCTATACACGTGGAGAATATGGGACCAGTCACGAGATGCTGGTGCCATTTAGGGGCCGCTGTAAATTCAGGCAACACATGGCCAACAAACCGGCAAGATATGGCATCAGAATCAATGCCTTGGTAAATGCCAGAACGTTCTATGTACTTAACATGGAGATCTACCCTGGAAAGCAGCCAGAGGGTTCCTATAAATTATCAAACGATGCAAGCAATGTTGTGAGAAGACTAATGCAACCGATTTACAAAACTGGTAGAAATAAAACAGTGGACAATTACTTCACTTCGGTACCACTTGCTAATGATTAATATGTAAATCATCCTACAAGGACAGTACATAAAAACAAACCCCAGCTACCACATGAATTTCTCTACATCAGAGGAAGAAAAGCACCAAGCACCCTCTTTGGATATGGGAAAATTCCAAACCATTGCTTGCGAGTTTCATACGTTTCTAAGAAAAATAAAAACGTTTTGCTCATCTCAACCAAGCACAATGATGATGCCATTGATGCTTTGACTGGGGAAGCCGAGAAACCTGAAATGATTACGTTTTATAATCTAACGAAAGGTTGATTGGATGTCGTGGACAGAATAAAATCGGAGTATTCTGTTGCGAGGATCAGCAACAGATGGCCGATGACTCTCTTCCAGGCACTACTCAATGTTGGGGCAACAAATGTGCAGATTATATATAAAGCCAACACCGGCAATATGATTTCACGGAGGGATTTTTCAAAAGAATTGGCCAAGACCTCAGTTGATGAAACGTGTTTCGCTCACAAATTTATCAATAACTTTCAGACAGAAAATCAAACAAATCACTGGAGAAGACCTGCCACGCACAAACAAGGCAGAAACACCTGCAACAGGTGAACCAAGGTGTGCTTATTGTCCTACAAGAAAAAACAGGTTCACGAACAGCCTTTGTGATTCTTGTCAACATCCAATTTGCAAGGAACACACAGGATCAAAGTTGGTGTACAGTGAGTGTTGTCGTGGCCAGGAAGAGAGTGATGGGTAGGTTTGCGTGATCTCAAACTGTTGCATACTTGTGTCAAATTTTGTAATTGTCTTATATGTTATTGGATTGTTTCTATGCGTATGATATTTTTAGTGACATGTAAGCTGGAGGAGGTTGAACATTTGTATTTGTTTTACAGTGCGTGCAAATTTTCTTTACCGTTATTCATTGTGCTAACTTATTTATGAGCTACGAATCATATTAGTGGTGAAGAATCGAATTTGAAAGAACACCTTTGTACACAAATTTTATTTGGTATGTACATCTTATGAATATATTACAATATAATTTTAACTTTCTACGTTCTTGCGATTACTTCTAAAAATTCCTATGTTTGTCCACTTTGAGGGAGTAAAAGTGTAAGTTACATAATAATAAATCTACTTTAATGCATTTGAACTACGAAGAAACAAATCTAACCTCAAAAATACACTATTTAATCATTTCTCTACACAGATGTCGTGTTAGATAAAATGAACGCGCGACCGATAGCGTAACGACGGACAACGCGACCGATTGCGGGTTAAGATTAATTATTTTTTTTGGTAAATATAGTTCAAATTTCAAACCACCGAATGATTTCATTTCAGGACCCGTGGAGCTGTTAGTACAAGACAGCATATCCATTTAATGGGTGAATGCAAATTCCAGTCAATTAGTTGAATGAGTTTTTCCCCGATTTCACATCTATAGCCACATGCCAGCGCACTTTCAAAGAAAGTACCGGAACCAAAGTTTCCACCTCGTCATCATTATACCCACCAGTATTGCAAGCTATTTGGGTCATGGACACTAGCAAAAGGCTCATTGTTTTGCTTGACACACAAGTGATTCATGACTGTGCATTTGACCATCGCACACTAAACAAGAATGTTCATAATTAGTGATTACATATTTAAGCGACTGTAAACAGCAGGAATGTTTTAATTGGTCATAAGTTTGTCATGTTTTAATTTTTTAATAATTTTTATAGGTGTTTTAATATTAGTGTTATGTGTTTCGACATGGACAAGGTCATTTTGTTCTGTGCTATGATGTTTCCTAATATTTATTGTAAAGGGCTGAAGAAGGAATTGGCATAAATTCCGAAACATGTACCCATGAGACGCTAACTTAGAATTAAATGTGTGTTGATTAGGCGGAAACTTTGCAACTTTGTTATATTCAACACACAAAAATACCGTATATACTATCGATACCACCCGCACATTTTTAAAGAAATTCGGACGTGAAAAATTGGGGTGCGGGGGTTATTTGAGTCACCCAAATTTTAAAGATTTAAATTGCCCACCAGGCGCGATATAGGGTGTTGCGAGTATCCGCTAGATGGTGCTAGCTTTCTTCCGGCTATCACTTCGCTTTACCGTAAGTGTGACGTGTTTCACGCCACTCAGCTGACATAAAAATATACCTAACCTAAGATATTCTTTCCTGCCAAATTTACCCGTCCTTGTATTTCCAGTTGGAGCGAACGCTTCATAAATTCCTTCACTCACCTCAAATCTGAAGAACATTGTGGCCTATGCCAACTGTTGCAAATTCGAACTGTGGACACCTTGTCGACGAAATTTTCCTGCATACAACGTCGCACTCGCAGTCTAAACACGCGAGGTATACTCTGGACCTGATGTGCACTGGTTCTGGAATTCTGCATTTCCTAACCTCAAAGATGAAACATTGGATTTACGCATTTAAATACGTCAATATCAGCTGTATCGATTGTTCCAACCATGACCATCGCGAGATGTATCGACCGCCGTAGATGACAAGAGACGTACGCATGGCGAACGACCAGGGTGGCCAACTCTCTCGGAAGTGAACACGGAAGTGTCTTATGGACTACGTTCAAGAAGCCAGGGGATTCGTGTGTGCGTGTGTGGCTACAACTATTCCTTTGTAAAAAATTATAGAGTTTTATATATGTACTGGTTTAGGCGTGGGTAACGCTCTCTTATCTACCTGACCGTCAAGAAAGACACTTGCTTGGGGGGTTCGGATCCCCCCAAGGTTGAAAAACATAGGTATCGGCCTCCTCGTGGGGCGTTATTTTATTTTGTTGTTTTAGTTTTTAATATGTAGTGGCACAGGTAAGTTCCAGGAAGGGTGATATTTATTTTGATTGTTTGTCCATTTATTTTGGGGCTTTGTTTTTTCTTTTCCGTGTTACTGCGTCGTGGAAATACGTACCTCGTGGGTACGGCACAACTGGTTGAACTTTGGCCGATTTTATGAGTTTATTTCTCCCTCTGTTTAATATCTGAATTGTTTATCAATTTTCCCTTCTTCGGAAGTAGTTTTCATGGTGGGGAGTCTCTTGTTTTGGGCGAGGACTTACCTTGTTGTGCAACCATGTGCGTCCTTTAGTTTGGGTCCAAATTTATTCATTTATTTTCTGTGATCACGCTTCTTGGAGTTTTCCCGTTTTCGGCCATGTAGAATTTTTATTATTTTTCCTCCTTAACGTCCTGGTGCGTTCCGTTTTTTTTTTTTTTTTTTCATTTCTCATTTGCTTGTATTTCTGCATAACCTATGGGATTGGTTCAAATCCCAAATTTTGGGAGTAGCGCCTTATGGTGCAATCGTACCTTGGTGTTCCGTTAGCTTCCGCCATTTTTGAGAGTAGAGTCTAGTTCGCGTCGGGTCCTTGGCGGTCGTGTGATACCTTCCGCTCCGCTTTTCTGGAGCCTGTAATTAGTAATTTAGCTTTTCATTTAATTTCTATTTATTTACTTTTACGTTTATTCCCTGGTATGTTCGTGCATGTTAGTTGATCCTAATTTTCTTTTACGTGTGTAACTTGTAATTTGTCCTCTCATTTGTGTAACCTGACGGTGGTATTTTCAAGTTAGGTTTCGTTCAGGGGATTTGTGTGCACGTGTTCCCAGTTCGATTCTCCTGTCATTCCATATTGCTAGGGATAGCTTCCTCTTGTGTTTTAATTAATTGTAAGATATTACCCTATGTGTACCTGTTCTTTTCTTAATTCTGTTGAGTTCCTAAAAGCATGTTAAGTGGTGTGTCGTGCCACGTGACGTCAACGACGTTTATCATCCTCTCAAGTACCAATTTCTCATGAAATCAAAGTTTGTAACCAAATGTAGTTCCTATTTTTACATATTTTTGATACTTTATAATACAGACCCCTTTTATATTTTGATTACGACTTCATTTCGCCTTTAACGTCCCATCCCCACCCTCAAGACAGCTACGGTGGAAAGATCCTCACCAGGTAAGTCTTCCACTTTTCAAGCTTGTGAATAAAACGACGTATTTTCCACTCTTGTCCATCTGAGGGTGTCACCCGAATACGTCGTCAACACCGGCCGCCGAGGCAAACCCATGAAGTCCCGTAAAGGATGTCTTGGGGTCGCCGTTGGTAAGTTTCCTTCAGGTTGGCAGGCCCTCTAGGGAGTCTGTCGAGCTGAGCGAGATAGTGCAGTGTGTAGGGAAAGGGGGGTTACAGTAAGCACGCGGCATCATACAGTCTCGCGCACGTTCTCCAAGTGTAAACATGAATTCTACGAACCATTTGCGGTCGTTTACTGTGAGAAACGAAAGCTCAAATTATTGGAAATCGTGCCGCCGGTAGGAAATATGATATTGACTAGTAATGTATTCGCGATTGGAGAAAGAAGAAAAAAAAAAATGTTGCTAACAAGTAGTGGTGATCGTAGAGCTTTCCGCGGACTGAGTGTGCAGTTTACGAAAATTGAAGGAGAAGAAAAACTTTATTAATACGTAACAGAAAGGCGGGAATTGGGAAATGGGGTGTCAACCAAAATGTGTCAATTCAAGGCATTACAGATCGCAAAGGAACTTTCTACGGTAGGGTTTAAAGCAAGCCGAGGATGGATCCAAAATTTTTATAAAAGAACTGGGTCGAGCATATGAAGGCGTACCTCAATTTCACAGCGTCCTTCTGGTGCCTATGACGAAAAGTTACTTTCCTTTCAGCCAACATAATTCAGTTGCGGAATGGAAATTCATATTTACTTTCCCAAAATGGTAATGCAGATCAAACGCCAGTCTACTTTGAAATGCCACTGAACAGTACTCCGAGTGTTACTATCAGAACAGGTGGTAATGAGAAACAACGGTGCACGGTAATGTTGTGAATACTCGCTGATGGAACCAAACTTCCGCCCTACGTTGTTCTGAAGCTAAAGACTCGTCCAAAAAATATACCCTCTGGTGTTATCGTCAGAACTCAGGACTCTGGTTGGATGGACAGTTCACTAGTGGAAGACTGTTTAAAGTGTGTCTGGCTACGTCGCCCTGGTGCATTATTACGACGGAAGAGCTTGCTTCTTCCGGACAGTTACCGCGGCCATACAACAGACGCTGTGAAGAAATTCATTAAGGATGGGAAAACCGACCTAGCAATCATCCCGGGTGGGATGAGGTCTATGCTGAAACCACTGGATGTCTTTATGAACTGCCCATTCAAAGCAGTCTTGAAACAGCTGTATACCGAGTAGATGACGGCCAATAAGCAGACACCGACTCCAACTGCTCGCATTCAGCGCCCGGAAGTTCAGCTGCTCTGTTCGTGGATTTTGACGGCATGGAATCTTATCTCTGAATGAAATGTGTGTGTACTTTTATATGTAATTTTAATCATTTGATGTGTATTATCTTAGGACGACTTCAAAACTGTTGGAAACTATTATGGAGAAATGCTATTCTGTTTATTTAGTAAAGATTGTAAGTAGTTTTCAGTGAACTTTTTTTAACATTTTGTTCTTCAAAATAAGGTGTGGGTTTCATTCAGGGGCGGGTGGTATTCGAATATATACGGTACTCTATCCCCTGCCATCATCATGGAGGTAATCAAGCCAGTCTTCGAGAATCTTGTGAAAACAGAACTGTAGGTGGGAACACACAAAAATAATAATAGTAAGAAGATGAAGGAGTCTCAACTCTAAAATCCGGTTGATATGCCTCAAAACAAGTCTTGTTGGAAGAACTGTTCAGATCAGTGTAAATGATGCCATCATGATATTGAATGACTGAATAAAAGCAGGAATGCAAGAACTGCAACAGTTAGGGCTTGTAGTTGGAACATATTGGTCACGATTTCTTCATGTGGAGGACAAGAAATGTATTCTTTCGGCAAATAAAAGGTTCCTGGAGAGTACAAAGAAGCAAGAAAATGCAAGCTATCACTTGACGATTGAATCTGGTCCTCCAAGTGTATTAATTAATATTATGAAATTTATTTTCAGGATTAGGGAACCATACATTACAATTGGGAACAATCGTGTTGACCGACTGAAAAATATTAAATTTTAACTAGTAAGGCAACACTGAAAAATGGGTTGCAACAAAATAATCTTCAATATAATCCGAAAAAGTGATGTATAAGACCTATTACTTACCAATAATGGCGTATGGAGCAGAAGCTTGGCCGATGACTACGAGAGAAATGAAATTCCTGACGAGTATGGTATAGAAGACTAGGGGGAGGGTGTGAGGAATGAAGCATTCGAAATGAAGGGAACGAACAGAAGCTGAATGATAAGCTGAAGCAGAACAGATTGAGATGGTATGGACATGTGAAAGGGATAAATGATGAAAGAATGCCGAAACAAGTGACGGAGAGACGGATAAATGGAAAGAGAGGACGAGGAAGACCTCTAGTACGGTGGATGGATTTAGTGAAGAACAGTGTGAGAGAACGAAACCTGGAGTGGAGTTCAGTGGTTGAGGAAGGATGGTGGACAGACAGAGTGGAGGCATGTCATATTTGCTCAGATTCGGCCTAAGCTGGAAAACTGAAATCGATGACGATAATCCAAAATATATAATTACCTTTCCACGAAAATCAGCTTTTTGCTTCATGATGTTTGTGGACACCTCCTTTAGTGGCTTTGGATGTCCTGGAAAGAAACATTATGCACAGTGTTAGAGCATACAATACATGCACAATATATACTAAATAGAGCACAGGAACCAGCCAGCATTGAATTAAAATTACACAGAATGTTATACATTGTCTTCCCTAGTCTATCTGCTTATGTGGGGATATAGTTCCATTCCTTTCCTCACAGATGGCCAACAAGGAGTACAGTTTACTTCAAGGATTAATATCCTTCACCCACCCATACACACAAGAAACTGGTACTTGCTCTAAATCAGAGATAAATGCCACGCAGCACGCTCCCCACTGGCCTCCCACTACCCCTTGGGCACACACTGCTCAACTTGGAAGAATGGAGTCTATTGAAAACTGAACTACAGTTCGGGCACAATCATAGGCTCGGTTTCATTCATGTCTCATAACTCAAGAGCAGTGCTGCCGGGGAGGAAGAAGACCATAGTGGAACGACTAAAAAGAAGCTGACCTTGAGCAGCATATAGGTTCTGTTTACTTTGGCCAATATTGTGATTATATTTCACAGCTATTTTAGTTTTGGGGAAAAAAAAAAAAAAAAGAAGAGGGAAATTTAGAGGAAAATCAACTTGCAAGGGCAAATATCCAACATTGCTTCAATAAGTCAAAAAATAAATAGCCTTCTTGGTCTTCATGGCCAAGTATTGCTCGGGTCTAAGCTCTATGAACTTGCAGGATGAAGTGACGTGGGAGGCGGGAAGAGAAGGGCCCGTTAACAGCCCACCATGTTACCTGGAATTCCTGTCTATTCCAATACTGCTAACATAGGGCCGTTGCCTAAACCAGTGTGGTGTTGTGAACGAGTGAGTGACCGACAAATGTATTTGGTTCAGTCATTACGCACGGAGCAGGAACCCCCCCCCCACATCTCTCCTCATTGTCCCCGATCCACATTCCTCCCAGGATCACAGAGCTTTGACATTAGCAGTACCGTTGGTCACTTAATAACCTTTGACAGGTTTCCCGCAGTCATAGCGGTCGCAAGTTCACGATCTGTTCGTTTGACAAGATGACCTCAGGCAAGTCGCGTCGTCAGCCAGCCGTCTTTTGGAGGATGAACATTCAAAGTAGGTATCGAAAAACACGAATTATTCCAAGTGTATTTCACGAATAATACCACAAGAGGGCACATCGAATCACAAATTAAACAAGTTATACTATTTTTTGAGATAACTGGTTAGATTATATATCCGATAAAACCATAGTTCGAAGGAAAAAACATTTAACGGAATTTCGAATCAACCATACTGGATATTGCAAACGTACGAGCCAGAGATATTAAATGTTAAGATGTTATTTTGCGAAATTTGTTTCAAAACTGTATTATTTTGCAACTGATCTCAGAGAATATCAAACTGACCTCAGCGAATTTCCGTTACCTCGAACTACCTAGACATAAAAATTTGCTACTTTTCGTTACCTGTTTGTAAAATTGGCTCAAACTATGATTGCATTTACTGTCCCCAGCCAAGTTTCAAAGTCACCACATTAAGTTAGTTCTCTTAACCCTCTTAGTGCCAAGCCATTTCCTGAAATACTTGCCAAGAATGCCAAGCCATTTTCAAAGGTCATGCAGACTATTCGAAAAAAATTATAAATACCACATTTCCAACGATATAATTATTATTTTTGCTTTGCATTATAACCAATACCTCATTCTTTCATACATTATGTTCATAAAAGTAAATACGGCATTTAACCCTTTTTAATTGAGGTTATTCTCATAATTATTCAATTCTTTTGAAATAATCAGTTTTGAGCCTAAATTAAGGACACCTAAGGGTCATATTCGAAAAAAGCTAAGTTTCCAGCTGTAGGAAGTTCTTAGATTCATCTGTAGGCAGAAAAAGTCAACTAGAAGAAAACAACTGCTCCGGAATTTTGGCGAGAACGCGCGTGACAGGGGGAGCGCAAACGGAGGGTGTGAATACAAACTCAAACCTATCGCGTATCGGACTTCGAAGGAAAAAAGTAAACACTGGACAGGCAAGCTTGAAACCTCACCTATCCAACGGTATGAAATAATCACGGACATATGCCTACAGAAATCTATAAATATAAGATAAACGGCACGCCGATTCAATCGGCTTTGGCACTTTTGGTGCGAGCAACGAGAGCCGATCTGATCGGCACGTGGCACTGAGAGGATTAAGGGATGGAGCATCAAGGTCATCTACCCCTCACAAAGTTTGCAGACATTGAAACTGGCACTTTTAAAGTTGACAGCATAAGCCATCTAACGTGGCACCCAGGTCGCCATTTTAACTCATCTTAGCCACAAATTGTATGTACTGTGTCATCATCATCATCATTTCCCCTTTTCCAGTTGACACTGGGTGGGGGCAAATATGGTTCCTCTCCACTTTGTTATGTCGTTCCACCATTCTTCTTCCGACACAGTGTTCCAATCCAGGTTCAGTTTTCTAATACTATTCTCCACCGAGTCCATCCAACGCATTCTTGGTCTTCCTCATCTTCTCTTCCCTGTCATCCGTCATCCCAGTGCTCGTCTTGGTAGCCTTACTTCATTCATCCGTTTGACATGTCCAAACCATCTCAATCTGATTTGCTCCAGTTTGTCATTTAGTTTCTGTACTCCAAGTTATTTCCGTATATCTTCATTTCTCACTCTGACCCTCCTCGTTTTCTGGACCATACTTCTCAGGAATCTCATCTCTGCTGCTTGTACTCTGCTCTCATCCCTCTTAGTCATTGTCCAAGTTTCTGCTGCATATGTCATTATAGGAACATAATATGCTTTGTACATAACTTCTTTAGCCTTAATTGGTATATCCTTGTTCCATACTAGTCCCCGTACCTGTTGGTAGAAAGCACTCCCGAGTTGTATTCTTCTATTAATTTCCAAATCTAGTCTTCCATCTTCAGTCAGTTCGCTTCCCAAGTATTTGAAGTGTTTCACCACTTCCAATTCTTTATCTCCTACTTTGATTACTTCTTTTCCTTCTTTCTTGTCTCTACTCATCACCACTGTTTTACTCTTCTCCACATTTATCTTCAATCCCATTTGCTCAATCTTTTCATTTATTACGTCTAACTGTTCTTGTACCTCCATCTCATCCTCGCCCCAGATCACAACGTCGTCTACAAACAACATTACCTTCATCTTTGCTCTACTATAGTCTTTCATTGCTGCCTTCATGTCATCCATCACCATTTAGAACAATGGTGACAACACACTTCCTTGCTTTAGTCCAGTGTCAATTTTAAACCATTCCGATGTCCCGACTCTAGTCTTCACACTACTGTAGCACTCCATGCACATTCCTTTTATCATGTCTCTCAGTTCATTGCCTATCGCCCTATTTGATAAAGCTTTCCAAACTTTTGTTCTAGGGATGCTATCATAGGCCTTTTCTAGATCAATAAAAGTCATTACCATATCCTTCCCATATTCCCAACTCTTTTCAATGTTCTGTCTCAGAATGAAAACGGGTTCCACTGATGACCTGTCCCCTCTAAATCCAAACTCCTCCTTCTCTATTTGGCTTTCTACCTTTATTCTAATTCTTCTTTCTAGGATTCTTTCCATTACTTTGGCAACATGCGAGATGATGGGGATTCCTCGGTAGTTACCACACACCTTCCTGTCTCCTTTCTTGAATATTGGCAATATTATTCCCTTTTTCCAGGCTTCAGGTACTTTCTTCTCTCTCCACACACTCCTGAGAAGTCTATGTCCACTGCAGTCCCACTGGTCCTGCAGCCTTGATCATTTCTATTGCTATTTCGTCTATTCCCACAGCTTTCCCAGTCTTCATCTTCCTAACTGCCCATTCCACTTCTGCCATAGTAATGTCTGGTTTCTTCTATTTCTTCCTCCACAGTTTTGGCTGTTTGCGTAACTTCTCCGCATGCCTGGCGTCTCACCCTTCAACAGCTCGCTGAAATATTCTTTCCATCTGTCCGTTATCTCTTCTGGTTTTGCCAATATTTCATCTTCTTTGTTTTTCACGAACCCAGAGTTCACCTTTTCATTCCTTCTGCTTTTTATAATTCCAAACAGCAATTTCTTTCCACAATGTAAATCCTCCCTTATTTCCTGAGTGAATTCTTCCCAGCTTTTCTTCTTTTCCTCTGCAATAACTTTCTTGCAATCTCTGTTTGCTTCTATATATTTTACTCTACTTTCTTCAGTCTCTTCTTTTCCATTCCTTCCAAGCTTTCTTCTTCTCTCTTACCTTTTCTTTCTCTCTATCAATCCACCATTTTGTCGCCTTTTCCCGTACCTTTCCTGATGTTCTACCACAAGTTTTCTCTGCACTGTTTACTGAGCCGTTATTACGGCTATAGACATGTCTCTGCTCTCGCCTCCATCTGATTTGTATATTTGCTTCTGCGAGTATGATGTTTATGCTGACTCTCATCAGAGCGCTCCACCTAACAGGTAAGAAGGAAGTCTTATAATTGGGGCGATACTCTATAGAGTGTGTTCCTGTCGTCTGTTGACAAGATGGTAGGTCTGTCTTGTTATCAGTCGTCACAACGACAATTGTTAACTTTTGAGGATCTACAATAGTAGATATGTTGAACTCATCAAGGCGATAAGATGTAGTGTACATAACTGGAGTTCCCGAGGAGGCTGGAATAGCCTGGGGCTATTCACTAGCTTCTACCCTATTTCCTTTAGTTCGGAGTAATGACAAGTACCAATGTAAGAAGGAATTAACTACCTTAAATTTAAAATTATATTGCTTTGAAGAAATCAGGAAGACTGGATTGGACCTCTCATGTATTAGAAGCGATGGTGTAACATTTGGTATCCTGGAAAAGATCATCTTGTTGAGGAAATGATCTGCCGTATGAAAGATGTTCTGCTTCTTATTTGTGATACTGATCACTGTAGAATGTCACGTTCCATGACGGAGGAAATAAGCAATATTGTGTTCGACGAAATGTTGTTACAGTTTGTGAGGGTGAACAAGTGGTCTACTGAAAGGTACGTCATGTTGTGTTGAAGTTTATTCATATGTGAGGTCTGCGCCTGAAGTACAATTATTTATAATTTTTGAGTCACCGGCATTGTGATACCGTGTTAGGGTTTACTATCATTTTGTTATGTGGTTAGTAGTTTCAATTAGTAAAGTAACGTAAAGGTTTTCATTTCACTCTAATCACTGTAGGATATCCTAGTTTGGATCTGTTTTAAATGTTATTCAGTACGGAGTATAGTTATGAGGTATGGTGATGACGTCTGTGTTAGGTTCTTTAAAAGATGTGATTTTCTGTAGGTAACGAACTACCATTAATGACGAACAGCTGATAATATAGTACTGTAGTTTAAAGAAGGTAGTCATGTAACTGGTTTGGTGTTTGGAGAGATTAGTTCTGTTTTCATGCTATAAATAGGAGTTGGATTTTAAACAAATTATCCACACTATAATAAACCTTTGTTTATCGGCATTGATTTCCAGTTCGTAACGAAACGCCATTATCGACGAACAGCTGATTACGTAGTACTGTACTTGAAAGATGGCAGCCATGTACTGGTTTGGAGTTTGGAGAGATTAGTTCTGTTTTCATGCCATTAATAGGAGTTGGATTTTAATGTAATTATCCTCACTATGATAAATGTTTTGTTTATTGGCATTGATCTTCAGTTGGTAATATTGATCTAGATTTCTGACGTGTCGTGTTAGTCGTGAAGTAAGTACCTTACAAGCGAGATATGTGATTCTGTCATCTGGTGTCAACTGAATATTTATCTTATTTGAGGAAGAGATCATGTCATGAATGTTTTAATTGACTATTGTACTATACTCCGACGAGTTTCTGATGGGAACTGGTGTAGGCTATTGGGGGTGATTTCCATGTCTTATTTTGATATCCTTTATTGTTTATCGTCTTTTTACTTTGTAAATGTACTCTGTTGGCCAATAGAATGTTTCATACCAGAGTAACTGTTTTCTTTTAAGCTTGAACTCGACAGCACGGTTGTAATAAGTGTACCTTGGGTTATGTTGGCAGAAAGGCTCAGTCCTTCCACTTCCAACCTAAAGTTATACAATTCACGGTAGCAGAGGTTCGGACCTCGTTTGTATTGTACTTTAGGGACGTATCATTTACAAATGCACTCTTAAACTTTTACCATTCTTGTTCCACATGGGTAATATCCGTCCTTCGTACCTGTTCTTGCAATTCTCTCTTAAACTCTTCTGCAACCTCCTTTTCCTTTAGTCTCCAGACCTTAATCTTTCTTTCCCTTTTTTCTGGTAATCTCATGATGTTTCCTACTTTTAATTTTGCTACCACTGCCCTATGGTCCCCTCCAAAGGCTTCCTCTGGCATGGCTGTGACATCCATTAACTCTTTCCGATGTCCTTTTTTGACGAAAACATAAGTCTATCCGAGTTTTCGTTCTTTTATCTCTCCATTCATACCTTGTTACCTTCTGACTATTTTTCTTTCTGAACCACGCATTCCCTATAACTAATTGGTCCATTAAGAAATCCCTTTCTGGATTTTTACTGCATAACCATATGATCCCAAAACCTCCTCTCTTCCTTGTCTGTCTCTTCCCACTCGTGCATTCAAATCTCCCATTACTATCATTTCCTTATCCTCTATATATTTTTCCACATCTTCTAGGAATTCTTCTAAGTTCTCTTCTTTATTCCCCGTTTGTGGAGCATATACTTGAAACAGATAATTTTTCTCTGTCTGGAACTGTATCCTTCCTATGATCAATCTGTCACGTATCTTCTTCACCTCTTCCACATACTCTAAGACATCCTTTTTTTATAATCATTCCTACTCCATTTTTTGCCTCTTGTCCTCCACTGTACTGTACTGTGTATTATTGTAGTTAGCTGGCACATTATTATGCCATCTATAATCGACCTAATATGTTATTACAACATAAAAGTAAATGTCTGTAGGCAGCATTGTCTTCAAATAGAGATACTTTTAGTGATAGAAGAAAGAGCATTATTATTATTATTATTCATATTACTGAACTCAAGCTAATTGTATTTTATAACTGATCTCATGATAAACCCAGACTATATTCAGATTGTGTTCAGTCATCTATGGCGAGGACCCTACCTATAGAACGGAGACTTGAGGAGGCCATGGCACTGAGGATAGCCGCGTGTCAAGCAAGACACCGACTGAAGCAGCTGCGTACCGCTCAACTAGATTAAAACATTTACACTTTTCAAGGTACCGTATATACTCTGACACCACCGCACATTTTTAAACAAATTCGTAGGTAAAAAATTGGGGTACGGGTCTTATTTGAGCCATCCAAATTTTAAAGATTTAAATTGCCAGCCACGCGCGATATAGGGTGTTGCGAGTATCCGCTAGTTGGTGCTAGCCTACTTCTGGCTATCACTTCGTTTTACCGTAAGTACACGGCATCACACAGTCTCGCGCACGTTCTCCGAGTGTAAACGTGAACTCTACGAAGCGTTTGTGGTCGTTTACTGTGAGTGAGAAACTGAAAGTTATGAGGGAAGCTAAAATTAATGGAAATCATGTTGCCGGTAGGAAATATGATATTGACGAGTCGTGTATTCGCGATTGCGGAAAGGAAAAAAATGTGTTGCTAACAAGTAGTGGTGATCGTAGAGCTTTCCGCAGACTGAGTGTACAGTTTCCGGAGATTGAAAAACAATCTTTATAAATACGTAACAGAAAGGCGGGAATTGGGAAATGGGGTGTCGTCGGAAATTTGTCAATTAACAGGGTGTCTACTGTAAGGATGAAGTAAAAATTAGTTACTTTTTAGGTACCTTTTAGTTAATTTTAGTTACCTTTGAATTCAAATTACGTCTGCGGTCTACAAGCATAGGCGCTCATCACGCGGTGAAGAAAAACAACCATGAACTGTTTTTAAAGAAGTTTTTTATTTATCGTATGGCTTTTAGTGCCGGGAGTGTCCGAGGACATGTTCAGCTCGTCTGAGTCTGTAGCTGCTTCCAACGGACACCCTTAGGGTGAGCTACAAGTTCCGTTCAATTTCAAGTTGCTACCAGATATCAATGATACCTAGTGGTGAACATTGGAACTTTGATAGAGCGTTCCGACGAAATATAACCTAACAATTTAGCTTCACACAAGTTTTGTCTGTGGAAGAATCCTTTACATGCCATAAATCCATGACATGGGACCGCCGGCTTTACTTCCCCTCCGAAGGAAGGCATACTGAAGGATTTTTAACGCTTTTAAAACATCCGACGACTTCGGCCGGGTTTGAACCCGCTATATTGGGCACAGCAGTTCAGCATGCTACCAACTACACCACCGAAGCCGCTTTAAATGAAATTCGCATGATGTTATAAAAATTTTAAAAATAATAAATATATACTAGATATTTAATATCCATTGAGTTGTTTCAGCTAATATGTCGTCTTGTCCACAATATGTTGTTATTATTACGGTACCAAGAGGTTGCTCAGCTCTTGACCATTTGGCGAGATTTCCTTAGTCCGCGCGGTAGGTCGCGAAGAAATGTATGCGATGTTACGCGATCGTCACCGAATTCTGTCTTCGCAGTCAAATGCGGAGAAATATCGAGATGTTACACGATCGGCGCTGGTCTCAGTTGTTTGGTGAGCTTCCCGTAGTTTTCACGTTAGAACACGGAGAAAAATCGCGATTTAGATCATCAGCGTCACTTTTAGTCATTCGACGAGATTTCCATTGTCCTTGAGTTCGGGCACAAGAAAATATAGCATTATTACGCAATCGGCGCCACTTGCTGTCCGTTTGACAAGAATACAGTTGTCCTCGTCATTGAATGCGGAGAAATATCGCGATGTATCGCAATCGCTGCCGCTCTCGGTCGTTTTACGTTGTCCTCGAGATATTATGCAATCGTCGCCGCACCCGGCCGTTCAACGATTGTCTGCCTGTCTATCTGTCGTGATAGAATGGCGGAGGCAAGCTCAAGTTTGGGCATGGTTAAAATTCACGCGTAGTTATGAACATGTTGTTCGGTCGGCGCTGTGATTCCCTTTGTCCCTATGCTGTAGTTGGGAGTTCATGAGTTAAGGGTGGATCACGAGGAGCATTTAGTATTTCGATGCTACGTAGGCTGCCATTTTTAAGTGGGTTGATGCACTTCTCGCTCCCTGCACGCTTTTAAGTATACGGTCATGGGAAAAGTGGCAAGTAGGTTTCGTGATGGGTGCCCAATCACCTTTGACAGGATTCCTGCAGTCCTCGTGGTCACAAGTTCACGATAGGGGACGGGTTTTATGATTTTACGCAACTGACGTCGATCTCGGTCCGTTTGACGAGATTCCCGCAGGCAAGTCGTGCGGTCAGCCGGCCGTCTTGAGGATGCGATTTTGGAGGATGAACATTCGAAGTAGGTACGGTATCGAATATTACGAATTGTTCTGAGAGGATTGCACGAATAATACGACAAGAGGGCAAGTTTTATTTCGATTGAGAACCACGAATTATCAACAAGTAATCGAAATATTCGGTTAATTATATATCCGATGGAACGAAAGTTCGAAGGAAAAATCGACTTATAACGGAATTTCGAATTAACCATACTGAATGTCGCAAATTTACTCGACATATTTTTTAAATAAGTTATATGTATTTCGAAGATTTTTCGCATTTTTTCGAAACGGTAACATTTCGCAAGATTGCGACATTAAATTGTTTCGCGTTATTTCTGGACTTCAATTTGACATAGTTTCCAAATAACAGAAATGAGAGATTTCTTTTTAGTTTCTGAAGTATTCGCGAATAAACGTCTCGCGAAAAGTCAGGTTTCCTAATACAGTAACACAGAAAAATATTTCACACGAAACTTAAGACTTCTTGATGCCGAAAATATACGTTGAGCCGATGTATACCGCTCAAGGTATCCTCGGTATGTATTTCCTTGAGGTCGGGCACGGAGACATATAGCTTAGTACTATGCAATAGGCACGGCACCGCTTGCGTGAAACTCGCAATCTCTGAGCCTAGCGGCGCGAGTTTAAATGATTCAACCAGGCTTCAGAAAATTTTCGTTACCCGTTTGTAAAATTCGTTACTTTTTCGTTACTTTCGTTACCCATTTGTAAAATTCGTTACTTTTTCGTTACTTTCGTTACCGGTAGACACCCTGATTAAAGGCATTACAGATCGCAAAAGAACTTCCTACGATAGGGTTTAAAGCAAGCTGAGGATGGATCCAAAATTTTTATAAAAGAAATGGGTTGAGCATATGAAGGCGTACCTCAATGTCACAGAGTCTTCCTGGTGCCTACGAAGTAAAGTTACTTTCCTTTCAGCGTCACATAGTTCAGTTGCAGAAGGGAAATTCATATTTGCTTTCCCAAATTGGTAATGCAAATCAGACGCCTACTATTCTACATTTACTTTTTAGAAATGTAACAACATTAGATAGTTAATAAAATCAAATTTAATGATGGTCGAGATCGACTAAAGGTGGAATGGTCACTCCTTCCAGATTGGCTACTCACATTGCCCGGGGATGTTACATTAAAAATTTGGCTGCTACTAGAACTCTGCCCTGGATTTGATTCGCCTGTTTCAAAAGACACGTCTGTTTCCAATTCCTCTTGCTGTTGAAGATATTCAGGTGTTTTCTTTGTGCTGGATTTATTAATGGAATGGCCTACTTTTGTATTTACAGTGTATGGCTGAACAAGAATTTTCTTAATTTCTTCGGGACATTTAAAGCATTTTCTGATATGATTTGTTATTTTATTAACATTAGCATGTTTTTATACAACATTACAATACTTGCAGACAACACCGCCTTAATTATTGTCTTTAAATAACTGCCAAGCTGGACCCTTCGTTTTGCCCATTTTTCTCACACTAAAAGGGCCTAGTTCACAAAAATGATGTTATCAAGTGTTGTGACATAAAACATCAACTTAAGCTAAAGATCTCTTAAGTTCAGATAAAAGACGGAAATGAAAATCTGTTGCCACTATAAACTAACAACTCCACCACACTGCAAAGGTTAGGTTAATTACAGTAGGCATCAAACAAAGAATAGAAAATGGGAGGGAAGTACAGTGTCGGTTTGAATTCTGGGTAGGATGAGCTGAGCAGTGTTGCCAACCCATATGCTTGCTGGCATACATCTTCCCCATTATAGTGCCCACATATTCCTGACTTACATTTATATGATTTAATTTTATATATATATTTAAAATTGAATGAAAATTAATTTAAAGCACTTTAACTAAGCATTTTTTTTTTTTCTTCAAATGTCCTTTCTATTGAATATATTTTATTACCTTTTGAGTTTTGGCATACACATATTTCAATTAATATGCATTTATAGCCTACTCTTATTACTACAAAAGTAGCTTTTCCCTCCCACATTTTTGTTGCTCATTTCCAGTAGCATAATAAAACTCGACCTTCTCAATATCTTGGTATTATTAAAAATTTAAAACACAAAACAACCAGAAGGTTTTATCCAATACTTTACTTTAGTTTAGTTTAAGGAAAAAACGCACTTAAAGACAAGGTTACAGTGCCAAAACAAATACCCAAAAATACCCGGACGTCCATTTTTTCCTTTCTTTAAGTTTTGAAGGATCAATATCGTTCCTGATTTCAATTTAAGGCATCAAATACCTGTGTCTCAGTCCTTGTTTGTCCAACGCTTAATCAACACATCAAAAAGTGTTGTACAAAGCTCAAAAAATTGAAAATACCTTCATTTTGGGTATTTAAATAACCACAAGGGTATATACCCTGGTAAATATCCAATTTATATTTACCTTCCCACTGGGTATTTACCCGGCCCACATCACTACATACAACAGACACTGAAGAAATTCATTAAGGATGGGAAAACCGACCTAGCAATCATCCCGGGAGGGATGACGTCTATGCTACAGCCACTGGATGTCTGCGTGAACTGCCCTTTCAAAGCAGCCTTGAAACAGCTGTATACCGAGTGGATGGCGGACAATAATCACACACCGACTCCAACTGGTCGCATTCTGCGCCCGAAAGTTCAGCTGTTCTGTTCATGGATTTTGACGGCATGGAATCGTATCTCTGGAGATCTCATACGGAAGAGCTTCAAGAAATGTAGTATTTCTAATGCTATGGATATGGATATGGATATGACGACATTTTGTGGGAAAGTGATGGTGATGAAAGTTCCGAAGTTGGTACTTCTGATGACTTAATGAAGTGTTTGTGTATTTTAATTTGTAGTTTGATATGCGTTATTTTAGGACGACTTCGAAACTGTTGGAAACTATTTTGGAGAAATGCCATTCTGTTTATTTAATAAAGATTGTAAATAATTTTAAGAAAACTTTTTTTTTAATTTTCTTAAAATTATGGTGCGGGTCTTATTCAGGTTCGGGTGGTATTCGAGTATATATGGTCATAATAATAATCGTAATTTACTTGCATGAATTTCAGAGTAGTTGGAGGACAGTATTTTGAGCAATTTCTGAACACTTGTTGCACTGACGTAGGATGTTTTAGTACATTTGCTTATATTTTGTATCAGTGCAGTTATTTCCTTCTCTAGAGCCTCCAGAGTATGTGGATTCGTTCTGTACATCTTTAACTTGAGGTTACCCCACAAGTAAAAATCGCACGGCTCTGAAACTTACGAACACATTAACTGACTTCTTCCTGGGAAGATAAGATTTCACTAAGAAAATTTGATGTTTTGTTCTATACCTAACCATGTTCACGGGATACGAGGTAGGCTACAGCATTTCACAGCAAGTCATCACAACTACCGCATATGTCAGCTGCATATGTAATAAATGCTTCATGACTCGCTGTTAGCGCCATTCAATAGGGGAGGCCCTCACTGTATTAGCTTTAACCCTAATGGCTAAAATTTGAAATTAAGCAACATCTTACCATCGGCACAAATGAGTGTGGGGGGGCTATCTGGCTCCATTTTCATCATTTCCAACTGCCTATGAACATCTGAAACACATGGCATACATTTCCAATTAATATTGTAATGACATACAGTACTTTAAAAAGCTAACAAGTTAGAATATTAACAGAAATGAAGGGAATATGGTATGAAAATTGACATTTCAAAACAAAGGTAATGAAAGTAGGGAAAAACACAAGTAAAAAAAACTAACTTTGGAACAGGTGGACTATTTCAAGAACGGTACTTAGGCTGTGTATTGTGACCGTTTCCCAAATGAGAAGTGATGACCTGGCTAAAACACTGCCAATCACCAAGGAAGGAACACACAAATCAATCCAGGAAATATTTTATGTATGAATCTTAGTTTGGAATAAATATTACTAAATAACTCGTGAGGACTTGAGAATCAAGCATCTCGGGGAGTTAAATTGGATTGGCAGGTAGGTTACATCAAACTATAATTCTAGAAATGCACAAAATTCGGGTAGTATTGGTTGTCATGGTAGCACATCTACAAATTATTCCAAGATTTCTTAAAATTCAAACATTTATTTCACCTTTATACTGTAAAAAAAATATATATATATATATAATAATAAAAAAAAAACTACAATCCGTTGACTTAATAAAATTTAGGATGAGGGAAATTCTAGCCCTATTAAACACTGAAATTATTTAAATCATTTGAAAATATAATGAAGGAACTAAATCCAACTGATTGTCCTATTGAAAGCCATCATCTCAAGAGATGCCAAGGAAAAGAATGTCAACAAGTTTATTAAGGCATTCTTCTAACTGAAGTCCATGTCACCATAGTGTCACAAAAAATTTAAAAAAAAAACTTTCAGGTTATTGCCTTTCGCGCCTTTCTTTATCTCTAACTTGATCTAGTCATCTCATGTACAGAGAGTCCAGTTTGTATCGAAGACCCTCGCTTGCCCGCTCGCGTGGCGGGAGACAGGCTCGCGCCGCGGGCGAGCGAGGGTCTCCGATACATACAAACTGGACTCTGTATTAGTGACGCAGTCGTCAATCTTTAACAATAGCTCTCTCTTGGTCGTGTATCATTTTCGAGGATGAACGTTCGAAGTAGGTATCGAATATCATGAATTATTCTGAGAGTATTTCACGAATAATGCCACAAGAGGGTACACTTTCTTTCGAATTCAAATCACGAATTATACAAGTTACGGTATACTAGTTTTCGAAGACTACCGGTTAGATTATAAATCTAATGCAACCCTAGTTCGAAGGAAAAATCAACATTTAAGGGAATTTTGAATTAACCATACTGGATGTCGGAAACTTACGAAACTGAGATATTAAAAAAATACATGTATTTTGATGTTTTTTCGCGAAATTCGTTTCGAAACTATATCACTTGGCAAGATGGCGACATTAAATTGTAAGGTAAGGCTTTTGTTTTTACGAAAGGGAGTTTGACTCCCTTAGCACATTGGCATGCTCGTGACGTCAATACTGCTTGTATTTTGTTGTCTTGCATGGCCTTCTCAGTATGTGCTAGCCACGCGTATTGGTAGGTGTGTCTGTACCAACTGACGAGCCCAACGGCACACTGGGGCGAAACGCTGGCATTGTTTGAGCTAACCGGACCATTTTTATGATTTATTGATAATTAAATTGTTTCACGTTATTTCAGGACTTTAACTTGAGAAACAGAAATGCGAGGTTTCGATTGAGTTTCAGACGCTTTACGAATAAAAGTCTCGCAAAAAGTCAGGGTCCCTAATAATACAGGAAAATATCTTGCTCAAAACTAAACTCTTCTTGATGCTGAAAATATACGTTGAACCGATTTATACCTCTCAAGGTATCCTCAGTATGCATTTCGAGTCGGGAAAGGGAAAATATATCTTTATTACGCAATCTGTGCCTCTTGCATGAAACTCTCTTCATGCTATCCGTTAGCCCAGCATTGATAGTTTAAATTATTTAAACTGACCTCTGAGAATTTTCGTTACCTCCAACTACCTAGGCATAAAAATTAGCTACTTTTCGTTACCAGTTTGTAAAATTGGCTCAACTTATGATTGCATTCACTGTCCCCAGCCAAGTTTTAAAGTCAGTTAGTTCATTTAAGGGATGAACAGCAAGGTCATCTACCCGCCCTCACCAAGTTTGCAGATATTGAAACTGGCACATGAAAGTTGGCAGCATAAGCCATCTAATGTGGCACCCAAGTCGCCATTTTCAACTTACGGTATCTTAGCCACAAGTACTGCGTATTATTGTATTTAGCTGGCACATTATTATGCCATCTATAATTGACCAAATGTTATGTTATTACAACATAAAAGTAAATATCTGTAGGCAGTATTTTGTTCAAAGAAAGATACTTTTAGTGATAGAAGTAAGAGCATATTATTATTATTACTGCTACTGAACTCATGCTAATTGTATTTAATAATTGATCTCATGATAAACCCAGACTATTATCTGATTGTGTTCTGTCAGCTGTATCTGTCATCTATGGCGAGGACCCCTTCTATAGAACGGAGACTTGCGGAGGCCACGGCACTGTGGCTAGCCGCGCGTCAAGCACGGCACTAGCGCTAGCAGGAGCGCACCGCTCAACTAGTTTAACACGTTCAGACTTTTGAAGGTATGTAATCATCATAATTTACTTGCAGGAATTTCAGAGTAGCTGAAGGACGGCATTTCCAGCAATTTCTAAACACACGTTGCACTGACGTAGGAAGTTTTGGAACGCTCTCTGTAATTCATCCTTGCTGATATTTTGTATCAGAGTAGTTATTTCCTTCTCTAGAGCCTCCAGAGTATGTGGATAGTTTCTGTATATCTTTTGCTCGAGGTTCCCCCACAAGTATACAAATCACAAGGCTCTGAAACTTACGAACACATTAACTGAATTCTTCCTGATAAGTTAAGTTTTCACTAGAAAAAGTTGATGATTTGTTCTCTACCTCACCATGTTCATGGCATACGAGGTAGGCTACAGTATTTCACAGCAAGTCTTATCACAACTAAGGCAGCTTGCCAGCTGCGTACGTAATAAATGCTACAACAGCATCCAGGGCTTCACGACTCGCTGTTGTATTCGGTACATGCTACAAATCTGACGGCGAGTCATTGCGACCTGTCCGCGGCACAGCCTTTGCAAAGCTCCATTCAACAGGGAGGGCCCTCACTGTATTAGCCTTAACCCAAATGGCGAAAATTTGAAATTAAGCAACATCTTACCATCGGCACAATTGAGTGTGGAGGGGCTTTCTGGCTCTATTTTCATTATTTCTAACTGCCTATGGACATCTGAAACACATGGCATACATTTCCAATCAATATTGTAATGACATACAGTACTTTCAAAAGCTAACCAGTCAGAATATTAGCAGAAATGTAGGGAATATGGTAAGCAAATTGGCATTTCAAAACAAAGGTAATGAAAGTAGGGAAAAACACAAGCAAGTAGAAAGAACTAATTTTGGAGCAGGTGGACCATTTCAGGAACAATACTTAGTCTGTGTATTGTGACAGTCTCCCAGATGAGATGTAGAGATTTGAAGCCATTCTTTTTTTTTTCAGTGTTGCCTATACAAATTGAATTTTTGTAGATTTTCAGTCGGTCAACACAATTGTGCCCAATGAATGGGCGGGGTACAAGAAATAAATATATAAATACACTTTGGAAAAAATTACATGTATTAGTTAATATTCACAATTAAATTGGGCAATTTAGGATTACGCGTTTCGACCCTTAAGTGGCCATCATATCCTGATCACTGTCCAAATATTAATTTTTCCACTAATGTAAATTTACTATTTTAGTACAATAGTATCTTTGGTGAACTATACTCCGATTCGCTTTGAATCAAGCCTTACTTGAGGTTGTTGTGGGCGACTGTACTTGCACGTGTATTGATTGAAGCATTGCCACAGCCCATGAATGTTGCTAATAACAGCATTCAAGAAAATATCGAGTACATCCATAACCGTTCTCCAAATTACCTAATATTATAATGCAGTTGGAAACAATAATTCCTTGCAAATTTTACTTTCTCTGACAAACAAAATTTTAGTAACATTGTCTTCAGTGACTCACAGTGGTACTAAAATTGGGTTTGAAAAGTTTAATTTGTATGAGCGGGAAAATCAAAGTTACAAAACACTATGCCAAATTTCTAGAAAGCGTTCTGGTGAAGAAATAGACTGAATAATTCACTGAGGAAGGTATGGGGTCTTTTCACATGCACCTGCAATGTCAGACGTCGAAAAAACATCTTCACTGTACAAATCTTTCTTCAATAACAGACGCGGGAGAACCACACAAGAAAATCTCAGAATGATGTTCCTTATATACAAGAGGTGCCAATAAAATGTATTCGCTGTTTGCAATCTCGAGGGGTGATAAGGTTAATCTATAGTGAGCGCCTGTATCTATACCTAGCAGTAGTATTTTCGGCGATGACGACAATGAAAACGATGTCAGCTAAGATAAAAATTGACTGAATCGCTAAGGAGCGCCAGCCGTTTATTGTGCTAATGAAAGTACAAATAAAACTGACTTCCTGTCTGAATATAGTGTCTCCCTGACACGGCAATAAAAATAATCTAAAAACTGCACGTGGCACTGATGTAATAAGAAACTGTGAAACGGCGTGATATTAAGCATTACCCTATTTTATACAAATCCGTTTCATCTCTGAACCGTAGTTCCATATCTAAGAAAAATTATTCAACATTAACTATGTTCATATTTACACTCATTCATGGTTCGCACAAATCTACACTTTATTGTGTCGAAAAGATTAAATTGTCTATCTTTCAAATGAGTCTTCACCACTCAACTTCCGTAACAATCAAACAAACACACACACACACCGCAACTCTATCAGTTGAAAGTATAAATACTTGTCTTAATAGAACATAAGTGACAAACATTTAAGCTAAGCACTGTTCTGACTTTGTCTTATCCCATTTGATTATAAAATGTTGAAAAATTCCTGAAATTCTTTACTGTGTTATTAATTCTCTGATAAACTTGAATACTAGAAGTGCATGGCATTTGACCTTCATTTCACACTCCTCTTCCAAAATTATACAACAATCACATTCTTTCTTAAACACCCTGTACAGAACTTTCCTTTAATACACTCAAATAACTTCACAATCGCTGCGATCAATACTAGAAAAACTTGAGACTCCTCCTCTGTCTCCTTTCGTAAAAATACGTAACTCATTTACGTCTACATCTCCTTACTTGCACGGTATTTCAAATCTAAACTCCCATTTCAATTCATTTTCTTACTAACACTCTCATCTATCCTTATACAACTTCGCCTCGTGCTTATAATTTCACTTCTGCAATAATTTCTGTACATATACTTTTAGATCACCCTGTGATTTAACTTTCTTAACTTTCTTTTCTTTCACGTGTTTAAATTCAGCTTTACATTATTACAACCTTTAAAGAATTATCAGTAAGAATTCATATTTTTAACAAATGATATAAGTGTCTCTTCCGTGAATATTTATTTAACAAATTTATCTAGGCTTTTTAATGCTCTAAATTTTCGTTGGACATATGTATATAAAAGTTCTTGTAATACTTCGTTACTAGAAAATTTGGTTTATCATGTTACAGCATAGATCTACTTATCTATCTGTCTCATTACTGTGAATCTAATATCCATAGGTTTAATCATCTATCAAGCATTTAATTAAATTTTATCATACTTTGTGTCTTGTAACAATTCAATTTCGTTTATAATTGGTTGAAAATAAATTTCTGACACTCGAATCAACATCATGAGTTGTCGAAATATTTGACACTTCGTGACATAACTTTTTAAATATGCGGTACTTAAATTTGGTTCAATATTTATTTATAACTGACACATTTATTTATTTATTTACATAGGTCCCAATGAGCCTGAGCTCGTATTAGGGACAATCAAGTAACATAGTTACAGCATGGCATATATATAATTTTTGTAACATTATTGTTTAGTTTAATAGTAACTTAGATTGCTAGTGAATAACTTTACAGAGATAATACGGTATGATACATTGCATTGCTTAAGGCTATTGTACATTGGCTATTCATTCCTTAATAGGAAGTCTTTTGTTTTCCTCTTAAATGTTTTTATACAGAAACTTTCCCTTATGCCTAATGGTAGAGAGTTGTATTCTTTTATTATAGAGGACATAATTCCTTTAGTTCCAAATTTAATGGATTGGGAATGGCTGGTGAATATTGGATTTACTCCTCTTGTTGCATAGTGATGAATGTCATTTGCATGGGTAAAATGGATGTGTGTGTGTATCAATTTGTTTTCTAATTTGTATACAAATACGGTTGCTGACGTAGCTATTTGTTTTTGCAGTGGCATAATTTTAGTTCCTGAGTACAATTCATTTGAGGGTGTGAGCCAAGGTAATCCAAAGATAGATTTTATAGCACGTTTCTGGAGTATCTCAAGTTCTTTTATCAGCTCCTTCTTACAATATCCCCATATGAAATTCATGTACATTAGATGTGAATGTATCAGAGCAAAGTATATATTTTTCAACTGTTGGCTAGTAAGACAGCTATATCTTAATCTGAAAATAATATCAATTAAAGGGCTGATTTTATGTTTTACATTTTCTACATGATTTTCCCAGGTTAGTGTACTATCTAGTGTGATACCTAAGTATGTTGCCGATTTAACCTTTTCTATTTCTTTGTTGGCTATGTTGACTATGTTTGTGGTCTCAATCTTGTATGATGGTTTATGGAAGAACAAATATTTTGTTTTATTGATATTGATAACCATTTTGTGTGCTCTCAACCAATCCACCAGCTTATTGAGATCATAATTAATATTTAGCATAATTTCCTGTTCAGATGTTCCCAGATAGAGTATAAAAATATCATCTGCAAATAGTTTAAGCTTGCCTTTCAATTCTAATAATACTATATCATTAATATAGGCCAAGAAAAGAATTGGTCCTAAGACAGAACCTTGAGGTACTCCTGTGTCAATTCTCATTTGAGATCCTTTTACATTATCGATTGCAACATATTGTTTTCTGTTAGTGAGGTAGTTCTTGAACCAATCATGTGCCACTCCTCTGATGCCTGCAAATTCTAGTTTATTAAGGAGAATCTTATGGTTAACCAGATCGAAGGCTTTTTGAAGGTCAATTAGTACACCAGCAGCTAGTTTGTTTTCATCTAATGCCTTTTCTACATCAGTTACTACTTCAAATATAGCACTATCAGCTCCTCTATTTGGAATAAACCCATATTGGCAGTTTGCAAAGTAATCATTTTTCATGAAGAAATTCATAAGTCTTCGTTTAACAACGCTTTCTAGAACCTTGCTGATGGCAGATATAATATTAATGGGTCTGTAATTTGATGGGTGGGTTTTGTCCCCTTTTTTGTAGATCGGGACCACCCTAGAGCCTTTACAGGCATCGGGGAATATACCAGTCATCAGTGAAAGATTTATTATTTTGACAAGATATGGTGTAAGGCCCTCAAGACACAATTGTAGCATGACATTAGTAGTGTTGTCCTCACTTATATTGTTTTTGTGTTTTAGGGAGTTTATAATTGATTGTATTTCATTAGCATCAGTAGGTAACATAAAGATTGTCTTAGTGCTAGTAGTATTTTTATAGCTTGTAATGCCCGAGGTAGAACCGTTTCCTTGATTTTCCCATATACTGTTAGCAATATTGACATTTCATCACATATATTTTCCTTTTTTTTTTTTTTTTTTTTTTTTTCCGACATTTGTGCCATCGACTATAAGTTTGACAATTTCATTTTTCCCCTTCTTTGGCCTATTTAACATCTCATTAACAACACTCCACACTTCCCTCTGATTATTTGCATTTTGAATTTTTTGGTCAAAGTAGTTTCTATGTAGGTTTCTCCTAAGTTTTGTAACTTGGTTGCAAATAATTTTATATTCTTCTAAAATTTCTGCAGATGGATTTTTAACTTTGGTTTTTGTATATATCTTATCTTTCCTGTGTATTAGTGCTAAAAGATCTTGTGTGATCCAGGGTTTTATTGGTGGGGCACTTGGCTCCTTATTCGTATATTTCATAGTACAGGCTTCTATTCCTTTATTAATAAAATCACAGAATAATCAATATACTTTCTTTAATTTATTCACAATTATACTCTTTCTTTAATTCGTTCAATATTATACTCCTTTAATTAGTTCACTATACTCTCTTCTATTTGTTCATTATACCTTCCATCGCTGCGCATAAAACAGATTTAATTAGTTTAAATCTAACCCATATATCAAAAATTCTACACGATTTTACTCTAAAATGACTTTAACGTTAATAACAGCGCTATGCAAAATTTCGTCCAAGTGACTGAAATTTTCAAGAACAAGAAAAATGACTCCTAAGAAAAATACGAAAAATATACTACTTCAAAATCTACATAATTTTAATTATAATGACAAAATTATACGGTTGGTCAATTGGATAAACACAGAACATAACTACAATTCTACGAAATATAAAGCAATCTCTTCTCTACCTTGAGTTGAATCTGGTCTTGGGAATACCTCGTCTCGTCTGCCAAACCAAGCGTGTTTCGAGCGCATCGCCCACAGCTATGTAGACCGGTTGTGTCGGAACCAGCTGGCCTCTTCCCCCAGTGGAACAAGGTCGGTGACATGCTCGGGTGAGCGACCTTGCCGTGAAACAGCCTGCTCCGTCCGCTCCGTCTCTCTCGTTCACTGCAAGTCGTCTGGCTCTTCCTTCGATTCCCCATCTCTTCAGTATTGACATCTCTTCTCAAGGTTGAAAATCGTCGTTTATACAAGTGTCTGCGAGTATACTAGATGTATAAGAACTCTTGTAGAAAAGTAGAGGTTCGTTCTGTGATTTTGCGCATCACGCGGATGTTCTGCTGTGCCTTCCATAATTATGAATTCTGGAATTCAACTGTTCATCTTTGTAGTTTCCACTTCCCTATGATGTAGCTTAACACAGGTCATTCTCATTTCACTTATGACACTTTTCTGACTTCCCCGTTGCTGATTTATGAATTGCATTTTTAATATAATGTTCAAGTATGCGTTCAAACGTAATAATCATAAATCTCTTCTTGTAGAAATGTCTTTATTCGAAGTATAACAGCTTTGTATTTAAACACTGTATTATCGAGCTATATGCTGCGCTGTTCTGTATGAAAATCTTGCTTGCTCCGCAAGTTACAGTCTACTGTACTGCACTCGTTTTCCAACTTTCATAAAGCGTGGCACTATTATAACAAATACTAGCTTCTGCTCGAGGTCTTTACTCGATGAAATCTCAAATTGGAAAGCACTCCTCTGTTCGGTTCTCTGCGCTCGGCAAGTTACTCACTCTGCCTCCCCTCTCGTGGTGTGACGTAACTTCTACCACCTCTCCTCTCTCAGTCCGTAGTTCGACCTTCGTCCCTTCTCCTCCTTCATGACGTAACTCTCGCTTCATGTGGCGTGATGTCTCTCGCAATGTAGACCTCCCCACATTCATATAATAAATATATATCCATATTTAAATCATTCCTTCTTTCCTTCCATAATTGTATAAGATGCATAGTATTTCATTAATTTTCACACAGATTTTCCCATATCTCACGAATTTTAATGAATAAAAGATTTTAATCCACTCTTTTATTTTTCCTGGGTCTTAGTTCATATCCAGATTGGTTCTTTGTAATGGCCTTAAATAAATTCTGGCGCAGTACGGTTACACTATAGTGGGAAAAATCTTTGCTAGAACCCTCTTGAATCGACTACACACCATCTCGGAAAGAATACTCCCTGAATCCCAGTGTGGATTCAGTGCTTCCCGGGGAACCATTGACATGATCTTCTGTGTAAGACAGCTGCAGGAGAAATGCAGGGAGCAAATGAAACCTCTGTTCTTAGTCTTTTACGATCTAGAGAAAGCCTTTTGATACTGTTCCCAGAAATGCAATGTGGATGGTTTTAAGGCCCTTTGGATGTCCTGAACATTTTGTTGGACTGATTTAAGCTCTCCACGATGGTATGGTTGGACAGGTACTTTATCAGAATGACATCTCCTCTGAATTCTCCATTACCAATGGGCTCAAGCAAGGCTGTGTTCTTGCACCTACACTTTTTGCTCTGCACCTGGCGGCCATGCTATATGAGACATTGTCTGCGAACATCCCTGGCGTGGAGATTAGATATCGGTATGATGGGAGGGCTATTCAACCGAACCAGGCTCCGCTCCAAAAGATTAACCTCTACCATATTGGTTACAGAATTGCAATACGCCAACGACAACGCTTCACCTGCCCTCTCAGCTGAAGAGTTGCAACGAACTGTTAATTGCTTCGAGAGAGCATACGCACGCTTTGGCCTGACCATAAACATCCGGAAGACCAAAGTGCTGGTTTTACCTGTCCCTGGAACCTCCACCCCTGACTTTGATATCACCATCGCTGGCACTTCCTTGGAACGAGTTGATCACTTCTTATACCTTGGGAGCATTCTGTCGACCCAATGTACTGTCGAAAGAGATGTGGATAACAGAATTCACGCTGCGCTTGTTGCTTTTGGACGCCTCTAACATCGTGTATTCCAGAACAAAGACCTAAGGATGGGAACAAAGCTGATGGTATACCAAGCTCTTGTCATCTCTACACTGCTCTACGGATGTGAGACCTGGACTCTATACCGCCGGGACATCAAAAAATTGGAAAGCTTACACTAGCATAAAATCCGCTCCATTATGCACATCAAATGGGATGACTACATACCGAATGTCACGGTACTCTAGAGCAAAAATTACGAGTATTGAGTCCATCATTATCGGCCATCGGCTTAGATGGTCTGGCCATGTCCAGCGTATGAGTGATGACAGACTCCTTCGGCAGATCTTGTACAGTGAACTCAGCACGGGCAAGAGACCAACAGGTGCACCTTTGAAGCGTTTTAAAGATCAGCTCAAAGAAACCTTCAAAAATGTATCTATCAATCCAGATACAATCCCTTGCGGAGGACCGTTTGCGTTGCCGCAAAACCGCCTTCGACACTGTTCTACTTTTGAACAAAATCGTCAAAGACTGGAAACTGAAGCTCATCAGAGAAGAACACTCCGCCAAACACTTCCACGTCCATCCCCTACCATCAGATGTGACGTATGCAACCGCATGTTCTATGCGAGGATCGGTCTGCTGAGTCATCAGCGGCATCTCCATCGTGCGGGCACGAGAGCTTAGGAGTGCAGGTAAAACCCCCTTACACACTAACAGACCAGACCAGACCAGACCAGACCAGCAGATTGTCGGAAAAAGTAGCTGATGGGCGGGCAGTTCGATAGTGTGTAGGCCTGTCTGCCGACCAATTCGGTCTGCGCACACTGTCGTGACAGTCTGGCTGGAAAAAACTTCAGACCACCAGACTGCCCCTCGCCTGTCTGGTCTGCATTGTGTGTAGCGCTGTCTGACCGACTGGCGGACTTCGTCGCGATCTGCAGCAGTTTCAGTACGTATTCTACTGTTGAACAGAGAAGTACTACGTCTTATTACAAGATTCTGTCGCCATGTCTCAACATTCCCAGCAGAGACAACGCGAGTGCCGATGATATTGAAGTGGGCGATCATGAGGCGGATACTATCATGCAAATGTTAGAAGTGTATCTGGAGCATAGATGTTTGTAGGACATTAGAAGTGATTGTTACTCGAATAAAATTGCAAGACACGAAGGCTTCAACGCTTTGTTGGCAATTATTAAATTATTAAATTCTCATCAAAATAACAATAAAAATAACATAACCATTTTACTTATTACCGGGCGGACGACTCAATACAACTGAGGTCTGGAGGTCTGGTATGTTGGTGTGTATGCAAAGCCGTCCCCCGACCTAGCAAATTGCCCATCCACGCCTGCTGGTCTGATAGTGTATAGCAGGCTTAAGAAACGAACATTCGGATACGAGTATCGGCTGATGATGATGATGATGTGGAAAGATTTATCTCTTGAAATGTCAAGAAAGATCATTTTAATTCTAATTAGGCAGCTTCTTACCTTCCATGCAGCTGGAAATGGGTGAGCTATCTAGCTCTATCTTGAGATTTTTCAATGGTGTATGGGCATCTGAAACACATACCATACAAATTCAAGTCTCACAATACACCCATGTAGCCGGTGCCAAACTTATTATTTATATTATTATTTACCCAGCGAAATCAGTCAGCCACCTGCCAACTAGTTTAGAAGAAAGCCTATTTTTTGAAGCAACCAGTAAGGAAGTGAACCTCCACAGACCTTGTTCTCAACTCTAGTATGGTTATACCTCAGCCATTCGAAATGGGTAGAAATTTCTTTTGATCACGGGTCAGCAACACGTCGATCGAGAGTGCTTATTTAGTAGATCGCGTGAGTATTGAGAGAGCAGGAGAAAAATTATTGAATAAAATGGACAATTGTTTTTTGCAACAGAGAAAATGAGTGTTCATTTGAAACAAGTTTGTAGAACTAGTAGCAACATCTACCTTGAACCTCAGATTGTTTTTCTCCCATTAGTTCAAGCAGCCGCTACTTGCGCATCACTTGACTCGACACTGTTTCATTTATCTTTGTGCAATGTGTTGTATTGGTTCGGTACGTGTCTGGAGATGGCGGTGTGTAATTTGAAAGAAAGCTTCTTCCAAATTACCAGGCGGTAACTTTCGTGCCTCGTGCTGTTTATTGTGGTTACAATATTAACTTCTTTGGTGTCGTTACTGCAAACTGCTAACTTTCATGTTTTTATAGTGTGTGGACAAGGTGACTATTCGAACGTGATTTTGTATCAATAACATAATTGCGTAAGTAGTGCAACGACACTTTACGCATAATGAAAAGCGTATTAAAAAAACGTAAAGTTTATAATTTTCGTTCCGAATGGGAACACGAGTTTTTCGTAGGGGAAAGAAATGGCACATGTATTTGTTTGTTGTGTCAAGCTACAATTGCATTCGTGAAAAAGACCAACATCGAGAGACACTTCAAAACTATGCACCCATGTGTGAATGCAGAGTTTCCTTTAAGCAGTGAAATGAGGAAAGAAAAGATCAAGGAACTTAAAAATCAGTTAAGTGTTCAGCAAAATATGTTCACTAAACCAGTGGATAGAAGTGTTGCTGCCACCCTTGCTTCGTATCGTTTTTCGAATGTATTGGCGAAACTGAGGAAACCCTTTGAAGACGGCGAATTCATAAAAGAAGCATTTCGAGAAGCTGCTGAAGAGTTGTTTAATAATTTCAAGAACAAGTCTGAAATAGTGGCTGCCATCGAATCGCTTCAACTTTCGTCAAGAACGGTCACAAGAAGAGTTGAAACAATGTCTCGTGATGTTTTCTTTCAATTGAAAACAAACTTTGAGGAGTGTTGTTATTTTTCATTGCAATTAGACGAATCCCTTGATGCAACAGGTACTGCACAGTTGGCAGTTTTTGTAAGGATGGTTTTTAGTAACTTTACTGTCAAAGAAGAACTTATGAAAGTAATTTCTTTGAAAGGCCATACAAGAGGAGAAGATTTATTTTTTCCTGTGAAACAACTCATCTTGTCGAGAAAATACCTATCCAAAAGCTTGTAAGCATTACCACAAATGGAGCCCCAGCTTGAAGAGGTTTTAAAAATGGTTTTCTTGCTCTGTGCCAAAGAGATGAAAGAATTCCACAGTTTTTAACTTATTACTGTATTTTACACCAGCAGTCTCTGTATGGAAAGATTTTAAATTTAAATTAAACCATGAAAACTGTTGTGAAGATAGCGAACAAAATTAGGTCTCATTCTCTTCAAAGAAGAATTTTCAAAGATTTGGCAGACGAATTGGAACTGCAATATGGAGATTTACTTCCCCATACTGAAGTACGCTGGCTCAGTAAGGGAAAAGTACTTGAACGTTTCCACGAGGTTTTACCAGCTGCCAAACTGTTTCTGCAGGAAATAGAAGAGAATAGCCTGTTAGCTTATATTGACGATCCTCTCTGGCTTATGCATTTTGCTTTTTTAGTTGACTTAATAGAAAAGCTTAACGAACTAAATTTGAAATTTCAGGGCAAGGACAAAGATATTGCTGAGATGATATCTGAAGTAAATTCTTTTACTGAAAAATTGTGTTTATGGGAGTCCTGCCTTAAGAGAGGTGAGTTAAGACACTTTCCAACTCTGAAGACCCAAGTAGAAGAATGTAAGATAACCTATGATAGAGAATGTTATGTAAACATGATCACCTTGAGGGATGATTTCAAAAATCGGTTTTCAGATTTTCAAAAGATTTCTGTGGTAACCCAGTTTGTATCTTTCCCTTGGGCTAACTTTGAACTATTGAATATATCTTCTTCCATTGAAAATGTTTTTGACGTAGATGGGGCAGCTCTTGAACTTTAAATCATATAATTAAAAAATGATTTGTATCTCAAAACTATTGCGGAAGCTAAAAACTTTTGGTCTTTAATTCCGCAGGAGAAATATCCTGTGTTAGTTGATGTTGCACTTAAAATGAAGGCCTTGTTTGCTTCTACTTACCTGTGTGAATCATTGTTTTCAAATATGAATTTTATTAAAAATAAACACAGAACAAGGTTGACTGACAAACACCTTGACTCGTGTATTTGAGTAAGTGTAACAAGTTATACACCTAATATCAAAGACATTGGTAAACGAACATCTCAAGTTTCACATTGAATGTAATTTTTTTTATTTTCAGCAAATAGTGAAGATGTAATAGTTTCATTGTTAAATATAGTTGTTTCACAGTATTTAAAAATTTAAGAATTAGCAATTACTATATTTTTAAAAGAAGTAGATCACTTTGATAAGGTGGTATGCAACAGTAGATCGCGAAGGCTTTGTGGTTGCCTACCCCGGCTTAGTCTAAGCGCTAGTATCATTTAGAAGATTTTGAAAATAATTCTCCATAATATTCATTCAAATGTCATTGTTTTACTTGAGAAACAGCATCAAATGTCATTGTTTTACTTGAGAAACAGCTTAAGGCAATTTTTTTTGGGGTCATTTTAGTAGAACTGTACACTCAAAATGAATCAGCTGACTGATATAGCAGCTTAGGCTTCTACCGCCAGCGATCATAACTATGAACAAGTTGTCTGGGCTTGTAGGCCACGGACTAGGCAGATGGTCAGCTCCCAACGTTTCACCGAAAACTGTGTATGGCATTATCAAAGGTCTGCTCCTCACATTAGTCAACAGTGGACTCCTCACATTAGTCAACAGTGGACTGAGGACCAGCTCTGCTGCACTCCTTATATATAACCGTAAGTTCTGCAAGGTCCGGCAGGAGCGTCCGACCTCGCCTCCAAATTGTGGAGCCAGAGTACGGTGCATGCTCCGACTGCGGCAGATATTGAAGGTTATTTATCTGGGCAATAAAAACATCCTCTTGGTATATCAAACAGAAGAAAGCAAAAGGAAGTATCACGACAGCAAACGGAGGTGTAAGAAAGTGGTAGGAGAAGAAAAGAAGAAAAGTTGGGAAGAATTTACACGAAGAATGGAAACAGATGTAAGTGGCAGTAAAAGGATGCTGTATGGGCTTCTAAGAAGTAAGAGGAAAGAAAGGGTTACTACAAAGCTGGTGAAAAAGGAAGATGGAGAGTTGTTAACACACCCGGAAGAGATAAAGGGACGATGGAAGGAGTATTTCGATAAGCTATTGAACGTGAGCAATTGTACTGGTGAGATCGAAGTGACACAGCCTGACGACTCTATAACAGAAGATGATATAACAATGCTGGAGGTAGAATTAGCAGTACAGAAAATGAAGATGGGAAAAGCAACAGGGGTGGATGAGATCAGTGTAGAAATGATAAAGGCTGCTGGACCTGTTGGTATGCAATGGCTGTATCGACTGCTAAAATGTGTGTGGAAACGGAAATGTGTACCAGAAGACTGGGTGAAAGGGCTAATAATACCAGTGTTTAAGAAAGGGGACAAGAAAGTGTGTGATAACTATAGAGGGATCACCCTCATATCACAGATAGTAAAAATACTGGAAAGGATATTAGAAAGAAGAATGAGAAGAAAGGTGGAAGGAGAGTTGCAAGAGGAACAGTATGGCTTCAGGAGTGGAAGATCCACAGTGGACCCAATCTTTAGCTTGAGGCAGGTGATGGAAAAGAACTGGGAATATGGAGAGGATTTGATCATGACTTTCATAGATCTAGAAAAGGCATATGATAGTGTCCCCAGAGAGAAGGTATGGGAAACCATGGTTAAGAAGAGACTGGGAAGAGAAATGTTGGAAATGGTGCAAGCAATGTACAACAACTGTGTTAGCAGGGTTCTGACCCCTGTTGGAAAGACAGATTGGTTTAGGAACAAGACTGGACTAAGACAGGGGAATGTGCTGTCACCTCTCTTATTCATAATGGTAATGGATGAAATTGTAAAGGAAACAAAGGAAGCATATGGACATAAAGAAATGAAGTTACTATTATTTGCAGACGATATTGTGGTCTGGGGGAGGAACACCGAAGAAGTGCAAAAACAACTAGATGCACTAAACGAAAATATTCAGAAGTATGGCCTGAAAATCAGTATAGAGAAAAGCAAGACCATGGTGATGACAAGAGGGGAAAGACAAGGAAAGGGCATTGTGAAAATTGGAAGTCAGAGTTTGGAAATTGTGGACACGTTCCAATACCTAGGAAGTGAATTGATGCAAACTGGTAGGTTGGACATGGAGATTGGCAAGAGGGTACAGCAGAGCAATGTATTCTATCAAAGTGTAAGAAAACTTGTTTGGGATAAGGAAGTACCAAGGAAAAGCAAGGAGGTAATGTATAAAATGTACTATGTACCCATATTAACGTATGCAGCTGAGACTTGGACCCTGACGAGCAGGCAAGAGAGTAGAATCCAAGCCAGTGAAATGAAATTCCTAAGAAGTATGATAGGTAAGACAAGGAAAGACAGAGTGAGGAATGAAGATGTTAGGAAGGAAGTTGGGATGGGAAAACTAAATGAGAGAATTGAGAAGAATAAACTAAGGTGGTTTGGACATGTAAAGAGGATGGAGGAAAATAGAATACCAAGACAGATGCTGGAGGCGAAGTGCAAGGGTAAGAGAGCAAGGGGAAGACCTAGAACAAGGTGGATTGATTCAGTGAAGAACAGCGTGAGAAAAAGAAATCTGGACTGGGACAAGATCGTGGAAGAAGAATGGTGGAAGGAAAGAGGAAAGTGGAGAAGTGCCATAAATACCCCGACCCGGCAGGAGCTGGATAAGGGGAAATGATGATGATTATGAATAAAAACATCCTCTTGGTATATCTCAGTTTTTTCAGAACCACAACGTACATACATTATGGAGCTGAAATATGCACAATACAATGACAACGATTCATAAAACAAAAAAACGAAGCCACCCAACAAGGCCGCAGATAGTGAGCCACCATCGCACTACCATAGTCGAAAGAAGGTATACATAACTTTTATGATGTCTTAATTCAAAACAAAATACCTAACACTTCCCTTCAGACACACAAAAAAAAAAAAAATATTAACGTCAACATAAATCAATCAAAATAATCAAAAAACTAACTTCTCAATAATGTTTAGTTATACCCAGCTTACTGCAAAGGTAGTTGGTACGAGAACCATATAAGGGTTTCGTGAACAAGTCAGTTACCTGGTTTATGCTGTAATTTAACTGTCCCTTTTTCAACCATGATCTTAACAACATAGTACTTTAAATCCAAATATTTAATCCTTTCGGATTCCTCCCAAGTTTTGCACATGGCAATCGATGTTTGACTATCAGAATAAATCATTGAGAATAAAATTGTTAATCATCTGGCTTCCTTCGCAGTCTCATGAATAGCATAATATTCTGCAATAGGTTTGTTTCTTGGATGATCCACCTCCCATAGTAGCTACAAATCCAGTTATTGACTTTCTGTCATTCCTATCATCACCCAAGTCTGAATCACAGAAGAATACCATGGGTGCATTATGTTTAACATATTTAAGTTTAAAATCCTTAGTACTGTATGTTTTAAATATCAGAAATTATGCACTATATATTTCCAATCATTAACCGTGGGTTTTCACATTTTTGACTTACTTTGCAAATGGCAAGACTAATATCTGGCCTGGTGAATTGGGATAAATGCAGTAAACTCCCAACTGCAGTAAGTTATACCTAGGTACATGACTGTCAAAACTTTCAGCATCTGTATTACAACATTTGTTAGCTTTAATTGGCAATTACCTTCCCTTCTTGTCAGTGAACTTTTAACTCATATAGCAATTGCTCAATATAATGACTGATCAACAATGAGTTATCGCTCGACACAATGTTCAGTGATAAGAAATATGTCTTCCTCCCCATCTCCCAAACATTTGACAACTGTTTCATTTCCTCAACTTTTTCTCCGACACCAAAGATCCTCAAGTCATCCACATATACAAACACCACTAGTCCTTTAGACTTATCTAGTTAAACACAAGGGTCTTTCTTTAATCTATTCAAACCAAAATCATGTAATATCTGATCCAATGTGTTATGCCATTCATTTCTACTCTGTTTAAGACCATATAAACTCTAACAATCTGCATACTTTATCACTTCCACCTTGCAGATAGAAATTACTTCCTCCTATAGGTTTGCATCGAGATAAGCTGCCATCAAATCAACATGTTCCATTATAACTAGGCTATATAGGCAATACCCACATACAAGTAAGTACATTTCTACCCTTGGTCTATCTACAATTTCATACGTGTTGATACTCTGGCATATTTGCTTCCATTTCTTTGTCCGGATTGACATTGCAAATTACAAAATGTATTAAAATACTTCATTGTCCGTCGAATCAATACTTCAAAATAAGTAACTTATTGGTACATGTTTTGAATTCTGTTAAAATTCTTCATCAGCAAAAATATAGTAAGAAAATGGATAACATCATGCACACAAAAATATAGAATATAAGATCTTAAGTATCATGCAATAGGGCGAACATAAACAATAAAAATTAGCCCTTTCTGTTTCGAAATGCACGGTTGCATGAAGCCACATTATACTACAATGTTAAAAACTTGTTAAAAACACAGTATAATATCTCATTTAACGTTCATGCATTCTTTGTCACTGGTGACGATTGTTGGAATTATTGTAGCTAAAATCAATACAAAACCTACATGCACCACAGTGGTACATGTCTATGCCCACCAGTCAAGCTCATGAAGATATTGAAAAGGTCTATGAAGAAATAGATGAAATTCTGAGGTATGTCAAGGGTGATGACAATCTTATAGTAATGGGAGATTCGAATGCCGTGGTAGGAAAAAGAAGAGAAGGGAAGATAGGAGATTTCGGACTAGGTGAAAGGAATGATCGAGGGAGCATTGAGTTGGTCATAAGTCACACGTTATTCAATAACCACAATAGAAGAATATACACATGGATGACACCAGGAGATACAGGACGTTACCAAATCGACTTCATTATGGATAAGCAGAGATTTCGAAACCCGATTTTGGATTGCAAAACATATCCCGGTGCAAACAAACTCGGACCAAAATCTGGTTGTTATGAAATGCAGATTAAAGTTGAAGAAACTGAAGAAAAGTCAAAAGCCAAAAAGGTGGGCAATAGACAGACTGAAAGAGAAGGATGCAACGAAAGAATTCAAGAATAATATAAAGGAAAGACTAATGAAAAACCCTAAACAAACTTCAATAGCAGACAAAAAGGCACCTTTGAAGAATGAAATAACAAAATCCGCAAAAGAAAACAATGGTAGGAAAGAAAGAATAGGTAGAAAACCGTGGATCACTCGGGATATACTAGAATTAATGGATGAAAGGCGGAAACAAGAATGTACGAGACGAAAAGGGGAAAGCATTTTACAGACGTCTGAGAAATTAAGTTAACAAGAAGTGCAGGGAAGTGAAAGAAGAATGATTGAAACAGAAATGTACAGGTATAGGAAATTGTCTGAAATTAGGAAAAGTAGATACAGCTTATCGAAGGATTAAGAATACTTTTGGGAAAAGAAGACTTTAAGTGCTGTAATATTAAGGACACAAATGGAAAGCCTTTAACAGATAGGGAAGGGAAGAAAAGGTTGAGAGATGGAAAGCTTACATAGTGTGTTTGTATAAGGGAAAGGAGATTGAGAATCATGTAATGGAAATGGAAGAGGAAATTGATATACTCCCCCCCTCTCCCCCCAAAACAACAATAACCAACCCATTGTTTATTTCCAATATTTTTTCACCCCCCCCCCCCCCTTCTCTTTGAACTTTTGCATTGTTGATCATTGGCATCCAGTTGCACATACGACCTTACAAGTGAAATGAGTCCTCATATTAAAGTTTAAATATCCCATTAAAGTAATAATTTCTTTATAATTTCAAGAAGATTGTCAGTGTCTAAATATTTAATTCTAATTTTATAGGAGTTGCTTGAACCATTATTTTATATACATTTTTAAATATTTTATTTAATTTCATTCATCTCTTTCCCAACGGCAAACCCCGCCACCCAATGTCGCGATTTAGTGAACGAAATTAGAGCCTAGCACTGAAACGTCAAGTCGGAAGTAATGACTGTACTATACACACTTCGTTGACCCTGGTCGAAGTTCCCGAGTTGCTCAGCCGAAAGGGGCGGGGGTAGGCCAGGTGACATATGAAATGGCTGAAACGATGTCGCTAAGCCCCTAAATGGATATTTTGCAAGAAAATGTTTTGTAAGCCTGACGCTTATTAATTATAGTAGAGCCATCTTTACTTCCAACTTGAAGTTTCAGTGCTACGCCACAGCTATCTAGCGGTGAGAAGTGATATCTTTAACTAGCCAATCACAGGCAGCCATTCAAATATACACACATCAAAAAAGTTTTGCATCACCTCGGTTCCCAGATCTCCGGCATATAGACGTTGACTGTGTATATTGTATCAAAGATACAGTCCCTTTGACTGTTCATAGATGTCACTAAAACTGCTCAAAGATGTAAACAACCATGCATGAGCAGGGCCTATTAGACGGAGGGGGTACGACAGCCGATCAGTTCCAGTCATTCCACCAGGACGAAGGTACGCTGCTCATGTTGTCTGTAGTTCTACCATGCCTAGAAGGTCAATACCGCAGTTCGATCGCGTCCGCATTGTTACTTTGTGTCAAGAAGGGCTCTCAACAAGGGAAGTTTCCAGGCGTCTCAGAGTGAACCAAAGCGATGTTGTTCGGACATGGAGGAGGTACAGAGATACAGGAACTGTCGATGACAGGCCTCGCTCAGGCCGCCCAAGGGCTACTACTGTAGTGGATGACCGCTACTTACGGATTGCCGCTCGGAGGAACCCTGACAGCAATGCCACCATGTTGAATAATGTGTTTCGTTCAGCCACAGGACGTCGTGTTTCAACTCAAACTGTGCGCAATAGGCTGCATGATGCGCAACTTCACTCCCGACGTCCATGGCGAGGTCCAGCTTTGCAACCCCGACACCATGCAGCGCGGTACAGATGGGCCCAACAACATGCTGAATGGACCCCACAGAATTGGCATCACGTTCTCTTCACCGATGAGTGTCGCATATGCCTTCAACCAGACAATCGTCGGAGACGTGTTTGGAGGCACCCTGGTCAGGCTGAACGTCTTAGACACACTGTCCAGCGAGTGCAGCAAGGTGGTGGTTCCCTGATGTTTTGGGGTGGCATTATGTGGGGCCGACGTACGCCACTGGTGGTCATGGAAGGCTCCGAAACGGCTTTACGATACCTGAATGACATCCTCCGACCCATAGTGCACCCCATATCGGCAGAATATTGGAGAGGCATTTGTCTTCATGGACGACAATTCTCGACCTCATCGTGCACATCTTGTGAATGAGTTCCTTCAAGATAACGACATCGCTCGACTACAGTGGCCAGCATGTTCGCCAGACATGAACCCTATCGAACATGCCTGGGATATGTTGAAAAGGGCTGTTTATGGACGTCTTGACCCACCAACCACTCTGAGAGATTTACGCCGAATTGTCGTTGAGGAGTGGGACAATTTGGACCAACAGTGTCTTGATGAACTTGTGGATAGTATGCCACGACGAATACAGGCATGCATCAATGCAAGAGGACGTGCTACTGGGTATTAGAGGTAGTGGTGTGTACTGCAATCTGGACCACAAATGCTGAAAGTCTAGCTGTATGATGGTACAACATGCAATGTGTGGGTCTCATGAGCAATAAAACGAGCTGAAATGTTGTTTGTGTTGATCTCTATTCCCTTTGTATTTAAAGGTTCCGGAACTCTTGGAACCGAGGTGATGCAAAACTTTTTTTGATGTGTGTATATGCCTGCGATTGGCTAGTTAAAGTGATTTCACTTCTGACAGTTCAATAGCTGTAGACTAGCACTGAAACTGCAAGTCGGAAGTAAGGATGGCTCTATTATAGACAAGTTATTTGTTAACTATGTACAAATGTCATTATCATTACGTTGCAAGATTTAACCCATTTAATTATGCTCATTTATCCATAAATCAATTGGGGAGATAATTTATTTTTAAGAGATTCGTACAGAATTCGAGTAAAAATGTAACATCCATGGAATGCCTGAACTAATCTTGTAACAAGCATGTCCCACTGACTGTACTCCATCTGCAGTATTTTCAGTCTTATCGCATTAGCCTTGATCTTAAGACTATGGTGAGGCTACAAATTCTAACAGTGGAGTCTTACCTCCTATGGAGCTGGGGCTCTCTGGCTCCTTCAAATTTTCCATTTGCCTACGAACATCTGAAACACATACCATGCAACTTCAGTTCCAACTGAGTTAAGTCAGGTATATCACCTATCTCATCATGTTAACCTTGACATTACGACAGCAGAAGTGACAATTTTTAACAATCCAAGTCTTACCTCCTGCACAGCTGGACTCCATCTTAATATTTTCCAACTGCCCATGGATGTCTGAAACACATGACAATTTAAATTCTTTGTATCAATAAATCCAGTGACAAGTTTATGAAGAGCAGAAACCTAAACAATAATGCCAAGATTTCACTTCAATTAATAGCCTATGTCAAGAGCATTGATAGTCAATACAATATGAAAACATAAATGACAGTAAAATACTTGAAGACTTTATGGGACTGCAGTCAAGATTCAAACATAAATCTCCTGCTGCCCGGGCAGCGTACACGTCGCACAGCTATTTTCAAATCCCATGAATCACTGTTAAGCCGAACAAATGTTTTATTAGTTTTGACACTAATTCACCCATTTTAAACTCATCGTATGTCATTTCTACTTTCTTTGCTATAGACTGAAAACTCCTACGCTTTTCAGTCCCATCTTTTGAGCCTGAACGATTTGATCGAACAGATCAATTGCATCAATGTTGATTTTGCTGCTCAATAACTATTTGGATAAGCTTGTGTGCACAAATAGTTATGAGCAAGATACTGACTAAAATTCGCGACGTCAAACAATTGGCAGACTGCTCGAGGCATGATAAATCCGTTCAATACATTCCTATCTGCGCAGTTTAACTGTAAGCTATCGCTGGTGAGAATTTTTTTAAATCAGGACAGAACAGGAATTTCTTTTTTGCCAAACTACGCACTATTAATCCGCAAACAGGAAAATTAGTGCCTGGATAATCCAAGGCTCTATTTATTTTATTAGTTTACTGTCCTAAGCACTTTCAGTACATAGCTGGCGAGTTTGTTACAAACAGTTTCTAGAGGTGTAATCATGCCGCTTGTTTGAGCCAATTACGTCTACTCACCATTGCTCTCGCTGCCTCCACTTCTCTGCACTCCTATTCCTTGGTACTCCGCAACAAAGTTTTAAACTGTACTCCTTGTATTATTATATTAGCACCAGCATCAGAACAGCATGCAATCTGCTACTGTCAATAACACTTTAACCACAGTGTACATACTTCCCCCCCCTCTCTTGCCTCACACTAGCACTGACACACTGATATACAGAACATCGTTCACTTCAGAATGGCCTAGATTCATCAGATGGATAATAAACAGGTTGCCTTGGATGTAGCATGTAGGGTATGGTCTAAAGACTGAAGACTGGAACAGACTTCTAGAAAAAGTGTGCCTCTCTTTGGCATTTCCTAAATCTGGCAACCTTGGCCTCCTGTAGAGGAATTTGAGCATATTTGAATTTTTTTTCTTTTTAGAGCCTGAACGATTTGATCGAACAGATCAATTGCATCAATGTTGATTTTGCTGCTCAATAACTATTTGGATAAGCTTGTGTGCACAAATAGTTATGAGTTTTTATCATCATAATAACTATTTGTGCACAGTAGATCATTATACTCCATTACCCACTACCCTACCCCAGTATTGCGAATTTAGTGAATGTAGCTAATCTAATGACTTCATACATTTTTTTATTTTTATTTATTAAATATGAGAATCTCCATGAGTAGAAGTCTCTATAATAAAATAACATGTTTAACAAAGTCCGGCATATAACCTAACCTATAGCCCAACCTCGCACACACGAGGCTTCGAGTACAAATGTGGCTCAATCCACAATTTGCAAGGGCTAGTTTTCCATATTTTTTATACAGAGGAAAATAACCTTTAAAAGAATTTACGAGTTTGGCCTAGGCCTAAAATGGTACAGTACCTTAAGCAAACTAATTAGTCATTAATGTTTTAAGGTGCAGAACAGCAAGGTCATCTGCCCCTAGGCAAACTCAACGGATTGGCATACATAGCCTACTAGCACAATCAATTATGCATTTGTATAATGTCAATACTCAGAAGCTATCTTAACAGTGATAATATAATCTAGATCAAGTAGCCTATTAGGTAGTGTTGAAATTTTAGAAGCCATTTTTCAGTGTCGCCTAAGTAATCTACGCTTTTCAGTCTGTCAACAAGAGTGTGCCCTATTAGATAGGGCGGGGAGTTGCAATTAATGTCCTAGTGCCCGACTGAAAGCTTCTAACAGAAGTGTAACAATCTTGTAGAACCGACGGCAGGATTTAGACTATAGCAAATGGGATGAGAAGATACCTACACAAAACAATTTTCTGTGGTGAGCCGAGATATTTATTCAACATTCGGAGCCCAATCGCGATCAGAATCCACAGTATTTGATTCAAAATATCTGCTAGCTATTGCTCCATAGCTATAAATTTTACCAAATATGGAAATTCATTCATTTCTTTATTTCTCCTCGATATGTTAATATACATATCTTTTTAAACCTGCCAACCTGGACCCATTGTTTGGGAAGCCAGGCTCTGCCTGTCACAAGCCAGGACAAAAGGTGAGTGATAGAGGAGTAACACCTCTTAAAAAAACCATGGTCCAGTTGGCCCGACTGGTAGTACCATGCATGGGCCCCTTACCAGGGTGACGGTGAAGACCTCAACGGCATTTATGGTGGAGAAGGTAACTTTCGGTACAGCATAATTGGCGGAAGGGGCAACCCAGTGCTCGGGTTAATGAGTAAAAGGTATATGGAGGCCATATATCAGTCTTAGGGGTATGACGGTCCCACATGTTAGTGGCGATACTCCGACAGCGTCTGTTCCACATGTTAGTGGCGGCTGATTAATAACACTCAGAAGTGGAACTCTGAGCTTAACCCGACTAGAACCTCAATTCTAGTCAAATCCCTAATCCAAGTTAATCAACATGGATGTAGCACGTTCAAAAACAACTTACCCCAGTGGGTCAAATCCCTCGGTTGAAAAACCGCAAGTGGTCTATTCGGATTCTGGGGAGACCACAGACGTGTACGATGAGGTAAGTCGGAGTGCCTCGACACCCCGTAGGAAAATTAAACCTAAGTCAAAGATATGGCTAATGACGTTTAACGTAAATTCTCTCTTGAAGATGGGGAAACTCAAATCCATTTTAGACAAATCACGAGAACGTAAAATCAAGATTATTTCTTTTCAAGAATCTAGATTTACAGATGAATATCCTTTCAATTCTGAAGGTTACAGGATTTACAAAGGGAAGCCAGGAGAACGAGCTATGAAAAATTGCCCACAATTTGGTACTGGATTTATAGTCCATCATTCCTTACTTGATTCAGTTACAACCTTCCACTCTCCCTCCGGTATTCTCTCCACCATGACAATAAAATCAGCAAACAAAATTTACACTCTCATTAATGGACATGCCCCAACTAATATCACCAACAGAAAGGCTGTAGGAAAAGTCGAAGAATTTTGGAACCAATTAGATGATATACTTCAAAGAATCCCGAGGAATCATGTTAAAATACTTATGGGTGATTTTAATGCCCAAATTGGCAAAGAAAAAAAATATAGATATTGGGTAAGTAAATGGTCAGGACATAATCAGACCAATCGGAATGGTATGCGTCTTCTTGAAATCTGCAAGAACCATGACTTATTCTTCAAATCAACATTTTTCAAAAAGAAAACCTCTCAGTCCAAGACGTGGGTGTCACCTAACCCACTGTTAGGAGAATATCAACTGGACCATGTGCTGATCTCCAGAGTAAATACTCTCGAAATAATGAAACTTCAAGTCCTTAAGGGGTTAGCTCTGGATTCTGACCATTACCCTACAAAATTTTCATTAAATATTATTCCAGAGAAAAGGCGATTCTCTCAGAAAATCCCACCCCGTAAATATGATGTTCAAAATATTCAAGGTAATGATAAATTTAAAAACGAGACTAAACAATTGAATCCACAAAACTGGCAACAGCTCCAAGCAGGATTAATAAAAACAGCAGAGAAAATAGCACCACACATGAGAACACGCAAACATCCGTGGTGGACAGCCGAATGTGAGGACCTTGTAAGGCTCAGGCAACAGGCATGGCACAATTGGTCTTGCAACAAAACTCCTAAGACTCTGCAAGATCTGAAGGATGTCAGAAGAACAGTCACGAAATCAATACGAAGAATTCGCAAGCAGAATGACAACAAAATATTACAAGAAATAGAAGCTGACTTCAAACAACATAATTCTAGAAACTACTATAGAACTTTTCGCCAGAAGCTCACTAAATATTCCCCTCCATCACTTCAATTCAAAAATGAACATGGGGATATTGCTCATAGTAACACAGAAAACTGTGAAATCCTTGCAAACTACTTTTCGGTATTGCTCAATTGTGAGAAACCTCAAGAAACATTCACATTTATCCACACGCAACAAAACCAAGATTCTCATCCACCCAACGTTCAGGAAATAAGAGAGATTATTAAATCATTGAAAAACAACAAAGCGTTGGGGGAAGACCAAATTGTTGCAGAGTTGTGGAAAAATGCAGGAGAAAATCTCATTGTAAAACTCCAAGAAATTTTAGAAGAAGTTTGGCGAACTGAAAAAATCCCCACTGACTGGAAGATGGCACTCATACATCCCTTGCACAAAAAAGGAAATCGGACGGATCCCAACAATTATCGTGGAATTTCATTACTATCCATAACATACAAAGTTTTGTCTAAAGCTCTCCTGAATCGTGCAGAAATTCAATTGGATCCAGAAATCGGTGAATACCAAGGTGGCTTCAGGAAAGGCAGGTCGTGTGTGGAACAAATTATCAATTTAAAAAACTCAATAAAATATTTCCGCAATACATCGAACAAACACTATGTCATTACATTTGTTGACTTCCAAAAGGCGTATGATAGCATCGACCGTGAATCCCTTTTCGAAATACTCAAAGAATTTGGATTAGATCAAAAGACAACAAATATTATTAAGGAAACACTCATGGAAACCAAATCTAAGGTTAAATTTATGGGAGAACTGAGCAGAGAATTCCCCATTGACACAGGAGTCCGACAAGGAGATGGATTGTCCCCGTTGCTTTTTAATTGTGCACTAGAGAAGGTTGTAAGAGAATGGCGAAAAGCAGGTTCACCGACGCATAGGATAGGACCAAAACTTAAAGGCATAGAATTAGACTGTTTGGCATTTGCTGATGACATGGCATTAATTGCCCAAAACATCTCTGATGCGCAATACCAACTTGAAATTCTACAAGAACAAGCAAAGAAAATTGGATTGCAAATCTCATTTGATAAAACAAAATTTATGACAGATATAAAGAATGCCCCATCTGAAATTAAAATTGGTACTGACCATATATCTCGTGTGAAGGAATTTAAATATTTGGGTGAATGGATTACCGACAATTGTAATGAGAAGAGGTCCATTACAACAAGAATTCAAAAAATGGAAACTGCTTTTCAGTTAACGAAAAATACTTACAACAAAAAGAGTCTTTCCTGGAAATGCAAAATTCAACATTATACAACAGTGATCGGGCCCGAAGCTCTCTACGCTTCAGAAACTCTCACTCTTCAACATAGAACACTTCGAGATCAGTTGGAAGTGAAGGAACGTAAAATAATGAGGAAAATCTTAGGGCCGAGAATCAAAGATGGTGTTCATCTTCCAAAGCCAAATGCTGAAATATATAAAACCATCTCCAAAATTACAGACAAAATGCGTATGCGACGAATCCAATTCTTGGGGCACCTGGAAAGAATGGACCCAAATAGACTAACTCACAAAATTCACACATACTTGAAAAACAAAACAACTAGATCAAATTGGTACAAACAGACTGAAAAAGACTTGCAAGAATTAGGATCGCCAAATCTCCTAGACCGAAATGTCATCAGAACACTTGCACTCACACGGGGTTTCGAGGAGGAAGAAAGACGGCCATACCACCATATCTGGTCTGCACAACGGAAGCAAACCCATTCGTTGCGTATGAAGGAGTACTGGGCTGCAAGAAAGGCTAACCATTGTTGATTCCGCGTGGTCCTAAGAGATCCATTCGCGACGAAGAAGAAGACATATCTTTTTCTTCCTCTTCTTTTTAGCGTTTTCCCGCAGGTGCAGGGCTGCTGTGTAGATTTTGGCTCACCACTTGTTACGATCGCGAGCATCATAAGGTGTTAGGCTAAGCACTTTCATATAGGCATTTATCATATCATGCCAGCGCTATTTTGGTCCCCCACGTAGTCGTTGCCCATTGATTTCCAAGCACTGGGTAGAATTGGCTACTGTTCCTGGTGCAAAACGTAGGATGTGACAGTACCATTGGAGAAGTTTTTGCCGAGCCTTCTCAGCAATGGGTGAAATGCCCATTTGCTGGCGAATGATGTTTCTTACAGGGTCCAGGAGTGATGCCCATTGACCAACAGAGCATACTCATTTCCATGCTGTAGCTCGGTCAGTTGGTCGACATTCAACGCCATACAAAGCAACAGGACGTACTACAGTGTGCCCGGGAATGTTCTCCGCAGTGCCTACAAGCTGCTGCGAGAGACTATGTCACCACATACGTTGGCAGCATGGCTGACACTTGTATCATAACAAACAAACAAACAAACAAACAGTAAACTTTATACTCATCACAGCCATCCATAACTGATTCTAGAAGTGCTGATGACACATGCTGGCTTATTGCAATACACACTGACGACTTCGACAGCCCACAAATGTGGCTTTCACTCTATCAAGGACACTGTGCTGCCAACTAAACTGATGACGCAACGACTCACAGATGCACGTAGCCACTGGGGAGAACATTCCTGGGCGCCATGTATCATGTGATATTTTGGATATCCGATGTAGTGGCATCCTTCTGTCGCAGAGTACACCTGTAACTTCCCTCCATCTCATCACTTCATCACCTATCTCACCATCAGAATGTAAGCGAGATCCTAGATACCTGAAGCTTACGGTCTTAGCTAATGTCTCTCCGTCAACTTGAATGGAGCGGTTGCTTGTGATGGTTTCAAGGTATTCGGCCTTCTTATTCAGACAAGACCGTATTGCGAAAGATGGCTGTTTCAAACTTCGACTTTATGCTGCAGTCCTCCTCTGGTGGTATCAGCAATGCAACATCATTTGCGTATAAGCGAGTCCAAGGAACACTCCTTTGCAGGTCTCGTGTATTGTGTCCATGACTAGGATAAAGAGCAATGGAGACAATGAGGATCCCTGGTGTACACCAACTTACACTGGGAAGCTCTCCGAGGTGCCGACGGCGCAACGTACACAACTGGTGGTGGTTGTGTATAGCATCTTGATCCAGCTGATAAGCATTTCTGGTACACCATGGTCACGAAGTGCATACCAGATCAGACATGTGGAACACTGTCAAAAGCCTTTTCAAGGTCAAGGAAAGCGATATGCAGTGGCTGTTTCCTCACGGTGCTATTTAATGAGCATTCTAGCAGCGAAGATTGCATCAGTTGTTCCAGCACCCTTGATGAAACCACACTGGTTGGTACTGATGCTGGTGATGTTCCACAGTCGTCGATCGAGAATTCCCTCAAAAATCTTCATTGTGTGCGACAGGATGCGTATTGGACGGTAATTTCCACATTCTGCAGGGTCACCTTTCTGCTTAAAGATACACGTATACATATGGGAGTCGTCAAATCATAAAATACATAATTAAAGGGGTACAGGTAAATACAACGATCAATAGCCCACACAAAAACCAACACTCATATCTCTATGCACATTGTCTCGAATTCTTCTAAGGAATACATTGCCTTGTCTGTGAGCCATGTTTTAAATTTTAATTTAAATGTGGAAATGGTTGTGACATTTCTTAAGAGTTAGGGGCAACAAGTTAAAATATTTGGAGGCAGTATACAAGGGATCTTTTTTTCTGAAAGCTCCTCTATAATATTGACAGTGAACATCCATTTTGTTTCTAGTGTTGTATGTTTGTAGATCAGAATTTCTTACAATACGGTATTATCATTTCCAGTTAGAATTTGTGTCTTAACCCTAGAATACTAACATTACTGTATTCAATAGAAGCTTAGTACCAATAATACCTACAAGATGTTAGAGGGTGTAAACCAAACATAACTCAGATTGCTCTCTTCTGTAGGATAAAAATATTGGTTAAAATCATAAACCAGGTGGGAGTGAAACAGAGGCTGATAGGCTGACAGGATATTAATGTTAAGTTCCTGTCTTAGCTGCTTTAATACAAATATTGCACTGTTCAATTTAGATTGTAGTTTAATTATATGCTATTTCCAACTAAGATCTGTTTCAATTGTCATACCAAGAAGCGTTGTTCATCGGTGCTGTCTTATTTGTTGATGGTTGAATACAATACTTAGATCTGGAAGTTTTGGAGCATACATCCTAAAATGAATATAATGAGTCTTTTTAATGTTTGGCTTTAGATAGTGAACTTGTAAGTATGTTTCTAGTTTAACTGAAATAGTTACAATGAAACCTCGCGAGAAGACCACCCCTTTAAGCCGTCCCTCCCCCCCCCCCACTCCTCTCGGAACGACCATATTTTTAAGAAACAGAAATGAACTTCCATGAGACCAATGCAACTATCCCCTTCAAGATGACTACCCCTTTTCTCGACCAATGACCACTAACAATGCCCTCCCTTTAAGAGTACCCCAAACAATCATAGAAGAGGGAATTACTGTATTACTCCAAGATTTCTCGTCAACAATGTGTCACAACAATCTCTAGAATTTCATTGCCATTTGTAGTACTGTACTTCTAATAGCAAACAGTTCTGATTTTTCATCTGTAGTGAACAGTCATGACTACTTAAAATGACATTTCCATGCTTGGAGTCTCTTGGCATCCAAATAAAAATGCATGGATGACCTGACATTTTTCGTTCTTGGCTGAATAAATAAAATTCAAAAATAAGAATTCAGAAACTTAAAATCCTACGTTTCGTAGATAATGCACCATGTCGTTGCAGCGAAAAGTTATCAACTGTAGAAGTAATTTTTTTTTCCTGCCAACAACATTGTGTGTGTTCAGCCTCTTGAACCCAGTCTTTTAAATTAAATTATCGAAAGAAGCTCCTGCGTTCCCTAGTTGCGAAAATTGACAACGCCACATCCGAGTAAGACCTCGCTAAGTCTCCGACCGTAAGTGATGCTGCAGCGGCTTCAGTGGTGTAGTCTGTAGCATGCTGAATTTCTGTGCCAAAGATCGTGGGTTCAAACCCGGCCGAAGTCGTCTGATATTTTAAAAGCGTTAAAAATCCTTCAGTATGCCTTCCTTCGGAGAGGAAGTAAAGCCGGCGGTCCAATGTCATATATTTATGGCATGTAAAAGAACCTTCCACTAAAACTTGTGTGAAGCTAAATTTGCAGGTTAGATTTCGTTGAAACGCTCTATCAAAGTTCAAAAGTTCACCACTTGGTGACAGTGACATCTGGTAGCGAAGTTGGAACTAATTCAAATTGAACGCAACTTGTAGCTCACCCCATCGGTGTCTGTATTGAAGCAGCTACGGCCTCTGGCGAGCCAAACATGTCCTCCGACACTCCCGGCACAAAGCCATACGCCAGCTGGATTAAAAGTGCGTGGAATGAAGTGGAAACCTAAACAATTCGAAAAATGCTTCATTAATTCTGGTTTTCAGTCTTCACAAAATGTGGACGCTGGAGAAGAAGGTGGCGATGAATCAATAAACATCCTCATCAGCTGGGCGATACTGCCAATATTGAATTGGACATTTCTACAGTGAAGGAAGAAATTGAATGCTTCGATAGTGGTGATAATTGGGAAGAAGTCGTTGCGAAAATGAACCCAGATCCTCAGTAAAGCGACAACCAAAACAGTGATAGTGAAGATGACAATTCCTGTAGAGGTAACCCCATTAATGCCTTATAGCTTGACACAGGTCCCTTGTTTCTGAACTTTCCAACCAGAAACTTATGTACTTACTATGAGAGGTGGAAAATGAATACGAGAATGTGATTGTAAGCAAATGTATGAAAAGGTGTGTACAGATGCCAATTACTACGTAAACGATTAGGTGCGTGCTCTATTATTACGGTTGTTAATACATTATAAGAGTTTGTTTTACATTGTAGCAGTTGTCATTGTGTTTAAATGATTATGTTCAGTATCACATTTTACCTTATTCACCCTTTAAGAAGACCGCCTCTCCATACGACGACCATTTTCTCACAAAAAGTCAAGTGGACAGCTTAACCCTCCGTCGAGTGCAATGCATCTGAGAGATGCACACGCTTTGTGATCTTCTGGTGTTTGTTAATGGGGGGAGTAGAAAGCTTCACCATCCATGTGTCTTACTAGCTCCCTCCTTCCTGCTAGGCAGTTTTGTTCCATTGTTGACTGATTGCATCTCTCAGATGTATTGCACCCTACCGGGTTGCATTCCAATTTGTGTTGCGCAGATTTCTTAGAAATATGTCAAGCAAGAAGTCCCGTTTAGACTTCTCAACCCAGCAGTTATTGCTGAAGTTCAGCAGTTGTTACAGACGGATTCAGAGGAGCAAGACAAGGACTTTGGCGACGAGAGTGACACAGACGGTGAAAATAGAGTTGCAAGTCGTGAAGGTGATTCTGACAACTGAATCCTCTTCAGGTGAGGAAGTTGAAACCCATAACAACCTAATTTATGTTGGAAAAGATCGAAAAACTGTTTGGAGCATTACACTGCAAGTTAGTACACGAACCACTAGGCCACAAAACATTTTGAGGCCTGGTCGTTTACCTGGTTATGTGGGTGATGCTTGGTTAGCTCAGACACCTTTAGAAGCATGGAAAACCTTGGTTTACTGATTATATAATTAAGATGATCATTCAGTACGCCTATCAGTATATTGACTCAGTGAAAAGTAACTATAGCCGTGAACGGGACACAAAGTTAACAGACATTATCGAAATACAAGCTTCTATCGGTCTTCTGTATTTAGCTTGTGTACTCCGAGGAAATTAATTTTCGAAGAACTCGGGGGTTCAGATGGTGTCGATGTGGAAACAAATTTTGATTCGGAGTGTGAGATTTGATGATCACACTACTAGAGAAGAGCGGAAGCATACGGCCTTGCTACAGTTAGGGAACTTTTCGACATTTCGTTGGAAACTGTAAAAGGAACTATTCTCTTGTGCCCTATGTAACTATTAATGAGAAACTAGAAGCTTTTGGAGGTCGTTGTAGTTTCAAACAATAGAATACATACCCTCCAAACCAGCCAAATATGGTGTATGCTATGGTGGATGCAAAGATGTTCTACACGTATAACTTTGAAGTATACACTGAAAAGCAGCCCAACAGGCATTAATGTATCAGCAATAAGCCAGCAGATGTACTCAAACTATTGTCTGAACCGATTTATAACACTGGAAGAAATATTACAGCGGATAATTGGTTCGTAGATGTTAATGTGGTACAGGAATTGCAAAACAAAAAATAATAATCATTTGTTGGGACGCTCAAAAAGAACAAGCCCCAGTTACCCCTTGAACTACTAGCAGTCAAAGGCAGACCGGAGAAGTCTAGCATGTTTGCTTTCGGGAGAGATGTTACTATTGTCTCTTATGTCCTTAAGAAGTACAGGAACGTGATAGCAATATCTAGCATGCATTTTGATGACTAGATCGACGATGAAAACGGCTGAGGAAAAACTAGCAATAATAACTTTCTATAATGCAACTATCAGATCTACAAGCAGGGGAAAAGCGTGCTTGGTTATTATGAGGGAAAAGCACATCAGGAAACCACAAACGAGAAAATCATCAGGCATATGCAGGAGCAAGGGATAACGTGTGACATACAATGTGAAGATCTGCAAATTAAAGCCTTTAAAATTGGCATACCGTTCAACGAATTACAACGGGTAAGCACACCTCAGTTTTGGCCTTCTGGAATACAGATCAGACAATATCAATTTCGGAGAGTAAGAACAACGGGAGCCCGTTTCGACTAACATAATCTACTCTGCTGCCATCAATAACCATACGACTTGACTGCACGACTCGAACAAGGAGCACAAAAACAAAACAAACAGAGTCAAAACGGAAAGGTGGCAGCTGAATACCTAAAAATCAAGTTATGGAACGTAGAGGGAATAAAAAGTGCAAAAACACGACCCCAGAAAACTTCCTAAAAGGGTATGACATAGCAATATTAACGGAAACGTTCTTAACCGCTAACTGGCAGCACTCCGAGTTCTACGGAACACATCTCTTGGCTAGAAAAAGCGAAAAAGGTAGACATCTGGAGGGATAACCCTCCTCCTAAGATCACACCCGAGGCCAATTATAGCAACCAAGCAACAGGAACACACCCTCCTAATAGAAACTAATCACCTCATTATAGTAGCAGCATATTTCCAACCGAACACAACAGCAATCTATATAATGGATGAAATAGGCCAAATAATCACCCAAAATCAGCAGAATAAACCAATGATCATCGCGGGAGACCTAAACTACACACTAGACACACAAAACTACAAAGCAAAGCTAGTGATGGAAAATCTGCACGAAAAAGGATTCATTTTATTAAATAACCCTACGATACCTACATACATCTCTCACAACGACAAGAGCACAATCGACGTCGCACTCACAAAAGGACCTATAAAGGGAAGTATAACCACACTTTGGTACGCAATCACGCAACAACGAGGAAGCACATACCCCTAGAAATAAATATTAACGGTGACTGGGAGAAGAAACAACACAGCACCTCTCAAGGAAGATAGATGTCCGGAAAGTAGAAGCCAAGATAGTTGCGAACACACACATTGAAACACTAATAGAAAATGCAAAGCTAGAAGAAGCTACTCAAAACCTAGGAGAAATACTAAGAAAAGCTGCCAGCCCCCGATTCAAAAGAGCAGCAAAACCCTGGTTTGATAGCCGAGTGTTACAACCTAAGAAGAGAACCCTAAACATCCTGCAGCAAGTGAGACAGAAAGAGCTCAACGACACTCTCCTACTCACATACGCTGAAAAGAGGAAGCACTACAAAAGAATCAAAAGAAAAGAAATGCACCTTCCTGGAGGAAGCGAGCAGGCTGCTAGCGGAGGAAGCCAAAAATGATCAACATTTGGCACTTCGCCCAAACAAACTACATAGACATGGACAGATGGAAATCTCATTTCAGCAACATACTCAACAAAGAGGGAACAACAGACGCCAGAAAGAAATCCCAAGAAGACGTATCACCAATAGCTACAGACTGGATTCTTCTAACCACAGAGGAAGTCTGACATGCCATCCAAAACACCAAAAACAAGAAAGCAGCAGGACCGGACGAAATATACAATGAATTCATAAAAGACACTGCACACCTTCTAAACCAGATTTGGACCAAACTATACAACAGGTGCATAGAGACAGCCGCCATCCCCGATCAATGCAGAAAATCAATTGTCAAGATATTATATAAAGGGAAAGGAGACCCCAATGACCCAAACCAATACAGAGGCATCGCACTGGAAAACTGTCCCATTTAAAATCTTCACTAAAATAATAACAAGAAGATTAAGTGAGGAATTAGACCATCACCTGCCAGAAAATCAATTCGGGTTCAGAAAGGGAAGATCAACCCTGCAGGCAATCGAACTCTTACTGAAACACATTTGGGAAGCCCTAAAAATTTTATACCATCTTCATAGATTTCACGAAAGCCTTCGACCTACTAAACAGACAACTAGTGATAGAAAAAACTCAAGGAAACGCTAGGGGAAAACAACGTTATTGATCCTCATTAACACACTGCTGAGCTGGAAAGAAATATGCGTCACAGATAACCTTGCCATGTCAGAACCGATCATCCAAACAAATGGAGTACTACAGGGCGACACACTTAGCCCTCTGCTGTTCATACTAGCAACCGAAGAAATCCTTGGAATTACCCGCAAAGAGGGAATCTTCTTGTGCGCTTACGCAGATGACATTGTAATTGGCTCCAAAGACATAACAAAACTCCAGGCAACAATAAGCGAAGTGGATAAATGGTGCTCCAAGAATAACTTGGTCATTAACATATCTAAGACGAACACAATGATCTTTAGAAACGGAGGAAGAGCATCAGCTGAGATACACATAAGAGAAAGAAAACAGAAAATAGTATCAGAAATCAAGTATTTAGGAATCACTCTACAAACGACCGCAAAATGCTTCACAAAACACATAACAGAAAACGCAACTAAAACAATAATGACAATGTACGAAATAAGAAATATTCGATCCCTCAGCCTAGAGACGGCGATGCTGCTACTCCGAGTTAAAATTTTACCAATACTGACGTATGGCATAGAAATCTGGTCACACCTAACATTGAAGGATCTATCTACAATGGAAGGAGTGAAGGCAAGATACATAAAGAAAACGTTAAGAGTGTCAAAAATGACGCACTCAAGATACACATATCTGCTGGCGAAGGAAACTTGCCTCGTCGAGGATCTCAGGACAAGCATACTCCTACCTAACACCTGCGCCTCACAGAACCTGCTAGCAACACTGAATAGGAAAAGAGAGGAAATTCAACCAGCATTCTACAGCACAGGATTCATGGTAGACCGTGCGTGGACAAAGGAAAACGTCGAAATCAGACATGTCATCACTAAGTTGGCAGTCCATGGATTCCACCACCTGATATGTAAGAACACAAACTTCCACGAACCAAATTTAGGCTGTGTGAAACGGCATGTGATCGTTATCACATCGAACTATGCACAAAAAGGACAAAGTCAATATATGAATATGCAAACATATAAAATTTCAATTTCATCTTGGCTATTTGGCTGCAATATAGATTTATATAATAAGGTATTGTGATTAAATGATCTGTGACAAGTTTGTGTGTATTTCAATTAAAATTGTATTTAATCAATGCCTAATAGTTGTTAAATATTAATAAAATATTCAAAAACATCAAACTCAACAAAAAATAACAAAAACGAAAGAAACAGATGCATTCCGCCCGTTTGTATATCGAAACACATTCAACCTGCCGGAGGGTTAAAGAGGTTTCACTGTAGTCTACTAGGATCAACAGATAATCATTTCCTAAAAATGTGTGTAAATACAGCGAATTTTTTGACTGCCGTACTTTGAAAGATACCAGCTATAACAATATTTAATGCTTAGTGGTAACATATCCTAAAATATACTGCGAGCATCGGTATACGTTGTTGAACGACAGTAATAAATAATGCTATCACCAACACGGACACTAATAACTACTAATCATTTAGAATCAAAATAAGCACAAAAGAATCCATATTCTATTCCCCATTTGACAGAAATGATGATGATGACTTGTTTAAGGGGCGGAACAGCAAGGTCATCTGCCACTATTTGACAGAAAGATCCTTTGTCAATATCCACCACATATTGACGCGATCATGGCTTAGGCCTATATAAAATACCATTTTTGGATGCCGGGCCGTTAACACCTACACAATGCATGTTTAGTTTCTAAAGCAATGTAAATAATATCATCTCAGCACTCACCAAAAAAGCTATCGGCTCCATCATTTTCGTCTAAATTTGAATTTATGAAGTCAACGTACCGAGGAGCGTCAAATTCATAGTTCGAGGAGTCACTACTCATATTTATCTCACTGATCTATAAGTCTCCAATCTGACAACACAAGAGAATATTATCATATAACAAATCCTTAACCTGCGATGGCAATATTTATACCAAAATATCGCGCTTGTTTTACCGACTTCTTACAAACAGTGATGCGCATGCGTGCGACATCAGCATAGCCAACAATATCATATAAAAAACAACAAAACTCACATTCAAATTCATCACATCCCAATAGTATACACCAAGTAAAATTTTAATACCTCAATAAGAATGTTTAATAATGAATAAATATCCGTCAAATTATTTTAATACGGTATCAATTATGCTCAAGTAGTATTCAAAAGTTGCCAGGTTTATTAGCGACTTGTTGACTATATTGGCAACGTCAAAGAACATTACACTCATCGAGTGTGCGTTTAGTTATCCATCGACGAGCAAAGCTTAGTTGGGTAAGCTCTCAGTTTAGTTTCAGGTTAGCAGCAATTTTTTCAGGGAACAGATTTTTAGCCCGATTAATAAAGCAGTTAAACACATCAACGACAATGCCATTAAGAATATGAAACATTCATTGCAGAAAACATAAGCATCAATATTTTTTATGGTTTGTAATTAGAAACTCCCACACAAATCATCAGAAACGTCTAGTAGCGAGCGGAAGGTCTAACCCCGATTCTGTAACTTCACTCCTTAACAACCCACCAAAATGGTTACGACGGAATCGTAACCATAGGCACAACAACAAATGGCTAGCGAGCCTCAAAGTGGTATTCTGTAAGGCATCTTGTTATGACGCTTGTTACGAGTTCAGGATCAGGATTTCATAGCCATCTTCATAGTACGAAAGCCTTCCACTAGATGACGGGTAAATCGATTGGCGCGTTATTTCAACGTATTTCAAACCATTCTATATCGCAATTAGTTTGTATCATTTTATTTTTTAACTATTTCCTATGTTCCATATTGCCTTAACCCATACTTTCGCTTATTATGGTGTTTTATTTATCGTATGCATTGACCATTCATACGGATTACTTCAACCTGATTAGATACCGTCAAATGGGGTGAAGTGGGACAAAATTTTGAATGTTTTTTAATTTTTACACATTAAATGCTACAGAAAAGCCTTGAATTGTTGTATTTAGCCTTTCTCATTCTTCTTCACCAAGCTTGAACTATATTTATATTTGTTGTGTTAATTTGAAAAATTCTATGAGTTCTCAAATTCTGTCCCACTTCACCCCATGGATTGGGGTGAAGTGGGACATGCCTGTAATTTGCCTTATGTCCCACTTCATATTCATCTGGGGTGAACTGGGACACTTAAAGGCATGTGCAATGATTTCAATGAAGAGCATAATTAGTATAATGATGATGAGGATGATAATGATGATGATAATAATAATATCAATTCATTTTCATTTTATTCAAAGTAAATAAAACATCACCCTTCTAATTTTTTCTCAGTGATATTATTATAAGATAATATTAGAGAATAAAACAATATATTGTTTAAAAATTGTTCATCTTTCCAAAGGGGTACCTATAAAATAATCTAAAACAAAAAAACAAAAAATGTATGGCACCATTTTTCTGTTCATAAGGCTACTCTATATCAACTCCCTACCACACTTTGACAAATCTGCATAGTCATCTAAAGTTGGAAAGGTGTATCGACCCCTCCTTTCTGCAAATTTCATCAGGCGTACCACAATATTTCCATATGCGACATCACTTTGGTCCACAACATCAGGAAAGTGGAAAAAGATCATTTTCTTGCCTTCCTTTTTCCTTAAAAACCTTACTGTTATAAAATCCTTTGAAGATCCATCACCCACTACTTCACCCACATAAAACTTCTCTCTTCTATCTTCCTGTGTGACAAATTTCACAATTATGAAATCTCTTTCTCGTCCTTCTAACGATTCGACCCCGGGAGAAACAATTCCTCGATGACAGTTTTCATTGATTTGAGGATCTTCCAGCAAATCTGAAGCAATCTTTCTACGTGATTTTGACACTGCACACTGCTTCGGCTGTATGTCTTTTGGGGAGATGCTTGTACCAGGAGCCACCAAAAGGTTCCTGCGCCTACTTGTGGCTGGGATACTTGTTCTCGCGATGGTAAATTTTTCAGATAGAACATCCATCCATGTCTTGTCACATTCTTCTTTATCCGTGACATTCAGTTGTGGAATCTTTGAAAGAACTTTTTCTGGATCCAGTGGAACAATCCCACAAGCTTTGAAGCCAGAGAGGATGTTGGCCTTCATGTTAGCTCCAGCTTCTTCAACACACCTTTTCAGCAAGTTGGGGAATTCCACTTTGGGTAGACATCCATAATGTTTCTTTTTCCAGTTTGTTAGCACCTTCCTCCAAGCTTCCTTCATTGGTCGAAACACAGAGACATCAAGGGGCTGAGTGAGGTGAGTCGAGTTTGGCGGTAGGAGGACAAATTCAATGTCATTCTCACTGCACACTTGGATCACATATTCTGAAACATGACTTGGAAGATTATCTCCAATCAAAGCCTTCTTTCCTTGTAATCTACGCATATAAGGCATTGCTATCTTCATGAACCATTCTCCAAACAATTGCATATCAAACCAACCAGACTCGCTCATACCATACTCTGATCCAAATACTCCTCCTTCCTTCCACGTTGGGTAGACACCAGACACTGAACTGGAACCAAGTGCCTTGTATACAACAAAAGGCGGGAGTAAATTACCGTCTGCAGAAGCAGCAAACATTACACTTGTGGACTGCTTACTGTGATCGATGATCCTTTCCGCATGTCGACAACCTCTTCTTACGACAACTTTGCATACCCCAGGATCATCCGTAAAGTTGGTTTCATCGTAATTAATGATATTTGAAGGTGGTATGCCCTCCAAAGTCTTGCAAAGATTATTAAAATAAGCTTGAAGTGTCTCTTTTGTGACACCAGCTCGAGCCCTCTTCACGTTCTCGCACAGACGTTGGGTAAGTGCTGTGTGCCGACAGAGGAGGTTTCTAATCCACTCAATTCTAGGCCTGTTTTCTTTAAATTTTTTCACAACACGGCCTTGCCTGTTTAAATAGTCCTGCACTGTATCACTGATGTCACGTGTCTGTAATGGAAATTCCCAGTCAGCACAAAGTAAAATCCCACCAATAATTCTTTGTTCATCTTCGTCATTCAAGACTGTCTGACCACCATGCTTCTTCACAAATTTTTCTTTCAATCTGTTGTGTAGTGTTGTTTTTGGAACGCCATATTTTTCGGCAACATACCTTACAGATTTACCTGTACTTTTACATTCTTTAACAGCATTAATCATGTCCTCTTCACGGTATTTGAAGAGTTGACTATTCCCAACAACTTTTTTGTATACTCGCACCATGTCCCACTTCGCCCCGTGAATTTCAGGTTCTGAAAAACAACAAATATATAAGACAAACCGTTGAAGTGAGGTTAATGATTTTTTGTAGCAAATCACTTTACAATTAATAACACTATACACATTGGTACTCACACTTGTAAAGCTTCTTGATTTTATACAACGAAACAGGTTTGAATAGCACTTTTGGAAACACACAATGGTGCGACTTTTTTAGAACTCTGACATACACCAATTTACAATTCAAATACCCTTGTGGCTATGCACATAACCTCCATTGGCAATCTGAGCAAACAGTTGAGCATCGAAAAATATTTCAAACCTAACCTATAGAGTGCAGCACAGGAAAAACGGCGCCAAGTTCAAACTGTTCCACTTCACCCCATGTGTCCCGCTTCACCCCATTTGACGGTACGGTACACCTAAACCCATTTGCGAAAACATTTACGCTGTCTGTTCACATGAATATCTATTTCAGTTAGGATTTTCTTTAGCTATTGCCTTAATTAATACCTTATTTTATTTAGGAGTATCTTATTTATAGTATTCAACGGATACTGTATTCCAGCGGATCATGTCAACCTTATACACCCAACTCCCTTTCGAAGAGAAATTACATTGCATGTCCACATAAATATTCATTTTAGTTTAGTAGGAATCAAATAGTGTGTTTTCTGGTTGATTACAACATGAACTGTATCAGAAACTTAAGATAAATGTTTTATGTGGCCAGTAAGCTATTGGGCAACTTACCTGCAGGCCTAATTGACTACTGAGAGCAGTTTAACACATGAACAACAATACTGTTAAGAATAGGTGTATGCATTTAGAATAATGCTCAAAAATCTCCAAGAATGAGGTATCAACTCTTGGGGCAGTAACACAATAGAAGTTAATGGTATGTCAGTTTTTCTTCACGGTAGGCCTACTGTAGTGTTATAGTCTGTTCTAGTCAGAACACCACATTGCTCCTCTGGCTGCAGCCAAGAAAATCAAAGAGTGATTTAATGATCCATCGTAATACCAGCCTTCAATAATAAAACTGAGGTGGCAAGAGGTCCGTGGAAATTGTAGGAAGCCAAGATCAGGATCATTTAGACTGCAGTTTAGTATTATTCTCCTTAAAGGTACTTCTCACTTTAAGAACTGTGAGCAGAAAGGAGTGGGGTATGGGTGCATTATGTTCATCTGTCGCACCTGGAATGATGAAAATCTCATGCCACTGGAACTACCCACAGAATCCCCTACGCCCGTCAATTTATAAGTCTAGGACTGTTGCGTACGATAGGTCCACATGTTAAGTTACAAGTTTGCAAATTAGTAGAAAGAAAGTATCAGTAGGCCATTGATGAGCTTCTAACTCCTTATCCTAGAATAAAACTACATTCTACATTTTAGCAATATTTACCACTTAATGGAATTTATTCAAGTTCTCTTCAGATGAAGTTATTTATTAGCCTTCTTTTAAATTCAATATATTCTACCTAGCCTAATCCTTACGTCTCTATATGGCCCTAGGGCATAGCATTCACAATACTGTAACTCGATGCTCCAAGATTCTACACAGAAGGGAGGAGGCACTCAACTAACAGTATGACCTTTGATCCTCACACTCAATGTATTATTACATGAAGGAAGGGGGGAGAGAGAAAACAGAGGTTTGTATCAGCACTATGCAGATTAAAAAATTTCTGGGGAGTAGGGGGCAGGGGTTGATCCATCCCTAGCGTGTCCCCAAAGGCAGCACATTGTCCCTAAATACTACTACTACTACTGGGAATGAGATAGGACTAACTAAATTGAAATATTATGTGGATAATGTTAAGAAAGACAATTTAACTCTTATTTACTTATTTATGTTGTAAGATCTTTCACCGGCATATGTTGGCAACTATGTACCAAAGACAATGCAGACGTAATAAAAGTAAATCGATACCAGTGTAGTTGGTATCGTAGAGCCAAAAGGACGTTAGCAAAGATCTGTGCCTGTTCATTTCTTCGTTTCTACCACATATAACCCACAGGAAATATTACTCTTATAACAGGTTATGGTGCCCATAACGTACGGATAGTTTATGTGAGTGAAACGGGAATCAATACTGTGAGGTTAACGGAATATCGGAGGAAGAATAGTGACTTTTTAGCGTCGGCCTACTTTGATACAAAAGGAAAAATGAACGACGAGGAGAGACAAAGAGTCAATGATGAAAGATACCACATTCCACTTTTCGACGGTAAGAACTACGACAATTGGAAATTCAGACTTGAAGTTCTACTGGACGAAAAGAAACTGATGTCCCACATCACAGAAGAAGTTCAGTATACTGAAGCACCGGCGGGCGGGCAACGGCAGCTCGAACTGCCAGGGAAGCAGCTAATGAGAAACTCCTGCAGAAAGACTTATTGTGAGTGCTATAGCTGATAGTCATTTGGAATATTGCCGAGGACATGATACAGCCTTCAAGGTCTGGAAAACTTTAGCAGACACTTTTCAAAGGAAAGGAATTGCCAGTCAACTTCAGGCAAGGAAAGCATTGCTTGCAATGCGACATAACCCTACTAATGAAACTTTGGAAATTCACTTTCTAAAGTTTGACAGACAAATTCGAGAACTTAAATCTGCTGGAGCAAATACTGATGAGTTAGATGTGATTTGTCATTTGTTATTGACCATGCCAACTGACTATAGTATGGTTGTAACCTCTATTGAAACCATGTCAGCAAACGGTGAGAACTTAACCCTTCCTTTTGTCAAAAATAGACTTTTGGATGAAGAATCTAAAAGGAATCTGCAAGGAAAACAGAAACCACAGAGGAATGAGTCAACAACTGCTTTCTTTACTCGACCAGGACAAGTAAAGAATGGAGGAAAACAGAAACATCAGTACCAGCAGCCGAAGACTACTGCAACACCAACATACTCTCAGCAACAGTCCAAGGTATTTTCTGGAGCTAACAGTAATACTAAGCCTGCTTCACATTCTTACAAGTGCCACAACTGTGGGGGCAGTGGTCATTTACGGAGAGACTGTCCTAGCCCACGTAGCACTCCTTGGCAGCCTACAAAGTTTTCAGGGATGCAAACTGGTGCTGCCAATGTCACTCAAGAGGAGGAAGAGGAATTCTGTTTCTCAGCTTTATCTGATGTAATAGACTCAAGAATGAATAAGGCTGGAAGTGATGAAGTGATATGGTGGCTTGATTCTGGAGCTTCAGAGCACATGATTAATCAAGCTGATTTCTTACAGACAAGTGCAAAGATTAATCCTATGAAGATTAAAGTAGCAAAGGCAGGGCACACAGTCACATCAACACAAAAGGGAAACATGAAACTTTTTGCATTGGTGGACGGTACATGGAATACTGTGAACATTCCAGACGTGTTGTACATTCCAGATTTGGAAATCAATTTGCTGTCTGTGAGAAGACTGGAAATGAGTGGATGCACAATCATTTTTGAAGATGTTAAGGCACTAATAATGAAAGGAAATTATGTGATTGCAGTTGCACATCGGATCAACAAGATGTACAGGCTAACACTCCATACCAGGAAGGAAATTGCATGCCTTACACTTGGAAGCGAGGACTTGTGGCATAGAAGATTTGGTCACACAAGTAAGGCAGGGCTTCAGAAACTGCAAACCCTGGTGGATGGTATGAAAGAAACTAAGGTGAAGGAAGTGTGTGAAATATGCTGTCAAGGAAAAATGTGTAAGCTGCCACACAACCAAACAAGAAGAAGAGCACAGAGGCCACTGGAACTAATCCACAGTGACCTGTTTGGCCCAATTACACCGGAGTCATATAATGGAAAAAGGTATATTATAACTCTAATAGATTACTTCACACATTGTGCAGCTGTATATCCTCTAGAAAAGAAGAGTGAAGCATTAGACTACATCAAGATCTATGAAGCGATGGCAACCGCTCACTTCAAGAGCAAAATAAGTCGCTTCAGGTGTGATCGAGGTGGGGGAGTATACCTCGAACGAGCTGAAGACTTACTTTCAAGAGAAAGGAATACAGTTGGAATATACCATGAGCTACACACCTGAGCAAAACGGAGTAGCTGAAAGGTTCAACAGAACTATCCTGGACAAAGCAAGATGTATGTTGTTGAGCTCAGGACTACAGAAGAATCTTTGGACTGAAGCAGTAAGCGCAGCAGTGTACATTATCAACAGGAGCACTACAAATGCTTTATCAGACTGTGTTCCAGCAACTCTCTGGTATGGGCATAAACCTGATGTCAGCAAGATCAGGGTATTTGGTTCTCCAGCTTACCTTCATACTCCCAAACAACTGAGTGGAGGAAAATTTGACAGTCGATCGAGGAAACTTTACTTGGTTGGGTACTGTCATAATGGTTATAGATTGAAGGGAAAGATGTCATTTTTGATGAGAGTCTCCAGGTGAAAGGTTTATAGATATTGATCCATCACACTATGAAACTAATAAGAAGCCTATTTCAAAGGAAGAAGGTACTGTGGAAGATCCAATTCCTGAAGATTGCAAAAATTCAGGGGAAGATCTGGAAGCCAATGACACACCGACAGAAGAACGGAGGCGTGGAACTCGTGTGAGGAAGAGACCGCAGTATCTGGATGATTATGAGGTTACCCTAAGTGAACTAGCTATGGGTACAGTAGTAGATGATGTTCCTGAATCTGTCAAGGACATTGAAGGTCGACCTGACGCTACAGAATGGCGGAAAGCAGTTCAAGAAGAGATGAATGCACTGCAGGAAAATAAAACCTGGACACTGATAACGCTGCCAACTGGTAAGAAGGCAATCAACAACAGGTGGGTGTTTCGAATCAAACATGATGCATCCGGAAATGTTGAGAAGTATAAAGCCCGCCTTGTCATTAAAGGCTGTTCGCAAAAACGGGGCTTAGACTATTTTGAGACGTATGCACCAGTGGCCCGCCTAGTGACTGTGAGAGTATTGTTGTCAGTAATTAATCATCATGGATTGCTTACTCAACAACTTGATGTGAAGAACGCTTTCCTTCACGGCAGTATCAAGGAAGAAATCTACATGACTCAACCAGAGGGATTTGAGCAAGAGTCAACTCCACCTCTGGTTTGCAAGCTGAACAAAACACTCTACGGATTGAAGCAGGCCCCAAAGGAGTGGAACTCTAGATTCAATGATTTCATTGTATAAAGATAAAACAAGTGCGGTTTATAAAGATCAAATGTCTAATAAACGAGAATAACTCTCAACCATCCCTCCCGTTAGTTGCCTTCTGATGAAAACCATAGATGTCGCAAAGCTGCGCAAGTCGCTCACAGGGGATATTCACCATTTCCACGAGACTCCTTATCCTACCGTTAAGTCCACAGGGACAAAGGTGTGTGTCTTATACCCCCCTTTGCAACGAGGACAGTCCCCCTCAGACTAGGTTTTTTGCTTACTCAGCACGGCTTTGAAACAACCTTCTTGCCAGCATTAAATGTAAAAATGTAAATATGTGTTCTGTTGGGAATCTCATACGATTAGAAAATATATGAATGTGTGAAAGAATGAGTGAAAATGGGTGAATAAGAACGGTCTAACTGTACTTACACTACCTAGCCTAGTTTGTAAATAGATGTATATATTAGTTTCTATTGTACACAAGTCAGGGGACACTATGTGAATGGGGCTTGGCCTTTATCCCTGGCCTTCATAAATACTTTTTTTTAGCTTTATGGTAAATACATGGGTTGTTTTTTTAGTTTTGGCACCAATGCTTCAGTGCCAAGTTGCAACAATGTTGGGCGCTGCCACTTTTACCGACAGTTGCTGCCCTGCATCCCCTCCCTCAGAGCACACGACTTCGCCCGTCCTCACCACCGCTCGTGCACAGTCGTGCCTATTAGATGAGTAGTGTGAGACCAGCGCTCGCGAAAGACAGTCGCAATGTTTTCCAAGCAGGAGCAGAGAACGTGGATAAAAATTCAGTGTGCTAGGGGTCGCAGTGCTAAACAATGTCACAGAGGATTGCAGGAAGCGTGCGGAGCAGCAGCGTTACCGTTCTGAACGGTAGCAAGATGGGTTGCAGCCTTTCGAGATGGGCGCGAACGTGTGGAGCACATGCCTCGATCCGGTCACCCACCAGTAAGTGATGACAATGTACAGATGGTGTCTGCGTTAGTAGAGGTGGATCGGAACGTAACGATTCGTCAATTAGAGCAAGATACCGGACTGGCGCATTCAACTGTCCTCCACATCCTGAAGGACTTACTGAAATTGAGGAAGATTGCGTCCAAATGGGTTCCGCATGACTTAACCGACATACACAAATGGCTGCGATATGACGCTTGTCGTATGCACTTGCAGGGTTATGAGCGCGAAGGAGAGGCCTTCTTACGGCGTATCATAACCATTGACGAGACGTGGGCCAGATCTTATGAGCCACAGTTAAAACGCCAATCGAACAAGTGGCGGCACCACGGATCGCCACGGAAACAAACAGTTCGACCAACCCCCCCACCAATGTGAAGGTAATGCTGATTCTTGCCTATGATTGGGATGGTGTGATCATTCACCATAGGGGGGCGTGGTGGCTCAGCGGTCTAGCTGTTGGCCTCTCACCAAGGCGGTCCGGGTTCGATTCCCGGTCAATGCATGTGAGATTTTCGAAGTGAAATGCCATGTCCTGTGGTTCGGATTCCACGTAAAAAGGAGGTCCCGTGGCTCATGATCTCGAGATTAACGGTCACGTTAAACTACAAGCTTGCTTTTTTTTTCATTCACCATACTGTTCCCCGGGGGCGAACCGTTAATGCGGCGTACTATTGTTCGTTTCTGAAAGACCATCTCCGAGGAGCTCTTAGAAGGAAACGGTGCCACCACAAGGGTACACCGCCCATCGTTCTGCATGACATTGCTAGGGCACACACAGCAGGCGTTGTGTTGGCATTGTTGGATCGCTGGCGCTGGGAGGTCCTCGATCACCCCTCATATTCTCCCGACATCAGGCCCTGCGACTATGATCTCATCCCGAAGATGAAGATAATGCGCGGGGAGCGCTTCCGTACCATTGAAGACGTTAAGCAGGCTGCCGTGTGCTCTCTTCGTACCATCAATAGATTGGGCAGTGCCAACGGGATCCAACGACTACCGCATCGCTGGGAACACGTACGCAACGGTGGGAACTACATCGAGGGCCTGTGATACTTGGAACCATCTAAGTGAGTTATTAATCCAGTTATAATTAAGGTGCCAAAACTAAAAAACCAACCCATGTATATTACCATTTCATTATTTTTTCCCACACGAGGCACTGTTGAAAATCTGTTCAACTTCAATTCTACATCATTCAGAAAACACACGAATATAGGCTTAACTATCCACCAATTATTATAATCCGTTCACTCATGAATGATTAGCTAGTAATATCAAAACTGTTGCAAAAATTATTAATTCATAATTATCAGCATATCATAAATTAAGGATTCGATCTTATTCCATCCTCCCACGTAATTTTGAAATCAGTAGGAAGACTTAACTGAATCAGATGCCATTTGATTATATGCGGAAAATAAATAATTCCGTAGTAATCTCAGATCCATCGTGACCTCCTTCCTTATAAGGAAGAAAAAACCACATACTTATGCATTCATGAAAATCCACAATCCAATCCACATCAACTGTGTATCCCACAAATTCACTATCAACAATAATCGTCACTTCAAAATTCATGGCGCATTCAAGCTCCACTGCCTGATGCCCGAATATCATATAACCAGTCGGTGCAATGTCCACGACATGCCCGTTTAAAACATTGAATGCCAAACTCTAATATCACATACCATTATATCTGACTATAACGGAGATATTACAGGTTGAAAATTTATTTTGAGGAAACAGAAATGATGCCATCTTTTCAAGTTGACACATCACATATTGTACTGCATAATGCCCAGAAAATAAAGATTGTGAAAAAATTTAAATATCTTGGTGAGATATCACTTGGAATGCCAATGAAAGAGCATCAATAGACAGTAGAACACTAAAATTGCGACGAGCACAACAGATTACCTGGCCAACATATAAGAAACAGTCTCTTTCGATTAATGCTAAACTTCGACATTACTTCTCCGTCGTTAAGCCAGAAGCAACACATGCAAGTGAAACTTGATTTAAACTAAACACCCGATCAACAACTGACAAACTACAGAAGGTTGATAGACGGATTCTTCGGACAGTAATCATTAAAAAACACTAGGTTGAGGGCCAGTGGAGACTTTTGCCCAATTCAATACTTTACAAGGAAAATGAATCTATCATTGACACGATGCGAAAACGAAGGATCGCGTTTTTTGGACACTTATCCCGCTTGCCAAATACTAGACTCCTGAAACAACTTTTTGACTTCTTTTGGAACAGTAAAGCATAAATCACATGGTGTAAAGAAATACAAATGGATTTAGACGAATTGAAAATAACTCAACATCAAATTGAACATGGGAAGAGAAACGGCTTCTGAATAACAAATACACTCGACTAACATTCAAAATTTCACAGCGTAAGAAATATGTTATATCAGCAGAAGAACGAGCTGCAAGATCTTCCAGAATGAAGAAGTATTGGGAAAGGAAAAAATTATCAAGAATTTAGAACTGAACTTATTATTTGAAATATTGGAAGACTTCGTATATAAGGTTTCATTTTGGTGCTCCAATGTGGGCATAAACAGTGTAAATAAATAAATAAATAAATAATACTCGAAGAACCATCTTCAGTTAACTCAGTTCTTAACTACTTTTAGATGTTACTTGAAATATTATCCATTATTTAACTTGGGATTATTATTCATCATCTGGTATTAGCTATTTATAAATAAACAAATAAACTTTACAACTAATTCGATTTACAGCTATGGTTTCAGGTTTACAAACTCCACATTTGAACATTTTCAATTGTCAGGGTCATTCACCGTTATTTTCCTAATTTCGAGTTATTATTAATTCCATTCGTAGTAATAATTCATTACCGATATTAATTTACAATTATTTTATTATTATTATATGCTCCAAACCATCACTTCTCTAAATTCATATACTCAATTATTATTTTTAAGAACTGCCCAATAATTATTCACACAAATAATTCCTCATTCAAAATATCCACTCATGAATAAAACCAATATTACTCCTAACACTGTTATGAATCAGGAAGCGCAAAGTAATGCGATAATATCCGCACAGTGTTTATAAACCGAACTAAGAAACTGTTTACTGACAATCATTGCTTGTCTGAACTCGTGCGGCTTGTTCAGAAATACAAAAATAAATTCTAAATATGCTGACCTATAAGTTTGGGAAAATACAACATGACTGGACAACATGACTACAATAACATGTAGAGATCTTACTTCCAAATCATCCGTGATGTAGATTTGTACCGTCTGCCATGTAGTGAAGATTGCAGCAATATGTTCCTCCATGTGGCGCAAGCATGTGTCCACATAATCCATGACACGCCCTGGTCTGCACTTCCAATGACCTCGGGTACCGCTTCATTCGCCTGCCCCATCACAACGTTCCGGAAACTTCCATCAGGGGCTGGAATGTGGCATCTTTCTCCGGCTTCCCACATGGGCTGGTATTGGCAACGTCCCTTCTCCATCTCCCTGCATCTAACCCATCCTCGGTGTCTAGTGCATGGTCATTGCGTCAAAAAGTCCCAAAATACAACTTGTATGATGTTCACGATGTTCCGCACACGATTTTTGAGTGTCCTTCACTGTCCTTATACCACAGGGTTATTAGTTACAATAGATACTGGTCTTTCACACTGCGCGCCTATCCAAAGTTCTTATGCACATGGCCATAATTGTTTAATGGGCATTGCGACTTTAATGCACTCGATTAACAGTTGATTAAATTTCATGTGTTGTGGCCTGATATCCTCAACCTCACCGTACATTCGAAGATTGAAATATTTGCTTCACTCACCACGGAAGCTTAATACCTGCCCACATGTTACGTTCACTGTCTCAACACACAAACGTAATGCACTGTTCAGAAACAAAGTTACTGGCCCATATATATTGACTAGCACTTCTAAAATAATAGTCCACAATTTTAATAAAGTTTTGTATAACTCACTTCTGTTTGAGGAATTCTAAGTCCACCATTTCAAAAGTAATACGGTCGTAGCTTATACTTAGAAAATTCTCGGGCCTTGCAGCATATTTTGCTCGTGCATCTCGGCAACTCTTGTAACATTCACGGCGATGACGTATACCGTATTTGCTCGCGTATATCTCGCACTTTTTTGACTGAAAATATGTGTGAAAATTTTCGGTGCGAGATATACGCGGGGAATGACCGTATTCCCGAAAAAACACAAAATTTGCGATGTAACAGTGGGCCTACTTGCATAACTGTTGTGGCGCGCTAATCGCTAATTCGAACGTGTTTCAAGGCGGTGAATTTAGCCAACCGCGGCCGAATACGCGGCGAACGATGTACAGCGTGCTAACACTCACGCTGTGCCGTATTCTTGCACGCGGCCGAGCTCTGATGCGACGCAATGCGTAAAGACAAAATCTTTCAGATTCGAGGAGACTGAACTGCGATTCTCTGCGATGTAACAGTAGGCCTACTTCCGCAACTGACATGGCGCGCTAATCGCTAATTCGAACGTGTCTCAAGGCGGCGAATTCAGCCAGCCACGGCCGAAGACGCGGCGAACAATGAACAGCGTGCTATCACACGCTGCGCCGTATCCTTGCACGCGGCCGAGCTCTGATGCGACGCAATGCGTAAAGACGAAATCATTGAGATTCGAGGAGACTGAACTGCGTTTCTCTGCGATGTAACAGTAGGCCTACTTCCGCAACTGACGTGGCGCGCTAATCGCTAATTCGAACGTGTCTCAAGGCGGGGAATTTAGCCAGCCGCGGCTGAAGACGCGGCGAACGATGTACAGCGTGCTAACACTCACGCTGCGCCGTATGCTTGCACGCGGCGCCTCGATCCCTAATCGGCTCGTATCGAAGTTCGGATCAACTCGTTGTTGCTCGCTCTTCCTGTTAGTAACGCTTCGGGTAAGTTCCTGGACAATGGCGACTGTTGTAGCGCGCTAAATCGAACGTGTTTCTACCTCAAGGTTATTACTGTGATTTATATGATGGCGTCAGTAATGAATGCGAGATATATGCGAGTACTTGTTTTTTTCTTAAATTTCAAATAAAAAAATGGGGTGCGAGATATACGCGGGGGCGAGATATACACGAGCAATTACGGTACTCTCACTCCCGTTGAGACCGCACAAACTCGTAAGCTCCGCTTATAACAAAGACTAGATGCTCCCTGTCTATTACTCGCTCAGGCGCGTCACGTGAGTCTGCGGTTAGGTCATGCTCCAACCTTCCTTCATTCATATCTCGGGAGTGCGTAATGCTATTTCCCTGATTCCTTCAATATATTTCGTGTAAATTCAGGACTACATCGTGTCATAACATTCTTCTTTCCCGCATAAAGAAATAGCTTAAAATATTCCAGCACATTCGGCGTTTCCTCATTTGCCACGCTAGCGCGCGCCTTCCTCTGATTGGATCTCCGCCCATGAGCACTAGTTCAAAACTCAGTTCGGCGCTCCTTTCAAAATAGTATGGCGACATGACGTACCTGGACCACGGGTACAATACATCATTGGAGTAGTTGCAGCATCATTTGTTTTATACTAAACTTATCAGAATCATTCACTATAAGAACTGGACTCCGACAAGGAGACGTACTTTCACCATTGTTGTTTAATTGTGCATTGGAGAAGGTTATGCGTGCATGGAACAAGAAATGTCAACCAACTATCAAGATCGGTAGAAATAATACACTCAACTGTCTTGCTTTTGCAGATGATTTAGCATTACTTGCAAATACAATAGAAGAGGCTAAATTTCAAATTGAACAACTAGAAATTACAGCAAAAAAATAAAAAAAAATAAAAAATGATGCCAACTTTTATAGTTGATCTACCAATCGTTCCACTGAACAATAATAAAAGAGATTTAAATTGTTCAGAAATTCAAATATCTTGGGGAAATAATAACAAGGAACACAAATGAAAAAGAAGCAATCTAATACCGAATAACTAAATTTAAACAAGCATAAAGACTTACCTGGCCAACCTATAAAAAGAAATCTCTTTCGATAAACACTAAGCTCATCATCATTCTCTACGGCTTATCCCAATTAATTGGGGTCGCCGGAGCCAACCCGGCTCATTATGGTTTTGGCCGGGGATTTAAGACCGGATGCCCTTCCTAGGATGATCTGGAAGAATTGGGTACAACTCGGCAACAAATCAAAGACAGAGGAGAGAAGAGGATTTTGAAGAACAAAAGCATAAGTCTCAAACTAATAACAGTTGAACGGAAACAATATACTGACACACAAAGGGCTTCCAGGTCGGAGAGGATGAGAAGGTTCTGGGAGGAAAAAGAAGAAATTTACTCAAATGTAATGATTTAAGTGCTCCAATGTGGGCGTAAAATATGTAAATAATAAAATGTGATTCGTTGATTACTGTACTACTTCATATGAATACCCGATTTGTATTTCAATTTGTACATTTGACTGCCAGTTGTAACTCTTCAGTTGATCAACAAAAATTTGCTTAATGATTGGGCGTATACAATGCATATAATATATGAATATTAAGTAAATAATACTCCTGGAAAGAATTACATGCATTAGTTATGATCACTATTATAATGGGGCAATTTTAGGATCAAGTACAGGCGGAAAACTTTCATATAGTGTTTGATTTTTCAAAAGCTTTTGACATGCTGAGTAGGACTGTTCTTTTGACAAAATTAGAACATTTGATTGGAAAAGATCATTACATTACAGCAATATGATATTCCTTTGGGGAACGTCTTCATACAGGATAGCACATCAAGATCTGCAAAAATAACACTAATAGAATTCTCCAAGCCCATTCTTGTTAAGCATTACTACAGCAGATGTAACTCGGTGCATATGCAATGGTGTAAAGCTTTATATATATGCCGATTATAGGTGCTCGCAGCAACTCGATGAGATGAACTGCAAAAATCTTCTGACCATATGGTATCATGGGCAGAGGACAATGACCTCAAGTTGAATGACCAAAAGACTGTGTACATGGTTTTTAGGAATGGGAGCAGGCATGCAACGACCAACCAAAAAACTTCTAATGGTAAAGCCCTGGCAAGAATTGGTAATTTCTGACCCATTAAACCCCATCCTTTTAACATCGCGACAGCCGACTTCTCAAGGATTATTGGAGAGACAAAAACAGTATCCCTGTATATCTCTGTGGTTGACATGGTCCTGGGATCACCAAATATGCAAGAACTAAAAGAGGTCCTCGACAACCTACAGTTTTGAGCTGAGAAAAATGAGCTCATCAACCTCAAAAAGAGAAAATATATGGCATTCCGAACAGGAGATAAATTAGCCATGGAAAATAGATAGACCATTTGAGAAGAAGATATCTTGCCAGTCAACTGCTAAAAGTACTCAGACATTGCTACTCCTTCAGCTGTGCCACCGGCAGTTGTATAGGAGACCTTGTAAGAAGTGGTTGCGCACGTGAACGGTGTTACATGCAACGTCGTTGTGAGATGACGCCGTTCAAACCCGGTATGGTGGTCGGTGCCCGACAGATGGGAAGTGCGATTTCGGCAGTGGTGCGGGAATTCGGCCTCACACGGTCAACCATGTCCAGGGTGTATTGTGAATGGTTGAATGCGGATGTCACCGTCTACAACAGATGAAAGACAGCCACCCTCGATGACCGTGACCGGCGACATCTGAGACGGATTGTCAATAGTGACAAGGGCAACAGTGCAAGAAATCACGGCTCATTTCAACACAGGCCGTACTAGACACGTCTCAAAGTGGACAATCCATAGGAACATGGTTCCATGGGGGTATGGGAGCCAGCGCCGCATACTAGTGCCATTGTTAACCCGTCATCGGACACAAGGGCGCGCATTTATCGCCAATCACCAGGGATGGACACTGGAAGAATAGCGTAACGTGATATGGTCAGACGAATCACGATTTTAATTGCACCATGCCGATGGGAGGCACAGTGTGTGGCGCAGACCACATGATTCGTTGGCTCCCGCCTGCCTCGAAGTTGTTGTCCAGGGTGGTAGTGTCTTTGTTATGGTCTGGGGTGCATTTTCCTGGTATGGGACGGGGCCCCCAAGTTTTTTTTTTTTGGTAGAGATTTTGAATGGTCCGCGGTATGTTGAGCTGCAAACTATATCTGATTTATCCACAATAAAAAAAAGTGAAGGCTTGCTTCCTAAAGAGAGCACTTGGAGTGGCAAGAACGTCACCATCCAGACTGATAAATGTGCTAACAAGAGAACCCTTCTTGTTAGAAGATCTCTGATTGAAACTATTACTCCCATCTGCCAAACCAATGGAGGAACTGCTCGAGGCAAGATGACAGCAGCACATACCATTGAATTTCTACGTAACCAAAGCGATGACAAACAGAAAATGGATAGAAGGAAACCCAGAACTAAGCCATGTGATAACAGACTAGCCATCCACCACAAAATCTGAAGAAATGTAAAAAATCACAAACCTAACAACCACTGTCTGTCATTCTATGCGACAAACCTTGACAAATATCATATCTTTATAGAAAACTTGCATGCTGTCCATATTTGTAAATGACTCATTGTATACAGTACTTAAGGGGAGATAGTACCTTTTTATTGGGTAAAATATTAAAAAAAAAATTTTTGCTTATAAACATTCCTTGGAGTGTACTTCTCTAGATACTGTGCCCGAATCTCGCATAGCCACCACCTATATCCGCTGAGGTCGAAAGGATTGTAAGGACGTTGATACCCAGCCATATAAACCATCACTTCCCTACTAGGTGATTAACTAGGAAACTCGCGGCGCATACCGGTAATGCAATAACACTACTAATCAGTTCCAAATTTACTAGCAAACTAACATCCAAAACATGATGGTAGAACGAGAATCTCGGATCTCGAGCGTGAATGGTGAAGTTGAGACTAAGTGAGTTCTAGTAACTAACCAGCAGTATTACCGCATGTTGATTGCGAAATGAAAAGATCAGTTTCTATAAAAAAGGGCAGGCAAACTAAACAGTGCATGTAAGTTTATTAAATAAATATTTACATGCCATCAAAATTCCCTGTCACAAATAAAAATATTTAAGATCAAAACAATAATTTTAACATAAGTAGATAGTCCTTCTATCTATAATCCACTTTCCGACTATCTATAATCCACTTTCCAAGTGAAAGCATTCGTTACACAAATTTATTCGCAAATAATAATTACTATAAGTTTCTTCTAATGGTCACCCTGTGACTCAGATGTAATAAGCAGTCTGATATGATCAGCTGTTATCAAATAAAATTATAATTTATAACAAATAACACCCTGTATTATACATTTATCAACTTTAAAAAATATCAACATTTATGAATAAGAATTATTAAGTTATTTAAGTATTTACATAAGTCGAAATTATCATGTCCAGCATGATATTCTAACAAATATTTACAAGATCATGCGTGATCTGACAATCTCACTGCGTTTCTGTCTACAAAAACATTTCCTTTAATACTGTTCACAATGTTTTACCTGTATTTAATGGTTTCTGTCAAGATCAATAGAACCTTAAGCTAATTACAGCTCTGTAATGTCAATATCAATCACTAATTGCAATATACCTGAAGAACGATGCGGGACTAATCTGTTACCTTAAGGTAACCGTGTAGTGTGAAACGGGCAAATAATGCACAACGTTACGAATACCTCATATTTCACAACAATTTCAAGTTAGAATTTTGAAATTTGTGTCATTTGTATAAGATGACATATGAGCATACATAGTAATTTACATTGAGCACAGTTGTACGGTATTGTCATAAGGGCACTAATAATGCAGTGAAAAGTGTAAATAAAATTGCAAAATATGCCTACATTGATGTACCTTTTTCTCAGAAACTAATAGTTATGTGGGGATATAATTTTACACAGATAAACTTATTACCCTGTTCATGGTGGCCAGTACTCCTGGAAAACTCCTGGATTTTTATTAGGTCTGGATAATTCCTGGAAAATGATGAAAAATTTGAAAACTCCTGGAAAATAGCCACTAGTAATTAATTATTAAAATTCTTTCCATCTTTATCATACTCCCGCTGCGGTTTTGGGTGAGCACTCGATCGTTAACGAAAGAAATTTCCTCAGGCTTCCTGTTTCTGCGTGTGAGAACAAGCGATAATATTTTTGTAAAACATATTGAGTATTGACAACTTCACCGCAATAAAATTTCAGGCGGAATTCTTTTCTCTCTTTTTTTAAAGCGGATATTTGAGTCACAAAGGCTTTTTAAAACCACAATTAAATCATTTGTGTGTAGGCTTGCGTATCAATGACGCAATCACCACTAATTTTTGTCAAAATCTGTATAAGTAAACCAAACACAACTTCTTTATTTTGGTCTTGAAGTAGGCAACCGATAAAGCCGCCCCCTTCCCCCGCACTCGCGCTAATTATTAAATCTGGAAAAATGTGAATTACTCCTGGAAAATTCCTGGAAAACTCCTGGAAAAACGTTCACCAATTTGAGTGGCCACCATGCCTGTTCTATTATGATGACTAGAATCTTAACTCTATGTTAAATAAGTTCTTAATTATTAATTTTTGAAATTTGTAAAAAAAAAAAAACATTTTTCATGAAAATTTGGTGGTGTTAATTACTGTTTCTCAGAAACTACTGGATCAATTTGAATAATCCTAGTCATCAATACTCAAAGGCATAATTATGTTGTGTATACTAAATATTAGCTTGATAGTCCTACCCAGTTCTGAGAAAAAGGTACATATGTTTCAAAAAATATAGTTTTTGAGAAAATCTCAAAAAACATTATGACAGAGTCTGGAGTCTAATCTCAGTACATCCCAGGAAAATAATCACCCTGGGATTCATCCCCTCCCTTTGTATACTTCCTTTTTAACCTCAGCTTGGTTCTTAATTCGTTTTGCATGGCCTCAGCAGCTCTATCAGCTTAATATAAACGCTTCTGGTCGATGAACTTCAATGACTCGTCATTTTTCCCCAACTCTCACACACATTTCCTTTAATACATGATTCCTTGAAATCGCACCATCATTAAATGTAAGTACTGCCTCTATTACCCCTATTTTGAAGGTCTCAAAATTAACTTGGGGGGACTCACCTTTCCTTGCACAAACATCCTTCACAACTGATAAACTATCACTCATTTTACAAACTTTACACAGTGTGTTTGTATAAAATCTGATAGAACTTTTAAGCCTTTAATTACATTGCCATCATTACAGTGTGATATAAACTCGATACTATCCATATCATGAAATTGATCTTTAGAAAGTTTTCTTTTGGATGCACTTGATGGCTATGAACTATTTTCAGGAATACCACATGGAGAAGTTGGGTTAGAATCATCACTAACAAGTGACTGCAACAAAGAATCACTGTTCACTGTCTATATTATATTTACAAAACAAACAACAACATTATCAACAAACTAAACATACAACATACTTTATGAAGCTAAACTTGACCAAGCATAAATTAAATTCACCTAAGTGAAAAAATGAGAATATAATGAGTAAGAAAGTATTGAAGTGAAATTGGATGTGGCACTTTCAGAGCAATAGCTGTGCGTTACTTAGTCGATAATTAATTTTCAAGGCTTAAATGTAAACAATTTACAATAAATTATACATCAAATTATTCGTAAAAGACCGAAGAATTTTATTACGTTGAAAACTAGAAATGCATTTTTTCATGAAATTACACTACACGGATACCTTAATAAATTTCGTGGATCTCGGAATTACATTTTACTGACATGTACAACACAAATAAATACTCAGATGTCTGTTAACTTCTTCTACATACTGTATCAAACAATTTGCTCTTACAGGCAATACACTTATAAACCTTCCTATAAGGTGAACAATTTCTCAATAGTGCGTTAACTACACGCATACATTTCTCAACACATTCCTTTCCTTCCGACGATAATAATGCACGGTATTCTTCCACTAAAAACCCATCTCAATATATTCCAAACATGTATAAGAATCAGTGACCCTACTAGATAATCACCAACCTGTGAAATACCTTCCATGGTGCACTCTTAACAACTCCTCTCCACAAACTAATTACCTTCGTGCTCTATAAACTTCAATAACATTTCTGTCCACTTCATTACATTCTTGTACTACATTCCACTTTGCTTCATTTGTCAAAATTCCGTTAATAACCTTCATAACATAATACTATCCACGTTACAATAATAATATCGGTCTTCGTATTTATTTATTTATTTACATATGTTACGCCCTCATTGGAGCACTTAACCAAAACAGGTTTATACATATCTCAAAAACAATATTAAAGATTCAGCTTCTTATTTTTCTTCTTTTCCCAAAACATTTTCATTCTAGTCGACCTTGCCGCTCTCTCTGCATCGCTTATGGTGTAAGTTTTGCGGGTAAAGGTTTTTAAGGGAAGTCGGATGTTCTTGTTTTTCAAGATATTCTTCTCATCTTTGTTAGCAATTAGGGACATTGTCAAGCCGAGTTCATCCAGATCATTTTGAATTTCCATAAACCAAGAGTTCTTTGTTTTACTTTTGAAAAAATAATTAAATAATACTTTTAATTGTCTGGTATCCGGCAGGCGTGAGATATGACAAAAATAAAAGCAATTCGCCTTTTTCTCATAGACTCAGTTTCTTTATAAACCACTTCATTTGGTAATAGAGCGATTGACCATCCACCTGATGTTTTTTATTAATTATAGTTCTGAGAATTCTTCTATCAATCTTCTGTAATGTGTCCGTAACTGATCGAGTGTTTAACTTGAAAAGTGTTTCACAAGCATATATTGCTTCCGGTTTAATAACTGATTCGTAATGTCGTAATTTGGCATTTATGGAGAGTGTTTTTTTTTTGTAACTAGACCAAGTAATATATTGCGCTTGTCTTAACTTTGTTGTTCTATTTTCGATTGACGCTTTCTCATTCAAATTCCATGTTATAATCTCCCCTAAATATTTAAATTTATATACAACTTTAATTTCTTTATTGTTGATCAATGTAATAGCTTGTGTTTCCACATCAAAGGATGCCATGATTTCAGTCTTTTCAAATGAAATTTGAAGTCCTACTTTTGCTGCAATAGACCCAAGTTCTTCAATTTGGTGTTTAGCCTCATCTATACTGGTTGCAAGCAGTGCAAGGTCGTCCGCAAAGGCCAAGCAATTCAGTTTTATATTAGTACCAATCTTTACATTTGGAGGACAAGTTTTGTTCCACTCACGCATGATCTTTCCAAGAACACAAATAATAACGGTGATAGACCATCTCCCTGTCGAAGTCCAGTCCGGATATCGTCTTTGTATATAATAAAAATAAAACATTTCCTCCCTTTCTGGTATTCCTTAATGAATTAGTTTTTCATTTACAAATGTGTTTCGTTTTCAAATAAACCTCAGGTTGATCTACAAATCACCAGGTCTATGGGTTTGTAATCACCAATTACTTCAATACAATTGTTTCTAACTTGAGGCATCATCTTGACTCCTGTCAACGTAATGATCCTATTTTCATTTATTTCTCTGTTATGTTAGTCACCAATGACTATAACAACTTCATGTTTAACCTTTTCCGCTCGTGTGTCGACCCTGAGTCGACACAATGTTTGGCCGCTCGTTTCTAGATTACCTGCCATGCGAGGGTTTTTGTACTTCGTTGTGTTTTAGTTTCTCTTTGCTCGGCAAAACTGCTCCGTTTCCTTGACATGAAAAGCATTCGCGGTGAAGCAACATGGTGGCGCGGCGCCTCGTTTGTAGGTTACCTGGTATGCCAAGGATTTTGTACTTCGTTTGGCAAGTGTGGTTCCGGAAACCGAAAGAAACCGAACAGGAGTGCTTTAGTTTCTCTTTGCTCAGCAAGACTGCTCTGTTTCCTCGACATTGAAAGCAGTCGCGGTAAAACATGATGTTGTTATAGCTCGTGTGTCGACCCTGAGTCGACACATTGTTTGGCCGCTCGTTTCTAGGTTACCTGGCATGCCAGGTCTTTTGTACTTCGTTTGGTGAGTGCTGGTCCCGGAAATCGAAAGTAACGAAACACGAGTGTTTTGGTTTCTCTTTGCTCGGGAAAACTGCCCCGTTTCCTTGCCATGAAAAGCAGTCGCGGTGAAGCAACATGGCGGCGCACAGTCTGACCGAAGCTGAGATCCGGGCGTCTATTTCGACTGATTTTGATGATAGTGTCCATAAGAGCGATGCAATTTTTGAATCTGGCAATGAAAATGATATATCCGTGAGTGGTTCAAGTGACTATATTGATATCGGCGTCGCAAGAAATCATGGAGGAGGCGATAACATTATGTGATGCAATCAGGGTCAATCCAGGCATTTGCTTTGAACGCTTCCACACACTCAATACATACCGTTACGAAAGTAAAAAACATTATTTTGTGTCATGTAAATGCCATACTTTCATTAATTTTGTACTTCCTGTATATATTGTTACAACCAGTACTTATTACCAGGTTTTAAAATATCAAGAATGCTGACAGAAATAAATACGAGTTGGGAGAAACCGGCACTTACAATAATTCGAGTGGAAAGGGTTAATCATATTCCGATATTGGAATTGTTATACTTCAAAAAGTATTTTATAAATATTACACTTATTTTACGACATATTAAATTATTTACAACAAATACTTCCGCATATTTCATTTATGCTTTCTCTATTAAACGATGCGATCTAGCAATATTGACGCATACTATAGGTATTTACGCATTCCATCAAAGCATTCCATTTATAAAACAGTTTCGTTTTAAAGTGAGTATAATTAAAAACGTATCAGCAAAATTCAAATATGAAACATTTAAAATCCAAACAATAGTTAAAATACGTCAAACGACACACGCTGACGTAGCATAAAATTTACAATTAAATTTATAAAATTGACAACATAATAACATAGGTTATGAGTAAAGAAAAATCTACATGTAAGTTGGTCACACCTGAAATACCCCCAACATACAACAAACTATTGAGATATTAGTACAATCTTTCGTCTACCTTCGTGATGATCAGCTGTTGCGGTACCTGGCCTCATATGTAAGATGTTTCTCCCCTGGCTTGGCACGCTTCTGTTGTGCGCTAGGAAACGGGTTCCTCCTTGCTGGGCGGCTCTCTCCCCTGCGTGAGCACCTGGCTGTGTGGCCTCGAACCTCACCAACGGGTCTTCAGGCTTCTCGATTAATAATCTGGAAACTAGTAACCGGGTCGAACGAACTCTTCTGACGACTGGTCTCTGGTCGCATTTCTTCATCATCGTAGATTGAATGTCTATTGTTGAAATGTCCCAAGTTGGTAATGGGAATCTGTGTCGTATCATTGTTGGTAAATTTAGATTACTGCTTGATAGAATTGCAGTTGTAGAATCACGAACTCATTGTTGTCTGGTCCACTCTGAATTTCCACTCCGTGAATGTAGATCAACTTCCCTCCATTGGATTTAGTGCTGCATTATAATCTTAATAACAATATCAAATTGGGAACTTCTCCCCTGACTTGAAGTCCTTATCATATTAGTTGCTTGATAAATATGCTTTATAACAGATTCTTCTTTGTAGCAGTTGATATAGAATAGGCTACTTGTAATGCTGTAGTAGTATGTATAGTTCAATAATGAAAGCTTCCTCTTGTGAGAGACTAATTGTAAACTGTCGATTTCTGTTTCAAATTACTGCTTTTCATTTATTGCCGGCATCTCCTACTGTTCCTCGGCAAGTGTGGCGTCTCCTCCGGCCAAGTATTTATCTCCTTGCCATACCTCGCTTATACATGTGAGCTCTTTTCGGACGATCAGTGACGCAGGTCCACTCTGTAATTGTCACTATGAAGGAATGAATTCTGCGCTCTTCATTGCCGCGCTCTTGACTGTCTGAAATGGCGGGCTAGCCTCAAACACAGACCTAATTACTGTAATTCACTCATATCTTTTCTTCTATTCATAAATATTTCATTCTGTTTTGATAAGAAAATATCATTTCGTCTTTGCTAACTATAGAAGTGCTTATATCGCTATATATATTAAAATTTAATATAATAGCGATTCCCTCAATATTTTTGTGATTCATTCTGATTGGCTCCTGAATTATCAAAAAAAACTCATTGTTCTAGCCTCTTATCAAAGTGTCGTGTGCACGATTTTCTTATTGTCGACTCGGCGAACAAAAACCGGTCCTAGACTTGCTAACTTGAAGCCTTGGTCATATTCCAGTGCCTGAAGATTGGACTCTCCCTTGGTTAAAATAATATTCACTGAAATATTTCCAAACATAATTCTCTAAAAATGCTTCCAATTTTTCCAAAAACTCAACATTATATTCCATTCACCTCATAAAATAGTTATGTGAATAAAATATTGTTCCATTCCTAATTTCCCTTTCTTGCATAATTTTGGTGCACAAGTCGGTTCGATCCTCGGCTTGAGTCGAACTGAATTAGAGTTCAATACATACCGTATATACTCGAATACCACCCGCACATTTTTAAACAAATTCGGACGTGAAAAATTGGGGTGCGGGTCTTATTTGAGTCATCCAAATTTGACTCGTAGTGGAATGGCTTGGATATCGCAGAACGAGATGATGGCGGTTGGTAGGGTAATTGGAAATGAACTAGGGAGGGGGAAGGATACCTGACTGATGAAGCTTGGCTGTAGTCGGCTGGTGTAGGCCTAGCTGTCTTGGTACGGCTTGGCTCGGCATAAACAGTGAACAACCCGTCCTGTCGTCAGTGAGTGTAGTGATGAGTGGTCCAACCCGCTCCTGTTGCCCGTGTTTATTTGGTATCGTCACCTTTTGGCTATTGCTATTTACATCTTTTGGAAAGTGATAATAATAATAATAATATCGTATGGCCTCGGGTGCCTGGTGCAAGCTTTGCTATTTGACACCCAGAGGGTAGCCTGCATGTCGAATTTCGTAGTTCCTTAACTATGAAAGTCAAGGAGGTTAGATATCTAATCTCCTTGAACACAATAGCACTTTCTAGTAGAGAAATGAGGAACTTTGTGCTGGCGGAAACTCCCGAGATTAATTTTGCCATTATGAACTCGCCCTACTGAATTCAAATGGGTTCTTTGACATGCCAACATCGTATGACATGCGTATCGTATTTTTTCCGCCTTTCAAAAATCACTTACCATGGTCAGGGGCGAACCTGCAATCTTGGGGTTAGTAGACCGACACGCTATCCACTCACCCACCGTGGCAAGCTTTGGAAACTGATGAAAACTTATATCCGCAACCCTCTTTTATGCATCGACTTACAGCCGTAAACCGAGCAATATACTTTGCTTTTACTCATTCTACACTCCATCAACGAGTAAAACTTATTACTTATGTATAAAGACACGAAGAAATTACCTCTATCTGCTTACGAATACAAGAAACCATATACAAACAGTCACCACGTGACAAATGTACCCTACTTGGTAAGTTTCTAATTTTTACCGCTAGATGTCATATCAGATAGCTGGAGTTGCCAATAGGCCTACAATATGAAGGCAGAATTGAGACAAGCTGTTGAAAGCCTGTTGGCAAATCCCTATTGAGATGCAAGAAGATGGTTGATCCAATGCTTAGGCGCTGACCCACAATGATATGGCACGGTAGGCCTGACCTGTTAGTCATTTCTACGGTCGCCTCCTTGAGGACATTTTGAACCTTCCTATGTACGACGGGCTGAATTGATGAGGCCGGGCCTTGTTGGATCGTGGGTTGCGGTCTCGAGACTATTTGGCTGATGACCTTGTGGTTCGGGCAAAAGAAGCTTCGAACTAGTCGTGGATTTTAGGGGCATTAGACTAATGGCAACTCGAAGATTTCATCTTGGAATGGTAGAAAGCAGCAGTTGGTTGATTTTGGGGCTTTGTGACATGGTCATGTAGATCTGTGTACTTGGGCATGTGGAATTTGTCTGATAACCTGTGTTATTGTGATGGCTGGATTAGTGTGTGCATTTATTATTCAGATGAGGATTGGGAACGAGGTGGCCATGGCCTTTATTTAGGAACCATCCCGGCATTTGCCAGGACTAGAAGCGTGGAAACCACTTCCAAGATGGCTAAGATAGGAATCGAACCCTCCTTTTCTCAGTTTTGCCTCATGAGGCTGAGTGTGCCTTGTTCCATCCCTCAGACCAAAATTAAAATTTCTTGGCAGAGCTGGAAATTGAACCTGGACCAACTGCCAAAAAATGCTAGCCGCACAACGCGAGATGGTTGGTAGAATAGTCTCCTGACCTCTCATCAACCGGCACATTAAAAGCCACTTGTAGAAAATTCAATGAATTCACTGAGAAATTGACGAGTTAAGTACAGGCGTTGAAAGGCAAGCTTTATCGACGGAGTAATATCTTGAAAATTATAATTATAAGATACCAACACAAAACAATTTTCTGTGGAGAGCTGAGATATTTAAATTGCGAGAGAGGATTATATGAGAGGGAATTGAACTGAGGCAGCGTTGTCGCACTCTACACTACACTCTACACTTCCACTCATTTCTACATGATCATAATAATAGCATTATCATGACGAATACAATACATAGTGTTATCACTGACCGAGTTCAAGTGCGCCCCGCTGTTGGCCAGCGCTAGTGGTGCAGACCCCCAACGCTACAGTCAACCGCAGTCAGCTGTTCAAAAATGGGATACGCGCTGGCCTGCGTAAACCTCTTTACGAAGGCTGCCGTTACGCTGATTACATCAAATTTTCAGTGAATATTCTAAAATAAAATAATAGCCCGCCTTCAACCAAAAATGTTCAAGGCGAAACGACATACGTAATAGAGGTAACACTTCAGGAGTGATGAACCAAGTAGAATACTTAAATTAGCCTAATTACCTTGTGTAATCATCATCATCTTGAGCAGTTTCCAACTGCTGGTCGGGTCTGCTTTCCTTGTGTAATGATGAATAATAATTATGGAAGTGATGTCCTAATAGATGTTTTCTCCTTCGCTGTCTGTAACCCACCCACTATGCCCTTTTATAAAACGACATATACTGTAGTGAAATTTCAGATTAATTCTGTACCATGTATCACTCTTCTTTCTTTTCGCTTTCACTTTGATAATATATCATTTTCATACCTTATTTCATCTTTTGGCGGGAGGGGGAGGGGACGACATTACCAATTGTAACTACTAACCTTGATCACTTCTGCACCGGATATATGTGCTAAATCACTTAAACATGTGTTTTTATTTATTGTATAGTTAACAACCGCAGCCATGTTCGACAGCATATTTGGTATGTGAAACTGCCGCAGTGAGCGATCATTGACGTCATTAGTTACCACCATATCCGATACTAAATAGGCCTACATTAGACGACACATGTAATGTTGTAATTATGTGAGAAAAAGAAATAAACGAGCTCTTCTTGGTTAGACGACTGACTGGACTAAACCATTGGTCGCTACTTGGTTAGACGACTGTCTGGATGAAAATTACCGATTGCACTACAAGCAAGGAGGTCTGGGCATAAGCCCCAGGTTAGGTTTGTTTAGTATGTAGAACAGTATTTACCACTGTAATGAACGCTGATCGCAAGAATTTCATGTTTCGAACTAATCGGGAAAAGCCAGCGCCTCGCTGCCTAAAAGTTATTGGTCTAGGCACAAACCATGGGTTTGGATGAAAATTATTGATGCGTGTCTACCCCCACTGTGCGTGATAAAATCCAGGGGTGTTTGTATGGCCTAATGAATTAACAATTATTGGTCTAGACCAGGGTGGTCCAACCTTTTGTTACCCGAGGGCCAATCAAACTTTAGTATAGGAATGTGAGGGCCAGAGACAATCCAGAAAGAAAACGCATTTCATATTTTACATTTTGTAAGTATTTTCTATCTAAATTGCATTTTGTAAATATTGTCAATTCAAATAAAAGTACAGTAAGTATGTAGTTAGTTTTAGTTGTAAGTAGGTAGTTAGTTTGTCTATTAGATATATGTCATTGTTCTATTATGCTGTGGTGTGTGAGTGTGTCTGGTAGCACTTGCATTGCTTATTAGTTATAGTTCATTGTTTCAGTAGACTGTGTTGTGTGAGGGTGCATGTGAGTGTGCCTGATGACAGAATGTTTTAGTGGTAGTATTTGTTGTTGGTGGAGAGGAGTGCGTCAGGCCTCGGCAGCCGGCACAGTTCATATCCTCGCCGCTAGATGGGGGCTTCATTCATTCCATTCCTGACCCGGTCGGAGACTGGAAGCAGGCTGTGGATTTTCATTTTCATTTGTTGTTGGTGGAACTTATGTTTTTTGTTAGTAGAGTTTTTGTATTTAATTGTTAGTACGGTAGAAGGTTAGTATTTTTGTTAGTAGAATTGCTCTTTACTTATTCTGAAAGGGAGTAGCAGCCTTTCAGAATAAATCAATTCTTTACTAGTCTTATAGACGGTTAAGATATTGATAATATAAGCCAATAATGGCTACACTGCGTCCTGCTGCACGGCTGAAAGCAACGGGAAACTACAGCCGTATGCTATTCCCGAGGATATGCACCTCTCTATGCATAATTATATGTGATGATGGCCTCCTCCCTTGTAAAATTTCAATCCGGAGGTAAACTAGTCCCCCGTTCGGATCTCCGGGTGGGGACTACTCGAGAGGGGGTTAACATCACAGAAGTGACAAAGAGGAAATCTGACATTCTACGGATCGGAGCGTGGAATGTTAGAAGTCTGCTAGGAAGTGGAAGGTTAGAAAACTTAGAAAGGGAAATGGATAGGTTGAGGTTGGATTTGGTTGGGATTAGTGAAATGCGCTGGCAGGAAGAACAGGACTTTTGGTCAGGAGACTATAGGGTCATTAGCACTAAATCAAACAATGGCCAAGCAGGGGTTGGCCTCATATTGAGTAGGAAACTTGGACAGCGGGTGGAATATTATGAGCAATATAGTGAACGGATTATTGTAGCAAAAATCAATACAAAACCTACCTGCACTACAGTGGTACAAGTCTATATGCCTACCAGTCAAGCTGATGATGAGGATGTTGAAAAGGTCTACGAAGAAATAGACGAAATTCTGAGGTATATCAAGGGTGATGAAAATGTTATAGTAATGGGAGATTGGAATGCTGTGGTAGGAAAAGGGAGAGAAGGGAAGATAGTAGGAGATTTCGGATTAGGTGAAAGGAATGATCGAGGAAGCAGGCTGGTAGAATTCTGCACCGAGCATGAATTGGTCATAGCTAACACCTTATTCAATAACCACAATAGAAGAATATACACATGGATGAGACCAGGAGATACAGGGCGTTACCAAATCGACTTCATTATGGTCAAGCAGAGGTTTCGAAACCAGATTTTGGATTGTAAAACATATCCTGGTGCTGACATAAACTCTGATCACAATCTGGTTGTAATGAAATGCAGATTAAAGTTGAAGAAACTGAAGAAAAGTCAAAAGCCAAAAAGGTGGGCAATAGACAGACTGAAAGAGAAGGATGTAAACGAAAGATTCAAGAAGAGTATAAAGGAAGGACTAATGAAAAACCCTAAACAAACTTCAATTGCAGACGAATGGGCACTTTTGAAGAATGAAATAACAAAATACGCAGAAGAAAACATTGGTAGGAAAGAAAGAATAGGTAGAAAACCGTGGATCACTCAGGATATACTAGAATTGATGGATGAAAGGCGGAAACACAAGAATCTAAGAGATGAAAAGGGGAAAGCAGAATACAGACGTCTGAGAAATGAGGTTAACAAGAAGTGCAAGGAAGCGAAAGAAGAATGGTTGAAAGAGAAATGTGCAGGTATAGAAAATTGTCTGAAATTAGGAAAAGTAGACACAGCTTATCGAAGGATTAAGAATACTTTTGGGGAAAAGAAGACTAAGTGCTGTAATATTAAGGACACAAATGGAAAGCCTCTAACAGATAGGGATGAAAAGGTTGAGAGATGGAAAGCTTACATAGAGAGTTTGTATAAGGGAAAGGAGATTGAGAATCATGTAATGGAAAGGGAGGAGGAAATTGATGAGGATGCGAAAGGAGATTTAATATTGAGATCAGAATTTGATAGAGCTTTGGAAGACTTAAGCAGGAACAAAGCACCAGGCATAGATGATATACCGATTGAGTTGCTACGCTGCATAGGAGATGAAGGTCTGATCAGGTTATTTCACTTGGTGTGTAGGATTTATGAGACAGGTGTGGTACCCCCTGATTTCAAGAAGAATGTAATCATCCCTATACCAAAGAAAGTGGGAGCTGACAGATGTGAAGATTACCGTACAATCAGCTTGATTACTCATGCTTCAAAGATCCTGTCTAGAATAATTTACAAGAGGATTGAAAGCCAGATAGAAACGGAGTTGGGTGAAGACCAGTTTGGTTTCAGGAGAAATGTAGGAACAAGGGAAGCTGTACTAAGTCTTAGGCTGATTTTAGAAGGTAGAATAAGGAAAGATAAGAGAACGTTCATGGCTTTTGTAGACTTAGAAAAGGCTTTTGATAACGTTGATTGGACTAAATTGTTTGACATTTTGAAATCAATTGGAATAAAGTACAGGGATAGGAGGGTGATATACAATCTGTACAGAAACCAGACAGCAGTTATTAGAGTTGAAGGACATGAGAGAGAAGCTGGTATTCAGAAAGGTGTAAGGCAAGGCTGCAACTTATCACCCATACTTTTCAATCTTTACATTGAACAAGCAATGAAGGAAATTAGGGAAAAAATTAAAGTGGGGGTGAAGATTCAAGGAGAAATAATTTCAACTCTGAGATTTGCTGATGACATAGTCATCTTGGCCGACAAGCCTGAGGATTTGAATGAGTTTTTGAATGGTATGGACTCCGTCTTACAGAAAGAATTCTTGATGAAAATTAATAAATGTAAAACAAAAATACTGGAATGCAGCCGAAATAAATCAGAAACCTCTATGGAGATCAAATTGGCTGGTGAAAAGCTGAAGGAAGTAGGAGACTTCTGTTACTTAGGAAGCAGAATAACCAGTGATGGACGAAGCAAAGAGGATATTAAAAGTAGGTTGGCTCAGGCAAAGAAAGCATTTCTACAAAAAAGGAATCTGCTGACATCGAATATAGATTTAGGTATTAGGAAGTCATTTTTGAAAGCCTTTGTCTGGAGCGTGGCGCTCTATGGAAGTGAAACTTGGACTATTGGTGCAGCAGAAAAGAGGAGAATTGAAGCATTTGAAATGTGGTGTTACAGGAGAATGATGAAGATCAGATGGGTAGATAGGGTTACAAACAAAGAGGTATTAAGGCGAGTGGGAGAGAAGAGATGTTTCTGGCGACTGCTAATGAAGAGAAGAGATAGGTTGGTAGGACACATACTAAGACACCCAGGAATAGCAAGCTTAGTTATGGAAGGAAGGGTCGAGGACAAAAACTGTAGGGGTAGACCGAGGTTAGAATATGTTAAACAGATTGCCTCCGATGTAGGGTGTCGGAGCTATGTAGAGATGAAACGATTAGCTCAGGACAGGGAGGCATGGAGAGCTGCATCAAACCAGTCAATAGACTGAAGACTCAAACAACAACATTCAGAAGCATGGTTTCAGGCAATCAGAATGTGATAAATGTCTTTATTTTCATGACACACTTGCTATTACCCTACTTCTTTATGTTGATGATATTATTGTAGCAGGTAGTTCAGCTGCAGCTCTGCAGGAATGTAAGAAGGCTCTCATGGCAGAATTCAAGATGACTGATCTTGGAGATCTCAGGGAATTTCTGGGAATCAACATTGATCGCTCAGAGAGAGGAATGTTCTTAAGCCAGCCCCAATACATCCAAAACCTTCTGAAACGATTTGGAATGGAAGACTGCAATCCAGCTAAAACTCCCATGGAGGTAGATCCAGCAAAGGAGCCTGTTGGTGAATGTATCCTTTCTGTCAGACCTTACAAAGAACTAGTTGGATGTTTAATGTATCTCATTTTGACAACACGTCCTGATATAAGCATGGCAGAGAATTTCTATAGTAGGTTTCAAAGTAATGCTACTGATGCGCAATGGGTTGGGCTTAAACGTGTCTTACGTTATCTGAAGGGAACAAGCGAGATGGGACTCTTATTTCAAAGGCAATCAGGAACTAGTGCTAACCTAGTTGGCTATGCTGATGCAGACTGGGGGGGGGGGGGGTAATACCAAGAATAGGAAATCAATTTCTGGTTTCATGTTCGAAGTCTATGGTGCTAATGTACTTTGGGTGACTAGGAAACAAACTGCCGTTGCCCAGTCATCAACTGAAGCGGAGTACGTTTCTCTCGGATATGCTGTAATGGAACTCATTTGGTTGAGAAATCTTGTTTTGGACATAGGTGTTGAACTATGTGGGCCAGTTGTCATCTTTGAAGACAATCAGTCAACTATTTTCTGTCTAGATAAGTGGGAAGAGAAAAGGCTAAAACACGTTGATGTCAAGTATCGGAAGAATGTTATCAAGGTTCTTCATATTCCTTCAGGTGAGCAGAAAGCAGATATTCTCACCAAACCATTGACTGGTAACCATTTCCAGACTCTTCGAGCTGGCTTTGGCATTGTTAGTATGTAAGCAACTTGTAAACTGTTAAAGCGGTGAAAGATTATTTTTGTACTGTGATCATTAGTTTGTTAAACTCATTTAATAGATTACTATCTATGTTAAATTGAGGGAAAATGTTAAGAAAGACAATTTAACTCTTATTTACTTATTTATGTTGTAAGATCTTTCACCGGCATATGTTGGCAACTATGTACCAAAGACAATGCAGACGTAATAAAAGTAAATCGATACCAGTGTAGTTGGTATCGTAGAGCCAAAAGGACGTTAGCAAAGATCTCTGCCTGTTCATTTATTTGTTTCTACCACATATAACCCACAGGAAATATTACTCTTATAACAGATAACATAACTCTCACCTGAATTCTTTACATTCTTATCACATACAGTAGTATGAAACAGTCTACTTTCTAATTGCAGAACCTTCATAAGGACATAAAGGAGGAAAACAGAAACCTCATGAATTAGGAGAAATGCCTACTGGTTCTGGTAGGAACAGTTGGTGTTAGGATTGCAGCAGTTCAGGAAGCGAGGCTCAAATCATACACAATGTTTTCTTTAACAAATTATTATTCAAATAGAACACATAATTTATAACATAAAATTAAACATTTGAAAATACAGCAGTTTACAGAGCAATAAAATTCAGTTTGTTTCTTCGTCGTCTCATTCAGACCAGGGTACTGGAAGGTGTTTCACAGAATTTTTGACAGAGAATCCTGGAAAATTCAAAATCAATCTCTGATATTTTTACCAGTACTGTGACAAAAAACTATAAACAAATTTCCAGATTTATGACCTGGAGATGTGCTCGTGTAGCCTATACACTACATTCTTAAACTCAAGTTAGCCATTATAGTGTAACAAAACAATTTAATCCGGCTACATACTTATGCGAAAACAAGAATAATTATTTTAAATAATAATACCGGTAATGTTTTTTTTTTTGAGGAGCAGTCTTTTGTAGTATTTTGCTACATTTCCATGCTGGGAAGTGTCTGGAAATACTCTCAAGAAATGAGAAAACTGCCCTTCCTATACTACTGAGCAAGACCAATAAATGCAATCACTTATCAGACTCAATCGTCACAAATGTACAACACACTAAATCCACAGTTACACTGGAGTTGCAAACACGAAAGTTGACAACAGAAGTTGCAAACAGAAGATTACAACAAAAGTTTTAAACAGAATTTTTGAACAAAAATAGAGTTTTCTCAATTTTTGTTTACAACAGTTTGCAACTTCTACTTGTTATCGTAGCAGATTTTTTAGTCCTTCATCGAGTGCAGACAACAAAATGTCGAGTATTGAAGAGGTAGTCGCCGCTGCAGCAGCTTGCTTTATCTTAGCAAAGCAGAGGGCATCAAGGAGATACTGGATAAAACCGTCTTTGAAGGCAAGAACGAAGTATAGTGGAAGTGAATTGTTAGAAGACTTAAAAATATGATATGGATCCTTTAACTGGTGAATTGAGGGATGACGGTAGTGTGAAAAACTTTTTGCGCATGACCAGCTCCGATTTCGAGTACTTAATTGCAAGCATTGGAGGTAAAATTTGCAAAAAGGACACAAATTTCAGAAAAGTTATTCCAGTGAGGGAGAAGTTAACAGTTACATTGCGGTTCCTAGCAAGTGGAGATTCATACGTTAGCTTAAGCTATTTGTTTAAAATCTCTAGATCTACAATATCACTGTTTGTCCCTGGTGTGTGTGAGGCACTGATTGATCTTTTCAAGGACAATATCAAGGTATGTATAATCTGTGCAATTACCGTAAAGTGGGGTGAACTGAAACAGAACTAAGTTTTTATTAGAAGTTCATGTTACATGGTAAAGTTTTAACTAAATGCTGATTACAGTATTATTTCTTTAGCCATATGACTTAAACATGAAACCGTAATATACAGTTTGAACTTAATAAAACTGTGGTTATATCCACAACAAATTAGTTAAACAACTGTCTTCATTATTAGACACGGTGTTTTGAATGTTTGCTTCACCAATATTATTGTGGGTATAGTCACATTGGGTCTCAATGCCCAAGTCATTAAACATAGATTCAGAATTTTCATCTGGCGTAGGAGTAGGTTGGCAACCACTATAAGCAGTAGATGTTGATGGTGCATATGTTTGAAGAGGAGAGTTCCATTGCTTCATTTCCAGTGGCGTAGCGTGAACTTTTGAGTTGGGGACGCCAAAGTTTATAACGACAGTTAAACTAAGGGACAAATCAAAAAGCTAATATGAAAGATAGTGTCACATGCCGTACCTCAAACAGTCTTGTACATCAGCTCCATTCGTCTTTTCTTCTTTTCTGCGAAAATGTCTATGGAGTGTTCAAAAAATGCGGGCTCTGATGAAAGCTCACCTAATAATTGTTTTTCAATAGCCAATGAATTTAAACACGACAAGCGACTATTGCTCATAGAATTTCTAAGGTAGGTTTTAATTTTTTTCAGCGTGCTCATGCTGCGTTCACTACTAGCTGTAGTAGTTGGAAAAGTCAGTACTAAGTATAGTATTGTAGTTACTTCCTGATATATGGAGTCAAGACCGTTCGTAAGAAAATATTTTAAAAGATTTTTGGAGCTAAATGCTTTGTTTGATCTGCATAAACAATGTGAAGTTCATTTAGTAATTGGTTAACATTAAAGAATGGTTGCTGTTTTACCAAAATATCTAATTTGCTCTGGCGGAATGTTTCGGTGTATTCTTTAAACTTCTTTTCTTGTGCTAACTCAATGAAATTTAGATGAGTAAGATCTTCAAATCTACTCTTCATTTGAGCTGTTAGTGAATCTACTATTTCAAAAGTCAACACTCTCAAAGTGTTCTTTTTCTTGCCATCATACATTACGTTTTCATTCAACTGGATGCTTATTTTGAACGCATCTGTCAGTGAAAACTTCATTTCTTAAGTTTGATATGCTTTTGACGACAGCCTCTATCTCATTATGGCAAGTTACAATACTCACTGTCGATGTTTGTACAGTAACAATTTGAAAATATGAACAGTGTAAATGAAACAAGCTTCGATTACACATAGCAAATATACAAAGGTTGGGTTATCCATATGTCTTTTGAGACGAATGGCACAGTTCACAGGGTCGTCGTCCCATTCACAATTTTCATCATCAATAATTTCATCAAAAATACAGTGCAATCCTTGGAAATGTTTCATAATGCTGAAAACTGCCCTCGAATGAAAATTCCATCTCGTATTGCTAGCTTGTGGAAGCTTAAATCCTCTTTCGGTCAACAAAACTGTCCTTTTAGAAGACTTCCTGAAAAAAACTGTGAAAAGCAGTCAAGGCACAGACAAACAAACGAAACTGTTTTATTGTTTTTGAGCCATGTAGAAGTACCAAATTTAATTGGTGGGCGTAACAATGGATGAAAAGAGCATATGGGCAAAACTGCTTCACTAGCTTTTGAACTACTCCTTTTCTGCCTGGCATTAAAACTGCGTCATCAAATGTATGGCTTACGACTTTTTCTCCATTTACTTCCCAGTATAGTAAAACTTTGTGCACGACTTCCGACAATCCCGGAGCTGGAAACGTCATAAAAGGCGACGAATCTCTCCTCTATTCTATCATCCACACAATATATAAATAGTATGCTCATCTGGCTCTTACACGATACTTTTATTGTCACATCTGCTTGTATGGAGAGAAAGGGGACTTCATTTATTTCTGATTTGATTTCTTCATATAATGAAATTGTTGTAACTTCAATCAAGTCATTTTGAATGTCTGGAGATGTTCCTTTTAATAATGATGATGACTGTGAATGGTCTCCAACTATCGATTCATTTTGAGCGAGCAGAATCAACAATTGCAAATAATTCCCTTAACTTTCATCTTCTCTATGCCCACGGAAGGCTAGTTTTTGTGTACTGAGAAATACTACAGATTGAATGAGTCGTCGCAAATACCGTACTGCCTGTTTGAAGACACGATCTCATTATGTTTTACTGCTTGTAGTCGAGCGGCTTCAGATAATTCATGCTCAATGCGAGTTTTACTTAGCAGATGAAATGCTGCACAATGTAACAAATGGTGTTTTGAAGACTGGTGTTCTACAGCTTTTAAAATTAAATTACTCAGGTCCGAAATTCCTTCTGTTTACCATTCAGTATATTTCGCCCCAAACATAAGGCAAACGTAACAAAACCTTTTTTTTTAACACACCAAGTTAGCCAAGAAAACCTGTCATACAAAGAAAGCTGAAAACCCCGTGTGCGATTTTTACCAACTTCTTTAATTGATAAATTTGGCATTGGTCTTTTTGTTTTTAATTCTCATCGCTGTTCATATGGTAAAATGCTCGAAGGAGTTTCCTTTAAAAATTAATAACATTAGAGTCAGGTGAACTTACTTCAGTCATATTGGCAGTGTTAAACACACACACGCACAATTAAAAGTAACTGCACTTCTACAGTTCCTTCGTTCGAAACTAGCACTAGCGCAGCGATCGGGCTGACGCCCGTCAAACGCCAGCGTACGGTAGCACTTCTCTTCCGGGAAGCATGATGAACTCGCGCATGCGCTGCAACGTGGCCTGGCCAGGATGATACATAGCTCTTGACGCCAAGAAGCGCTGGCGTACGTTGAATGAAGAAAAGCAATGCACAGCAGTAGACCACAGCTGAGCTAAGACTAGTTACATGGGGGGGAGATAAAATAACATAAAATAAGGTAGCGCCATGTAATATGCTAACGCTGCATTTATAAAATAAAAACAATGTTATATTTTACTCATTAATGAATACACATTCTAAATTTTTAATCAGGGAACGCCCGGCGTATCGGCGTATTACAGCGCTACGCCTCTGTTCATTTCTATCTCAAACAGAACTTGATTGATTCTGTTTTTGGCGATTGCCTGATCCCTTTTGTCCGTAAATGTCCGAATCTGACAAGCAACGTGCTCCCAAAAGACATCCAGGTCATCTTTTTCCTTAATGTTACCACCTAACTTTTTCATTACTGAGTAAGCCTCTTCTGCCATTGGGTTATACCTTCTTTTTGTTGGCTTCTTTAAGAGCGTAGGACTTGAATGTGAAGACAAATTAGACGTGCCAGAATCAGTAGAAGTAGGAGCTGTACTGTTGGACGTATTTCTTTGAACTGCAGTGTTTTGCTGGGCACCTAAGATGGTTGAGTTGAAATCTTGCTCAATGCAATCATGGCTGTCATTATTTGTCTCGTTTTCCTAAAAAAAAGCTAAATTTTTATAACTATTACAACAATACTGTATTATTTTTCAGCTTCCATCTTCTACATCAGAGTGGCTACATCATGCAAATGAGTACAACTGACTTTGGAACTTTCTTCATTGTCTTGGCAGTATGGACGGGAAACATGTAATGTTACAAGCTCCCATCAACACTGGAAGTGATTACTTTAATTACAAAGGATTTTTTAGTATTGTCCTACTTGCACTTGTTGATGCAAACTACTGTTTCACATATGTTTCGGTTGGATGTCAAGGACGGATATCTGATGGCGGAGTTTTTGATAACAGCAGTTTGTGCATTATGTTGGAGGATTCCAGCCAGATACCACAAGCAAGCAAACTGCCAGGCAGAAGCTTTCCTGTCCCATATGTAGTTTTGGTCGACGATGCTTTCCCCTTGAAGCCATCAATTATGAAACCATTTTCTGGACTCCACTACCGAGGCAGTGTCGAAAGAAACTACAACTATCGTCACAGTCGTGGAAGGAGGGTAGTTGAAAATTTTTCGGGATTCTAACAGTAGTGTTTAGAGTTCTCAGAAAACCACTTTTACTTGAACCGGAAAATGCAGAACGAGTTGTACTGACTTGCACTCACCTACACAACTTCCTCCGAATTAGTAAATCCTCAAGTGCTTCTTACAACCCTGCCGGTACATATGACTATGAAGACACAGAGAGTGGGACTTTAATACCTGGGCAATGGAGAGTTGAAGGAATACCGACTGAAACTATGCTGCAACTTAAGCGTGTGCCCAAAAAACCATCCCAGCTTGCTAAGCAAATCCGTGACGAGTTCGGTGCTTACTTCAAAAGTGCACGGGGTTCCGTCCCTTGGCAAGACAAGTACTGACAACAGTGACAACTAAAAGGGTGATATTTGTACTGACACTTTACAAACTTTTTGTGATATTGAAATTATGCTCAGAAAACTTCGATTTAAATTAATAATGTATTTTTCTTACCTGGGTTTCTCGAGTGTTTCTAGGAGTTGTTTTTGTCCTAGAGGAATAGGAGAGAACCGTAAAAACACCATTTGATTTTAACCTCTTCGCTACCCGATCCAGATTTAACTTTCTTTGATTCTCTATGGAATTGGCTTGCTAATTTCCGCACCTTCAATTGAACCTCCAATTTGTTAATGTTCATCTCCTGCGCGATTTCGTTCCATGCATAGTTCTTTTTGTTCTTGTCTTTATAATAAACACTTGTTTGGACCCATAACACTGAATGATGGCGATATAAGTCAATCAATTTCTTAGTTTGATCACGGTCCCAATCGAATTCGGATACGTTTTCCATAGCGTAAACACGACTGACGACAAAATAAACAGATTGTCAGCCTCCACCACGCACAAAAGGCACTGAAGCGACGCCACCTAGCAGAAGACTGATCAGCTGCCCGCGGGTAATGTTTACAACTGTTTGCAACAAACAAAAAGTTACTGCAACTTGTGTTGTAATCACAAGTTTGCAACATCCTTTGACATTTACCGACATTCTGTGGAAAACAAAAAATCTGTTTGCAACAACGAAAATCTGTTGCAAACACACAAAAGTTTGCAACAAAATTAGTGCAATTTCAGTGTTTACAACTTTTGTTGTCAACTTTCGTGTTTGCAACTCCAGTGTAACTGCGGCTTAAGGAATGCCTAACCTCCTGTGCGCATGCATCAGTATTGAACAACCAACAAAGCTCCGTGGCCAAGGTAACCGGAAGCCGCTTTATCCAGGGGGATGACAGTTCATAGGGAGCGCCTGGGTCGCGGTAAAGCTCTGCTCTGGATGTTCTGCCAACCAATGAAGAATTAATTTTAGCAGTAAGGTTCCGTAGTTGGCACTCATGAACGCTGACATCAAACCGGCAAGCGGAAGCGGGAATAGTCTGTTTTGATTGATTTTCCTCGTGGTGTTGTTGGTTGTTTTGATTTGTTCGGTATTTTGATTATTTATTTGAATTGAATTGAGAGTCAATCATGCCCTTGCATGGGAGGGAAAATTGCCAAGCACCGGGATGTAAGAATTATAATGATAGTAGGAACAATACGGCAATTTTCATCTTCCTGGTGTTGACCATGTGTAAAACTAGTGGGCAATATGGACTACTCTCGAATAAAAATATACAGAGAATAAATGTGAGCATTTCATCTCTTGTTTGTTTTCTTACCCATTCTCCTTTGCATTGCAATAAAATTTGTGGTTTAGGGCTACGGGGAGGGGTGAGTGGCAGCCGCAATGCTAGGCAAGAAGTGAGGTTATGTCAACATAGTGTGCATTTGGACAGTTTTCTTTATATTCATCGAATATCCCAACAATTCTGTAGAGTAGGAGAGCAATGTTTAATTAGCCTAAAGGTGAATTAAAGCTCTAGAACGGCATAACTGTGTCCTTCGTGACAAATCTATTGCCAACATTGATATATATCAAAATTTAATTTTAGAATTTAAAATTTTCCGATCTGGACGTATATTTCAGCACCAGCGAAAAGCACAGTTATGTTTGTGTTATTTTCATGAATAATCAATAATTCATCGCAGAACATACTGATCAATTACGTGTAATAAAGGCTACTTTCATATGGCGTTTTACTTTTTATGTTGCCAGACTTGCCGGAGCAGTACATAGCCTCAGGCGTTGCTCTCTCTCGGAAATTCTATAACCAAAAGTGACGAATCTCTTATAGTTTACATGATCCTTGGCTTTATCAATTCAATTGAGACTGGCATATATAGGCTGCGTTTCTATCTCCCAAAATTTTAATAATGGCACCCCGTCGTGTTCGTTAAGCCGCCATTTTAGTGGCCGGCACGGCCTTGGGTGAGGGCTTAACGAAGACGAGTGAATCAAAACTTTCTAAAATTTTTCCGAGCATGGTCTCCAATCAAAACGTCCCTGATTGGCTGAGCACTTATTGGGTCCTTCCCGCCAGCATTTTTTTTTTTCAGCCCGAGCCTAGCCACAGTATGTAATTCTGAGCCTCTTATTGGCTGTTATGTCATACCATTCTCCTGGTTCCGAATAGAGACGGTAGGTAGTAGCAGGGGTCACATGCGATCAAACATGGAGGAAAGTTATCGAGTGAGATGTGGATAATATTCGATGTTGAATTACATTATTAGCGTGAAACAGACAAGAAACATGCTTTAGATCAAGTTTAAAACAACCCACGCAGCAAATGAATGCGTTCCAATCAACATTTAAGGTCCAAGTGAAATCATTCGACATTTATCCACATGTATTAAGACCTATGATAATATACTTCCTTTAAGAGCGGAAATGTGCACGAGTGGTAACGTGCGAGCTTGGTAACTTTATGTCCCGGGTTCAAGACTGCCCGAGAGCAGATATTTTTACTTCTTTTGAATTATTTTATTATATCCTCCCTCCTTTTTACAGCATGTTTTATGCCTTGCTTTATTGAAATTATCTGTATGGGTGATTGAAATAATAAACATTGTTAGGCGGAATTCTTCCATGTTCTCACTTCAATTTATAATCCTCTGCTTACTGTTCAACGCGGCTAGCGTTCTTGGCTGTCTCCCCAGAGGTCCGGGTTCGATTCCCAGCTCTGCCGATGTATTTATTTATTTATTTATTTACAAGTAAGTGGGCTCAATGACCACCATGTCCAATTTGCTCAAATGAACAAGAGCAACATCAGCGTCGACTTCTACAGTGGTCAAGCTGCTTGCCTCACCAAGGTGGACCGGGTTCGATTCCCAGCTCTGCCGATAAATTTCAATTCTGGTGTGAGGACTGCAACGAGGTACATTCAGCCTCGTGAGCCAAAACTGAGTAGAGGTTGGTTCGATTCCCACCTCAGCGATCTTGGAAGTGATTTTCCATAGATTTCCACTTCTACTCCAGACAAATGCCGAAATTGTTCATAACAATGCCACGACCGCCTCCTTGCGAATCCTCACCTGAATATCAAATACTCACCATACTACATACACCACAATAACACAGGTTATCAGAGAAATGTATGTATTTATTTATTTATTTATTTATTTATTTACAAGTAGGAGGGTTCATTGACCACCATGTCCAATTTGATCAAATTAACAAGAGCAACATCAGCGTCAACTTCTGCTTGCCTCTCCCCAAGGTGGACAGGGTTCGATTCCCGGTCAATTCACGTGAGATTTACGAAGGGAATAATCACGTTCTGAGTTTTGGTTTGTAACTAAATTGGATGTTCCGTGTCTAATGATCGCGAGATTGTGTGTTTGAGTCTTCAGTCTTTTGACAGGTTTGATGCAGCTGTCCATGCCTCCCTGTCCTGAGTTAATCTTTTCATCTCTACATAGCTACCACACCCTACATCCGAGGCAATCTGATTGACATATTCTAACCTTGGTCTACCATTACAGTTCTCGACCCTTCCGTCTAACAATGTTTATTATTTCAATCACCCATACAGATAATTTCAATAAAGCAAGGCATAAAACATGCAGTAAAAAGGAGGGAGGATATAAGATAATTCGAAAGAAATAAAAATTTCTGCCCTCGAGCAGTCTTGAACCCGAGACACAAAGTTACCAAGCTCGCACGTTACCACTTTTTTTTATTAGCTCTTTACAGAATTACAGAATTTTCAGATATGATAAATACCATACTAATACATCACAAGAAATCCAGATAGTGTCCATATTTATCGTACAATTGTCCACTTTCACTAAGCTTCCAACGCTCTTTTTGCAGGTGATACCTGAGATCCAGGAAAGAGAAATGTTGATCATTGTCCATCACGAAGTGTACATATTGGCCCATTATCCACACAATGGCAGTCTGTTTAATTTGGGGGAAGGCGGTCACTGACAAACGAACCAACTTCCTGTCATCAAGGTCATCCGTGGGCACATTTAATAGTTGACATACTTTTCCCTTACACCACAGCCACGTGGAGGCAACTCGCGTGCATGATGTGAAGCGGTGTATCGCCGTATCAGTTTGACCACATATAGTACACCATGGGTAAGCTTCAAGATGGATGGTATATCGCCGTAGAGCGGTTGGGATGAGATCGTCGAGGAAGATAAAAACCTGGGAGTGTACAGCAGCAGAAATGGTCATAGCCCCAAAATTTTTCCAAACAGTGGGCCAATGGACGTAGAGGGTGGTGGCCTCTATTCGCGGTTTGGAGTGTACCACTTGCCGCAACATGTTATAGATACTTTTCGTCGTTGGAACAATCCCTGAAGGCATTTGGCGAACAGTTTCCAGAAGGTGCTGTTGATGGTCCCTAAATATCTTCGGCAAAGCTCTATCACAACCACGGGCTGTGTTTCGAATATCTTTGTATAGCGCTTTCGTAAAAGTGTCATGTTGGGAAAGAATGGTGATATCGTTCTTGCAGAGGAGTGCACGGCATTTCATGCCATGAGCTGTTAGCCCTAGCCCGCCTTGCCGGGATGGGAGATACAACTGTTCCCGTTGTACTCGGAACAAAAATCCTTGCCATATAAACCAACCTGTATATTTTGCCAATTGGCTCTCAAACATTTTGGGAAGTGGGAAAAGTTGTGCGACATACCATATTTTAGAGAGCGCAAACACGTTGAGGACCATGACCCGTTGCACTATATTGAGGTTTCTTTGACCAAATTGGATCAGGACTCCCCTAACTTTGGCAATGACTTTAGTCCAGTTTGCTTGCACTGTGTCCAGAAGCGATTGCTTCCAGGTAATGCCAAGAATTTTCACCTCATTTACTATCCGGAACCAGGGCTGTGGGGTAATCACTGAGTTAGTATTGAGCGGAAGCAAAGCAGTTTTCTGGGGGTTCGATTGTGCTCCAGAGGCGATATGGTAGAGCTGAAGGACGCTATCGATGTGGGAGATGTCTTCTTTGTTGCGGATCAATATTGATACGTCATCAGCATAGGCGCACATTCCAAAAACATGTGTGGACAGTTTGTAACCCTGTAGCTTCACCTGGGTAGTCCGAATGAACGGTTCAAGGCCAATGACAAAAAGTAGCATAGAAAGGGGACATCCTTGCCTAACTGATCGTTGTATTGGAATCAGAGGGGAAAGAAAACCGTTGACGAGCACTCTAGACGTAGCATTACAATTTATCATACGAATGTAGTCAATAAGGATTTCAGGAAATTCGAAGTGTTGCAAGACCATGTACAAGTATTCATGACTGATGCGGTCGAAAGCTTTATCAAGATCTAAGGTGATAAAACTCATTGGCTCAGTGGGGAGCATTTCGGCTTTTAGGTGTAGGTCCCGTAGTATCGCTAAGTTTGTTAACAGAGTTCTTCCAGGAATACTGCAACATTGTTCATCACCAATTATATCAGGTAGAACAGTCTTCAATCGGCATGCAAGTACTTTGGTAAGGACTTTATAGTCACTGCAGAGCAGAGTAACTGGTCGGAAGTCACCAACTGCCATGGGAGAGGATGTTTTTGATATGAGGACTATGGTACCCTCGTGATATGATTGACAAAGAGCACGACGTTGGAGAATGGTACGCAGGACATGACAAAATTCTTTGCCAATGAGAGGCCAGAAGTGTTTATACATTTCATATGGCAGTCCATCAATGCCAGGTGAGCGGTTGTTTGGGAGTTGTTTAACCACAGAGTGAATCTCTTCATCCGTAATATCCGCGCTGAGCAGAGTTTTGTTGACCGGAGATAGTTGGGTACTGCAAGATGACAGCAATAGGGTCACCTGCTGTGGATCAATGGGAGCCTTAGCGTAGAACCGTTGATAAAATAATGATATTTCACGACGTATAGCGTCAGGGGAGGTGACGACACTTCCAGTACTGGTGCGGAGGCGGTGGATATATTTACTTTGCCGCTCACGTTGTCCTTTGGCGATATGGTATACACTTGCACTTTCGTCCGGGAGCACTGTACGATCTTTTAAAGCCACGTTTATATGAGCGAGCGTTCGTTGCTGTAGAGACAGGAGCTTGGTTTTAACTTCCCGGATCTGGTCATATATACGCTCCCCAGCATCAGATCTTGGCTGGAGCTGGCGAAGAACTCGATAGTAAAATTCAACTGTATCCCGTCTTTCCCGACCTCGTTGGTAAGATATGTTCTTAAAGACGCGGCGGATCCCTGGTTTAACTAAAATATCCCACCAGTCTGTGCAGTCGCGAAATTTGCATTTTTGTTGGACCCATCGAGTCCAGTGTTGTCTGAAAATATCTTGGCATTCCTCCTCCAGTAACAGCGAGCAATTCAGCTTCCAATAACCTCTTCCTATGTGAAATATGGGATGGGGGTAAGAGATTGTACATACAACAGCATGATGGTTAGTGAAACTGGCAGGTATCACTTCATATCGTCTAGACTGGATAAGTTCCTGTGAAAAGTAGATGCGGTCAAGTCGTGATGAGGAGTTGTGACTTATACAGGTGTAATGGGGCAGGGGCACCCTTAAACTATCCACAGCATCAATGAGGTGTAGGGAGGTAAGAAGGGTCCTGAGAGCCGGGTTGACACCTTGGTATGAGCTAGTGGAATCTTCTGGGCGTTAAATACAATTGAAATCCCCTGCAAGAATAAGTTTTTCCTTAACGTCGTGCAGATGAGGCAGTATACTCTGTTGAAAGAACATTTTCCGTTCCACACGTTTATTGGACCCGGATGGGGCATATATATTTATCAGGGTGGTATTGTTTATGTGTCCAGATATTATGCGTCCTGATCGATGACATAGCACACCTTCGAGTGGGATATCATGTCTTATGAGGAATCCGGTCCCTCTATTCGTATTACCGGTATTGATGTATTGTTTGTAGAAGGCAGATATGGGCAAACAGGGTAGAGCAACTTCTTGAATGAAGGCAATGTCAATGTCTGCATCTCGAAGGAATCTCTCCAACAGTTGAAATTTCAGAGGGCATTCTATTACATTGATATTCACAGTGGCCACAGTGAGAAATTGCGCCATTAAGAGAAGTATAAAAGTTGTGCTAGACATACTGGAAGTTGGACTCGAGAAAAAAGAAAAAAGAAAAAAAAAGACACAGGTGAGAAATATACTGGTGCACTATGTCAAATTAGGTTGAGATAGTTCCTTTTGACTGCCATTCATAGGCCGGCTGTCAGCGGTTGAGAGCGTTCGTGGGTCCCTAGATGACGTAGAATGAAGATTTTGTTTCTTTTTCACAGCTGCGGGAACGTTTGTAGAGCCAGTTTGATTCTTCGGGGCTGGTACGGCAATCGAGGCATTTGTTTTAATCTTCTTAGAGACGTTCTCGGATCCCCGATCAACATTCTTAAGTGAGTCGGTAGGGACCAGCGAAGGTGGGGGCAGTGAAGACAAAATTTCTGTGGCAGCCTGTAGTGACGGCATAGTTGGTTCTAAGGCTGCGATACAGGTTGCCGATAGCACAGGGGCACTCTGTGGCTCGCAGCTCTGGTCAGGGCAAGGTACCAGTTCTGCGTCAGATGTATCCGAGGTCACTTCTGGTGTTGTCCCAGCTGACTGATCAATAAGCATGTTTTCATATGACGTTTGCTGCGTCACAACTTCCGAGTATTGGACACGTCGTTGTTGTGTAGGAGTTATACCGAGGGGAATCATTTTCCTTGGGCAGTTAATACGTAGATGTGTGGTAGCATTGCAAATTAAACAGGTCTGTTTCTGTCCATTATACGTTATATAGCCAGAATGGCCACCAAAAGTCTCAGTGGAGGGGATATCTTGCTTGATTTCCATAGTGACAGCACGTATTCCATTATACACCGGGAACTGATAAGCAGAAGACCATTGTTATTTCCTGACGTCACTCACAGTGCCATATTTCGACAGGATGGATTTGAAAATTTCAGGGGGTACTTCGAGTGGGACATTAAATATACGCACTGTGGTAAAATTGGAATCCACTGTGGAGAGCTTAACATTTGTCATTTCGCCTGAGTCATACTGAAATTTAATAGGATCTGCAAAAGTATTTAACAATTTCTGATAAATAGATATGCTGATTACCTTGATGTACATGGTTTGTTCGTGCGCATTTAACTGGATGGCTTCTACTTGGTCGACAGTCAACCGGAGGGTATCGCCAATCCATCGGTGAATTTCTCCTGGTGAGGGGCGAGAACTCTGCCTGTCCCTTTGGCAGCGTACGGTGTTTTTTCTCTGGTATCCGGACATGATTTTCAGCGGGGTTTTCTGGGTTTCTGGTTTTGTTGTCCTATCTGGAACACTACTTGAAAAAGTATTGTCCGAATGACACACGGAAGGTCAGTACACACGTGGAACTAAGGAAGCACCGGTATTAGGAACCGTAAACTCTTCCAATGCGGTCACACAGCGCGCACACACGTACCGCACTCGGCCACGACTAGTGACCAACTACCCCACTCGTGCACATTTCCGCTCGTAGAGGAGGTATATTATCATAGGTCTTATGTGGTTAAATGTCGAATGATTTCACTTGGACCTTAAATGTTGATTGGAACGCATTCATTTGCTGCGTGGGTTGTTTTAAACTTGATCTAAAGCACGTTTCATGCCTGTTTCACGCTAATAATGCAATTCAACGTCGAATATTATCCACATCTCACTCGATAACTTTCCTCCATGTTTGATCGGATGTGACCCCTGCTACTACCTACCGTCACTATTCGGAACCAGGAGAATGGCATCAGGACCTTCTATAATACCGGACCTGACACTAGCGGCGGGACAGATGAAAGATGGCTGTCGCTGTTGGTGGTTACATGCTTTGTTTATAAGTTGAGTCGTTTTGTTTACGATGTGATAGTGGTGTGAATTTCGGTTAGCAATCGTCTCCTTTGATTATCTGTGCTTATTGATTATTGCTTAATGATATTACACGTTCGTGCAAGTAAATGTCTGCATTAGTGCTTCATAAATACGAGATACCGGTGACTTCTGTTACGCTTGTGATACCATCAATACTATTGCCAATCAGAGGGTAAGTTTGGCCTATATATTATTCTGTTTAGGGTTAATATATTATTAGTAATGGTAATTCATTATGAGCAAGCATAGTAATAATTAACGTATTCCAATTTAAGGTCTAAGAAGATCTGAAAATTGATTACCGTATGTATGAACATAACCTACTTTTTAAATTGTCTGCAGTGTTCTCTCATCCAATTATACGCCTGCTAGTTCAAGGATATCAATCTTATCACGTACTTGGTGTGGATCCCGTTTTAATAAACTACCAGTAGGCTTACTCATGCATAGGCTATGCTAAAATTGTGGTGATATGCCTTGAAACTGTTGTGTGACTGGATGCAAATCCAATTATTATAAAGATAAGCCATTGGTGCCTATTTTCTAATTTCCTATCAGGGGAATTCAACCCACACCCAACTTCACGGAGCTGATGACCATGAAGTCACAAACCCATAAAATGAATTAACAGCAGACAAAATCACGTCATGATGTTATTTTTTGTGTTGGATTGGATTCTGACACACGTCATGCGTTTGACAGAGTGCCATTTAATCTCATGAATAGGAATGAATGAATACGACTAGCCTACTTGTTGACGGATTTATAGAAGGCAGTCGTGACCTTATGATAGGAATTACCTAGGCATTTAGCTTCAGTATGTGTGGGACCCCTTGGTAAACCACTTGCTAGGTGGCTACGGGGAGAATCGAACCCAACATTTACCGGTTTACCTCTGTACCCCGTTCTTACCCTTAGACTAGAATTAAGATTTTTTGACAGTCAGGAATCAAACTTGGACCCCAGAAGTGATAACCAAGAACTACACCACCTGGTTGGTCACATTTATTTTTAAGGATAATATGTCTGTCTGTTAGGTAGTCAGCCCGAAGGCTGGTTGGATCCTCAAAAGGCACTGCCGTTAGGTTATGTGGGTAGATACCCACAAAAACCCAAGGCAGCGCTATATTGAGGCGTACTAAACAAGAAGAGGAGTGAGGTAGATTATTATTGCTTTCCTCACTGAGTCAGTACAGCAGTACTAACCCTATGAGTAGAACCTTTCACAGCATCCACAGGCACTTACTGTGCCCTGAATGTCATTGCTAAGCACCACCCATGCCTCAGTAGCTTCCATATAATCACTGCCATGAGTGAGACTGAGACATCGGTGATACTCTAGCCTGTGCCAACAGACACTGACTGTGCCTAGAATGTCATTACTAAGCACCACCCATACCTCAGTAGCTTCCATACAATCACAGCCATGAGTGAGACTGAGACATTGGTGATACTCTAGCCTGTGCCAACAGACACTGACTGTGCCCTGAATGTCATTACTAAGCACCACCCATACCTCAGTAGCTTCCATACAATCACAGCCATGAGTGAGACTGAGACATTGGTGATACTCTAGCCTGTGCCAACAGACACTGACTGTGCCCTGAATGTCATTACTAAGCACCACCCATATCTCAGTAGCTTCCATACAATCACAGCCATGAGTGAGACTGAGACATTGGTGATACTCTAGCCTGTGCCAACAGACAAATGCAAATGTACTGCATTCATCAAGAGATGGCAAACAGGCCCAGAATAATAGGTGACTTACTAAAAAGAGATTGACATTCCTACAGGAACATGTACAACTCCCCCCAGGGGCTCACATCTAGTGGGACGTGGGTTGGCGACCACGGGGCCCCAGCTGAGTCCGGCATTGCTTCCACTTACTTTTGCCGGGCTCCTCTCCGTCTTCTTTCCTGTCGACCTCACTTGGTCAACTCTTGCTCTCTCCCGACCCCGACGGTATTAGGGTATCCGAGGCCTAGGGAGTCTCTTCCTTTCCCGCCTTAATTGGCCCTTGTCTCATCTTTTCTGATACCCTCCTTCTGGGAGGGTTCAGCCTTCTTTTTCTTTTCCTGTTATCTCCTGCCTTCTGTTCAAGGCCCTCAAGGAGGCAGGGTGTATGTAGCCCCACCACTTCTGGTGCACCCTAGATATTGCTACACCCTCAGGGGCTCTCGACAGGTGAGTTCGAGAGTTGGTGACCCCGAGGGATTCCTGAGCTGGGTCCGGTTTTCCCTCTTTTATCCATTACCTGTGGGGCGGACCATCTCCTCTTTCACTTTCCTATCTGCCGTTTATGGCTCTCCTTCCTTCCAAGTCCCTCAATCCGCATTCCTCGAGGGTCGAGGGCATTTCTTTTCCTCCTGTCCTTTATTTGCCTTATTCTCCTTTTGTTTTCCATTTCTTCTTCTAGTATATAAGTTAGTAGTTAGTTTTAGTTATAATTTACATTTCATTATCAGCTTCACCATCACCCAAACGATTAAGGGCCGATAACCTAGACGTTAGGCCCCTTAAAACAACAATTATCATCAACATCATCATTTACAACTTTCCCTGTTCACTCAGCCAAGATATTCTGCAGATCTCTCCTGTGGGCCTCAACATTATTTTATTTTATTCATTTCCTGATGGAACTCCGGTAGTACCTTATTTTAACTCCCGGGGCACCTCCCCATGCCTGTCCCTTACACAGCTACACACACTACTACAGTCATCACGTAATTGGAGGAATTCAACCCAATCCCAACTGCACGGGCTAGTGACCAAGGTGTCCCAAGCCCATAAAATGAATTAACAGCAGACAAAATCACGTCATGATGTTATTTTGTGTTGTGTTGGATTCTGACAGACGTCATGCGTTTGATGTCCGACCACCAACTACGGCGGCCATCTTGGATTGCAGTGTCAGGTCCGGTAGTATAGAAGGTCCTGATGGCATGACATAACAGCCAATAAGAGGCTCGGAATTACATACTGTGGCTAGGCTCGGGCTGAAAAAAAAATATGCTTCCCGCCACACAGCCGCAATCAATTCCGCCATTAACCTCAACTTAACATAACCTACGTTACTTAAATTACAAATATTAATGTTGGTGAAGGGTGGGTGACTTGTGAATTAGATAAGCCATTTTTAGTGTTGCTTTCTATAGATTTGTAGGTGGCATTGTGGTTTTTTGGCAATCTCGTTATCTTGTAGACATTAAGATAAATAGTTCTATTTCGGGGGCCTATCACTCAGTAGCGGTTTATCACAACAGTAGCCTACTATTACTAATAGCTGTACTTTATGAAGATTTTTCTGCACCTTCGCGACATAGTGGCGGTGGTATGAGATTATTTTTCACTACCATTATGGGGTTTTAATAGTTTTTCAGTGTGCATTTTTGTTGTCTTGTAGGTATGATTGATTTGACATATTAGGCCTGCATGTACAGTTTTGTTTATGGTTTTGGGAATAATGCTCATTACTATTAAGTGCAACCGTGTTGACCGACTGAAAGACATTGAATATTTCGTTTACTAAGGCAACACTGGAACTTATGTTCGCTTAGCAAAATAATGATACATGAACAAGTCATCCTTGTAATCGCTGCAAATAATAAAAATATTTCCCATAGACCTCGTGCACGCCTACTGTGCTGCGCTCTGGTGACAAATCTAAAGCTGGTGGGGATGACACAGCTCTCTATTGTAAGGTATCGCTTGATGGAAAGGAATGTTCAGTTTGTCGGGATGGAAGCGAGTGTTACAAAGAGTCGAAGAAACCGTTGTGTGGTTGGTTGCAATTACACGACCAGAAACAGTCCTCCCAGTACTAGATTTTTTTTAGTTTTCCTAATGATATACAGCATATTATAGAAGAGAAGCTTTGATTACAGCAGTGAGACGAGAGACTGTTGACAGGAAACCATGGGCTCCCAGTAAAAATGCACGTATTTGTAGTCGTCATTTTGTGGAGTTTGAAGCCATTTTTCAGTGTTACCTTAGTAAACAAAAGCACCAAACATTAGTCGTCATTTTGTTAACGGAACTTGTACCTGGGTGTAATATACAAGGTTCAATTTTAATTTTACTTCCCCATTGTTATTAATGTACAAATATGGGTTGCTGCACAGTTTCCTTTCAATAACAGGTTTTTCCCGGCATGAATACGGACACTTGATCTCGAGAAAAGTTGGAAACCCTTCATAATGTTCCATTAGAGCAATCCCGTCTGGACTGTAGCAGAGCCATGGTTGTTCATGTTTTACAAGCAAGCCTACCTGCCTTACTGAACAATGGAACAATGTACATTTGATCGTTTCATTATCCCTTCCATTCCTAATTCCAGGAGTATTTATGTATTTGGAGTTATGAATTACAGACGCTAGTTTTTGGTAATCCCCACTTTGTAATGTTATGATCCTGTGCACATTTTGACTGGCGGGAATTCGAATCAATCTCTGCTGAAACCACAAGTGACATCGAGACTGTGCCATTGTCTCAAATGCAATTTCATATTTTTGCAAAATATTGATTTTTACTTAGTCACAATAAAATCTCAACACTTCACTAGACAACATATCTTCATATTCTTTTTTCACTAGCACTATCTCAGCACCACCCTTGTGAGTGATTTCATAGCACTAATATGGTACTTGAGATTGGTTGTCAAATCCATGGAGGCACTGAGTCACAGACGCTTTCTCAGCATTATCCACGACGTGGTCTATAATTGAAGTACTTATAGAACACGACTCTCCTTCGCATTCCACCTCTAAAACTCCCGTTAATGCGCGATGGATATTCATAAGATGGGAAGGCAATATACAGTAGTTCTTCTTTGCTGAAATATTTGTCATTTCCCCTTTCTGGCACACAATAAGCTGGTCGCTTAGTTGTTTTCTTCTCTATCAATTGCCTTATGCTTTCACTTTTAATATATACTACGGGAACATTCCTAGGTTTCTCCCACCGCTGCAGAGAGGAAGTACTAGAATTGTCTCTTTCAGTGTTAACATAACACAACGCAGCAATATGCTTACAGAATTGGAAGAGGCCGGCTTTGCACCAGGGGCGTATAGGCCTATACTTTTTTTCGGGGGGGGGGGGGGGCTGACTATCCTGGAAAATTGTGAGTATTCTTAGGGGATTGTCACCGCAAAATACCCAGAAATATCAACCAATATCTTAGAGCATATAACTTTGTGTAATTATTTTAGATAAGATTCAAAGTTTCTATAGCCTACAATAATTACTGGCAATGCAAACACAGTTGTAAAAAACAACACACAAATAAAATTTTATACTTAGTGAATTTTCTGTTATGTTCTATGGAGTATGAATGGCAAATATCTAAATATTTGTCAATTTACTAAGCAGAAAAGTAAATACGGTAGTTTTTTTACAAGTTGATAATTGATTTCTCAAAAGTACCGCACTGTGGAATTCACAGTTTTGCCTCACAAGGCTGAGTGTACCCCGTTCCAGTGCTCAGACCAAATTTACCATTACCTTATGCTCTTACCAAATCATCACTTTCTAATTTTTATTGGCTTTTTTTGCACTGGCATTCAGTGGATTGAAGATTTCTTTCACGATCGATCTTAACAGAAACACGAATTGTAAAGTCATTCGACGGGCATGATAGCTTAGTGGCTTAGGCTACCCATGATAATTTAAGACATAAACGAATGCTGAGCGGGCCTACTGATTAAAGTTTGCCTAATTATCATAAGAAATATATAATATTTTAATTCTTCCTTGAAGTTTGATGGCATACGGTGGTTGATGTATATTTGTTTCTCTCAAACATACGCCGACAATTTCCCCTCCCGACGTTTCTCTCACTTTGAGTACATGACAACTCTCATTGAGCTTTGCACCTTTCTTCAGGGTGGAAGGTCTGAAATAAGTCTGAGTCCACTGTATCCTTTCAAAACCAACACAAATCTCAACAGAGCACGACAATGGAGCGGTAAATATCATTGCTTGCTTGCATAAACTCAAAGGCAATTGCGTCAGTCAGTCATCCTACGTGTTGCACAGGCATCCGCTAGGGGAGCCAGCGGTCAAAATCCAGTGAGGCGCACGAGGTCTATAGGCCTATTCAAGTTGAACGGTAGAAAGTTATCAACCTTTATTAAGGCAACACTGAAAAATGTTCATTTTGATCTAGCCTACTTACTCGGAGTCATCAGCATCAATGTCCCTAGAGGTTCAGTTTTTTAAATTCTCCCTTTCCTATGGTCAAATAACACATGAATGTTCCCTATTTTTCTTAAGGGGATTCAATGACCTTATGCTGAACTAATTAAGAATAGGGCATGTACCCCAACCCCTTAAAATATGAAGTTGTCAGGATAAAAAACATGTCCATAGCCATCAGAAACTTGAGAACACTGAGATCAGGAGAATGTTGATCAACCATGGATGCTAGACCAGAAAGTGTTAAAGAGGAGTGTTTCATTTAGAGGCTTGGAACATCATGATCAAGATCCCTGTACTTGGGTGTGTGCTCAATCTGTTTGAAAACCCGTTGACAGATCATGAGTTAATCTGTGGCTGGAATCCACTCATTCCTATGCTAAGCTGTGAGCAGGCCCGACGAGAGGGGGGGACAGGCAGGGCTGGTGCCCCGGGGCCCGACCCTCCCAGGGGGGCCCGGCGTCCTAGGAGGATGTGCAAAGGCACTTATTTTTCAGGACGCGAAGAGATATTTTCCCTTGCGAATCAAGCCCTTTCGTGATACGCTTTAACGTCTCAGTACCATTAAACATAACATTAATTGCCCTCTTTATCTACGACTTAGAAATGACCCCGGTTCCTGACGAAGCCGCGGCAGGAATGCAGGATTTGGCTTCCCGACTGCGGTGTTATTCGTAGTCTTACTCAACAGTTAATAAAAAGGCCTGTTTGTCGTTACAGATGTTAATTCATTTAGGGGCTTGCAACATTTAACCCGTGTACTTGGTAGCTAGTAGGTCTAGTATCACTGGCGGGCAATGAACCATTGGCGCTCGGTTGGGGATGGTTTGCATCAAATAGTACTGTAGATATAATTCAGTATTTGCTGACGCGTTAGTTTTACGGTTTGTTTCTGAAGGCCTCCACATAATTGAATGAAGTTGACTGTAAAGCAGTAGTTTTCACAAATATTGATGAAGCGAACAAAATAGAAAACCAAAACATATGCGAATTGTGTAGACTGAAGGAGAGGCTAGTGGTTTTTTGTATAATAAGTGAGGTGTATTGGCAACATTGTTGTAACTATTTGTCTTGGAGAGTAAAAACTTAGACCCTCTTAAAACCATCAACTGCTGGGTGAAAAGCGGGGTATACACTGTGCTGTGCTATGGCCTCTGTGACATGATAAATCGCATTTCGTATTCTTAGTTGCCGACTGGGAATGCGTTGGCCGTCGCGACTATTACTGTAATTATTAGGGTTAAGAGTAGGGTAGGTGTCCCTGGACTTGAAATAAGGTACTGCCCCGGCATTGGTCTGGACGGAGTGTGAAAAGCCACACTCAAGATAGCCGCTGTCAGCGCCCGGATTCGAACCTCCGATCTGTAGACTTGCTGTAGGCCCCAATCACGGTCATTGGTGAGCTACACCGCGGGGTCTTACTTGAAGATGTGAGAGCTTTTACTTCAATATCAGAGAGTATTTTCTATAGCCACTATATGTCAATGGTCACCAAATTTTTACTCCAAAATATCCCAAAAATAATCACCCAAATGGTCTATCCTATAACTCAATAATTTGGACCTAATTTTTGCAAACTTTTCCGGATGAGGGCCCCCGGACCCCACTCTGAGCTTGGTGATATTGCATACCCCAAGATCCCCGGTGTGTCCACTCCCCCATAATCTTGGCTTAAATCCGCCCATGATGGTCACCGGTCATAGATAGGATTCAGGATTTTTAGGAGAATCTGGCTCTAGTTTTGCTTACTGCAAAGCATTATTAAAATATAAGAAATCCACTGACTGCCAATTACAAAATATAGTTAAAATTCACAGTTTCTTCTTTTGTGAAAACAATCACTGAACAGCTGCAATCTACTGATAGCACATAATAACTTGAGTTAAGTATGAGTACAGTATACCTGTGGTTAATTATGAAAATATATTTTGCTTTGTTTAATGTACAAAGATGTCTGATCGCCGTTCAAACAAAACACTTACCTATCAGTGTTTAGGCTTAGACCCAAGGGCGTGACTCTTCAAGGGCAGCAAATTTTAAGAATGTCAACATAAAAACACTATATGTAAAACGTATTTTAAAATACGTCTTGACTTTTTGTAAAAATCATGTTTTTATTATGAAAAGAGATTACGTCATATTTCACAGAGGCCGTAGTACTGCACAGTGTACAGTATACCCTTTCCACCTCTTTTAACATGCAGTTCAGTGAGATGAACTTCCTGTTGATTAATATTTGGGTCTTATGACGTAGGGATAGAATTCAGGAGAAAATGAATGTACGGGTTAAAACGATGAATCATGGAAAATAAGCATAGAATCACCGACGATGGAATTCTAACCCACCTGTTTCCGAGTTAATGGACAACAGCTTTTTTCGATGTGAGTATTTTCCCAAAGTTAAATACTGTAAAAGCCATGCAATTACTGGTCCGGTAAATGCAACTTTTTCAAATTTGTGTACGACAAACGAGCATATTGCTTTTACGAGTATCACTGAAGTTCTAAAGTTATTGATATCAAAGAGGATCTGCAGAACTTAAAATCTGAACATTGTGTAAGCTTACAATGTTACCTCAACGAGACAAATTTAGATTTGTCAAACGCCAAAACAGTATAGTGAATTTAATGAAAATTATTACGGTACCTAATTTTCTATGGCTTTAATCTGATATTATTTTTTCTTAATTGAAAATAATGCATTAGTACGCGCTTGTCAGGTATAAACATTGAATTTGCAAATAATTTTGGATGCATTCATCCACTTTCAATGTTGTAAATTTTACATACCAGCATTAACTTATTTATATTGATAGTAATTCCGTCCGCTCTGCTTATGATAATAAATATAGCCTGGATTTAGTGGAATATGTCATTGAAATATTATTATTATTATATATGAATTGCAGCCAATGGTCATAGCAGGACATTTCAATTCAACGCCCATAGGCTCCACAACAAGTTCAATTTCAAGTAGTTCCAACTTTGGTTACCAGACGCCACTGTCACTGACACCCAGCGGGGAACGTTGGAACTTGATAGAGCGTTTCTAACCAAATAACCTACACATTTTGTCTACACACTACCAATATTGTAGTGGTAGGTTCTTTTACATGCCATACATCTATGACATGGACCCACTGGCTTTACTTCCCTTCCAAATAAAGGCATACTGGAGGATTTTAACGCTCTTAAAAATCCGACGACTTCGGCCGGGTTTAAACCCGCGATCTTGGGCATTGTAGTTCAGCATGCTACAATAATAATAATAATAATAATAATAATAATAATTATTATTATTATTATTACTATTGCTTGCTTGCTTGCTGGCTCTTTATGCTCTTGTAATTGATTTCGTGATGAACATTTAGTGCAAATAAAAAAATTTGCAAAATCAGTTTGTGCAAATTTGCGAGGATTTTACAGAATTTGGTTTTAGAGGGGGGCCCGGGAGATTCCAGCCCCAGGGCCCGTCGTCGCTCTCCACGGCCCTGGCTGTGAGTACTAGGCACCATTAGTGTTCTGTAACTACTGTATCAATTTCTGAAAGTTGTGTCATAGGCCTATGCATAGACAAGTCGCTGAGAATGTTCTCTGAATGGCGAATACCAGTAGGCTAGCCTACTTAGCTGCCTCCTTCACTAGCATTTCCAGGCACCTGGTTAGTTGGTAAAATGAAATTGAAAAATCACTTGAATGGTTCAAGTTGTCCTTGATTGTCCTCGAGGAACAGTGTACATGTAGATGGAAGCAATGTGAGACCAACCACTAGGTAGCTTATGTCCCATTAGTTGGGAGTGTTAGGGAATGAGAGATTGGTTCAACATGTCAGCCTATGTTGTATATTTCATTAATGTATGGGATCTAAAAGTGTATCATAGGAATATTAAAGCAAGCCATAATATATTACCAGTTGGTCAATTGGATACAACAATTCGATGAAACATTCGGTTAATAATTAGGAAGTGTCATAGGTAACCAGAGAAGCGACGCAAGAAAAAATACCTGAGTCTTCCAGGCAGTTGTCATCGACTGTATTTCACATAGAGAAGAATAACTAAAATAGTTCCTCATGAAAAAAAATAACTGGTCAATGACTTGAAAGACAGTAGTAAGGACATACATGCTGTCAGTAAAAGTGGAGTTAAGAAAGATGTCTGGAATATTTAAATCAGTATTTTTTTTTACGAGCAATCATTTTTATTCACTGACAGAAAACCTGTACATATACAGATGTTGTATCAAAAATACAGGGTGAATCCCACATAAGATAAACTTGTGTGTGGGCTTCATGAACACAATTTCTTAATTTATTTGCAACATGGTATTTGACTGATAATAATAAGAAAAGTTTATAGCAAAAGCATTAATTATAAGGATACTGAAAATAAAAGATGATACATTACTTGTTTCTGACCGAGTTGGTTTAAATATGTTGGTGAAAATTTATAAGTTCATTTACTCTATCAAAGTTACTAAGGAGCCATATAAAAAGCCTTTTCTTCAATATATTCAGGGTATTATTTGTCACATTTACTGGCAATATATTGTATATCCTAGTGCTAAGACAACTTAAATTCCTTTGGCCAAGTAGTGTGTTTCGACGAGGGATATTTATTCCAGTTCTGTCTTGAAGTCTAGTGCACATTTCAAGTTTTTGTCCATTAGAGAAGAGCTTCATATTTTTATGTATAAATATGATTGATGACTGAACAAATAACTGTCGTATGTTAAGCAACATGCTTTGTTGATACAGTTCACATGTTGGAAAAGTTGGTGGCCTTTTGTACATAACTTTTAGAATGAAATTCTGGCAGGTATTTACCTGAGCCAAATGTGAATCAAGTATTCCACCCCAACCATTTATTCCATATTGTAGTTGTGACTGGACTAAGGCAAAATATACAGTTCTCAAGATTTTTGCTGAAAGGATATTTCTGATTCTGTAAAATATATAAATTAACTTTTGAAGTTTATTGGCCAACGTTGATGCATGCATATTCCATTTTAAATGACTATCTATAATAACCCCAAAATATGTAGTATTCATTGACTTCTGTAGGGTATAGCAGTTGCATCTTTCGCCATTGTTACAAATTGGTGTGTGGATCTTCAGTGTTAAATTGTCTGTGGGTTGTAATGTTTTGTTGTGTGAGAAGCATAGGTATTGTGTTTTGGTTTCATTTAAGGTAAGGAGGTGGTTTCTTAGCCATTTTTGGACTGTAGCAAGGGTTTCTTGAGTTCTATTAAAAGTGTCCTCCCAAGTTGTTCCTGTGACTGTGACGACAGTGTCATCAGCATATGAGGTAATCATCGCATTACAGTTCAGCTTACACAAATCGTTAATATATAACAGAAAAATAATAGGACCTAAAACTGTTCCTTGGTGAATTCCAATTTTTACTTCAGCACTTCTACTTAGAGTACCTTTGATTCGTACCTTTTGTATTCTGTTAAAAAGAAAGCTTTTTATTAGTTCTTGAGAAGTACCACGAATACCTTCCTTTTCAAGTTTTCTAATGAGTATATTGTGGTCTACGGTGTCAAAAGCCTTTCTTAATTCCAGGAACACAGAAATTGTTCTTTTAGAACTATCAATGGCTTTATACAAATAATCAGTAAGGGAGAATATTGCATCTTGAGTACTAGTGTTTGGTCTAAAACCAAACTGATTTGGTGACAATATGTTGAACTTATTCAGATAGTTAAGTAATCTGGTTTTGATGCATTTCTCTAGTAGTTTAGAGAGGTGGGTTGTGAGGGAAATTGGTCTATAGTTATTTAACTCTCTTTTATCATCTGATTTATGGACTGGGATTATGATGGCAATTTTGAATGAGTCTGGAAATTGTCCTTTCGTTAGTGATAAATTAAAAATATGGTGCAGTGGTTGTAGAATTTCTGAACTGAAAATGAAAATCCACAGCCTGCTTCCAGTCTCCGACCGGGTCAGGAATGGAATGAATGAAGCCCCCATCCAGCGGCGAGGATAGAACTGTGCCGGCTGCCGAGGCCTGACGCACTCCTCTGGGGCAATGATTAAATGAGTGACAGATGAAAGGAAATGATAGTGGAGAGTGTTGCTGGAATGAAATTTTTGACAGGGAAAACCGGAGTACCCGGAGAAAAACCTGCCTGCCTCCGTTTTGTCCAGCACAGATCTCACATGGAGTGACCGGGATTTGAACCACGGACCCAGCGGTGAGAGGCCGGCGTGCTGCCGCCTAAGCCACGGAGGCTTCAGAATTTCTGAACTAATTATCTTAATTGTTTTACTAGAGATATTATCATAGCCATTTGCTGAGTTATCTTCTAGAGCAGCTATGTGGTTTGTTATTTCTGATTTTGTTATGGGTATAAGAAAGATAGACTGAGGTTGAGATTTTTGCAGTGCTATCACGTGCATTTGTGTTGTCAGGTTCCTTTCTTGTATTACTTATTTTTTCAGAAAGTTCTAAACCTATGTTACTAAAATAGTCGACAAATTTGTTTGCAATGGCAGCTGGTTGGGATGTTTCTTGTGAGTCTCTGATAAATATGCTGTCAACAGCTGAAGATTTATTTCCCTTCCTACATGTTAAATCATTAATATTTTTCCAAAGGACTTTAGAATTATTGGAGTTTGACATAATTTGTTTGGAATATTACCTTTCTTTTGCTATTTTAACAAGCCTGTTTATCCAGTTTCTGTACAATTTATGTTTCTTAACAGTTTCTGGGACCTTATCTCTGTTTGTAGACCTCTCCCTTTGTTTAACAATTTTTTGATGTAATTTATCCCTTATTCTAATAGAAGTTAAAATTCCGGTTGTGATCCATGGAGTAATTTTTTTAAATTTTGATCTTACGTTATTTATGGTAGTAGAGTGTTCAGAGATGTATTGAGTCAGTAACTTAATGAAACTATCAGCTGTTTTGTTAGCATCATGTTCAGTTATGATAGATTCCCAAGTTTCCTTAGTTAATGATTTTTTTAGAGTTTTATAATTTATTCTTACATTGTTCAAAGTATTTTCTCCTGTTTGTGGAGTGTATTTTTGAGATTTATTTTGTATGAGAAATGTAGGACTGTGATACTGGTATGCAGAACAAAAGGGTCAAAGTTGCTGTTTCTGTGGGACTTAACATGTATGTGATCGATACATGTTCTGGATTTTGGGGTTATTCTAGTTGGTGAGTTTATGTACGAAATGAATCCATTTGCATGTAATACATTTAAATACTCATTTTTAATATTTTGGGCATATTGCCTTGTAGGATTTAAAATATCAATATTTATATCTCCTATTAATATACTGTGTGTAGCTGTAGGCAAGTGCTGGAGAGTATTTCCTAGTTCTTCTATGAATTTCTTTGGGCTTGTGGAGGGTGATCTGTATATAGCAAGTACCAAGTAACTTTCTTTATTATATCTGAAGTTGAGTAGGCTAGCATTTGCAGCTTTCAGTGTTTTTACAGTAGATATTGTAATATTTTGTATGAGGTTTTCATGCACATATATCTTTATGCTGTCATGGGTAGAATTTTTAGTTGGTATGAAGTATTCATTATATCCTAAAATAGCAAATGGTATATCCTCAATGAGCTGAGTTTCAGACAGTATAATGACATCTGGTTTATGATCAAGTTGATCGAGCATAACTAGCATACTTTCAAAATTTGTTATCATGCCACATATATTTAGGTGCATGATTTTAATTCCTGCGGTAAAGCTAATTAATTTGTTCAAGTCTTGAGTACTGTTTACAATCTTTGAAGTAATATCTTGAAAATTAAGGTCTACTTCATTATCTGATTTCATACCGTAGTTGTTTTATTTGAGGGTACTTCCATAATTACTTTACACTCACTTAGAAACAAAATTTCCTAAAATATTGATTGATCACTTGACTCAGGCAAACATACCTTCAGTTTCCTTGATTCCCATGAACTGTTGGTAGGTCAGCTGCAGTCTTGATTTGTAGAATCGGGCTGTTTTCATTTTTCCTCATGAAGATCTTCCCGTTCCTGGTCCATGCGAACTTAAAATTCATTGCCCGTTTAGAATTCCTGGCAAGCCAATATAAGTTTTGGTTGTCTTTCGTTAAATGTTCATTTACATACACTGTCCAGTCTCCCTTGATCTTGACATCTGTGCAAAGAAGTTTCCCATGTTTCCGTTTTTTGCTCATGATCATGTCTTTAGTTTGGCGGGAATAAAATTTTGCTACTATGAGGGGCGTTTTCTTCTTGCCATTCTTATCCGAAAAGGCTGGTAGTCGGTGGCAATATTCAATGTCCCTATCAGTTTCGATTTCAACACCAACTGCACCTGCCACTTGAGCCACAATATTATACACATTCTCCTGTTCGGAGACTGGTATCCCGGCGATTTCAAGGTTGTAATTCTTAGAGTATTGCTCCAAGTCATTAACTTGCCTTTTAAGTTGCCCATTTTGTTCTTTAAGCAAGCCATTCTCCACTTTAGTGTTGTTTACCTCTAGAGTGAGTTGGTCAATGCAAGATTTTAGTGCGGTATTTTGCTCCAAGAGTTCATCAATTTTTTTTGATTGATACTCCAGAGAGCTACAAACATCCTTTAGCACTTGTTGCATATTGTTAACCGCTTCACATAAGCTTGCGGTGTCCGGTTTGAACTTAGTCGGCTGAAAACTAGATGTAGCTGTTTTGACTGAATTAGAGTTATGTTTGCATTGTTTACAATGCCACAGAATTTCGCCCGGATTTGCAAGCATTGCTTTAAAAACGGCATTCGTCACACGAGCACAGTTAAGATGAAACATTTCACCACACTTTCCGTCACATTGTACGAAATTTTCATTCTCCTTCAGCGAAACTTTACAGGAGGTACAAATAACATTACTATTCATGGGCGCCATGATGAATAGCCAGGATTTTTAAAATTACCGTAGGTAATTGCACCATAATATGATTAGTAGCCTATGTGCAAGATATTAAATGGTAGGTTTTTCTGTGAACCAAAAAACAGCTCTTAACATGGATTATGTTCAGGTTAGGCCTATAAGTTATTGGGAGGGAGGTTTATTCTACATACCAGTTGCACACAAAATGATCTTCTGATTAGAGCTCAGTGGGAATGTTTAAACGGATCGATGATACTGGGTTTATCAAGCCACTTTCTATGCATCTTTTAAAAGCATTTTAACAATTCATAAGTCACTGTCATCATTGCTAATGCTGTAATTTGTCATGTTTATTTATGCAGCATGAGGAATCAGGAAACATTGGTAGGATTGGTATACTGAGTGGAGATATAGTGGGATAAAATGCAACTGTGTCATGGAAACCTAAGATGTATTTTTATTTCTCAACTTTATTTTATGTAGACTCCAAACACAGCCTACCACCAGGGGGAAAAAACTTGTTGGTGATGTTTAATGAAAGCAAACCTTGAAACACTGTGATTTAAGTGGTTGGTATCAAAAGTTGTATAGGAAAAATGAAAATGTGAATTCGCGCCCAAGTTTACGAAGCCTTGCCAGACTCAGCTGAAAGTATCTTCGATGCAAATCAAGTCTCAATAGTTAAAACTTTAGGACGACCTTTGACATGAGCACTATAATAGGCCTACATTTAGGATCAACATAGCTTGCAGTAGGTCTTATGCTACTGTATGCACCTGTGCATGTTTAAGAAAACTCAGCCTGCAGGTTAATAAGGTAGAATATTACTATAAATCTATATCAAGCAAATCCAAGAAGTTACCCGACTGAGAAACCACATATCAATATTAAAAAAATAAAATAAAAAAGGGTGGCGGTGCAAACTGCACTTTTAATCCTTGCTTCATTAGTTAAACCATACCGTAATATTTGTACATAAATACCGTAAGGACTTCACATTACGAACGGCCACTTAAATTATATGCCTTAGGCATAACCTACAAATTACATGTCATGAAATTGGTAAATATATTCAGACAGCAACATCAATACGCAATGGTCAATAATGTAGTTTTATAGTGCACAAAAAGTTATTGTACTGAATATATTTCGAACTGATGATTAAACTGGTGGAAACGACAGCCAATTTATGTACATCCAAAGTAGTGGAAACTTTCAGTTGATCAGCAAGAGTATTGATTTGTACTTTTATTTTCACAAATTTTGATGAACAGTGTCACGCTGCAATTTAAATATAAACGTACATTCAATTCCTCATAAATAAATGATTTGCACTTCATACTGTCATGAACTGGAATAGATTTCTAGCAATTTAATTGATGTAGAAATCTATTCCTCTCGCCGCCATGTCGGTGATTTATTTGTAAACAAACCAGCAGGCAGCCAATGGCTGTTAATAATTGCCAGCCAATGACAAGCCAGGATGATGCGGATCATAATTCGCGTTTCACTCTCATTACGTTTTAAGAGGGAGCGAAACTTGGCTCGCGAATCGACTTTTAATTCCATAAATGGCCACGTGAGAGGTAAGCGCTATTCTCTCGTAATCTGCATTACCGACCATGCTACAGAGGAGAGCGCGTGAGGTGGCAGGTGAGAGAGAGAGCGTTTTGCACTTAAAGAGACAGAGACACTCATTGCGATGTCGCCAGACTGCTCTTCCCGCAGTGTTGCTAATTGCTATGAAGCAAGTCGGAAAGCATTCAACCTCCACTCAGCCGACTTCTCAATTTTCTTCCCTCAGTCTTTCTATAGGACTAACGCAACCTGCCCAGGCGGATGTTGTGATGCTGTCAATCGTCGCCTCGTCCGTAATTCTCTCAACGTCTGCTATTCGGAGCGTATTGTTTTTTTCTTGCAACATAAGATTTCACATGCGCCACAATTGGGTTGTACAAAACTACACAATGTCCACGCAGGGCCGTGACGGTAGAGAGCGATCATGGGGCCCACGGTAATGGCTGCCGCCCCACATTTGAGTTCTTTCCGTGAAATCCTAATAATATTCATGATTTTTTTTATAAATTAAAATTTCAATATTTGGTTATGTGAAATTATGTGGGAAAGGGAAGCTATTCAATATATTGATTTTCCACCAACCAGGCATTTTGCCGGGACATAATCTCATTTTACATTCATTCGTGAATTTTGTACTTTTAACTTTCGTAGCGTGCTTACATTTTCCAAGTTGCCTTTAGCATTGTAACGCTTGAAATTTCACCTGCTGCCAATAGACCATGTACCTAGGTAAATAGCAGTTCTTTAGAAATAACTGAAATTGGACCCAACGTTTTCGTTCCACAACGGCTCAAGAATCACCATTGTTTTAAAGTTTACTCACTTTACCTTTCAAGAATTTGCTTGGTGAGAATTCAAACGTATTGCTTATTTTCAAAATTCAGTCAAATTCGTATTTCAATATTATACAAGATTTGTCTTTGGACTTATTTAAAAGACTGATATAGCAATTAAGAAGCCGTGATTTTCTCTTTCGGGCCCTTCAGTACGCTCGGTCCCCAGGGCTGTAGCCCCATTTGCCCCTCCTTCTCGTCCGACCTGTGTCCGCGTTGCCTTGCTATTTCATCAATTTCGTACGTACAATGCGCGGATTTATGAAGTAATAAGACAACCACTCGATAATGTAAGCCTTTCTGTAATTCGAGGTCGGAGCTTTGTTAATTTGCTCTGAGAGTATGCTCGCATTGTCCATAATAACCGAATGTGGACGGAGGTCTGGTAGTAATTGTTCAGTAAACCATTATTTAAAACGAGCGTGTATATCTTAACGGCAATCATCAGATTTCTCCGAGTTCGATACTAACCCTCCATTGGTCGCGTAGATTACTATTGTAATCCAGGTTCAATTGTTTTATATCTGCGAACATAATAAGTTATACTAGATTTTGGTACATACTGTTCAGTACCTTTCCTAGATGTTCTTCCCATTACAATCACCGATAAATATTACATCAATGGCCACTATGATGAAACCGCTGAGCTATGGTTCATGTGATATTTTTATAACAGCACATTTATGATGGGATGTAGTACCTTTGAACACACCCAGAAAGCAACGTGGAGCTGAGAGCTCACAGTATGCTCTTTGAAGTAGCGGAGAATCGCACTTTTGACTTTGGTGAAGTCTGCTAATTATTTATCTGAGGTCTTATTAATTAATTTTATCTTTCCACGAGACTCAGAATATTCCATTTCGTCATGCTGCATTATTAAAACATTTTGGAGAATGTTATTTTCGCTTAAGGTAAGGTATTACCCTTGCAGATACGCAAACAGGAATGTAAGTAGTCGCTCAATGACTTCGGTTTGACGACCTACTTCCTAGAGGAACTCAGTGCCTTGCACTAAGTCTGGAGAATCCGCCCCGTGTAGGCGTGAAATTGCATCCGTCTTGTTAGACGTAGAAAATATCCGCTGTTTAGCGTGGAAGTTATTATCAGGTGCCATCGTGCACGAATATACTGCAAATCACTGTTATTTATGCACAGTGAACAACAAGAAGCATATTGTGATATAATTGGCAAGTATAGTGAAAATTCGAACATTACCGTAACACCACATTTTTGTACCCACGTGTTTGTGGAGGGCCGAGAGCCTGGTGAAAAATATAGAGGTAAACGTGTTATAGCTACTTTAAATAATTGTGATTATGAAAGTGATTTGAATTGCCACAGTGAATTTTTCGATTACAAAACGACGCACATTTCACGGATGCTACGTGATGTAAAAGTGGCGTCAGTACACGTGAAGAACCACAGAACAGTGCTTGATCACGTATTATTCTATATCTGCGAAGTAAAGGCTGTGTTATCAATTGTATTAAAGCCTGTAACATTTTCAACGAACATTGTGATTTTGAAGTGAAAGAATGAACTACTACACGATTTAGTTCACCACCCACGTGATCAGATTATTCTACACCATGTTCGAGACTAACATCATGGGCTATTGCCATCATGGTATGAGGGTGATGTATCTATTGGAACCAGCATGATGGTGGAGCTTCCAGAACAGCGAACGAGGAGGAAGGAACCCAGGATGCCATTCCCAGGCAAGCCCAGTACATCCACGAGGTTGACGACAGGGACAGATCGAACCCTGGTCTTTGGGAGAGTCCAGATGGGAATCCTGATGAGGATGATGCCGTTCCGGAGAGCCAGGGATGAATTTGTTCAACCCTTTTCGTTGAACAGAGGGCTGAGTGAGAGCTCCTCCATTTCGTGAGTTTTTGTACACCTTTTCTCGTTCTAGTTTCTGGTGGTATAGTAGGTTTAATGTAGTTTGTGAACCAACCGAACTCAGTGTCAGCCATTTTTATAGGTAGGGAATGTAACTAGTCTAATTAGATGTCATTTATTTCAGTTAGAGTGAGACACCCTTGGGTCAGACATTTTGGTCAACCCTGGTGCAGCTTGATGGACGTCGTAGAACGTCAATGCCTATCTCTTGCTAAACGTGACCGTAGTCATTTGAGGCTACTTTGTTTAACCCTATCTGGGGTGATTTTTCAAGTCTTTGCTGACTTTAGTTATGGCAATCAGATGCCATGGTTATATTTCTTTAACTGCATTTTTTGCAACCAGTCTTTGTTACACCCCTGACTTCGTTAGAACAGTCGTATCAGTTAGGTAATCGACTGTAATTACCAGTTTTGTAACTGCATTATATTTCATTTGAGATGTTGCTCAGAAGCCATCTGGTCAAGTGTGGACCTTATAAGTAAATGGGATGTTTCTTTGTCTAGCATCGAACCCAGTTCCCAACGTATCATTAAGCAGATCCAGAGTGTGGAATCTGCGCCACAATTATTATTTTGTTAGTGTCATGAGAAGACACGTATTTATTTGATGTTGTACAAGCAACTATTGAAGTATTATATCTTTGAGAGCAAAGAGCTCCAGCAATGTGACATTGCTACCATTTAGACGTCTTTGGTGAAAGACGGAATTATATTATTGTATTCAGATTTATAGCGTGATTTTTATACACGTATTATTCGAGGTTTATAACCTATGGTAAAGGTTTTATGATGAGGCCAGTTGTACAGTTTTTATTTTTGCTTAAATCGCCGGCCTTGATAGTTAGTGTGTGTTGTGTCAGACCGCGCAGGAATGTTGTAGCCGGCGCGACATAAACTGGTTTGTGACCCAGTGCCCTTGAGAGCACGCTTGTATTATGAGACAGACATAGATTGACAGAAGACAGAATGCTTTTTGTATTCGCTCTTTCTTTGATTGCAATTTAGCTCATGGAACCCAGTGTCCATCCTTGTATCTGATCACATGTTTTTATAGATTGTTTTTTGTTAGTTAAACGCACTTTTGCGTGTACCGTCGTTTGACGTGTACAGTTATGTCAGGTTTTATATAGTACGTTGTAGGCTGCCCTGTTAAAGGAGATATTTATTGTATGAAGGTATTTGTGTGTACCTTGTCCGGGATTGTTCCCGTTGACCAGATGTTATGGAGGGTGACTGAGTGTGCAGGCCCATCCCAGAGTTATTGAACGCGAGCTTTGCGCCGCTGGTAACTTGTGTTATTGTGTGTCCGAGTTGTTATTGCTCGTTGATTGTATTCCGACTTTTGAGTCGAGGCTTTTGGTGGAGATTGATCTCAGTGGAGACACTCCGTGCCCAGGCTATTGTCAGTATTATTCGCCATAAACCAACGATAAACCTAAACCGACATCTTAATAATAAAACGCATAATTTTGGTAAAACAAAAGCTAACTAACGAATTATTTCTATCTAACTTTGTTCTTTTGCATTTGGAACCTGCTGACATGGCCGTGCTAATGAAGGTATTTCCTTTTGAGGAAATGACTAGGGCAGCTGACACTTTTGAAGCGACCTGAAGCTTGCTCGAACCTTGAGTTCGTAGCTTGTGGAGCGCAGGCCATGCGATGTTAGACGTAGTCTTCACTACGCAGTCGTCACCGTAACTACACTCATTAGATGACTAAGGCTTACAAAGAGTAAACCAAGGTGCAGGCAGGCATTTTAATAAAACTGTTGTCTCTTATTAATTATTTATGGTGTAAAAATGTATGAATCCTACATGTTACCTTCTTGTGTGCTGTTAGCACGTAGTTCCTAAGAAGAACTAAATGTTTTTTTTGTATGGCTGTTCACTTAGCTTTGAATGTAATTGTTTTCTGTTAAGGACGTCATCGCTGTAAATTTTGTTATTAACTGATAGGACTTAGCTAGATGAATTAACGTTAAATATAAATGTGGAGATGGTATCATCCTAACTTAGATTTGTTTTGCTACCCCGTTAAATGTAAATTCTGATATTAGCTTAATTTTGTAACTTGACCTAGGGACTTGCGTCGTACCATTTTCCTAGTGTTTCTGTTGTTGCTTTGTTATTGTGAGATAGATCTTTCGCGAGGGTTTTCCGTAACTTCTCAGGTAGGTACCTGCTCTTTATTTTTGATTGTTTATTAGCTTGCGGATTAGCCGATTGAAACCCTCCGAACTAGGCTAGGGGCTTGTGAATTTTAATAATAAATTTTCACGGTGTTTTACATAAGTCTGGATGTTTATTTTCTCAGTCTAGTTTTTAAGGTGAACCTTTCCTTAGGCAGTCTATGACCATCGTCACCATATACCACGATCCCTGTGGACTACAGATTCTCGTGCCGCTTTGGCCTATTAGGAAGTTCACCTGATCCTCACGGCAATTATGTCCGACGGATGAGATGTTAGGGAAGTCATTGCGGTTGTTGGCTATCCTGACAGATCCACCGACGGTCTCATAAAATGGCGCCCAACTCATGTGCCGACGTTAACGTGGTGACCGTCAGTTCCATGTTATTTAGGAGGATCTTAATGTTGATTAACGGTAAATTGACAGGACTGGGACGAACTTAGAAAGTCGTACTGCAGATCAATTGACCACATGGCATTCATGTTTGATAGAAGTCCATGGGGTGAGGCATTAGTGTTAGATAAATGATGGATAGGATTTTCTTTGATGATGCCTCATCCTGAGTAAATGTAATACTTTGCTTTGCTCGCCGTTGTCTTTGTAAATGTAGAAGCACTTAGTTTGCATACTCCAGCTGTACTCGTGATATTTATTTAAATGAAACAAGCTTTATACCACCAAGTAGCTAATCATAGCTGCAAGTTCCATTAGATATTGATCCCTCACTTTCTCATATATATTTCTTGTCAATGGATGAGGAAACTATTCGTCGTGTGTTTGGGGGGATGATGGCAGGTGTTAATGCCAACCTCCAGCAGATTACTGCTGAATTAGGTACAGCAAGGACTGATTTTGGTGATGTAAGAGGTGATTTAGGAGAAGTCCGAGGTGACTTAGGTACTGTAAGGACTGATTTAGGTGATGTAAGAGGTGACTTAGGTCAGAATACCCAAGCTGTCAACAATGTTAGACAGGACTTAGAAGTCAACACCCAGTCGATAAACAATGTCAGTGGTCATGTGGACCAAGTTAGGCAGGAAATTAACAATGTCAGACAGGACTTAGAAGTTAACACCCAGTCAGTTAACAATGTTAGGACTGATCTAACGCAGGTCAGGGCCGACATGGACGCATAAAGAGTCGAAGCTAGGAATGATCTTACGGCAGGTTTAGCGGCTGTTAGGGTTGATGTCATACGACACCATCAGGAGGCTAACCAGCGTATAGATTGCTTAACCGACCAGATGAATAGAGCTAGGGAGGATATGCAGACCCGATTGGAGGAGCACACAGCTCAAATTCAAACGACAATAAATAGAGTCCAGATAGATATGAGAGCCGACCTGGAGCACACTCGAGAAGAATTTGGGGCTCAATTGACTCACGTCGAGGGATTTATGGACACCGTGAAAAAGGATATGGCAACCATGAATATTGGACTGATTTTAATGAGAGGTGCAGCAAATGCCGTAAATAACAACGTCAAGACGATCGTCGATGGCATGATAGAGGTCTAGGACGAATTAAACACCAATAGGAGGAATATTACGGAGTTGACAGAAACCGTAGCAAGCCTGCGTGAAACAGTTGACGTTCATCGTGAGAAACATAAAATCGATCTCATGTTATTGAGGGGTGACCTCAACGAACACAAGACCACAGTGGAGGCTAAGGTAGCCGAGGTCAGAGATGATGTTGGAAAGATCCAAGACAACGTGTCGAAAGTCGAAGGAGAAATCGATTCCTTACAGAAACGATTTGAGGAAGTCGCGGTAACCGAGAGGTTAGACCTTAGCTATAACCTGAGGACGGCAATACGCGAAGTTGACACGAACCTCAAAGGGAAAGCCGATAGGATCGAGCTACAACTTAACGACTTAGGAAACAAAGTCACAGCTAGAACCATTCCAGGGCTCGAGGTTATAGAAAGACGTCTTGACAGACTTGAGACGCTTCCTAGAGAGAGACACTTACCCTCACAGATGGGAGACTCTCAGGCGACACCCGTATCTCAATCCGCAGGGATGATGCCTACTCATTTCCAACCCAGCGCACCCATAGAACCGCAACCATCTCAATTCACTGGTTCAGCGCAAAGTCAAACTTTGAACTTTGACGCCCATCCTTTTCAACCAGCACCCAAACGACTTAGTCATGAAACGAATACACCTACGCATAACTACATGCAGAATTCATTTAGACCCGCGCATACGCAGGGAAATGTAACTATAATCCGTTTGAGAGGGGAGCAACCAGCTCGCTTCTCAGGAACTGGAAGTGGTATTACTCCAGTTGAATTTCTGGCCAACGTAGAAAGCTACTTGAGAGACACCATGGTAACTCCGGAGAGGGAGCTCCGAGTTATAGAGCGTTTGCTTGAGGGGCAAGCCAGCACCTGGTTTAGAGCCTTCCGATACTCGTTTGTAGGCTACCAGGATTTCGAAGAAGCCTTGTTAAGAACTTATTGGTCGAGCGACATCCAGCAGAGCATCAGAGCTGAGATGTATACTCGCCGATATAGCTCTAATACTCCAACGCGCTATGCGAACTACTTCGCAATCCAGCTTGCGAAACTTCGTTGTATTCAACCCCCATTGTCTGAACAAGACCTAGTAAACACCATCGTTTGGCAATACCCTGCAGAAGTGCAACGTGTATTGATTGCTGCAGGCGCATCCACTTTTCAGCAGTGTGACCAAATCCTGCGACGGTTGGATGCAAACACAGAACACTTCCCGACACACCGTCAGCAGAAGGCTGATAGGCGCGAGGAGAGACATGTCAACTTAACTACTGTCGACAAAGTGTGCCAGACGCCACAGCAGGCGCAAACCCAAGAGAGCTCTGGACAACGTAACAATTATAATTATAACTATGGTAGGAGAGAATGGAACAACACTCCATATGCTCGAGACCAGCGAGATGACCGTCGTAGTCACTGGAACCGGCGCTTCGATCGAGGGACGAACGACGACCGTCGTCACGAAAACGACCGCCGAGGGAATAATGGTCGAAACCCACAACACGGAAGTATCCGTAGGGACTACCGTTACAGTAGAGGGTATAACAGAGATCGAGACCCCAGAAACCAGCCAGATAGAGATTGGAGAGGATGAGCACGGGAGAGCCGTGAGTATCTTCAACAACTCAGAGAACTCCAAATCCGAGAAGAGGGAGATCAGAACCCGACTTCGAGGGAAACTAGGAATTCGGCGCAGGAGACGGAGCAGAACCAGCCCGGTACTTCTCGCCAGGACAGAAAAAAACGCCGAAAAATCAATAGATTCTTGCCCGGTTGAGCACAGAGTAACTGCCACCATATTACTCTGGGAGCCAATCCAGGAAGACCTGTTAGACGAACGACGAATGACGAACCACCACTACGAATTGACGCGTCTACCGAAAATTGTAGCCACCCTGAATGGATGCAACGTAGTCATCCTCATCGATACTGGGGCGATGATTAGTGTCATTTCCACCGATTGCCATGCCAGACTGAAAGCAAACTCTGAGGTGACAGAGCTGCCAGTTTCCGCTGTAAGAGTCAGAGGAGTCATACCTGACCGTGTTGTAACTTGCAACGTCCAGATTCTATGCACTTTGAAGATTTCGAGCCACGTGTACTTGAACGAATTTCTTGTGATGAAAGGCTTGCATCATGATGCCATATTGGGTGCAGACTTCATTAGGAAGTATGATGGAATCATTGATATGGGACGTAATACGGTAGAATTTAAGCCGAACGAACCCATTCAGATGAACTTAATTGAAGAAGAACCGGAATTCCTATCCGAAGTCGACGTTGTCGAAAATTTAAATGGCAAGGAAATTGAGAAGACACAGGATGCCGACGAAGAGGCAGAACCATTATCAGCACCCGTACGAGAGAAACTTGATGCAATATTGAGCGAATACAGGGATATATTCGACACCACACCTGGTGAGATATTGGACTACGAGTACGATCTTGTACTACTGGATGATTCCCCATTCCAGAAGAAGATTTATCCTATCGCAGAGAAACATCGCGAGGAAGCTGCTAAGAAGATCCATGAGATGGAAGTAGCAGGCACAATCAAGAAGTCACCGACTCCTTTCTTGAATCCTATAACACCTGTGGTTAAGGTAGATGGAAGCTTGAGACTTTGTCTCGATGCAAGAGCCTTAAATGAACGCCTAGCTCCTGAGCATGACAGACCGCCCAAGATTAGGCACATCCTCAGGAAGTTCAACGGAAAGAGAATATTTTCGTCATTGGACTTGGTACAGTCTTACTACCATATCAGATTATCTGAGCATACTCAGAAATATACAGGGTTTCTGTTAGTAGTGGTTTTGTGAGAGTTCTGGCCCCACCACCACCGCTCCACCGCTGGAATACTAAAATGGCAATATCTCGCGAACCAATCAGGCTAGAGACTTGTACGAGGTGTCATTGAACTCGGGCTGATACCCCCTTTCCTATGGACAACATATTTCTACGCCAAAAATAAAACCTACCCCTACTAGGTGGTGAAATTTTATTTTTTTAGAGAATCTCTCTTTCCAATTGCAACATGTGAGAGTTTGAATGCTAATATGGAATGAAAAGTTGTTCTACACAAGAGACATGTGTGCGGTGGAAAGCCACTATGAATTAGCAAGCCCATTCATGGCTTTTGAAGAGGGTGGGGGAGCGGTTCCCTGTGGACGGGTCCTTGTTGACAGGTCCCTGTGGACGGGTCATTGTTGCCGGGTCATTGTGGACAAGTCCTTGTGGACAAGTCCTTGTGGACAGGTCCTTGTGGACAAGTCCTTGTGGACAGGTCCTTGTGGACGAGTCCTTGTGGATGAGTCCTTGTTGATGAGTCCCTTTGGACTGATCCCTTTTGGACCGGTTCCTACGGACTGGCTCATGAATTTATTTAAATTATGTCAAAGGGCCTAACTACATTTCGCGTGTGTTGAACTGACGTTGTTCCCCAGTCTCTACTACTATAATAGGATAACGATATGAAAGGAAAGTGGCGAAATACATGTGAACATACAAGGGATCTAACTTGGTGGATGGATGTGTTCTAACGAGTCATTTGTAGTTGAAAGAGAATAATACATGTTCTTAAGATGTTAAAACTATGGAGATGGTATGTGCAGTAAGACGTCTTGTTATATTTCCTGTGTCATATTACAGACATGGCAGAGAGCGCACAGATCTGTTGCTATTACTAACGCTGCAGTAATTTGAAACCGCAAGTGTTCATTAAGACAATGGGTGATGATCATGTAAAGTTAACAGTTATTGGATATTACACAGGTGTTCCTTCCGGTGTCATGTTGCTGACATTGCAGAGAGCGCACACTGTTGTTGCTATGACTGACGCTGCAGTAATTTAAAACCTCAGGTGTTGATCAAGACAATGGGTGATGATCATACAAAGTCAGCAGTCATTGGATACCACACAGGTGTTCCTAGTGTACTTTGGACTCTCAGCTGTATTGGGAAAGGAATTTCAATGATCTGCAAAATACTGCTGACACGAGTGATGAGAGTTTATATAAGAGGGGTGTCATATATTTCCCTACTGTCAGTCTTTATTACTCGCTTTGAGTGAACAGTGCTCTATTACTGCTCAAGAGTTGTAAAAAAAAGCCTTTTTGGTAGAAAATCATTAAATTATTTTGCAAGGTAGGTACTTATTATTAATGGATTGTAGTCTTTTATTACTAATTGATGTTGAAGTTATTGATTGGAATGTATTTATTGATTGATTGATTGATTGATTGATTTGTTTACAGATAATTGGGTACCTGTAGGTTACCAGATTCCTACAATCTGTTCATTCAGTGGCAGCAGTTGATAAATTATAAAAAGGTAAGTGCCCCTCTAATAACTTTTAAACAGTTAGAGTGATATTTTCCAATGTTCACCACTACATGTCAGTGAAAATGGTATATTTGGCAGTCAAAAGTTGGATCTACTTGACCATGGTGTGTAAAGCTAATTTTGTAGGTTAGATTTTGATTACCGCTCTATTAAGTCTGAATGTTCATTGCTAGGTGTCAGTGACAGAGGGAATATTTAAAGACTTAACCTCAGTTCACCTTACATAACCTAACTTTACCTAAGTTAACCTTGACACGTGACATGTTTTACAAGTTTAAACTTGTTTTAAGACTGGCTATGACGTCACACTTAGCTCACTTAACTGGTGATCGCTGGTTTCTATCACGTGACATGTTCTACAAGTTTAGACTTGTTTTAAGACTGGCTATGACGTCACACTTAGCTCACTTAACTGGTGGCTGCTGGTTTCTATCACGTGACATGTTCTACAAGTTTAGACTTGTTTTAAGACTGGCTATGACGTCACACTTAGCTCACTTAACTAGCGATCGCTAGTTTCTATCACGTGACATTTTCTACAAGTTTAGACTTGCTTTAAGACTAGCTATAACGTCACACTTAGCTCACTTAACTGGTGACCGCTGGTTTCTACCACTCTATCAAGTTCCAATGTTCACCGCTAGGTGTCAGTGACAGTGGTATATAGTAACCCCCAGTTAGAAGTACATGAAGTTAGACTTGCTAGGAGTTCACAGATCGATTTAAATACCCTGCTATAACCATTGACTGGAATATAATTAAACTATTTATATTGTACTTTGTTTTATTATTTATTAACATTTATGATTTCTTTCTTTTATAGATAACTTGGAAAGTAATCGTCATGTTCAAGTGTGGTGACTGTAAGAAACAGTTCTCAAGACCTGACAGCCTTCAACGTCATGAAAGTACAAAACAAAATCAGAAAATGTTTGTATGCAGTCATTGTGCTACAACATTTAACAGACAGGATAGTCTTGGACGGCATGTAAATCTAAAGCATGTCAGTTCAGCACCATTTTCGTGTTCAGTTTGCGATCTTGGATTTTCTGCTGTAAAGCGATATCAATCCCGCATGGTTGAGGTGCATGGAGAACAACAGGAATTGAAATCTGGAAAACCATTAACTAGCACGGAACCTTTAAATGAATGTGATGCTCAAAAGCGTAAACGTTCTCAAGATTGTGAAAATAGTTTTGCATCAAAAAGAAAGAAGAATGGTGAACCTTCAATAACACATTGTGATGTATGTAATATTGATATACCTTCTTCAATCATTCATGGACATTTACGCAGTATTCAACATAAAAATAACACTTGCCATGAAAGAAATTCTGGAAATGTTCAACAAATTGGTAGTGCATTTAAAAGTCGAATTGCTAGTTATAGACTTCATAGTGAAGAAAAAACTCAATGTATTGAATCATTTTTAAAAAATGTTCAACCTACTGTGTTTGGCTTGGTAGGTAATGTTTTATTGGAGCATAAAACATTTAAAATGAATTTTGAACTTTTTGGCCTCTATGTAAAAACTGGAAGCGAAGGTGAAATTACGGATATCAAATCTTTTAATACAAAAAACGTAATTGTTAGTGAATCAACTAATATTAGTGATATATATCAAAATATTTCAAGTGCTATCATCGTGAAGAGTGAAGAGTTTCAGGAAACGGAGTCGGGCTGGGCATTGGTTGAAGTACTTTATTTAGAAACCAACATGAATAAATATAATCCCCTTCGAGCATCATCATACATTGATTTTCCAGCATGGATCAAACGTAAGAAAGCTGTTGTGAACGTTATGAATAATGATGACGCATGCTTTGCATGGGCTGTAACCTCAGCTCTCCATCCAGCAGTGGGACATGTGGAGAGAACATCATCATATCCTCACTATTCCTCAGTGTTAGATTTAAAAGAAATGGAATTTCCTATGGCGATAAAAGACATTCAACGTTTTGAAGAGCTGAACAATGTAAGTATTAATGTTTATGAAATTGAAAATAAGAGTATAGTAGGCCCTCTATATTATACTCAGGAAAAAAAGAATGCTCATGTAAATTTACTTTACATAACCGAAGGTGAAAATGCCCACTATTGTTGGATAAAACATTTATGTAGACTTGTCAGTAATCAGGTTTCAAAACACAATGGTAAGAAGTGGTTGTGTGAAGGCTGTTTGCTCTATTTTACAAAAGAGGATCAACAAACTCAACATCAAAAATGGGGGTGTAATCATGTTCGTACGGTATTACCGACTCCTAAAAATAACATTCTAAAATTTAAGGATTATGAGAAATAGCTTCGAGTACCATTTGTTATATATGCTGACTTCGAGGCTTTGCTAAAACCATTTAATACATGTTCATCGAATCCAGCCCAACCTTTCACCAACACTACTCACATTCATGAACCTTTTAGCTTTGCATATTATATTAAATGTAGTTATGATAACTCTTTAAATAAGTTTGAGCTCTATAGAGGACCTTATGCACCTAAAGTTTTTACGGAAAGGCTTGAGAAAGATGCCGTCCGTATATCCTCTATTTTAAATGCGATCATTCCAATGGAGACACTAACTTCATTAGAGCAAATGAATTTTGAAACTGAAACTAATTGTTTTATATGTGGTGAATGTTTATATACAGACAGGGTTCGCGATCATGACCATTTAACAGGAAAATATCGTGGTGCTGCTCACCAAGAATGTAATTTAAATTATAGAGTAAGTAAATTCATTCCGGTCATTCTACACAACGGTAGCAAATACGATAACCACTTTATCGTTAAAGAATTTGGAGCTTCAGATGTGAAAATTGATGTTATTGCAAATAATAAGGAACAATACATATCGTTCACAAAATACATCAAAACTAGCAATAAAAAAAACCATTAAACTGCGATTTTTAGATTCATTCCGCTTTATGCCGAGTAGTCTTGATAAGCTGGCTAGTAATTTAAAATCAGATCAGTTTCATGAAATTCAACGTGTCTTTCCTAAAGAAGATGATTTTAATTTGATTTGTCAAAAGGGTATATTCCCTTACGAATATATTAACTGTGTGGAACGTCTTGAGGAGTGTTCTTTACCACCGAAAGATGCATTTTACAGTTCCTTAAACACAAGTCATATCAGTGATCAGGAATATTTACATGCACAACGTGTATGGGCACAGTTTGACATTCAAACTTTAGGAGAATTTTCAGACCTATATTTGAAGACAGATGTGTTGTTATTAGCAGATGTTTTTGAAAATTTTCGGAATGTTTGTATGAAAACTTATGACCTTGATCCTTGTCAGTATTTCACTGCTCCTGGGTTAAGTTTCAGTTCAATGTTGAAAAAAACGAAAGTAAATTTAGAATTAATGACTGATATAGACATGATCAATTTTATAAAATCATCAATTCGAGGTGGATTAAGCCAATGTAGTGGACGGTACTCTAAAGCGAAAAATAAATACATGCCTAGCTACAACCCTTGTGAAGAGTCAAAGTATATTGTCTACCTCGATGCAAATAACCAATATGGTTGGGCTATGAGTCAATATCTACCACTGAAAGATTTTCGCTGGCTGACACAACCTGAAATTGATGTCTTACATGTTGACACTCTTAATGATAACGATGATAAAGGATATATTTTAGAGGTAAATCTTGAGTACCCTAAAGAGTTACATGATGATCATAATGATTTACCATTTTGTCCTGAGAATATGAAATCTCCATACATCACATCACGAACAAAAATGTTAATTGCTAATGTGAATGATAAATGTAAATATGTAATACATTATCAAAACTTGAAACAGTGTCTACAGCATGGATTGAAATTAACTAAAATTCATCGCGTATTGCAATTTGATCAGTCAGCATGGCTCAAACCGTATATTGATCTGAACAATAATTTAAGAACACTGTCAACAAACGCGTTTGAAAAAGATTTTTATAAACTCATGAATAATAGTGTTTTTGGAAAGACTATGGAGAATGTTGATAAACGAGTTGATGTAAAGCTGATAACAAAGTGGGAGAATGATGGTAAAAGGTATGGTGCGAGCAACTTAATAAGCAAGCCTAACTTTCATAGCTGTTCAATTATTCATGAGGATTTAGTTGTGATACAAATGAATCGTCTTAAAGTAACTTACAACAAACCCATATATGTGGGTTACACCATTCTGGAATTGTCAAAAACACTTATGTATGAATTTCACTATGATTATGTAAAGAAAAACTATCTTGATAATGCTAAATTACTCTACACAGACACAGATTCTTTTATTTATGAGTTTAAAACTGATGATTTTTATGAGGATATCAAAACTGAGCTAAATAGGTTTGATACAAGTGACTATCCCGAGGATAATATTTACCATTTACCTCTAGTAAACAAAAAGGTTCTTGGGAAATTTAAGGATGAATGTGCTGGTGTTATTATAGACACCTTTGTAGGCACAAAATCTAAATCATACAGCTATATGACAATTGATGATGTAGTAGTAAAAAAATTAAAAGGAGTGAAAAAGAATGTTGTTAGTAAAAACTGTATAGTTAGTAACCCACCTGTATTATATAAGAAAATGAGTGTATTTAGAAGTAAAAATCATCAGCTACATACCAATTTGCTGAACAAAGTTGCTTTAAGTAATGAAGACAACAAACGATTCATTATACCCAACACATTTGATACTTTTGCTTGGGGAAACAGTCGCATTGACGACTATTACTTTACTTAAGTCTAATGATCACTATATTGTAATATTTGTAGTGTGTTTTACATTGTAATATTTTTTGTAAAAAACTGTAAGTAGAATGTATAATGTTAGGCTACTGTAGTTTAGTAAAAATAAGATAAGTAATACATTTTAGTGTAAAATGTTTGCTTTTGTATATTACGAAAAAGATGTTTAAAAAATGTACAGAATGTGTGAACTAAACAAGGGAAATGTAAAAATGTAAAGTGGAAAATTGTAAATATCAATGTGTGAAAAAGTGAAATAGTTATCACCATTTTAAAATTAAAAGACATTGTGATCTGGTAAACCTTGTTTCTATTTCACAACAACAAAAATGTACAGAATGTGTAAACTAAACAAAAAGAATGTAAAGAAATGAAAAGTGGAAATTGAAAATATTCATGTGTGAAAAAATGAAAATAAAGAAATGGCTATCACCATTTTAAAATTAAAAGACATTGTGATCTTGTAAACCTTGTTTTTATTTCACAACATATATGGCTTTACAAAATAGAATACAAAGAAATACCATTTCCTCAATCCTTTTCAATGTTCATGTCCACTCATCATTAACTTCCCTTTTATAGCAGTAATCACAATGAGGGCTGCCAACCTCTTCCCCACTGAGTCATTATAGGATGTCAAACGTTGCTTAGCTTTTCAACGATACTTTATCCACCACACGTATTAAAGCATAATGACTATGACGATAAGAAAGGTCGTGTTCTTTACATGCTTAATCCAAAGAAATAATAGGTATTTACTTAACACAGGGTCTTGAATCCATGAGTTTGGTACATGTTGCAAGATTTCTTTCACGGCATTGACTGTCACAAAATAAATGAAAACTTGGAGAGCACCAATAATTCATCTTTGGTAAGACTATCCAGGATCTTGAGTCCATGATTTTGGTATAAGTTGCCAGATTTCTTTCACGGCATTGACTGTCACATAATAAATGAACAACTTGGAGAGCACCAATAATTCTTCTTTGGTAAAACTATCTGCATATCGATGACAGATAACCTTTTAGTTCCACCCTTAAAACAACAACACTACCTCTTGCATAATCTGCGATGTTGATGGCTCTTGAGACGTGAAAGATGGATTAAACATAACTTTTTACATCAACAGGAGTTAGACTTTGCTCAGTAAACAATGCACTGTCATGAGCCACAGTATTTTTTTCTTGGACTTGCTTTTTTCTTTTCTTTATAAGTGTTTGAAACGGTGTATTAAAAGAGAATGATAAACATCCAAAGGGTAAATAGAGTAACAAATAAAGAGAAATGAAAATGATACTTCCATATCAATTGTCAAGCATGAACTAATCTCTAGCTAAGTTCACTCAACACTATAAATAATACTTTAAAGTGGGTGCAAAAGTGGGTGCAAAAGTGGGTGCAAATGTGGGTGCATAAGTGGGTGAAAAAGTGGGTGCATAAGTGGGTGCAAATGTGGGTGCATAAGTGGGTGAAAAAGTGGGTGCATAAGTGAATGCAATAGTGGGTACAAAGGTAGGTACAATAGTGGGTGAAAAAATGCCCCCCTTTTTGAATCTCGCTAACGCCCCCTTTTTAATCTATTTTTTTTGAAATTTTGACAAAGGGTCTAAGTGCACTTTTGTTAATATCTCGCGAACCAGTCTCTGTTGACGGGTCCTTGTTGACGGGTCCTTGTGGGCGGGTCCTTTGGACTGATCCCTATGGACTGGCCTATGCATTTTATCCAAATTATGCCAAAGGGACCCGCCCACAGGGATTAGTCAACAAGGACCCGTCAACAGAGACTGGTTCGCGAGATATTAACAAAAGTGCACTTAGACCCTTTGTCAAAATTTCAAAAAAAAGTTTAAAAAGGGGGCGTTAGCGAGATTCAAAAAGGGGGGCATTTTTTCACCCACTTTTGTACCTACCTTTGCACCCACTATTGCATTCACTTATGCACCCACTTTTTCACCCACTTATGCACCCACATTTGCACCCACTTATGCACCCACTTTTTCACCCACTTATGCACCCACATTTGCACCCACTTATGCACCCAATTTGCACCCACTTTTGCACCCACTTTTGCACCCACTTTAAAGTATTATTTATAGTATTGAGTGAACTTTTCTAGAGATTAGTTCTTGCTTGACAATTGATATGGAAGTATCATTTTCATTTCTCTTTATTTGTTACTCTATTTACCCTTTGGATGTTTATCATTCTCTTTTAATACACCGTTTCAAACACTTATAAAGAAAAGAAAAAAGCAAGTCCAAGAAAAAAATACTGTGGCTCATGACAGTGCATTGTTTACTGAGCAAAGTCTAACTCCTGTTGATGTAAAAAGTTATGTTTAATCCATCTTTCACGTCTCAAGAGCCATCAACATCGCAGATTATGCAAGAGGTAGTGTTGTTGTTTTAAGGGTGGAACTAAAAGGTTATCTGTCATCGATATGCAGATAGTTTTACCAAAGAAGAATTATTGGTGCTCTCCAAGTTGTTCATTTATTATGTGACAGTCAATGCCGTGAAAGAAATCTGGCAACTTATACCAAAATCATGGACTCAAGATCCTGGATAGTCTTACCAAAGATGAATTATTGGTGCTCTCCAAGTTTTCATTTATTTTGTGACAGTCAATGCCGTGAAAGAAATCTTGCAACATGTACCAAACTCATGGATTCAAGACCCTGTGTTAAGTAAATACCTATTATTTCTTTGGATTAAGCATGTAAAGAACACGACCTTTCTTATCGTCATAGTCATTATGCTTTAATACGTGTGGTGGATAAAGTATCGTTGAAAAGCTAAGCAACGTTTGACATCCTATAATGGCTCAGTGGGGAAGAGGTTGGCAGCCCTCATTGTGATTACTGCTATAAAAGGGAAGTTAATGATGAGTGGACATGAACATTGAAAAGGATTGAGGAAATGGTATTTCTTTGTATTCTATTTTGTAAAGCCATATATGTGGTGAAATAAAAACAAGGTTTACAAGATCACAATGTCTTTTAATTTTAAAATGGTGATAGCCATTTCTTTATTTTCATTTTTTCACACATGAATATTTACAATTTCCACTTTTCATTTCTTTACATTCTTTTTGTTTAGTTTACACATTCTGTACATTTTTGTTGTTGTGAAATAAAAACAAGGTTTACCAGATCACAATGTCTTTTAATTTTAAAATGGTGATAACTATTTCACTTTTTCACACATGGATATTTACAATTTTCCACTTTACATTTTTACATTTCCCTTGTTTAGTTCACACATTCTGTACATTTTTTAAAAATCTTTTTCGTAATATACAAAAGCAAACATTTTACACTAAAATGTATTACTTATCTTATTTTTACTAAACTACAGTAGCCTAACATTATACATTCTACTTACAGTTTTTTACAAAAAATATTACAATGTAAAACACACTACAAATATTACAATATAGTGATCATTAGACTTAAGTAAAGTAATAGTCGTCAATGCGACTGTTTCCCCAAGCAAAAGTATCAAATGTGTTGGGTATAATGAATCGTTTGTTGTCTTCATTACTTAAAGCAACTTTGTTCAGCAAATTGGTATGTAGCTGATGATTTTTACTTCTAAATACACTCATTTTCTTATATAATACAGGTGGGTTACTAACTATACAGTTTTTATAATCACTTATATCTAACTCTTTACTAACAACATTCTTTTTCACTCCTTTTAATTTTTTTACTACTACATCATCAATTGTCATATAGCTGTATGATTTAGATTTTGTGCCTACAAAGGTGTCTATAATAACACCAGCACATTCATCCTTAAATTTCCCAAGAACCTTTTTGTTTACTAGAGGTAAATGGTAAATATTATCCTCGGGATAGTCACTTGTATCAAACCTATTTAGCTCAGTTTTGATATCCTCATAAAAATCATCAGTTTTAAACTCATAAATAAAAGAATCTGTGTCTGTGTAGAGTAATTTAGCATTATCAAGATAGTTTTTCTTTACATAATCATAGTGAAATTCATACATAAGTGTTTTTGACAATTCCAGAATGGTGTAACCCACATATATGGGTTTGTTGTAAGTTACTTTAAGACGATTCATTTGTATTACAACTAAATCCTCATGAATAATTGAACAGCTATGAAAGTTAGGCTTGCTTATTAAGTTGCTCGCACCATACCTTTTACCATCATTCTCCCACTTTGTTATCAGCTTTACATCAACTCGTTTATCAACATTCTCCATAGTCTTTCCAAAAACACTATTATTCATGAGTTTATAAAAATCTTTTTCAAACGCGTTTGTTGACAGTGTTCTTAAATTATTGTTCAGATCAATATACGGTTTGAGCCATGCTGACTGATCAAATTGCAATACGCGATGAATTTTAGTTAATTTCAATCCATGCTGTAGACACTGTTTCAAGTTTTGATAATGTATTACATATTTACATTTATCATTCACATTAGCAATTAACATTTTTGTTCGTGATGTGATGTATGGAGATTTCATATTCTCAGGACAAAATGGTAAATCATTATGATCATCATGTAACTCTTTAGGGTACTCAAGATTTACCTCTAAAATATATCCTTTATCATCGTTATCATTAAGAGTGTCAACATGTAAGACATCAATTTCAGGTTGTGTCAGCCAGCGAAAATCTTTCAGTGGTAGATATTGACTCATAGCCCAACCATATTGGTTATTTGCATCGAGGTAGACAATATACTTTGACTCTTCACAAGGGTTGTAGCTAGGCATGTATTTATTTTTCGCTTTAGAGTACCGTCCACTACATTGGCTTAATCCACCTCGAATTGATGATTTTATAAAATTGATCATGTCTATATCAGTCATTAATTCTAAATTTACTTTCGTTTTTTTCAACATTGAACTGAAACTTAACCCAGGAGCAGTGAAATACTGACAAGGATCAAGGTCATAAGTTTTCATACAAACATTCCGAAAATTTTCAAAAACATCTGCTAATAACAACACATCTGTCTTCAAATATAGGTCTGAAAATTCTCCTAAAGTTTGAATGTCAAACTGTTCCCATACACGTTGTGCATGTAAATATTCCTGATCACTGATATGACTTGTGTTTAAGGAACTGTAAAATGCATCTTTCGGTGGTAAAGAACACTCCTCAAGACGTTCCACACAGTTAATATATTCGTAAGGGAATATACCCTTTTGACAAATCAAATTAAAATCATCTTCTTTAGGAAAGACACGTTGAATTTCATGAAACTGATCTGATTTTAAATTACTAGCCAGCTTATCAAGACTACTCGGCATAAAGCGGAATGAATCTAAAAATCGCAGTTTAATGGTTTTTTTTATTGCTAGTTTTGATGTATTTTGTGAACGATATGTATTGTTCCTTATTATTTGCAATAACATCAATTTTCACATCTGAAGCTCCAAATTCTTTAACGATAAAGTGGTTATCGTATTTGCTACCGTTGTGTAGAATGACCGGAATGAATTTACTTACTCTATAATTTAAATTACATTCTTGGTGAGCAGCACCACGATATTTTCCTGTTAAATGGTCATGATCGCGAACCCTGTCTGTATATAAACATTCACCACATATAAAACAATTAGTTTCAGTTTCAAAATTCATTTGCTCTAATGAAGTTAGTGGCTCCATTGGAATGATCGTATTTAAAATAGAGGATATACGGACGGCATCTTTCTCAAGCCTTTCCATAAAAACTTTAGGTGCATCAGGTCCTCTATAGAGCTCAAACTTATTTAAAGAGTCATCATAACTACATTTAATATAATATGCAAAGCTAAAAGGTTCATGAATGTGAGTAGTGTTGGTGAAAGGTTGGGCTGGATTCGATGAACATGTATTAAATGGTTTTAGCAAAGCCTCGAAGTCAGCATATATAACAAATGGTACTCGAAGCCGTTTCTCATAATCCTTAAATTTTAGAATGTTATTTTTAGGAGTCGGTAATACCGTACGAACATGATTACACCCCCATTTTTGATGTTGAGTTTGTTGATCCTCGTAAAATAGAGCAAACAGCCTTCACACAACCACTTCTTACCATTGTGTTTTGAAACCTGATTACTGACAAGTCTACATAAATGTTTTATCCAACAATAGTGGGCATTTTCACCTTCGGTTATGTAAAGTAAATTTACATGAGCATTCTTTTTTCCGGAGTATAATATAGAGGGCCTACTATACTCTTATTTTCAATTTCATAAACATTAATACTTACATTGTTCAGCTCTTCAAAACGTTGAATGTCTTTTATCGCCATAGGAAATTCCATTTCTTTTAAATCTAACACTGAGGAATAGTGAGGATATGATGATGTTCTCTCCACATGTCCCACTGCTGGATGGAGAGCTGAGGTTACAGCCCATGCAAAGCATGCGTCATCATTATTCATAACGTTCACAACAGCTTTCTTACGTTTGATCCATGCTGGAAAATCAATGTATGATGATGCTCGAAGGGGATTATATTTATTCATGTTGGTTTCTAAATAAAGTACTTCAACCAATGCCCAGCCCGACTCCGTTTCCTGGAACTCTTCACTCTTCACGATGATAGCACTTGAAATATTTTGATATATATCACTAATATTAGTTGATTCACTAACAATTACGTTTTTTGTATTAAAAGATTTGATATCCGTAATTTCACCTTCGCTTCCAGTTTTTACATAGAGGCCAAAAAGTTCAAAATTCATTTTAAATGTTTTATGCTCTAATAAAACATTACCTACCAAGCCAAACACAGTAGGTTGAACATTTTTTAAAAATGATTCAATACATTGAGTTTTTTCTTCACTATGAAGTCTATAACTAGCAATTCGACTTTTAAATGCACTACCAATTTGTTGAACATTTCCAGAATTTCTTTCATGGCAAGTGTTATTTTTATGTTGAATACTGCGTAAATGTCCATGAATGATTGAAGAAGGTATATCAATATTACATACATCACAATGTGTTATTGAAGGTTCACCATTCTTCTTTCTTTTTGATGCACAACTATTTTCACAATCTTGGGAACGTTTACGCTTTTGAGCATCACATTCATTTAAAGGTTCCGTGCTAGTTAATGGTTTTCCAGATTTCAATTCCTGTTGTTCTCCATGCACTTCAACCATGTGGGATTGATATCGCTTTACAGCAGAAAATCCAAGATCGCAAACTGAACACGAAAATGGTGCTGAACTGACATGCTTTAGATTTACATGCCGTCCAAGACTATCCTGTCTGTTAAATGTTGTAGCACAATGACTGCATACAAACATTTTCTGATTATATTTTGTACTTGCATGACGTTGAAGGCTGTCAGGTCTTGAGAACTGTTTCTTACAGTCACCACACTTGAACATGATGATTACTTTCCAAGTTATCTATAAAAGAAAGACATCATAAATGTTAATAGAAAATAAAACAAAGTACAATATAAATAGTTTAATTATATTCCAGTCAATGGTTATAGCAGGGTATTTAAATCGATCTGTGAACTCCTAGCAAGTCTAACTTCATGTACTTCTAACTGGGGGTTACTATATACCACTGTCACTGACACCTAGCGGTGAACATTGGAACTTGATAGAGTGGTAGAAACCAGCGGTCACCAGTTAAGTGAGCTAAGTGTGACGTTATAACTAGTCTTAAAGCAAGTCTAAACTTGTAGAAAATGTCACGTGATAGAAACTAGCGATCGCTAGTTAAGTGAGCTAAGTGTGACGTCATAGCCAGTCTTAAAACAAGTCTAAACTTGTAGAACATGTCACGTGATAGAAACCAGCAGCCACCAGTTAAGTGAGCTAAGTGTGACGTCATAGCCAGTCTTAAAACAAGTCTAAACTTGTAGAACATGTCACGTGATAGAAACCAGCGATCACCAGTTAAGTGAGCTAAGTGTGACGTCATAGCCAGTCTTAAAACAAGTTTAAACTTGTAAAACATGTCACGTGTCAAGGTTAAGTTAGGTAAAGTTAGGTTATGTTAGGTGAACTGAGGTTAAGTCTTTAAATATTCCCTCTGTCACTGACACCTAGCAATGAACATTCAGACTTAATAGAGCGGTAATCAAAATCTAACCTACAAAATTAGCTTTACACACCATGGTCAAGTAGATCCAACTTTTGACTGCCAAATATACCATTTTCACTGACATGTAGTGGTGAACATTGGAAAATATCACTCTAACTGTTTAAAAATTATTAGAGGGGCACTTACCTTTTTATAATTTATCAACTGCTGCCACTGAATGAACAGATTGTAGGAATCTGGTAACCTACAGGTACCCAATTATCTGTAAACAAATCAATCAATCAATCAATCAATAAATACATTCCAATCAATAACTTCAACATCAATTAGTAATAAAAGACTACAATCCATTAATAATAAGTACTTACCTTGCAAAATAATTTAATGATTTTCTACCAAAAAGGCTTTTTTTACAACTCTTGAGCAGTAATAGAGCACTGTTCACTCAAAGCGAGTAATAAAGACTGACAGTAGGGAAATATATGACACCCCTCTTATATAAACTCTCATCACTCGTGTCAGCAGTTTTTTGCAGATCATTGAAATTCCTTTCCCAATACAGCTGAGAGTCCAAAGTACACTAGGAACACCTTTGTGGTATCCAATGACTGCTGACTTTGCATGATCATCACCCATTGTCTTGATCAACACCTGAGGTTTTAAATTACTGCAGCGTCAGTCATAGCAACAACAGTGTGCGCTCTCTGCAATGTCAGCAACATGACACCGGAAGGAACACCTGTGTAATATCCAATAACTGTTAACTTTACATGATCATCACCCATTGTCTTAATGAACACTTGCGGATTCAAATTACTGCAGCGTTAGTAATAGCAACAGATCTGTGCGCTCTCTGCCATGTCTGTAATATGACACAGGAAATATAACAAGACGTCTTACTGCACATACCATCTCCATTGTTTTAACATCTTAAGAACATATATTATTCTCTTTCAACTACAAATGACTCGTTAGAACACATCCATCCACCGAGTTAGATCCCTTGTATGTTCACATGTATTTCACCACTTTCCTTTCATATCGTTATCCTATTATAGTAGTAGAGACTGGGGAACAACGTCAGTTCAACACACGTGAAATGTAGTTAGGCCCTTTGACATAATTTAAATAAATTCATGAGCCAGTCCGTAGGAACCGGTCCAAAAGGGATCAGTCCAAAGGGACTCATCAACAAGGACTCATCCACAAGGACTCGTCCACAAGGACCTGTCCACAAGGACTTGTCCACAAGGACCTGTCCACAAGGACTTGTCCACAAGGACTTGTCCACAATGACCCGGCAACAATGACCCGTCCACACAGACCTGTCAACAAGGACCCGTCCACAGGGAACCGCTCCCCCACCCTCTTCAAAAGCCATGAATTGGCATGCTAATTCATAGTGGCTTTCCACCGCACACATGTCTCTTGTGTAGAACATCTTTTCATTCCATATTAGCATTCAAACTCTCACATGTTGCAATTGGAAAGAGAGATTCTCTAAAAAAAAAATTCACCCTTCTAGTAGGGGTAGGTTTTATATTTGGGGTTGAAATATGTTGTCCATAGGAAAGGGGGTATCAGCCCGAGTTCAATGACACCTCGTACAAGTCTCTAGCCTGATTGGTTCGCGAGATATTGCCATTTTAGTATTCCAGCGGTGGAGCGGTGGTGGTGGGGCCAGAACTCTCACAAAACTACTACTTCTGTTTGATCAGACCACCTATGTCTTTCGAAAACTACCCTTTGGATTGAAAAATGCCGGAGCTGCATTAATCAGAGCACTTGATGCGAAGCTGACTCCTGAAGTGAAGCAGAAGGTGATATGTTACGTGGATGACATCATCATAGCTTCGGAAACAGAGGAAGAGCATTTAACGACCTTACGCCTTGTTTTTGAGAATCTTCGACAGGCTAATTTTAAGGTGAAATTTGACAAGTGTCGATTCTTCCAGAGAGAAGTGAAATTTGTGGGACACATAATCAATGGAGAAGGATACAGGCCGAATCCGGCAAAGATCAGAACTGTTGCTGCATTTCCAACGCCAACCCGTGTGAAACACGTGAGACAATTCTTAGGAATTCTCCAATTCTTTGCTGCTCATTGTGAGAAGTATTCTGAGACTGTCGCACCACTGCAAGGTTTACTGAAGAAGAACTGCAGATGGGCCTGGAATGATGAGTGCGAGATAGCTTTCAGGAAAGCTAAACAGATGCTAGTTGACTCAATTCAGTTAGAATATCCAGACTATTCCCGGAACTTTATTCTAGAGAATGATGCATCTGCGATTGGAATAGGAGCCATCCTACTGCCGGAGGATGATGAGAAGAAACGTCATTACATCGCTTTCTTAAGTCGACGTTTGAGAGCACATGCATCTCATTACTTCACCACTGAGATTGAAGCACTTGCGATAGTTTACGCACTTGAGTACTGGCAGAAACTTTTGTTAGGCCAGAGGATTATTGTGAGGACCGATCACCATGCGCTGACCTTCATATTACGAACAAGACTGGCAAGCGACAGGATCACACGTTGGACGCTGTTTCGCCAACAGTTTGATTTGGAAATAGTTTACCGACCAGGCAGAGAGAATGTGTTGGCCGACATTCTCAGCCGGAATCCTGAAGCTACTGTGAATGCCATAGACATCGAGGGAGAATGCGAGGAACACCTTCGCCGACATAATCATCTTCCTGAAGGACAACGACGTGAGGAGGAACTCAGGCATATTATCCGTTTCCTGGAACGAAGAATGGATCCACAGGATGCTCATTATGCGAGGATTGCTGCTGTTGCAGATGATTATTTGATTTATCATCGTGTCTTGTACAAGTTTGTGGACGAGGACCACACTCAACTGCGTGCAGTTATTCCTAGGAGATACCAAGAATCTGTTATTCTTATGGTTCATCTATCCATTGGACATGGTGGGACAGACAAGACCATTGCAACCATCAAGAAGTCTTTTACTTGGAAAAGGCTAGGAACCACCGTTGGACAGTGTTTACGTGCTTGCGACGCATGACAGCGGAACAGGTACACGTCACACTTGTTGAAGGAACCACCTAGGCCAATACTCCCAACTCAACCTAGAGAGTTATATGCACAGGACCTGTATGGCCCAATACCTAAGGCCCGTCGTGGGAACCGCTACATCGTTGTAACTATTGATGTGTTCACGAAATATACGATGCTTCATCCGATTCAGAAAGCCACCACACATCAGATTATTCAGAGGATTAGACGACAAGTGATACCGGAGGCAGGAAAGCCACAATTCCTGTTGACTGATCACGGACCACATTACACCTCCGCAGAATTTGTAAATGCTATGAATGAGCTGGAAATAGGTCATGTTTTATCATCTATTCGCCATCCAGAGAGCAACCCAGCAGAATGTGTAATGTCTATTATCGCAAAATTCTGTCGATTATATTGTCAAGAAGAACACTGGCGATGGACTGAAGTCATAGTTATTATGACAAAATGTATTAATTCAACAGTCCATGAGAGCACTGGTCAAATACCTATGGTTTTGCATTTGAACCAGATGCCAGTGAGAATATGGAATAGCGTGATTGTAAATCCACCTTGTTTACAACCATCACATGCAAGCAGACTTTTAGCTGCGAGGGACACATTGGACAGACAAGCTGCCAAACGCTTGAGAAGAACTAGACGCCAGAGATTCAGAGAACCACTAGTCGCGGGAGACCTTATCCTTATAAGGAGACCCGGAATTTCAAGTTCTATAGACCGCATATATGGGAAATTTCTGTCTTTATATTATGGCCCTAGTCGTATCCGACAGCCTTTGAATAATGGAAGTTATGTGATAGAAGACATTAGGACAGGAGAGCGCATTGGAACCTTCAATGCAGCCAATCTAAAAAAATATCACGTATGAATGAACTTTAAGTCAAATAAAAATGTCGTCCCAACATTTTATTTGAAACGACGGAGAGGCAGATGAACCCGCTGAGCTAAGGTTCATGTGATATTTTTTATAACGACACATTTATGACGGGATGTAGTACCTTTGAACACACCCAGAAAGCCACGTGGAGCTGAGAGCTCACGCTATGCTCTTTGAAGTAGCGGAGAATCGCACTTTTGACTTTGGTGAAGTCTGCTAATTATTTATCTGAGGTCTTATTAATTAATTTTATCTTTCCACGAGACTCAGAATATTCCATTTCGTCATGCTGCATTATTAAAACATTTTGGAGAATGTTATTTTCGCTTAAGGTAAGGTAATACCCTTGCAGATACGCAAACAGGAACGTAAGTAGTCGCTCAACGACTTCGGTTTGACGACCTACTTCCTAGAGGAACTCAGTGCCTTGCACTAAGTCTGGAGAATCCGCCCCGTGTAGGCGTGAAATTGCATCCATCTTGTTAGACGTAGAAAATATCCGCTGTTTAGCGTGGATGTTATTATCAGGTGCCATCGTGCACGAATATACTGCAAATCACTGTTATTTATGCACAGTGAACAACAAGAAGCATATTGTGATATAATTGGCAAGTATAGTGAAAATTCGAACATTACCGTAACACCACATTTTTGTACCCACGTGTTTGTGGAGGGCCGAGAGCCTGGTGAAAAATATAGAGGTAAACGTGTTATAGCTACTTTAAATAATTGTGATTATGAAAGTGATTTGAATCGCCACAGTGAATTTTTCGATTACAAAACGACGCACATTTCACGGATGCTACGTGATGTAAAAGTGGCGTCAGTACACGTGAAGAACCACAGAACAGTGCTTGATCACGTATTATTCTATATCTGCGAAGTAAAGGCTGTGTTATCAATTGTATTAAAGCCTGTAACATTTTCAACGAACATTGTGATTTTGAAGTGAAAGAATGAACTACTACACGATTTAGTTCACCACCCACGTGATCAGATTATTCTACACCATGTTCGAGACTAACATCATGGGCTATTGCCATCATGGTATGAGGGTGATGTATCTATTGGAACCAGCATGATGGTGGAGCTTCCAGGACAGCGAATGAGGAGGAAGGAACCCAGGATGCCATTCCCAGGCAAGTCCAGTACATCCACGAGGTTGACGACAGGGACAGATCGAACCCTGGTCTTTGGGAGAGTCCAGATGGGAATCTTGATGAGGATGACGCCGTTCCGGAGAGCCAGGGATGAATTTGTTCAACCCTTGTCGTTGAACAGAGGGCTGAGTGAGAGCTCCTCCATTTCGTGAGTTTTTGTACACCCTTTCTCGTTCTAGTTTCTGGTGGTATAGTAGGTTTAATGTAGTTTGTGAACCAACCGAACTCAGTGTCAGCCATTTTTATAGGTAGGGAATGTTACTAGTCTAATTAGATGCCATTTATTTCAGTTAGAGTGAGACACCCTTGGGTCAGACATTTTGGTCAACCCTGGTGCAGCTTGATGGACGTCGTAGAACGTCAATGCCTATCTCTTGCTAAACGTGACCGTAGTCATTTGAGGCTACTTTGTTTAACCCTATCTGGGGTGATTTTTCAAGTCTTTGCTGACTTTAGTTATGGCAATCAGATGCCATGGTTATATTTCTTTAACTGCATTTTTTGCAACCAGTCTTTGTTACACCCCTGACTTCGTTAGAACAGTCGTATCAGTTAGGTAATCGACTGTAATTACCAGTTTTGTAACTGCATTATATTTCATTTGAGATGTTGCTCAGAAGCCATCTGGTCAAGTGTGGACCTTATAAGTAAAAGGGATGTTTCGTTGTCTAGCATCGAACCCAGTTCCCAACGTATCATTAAGCAGATCCAGAGTGTGGAATCTGCGCCAATATTATTATTTTGTTTGTGTCATGTGAAGACACGTATTTATTTGATGTTGTACAAGCAACTATTGAAGTATTATATTTTTGAGAGCAAAGAGCTCCAGCAATGTGACATTGCTACCATTTAGACGTCTTTGGTGAAAGACGGAATTATATTATTGTATTCAGATTTATAGCGTGATTTTTATACACGTATTCTTCGAGGTTTATAACCTATGGTAAAGGTTTTATGATGAGGCCAGTTGTACAGTTTTTATTTTTGCTTAAATCGCCGGCCTTGATAGTTAGTGTGTGTTGTGTCAGACCGCGCAGGAATGTTGTAGCCGGCGGCGACATAAACTGGTTTGTGACCCAGTGCCCTTGAGAGCACGCTTGTATTATGAGACAGACATAGATTGACAGAAGACAGAATGCTTTTTGTATTCGCTCTTTCTTTCATTGCAATTTAGCTCATGGAACCCAATGTCCATCCTTGTATCTGATCACATGTTTTTATAGATTGTTTTTTGTTAGTTAAACGCACTTTTGCGTGTACCGTCGTTTGACGTGTACAGTTATGTCAGGTTTTATATAGTACGTTGTAGGCTGCCCTGTTAAAGGAGATATTTATTGTATGAAGGTATTTGTGTGTACCTTGTCCGGGATTGTTCCCGTTGACCAGATGTTATGGAGGGTGACTGAGTGTGCAGGCCCATCCCAGAGTTATTGAACGCGAGCTTTGCGCCGCTGGTAACTTGTGTTATTGTGTGTCCGAGTTGTTATTGCTCGTTGATTGTATTCCGACTTTTGAGTCGAGGCTTTTGGTGGAGATTGATCTCAGTGGAGACACTCCGTGCCCATGCTATTGTCAGTATTATTCGCCATAAACCAACGATAAACCTAAACCGACATCTTAATAATAAAACGCATAATTTTGGTAAAACAAAAGCTAACTAACGAATTATTTCTATCTAACTTTGTTCTTTTGCATTTGGAACCTGCTGACATGGCCGTGCTAATGAAGGTATTTCCCTTTGAGGAAATGACTAGGACAGCTGACACTTTTGAAGCGACCTAAACTTGCTCGAACCTTGAGTTCGTAGCTTGTGGAGCGCAGGCCATGCGATGTTAGACGTAGTCTTCACTACGCAGTCGTCACCGTAACTACACACATTAGATGACTAAGGCTTACAAAGAGTAAACCAAGGTGCAGGCAGGCATTTTAATAAAACTATTGTCTCTTATTAATTATTTATGATGTAAAAATGTATAAATCCTACATGTTACCTTCTTGTGTGCTGTTAGCACGTAGTTCCTAAGAATAACTAAATGTTTTTTTATATGGCTGTTCGCTTAGCTTTGAATGTAATTGTTTTCTGTTACGGACGTCATCGCCGTAAATTTTGTTATTAACTGATAGGACTTAGCTAGATGAATTAACGTTAAATATAAATGTGGAGATGGTATCATCCTAACTTAGATTTGTTTTGCTACCCTGTTAAATGTAAATTCTGATATTAGCTTAATTTTGTAACTTGACCTAGGGACTTGCGTCGTACCATTTTCCTAGTGTTGCTGTTGTTGCTTTGTTACTGTGAGATAGATCTTTCGCGAGGGTTTTCCGTAACTTCTCAGGTAGGGACCTGCTCTTTATTTTTGATTGTTTATTAGCTTGCGGATTAGCCGATTGAAACCCTCCGAACTAGGCTAGGGGCTTGTGAATTTTAATAATAAATTTTCACGGTGTTTTACATAAGTCTGGATGTTTATTTTCTCAGTCTAGTTTTTAAGGTGAACCTTTCCTTAGGCAGTCTATGACCATCGTCACCATGTACCACGATCCCTGTGGACTACAGATTCTCGTGCCGCTTTGGCCTATTAGGAAGTTCACCTGATCCTCACGGCAATTATGTCCGACGGATGAGATGTTAGGGAAGTCATTGCGGTTGTTGGCTATCCTGACAGATCCACCGATGGTCTCAATATAGTGTGTCTGTGGTGTACCAAATAGTCAACTGTACTTCACGCGACTATTTGCGGAACTACGCTTGAACTCATGGGCGCCCGCAGTGGGGGGAGGGGAAGGGGGCAAGAAGGGGCCATGGGCCCCTCCTGAAATCCCGAGAATATTTCTACTGTTCATTGCCACACCAGCTGATTTCATCAATTAAAGCTACTGATAGTTAACTGATTTAGTGTAGGGATAATTCCACAGTTTTATTTAACTTAGTAGTAACGGATAATTTGAAAATATCTCCAGTTATTTAGAAAATCGGCGAACTGGATTAACATTACCATTTTAATGAACTGCTTGATTCTTATTTTACTTGTTCCTAAGAAATGAACATTATGACGATGATTCACAAAAAAAATACTCCTCCCATTCAGGCCATAAAGATAATATGTACCCAACGGTTTTAGAGCAGCCAAATAATGAATAACCCGAAGCATGTAAGAAATGAAACGAAATTGCGGGGGGAGGTACGTTTCATCATCAGCTAGTGACAGGTAAAGAAACGAAAAATACAACTTGCGCCCCCCCCCCCCTTCTTCCCCTCCCAGAAAGAAATCCTGCGGGTGCTCTTGCTTGAACAGCGTGGGTTTACTTGTATAGGTATAGCATTGTATAGAATTGGGAAACTGAATATATTAAGGAACACTTAATTATTGAAAGATACTCATCTGTTCGCAAATATTTCATGTTTTTACTCAATACGGGAAACTGCCAAATTTCTTTCAAAAGTTAAAATTATATAAGCAGACACACAGCCAGAAGATGAAAGCTGCCTGGGCTAAGAAGAAACATAAATTCCTTACAAGAAGTCAAAACGAGCCCCGTGGTCCTCAGTAGGCCCAAACGAAAAGAAGAAGAAGAAGAAGAAGAAGAAGAAGAAGATAAGTTTTTCATGATGTGTCAAAATATTTGGTATTTCATGTATTTTTCATGGAGGAAAGAAAGAGAGAAGTTGCCTAGAGCTCGTGTCAGTGAAGCCAAGCGCTGAGTCCAAAGTGGGCGTAACATAGTGTTCTGTGAGTTGTATGCGGCAAAGAATTGTTCATGGTTATTTCGGAGTTTTTCTTAATAATGGCGTGTAGTGGCTATGGCGGTACGAATCGACAAAACAGAACATACCAGAAAGCATAAAAATAGAGGCCTATTACAGTATTTACGGTACTTGAAAGTTACAATATCAATTGAAGCTGAACCTTTGCAAGTTGCATCCATACAATTCTATTGCAGGTTGAGTTTATTAATATTATATTATATTGCACTAGCCAGCGCAGCGAAGGCATCACCTTCCGGTTCTTTCCTCTATGGTATTTGCCTATCATCAGTATATTTATCACACTCCATCCTTCTTATAAAATCGAAAATTAAAATTAAAAAACGAAACAAAAAAAAAAGAACTAATGAAATACCCATTAAAAATTGGCCTACGATTGTAATCCACGCGACTACTGACGTTGCATTTTCGAGCCGACCGTCCTAACCAATGGAACTTTCAGTCCTCCGGAAACGTCGCTGTGACCTGTATAGTTTTGATTTACATTACGCTTCATCAAGGTAATAAATACAGTATGTCCCTGATTTGCCGATCTCGTACATTGCGGTACCGGTATCCTTAAAAATACAGTTCTCGCCGCTATTATGTCACTCCTTACAATAAGTGATTCCTTCTCGTCATGCGTTTTCTGATATTTTCTAGTGCTACGCGTATCTTATACCGTATGTTTAGAATTAGTTAAAGTAAATGAAACTACCTGAGTATTATTGTAAGACAAATGCTAAATCACAATAGATCAGATTTCTGTACCGGGACCTTCCTTTTATCAGTCTAGCGAGATAGCATCGCAGCGGAAAAATGCATGCGTAGCCGGGTGACTCATTGCCGAGAGATTTATTGCTGCGCTACTAAGTTGCAGACGAAAAAAAAAGAAGGACCCTGTACTTTTCATTAATAAGTGTATGATAAAAAAAGGTTTATTAACAAAACTGTATATAGACTTTACCGTTACTAAAATCTAACAGGGGGCGTGGTGGCGCAGCGGTCAAGCTGTATGCCTCTCACCAAGGCGGACCGGGTTCGATTCCCGGTCACTGCTTGTGAGATTTTCGATGTGAAATGCCATGTCCTGTGGTTCGGATTCCACGTAAAGCGGAGGTCCCGTGGCTTATGATCGCGAGATTAACGGTCACGTTAAACTACAAGCTTCCTTTCCTTTTTTTTTTAAATCTAACATTAGTACACAATGACCAAACGAAGGTCTGTTGGGACTACAAACATACAAAAAACTGTAAATTACATGAAGCAATGTCTTACATATCGTAATAAAAGACGTAATATTACAAATGGAAATATAGCGCTACAAAAAAGTAAACATCAAGAACAGTATGACAGTGGTGATTGTTAGCTGGCAAAATTTAAATAGGATAAGTAATTTTGAATGTAACACATAATCACAATTTACAAAAATATCACTAACACTTACATGCAAATAGTTACAAATTACACGAAATAATATTGAACAAAACAATGACATATTAATCCAAATCAATTTATAGTAATTGCAATCGTTGTCGTGACAAAATAAACATAATTAATTTGGAAAGTAACTTACACTCGTAATTTACAAAGATGTTACAAACACTTTTATACTGATCGTTACAAATTGCATGAAACAATATCTTACAAAACGCAAAGATTCAATGACATCCTAAAGTTCAATTATAATAATGCAATAATTGTGACAAAACTAACATATTCTATGATTTAAATCACTTTTAAAAAAATGTATAAAACTAACATAAAGAACTTAAAAAATAGTTTGTACTCATAATTTACATTAAAAACACTCCGATCTTAGACAAGAGGCCGAAAATCGGTTACAAGCTTTTATATACAAATGGTTGTGAATTACATACACAAATTACATTTTATTTACAGTTTTGTTAGCCTTTTTCTCCTCAGCCATCCTTTGGGCTCCCACTATGTAAGCAGGGTTTCTTATAGGCATGGAGCGGCTGTGTCTAGGGTCAACTATTTCTGGAAGTAGGCAGTCCAGATAAAATCTATGTAACTTTGGTAGCATTTCATTTTTCCAAAATGCCTCATCTCGTTCTATTTTTGCTGTTTTGATTCCTTTTGGGGTCCACAAGGCAAAAATGCAGTACTTCCTTTTTGTCACTTGAAGTTGACCTTGTATTTGGAAATAGAATATGTGATTTTTTTGTACTTCCCCGATGTCTCCCTTCTTGTTTACTGCCCAAAAAGTGACCTTGCGTTTCTTAATAGCTTCGTCTGGAGTTAAGTCCTTAGCCGACGTAGGGCACTTTATTTCTATGACTGTATCATCATTGACTAGCCCGTTGGGACTGGCTCCGAAAAAAGGAAACTCTCTATCGATAAAGAGACCACATTTTTATATTTTTCGTCAATCAAAAAAGCGAGTTCGTTGCGAGCTGACTCCTCGTTCCTTCGGCCATACTCCATTGCCTCGCAATCAAATGCAGTGTAGAGGATTTGCTTCACTAATGGCTCGCACCCCGTTGTTGCTCTAATATTACAAACTCGCCCAAAGTTCGACGCAGTGAGTATGTTTCTGCGGAGTTCTAGCCATTCGTTACAGTCACTTTGCTGATTTGTTTCTCGTTCAATTCTTTCAAATTCTTCCTTTGATCTGTGTAGACTTTTCAGGAACTCATCCGATTCCTTTTTCATCACCTCTTCGTCGATATCGGGTCTTTGTGCCGCCGGGCCATAATCCTTCTCTTCATTGATTATTGAACTAAGTAATGACTTACGACATCTCTTTTGGTTCTTCCGACTATCAGCCTTCCTTTCTTTTTACCTCTGTGCCTTTCGCAAACGATCTTGGACTTGAACTATACAGTGTTTTGTGAAGCTTGTAATTGGCCATGCCGGAGTTGTGCTGAACAACAGCAGCAGAACAGCGCCCCTGGTATGACCCGGTCGATGCAAAATTTATTCTTTTCCCGCCAATGAACTTAGCAACTATGGAGTTGTAATGCTCAACATAGTTGCTATTTACATCGGCGAGCAAGCTGCAGCTGTGACGGCTAACATCCCTGAAAACATCCGAAATCAATGCGTACAGACCAACAGAAGCGAGTTGAGGCACAAGGTTAGAATCGACTGGAGCAGTTGTTGTGTCTAGCTCACAGAAGTAGCCCCTCTCTGCACACCCCTTGTGTTCACCAAACACGTGGCTAGGGATATTGAGTATGTCTTTCCTCAGGTTTTCAATTTTTTCATTTATGAGCCGGTCTTCTCTTATTCTGTGCTCAGTGGCTTTGGTCAATGCAACCCTGCAGCGTAACAAATTGTTCCCAATCTTTTTGCGAAGCATGACTGAAGGTTTCTCAGTTTTGGAATTGGCAATATTCCTCAAACGAGTGCACATATTTCTTAGCAAATGGTTCTTACACTCTACCTTTTCTACAGTCAAACATTTATACGGCCTAGTCTCTAAAATTCTTTTGTACACGCTGCTATCACCATCTGCGATAAGCTTAGCATACCTAACTTTGTGCATTTCCTCACTTCTCTGGAAGCCCTCGCAAATGATCGCAGCTTCCATACTTGTAGAGCTCTGAGTCATGTTCCAATTCTTATAGCAGGTGTGTGTCTTGGCCGCTTCTCCTTTTGTCTCGGCGCGGGCGCAAGTTGTACAATACTTGTTCTTTACGCCGATGAAGAGCATCTTATGGTGCGGTGACCGACGATAGCTGCCTACAAAAACAAAAATAAATACAGTATAACCTGCATAGTTATTATGATACACAGTAAGATAATATTTCAAATTAGGTAGAAATTAAATAAAAGTGAATTAGGCCTATAAGGATTATTTCAGTCCAACTCAGATCAAAATCATCTAAAACTTTTTTTATGAACGTAATGTTATTTAGGCAGAAGAAACCCCTAAAACTAAGATACGGGAAGAAGTCTGGAGATACAGTTGGACGTTTTTCTGACATACTTGCTGAATTTCGTCAAAATCGATCCTCTCGTGTAGCCGCTAACCCATTACACAGTCACACTAAAATTCTTATTTTTACTTATTTCAAAATGTCATCTTATTATTCCAGTGGAAGCATTATTTTTGGAATTCTTTTAAAATCACATACGAACACAAATGAAAAGTAAGAACTTAAATTTAAAATTATAAATGTTGTACGAATTGGCGGAATCCAGCTCGTACTTAGGTAAATTTTAGCTGTGAAACTCGCTGACGAAGTTTGAGTTGCGCGCCGACAAGGTAAGGCTACTCTTGAATTTGACGCGCTAAAAAATTCTGCTATCACAGAAATACTACTTTTATCAAAAGCTACTTACTTAGGCCGTTGATACACAAAGAGAACAGAGCAAACTATGTAGCGCCACTAAAATGCTTCGGTTCAGTATTTGCCTACGTCTCTTGCCATATACAGTACGGTAACTTATAACTTACCACGCCAGATAAAGCTGAGTAGTTGGTGCGATACGACCTCTTGCACCAGGCACCGTCAGCGACCACAGTGATAAGCGGGACGCCATCCTTATCTACCTCGCCGAGCTCCATACCACAAACACTGGCAGTGTTGACGTCCATCAGGTTGTTATGTGATTTTTCAGAATGAACTGTTTTTCTTAAACCACACATGTTACACATGAAAACGAAAATACTTTTTAAGCCTTGACGTTTTTCAGAAACCACTTCCATATTGGCGAAAGTGCAACCAAACGGGCTGTGTTTGTCTAAATCTTTGATCTGGTCTAAAAAGTCAACAATATTTACAACTCTTCTCCCGCTAAGTTTCAGTGAGACGCATTGTGGTTTTCCCAATACTGGTTGTTCTTGTTTTTCTTGTACAGCTTCCGGCTCATGTGTCTCTATCAAATCAGCCTTCTCCTTGCTAAAAATAAAAAAAGCATCCAGTACTGGTACTGAAAAAGTCGTTTTTACAAAGTATATTTAGGGTTATTTGTTGATCATTATTTGTCTCTCTATAATGACACGCATATCGGACCTAGATCATGTCAGATAGATGTGTTCAGGGAATTCTCCACAATAAAAAGATATTTTTTACATATTGCCTAAGGCTCAGTAAAGAAAATCAAGCAAAGATTAAAAACACAAAATCAGCATTTTTATACTAAAAGTTTTACTGTCAATATGAATAGTATAATTAGCATATCAACTAACTGACAGTCAATAGCTGATCCAGAATAAACGACATAGGAATACCCGCGGTTAAGTAGCTTAGCCCTCTTTCCATAACATTTGAAACATTATTAACAAAATGGTAAATTCTGAGGCATTTGAATTATGTTATGGGTGTTACATCCCTTTTAACTACTGCGGCTTCTAAAAGACGCCTAGGTGCCGGAAGTTTACCCCGAAGGGGATCTTTAATGTGCCAGTAAATCCACTGACATGGCGCCCTCGCATGCCAACTGACTACGCCAGGATTCGATCCTGCAACCTTGGGAACAGCAGGCGAACACTTCGCTGAGCCCCGCAGCCAGTTAGTCTGAGGCATTTAAAATTTTATTGATAGTACATTTTCAGAAAAAGTAAAATATTATAAGAAAAGCGGTGTAGCCTATATAAGGTATTTTAAGCTCGATTTTGGCCGTAATTTACATTAAGCTAATTGTTTCTAAAACTACAGTATTTTTGTCTACCTACACCTGCAATAATTGTTGCTGTTAATATTAAACCACAAAAAACAATTACAAAACGAAAGGCAAACATTAAATTTCTCAGTTTTCATCAGTTACTAAACAATTTTTTACTATAACTTAATATTCATTAATGAAAACAAACTTAACAATAAATATTGTATTTATTAGAATGACGGTGGCCCCATGCGGTGGCCCCATGGTGTTGGGGTAGAGCGTGGCTGCCTCTCACCCGGAGGCCCCGGGTTCGATTCCCGGCTCCGTCAGGGATTTTAGAAACTGACGTGAGGGCAGGAACGGGGTGCACTCAGCCTCGTAAGGACAATTGAGTAGCTCTTTGACAGTGAGACAGCACCCCGATCACGGAAACCAAGATTAACGGCTGAGGGGACACGATGCGCTGATCACGCGTGACCCCAATATCTGCAGGCCAAATGGCCAGGCAGCGGTCGCTTGGTCGGCCTAGGCCCTTCATGGGCTGTAGTGCCAGAGGTTATTATTATTATTTTATTATTTATTAGAATGACAATTTATAGAATACTTACGACCTTCGATTTATTTTTACTGGGTTCTTGAAAAGATAACTCGAATAAATGAATTCATAATTATGTAATTATTTAGTTAGTTATTATTAATTCTAAGGACGGAATAGCGGGGTCATCTGCTCTGATAATTATGAGATGACAACACTGTTTTATCAATTTGTTCAAAATTATAGTTTAAAAAATTCAGTACTTTATTTTCCAATAATTAGTGTATGGGACAAAATTATTTAAGAATAATATAGGGTATTGTTCAATAGTGCTTACCTTCTTTCATCGTTGTATCGTTGTAGCACTGGATTTAATCTTCTTTTCTTCCGCCAAGCAGAAAGAGGCATCCGAGTTTTGCCCATCACAATAAATTACAATTTAACTCGTTGAATTAATAACACTGTACACAGAAAATGAACCTACTAACAGTTCGTTTAAGAAACGAAAGTAAACGCAGTAGAATCCTATTCAACGAATACAATACATCAGCTGTAAGTCTTGTTCTCAGCGCTAGAAATAACTTGTCACTCTGCATTACCGACCCATTACGCCTGCGCTCTTGCGGCTAAGTAGCAAACTTCTACGGCAGCGGCGTTACGACTGAAAGTGTAGGGCATTAAAAACTGCTTCTTTTATAGAAACACGCAGGAGGAAAGCAAGATTCATCTCTATAGAAGCATTCTTAAACAAATACCCTTTACAGCCATGCAACTTTTCATCACTTTTGACAGTCACATTGATTTTTAATTTCTGAAGTAAAATCTGTGAAAAATAGGCCTTGCCTTATGGGAAAATTGCTTCTCAGTTTCAATGATACAATATGTTATTATCAATGAAATCTCATTTGAAAAGTTTAATAAGTGCTATTGAAGGTATTTACGTGATTTGAAAGTGAAGTTTTGTTTAATTTCAGCCATTGACTTATTTAAAACGTCGATTTTAACTCTCTCTCAATGCTATAAGCAGAGCCCGCCACGAGCGGCCGGCCGGCTGACTTTAGCGCCCTCTTAACTTGAGGTGAAGAATCAGCTGTTCGTTAACGCCACGGGGTGCCATTATTAAAATTTTGGGAGATAGAAACACACCCTAAGAGGAGACTGGAGTTTTATGGGCACCTCCGGAGAATGGATGAGAATCGAATAACGAAAAGAATCTTTAATTACATCAGCAAGCAAAAGGCGACTACAATGCGGGTAGAAGTAAATACATGGAGTAAGTTGGCATACATACAAAAGACAGCTGAAATAGGCCTGTGTTTCGAGCTAAAATTGATAACTTCAAAGGGTTCAAGGATAGACCCATAGAACGACCAGAGGAAAGGAGGAGGAACCACAGCAAAAGAATGAAGAAATTCTGGGTGAAGAAAAAGGAACTAACCAGCAAATCAATTGTTTCCTGTGGCCCACAGTAGGCCAAATTCGAAGAAAGAAGAAGAAACAAAAATGTAGGGAATACCAAACAACAGTGTCAAGCTGGCTAGATGGTCATGGGTTCGTTGCACTAATGGGTGTTGCGGGAAACATGAAGCAATTGACTGCGACAAATTCAAAGAGTCTGTACACACAAGAGAGGGGAATCGTGCATTCTGTAGGGCAAACTGTAGAGCTTCATAGATAGCAACGAGCTCTGCAGTAAAGATGATATAAGTTCGTGCCAAAGAGATCTTCATATTTGCACCATCAATGATTTAAGCTGAACTAACTTTCTCGTCCACCTCCGATCCATCGGCGAACATCCAGAAATTGATGAACTGTGCTGTTCACCTAAAGACCTCGATGTAGACCTAGCCAAATTTCCGGACATACGACACCTTGTTAGGAGTCTGGATCATAAAGGGACCTGCAGCCACTAGTATTTCATTACACGAGCTATCAAACCTAATACCAACCGGCTGGTTGGTGTACCTCTGGCGGGATCAGGTTTTGAATAGAGATTGATAGCTAGGATAATGCATCATTTGATGCACATTGGCAGCATATGATAAAAGCATATCTTGGCGTCTGACACAAAGAGGTGGAACACCTGATTTGGTGAGTAGGCTGGAAATCGGGCTGGTACAGAAAGCATTGGCTATCAGCCTAATTCTGCTATACTGTCCAGCATCTTCAAAGTTGCTGAGCTGTACGCTGCAAAATCATAGTCTAGTCGGGACAGGCTGAGGGCTTGGTAAAACAGTAACAGGATCAAAGCTATCTCAAATTATCAGTAATTTGCTGCCTTTGGTTGATTTCAAGGACTTTTGTTGTTGTCGTTGTGTGGTCTCCTGAGAGGCCGAGTGCAGGTCCCTCTAGTCGACCTGCCCGCCGGGATGAGAGATGGAATGATAAAGATAATGAAACTGGACAAGGCTGTGGAAGGAAGCGGCCGTGGCCCGTCAGTAGGTACTGTCCCAGCATTTGCCTGGTATTGAAAATGGGAACCCACAGAAACCCATTTCAAGAACGATCGACGGTGGGGCTCGAACCCACGCGTCTACCGAGTCAGCTGAGAGCTTGGCGCCATGACCTAACACTGCGCTTTACCGAGTGTAGCCACTGCTGTCGGTATGTTTCAGGAGCTAGAATATTGTGATTGTGTACTATTGTACGATACCAGAATAAAAACATTATTTTGATGTCTGTAATAAGGTAAGATTTTAGATGAAATTAGAAAATTGTGATTGGGCCGAATGAATAGTTGCTGTGTGCATCGCAAGAAGCAAACAGTACAACCTTCTAAGAAAAGTGCATAAAAGAGCTCAAGTGGTCCAATGTAATCAAAGTTAAAAAAATAAAAGTAGCCTACATACATTTATTTTCATTTGAGACTGTTTTGCCTGTCAGCATCCAGTCTGGTCTGCAAGTCTCTGCTTGCGAACAAGTACCCTCCATGATCATGCATTAGCAGTCAGCACTGCGGCTTCCTCTTCTTCTACACCTCTCGCTTTGAAATTGTTCGAAACTGAATCTAGCCATTGCCTCCTTGGTCTACCGGTACCTATGCTTCTCTTTCACCCTGCAGCGAAATTATTAACTTCTTTGGTAACCTCTCTTTCCTCATTCTTTTCACATGACCCCAACATCTGAGTCGGCTCATACGAACAGCTTCATCTAGCGTGTTAATTTCTATCTTAGCCCTTATCTCTTAATTATGAGTACCTTCCTGCCATTGCTGCAATCTATTTGTCTCAACAATCATTCGTGCTACCCTCATATCAGTTACCTCTTGCTTATGTATCGGATATCCTGAATCTATCCAGCTCTCACTTCCATACAGCAAGGTCGGTATAAATACTGAGCGATATAGGGAGCGTTTCATTGCTACAGTAACTTCCTTCTTGCAGAATACTGTAGATCACAACTAAGTACTCACTGCATGGGGTTTTCTGCACCTTGACTCTATTTCCTTTCCCATACTACCATCCTGAGAGAATGCACAGACTAAGTACCGGTACCGTACTTAATATGTTCCACCTGCTCTAATTTAGTTCCTCCTATTTGACATACTATTTTCTTGTGCTTCTTTCTTGCCGGCAAAACCATCATTTTTGAAATGCTGATTTTCATACCTTATTTCCTACATTTCTGTTCAAGGTCTAAAATTTTGACTTGTAAGCTTTTGACGGAGTCTTGTCATTACAATCAAATCATCAGCATAGACCAGAATGCTGGTTTCCATCTAATTGAATCCCAACCAACCAGTTTATGCCCTTCAGCAAATAGTCCATGTAAAAAATAAACAGTAGTAGTAGTGGTGGTGAGAGATTACAGCCTTGCCTCACTCCTGTAACAATCTTGAACCAAGAACTAATTCTACCATCACTGCAGTCTGATTATCAACATAAATAATGTTGATTGTCTGTAGCAGTCTTCCCTCGATACCATATTCCCTGTGGATCCTCAGCATCTTCACCCTGGGTACTCTCTCGAATGCCTTCTCTTACTAGATCTACTAACACAAATGTCTATTCCTCTCGTAACATTCCTCTATAACTTGGCGCATATTAAATATTTGATCTTGACATCCTTGTTGCGATCTAAAGCCACTCTGGTTTTCATTCATCTTACTCTAGGCCAATGATCGAACTCTCCTTTCTACAATGCACAGGACACATCAAAGAAATGCCACACTAATTATTGTAATCTTCTCTGTTACCTTGTTTATAAGTTGGGGCAATTACTGCTTTTGTCCAGTCAGAGGGTACATTTCCTAGAACCCATGCCAATTCGATTATCCTATGCAACCATTTCAGCTGTGCTTTCCCTCTATACTTCACCATTTCTGACCGAATTTCATCTACCCCTGCCGCCTTGTGACATTGTACAGTAGTTTAATTACCACCCTCTCTACTTCTCAACAGTAACTGTAATTATTTGGGTAACTGTCCTGGATTGTGAATATATTACATATGTATATTGATACAATTTACAAAGAAACTATAATCCATGTTTCTCAATCTATTTTACCAGTGTTTCACCCCAGTGCACCATTGGGCTTATTAGTTGGTAAGTACACTTCTTCTTCTTCTTCTTCTGCTTCTTCTTGTGCCATATCCTCATTGGATGTTAGTTAGTTATTGTTATTTTAAGGGGCAGAACTATGAGGTCATCTGCCTCTCTCATTGGATGTTGATTGTCTACAGGGCAATTTCTTTTACCAGCTTGGAATAGTTCAGGAGTGTTTATTCCATACCATTTGCGTAGGTTCTTTAGCCTTCCTCGACCTCTCCTACCTTCAATTATGATCTGTAGGAGTTTATATATTTATCATTGCAAATGATATGGCCAAAGTATTCAAGATTTTTCTGTTTGTGTTATGCAAATCCTTCAGTTCTTTATGCAGGCGTTACAGCACTTCCATGTTACGTACTCTATCGATCCATAACATTCTGAGCAGGCGCCAATAGCACCACATCTCGAAGGCTTGAAGTCTTTTACTGGTGTTCTCCGTGATGGTCCAGGCTTCGATAGAGAAAAATTAACACCATAGTAACCGGATACGAAGAGCAATATTAAAGTCTCTGTTGCACAGTGATTTTTTAATTTTCTTGAATGCAGCTCCAGCCAATTCAATGCGGGATAGCATTATTCCAATAATGATCAAGTATGCATCCAAGGTATTTCACGTGTTGAGCTAGTTCCAGTGTTGTCCCAGCTACAGTAAGATTAACAGGTGGAATTACATGTTTGCTCAAAACCATTAGTTTTGTCCTTTTCGTATTCAAATTCAGAACTCTCTTGCACGGTGTTGTACTACAGAGTTTAGTAAGGTATGTAGATCTTCAGCACTTGTTGCAAGCAGAGCTGTATCATCTGCATACTGCAAATAATTTATGGTGTTTCCATTAACAATACCTTACTGTTTTCCTTCCTGTGCTTCAGAAATATTTCCTCAGAGTAGATATAGAAAAGAAGTGGAGATAGAGCATAAGACTTGTCTCACATCTCGTTTTATATTTTCTACCACCGGTGTTGGTGCAATCTACTTTTACTGAAGCCGTCTGATTCCAGTACAAGTTGACAAAAATTCGTATGTCTTGCTCATCTAGACTAATATCATATTTCACACAATCAAATCATAGTTGATAAAGCAAGCATAAACATCTACAGATATATCTATATTTCTATACACCAAAACCTGCATCACCAGTATGCCTCTCTGGTGCCAAATCCACTACGGAATCCTAACGGTATTTCCTATGTATGCTTCACATTTGCTGTATATGCTGGTTATTTATTTCAAGTCATAAGCATAGCAAAAAAAACATAGGAAACAAACCAAAGGTTGATAAAATATAATACAATGTAACACAAATCTAAAATGACAAACTAAACAATATCAGCCCAATATTGTGCAACAGTAACAGCGTTGTCTGAAGCATCAACAAGCTCTTGTGAGGAATATGATGTAGGACATCTAGGACAGTTAATTAAGTGTTTAGTTGTCTGTCCCTCCCCGCAGTCACACAAGGTGGAAGATTCCTTCAACAAGCCCCATTTGAACAGGTTGTCCTTAGTTCGTCTGACGCCACTCCTGAGCCGATTTAAGGACTTCCACACTTTGCAGACTTGATTTCCACCAGGAGGAAGAAGGTTCTCAGAAGGAACCATCCAATCATTACAATCAGATCTTGCTGTCCACTGATATAATCTGGCTGCTCCAGGCTGACCGTTGAGGGGAGTAGTAGTTCTCATGAAGCTCTTCCTAGATTTGAGCCTACTAAGTGTGGCTGGTAACCCCAGTGTTATGTTCTGCTTTATGTCTCTCAAGTTTGGCTGCAACTTCACGCCTTACATCTGGAGTAGCAATCCCCGCTAGCTTGTGGAGTTTATCAATAGGTGTAGCTTTGAGACATCCCGTTACTATCCTGCAGGTTTAATTTAGAGCCACATCAACTTGCCTTGTATGAGATGATTTGCGCCACACAGGGCATGCATATTCAGCTGCAGAATAACACAAAGCCAAGGCTGATGTTCTTAGTAAATTGGGAATCTGCACCCCATATACTGTCAGTAAGCTTTCGCAAGATGTTACGAGCAGCAACTTTCTGCTTGGTGTTAGTGCAGTGTTTACTGTAGGTCAACGTTTGATCTGAGGTAACACCCAGATATTTGGGGTAGAAACAATGTTCAAGCTCTTTATCTTCCCATAACACTGTAAGCTTTCTATAGGCTTCTCGATTTCGTAGGTGGAAAGCACAAATTTTAATTTTAGCAGGGTTCGGTCTCAAATTATTGACTCTATGGTACTCCGAGGTCCTTCAGAGCAACAGTCGACTGGTTTTCTACTGCCTCAAAATCTCTGGCCTGTGTGACTAAAGCAAGATCATCTGCATAGATGAAGCTCTTTGTAAGAGAAGGTTGAGGCTGATCATTTGTAAATATGTTGAACAATATGGGGGAAAGGACACTACCCTGAGCAAGACATTCCTTTGACTTCTCCATCTACTCTTTCTACCTTGGAACTCCACATAGAATCGCCGATTTTCTAAAAGCGTCTGCACAGTTCTGGTGAAATTAATGTCTCTGGTGATGTAGTGGACTTTGTGCAGTAGTTGTTGATGCTGAATGGTATCATATGCTGCTGTGAGATCCACGAAGACAGCCCCAGAGATGTATCCTTTTCAGGAAGATCTTGAGGACATGACTCATTAAGCTTATGATTCTATAATCCCCACGAGGTTTTGCTGCTGCTTTCTTTGGAATGGTATTAAAAGTTGACGTCAACCAGTCAGAAGAGATATTTTCACTTGTATACACTTGGCTGAATAGCCTTTTTTGGGGGTATACAGTGATTGGTCTTCTTTAAGTATGTATAATATTTTATAAAGAGCTGGAAGGAAAAGCAATGTTGTCACACAGGTGACCACACTTGACTAACTTACACATCATAGAATAAACTAACTTTTTCATACAATGTGATTCTCTGCAAATCATAAACACTAACATTAACTAGGCAAGCTAAACATATTTCTAAATATTTGTACAATCTCAAACTTCAACGCTAGTGATCAGATGACCACGTGACGGTCGAAACGTGTAATCATAAAATTAATTGAGAAATTCAGTGTGGGTTGACAAATGGCATAATGTCATCATTAGTGATGAATTGTTCCTCTGTCTTTCTCGCACTGATAGCCACAATCCTGTGCTACAACATACGAAGAGAGAAGTGCCCTGACATTATTGTCGAGAGGCACAGAACCAACTCTGGGCATTATGGTCTGGGGAGCTATCGGTTATAATGTAAAATCTCAATTAGGAATTGTTGAGGGCAATATGACTATAGTTTGCTTGATTTGAATGGAATAGTGAATTCCTGTAAACTGGCAATTGGCCATGGCTAATAGATTTCTATGATGGTGGCGTAGGTTCAATTCCCAGCTCTGTCATGAATTTTAATTCTAGTATGAGGTTTGCAAGCATCTAGAGGACAGTTGACAGGAGAGATAAGTAGTGGATTCATATCCTATTCTCGGTCATTGTAGAAATGGTTATCCGTAGTTTCCCAAAGTAAATTCAGATCTCAGCTGATTCCTTCCCAACCTAACTCCTAGTTACAAGTACTGTACGGAGCTCAGAAGAATGCGAGCGTGTGGTGAGGTGGAGGACAATGTCATACAGTCATTCATTGCTATGGCGGGTGAGTTAGCCGTGGTCGTTACGGCGTGGCTGTAGGCAGTCGCTCACATCCGGGAGGCGAGGAGGTTTGAATCCCCCCGCCGGCAACCTTGAAGATGGCCTTCTGTGGTTTCCCATCTTCCTTCCAGGCAAATGCCGGGGTTGGTTCCTAACTATAGGCCACAGCCGCTACCTTCCAACTCCTCGTCCTTACATTTAAACTTTCCTCCCCAGACAACACTCCACATGCGGCGGTACTTGTAGCTCACCTCATGGGTGTCCGCATAGAAGCAGCTACAGCCTCTGGTGAGCCGAACATGTCCTCGGACACTCCCGGCACTAAACGCCACACGCTAAATAAATAAATAAATAAATAAATAAATAAATAAATAAATAAATAAATAAATAAATAAATAAATAAATAAATATATATATTGCTATGGCAACCTGCTTCCTTCACGGCAGAATATATATCGGCCCGTTGTGCACTCAGAAGGACGAGTGGACACTGTTCGGAAGTTATGGCACAATGTTTTTGGGAAGATATATCACAATGTTATCGCTAGCTACATTCCCCTGTCTAGCATTCTTCTGAGCTCTAGTAATGTCACTACAATAACCCAGGTCATCAGATAGATTCCACACACATTCAAGAATCCAGGGGTTTCTAAATGAAACATAGAAACATCACTTGGGCTGGCATTGTTAAAAGATTACACATTACTGTTCTGTCAAGGAAATACAGTATATTATGTTTACTCTCCACCTGTTTCATGCATCTAGGATAATCCCTAAATTGTTCCATCATGAAAAACTAACAAGCATTTGCATTGCTGTTAAACACAGTGGTTTTACAGTTAATTAATTACATCTTTACTGCATAAAGTGATGGTTATATACTCCCCACCCTGATAAACATAGCCTCCCTTCCAACCTTTTGGAAATGAATAGCAGACACCCTTCATTTCAGTTGAAACAATGCCTCTGAGCTCTGTAGGCATTGCCAGAGCCATCAAGAGATCATTACTACCGCGGATGAGGCTTGGAATCGAATGCAGCAGGTGTGGGATGTAAGAGGACAGTTCAACAACACCTCAGAGAACAAAGTATTCAATCAAGGTGAACTGGTATGGGACCTGATCTGACGGAGAATACAGAGTCACCCAACTTCAGTTTGCTTGTCAGCACGCCCAATGGAGCCGTGTACTGTTCTTTGAAGAGCTCAGGTTCTCCCTGAAAATCTCCAGATGGTAGGGAGTGTGTCAGGAGATAACTCTGGAGAGTGATTTACGAAGTGCACAGTATCCATAAGGGCTCCATGATGATGTGGGGCGGCATTGCCATATAGGATCGGATAGACTGGTTCTCATTGAAAAAGGCAGTGAGATGGATTCGTGTTCATGCATGACAATACTTGTCCACTGCAGCACAATATGTATTACAGTGCTTAGCCTGATCACAGTCCCAACTTAAACCCTCATAGAGGATCTTTGGGATAGGTTGGCAATATGCATCCGAGTTCAAGATGTGCTCCAGAGGCATTATGTGTTCTGCAGGCAGCATTTCAAGAGGATTGGGATTAACTTCATCAGAGAAATATCAGAGCCCTAACTCAAATGATGGCCCAGAGAATGGTGGCTGTGATTACGATCAGAGGTGGACACTAGATATTGAGAGTTAGTTTGTTCCACTGGACGAAAGTGTCAGCATAATCATGATATTTTTTCGCATTGGTGATGTATAGAAGTGAGTAAAATATAAGCAACAAAATTGAAAAAAACAACAATAAAAAGTGTGCATTTATTAAGTTATTATTATTTATAACTATTTTTGTAAATGACAGATCCAAGGTATATAGTATTATTTGTGAAGCCATTTGCCATTATAACTCATTATTATAATTTTTTGTAATAACTGGTGTTTTTCTTTTTTTATGCATTCTCTAGAACAAGAAACACATAATTGTACCGTAGTTCATGCCACCCAAGTTTTATGTCGTAATTGCCAATACAAATTTCCCCTTGTACCTAAAAGACCATGGCCAATTGAAACACATTATTTAAAGTAGATATCATCTCTTCAATTACTTGCCATGAACCCGTACAGTGTAACTGAAGGAAACTACTAGAGATTATGACAAGCATGTGACCATTTACTTAATTGAAAGCCATTTAAGAGTATTCCGACTTGACAACATGGAGGTATATAGGAAAGAACGAAGACTGTAATTATTACTACTTGATGGCACATAGGGACACAATGAGTTTTGTATGCAGGAGAGTCCATGTGATGCAGCACAACAGTAAGGTGGAGGAACATTCACTTTCCTTGTTACAGAAATGTTCACACCAGATCCCACATTAATCTCCCTCCCAGGAGTACTGCAGTACCATCCTCCTTTCACCTCAAATCTGTTAGGTTTACACAATGAAATAATAATCGCGGTCTTCCATACACTCCCAAGCATCAAATTCATTAACCACAATCTCAAAAGCTATCTACACATCAGTGTGTGTACTTCAGCCTGTTGTTGTCATGGTGTACACAATTAATATTTTAACTTTCGCAAAATATACAAATGCAACAATTTTTAATAAACCTGGTATTTGGTGACTTTCTGCAAGACAGAAATATTGGTACTGTACAGGACATGGTGTGAAATGAGGGAATAAGTGTTTCTTTATAGGGGTATTATATTCTTGCTTGCACATTGGTCCATTTCCACACACAATGCTGCACTGTAATGATGAAATTAATGGCTAGAGAGATACTTTTTTTATACTTTCAATGCACGAGAAAAAATGGTCAGAATTTACAACAGGACTCCACTTGCAACTACATTGTAGGCCTATACAACGTATCATCACTCTTTTCATAACTTTCTTATTACTGGTACTACTGCACCCTACTCCTTTGCAAAGCATTTTCTAGCCCCAAATCTAGAATAATGCCAGTTTCTTCGAATAAAATATCAAGAAAGATCTAGGTCATATAATCACCGACCATTTTGTAGGCCTAATACTCATCTCAAAAATTTTAAGTACCAGTTACCCGTGTATCTAGCATTTCAGTCATCTCCGACATTTAAGGACAGATGTGCTACTTGTTACATTCCTTAAAACCACATATTTAACATAACCTAATCCATCTCAATCAGGTACTGTATCAAAGTATGAAATGGTTCTAAACAGTGGCGTCGAAGATTACGAAACTAAACCACAAAAAAGTGTCATACACAATATCTACAGTATAATTACACTGTATAGCAGCAAATACTTTAAAGTGAACAGAATTATTGAAACCGTAATTGAACAATAGCCTACCATAACCTCCATGAGCGAATTTCTTTGTCAGAAAAATACCGCTACCGATTCATTAGATGCGGTATGTACAAGTGCAGCCTAATCATAAATTGTCTGACAAAAATTGCATTTCCATCGAAAGTAGAATTATTTTACCGTAGTAAAATATCACTGAAAGCTTCATCTACACAATTTCATTCCACAGTAGCCTACATCATTGTGGAAAACAATGAATCGTCACATCAGAGAAGTTTAATTCCGTGAAATAGGAATCTCCGTTCCGCGGGCTTATAGGTCGTGTTACAAGGACATTTTGTCGTCCTGACGTTTCGCTGAATACTGCGTTCAGCATGTTCACAGGTTACATAAAGCGAGGTAAAACAAGTAAACAGAAGATATATAAATAGTCAACAACCCACATATAGAGGCTACCATAGCAACGGCGTACCACATAAAAGTAATGCATCAAGGACAGGGCTGCTCGTCTGTTGCATCTTCTCGTCTACGACGGTCAATAAGGGCAGTCTTGAGGGGATTAAGGACTGGAAGCCAAGCTCTGTTCACACGTTCTGCTTCCTCCTTAAGATTGAAGCTGTTAGTATGCTTCAGGATTTCAATGGCCTCCCTTTGTAGCCTGGCATGATAAGACACCGTGGTGGACAGAACTTCGGTGTCTCCATATCTTATATCGTGACCTGCAAGTAGCGAGTGTGCTGCTACAGTGGATTTATCTGTTTGTCCCAGCCGGCTGTGTCGTTCGTGCTCCTTGAGGCGAGTGGCAATACTTCTTTTCGTTGTTCCAATATATACTTGGCCACAATCACACGGGATTTTATAAACCCCTGCCGCGGTATGAGGATGTCGCTTATCTTTAGCGGACCTAAACATGTCCTTAATTTTTCGTGTAGGCCTGTATATGGTCTTTATATCATGGGACTCGAGTAGCCTCCCTATTCTGTCCGTAACCTTTTTTATATATGGAAGAAAAGCTCTAGCCAGGGGCATCTTGTCTCCAATTACCCTTGTAGTTGGACGTCTCAGATGGAGTGCTCGCTGGATATCTTTCTGGCTGTACCCATTCGCGCGTAAGGCCTCGTTGAGGTGTTCAATTTCTTGTTTTAGGCACTGCTTATCACAAATTCTTTTAGCGCGGTCAGCCAGTGTTTTTATAACTCCGTATTTCTGTCGTGGGTGGTGGTTGGACGTCTTATGTAGATATCGGTCAGTATGGGTCGGCTTACGGTAAACTGTATGTCCCAGAGTTAGATCAGCGGTCTTCGTTACCATAACGTCGAGAAACGCGATTTTCTGCTCATTTTCTAACTCCATGGTAAACTGAATGTTCGAGTTCTGGCTGTTAAGATGTTGTAAAAACAGATTTAATTGATCTTTACCATGGCCCCATATTACAAAGGTATCGTCCACGTATCGTAGCCACACTTTAGGTTTCAAAGGTGCGGTCTCTAGTGCTATTTGTTCAAATTGTTCCATGAAGAAATTCGCGATCACCGGACTAAGGGGACTGCCCATGGCGACCCCATCAATTTGTTCATAGAAATCACCCTTCCACAGGAAATAGCTAGCGGTGAGGCAGTGGCGGAATAAGGCGGTGGAAGGGTGATTTCTATGAACAAATTGATGGGGTCGCCATGGGCAGTCCCCTTAGTCCGGTGATCGCGAATTTCTTCATGGAACAATTTGAACAAATAGCACTAGAGACCGCACCTTTGAAACCTAAAGTGTGGCTACGATACGTGGACGATACCTTTGTAATATGGGGCCATGGTAAAGATCAATTAAATCTGTTTTTACAACATCTTAACAGCCAGAACTCGAACATTCAGTTTACCATGGAGTTAGAAAATGAGCAGAAAATCGCGTTTCTCGACGTTATGGTAACGAAGACCGCTGATCTAACTCTGGGACATACAGTTTACCGTAAGCCGACCCATACTGACCGATATCTACATAAGACGTCCAACCACCACCCACGACAGAAATACGGAGTTATAAAAACACTGGCTGACCGCGCTAAAAGAATTTGTGATGAGCAGTGCCTAAAACAAGAAATTGAACACCTCAACGAGGCCTTACGCGCGAATGGGTACAGCCAGAAAGATATCCAGCGAGCACTCCATCTGAGACGTCCAACTACAAGGGTAATTGGAGACAAGCAGCCCCTGGCTAGAGCTTTTCTTCCATATATAAAAAAGGTCACGGACAGAATAGGGAGGCTACTCGAGTCCCATGATATAAAGACCATATACAGGCCTACACGAAAAATTAAGGACATGTTTAGGTCCGCTAAAGATAAGCGACATCCTCATACCGCGGCAGGGGTTTATAAAATCCCGTGTGATTGTGGCCAAGTATATATTGGAACAACGAAAAGAAGTATTGCCACTCGCCTCAAGGAGCACGAACGACACAGCCGGCTGGGACAAACAGATAAATCCACTGTAGCAGCACACTCGCTACTTGCAGGTCACGATATAAGATATGGAGACACCGAAGTTCTGTCCACCACGGTGTCGTATCATGCCAGGCTACAAAGGAAGGCCATTGAAATCCTGAAGCATACTAACAGCTTCAATCTTAAGGAGGAAGCAGAACGTGTGAACAGAGCTTGGCTTCCAGTCCTTAATCCCCTCAAGCCTGCCCTTATTGACCGTCGTAGACGAGAAGATGCAACAGACGAGCATCCCTGTCCTTGATGCATTACTTTTATGTGGTACGCCGTTGCTATGGTAACCTCTATGTGTGGGTTGTTGACTATATATCTTCTGTTGACTTGTTTTACCTCGCTTTATGTAACCTGTGAACATGCTGAACGCAGTATTCAGCGAAACGTCAGGACGACAAAATGTCCTTGGAACACGACCTATAAGCCCACGAAACGGAGATTCCTATTTCAACGCCGGTCGTGAAAGTCTACATTTTTACTTAATTCCGTGAATTAATGCAATTTATAGATTGCTATATATGCCAATCTCAATCACCGTTTCCATCCTGAAAAATTTGCGAATGCTTTATTGCTTCAAATCACCAGGCCAAACATTTACCACGCCATATTTGAGGCTTCCCAAAAAGAAGATAGGTAGCGGCTTCCGGTAACTTTGGCCCCGGAGAAAAAAGCTTTGGTTGTTCAACATTGACGCATGCGCACTGTAGCAAGACCTTCCGCTCGCTAGGCTGTGTTTCTATCTCCCAAAATTTTAATAATGGCACCCCGTCGTGTTCGTTAAGCCGCCATTTTGGACACGATGACGGCCTATGGTGGGGGCTTAACGAAGCCCTGAGAATCAAAACGATCTAAAATTTTTCCGAGCATGGTCTCCAATCAAAACGTCCCTGATTGGCTGAGCACGTATTGGGTCCTTCCCGCCACACAGCCGCAATCAAATCCGCCATTAACCTCAATTTAACATAACCTAAGTTACTTAAATTACAAATATTAATAATGTTGGTGAAGGGTGGGTGACTTGTGGATTAGATAAGCCATTTTTAGTGTTGCCTTCTATAGATTTGTGTTTTTTTGGCAATCTCGTTATCTTGTAGACATTAAGATAAATAGTTATATTTCGGGGGCCTATCACTCAGTAGCGGTTTATCACAACAGTAGCAACTATTACTAATAGCTGTACTATAGTAAGATTTTTCTGCACCTTCGCGAAATAGTGGCGGTGGTTTGAGATTATTTTTGACTACCATTGTGGGGTTTTAATAGTTTTTCATAGAGCATTTTTGTTGTCTTGTAGGGGGCGTGGTGGCTCAGCGGTCTAGCTGTATGCCTCTCACCAAGGCGGTCCGGGTTCGATTCCCGGTCAATGCATGTGGGATCTTCGAAGTGAAATGCCATGTCCTGTGGTTCGGATTCCACGTAAAAAGGAGGTCCCGTGGCTCATGATCTCAAGATTAACGGTCACGTTAAACTACAAGCTTCCTTCCTTTTTTTGTTGTCTTGTAGGCATGATTAATTTGACATGTTATGTAGCCTACAGTTTTTTTTCTGTTTTTTTGGAATAATGCTCATTCTCATTACCATTAAGTGCAACCGTGTTGACCGACTGAAAGACATTGAATATTACGTTTACTAATAAGGCAGCACTGAAATATGGGTTCCAACACGATATGGACTTGGAACTTATGTTCGCTTAACAAAATAACGATACATCAACAAGTCATCCTTGTAATCTCTGCAAATAATAAAAATATTTCCCATCCAATATAGGCCTATTCATGTTGAACGGTAGAAAGTTATCAACCTTTATTAAGGCAACACTGAAAAATGTTCATTTTGATCTAGCCTACTTACTCGGAGTCATCTGCATCAATGTCCCTAGAGGTTCAGTTTTTTAAATTCTCCCTTTCCTATGGTCAAATAACACATGGATGTTCCCTATTTTTCTTAAGGGGATTCAATGATCTTATGCTGAGCTAATTAAGAATAGGGCATGTACCCCAACCCCTTAAAATATGAAGTTATCAGGATAAAAATAATGTCCATAACCATCAGAAACTTGAGAACACAGATCAGGAGAATGTTGATCGACCATGGATGCAAGACCAGAAAGTCTTAAAGAGGAGTGTTTCATTTAGAGGCTTGGAACATCATGGTCAAGACCCCTGTACTTGGGTGTGTGCTCAATTTGTTTGAAAACCCGTTGACAGATAATAAGTTAATCTGTGGCTGGAATCCACTCCGTCCTATGCTAAGCTGCGAGTACTGGGCACCATTAGTGTTCTGTGACTACTGTATCAATTTCTGAAAATTGTGTCATAGGCCTATGCATAGACAAGTCGCTGAGAATGTTCTCTGAATGGTGAATACCAGTAGGCTAGCCTACTTAGGTGCCTCCTTCACTAGCATTTCCAGGCACCTGGTTAGTTGGTAAAATGAAATAGAAAAATCACTTGAATGATTCTAGTACGGTACATGTAGATGGAAGCATTGTGAGACCAACCACTAGGTAGCTTATGTCCCATTAGTTGGGAGTGTTATTAGGGAATGGGAGATTGGTTCAACATTTCAGCCTATGTTGTTGTATATTTCATTAATATATGAGATCTAAAAGTGTATCATAGGAATATTAAAGAAAACCATGATATATTACCAGTTGGTCAATTGGATACAACAATTCAATGAAACATTCTGTTAATAATTAGGAAGTGTCATAGGCAACCAGAGAAGCGACACAAGAAAAAACACCTGAGTCTTCCAGGCAGTTGTCATCAACTGTATTTCACATAGAGAAGAATGACTAAAATGGTTCCTCATGAAAAAAACAACTGGTCAATGGCTTGAAAGACAGTAGTAAGGACTTACATGCTGTCAGTAAAAGTGGAGTTAAGAAAGATGCCTGGAATATTTAAATCAGTAGTTGATAGCCATGATTTTTAGAATTACCCTAGTTAATTGCACCTTAATATGATTAGTAGCCTACCGGTATGTGCAAGATTTTAAATGGTAGGTTTTCCTGTGAACCAAAAAACAGCTCTTAACATGGATTATGTTCAGGTTAGGCCTACAAGTTATTGGGAGGGAGGTTTATTTTACATACCTGTTGCACATAAAATGAGCTTCTGATTAGAGCTCTGTGGGAATGTTTAAATGGTTTGATGATACAGGATTTATCAAGCCTCTTTCTATGCATCTTTTAAAATCATTTCAACAATTCATAAATTACTGTCATCATTGATAATGCTGTAATCTGTCATGTTTATTTATGCAGCATGAGGAATTAGGAGATATAGTAGGATAAAATGCAACTGTGTCATGGAAACCTAAGATGTATTTTTATTTCTCAACTTTATTTTCTGTAGACTCCAATACAGCCCACCACCAGGGGGAAAAAAGTGTTGGTGATGTTTAATGAGAGCAAATCTTGAAATACTGTGATTTAAGTGGTTAGTATCAAAAGCTGTAAAGGAAAAATGAAAATGTGAAGTCACGCCCAAGTTTATGAAGCCTTGCCAGACTCGGCTGAAATTATCTTCGATGCAAATCAAGTCTCAATAGTTAAAACTTTAGGACGACCTTTGACATGAGCACTATAATAGGCCTACATTTAGGATCGACATAGCCTGCAGTACGTCTTGTGCTACTGTATGCACCTGGGCATGTTTAAAAAAAACTCAGCCTGCAGGTTAGTAAGGTAGTATATTACTATAAATCTATCTCAAGCAAATCCAAGAAGTTACCAGACTGAGAAACTACATATCAATATTTAAACAAAAAAGGGTGGCAGTGCAAACTGCACTTTTAATCCTTGCTTCATTAGTTAACCATAATATTTGTACATAAATACAGTAAGGACTTCACATTACAAACGGCCACTTAAATTATATGCCTTATTAGGCATAACCTACAAATTACATGTCATGTAATTGGTAAATATAAGCAGACAGCAACATCAATATGCAATGGTCTATAATGTAGTTTTATAGAGCACAAAAGGTTATTGTACTGAATGTATTTCGAACTGATGAATAAAACTGGTGGAAACGACAGCCAATTGATTTACATCCATTACATCCAAAGTAGTAGAAACTTTCAGTTGATTGGCAAGAGTGTTGATTTGTACTTTTATTTTCACAAATTTTGATGAACAGTGTCACGCTTCAATTTAAATATAAACGCACATACAATTCCTCATCAATAAGTGATTTGCACTTCATACTGTCCTGAACTGGAATAGATTTCTAGCAATTTAATTGATGTAGAAATCTATTCCTCTCGCCACCATGTTGGTGATAATTGTAAACAAACCCGCGGGCAGCCAATGGCTGGTAATAATTGCCAGCCAATAACAAGCCAGGATGATGCGGATCATAATTCGCGTTTCACTCTCATTGCGTTTTAACTTGAGGTGAGGAATCAGCTGTTCGTTAACGCCACGGGGTGCCATTATTAAAATTTTGGGAGATAGAAACACCACCTGTGTCCCAAATCCTCTCTCAAAACGTTGTAATCAGGTAATATACTCCGCTAAGCCCATAGAAAGTCACATAAAAACTAAAGAACAGCGTGAATATTAGGTTATTCATTGAAGATGGGCTAAGGTAAGTAAAAAACAATAGGCTATATTATTGATTCTTCAAGAAGTGCAAACAGGACTGAATGCAGTGAACGTCAGATGTCTCTTTTACAAAATTTTGTACCGAATGAGCTTGTATGGTATTCCTATTATACATAGATTTTATTAATTCCATTTGATCAAATATACGTACACAATATATTTTTGATATAGGACACGTCAGAATTTACATCTATAAAATAAAAGTACTAACATGTATATATTACTAATACTAATAACTATTTATAACGTATTATAATAACAGATCTTAAGAGATACAATCTTATTGGACACCTTACTCTATTATCATAATATGAAAACTTAATTCTATAAATACAACAACTTAGAGCTAGGTATTACAATTAAAATCAAAAACAACAACAAGCCCATGACGGGCTAAGGCCGACCAAGCGACCGCTGCCCAGCCATTTGGCCTGCAGATATTGGGGTGACGCTTGATCAGCGCGTCGGGTCCCCTCGGCCGTTAGTATGGTTTTCGTGATCGGGGCGCTGTCTCACTGTCAGACAGCTACTCAGTTGTCCTCACGAGGCTGAGCGCACCCCATTCCAACCCTCACGTCAGTTTTAAAATCCCTGACGGAGCCGGGAATCGAACCTGGCGCCTCCGGGTGAGAGGCAGGCGCGCTACCCCAACACCACGGGGCCGGCATTACAATCAAAATAGAAAAGTAAAATATAATTATAGATTTCATCGCTCCTATACGCTAAGATATTCAACTATAGAGTAAAAACAATGGCACTGCAGATACGCTTCCAACATTCTATCAAAGGTTTTTACTTTTGGGGCAAGTTTTATATACTGGGGTAGTTTATTGTATAATTTAACTCCTGTATGAAAAGTTCCTTTCTGATATATGCTTGTGTGTGTGTGTGTGTGTGTGTGTGTGTGTGTGTGAAATATGAATGTTTTGATTTTGTCTTGTGTTATGCCTATGAACATCATTGTTTGTTTTAAGAAAATCATCCTTATTCATTAAATTCTTTTTAAAAAACATAAGACTTTCAAAGATATATATGCAGGGCAGTGGGAGAATGTTTAAATCTTTAAACAGAGGTCTACACGATTCTCTAGTGTTTACATTTGCCATAATTCGAATCGCCCTATTTTGTATCCTAAACGTGCTTAGTACATCTGGCGACATACCCCAAAATATGACCCCATATCTTAAGTATGAATGGAAATAAGCAAAATAAGTATTTCTTTATGTGTGCATGCTAGTGCAGGTTTTCAAAATACGTAACGCAAAGCATATCGAGTTCAGTTTAGTATTCAGATATTGTATATGTTTATTCCATTTCAAGTCATGTTGTAACCATAGTCCTAAAAACTTTGTTTCTGATTTATTTTCAATTTGATGACCATTTAATGTTATATTGGGCTTCGCAGGATTCCTATTCTGTATAGTGTGGAAATTTAGACATACAGTTTTTTTATAGTTTATTATTAGGCGATTATCTTGTGACCATTTGGTTAAATCTCCTGTAACGGAGTCAGCAGACTGCTGTATGACCTGTTTAGTTTCACCTTTTATTACGAGTGTTGTATCGTCCGCAAACAAAATTTCGTTATGTGAATGAACGTTCTCTGTTATATCATTGATATATAGAAGAAATAGTAGTGGGCCCAAAACCGATCCCTGGGGTACTCCAAATTTAATAATTCCCTCATTGGGCAATGTTTCATTAAGTAATTTGGTTACATCATCCTTGTGTCTCAAGCTTACTATTTGTTTACGCCTTATTAAGTAAGACTCTATCCATTTATTAGCTAGACCTCTAATACCATATTGATTTAGTTTTGTAAGGAGGATTTTATGGTCAACAACATCAAATGCTTTCGATAAATCCAAGAATAGGCTACTTACATGTTCCTTATTGTTAATTAATTTCAGTATACTATTACTACATTCATAAATTGCTGTCTGTGTAGATTTTTCCGTTCTGAATCCATGTTGTGACTTTGATAATATTTTATTTTTTTCTATAAAACTTATCATTCTCTTATACATGATTTTTTCCACAATTTTTGCAATACCAGATGGTAAGGTAATAGGACGATAGTTATCTAATTCATCTTTTGAACCATTTTTGTGCACTGGAATTACTTTTGATAACTTAAAAATATCTGGGTACGTTTCTGAGAGAATTGAACTGTTTATTAAGTGTGTAAGTGGATTTATTATATTTTCTGCACATTTCTTTAAAATTGCATCAGGGATGCCATTAATGCCAGCACAGAATTTATTTTTAGCTCTTTTATAACTATTCTTACCTCTTCACTTGTGACATGATTTATAAATAAAGAATCACTACATATATTTATTTTATTATTAGAATTTAGTGTATTGACCTGTGATTTATTTAATAATTTTTGTGGAATTTCCAGAAAATAGTCATTAAAAGTGTTTGCTATTTCCTCTGGATTATTAATCACTTTATTATTTCTGGTCAGTGTAATGTTCCTTTATATTTTAGCAGTTTTTCCAGTTTCTTTCTTTATCATGGACCACATAGCCCTGTTTTCATTAGATGATTGGGAAATAAAATTATCATTATCATTTTCTTTGCTAGTCTTATTACCTTATTTAATATGCTAGTGTATTTTTGTAGTATAAATTGAATTCAGGTGTTGTGTGGTATTGTTTATATAATTTGTGTAGAAATTCCTTTCTTTGACATGACTTTATAATCCCTGTTGTTATTCAATTGATAGTTTTGTTATTTTGAACAGATCTTTGTCTAAAGGGGAATGCTGTTTCAAAATAGTGTTTTAGGGTACTGTTAAATGCATTAAAATTATCATTTACATTTTCTAGTTTATAAAATTCTGACCATGTTTCCTTATTTAATAAATCATTGAAATATGTAACATTTGTTTCAGTGAATGACCTGCACTTTGATTTTACTCCATTATCATTATTATTGATTGATTTGGGTACTTCAAAACTCAGTATTTGTCCATGGTGGTGATATTTATCTGTATTTATAAAAATTTGATCAGGAGTGGTTTTACTAAATTTTGTTATTCTTGTTGGGGTATTTACTGTAGGATTCAGTCCATAGGAAATTAGTAACTGTGTTAATAATTCACAATTTCTATCACATTTTAAGAAATCCACATTTACATCCCCACAAATTATTATATCGAAATTTACTTTGCTCATGTTATTGAGTAACAATTCTAATTTATATATAAATGGCCATTGGCTGAAATAAAAAGTATTATTATTATTAAATAGCTTTCATTGACGATTAAGGTAGATATCTTACTTAATATGAATAATGTCGTCCCGTGTAATGTTACACGGGCAGTGAGCACAGCTGTGCACGGTTTTCATGATAAAGTTAGCACAGAAAAGGAAGTATCACAAGCCAAACATCTGCGTGTGTATTTTATGTAAGAGATTGTGTGAGAGATATCATGTATTAACATGCAGCGAACGTCAGATGTCTCTTACGAAATTTTGTACCGAATGAGCTTGTATGGTATTTTTATTATTATGGCCATTGGCTGAAATAAAATCCATTATTAAAAGAAAACTTCAGACATTGGGGCATTGAGGTACAGTAAAGCATTTTATTATTATTACCATATCCGGAATTGACAGTACATAGCATGATAATATTTATCCTTAATTTATGATATTTGTGTGTACATTTAGCGGACATTATGTTCTGTTGTATTTTCGGAAACATTTCGCGTCAAAATCTATGTGTTTACGCAGTGTTTTACCATGTTTTTGCTCTAGGCCTACCAGATCACAGATGGGCGGCGTTGCCAAGCGTAATTTCACAGCTTGAGAATTATAGATGGTGTTGAATTTGGTGCCCGTATATTCGAGAAGTGACCTGTCGGAAATCCATAGCTGAGCTGGATCGCAAAATTCTGAAAGCATCCGGCTAAATTTACCATCAAAATATGCACCAACAAGATTTTCGAGAATATACGCAGAAGACTGCAATGATATTATGGATATACACAAATACACTGGGAACTCAGGTGAACACATAACTTATATCTCTCGGGGTTTAAATGGGTATCAGCTTCACACCTGTAAGGGGGCTCCACAATATAATTCCTTTATATCTAAAATTAGTCACTCGTAAAGAAGACGTAGAAAATGAACTAAATAAATTTATTAACAATATGTAAACTATAATCTAAAAACAATAAAAATTCCCTAACTTAAAATTAATTAATACATTATTTACACACACTCATACCTCTTCATATACACGCTCCTAAAGTCGTTAAGCCTTCAGTATTACAAAATCTAATTTTGAAAACTTCTACAAGTATTAAAACAATTAACTAAAATTCCTTGCGTGTCTCGCATTCTTTAAGAAGCTATTAGCGTTATTGAGCGCGCGCCACAAGCGTGTCTCTGGTCATGTGTTACTGTTATATAATCATACAGATTCTCGCCAGCCGTAAACCTGTTTCATTCATATTGGCTACGGCTACAAATCTCTCCCCATTCATATAACACTGACCTTGAATTTATAACACACTTAAGTTCGCACTGATAGGCAAATGCAACTGGGCGCTCCAAATATACAAGTTTCAAATGATCATTCACTCTGAACAAAACCTGCTATATCTCAGTCATTCCGTTAACAACCTGGCGCAGTCAGCTGGCATTTGAGGGTGCGCAAATGCGAGGGAACCGTGTCAGTAGATTTACTGGCACGTTAAAGATCCCCTTCGGGGCAAAATTCCGGCACCCCGGCGTCTCTAAAAGCCAGTGTAGTTAAAAGGGACGTAAAACTAATAACATTATTATTATTTCATTCCGTTAACAAACACTTTGAAACTTTCACACAACAATCCTAGCATTCCCTTCTGCCATTCATGACTGACGAAGTTATCCTCATACACACTTAACAATATAATACATTCATTCCAAAAATATTAACTCTTATATACAGTACAAGTCAAAAACATACGATCAAATTATTATTCCTAACACGTTATACCTTTGATTAAATAATTGTGAAAAACCATTTACAGTATCATTTTGCGTTATAATTAACGTCGCGTACATAACGATACACTCGTTATATTTATATATGAGCCTTAGCTCTGATCAAGTTAAATTCTTCTGCATATTCTAAATGTCAGATTCCTTCAAATATCTCCTTCTACTCACAAAATACTACTGCGCAATGTCATAACTGGGTTTGTAGTCTTAATCCGTCTAATGCATTTGATCAGCAAAGATCAAACACACGTATTTATTCAGATCCGTGTTTAATAATCAATAAATAAAAAATAGTATTAAATAACAGCAGTTGGCAACACTTTTTCCATAATTATTTCCGCTCATATTCGCTCTTGTCGACACATCTAAGTATATATCACATATATCGGAGTTCGAAACAACTCGATTCCATTGCCATAATGCCAAATTCTTACCAAAAATAGTCTTGCCCTGCAACGACTTTTATTAATGCGGAAAACACCTCGCAATTTTCATGATGCCATCAGAAGAATTTAACCAATGTTGAACAGCATTAACATTAAATTTATCACAACTATTGCTTCCCATTGCAAGAGATGTTAATGTTTTGGATAATGTGTAGGTAAACGATGGCTATGCTTCAACATTAGATCTGACATTCCATCAATCGTATTAAGATCGGTTAGTGACCCGGGGGAACGTGTTTTTAGTGCAAACAAAGAAAATTCATGTGCCAATTATATACAACTAAATAATCATATTTATTTTTAATAGAGTAAAAAAAAATAAGAAAGAGTTTTTTCACAAGACGCTGCGACCCATGTGAACACAGGACTGAATGAAGGTATATTGCTGTTATTTAACATACAGTAAGCAAGTTCCAAACTGCCGCTTGGTAGCTTGCGAATGTCTGCAACAATTGGCTGCTTCTTATTCCACGTGTCGACATCAGTAGAAGGAGAGTGTGTAGTTGTCAATTCCATGTTTGCAACTAAAGTGAGAATACTTGTTTACTTGCTTGCTTATTACTTAGCAAATAATGGTTTAGATAATTACTTCATTAGTTAATGGTCTGTAAGATACGAGGCACGTCCAGAAAGTAAGTTCCGTTTGGTAATAAAATTAAATTGTGTACAGATACAGAAACATTATTTATTGCACAACATTCTACACCTCTTAAAATACTTTTCCACATAACTGCCGAACGTTTGCAGTTGGAAACATCTTCTTTCAGCTCGTCGTCATTGTTGAAGTGTTGACCGCCAAGGAAAGACTTGAGATGTGTGAACAGATGAAAGTCGCTAGGAGCGAGGTCAGAGCTGTACGGAGGGTGGTCAAACACGTCCCAGCCAAATCCCTGTAGGAGGTTTTTCGTCACATTTGCAGTGTGTGGTCGTACATTGTCGTGAAGAAAAACAACACCTTTTGACAGCAAACCTCGGCGCTTATTCTGTATTGCGCGGCGCAATTTCCTAAGTGTCTCGCAGTAAGCATCTGCGTTGATTGTTTGACCACGCGGTAAGAAATCAATGAGTAAGATGCCTTTCCAGTCCCAGAACACTGTGCACATCATTTTACGAGGTGTCAAGATTTGTTTCGGCTTAACCTTTGCTGGGGATGAAGTGTGCCTCCATTCCATTGATTGCCGCTTACTTTCAGGGGTCTCGTAAGAAACCCAAGTTTCATCTCCTGTGACTATCTGTGTCAGAAATTCTTCGCCGCCTTCATTGTAACGGGTCAAAAATTGAAGTTTCGTTTTGTTTTGTGTTGCTCCGTAAGAATCTTTGGTACCCAACGTCGGAAAAGTTTACGAAAGTTCAGTTTTTCGGTAACAATTTCATGAATTAGTGGTCGTGAGATTTGGGGAAATTCCATAGCGAGAGCACTAATTGTAAACCTGCGGTTTTCTCGGATCTTGTCATCAATCGCGTGAACCAGTTCTTCTGTAACCAAAGATGGACGCCCACTTCGTCATCGTGCACTTCACTACGTCCTTCATTGAACTGTCGGACCCATCTTCTCACCATTGAATCACTCATCGCATTTTGTCCATACACTTCGCAAATTTGCCGATAAATTTCAATTGGTTTCACTTTCCTAGCATTCAGAAAACGAATCACAGATCTGATTTCACAAGCGGTGGGATTTTCAATCAACGCCGACATTGTACGAGTAAACATGCACAACAACGCGTACGTGGCTGACAGCGCTTTCCAAATGGCGCACGTTTCTTCTCCTTGATACAGAGCGTATGCCGCGCATATGCGAAACTGCGCTACAGTGGAACGTACAACTAGTTGATGACACAGGCGGCACACGTCTATGATGAAGGTATACAAAAAATCGTGCCACGCTACGACAAATGCCCGCAACATTTCGGCAGTTATGTGGAAAAGTAGTTTAAGGGTTGTAGAATTTTGTGCAATAAATAATTTTTCTGTATCTGTACACAATTTAATGTTATTACCAAACGGAACTTACTTTCTGGTCGTACTTCGTATTTGACGATAGTGAATAAGAACACAATAAGGAGTTGTATCTTCAGGTATATTCTCACTTGTCTCGATTTAAATTCGCACATCAACTGAAGATGTCTTCACTGCTTCCATTTGCTCGAGGCAATTAATTACAATAATTGGACAATGAGACTTAAATTCATCTCGTGAAACTAGAGTCTCTTAACGAAAATCATCGATCTGATAATATACATTGCGAAATTTAACAAACATGTTTTAGGTATTGAGTTGAAGTATTATAATATAATAATAAATTATATTTGATGCTGGCGACTAGGAAAACTTTTATTCCTTCTTGCAAACCTTTTATGCTAACCTTTCGATCAGCTGACTGAAGTTTAATGGCTCAAGACCGACTACAATTGGCTAATGGCGAATGCTAAGCAACGTCAAGGAATACAAAAGAAGCTCCATATTGGATAATTCAATTATCACTATCCGCAGTTCCCTTCAGTCAGCTGATTGAGATGTTGGTTTCAACAATGTGACGTCATCAGCCATCTATTGAATTTATGGTCTAAGATGCTAACAGAAAGAAAAACACACAAAACTAGCACAGAGTAAAGAAACAATCACAGAACTCTAAGTTCTCCAAAGAGCTCTTCGCTCATGGCCTCCACACACTCCCTCCCCAGTGGTAACGCTAAGGAAGCGACGAGGGAATGTCACTCGTCTGCCAACTCTTGTGGTGACACTGGGACGAGGCTCAGCATGTTTCAGAGGAGTAGCTGGATCCGGAGGTGGAGATGTTGCGGCAGTGTCCGTTGTCAACGTTGATTGGGGTTCCTTAAGAAGGAATGCTGGCTTAAGTCGATCTATGGACACTGTTTGTGAGCCTGATGGAGTCTCGATATTGAAATGTTTGTATTGGGTTTTTAAGTAATCCAGTTTCGTTCAGCGCCAACCTAGAGGAACTATTATACTTGCGTTTGACCGCCAGTCACTAACTTGCTCCTCTATCTAAGTTATATATAAATGTACTCTTTTGTTTTATTCCCTGTAATGGCAGACATGCCAAATCTATATCCAAATATACAAATAATTAAAACTATCCTTTTGTATTAATCTCTGCTGAAACACAAAAGGTTATGGGCCCAGAGTACAAAGGAAGTGGACGGACATATTACTGTAAGTTTTGAACTTTTTTTTTTTAAATTGTTCAATGGCCGGTAATGGCGGATTTGGCAATTCGTTGCCGCAAATCGAAAAATTGCATGGAGGCGCAAATTATGAGACATGGGCGATGGATATGGAGAAGTATCTTTTGCATGAGGATTTGTGGATATATGTGGAGTTTAACCTTGCATCGACTGCGTCGGAAGAGCAAAAGAAGCAGGCCCAACGTACTAGAGCCAAGATTTATATGCTATTAGATAATGGACCTAAAATGGAAATTGCTAACATTAAAACCCCAAAAGCGATATGGGACCACTTAAAAACAACCTACGAGAATAAAAGCGTTAATCGGCATATTGCTCTCATAGACCAATTATTTGATATTAGTTTGGCGAATTCAAAGGTTATGGAGGCCTATGTTCAGCGATTTACCGAAATAAGTGCAAAACTGAGAAGTATGGGGAAGGACGTTGACGATGAATTTGTTGCCGTACTCATGTTGAGAGGATTAACAGAAGATTGTAAACCTTTTAGAATGGCAATTGAAAACACAGCTACTGGAAAACTGAATACCGAAACCGTCAAACAAAAGCTACTTCAAGAAGGTTATCGAAGTTCGTTGGAAGTCAAGGAGACTGCGGTGGCATTTAATACTAAACACAAAGTCAAACCTAATAATCCAACATCCTCTAATCCTTCAAATCATGGTGGCAAACGTAAGAATAATACATTTGATATTAATAAAGTTAAATGTTTTAGGTGCAATAATTACGGACATCTAGCAAGGGATTGTTCTCAAAATAATAAAGTTGCGCAAGTTTCTAGAGGAGATGACTCCAGTAAGAGAGCCGACGGCAAAAATAAAGGAAGGGCAAATGCGTGGCTCATGGCCATGGCATCTAATGTTCAACCAGAAAAATGGTACGTAGATTCTTGTTCTTCAGCTCATATGACAAATGATATTGATTTATTAAATTACTTTAGTTCTAACTCGAAAGATAATCTTGAGGTAACTGTTGCAAATAATGAAAAGATTGGCACAGCAGGAAAAGGCAGTGCAACTATTAGCTTAGTTCAGGGCAACGATCAGGAGCTTAAACATGTTTATTATGTACCGAAGTTTTCGTCTAATTTACTCTCAGTGAGTTGTATGACTAGAAACGGTGCTTGTGTAATATTTAAATAGAAGAGCTGCCAGATATTTGACGCAGCAAATTTAAAGATTACAGGGGAACTAATTGCTACTGGTTCCGAAGAAGGCGGAGTTTATACGTTGGATGCGAAAAGTATTGTAGTCAACCGGAAAGAAGAAAGTAGTGAAGCTAGGGCGATGTCTAGTTTAATGGAGGAAAAGAATGGCCAAATATTATGGCACAAAAGGTTAGGTCACCTAGGACACAAAAATATGGCTTTGTTAGAAACTAGGGCTACTGGTATGAAACTGGATAGAACAACGCCGTTTCAACCATGTATCGCTTGCGTTGAAGGTAAACAATGCAGGGAACCTTTCCAAACAAAAAATCCTCGACATGAGAAAACTACCCGCAAATTGGATATAGTGCACTCTGATTTGTGTGGGCCAATGACACCACCCTCAGTTAATGGAGAAAAATATTTTTTAACGTTTACAGATGATTTCTCAAGAAAAACTTTCATTTATTTTCTTAAGAGCAAAGATCAAGTGTATGAGTATTTTAAAATATTTAAGGCAAAAGTTGAAAATGAAACAGGGTGTAAGATTCAATGCCTACGTACTGACAATGGAACAGAATATGTCAATTCTAAAATTAAACGAGAAATTGAAAACTGTGGTATTAGGCACGAAACTAGTATCCTTTACACTCCAGAGCAAAATGGACTTGCAGAGAGAGTCAACCGTACAATAGTTGAGAAAGCAAGACCTATGCTTCTAGAAGCAAACCTATCTAAAAAGTTGTGGGTAGAAGCTTGCAGGACTTCTGTATACCTTAAAAACAGATCTCCAACTAAAGCGCTAAAAAATGAAGTACCGGAAGAGAAATGGTCCGGAAAGCAAGTAGATTTAGGGAATTTACGAGTGTTTGGCTGTGTGGCCTATGCGTATATTCCAAAAGAACATAGAACCAAGTTTGATTCTAAATCCAAGAAATGTGTATTTGTGGGTTATTGCGAGGAATCAAAGGGTTATCTACTAGCGGATCCAGAAAAGGGATATAAGCAATTAAAATCTAGAGATGTTTTTTTTTTTAAACAATTTCATCTCCAGAGAGTCTGAAACCAGTGAGGGTGACAAAACAGATTTTCGAACGTTGTTACCAAAAGTCGATTTTGCGGTTACAATCGAAGAAAATAGTGAGGCCAAAGATGATAACGCAAATACGGAAAGAGGGAACCAAATAAATTTAGAGCAAAATATTGGAGTTAACGATAAAAATGCAAACGTTATAAATAGTGATAGTCAGGGTCATGCAAGTTTAGAAGAAGACTCGATTATTTGTAATGAGACTTCTGAGAATAATGAGTCTGATATGAGTGAGACAGTAGAGACTGTGCAAGATGAATCAATCAGACGGTATCCTATTAGATCAAGGGTTCCTAAGATATTTCCAGATCACGTTACTTATTTAACGTCAATGAGTGGAAACTTTTGTGACTGCTTACCCGCTCATAATGATCCATAAACAGTGCAAGAAGCCTTAGGGTCGGAAAATAAAATTCAATGGAAAGAGGCAATGAATTTAGAGTGGAAAAATTTAAAGGACAAAGGAGTTTTTGAACGGGTAAATTTGCCAGATGGAAAGATTCCTATAAAATGTAAATGGGTTTTTAAACAAAAGATTGATGCTGCATGAAAATTGGAGCGTTTTAAAGCAAGAATAGTTGCTAAGGGATATTCACAAAGATATGGTGTGGATTATCAGGAAACATTTTCTCCAGTTATAAGTTATTCGGCATTACGAATGCTGATAGCACTATCAGTTGAGATTGGGTTAAATATTTATCATCTGGATGTCACAGCTGCGTTCCTGAATGGAGATTTGACAGAGACTCTTTTTATGGAACAGCCAGAAGGTTTTACAGAGCTGGGCTCTGAAAACAAAGTTTGCTTATTAAAGAAAGCCATCTATGGTCTTAAACAGGCTTCCAAATCATGGTATGATAAATGTCGAAATGTCCTAATGGCATTAGGATTCAAAAGAGTTTCAACTGAACCATGTATTTATGTTCAGGGAAGCGGAAATTTACTTTGCATAATAGCTGTGTACGTGGATGATTTTCTTGTGTTTTGTAAGAATGAAACAATTATTACCAGTCTAGAAAAGTCACTTAAGAAAAAGTTTGAAACTAAAAACTTAGGGGAAGCTAAAAGTGTTTTAGGTATGGGAGTGCAGAGATCAGAAAAGGGAATCACGTTAGATCAGGAACAGAACATAAAAACAATTTTGTCTCGTTTTGATATGCTAGATTGCGAAATAGCGGATACTCCTATGGAAACTACGTTCGATCCGCCCAAAGGAGATCCAAGTAAATGTCCTGATGTACCATATCAAGCGTTACTGGGCAGTTTAATGTATGCAGCGGTCTGTAGTAGACCAGACATTGCCTATGCTGTTGGAAAACTAAGTCGTTATAAAACATGTTACACTAGGGAACACTGGGAATATGCAAAACGGGTGTTACGTTATTTGAAGGGTACGATTGATTTCAAAATAGTTTACAGCAAATCGGGCAGCTCTTTAATAGGATATGCAGATGCAGATTTTACTAGCGAAAAAGCTGATAGAATTTCATGTACTGGGTACATTTTGTTTCTTGCTAATGCCCCCGTCGCTTGGGAAAGTAAGAAGCAGGATATTGTTGCTCTATCAACAACGGAAGCGGAGTATGTCAGTTTAGCAACATGTACAAGAAAGGCAGTAATTCTAAATAGAATATTAAAGGAAATTTTAAAGGGAAACGATTACAAACTTATTTAAAAAAAAACAGTAAAGTTTTATTGTTAAGTGACAATCAGTCAGCTGTTAAAAATGCCAAATGTAGCGAAATACAAGAAAGGTCTAAACACATAGACGTAAAATATCATTTGGTCAAAAATGCAGTTGAAAAACAAGAAGTATCGGTTGATTTTAAAGGTACTAGTAAAATGATTGCAGATGTACTGACAAAAAGCTTAGTTAAGTCGAAACACTTGAATTTTTGCAAATTGATGAATTTATTATTGCCGATCGAATCCGATTGATAAAATGACAACTGGATTAAGTGAGGGTATTGGGTTTTTAAGTAATCCAGTTTCAATCAGCGCCAACCTAGAGGAACTATTATACTTGCGTTTGACCGCCAGTCACTAACTTGCTCCTCTATCTAAGTTATATATAAATGTACTCTTTTGTTTTATTCCCTGTAATGGCGGACATGCCAAATCTATATCCAAATATACAATTAATTAAAACTATCCTTTTGTATTAATCTCTGCTGAAACACAAAAGTTTGTTATTCCTTTACTGCACACGATATGGTCCGTTGTACACTGGTTGCAGAGGGCGTCAGTATCCATACTGCCGAATAAACACGTATTCACACTTCATTAGTTCTGGATGGACAAATATCTTGTTGCCAGAGTGGTGCTCTGATTGCACAGGTTGAAGTGTCCTGGTTTGTTCTTTCAGCTTGTATAAGAAAGCCGGAATATCTTCTGTATTTGAAGGTCCATTGAAGAATTCTGACGGTAGTTTAATTGGAGTTCCATAGGTCATCTCTGCTGGAGTTGTGTTGTGATTGGGGATGATGTAGGATCTCAGTCCTAGCAGAACTAATGGAAGTTTGGGGACCCAGTCGCTTGTTAGGTGAGCTTTCAGAGATGATTTCAATTGCCGATGCCAGCGTTCAATCATCCCATTTGCTGCCGGGTGGTATTCTGTAGTTTTGATATGTTGGACGCCAAGTGATTGCGTGAGACATCTGAAGAGTTCTCAGTCAAATTGTCGTCCACGATCAGTAGTGATTGTATTGGGAACTCCGAAGCGGGCAATCCAGTTTAAGAGTACGGTGGATGCAATTGTTTCTGCAGTAATGTCTTTTATTGGAACTGCTTCAGGCCACCGTGAGAACCGGTCGATCACGGTGAGTACATATGATTAACCTTGGGATGATGGAAGAGGTCCAACAATGTCAATGTTGACATGGCTGAATCGTTCTGTGACTTGCTGATATAGGCCGATAGCGCTGTGTGTATGACGCCAGACTTTTGCTCGCTGGCAAGGGACGCATGATGATGCCCATAACTTGATATCCTTTTTCATCGACGGCCATACGTATCGTGGTTGGATGAGTTTGATTGATCCTTTTACCCCAGGATGTGACATGTTGTGGGTGGACTCAAATATGCGATGACGAAATGCAGTAGGGATGATTGGTCTGAGCTTGCCGATGGAATTGTCACAGATAAGTTCATGGTTATTGGGTAAAGGAAACACCTGGAATTCCAGAGAACATGCGCTTGATTTCTGCAGAAGTTTCAATTCCTCATCTGTAGCTTGAGCTTTGGCAATCTCCTCCGTAGTAAAGCGTAAAGGAATACTGATGGAAGAAATTGGAGAACAAGCGTCAGCAGCCGAGTTATTTGTTCCTTCCACATACCTAATGTCAGTGGTGAACTGCCCTATAAAGATCATGTGGCGTAGTTGCCGAGGGTAGCTTTGTCGGGCCGTTGATTAAACAAAAACGTCAAAGGTTTATGATCCGTGTAGATTGGGAATTCTCTACATTCTAGCATATGTTTGAAATGTTTAACAGCTGAATACACAGCAAGAAGTTCTCTGTCATAAGTCGAGTAGTTCTTCTGTGTGTCGTTGAGTTTCTTTGAAAAGAACGATAAGGGTTGGAGAATATCTCCTCTAACTTGGTGAAGTGAAGCACCCATAGCAAAGTCAGAAGCGTCGACCATCAAAACCTAGGGTAGTTTATAGGAAGGGTGTGCGAGAAGAGCTGCATTAACAAGACTGGTCTTCAAATCTGAGTATATCGTGCGAAGTTCATTTGTCCAAGTAATTTTACTTTTGTCGTTCTTCTTTGCTCCGTGAGTGATGTCAAAGAGTTTAGCTTGCATATTGGCTGCATGAGGAAGTGCTCGACGATAGAAGTTGATTAGTCCTAAGAAACGACGCAAGTCTTGGATTGTTTCCGGTAGTGGATAGTCTTTGATTGTTTGTACGCGATCTGGCAATGGAAGGATACCATTGGCAGAGATCAGGTAACCAAGAAATGGCACTTCTGTCACTCCAAAGATGCATTTGTTAATATTAATGTTAATATTGAACTGACTGAGGCGCTCAAATAATAAATACAGGTGCCGTTTATTTCATCTTCAATGGAGGATGCTATGAGTACGGTATATCATCGATGTAGCAGTAGGTGAAATCAAAATCTCGTAGAATGTTATCCATATATCTCTGAAAGGTCTGTGCTGCATTGCGTAATCCAAACGGTAGGGAAACAAATTCAAACAGTCCGAAGGGGGTTATTACTGCAGTCTTCGGAATATCGTTAGGATGAACTGGTATATGATAGTATGCGCGTAGGAGATCGATCTTGGAAAATATTTTCTTCCATCCAGCTGACTGTTGAAGTCTTGTATATTGGGTATTGGGTAGCGATCAGGTTGATTGATGTTGTTCAATGCCCGATAATCACCACAAGAACGCCAAGATCCATCTCTTTTGGGTACAAGGTGGAGAGGACTAGCCCAACAGCTGTTCGAAGGTCGACAGATTTCCATATCGATCATCTGCTGAAATTCTGCCTTGGCAGCTGCAAGTTTCTTTGGTGGTAATCGCCATGCCTTAGCTGAGACTGGATGTCCAGTTGTTATGATGGGGTGCATCACACTGGAATGAGGACTTGAAAAATTGATTCGTTCTTTCAGGAGATCAGGGAACTCTTTGATAATTTCGGCGTACTTTTGATCTGGAGGGATGGTATGGAGTGATTCGATCACTTTTGTTTTGATCAAGGTAGCTGGTGAGGAGAGGTTAGTCGTACTGTCTATGACACATCTGTTTTTCAGGTCGATTAGCAGGTTGAAATTGTGGATAAAATCAGCTCCTATTATAGGTGTTTGTACGTCTGCTATCAGAAAATTCCAACAGAAATGTCTGCGTAAACCTAAATCTAGTTTGAGAAGTCGCTCACCATACGTTTTGATGGGACTGCCATTGGCTGCATACAGTTGCCTTTTTGACACTTGCCCTTGTTCCTTGAAAGAAGTAGGGAGTACGGAGATATCAGCTCCTGAATCTATGAGGAATTTGTAGCCAGTTAATTTATCAATAATAAAAGCGGTGCGATACCAAGCTCCGATCACATGCCGCGTCCAGTGGGGAGCGAGCTAGTTTTCCGGCACACTGACGTTGCAACGATAGGAACAAGGGCTAGTGCATTTCTTAGCTCTCTCTCCAAACTTAAAATGATACCAGCAAAATGATTTGTTTGGGTTATATCTACTGGTTGGTGTTTTGGAACGTGACCTTGAGTCTCGCGATCTAGATTGGGATCTGGTTCTCAGTTCGTTGACACTTAAAGTTAACTGAGAAATCTGCTCTTCAATGCGTGAAAGCCCGTCTGTTTCTAAGTTGAGGTTAGGTTGGTCTCTAAAACTTTGCTGCGTGGCTTGGGTACTGTGTTGTGTGTGGGAGATGAAAATTCCATTATTTTGTCGGCCATTATTGCCAAATTGTCCAACATATCACTACTTGACGCTAAAATAGAACGCACATTGACGGGTAGCCGCTGGATAAATATCGTGCGTAAGAAATCGTCCTTAACTTGTGTTCCAGTCAAATTTCTCATTTACCTAAGCAATTGGGACGGTTTCTTGTCTCCTAAGTCTAATTCCATCAGAAGCTTGTTAACTTTATGTCCCTCCGATTCTTCGAACTCTTGGACAAGCCGTTTTGTTTTCAAGTCGGAGAAAGGCGTATTGGACAGGGGCTTGCACAGAAAATCAGATATTAATTCAGCTACATCGGCATCTAACGCACCTAGCACATGATTAAACTTGGTAAGTTCGGCCGTTATCCCTGCTATAGCACACTGCGCTTCTATTTGCATGGCCCAAACCTTGACGTTTTTGCGCCAGATAGGAGGAATTTTTACTGCGACATGGGCTATCTCCGCGTCGTTTTGAGACACTGGACGTATCTGTAATGACTGACCTGGTATTTCTTCTCCGTTGCACGACATCACGTCGGGGTCACCAATTTAGGTACTGGGTTGAAGTATTATAATATAATAATAAATTATATTTGATGCTGGCGACTAGGACAACTTTTATTCCTTCTTGCAAACCTTTTATGCTAACAGAAAGAAAAACACACAAAACTGGCACAGAGTAAAGAAACAATCACAGAAATCCAAGTTATCCAAAGAGCTCTTCGCTCATGGCCTCCACAATGTCATACAATTCGCTGTAGTCATTTATAGCAATTTCAGAAGTTGGCATTTCAAATGGATAAAAATTTGAATTGAAAAAAACTCTTATAGATTTAATGTTACAATGGTCAAAATAGGAAGAGCATGTATTTAGTACATGTCTTAGTTTGAAAACCTAATAAAAATTGGCGTGGTTTTTCAGTTTCAGAAGTTGTCATTACACTCTAACTATATTTAGTTGTTCTAGGAAGAGAAGGCAAGACATGAACACCCCATGATCGAAAACCAACCTGAATGGGAATATTTTTCTGCATTAGTATTAATCTTTTAATTTGTTCTTCGTCCGATAATAATAAAACAGGAATTTTTAGATATACTTTAAATAACTTGACCTTAGAAAGATCATTTTCGGTTGTCGATTGCAACGCACGTGCGTCACTTGACGATCGGAGAAGTAGCAGCTCATGCTTGCAGTTTAAAATCGGCTTTCTATAATCCTCTGCTAAACCTAACAGGTTGCTTACAGGAAGTATTACATGAAAACGTTTTGTGATACTATCAACAATATTTGCTTCACTTGCTGGTGTTGTTATAAGAGGGAAAATAACCAGCATTTTGTAAAGCTGTATATTAGTTTTTTGAATATGATGCAAAGGTTTTTATAGAACTTGTTATACCTACCTGGCGTGTACGATCAATTTCTTTACCATTTAACGTAACGCAAATTTCGCTAAAAAAGATTAGCCCCAAAATTTTGGTCAGGTAGTAGAAGAAGCTGGATTTATGGTAGAAGTAATAATTTGTCCTTCTAAGTGAAGAACACCTTCTGATAATAAAACTATGTTTTCTTCATTTTGAATCGGTATTCGAATTTCATCATTATTTTGGAATTTATTAGCTGTCGCACAACTCAGTTGTAAACCTCTATTTTATCCGTTATGTTAAACATGTTAAACATGTTAACAGCTTCAAATATAGATAGAAACTAAATAAGATTAACAATTGCATATATATTTATACTGAAATTAAAGTACGCGATAGGCTAAAGACTGTAAGAAATGTTTGTTGTTACTCGATAACTGTTTCTTAGATTTTAAGGTGCGATGTCGTTGTTTGTTTTTTTTTTAGAAATTTTAGCTGATTGATTTGTATTATTTCTTTTTCGAATCAGAGTTGACTTTTTTTTCAAACTTTGAGTATTATATAGTATAACCATATTTGTGAATGTTTTATAGTAAGCTTACTAAAATAGAATGAAAATATAACAGTATTTCATTACTTTATATAGCAAGATATCGTGCTGGACGAATAATTAATTTTACAATTAAATCTTCATCATGCAAATGAATGAGCTGTTGAAGTTGATCTTCAAGTTGCACAGATACATGTTGAATAACCTTGCTGTTCATAGGCAAAAAATTAATTGTTGTTGGTTGTACAACAATCGGATAACCAGCAGGAACATGAGCTTTAAAATTATATAAAGAGTGTGTTGGTTTATGGATCAAATAAGAACTCGTACCAAACACAAATTAGCAACATACTCGAATACTATTAACTGTGTTAATTTAATCATATATTCAGAATTGTTAGTTTTAATGTAAATCTTTATTTATCAAGTGAGAAATACAATACAAAATACAAATCATATTTTGAGATGCTTGTCACATGTCACGCGAACACGCACAGAATTTGCACTGACTCGTCTTTTGTTTTCTTCTTTATTGTACATATCTATTTCGCCATGTGGCGCTACTGTGCTATTTTTCTTTCAAATATTAACACCTCCTCCAAAGAAAAATCAAATACAATTGAAAACAAAAATAAACAAGATGAACTATTGAACACTTTTCAGCCTCTAAGATGTCATCTCCTGCACGCCAATCCTCTCACGCAGCATCTCGAATCTGACCCTCTCCAAAGGTTTAGTTAGAAGATCAGCTCATTGATTGGTCCCGTCGATGTGCTCCAGCTCAAGGCCTCAGTCCAAAAATCTTTCCCTCACATAGAAATGACGTACCTCAATATGTTTGGATTTTCGATGGTACTCCGGACTTTTAGCGATTTTAACTGTACCAGCATTGTCGATGTAGAGCGTAGGAGGTTTGTCAGCAGTTCCCAGTAATTCAGAAAACAGTCTCTTCAGCCAAATCAACTCCTTTGCTCCTTCACTTGCAGACACAATTTCAGCTTCAGTTGTCGATGTTGACACAGACTTCTGTAACTGACCTCTCCACGATACAGCTCCATGATTGTAGGTCGAAATGACACCCGTCGTTGAACGTCTCGTCCTCTTGTCACCGGCATGGTCAGCATCACTGTAGACCCTCAAAACGTCCTCTTTCCTGTAGACGATGCCATGGTTCACTGTGCTCTTTAAATATCTAAATATCCGTTTCACTTGACTCCAGTCTTGAACTGTAGGATTCTCCATGGCTCGAGCAGCTTTGTTGACCGCAAATGCGATATCTGGACGTGTAGCTGTGGTCAGGTACATCAAGGATCCCACCGCCTCACGATAAGGAACCCTGGCCGAAACCTTTTCTCCGTCTTCACTTTTTTCGCGTCCAACTGGGGTAGACACTCCATTTGACTCGGCCATCCCAATTTTTTCTAGGATTTTCCTCGTATAATCCTCTTGACTGATTGCAATTGATCCATCATGGTTTTGTTGTATCTTCATGCCCAGGAAATTGTTGAGAGATCCTCTGGTCTGTGAAATTCCTGCTGAAGTTTTTCCATGAACTGCTCGATGTCTTCTTCGTTGCCAATTACCAGACCATCATCCACAAAGATTACAACAATTGCATATATATTTATACTGAAATTAAAGTACGCGATAGGCTAAAGACTGTAAGAAATGTTTGTTGTTACTCGATAACTGTTTCTTAGATTTTAAGGTGCGATGTCGTTTTTTTTTTTTTTTTAGAAATTTTAGCTGATTGATTTGTATTATTTCTTTTTCGAATCAGAGTTGACTTTTTTTTCAAACTTTGAGTATTATATAGTATAACCATATTTGTGAATGTTTTATAGTAAGCTTACTAAAATAGAATGAAAATATAACAGTATTTCATTACTTTATATAGCAAGATATCGTGCTGGACGAATAATTAATTCTACAATTAAATCTTCATCATGCAAATCAATGAGCTGTTGAAGTTGATCTTCAAGTTGCACAGATACATGTTGATTAACCATGCTGTTCATAGGCAAAAAATTAATTGTTGTTGGTTGTACAACAATCGGATAACCAGCAGGAACATGAGCTTTAAAATTATATAAAGAGTGTGTTGGTTTATGGTTCAAATAAGAACTCGTACCAAACACAAATTAGCAACATACTCGAATACTATTAACTGTGTTAATTTAATCATATATTCAGAATTGTTAGTTTTAATGTAAATCTTTATTTATCAAATGAGAAATACAATACAAAATACAAATCATATTTTGAGATGCTTGTCACATGTCACGCGAACACGCACAGACTTTGCACTGACTCGTCTTTTGTTTTCTTCTTTATTGTACATATCTATTTCGCCATGTGGCGCTACTGTGCTATTTTTCTTTCAAATATTAACACTTCCTCCAAAGAAAAATCAAATACAAATGAAAAAAAAATAAACAAGATGAACTATTGAACACTTTTCAGCCTCTAAGATGTCATCTCCTGCACGCCAATCCTCTCACGCAGCATCTCGAATCTGACCCTCTCCAAAGGTTTAGTTAGAAGATCAGCTCATTGATTGGTCCCGTCGATGTGCTCCATCTCAAGGTCTCAGCCCAAAAATCTTTCCCTCACATAGAAATGACGTACCTCAATATGTTTGGATTTTCGATGGTACTCCGGACTTTTAGCCAATTTAACTGTACCAGCATTGTCGATGTAGAGCGTAGGAGGTTTGTCAGCAGTTCCCAGTAATTCAGAAAACAGTCTCTTCAGCCAAATCAACTTCTTTGCTCCTTCACTTGCAGCAGACAAAATTTCAGCATCAGTAGTCGATGTTGACACAGACTTCTGTAACTGACTACTCCACGATACAGCTCCATGATTGTAGGTCGAAATGACACCCGTCGTTGAACGTCTCGTCCTCTTGTCACCAGCATGGTCAGCATCACTGTAGGCCCTCAAAACGTCCTCTTTCCTGTAGACGATTCCATGGTTCACTGTGCTCTTTAAATATCTAAATATCCGTTTCACTTGACTCCAGTCTTGAACTGTAGGATTCTCCATGGCTCGAGCAGCTTTGTTGACCGCAAATGCGATATCTGGACGTGTAGCTGTGGTCAGGTACATCGAGGATCCCACCGCCTCACGATAAGGAACCCTGGCCGAAACCTTTTCTCCGTCTTCACTTTTTTCGCGTCCAACTGGGGTAGACACTCCATTTGACTCGGCCATCCCAATTTTTTCTAGGATTTTCCTCGTATAATCCTCTTGACTGATTGCAATTGATCCATCATGGTTTTGTTGTATCTTCATGCCCAGGAAATTGTTGAGAGATCCTCTGGTCTGTGAAATTCCTGCTGAAGTTTTTCCATGAACTGCTCGATGTCTTCTCCGTTGCCAATTACCAGACCATCATCCACAAAGATTACAACAATTGCATATATATTTATACTGAAATTAAAGTACGCGATAGGCTAAAGACTGTAAGAAATGTTTGTTGTTACTCGATAACTGTTTCTTAGATTTTAAGGTGCGATGTCGTCTTTTTTTTTTAGAAATTTTAGCTGTTTGATTTGTATTATTTCTTTTTCGAATCAGAGTTGACTTTTTTTTTCAAACTTTGAGTATTATATAGTATAACCATATTTGTGAATGTTTTATAGTAAGCTTACTAAAATAGAATGAAAATATAACAATATTTCATTACTTTATATAGCAAGATATCGTGCTGGACGAATAATTAATTCTACAATTAAATCTTCATCATGCAAATCAATGAGCTGTTGAAGTTGATCTTCAAGTTGCACAGATACATGTTGAATAACCTTGCTGTTCATAGGCAAAAAATTAATTGTTGTTGGTTGTACAACAATCGGATAACCAGCAGGAACATGAGCTTTAAAATTATATAAAGAGTGTGTTGGTTTATGGTTCAAATAAGAACTCGTACCAAACACAAATTAGCAACATACTCGAATACTATTAACTGTGTTAATTTAATCATATATTCAGAATTGTTAGTTTTAATGTAAATCTTTATTTATCAAGTGAGAAATACAATACAAAATACAAATCATATTTTGAGATGCTTGTCACATGTCACGCGAACACGCACAGACTTTGCACTGACTCGTCTTTTGTTTTCTTCTTTATTGTACATATCTATTTCGCCATGTGGCGCTACTGTGCTATTTTTCTTTCAAATATTAACACTTCCTCCAAAGAAAAATCAAATACAAATGAAAACAAAAATAAACAAGATGAACTATTGAACACTTTTCAGCCTCTAAGATGTCATCTCCTGCACGCCAATCCTCTCACGCAGCATCTCGAATCTGACCCTCTCCAAAGGTTTAGTTAGGAGATCAGCTCATTGATTGGTCCCGTCGATGTGCTCCAGCTCAAGGTCTCAGTCCAAAAATCTTTCCCTCACATAGAAATGACGTACCTCAATATGTTTGGATTTTCGATGGTACTCCGGACTTTTAGCCAATTTAACTGTACCAGCATTGTCGATGTAGAGCGTAGGAGGTTTGCCAGCAGTTCCCAGTAATTCAGAAAACAGTCTCTTCAGCCAAATCAACTCCTTTGCTCCTTCACTTGCAGACACAATTTCAGCTTCAGTTGTCGATGTTGACACAGACTTCTGTAACTGACCTCTCCACGATACAGCTCCATGATTGTAGGTCGAAATGACACCCGTCGTTGAACGTCTCGTCCTCTTGTCACCGGCATGGTCAGCATCACTGTAGACCCTCAAAACGTCCTCTTTCCTGTAGACGATGCCATGGTTCACTGTGCTCTTTAAATATCTAAATATCCGTTTCACTTGACTCCAGTCTTGAACTGTAGGATTCTCCATGGCTCGAGCAGCTTTGTTGACCGCAAATGCGATATCTGGACGTGTAGCTGTGGTCAGGTACATCAAGGATCCCACCGCCTCACGATAAGGAACCCTGGCCGAAACCTTTTCTCCGTCTTCACTTTTTTCGCGTCCAACTGGGGTAGACACTCCATTTGACTCGGCCATCCCAATTTTTTCTAGGATTTTCCTCGTATAATCCTCTTGACTGATTGCAATTGATCCATCATGGTTTTGTTGTATCTTCATGCCCAGGAAATTGTTGAGAGATCCTCTGGTCTGTGAAATTCCTGCTGAAGTTTTTCCATGAACTGCTCGATGTCTTCTTCGTTGCCAATTACCAGACCATCATCCACAAAGATTACAACAATTGCATATATATTTATACTGAAATTAAAGTACGCGATAGGCTAAAGACTGTAAGAAATGTTTGTTGTTACTCGATAACTGTTTCTTAGATTTTAAGGTGCGATGTCGTTTTTTTTTTTTTTTAGAAATTTTAGCTGATTGATTTGTATTATTTCTTTTTCGAATCAGAGTTGACTTTTTTTTCAAACTTTGAGTATTATATAGTATAACCATATTTGTGAATGTTTTATAGTAAGCTTACTAAAATAGAATGAAAATATAACAGTATTTCATTACTTTATATAGCAAGATATCGTGCTGGACGAATAATTAATTCTACAATTAAATCTTCATCATGCAAATCAATGAGCTGTTGAAGTTGATCTTCAAGTTGCACAGATACATGTTGATTAACCATGCTGTTCATAGGCAAAAAATTAATTGTTGTTGGTTGTACAACAATCGGATAACCAGCAGGAACATGAGCTTTAAAATTATATAAAGAGTGTGTTGGTTTATAGTTCAAATAAGAACTCGTACCAAACACAAATTAGCAACATACTCGAATACTATTAACTGTGTTAATTTAATCATATATTCAGAATTGTTAGTTTTAATGTAAATCTTTATTTATCAAATGAGAAATACAATACAAAATACAAATCATATTTTGAGATGCTTGTCACATGTCACGCGAACACGCACAGACTTTGCACTGACTCGTCTTTTGTTTTCTTCTTTATTGTACATATCTATTTCGCCATGTGGCGCTACTGTGCTATTTTTCTTTCAAATATTAACACTTCCTCCAAAGAAAAATCAAATACAAATGAAAAAAAAATAAACAAGATGAACTATTGAACACTTTTCAGCCTCTAAGATGTCATCTCCTGCACGCCAATCCTCTCACGCAGCATCTCGAATCTGACCCTCTCCAAAGGTTTAGTTAGAAGATCAGCTCATTGATTGGTCCCGTCGATGTGCTCCATCTCAAGGTCTCAGCCCAAAAATCTTTCCCTCACATAGAAATGACGTACCTCAATATGTTTGGATTTTCGATGGTACTCCGGACTTTTAGCCAATTTAACTGTACCAGCATTGTCGATGTAGAGCGTAGGAGGTTTGTCAGCAGTTCCCAGTAATTCAGAAAACAGTCTCTTCAGCCAAATCAACTTCTTTGCTCCTTCACTTGCAGCAGACAAAATTTCAGCTTCAGTAGTCGATGTTGACACAGACTTCTGTAACTGACTACTCCACGATACAGCTCCATGATTGTAGGTCGAAATGACACCCGTCGTTGAACGTCTCGTCCTCTTGTCACCAGCATGGTCAGCATCACTGTAGGCCCTCAAAACGTCCTCTTTCCTGTAGACGATTCCATGGTTCACTGTGCTCTTTAAATATCTAAATATCCGTTTCACTTGACTCCAGTCTTGAACTGTAGGATTCTCCATGGCTCGAGCAGCTTTGTTGACCGCAAATGCGATATCTGGACGTGTAGCTGTGGTCAGGTACATCGAGGATCCCACCGCCTCACGATAAGGAACCCTGGCCGAAACCTTTTCTCCGTCTTCACTTTTTTCGCGTCCAACTGGGGTAGACACTCCATTTGACTCGGCCATCCCAATTTTTTCTAGGATTTTCCTCGTATAATCCTCTTGACTGATTGCAATTGATCCATCATGGTTTTGTTGTATCTTCATGCCCAGGAAATTGTTGAGAGATCCTCTGGTCTGTGAAATTCCTGCTGAAGTTTTTCCATGAACTGCTCGATGTCTTCTCCGTTGCCAATTACCAGACCATCATCCACAAAGATTACAACAATTGCATATATATTTATACTGAAATTAAAGTACGCGATAGGCTAAAGACTGTAAGAAATGTTTGTTGTTACTCGATAACTGTTTCTTAGATTTTAAGGTGCGATGTCGTCTTTTTTTTTTAGAAATTTTAGCTGTTTGATTTGTATTATTTCTTTTTCGAATCAGAGTTGACTTTTTTTTTCAAACTTTGAGTATTATATAGTATAACCATATTTGTGAATGTTTTATAGTAAGCTTACTAAAATAGAATGAAAATATAACAATATTTCATTACTTTATATAGCAAGATATCGTGCTGGACGAATAATTAATTCTACAATTAAATCTTCATCATGCAAATCAATGAGCTGTTGAAGTTGATCTTCAAGTTGCACAGATACATGTTGAATAACCTTGCTGTTCATAGGCAAAAAATTAATTGTTGTTGGTTGTACAACAATCGGATAACCAGCAGGAACATGAGCTTTAAAATTATATAAAGAGTGTGTTGGTTTATGGTTCAAATAAGAACTCGTACCAAACACAAATTAGCAACATACTCGAATACTATTAACTGTGTTAATTTAATCATATATTCAGAATTGTTAGTTTTAATGTAAATCTTTATTTATCAAGTGAGAAATACAATACAAAATACAAATCATATTTTGAGATGCTTGTCACATGTCACGCGAACACGCACAGACTTTGCACTGACTCGTCTTTTGTTTTCTTCTTTATTGTACATATCTATTTCGCCATGTGGCGCTACTGTGCTATTTTTCTTTCAAATATTAACACTTCCTCCAAAGAAAAATCAAATACAAATGAAAACAAAAATAAACAAGATGAACTATTGAACACTTTTCAGCCTCTAAGATGTCATCTCCTGCACGCCAATCCTCTCACGCAGCATCTCGAATCTGACCCTCTCCAAAGGTTTAGTTAGGAGATCAGCTCATTGATTGGTCCCGTCGATGTGCTCCAGCTCAAGGTCTCAGTCCAAAAATCTTTCCCTCACATAGAAATGACGTACCTCAATATGTTTGGATTTTCGATGGTACTCCGGACTTTTAGCCAATTTAACTGTACCAGCATTGTCGATGTAGAGCGTAGGAGGTTTGCCAGCAGTTCCCAGTAATTCAGAAAACAGTCTCTTCAGCCAAATCAACTCCTTTGCTCCTTCACTTGCAGCAGACACAATTTCAGCTTCAGTTGTCGATGTTGACACAGACTTCTGTAACTGACTTCTCCACGATACAGCTCCATGATTGTAGGTCGAAATGACACCCGTCGTTGAACGTCTCGTCCTCTTGTCACCGGCAGGTCAGCATCACTGTAGACCCTCAAAACGTCCTCTTTCCTGTAGACGATTCCATGGTTCACTGTGCTCTTTAAATATCTAAATATCCGTTTCACTTGACTCCAGTCTTGAACTGTAGGATTCTCCATGGCTCGAGCAGCTTTGTTGACCGCAAATGCGATATCTGGACGTGTAGCTGTGGTCAGGTACATCAAAGATCCCACCGCCTCACGATAAGGAACCCTGGCCGAAATATTTTCTCCGTCTTCACTTTTTTCGCGTCCAACTGGGGTAGACACTCCATTTGACTCGGCCATCCCAATTTTTTCTAGGATTTTCCTCGTATAATCCTCTTGACTGATTGCAATTGATCCATCATGGTTTTGTTGTATCTTCATGCCCAAGAAATTGTTGAGAGATCCTCTGGTCTGTGAAATTCCTGCTGAAGTTTTTCCATGAACTGCTCGATGTCTTCTTCGTTGCCAATTACCAGACCATCATCCACAAAGATTACAACAATTGCATATATATTTATACTGAAATTAAAGTACGCGATAGGCTAAAGACTGTAAGAAATGTTTGTTGTTACTCGATAACTGTTTCTTAGATTTTAAGGTGCGATGTCGTTTTTTTTTTTTTTTTTTTTAAATTTTAGCTGATTGATTTGTATTATTTCTTTTCCGAATCAGAGTTGACTTTTTTTTCAAACTTTGAGTATTATATAGTATAACCATATTTGTGAATGTTTTATAGTAAGCTTACTAAAATAGAATGAAAATATAACAGTATTTCATTACTTTATATAGCAAGATATCGTGCTGGACGAATAATTAATTCTACAATTAAATCTTCATCATGCAAATCAATGAGCTGTTGAAGTTGATCTTCAAGTTGCACAGATACATGTTGAATAACCTTGCTGTTCATAGGCAAAAAATTAATTGTTGTTAGTTGTACAACAATCGGATAACCAGCAGGAACATGAGCTTTAAAGTATATAAAGAGTGTGTTGGTTTATGGTTCAAATAAGAACTCGTACCAAACACAAATTAGCAACATACTCGAATACTATTAACTGTGTTAATTTAATCATATATTCAGAATTGTTAGTTTTAATGTAAATCTTTATTTATCAAGTGAGAAATACAATACAAAATACAAATCATATTTTGAGATGCTTGTCACATGTCACGCGAACACGCACAGACTTTGCACTGACTCGTCTTTTGTTTTCTTCTTTATTGTACATATCTATTTCGCCATGTGGCGCTACTGTGCTATTTTTCTTTCAAATATTAACACTTCCTCCAAAGAAAAATCAAATACAAATGAAAAAAAAATAAACAAGATGAACTATTGAACACTTTTCAGCCTCTAAGATGTCATCTCCTGCACGCCAATCCTCTCACGCAGCATCTCGAATCTGACCCTCTCCAAAGGTTTAGTTAGAAGATCAGCTCATTGATTGGTCCCGTCGATGTGCTCCAGCTCAAGGTCTCAGCCCAAAAATCTTTCCCTCACATAGAAATGACGTACCTCAATATGTTTGGATTTTCGATGGTACTCCGGACTTTTAGCCAATTTAACTGTACCAGCATTGTCGATGTAGAGCGTAGGAGGTTTGTCAGCAGTTCCCAGTAATTCAGAAAACAGTCTCTTAAGCCAAATCAACTTCTTTGCTCCTTCACTTGCAGCAGACACAATTTCAGCTTCAGTAGTCGATGTTGACACAGATTTCTGTAACTGACTACTCCACGATACAGCTCCATGATTGTAGGTCGAAATGACACCCGTCGTTGAACGTCTCGTCCTCTTGTCACCAGCATGGTCAGCATCACTGTAGGCCCTCAAAACGTCCTCTTTCCTGTAGACGATTCCATGGTTCACTGTGCTCTTTAAATATCTAAATATCCGTTTCACTTGACTCCAGTCTTGAACTGTAGGATTCTCCATGGCTCGAGCAGCTTTGTTGACCGCAAATGCGATATCTGGACGTGTAGCTGTGGTCAGGTACATCGAGGATCCCACCGCCTCACGATAAGGAACCCTGGCCGAAACCTTTTCTTTGTCTTCACTTTTTTCGCGTCCAACTGGGGTAGACACTCCATTTGACTCGGCCATCCCAATTTTTTCTAGGATTTTCCTCGTATAATCCTCTTGACTGATTGCAATTGATCCATCATGGTTTTGTTGTATCTTCATGCCCAGGAAATTGTTGAGAGATCCTCTGGTCTGTGAAATTCCTGCTGAAGTTTTTCCATGAACTTCTCGATGTCTTCTTCGTTGCCAATTACCAGACCATCATCCACAAAGATTACAACAATTGCATATATATTTATACTGAAATTAAAGTACGCGATAGGCTAAAGACTGTAAGAAATGTTTGTTGTTACTCGATAACTGTTTCTTAGATTTTAAGGTGCGATGTCGTTTTTTTTTTTTTTTAGAAATTTTAGCTGATTGATTTGTATTATTTCTTTTTCGAATCAGAGTTGACTTTTTTTTCAAACTTTGAGTATTATATAGTATAACCATATTTGTGAATGTTTTATAGTAAGCTTACTAAAATAGAATGAAAATATAACAGTATTTCATTACTTTATATAGCAAGATATCGTGCTGGACGAATAATTAATTCTACAATTAAATCTTCATCATGCAAATCAATGAGCTGTTGAAGTTGATCTTCAAGTTGCACAGATACATGTTGAATAACCTTGCTGTTCATAGGCAAAAAATTAATTGTTGTTAGTTGTACAACAATCGGATAACCAGCAGGAACATGAGCTTTAAAGTATATAAAGAGTGTGTTGGTTTATGGTTCAAATAAGAACTCGTACCAAACACAAATTAGCAACATACTCGAATACTATTAACTGTGCTAATTTAATCATATATTCAGAATTGTTAGTTTTAATGTAAATCTTTATTTATCAAGTGAGAAATACAATACAAAATACAAATCATATTTTGAGATGCTTGTCACATGTCACGCGAACACGCACAGACTTTGCACTGACTCGTCTTTTGTTTTCTTCTTTATTGTACATATATATTTCGCCATGTCGCGCTACTGTGCTATTTTTCTTTCAAATATTAACACTTCCTCCAAAGAAAAATCAAATACAAATGAAAAAAAAATAAACAAGATGAACTATTGAACACTTTTCAGCCTCTAAGATGTCATCTCCTGCACGCCAATCCTCTCACGCAGCATCTCGAATCTGACCCTCTCCAAAGGTTTAGTTAGAAGATCAGCTCATTGATTGGTCCCGTCGATGTGCTCCAGCTCAAGGTCTCAGCCCAAAAATCTTTCCCTCACATAGAAATGACGTACCTCAATATGTTTGGATTTTCGATGGTACTCCGGACTTTTAGCCAATTTAACTGTACCAGCATTGTCGATGTAGAGCGTAGGAGGTTTGTCAGCAGTTCCCAGTAATTCAGAAAACAGTCTCTTCAGCCAAATCAACTTCTTTGCTCCTTCACTTGCAGCAGACACAATTTCAGCTTCAGTAGTCGATGTTGACACAGACTTCTGTAACTGACTACTCCACGATACAGCTCCATGATTGTAGGTCGAAATGACACCCGTCGTTGAACGTCTCGTCCTCTTGTCACCAGCATGGTCAGCATCACTGTAGGCCCTCAAAACGTCCTCTTTCCTGTAGACGATTCCATGGTTCACTGTGCTCTTTAAATATCTAAATATCCGTTTCACTTGACTCCAGTCTTGAACTCTAGGATTCTCCATGGCTCGAGCAGCTTTGTTGACCGCAAATGCGATATCTGGACGTGTAGCTGTGGTCAGGTACATCGAGGATCCCACCGCCTCACGATAAGGAACCCTGGCCGAAACCTTTTCTCCGTCTTCACTTTTTTCGCGTCCAACTGGGGTAGACACTCCATTTGACTCGGCCATCCCAATTTTTTCTAGGATTTTCCTCGTATAATCCTCTTGACTGATTGCAATTGATCCATCATGGTTTTGTTGTATCTTCATGCCCAGGAAATTGTTGAGAGATCCTCTGGTCTGTGAAATTCCTGCTGAAGTTTTTCCATGAACTGCTCGATGTCTTCTTCGTTGCCAATTACCAGACCATCATCCACAAAGATTACAACAATTGCATATATATTTATACTGAAATTAAAGTACGCGATAGGCTAAAGACTGTAAGAAATGTTTGTTGTTACTCGATAACTGTTTCTTAGATTTTAAGGTGCGATGTCGTTTTTTTTTTTTTTAGAAATTTTAGCTGATTGATTTGTATTATTTCTTTTTCGAATCAGAGTTGACTTTTTTTTCAAACTTTGAGTATTATATAGTATAACCATATTTGTGAATGTTTTATAGTAAGCTTACTAAAATAGAATGAAAATATAACAGTATTTCATTACTTTATATAGCAAGATATCGTGCTGGACGAATAATTAATTCTACAATTAAATCTTCATCATGCAAATCAATGAGCTGTTGAAGTTGATCTTCAAGTTGCACAGATACATGTTGATTAACCATGCTGTTCATAGGCAAAAAATTAATTGTTGTTGGTTGTACAACAATCGGATAACCAGCAGGAACATGAGCTTTAAAATTATATAAAGAGTGTGTTGGTTTATGGTTCAAATAAGAACTCGTACCAAACACAAATTAGCAACATACTCGAATACTATTAACTGTGTTAATTTAATCATATATTCAGAATTGTTAGTTTTAATGTAAATCTTTATTTATCAAGTGAGAAATACAATACAAAATACAAATCATATTTTGAGATGCTTGTCACATGTCACGCGAACACGCACAGACTTTGCACTGACTCGTCTTTTGTTTTCTTCTTTATTGTACATATCTATTTCGCCATGTGGCGCTACTGTGCTATTTTTCTTTCAAATATTAACACTTCCTCCAAAGAAAAATCAAATACAAATGAAAAAAAAAATAAACAAGATGAACTATTGAACACTTTTCAGCCTCTAAGATGTCATCTCCTGCACGCCAATCCTCTCACGCAGCATCTCGAATCTGACCCTCTCCAAAGGTTTAGTTAGAAGATCAGCTCATTGATTGGTCCCGTCGATGTGCTCCAGCTCAAGGTCTCAGCCCAAAAATCTTTCCCTCACATAGAAATGACGTACCTCAATATGTTTGGATTTTCGATGGTACTCCGGACTTTTAGCCAATTTAACTGTAACTGGAGAGGAAGAGCTACAACGGTTCCTGGATCACCTAAACAGCCTAAATGCCAGCATCCAGTTTACCATGGAGAAGAAGAAAAACCACTCTCTCGCCTTCCTTGATGTCATGGTTACAAGAACTCCGGACCTTCGCTTGGGGCACACTGTTTACAGGAAGCCTACCCACACTGACTGGTACCTACAGAAGGCATCGAACCACCACCCTAAACAAAAACACGCCGTCATCAAGACTCTGGTCAACCGTGCTAAGCGTATCTGTGAGTCCCACCACCTGAAAGAGGAACTACGTCACCTCAACACAGCTCTCCGCGCCAATGGTTACACCAGTAAGGAGATCCAACGGGCATGTCATCCCAGACGACCGGCGTCCACGGAGAGGGAACAGGATCGGCCGATAGCAGTGACGTACCTCCCGTACGTTCACAAGGTGACTGACCGGATAGGCAAAATACTCCGCCATCATAACATCAGGACCGTATACAGGCCTACGAGACAGATACGCGATTTAATCAGATCTGCCAAGGACAAGCGCCATCCCCATTCCGGTGCGGGCGTCTACAGGGTACCTTGCAGCTGCGGCCAGGTATATATTGGTACCACGAAGCACAGTATTGCCACCAGGCTGAAGGAACACGAGCGACACAGCCGGCTGGGCCAGATGGAGAAGTCCTCGGTGGCAGAGCATTCCCTTCTTAAAGGCCATGATGTTCACTACGGGTGCACAGAGGTGCTGTCCAGCACCGTCCACTACCACGCGAGGCTGCAGCGAGAGGCTATTGAAATTTTCAAACACCCTAGCAATTTCAACCGGAAAGAAGAGAGCGAACGGGTGAACAAAATCTGGCATCCCGTCCTCAGATCAACTAACATCAAACCATTGGCTGAGCATTGCACACCTCTCGGTACTGGCAGCCAATCAGCGCGCTCCACTCCTGGCGCGGAAAGTTCCGGACCGCGCAGTGAACCGACCCGGTCGCACACTATATATAGCGGGGGCGGACAAACGCAACTTCAGTCTACCTCTGACCATCGGAAAGAGAAGACCCTTGATAATGGCGAACGCAGTCTTCGCTGAAACGTCGGGAAACAACAGCCCTACTGGACCACGGCCTAACAGCCCGGATAATCACTTCTTAGATTCTAACTGTACCAGCATTGTCGATGTAGAGCGTAGGAGGTTTGTCAGCAGTTCCCAGTAATTCAGAAAACAGTCTCTTCAGCCAAATCAACTCCTTTGCTCCTTCACTTGCAGCAGACACAATTTCAGCTTCAGTTGTCGATGTTGACACAGACTTCTGTAACTGACTACTCCACGATACAGCTCCATGATTGTAGGTCGAAATGACACCCGTCGTTGAACGTCTCGTCCTCTTGTCACCGGCATGGTCAGCATCACTGTAGACCCTCAAAACGTCCTCTTTCCTGTAGACGATTCCATGGTTCACTGAGCTCTTTAAATATCTAAATATCCGTTTCACTTGACTCCAGTCTTGAACTCTAGGATTCTCCATGGCTCGAGCAGCTTTGTTGACCGCAAATGCGATATCTGGACGTGTAGCTGTGGTCAGGTACATCAAGGATCCCACCGCCTCACGATAAGGAACCCTGGCCGAAACCTTTTCTCCGTCTTCACTTTTTTCGCGTCCAACTGGGGTAGACACTCCATTTGACTCGGCCATCCCAATTTTTTCTAGGATTTTCCTCGTATAATCCTCTTGACTGATTGCAATTGATCCATCATGGTTTTGTTGTATCTTCATGCCCAGGAAATTGTTGAGAGATCCTCTGGTCTGTGAAATTCCTGCTGAAGTTTTTCCATGAACTGCTCGATGTCTTCTTCGTTGCCAATTACCAGACCATCATCCACAAAGATTACAACAATTGCATATATATTTATACTGAAATTAAAGTACGCGATAGGCTAAAGACTGTAAGAAATGTTTGTTGTTACTCGATAACTGTTTCTTAGATTTTAAGGTGCGATGTCGTTTTTTTTTTTTTTTTTTTAGAAATTTTAGCTGATTGATTTGTATTATTTCTTTTTCGAATCAGAGTTGACTTTTTTTCAAACTTTGAGTATGATATAGTATAACCATATTTGTGAATGTTTTATAGTAAGCTTACTAAAATAGAATGAAAATATAACAGTATTTCATTTCATTATATAGCAAGATATCGTGCTGGACGAATAATTAATTCTACAATTAAATCTTCATCATGCAAATCAATGAGCTGTTGAAGTTGATCTTCAAGTTGCACAGATACATGTTGAATAACCTTGCTGTTCATAGGCAAAAAATTAATTGTTGTTGGTTGTACAACAATCGGATAACCAGCAGGAACATGAGCTTTAAAGTATATAAAGAGTGTGTTGGTTTATGGTTCAAATAAGAACTCGTACCAAACACAAATTAGCAACATACTCGAATACTATTAACTGTGTTAATTTAATCATATATTCAGAATTGTTAGTTTTAATGTAAATCTTTATTTATCAAGTGAGAAATACAATACAAAATACAAATCATATTTTGAGATGCTTGTCACATGTCACGCGAACACGCACAGACTTTGCACGGACTCGTCTTTTGTTTTCTTCTTTATTGTACATATCTTTTTCGCCATGTGGCGCTACTGTGCTATTTTTCTTTCAAATATTAACACTTCCTCCAAAGAAAAATCAAATACAAATGAAAAAAAATAAACAAGATGAACTATTGAACACTTTTCAGCCTCTAAGATGTCATCTCCTGCACGCCAATCCTCTCACGCAGCATCTCGAATCTGACCCTCTCCAAAGGTTTAGTTAGACGATCAGCTCATTGATTGGTCCCGTCGATGTGCTCCAGCTCAAGGTCTCAGTCCAAAAATCTTTCCCTCACATAGAAATGACGTACCTCAATATGTTTGGATTTTCGATGGTACTCCGGACTTTTAGCCAATTTAACTGTACCAGCATTGTCGATGTAGAGCGTAGGAGGTTTGTCCGCAGTTCCCAGTAATTCAGAAAACAGTCTCTTCAGCCAAATCAACTCCTTTGCTCCTTCACTTGCAGCAGACACAATTTCAGCTTCAGTTGTCGATGTTGACACAGACTTCTGTAACTGACTTCTCCACGATACAGCTCCATGATTGTAGGTCGAAATGACACCCGTCGTTGAACGTCTCGTCCTCTTGTCACCGGCATGGTCAGCATCACTGTAGACCCTCAAAACGTCCTCTTTCCTGTAGACGATGCCATGGTTCACTGTGCTCTTTAAATATCTAAATATCCATTTCACTTGACTCCAGTCTTGAACTGTAGGATTCTCCATGGCTCGAGCAGCTTTGTTGACCGCAAATGCGATATCTGGACGTGTAGCTGTGGTCAGGTACATCAAGGATCCTACCGCCTCACGATAAGGAACCCTGGCCGAAACCTTTTCTTTGTCTTCACTTTCTTCGCGTCCAACTGGGGTAGACTCTCCATTTGACTCGGCCATCCCAATTTTTTCTAGGATTTTCCTCGTATAATCCTCTTGACTGATTGCAATTGATCCATCATGGTTTTGTTGTATCTTCATGCCCAGGAAATTGTTGAGAGATCCTCTGGTCTGTGAAATTCCTGCTGAAGTTTTTCCATGAACTGCTCGATGTCTTCTTCGTTGCCAATTACCAGACCATCATCCACAAAGATTACAACAGCCAACCACTTTCCATTTTTGTTGCTGTAAAAGAGACAAGGATCAGCTTTGCTGTTTTTGAATCCAGCTTTCTCCATGAATTTCTTGAAACGCTTGTTCCAGCAGCGTGGAGCCTGTTTTAAACCATATAAGCTTCATTTTAGATGACACACTCGGCCAGTACCCTCCTGATGACCTTCTGGCTGTTCCATGAACACATCTTCTTCAAGCTCGCCGTTCAAGAAGGCCGTATTGACATCAAATTGACCAAGTTTCATCTCCTTTTCAACAGCTACTGCCAACAGAGCTCGAATGGTATCATACCGTGCAACAGGGCTGAATGTTTCTTCATAATCGATTCCTTGCTGTTGCACATAGCCTTTGGCTACCAATCGTGCGTTAAAGCGAACTTCACCACTGTCCGTTGTCTTCTGTCGTGGAACCCACCGATTTTTCAGGACCCGTGCACCATTTGGACGCTCATCCAATTTCCAGGTATTATTTTCCATTAAGGACTCCAATTCTTCATTAATTTCTTTCAGCCACTGATTTTTATCACTAGACTGCAGCGCTTCAGAGTATGAATCAGGATTCTTTTCAACGATAGATGGTCCAGCCATGCACATTTAATTTCCACTGATAATCCACGATGGCTTCTTACTTTCACGTTTGCTTTTCCTTCTTTCTTCAGTCACTCCTTCTTCCTCATCTTCGCTTCCTCCAGAACTGGACGCCGAAGCAAAAATCTTCAATTTCGCTTAAGTTCTCATCTGACTCCGACCTCCTCTGTAGGCCTACATCAGACGATGAATTAGACTGATTCCTCTCCGCACGTTCTTCAAGCGTGACTTCAACCTTTCCGGCGTTCGCGTGCAGATTGCAGACAACTTCAGGTTTGAATTTCACATCATGGCTTAGAACAACCTTTCCCTGAGTTGGAATCCAGACTCTAAATACATCCCTGTCGTTCACGTACCCAACCAGATGTCCAAAAACAGCTTTGTCGTCGAACTTTGAGCGAAAATTCTTGTCGATATGCAAGTAGCATTCTGTTCGGAAGATCTTCAGATGACTGAGACTTCCCTCTGGTCGTCCATACCACAATTCATAGGGAGATTTGTTTTCAATGGATGACTTCCCAGTGCGATTCAGGAGGTACACCGCAGTGTTGCAGGCTTCAGCCCAAAGTTGTTTCGTTAACTTGCTGGGATTCAGCATAGATTTTGCGCACTCCACAATCGTCCGATTTTCACGTTCCGCAACTCCGTTTTGTTGTGGTGTGTACGGCGTAGTAATGCTGTGTTCTATGCCTCTGCTTGCGAGTAGTTCAGAAACCTTCTTGTTATCAAATTCTTTTCCTCCATCACACCTGAACAGCTTCACGACGTGTCCATTTGTTTTGGCTTGATTCAGGAACTGTTCCAGAACGGTGTACACTTCACTTTTGTGCTTTAAAAAGAAAACTCGTCGAAACTTGCTGAAATCATCCTTGAAACACACGTAGTAGCGTGCCTTTCCAAGAGATTCAGTAGACATTGGTCCAATCACATCGGCGTGGATTTGTTCACCGGTGGCTGTTGGTCAATTCATTCGTGTCTTGAATGACAGTCGTTCCTTTTTCCCAGTGCACATCTATCGCAGAAATCCCCTTTACACATGTCTACATTGATGTTCATCTGCTTCAGTACATTCTTCACATGCGCTTTGTGTTGATGACCAAATCGTTCATGGTAGATCTGCAGTGTGTCCGACGATGTAGCTAAATTCACTTGAATGGGTTGCGCCGGTTTCACGACGCGCATGTGAAGTACATACAGACCATGACTCACACGTCCAGCCATCATCGCCTTTCCAGTAATCTTGTCTTCAATTCTTACAGTTTGGTCGTCAAGTCGTGCACAAAAACATTTCCTTGCAGCAGCTTTCACAGATAACAGATGAGCCATTGCATCGGGAACATACAAAACTTCAGGTCATCTCAGCACTCAACCAAGCGTTGTTCAGCTGCACTTGAATGTTTACAGTTCCTTTGCCGTGAGCTAGCATGCTCACACCTCGTTTTCATAGAAAAATCTTCTCTGGAGCAGCAAACTTGACGTATGTTGTAAAATACTGTTTGTTCGCGGTGATGTGATTTGTGGCGCCACTGTCGCAGTACCACTCGTCGGCTTGAACAAAGTCGCCGCCTAACGCACTCATAGCATGCGTCATAAACGAAGCATTGTTCTCCTTATTTTTGTTTCTAGTGTCACCCTCTTTCTTCTTCACTGGACATTCACTTGCTCAATGGCCCAATTCCTTACATTTGAAACATGGAAACTTCTGCTTTACTCGAACATTTTTCTTCGAGTTGTCATCAGTGCTGCCTTTGCCACTGCCATACTGGGAATGCTTCTTGGGAGCACTACGTACCACAAACGCTGTCGATTCCACGTTTCCTTGGTCACGCAGTTCAATCGTGCACAATTTTTCAATCAATAAGTTCACAGTTTGATTATCCGTCGGAATCGTGTCCCACACATCCTTGAAATTATCATATTCTTTTCCCAGCGTGGATAAAATTCGACCGTTCAAAATCCTTTCAGAAAACGTGTTTTCGTTGTGCTTTTGGATTTCGTCATTCAGATCCTGATAAAGCTTCTGTAACTTCGCGACATGGGTGCTGATGTCCTCCATGTCGTCACGTGTCACTCAGAAGAATGACTCGATCAACATGTTCAGTCACTGCGTACTGCTTCGTTCCAACCGTGCGCTCAATTTTGTCCAAATTTCACTGGCATTGGTGCACGTCAACACGAGCTCGGCAGCAGATTTTCCTAGCGCACCTGCTAGCAAACTGGCCGCTTTCGCGTCTTCTTTCAACCACTGCTTATATGCCGTTTTTTGTTGCACAGTGGCATCTGCCGGCAATACAGAACACTTTTTCGAACCATCAACAATATTTTCCAGTTCATACGACCGCAAAACCATCAACGCATGCCATTTCCACTTTGCCCAGTCTTCAGGTCCTTCAAGTTTATCCCCTTGAACTTTGTAGTCACTGCCGGTTGCCATTTTGAGGTTATCCTTAACTCACAAAAAATACAGCACGTGTTCCACAGGCGTTCAGCTTCGGATCCACTCACGAGATAATACCATTTACACGTGGCCTGGGTCCATAACCTGTTAGTTTTATTGTAAATCTTTATTTATCAAGTGAGAAATACAATACAAAATACAAATCATCTTTTGAGATGCTTGTCACATGTCACGCGAACACGCACAGACTTTGCACTGACTCGTCTTTTGTTTTCTTCTTTATTGTATATGTCTATTTCGCCAGGTGGAGCGAGCTATTTTTCTTTCAAATATTAACAAGAATAATGAGTTGTGTTTGCCTCGAACGTTTTATGAGAAAATCCTAACAAATCTGCATTAGAATCTGCAACACCAAAATCTATAGCAAAGTTTTTCGAATTTAGTTTACAATGATAGAACACTTTATCATAATTAATATAAGTATATGAAGGAAATTTGTTTTTGTCACCTAATAAATGTCGTAATAAATGTGCTAGTACTAATTCATTAATCTTTACACTTAATTGTTGAAACGTATAGCTAGCATCGGGTATTATTAAAATTGTTGTATCCGCATCGTTCATCTTTATAGCTAAAACGTTATTATTTTCGCTAATTATTATTTCATTTTCGATTCTTTTTCGATTAATCTCAATTTCTTTTTTATTCTCTTTAGGGTAAACTTTCTTTTCAATACCTAAAGCCTCTGCTACACTGTTGGCTACACTGAAATCAATATGAAACGGAGAAGACAAAGCAAGACGGTTGCGTCCTTTTCCGTTTATATCCTCTTCCAAATAAATATTTGCTTTTTGTAAATGTTTTGTTATAAGTTTCGACAATGAGTGATAACTAAGTAAATCGTCAAATGTCGAGGCTAGATCTTCAAATTCATAAATACCTGGTGGTACCACTAAATCAATTGATAAAATATTAGTAAAATGAATGCGAAATGTATTATTTCTGTTGGTAACATTTCGAATATAATTAGCTGTATACAATCCTGCAAGTCCTATTTCAAAAAACGGTGCTCCTACAAGATGAATCGGGTTCTCCAATGTAACATCAATCTTCGAGCCTTTACCTTCAAGAGTTATCCGTATTTCGAAAGCCATCTTTGAAATGTTTAAAGACGGTCTATGTTTCCCTTATTTATACAATACAAGAAGACTAAACATAAATGTCCACAAATCGAGGAAGTAATTGATTGATATGAATGAAAGTTATATTGTAGATAGCAATTTTTAAGATATGTTGAAATTTCTAATAGTGGTCTTAAATTACCAATACTATCAAAATAATACACGTATTTACCTCGTTTACTGAAAGCCACCCAATGTGAACCAGATTTAACCATCGGTTCAAGGTTAACCATACAATTTTCATTTTTTTTTCGAGGATATCTTGGTAACGTATCTCGCATTAAGTCTCCTCTAAAATTTGGAATCTTTAATTGATGTGCGTATTTAGCTAAATCGAAATTACTTAATGCTTTATTTGGTATTTGGTTAATTATCTTTTGTATGCAGGAGGATTTAAATAAATGCCTTGACCTCCTTTTCCTCGCATTGCGTCTATCATTCGATTGTGTCTCTTCATTTCTTTTAATTCTTCTTGAGCAGCTTTCGCTTTGTTTATAGCAGACGCTACCCCGGCTGCTCCGCCTGCTAGACCCCCCAAGCCCGACAAGGCTGCAAATATCGGAAGTAGGGGTAAAATACCACCTTGCTTTTTCGAAGTTTTTTTCTTTTCTTGACGTTGTTGTTTTTTTTAATTTAATTTTCGTTTACCTCCTCCAATCTTACACTTAGCTTTCATTATGCCACTGACTGTTAGTGCAGCTGCTCTCTCTCCTAATGATGCGTTACGGGATTTTACACGAGACCAAGCTTTTGAAGCTAAAATTTAATCAGCCTCTCTTCTTTTGTCTGAATCTTAATGATTTGCGTAAGCAATGTCGTGCTCTTTACACGCTTTATCTAATATATTTATTCCTGGATCACCACGGCTCAATCGCTTTTACTAATTTTGTTCCTGGTCCACAATATTCATATCCTGGGATGTGTAATTCCACAGGTAAATTATCAATAGTTGTATTAAGTACACGACTAATTAATGATCCACGTCCTGATCGTTTATATTGAGTGGTAGAGTTGCTTCTCTTACAACGCACCATTACTAAATGATAAGTTATATATATATATATATATTTCAGGAAAATGGGAATGGTGGGGGAGGAGTTGTAAATAATACACACAAAATTCGGGTTATTATTTATTATTTTTTCATAAGCAAAGGAACACACAAAAATTAGTATTACAGGTATTATCATAATAAAAGTGCATGTAAAAGAAATAAAGTAAGAGAGATGAAGTAACAATTCCGTTTTCAGTTATGTGCCTTTTATCATCGTTTGATGAAATTGCCAACTTATTTTGCCGAACTGTAAATACAGAATGAGATTTTGAAATTATACGAACTTGAACTTCGTTGACTTGATCTCTGTTATAAAGACACTCATCAATACTCATAGTTTTACTCACACTCGTCTTAATGCCTTTAGCCTTACACAAGCTTTTAATTTCATCACACAATTTTATTGCATACATTTTCGGTCTTAACCCCACAAATTCTTCTACAATCCTTCCAGCATGTTCATCTTTCATTAAACCATATTCCCCTTTATTTTGTCTCACAATGACAAAAGGATTTTTTGTTTCATAGTTTCCAGTATCAAACAAATTTGAATGCTGTTTTATGAACTCATAAATATCATAATAGAATATATACATAAAACTATCAGTGTCTGTGTATAACAACCTCACATTTGATTCAGGATTTGCTAAAATAACATTGTAATGAAAGTCATTCATTTAACATTTAGACAAATCTAATATAGATGCACCAACATATACTGGTTGATTGTGAAAAATCTTTAGTCTGCTCATCTCAATGACCATACAGTGTTCATCGAATATAATTCTATTATTAAAATTAGCCTTTGCTATTAAAGACCTAGCACCATAGGGCCCATGCCATTTGGTAACCCATTTGATGTTCCTTAACTTCCTCACATTCATCAGTGAACGACCAAAAATTGCATTATTCATCAATGTATAATTTTTTTCAAAATCATTTTTTGCCTGTTTGCGTTTCTCTGTGTTTACATCAATATATGTTTTTAGCCATTGACTCTGATTGAATTCAATTAATCTGTGAATACGATCTAATTGCATTCCTAGTTGAATACATTGCTTAAACATTCTATAATGCAAAATATATCGTTCTTTATTATCTAGGGTAGCCATTAGCTTTGTCAACTTTTCTGTACATAGAGGGTAATCTGAATGTTTGTCATGTAACTCTTGAGGATAACTCAAATCTACTTCCAAAATATATCCAATTTCTGAAGTATCATCAATATTAAAAACATCAAACCCTTCAACATTTGCAACACATTTAAAGCCACCTGTTGGAAGATACTCCATCATAGCATATCCATATAAATTATGAACTTCAAAGTACATTATGTAGGACTCTTGCTTTTTCTCATCATAAGTTTCCATATACTTATTATTAGCAATCGCATATCGTGTTATACACTGCACATTTCCTCCTCGAATATACCGTTCAAAAAGTGTAACATATCAATATCTTGAAGGAATGCAAGTTGAACATTGGTTATCTTTTTCATTGCACACCAAGACATAGATGGAGCAGTGTAAAAATGAGCTGCATCAATGCCATAAGTTTCCATGCCATTCGATCTAAAATTTTCAAAGACATTCGCCAAAAGAATTGTGTCAACTTTTAAAGACAAATCGGCGTATTCTCCTAATGTTTGACAGGAAAACGTTTCCCACACCGATTGAGCAAACTCATACTCCTCGTTCGATATTGTTTGATTATAAAGACTGCTGTAAAACTTGGATATTTCATGTAATTTAGTTTCGTTAAGTACATCCATACTTGTGACGTATTCATATGGAAACACGCCTTTTCTCGCAGTAAGTCGAAACTGTGCATCATCATTAAAATATTGTCTAATTATTTGCTTTGAATCTTCACTTAACGAAGATGAACATTGATCTAGTGAACAGGACAAGAAATTTTATGTATCGATAAATCTTAACTGAATGAATCCATTCTTAACCTGTACATAGTTAGTAAATCCTTTATAAGGTTCCATATTCATTGCTAACAAACTTATATGACCAGGATTATGTAACACCTCTCCATCTTGTTTCTCACAAATTTCTTTAATTATAAAATGTCCATCATAGGCTGTTAGATTATGTAATGCTATAGGCAGAACCTTTGTTACTTTGTAATTTAAATTACAACTATTGTGTGCGCTTCCCCTATATTTTCCAGTTATGTGACAATGATCGCGTACTTTGAGTTCATTATCTGCAATCGGTTTCTCGCAAATGTGACAAATTTTACTTAACAAGAATAATCTTTCTTCATTTTCCGTCATCTTTAACATTGGTTTAGCCAATAAATAATATGTTTGAAGTTGATCTACAACACTATAAGTTCCTTTACAAACAATTCTATGCAATTATTTCCCCTAAAGAGTTTAAAACCGCACAATTCACTATCAAAATTACAATGAAGGTATAAAGAAATGCTGTAAGGAATATGTTTATGTGTTAAAGTAGAGTTAGGAATGTCACTATTTGGAAAACGAGAGGAAGTAGGAGACAAAATGCATTCAGTGTCTGCATATATTATAAATGTAACTGTATCTTTAAATTTAAATTCTCTAAAATTAACAAATCGTTGTTCATCGGTTGGCAATATGCTTTTAGCTACAGGAAACTGTTTACAGTCCGCAAAGTGAAAATTTAACTCATCCTCATCATCATCATCATCATCATCATTTATTGCATGTGACAGGCCATTAAGACCCATAGCAGAAAAACAAGGATATACAATTCTTGATTACAATATAAATAGCAAGCATAACATAATATATAACATTGTACTTCATAACAGGAAGAATGATTTCAGCTTCTCAAATTATGGTTGCATATATTAGACCAACGATTTCTATCCCTGGCATCTTCCATACTTGCATCTGGATCTACCTGGATCAGTGCCAACATAACTCGATCTTTCCATCTCGTTCTTGGTCGACCTCTTGGACGTTTTCCCGTTGGCTGAAAATTGAACACACGGTTCGGGAGAGTACCTTCTGCTCTGATAATGTGTCCTAACCTTTTTAATCGTCTTCTCTCTATCTCTCTACTGATGTCTGCTTTTTTATAACGTCGATATAACTCCTCTTTACTCCGTCTTTCCCAACTGTCAGTTTCTGGGCAGTATTTTGGACCATAGATTTTCCGCAGCATTTTTCTTTCAAATGCACATATACGTTCTTCAAAAGTTCTTGGAGTTGCCCACGTTTCACAACCATACATTAAAACAGGTCGTACTAGGGTCATGTATAGGTGGATCTTGTTTTCCTGAGATATTAGACGTGACGTGAAAATTCGATTCATGCTATAGGAAACATGAGTAGCGTTGGTGATTCTTTGTCTTATTTCCTTTTCTATTTCACTTTTGTTTGACAATATTGATCCTAAATATTTGAATGATTCAACTGTCTCAAGTTTGTGCTTTCCAACGTCGATAGCGATCGGAATATTCTGTCGACGTGATATAATCATGTATTTTGTTTTCGATTCATTAACCACCAACCCCATTTTCTTTGCTTCCAGTAGGAATCTTGATGCATCAGTCGTTACCTGATCCAAAGTGTTCCCCATGATCACCCCATCATCAGTAAATGCAAGAATTATGTAGGATCCGACCATCTCCATTTAACTATTCCAACCAGTTCCACGTTTAATCTTTTCCAATGCTATATTGAAAAGGACTGGGGCTCGAGGATCTCCTTGTCTTAGTCCACTTTGAACGCTAAAGTATTCTGATTCTTGATTTGCAAACCACACCTGGCATCTAGAGTCAGAGTAACAGGTCTTGATCAACCTTATGTACTTCATAGGAATGCCCATCTTGTGCATAGCCGTCCATAATACTATACGGTTTATACTGTCATAGGCCTGACGAAAATCAATAAAGATTAAATGCAATTCCTTGTCAAATTCGTAGAATTTCTCCATGAGTTGCCTCAATGTAAAGATGTGGTCGATAGTAGACCGACCAGATACAAAACCACATTGGTATGAGCCTATAATGTCTCCCAAAAATGGCCTAAGTCGATTCATAAGCAGTGAGGTAAACATTTTATATCCTATCTCGAGTAAGGCAATCCCTCGGTAGTTAGAAGGTTGTGTGGCATCACCTTTCTTAAAAATGGGGCATATCACGGCTCTTTTCCACTCACTTGGAATAACTTCTTTCTTCCAAATATTAACAATTAATTGTTGCAGATTTTTCTTTAACACTGCTCCACCATACCTAATCAACTCGGCAGTAATTCCACTTCCTCCCGGAGCTTTGTTGTGCTTTAGAGATTCCACAATATGTCTTATCTCATCAATAGTTGGCTCAGATACTTGCATTTCCGCCGTCATCATTGGAACCTGTGCATTTATAGCATCCATCTCAACATGAACATTTAGTAACTGATCAAAATGTTTTCCAAATAGATCTGCCTGTTCTTCAGGAGGTACAATTTCTCCATCTTCGTCCTTTAGTATTAGTGTATGTTGCTTGTAGATTCCCCTCGCAGGGTTAACCACTCTAAAGAAGGATCTCGATGCTTTCTTGGATTCCTCTATTGCTGTCAGTAGTGCCTTACCATGATCCCGTTTTTTCTGTCGGATGAGTCGATATGTCATACGTCTCACTTCCATATACGCTGCATTATAATCTTCCGATGGATATTTCACCCATTGCAATCTTTTTATTGTTCTTTTTTTCACTGCGACTTGACACTCATTATCAAACCAGGATTTGTTTTTGGTTTTTGGTCGCTGTCCCAAAACTTCATTTGCACTTTGTAGAACTGCCCTCCACAAAACAGACCACTGCCCTTCCACATCTTCTAATGTATTTGATGTAGGTAGGCACTCCTTGATTCTATCTTGATATTCTTCCCTCACAGACGTAAGGGCCAATTTATCTTTGTCCGGGATGACCATTTCTTACTTTCGCTTTCGCCATTTGGTAGACAGCTTGAGGCGCAATTTCATTACTACTAGAAGATGATCTGAATTCATATCCGCTCCACGGAATGTTCGTACTTGTTCAACACACCCACGGTGTGTACCATCTACTATTATGTGATCAATCTGATTCCTCGTATCTCCATCTGGTGATATCCATGTTGCTTTATGTATTTCATTACGTGGAAAATATGTGCTGCTGATGACCATTCTTCTGTCATATGCAAATGTGATCATTTTGATACCGTTTTCATTGCTGTTGACATGGAGACTATCTGGTCCGATGGTTGGACGATATTGGTCTTCACGTCCAACTTGTGCATTAAAGTCACCCAGTATGAGATGAATAGCATGTTTTGGTAACTGATCTACAGTAGATTCCAATTCTGCATAAAAGTTGTTTTTCACCTCCTCCTCCGCATCTTCTGATGGTGCATGACAATTTACAACACATATCTTATATGGGGATGCTTTCAAGATCATTTATGGGCAACCACTTACTTACAGCAGAAGATATCTTATTATGTACAACAATTCCAACTCCCGAAGTCCATTCAGGTCGATCTTCGTTACTATTAAACATCATATATTGATTTCCAACATTCATGATCCCTTTCGGTAGTCTTGTCTCTTGGACGGCTGTTAGTATACACCCGTAATTACCCAGCGCAGATTCCAGCTGCTTCATTCCTTCTGTCATGATTGACCTAACATTCCATGTACCAATTCGGAAACCAATCAGTCCTTTAATAAAACATTTGTCGTCAACCTTAAGATCATTCCTGTATTTTCCTTTATTTCTTTCTTTGATAAGTGTAATTTAAAACTATCAGGATATCAGCCTGATGAGCTCGAGTCCAGTGGTGGGGTTGCCACCTACGGTTTCTGGACCACCGGGTTTGTTAACAAAGTGCCTTCTTCTAGACAGGTTGCTTTCACTGCAGCTTAAAGTGCCCCATCTACACTTACCCCAACCTGGGGTCCAGGTTCCATGCCATTGTCCTTCTGTAGGATCTTCTACCTTTAGGAACGGTTTCCTCTTCCAAGGACATAGAAAGTGCCCTAACCCTTAACAGCACAACCATCAACTAATATAGGTGACCATTGGGCAAATATAGGGGAGACTCCTTATCCCGTTGACATAATACAAAAAGGATATCTATTAAAAAAGCTTCGTGTAAAATTTGCTATCTATACAAAAGATAATACAAAAAGTAGGAATCACCAGCTACTTCAAGGAGAAAGGGTGTGCACATAACCTAAAATGGTATTTAACTCATCCTCAAGAAAATAATATGACAAACAACGTCTACATATATATATATATAAATCCGTCTCTGAATGCTAGTGACGCTTGAACGAACAAGGCGAGCGAGATATCTAATTTAACAAAAGTGGTAACTTTCACTGTTTCCAATCTGCAACATCAATAGGTCCACACCCATTTCATATACTATATCTGATACATACAAAGGTACAATAGTAAAAGTTTTTTTCTTTTACTTCGTTTGTTCCCATACATACCCATTTGTTTTCATCATATTGAGCTGCATACACATTTACAGAAATATTGTTTCGAATTTCAGATTTATTTAAATATTTCATTTGCATTGGAATTGGAATATCATCTAAATTTAAAACATCTCTGTAATTAGGGTAGGAAGAAAGATGATTCGCGTTTCGAGTTTTTGGATACAAACCAGCAACCACACTCCTCGTAAAACTAGCTTTCTTTGTATCATACAAATTTAGCACAGCGTTTTTATTGACTATTACGTCAGGCAATCTACTAGTATTGGACATTCCTACTTGAAATCCAACATATTTATTTATATTAATTCTCAAACTATGAATTTTTTCTAAACCCACCCAGAGCCGTTTGCTTCAAATTCGCTCATTTTTGTCAATGTACTGTATCCATAAATCCGGAAAGTAGCCAATTGGAATATCCATTGCCCCAGCTGCATCGCCTATTTCTAACATCACCGGCCAATTACTACATTAGAAATCGCTCCAACATGGTCTTTAGGGATTTACATACAGCAGTTACAAGAATATTGTGGATAAACAACAAACTACACGGGGCACACTTACCTTTACTTACGTTCTCGGGGACTGGGAACTCATCTTCGCCTACAATACTCTAATCCTTATATTTAAAATGAATCACACGTCAACACCGACAGATAACGAACTGAATAAATTTATTAAAAATAGTAAACTAACCTTATATAAACAAAATAACAATAAACTAACCTAACAACAAAAGAAATAAAACCATACAATCATTCACACTTCTTTTCTACTCCACTTCTTACTAGATTGCTGTGTAAAAATATCAGCATAAATTCTCAATTGGCAGGTTTAGGCCTACACTACGTAAAAAGAAAAACGTTTAAGGGATGCTCTTACATTCATGGCATTCCTGGGAACAGGTTACCTTCATTGGCACACGTCTGGAAACGCATGCATTGGCTTGCTCCATGAATGAGCGATAGCACAGCGTTGCGCTCGGAACTATATACATTTTATACAAGGCTGTGAATCGCCAACTGTTCACATTATGTCACACCAAGTCCTCCACTGCTAACGGTGAATAATTCTGTCTGGCCTGCATTGAGACTGCCTTGTGTGCGTTTAAAATACACCATGGTGTCCACAGGCAGGAAAAGTCAGGAAAAGTCAGGAATTTTGTTTTAGTCAGGAAAAGTCAGGAAAAAGTGTGAAAAAATGGCGTGAGTCAGGAAAAAATGGCGAAAAGTATTCGAAAGTCAGGAATTTTATACAGTGCATCATAGTAAAATCCTCGTTTACCTATTTTTAACGCTTTTTTGCGTCGGCGTAGGGATGTGGCGACCCCGTCGCTATAGTTTAGCTCATTAAGTACTTCGATTTATGTATTATTGCATTATAATTTACTTTATTATGTATTTTAAATTAATAAAGAGGTGAGCATTGGGGCAGCTATGGGGATGGTGGAGGTTGCAATTAAAAATATATATATTTGATCAATAAACCTTTTTTCCGATGTTACGATGACTTTGCGAGCCAGAAATTTTGTTGAAAAATAGTCAGGAAAAGTCAGTAAAAGTCAGGAAAATTGACATTGACAATTCTGTGGACACCATGTACACGTAAAATTAACATTCAAATCTTACAAAAATGCCCATAATTTCTATGTTCCTTTAACGATCATTCTGGAATTTTCATACAATCTTTCCTTCGCACCCCGAAATTGTTCTAGACCAATTCGGTTCAACAATTACTCTTGACAGTGGGCAATCATTCATACAAAAATATCCGCTCACAAAACACACGCAATTCTAAGACATTCGATTAATAAATCCTACCAAAAATTATTTAACTAATTAAATCATTTCCGAGAAATATTTACATGTAATTTTTTCATAATAATTGACACTATTTAACGTTGCTAACACGTTACTTTCGAGATTCTGGATTCTCGGTTACAACACAACTCTCAATTAATTATTTACACTGTTTTTCCACATAATAATTTTCTAACACACCGTAGTTTCCATATACTGCTTACACATCGTCTTATATAGGTTTTCATTACATTGTCGGTCTAATACAGTCGACTGATAAAGGTTCACTGTACGTAATTACATAACTTCAGGTTTAATAAAATATAATACTCGTATCATTAACATGAGTAGACAATCGTTCTCTAATTGTATTTCCGGTAAAACCCTTCTGTCAACACAGCTAAAACGTTACTTCACATGAACTGGACTACTTGTATACAACGACTCTTATCATGAACCAATGCCTTTCTTATCAAAGAACAATAATACTTTGACTCCCTTTAAAATGCCGAACCTCCTTCGCATGAGCACTCCATAGCTCTACAAATCCTTATATAACAATATGTATGGCATAAACAATTATCATCCACTATGTTAAACAATAATCAAAACGGATTAATTGTTATTAACATTTCTTCTGTAGGAACTTTTCTCAAATAAAGGCATGACCCTCAGTATTGTTTCACATGACTACTGATCTACAATTATACATACTTAATATCTTCAAACGAAACTTCCAATCGTAATGAACGATATTAGACTGTCGTGATTGACCTCCTAAAGTTTACTACACAAAAAGATAATTAACTGTTAACTCATCTGTCGCAAATACATGTAATAAAAATAATACTCCTGTATCATCTCACTTATCAAGCTTTAAATTGTATATCGTTGTAATATCAGGTCTACATAATGACGTGATATTACACAAATAGTGTAAAATAACACACATGTTATTTATAGTGTCAAATAGAATTCAATCTTGACCGGGATAAACTAGCTTTGAATTCCTAGCCAAAGATTTGAATAATCTTTTATCAAAAGATATTTCCTTTAACATATTAAATGAACAAAGCTCTCAGCTTCACAAATAATAAAAAGGTTTGTCAACGTCGTAATGTTTTTCCACTCTACACAGAGAATGTTTGTAGGGATTAAGACTTCGTTCTTATCAAACGACTAGTATTTCCTAGATCGTCGACAGTTTATGTACAATAATGATATAACAATATCATTCGATGTTTCTTCTGTTCTTGAAGTTTGATGTTGTTACATTAAAGTGCTCAAATTAAATCTAAAAGAATTTAATTTGAAGCTATGACACAATGTCAGAATTCTTGGTTTAAATCAAATTATTAAAATTCGAGAGTCGAAACGACTAGTCTTCTATGAGGCGATATGATTCCTCAAACAAAATTTTTAATCTCAGTTCAACAACGGATCCGTAGAATAAAATTGAAATATAGATGAAAGGCAATCATCTCCTAAATAATCTTGAAGCATAAAAATCTTGGCACATATCTGAAGTGTAAAATACATGAGAACACTGAAATACATGAAATGTGAAAATATGGAGTAAGGTCGTTGGCTCATGATGTCACTAATCAAGCTCTATACTAAAAATAAGAGACACAGCTACCTTATTTGGACGGAATCTTGAAGATCTATGTAAGTATTCACACAATACTTTAGATGTTTCCTCAGTTCAAGATACTGAGATGGATCTGCATTCAAACCTCGGATCTGCGACCTCAGAGATAGGAAAAAACGTTCCCTCTCCGGAATTCACCAAATTATTAAAATTCGAGAGTCGAAACGACTAGTCTTCTATGAGGCGATATGATTCCTCAAACAAAATTTTTAATCTCAGTTCAACAACTGATCCATATAATAAAATTGAAAAATAGATGAAAGATTAGTGTTCGTAGACTGACGAAAATGTACAAGATGGACCGTACACTACGTCTGTATTCAAGAATACGTCGTCTAACGAAGTTCCATCGTTGAATCTTAACTTCTGTTATCGAATATGTCTCTGGCGCATGAAATATTTATTTCATCATATCAACAATATTAATTATGTTGAATGAACCCATTTGAAGAATAATGATATTCATTATGATAATGTTTATTTGCTGCACCAATGTTAAAAGTTCTCCGCTACTGTTCGCTTGAACTGCGTTCGCCAACTTCACGTTGCAATCTAAAATGATATTCAGCTTTATCCAACACATTTGAAAATCTGTCTTAACAGGTTTATATTGTCGAAACGGTAAATTTTAGAACGCTCGACTTTCAGCAGAATGTAGTATTCGACCTGTTCTTTATATGTACTCACTTAGTTGAACTCAAATCTCAATTATATAAGAGATATACTAATTTCAATGTTCCTCACAAGTTCACTTAAAATGGAAGTTCGTTAATCTCCAACGTTCTACCTAGCTATCCTAGCGTCTCCACAAGTCGACAGTCGTCGCACTCGGACAAAACTTTGGGATCTCCGTTAACCCAGTAAAACCACTTCCTCACTCTTCAAAGACTGCTGGAATAAGAACCTCGCCCCTTGGATCTCCCCCTCCAAGTCGAAATTTTGGCGGCCATATCATTCTCCTACCATAATTTTAGTGCTTAGATTACTAATGCTTATTACTGCGGTTTTTAAAGTATCAGACATAATTTCTTTTACTATTTTCTTCATTACCAAATAAGAAAATCTTCTAAGGGCCTAAATGCATAATTTCACCAAATTATGTAGATGAAGTTGATCCCGTCTTCAATAAGACCTCTTCTCATTGTCTCTGGGCTGGGATCCAATAGCATAATTTATAACAATATTTATAATATTAATTTCCAAACTCACTGTTGCTATGTCAATTTCAGCCTTCTAGAAGCGTCTATTGTGCAATATGTCACGTGATCAGGCTTTCCCACGGCCTCGAGCTTGTAACACTACCCTCCTGTGTCACACTTCCAGAATTTATATTTGCAGGTTAAATTTTATCATGGGGACGGAAATTACTCTCATTTTGTCCCAGAATAATTCAATTTTCGGGGGCATTCCTCCTTCATCCCTAGTTAAAAACAGTTGCAAATTGTTTAATTATTCTTATTCAAGACTTTTGATATGTCACTTGAACTCGAATATTGAATTATTTTAGCCTATTTTCTTATGATACTTTTTTAAATTCTTAGCGTTGACTTTTCCTAGAATAACGTTATTTTCTTCGTCAAACAACTCATAACAGTTATACCCATAAGCATTAGTTATACGGAACGGGCCAATAAAGATAACTCCGAACTTGGGGTATATCTTTTTGCTCACGTCCGCTTTCAGTGGTCTGCGCAATAAAACCATATTTCCAATTTCTAACGGCGTACCGAAACGTTTTCCTGCAACTCGTTTCAAGCGCTTCTCCGCAGCTTTCTGAAGTCTTTCTTTTGCCTTATCGATCCTCGCTTGTCTTCCTAGATCAGGATCACTGGGTATGAAATAAAATACATTGTCCCATAGCCTTTCTGGATTCCTTCCTAAGTGAAGAATCATAGGAACTTTTGCCGTGCTTTCTTGAACTGTGGAGTTCAAACAATCCTCAATCATTGGCACGTATTTTACCCAACTGGGGTGATCATCTGGGCAGAAAATTCTGCAGAATTTGCTAAATTCCGCCATTTAGAGTTCGTTTGAATTTGACTCTGGATAACGCACGCTTGAAAAGATGTGCTTAATTCCCAACCTTTCCATGTCTGCTGCGAATTCGGCTGAAGTGAACTGCGCTCCATGGTCCGATAAGAGATATTCTGGTTTCCCAGCCTTCGGAAACACAGCATTCTCTAATCTGCTAAGAACATTTCTGGTATTGGCTTTTTGCATAGGATTCATGGTAACGAATTTAGTGAAAACATCAACAGTCACTTACAGGAACTGATTACCCTGATATCCCTTCGGACAAGGACCAAAAATGTCCGTGGCCATCAGCTCACGTGGTTTAGAAGGTATCATAGCTCTGGGTCTTCCTTTCAACAATTCTGATGCGAATTTTCCTCTCTGGCATTTATCACAGGATCTTATAATATTCGCTATAGTGGATCTCATGTTGGTCCAGATAAACCTCTCTTTAAAAGTACTGAGGGTTTTTATCTAAACCTCCATGTCCGATAGAGTGGTGTGTCAACCACACTAACATTGTGACAAGATTAGGGGGCACGACTATGCGAATCATAGTGTGTTCGGAGTCTGCGTATTTACACACGAGATCTCCGCTCTATACAAAGTGTCGTGATCGCCTTTGAGTAGCAACATAATCTAAATCTGCTATGTCAATGTAACCCTTAAGGAACCTGAACATTTTCCTAATTGTAGCGTGTCTTTTCTGTGACACACCGATTCGGGCTAAACTCCTAACGGTTTCTTGATCTTCTCCTCCAATTGTACATGGTTAATCTGCAAATTTCTAACTGGGTTACGTGATAATGCGTCAGCCAACAAATTGTCCTTACCAGGCTGATGGATTATTGTAGCATTAAACTGTTGAGTGAATAGGGCCCATCGAGTTAATCTATCACGCGACATATCGGTTTGGAGCATAAATTGGAGTGCCTTATGATCGGTGATAATTATAATCTGGTGCCCGATTAATATCTCCCACACTTGAAGAGCTGTCATGAAAGCTAACGCCTCGAGTTCTGTCGTGAAGTAGTTCTCTTCGTGTTTCTTAAGCTTTCTTCCGGTGAACGCAATGTAGTGCTTAATTGCTTCTTCGTCCTTTTGGTATAAGACTGCACTAATGCCTACACGTGAAGCATCCGATTCTATGTAGAATATTCGTTCAAAATCCGGATATTCTAATTTCACGTTGTTTTTCAACATTTCCTTAGCTTTCTCGAAAGCGTCGTCAGCGGTACTACTCCACTTCCAACGGTTATTTTTCTTTAATAAGTCATAGAGAGGTGCCATAATCTCTGAATACTTTGGACAATGACTGCTAATGAATTGGCACGCACCTACAAATTCTCGCACTTGTTTGACCTTGATGGGCTTTGGGAACCAAATAATAGCCTCCACTTTCTGAAAGTTCGGGTGATATCCATGCTGTTCAAAGGTGTGTCCGAGAAAATTAATTTTATCTTTCATGAAACGGCACTTATCGAAGTTTACCGTTATATTTGCGTCTCTTAGGTTTTCAAAAAGCTTACGCAAGTGTATAAGGGTTCCTGGACATTTGGTGAAGATATGATTAAATCATCTATATAACAAAGCACGTTCTTTTTTAACTTCATCGGTGAGTTTGTTATCAAGGCCTCTAATCAGGACTGGACCACTGTTGACCATGCCAAAGGGAATTCTCTGGAAAACCCAGGACGTCTGGTCAAACAGAAACCCTGTGTACCGTTTGCTTTCTTCTTCAAGCTCAATTTGATAAAACGAAGAAGTTAAGTCTAGGACGGTAAAACAGGCTTTTCCTTTGAATTTTCTGAGCAAATCTCGTCTTTTAGGCGGTCAGTCTTCCTCGGGCAAAATCTTTAATTAATGGTCCTGGCGTCGAGACATAGGCGTAATTGACCATTATTTTTCTTGACTACTGTTATAGGGTTGATGTAAGACGACGCCTGCTTCTTTATAATCCCGTCAGCTTCCATTTTCTTGATTATCCCTCGTACTTCTTCATAGTACTTTTTGGTATCGGGTAAATCTTCTTCTGATAAGGAGTTTCATCTGTAAGCCTAATCTTATACTTGTAGTCCCCTATCAATCCAGGCTTGTCATCAAAAATGTCTTTAAACTCCATGATCAACTCATCCTGAATTTCGTCAAACCCTTCTGCTTGGAGAGTAGGCATTTCCCTTCCATTTTCTACCTCTTCAATAATGCTGTTAATAATTTCTTCCCTAGGATCTATATCTAGACTGGCATTCGAATCCTGTTCTTCTAACTCTTCTGTGTTTATTAACCCTTCACTAAATTTTATGACTCGGTTTTTCATATCAATTACTGCTCCAACTTTAGTAATGAAGTCAAAGCCTAGCACGATATCAAAATTAATTTTGCTCACCACAATGAAAATGTGTTCATATGTGCTTCCATTTATCTCCAAGTTAAATAAAACTTGGATTTTGCATTTTACCGCTTTGTCTTGAAAAATACCACGCACTTTAACAGCAGATGCGGGTAAAACTTTCATCTTTTTGCCCTTAGATAATCTTTGATAACAATCATCCGACATGATAGACATAATGGCATCAGTATCCATTAATGACGTATATTTGTCCATCAACATTAACACATATAATCGGTAACTCGAATGGTCTTTCTTCTCTAACAATCTCCTTCTCGAAGAATAGGTCTTCGTCTGTTACTTCATGGATTTCGTTTATCATAATCTGGTTTAGTGTAGCAGTATATTCTGTCTCCTCTAATTCCATTTAAAATGGTTTTTTGTCCTTGCGACTCATTCTCATGGTTTCCCTTCTGACTAGTAGATGGACCGGGATCTATACTCAAGCTTTTATTTTCCCTTCCATTACCATTCTCATTGTCTCTCAACTCCTTGAGATACTCTTTTCCTTCCTTATGACGTTCATCATACTTCTCCTTCGTCATTATTTCATCTTGGGAGTTTCTATTACGATTATAATTTTGGTTATTCCTATTGTTATTCCTGTTATAATAACCATTATTATTGTATCTGTAGTTATTATTATTGTGATAATAACCACTTCTACGGTTGCCATTGCTATTATCGTTACTACGTCCTTGCTGTTGCTGATATGGCAACCTCCACGGAATCTCCTGTATCTGGGTTCTGGTCGGCGATCACGGAAATAGGTATTCCTTTCAGGACCAATATTTCCCTTTTCTGGTTCTTTCGGATTGTCTGTCTGTTGTGTTTGGTCAAGATATACTGTATTAAAGTCTTTGTACTCTTGCCTTTGGTTCTTCGCAACAACATTTGGCATCGGGCTCGTGTAATCGAGTTTTCTGAGCAGTTCGTCCATACTCGCTAGATCGTTGATCCCTGACGAGATAATTAGATGTTTGACTTCAACATGGAGCATCCTGGCTATTGCGTCTATCAACTGAGCTGTAGGTAACGGGGGTTGGAGAAATCTAAGTCTGGCGAGCTGACTCGTGAAGAAGTCTGCGTATCCTGTGGGAAGAATACCTGATTACTTTCGTGAGTATACTTCTGCGCGTAGGGAATTTTTTGCTTCAATGCTCCAGAAACGCTTTATCAGTGCTTCTGCGAATTCATCGAAGTTCATGAAGGTATATCTAAAGGCGCAAAATCAATCAAGGGGCCCATCAGAAAGATAGCGCTCTACAATCTTCATTTCTCTCTCTCTTGGAATATGCGGTTCGATAAAGTAATCTTTGAGATTTCTGATGTACTCTATCGGTGTGAAACTATCTAGGTTGCTGAACTTACGCGGTTTGTCTTCAAAGTTTCTTATGACTGTCACGTTTCTCGGATAAGAATCCTGATGGTTTGGTCGAAAATCTTTATTGTTACTTTCGGGCTCTTTACTCCTCTTCTCTAAACCTTCCGTAAACCTGAATAATCTTTCTTCCGGCCTGATTTCCCTTTCTTCGACTTCTAGGCTACTTCTTCTAGTACGATTCCTTGAATCTTCGAAATCTATTTTCTCCCTTTCCTTTTCTTCCATCTCAGTGATAATCTTCTTCAGCTATTGGCCTACTTCGGTCCTTAAATCTTCCTTATACGTCTCACGACTGGCAACATCTCCTATATTAAGACTTTGTAATTTCTTGGTTACATATTCTTCTAGTTCATTAGTTTTCTCCTCACTCATGGCATTAACGTTAGTGACAACCTTGTTTAACCGTTCCTCTATCGTTTTAGTCTTACTCTCTAACGATTCTTTCAAAGCATGCACAACCGGACTAGATTGAGTTCTATCTTCTACTTGCTTTTGAGTGAGTGTATCAATCCTGTTACCTAAATCCTTTCTTACTTCAATAACCTCTCGATTAATTTCAACTTGAGTACTGGCTAATTTTTTCTATGTTATCTTGGATTTGCTTAACATGTTTCCCACTGGATTTGTTCCACTCGTCTTTCCAGACAACTACATTAGCTTTTAACATTTCAGCTATGTCTTCCTCAATATCTGCTTAAAATTTGTATTATTATCAATAACCTGCGTTCGTTAAGTTTCTACATTACCTTTTAATTCGGCCAGAGAAGCTGTGGTTTTTAACGCATCGTTTACAAAACGTGTCGTTAAAGCAGTTATATTCTGAGTACACAATGTTTTAGAAGCTTCTACCTCTTGCCTAATTTTGTTAATGTCCACTTGGACTTTCGCTACATCTACAGATACCGTATTGACTTCTGTCTGTATTTTTCCTATGTCAGACTGTACATCAGTGACATCCGACTGCATATTGTTTATGTCAACCTGAACATTAGTGACATCGGCTTGGACTGAATCTACCTTAGATTGGACTGTGAACACATCTACTTGGACTGTATCTACTGTAGATTGGACAGTGGTACATCTACTTGGACTGTATCTACTTTACTTTGAACAGTACCGACCTCTGTTCGTACACCACTTACATTATCCTGAATCTGCTTTGAACTAGCCTGTAAACGCGTGACATTTACAACCATATTAGTGGCACTAGCTTGTAAACCCTCTAACGAAGTCTGAACATCTTGAATTTCAGTTTTGAAACTCTCTTTGACACTTTCTGCAACTTTATCTGTAATAGAATCAACAACTTAAACAATCACTGTGTCAAGATCCACCTTTCGTTCACGCTTCAGTTGTTCTAGGTCCTGCTTCGCCTCCTGAAATTTACCTTGCATATCTATCATATTCACAGATAAATTCTCCCTTATCTTACCTTCAAGAGCATTCAAACTGCTTTGCAGTTGCTCCTTCAAATTCGCCTGCAGCTTCTCATGCATCTCCTCCAACATTCTCTTTACATCCTCGGTAGCCATTGCAATACCCCTTTATAAACTGCTATAGAGACATATTCAACAACAGAGCAAAATAACAACATCTGAGCAACGTCTTCCTCCATATATTTTTTGAGCACCTTATTGTCTAAAAGTAACTTAAAATTACCTTAGCATTAACTTATAGTACACCCTAAGTTAAATAAACTTATTCATAATGTTCATTCTCCTGTGACTCACTTTAAATATACTACCACAAAGAAAATTCCACCATTACAATCATTAAAACAAGTTAACTTTATTTTTAACATGACCTTAGCAATCGCCAAGTACCTGTGAAATAAAATAACTACTCAGATCGTAGGTCGTTTTTCGAAACTGTCTACCTACTAAGCCTATATAATTACACTCACATCCATCCGATATTCGACAAGACAACCCACAAGTCTGGTAATTGTTTCTTTCACTAGAAATGTTCAAACCAACTTCCTTTAGAGGCACTACGAAGCTAATTTCATAGCTCCTAAGTTTAGGGCGCCATCCCTACTGTACCCGTAAATCCAGAAAGTAGCCTGTTGGAATATCCATTGCCCCAGCTGGATCGCCTATTTCTAACAGCACCGGCCAATTACTACATTAGACATCGCTCCAACATGGTATTTAGGGATTTACATACAGCAGTTACAAGAATATTGTGGATAAACAACAAACTACACGGGGCACACTTACCTTTACTTACGTTCTCGGGGACTGGGAACTCAGCTTCGCCTACAATACATCCAAAATACTCTAATCCTTATATTTAAAATGAATCACACGTCAACACCGACAGATAACGAACTGAATAAATTTATTAACAATAGTAAACTAACCTAATATAAACAAAATAACAATAAACTAACCTAACAACAAAAGAAATAAAACCATACAATCATTCACACTTTTTTCTACTACACATCTTACTAGATTGCTGTGTAAAAATATCTGCATAAAAGCCTTGGCAGGTTTAGGCCTACACTACGTAAAAAAGAGAAACGTTTAAGGGATGCTCTTACATTCATGGCATTCCTGGGAACAGGTTAACTTCATTGGCACACGTCTGAAAACGCACGTGCATTGGCTTGCTCCGTGAATGAGCGATAGCACAGCGTTGCGCTCGGAACTATATACATTTTATACTAGGCTTTGAATCGCCAACTGTTCACATTATGTCACACCAAGTCCTCCACTCCTAACGGAGAATCATTCTGTCAGGCCTGCATTGAGACTGCTTGTGTGCGTTTAAAATACACGTAAAATTAACATTCAGATCTTACAAAAATGCTCATAACTTCTATGTTCCTTTAACAATCATTCTGGAATTTTCATACAATCTTTCATTCGCACCCCGAAATTGTTCTAGACCAATTCGGTTTAACAATTACTCTTAACAGTGGGCAATCATTCATACAAAAACATCCGCTCACAAAACACACGCTATTCCACGACATTCGATTAATAAATCCTACCAAAAATCATTAAATTATTAACTAATTAAACTAATTAAATCATTTCCGAAAAAGATTTACATGTAATTTGTTCATAATAATTGACACTATTTAACGTTGCTAACACGTTACTTTCGAGATTCTGGATTCTCGGTTACAACACAACTCTCAATTCATTATTTACACTGTTTTTCCACATAATCATTTTCTAACACTCCGTAGTTTCCATATACTGCTTACACATCGTCTTATATAGGCAGTGCCTTCAATGATATGACTATTATAAAATTCATTTAAATCAGTATACAGTATATTTTTGACAGACAAATATCTTGTTTCTTATTTGTCGCGAAGCACATATTGTGCACACAAAACTGAATTCACTTTTAAAGCTTGTACGTACAGTTAACGCTTTCTTAACATACTTTGTACACCAAATATTAGCATTCGCTAAAAATTCGCTAGGATCCAAAAACTCATTCTTAACATTTGAAACTGCAAGTGTGTACACTCTAGAATTGAATGCCTTTTCAATTAACTCACAGCTTAAGAAAGATTCATCCGTTATTTGAATTGTAATTCTTCACAATTCACAGCGTGTTGCAATATGTGGTCACTAATAACTCTCCAACATTCTATCAACTCATCACTGTTCTCAATCTAGTCGGTTTGAGTGTTTTCCGCGATTTGGTATGATATTGAAATAACACCGTTTAGTTCACTTCTAAAATTAGAAACACTTTCAAATGCATTGTCCAATTGGTTTCTTATTATTTCACTGTTATTATGTATTACAATATCAACCTTTCTACGTTTGCTAGGAGGTGAGGCCATTGTTGTCTAAGCAATTGTCCAATTTGCACTAATGTACATTACATTACAGTTGCTGTAACATCGATGTTGTCTAAGCAATTGTCCAATTTGCACTATTGTTAATACACCACCAGCAGTTGCTGTAACATCGGCTCACCATAAACCTATAATCTTTTTAAGTATATTCAAGCCATTGAGATAAATTACTGCCTGTAATCTCCAATGAACAATGAACTGCTTCAAAAGGAAATTCCTCCTGAAGTTTACCAAGCAATTTGTTTCTATACTCATTCAATTTTGTTACATCGTAACAAGTCATGGAAAATTCAAATTTGTGAACCTCATCAAATGTATTGTATCCGAAGAAACAAATAAAAAGTTCATCTTCACATAATTCCTTCAACAAATATCTTAGAACTGTTTCTGTCACCTCTCGCTGACTTATCATCTGATTTGCTAACATTAGAAACGTAGACTGAAAATGTTGAAATTCCACTCGAAGATGTCCATTTGTTAAAACAAGCTTCTTTCTCATTATGACTCACCTCATTATCATCTTTTTCTTTTTCTTCTTCTTCTTCTTCTTCTTATTCGGACTGTTGAAAGCATACACGATGATACTCTATTACCGGGTGCGATCGATGTTCAGTTCCACTCAGAAAATTAACAGTTTTCCACTTCATTATGCAGTTCCTTTCATTCGTTTTTTTAAATTTTATTTTTAGATAATCTAAAAAATTAAACAAATTAAGAAATAATTAGCAACTAAATATATATATATATATATTTATATAAAATTAGCAACTAAAAATATATATATCATTCGTTATATCAATCAATTCATATAATCTATATATACTCAATAAAATAAAAATTTACTGTTTTAAAACAACTTGATGTGAGCTGTTCTTCAATCCCAAATACACCATCATCAGTTTGCCTCCAAGTGAGCTTAGTTGATCGATCTCTGATGCGCTTAGTTTTGCAAATACTGCTGGTATAAATACACTTGTTATTTCATCTTCAATGATAATGTCCACCACTATTTTTCTTCCAAATCTCGTCTCCACAGCCCGAATAATTTGGACCACATACGGTAAATCAATTATTAGTTCTGATAGTGTCTTATTGGAATACTCGACGCAAGTGGCTAAGTTATTGAACTTCGTCAGAACATCCATCACACAATCTGTTCCTTGTCGTTGACTTTCTTTATTTCTTTCACACACACTCTCTCTTCACGCAAAAGTAAAAGTTAAACTCATCCACGCACTCGTCCAGTTATATATCCTTCACCCCCACCTACACTCAAGAAAGTATATGCAGCAAACAAGCTTCTGACGCAAACATCCCATTAATTTTTTATCACTAATGCTTAAAGAAGTCAAAGATTACATTCTTAGCCAATGACGTTAAAGGTCAACCACGTCTCACGCGAACACAGCAGACATATCACGTGATCACTCGCACTGGTGCACGTGCTCTCACTCGCATGGGTGTCAGATGGCGGTTAGCATACTAATAAACAACCCCCATGACGTCCACACCCATTAATTTTTTATCACCATCGCATAAAAAAGCCCACGCTAACACGTGCACGTTCTCGCTCTAAGGGCCCATGACGTCACCAAAAGGGCTACGACGTCATCGCGATTACGCAATATCTGGTCGTGATGATGCAATATCTGGAGTCTATAGTACTATACTACTTACATGCGACCTTTGTCAAAAGAGTAAATTCCCCAATCGGTACTTGCAAGGACCGAGGCATGCAGTTATTACAAACAAACCTGATGATTTGGTGTGCATTGATTTATTCGGTCCTGTTGCCAAGGGTCAGTTTGGTTATGAATATATTTTCGTCATAGTTGACTCATTTTCGAAATATGTCAAAATATATTCTCTTCGGAAGGCCACTGGTAGAGCATGTGCCAGATTAATTGTTGACAAGCGTATACCTGAGTTTGGTTTTCCACTTAGGATACTTTCTGACAATGGACCACAATTTACGTCAAAATATTGGAAAACTAGCATGGAAACTGCAGGTATTACGCACATTTACTCATCGATTCGGTATCCGTAGGGTAATATGTGTGAACGTACGATGAGAGAATTAGGTCGTTTATTTAGAGCTGTAGTATATGACAATCATTTATCTTGGGTAAGTTACCTTCCAAAAGTAGAAATGTAGTTGAATATGGTACAAAACGAAAGCACAAAGTTAACGCCTAATGAGATTCATTTTGGTAGGAAATTCCAGAATGAGCTAGCAAGGAAATTCTGTTTGGAAATGGGTAAACAAACTGGGAAGGACTATATAGTCATGTTGGCTCATAGGAACATAATTAAATCAGCTGAAAAGAGAAAACATCAACAAAAGCGAATAAAACTCGATCACTTTGATGTTGGAGATCTTGTACTTCTTCGAGTCCCTAAACAGTCAAGTAGTACTGCCAAAGTCATAAAGAAATTCTTCTTAATTTATGAAGGACCGTATGTAATTCATAAAGTGGTTGGTCCTTGTACATATGAGCTTATAGATGGACAGAGGATTCTCTTTGGCAAGTATAATATACGGAACCTACGTAAATACTACTCTACTGAGTAAGGAATTATAGTGTCAGATGAATTGATATTTTATGAGTCATGCATGTTTTCTCGTCTATGTATATTGGTCTCTGTGTTCTTGAGTCAATACTTAGTTATGAAATATTGATTTATGTGTCTTAATACGCACAATTATACAACCTTATATATATAGGTCAGGAAATGAAATAAATGAATTTGATAAATGACCTGGTAAATTATTGGTAGCACCATACTATGCGTGTGTCAGTGCTATGTTTATAAACGTGTGAGAAATATGATTCCCAAGTGATATTTTGAGATAACTCGAAGAATTAGGATCTCAATAAACAAACTGACCAAATTCAATGGGATGCCTATCTTGTATAATATTTTATGTATACTAAGTATGTTTTGTTCTTGTTTTTTTCACATGTGGGTTCATTAATCCCTCCATCATTTAATTAAGTATGGATTCATGAAGGGCGAATGTACGAGGCACGTCGAGAAAGTAAGTTCCGTTTGGTAATAAAATTACATTGTGCACAGATACAGAAAAAATATTTATTGCACAACATTCTACACCTCTTAAACTACTTTTCAACATAACTGCCGAACTTTTGCAGGCATTTGTCATAGCGTGGCACAAGTTTTTGGATACCTTCTTCATAGAAGTTTGCCGCCTGTGTCTTCAACCAGTTGGAAACATTTCCTTTCAGCTCGTCGTCATTGTTGAAGTGTTGACCGCAAAGGAAAGACTTGAGATGTGTGAACAGTTGAAAGTCGCTAGGAGCGAGGTCAGGGCTGTACGGAGGGTGGTCAAACACGTCCCAGCCAAATCCCTGTAGGAGGTTTTTCGTCACATTTGCAGTGTGTGGTCGTGCGTTGTCGTGAAGAAAAACAACACCTTTTGACAGCAACCCTCGGCGCTTATTCTGTATTGCGCGGCGCAATTTCCTAAGTGTCTCGCAGTAAGCATCTGCGTTGATTGTTTGACCACGCGGTAAGAAATCAATGAGTAAGATGCCTTTCCAGTCCCAGAACACTGTGCACATCATTTTCCGAGGTGTCAAGATTTGTTTCGGCTTAACCTTTGCTGGGGATGAAGTGTGCCTCCATTCCATTGATTGCCGCTTACTTTCAGGGGTCTCGTAAGAAACCCAAGTTTCATCTCCTGTGACTATCTTGTGTCAGAAATTCTTCGCCGCCTTCATTGTAATGGGGTCAAAAACTGAAGTGTACTACCCATCCGTTCTGTTTTGTGTTGCTCCGTAAGAATCTTTGGTACCCAGCGTCGGCAAAGTTTACGAAAGTTCAGTTTTTCGGTAACAATTTCATGAATTAGTGATCGTGAGATTTGGGGAAATTCCATAGCGAGAGCACTAATTGTTCACCTGCGGTTTTCCCGGATCTTGTCATTAATCGCGTGAACCAGTTCTTCTGTAACCAAAGATGGACGCCCACTTCGATCTTCATCGTGCGCTTCACTACGTCCTTAAATGAACTGTCGGACCCATCTTCTCACCACTAATCACTCATCGCATTTTGTCCATACACTTCGCAAATTTGCCGATAAATTTCAATTAGTTTCACTTTCCTAGCATTCAGAAAACGAATCACAGATCTGATTTCACAAGCGGCGGGATTTTCAATCAACACCGACATTGTACGAGTTAACACGCACAACAACGCGTACGTGGCCTACAGCGCTCTCCAAATGACGCACGTTTCTTCTCCTTGATACAGAGCGTCTACCGCCCATATGCGGAACTGCGCTGCAGTGGAACGTACAACTAGTTGAAGACACAGGCGGCACACGTCTATGAAGAAGGTATACAAAAACTCATGCCACGCTACGACAAATGCCTGCAACATTTCGGCAGTTATGTGGAAAAGCAGTTTAAGGGTTGTAGAATTTTGTGCAATAAATAATTTTTCTGTATCTGTACACAATTTAATGTTATTACCAAACGGAACTTACTTTCTGGACGTACTTCGTAATAGTGTAGACCTAATTATGATTTGTTATCAAATGTATTATTATTGTAAATATATTATATAATTTCATTTTCATCAATCATTCATATCATAAGATGGAAGTTACATTTAGAGAGATTTAGGCGGGATATTATATGTATATAGGTCTTACGTATGGGTGTCGTTTTGTGGTTAAATTGTAATCCAAAAGTAAATAGCACTGCTACCTTATCAGACGATATCTAGAAGATCTGGTTAAGTATTTGGAAAATACTTAGGTGTTTCCTCAATCCAAGATACTGAGTTGGACCCATGTCCGTTCCCTCGAACCAGCGACCACGGATAAGGAAGGAAATTCCTCTCCGATAATCACCAACCTCCGACTGGAATCGAACAGCATCCTCCCTGGCATAATTCTTCTGGGTTGCCGGGTCCTCACTGGCATATTGACAAATCTCCTTATGATGCATCTTCATTCTCCGTCGTAGATATAGTTCAGTGTCATTGTCCAGTAATATTGTATAAATATTCATAAATAACCTCATGGTGCCACTTGTTTGGGAAGATGTTCGTGACTGCTTCCAAACACGACTGTGCAGTGGACGAATATACAATGCCAACAAAATTTTACATCCAAAATTGTTTTTACAGGCATGTTTGACTTTTATTATGCGCTTCACAGCATTAAAGGTGAACACAGAATTAGCGTGTACCTTTGTATTTTTAAAGTCAATGGAGATGAAAAACGAGAAACCATTTATTTGACAACAAAAATGAGCCCATGTTATCGGACGGATGACAGGGAAGCTTGGTATAACCAACATGTCGTTGCCGCTTTGCTAGCTAAGTTTAACGCCTTTCTAGAAGGTGAAAGTGGAAATTCGCTCGAGGTCATCCCGTTTCTAAAGGTCAATGTATGTTGCTTTTATCCCTTAAATTCAGGTTCTCTGTATTTTCCACTTCCTCTTACTGTTCAACGTAGAAAAGCCGTTCTCAATATTCAAAATGAGGACGACTATTGCTTTTTGTGGTGCATGGCTGCATTTTAGCCCCTGTTCATCGTAATGCTACTCGAACAGCCTCCTACCTGGTCATGTTTAACAGGTTACTCTCCACGCTCAACTTCGCAACTATTGCATTTCCCATGGAACTTACCTCTATGGCTAAATTTGATAGTCTTAATCCTGATTTTTCCTTTATGATGTATGGTCTTGATAAGAATACAGATATTGGACCGCTTTATTGTACGCAGCAGCATAAGGTGCACCATATAAATTTATTATACATTTCTAACAAGCAAACAAGTCACTATTGTTTAATTAAAAACCTCTCCAGGCATGTTGGAGGTCAACTTTCATCTGGACAAAATAAAAAAAATATTTGTGAACGGTGTTTGCAGTACTTTTCAACACAAATCAAGCTGGATAGCCACATGATGGATTGTTCTACTCAGCCAGCAGTTAAAATTACATTTCCAAAACCGGAAGAGGTTAAAATGAAATTCAAAACTTTCATCGTATGGATCCAGTGGCCTATACTGTGTATGCAGGCATTGAAACTCTAACTGTCCCCTTCAGCGGTGTCCACCGAATCCGTCTTCCTCATACACAGATGCTATTCAAAGACATACTCCGTTTTCGGTGGCTTTTCAAGTTGTTTGTTCCTATGATCCAAGTCAATCATATTTCAAATTGTTTCGAGGACCTACCTGTATTCAGTGGTTGATACAGGAACTGAAACAGTTAGCTGAGCATGTCCATCAGCTTCTTCAAATTCCCAAGCCCATACAGATGACGTTAGACGAAATGATACGTCATGATACGGCAACGACGTGTCATATTTGTCAGAGGCCTATTTTACCTGACGCCAATAAAGTGCGCGACCATTGTCATTACACGGGCGTCTATCGAGGAGCTGCACACAACACGTGTAATTTAACGTTTCATGCATCAAAGTATATACCCGTCTTTTTTCACGGTCTCACCAATTTTGACTCCCACTTAATCATTCCTGAGTTTGCCACATTAGACAAGGAATATTTTTTCATTATTCCGCAAAATCATGAGCGGTTTATTTCCTTTTCTATACATTACCAGGGTATATCACTTCGGTTTTTCGATTCCTATCGGTTTATAGCCTCTTCGTTAGACGCCTTGGTCAAGGGCATTTCACCCGATGAATTGCACTTTACACGAAACCATTTTTCAGATGATGCTAAATTCAAACTTTGCATCCGAAAGGGCGATTATCCTTATGCATATACTGAACCCTTGCAAAGAAGCATATGAGACTCAGTTTCGGGGGGTGTATCGGTTCATATCGTAAGTTGTTGTAAAAGCGCTTCATTAACTTGCAGGGTAACATATAACAAAATAACATGCAGGAAAGAGTGAAGCCAGGGTTAAAACAAACGAATTTAATAATCAAATCACCATATTTACACTCAACAATCAACAAAATAAAACTCCCATCTGACTCCCACTTAATAAAAATGCCAAAAACTAGGCCAAAATCTCTGGAGAGATTAATTACATGGACCAAGTGTCCCTAAAGAAAATAACAAAAGTGACTATGTATGCGCGTATGTCGTTCTACATGCTTCACGATGTGTACAAACGAATGCGTGATTCGTCATCATCCAGAATAATCATTCAGACAACGAATCCACATTTCTTAGAGCTAGACCGACACGGGGGAACACAACTACAATACATAAAACTAAACCGACACTTCCTAGATCTAATATAAACAAATTAATAATTTCCGTGTGAAATTGGAATCAAATTGCCGTAGCAACATTTACTGCCTAAAAACTTAGGACTTCTCACACAAATCAACACAAGTACATTAACACGTGACCAATAAAAAAAATACACATATGACCGCCGTCAAATTTACAAGTACTCTACCACTACACCAGACAGGTGTCACACAAATGTATATGAATCGAGTCATAAACAAACAATAGGCTCACAGCCAACATTTACATTATTAATACAATATTTTACCCATACAACGTACAAGAAGCCGTTACACACATGGCGAACTCCCAACTAATTATGGCTTAAAAATAACCATCACAATGAACAGGTTTGCTACATGAAAGCTTACGGGGGCCAGTCGGACAATCAGGACTGCCTATCAAAATAAGTCACAGGCAAAACGGGCGATTTGTGGAACTCTGCATATCTGTCAACCCACGTGTCAATAAACTCGACCTCCCAGGACATGGGGTCGAATCTCGAAGAAGTGTGCCCCAAAGCACAATAATACGTGTGTGTGTGTCAGAATAATATGGACAAGAAACAGCGGTCTCCATTTTTTCCATCAAAAATACAACAACAGAATAATATGAGGGCGGTAGGACCTCTACCCCCTCCTCACGTAGAATCAACACACACTTGACACAGTAACACACACATAATCACACGTATGGGTTTTGACAGACCCTGAAATAAAAAGACATAAATATATTCCACATGCTGGCGCCACCGTTCTATGCCGTGACTAGATAACCTGAAAAGGACTAAAAAAAAATCTATCAAAATTAGAACGAAGGTGTTCTATAAATTACATTTTAAGTTGGTGCGCTTGGCAACCCTAATATGAATAATAACCTGTTCAGCAAATATCTTACAGTAATTACCTCCCTTTCCTATCTCAAATTTTAACGTTAATAAAGCACCACTTATCGAATGTAACGGGTTTCGCATTTGCAAGGATAAAAATCACGTACGCACGCCGCGCACATTAAATATGACTCAAAGAAAAACAAATATACAACAAACACTTTGGCCACGCGCCAACGGACATTTAAAACATTTAGTGTCGGTGCAAGAAAAACTCTAAACAACAAGAAAAGAAACATGAACTATTTAAAAAAGTTCCCCGGCCAAATCTAACTACATAATTGAAATAATTCAATTGTTGTACATCACCGATCAGCTTGTAGAACTTATGACATCCTTCTCAGCCCATTTCCCTATGGACAGATTAACACTCCATCGTGGTCGTCTGCGTTGAATCGTTGAACATCATCCCAACTCCAAACCACGTGTTGAGCATCTTGGTATCGTCTCCTTGGCAGAAAAGTTCAATGTTAATTATTTGACCTAGCTATAATCGCTTGCAGGTTACTCAATTCGCCCACAAATTGTCCTAATGCGATTAATTGCGAAGACTTGCCCTAGATATCTCGCACACACGCACAATAAACACATGCAAAATACACTGAAATTTGTACATAAAATATACACGTCGAGACCACGACACTGGCTCGATAATAAGTTTAAATCTTGACTGCACAGGCAGTCGATATCTTGCTCGGTATTTCCCTTCTACTGTACTGTTGACCTTCGCTCTGGTGAGCGCTAATTAGGACGTTACAAGACTTGCCCCTCTGAGCTGAAATAGTCGTCTTTAAGAAAATGTTACAAGTCACCACGCATACTGCGTGAAATATTAGCTCACAAAATAAATTTGACTTCAGATTAAATGTACTAGAGCGTTATAATTCGTTATTACGACTGATGTGAATTTAGCTCCTCAGAGCTCACAAATAAAAATAACTTCAACTAATTCAGAGCGTTAAAATCGCTATACAAACGGGCGTGAAGTTAGACTCTCAAGGCTCCAAAACGAATGACTTTGAATAATTTCGAGCGTTAAAATATCGTTGCACAAACGGGCGTGAAGTTAGCCTCCCAAGGCTCCAAAACGAATGACTTCGAGTAGCGTCATGCCAAACTATTTATTAGAAACTGACAGGGGACGGAGGAGTGGGGTGGAATTGGATAAAAATTTCCGGAGTTTTTATCTCACAAATATGGGACTAGTGTCAATCTTCTTCAAATAAATCAAACGTCTCAATGCACTCATGCGGAGGTCAGTCCGTTCGGCGGTTCTTTAGATAATCAAATCCGCGGGCTTTTTACTACTGACGCTGTCCATCGCGTGATCATGGCTTGGTCTCTCGTGATTGGCTGATTCAATCGTAGGCTCATTGCAAGTGACTCGTGATCATTCCTTTATGCTTCCAATTCTGGTGCAAGTAGTTGCTCAATTTGGCCTTGAACCCGGCTAAATCTGACCGTCCCCCAAGAATAGCTACCAGCCCTGCTCCTGTTGCAATCATTACGAAACGCTAGCCTCCCTTTTATCCATGTCCACTTCCTCAAGTACTGCCTGGGCTGCAGTAATAATAATAATAAATATGAATACTTATTTATCGTAGATCAATAAGGGTTCAATACCAACAGTTGGTCTTCCTTGGACGAAATGCATTTATCCCCACAGGATGCATTTTTAGCACGTTGCATAATACTACCATTACCGATACCGATTATATCCACGCCTGCAACGTGTGGGATACCTTTGGTTGTACCACCCTAGGTGAATATGCTGATCTGCATCTCACTGTGGATACCTGGCTATTAACGGATATTTTTGAGAAATTCCGTCGCATGTGTATACAGATTTACAAGCTGGACCCGTGTCACTATTATACAGCACCGGGTTTATCATGGGGTGCCATGTTGTTGTACACAGGTATCGAGTTGGATTTACTTGTAGATATTGATATGTTATTATTTTTCGAAAAGGGTATTCGTGGAGGATTTGTTTCCCTTGTTTGTCCATGCCAATCATCCTTACATGTCAACGTATAATGCACAGCAGCGCATTTCCTATTTAACACACTACGATGTGAATAATTTGTACGGATATGCTATGAGTCCACCACTCCCGTATAAGGATTTTGTCTGGCTCAGTAACGAGGAAATCAAACGCTTTGACGTGTACACTGCTGCTCGTCAAAAAGAACTTGGCTTTGTCCTGGAAGTTGATTTACAATACCCCTCACATGTGCATGACGATCACGCTGATTTACCGTTTTGAGTCGAGCGTAGGATTCCTCCGAATTCGAGCTCAAGACATCCAATGTTACTGTGAACGCTTTTTTCTAAAACAAGGTATGTGATTCACATCCAAGTGCTATTACAATGCTTAACGTATGGGCTCGTGTTGAGTACGATCCATCGTATTGTGTCGTTTGCACAAAAGGCGTGGTTGAAGCCTTACATGGACCTGAATACTCACCATCGGCAGCGTGCTACCCAACCTTTGACTTTTTTAAAATTGATAAATAATGCAGCATACGGAAAAACGTTTGAAAAAGTACGCAAACACCGGTCAATCCATTTAGTTAATTCGTGGGAAGGTAGGTATGAAGATCGGAAATATGTTGCCAAGACTCATTTTAAAACCATGACAATTATTACTGATGCGTTGGCTACCGTCGAATTAGGAAAGGTTGAAATTCTTAACAATAAACCTATTTATTTGGGGATGACTATTTTGGAGTTTTCAAAATTAACGATGTATGACTTTCATTATGGGTTTGCTCGTCGCTATTTTAATGGTGTTCATCATGTTTATATGGACACCGTCAGTTACGTATTGTACCCATATTACGTCATGTTGAAAACATGTATTCACATCCCGACTGGCTCCGTCCTTTCGGGGCATGGTGCGTCTACCCATAGTGCGAACACATATTCAGGATCCGAATACTACCAGGTACTACTCTACAAGAAAAGGTAAACAACTTCCTAATATACAATACTTAATTTTAAATCATGGCTATTATACAACAATGAAACATCTGATTTACATTTAATTAAATCCCACAAATCAAAATAAACCTTTGAATCACACAGACGATAATGGTAAAAGGGACACTGAATGCTGATCTACATCATCTGGGGTCCGCAGCTGAGGTCACAATTCGACCTCACCAGGCATGCTGCCACAAGTCTTCCCGTGAGTCTATGAGTCTAGCTCTGGTATCTCAATACACCCTATTCTACACTTCACTACACAGTTTCATTTATGGTAATGCACTTTTTGTCATCTGACAATGTTCATATCTTATGCACTCTACTTAAACAATAATAATAATCAAAACAAATCAAATAAACATGACATCAACTGTACATAAATAGCACTTCAATATTATTGACGTTACAGTATCTATTACCTGACTATCCATAGTGCTTATGGAATATTTACTTTACTTCATGGTTTAACAATGCGTTAGCCATTTTTGCGATAGATTACTTATACAACAATGTACTTTAATTCTGTGTATTGTTTCCTTCTTCCGCTTTCTCCACAAACGCTAACAATAGTACCTTCTCATCTACATAAGCAAATGCTAGTCTGCTATACGATACTATACGTCTTTAAGTCGCTCAAAATATGAGTCGATTCTTAGTTATGTTTGCATCAAATCCACATGCAAGTATGCATCTCAAACTGGGTGTTCAAACTTCAGATAATGTGTCAGTTCCCTTTTAGCTTAGTTAGTGTCAAAGAACAGCTAACTTGGCTAAATATCACTCGATTTCAACAATTAAAAGATAGATATGACATCCTTATAACGCTAAGAATTGATTTCTGAAGTCAAAATAAACAATTTCTTATTAATTAATATGCCAGACCATGATAGCGCAGTCTCCAGTACACTTTACAATAGGGTTGGTCATAAAACTACCACCCGTCGTGAATACAATTGCTTACGGTTGGGTCGCTAGGAACCCATGATGGCCACCTAGCCTGACCCTCGGCCGACCAGCTCTCAGCTCCCACAGCTGTCTTAATTACTCACTCACACACACCAAGAAGATTTTTACAGTTGTACTCTCACTTTGCATTTAGTATAAGGCGAAACTTGTGTCATGTTGTGAACTGTATATCCAAATATTTAACATCCTATTAATAGGTTAACATTAATTGGATCAATGTGGCTCAATAACATAGATATAGCAAAGGAATGGGTTTTGCTAGGCACGAAAGTCCTGGGGAACGGCATACGGCTTTTTACTGGCGTGGTCTAGTGGTCTTACTGCTTGCCACTGTCACGCACGAATTATCGGTAAGGCGTCCTTGACCCTTCCGTACAAATAGCTTCTCGCATCACAATGCGGATCATTACAAGGAGTAGCTAATTGAGTTGGCAAACGTTAATCCTCAATCCCTCGCGAGGCTGGTATGGCAGCTCAGACACCTGTCTGTCTCCATCCGCCATCGTCAATACAACAGTATGTCCCATGGCTATACATCAATACAAACCTTCGTAGACTAGCCTGTATGGTCCTGACAATGTCCTAGAAACGTTCCTTGCATGAATTAAGTAATCATCTTGACTTTACTCTTAAATTGCTCGCATATCAGCGGCATAAATATTAGGTCTGTCGGTATATCACAGATCATATGACACTTCTAGTTTCCCTTCCATCTAGCGTTGTTAATGATTTTCATATCATCCCTTATCATACTGGTATATGTTTTACTGGCATTTTTACTGGCTCTTTAACATCCAACAATTACTGTGTGATTCAATTTCTCTCATTATATCTGATCATGTATAACATTACTTTCTGACACATTATGACATTCTTACATATAATCTTTACCTTGTAATTACCTGGGATTTGATGCAATTTTATCACTTCATGCAAACATGCTGAATATTTCATTATTTCAACTTTCTCACTTATAAAGTTACTGTTTAACTTTAATATTAGACTCATTTTGGTCTTACGCAAATCCGTTGTAAGCCAAATCCTTCTCAATTTTCAAATGCTTCTATATCAAATACGAGGAAGGCAATCTCGTATATATATTACTTCAAAATACCTATTTTGATACGATTTCGACTTAAACGTATCTTATCGCTAGCGTTCTACATTATATCATTTGAATTGGTACTCACATTTGTATTCTGGTGTTCGAATCTCATGATACTCCATATAACCCACCATCTTGCCATTTACTGACGAATCATGATGGATATGGTATATTTCCTTTGCGGACACAATACACCTTTCACTCTTATAATACACATTTTCACTTTTGTAATACACATATTATTTTTAACACTGACATGTATTAATATTTATATTACACAGACACTTTTTCACACGATTTACCTCTTTGGCTTCATATTTGCGTGATCACAGAGTTGCAGGGGCGTGATTTCCGACATCTAACTCCAATGGAAGTCTCTATCAAACGCGATCCTGGCTAACCCCCGTTCAAACGGCTGCTAGTGTGAATGTTCCTCCACGTCTACCACTCAGTGTCTTTGCCTGTACTTGAATAATTTCACAATGCCTGTGATATGGTTTCCCATCCCATGATCTATAATAATGGATATAGTGTGACCATTGTTGATAACTAGATCATGACGTGCGCGCTTTACGAAATTACCCATATGACGGTGTATAGATTTTATAGCCTAAGTGTAATGGATCTGATGATGATCGCTTGACGATCGAAACTGGTCATCCTAGTGTTTTATTAATCCCATGTGATTTATTTCAGGATCAGGGCATAACCCATCTCTTTTGGGTACATTCGTGTTGACCGACTGAAAAGCACTAAACTCTTGTTCCACATTCATTTTCCCTTTACCATATTTAAGATATGCCACATCTTCTAATGCTGGATCCTCCTCTATGAATCCAACTGATTTGCACTCAAATACACCTAGTTCATAATATCACCACTTGAGCGCTACCGTACTTAATACTTTCCACATACAAATGGCCAACATCTCATATAGCTTCATAAAATTGTCACATTCTCCCCCAGAAATCTTTAAAACAATGTTATTTTGGAGGGATTTCTAACACATACATTACCCAAATATCCATCAGTACTGCGACCGTCGGTGGAGCTGCCAGGATAGCCAACAACCGCAATGACTTTCCTAACATCTCACCCGTCGGACATAAAAAAAATTACCGTGAGGATCAGGTGAACTTCCAAATAGGCTAAGCGGCACGAGGGTCCATAATCCACAGTGATCGTGGTACATGGTGACGATGGTCATAGACTGCCTAAGGAAAGGTTCACCTCAAAAACTAGACTGAGAAAATAAACATCCAGACTTATGTAAAACACCGTGAAAATTTATTGATAAAATTTACAAGCCCCTAGCCTAGTTCGGAGGGTTACAATCGGCTAGTCCGCAAGCTAATAAACAAACAAAAATAAAGAGCAGGTCCCTACCTGAGAAGTTACGGAAAACCCTCGCGAAAGATCTAACTCACAATAATGAAGCAACAACAGCAACGCTAGGAAAATGATACGACGCAAGTCCCTAGTTCAAGTTACAAGATCAAGCTAATATCTGAATTTACATTTAACAGGGTAGCAAAACAAATCTAAGTTAGGATGATACCATCTCCACATTTACATTTAACGTTAATTCATCTAGCTAAGTCCTATCAATTAATCACAAAATTTACGGCGATGACGTCCGTAATAGAAAACGATTACATTCAAATCTAAGTGTTCAGCCATGTAAAAAAAACATTTAATTATTCTTAGAACCTGCGTGCTAACAGCACACAATAAGCTAACATGTAGAATTTATACACTTGTACATCATAAATAAGTAATGAAATAGACAATGGTTTTATTAAAATGCCTGCCTGCACCTTGGTTTACTCTTTGTAAGCCATAGTCATCTAATGTGTGTAGTTACGGTGACGACTGCGTAGTTAAGACTACGTCTAACAACTCATGGCCTGCGCTCCACAAGCTACGAACTCAAGGTTCGAGCATGCTTCAGGTCGCTACAATAGTGTCAGCTGTCCTAGTCATTTCCACAAAAGGAAAATACCTTCATCTGCACGGCTATGTCAACAGGTTCAAAATGCAAAAGAACAAAGTTTGATATAAAGAATTCGTTAGTTAGCTTTTGTTTTACCAAAATTATGCGTTTTATTATTAAGATGTCGGTTTAGGTTTATCGTTGGTTTATGGCGAATAATATTGACAATAGCCTGGGCACGGAGTGTCTCCACTGAGATCATTCTCCACCAAAAAGCCTCGACTCAAAAGTCGGAAAATAATCAACGGGCACTAACAATTCGGACACACAATAACACAAGTTACCAGCGGCGCAAAGCTCGCGTTCAATAACTCTGGGACGGGCCTGCACACTACAGTCACCCTCCAATAACATCTGGTCCACGGGAACAATCCCGGACAAGGCATGCACAAAATACCTTCATACAATAACATCCTGCTATAACAGGGTAGCCTACAACGTACTATAGAAAACCTGACATAACTGTACACGTCGAACGACGGTACACGCAACAGTGCGTTTAACTAACAAAAACAATCTATAAAAATGTGATCAGATACAAGGATGGACACTGAGTTCCATAAGCTAAATTGCAATGAAAGGAAAAACGAATACTACGAGTATTCTGTCTGTTGTCAAAGTAGTTCTGTCTCACAATATAACAGGCGTGCTCTCAAGGGCACTGGGTCACAAACCAGTTTATGTCGCTGGCAGGTTATAACATTCCTGCGCTCCACTAACACAACACATTTACTATCAAGGCCGGCGATTTAAACAAAATAAAACTGTACATCTGGCCTCTTCATAAAAAACTTTACCATAGGTTATAAACCTCGAAGAATACGTGTAAAAACACGCTATAAATCTGAATACAATAATATAATTCCGTCTTCCAAACCAAAGACGTCTAAATGATAGTAATGTCATTATTACTGGAGCTCTTTGCTCTCAAAAGTATAATTCAGTAGTTGCTTGTACAACATCAAATAAATACGTGTCTTCACATGACACTAACAAAATAATAATTGTGGCGCAGATTCCACACTCTGGATCTGCTTAATGATACGTTGGGAACTGGGTTCGATGCTTGACAACGAAACATTCTTTCTACTTATTAGGTCCACACTTGACCAAGAATAGCTTCTGAGCTTATTCAAAATGAAATATAATGCAGTTACAAAACTGGTAATTACAGTCGATTACCTAAATGATACGACTGTTCTAACGAAAGTCAGGGGTGTAACAAAGAATGGCTGCAAAGAATGCAGTTAACTAATAACCATGGCATCTGATTGCCATAATTAAGTCAGCAAAGACTTGAAAAATCACCCCAAATAGGGTTGAACAAAGTAGCCTCAAATGACTACGGTCACGTTCAGCAAAAGATAGGCTTTGACGTTCTACGACGTTCATCAGGCTGCACCAGGGCTGACCAAAAATGTCTGACCCAAGGGTGTCTCACTCTAACTGAAATAAATGACATCTAATTAAACTAGTTACATTCCCTACCTATAAAAATGGCTGACACTGAGTTCGGTTGATTCACAAACTACATTTAACCTACTATACCACCAGAAACTAGAACAAGAAAGGGGTGTCCAAAAACTCACGAAATGGAGAAGCTCTCACTCAGCCCTCTATTCGACAACAAGGGTTGTACAAAATCATCTCTGGCTCTTTGGAACGGTATCATCCTCATCAGGATTCCCATCTGGACTCCTCCAAAGACCAGGGTTCGATCTGTCCCTGTCGACAACTTCGTGGATGTAATGAATATGCCTGGGAATGGCATCCTGGATTCCTTCCTCCTCGTTCGCTGTTCTGGAAGTTCCACCATCATGCTGGTTCCCATAGAAACATCACCCTCATACCGTGATGGTATTAGCCCATGATGACGGTCTCAAACATGGTGTAGAATAGTCTGATCACGTGGGTGGTGAAATAAATCATGTAGTTCATTCTTTCACTTTCAAAAATACAATGTTCGAAGTAAATGTTATAGGCGTTAATTGCAGTAGGTAACACAGCCTTTATTTCGTAGATGTGAATTGATACGTGAGCAAGCACTGTTTCTATAATTCTGCACGTGTGATGACGCCACTTTTATATCACGTAGCATCCGTGAAATATGCGTCGTTTTTGAATTGAAATATTCACTCTGGCAATTTAAACATGTTATACAATCATAATCACACTTATTCAAGATAGTTCTGACACGATTACCTGTATATTTTCCACCAGGCACTTGGCCCTCCACAAACACGTGGGTACAAAAATGTGGTGTTACGGCAATGTTATGCAATTCACTATACTTGCCAATTATTATTTCCCAATATGCTTCTTGTGGCTCACTGTGCTCAAATAACAGTGAATTGTAGTATTCGCGTGCTCGATGGCACCTGATAATCACTTTCAACGCTCAACAGCGGATATTTCCTACGTCTTATAGGACATATACAATTTCACGCCTACACGGGGCGGATTCTCCAGACGTAGTGCAAGGCACTGAGTGTCTCTAGGAAGTAGGTCGTCAAACCGAAGTCGTTGAGCGACTACTTACGTTCCTGTTTGCGTATCTGCAAGGGTATTACCTTACCTTAAGCGAAAATAACATTCTCCAAAATGTTTTAATAATGCAGCATGACGAAATGAAATATTCTGAGTCTTGTGGAAAGATAAAATTAATTAATAAGACCTCAGATAAATAATTAGCAGATTTCACCAAAGTCAAAAGTGCGATTCACCACTACTTCAAAGAGTAGAGCGTGATCTCTCAGCTCCACGTGGCTTTCCGGGTGTGTTCAAAGGTACAACATCCCATCATAAATGTTCTGTTATAAAAAATATCACATGAACCATAGCTCAGCGGGTTCAGTACATAAGATACTAAGTCCAATACCATATACACCTTCATACACCGTTTCACCAAACACTCCACTGTAAAATACTTGGCAGCATTCAATTTCCGTGAAGAAATAGCACTTACTTTGCAAACCAAATGATATACAAAGTTAGTTCGTGCAAAGCCAGAAAATTGTCAGAACCACAATCATAATCTAGTCACAGAAGAACTTATCTTCCATGGCACGCAGCAACTCATCAAAGCCTACTCTTCCAGATTCCTCCATATCTTTCTCTGTAAGAACAAAGGTTCTGAATCCGAACCAACTTCCTTGAGGGCAGGCTGCACATCCAGATGACCATAAACACAAACAGTTTTCTTCTTTGGATCTTTTCCAAGAACTCCTAGCAATACAAGTGGAAGAGCAAGTACCTCACCATTATGTAGGGTCTTAAGGTCCTTTTCTGGAAACGCTCCACTTCTGTAGATGCCAAATTTTAAAGCACATTCCACTAATCTGGTGTATATAATATCCATCATGTATTTTGAAAATGAATTACAGATGCCATTTCAGTTGCGCTGATACAGATTCACTCTTGTCTATTATAACCAATCTTCATATCTCCATTATAGACTTCTTGAATCCGAAAACTTAGAAATCATACCACGATTAAACCAAATTTACTGTACTAAATCAAATAAATAGATGCAAAATCCAAGGTCAATAATGGTCAAAAGATAAAACAAAATTAATGTATTGGCACAAAATTAAGAAAGAAAATTAATAACATTCTCATTAAATGATATGTACATTACAGCAAACCAACAAATGTACGTTGGGCAAATGTATCCTAAGATAGATCAAAATATAGACATTAAATGCCTCAAATACATAATCTATAATAATAACAAAGTAGTGTCACACGCCCCCTACACATTACATTCCAAATATACATCCATCACATACACACCTCTTTCACACATAAGAATATACATAAATATAATTAACTAAACCACAAACTCTGCATACATAATACCTATCTCTAAATGCGAGGCATAGATGTACATATTCTTCCTTATTCTTCCATTTCTCGTGCTTCCTTTCCTTCTGTTTTTCCTCCGTCTCCGTTCTTCTTTTTTTCTGCTTTCCATCTCGTCTTTCCCTTCATCCGCCATGTCATTCCGTACCTTGTACTCCTCATCTTCCATCTCCACCGTTCCTGTCTCCTTCCCTTCTTCCTTTTCTTCTGTTTCTCTTTCGTCTCCATTCTTCTTTCTTTCTCTGCCTTCCATCTCGTCTTTCTCTTCATCCGCCATGTCATTCCATACCTTGTACTCCTCATCTTCCATCTCCACCGTACCTCTCTCCTTCCCTTCCTCATTTTCTTCCTCTTCTGATCCTTCACACTCTTATCTTCCTTTGCCTGACATCTCATCTTCTTCCTACTCCTTTTCTTTGCTTTCCAACTCATCCTTTTATCTATCCTCCTGGTCCCCTTTGTCTTCATTCTCAACCACTTCTCTCTTCTCCTCTTTTTACATCCCATCCTTTTCATCTCGATCTTCCTTCTCCAACGATTCTTCACCTCATCTTTTCCCATTTTGTTGTCTTCTTCATTATTCACTCCTGCACTTTCACCCTCATCTTTAACCTCTTTTTCTTGACTGCTTCTGTTCTCCTCATGACCAACCTCATCTGATTCTCCTTTCTCTTCTTCAGTTTCTTCCATCTCACCTACTTTCTTACTTTCTTCCATTTCACCTTCTCCGTAATACGTTTCTCCTTTCTTTTCTACCTTGCCCTCTATCTCATCTTCTTCCCTGTCATCAGTTTTGTTCTCCTTCCCCTTCTTCTCTCTCTTGTCCATTTTTATGTTTTATTTGAGACTTTAATCTTACTTCCATATCTAATATTCTCTCACCAGTCGCCTTTTCAACCTTCTCAATTTTCTCTAGAATACAATCCTGTACTCTTTCCAATTTATTATCTGCTTCTATAGTCATATCATTTAATTTCTCTGGGATTCTCGCTTCCATTTTCATCAATTTCTGATCTACTTCTTTTAAAATTTCTTTCGCCTTTTCCTCCACCATACTCCTTAACTCACCTCTGATCTCTTGTCTCACCCCCTCATACTATGCTGTAACAATCCATACTTCCTATCTAACTCCTCACTAACATGCATTACTTTATCTAATTTCTTACTCAACTCCTGATTATTCTTATCACATTTTTCATTCATTTGTCTTAACATCTCCTGATTATTCTTTTCAAATTTTTCATTCATTTGCCTTAACATATTTAAAATATCCTGCACTGGCATTACAACATCCTGTACAGGCCTTATAACATCCTGTACTAGCACATCAGTCATCTCTTTTTCCACCACACTACTGCCAATCTCATTCTCATCATTCTCCAACATGCACACCACCCCATTTTCTCCATTCATCTCCATCCTGCTACAACTCACTCCATTCCCACTCATCATTCTCATTCGTTCATCATCCATGTAAATATGTACACAATAACCTATCCCTCAGATAGCACTTGCACAATTCACACTCTCCTACTCCTACACTGATGCATCCTGGTTCTCGAGTCCCACGTTGAGGTGTCAAATGAAATACTTTAACTAATGGGTGCCCCATCAAGTAGGTTTATAGAGGAAAATCCTGGTGGGCGCCAACTCAAATACAAGTAAATATATGAGTAATTAATCTCTTGTTCCAAGCAAAATAAACACAAGTCCTCTATAATCTCAGGGTGTAGGATATTATTAAATACCAACCCGGATACCATCAGTTTGGATAGCAGTTCTGACATTCACTGAAATATACTATCAATTACTGGGAATGTTACATACGGTTCTGAGGAAATATAAATATATATAGTATATGTTGTACTGCAGTATGAGGATATGATTTTTAAGATCTTTATTATAAGGAGTCTTCTTTGTTAGAAGCATTACGGGATTATCAATATCATGCAGACCAGACACCTTCATACAATGTTATAAACCCTTCCAGTTTTCAATACAAGACATACATTTCTTTTTAAGATCCAATCCTACCATAAACTTCTTATAATCAACTATTCTCTATTGTTCCACATTCATTTTCCCTTTGCCTTATTTAAGACTAGCTGAAGTACCCGTGCTTCGCTACGCGTCATAATTAAATTAAAATGTGAAGGTCACAGTGTTAAAACAGGGGATAGGCGAGGTGCTGCACAGAGGGAGATTAAGGATGGAACATTTTGTCCAACTACACTGCTCGGCGTTGACCCTGTTTTATAGCACAAATTTAGGTTTTACTCGCTAACCGTTGGAGATACCTTTCGGATAGAAAATGTAATTTTAAACCTCGTACATGCCATCAAAAGTTTGCTATTTCTTAGCGTTCTCTTTTTATTTGAAATGGAAATATGAAAGTTTTAAACCAAAGGGTGTAGAGACGTCACTAAAATATTCGCCATCTTTAAATAGGGCAAAGTATTGAAATCAAAAGAAACCTATATGTTAACCAGGTAAATCAGCTACTTCCATGTAAAATTCATGTAAATCGGACCAGTGGTACTTGCGTGATTGAGTAATACACAGACACACACCATCTCATTTTTTGCCTCGCTTCGCTCGCGTCATAGACGTGTCATATTGTTATTCAATGAAATGCAGGTTTAACCCCGTTACCACCACTTTAGAAACTGAATATCCAAAAATCCCTCCTTAGTAGACGTTTTCGACACACAACAAACATATCCCCAAAATATCATTCTTCTAACTTTAATAGTTTGGGTTGGTCGATGAGAGTGAACATCCAAAAATCCTTCCTTAGTGGACGTTTTTCTTCCAGAATTTCACCCCACCCCATAGGCCCCTTAAATTGGATTTATGAAAAAAAAAACCGGTCGAACACCTATTTATTTTATTTATTTATTTTTAATCTGATTGATTTCCTCCGAGTTTCAAACTCCTCGCCTATGTCGTTTAAGAGATACACGCTCCGTTAGGAATCTTTCAACCCCCACTTTTCATCCCTTTCACCTCATAATATACACTACATCGAAAAACCATTAGACATGTGTCAGCTTATTTTTAATGATTAGTATATATGCCAAGTATCACATCCCCAAATGAAACCACTCGTGAGATATTGTTATTCAATGAAATGAACGTTTACCCCCTTAACACCTATTTAGAACCTGAATATTCAAAACTCTTTCCTTAGTGGACGTTTTCGACATACAACGAACATATCCCCAAAATTTCATGTTTCTAACTTCAATAAGTTAGGCTGGGCGATGGTGAGTGTGTGAATCAGTCAGGACATTTTCTTTCATTTATTTTTGATAATTTCACCCCTCCCCATGATCCCTTAAATTGGATTTATGAAACAAACGGTCGAACACCTACTTACTTATTTGAAAGCTGTTTTCCCCCTGTGTTTGATGAGTGAGTAAGTGAGTCAATCAGTTAGGACACGTTCTTTCCTGTTTTTTCCCACGAATTTCACCCCCTCTCCAAGGGCCCCTTAAATTGGATTTATGAAAAAACGGTCAAACACCTATTTACTTGTATTTTAAGCTGTTTTTCCCGCCGAATTTCAACCTTCTCGCCTATGTCGTTTAAGAGATACACGCTCCGTTAAGAATCCCTCAACCCCCAATTTTCACCCCTTTCACCTCATATTATACACCAAATCGATAAACCCTTAGACATACTTATGTCTGATTATTTTTAATGATTAGTTTATATACTGAATATTGCATCCCGAAAGAAACAACTCATGAGATATCGTTGTTCAATAAAATGCACGTTTACCCCCTTAACATCTCTTTAAAACCCGAATAAACAAGAATCATTCCTTAGTTGACGTTTTCGACATACAGCGAACATATTCCCAAAATTTCATGTTTCCAACTTTAATTGTTTTCGCTGGGCGTGATGAGTGAGTGAGTCAGACAGGATATTTTCTTTCAATTATTTTTACCACAATTTCACCCCTCCCCATGGGCCCCTTAAATTGGATTGATGAAAAAAACGCTTGAACACCTATTAACTTATTTTTTAAGCTGTCTTTTTTCCCTGAGTTTGATGAGTGAGTGAGTTAGTCAGTCAGTTAAGACATTTTCTCTCCTTTCTTCCCCCAGAATTTCACCCCACCCCATGGACCCGTTAAATTAATTTATGAAAAAACGGTCGAACACCGATTTACTTATTTTTTAGCTGATTTTTTTCCCGCTGAGTTTTAAATTTCTCGCCTATGTCGTTTGGGAGATAGGCCTACACGCTCCGTTAGGAATCCTTCAACCCCCACTTTTCACCCCTTTCACCTCATAACAATACACCACATCGAAAAACCCTTAGATACATGTCTGCTTATTTTTAATGATTAGTTTATATGCCGTGTATCACATCCACAAATGAAACCACTCGTGAGATATAGTTATTCAGTGAAATGCAGGTTTAATGCCCTTAAGACCCCTTTAGAACCTGAATATCCAAAACTCCTCCCTTAGTGTACGGTTTAGACATACAACGAACATATCCCAAAAATGCCATGTTTCCAACTTCAATGTTTTTGGCTGGGTGATGATGAGTGAGTGAGTCAGGACATTTTCTTTATTTTTTTCTCTTCAGAATTTCACCCCTCCCGATGAACCCCTTCAATTTGATTGATCAAAAAAACCTGGCGAACAGGTATTTACTTACTTTAAAGCAGTTTTCCCCCTGAGTTTGATGAGTCAGTCAGTCAGTCAATCAGTTAGGACACTTTCTTTTCTGGTCCCCCCCCCCCCCCACAGAATTTTACCATTACCCATGGGCCCCTTAAATTGGATTTATGAAAAAACGGTCAAACACATATTTACTTATTTTTATGCTGATTTTTTTCCGCTGAGTTTCAAACTCCTCGCCTATGTCATTTAAGAGATACACGCTCCGTTATGAATCTTTCAATCCCTACCTTTCTCCCCTTTCATCTCATAATATACACCACAACGGAAAACCCTCAGACACGTGTCATCTTACTTTTTAATGATGAGTTTATATGCCGTTTATCACATCCCCCCATGAAACCAATCGGGAGATATTGTTATTCAATGAAATGTAGGTTTAACCCCCTCAAGACCCCTTTAGAACCTGAATATCCGAAAATCCTCCCTTAGTAGGCGGTTTTGACAAACAATGAACATATCCCAAAACTATCATGTTTCTAACTTCAATAATTTTGGCTGGGCGATGATGAGTGAGTGAGTGAGTGAGTCAGGACATTTTCTTTCAATTTTCTTTTTTCAGAATTTCACCCCTCCCCATGATCCCCTTAAATTTGATTTATGAAAAAAAAACTGTCGAACAGCTATTTACTTACTTTAAAGCAGTTTTCCCCCTGATTTTGATGAGTGAGTCAGTCAGTCAATCAGTTAGGACACATTCTTTTCTGTTTCCCCCACCAGAATTTCACCCCTCCCCATGGGCCCCTTAAATTGGATTTATGAAAAAACGGTCAAACACATTTACTTATTTTTTATGCTGATTTTTTCAAATCCTCGCCTATGTCGTTTAAGAGATACACGCTCCGTTATGAATCTTTCAATCCCCACTCTTCACCCCTTTCACCTCATAATATACACCACATCGAAAAACCCTCAGACCCGTGTCTTCTTATTTTTAATGATGAGTTTATATGCCGAGTATCACATCCCCCAATGAAACCAATCGGGAGATATTGCTATTCAATGAAATGCAGGTCTACTCCCTTAAACCCCCTTTAGAGCCTGAATATGCAAAAATCCTCTCTTGGTGGGCATTTGCGTCCCTTGAGGAAGCTGCATACCAAATTTCATTCCAATCCGTTCGTTGGTTTCTGAGATTTCGTGATGAATGTATGAGTGAGTGAGTGAGTGAGTGGTATTTGACAAATATATAGTAGAAGATGGTGTCAAGTCTTTGTTATGCTAAACTCGGTTGACAGTGCTGTGTGAGTAGTTGAGTAACTAATGGGATTTCAAGTAAAGTTCCTCATTTTCTATACCGGTAGTGCAGAGCGCAAATGGCATCCAGTCGGCCGTGTCTCGACTTGAGCTATGTTGCCATGGAAGCTATCTGCCTTGCCATTCCTTCATGAGTATATTTTATGATTTGATTAGCCTGTGCTTGAGTGCAAAAGGGCCGAAATCAGAAGAATGAGAAAGACTATCGAAAATTCATGTAGCCAGCGGTTCGTTCTGGGTCCTAAACTATGTGTATGCAAAATTTGGTTGAGATTGGTGAAAACGCTGTAAGGGCAGTGGCATTAATGGAGGATGGGCGCAGTATACGCTATGTGGCAAACGTTATAGGCACATCTTGTTCTAACGTATACAGGACTGTTAAAAGGTACAGAGAGCACAATATCTACTCCAGAAGGCCCGGTTTTGGTCGTAGGAAAAGCACTACTGAGCGCGAAGATCGCTTTCTCGCAATGCAAGATCTCCGTGATCGACACGCAACAGCTGTGGAGGCCAGAAATCGCTTGCAGCAAGTGCGGGGCAGGAACATCAGTGAAAGGACAGTAAGGAGGAGGTTGTATGATGTGGGTTTACAGTCCAAGAGGCCCGCCACAGGACCTCTACTTAGACGTGAGCACCGTGTCGCTCGGATGCAATTCGCCAACGCCCATCGAAACTGTACTGTGGGGCAGTGGAGCTCAGTGCTGTTTACGGATGAATCCCGATTCTGTTTGAGGGCACCGGATGTGAGGGAGAGATTATGGAAAAGGCCCGGGGAACGTTATTCACCCTGTATCTTCTCTGCAAGGACACCGTTCAATGGAGGCTCTGTGATGGTCTGGGCTGGGATTAACTCGGATACACGCAAGGAGCTTGTGTTCGTTGACAATGGGAGCCTGACAGCCCACCGGTACATCGAGGAGATTTTAGAACATCACGTCGTGCCTTTTGCAGCTGTCATCGGAGAGAACTTTATCCTGATGTAAGGTAACGCTCGCCCACACGTTGCCGTCTGTGTACGTGAGTACCTGGATGAAGTCTGAATTGAGCGCATGGTGTGGCCTGCATGTAGTCCCGACCTAAACGCGATAGAGCATGTCAGGGATATGCTTGGGAGACGTGCTAGGAGTCGTTCTCCTGAAACATTAGCTCAACTTCGAGCTGCGCTCGAGGAAGAATGGGAGCTCATACCACAAGAGAACATTCGAGATTGCATCCTGAGCATGCCTGCTCGAATCATAGCTGTAACTGCAGCTAGAGGTGGAAATACCCGTTATTGAGCCAATGGAAATGTGGTGCAAACATGTGGACAAACGGACTAAGTCATAGAGTAATCATTCATAATCATACAGTGTAACAAGTGTGAGGACAGTACGATGGATTCCAGGTTTCGACATTTCCTAATTCGTGTTTCTAAACTGTTGTGATTGTTATGTCTATCAATTATTGTGCTAAGTAGGGTAATTAACTTATGATTCATTGCCTTGTTGTTGTAATGTCATGATATTTGATTAATACAAGGTTTGAAGCAATCCAACTTTGAAATTTGTCTGAAAATCGTAGTGTTTCGCTTTTTTTTTTTTTTTTGCCGGTGAGTGCAGCTTCATAGAAATGTCACAATGGTAAATTAAATATTTCTATAGCTCGTAGATGTTATATTAAAGTTCGTGAAATGACGTTAATGCACGAGATGTAAGTGTACATAACGTCTACATTCAGAAGTATTCTGGTTAACGAAGCTCCATGTTGCATCTATAACTCTGCCTTAAATATGTCCCTGGCGCATAAAGTTCTTAATTCATCTTCGCAACAATGTGATAAATATCGAATAACAATTCTCGATGAACATTAGCAGGCATAATGAAATAATGTTTAGTATGCTGCTCCAATGTGAAAGTTAAACACTGTTACTCACTTGTACTGTGTTCACTGCTGTCTCGTTCCAACTAAAAATGCTTTACAGCTTCTGCGTCCGTCACTTTTCTAATACACTTTGAACAAGTCAATATCTTCTAAAATATTCTATCTGTGACGCTTAAATTTCGATTAATAATAGTATTCACTCTGTACTATATAACTGTTCAATTGGCTGAAGTCTATTCTCAACTATTAATGAGCTAACGCAATATTAAGTACGGTATCTTGCAAACTTCGTCTAGTTTATAAGCACGGGGATCTCCACTATCTACCCTGCGATCGCGCTGTCTCCACGAGTAGTCTCAATACCGTACTCGGACAAAGCCTTCGGGACCTCGGTTACCCCGGTATACACCTCTACACTCTTCAAAGTCTGTAGGATAAAGAACCTCGATGCTTGGCTTTCCCTCTCCAAGTCGAAAATTTGGCGGCCATTTCTGTTTCCCACCAGAAATTTAGCGTGCACTTTAGTAATGCGTATTACTGCGTAATTCGTCCTTTCGGCGACTTTCAAAGTATCTGTAATATTTTCCTTTAATTTTCTTCTCATTTACAATGAATAAAATATCCTTCTTGGGACCTAAATGTATAATTGCTCCATATAATATAGTTGAAGGTATTCCCGTCTTCAATAAGACCCCTCCTCATTGGCTGGGGGCTTATGTCCAATGACATAAATTATAACAATATTTATAATATTCCATAGCTAATTTGTTGCTATGTCGAATTCAAGCTTCTAGAAGCTTCTATTGCGCAACATATCACGTGATCGTAATCTCCCTGCCTGCTCGAGCTACTAACACGACTGGTTTGTGTCAGGTTCCAGGATTTATATTGCCATGTTAAACCGTGTCATTGGCTCGGAAAATATTCTCATTTAAGTCTCAAATAATTCATTTTTCGGGGGCAGTCCCATCCCGGCATTTGCCCGAAGACGAAGTGGGGAACCACGGAAAACCACTTCGAGGATGGCTGATGTGGGAATCGAACCCCCTCTACTCATTGGGACCACCCGAGGCTGAGTAAACCCCGTTCCAGTCCTCATACCACTTTTCAAATTTCTTGGCAGAGCCGGGAATCGAACCCAGGACCTCCGGGGCGGCAGCTAACCATGCTGAGCGCTACGCTACGGAGGCGACGACTATGGTTTCATTCCTCCTCTTAATTTACAATATAATATGTGATGTTTGTTCAAACAAGTGTGTCAGTAGTATATCTCAAATTCAATCTATACAACTCCAGTATGAAAACGGCACCGAGCACAAAAGAAGATGTTTTGCAGGCCAATGATAAAGCTGTTTTTGTAGCTGAACATTGGATGAACATTATTTAACAATGCATCTGGATACGGAAATATAATATCATGATCAGCACTATCACTTTAAATTAGATTTATGTTGCACTCAGAATGATTATAAGAAAATTACAGTACCGTACATAAATTTATTTCTTATTGCTCATTTACAACAATATCATTTTCTATAAAACATTTTAAAGTTAGTTAACATTGACAATAAGATACTTCTTACTATTCATCCTTCACCTTACAAGCATAGCTATAATGTTAATTAACACCCTCTGTGGTCTGAATGCCAGTCGAACAATGATGCCTTGAGTTTACATTAAATTAGGAATTTTCTTCGCATGATAAAAATAAACCTCCTTTTTATGTCCTTTCTTTTTTGTCCATCACTGCTTTATTTTGTTTCCTAATTAGCAGGATAATTAACAGCTATTAGAGAAGTAATGATCTACCAAATGATTCAATCTTATCTCCTAGTGTACACACCCTCAAGTGTTGGTCCTTAAGATATTCCAAAGTTGTGATATCTTTACACCTATAAAACATAAGCTGAAGTTTTTGATTCTTCATATCACTACAAGTAAGGTCCACTGGAAAATCACTATACTGAAGATCGAATTTTAAAACTTGCAATTTACTGAAAGTACAAATCAATTTTAAGCACTGCACCGTCACATGTTCACAATCATACAGATCTAGATATTTCAGTTCTGAGATTCCAAGTAACTGATACATGCCCCAATCAGTGATATAATTGTTATTGTGTATGGTCAATGATTTCAGTCTCTTAAAATAATTAAGACTTCTCAAACTACTATCCTCGAGCAAGGAAAAGCAATTAGCGACAGTTAGCTTTTCAAGATATGGACAGCTGATAGCAATTATCTTGAAAACATCTTCTCCACAGACAGAAGAAGATGACAACTGTAATTCTCTAATGTTTGGGAAAAATGTGAAGACTGTGACATAGTGTCCTACATCACTCACTGCTGAAATGTCAATTGCTAAGGATGCCATATTTCCTAGATGTGGTAGGCCTGCCTTTTGTAAATCATCACATGAATACAACAGACAAAGGTTCTTCAGTTTTGTGCACATTGATAAATAAGGTAATACGCAGTAGCCATCGGCAGTCCGACAAGGAAGGCTTAAAGCTTGTAACTGATGCTGTTTCATTTCTAAGAAAGAAACAAGATCGTCCTTTAAAAAATAAGCACTTTCAATTTCCAAATGTTCTAAATTTGAAAAACCAATCTTCAGATATTCCAAATCATTACAGTGTTGTATATTCCTTCCAGTGAGAATCAAGACTTTGATATTTTTAAATTCTTTCTTAGTCTCAAACTTACTCATATGTTCAAAGATACCTGAAGAAACACAGAGTTGTTGAAGTTTTGTGCAATTTTCAATTAATGCTTGCATGATATGAGTGTCAACACGATGATTCGAGAAGTCAGCATTCTGCAACTGAGGAGATATTCTGAGCTGCTCTACCAGCCCTTTGCTACTTATCATACAGGTAGGTCTGAACATGATGCATCTCCATAAAGATCTGTCTCTCGACACCTCTTGCCACCAGGAGCAAACATACTGCACTGATAGCACAAGGTCATCAAATGAGCAGTATGAAAATATCTTCAGTAGAACATCTGCTGGCAAAATGTCTGCGCTGCAGCACATCTTGATAGTAACACCTGCAGAACTGGTAACTGAAAATTAAAATTCAAAATAAATAAATGTATGTAATAAATCTTGACAAATCAATATAATAAAATAAATAAATAAATTCTTTAAAGAAGTGAGAAAACCACTTCCAGGATGGTTGAGGTAGGAATCGAACCCTTGTCTTCTCTGTTTAGCCTCACGTCATGAGGCTGAGTGTAGCTCATTCCAGCCATCAGACCAGAATTAACATTTCTTGCCAGAGCTGGGAATCGACCCCGGACCTCCGGGGTCGATTCCCTCAGCCACTACACCACGAGGTTGTCAATAAATTCATGGCAGAGGTAGAATTGAGAAATATTTAAATATGACATGCAATAGAGTGACTAGATATCCCGTTTTTTGACAGAATTGTCCCTTCTTTTAGTGACTGGTGCCAACATTCCGACAATTATTAAACGGGACGCAAAATGTCCCATTTATTAAACATATTATGTGGGTAGTTAATATGATACTAATTTACATTATGGAACTAAATCTGAAGGATGGCATCATAGTGAACGTAATACAAATTTATTAGTGGCTTACAAAAATCAAAATACGTGTTTTACGCCCCTGTAAACAGCATTAAATTTGGGTAGGCAGGCATGTAAAAAGAAGCATGAATATTAGGAGTGTTATTTTTATTTATTGTTGTGTACCCATATCATGTAGCCTGTATGCATTGTTTAGATGTTTATTTTTCTTTTTCTTTTAATGATAGGACTAAAGTCGTGCTAGTTTTGATTTTCTTTGGTGTGGGCACATCTCGCCTACAGTTTAACGTAAAATAGGACTTAGCTAACCAAATTAAAGTAATGTTAAATGATGGAAGCAGGGGCGTAACCCCCTCCCCGCCCACGTTTTAGGTGCAAGACGAAAATTTTAAGTAGCCTTCCCTTAAAAATAAAAGTAAAATAACCAGGAAGTATTCTCAGGGTGTCTACCGGTAAATAAAGTACATACTTTTACAAACAGGTAACGGAAGTAACGAAAAATAGCTAATTTTTAAGTCTGGATAGTTGAAGGTAACGAAAATTCGCGCCGATTGATTAATATTTTCCCGTGCCCGACTTCAAAGAAATGCGTACTGAAGATACCTTGTGTGGTATACATTGGTTCAACGTATATTTTCGGCATCAAGAAGAGTTTTTAGTTTAGTGTGAAATATTTTTCTGTATTATTAGGGACCCTGACTTTTCGCGAGACCTTTATTCAAGAAATTTTCCGAAACTCCACAGAAACCTCTCATTTCTGTTATTGACCTCTAAATTTGGAGACTACCAGTATCTCGAACTGAAGTCTAGAAATGACGCGAATTAATGTCGCAAACTTGCGAAATTATACCGTTTCAAAAAAAACTATGAAATAACATGGAAATACATGCATTTTTTAAAATCTCTCCGTCTCGTAAGTTTGCGACATCCAGTATGGTTAATTTGAAATCCCATTATATGGCAATATTTCCTTCGAACTTTCGTTCCACCGGATATATTATAATGTAACTGGTTATCTCTAAAACGTGTTTAACTTATATCATTCGCGATTCGAAATCGAAAGAATATGTGCCCTCTTGTGGTTTTGTTCGTGTATACCTCTCAGAATAATTCGTAATATTCGATACCTACTTCCAACGTACATCAAGACGACCAGCTGACCGCACGACTTGGCTGCGAGAATCTCGTCAAACGGACCGAGATCGACGCCGGTTGCGTAAACCGTAGCATTACGATACTCATTTCTCATCGTAATCCACCGCGAACTCCCAACCACAGCATATGGACAGCGGGAATTGTGGCACGCTACTTCCGAGAGACGCCGACCATACAACATGCCCACAACACTGCTCGTGAATTTTAACCATGCCCAACCTCGATCTTGCCTTAGCCATTCTGCTAGGACAGTTAGACAGGCAGACAATTGTTGAACGTCCGGGTGCGGCGCCGATTGGATGATATAGCGTTCTTATCAGTGTCCAAAAGCGAGGACGTGATTCTCGTAAAACGGCCGAGAGCGGCGGCGAATGCGTAACATCACGATATTTCTTCACTTTTGAAGACGAGGGAAGCTGGATTCTTGATCAAACAGACGATTGCGTAATAAAGATATATACCCCCATGCCCAACCACAAGGAGAATGGAAATTCCACCAAACTACTAAAAGTGACACCGATTGTGTAAATCGCGATGTTTCTTCGTTCTCTACCGCTGGGACAAAAGGAATCTCGTCAAACGGCCAAGAGCAGAGCAACCTCTTGATAATTATAACAACTTCTTGTACACATGATGGCATATTAGCTGAAACAATTAATTTGATAGCCTATTAAATATCTATTATTTATTTTGAACCCTTTATCCACAGGCTGTATAAAGGATTCTAATAAATTATTCTTCATCATTTGATATAGTTCTACAGACAGCAGATATGAGAGCCTGACGGAGTTGGGAAAATGTTGAGAAATCAGTGGCAGAGAGAACACAAAGGTTTAAGCTCCTGTGGTATTTTAGAACGTAGCCTGGGAATCGTGACGCAGAGGACCGGTGCAACTTTAGCGCGAAGGAAGGCTTGGGTACGCATATAGCGGCTTGGTACTATGAGAGTTGGCGCCAAGAAGAAAATGAATGCTACGATGTGAATGGTTAATCTTCATGATAACCACTCCTTGTGGGAGGAAAACATGTAGGAGCTCGCGAAGATCTACAAGAGTCCGAACCAATAATATCAAGACGCCCTTTTTAAGCGGCAACTCGGTGTCATAACGCATCCCGGTTAATTAAGGCGGGAGTTATCTACGGATTAATTCCACGATCGATTCAAGCTAGCTACAGCATAATCTTTACCTCCACATCTCTACGAACTCAATGATACCGATCGCATGCTAGTCTGATAATTATTATGGAATATTTTTCTATAAACCCCCTTCCATGCATACTCTAGCCAGTTTCCCTTATAAGTGGTCCAGGAAGCTTCAAGAGCTGACTTTTATTTCAGCGTCTGAGGACGTAAGGCTTTTATTTGAGCGTCTGAGGACGTGAGACATAACTTCTAATTTAAGTGTCGTGGACACTCTGCATATTTTTCATGTGTGTGGACATGGAACATTTTCGACAAGTTATAAGTGTAACTTCAGTGTTTTATTTGTAGTCCCAGTACTACCAGATAGGGGCAGTTCATCGTATTAATTCACTAATAGACAGTCAAGGAATTTAGTACTTGATTGGTGAATTTAATAGGAAATATATCGTGTGTGTATCTGACAAACATTATTTTAATTCAGCAAGAGATGACATCAAGGAACGAGGGCGGATCTCGGAACCAGCAGGACATTTGCCAGAAGATGTCTATGTCGAGCTAAGCATTTAAAGGAGTGATGGCCGGAGATGTTTCCCTGACGCTGTTCTAAAGGATTGAGTACAAAATGAATTTATTTATTTATTAAATCAGCTATGGTTTTATGGGACGTAATTTTGTAGATATTTGTTTGCTTGTTTGTAATGTAGATTATTAGTTCTTGTTTACTGACACATTAAGTAGGGGACAGCTTAGCGCTTTGTATTTTGTAGATATTGTGATTTTGTTTTGGTTCAAGTTTACGGGGCAATGCGCGCAGCCCGTATTAATTGAGATTAAAAATATAATTTGGAGGGTAAAAATCATTTGTGTGCAGATTTTATGATGGATCAGGATTATTTTGATAATTGCTCATCTAGCAAGTCAGTATTGGATGCCACTCGAGCACCCGAGTTTTTGTTGTTTTATTTGTTTGATGGGTCTCTGGACGCAAAGTAGGTTAATCTGTTTCGAGCCGACCCAGATGGTATGATTATGAGTTAGTCAGTCCAAGCTTTATGGTGTATGATGTGATTTTATGAAGGTGCATGCGGGAAATATATCATTGTGATTGTTCTGACTTGCCGCACGTCAGCCCAGTTCATAACCTTGCGAGGCTGAGCTTGTGGTAAATAGTTGTGTTTCTTGCCATCCAAGTGGATGAGTGAGATATGTCTTTTCGCGTTTCCAGATGGATAACGGGATCAGTGTGTTCCCATGTATAATTAGCACCAGGCTTGAGAAACTGACAGAGTGAAAGGCAGCGATGATTCATCCAAGTAGGGGAGCGCTCAAATCAGATAACGACTGTTGGTCATTAGCAAGCGGGCCAGCTCCCTGTAGATAAAATTAAGATGTTATTTAACTTCACAAAACCCTGATCGGTTATAAAGAATATTAGATGGATTTAAATGGGTGTTGTCCATGTTTTAAGGTATCTTCCGAAACATCTGTTTGTCTGGCTTTTATTCATGTAAATATAATTTTCAGCCGTGAAGGCTTGTATTTTGTTGTTGTTGCTTGATTTCTTGTGTGTTTATTTTTACGCGTTCAATGACCCCGTGTGGCATTTGTATGCGAAGCTGTTTCCCATTTGTGATGCGAGCTTTTGGCCTATTTCGGCATGCTCTTTTGTGTTTGTGTGCTCTGGCACGAATTAGAATCTCGGGGAGATTCATCATATCTTAGTATTTTAGATCTTGCATGTGTCAGTAGTAAATTATAGTGTGTTAATTAAGGGTGGGTCCCATAGCCGTAGTGTGATTTAAAAGATGCAACTCCGTGAGCAATATGACTGTTTCAGTTGTAAACGGACTCGCATCAGTACTCATTTTCTTATTAAGGATCAGTACACCACGCATTATATAACTTCTTGACCAGGATAAATGGACTTGTATCCATATAATTGTGAGGAGCGAGTTCTTACCGCTCAATTTTATATTATGATTAATCATTTGAGTGAAGCTGTATTCACATTGTTTTGTTGGGTGGAGCGAGTTCTGACCGCTCAGTAATATATTTATTTCGTATGGAAGTGAAAGTCAGGGAGGACTTCTTTTTATTATTATTATTTTTATGCACACATTTTTCAGTCATTAAATACTTTTTATTCTACTTGTTATTCATTTTATTTCTAGTATAGCCTCTGTTATGGACTTTTCTATTCATTAGAGCATGTTGTTTTTGCGAACTTTGCTTTGAAAAGCATTGAGGACTGAGCACGACCCCGTAGAAAGAATCTTGATAAAACACTGCTTTATTGAAGGGTGCAATTTATTATTTAGTTTTTATAATACCGCTTTAAGCACAGTTCGTTGTTTTTCCCCTCTGCATACTGAGCTTCTTTGCTTGCAGGCGCATCTTGAATTGGTAACTAAAAGGTAGCTAAAAAGCAACTAATGTATACTGAATCCTTACAGTAGACATCCTGATTCTATAAACGATTTAATACTACGTTAGGCGGAAAATGGGAAAAGCCAACTTGCCTTGCTTAGACGTAATATCTTTATTTTACTGAACGAACAGTCTGCTTTTGCCCCCTCTCCCATTTCCCGTCGAGGAGTTAACTGAGCCGAGAGCCGAGGCCCTTTGAGCTTTGTCCCCTTACCACGACGATCCGAAAAGGTGCATTTTAAAACTATTATTTCTGCGTCCTAGTTTAAAATTGTGGTAAGATACTGGGACACACAAAAGCATTACTCCTGCCCGAAAAAAAAACAGCGCGCGCGTCGTTTTTTGAAATAATAATAATAATATCGTATGGCCTCGGATGCCGGGTGCAAGCTTTGTTATTTGACACCCAGAGGGCAGCTTGCATGTCGAATTTCGTCGTTCTTTGGACCGCTATGAAAGTCAAGGAGGTTAGATATCTACGCTCCTTGACACTATAGCGCTTTCTAGTAGAGAATGGAGGAACTTTGTGTTGGTGGAAAATTCCGAGATTAATGTTGTCATTATGAACACGGCCTACTGAATTCAAATGGGTTCGTTAACATGCCAACAACGTATGACATGCATGTCGTGATTTTTGTCTCCTTTCAAAAATCCCTTATCACGGTCAGGAACAGTTAGTTAGTTAGTTAGTTATTGTTGTTTTAAGGGGCGGAACTACGAGGTCATCTCCCCCGGTCAGGAGCAAACCTGTAAGCTTAGGGTAGGTAGTCCGACAGGTTAACATGACTCTTCCCTCGCACATTTTGCGTTTTAAGCACATCCTACGCATGCGCCGACAAGGTTCGAAAAGCAATGATGCACATTGCGTTAGAAGTTTGACATTTGGTGCTACGCTTGTGCCTTTTTTACCCAAATCTGTGGAGCTCCAGCTTTTCATCAGTTTCTTTCTAAACTTTCTTACATACTTCGGTTAAATTTGTGAAGTTTGTATTTTCCACTGTGATGACCGTGATTCTGCTTGTCGTACCTGCTTAAAGCTGTTCTGCAGAGATAAGTTGATGGTGATGATGATGATGATCGTGTGGCCTCCGGAGAGACCGAGTGCAGGTCTTTCTAGTTGACGCCCGTGGGCGACCTGCGCGTCGTAATGAGGATGAGGTGATGATGAAGACGGCACATTCAGCCAGTCTCCGAGCCACAGAAAATTAACCCCAGGAGATTAAAATCCCTGATGGCTCGGCCGAGAATCGAACCCGAGGCACTTAGAGCCAAAGCATAGCGCGCTAACCATTTAGCCACGGAGCCGGACAGTTTTTCGGTGATGAGGGGTTAAAGGCCACCTCCGATCTACGATGGGACAAATTAGACGGAATCATTACTGTCTAGTGGCCACCTACTTGGAAAATGGTTGACAAGCTCGGTGACACGCGTCTTGCTCAAGAGTTTGTAAACAAAGATCGTCCGGCAGTCAGTAGTTATTTAGCGTATGGCTTAGAATGGTGCGGTTAAAGCTGACAATAAAGAAGAATAGACGGCCGTACTTCATGACCAGGAAAACTAGCCCTTGACAGATCTACCAGACAGAATACGCCAAAGAAATCCAGCAAAATCTAAAATCACCTGAAACAACAAAACCACGTAAACACACAGCACCTCTACACAGAACTCATAAAATGTATCTGCATCTAACAACTCAGCAAAACCAAGAAGTAAGAAGGGAAGACGCGATAAGCTAAAATACAGTACCAAACGCCTAATCGAGGAACGGGAAATATTGAAAGCACAAGCTGTAGATAACAACCAGGGAAAGTTAGAGTACGGGCAGCTGAATAAGCGCACAAAAAGGGAAATTAGAAAGGACATTAGAGACCACAACACAGAAATCATCAGAAAGTACGCAGAAGAATCAAAATCAATAAGAAAGATGAGAAAAGAACTAGCATCAGACAAACAGTGGATGCTTGGAGTGAAAGACAAAAGAGGTAAAAGACAAGCAACAAGGGAGGAAATAACGAAACAGGCCACAGACTTCTACAGAGAGCCGTACTCCAGTACACACCAAAGAAGAGACTCAGACCAAAGCGATAAGGAGCTGGAGGCACTACACGGCGAATAAATTCCTCCCATCATGACCAGTGAAGTTAGAGCAGCAATAAAGGAGGCGAAAAACGAGAAATTCCCCGGAGAGGACGCCATCTACAACGAATATCTGAAAATGGGTGGCGAGGATCCCATAGAAGTGATAACAAGGCTATTCAACATAATACTTGAAACAGAAGAAATTCCAACAGAATGGAAACACAGCGTTATTGTTCTGCTTCACAAGAAAGGCGCTAAAGATGGCATTAATAGTTACAGACCAATCAGTTTAATGGCCAGTCTCTACAAACATTTCACGAAAATCATTACTAGAAGGGTGTCTAAACTACTAGATGAAAACCAGGCAATGGAACAAGCCGGTTTTAGGACAGGCTTTAGCACAATTGACCACCTGCAAGCAATGAACCAGCTCTCGAACTATATATTGCATTCGTAGACTATAACAAAGCCTTCGATTCTGTAGAGCATAGTTGTGTGCTAGAGGCATTGAGAAGCCAATGCATACAAAAGAGATATGTCAGACTACTGGAAAAGCTCTACGAAGGCTGCCAAGTGAGGGTAAGAACGGAGAGGGAGGGTGCGAACAGCAACTTAGAGAGAGGCGTGAAACAAGGCGACCCCTCTCATCAAAGTTGTTCACATGCCTACTGGAGAACCAATTTAGGAAGTTGGAATGGGACAACAAATACGGCATCGAAATAAACGAAGAAAGGCTGACCCACTTGCGGTTCGCAGACGATATTGCACTGCTAGCAAACTCGGCAACAGACTTGGAACAAATGCTAGCGGATCTGGACACTGTCATTAAAGAAGTAGGTCTATCTATGAACCCCCTAAAAACAAAACTGATGACCAACTCACTGGAGTACAAATCCTCATCAATGGCAAACAACTACCGTACACATAGGAATACGTCTATCTTGGACAAAACCTGTCATTTGACTGCTCCCCGGAGAAGGAAATCAAGAGATAAGTTGGACAAGCATGGAAGAAGTTCTGGTCCTTAAAATGTATATTGATGGACAAATCCCAGAAGATAAGTCTAAAGTCAGAAGTGCTAGAAAAGTGTGTAGTACCGGTACTGCAATACGGCTCTCAAACCTGGGCTTTAACAGAGAAGCAAAGGCAAACAATCCGGGTATGTCAACGCAAAATGGAACGAAAGATCCTTCAAGTTTCCTTGAAGGACAGATTACGAAACGAGGAGATAAGAAGAAGAACTGCCATGAAAGATGCCGTGACAACTGCTGACAGGCTAAAATGGAAGTGTGGAGGCCACGTGGCGAGAATGAAAGACGATCGATGGATGCACAAGCTAACGGCGTGGGACCCCCTGACAGGAAGGAGGAACGTGGGTAGACAGAGGGCCCGCTGGAAAGACTCAATCGTAAGGAAGACAGGCAAACACTGGACGAGGATAGCAAGGAAGAGACAAGAATGGAGCCGTATGGAACAATGAGAAGGGAAGAGAAGGAGATCTTCAACAATGAAAAATACTGGTAGACAGCACACCTATGACATGAAAGATCCACTTCTACAACCTGTAACAAGCCAAACAACGCACAAGGTAAACGACAACAAATAAGCACATACAAAGACACAACAACTGCCCCCCAAACCCCACCCTCCCTTCCTTCCGGAGAAGAAGATGTAAAGCGAAGCGAAGTGAAATGTAGTGTAGTGAAGTGAACTACAGTGAAGTGTGGCAAGTGGAGTGAAAACTTGTACACAACTCCTTAGGATTTGCTCGCCTAAAGAGTTTGAACCAGAGCACGTCCCTGCTCGCAGGAGGCCTTTATGGAATTATCTAGGCTATATTTATTATTTTAGTGCCGGGAGTGTCCGAGGGCATGTTCGGCTCGTCAGAGGCTGTCTTTTGCTCGACGTTGACAATTGTTTTATGTGTTGTATTCATATTCTGATTGTCTTTTGTATTTTAATTAGAAATATTGAATGAAATTAACATTTTATTTTAAATCGAGCGTTATAACTGTATTACCATGTTATTTCGGGCTTTAAAGCCTAAAACGAAAAAGAGTTCTCCATGGTAGGTAGGCAACCGCAGTTTATAAATTTTCTCCCCCCCCCCCTCTCCCCCTAGTTTGCGAGGAGTTTTACGCCCCTGGTTGGAAGTGATACCCCATCATAGTTTAGATGCTTGCCACGGTGGGTGAGTGGTCAACGTGTCGGTCTCCTAACCCAAAGCTTGCAGGTTCGCTCCTGGCGGTGGTAAGTGATTTTTGAAAGACGGCAAAAATTACGACACCCATGTCATACGATGTTGGCATGTCAAAGAACCCATTCGAATTCATTTGGCCGTGTTCATAATGGCAAAATTAATCTCGGGAGTTTCCGCCAACACAAAGTTCCTCATTTCTCTACTAGAAAGCGCTATAGTGTTCAAGGAGCTTGGATATCTAACCTCCTTGACTTTCATAGTGCTTCAAGGAACAACGAAATTCGACATGCAAGCTACCCTGTGGGTGTCAAATAACATAGCTTGCACCCGACACCCGAAGCCATACGATATTATTATTATTATTATTATTATTATTATTATTATTATTATTATTATTATTATTATTATTATTATTATTATTATTATAGTTTAGATATTTTTATTGATGCTATCAGAGGCGTAGAGCTCTAATACGCCGGGCGTTCCCTGATTTAAAAATGAGAATGTTTATTCATTAAAGAGTAAAATATAACATTGTTTTTTATATAAATGCGGCGTTATCATATTACATGGCACTACGTTATTTTATTCCCCCCTCCCCGCATATAACTAGTCTTTGCTCGGCAGCGGTCTACTGCTGTGCTTTGCTTTTCTTGTCTTCATTCAACGTACGCCAGAGCTTCTTGGCGTCAAGAGCTATGTATCACCCTGGCCAGGCCGCGAGATTGCATTTTCTAGTTCACTTTTAGTATTAGAGAGCGATAAGACTTCTCGATTGGCTGTTATGACGAAACACGACTGCACCAAGGGCTGTGATTAGTCAGCGTAGTTATAGAGTGGAACCTATCAGCGATGTCGTTCCAGGTTTGAACAAAATATGTAGAAGTTCCACTGTTTTTACTTCCTATTTTCTCGGTACGGTACCTTCTATTATAATGAACCTAGCAATAGTTGCATGATCATTGTTCCTAGGCCATAAGTGTTTCCGTAACTGCGGTGAATGGCAAGCTCATTTTTCGGCTCCGTGGTTGCCATTCATGCCTTTTACGCCGTCGGAAATAAAATATGTTGAGCCACCTCCCATGTGCATACAATTCTTGATCGGGAGTGCTTGATAAGCTACTTCCGCATGCGTACGGAGTAAATGAGCTAATCGATGAAAAACATTCTGGTAATGATTCTTCTTGACTTTAGAAGATACGGAAACACTTATGGCCTAGGATCAATGATCATGCAACTATTGCTTGGCGCATTACAACTTATACTGGTACCTAGGAAATAGGAAGTTAAAACAGTGGGAGTTCTACATATTTTGTTTCAAACCTGGAACGACATCGCTGATAGGCTACACCCTATAACTTCGCTGACTAATCACAGCCCTCGGTGCAGTCAGGTTTCGTCAGAATAGCCAATTAGGAAGCTGTATCCTTCTCCAATGCTAAAAGTGAACTAAAAATTGCAATCCCGCGACCAGGCCACGTTGCAGCGCATGCACGAGTTCATCCTGCTTCCCGGAAGAGAAGCGCTACCGTACGCTGGCGTTTGGCGGGCGTCATCTTTGAATGATCTCTTCTGCTAACTCAATAGCCCAATCGCTGCGCTAGTGCTAGTTTAGAACGAACTGTAGAAGTGCAATTTCTTTTAATTGTGTGTGTGTGTGTGTTTAATGCTGCCAATATGACTGAAATAAGTTGACCTGACTCTAATGTTATTAATTTTTAAAGGCAACTCCTTTGAGCATTTTATCATATGAACAGCGATGTGGATTAAAAACAAAAAGACCAATGCCAAATTTATCAATTAAATAAGTTTGTAAAAATCGCACACGGAGCTTTCTTGGTATGACAGGTTTTCCTGGCTAACTGGGTGTGTTGAAAAAAAAACAAGAAGGTTTTGTTACGTTTGCCTTATGTTTGGGGCGAAAGGTACTGAATGGTGCACAGAAGGAATTTCGGACCTGAGTAATTTAATTTTAAAAGCTCTAGAACACCAGTCTTCAAAACACCATTTGTTACATTGTGCAGCATTTCATCTGCTAGGTAAAACTCGCATTGAGCATGAATTATCTGAAGCTGCTCGACTACAAGCAGTAAAACATAATGAGATCGTGTCTTCAAACAGGCAGTATTTGCGACGACTCATTCAATCTGTAGTATTTCTCAGTACACAAAAACTAGCCTTCCGTGGGCATAGAGAAAATGAAAGTTAAAGGGAATTATTTGCAATTGTTGAATCTGCTCGCTCAAAATGACTCGATAGTTAGAGATTTTACAGTTATCATCATTATTAAAAGGAACATCTCCAGACATTCAAAAATGACTTGATAGCAGTTACAACAATTGCATTATATGAAGAAATCAAATCAGAAATAAATGAAGCCCCCTTTCTCTCCATACAAGCGGATGAGACATTAAACGTATGAGATGAGCATAATATTTAGATATTATGTGGATGATAGAATAGAGGAGAGATCCGTCGGCTTTTATGACGTTTCCACCTTCGGGATTGTCGGAAGTCGTGCACAAAGGTTTACTATACCGTACTGGGAAATAAATGGAGAAAAAGTCGTAAGCCATTCATACGGTGACGCAGTTGTAATGCCAGGCAGAAAAGGAGTACCGGTAGTTCAAAAGCTAGTGAAATAGTTTTGCCCATATGCTCTTTTCGTCCATTGTTACGCCCACCAATTAAATTTGGTACTTCTACATGGCTCAAAAACAATAAAACATGTTGGTTTGTATGTCTGTGCCTTGACTGCTTTTGACAGTTTTTTTCAGCAAGTCTTCTAAAAGACAGTTTTGTTGACCGAAAGAGGATTTAAGCTTCCACAAGCTAGCAATATGAGATGGAATTTTCATTCGAGGGCAGTTTTCAGCATTATGAAACATTTCCAAGGATTGTACGGTATTTTTGATGAAATTATTGATGATGAAAATTGTGAATGGGACGACGACCCTGTGAACTGTGCCATTCTTCTCAAAAGACATATGGATGACCCAACCTTTGTATATTTGCTATGTGTATTCGAAGCTTGTTTCATTTACACTGATCATCTTTTCAAATAGTTACAATCATCGACAGTGAGTATTGTAACTTGCCATAATGAGATAGAGGCTGTCGTCAAAAGCATAGAAAACTTAAGAAATGAAGTTTCCACTGACAGATGCGTTCAAATAAGCATCCAGTTGAATGAAAACAGTAATGTATGATGGCAAGAAAAAGAACACTTTGAGAGTGCTAACTTTTGAAATAGTAGATTCACTAACATCTCTAATGAAGAGTAGATTTGAAGATCTTACTCATCTAAATTTCATTGAGTAGGTACAAAAAAAGAAGTTTAAAGAATACACCGAAACATTCCCCCAGAGCAAATTAAATATTTTGGTGAAACAGTATCCATTCTTTAATGTTAACAAATTACTAAATGCACTTCACATTGCTTATGCAGATCAGACAAAGCATTTAGCTCCAAAAATCTTTTAAAATATTTTGTTACGAACGGTCTTGACTCCATCTATCAGGTAGTAACTACACGACTACGCTTATACTGACTATTCCAACTACTACAGCTAGTAGTGAACGCAGCATGAGCACGCTGAAAAGAATCAAAACCTACCTTAGAAATTCTATGAGCAATAGTCGCTTGTCGTGTTTAAATTCTTGGCTATTGAAAAACAGTTATTAGGTGAGCTTTCATCAGAGCAGGGCCTTATTTCTAAATAGGCTAAGTAGGCTGCAGCCTAGAGAGGCATACTTTCAGGGACGGCAGTTTGGCAATGTACACTATTCAAAAGTTAACATGAAGTATTTCAAACGTTAATAATATCTGATGATTAGAGCCCGCATTTCTTGAACACTTCATAGACATTTTCGCAGAAAAGAAGAAAAGACGAATGGAGCTGATATACAAGACTGTTTGAGGTATGTGACACTATCTTTCATATTAGCTTTTTGATTTGTTCCTTAGTTTAACAGTGTCGTTATAAACTTGGGCGTCCCCAACTCAAAAGTTCACGCTACGCCACTGGGTGCTATTGAATGTAAATTGAACACTTTGCTATTGACGACGATTATATTCATTTGCTTTGCTATAGATTCACTGTGTGGTTATTGTTATTTTTCATGAACCTTTGTAGTGCTTAGGGAATTGTTTACGTAGCACATTCCTAGCTAGATTGAAGTTGAATTATTTTGTGGAAGGTCTTCGAGGGGGTTTAACTTGAATTAAGTTGAGGAATTTCATGGTTTTTTTTTTATTATTATTTTAGATTTGCAGACTAGCCGATTTGAACCCTCCGAAGTAGGTTAGGGATTTGTTTTTAATGAATACATTTTATGATATTTTACTTAAGACTAGACTTATTATTGAGCTTTTGGGGGTATGTTTCCTTTGGGCTGTTTCTTTTATAACCACGGACCTCTCACCCAACCCACACTACCCTTGTGTAGCAGTCTCGTGCGGGCTAGTCTGAGAACATATCCCATCCTCTGAGTGTATGGGTTCGACGATTGGGACGTCGAGAAGGCCGTTGGTGGTCTGCGGTCCCCGATATCCCCTCCTGATCGGGCACATATACATATAGTATGTGTACTGTACTGTATATACATAAGCTACATGCACACAGGGGCGTGGTGGCGCAGCGGTCAAGCTTTTTGCCTCTCACCTTGTAGACCGGGTTCGATACCCGGTCAATGCATGTGAGATTTTCGAAGTGAAATGCCATGTTCTGAGGTTCGGATTCCACGTAAAAAGGAGGTACCGTGACTCATGTTCGTGAGATTAACGGTCACGTTAAACTAAAAGCTTCCTTTTCCTATACATACACACACACCCCCAAGAACATTGGGCTAAATGACCACGATGTCCAAGCCCCTCAACTGAAACAAATTCGCAATAAAATAGACGAAAGGAACCGTTGAACAATGATGAGAAGATTGACAAATTCTTTTATACTTTTTTGTAGGGTTTACCGATTTCGAGAAAATAGCTTTTTATACGTACAAACGATATCACTGCTGCTACTGACAACTACAGTACTTCGAAAAGCTCGAAAGCTCTTACGCGTACGGCCAGCAAATCAACCCAACTCTATTGTGGCCCGTACACCCTTCTTCAAGGCCAATCGCACGCTTCAGATGTAGGCCTAAACCCCGAGGTTGTCTGAATACGTCACTGCACCCTTAGTGCGCGACCCCGACGCGCGCCTCTTCACAGCATTGCAAGGCGTTTCGTGCGATTATATGCGCGGAGTTACAACAAAACACCCTGATACCTGTTAGGTTCAAACCCGGTCAAAATCGTCGGATTTTTAAGAGCGTTAAAAATCCCTCAGTTTGCCTACCTTCGGAGAGGAGGAAAGCCGGCGGTCCCATGTCATAGATTTATGGCATGAAAATGAACCTTCCTCTAACTACACTTATGGACGCTAAAATGTGTAGATCAGTTTGATAACGGAATATTAGTTCTAACGTTCGCCGCCAGGGGCGGGCTGTGATGGCATCTAGTAGCCAAGTCCACAGCTAGGTGTCGTGGACGGTAGCATTTGGTAGCAAAAGTAGGAACTACTTGAAAAATTGATCGTCTGCAGTCCTACCTGAATCATTGATACCGGTAACACACATTAATACAGCCATCACAATTAACACCGGTTATCAGACAGATTCTACACACACCCAAAGTACACGGGGCTACATGACCTTGTTGTCGCAGCCCCTAAACTAATATTTAAGGAACCATCCAACCACCACTGTTCACATAATTATGTTTTGCCAATGTAAGTTATTTGTACAGCCATGCACCACGTTTCTGTTTAATGGTAGTTTACTGCAGAACATGTTCAAACACACTATGTGCTATTATTCTATCAAGTTGGATACAAAGTTTGACAGGCTTTAAGAAATGTATTTGAGGCCAGCTCAGCTAAAGCCAATTAGCTAAGTCTAGCCTATGTCTTCGACAATAAATGTTCATATGACGGCGCATCCATCAAGGTTAATATTATCATTTGCAGAACTGTAAAAAGTTTTGCATAGTAGGTACATCCGTGGAGTTGGGTAGCGCACCTGCCTCTCACCCAGAGGCCACCGGCTCGATTCCCGACTCCGTCAGGAATTTTAGAAACCGACGTGAGGGCTGAAACGGGGGTGCACTCAGCCTCGTGAGGACAGATGAGTAGCGCCCCAGTCACGGAAACCAAGATTAACGGCCGAGGGGACCCGGTGCGCTGACCACGCGTCACCCCAATATCTGCTGGCCAAATGGCTGGGCAGCGGTCGCTTGGTAGGCCTAGGCCTTTCATGGACTGTAGTGCCAGGGGTTATTATTATTAGAGTAGGTAGATTCCACCTTTTATAGTCCTACACACACAGCTACATACACTACAATAACACAGGTCATCAGACATTCCCTTTCATACCTAAGTACACGGGATTTATTGCCATAGATGTCCGTAGTTACTGCAATGAAGCCTTAGCTAAAACTCAGCGTGCCTGGTACTGATCTGCCGGAGAGGAAAGGGGTGGAAGTATTGATCCTGGCTATAAGGATACCGGTATTCGGTGACTACAGCATTCTACAGAACTGTGTGCACTCAAGGAAACCAATGCCCTCCCCTATAGGCGGGGGGAAACCACCTTACATCATTCATGTGGAGACAAACAATGAAGATTTTGGTTTCTACCCAGTAAAAAACTTAATTCAAACAGCCGCCTTCTGTTGTCTTGGGGTTCACTCAGCTCCGTCGTGAGGCATAACTGAGAATAGGTGGATTCGACAGCCATCTTAAAACTGTTTTCCATGGTTCCTCTAGCCTATGGAGAACTGATGTACCGTATATATGTTTGTTTCCCCTTGCACATTTTTTACATATTCCATCCCGAGTATTTCGGCAGCATAAAATGTTATGTACACCAAATAAAACACCGTATCATAGTCAGACATGTCATATTTGCAACAATGAAAAACACACACACAAAAAAGAAGAAGAATGAGAAACATATACATACTCGCTACATCAATTCTCTACATCCCCATGGATGGTTTTTAACTTCGACCCACGGCCACCTTCTTCCAAAGCCTAGCATCTAATACAGACACCACAATAACATAGGTTATCAGACAATATCCTTTCTCGTAAAAACGTGCACTTACAGCAAGTCCGGAGATCGTAGATTCGAATCCCGGCACTTAGAGCGACTATACTGAGTGTGTTTTTTCTCCAAGTTTTTCCCACACTTCATCCAGGCTAATGTCAGGATAGTACCGTACCGTATTTCAAGTTCAGGGGCACATACCCTTTCTCTGTCCATAACATATCTGCATACTCTACTTCAGTCATCACATAAATACAGGTTATTCAACACACACCAACAACACGGGACTGAATGACCACGATGATGTCACATGAATCAACAATAACATATTAAATCCGGCACATTACTTGAAGATTTTAATATGCTAGAACGCAGCACTTTTGATTAATAGACTATACCAGTGATATTAAGGAGCTCAAAGCGGCTTAAAGCACTAGTGGCCACCAACACTGCGGACTGACTGGATGGATGTAGGCTACATCTGAAAGCTGCCATGCTATTTTCTAACAGGAGGGGTAGCAGGGGACGACAAGACATTCACGTGGATTGTGCAAAGATATTGTGGAATGTATTCACTTTAAATTTGGTTGGTTGATTGGTTCTTCAGTTTAGGGGCTGCGACAACGCGGTCATATAGCCCAGTGTAGTTTGGGTGTGTGTAGAATCTGTCTGATAACCGGTGTTAATCGTAATGGCTGTATGAGTGTGTGTTATTTGTAAATAAGGTAAGGACTTCAGACGATCAATTTCAAGTAGTTCCTACTTTTGCTACCAAATGCAACCGCCAACGACACCTAGTAGCTGTGAACTTGGCTACTAGATGCCACCGCAACCAGCTCCTAGCGTCGAACGTTGGAACTTAATAGAGCGTTAATCAAATCTAACCTACAACTTTAGCTTCACACAATTGTAGTTAGTGGAAGGTTCTTTTACATGCCATAAATCTATGACATGGGTCCGCCGGGTTTACTTCCCCTCCGAAGGAAGGCATACTGAGGGATTTTTTACGCTCTTAAAAAATCTGACGTCTTTGGCCGGGTTTGAACCCGCGATCTTGGGCATAGAAACTCAGCATGCTACCAACTACGGCACCGAAGCCACCCACCTTAAATTTGTTGATTCATTTACGGGCTTTGCGACATCGTGGTCATGTAGCCCCGTGTACTTAGGTGTGTGTAGTTTGATAATCTGTATTATTGTGAAGGCTGTATTAGTGTGTGTATTTGCAATTCTGATGAGAATTGGGAAGGAGGCAGCCGTGGCCTTAATTTAGGAACCATCCCGGCATTTTCCTGGAGTAGAGTGGAAATCCACTTCCAGGATGGCTAAGGTGGGGATCGAACCCGCTTCTTCTCAGTTTTCGCATGTGAGATTTTCGAAGTGAAATGCCATGTCCTGTGGTTCGGATTCCACGTAAAAAGGAGGTCCCGTGGCTCATGATCTCAAGATTAACGGCCACGTTAAACTACAAGCTTCCTTTTTTCTTCTCAGTTTTGCCTCACGAGGCTGAGTGTACCCCGTTCCAGCCCTCAGACCAGAATTATATTTCTTGATGGAGCTTGGAATCAAACCCGGGCCTCCGCGGCGACAGCCAAGAGTACTACCCACTACACAACGAGGCGGACACACTTAAAATTTAGCCCAATAATCAGTTTGTAATCTAATGATATGTTTAATGGACATAATACTATGCTTATTGACTTCTGTGGTAAGAATGATTACTGCTGCTGCTATACCACTACCATCTTACTTACTAAAAACTAACATAGGCTACTAGCAGAAGAAATGTTGTTAAGTGACTTAAGGGAATACAAACATTTTGGTCATCAGCTCTGTGTATTTGGGTGTGTGTTGGATCACAGGGTACCGGTAAGGAATTAGGATAGGAGCCCCGACACTTGAAGTAAGACAGCATACCGACCCGTCGTTGACTGGTACATAGTGTAAAGAAAGTCAGTTTATGACAACTTCCAAATCATATCCCCGTCGACCACCTCATGGTGTAGCGGCTAGAGTCCTAGGCCGTCGCCCCGAAGGTCCGGGTTAGATTCCTGACAAAAAAAAACAACAAAAAATAACCCCTGGCACTATACAGCCCATGAAGGGTGGGTAGGTTTTTGCTAGGAATTAACCCTACTCCCAAGGGAAGACGAAGAGAGAAGTAAAGGGAAGTGGGTTTCGGACTAAGGAACAAGTGTGGATAATAGGACTAGAGTCCAACACCAAACAAAATAAATTTAAGCCAATATTTAGAGACGAGTGTCACCGCAAAGCCCGTGAAACACCTAAAGTGGGTATGGATCTGGACGAAGCTAACGGGAAATGCGGCTGGAGCTTGGGCTATTTGCCAGCAAATGGCATTTGTGCTTTCCCTTCCCAGCCTATATTTGACTACTATGGGGAAGGGTGGAAGTCTGGCAAGACAAAGAATGACAGATTAGTTGTATATCCTTTCAAAGGAACCAGGTTTAATCAAAGGTTTTGAAAGGCACAAATAATTTAAATTCGCCGTGATGTTTTTAGTTCTTGGAATTGTAGAATTTCCAAGGAGCGACCGAATGCTTCCAGGAAGGGTAGCGATGAAGCAGTTATCGTGTTTTTAAAAACAATTTGATTGTTTTCGAAAATATTTGGTTTTAAATTTTGGTAAGAACACCAATTGTTTCATTCAAGAAAGGCTAAGCTTCTATCCAGCAAAGTGCCGACTAAAAGTTTAGACAAGAAGAAAAACTTAAATTTGGAAAACCAACCATAAGTTATAGAGAAAGTCTCAACAAGCAGGAAGCTGGCGGAGCTAGCTATACTTGCCTTACTGGCTAGTTAGAATTAGCTATAAAAGCTAAGAGCGACTTTGTAAAAGTTTTTGCGGAGAGTTTTTGTTCAAATGCAACAAATAATGGAACCTTTTTTACTTTGATGCTCGAGTTTCTTAAAGCGAGAATGAGCTTTCGGGTAGAGTTAGGGGAGGTAGGATCCTGCCTAATCGTTATTTTATAGAAAAAGATGAAGCAAAAGGATATAGTTTGATTTATTTAATAATGCGTAAAAATATGATAAATTTAACAACTGTAAAATGTACAATTTAAATTTTAAACCTTTGAGGTCTCAGACCTCTAAATTTGTTGAAGTTTAAACTAGGCAATTAACAAAATTTGGTTTGGAACCTCTTGAAAGCACCAAATCTATATAATAATATATTTAATGCAGCCAAATAGCCATAACTTAAAAAATAAAATATAGGATACGGTACATTGATGGGTTACATATTTGCAAATTCACTTATAGACATTGTTCTTATTGTACAGAATTCTATGTGGTACCGTTCACACATTTTTCCACATAATGTGCACTCACAGTCTATACTTGTGTCATGGAAGTATTTTGATTTGCAGAGTAGGTGGTGAAAACCGCGAACTGCCAACCTTGTAATGACATGTCTTAGTTCGAAATTAGCTTTTGTCCACGAGCGGTCTATCATGGCCCCTGTGCGATAGAAGTCTGGTTGTACTTCTTCTCTCTTCTCCGTCAACGTTGCCAGAAGTTTCTCTGATGCACTGGTGCTCGGTAGAGGTATGCTTGTCCTGAGGTCATCTACGAGGAAAGTTTCTTTCGCCAGTAGATATACAAGTCTATATCGTGTCGTTTTTGATACTCCTATCACCTTCTTTATGTAGTTCGCTTTCACCCTTTCCAAGGTGGATAGGTTCCTCGTAGTTAAATGTGTCCAGATGATTTCAATGCCATAGGTCATCATTGGAAGAATTTTTACTCTGAATAGCAACATTGCTGTCTCCAGACTGAGTGATCTGATGTCTTTTATTTCGTGCATTGCCATCATTGCTTGGGTTACCTTATCTGTGACATGTTTTGTGAAACAATATGCACTCGATTGCAGTGTGATGCCTAAATATTTAAAGTCTGGAACTATCTTTAATTTTATATCCCGAATGAAAATCTCTGCTGAGACGGGTATTCTTCCTCCTTTTCGGAATATCATGGTGTCTGTTTTTGAGATGTTGATATAGTGCTGAGATTAGCAAATTTAAAGTTTAACAATAAATCAGGTACGATATATATACTTTGAGAATTCCTAATGGAAGTTCTAAAAGTATGAACAAATGTTAAATATGAGGTTATAACAAGAAAAGAGAGAATTAAGAAGAAGTTTCTACAACTTCTTGTATTGAAGCAGGGATCACGAGAAAAATGGGGCCAGTTACCCTTTCGTGAAACCTGGAAAAAGGAAAGTTAGAAAACTCACTTGTGAGTAGAAATAATTGAATTCCTTAATGAAAAGAGGAAAAACAATATGATTTGAGGTGTGTACTAGACACCAATGATGCAGAAATTACTTATGAAAAACAGTACAAAAATGGGAGGGCACTTCTATAGAAGTGAAACCTCATTGAAAAGAACCTAAATTTTACAATTATTATAATGTGTTAGTGAGGAGTATGAAAGGAGGAAATAGGAGAATCAGGAAAACGTTTATGGCCGTAATTATAGCTTTCGTTCGAACGCGACACGGATGGTTGTTGAATGGGCACGGTTATGCACTGTAGTCCGTTGAAAAATTCACTATTGCAACAAGGAAAGTTTATCAGACGAAAAGATATTGTAAATCTAGAGATCACTATTTGAATTTTAGTTTGAGAATGTTTATTGCGTTGTGACGTTTATAGATGGTAGTTGAATGCAGCGGACAATTTCCAACGAAGAAAGACAAATTATATGCTGATCAGAAGTATTTTCAACATAAATTCCTCAGTGAGGAACAAGCATTCCCATATTTAGGTGGAAGGCACTTGACGGCATTACTTGCAAAAAGATGACTTGCTGTGGAAAATTCTAGAGTTGGGAACAGTAGAATTGAGCAGAATATCCCGCGGAGGTGAAAGCTAAGTTTTTATAGACAGTGGGTTTAATAAGACTCCCACGGTGTGAGAACTCATTCCCAGATACCGTAGAGTGGGGTGAAGTCGATCAGGTGGGGTGAAGTCGATCATTGTGACGTCTCGATATAATTTCAGTGCTACCACCTGGTGGGTAAATGGAGAAGTGACGATTTAATTTTCATTGGAATGTTGAAGCTCCGTGCTATTTATATGATATTATTTGTATGTTATAACCATAACACGCTAAGTGTGGTTAAGTTTTCAATCAATGTCCATTTTTAATATTTTTTTCAAAACTTTGGTCAACAAACAGTCATCCACCGCCCCACCGGTTTCAATCGGTAACCCAACTTCTTCACCGACTTCATTTGATAAGTTGATGTGTTGTGCTGCCCTTTAGACCGCACCTAATTTATGCCGCATGCAAGCAATAATGTATTATACCGAATGTTTACATTTGGTAGGGTGAAGTCGATCATGGTACGAATATATCAGAAGAAGCCAGGCGCTGCTGGGAAACGATATTATCGTGTTCAGTATTTAAACAATGCTGTGCAAAGAGTAAAAAAGGGGAAAATAAGCATCAGAAAAGCCTCTGAATGATATGCTATCCTAAATTATTGGGTCAAAGGTAAACACAACACTACTGGGTCAAAGGTAAACACACTGAACGTTTGGAGGACAACTTGCATTGACTACCACTGATGAAAATTGTTTGATTGAAGGTTTAGTTAAGTGCTCAGAGTGGGGGTTTCCTCTGAAACGTACTAATGTATGAAATATAGAGGAAAAGAAGGCTATTATTGGATACAATTTGTCAAGCCACCAGAGGGAGCCACTCCGGGCTCCGCGCTTCGGCTTGCTAGAGCTTAGGCTGCTGCCTGACGTCACCGGTTGGGCACTTGCATGGCGACCATATATAACAAACAGTTCTCAGCTGTCTCTAGCAACAAAAAGGGACGCTTTTAAAGAGAAATATGAATGTGGTGGACCTCGCATGCCCTTCTGCAGTCAACTAATACCCTATAAAGGGCTTATCACTACAGTCTGTACCATTAAACTTGCTACCCTCCTGTCAGGAGACTGATAAAATAACCCGGTCAACGCATGTGAGATTTTCGAAGTGAAATGACATGTCCTGTGGTTCGGATTCCACGTAAAAAGGAGGTCCCATGGCTCATAATCACAAGATTCACGGTTACGTAAAACTAATAAATAGAACTCCAAAATGGTAATATTGAAAATTAATCAGTGAGGTAAACAACATTGAACCAAGAGCTATAGGCTACGGTTATCGGAGTCCCAAGTCAGACTACTGTGTAACCACCACATAGTGTAGCGGTTAGTATTCGTGGCTGGCCGGGTACACTCAGCCTCGTGAGGCAAATCTGAGAAGATGTGGGTTCGATTCCCACCTCAGCCAGACTGGAAGTGGTTTTCCGTGGGTTGCCACTGCCGGGATGGTTCCTAACTTAGGCCACGGCCGCCTTTTTCTCAATCATCATCTGATTTACAACTACACAGACACCACAATAACACAGGTTACCAGACAAATTTAACTCACACACACCCAAGTGCACGGGGCTAAATGTCCACGATGTCCAAACTCCTCAAATGAATCAACAGTTATATTTTGGGCTGCACCCAACTAATTTACTACTTCTTGAAAAGTACTGTAGTTTTAAATAAGGAATATAATAAAATGCGAAATAATCAATAAGCTAATTGCATTGGACACTTAAATTCTTTGGCATTGTATCGTGCAAATAACTTGAAACGTGAGAGTATTCTGGACTCTCATAATATGCATAGATCATACAAATGCAGATCTTTTAAATAGGTTAAATACCTTAGTTCTCAGTTCTTAACGTTTTCGGGAATCAGGCACACCCTCGCAGGAAGTTGTGGTACAGTTACAAAAGGACTCTCGCGCTTGCGAAACTACAGGGTCTTTCTTATCGGTCTATATAGTAATATATAGGCTGGCTGCATGGCTCAGCAGTAACGTTCTCGCCTGCTATGCCCAAGGTTGCTGGATCGAATCCTGGTGCAGTCAGCTGGCATTTGAGGGTGTGCAAATGCGAGGGAGCCGTGTTAACAGATTTACTGGCACGTTAATGATCCCCTTAGAGGCGAAATTCCGGCACCCCGGCGTCTCTAAAAGCAGCAGTTAGAAGGGACGTTCAACCAATAACATTAATTTTATTATCTAGCAATATAGCAGCTGCATTAATATAATCTCTCGGCTGTGAGTCACCCGGCTACGCACGCATTTTTCTGGTCCCCGCTTTATTGCTAGACCGATAAAAATGCCCCTGTAATATTGTGAGCATCTGAGTTATAGTCTACTTATCTTGGTTTTGAGTCATCTAACGTGCTCGCCAGAAGCTGAAAATTAAAACTTGTTACCAGTTGCATCGGTAATACTTCTCCAGCACGGACGGAAAAATTGAGCGTTTCTTTATCAAGTTTAATCCTTATTGCTTACATCGTTGTGTAAATAATTTGACTTTACTATCGTTGGTTATACCGCAAATCTTTATTTATATCGTCTCATTAATAGTTTAATTTAAGAATAGTTTAGTGTTGCAATGCTGTGTATTTTCACATACCGGTAAAAATGAGCAAATGTGGCGCTTGTTGCACAGTGCACCAATTGGGGGTATAGGGTACAAGGTACTATATACCACAGATTTCCAAAAAACGAGGAGTCGAGACGTGTGTGGGTTTCTCGCTGTAAACGAGCTGATACATTTAACATTAATAATGCCCGAGTGTGCTCTAATCACTTCCGTCCAGATGATTACGAAAGGGATTTAAAGAATGAACTTCTCGGTTTACCAACTAGGAAAATTCTACGCCCAAATGCTATACCATCTCAATTCATTCCGAATTGCCACAGAGATACCACTGTCGGCACCAGCTCTGGTGAGAGGACATCTCAGGTAGGCTATGTGTGTGATCATCTCTGTTGGGTTACATTTCATGTCAGATTTTTAAGGCTATAGGCATTGTTATGCTTTCTTCAAATCAATTCTGAATTTGAACGATGATAGATGATAACCGTTATTTTAAGGGGCCTAAAATCCAGGTTATCCACCCTATTCTGGATTTAGGCTGACTTTTGAATAGTTACTAAATATTCTTCTCCAAGAAGCAGGGGCGTAGACAGGATTTCTTTGGGAGGAGACAGGCTTCCCTGTCCGACTTTCCTTGGTCAACATTTGTTCTCTTCTCTTCACAACGATATTATGCCATTCGGAGCCTAGGGTGGCTTTCATATGTCCACCTACCATAGTCCTCTTTTCTGAAGTTATATTTTGGAAGAGTGTGAACTCATTTTATTTAGCGAACGAGGCTAAGAACTCAATCATAAGCCCTTACACCTAACATGAATAATCAGGGTGATGCTTTAGTTTTACGTGACATTTAATCTTGTGATCGTAAGTTATGCGATCTCCATTTTTAACGCGAATTCCGAACCATTGGACATGGCACTTCACCCCAAAAATCCCATATAGGCTACATAAATCGGGAACTGAATCCAGTCCTGCTGTTAGGAGGCAAGCAACTTGACCGCTGAGCAATCACGATCAGAGTGATGTAGTAATTTCAAATAGCCATAGGAAACGACAGACCTTACATTTATAGGCTCTAAAAGTAGCTCATCTTCTACTGACTTCGCTTTCACGAAGGCAAAGAACATAAACGCAAACCTAGACACAGTTGCAATAGACGCGATATGCTTTTTTAAAACATAATATTGATCTTGGGATTAGTTGGTGGCCACGCGTAAAATAGAAGGAAAAAAAAGCTAATATTTTGTCATGTATATATTACCTTAGTATAGTATTACTGTTCTTAACTTAGAATCGTTAAAACAGTAATTGCTTCGTAAAGCAGAAAACTACTAGTTTTCCATTGTTTGCCTTAAATCTTAATTTGTATTTAGAGATAGAACTAGTTCAGTTTCGAAGGAGAGCGATATTTATCCCTCTGTCTGCGCACCTCCCTTGGATACGCCCCTGCTAATTGAGATTTGAATAAGAGCCCCCCACATGAGAATTTATACACTATGAAGTATTTGACTTTGATATTCTAGTATCTATAAACATAATTTTACTTTATTTTTCGTTCCGATATGATTTGCTTCTTGATATCAATGAAACATTAAAGGTCCATTTACCTTCTGCATGTCCCCAGTGATCGAGAAGCTCGCAAGGAAGCCAGCACGGTAACGAAACGATCTCTCTCAACAATAGGCACTTTGTCCCCAAAGAAAAGAAAGATAGACCAGGAGACTAGTACTGACCATTATCCGGATATGTTGTATGAAAAGGACAGAGAAATAGAGAATCTTCGTAAAGCAAATGAACAGCTTAAACGACAAAATGCCCTAAATATATTTGCTTTGAAACGAACACAAGCTACATTAAGATCAGTGAGGAGACCCAGTTATTTAGCGTCTTTGAAGAGAAAATGTCCACCTCCCAAGACAAGTAAAACCATAAACCAAGAAGTAGAAAAAATAATTTCTAAATGCTTAACTCCAGGTCAGATTCGGTGCCTTTTACGGGGAAACAAGAGAGTGAAATGGTCTTCTGAAGACATCGCGAATGCTCTTGCACTGAGAGCACTTTCGAAGAAAGCCTACGAGTATTTAAGAAAGCGTAATTTCCCCTTACCCGCTCGTTCGACACTTCGGAAGTGGACGCGGCATTTTAAATGCCGACGGGGTATTCTTCATGAAGTTATTTCAATGTTAAAAGCTAGGGCAACAAACTTTGAAGAACTTGAAAAGTTTTGTGTAATTTCATTCGATGAAATGAATATCGATGGGCGTGTATGCTACGATTCAACCGACGATGTAATTTTGGGTCCCCACCGTAATGTACAGGTTGTAATGATTAGAGGATTGTTTTCGAAATGGAAGCAACCTATTTATTACGACTTCGACGTAACAATGGATTCTGAACTACTGAAAAGCATCATCAGTGCAGCCGAGGGCTGTGGCATTCATGTAGTTGCTGTGACATGTGACATGGGGGGGGGGGGGAATTCCCGAGCCTGGAAGGAATTGGGTGTGGACACTCACAAAACATTCTTCTGTAACCCAGTTACAAGTGAGAAGGTGTGGGTTTTTTGTGACGTACCCCACCTTCTAAAGCTATTAAGAAACCACTTCTTAGACCAAGGACTTACCCTTCCTGATGGCACGAAGCTCGGAAAGGAAACTATAGAGGAGCTGTTAAGTTAACAGGCCCATCTTAGTGTTACAGGCCGGTCTCGCCAAAACGTAAGATTTGCGGCACAATTATTCTCCAACCGCACCGCCAAGGCCCTGAAATATGTCCTTAACAAAGAAAATGAAAGCAATTTCATCCAGCTGGTGAACGACTCGTTAGACGTCATGAATTCTAGAATTCCACGAGACCAGAAAGCACCCCTCAGAAGTGGATATGGCGTAAATCTCCGAAGCCAGGAAAAAACACTCAAGCGATTTTTGGAAGTAATATCCAATGTGCGAGTGGGAAATAGGAAGAGCCTGCTACCTTTTCAGAAAGGTTTCATTATTTCCATCAAATCTCTGCTTGGATTGTTTCAACACATGAAAACAACTCACAATGTGTCGTTCATTTTGACTGCCAGACTAAATCAGGATTGTCTTGAAAATTTATTTTCTCGAATTCGAGGACTGGGTATATTCTATAATAACCCTTCCCCATTCGAGGTGCGAAAACGAATTCGTCTACTCCTGTTAACAGGCAATGTGGATGACATCCCCTTATCGGGTAGTGTGTCTGTAGAGGAAGAGGGGAGGGGCGGTTCTGAAGATTCTTTAGGGGCAGCGTCCAATACAGACGAAGATTTCATGGGGTTCGTGACCAATGAACTATGCATTGACATTGTTGAAGGTCCAACAGCTTCAGCCAAACCCATCAGTGACCCGGAAGAAACTGAACTATTAACCGTAGAGGTTTCTACGCAGGCTACAAGTGAAGATGACGTTGCGCTAGATGCAGTTAAGTACCTTGCCGGCTATGTGGCATTCAAGAGTAGGTTTATTGAAGAGAGTTTAAGTGTGAAGGGGGAAAATTTGTATGTAACAGACGAGAGCAGGGATGATTGGATATCCATCATTTCAAAGGGGAGACTTACTCGTCCAACACATGAGTGGCTCCATAAAATGATTGAATTTGAAGTTTTGTTCGGTTATTTTCATGGACGAACTATATCTAAAAAGAAAAATGTAAAGACCTACCTGACCACCTTAATAAACTCAACATTCCCGGAAGTGAATGAGAAGATAAATCGTTTATACGTGAGGACAAGGACTTTTATCAGAATCCGTCACCTGAATAGGCATATCAAGATCAAATTACTGGAGGAATATGCAGCAAAAAAGAACAAACTCTGGGTCGCTTCGTCATCTAAAACTCAAGTCGCATAAAAGGTAAGTGTTTATTGTGACCGTTTAGTCGAGTCAACAACCACGATGACTTTCCTAACATCCCATAAGTCGAATAAAATTACCGTGAGGATCAGGTGACCTTCCATAAAGGCTAAAGCGGCACGAGAGTCCGTAGTCCACAGGGATCGTGGTACATGGTGACGATGGTCATAGACCGCCTAAGGAAAGGTTCACCTTAAAACTAGAATGAGAAAATAAACATCCAGACTTATGTAAAACACCGTGAAAATTTATTTATAAAATTCACAAACCCCTAGCCTAGTTCGGAGGGTTATAATCGGCTAGTCCGCAAACTAATAAATAAACAAAAATAAAGAGCAGGTCCCTACCTGAGAAGTCACGGAAAACCCTCGCGAAAGATCTAACTCACAATAATAAAGCAACAACAGCAACGCTAGGAATATGGTACATCGCAAGTCCCTAGTTCAAATTACAAGATTAAGCTAATATCAGAATTTACATTTAACAGAGTAGCAAAACAAATCTAAGTTAGGATGGTACTATTTCGACATTTACATTTAACGTTAATTCATCTAGCTAAGTCCTATCAATTAACAAAATTTACGGCGATGACGTCCGTAAAAGAAAACAATTACATCCAAAAGCTAAGTGTACAGCCATGAAAACAAACAATTTAATTATGCTTAATAACTATGTGCTAACAGCACACAATAAGGTAACATGTAGGATTTATACACTTGACATCATAAATAAGTAATGAAATAGACACAGTAGTTTTATTAAGAATTCCTGCCTGCACCTTGGTTTACTCTTTGTAAACCATAGTCATCTAATGTGTATAGTTACGGTGACGAATGCGTAGTTGAGACCACGTCTGACATCGCATGGCCTGAGCTCCACAAGCTACGAACTCTAGGTTCGCGCATGCTTCAGGTCGCTACAAAAATGTCAACTGTCCTAGTCATTTCCTCACAAGGAAATTATCTTCAACTGCACGGCTATGTCAACAGTTCCAGAATGCAAAGAACAAAGTTAGATAGAAAGAATCGTTAGTTAGCCTTGTTTTACAACAATTATGCGTCTTATTATTAAGATGTCAGTTTATAGGTTTATCGTAGGTTTATGGCGAATAGCATTGACAATAGCCTGGGCACGGAGTGTCTCCACTGAGATCCTTCTCCACCAAAAAGCCCCGACTCAACAGTCGGAATATAATCAACGAGTACAACAACTCGGACACACAATAACACGGGTTACCAGCGGCGCTAAGCTCGCGTTCAATAACTCTGGGATAGGCCTGTACACAACAGTTACCTTCCAATAACATCTAGTCAACGGGATCAGTCCCGGACAAGGCATACTCAAAATACCTTCATACAATAACATCCTGCTATAACAGGGTAGCCTTCACCATACTATAGAAAACCTGACATAACTGTACCTGTCAAACGACAGTACACGCAACAGAGCGTTTAACTAACAAAAAGCGATCTATAAAACATGTGATCAAATACAAGAGTGGAAACTGATTTCCATAAGCAAAATAGCAATGAAAGGAAAAGCGAATACAAATCGTACTCTGTCCTTGTCAATAGTAGTTTTGTCTCACAATAAAGCAGGCATGCCTTCAGGGCACTGGGTTAGATAACCAGTTTATATCACCAACAGGTTACCACATTCCTGTGTTGGTCGACACAAAGCACACATTATTCAAGGCCGGCGATTTAATCAATATAAAACTACACCTGGCCAGTTCATAAAACTATACCATAGGTTAAGAACCAACCTCTAAAGAGTCCGTGTATAAGACACACGCAATAAATCTGAATATAATAATATAATTCCGTCTTTCTACCAAAGACGTCTAAATGAAAGTAATCTTACAATAACTGGAGCTCTTTGCTTTAAAAATACAACTCAATAGTTGCTAGTACATCAAATAAAAACCGTGTCTTACATGACACAAGCAAAAATGATAATTGTGGCGCAGATTCACACACTAGATCTGCTTAATGATACGTTGGGAACTGAGTTCGATGCTAGGCAACGAAACATTCCTTCTAGTTGTTAGGTTCAAACTTGACCAAGAATAGCTTCTGAGCTTATTCAAAATGAAATATAATTCATTTACAAAAGTGGTAGTTACAGTCGACTACCTAAATGATACGACCGTTCTAACGACAGTCAGGGGTATAACAAAGGATGGCTGCAAAGAATGCAGTTAATTAATAACCATGGCGTCTGATTGCCATAACTAAAGTCAGCAAAGACTTGAAAATTACCCCAAGTAGGGTTGAACAAAATAGCCTCAAAATGACTACAATCAGGTTCAGCAAAAGGGTAGGCATTGACGTTCTACGACGTTCATCAAGCTGCACCAGGGCTGACCAAAATGTCTGACCCAAGGGTGTCTCACTCTAAACTGAAATAAATGACATCTAACTAATCTAGTTACATCCCTACCTAGAAAAATGGCTGACACTGAGTGCGGTTGGTTCACAAACTACATTAAATCTACTATACCACCAGAAACTAGAACAAGGAAGGGGTGTGACAAAAACTCACGAAATGGAGGAGCTCTCACTCAGCTCTCTATTCCACAACAAGGGTTGTACAAAATCCTCTCTGGCTCTCTGGAACGGTATCCTCCTCATCAGGATTCCCATCTGGACTCCTCCAAAGACCAGTGTTCGATTTGCCTGGAAATGGCATTTTTGGCTCCTTCCTTCTCGTTCGTTGTCCTGGAAGTTCCACCATCATGCTAGTTCCCGTAGAAACATCACCCTCATACCGGGATGGTATTAGCCCATGGTGACTGCTTCAACCATGGTGAAGAAAAGTCCAATCACGTGGGTAGTGAAATAAGTTGCGTAATAATTCATCCTCTCACTTTCAAAATTATAATGTTCGTCGTGAATGTTATAGGCTTCAATTGTAAAATACGAAACAGCCTTAATCTCGTAGATGTGGATTAGCATGTGAGCTAACACTGTTTTATAATTCTGCACGTGCTAGTGACGCTACTTTTGTATCACGCAGCATCCGTGAATTATACGTCGTTTTTAAAATGAAACTTTCACCTTGGCAATTTAAATATCTCATACAATTATAATCATACTTATTCAGGATAATTGTAACACTATTACCTGTATATTTCCACTAGGCATCTGCCCTCCACATACGCGTGGGTAAAATGTGGTGTTACAGCAATGTTGTGCAATACACTATACTTGCCAATTATTATTTCCCAAACTTCTTCTTTAGTTCACTGGGCTTCAACAACAGTGAATAATAGTATTAGCGGGCTCGATGGCACCTTATAATCACTTTCAACGCTCAACAGCGGATATTCTTCTACGTCTCGTAGGACAAATGCAATTCCACGCCTACACAAGGCGGATTCTCCAGACGCAGTGCAAGGCACTGGGTGTCTCTAGAAAGTAGGTCGTCAAAACGAAATCGTTGAGCGACTACTTACGTTCCTTTTTGCGTATCTGCAAGGGTATTACCTTACCTAGAAAAAATAAACATTCTCCAAAATGTTTTAATAAAGCAGCATGACGAAATGGAATATTCTGAGTCTTGTGGAAAGATAAAAATTAATTAATAAGACCTCGGATAAATAATTAGCAGTTTTCACCAAAGTCAAAAGTGCGATTCACAGCTACTTCAAAAAGTATCGCGTGATCTCTCAGCTCCACGTGGCTTCCTGGGTGTGTTCAAAAGTACAACATCCCATCATAAATGCTCTGTCATAAAAAAAAAAAATATCACATGAACCATAGCTCAGCGGGTTCATTATAAACTGATCATTTTCATACCAATGTTACATTAATAATGTATGTTGTTGGGACTGGACATCTTGGTCATCAGCTCCGTGTACTTGTGTGTTCAATTTGTAATCCGTGCTTTTAAGGTGACTGTTGTAATGTTTGTGTGACCGTAATTATTAGGGACGGAAATGGGGTAAGTGCTCCGGAACTTGAAACAAGGTAGGCTACTATCTCGGCATTTGCCTGGAGAGTGTACGGAAAGCCGCTGTCAGCGCCGGGATTTGAACCTCTGAACTCCCGACTTACTGCAGCTTCCCATCGCGGTCGTAGTGAGCAATATAACGCACTTGGCTACACCGCAGGATCGCTAAAGCATGATTATGTAGCTTATCGCTATTGCTAAATTTCGTATTTCCATCCTTTGCACGTCTTTCATTGTGTTTTGTTAGGCTTCTTGTAAGCTCAGCTGATACTAAGGTGCGGTAGCGTAGTTAATCTAAAATATTTGTTGTGTGTGTTTATGAAGTATATTTCGCATTATAAACTACTGCAATATATGGTTTATACCTTTCTCTTTATAATGCGCATATTGCCATTATTGTGATTGAATACCACGAGCGGAAAAGGCAAGCGAAATATGACTCTGTTTCCCGTAAGAATGCATTGTAAATATCAGCTGGCAAGCGCTTGCTTCATCCGAGCTGCGTCACAGCTTATCAGCCAATGGGAGCGAGAGGCACCGGAGTGTCCTACCTTATTGGCAACTCCAGCTATCTGATATGACATCTAGCGGTAAAAATGAGAAACTTACCAAGTAGGGTACATTTGTCACGTGGTGACTGTTTGTATATGGTTTCTTGTATTGGTAAACAGATCGTGGTAAATTGTTCGTGTCTTTATACATAAGTAATAAGTTTTACTCGTTGATAGAGTGAAAAATGAGTAAAAGCAAAGTGTATTGCTCAGTTTACGGCTGTAAGTCGATGTATAAGAGGGCTGCGGATATACGTTTTCATCACTTTCCAAAAGATGCAAATAGCAATAGCCGAAATGTGATGATACCTAATAATAGCTAATAATAATACCTTTCCACCCCGGGAAGGATCTAACACTTGTCGAGGTAGACAGACAGAAGACCTGCGACGTAAAGCCAGCGAAGGTTATTCAGTTTAAAAACAGCTGTTACGATGGGCGCGCTGGGAAGATTGAAGTTACTTGAATAATTAATTAAATAATTAATTATTGGCTGCTTGGTAGGGAGAAGGGATGAGTTTAACTTGTATTAAAACTCGGGGGGGGGGGGGACAGGAATTGCTTGATTTGGATGGTTAAAAGGTGGGTTTGGTATTGAATATTTGAAGGGTAGCGGAATCACTCATTCTACAGTGCCCACGGGGAGGCAAATTAGGCCTATATGACTCGTAGTGGAATAGCTCGAATATCGAAGAACTTAGCGATTACGAGGTGTAGGCTTGGCGGAAAGGCTGGCGGATCATCAGTTTGACATCAATTCACGATATAAGTCGGAGCTTGGAACAGTGGCGTCTGGTTTGCGTGGATGCTAGTCTCGGAATGATAAAAGTAGCACAGCTTCGGTGTGTTATTTATTTATGTGCCGTATTTCTCTATTTGAATGTCCTCGGCGTTGACTCAGGATCGACATTTACATTATATTGCGCATAATAGTACCGAAATAATGTCCGAAGTGTAGCCCTGTGTAAATTTGAATCAGCTGATCTACATCACCCATAAAAACTGATGCTTGATAATATGCAAATGACACCAAAAATCCAGTGGAACACACAAATTAGATCAGGTGTATCGCACAGTTATACATATATACAATTAAAAATAACACTGGCATTACTTTAGAGACCATATTTACTGATTATAACCGAAAAATAAAAAGTGTTCCATATCAAACGCGTGTTATTGAGTATTTTAAACCCTACTTATCCAGACCGACCGCAGCGCCCCAAGTGTTAGTTTGAGTTGCCAATAGTCTACTTACCTTGGTCAAGCCATTTGTCTCTGAATGTAATGCGTTTTTGCAAAGAAAATAATAATGAAATTGCTCTCAAAGAGTTTAAAAAGAGTACGCTACCTCTTCCATAGACTATCGCAGAAATGAACATAACATTAATCGAGATTTTAGTGATAGGGAATCTTTGTTTTACGAATTATATTGTATGCTTTAGAGAATAAGCTCGCTAGGGTTAAATATTAGTAAAATGTAATAATTTTGTTATTTCTATATGTTAAATCATGATTGAAATATTTTAAAAACTAAAATGTTGATCGATTTCACCCCATAAGATGTGTGAAGTCGTTTCTAGGCTGAAATAAACCTGTGATCGACTTCACCCCACCAGGTGGGGTGAAGCCGATCACACTTCAAACAGTAATAGTTTCATAATTTACGGAAGTTTTCATGTTGTTATGCAAGCATTAGATTGATGAAGCTTCATTACATACATACATGCGTTTTCAAAATTGCATTACGTCATCTTCATACTGTAATATGTCAAAAAAAAGTATTTTTGATCGATTTCGCCCCACTCTACGGTACTCAGTACAAGAAGTACATTTTCATTTTAGAAAGCTAGCTGAAGTAGCTACAAATAAATCAAGAAGATCTTTTGAAGGCAGATTTTGCATCACATAGCAATCTCACACTGTCTATAAAATCAGGTTAAAAGCATTTAAAACTTAGTGAAAACCATTGAAGTAGTACTTAGCTCATTTTGAAGATCGATGATGATCTGGATGACGGTTGACGTTAAGATTAGGACATGGCGTCCTGATTTAAAAATGTCTCAAGTAGACAGGAGACAAGCCTGAAGTAGGCTCCAACTGTATGGTTTGTGGTTTGACAACCGACCCAGAAGTGAGAGCAGCTCGACGAAGCACGGAGGTACCAAGGAGGGAGGAGGGTGGGGGAGAAAACAAAGGAACATACATATGAAATACCAACTTTAGAAATAAAACTAAAAGTAATCTTCAAGGAGTTGATAGTAGGCGTCAATAACGAAGCCTGTTGGAAGGGATGTAGAAGTCCTCTTGAGCATGGAGATGTTAGCTGAAGATAGCGGCGACATCTTGTGGCTGGGTTAAGAAGGAAGTCCTCTTGAGCATAGAGATGTTCAGGAACTTCAGCAGTTAGCTGCTAGATGCCGCTAGGTTGATCATGGAAGTTATATCTACAACAAACTTACAAAGAAAGTAAGCAAGATGCTTAAATAAAAGAAAAAGTAAGAACTCACTGTTGGTGTTTGCGAAAAAGGAAGGAATGAATTAAAGCAAAGAGCAGCAAAAGCTACCTCTATCTTACCGTGTATTCCAAAGAATACACCAAAGGGCCTAGGCCGACCAAGCGACCGTGCCCAGCCATTTGGCCTGCAGATATTGGGGGTGACGCGTGATCAGCGCATCGGGTCCCCTCGGCCGTTAATCTTGGTTTTCGTGATGCGGGAGCTGCCTCACTGTCAGACGGCTTCTCAATTGCCCTCACGAGGCTGAGTGCACACCGTTCCAACCCTCACGTGAGTTACAAAATCCCTGACGAAGCCGGGGCCTCCGGGTGAGAGGCAGGCGCACTACCCCAACACCACGGGGCTGGCTAGATTCCTGAGTTAAAAAAAGTGGTTAGTTAGCTATTAGCGGCTTCGGTGGCGTAGATGGTAGCATGCTGAACTGCTGTGCCCAAGATAGCGAGTTCAAACCCGGCCGAAGTAGTCAGACTTTTTAAGAGCGTTAAAATCCTTCAGGAAGCCTTCCTTTGGAGGGGAAGTAAAGCCGGCGGTCCCATGTCATAGATTTATGGCAGTAAAAGATCCTTCCACAGACTAAACTTGTGTGAAGCTAAATTGTTAGGTTAGATTTCGTCGGAACGCACTATCAAAGTTCCAACGTTCACCATTAGGTATCATTGATATCTGGTGGCGAAAGTTGGACCTACTTGAAATTGAACAGAACTTGTAGCTCACCCTAAGGGTGTCAGTTGGAAGCAGCTACAGACTCAGGCGAGCCGAACATGTCCTCTGACACTCCCGGCACTAAAAGTCATACGATAAATAAATAATAAGTTAGCTATTAGATTTTTAAAGGGGCAGAACAGCTAGGTCATCTGCACCTAAAATTTCAATTCTGATATGCGGGCTGAAACGGGGTACACTCAGCCTCGTGAGGCAAAACTGAGAGGAGGGGGGTTCGATTCCCACCTCAACCATCCTGTTAGTGGTTTTCCGCAGTTTCCCAACTTTTACTCTAAGCAAATGATGGTATTGTTCCTAACTTAAGGCCACGGTCGACTCCTTCCCAATCCTATCCCCCTATTTACAAATACAAACACTAGTGCAGCCATCACAATAACACAGATTATCACAAAAGTTCCACACACACACCCAAATACATGGGGCTATACGAGCTCGATGTCGCATCTAAAATAAAAGGAAATATACCATCCCGAAGTTTTGAAACTTCCTATCTACAGAATACTTTTTTGTGTTTGATTTTGTTAGCATTCGATACATTGCATAATAGCTTACTTATCAATATGCAAATGCTCGAAAATTATCAATTTTCTTGATATTAAATCAGAAAGTCCAGGATTCTTCGCAAAATCATCTGGCCTTTTCTATTCCTCGACATTGTTTGACTATTCAAGTTCAACTTAACACAGCAATACAACTTAAAACAATATTATTTACTTTCCATAATGACACTCATACTCTGATACCAACAGAATGGCAACTCACAAGTGGTGTATTTTAGAAAAGGGATGAGGAAAGATAGTGCCACACCCATCTCACTGCCACCCTTCTGGCTAACGGAACTGTTAAGATTACCCGGTACACAAAAGAAGAAATTTACATGAGTGAAAAAAGAAAAATAAGGAACTTTTAAATTAGTAAATAATTATTACCTTAGATAAGACACTCATCATTAAGTAAACTTCAACAAATTTCATATTATTTCATGCCGGTGGAGGGATTGATCCCCCTGATTACCCCTCGTAGTTACGCCACTGCCGTACGGTACTTACTAACATAGGAATCTCGCAAGGAATCAATGTTAGCACATTCTCTGTAGAGATTTTTTTTACAGCAGGGTGAAACAGCAATCAAAATAAAATAGCTATGAGGAGATTTGATCATCCCAACTCCTGGCACGAAACAGAAGTCCCGTGGTGTAGCCGTGTTCGTTAAATCGTGCACTACGGCCGTGAAGGCAGCTGCAGCAAGTCAGGAGATCGCATGCGCTGACAGTGGCTATTCCCCAGGTTTTACCGCACTCCTTCCAGACAACTGCCGAGATAATAGGCCTACCTTAAGTCCCAGGGCACCTACCTCATCCCTGTCCCTAATACAGTTACACACGCTCCTACAGTCAATACATAAATTAAAGGTATCAAGACACCAAGATGTCCCATACCCCTAAAAATTAATTAACAACAGAGTTCAGGTAGCGTGCGTATAGTCTCACTCCACGGTCCGTGCAAAGTGAATGATAAGATTATCTTATCGACATTTTATTAGGGCTCGCGATCAGAAACGTTTTTGCGATTGCACATCTAAAACAGTTTCCTGGAAAACATGTTTAAACGCTTCCTAAAGAAACAATTTCTCTTTAATCTTGACCCTCTTAAATGATTTTGCATTTAAATTTAATAAATGTTTCCGACGACTGATGTTTGACTGATTCAGAGGTAAGTGTTACGAAGGTTTTTCAGTTCACAAGTCTAGTGTGAGGAATATATGCACAGTCGAGCAGTATACTGGTAGTTTGGTGTATTTAATAACGCCTTCTGGTATGAGAAATCTGCTATGGCTTAAAAGCTGAGCAAAGGAAACTAGTTTATTTTACCAACAATAACACCAGTCAAATAAAAAATATAATATTAATTCAATTCAATTAAGAAAACAAAAATTGAACACATTTAAGGCTACAGAAACAAATTTAAGTGGAAATTGGTATAAAAATCAAATTTATCTTTAGAATCATAAGTTTTCCATAAACCTTTAAAAAGGAAACAATTTGTCAAAACACGTTTAATTAAGTTTACGGTTAGTAACAAAACATTTAATAGTTCTTGTTGCATATTTAGGGGCTGCGACATCGTGATGTTATAGCCAAGAGTATCTCTGTGAAAATCTGTTACTGTGATGGCTATACTAGTGTATGCATTTGTAAATTTTCACTCAAATTTGTTTCTGTAGCCTTATGTGTGTCCAATTTTTGTTTTCTTAATTGAATTGAATTAATATTATATTTTGTGTTCGACGGGTGTTATTGTCAGTAAAATAAACTACTTTCCTTTCCTCAGCTTTTAAGCCATAGCGGATTTCTCATACCAGATGGCATTATTAAATACACCAAACTACCAGTATACCGCTCGACTGTGCATATATTCCTCACACTAGAAGGAGGCAGCTGTGGCCTTAAGTTAAGAACCATTCCAGCATTTGCCTGGAATAGAAGTGGGGAAACCATGGAAAACCACTTTCAGGATAGCTGAGGTGGGAATCGAACCTTCCTCTTCTCAGTTTTGCGTTGTGAGGCCGAGTGTACCCCGTTACATCCCTGACACCAGAATTAAAATTCCTTGGCAGAGCCGGAAATTTAACCTGCGCCTATGGGGCGACAGCCAAGAACGCTAACCATTACACCACGAGGTGGTCCTGCATGCAATTTCCAAGGTTTGGTAAAATTTAAAGCAAAGAAAAATATTATTTAATTTCAACCAGAGAGTTAGTTATTGTTGTTTTAAGGGGTGGAACTACGAGGTCATCTTTACACTTTGTGCTCGGTGGGGAAAAAAAGTACCTGGAGTAAAAAACTCAAGAAATTAGAGCGAAGGAGAAAGATCTACGAACCCATGAAAATAGTAGTAATGTGGAAATTAAGGAAGAATAGTGACATGCATAGCAAGGTGGTAAAGATAATGGATACCACCAGGAAATGAAACCGACTCACTTTGGCCATAATTTTCGCATGAATGACAGCAGGCTGACAAAGAGGACCTTGTAGCAAGTATTGCTCAAAAGGAAAACCTAGATGGCAGAAGGCTGGGTAGGATAAGAAAAGAAGATATACTAGACAGAAATATGAAGTTAAGTCTATACAATGACAACCATGAAAGGATAGAAGAAATGCTCAAATCCAGATAACAAAGTAGCCTACATGTACATACGTGAACATGGTTGGAGACTAAAATTAACACAGTTTTAAAGAGACCATAACGATGGGGTTTAAAAAAACAATGAGAGATTACAAAATGCACCATAATAGAAGATGATAATTTGTTGTTTTAAGAGGCCTAACATCTAGGTTCTCGGCCTCTTATAATAGAAGAACAAACCCCACTACATGACTGGCAGGTTAAATGGAAGGTGCAGATAATTCAAGTCTCATCACAGGTGACCTATTCGTCATGATGAGGATGTCAAGAACAACTAAGACGTCCCAACTCTCAGTCCCCGAGTCAGGGGAAGTTAATTGATCCTGGAGCCCTTTAGACCAAACGATAGTGGCCCTCCCATTCTTATTTTCAACTTACTTTCTTCCCAGGTGTGTGTGGCTGCATAGCTTGATCGGTAGAGGCACTGAGGGAATTAGTTCAATTCCCACCCAGGTAGTGGATTTTAGAAACAAAACTACCACTTGCAGAAATGCAAATGGTTGTAAAGCTCCCTTATCCCACAACAGAAACACATACTAGGGCGATTTGTGGGAGCAAAGATGCTCGGGTATGGAGCCAACAACTCCATTTTATCTAGTGCAGATGTCACAAAAAATAAAAGCTTCTACTTTCTTCTAACTCATAAGCCTACATTGCCTGTAAGGAGATTGTCTTTACTGTTTTCTTCTTCTTCTAGAATGTCCGATTATAACGTGAAATATCCATCTCATGCTGTCTTCTTATAAATATGAAGTGAGGAGCATCTAGCAGATACCACCACGGACAGGAGAAGCTTAGGAATACAGGATAACAAAGAACTAAAAAATAAAATAAAAACATTTCTCTTTTCTTTATTTATTGTTAACACTTTTCAAAATTAGACAATTTCAACAACATATCTAAGGCAAAACTAGTGACTAATTTTCAAAATACACTCCTATAATACAGATATCTATTTAATTCAACTGACAAGAGAACAGCTATGGACAAACAGCAGATCATGCTACTGATCGCCAATGTTCTTGGACGACGAGGCACTTTAAGAAGAAGAAGAAGAAGAAAAGAGAACCAGTAAACCTTCTACATGAAAGAAGAGTCAAGTAACATGTCTTCAATTCAACTTGCAAAGCTACACAACCACCCTCAAGATTATACACAATTTCTGGTAATTTTGTTATGGTTGGCAAGCTTTGAGACTGAACCTTTAAAAATCTGTTTTAAAATGTGAACCCTCTGAAATAAGAGTTCATATACTTTCTATCTACATGGCTGGCATTACTTTAAAATACATGACCTAATAGATGAAAGCCTCGAATTGTGAATAATAGAAGTACTTCAATCATTTTACATCCTTTATAAAATACTGTGGATCTCTCAAGTAAAGGACAATTGAGTGTGGTCAGAACTTGGGTAGGTGACAGGTTACGGGGGACCACATGATGTTCGCTGGGGAAGGGAAGGAGTGAAATGGAGCTAGCCACTCTGCTATAAGTAAACTCAGGCTCTGTAATACCTCTTCTGAGATTCAGACCTGCTTATCAGGCAGAAAAACCCATCTCCCTCCAAAGATTCTTGAACAAGACTGTCATTTCTGAAAGAGATGAAAAACAAGGTTAGTCGGCTGAAGTAAACTTTCCTGTGTGAAGAAAATACAGTTCTGGAGAACATACTAGTGTATTATTTCAAGACACTATAGCTTCCAAGTTTCTTCTCATTAGACTTTTCCTGCTTTATTACAGCAAGTAATTCGACATGAAAAATCTCTCCAGATTTGGATTTGCTTTTTGATAAGTTGAAGCGAAAATTTTAAGTGTTCGACATGTGAAAAATTCTTGTGGTTATGGAACACCTAGAAGACAACTGCAGCTAAGTAGCGAAAGTACAGATTATGCCACCATTTTCGGCCAGCGAGCCCCCGCTTATACAATCGTACAGAGGACAGTCTGCGAGTCTCCGGCACATGCAATTGATAAGAGTTGTCAGTAGCGCGGAAAGCTGTGTGCTCTGCTGACGAATAAATGAAAGTCTGATATTTATCGTAGTTAATTCTAGTTCATTGTTGACGTGTCTTACTTAAAGTAGAGATTGTGTTACGTGTGCCGAGCAAAATGCACACTATTCAATCAAAACTTTATGGCAAAACTCTTCACAGCCAAGATTATAATTATCCTCACGAGTTTATGTTCATTTGTTTATGAAAAGTGAAGGACTTTTTCTTTTGTGAATTTTTTATATATGTCTATAAGAAATTAATTCTGTTTTTACTACTGCACAGATGATTCTAATACAATGATGTTTTTAGTGTTCATTTTGACATTCAAATATCTGGATCTAATTGATGAGGGAAGGAACAGTTCACTGCCAAATCTTGTAATGAGAAATACTTTCTCAGTCTCTTTAACCTTTTGCATTCCTATGTCGAGTGGGGTTCGACATTAAAATATTTAACTTCCGCTCCGATGTCGAGTCCCACACGACATGACGATAGCTTGTACTCACAGCGCTCATATAACTTCTGTGCTGTATTCCAGTATTGTACAACCATCTAGTGGTCTCAGAGAGAACACCTTTCCCTATTTACTATAGTTTGTGGGAATTGTAATGAATTTTTAACCTTAGTTATTCTCAAATGTTTATGACAGTTTTACTGATAATATAGATTGAATGTAAACATGGTGTCTGCTTCATCTTCGCTCACGGAAATGGATATTTTACAAACAGTTAGTGGACAGTAGTAGTTACGATGATGAACCAACAACTGACGTGGAAATATATTATATTTATTTTGTGTTAAGATTGTTTTGCAGTGTTCACTTCCTACTGCTGTTCATAGTGCAGAAATTAATTAGGAGTGGAGCAGGAAGCATACGCTAGGAGTAATGGAGTTCAAAAGGTTAATATTACAACACGAAATTAGCATTGGCAGGCTGTATACCTATTTCTCATTTCATATTTAAAAAGTCAATACCATCACAAAGTTAAATTTCATTTCAGTCCAATCCTTCTCGAGTTTTCCAGGCATTTTTCAGTTCCTGCAGCTTACGCTGACGCCTCGTCCTCTCTGCTCCCTTCTTCTGTCTAGTTGCCTCAAGTTGCGCCTGCACACTACGCTCACCATTCAGACGGTTGTCAAGACGAGTAAGTAACAGCTGTCGAGCTAGACGTCTGTTTTCATCCTGAAGACGAGACTGATGGCACTTTACAACCAGACCTGAAAATTACAATTTTTAGTAATGTACTTTAGGAGAATTTTCTTCTTCACCCTTTCTTTTACTCCAAATTAATTGGATCTATATTTTCCAATCACTCACAACCAATATAAACAACAGAAAATTCAGCAGAGTTTAGCTACACAAATTGAACAGTGTAGTGAAAAGATAAATAATTATCCTTGTACTTCAGGTCCGCCTAGTCAATACTTTTATTAAAATGTAATCATAGATCACATAATTATATCCTAAAGTACAAGGACATGGTTTCGAGATCCTACATAAAATGATCTCTTCATCAGCTTACAAGTGACGGGCCCAACATTCATAAAATTGCTCCATTGTACGAAAACATGTTAAAATGGGGAAGATGGCATGAAATGACAATGAACTGAATGAAGCACGAAAACATAGGGGCTTGATATAAAAACAGAATTAAAAACAATTAAAACACTCAAAGCTAAGATAACTTGTCACAGTTCATTAAAAACTATATAAACAATGGCATTTAAAATTCACTGTCTCTTCTTGAAGTAGTTGCTTAATGTCATGATCACCAAAATGCCTCTTTTGTGTCCAAACTGTGGTCAATTAAAATTCTTGATGGTTATAAAATCTTGAAAATATGTGTTGTGAAATATTACAATTCACAAATACTTCGGCAGCCCTTATTCAGGTGTATCATTTTCCAAATGTAAGTGGGAAGAATGGGCCAGTGTAATAACCTGAATCATAGATATTGAAGTGAAACTCTAAAAAAAAGAGAAATAAAAATGGAAAAATTAGAAAAATATTAAAAATGTTAAAATCCTAATAAGAGAAGGGCCTCAAAAAGTAATACTTCATAAAACTTACGTGATTTTCTTAAATATGCTGAATGTATGTGCTGAACGTGCCATAGAGTGGAGGCAACTGATTAAAGAGAGTTATTCTGGGTAGCAAGCACACACGGAGAGTGACGTCAACAGTGACGCGTACAGTAACGTGAGCAGGAAGTAGCGAGGTTAAGCTCCCGCGAAGGTTAATGACATCGTAATGAAAACATTGTAAGTAACTAAAGGGTTAAACAAATAGAAGGGGGGTGAATAGAGAAGAAACGTATAACAAAAAAAAACATAAAAAATGAAGAAAACTTATACAATTTTGGTGGTTTCCTTCTGTGTTTAGATTTATTTAGATTGATATAGTCGGCCAGAGTGTCGAACAAAATATTAACTTCGAAGTTGATGTCATTCAAATTTGCCATGTTTGAAGTTCTTTGTGCCGTATTAATTTCCAAGGCCACCAGTGCGTTTAAGAAAATGCCCTTTGTGGCATAATGTAATATTTCGACGTCTTTTTCAATATTGCTGAAAGAGTGGCCTTTTTCTTTCATATGATTAGCCATCGCTGAAAATTTACGGTGTTATATGGCGTTATAATGTTCCCCGTATCTTATACTAAAACTACGGCTCATTTGACCAATGTAGTTGACATTACATTGAATTTTAATTGACCACAGTTTGGACACAAAAGAGGCATTTTGGTGATCATGCCAGTAAGCAACTGCTTCAAGAAGAGACAGTGAATTTTAAATGCCATTATTTATATAGTTTTTAATGAACTGTGACAAGTTGTCTTAGATTTCAGTGTTTTTATTGTTATTAATTCTGTTTTGAGTGTACTGATATAATTATGGTGTTTTTATATCAAGCACCATGTTTTCGCACTTCATTCATTTCATGCCATCTTCCCCATTTTAACATGTTTTCGTGCAATGGAGCAATTTTATGAATGTTGGGCCCGCCACTTTGTAAGCTGATGAAGAGATCATTTTATGTAGGGTCTCGAAACATGTCCTTGTAATTTAGAATATATGTGATCTATGATTACATTTAATAAAAGTATTGACTAGGCGGACCTGAAGTACAAGGATAATTATTTATCTTATTCACTTAGTCTTGTCAATACGGAACAATGTCAAATGTTAACGACCTTGAAGTTAACATTTCTGAAAATTGAACAGTGTAATTATTTTGAAAATCAGACTACTGTAGTTCGTTTGCATACTGACAATTGCCTATGTGCACGAGTGAGCACATGTCTGGTGGAAGAGTGCATCACTTGTAAAGCCATGAAGTAGCTTGCGACAGTTGCAACAATGTCTAAAAATATTTGTATTTTTATTTTTTGAAATCAAAAGTTACTAACTTAGTCTGATTTATGAAATATTGACATTTGTCTAATAGAGAACTGCCATGCTGGGGATTTAAAAAACTGTTATCTCCCTATAGAACATTCAAACATAACATTAGAAGATCCCTTTCATCCTCAATCCCTACCCCCTCACCCTCCTAATCACCCACTACCCCAATCATTCCCTACGTTACCTATTGTTGTTGTTTTTGTTAATATTATTTAAAATGGTTAAAATATTAGTGTAAAATGACCTATTCATGGTTGTATCTAATAATTATTAAATAAATAAATAAATCTTGATGATCAACAAGGCCATGGGATAACGTTCTACATTTCATTGTGGGACTCTTATTACCATTCATGAAAGTAAAAATGGAATGTATATGTGGGCCTATACAACAGGTTACAGTAGGAGATATTTGAGAGGGACATCTTAGATGACTAACCCTGTACGCTATAAAATGTAGTTGTGACATCAGCCGCAGTTCTAGCCAATGGGCCAGGAGAGGTCAAAAGTGTTGTGTTGCTTTTACTAACTACTACTGATAATGGTATGGGTTTTATGTGCTTAGAACTGCTGTGGTTATAGACATGTCAAGGAACCAAATTTTGTATAGATCAGTAATCTACCTTGCCAGTAAATCTACCGATTGTCTGAGGAGTGTAATCCAATCTTCTAGACATCACAGCTTGGGATTGGTTAGTGGTCAGCAGACATCTCAAGAATAAACAGCTTCCTATTTGAAACGACTGTAGTCTATCTTTGCACTCTAGTTGAATCATGTGTCGAGTTAGAGGACATAAAAATAGATCCAGGCAATTCTACTACAATAAGCAATAAAGCGCTCGGCGGTAAATGACGTCATGAACTTACTATCATGACTAACCTTACAACCACAATGTACAAAACTATATATAGGCCTAAAGCTCAATCCACAATGTGCAGTTGCTAACCTATTTAAAAGCCCACATCCACTCAGTACTGCAATGTTAAGTTTCATAGTGACGAGGGGATCTGTCGCATTCTTTGCATTTCATGTTATCGAAGTATCTACTGCTTTCTCAACAGACTTTTTCTTTCAATTATAGGGGGTGGAACAGCAAGTCATTTGCTCTACTTACAAATTGTGATTAGTTAAAAAATTCCAGGTGGATACTCTTCTCACCACGCAAGTAGTTAGTACCCTTTATCGCTTACAGTATACCGAGTCTTGGATCAGCTGGCTACCAAGTTTATCAGAATGCCAGTACAGTACTTGTCAGTGTAACAAAGAGCGAATATCTCTAGTGGGTACCTCCATTGGTCGAGGTGATAGTGATACCACCTCTTTTGGGCCTTGATTTACCAACTCATCTTGCAATTCCCATGTGGCCTGGTAGCTACAGGAACGTGATTCTAGTGTCAGCATTGCACAACTCGGCCAGAAGATTGTGGATTCAGTGCACTACCAGTACCAGGTAATACAGGTAACATAAGCAATTTAGAGCATTGAACTCAAAAGAGTCAGGCCTACACACAAGGAAGTGGAGTCATTCATCCTGTAGTACAAACCACAGAGCTTCATACATGGCAACAAGCTCCACAGGTAAGACACTACAGGCCTGTGGCAAAGAGATCTTCGTATTTGAACCATCGATGAAGTAGTCACAAACTACTTTCTTGTCCACTTCCGATTCATCCATGTAGAAAAAGCCCGAGTCCAGGAAAATGGTGAAATATACTGTGGAACTGCCTCTAATAAATGGAGGTATCTGTGTTCATCTTAAGACCCCGGTGTAGATCTAACCTAATTTCGGGACGCAGGACTTTTCACGAAGGCAACTCGCTAGGTGTGCGGATCATACAGGGACGTTCGCCTCTATTTCAAAACACAAGTTATCAAGTAGATACCAACCAGCCATGCGGCAATTGTGACCCAGCCAAAATCTCTGCTAGACTGAAAATTTCTGTATCAACTTGCATGCCCTGGATGTCACTAAGAAACTTCAGCATGCTCAGTTTCCTGAGAGATGCCGTTTTTAGTTGCTGTATATGGTGCTGCCATGCTAATTTGCTGTCAAACTGAAGCCCCAGAAAGATGTAAGTTTAAGTGTCAACCACTGGCAATTTACCTTCATGTAGGCTACAGTAGTTGTAGCTTTTACAGTCAACAGAAATGGACAGCGGATGTTTTCCCTGCTGAAAAACGAAAACCTTGGTCGTAAGCCCGTCTCTCAATCAGAAATAAGGCAAGGATTTGGGTCCGAATAGTTCAGTAGGTACTGTAGTTAATATTGCATCTTGGAATTAAATATTATGGGGTGCAACTAAACTGGCACTATCCAAAGTTGACTGCAGACAAGGGGGAGTGATTAGGCCAGTCTTCAATTCTCTTATAATAATAATAATAACTCCTGGCACTACAACACATGAAGGGCCTAGGCCTACCAAGCGACCGCTGCCCAGCTATTTGGCCTGCAGATGTTGGGGTGACGCGTGGTCATCGCATCGGGTCCCCTTGGCTGTTAATCCTTGTTTTGGTTACCGGAGTGCTGCCTCACTGTCAGACAGCTACTCAATTGTCCTTACGAGGCTGAGTGCACCCCGTTCCAGCCCTCGCGTCAAGTTTCTAAAATCCCTGACGGAGCCGGGGCTGGCCTTCAATTCTTTCATTTTAGCTAATTATTGTACAATACCTCCACCTTTGGGCAATGAGGGCATGGTGGCGCAGCGGTCAAGCTGTTGGCCTCTCACCAAGGTGGACCGGGTTCAATTCCCGGTCAATGCATGTGAGATTCTCGAAGTGAAATGCCATGTCCTGTGGTTCGGATTCCACGTAAAAAGGAGGTCCCGTGGCTCTTGATCGCATGATTAGCGGTCACGTAAAACTAAAGCTTCCTTCCTTTGGGCAATTGTTTATTTTGACCAATATGACGTCAGTCATTGGTCTGCTGGGATTGGCCATTCACAACTTGTGTAGTGTATGAGGCAAGCCTCCATGAAACTGGTAATATGACCAAGACGAAGGAGTTTTTTATGGGTCCAGAGATGCTGGGAATTGGTATGTAACTGTAAGAATATTTAAATTAATGTAGGCCTATTGTTGGCTGGTGATACGGGCTGCATCATGCCGCCCCTACCCGTGTTGTGACGCAGAATTGTGAAAATAGTTGCATATTGTGCTCCTTACAAATTGCAGTCACGAGGAGTAGTTAGTGTAAAAGGATTTCGTAGGCCCTTTAAAACAATGTTATTGGTCTTACGTCTCTTAACTACTGTGGATTTTAAAGACGCCGGAATTTCACCCTGAAAGGGATCTTTAACATGCCCGTATATCAATCGACACAGCTCCCTCAAATGCCAACTGACTGAGCCGGGATTCGATCCTGTAACCTTGGGGACAGCAGGCGAGAACGTTACCGCTGAGCCACACAGCCAGTCCCGCTTAAAACAGTTATACTCTGCGAGCTGCCAGAATGGGATTGACAGTTCTCGCCTCGAGGTTGCCAAACTGTACAAGCCAGAGATACAGCTGACCAGGCACTGAAGCACGTGGGCTGTAATACTGCAACACAGAGTATTATGACATCAACTATGCGAATATGGCAGAGGGGTGATGACTGACGTGGAATTTCCGCCCAAATGTCAATCCTATTCAGGCAGCTCACAGAGTATACCATGCATATCTTTAGGCCACATTTGTTTACCAAATATTAGGCCTCTGTGTAAGTGAAATGGTTTTGGTGCAGAATATGCTTGAGGTTATCAACTGCACGAGCGTTGGTGCTATAAAATTTTCTTCGACATACTCCGATCATTTTCTTATGTGATAAAACATGACACTATTGCTCCCTCAGGAGCTTAGGACAGCTGAGTTATTCCGATAATTATACTAGCCTACTAATCTCCACCAGATAAAGTCTTAATCAACAGCAAATTATTAAAAAAAAAAAAAAAAAATTGATTCATCACTTCGAGTGTTATCTTACCAGGGAGTTTATTGAGACTCTGTGACTTCATGATGATTCTACCAGGCGAAGCCGGGCACTACTGCTAGTATATGATGATATATGATTTAATATTCTGGGAGTCATTACTAGGGCCCGGATTTATATGCACTAAAAAACCTGAAAATATGCATGCAAATATGCACTAAAAAGTTAGAATATATGCACGGAAAATAATGAAATATGCACTTAAAACATGCAATTATATTCACTTACCTATCTATTTACAGGTATCATTTGTTGCAAAAAGAAGCATCACAATAGGTAACTAGTAGTCTTTCAATGTTTTCTGGAGACAAACTATGTCTATTGTCCGTCAAAATGAGTTTATAGGCTGAGAATGATCGTTCTACATCCACTGACGTGATTGGACAGTACTTATACACGGGCACCAAAGTTTCGGAGCATACATCTGGCAAGGATACCCTAGTTCCACTCAAGTATTGACTAATTAACTTAACCTTCTTCAGTCCTGGGTTCGAATTCAACACCTTTTCTAACTTGCATTTAATCTTCTCTCCAATTTCGCCTGGAGCGAAATTCAATGAAGATGCAGCTTTCTCAACGAGATCAAGTGATTCATGGCAGGGAGTACCAGAAGATTCTAAGCTCTCAATGGCTTTTGGAAGTTTAGAAAAATGTGCATGAATGAAATTCACATCTTGATAAACAGTAGCAGTTTCAAACACAACTTTTGCATCACGGACACACGCAATATGCTCATCTTCAAGTTTTGTAACCACTTCTTTCACTTCATTAAAATTCTCCTGATAAAATGATACTGCAGATAACCATGTCCCCCACCTAGTCAGGACAGGTTCAGGTGGCAAAGGAACTTCAGGTAGACAATCTTTGTAGAACTGGACACGAGCTGGCGCTTTCAGAAACAGCTTCTTCCCACATCCAATTATATTGTTAACAGCTGGAAACTGTGTGCGTATTTCTTCTGCAATGCGGTGTAATCCGTGCGCTAAACAGGTTACGTGCATGAGTCTCGGATAAAATACTTGTAGGGCCTTTGCTGCTTTCAACATATACGAAGCTGCATCTGTGAGCAGTACAAGCACTTTACAACAATTATCCTCAATTTCAGATGGCCACAATAGTCGCAGAGAATCATTTACAAATCTTGCTATTGTGCTATGGTTGGTTTTCTCTAGTACTTTACAAGCAAGAAGATGCGACTTACCGGGTTCGTCTGGATGTAATTTACCAACCACGAAATTTGCTCTGTAACGGCCACATGAATCCGTTGTCTCATCCACCGATATCCAGACATAGTTCCTTCCGATATCAGAACGGATCAATTCCAGGGTAGATTCATATAGCGGAGGTAGGTAATTTTTCCTAAGAGTTGATTCATCTGGTATTTTTTGATTTACACAATATTTCTCAAGAAATGATCGCAGAACTGGATTGTTTACTTTTTTCCATGGAATGTTGCTGCATACGAAAGCCCTACAAAGAAATGAAAAAATGTATTAAGAATACTGGACAAAGACTTTACCTGCGTAAGAAGTAGTTGTTGTGGTGTGCTGTTCTTCTCCTCCTTTGCTTTAATATGTGCAGTTGTTTTTGAATGCTGTTCAAGCTGAAATTTCTTTTCACATTTTACTTCCTTTGAGCAAACTTGACAGTACACGATGACACCATCTGTTGAATAGTCCCTATTACCCAACACCCACTGATTTAGTAAATCTCTTCTCCTGCTCTTTTCCTTAGGCATTTTTAGAAACTAACACTTCAGATGCAGGGCATTAAACTGGAACGTAACTAGTGAACTGAAGATACTTCTGTCCTGACCAATTGCCCAACCCCCTGAGATTATTATCTACTGTGGTAGAGAAATGAATTCCGGAAGTCCAGCCAGCCTGCCTACCCATACCTAAGCTATTTGTTGCCATTGTAAGTTGTGAAAGTAAAGTGCCGTTACACAGAGAGTCGAAAACACCAATTAGTAAGGGATGCACATAATATAGGCAACTAGCTAGGGATGCACAAAACAGATTTATTTTAATAGTTCTTGTAATTGTCCTTAAATTCAGACATATATACCGGAATATGCTGTTACGTCTAGAATATGCACTAAACCTCAAAATATGTCAAAATATGCATATGCATTTTAAAAAAATCCGGGGCCTAGTCATTACCAATTGAAATTACTGTCAATGAACTTATCACTACTACACCGGAAATATGTGCTAAATTACATAGGTCTAGATACGGTAAGGGTTTTTATTTCTTGCTCATTTGACAACAGGTTTCACTTCAAATTTCACACTTCTCTCTCTGAATTTCTCTCTTGAATCTACTACTTCTACTATCCTCTCTAACTTCTGTCTTCCTAATGCTTAAATGCACTAGGCCATATCCTGGCCAATTAGACTCACGGTAATCACCCAAGCCCCCACAATCAAATGCTGCTGGTCGAACCATCTTTTATAGACAAGACTCTTAAGGCCCCTAGGGGCTGACAGGTCAAATAATTACGCAACGAAGTCGGCTTAGCCGACTTCGCTTGCGTGGGCCAGGCCAGGCCAGCAGCTATGTTTGTCAGGCACATGAGGTATCAACTGTTACCAGGGCGCACACACTGATGTCACATTGCCAACATGTGGAATACCAAAACGATTGGTTGGATAAAGGTGATTGATGTGCAAGTAGGCCTACTAACACTGCGCGTGATGAAACCCAGGGGTAAGTTATATATTAGGGCTGTGCTACCTAGTAAATATTGCTCTACGCAAAAACCATTGGTCTATATAAAGATTAATGAGGGATTGGCATGCTGTGTTTGTCCATAATTCACTCACATAATGGCAGACTCAGCTGGAATTTTACTATATAAGTCATGATCTAAAAAGGGATCGTGGGTGGGTTATAGACAGTGGAGAAGTAAACATCTACTACTCATCATCGGCTTTAACTCGAATCTGAGTATAAATCATCTTCCTTTAGTCCAGTTCGCGAATGTGCTTACGGTGACTAAAGAGTCCAATCCTGGCATGGAACAAGCGTCCACACAAGTCACATAGTATTTGGAGGAGGACGTGGATGGGCTGCTCGAAGTTTCCTAGCTTGATGCTTGGCCTCTTTATGTGTGTGTCGATCCCTTTCAAACGTCTTTACAGTATCAGAGATGGTACGGCGCCAAGTTGAGCGGTCTTCAGCCAGCATGTCCCAGGTTTGTGAATCAAGACCTGTCAATTTCAGGGTCTGCTTAAATTGGTCCTTGTAGCACCTCTTAGGACCACCATGAGGTCTGGTGCCATAGCATAACTCACCATATAGCATTTGACGAGGTAACCTCACATCATCCATCCGATGGACATGACCAATCCATCTAAATTGGTGACCTATTATGGATGATTCTATGCTACTACTACATCATAAACATAATTAAAGTAGTTTGGCTAATTTCAGTTTTTTTTTTGTGGTAAAACTGGAGGAGACCAAATCCTGGGTAGAAAATTCACCAACTAGTGAAATCAGCCAAAATACCTGTGGTAAAGATGGAAAATAAATAATCTGGAGATGATGTAGTAATAGATGTTTACTCTTCCGCCGCTGTATATTACCCACCATCCCCCTTTTAGATCACGACTTATGTAAGTTACCGTAGTTGTATTTTGAACCGGCGATATTATAACGAACCTAAGGAGTTACTGAGGCCTTTACAACGGCACAATTTCATAGCTGAAACACTACCGTACCCAAAATGGCAGCAATAATTTTCATACTGACCAATGGTTTTTTCCTGAATCAATAATTGCTAGGGAGCATGACCCTGCGGGCTGCATTAGCTAATATGTACAGTAAAAATGGAGGAGACCTATCCTGGGGAAAATAAAATAATTAAACTACTGAAACTTGCCAAAATAACTTTGGTATTGGTCAGGAAAAAATCTTGGAGATGATGTAGTAATAGAAGTTTACTCCTCTGCTCTCTATAACCCCCCATCCCCATTTTTTGATCACGACTTATATAGATTGAATTCCAGCAGAGTCTGCCATCCCCATCACACGCCTGATTTAGGGATAAGTATTGTATTGCCAACCCCACACATACAGTAGGCTACATCGTAAAACAAGAAAGCGCCGCCAAGTTGAAGTGGCAGTGCGCAAGTTCCAATCTAAGTTTGACATGGATTGTACGAGATGTGAGATAATTTCCATTTCATGTTCGCTAAAACTCAACTCCAATAATTATCATCCAAACCAATGATTTACGCCTAAACCAATAATTGTTAGGTAATGCGGCTAGAGCTAATATAAACACCCCTGCCACGCACAGTGGGGGTAGTCATGCATATCATTATCCAGGCCAATAGTTCTGCCAATTATTGCTTTTTCACATGTCTGTCATGTGGTGTATTTTGTATCCCACATGTTGTCAACAATGAACAGTCATCAATGTGTGTGTCAGAATAACAGAGTTGAAGTTCCTCATGTGCCTTAGAAACATGGTTGCCATTGTTGAATGAGCAAGAAATAAAAGCATTATTTGCATAATATAACAAATATTTCCGGTGCAGTGATAATTGACAGCAAGTTAATTTCAATTTCTAATGACTCCCAGAAAAGTATGCAAAATCATATATTTTCAATAATTCCTCCAAAATGAATATAGGCCTACCCCTGGTTTTTTTCATGCACAGTGGGGGTAGGCTCTTCACACATTAAGAATCATTATCCAGTCCAATGAAAAATGAAAATCCACAGCCTGCTTCCAGTCTCCGACCGGGTCAGCAATGGAATGAATGAAGCCCCCATCTAGCGGCGAGGATACGAAGTGTGCCGGCTGCCGAAGCCTGTCGCACTCCTCTGGGGCAATGATTAAATGAATGACAGATGAAATGAAATGATAGTGGAGAGTGTTGCTGGAATGAAATGTTGACAGGGAAAACCGGAGTACCCGGAGAAAAACCTGTCTGCCTCCGTTTTGTCCAGCACAGATCTCACATGGAGTGACCGGGATTTGAACCACGGACCCAGCGGTGAGAGGCCGGCGGGCTGCCGCCTAAGCCACGGAGGCTCTATCCAGTCCAATGGTTTTGACAATTAATGCTTTTTCACATAATTACAATATTATGTGTTGGGTGGTTATTTTGTAATCACACATGTAGGCAACAGTGTTGTGACGTCAATGTATGCGCCTGAGTAACAGTTGAAGAGGCCTCATACGTCTGGGAAACAAGACTGCCGCTTTTGAATGAAGACGAAATATACACATAGCCTATATTTACGTAATTTAGCAAATATTTCTGGTGCAGCAGCGACAGTAATTTCAATTGGTAATGACTCCCAGAAAGGTATGAAAATCATTATCAATAATCAGCCAGGTAGAAGTGTAAAAGCCAGGATATGGTCTAATCCAAATTTTTCTTCTTTATTTTATTCTTTCTTAGAATTTAACTTAGTCTCCTCCAGTAGGCTATTGCCATAATTTTCAGTATGATGCATGTAAAATTACAAATGTTGAAAAAACCCATTCACTACTTCTGTAGGCTAGCCTAGTAGATCTTTTGTAGATGGTAGTCAAAAATACATTTCTGGACTACAGTTCACGCCACGGTTTTTGGCCGGTCGGTCCCGGTTTCACAATTGTAAAGAGGGCAGTCTGCGAGCCTCAAGCATGTGCAATTGATACGCTAATTTTCAGTTGCACGGAAAGCAACTTGCGTATCAATTGCACATGCCTGAGGTTTGCCACCTGCCCTCTGTATGACTGTGCAATTGGGACTAACCGGCCAAAAACCGTGGCGTGAACTGTACTGATTACACACTATCGACTGCAACTGCATGTTTAGTATGATGGCATTAATTAACACTATCGACTGCAATAACTACTAAAAGAGGAGGTAGGCCTAGATTACCAGCAGCGGAGATGAAATTTCTAAGAGGCATAGAGGGCAAGGCCAGAAGAGATCGAGTTAGAAATGAAAAGATAAGAAAAAGGACAGGATAGAAACAACAAAGTTACAGTGGTATGGTCACATGATGAGGATGGAAGATGAGAGAGTACCAAAGAAAGCTTTTTCCGAAAAGATGACAGGAAAGTGACGACGAGGAAGACCCCGAAAGAGATCCTGGACGGATACAGTCTGGGAGTGCATAGAGAAGAGGAGAAGAAAACCTGAAAATGTACTTAAAAAAGGAGAATCGAGTGGTGGAGAGACAGGCAATGATGGAGGTCTTTAATTCACAACCTGACCCAGGAAGCTGGAAACGGGAAATGAAGATGATGATCGACTGCAATGAAGATCTTCGCCTATGGTAACCGATGGAATAGACCTGGGCCTAATGTGGCAGCATCTCACTAAATCAAACCTCAAAGAAATCAAGAAAATCAAAGCGACATATCAAAAAAACTCCTATGCGTCTCCAAATCCACCCCCTCTAGACTAGCTTATGAGCATAGAGCAACTTTGATGGCAGATGCTTCTGCCATCTACAAAGGCATACAAAGAACGGTTCACAGAACTACAGCAGAAGAAAAACGAGATATGGAGATATTTCTATTCGACCGAGGCAATGACATTTTCCGAACGGAAAGGTACCAAAAATGATATACATTACGCACTGATGCAGCTTGCGTTTCGTGGGTTTCACCATCGTGTGTGCAAGAGAAAGACTTTTCATATCTCAATCGAGCAAAAAAAATCCATAGAAACCTATGTATATTGTACGATCTTTTATGAAATAAATATTCCAGACAGAACCTCGTGCGAATGTGAATTGAGTGGGAGGCTTTGGGAACGGTATCATGCTCTCTGGTGCCAAAAGAGACTTGTAACTCTGACACAAATCTGTACTGACATAGGCTATATGCACATTGTGCACTTTCCTGTTAACTTATTATTAATTAACACTAGCCTGATGGTAGCTAGTACCAGGTACCAACTGTGCATTGCGGATAGACCTTGATACTAAATACCAGAATGTCATAACTACCACCAACCTGTAGGCTTATGGGTAAGCACAACACAATTACTTGTCTTATTGACTGCACTTCCTCCGGGGCCACTCCCTCGCACAAACATTTCTTCCAAATCTTCTTCATTTAAATCAGGAAAGCCAGAGTAATCCATGGTGTGTTTATATCTGTAGAGACAAGATGCCATCATCCCCTCCCCCATTTTACTTAACACGCCTACACTTATCTGGTGAACGTTAACTATCTGTCCAATTTTTACACACGAATTAAGAATAGGTATCATTCTGTATTTTGAACAAATCTACGACTCACAAATCGTTTCTTTTTCAGAAGACTCAATCCTCTTTCATAATGAGGCAACACATCTTCAGGTTTCTTTAAATCTTTATTCTTCTTAAACTCATGGCGAACTATTTGTAAGAAGTAATCCTTGTCGATGAACTTCACTGTTTCAGCATACCGAAATAGACCTCGATATAATCGCAAAACTTGCGTAGAGGTTATGGCATTCATACCTTCTCACGTGTCTCGTACAAGCAAAGTTAAAAAAAAGGCACACGACAGCTCACGGCAATGCACTACTTAAAAAAAAAATCGAAATGATAAGCAAGCTGATGTATGCACAAATATAGTTTATAAATTGAACATGCTATTCAAAACATCCAAAAAGATCACATGTATACAAGAGGATGATGTAACTAGACGATATATTTTTCTTGACGAAAATCACCATTGTCAGATTCAGTGTCGCCACATACAGTCGACCATTTTCCTCTTTAACGACGAATCAAAAGAAATGTTATATTTTAACAGTTGGTTATAATGCTCCAAATATATCACTAGCGCTAGACACAGACCAGCGGGGCCAAGACCGACTACAGTATCTCAAAACAAAGATGGTGGCAATCGTAGGGGAACAGCTGTTGAGACTGGCGGGCATGGCGCCATCGAAATAGCGGCAAATTTGAAGACAAACATTCGCATAATTGATTAAATTCCACCAGAAATTACAGGTTTTTATGTAATAAGGCACAAATTCAATATGAAACCCTGACGTACTTCGCTACAACCAACGCGAACAGACAGTAGCTAAAAATACAGACATAAATAAAGCAGAGATAAGACAAAATATTTAAAAAATGCAAATACTTCTAAATGGAGCTACAAGAAAGCAAATAGAGATTGTTGTTGCTTATATTAGGGACTACGTCATCGTGGTCTTGTAGCCCCATGTATTTGTGTGTGGAATTTGTGTGAATACCTGTGTTATTGTTATGGCTGAACTAGCGTGTGTGCAAATTGGGGATTGTAGTGGGAAGGAGGCGGCCATGGCCTTAAGTTAGGAACCATCCTGGAACATGAGAATTAAATTTCTTGGCAGAGCCGGGAATCAAACCCGAACCTGCGAGACGACAGCCAAGAACACTAGGCACTACACAACGAGGTGGTCTAAAATAGAATGGTAGCACTGAATGAAAGTAGAACGAGCGATAACATTCTCTATAGTACATCAATTAGCCAAAATACCTTATCAAACAATGAGAAATAAATCAGGGAATGATGTTTTAATAGATGCTTTCTCCTCCGCTGTCTGTGACCCACCCAGCCATCCCAAATAGCATCACGACTCCCAATTTGGCTTTTGGAGAGGAACATGCACCATCCAGGCAATTCAAGGTCTTCAAACTGAGATTGCGTCTACCCTGTCAGTACCGAAGGGAAAGTTACATGCCATATTCATTGACTTCTCCAAAACGTTTGACTCGATTAGCAGGAAGAAAATATTAGAAAAACTAGACAGACTATTGAGAGGTAACAGCTACACAAAAGTCTTGTCAAAAGTATTTTAGGCTCTAAGTATATAGTCATTATCGATGCCATTACAACATCGAGCCCAATAGAGCAGACTACAGGCATGCTGCAAGGAGACCCATTAAGCCCTCTGTTATTTATCACTGCTACGGCAGATATCACAGATATATTATCAGAGAGGGTAATCTCATTTATATACGCGGATGACTTGGTGCTCGCTTCAAGTTCACAGGTCGAATTGCAATCTGCTCTCGACGCGTTAGAAGGATGGGTGTTAGACAAATACCTTATGTTAAACAGAAACAAGACTAAATCTACGACCTTCAGGAAAGGGGGAAAGCCAGCAATTTCACATTGCAGGAAAACCGCTTGAGAGTGTATCACATTATAAGTAGGCCTACTTAGGTCCTACATTACAGACAACTGACAATGTTTTCACACTGCGCATCAAGGATAGACTCAGCGTCGCTACCAAAGCCATGAATGACATAAAACATTTGACTAAGCTATCTATAATAATAACAACGGAATATCGCACAATGTTCATACATAAAAATCCTAGTGTTGAGTACAGAGGCCCAAAAGAGTTATTGTTCTTTTGACGCATATCTCCGCGTGATAGCGTTCACACTTTTTCCCCGCACAGTACACATTTACAGTTTGCGTCTGGTTCATGGAACGCCCTCCTGTAGCACAGCTTGTGGTGGAATCCATGAACTGCGAAGCGTTAAGCTATCTATAAAAACAGCCTTAAAAGTTTTTCGGTTAAAAGTTACCCCTATTGTGATTATGGACTGGAGAGCATTTGGACCCCTTTAGGAAAGGGGGAAAGCCAGCAATTTTTCACATTGTAGGAAAACCACTTGAGAGTGTATCACAATACAAGTAGGCCTACTTAGGTCTTACATTACAGACAACTGGCAATGTTTTCACACTGCACATCAAGGATAGACTCAGCGTTGCTACCAAAGCCATGAATGAATCCGAACCACAGGACATGGCATTTCACTTCGAAAATCTCACATGCATTGACCGGGAATCGAACCCAGTCCACCTTGGTGAGAGGCCAACAGCTTGAACGCTGCATCACCACGCCCCCAACAGATAGCGCACAGGTACTATCATATTGTTCTTTATTTCAAATAGCATTTGCCAATAACACACAATTGACTGTTACAAACTCTTTAAAATGAAAATTTACTGTATTATCAACTTCTCATTCTTCAAATTCAATGTGTATAGAATTCCAACGGAAGGCAAATCAATTGCGTCATGAAGGCTTTACATACAAAAACCTAACCTAGTAGCGGACATAAATTCTATCTTATTAATGTTTTACATACAAAAACAAATCTAATCTGGGGCAAACGCCCCAGACCCCCTTAGTTGTGGTACTAACATTAATTTTCGGCCAGGCAGTAGGCCTACCTAACCTAGTAGCGAGCTTGCCACGGTGGGTGAGTGGATAGCGTGTCGGTCTACTAACCCCAAGACTGCAGGTTCGCTCCTGGCCGTGGTAAGTGATTTTTGAAAGGCGGCAAAAATACGACACGCATGTCATACGATGTTGGCATGTCAAATAACCCATTTGAATTCAGTAGGCCGTGTTCATAGTGGCAAAATTAATCTCGGGAGTTTCCGCCAACACAAAGTTCCTCATTTCTCTATTAAAAAGCGCTATAGTGTTCAAGGAGCTTAGATATCTAACCTCCTTGACTTTCATAGTGCTTCAAGGAACAACGAAATTCGACATGCAAGCTACCCTCTGGGTGTCAAATTACAAAGCTTGCACCCGGCACCTGAGGCCATACGATATTACTATTATTATTATTATAGCAAACATAAATTTCATTATGTCTGAGGAAATGTGTACGAACTCAAGAATAAATATTGTGAGGAGCACCTTTTGTTCCTGGAGCGAGATTCTAGCCGCTGAGTCTCCGGCAGGGTGCTCAAGCAGCCATCACCTCCCTATAAAGGCTTCCAAAAAGATGGTATATTGGCTTTAACGGCTCGTGAATTAAAACTCAGCAATTTTCCTAGCTTTTAGCTCTCGCAGTTAAAGAGACACAGGTGCGCTTCATAAAAAGGGAGGTAGTGTGTCGGGGTCCGGGTGCGGAATACCAAGAGCCTGCTGATGAGCCTGCTTGGTGTTCCTGGGCAAAACCCACACAAGACACTGCATAAACCTACAAAAATTGCTGAGTTTTAATTCACAGGCTGTGAAAGCCAATATACCATCTTTTTGGAAGCCTTTATAGGGAGGTGATAGGCTGCTTGAGCTTTTAGCTCTCGCAGTTAAATACGTGCACAGGCACTTCATAAGAAGGGAGGTAGCGCACAGTTCAGGGGTCTTCCGGGACGTGGTGGGTGTGGGGCCTCGACTCGTGGCTGCCTTGTTGATTGGGTGGCCTCACCAATATAACTACATTACCTCTAGAGCTGAAGATCGCCATAGTAGCGATGGCGGCCAGTCCTCCAAGGTGAAGCATTTTGCCCTCCTTTGGAGGACAAAATAACCTAATTTTTTTTGCACACTTCGCTACTCCTGTGGGGGTTTGGGAGCTGAACACCAAGAGCCCGCCTATGAGCCAGCTTGGTGTTCCTGGGCGAAATCCCACACAAGACACGGCATAAACCAAGAAAGATTGCAGAGTTTTAATTCACGGGCCGTGAAAGCCAATATACCATCTTTTTGGAAGCTTTTATAGGGAGGTGATAGGCTGCTTGAGCCTTTAGCTCTCGCAGTTAAAGAGGTGCACGGGCGCTTCATGAGAAGGGAGGTAGTGCACAGTTCGCTACTCGTGCGGGAGTCCGGGCGCAGCACACCAAGAGCCCGCTGATGAGCCAGCTTGGTGTTCCTGGGCGAAACCCTACACAAGACACGGCATAAACCAAGAAAAATTGCTCAGCTTTTAAAGCAAAATTATTTAACTGCAATAGATACTCCTAAAATTAATCCATTCAGTGGTTTTCCATTAGCCATCCCCATCCCCAAGGGACACCCACCCATACTTCCTACAGAAGGTATAGGACTGACATAAGAAAAGAAATTGGCACAAAAGAGAAATATTATACCATGTCAAAGTAACAACTGGAGGGATTAAATATAGGGAAAATTTTCAAAAGGCAATATGTATTTGTAAGTAGACTTATTTCCTTTCTCAACATACTTAATATGACTGCTCTCTTTCCAAACTGAGATTAAAAAACAATATTATCTTGAAAGAAGGTTTTTACAAATCTCTCACCTCTCAGCTTGCAACTCTGAGATGAAGAAATACTTTATTCTTTTCCATGCAACTAGGCCTATATGAATTAAGAGGTCGGCTGAATCTCCTAAACTTAAATGACAAGTCTTCAATTCACTCTACATTTTAAAAAGATCACACTGGCTAATACACTGCAGCCGTTAACATTCCTTAGTGTACAGTTTATTAACTAGGCTATAGCAGCTTTCAAAGGGTACGGATGGAGTATTACTATTTTCTACGAATGCTTTATTCTAGTGGAAATTGGGAGCTGAAACTTTTGTAGATATTCTCCCAAATCTTTTCTCCCCATTGTAGCATGCTATGAAGTCATGCTGTTTCAAACCTTTCCAAAATTTCAATCTAAACACTAAAATAGCTAATATAAATACATAAACATAAGAAAAAATGTGTGAACGAATAGAATCGAACTATATATTGTCTGCTATTCTTATGGCAAAGTATCATTACTTACTGTTTTGTCCGTATAAGCCGAAAATTATCGCATAATAATATATTTTCATAGTTTAATTATGTTAACACGTTATCAACTGAATTCATAATTTAACATCCAGTTCCATTATAAATTAGCATAGTTATAGAGCAGGATAGAGCCTCCGTGGCTTAGGCGGCAGCACGCCGGCCTCTCACCGCTGGGTCCGTGGTTCAAATCCCGGTCACTCCATGTGAGATCTGTGCTGGACAAAACGGAGGCAGACAGGTTTTTCTCCGGGTACTCCGGTTTTCCCTGTCACAATTTCATTCCAGCAACACTCTCCACTATCATTTCATTTCATCTGTCATTCATTTAATCATTGCCCCAGAGGAGTGCGACAGGCTTCGGCAGCCGGCACACTTCATATCCTCGCCGCTAGATGGGGGCTTCATTCATTCCATTCCTGACCCAGTCGGAGACTGGAAGCAGGCAGTGGATTTTCATTTTTCATAGAGCAGGATAATTACAAATTATAATATAACCTGAATCACAAAGGCAAATACTATTCATAGAACAATCTACAATATCACACAAAAGTTACTGTATTTCTGATTTGTAATACTTAAGACAGCTGACAGAGGTAAACACTGTCAACAATTTAAAAAAATGAAGCATAAAGGCATTATGATTGTAACGTGTTTTTCGAGGGGTTTTATGCAACTGGTATAAGTCAGTAGGAAGCCATTCTATATTTATTTACGCGGCAAATTGTTCAGCCAAGAGAATTTTTCATGGTAATTTATTATTATTATTAATTTATTATAATTATTATTAAGGTATTTTCGGAGCATTTTATAAAAATTATTAGCATTCAGATAGGTTTTCTATGTCTTAGAAAACCCTATCCAGCAAATTATTACGAACGACGATATCATAGAAAATTATCTGATTACGGAATTTTACGGAGTTTTCGTCAGTTAGGGTATATCGAGAGACGTGACTCACTGGGATTTCAAGTACACGCTTAATCTTGTCGAGAAGCATGACGCAATCTTGGGTCGCAAGGTCTAGAAAAGACGAATTGTTGGAACGGAACCCTCCCGCCGAGTGTAATGGCCCGGAGGAGGAGAAGATCGCGTGGTGGGTCAGCCAATCAGGGGAGACGACGTAAGCTAGTTGGGACTGAAGAGTGGGGAGCCGGCGTGTGGTTATATCGTTCGACGCGCCGTGAAACAAGGACTATCTGTGAAATACTTGAGGAGTATGGATGCGCGTGCGTGTCGCTCCGATGTTCAGTGGAGTTAGTGACTATCTGTGAAATACTTGAGGTGTACGGTCGCAAGTAGGTGTCGCTCCGATGTTCAGTGGAGTTAGCGACGAACTTTTGTAAAACTTGGTTGTACGAGTGTTTGGGTCCGAGGTACGGACCATGGAATTATCTAATCTACCAGAATATCATCAAATTCCGACGGAGATGACGACGTCCAGGAGACTGTGGGAAGCTCACAACATCAAGAACGAGGGAAATGCTTTGGCAATTTCCAGTGGTAAGCGCCAATGACGCAGAAATACGCAATCTCTCATTTTCTTTGTTTTACATGTCATATTTCAGTAACTTCATAGCTTGGAAATAAGAGTAAAATCAATTTATCAGACTCCGTTTTCACGTAATTTTCTATCGGTAATATTCAAATCACAACGCTCCAATTTAAATTTTATACTTATTATTATTAATTTTGCTATTCTTGTTTTATATAATAAATTCATTTCTTTTACAATGCAATCTTTGCTTTCAGTAGGTAGCATTAGATATAGACCAATTCCTTCTCCTGATACAATTGTTTGTTGGGTTAATGATCAAATCATACCACGATCTGAGTGAATAGAGTCTTGAAGGTGTTCTGCCAGAGCTAGACGTTGTTAAATACAAATTTAGATTTCAACATTGCGTTGAGGTCTTGGCGCCCATTAAAACAACATAGCTTAGGCAAAGGTAAACAGTTACATTTCTCACCCAACAGTTAGGAGCTAGCAAAACGTTTCATTTGTCGCTACCAACATGGGGCATTATAAAGACGTTTCACTTGTCGCCGACAACTTGGGGCTGAAAACCTAATAACATTTGAGGAAGGAGAAGGGCATATATTTCTGTGCCTGTATTTTGGGGGTTATTTGTCTGTATCAGTGTATATCATTATGGGGGATGAGAAAGAAAGACAGATGAGGTTACGTAGTGGTCATCAACGGGAGAGTGATGATACGAGCAGTATGTCGAGTGATGGTAGTACCGGGGTAGCGGAGGTAAATCCCGATACTGAAACAGGGAGTGTAGGCGGCCAACCAGAATTAAAAACTTTACTTCTCGAGTTTATGTATCAGAACAAAGTTAGTAGTGATGCCTTAAATGCAAAGTTAGAACAGAATAACGCTAAATTAGAACAAAACAGTAGGGAAAATAAAGAAAGTACAGAAGCTTTAAATGCAAAGTTAGAACAGAATAACGCTAAACTAGAACAAAACAGTAGGGAAAATAAAGAAAGTACAGAAGCTTTAAATGCAAAGTTAGAACAGAATAACGCTAAACTAGAACAAAACAGTAAGGAAAATAGAGAGAGTACTGAAACTTTAAATGCTAAATTAGAACAAAACAGTAGGGAAATGAGTGACAAATTCGAACTGATTAGAGGTGAGATCAGGGGGGTGATGGAAGAAAAGGCTAAAGAGATTATTGCAGATGTCGACAGAAAATTAGGAAAAGTACAGGAGGAGTTGGAAATTAGAATCAGTACACAGGCTGAAAATTTAAAAGAACTAGTGCAACTGGAAACACAGCAGGTCAAAAAGCAATTGGGGGGAGAAATTGACAAAATTCAGGTAGCTACTAAAGAGGTTAAGGAACAGCTGGGGGGTAGAATTGAGAAAGTCCACTCACAAATAGTTGCAGAAGTAAATGATTTAAGAGAGAGTAATAGAGAGAGCATTAGCAAGATTGAGGAGAAACAAGCAAAGCTATATGATAAAGTAGAAGAATCAGAAGGAAACATTAAATTAACAGTAAACAGTATTGAGAGGAAGGCTGAGGAGAAAATCGCAGAATTAGAATTAAAATTAAAAGCTAGGATCAGGCAAGAAAATAGTCAGAATAGACCAGTTTTTGTGAATAGCACACACAGGGAGGTAGAACTGGGTAAGTTCAGCAATCGACAGGGGTGCCCAATGGAGTTCATGAACACTATAGAAAATAAATTCGGGGAGAGGTTGGAAAATGGTAGTATTGAGTGGTGCCAGGTAGTTGAAATTTTAGAACAAGTGTTTGTGGGGGAAACGAGGAATTGGTTTGCTGTCTACAGAGACAAGTTTACTGATATGAATGATTTTAAAATGAAATTCTGTGAAAAGTTCTGGAATGAGGTTATTCAGTCGCAGCATCGTGAGGGAGTAGTGTGTGGTAAATATAACCCTAAAGGAAGCTCCACCATGACCGAATACTTTTTAGGGCAGGTATTAGTGTGTAAATATCTGGATGGCTTGAAGGAGGAAAGTGATGTGGTAAGGTTGCTACTTAGGCACTTTCCCTATAGGATCAAGGAGGCTGCTTGTATCCAGAATGTAAAGACTATATCACAAGTAGAAAATTTGTTAAGCACATTTGATGCACTAGGGAGAGGGGGTTATGAGGACAATTTCAATCGGAACCAGGGTAATAATAATAATAGACCTAATGAAGCCAGGCATCAAGAAGTTCAAGGGAACGGTGGCGAAGGGGCCAACGCTGAAAATAGAAATAATAATAATCAGCTAAATCAGAACAGAGGAAATGGCTATGGTAATCAGTATCAAGGGAGGAACAATGATTTCAGGGGAAATCAAGGGAGGAACAATGATTACAGGGGAAATCAAGGGAGAAACAATGATTTCAGGGGAAATCAAAGGAGAAATTATAATGACAATAATTACAACCAGAATAGGGGTCAAGGAAGAGGACAGCCTAGTGGTAGTAATATACAGCCAAACAATGACAACACAGCCCAGAACAACCAGACCAGTTTAGTAGTTAGTAGTACTACGGCCAGCTGTAGCGGTTCTTTAAACGCGAACCAGGCTGCGAAGTAAGGTCAGAATCTCAGTCTGTAGCATGCCCTGTCCATACAATTATACAGGAACCCTATGACCTAAATGTAAGAAATGAATTATTACATGAACTAAATGATGAAGGTATTATTCAGGAAGTGGTTAGTAAGAGCCCCATAGTTAAATTTAACGTGTCCGAGGCGTACACAGATGTTTTAATTGATAGTGGTTGTATGAAGAGTTGCATAAGTAGTGCATTTTATGATAAAATGAAAGGAACTGGAGTAAATTTTGAGGAGATGCCAATTAAAAGCACTTTTGTTATCACAGCTGTTGGGAAGAGGTCTAAAGTAATTTCTAAGCAAGTTTTAGTAGACATTAAAATTAATAATCGTGTAGAGAAGCAGATTTGCCTTGTAATTCCAAATTTAGTATTCAGTGTTATCTTGGGTTCAGAGTGGCTAAGTAGAGTGTCTGGTAACTTATGTTATGATGTAGGGAGTTTGAAATTTAAATGGGGAGATTCTGAAGTAGAAGTAGCGTTCAATGACCGTATTCAGAGGAGTAGTATTGTAGGTGTGATTTGTACTTTAAATGAGATATCGCCAGCCGTAGAGCGGGGTTCTCCATGTTTTGTGGGCAGTGTGATTACGAACGGAAGTCTAGAGGACTCGTTACGTGAGGCTGCATTTCAGGGTAATATAGAGGTGGAACAATGTGTTCGGCTCTATGATGTGTTATTGTGTAATAGGAGAGTTTTTGAGGATCGCATTGGTATGGCCAATTGCTATACACATTCATTGAACGTTATTGATAGGTCAGTATTCACAGGACATAGATATCCTGTACCTTTCGCTTATCAGAGTGCAGTTGAGGCACAAATTAATCAGATGCTTGAAGATGGGATTATTGAGCACTCTAACAGTCCATATGTTAATTCTTTGATCACGGTACCCAAGACCGACGGCACGGTTCGTATTTGTTTAGACGCTCGTTTGGTTAACAGTAGAATTAGTTCAGATCAGCTGAAATCTATGTCAATAGAGGAATTAATGCAAACATTTGAGGGGAAGAAGTATTTCACTTGTGTAGATTTGAGTTCCAGTTTTTGGCAAGTGCCACTTATGTACGAAGATAGACCATTTACAGCTTTTAGTCATAAATATAACCTTTATCAATTTTGTAGAACACCTTATGGGTTAAAGAGTAGTTCAGCAGCTTTAATTAGGGCTTTAAACATCGCATTAGGGGATGACACAGGAGAGTTTGTAACCATTTACATAGATGATATGGTAATTAGTTCACGCAGTTTTGAGGAGCATCTACGTCATTTAAATATAGTTTTTCAGAAGTTAGATCAGGCAGGGTTCACTTTGAAGCTGTCTAAGTCGTCATTCTGTCAGTCAGAAGTGACATTTTTAGGTCATAGAGTGTCGAGTAGAGGTGTGACACCATAGGAAGGTAGGGTTAGCATGTGTGGACAGTAGCAACAGGGCATCGTTACAGACACTGAGAAATATGCTAGGTAGAGCAACGTGATGACGTTCATTTAAGGGAGCCACTTGCATGGTTGGAAGCAGGTGACGCAGAGTTTCCAAACGTATTGGGAAAACAGCATATGTGCTGGAGAATAGTGAGGGAAACAGATTATACGGAACGTATAATATACATAGTCTACGAAAATATGTGTCATAAAGTGAGTGTGTTTAGCTGGCGAGCCAGCCTATCAAATGAGTAAGTGTGGTGTCTGGTGCGTGGAAGATCTGGTCTTAAGGCAGGCGTATTAGAAGTCACACAGGGGGGTAGTATGTAAGTAAATGAGAGTTTTTAAGGTACAGGGAAATATGACGGGATTGTCGGATGCTGTTGAGCACTAAATTGTCTCGATGCACCAAGGCCATTTTTGGCAGCGCTGATGGGTTCCCATTTATCTCCAAGAGATGGGGGAGCGCTTGAATAGGGCTTGTTAGCTTAAGGCGTCCACGAGATAAAAGATGGGCCATCAGAATGCGAGACAGTCCTTCATGAAACTCATACATATCAGCACACGTGATTTCTGTTTACGGCCTCGCCATGTAAGATTTGTAAGTGTGTAATTTAAGATAATATGTACAATGGTATTATTTGTGTGAGGAGAAATGGTCTGTGTTGAGAACTAGTATTAAGTAGAATATGGTTAACGGGAACTTAACAAGACAGGGCGATTACGGCACAGAAATATTTGGTGTTATATGTAATGCACATTTACTGTTTTTTTTTTCAGAAGTCAATATTAATTTAATCTACTTCAAAGAGAGATTAAGTATTATGGTCACGAGGCGCTGCCACAATAGTGTGATCGTGTGCTCAGTGATAAGTGGAATTAAATGTCACCATAAGGAGGGGACCTCCAGTGAAATTAGGAAGTTCTAGGGTGATATAATATATCAGAACACCTTCAATGCGTGTGATATGACATCATAAATACATAGTGCTCACACATTAATTATGTCTATTTCTCCAACATAGAGAAATTTGAGAGGCGGAAATATCCGTGGAACACTATTCCATATGTAAAACATTGGACTGGTTGCAAAGTGTAATCCATTGTGACAACAAACTTTGACGCAAAGTGCGTGAAAAAAAAATATGAGTGTATATATCTGTAATTTAGGGTGATTTCATTTATGTAATATGTATTTTGGATGGGGTTTATTAACGTGTCTGGGATAATCGGATAATGGACCGTCGTCACGGTAAATCATCCGATGATCCGAGGCGAATATGTAACGTGTTTTTCGAGGGGTTTTATGCAACTGGTATAAGTCAGTAGGAAGCCATTCTATATTTATTTACGCGGCAAATTGTTCAGCCAAGAGAATTTTTCATGGTAATTTATTATTATTATTAATTTATTATAATTATTATTAAGGTATTTTCGGAGCATTTTATAAAAATTATTAGCATTCAGATAGGTTTTCTGTCTTAGAAAACCCTATCCAGCAAATTATTACGAACGACGATATCATAGAAAATTATCTGATTACGGAATTTTACGGAGTTTTCGTCAGTTAGGGTATATCGAGAGACGTGACTCACTGGGATTTCAAGTACACGCTTAATCTTGTCGAGAAGCATGACGCAATCTTGGGTCGCAAGGTCTAGAAAAGACGAATTGTTGGAACGGAACCCTCCCGCCGAGTGTAATGGCCCGGAGGAGGAGAAGATCGCGTGGTGGGTCAGCCAATCAGGGGAGACGACGTAAGCTAGTTGGGACTGAAGAGTGGGGAGCCGGCGTGTGGTTATATCGTTCGACGCGCCGTGAAACAAGGACTATCTGTGAAATACTTGAGGAGTATGGATGCGCGTGCGTGTCGCTCCGATGTTCAGTGGAGTTAGTGACTATCTGTGAAATACTTGAGGTGTACGGTCGCAAGTAGGTGTCGCTCCGATGTTCAGTGGAGTTAGCGACGAACTTTTGTAAAACTTGGTTGTACGAGTGTTTGGGTCCGAGGTACGGACCATGGAATTATCTAATCTACCAGAATATCATCAAATTCCGACGGAGATGACGACGTCCAGGAGACTGTGGGAAGCTCACAACATCATCAAGAACGAGGGAAATGCTTTGGCAATTTCCAGTGGTAAGCGCCAATGACGCAGAAATACGCAATCTCTCATTTTCTTTGTTTTACATGTCATATTTCAGTAACTTCATAGCTTGGAAATAAGAGTAAAATCAATTTATCAGACTCCGTTTTCACGTAATTTTCTATCGGTAATATTCAAATCACAACGCTCCAATTTAAATTTTATACTTATTATTATTAATTTTGCTATTCTTGTTTTATATAATAAATTCATTTCTTTTACAATGCAATCTTTGCTTTCAGTAGGTAGCATTAGATATAGACCAATTCCTTCTCCTGATACAATTGTTTGTTGGGTTAATGATCAAATCATACCACGATCTGAGTGAATAGAGCCTTGAAGGTGTTCTGCCAGAGCTAGACGTTGTTAAATACAAATTTAGATTTCAACATTGCGTTGAGGTCTTGGCGCCCATTAAAACAACATAGCTTAGGCAAAGGTAAACAGTTACATTTCTCACCCAACAGTTAGGAGCTAGCAAAACGTTTCATTTGTCGCTACCAACATGGGGCATTAAAAAGACGTTTCATGATTAATAAAACATTAACGTCAACATATCAGTAGTAGAACACACCCTAACCCGAGACGGTCGCTGTGGCTCCGACCTGCACACTAACATTTCCGTTCATCCCCCCTCCACCAACGGTGACACAACAACCCCCTTCCCAGTACCTTCTTAAGTCCATCCCCTGTACACAGTACAGCAGGCAGCATTTGGTTCGAGCATAGCAGTTCTCGAGAAATGCAGTGTGCGCGTCACCATGACCCACCGCAACCTCTTGTGTTCACATAAAAATTATTAGTAAAATTTTACATTTGAGTACGTTTTCCTTGTTTCGGTGAAATAGTTGAGAGAGAAGCAGACCATTTTTGTTCTATGCTGAATGAATCATTGTCGGCAGAAACAGACAATCAACTGGGTAGTGATGTAGGGACTGATGTCGATCCACAAGAAGAGATACAAGACGACCAAGTCCGGAACACAGATACGGAACAAAGTGATGGCGGTAATGACGAAGTAGCTACTGAGGGTGAACATTCGGAAGACAACTCCACTTCAGATGATGACATCCCACTGCTTGTATCACAATTATTAGTTTCTGTGAATTCTTTGTATATTTATACATACCAAAAGTTTATGTATGAAAATCTTTGTAAAATTCAATATGGTGCCTGTTCAAAAATGAACTTTTAGACTTTCTTCATGTTCTTAGAAGCCATTAGTGTAAAATTATTTCTGACTTTTGCCATTATTCCAGAAAAGAATACCAACTTTGTATCACATGCAATTAAGTGGAAGTTTTGTATTAACTATTTAAAAACAAATCTGTAGTTGTATAATAAGAACATAAATAAAAGGTACGGTTGTTGTTATGTCTAAGATAATAGTAGACTACTAATTGATGTACAAACAGAGTTTAAAAAAAGTGAAAGTCCTGACGAAATTAATTAAATAATAATATGTTGGGCATGGTGACCCACCGCGACCTCCTTAAGATGCACTTTGTGTGCGACCACTGCCGGGTTAACGGAGAGTATAAAACTACAATTCTGGTAGATATTACATACAATATATTGTGGATACCTTTCATCATAAGGTAAAAATTCAAAATCTCCCGTAACAGCAGCGGCATCAAGAGTATAAAATTAGACTCAAAATGTCACATAGGTTTCGGTGCCCTAAAGACTAAAAATTAAATAAAATTATACATAAAATGCAAAAATCATTTAAACGACCACGTGGATTTGAGACTAACATGCTTGGCTGTTGCCTTGGTGGTCCGAGTTTGATTCCTGGCTCGGCCAAGAAATTTTAATTCTGGTCCGAGAGCTGGAATGGGCTACACTGTGCCTCCCTAGGCAAATCTTGGAAATTGATATCTGTGGTTTCCCACTTCTACTCGAAGCAAATACAGGGATATTTCCCGACGGCCACAGCAACCTCTTTTCCGACCCTCATTTGAATTACAAATACACACACTACTACAGCCATCACAGTAACACAGTTTATCAGAAAAATTCCGTACACACTCGAGTTTATGGGGCTACATGACCATGATGTTGCAAAGCCTCTAAATTAATCAACAACAGAAGCATAAGCTCATTTAATCATAATACTAAGTTTCGTGATATCTCCAGCCGTTGTAACATTACGCCACATGCAGTGTTAGCCAATGTATTTCTTTTTTAATTTCAATTCCCTACAACGACCCCTATTAATAAATTTAATAAAATATATATTCAGATTTTTATGGCGTTCAGATTCCTAATGTTCTTGTCGTGGTTTGGATAGAAAATGGAGTGCCATAGCCTCTTACAGAGATAGATGGAAACCTGGTGGTCACGTCTTGAGCTACTGTTGCCGTAGAGAACATGGAGTGGCAAGGCCTCTTACAGAGATAGATGGAAACTCGGTGGTCATGTCTTGAACTACTGTTGCCATGGAGATGACCGGCCTTGCCATTTCTTCATCAGTTTATTTTCTGACTTTATTAGCCTTTGCTGGAGTGCCAAGAGACCAAAATCAGAAGAATGAGACAGACTATCGAAAATTCATGTTGAAGCGGACCTGAACTATGTGTATGCAAAATTTGGTTGAGATTGGTGGGACGGTGTAGATTTATATAGAGAACAAACACACCCACATATACCAGTACACATACCCACATACAGACTTTAACTTTCCTATATAAGAAGATATAGGGATTAACAAAGAGGGTTTTTTTCTGGTGAAAAATCTACATTTCCAGAGGAAACCAGTATTTTTGCAAACTGAGGAATTAATGATTATCAACCCTCCAACTGATAAGCCCAATGACACACTAGGGTAAAATACTTTTTTAATTTCTCTTTAACTTATATGTTTTTGTAGTCTTAAAAAATAAAAATTTAAGTTAGGCTAAGTTACTACAAATTTATGTTTATGCGACTATAGGCTAATAACAGCTTGTGATCCGACCCTGATCTGCTCAGACTGGCTACCCTGTACTGTAGTGTTACTTATTGATGTCCTCCATTGCGTCCATCAATCTTGTAGATATTGTTTGTATGATCATGTTGAGAAAAAGCAGAGATGGTTATGGAAAAAAAAATGTATTTACAACTCCCATGTCATGTTTGGCAGCATACTGCAGTCACCGTTGTTTTCTTTTCACGTTCCTTTCATCTGTCCCAAATTTGGCTTCATGCAGTCAATTTTTGTGCTGAAAGGAAAAATACTCATCTGTATCTCCTCTAAAGGCCTATTGCCATCTCGTGATCAACGTAGTATTTTTGCATTTCTCTGTTGGCACAGAGTTGTGTTTTTTGAGGCTCTAACCAGCCACTGGGCTGACTACCTAACAGACAGATTTCCTGTGATGAAAGATGGGCAATGTTGTAAGGTGAATTATTAGCAGCCAGAATAGGGGAAGATGACCTCGTAGTTCCGCCCCTTAAAACAACAATAACTAACTAGCAGCCAGAATAAGCAACAAGTCAGTCCAAGATTGATACAGGTCACTTTATTTGTTAATAGGTGTGTAGATATATATATATATATATTTCAATAATAAGCCAGGTAGAAGTGTAAAGGCCTGGATTTGTACTCCTCCAGAAATAATACACAATGTTCACACAAACTACACACTTCCCTACACTACACTAATGTTCACCAACACAACCGACTGGCGCTGAGGAAGCTTAGATTGAATTTTCAGTATCAATGACACCTACTGAAGGTCTTTAACTTAACATAACTATGGTATCAATTTTCTAAAAATAGCTACAAATATTATTTAACTATAAGAGACCCAAACATGGATTATACACTTGCACTCGGATAATATATGGTTTTCATACTTTATTGTATATTCTGGGAGTCATTACCAATTGCATTTACAGTACTGTCCATTATCACTTCTGCACTGGAAATATGTGCTAAATTATGTATAACTTGTAAGTGATTTTGTTTCTTGCTCCATTCAATGAAAATTGCCATGTTACCACTGCGCACACATTGACGTACATTGCCGTTTCTAACACGTGGGATACAAAATATACCGTGTAATTATGTGAAAAAGCATTAATTAGCAAAACTATTGGTCTGGATGAAGATTATTGATGTGCAAGTAACCCCACTGTGTGTGACAAAAAGCAGAGGTATAGCCTATAAGTTATATGGTTAACGCAGCCCGCCTGGTAATTATTGGTCCGGGCCATTGTTTATCAACCTGTGGATCGCGAACCCCCAGGGGGTTTGCGAAATATTTCAATGGGTTCAGCAAACACTTAACCATAATGGCGTGTTTCGAGGCTATGCCTAGTTACTGTTTCCTTAATTTCTGTGGCATTGTCATATTATTTTACATTAAAACCCTGTAATACCCCTTGTTACATATGTGTAACATCGGGAATTTGTCACATTATTTCCACAATAAATTAATATTTACCGCAAACATCTGATTTATAGTTATGTAACAACGTTACAAATGCATTTGATTTCGCTACAATGCAAAATTTAGTATTCCAGCTTCTGTGTGTTCTAACAAGTCTAACAACAGCACCGCGACCCCAGTAAGGAACAGTTAAGATACATGTACATTGTATATTTAAAAGTCAGTGGTTCACCTAACTCAGATCGTAGTAGAAGGGGTTCGCGAGTCAAAAAAGGTTGGGAACCGCTGGTCTAGGCAAAACTCATTGGTCTGGATAAAGATTGCTAATGAGTAGCCTAGTGCTCTATGTGCGGGATTGCCAACATTCTATTTGTCGCATAATTCACGGGGACAATGGCGGATACAACTGGTATTTTACTAGCCTATATAAGTTGGGATCTAAAAAGTGGATGGTGGGTGGGTTATAGACAGCGGAGGAGAAAACATCTAGTACTATATCATTTCCAGAAACATTATTCATCATTACAAAAGGTATTTTGGCTAATTTCAGTCGTGTTAAAAATTTGGTAAAACTTCACAAGAGGGTTTCACAATGGTTTTGCCTAAACCAATGGTGGATTGATAGCGTGGCCCGCTCGTTAGCTAATAGATAACACCCCTGGTTTTTGTCACGCACAGTGGGAGAAGTCACGCATCAATAATCTTTATCCAGGCCAATAGTTTTGCCTTTTATTTCATGTCGTGAAATCCTCTCGTAAAGAATTATAAAAATTTTACAGTTTGTTGGACCTCCTATACTGCAGTGTTAACCCAATATTTTACTGACAATAGGTCTGTATACAGTATTTCATTTCCTTTAATATTTAACCAAAATCTTAATTATCCACCGACCTATCAGTAGCCTACTTCAGTACAGGATTAAATTCAATGTTACAATTAGCAAATACAATGCATCCTATATTTTTTTATATTGAGCTACTGTTGCAACAAACACAGACTAAAGTATCATCAAGGAAACAATGGCCAATAGCCCACGTTGTTGAACGAGTGATATTGTTGTATCCTACGGATACATCCCCTATTTACAACCCCAGGGGTGGAAACAACCACCATCCCATAATTCACGCCCAAGTACTCACATATTCCCCAAACATATTCTACACAGCCCAAGAGCTATATCGACCTCAGTGAGCTTCCTGTCGACTCCCGTTGACCCCCTAAGTGTAGCGACCAGGCTGGAATGTGCAATTACGCAGATGTAGCACCTCGAAACCTATAAGAACTGGCATGACTGTACGAACTGGATGACTGTAGTGCTGAAGCTCTGAAGGTGGGACCTCTCATCGTGCTGCCATCCCGGTGAGTGTATTAGCGAGTATCACACCTCATACCGACATCTCCACACTTCCAACCCCTTAACTTGTACTGTGACACATCTGTTTGCACAAAGCTGATCTGAGAAACATTCACACCTCTTCATAGAGGTATTCATTAAAATCATTATTAACTAGTACTGGTCTTATAGATTATTTGGTTAGCTAATTAGATCCTACCCCTATAACCTTATCCCAGTAGGATCTGCAAGTGTTATTTGTTTAATTGTTCTAAGGCTCTAGTTGAGTCACCGCTTAGCAAACTGCGCGAGAGCTCACGTCAGCGGGCTCGCTCCGCCATTCCCAGTTTTACGCACCGTCTGCAAGTTAAGCAGCGCCGTGGCACTTTAAGCCCATATACAGTAAACTCACCCTTTCCCTATAAACACACCCTCGAGCTACCCAACCAGGCTGAACAATATTAACTATAAAGTTTGTGAATGAATCAGTTCTTCTGTACCAGTACTCAAATAGTAATTGAATGTATCTCCTCCATGAAACAAACTACTGTAGCCTATTTCCAACAAGAGAAGGGATCTGCAGAAAGTGCAAGTGTCGCTAAACAGTCTATTATTCCTATTCGAAAGTATCCTATTGCTATAATAGCACAGACTAGATTGCCAAAATCCCTTGGTTTTCATTCTTTTACTTTGCTTTTCAAAGTGCCATATAACTTATATAATATATTCTTTTTGCAGAAATGTTGAGGTATCAGTCAGCCAACTCAGGTGTGTGTGTTTATTTTTATTTAATTTAAATGCAACAATTGCTTGCTCTGATTAAGATTGATTCATACAAAGTATGACAATAATATACCGGTAGTATGTATTTGCCTTTCAAGATACGACTGTGGCTGAACTTGGCTGCGGCAGAGTTTGTTGATAATAGCAGATGACAGAGTGCAGTCTGCACAGAAGTTAAGCAGTATCGAGCACGCTACTTAGGTTAGACAGAAGTTATATTGTGAATCGTGAACGGAATAATTAATAATAGTGGACGAATTAAGAATGGTGAGTTTCAACTGCACGACTAAGCTTAATAGGAGTTCATGTCACCAACGAGAGTAAAACTATGAAAGGCTACTGTCCATGAGTCATTTCCTTCCAGTGGAACTGTACCTGTCAACAAAGCAGGCTGACAGCAAGATGCAAGTAAACAGAGAATAGTTTCCACCTCGGCCACCGGCAATCGTATCTTGAAAGGCTAATAATCTGTTGCAACATCAATTCTCGTGTTGCTTATATGTTTTATTGCAAATATGTTAGTCTGTCGATCAATACATCAAGTTACATATAATTCAACAGTGGTACATGTTTCGGGCTATTAAATAGCCCTTCCTCAGCCACAATTTATCGAATCTAAAGAAACAATCTCGTCACATCAAAGACACTGCAACAACATTAAAAACATGCATAAAACTTGGTAAAAACAGTTCAACAACATGGAATAAAATGTATGTACACATAGTTAAAAGATCACTAAAAAGGCTCTCCGGCCCATGAGTTCGTGGAAAAGTGAGTAAGTTCACATGGAATATTGTCACTACACGAAGTCAGCCAGTCACTGTTCATTTTTACTTATATCAATGCGACTTGAAGGAGTTTGAACATTTCTTGACATGGACGCCTGGAGCGTCAAGTTGTGCTAAAATGCGGTCGAAACAGCCGTAAAATGGATCCCAAGAAACGTGGCCAGTTAGCTCAAGCGAAGAAGCTGATGGTCCATAAGTGAAACAAGAGGAGCCAAAATCTTAAAGAAACAGAAAGAAAGGCCAAAAATTAATTTCGTTAAGGTTGGCACATGGATTTAATTTTTGAGCCTTATCTACTTCAATCTGCTCCAGAATGTTTAGCATAGTGCCTTTACTTCCATAATGTAGAATTTTGAGATCGCCCTCAATATTTGTGAACTTATGCCCCATTTCAGACACATGGTTGCCCATGGCTGAAAATTTTCTCTGTCTGACAGCGTTTAAGTGCTCATGGTATCTAATTTTGAAATTCCTGCCTGTTTGGCCCACATAATCAGCATTGCAATCGTTGCATTGTATTTTGTAGATGCCTGGTCTGTTGTATTTGCTAACCTGATTGACCAAATTCGAATTGAATAAGTGGTCTTGAGTGGTATTGGTAGTCCTGTAGGCAATTCTCATATTCTGTTTTTTGAATGTGTTGGTGATGTTATGGGTGTTTATATTCGTATTTGTCATGGTTCCGTATTGATTGAACAATTATGCACTAAGAGGGGGGATAGGTTCCGCCTGATCAATACAACGCAATTCACATTTAAAGGGTTGTATTAACACCCTTGTGGTACATGTTTCGAGTCCTTATTATGGCCCCTTCATCAGCCTCAAAACAATAATAGATATCAGTATCATATATGTTTCATTTTCATTCATGTCATTCATACATTTCATGTTAGATTTTACCTTTATTGAATCCTATATGATACTGATAGCTATTGTTGTTTTGAGGCTGATGAAGGGGTCATAATAAGGACCCGAAACATGTACCACAAGGGTGTTAATACAACCCTTTAAATGTGAATTACGTTGTATTGATCAGGCGGAACCTATCCCCCTCTTAGTGCATAAATGTTATGGGTGAGCGAGTTCGTATTGGAGAATATAGCAAAATGGGATTTTTCTTTCTTAAACGGTAGCAGAGTGGTTTTGGGCTTGTTTTTAATTTTGTTGACAATGTTGTTGACATATGTCTTCTCACAGCCATTGGCCTTGGCAATTTGGTGGATGGTGGCGATTTTTTCTTTGTATTTTAGTTCAGACATGGGTACGTTAAGGGCTCTATTGACAAAGCTTATAAATGCCGCTCTTATATGTCTTATCTTTTTAACACTTAGGCGCGGTGCACACTGGAGAAACCTGTTTCATGCAACTGGTTTCATGAAATCGGTTTCAAGAAACCAGTTGCATTGGAACATGCACACAGAAGCAACGGTTTTCCATCAGTTAGGATAGTGGGGCAATGATTTTTTTCTTGTTGGATTTCATGGCCCCACCTTCCTAACGAGGACCATGCTTCCAAAGAATAATGAACCCGAACGGTAACTAAATACAGTACAATTAAAATTCTGTAACCATGCCTGTAGCCTTCAGGGGCAGATAACCTAGTTGTTCCGCCCTTTAAAACAACAATAACCAGTAGCCTTCGTGTTATGTTCACGTGATCGCAATATAAACCACTATCGCATCCAAGCAGCATCGCCTACTTGCCAGTCCAAAGAAAGAGCACCCGGTTCAGCTGACGAAAATCAATAGAAAGGACAAGGACACCCCTATAATAAATATATAACATAATACTAACTTAAATAACCGACCTTGCGGATCACGTGAGCAATGAGGTTGCCTAATTCCCCACTCCCCTGTTATTCACGAGCATATATAAAGGGGGTGGGGCGGGGGGGGGGGGGCCGGGCCGCCCCCGAAATGTTTGTCACATATAATATTTGTTAATGAATTAAAACATTGAAAACTAATATAGTCTACTTATCATGTACTATTGTTACTACGCGACGTATGGCAACGTTGCAAAGCAAGGCGATGTAGAGCGAATGTAAACAGTGTGACAATCAGTTAGCTCTAATCTTATGTGTAACAACATAACCTCTTATTACTCTCCAGTGCCTTCGCTCTTATGAACCTACCAAGAACAGCAACAAGTGCCCTTGAAGCGCGTGACAAAAGTTTTCTCCCTAACTTTTATACCCTTATCAAACTTTTGTGAAATTTGCCTCTCTCTGCAGCTACTGGTACTGCCGAATGGAGTTTGAGTTGGTTGATAACATACTTCAGAAATTCTACTTCTGAAAACAGACTCAACGGTCTAGTATTGTTACAGAGACATACATCACTGACGAAGTTATAAACCGATTTGGTAATGCTTCAAGGAACCTTGACTTTATATTATAGTGTAAGTTGTAAATCAAAACGGTAATGAAATTTATTTCCATGTAAACACTATCAAGTAAGCAAGATGATTGTATTAATAAAACGTAACATCAAATGGTCATAGTTGTGTTTGACATTAACCAAATATAAAACATCACAACAAATTGGTTGAAAAAGTGATGCAAGATAGCCTTAAAACTCATCATTTTGCACCAAATTATATAAAAGTTTCCCGGGGAGAACTCCGGATCCCCTATTCTTTGGGGTCAATAACTTACCATGCCCCCTAACTACCGGATGGGCATCCCGCAAAATAAAACTCTATATACGACCCTGCTGTTATTACGAGGTACAATTTACATGTCTTGTAAACACCTAGGTTCGTAATGTCCAACCAACAGCAGGCCAAGTGTTTGAATCCAAAGTTCGCACTTCATCCTTCAATAGCAAGTTCATATCTTTACGTAAAAGACGGGAGGCATTGGCCAAAGAAGAATATTAAAATACATAGGGCTGTGTACACTGCGTTTCATGAAAATGCTTTTCCGAGTTTCACACGACCTGGTTTCACGAAACCAATGCAACTACAGCTTCATGAAAGGCAGTGTGCACAGCCCTATGTTAATCTTATCTATCTGTTGCAAGCAACTTTAGTTTCACGAAACCAGTTTCTCCAGTGTGCACCGCGCCTTAGGTCTCTATGATGTAGGCTGACCATATATAGGGCTAATTGAGAAACTATTACTGCAGGCTGCAGATGCAGAATACCAGTGCCGTAAGTGAAAATACCAGTGGCATGTTACCAACCTGTAGGCTTATGAGTGAGAACGACGCAATTATTTGTCTTGTTGACTGCTTGTCCTCCAGGCCCACTTCCCCGCACGAACAATTCCTCCAAATCCTCTTCGTTCAAAGTAGGAAAATCTGAGTAATCCACGGAGTGCTTGTATCTGTAGAGACTGGAAATCAATGGTCGCACGGCAGGTTGTCCTAACAGTAACTGGGGTAATTCATTAATTTTCCTAACTTTTACACACACATTTAAAACAGATGTCATTTTGGCTGACCTATTCCAAGGACATAAAATTAAGTTAGGTCTAAACAACTCGTTTGTTTTTCAGAAGACTTATTCCTCTATCAAAATGAATTTTTACATCTTCAGTATCCTTTATGTCTTTATTCTTCTTAAACTCGTGCCGTATTCTTTTCAAAAAGTAATCCTTATCGGTGTACCTCAGCGTTTCACCATATCGAATGAGATCTCGATACAAACGCAAAATTTGCTTAGAGGTTAAGGCGCTCATATCATCTGAATGTCTCGCACAGAAAAATACTGCAAGCTATTGGAATACACGACAATCCAATTTTCAATAATAAGCCCGAGATGACAGATATGTGCACTTACAACTATGTACCAAACTCATCGAAACGATTCATTTCACAAGTGAACAAGAGGTTAAATTTTGTTTACAACATTAGTCGATTCAGGGTTGCCAAATTTCTTCTAAGAAAAAGTTGTATCCTCTGTTCTGCTTTACGAATAATAATTCTGAATATATTATATTAATTGCTTGAAACTTGAAAATACAAACAATTAGTGGTATTTTTCAGTGTTGCACCTAAAACTACTTAATTAAGAGAGTAAGAACTGACTGTAAAAAATCTCCCGAATGATGCGAAAGAAATCAAGAGATGTGGTCAAGTAAAAAGTGTGGATACATTCTTCCGAGGTTGGCGACGGAGCCCCCTACGGTGTTATGTTTTATGTATGTGTGGGAATTCACATTCGGTAAATTTATTATTATGAATTGTTATTAACGACAGTGGTAGCTACGCTCGCTAACGTGCAGCGCTATATGGGGCCAAGTTCTTTGTGGACTCGGGAGACGTGGGTTCGAGCCCTACCGTCGGCCGTCCTTGAAATGGTTTCGTCACTTCCGTGGTTTCCCAATTTTCAATTCCGGGAAAATGCTGGATCGGTACCTTATGACAGGCCACGGCCTCTTCCTTCCACATCCTTGTCTAGATTCATTCACCATCATTCATTTCATCTCTCATTAACTCTTCTCATGAGGTTGGCGTCAGAAAGGGCTCTGGCCGTAAAAACCATCCACTACAAAGACTTTCATCGCATCTCATCCCCGACCCCGTTTGAAAACGAGAATAATAAGGGGTAGACATAGCCTACATTATTATTAAGTTATTAATTATTATTATGATAAATACCGGTACGGTGCGTACAAATGTGCAAATACAAATTTAGCCGGTTATGATGATGATGATGATAATTGTTGTTTTAAGGGGCCTAACATCGAGGTTATCGGCCCCTAATGATCTGGGTGATAGCGAAAATGAGAATGAAATGGAAACCAGAACAAAATTATCTGAGACGGAAAATACGTACAAAAAGGAACTCACAATATGGTCTTACAAAAGGGAATTTAGAACGAAAAGAGTCACGAAAAGAATACATGGAAAAATACCCACAAAACGTAGGCTAGATTCAAAATACGTACAAATTGCAATGTAGCGTCGAAATACTTACAAAATGCAACTGAAATTCAAAATACTTACAAAATGCAAATGAGATCGAAAACACGTACAAAATGCAATTGAGGTTCAAAATACTTACAAAATGCAATTGAAATTGAAAATACACAATGCAATTCAGATTGAAATAGGCCCTATCCCAGTTCCAATCCAAATTATTCACAAAGTACAATTGAAATTCAAAATACTTACAAAATGCAATTGAAATTGAAAATGCTTACAAAATGTACGGTGATTCTAACGACTCATGTGGATTGACAATACTTACAAAATGCAATTTAGATTGAAAATACTTGACAAAATGTAATTTAGATTCAAAATACCCACAAAATGCAATTGAGAATCAAAATATGTGCAAAATGCCCACCAAACAAAATGCAATTTAGATTCAAAATTCGTGCGAAATGCGGCGTTGGTTGAAAATTCTTACAAAATGCAATTGAAATTCAAAATACTCACTAAAAGGCCCGGGCACATGCATTGAAAGACTTACTAAAAAGCAATTTAGATTGTCAATCTTTACAAAATGCAATTGAGGTTGAAAACAATCGCGAGATGTAATTTAGATCGAAAAAACACACAAAAAGCAACGTAGATTAAAAATGCCTTAAAAATCGCTAGAAGGGAATTTAGACACACGGTGAACCAAGTAACAAAAACAGTGCGGGAATCTTATAGAGAAAAGTAAATTTAAGGAAAAGAGGAGTGGAGAGGAGAGGAGAGGAGAGGAGAGGAGAGGAGAGGAGAGGAGAGGGGAGAGAGGAAATGGTCCGCCCCAAAGGGAAGGGACAAAAGGGGAAAACGGACCCAGCTCAGGAATCCCTCGGGGTCGCCAACTCCCGAACTCACCTGCCGTGAGCCCCTGAGGGTGTAGCATTATCGACGGTGCACCAGAAGTGGTGGGGCTACATACACCCTGCCTCCTTAAGGGCCTGGAGCACAAGGCAGGAGGTAAAAGGAAAAGAAAAAGAAGGCTGACCCCTCACAGAAGGAGGGTATCAGGAAAGATGAGACAAGGGCCAATTAAGGCGGGAAAGTGAAAGACTCCCTAGGCCTCGGATAACCTAATACCTTCGGGGTCGGAAGAGAACAAGAGTTGACCAAGGGAGGTCGACAGGAAAGAAGAAAGAGAGGAGCCCGGTACAAGTAAGTGGAAGCAATGCCGGACTCAGCTGGGGCCCCGTGGTCGCCAACCCACAACCCACTAGATGTGAGCCCCTGGGGGGTAGCCGGTTATCGGACAGACTCTACACACACCCAAAGTACACGGGGCGACATGACCGCGTTGTCGTAGCCCCTAAACTGAGGAGCCAACCAACAAATTTAGCCTTCGGCACTGATTTCAATCACCGTTTGCCTTTGTTGCAGTCACAAGAAAATATTTGACACAACTGCCTCCACAAAATCTGCAGATAGGCTACACTTATCTGACACTATACGATAGTTCCTGATACCGTAACGTAGGCCTACACCTTTTTGTATCGCTTTACCGTCCTTCCCTTTTACCCTCGGGAGGTGACAAGAGAGTAGGGAGGAGTGAGGCAGCGGAGGGGTTGGAATTGACAGGAAGACTATAAGATGCGTATTTATTTTAATAATAATCAAATTAAGGAACGGCAGTAACACCACAACAAAAGATTTGTGCGATTAGTCGATGAGCTCACGCAAGACTGTACCGTTGGTCTAGGCTCACACATAGCCAGTGGTCTACCTCTTTGCGTAGTTAGTGGCTAGCATTCTTGGTTATCGGGTTCGATTCCCGGCTCTGCCAAGAAATATAATTCTGGTCTGAGGGCTAGAACGGGGTCCACTCAGCCTCGTGAGGCAAAACTGAGAAGAGGTGGTTCGATTCCCATCTCAGCAATTCTGGAAATGGTTTTCCGTGGTTTCCCACTTCCTAACTTAAGGTCACGGCCGCCTCCTTTCCAATCTTCACCTCAATTACAAATACACACGATACTACAGACATCATGATACCAAAGGTTATCAGACAAATTCTACACACACCCAAGAACACGGGGCTAAATGACCACGATGTCGTAAAACCCCTAAAATTAATTAACAACAACATAGTGAGTGACACGAAGCATCCGTGGCTAAGGCGACAGCACGCCGGGCTCTCACCGCTGGGTCCGTGGTTCAAATCCCGGTCACTCCATGTGAGATCTGTGCTGGACAAAACGGAGGCAGACAGGTTTTTCTCCGGGTACTCCGGTTTTCCCTGTCAAAATTTCATTCCAGCAACACTCTCCACTATAATTTCATTTCATCTGTCATTTATCTAATCATTGCCCCAGAGGAGTGCGTCAGGCCTCGGCAGCCGGCACAGTTCATATCCTCGCCGCTAGATGGGGGCTTCATTCATTCCATTCCTGACCCGGTTGGAGACTGGAAGCAGGCTGTGGATTTTCATTTTTCATAGTGAGTGACACTGTCATAGATAAGTGAAAGTAGGAAATAAACTTTGTGCCATTCTGCGGAAAATGTGGATAGTTGAAGACTACATTTTTCAAATGAGAATATTTAAAGTTGCAAGACATTTAAATGTCCTTCAGTCTAAAGGAAGACGGAGGGACAAACATCCCCTTAGGAGGACGTCTGGACACTTAGGCTAAGCTTTCAGCCCGTGGGATGATCTGCACCTCCGAAGAGGCGTGTCTTTGCCGGGGTTTGTTTGCGTCAAGTCGGTCAGAAACACTTCCTTTCTGTCTTCTCTCCTTCCTTCAGCCAACAGCATAAAATGGCCCCAGTACGGTACTAACCTCGGAGATCTCGCGAATTCTGGCTTTTCAACACTGCTTAGCCGTCAATAATGTCAAAATATAGAATACGAGTTAATATTATGCAGTGAACATTCCCAAATCTAATAAGACTTAACTAACAGCGCTTTCAAAGCTCCAACAATTTATCTCCTCGAGGAAGGGATTTGGAGGAGAGGGTGGGGGGCAGGACGCGATGAACCTCTCCGTCAATGTGCCCCTGTAACCATCATCACCATGGCTTAGGCCAACAGTCCTGTTCAGTCTCCAGATTTACGGAGGATGTTCAATTAAAAGTGGCACTAATGCTCATACAATCATTTATTGTTATGATTTATACATACAGAATTTTGTCCCCTTCAATGTACTTCCCCTCCAATGTGATGCAATTGTCCCACCTCCTTTACCATTCCTGGAAGACGTGCAGGAAGCCATTCTTTGACATCCTCTTCAGAATCGCCTTTAAATCTTGAACTGCCTGGGTCTTGTTGTCGAATCGACGTCCCTTAAGGTTCTTTTTGGCCACAAGATTGAGAAAAAAGTCGCACGGGGCCAAATCAAGACTGTAAGCGGATGGGGTACCGTAGAGATACCTTTTTGTGCCAGGAACCCTGTAACAGCATTGGCGACATGCGGCCTGGCATTGTCATGGTGAAGTTTCCATTGTCCAATCAGGTTCCTTCGTTTTCGTTTTTTTGGGGATGTGATCCTTTACCAATTAACTCCCAACTGATATCCCAAGGATGTGTGCAAGCTGCCTGACAGTCAGATGTGAGTCTTCACGAATAATGGCACCTGCCGTGTTGATCGATGTCTCTGTAATGGCAGTATGTATATATATGAAAATCCACAGCCTGCTTCCAGTCTCCGACCGGGTCAGGAATGGAATGAATGAAGCCCCCATCTAGCGGCGAGGATATGGACTGTGCCGGCTGCCGAGGCCTGACGCACTCCTCTGGGGCAATGATTAAATGAATGACAGATGAAATGAAATGACAGTGGAGAGTGTTGCTGGAATGAAATTTTGACAGGGAAAACCGGAGTACCCGGAGAAAAACCTGTTTGCCTCCGTTTTGTCCAGCACAGATCTCACATGGAGTGACCGGGATTTGAACCACGGACCCAGCGGTGAGAGGCCGGCGTGCTGCCGCCTAAGCCACGGAGGCTTCGGCAGTATGTATATATATAAAAAAATAAAAAATAAACAAGTGCACCTTTCTCTCCCCGCAATTCAGCGCTTTCCCGGCCCTCTTTGAAAACCTTATGCCAACGGAAACAAGCACTACTAGACATTACAGACTCTCCATATAGGCTCTCCTCAAATCGTCGTAGGTTGCAGATGCGTTTCTGTTTTTAACAAACCCCAAAACTGTATTGCATAACGCTGCGCGCGAAAACTTTGAATGGCAATGTTTAGAGCAGTGGTTTTGAACCCGTAGAAGTCTGCGGATCACTCAGCCTGAAATTGAATCATGTATGGACCCCCCTCCCGATACACCTTATCAGTTGTAACCCTTCCTCAGCGCCTTCCCCATAAGAATATTCAAAGATGATTAAGCAATACGGTTTTTGGACACATTATTTATTATTAGACTACTATTAATTAGTGTACAGTTCAACTTAATTACAAATTACTTAATAGATCAGAATTGATTTTTATACCGGTAATACTATAATATAATAGCCTACATAATATAAAAAGTCTCAATTACAAATTTATGTTCGAGCAACAATTTTGTTTGGAAAGGACATTGGAAAATAATGACCTCATTGGTTTCCTTAGTGTGCCTTTTGTGCATGACTTTCTTTAACAAGCTGAGGAATTCTCTTGCTCAGACCTAACCTCAAATCACTGTTTGAACATAGCCGATTTCTTTGTTTGTTTTTAATCTCTCTCTATATATAAATGAAAGTTTGTCTGTTTTTTCTGAATTTCCACGGAAATTTGCGATATTTGCGCGTTTCAGAATGTTTTATGACGGATGCGCGCAATTTTTTTTGTCTGTCTGTAGACAATTTTTTGTGTCCTTATAACTCGAGAACGGCTGGGTGGATCAACGTAAAATTTGATACTGTTATCCATCAGAGGCACGACACTAATCATTGATGTAACTCTTCTCCGTACCTCTCATAAAAGGGGGCCTACCCCCTTAAAATACATGCTGAAATAGGCGTAGAAGGGTGAGACAAAGCTTATTTTCAGCCCCTCAATGTGAGAAACGAAACTCACATTTTAAGGCCCTAAAACCAACAGTTTTAGAGATATTCCCAGAAAACTAATTTCATTTAATAAACTAATGAAATAATACAAGCCGGTAACCATGGCAACACAATCTCAGGAGTCCATCTGTTTCTGTAAGACGCAATGCCATTGCATTTATTACATTACTGTGAACGTTCGCAAACGGCGATAAGGTTATCACGGAACCAACTTAAGGTGTAAAATTCATCAATACGTATACAATGCCCTTAAGGGGGTCAAGGGGTACTCTAGAATTTTTTCACGCCATTTACACGTGCGGGTATGGTACGGAAGGTCTATGGTATCCCTATCCCTATATTGTTATATTATTATTATTATTATTATAGTTATTATCATTATTATGGCGTACAACGACGAGACAAAGCTCATTTTTAACCCCTTGGTGTCAGAAACAAAACTCGGGGCCCCTAAAGAGCCGTAAAGGGTACCCGAAAACTACATTTTAAGGCTCTAAAACCAACAGTTCCTTAGATATCCCCAGAAAACTAACTTCATTTAATAAACTAATGTAGGAATGCAAGCCAGTAACCATGACAACGATATCTCAAGAGGTGACATCCAACTTTCAATCTATTTCTGCAAGAAGTAATGCCACTCCATTTAATACATTCCTGTGAAAGTTTGCAAATGGATATAAGGTTATCACGGAATCAACCAAAACTGTAAAATTCGTCAATGCGCTTAAGGGGTTCAAGGAGTACCCTAGATTTTTTTCACACAACTTACACGTGCGATATGTCGTACAGAAGGTCTATTATATCTCCAAACAGCAACATTATTTTCAAAAATTCCTTATTTGAAATGTTTTGCTGCTTTTAGGAATTTAGGCCATTGGAGGCTTTAAAAAACGGAATTTTCATGCACCATAAGCCTTTATAATTTATTAAGAGGGCCTTCCTGTGGTTGGGACTTGACACAACGGTTAGGGTCAGTTTGTATGTGACGTGTATTGCGTTCGTCGACGAGGTTTACAATTTTATTTTCACGTCAGGAAGAACACGTTAGGTAAATTTAGTTTGAGAGCACATTTTAACTAATCCTTTTTCTTTGTCGACAAACAGGTTCCAAGCCCCTAACAATAGCAACAGTAGCTCAATTGATAACGTGTGGTTATTAATACCGAAGACCGTTCGAAGAATGGGTACTTCTGCTAGTCAACAATAAATACGAGAATCCCTGCTCACACAAAAATGTTGCCGAAACCACCACGAGGTACCGCAAAGCTGCTTGTCGAATGATTGGGTAAGATATGGCTTTTTTGCACCACAACTCTTCTAGGATTATACCTGATTCATACAAGTCCTTGAAGTTAATGTCATTTTGAAGTTCAATAATCTCGTCTTGAATATTATCAGGGAGATCCTTAGGCTTGACAATGAAAGGATTTCGAATCAGTTTTTTGTTTTATAGCGTGAGTCTCACTGCTACTATATTCCGGGGAATAACAAGCAAATTCATCCTTAAGAGTGCCTAAATTACTGAGTACCGGTACGTGGTGTTGTACCTTGTCTGTAACAGTGGCGTTGTACCCGTCGTCAGCAAGGGTTTTCAAAGTCGGGAAAGGATGAAAGTCTATCTCGTCAACTTTGGCTATCCAGAGATCAATTTTACACAGAAACGCACGAAGTTTGTCCTCAAATACAAATATATTGCCAACATTTTCAAACTTTCCGTTTCCAGAGCCTTGAAGTTGTAACATCAGCTGGTTCAAATGGCCAAACATATCTACTAGATATGCGAGTTGCATCACAAAATTTGCTTCGTTTGTTCCAAGAAATGCTGCATTTTGTCTCAATAAAAAATACGTTTAGCTCTTCTCTCAACTCATATAAGCGTGCCAACATATTGTCTTTTGACAGCCAACGAACCTCAGTACGGTATGAAAAAGTAGTGCCTTGTGCTCAGAGTCTAATGCTGCACACAACATTTTGAAAATACGAGTGTTTAACGCACTACTTTTAACAGCATTCACCACCTTTATGGCCTATTTCATTGGATTCGACAAGTCTTGGCGGAGAGAGAGGAGAGGTAGAGAACAGCGGTGAAAAGCGCAGCACAACCGCTATACAGGCAGACAACTATGCAACTTCAAGTAGGGGTTGTTTGCATCGAACAAAACCAATAATAACCATAATAATTTAAATTAATGGTTGTTGCCCTGTGACGTTCTGGTTGTTTAATGTTGGTGAAAGTATATTTGCCACGATTAAACATAAGTTATGAAAATTATTTTATTTCATACCGGTATTCTAATATCACTTATTTTACAGATATTTCAATTCAAAACTTGCTAGTCATCGCCACGGATACATTCGGACGATTCTTGTTCAACGCACATCGTTTTCGAAATCTCCATTTATTGGCCACTTTTTTATGCATGCTGGTGGACATTTTCTCCTGCGAACCGCTCCCGAGGCTCTCGCGGGCCACCGGTTAAGAACCACTGGTTTTGAGCATAGAGGATGTCAGATATGGCGGTGAACTTGTTAGTGATTCTCGACTATAGTACGTAGTTCCTCCACACGCAGACAGATGTCACTTGCGGTCACTTTCAAGGGTGGAAAGAAATTAGTGTCACTTATAATTGAACACCCCTCGTATTTGGTTCACCCATCTCTTCTTTGGTCTACCAATTCTACAGGGTCATTATATATGTGCGCACGAGTAAACACGGTAAGCTAAGCCGGCTGTGACTGGCGCAGATCACGTCCGCGAGTACCAGGTTCAGCTGGTGGTGGCGCGCTCTGCTGACTCATATCGTTTAGTTCACACGTGTTTTGTCATTCATATGGACATGTATCTGCAAAGCTTAGACGTTAGTGTTGCTTGTTTAGTGAGTATTGTGATTTCCGGTACTGTGAGTGTTGGTCATGCTTAGGCACCAATTCACATTGCGCGAACGTGTGTATATCCATAATTCGTATATGAAAAGCAGAAAATCTTGTTCTGAAACGAGACGAAAATTTCGAATCAAGTTTCCAGGAAGACCTGTGTCTAATGCCAGCGCAATTAGGAGGCTCGCTAAACGATTCAAGGAAACAGGCTCAGTAAATAATAAACGAGTTGACAGACATTCTTTCATCAGAAGATGTCAGGTGTGTATTACAAGAGAGCACTGCCAGGTGGATCGCATCCCTCCTGGCAGCACATTAGGCATAAGCGCACATTATACCCCGTTTAGACGTCCCGGTTGCGATCGCGATCAGGCGCCGATCCAGATTAAGTTGGGACGTCTAAACGCAACAGGATAACATTATCGCGATCAACTTTCTCTCTAAAAGGATCAGCCTGATCCCGTTCCCACGACGAGATAATTGCGTTCGCGGCCATTGCGATCGCCGGTGTGTTCTATCCTCCTGCTGTGTGAGTGAAGTAGGCAGTGGAAATGATGGCCATTTTGTGTTTTGAAAGCGAGAAGTACGTAATGTTGGCCATGATGGTTGTACTTATGTTGGTTGATATCAGATGTATGAACATTGAGAGACACGAAGATGAATGGAGACAAACATTGGTGTGTTTAAACGCTGACAAAAAAAAAAAGCGTTGGGGAAAGTCGACGAAGACGATTAATAAAGACATACATTTATTTTCATAGACATAGAAGGAATTCCGATCGGGCCAAATGACTCTGGACGAACAAAGAAGTATTTATGCAATAAATAGCCTAGACATGTGCATAAATATTTCAAATTTTTTATTTCCACACCAAGAGTAGGCCTTGCCTACACGTCTCCTCAGGATTTGTATATATTTAAGAATATACATTAGCAGGTTGAATTATGTATAAAACATAACTGAAATATTTCAAAACTGGAGGAAACAAACTACTGTAAATTTCTGCCATCACACTTAGAATTCAAAAGTTGGCAGACCTTAGCGATGTCATGCTGTTTTACGCGATTATCCTGTTGTTTCATGATGGGATGTCTAAACACGTACCAATGACAAATGCCGTTGATCGCGATTGGACATTAACCAGATAGAGATAATCGGGATCGCGACCGAGACGTCAAAACGGGGTATTAGGTATAATAATAACTTTATTGCAGCCAAATGGCCATATATAAGATATACATTGAGATGTATCACACTTTTAACTATAGATTACATTTTACAATAGTCCATAAGGGATTGTCCTCGTTTGGTGCATTTGTTGAAATGATATCGCTCGCAATGACCTTCACACAGCTTACAAACGCACTGCTCAGACGGTTCATGATAGCCCTGTCGAGTACATAGCTTGTGGTGAAAACCATGTATTGCCAACCTAGTTAGAGCGCTCCGCATATCATTATTTGGTCCAGACCAGCTACGATTGAGCATGGCATCAGTCGAGTAAAACTCCAGGTCGATGTCTTCTCTTTTCTTCTGCCTAATTTGTAGAAGCTCTTGTTCTTGTTTGGTAGATGGAAGCTGCATTCTGGTTCGTAGATCTTCTATTAGGAATGTCTCAGAGGCTAGTATGTACGCCAGTCTTGAGGGTGACATCTTGGAAATCCCCAATGTTCTTTTTAAAAATCTAGCTTTTACGCTTTCAATGGCTCGGAGATCGGTTACTCTTAGGTGTCCCCAAGTAAGTTCTAGCCCGTAAGTTAGAAGGAGTACCTTAGCGTAAAATAGACTCATAGCCGTGCTTAAAGATAGTCTCGTGGGATCCGAGATATAAATGCTTCTTATGGCTGCCACGGTTCTCTCTCTTACGTGGCATTTGAAAGAATTAGCTGAAGGTTGAAGTGTGATACCCAGATACTTAAATGAGCTCACGACCTCCAGGTCCTCCATTCCGCACTGTAACCTGTCCTTGTTTGCGATTCTTCCCCCTTTTCTGAATACCATCTGGACTGTCTTGCTTTTGTTAATTTCCAAGCTGTTTTTAATGGCGTAATCTTCGAGTTTGTCCATTACGTTTTGTAATTCTTCCCTGTTGTTCGACCCTATAACCATGTCGTCCGCATATACGTAGATTGCCACGGAGGTTCCGTGAGTGATCTTTTCGATGTCTGCCAAGGCGATGTTGAATAGTATGGGGCTTAACGGATCCCCTTGGAGAACTCCATTACTCTGTACTATGCTTGCTGAAGATGTCTTGCCGTCCTGTATTGACACTCGGTTGTATGCCAGGATGTTGTTGATTGCTATAATCAGTGGGTTGTCTTTTCCTATCATGCCGGCTACTTTAGAAAGGAGCATATCTCTATTCAGCAGATCAAACGCCTTCCTGAAGTCTATGAAGATTGCATAGAATTTTCCCTTTGGATGTCTAATGTTCTCCTGTATATTATCAATGAGATTTCTTACTGCATTTAAAGTTCCTCTTCCTTTCATGAATCCAAACTGTATCTGCGGGATCATTGTTCCAGCCGCTGCGACGAGTCTGTTCTCCAGTATTTTTGCAAAGACCTTGTAGATGTTGTTTTCAAGGGCTATGCCCCTGTATGCGTCTGGGTCGTTTCTATCTCCTTTACCTTTGTACAGCATCTTTATAATAGAGTGCCTCCATCCATCTGGGAATTCTCCTGTTGCATAACACTTGTTGAATAAGGTGGTCCATGTGTCAAGCAGTGTGTCACAGGTGTCTTTCAAGTTTTCGTTAAATATCCCGTCAGGCCCCACTGCTTTCTTGTCTTTGGTGGCGAAAATAGCAGTTTTGACTTCCTGCGGTTCTATCGGGTCAGTCAACCTCTCTATTTAACGGATGCCTACGTAAAGGTACAATTCCCGCGAACTGGAGGAAATCGACAGTTAAAATGCTGTACAAAGGGAAAGGGGACAGCGGGGACCCGAACTCATACAGGGGGATTGCCCTTGAGTGCTCGTTATTGAAAATCCTCACAAAATTAATTTGCGAGCGCCTCACGTCCACAATTGAAGAGTGGATACCTGACGAACAATTCGGGGTTCGAAAGGGTAGATCTGCCACACAAGCCATCCAATGTTTACAGTTAGATATTGAGGAAGCGTTAACATTGCCACGGAGAAAACTGCATGCTGTATTCATTGACTACAAAAAAGCTTTTGACACCCTTAACAGATAAATTATCATCGACAAACTTGAGAAATTGGTAGGCGAGTTTAGCTACTTAGCTAGATTTATTAGGAATCTGTTGAGTAGTAACCTAATAGAAATCACTGACGGCATCATCACTTCTGAACCAGTCGAGCAAACGAACGGGGTCCTTCAAGGCGATCCTCCCAGTCCGATATTGTCTACAATAGCAACAGCTGACGTCACTGCAATAGTTACACCCAATGTCAAAATTTATATGTACGCAGACGATATGGTAATGACCTCTACAAGTGCAGAAGACCTACAAATCGCCGTGAACAATGCAGCAGTATGGGCCGAAGATAACGAAATGAGTTTGAACGAGACGAAGACAGTCACTATGTCCTTCAGAAGGGGAGGAAAGCCCGCGACGTTTCATTACAAAGGCACCCCCCTGACTACAGTCTCCCATTTCCGGTACTTGGGGGAGACTATGCTGTGATGCAGACATCTGGGAACGTCTTAACGATGCACGTGAGAGAGAGGCTGGACGCTGCACTTACGGCTACGAGCGACATCGAACATCTACGCAGCCTATCCCTGAAGACGGCAATACAACTTTTTTGGTTAAAAATAGCACCAGTCGCGATGTATGGCCTGGAAATTATTTGGAAACATCTTAGGCATAGACATCTGGCAACGCTGGAAAGGATCACGGCAATGTATCTAAAAAGAGCCTTATGTCTATCAAAGTTCACGCCCTCGCGGCTTGTGTATGTCATGACAAGGGAACTACCCTTTATGGAAGAAGTCAGATTACAGATGCTCCTGCCGCACACACCGGGATGTGGGGAGTGTTTATGTCTCATGCCAGCAAAGAGAAATTACATTTGGCATGAATTTTATACGACGGACGCTATGCATACACAGGACTGGATGCAAGGATCCTACGAGCTGAGACATATCTTGAGGCGCTTTGCGGTCCATGGTCTCCACCACCGGATCGGCATGAGAGATGTCTATCACCAACCAGACGAACTATTCGTGTGCAAGCTTTGTAAGGGTCCTTGCGACAGATACCACGTGAGGACGTGCAAGTGCAGAGAGGTGTCTCTGACGAAATTTTGTGAAAATTAGAAAATATATGGACACCCCTCGGAAAGAAGCATTTACAGTGACAACGACAAAATTTTGTATTAATGATGGTTCGAAAGAACCACGTTCATGCACAGTGTGCGCAATAAAGTATTTATCTATATTCTATATATATAAAAATCAATGTTACGTGATAGTTTGTCTGTATGTCTGTGGGTATGTCTCCTATGCGTTCATATACCATTCGTCCGATTGCGATGAAACTTGGGTGAGATGTTGAGTACACTCCAAGGAAGGTTTCTGACTTAGTAAATCCATTTTACAATAGGTAGCGCACGCGTAGATTCAACAAATGAGCGACGATGCGCGAAGCATTTCAACAAAGTCCCGTATGTGTTCATATACCATTCGTCCGATAGCGATGAAACTTGGGTGAGATGTTGTGTACACTTACGTGAAGGTTTCAAAATTAATGAATACATTTCACAGTAGATAGCGCACAAGTAGATTCAACAAATGAGCGACGACACGCAATGCGTTTCAACAAAGTCCCGTATGCATTCATATACCATTCGTCCGATAGCTATGAAACTTGCGTAAAATGTTGTGTACACTGCAGGGAAATTTTCTGGCTTAGTACATCCACTTTACAATAGGCAGCGCACGAGTAGATTCAACAAATGAGCTACGACGCGCGAAGCATTTCAAGCATTTCGTATACCATTCGTCCGATAGCGATGAAACTAGGCTGAGATTTTGTGTGCACTCCAGGGAAGGTTTCTAGCTTAGTAAATCCCTTTAAAAATAGGTAGAGCACGAGTAGAATCAACAAATGAGCAACGACGCGCGAAGCGTTTCAACAAAGTCCCATATAATTTCATATACCATTCATCCGATAGCGATGAAACTTGGGTGAGATGTTGTGTACACTCCAGGGAAGGTTTCTGGCTTAGTACATACATTTTACAATAGGTATCACACCAGTAGATTCAACAAATGAGCGATGACACGCGAAGCGTTTCAACAAAGTCCCGTATAAAGTCATATACCAGTCGTCTGATAGTGATTTTGGTGAATTGTTGTGTACACTCCAGGAAAGGTTTCTGGCTAAGTAAATCCATTTTACAATACGAAGCGCACGTTTATATTCAACAAATGAGTGACTACGCGCGAAGCGTTTCGACAACGTCCCGTATACGTTCACATACCATTCATCCGATTGCGATGAAACTTGGGTGAGATGTTGTGTACACTCCAGGGAAGGTTTCTGGCTGAGTACATCCATATTACAATATGTAGCGCAAGAGTAGAATCAACAAATGAACGACGACACGCGAAGCGTTTCAACCAAGTCCCGTATGCATTCATGTACCATTCGTCCGTAGCTATGAAACTTGGGTGAGATGTTGTGTACACGTCATGGAAAATTTCTGGCTTAGTAAATCCACTATACAATATGCAGCGCACAAGTTGATTCAACAAATGAGGGACGACGCGCGAAGCGTTTCAACAACGTCCCGTATAAGGTCATATACCATTCTGCCGTTAGCGGTGAAACTTGGGTGAAATATGGTGGACACTCCAAGGAAGGTTTCTGGCTTAGTAAATACATTTCACAGTAGGTAGCACACGAGTAGATTCGACAAATGAACGACGACATGCGGAGCGTTTCAATACAGTCCCCTATGTCTTCATATCCCATTAGTCCGATAGCGATGAAACTTGGGTGAGATGTTGTGGACACTTACGTGACGGTTTCTAACTTAGTAAATACATTTTACAGTAGGTAGCGCACGAGTAGATTCAACAAATGAGTGACGGAGCGCGAATCGTTTAAACAAAATTAGGTATGCGTTCATATACTATTCATCCGATTGCGATGAAACATTGATCAGTTATTGTGTACCCGCCAGGGAAGGGGACTTAGTAAATCCATTTCACAATAAGTAGCGCAAGAGTAGATGCAACAAATGGGTGACGACGCGCGAAGCGTTTCAACAAAATCCCCTATTGCGTTCATATAACATTCTTCGATTGCGATGAAACCTTGATGAGTTATTGTGTACACGCCAGGGAAGGGCTTCGACTTAGTAATACATTTCTCAATAGGTAGCGCACGAGTAGATACAACAAATGAGTGACAGCGCACGAATCGTTTAAACAAAACCCCGTATACGTGCATATACAATTCATCCGATTGCGATGAATCATTGATGAGTTATTGTGTACACGCCAGGGAAGGGTTTCGACTTAGTAAATCCATTTCACAATAGGTAGCGTACGAGTAGATTCAACAAATGAGTGACAGCGATGAAACTTTTGAAAGTTGTTGTGCACGCTTCCATGAATGGTTCTAAATTAGAAAATCCATTTTACGATAGCTTAGAGGCAGTTAACATGTTGTGTATCCAAAAGCACTTCAAGAAACAGAATTTCAACGCCAACACTTTCTTTGATTGGCATTGCAACGCATGCCGGGTACAGCTTGTTTATTATAAAAGTGTGAAAATGTGCGCCACCCACCGGCTGAACCGGGTACGCGCGGCCGCTATCTGCGCCAGTCACAGCCGGTTTAACTTGCCGTGTCTACTCGTGCGCACATTAGGTATAATAGCCCTAGTAGAGGAGCAAAGGGGATCCTAAATAGTGTCATGGATGCCGCGCGAGTCCAACCCAATATCTCGTGAACCAATAATTGGATATCGACGTGTGAGGTGTCATAGGACTCGGGGTGACACCCCTTTTCCTATGGTTGACTCGTTATATATTTTAATTTTTTGGAATTTTTTTTGGAAAGTAGGATATATTTTCAAAACTAATACCGTAATCATAGAACGTTGCGGAATGGCTCAAACGAAAGGTCTTTATACCCTTTATCGTTAAAACAAAACAATATATTTTTAAATTCTTTTCCGAAAGAGTTGAATTTGGAAAGTAGGCTATATTTCCGAAATTATGAATTTTACAAAGTAGTGTGTTTAACTTAAAACAAAGGTCTTTACCCCATCTAGCCCACAAAACAAGTCGCATTTCCCTAGGCCAAAAATGTAGCAGGGGTGTTCTAACGCAGACACTTTTTTTGAAAGTGACTATACCTGGCGTTCGGTTTTTCACCAATATCTCGCGAACCAATGATCGGATTTGGACGTGTGACTTGTCGTAGGACTCGAGGTGACGCTCTCTTTGTTATGCCATGGTTATTTTTATAGATTTACCCAAATTTTAACAAACAGCTAGGTCATCCGTTAATTATATTTCGTGAACCAATAACGCTAGAGACTTTTGTGTGGGCTCAAACAAAAGCTTGTCATGCCCTATTTGCAAAGGACCACGTATTTAGCCAAAATGTTTTGCCAAAGGGCTTAACTAATCGAGGGACCAGTTTTATTTATACGCGAGTGTACCTGGCTTTGGGACACGTGACTATGGGTGACACTTTGGTGTTTTTTAAACTAATTATGGATGAAGGAGTTACTCAGCGTACAGCGTACGCCGCGAGCGTCAAAGCACGCACCGCGACTGTATGTCCCAATTCGACAACGCGATATCTCGCGAACCATCAATCGGAGAGGGTCATGAAACGACTCGTTTTAAGGGTATTTTTCTCATTCTTTCTATGACGCACTCATTTACTCAAATAACCCAAAAAGGCAAGGCCATTGACTTTTGTTTTCCTTGATAGGTCGTGAACCGATAATCGTACATGGACATGTGGGATGTTTTTTGTGTGTCGCGAAACCCCCTATCCCACGCGCATTAATTTATTTAAATAATCCAAAACTGCAAGGTCATTGACTTTTGTTTCCCTGATATTTCGAGAACCTGTAATGTTAGAAAAGCTATTAATTGCTCATTTTAAACGGCGAATTATTGTCTTTACCGCGGATGAGTTATTTTTAGAAACTTGTTAAAGGATTATAATTAGGTAATAATTCATGGATTGATGGGTGACGAGGCAGAGACAGCTTTTCTAGGCGGGAAGAATAACGGGAGGAATAGTTGACATGGAACAGATTTAGGTTGAATGGTAAAAGGAATGTAAGATTTTTATATATTTCGCTCGGTAGCCAGTGACAGACGGGCTCTGTGTAAAGCTGCCTCTCGGACTCACTTTGTTAGCCAGCCTTTGCAGCACATCATCATCATCTTGCACAGTTTCCAGCCACTGGCCGGGTCTGTTTGGAACACAAGCCTCTCCAACGTCTTCTGTCTTCCCACCATCTCTCAGCCTCCACCCTTGTCCAGTCTTCTCCTCTCTTCTTCACGCTTTCTTCCACCCCCTTCAGCCACCTGTCTCTCGGTCTTCCCCTCGGTCTCTTTCCTTCCCACTTCGTCTCATGTACTCTCCTGGGTATCCTCTTCTCCTCCATTCGTTTTACATGTCCATACCATCTAAGTCTAGTTTTCTCTATACCATCCTGTAATGGTTCCTCCTCCATTAATTCTCTGGTCCTCTCATTTCTTATTCTGTCCATCTTTGTAGCTCCAATACTGCTTCTCAAGAACCTCATCTCACTGGCCTGTATTTTGCTCCTCTCCCTTCCTTTCATAACCCAGGTCTCCGAGGCATACGTCAGGATAGGGACATAGTACGTCCGATATATGATCTTTTTGCTGTTCTGAGGGACATCCTTGCTCCATAACATGCTTCTCACACTCCTCCGAAATGCTTCTGCCTGCCTCCCCCGCTCATTTATTTCTCTATCGTTTCTTCCATTGTCTTGTATCAGGCTTCCCAGATACTTAAAACTCTCCACTTTCTTCAGCTGTTCCCCACCAATTGTTATTCCCGTTGTGGTTCTTTCCTTCTTCCTTGTTGTGATCACCATCTCACTCTTATTTATGCTAAATTTCATCCCATATCCTTGTATTACTCCTTCCCACACGTCCAACTGTTCCTGTACCTCCTCCTCCTTGTTTCCCCAAATCATCAAATCATCTGCAAACACCATTGCTTTCATCTTTCCGTCCCCAATTACTTGTGCCACTCGGGTCATTATGTCATCCATCACCACAATGAAAAGTAACGGTGACAGTGCACTTCCTTGTTTCAGGCCGTTTCTTTGTTCCAACCAGTCAGATCTCTCTCCTCCCACTTTCACACAGCTCACGCTTCCCTTGTACATCTCCTTTATCCTCTTTATAGTCCATTTCTCTACTCCTCTATCCTCCAGGGACTTCCATACTTTGTTTCTGCATACACTGTCATATGCTTTCTCAATGTCCAGGAAGGCCATCAGTAGATCTGTTCCATATTCATAGTGCTGTTCTTGTAACTGCCTTACAGCAAAAATCAAATCCACTGTGGACCTTCCTGCTCTGAAGCCATGTTGTTCTTCCCTCATCCCTCCTTCTATCCTTGTCCTAATTCTCTTTTCCAAAACTTTCTCGAAGATCTTTGCACAATGACTCATCAGTGTTATTCCCCGATAGTTTCTGCAATCTGTTCTACTACCTTTCTTGAAGATCGGGACAATGATTCCTTTTTTCCAGTCCTCTGGGGTCTTCCTTTCCTTCCATGCTGTCCTCATCACTCGGTACAGCCACTGTATCCCCACCTCTCCTGCTGCTCTCACCATCTCCACACTCAACTCATCCACACCCGGTGCCTTCCCTCCTTTCATCTTGTTCACTGCATCTTCCACTTCTTTCCATGTTAAGTCCTTTTCTGTTTGCAGTTCATCTTCCTCTTCCCCGATTTCTTCCTCCTCACCATCTTTTCCATTTGGGTTCAGAAGTTCTTCAAAATATTCTTTCCACATTTTCTTCAGTTCTTCCCTATTTTCTATCTCTTGTCCCCTTTTGTTCACCATTCTAACATAATCCGTAGGATCCTTCCGCCTCTTATCTTTCACCATCCCATACAGGACCTTTTTTGTACCTTCACTATCCTCCTCCATCATCTTTGTCCACTCTTCCATCCACTTCCTTCTCTCCTCAGCCACCACTCTCTTCGCCTCCTTCTTTCTTTCCTGGTACTCTTCCCAGTGCCGGCCCTAGGTCTTTTTGTAGTGTAAGCAAAGCACATTTTGGCGCCCCCCCCCCCCCCTCTCCCCACCGCCCTCCTATACTCATCAGAGTACCGTTGTTATTTTACTAAACGTGTTATATGGCCAAATGGTGAAAGGCAAATGGATACACAAAAAATAACTTAAAACCAAACATTTATTTACAGGTCATTATTATTACATAGAATGACAATATTATTATTGTTGATTTTTTGCAGACTGTTGAAATCTTTTAAGATTAAAACGAGATTTTCCTGGCTTTCACATTAGAAAACTCGTTCAGCAGCAAATCTGTTTCCATTTCATTTAACAAATTATTTTCAATAGCCAAAGTAGCTAGTTCACTCAAGTGCTCTTGGCTTAAAGTTGATCGCAAGTATGTTTTTATAAGTGTTAACTTCAAAAAACTTCTTTCTCGGCTGGCCACTGATACAGCGAGCGTTAGCAGAATCCTCAATGCAACAAAAACATTTCGAAAATTTCCACATAACCACGTTTGGTTATAAAAGACAAGACTCCAGACCATCGAACAGACCATCTCCGTTCACATCACAGTCTCCTCCATCACTCAAAATGGTTTGAAGGTGCTTACAGGATTTCTTCAACTCTTGTTCGTTCAAATTCTTCTCGAAGCTAGCAATGTCATAAAGAAATTTGAAACTTTCACTATGGTGTTCCATTAGCTCCCTTAATGAGGCTATTGCTGTGCCAACGACGACAAAGAAGAAGTTAACTTTAAATGCATTTTTTTCCAGAACGTACAACATCATCTTCACTCTCATAGGAGAATTGTTTTTTTTTTACTTTTCTTGGTGAAGTAGGGTTTCTTTTTCAAAGGTAGCATCAACCTCGATTTTTTCTGCTAGTTCTTTTCATCTGTAATGACGCTGTTTAGTCCTTGATCTGATCTCATCTTTTCCAGAAATGATTTTACACTTTTAATGAGATCCATTGAACTTTGTAGGTCATTTGAGACTTTTTGCAACAGTTTACTAACCATACTGGTTTTATGCAGGAACTCATGCCATGTCACTAAGCAGCATGAAAACTTGAAGTTTTGCCGTTTTTTAAGTCTTATGGCCGTGTTCCACCAAATGCATCAAGTTTCTGATCTTGAGAAGCTTCATATAAGGCATCATACAGTTCTTCAATGTGGTACCTCAAAGGCAACAATGCCTCAATTCTACTTTCCCAGCTAGTATTGCAGAGTGGTTTTACTGTCGGACTTGAAACATGTTTCAGCAAAATATTCCATCTTTGAGTAGAACTGAAAAAAAATTAAATATTTCTTGTATAGTGCTGAAACAGTCCACAGCAATGTTGCACGACAGAGCTGCATCATTAATGACAAAGTTCAAGGAGTGGTTCCCACACGGTACATAAAAATCTCTAGGATTTAAATCGAGGATTATCTCCTGGACTCCAACATGTTTTCCCTTCATTGCGGAACCATTGTCGTACCCATGGCCTCTCGTGGCTTTTAAGGGAATGCCTCGTGCTTCTAACTGAGCAATAGCTCTGTGAGGCATTCACCTGAAGAATCTGTAATGGGATCAAAGCCCAAAAAATGTTCCTTAATTGAAATATCCTCATTTGCTAAATTTTTTGCAAATCCTACAACAAGAGTCATTTGCTCGGTGTGGCTAATGTCCGGAGTACAGTCGAATATAATAGAATAGTACGTTGCTTGCTGTATCTGTTGTAAAATGTTAGCTTGAATCTTGGCCGACAAGAAACTAACAAACTCATTTTGGATACTCTTGCTCAAGTAGTGTACGTGTGTTTCCTTTGAACTTACACTTCTCCTCACATGTTCAGCCATAAAACCATCAAATTTAGCTATGTGTTCTACCAGCTTTAAGAAATTTCCATTATTACGTTCAAATATGGTGTCTTTTTTCCCTCTAAAGGCCAATCCTTGAGTTCCCAAAAATTGTACAATACATAGTAGGCGTTTTAGAACTTGATTCCAATGTTCAGTTTCAGCACGAATAAGTCTTTCATTTTCCTCGTCAATAGTTTTTTTAAACGTAAACGTAAAGACAGTTCGCGCCAACATTTGAAGTGTTGAATATGAATAGGGGATTTCTCATGACTGGTCAAAGTTTTGCTCAAGTTTTGCCCGTCAGAATACCCTTGGCCACCAGCAAGAAGAGAATTATCATTTCCAAAAAGTTTGCAAGCAAAGCAAAACATTGCGTTTTTCAATATGGAATATATTAACCAAACCCTGCGGACTTGCTCTCCGTTGCAAAGCTTCCTTGTGTAATGCTTTAGGAAAATCGCCTACCTTTAAGGTCCACAGGAAATTCTTGGTCTGTGACCTGCGCTAGTCCTCTCTCTACAAGAATTTTTCGTACATCATCGTTTATTTTAGGTGGCCATTCTCCACAGTCATTTGAAAAAACTGATGACGTTTCTGCGCTCAGTTTTGGCAAATAAACCACTGACCTTAAATCTTGTATCTTTAGCTATACATAGTTTAAAGGCCGTAATACATAGAGACCTTAAAATTTGCATTCATAATTATGGATACTTGATGAGTACATTAAACCAACATTTTATTAATATTAATAAATATTTCTATTTCTAAAAAATGGTAAGAAAAAAATTTAACATTTCCAAACTGTTAAAAATAAGTAGTATGTATAAACTTTTATAACAATTTTCGTTATCAGGAAGATATGGATGTAGTAATTTAATCAGTATATAAAATTTTGGAATAGTAGGTTCATAGGTTTTATTTGATATGTACTTAAACTTTAGTCAGTTAGTTATTGTTGTTTTAAGGGGCGGAACTACGAGGTCATCTGCCCCGTACTTAAACTTTGAAGAAATCTTCATTAAAAAGCATTGAATCGAAAAAGGTACAGTCTCCCCTTAATACAAACAAATTTAAGGTACCCCTTTTCCTTCTCTGCCTTCTTTCCTCCCTCAACCTAACAGAGGCTAAACCAACAATGGACTACTACTCAATTCCTAAATTTATTTTCTAAATATACAACTTAAGTATAAATTAATACTACTTAAGGATTAGTGCTATAATACTTTAAATAAATTACGAGAGTGTTCACTAAAGTAACGCTATTAAATTAATAATATTATTCTAATTTACGTTATAAGGGTAAATTGTTTATACAAATGCACATCAATTTAGATTAAATTAATTTAGGCATTTAGAGTCGTTATTAAAAAAAAAAATCTAACTTAAAATTATTTACAGTTACACTTACTTGTTTGAGGGATTCTTCACTCATTGATGGTCCAGGCAGCTCTGATATTGGTAACTTGTCGTCATCCTCATCGTTATGAACGGATTCAGCTAACTTAGTTGTTTCGTCGATCATTTTTGCACATGACGATGAAGCCGAAGGCGCAAAAAAAACTTTTCAGCGCTTTAGATTGCTTCTTATCTTCTTTAGAATGCTGCAATATTTTTTACTGTGAAATGCACCTGATGGCTTTTTATTACAGGACATTTCGTGTGTCTGAAAAATCATCTCCTCATGAAAGAAGGGGCAATAACACAGTGCAGCTTACGTCAACACATCTTCACATTACAAACTACAACGATGAGTGAAGGCTGTCAGCTAGCTGGCGATACTGAGCCACTGAGGGGATAAAGACAAGAGACTTATGAGTCAGGCGGACAAGTCGAAGTCATTAGTGGAAGGGGTGTTCTCCCTTTCGTGAATGGCGAGCGGTCATATTTCGACCGAACGGCTCCAGGCACTCCGTAATAGTTCTAAGTTTGTTTCATAAGTAGCATCACCCGTAAAGAGGCGACTCTTTAAAATGGTTATGCTGAATTTTTCAAATATTATTTCGGTTTGCTTGTTAGTGAAATACTAAAGTAAAACTGAAAAGACGAAACATAAACAGAATGGTTATGTTATTTGGTTACATTGTTTATAATGTAAACATTACAGTTTGTTAATTGTAAAAATTAGAATTCGTAATATTTACAATATTACAAACTAGCTCCGGGCGCCCCTAACTTGATATTTCGGCGCGCCGCGGCGCCCACCGTCTCACGGCGCCACCCGCGGCCGCGTAGTTCGCTTATATCTCGCGCCGCCCCTGACTCTTCCCTTGTCTCTACCGTCCTATTTTGATACCACCTCCTAAAGGCTCTATTCTTTTCCCTTACTATATCTTTTGTCTTCTCATTCCACCATGGTGTTTCCTTCCACCTCTTCTTACTACTTGTCCTCCCACATACTGCTTCTGCTGCACCCACTAGTGTCTTCTTAAATCTAGCCCATTCCTCTTCCACCCCTCTTTCTTCATCTGTTGGAATTACTTCCTTTACCATTTTGAGGTACTCGACCCTTCTATCCCCTTCTTTCAGTTTCCATATCCTTATACGTCTTTCCTGGTTCTCAGTCCCTTTCTTCTCCTTACTCCCTCTCAGGTTCATTACCAGTAATCGATGGTCGCTATCCAGGTTCTCCGATGGTATAACCTTGATGTCCGTGATGTTCTTATTTAGTTCTTTCTCATACAGTATATAGTCGACCACCGACTTCCTGGTCAAGTCATCACTGTACCATGTGATTGTGTGGCTCTCTCTTTTCTTAAACCAGGAGTTCCCAACTAGCAGGCTGTTCCTCTGGCAGAAGTCCAACAGTCTCTTTCCTTCCTCATTTCTTCCACCCCAACCCTCTGGTCCTAGAACACTCTCATAACCTTGTCTTTCTCTTCCTACATGGGCATTGAGGTCCCCCATAACAATCATATTTCTTCCTACCAGCTGCTTCTGCAATTCCTCTTCAAACTCCTCCTTCTCTTCAGAAGCGCAGCCTACTTGTGGAGCATATACTTGCACTATTTCTACGGTCTCTCCCCTGAGTGCTACTTTCACTTTCATCATCCTATCACTTATTCTCCTCACTTCTTCTTTCAAACCATCTCGTACTACTACTCCCACTCCATTCCTCTTTCCCTCTTCGTTCCCACTCCAGTACAGTCTGTAGCCTTTTCTCAGTACTCTCCTTCCTTCCCCTTTCCACTTTGTTTCTGCCAATCCCAATAAATCCAACTTCCTTCTTTCCATCATATCCACTATCTCCTCCACCTTCCCCGTCAGCGTTCTTAGGTTTAAAGTTCCAAATCTTAGTCCGTGTGTACAGCCGTGTCGTCGTCTATTAAATCCATCCTGTCCGAGGCTCGTTCCATTTTTGAAAGCATTTGGTTTAATCCACTACTGGCTTGCTGGGCCTATCGTAGCTTCACCAGAGCCCCGTTAGCCGTCACTTTTCAGGGTTCCTGTAGGTCCTTCACAGCTACCGTAACGGTCCCGGGGCACACGAAGTCCCCACTGTACTTCGCCCCTACAGGCAATCCCCTACTTTGTGCCGTTGCCCGTCTCCCACGACGTGGACGAGGGGTTGGACTTATGGGAGACCCTTTGCAGCACAAGGTGATAATTCTAATCTAAGGAATGCGCTGAGGTGCATGGGAACATGCGTGACATCATCGCCTACCCTAGCGAAACATGAACCGACCTGCATAGAGTAGTGGGAACTGCGAAGGTATACCATGCCGGACGTAACTTGCTAAGTCGTGGGAAACTGCTGATTACACATCCTGAGTGACTTATCAATACTTGCGTGTTAAATAGTATTACACTTACTGGTCTAGCGAATAGACGTATACTGTCGAGCTCTGTACTGTGTTGTGAACTGAACTTTGGAATAAAATATTTTTGTTTACGGTAAGTACGTATTAATGCTTATTTTAATGATGTAATGCTAATAAACCTTAAAGTTTTTATTTACTGATATTTATTGATGGATATTATTTATTTGTTTGCAGATATTGTTGACGATTGGGGCATTGATGTACCTGGTGCAGTTAGTGGCGTGATACGTTGATATCTTTTTGAGAGGTAAGTTTTTTATTAATGGTGTTTCGTTATTTAATGCGCATTAATGTTTAAATTATTGATTGGAATTTATTGATTGATTTATTTTGTGTTTTAGATAATTTTTGTCTACGATACCCTGCTGTATGAGAGAAAGAGGGAGAGAGACTATTACACTCTTGAGCATACGAGAAAGGGAAAAGCAGGCTTTGTGAGCTAAGATAAAATCCTTGTTTTTAATAAACTGTTTTTCTTTGATACCATGTTTTTTATGGAGAGCATATTTTAATTTGAATTCATGTATTCATAGTGGTTTGTTTTATTTCTTTTTAGATAACTGGAAAAGATCTACCGCTACAGCTGAAAACCCGAAAGGCACTAGTTAAAAACCCCTACTTTAAACCATTGGCTGTTTAACAGTCGACTGTTCAAATCTCAAGTAAGACTAAGTTTCAATTATGGCATATTCCCCCACCGCTAATAGTTAAAACTGGGAACCGCTAGTCGCTTATATTTCAAAATTCGTGTTTGGTCGGGTCAGGTGGTAAAAGGTCATGAATGTTTAATTCCCAAATAATTTTTGAAATCTTGCTTTTTAATTCTAGTGAGGAAATTTGTAAAGCCCAAAGGTTGCATACAGCTTTAAAAGTGAATATGAAACTCGTGCGCGATGACGTGGAACGTAAAGAAAATATATATTTGTGTAGCAAAAATGCAAGTGCTTTTCATAGCTCACAATTTGGAACAGTGGTATGAATCACACGTTGTGAATGACTTGCTAACAAATTTGATAAACTGCAATTCATTACCTACCCATTACCGGGGTGATGACTGCTTTCTTGGTCGGTGGCTGTGTATTTGCAACCGGCACAAGACCATAATGGATGTCGGCCAAAAAAGTACAAGGCCATGTTTGATTTTAATACAAAATTTTAATTTTACTTACGTGTCATTGTCTTTGGACTTAACTAATATTCACAAGTTTGAACAGGATAATTTTGACTTTTCTTTTACGGTTTATGGCCTTGATGGTGATGAAATTATGAGTCCTCTTTATGCTACGAAAGAGCAGAAGCGACATGACATTCATTTTTTTATATATTTGTGAAAGGGGGATGAGAATGACTGCGGCCTAATTAAAAATTTAAGTAGATTGTTTACTGTTAGTGGCGACATACAGTTTTTTTAAGGTAAGTTTATTAATGGTGTTATGGTTTTTTAATGCTAATTAACGTTAACGATTTCTTTATAAGTATTTATTGATTGATTCATTGATTATTTTGTTTTGTTTGAGGTGGGGTAATACACCACTAACGTAGTGAACAGTTTGTGAACAAGCATACGTTATGCTTTAAAGTACTCTGTGCTCTTGTGAAACGTTAATAACTTGCAATAAAAGTTTTATTATAACACATGGCTTTAATACCAAATACAAGAAGTGAGTAAGTGGATTTAGCACCTGGGTTAAATTTAAAATCGGAAATCGATCGTTGGTTGAGGTTTGAATCTTGGCCTGTACGCTTTTTGTCACCACATACACTTGCTGCAGCTGGTTTTTACTATTTAAACCGAGAAGATGTTGTACGGTGCGTATTTTGTTGTGTTGAACTTTCGCACTGGGAAGAAGGGGACGATTCCTTTCGAGACCATTTGAGATGGTCACCTTCTTGTCCTTACACGTGGTGTATTCCTTGGAATACACGATAAGACAGAGTGAGCTTTTGCTGCTCTTTGCTTTATTTCATTACTTCCTTTTTCGCAAACACCAACAGTGATTTCCTGGTTTTTCTTTGTTTGTGCACTTTGCTTATATTACCTGTAAGTCTGTTCTAGATATATATCTTCCATGATAAACCTAGCGTCATCTAGCAGCGAATCTCTGAAATTCCTCAATTTTTCCATGTACAAGAGGACTTCCTTACCAATCTAGCCACCAGATCTCGTCGCTATCGCCAGCTATCATCTCCGTGATCAAGAGGACTTCGTCTACATACCCATCCACCAGGCTTCGCTAGTGACGCCTGCTATCAACTCTTTGAAGACCATTTCATCAAGATACTTAATTTTTGCAATGTTTGTCATTCTTATGTATATTCCTTTGTCTCCTACCCCCACTCTTTTTCCTTCCTTGGTCCCTCCGCGCTTCGTTGAGCTGGTCTCACTTGTGCTTCAGTCGTCAAGACCTCCAGTTGGAGCCTAACTAGGGCTCGTCTCCTCTCCTCGAGAGACAAACTTTTGAATCGGATGCCATGTCCATATCTTAACTAACGGTCGCCTGGATCGCCTACTACAGAAATGAGCTAAGTACTATGTTCTTCAACATATTTTAATTGCTTTTAATTATCTATACGCTTTTAATACCGTTGTATAGACAGTGAGAAGTTGCTAAATGTTGTATAATTGCAATCTTCGCGGGATTTTCGATGTCAGGCTTTGTCTATCTAAGACAGCTAATCTTGTAAAACGAAGCAGCATTTTTTGTGCATGTTAACTGAGAATGAGCTCTCACACCGTGGGATTCTTATTAAACTAAATACTGTCTATAGAAAACTTAGCTCGTTCCACCGCTGGACTTTATTTGCCCAATTCAACAGTTATGATTGTTCTGGAATTTTCCACGCCAAACAATTCATCTACAAGCTAAACCTTCTAGTATTTTCCACTGACATATGGGAATACTTTTTCTAACCAAGGAATTTTCTTTATGAACATCTAATCAACACCTAATTTGTCTTCCTTCGTGGGAATTTGTCCGCTGCATTCAACTATAACCTACAAATCTTTCAAGGCAATAGACTCTCTCAAACCAAAATGCAACTAGTTATTTTACACCACCGCAATAACTTTCCTTTCTATAAACTTTCTGTGCTATAATAGTGAACTTTTCAACCACGTCAATAGACTATAGTAAAACCAGTGCTCGTTCAACTTCTCATCCGCGCCGCGCTCGTCCGAGAAAAATAAATAAGGCCAAGAACTTTCTCCACAAAGTTCCTATTTCCTCTTCCTCAACCACTCTTTACTAACAAATTAGGTTAATCCTTAAATTTATGTCTATTTCAATGAGGCCTCGCCAAACCATAGGCGCCCTACCAACTTTTCTCCATTTATAACTTATTCATTCTGTTTAAATATCAGCAGTTAGACACTGCATATTAATCTATTTTCTTTTCTTGCTAGTACAGGAATTGTTTATGTTCTAATACTCAACTTTTCATTAATCTCATTGATCCAGGTTTCACGAAAGGGTAACTGGCCCCATTTTCCTCGTGATCCTGTTTATACATAGAAGTTCTAGAAACTTCTTCTTAATTTTTCTCTTCAGGTTTCACAATAAGTGATCTGCCCTATTTGTATAAATTATAATTGTACTTTCTGCATAAATATAAGAAGTAATAGGAACTTCTATTTAATTTCTCTCTCTCTTTTTTGTTGTTATAATTTCGAAGCTGTTATTTGTTCATACTTTTAAGATGCCTGGTTCGGCCACTGTCTTGGCAAACCAGTTTTGAGTATCCCTATTTGTTTCCACTCTGTGTGGTTGTACATATCTTTATTATTTGTCTTCATTGTATTTATTCATTGTCAAGTTTGTTTTGTTTATGTTGGTTAGTTGTCATGATTCATTTGTTTTGATTACATGTTGTATTCCCACTGCCGGTGTTTCCAGTGGGATATTTTTGCTTAGAAGGTATTTTGGTATTCTAAGTTGGCCACTTTAATTCTTCTTTTTCTTTGTATTCTCTCCGACTTGTCTTTGAACTCTCTACTGTGATTGGCTGCTTTCAGCCTATCAGAGGCTTCCGACTTGTCTTTGAACTCTCTACTGTGATTGGCTGCTTCCAGCCTATCAGAGGCCTCCTTGCTGTTTGTAGCGACCAATCACGTGTTTCTTCTTCGTTCTCTAAGCGTGTAGCCATTACAGAAAGTTGTGCTTAGACATTGGTTGTGATCTATCGAGGAATATCCAGCTAATCATTTCTATAATTGGTGCTATCTTCATAGTAACCGTGCTTAGTAATCATGTCCTATGCACATGATTCATATTTTGTTAGGGCAGTGACATTATGGTGATTTTAGGTCTCATCAGACCATGCTTGTTATAGCTACGCGCCATGTTGACGAATCCTTCAATCCGCGGCGTCGGATAGCTTGTTGTAACATGTTTAATTCTGACCTTCACCTATTGCCTAACAATTTGTCATCACGCGTATGAATATGATTTTGTTTCGTGTGATAAGTAATTCATCGTTTGTCTTGAGGCTTGTGCTACAAGGCTATGCGCTATGGAGGTTGACGCTGGACTCAACTACTTTACTATTGTGACAATACCGTGTGATTGGCATATCCCGGTATTTGTATGACATCAACTACTTTGACTTCCTGCGTTTCACACATAATTTGTTTAATTAACAATTCATTTTGGGCTTACGGTATCGGCGCATCACTGTAAGTCAGTCCTGGTTCGACGACACATTCTCGTTCCATGCGACCTGTTTTTTCATTATTTGTTGCAACTCCACTTGCGTTGCATATTCAAACTATACCATTCTTTGGAACGCTTTGTATTGCATGCCGCTCCTTGATGTACTGATCTGCAGCTACGTTCAAGACAATTTATGTGTTTTAGGCTCAAGCCTTACGTGTGTTAATTCCATGCGAGTGTTTCTTCAATTGTGTAAATTTGTGCCAGTGTTTCTCATATATTTGTGTGACACCTTTGAATATTTATTTTATGTGCCATCTATTTGATAATATATCTTATTATTAGTTATTGTTTGTGTTGTGTCCTTTATGCCTTCCTGGACCTCCTTATTTGGAGACAATAATATTGTCTGGTCCTCCACATGTTTGCTAAATTGTTATGCGACCTTTTATAAAGTCAACCCTTTTTATCATTACATCTTTATCTAATGCTTTGGCCAACAAACCCTTATATATGTCCGCTATTAACAGAATACTCTTGGTGGGTTGTTGACTTCCCGCGTTGGCCATTACATTATTTGGTCCTCTCCGGGCCGGATATTGAGCTGTTTACTACTTTGAATTATTAAGCATTGTTTTGGCCATGTTGGGCCCTTGTTTCTTGCTATTTCACCAGGAAGGCCATAAATTTAACATTGTATACGTTCCCATTAACTTCCCAAGGACACAATACAGTATTCTATGTTCAGATGTTTGTTTACAACTTAATCGAGACCATTGTCTCAGTGTTTATTTTTTGTGTCAGTTAGTTGGTTGTGTTAGTTAGGTGTGCAACTCTGGTAATTACATCTAGGCGGGCAATCCTAAAGTCATTATGGAGGATGCCCAAAAGCGAGCTTTAGTTAGGAAGCGTGCAGCCGCTAAGGGCATGCTTACCTCACAAGAAAAAGTAATTAGCAACTTTCAGGACATTACAGAAGAGCAATATCAAATGTTAGTGTTACGCAAACACAAATGCGAGGAAATTTATAAACAATATAACGAAGCGCAAGTCGCTTTAGAGGATATTACAGACAATATCGACGAAGAAACAGCTGAACGTTGTGACTTCGAAGATAAGTATTTTGAGTTGATGGTTAAAATTAAACTACATTGTGACAATTTCAAAAAATCCAACACTACAGACAGTGATAACCCTTTGAATAATTTGCAGAGTGCACAATTTCCTAATGCCAACGTAGCTGCAGCGCATATAAAGTTGCCTGAAATTCAAATTCCGCAGTTCAGTGGCGACTTCACAGACTGGCTGAATTTCAGAGATAGCTTCAAGGCCATAGTAATTGATAACCATGCTCTTTCTGATGTTGATAAGTTCTACTACCTTAATTCTAGTCTTAGTGGCGAGGCTAAACTCCTCCTAAAAACATTACTGTGTCAGATGAAAACTTTATGGTCGCATGGAACTTGCTGACAACTCGATACAATAACATTAGGCTCATAGCGCACAACCATGTCACCAAGCTTTTCAAGCCCCCTGCATACGGTAATGATTCAGTGTCCTTGAGTGCCATCATCGACCACTTTGTTTCTCATGTCAATGCGTTAGAAGCTTTGGACTTTAACGGGGTCCCTCTTCAAGACCTGTTATTGTCACATTTTATATTGGAGCTACTAGATAATGATAGCATCCGTGAATGGGAGAATCATGTTGATTCTGGGAGAATTCCCACTCTCCAGGACTTGGTTAGCTTCCTAGAGAAAAAAAGCAAGGTACTGGAAATAACTGAAAAGAATGGGTCCAGGCCTGCTTTACATACTGCTGTAACCAAACTTAAAGCTGAAGGTCATTCGCCTCAGAAACCCATGTTAACTACTACCAAATTTCGTTGTACATATTGTAGGAGCATTGATCACCAAATGTCGAAATGTGGTACCTTTATTAAACTTTCGTCCACAGCCAAATGGGATTTTGTCAGGTCTCGAAAATTATGTTACAATTGTTTGCGTAATTTCGAGCCTAATCATCAATGTTCGAAGTACTCTTGTAACATTTGTTCCCGAAAACACCACACTCTTCTTCACTATGAGCCCTCCAGTGGCACTAGTAATGATGCATCTCGAGCTCATGCTAACGTGGTAAACACGAGTTGCAGTAACGTCGCTCGTGACAATCAATTTTCAAGGACGCTATTACCCACTGCCAAGTTGAATATATTAGCTGGCAATGGCTTACGTGTACCTGTCACTGCACTACTTGATTCTGCATCAGATTGTACCTTAATTTTGTCACACTTAACTAAGAAATTAAGACTCCACACCAAACCTATGAAGGTACACATTCGCGGTGTTGGTCAATATCAAAGCACTGCTACTGTTGTTGCTGATGTGAACGTTTTTGCCTGTGCTACTAATTGGTCTGCTAAGCTTGAATGTCTCGTGGTTCCCAATATTGCACTTGAGCTACCCGCTGCTGGTTTCGACACCTCTGAATGGAATATTCCTTCACATATTGATTTAGCTGATCCTGATTTCAATTGCACTAAATCTATTGACCTTGTTCTTGGTGCAGAATATTTCTTTGACCTGTTATGTCCTGGTAAAATCATACCAGTTGGTGATTTGCCCATCATTCAAAATACCTCTGTGGGTTGGGTGTTTTCTGGGAGGCTGCCCAGTGCAAGCACCTCGCAACCATCGCACGTGGTATCAGCACTTACACTCTCACGCCCTCATGTAGAACAACAGCTGGAAGCGTTTTGGAACGTTGAAGAAGTTGAAACCCCAGTGTTGTCTGTTGACGAATCCATATGTGAAGAACACTTTGTTGCTACTACCACTCGCCAAGACGATGGTAGATTTGTGGTTAGACTCCCTCGCAAGGTAGACTCGGAGCCTCTAGGTGCCTCTCGCTACGCTACACTAAATCGTTTTCACTCGTTCGAAAGACGTTTGGCTCGTAACCCTGAGTTAAGGTTAGAATACACTGAATTCATGCATGAATATCTAGCCTTAAGCCATATGCAAGTCGCTTCCCACCCGATTGATGGTGAAGTTTACTACATTCCCCATCATCCTGTTTTCAAGCCGCACAGTACTTCTACAAAGCTCAGAGTGGTATTTGATGCTTCGATGGTTACTACGTCTGGGTGCTCCCTTAATGATACCTTGTTGGTGGGCCCTGTAATTCAGCAGGATTTGTTCTCTATTTTGCTTCGGTTCCGTACTCACTTGATAGCGTTTGCAGCTGATCTGAGTAAAATGTACAGACAGATTCTTGTAGATCACAAAGATCGTGACTTACAGATAATATTTTGGAGAGACTCTCCTTCAGACCCAATAGTAGAATATCAATTAAACACTGTTACATATGGTACTGCCCCAGCATCCTTCTTAGCCACTCGTGTGCTAAAGGAGCTCGCCCTCACTGATGGGACAGCTTTTCCAGCTGCCACTCAGATTGTTTTAAACGACTTCTATGTTGATGATTGTATCTCGGGATGTGATTCCGAGCATGACGCACTCATTCTGTATGATGAATTGACCCTTCTTTTGAGATTAGGTGGTTTTGAACTGTGTCAGTGGAGTTCAAACTCCATGACTCTATTAGATAACATTCCTCTTGATCATCAAGAGAAACAACAACTCCGTAGTTTCGGCGATGGTGAAGAAACAGTCGCCAGAACGCTAGGACTTTATTGGCAACCTATCGATGACTTGTTGTGGATTCAGTCACCTATCGTGAACTGTGACACTTCAATTACCTTTACTAAGCGTTTATTTTTGTCCATTGTTGCCTCTATTTTTGACCCCTTGGGTTTAGCGTCACCTATTGTGGTTGCTTGTAAGATTCTCTTCCAAGATTTGTGGATTCACAAACTCGGTTGGGATGACCCCCTTCCAATGGAAATCGCGCAAGCTTGGCTGAATGTTTATAGCAATTTACCTGCGATTTCTGAGATTTCTACTCCACGTTTGATTAAGCCTGCTTCAGAAATCAAATCTATGCAACTTCATGGCTTCTGCGACAGCAGTCAGCAGGCCTATGGAGCTTGTCTCTATTTATTGTCAATTGATACCAACGGCATCGTCACTGTTGCTCTTGTGTGCGCTAAGTCGAAGGTTGCTGCTCTTAAACAGTTGTCTTTGCCCAGACTTGAGTTATGTGGTGCACTTTTGCTTTCCAAATTGCTTGCAAAGGTGCAACCCGCTTTGAACTTGCCTATTGAATCCGTCTATTGTTGGACAGATTCCACTATTGTTTTGTCTTGGTTGACTTCGCTCCCCTCAAAATGGAAGACCTTTGTAGCCAATAGAGTTGCTGAAATACAAAGGCTTACTGTTCACTGCGCCTGGAAACATGTCTCTTCCCGTGACAATCCAGCCGACATAGTTTCCCGAGGCTGTATGCCCTCAGAATTGAAAAATAATCAGCTATGGTGGTATGGTCCAGCCTGGTTGAAGGCCTTTACAAGCTCCAGTACTTTAGATATCTTTGACACTCCTGTGTCCGAATTGCCTGAGTGTAGAATTTCGTGTGCAAATGTATCTAAACCTGTTGACATTGATTTTTTAAACAATTTTTCTTCCTACACGAGATTGTTGAGGGTCATAGCCTACTGTATTAGGTTTTTCTCTAATTGTAGAAATACCACTAGGATCAGTGGTCCACTCACTGCCATTGAAATTGATGTTGCACTACTTACATGTGTGAAAATGATTCAAGCTCAGTGCTACTCTACTGAACTTGCTGCTCTAATGAAGAATGAGCAAGTGCCATCCACTTTCACCATCAGCAGTTTGCACCCTTTGCTTCACTCTGATGGCACTATTCGTGTGGGAGGCCGTTTGGAATTGGCCGACCTTCCATTTGATACAAAACACCAGATACTTTTGCCCAATGACAATCATTTCACTAAATTCTTGGTCAGACATACCCATTTAAAGTTGCTTCATGGCGGGGTCCAGGTTGTGATTGCGACTATCCGACAACGCTTCTGGATACCTTCACTACGAAAACTTGTTCGTAGCCTATCTTGCTCTTGTGTTACTTGCGTGCGCTACGCTGCACGTCCTTCTGAACAGTTAATGGGTCAACTCCCAGCTGTTCGCCTCCATCAAACCTTTCCCTTTAATCACGTTGGTGTTGATTACTGTGGTCCATTCACTATCAGGTACGGTGGCCCCAGGTCAAAGGTCTCGACTAAGGCCTACATCGCAATGTTCGTTTGTATGGTTACGAAGGCTGTGCACACTGAAGTCGTCACTTCCCTCTCCAGTCATGCTTTCGTTGTAGCCTTTACTCGCTTCTGCAGTAGAAGGGGTGTTCCCACTCAAGTGTATTCCGACAATGGTACCAACTTTCAAGGCGCACAGTCTGACCTTGCTGATCTTGGTTCGTTGCTCTCCGCTGCAGATTTTCAATCTTTTGTTCAAGATTCTACCTCATCGCTACTAATTCAGTGGCACTTCATTCCTCCTAGTTCTCCGCATTTCGGTGGAATTTGGGAATCAAACATCAAATCTTTGAAATCTCATTTAATAAGAATCATGAAGGCTCAAGTACTTACGTATGAAGAATTGACCACGCTCGTGGTGCAAATTGAAGCCATTCTAAATTCTAGACCCATTTCGCCTATGACTGAGGATCCTACTGACTTGTGCTATCTCTCGCCAGGTCACTTTCTGGTTGGACGACCTTTGAATGCCTTGCCCATTCCTGACGCTTCTGAAGTGCACATCAATAGGTTGTCTAGATGGCAATTACTTCAACAGATTATGACTTCATTGTGGCGTAAATGGTCCACAGATCATTTACTCTCCCTTCAACAACGTCACAAGTGGAACCGTGTGTCTCCTAACCTCAAGGTTGGCACGCTTGTGCTTATTATGGATTACAATGTTTCTCCTACTTACTGGCGACTTGGACGCATTCTTGAGGTTCACTGTGGTAAGGACGGCCTAGCTCGTGTGGTCTCTCTACACACCACCTCTGGACTTTTGAAACGTCCCATCGTCAAGGTGTCTCCCTTGTTGCCGCATAACTAAACCCTCTTGTATTTCATAAACAACCTGCCTGTTGTTTCTGTGCGGGCAATATGGTTCGGCCACTGTCTTGGCAAACCAGTTTTGTGTATCCCTATTTGTTTCCACTCTGTGTGGTTGTACATATCTTTATTATTTGTCTTCATTGTATTTATTCATTGTCAAGTTTGTTTTGTTTATGTTGGTTAGTTGTCATGATTCATTTGTTTTGATTACATGTTGTATTCCCACTGCCGGTGTTTCCAGTGGGATATTTTTGCTTAGAAGGTATTTTGGTATTCTAAGTTGGCCACTTTAATTCTTCTTCTTTTTCTTTGTATTCTCTCCGACTTGTCTTTGAACTCTCTACTGTGATTGGCTGCTTTCAGCCTATTAGAGGCTTCCGACTTGTCTTGGAACTCTCTACTGTGATTGGCTGCTTCCAGCATATCAGAGGCCTCCTTGCTGTTTGTAGCGACCAATCACGTGTTTCATCTTCGTTCTCTAAGCGTGTAGCCATTACAGAATGTTGTGCTTAGACATTGGTTGTGATCTATCGAGGAATATCCAGCTAATCATTTCTATAATTGGTGCTATCTTCATAGTAACCGTGCTTAGTAATCATGTCCTATGCACATGATTCATATTTTGTTAGGGCAGTGACATTATGGTGATTTTCGGTCTCATCAGACCATGCTTGTTATAGCTACGCGCCATGTTGACGAATCCTTCAATCCGCGGCGTCGGATAGTTTGTTGTAACATGTTTAATTCTGATCTTCACCTATTGCCTAACAATTTGTCATCACGCGTATGAATATGATTTTGTTTCGTATGATAAGTAATTCATCGTTTGTCTTGAGGCATGTGCTACAAGGCTATGCGCTATGGAGGTTGACGCTGGACTCAACTACTTTACTATTGTGACAATACCGTGCGATTGGCATATCCCGGTATTTGTATGACATCAACTACTTTGACTTCCTGCGTTTCACACATAATTTGTTTAATTAACAATTCATTTTGGGCTTACGGTATCGGCGCATCACTGTAAGTCAGTCCTGGTTCGACGACACATTCTCGTTCCATGCGACCTGTTTTTTCATTATTTGTTGCAACTCCACTTGCGTTGCATATTCAAACTATACCATTCTTTGGAACGCTTTGTATTGCATGCCGCTCCTTGATGTACTGATCTGCAGCTACGTTCAAGACAATTTATGTGTTTTAGGCTCAAGCCTTACGTGTGTTAATTCCATGCGAGTGTTTCTTCAATTGTGTAAATTTGTGCCAGTGTTTCTCATATATTTGTGTGACACCTTTGAATATTTATTTTATGTGCCATCTATTTGATAATATATCTTATTATTAGTTATTGTTTGTGTTGTGTCCTTTATGTCTTCCTGGACCTCCTTATTTGGAGACAATAATATTGTCTGGTCCTCCACATGTTTGCTAAATTGTTATGCGACCTTTTATAAAGTCAACCCTTTTTATCATCACATCTTTATCTAATGCTTTGGCCAACAAACCCTTATATATGTCCGCTATTACCAGAATACTCTTGGTGGGTTGTTGACTTCCCGCGTTGGCCATTACATTATATGCCCTTATAGGAATTCTTAAAGTTCACACATTGTACCTGACCTATTGTTTAACTTTGATTACGTTAATTTTCTTAAATTTTCAATTTGTTAATCTTAGCACCATTTTAAAATCTTATGCAGATTTTAGTGCTTATAAAAGGTTCCAAACCAAAAACATTGTCAATTGCCTAGTGCAACCTTTAAATCATTTAGGAGGTCTGAGACCTCAATGGTTTAAGAAATCAAATTATACATTTGTTAAATTGATCATATTCTACGCATTGTTAAATAAATCAAACTATATCCTTTTTGCTTCATCATTTTCTATAAAATAACGATTAGGCAAGATCCTGTCTTCCCCGACTCTTCCTATAGGCTTATATTTAAAAAACTCAAAAATCAAATTAATAACGGTTCCACTATTTGTTGCATTTGAGCAAGAACTCTTAGTCACAAACTTATTAAAGCCTCTCTTAGCTTTGATAGCTAATTCTAACTCGCCAGTAAGGCAAGTATAGCTAGCTCTGCCAGCTTCCTGCTTGTTGAGTTTTTCTCTACACCTTATGGTTGGATTTCCAAATTTAAGTTTTTCTCATTGTCTAAAGTTTAGTCGGCGCATGCTGGGTAAAAGCTTAGCCATTCTTAAATGCAACTATAGGTGCTCTTACCAAAATTATTCCCAAGGGTATAATTGCCTCATTGCTACTCTTCCTGGAGACATTCGGTCGCTCCTTAGAAATTCTACAATTTCAAGAACTAAAACATCACGGCTAATTCAAATTGTTTGCATTCTTCAAAATATTTGTTTTAAACAAACTCCTTTGAAGGGATACATAGTAAACTCATCATTTCTTTCTTTGCCAGACCACCACCCTTCCTCATAGTAGCCGAATCTTGGCTTGTAAGGGAAGGTACTATCAACTCTCGCCGGCAAATAGCCCATGCTCCAGCCGCATTTCCCGTTAGCTACGTCCAGGTCCATACCCACTTTAGGTGTTTCACGGGCTTTGCGGTGACACTCGTCTCTAAACATTGTCTTTGTTTGGTGTTGGACTCTCGTCCTATTATCCACACTTGTTCCTTAGTCCGAGACCCACTTCCCTTTACTTTTCTCTTCATCTTCCCTTGGGGGTGAGGTTAACTTCTAGCAAAAACCTACCCAACATGCTTCGAAAGAAAGTGGGAAACATACCAGTGGATCCATTTTACCGAACCACAAGTCCATCCGCTAGTACTTTCTTTGCTTAATCACGAACAAATAATAATAATGATGAATTACCAGCCAACAGTAGTGTCAATATAAGTGGTCCATATGGAAAGGACTGTGTTGAATTGTCATCTGCTTTTGAAAAATTGGGATTTCGCAAGACTAAAGCGCTAGCACATCCAGAGTACTGGTCTGTTGAAAAACGTTCAGAATCTTATAAACATGTTTGACCCAGGGGCGTATATAAGGGGGGGGGGGGGTGCTAAGGGGGCTCTGGGTACAAAATACAATGTATTTCACAGTACTTTTAAGAAATGCTTATCAATTTGTAAAATTTGTTGAATAAATTAACAAGTAATCCATTTAGATACTTGCCATTCATACTCCACAGGCTATAATAGAACATTCATTAAGTACTCACAATTTTCCAGGATAGTCAGCCCCTCCCGAAAAAATTGTATATACGCCCCTGGTTTGACCATCAATATTAAAACACCTTTCAAGAGCTAAGTGATGCTGGATTTTTTATACTGGTGAAGGAGGCAAAACAATATGCTTTCATTGTGGATTTGGTTTAAAGGATTGGCAGATGACAGATAACCCTTTTGTGGAACACCTTCGTTGGTTACCTAACTGTAGATACATTGTGTTGCTTAAGGGTCAGGAATTTTGTCAACACTATTCGTGAAGAAAACATCATTGCTGCTTAAGACATAAAAGTGCCTTCAGAGCTAGAACAACTGGTACAAATACATCAGGCTGAAAAAAAGACGTGTTTCACCAACAGATACAAAAGTGTGACCAACATTATGTAAAATTTGTTATCAAGAAGAGGGGGAGCGTGATGGCGCAGTGGCTTAGCTGCTCGTCTTTCACCCAGGCTGCCGGGGTTCAAATTCTGGTGACAGCGGGGTGGAATTTTCAACTGAAAAATCACGTGCCGTCAGGAAGGGCACCCGGCCTTAAATCTCCGGCCAAAACCAAAATGAGTCTGGTTGGCTCCGGCGACCCCAATTAATTGGGAAAAGCCGAAGAAAGTTTGTTATCAAGAAGAACTAGGTGTTGTATTTTTTGCCTTGTGGACACTTGATAGCTTGTGTCAAGTGTGCATTAGCACCTAACACTTGTGCTGTATGCAGAAAAGTAGTATCTGCTACAGTTAGGACAATTCTTGCCTAAATAGTATAATTTATTAACAATACATGTTGCAATGAATAATATGTATATCCCCATTATTACAAGCTGTTTTAGACTGTAATAGATATGCTTTTTTGTTTTGTTTATAGACTACTACAATAAATGTTATGAATGCTATGGGCCAAGCATGTGGATTAGAGGGAAGGAAGTTGAGTGAATTACCAACGCATATTCCATTCCGCATTATCAACATTCAGAAATTGAAAACTGCGTATGGTGATCGTGTACTTTTTGTGTGTGGGGAATTTTGAGACATTTCTTCCTACACGGTTTAATGATATGTCGGAGAGTGTTTTTGATGGTGTGAATAATAGTATACATCCTGTACACCTAATTTAAGAAGGTTTAAAAAACAATATGTGTATTGAACGTTTTAATGAAATAAAAAAATACAAATGCCAAATAGTAATTAAAATACAAGTGATGATAATAGACTGAAAGAGAAAATATGTGTGTATAAAACAATAATGGTTTAGTTTTTAGTATTGTCTTTAATAAATATTACAATGAATAAACAAAAAAATGTATATACAGTTTGTAAATAAATATAAATGATGTTACAATGCTGTTTTATTATTATACAAAGTTAGAATATTTAACATTGCAGAGTATGCATGATTATAATATTGTCTTAGGTTGTATGTAAGTAGTTACATTATGATTAACTTTCAAAACATGGTAAATAAAAATATAATAACATAATAGTAACATAATAAAAAAATATAACATTTAGGTTAGATGAAGTTAGGTTTGGTTAGATGAGCCGAGGTTAGGTTAGGTGAAGTTAGGTCAGGTTATGTCACGTTACATTAGGTTCGTTACGAACAGAAACGTCACTTCGTACTTATTCGGGAAAATTAAAAGATATTTATTCACAAGAAAAAGGCACACACATTACAAATAACACTCAAAAGACTCCATCTTGGATTCACTGTTCCTTGTCCTTCTTTTCTCACAAAAAACAAAAATAACTGTTGCCAACTGTCTGTCACATCCTCCCACCGTTGAGGAAAGACATCCTCAACAAGACATCCTCAACTACTCCACATATCTTGCAGGAACATTGACAGTTCTACCCGAACGTGTAGTCTTTGGGGGTTGAACACCAGTTCCAGTCGGCTCTCCTAAAGCAGTAGCCGTTTTCTTATTCAAGCCAGTCCTTAAAGGTGTGCTGTCTTCATCAGGTACTTCTAGTGGGTAGAGTCGCTGTATCGGTCTCAAGAGTTCTCCTTTAGATGTAACAACCCTTGCAAGTCTTGTATTACCATCAGTTCCAGGGAACAAGTCCACAATTTTTCCAAGGGGCCAATCTATCCTCTTAGTGCATCTGATCCAACTAGGACAATGTCACCTCTCTTGAACAAAAGAGTTGGTTTACAACTCGGTTTACCGAGTGCCAAAAGTCCCAGATATTCCTGCTGGAATCTTTTTTTCAATGCCATTCGTAGGTTCAGAAGATGACGATTTCTTTGATTCAGGGTTATAGCATCCAATGCATCACATTCTGGAACTCCAGTTGTCTTAATTTCTTGTAGAAAGCAGGCAGGGGTGAGTGGACTTATATCTTCACATCCATCGGTCAGATATGTTAGCGGTCTTGCATTTATGGTGGCTTCTATACTGCAGAGAAGGGTAAGCATTTCTTGGTAAGTTAGACAGGCTTTACCCAAAACTCATTTCAGAAGCTGTTTAATTAGACGTATTAACATTTCCCAGAAGCCTCCCCACCAAGGAGCACTAGGGGGATTAAATCTCCAAGTAATACGTTCAACCGAATGGTGTTTGGAAATATTCTCCCAGTCAACACTTTGAAACGCGTTATCTGTACCCGTGAAATTTGTACCATTGTCTGAGTAAATCGCAGAGGGGCGTCCTCTTCTTGCTACAAACCGCTGGAACGCTTGCACAAACGCCTCTGTGGAGAGAGAAGTAACCATTTCGAGATGAACAGCGCGATACACCGCACATGTGAAAACTACAATCCAAGCTTTACTTTCATCCCTCAGGAACACCGGACCTGCCAAGTCCACTCCTATCACTTCAAATACACAGGATTCCCGTATGCGGTCCAGGGGCAGAGGGGCCTGAGCGATTTCGGTATGTTGTCCATCATGCCTCCGGCACTTGACACATTTTCTTATAATTTTTCTAACTGTCCTCCTTCCACCGATGATCCAGAAGCGTTGTCTCAGATGATTAAGAAGAAGTTGTACTCCAATGTGATTTTCTTTCACGTGCTCATCCATAATCAAGCGAGAGGTGATGACATGGTTCGCCGGGAGAATCATTGGGAACCTGAATTGCTTCAAATCTTCTCGCAGTAGTAGTCTCGTTTTAACCCTGAGAACACCATCTTCCAGGAATGGATGTAGTGAAGATAGACGTTTATCAACTAATCCGTGGAAGCTTTCTCGTTGAATTATAGAAATGAGTCTAATTTCAGCCCTTTCTAACTCTTCAACTTGCAGATTTTCTTGCGAGATCCTCTCACGTCTAAGACAATTCTTACAGAAACGAAGAATCCATGCGATTAGATGAACTATTCTGTGATAGCTGGAAAAATACCTGGCATACCAGAGGGGACCTTCATTGGTTACAGTCATAGAATTCACAGGGTTTTTCTTCATTTCCTTTGCGATACTCTCTTCGTCATACACCACCTTTGTTTGAGGCCAACAATCTGGAGATTCGTACAACCAGGCAGGTCCCTCCCACCATCGAGAGGCTACTAATTGCGAAGCAGAACAGCCACGTGACGGTAAATCAGCTGCATTCAATGAACCTGGAACATGTCGCCAGCAGTTTAAATTGGTCCAATTCCTGATCTCATTCGCACGATGCGGACAAACACCGACCAGTTCTCAGTCCTGCAGATCCATGCTAGAACTGTGGACGAGTCAGACCAGAGAAAAAACTCATGAACTTCCAGTGAAATAGATTCCAACACACATTTAAGCAACCGTGCACCAATTGTAGCAGCCAGCAATTCCAATCTGGGGATTGTCACTTCCTTGAGGGGGGCCACACGAGATCTTGCATCACATAACTGTACACTCACTTGATTGTTGGAATCGCATCTTATGAAGACTACTGCTGCGTATGCAAGTTGGCTGGCATCACAGAAGACATGAATTTGCACATGGTCACTTCTTCCAAACCATCGAGGAATCTTGATTTCTACCAGGTGAGGTAGATCCTTTACCCAGGCCAGAAACTCGTCTCTGGACTTCTCATCAACTGCACTATCCCATCTTATATGAGTCTTCCAGGTCCTTTGAATCAACAGTTTAACACAAAGGGTGACAGGACATGTCACACCAACTGGATCAAAAATTCGATGTGCGAGTGACAGAATTGTCCTTTTCGTCACTTCTCCCACCTGAAGGCTATTCAACCAATGCAAATTTAAAGTAAGTGTATCCTCCTGTCGATCCCATAACAGTCCCAAAACAGATGAAAGGGTAGCAGACTGGTCATCATCCTGAGAGAACTGCCACCCCTCAAATTAAAACTGCCTTATGATAATACCCTACTAGCTTGATTGATAAACTCACCCACCTCCGATTCCCTATCAAGGCTAGTGACAACGTTGTCCACGTAGAAGCTCCGTAGAAGTCTCTTGATGAATAGGGGATTGAATTGCGGGTTTTCCAAGTACTTCTTCAGGTGATACTCCAAGACAGCCACCAGGAGAAACGGACTACAAGTTAAGCCGAAAACCAGCCTGGCATGCTTGAAGATCTTGTAATTATTCTCAACGTCCTGCCACATCAGGAAGCAGATATAGTTTCGATCTTCTTTCCGTATGCTTATCTGAAGGAAGGCCTTCTCAATGTCTGCAATAATTCCTACTTTCCTCTCTCAGAATCTAAGAAGAATAGCAGGGATTAGCTCAATCAGGTTGGGGCCATCATACAAACAATCGTTCAAAGCAGGGGTTCCCGCTTCCTTCGCTGAGGCGTCAAATACAGGACGAACAGGTGTCGTTGAACTACTTTCCTTCACAACAGCTCGATGCGGTAGATAGTGTCTGAAGTTTTCATCCTCCTGAACCGGTTCAATAACACCACTCCTTTCCCACTCGGTGAAAATATTTTCATACGTCTCGCCTAGTCCAAAATTTTCCACTTTCTTCCTTGTGTTGACTAACCTCTTCTCAGCCATGACCCTGTTAGATACAAGAAATGATTTGTTTTCTTTCCAGGGTAAATGGACTTCATACCTAAATTCTCCATTAATAGACACGGTTTTCTGAAAGTGCTCCATTGTTGCAAAGTTTTCTTCAGTTTTAGTTTTCTTTACGGCAGGATCGCTGATACCTAGCACGTCCAGTTCCCACAGATTTTCAACTGAAGCATCTCTGATAAAGAGAGAAGTGACGAGGTTGGTCATGCTTGATTGATCTCCGGAAACTACTTTACCCATCACAGTCCACCCCAGCAGAGTCTCAATACATACAAGACCATTGCTTAGTGTACACGTTTGTCCAGTCATTAACTTTCCAGCGACATCAGCGCCTATTAATAGTTCAATGGGACCTTCAGTATCATAATTCTGTATCCCTTTTGCTCTTAGTTCTTGCAACCATGGGCCCTTTAACATAGTATTGTACCCTGTAATTACTTGTTGCCCTAAGACTTCAAAATTGCAGGCATAAGGCTTTCCTAAACTCTCTATGTAGATCCTATAGCACATATGCTGGCTCTCTTCGGTGACTACCCCACCAAATAGTGAATGACGTAGCATTTCTGTGCGATGACTACTGTAACCTAACTTCTGTGCCACTGATTCAAGCATATAAGATCTCTGACTGCCAGTATCCAGTAGAGCCCTTACCTCCATTGCAGAGGATTCTCCAATGACCTTCACCTTTAATGTTTGCAAAATAACACCTTGCACACCACTACGTTCTTCATTTGAAATCAAAGAATGAGACTGAAGTTTCTCATTGGTAGCTTCAGAGGAATGTGTTGGGCCTAGACATATTAGGCTGTTATGTTTTTTCTACAGGAATCGCATTTTAACTGACTTCTGCACATCTTTGAAACATGTCCTTTCTTCAGACAGAGAAAGCATGCTCTCTTATTCTTCACAATTGAGACTCTCTCCTTTAAAGCCATCTGCTTTGCCACGGAGCAGTTTGAAGTAGCATGGGACCTATCACAAAATATACAGTTTAGTTTAAGATTACAATCCACAAGTGCAGCTGCGGTAGGTGGCGATTCACTGTAAATGTCAATTTTCTTCGTACCTTTTGACTTGTCAGGATTCACATTGATGTTACCTTTACTTGGGATGGCCAGTTTGATCCTTTCCTCACTCTCTACTTCATTCTCCAGGAATTTCATCAAACCTTTAAGACGTTCACTAGGTTCACATTCCTTCCCACCGCCACTCCTCTGCCAGGCACGTAACACATCTATAGACAAGCATGATTGAATCATAGGAAATAACATTGCTGCATATTTCTCGGAAGTTACACCTAGGCTCTACAAAGCACCAAGTTGAGTTTCGAGTCTGTCATATAATGATGAGATGTCAAGACTACTACAAGAATTCATCATTGTCAATAGTTCTCTAGTGTAGACATCCACCAACAAAGAATCTTTGCCAAAACGTGATTTAAGTTTCTGTATTGCTTTAGGGTAATTTCCACTTGTGGCTGGAAAACTATCAACGATGTCGCGAGCTTTGGAGTTTGGCAATGTTGCTTGGATAAGATATTCGTATTTATCGGCATTATCTAACCCTTCATCTTCATCAATCTTTTGAAATTGATTCCAGAAACCTAACCAATCTCGTAGATTTCCACCAAATTTTCGGAATTCGATCTTTGGAAGGCGATATTTACTTTTGAGGTTATGAGTATTACTGGTGCTTACTGTTGACTGGACTTCGTCTTCACGTTTTCTCTCCATTGCAAGAGCATCGGAAACAGCCGCTGCTAACATATGAAACTTGCGTTTATAGTCATCTACTCCGTCTACTTCTGTGATCAGGTCTTCTTCTGACACCGCATCTTCCATGAGGTGTTGGAAGATCTCCTGGTCCAGATTACTTATGAGGTTAGCCTTCTCTTCCACTAAGGCGTAATCTCCTCGGATAGCGACTATGTCCTGTATTTCTTTCTCCAACAAAACTTGAAGTGAAGCTATAATTTTCGTGAACGATGCACGGTATACACCACGTTTTCTGATCAAACTTCGAATATCGCTCATTTTCCTTTCTATGTCCTGTCACGGTCGCCAGATGTTACGAACAGAAACGTCACTTCGTACTTATTCGGGAAAATGAAAAGATATTTATTCACAAGAAAAATGCACACACATTACAAATAACACTCCATCTTGGATGCACTGTTCCTTGTCCTTCTTTTCTCACAAAAAACAAAAATAACTGTTGCCAACTGTCTGTCACAAGGTTAGTTGAGCTAAGTGTTTTAGCCATACTACCATTTTAGGGAATATTTAACACTTTAATGTTTTACTTGTTTATATATTGTAAATTATTAATTGTTGGGTTGGCCGAGCGGTTAATGCGTTTGACTTAAGTTCAAATTTCCTGTATAAGGAAGCAAGAGTTCGAACCCCTTACCCGTCATAACTACTGTATTACCTCAACATGGGTTACCAGCACTGTATTATTATTATGAGACTCAATATACAAACCGCAGATAGAGTGTATTATTTAAGGCCACTCTCTTTCCAAACATAGCTGGAGACTGTCGATGGTTAACGATTGTATTAGGAGTGGAAGGCGGGATAACAATTAAGATAAACAGACAAATTCCATAAAATATTTTTATTAATTTAATTTTTACAATAGGTACACACTGAATACAACTCTTTCTCTTTACGATAGCTTGTTATAATTTTTTAAACACAAGGCTTGTTGTAGATTCTTTTATAACTATGTCCAATCACTGTTGTTCTTAAAAACTGGGGAAGCCGCAATGGTTTTATAGGCGTAAAAACCTCACCCTCTTCTTTTTCATCATCATCATTATGATGATTATTATTATAATTATCATAGTCATTGTCATCATCATCATCATGATCATTATTATCACTAGGGCACGGATTTTTAGGTAAATAAATATATTTTTATTTAAACACATATTTTAAGCATTATTTCTATAAATACATAAATTCCTGCTTTTCACTTATTAGAACATAAAATACATAATATTTACATTTTTTAAGATCAATATGCTACATCGTTTATTGCATTTTAATTCTATGTTACTTCAACGGGGAAGAACCTGTGAGCTATCTAATCTTCACGCAGAGCGTATGTCAGCTTGCAACTGGGTTATTCTTAACTTGTCGCCCCATGCCACTCACTGTGGAAACCGGGGATGTCCTTGTCTATAGCTATATTGCACTACGTGCTAGGCAATCCCCCCCCCAGCTACCTGGAACCAGCGTCACTCACATGCAGTTCATTTCTGGCACTGTGAAGTGTAAGGCAGTTCTAGGTGTAAAAACAATTACAAGTTATCGTCTGTTGCAAAATTTAAAGATAATTTTACTTCTGACGGGGGCGTTCTGTTTTGCCAAACATGTGGGAAATCAATCAAGCCTGAACAGCGATCTCAAGTTACACAACACCTCAAGGGCAAGAAACATATTGCCGCAGTTTCGCGCCTTCAGAATGAGCGTTTTGCGATAATCGTCGGCCATTTGTGATGGACAACCTGAAGATGTATCTCGTTGTGTATTGTAATGCTTTCAGCAGTCAGTCAGACATGGAATAAATTGCATTCGTGAGCACTGCATATTGTTTATATTCACATTAATAAACTAAATTATAATTAAATATTTTTACTTTTTTGGCACATATTTCAGGTATTTTTAGTACATAAAAAATAAATATTTCCCCGATTTTTAGCACCTAAAAATCCGAGCCCTAATTATCACTATTATCTAATCCTTTTTGATCCTTTTGCAATACTACTTCTTGCAAAGTCTGTGTTGCTTTTGATAGTGTTAAGGTTTTTTGAACGTTGACAACTGTCCTAACATGATTTTTTGAGGAGATAATATCGTTTTTCCGAACTCGCTTGTTAGCATTTTCATGATTTTTTGTAGACAGCAACCGTGTTCCATCTAGTACACTACATTGATGTCCACTGACACTTAAGACCTCACTATTTTTACTTTTTAGGTCACCTCGACACTGTTTTGAACGTTGTTTTGAACAACGCCAAATAACAGTTCCATCTTTATTGGTTCATTTTACAATATATGAATATCCGTTATAGTATGCATATGGCTTTCCATACCTAGTCGTTGATCCATATCAACTGTCAAGCATAAACTAATCTCTAGTAAATTTAACTCGGTAATGAGAATAATAGTTTAATGTGGGAACAAATATGGGAGCGGTAAAAGTGGGATCAAATATGGGAAACAAATATGAGAGCAAAAGTGGGAACAAAATGGGCGCAAAAGTGGGAGCAAAAGTGGGAGAAAATATGAGAGCAAATGTGGGAACAAATATGGGAGCAAAAGTGGGAGGAAAAGCGGGAGCAAACGTGGGAGAAAATATAGGAGCAAAAGTGGGAACAAATATTGGGAGCAAAAAGTGGATACAGTTTAAAATGTGAGCAAAAGTGTAAGCAAATATGGAGGGGTAGTTTAAAGTAGGAGCAAGTAGATGGCTACGGTTAGTTTAAACGAGTGACATGACCGCCACTCTCACGTGATTGGTGGTGGGCCCCTTGAGGTAGGCAACCCGATATCTCGCGAACCAATAATGCTAGAGACTTGTACGAGGTGTCAAATGACTTGAGCTGGCATCCACTTTCCTATGGAGAACTCGATATTATTATTATTTTTCTTCAAAATGTTTGTTTTGGAAAGTAGGTTGTATTTTTTAAACTATCGTTAGAACAAACCTTACCTGTTTGTAAGCAACAACAACAACACACCAAGATTCCAAGAATTCCAGAGTACTTTAAGGTTAATTATTGACTCCCAACGCTTACACCTATCTCTATCCCACTCTGTCAAAACATTGTATTTTTTCAATTTGTTTTTGCTTGATGCCACCACTAAAGTGATAATTAGTCTTCCAGCCCTATCATATAGGTAATAAACGGATCACGCTATGCTTTCAACTACCTAGTTTTGACTACTTTTCAAGGTCACTCTCCCGAACATTGCTGGAGACTGCCAATAAACATATATGTTCCCACGCATGCACACACCTACGTCTCGGGTGTTTCAAATATATACTATTAGCAGCCGAAAGTTTATATATATAGTAGGCTACATATTATTGAGGGTTCAATATAATAATTTAACACACGGTACTGATAACCAAGGTGACCAAAGCTCCTTACATGAATAATTAACAACAACAATGTAATACAATTCCTGGCGGAACCACAAATCAAACCCGGTAACCACCTACAAACAATAATAATAATATTAATAATAATAACAATGCTTCGGTGGAATGAATTTCAATATTCTTTCCCTGATATCTCCGAGTGGGAGGTGGGGCTGTGCAACCTCCTGGAAGAAACACTGGGTAAAATATTGGATCACTAACTACTAAGAACAAGCACTTGCACGAGATCAGATTCAGTATTTCCATCTGACTAAGTGGGAAGCGGCTTCGGTGACGTAACTGGTAGCATGCTGAATGTCTATGTCCAAGGTCGCGGTTTCAACAACAACAATAGGTCTTGGATATCCTAATACCGTCGGGTTTGGTAGAGAACAAGAATTGACGAAGGGAGGTCGACATGACATGAAAGTGAGAAGCCCAGCCCAAGAAAGTGGAAGCAATGCCGTACTCAGCTGGGGTCACAAGGTCATAAACCCATGCCTCACTAGTAGTGAGCTCCTGGGGAAGCTTTAGCCTATACCCTGAGGTGGGTGAAAGTGCTGTTGTTATTGTTGTTTCATTTGAGGGACTTGGACATGATTGTCATTTCTAACCCCGTGTACTTGAATGTGTGTGAGTGTAAGTTTTTTTTTCTGATATCCTGTGTTATTATGATGGATGTATTAGTGTGTATATTTGTAAATCAGATTAGGGTTGGGAAGGAAGTGGCCGTGGCCTTAAGTTAGGAACTATCCCGTCATTTGCCTGGAGTAGAAGTGAAAAACCACAGAAAAACAAATCCAGGATGGCTGAGATGGGAATCGAACCCACTACTTGTCAGTTTTGCCTCACGAGGCTGAGCGTACCTCGTTCCAGCTCTAAATTTTCAGGATAAAATTTCTTGAACAGAGCTGGAAATCGAACCTAGACCTCCGGGGCGACAGCTAAGAATGCTTGCCATTACAGCACGAGGTGGTCGGCTAAAAGTGCCCTGCCCTTTTGACGCCTACGGAACCTTGACAAGAGAAACAAGACAAATAAGTCAATGTGAAGGCAAAGAGAACACAGGTGTTGAACCAGCATGCGGTGTATCACATACTGTAGTATAGAAATCTCCTCAAAAGGTTACATAACTCGTTTCAATATCTACATGAATGATTGATGTGGAGTTGCACATGAACAAGAACCGGAACCGATATAATCTGCTAGTAAAACAGGAGCAACAAGTCTCAGCAGCAAGGTTGGAACGGTGCTACTGTATATAAGCTACGTCATGGCAGAACCACTGCATTTTGAGTGGTTGCTCTGTGAGGAAAAATGATCAGGTAAGTCCCAATGTATTTGTTGTTGTTGCTGCTTCATTTGAGGGGTTTAGACATCGAGATCATTCAGCCCCGTGTACTTGGGCGTGTATAAGTAAATAAATAAATAAATAATTCATTAAAAATAAAATTTGTCTGCTAACATGTGTGATTGTGTTGTATGTAGTAGCGTTTGTATTTGTAATTCAGGTGAGGATTTGGAAGGAGGCGGCCGTGGCCTGAAGTTAGGAACCATCCATCAGTTGCTTGGAGTAGTAGTGGGAAACTACGGAAAAACCACTTCCAGGATGGCTGAGGTGGGTTTACCCCACAAGGCTGAGTTTACCCAGTTCCAGCCCTCAGACCAGAGTTAATTTATTTGGCAGAGCCGGGAATCGAACCCGGACCTCCGGGGTGACAGCCGAGAATGCTAGGCGCTACACCAGGAGGTGGACGCCAAATGTATTTACCATATGTTTTGGGATATAAAATCAAGTATAATTCTTTGATATAAATCGAAAAAAGTGTGTGTTGCTCAGTGGCGTAAACGTTGCGCACGACGACCGTGATGGGGAACTGCAGCAAATCCGGAGGTTGGAGTTTCGAAGCCCAGCGCTGACAGTAGCTATTTTTAGGAAAATATCGGGGTAGTACCTAATTTCGAATCCAGAAGCACCTACTCCATCCCTGTCCCTAATGCAGCTAGGCCAGCTACACAAACTACTGTAGTCATCACAGAAAGACAGGTTATCAGACAAGTTCAACACACTCACTCAAGTACATAGGGCTAATGATCAAGAGTCCCAAGCCCCTGAAATGAATTAACAACATCAGTGGCGAAACGAGATTTGGTGAATTCTGAGATGCGAAGTAAAATATAAGCTTACCACATACAATTCGTGTCCACCATTGCACATACCCTGGCAATAATCCATTTCTGGCTGTTTGATAGTTGTAATTATTGCATGAATTAGGACGTGTTCCAGTTATAATTTCTGAAAACCACACCGAAGGTCTGTGCACCAAACTGTTGAACACATAGTAGGGGCCTACCTGTTAATTCCCTGAAATTGTGTCACAATTAATGAATATACACAGCATATATATACTATATATACAGGGTGTCTTTTATGTACCTTTGGAGAATGATGGGTCGTGTAGGGGACGGGTATGGAAGTAATTTGAGATAGGGAACTTGGGGTCGGAGCGGCCTCCTTAACCCCTACAATAAGGGTTGTTTCAGGCCCTCCATCCTGTCAGTTGGGCAACCGACCCAAGCCTCTAATACCTTTCTCAATCCTTTAACCCTTGGCAAGATTAATTTCACCATGTGGCGCTGGCGTTATGGATAGCGTTGCGGTGCGAAAGGCCGGTAGTCCCGGGTTCGATTCCGGGATTGGGCACAATCTTAAAAAAAAAAATGTTATTTGTCGTATTTGCACTCTCTTCTCCGACGTAGCACCAGACTGTATCATGTGACTTCAATACGACAAATAACATAAAAAAAATGGTTTTGCCCAAGCCCGGAATCGAACCCGGGACTATCATCTTTTCGCACCGCAACGCTATCCATTACGCCAGCGCCACATGGTGAAATGAATCTTGCCAAGAGTTAAAGGATTGAAAAAGGTAATAGAGTTTTGGGTCGGTTGCTTAACTTACAGGGTGGAGGGCCTGAATCAACCCTTATTTTAGGTGTTAAGGAGGCCGCTCCGACCCCAAGTTCCCTATCTCAAATTACTTCTACACCCGTCCCCTACACGACCTATCATTCTCCAAAGGTACATAAAAGACACCCTGTATATACCCCTTATTATTCCCGTTTCCAACGGGGTCAGGGATGAGATGCAATGCCATTCTATGTGGCAGATGATTTTGACAGCCGGATGCCCTTCATGTCGCCAAACCTCATGAGAGGAGTTAATGAGAGATGCAATTTATTTATTTAGCGTATGATGAATACAATATTATATACAATATATACAGTACAACTACCATCTCAAGTTCATAACTAAAGTTCCATGTTTAAAGTTGAGAGCCAGAGAAGGGCTTCGCTTGAGACACAGTGTAAGTCTTCTATAGAGCCTCTGTACGCACGTAAAGGACACTCGAATGTAATGTGGTCCACTGTCTGTTCCTCTTCTCCGCAGTCACATTGAGGTGATGCCTTCCATCCCCATTTTAAGAGAGTGGCTCCACATCTACCTTGGCCGGTCCTAATATGGTTTAGCGTCCTCCACTGTCTTCTGGGAAGGGAAAATCTATCAGGGCACTTGCAGGGGTTCTTAATGATGTAGAGATGCAATGAATGACGATGAATGAAACGGCAGTGGCCTGTTAGAAGGTACCATCCCAGCACTTTCCTGGAGTTGAAAACGGAAAACCATTTTAAGGACAGCCAACGGTGGGGCTCGAACCCACGTCTACCGAGTCCGCAGAGAGCTTGGCCTAGCGATGCGCTTTAGCGAGCGTAGCTACCGCTGTCAGTTGTCGCAATTAATGAATAATACACGTAATCATTAAATAGATTTAGGCCATAGTATGTGTTGTTGTTTCATTTGAGGGGCTTGGACATCGTGGTCATTTAGCCCCGTGTACTTGGGTGAGTTTGGAATGTTGTCTTATAATCTGTGTTAGTGTGTGACCTTAAGATACTAACCATCCCAGAAGTGGGAAACCAAGGAAAACCATTTCCAGGATGACTGAGTTGGGAATCGAACCCATCTTCTCTTTTGTCTCACGAGGCGGGGAGGACCCTGCTCCAGCCCTCAGACCAGAATTAAATTCATTGGCAGAGCCGGGAATCAAACGCTGATCTCCGTGGTGACAGCCAAGGATGTTAACCGCTACTTGTATTCAGTGTACTGATTTTCACTGGGATTGGTTCGATCACGGCCGTGGTTCGATAAATCACGAGTTAGAATAATTAATATTAATTTAGTAATGAGCACGAGTGTTATCTGTCCGAGCTATTGAACTCATAAAATCTGTTCATTCCCAGAAATTGTGTGAGTAGGTCACGAGCGTTATTGTTCGAGGGCTGATTTTTTTCAACCTCCGATGGGCTATATAAAAAAAGTTACAGTCAGTTTGAAAGACTAGACTTGATATCATTTCAAATGACGCATGCTACAAATGCTACACATGTTAGAAAGGCAGGAGGGCTTCGAGCTTCCCGCGCGGAGAACGGAGAGTGGGAGATGCACTCTGCTGCATGACGTCACGCGCTCTCCGTCTCCGTATCGCATAACGCCATAGCCCAGGAGTAAACTCAGACTCGGTGCATATGCACTGAACAACATGATAACGTCGTACGCTCTCCGTCTCCGTATCGCATAACGCCATAGCCCAGGAATAAACTCAGGCTCGGTGCATATGCACTGAAACATGATGGCGTCACACGCTCAAGTGCAACCGTAGTACATTTCCTCTCCGTAACCGTAACGCATAACGGTAGACCAAAGCATAACGATGAAGTCGACAAGGTCATTTGAAATGATAAAAACATTGACATAACAAAATGATTTTGTTATTAAAAGTTTAGTTGTTTTGTACTTATTTTTCAACATAATCGCCAAAACGATTGAAGCATTTGTTGTTTCGTGACAATGCCCTCTGCAAAGAATTCTGCCGCCATTGAGGCGGCTACGTCTGGTTCGTTGGTTCCTCAGTTTAGGGGCTGCGACAACGCGGTCATATAGCCCCGTGTACTTTGGGTGTGAGTAGAATCTGTCTGATAACCGGTGTTAATTGTGATGGCTGTATTAGTGTGTGTATATGTTTTTTAATTCAAGTAAGGACTGCGACTTTGAATTTTTCAAGTAGTTTCTACTTTTGCCGCCAAACGCCACCGTCAACGACTTTTAGGCCTAGTTCAGAACTTAGCTACTAGACGCCACCGCAGTCGGCTCTTGGCAACGAACGTAGAAATCTACAGTCACCTGAAGCGAGGCGTTGCCACCCAACCATACTTTCAATTCTCGAAAGAGGTGAAAACCACTCGGTGCTAGGTTTGGACTAAATGGTACAAGGTAAAAAAAAATCCCGCTTGTATTCTTTGAGGTCTTTCGTAATGTTGGCGTAGTGCAGTCGTGCATTGTCATGGATCAAAAGCTCGTATAACGAGAGTTTGCTTTGAATTGCTCTGCTTGCAGAAAACGTATCACATTAGGCAACTCGCACTGGGGGTGTCGATGTTAGTGGCCATGTTCAATTGCCCGTAGCTCGAATACGACTGGTGCAATGGGGCTCACAATGACAAATGTTGTGCACGGGACGTAGCGTAATTTTATTGTTTGACGCACAGTCCTGGCTCCCGCCTATCTCTTGTTTACTTAGATGCATGATAAGGGGCTAAAAACAATAGGTTCCTGTGAGTTTAAGTTCTAAGTTCCTCCAACAGATCGTTTTCTTCAGAACAAATCTCTGGAATTATCTGGGCAAATATCATTTCTATTAGTTATTTGATGTACTGTAGTTTATGAATTTACTATCGATGGCTCAGCGGCTTCGGTGGCGTAGTTGGTAGCATGCTGAGCTTCTATGCCCAAGATCGCGGGTTCAAACCCGGCCGAAGTCGTTGGATTTTTTAAGAGTGTTAAAAATCCCTCAGTATGCCTTTGTTCGGAGGGGAATTAAAGCCGGCGGTCCCATGTCATAGATTTATGGCATGTTAAAGAACCTTCCACTAATTACACCTGTGTGAAGCTAAATTAGGTTAAAAATGTAAACAACGCTCAGGTTCGTACGTTCGTCGCCAGGAGCCGACTGCGGTGGCTTCTATTAGCCAAGTTCTGAAATAGTAGTCGTTGACGGTGGCGTTTGGCGGCAAAAGTAGGAACTACTTGAAAAATTCGAAGTCTGCAGTCCTTACATGAATTAAGAAACATATAACACACACTAGAAGCCTCCGTGGCTTAGGCGGCAGCACGCCGGCCTCTCACCGCAGGGTCCGTGGTTCAAATCCCGGTCACTCCATGTGAGATCTGTGCTGGACAAAACGGAGGCAGACAGGTTTTTCTCCGGGTACTCCGGATTTCCCTGTCAAAATTTCATTCCAGCAACACTCTCCACTATCATTTCATTTCATCTGTCATTCATTTAATCATTGCCCCAGAGGAGTGCGTCAGGCCTCGGCAGCCGGCACAGTTCATATCCACGCCGCAAGACGGGGGCTTCATTCATTCCATTCCTGACCCGGTCGGAGACTGGAAACAGGCTGTGGATTTTCATTTTCATAACACACACTAGAAGCCTCCGTGGCTTAGGCGGCAGCACGCCGGCCTCTCACCGCAGGGTCCGTGGTTCAAATCCCGGTCACTCCATGTGAGATCTGTGCTGGACAAAACGGAGGCAGACAGGTTTTTCTCCGGGTACTCCGGATTTCCCTGTCAAAATTTCATTCCAGCAACACTCTCCACTATCATTTCATTTCATCTGTCATTCATTTAATCATTGCCCCAGAGGAGTGCGTTAGGCCTCGGCAGCCGGCACAGTTCATATCCTCGCCGCTAGATGGGGGCTTCATTCATTCCATTCCCCACCCGGTCGGTCGACTGGAAGCAGGCTGTGGATTTTCATTTTCACTCATATTAAAATCAAGAAAATCACAGTGGCTTCAAAATCTATATAATTGTATCACCAAGTCAGCTGATAAGAGTTCAACAGCTGTTTCACAATTTCTTAAAATCAAGTTAGTATGTGACTGAGACTGCAATCTGTGAAAATATTTAGCAGCGAAAGGAAAGTTTACCACTCATTTGGTCCATCCCCAAAGTAGATCAGTGGAGTGTCCATCAGGCGTTAACTGTAGCCTCAAGACAATAGAAACAAACAAAATACGGCATGTGTGAAGCGAGTACCGGTATCCCTAAAATAAACACTAATATACCCGAACTTGCGAGCGGCAAAAACACTCCCGGTCGGATCAAAAATCAAAGACAATCAAAATAGATATTACTAACATATCTAATTTAATCATCATGAATGTTACCATATCACACAAAATTTCTCATAAAATAGGCTATCCACAAATATCAGCATTTTATCACAGCCCGACCCTATTCTGTAACGGACATCTACTCATAAATGCAGGTAGGGCCTACGATCTAACTTAACAATGCATGTTAGAGGCGGCGTGATGCGCCTCTATACACTCATATTTTAAAGTATTTAAACCTTAACTAGGCGACCTGTGCGAGAAATCTCGCATGTCCATTAACCACCCGCCTGGCTTTACTGTTATACGGGCTTCTATAAATATGTTTATTTGTCTAAACGCACTTCTTCTTCTTTATCATCTTATCCCACTTCAAGTGGGGTCGATGTTTCTGGCAAGTCTTTTCCATTTTATTCTGTCCCACACATCGTCGTCCCCTAACTGCTTCTCCATTAGGTCTTCATGGATATTGTCAGTCCATCTTCTTCGAGGTCTGCCTCTATTCCTCGTGCCATCCACAACCAGAGACATCGCTCTCCTTCCTACATAGCCTACTTATTATCTCGACGCATAACATGCCCATACCACAGCAGTCTTCTCTCCTGGATTTTCTTGGAGACTTCTGTTACTTTTACTGTGCCCCTGATTTTCTCATTTGCGATGTGATGCCACTCATCCAGCGCAGCATCTTCATCTCAGTCACATCCAGCTTATGAAATTGTGACTTAGTTATTGCCCATGTCTCCGCACCATACATCATGGCTGGCCTCACAGCTGTCTTGTAGGCCTTTCCTTTCACCCTTATATTAAGCCTTTTGTCACACAGAATGCTAGAAAACCTTTTCCAGTTCATCCAGATTTGTCTAAACGCACTATTTAAACAAATTGCCGATATTTATGAAATCATAGTGCAATTCGTCACTGTTGCAGGTAATTCCGTTAGAGTATTCTTTTCAATGCGCTATGGGCTGTGTGCGCCCTATGTGTACACACTACCCACCCGGTTCTAGTGTTACGCGGGGTGGACGCGACACAGTTCTGCTGGGGACTATCGTCTTATTTATTACAGTTTAAACACACTATTTAAACAAATAAATATATTTCCGTTGACTTTTCAAGAAATGCAAGATTTTTCCTATACTATTGTGACGAATTGGAAGATTTTGGCACAAAACGCACCTTCTCTCCTTCTGGTTCAGGAGCTTGAGTTCTTTGTCGGACGAACTAAGCGTATTATATTATGATATATAGATAGATGTTTCCCGAACGGGAGTGCTGTTGTGCAGATACCTCGGAAATCGTTGGTTCTAGGACCTTCAAACGTGGTTTTTGGTTAGCGACCTATCGAGTTTTAATTCTTGCATTGCGTGGCTTAAAATGAGCCGGGATTGGTCCTTCTACGACATATTCGATATCTCCATTCTCGCCCATGTACCAAAGGGCGTAAATCTAGAGGGATGTCAAAATTTCAAGTAGACAATGCTAACCGCTGGGTTTTAAAAGGCAACTTTGGTTAACGTAGGTTAAACGGTGCGGATTTTTCTAAATAACAAACAGACAGACAAACTTTCAGCCTACTGTTTGTAGAAAGTGAAACACCAAGAACAAGAGATGTGACCGCATTGCACTTTCTACCACAGATTAGGGACATGGCAACACATTACCGGTACTGATCAGAAGGACAGTCCGGTACATGCACGTTGACGGTCGATCTTCAGTTCTGCGTCGCGCCACCACGTGCTGCACTCAGAGCCGCTAGACGTCGTGGCATAGAATCATACAGCGCTTGAATACGCTGCTGTGGAATACCGTCCCACGCGGTTTGTAGGCGCGTCCACAAAGCACAACAGTGGCGGCGGGTGGACCTGAACGAATAAGTTGCCGACCATATTCCAGCGATGTTCGATGGGAGACACATCAGGCAAAGCTTGTACATTCTTCGCCACATGCGGGCGGGCATTATCCTGCTGAAATATGGCCTGTGGAACGGCCTGCAAGAGAGGCAGTGCCGCGGGCGGTAAAACTCCCTGATGTAGCGGTCACTGTTCAGATTGCCCGCAAGACGTACGAGGCGCGATCGCCTGTTATAGGCAATTGCGCCCCCAACCGTTACACCTGGTGTTTGTCCGTAATGCCATTCAACAGTACAGTCTGCCTGATTGCGTTCTCCACGGCGGCGTCGAACGCGTATGCGGCCATCGCTGTAGGACAGGTTGAAGCGGGACTCGTCCGAAAACACGGGATTTACCGCCAACACAAAGTTCATCATTTCTCTACTATAAAGCGCTATAGTGTTCAAGGAGCTTAGATATCTAACCTGTTTGACTTTCATAGTGCTTCAAGGAACAACGAAATTCGACATGCATGCTACCCTTTGGGTGTCAAATAACAAAGCTTGCACCCGGCACCCGAGGCCATACGATATTATTAATATTATTATTATTATTATTATTATTATTATTACATTTCGCCACTCAGCGTGCCAGTGTCGGCGTGCACGTGTCCATTGTAGTCGGAGGCGTCGGTGGTTCCCAGTCAATGGAAGCCGACGCAGTGGCATGCGTGCTACCAGTCCAGCCCTCCAAAGACAGCGCCGCACCGTCGACGCAGATATGTCCACCCCCGTTGCAGTGCTCCAATGTCGAGCCAACACCGAGGACGACGCTGTTCTGTCCGATACGGCCATGCGGAGAAGATGGCGGTCGTCTCGCACTGTGGTCACATTGCGTCGTCCTGTACCCTGTCGTCGCTGTGTACGTCCCTCCTCTCTCCACTGGATTCACATACGGCTTACTGTTGACCCAGCGTCCCCTGTACGAGCCGCAATGTACCAAAACGACACACCCGCCACCCGGAGCCCAAGCATTTTGCCCCGTTCAATCGCACTCACATGCTGATAGTCGACCCTGTACCGGGTGAGTTAGCCGTGGTCGTTACGGCATGACTGCTGGCAGTCGCTCACATCCGGGAGGCGAGGAGGTTCGAATCCCCCCGCCGACAACCTTGAAGATGGTCTTCTGTGGTTTCCCACCTTCCTTCCAGGCAAATGCCGGGGTTGGTCCCTAACTATAGGCCACAGCCGCTACCTTCCAACTCCTCGTCCTTACATCCCAACTTTCCTCCCCAACGGTACTTGTAGCTCACCCATTGGGCGTCCGTCTCGAAGCAGCTACAAAACTGGCGAGCCGAACATGTCCTCGGACACTCCCGGCACTAAAAGCCATACGCTAAAAAAAAGTATGGTTATTTATTTATCGTATGGCTTTTAGTGCCGGGAGTGTCCGAGGACATTTTCGGCTCGCCTGAGTCTGTAGCTGCTTCCAGCGGACACCCTAAAGGGCGAGCTACAAGTTCCGTTCAATTTCAAGTAGTTCCAACTTTCGCCACCAGATATCAGTAATACCTAGTGGTGAACGTTGGAACTTTGATAGAGCGTTCTGACGAAATCTAACCTAACAATTTTGTTTTACACAAGTTTAGTCTGTGAAAGGATTTTTTACATGCCATAAATCTATGACATGGGACCGCCGGCTTTACTTCCCCTCCGAAGGAAGGCATACTGAAGGATTTTTAACGCTCTTAAAAAATCCGACGACTTCGGCCGGGTTTGAACCCGCTATCTTGGGTACAGAAGTTCAGCATGCTACCGACTACGCCACCGAAGCCGCTACTTAGTATGGTACCGCGGGCCTACACGACCCCTGTTCTAGGAGTGCCTCCGACCATTTCTTCTGGGTGTATCACTTTCTACAAACAGTACCAGTGGCGGCTGGTGATTTTTCACTTGGTGGTGCCAACATATTCAAAATTTGCAATAAAATCATTCAAAGTTGCAGGTAAGGATAGTGCATATTTTATGCAATAAGTTATACGTTTAACATTATTTAACTGTGCTATTGTAGAAGACGTTTTTAATTGAAGTGTCAGCTGAAGTGAATTGAGAAATTGCATAACTACTACAAATATTTTAGTCTCGGGATTTTTCGCCAAAACAAAAGTTCCTCCTTTCTCTACTAAAAAGCGCTAAAGTGTCAAGGAGCTTAGATATCTAACCTCCTTGACTTTCATGGCCCTCCAAGGAACAACAAACATTCGACAAGCAAGCTGCCCTTTGGGTGTCAAACAACAACGCTTGCACCTGGCACCGAGGCCATACGATATTACACACATCAAAAAAAGTTTTGCATCACCTCGGTTCCCAGATCTCCGGCATATAGACGTTGACTGTGTATATTGTATCCAAGATACAGTCCCTTTGACTGTTCATAGATGTCACTAAAACTGCTCAAAGATGTAAACAACCATGCATGAGCAGGGCCTATTAGACGGAGGGGGTACGACAGCCGATCAGTTCCAGTCATTCCACCAGGACGAAGGTACGCTGCTCATGTTGTCTGTAGTTCTACCATGCCTAGAAGGTCAATACCGCAGTTCGATCGCGTCCGCATTGTTACTTTGTGTCAAGAAGGGCTCTCAACAAGGGAAGTTTCCAGGCGTCTCAGAGTGAACCAAAGCGATGTTGTTCGGACATGGAGGAGGTACAGAGATACAGGAACTGTCGATGACAGGCCTCGCTCAGGCCGCCCAAGGGCTACTACTGTAGTGGATGACCGCTACTTACGGATTGCCGCTCGGAGGAACCCTGACAGCAATGCCACCATGTTGAATAATGCGTTTCGTTCAGCCACAGGACGTCGTGTTTCAACTCAAACTGTGCGCAATAGGCTGCATGATGCGCAACTTCACTCCCGACGTCCATGGCGAGGTCCAGCTTTGCAACCCCGACACCATGCAGCGCGGTACAGATGGGCCCAACAACATGCTGAATGGACCCCACAGAATTGGCATCACGTTCTCTTCACCGATGAGTGTCGCATATGCCTTCAACCAGACAATCGTCGGAGACGTGTTTGGAGGCACCCTGGTCAGGCTGAACGTCTTAGACACACTGTCCAGCGAGTGCAGCAAGGTGGTGGTTCCCTGATGTTTTGGGGTGGCATTATGTGGGGCCGACGTACGCCACTGGTGGTCATGGAAGGCTCCGAAACGGCTTTACGATACCTGAATGACATCCTCCGACCCATAGTGCAACCATATCGGCAGAATATTGGAGAGGCATTTGTCTTCTTGGACGACAATTCTCGACCTCATCGTGCACATCTTGTGAATGTGTTCCTTCAAGATAACGACATCGCTCGACTACAGTGGCCAGCATGTTCGCCAGACATGAACCCTATCGAACATGCCTGGGATATGTTGAAAAGGGCTGTTTATGGACGTCTTGACCCACCAACCACTCTGAGAGATTTACGCCGAATTGTCGTTGAGGAGTGGGACAATTTGGACCAACAGTGTCTTGATGAACTTGTGGATAGTATGCCACGGCGAATACAGGCATGCATCAATGCAAGAGGACGTGCTACTGGGTATTAGAGGTAGTGGTGTGTACTACAATCTGGACCACAAATGCTGAAAGTCTAGCTGTATGATGGTACAACATGCAATGTGTGGGTCTCATGAGCAATAAAACGAGCTGAAATGTTGTTTGTGTTGATCTCTATTCCCTTTGTATTTAACGGTTCCGGAACTCTTGGAACCGAGGTGATGCAAAACTTTTTTTTATGTGTGTATATCATACACATATTTTGATCCATAAGCATTTTAAATAAAAACCACTTTTAAGAATTATAATTGAACAAACCTCTCAGAAAAATAATTTGAAGAAAACAACATATGCTAGGCCTACTCATCAAAAATATTTGTTCCAAAACCTCGATCGACACCTTCATTTGAATTAATAAGAGCGGTCCTATCGCTAAATGGAGATTGTAACAACTCACTTATTTTATTCATTGTTACACTTCCGAAAGGTGACACAGAGCTCATTGAGATTCCTACGGCTTCGTACGTTGCGCTCGAGCTATGCGATCTTCAAACATGAAACAAATCAAATTTTATTAAGGAACCTAGCTTGCATGTATCGATTCAAAAAGCACACTTATTAGATTAAAAAGGTGTTTATATGGTCAATGCCGCATGATGCTATGCAAGTTTATGTAACATGTCTATATAGGAAAAAATAAGCATGGCTATTGCTAACACACACGTGACCACAGCCTCTTTGTCGCAATTTCAGTTGCTGTCTCAAAATAAATAGGTGAGATGAAATGAACACGATGACCTACCTCTAAGACAACCTTACTTATCGTACATACGGATTGATTGGAAAGGATATCCCCTGCATCTAATATAAATGAACACAAAAGCTATTTAACGACGGACACTATTCATACACATTTGCAGTCAAACTTGAGAATTTGTGTTTACGCTTGGGACGTGAAACTGTGCCGCCAAATTAAATTAACGAAACACAGTAAAACTCGTTGAAAATTCCGAATTTTTACATTACAAAGAGAGAACAAATAATCCCCGTAATCAATATGAGCCTAAAAAAGTTGCTAAATGTCAAACAATAAAGAACTAAAACTATTTTGTGGTTTGAATTTATTTAATAGTCAAGACACAGTGATATATCGTCAAGCTGGTACCACTGGAGGTGTGCTGCCATATGCTGTACTCTAGTGGTTGAAAGATAAAGCAGTTCAGCAGTTCTAACGTGTATGTAATGTGTGCTTGTACCTGTGACGTGCTGCTATCTCGTGGATAGAATTGAAGCTCCGCGTCACGAGGCCGTTGGCTCTACCTCAGGGTAATATGCGTCTCAATACAACACAAACAAACTCAAGCCAAACTAGTCCTTATTGCAGTACAGTGTCTGATGCGGTCTGATGTTCGTAGGTAGTGCCGGTTGGCTCTGGCTCAGTAATTCAATAAAGCGCCACCAGAACGCATGTCAGTTTGCGCGCTCGTTCAAATAAATGCAGAATATGTATTCAATTTCCTCAAAATGTAAATGTAATATAAACTGTTCTTGAGAGGGAAAAGTCACATATTCTCTCTTCATTACACTGGTGGTGCCATGGCACACGGGCACCACCTCAGGAGCCGCCCCTGAACAGTACTATAATATTTGAGATCAGACTGGCGCGGAGACGGTCCAGTCTGACACGAAGAACTGTGTATCTGCCATCCGTGGGGTCGCTTTATGCTAGCACGTCCTAACAAAATGCTCAAAATCATGCGCTCTTGAGAGACATCGTCGCAACGACACCGACCTCTTCTATTCTTGGAGTAAAAATCCTGATGATTTCATGGTGTCCCTCTTGAACACATTCAATCGCCCGTTTTTGATTAATTTAGAAGGCACCATTGATGCTCTAAAATAGTGCGGGGAATCATCTACATATACCGACAGCGGTGGCTACGCTCACTAAAGCGCAGCGTGGGTTCAAGCCCCACCGTCGATCGTCCTTGAAATGGTTGTTCGTGGTTTCCCATTTTCAACACCAGGCACATGCTGGGACGGTACCTTCTAAAAGGCCACGACCGCTTCCTTCCACATCCTTGCCAAGTTTCATTTATCTTAATCCATTCTCTCTCTCATCCCGGCGCGCAGGTAGCACACGGGCGTCGACTAGAAAGACCTGCACTCGGCCTCTCAAGAGGCCACACGACAAAAAATAATTACGAGCCTGACAGTAGTCGCATATGATGTGTAACATCTGACATGTTATCCTACTATGAAATTGAGAAGAAATATATGACTGTGAAGTCAATTTTTAAAGAATGAACTCATAGTGCTACCTTGTGCCAGCAAACATGAAGGATTCCTTCGTGTTATTACCATCGGTAACTTCCCATTACTATTATTTCTGCTCATGCTATGAAATTTTGAAGGCTCAGCGATGATGCAAGTCTCGTCCGGGTGACTTGTGTCTGCCGGGAGCGCAAATCCCTTGTTAACAGTGAAATCTGTTGGTCATTGAAATAACTACAGTACTTGTAAAACTCCAGTGCCAAATACTGACCAGTGCGCATGTGCTAGGTTCTGTGCCCGTTAGAGAAGATTGTCGGGGTACCACCAAACGTGCATGGCCTTCCAGACAACCCCATCCATTGAACACACAACCTATGAGGACCGGATGCACTTCATTTAGGACTAGCCGGCACGAGGTCTACCTCCCGCAGGATCGGGTCCCAAACGGAGTAAAATGTCATAGACGCCCAAAGAAGTACATCTGCAAAACACAAAGCTAATAAATAATAACATCCAGGCTTAAGTAAAATTCGAAAGAATTTTTTATTTATAAATCAAACCCCTATCCAACTATCGGAGGGTTTAAGTCGGCTAATCCGCAAAGCTAATAATATTTAAAAAAAACTAATTGAAGCTACGTTATCCCTCTCGAAAAGAATTACTTACAGAAAAGAAAGCAATAACAAAGCTTGGAATGTGGTACGAAAAGAAATCCTGATTGAAGATATAGGCACAGATGATGAATCCAGACGGGATCATCATGAAACAACGAAAGTCAAACATGACTGCAATTCTAAGTTATGCTGGTACCACTTCCGTATTTACATTTAACGTTACCTACTCTAGGTAGGTCCTATCTGACAATAAACTACGGCGATAAGCGTCCGTAAGGAAAAATAACTAATGCAAAGCTAAAATGGCAATCATGCTAACCAGTACATAACAATCGTAAAGTAATTGTAACAATAACAAATGGCACTGGGACAACAGAATATCACACATACATGAATACAAGATACTTCAATATTCTTATTTACAACACCTGCTTGCACAAATTAGAAAGCTCTTTGCTTCTAATCGTCATCTAATATGTTCAATTAGGTTGGCGAATGCACAGTAAAGACTGCGACTAACATCGCATATGATCACCACGGCCCACAAGTTACAACCTAATAGTTACCAGTGACCTCCGTCGGTCAAGAATAGCGTCAGCTCTCTAAAATTTCCATAAGGAAATACTTTTAGCACAATGCGTCGGTCAGCTTTCAGAAACGTAGGTCAAAATTTAGATAAAGATGATTTAGCAATCAAATTAGCATCGTAGATTTACAGTAATTAGACTTTCATGATTTATAAGAATATTATCTCGTAGGTTTGGTGCATCATTTATGACAGACGTTCCACTCGTCCGAACTGCTTTGCTTTCTGAAAGATATGCCACAACTGCGTCTAAGTTCAGATAACTTAAGTGTGCTAACTCTCGGCACAAATCGATAAGAATTGGACAACACTTTAACCTTCTAGTGCTGTATAAAATGATACAATTGGCGTACTCGGGATTAAGACAGGCTAACAAATGCAATGCTTGTACACTCACAAATTCCTTCCTACTGGAATCTCGTGGTATGCTGATCCTCATAAAAAGCTTAACAAAATCCATTGAAAAACAGGGTGATTGAAACTTCATCACCAAACGATACGCCCGCAGTTGGCGTGAAAATGAATAAATTAAACAGGGTGTCTATTAAGTTATACTTGGGAATACACTTCTCTCTCAAGATGCAGCATAAGCTGGCTAAAAATAGCTCTCAAAGCTGAGGCAAAAATTCAAATGGTGCCTAATACTGAAATACACATAATTATAAATCCACTGGCGTATAAATCGCCGTCAGCTGTCTCACCAATAAGCTTCCGATTATCAAGCAAAAGCTTATATCAGAAAATACACATGAAAAATCTACAAAATCCTACCTAAATGATTGTCATCAGTACGGTTGCTAAATATAATCCTCCATAAACATATAACCTTTACAACCAGATAATTAAGTACAGGACTCACATTGGATCGTGGTTCACCTCCTCTATTACCTGAAGATTGAGGGGTTTGTCATCTCCTCTCGGTAGGAGGGTAAATTCCATCATTCCTTTGGCTTATGGTCCTGCCTTTTCTTCCTCTTCTTCCAATCCATAATGCAAGCTAAGATCTCGACATCCCTTTCATGGAATTAGCTTAAACAATAATAGACATCATGTAGACGTGAGGAAAAATTGCGTCCACGTGTTCAATTCGTTGCATAAAATAGCGTTTAAAATATGAAGAAATCACTGAAGTTGAGTGGCATAGGTTGATTATTAGCAACACTGATTCTACACTTGTGCAGACTAATAGCAAAAATATCCTTTTGTCTGCCACAGAATTTAAGATGCAATGGGCATCTGTTTCACAGCTTCTAATACTTTTCAAACACGTTATCACAATAAATCTTAGCAATCTTGCTCTTAAAATACCGGCACTTACACGGCACGGTTTGATTCTGATAATTTGCGTGTTCTCATTGATTATGCAGTATTATACAATATCACTTGGCCAATTTTCACAGTCTGACAAAGAGTTTAGTCTCCACAACGTGGTATATGGTTACTTACCACGTGCAAAATCACGAAAAATCAAAGTTACACATATTGTCGTAAATTTCACACTGGCTGTTCTCTCGTGCACTTCGCACGGTAAGGTATTTAATCACCAGCACACTCGAATGCTTTACTAAAGTGATGAGACTGGATACAGTCAACTTACAATAGACAACTACGGTCTTAAGTGTGGTCCTTCCACATCCTCCTAGAAGTACGTGTGTTCGCACCGGACTCACAATAGGGTTTAGTTTCCTCGATAGATGATGTTCCGGCTTCGAAACATTGAAGTCGTGTAGCGACTAATTAAGTCCAGTTCGCATGTCTGAGATGAAATACCTTTACCTTTCATTAAGAAAATCATCGTTTACGTCACCATAACGTGGTAAATTACGCAGAATGACGTATGATAAATATTCGAAAATTGTAAATTATAGTTTTAATAATAATTGACCAGGAAAAATATTTACGAGATCTCTGCAGAGTCAAAAGAGTATCTCCAACTTGAGCTTGCTTCCTGGGTACGTTCAGCACTTCCTAGCTGTAAAATAATCATGCTTCCAGAGAAACTATCACCAACATGAGCGAATACGGGCTCAGTACGTCGTGATACCAATCTCCGCCACCGCGCGCGCTCATTGTTTCCTGTTACACATTTCCGTCCCTTTTCCAAAATCACTCCCACAAAAACATGAAGGATTCCTTCGTGTTATTACCATCGGTAAGTTCCCATTAGTATTATCTCTGCTCATGCTATGAACTTTTTATGGCTGAGCGGTGATGTAGGTCTCGTCCGGGTGACTTGTGTCTGCCGGGAGCGCAAATCCCTTGTTAACAGTGAACTCACTTGGTCATTGAAATAACTACTTGTAAAACTCCAGTGCCAAATCCTGACCGGTGCGCATGCACGGGGTACGTCGTGGTACCAATGATTTATTGTAGAATATCATTAATGGGGCCTCTAAACCTTGAAGTAAACCGTATGCGATATACATTCCACAGTAAAAGATAGTATGAAGATTTAATAAATCATCATTGTTTTCAGCAAATATGATATAATGAATATTTTTACACCAAAGAATGACAACTTGAAGATGATTTATTGTAGGAATATCTTTAATTGGGCCTCAAAACCTTGAAGTAAACCGTATGCGATATACATTCCACACAGCCACATGGCCGACAGTACTTCGTGGTACCAATCTCCGCCACCGTGCGCGCTCATTGTTTCCTCTTACACAGTTCCGTCCCTTTTCCAAAATCACTCCCACAAAAAATATCCAGCAACCGAGTGGAACGATGTTACACATCAATAATCTGCAAATGAGCCTGATTGTCGGTTGAAACGGACCAATACCAGCCTTCTCCAGCGGAGGAATACGAGTGATATTTGTTTTTAAATTAATTACTGGTACCATATTTACATTTCTTCCTCTTAAAAATAATACGCCTATTAATTTTCAAGCCACTGCCCTCCAAGTCATAGAAATACAGCACATCGCATCTCATTCAGTATTATCCCTGCTTCAACAGGGTCAGGTTCAAAGCGAGATGAGTTTTATATGCGGCGGGTGATTTTTATAGCCGGATGTCCTTATTGACGTCATCCTCGTGAGAGGGGCTAAAAAAATGAAACTGGGCAAGGAGTTGGATTGAAGAGGTCGTGGCCTGTTAGAAGGTACCGTCCCAGCATTTGCGTGGAATTGGAAATAGGAAAACCACGGAAAACAATGCAGGAACTGCCATCGGTGAGATTCGAACCAATTGTTTATCGAATCTGCAAATAACATAGTCCTATGGAATACCGTTGTGCCTTAGCAAACTTAGCTGGTGTTTTCTAATGTTAGTGTGTTAATTTTAATTTTAACGAGTGTTTGTTGTCTAGGTTTATAATTGTGCTCCTGGCGGTCGTCTTTGAAGTCAGCCACGCGTACAGGAGGCATATTCTGCAGGAGGTGTACGCATGGCAGTGGGTGGACTTCCAGTATCCAGATGTGGGTACCAGAGAGCAGCACCTGAGGACTGGAGTCTTCGTGAGGAATGGTACTCTTCCTCTGGGTATCGAGCGGTGGAAGGACAAGCTGTTTGTAACAGTACCTCGCAGGAAAAGAGGAGTGCCCGCTACCTTGGGCTATGTGAATATCTCTAGTAAGTATAGCACAATAAAAACTTGTCGTTTTATGTGACCGTTAATCACGCAATCATGAGCCACGGAACCTCCAATTTTACGTGGAATCCGAACCACAGGACGTGATATCTGAAACTGGACCCCCCCTTTGTGAGAGGCAAGCAACTTGACCACTGCGCCATCAAGTCCCCCTATAAAACAATATAGTCCGCCTCGTTGCGTAGTTGCTAGCATTCTTGGCTGTCACCGTGGAAGCCCGGGTTCGATTCCCGGCTCTGCCAAGAAACTTAATTCTGGTTTGAAGGCTGGAACGGGGTACACTCAGCCTCGTGAGGCAAAACTTTGCAGAGGTGGGTTCGATTCCTACCTCACCCATCATGGAAGTGGTCTTCCATGGTTCCCCACTTCTACTCCAGGCAAATGCCGGGATAGTATCTAACTTAAGGCCACGGTTACTTCCCACTCAAATCCTACCTCAATTACAAATACGCACACTAGTACAGACACCCTAGTGACTCAGGTTATCACCCAAGTACACGGGGCTGCATGACCATGTGTCGCAATGCCCCTAAAAGAATCAACAACAATCAAAACAATATAAAACGCGTTCTCAACGGATCGGAGGAAAGTCCGTTAGTGAGAGTTGACGTTCAATGAATCCCTACCATACAGAATATGAACTCAAATGGTCCAATCCAGGGCCGGATTTATCAATGTGTCTTTCGTAGCCCAAAAATTCTTCCCCTAAAATTATTTTAATTAAAATACAATTTATATGTTCTTAGTTATGAATATCTATCTTTCTCGGTGGAAGTAGTGGGTGAGAAATATCTAGGTTATCTGCCCAAAAATGATACCGTATGGCATTGGCAGGGGACAGAGCACACTAGGAATGAAAGGAATTTACTGTACGGTATGTTATGCGCAGAAATGCGCAGAAATCTCTAGGATACAAGATGCTCAGTTGATTGATGACTAAGGTTCGGATGTATAGGACCTAAAGAAACGAGAAATATGAAGGCAAATATGCCCTAAAAATACTGAAATATGATCCAAAAAAGTTACATTATGACCAAATATATTACATGCTTTCTTAAAACAAGTGTTAATAATGTAGTGAAATGTTATTTTTATTATTAATTCTACATTCAAACCTATTTTTTTTAAATCTACGGTGATTTCATGAATAAGCCTGCGATAAATATGATTCCCTCAAATTTGTATCGCAGAATGTTTCAAGAGACTCGCGGAAAGCAGCATTTCTCCTTTTCTCGCGTTAAAAACTGCGACACAAATCACCTTTCCTGTAAAAGAGAAAGAAAATGCCCTAAGTTATAAGAGAGACAGTCAGTCTGAAAGACTAGACTCTGTATCATTTTAAATGCTACAAATGCTGAAAAATGCTAGAAAGGCTGGAGGCTTCTCGCCTCGCTCGAAGCCAAAGACTCTTGACATGTTAGAAAATTATCTGCATAATACTTATCTTGCTTTATAATACTTTTCCTTGTTTCAAATTACTCGCGAACGACAAGTGCAAACCAAGGGCAAAGCAAGGTCAAGCGCGCGGAGGGTGATGGCTGGATGACGTGCCCCTTCCATCCAGACTAAAAACACTTATAATGGGCGATGTATTGAAGATAGAGATATGCTCTCGCGGACCTTTTTTGTAGAACTTTTCATGCTGACCAATTCTTACGCTCATAGTATATTGATATTTTTAACGGATTGCCCAGCGTAAGCTCAAGAAGCGCACGGACGCCAAGTTTGTTTTCGACCTTTTCACTGAAATCGTTACTGCTTGGCTTCCTTTGATCATACATAAATTATTTTCTACAGAATCTTTCCTCGAGATATCCTTTACAGAATGGTGAAAACCGCATCAAAATCCATCCAGTGGTTCTCGAGATTACCCGTGACATCCAAGAATCGGGGATTTTTGTCTTATACCTACGAAGTAGAGATTGTCGGGGAACACATGCACCAAGCGGTACTATGACGTCATACACCTCAGTGCATCTGGGTACATTTCGTCCCGTCACCGTAACGTAACGCCACACCCCAGCGTAACGACGAAGTCGACAAGATCATTTAAAATGATAAAAGAATCAGGAACATTGAACTCCTGCTTAATTACAATTTTTTATGAAAATGTAGTCAAGGAAAAAAAAAAGACATTTCCTAATCATCCGAACTTTAGTGATGAGACTGATGGCTGATGAGCACGTTGTTTCCGAGGAAGGGAAATGAGCCAAAAATGTTACAATCCCACGACCCGAGCACTTGACCACAAAGCCTCATTATCATGACACAACACAAGGTAACGGAGTTGAGTCACAGTAACAGTTATCTGGAGACAGGCCAACTGATACAAAACACATTAAAATTATCGGCAAATAATGTGACAGATGTATGGAGTTGCCACACCTAACACGCCTTGGACAACAGCTCCTAAGCTGTCTGTGACTTTCCTCTCATTTGTGCGAGTTTCATTGTATACTTCCGTTTCTGTGGGGTCGGTGATGACATCTGACGAATGGCTATGAGGCGGGTGATTTTTAAGGCTGGATGCTCTTCCTGGCGCCAACCTAGTGAGTGGAGTTAATGAGAGATGAAATGAATGAAGATAGATGAAACTGGGCAAGGAATTGGCCCATTAGAGCTGAAAATGAGAAACCGCGTAAAACTAGCTCAAGGACGACGGGATCGAACTCACTCATCCCACTTGGGACCATGGCCTAGCGGGCGTAGTTACCGCTGTTGGTTTTCACTTTCATCTTTGTGCATTATTATTATTATATTTGAATTGAGCGAAAAGCCTCCGTGGCTTAGGCGGCAGCACGCCGGCCTCTCACCGCTGGGTCCGTGGTTCAAATCCCGGTCACTCCATGTGAGATCTGTGCTGGACAAAACGGAGGCAGACAGGTTTTTCTCCGGGTACTCCGGTTTTCCCTGTCAAAATGCCATTCCAGCAACAATCTCCACTTTCATTTCATTTCATATGTCATTCATTTAATCATTGCCCCAGAGGGGTGCGTCAGGCCTCGGCAGCCGGCACAGTCCATATCCTCGTCGCTAGATAGGGGCTTCATTCATTCAATTCCTGACCCGGTCGGAGACTGGAAGCAGGCTGTGGATTTTCATTCATTTGAATTGAGCCTCTATGGACAGTATATTAACAATCAGTTTCATAGATCGTGTTCTTCTATCGGACTTGACATCATCCTGGTATTTCTTGAGTCCATCGATCAGTGAAGTTACTAGAAAACCAACATGGCCGCCACATTTGGTGTTGCCAACTTACATCATTTAACACCAAAAAGTCAGCACACACATCCATGTAACACGTATCGCAAATGATCCAAACTAAGTAAAGGCTCTTTTACGAAAATACGTTTTACATGAAGTTGTGAAGCAGTCCTTGCTCAAGTTAGGGACATCTTGGTCATCAGTCCTCGACAGTAACCAGGGCCGTGGAGAGCGAGCACGGGCCCCTCCATATTTGTTCATCCTGTGATATCCTGGAAATATCAAATTTGCATTTTTTGAAACCCCCCCCACACACACAAAAGAAACCTCTGTGCATTTTTTTTGGAACGAATTAATTTTGTTCAATGTAAATTTTCAATGTCAAATCCGTTGTATCTGACCGGAAATTTTACTCTCTCCCATCACAAGAACAAGTTCAACGCCTTTCACAACCTTATGGACTAAAATTCGAACTTTGCAAAGGTTCATAATGTCTAGTTGAAATGTTATTTAGCAACTTTCCTCCCCATGAACAGTAGACACTTTATTATTTATCTGGCCGCGAAGATATTACGATAGTGGTTATATACAAAATACATTTATCATGTTCTCTTTATAGTATATTGTAGCATATTCATTAGACTTAGTTACATTAAATATCATACAATATCAAATTTGTTTACTCTGGACTTTCGAGGGCCCCTCAGCAAGTCCGGGCCCCAGGGCTACAGCCCCGTTTGCCCCTCCCTCTCGTCGGGCCTGACAGTAACTCTTAAGCAGTATTATGGTAGTGAAGTTAACTTAAATTATCTCTTCTAGATTGATTTTTAAAGCATCACATAAAATGCATAAGAACAGAAACATTAATACTTACTCAATTATTTTCTCCAGGGAGCTAAAGATGAGCATGTTCATTTCTTCTTATAGGCTATATTTTTATAATTAGTCCAAAAATGCAGACCATTCTGTTTTAAAATGAGTGTTCAGAGAAGGATTTAGGAGTAGGAGAGAAATATAATAGTAGGGTACATATTAGCTTATTATTTCTTTATTTTTGATAAGTACCGTACTCATTTCTTGCATGTATTGGCAACTCAAACTAACACTTGGGGCGATGTGGTCGGTCTGGATAAGTAGGGTAAAAATACTCAATAACATGCGTTTGATATGGAACACTTTTTATTTTTCGGTTATAATCAGTAAATGTGGTCCCTAAAATAATGACAGTGTTATTTTCAATTGTATATATGTATAACTGTGCGATACACGTGTTCTAATTTGTGTGTTCCACTGGATTTTATGTGTCAATTGCATATTATCAAGCATCGGTTGTCTGCTGGTATCTGTTTTTGAGCAGTTCGAGTCATGGCGCTGTTACTTTAAAAGCTATATTTGAGTTTGCTCACTGTACCATAGACTGTAGAAATTATTTGCTGCTTGGTAGGGCGAAGGGATGAGTTTAACTTGTATTAAAGCTCGGGGGACACAGGAATTGCTTGATTTAGATGGTTAGCTGGTGGGTTTGGTGTAGAATATCGGACTGGTAGCAGGTTCTCGCAGAGTAGATATTTACCCTGCGAAGTCAAATTAGGCCTATATGACTCGTAGTGGAATGGCTCGGATATCGCAGAGCGAGGTGATGGCGGTTGGTAGGGTAATTGGAAATGAACTAGGGAGGGGGAAGGATACCTGACTGATGAAGCTTGGCTGTAGTCGGCTGGTGTAGGCCTAGCTGCCTTGGTACGGCTTGGCTCGGCGGAAACAGTGAACAACCCGTCCTGTCGTCAGTGAGTGTAGTGGTGAGTGGTCCAACCCGCTCCTGTTGCCCGTATTTATTTGGTATCGTCACCTTTTGGCTATTGCTATTTACATCTTTTGGAAAGTGATGAAAACTTATATCCGCAGCCCTCTTTTATGCATCGACTTACAGCCGTAAACTGAGCAATATACGTTGCTTTTACTAATTTTACACTCCATCAACGAGTAAAACTTATTACTTATGTATAAAGACACGAAGAAATTACCTCGATCTGCTTACGAATACAAGAAACCATATACAAACAGTCACCACGTGACAAATGTACCCTACTTGGTACATATATGAAGGCAGCATTGAGACAAGCTGTTGAAAGCCTGTTGGCAAATCCCTATTGAGATGCAAGAAGATGGTTGAAAATATAAATAAAACAACGATTAAATAACTCTGTACTTTAAATTGTGTAGGTCTAGGCTAGGCCTACTTACTTAAATTGTAGTGATCTTTGTAGAGTTACTCCAATCCATCTCCAATCTTGTTCTCGTATTTTTTAGGCGTCATGATGAAATCTAAATAAGAATTTATTCAAAAATTAATTAAATAAAAGCTTCGAAACATCTCAGACAAGTGGATTTGACACACACATATCAATAGTCTATAATAACTGTATAAACTGTTTTAATCGATGTATATTACTAGTACTTACCTTGCACAACTTGTTACAACTTCATTAGACTTGAATTTCCAAAGAAAACTGTGAAATTATTTAAATAATAAGTCATTAGTTACAGTCGTAATTATAATGTTGGCTGACTTTGTGAAAAATGCATTCTGGGAGTTATTGCCAGAAACATGTCGGCAACTGTGACGTACGGAATTTTACTGGTATTATGGTCTTTGGAGATGGCGGGATTTTAAGCAGGGTTGGCGACAATGTGCTCGCACCTGAAAACAACTTACCTTCAAGAAATGCAACCATAAACCAACATTTACGTAGGCATAGGGGACGGCTGTTAATGTTGCCTACCCTGTCTTGATCTAGTAACTCATTTAAGCTGTCCCCGACTATATGACTAGCGCAGATCGCGGCCGCACGCGCCCGGTTCAGCCGGCGTCGGCGCGCACTTTCACACTTTTACCAAACATGTTCAATAATGTGTACTTACAGTGCTCATAGGCTATGCTGAAAATGTCCTCCCTCTCTTGTAATACACATCTGGCATCTTCTGATGAAAGAATGTCTGTCAACTCATTTATTATTTACGGAGCCTGTTTCCTTGAATCGTTTAGCGAGCCTCCTAATTGTTCTGGCATTAGGCACAGGTATTCCTGGAAACTTGATTCGAAATTTCGTCTCGTTTCAGAACAAGATTTTCTGCTTTTCATATACGAATTATGGATATACACACTTTCGTGCAATGTGAATTGGTGTCTAGGCATGACCAACAATCACAATAATCACAATACTCACTAAACGTGCAACACTAACGTCTAAGCTTTACAAATACACGCCCAAATTAATGACAAAACACGTTTGAACTAACGATATGAGTCAGCGGAGTGTTGCCGAGCTGAAGAAGGTTTCATTGATAAACCGAAACATGTACGCATATCGAATATATGTTTCAATTTTGTATTGACTGGGTGGTTTGTCATTAAGATATAGATATCAACTGTCAATACGGATAACAACTATATCACTACTATCTTCTTCTTTTGCTTTAGCGTTTGTCCCACCTCGTGGCAGGGTCCGTTATTTGAATCCGCTGTCTCTACTTGACTCAGTCATGGGCCATGTCCGGATGAAGGTTGACGTCTTTCAAATCCCTGTGCAGTGTATCGGCCCAACGTTGTCTCGGTCGCCCCTTTGGTCTTTTCCCGGCGACCTCCAGTGTGTAGCCCTGTTTTGCAATGGTGTCCGCTCCTGACCGTAGCACATGCCCAAACCATCGCAGACGACCCTCACGCATTTTGTTACTGATTGCTGCGATACCAAATCGTTCCCTTATTCTTTGATTGGGGATGTGATCCAACCTAGTAATGCCCGCTGTCCATCTAAGCATCTTGGTCTCCATGACACTTAGCCGACGTTCTGCTTCCTTCGTGGTCGGCCAACATTCGGTACTATAAAGCGCTACGGGACGAATGACAATGCAGTAAATCTTCGATTTTAGGTGGTCTTTCATCTGGCGATCGCACATGACACCTGTCGTTGTTCGCCACTTCATCCACGCAGCATTAATTCTTATGTTGACCTCCTCGGTGAGACGACCTTCAACAGTTATCGTAGAGCCAAGATACTTAAATTTTGTCGTTCGAGGCAGATCATCGCCGTCGACTTGGATTGTTCCGATTTATCCAGCATCCGTTGTCATATATTCTGTTTTAGCTTTGTTAAGCCGCAGGCCATATTGACTTAAACGATCACTCCATTCCTGGACTTGATGTTGGAGATCCAGCTTGTTTTGAGCGGCCAACATAACATCATCAGCGTACAGAATGGTACTATGGTAAATATTTATTCATTTTAAGAACTGTTGAAGGAATGTCAAGCCTGTAACCATGGCAAATTTAGCTCAAGAGGTGACATCCAACTTTCCATCTATCTCTGTAAGAGGCAATGCCACTTCATTTATTATCTAAAACATGAAACACACACACAACCCCTCGCTGGAGTTAATTTAACTTTACTTCCACTGAAAACAGCCTTCTACCTTAGTGATGACTAAGGCCCGGATAGTTATGTGTTTAAATATTTTTTATTTAACTAAACATGTTCTATTTATTTACAGATGTTTGCCGTTTTTATAAATAAATACATATTCTGGCGTATTTATTTGTAAGTATATATTTCCTATATTTGATGTTATGTCGTACTCCATAGATGACTGCTGCCCACATTTTCGACCCTTGGCAATTCCAGTAATTTGCTTCTCTATTTCGTGAATGCACCCTTTGTGTCTGTATTGTAGTAGTATTTCAAGACAGAAATTCCCCGGTCATTAAGTATAGCAGGGGGATGCTGGAGTCAACAGTCTCATTAAGCCTCCAATAGTCCTTTCCTTGACAGGAAATTTTACTTAAAATTATAACAGTGGTCTGCGAAACTTTTGAATATTGACAGAGTGCCATGAAAGTTTTTAAAGTGACCTTTTCTTCTGCTCTTTAGAATGAAATTCGAAAACCGCACATACATGATTTCTAATGGCGCATCTGCAGTAAGTATTGTAGGATTCGGAAACTGAGGCAAGCCCCGGCCTATTACACGGGAATATTAATTGTACTGTAGTCAGCATTATAGATTATTCAAGCAGATAGACGTTTCAATTAGGCTATATTTCGAGTAACTGGGGGACATAAATTATATACAAATTTAAGAACATATTTTGGAAACTTAATCACATACTTACCACTTTTAAGTACATAAATAAATACATATTTCTGAATAGTTAAGCACATAATAATCCGGGTCCTGGTGATGACTGATGAGGACGTTGTTCCCGAGGCAGGGAAATGAACCTAAAAGGCCACACGTGAATTTAACGTTACTAACCCGACTTAAATTGGGCGCCAGGGTTGACCATATTGGCCTTCCCGAATAAAATAAAATAAAATAAAATAACTGATTTCCTGACATTAGAGATCCCTCATCCCAGTCGTCGGTCATTTTTGCACGCGCTCTGCTGATGTACCAGGATCGTGACAACACAGGAATAACACACACTGAATACAAACACTATATATTCTGACTGCACACATATACATTTATATGCACTGTATACATACATAGAAATATCCTTTGAAATGTATTATGTACAGTACCTTGTTCAATGAATTTACGCCCCAGAGAGCTACAAACACTTCTGGTCAACGTTTGTGACCCTAGGTATATCAGCCTCCTATCTTAGTACTCGAGTTAAGTTACTCGACTCGAATCCCGGACGGGATTCCAGTTAAGTTTGTCGCTTAACAATTGTTCGTGGCTAGCTTGCTAAGCTAGGTCCTCACAGGTTCTCCACGAGTCTGAGTGATATCTATTTCAAATGAAGCGAAGAGTTTAATTGATATATTTATTGTTTCGACTAGTCACTAATACATTTGAAGTTATTTACAAGTGCCGAGGCATGAAGCCCGACTGCCAACCAGTTCAGTTGGTTAGTCTTAAGATTACTGAGTTACAAGAGACTGGAGCTCTGTGAGTCCAGGGTTTTACTAGAATTAAACAAGTCACATGTCAATCCCTCTAGGTGGGATACAATACCATCTTACTGGCTAGTTACCAGAGTGGAGGGGGACACACGTGGAAGGGACTACTGGAGGTTTTGGAGTAGGAAACATACGTCACGGAAATATCCGGTTGGACTCTGTCAAGCACGAGACTGTGAGCCATCTGAACCCTGAGCTGTTTTGTAATTATTCATAGCATGCTAGTCACAAGGGTATGTGTCATTTGGACCTCGAGTTGTTATAAAATATTATACTGAGAAATGATTCATAGCTAGCAAGGCACGAGTTTGTGCGTCATCTGGACTTTGAGTTGTTATCAGATTACACACAGCTCAAGTCACTTAGTATTGGGAAATTAGCATACATACTGTCTGTTGAAACTCGGCTGACACACACATTAATGATAATTATAATAATTCAGCTTTTAGAAGCTGAATCCATTAATATTGGTGGTTGCGGGTTCTATTCCCGACGAGGAATATAACTCCTCCCCTCTTTCTTTAACGTTACTGTCCTCAGTAACATTTTCATTTACATTTTCTTATTTCTAATATTTACAGATTTACATAATTTATACAGTCTTTTCCTGAACATGATTATAACAATACCTGTTATTAATATCACAAGAATGACATTGGTAGATACGAATATTTTTGTACCAATAGAAGTTATAGGAATTGGTTTTAAGTCCAGTTTCAATTTCTTTACATCTAAATGGGAAATGTGAAACTTAATTTCATTTTTTATTGCAGGTTCATTCTGAATATTTAAGGATGGGAAAGTATGAATGTAATTGGTAGGTTTTTGTTGTAAAGTTATTCCCATACTGGAAATAGGACAAGATTCATTAGAATAAATTACCTGTGGTCCTGAAATCTGTATGGATTTCTGGGATTCTGGGCACGTTTGTAGAATTACCTCTGGATCTTTAGTAAGGAACAGAATGTGTTCCTTGTTTAGGGGTCTAAATATTTTTACATTATTCTTTACAGAAGCAAATTCACATCCTGCAGTGTTTGTTAAATTACAATTTGTGATTCTGGTGTTATAATATAAACACACATAAGTTTGAGTGTTCTTAATACATGGTACAGTGGACCATTTCAAAATTGGACCTTGTAGGTAATATTTTTCAGACGGGACAAGTACAATATTATTAATAGTGGGTATAGGGGTTACATCATATAGTTAGTATTGGTTTCCATCCGTTATTGGCATGGATAGAATTATAATTATTTCTTCGTCCAGCATAAGGACTTGAGTCTTTGACAATTTCAGGTTTTCATACTGATGGTATTGATCAGTATGGATCATACTCTGTGTAGGGTAGATTGATAACAAATGTTTGACTATGTTAGTTAAGTCTTTTCTTGAGAACAATTTTACATTTGTCATTTCATGAAATGAGAGACTAATGGTCTCTTGAAACACTCGCATGATTTCTTGGAATTTGTTGATGCACAGTAACACGTATTGGATGTTTTCTAGTAGATTTATCTTGAAGTCTTCTGTTCGAAGTATACCTTGGATTACCTTCATATTGTCATTAACATGATTCATTTTATCATAAAATTTTTGAGCAATTGAATTTGTGAATGATACTAGTTTATTTATATGTTTAATTTCATTAGTGCGGCTTTGTTTTAGAATGTCTAATTGACTTTGTAAAATATCTAAATCATCCTGGTCTAGATTGCCAGAGATGAACATAATTACTTTTCCTAATCAATTTATTAGACCACGTTTAGTTCTATTAGATGTATTAGGTATTATTACTTTTTAATAAAAGGCTAGATACAGTTTCATCAATATTTTTGTACGAATCATTTAAAGTAGTAAGATTGAAATGAAACATGAATTTATGGTAATTAATGATTACCAATACAGATCCCATGGGGTCGGCATAAAATCCTGACGTTGTTATGGGTTCTGTGTAGATGATGGCATATCATGGTAGGAATCTGGGTAGAGAAGAAATTTCCTTTTAGGTTTAATGTCACGGAAATTTCTGACATGGGTCTTACCATTTTTCATTTTGCAGTATACTCGGTTTTCTTCAAGTTTGATTATTGTGCCTTCATTATATAGTTTTCTGGATTTCCTATTTCTCGTTAGAGGATCTAGGACATATACAGTTTCGCCTATTTGATAGGAGTGCTCGAAATTGGAATCGTTTGGTTCCGGTTTACTTTCATTTAAGATTTTCACCTGGTTTCCTTGTCTCTCAATATATTCATTACTTTTTGGAGACGAGGAGACACATTGAGGAGTATCAATATGTATCTGAGCAAATGGGTAGTCGGCTGTTATAGGACCTTGGTTTGATACCTCGTTAGGGTGTCTTTCATATTTATTCCTCTGACATAAGTTACACTGATTTACTACATTTTTAATTTGTTCTTTTAGATGTGGCCAATAGTACTTGGTTCGAAGGTGTTCATACGTTTCTATAATACCATTGTGATGTATTGAATGATATTGTAGAATTAACTGTTTCTGTGTTTCTGGGCATTCAATGTTCTCTAAAATTTTATTTGTTCTGATAATTACTAGCTCTGACGTGAATAATTTCTGGCATGTTCTAATGAATGGGATTTCAAGTAAATGGTGTACTTGTTTGAGGTGTTGATTACTTTAAGTAGGTGTTTGTTCAAATCATGTTGAAGGTTTTTCTGTGTTACTATCATAACGTGTCGTGTGTATTTCTTGAACAGTTTCTGTTCAAGAACCTTAGGGACATTACCATATTTTAAGATAATTTGATTTCGGTTTTGGTTCAAATTACGCTCTGATGTTTTCAGTGTGAAGATAGGATCTTCCTGATTCGAGTGTATGGTTTCATTATCAATTTCGTCTTGATATGTGGCATCTCCGGGGATGGCTACATTCGAGACTGTTTCGTCGTTCACATTTGCTTGTATTCTAGAAATTGTATCTGCAACGTGATTGGTCTTTCTTTTGTCAAAATCAGATTCTCCTAGTTTTGTGCGGGGATATTCTTGAATGTCACCGTATGTGATGGAGTTCATTTCCAGTGGCTCAACTAAAATCGGTTCCTTAAACTCTTGTCTTAGTTGTGTTTCTGTGGGGTATATGACTTGGTGGTTTTTGGCATCTAAGAGATACATTTCACCATATTTAAAATTCAGAATATACTCATCTCCTTTCTCGATGTTGACAGGAATCGCAGTGTTATGTGTATCTACTGCGGGTTGAAAATGATTCACTTGCTTATTGCTCGAGTGAAAATGGAATGGTATGACTTTGTTGGCTAGCGTAACTAGGTTCGATTCATAATCTATCTTCGCACCTAGTTTGACAAAATCATCTGTGCCAATTAGCGCATCGAAATAATCATGCTATTGCATGACTCTAAAGTCTACGGGAGTGTCAATTTCATATTCTGAAAAGATAGGGAATTGTATGTTTTCTTCGCCTATCGTTTTCGAATGTACTGATTGTATGCAGAACGGTTCTTGGTAAAGGTATTCTGCAAAGTGTTCGTGTGCGACTGTCGGATTCATTACAGAATTACAAGCACCACTGTCTATTAAAATTTTAAACAAGAGTTTAGTGCTTTTCAGTCGGTCAACACGAATGTACCCAAAAGAGATGGGTTATGCCCTAATCCTGAAATAAATTACATGAGATTTATAAAAATCCTAGTGTTTTATTAATCTCATGTAATTTATTTCAGGATTAGGGCATAACCCATCTCTTTTGGGTACATTCGTGTTGACCGACTGAAAAGCACTAAACTCTTGTTTACTAAGGCAACACTGAAAATATGGCTTCAAACACCACAATAAAATTTTAAAACCAAATAGAGTGATGAATGGTAATTTAGGAGCATTTCTTATGTTATTTAAGTCTTCGCTTGAGAGGACTGAGCCAAGAGAAAATCCTGACTTTGTTCGTGATCTTCATTGAATGAGAATGAGGATGGGTGGACTGTGTCGTATTCGAACTCGTGTTCGTACGGTTGTGTTTCTTCAAAATATTCTGACGAGTGTGCCTCCTGAAAGTATTCTGGTGGTACATAGTCACAATCGTTGGTTTTATCTGCGTGCGTATTTACATTCCCTCGGATGGTGGATACACCAGACATAGGCTTAGGATAACTTTGGTTATTAGGTGCGAAACGTCGGCCTATGTTATTTGGCGTAGGATAAGGACGATTCATTGGTTTAAAGGGTTGTTGGTTCTGTGGTTTGAAAGTCGGTGGGTTCGGACCTTGAAAGGGTCTGAAGTTTGGTAGTGGGTTAGGATTCATGAATTGTTGGTTAGGTTGGTTGGAGAAAGAACGTGGTTGAGGAAAGTAGTGGCTTTGTGGCCTTGGATATGCAAACGGATTGTGAGCAGTATGGTTTAGTGGTTGTGTCGCTTGATTGAATCTGTTAGGTGATGACTGCGTGAATGGTCTGTGACTGGCATGGTTATTTGGAGGAAGTTTTGGTGTCCCTCTCAATTGATCCATGTAATTCTCTTGTGCACGGTCATTATCGTAAGTCCTGCAATGTCTCAGTGCGTGGCTTAAATCTGTGACTTGGGCATAGCGCAGATATGCTCGGTACGGCTCTAAGATTCCGGCTTTGAAAGTGTTTAAACTCAGATCGTCTAGCTCTCTTAGTTTGAGCTCTAAGATCTGATCCCTGTAGTTTAATTTGCATAAACTTTTACATTGTAAGACTAGAGCGTCTAGTCTGTCGTGATAATCTGTGTAAGCCTCACTTCTCTTTTGGAAGCAATTATAAATTTCTTGAACTAGCAGTCTTTCATCTTTTACGTCACCAAATTTCCTGATCAGTTTTTCTTTAAATTTCTCATAACTAGAGTTTGCATCCAGATCTAAAATAGTACTAGCTTCTCCTTTTAGTTTCGATTTGACAACATTAAATAAAAAATCATTAATGATGTTAGCGTTGGGAACTGCATTGGCTCTCCTGTGAGTATTTAAGAAACTATCACATCTTGCAAGAAAGTAGTCTAGACTGCAAGACGTACTTCCATTAAATTCGGGTAGCAATTGTATTTGAGCGTACTCAAATTTTGATAGCAATTCTGTCTCAGGCATTGTGATTTATTATAATTAATTAATTGACTAGTTAATTGAATAATTGAAAATTATTAACTTATTTATTATTATTATTAGTTTGAAAGATTAATGATATGTGGATATCCCGTTTAGATTCTCCACAATATAAGCTAGTAAAATGATATTTATTCTGAAATGAGAATGATGATTGATGATGATGTTTTTTTGTTTGTTTATTTAAAAAAAGGTTTAGTTTTAATATTAATTCAAAAAGTGGATAAAAAGTGTAAGGTCCGCTAAATCAGAACGCACTTTGATTATTCTTTTTGAAAGGCACAAATATTTATTATTATGTATTTATTATTTGTTTTAATTTATTAATTTAATTCAAACGAAATAACAAAGCAAACTCTGCTAGTCAAAGTTTACCGTAATTTGCTTCCGATTGAAAGGCAAGAATTTATTATTTAATTTTTAATTTACAAGTATTAGTTCAAAATGAAATAGGAAAAGCGACGTATCTTTCGATCAAGCTAAATCCTTTTTCATTTGAAAGGCAAAACAAATTTATTATTATCTTAGTATCTATGTTTTAATTCAAAAGAATAATAGTGATATGCGGAAACCCCGTTTAGATTAACACAAACTCACTCCTCTTTTGAAGGGCTAAATGAATTTATTATTATTGCTCTTGTTACTGTAAGTTAAGAATGAACCATGCTGTTGGTAGCAATATTTAGGCAGTACAAATAAGGTATTTCAAATGTAACTTACAGGCAGGAAATGATGATCAGCTTGGACTGCATCTTCCTTGGTCTGTAGTTGTAGTCGGTTGGTGTTTCTTCTGCGATGTCGAGCGAGCGAGCCCCTTTACAGAGCTGTCGGTGCGCACGCACAGCAGCAACGTACGGCGATAGGCTGTAGTTGAAAGGCGCTGCTTCGATCTTTGGATTCTTGGAGCGTTGTCGGCTTACTTCCTCTCGTTCCGTAGTCGGTTGGTTCTCTTCGGCGACGTCGAGCGAGCGAGCCCCTTTTCAGAGCTGTCGGTACACTCGTACGGCGATGGCGGTTGGTTGCTGCGAAAGGCGCTGCTGGAGCGTTGTCTGCGAGCTTCCTTCCTTCAAGCTAGCGTAGTCGGTTGTGGTCGAAAAGCCTCCAGTGAAGTTGTCAGTTCCACACCTAACTAGCTGGCTGGTTCAAATGAAATAGATTACTTCAGTAGTTTTCGGGAAGATAACTGGCTTTGCTAGACGAGTGACGAAAGGCGATTCTGGATCGTTGTCTGAACACTTCATCCAACTAGCACGTAGATCTAGTGGTGATCATTTATCTATCTCGGACGGCAGGCCCCCAGTTAAGTTACTCGACTCGAATCCCGGACGGGATTCAAGTTAAGTTTGTCGCTTAACAATTGTTCGTGGCTAGCTTGCTAAGCTAGGTCCTCACAGGTTCTCCACGAGTCTGAGTGATATCTATTTCAAATGAAGCGAAGAGTTTAATTGATATATTTATTGTTTCGACTAGTCACTAATACATTTGAAGTTATTTACAAGTGCCGAGGCATGAAGCCCGACTGCCAACCAGTTCAGTTGGTTAGTCTTAAGATTACTGAGTTACAAGAGACTGGAGCTCTGTGAGTCCAGGGTTTTATTAGAATTAAACAAGTCACATGTCAATCCCTCTAGGTGGGATACAATACCATCTTACTGGCTAGTTACCAGAGTGGAGGGGGACACACGTGGAAGGGACTACTGGAGGTTTTGGAGTAGGAAACATACGTCACGGAAATATGCGGTTGGACTCTGTCAAGCACGAGACTGTGAGCCATCTGAACCCTGAGCTGTTTTGTAATTATTCATAGCATGCTAGTCACAAGGGTATGTGTCATTTGGACCTCGAGTTGTTATAAAATATTATACTGAGAAATGATTCATAGCTAGCAAGGCACGAGTTTGTGCGTCCTCTGGACTTTGAGTTGTTATCAGATTACACACAGCTCGAGTCACTTAGTATTGGGAAATTAGCATACATACTGTCTGTTGAAACTCGGCTGACACACACATTAATGATAATTATAATAATTCAGCTTTTAGAAGCTGAATCCATTAATATTGGTGGTTGCGGGTTCTATTCCCGACGAGGAATATAACTCTCGTACTGCTCGTACTGAAAATTTACACTCGTCGGCTCTCGTGTATTGTTCGTTGCCCGTTTCAAAAGTGCGTTATTTTTTTTAGTGGCGTTCTGAAAATGGTTTGTACTTACTGTGCGACGTTATTAAAGCCAACTGCCATTAACAAACGCCACGTTCACACTTTCAAAATAAGGAAATTGTCAACATTAACTATCAAGTAATAAACTTACCAAAATACACGTCGCCATGTTTGATTAGGTAATGCTGCCAACTTCACTTCCCCGACGACTCTGGACGAAATTATTGGTGAAAATTACTGATTGTACTACTGGGCAAAACCATTGGCCTGGATAAAGATTATTGATATGTGACTTCCCCCACTGTGCGTGACAAAAAACAGGGGTCTAGGCGAAAACCATTGGTCTGGATGAAAATATTGGTCTGGAAATTCTGGCATTCTGAAAAAATGCGATAAAATATTCAACTCCTGTATATTATTAGATTGGCCATTTCTATAGAAAATTTTCAGATTTTAATGGCGGTGGGCAACGGACACTACACGAGTTCCCACTCGTCATACTGTATCTGGTGGAATTTTACTTAGGGTAAGCAATGGTTTTCTTCGCAAAATCATTGAAGACCCAGTTGTAGAAGTTTGGGATGTTTTGAACTTAGAAAGTAAATCTATCTCAATTGAAATCAGTGATATATGTTATACGTTTAGTTAAAATACCGAATACAAGCTTTCAATTTCGTGTTAATAGGCCTACTCAATTGAGGAGTTGGACAACTTCCTAATAAAATTAATATTTTTTTCTCAAATTTACCGCACACGCTGTCATCTCTAGACTCAAGTCCAGGTGCCATATTTTTACAGATTTCTCACGCCTACTAGTGTACGTAAAAACGTTTACTGCATACCCTACTCCCTTATATTTGCATTAGACAACATTTTATCGCTGAGCTATAAAAATGACGGCCTACCACTGTAAAACAATCACACGTTTTAACACAGCATATAAAAAGCTGTTTTACACAAACACGGACACGCTTTTTCAAACTATAATGAGCGGGTAAACACACTATATTTGAAAACTTACCGCTCCTTGTTTTCGGCCCAAGGTATGTAACTTAAGGAATTGCTTCCTAGCTTTCGCTTTCACTCACCCTGCAGTACCAAGAAATACCAAAAGAGGGCATATCACCAGTGGCGGCTGGTGGTTTGAAATCATGGGTGTGCACTGGTTTAAAAGATTGTCTAAATTTGATATAAATGCAAGCAAACCTAACCATACAAAATAACAGCTTCATTACGATTTCACGATTTTAATAACTTATTGCTGACGAACAAAATATTAAATATTTTTAAACGAAATGTTTTACTGCGAAAACTGGTCAACGCAAAATTTTACTTTAACATTATTGTATTTACAGTTCAAGAAATTAATTTTAAACAATTATATCTGATATTACAGACATGAATCCTATGCTGGGTCGACAGTCTGAAATTTTGTGATATATACTCTGACGATGTCACTCACATTATATTCCCCAAGTTCACTAGTGGCGCCTTGAGTCTATTTACAAGAATATTTGTGAAATGCACAGATTAATTATAAAGTAGCCTATATGGCTTGAATAAAGTATAACAACAATGAATACACAATTTTAAGACCTTAAATTACGTTTGAATCACTTTTCTGTGGATAAAGTTCATTCTTCTCTCCTTCTTCTGTGCAAATTTATCGATAACTTTGTCATTGAAATTTGGAATTGACCTCACAAGTTGTTTTTCAATCGACAACATTGCTAATGCCGTCAGTCTATCTTGTGACATTGTGCTTCTGAGAAATGTTTTTATTCTTTTTAGTGTAGAAAAACACCTCTCTGCTTCACTTGTGGTCATAGGTGTGGTAGTTAAGACTTTGAGCGTTTCACTGAATATTTTCCCCAAATTATTCTCAATAATGAATTCAATCAAGTCAATTGCACAGGTGACATTCCGGAAGTCTTCACGCATGTACATAACTTCTAATTCTGTTCTCAATTTGGATCTGTCAACAAAAGGATAGGCTTGGCAAGCTTGGAAAAGACTTTCTTCTGGAAATTTCTTATCGAACGACTTGAAACTTTCCGAAGAAAAAAGATTTGAAGCCATAAGATGACCCGTGAAGGAGAAACGTTCTTTAGCTTGCATAGAAATAACATCACACACTTCTTTAGCTGCAATTTTTCTTGAAGTTGGAGTCTCCTCACGTCTTCGTTTTGCTGAAGAGGTTTCTTCTGAAATGTTATCCACTGTATCCCGAACGCTTTCCACTGCAGATTCAAATGAATTTATTGCTTTTCTCACGGTAACAGTGTCTATTGTCCTCTTTTGGAGCTGTTGATATAAAATATCCACATGTGGTATTATGTGGTCAAAAAATTCAAGCCAGAATAAGAACACAGGCTGCTCTATTTTCAAGCGTAAACCTCTTGCCTGTGTGATGGTGTTTATTTGTTTACTTGAATTTTCAATTTTCTCAAAACATTCCATCAAAGATTCTCTATGTTCATACACCGTTTGTACCGTTCGAGATTTGAAATTCCATCTAACGTTTGAACCTGAAGGAATTTTTCTACCAACCACTTCGTCTAACACATTAACTCTTTGAGATGAGTTCGAAAAGAACTGAGGAATTTCACTGAGATCTGCAAAAAATATACGCACTTGTGTATTTTGGCTATTAGCTTGAGCCATTATTAGATTAAGTTTATGGGCGTAACAATGTATGTAATAAGCGTACGGATAGTCTCTTCTTACAATCTCCTGTACACCGGAGTGCGTTCCACTCATCACATTAGCTCCATCATAGCTTTGAGATATGACTTTGGTCTTTCCTGACACCACTTCCTCTAAAGCGTCTTTAACACATATAGCCAAGGCCTGTGCGTCATGACCGCTAGGGTTCTTGAAAGCCCAGAACCTTTCAACAGGCTTGCCATTTGGCAGCAGGTAGCGAAACACTATGACCATTTGGTATTGTGATGAAACATCCGACGTCTCGTCAGCCATTACGGAGATGAAGTCTGCTTCTTGGATTTCAGTTTTAATTTCATCTTGGCATACGTCAAGCATACACTGTAATAAGTCATTCTGAATTTCTTTATATATTCCTCTAAACACTGTTGCACTTTTTAGATGATCCTTCAGAAGCGTATCTAATTCGGATGTGAAATCTATTAGTCCTCTACAAATACCACGGTTTACAGAATCTTCTTTCTCATTGTGCCCTCTCAATGCCAGCTCGAAAATTCCACAAAACTTGATGCATTCAATGATCTGTGACAGAACGTGTCGGTTCTTCGATACCTCGATATTTGCTTTTCTATGTTCCTCCTGAATGCACAATCAAGCTGCTGTCTGATCTCGTATTTCCCTAGTACTTGAAATTCTAATTCGGCATTCATGTGTGTTTTTGTTTGCTCATGTTTGTCCATTTTTTGTTTCAAATGTCCTAGGTCAGAAAACCCTGTTTTGGTCCAGGTATCACTGCTTTTGTCTTTGTCACATGAAAACATTAAGCATGGGAAACAATACATCCTGTTGGTTAATTCACAGCCACAAACCCACTCATATTTGCCATACACGTCATTATGGAATAAACGAGTCCTAGTCTTGCCTTTGCACTGAGTCGTTTGAACTAAATTTAGGTTTGGGATAGGCCTTCCCTTTTCTTTTATGGCCCCCTTTTCTTGCAGAGTAAGTTGGGAAAAGGTAATGGTTTTTAACTCCTGAACAGTATTCATAATAATAAATGTATAAATAAATACCTATGTTAATAATAAACACACACTCAAATATCCACAACTTACAGGCCGGACGTTTGTTTTAGACGAGTGAAAAATTGTAATGGAAGCCTGGAGGCGAGTTACTGCAGTACCGTACCTGTGTTGTTATCAGCTGCCCCAAGCGGTCCGATGATTGACGAAGCTGTCTCACACTTCTACTGAAGTACAGTCATTGGCAAATAAAATGACGTTCTGTTCGTAAATACGTAACGTGTACTCCCGCGTCACACAATACTTCGACGTTGACTGTACTGTCTGCAAGTCGGTGTCGCCACGTGCTCGAGTCTGGAATTCGATTAGGGGAGGCTGGGGAGGTTTGACCCGTTTTTAACACTTTATTTTTTATTTCATCACATTATGCTTTTACAGTTGATCTCTTTTGACTAAAAGATAATGAAAGAATCCAGAGACACACTGTGATATTAACTATGCTTCACTGCATGTAATTAAAAGTGCATAATTAATTTATGAATATGATGTAAAGTGGGACAAACCTCCCCAGTTGTGGGAGGTTTGACCCATGTTGTGGGAAGTTTGACCCATTCATACAAAACGTTATAACTTTCAGGTCTTTCTAATAATGTATTGCTATGCATAAGTACAAACGTCATATTTACATAGTATCTGTGTTTCTAATGAACTACAACTGATATTCATTGTTATATTCTACTAAGTCACTCAATGAACATTAATGTTGCTAAATCTTACTGGAAACCTGTAACGCGATGCCAGCCTTTCAGAGCCTTCTTGAAGAAGTGGGCTTGGGAGTTCCTTTAAATCCTCAATTGGAACAAAACCAACATATTCAACAACAGGGTACACGAAAAAGCCTGATTCTAGCCGATAGCGGCGCAGAAATTTCACTTTGCATTCTTCACCTTTGCTCTCTATCACCTTTCCAACATAGTGGCATTTTGTAGATTTGGTGCAAAATCTCACCAAAACAAAATCTCCACTCTTAACAGAATTTAAACCCCAGTTTTCATCTTTTAGTTCCTCATATGCTGAATCGTCACTTGAATCCTCCGAATGATCTTCATTAGGAAATATTTTGCGGCAGACAGCTTTGCAAGGAGGTCGAGGTTCAGTTTGTTTCCTCTTCTTTGCCTGACGTTGTTAATATTCCTCTTCAATGGCAGCTTTAACTGGAGTTTCTGTCAGCACCCTACTAACTGTCCTTTTTCGCCCGTTTTGACTCTTTCTTGGTCCCGCTTTGGGAAAGGGTCTGACATCCGGTGGTGAGACTCCACTTGTAGAGGGTTTGACCAATAGTGCCAGTTGTTCACTGCTAGTAGGCATAGTTGCTTCACCCTCTGCACTCGGAACACATGGTCGATCACTCACATATGAGCTCATGAAGTCTGTAGTGGAAAAAAATGTTAGATTGAAAAGGCCATATCCCAGTGCACCTGAATCCACTTAATATATTTGCAGGACATAAATGGGAAAAGCAGTTCCAACAAATCTTGGGATGTGGTAAATATTTACTGTCTCTCCCGGATGAGAGCTCATGAAATCGTCCACAACAACATTGTAGGCCGTTTTGAATGGCCCAAATACAGTCCTGTCCAGTGGTTGCAGCTTGTGACTGGTGTGTGGTGCAATGTCAGTAGGGTGATGCCATTGTCCTTGGCGATTTGTGGGGTTCGAGGAGTGATGTGCGATTCATGGTTATCTAAAATAACCAAGACTGGACGGTCCTTGGAACATTTTGTGTGCTTGACAAAATGATCCCAATACCGTTCAAATGTTTCCCCCATCATCCATCCACTTGGATTTGCAGCAACACATGAACCAACTGGTGCACCATCCGTCATTCGATCATTCACTCTATGCCTAGGAAACACAAAGAAGGGTGGAACTGCAGTTCCTACAGCACTAACTGCACAACAAAGTGTAACTAATGTCCCTCTTTCAGAACTGGTCATTTTTGAGACCTGCTCTCTCCTCTTGCTGCAATCACTTTCCCTGATTTCTGAACTGTTGTTACACCAGTCTCGTCAAGGTTGATGATGATGATGATAATTGTTGTTTTAATCTCAGGAAGTCTTTTGGATTTAGTCCATAATTTAATTTTGATGCGGCAATCAGGTAATTTTCTAAATCTGATTCTTCCTCCTTTGAAAATATCTGGCAGCTATTGTAGTCGGCTTCGAACCCTGTTTCTTGACCTAATTGAACTTTAAAAACATACCCCCCTAATGTTTTTCTGTCTATGGAATACATTAGTGCAGCTGCTCGAACACTCACACCATCTTCTATGTCCCGTTTCACTGCCGTTTTCATTATTTCAGGTTCCACCCTCTTCCTGGGATTACCCTTAGGCTTCCAAATGAAAGGCATCCTAATCAAACATAAGACATAATACAATGTAAATATTCATTTACAAATAATTATGTGGGTCAAACCTCCCCATATTTTTGGGTCAAACCTCCTTAGGGAGCCATTTTTAAAATATAATGACATTTTCGGTTCGTAATGTTGGATAAAGCAAATTCCATGTATATAAATGTGAAGCTTATAACATGCATTATACAACAAAACACTCATTATTTAGAAACATTGGAACAGTACTCACCTGAACTCTTACAAATCAGACCACCAAAGAAAGAGCGGCAAGCTTCAAAACAAACATGGAGTAACTACTCTTTTCTGTTTTCATTCACTGCCTCCTAGATCCTAAAACTTACATCTAATGTTTAGGTCAAAAAGAGTCCAGTAGACGGCATTGCCAAAATTTGCGGGATTTTTAAAATAAAGCGGTGGGTCAAACCTCCCTTATGGTCAAACCTCCCCACTTTCACCTACATCAGATCGGTGGTGACAAATGTGAAGCGATAGGGTGAGAGAGTGACTGTGTACAGGCTCACCCGCTGGCTTCAAGGTCAAGGGCAATCGTCTAAAACAAACGTCCGGCCTGTAAAAAACACACATCTGACAAAGTACTTGCCACGGCCAAGATAGCCAACTTCTCGAGAGGAATACATTTATTTTCTATCATAGATCATGTTAATCCTCTGTTACGGTACATCCAAATACAATTATAATGGGCCTTAAAAATCTGTAAATTATAAAGGAATGTTATGAAACTGAGTTAACTTTTATAACTATAGCTTATATAATATCCATTCAGTTGGCTGTTCTGTGATTTTTAAATGTACAATGAAAATCAAATGACAAGGGCGCTACAAGCGGAGAAAAGACACAACCTTTCAAACTGCTACTTGGTACACTGATTCTCCAACAGATAGTGCGGTAGTTGTTATCGAAGCTCGTGTCTGAGTCTGGCACTTGTCATTAGTTGTGGAAGAGATAGGATAAACTGAGCATGCGCAGTTCTTTTCGCCGGGGAAGGAAGTGGCTCCGTTGCTGTCATTGTTAACACACTATGGGTGCGTTTTTTTTTAAAGCGGAACGCGCAGCGATTCAGCAGTGTCGCGCGCAGCGCGTTCTTTTATTCATGCTGCACTCTCTGCTGCTGGCTGCGATTTACCCCTTCGTGCAGCGTAGTTTTACTTTGCTACTTTGCTTTGCTGCGTTGCTTCGATAATCAAAATGGCTCCAATTGAATACGTTCTTATCCTGCAAGATTTTCTGGAATGTGTGATTTTCTTTAAAGTGTTGTTGTACATGTGTGTATGACCGAATATCAAGTTTGATAAAGTAGGATCAAGCCTACGAAGACGTAGTATTGCTTTGAAAGTCGTAATCACACGAGTATTGAATTGATGATTAAATTTATTTGGTTATGTTCTGTGCTATGTAGGCCAACTATGGTGGAAAACCCTTACTATTATACCATACTCCATAAGAAGTCGCAGATTTGTGAATGCATCTTACTTACAGTACGTCGTTACGAAAAAATACTGCATGTTATGTCTTCGGTCTACAAACATTTTCCCCCATTTTTGTTGTTGGTGTACATAGGCCCTACCTCAGCATGGTAACTAATATCTGTACTTGGCCGGGTGGTAACAAATTCTATTATGTTTCTCATGAAAAATAATATGGACACTAGCCTATTTTCTTTCTCTAAGGTGCATTTTAACTAAGTATACAAATAGTTTCATTTGTCTTCCATTCCTCCCACTGTGTGTACTCTATTCATATTCACTCCAATTATACATATTTATATTGGCCCTGACTGTTATGTGCTGAAGTTCTTGTAATTATGGTATTATGCGATATGAACAAGGATGCCATGACCCACTCAGAATACACTGCCACTAAATTCTGTACTTAACTGTAATAAGAATCATACCAACCTCTTCTCAGTTGTCCTTATGAAGCTCATTGTATGATATTCCAGAGCTGGGAATCAAACAATCTCAATACATACTTCTAGACCACAACAATGGCAAGAAATTTATACAGAAGGGACTCTATCTATGTTGGTGAAAATAATTCCTGGATAAACTCTCGAGTACCATGGTAGCGCTTTTATGTTCCTACAGTTGTAAGGCGTAGGGAAGGGGATTTTGATTTTACTGACTACTTTGTACATTTCATTCATGCGTGGAGTGTAAATGTTAGTGAGAATTCTAAAAACAAAGCATACAGAATTTTTTGTCAGGTCACAATCAGAGTGTAGGCCTACTGTACTTAGTTTGTGGGACTCAAGCTTCTCAGAGCCGACGCACAACCAATATATTAAAAGTCTATAAAATACTCAACTGTGCATGCGCCATGCCAACCCGAGCACTTGGTGCTTGCGCGCCCCGGTGCTTTTCCCTTCCCACCCCTCTTTCTCCACAGTCAGACTTGGATGATGAGCAATGGATCACTGACCTCGCTTTCATGAAATATATCACGGGGTATTTAAATAACTCGTTGCAAAGCAAAAATAAATTAATCAGTACTATGTGTGACCGTATTGAAAGTTTCAAATTGCAGCTTGTGCTTTTTAAAAGTCAGCTTCAAGAAGGAAATTGGGACAATTCTCCCAATTTACAAATAAACAACACGACTCTCGCCTCGCTAAGCGCTGCTACTACAAGTTCCTCTCTTACAGCAGAGCACCGTGCTTTTCCAGTTGCCGGCCAGTGCTCGCTAAGCACCTGAGTTGGCGAGGCCTGGGTTATGGAATACTCAATTGCCCGTGTGTTTTAAGGGGTGGAACTACGAGGTCATCTGCCCCTCTTAACACAGATTAATGAATACAAATTTGGAATTGAATTTAAAATTTAGAGGTGGACACCTAAATTTGAAAAGACCTAAATTTAATAAAACAAAATATTAAATAAAAATAATAATTATAAAAATAAACAAAAATTATGAAAAAACAAAAAATTATCATTCAAAAACGAACAAGTCGTTGAGTCAATATTCACTGGAAAATTTAGATTGCTGGCCCTAACCCACTCTGGCTTATAAAGCGGATAACGCGATCAACAGCCACCGCGTCATCGGCTAATATAAGTTTGAGTGTCATCTGCAAACCAAGGTTTCTTCGTAAGTCAGTAAGATCCACACACTCGGTTAAAATGTGGGCCACGATGTAGTTCCCTTGATCGTTCTCAGTTTACTGGGCAGTGGGTCAGCTATCCACTGACTCTCCCAAAATACCAGAACTTGTAGGCGTAACTGAGAGCGAATATCTCTAGCGGGTACCTCCATTGTTCGAGGTGGTAGTGATCCCGCCTCTTTTGCAGCTTGATCCGCTAACTCATTTCCCGCAATTCCCATGTGGCTTGAAAGCCACAGAAAGGTGATTCGAGTGTCAGCGTGACACAGCCCGGCTAGTAAGTCGTGGATTCGCTGCACTAGGGGGTGTTGCAGGAATCAAGTAGCAATTGACTGCAACGAACTCAAAGAGTCGGTGCACACGAGAAAGTGGATTCATGCATCCTGTAGTGCAAACTGCAGAGCTTCATAGATGGCAACGAGCTCCGCAGTAAACACACTACAGGCCTCTGGCAAAGAGATCTTGGTATTTGCACCATCAATAACGTAAGCACAACCCACTTTCTCATCCACCTTCGACCGAGTTTTGTCCCTCTGAGCAATGGTAAGTGGAACAGCGGGTGGCTAATTATAGCACTTACTTAGTCATCGGATATACCCACGCAGGCAAGCGCAGGTATAAAGCTTTTTTTTTTTTTTTTGTGGTAACAATAATTGAGGGTATTTCCATGACTGGCTTCTCTCACTTCTCATTCTCGTACAACCCAACCGAAAGCAAATAGGGAAATAACAAGAAACGTGAAAGACGCAGTTCTTAGTAAGAACTAAAAATCCAGTTCAACATTGTATTCTAAAATCTATCCGCAAATTTACTCTAAATATTATCCGCTATCCGCACAGTCGTGCAAACTATATTCGCAAGGCGAACGGTTTTGATATCGTGCCAGGAGATGGCAGTTGGGATTGAACTGCAGATGTCTTCCCGCTCACTGCGCATCGCACATTCCAAAAACATTAAGTTGGCCACTACTTGCTTCACTCACACAGCACATTCCTTTTTCACTGGCTGCGAGTCATCTGCTGTGATAACCATTGGCATGCGGGAAGCCGATATATTTAGGTTTAGAATAAGCGGGCCGCGCATACGTACTGCAAGACCCACACACACCCCGTCACAGTGTGTTGAACTTCCATCTCCTGGTGCGATGACAATAGTAGAGCAGACGCAAGAAGAGCTTGCCGAAACTCAACGATGAGCAGAGACCAATATCAATTGGCGTATTTCAATGCTCATTGCGGGGCTCCTGTGTGTCCCCCGAATGCTGATTACTGGGCTCACTGCTCACTCCATTCATCAACAATGCGGCTCGCTCCAAGACACGGTCTACAGCTTTAAACCAAGCGTAGAGTGCAGGAGGCATCACATGTGTGTATTATTACTATTTTATGTATATTACGTAGCTGAAAGTGTGTTTGTTGAATACCTGAAGCCTTGAAATTTGTGTATAATATTCAGTGTACCACAATGCCACCGTTTCGCTTTAAATTAGGGAGTGCCAAAACTTTACACAGTCGAACTAGTGAAGTTATTTATAATGTGTATAAATTCATGAAAAAGGAAACACATCTCGCTGGGAACTTATACGCAATTCAAAATAAAGTGGCTGAAGCATCAGGTGTGTCGGAAAGGTCGGTGCGGAATATAATACAAGGCGCCAAAAGAATTGAAAGTGGTGAAGTGGATTCATTTTCAACGCCTGGAAAGAGAAGACCAAAATCTGCCAAGAAGTGTAAGTTAGACGATTTTGATAAATGCGTGGTAAGGCATACGATTCATAATTTTCACTATAGCAAAGGTGAGAGGCCAACGCTGGAAAAGATCCGTAGGAAACTGGTTGAGGTTATAAATTTTAAAGGTGGCGTACGAACATTAAGCAAGATAGTTCGAGGCCTAGGCTTCAGATGGAGGAAGACAGAAGACATGCATAGAATACTTATGGAGAAGCCTGACATAACGCATGCAGTACTTACAGAGCATAAGGCGGTACCGACAACAGGGTAGGCCTATTGTTTACACTGATGAGACATATTTGCATAGTTCGCACACTATGCCAAGTGCTTGGAGTGACGGTTCTCTTCATGGACTGAAGTCGCCTATCTCGAAAGGACAAAGATTAATAGCGGTATATGCCGGTTCTGATGCATGTTTCTTTCCAAATGCTTTGTTGGTTTTCAAAATCCAACAAAAGAACTGGGGACTATCACGATGAGATGAACTATAGAAATAACGAAAAATATCTGACAGAAAAATGAATTCCCAATTTGCCAACAAATTCTGTAGTCGTGATTGACAATACCTCGTACCATAATGTCCAATGTGAGTGCGTACCCACATCATCTTCCCGAAAAACAGTTATGCAGGATTGGTTGACCGATAAGGGTATTCCATTTTCTACAGAGATGATAAAACCTCAACTGTACGCTTTGATTAAATCCCATAAACCACGTTATGAGACGTATCAAATCGATACACTGCTTGCTACCTATGGACACACGATCTTGCGTCTACCATCGTACCACCCCGACTTGAATCCCATCTAAATGATTTGGGCTCATGTTGAAAATTATGTAGCTGGACAGGTGGTGGTGGGGATGAATGTTTTAAGGAGTGTAACATCGAGGCCCCCTTTCCTGTTGGCGTCGAGCTAGGCTATAGAAGGAAGAATTTCGACTCTTTAAAAAAATTGGGGTAGTGAGTAAAGAGAAAGGCCATGACAGACTCCCTAGGCTTCGAAGGTCTGAAGAAAATGAGAGATGACCAAGGGAGTTGTAGTTATTATTTAAAGGGGTGGAACAATGAGGTCTTCTGCCCCATTGACCCAAGGAGATCGCCAGGAAGATGAAAGAGGAGCCTGGCACAAGTAAGTAGATGCACCATACTGCATTATTCAGAAGATTTTAGGCATATGAAAGTCTGCCCCTTCAAGGTTGACATATGTATAAACTAAGGAGGACTACTTCATCGACGACATCAAAATACAGTTTTACCTACCAAACACCAAAGCCTATGAGAATGCACGCCGAACCTTAAATGAGAAACGAAATGCCATTTGGTCCAACTATTACTCCACAGATGCCATAATGACGGAAGAGTGGAAACAAACTAATTACGAACTACGACACGTAATAACACGTTACGCCACCCATGGATTTCACCATAGATTCTGCAAAACCAAGAATTTGCACCAACCAAATGAAGACTGTATGTGACCTGTGCAACGATCATTGTGAAAGGTACCACACACAAAACTGCAAAATGAGGACAACCTCAATAATAAGACTGGCATTAGTATAATTGATCATATGTTCAAATATGTATTTGCACATTGTGCGCTTTTCTTTTAATAATAATTCAGAAGAGGCTATACACTGCCCCACAAGTGACTATCCTGGGGAAATCATTAGTGACATGCACAGGCTATTGGTGTAGCATATAATATTGCACAATGATAGGCCTACATTTCCATTGGCAGCATCTCAGTTGGTTAGTTAGGAAATATTTATAAGAAGGCAAAAGGAGTCAAGAGCTAGGTCGTCCCATTTTGCAATTTTTAAATCCAAGTTACCTTGCCACATAAAAGTTATGCTGATTATTATAGATATGGTAACCTTAAGTTCTGAAATATTTATCTAACGCTACTTCATTCGTAAAACGATCATTTTGAATGCGACTTTAATGGCTAAGCCAAGGGCATTACTTCGTGGAAGGCAACTCGAATGACATGGGCTAGGCCTAACCTAAAAATTACAAGCAAGGTGAAATCCTAGTGTACGGTAATTAACAAAATTGTTTATTGAGCGATATAACTATGCATTCATCATAACTTTGGTCTCCTAGTAGACGCATAATATTCAGTGTACCGCAATGCCACCGTTTCGCTTTTAAATTAGGGAGTGCCGAAACTTTACACAGTCGAACTAGGAAAGTTATTTATAATAATGGAAACACGTCTCGCTGGGAACATATGCGCAATTCAAAGTAAATTATAAATAATTTAATTACATTAAATTTATTTCGAAATAATGACTGAAACACGTTTTAAACGACCGCCAATTCGCGCCATCTTTACCGTTTTTATTTACAGGTAGTTGTGATGTAGCGATTTACTTCCCCTTGATGCAGCGCTGCAATTTCTCGCTTAAAAAAAAAACGCGGCCTATCCCTCGTGCCCCCCTGCAAGCGTATAGCCTAAAGTCTGGCTCGGTCCGGCTACAAAGCTGTACGTGGCGAACGGCGATCACTAGGCGATACCCGAGACAACATACAGCGAGGAGTAGCACACGCGGTGTACAGGACATTTGTTGACGCGTAATAATACCATAAAATCATGTTGTTATTTATATATTTATAAAACTAAAATGCAAAGCAAGGCTAATATTGCAAGAATGGGTGTTCACTGGCTCCAGGGCGAATACCCAGAAACCGCCACTGCATATCACGCTATTGTGCTGCTGCAAGTGACTCCGCAAGGAACTCACAGTAGGCATCAAACACAGATTACCTACTACTACATATGGCCAACAGCCATGCTAATTCTTGGTACCTAAGACTTCAGCGCTGTCTGGTGGTTGACTGATGTACTAGCAACATGTCGACCGGTAGCGCCACCTATGAGCAGATCTCGTAAACACTAATCCTCCCGCCCCCTCCCCTCCACCCTGCCCCTTCCCCTCGTTCCGCAAAATATTCCCGTCCTAAATGCTCAGCCCACTTCAATGTTCCGAAAATCACAATCTCCCTATACTTATGGCACGTCTTTAAGTGTGGAGATAATAATATGATCTACAAGTAATAAAACACATTCAAAATACCAATAACAGAAAAAATTAATAAAAATAATAACAAAGTGGGAAATTGTGAATTCCAAAACTTTGAAATGAACAATCACAGCATTTAGAACATAACCTCATCACTAATATACATGTTTAAATTTCTTTCAGTTGCAATTGGAGCATATTGCATTGGTGACAAAAATTAGGCTACTACAAGGCCTGCAGCATATTATTACTCAGCTTAAAAAATGGCCCAATTAGGCCTATAACCAATTAGTTATTAGAAAAAACTACAAAGGAAAAGTACTGGGAAGGGAGAAAATTCATATTTTAAAATGCTTGATGCTGTTAGCAATAACAGTAAAATTTTAAGAGAGAATGCTAAGGAATCAGGTGGTGTAACCAGATCCTCATCACACTAAAATTGTTAGTGTAATTAGTGCCAAATACATTAGGGGACAGAAAAAGAATTGGATATCACAAAATTTCTATACAATAGTTCATTTCATATGCCGTTTAAAATATATCCAGTTAAACATTTTGAAGGGTGAAATGCAGTAAGTAGGCTACATCAAAAATTAACATCGCACACTAATACAGTACATTCCATTACGTGCTGTTAAGGGGAAAGGAGAAATAGGACTATCAATGAAATACAAGAAAAACACTCAATACTGCTAGAATTCATCATGTTTTATTTAAAAAGTTGTCAATGAAGAGAAGATAACAGCAAGAGCCAAGATCAAACTTAGCAAAAATACAGTAATCAAATCTGGTCCTCCTAAAAGTATGTGTTGAGGCATGTTCCTTTCTTCTTTCTTGCCCAAGTATAACAGTAGGGACCAGCACATAATAATGGACCTAGTTCCTCCTTGATGTAATGGCTGACACCGATGAACCGCAAATTCCTACAACACATACCAGTGTGTATGTTGAAACAGTAAACTTAATAAATGTGTAACTTAATGCTTGAAACGGGGAACTTGAATTTGCTGACATGTGTATGTTTGCACCTACTGTAAGTTAACTACATTTTAAAAGAATCATTGTATTTTTGATATTAATTCATTTAGGGTTTTCGATAACATATTCATTTAGCCCCATGTATTTGGAAGTGTGTATGATTTGTTGATGATGATATTTGTTGTTTTAACGAGCCTAACATCTTGGTTATCGGCCCCTAATGGTTTGGGTGATCGTGAAGATGAAAATCAAATGTAAACTATAACTGAAACTAACTACAAACTTATATAGGCTACTAGAAGAAGAAATGGAAAACAAAAGGAGAATAAGGCAAACAAAGGACAGGAGGAAAAGAAATGCCCTCAAACCCTCGAAGAATTAGGATCGAGGGACTTGGAAGGAAGGAGAGCCACGAAAGGCCCCAGAGGCAATGGAAAAAGGGGAAAAACCGGACCCAGCTCAGGAATCCCGAACTCACCAGCCGTGAGCCCCTGAGGGTGTAGCAATATCCAGGGCGCACCAAAGGTGGTGGGGCTACATACACCCTGCCCCTTGAGAGCCTTGAGCAGAAGGCAGGAGATAACAAGAAAAGAAAAAGAAGGCTGACCCCTCGCAGGAGGAGGGCATCAGAAAAGATGAGACGAGGGCCAATTAAGGCGGGAAAGGAATGGACTCCCTAGGCCTTGGATACCCTAATACCGTCGGGGTCGGAAGAGAACAAGAGTTGACCAAGTGAGGTCGACAGAAAAGAAGACAGAGAGGAGCCCGGCACAAGTAAGTGGAAGCAATGCGGGACTCAGCTGGGGCCCCGTGGTCGCCAACCCACGTCCCACTAGATGTGATACCCTGGGGGAGTGTATGATTTGTATGATAATCTGTGTTATTGTGGTATCTGTAGTAGTGTGTATACTTCCTGTAATTCAGGTGAGGACTGGAAAGGAGGCAGTCGTAGCCTTAAGTTGGGAACCATCCCAGCGTAAGCCTGGAGTGGAAGTGGGGAAACCTTGGAAAACCACTTCTTGGATGTCCACAGGACAAGAACACAATGTATATAGTTACACATTGGTAAGACTATAATATGATCCTAGGCCATTAAACCTATTAGATCATGGGGGTTAATGTTAAGTTTTAATAAATGTAATTATAGTCCTACATCACTATTGCCATTACTACCGTACCAATTCGACCAACTGAACACCCAGCCTAAACAATGCATTCCTACCATAACATAAACCGTACAGCTTATTTTCCTGTGTATCTACAAAAATAAATACAAAGTGCCCATAGCATGAATATGGAAGGAAACACATCTACACATTTGTTTGTTCTTGGCTTATTAGAAGAGGACAGGTGCATTTGAATGGTATTTGGGGTCGCAGAACATTACACGAGTCGACTACTTTAGCACCATGACTTAGCAAAAGTATATTCACGTTGGACTTCGTTCCACAGGACAAGAACACATTAACTTAATGTATATAGTTACACATTGGTAAGACTATATGATCCTAGGCCATTAAACCTATTAGACCATGGGGGTGAATGTTAAGTTTTAATAACCTGTAATTACAGTCCTACATCAGTATTGCCATTACTACCAATTCGGCCAACTGAACACCCAGCCCAAACACTGCATTCCTACCATAACATAAACCGTACAGCTTATTTTCCTGTGTATCTACAAAAATAAATACAAAGTGCCCATAGCATGAATATGCAAGGAAACACATCTACACATTTGTTTGTTCTTGGCTTATTAGAGGAGGACAGGTGCATTTGAATGGTATTTGGGTCGCAGAACATTACACGAGTCGACTACTTTAGCACCATGACTTAGCAAAAGTATATTCACGTTGGACTTCGTTCCACAGGACTAGAACACATTAACTTAATATATATAGTTACACATTGGTAAGACTATGTGATCCTAGGCCATTAAACCTATTAGACCATGGGGGTGAATGTTAAGTTTTAATAACCTGTAATTACAGTCCTACATCACAGTATTGCCATTACTACCAATTCGATCAACTGAACACCCAGCCCAAACACTGCATTCCTACCATAACATAAACCGTACAGCTTATTTTCCTGTGTGTCTACAAAAATAAATACAAATTGCCCATAGCATGAATATGCAAGGAAACACATCTACACATTTGTTTGTTCTTGGCTTATTAGAGGAGGACAGGTGCATTTGAATGGTATTTAGGTCGCAGAACATTACAGTTCTACATCAGTAATGGCATTACTACCTATTCTACCAATTGAATAGGTCACAATTGAATTGCCACAGCACCAGTAGCTAACATGTACAAGAACTGATCTTTTTTGAATACGGTACCAATAATACTTTGAAATTCAAGGAAGGGGAAAATAATAAAGCTTCGACACGTTGTCAAGAATCATGACATTTTTAATCTACCGCAATGTAAAATGAATTATTAACACACCTCAAGAACTTGAGTACACATATGCAATAGGCTCATGGTACTGGACGTATCTCTGCAAGATGTAATCAAGTTGAAAACATTACGGAAACATAGACTCTTACCTGGTCATTTCTAAGGTGAGTAGGCCTAATTGCCACATTCCACTGCTATTTCTAGAACAGCAATTTACGATTTGTTTGTTCCCAGAATTTGGTAGGCCTACCTGTGGGATAAATAATAGTGAAAGTTAATTAATATGTCAAGTGGAATGTCACCTGTACACTGCGTCTAATATAAATTCAAAACTAGGCTACGGTATATTTTGCACACGCAGAAACACGTTTTTACTTAAATTCTTAAAATAAGCGTACTTACTTGGCGTAGCAGAAGAAGAACTGTTCACTTCTCATTACCACGAAGACAATTTGATATAAGAAAGATGAGATAGAACACAACATTAGCTTATTTAGCTTATTTGTATACGGCCAATATTATTACATACAACACATCTACAGAGCCGCCATGGCATGGTCAGTGCCGCCAACCCAGTAGAAATAATGTTTATTTAATGATAAGTGCCGTAATTATCGTCTGTGAGCAAGATCATTGCAAGGAAATGTCAATTAGGAATTATGTGTATATTTATTGACTAAATATAGTGATATGTTTGCAATTTAATTACAACGTGTATCATGCATATGTTGGCAACACGATACACACGATATACAGCGCTCCATACGACTGGCACGTGCTACTACACCGATGGTGCCAAATGATCCCTATCTGGTTGACACCCCCTGGCATCAAAGAACAACGAAGTGTGAATGGGTTCATTAAAACAATACAGGACACAGAGACTGGAATATCACTATAACCAAAGTAAATAATTATTGTACCAGTCATTATTTTACTTGGGTAAGCAATGCTTACCTTACATCCATGGAATACAGGCGCCTGCTGTATCACATTGTTGTTTCTCACTCCCCATCTGCTCGATCCACCATTATACTTCCCACCACTCGCCTCCATGAAGACCACGAATAGCCTGTTAGGCTCAGATGTGCAGTCATGTGATATAATCGTCATTTGGGCGTGATTTGCACCAACAAACCATGGCATTTTAATAGAACCAAAAAATAACGTGTTTCAATAGCCGAAGCTCAGTGAAAACTTATACAAGTTCCAGCTGTTCGTTACCGCACCATGGCAAGTGAACGACCCAGGTTCGCAAGAAGACCTCTTAAGAACACTAAACACGCCATTATAAACATCTGCGGATGAATATTCCTATACCGGGAACTGTGTTTCGGCTCGCCAGAACTAACTGGCGCACTCCTGCTCCAAGCGGATATCCCAGTCAACTAGCGAACATACGACAGTCGAAATCCCGCTAAACGCATCCGAACGTCACACCAACGTCACATTTCCATACACCGGTTCATAGGAGTTCGTGCTATATTTTGCCTAGGAAATTCCAAACTCCGCACAAACAAATAGAATTACAGGCTAACTTCCTCATGTGCAACTTTACAGCCTTTGAAAATCTGATTCATGTGTACCTTTGTGTACAGCCAGCAATCAAAATTTTAACATAACTAGTTAAAATATAAAAATTAATCCCAAACCAAACTGAAATAATGCTTCTACTTTAGGTGATAATACGGTATATTTATCCCTCTCCCCAAAACGTAGTAAATCGCAATAAACTCCGTATTCTACAATATCAAACATCCAAAAACCGAACATTCGAAAATGAATCTGTTCCTTAAATTCACACAGGCACAATACATATCACCGCACTAACCCCCAATTTTAACCGTATATAATAAGATATGAAATGAAATACCCCAAATTAACCACACGAGGCGAAAACCCGAGGGTGGGCTATGTAACTGAACAAATTCGGTTACAAACACGACAATAATAAATAAATAAATAAATAAATATTTGACCTCAGAACATTTCAGTTGCCACATTGTAACACTGTCAATTGTCTCTTTGCTTTGCTTACAGATAATGCACGTTCTCCTCCTCTGACACCGTACCCTGATTGGCAGACCAACAGCTACCGCTCAGACAACGAGCCAACGAGCACTGTCCACATCACATCCACATATCGGGTCCGAGCTGACCCTTGTGACCGGTTATGGGTGATCGACACTGGACTAGCGGACACTGGAACTGGGCAGGTTCAGAAGATCACGGCTCCACAGATCCTCATCTACGATCTAAACACAGACAAACTGATCCGGAATTATTTCCTGAAAGACGAGGACTACCGTGATACCTCGTTCCTGGCAAACATCGCTGTAGATGTTACACCAAAAACGTGTGATGACGCTTTCGCTTACATCCCAGATCTTGGTGCATTTAGTCTTGTCGTTTACGACTATAGAGCAAACACATCCTGGCGTGTGCAGCACCATTATTTCTATTTCGACCCTTTGAGGGGAAATTATACAATAGCAGGCATCAATTTCCAGTGGATGGATGGTGCTTTCGGAGTTTCCCTATCAGAGGTCAAGAGTGATGGTTTTAGAACCTTGTATTTTCATTCCCTTTCAAGCTACGAACAATATGCTGTTTCTACAAGATTCCTTCGCAGTGAAACGTTATCCAGCACAAGTTTTAATGCATTTCAGCATTTAGGTTCCAGGGGATTGAACAGCCAAGCCACGGGGAGTTACTACGATGAGAAGACAGGAGTGATGTTTTACATGGAGATATTAAAACACGCAGTCACCTGTTGGAACACAAAGGATAGAGTGGACGGTAACGTAGGCATTGTTGCCGCAGATGCGATCACCAAAGAGTTTATATATCCCAGCGATGTTAGAGGAGATACGAATAATGATCTTTGGATCATCAACAACAACCTTCCTGTGTACATTTATAGAGAAGAGGATATATCTCAGTTCAATTACTTTGTATTCAAGGTCCCTATTCATGAGGCAATCAAAGGCACATTGTGTGACTCTACATTGCCCAAGCCTCAACATATTTGGCCTGGCGCAATCCAATTCCCAGTGATATATTAATTGTGTAGTCCAGTGGTGGCTTGAGCTTACGGTAGGCTATAGCTTGGGTGGTATGTGGTGGAGCCTCAAGGTCACCTTACTTTCCTGGTTAACGAGCGGCGACTCAAACGTAAGGCAGTAGCACGCGCCGACAATAACCATAGAATGCTTCCTCTATCTCTCCACGTGGACTCCAAAGTCCCGCCCTGGCGGCTAGCTCATGTCTCACGCAGGTACCAGGTGTCCAGTGTTGCATATCTGCACGTAGCTCTGTCCAGCTCGCAGCTTGCTCTCAGTGGCTACGGTGGAAAGTTGACAACGGTGTGCCTCGCGCTGAGAAAGCCTTGGCTCCAGGCTGCCATGGAATGTTAACATATCCGCCCAGCTAGATTTCAAAGGCGAGCCGTACATTAACGAGGAAAGTGCAAGAACTATACAGTGTGAGTGGTGGGGTGCTAGAGCACAGGAGACGACACCCCTAACGTAGTTGCGCCAAGTTCAAGACGATTGTTTGTTGTTAATTCATTTAGGGGTTTTGCGACATCGTGGTCATTTAGCTCCGTGTACTTGGTTGTGAGGAGAGTTTGACTGATAACCTTTGTTGTAGAGGTCACTGCAGTAGTGTGTATTTGTAGTGCATGTGAGGATTGGGAAGGTGACGGTCGTGGCCTTTCATTGAGAACCATCCCGGTATTTGCGTGGCGTAGAAGAGGGAAACCACGGAAAACCACTTCCAAGATGGCTGAGATGGGTATCGAACCCAATTCTTCTCCGGTTTTGCTCACAAGGCTGAGTGGAACCCGTTCCAGCCCTCAAGAAGAATGCATGCACAGATTTTAAGCTTTACCGGTTATCAGACAGATTCTACACACACCCAAGGTACACGGGGCTACATGACCGCGTTGTCGCAGCCCCTAAACATAAAAACCAACCAACCGATTTTAAGCAATATGTCGACAGCACGGTGGACGAAGAGTGACAGCGGTGGCTGTTCCCCCACCACGGAAACCTGTCTTCCCAAAGCCGTGAGCTTGACCTTGAAGCTTCACCATAAACCGCCAAGCCATATCTACTGTATGCATGTTCGAGACTTACCAGCAACACAACATGTACAGAACTCGGAGAACCCGAATAATAAATTAAAACTTAGTCTACACATATAAATCGCGATATATAAGGTTAGTTCAAAAAATAACGAGCCTGAGGCTTAATTACATAAACCAGTACCTGTGTGTTAGAAGTATTGGCCCTGGCTGTTGAGGCACTTGTCCTACTGTGACACGAGGCGGTGAATGGCTGTCTCATAAAATTCCCTGGGCTGCGATGTGAACCAGTTCCGCACATACATTGGACGTCGGCGTCCGAGGTGAATCGTTGGCCCCACAGAGCCCTTTTCAGGGGACCAAACATGACGTAATCACAGGGAGAGAGGTCTGGACTGTATGGAGGGTAGCCGAGAACCTCCCATTTGAATTTCTGCAGGAGTGCCGCGACTATGTTGGCCGTATGAGGTCGTGCATTGTCGTGGAGCGACCACGGCGGCTATGGCGTTCACTGTCACTCAGCGGTCCTGGGTAATGAGTGCATCAACGGGCTGGACGTTGTCATCGGTAATGCAGGGGGATGCCCCAGACCGGGCAACATCGGCTAACGACACCCGTCCTTCCCTGAAGCGCTTGTGCCACGTCTTGACCCTTGCAAGGGACATGCAGTGTTCGCCGTACACTTGTGACATTCGGCGATGAATGTCCGTTCCCCCTACTCCTTCCGCTGTCAGAAACCGAACAACACCTCTTTACTCTTCGGTTGACGCCTCCATGTCACTGTTTGCAATGCGACTGGCAGCGTTGGGCGATTGATGCATGCTGCTGCTCACTTTGTATCGTCACGTGACGTGCACGCGTGACCTCTAGAGACGGGCTGTGACCTTCCACGCTCTGGTCGGAACCACACCTCGTTACACACGCCACGATTAGCCGATGTCGTCACGGGTTTGCGCATTCCAGCTTCCGGCTCGTTACTTTTTGAACGCATCTTATATGTAACATTTTAAGTGCAGATGCAGGATTGTTGACAACACTGACAGCTCGGGTTCGTTAACTATCAGCAATTATCGTATCCGATCGGAGAGGACATGCCGGACATGCGCAGGCGTTGAGTATGGAACTTTGGTCTCTATTACAACTGGATGTTGCACTCGTCACATCGGCTGCACGAAAAAGTGTGTCCAGGTAATCGGGTACATTCGCCTGGAGTTGCTGGTAGCTTTGTTCTCCGTCAGCAGTTAGCAGTGGTTCTGAACCCGTAGAAGTCTGCGGACCACTCAGCGTGAAATTGAATCATGTACGGACCACCCCTCCTCCTCCAGCCCCCCCCCCCCCTCTCCTCTCCCCCCCCCCACCCAATACACCTTATCAGTTATAACCCTTCCTCAATAACACCTATTTTAAAGATATTTCAATTCAAAACCTGATAGTCATCGCCGCGAATACATTCGGACGATTCTCGTTCAACGCACATCGATTTGGAAATCCCCATTTATTGGCCACATTTTTATACGTGCTGGTGGACCCTTTTCTCTCGCGGACCACTCCCGAGGCACTCGCGGACCACCCGTGGCCCGAGGACCGCCGGTTAAGAACCACTGAGTTAGACGGTATCTGTTATAATAATTATGTGAAAGGCGGACATTATTTTATCGAAAATGGCCATTTCTTGTAAATATATTTATTTCATAACACTTTCAGACTACACATTACTGTTAATTAGTACAAACTAATTTATGAGGATCTAAAAGAAAATATTGCAGTAAGCTTAATGCAGTATTGTTTATGACTGAGAGAGAAAGATACATTTTGTGTTACAGAAGTTACTGTGCACTGCCGAAGTATTCTGGGCTGCAGTTTTATGTTGTTGATTGTTTTAGGGGCTTTGTGACATCGTGGTCATGTTGCCCTGTGTACTTGGGTGTGTGTAGAATTTGTCCGATAACCTGTGCCTCTATGATGTCTGTACTAGTGTGTATTTGTATTTGAGGTAGGGTTTGGGTAGGAAACGATTGTGGCCTTAAGTTAGGTACCATTCCGGAATTTGCCTGGAGTAGAAGTGGGGAAACCATGGAAAAGCACTTCCAGGATGGCTGATGTAGGAATCGAACCCACCTCTATTCATTTTTGCCTCACGAGGTTGAGTGTACCCCCGTTCCAGCCCTCAGACCAGAATTGAAAATTTCTAGGCAGAAGCAGGAATGGCTTTATAAGGGTCACACTGCTCCTGGGATTAAAGTCACTGAGCACAAATCTTTGTACTATTTCCAACTCATCGATGAGCCCTACTTGATATGGATCCCAAACCGCCGAGGCGTATACCAGAATAAGTCTTACAAGTGACTTTAATAGCCCAATTATTTAGCAGAAGTACTGTATTTGTGTGGCACAGACTCCTAAATCTAGGCCAAGCTTTCAATTGGTGGGTTCGGTGGCGTAGTTGGTAGCATGCTGAGCTTCTATGCCCAAGATCGCGGGTTCAAATCCGGCCGAAGTCATCGGATTTTAAGAGCGTTAAAAATCCCCCATTATGCTTTCCTTCGGAGGGAAACTAAAGCCGGTGAGCCCATGTCATAGATTTATGGCATGTAAAAGAACCTTCCACTAACTACAACTGTGTGAAGCTAAAATTTGTAGGTTAGATTTAATTAACGTTCTAAGTTCCAACGTTCGCTGCTAGGTGCTGGTTGTGGTGGCATCTAGTAGCCAAGCTCACGGCTAGGAAGCATTTGGTAGCAAATGTAGGAACTACTTGAAATTGATCGTCTGCAATCTTTACCTGAATTGCAGATAACACACACTAATACACCGGTTATCAGACAGATTCTACACACACCCAAAGTACACGGGACTACATGACCGCGTTGTCGCAGCCCCTAAACTGAGGAACCAACCAACCAACGTAATCAACGTAACAATGTGATCTTCTAGAATTAAAAGCCAGTAGGCATACTACCCATGACTCTTTGCACCGTACGATCCAGGAGGACTGAGGCCCTGATCCTCCTGTCCCTAACATTTCCATATTAAGTTATATGTCTACACAGTATTGAAATCATTTTTTTGTGTTTGTTGTTATGCTAATGGAATAAAAATATAATACATATTTATATTGTACTTCATGGTGTTTAATTTTATATTTCTCCTCCTGTTCCATATTAATTATTCAATAATTATGCTTTTTTGTTGTCCCTTTTTTCGATGCGCATAATTTAACATGGGCGTTTACAAAGGAGAACAATGAAGTCTGGAGTGAGTTATACAACTTTATTCATCGACGATCATTTAATAACTGCAACAAAAAATATATAATACGAACATAATTTTAATACTCCAGGAGCATTATAATTTGACCAAGAAGTTGCGGTGCAGATAAAAGCAAACATAAAAATGAAAGAGATGGCCGTAGGGTTCTTGCTAGCCCTGACGCTCATTACCACAAGTTGTGTACCCGGGGTATTTATTCATGACCGTTCTTTTAAACTATCCCACTGCGTAGTCGTGCGAGTTAAAATCGCTCTCCACCGCCACGACGGGGAGCTGAATTAAGTCCGGTGATCAATGTTGGAATCTTGGTGCTAACAGCGGCATTCTTGGGTGTGTTTTGCCCCTCTCCCTCAAGGGAAATATCAAGATAGGACTTTATTTTATGTCTCGGGGCTCCTACCCTGACCCTAATACACGCACTACTACAGTCATCACAGAGACACAGGCTATCAGACAAATTGAACTCACTCAAGTGTACGGGGTGGATAACCAAGATGCCCCAAGCCTCTACAACACGTAACAATAACAACAACCACTCTTTATAAACTGACTGGCTGCGTGGTGCAGCGGTAACGTTCGCGCCTGCTGTTCCCAAGGTTGCAGGATCGAATCCTAGCGCAGTCAGTTGGCAATTGAGGGTGCAAATGCGAGGGAGCCATGTCAGTAGATTTACTGGCAGATCCTCTTCAGGACAAAATTCCAGCTCCCTGGCGTCTGTAAAAGCCGCAGTGGATAAAAGAGTGATAAAACCAATAACATCATTATTATTAAACTCTTCACTCTAGGATTGTTCTACTAACAATCTCAGTCAATGCATGTGGGATTTCGAAGTGGAATGCCATGTCCTGTGGTTCGGATTCCACGTAAAAAGGAGGTCCCGTGGCTCATGATCTCTAGATTAACGGTCACGTTAAACTACAAGCTTCTACTAACAATCTCCAGCGTGCCATTCTACACGTGAAATTCACACTTAGCGTTGTATAATATTAACGAGTTGAAACCAATATCTACACATCTAGGGCTCTGTCCGCCACCTGCTTTCTTGACGTTCGATCGCGTGCGGGTGCATGCGGATTGCGATTTGTGTCTGTGTTGCAAGCTACTGGTGAAATTGAAACTTTACTTGCTGTTAGAACGTTACTACTATACTAAGTGTTGTTATGTAATGTAATATATTATTAACATCAATTTAGACATATTTCATTTTGTGTAGATAATAACCATGCATTGCCTGGTCTAAGCGCGACTATAAGCGAACAATATTGTTTAATATTAAATGAACATTCTTGGAATATTATTTTAATTATTAAAATAATAGTTATTAATAATGTAAAAAAGGTTTGTTATAATTTTAGTCTCTACAGTGAAGAGACAACAAGATCTCGCACCTCCTGAAAATATTTTTAGGGCCATCTCTGCGCATATCATCTACCAATAGGGATATCTTATGCGAAATGTTTTCTGTAATTTACCATTCTGTACTCACAAGATAGTCCCACGTTGTGAAGCCATTTGCAATTTTACAAATTACAAAAAGTAATAATAATACAATTTAAAAAAATAATATTTTATATAAAATAATAAATTTACTGAATTTACCTTTACCAATCAAAACGAATACATCTTCAAACAAAAACTAAAACAATGCTGAGATCTCTTCTTGTGCTCCGGGTAAGTGCAGGAAGTCCAGAGAGCATCGGTTGTACATACTGTAAGTCCTTTAACACTGCCTGAAAAAGTGGGAGGAATGAAGGAGGGAAGAAATAAAGTTGTTGATTATGTTATCTACTGTACCCTTTTGAACATAGGACCTTCAGGACAGGATTCATTCCTCGGGGGTAGAGCGTTCCTACTTCAAGCTAATGACTGTCTTGGCATATACCATTTGGAAGATCAATAGGGCTGATCAATGAATCATCACACACAGAATTCAAATAAAAGGAAAACAACTTTATTAACACTGAAGAAACAAAATACAAACCGAAAGAAAAGCGAATAAACAAAATATCAAAATCAGAAAATCAAAATCCTAAGGAAAAATATACTAAAATTAAATCAGGACGAAAGTAAATTAATAAATCATGAAATTTTGAAATAAATCCAAAATAATCTACTCAAAATTACAGAAAATCAAAATCAATCCAAATGGATTCCAAAAATTCAAAAATAAAATAAAAAATTATCAAAATCAAAATATAAATTAATTAGATATCAATTAAATTAATTACACAATCAATTTAATCAATCAGTGAATCAAAGTGACCAATCAAATCATTCAATCCCCGATTGGGCAATATAAATCCAATCAATGACCATTAATAAATTATTCAAATTAATAATTACATAAATTTATTAATCCAACTTTGATCAGACACGTAAGTGTAATTTGCTCTGATCCCACTATAATCAGTACTGTACTCATTGAAAATTCCACACTGTGAGCTCATCACATTAAGCATCATGTCATCTCATCATAACGTAATGTACCATGTAAATTACCATTACTTTGATTAAATCATTCGTGTATCACACTATTAAGCAGGGCTTCTCCAATCATGATCTAATATCATAACATAATCTGGCAATATCTGCTGTATGATCCCAAGTATGGATTAAAATGCTCTCCTAAAAATACACTTCTTATGCATCCAATTTCTTAACACAACCCTTGCTTTTTTTTGTGGACATAAAATTGGTACATTTTATCTATGAGCTCTCGTATGTGCCCAGATGTGCTCTTCAATAGGACTTGAGATATGCTATACTGACACATTATAATAAACACCAATGCATGAGAACAAGATTATCCAAGGATCGAACTCGAGACTCGACATAACATTTCGGGCCTCGAACTCGATACTGTCTATCAGAGTTTATGGGTGTACGACAACTATACTAATATGCTATAACTGAGATGCTTGCAATATCCCCTCAAATATTATCTTATGCAAGACAAAAACCAAAGACTAAAAATGAATGCTAGACTGTATGCAAATTTGCATCAAGGCAATAATAGGAATATTCTATGTTCACAATTCGTACGATGACGATTAACATTTGAAACAACGATGAGTGTAGGCGACAACGATGTTTCTACGACACTGTAAATAAAGACATGGCACAACTGTGTCTACAAAATATATTCACGAAAATACTGTATGTACACGAATAGGTCCCGAAGTAAGGACCTCGGCTTACCTGTTCCGGGCATGGCATTTTTGCAACCATCGCTAGTACCAGAGAGGTCGAATGCACTTCTACCTCAAATGGTTACTGTATACCTGTACCCTATTACAAGATCCATTAATTAAATTAATTACTTAATTATTATTATTATTATTATTATTATTATGATTCGTCACTGCAAGGACGCTAGGTCATGGGAGGTCACTGTATATCTGTACCCTTCCACAAAATACCATTATTTAATGAATTATTATTATCATCTCAAAAATGTGCTCAAAACAAACACAGACTTAAACTTGGTACGGGAAACATATGATTTACTAAAGGCTCGTTTTTCTGCATGGCCAAGAGGGGTGTGGTTTAAGTACCGTTAGCCTAAGAGCGAGAGGGAAAATGTCAAACGACCTTGGCCCAGGACAAACATGTGTTGAGCCAATTCACACTGTGGTAACCAAAACATCCTACAAATCATGCACCAAATAAGCGAAATGAAATATACGAGCAGCTAGTCTCGTAAGCCTAGTGGTCTCCGGTTCGAAGCCGAGTGTGGTACAAACTTTGGAACATACCCTATCGTGGTCCATAATTTCACTCAAATAATTGCAAGTGCTGCTCGGCCTTATCTTTTACATTTTAGCATGCCTCAATACACACTTCTTACTTTTTTATTTCCAGTTGGCGACATCAAGGGACATATGACGGTGTGTACTGCAGCCTAACTATACATATTTCATAATTCTTACCATTTTTCTTTCATTCGTCGTAGCTTACCTGGGATCACATGGGACCACCCCAGTACCATATTTGCATGCGTTTATCATAACCTCTCTGCATATTACCACGAATCAATCCAATGCTCATAAATGTTCCGAAACACTCAGATTGTTGTTCAGTACACTCTCACACAAATCATACCTTACCTGATATAGCAAACACATTGGAGACGCAAACGTAACGTTCCTAGCTTAATTTCAGGGCGTGACTTAGCTAAATAAATATCTCACCATGTGTCAAATCAAAATACCATCGTTAAGGAAATAAAATCCCCCTCCAACACTCGTGTTATTATTATTATTACCCCTACATTACCAATAATAACTTGTGTTATCATTATGTCCGTGACATTGTTCGAATCTCTCACTCTCTCTCTTACCCAATTTACATGCCTCGCTCTGGGCTTCTTCCATCTCCTTCTGGGCTGAAATACACATACCCTAACAAATAAATAAATATACACTCCTACCAGTGTATTAAATTTGTACGACTTGTGAACGTTACATCCGCCAAGCATCTCAAACTGATTCGGCAGGCGTCACTTCGTCACGTGCGCACTTATCTAAGCAAAATAAATCTAACTTCAAAATTCAAACATTAACACAATATCTACCCAACTATGGTAATCCTAAGAATACACCCATAAACAATGACTTAGTATAAACAAAGATTAATACTCATCATGATCCCCGTCAGCTGCCATCATTCCTCCAGCACGGATCATTCGCAGCTCCTCTCCATGGGTTTTACATCATATCGCAATCCCACATCATCACTGAATACATTATTACACTGATTAATTCTTCATCATAATTACCGCTGAGTTTCACTCAGTTATCTTTATAAACTATTATTGACACATTCATAAGGTTATCACATACTAGTACCCTAATAAACACACAATTTATTATTTTATACACTTTTGCAGGGATTGCGCAATATAACCACACGTATTCCTATCTCACTAATCCTTTCTTCACGGTGCCGTGGGTTGACCGATTGTACGCGTATTCCCCTCTGAATCGTGAGCTCGTAGATGACGTGCCGGTTCCACTGGACTCCGGTTCGGACCTCGATTGTCCCTCTATGTGTTTCTCACCTCTGCGACTTCTAACACTGTCTCTTTACTTGGCGTGGCAAGACTGCTATATAAATTTGAGCGAATATATTGCTTTCCCGCATGTAAATACTTTCGTTAACACAATTTATGCCTCTTTAGATACTGTTCCCTTGTACTTCACCAACTGTGGTGCAATATTACTGAGCCTGGCGTGCGCCCACTGCTAACTGTTCGTAACTATGCCGCAACCCTTCTCTCTTACTGACTGACTGACCGACTGACTGACCACGCGACCACGAGGGTGCGGGAATATATCCCCCACATGGCGGGCACTCGACACTAATCTTTCTACGCTGTCGGGAGCTCTTCTCTCAGACCATTCACCATATTCGCAGTATGTGCAAATTATTATTGATAATAGGGCCATATCATTATCATATTGTCACCGACATTCGATCGTGGCTTTCACAAATATGCATCTTGCGTCCCCTGGCACTATTTCTGACGACATAGACCCTACCCCTACCAGGGCAACCAAACTCTCCACCCCAGACAGTTCGCGTAAGGAACTAATTTCTTTGATCACCGATTTATTGATATCATGATGATCTATTCAGTATGATAACTGGCGAAAAATCTTGGGAATATTTCTTACTTAGTGACGTTAAGGGTTCGACCCTGGGTGTTGTCATATCGTCACAATTAATTCATTTAGTGATTTCGGGGCGGGGCTTTGCTAACATGCGGCGTACCGTAGAACACACGAGAACAAATTATTGAGGCCAGCTTCCCAAGAAGTCCTTGAAACGTTGCACCTGCTCTGGTCGATGCGTAGCATAGAAGCATGTTCTAGACTTTGCTTTGTTGGCACACTTTGGGCAATATATCGCTGGTACTGCCTGCGACGTGCCTGAGCTCGACTTGTAACACTGAGGCGAGCGTTAGGTATGATTAAATGATATGCAATCCGGTTTCCTTCTCTTCTGTAATTTGAAGCTAATTTAAACGATATACACTTTGCATGACCAAAAACCTTGCGAACTTAGCCTAGGGCCTAAAGTGTAAGGGCGCATCTCCCCCCTTCTTGGGTTTCGAGAAACTATCTTCGGGATGGTTTTTCGAGATTCATTAACTTCATCTCCCTTCTTAATAGTCGTTCTGTCATACAACGTTTAAATGTCGAGTACGCCGACCTTCCGACCATTCCCTCTCTTCCTCAATGACATTGACTTTTTGACCCTTATCTTCCCCCTCCATCGGGTAATAAACCTTAAGATTCTGAGCGTTGTAGATTGTTTCCACTCCTGTTTCCAGATAATTGACCCTGTACGCGTTGTTCCCAATCACCTTGGTGATCTTGTACGGTCCATAGAGCAACTCACAAAATTTGGCATATACTCGTGCCTGAGGATCGGATGTTGCCGGCTTCTTCACGAGCACCAGTTCTTCCAATTCAAGTGGTCGATGAAACCTCTTATTCCTTACCCTTCTTAAACGGCGCTCAGACTGTTTCTTCAAATACGACGCTGTGTCTCTGATCACTAGCTCATGACTCATTCTGGTGTCTACCGGACACGGTACAACATTATTCCATGGTCGATCAGGGTGTCAGTTGAAAGGCACGACCGCTGGAATCTGACCCGTGCTTTCGTTGATAGAATTATTGATACACGACTCAATTATTGGCAATACATCCACCCATTTCCAGTGTTGTTGTGGACAGTATATTCGACAGAACTTGGCAATTTCCCTCATAATTCGTTCCGACGGATTTCCTTCTGGATGACGAACAGAGCTTAGGACGTGTCGAATATTCAACCTTGCCATTTCCAGTCTAAATTCGGCGCTGGTGAAATAACTCCCGTGGTCCGTGGGGCGAAATTCTATCTCTCCAAACGTGGGAATTAATTTTGCTTTGATTCGGTTGAAAATCTGACGGGTGTTCATCTTCTGAAGTGGGCACAAGACCACGTATTTGGAAAATACGTCTATGCTGACCAAGATATATTTACAATCTCTTCTGCCGTTGGGCAATGGACCGTATCCATCCATGGCGATGAGCTCACAAGGTTTTTGAGGCAATAGTGGTTTCGGATACTGCTTTATCAAAAACTAGTTGGGTTTCACTCTTTGACATTGATCACATGTCTTTAGTGCTCGTTTGGTGGTCACCCGTAACTTCGGCCACACAAATGTCTCCTGGATTAAAGCGCTAGTTTTGTCAATTCCACCATGACCCGAAATACGATGTGCGTGCCAAACCAACACTTTCTGCACGAGGGCGGCACCATAATCCTCAATTTGGTACGATCTGCGTTTACGAACTTATGTAACAATTCGTTATACCAGATATAATTATCAGAAATTTTCTCTGCCTCGATGAATGCGGGAGTTCTGGGTTGTAACATTTTCTTGAAGTAATTTATGATCATTTCATCCAAGGATCCTTCTCTTGTTCAATTTTGATACCCCTCATCTTTTCCAAAAATTCTTGATCTGGCCGGGTGAGTTCAATTTGGTTTACTGTTCCAACCTGATCCTCTTGATCTGGATTCCGGCTTAAAATGTCCGGTAGTAGGTTGAGTCTTCCCGGATAGTGCTCAATGGTGATGTCAAACTGCTGGACGTACATCGACCCCCTATTGACCCTTTCTCCTGCCATGGGCGTTTTCAATAGAAAAACCAGGCTTCTATGGTCCGTTCTGATGAGAATTTTGAATGCATACACAATTTTTCTCCACTGTTGTAGAGCGAATATTATAGACAACAGCTCTCGTTCAGTGATGGTATAATTCATCTCATGTGTCCTCAATTTGCGACTTGCGAAAGCTAGATAAGTTTTAGTCTGAGGATTTGCCAGGTCTTCCTGGTATAACATCGCACCGACTCCAATTTGTGATGCGTCAGTTTGTATGATGAACTGACGTGAAAAATCAGGGTAACCCAACTTAATGCTTCCCGTTAATAATTCCTTGGCCTTCCTAATAGCGCTATCGCATTCATCATTCCATGCCCATCGATTGTTCTTGTGCAGCATGTTTTGGAGTTGAGCCATTACCTCTGTGTACCCCGGACAGTGATCAGCGAAGAAGTTGCATATGCCCAAAAATTGGCGAACATGCTTCACTCTCGTAGGCTTCGGGAAGTCCAAATTGCTTCCAATTTAGCTGGATTTGGTCTGATACCCTCACCATCAATAACATGACCCAAATATAAGACTTCCCTCTGGCAAAAAATGAGACTTCTCAATGTTGATTTTGAAATTGGCCTGTTCGAGCTTAGCTAATAACTTCTCCAAGTTTGATAAGTGTTCATCCAAATCTTCAGAAGCCAATAAGATGTCGTCCACGTATCGGGTGGTTATGCTCTTGACTTCTGGCGTCAGATTACGTTCGACAGCTCTGATTAACGCCGATCCGGCTGTCTTAATGCCAAATGGTAACCTCTGGAACACATAGGTCTGGTGATCAAACAAAAACCCTGTGAGCCGTTATGATCTTTCATCCAACTCCAGGTTATGATAACTACTCGTTAAGTCAATGAAACTGAAATAGACCTTGTTCCTGAACTTCCGGATTATCTCCTTGATTGGTGGAGCCTGATCATATTCTGGGATCAATCTCTCGTTTATTTCTCGTGCGTCCAAACAGACTCACCCTGTCCCGTTGGGTTTCAAAACTACCACCAAAGGGTTCACAAAAGGAGTAGCCATCTTGGCGATCACACCTCCTTCTTCCATCTTCTTCAGAGTCGCGGCGACTTCTTTGACGTATTTTTCAGCAACAGGATATGCCTTTTTCTTGAAAGGTGACCAGTTATTAATTTGCATCGCATATTTAAACCCTTTGATCCTTCCAGGCTTAGAATCAAAAACTTATCGATGCCGCCTCAACATCTCCTCCAGCTTCATCCGATCGTCATCGTTAATTTTTGCCTCGTACATTTTCTCTGCAAATTTCGCCTCAGGTTCTTCGACCTCATCCTCTTTGGTCGTCGTCCATAACTCTGGTCTTATTAATTCGTCGTCAATATCATTGAGCCGTTGATTCAACTTACAGCAACTCTGCACCATCCATATTTCTTCCGAATTTCTGGGAACGTCCGGATTCAACGGGATCTTCATTGCACGATCCTCGTCCACAATTTTAAATTGGATGATTCTATTGGCCAAATCAATGACAGACCCATATTCCCGAATAAAGTCTGCACCTAAGATGACATTATAACTCACTTTACTCATTACGAGGAAAGGGTGTGGCATGCTGTACCCTTGGACGTCAATATCTAGAAGAGTTTGAAATTTGCACGTGGTGGATTTGTCCGGAATGGTGCCCTTAATTATGACATGGGACAGGGGCAAGATTGGGATCTTAAAATGCTTTCCCAACTCATTCACCAGTGCTTGTGAGACTATGCTAATGCTAGCTCCTATATTATCCACCATGCATCTGACAGTTAAGCCTCCTACTCGGGCACGTATGACCGGAAATTCTCTAATAACTTTGATTTTTAGCCCTTTTAGATCCTCGGTCAATTCCTATACCTTCAACACCCAGTCACTTATCTGAGCGACAACCATGTATTTATACGACCCATTTCAATTGTCTACCTCGTCCAGATGACCTAAAATTGACGTTTTTTTTAAATCTTGGGACGCTTCCCGAGTGTTTTGTCCTCTAGACCTCTGGCTAGCCTGAAATTCTAGACTTTCGGCCCCAGTTTCCACTACGTCTGGATTCTGCCTTGCTTCCATACCTCTCGTCCACTTGTCCTCTTCTTCTCCTTTCTCTAAATCTTGGGCTTGGAGTTCATCCAGGTATCTTTGTGTTCCTCGATACCATCGTTCCATCTAATCTTGGTGCGATGGATGCGGCCTCCGATTTTGCCATGGTCTTCCTCCTCGAGTCCATGAGGATCTGCCTCACCAGAAACCTCTTCCTCTCCAGGGGTTGGGCCTAGATGTTCCTCTATCCGCTCTCCATCCAGCATTCTGAGGCATCTCAGGCTGTTGGGTTCCATATCCAGGATTCTGGCGTCCTTGTTGTTCCCATCTTGTTTGTTCTTCCATGGCATCAACATTCATTCCTTTTCGTCGTTTACGAAGTGGCTCCGAGATTTCAGCCGAATTGACGTTTTCTACTGTCCGATGTGCTCGTTGCGGACTGTGCACCGTGGTTTCGTCCAAATGGCGAAGAATTTCCTCTGCACGCACCGCGGTTTTTACATCTGCCGTCGCCATGATCTGTTGTACCGCAAGTGGTAGCTGTTTTTCAATTGCTGTTACCATTTCCTCCTCCGACGGTGGCATATCAAGTTCCTTCATCCTGTGCAATTGGGTTATGAAGTACTCAGAGTATTTCGTTGGGAATGTCGTACTGTATCGACGAGCGTATAACTCAGCCCGCAAATTCTGTTGGGATGATAAACTCCAGTATTTCTTTAAAATCCTCCCGGAATTCCTCCATGGTGTTGAATGTGTAACGGAAACTCCTGAACCACTGTAGAGCGTTACCAATCAGAAGCTTTTCCACCGTTCTCAGCTGACGGTCTTCAGGAACCTTAGTCTATTTTATATATTCCATCACCTCCCGGAGAAAACCTTTTGGCGTGACGTTTGTTGTGCCAGAAAATTTGATCGAACGATCGTCATTCATCCGAATGACTTGCACCACTTGAGTTGTCATGTTTTGCTCCACTGGCGTTGACGTCCGTCCTCTCATGTCTCGAAATTCAGGACTATATGGCCTCCCATCATCTCCGAGGTTGAGCTGTTCCTGGAATCCTGTTTTATCCACTCTATGGGTCTCTGTTGCAGGTCTGACCATCCCCATCTGTAGGTCAGTTATGGCTCTATCTTGTATCGAAATCTTTACTTCATTCTTGGCCTGTTTGTTTTCCTGTTTCTCGAGTCGAGATACCAGATCCATTTCCACTCTGTGACGTCTCTTTTTATCTTCCCCAAATTCTCGCAACATGTCCTTATTTTCCTCCTTAATATCTTTACGAATGTCCTCGTATGACATCTCACTGTCTCTCCTGAGATCTTCTCTATCCTGAATCCATGCCTCCCTTTTTTCCTTCCTGACATTCCTTTAATTCCTCTTTTATCACTCGCCAGGTTTCTTTGACCTCTTCTTTGAATTTGGAAACGTCAATCTCAACTGATTCGATTCTAGTTGATGTTTCCATATGGCCCTCTTGTAACTCATCAATGTTTGCACGTGCAGCAACGAGTTCCTTCTCAAATGTAGATACCTGTGTCCGTGTACCGACTTCCAAAGCTGTCATTATCAGGGTGAGACTTCAATTACAGCCCTGTGTTCTCGCATTTGCACATTGTTCTGTTCACAGGCGCGATTTATTCGACTCATTTCCGACCTAATTTCATCGAAATGTGTCTCATTGTCAACCCTCAACTGACCTAACTGTCGTGCAAACTGTTCTTGATTGTCAGCCTTCAACTGCGCTATCTGTTCTTGAATGTCATTTCTTAATTGCGCTCCCTGTTGTGTTAACTGTTCTTGATTGTCAACCTTCAACTGTGCTATCTGTTCTGTTAATTGCGCTCCCTGTTGTGCGAACTGTTCTTGATTGTCAGCCTTCAACCGCGCTATCTGTTCTGTTAATTGCGCTCCCTGTTGTGCTAACTGCGCAAACTGTTCTCCACTCATCTGCTCCATCAGAGCCTTAATGTTTTCTAAAGACGCCATTATTATCAACAATATAAATAAACGAAGCTGCACCAACCCATGCTGAACAACTACTACAACTACACAAGTGCATAGCATATCTCAATCCTCTATGTGAATCATTCAATAAGTATCTGTTTCAAACCAAACAATATCCTCCTCTCTGGAATTTAGGTAATTAATCGCGCAGTGTTAATAAAGTAAAAATCTAATCCCCGTATACTACAACAAAATTTCATGGACTCTTGAAAAACATTAATTTTACAAGAAATTAATGTCTTCCGTAGGCCTCTCCAAATAAGGCTCTATGAGTCCCTCATGGAAACTCAATATCGAAACTTTAAAGGGTTTTATTCAGATTTCTGTGTAATTAAAATGTTAAAATAGCAATAATTCTGAAACACAGTAACTGTTAATTGATTGAGTTCCACGAATGCTTCAAGCATCTGCCCCTATCACGTTGGGCGCCGTGGGTAGGGACTCCCGCTGGGGCAGCTGATGCCTTCGGGGATGCTTCGGGATATTGACCCCATATGGATACATGAAGCTCAAATGCATCTACCATGCCATATGGTTAGGCATCACATGATAAATCATACTATGCAAATCACCCGAATGCGTCTGTGTGTTTTAACCACTACGATTTTCCGTAAATAAAAGAAAGTCGACGAAAGGATAGATAACAATCTACCCAATGCCTTATGTACCCTTTTGAACATGAGACCTTCAGGACAGTATTTATTCCTCGGGGGTGGAGCGTTCCTACTTGAAGCTAATGACTGTCCTGTCATATACCATTTGGAAGATCAATAGGGCTGATCAATGAATCATCACACACAGAATTCAAATACAAGGAAAGCAACTTTATTAACACTGAAGAAACAAAACACAAACCGAAAGAAAAGCGAATAAACAAAATATCAAAATCAGAAAATCAAAATCCTAAGGAAAAATATACTAAAATTAAATCAGGACGAATGTAAATTAATAAATCATGAAATTTTGAAATAAATCCAAAATAATCTACTCAAAATTACAGAATATCAAAATCAATCCAAATGGATTCCAAAAATTCAAAAATAAAATGAAAATTATCAAAATCAAAATATAAATTAATTGGATATCAATTAAATTAATTACACATTCAATTTAATCAATCAGTGAATCAAAGTGACCAATCAAATCATTCAATCCCCGATTGGGCAATATAAATCCAATCAATGACCATTAATAAATTATTCAAATTAATAATTACATAAATTAATTAATCCATTTTTGATCAGACACGTAAGTGAAATTTGATCTGATCCCACTATAATCATCAGTACTGTACTCATTGAAAATTCCACACTGTGAGCTCATCACATTAAGCATCATGTCATCTCATCATAACGTAATGTACCATGTAAATTACCATTACTTTGATTAAATCATTCGTGTATCACACTATTAAGCAGGGCTTCTCCAATCATGATCTAATATCATAACATAATCTGGCAATATCGCCTGTATGATCCCAAGTATGGATTAAAATGCTCTCCTAAAAATACACTTCTTATGCATCCAATTTCTTAACACAACCCTTGCTTTTTTGTGGACATAAAATTGGTACATTTTATCTATGAGCTCTCGTATGTGCAACAGATGTGCACTTCAATAGGACTTGAGATATGCTATACTGACACATTATAATAAACACCAATGCATGAGAACAAGATTATCCAAGGATCGAACTCGAGACTCGACATAACATTTCGGGCCTCGAACTCGATACTGTCTGTCAGAGTTTATGGATGTACGACAACTATACTAATATGCTATAACTGAGATGCTTGCAATATCCCCTCAAATATTATCTTATGCAAGACAAAAACCAAAGACTAACAAGAAGTTCCGTTAAGAACTATACAGCCTACTTTTCATGCCAATGATTATTCTACAGAATATGAACCTATCTAGAATAATGACGAAATTAAGTTGCTAATATCGAAATTTCCAATTAGTTCGAAATACTGTATACCTGGCATAATGTATCCTAATAGAGCACTACAGTTGGCAGCCCTGATGACTGAATATATTCTTAGTTCCATCTCTTAAGGTACAAAATACAAAATTTGCTTGAAGTCCAATGAATCGCATGGACGTTACATGCAGTTAAACATTGGATCTAACAGCGCGCGTAAAATCATGTTGGCAACAATGTCATGCATGTATTGGTCAGAAATAATCTGAAATAATATGATCTATTGTTGTGCCAATTTTGAATGAAATCCATTAGTTAGTATAGAAGTTACATGCATTTTAAAATTGGACCTATCAGCAGGCTTAGAATCATGTTGGCAGCACTGACATATATTAGTTACTCCAAATTCGTCTAGAATGCCAGGTACTATACGTGTGCAAATTTTAGAGCTATTGGCTTGCATACTTTCTGATATATTGATATTAGGGTAACAAAAATAGGGACAGCACATATTAACAGTTGGCAGCCCTGGTTGCTCCTTAGAATACGCATAGTCATATCTGTTATGGTACACATAACACATACGAAATTTGGTTGAAATCCAAATGATAATATGGAAGTTGCATGTATTTAAAGTTGGACCTGTCAGCAGGCTTAGAATCATGTTGGTAGCACTGACGTATATAAGTTACTCCAAATTAATATAGAATGTCAGGTACTATACGTGTGCATAGTTTAAAGCTGTCGGCTTGCATACTTTCTGATATATTGGTATTTGGATAAAATAAATTAGGAGCATTTATTAACAGTTGGCAGCCCTGGTAGGTCTTAAGAATACGCTCAGTCATATCTGGTTATGTACACATACAACATACGAAATTTGGTTGAATTCCAATTGATAGTGTAGAAGTTATATGCATTTAAAAATTGGACCTATCAGGAGGCTTATAATCATTTTGGCAACACTGCCATGTTTGGCCTCCTGGAAATTAAACTGAAATATTATGGTCTGTACGTGTGCCAATTTTGAAATAGCTCCCATTCATACTTTCCAAGATATCCAACATGGAGCTCAAATTTCAATTGCGATTTTTTAGCAGTTGGTAGCACTGACATCATTTTCAAATATGGCCGTGAGATATTCAGGTGTAGATCTTTACTCCTACCAAATTTTGTTTCGATTGCTGCAGCCGTTTAGGAGTTGATAGGGGGGGACACACACACAGCCAGACAGACAGACAGACAGACAGACACACATTTGCCCGATCTCATAAGTCTACTTTTTTCTCATTTTTGCAAAATGTGAAAAGTAGGCTAAAAATGAATGCTAGACTGTATGCAAATTTGCATCAAGGCAATAATAAGAATATTCTATGTTCACAATTCGTACGATGACGATTAACATTTGAAACAACGATGAGTGTAGGCGACAACGATGTTTCTCCGACACTGTAAATAAAGACATGGCACAACTGTGTCTACAAAATATATTCACAAAAATACTGTATGTACACGAATAGGTCTCGAAGTAAGGACCTCGGCTTACCTGTTCCGGGCATGGCATGTCTGCAACCATCACTAGTACCAGAGAGGTCGAATGCACTTCCACCTCAAATGGTTACTGTATACCTGTACCCTACTACAAGATCCATTAATTAAATTAATTACTTAATTATTATTATTATTATTATTATTATTATTATTATTATTATTATTATTATTATCCAATATTATTCCTACAGTGATGTTGGTTCGCAATGACGCTAGGACACGGAAGGTCAGTGGATGCCTGTACCCTTCTACAAAATCCATTAATTAAATAATAATTAAAATGAAAATCCACTGCCTGCTTCCAGTCTCCGACCGGGTCAGGAATGGAATGAATGAAGCCCCCTTCTAGCGGCGAGGATATGAATTGTGCCGGCTGCCGAGGCCTGACGCACTCCTCTGGGGCAATGATTAAATGAATGACAGATGAAATGAAATGATAGTGGAGAGTGTTGCTGGAATGAAATTTGACAGGGAAAACCGGAGTACCCGGAGAAAAACCTGTCTGCCTCCGTTCTGTCCAGCACAGATCTCACATGGAGTGACCGGGATTTTAACCACGGACCCAGCGGTGAGAGGCTAGCGTGCTGCCGCCTAAGTCATGGAGGCTTCCAATTAAATAATAATAATAATAATAATAATAATTATTATTATTATTATTATGATTCGTCACTGCAAGGACGCTAGGTCATGGGAGGTCACTGTATATCTGTACCCTTCCACAAAATACAATTATTTAATGAATTATTATTATCATCATCTCAAAAATGTGCTCAAAACGAACACAGACTTAAACTTGGTACGGGAAACATATGATTTACTAAAGGCTCGGTTTTCTGCATGGCCAAGAGGGATGTGGTTTAAGTACCGTTAGCCTAAGAGCGAGAGGGAAAATGTCAAACGACCTTGGCCCAGGACAAACATGTGTTGAGCCTATACACACTGTGGTAACCAAAACATCCTACAAATCTTGCACCAAATAAGCGAAATGAAATATACGAGCAGCTAGTCTCGTAAGCCTAGTGGTCTCCGGTTCGAAGCCGAGTGTGGTACAAACTTTGGAACATACCCTATCGTGGTCCATAATTTCACTCAAATAATTGCAAGTGCCGCTCGGCCTTACCTTTTACATTTTAGCATGCCTCAATACACACTTCTTACCTTTTATTTCCAGTTGGCGACATCAAGGGACATATGACGGTGTGTACTGCAGCCTAACTATACATATTTCATAATTCTTACCATTTTTCTTTCATTCGTCGTAGCTTACCTGGGATCACATGGGACCACCCCAGTACCATATTTGCATGCGTTTATCATAACCTCTCTGCATAATACCACGATTCAATCCAATGCTCATAAATGTTCCGAAACACTCAGATTGTTGTTCAGTACACTCTCACACAAATCATACCTTACCTGATATAGCAAACACATTGGAGACGCAAACGTAACGTTCCTAGCTTAATTTCAGGGCGTAACTTAGCTAAATAAATATCTCACCATGTGTCAAATCAAAATACCATCGTTAAGGAAATAAAATCCCCCTCCAACACTCGTGTTATTATTATTATTATTATTATTATTATTATTACCCCTACATTATCAATAATAACTTGTGTTATCATTATGTCCGTGACATTGTTCGAATCTCTCACTCTCTCTCTTACCCAATTTACATGCCTCGCTCTGGGCTTCTTCCATCTCCTTCTGGGCTGAAATACACATACCCTAACAAATAAATAAATATACACTCCTACCAGTGTATTAAATTTGTACGACTTGTGAACGTTACATCCGCCAAGCATCTCAAACTGATTCGGCAGGCGTCACGTCGTCACGTGCGCACTTATCTAAGCAAAATAAATCTAACTTCAAAATTCAAACATTAACACAATATCTACCCAACTATGGTAATCCTAAGAATACACCCATAAACAATGATTTAGTATAATCAAAGATTAATACTCATCGTGATCCCCGTCAGCTGCCATCATTCCTCCAGCACGGATCATTCGCAGCTCTTCTCCATGGGTTTTACATCATATCACAATCACACATCATCACTGAATACATTATTACGCTGATTAATTCTTCATCATAATTACCGCTGAGTTTCACTCGTTTTTCTTTATAAACTATTAGTTACACTTTCATAAGGTTATCACATACTAGTACCCTAATAAACACACAATTTATTATGTTATACACTTTTATACACTTTTATACACTTTTGCAGGGATTGCGCAATATAACCACACGTATTCCTATCTCACTACTCCTTTCTTCACGATGCCGTGGGTTGACCGATTCTACGCGTATTGCCCTCTGAATCTCACTAATCCTTTCTTCACGATGCCGTGGGTTGACCGATTCTACGCGTATTGCCCTCTGAATCGTGAGCTAGTAGATGACGTGCCGGTTCCACTGGACTCCGGTTCGGTCCTCAATTGCCCCTCTACGTGTTTCGCACCTCTGCGACTTCTAACACTGTCTCTTTACTTGGCGTGGAAAGACTGCTATATAAATTTGAGCGAATATATTGCTTTCCCGCATGTAAATATTTTCGTTAACACAATTTATGTCTCTTTAGATACTGTTCCCTTGTACTTCACCAACTGTGGTGCAATATTACTGAGCCTGGCGTGCACCCACTGCTAACTGTTCGTAACTATGCGGCGACCCTTCTCGCTCACTGACTGACTGACTGACTGATTGACTGACCGACTGACTGACCACGCGACCACGAGTGTGCGGGAATATATCCCCCACATGGCGGCACTCGACACTAATCTTTCTATGCTGTCGGGAGCTCTTCTCTCAGACCTTTCACCATATTCACAGTATGTGCAAATTATTATTGATAATAGGGCCGTATCATTATCATATTGTCACCGACATTCGATCGTGGCTTTCACAAATATGCATCTTGCGTCCCCTGGCACGATTTCTGACGACATAGAACCTACCCCTACCAGGGCAACCAAACTCTCCACCCCAGACAGTTTGCGTAAGGAACTAATTTCTTTGATCACCGATTTATTGATATCATGATGATCTATTCAGTTTGATAACTGGCGAAAAATCTTGTGAATATTTCTTAGTTAGTGACGTTAAGGGTTCGACCCTGGGTGTTGTCGTTTCGTCACAATTAATTCATTTAGTGATTTCGGGGAGGGGCTTTGCTTACATGCGGCGTACCGTAGAACACACGAGAACAATTTATTGAGGCCAGCTTCCCAAGAAGTCCTTGAAACGTTGCACCTGCTCTGGTCGATGCGTAGCATAGAAGCATGTTCTAGACTTTGCTTTGTTGGCAATCTTTGGGCAATACATCGCTGGTACTGCCTGCGATGTGCATGAGCTCGACTTGTAACATTGAGGCGGGCGTTTGCTATGATTAAATGTTATGCAATCCGGTTTCCCTCTCTTCTGTAATTTGAAGCTCATTTAAACGATATACACTTTGCATGACCAAGAACCATGCGAACTTAGCCTAGGGCCGATAGGGTAAGGGCGCACTACCTTATATTAGTACATAGCGATGTTTATCTGAAAACGCATATTGAGCGAGTTATGAGCAAAATACGATAAAAAAAACCCACAAATTTGGCCGTTTTTTTACAATTTTCTTCATACTTCCCGAACTTTTTTGAGGTGGCAAAATTCAGATTCGTGATCAGCACCCGAAGAAACATGGAAAACCCAAAAATGAAACTTCTCTCCAACTTTCCAGCACGCCATCACTTACAGCACAAAATGACTGGACTAATAAAGGGCTCCTCGTAGAACTGGAGAAACGTGAGAGCAGAACCATTAGAGGAATCATGTGATCCAACAAAACAAATCCTACAAGGAGGTCTGTAGTAAAATAGAGAAGCTTACATACACAATCAGTTAAAAATGGGCACAATTCTATGGTCATCTCAGACAAATGGACGGTACCAGGTTGACAAAGAAGAACTTTCACTCTTTTGATATGGTGCAGATGGCCTCCGAGTTCCACCTCTTTGCACATTATGCAACAAGCCAGGGGCGGATCTAGAGGAGGGTGAGGACCGCGACCGCCCAGGGCCCCGCGGTCCGGGAGGCCCCGCGCTATGATTTTTTAAAATTTAATTAATTAATTAATTAATTATACTTTTCAAAATAAATTATAATTCATATTCCTTTTTTCAGTGCAGCTATGACCTCCCGTGACCGTATAGCAAGTTTAGATTTCAGTGAAATGATAGATGACTTCAGCCGGGAAAAAAGTCGCAAAGTTTTATTTTAATATTTCATAGTTTACATAATCTTCTTCGAGGGGACTTAAAGGTTTCTTTCATATTATTAAACAAGAAGTACTGTAGTGTATTAAAATTATTTTAACTATTCTTTATTTTATTATTATTACCAAACTATTTTCCATTTCATTTGATATATTTTTATTTCCTATTGTTGTGGGCCCCACCTTATCATATCGCCCAGGGCCCCACAAGGTCTGGATCCGCCACTGCAACGAGCCTATAATGGCAATAATTAATACACGAGTATGTTTATAAAACGAGCGAAGCGTGTTTTATAATTTCCATACCCGTGTCTTAATTACCATTATAGGCGAGTTACATACGACTGTTTATGTTCGACGATAATTATAACTATGTTATGTTCGAACATAAATATTCCTAAATATCTGTCGATATTTCGCCAGTTTTATGTACTGAACAGAGTGCATGGGACGCAGAGAATACCTTGTATTTGACCATGGCCTCCTCGATTACTCCACTATGACACTAGTCACGAAGTGAAATTTAAATTAGGAGGCCGTGGAACTCAGCGCAGGTGCGATGCTATCCTTACCTAATTGGTCACACAACTCTTTCTTGAGCTCTGATTGGTGGGATAAACTGTTTCATAATGAAAAACAAGATGTTCACTAAAGAACATATAGCCTACTTTCTCCTAAATATATGAGTATAGTTATAACTCGTTGTTATTATCAAAGAGTATAATAGAATCATTTCTTGGTTGAAGACCTTAGAAACTATTTACCTCTACCAAACGCCACAACCTAGAAAAAAACTACTACCATCATTGAAGAAAGATAGATAAGAAGTATCTCAAGAATGTTATGGATCTGGAGACATAATCGACCGGACTGGCTGCGTGGCTCAGCGGTAACGTTCTCGCTTGCTGGGCCCTAGGTTGCAGGTTCGTATCCTGGCGCAGTCAGCTGGCATTTGAGGGTGCACAAATGCGAGGGAGCCATGTCAGTAGATTTACTGGCACGTTAAAGATTCCCTTCGGGCCAAAATTCCGGCACCCCGGCGTATCTAAAAGCAGCAGTAGTTAAAAGGGTCGTAAAACAAATAACATTATTATTATTGTTATTATTACATAATCGACCTGCCGTGGGCAACATCCAACTTTGATTTGAGGCATGTCTTTACACGTCTGGTTGTGCATGGCTTTCACAACCCTAATTGAATTAACAAATCTTTCCGTGTCCCTACAGAGACGTGTGTATACAAACTATGTGGATATTTTCGATTGGTATTTGCCTGAAATAAAAGTATTAATAACCTGAACTAGTACCAGCGGCTAGAATTCAGTTACTATGTGAAATCGTTTTGTTCTTTACTTCAAATAACATTTTCAAATAATGCACAATAGGCTGTAACAAACCCTTTAAAATAAGAAGTAAAAATGTATCATAGTATCATCCTGTCATTCTTCAAATTCGATGCGCATAGAATGCCAATGGTATACTATCAATGGAGTCCCATGTAGACCAGTCGTGAAATCTAGTGGAGAAATATCGAACAATGTAATCCTAACAGGGCGAGTGCATTCTAGCGGCCATAAGAAGAAACTTTTCAATAAAATCTGGAAGTTAATAAGTAGGCCGGCGTGCAGTTACCTTTTTGGCTGCTAGATGTCTCGAGCAAATCTGCTGGCGAATTATGTTTTAATTAAATATATGTTTTGCACCGTAATATGCACAATATAAGGCTTAATTTTAAAATGTCTGAGTCATTACAAAGCAACAAATATGTAAAATTTCAAGCAAAAAACCAAACTCTGATGGGGTTTGAACCATAGGCATATGAATGACAGACTAACGCTTTACAACGGAGCCACTTGTGCCAACGAACATTGATCTATATAAAATGACTTACATAGAACTTGTTAGCAAATAATGATTTTGACCTAACGATTTCATCAGTGGAGTATATTATTTATGTATAAAGCATTTCATACTAAGTTTATTTATTTTGTATCAGTACGCTATATTGCATGCAATACTCAAATTAGTGAAATATAAGTCAGGCACAAGATATCCGCTGCCATCTTGTCTTCTTACCGAGACGGCTCAGCTTTTTAAAATCACTTCTGCACTATAGTATTACAAAATAAACTTTTAATTTCGAACGTGCCTCTTCCTTTAGAACAGTTAAATCGATTCTCGGCTCGATAATCGGAACTGGTGGGTCCCATGATATGGATTATAAAGTTTGCATAATTCGCACGGCCGCCATCCTGAAATGGTACGGCGTATGACCTTGTAGTTTGGTCACAAGACGCGTCCTATATGAAGGTATGTTATTACCAAATTTGGTAGAGATCGGATAATTTGGTTAGTCGCTATTTGATTTTACGTTTTGAACGTTTGAGTGGCCGCCATTCAGATTTGGTAAAGATGGCGGCGATATAAAACATGACACTGAGGTGCCCTTTGCTTGTTCTACCTCTGTACCAAATTTCGTTCAATTCGGTTTCACCGTGTTCGAATTGATAGGGGGGACAGACATTCAGAGTACACACACTCACACACACACACAGACTCACACACACACATACACACACACAGACAGACACACAATTTTTGGCCCTGTAGTGATCTCATAAGTCTACTTTCATTTTTTGCAAAAATCGAAAGTAGGCTAATAGTGTTTTAATGACCCTCATTATGATACAGTTTTCTGACATAATTATAATATTTACATTTCGACATCGTCGAACATAAAACAACATTTTTTTTGTCGTGTAGCCTCCTGAGAGGCCGAGTGCAGGTCTTTCTAGTCGACGCCCGTGGTCGACCTGCGCGTCGAGATGAGAGATGGAATGGATGAAGATGAATGGAACTGGGCAAGGATGTGGAAGGAAGCGGCCGTGGCCTGTCAGAATGTACTGTCCCAGCATTTTCCTGGTGTTGAAAATGGGGAAACCACGGAAAACCATTTCAAGGACAGCCGACGGTGGGGCTCGAACCCACGCGTCTACCGAGTCAGCAGAGAGCTTGGCCCCTTGATCTAACGCAGCGCTTTAGCCCGCGTAGCCACTACTGTCGGTAAAACAACAATAACTAACTACAACTAACTAATTTGATTCCAACCACAAAACCACGATGCCCTGCCTTACAAACACTAAAGAAGACCTCCAAATGCTCCAAATCAATCCCGACGACGCATTGGTCAGGAGTCTCGTCCGCAACAAATAGTGACGAAAGGGTACAACCCAAGAAGAAGATGGGCAGATGACTTCAGACATCTACGAGTACTAGGACCACACTGGACCTGGACAGCACGAAGCAGAATCGATTGCTAAGGGATGACAAATTGAGGCATGAAATAAAATGAGCAAAGCGAAAACTATAACTATAGAATAAGACTGTCAAAGAGACAACTCTGAGATTTGCCGATGACATAGTCATCTTGGCCAACACGACTGAGGATTTGAATGAGTTTTTGAATGGCATGGACCCGTCTTGAGGAAATAATTCATGATGAAAATTAATAAATGTAAAACAAAATTACTGGAATGCAGCCGAAATGAATTAGAATCCTCTATGGACATCAAATTGGCATGTGTAAAACTAAAGGAAGTAGGAGACTTCTGTTACTTAGGAAGCAAAATAACCAGTGATGGACGAAGCAAAGAGGATATACAAAGTAGGTAAGCTCAGGCGAGGAAAGCATTTCTACAGAAAAGTAATTTGTTGACATCGAATATAGCTTTAGGTGTTAGGAAGTCAGTTTTGAAGGCCTTTGTGTGGAACGTGGCGCTCTATGGAAGTGAAACTTGGACTATTAGTGCAGCAGAAAGGAGGAGAATTGAAGCGTTTGAAATGTGGTGTTACAGGAGAATGATGAAGATCAGATGGGTAGATAGGGTTACAAACGAAGAGGTATTAAGACTAGTGGGAGAGAAGAGATGTTTCTGGCGACTGCTAATGAAGAGATGAGATAGGTTGGTAGGACACATACTAAGACACCCAGGAATAGCAAGCTTAGTTATGGAAGAAGGGTCGAGAACAAGAACTGTAGTGGTAGACCAAGGTTAGAATATGTTAAACAGATTGCCTCGGATGTAGGGTGTGGTAGCTATGTAGAGATGAAACGATTAACTCAGGACAGGGAGGCGTGGAGAGCTGCATCAAACCAGTCGAAAGACTGAAGACTCAAACAACAACAACAAGACTATCAAAGAGACAGAACACATGGAGCAGCTCACCATGAAAGACCAATCACAAGAGCTACCGCCCTAGAGGGAGGCCTTTGCCCTTGACGCGACACTTTAGGCTTATCCATTCATTCAAGGGGAAATAAGATGGCAAATAAGGAACAGTTTCTAAGTTGGAATTTTAGTGCCACTAAGGAAAAACAAAGCGGCAAATTAGGAACAGTTTCTAAGTTGGTATTTAAGTGGCACTTAGGAGAAACTAGGCAGCAAATTAGGAACAATTTCTAAGGTGGTATTTAAGTGGGACTAATGGGGAAGTAAGTTACAATCATATATCATGCTCGGTGCCATTTAATGAGAACATTAGTTTGAAGACACACGGAGTGGATGTAACTGACTCAGACGCCGAGAGCGATAAAATACGTGCTACGCGATGGTCTAGGCAGCATATAAGGAGCGAATTAGAGCATTCTTGTGTCATGTTTTCTGAAATAAGAGTAACTTAGGTAAAAAGGGAGGATGCGGTTTTATTAAATTATGGAAAATCGAACGTCGAAAGTTTAATTTTACACATTATTTAATATGCCACGTCAAGACGAATATATATTTTACAGTATTGTTCGTGTGTTAAGCCTATCTTTCGACGAATTGTTAAACATTTTAAGCCACAAATAAATAAAATGAGAATTTCAACTGAATAAGAGCAAGCAAAGTGGGAAGAAGGGAAATCGAGTGGAACAGTTAGCCAGATGGACATCCAATATAATTGGTCTAACAATGGCAAGGAAGTTTTTGTTGCTTATTTTATGGTCTACGGTATCGCAGTAATATAGCCTCGTGTGTGTAATTTGTGTGAAAACCTGTGTTATTGTGATGGCTGTACCAGTGTGTGTATTTGTAAGTTGGTGGATAGGTTTGGGAAGGAGGCGACCGTAGCCTTAAGTTAGGAACCATCCTAGCATTTTTCTGGAGTAGAAGTGGGGGATACCACGGAAGACCACTTACACTCCTCATCTCAGTTTTGCCTCACTAGGCTGAGTGTACCTCCGGAGCAACAGCCTAGAACGCTAGCCGCTACACCACGAGGTGGAAGGAGAGAGGGGAAATGAGTGGATAAAATTGTGTGTGTTAGATCATTTTCATGGTTGTACTTTTAGGTAAGTTTCAGATGTAAATTCGGTAACTTACTTAGGCCTATTGATGGGATATGTTTCTTTTTCAATAATGTTCATTCTTTTGACACCAGATCATACTGTGTATTGGCAAATAAACTTTTATTATTATTATTATTATTATTATTATTATTATTATTATTATTATTATTAAATTTTGGAGAATAGCTTCAAATAACACAGTCTATAGGGAAATTGGTCCAGTACTGAGCACAATTAGAAAGAAACGCTTCTCATTTTTTGGACATCTTCAAACTCCGGAAGCTAGACATAGTCGAGCTGACTGCGTGGCTCAGCGGTAACGTTCTCGCTTGTTGTACCCAAGGTTGCAGGATCGAATCCTGGCGCAATCAGCTGGATTTGAGGGTACGCAAATGTGAGGGAGCCGTGTGAGTAGATTTACTGACACGTTAAAGATCCCCTTCGGGGCAAAATTCCGGCACCCTGGTGTCTCTAAACGCCTCCGTAATTAAAAGGGACGTAAAATCAATAGCTTTATTATTAGACTTAGTAGAAGAATAGTTTAAAAAAATAGCGAATAGCAGCAGTACCAGGATTAGATGGATTAAAGAAATTAAGGATCATATCAAAGAACTCCAAATAACATTAAACGATCTCAAGAATTGAACAGACACAATTCAGATTCTATACGACTTACATGTGAGACTCAAAATCAAAATAAATAAATAAATAAATAAAAGAGCCAAAGGAAGGGTGTTCTCCACTGAAGAAAGGATGTTGACATCTGAGAGGTTGTTGTTTTAGTCTTCAGTCTTTTGACTGGTCTGATGCAGCTTCCATTCCTCCCTGTCCTGAGCTAATCGTTTCATCTCTACATAGCTACCACACCCTACATCCGAGGCAATCTGTTTAACATATTCTAACCTTGGTCTACCCCTACAGTTCTTGTCCTCGACCCTTCCTTCCATATCTAAGTTTGCTATTCTTGCGTGTTTTAGTATGTGTCCTACCAACCTATCTCTTCTCTTCATTAGCATTCGCCAGAAACATCTCTCCTCTCCCACTCGTCTTAATACCTCTTCGTTTGTAACCCTATCTACCCATCTGATCTTCATCATCCTCCTGTAACACCACATTTCAAACGCTTCAATTCTCCTCTTTTCTGCTGCACCAATAGTCCAAGTTTCACTTCCATAGAGTGCCACGCTCCAGACAAAGGTTTTCAAAAACGACTTCCTAACACCTAAATCTATATTTGATGTCAACAGATTCCTTTTCTGTAGAAATGCTTTCCTTGCCTGAGCCAATCTACTTTTTATATCCTCTTTGCTTCGTCCATCACTGGTTATTTTGCTTCCTAAGTAACAGAAGACTCCTACTTCCTTTAGTTTCTCCCCTACCAATTTGATTTCCATAGAGGTTTCTGATTTATTGCGGCTGCATTCCAATATTTTTGTTTTACATTTATTAATTTTCATCATGAATTCTTTCCGTAAGACAGAGTCCATTCCATTCAAAAACTCATTCAAATCCTGAGGCGTGTCGGCCAAGATGACGATGTCATCAGCAAATCTCAGAGTTGAAATTATTTCTCCTTGAACCTTCACTCCCACTTTAAATTTCTCTCTAATTTCCTTCATTGCTTGTTCAATGTAAAGATTGAAAAGTATGGGTGATAAGTTGCAGCCTTGCCTCACACCTTTCTGAATACCAGCTTCTCTCTCATGCCCATCTGAGAGGATGAAAAAATATTGGAAGTATAGAAAATAAAAATTGTCTTTGTATAATTTAATTTAGTGTTCCTATATTGCCCATACAATATGATATAAATTATTATTATTATTATTATTATATAAATAATTCATGCTTTTGGGCTAATGCCGTGTGTATTTTTAATTTAAAACCATACGTTTCGGAGAAACCTTGCCTCCTTTTTCAATGGAAATAAACAATGTGGCCAAAGAAAGTATATCAATGAGATTACAAAAAATATAGATAAATTCCTCTGTTCGTCACCAGAGAGCAGCTGCCAGAAATAACTGTATGGACCATGGTGGAACGGCGGACAGAGTAGTAGGTAACAAGAAGGTAAAGGGGGCGGTGTGAAAATATAGAAACTCCTCGAAGAATGAGGAGGGAGGGGGGAGGTGGGAGGGTTAGATGGATATAAGGAAACATAAACAAAAGGGAAAAGTAGCTGAACGATACCTAACGTCATACAGTCAACGGCGAATAATCAGATGGAAACTCCTCCAGTGACGAACAAAGGAGATCAAATCCAGGCTCTGAGCCCTAGAGGGAAAATGTACAATTTTTAATATGTGAAGAACAGAGCGACTGAGAGGAACTATCTCCCTAGATCCTTAATAACTGGTAGCCAAGTGTCACTTAGCTGATATCCAGTGTCTCTGTTAAAATTATTGGGATTTTTTTTTAACAGAGACACTGGATATCAGCTAAGTGACACTTGGCTACCAGTTATTAAGGATCTAGGGAGATAGTTCCTCTCAGTCGCTCTGTTCTTCACATATTAAAAATTGTACATTTTCCCTCTAGGGCTCAGAGCCTGGATTTGATCTCCTTTGTTCGTCACTGGAGGAGTTTCCATCTGATTATTCGCCGTTGACTGTATGACGTTAGATATCGTTCAGCTACTTTTCCCTTTTGTTTATGTTTCCTTATATCCATCTAACCCTCCCACCTCCCCCCTCCCTCCTCATTCTTCGAGGAGTTTCTATATTTTCACACCGCCCCCTTTACCTTCTTGTTACCTACTACTCTGTCCGCCGTTCCACCATGGTCCATACAGTTATTTCTGGCAGCTGCTCTCTGGTGACGAACAGAGGAATTTATCTATATTTTTTGTAATCTCATTGATATACTTTCTTTGGCCACATTGTTTATTTCCATTGAAAAAGGAGGCAAGGTTTCTCCGAAACGTATGGTTTTAAATTAAAAATACACACGGCATTAGCCCAAAAGCATGAATTATTTATATAATAATCCGGGCCGTGAAAGCCTTAATATGCAAATTATTATTATTATTATTATTATTATTATTAAAAGAATACATCAGTAAGATATGAGAACCGAAATATTTCTATCATATCTTCAAAAATACTCTTATGTTCGTAATTCGGCGCATCCGTAAACACCTGTGTGTGTTAATAAGGTTCGAAATTATGCAGGTGACATTGAAAACCACTCGCTGCAACGAGAGTAGACGATAGCTTAATTATGAAAATATTTCTCAAATCATCTGGCGATTCTGCGGCCGAGTTAGCTGAATCTATTCTGTGTGTCTTCAGCCGTTCTGTTCCTAATTCTCGAGGATGTTTTGGCGCCATTATCACACCGTTTTATGGGAATGCTCCTAGTTTGCGAAGATGTTTGCTGTTGCTACCACGCGGTTTAGAGACATATTCACTGACCAGACATCGCGGGAAAATTCAAATACACTGATGGTCTTTGGTGCATTATTTGTTCACCAGCTGAGGATATTGCAAATATGAAAGTGTACAAGGTTTCCATAATATGATCCTCCCCAGGGATTCAGCTTTAATATGGTGAGTTATCATTAAGTAATCACATATCACTATGACATGACCTGTCTTACTACTTTTCTCCATATGGCATGTATTATTTTTTTTACAATAATTGTTGGTTGGTGCAATGTAGTGAGTGCATGCTCTGAACTAATTTTTTGAATATCAGTAAACTGATATGGTGGTTCCAGAAAAATATCAAGGTTACTTTTAAAATTAATGCAATGTCATTATGACCTGAAACCTCATTATACTTGGCTGCCACCTTATGGCCTCTTCTCTTCATTACCTCCTTGCCCTTTCTATCACCTTAATACTACCTAACTTGCCCTCTTGCCGCCATCTTATGGCTTCTTAACTGCTACCTAAATGGCATATCTATGCTTAATTACCACTTTGGCAAGGGAACAAGCACAGTATCTCTTTATTACTTCCTTACATTTTGCTAATACTACCAACTAAGAGTCACTTTGCTGCCTCCCCCCTTATTTGATCTCAACTGCCGCCTAAACGGCCGAAGTGCGCATAATTACTACTTTGCTAAGGATCAGTACAGTATTCCTTCATTGCCACCTTATATTTTGCTACTACCTTAGAGCCATCTTTCAGTCTCCTAATTGCTACCTAACTTGCCACCTCGCTGCCAATTATTGCCTCTTAATTGCCACCTAAACATCCAATGTATGTGTAATTATCATCTTGGCAAGGGGACCTGTATCTCCTCATAACCCCCCTTGCACCTTGCTAGCTCTGCCTACTTATTGCCTTTTTACTGCCACTCTGTAAGGGGTCATAACTCCTTACCACTAAATACCTACTTGCACGCCCAGTATTCCTTTATTGTCTACTTAACTGGCACCTTCTCTGCAACCTTATTCATTAATAATTGTGTCAGAATGTGTTTTAAAGCTATTGTAATTCCATTTTGACCTGATACCCTATTACACTTGGCTACCACCCAAATTCCTCTGATATACCACTTTCCTGCCACCATATTGCCTCTTAACTGCCACTTTGTAAGAAGGCAAGTTCCCCTTTATTACTTGCACCTTCTTACCCTTTGCACCACCTAACTTTACCACCTTACTACATCTTAACTGCATCTGAAACGGCCAATCTACGCTTGGCTGCCACCATGCTTACGGAGTAGTATTCCTCTTTTTACAACTTAACTGCCGAATCTTCAGAAATACAGTAGCATTTTTAGCCTACTTTTTAGGTTCATCTGATAGCACACTTCTTCTGCTTATGCAATAATTTTATACGAATAGTCCCGGTAGGTTTTTGATATTTGACTTTCTCTGATGTTGATATATTTAGAGGCTTTGCGACATCGTGGTCATGTAGCCCAGTGTACTTGAGTGTGTGTGGAATTTGTCTGATAAACTGTCTTATTGTGATGGATGTATTAGTATGTGTGTATTTGTAAGTCAAGTGAGGTTTGGGAAGGAGACGGCCGTGGCCCGTAAGTTAGGAACCTTCCCGGCACTTGTCTGAAGAAGAAATGGCAAACCACGGAAAAACAAATACAAGATGGCTGAGATGGGAATCTAACTCACATATTGTCAGTTTAGCCTCACGAGGCTGAGTGTAGCTTGTTCCAGCCCTGAGACCAGAAGTAAATTTCTTGGCAGAGATGGGGATCGAACCCGGACCTCAGGGCTGACTGACATGAATGTTAGCCGCTACACCACGATGTGTTCGAGTTTCAACGAGAAGGTGTATGCAATGAAAGTGTAAAAAAGCAAAAAGAAAATACAAAACAAAACGCACACACAGATGGAAAAAGTATGTTGGACTGTTAAAGATGTCTTCCTGAAAATTGTATTTTTCATAAAAAAATGTTCATATCTTAACTTAAAATTAAATTTCTTCAGCTACAGTATATTATATTTTCTAGGAGAAACCTCAATTGTTGAATTATTGGAATCCATTTTTCAATGTTGCCTAAGTAATATATTGAGACCGATGACCTCACAGTTCCGCCCCTTAAAACAACAACAACAAAGTAATCTATTATTAGAAGCTTTTCAGTCGGTGAACACGAGTATGCCCAATCTATTTGGATTATATTATATTATTATAAGCATTATTATATTGCGCATTACCACCAGTAGCAGAACAGTATGTTCGCCTGCTGTGCAGGAGGTTCGAATCCTGGTGCAGTCAGTTGGCATTTGAGAGTGCGAAAATGCGAGGGAGCCGTGTCAGTAGATCTACTGGCACCTCAGCGTCTCTGAAAGCCACAGTTGATAAAAGGGACGTAAAACCAATAACATTATTATTATTGTTATTGTTATTGTTATTGTTATTATTATTATTATTATTATTATTATTATTATTAGAGACTCCGTGGCTTGGGCGGCAGCACGCGGGCCTCTCACCGCTGGGTCCGTGGTTCAAATCCCGGTCACTCCATGTGAGATCAGTGCAGGCCCGACGAGGGGGGGGGGGTCAGGCAGGGCTGGTGCCCCCGGGGCCGACCCACCCAGGGGGGCCCGGCGTCCTCTGAGGATGGGTCCGATCGGACATTGATTTATTATTGCCTTTATGTGACTTGAATTTGCTACTGGCAATCATTTAGTGAATGCAATGAACTGTCTGTGAACAATGTTACAAGGATTGAGAAACTTATTGTCAAGTGGACAATATTTTCCTCTACAAAGCGCTTGTGGGAAGAACAAATGTCTCAAAGTTGTCAACTTGCAACGGGGCTTCGCTATGTATTGTTCTCAGAATATACCTGAAGACAGAGAGATCATTCCATTATTCTAAATTTCGCTTATTCGGCTTATGCACCAATCGTTCAACTAACTTCCTCATCCCTTCACTTAGTTCACCAAGGCCACGAGAGCCTGGGCTGCTCTGGTGTGTTTGGTCAGCAAGCTCAAGAGTTTCAAGTTTGGTGCATCACGTCGTGCTTAGATATTTAGAGGTGATAGTGTCTGAAATGAATATATTGTCTAACTAGACAGGCCGTGCAGGCAGGTAAGTAAAATACATTTGCGTCCAACCAGTAATTCACTTTATAGTCGATTTAATGGGCAGAACAGCGAGGTCATCGTTCCCTAGTAATTCACTTTCGCACTACCGTATGTGAAAAATTATCATTGCTGGCTAAATATCTTGCGAAAGGGTGGGATGATTCTGTTGTCAAACGTAGATAGAAGAAGTGCATGCGAAATTGTTCATCTTCTCGTATACTGAATTGAGAAAACAATGCTAACATTTGAATAATCAGTATAATTATTATTATAACTGGTTAATTCAATACGATCAACAATCCTAGGTACTTGGGTTCGTGCGCAAATCATTTCTGATTAAGGGATTTATTGAAAACCTATATTACTATTGGTACTAGAGTTGGGAAATGTATCCAAAGACTGAAACTAAGGTAATATTCCAGTATTTTTCTGGACTGAGTGTTTAATTAACCAGGAGAAAAATGACAATTAAGCTAGGACACTGAACAACTCTACTTTGTTTTCCAATTCGTCTCATGGGACGTCAGTGGTAAGGACAGATGACCTACCGTAGCTGTTCTGCCTCACAAAACAACAATAATGTTACGGCTGTGAGTTTGTGTCATCACTCGCCGCATGAGTCACAACTGCCCCAGGGCTGGGCTGTGCCCTGCCTCCCGTATTGCGTGCGCCTTATGCAACAGGGCTACTAGGACAAAGGGATAGTCCAGAATATTCGTGACTGGACCAGCGATGGAAACCTCGAGAAGCCGTGAACCCTGGATGGATCTAGAAGCATTTATTGAGTCACCGGCTTGCTATATAAGAGCGACCTGTCAAGCAGCAGTTGTTGTGTTTTACGAGCTAGTGTGAGCGATTATCCTGGGCGACAGAAGTGTGGTGACGAAGTGCTGTGCGAGTTACGAAATCCAGTGACATTGTTTCTCCAGCTTGTGGACAGCGAAATAGCCTGCAGCAAGTGATCGTAAGTAATTGAGGTCGGTGAACGTAAGGGAGAGGAGCAGGTAGTTTCTGTCAAGGCCACTGTACTCATTAGGACGGATTAACTTCTGTGGTCTGTTGACAAGTGGAAGGGCCAAGAGCGCTCAAGGAAGAGACTTGAGGAAACTGGAGTAAGGCTCCTAATTGCTTGTATTTGCTGATTAGTGTAATTTTCTGGCCACAATGAAGTTAATTATTTATTTAAGCAGTAATTGGTGTTGTGCTTCCTACCCACCGTAATCCAGTTAACAAAGGTGCCACTAGGGGGTGGCACGTAACAACTGGTGTCAGAAGCCGGATTACGAACTCAAGCACAGCACCTGACGGTCCTGGTTTCAAAACCGAGCAGGTCATTTTCTCTAATTTTCCTGTGAGTGCATGCCCTTTACAAGGCAAACAACTAAAATGGAGGCGCAATTGGCAGCATTGCTAGAAAAGTTAAATGGCATAGAAGACGGCCAGAAGAATTTAACCAAGGACCTAACTGCCAAAATGGAAGACGGCCATTATTAGCTGGAGGTTCCTTTGTGTGGGTTGCACTCTCCACTTCGGGATCACAGTGGGATTGACGATGGTCCTCGATGCTCCCGTGTCGATCAGCATGGGCCAGCCTACTCCGTTGATGACTCCGTCGACCATCAGGCTGCTATTGTCCCTCCGTAACTTCGTCACACGCACTTGGACTGCCGGGGCTTGACGACTGTCACAAGCCAACCTTTGCCCCCCAAGGCTGGCTAATACTCGTTTCCCTGGGCCGCGCGGTTTTAAGACGACTGATTATGGGCGTGCAAGTAGGTATTTAGTGGTAAGGAGTTATGACCCCTTACAGAGTGGCAGTAAAAAGGCAATAAGTAGGCAGAGCTAGCAAGGTGCAAGGGGGGTTATGAGGAGATACAGGTCCCCTTGCCAAGATGATAATTACACATACATTGGATGTTTAGGTCACAAGAAGATGGAGGATGGCCAGAAGAAGATGGAGGATGGCCAGAAGAAGTTAGCAGAGGACCTGAAGGACAGCCAAAATAAGTTAGCAGAGGACCTGAAGGACAGCCAAAATAAGTTAGCAGAGGACCTAACCACCAAATTTCTGGATGGCCAGAAAAATCTGGAAGAGTGTCTGCTGACGAAATTAGAGGAGAGCCAAAGGAAATTAGAACAGGGCCTACGTGAGGAAGTCGCAGCAGTGGAAAAGAAGTTCGACGCCTTACAAGTGGAAGTTGCCGAGCTGCGCCAACGCCCGCTGATGGGGGTGGAGGAGAAATTCAACGCCTTACAAGTGGAAGTTGCCGAGCTGTGCCAACGCCCGCTGATGGGGGTGGAGGAGAAATTCAACGCCTAACAAAAGGAAGTTGCCGAGCTGCGCCAACGCCCACTGACGGGGGTGAAAGAGGAATTCAACGCTCTACGAGAGGAAGTTGCCGAGCTGCGCCAACGCCCGCCCACCGTTACACCGGGAATATCAGGAACGGGACATAGCAGAGTGACGCCCCCAACCTTCGACGGAAAGGTCCCGTGGAGCACCTACTTACGTCAGTTCGAGGCAGCCTGTTCCATAAATAACTGGAACAACACAGAAAAGGCTACAGCTCTCATTGTAGCGCTGAGAGGCGACGCCCTTAACGTCCTTCAGGCCATCCCGACTGGATCCCAGGACTACGCTGCACCGATCGCCCATATGGAGTCCCGATATGGAGATAGCCATCTTCAGCAGGCCTACCAGATGCAGCTCCGGACCCGGGTACAGAAGAACGCGGAAACCCTGCAGGAGTTCGAGATGGACATCGCACGCCTCGTAAGGCTCACCTACCCAACAGCGCCGGCCGACTTTCTGGAGCAGATAGCGACGCAGACTTTCACCGACGGGCTACGAGACTCGGACACTCAACAGGCGCTGCGACTCGCGCGTAATAAGACCCTGGCAGATGCGCTGAGCCACGCACTTGAATTCGAGACGGCAAAACAGGCATCCAGAATGCACGCGCGGGTGCGTCAAGTGGACGTCGACGAACCAGCAAAAACCAACGAGACCAAGCCCCTGGCCGACGAATTGATGGAGGCGCTAAGCCGTTTCTTCGATAGTCGCGGCACCACCAGCAACGACACAGCCGGAAGACAACCGGAGAGGCAGCCCGGAAGAGGACTACCGACCTGCTGGGCCTGCGGTAAGAAAGGCCACCTGAGCAAGGACTGCGGTGATCGCCGCCGCCGAGGGTATCCGACGGGAAATCAGTCGTCTGAAAACCGCGCGGCCCAGGGAAACGAGTATTAGCCAGCCTTGGGGGGCAAAGGTTGGCTTGTGACAGTCGTCAAGTCCCGGCAGTCCAAGTGCGTGTGACGAAGTTACGGAGGGACAATAGCAGCCTGATGGTCGACGGAGTCATCAACGGAGAGAGCTGGCCCATGCTGATCGACACGGGAGCATCGAGGACCATCGTCAATCCCACTGTGATCCCGAAGTGGAGAGTGCAACCCACACAAAGGAACCTCCAGCTAATAACCGCGACCGGAGAGACCGCACCAGTACATGGCGAAGCATCACTGGAGTTTGTCATTGGTCGACGGGCGATAAAGCATCCAGTGCTTGTGGCTGACGTATCAAATGAAGTGATCATCGGACTGGACTTCCTGGACCAGAACAACATCATCTTGGATCTGAGTACCAACACTCTGCACTTCGGAGGTGAGGAATTTGCTTTGCAACCTGCGCACTAGTCCATCACCGCACGACGAGTAAGGCTGAGAGAAGACGTCATCGTTCCCGCCAGGACGGAAGTCAGCGCTGCCGTAATTGTCGACGGAACAGCTGAGGGAATGGCGGCTGTCATCGAACCAAAATATGAGGACATCCAGACAAAAGGATTGCTAGTTGCCAAGACTCTCATCAACACGACGTCTCGGCCGTACGTCCGCCTGTCCAACCTGAACGACTACGATATTACGGTTCACCGGGACACCAACCTAGGAGTCTGCGAGCCCGTTACCTGGATTGCCCGCATCACAGACACGATGGACGGACACTTGCAGACGCACAACCGAAGAAGACGCGCCCTGCCAGAAGAACTACAGAAGCTGTACCAAGGATCCCAGGACCATTTAGACGAGGAACAATCACGCCAACTTCAGGACCTGCTACGCGAATTCCAGGACGTCTTCTCCGTGGGGAGCAAAGACTTCGGCAGGACAAGCTTGGTTCAGCACAGAATCGACGTTGGGGACAGCACACCGATTAGGGCCCAATTCCGACGTATCCCGCTCGCCAAGCAAGCCGAAGTCGACCGGATGGTAGAAGAGATGAAGGAGCAAGGGGTGATCGAGCCATCACATAGTCCTTGGAGTTCTCCGGGCGTGCTAGTGAAGAAGAAGGACGGTTCCACCAGGTTCTGCGTGGATTACAGGCGGGTGAATGACGTCACGAAGAAGGACAGCTACCCTCTACCCCGGATCGACGACACCCTGGACACCATATCAGGGTCGAGATGGTTCTCCACCTTGGATTTGAAGAGTGGCTACTGGCAGGTGGAGGTCCACCCTAAGGACCGCGAGAAAACTGCGTTCTCTGTGGGCAGCGGGCTCTGGCAGTTCACCGTCATGCCATTCGGTCTGTGCAACGCCCCTGCGACCTTCGAAAGGCTAATGGAGTCCATTCTGAGGGGACTACACTGGAAGACCTGCCTGGTCTACCTAGAAGACGTCATCGTTCTGGGGAGAAGCTTCGAGGAGCACTACAGCAACCTGAAGGAGATCTTGTTGAAGCTACGGGCTGCCCAGCTGAAGTTGAGCCCCAAGAAGTGTCAGCTCTTCCAGAAGCGGGTCCAGTACCTTGGGCATATCGTCTCCGAGGAAGGGGTGCGCACCGACCCAGAGAAGACTGCAGCTGTGAGGGAGTGGCCAGTTCCGAAGGACAAGTCCCAACTACGAAGCTTCCTGGGACTCTGCACTTATTACCGTCGCTTCGTGAGAGGATTCGCCGACATCGCCAAACCTTTACATCGACTGACTGAGAAGGACCAACTCTTCACGTGGACAGCAGAATGCCACAGTGCCTTCGAACAACTCAAGCAGGCTCTGTGCACCGCGCCTATTCTGGCCTACCCCAGACCTGGAACAAGGTTCATCGTCGATACCGATGCCAGCGACTTTGGCATAGGGGGAATCCTGTCGCAAGTAGTGGACGGCGAGGAGAGAGTAGTGGCCTACTTCAGCAAGGCCTTGTCAAAGCCAGAAAGGAACTACTGCGTCACAAGGAAGGAGCTGCTCGCCATCGTGAAGACCATTGAACACTTCCACAAGTACCTGTACGGGCAAGAATTTCTCATCAGGACCGACCATGCATCCCTGCGGTGGCTCCTGAACTTCAAGCAGCCCGAGGGTCAACTCGCGCGGTGGTTAGAGAGGCTTCAACAGTGCAACTTTGAGATTCAGCACAGGAAAGGCCAACTGCATTCTAACGCCGACGCCCTGTCACGAAGACCGTGCCCCGAAGACTGCACCTTCTGTGCCCGAAGGGAGGAGAACACCGGGATACAGTGCCGAAGGACTACCGTGGAACTTCAAGGGAGCTGGAGCCGTGAATCTTTCACTCGGGCACAAGCAGAAGATGATGACCTGGTACTGATAGCCGAATGGAAGAGGGCCTGTGTCCCCAGACCCGGGTGGAACATTGTGAGTGACTGCAGCCCAAAGTTTAAGTCCTACTGGGCACAGTGGGACTCGCTGATTTTAAGGGATGGCCTCATCTGCCGTACCTGGGAGAGCACCGACGGGAAGACATCTCGGGAACAAGTCATCGTTCCAAAGGCTATGACGGAGGAAGTCCTGAAGGAAGTTCATCGAGGATCATCTGGTGGACACCTAGGGATAAAGAAGACCCTGGAGAAGCTGAGAGAGCGGTTCTACTGGATCGGATGCCGAAGAGACGTGGAGAACCACTGCGCGAGGTGTCACGATTGCGCAGCCAGCAAGGGCCCAGGACGAAGACGACGGGGTCCACTGAAGACCTACAACGTGGGCGGCCCCATGGAGAGAGTGGCCAACGATGTTGCTGGGCCATTCCCGTTAAGCGAGGCAGGGAACCGCTACATATTAGTCGTCAGCGACTACTTTACCAAATGGCCGGAGGCGTATGCGCTCCCTAACCAAGAAGCCGCGACGATTGCAGAGACCCTGGTGAAGGAATTCGTCAGCCGGTACGGAGTACCCCTGGAGCTGCACTCCGACCAAGGGAGGAACTTCGAGTCGGAGGTGTTCCAGAACCTATGCCAGCTGCTGGGAATCCGGAAGACAAGGACAACGCCGCTACACCCTCAGTCCGACGGGATGGTAGAGCGATTCAATCGCACCATCGAGAACCATCTCCGAATAGTTGTCAGCGAGCACCAGAGGGATTGCGACAAGCATCTTCCACTATTTCTCCTGGCCTACCGCGCCGCCGTGCATGAAGCCACCGGGTGCACACCAGCCCGGGCCATGTTTGGGAGGGAGCTCCGTCTACCTGTCGATCTTGCCTTCGGCCGACCTGGGAATGATCCGATCCCGGTAAGCCAGTATTGTCAAGAACTGGTCGACCAACTGGAGGACGTGCACGCGTTCGCGAGGAGGAAACTGCGGATCGAGACCGACCGAATGAAGACCCGATACGACCAGCAGACGGATGCCGGAGGATTCCACGAGGACGACCTGGTCTGGCTCTTCAACCCATTACGGAAGAAAGGCCTGTCACCCAAACTGCAGAAGTCCTGGGAGGGCCCGTACCGAGTCGTGAAACGGATCAACGATGTCGTCTACAGGATCCAGCGGAGCCCGAGGGCGAAGATGAAGATCGTGCATCGAGATCGCCTGGCAGCCTACGGAGGGACACAGACGGACCAATGATTGATCGGGACGATCAGCCTTTTTAGGAAGGGGGTGGTGTTACGGCTGTGAGTTTGTGTCATCACTCGCCGCATGAGTCACAACTGCCCCAGGGCTGGGCTGTGCCCTGCCTCCCGTATTGCGTGCGCCTTATGCAACAGGGCTACTAGGACAAAGGGGTAGTCCAGAATATTCGTGACTGGACCAGCGATGGAAACCTCGAGAAGCCGTGAACCCTGGATGGATCTAGAAGCATTTATTGAGTCACCGGCTTGCTATATAAGAGCGACCTGTCAAGCAGCAGTTGTTGTGTTTTACGAGCTAGTGTGAGCGATTATCCTGGGCGACAGAAGTGTGGTGACGAAGTACTGTGCGAGTGACGAAATCCAGTGACATTGTTTCTCCAGCTTGTTGACAGCGAAATAGCCTGCAGCAAGTGATCGTAAGTAATTGAGGTCGGTGAACGTAAGGGAGAGGAGCAGGTAGTTTCTGTCAAGGCCACTGTACTCATTAGGACGGATTAACTTCTGTGGTCTGTTGACAAGTGGAAGGGCCAAGAGCGCTCAAGGAAGAGACTTGAGGAAACTGGAGTAAGGCTCCTAATTGCTTGTATTTGCTGATTAGTGTAATTTTCTGGCCACAATAAAGTTAATTATTTCTTTAAGCAGTAATTGGTTTTGTGCTTCCTACCCACCGTAATCCAGTTAACAAAGGTGCCACTAGGGGGTGGCACGTAACAATAAGTAACGTCAGTGGTAGGGGCAGATGACCTAGCTGTTCCTCCCCTTAAAACAACATTAAGTAACATCAGTGGTGTGCATGGCGATGGAGAAATTAATATATTGCATGTGGGCAACCGCGCAGACTTTTCTAAGAGCAAATATTGAACTCTGCTTAATTTAGAAGAAAATTAAGATGAAGTATTGTCGAATATTAATATAAATACAGTTTTGTTTTGAGCTGGTGCAGTGACTGTTATTATTATTAGACATTTCTACGCTGTTTATTCCCAAGAGCAGCATGGATCTGCAAAGCACTTATTTTTCAGGATGCGAAGAGATATTTTCCCTTGCGAATCAAGCCCTTTCATGATACGCTTTATCGTCTCAGTACCGTTAAACATAAAATGAGTTGCTACCTTTATCTATGACTTGGAAATGACTCCAGGTCCTGAAAAAGCCGCGGCAGGAATATAGGATTCGGCTTACCGACTGCGGTGTCATTCATAGTCTTACTCAACAGTTAATAATAGGCCTATTTGTCGTTACAGTTGTTAATTCATTTAGGGGCTTGCGACATTCGTCCCGTTTACTTGGTAGCTAGTAGGTCTAGTAAAACTGGCGGGCACTGAACCATTGGCGCTCGGTTGGGAATCGTTTGCATCAACTAGTACTGTAGATAGCCTGTAAGTCAGTATTTGCTGACGCGTTAATTGTCCGGTTTGTTTCTGACGGTCTCTACATTATCGAATAATGTTGACTGTAAAGCAGTAGTTTTCACAAATATTAATGAAGTTAATTATACGATTCTTAAACAGCGAACAAAATAGGAAACCAAGAAACGTGCGAATTGTGTAGACTGAAGGGGAGGCTAGTGGTTGTTGTATAATTAGAGAGCTGTATTGGCAACATTGTTGTAACTAGTTGTCTTGGAGAGTAGAAACTTAGACCCACTTGAAACCACCCACTGCTGGACGAAAAGCAGGGTATACACTGTGCTGTGGCATGATCAATCGCGTGGCGTATTCTTAGTTGCCGACTGGGAAAAGTGGGAATGCGTTGCTCGTCGCCACTATTACTGTAATCATTAGGGTTGAGAGTAGGGTAGGTGTCTTTGGACTCGAATTAAGGTACTATCCCGGCATTTGACTGGAGGGAGTGTGAAACCCCACACTCAAGATAGCCGCTGTCAGCACCGGGATTCGAACCTCTGATCTGCATACTTGCTGAAGACCCCCATCATTGGTAAGCTACACCGTGGGGTCTTACTTGAAGGTGCGAGAGCTTTTACTTCAATAACGGAGAGTCTTTTCTATAGCCACTAAATGTCAATGGTCACCAAATTTCTACCGTACTCCAAAATATCACAAAAATAATCACCCAAATTGCCTATAACTCATTAATTTGGACCTAATTTTTGCAAAATTTTCCGGAGGACCCACGGATCCCACTCTGAGCTTGGTGATATTCCATACCCCCAGATCCCCGGTGTGTCCACTCCCCCATAATCTTGGTTTAAATCCATCCCCGATGGTCACCAGTCGTAGATAGGATTGGGGAGTTTTAGGAGAGCCCGGCTCTAGTTTTGCTTACTGCAAAGCAATATTAAATTATAAGAAGTCCACTGACTGCAAATTACAAAATATAGTTCAAATTCACATTTTTTTCTTTTGTGAAAACAATCACTGATCAGCTGCAATCTACTGATAGCACATAACTTGACTTACGTATGAGTATACCTGTGGTTAATTATGAAAATATATTTTGATTTCTTTATTGTACAAAGCGATTTGAATGAAACTCTGTAAGGACTACCTCGCCGCTAGATGGGGGCTTCATACATTCCATTCCCTGACCCGGTCGGTCGACTGGAAGCAGGCTGTGGATTTTTCATCATCATTATTATTATTATTATTATTATTATTATTATTATTATTATTATTGTGGGAAGACAGGCAGGAATTTCGAGGTTTTGCCGCGAGTGATATAGAGGGCGCGTGGGCATAGAGAAAACAGTGGCCATGGACTTGATTATTTTTTTTATTTTTGTAGACACACACACACACACACGGACAAAATGTGATCACGTAAGCTTATTTTTTCATAAGATTAAAATAGGCTAAAAACCGTACTAAAACAAATAATTAAAATAGCTGTTAAACCCCAAAATGTACAACATTCGCGAATATAGGCTAAGTGATGTCTCAAAATACTGATGGTTCCTTTAAGGGCTGTTACTGCTATGGTGTTCATTGTGGTATTGGAAATCCGAAATTTTCTACATGTTGTAACAAAAAGAGATGGCATAGTTCCCCGGACTCCGCCTAATACCCCACCCAGACATAGTGGGCAAATTTGTGTTGACCGACTGAAGAGTTAAACCTGATAGTTTGTACAGGCAACACAGAAAATATGGCTTTAAAACTGTACATTGCCAATTCATTTTGATTTTTCATATCACTGGAACCCACTATTTTGTGTGTGTGGAATTTAGTTACTTTTTAAGGTTTCAAGGGGCAGAACTACGAGGTCATCTGCCCCTAGGTGTGTGGAATTTGTGTGATAACCTGTGTTATCCTCTTCAGACCCAAGATAAAAGTTGTAGTTCAGATTTTCCTTTTCTGTCTTTCTTATTAAGATACAAGTTTGAAGACAAAGGACATGCTCTAAGTAAAATATTAAAATGTCAGGTCTTAATTACCTACCAGGATAGTGAAAATCCACCGCCTGCTTCCAGTCTCCGACCGGGTCAGGAATGGAATGAATAAAGCCCCCATCTAGCGGCGAGGATATGAACTGTGCCGGCTGCCGAGGCCTGACGCACTCCTCTGGGGCAATGATTAAATGAATGACAGATGAAATGAAATGATAGTGAAGAGTGTTGCTGGAATGAAATTTTTGACAGGGAAAACCGGAGTACCCGGAGAAAAACCTGTCTGCCTCCGTTTTGTCCAGCAGCGATCTCACATGGAGTGACCGGGATTTGAACCACAGACCCAGCGGTGAGAGGCCGGCGTTCTGCCGCCTAAGCCACGGAGGCTCCACCTACCAGGATAGTACTAGTGATAATTCCAAAATGCATGGGGCCAAGCTATCTCCGAGCTGGGAAGATGATTAGGTTTGTCAGCTGTCACTGTAATAATTTTTCGTGGTTTCCAATTTTCAACTCCTGGTAAAACCGGAGAGGTACCTTTTAGGCCACTGCTGCTTCCTTCAAGATTCTTGTCCAGTTTCATTCTAATTAACACATCCAGTCGTAAAAACCGCTCGCCACATAGATAATGCATCTCATCTCACCTCCGACCCAGTAGAAAAAAAGGAGGAAGAAATGTGGGTCAAAACTGACATAATACCAACCGCTGAAAAAAAATAAAAAGGGAAGGTAGGCTACACGTATGCGTAACTTAGGACTGGATAGGTTAATGTACTAATGTGAGTACTTGTAAATTGGGGATAGGATTGGGAAGGAGGCGACCGTGGCCTTTAGTTAGGAACCATCCCAGCATTTGCCTGGAGTAAGAAAAAACACGGAAAACCCCTTCCGGTACGGCAGAGGTGGGAATCGAACTTCTCTTCTGAGTTTTCCCTCACAAGACTAAGTGTACCCCGTTCCAGCCCTCACACCTGACTTAACATTTCTTGGAAGAGCTGGGAATCGAACCCGGACCAACAGGGTCACAGCCAAGAACGCTAGTCGCTACACCACGAGGTGGTAAATGGTAAATGTGTGTGTAATTTGTGCGATAACCTGTGTTATTGTGATGGCTGTACTAATGAGAGTATTTGTAAATTAGGGATATGATTGGGAAGGAGGCGGCCGTGACCTTTAGCTAGGAACCATCCCAGCATTTGCCTGGAGTAAAAGTGGAGGGAAACCATGGAAAACCACTTCCGAGAAGGCAGACGTGGGAATCGAACCCTCCTACTCTCAGTTTTGCCACGTGAGGCTAAGTGTAGTCTACCCCGTTCCAGCCCTCACACCAGTTTTTTTTGTTTTTTTTTGGAAGAACCGGAAATCGAACTCCCACAGCCAAGAACGCTAGCCGCTACCCCATAAGGTGGTAAATGGTATATGTAACGAGTTATTTTAAAGACGTGGATTACCTAACGCTGCAAAATGTCTTATTGGACCAGATTAAATATACAGTAAAATAGACGTACAAAGCTTCCAAAGAAATAACTAAAACCCCTTAATTTGTCACAGAAGGTGTTAATATCAATTGTAGTGATAGAAGCCATGTTTTCGGTATTTCCTAATTCTTTTAAAGAAAGCTTTCCAGTCGATCAACACAAATTGTACCGACAGTAGTGGCTGCGCGGGCTAAAGCGCTGCGTTAGGTCAAGGGGCCAAGCTCTCTGCTGACTCGGTAGACGCGTGGGTTCGAGCCCCACCGTCGGCTGTCCTTGAAATGGTTTTCCGTGGTTTCCCATTTTCAACACCAGGCAAATGCTGGGACAGTACCTTCTGACAGGCCACGGCCGCTTCCTTCCACATCCTTGCCCAGTTTCATTCATCTTCATCCATTCCATCTCTCATCCCGACGCGCAGGTCGCCCACGGGCGTCGACTAGAAAGACCTGCACTCGGCCTCTCAGGAGGCTACACGACAAAAAAACAAAAAAAACACAAATTGTGCCCAAATTATAAGGTGCGTTCAAAAAGTAACAAGCCGGAAGCTGGAACGCGCAAACCGGTGACGACATCGGCTAATCGTGGCGTGTGTAACGAGGTGTGGTTAAGCCCAGAGCGTGGAAGGTCACAGCCCATCGTTAGAGGGCACGCGTGCACGTCACGTGACGATACAAAGCGAGCAGCAGCATGCATCAATCGTCCAACGCTGCCAGTCGCATTGCAAATAGTGACATGGAGGCGTCAACCGTAGTGCAAAGAGGTGTTGTTCGGTTTCTGACAGCGGAAGGAGTAGGGGGAACGGACATTCATCGCCGAATGTCACAAGTGTACGGTGGACACTGCATGTCCCTTGCAATGAACAAGGCGTGGCACAAGCGCTTCAGGGAAGGACGGATGTCGTTAGCCGATGATGCCCGGTCTGGGGCACCCCCCTGCATTAACGATGACAACGTCCAGCTGGTTGATGCACTCATTACCCAGGACAGCCGAGTGACAGTGAATGCCATAGCCGCCGTGGTCGGATTGAGCGTCGGAAGTGTGCACACCATCATGAAGGAACGACTGCACTTGTTCAAAGTGTGTGCCCAATGGGTGCCCCACAGTCTTCAACCACACCAGGAAGCATGTCGAATGGCCCACTGTCTTGGTCATCTGCAGCGCTATGCGAGGGAAGGCAATGGGTTTCTGGCATGAGTGGTGGCTGGAGATGAGTCATGGTGTCATCACTTCGAACCAGAATCCAAACGACAAAGCCTCCAGTGGAAGCATCCACCACCCAAAAAAGGCAAGGCCATCCACACGAGTGCAGGAAAGGTATCCTCCAGCTCGTTACTTTTTGAACGCACCTTATACATTAGGCGGGAATAGGGTTGCCAGACGTTCCGTTTCTCCCGGAACAATTCCATTTTTTCTTGTTTTGTTCCGCGTTCCGTTTTAATCTTTAACGGGACGCCAAATATTCCGTTTTCAGTTTAATTTGCTAATAATTATATTCAATTCCGCACCAATTTTCAAATGTCCCGCTTCAGAATTGATTGTAATATCTACCTTGTTTTCTGGTGATACAGGTGCAAGTTTGAAAGAGAAAATTATTTCTATGTCTGTATCAGATAGATGGGTACATGTTATAGATTTATTAGGGGCAACAACATTAAGGAATATCGTAGTCCTTGTGAAATTAATACTCAGCATTTTCCCCTCCAATGGTTTTACGGAGAGATTTCTTTCTGTCATGAATATCAAATGGAGAGATGATAGAAACAGAAGCTCCATTAGTTTGATAAAACAAGAATTATTCACAAATAAAAAAATCCTTGCAAAGGGTCGTTCAAATGAAAAGCATTTGTAAGTTGCTGGTGTCATAGGCTACGTCAGCAATATCTAGTTTTCATTTTGTGTATTTGATTATGTAATGCTTATATACTGCAATACATATGTGTATTATTTATTACAACATTTAACAACCTTGATAAAAAAAGAAACAATGTTTTGGGACGTGTGTTCAGATTTTCCATTCTTGAAATCTGGCAACCCTAGTAGTTCAGGCCCAAATTTAGGAAATCCATCTCTATAAAGTGCAAGAAGCATTTCATGTAACAATCGGGGAAACAACGTTTTTAGGGAATTTCGACCCCGCTGAATACGAATCTGCCTGTTGCCAAAGCGAAATTTGGACCGGAAGTCCGGTATCCAAGATGGCGGCCAAGATGGTCGTCAAAACTCTGTTGCCCTATATCTCTCTTGTCAGTTGGCTTACAATATTTATTTAAACGTCGGGTTAGTGGTTTCCTCGGATTCTTATCATATTGCCATGCTCAGAAATTGCTTACCTTAGTTTGGAGTGTATGGGATCCAAGATGGCGCCCAAGATGGTCGCCGAAACCTTGTTATGTTTACATGTTCTTGTATTTGGAGTGCAATATCTGTCAGATATACAGTTGTTAGCAGTTAAATGTGTACTAAATGCATAGACTATTGTATATTGATTCTGCAGAGTTCATGCGCATATCGAAGGAACCCTTACAGGTGAAATGTTTCCTTCAAAGCGAAAATAACTTGCAATTATTATCTGTGTTTGTAGAGGAGAAGTCCAAATTTTGAATTTTGGTGGTCCTACATGGACATGGTCCTGACGCTACTATTGTTTACGAGAGGAATCCGAGATGGAAAGTGGAACACATATCGAGCTGCTCTAACGGAAATGGTTCCATTCATCGCCCGATATGGCCACGTAAATTACTTTAGATCTCTCACAGCGTACATCTGCGACATGAATCAGTTGCCGGCCGAAATTGAGGAAGAGTTCTTGAATGGAGACTTCTCAGTGCTACGTTCCCCGCAGAAATTCTCCCAAGTTGATCCAGACAACACACAGGAATGGATTGCAGGTATCAGCAAGGGCGCCGGTGGATTAGTTGGGATAACTCACGATGTCTCCACGGTTCAGCGCTGGGCTCTATCGTTCCATTGGAGAGGAGAAATCGCTCAGCAAACCTTCGCTATGTATGGACAAGGCCTATCGAAAACCAATTGGAGGGAGAAACTAGGTCGAAGAAAAAGAGATAACTCCGACGAAGATGCACTTCTCAAGGTTATGCAGTCGTTCAATTTGATGGACCCTACGGCTCCCAGCTCAAGTGTCTGCAACGTCGCCACAAAAGACCGGCCAACCAAAGATATTCAGACATCGCTCCTTGAAGCAAAGAAGCGTGGCTTTGATCTGGTTATCAACTTTGTGAATCAGCGCCTTGTTCTTCAAGAGTCTTCTGAAAAACCTGCCCAAAGTTTTTATGCTACCATACAGAAAAACTCTGCTTTCACTCTCTCAGACCTCTTCAAAGTCAAGGACACTAAAGATCGGAAGAAGGTTGTAGAGGCTGACAGGGATGTTCTACGTCGTCTAATTGTAGCTTACGAAGCAGGCAGACAAATTGACTTGCCCTCCATTTTGAAGCACGAGCTTCTTCCTATACCTTTATCGTTGGTGGAAATGGATGGCACCCTCAGATCGTCTGAAAAAGCATCAATGATAAAACTCGTTGCTGAAGGCGTGGAATGCCCAAACTCCATTGACATTGATCGGAACACTTCGCAACTGATTATAGACGGCCAAGCATAGGAGACCTTGCTGCAATCTTCATCGTCAGGATAGTTCACCTTGGAAGACCGTATGCCAGAATCGACATCCTTTTCGACCGGTATCGTCCCAAATCAATTAAAAGTGGTACCCGCTGCAGACGGAGCAGAAGAGCTGCTCCAGTCAGAAGGGACATCACAAGTGCAGACATTCCACAGCCAAAAGATTGGAAGAATTTTCTTGCACTGTGAGAAAACAAGGCCGACCTAGCCCGCTTTCTCTCTCAGGAAGTTCTTCAACATGTCTTTGAGGACATCGAAGTTGTTGTTTCCGGAGGGCTCATACACGAATACGATGTGCGATCAACCATCATCCAATTTGACGTCAGAGCCCTAGCAGCAACACATGAAGAGGCCGATACACGCGTTGTACTACATGCTGTCCACTCTGATGCTGACAACATCGTCGTCATGGTCAGGGATACCGACATTTGTTTGCTGTTGATCCATCACTTTGACAAAATGACCAGTTCTAAAGTGTGGATGATGAGTGGCACAGCAAAAGAAAGGAAGTATCTCCCAGTACATGAGATTTGCAAAATTCTTCCTAATGCTCAAAAGAAGAACATCTTGGCGTTCCACGCAGTCACGGGTTGCGACTCGACGTCTCACCTTGCAACGATAACGAAGAAAGCAGCGTGGAAAGTCTTCAATGGAACCGCCTGCCAACTTCTGGACAACCTTGGGCACTCTCCGCTAACTCCCTCATCAAAGGCGAATGCAGAGAAGTTCCTCGTACAGCTCTATAATGTTGGTCAAGTTTTTTCAGGTGTTTCAGTCAAGATTTATTTACAAGTCCAAAGATTAATTTAATGTTACAACGTTTCTTTTTCACTGAACAGGTGGCCAAAGATGTATCTAGTGGGGATGAAGCCAGACATCAGCTTTTCGGTGTTGTGAAAAAGCCAGAAGCCTTGCCTCCAACAAGCGATGCGCTGTGACTACACCTCCTAAGATGCCATTACCAGGTAAAGAAATAAAAGGATGGGAAGCATACTGTGATCAGTATAACTAGTTGCTTTTCGGTAATTATAATTTAAAAAACATTTCAGGTGAATGAATGGGATAATGCTCATCATGCCCGACTGGTGGTGATGAATCCGGAGTCATATGGGTGGAGGCTTCACCACGATGAGTACATTCCCATCCTTATGACCCTTGAGACCATCCCCAAAGCCTGCACGGATATTCTAACCTGCAATTGTTCGTCTCATTGCCTGACATCAATGTGCACGTGCAAAATGAATGGACTGACTTGCACCAAGTTGTGCCACCGCTCTCACCAATGTCTTAACTCTTTAAGTGCTTGATTTATGGTTGATTTATTATCTTTCTTGTATTATTGCCTTCAGCTAACGACACTAGAATGTTTTTTTATTATCTTTTTTGCAATCCTGCAATAAACAATGTTTGAACTCGAGAATGGTCATTTTCTTCACTTCCTTCGGCGGCAATCTTGGATCTCATGCACTCCAAACTTAAGGTAAGTAATTTCTGAGCATGTCAATATGATAAGAATCCGAGAAAACCACTAACCCAGCGTTTAAATAAATATTTTACGCCAACGGACTAGAGAGATATAGGGCAACAGAGTTTTGACGACCATCTTGGCCGCCATCTTGGATACCGGACTTCCGGTCCAAATTTCGCTTTGGCAACAGGCAGATTCGTATTCAGTAGGGCCAATACACCCTAAAAACGTTGTTTCCCCAATTGTTACATGAAATGCTTCTTGCATTGTTTATTTTTGAAAACGTGCCTAGTCTATAGGCGGGAAACAAGTATTTGCATACCCTAACCTGAAAAAAACGAGATATTATTACAAACTAACACGCTAACTAACTAACACTAACAGCGTGTTAGTTTGTAGGGTATGTAGATACTATTGTCTCCCGCCTAACGTAAATTGGGCACCTTTTGTGTTGACAGACTGAAAAGCTTTCTTTAATAAAATAATAAATGTTAATATCAAAGAAGCAATATTTCTGGCTTACCGTGAAAAGAACATAATTTTATAAGAATCCTAGCCCTGGTCGTATGTCAGTCATTCTTATCTGAAGGTGTTTTTATATAATTGCTTTCCTCAGCGGAATGATTTTTACTATCGCCAACGTTCATTAATATTTAATGACCTATTCCCAATAATCGTTGATAAGTTTTATTTGAAAATGATGCATGGTTTAGAAGAGTCACGGTGATTCGGTGTAAGCATGCAGTGATAGCGTCGTGTGTTTCTCTTGTTTCTGCACAGTATGTTAACAGAATGTGACAACGCGACAGTTTCGATCCATAAAGTGTACGGTTCGAGGCATACCAAGTCAACTTCTCTTATTCCACCAATCGCTTGTTTCAGAGATAACGACCAGTGATATGCTTTATGCATTTTTAAGACAAATTAACTTTTAACAGAAGACACGTTGCAAGTATTTCCTCTTCACATATTGGCGTTTACTACGAACAAGCCTTAACTCGTCCAGTGGTGAGTAATATTTAATCAATATTTTTTATTTGCAACATTTCATAATAATAATAATAATAATAATAATAATAATAATAATAATAATAATGATAATAATAATAATAGGTGAACTTTCACGACCATTTACTGTACATTCACAATGTAGGCCTAGGTCTGAACATGTTTATGTCGATATCTCTACTTAGTATAAAACAAAGCCCCCGATTGTTGGATGTTCCGGGTAATCACCACTGGATGGATTTTGATGTGGTTTTCACCATTCTGTAAAGGATTTCTCGAGGATGGTTTCTGTAGATTTCAGTGAATCGAGTCAAAAATACAAGTGGTTTCGTGAAGAACTAAACAGCCTATTTTCATATATCCTACTTATGTTAATTGCCTCTATTATATTATTGCATTTATATATGTAGGCCATAGCGTTATGTAATGTTAGATGACAATTATTGCGTAGATTCATTATTGACACGTTGACCTAGATTGCATGATTAGGACACAAGATATAAAAACTTAATTTTAAAAAATCGCACTGCTGCCATCTTGAGGTTATGTAAACAATTGAACTAAATTAGATGTCATTGCATTACAATGTGTATAAAAAATTTCTGTGCCAAGTTTCACTGTACTCGGATGGTTAAATCGCGAGAAACGTCTATTTAAATGTTTCAACTTAGCTTGGCCGCCATGTTCGTTTTGTACTCAACAGGTTTCTGAAAGTCACATAGGTGACTTTATAGTAATGCCCTTTATCACCGTACACAATTTTAAGGTGATATCAGTAGTAGTTTCGGTAGTGCCTGTGAAATATTTTGCACAGCCGCCTTGTTGGATTGGTGAGACGTAATAAAATTTGAAGGGCACACTCGGGGTTGGACGAAATATTACTAGCCTATGTCCTTACTGAGTTTCATTGAGATCGCTCCGGGCGTTTAGGATGTTAAAGGGACACACACATACGCACCCACACATACACACACACACACATGGCGCATATGACTGACCTCGTAGTTCCGCCCCTTGAAACAACAATAACTAACACATACACACACACAGACAAAAGGTGATCTCATAAGCCTATTTTTTTTTTCATAAATGAAAATAGGCTAAAAACCTACCGTCTGTGCACCTTTTAAGTTTACACTGGCTAAACCGTTAAAATTATCTAGGCTAAATACTATGAGTATAGGAATTGTTCAGCATGAAAAGTTCCACAAAAAATGTCCGCGACAGCATTTCTCTATCTTCAAAAACCGCCCACTATAAGTGTTTTTACGTTTTCATTTCTTCTAAAAATCTCCATTAAATTAAGTTACTAGCTTCGGAGACAGTTTACGAGCTAGCTATCGAGCGAGCCTATCACCCCAGTTTCAGCCTTCGTTCGGCAGCATACACAGTCAAGTTTAGATTGGACAGAAGGGGAATTTGTGTTTCATGCACCTCATTAGTCTTAAATTACGTCTGACAAGAATTCGTCGCACATGCTATCTCCATGATAATACAGGGTCTTTATATTTGCTTGGCAAGGACATTCTCGCTCACGCGCTCCGCCAGTGACGGCTCGGTTGCCAGCGACCGCGCGCGCTTATGTACGGCAGAACACGGTGCTTAAAATCAGTATCATGCATTTTTACTCGCCATGTTTAGAGTAGATGGTGAAAATGTTCCCCATCCGCAGCCAAACATAATCGGCATCTCCTTATGAAGTTTCCGGTTACTCAATTTAGCTTCAGTAAGGAAATAACGACGTCTATTTTTTATTGTTTACTGAACCTGTACGTTTGAATCTCTTAGCCAGTTGTTTTATTGTCCGATTTATAGGAATGGGCCTCCCTGGAAATTTCACTCGAAACTTTTGTCTTGTTCTAGCGCACGATTTCCCGCACTTTATGTACATATTGTGCAGATATTCACGTTCAAGTAACGACTATTTCACATAAGGCATTACAGCACTATACAATACGATATACAGTACACAGTAGCTTTATAAAACACCCAATTAGCTCGGAGCGCAGCAAGAGCGTGGGAATACGGTCGGAGACCGCGCGCGCCAACATGTAACATGCCGGGGACCGCCGGCCAAGGCCGAACGGATACGGCTTGCCAAGCAAAATAAGGACCCTGTATAATAAATAGTCAAGTCAGTGATTTTAACCCAACATGTCAAGACGGTAGTCGGATAATGGTCGTAGTTCTTTGAAATCGTAAAAAATACACATTTGAAGCTTACGCTGGGTAAACCGTTAAAAGATCCCGGGGTTTGGTCGCTACTATACAATAAACAATAAGGCGTCATCGGTGTCGTAGTTGGTAGCATGCTGAGTTTCATTGCCCAAGGTCGCGGGTGCAAACCAGGCCGAAGTCGTTGGATTTTTAAGAGCGTTAAAATTCCTCAGTATGCCTTCCTTCAGAGGAGAAGTAAAACCGGCGGATCCATGCAATAGATGTATGGCATGTAAAAGAACCTTCCACTAAATAAACTTGTGTGAAGCAAAATTTAATAATGTTATTAATGTAGCCAATGGCTATGTACTTTTCTTGTAAGGACGGGTCAGGGAAGGGATATTGGAAGGAAATCGGCCGTGGACCTATTGAAAGGAACCGTCCCGGCATTTGCCTGGTGGTGAAAATGGGAAACCACGAAAACCATTTTCAGAACGTCCGAAGTGGGATTCGAACCGATACCAGCGTTCTCGGCCACCGCGGCCGGTGTGAAGCATAATTTGTAGGTTAGGTTTGATTAATGCTGTTAGGTTCCGACGTTCGTCACCGGGCGCTGGTTCAGATGGCATCTAGTAGTAGCCAAGTTCACAGCTAGGTGTCGTGGAGGGTAGCAATTAATTGGTACCGAAAGTAGGAACTACTTGAAATTATCGTCTGCAGTCCTTCCTTGAATTAACAACAGATAACACACACCAATACAGTCATCACAATTAACACCGGTTATCAGTCAGATTCTACACACACCCAAAGTACACGGGGCTACATGACAGCGTTGTCGCAGCCCCTAATCTAAGGAACCAAACAACCAATAAACAATACACCGACGTGTTTGATGACGAGACAAGCAACCTTTTGAATCAAGTAATAGTTGTAAAAATTCTAATTTATTATTATTATTATAAAGTGTGTTAAAACAAATAAATAAGACTATAGCCCCCGCCAGAACTGTGTCGCGTCGAGGCCGCATAATAATAAAGCATGTCGGGTGGAATTTGCACACGGGGCGCTCAAAAGTAATCGTTAACAAATGAGCATTCAGAAGAGAGGGAAAGAATTCCTGCAGCAGTGACGAAATTGCACTCTGATTTTATAAATATCGACAATTTATTTAAATAGGGCGTTGTTTATAAACATATAAATATATTTCCGTTAACTTTTCAAAAAATGCAAGATTTTTCCTGTACTATTGAGACGATTTGGAAGACTTTAGTACAAACCACACCTTCTATTAGAAGAAATTTGTCAAATAAATTTTATAAATTGTTTTGTAAAACTGAATTTGTATTGAACCCTTCAGAATAGCAGTGTTTATATGCAAGAATCTTGATCAAGGGGTCGCGCTCAGTTCCTAGTGTGATGTTTACGTTCGCCAAACAACATGCTCTACTGAGGTAAGGGTCATAGGATTAAAACTATAATTAAGAAAGAAAGATGACAAGACGTAAAATAATAACATGATTTAATGACTAATAGTGCATAAAAAGAATATAAACAACAATAATAAAAAAATCCTCCCTGAATTTTCCCATGACAGGAATATCTATCAATGTTGAGGAGTCAGACGGATCTCCCCTTTATAAAAATGTGGATCCTGGTTCCACTAACTTGCATTTGGATTTTATGTACGCGTAATGACTAACTACGAGGAATGAGTACTTGGATGACTGTTCGTTTACAGCGGGTTAACAGCCACGATGCTTACGAACAATCATCTCGTAAATCAACGTTTACGGATATGGGACATGACACTAATAAAAACCCTTAAAAATTTAATGCTGACACACACACTAAAAATCTATTATTTACAGGAATCTCCCTCGAGACCCTCCATTAGCGCGATGACGCACTTGACAAAATGAGCTGCCAACTCCGGCCAATTGCTCAATACACAAACAAGGAAAAGACAGCATCGCATGTGACTTCACGGGTCACTGATATGGAATATAAACATGGACTGAAACCAACAACAACAAAAGGCTGACCGGCTGAGATTACTTTATATGAACAAAAATGCACGTTAAGCTAACGCTTCGGAGATTATCGTGATTCGTAGTCAACTCCCATTTATTTAAACAATTTTTATCATTGATCAGTTCTTAATTCTGTATTTCAAGTAATTACGGAGCCACAAGCACTCCCCTTTAATGACCTCGCTTGCAACCTTCAGTTCGCCTTCCTCAATACTTGTCATTTGCCCAACTCCAGTGTGTAAAAATAACTGACCAGCTGTGCCGTTATCTCAAAGAATCAACAGCAACAAATCTCAACCACCAAAACATATGGTCGGACATTAATCAAAATAGCCACATTTGCCCTCGCAAGGTAACAATATGGACTTGGCACCAAGCTGACAGAAATCAGTCTACGCTGAAATTCCCGCTTGTAATGACCACAAAATACACACACTCACACTGCTGGTAATGACATAACGTTTTTCACACAGGTCGGCTGAATAGATGCTCACAAACTATTTAAAAAATATATTAAAACCTACGATAGAGCTGACTGCTCTTCGTCACAAATCACATTGCTCCAAAGGCAATAATCTCACTGAATCTGATCAATAATAAACCTTAAAAAGAATTAATTACCCTCCAATCTACTGTATAATTATATTACTTCAGTCCTACTTCTGAAACACAACATATCTCCGAGAGACGTTTTTAACCGCATTGCGTAACATATGCAAACACGGTCGTCCACATAGCTACGTTAGTTAAAACAACAAACAAACAAGAACCTTCTACTAATAACATTTATGCGAGCTGTTTCCATGCAAAAGGTGTGTCAGACCAAAACTAAATATACTACGTTCATCACACAAGCAAAATATTTACAAAAATATGTCCCATATACCATAAGTTAATTTATCAGATAATAAGAATATTATTTTGTACTCATCCTCGGCCAGTCACCCGTCAAAGGACATCCGCTGCCATCTCCCAACTGAATGCTTCTTAGCTCATCTCAACCATCTGGACGGAGTGTTGATAGTTCCAAACTTCTTCCAGGATAAGCGATGTCATCTCTGTGCTGATGCAAAAAGTTAGATTATTATACACTCGATATCTGACTACTAAATTCGCCGTTTCAGGTACTAATTTCCCCGGAACAGTCTGTTGGCGAATTGTCGATGATACTGCCCCTACAAAATATAGTACTGTGACTATCTATCACTGAATTTAACACATTTATTAATAATTTCTGTGTCCTCATGACACGCAAAAGTATAAGTGTCTACGTCCTTAGACGCGCAAAATGTAAAGTAACCTGTGTCCTCGACACACAAAAGTATAATAGCCTGTGTCCACCGACACACAAAATATAATAGCCTGTGTCCTCGACACACCAAAGTATAATAAGCTGTGCCCACTGACACACAAAATATTATCACCTGTGTCCACCGACACACAAAATATAATAATAATGTCTTGGCTCTTCATGCCACTTATAAATGAACCGGCCCTAGGTATTGATAGAGGGGGAAATTATATAAAAATTTCTCAAAATAATAGTGGTACAGGAATGAAATAAATATCACTGAACTCGTAAAATTGCGCAGGTCAAGAATATGCCCATTAATCCTAGAATCGATCGTAGAGATGTTGTCTAGCCGATCTCCCGCGTTAATGCTAGCCATCGCGTGCCCAAGCTAGACTTGCCGCGCTCGTAAGCATTCATCTCCCATTGGTTCCACATTTTCAATAACTTGGCGGTTTTTATCAGACCTTGGCCTCGTAGGAGTGTCTAGTATTTTCATCAGCCACTCACGTTACTGCATCATATTTTTTCTAGGCGCGAATATTACAATGAACATACCAAAAGCGTGTCTCACTGCGCGTCCCTTCTATTTTGAGGTAGCCACCACCTGTCCTTCTGAAACATTGCTAGGGTCTATCTTTTCACAATCCTAAGTATTTAGCCTTTTGTCAAACTGCTGCAGGTATGTCCCCATTGTCTCCAACAAATGCTTGATATTTCCTCATCTCCGTCTGGCTATTTCATGACGCTGGTAGAAATATTTATTAATTGAAGAAATTAAACATCGAATCATTTATCCATCAGAGGATAAAGGGTTCACAACTCCTCCACTCACAAAATTTTGAACTTAGGAGAAAGTCGATAATTTTAAAAAGACTTCCGTAGGCCAATTTGTTTTATTTCAGAATCATCCCTTTTCTATTACTTGGTCTAGCCGCTCCTGTCTTGAATGGCATTTACTCGTTTCATTTCCTGCTCGTAATGACCCTCTCAACTGCTTGCATGACGCGCTGGTGCCTTGGGCAACACTCTGCTCGTCTCGTTAATGTTTGTCAACACCAATTCCACTTCCTTCTTCACGTGCCGTACTCAACTGCTCCCCGTCCACTTGGTTGATATAGGACGTCCATATACTTAAACTGCATCGTTATTTCGGCGCTCTCATGGTTCACTTCTTCGATACTTTTTTAAGTTGGCTGCATTGTAGACCGACATTGTTCCTGTGCTTAACTCTTTCACTCTGTATGCATTATTTCCTAGGTTTCTCACAATAGAATAGGGTCCTATGAACTTTTCGCAGAATTTGCTGAAGATCTTCTTCTCTGGATCCGATGTAGCGGGTCGTTTCACCAAAACGAGCTGGTTGATTTCAAGATCACTGTGAAACCTCTTATTTCTCACTCGCCGTAATCTGCGATCTGCTTGTTTTCTCATGTAGGCTCTCGTTCTCTCAATTCGCAGGTTAGGTGCTATCATAGGATCTTGTGGGCAGTTAATGATGCTTTTCCACGTTCTCACTGGATACTCGTTTTTGTGTAAGACCATAGGGATCTGTCCTGTTGACTCGTGCCTGGTAGAATTCATGCATGTCTCTACATCCTTAATTTTATCCACCCATTTATGATGTTCTTTGGGAATGAAGATTCTCAAGTATGATGTTACACATTTTATTGCTCTCTCACTTGGATTAGCTTGGGCATGTCGGATACTGCTTAAAACGTGTTTTATACCCATGTCCTCCATTCCTTTCTTGAATTCGGCGCTTGTAAAATAGCTGCCCTGGTCTGACAATATAAATTCAGGTTTTCCAAGGATTGGAATAACTCTATTTCGAATACGACTGAGTACTTGTTTCGATGTAGTTTTCTGAATGGGGCATAATACGACAAACTTAGAAAATACATCAATGCACACTAGCAAGTGACGGCAACCTCGCCTTCCTTTCGGAATTGGACCGAAATAGTCTAGGGCCAGTAGCTCGCATGGTTTCTGAGGTAGCAACGGTCTAGGATACTGCCTCATTAAATAGTTATTGGGCTTTGTCCTCTGACACGGATCACAAGTCATAATGACGTCACATATAGTTGTTCTCATACGTGGCCATGTAAATGTCTCTCCTATTGTCGATTCACACTTGTCTAATCCGACGTGTCCGTAACTTTCGTGAGTATGCCATGTCAATCCTCGCTGTAAGGATGCAGGTACTAATATGCGTAACTTGGTGTGGTCATTATCTACCCATTTGTGCAGCAAATTGTTGACATAAACATATCTTCCTTCTTTTGCTTTCGCTTCTCGAAATGCAGGTGTTCCTGTAGGTAGTTGCTTTCTGAAGTATTGAATTAATAGCATCATCCATGGTTCCGCTTCCTGTTCTCGCTGTATCTCACGTAACTCCTCCAAGAATTCCCGGTCCTTCGGTGTTAACTCCAAGTGTTGTACCATCGCTGTTTCTTCACTATCAGGCTCTGGGTTCCTGCTGAGTGCATCCGGAATCACGTTCATCTTCCCTGGACAATGTTCAATCTCAATGCTAAACTGCTGAATATATATAGACCAACGTGTCACACGTTCGCTTGCCATCGACGTCTTAAACAAGAATGTTAGTGCCTTGTGATCAGTCCTGACAACAATGCGGTATCCATAAATTATTCTTTTCCATTGTTGGAGCGCATGAAGTATGGCTAACAATTCTAGCTCCGTTACAGTATAATTGCGCTCGTGCTTACGCAATTTTCGGCTGACAAATGCCAAATATGTTTTATGTTGCAGGTTAGCTGGATCTTCTTGGTAGAGCATAGTACCTATACCAACTAGTGAAGCATCCGCTTGGATTATAAATTTGTGCTTGAAATCTGGATATCCTAACTTAATGCAGTTTTCCAATAGCTGTTTTGTTGCTTGGAACGCCTTCTCGCACTCCACATTCCATAACCATTTATTATTCTTTTTTAGCATTTCCTGCATTGGATCTACAGTCTCCGTGTAACCTGGACAATTTTCCTTAAAGAATCCCGTTACGCCTAAGAAAGCCCGAATGTGCTTGACTCTCGTTGGTGTAGGGAAATTCTTTATCGCTTCGATCTTAGCTGGATTTGGCTTCACTCCCTCCTTGTCAATGATGTGACCCAAATATAAGATCTCGCTCTTGAAGAAATGCGATTTCTTCAGGTTTACTTTGAAATTTGATGCATTCAGGTTGCCTAATACTTTATCTAAATTTTCCATGTGAGTTTCAATGTCGTCGGATGCCAGCAGAATGTCATCAATGTAGCGTACCGTCATCTCCTTAACTTCCTCAGTTAGATTCCGGTCCAGGGCTCGGATTAAAGCACAGCCCGCTGTTTTGACTCCAAAGGGCATTCGGACGAAGCAAAACGTTTGGTTATCGAATAAGAAGCCAGTTAGAAGCTGTGACTTCTCATCCAATTCAATATGGTGGAAACTGGACGTCAAATCAACAGATGAATAAATGCTTTTGTTTTTAAAGCCTTTTAGTACGTCTCTGATAATTGGCGCTCTGTCATACTCAGGAAAAATGAGTCTCATGTTGAGATTTCTGGCATCTAAACAAAGTCTAATAGATCCATTTGGTTTTGTGACTGCCAAAATCGCATTTAGATAAGGTGTAGGTGTCTTCCTTATCACTCCAGCTTGTAACATCTCATCTATAATGATCTTAACTTGACCACGATATTTTTCCGGAATTGGGTACAATCTACTTTTGAAAGGTGACCAATCCTCGACTTGCATTGAATATTTGAAATTTAATATTTTACCAGGTACTGTATCAAATACTGCTTTGTGTTTCCTTAAAATCTCTTCCAATTGTTTTCTATGTTCACCCCCAAGTTGAATGTCATTGAGCCGCTCCTGTAGTAACTCTTCAAATTGTGCATCACTGTCATCTCCTTCCGTTAATAAAGACCATATCTCCTGGGATTCACTCTCCTCATCTAGTTCCACAACAGCTCCTTCTATGATGTTATCTTCTGCCTTTCGTATCTCCTCTTCCGTCTCTTCCGATATTGCTTCCAATGCCCAAGTATTTACCTCTCTTCCGGTAGTGATTTCATCCATATGCAATCCCACGTTCTTCAGCTGATCATACTCTCTAAAACTGACTGTATTCTTGTGCAAATCTATCACTGCTTGATAGTCACAAATGAAATTTGCACCAAGAATTATATTGAAATTCATCTTTGCCATGATAATGAATGTTTGCCCAAAAGTGTGTTCCAATATGTTCAGCTCTAAGTATGCCTGACGTTTACAAGTGACGGTGCGTTCAGGAATAACACCCCTACTTTGAGTTGTGGTACGGGAATTACAGGAATATTCTTACTCCGTCCCAACTCTCGAACCAAGGCCTCCGATACCAGACTGATCTGCGACCCCGTATCCAATAAACATCTTATATTAATTCCACCAATCCTCGCGTAAATAATGGGTAACTGCCTAATTTCATCGTTCCGTGGTTTCACCGTCTCCTCCAGGCAATCTTCTGGCAAAGCAATCCATTCTTGTATGTTCGCTACTATCCATCCATCTTCAACTTCCGACTGTTGCGTTTGTAGACTGTCTTCTTTATCCAAATTTAGCATTTTTTTATAGCTCCATTGCGACTCCCATCATCCTTTTGTCGCCCATGCCCTTGATATTCCTCTTGTCTCAGTAGACTTCCAGCTTCCTCAGTATGTGTGTCTGGATTCTTCATGTTCCCAATGGCTTTTTCCCATCTTCCTAGCTCTCCACCTTGACTAGCGTGTAATTCCTCTAGGTAATTTTGTGATTGAGCGTGCCTATCATCCCAGTCATTTCGATAATTACGTGCCTCTCCTTGACTTTGATCTCTCCTTCCTTTCCATCTTTGATTAGCATTGTAATCACCGTATCTTCCATAAGGCCTCTCATTTCTTCGATTTTCACGCCATTGCTGATACCCTCTCTGTTGATATCTATTGTTGCCTTGATATGACCTATTGTTATAGTTATTCTCGTTACGCTGGTATGGTCTGTTTTCTCCTTCTTCCTGGTTTCGCCTAGGTGTGGAGGTGCTTGTATTAGTACCCTGCGTTTTAGTGTTTGCCTGTTTTGGTTTTATGGCCTCTGTCGTATTGACTAACTCCAGCTGTCTTCCTCCTCTATAATGATTATGAGATGTAGTCTCATCTATCTGGCGTAATATCTGCTCTGCATGTAAGGCCGTACTAACGTTCGCTGCGACTAGTACTTGCTGCACGTTGACTGGTAATTGCCGCGCTATAGTCATCACCAGATCCGCTTCATTTAAAGGGTAATCAAGGTCGCGAAATTTTAGCATTTGCATGTTAAAGAAATCTGAGTATTTCGTTTGCTGGGTAGTTTGGTATTTTCTAGAGTAAAGCTCCATCCTTAGACAGTAGTGGAGTGGTGGTGCTTCTGCCCCACTTCAGAACCCCCCTTGCTCTACTACTAAGCCTCAGCCATGTTAAATATCTCTTGAACGCATGGTCCGATTTTGACAAATGAGGTATTGTTGGACTCGGGCTGACGTCCTCTTTGCTATGGACCACTCGTTATATTTTTCAAAATTTTTTTGAAAATTTTTGTTTTCGAAACTATGTGATAGTTTGAAAACCAAACAGGATAGAACGTTGTGCCATGGCTCAAACGAACAGTCTTTATGACCTTTATTTTTTGTAATAAAACTTTTTTATTTTTTATATTTTTTTGAAAACACTCGAATTTTGAAAATCCTATATTTTGGAAACTAGGAACTCTACAAAAAAAATTGTTTAACGTAAAACAATGGTCCCTACCCCCTCTACCCCCAAAATAAATTTCAAGTCTCTAGAATGAAAACCTGCAGTAGTGTGGTAGGGGGAAAGCTGCTCCACTTAGGAAGTTGTGAGCCCCTGCGACCTTGGAATGGAAGGAGCCATGCTAGGAGGGCGTGCTTGGATTCGTTTTTTTCGTCTCGTCGTGCTCTTTACGGGAATGTCGGTGTCGAAAATGTGAAAATCTGGAAACACAGTCTTTTTGGGGTAAAAACGTGATTTTAGACTTTTTGCTATATCTCACGAACCAATAACGCTAGAGGCGTGTTCGACAGGTCCAAGGACTCGGGGGTAACGTTCTCTCTCCTATGGACCACTCGTTATAATTTTTAATAAAATTGGAAACTCGATTTTGGGGTAAACACATGTTTTTTGTGATTTTGCCGATATCTCACGAAGCAATAACGCTAGAGGCATGTACGACGGGTCCAAGGATTCGGGCAGACGTTCTCTTTGCTATGAACTACTCGTTGTAATTTTTAAAAATTTTGGAAACGCGATTTTGGGGTAAACACGTGTTTTTTGTGATTTTTGCCGATATCTCACGAACCAATAACGCTAGAGACGTGTACGAGGTGTCCTAGGACTCGGGCTAACGCCCCCTTTCAAATGTGGTAGATATTTTTTTTCAAAAAAGATAATTCACAAAGGGCCTAACGCCGTACATGTTGAAAAAAAATCATTACCGTTACCTGTTTATAATGTTTATAAAGCGTGGTGGTTGAGAGAGACGATACGGCTGGGTATGTGTGTGTTTCAACGAACCTGTCGCTAACCACAAGGACCATGCTTAATAGAACAATCGCTATTTCGGCGGATCGGTGTATGACAGAGCGAGCGTGCGTTTTTCCTGATATTTTACCTTTAACGTGTAAACGGTGATGAGAACTTGATTCTATGTTGGTCGAAGCGAGTATCGAAAACAAACGAGCAGGAGGTGAAGGTCATTTGAGCTTATTGGAAGGCTCCGATCTGACTTGACAACAGGTGCAATGGAAAAAATGACCAAGACGCTTGAAGGTGAAATAATCTGACCATTGTGGTGGCAGGGAAGTGCGAAAGGCGTGCACACATGTGAAACCACAGGCACGCTAAACCAGTGACATTCTGTCTTGCTTCGTACGTGACAAAATGCAAGTCCATGTGACATTTGATCTACCGCAGGTGTTCACCTTGGACGTTATCTGTCCACGTGCATGATAACTGTTAACAAGTCACATCCTGTTTTGCTTCGTACGTGACAAAATGCAAGTTCATGTGAAATTTGATCAGGCACAGGTGTTCGCCTGGGACGTTAGCTGCCCACGTGCACGATAAGAGAATGTTCAAAGCGTGGGAAAAAAAAAGATTATACATGCAATGTGATATATAAAGACACGTCGCTGACATTTCCACTCGCACTTATGTGACTACTTTTGAACACGCTACAGCGTTGTGTGAAACACTTGGCCTTGTTTAACAGTTTTGGTGTTGGTGGAAAATACTTATTCTTGTTGTGAGGTAGGTATATATTTATTCATTTATACATTTATTGATTTATATATAAATACATGCAATTATTTATTGATTAGGTAATTAATGATTTTATTTATTTATTTGTTTGCAGATAACCGGCATACCTTACATGTCAGAGGGAGAAGAAACTATTGCACTTTTGAGCCCACTAGAAGGGAAGAGTAACAAGTCACTGCAAGTAAAGGTGAGATGATTTTTTTTAAACTAACTTGTTTCATTTTTTTTTGTTTTATGTTTTATTTTACGAAATGTATGTATTAACCTGAATTTAGGTATTTATAGCGGTTTATTTTATTTATTTTTAGAAACTTGGAAAGAATAGCCTTACCGCCGTAGCAGTCGCTGAAAAAAACCAGAAACGCACTAAAGCGAAACCACTGCCAAAGAGTGAACTGTTTAAAACTCAGGTAAGTCCAACTTAAAAATGCTATTCCATTTTACCACTACTGAAAACTCGTAGACAAAAAAAAAATTCATTACCTGTACATGACTGGGACAATGATTGCTTTCTTGATTAATGGCTATGTTGTTGTTGTTGACTGGGAAAAGTACAAGGCCATGTTGGATTTTCTAAAAATAAAATAATAAATTTAATTTATGAGTGGTTCCCTATGGACTCAACGAATATCCACAGGTTTGAACATGATAATGTGAACAAAATGACATGACATTCATTTTTGTTTATATATTGGTTAAAGGGAGGGTGGGGGAATGTAAATGACTGTAGCTTTATAAAAAAGAAAATAAGTACATGGGTTACTGTTTGTGCCAACATACAGTTTATTTTTAATGGTGTTTTGATATATTAATGCCAATTAACGTTAACGTTTTATTTACAAGTATTGATTGATTGATTGATTGAGTGATGGGTTATTTTGTTTGCTTTTAGGTGTCGTCATGTGCCATTAACGTAATGAACAGACAGTGAACAAGCATGCATTATGCTTTAAAGTACTCTGTGCAATGTTAATAACTTACAATAAGAAAACGTTTTATTATAACACATGGCGTTAGTACCAAATACAACAAGTGAGCAAGTTGGTTTACCACGTGGGTTAAATTTAAAATCAGAACATGATCGATGGTTAACATTTGAATCCTGGCCTGTAGGCTTTTTGTCGACGCATGAACTTGCAAAAGCCGTTTTTTTTTACTTGAACCGAGGAGATGTGGTGCGCTGTGTGTTTTGTCGTATTGAACTTTCACACTGGGAAGAAGGGGATGATCCCTTTAGAGACCATTTGCGATGGTCTCCTCACTGTCCTTACATGCTTGGAAAGCAAGTGGGTAACCTACCCGTGCATTCATTTTACCGAACCACAAGGCCTATGGCCGCTACTTACGTTGCTGAATCACAAATAAATAATAATAATGATGTATTACCAGCCAACGGTAGTGTCGATATATGTGGTCCATATGCCATAGACAGTGTTGAATTGGCGTGTGCTTTTGAAAAATTGGGAGTTTGCAAGACTAAAGCACTAGCACACCCAGAGTACAGCTCTGTTGAAAAACGTTTCGAATCTTATAAAAATATTTGGCCATTAATATTAAAACACCTTACCAAACAGCTAAGTGAAGCTGGATTTTTTTATACTGGTGAAGGGGATAAAACAATATGTTTTTATTGTGGATTTGCTTTAAAGGATTGGCAAATGACTGATGACCCTTTTGTGCAACACGCTCGTTGGTTACCAAACTGTAAATACATGGTGTTGCTTAAAGGTCAGGAATTTGTGAACACTATTCGTAAAGAAAAAGTGATTGCAGCACAAGACATAAAAGTGCCTTTAGAGTTAGAGCACGCGGAGCAAATACATAAGGCTGAAAGAAAAGACTTGTCTCACGAACAGATACAAAAGTGTGACCAACAATTATGTAAAATTTGTTATCAAGATGAACTAGGTGTTGTATTTTTACCCTGTGGACACATGATAGCCTGTGTCAAGTGTGCATTAGAACTTAACACTTGTGCTATATGCAGAAAAGTAGTATTTGCAACAGTTAGGGCATTTCTTGCATAACTAGTATAATTTATTCGCCATGGATAGTGCAAAATCCCTAATTGCACAATATTATTAAAGCTGTTTTAGAGTGTAATAGATATGCTTTTGTTTTGTTTATAGACTACTACAATGAATGTTTTGAATGCTGTGGGACAATCATGTGGCTTAGAGACAAAGAAGCTCAGTGAATTGCCAATGCATATTCCATTCCGCATTATCAAGATTCGGAAATTGAAAACAGCATATGGTGATCGTGTACTTTGTGTATGTGAAAACTTTGAGACATTTCTGCCTATACGGTTTAATGATATGTCGGAGAGTGTTTTTGATGAAGTCAATAATGCTGTGCAACCTGTACACTTAATTTATGAAGGTTTTAAAAACAATAGGTGCATGGTTCGTTTTAATTAAATAAATAAATAATGTGAAATAATAATGGAAATTATAAGTAATGACAATATACTGAAAAAGAAAGAAAATATGTGCATAGAATAGTAATGTTTTAGTGTTTAGTGTTGTCTTTAAAAATATTATGATGAAACCAAAAAAAATGTATATAAAGTTTGTAAATAAATGCAAAATGATGTTACAATGCTGTTTTATTTTATACAAAGTTAGTATATTTAACATTGCAGAGTATACATGATTATGACAATAAATGCATACTGAATACAAGCCTTTCTCACATTACAATAGTCTGTTATAGTTTTAAACACAAGGCTTGTTGTAGATCATTTTATAGCAATGTCCCTTTAATGTTGTTTTCGAAAAGTGGGGAAGCCACAATGGTTGTATTGACATAAAAACCTTATGGTTATTACTATTTAGTCACTTTGATCCCCTTGCAGATCAACAGCAGATGACCTAGTTGTTCCACTCTTTAAAACGACAACAACACCACTACCTCTTGCATAGTTTGTGATGTTGATGGCTCTTGCGACGTGGAAGATGGATTAAAAATAACTTTGAGAACAGGGGTTAAACGTTGATCATTAAACAATGCACTATTTTGAGTAGCAATATGGTTTTCTTGATTTTTTGTCGACGGCAACTGTGTTTCATGCGGTACACTACATTGATGATCACTGACACTTAAAACCTCACTATTTTTACTTTTTAGGTCACCACGACAATGTTTGGAACGTTGCTTTGAACAACGCCAAATAACAGTTCCATTTTTATTGGTTCGTTTCACAATATATGAATATCCTTTATAGTATGCGTAAGGCTTACCATACCTAGTCACTGATACTTCCATATCAACTGTCGAGCATAGACTAAGCTCTAGTAAAGTCAACTTGGTAATAAGAATACTAGTTTAATGTGAGAGCAAATATGGATCCAAAGAGTTCAGGTAAAAGTGAAAGCAAATAAGCAAATATTAGAAACAAGAGTTGGGGTGAAAGTGGTCGCAAAGTGGTAGACCCATTACACAATAATTTCAGCACGACGAAGCTCTTGTTCAATTTCTTTGATTTCCCAATCGTGACCAGTATGGCCAGATTGACGTGAGGCATGCAACAACTGTAGCCGCTGGACGAGCTTATTGGGATTGTGCCAGTATACAAATTTAACAAATGGATTTTTAGGTGTAAACAAAGCATTACCATTATCATGATCATTATCATCATCGTCATTATCATCATCATGATCACCATTATCATCATGACCATCATCACTGTTACTATATAGTCCTTTTTGATCCTCTTGCAATACCACTTTATTTATAGTCTGAGTTGATTTTGACAGTGTTGAAGGTTTCTTGGACGTTGACAACTGTCCTAACATGACGTTTTGAGGACATGATAAGTCCTTTTGAACAAACACTGTACTATCTTTAGCCGCAATATCGTTTTCTTGAACTTGCTTTTTAGCATTTTGATAATTGTTTGTAAACAGTAAGCGTGGTTCGTTTCGAGCACTACATTGATGAACACTCACACTTAAAACCTTTCCATTTTTACTTTTCAGATTGCCTCGACATTTTGTTGACCTCTCTTTTGAGCATCGCCAGAATATTATTCCATTCACATTCTGGCGATTATAGTTATAGGAGTAGCCTTGATAGAGTGCACGTAGCCTACCTTTGTTGGTTGTAATAAGTTCCATAGTAGTAACTGACCTGTCAGTACGATGTTCACACTACAAAGGTTACAACTGTTTTGCTGATGGAGTGACCTACTATAAGCTTATATATTGGCTTATGTGTTGGCTTTTTGTGTTGGCTTTTCGTGTTGGCTTTTGTGTTGGCTTATGTGTTGGCTTTTTGTGTTGGCTTTTTGTGTTGGCTTTTCATGTTGGCTTTTCGTGTTGGCTTATGTGTTGGCTTTTTGTGTTGGCTTTTTGTGTTGGCTTTTCGTGTTGGCTTTTGTGTTGGCTTATGTGTTGGCTTTTTGTGTTGGCTTTTTGTGTTGGCTTTTCGTGTTGGCTTTTCGTGTTGGCTTTTCGTGTTGGCTTTTTGTGTTGGCTTTTCGTGTTGGCATTTCGTGTTGGCTTTTGTGTTGGCTTTTCGTGTTGGCTTTTTGTGTTGGCTTTTCGTGTTGGCATTTCGTGTTGGCTTTTCGTGTTGGCTTTTTTTGTATTGGCCTTTCGTGTTGGCTTTTTGTATTGGCTTTTCGTGTTGGCTTTTTGTGTTGGCTTTAGTATTGGCTTTTGTATTGGCTTATTTGACAAGTTATTTGTGTCAATGTATTTAGTGGATTTTTTCTTGGTGTTGGAAAGTAGTTGAAAGAGAGGGAATATTTAAAGACTTAACCTCAGCTCACTAACCTAACCTAACCTTTCAACTCTCAGATGTTAATTAAATTCTGTGCATTGTCGAGTTGGAGCCCAAGACCTCAGGGGTAAAAAAAAACAATTATTTTTGACGACTTATTTTGGTAACTTATTTTAATGGCTAACCTAACTTTACCTAACCTAACCTCAGCTCACTTTGGATATTACTAGTAAGTGTTCATATCCTCTGCTAGGTAGCATGCTAGTAGTACAGGTAGTGCTCATATTTACCGCTAGATAGCGGAAACATACTTTGCATGTTGCATGTGACACTTGTGAAGTTTAACCACATGCAAGACGTGCTTGTATAAGTTCTCTATTTAAACTCAATATACAATTAACCACTAAATGTTCAGAACTAACATGTATAGCCATGTTTAGGGTATATAGGGGACCCTTAGCAAGAAAGGCTGTCTAACCCACGAGTGTACAGCCTTGTCATACGCAGTAAGCCCCTGTTGGCTTTCTCAAATTGTTGTTGTTGTTGTTTTCTGCCAACAGGGGCTTACTGCGTATGACAAGGCTGTACACTCGTGGGTTAGACAGCCTTTCTTGCTAAGGGTCTCCTATATACCCTAAACATGGCTATACATGTTAGTTCTGAACATTTAGTGGTTAATTGTATATTGAGTTTAAATAGAGAACTTATACAAGCACGTCTTGCATGTGGTTAAACTTCACAAGTGTCACATGCAACATGCAAAGTATGTTTCCGCTATCTAGCGGTAAATATGAGCACTACCTGTACTACTAGCATGCTACCTAGCAGAGGATATGAACACTTACTAGTAATATCCAAAGTGAGCTGAGGTTAGGTTAGGTAAAGTTAGGTTAGCCATTAAAATAAGTTACCAAAATAAGTCGTCAAAAATAATTGTTTTTTTTTTTTACCCCTGAGGTCTTGGGCTCCAACTCGACAATGCACAGAATTTAATTAACATCTGAGAGTTGAAAGGTTAGGTTAGGTTAGTGAGCTGAGGTTAAGTCTTTAAATATTCCCTCTCTTTCAACTACTTTCCAACACCAAGAAAAAATCCACTAAATACATTGACACAAATAACTTGTCAAATAAGCCAATACAAAAGCCAATACTAAAGCCAACACAAAAAGCCAACACGAAAAGCCAATACAAAAAGCCAACACGAAAGGCCAATACAAAAAAAGCCAACACGAAAAGCCAACACGAAATGCCAACACGAAAAGCCAACACAAAAAGCCAACACGAAAAGCCAACACAAAAGCCAACACGAAATGCCAACACGAAAAGCCAACACAAAAAGCCAACACGAAAAGCCAACACGAAAAGCCAACACGAAAAGCCAACACAAAAAGCCAACACAAAAAGCCAACACATAAGCCAACACAAAAGCCAACACGAAAAGCCAACACAAAAAGCCAACACAAAAAGCCAACACATAAGCCAACACGAAAAGCCAACATGAAAAGCCAACACAAAAAGCCAACACAAAAAGCCAACACATAAGCCAACACAAAAGCCAACACGAAAAGCCAACACAAAAAGCCAACACATAAGCCAATATATAAGCTTATAGTAGGTCACTCCATCAGCAAAACAGTTGTAACCTTTGTAGTGTGAACATCGTACTGACAGGTCAGTTACTACTATGGAACTTATTACAACCAACAAAGGTAGGCTACGTGCACTCTATCAAGGCTACTCCTATAACTATAATCGCCAGAATGTGAATGGAATAATATTCTGGCGATGCTCAAAAGAGAGGTCAACAAAATGTCGAGGCAATCTGAAAAGTAAAAATGGAAAGGTTTTAAGTGTGAGTGTTCATCAATGTAGTGCTCGAAACGAACCACGCTTACTGTTTACAAACAATTATCAAAATGCTAAAAAGCAAGTTCAAGAAAACGATATTGCGGCTAAAGATAGTACAGTGTTTGTTCAAAAGGACTTATCATGTCCTCAAAACGTCATGTTAGGACAGTTGTCAACGTCCAAGAAACCTTCAACACTGTCAAAATCAACTCAGACTATAAATAAAGTGGTATTGCAAGAGGATCAAAAAGGACTATATAGTAACAGTGATGATGGTCATGATGATAATGGTGATCATGATGATGATAATGACGATGATGATAATGATCATGATAATGGTAATGCTTTGTTTACACCTAAAAATCCATTTGTTAAATTTGTATACTGGCACAATCCCAATAAGCTCGTCCAGCGGCTACAGTTGTTGCATGCCTCACGTCAATCTGGCCATACTGGTCACGATTGGGAAATCAAAGAAATTGAACAAGAGCTTCGTCGTGCTGAAATTATTGTGTAATGGGTCTACCACTTTGCGACCACTTTCACCCCAACTCTTGTTTCTAATATTTGCTTATTTGCTTTCACTTTTACCTGAACTCTTTGGATCCATATTTGCTCTCACATTAAACTAGTATTCTTATTACCAAGTTGACTTTACTAGAGCTTAGTCTATGCTCGACAGTTGATATGGAAGTATCAGTGACTAGGTATGGTAAGCCTTACGCATACTATAAAGGATATTCATATATTGTGAAACGAACCAATAAAAATGGAACTGTTATTTGGCGTTGTTCAAAGCAACGTTCCAAACATTGTCGTGGTGACCTAAAAAGTAAAAATAGTGAGGTTTTAAGTGTCAGTGATCATCAATGTAGTGTACCGCATGAAACACAGTTGCCGTCGACAAAAAATCAAGAAAACCATATTGCTACTCAAAATAGTGCATTGTTTAATGATCAACGTTTAACCCCTGTTCTCAAAGTTATTTTTAATCCATCTTCCACGTCGCAAGAGCCATCAACATCACAAACTATGCAAGAGGTAGTGGTGTTGTTGTCGTTTTAAAGAGTGGAACAACTAGGTCATCTGCTGTTGATCTGCAAGGGGATCAAAGTGACTAAATAGTAATAACCATAAGGTTTTTATGTCAATACAACCATTGTGGCTTCCCCACTTTTCGAAAACAACATTAAAGGGACATTGCTATAAAATGATCTACAACAAGCCTTGTGTTTAAAACTATAACAGACTATTGTAATGTGAGAAAGGCTTGTATTCAGTATGCATTTATTGTCATAATCATGTATACTCTGCAATGTTAAATATACTAACTTTGTATAAAATAAAACAGCATTGTAACATCATTTTGCATTTATTTACAAACTTTATATACATTTTTTTTGGTTTCATCATAATATTTTTAAAGACAACACTAAACACTAAAACATTACTATTCTATGCACATATTTTCTTTCTTTTTCAGTATATTGTCATTACTTATAATTTCCATTATTATTTCACATTATTTATTTATTTAATTAAAACGAACCATGCACCTATTGTTTTTAAAACCTTCATAAATTAAGTGTACAGGTTGCACAGCATTATTGACTTCATCAAAAACACTCTCCGACATATCATTAAACCGTATAGGCAGAAATGTCTCAAAGTTTTCACATACACAAAGTACACGATCACCATATGCTGTTTTCAATTTCCGAATCTTGATAATGCGGAATGGAATATGCATTGGCAATTCACTGAGCTTCTTTGTCTCTAAGCCACATGATTGTCCCACAGCATTCAAAACATTCATTGTAGTAGTCTATAAACAAAACAAAAGCATATCTATTACACTCTAAAACAGCTTTAATAATATTGTGCAATTAGGGATTTTGCACTATCCATGGCGAATAAATTATACTAGTTATGCAAGAAATGCCCTAACTGTTGCAAATACTACTTTTCTGCATATAGCACAAGTGTTAAGTTCTAATGCACACTTGACACAGGCTATCATGTGTCCACAGGGTAAAAAATACAACACCTAGTTCATCTTGATAACAAATTTTACATAATTGTTGGTCACACTTTTGTATCTGTTCGTGAGACAAGTCTTTTCTTTCAGCCTTATGTATTTGCTCCGCGTGCTCTAACTCTAAAGGCACTTTTATGTCTTGTGCTGCAATCACTTTTTCTTTACGAATAGTGTTCACAAATTCCTGACCTTTAAGCAACACCATGTATTTACAGTTTGGTAACCAACGAGCGTGTTGCACAAAAGGGTCATCAGTCATTTGCCAATCCTTTAAAGCAAATCCACAATAAAAACATATTGTTTTATCCCCTTCACCAGTATAAAAAAATCCAGCTTCACTTAGCTGTTTGGTAAGGTGTTTTAATATTAATGGCCAAATATTTTTATAAGATTCGAAACGTTTTTCAACAGAGCTGTACTCTGGGTGTGCTAGTGCTTTAGTCTTGCAAACTCCCAATTTTTCAGAAGCACACGCCAATTCAACACTGTCTATGGCATATGGACCACATATATCGACACTACCGTTGGCTGGTAATACATCATTATTATTATTTATTTGTGATTCAGCAACGTAAGTAGCGGCCATAGGCCTTGTGGTTCGGTAAAATGAATGCACGGGTAGGTTACCCACTTGCTTTCCAAGCATGTAAGGACAGTGAGGAGACCATCGCAAATGGTCTCTAAAGGGATCATCCCCTTCTTCCCAGTGTGAAAGTTCAATACGACAAAACACACAGCGCACCACATCTCCTCGGTTCAAGTAAAAAAAAACGGCTTTTGCAAGTTCATGCGTCGACAAAAAGCCTACAGGCCAGGATTCAAATGTTAACCATCGATCATGTTCTGATTTTAAATTTAACCCACGTGGTAAACCAACTTGCTCACTTGTTGTATTTGGTACTAACGCCATGTGTTATAATAAAACGTTTTCTTATTGTAAGTTATTAACATTGCACAGAATACTTTAAAGCATAATGCATGCTTGTTCACTGTCTGTTCATTACGTTAATGGCACATGACGACACCTAAAAGCAAACAAAATAACCCATCACTCAATCAATCAATCAATCAATACTTGTAAATAAAACGTTAACGTTAATTGGCATTAATATATCAAAACACCATTAAAAATAAACTGTATGTTGGCACAAACAGTAACCCATGTACTTATTTTCTTTTTTATAAAGCTACAGTCATTTACATTCCCCCACCCTCCCTTTAACCAATATATAAACAAAAATGAATGTCATGTCATTTTGTTCACATTATCATGTTCAAACCTGTGGATATTCGTTGAGTCCATAGGGAACCACTCATAAATTAAATTTATTATTTTATTTTTAGAAAATCCAACATGGCCTTGTACTTTTCCCAGTCAACAACAACAACATAGCCATTAATCAAGAAAGCAATCATTGTCCCAGTCATGTACAGGTAATGAATTTTTTTTTTGTCTACGAGTTTTCAGTAGTGGTAAAATGGAATAGCATTTTTAAGTTGGACTTACCTGAGTTTTAAACAGTTCACTCTTTGGCAGTGGTTTCGCTTTAGTGCGTTTCTGGTTTTTTTCAGCGACTGCTACGGCGGTAAGGCTATTCTTTCCAAGTTTCTAAAAATAAATAAAATAAACCGCTATAAATACCTAAATTCAGGTTAATACATACATTTCATAAAATAAAACATAAAACAAAAAAAAAATGAAACAAGTTAGTTTAAAAAAAATCATCTCACCTTTACTTGCAGTGACTTGTTACTCTTCCCTTCTAGTGGGCTCAAAAGTGCAATAGTTTCTTCTCCCTCTGACATGTAAGGTATGCCGGTTATCTGCAAACAAATAAATAAATAAAATCATTAATTACCTAATCAATAAATAATTGCATGTATTTATATATAAATCAATAAATGTATAAATGAATAAATATATACCTACCTCACAACAAGAATAAGTATTTTCCACCAACACCAAAACTGTTAAACAAGGCCAAGTGTTTCACACAACGCTGTAGCGTGTTCAAAAGTAGTCACATAAGTGCGAGTGGAAATGTCAGCGACGTGTCTTTATATATCACATTGCATGTATAATCTTTTTTTTTCCCACGCTTTGAACATTCTCTTATCGTGCACGTGGGCAGCTAACGTCCCAGGCGAACACCTGTGCCTGATCAAATTTCACATGAACTTGCATTTTGTCACGTACGAAGCAAAACAGGATGTGACTTGTTAACAGTTATCATGCACGTGGACAGATAACGTCCAAGGTGAACACCTGCGGTAGATCAAATGTCACATGGACTTGCATTTTGTCACGTACGAAGCAAGACAGAATGTCACTGGTTTAGCGTGCCTGTGGTTTCACATGTGTGCACGCCTTTCGCACTTCCCTGCCACCACAATGGTCAGATTATTTCACCTTCAAGCGTCTTGGTCATTTTTTCCATTGCACCTGTTGTCAAGTCAGATCGGAGCCTTCCAATAAGCTCAAATGACCTTCACCTCCTGCTCGTTTGTTTTCGATACTCGCTTCGACCAACATAGAATCAAGTTCTCATCACCGTTTACACGTTAAAGGTAAAATATCAGGAAAAACGCACGCTCGCTCTGTCATACACCGATCCGCCGAAATAGCGATTGTTCTATTAAGCATGGTCCTTGTGGTTAGCGACAGGTTCGTTGAAACACACACATACCCAGCCGTATCGTCTCTCTCAACCACCACGCTTTATAAACATTATAAACAGGTAACGGTAATGATTTTTTTTCAACATGTACGGTGTTAGGCCCTTTGTGAATTATCTTTTTTGAAAAAAAATATCTACCACATTTGAAAGGGGGCGTTAGCCCGAGTCCTAGGACACCTCGTACACGTCTCTAGCGTTATTGGTTCGTGAGATATCGGCAAAAATCACAAAAAACACGTGTTTACCCCAAAATCGCGTTTCCAAAATTTTTAAAAATTACAACGAGTAGTTCATAGCAAAGAGAACGTCTGCCCGAATCCTTGGACCCGTCGTACATGCCTCTAGCGTTATTGCTTCGTGAGATATCGGCAAAATCACAAAAAACATGTGTTTACCCCAAAATCGAGTTTCCAATTTTATTAAAAATTATAACGAGTGGTCCATAGGAGAGAGAACGTTACCCCGAGTCCTTGGACCTGTCGAACACGCCTCTAGCGTTATTGGTTCGTGAGATATAGCAAAAAGTCTAAAATCACGTTTTTACCCCAAAAAGACTGTGTTTCCAGATTTTCACATTTTCGACACCGACATTCCCGTAAAGAGCACGACGAGACGAAAAAAACGAATCCAAGCACGCCCTCCTAGCATGGCTCCTTCCATTCCAAGGTCGCAGGGGCTCACAACTTCCTAAGTGGAGCAGCTTTCCCCCTACCACACTACTGCAGGTTTTCATTCTAGAGACTTGAAATTTATTTTGGGGGTAGAGGGGGTAGGGACCATTGATTTACGTTAAACAATTTTTTTTGTAGAGTTCCTAGTTTCCAAAATATAGGATTTTCAAAATTCGAGTGTTTTCAAAAAAATATAAAAAATAAAAAAGTTTTATTACAAAAAATAAAGGTCATAAAGACTGTTCGTTTGAGCCATGGCACAACGTTCTATCCTGTTTGGTTTTCAAACTATCACATAGTTTCGAAAACAAAAATTTTCAAAAAAATTTTGAAAAATATAACGAGTGGTCCATAGCAAAGAGGACGTCAGCCCGAGTCCAACAATACCTCATTTGTCAAAATCGGACCATGCGTTCAAGAGATATTTAACATGGCTGAGGCTTAGTAGTAGAGCAAGGGGGGTTCTGAAGTGGGGCAGAAGCACCACCACTCCACTACTTTAGACTCTGTTGTAATGCTGGCGACCAGTACTTGCGCAGAAACGCTAATTTGAAATCTGCCATAGTTCCAAATGTATATTTGAAGCTTAAAAACCATGTAAGGACATTTCCTGATAAAAATCTCTCCATCATCCTCAATCTACGTGCTTCAGGTACCCCAGTGTCATTGTAATGATCTTCAATTTCTTTAATAAAGGCTTTAGGTGTCACCCCTGAATTCTCCGTGTATTTCTGCGGTTTATAATCGTTCGAGCGAATTACTTGGATAAGTTGTGTGGGCTGATGACCGTCTTGTGGCGTGGAACTCCTTTCGATATTCTTGCGAAACCCCTCCGTGTTAGTCGTTAATGGGCTCTCTGTCTGAGCTTGACTCCCTGCTGTGCTTGTCTCGTCCGGGCTATTTGAGTCGTCCTGTTTATCTTTCATTGTTCCCGTTTTAAATATCGAGGATTGTTCTAACGACCTCAGTTCAGCTTTAATGATCCTGTCTGTTGCTCTTTAAGTTTACTCTTAATTTCTTGCTCTAATGCTTTAATACGAGTATGATTTTCGCCTACTGTCTTTAGGATGGTTGATCTTTCCTCTTTAGAATTGATATTCATTTTTCGCCAATCTTTCCTTATTTGCTCCTTAATCGTGCTTACTTTCTCCTCAATCTGGCTTTTAGTGTCATCCTGATTGCTTTCTATCTGGCTCAGCCTATCTTCCAATCTCGCGCTATTTTCGTCGATGTTACTCTTTAATTGATTCTGATCCGCTTCTAGGCTTTTCCATTGCTCCGCTGATTTTATTTCGAGACGATCCATATCTTTAATTATGCCGGATATATTTTCATCTACCGCTGATAATTGTTGTTGAATGACCTTGCCGCTCTTTTCCATTTCCTTAAATCGTCCTTCTAACTTATCCTGAGCTATCTTGACCTCGCTTGTATTCATAGTGCACGCTAGTTCAATTTGCTCTAATTTAGCTAACACCGTTTCATCCAGAATGCTAAGTTTTTGATCAAAAATACTTTCCATTTTCTTAATCTGATCTAATTGTTTTTCATTGTTTTTACTAACATCTAGGGCCAGCAATACCATCTGTTGATTAGTGTGATCCTTCATCTCTGCGGTTAACGAAGCTAATTGGTTCGTGTTTTTAACATTCTGCGCCTCTAACTGCGAATTTATAGTGTCATTGATTTCATTTTTTAGTAATCTAGCTTGTTCCGCCTCATATTCATTTTGTTCAATCCTACTGTTATTTAATTGTGTCCGCAATGATTCACTTTGTTCGGATAATTTGTTTATAGATTCACTTTGTTCTAACATAGTATTGTTTATTGATTCGCTTTGTTCTAACATACTAGTGTTTATTTGTTCAGATAACTTCGCTTTTAATGCTTCACTTTGTTCTAACATACTATCGTTTATTTGTTCAGATAACTTCGCGTTTAATGCTTCACTTTGTTCTAACATACTAGTGTTTAATGATTGATTCTGTTCCGCCAATTTAGTGTCCAACAATTCCTGTGTCCTCCTAGCCGCACTCTCAATGATTTCTTGAATCTGTTCCACCGTTGCCATGTTATACACTTTATATGAGACATTTGGGAAATGGCATAAAGCAATGCCCCTCGACACACACATACAATCCAATGCACATTTAATTTCTTTACCCTACTCAGTTAATTTATTTTTACATTTAATCCCACTAGTCGATTGCATCTCTGAGTGGTTCTAATTTTACTCAATTTAATTTAAACCCAAAAACATATTCAGTCATTAAATTGTTATCCTGATCTGATATTAACACTAACTAATTAACAAAGTATTAATTGTCATTTAAGGCTACCAGCCTCCTAACATTTTCATGAGTTTGACTTTCTAAACAAATCTAGTTTTAACTTTAATCATTGGGCGCCCGGTAACACGTATATTAATTTATTTTAATTCAATAGACAAAAACGTGAACCGTATTTTACATTGCAAACTCCTGATTTTAATTTATATTTCACACATTTGGCGGTATCCTCTTCGCCTCAATTACTTTTAATAAAATATCACTTTCCGGTGATTAAAATACTGTCATATCTGCCTCCACTTGTGGCCTGTCAGTTTTACTCAAATACACCAACTAAATGTGTTCCAGCAGCGAACCAGCAACAAAATTACACCCTCATTGTTGCGTCAGTTTGTAATCCCAACTACGCTTACATTGACATGTGCAATTTCTCTGCCGTTACACCACAGTGAACCGCCCCACGCTTGGCCGCGCCAGTTTACTTCCTATGAACCCTTCAGAATAGCAGTGTTTATATGCAAGAATCTTGATCAAGGGGTCGCGCCAACGCCACCTAGATAATAAGGCCTCCGCGCTCGGAAGCACGCGCGCCAAGAGTAGTCATTCCTCCCTGCCCTTCCAAACGATGTTTCTACTCGCAAAGAAAATGCTCATATTGTTGCACTGTACAACTGTAAATAAACACTGCATAGCCTGCAAGTCTTTGAGTAGCCAGTATTGCTATATTACCCGTACCTCGTAGAATTTACCTTCTTCCTTACCTTTCATAAAATACGCTTTCCAGTAATGGTTGAACTATGAAGCTCCTTCTATACTGAGTTTCATCATAATTACAAAAAAGGCCCGTAATTATTACGATAATGATGTTTATTATGATTTTCAGAACGTTATGAACTTATTAACCTCACTTTTAAATGAAGGGAGAAAGGCAAACATGGAAAAGAATAATTGAACAGCTGATTCGAAAAACGATAACATTCCATTTCCAAAAGGAAAAAAGAACGATCATCTGTCGAAATTATACGTCGTATTGAAAAATTCACTATTAGGCAATTGTAGTACTAGTAGCAAGAAGTTATGTCTCAAAATGTCATAATAGGAGTGTCATCAGTTAGCGACTAATTAATGATTAAATATGCTGGAATATTATCCCATTTCTTTGAATATTGTCCTTTTTCCACTCACTCGTTCAAATTTTAGTATTATTTTACTGGCGTTGGATTACAGAATATTAATTTAATTAAAAGTTTTGAATTTTGCAGGTATTTACATAAAATGTATCAACAATTTGGCTACAGACAGAAATACAATACAATACAGTTTTATCTTGAAACATATTTAGCCGAGACTACATTGTACAGCAGGAACATGATTAACTCTCACCAACAATTCAACTTATGAGCCTACTGTTCTTGTAGCTTTATAGAGAATAGAGAGAGCATAGGAAATCGTCAGTTTCTTAACTATTATTTTAACAGATTGTACATTAAAATTACATTTTGCTACTAGAAAATTCTTAAAGGATGTAAGTGAAGGTTAAAAAATTAGTTTAAATGGGTTAAAAATTTTCAAAATAGATTCAATTCACATTTTGCGAGGGTTGTTTTTGAAATTACAATAGGACTTAATTTCTTAATCTTGGAAATCAGTAATAAGCTTATTGACTTTCTGATATGTATAGATGTTAAGAAATATGTTTCACCCATCTGGTACATCAGGACTGCCTAAGCTAAATCTTCAATTAATGATGTAGGCTACATTGAGGTAAAATTATGAGCAGGGCTAGGATTTATATGTACTAAAAAGTGTCAAAATATGTACATATGTATGTATATATATATATTAAAAATATGTACAATCTAAAAAAAATCAAAATGTAAAAATATTTTATGAAATATGGGCAAAAGACAAATTTATCCCCATAATACTAATTTTGTTACTTCTATAATCCACATAAATGCATTAAAATACTGGATTTATTAATCAAATTATCCAATTTTCTTTTATTTCACTTACTTTCATTCATCGATTATTCCTGTTTTTCCTGCCTAACATAACAGTATGCTTGAAATGTTCTAAATTTTCAAACTTTAAGCTTCTTTTCATAAGAATTGCTATCGTTACACCTACGTACTTCAGAAATCTTTCTTTTCATTACAGAATTGTAAACTTGTCCTGTGCTGTCATATTTCCAGTCACTGAAAACTACAATTCTATATATTTTTACTCAAAAGAGTAAAATATGTACAAATATTGGATTTAAATTTACTAAATATGTAAAATGATTTATTGTGCATGTATGTACTGAAGTCAGAAATATGGAGAAACATGTCAAATAAATTTGAAAGAGGACAACATAATCGATGGAGATAAGTTTAGGATATGAATATCTGTGTAATAGAGAAATAAGTATTTACATATAAATCCTAGCCCTGATTAAGAGAAAGCTGAAGCAGAAAAGAAGTAAAGGAACAGTAGGCTGATATATCCACTTGTTTGTCAAGTCTGCTTCTTTCGAGAGAAAAAAACCACGAACTTTTGGTCCCGTTGGATAATTCCCTCTGCAGCCAGTCACACAACATCTATACCGGTACGGCATTTTGGTGATTAATATTACAAATATCCACAAATACAAACACTTCATTACACATTAATCTACACTGATTAACACACTTCGAACGCAGAAGAGCAAAACTACAGCAAAAAGTACAACTTAAGCGCCGACCTTGTAACGCTCCACAAACAACGCGATTGACTACTGTTGGTCAACCTACCTAGCGCTGGTCAGCCAGTGCGGAGGCCTTATTATTTAGGTGGCGTTGGTCGCGCTCAGTTCCTAGTGTGATGTTTACGTTCGCCAAACAACATGCTCTACTGAGGTAAGGGTCATAGGATTAAAACTATAATTAAGAAAGAAAGGTGACAAGACGTAAAATAATAACATGATTTAATGACTAATAGTGCATAAAAAGAATATAAACAACAATAATAAAAAAATCCTCCCTGAATTTTCCCATGACAGGAATATCTATCAATGTTGAGGAGTCAGACGGATCTCCCCTTTATAAAAATGTGGATCCTGGTTCCACTAACTTGCATTTGGATTTTATGTACGCGTAATGACTAACTACGAGGAATGAGTACTTGGATGACTGTTCGTTTACAGCGGGTTAACAGCCACGATGCTTACGAACAATCATCTCGTAAATCAACGTTTACGGATATGGGACATGACACTAATAAAAACCCTTAAAAATTTAATGCTGACACACACACTAAAAATCTATTATTTACAGGAATCTCCCTCGAGACCCTCCATTAGCGCGATGACGCACTTGACAAAATGAGCTGCCAACTCCGGCCAATTGCTCAATACACAAACAAGGAAAAGACAGCATCGCATGTGACTTCACGGGTCACTGATATGGAATATAAACATGGACTGAAACCAACAACAACAAAAGGCTGACCGGCTGAGATTACTTTATATGAACAAAAATGCACGTTAAGCTAACGCTTCGGAGATTATCGTGATTCGTAGTCAACTCCCATTTATTTAAACAATTTTTATCATTGATCAGTTCTTAATTCTGTATTTCAAGTAATTACGGAGCCACAAGCACTCCCCTTTAATGACCTCGCTTGCAACCTTCAGTCCGCCTTCCTCAATACTTGTCATTTGCCCAACTCCAGTGTGTAAAAATAACTGACCAGCTGTGCCGTTATCTCAAAGAATCAACAGCAACAAATCTCAACCACCAAAACATATGGTCAGACATTAATCAAAATAGCCACATTTGGCCTCGCAAGGTAACAATATGGACTTGGCACCAAGCTGACAGAAATCAGTCTACGCTGAAATTCCCGCTTGTAATGACCACAAAATACACACACTCACACTGCTGGTAATGACATAACGTTTTTCACACAGGTCGGCTGAATAGATGCTCACAAACTATTTAAAAAAATATATTAAAACCTACGATAGAGCTGACTGCTCTTCGTCACAAATCACATTGCTCCAAAGGCAATAATCTCACTGAATCTGATCAATAATAAACCTTAAAAAGAATTAATTACCCTCCAATCTACTGTATAATTATATTACTTCAGTCCTACTTCTGAAACACAACATATCTCCGAGAGACGTTTTTAACCGCATTGCGTAACATATGCAAACACGGTCGTCCACATAGCTACGTTAGTTAAAACAACAAACAAACAAGAACCTTCTACTAATAACATTTATGCGAGCTGTTTCCATGCAAAAGGTGTGTCAGACCAAAACTAAATATACTACGTTCATCACACAAGCAAAATATTTACAAAAATATGTCCCATATACCATAAGTTAATTTATCAGATAATAAGAATATTATTTTGTACTCATCCTCGGCCAGTCACCCGTCAAAGGACATCCGCTGCCATCTCCCAACTGAATGCTTCTTAGCTCATCTCAACCATCTGGACGGAGTGTTGATAGTTCCAAACTTCTTCCAGGATAAGCGATGTCATCTCTGTGCTGATGCAAAAAGTTAGATTATTATACACTCGATATCTGACTACTAAATTCGCCGTTTCAGGTACTAATTTCCCCGGAACAGTCTGTTGGCGAATTGTCGATGATACTGCCCCTACAAAATATAGTACTGTGACTATCTATCACTGAATTTAACACATTTATTAATAATTTCTGTGTCCTCATGACACGCAAAAGTATAAGTGTCTACGTCCTTAGACGCGCAAAATGTAAAGTAACCTGTGTCCTCGACACACAAAAGTATAATAGCCTGTGTCCACCGACACACAAAATATAATAGCCTGTGTCCTCGACACACCAAAGTATAATAAGCTGTGCCCACTGACACACAAAATATTATCACCTGTGTCCACCGACACACAAAATATAATAATAATGTCTTGGCTCTTCATGCCACTTATAAATGAACCGGCCCTAGGTATTGATAGAGGGGGAAATTATATAAAAATTTCTCAAAATAATAGTGGTACAGGAATGAAATAAATATCACTGAACTCGTAAAATTGCGCAGGTCAAGAATATGCCAATTAATCCTAGAATCGATCGTAGAGATGTTGTCTAGCCGATCTCCCGCGTTAATGCTAGCCATCGCGTGCCCAAGCTAGACTTGCCGCGCTCGTAAGCATTCATCTCCCATTGGTTCCACATTTTCAATAACTTGGCGGTTTTTATCAGACCTTGGCCTCGTAGGAGTGTCTAGTATTTTCATCAGCCACTCACGTTACTGCATCATATTTTTTCTAGGCGCGAATATTACAATGAACATACCAAAAGCGTGTCTCACTGCGCGTCCCTTCTATTTTGAGGTAGCCACCACCTGTCCTTCTGAAACATTGCTAGGGTCTATCTTTTCACAATCCTAAGTATTTAGCCTTTTGTCAAACTGCTGCAGGTATGTCCCCATTGTCTCCAACAAATGCTTGAAATTTCCTCATCTCCGTCTGGCTATTTCATGACGCTGGTAGAAATATTTATTAATTGAAGAAATAAAACATCGAATCATTTATCCATCAGAGGATAAAGGGTTCAGTATATAAGTTATACAAAGCAATAATTACACCATTACACATAAAATATTTTATGTTCGACCCTGACTATTATATGTCTGAAAACTGTATCATAATGATGGTCATTATAACACTATTTTCATTATGAAACAGTTTCTCCTACCAATCACAGCTCAAGAAAAAGTTGTTTGACCAATTAGATAAGGATACCTTCGCGCATGCGCTCAAAATCCAACATGTCAATATAAATTACCGAAAGTGCACCGTCCATATGTTCGCGTAAATAAACTGGTGAATATGCGACAAGAAACAGCACTGTACCTTAATATCCCCGAATCCAATTTCTACACAGCGCGTTGTTTTCAAACGACTCCGGTGACAGTTTTACTGAATACTAATGCACAATCTGCAGTTATGGCATTGAAGCACACAGAGCGCATGCGTCGGTCGGCCAGAGAGCTTGGAGAACAGAAATATCCTACCCAGCGCAGCACCCGATCACAAAATTCTAGTGACTGAATAGATATTTATGAATATTTATGTTAAAACATATAATAAAGTTATAATTATCGTCGAACATAAACAGTCGTATGCAACTCACCTATAATGGTAATTAAGCCATTATAGCCATTATAGGCTCGTTGCATAATGTTCTATTATCATAGTTCAGCAACATGGATGAAGGACAGTTCCTTGTTCACTTTACCGTATTACGGTAGTTGAAATTCTGCAGTGGCAATACCGGTATGTAAAAGAAACGGAAAGATAAAGATGGGTTAAACCATGGGCCGTCCAAGTCACAAGAAAGTTATTTATAAGAGTAAAATCTTGGTGAACAAGTTGCAGTGCGAGGACTTGAAAATTTATATTAATATTTAATTATTAATAATTATGATGAAATGAATGAGGGTGACGAAGAAAAAAAGTACGGATTAGGTGGCATGCGATCCCTGGTCCAGGAGTCGTGCGCCCTACTCATTCCGCCAACTAGACACTTGCTTGCTGCGGTTGGCTTTTAGCGTATGGCTTTTAGTGCCGGGAGTGTCCGAGGACATGTTCGGCTCGCCAGAGGCCGTAGCTGCTTCAAGTGGGCACCCATAGGGTGAGCTACAAGTTCAGTTCAATTTCATGTAGTTCCAACTACCTACCGGTAAAGATGTGCTTATTTACACTCGCTTGTAATACCATAAATGAAATTGACGAATTATAACACAAATATTTTAACATAAAATACACGGCTTATTTCAGCCTATTTAACTATTTAATTCTTCTATATATGCTGAAATGTGCGACCCTTATGGGCAGCGCTTATAGCCTCGGCTAATTTTACCTACACTTTATATCTGATATTTATGTTTTACTTGTATACCATTCATTGTGTAAGATATTATGTAACATTTCACACACTGATATGAGCATCTTTGTTGTGGTAATATTCCAGCTGTTATGATCCGCCATTTTGGTTTGAATCTTTTATCAGATCTGAGCTTCTATGCCCAAGATCGCGGGTTCAAACCCGGCCGAAGTCGTCGGATTTTTTAAGAGCGTTAAAAATCTCAGTATGCCTTCCTTCGGAGGGGAAGTAAAGCCGGCGGTCCCATATCATAGATTTATGGCATGTTAAAGAACCTTCTACTAATTACACCTATGTGAAGCTAAATTATATATAGGTTAAACATTCGACAAACGCTCTTAGGTTCCGACGTTCGTCGCCAGGAGCCGACTGCAGTGACATCTGGTAATCAAGTTCTGAACTAGTAGTCGTTGATGGCGGCGTTTGGCGGCAAAAGTAGGAGCTACTTGAAAAATTCAATGTCTGCAGTCCTCACTTGAATTGAAAACATATAACACACACTAATACAGTCATCACAATTAACACCGGTTATCAGACAGATTCTACACACACCCCAAGTACACGGGGCTACATGACCGCGTTGTCGTAGTCCCTAAACCGAAGAACCAACCAACCAGAGTATGATATTCATACATTTTATAAAAGAAAATTCATAAAACCACCTATTATAAAAGATTTCTCCATTACACTGTCATGTCTTTTATAAAAGATCTTTTATCAAAGATGTTTGAAAAATCTCTTTGATAGTGTAATACCGGCCTCAGAACTTGAATTTTGTGAAACATCCACCTTAGCGTGTTATTAGGTATTCGAGAGGGCCTGTGCAAGAAAGCTCGCATGTGTATCAACCTTCCGCTCGTGGGTTGCTAGTCGAGTATAAGGCAGCATGACATCGCTAAGTTCTGCCAACTTTTGAATTCCAAGTGTTATAGCAGAAATGTACAGTAACTTAGTTTGTAACCTCCAGTTTTGAAGTATTTCAGTTATTCGTTTTACAGAATTCCACCTGCTAATGTACTGTATATTCTCAATTTTATACAAACTCTGAGGAGAAGTGTAGGCATGGTCTACTCTTGGCGTAGAAAAATAGTTCCTTATACAACGAACCTATGGCAATAATTAAGACACGAGTATGTTTATAATTTCCATACGGGTGTCTTAATTACCATTATTGGCGAGTTGCATACGACTGTTTATGTTCGACCCTTTCAAAAATTATTCATGATAATATTTGCATTTAAAACTGTAAATATCCCGTGATATGTCTGTAGGTGAAACACGGGTTGTAACTACGAGTATATTGAATGAATAAATAAATAAATAAATTGAAAAAGCTTCACCAAAGCCAAAGTTATTTCTTCTATTTTTTATAATTCCAAACAGCAAATTCTTTCAACAATTTAAATCCTCCCTTATTTCCTGAGTGAATTCTTCCCAGCTTTTCTTCTTTTTCTCTGCAATTACTTTCTTGCAATCTCTGTTTGCTTTTGGTTGGTTGGTTGGTTCCTTAGTTTAGGGGCTGCGACAACGCGGTCATGTAGCCCCGTGTACTTTGGGTGTGTGTAGAATCTGTCTGATAACCGGTGTTAATTGTGATGACTGTATTAGTGTGTGTATCTGTTTTTTAATTCAAGTAGGGACTGCAACTTTGAATTTTCAAATAGTTCCTACTTTTGCCGCCAAACGCCACCGTCAACGACTACTAGGCCTAGTTCAGAACTAGCTACTAGACGCCACCGCAGTCGGCTCTTGGCAACGAACGTAACAACCTAAGAGCGTTGTTTACATTCTTAACCTATCCAATTTAGTTTCACACAGGTGTAATTAGTGGAAAGATCTTTAACATGCCATAAATCTATGACATGGGACCGCCGGCTTTACTTCCCCTCCGAAGGAAGGCATACTGAGGGATTTTTAACGCTCTTAAAAATCCGACGGCTTCGGCCGGGTTTGAACCCGCTATCTTGGGCATAGAAGCTCAGCATGCTACCAACTACGCCACCGAAGCCGCCTGTTTGCTTTTATATATTTTGCTCTACTTTCTTCAGTCTTTTTTATTCTCCATTCCTTCCAAGTTTTCTTCTTCCCTTACCTTTTCTTTCACTCTATTCCACCATTTTGTCGCCTTTTCCCGTACCTTTCCTGATGTTCTACCACATGTTTTCTCTGCACTGTTTACAAATGCACTCTTGAACTTTTCCCATTTTTGTTCCACATTGGTAATATCCGTCCTTGGTATCTGTTCTTGCAATTCTTTCTCAAACTCGTCTGCAATCTCCTTCTCCTTTAGTCTCCAGACCTTAATCTTTCTTTACCTTTTTTCTGGTAATCTCATAACTTTTCCTACTTTTAATTTTGCTACCACTGCCCTATGGTCTCCTCCAAAGGCTTCCTCTGGCTTGGCAGTGACGTCCATTAGCTCTTTCCGATGTCCTTTTTCGACTAAAATATAGTCTATCAGAGTTTTCGTTCTTCTATCTCCCCATCCATACCTCGTTATCTTCTGACTATTTTTCTTTCTGAATCACGTATTCCTTATAATTAAGTTAATTGGTTCCGCTGACAGAAGTCCATTAAGAAATCCCCTTCTGGATTCTTACTGCCATAACAATATTGTCCCAAAATCTCCTCTCTTCCTTGTCTGTCTCTTCCCACTTGGGGGGGCGTGGTGGCTCAGCGGTCTAGCTGTATGCCTCTCACCAAGGCGGTCCGGGTTCGATTCCCGGTCAATGCATGTGAGATTTTCAAAGTGAAATGCCATGTCCTGTGGTTCGGATTCCACGTAAAAAGGAGGTCCCGTGGCTTATAATCACAAGATTCACGGTCACGTAAAACTACAATCTTCCTTTTTTCTTCCCACTTGTGCATTCAAATCTCCCATTACTATTATTTCCTTATCCTCTCTATATATATTTTCCACCTCTTCTAGGAATTCTTCCAAGTTCTCTTCTTTATTCCCCGTTTGTGGAGCATTATAATTAATTACTGATTATCATCGATCACGATTGCATTTAGTGTGACAATTTTGACATTGATTTGAATTATAATTGCAAATTACAGGGCAGTTAATAATAGTAATTTATTGGTTATCAATTGTAAATTGATGAAATTGGAAGATTCCAGATTATTAATCTGATAGATTATCGAGTTGTATCAAGCAGTGTGGATAATGATATTTTTTTGAACAGCACATATAAAGGTAGCACGTGGTTATAATTATGTTGTAGACACATTATTGAAGTGGTCTTCTAGTGGCAACATTTGGATGCGAGTCAGGTGGCCCATCCAAAAATATATATTTAACGGTTTGAAGTGTGTGATAAAAGAATTTCACTACTAGTATTTGTGATTAGGATGATTCGAGGATGTGTCAGTGTTAACACAGTCCTAATATGGTAATATGTGATGTGCGTGCTTAATAATTACGACGTTAATAATAATGATATGATGATCATTTTGACGAAATGTTAAATGCAGTGAAACGAATGCTGTTGTTACGAACTTCGAGAAACATTAATAATAATTTCTGGGAATCAGCTTAATCTTATCACTTCTTCGAAGAATGTATAATTAAATTAGAGATGATCTATAACCAATTAAATTGATAATTAACCATGCAATATCAATTAATTACGCCTATAATAATGATGTTTATGGAAGGAAATTATGATTATTTGTTTATAACAATAATGTATAAACTATGGAACTTATGAACAGAGTGATGCAGTATAATGCGAGATTGAAATATTATTGATGGACATTCATATGATATGAGATGAACTCGGCATTATCTGAACATTACTCTACTCTAATGCCAGATAGTATTTGTAAATATTTATGCAATTTATTAATTCATAATAATTTAAATTCGTGATTAACCCACGATAATTAATTTCTTACATATATGAAATTTTCAGTGTATTCAGGTAGATTTGTTTCTGGGGATGTGAAATATGTGATATGCCAAATTTAATTTATTTATTTATCCAAAAGATGAAACAGTGAAAGTGCAGCGCAACTTGTTAACGCTGGTGTGTGGTTGTCCATCGAAATATAACGTATCACCTGCTGCATGTCTGCCTCCTTTCCTAAAGGTCATCGTCTTAATTTTATTTCTGTTCACATGATAATTAATTTAACTATATTTGACCAGAACACATTTGGTGCATTAATTTCTACAATTGCGGGGGCATGAGGGGCAAGGATTTTACATCGCGTGATATCACTTGTCATTCATTCATTTCGTATAGGCCATCTATGGACTGCGTCATTCCAACTGTCTCCTACAGGCTTTGATGTTTGCCCAGTACGCCTGCATTCGTACTCGGTGGACATCCTCCCGTTCCTGGGTCCAAATCTTTCCCGTTTTCAGCTTATTTTTTTCTTGGAAACCTTTGCAAGCTTGAAGTTTTCTTGTGAGTGGGGCGCGCTTCTGATACATTAGGTGTTATAATTTCTCCCAGGTACTTAAACTTTGCAACTCGCTTAATTTTTCCTTGTTCCACAGAAAGGTGTTTGGGCGCCGGTTCGATATTAGTTATGAACACTGCCTTCTCAAAGAAGATCTGGAGTCCTGCCTTCGCTGCGTGTGCACTAGCTGATTAATCTGTTCCGTGAACAGGAACATTTGCAATATCATCGACAAAGGCTAGACAGTCAATTGTGATGTTCTGGCTTCTGTATCCCAGTCTGACTCCGCGTGCAACTCCTTGTTTATTCAGTTCTTTACGCCACTCACGGATAACCTTCTCGAGGACACAGTTGAAGAGTAATGGTGAGAGACATCTCCTTGCCTTACTCCTGTCTTGATTTCAGAGGTGTCTGATATCTCGCCCCTAAACTTCACCTTCGAGGTGGTGTTGGTCAGCGATTGTTGGATGATCGCTCTGGTTTTGATGTAGAGTTCAAATTCTTTTAGGATTCGGATCAGGGTGTTGCGATCAATAGAATCATTGATATTTCAGTTGATAGTTAAATATAATAATATTATTATTTACATTTTATGGTGGCCTGTTTGCCATCTCTTGATGAATGCAGTACATTTGCATTTGTCTGTTGGCACAGGCTAGAGTAAAATGTGGCTTTTCACAAATGTCTCGGTCTCACTCATGGCTGTGATTATATGGAAGCTACTGAGGTATGGGTGGTGCTTAGTAATGACATTCAGGGCACAGTCAGTGCCTGTGGATGCTGTGAAAGGTTCTTCTCGTAGGGTTAGTACTGCTGATCTAACTCAGTGAGGAAAGCAATGGCAAACTACCTCACTCCTCATCTTGCCTAGTATGCCTCAATATAGCGCTGCCTTGTTTTTTTTTGTGGGTATCTACCCACATAACCTAACGGCGGTACTTTTTGAGGATCCAACCAGCCTTCAGGCTGACTACCTAACAGACAGACATTTTATGGCCTTCATTGGATTACTTTAGTCAATTCTATACAAAGGATTTGTGTCTTCTCTCTCAGTCCAGTACTTCTTCTTTCTGTCGGATCGCAGTCTTCTTTCTTTGTCTGAAATCACCCTTCATATTATAATTAAGTACACGTTTTTTGGGCTTGTAGGCCGTGGTCCAGACAGGATATCTCCTGTTATATCACCCTTCATATTGTTTGTGTGTTGATCGTAGTTTGTAGTTTGCTATGTTTATCTTGGAGTTTCTTATTTTAGTTTGTTTTGTTGTTAAATCCTCAATAGAAATTTATAATTCTCCCACATCTTCCTTAAATTCCATAATCCATCCAATATTACTCTCACTGTTCCATAATTTTTCTAGTAGCATTAGTACTATCTTTCGTCCTTTCGCTGATATTCTCCTACTGACATTTTAACTAGCTGGCCCGTGCGAGAACTCTCGCATAATGGGTTGTGTGCGCACCATGTGTACAGACTACCCGCCCGGCTCTAGTGTTGTGCTGGCTGTACGTGACACAGTTCTGCCAGGGGCTATCGCCTTGTTTATTTGTTTAAAATCACTGTATAAACAAATAAATATATTTCCGTTGACTTATCGAGAAATGCAAGATTTTTCCTGTACTATTGAGACGATATGGAAGATTTTGATACAAACCACACCTTCTAACTCCCTCTGGTTTAGGAGCTTGAGTTTTGTGAAACATACATCTTAGCGTATTATATAATTAGATTTTATTAATGCAGCCATTTATTTTATTTTCAGGACGGGTCAGGGTCGGGGTTTTGGAAGGAAATCGGTCGTGGACCTATTGAAAGGAACCGTCCCGGGATTTTAATGGTGGTGAAAATGGGAAGCCACGAAAATCCATTTTCAGGACGGCTGAGGTGGGATTCAAACCCACGCTCACCCGATACCAGCGAGGCACAAGGTAGAGCCTTAACGCTCTCGTTTGTTTGTTTGTTTGTTTGTTCGTCTTCTATGCGTTCATATACCATTCATCCGATTACGATGAAACTTATGTGAGTTGTTGTGCAGACTCCCGCAAAGGTTTTTGAATCAGTAAATACATTTTGCAATAGATGGCGCAAGAGCCGTTCCAACAAATGAGTGTTGCCGCGCGAATCGTTTTCACAGAGTCCTGTATGCGTTCGTATACAATTTATCTCATTGCGACGAAACTTTGGTGAGTTGTTATGCACACTCCCACGAAGGCTTTTGAATAAGTAAATACATACTGCGATAGGTGGCGCATGAGCCGTTTCAACAACAAATGAGTGTTGGCGCGTGAAATGTTTCAACAAAGTCCCGTATGCGTTCATATAACATTCATCCCATTGCGATGAAACATTGGTGAGTTGTTGTGCACACTCACGCGAAGGATTCTGAATTAGCAAATCCATTTTACAATACATGGTGCGCGATTCGTTCCAACACATGTGTATTGGCGTTAGCAATGTTTCAACGAAGTCCCGTATGCGTTCTTATACCATTCATCTCATTGTGATGAAACTTTTGTTACTTGTTGTGCACACTCCCGCGAATGTTTCTGAATTAGTAAATCTATTTTACAATAGACTCGTGACAAAAAAATGCGTGTTGGCGCGCGAATCGTTTCATCAAATTAAATTTTATGAGTTGTTGTGCGCACGCCCGTGAAGATTTCTGATTTATTAAATCCATTTCACAATAGATGGCACGCGAATCGTTTCAAGAAGTGAGTGCATTTCACAATAGTGGCAGCTTCTGTGTTTGCGTTGTATTGGTTGGTTGGTTCCTTAGTTTAGGGGCTGCGACAACGCGGTCATGTAGCCCCGTGTACTTTGGGTGTGTGTAGAATCTGTCTGATAACCGGTGTTAATTGTGATGACTGTATTAGTGTGTGTATCTGTTTTTTAATTCAAGTAGAGACTGCAACTTTGAATTTTCAAATAGTTCCTACTTTTGCCGCCAAACGCCACCGTCAACGACTGCTAGGCCTAGTTCAGAACTAGCTACTAGACGCCACCGCAGTCGGCTCTTGGCAACGAACGTAGCAACCTAAGAGCGTTGTTTACATCCTTAACCTATCCAATTTAGTTTCACACAGGTGTAATTAGTGGAAAGATCTTTAACATGCCATAAATCTATGAGATGGGACCGCCGGCTTTACTTCCCCTCCGAAGGAAGGCATACTGAGGGATTTTTAATTGCGTTGTATGATTGTTGACAATATGATATTGTAACTTTCAGTCGGTCAACGCAAAATAATTCCAATTACTGGGATATGTGAGAAAATAACCTGAAATAATTTACATGTGATTATACAGCATACGGTTCATATATACAGAGTGGTTTACCAGCCCTCTCCCCCCCCCCCCCCTTTTTTTGTTGTTGTTGAGAAAGGCAACCCAACTAACGTGTATATCATAGTCATCCTAAAAACATTAGTACCTGCTCCTTTAGGCCTTAGTACTACTTTACTGTTGAGTTCATGCTCGTTTTTCCTTTCACTAGGATCATGGTTCAGTTTACATTGTTGTCACACAGGCAAGGGCGCAGAGCAATATCAACCATCGGGAGAATTGTATTGTTAGTTGGGTTTCATAAAACTTATTGGCCATGCAGCCAGCCAATAAGGGGCTAGTGAACCACTCTGTATATGGACTACTGAAAAAGAAGAAAACTACGGGATGACATGTTTCGCGCGTCAAGCGAGCATCATCAGATCAAAATTTACAAGACAAATCTTCTTTTTCTTCAGCATGATTAATCCACTTATGTGGGGTCGCTGATGCGGATATTCCTCCTCCACGTTGTTCTATCCCGGACCATTTCCTCCACAAGCCCCCGCTGTTTCATACTTTCTTGAATGCTGTCCATCCATCGCCTTTTTGGTCGTCCTCGACTCCCTTTCCCTGGTGGAAGCATTTCCATCATCCTATTCCCCACATAATCTTGATCTCTTCTCTTAACATGGCCATACCATCTTAGGCCAGCTTCTCTGACTTTCTCAGATACTTGCACCACGCTAAGTCGTCTCCCAATCACTTCATTTCTCACTTTGTCCAACCTTGTATGTCAACTTGCCCATCTCAGCATACGCATTTCTGCCACGTCATGTTTTTCTGCCCATCTCCTTGTGATCTGCCAGGTTTCTGTCCCGTATATCATTGCTGGTCTCACCACGGCCTTGTGTACCTTGCCTTTTAATTTTTCTGGTACCGTCTTGTCGCACAGTACACTTGATGTTTTCCTCCAGTTGAACCATCCCGACCGTCCACCATCTTGTTGGATAACTGTACCAAGATATCTGAATGAACTTGCTGTTGGGATCTCTACTCCAGCCAATTTAAAACCTGTTTCAGCACCCCTCAGGCTCAGGAACTCTGTCTTACATCTTTTTATCTTCATTCCTCGGCTTTCTAATGCTCTACCAAACCTACAGTGACACCCACAGATAGTCTCTGCCCTCCAAAACCAAAACCAAAAACATAAAAATAAAAACCTGTCTGAAACTCAATCATCATCATCATGTTTTTCAGTCAAGCGACTGGTCTGCCCCTACAATGAGTCTTTTCCACGTTGTTGGGTCTTGTGCTGTCCTTTTGACCACTTCATAACTTCGTAGGCCTGAGCTATTTAGGAAAGATCTCATGAAAGTGTTCCGTGGCCTCTCGCGAGGGCGTTTTCCAGGTATTTTGCTTTCTAGTATGTCGATCATCAGGCCACCATGTCGTAACCTGTGGCCAAGCCAGGTGGATCTCCTTCTAGCCTATATATCTGGCGGATCATTTGCCGTTTTTCCTTTATTCGATCCAGCACCGTTATGTTGGTAATTTTCTTTACCCAGCTGATCTTTTCCATTCGGCGCCAACACCACATCTCAAACGCTTCTAGTCGTTTAATGTCACCTCTATTCATTGCCCAGGTCTCACTGCAATACATTGCAACTGGCCACATGTAGGTCTTGACCAGTTGTTTTCTAAGGCTGAGGGACATCGAGCGTTGACAAATTAGAGAATGCTTTTCACGGAATGCCTGCTTGGCCATGGCTATACGGCTCCTATTTCAACTTCACATCGTAGGTCTTCTGTGAAGATCTGACCAAGGTATTTAAATCGACTGACCTGTTGTACTGGTTCTTTATTTATGGTTATATTTAGTTGATGTTGATGCTTACTTATCACCAGAATCTTGGTCTTCTTGAAACTCAATAAGGGTGGTAATTATTACTAATGTATGAAAATGTAGCCACTATTTCTGTGATTCACTGAAGCAATAAGCCGTAAACTACTATAGAATTATAAACGAATATGCGGAAATGACCAGCAAGTACTCTACTGCGATGATAGTAAAAATAACTCCATTCGAAATAGTGTGTGTCTACTATTAATGTGTTGAAAGATCTCATGTCATTACTTATCTGAATTGTGTAATGTCTACAGGCTGCTCAGACAACCACTTTCTATCTAGCAAACTATTACTATGTAACATTGAATGCTTGAATTCTTACATAATCTGAAAACATTTTAAAAGATTCTTCTTCTTCTTCGTCTTTTCCCGTTCATGCGGGGTCGACGTTCCTGACAAGTCGTTTCCATTTTCCTCGGTCCCAAATAGTGTTTTCTGTTAACTGCTTCTCCCGGAGATCATCATGCACGCAGTCCATCCATCTTCTTCTAGGCCTGCCTCTTTCCCTCTTGCCTTCCACCTCCAGACCAAGCACTCGCCTTCCTACATAACTCTCATCCCTGCGCTTAATGTGGCCATACCAGAGCAAGCGTCTTTCTTGCACCTTTTTTGATATTTCAGTCACTTTTACGCTGCCTCGTATGAAGGTGTTTTTGATGTGATCTTTCCTTGTAACACCACACATCCATCTTAGCATCTTCATTTCAGCTACTTCCAGTCGCTTGCACTGTGACTTCACTGTTGGCCAAGTTTCTGCTCCGTATATCATTGCAGGTCTCACAGCACATTTATAGGCTTTACCCTTTACTTGGATATTCAGTCTCCTGTCACAGAGAACACCAGATAACCTTTTCCAGTTTAACCAGGCAGCCTGAATTCGGTGGGTAATTTCCAGATCTAGATTGCCATCGTTAGATACAGTGGATCCCAGATATTTGAAACTGTCCCTTGCCTGTAGCTGGCTACCATCCATCTGAATAGTTTCATTTCCAGTTCCTCCAAGGCACAGGTATTCGGTCTCATTCCTACTGATTTTAAGGCCTCTGTCCTCTATGGCTCTTCTCCAGCATTCCAGTTTATATTCAACATTTTAAAAGATAATTGCTTTTATTAAAGCTAATCAAATTTAGTCCCAAAGAACAGGCGTAAGACTGGGCTGTCCCCTCTACTGTTCAACCCGGTACTAGATAAGATCATCAAAAGAAAGAGAAAGAAATATCTGGGAAAAGTATGGGCACAAAAGATCAACGAATCAAAATAAAGTGCTTCGCCTTTGCTGACGACCTAGCAATAATTACCGGGACTCCCGAAGAAGCCAGACATGTGAACCGTTTTTCTTTTCCACCTGTAGTCTTCCCTTTTTCTCTTTTCTTCGGCGTGTCAATTATCGGAATTGTTCTCTTTTCTTCTGGGTTATTACTGGCCAGAATAACCGAGCAGATCAGTGGACATTTCTATAATTACTGATCAAGGTTCGTTATAGTGACTTGTTGTTATGCCAAATCGTGATTAGTGACGCTTCTTCCCTTTTATCTTCTTTTCCGTCACCTGTAACAACTCTTTGTTACCCTCTCGAGCAGTCTTCTGTTTTTTCTATCCTGGTAGGACCTTTTTGTTTGTATTCCCGCTCTCGCATTCGAGATGCCTTTCTTTATTTCGGTTTTCTCCCTTTTTCTTAGTTATTTATTTATTTAAAGGTGCGCGTAGACACGCGTGTTTAGTTTATTTTTGTTCTATTTCGTGATGTCGAATAAGCTGGATCCATCAAGGTAAGTCACGGCTTAATATTCCCTGTGTGAGTGTGGATATGTGGCTTGTTTGTGGAATACTAGGGCATTCAGCCTTTTCTAGTATGCCCATTGTATGCCTCTATCGTTCCTTTATCGTTTGTCTCTTTATCGTCGTCCCCTTTTATGTTGGTTATGGTTCGGTTTACTGGATTGAACGTAGGCCTACATCAAAGTAAGACCAACACCTTGCCTTTTTATCTTTATCGGTCTACCTTATCTTAGGATTGTGTTTTCATACGCAAGTCCATGCTATTGACTTACCTTTTCACGGAACTTATCTTGATGGATATCTTTGTAATGTGTAACGTTAACTTTCCTTTATATATTTCATTTCGGTTTCTTGCGCCTCAGTTTTGTTCACGTCATGTCTACGCGTAATTTTATTTATTTTCCGACCTTTCTTAGATTCCCTCACCTCTTGCTTTCTTCGGGGCTATCAGAGCTGCCGATCCCTCTTTGATGGCAGACTCACGTTTCCTGACTTCGTGTCTAGCTCTTATAATCTGTCTCCCTTCACAATGTAATTTTACTCATTACGAGTATATATTCCCCATTTACATTCCCTCTCCTACCTTTACTGCATATTCCCACATAACCTTAATGTTATGGTGCCTCGTTCGGTTAGGTTATCTCTTGTGTTGTGTTAGACGAGCATATTACCTTACCTTAACATGTATACGCTTCCTCGTTATTTCTCAAGACCATTTGCTTTGAGAATACATACATTATCGTTCCTCATTTTAAGTGTGGGATTTGCGTACCTTATTTACTATTTGTTTAGATCTTTATTTCTTAAGCAATTAGGCTAGCTAAGCTAGGCCCATGATTCTTATGATTAGCGCATTCGAATAGAACTTGCATTCTCATCGCAGTGAATGTACGTTCAATCCATCGCCTCTGATGCCTCCATTACTTTAGTCCGGTTTCTTGGACCCAGCGCCAGGCTAATAAGAACACACTCTTCCACTGCGTCAACATCTGCGAAAGGCCGGACGGCTCACATGCCATCGAGAAGCTTCATGAGGTAATTAGAACTGGAGTCCTTATCTCTTACGAGAAAGCAGAGGATATGGATTCCATGAGCCCAAGTCTGGCAACACTTGCAACCAAATATGGCGACATCACACAGGTTAAACACTGTAAGTACTTTGGTGAAATTATCGGGATCACTGGCAAGGAAAGAATGGCTAACAAAACACGTGCAGAAACACGCAGAGCCTACCCAACCATTTGGAATATTTATAACAAGGAATCACTTTCCACTACAGTAAAGCCAAACTCCATCGCTACCAGACAGCCATTCTCCCAGAGGCACTCTATGCGATTGAGACGTCGTCGTAAACCATCAACATCAAAGACATTGAGAAGATAGAACAGCAGATACTGAGGAAAATATTTGTACCAATATTTCAAGACGATATCTGGATGAGGAAAAGCTCATAAGAACTGTATTCACTGACTGAATGATTCACCTCACGTTCACAGGAAAAACGCATGAGATTATACGGACATATAGCACGAATGGACAAATCTCGATTGATTCTATTATTTAAATTACTTTCCATGATGGTTCCGTATTGACGTACTAAATAGTTTTTAACAACAATTATACATCCGCCTTAGTCAATACATAAACAAAAGGAAATATAATTAGATTGGCTCCTGGTACATGTTTCAGGGATTAACTGATTTTATCCCCTTCATCAGCCATTATTAATAACTTATCTGAAGAAAATTATAAAATAGCGTAGCACTCAAAAAAATAAATGGCTATTAGACTTAATATTGTGCACCATATAAGTAGGTCACAGAAAAATATTTTAAAGCATAGAGCAAAAACAAAAAAATATGAGACGGAATGATATTCAGCCATCAAACACAAGCGAAGATATACGTAGAGAACCAGTGGACAGTTCATTCACATATCCGCTCCAAAACACCTGTTAAGAATAAGGCTTCTTCATTGGTTGTGTGCATATGGTGAAGTATTGTGGTCCCATTTTTGCCAATTCAAGCTTTGAATTGTCACTGAAAATAAGAAAATAAACCATCATGCACATTCGTGCGCAACCAAACCACTACAGATCCTGAATCTACATTAAATTTCCTATCGAATGACGATTAAAGTAAAATGGCACTTTGAGGCACTCATAAAGTAAATAATTTATTTAGTGCAGAAAGCTTATATTACGCATAAAAGTGCGAACACATACCTTTTTTCACTATTCTATGAGCAGCAGAAGACAACACCTCGTTGAATTCACTAGAATCACAAAGTTCGGTTCACTCCGACACCTCCTATCAAATGACCTGATAACTGCCAGGAAGATGTTTCAGCACCTATAACCTCCCTCCTACGCACCAGAGGGCGGAAAGGAAGACCGGAGGTCACCATCTGGTTTGTTCACTATCGAATGAGCCAGTTTCCGCTTTCGTTTGCGACAGTGAATTTTTTCCACCTAGATATGGGATTCGACACACTGTGCACAGTGTGTCGAATACCAATTCTAGGTGGAAAAAAATAATAACTTCGTTAATAGTGGTGTAATTCTATTAAAAGTTGGCAATGTACCGTTTTCGAGGTCGCTGAATTCATTTCTGGCATCGTCTAAAGTGTACGATCTTCGGGGGTAAATATATAGGGGTGAGGGGTAAGGTGAGGTGTAAAAAATGACCGAAAGCAACAAAAGAATCATCCATTTTCGGTAGTAAAAATCACGATTTGGATATGTATATTATAGTTTATGACAGTGGTAAACATACTATTTAAAACTGGATAAAATATGAATAACAATGAGACTTTCAGTCAATTATTCTTGTTACACCTTATTTGAGGGAATATACAAAGTCACTGTATGTAAAATCATCCAGATTAAAAACGTATATTAAATTGTTATTAAACATAGAACAACGAAATAGCACAAAAATAGCATTTATTTTCTAAAAATAAATAAAAAATATTCGTCAAAATCATACATTTTACAGTCCTGTTAATGACGTAGTTTTAGTAAACATACTTCACACACGAAAACAATATTATTTCTCTAGAAAAGCATGGAAATACAGACAACATATATTGAATATTAGGCCTATTTCTCCCATTGCAAATAAAAAGAAAACATCCAATCGTCAAGTAATGTTCTCATTAATCTCATTCTCGTTAATAATAACAAAATGTCTAATGCTCATTCTTCACCGGATTCTTCTGTAGAGTCCAGAGCATCGTAGTCATTGATATTCTGGTCTTCATCATTTGATGTCAAAGTTCATTGGGAGTCATTAGTAACTCAATAGCTTCCATAGGTAGATTACCAGGAGTTATACGTGGCATTGTTCTTCCTGCACGCTCCCACTTTTGTTAACATTATGGGATATGCACTTAATTTTGTTTCTTAGCTCCTGAACCTGAGTGTCAGTAAGAGTTGTAGGCAGGCCCCGGGCTAAGGTGATAGACGCCCTGGGCAAATGGTCTACTGGCGCCCTTTTTCTCATTTATATGTTACTAGCTGAAGTACCCGTGCTTCGCTACGGGTCGTAAATAAATTCAAATGTGAAGGTGACAGTTAAAACAGGGGATAGGCGAGGTGCTGCGCAGAGGGAGATAAAGGATGGAACATTTTGTCCAACTACACCGCTCTGCCTTGACCGTGTTTTATAGCACACATTTAGGTTTTACTCGCTAACGGTTGGAGATACATTTCGGATAGAAAATGCAATTTTTAACCTCGTACATGCCATCAAAACTTTGCTATTTCTTAGCGTTCTCTTTTTATTTGAAATGGAAATATGAAAGTTTAAAACCAAAGGGTAGAGTGACGTCACTAAAATGGTCGCCATCTTTAATTAGTGCAAAGTATTGAAATCAAACGTAACCTGTATGTTAACCAGGTAAATCTGCTACTTCCATGTAAAATTCATGTAAATCGGACCAGTGGTACTTGCGTGATTGAGTAATACACAGACACACACCATCTCATTTTTAGTCTCGCTTCGCTCGCGTCATAGTCGTGTCATATTGTTATTCAATGAAATGCAGGTTTAACCCCATTAACACCCCTTTAGAACCTGAATATCCAAAAATCCCTCCTTAGTAGATGTTTTCGACACACGACAAACATATCCTCAAAATATCATTCTTCTAACATTAATAGTTTTGGTTGGTCGGTGAGAGTGAACATCCAAAAATCCTTCCTTAGTGGACGTTTTTCTTCCAGAATTTCACCCCTCCCCATAGGCCCCTTAAATTGGATTTATGAAAAGACGGTCGAACACCTATTTATTTTATTTATTTATTTATTTATTTTAAGCTGATTGATTTCCTCCGAGTTTCAAACTCCTCGCCTATGTCGTTTAAGAGATACACGCTCCGTTAAGAATATTTCAAGCCCCATTTTTCATCCCTTTCACCTCATAATATACACTATATCGAAAAACCAATAGACATGTGTCAGCTTATTTTTAATGATTAGTATATATGCCAAGTATCAATCCCCAAATGAAACCACTCGTGAGATATTGTTATTCAATGAAATGCACGTTTACCCCCTTAACACCTATTTAGAACCTGAATATTCAAAACTCTTACCTTAGTGGAAGTTTTCGACATAAAACGAACATATCCCCAAAATTTCATGTTTCCAACTTCAATAATTTTGGCTGGGCGATGATGAGTGAGTCAGTCAGGACATTTTCTTTCATTTATATTTGATAATTTCACTCCTCCCCATGAACCCCTTAAATTTGATTTATGAAACAAACGGTCGAACACGTATTTACTTATTTAAAGCTGATTTCCCCCTGAGTTTGATGAGTGATTGAGTGAGTCAATCCGTTAGGACATTTTCTTTCCTGTTTTATCCCCCCAGAATTTCACCCCTCTCCAAGGGCCCCTTAAATTGGATTTATGAAAAATCGGTCGAACACATAATTACTCGTATTTTAAGCTGTTTTATCCCGCCGAATTTCAAACTTCTCGCCTATGTCGTTTAAGAGATACACGCTCCGTTAAGAATCCCTCAATCCCCAATTTTCACCCCTTTCACCTCATAATATACACGACATCGATAAACCTTTAGATATAAGTCTGATTATTTTTAATGATTAGTTTATATACCGAATATCACATCCCCAAAGAAACAACTCATGAGATATCGTTATTCAATGAAATGCACGTTTACCCCCTTAACATCTCTTTAAAACCCGAATAAACAAAAATCATTCCTTAGTTGACGTTTTGACATACAGCGAACATATTCCCAAAATTTCATTTTTCCAACATTAATAGTTTTCGCTGGGCGTGATGAGTGAGTGAGTCAGACAGGACATTTTCTTTCAATTATTTTTACCAGAATTTCACCCCTCCACATGGGCCCCTTAAATTGGATTGATGAAAAAAAGCTTGAACACCTATTAACTTATTTTTTTAGCTGTCTTTTTCCCCTGAGTTTGATGAGTGAGTGAGTTAGTCAGTCAGTTAGGACACTTTCTCTCCTTTTCCCCCCAGAATTTCACCCCACCCCATTGGCCCCTTAAATTAATTTATGAAAAAACGGTCGAAAACCGATTTACTTAATTTTTTAGCTGATTTTTTTTCGCTGAGTTTCAAATTTCTCGCCTATGTCGTTTAAGAGATAGGCCTACACGCTCCGTTAGGAATCCTTCAACCCCCAATTTTCACCCCTTTCACCTCATAATAATACACCACATCGAAAAACCCTTAGACACATGTCTACTTATTTTTAATGATTAGTTTATATGCCGAGTATCACATCTACAAATGAAACCACTCGTGAGATATTGTTATTCAATGAAATGCAGGTTTAACCCCCTTAAGACCCCTTTAGAGCCTGAATATCAAAAAATCGTCCCTTAGTGTACGGTTTTGAGATACAACGAACATATCCCCAGAATGCCATGGTTCCAACTTCAATATTTTTGACTGGGCGATCATGAGTGAATGAGTCAGGACATTTTCTTTCATTTTTTCCTTCAGAATTTCATCCCTCCCGATGAACCCCTTCAATATGATTGATCAAAAAAAACTGTCGAACAGCTATTAACTTACTTTAAAGCAGTCCCCCCCCCCCCCTGAGTTTGATGAGTCAGTCAGTCAGTCAGTTAGGACACTTTATTTCCTGTTTCCCCCCACCCCCCCAGAATTTCACCCCTCCCCATGGGCCCCTTAAATTGGATTTATGAAAAAAACGGTCAAACACATATTTACTTATTTTTTATGCTGATTTTTTCCGCTGAGTTTCAAACTCCTCGCCTATGTCGTTTAAGAGATACACGCTCCGTTAGGAATCTTTCAATTCTTACTTTTCACCCCTTTCACCTCATAATATACACCACATCGAAAACCCCTCAGAGGCGTTTCTTCTTCCTTTTTAATGATGAGTTTATATGTCGTGTATCATATCCCCCAATGAAACCAATCGGGAGATATTGTTATTCAATGGAATGCAGGTTTAACCCCCTTAAGACCCCTTAGAACCTGAATATCCGAAAATCCTCCCTTAGTAGACGGTTTTGACATACAATGAACATATCCCCAAACTGTCATGTTTCTAACTTCAATAATTTTGGCTGGGCGATGATGAGTGTGTGAGTGAGTGAGTGAGTCAGGACATTATCATTCAATTTTCTTTTTTCAGAATTTCACCCCTCCCCATGCACCCCTTAAATTTGATTTAATAAAAAAACTGTCGAACAGCTATTTACTTACTTTAAAGCAGTTTTTCCCCCTGAGTTTGATGAGTGAGTGAGTCAGTCAATCAGTTAGGACACTTTCTTCCTGTCCCCCCCTCCAGAATTTCACCCCTCCCCATGGGCCCCTTAAATTGCATTTATGAATAAACGGTCAAATACATATTTACGTATTTTGTATGCTGATTGTTTCCCGCTGAGTTTCAAACTCCTCACCTATGTCGTTTAAGAGATACACGCCCCGTTAGGAATCTTTCAATCCCCACTTTTCACCCCTTTCACCTCATAATATACACCACATCCAAAAACCCTCAGACTCGTGTCTTCTTATTTTTAATGATGAGTTTACGTGCCGAGTATCATATCCCCCAATGAAACCAATCGGGAGATATTGAAATTCAATGAAATGCAGGTCAACCCCCTTAACACCCCTTTAGAACCTGAATATCCAAAAATCCTATCTTACGGGGCATTTGCGGCCCTTTGGGAAGCTGCATACCAAATTTCATTCCAATCCGTCGGTGGTTTCTGAGATTTCGTGATGAATGAATGAGTGAGTGGTATTTCACAAATATATATAGTAGATGATAGTGTCAAGTCTTTGTTATGCTAAACTCGGTTGACAGTGCTGTGTGAGTAGTTGAGTAACTAACGGGATTTCAAGAAAAGATCCTCTTTTTCTATACCGGTAGTGCAGAGCAGAACTGGCATCCAGTCGGCCGTGTCTCGACTTTATCTATGTTGCCATGGAAACTATCTGGCTTGCCATTCCTTCATGAGTATATTTTATGATTTGATTAGCCTGTGCTTGAGTGCAAAAGGGCCGAAATCAGAAGAATGAGAAAGACTATCGAAAATTCATGTAGCCAGCGGTTCCTTCTGGATCCTAAACTATATGTATGCAAAATTTGGTTGAGATTGGCGGAACGGTGTAGATTTGTATACGGAACAGACCCACATACATACCCACATACATACAGACTTTCACTTTTATATATAAGAAGATAACAAGCAGTTCCGTGAAGAACTATACAGCCTATTTTCATATATCCTGCTAATGTTAATTGCCTCTATCAACATACAAAATTTCAGTTTAATTGCTGTAACAGATTCGTAAATATTGAGAACCGTCCAAATATTTCAGATGGTCGCCAGGTTGGATTTTTATTTTTGTACTATTACATTAAGATTATTGTGTACGTGTGGTATTCAAACTTCAATCGCATGATTAGAACACAAGAAGTAGGCTAAAAACGAGATTTTAAAATTACGCACAGCAGCCATCTTGTGATTATGCAAACAATTGAAATAAATTAGATGCCTGTGGATCAATATTTGTATAAGCATTTAACGTGCAACCTTTCACGGCACTCGGATAATTAATTCGCGAGAAACGTCCATTTAAATATTTATAATTCGCGTCGCCGCCATGTTGGATTTGTGCTCACCAGGTTACTGAAAGTCCTTTAGTTGAACATATGTTCATAGTCTCTATGAACATAAACAAATTCAGTTTGGTTGCTGTAAAATATTCATAGATATTGAGAACAGTCTAAATATTTCGGAAGCTCGCCATTTAGGATTGTTATATGTATAGGCCATAGAGTTATGTACCATTCAAGGACAATTATTGTCTAGGTTCATTATTCAAACTTTCACCTCGATCGCATGATTACGACACAAGAAATAAAAAACTTAATTTTAAAATTTCGCACAGCCGCCATCTTGAGGTTATGTAAACAATTGAATTAAATTTGATGGCAGTACATTACAATCTGAAAAATCATTTACTGTACCTCATTTCACTGCGCTCAGAGAGTTAAATCACGAGAAAAGTCTATTAAAACATTTCAAATTCGCTTGGTCGCCATGTTCGTTTTGTACTTTACAGGTTTATGAAATATACATAGGTAAACGTGTATCAGTACCCTTTATCACCGTACAAAATTGCAGGGTGATATCTGTAATAGTTTCGGAGCTATAGAATGTCAGTGAAATATTTCGCACAGCCGCCATTTTGAGGTTATGTAAACAATTGAACTAAATTAGACTCCAGTGCATTACAATGTGTATAAACATTTGCTGTACCAAGTTTCATTTCGTTTGGATAGTTAAATCGCGAGAAAATTCTGTTTAAAAGTCTCAAATTCGCTTGACCGCCATGTTGGTTTTGTAGTCACCAGGTTTTTGAAAGTCTCATAGGTGAACTTCTAGTAGTGTCCTTTATCATCGTACACAATTTCAGGGCGTTATCGGTAATAGCTTCAGAGATATTGAATGCTGGTGAAATATTTCGCACAGCCGCCATGTTGGATTGGTGAGACGTAACAAAATTTGAAGGGCACGGTCGAGGTCGCCGGGAATAGTGCTATGAGCTTACCGAGTTTCATTGAAATCGCTCCAGCCGTTTAGATTGTATTAGGGGGACACACACACACACCTCACACACACACACACACACACGGACAAAAGGTGATCTCATAAGCCTATTTTTTCAAAATTGAAAATAGGCTAAAAATAGGATAATAGTTTTTTTTACAAACAACTACGTTACTAATATTGTATCACAGGAAATAATAAGAAAAGTAAGTCGTTCATACAATTTTGTAGCCATTTATTGATACATTAATCACACTAAAAACCAAGATTACAAATTCAAAAGTTAAATTTTAAAAGTACAATATACAGAAACATTTCAAATCAAAGGTTATTTTCTGGCTTTTAACTTTGCAAATTTATTTATAATGTCAGAAAAGTCTGTGCTAAGGGTTACGTCTTTTTCACAACACAATGGCAATAGTGAATTAATTTGCTGTCAGGAGTTGATCTTTGCAAATTCTTTAACCGGGTCAAAACAGAAAAACCTGTTTATGCGGAGCAGTTGGTGACTGGTCAAGTCAGAAATATTGTAGTTGCTACCTGAAGATTAGGGAAAGTACTTTTCAAATAATTTTTATGACGTATTCATATAATGTTCAAGATTTCCATGTCGTACTGATTTTTAATTTTGGGATTTTTGGGTAAACCTTTTCTGCGTTCAGCGTTACTTAAATTTCGGCGCCCCCTAAAATTTGGCGTCCTGGGCAAATGCCCAGTATGCCCGTTTATAGCCCGGGCCCTGGTTGTAGGATCACATTTATTCATAACATATTGAAATATGACGTCTGTACGCCCCTCTTTAGAACACGACCGCCACGCGTTGAAAAATTCTTCTCGCGGTAATGCCCGCATAGTCATTGAAAATAAGAAAATAAACCATCATGCACATTCGTGCGCAACCAAACCACTACAGATCCTGAATCTACGTTAAATTTCCTATCGAATGACGTTTAAAGTTAAGTGGCACTGTGAGGCACTCATAAAGTAAATAATTTATTTAATGCAGAAAGCTTGTATTACGCATATGAGTGCGAACACATACCTCTTTTCACTATTCCATGAGTCGCAGAAGACAACACCTCGTTGAACTCACTAGAATCACAACGTTTGGTTCACTCCGACACCTCCTATCAAATGACCTGATAACTACCAGGAAGACGTTTCAGCACCTATACCGTCCCTCCTACGCACCAGACAGTGGAAAGGAAGACCGAAGGTCACCATCTGGTTTGTTCACTATCGAATGAGTCAGTTTTCGCTTTCATTTGCGGCAGTGAATTTTTTCCACCTAGATATGGGATTCGACACACTGTGCGCCGGTTACTTGGTGATGCACAGTTGTCGTCTTTCGGCCCGGCTCCACATTTGAGGCTAGACACGTCTTCACAGAGGCGGATCCAGACCTTGCAGGGCCCTGGGCGATATGATAAGGTGGGGCTCACAACAATAGGAAATAAAAAATATCAAATCAAATGGAAAATAGTTTGATAATAATAAAATAAAGAATAGTTACAATATTTTGAATACACTACAGTACATTTTTTTAAATAATATGAATGAAACCTTTAAGTTCCCTTGAAGATGATAAAGTAAACTATGAAATATTAAAACATTAGGTCTACTTTGAGACTTTTTTCCTGGCTGAAGTCTTTTATTATTTCACTGAATTCTAAACTTGCTAAACGGTCACGGGAGGTCATAGCTGCACTGAAAAAAGGAATATGAATTATAAATTAGTTTGAAAAGTATAATTAATTAATTAATTACCTTTAAAAATCCATGGCACGGGTCTCCCGGACCGTGGGGCCCTGGGCGGTCACCCTCCTCGCCCTCCCCTAGACCAGCCCCTGCGTCTTCATGACAACGTATAACCACAGTCTATCTACACAGCCGCGAAGCTTGGCTGATATTTTCCTACCGCCGCGCGCCGTGCGACAATAATGCTCTTCCGCAGCCAGCAATCATGTGCCGACTGCGCTGTGTTGGTGAATGTTATTGTTGTTGGATTTACTGTATAAGAGCCGTTATGTGTTTTACAAGAGGAGATGCCCAGTGCAATAAACAGATCAAATATTAAAAGCCATATTTCAGTATTCCTAAGTAAGCTAAGTAACCTATATGATCACTTTTCAGTCAGTCAACACGAGTGTAGGCGGGAGTGATAATTTATCTCCCAGTGCCTGAAATAAAAATACATGAATTATTTATACTGTAGGGGACCTGAGTGGGGACCCTCTACAATGTAGTGTTCAGGGGGAGGAGAAAAGGGAATTTAGGGGAATGCTGGAGATTAGCGTGTAGGGAAAGAGGGCGTTGGAGCAGTCCACGAGCGTGGACGGGCTCGAAAAGGAGAACTCCCAATTGTACTGTCTGGTGGGGTAGTTTGAGGGAGCGGTCTCGGAGTTAAGGGCTGCAAGAGGTTCTGAGCAGTTTAGCGGCTGCTACTTGGAATAATGCAAACGTGGGCGCGGCTCGCACTAAGATCGAGGCAAGTAAAGAGTGACGTGGGCGCGTGGTTGACTACAGACGTCACGGAACAATTAATTAAGTGTTCCCTGAATCCTACCGGGGACGGGGCATGAAGGGTAGGATCTTAACATAAGCAAATAAACTAGATGACCAGATACTTGTAAAAGGTATGGCTTTAATTGGTACTTCCAACTGGGAGTACTTCTAGAACTTGCAGAGCAGTTATTAAACTTGATGCTATCACAATTCAAACAATAAGGGGTGAAAGTGTGACTGTGTGTGAGGAGTGTAGATCGCTTAGACACTTACCCTTCAGCGGAGCGGCGTTCTGCAGTGGTCTGGCACAAGATGACACTGAGGCAGACTGACTTCGAGTTACCTCACCTCCACTGTTTTATAACCTTTTATTGGTGAGTGTGCATTGTCCCATTAAATAAGACTAACGCCGGATTACCCGTTATGTGGAGGACTGGGTTTGGTACTCATCGGCCAAAGTGGTCTACAACCTGACAGACCTTGCTTGCTCTGCTACGTATATTTTGAGGTTAACATAACCTGTCTTCTTTAGGGGAGTATATCAACTCTGTTGAGTGTTGACCTACCAAGCTTACGTTCTTGTCCACTATGGTAGTTGGATAGGTGTAACCTCTTCGAGTATATGAAATATGCAACTTCGATAATTAAATGAAATAATGTTTCCAAAAACAAACAAAATATAATATATTCGTAAGAATTCTCAAGGTACAGATGCCAATAGGCAGAAATAGTAGTTGATCAAAAATTCATTCATGGCGGGCGAACAATGGAAGTGGGCGTGGCATCTTGCACGCAAAACCAAACATGATTAGGGATCTCAGGCTATCGAAAATCCGAAAATTAGGTAGAACACGGTATTTAGATATTGAAATATATCCTCCAAGTTTGCGTCAAATCACAACGCATAATAAACAATTAACTAGCCTAATTTGGTAGTTTAGAAATCATCATGAACAAACAACGTACGATCGTCCTTCGTGCATTGAGCATTGCAAAATCAAGCCAAATCGGATTTATGTAGCTTGCGCAAGAGAAATTATTTCAAACCACAATAAAATCAAGCACAAATAAAATATCAATATTGTAATCAATTTAAATCAGTAGATTTCCACAAATTGACTTGAGCCCAATAACGTCGAAGTTACTTAAAACATAGTTCCAAATCGGCACCAGAAATCGCCGATAAACATTAGTTGAAGTTTTAGAAGAAATAATTATTAAAACGACGCGTCGACAAATAAAAAAATAGTTAATAGTATTAATCTTCATTACCTTCGGCCTTGGTAGCCGAGGCTCTACGAGCCAAGGCTCGACACTTCTGCCCGTGCTAAAGCCCCATCATGGAATGACAATCGTCTAGCTCTTGTCCCACCCACAACACTGAGTTCCTGGGCGCGCATGCGCACATCATCCAGAAACCACCAATCAGCTTACAGTGGCGACAAGATGAAATGAAACAAGTGAAGACACATACCGTCTTCACATGTTACCAAAACATTTTATCTGGACAAGGCCATATCAATACGGGAAACAAACAGTTCCCACTACGTTTATGTTGGCGATGAATTAACTTTAAAACGGATTTCGAAGCCTTTGGTTAAAATCTTCCTTTGACAATAGCCAAGGTCTCCCCACATACAGGACAGCTCACTTCACAATAACATGCAACATACAAGGTACAGAACTTCACAATAAAGATACAACGATTTCAATTACATGCAACTTCAAACATCGACATGCACTATTACATTTCTAAATAATTTCAGTATCATGCAGTAGCAATAGTCTACTGGCATGCATTTTCTTTTAAATTCATTTAAGGGGAAGCTAATAATTCTTTATTTCTTCTTTTCCCTAATACGGGATTTGAAAATTAAAATCTTGAGGTAAGCAACGAAGTTTTTGACGAGATACGGCGACGGCCGACAGGACACGAGGGCTCCCGACGGGCCACGGAGAGGGCCGACAGCAGGGTTTGAATATTGTGTCAATTTCAATTGGCACAGTTCTCCCTCTGCGAAAGGTCAACCAGGGGTTCAGCAGTTGATTCCGCAGGGCGCATGCAAGGCATGGGTAGGGCTCACCGACTGACAGACTGTCATGTCTGTCACAGCTAGGCATCTTCACGTTGTGGTAGCAGGCACCTCCACTCCGACCAGCAGAATGGCAGACACCTCCACCAGATGTTAGTTCGTGTACGGTAACAGCAGCTAGAGCTCATTGCTATCGCCACCCAAGATGAATGGCAACTAGAACACAATCAATACACAGCAGAAGGGAGCACCACCAAACACTGCACCATGGTTAGATCTTATCACGAGTCACCATGTCGTTTCATTCCAACCGCTAGAACGCGCACTAATCGCATAGTTTCGAAGAACTTAACTATCGAATTTCACTCCCGTGACAACTTGGTCTTTTTTCAAGTATTCTCTTCAATTGGTACTGGAGCAGGTAATCAACTTCCAGTACAACTTTCGGTCGGAAGCCTTTAGTGAAGAAATGAAATTTAACAACAGAAGGGGGCACAGAAAACGAACATCACATTCCGATGCTCGGGCAAAGAAAATCAAGTTTCCCACCAAAATCCTGCGTTCACATCCTAATATGAATTAATTAATGGGGTTCGAAACGTGCTTAAATCACATAACCTCTCAATGACATGGTGACTTTGGCTCTCAAGTTAATTAATTAATTAATTAAATTTAATAGGTACCACAATACCTTCTGGTAAGTTCCAGACAATACAGGTATATTGAATTGATTGACCTTATAGGCTCAAATACACAGGCTTCAGCATGGCTTTAAACTTTACATGTGACACTCGCAGCAGATACAGAAACGAACCAACACAGTTCAACAAGCTTACCCGCAACAACTTTTCAAAATTAAAACATCACCTCACCAGGACAACTCACACCAGAAACCCTACTTCCATGGCACGATCACAACACTCAGTCATCATAGACAATCATTAACTCCAATCAAGAGATGACCACATAAGCCATAACCTCACTTTCAAGTCACGAAACATTTCTCATTCCTCACATGCACTTTTCAACATCAGCCCCTGCGACAACACGCAACACTCACAAACAACACTTGACAACATTCAACAATTCTGCCATAACCTCCGATCATCAACCTAATCCTCATTCAACACCAAACAATCCACTCAACGCCCAGTCAATAACTCAATCAACAATTCGCTCAACCATCTTCTAAACGTCACAGTGCTGCTCATAACCGCACCATGACCAAACTTCACAGCCCATATTTCACAGGCAGCACACTCACTTCATGCACCGAACCTTAGTGTAACCAATTCTGACACACAGTCAACTCCTTAACAATCACAGTGCAACCAATCAGCACCAATCCATCACAGGTAGCAAGACTACTACCAACTTTCCAATAGGTCACTCAATGCAACCAACTTATCATCATAGGTCACTAAACAGCAACCATTCTTCACTGGTTCAATCATCCCAACCCATACTCACCATGGGTCACTTATGTAACCAACACTCACCAGGGGTCACTTAATGCCAACTAATCATATCATCACCTCGCAACAGAAACAACTACTCAGTAAGGATTTCCCATAATTCGTCCGTCAAAGCAGACAATAAAATAATTAAATTACCCCCCTTAATATCTTCTAATCTTTCCAATTGCTAAAACGAAACTGGCTCGAAACACCATCACCAGCCCGAACGACATCAATAGTCAGAAGAGCATAGCAATGTTGACATCACCAACCCTCACTGAAAGCACCAGAATCATAACAAACAGAGACTGGGTACTTCCGCTAGGTTGGTATCACTTCATCAGCAGTACCTTAACTAACTCTAACTCCCCAAAAGACACCACTGCTCAACACAGCCATGTCACCAAACAAAACTAACAAATACCAACCACAGTTAGTACGAGAGAACGAAATGTTCAACAAGAAAACCAAATATCCACACAGTATATCGAGTACCAATCAGTCAACAGGCACTCACACTCACTAAGAAAAAAATTAGCCCTAAAATAACCTTGATGAACGGACACTCCAGCCCAAGCAACATTAATGGTCAGAGAGAGCGCAGAATGCCAGACATCAACACCACCAAAAACACCCACTACTCCTGAGGTGCATGTAACACCCTAACCTCTCACCACAACAAACACACTAGCACTCACGCCAATATCATTCACACATGTCCAGGCACGTTCTTCTTCACCTGCCAAATCAAAATTTCAAAGTTTGAACTTAATTAAAATTTTCAATTTTCACAATTCACCAACTGAAGATCAAAACATCTCCACCATTAAGCAAACAGTACACCACGATCATCGCTTCTTAGCACCCACTCGCTGCTGACACCATGACCTCGGCATCACATTGCACTGAACAGCTGATCTAATAGGTACCAACCTCACAACTGATGAAACACTTAACCTCAACAAGAAGGAATCTCAATCCCCGAAACGATTTATAACCTGGAAAATTCTCCGCTGAAAATGAAATCTGCAGCTGCACCACTGCTAACCTGAAATAAAATGTCAAGAAATTTCCCATCACCGACCAAGATCAACTCTTCATAACACTGCACTCGCTGCTGTAGGCACTTACAGTACACAACCGAAGTTCACCTGCACGTTCACTGAAAGTACATAAGACCGTTGTACTACTAAAATCAGGTTACAACTCAGCACTACCCACCTGAGCACAGAGGTTTACTCACAACTAAATTGATAACTCTCCTCCAGATGACTTTAGTATCACTCGGCAATTCACCGGAACAATTATTTTCACGACATCACCTTGGCAACATTACCAGGAATAATTCAGCACGGTACAATTGCAGCACTTTTCCAATCACTCGAACTTTACAACAGCAGAAGAAGCTATGAGTTATTTGCTTGCCACTGTGCAGAAGTAAAATAGTAACTACTTAAAATAGAACACTGTATCATCTGGGCTTACCTCGCGATCTCCTGCAGCACCAACACCATCCAGATAACCAAACATAGGCCAACAGCCAAGCCAACACCATCACTTGAGAAGTCATATGCCCTTGAGTGTCAGCTTAACAGCTGATCTTGACTCGTCTCTGGCACGTACACGTACAAAAGTATGCCAGCAACGTCTCGAACCCGTACATTGCATGAAAGCAAGAACAAAATACATCCATTAGTAATAACACTGGTTAGACCCCTACCTAACTGATTAAGTTAACATTAAATGTTACAACTTTGTCCGTAACTCCCCGCAACGTTAAGTTATGTTTAACAAGATCTGCCGGCTGCAGAAAATCGAAAACCACGATCTATAGCTACCATAATTACTGTCCCATTAAATAAGACTAACGCCGGATTACCCGTTATGTGGAGGGCTGGGTTTGGTACTCATCGGCCAAAGTGGTCTACAACCTGACAGACCTTGCTTGCTCTGCTACGTATATTTTGAGGTTAACATAACCTGTCTTCTTTAGGGGAGTATATCAACTCTGTTGAGTGCTGACCTACCAAGCTTACGTTCTTGTCCACTATGGTAGTTGGATAGGTGTAACCTCTTCGAGTATATGAAATATGCAACTTCGATAATTAAATGAAATAATGTTTCCAAAAACAAACAAAATATAATATATTCGTAAGAATTCTCAAGGTACAGATGCCAATAGGCAGAAATAGTAGTTGATCAAAAATTCATTCATGGCGGGCGAACAATGGAAGTGGGCGTGGCATCTTGCACGCAAAACCAAACATGATTAGGGACCTCAGGCTATCGAAAATCCGAAAATTAGGTAGAACACGGTATTTAGATATTGAAATATATCCTCCAAGTTTGCGTCAAATCACAACGCATAATAAACAATTAACTAGCCTAATTTGGTAGTTTAGAAATCATCATGAACAAACAACGTACGATCGTCCTTCGTGCATTGAGCATTGCAAAATCAAGCCAAATCGAATTTATGTAGCTTGCGCAAGAGAAATTATTTCAAACCACAATAAAATCAAGCACAAATAAAATATCAATATTGTAATCAATTTAAATCAGTAGATTTCCACAAATTGACTTGAGCCCGATAACGTCGAAGTTACTTAAAACATAGTTCCAAATCGGCACCAGAAATCGCCGATAAACATTAGTTGAAGTTTTAGAAGAAATAATTATTAAAACGACGCGTCGACAAATAAAAAAATAGTTAATAGTATTAATCTTCATTACCTTCGGTCTTGGTAGCCGAGGCTCTACGAGCCAAGGCTCGACACTTCTGCCCGTGCTAAAGCCCCATCATGGAATGACAATCGTCTAGCTCTTGTCCCACCCACAACACTGAGTTCCTGGGCGCGCATGCGCACATCATCCAGAAACCACCAACCAGCTTACAGTGGCGACAAGATGAAATGAAACAAGTGAAGACACATACCGTCTTCACATGTTACCAAAACATTTTATCTGGACAAGGCCATATCAATACGGGAAACAAACAGTTCCCACTACGTTTATGTTGGCGATGAATTAACTTTAAAACGGATTTCGAAGCCTTTGGTTAAAATCTTCCTTTGACAATAGCCAAGGTCTCCCCACATACAGGACAGCTCACTTCACAATAACATGCAACATACAAGGTACAGAACTTCACAATAAAGATACAACGATTTCAATTACATGCAACTTCAAACATCGACATGCACTATTACATTTCTAAATAATTTCAGTGTCATGCAGTAGCAATAGTCTACTGGCATGCATTTTTTAAACTTCATTTAAGGGGAAGCTAATAATTCTTTATTTCTTCTTTTCCCTAATACGGGGTTTGAAAATTAAAATCTTGAGGTAAGCAACGGAGTTTTTGATGAGATACGACGACGGCCGACAGGACACGAGGGCTCCCGACGGGCCACGGAGAGGGCCGACAGCAGGGTTTGAATATTGTGTCAATTTCAATTTGAACATGCATAATTGCACTTTTCACAGTATGTGAGGAGCTGGCCGGGGGTCGTTGAAGTCTAAGTTGCAGGGTCATTGAAGGTTGTTGCTATGAGATGTGTAGTGGAAGTTCTATAAGGCATTTATGAGGGGATGGATGTATTTGTAGATAATAGAGGGATGAGGGTGCATTCCCCGGATGCAACAACTCTTTCGACGGAGCTAGTCATCGCCCTCGATGACGGGACGAAGACTAGGCCGTAGGGGTAGTTTTTCTAGTGTGTGTGTGTGTGTGCATGGACATGTGTTTCTTTCTTGAAGTGTCTTCTCTCTTCTTTGCTTGTCTTGGTTTCTTCTGCTCTTCTATGAACTCCCTTAGGACAGAAGGTGGGAACGTCGGTGGGGGTGAGTGGCTAGCCCCGTGTAAGGTGAGTAGTTGAAGAAGTGAACGTCTGGCATGTGGAGAGGTGGGTAGTATCGTAGATCGAAGTATGGAGGGGTCAGTGTACAGTGCCTCGTGGAATAATTTTGCCTCGGGTTTGTGTCTAGCGATGAAGTGTAGGCATTTTGGTGAAAGGGGGGGGGGGGGCAATAATTCATCCATATACAATGTGCATCATTATAACTTCGGAGCCGTGGCACATACAAATAGATATCAATCCAAACCTTGTACAATAAGAAATACAATCCATAAACAAAACATAGTGACATCATCCGCTGTAAAGTAAATATGGCGGGTATTTGGACCCTATATAATCCTTAATCATCATCATCATCATCAACATCAACATTTATCAATCTTCACCATCATTAACATCAACATCAATCATCATCATCATCAATCATCAATCATCATCATCGTTATCAACATTTATCAATCAACAATCATCATCATCTTTATCAACATTTATCAATCATCATCGTCATCAAAATCATCATCATCAATCATCATCTCTATCAACATCATCATCATCAACAATCATCAATCATCACCACTGTGGGCCATCCCAAGGGGAAAAAACATCGGTAGGGCCTATCGTACCCTCCGTCCTCACTAACCTGGACGGGATGAAAAAGTGCCCTTGGGTAGCGAAAATACAAAATATGGATATCAAAGTGAAAGAATAGATAGAATAGAAATGCCTCGGTGTGTAAGTTAAGGGGGGTAAGAAAAATTTGTTTATTGTGGGTGTAGCGTTTTTTAATGCCCCATGTTGGTAGCGACAAATGTAACAGTTTGGCTAGCCCACACTGTTGGGTGATAAATGTAACTGTTTACCTTTGCCTAAGCTATGTTGTTTTGATGGGCGCCAAGACCTCAATGCAATGTTGAAATCTAAATTTGTATTTAACAACGTCTAGCTCTGGCAGAACACCTTCAAGACACTATTCACTCAGATCGTGGTATGATTTGATCATTAACCCAACAAACAATTGTATCAGGAGAAGGAATTGGTCTATATCTAATGCTACCTACTGAAAGCAAAGATTGCATTGTAAAAGAAATGAATTTATTATATAAAACCAGTATAGCAAAATTAATAATAATAATAAGTACAAAATTTAAATTGGAGCGTTGTGATTTGAATATTACCGATAGAAAATTACGTGAAAACGGAGTCTGATAAATTGATTTTACTCTTATTTCCAAGCTATGAAGTTACTGAAATATGAAATGTAAAACAAAGAAAAATGAGAGATTGCGTATTTCTGCGTCATTTGCGCTTACCATTGGAAATTGCCAAGGCATTTCCCTCGTACTTGCTGATGCTGTGAGCTTCCCACAGTCTCCTGGACGTCGTCATCTCCGTCGGAATTTGATGATATTCTGGTAGCTTAGATAATTCTATGGTCCGTACCTCGGACCCAAACACTCGTACAACCGCACTGGTTAAGTTTTGCAAAAGTTAGTCTTCAACTCCACTGAACATCGGAGCGACACGCACTTCCAACCGTACTCCGCAAGTTCTACACAGATAGTTCCCGTTCCACGGAACATCGGAGCGACACGCACTTCCAACCGTACTCCGCAAGTTCTACACAGATAGTTCCCGTTCCACGGAACATCGGAGCGACACGCACTTCCAACCGTACTCCGCAAGTTCTACACAGATAGTTCTCGTTTCACGGCGCGTCGAACGATATATGCACACGTTGGCTCCCCCACTCTTCAGCCGGCTTCAGCTTGCGTGGTCCTCACTGATTGGTTGACCCACCGCTAGTTCCCCTCCTCTGGTTTCTTTACACTCGGCGCGCGAGAGGGAGAAGTCGTTTTCCGTTCCAACAATTCGCCTTTTCTAGACCTTGCGACCCAAGATTGCGTCATGCTTCTCGACAAGATTAAGCGTGTACTTGAAATCCCAGTGAGTCACGTCTCTCGATATACCCTAACTGACGAAAACTCCGTAAAATTCCGTAATCAGATAATTTTCTATGATATCGTCGTTCGTAATAATTTGCTGGATAGCGTTTTCTAAGACATAGAAAACCTATCTGAATGCTAATAATTTTTATAAAATGCTCCGAAAATACCTTAATAATAATTATAATAAATTAATAATAATAATAATAAATTACCATGAAAAATTCTCTTGGCTGAACAATTTGCCGCGTAAATAAATATAGAATGGCTTCCTACTGACTTATGCCAGTTGCATAAAACCCCTCGAAAAACACGTTACATATTCGCCTCGGATCATCGGATGATTTACCGTGACGACGGTCCATTATCCGATTATCCCAGACACGTTAATAAACCCCATCCAAAATACATATTACATAAATGAAATCACCCTAAATTACAGATATATACACTCATATTTTTTCTTCACGCACTTTGCGTCAAAGTTTGTTGTCACTATGGATCGCACTTTGCAACCAGTTCAATGTTTTACATAGGGAATAGTGTTCCACGGATATTTCCGCCTCTCAAATTTCTCTATGTTGGAGAAATAGACATAATTAATGTGTGAGCACTATGTATTTATGATGTCATATCACACGCATTGAAGGTGTTCTGATACATTTATATCACCATAGAACTTCTTAATTTCACTGGAGGTCCCCTCCTTATGGTGACATTTAATTCCACTTATCACTCAGCACACGATCACATTATTGTGGCAGCGCCTCGTGACCATAATACTTAATCTCTCTTTCAAGTAGATTAAATTAATATTGACTTCTGAAAAAAAAAACAGTAAATGCGCATTACATATAACACCAAATATTTCTGTGCCGTAATCGCCCTGTCTTGTTAAGTTCCCGTAGACCATATTCTACTTAATACTAGTTCTCAACACTGACCATTTCTCCTCACACAAATAATACCTTTGTACAAATTACCTTAAATTACACACTTACAAATCTTACATGGCGAGGCCGTAAACAGAAATCACGTGTGCTGATATGTATGAGTTTCATGAAGGACTGTCTCGCATTCTGATGGCCCATCTTTTATCTCGTGGACGCCTTAAGCTAACAAGCCCTATACAAGCGCTCCCCTATCTCTTGGAGATAAATGGGAACCCATCAGCGCTGCCAAAAATGGCCTTGGTGCATCGAGACAATTTAGTGCTCAACAGCATCCGACAATCCCGTCATATTTCCCTGTACCTTAAAAACTCTCATTTACTTACATACTACCCCCCTGTGCGACTTCTGATACGCCTGCCTTGAAGACCAGCTCCTCCCACGCACCAAATACCACACCTACTCATTTGATAGGCCGACTCGCCAGCTAAACACACTCACTTTATGACACATATTTTCGTAGACTATGTATATTATACGTCCCGTATAATCTGTTTCCCTCACTATTCTCCAGCACATATGCTGTTTTCCCAGTACGTTTGGAAACTATAAATGTTTCTGTGTCACCTGCTTCCAACCTTGCAAGTGGCTCCCTTTAAATGAACCTCATCACGTTGCTCTACCTAGCATATTTCTCAGTGTCTGTAACGATGCCCTGTTGCTACTGTCCACACATGCTAACCCTACTTTCTTCTCGTGTAACACCTCTACTCGACACTCTATGACCTAAAAATGTCACTTCTGACTGACAGAATGACGACTTAGACAGCTTCAAAGTGAACCCTGCCTGATCTAACTTCTGAAAAACTATATTTAAATGACGTAGATGCTCCTCAAAACTGCGTGAACTAATTACCATATCATCTATGTAAATGGTTACAAACTCTCCTGTGTCATCCCCTAATGCGATGTTTAAAGCCCTAATTAAAGCTGCTGAACTACTCTTTAACCCATAAGGTGTTCTACAAAATTGATAAAGGTTATATTTATGACTAAAAGCTGTAAATGGTCTATCTTCGTACATAAGTGGCACTTGCCAAAAACTGGAACTCAAATCTACACAAGTGAAATACTTCTTCCCCTCAAATGTTTGCATTAATTCTTCTATTGACATAGATTTCAGCTGATCTGAACTAATTCTACTGTTAACCAAACGAGCGTCTAAACAAATACGAACAGTGCCGTCGGTCTTGGGTACCGTTATCAAAGAATTAACATACGGACTGTTAGAGTGCTCAATAATCCCATCTTCAAGCATCTGATTAATTTGTGCCTCAACTGCACTCTGATAAGCGAAAGGTACAGGATATCTATGTCCTGTGAATACTGACCTATCAATAACGTTCAATGAATGTGTATAGCAATTGGCCATACCAATGCGATCCTCAAACACTCTCCTATTACACCATAACACATCATAGAGCCGAACACACTGTTCATCCTCTATATTTCCCTGAAATGCAGCCTCACGTATCGAGTCCTCTAGACTTCCGTTCGTAATCACACTGCCCACAAAACATGGAGAACCCCGCTCTACGGCTGGCGATATCTCATTTAAAGTACAAATCACACCTACAACACTACTTCTCTGAATTTGGTCATTGAACGCTACTTCTACTTCAGAATCTCCCCATTTAAATTTCAAACTCCCTACATCATAACATAAGTTACCAGACACTCTACTTAGCCACTCTGAACCCAAGATAACACTGAATACTAAATTTGGAATTACAAGGCAAATCTGCTTCTCTACATGATTATTAATTTTAATGTCTACTAAAACTTGCTTAGAAATTACTTTAGACCTCTTCCCAACAGCTGTGATAACAAAAGTGCTTTTAATTGGCATCTCCTCAAAATTTACTCCAGTTCCTTTCATTTTATCATAAAATGCACTACTTATGCAACTCTTCATACAACCACTATCAATTAAAACATCTGTGTACGCCTCGGACACGTTAAATTTAACTATGGGGCTCTTACTAACCACTTCCTGAATAATACCTTCATCATTTAGTTCATGTAATAATTCATTTCTTACATTTAGGTCATATGGTTCCTGTATAATTGTATGGACAGGGCATGCTACAGACTGAGATTCTGACCTTACTTCGCAGCCTGGTTCGCGTTTAAAGAACCGCTACAGCTGGCCGTAGTACTACTAACTACTAAACTGGTCTGGTTGTTCTGGGCTGTGTTGTCATTGTTTGGCTGTATATTACTACCACTAGGCTGTCCTCTTCCTTGACCCCTATTCTGGTTGTAATTATTGTCATTATAATTTCTCCCTTGATTTCCCCTGAAATCATTGTTTCTCCCTTGATTTCCCCTGTAATCATTGTTCCTCCCTTGATTTCCCCTGAAATCATTGTTCCTCCCTTGATACTGATTACCATAGCCATTTCCTCTGTTCTGATTTAGCTGATTATTATTATTTCTATTTTGAGCGTTGGCTCCTTCGCCACCGTTCCCTTGAACTTCCTGATGCCTGGCTTCATTAGGTCTATTATTATTATTACCCTGGTTCCTATTGAAATTGTCCTCATAACCCCCTCTCCCTAGTGCATCAAATGTGCTTAACAAATTTTCTACTTGTGATATTGTCTTTACATTCTGGATACAAGCAGCCTCCTTGATCCTATCGGGAAAGTGCCTAAGTAGCAACCTTACCACATCACTTTCCTCCTTCAAGCCATCCAGATATTTACACACTAATACCTGCCCTAAAAAGTATTCGATCATGGTGGAGCTTCCTTTAGGGTTATATTTACCACACACTACTCCCTCACGATGCTGCGACTGAATAACCTCATTCCAGAACTTTTCACAGAATTTCATTTTAAAATCATTAATATCAGTAAACTTGTCTCTGTAGACAGCAAACCAATTCCTCGTTTCCCCCACAAATACTTGTTCTAAAATTTCAACTACCTGGCACCACTCAATACTACCATTTTCCAACCTCTCCCCGAATTTATTTTCTATAGTGTTCATGAACTCCATTGGGCACCCCTGTCGATTGCTGAACTTACCCAGTTCTACCTCCCTGTGTGTGCTATTCACAAAAACTGGCCTATTCTGACTATTTTCTTGCCTGATCCTAGCTTTTAATTTTAATTCTAATTCTGCGATTTTCTCCTCAGCCTTCCTCTCAATACTGTTTACTGTTAATTTAATGTTTCCTTCTGATTCTTCTACTTTATCATATAGCTTTGCTTGTTTCTCCTCAATCTTGCTAATGCTCTCTCTATTACTCTCTCTTAAATCATTTACTTCTGCAAATATTTGCGAGTGGACTTTCTCAATTCTACCCCCCAGCTGTTCCTTAACCTCTTTAGTTGCTACCTGAATTTTGTCAATTTCTCCCCCCAATTGCTTTTTGACCTGCTGTGTTTCCAGTTGCACTAGTTCTTTTAAATTTTCAGCCTGTGTACTGATTCTAATTTCTAACTCCTCCTGTACTTTTCCTAATTTCTTGTCTACATCTGCAATGATCTCTTTAACCTTCTCTTCCATTACTCCTCTGATTTCTCCTCTAATCTGCTCCATTTTCACACTAATTTCCTTGTTGTTCTTATCTAATTTTGCATTATTCTGTTCTAATTTTGCATTTAAAGCTTCTGTACTTTCTTTATTTTCCCTACTGTTTTGTTCTAATTTTGCATTTAAGGCATCTGCACTTTCTTTATTTTCCCTACTGTTTTGTTCTAATTTAGCGTTGTTTTGTTCCAGTTTAGCATTTAAAGCGTCTGTACTTTCTTTATTTTCCCTACTGTTTTGTTCTAATTTGGCGTTTAGGGCATCTGTACTTTCTTTATTTTCCCTACTGTTTTGTTCTAATTTTGCATTTAAGGCATCACTACTAACTTTGTTCTGATACATGAACTCGAGAAGTAAAGTTTTTAATTCTGGTTGGCCGCCTACACTCCCTGTTTCAGTATCGGGATTTACATCCGCTACCCCGGTACTACCATCACTCGACATACTGCTCGTATCATCACCCTCCCGTTGATGACCACTACGTAACCTCATCTGTCTTTCTTTCTCATCCCCCATAATGATATACACTGATACCGACAAATAACCCCTAAAATACAGGCACAGAAATATATACCCTTCTCCTTCCACAAACGTTATTAGGTTTTCATCCCCACGTTGGGCGCCAAATGTAGCGTTTTTTAATGCCCCATGTTGGTAGCGACAAATGTAACAGTTTGGCTAGCCCACACTGTTGGGTGATAAATGTAACTGTTTACCTTTGCCTAAGCTATGTTGTTTTGATGGGCGCCAAGACCTCAATGCAATGTTGAAATCTAAATTTGTATTTAACAACGTCTAGCTCTGGCAGAACACCTTCAAGACACTATTCACTCAGATCGTGGTATGATTTGATCATTAACCCAACAAACAATTGTATCAGGAGAAGGAATTGGTCTATATCTAATGCTACCTACTGAAAGCAAAGATTGCATTGTAAAAGAAATGAATTTATTATATAAAACCAGTATAGCAAAATTAATAATAATAATAATAAGTACAAAATTTAAATTGGAGCGTTGTGATTTGAATATTACCGATAGAAAATTACGTGAAAACGGAGTCTGATAAATTGATTTTACTCTTATTTCCAAGCTATGAAGTTACTGAAATATGAAATGTAAAACAAAGAAAAATGAGAGATTGCGTATTTCTGCGTCATTTGCGCTTACCATTGGAAATTGCCAAGGCATTTCCCTCGTACTTGCTGATGCTGTGAGCTTCCCACAGTCTCCTGGACGTCGTCATCTCCGTCGGAATTTGATGATATTCTGGTAGCTTAGATAATTCTATGGTCCGTACCTCGGACCCAAACACTCGTACAACCGCACTGGTTAAGTTTTGCAAAAGTTAGTCTTCAACTCCACTGAACATCGGAGCGACACGCACTTCCAACCGTACTCCGCAAGTTCTACACAGATAGTTCCCGTTCCACGGAACATCGGAGCGACACGCACTTCCAACCGTACTCCGCAAGTTCTACACAGATAGTTCCCGTTCCACGGAACATCGGAGCGACACGCACTTCCAACCGTACTCCGCAAGTTCTACACAGATAGTTCTCGTTTCACGGCGCGTCGAACGATATATGCACACGTTGGCTCCCCCACTCTTCAGCCGGCTTCAGCTTGCGTGGTCCTCACTGATTGGTTGACCCACCGCTAGTTCCCCTCCTCTGGTTTCTTTACACTCGGCGCGCGAGAGGGAGAAGTCGTTTTCCGTTCCAACAATTCGCCTTTTCTAGACCTTGCGACCCAAGATTGCGTCATGCTTCTCGACAAGATTAAGCGTGTACTTGAAATCCCAGTGAGTCACGTCTCTCGATATACCCTAACTGACGAAAACTCCGTAAAATTCCGTAATCAGATAATTTTCTATGATATCGTCGTTCGTAATAATTTGCTGGATAGCGTTTTCTAAGACATAGAAAACCTATCTGAATGCTAATAATTTTTATAAAATGCTCCGAAAATACCTTAATAATAATTATAATAAATTAATAATAATAATAATAAATTACCATGAAAAATTCTCTTGGCTGAACAATTTGCCGCGTAAATAAATATAGAATGGCTTCCTACTGACTTATGCCAGTTGCATAAAACCCCTCGAAAAACACGTTACATGGGAAGGAGAAAGGAGGCATTTTTACAACTGTGATTTTAGAAGGAACGAAAGGAAAAGAAATAAAACAGCGTGGTGCCATTTGTTGCGTGTGGAACAAGGATACAGTGGGCATAAAAACAATCCAAATAATGTGCAACGGTGTCGGCCACGTACTCTGTGCCGGAATTACAGATGAGCTCTCTCTCTCGTGCCGTAGCACTAACATGGGAACTTATAAATTACGCAAAACCATTTCCACTCTTTGGATACCTTATAATTCGACCTTAAGCGCGCTAACTTATACCAGTATCTTAATCCAAAGCTAGTCTAGGCCATGGCAAACTAATGATATGTCCATGGATCGTCCCCTGTGGGAGGACGGTCCATCCTAGCGGGGAAAGTCAACCCTTACTGATAGTGGGTACAACCCTCGCCGCCGTACTCCACCTCTCATTTCAGGTGTGTGTTCCACCCAGCAGGAGTGGATATCTCACAGTTACCCCTAACCGTGGGACGGAGATGCTGTGAAATAACGGGAAAATTCAGGGTGAGGAAAAGGCGTGAGAGCTGGGGGGAGTGAGCTCTGTGTGTGTGTGTGAGAGGGTGCGACGAGCGCGTGTCAGGGCGTGGGCAAGATATATACATGGGGCTATATGCAAAATCGCCATCTGTGGGGAAAGATAGAAATCAAACTATGGGTGTAAAGGCATCTCGCTGGCTAGCTGCTGTATGGTCCTGTAAGACATGTACGAATCATCCTGTGTCACCCTGGTGACCTGTATCACCTGGTGTGTATATAATTAATAATGTGTAGAGCCATCTGTGGAGAGAAAAAAAACATACATGTATTTCATAAACATAGACCAATCATATGTGCGCTATGTATTGTCACCTGGAAAAAAATATATATCTGGGCACTGCGTGCTGCCAGCTGTCGGCGCACGGTGGATCGCCGTCTGAAAATAAAACATGTAAACAGGATTAAATGCGTATCTCGCAATTGTAAATGGTCACAACGTGTGATATCGTAATATCGAATTTTCGGGCTTACACGGCTGCGGAAAATCGCAGTCCGAGGCCGATCAATTATCGATCTCTCCCGTGTAAGTGTCTCTCTCTCCAGAAGTATAGGTGTATGTTCAATGTATCGGGTGATCATATGTCGTAGTTCATCGCACATCATATCGTAGATCATCGCATATAATATGTCGTATATCATCGCATCTCATCTCTCGTAGGTCGTAATAATAATAATAATAATAATAATAATAATAATAATAATAATAATAATAATAATAATATCGTATGGCCTCGGGTGCCTGGTGCAAGCTTTGCTATTTGACACCCAGAGGGTAGCTTGCATGTCGAATTTCGTAGTTCCTTGACTATGAGGTTAGATGTTAGATATCAAACATCATGTGTCGTATATCATCGCACCTCATCTATCGTAGGTCATCGCACATCCATCAACTTTGTCCAATACGCAGGGTGGTATCGGGACTCAGAGTGCCTATCAGGTCTTACTATAACCCTTGGACCGGCGAAATACGGAACGTCGAATGGAGCCTTATGCTAGGTACAGTTTCCTAGTGACCTTCGCCCAATTTGCAATGTGGTATCGGATCGAGTTGTACCGCAAAGGGCTTGAGGCCCGAGTGACCAAGGAATGCAGATTGTGGTGTGGGAAACTGCGAATCTGCCTGAAAGGTCTTATCCAGTCTACAGATACGTATAGTGGTGGTGGTCTACTTTACGTTGCCTTAAGGAAGTTACCTCCGTACCGAGTGACCTCCCAAGCGCATTGGTAACGATACCATGATCGTGAAAACACTGTGCAATTCGCTCGAGACCACAGTAGCACTATGACATATCGTATATCGTAAATCATATATCGCAAGGCAATACAAAGGTGTTCCCTCCCTGGGGCACGATCAGAGCGACCAACAGTGATCCATGCTTCGGCCAGGGAGAGAACCGTGGGCATGTCGCAAATCGTTTATTATCATTCATAAGTTAGTATCGTCCTCGGGGGTATGGCCAAAGAGATCATCGGTGACCGATACCTCGGCCCGGGAGATAATCGTATATATTCATCATTTTTTAAATATTCATTATTATCCATCTTCACCTGCCACTGCAGGTCTTAGCTTCGCGCAATGAAGCTTACTACTTATTTTAAAATCTAACTAAAAATCAAGTCACGTGTGTCGTCCCTGGGTGGAGGGTCTACCTTCTCCGACGCTGAGTTGGTTAATCCACCCATCGGACCATCAAGATTCCGCCCGCAGGTCTGGCGTTGTCCACAGTGGTGCATTATGGGTGGAGCCCGCCGTCGCGTCGGGGGACAGGCTAGGTACTCCCGTCAGCTTCGGTGCTTGCCCGCACTATGTCGTCGCCGCTTCGACCTTCCGTCGTTCGTCGGAGTCCATGTCATGGGCTATATTGGCCCTTAGTCCAGATCAATGCTTACCAATATTTACCAATATTTACCAATATTGACCATTATTTAACACTATTTACCATTATTCACCATTATTTACCCTTATCCTATTTTTCCAAGGAAAATAGGGTCATATCTCCCAAAGTGCATCTCTGTGCACAAACCATAAGCGTAGAGTGTCAAGCGAATGTATGTTCGTGTGGGGGCGGTATTTATTTTGGGTGGAGGGGGGTACTGTTTCTGGCACAGTACACCATATTGCGCCTGGCTGGCGGATATCTAGTTAATATCAGCTGCGTTTATATCTTGACATGTTAGTTGGTAAGTTAAGGACGTGGAAGGGTGTACTCCTGTTAGTAGAAGACTGTATGTATGTTAAAGTTTTTTTAGTAAGATGGTGCTCGGACGGTTAAGTAGGAGCAAGGAAGTGTGGTCCTAAGAGGATGTGGGACCAACGTTAAATGTGAGGAGATCTCTACCGGTGAGGGATAGGATTGTAATTGGACAGGAACTGGGCTTACAGTGCGGGAGTTAGAGTCCGTATTGCAGTAGGTATGGGCATGTATGAGCTATAATTGACATACTGTCGCATGCAACGTTAAAGATCCCTATCAGGGTACAAAATGGTATGCGGGAGAAAAAATATATAATACCTTATATAGCATAATAATGTTAATAGGGAATTTCTGTACGCGAAGCTGTTAACTTTATAGCTCCGCAATGTTGACTAACATGTAGCCAAGAGCGAAAAAACATAGGGTGCACCCTGGCGGCTGCATTACCACCATGTGCCTCGCATTAATAGGGGGATGGGGGGAATTGTGTGTAAAATGTATAGTGTACTTACTGTGTTCTGGAGGGGGAATATTGTTGAGCTTGGCTCAACTGGCTGTGAATTGTGGCATCTGGGGCCATACAACGTAGTATACTGCTGACTGCACTGTACAAGATATAACCTGTACCTATACTCTAGACAACTTATAGACTAAAACTGGACAGGTAAAGAGAGAGATCCTGGTATTATAGTAGCACTGTACTATACCTTTCTTGAATGGTCACAGGGATATGTCAGGATACCCTGTGCTTGAAATCCCACCTGTGGCACATCTTTGCGAGTGTGCTCTCAAGATAATCAATTGGTAGGGATGAGCTTGCTATAAAAGTGGTGAATCCCGATGTAAAGGTATAACGGGCGCTGTCTGAAATTTCGCGACCGCGAATGGTCTATCGGTATCGGCAGTGCTGACTGTCGCTGTGTGGGGAATATATCTGTATCTGAGATATTAGGTTGCACCTCTTTGCACCGTCGTGCTCTGAACAAATCGTATCATCTATAAATATGTGATCTAAAATGCCGTCTCTGCGGTTCCTATTGAGTATCCACTCTTGTGGGGTAAACCACCTGTAGGGGGGATATTGTTCAAACCTATATTATCCGCCACGCGGCAGTGTGTGGGAGCAACAGTGTGTCGTGCCACCCTAAACATTGGGGGGGGGGGGGATATAAATGCGAAACATGTGTCATCTGTATCTATAATTCCCAAGAGATGTAGGCGTGTAAAATAATAATTCGAGAAGGGGTAAGAGTAGTGTGGCGGGGAATGTAGATGGACCACCGTTGTGAACGATTTTTCTCGTTCCTTACTGGGATACAGTATCATTATGAAAACGTGGTATGCCTGAACAAATTCTAAATAGCGTGGACATTTATGTACATGTATTTGTGGGGAATGCCCGTATTTGCCGATAGTGGAGGGCAGTGTCCTTACGAGGGGGTAGTAAGGGCGAGTGTTTTGTGAAGAAGGGCGAAAGATATAATGGTGCGTATGTAACTATACGCTCCGTGCGTAGCACTGTTAGTACGGACATTGGGCCGTGAAATATGCGCTCTCTGTGTGAGTCAGGGTGTGTGTGTGAGGGGATGAATGCTATAAAAAATGTGGGTGTACCCTGCGATGCAGTGTGTACGTCGGGAAACAAATGTCCCATGCTCAAAGGCATTTGAACGGCACGCTCGTCTGTGACGTGTCGCTTGTGCGAAAATAATGGCTGCCCAGAGGCAGGTTGAGTGGAGGCTGAGTGACGTCAGAACTGAGATAAGCGAACTGTATGTGTAGTGTCAGATAGCGGTTATCGCTGGGCGTGATACGCTGTTCTAATTGGCTATGCCGTTCTGTGGGAGTATCGTCTATCGGCGCGCTATGCTGATTGGCCGGGAGCTATATGAGCTAGTAAAAAGAAAACGACGGTGTGTTTACGTTGCGGGGGCTTACTGTCAAACGCACGTGTCGTTTGATGACACGAGTATGGGACGCTATGCGAAACTGGCATTCGAGATAGCCTGTGTATGACAGCGAGTGGATGTTACGGCAGTGTGTCATTGTATACGCAATAGGAAAGCGAAGTATCGCTCTCCCAGGTGGGGAATGTTGGTGGGTGATAAAATGGGGTAAAAGATATGAAAACAAAAACAGGGACTTCTATGTCTGATGTATATAGAATAGTGGTAATGTATTTATGTCTGTTGCGACCCTGTTCGCGTGTAAGGCCTTTTGTGCTTTGCCGTAGAAAAATTCTTTCCGTGGTCCAGTTCCATTTACTCCGGGGAAATGCAAAAATGGTGTGGGGATCAATAATAGTTCCCTCGGGGTGTATAAACTAGGCATATTTATGTGTAGGCAGTATGACTTGTACTGTATTGCGCAAATATCTGACCGTTCGTGTGGTATCGTAATGGGCTCTGTCTACCGGACAACCTGCTGTATGGAAGTGACAGCTGTATGTTGTAGGTCTGTAATGCAATGTGTTGACAGGGGGAGTATGTTTCCTCAACGTGTATAGAATGTTTGTATCTACCAGTGCATATTTAGTGCTGTAAGGAAGAAAATCATTGGGCTTTCGTTTACCGTTTGCTACAAAACTTGGCATTGCTTCGCCCAGGGCTGATATTTACCCTATATTGTGGCCCGAGGAGGGTATGTTTTGATGTACACTGTACAGAACTCTCCCCGTAAAACGTAGGGTAGTTATGCACCATGGACGTAGTGGTTGCCGGAGTATACATACACGCTCATGGCTGGATACTTATCTTACAGTGCGTTTGGGGGCAAGATTGTTTTAATGTAAACTTTACAGTGCTTTAACCCCACTCAAAATAAAATAATTATGAGCCATGTCGTTAATGCTACACGTATATACATATTGGGATAATTATATCGGTATGAATCAACGCTTGAGAAAAAATGCGAAAGTTTAATTTGGCCAACTAATGATTGCGGCGACAAGTGTGTATCTAAAGGGTATACCTATAGTTAATGGGATCTCAAGAAGGACTGTAGGGTCCTATGTTAGCCTTGTGGCTCTTGTGAAGGTATGTCGTTAATTGATTATTTGACGTTATATCGGCATATGGTATACTATGACGAACAGTTCATAACTGGGCGTATGGATGAAAAAAAAATGATGTCCTATTCGGTCCGTTAGGGGAATTGCCCCACCCAAGTGGTCTGTGCCACGAGTCCGAACCTTCGTAGGCTAAGGAATGGATGAAATATTTAAATTTTGAGTGCGTGACCCTAATCGTCGGCTAAGGATGATGACGCCTCGTTGGAGAACTGCTTGTTATGCATGTCCCTATGTCGTTATGGTGTGGTCAATGCCACCTTTGAATAAAAAGAAAAATGAAAGATCCCATGTTAGGAAAAAAAAAAATATAATGGGCTGCGTGGATATGGACAGCGCCATATGTGGCCTGTATGTGTTGGCTGCCCTGCTATGCACAGGCTGAGATGCTGTTATAGCAAGACTGTTTCCGGTGTCGTGGATGGATCGCGCGTCACTGCTTAGAATGAGTGCGCTTTCCCTTGTGTGGGACTGAGTGAACTGTATGAGAGAATGTAACATGAATTTACAGCGTGAGATACTATGTGACCTCTGTAATTATGTCCTTACCCAATTTTCCCAGAAGTGTGTGGTCCTGATGACCTGTTGTGTCCCATTGTAGGGTTATCTGGCCTGTACGGAAGGCCGCTAAACTGTGTTATCGTGATAGTTCGTATTTAGCAGTGTGGATGCATCGAACCCGTGTTGGTTTGGTAGGGAGTTTTAGCCTATATTGAAGGATTCTAACCTGTGTTATTGTAATGGTAATCTGGACCTGTACTGAAGGCCTCTAACCTGTGTTATTGTAATAGGGAGTGTCGGCCGGTATGGAAGGCCGCTAACCTGTGTTATTGTGTTGTCCATGAGGTTAACCGTAATCTACGTTGGTAATCGTATGTTGACAAGTTATATTGAAGAAATCCTGCTAGGGTATTATCTGCCTCGGCGATAATTAAAGTTGAAGGAGGTTGTAACCTCACGTCCGTAACCCGTGCACGTCGTGCTTGTGTGTGAAGTATGGCTACGCGTATCATCATCTTTCCGCGGTAATTCTAGTATGGAGGTGTTTGTAAAAAAATGGCAGTTGCATTTTATGTAGTGTAACTAATTGTTATGCTATGGTATTCTCATCTTCTGTCGGTCGATACCTACTGTGTATACAAATATACCGTATGTGCATCGTTATTAATAGGGAATGTTTGTGCAGGTATTCTGTAAATGGATGTAAATCCTACTGAGCCTGTTTTAAACGTAAGTGAATCTTCCGTCGGTCAACTAATGGACCTATGCCTGAGTGTGCACTTTAGTGTAAAGATGTGAGGTGGATATGCCTCTCGTCAAACTAATGTGTGATCTACAGTCATTAACTAGAAGTAAGTCTTTCCGCGATCTCACGCGTGGACTCCGGGTGAATATACGGAAGGACGCATGGCTATGTAAGCGGGTGTCAGGGCACGTGCCTTACCGTGCACGGCTGTGTCCATACGAGCGTGCAAGTTGCTGAGTCAATGTTGGGTGTCGTATGACAGTATCCTGTAGTGTGATAATGACCTGGCCTGGCGGCTGGTAGGAAACATGTGTTTCACTGTACCGACAGCCCTTACTCTAGCGATTGCACTAGATCCAAGTATGATACAATTATGATATAAGTACATAGTAAAATAAGACAGTATATAGTAATACACTCTTAACAGTGAAAACATGCAACTTATAAGTAGGTAATATCTGGGCAATGTGTGGGATTGGCATCGTCACCTAGTGGTGAATATGGCCTACTAGATGCCATAGCGCGCTCGGCTCTCTCTCTCTTCGTATAGCCCTGGGTTTGATGTGTTACTACGGACGTGGGGGGATGTTGAGATACGTTTAGCTGCTACCTGTGCAGTGTGCCTCGACATTCTTACTCTCTATTTATATGCGGGTTAGGTGTCTAAAGGGAAAAAAGACCATGGAGTCTAGTTATGTAAGTTCCAATGTTATGTCCTGAGCTGGTTTCTACCGTAAGGCGTACCGCTTTTGCCCTCGAATGGCTAATGCAATTTTGGCACCGGGAATCCACTCTGGGGATGTATCCGGTGTTCGGGGCATTTGGAGGAGGGTGATTTTAGGCCCAAGCCGTTTTGGCTCCTCTGCGGGTGGAAATGTGATTGGCCAGCGAATTAGTATGGCTTTTCGGCGGACCTTTGGATCGTTGTTTGCCCGCAGATGCGGTAACGTTTTAGGGGGCAATGTAAGGGGGGAGATGGGGATGTGCCTACCGTGGGCTCATATGACGTGGGAACGTGTATTTTAAAGAGGCCTTGGGTTTACGGGCAACTGCTGAATAGCTCTAGCCAGAGCAAGTTGTTTTGCAATTATGTAGATAAGTATTGCTGTAATAGCGCCGTTCCATGCGATGGTCGCCGTCGTGGATGTGTCTATGTTATACCATGACGTGGGTACTGATGGTACATGGAGGGGTTGGCTATGGTGGTTAAACGGGGTGTCCGTGACCGTGAATGTGGGGATGATTGTTGACCAATTGGTATTTAGTATGGCCGTTATATTATCATATATTATTGATGTATCGTGGAATTGCTCAAAGTCATGGATCTGCAAGAGCATTTGTTGCGTCCAGGTAGCTGGTAAAGTGTGTGTGACGGCAAGTTCCTGCGTAATTTTGGTATCGCATGGAAACGTATGCGGGATTAGGGTGTCCACGCCTTCCCTTAATCGGCATCTACATGGGAGTTGTATTTCAATAGCCCCTGGTGGTGCTGTGGTGAGGGGGAGCAAGATATTTGTTTGTTTTTCTGGGCATTGAATATACATTTCGTGGGTGGGATTCGTGATCATGAACGTATTGATGTCAATCTGAGTGACCAGTGTACGTTGTAGCCCCTTGTCGCATTTATAGGCGCAAGATTCTAAAATCTTATTGGTTGGCGCATTATTATATAGGTGTATTGCACAGGCGGGCTGAATAGTAGCCATTTCCTGAAATCTTGGGATATAGCATAAGGCGTTAATCGGGGTAATGCAATTCTGCAGTGAATTGCCTGTGATAACCCGGATATCCCGGTTATTGACTGCTATCAACGTGGGCTCGTGTGTTAACGTACAGGTGCTATCCAACCATTTGTACGGCATGGGTACATATTGAAATAATTCCCATTGTGCGTCCTGTTCAATAATGGGAATGCTGATTTTAATTTGTATGCTATCGGCGGAGTAGATACATGAGCAGATAGGTTTTGTGTAATACCAGGTAATGTGGTCCACCGGGGTGGCCAGCTGGTATTTATACACACATCAAAAAAAGTTTTGCATCACCTCGGTTCCCAGATCTCCGGCATATAGACGTTGACTGTGTATATTGTATCAAAGATACAGTCCCTTTGACTGTTCATAGATGTCACTAAAACTGCTCAAAGATGTAAACAACCATGCATGAGCAGGGCCTATTAGACGGAGGGGGTACGACAGCCGATCAGTTCCAGTCATTCCACCAGGACGAAGGTACGCTGCTCATGTTGTCTGTAGTTCTACCATGCCTAGAACGTCAATACCGCAGTTCGATCGCGTCCGCATTGTTACTTTGTGTCAAGAAGGGCTCTCAACAAGGGAAGTTTCCAGGCGTCTCAGAGTGAACCAAAGCGATGTTGTTCGGACATGGAGGAGGTACAGAGATACAGGAACTGTCGATGACAGGCCTCGCTCAGGCCGCCCAAGGGCTACTACTGTAGTGGATGACCGCTACTTACGGATTGCCGCTCGGAGGAACCCTGACAGCAATGCCACCATGTTGAATAATGCGTTTCGTTCAGCCACAGGACGTCGTGTTTCAACTCAAACTGTGCGCAATAGGCTGCATGATGCGCAACTTCACTCCCGACGTCCATGGCGAGGTCCAGCTTTGCAACCCCGACACCATGCAGCGCGGTACAGATGGGCCCAACAACATGCTGAATGGACCCCACAGAATTGGCATCACGTTCTCTTCACCGATGAGTGTCGCTTTTGCCTTCAACCAGACAATCGTCGGAGACGTGTTTGGAGGCACCCTGGTCAGGCTGAACGTCTTAGACACACTGTCCAGCGAGTGCAGCAAGGTGGTGGTTCCCTGATGTTTTGGGGTGGCATTATGTGGGGCCGACGTACGCCACTGGTGGTCATGGAAGGCTCCGAAACGGCTTTACGATACCTGAATGACATCCTCCGACCCACAGTGCACCCATATCGGCAGAATATTGGAGAGGCATTTGTCTTCATGGACGACAATTCTCGACCTCATCGTGCACATCTTGTGAATGCGTTCCTTCAAGATAACGACATCGCTCGACTACAGTGGCCAGCATGTTCGCCAGACATGAACCCTATCGAATATGCCTGGGATATGTTGAAAAGGGCTGTTTATGGACGTCTTGACCCACCAACCACTCTGAGAGATTTACGCCGAATTGTCGTTGAGGAATGGGACAATGTGGACCAACAGTGTCTTGATGAACTTGTGGATAGTATGCCACGACGAATACAGGCATGCATCAATGCAAGAGGACGTGCTACTGGGTATTAGAGGTAGTGGTGTGTACTGCAATCTGGACCACAAATGCTGAAAGTCTAGCTGTATGATGGTACAACATGCAATGTGTGGGTCTCATGAGCAATAAAACGAGCTGAAATGTTGTTTGTGTTGATCTCTATTCCCTTTGTATTTAAAGGTTCCGGAACTCTTGGAACCGAGGTGATGCAAAACTTTTTTTGATGTGTGTATTATTGTAGCTTGTTTGCGAGTTTCGATAAATCCTCGTCGAAGGTAGTTGCATGTATGGTGTTTTGGGGAATTCTACGTTGTTGGCATAACATGATATCATGTTGCCGCTGCGTATACAGGATGGCATTGTAGATATTAATAGCATTTCCTATGGCCGTATGGACCGTGGATGTTAGTAAAATTTTGTGTGCATCCTCGTTCGCTTGTGTGATATTGGCTAGGGTTTTGAGTTGTTGTGCCATGGTAGTGGTGGTGTTGTGCATGGCATGCGTCCAGTTGTTGAGTTTAATCGTCGTTTCCGTTAGGTCTTAATGGTTCGCGTGAATCATGTCGCTGTGTTTATTAGTGTAGCTCGCGATTTGCTGGTCCGTCATATGCAACGTTTTGGGGTCCTCGCTTGTAGCGACTCCGCAGCAATACTGTAAAACAAATCCAATAAATGCTAGTTCCCTCTTGGCCCTCCACGGCGTGGGTGGTATTTGGTTAGGTATTGCCTGGAGTGGGGGTTTATCCTCGCCGATGTGAAGTGAGTGATCTATGGCCTCCCATATTAAGTGTAATTGGGATCTAAGGTCCGGGCTGTCTACGATGGGGGGTAGTGGGATGTGTTGTTGGCTTAATGGCATTTTGTAAACGATGGGTATATTGCCCTGGTACACCGTTTGCCCGTATATAGGTTTCCAGTGCACTCCCGTCGTTATTTTAACTTTGGGTTCCGCTAGGGGTTGGCTCCGTGTGGCTATTCCGCTGGTAAGGATTATAATAATAAGGTACATTATACTGATCCACATGTTTGTTCCCTGGGGATGCATCCTCCCTTGTGTTATGTACTAACGGGGTGTGAATTCTCTATAGTGGCGTTAAATATTATTAATGTGCTATTGTCTCTGCCTCCGTTATGGTAGGGAGATCTATAGGCTATCTAAGATGTGGGATTAGTGTCCCTCACTGGGGGGAATCTCCCCTTACTCTATGGGGTTGGGGAATTGAATGTCCCCGTTACTATCCTGCATAGGGCACTGGGGATCGAATTGGACGGGTAGTTAAATAATGTGGCCCCTTTCTATCGGATGGGATGGGCGTAAATTCCTATGGGGTCGCAAAATGCTTGCATCTATATAAGGGTGGCGTTAGAAATGTTATACCTGCTGGGGGGGGGGGGGGGCTTGGGTGGGTCTTACTAGATACTACCTAATCTGTACTCTGAAAAAAATCTCAATTTTTGAGTGGCGTGAGCTTGGCTTAGTAAGAGGTTAATTTTGGGATCTTGACCGCAGAGCTACGTTGTTTGTAACCCTAGGGCGTTGTTCTAAAACAACGTCACGGTACCCCTCGCCTCCACCAATTGTAGGGGACCTGAGTGGGGACCCTCTACAATGTAGTGTTCAGGGGGAGGACAAAAGGGTATTTAATAAAACACTTCTCGCATAAACGGGGGGGGGGGGGGGAGGGGGTGTCGAATGAGACACGTCTTATCAGTGTATAAATAATTATTGTATTATGAATTACACAATTACACAGGAAAATTATTTGTTAGTCCTTGCCCAATTTGTATTTGGGTGTATTCGGGAAGACCGACTGAGAAGTCATTCTATTAATGTAGACTGTTCAAATAGCAAGACAACACCTGTCTTTCGAAAGGACCCTAAAAGGTACGATTTGAGCTACGGATTTTAGGCTAGTATTATAAACCTTTTCAGACAAACAACGGAACTAGTTCTTTAGGCTAACTGGTTATAAATCAATAATAATGTTTTTGGTTTTACATCTCTTTTGTCTACTGCGGCTTCTAGAGACGCCATGATGCCGAAATGTTGCCCCGAAGGGGATCTTTAACATGCCAGTAAATCTACGACTCCCTTGCATTTACGCACCCTCAAATGCCAGCTGACTGCGCCAGGATTTGATCGCGCAACCTAGGACACAGCAGGCGAGAATGTTACCGCTGAGCCACGCAGCCAATCGAATTTAAATCAGAAGCATGTCTCGGTAGGATATCTATGCATGGCTTCAGTAGCGTAGTCAATAGCATGCTGAACTGCTACGTCGTCGGATTTTTAAGAGCTTTACAATCTTTCAGCATGCCTTCCTTTGGAGGGGAAGTGAAGCCAGCGGGCCCATGTCATAGATTTATGGCTTGCAAAAGAACCTACCACTACAATGGTAGTGTGTAGCCAAAATTTGTAGGCTATTTGGTTAGAAACGCTCTATCATGTTCCAACGTTCACCGCTGGGTGTCAGTGACATTGGCGTCTGGTAGCCAAAGTTGGAGCAACTTGAAATTGGAATTGGGGACCCTACGGGCGTTCAATTGAAATGCCCTGCTATGAGGGTAGGTTTTTGCTAGGAATTTTGCAAGGGAAGATGAAGAGAAAAGGAAAGGGAAGTGGGTTTCGGAATGAATGAAGATCAAGTGTGGGTAAACAGGACGAGAGTCCAACACTAAGCAAACAAAATAAATTTAAATGAGTTAGTGACGAGTGTCACTGCAAAGCCCATGAAACGCCTAAAGTGGGTATGGACCTGGCCGTAGCCAACGGGAAATGCGGCTGGAGCTTGGGCTATTTGCAAGCAAGTGGCGTTTGTGCTTTCCTTTCCCAGCCTATATTTGACTACTATGGGGAAGGGTGGTAGTCTGGCAAGACAAAGAATAAAGGAGTCAGGTTTAATCGAAGGTTTTGAAAGGCGCAAATAATTTGAATTGGCCATCACCCATTGAATTTTTCAGAAGTGTGAGGGATTATTTTATCAAGACACATGTTCCGAGAGAGAGAGAGAGCTGAGAGTGGTAGAGCGTTTCTTAGCAGAAGCACCACTTCAGTGGTAACATGCGTTTCGCTATACATTCGACAATTTTGACGAGTTCGCGGAAGCATTTATAAACCGATTCTGGAGCACAGAAGTTCAGAGCAACGTGCGTTCAGAAATGTACTCTCGCAAATACTCAAGTACAGGTTCAACGAGCTATTCTGAGTACTTTGCAACACAACTCTCGAAACTAAGGTTCTTGAATCCACCTTTAACCCAAGCTCAGTTAATAGAAGCCATCTCTCGACAATTTCCGGTAGAAGCCAGAAAGAATATAATATCATCTGGCGTATCCGATTTGGCAACCATGGACGATTTGTTAAGAAGACTTGACCATGTAAGTGCTCTTACGACACCTACGGTGGCCAGGAATAACAGAAATGAACCTAGAACTGTTAACACGATAGTCATGGATAGGACACAACAGACTGACAAAGTCAGGTCCGAAGAGAGGAATTATAATCGATCAGGAAATAGTCGTAACAATTACTACCAGAGAAACAATCGGCAAGATACCAGGTATAATGAATACAGGGAACAGCATTGGCAGCGTAGATATGAAGAACGCAATTTCTATCGCAGAGATAATGGGAACTATTAAAGGAATATATATAGGGGAAGCCCATATAATTCTAATAAAAGGCAATATCAAGGATATGGGAGGTATAAAAATCATAGGAATGAGGAATATGAACGTAATCGTGATAGAAGGCTCAGAGGGGAGCAAGAAAAGTCTAAGGAACCCAGACGAAGTGATTCGAGAGAGAGAAATGTAAATCAGGAAATCGAGGAGAGCAGGCCTAGTACAAGTCGTCAGGGGAATAGAGAAAGAAACCCTGACGAAAGAAAGAAAAAACTCAGTTTTCCAAACGCAAGTAAGGACTCAGATTTTAACACCTCCAGTAGACATCACGATGCAGGAATTCTAAGAAGAATAGAGGAAATTCTATAAGAAGTTAACATGAACATAATGATCCATTATTATTTAGCGTATGATGAATACAATATTATATACAATATATACAGTACATCTACCATCTCAAGTTCATAACTAGAGTTCTATGCTTAAATTTGAGAGCCAGAGAAGGGCTTCGCTTGAGACACAGTGTAAGTCTTCTATAGAGCCTCTATATGCACGTAAAGGACACTCGAATGTAATGTGGTCCACTGTCTGTTCCTCTTCTCCGCAGTCACATTGAGGTGATGCCTTCCATCCCCATTTGAAGAGAGTGGCTCCACATCTACCTTGGCCGGTCCTAATACGGTTTAGCGTCCTCCACTGTCGTCTAGGAAGGGAAAATCCATCAGGGCACTTGCAGGGGTTCTTAATGATGTGATGGTTTGGTAACGAGGATTGCAGATGCCATTGTTCTTTCCAGGCGTCCGATACATTAAAGGAGGTGTCCTGTAGAATCATTGCAGTACGCCAAGAAGGGTGTCTTGATTTCAGTCGTTTGGTTGGAGAAGCTGCTATATCAGAATGAATAGGGAGTTGAGGATTGTTTTCTATTTTCTTCCATAAGTTAAGCAGTGACTGTGATCTTCTTAGGGATGGAGGTGGTATGTGGCTTAGGGTGTGAAGCCAGTGTGTGTTAGTAGGTCGGATGCACCCTGTAATGATACGCATTGCTTGGTTCAGCTGGGTGTCTACTAGTCCAATGTGAGCACTGTTAAGCCAAGTTGAGCAACAATATTCAGCGACGGAATAAGAAAGTGCAAGAGCAGTGGATCTCAGGACTTGAGCATTAGCACCCCAGGATGTACCCGCCAGCTTTTGAAGGATGTTATTCCTGGTCTTGATCTTGGCTGACACATTGCAGAGGTGATTCTTGTAAGTCAACGACCTGTCCAGGGTGACTCCCAGGTATTTTGGGTTACTACAGTATTGTAGATTCTCTCCTCTGAATGGTATGGTTGGTTTGTACCCAGAACTTCTATTCCGCAAGTGGAAGGTAGACACAACAGTTTTCTGAGGGTTTAGTCTAAGGTTGTTCTGACGAAAGTAGCTGTCTAGGATCTTTAAGTCTGATGTAAGCATCGACTCAGGCTCGTCGAAGCGTTGGTGTTGGGCGACCAATGCGATGTCATCTGCATAGATGAATTTTTTTGATTTCGTTGCTGGGAGATCATATGAGTACAGGTTGAATAGTAGAGGGGCCAATACAGAGCCCTGAGGGAGTCCACCATTTATCCTATGTACTTTACTCCTGGAGTCTTCTGAAAATATCTGAAAGTACCTATTACTCAGCATGTTACTGAGTAATGTGGTGAGTTTCAGGCAAGGGATGATGCTGATAAATTTAAGAAGGAGCTTATCTTGCCACACGGTGTCATATGCAGCTGTCAGATCTAAGAAAACCCCCGTGCTTACCATTTTGTTCTCAAAGCCATTTTCAATATGGGTAACTAGTGCTAAAACCTGTTCATCACATCCACGTCCAGGTCTGAATCCAGCCTGCTCGACTGGAATATGCTGATTGATTGTCACAGAGATCCTGTTATGTATCAGCCTTTCCAGGAGCTTCATTGTGACACTGAGGAGTGCTATTGGCCGGTAACTCTCAACTTTTGTTGGGTCCTTAGATGTTTTTAATACAGCTACTATTTTTGTCTTCTTGAAGAGTGAAGGTAGGTGACCTGTCTCTAGAATGTTCGTGAGGAAGTTAGTAAGCCATTTGACAGCAGCTGGTCCAAGATGTAGAATGAACTCTGGATATATTCCATCAGCACCTGCCGCTTTCCCAGGTTTTAAACTTTCTATGGCCTGCTTAGTTTCTTGTGGTTGAAATGGGACAGAGAATTCAGAGGATCGCAGAGCCAAACGTTTCTTTTCCTTGAAGAGTTGCTTTACGTGTCTTCTATGATGCTTTTCAACTGAAACCTTTGAGGTAGAGATCATATGCTTGGCCATGTCATTTAGACTGATGCTTGTTTTTGGTCTAATTTTGCTGTTTGATGTGTCCAATTTCCTGATCAGGCTCCAAGCTTCCCTGCTGGAGTGAGTGAAGTCTAGTGACTCAACAGTTTCTTGCCAAATTTTATTCCTGTTTTCATCTAGGGATTGTAAAAGTTCAGAAGCTGTATTTGGATCACCATTGGCCTCGAATTCTTTGAAGAGCCTTTCACTTTCCTCGTTCCACCCGGGGATGTATTGTTTACGATATCCTCTTGGGATACATCGTTTTGCTGCACTTTTAACTACACCGATGAATCTGCTGTAGTTGCTATGGATAGGTCTTATCCATCGCAGGTTGGAGTCAATCTGTTTAGAAAATTCATCCCAATTGGCTTTTTTAAAATTCCATCTCTGTTTCGGGCAGGAGTGAACAATAGGCACAAGCAATCCAGACTGGAGAATTATTGGTCTGTGCTGACTGTGAGGAAATTTGTTGAGCACTGTGCGTCGTATGTTGCTAAGTGGGTGTTGTGACTGCGTTACAAAACAGAGATCCGGGGTGTATTCTTTGTTCCATCGTGCAGAAGAGAAGGAAGCCTTATCCTTGGCATCATAGATAAGTTTAAGGTTTTCAGTTTCCATCCAGTCAGTAAGCTTTTCCCCATTTCTGTCGTTCTCCTTGTATCCCCATAGTGTGTGATGGCTGTTAAAGTCCCCTGCAATTATACTTGGATTTTGCATAGTTGGAATTGGCGGAGATGGCCAGGAAGTTCCAGGAGGTTTATATACGTTGACTACTGTCCAATCACAGACTTTGATTGAGGTAGTAAATATTTCATTATCTGAGGAAGATGGCAAGACTTGATAGTGTATGATATCGCTCCTCACATAGGTGGCAATCCCGTACTTCGCATGGTTAATTGCGGACACTAATTTAAATCCTGGAATCTTCCCTCTGGACTGCAGTTGGAGATCATTTTCGGTGTGGGTTTCTTGAAGCAGGATGATGTGAGTCTGATGTTCTTTGAGAACCTTTGCTAGGTGTTCACACTTTGCTCTGCTAATGCCTTCGACGTTAAGCTGGCATATCTTCAATGAAGGGCCAATGTTACGAACTTGAGGGCCCTGAAAAGGGCCTCTAGGTGTGTTTCTCCTCCATTTTCCTTGACCGAGAGGTCGTTTCCGACAGTTCGGTCTCATCTTATCACTGTTGCTTTCTTAGCACCACCCGGGGGACACGTGTAGGGCAGAGTGCTGGTTAAACCTACGGACGTGAAGCAACGTAGACCCCCCAATGATCCATTATATATATATGTTAAGGCTGTACTTTCCGAGTATTGGCGAGCACGCACGAAGTCACCCGAATAAGGCTCCAACATGGCGTCCATTGACCCAGTTTATTGATCGTTCACCAGGATTACATTTATCAGTAATAAGAAGAAGCGAGAATAACATGCAAGATTTGCAGTATTATACAAGACTGTAGACATGATATGTATTTTGATATATATACATATTAATTAATTTTCTGAAACATTATAAGTTATGGATTACATCCACCAATGAGAGATCAGTTCGATCCTTGTCACGCCGTGGTGGGGGTAGCAGGAGGCTACTTGGAATCATTCCCACACAGCTGTGAGCAGACAGTTTTTCATAGTGCATGAAAACACATCCTGTATTGGAAACTTGAGAGCGCGTTTCGTAATTCCAGTGCGACGCGATAAATACATCACTTTGATTCCTATACAGAGCCAGTGTCGATGGACTCTGTTATTTTTTTTTCACAAGATGCAATCTTGTCTAGAATTACACGCGAGTGGAACTTGCGTTGTTCACCGATTAAGACACACTCTTATTAGACTGTGTGGACTTTAAAATTATACCGCTACAAGGATGAGCATTATAAGGAACTTTAATTACAGTATGATAAGCTGCTAGTAACGACAAGTGAACTCCATTTTTCAAAAGCAGTGCCTTTCACTATTGTATCGACATCGAATGCGCAGCAATGCTAGTGAACTTTAAATATTATTCCCCATCTCGAACAGACAGATTCTTTGACAAGATGTCGAGAGGAATAATTATAGTACTGTTTATTTCTTCAATATGGCAGGTAAAAACACAGTAACATGAGCACTACTGAACCGGCATAGTATCGGACGTTTCAATGAATAATTGCCATTGATCAGGTGATGACTGATACTGATTGTGCGGCCACTTGTGTCCAGCGTTTTAGTAGTTCTGAATGAAATATGCATGGGCAGTCATCCGTGTTCCGGTTATTGACATTTCGGTTCGATATGAATATCGCGATACTACGGGGAAACGAATTGTTTACTGGGAGATGTTGGAGACTTGAAGCAGCGATAACCGACTATTCATCCAGGAGAACGTGTGGAGTGGAGTGGAGAAGGTGTTCTCTGGTTCGATTCCCGACGACCTGGGGAGACCTAGTTACTGCTACATTTGGGGGAAAACGTAATATGCAGGGCATATTAATACTCTCATTTGGAATTTCAGCAATCAACAAGGTACAGCACACATAGTCTCGTCTTTAGTAGTAAAGTGTAGATATTTCAATGCTAATTTCTGCCATTATTTCTAGTGTATTTAGTTTTGAGTAGTATGTCGAACTATAGAATTTAGACATGACGTTCTAATCATGACTGATTTTATAATCGACAGGTTTTAGACTCTAATAAGGAGTGCAACCATTTTCCAACTTGTATTTAAATGTGTTTAAGTAGATTTCATTGTAAATTCGGTAATTATTTCTTGAAGCTTTCTTAGTGTATTGAAGAGGAATTCAATAGGCACATTTGTGATTCAGCGTAGTTTATCAACGTGGTGAACTCGTTTATATGTCAGTTTGTGACATTCCTCGCATCGGTAGACATTGTTTTTGAGCTACATTTTCCTACTGAATTCTCGAATATTATACGTTCGTGTGATTCGTTTCAGAATGCAATACAGACTTTGATAGCTAGTTATAAGCTTTGTGAAGCGTTTTTTTTTTTTTTTTTTTTTTTTAGAGGAGTTTGATCCTTCGCTTATGATAGGGACCATTCTCTGTGCTTTTGAAGGAAAGAGACTGGTAATGTTTTCTAACCGATCTATTGCGCTAATTGCTATGATTACCATGTCCGGCGGTGTAGAGACATTACTTATGTTTCTAGAATTCATTTGTGCAGAGGTGTACCAAACTTTGGCTAGGCAAACTCTTTCTTCGTTTATTTAAAGTGCGATTTTGATTCACGTTAGCCTCACGTATTAAGGCTTAGTTGAGATCCATGTTTGATGGAATTTATCATTGTATTTAACTATAGTCCATTGACTATTGGTGATTCTGAAACAACATTTACATTTTTAACCAGCGTATATCCCAGATGTAATGAATGTATAAATACACTCTGATAAAGGAAAATTATTGTAATTTCAATCTCTGAAAGCATAGGTGTTGATTCTAAAAGGATTTTTTTTATTATTGAGAGAATCCAATCTACATAATTGAAAAGAAATGTATAACTCTGTATAAACTCTAACAACGATGTAGTAATAACAGTAATCAGCTGAGAATGAAATGTAAGAAAAACATTCGTCGATCACCAATGAGGGTGACCAATATGTGTTAATATATATGTGTTCATGACATATTAATCTTGAAATGAGTATTCAGGGGAGTACAAATGTATAAGAATAGAGCCGTGTGGAGGCATTAAAAATGAAATAAATATTCGATTGAATATTAAAAAGTATTTCATGGAAACTAGTTCTCAATTAATTGTCATTGTGTAGTCAATTATAATTTGACTTACTTCCAAGATTAATTCAGCGTATCACTACAAGCGTTTTTTCCGTTGTTTAGAAGCATGCAAGCTATAATGTGAGAGATTAATACATGTGTTGAATGATATCAATTTTAATTATTCTGGATTTAATCACCATGTTGACAAAGATTTTACAGTTATCCTAATCAGTTATTTTTGATGATTACAGCTATTATTAAAGTAAAGTTAACCTCTACAGAGCTTTATCGCTTGGTCGGAGAGGACGAATTTAAACATTTTCAAACTTATGAAAATTCTTATTCTAATGGAAGGATGTCAAATCGTTGCTTGCGAAATTGGAGAAAACACACTTGGAGTGTGCCACATAAAGTGTATATTAGTGTAAATTTTGTATATAAGTGATACTGCAATTTGTGGGATTAATATTGACCTACACAAACGCGGAATTGATTTTCGATAATGGTATTAAGGCATTACTTGTGTCATAGTAGGCTGTTGATTTAAACAGTGTTTAACTGAATTAATTTTTGTTTTTGGGAATACAGTTTGTCTAGTGATGACTAGAAGATGTATTCAGGTCACATAGATTTCAGCTTCCAGTTGAAGCTGCAGTTGCTTTTCATTTCTTGTTATGTTGTTATAGCAATTTCTGCTATAACGCCTTTTCTGAATAAATTTTGGAGAATTTCATTTTAATTCTTTCAGAGTAATACTTTATAGCTGCGATAAGAGGTCACGTTAATGAGACCACTGCAGGGCTTTCAGTGTTTTTCCACGCTTTGGAGATTACGTTTTTACGTTGTTCTTGTATTCTTTTGAGCTAGATTTTCTTTCTTTGCCATGGTCTTTCTTAACGTTCCCTCAGTTAGGTTAGCCTTGTGCCCCATTATCCCCGTCTCTTGTTGAGTAGAATCTGGGTTTTTTTAGCCGGGGTTTTCAGGTTCTGAAATCCAGTTACCATCGAGGGATATCAACAAGCTGACGGTAGGTATTTTCGGGTAAAGTACATTAACAATATTTGTGGGATCGTTATTAAATTCTTGAGCATGAGATCGCCGTCAGCCGAGTTTGTCCAACAATTCCTCGAATTACGGTTATCTCCCAGTTACGAATGAACGAAATTTGTCGCATGTGTAGTGTAAGCAAATAAACCTATTTCCGACTACATGTATTATTTGTAACGTAAAAAGGATTTAGTAGTTGACAAACATCTTCGAAAATGATATTTTAGGCGTTCAGGGCTATGTTAATTGCAATATAAAGCACAGGATCTTGTTGAAAAAATTGTATAAACATAAAACTGAGTAGCCTATTGTATAACTCATAAATCAACATGATACATCGTGAGAGGACATGCCCACTTTTGCTGAGACTTCTGTAAATGTCTTCTCTGGTTGAGAGATACTCAATCTTCATGTTGGTAGCACAGATAGATTCGAGTTTATTTTGTTCCTGTCAGGGGAACAGGAATGTTCTATATTTACAATTCCAGTCAAAAATTAACTTCATTTTTTACAGAACTGTTTTTTGTTTTTGTTGTCTTTTGTGCATATGTACTATTCGAAAACTTCTGGACCAAAATACACGAAACTTTTCTTGTTTAATATTATCTCATTGAGAAATGGAAACACTTGTAGAGTTGTTGTTAATAATTCATTTGAAGGACTTGAGACTTCTTGGTCATCAGCCCCGTATAGTTGTGTGTGTGTTGCAGTTCTCTGACAACCTGTATTGCTGTGACGACTGTAGTAATGTGTGTAAATATATCAGGGACAGGGATGGGGTAGATGCTCCGGGACTTGAAGTAAGACACAATACCGGCAATTTCCTGTAGAGAGTGTAGAAAACCCCAGGGAAAAACCACACTCAAGATAACCCCTGTCAGCACCCGTATTGGAACCAAAGATATTCGTACTTATCATTTAGACTTTCACGGCCCGTTATATTATTCATAATGTTGAATTTTGGGCTTATGCCGTGTATTATTATATTAAAATTCGACGCGTTTCGAAAGAAACCATGTCTTTCTTCGTCAGGAATAATCTGAAATACGACAGAAGATTGCTAAGAGAAAGCAAAAAAGAACATATAAACGGTGCCCAAAGATGAACGCCATTATAGCCCCATGTAGGGACAACGAAAAGCAGCAATGTATTACTTTCTCAGGGTTCTGATAATAGGTAGCCTGGATTCACTGAGATTGTAGCCGGTGTCGCGGCTGAAATGATATGGGTGTTTACGTATTTCGACCGCCTCCCTGATGAATCTGGGACGATATTTCTTTATAAGGGGAAGAACATCCACTCCTTGGAACATGACATCATGGTCAGGTGTTAAAGCATGATCATCAACAGCTGATTTATCAGGTTGAAGGAGCATGATACATCTATTATGTTCCTTAATGCGAGTGCATATTGTTCTCGAAGTCTTCCCGATGTAAACCTTGCCACAAGTACAGGGAACTCTGTAGATACCCGGTTTGCAATTTAGTCAAACTGTCCTTAGTTGGTCGCAGGAGTTGTCTAATCTTAACGGAAGTTCCAAATACAGTCCGTATGTTGTACCGACGTAGGATTTTAGCAATACGATCCGTCGTGTTATGTATGTACGGTAGGTAAGTAGTTCCTCTTACATCTTTTTTTTCTCAACTGACGTCCTATTATTATTTGTTGGTTTCAGAACCATATAAATCAAAGCCTTGCTATAACTGTTGCTCTCAAAGGTGGTTCTCAAGGTATTAATTTCTTCTTGTAAAGAAGACACTTCACAAATCCTCCTAGCCCTGGTAGTTAGAGTTGTAAGGATACCGGTACCATGTTTCTGGGCAGGGTGATGGTGAGAATTTGCGTTGAGATAACTATTGGAGTGTGTTGGCTTACGAAAAACGCTGTGTCCTATAGATCCATCCTCTTTCTTGGTGACGAGAACATCTAAGAAAGGTATTGTGCAGTCAGATTCTTTTTCCATGGTGAAACAAATAGAAGGGTGCTGGAGATTAAGGTGATCCAGGAAATGACTAAGATTTTCCTCACCTTCCGTCCAAACAACGAACGTACCATCCACATAACGCCACCAAATCTTCGGTTTGAAAGGAGCCGACGACAAAGCTTTCTCTTCAAAGTTCTCCATGAAGATATTAGCCACAACAGGAGAGAGAGGACTACCCATGGCCACACCATCAGTCTGCTCATAAATATTCCCATTCCATAGAAAGTAGGAGGAGGTCATGCAGTGATAAAATGGTCTTGTGATGTCTTCAGTAAAAAAGCCATTAATGAGAGACCCCAACAATAGGTACTCTCGGAAACAGAGACATAACGTCGAGACTCACTGAGATATCACCCGGCGGAAGTGTTATAGCTTTCAACTTTTCAACGAAGTGTGTGGAATCCTTAATGTACGAAGGCGTGTTACCCAGAAGTGGCTGAAGTAGTCTACCTAAGTATTTGGAAAGGGCATATGTAGGAGAACCAATCGTACTAATAATAGGTCTAAGAGGAACACCTTCCTTATGTATTTTAGGAAGACCATAGAGTCTCGGAGGAATAGCATCCCTTGGAAGGAGAGTCATCGCTGCATCCTCTGGAATAGAAGATTGCTTGATCAATTTGACGGTGACATTTGAGAACCCTGAGAAAGTAATACACTGCTGCTTTTCGTTGTCCCTACAAGGGGCTATAAGGGCGTCCATCTTTGGGCACCTTTTATATGTTCTTTGTTGCTTTCTCTTGGCAATCTTTTGTCGCATTACAGATTATTCCTGATGAAGAAAGACATGGTTTCTTTCGAAACGCGTCGAATTTTAATATAGTAATACACGGCATAAGCCCAAAATTCAACATTATGAATAATATTCGTACTTACTGCAGGTGCCCTCGGCCAAGGTGCATGTTTGACGAGCGCGGCTAAGCCGCGGGACGAAATGCTTGTAGAGTTTGGCTTGAGTAACTATTCTACGACTACAGTAAGGCATGGTAAACACTGCCAACATCTAAGCACTACTTTGACAAACATAAACGGAAAGAATGTAAAACCCAATTACATAAAATGTATTTCTCCTTGTGTCTTGTGCATTAGAACGCAGCTTGCAAACCTGCAATTCACAAAGGATTCATTCAGCATTCATAACGGGGTAAATCTATGATCAGATCTTTCCATGTTAAAGTAACTAAATTTGAATTCTGTTAGAACCTGGAAGTCTTTTATGAAGATTAGACAACTGCTGGTCATCTTAATTGTTCTTCTCTTACGGTACTCAATTTGTGCAATCTTTTTCTTCAAAACTAGTGCTTCTGGCTATATTTCAATACATGTCTCAGCCACTCCAGAACCCAATGTCCTTTACTGTTATCTTTGAAGCTCCAACAATGCCATCCTCACCTTCTCTTACTCACAGAGGATATTGTAGCACCAGTGACAATACTATTTTTTGGGGAGGCATTCCAGAATTCCCTGATCCTTGGGCTGAATATTAATCTACAGGTATTTTTTTTAAAACCAGAGAACCAATTCGATGGAGAAGCGTTGAGCCACCGTGGTTGAGCTGAAGGCAGCGCGTTGCCACGCTTGCTGCTGACCGCACCAGGGTTGCAAGATTCCTGAAAAATAAATAAGGGACAGGTGTGTTGCCGAGAAAATTGATGCATGACCTAATTAACAACTAGTCAGTGAACTTCCTTAAAGAATTATTTTGCAGAAGTTATAGCCACTTAACAGGGCAGTTTATTAATGAACAATACATTAGGTCTATTATTATTATTGTTGTTGTTGTTTTAAGGGGAGGAACTACGAGGTCATCCGCTGAAACTAACCAGGAAGTCTTTTATGAAGATTAGACAACTGCTGGTCATCTTAATTGTTCTTCTCTTACGGTACTCAATTTGTGCAATCTTTTTCTTCAAAACTAGTGCTTCTGGCTATATTTCAATACATGTCTCAGCCACTCCAGAACCCAATGTCCTTTACTGTTATCTTTGTCCTATCCTTGCCGATACTACTTCATTCATCATATTTTTCGTTACTCTGAACAGATAAATAAATAAATAAATAAATAAATAAATAAATAAAAGTTTCTTCAGTCTTTATACGAACGAATATACCAGAGTAAGTAATCTTAGGAATGAAAACTTCAGACTGAAAAACTCAAAGGGAACTTTCTGAAGGAAATAGTATACCAGAAGTGTAAACATAGACGCATTTCTCTTGAGTTTCAAAATGCTCGGGACAATTACCTACCCGGATATGAATTGTCCGGCATGCGGGATATTTAGCATGAATACGGGACTGTCCCGTAAAACCCGGGACGTCTGGCAACCCTGGGCCGCACCTACTGGGTAGGTTTTGGACAGGGTTAAACACTACCCCCCAAGGGAAGATGAAGAGAAAAGGAAAGGGAAGTGGGTTTCGGACTGAGGAACAAGTGTGGGTAAATAGGACGAGAGTCCAACACCAAACAAAATGAATTTGAGCAAGTATTTAGTGACGAGTGTCACCGCAAAGCCCGTGAAGCACCTAAAGTGGGTATGGACCTGGACGCAGTTAACGGGAGATGCGGCTGGAGCTTGGGCTATTTGTAAGGAAGCAACGAAAGTACTTTCCCTTCCAAGCCTATATTTGACTACTATGGGGAAGGGTGGTAGTCTGGCAAGGCAAAGAATGACAAATTTGCTGTATATCCTTTCAAAGGAGTCGGGTTTAATCGAAGGTTTTTAAAGGAGCAAATAATTTTAATTTGCCGTGATGTTTTTAGTTCTTGGAATTGTAGAATTTCCAAGGAGCGATCGAATGTTTCCAGGAAGGGTAGCGATGAAGCAGTTATAGTGCTTTTGGGAACAATTTGATTGTTTTTGAAAATTTTGTGGTCTTAAATTTTGGTAAGAACACCAATGGTTGCATTCAAGAAAGGCTAAGCTTTTACCCAGCAAAGCGCCGACTAAAAGTTTAGACAAGAAGAAAAACTTAAATTTGGAAAACCAACCATAAGTTATAGAGAAAATCTCAACAAGCAGGAAGCTGGTGGAGCTAGCTATACTTGCCTTACTGGCTAGTTAGAATTAGCTAAGAAAGCTAAGAACGACTTTGAAAATGTTTTTGCGGAGAGTTTTTGTTCAAATGCAACGAATAGTGGAACTTTTTTTTAAATTTGATGCTTGATTTTCTTAACGCGAGCATGAGCTTTTGGGTAGAGTCAGGGGAAGTAGGATCCTGCCTAATCGTTATTTTATAGAAAATGATGAAGCAAAAGGATATAGTTTGATTTTTTAACAATGCGTAGAAATATGATAAATTTAACAAATATAAAAGGTGCAATTTGATTTTTGAACCTTTGAGGTCTCAGACCTCTAAAATTGTTGAAGTTTGCACTTGGTAATTAACAAAATTTGGTTTGGAACCTCTTGTAAACACTAAATCTGCATAAGATTTTAAAATAGTGCTGGGATTAACAAATTTAAAGTTCAACAATAAATCAGGTACGATATATGTACTTTGAGAATTCCTATATGGAAGTTCTAAAAGTATGAACAAATAACAATTCGAAATTATAACAAAGAGAGAGAAAATAAGAAGAAGTTTCTATAACTTATTGTATTTAAACAGGGATCACGAGGAAAATGGGGCCAGTACCCTTTCGTGAAACCTGGAAAAGGAGAGTTAGAAAACTCACTTATGAGTAGAAAATAGAATTCCCCAATTGAAGAGGGAAAGAATTATAATGTGGACTTGCCACAGATAAGCAGAAGTTAATTCGTTAAATGTGAAACAATGTTGGGAGGGCGCTTGATAGCAAGCGAGGCCTCTTAGAAATTGACATAAGTTGTAGTTTAAACAGCTAGGTACATCAGTTGACTTAAATTTAAAGCTTAATTAGATAATATTAGTAAGGTGTTTAGGAAAAGGAAATAGGAACTTTAGGAGAAAGTTTTTGGCCGTATTTATTGCTTTCGTTCGAACGCGACATGGATGGTTGTTGACCGGGCACTGTTATGCACTGTAGTCCGTTGAAAAGTTCACCATTGCAACACGGAAAGTTTATAAGACAAAAAGTTATTGTAATTGTGGAGATCAATAGTTGAATTTTAGTTTGAGAAAGTTTATTGCGTTGTGACGTTTATAGACTGTAGTTGAATGCAGAGGACAATATCCAACGAAGGAAGACAAATTATGCTGATTAGAGGTATTTTCAGCATAAATTCCTCAGTGAGGAACAAGCGTTTCCATATTTAGGTGGAAAGTACTTGACGGTATTACTTGCAAAAATATAACGTGCTGTAGAAAATTCTAGAGTTGTGAGATCTGTAGAATTGAGGTGGTCAGTTTCAAAACGACCTATGTCCACCTTAGGTCGAAATTTAGTTTTGTTTTGTTTCAGTGCATTCCTTAATCTTCCCTATACATAATACTACCATCACTTTGCATCAAAACGTTCTAGGAACCACCTAAAATGCAGTTTAAATACAGCTATTGGAATCAAAACGGCTCTTGTCCATAGCAAAATGGCTGCCTTATAATACATCCATGTTGAGATCAAAATGGCTCATCTTCCCATATGACATGAAAAGCGTCCAGCCTCTTAGGTTTCAAAATGTCTCTTGTCCGTCTGGTAAGTTGCCTAGAGACCAAGGAGAAAGAGCACATTTAGATATAAATTTAATTTGCTTCTCCTTGTATAATGGAAAATTTCAAAGTGGCAGGCCTGATGATCATCTACAACGGCAATATCTTATTTTCTAACGATAGGTTATGTTTGTACACATGTTTGAAAGATGATCAGTACTATGCTCTGTATTACCAGTAATTGACGCTGATGTCTGTCAAAGGTAGCACGTGGGATAATTCTGCGTTGCCACTGAGACAGGTCATAACTCATAACATTCCAAGAGACTTGCAGGAAGACACAAATACTGGGGAAGTTAGCCCCCCTGCCTGGCGGTGTAATGACAGTGACGAGTCAAGGCACAGTAGAACACTGTGTCAAACCATGTGCTCACTGCTGTGTCTACATACTTGTAACACTGCTCGCTGTTGCCATGGATACCATTGCCCCTCTCGTCTCCACTCCTCACCTCACCCTTCAAGCGTATGACAGCCTTCACCGTTCACCTTTGATAAATCAGAGTATAGCACTTTTCTTTCGATTAAGATCTTCAAATAGAAACTTTTGAATCCAATATTTGTTGGAATCTTTGATTGATATGGTATGAGGCAATACAGTTGCAATTCTTGAACTTCGTGATATTGACACAATATGTTGGAACTTCATTATGGTGTTCGGTGGGAGGTAAATCCTGATTTGCAGTTCTACAGTGCTGTACTTAATCAGGATACAAATGATAAAATGTCAGAGGATGAGTTGGAGGGAGGTATGATGGAGGATGCTGATGAGTTGTAAGGATTGGAAACTCACTTTCTAAGTGTTAAACAAGTATTATCAAATTTAGCCTGAACTCTATTCTGAGAGTACCATACAAACTGATATATCTCACTTTTGTATGCCTATTCAATTAATAAATTCAATTGGGCAGAATATCCCGCGGAGGTGAAAGCTAAGTTTTTATAGACAGTGGGTTTAATAAGACTCCCACGGTGTGAGAACTCATTCCCAGATAATCAGTACAAGAAATACTTTTTCATTTAGAAAGCTAGCTGAAGTAGCCACAAATAAATCAAGAAGATCTTTTGAAGGCAGATATTGCATCACATATAGCAATTTCACACTGTCTATAAAATTAGGTTAAAAACATTTAGCTGTTAAAACCAATTAAAACATGGTAAAACCATTCAAGATTTACTTAGCTCGTTTCTGAAGAGTAGGCGATGTTCCTGGTGACGGTTGGTTTCAAAATCCAAACATGGCGTCTGATTTAAAAGATGTCTCTCGAGGAGAGGAGACAAGCTCGGGAAGAGCTTCGACTCTACGTGTAAACGTTTGACACACAAGTGAAGACCGCTCAACGAAGCACAGAGGTACCAAGGAGGGATGGGGGTGGGGGAAAAACAAAAGGAACATACATATGAAATACCAACTTTAGAAATAAACTAAAAGTAATCTCCAAGGAGTTGATAGTAGGCGTCAATAGCGAAGCCTGGTGGAAGGGTATGTTGTAGAAGTCCTCTTGAGCATGGAGATGTTAGCTGAAGATAGCGGCGACATCTTGTGGCTGGATTGGGAAGGAAACCCTCTTGAGCATAGAGATGTTGAGTCACTTCAGCAGTTAGCCGCTAGATGCCGCTAGGTTCATCATGGAAGTTATATCTACAACAAACTTTTAAACAGAGTGAACAAGGTGCGCAAATAAAAGAAAAGATAAGAAATCACTGTTGGTGTTTGAGAAAAAAAGGGAAGAAATAAGTTAAGCAAAGAGCAGCGAAGGCTAACTCTGTCTTACCGTGTATTCCAAAGAATACACCAAGCTGGGAGGGACAAACACCAACAGAGAACAAGAAACACAATGTTAATGATTCAAAGGTAGGGGGGCAATTAAAGACAGTGGTCTTGTAATATGCCCATTTGTGGTCAAGGTCATAGCTACCCTGACTCTCCCATCCCTTCACGGGTAACACTCGGTCACTCTACCGGAGATCCAGACCAAGGGAGGGGAAGCTTCTTTAACAAGGACCAAGTCCCCCACTTTAATGTCAGGATTAGAAAGAAGCCACTTCTGTCTCCGTTGCAAGGTAGTTAAGTACTCCAGTTTCCACCTCTTCCAGAAAGAATTGCGAAGAGCTTCAAGTTTACGCCAAACAATGGGCAGGTTAGAATCTCTATAAGAGTTGGGAAGGGGATGAGGGGAGGAAAGTGAAGTGCCTATAAGAAAGTGACCAGGTGTCAATGGAAGTGGATCGTCAGGGTCAGTAGAAAGCGGTGTCAAAGGACGAGAATTAACACCTTCAATCAAAATAGACAGAGAGTTAAATTCCTCATAAGATAGGATGCGATTACCTAACACCTTTTTAGATGACGTTTGGTCAGCTTGACACAGGATTCCCACCTACCACCGTGATGAGGGGCGTAGGGAGGTTTAAACCGCCATTTGAAACCTTTTGAGTAGGAAAAATTAGAAATCTGTTCCATGGCAGGAGAAGATGTAAGAGCTTTCTTCCACAAGGAAGCTGCGCCTTGAAAAGTGGAGGCGTTATCGGAGAACATCTCAGAGGGAACGCCCCGCCTAGCAGTGAAGCGAGAGACGGCTGACAAAAAGTAAGAAGTAGAGGCATTTGTTACTAGTTCCAGATGAATCGCGCCAGTAACCATGCAAACGAAAAGAGAAACATAGAGTTTTCCAAACAATTTGCGTTTAGCTTCAGGGGAATTGCATTGATATTGAAACGGACCCATATAGTCCACACCAGTTAAAGCAAAGGGACGTGTAGGAGAAGAGCGGAAAGAGGGTAGATCGCTCATTAATTGAGTATTAACTTCAGGTTTCGCTTTGAAGCAAGGAATGCATTTGTGAATTACAGAAGAAACTTCATGAACTCCATTTATTATCCAGTACTTTTCCCTTAAAAAGCAAAGCAATGTGCGTGTGCCAATGTGCAGGTTGCGATAATGGAAGGCACGTATGATTAAGAAAGTTACGTGATGCTTAGAAGGCAAAATAACAGGATGCTTTTTGTCTTCAGAAAGTGAAGAATGCGAAAGCCTACCACCTACCCTGAGTAACACGTTGTCATCAAGGAAAGGGGCTAAAGCGCGAAGACGACTAGATTTAGGAAGATCTTTGTTAGCTAAGAGCAAAGACCTCTTGCTGTGTTAGCTGCAAAACTTTAATTGTAGCGAGATTTAATTCGTGATTGGTTAGATGCGGTTTAGGAAGAACAGGTTGATCAACAACAAGATATTTCCATCTGAGTAGATAGACAAAAATACGAATCAGTTTATAAAAAGAAGAATAGCGTGCCAACAAGGGAAACGAAGCGTTGGAAACAAGACACGAAGCAGTAGATTTAGATACTTTAGCATCAGGCAAGTTGGAGTTTGTGACTGGAGGTTTTGAAGGCCATCAAGAAGAGTCTTCAATTAACCACGGTGGCCCATACCAGTACAACTGAGATGCTGCCAATTGAGAGGGTAAACAACCACGTGAGATGATGTCAGTGGGGTTATCAGCGCTGGACACATGTTTCCATTGACATCCAAAGGAAAGAGTTTGAATTCTAGAAACTCTGTTTGCAACAAAGGTTTGCCAGTGGGTGGGTTTTTTTGCGATCCAAGAAAGAGTAATCATGGAATCGCTCCACAAATAGGTTTGCGAAAATTCGACTTTTAAGACTTTCTGCAGGTTTTTGGCAAGTTCAGCGGCCATGAGTGCAGCACACAGTTCAAGCCTAGGCAAGGTAATAGTTTTAAGAGGAGCAACTTTAGACTTAGAGCAAACAAGGTTTGAAAATGAAGATTTATTTAGTGAATTGCGATAAACCAAATATGCACAGCAACCGTAAGCTTTCTCGGAGCTGTCGGCAAACACATGAAGGAAGAAAGATGGGTTAGGATGAGCGTTAATTAAATTTCTTGGAATTTCAATGAGCGAAAGATCAAGCAAACTTTTTCGAAAAGAAAGCTATCTATTAAGAAAAGAAAGGGGAACAGTTTCGTCCCATTCACATTTGAGCGACCATAGCTCTTGCATGAAAAGCTTGGCTATAACAATAACCGGAGCAAGGAATTGAAGCGGATCAAAAATTTTTGCAATTTCAGAGAGAATTTGCCTTTTGTGTTGGGGAGCTCTTCGGAAAGCGAGACTTTGTAGATGAGAGTATCAGTGCGAGTGCACCAATGAACTCCAAGAGTTTTTATGGATTCAGAATCTCCGCAGATTTTGACGGAAGAGGGGTCTACATCTTCTATGGGAAACAGGGCAAGAATTTCATGGGAGTTCGAATTCCACTTATGAAGTGGGACTCCTCCATTCTTTAACAATGCCTGAAGTTCTAGTGACACGAAAGAAGCTTCCTCAAGAGTCGGGAAGGACTGGAGATAATCGTCTACATAAAAAGATGTAGTTATGGCTTCAGAAGCTTTAGAATCAAATAAATGACCATCTTGAGATGCTAACATATGTAGGGATCGGATAGCAAGGAAAGCGGAAGGTTTTAAGCCATAAGTGAACGTCTTTAAGCGAAATATTTTAATGGGCTTGCTGATTTCGTCCCGCCACAAGATTCTTTGGTGATCTTGCTGTTCGGGCTGAATTAAAACCTGACGGTACATCTGTTTGATGTCCGCTATAACAGCTATGAGAAATAATCGAAAATTTAAGAGTATAGCAGATCAATCTGACTGAATAACGGGACCAGAGTAAAGAGTATCGTTAAGACTGTTGCCATTAACGTCAGGTGATGACCCATTAAAAACGACTCGGATTTTATCCTTTACAAGAGGGTATTTCCACACGGGATGATGATTTAAGAAAACCGTTTCAATTGGGGGTGCAATTCGTCATCAGATTTGCTGACATCTTCCATATGATCTAAGCTTTCGTATTCGTCCATGAAATCAGTGTACTGTTGTTTAACGAGGGGTTCTTTCTTGAATTTGCTCTCGATAGCAAAGAGAGCTTTTCGAGCTGTAGGTTGAGAATTGATAAGTTTGGGGGGATTGAGTAATCTTGGCATCTGAACAATGAACCGGCCTTCAGGAGAACGAGTGGTGGTTTTCATGAAAAGTTGCTCACAGAATACATTTTCTGAAGAGTTTACGTTAGGAGAATCAACGCTTTCAAGACTCCATAACTGTTCCAAATCGGTACTAGCGAAATAACATTGCGATACGGGTTGGGGGAATAATGAGGAAGTTGACCACTAACAATCCAACCATAATTAGTGTCTCTGGCGACCAAGTTTGAAGATAGCTAACGAATTTGTTTATGAAGACAATTCCAAAAACCATTGGCACTAAAGGGTATGTCAATGGGGCCTTGTATATTGAACAGAGGATCAGCTAACCTTATATGAGAAGGAATATTCAGACCTGAGATATCGACGGAGTGACTAGGAGTATCCTATCCGATACTGTTGAGGGTGAGGCAATTAAGTTTTAGAAAATTATTTCTGTGACAAGTGTCTCTTATGGTTAGTTTAGAAAACTGTAAAGCTTGTGATTTTAAGCTGTTGATACCTGATACATTAATAGAAGTAGGGTTTACAGGTAGGCCTAGTTTTCTGATTAATGAATTAGAAACGAAATCATGGGTTGCCGCCGAATCAAGAAGACCGCGTGCACGGCCCAGTTGCCCAAATTATCCTGGACTTCGATTTGGACAGTGGACAATAGTACTTGGGCACTTCGTAAGGACTTGGCATTTTGAAGGTAAGTAGAAGCACTAGAATTGCTGGTATCATCACTTTTCTGAGAAGTGGATGCTGCTGATGACTTTGATTGGTCATGACGATGCAGTAAAGTGTGATGAGGTTTTTCACAAAGAAAACAAAGTATAGAAGACTTACAATTAGAAGCAGAATGCTTGGTTGAAAGGCAGTTGAAGCAATGGTTATTCTGGGAAACTAATTTTCTTCTGTCGTCGACTGACAGTTCCTTAAAGGATTTACATAGATATAAGGCGTGGGAATCTTTGCAGAGTATGCACTTTAATGGTTCATTTAAACTCTTACGGGGTTCGCTTTGAGTGTTTAAAGCGAGAGAACTAGCAATACGGCGTTCACTAGACCTAGTTGGGTAACCAGTGGCGTTTGACCTGAGTTTAGGCGAGCTGGACCCGGGTTTTTGGTTAATAGACGCTGAGCGTTCGCTTTTAGATTTAAGAGACAATGATTCAAATTTAGAACTAGGGGATGAGGGTTCGCTTTGGTTAGCTAAAGCGGTTAAGAGTTGGCATCTAGCATTTATGAAGGTGACTAAATGCTCGTAAGAGTAATCGTCATCTTTGGAAAGTTCAATTTCCCAAGCTTTGAGGGTAGCAACATCGACTTTAGAAACCACTAAATGTATTAGGAAAGTGTCCCAGTGGTCAGTGGGTTGATCTAATTGGGACAAAGCTTTTACGTGAAGTTGTGTGGTATCAATACGAGTACGCAAACTAGTGACATCATTGTGCTGTGACGCAGGTAAATTAAATAGAGCCTTCATGTGGCGTTGAATACGTAACCGTAAATTACCGTATCTTTCTTTCAACAGGTTAAAGGCAATGGGGTAGTTTTCAGCACTTAATGGGAGTGCTTCAACCAACTGCAGGGCTTGACCGCGGAGAATAGATCGCAAATAATGAAACTTGTAAATGATTTGAATGTCTTCATTGTCATGAACAAGGGAACAAAACAGTTCATAGAAAGAATCCCAAGTAGATTCGTCTCCAGAGAAGTGGGGCAAATTAATCTTAGGTAGAATTGGTTTGGGCTTGTGAGTACCCTCATGAAAAGGGGTTTGTTGTTCGTGAAGGAAACCAAGAACAGAACAGTCCATTTTCTGTTCTTCTTCGAGTTGGCGTATTATTTTAAAGGCAGAACCTATGCCTTCGTAATATTGGTTTTCTACTTCTACTCGATCATCAGTTTGATTGAGCATACAGGTTTCGATTTCAGTTTGGATGTTGCAATAATTTTCATAAGAACGTTCAAAATCCTTTACGCGATGTTTTAGCAAATCTAGTTGAGCTTGTGAAGGATCTAGCTCTTTGATGTATTTTCTGAATCTGGTGATTTGCTCTTTATAAGAAGCTCGTTTGGAGGTAAGTTTTTCATCCCTACCATCCTTGTCTTTTTCTGTAGGAGCCATGGCGAAATAGGTAAATTAAAGTATAACTTACGAAACTGTGGAACCTTGGAAATGCTGTCAGACTGGCAGCAGCAAACAAGTTGAAAGAAAGGGACACACCAAAGGAGATAGGAGCGGCCACTTTCCCCCTCACAAGCTTTACACGGTGAAGATATAGCTGAAAAATTCAAAGTAGATATTAATGATTTGCAAAATTTTGACAAATGGATTCTTCCGGGTTTCTGGGACCAAAGTGTAGGTAGGTTTTGACCAGGGTTAAACACTACCCCAAAGGGAAGATGAAGAGAAAAGGAAAGGGAAGTGGGTTTCGGACTGAGGAACAAGTGTGGGTAAATAGGACGAGAGTCCAACACCAAACAAAATGAATTTGAGCAAGTATTTAGTGACGCGTGTCACCGCAAAGCCCGTGAAGCACCTAAAGTGGGCATGGACATGGACGCAGCTAACGGGAGATGCGGCTGGAGCTTGGGCTATTTGTAAGGAAGCAACGAAAGTACTTTCCCTTCCAAGCCTATATTTGACTACTATGGGGAAGGGTGGTAGTCTGGCAAGACAAAGAATGACAAATTTACTGTATATCCTTTCAAAGGAGTCGGGTTTAATCGAAGGTTTTTAAAGGAGCAAATAATTTGAATTTGCCGTGATGTTTTTAGTTCTTGGAATTGTAGAATTTCCAAGGAGCGATCGAATGTTTCCAGGAAGGGTAGCGATGAAGCATTTATAGTGCTTTTGGAAACAATTTGATTGTTTTTGAAAATTTTTTGGTTTTAAATTTTGGTAAGAACACCAATGGTTGCATTCAAGAAAGGCTAAGCTTTTACCCAGCAAAGCGCCGACTAAAAGTTTAGACAAGAAAAACTTAAATTTGGAAAACCAACCATAAGTTATAGAGAAAATCTCAACAAGCAGGAAGCTGGTGGAGCTAGCTATACTTGCCTTACTGGCTAGTTAGAATTAGCTAAAAAACTAAGAACGACTTTGAAAATGTTTTTGCGGAGAGTTTTTGTACAAATGCAACAAATAGTGGAACCTTTCTTTTTAAATTTGATGCTTGATTTTCTTAACGCGAGCATGAGCTTTTGGGTAGAGTCAGGGGAAGTATGATCCTGCCTAATCGTTATTTTATAGAAAATGATGAAGCAAAAGGATATAGTTTGATTTATTTAACAATGCGTAGAAATATGATAAATTTAACAAATATAAAAGGTACAATTTGATTTTTGAACCTTTGAGGTCTCAGATCTCTAAAATTGTTGAAGTTTGCACTAGGCAATTAACAAAATTTGGTTTGGAACCTCTTGTAAGCACTAAATCTGCATAAGATTTTAAAATAGTGCTGGGATTAACAAATTTAAAGTTTAACAATAAATCAGGTACGATATATGTACTTTGAGAATTCCTATATGGAAGTTCTAAAAGTATGAACAAATAACAATTCGAAATTATAACAAAGAGAGAGAAAATAAGAAGAAGTTTCTATAACTTCTTGTATTTAAACAGGGATCACGAGGAAAATTGGGCCAGTACCATTTCGTGAAACCTGGAAAAGGAGAGTTAGAAAACTCACTTATGAGTAGAAAATAGAATTCCCCAATTGAAGAGGGAAAGAATTATAATGAGGACTTGCCACAGATATGCAGAAGTTAATTCGTTAAATGTAAAACAAAGTTGGGAGGGCGCTTGATAGCAAGCGAGGCCTCTTAGAAATTGACATAAGTTGTAGTTTAAACAGCTAGGTACATCAGTTGACTTAAATTTAAAGCTTAATTAGATAAAGTTAGTAAGGTGTTTCGGAAAAGGAAATAGGTACTTTAGGAGAAAGTTTATGGCCGTATTTATTGCTTTCGTTCCAACGCGACATGGATGGTTGTTGACCGGGCACTGTTATGCACTGTAGTCCGTTGAAAAGTTCACCATTGCAACACGGAAAGTTTATAAGACGAAAAGTTATTGTAATTGTGGAGATCACTAGTTGAATTTTAGTTTGAGAAAGTGTATTGCGTTGTGACGTTTATAGATTGTAGTTGAATGCAGCGGACAATTTCCAACGAAGGAAGACAAATTATGCTGATTAGAGGTATTTTCAGCATAAATTCCTCAGTGAGGAACAAGCGTTTCCATATTTAGGTGGAAAGTACTTGACGGCATTACTTGGAAAAAGATAACTTGCTGTAGAAAATTCTAGAGTTGTGAGAACAGTAGAATTGGGCAGAATATCCCGCGGAGGTGAAAGCTAAATTTTTATATAAAGTGGGTTTAATAAGACTCCCACGATATGAGAACTTATTCCCAGATAATCAGTACAAGAAGTACTTTTAGGTAGATTTCATTAGAAAGATAACTATTGCAATGGGTACCATGTTTCGACTTCCGGAAAATTTCGACATATCTTCGCATTTCACAACCCCCAGACCCCAAAACCACCGTCAGTTCAAAAGTTTATATATAATTTATGTATATATGTATATATATCACTTTCTTGTAGACACGATAACTGCCGTAATTTTCCCCCAATCAGTTTGAATTTTTTACATAATAAGTATCCCATTAAAATCTCGGTCGAAGGAGATGAAAATGGGGAGCTTTTTTCGAAAAAGTGAAATTTCGCTATAACTCTCTTAATACGTGAAATATCGAATCCATTCAAAGTTCATAATATGTGTCGGATAAGTGCCAAAAATTTCTGTCAAATAAGTTTTTTGATAGCACCAACCATCGACCAAAGGGGTGGAAAAAAGTGGGTTTTTCGGGAAACATTAATCATATCTCTCTTAATAGGCACAATATCAAAACTGTACAAATTCCCCTAATAATTACCTAAAACTTTTGTCTGAAAGAATTTTTGATATGACCCACCATTACGCCAAGGGATGAGAAAAATGATTTCGGAATTAAAGAAAATGCCAAGTGCTATTAGAGGTTAACATTAAAACGCTTCTTAATTGATGAGGGATGAGCTATCAGAGGTTGCCAAGACAACGCCATTGACGAGATCACATTAATTTTTAGCCTACTTTTCACACTTTGCAAAAATGAGGAAAAAGTAGACTTATGAGTTCGATCCGGGAAAATGTGCCTGTCTGTATGTCTATCCTTCTGTCTGTCTGGCTGGATGGCTGTGTATGTGTGTGTGTGTGTGTCCCCCTCTATCAACTCCTAAACGGCTGCAGAAATCGAAACCAAATTTAGTATGAGTAAAGATGTATACCGGAATAACTCAGGCCCATATTTGAAAAAGATATCAGTGCTACCAACTGCTAAAAAAACGCACTAGAAATTTGAGCTCCATGTTGGATATCTTGGAATGTATACATGGGAGCTATTCCAAAATTGGCACACATGTAGATAATACTATTTCAGTTTAATTTCCAGGAGGCCATATATGACAGTGTTGCCAAAATAATTTTAAGCCTTCTGATAGGTCCAATTTTAAAATGTATATAACTTCTAGACTATCAATTGGATTTCAACCAAATTTTGTATGTAATATGTGTACATAAACAGATATGACTGAGTGTATTCATAAGAGCCACCAGGGCTGCCAAATGTTAATAATTGCTCTCTTTATTTTTTATCTAAATACCAATATATCAGAAAGTATGCAAGCCGACAGCTTTAAACTATGCCCGCGTATAGTACCTGACATTTTACATTAATTTGGAGTATCTTATATACGTCAGTTCTACCAACATGATTCTAAGCCTGCTGATAGGACCAATATTTAAATACATGTAACTTCTATACTGTCAGTTGGATTTCAACCAAATTTCGTATGTGATATGTGTAACATAACAGACATGACTATAAGTATTCTTAAGAGCAATCAGGGCTGCCAACTGTTAATAAATGGTGTCTATATTTTTTACCCTAATATCAATGCATCAGAAAGTATGCAAGCGAACAGCTCTATACTTTGCACACGTATAGCACCTGACATTCTAGATTAATTTGGAGTAATTAATATGTCAGTGCTGCCAGCATGATTCTATGCCTGATGATAGCTCCAATTTTAAAATACATGTAACTTCTATACCAACAAATGGATTTCATCCAAAATTGGCACAAAAAGATACCATAATATTTCAGATTATTTCTGACCAGCACTCACATGACATTGTTGCCAACATGCTTTTACGTGTACTAATAGATCCAATGTCTAACTCCATGTAACGTCCTTTGGACTTCAACCACATTTTGTATTCTGTACCTTAAGAGATGGAATTAAGAATACATTTAGTCACCAGGGCTGTCAACTACACTGCTCTATTAGGTTACATTATGCCTAGTATACAGTATTTCGAACTAATTAAGACATTTCGATATTACCAACTTAATGTCGTCATTATTCTAGATAGGTTCAGTGGTTCCCAACGTTTGTCAGCTGACGCCCCCCCTTTTCAGATACGGGAGTGCATCGTGCCCCACTACCCCCCCCCCCCGTCCCCTCCACTCACCGCTTCTATAACCTCTTCGATTGACGCGGAGGATATAGACTTGACCTAATAACACTACGTAATGGAATAGGCCTATCTAGTACATACTAACTTCATTTTAGCACAATATATAGAACACACTTTTACAACAAATCCTTAAGTTAGTCAAAAAAATGTCGGTATGTTTGGTTTGATATTTGACAGAGCACAGCGGAGATCACTTGCAACATCAAACCGACAGCGCTGCTTTTTTTTTCTATGACACTCAGCGTTGAAAATCCTGACTCGCAAAAATATGTCTTTGAAAATGGGACAATGACACGCAATGCAAATTTGGCTATTACAGGATACACTGCAAGACAGTTTACCCAAAAGTCACCCAGTTCTAATATTTTACAGTCATCGTCTAGCTTTGATTCACACTTCAAATCTATGGCTTCTTCTTGAAGCTGTGCTGGCAGTGCTTCAATGTCAATGGCAAAGGAATTTCTTATTAACATCCAGGACCATTCTTCCTACGAGATATCAGGAAAGTAGAAGTTGAATTCTTGTGCCAGGGAATCCAAATGTGACTGAATTTGCACCTAAGTTTATTACGATCACGTTAATTCTCCGGCAAAATTTCATTAAGGCGGTGAAAGGATGAGAAGTTGTTCAACTGAAGCCGGCGTTTCCATAACTGTAGTTTTTTCAGGAATGCATAATATTGGAGTTTTCGCCTTGGAGCTTTAAGTTCAAACTGTTCAAAGCTTCAAAGAAATCACAAAGATATGCCAACGAGACGATAAAATTGGCATGATTTTGCTCCTTACAACACAGAAAATTCCTTATTTCACCTCCAACCTTGCGGTTCCGCAGAGGTTTGTACCGACAGTTTGCAATTACCTGTGCTTTTGAACGATTGACTTGGTGTGACGATCACTTTGGAGAGATTTAGAAAAATGCTTATCTTACAAAATTGTAATATTCGAGTTAAACAAACTTAATTCGGAAATCACTTCACGCCCCCCTTGATAAAGCCCCACGCCCCCCTTGGAGGGCGCGCCCCCCAGGTTGGGAACCCCTGCTGTAGATTAATCATTGGCATGAATCTTAATTTTACGAAAAGTAGGCTCTTTAGTTCGTCACGGAACTTCTTGTTCCATCTGACTATGAGGGAAGCGGCTAACTGTTAGCATGCTGAACTTCTATGCCCAAGATCGCTGGTTCAAAGCCGGCCAAAGTCGCCGGATTTTCTAAGAGCGCTAAAAATCCCTCAGTATGCTTTCCTTCGGAAGGGAAGTTACAACGTTCGTTGCAAGTTGCTGGTTGCGGTGGCATCTAGCAGCCAATTTCACAGCTAGGTGTCGTTGACGGTAGTATTTGGTACAAAATTAGGTACTACTACTTAAAATTGACCGTCTGCAGACCTTACCTGAATTACAGACTAATACAGGCATCACAATTAACACCGTTTATCAGACAGATTCTACACACACCCAATGTACACGGGGTTACATGACCACGTTGTCGCAGCCCCTAAACTGAGGAACCAACCAACATCTCTGCGGGATATAAAATTTTGCGTGAAGAAGTAACAGCCTGTTAGTTACACATCAGTTCCAAACCTTGCATAAGGACAGTGTGATCACAAGTATAAAAATGAACCCCAAATGACAAGAAGGTTACCATCCCTATAAGACAATAAAATGTTCAAAATATGCATAGAAAGACGAAAAAAAAAAGTTCAATAACCTCCAATTGTAAAATACTTTCTCGCAATAAATGAGGTCTGATCCTCCTACGAAAACCTGCATATTTTGCCTATTATAGCCTAACCCCAAGTTTGCGCGGTGAAATCTACCTCCGCCTTCTGGCGTGCCGAGAGGATTTTTTCATTTAGAAAGCTAACTGAAGTAGCCACAAATAAATCAAGAAGATCTTTTGAAGGCAGATATTGCATCACATATAACAATTTCACACTGTCTATAAAATCAGGTTAAAAGCATTTAGCTGTTAAAACCAATTAAAAGATGGTAAAAACCATTCAAGATTTACTTAGCTCATTTCTGAAGAGTAGGCGATGTTCCTGGGGACGGTTGGTTTCAAAATCCAAACATGGCGTCTGATTTAAAAGAAGTCTCTCGAGGAGAGGAGACAAGCTCGGGTAGAGCTTCGACTCTACGTGTAAACGTTTGACACACAAGTGAAGACCGCTCAACGAAGCACAGAGGTACCAAGGAGGGAAGGGGGTGGGAGGGAAAACAAAAGGAACATACATGTGAAATACCAACTTTAGAAATAAATTAAAAGTAATCTTCAAGGAGTTGATAGTAGACGTCAATAGCGAAGCCTGGTAGAAGGGTTTGTTGTAGAAGTCCTCTTGAGCATGGAGATGTTAGCTGAAGATAGCGGCGACATCTTGTGGCTGGATTGGGAAAGAAGTCCTCTTGAGCATAGAGATGTTGAGGAACTTCAGCAGTTAGCTGCTAGATGCCGCTAGGTTGATCATGGAAGTTAAATCTACAACAAACTTTTAAACAGAGTGAACAAGGTGCGCAAATAAAAGAAAAGGTAAGAAATCACTGTTGGTGTTTGAGAAAAAAGGGAAGAAATAAGTTAAGCAAAGAGCAGCGAAGACTAACTCTGTCTTATCGTGTATTCCAAAGAATACACCACCTACCACGTGCTCACTTCCACAATCCCATTCATTTCCGCATGCTCGTAATATAATTAACAATTTTTTACACAAATGGTTTAAAAAAATCAAATAATGCAGTGCTTAAACATTTTCTGTACACATTCTAAAATAAAGTTATAGGCTACCGTAGTCCATCGGATGGAAGAGGGGCCTAAAACAATCTATTGAACAGCAATTTTATAGCAACTATCATAAAGAGGGAATGTTCAAAGCAAAACGTCAATACATGATTGTTTCCGTGATACTTCCTGGAAATATGAAATTTCGAGGCACATGAAACTGTATTAGAAACTATACGCTCAATGTGAAGGCTATTTATTCACCCATCTGGAGACAGTTAATCACTGGGAAGAGCTTCTGTACCTGGTGTTCTCGACCTTTTTGAGAAGTAGGCCTACCAAGAACCCGAGCACCATGAAATTGAATTATAACGATGCAAAATGCAGTTTTCATTGCGACAACTAGATTAGTTCGAAAATTCATGGACTAGTGAAAATAGCTTTTAAAGGTGGTGATTATGCTCTGATTTCGTATAATCTGTATATTCGCCACGTATTTGCCAGATAGTGTTCTGAGAGTGAAGTAACATAATAATATTATTAATAATAACAATAATAATAATGATACAGGCTCTCAGAATGGCTCACAGATCCAAAAGTCGGCGATCTTGGACATTTACCCATACAGTGCAACGATTCCTAAATGAAGAATGAACTCAGGAAGTGCTTAACATTAGTCCGTATTTTTAGTCATTGTACCATTGTAAAATGAGGAACTAATGAATCTGCATAATAATAATAATAATAATAATAATAATAATAATAATAATAATAATAATAATAATAATAATAATAATAATAATAATCATACTAGATTACATATTATCACTCAAAGGTACAACACCATGGATGAAAGAAGTACAAAAAGTCATGTGAACCGCTAACATAACCGACACATCAGACAGAGACTCCTTCCGTAACAAAGTGGACAACTGGGAATTCCAACCAGAGCAAGCAAAACCTACACCTTGCAGACCTCAATGGTCTGACGAAAGAAAATTGGCATTCTCCAACAGAATGAAACAATACTGGCAAAATAAGAATAACGTCAAGAATTGAGTCAAAGTGCTTAACGCTTTCCAATATTGGGAAAATATGCTGTAAATAAATAAATAAATAAATAAATAAATAAATAATAATAATAATCAACGATGAACTTTATCTACACGTGGAAAAAATAACGGTCACCATACGCAAAAAAAAGACTCTCCTTTTATGGCAATTTAACACGTATGAGCTCCGGAAGATTGTCCAATCGAATCTGTGCCTCCTTTGTGGGAAAGAAAACTAAAGGAATCTGGTTTACACAGATGGAAAAAGACCTACAAGAACTGGGGATATCACATGGGGATATCTTGTAATGTAACTCTTTGAAGAAAAAAATTGGGGAAATACAGAGTTTTCAGCCAAAACACATATTGGAAACCGACAAGAAGTGGATCGAAAAACAAAAAGAAGCTCACCGAAGAAGAATGCGCGAACACTGGGCCAATGTGAAAGAACGAGAGAGAAGGCAGTTGAAATAACGTGGTCCATAGAAGACCGAAACGATTATAAAATAATAATAATAATAATGCAACAAGCATGCGTCTCTCTTCCCCTTTCCAATCTCTCTCTCCCTCTGAAGTGCTGTGACTGCTTGAATTACTCATGCAGATAAGATACATTTACTGCTCGAGTCCAAGCTCTGTGAACCTGAGAGGAATGTGGATCGCGGACGATGAGAAGAGATGTGGTGGGTTCCCGCTCCATGTGTAGTAACAGCACCAATTACTGTACATTGGTTGGCCACTCACTCACTCATTCGCAACACCACACTGGTTTAGGCAACGGCTCTATGTTAGCAGTATTGGAATAGACAGGAATTCCAGATAACACGGCGGGCTGTTGACAGGTCCTTCTCTTCCCGCCTCCCGCGTCACCTCACCCCACAAATGCATAGAGCAGTACGTGTGGACAGTCGAATCAAATCAGTACCTTTCGTGTTAATCAATAAACAGGGATATCCAATTGTCATTAATGTAGATTTAAAAGTAGGCCTAATATTTCACAAAATGATAAAATTTCTGTCAAAACTTGTAATGAAGAATTGATCTCAGGGGACCTGGTGCTCGCGAGCACTTTTCGGCTTGTATGATCATCATCATCTGCTTTGCATTCTCCCATTTATGTGGGGTCTGCCTTCCTGCATTGATTCCTCCACTTCAATCGATCCATAGCGTCCCGAGGGCGGAGTTTAGTGAGCCGCATGTCATCTCTCACCCTATCCAGCCAGCGTGTTTGAGGTCGTCCTCGAGGTCGACGACCCTCCACGTTCAGTTGAAGGGCAGTCTTTGCAACTGAGGTTTGCACGGAGCACGTGTCCATACCCCCGCATACGGAATTCACGCATTTCAGCTTGTGTAATGAGAGCACCAGATATCACTTAAAGAGCACCGTGTTGCTCGCGAACACCAGGTTGAGAACGCCTGCTCTATACTATTCATTACTCAATCATTGCAGTCCCGCTGCTCTACGTCACTGGAATTCGCACTGAAGGATGAATTGCCAAGGAAAACAATGATGTCTACAGTGGTATCAACAACACATTCACGTTCCCGCACATCGCTCAACACCATTTTCACGTGAGACACCATTTTGGTCTAGTTTTCCGCTATCACTTTCCCAACCCCTTCATCAATAAGTAGCCTATCTACTACCTATGTCTACCCCTTATTATTCCCATTTCCAATTGAGTCGATGATGAGATGCGATGAAAGGCAATGTGGCAGTGGTTTATACGACCGGATGCCCTTCCTGACGCCAACCTCATGAGATGAGTTAATGAGAGATGAAATGAATGAAGATGAATGAAACTAGGCAAGGATGTGGAAGAAAGCGGCCGTGGCCTGTCAGAAGGTACCGTCCCAGCATTTGCCTGGAGTTGAAAATGGGGAAACATGTCCGAGGACATGTTCGGCTCGCCAGAGTTTGTAGCTGCTTCTATGCCGACACCCATGGGGTAAGCTACAAGTACCGTCGCGTGTGGAATATTGTCCGGGGAGGAAAGTGTGAATGTAAGGACGAAGAATTGGAAGGTAGCGGCTGTGGCCTATAGTTAGGGACCAACCCCGGCATTTGCCTGGAAGGAAGATGGGAAACCACAGAAGACCATCTTCAAGGTTGCCCGCGAGGGGATTCGTACCTCCTCGCCTCCCGGAATTTAGCGACTGCCTGCTGCCACGCCGCAACGACCACGGCTAACTCACCCGGTAGAACAAAGCTGATTCCCGAAGATAAATGTATTATTTATTTGTAGTTAATACCAGTTCTCGGGATTCAAAGATTCTAATTTTTTAGTAAATTCAGGGCACGATCGTAGTTTTTCAGTAACAAATCGATTGCTCTATTTTAAGACGGCCTTTCTGGTGTTTTTCGGAATCAGTTTAACTTTGATTTTGGATAGACAGTGATCCTAATCTAGATTGCCATTTCTTAGAATCTTCACATTCTGTATTTCTCTCTGAGTTTAACGTGCGATTGTGACGTGATTAATTTGAAATTCGCCGAGATTGGGATTTGGAAATGTCCAAGTCTTCGGTTTCCTGGGAACGTTGTAGATTTTATAACAAGATTGAAGGTTTTACATACTTCTACGAGTCTCTCACCATTGCGATTTGTTCTCTGGTGAACAGGATTGTTTCCGATAATGTTTTGGAACTTTCTTTCCTTACCCAGCTGTGCATTGAAAACGCCAAGAAGCATTATCGTGTGTTTGTCTGGGATATTACAGAGAATATCTTCAAGGTGTTCCCAGAAATCTATCCGCTCCTTCCGGATCTGTCTTATTCGCTTGATTGGCGCTTGAACATTCACAACAGTGTAAAATTTGTTTGTGCTCCGGAAGGAGAGAGTTGAAACTCAGTTGCTAGGCGAGTTGAAGCTAAAGATTGAATCCAAAATCTTCCTACTATTAATCCTGTGCCAAGGGTGGGGACTGTTTTTACTACTCGTTTACCAGTTTTACCTTTAAAGATTATGTAGCCTTCTGACTCAAAGGCTTGTTCATCTATGAATCTCGTTTCTTGAATTGCTGCAATCAGGATTTGATGCTGGAATAAGGAATCAGTTAGTTGGTTCAGTTTACCAATCTTCCGAAGGGAATTCGTGTTAAAGGTAGCAAAGAAATTCCGGCGTTTGTGTTGGATATTTCCTGGAGTCTCCGATACCTCCACGCATGTCAGCGAAGGCTCCCTAGAATCTGAAGGCCTGCATGTTTCGCTCAAGGCGAAGGTGGATTGGTAACCTCCTGGGGTAGTAGCTACTGCTGAACTTTCTTTGAAAAACTGTAGATTGGGGTCAGTGATGTTTCACACCGACCAGGGTACTACCAAGGTTGTGAGCCTTGGAGCTCCCAGCACTGATTGGCTCACCGAACCAGCTTCTCGCTGGGGTTGGTTACCCAACCTTCCACTGGGTTGCTCGGCTTAACAGGGCGCCTCTTGTAGGTTATGTGCTGGAGTTGGAGTGAAAGAGGCTAGTTGGATTCTCTTGCTGAATCCAATATGTTATGGTTGCAGATGACAGGAACGACGCATTTCACTCCCATTTTCCCAGATCCACAAGGACTCCTCCCAGATTGATTCCTCGGACCTTTGAATTTTTTTTTTTTTTTTTAAATATTGGATTCAACTGCTGTTGACCTATTAAGCTTCTCATCTCGTCCCGATTTGGGTGTACTGTACCGGTATATATGCAATTATTTCCCTCGAATCTTAACAAGGGATAGGCCTATTCTAAAACCACACCTCTAATCGTCGGTTACCAAACGTTGCTTATGACGTGACACAAATAATTAAATAGGCTACCTGGATTTTCAAACAGATTGACGTAGTTACAGAGATGATACTTTTATAATTTCGTCAAATATTTAATTATTCTGCTGCAATTAATCTATCGCCATATTTCGTGGACACTGCACTATTGACATAAATTGCCGCACCATCCATAAAAATAGTACCGTGTTTTGCCTATTTCCTCCTTGCCAGTCTCATTTTCCAGATGTAAAGGATACTCAGTATGCCATAGGATGCAGTCTTTATTACGTATGACAAGGTAAATAAAGGATGACAGTGTTTCAGTTTCGGGGTCCTGCCTAAGATCTTGGACACTCTAATACAGTCCGAGTCAGAAGAGAACAAGAGCTGACTATAGGAGGCTGACAAGAAATATGAAAGAGAGGAGCCCAGCACAAGTAAGTGGAGGCATCTGGAGTCCTATGATCGCCAAACCACGTCGCACTAGTTGTGAGACCTGGTATGTCTATCTGAGGTTTGAGATACAAATCTGGTAATCCGAACCTCATAAATCCAAAATTTCGGATAATCCGAACAGAATCCCATGATAGAGGGGAAAGATAAAATTCTACTTACATTTGTGGGGTTTTAAGCCATTTTTCAGTGTTGCCTTAGTAAACAAGAGTTTAGTGCTTTTTCAATCGGTCAACACGAATGTACCCAAAAGAGCTGGGTTATGCCCTGATCCTGAAATAAATTACATGAGATTAATAAATAGTTTGACGCTTGACGATCGAAAACTGGTCATCCTAGTGCATTTATTAATCTCATGTAATTTATTGCAGGATTAGGGCATTCGTGTTGACCGACTGAAAAGCACTAAACTCTTGTCTACTTGCAATGTAAAGAAAGTAGGCTATTTAATTATAGTAGTGTACTTAAAAAATATAATTTGACAGAATAGAAGCCTAACGCAGTGCAGTACATAGTCAATTAAATTCAAAGACAAATAATCAATTTTGTGGTGTATTCTGTCGTTGTACTGTAAAAGTACAAAATAAGTTTGTTGCATAAATACACCGTTGCAGCACTTGACTGCACCTTGTTTTTTGTAATGATTCGTTCAACAATGTTTACCTCTTAATTGAAATAACTTTCACATGTTCTTAAGGATATTTCGAACATTTCTGAATTTGCACACCAGCCACAATTGGTTCGGATTACCGAGGTTCTACTGCAATAAACGTATAGCAGATGAAAAGAGTTATTTTTGATTCAGTTAGGGGCTTTGCAACATCGTGGTCGTGTTGCCCCGTGTACATGCGTTGAATAACATAACCAAGGAAATTCAAACCATAAAACAAGTGGCCGCAGAAGACCGAATACTGAACCCATGTGCCATAGGGTCCAATGAGGGCGAATCCATGCATTTGGGGAAGAAATGAAAGAAACGTATAGTTTCTAATGTAACTTAAAGAAAGATCCAGCTAAGATGCTAGCCTAATATGGTGCAAGAGGCGAGGACCAGGTGTTCGTGAGATGAGATCATCCCTCTTGACATTCAGAAGGGAGCGAGTCATGAGTATAAATAACCGAGTGGAAATTTCCCAAGATTAAACAAGGAAGCCTGACTCGGAAATCGACCTTACGTTGCTGGAAATTGACAACACCGCTTATGCGCCAGAAGAGGAATAATTAAATTTAACCCGTTTACAAGTATAATAATGAGTAAACAAGTACAGTACAGTGAATCATTTCGAATGAGAGATTTTTTAGTAAAGAGAAACCATTTAATAATTGCGCAGGAGAAAACTGCAAACGCAAGACGACGTCATCGGGGAATTACCAAGGCCTGTGTGGAGGGGAGAAAGCAAAAGAAATGCAACACCCACACAATTGAGGACGAGAAATTAATTAATATCTCCGAATTGCACGATCGATTCTTAGGGGCAATGAGATTATTTGACATTGAGAAGACGAGCTTTCGGAAGGTATAATTTTTATATTTGTGCCACCATTATTTTAGAAATTGGTCACAGAAAGGACTAGAGTCTTATTTTTTTTGTAGTGAAATAGTATAAAGCTTCGGGCTTCACCAAGCCAATCATGCAGTTATTCTGACAACCCGTGAGGGTGTTACTACGCATGCAGTCATTCCGACAGTCCGTGAGGGGCGTAAGACTACATCACAGCACATCAGTATCCAGACAGACGTGTGGGGCGTCACTCTGCGTCACATCGAAGAAAGTTACTAGTACTCCTTGAGGGGAGAAACGCTGTGTTACACCGCAGAAGTAATATCCGATAGCCATAGGCGTCGCAGTATTAACAACTTGCTTGCCTCCATAAGGAGTGGTAAAGAAGAAATTTAAAGTATCGCCGTATTGGAATATTAGGAAAATCCTAGTTACAGGATTTAGGCCCGACTGTATACAAGTTATAGTGAAAGTTCGTAAGATAAAGTCAGAGCAGGCTGCGAACGTCGGACTTAAAGGCGATAGGTCGTTAAATAGACGAACGAATATATCATAACGTACGGAAGTACCGTACCAGAAAGATAAACTGTTATCTAAATTAAAGAACCCAAAAAGGGAAGAACAGAATAAGGTTCGGAACGTATATCAGAAACGTAGGAGTGCTAGAACCGATCAAATAAAGAAGCACGGAGACTATAAGCATTATCTCCAGAAAGCAGGCGAACTATTCAAAAAGTACTAGACTCGAGAAGTACTAGCTGCTATAAACTAAATCCATAGGTCATTGAGGAGACCTCGATCCGAATAGACTTTCGCTAGGATCGATAAGCCCGATCTACAAAGAAGCCGTTCAAGCTAGATAAATAGCCGGTCATCAAGGATAGGAGTAGAAGAATTTGGATTCCAGGGAACAGTAGATGTTTCGAGACTTTCGTATTCTGCAGGATAGGAAGCCGACATTGAATAAATTTCACCCTTGGAAACGGGAAATTAAGAGGTCACGTGTGATAGGCTCAGAAATACGGCCTAGTGATCAAGAATTGTGAAGTGTAAATTTATCAAGATTGTGTGTTAGATTAATATTTTTAGTGTTTATTATGTGTTCAAAAGGGACACATCAGTGTATAAAAATGTCGTCAATGTTAAGTGTCTTAAATATATGTCAAGAAGTGTTTGTACATAAGATGAATTCTTTAATATGGAGTAAAAGTTCAAAGTGGGCCCAAAATGAAACACCGCACAAGAATAAAGATCATGGGACGATCTTAAAAACATGTGAGTACTGAATTTCATTCTATTTTGGTGTCAGGAATTGGTTGTGTACAAATCCACCGGAGTTTTTGAGTAAAAGGGATGTGTTTTAAGAAATAAATACTGAATAAACAAGAACGCGGTCTGAACAATAATAGAAATTTGAGAAATTATAAATAATTATGTAAAGAATAAATCCCGTAGAGGAAATATGTGAATAAAAATGTTAATGTATTTAACAAATGTCATAAGAGCAAGCTAAATATCAGTAATTATCATGAATGATATTTAAATAAAGTAAAGTTGAGATATGAAAGAAATAGCTTTTGAGCTTATGTAAAGAATAAAGATAATACTAATAACTAAGTATGGAAATATTAAATAAAGATCAAATAAATTGATGTGAACATAAGAGCGTTAAAGCCTTAATGTATGTGTAAGATATGATGTTCAAGGGAATGTTTTAAATGGGAGCGATTTATCGGCAACGGAAAGATTAATATAAGAATTTAGAATAATATGAATTGTTACTAATGAGATTTATCAGTTCTTGGGAAGACATTTCGGCTTAAAATAATGCATAGCGCAAAGGAGCGCAAATAATATTAAAATGTCACGCTAGGAAAGCGTAGAAGTTAAAATACTTGGTAAATTACTTATGGAGGGTAGTTGATTGTAGTGAATTGATAATTGTATAAGTCCTCTATTTGTGACGTAGTATCACGAGGCATTGTGTATGTATTAAAAGGGAGCTAATGTATGGTATTATTGAGCGTATGTCATGTAGGCCACGGCCGACTTTAAATCGCGTCTTGTATAAGTCCTCTTTAAGGGAATGGTTCCCGAGGCATGTGAAGAGATTCGAACTCAGAATCCTCTTATGATAAAAGCCCCTTAATTCTCCGTCGTCGAATGTGTATTAATCTTCCCCAATCAATGAGGACCCTCTCATAATTAATAAATGCCAAGGTTACGAAAGTGGTCTATGAACCAAAGAATATTTGTTTGAATGGATACAGTACAGTAAAAGCCCGGTCTCTCCCCAGGACTGAGTATAATGTGAAGGTTTGTTTTGAAAGCCTTGGAAAGGAGCTGCTAACGTGGGTTAGACAGAGAGTCGCCCGTCACCCTCCGTGTCATAAATCGCGCCCGAGTATAATGGCCCGGCTCTCTTAGAGTAAGGGTGGGCCGGAACCGTCTCGTAAGATGTAGTAAAGACACCGTGAGTGTTTAAAGTTGTTAACGACCCGGGCGTTGAACCGAGGTCCTTGTAGATTGATATTTTCGTTTGCCTGTTCAGATCGTAGTTTCTTATGTGATAATGGTCTTATAAGACATAAGAGATAAATAACAATCCATATTGTAATGATGTACGGAAGTAGGATTCCACGAGTTAATTGAAGGCAACTAAGTTTCGGGAGTAACTATAGTTTTTTGACTGTGTCAAGTATCTTCACGCTCTGGAGTACACAAGTGATTTCCTGATTACCTTAATATATTTGTGAAAATAAAGAGAGATGATAACAGCTGAATGTGTGAACATGCCCAAAATATTGAGTTAGATAATTAACATAAATTTTTAAATATAATTATACATTTGTTTTTGAGAATTAAGAAAATGTGAAAGTAGTATTTGAGGTGTACAAGAGTGACACCATTATTATGTAAAGCATGGAGCCAAAAGAGCTCGGAGTTATATAAAACTTACAGTTGATGCTCTATGGAAGGAAGACTAAGTAGGAATTGTTGGTTTATGTGGAAACCATATGTTTAAATACAATATTTGTTTTATTATATTTGTGATTCCTTGTTCATTTGGAACAAGTAGATGATTATGGGTCAGTAATTAAATTGTTAAAGTGTTTGTAGCGCCATTAATTTTATTAATTAAATGTGTTAAAATAGGAGTTGATTTTGTTGTTATTTTTGCAAGTGTATCTTCTAATTAATCCAAAATATGTGAGTCACAGAGTGGGGGAACTTACCGCTGCCCCGAAAATTCCGAATTGAGCTACGCTGGTATACTGTGATTGGCATATGTCTTGCTAAAAGGGCACATGGGGGCATATAAGTAATGTGCTGGATTAATAATTAGAGGAACACTTAAGACGGTCATATCATGTAAAGTAAAGTAATGATAGGAGTAGCTACAACATAAAATATTAACTGACCGCATGGGTCCCTGGAAACTCATACCGAGCAGCCCTGTATTATATTATCAACCCCCTAGCAAACCTATCTTTTTGGCGCCCAACGTGGGGACTGTATGATTTTATCATACACCTAATTAAATATTATATTTTTGGCGCCCAACGTGGGGACGAGTTTTCCTTGGGAAAACCCGAGTTTTCTCGAAAAATCAAAATTTTCATTTTTTGAAAAAAAAAATGGTTTTTCGAAATTTTGAATTTTAAATACTTCCATAAAGGTTTATGAAATTGAATAAAAGTATCAAAAGGGTACGTTGTAGTAAATACCCGTACCAAAGTAAATTTTTGAAGAAATTGGGACATACTGATTCAGAGTATCATCTCTCAAGCATGTACTAGTGTGGTGGCATTAGTGGCCCACTGTATTCTCATAAGATGGCATTGAGTGAAGAAGTGCAACGGCTCTTGGAGGCCATAAATAATAAGTTGGATAGCCAACAGACTGAAAATAAAGAAGGGTTAGGATCTATAAATCAAAGTTTAGAGTCACTAAAAACTGATAGTGCTAATGTGGGAACTAAATTAGTAGATATCGAAGCTAAAACTGATACCATGGGGATTAAATTAGAAGCTATCGAAGCCGACGGTATAAAAATGAATAAGGAACTGAAGGCCGAGATAGAAAGGATGAAAACAGAAAGTGGGGAAACCATTAAAAAACAGTTGGAAGTGATAAAAATGGAGACGTTAGAGTCTCTGAAAGCCAACAGTAAAGAAAACCATGGAGTACTGAAGGCTGAAATAGAAAAGACAATGGATACTAAATTTAAAATTCTTGATGAAGGTTTTGACACTAAGTTTGTGGACAAGTTAACTGAGTTAAAAGGGGAAATCACAATTAAAATTGAAAATGAAAACAAAGCACTTCAGTCAGGATTGCAAGACCAAATAAATATCTTGAAGGGTAGCACGGAAAAATCCCAAACAGCATGTCAAGGAAATTTTGAAATTTTGAATAAAAGTTTGAGTTCCATGGAAACTAAATTGAGTAATATGGAGGGAAATGTAAAAGCATGTGAGGAGAAACTTGTAACCCAGATCCAAGGTGTGCAGAAAGAATTGAAAGCTCAGATAGAAGCTAACAAGAATATTTGTGAACGTTCCCGGGATGAAATAAAACAAAGCGTGAATGAGCTAGGAGATAGATTTAAAGGGGTTGAGAAAAAAATGGGAGAACTTGAGGGAAAAGTCAATGAAGTTCAAACCGAAGTAACTGAGTTGAAAAATCAAAATCAAAAGGATGTTCAGGATATGAAAGTGCAGATTGATCTTTTTACCGGGCAGGTAGATGAGAACCTGAAGAAGTACGAGGGGGAAATAGATAAAAGATTCGGTAGATACGAGAAGCATATCCAGAAAGAAAGAGAACAACGAAATAAAGAAAATAAGGAAAATACCCAGAAGATAGACGAAATAAGTAAGGGTATAAATGAGGTTAAGGAAAACGTGGAAACTTTAGTGGGGCAAGTAGGAAAAACAAATAATGAAGTGAAACTAATCAAAGATGAATTAACGGAAGTGTCTCAGAAGACGGAAGGAAAGTTGAAAGGAATTGAATTAGATATGGTCAAAGGACGAAAAGAAGTGGAGAAGCAAATAAAGGAGATACGAGAGGGCCTGGAGACCATAGGTGACGTTAAGCCAGAAATTATAGACCAAAGGGTCATGATCTTTAAGAAAGAGGTAGAAGACCAACTAAATGAATTCAGGGATAGTTACAGGGATGAGAAATTCCAATCCAAAAAGGTAATGGAAGATAGTAGAAGGAATCAAGAAAGAATTCAGAATGAATTAAGATCCCGATTGGAGAGGACTGAACATAAGAATAGTCAAATGGAAATCCAACTCATGGCTAATGAAGAAAGTGCCCGAAGGGAAAGGAAGTTAGAATTCGAGAATCAGGAGGAGTTTCCAAAGACAGGATGGGTAGATTCCCGTGAACAAGGCACAGATACGGAGAGGGACTTAGGAGGGGAGAGCCCTTATAAGAACCCAGGATATCCGATGGCGATGTCAACCCCGTACATGAATCAGACAAATGGCCAGATAATAAACATTATTAAATCCAATGAGGACAGACCAGTAAAGTTTACGGGTAATAACATGTCTATTACTCCAAAATACTGGCTAAAGGAAGTTGCAGAGTATTTAAACGAAATGAAGGTTCCTCAGGATCGGAGACTGAGAGCTATTGAAAAGCTGTTGGCAGGTGATTGTCTCACCTGGTTCAGAAGCTTCAGATACACCTTTGATACGGTGGAAGGCTTTAGGGAAGCATTTTTAAAACGATATTGGGCAGCAGACGTCCAAGAGAATTTAAGGCTAGATCTGTACTCTAGGAAGTACAGCACCAATGCACCAACTAAGTACTCGGAGTTTTTCACCGCTCAGCTGTGTAAATTCCGCGAACTGGATATTGCTCCGGCAGAAAACGACCTGTGTGCCGCCATTGCAAGACAACTTCCGTATGAGATTCAGAGGCTGTTAATCTCATCCAAAGCCAGAAGTGCTGTGGAAGTGGAGAGTGTATTACGTCAGTTAGATATGACGACTTCGCACGTAACTCCTCGGCATCAAAGACAAACTGAGCAAGTACACATGGCCAGCAGTCAGGAAACTGGAGAAAAACCAGCGACCAGAAATCAGTCCACCAGCACGGATACCCAAGAACTAGGTCGAGAGTATGGGCACCAGGAGCCTAGAAGGATACAGCCATACTACAGAGGAGGATATCGAGGAAGAAATCCTAGGAGTTCAGGTTATAGGCAACAAGAGAGCCGACTCTATAACAATAACCATCAAAGGCAAGAAAACAGAAAGAAATGGGAGAATTATCCCAGAAGGAATGTAAGGCCAGAGGATAGGGATGATGAATATCGGGCCGAAATAGAAGAAAGATATCAGGAAAGTCTTCGTTATATGAACGAACGACCAGATGAACCTGATAGGCAGAAAGTCCGTTGGAGTGAGGCAATTAAGAACCGGAAATCACCCGACCGACTAGACGGTGCTCAAAGCTTGGAACTACAAGCTCAGTTAAAGAATGAGGGAAAAGGGAGCCCTCAGGATAAAAAAAAACTCCAAATTTAAATTGTCAAAAGTGGAAACATACCAGGAGCTGGGAGGAGGTAGAAATTGTGAATTGGATAGCCAGACCAGATGAGCTAATTAACGAGGATGTGGAAGGAATCCCACCTGTTAAAAGAGAATTACCTATAATTATGCTTAGGATAGAAGGATTACTGGTCAGAGCATTGATTGATACCGGATCCACAATAAGTCTAATTACACAAACCCTTCTAAATGAATTGGAAACAAGGGGCCGAGTATTAAAGATTCCCACATCAAGTGTAAAGATTAAGGGGATTATCCCTGAAAAATCTCTAACATGTAAATTTCAGGTATACATTGATCTGATCATGGGTAACGCTGAAATTTCGCAGTGCTTTTTGCTGGTAAATCAATTACCGTATAATGTCATATTAGGTATTGATTTTATCCGTGAGAACAAGGTCATCATAGACCTAGCGCAAAACTGCATTAGAGTTCAAAGAGAGGATGTGGATGAGCAAAACATTAACCTACAGGAACAGGATGCGAAAATAGGAGAACAGGTATGGCATATGGAAGAAGTGATTGAAGAAGATTATAAGGACATAGAAAAGATATTTGAAGTCCTCAACATAGAACTCGAAGATAATTTGGAAAATGAGTTCGAGACCAACCTGTCAGGAAAAGTGGAGGAAGCTAAAGTCAGCCTCGAAAATAAGGAACAGTTAAAGAAATTATTATTGAATTATAGGGACGTATTTGATTCCACGCCAGGGAAGATTGAAAATTTTAAATACGCGTTCCAAGTCAATGATTGGGCACCGTTCAAACAAAAACCATACCCGGTTGCGGAAAAACATTACCCACAAACTAAGAAAACACTGCAGGAGATGATGAATGCAGGTGTTATAGAAAAGATGGCGACACCATATGTTAGTCCATTAGTGATTGTGAGTAAACCGGATGGCTCAGTAAGGGTGTGTTTAGATGCCAGAAATTTAAATGCAAAAATCATACCAGAAAATGATTCGGCACCACCCATAAAAGAAATACTGAGGAAGTTCAAAGGCAAGAAGATTTTTACAAATATTGACATAACTTCTTCGTATCATCATCTCGAACTGGAAGAGAAAACCAGCTTGTTGACTGGATTTCAGTTCGAACAACAAACATATTGTTTTAGAAGATGTCCGTTTGGATTGAAGACCGCGGGATCTGCATTAATAAGAGCGCTTGATCGAAACCTGTCAGTGGAAGTGAAAGATTGCACTATCCGATACGTGGATGACATTTTGCTTACCTCGGAGAACATTGAGGAACATTTAGAAAATTTGAAGAAATTATTGGAAGACTTAAGAAGGGCAAATTTTAAAATAAATTTAAAGAAGTCGAATTTTTGTCAAAGGCAAGTGACATTTTTAGGGCATGTGATTGACAAGGATGGTGTTAAACCAAATCCATGCAAATTGGAATCGATAAGGGATTTTCCAAGGCCTTTGAAGGTGAAGAACGTTCGCCAGTTTTTGGGATTGATTGGGTTCTTCTCAGGACATTGCCCATCATACACAAAAACTGTTGCACCACTACAGGACCTTCTGAAGAAGGGGGGCAAGTGGAAATGGACGGAGGAAGCAGAAAAAGCATTCGTGGAGGCCAAGGAAATGCTCTTAAATTACGTGAAGCTAGGATATCCTGATTTTAATAAGAGATTTATCATTCAAACAGACGCATCCCAGATTGGAATAGGGGCAATGTTATATCAGGAAAACCCGGAAAACCCTGATAAGAAAAACTATCTAGCTTTCACAAGTAGGAGACTGAAACCACACGAGAAAAATTATACGATCAGCGAAATCGAGCTGTTAGCGATATTGCACGCGTTGCAATATTGGCGGAAGATCGTATATGGGTTTCAGGTCATTCTAAGAACGGATCATAAAGCCTTAACCTTTTTGATGAAGACTGATTTATCCAGTCAAAGGTTGATGCGTTGTGCTTTATACATTCAACAATTTGATGTCAAGATAGAGTACTGCCCAGGAAAAGAAAATATAGTTCCAGACTACTTAAGTAGACAGCCAGAGTCCATAGAAGAGGAAGTAATGGCTATAGATTTGGAAGACAGGGATCAGCGTACTCTTAACGAGTTAAGAAGCATTAGTCAAAGACAACGGGAGGATCCATGGATGAATATGCTTATATCTTTCCTTGAGGGAAGCTTGATAGGAGGAACACCAGCGTACACGGAAGCGAATAGGATAGCTCAAGACTACACGTTTTATAATGGATTGTTATATAAGTTTGTAGACTCTGACCATACAAAATTAAGGATTGTTGTACCTGCAATTTTGCAGAGGAAAATAGTATGGTTAGCCCATAGATCGTTCGGACATATGGGAGTCGACAAAACAGTCTCGATGCTGAAAGAAGCATTTGTATGGCCGAGACTGAGAGAAACTGTAAGGGACACGCTAAAGACATGTGATCTATGTCAAAGGATCAAACCTAATGCATTCCTGATGAGGCAGAAGCCTATACCATTGTTGCCCGAAAGGCCCGGCCAAATCATATCTATTGATAATTTTGGACCTTTGCCAAAGGCAAGAAGGGGAAATCGACACATAATGGTGGCTATGGATGTCTTCACTAAAATGGTTGTCCTTGCTCCCATACAGAAGACTAGTACCAAACAGGTGTTAAAACGACTCAAAGAAAAAGTGATACCGATTCTGGGGAAACCTGAGAATTTGTTGTCGGATCACGGCAGTTGTTTCACCAGTGTAGAGTTCAGACGAGAATTAGAAAGACTTGGAATACGTCAGATTTTGTCAAGTATTCGCCATCCTGAGGCAAATCCTGTAGAAAGAGTGATGAGGGAAACGGCCAAGTACTGTAGAATATTCTGTGCCGAAGAAAATTGGAAGTGGATAGATATCTTGGATATTATCGAATTTTGTATAAATAATACAATCCATGAATCCACAGGAGAGATGCCCATAACGTTACATCGGAATGAGCAACCAGAAAGACCTTGGAGTCTGGTAATTCCTAGGCCAGCAGACGCTCAGCCTGGAAGAGATGTACGCATTAGAAGAGCCTTTGAGCATCTAAAAGCTCAAGTCGACAGGAGGCAGAGAAGAAATAGGCATAAGAGGTATCATCGACCATTATTAGCAGGAGAAATGGTGTTAGTAAAAAGACCAGCCATTTCGGATCCAGGGAACCGTGTGTACAAGAAGTTCCAGAAAATGTACCACGGACCGTATCAAATAATCAGAGATTTGAGGAATAACGCATATAGAATTCGGCACTGTGAAACGGATCACGAAGTGACCATGAATTCAGCAAATTTGAAATTATATTACCCTCCCGAAGATTTCGATGAAATAAATGAACAAGCCCTGGTTATGGAAACATGTAGAGATGAATCCGCTTTTGACATAAACAAGAATAAGGAAGAAATAGAAAATAGAGCTCAAGCATTCGAGTGCGAATGCGAATTGGAGAAATTGTATTGGGAAATTAAAGAAATAATTGAATTTATTGAAGAAGAAAATTCCAATTTAAGAAAGGAAAATGATGAAATAAGGAAACGGGTAGGGATAGACCAAACCCGTAAGGAAGAATGAGGTTCTGGGGACTTAAAGTCCAGACAAGGAAAGAAAGAAAGAAAGGGTAGGGACAGAGCATACCCGACCTACACAATTACCGGATACGACTTTAAAGAAGTAAAAACAACGGAAGGTACGGACATCGTTATGATGGCTTCGACGAATAAAGACAGATATGATTAATTGAAATAAATTTCCTCAAAATTTTTCGAAAATTTATTTACCTAAGGAGGGGAGAGATGAACCCATGTGCCATAGGGTCCAATGAGGGCGAATCCATGCATTTGGGGAAGAAATGAAAGAAACGTATAGTTTCTAATGTAACTTAAAGAAAGATCCAGCTAAGATGCTAGCCTAATATGGTGCAAGAGGCGAGGACCAGGTGTTCGTGAGATGAGATCATCCCTCTTGACATTCAGAAGGGAGCGAGTCATGAGTATAAATAACCGAGTGGAAATTTCCCAAGATTAAACAAGGAAGCCTGACTCGGAATCGACCTTACGTTGCTGGAAATTGACAACACCGCTTATGCGCCAGAAGAGGAATAATTAAATTTAACCCGTTTACAAGTATAATAATGAGTAAACAAGTACAGTACAGTGAATCATTTCGAATGAGAGATTTTTTAGTAAAGAGAAACCATTTAATAATTGCGCAGGAGAAAACTGCAAACGCAAGACGACGTCATCGGGGAATTACCAAGGCCTGTGTGGAGGGGAGAAAGCAAAAGAAATGCAACACCCACACAATTGAGGACGAGAAATTAATTAATATCTCCGAATTGCACGATCGATTCTTAGGGGCAATGAGATTATTTGACATTGAGAAGACGAGCTTTCGGAAGGTATAATTTTTATATTTGTGCCACCATTATTTTAGAAATTGGTCACAGAAAGGACTAGTCTTATTTTTTTGTAGTGACATAGTATAAAGCTTCGGGCTTCACCAAGCCAATCATGCAGTTATTCTGACATCCCGTGAGGGTGTTACTACGCATGCAGTCATTCCGACAGTCCGTGAGGGGCGTAAGACTACATCACAGCACATCAGTATCCAGACAGCCGTGTGGGGCGTCACTCTGCGTCACATCGAAGAAAGTTACTAGTACTCCTTGAGGGGAGAAACGCTGTGTTACACCGCAGAAGTAATATCCGATAGCCATAGGCGTCGCAGTATTAACAATTTGCTTGCCTCCATAAGGAGTGGTAAAGAAGAAATTTAAAGTATCGCCGTATTGGAATATTAGGAAAATCCTAGTTACAGGATTTAGGCCCGACTGTATACAAGTTATAGTGAAAGTTCGTAAGATAAAGTCAGAGCAGGCTGCGAACGTCGGACTTAAAGGCGATAGGTCGTTAAATAGACGAACGAATATATCATAACGTACGGAAGTACCGTACCAGAAAGATAAACTGTTATCTCAATTAAAGAACCCAAAAAGGGAAGAACAGAATAAGGTTCGGAACGTATATCAGAAACGTAGGAGTGCTAGAACCGATCAAATAAAGAAGCACGGAGACTATAAGCATTATGTCCAGAAAGCAGGCGAACTATTCAAAAAGTACTAGACTCGAGAAGTACTAGCTGCTATAAACTAAATCCATAGGTCATTGAGGAGACCTCGATCCGAATAGACTTTCGCTAGGATCGATAAGCCCGATCTACAAAGAAGCCCTTCAAGCTAGATAAATAGCCGGTCATCAAGGATAGGAGTAGAAGAATTTGGATTCCAGGGAACAGTAGATGTTTCGAGACTTTCGTATTCTGCAGGATAGGAAGCCGACATTGAATGAATTTCACCCTTGGAAACGGGAAATTAAGAGGTCACGTGTGATAGGCTCAGAAATACGGCCTAGTGATCAAGAATTGTGAAGTGTAAATTTATCAAGATTGTGTGTTAGATTAATATTTTTAGTGTTTATTATGTGTTCAAAAGGGACACATCAGTGTATAAAAATGTCGTCAATGTTAAGTGTCTTAAATATATGTCAAGAAGTGTTTGTACATAAGATGAATTCCTTTAATATGGAGTAAAAGTTCAAAGTGGGCCCAAAATGAAACACCGCACAAGAATAAAGATCATGGGACGATCTTAAAAACATGTGAGTACTGAATTTCATTCTATTTTGGTGTCAGGAATTGGTTGTGTACAAATCCACCGGAGTTTTTGAGTAAAAGGGATGTGTTTTAAGAAATAAATACTGAATAAACAAGAACGCGGTCTGAACAATAATAGAAATTTGAGAAATTATAAATAATTATGTAAAGAATAAATCCCGCAGAGGAAATATGTGAATAAAAATGTTAATGTATTTAACAAATGTGATAAGAGCAAGCGAAATATCAGTAATTATCATGAATGATATTTAAATAAAGTAAAGTTGAGATATGAAAGAAATAGCTTTTGAGCTTATGTAAAGAATAAAGATAATACTAATAACTAAGTATGGAAATATTAAATAAAGATCAAATAAATTGATGTGAACATAAGAGCGTTAAAGCCTTAATGTATGTGTAAGATATGATGTTCAAGGGAATGTTTTAAATGGGAGCGATTTATCGGCAATGGAAAGATTAATATAAGAATTAAGAATAATATGAATTGTTACTAATGAGATTTATCAGTTCTTGGGAAGACATTTCGGCTTAAAATAATGCATAGCGCAAAGGAGCGCAAATAATATTAAAATGTCACGCTAGGAAAGCGTAGAAGTTAAAATACTTGGTAAATTACTTATGGAGGGTAGTTGATTGTAGTGAATTGATAATTGTATAAGTCCTCTATTTGTGACGTAGTATCACGAGGCATTGTGTATGTATTAAAAGGGAGCTAATGTATGGTATTATTGAGCGTATGTCATGTAGGCCACGGCCGACTTTAAATCGCGTCTTGTTTAAGTCCTCTTTAAGGGAATGGTTCCCGAGGCATGTGAAGAGATTCGAACTCAGAATCCTCTTATGATAAAAGCCCCTTAATTCTCCGTCGTCGAATGTGTATTAATCTTCCCCAATCAATGAGGACCCTCTCATAATTAATAAATGCCAAGGTTACGAAAGTGGTCTATGAACCAAAGAATATTTGTTTGAATGGATACAGTACAGTAAAAGCCCGGTCTCTCCCCAGGACTGAGTATAATGTGAAGGTTTGTTTTGAAAGCCTTGGAAAGGAGACAGAGAGTCGCCCGTCACCCTCCGTGTCATAAATCGCGCCCGAGTATAATGGCCCGGCTCTCTTAGAGTAAGGGTGGGCCGGAACCGTCTCGTAAGATGTAGTAAAGACACCGTGAGTGTTTAAAGTTGTTAACGACCCGGGCGTTGAACCGAGGTCCTTGTAGATTGATATTTTCGTTTGCCTGTTCAGATCGTAGTTTCTTATGTGATAATGGTCTTATAAGACATAAGAGATAAATAACAATCCCTATTGTAATGATGTACGGAAGTAGGATTCCACGAGTTAATTGAAGGCAACTAAGTTTCGGGAGTAACTATAGTTTTTTGACTGTGTCAAGTATCTTCACGCTCTGGAGTACACAAGTGATTTCCTGATTACCTTAATATATTTGTGAAAATAAAGAGAGATGATAACAGCTGAATGTGTGAACATGCCCAAAATATTGAGTTAGATAATTAACATAAATTTTTAAATATAATTATACATTTGTTTTTGAGAATTAAGAAAATGTGAAAGTAGTATTTGAGGTGTACAAGAGTGACACCATTATTATGTAAAGCATGGAGCCAAAAGAGCTCGGAGTTATATAAAACTTACAGTTGATGCTTTATGGAAGGAAGACTAAGTAGGAATTGTTGGTTTATGTGGAAACCATATGTTTAAATACAATATTTGTTTTATTATATTTGTGATTCCTTGTTCATTTGGAACAAGTAGATGATTATGGGTCAGTAATTAAATTGTTAAAGTGTTTGTAGCGCCATTAATTTTATTAATTAAATGTGTTAAAATAGGAGTTGATTTTGTTGTTATTTTTGCAAGTGTATCTTCTAATTAATCCAAAATATGTGAGTCACAGAGTGGGGGAACTTACCGCTGCCCCGAAAATTCCGAATTGAGCTACGCTGGTATACTGTGATTGGCATATTTCTTTCTAAAAGGGCACAATACCAAGTAAAGAAAAAAGAGAAAAAATTACCACCCTTAAGGAAAATAAAAAATTACGTGCGGTTTAACTTCGTGAAAAAAAAAACATATAATATAACGAATATTTTGAAGAAACACGGACTCAAGATAGCATTCAGAACAAACAACTCATTCTGTAATCACGTACATAATAGCAACTTAACAAGGAGAACCCCACATACGAAGTCGGGTGTTAATAATTCTCATGCCAAGAAGAAGAAGAAGAAGAAGAAGAAGGAGAAGGTAAGAACGGAAGAAGGTTTAAAACACGTTATAAAGATCACAAATATGCAATTGAACACAACAAACACTCAGCTATATGCGAACCCATGTACAACAATAACCATCGCTTTACCAATATAGAAACAAACCTAAAGATTATACACCACGAAGCGAGGGCAGAACTCTTTAAAGAATCCATAGAAATACTTCTAGCCAAGAAAAACAATCCGAAGAACTTGAAGGAACACATGTATCTAAAAGAATCCACACTATTCGTGTTACTGTGCCCGTCTGTACACCTGGAGTGACAGACAACCACATGCGAGGTAGCAGTAAATACAGTGTTAGCATGAGATCTCTCTCGGGGCGTTCTGGGCTTGGGCTGTAATTACTAGACACTGTATTCGTGCTCCCCGTAAAGGAAAATGAAAGAGTCATGTCATATAACAAGAGAATTAAAACATATTTCAAAATAAACCAATTCACCAAAGAAAATTTATTCAGAAAATCCTGCCGACTGGCAGAAGCAAAAAAGTATCACACGCATTCCCTATTGGATTTTATGTCTCTCAAATAAAAATAAACTATAGTCGCATTTAAGATTGCCCGATGGGCTAGACTATGTTCACGAATTACACTTTCATTTGTTAATCTATACACTTTGGAGACAACATAAAATTATATTTCACTTTACCCTATAAAGTTGTATTGTTCAATCATCCTATTCACTTATTTACAATTCACTTATTTACAATCCTGACACTAGCATGGATTATTTTCACACTCGAAGTTTCACATTTTGATTCTAGATTTCCTTAGGAAACGACACAATTCTTAACGCAGTTAAATACACATCATAGAGACAATTATGGGGCACAGCAGTTAAATCTTTACATTAGACATTTTATAAAAATAATAATAATCATGTTTGGTTACGTTGAAGTTAGCTTGGAATATCCTTTTATAATTTCTCAGGATTTAATTCACTGGACATAAATTCAGATGGCCATAATAAAAATTGGCATGACAACATTGCTTGTAATAATTAATCATTGGAGCTGATAATATCATAGGGGAAATCTTTAGGATTTGAAACATATTGAAGCTTATGGGACAGGATCTGACTCCCGAAATCTCCCATTTTATTTCCTATTAAAATGCATACAGCTTTCTGTGGATCTCAGGATATGACTCCCACTACGTCCACTAAACACGAGGATCAAAGCCTCAATTACCTCTTTCACAAAGTGCATTGGCACAACATAACATCAATTCAGCTTCATTTAACAATACCCTAGACAATAACAAATCGTAAGCTCTCAATTTTTACATTAACAATTAATTGTTTAATCACATTCAACACTTTTATCATAGTCTTTCATATTTATCATTCTGAAGGAATATTACTTCCATAGCTGTTCATATAATTCAGTATTTATCAATATTAATTCATAGACATTTATTATTATTATTGGAAAAATATATTCTGTCGTGCAGAATAAAAATTATTAATTCATAAACTGTGTCGTAAATCTTCTGCGTTCTGAATGGGGTAAGACTTCCCATCTTATTACTGCAATATCAAAATGAAAAGAAGGAAGAAGTTTCACATAGCAAATTGAAACATCCCAAGAGTTTTAAGTTTATATGGCCTAAAGTATGTTGAGTTCCTACACTAGGGTCCGCCACAAACCTAATATAAGGCTTGTAAAAAGCAGAGCACATGAAACCTAATCCAAGGCTTGTAACCAGCACTGCACTGTGCATTCTAACCAAAGGCTTGTAACCAGCACAGCACATGAAACCTAATATAAGGCTCGTATCCAACAATGTACTGTGTACATTTTACATTAATTCATATTCAACACTTCTATCATAGTATTTCATATTTATCATTCTGAAGGAATATTACTTCCAGAGCTGTTCATATAATTAAACAATTAATTGTTAATGTAAAATTGAGAGCTTACGATGTGTTATTGTCTAGGGTATTGTTAAATGAAGCTGAATTCTCTGCCATCGTAAAGTACAAGCAGTGCCTGTGTGCTACAGAGAACTGAGAACTTTGTGGTGCCCTGAACTTGGCGTATAAATGAACGAAAGCAAGGTCACATGTTCCCTAATTTTCAATGTATATTCGTCCTATTCGTTTTCCATTGCAATGGGATACTTTGAACTCTTGTGTCCCCCTGTCAGTTAAATTTGATATTTTTACGGGCGGATGACCTCGTAGTTCCGCCCCTTAAAACAACAATAACTAACTAAATGTGATATTACCGCAGTGCGTTGATGCACAATAACAGTATCTAGGCTACATAAGCTTTAGTCCCTTCCGATTTTGCTTGCTTATCATTTCTGTGGTAGTTTTAATAGGCTGTTTTGCTTTTACACAGGGACTATAAATAATTTTATTGACCGGTACCAGTCGTCGCTATCTTATCTTACATATATAATTATAATAATCGGGAAAAATGTTTACGTCTTCATTAAACATGATTAATCTGAAATATCTTGGAAGTAATTGCGGGATGGTGATGTTTATTTTTTACTTGAAACACTGCTTGTGTCGCATTACTCATTGAGTCGTAACTTGCTAGATCCTGCCATGTACTGTACTAGAGCTCGCGTTAGCCCGGAAGGCGGCCGGCTCTGTGGGATTTGCGCAGAGAGAGAAAGAGATACATTTCCACTGTTGCAACAGGTCCACCTTGTCCGAGTTCTCACACTGCAGGCTGCTGCCATGAGTTCCTGCGGTATGGCAACACCGTCGCTTATCTCAACGAGCTTGTCTCCTTCACGCTGCTTTACACTTAGCTTTCCCGACAACACACTAGCTCAGATTCTCAAGACAGACTGACTGTGATTGGTGGGATGGAAGTGAGGCATGACGTAATGGTAGCGTTGTGTTCTGCGCACCGCCTTCCCGGCTGGCTCGGGCTCTAATATAATTACGAGCATTTCACTACACGAAGGTCACATTAATAACCTTGCCAGAACTTTTTGGCATCTATCCCACACAGCACTGAAATAGGGCCAGTCTTCGAATTTGCTCCTCATGATCACAAGATCGCGGGTTCAATTCTCAGCCAAGATGTTTGTATTTTGAAGGGTAGCACTAGTGGGATATGGATTGGCGATCACGGGTCCCCAGCTGGGTTCAGAATTGCTTCCACTTAATTGTCCCGGGCTCCTTTTGTCATGTTTCCTATCGACCTCAATTGGTCAACTCTTGTCCTCTTCCGACCCCGATAGTAATATTCTTCGAGGTGCCAGACCTCTTATTATTATTATTATTATTATTATTATTATTAATGTTATTTTTATGATTATTTTCATGGTATCTCCTTCCTTCTTTTCAAGGTCCTAAAGGAGGCAGGGGGGTGTGCAGCCCTACTTCTTATGGTGCACCCTGAGTAGTGCTACACCTTCAGGGACTCACGGCTGGTGAGTTCGGGAGTTGGCGACCCCGAGGGAATTGTTAACTGGGTCCGAAGTCCGTTTTTTCTTTGACTTTGGGGTGGAACCCCTCCACGTTTCACTTTCCTATCTCCCTTTCATGACTCTACTTCTACTTCTTTCCATACCCATAAGTTCTCATACTAACCGACAACAGTGGCTACGCTGGCTAAGGCGCAGCTTAGGTCATGGGGCCAAGCTCTATGCTGACACGGTAGACGCATGGGTTCGAGCACCACCGTCGGCCGTCCTTGAAATGGTTTTCCGTGGTTTCCCATTTTCAATACCAGACAAATGATGGGACGGTACCTTCTGACAGGCCAAGGCCGCTTCCTTCCACATCCTTGCCCAGTTTCATTCATCTTTATCCATTCCATCTCTCATCCCGAAGCGCAGGTCGCCCACGGGCGTCGACTAGAAAGACCTGCACTCGGCATCTCAGGAGGCCACACAACAACAACAACAAAGTTCTCATACTTCGAGGATTGAGGGCATTTACGTTCCCTGTATTTTACTTTTTCCATTATTCCTTAATTTGTACTGTTTTCTTCTAGTACGTAAGTTAAGTTAATTGTAAGTCTGTAGTTAATTTTAGTTGTAGTTTCTCGTTGTATCATCTTTCATTTTCACCCAAACCATTTGGGGTTGATAACCTAGATGTAAGGCCCCTTGAAAAACAATAATTATCATTTTCATCACATTTGGTGGTAACAAGACCAAACAAATTAAATCTCAGTCATGTGTCGCCCATTTAAGTTCTGCATTTCGCTTCCAGATGGCAGTTATAAACAGAATGTCGATATTGGAAAGCAGATTGCCTCAATGGCTACAAGTGAAAAGATCTGAGGCACGTTAGCTGAAGCCATACGATTGTTATTCTTTTATTAACATTACTGTAAAAACTGACGAATCAAGCTTGTTAGAATGATATTCTACATACCGTACATATCTCACTAATAGTATTATCTAGCCAGAAATTCAGATGGGCACTGATGGTGGAGGCATTAACTAGGTCTACCTTTTCGATAATAACCTACATTAACAATTACAGTAAAACACCTAATCAATACTGCAATCTCTACATATTATAAAATAAATCCCCGATTCTTGGATGTAACGGATAATCTCGAGAACCACCGGATGAATTTTAATGCGGTTTCCACCATTCTGTAAAGTATTTCTTGAGGAAGGTTTCTGTAGAAAATCATTCATTTATGACCAAAGGAAGACGAGCAATAACGATTTCAGTAAATCAAGTCGAAGAAAAATCTGCCATCCGTGCACCTTTTAAGCTTACGCTGGGTAAATTGTTAAAAATATCTATATACTGAACCCTTGCGAGAAGCTTTTTATGAGACTCTTTCTGCGGGGTCATGTGCAGTCCATACGAAGTTGTTAAACGTATGCTTCTACAAGGTGCAAGGTAACATAGTCCAAATGTATATGACAGAAAGAACAAAAGTGAAGCCAAACTAAATAAAAACAAAATTTAATATCAGAATAAAAGAATATAAACATAAACACAACAAACAACACGAGGGAACACCCTCTTAACGTTACACCCAATTTACAGTGTGAATTCAAAATACTTATCTCCTCAGAGATGTCAATAAAAATGACAGGTCCAGAAATATGGCCTGTTCATCTACAAAATCTTGTGTGCGTGATGTGACTAAGCATGCATTATGGAAGAGTAATTGATATGCGATTTGTTGCCATCCTGCGACTGCCGTCAGGCTCCAAATCCGTATCTGAGATAAAATAGCGATGGGAACTAAACACTACATAATGCTATCAATACTCTACCGACACTCGCTAACTTTAAGTATTTACAACAAACGAAGATTTCCGTTGAAACCTGGATCAACGTATTACAGCACAACAAACTGCCTCATCACAGGACTTTACCAACCAAACACAATAATGATTAGCGTGGCCACATTACAACAAAACAAAGAAGAATGACCGCATGCCATCTTACACTGACGTACACAACAAGGTGTCAACAACAACAATTTACATGACATAAAACAAACTAAAAATATATACAATGCTCAACAGCAAGACAAATAATATACAAGAATAACATTTAATTTGGACGTCTAACATGGTAATTGCCGATCAGGCGTAGCGATCATATTCCCTTAATATCATATCACACTTTAAATGAGCAAGCAGCCTATCTTTAAATAAGTAGGTCACGGCTAGGTCGTTCCTCTCCTCAGAAACTGGTGTCAACAGGAATACCCCAGATCAGCGCACAGTGTGGAACGTCGTTATCAGATGTCAAAATCACCCCTGCGTGAACCAATGTCTCAGGCCAGCACTAATTGCTTGGTCCCCAAGATCCACGAAGAAAATAGCTGTCGCCGCAGCTCAAATGTGTGCGTGTCAAAATAAATATCTCATCAATTCCACTTGGAATCACAAGACCAATATTGGACTGGTAGAGGTCCCGTGGGCAACACTCTCCATCCATAAACATTGCAGCATGCAGAGGACTAGCCCAAAGCTATCCTCCCGCGCATATAAATTCACATAATAGACAAACGTAGACACACAGACACACACAATATCACACGCTAGGGTTTTGACAAACACCTGAAATAAAGGTACACAAATATTTTCCACACATAACGCGCGCCCGATCTAGTATTCTGACAGAAGAATTAATTAATCAAAAAGCAAACATTAACATGAAATAAAAGAACAGACGATTCTTTACAAAATCATAGTCGCAACACGGCAACTCAAAAAAAAAACCTTGTTCACCCAAAGTCCTAACTAACACAAGTTTCCCCCTTGCTATTGTTTACTGTAAATTACTGCAGCGCCACTATCACCGGTGCCACCTCCATGTCTACTCCAAAATCAAATCATGCGTACACGAGTACGATTAAAATTACACAAAATACGATAAACAAAAGGTGGTCACGTGTCCTCACGCATTTACATAATTAAGTGTCGGTACACTACGTTAATCTAAATCAAAATGAAACAAGAAGAAAAATACAAAATTATTTACAAAATGTTCCCATGCCAAAATATCTACTATATGATAAATCATTATTTGTACTCATCCATAATCAGCTCGTCACGTCAGTGTACGTCACTTTCCATGGCCCAAGGTGGATCTACTCGGCCATGATCAACATCTCAGTAGGTCGCATGAACATCATCCCAGTAGTCGACCCAAAGTTCGTCATCTTACTGCTTGCTTCGACGATGAAAAATACAGTTCAAAAATTAATATTCCTATCTAGTCCTGCTATAATTGCAACAGAGCTACATAATCACTCTTAGTCCTAAGCAATTAATAAACGTCGACACTTTCCCTAATATAAGTACTTGGCTAAATTCACACGCAAACATACTATAAAAACATTGTTATATTACACTTGGCTCTCAACAGAGTCCTCAAACTATGTATCATCTCACTTGAGATCGAAGACCAAAAGTACTTTATAAAATGTTAATAGCGCTCGGCTATACCAAATATGAACTTGAACAATACGTGTAGTGGCCTCCGCCACGCAAAAATTATGAACAGTAGCGACGTGTAGTAGCCTCAGCTACATCGAGATAAGAACTGTAGTACCTCCCGGTACATCAGAATAAAGACATCGTGGTTAGCACAGACAACTAATTTATATAAATCTGGACAAATGGACGGTAGTGGGGACATTATTTTTTTATAATCCGAATCAGTCGTCGTAGAAGCTTGCGGGTGGTGTCAAACTTCATCATTTCTTCAGAACGTCAAAACGATGCCTCGCGGAATCAAAACGCATCGGTGATTAATTAGATATCGCTTTCGCGGGCTTTTTCAACGATACTTGAGCGCCGAGATTGGCTTGGTTATTCCTGATTCGTCCATTCGTATGCAAAATCGTTGGGTAGATTAGGCCGTTTCTCCCACCTGTCTTCATCAAAAGTACCTCTGTCTCTTTCTTTCATCACCACTTGCTCTGCTGGACAAAGACTCGGGTTGCTACGCCAGCGTTCTATGACCTGGCTTCCAGGAAAATGTTTAAATTTACCAAGCGCTCTCAACTGCCTAACTCATTGCGACACACAGCTCCCAAATTGCGTCAACTGGCTGGGCCAACTTGCAGTACAATAAAATAAAATATGAACAATTAATTCATGATAATTAATTAAGGGTTCAATACTATGAGTGTAAGAATATTGTTCAGCAAGAAAAGTTCTACAAAGAATCACCGACACCATATCTCTATCTTTAATACATCGCACACCAAAAGAGTTTTAACGTTTTCATTTCTTTCAACAATCTCCATTCAGTGGAGATTTAAATTTCTAGCTACGGAGCGAGTTTACGAACTAGCGAGTGAGCTTATCACCTCAGCTTCGGCCAACATCAAACTGTCAAGTCGTGTCGAGTTAAGACTCCAGAGAAGAGTAGGCCTATATGTGTTTGGAGTTTCGCTTTTCTGAATTGCGTCTAGGACCTGCCGTCCGTGAGCCTTTTAAGCATACGCTAGGTAAACCGTTAAAGATACCGGGCGATACCGAAGATAAATAACAAATACTTTCAACTACAGTTTTGATAAGGTATAACACCAGTGTTTTATTTTTATTATTATTATTATTATTATTATTATTATTATTATTATTATTACGGTATATAAATACGGTTCAATTTGATGTAGAATGATTTTTTTTCATTCTTAATTTTGTTTTTAAAATTGTATTGACATTTTTATTTTTAAATTTTTAATTTTTAATTTTTAATTTTTAATTTTTAATTTTTAATTTTTAATTTTTAATTTTTAATTTTTAATTTTTAATTTTTAATTTTTAATTTTTAATTTTTAATTTTTAATTTTTAATTTTTAATTTTTAATTTTTAATTTTTAATTTTTAATTTTTAATTTTTTATGACTGAAAAGTATACTTGACAGTTTGTACAGGTAACACTGAACAAATAGCTTCAAAACTTGACACATAAAATATAGGGCAACAATAGCAAACACAGATTATACGCTTGAAATGCTCAAGCAAGCCATCAATAATACTAATTAATACATTTAATAAAAATTACACCACTGCATTTCGTTTAACGTTATTGTATCAACTTTCACATATGATAATGATGATGATGATTGTTTTAAGGGGTGGAACAGCGAGGTCATTTACTCCGAGTGTGATAGGATCGATAGACACTACGAAATAAGAGTTTATTAGCCTACTTTCGGTTCTTGTAAAAAATGGAGACTTAAAAGGTCCACACGGGCGAAAATGTATGTATGTGCGTATGTCCGCCTGTCCCCCATCCCTGTATCAAATCAAACACGACGAAACCAAACTAAACCAAATTTGATACAGAGATAGCACTGGCAAAACACACCTCAGTGTCATGTTTTATATCGCCTCAATCTTAACCAAAACAGAATGGTGGCCACCCAAATGTTCGAAGCTAAAATCAAATTACGACTAAACTAATTATCGGATCAATTCCAAATTATAGAAAGAAACAAACCTTCGTGTTCGAAGCGTCTTATGCCTAAACTACAAAGTCATCAGCCAAATAATTTCAAGATGGCAGCCATGCGTATCTTGCAAGCATGATAATCCATAACCTATGATCCAATGAATCAATGGTCACAGCACTAGACATCCAGATAATGTTATATGAAGACTATCAGTTACCAACGTGATGAGTAGCCTAAATTAATTTTATTAATGCAGCCAATGGCCATCTATTTATTCTTTTCAGGACGGGTCGGGGAAGGGATTATGAAAGGGAATCGGCCGTGGACCTATTGAAAGGAACCGTCACGGCATTTGCCTGGTAGTGAAAATGGAAAACCACGAACATGAGGAACCAGAAATATTAGATAATTCCGAATAACTTCCCCCAATTTCTTAAAATTCACACCGCTTTCATCATTTCCAATAGTACCATTTTTAATCATTAAATACCGTTATTGAATTAAACAGGATCACAATAGATAGTGGAATAGACCTACCGGGGAAACCGCGTAAAAAAAGCGCGCCAAGTACACTACCTCACAGGTGGCGTGGAAACGTGTGCATATTATGAAGAATACAACTTTTTCAACTTTTTAAATCGTTATATATCAAAAAACGGTGACTCTTAGGAGAAAAGGTGTTGTGATAATTTTTATAGATAATTGCATAATATGCAAATTTAGTCTGATCAATTTTTATGATAAAACTTACCGTTTGGCTGAAAAACGCAAAACTTTGCGAACTTTGATCTTGAATAAATTTTTTGCCGTTGTCGGACCGATGGGGACTTTTCACATTTCATTTATAATGATGTTTCGACCATTAGTACAAATTTTCAGCTCTATGCGAATTTTGGTAACCTTGCATGTCTAACTTGACCGGGCTAAAAGCTAAATAACCTTATTATAGGCTGTACTAATTATCGCTAATAATTGTTATTTCAACATAGGAAAGTCCTTAAAAATACAAAATAAACGGTGATTAGGAAATCAGTTTTGTTGCAAAATAGTTTTAGTACTGGTAATGTTTTCTGACAATATGAATAATGCTGTGGGACAGCAAAGGCTGTTATTAATTAGAATGTGTGAAGGTTCAAGCGAAAATTTCTTCGATAAAGTATCTTCTATAAATGGCAGTAAGTTACTCCTCACGTTGAAAAATTTAAATTTAAAAGAAATCGACATTATCATCGAAAGGGGAACCAGTTTTCCTCTTCTAGTTAATTATATTAACGGTGTGAATAGTCTTCTAAACTTGCAAGAACTGTATGTAAATTGGGAAGCGTCATAATATAGTGTAACATGATGTTGTTGGTCACCTGTTGCCGACATTGAAGAAATATTTTAGATAGTAGGAGTCCAATTGAAATCATGGTTTACAACCTAAATGTTTCTTGATCAAATTTGATTGTGTTTGAATGTTCAGTCTTTGGACTGGTTTGATGCAGCCCTCCATTCCTCCCTGTCCTGAGCTAATCGTTTCATCTCTACATAGCTACCACACCCTGTGTCAGAGGCAATCTGTTTAACATATTCTAACCTTGCTCTACCCCTACAGTTCTTGTCCTCGACCCTTCCTTACATAACTAAGAATTTTGAAGGTTATATATGTTTATTTACTGTATATAAATAAATACTGTACTTCATAAATGGGAGATATTATGTAATTCTAAACATTTTATAAATACAATATCTCAAAGAACAACTCCACCCAGATGGTGCCTAATCATATTATTCAAAGTTCAAAATCAATAACTCAGTATCCAATTGCGCAATTATAACTTGAGGAGAAACAGATAAGGTACCTCACTTGCATCAGTCATAAGATTATCACTCTGAATATACCGAGTAGCCACCATCTTGAATACATCAGTCATTAATATTGACACGGCATTATTTATTACAGTTACAATCACGCAACTTAACAAATATCTAGAAGACTTTCTCAGGAGAAGGCACAAGATAAGCGATTTCATACATACATACATACGTACATACATACATACCGTACCAATATACACTCATACATACTGCGCCCACTGACGCATGTTCGCATTGGTATAATCGATCACAAGACCCTTGGAGAAATTGCTACTAGGCTGAAGAGCAGTCGAACACACTCAACAGGAAGCGGGAAGAATATTCAACAAGAGTGATTATAATTAAATTTTTATACAATTTGGATACCCCATAAATTGTTTACGATTTATCTAATGTCATTCAGCATATTTAAGTTACGGTCCACATCGCAGAAACTTAGAGTTGACGTCATGATGAGAAGACAGTACTACAAATCGTACGTCCGAGCAGAACAGACGTGTCAGTGACGCATAAGGATCAAACACGTGTTACTTGTGTTCCGAGTATAGAAAGTCTCTTGTGTAATGGAGAAATCCGTCAATATTATAGACACGAACAACCATCATTGCTAAATATGCAGTAGGAGTAATAGTGAAAGGTAATTTATATCCAACGAGTGTAATATTTTCACCACATTTAACAAACAGTGGCAGCATGGCGAGCGCATTATTAGGCCGCATGCTTACATGCACGAGTGTATCATAAAAACTGTGAATTTTCTAAAACTGTGTTATTTATAAACTATCTCATGTTTTGTCGAAGTGATGAATTATTATTTTAATTTACTGTAAATAATTATTTCCGACCATGTGCAAAGTTTGCGAGTGAGCGTTGCAAAAGCAATGATAACGCCAGTGGCGGTGTGTATGGGCAATTTTATTTTACCGCGCCAATAAAAGCAGTGAGCGCAGTAATATCAGTATATTTAATACGAGTGAAAACCTTACCCCAACTTACAATATGGAACCAATCAACCGTCTACATCTAATGGATCATAACGACCACGCTATGGAGTTGGAGATGGAGCACTAAACCACATGCGTGGGGAACTAACAACGGACGATGGCTGAAACAAAGGCAAGATGATCTAAGACCATTACGGAGACCGCTATAACATCTCACGGCGGGTCTCGAAGTCTTGACGTTGGACTCTGTAAGTCAGAATACGTTTCAGTAGCTATATTTAATGGGTTGGAACAGTAGATTAGTCATAAATGGCTTAACTAAGTGCACAACACAGGCAGTATTAATATAAGCTCACGTGTGGAAAGATTTAGTTTTGTTAAATTTATTTAACGCCAGGAAGGCAAAGTTATAATGTCCATTTCGTATCATTTCCAATACAGTAACAGACTACTTTTATTTGTCAGGCTGATGACATAAGAAACAAGTTCTAAGCAGGTGGTAAATGAAGGCCAAGGTTACTTGGATACGAGCGCGCTATTCATAGCACGATTCAAAGAATCTCAGGCAGTGCATTAAATAATCGAGAAGTCTGTGATATTTCTAACATTATCTATATATTAAAAATATTTATGAAAACTTATCCGAGTCCGTGAGGCCATTCTATCCAGTCGATTTCCTTCATTCTTTTTTAAATGAAAGGTATTCATGCACAGATTTGTCATCAAGTATTACAAATCACTTAAATTTCGCCTTTTTCAAATTATTTGATTTTTTTCAACTTTTTCCAAATTTTTCCATCTTTGAAGCAATCATATATCTGGTTCTAATTGAGGTACGAAGGTCGATTTCATCTACGAACACTCAGTGAATCAAGCGCTGTCATTTGAGCTCTTAACTATTCACATCGGATGATTCTGAGGAATGTTATGAGTGAACATTCAATATTAGATCTCATTTTTTCAACATTTTTTCTCATTGTAGCAATCATATGATTGGTTCTAATTGAGTTACACAGTTCGTTTTGGTCTAAGAACACTCAGTGGAGATATTGAGATATTGAATATGTAAATTGGTTGATTCTGAGGAATGTTATGAGTGCCGAAGCGAGTATTAGAAATATTTATGAAAATTTAACCGAGTCCATCCGGCCATTCTATCCGGTCGATTTTCTTCATTCTTTTTTTAAATGAAAGGTATTCATGCACGGATTTGTTATCAAGTATTATAATTCACTTACCTTCCACCTTCCTCAAATTATTTGATTTCTTGAATTTTTCCAATTTTTGTCCCATTGATGCAATCATCTATATATTAAAAATATTTACGGTATGTAAACTTATCCGAGTCCGTCCGGCCATTCTATCCGGTCGATTTTCTTCATTATTGTTTTAAATGAAAGGTATTCATGCACAGATTTGTTATCAAATATTACAAATCACTTAACTTCCACCTTCTCAAATTATTCGATTTTTTCAACTTTTTCCAACTTTTAGCAATCATATCTTTATTGGAAATATCTTTTCCCGGAGGAAACAGGGTGTAAAATTGTCCGATTGAGCTATGTACATTTGTTAATTGTTAATCATATCTTTGGTTCTAATTGAGGTACGCATGTGTTGTTGGTCTAAGAAAACTCAGTGAATCAAGCGCTTACCTTTGAGCTCTTAACTATTCAAATCGGCTGATTCTGAGGAAAGTTATGAGTGAACATTCGATATTACTTCTCATTTTTTCAACATTTTTTCTCGTTGTAGCAATCATATCTTTGGTTCTAATGATGGAAATTTCCTATTATACTAGCGTTTTGTATTACAATCAACAAAGCGCAGGGTCAAACGCTTCATCGAGTTGGAATCTACTTGCCTGAGTCTGTTATAGGCCATGGAATGCTCTATGTTGCCTTATCCCGAGGAAAATCATTTAAAGATGTAGAAGTAGAAATTAAACCAAAGGGTCGACGCACAGCGAACATTGTCTGGAAGGAAGTATTGTGAAATAAAGGTTATAAACTATTACATAATGTCGTAATTTTTTAATTCCAATACTGAAAAATAATGCTGCGGAGCAGTACGGGCGCCCTAGTATAATCTGAATGCATGACCCGTTATTTATGTGTTTGACAAATGAGCATATGGAATCAAGCTTTATTTTGTCACGAGAAGCTAGAAGGACACTGGGAATGAACTGTATTTTGAAACCAGAGATCGTAGGTTCGACATTATTCTGGGAAGAGGCTACATGATAAGTACACAATCTCACATACTATTTTATATCAGAATCCTTTACGCTATTGAAGAGCATTCTTAACATTAGTTTTCTACTCACTTTATCTTTGTAATTGACGTTTAAAATATGTATAATTCAGGGATCCACACTAATTGTTAACTAATGTTATTATTGGTAATTTTATTGAAGTCTGTCGTAGAAGGTGGATGAATACCTCCGACGTGTTATTGTGATTATTTTAAGGTAATTTATACCGGGTGAGTTAGCCGTGGTCGTTACGGCATGACTGCTGGCAGTCGCTCACATCCGGGAGGCGAGGAGGTTCGAATCCCCCCACTGGCAACCTTGAAGATGGTCTTCTGTGGTTTCCCATCTTCCTTCCAGGCAAATGCCGGGGTTGGTCCCTAACTAAAAGGCCACAGCCGCTACCTTTCAGCTCCTCGTACTTACATTCCAACTTTCCTTCCCAACGGTACTTGTAGCTCACCCATTGGGTGTCCGTCTCGAAGCAGCTACAAAACTGGCGAGCCGAACATGTCCTCGGACACTCCCGGCACTAAAAGCCATATGCTAAAAAAATGGTAATTTATGCCGGTGGTAACGAGCTATTGAAGTCGTACCAGACCGATGAAGTACGATTGACGAATCCATGGTTTAAGAGAGACACAGGGTATCTAATAATAATAATAATAATAATAATAATAATAATAATAAGGGTATGTGGAGACACGAGGTGTATATTAATGAAGTTATTCCTGAGTGGAATGGTAAGGAGTTATTGAACATTAGTTGGATTTACACATCATACCTGATTACACTAAACGCAATTAAAGGTCCATAAAACTGAACAAATACATTGTGAGGGATAAATAATTGTGTGTGAACTTTAATAATCAAAGATAGGATTTTGTGGAACTACACACATCTTATAATCCCCCCCTTGAACCTAAATCTAAATAAATGCAAAAAATAAAATATTTACAGGACCAAAATACGACATTTAGTTGTTGTTGATTTATTTAGGATACATTTCGATACATTTTGACACCTTTAGTCAACAACCAATTGATGATGTGAAAACTGAAGCACACACATCAGATTGGCAGCAATGTGAGTAAGGTAATGGGACCAGTAGATGGCACTCTAAGGAAAATTTCAGACACAAATATTTATATTTAATCATAAACTTGGTAAACTATTAAACCAAGTATAAATGTATTTACTTTAATTGTTTTTAAAATACAAATCTAATGGATGATATACATATGTTCTTTCCAAATTATAAAATGTAACAGTAAAATCATGTATGACAAGTCACCAGTAGATGGCATCTGTCTTCATCCCGTGCACCGGTAGTTGACACATGACACCACCAGTAGTTGACAGTTTGTCCATAAGTATTATTCACCTATAAACTTTGCATTATTGATATACAGAACATTAAATCATTAAATAAAGCAAACAAACCAATACTGCATGCAAGGTTATGTGAATATCTTTAAAAATTCCTGTATTTATTAATTTCGGGCACTCGATAGTGACCTCTATTTGTGTACAATTTGGGGCTTGAATTTTTTTCCTTTATGTCTTCCTTTTCATACCAACAAACATCGTCAGTTTTTGGCCACTTCCATGCCTGCCACAGCCATTAATTTAACATACCGTATGCCCGATTTGATTCTTACTTCAAAATAATGCCAGGAAAATATTCCCCCTCGTAATCACATATCACATGAGCCCCTTACGTAAATTGACTGTGTCACTTGTCGAAACATCTTCCTCTGATTCATTGCTACTGTCTGGCATTTTAGATAACTTAATCCTCTTATTTGCTTTTTCAGCACATTTTTTTCTTTATTCTTTCTTCTCTCAAATTTGCTTTTTCTTCTTTCAATCTGTCAGCTTCATCCTTTGTTTCTTTCTTTCCTAGAACAATTGCCAATCTCTAGATACCACACCACTTGGAACCTTTTCCTTCTTTCTTTTTTTTTTTTACGTTGTTGAAGACAGTTCTTTGGGGAAAAATAACGCTCGTTTGAAAGGGGAAGGGATATTGGTTGTGGAACTTCCTGAACCAGCTGTATTTGCATCACTCCTTTTGTCCTCAAATGAAGGTGGTGTTCTTGGAGCAATTGGTGGATTTTCAGTTTGGCTTGTTGATGTTGAAGGAATGGGTTGAACATTGGGTGATCTTTGATTTGGTGATTGTGTTGAAAGAGAACCGCATGAGAAAGACAAATTATATTTATGCATATGTGGTGTGTCTTCATTTGCAACTGCTAGAACAGTGACTTGATTCATGTCAGCAGGTGATAAGGCAGTAAGAACTGGTACTTGCTCATCAATTATTAATGGGCTGTTCATCGAGGGAGGTGAGCGGATTTCAACAATTTCCTGCAAATTCCTCCACAGTAAAAATAAGCTTCTGTCGTTTTCTTCAATTTCTTTATCCAGTTGGCACAGTTCTTCTTACTGTTTAAAATAGCCAATTTTACTTTCACCAATTTCTTTTTCCATTACTTTTACGGCTACTTGGTATTCATGCCACATACTGTCGTGCTGCCGAAAAACTGGGACTTCTTCCTCCCTTTCTGTGGAAAGGATCCTTGAAAAATCAACTGCGTTTCGATCCCATGGTGGCAAACCACACTTTTTAAATCCACTTTAGTGGCTGCTGTGGCATATGGTGTGCCATTTCTAACAGCTTCGATGACATTCTGCATAGCCACAGTTGAGTATTTAAACAGAGATCCTTTCCCCTTTGCAGGCATGATAAGATAGATTCAGTGTCCTGAAAATAAAGAACGATGTTTTGTTCAGAGTTTAACTTACTAGCAAATAAAACATACCAAGGTTTCATAATTTATAGCTTAACTGCGCTATACAATTAAAATTGAAATTAATTTTAGGGATCTATGAAGCTAAATTTAATATCCCAAACTGTTCATTATGGCTTGAGTCAAATAGATCAAGAACGGCCATTATCTTTATTCACGGAATCATTAAAGCAGCATTCCATGTTTTTTTTATTCTATTACAACTTAATTTACCATTTACAAGTCAAAATCAACAAGTGTATTGAGTAGAATAAACCATAACAATGAAGTATGCACATTTAGGTTGCCATGCCAACTATAGATCCACAAGGTTTTCTGGAAGGGTTGGGAAGATGGCATACCCTGCCAACTACTAGTCCACTAGCTATTTTATGAATCAGTAGATGGCATTAACAATATATTAATTCAATCCTAGTTATACCTTCTGAATATGCTAATATTAAACTCTCCCAAAGTGTCTATTTGGTTAAAAATATTCTCATAACCACGATAAAGCATAACTCTGACAAGTAACGTACCTGTATTCTAACCTCTTCGTTAACAGCACCTTTAAGCTGACGCCATTTTACATCCAATGCTCACACAGCTGCCTATAGAACTTCTTTGGAAACTCATAGAAGGTACTACAACATTTCATTTCATTTTGTGTGCTGCACTCTAGAATCATACTTGGGGACTATTAATCCAAATACATTCAAACTTCTCTTACAAGCTTAACAAATTGCATTAACTATGTAAGTGCCATCTACTGGTCCACTGTCATCTACTGGTCCCATTACCTTAGATGTAATTGTTTGATTACAATCGCGTTTGCAGGATTTCCTATTTTTCTTATTTTCTTTACACATCATGACACTATGATCATTTGTTACAAACAGTAACAGATCGAGTACGCAGGCAGTGCCAATTGCACAACAATAGGAGTGCTGGATTATTGTACATATTTGTTTTGTACTAGCTTAATTCTTTTTTTAAATTCAGCAACGTTGTGCACATATCTGGAATATTTTCTTTGTAATAAACGCGTCTCGTTTATTAAGTAATGTTAGTTAGGACTAGATAAACACGTAAATTTAAAGATAAATGATGGAGATGACACCATCCTAGCTTAGAACAAATTCCCCTTTGTTATTAAATGTAAATATTCCTAGTATTTGTAAACAAGTAAATGTCTTGCTTTGCAGTAAATTCTTTTGATGTTGATCCTCCCGTAGTCATTTTCGATGTAATTGCCTAGGGTCGATCTTACGTGCCATACTCTTAGCTTGTTTGTTTTCATTTAAATTGTGCATTAGGACCATGAGAGTAACTTAGATTTGGATAGGACTTTTTATATTTTCTTTCAGGGCAGAATAGTATCAGACTAGCCGTTTGCAACTCTCATGCTAGGCTAGGGATCTATTCTGAATAAAATTCATCCATTATTTTAACATAAGACTGACCTCTATTTTCTTGCTTAGTTTTGACGTCGATGCATTCCTCTGAGCTGGTTAAGAATCGAACCTCACCAATTCACGATACCCCCGAGTGCAGACTTTTGTGCGAAACCAGCCTATGAATGTGTCGTCCCCTACACTTGTGTGTTAACTGGAAGAGGGTCTCGGAAGGGTCATTTGAAACCGATGGCTGCCCTGAAACCTTCGGCCAGCGGGCACATATAGTGTATACGTACGTTGGCGCCGAACGTGGTAGCATCGACTTTCGGGTTCGATCTCCCATGTTTCGTTTGTTTGTGAGATTTTTAAAATGTTTCGATAGCAAATCCAACAGATTAGTGACGAATTGAGACTTCGTACTAGGGTTTGGAAAGGCTACATAGCATTATTATTCTAGAATTAAGACCATGAGGCTAGGTAACATTTAGCCTATTAATGATAATAAGTTGAGGTTTTGATATTTCAGTTACCCTAGTCTTGAGTAAATGTAAGTTTGTTTGTTGTTGTTTCTGATGTCATTTAATTTTTACCAGATGTTCAGCTGTTATCAATGGATATATTTATGAAGGAATGGGTTTTCTACTGTGTTCCAACCCAAACCATTGTTAAGGCATGTGAAGTTGTTAGTTCCCCGTATTTCTCTAAGTGAAATTACAATGTCTGGGCAGGAGACGGCCGAGTTGTTGGTAAACTTGCCAGCCCTTCTGCAGAATCTGCAGGCGTCTATGGACAATATGAAAGCCGATTTAAGGGCTGATATAGCACAAAATAGTGATAATTTAAGAGCAGATATGGCGCAAAATAATGATAATTTGAGGGCCGATATGAATGAAAACAGTAACACTGCTACAGCAACCTTGTTACAAACTAGTAACAACATCACCACTAATATTAGGGCTGACATGGCACAATTGAACACTAATATTAGAGCTGAAAATGTAGTAGAACTGAAAGGAGACATTGCGAAAGTCAAAATAGAGATCACTACTAGTATAGATAAGGTTAGTGATGACCTAACGCGCAGAAATGGAAACGTGTCGCACTGAATATCAAGCACATTTAGAGGGAGTGAAGGCGGAAATTCGTACTACGAACAGATCCGAAATAAACAAAAAGTTAGACGACGTTCTGTCAGAGATGAATGACAATATTGAGTCGGTTAGAAACGAAGTCGCTAACGCTATAGAAGTGGTAGGTAAGCGGATCAATGACGTGGAACAGAGAATGGAGGAAGTAAACACATATGTGGGAGTTTTAAAGGCTGATGTCGCTATTGTTAACACAGGATTAAGGTTGACACGAGGTATAGCAGTTGCAGTACATCTGAACGTGAAACGTGTTACAGAGAAGGTCACAGCAAACACAACAGTGATTCAGGAAATCCAAGAGATCTGGTAGATAGTGATAAATTGAAGGAAGATCGCGCTGAATTAATCAATAAAATAAAAGGCGATTGGGCTAAACATATTGAAACGATTCGAAAGGAAACTCGTGATAATAATCTTAAATCGAACCATTAAGTAGGCAAAGCAATTGAAGAATACCTTGAGGAACACGATGAGAAGCAGAAAGAACTCGATAGTTGTATTCGAGGGAAAATCGAACGGATTGAATTACAAATTAATGCCATAACTAATAAACAATCTGATGACGTACCCGAATAAGCAGACTTCGAAGAGCGTATGAATCGTTTACTAAAGCCTAACAGAGAGGAATCTACAAACGTCACGACCGGTGAAGAAAAACCGAACGTTCCGACTGGAAACGTAAATTACAATCCATTTCGAACAACACCTCTTTTTGTGACACTAAATATGAATGTAATGCCAAATTATGGGCTGACACCTAATTACAATGTCACGCCGAACTATGGCCAAACACCATACTCAAACATAGTGTATTTGAGAAGCCATGACGATCGACCGACCAAATTTAACAATTCCAATTCTATTACACCGATCGAATTTTTAAGGGGGGAGGTCCAGCTTACCAGGTCAAAAATTAGCATTTCTTTATTATATAGATTTTTAAAGCCGAGTTTTAGGTTTAATTTGCAAAAATAATTTTTGGAATATCTGGCCTTGTTCCAGAGATATGCAAAATATTGTGACCGGATCACATGTGCTGCCACGCCTTCTTCCTCGCACACTTTCTGTCATGTTCGTTTGGCTAATTCAGCCTGAAGATGGACTCTTGTTACCAAGCACAAACATAGCCGCTTGTTCTGTGCATTATATGTAAATTGCATGTTCTGAGGGTTCTGATGCTCAGTTGCTCAGTCATTGTTTTAGAAATACATCTTGTTACCTCTTCGTACATTAAACTGTTTTATGTTGATAGGCTGTGCTGAAGAATAATAAAAGCGGTCGTATTTTTTGATCATGTGGAGTTGAATTCTCGTTTATCGCAATCACTTCACAACATTTGGCGCTGCGGACACGATATTGTAATTAACGACAAATTGTTATTCTGAACACAGTAATCAGTTTAATTTAAGACATCATGCCAATTGAAATAGAGAAGAGATCACGTACGATTATAAGAAGATCCTTCAATAAGATATACAGAGAACTCGAAGAGTTACTAGTCGGTGGAGCAGAGTTAAATCGTGAGCAAATACGTACACATATGGATGTGCTCGAGTTACGTTTTCAGGAATTTCAAGGTAAGGACGCAATCATTTATGAACATATGATCAATGATGGTGCTTTGCCCGAGAAAGAGCTCGAGTAGGAGATGGATAAAGGGGAAGAATACGTTATGAAGTATTTTAGGATGAAACGTAAAGTCAATAAGATAGATGAAGATGAGGTTAGGTCTACTCAGTCCAATCCAACAGTCGGAACTTCATCCAATGTAAATGCTTCAAGTTGTGCTTATAAACTCCCTCAGTTGAAACTTAAGGAATTCAATGGGGAGTTGAAAGATTGGTTGCCGTTTTGGTCCCAGTTTAAAAAGATTGACAGTGATCCTAATATGGACCCGAGTGATAAATTGCAGTATCTAGTCATGGCCACAGTTCCCAACTCTGTTGCTAGAGAAGTTGTTGAGAGTTACCCTGGTACAGCTGAGATGTATCCAGAGGTGATAAAAGCACTTAAATATCGTTTTGGAAGGGAAGACTTGTTGACTGAATTTTATATTAGGGAACTTTTGAAAATCATCTTGCAGAACACTATTTCCATCAAGAAGATGCCTTTATCTGTTCTGTACGATGAGTTGCAGTGTCACCTTCGAAATCTTCATACGTTAGGCGTAACATCAGAAAAATGTGGCCCCATACTTTTTCCTTTAGTATCCTCATGTCTACCAGATGATATTTTGAAGGTGTGGGAGAGGAGTAGTACCCGTTTCTCGCAGAGATCGAATAATCCTGAGTCGTCCTCGAAAGATGTCTTAGAGAATCTTATACAGTTCCTTAGAGTGGAAGTTGAAGGAGAACAGAAAGTAACTCTTGCTCTGTCTGGGTTCGGCTTATCAGTGACCTCAAATAATAAAGTCAATGAAAAGAAAAGGGGATCAAATCAGCCTGTTCACGCTAGTGAAGATATTCCTACGGCTGCTGGGTTAGTTACTATTGCTAAGAGAGGATCTGAGTGCATGTTCTGCTCATCCAACCACAGGGCGCAGGATTGTATAAAGGCCCAGGCTATGACTATGGCAGAAGGACGTCACATTTTAGTCAGTAAGAGGGCTTGTTTTTGTTGTCTTAGACAAGGTCATCAAGCTAAAAAGTGCAAAAGTCGACTAAAGTGTATTGTTTGTGGCAAGTCATATTTTGTGATTGTTTGTGATACCCTACCTCAGGTGCTTGATAAACCTAGTTCTAGGGAGGGAAAGACAAACACTCAGAATAGTCCTACAGGGTCTAAACTACAGCATGATGAAGCACTCACAAGTCTATCAAACAGTTATAACGTTCAGATGCAAACGCTGGTAGTCAATGTAAGAAGTGACAATGGTTATCGTCCAGCTAGAGCATTGATAGACACCGCTTCTCAACGTTCATATATTCTGTCGAGCACAGCGACAGAAATGGGCTACCAATCGAAAGGCAAGGAAATAATCCAGCATTCACTTTTTGGGGGTACTAGTACTGGTGTGGTCCAGCACAATGTTTTCAGCGTTCTTCTCTCCAGTTCAGACAATAAGTATAGATGTAATTTTCAAGCATTAGATCAAAGTAGAATATGTGGTAATATTTCTCCTGTCAAACCAGGACCATGGATTGACGAGCTTGCTAAACAAAATATCAGACTCAGTGATTTTCAATGTTCAGGACCTATAGAAATTTTAATTGGAGCTGACATTGCTGGTAAGATTCTCACTGGAGGTAGGAGAATGCTCACTTGTGGGTTAGTAGCGATCGAGACCAAACTTGAGTGGACATTAATGGGAAGAATTCCAGCACAACATCATTCCAAAGATAACCTTACCATTGTTGCAACAAACATGTTTGTTAAGGATGCTGCGTTATCAGATCTGTGGACACTAGACACCCTTGGAATCACAGATCCTTCTGAGAAGTTGAATAAGATGGAACTTCAGGCCGTAGTTAAGCAACATTTCATTGAGACTGTGACTATCACAGACGAAGGGCGCTACGAAATTCACTTACCCTGGAGTGCAGGTCATCCAATTCTGCCTAACAACTATGACAGCCCTGAAGAGGACGAATTCCACAGTAAAGAAATTGAAAGTCAAGGGATTGTTTGAAGCTTACCAACAAGTTTTGGATGAATGGATTTCAGAAGGAGTCATCGAGGAAGTGCCTCTCCAAGATATGAATTTGCCAGGACATTACCTACCCCATCGACATGTGGTGAAGCTAAACAGTACAACACCTGTACGTCCAGTCTTTGATGCCTCTGCTTGGAATGGAAAGAACCCAAGCCTTAATCATTGCTTAGAGAAGGGACCAAATCTGATTGAAAAGATACCTGCTGTCTTCGCTCGATTCCGTCTCAAGAAGATAGGAGTAGTTGGGGACATCCGGCGTGCCTTCCTCCAAATCAGTTTATATCCTAATGACCGTAATTTCCTGCGTTTTTTGGGGGGGATAACGGAAGGAGGCGCCCTTAAGGTCTACAGACACTGTCGTGTTGTATTTGGGGTTTCTGCCAGCCCTTTTCTCTTAGAAGCATGCCTGAATCTTCACCTTGAGACCACATTAGCCCATTGTAAGGAAGGAATTTTAAAGGGGCCCATTTCGTTGGTTGAGGAACTCGCTCGTAGTTTTTATGTTGATAATTGTGTGTCTAGCATGAATGATGAAGAGGAAACACAGAAATTCATCAATTTGGCTACTTCAGTCATGCGTGAACGACAATTTGAACTAAGGGGGTGGGAGGTGACTTCCCCTGTACACATTTCCGCACCTGCCAATGTTTTAGGGCTTTCCTGGGATCCGCCTGCAGACACACTGGAGATAAATATGGCAAGTCTTTCTTCTTTGGGTACAGAGCGGGTCACTAAGAAAACCATGCTGAGTGCTGCTCATAGAATATTTGACCCCATAGGTGTTCCATGTAGTGTCACACTAGTACCCAAACTTCTATTGCAGCAAACTTGGAAAAGCGGCATTAGCTGGGATCAAGAAGTTGTTGCAGAGATACAGTCCCAGTTCTTATGTTGGATGAAGAGTGTACCCGATCTCAAACAAATTAGGATCCTTCGATGGTTACCTGGATGCAATGAGCGAGACACATGGACATTGCACATTTTCTCAGATGCATGTCAAACATCTTATGCAGCAGTGGCATTCCTGCGTGTGGAACTGGAAGGGATTGCCAGGGTCCAACTTGTGACAGCTAACGCAAGAGTGTCTCCTATCAACAAACCCAACAAGAAGACGACTATACCAAGACTTGAACTATTGGCTGCTTCAATAGCAGCAAGAATGTACACTACCATTATTGAGGACTTTGACATGGCAAAAGTTGAGACTATCTTTTGGACGGATGCAACTACAGTGCTGGCCTGGGTTAAACGTGAGGAGCCCTGGGATGTTTTTGTTTCTAATAGGGTGAAGGAGATTAGGGAACTAACAGGCAATTGTGAATGGAGACATGTTCCTGGACACATGAACCCAGCAGATCTTCCATCGAGAGGTTGCACAGCTAAGAAATTATTGGAATCTCGTTGGTGGGAGCGACCAAACTGGATCAGAGAATCTCGCAGACACTGGCCTAAGGTAGATCCTACGTATGATGAAGAAGAGATCGCGGGAGAAAGAAAGAAAACTATTGTATCGTCTATGGTATGTGAGTATGGAAATAAAGACTGGTATTACAAGTATTTCTCACACTACAAGAGTTGTCCGTGTTATAACTTCTATTGGAGAACTGGTACGTCCTGTTCAGCGGATCTATCCCCTGGAGCTGGATTTGAAGCCAGAGAATGACAGTCAGGTCATCGGCGGACGACTACGAGAAATTGCAAGAGAATCAGCCACAGACTTGGATGTGCCAAAGAAGACGAAATCTGTCATACCAACCGATGCAATTAACGAGTCAGTGAACACACCATTGGCTACTCAAAGTGGTAGGCTGGTAAAAAAAACAGACTGAATCTGTAAATCTCGACAGTCTTTATATAATAATTCATTCATGTTGTGTATGTTTTCTTTAGTGTAAATTTTGTAAGTTAATTTGAAGAGTGATTTAGAATTAACTTAGTTGGGAGGATGTCATGTTCGTTTGGCTAATTCAGCCTGAAGATGGACTCTTGTTACCGAGCACAAACATGGCCGCTTGTTCTGTGCATTATGCTCAGTTGCTCAGTCATTGTTTTAGCAATACATCTTGTTACCTCTTCGTACATTAAACTGTTTTATGTTGATAGGCTGTGCTGAAGAATAATAAAAGCGGTCGTATTTTTTTTTTATCATGTGGAGTTGAATTTTCGTTTATCGCAATCACTTCACAACACTTTCGTTCTGCTTTCCTTATGCAAATGTATCACCCTCTAAACCGAGCGCTGTTGATAATATCGATACGTACATTTACGAGACACGTTTTTGTTTTGTTTCCTAGGAGTCCTCTACACCTGTGTTATAAAATATCCATGGAAACCATTTCCATCATGGAATAATTCTGTGTTATTCTTCCATGGTTCCATGTGCAAATATTGTTTTGTAAACAACATCGGTGTGGCCTATCAGTTGTGTGATTCGGTGTGAAACGTGAGGTATACTGCAGTATGGGTGCTCGAAAGGTACATTATAGAAGTAAAAGTAAAAAACCGTGTTTCAAAGTCTGGAAAACAAGCAGTGAGTGATGCTGAAAATAATTCGACACCTAACCTCAGTGCATCAGGCAGGAAGCTTACCCCAAATGTTGGAGTTGAATTTGATGGTGATGGTGATATGGGTTGCTACATTTTTGATGTAAATATTATGTTTCGAGGGTTACAGAAATGTCTTAGGTGTGTGTGTGGTGAACCTGAGGTAATTAACCTAACCAATTTAGGAGGTTTGGGCTGTAAAATGACAGTTAACTGTGAATCATGTTCTGAAGTAGGTACTTTTTACAACAGTGCAGTATTGGGGAAAACAAAGAATGTGCTATCTGTAAATAGGAGAGCAGTTTATGCCATGAGGTGTATTGGGCAAGGACTACAAGACCTAAGTGTGTTTTGTGCTATAATGAACATGCCACCACCTGTGCAGAGAAGTACCTATATCCGTACTGTGGATCATATTCCTGATGCCACATCTGAAGTTTCAGAAGAATGTATGATGCAGGCTGCAAAATAAAAATCTGAACTTAGCAATTCTTCTGAGATATCAGTGTCTTGTGATGGAACTTGGCTGAATAGGGGCCATACTTCACACCATGGTGTAGCTGTTGCTATTGGAGCTAAAACTGGTAAAGTTATGGACTTAGAAGTACGGTACTTTCATCAGTATGTAAGGGATGTGAACACTGGAATGGGAAGGGAAATACTATATAATATGCTGAATTCATGGAAATACACTCAGAAATATGTGGAAAAAATCACTCAGGTACAGCTGGCAGCATGGAGGTGGAGGGAATGAAACGAATATTCAGTCGGTCAGAAGAGAGGCGGGGGCTGAAATATGTCAACTACATTGGGGATGGTGACACAAAAAGCTACAGAGCAGTCAATGAAATGCAACCTTATGGGACTCACATAAAGGTCAATAAAATAGAGTGTGTTGGCCATGTTCAAAAACGCATGGGGACTCAGCTTAGAAATCTAAAGGCTAAATATAAAGGGAAAAAATTAGAAGATGGCAAACCGCTGTCAGGTAAAAATAGGCTCACTGATGCTGTTATTAACACCTTGACAGTGTACTATGGCAATGCCATTAGAAGTAATAGCACTTCAGCTTCAGAAATGAAAACAGCCATTAGGGCTATCTGGCATCACAAAGCCTCAACTGATGAAACACCTATGCATGATTTCTGACCCAAAGGAAATGATTCTTGGTGTAGTTACCAAAGGGCTGTCTCTGATGGCTAGGAGAAAGAATATTGTTCTGTCTCGGGGTTGGAGGGATGAGACGAACAAGCTGAGTTAGTGTCCAATTTAGGGGTGGTGTCCAAAAGGTGCGAGTCTCCACGTAATTGGGGAAACCGCGAGTGTAGGTGTTTGTTAAAGGATGTGGGGAATTGGGGGTTTATCTCTACGGGGGTGTGATTGGTCCGTGAGGGATGCGCGCTCAAGATGGGATTGATTTTAGCACTAAACAAACAGCTGCAAGTATGCTAGGAGCCTACCTGCTGAGTGGACTGTATCGCCTGGGCGCTTGAATACTCCAATGCTAACACAGTGGAAATCCTTACCTAGCACTTCTCGGATTGACGGTCACGGGCAATTAGGAATGTCAGAGGGGGAGTTAGGAGGTGAAGGCAAATGTAGTAAACGACAAAATGTATAAGTTACTGATCAAGGGTTTATTCTGATCAGTGTTTGTGATATGTGATGTCCCTTTCAGTGTGGGATCGTGTGACACAGTTTGGTTATAAAATACAATGTAAGTGTGGGTGTGAAGTGAGGGATTACAATTATGTATAAGGATTTCTGAGCACACTCTTACCTGAGGTGATGACTTGAACCGGAACACAGTCGAACAGAGCATGGGGCGGCAATAGACATGGCGCCTCGTCTGGCCTTCCTTCCTTATGGTTTCGAAGCTGCTGTCTCAGCATTTCCTAATGTGCGGTGTGCTACATCCAGGCTTCGTGTAATTTGTTATGATGTGTCGTAAGCTTTGGTCAACAGCGGTGATACTGTGCCTGCTTGGTGTAAAAGAAATGTATTTGTGTAGGCTCATGATTTAGCCTAAGGGATGATGTTAGATAAAAGGGTGTTTTGATGTTTGGACAGAAGTGTGGTTGTAGATTAGGTTTGCGATGAAAGATACAATGTGTGCCATTTGTGAATCCAGGGGCGTATGTCAATACAACCTTCGGGGGTGTGTGGATGTCTGAGGTCCTAGGGTCGTGTCGACCCTAGGGGCTCAACAATATCATCACAAGAATAACATACCTATGGCAATAATGAAAGAAATTAGACCCATTTTTAAAGATTTGTCTTCCAGTGTTCTTTTGAAATGGTGTGTGGGTAGTCACACACAGAATAATAACGAAACTCTGAATGCCAAAATATGGAAAATATGCCCTAAAACAGTATTCTGTGGCCAAAAAACTGTGTTCATAGCAGCAAAGGATGCAGCAATCACATTCAATGTTGGGATGAATGGAAGACTGAAGGTTGTAAAAGAAATGAGACTGAACCCAGGAGCTTACTGCATTCAAGAACTGAATCAGAAGGATGTCAGAAGAATTCAGTCAGCTGAGAAGAGGGCACTTGAATCCACAAAAGAAGCCAGGAGATGCAGAAAGAGGCTCCAATTGCAGGAAGAAGGAAAGAAACATGATATTGAAGGAGTGACTTATGGACCAGGACAGTTTTGAATGGTGAGGGGTCGAAAGTTGTATTATTTTTATGCCAACATTTTTAAAGCTGTTTTCCTGAAAGCTATAATTTTTAATATCGTTTTCACCACAATTCTGTTATTATTCCGTGGATTATGATGATTTTTTCTCAGGGGTTCCTCCCATAAGGCTGTACTACAATATTGTTACGGCTGTGAGTTTGTTTTGTCGCTCGCCACATGAGTCACAGCTCCCCCAGGCTGTGTGTGCTCTGCCTCAGTGTATTACGTGCGCGTTACGCAACGGACTGCGAAGTAAAAGGGATGGTCCAGAATATTCGTGACCCAGCCAGTGAAGGAAATGTCGAGAAGCCGTGTGTCCTGGACGATTCTAGAATTCAATGAGTCACCAGCCTGCTATATAAGCGGCTTCAACAGTGAGGGGACCGAGTTTTCTGTGGGTGGGTGTTTTACGAGCTAGTGCGAGCGTCTTTCCTGAGCGACAGAAGTGTAGTGACGAAGTGCCGTGCGAGTTACGAAATCCAGTGACATTGTTTCCCCCAGCTTGTGGACAGCGAAATAGCGTGTAGCGGAATATCGTAAGTAACTGTAGTTGGTGTACATGAGGAAGAGGTGCAGGTAGCTTCTGTCAAGGCCACCGGACTCATTAAGACGGTTTTACTTCTGTTGTTTGTTGAGAGGTGAAAGGGGCAAGAGCTCTCAAGGAAGAGACTTGAGGAAACTGGAGTAAGGTTCTAATTGCTTGTATTTGCTGTTGAGTGGTGTATCTTTCCTGCAAGCAATAAAGCTAAATTCTCTTTAAAGCAGTAATTGGGGTTGTGCTTTCTACCCTCCGTAATCCAGTTAACGGAATTGCCACTAGTGGGTGGTACGTAACAACTGGTGTCAGAAGTGGGATTACGAACTCAAGCACAACACCTGACGGTCCTGGTTTCAAAACCCGAGCAGGTCATTTTCTCTAATTTTCCTGTGAGTGCATTCCCTTTACAAGACAAACAACTAAAATGGAGCCGTAATTGGCAGCATTGCTAGAAAAGTTAAATGGCATGGAAACCAAAATGGAGGCCGGCCAGAAGAAGATGGAAGACGGTCAAAATAAGTTAGCCGAGGACCTAACTGCCAAACTAGAAGACGGTCAGAAGAAGATGGAAGACGGTCAAAATAAGCTAGCGGAGGACCTGAAGAGGATAGAGGACGGCCAGAAGAAGATGGAAGACGGTCAGAATAAGTTGACACAGGACCTGAAGAAATTAGAACTGGGTCTGCGTGAGGAAGTCACTTGCAGTGGAAAACAAGTTTGACGCCTTACAAGTGGAAGTTGCCGAGCTGCGCCAACGCCCGCTGATGGGGGTGGAGGAGAAATTCAACGCCTTACAAAAGGAAGTTGCCGAGCTGTGCCAACGCCCACTGACGGGGGTGGAAGAGAAATTCAACGCTTTACGAAAGGAAATTGCAGAGCTGAGCCAACGCCCGCCGACGGGGATGGAAGCGAGATTCAACGCTCTACAAGAGGAAGTTGCCGAGCTGCGCCAACGCCCGCCCACCGTTACACCGGGAATATCAGGAACGGGACATAGCAGAGTGACGCCCCCAACCTTCGATGGAAAGGTCCCGTGGAGCACCTATTTACGTCAGTTCGAGGCGGCCTGTTCCATAAATAACTGGAACAACACAGAAAAGGCTACAGCTCTCATTGTAGCGCTGAGAGGTGACGCCCTTAACGTCCTTCTGGCCATCCCGACTGGATCCCAAGACTACGCTTCACTGATCGCCCATATGGAGTCCCGATATGGAGATAGCCATCTTCAGCAGGCCTACCAGATGCAGTTCCGGACCCGGGTACAGAAGAACGTGGAAACCCTGCAGGAGTCCGAGATGGACATCCCACGCCTCGTAAGGCTCGCCTATCCAACAGCTCCGGCCGACTTTCTGGAATAGATTGCGACGCAGACCTTCACCGACGGGCTACGGGACTCGGACACTCAACAGGCGCTGCGACTCGCGGGCAATAAGACCCTTGCAGATGCGCTGAGCCACGCACTTAGTTCGAGACGGCAAAACAGGCATCTAGAATGCACGCGTGGGTGCGCCAAGTGGACGTCGACGAACCAGCAAAAACCAACGAGACCAAGCCCCTGGCCGACGAATTGATGGAGGCGCTATGCCGTTTCTTCGATAGTCGCAGTACCACCAGCAACGACACAGCCGGAAGACAACCGGAGAGGCAGCCCGGAAGGGGACTACCGACCTGCTGGGCCTGCGGTAAGAAAGGCCACCTGAACAAGGACTGCGGTGATCGCCACCGCCGAGGGTATCCGACGGGAAATCAGTCGTCTTAAAACCGCGCGGCCCAGGGGAACGAGTATTAGCCAGCCTTGGGGGGCAAAGGTTGGCTTGTGACAGTCGTCAAGCCCCAGCAGTCCAAGTGCGTGTGACGAAGTTACGGAGGGACAATAGCAGCCTGATGGTCGACGGAGTCGTCAACGGAGTGAGCTGGCCCATGCTGATCGACACGGGAGCGTCGAGGACCATCGTCAATCCCACCGTGATCCCGAAGTGGACAGTGCAATCCACACAAAGGAACCTCCAGCTAATAACCGCGACCGGAGAGACCTTACCGGTACATGGCGAAGCATCACTGGAGCTCGTCATTGGTCGACGGGTGGTGAAGCATCCAGTGCTTGTGGCTGACGTATCAAACGAAGTGATCATCGGACTGGACTTCCTGGACCAGAACAACATCATCTTGGACTTGAGTACCAACACTCTGCACTTCGGAGGTGAGGAACTTGCTTTGCAACCAGCACACGAGGCCGTCACCGCACGACGAGTAAGGCTGAGAGAGGACGTCATCGTTCCTGCCAGGACGGAGGTCAGAGCAGCCGTAATTGTCGACGGAACTGCTGAGGGAGTGGCGGCTGTCATCGAGCCAAAATATGAGGACATCCTGACAAAAGGATTGCTAGTTGCCAAGACCCTCATCAAAACGCCGGCTCGGCCGTACGTCCGCCTGTCCAACCTGAACGACTACGATATTACGGTTCACCGGGACCCCAACCTAGGAGTCTGCGAGCCCGTTACCTGGATTTCCCGCATCACAGACACGACGAACGGACACCTGCAGACGGACAACCGAAGAAGACGCGCCCTGCCAGAAGAACTACAGAAGCTGTACCAAGGATCCCAGGACCATTTAGACGAGGAGCAATCACGCCAACTTCAGGACCTGCTACGCGGATTCCAGGATGTCTTCTCCGTGGGGAGCAAAGACTTCGGTAGGACAAGCTTGGTCCAGCACAGAATCGACGTTGGGGACAGCGCATCGATTAGGGCCACATTCCGACGTGTCCCGCTCGCCAAGCAAGCCGAAGTCGACCGGATGGTAGAAGAGATGAAGGAGCAAGGGGTGATCGAGCTATCATATAGTCCTTGGAGTTCTCCGGTCGTGCTAGTGAAGAAGAAGGACGGTTCCACCAGGTTCTGCGTGGACTACAGGCGGGTGAACGACGTCACGAAGAAGGACAGCTACCCTCTACCCCGGATCGATGACACGCTGGGCACCATATCAGGATCAAGATGGTTCTCCACCTTGGATTTGAAGAGTGGCTACTGGCAGGTGGAGGTCCACCCTAAGGACCGCGAGAAAACGGCGTTCTCTGTGGGCAGCGGGCTCTGGCAGTTCAGCGTCATGCCATTCGGTCTGTGCAACGCCCCTGCGACCTTCGAAAGGCTAATGGAGTCCATTCTGAGGGGACTACACTGGAAGACCTGCCTGGTCTACCTAGACGACGTCATCGTTCTGGGAAAAAGCTTCGAGGAGCACTACAGCAACCTGAAGGAGATCTTGGTGAAGCTACGGGCTGCCCAGCTGAAGTTGAGCCCCAAGAAGTGTCAGCTCTTCCAGAAGCGGGTCCAGTACCTTGGGCATATTGTCTCCGAGGAAGGGGTGCGCACCGACCCAGAAAAAACCGCAGCTGTTAGGGAGTGGCCAGTTCCGTAGGACAAGTCCCAACTACGATGCTTCCTGGGACTCTGCACTTATTACCGTCGCTTCGTGAGAGGATTCGCCGACATCGCCAAACCTTTACATCGACTGACTGAGAAGGACCAACTCTGCACATGGACAGCAGAATGCCACAGTGCCTTCGAACAACTCAAGCAGGCTCTGTGCACCGCGCCTATTTTGGCCTACCCCAGACCTGGAACAAGGTTCATCATCGATACCGATGCCAGCGACTTTGGTATAGGGGGAATCCTGTCGCAAATAGTGGACGGCGAGGAGAGAGTAGTGGCCTACTTCAGCAAAGCCTTGTCAAAGCCAGAGAGGAAATACTGCGTCACCAGGAAGGAACTGCTCGCCATCGTGAAGACCATCGAACACTTCCACAAGTACCTGTACGGGCAAGAATTTTTCATCAGGACCGACCATGCATCCCTGCGGTGGCTCCTGAATTTCAAACAGCCCGAGGGTCAACTCGCGCGGTGGTTAGAGAGGCTTCAACAGTACAACTTCGAGATCCAGCACAGGAAAGGCCAACTGCATTCTAATGCCGACGCCCTGTCACGAAAACCGTGCCCGAAGACTGCACCTTCTGCACTAGGAGGGAGGAGAACACCAGGATACAGTGCCGACGGACTACTGTGGAACTTCAAGGGAACTGGAGCCGCGAATCTTTCACGCGGGCACAAGCAGAAGATGATGACCTGGGACTGATAGCCGAATAGAAGAGGGCCTGTGTCCCCAGAACCGGGTGGAACATTGTGAGTGACTGCAGCCCAAAGTTTAAGTCCTACTGGGCGCAGTGGGACTCGCTGGTTGCGAGGGATGGCCTCATATGCCGTACATGGGAGAGCACCGACGGGAAGACATCTCGGGAACAAGTCGTCGTTCCAAAGGCTATGACGGAGAAAGTTCTGAAGGAAGTCCATGGAGGATCATCTGGTGGACACCTAGGGATAAAGAAGACCCTGGAGAAGCTGAGAGAGCGGTTCTACTGGATCGGATGCCGAACTGACGTAGAGAACCACTGCGTGAGGTGCCACGATTGTGCAGCCAGCAAGGGCCCAGGTCGAAGACGACGGGGTCCACTGAAGACCTACAACGTGGGCGACCCCATGGAGAGATTGGCCATCGATGTTGCTGGGCCATTCCCGTTAAGCGAGGCAGGGAACCGCTACATATTGGTCGTCAGCGACTACTTTACCAAATGGCCGGAGGCGTATGCGCTCCCTAACCAAGAAGCCGCGACGATTGCAGAGACCCTGGTGAAGGAATTCGTCAGCCGGTACGGAGTACCCCTGGAGCTGCACTCCGACCAAGGGAGGAACTTCGAGTCGCAGGTGTTCCAGAAACTATGCCAGCTGCTGGGAATCCGGAAGACAAGGACAAAGCCGCTACACCCTCAGTCCGACGGGATGGTAGAGCGATTCAATCGCACCATCGAGAATCATCTCCGAATAGTCGTCAGCGAGCACCAGAGGGATTGGGACAAACATCTTCCACTATTTCTCCTGGCCTACCGCGCCGCCGTGCATGAAGCCACCGGGTGCACACCAGCCCGGGCCATGTTTGGGAGGGAGCTCCGTCTACCTGTCGATCTTGCAATCGGCCGACCTGGGAATGATCCGGTCCCGGTAAGCCAGTATTGTCAAGAACTGGTCGACCAACTGGAGGACGTGCACGCGTTCGCGAGGAGGAAACTGCGGATCGAGACCGACCGAATGAAGACCCGATACGACCAACAGACGGATGTCGGCGGATTCCACGAGGACGAACTGGTCTGGCTCTTCAACCCATTACGGAAGAAAGGCCTGACACACAAACTGCAGAAGTCCTGGGTGGGCCCGTACCGAGTCGTGAAACGGATCAACGATGTCGTCTACAGGATCCAGCGGAGCCCGAAGGCGAAGATTAAGATCGTGCATCGAGATCGCCTGGCAGCCTACGGAGGGACGCAGACGGACCAATGATTGATCGGGACGATCGGCCTTTTAGGAAGGGGGTGGTGTTACGGCTGTGAGTTTGTTTTGTCGCTCGCCGCATGAGTCACAGCTCCCCCGGTCTGTGTGTGCTCTGCCTCAGTGTATTACGTGCGCGTTACGCAACGGACTGCGAAGTGAAAGGGATGGTCCAGAATATTCGTGACCCAGCCAGTGAAGGAAATGTCGAGAAGCCGTGTGTCCTGGACGATTCTAGAATTCATTGAGTCACCAGCCTGCTATATAAGCGGCTTCAACAGTGAGGGGACCGAGTTTTCTGTGGGTGTGTGTTTTACGAGCTAGTGCGAGCGTCTTTCCTGAGCGACAGAAGTGTGATGACGAAGTGCCGTGCGAGTTACGAAATCCAGTGACATTGTTTCCCCCAGCTTGTGGACAGCGAAATAGCGTGTAGCGGAATATCGTAAGTAACTGTAGTTGGTGTACATGAGGAAGAGGTGCAGGTAGCTTCTGTCAAGGCCACCGGACTCATTAAGACGGTTTTACTTCTGTTGTTTGTTGAGAGGTGAAAGGGACAAGAGCTCTCAAGGAAGAGACTTGAGGAAACTGGAGTAAGGTTCTAATTGCTTGTATTTGCTGTTGAGTGGTGTATCTTTCCTGCAAGCAATAAAGCTAAATTCTCTTTAAAGCAGTAATTGGTGTTGTGCTTTCTACCCTCCGTAATCCAGTTAACGGAATTGCCACTAGGGGTGGCACGTACCAATATGTACCTCATTCAGGTCATTAGGATTTATATTTGTTTTTTTATGCTGTATTTTTCTTAAAAATAACTATTTTCAGCTGCTCTGAATAAAAATCAAATAAAAGTACTCAATATACAGTTTTGAGCCTCCGTGGCTCAGGCGGCAGCACGCCGGCCTCTCACCGCTGGGCCCGTGGTTCAAATCCCGGTCACTCCATGTGAGATCTGTGCTGGACAGAACGGAGGCAGACAGGTTTTTCTCCGGGTACTCCGGTTTTCCCTGTCACAATTTCATTCCAGCAACACTCTCCACTATCATTTCATTTCATCTGTCATTCATTTAATCATTGCCCCAGAGGAGTGCGTCAGGCTTCGGCAGCCGGCACAGTTCATATCCTCGCCGCTAGATTGGGGGCTTCATTCATTCCATTCCTGACCCGGTCGGAGACTGGAAGCAAGCTGTGGATTTTCATTTTCAATATACAGTTTACGCTAGTGATTGAGGTACATTTTGAAGGTGCAGATGTAATACACGCCTTAATAAAGAAAAGTAGAAAATTTATTATAAACTTGGGATATGTAAGGGAAACGATGAAGCATGGTAAGAAATTTGGCAAATTTTGAAAATTCTCTAAAAAATTCTTATCATAAGAATTCTGACACTTTAAAAGTCGCTTTTGGTTACCACAAGCTTGCCATTACTGTGATACACATTATGATATGTCAACTATATTTGTAGCATGTTCAACAATCGAATGAATATTGACATTTTTTCCCTCTCTTAAGCTGGGCCTCCCCCTTAAGGAACCTGGAATCTTACACGAAGTAAACCAAGGTAACACCTGATAGAGAGTTACGAACGGTAGAGAAATATCTCGAGAATAGTCCGTTAACCTGGTTCAAGCTTTCAGATGTTCATTTCACAACTACCAGGAGTTTAAAGATGCATTTCTTAAAACATATTGGTCGATGGAAAGACAGCAGAATATAAGGGCTGGAATGTACAGCAAGTGGTACGGCAGTACACAAACAACTAAGTACGCTACCTACTTTGCAAGTCAACTTTCAAAACTTCAATGCTTGCAATCCCCTTTGTTAGAGCTCGAACTGGTACATACGAAAAGAAGGCAATACCCCATGGAAGTTCAAAGGTTACTTTTTTTTTTAAGCGTATGGCTTTTTAGTGCCGGGAGTGTCCTAGGACATGTTCGGCTCGCCAGTTTTGTAGCTGCTTCGAGACGGACACCCAATGGGTGAGCTACAAGTACCGTTGGGGAGGAAAGTTGGAAGGGAAGGGCGTAGAGTTGGAAGGTATTGGCTGTGGCCTATAGTTAGGGACCAACCCCGGCATTTGCCTGGAAGGAAGATGGGAAACCACGGAAGACCATCTTCAAGGTTGCCGGCGGGGGGATTCGAACCACCTCGCCTCCCGGATGTGAGCGACTGCCATTAGTCATGCCGTAACGACCACGGCTAACTCACCCGGTCAAAGGTTACTAATAGCGTCAGATGCTAACACTTTCCTAAAAAGTGACGAAGTTTTACGAAAGCTGGACAGCAGTCATGAACAATTTGCACCTACACCTAGGCATCGTGCAGGCGCACACGACGTGAATGTAACTTCAGTCGATAGGACAAGTCAGACAGTACAACCTGAGGAAGAACGACGTGTAAATTATCGTCAGAGTCAAGAAGGACCAGACAGGAGGAGAGATTTTCGTGAATATCGAAGAGAGAACATCCCTTATGGAAGGAATCGCCGATATGACACGATTAATAAAAATTACGATCAGAACAGACCAGAATCGTGGAAACGATTATACTAACAATCGTCGTAACTATGGTAACAACGACAATTACAATCGTGGATATCGAGGACAGCCACGTGATCGTGATAATCGAAATAACCAGTACACCAACAATGTCAGGCGAGATTATAGACACAGCGGCGGTTATCAGAAGGAAAATGATCCTCGTTTACAATATGATAACGACTGGCGTGTGAAGGCTGAAAAAGTAAACAGTACATCCAAGCACGGAGGAGAAAATATGAAGAAGATGAAGAATCTAGTAGAAGGCGAGATGGAAGTAACCAACGTCGTAAGAATGACAGGAAAACCACAATAGCTGATGTTCACAACATTGAAATTGAACCAGCAGGAGAAAATAATCGTTTAAGTGATGAAGAATGTAACAGAATCACTGAAAGAATGGATCGATCGAGGAGAGAAAGTAAGGCCTGGACGAATTGAAATAAAAATTGATTTACACAATTTTTATTTGTTCGACATATAGACGTATGCGCCCGCTGACGCATTTTCGCATTGGTATAATCGATCACAAGACCCTTGGAGAAATTGCTACTAGGCTGAAGAGCAGTCGAGCACACCGTACAGGAAGCGGGAAGAATATTCAACAAGATGATTATAATTAATTTTTATACACTCTGGATACCCCATAAATTGTTTACGATTTATCTAATGTCATTCAGCATATTAAAGTTACGGTCCAAATCGCAGAAACGCGAAACCGTAAATTTGCGCGGCTATCTCATGCTTAGAGTTGACGTCATGATGAGAAGGCAGTACTACTAGTCGTACGTCCGAGCAGAACATACGTGTCAGTGACGCATAAGGATCAAACACGTGTTACTTGTGTTCCGAGTATAGAAAGTCTCTTGTGTAATGGAGAAATCCGTCAACATTATAGACACGAACAACCATCATTGCTAAATATGCAGTAGGAGTAATAGTGAAAGATAATTCATATCCAACGAGTGTAATATTTTTTCAGGGGAGCGTGATGGCGCAGTGGCTTAGCTGCTCGTCCTTCACCCGGACGGCCGGGGTTCGAATCCCGGTGACAGCGGGGTGGAATTTTCACCTGAAAAATCACGTGGCGTCAGGAAGGGCATCTGGTCTTAAATCCCCGGCCAAAACCAAACTGAGCCTGGTTGGCTCAGGCGACCCCAATTAATTGGGAAAAGCCGAAGGAAGAAGAAGAAGAGTGTAATATTTTCACCAGATTTAACAAACAGTGGCAGCATGGCGAGCGCATAATTAGGCCGCGTGCTTACATGCACGAGTGTATCATAAAAACTATGAATTTTCTAAAACTGTGTTATTTATAAACTATCTCATGTTTTGTCGAAGTGATGAATTATTATTCTGATTTACTGTAAATAATTATTTCCGACCATGTGCAAAGTTTGCGAGTGAGCGTTGCAAAAGCAATGATAACGCCAGTGGCGGTGTGTATGGGCAATTTTATTTTACCGCACCAATAGAAGCAGTGAGCGCAGTAATATCAGTATATTTAATACGAGTGAAAACCTTACCCCAACTTACAATATGGAACCAATCAACCGTCTTCATCTAATGGATCATAACGACCACGCTACGGAGTTAGAGATGGATCACTAAACCACATGCGTGGGGAACTAACAACGGACGATGGCTGAAACAAAGGCAAGATGATCTAAGACCATTACGGAAACTGCTATAACATCTCACGGCGGGTCTCGAAGTCTTGACGTTGGACTCTTTAAGCCAGAATATGTTTCAGTAGCTATATTTAATGGGTTGGAACAGTAGATTAGTCAAAAATGGTGTCACTAAGTGCACAACACAGGCAGTATTAATATAAGCTCACGTGTGGAAAGATTTAGTTTTGTTAAATTTATTTAACGCCAGGTGTTCGCTTTGCGAATGTTTTTTGTTGGCTATGTTTCCCTTACGGTGTGAAACACACGTTCAATTTTTCTGCCCCATTATTTTTATTTCGTGAATTGCAGTCTGAACGCGGTGTTCTGATTTGTTTAATATTGGTGTTTCAATTTAATTGCTTTTCTGTAGTATTCATGTCTACTCACCTGTTTTCTGTAGTGTCTTTCTAGACGTACTATACCGTCACATTTTCTCACGAGCACTGAGCTCTCTCCAGCGGTGACGCTCGCATTGTGCATGGGGCTGTGCTGTGATTGGCTGCTCTCTCGCCACACCTTCATGCTAGAAGGTTCCGCGCGCTGACGTCACTACCGCTATATAGCCTGAGGTCTCCTGGCCTACAGTGCCTACTCTTGTCCACTACTCTGCAACTGTTCACATCTGCTCACCAACATCCCTGCTGGGGTTACTGCCCTCTCGGGGTACCTCTGGCTGCCGGAGTCTCTTCTCCGCCGGCATATTCTCTCTGCTGGACTTGGCGGCCTGGCCGGGCAGTCTAAATTCATCAGCCTGCACTTCAACCAAAAATCTTCAACATGGATCTACTCTGCAAATCGTAATTCTGAGAACATCATTTCACCAGCCGCAGGAGGTATTACCAAGAGCCTCTCTATGCTGGTCGCTATCTTTAGGAGAACCTATCATCATCTATTCTAGTTCCGAACCCGGAACCCTGGAACATGCCAGACTGACCTCGCACCGCCAGAGCGGGCGCACTAAATTGCCGCCAGCTACTGAGGACCTCCGACTGCCGGCCTGATACTTCTTGTATCGTACCTTAGAAGAGGTGGTACCCTTTCACTTCTTTTATTCTGCCCGGATTCTTTCCGTCAGAAGAGTATTTCATTTTAATCCACTTTGGAATGAATTTAAATTATTATGCTTCTTTTTTAGTAATTTTATATTTAATACTTTAAGGTTAGTCACTGCTCTATTTATGTTTCCTGGAGAAACAAGTACCTTTTAATTGTTATTAATTTTTTATTGTCAGTTTTTAAAGTAATTTCTTTGAAGCTATCATTCCTGGCGACATATTCGCTTTATATTAAATAAATATCATTTAAATCTAAATCTTAACTTTTTGGTCTTTTCCCGCTCTGTCCTTCATTATCACCTTTTGTGCCCGAAACTTCATTCTGTCTAAATCCCTTAGGATGTACCACATCCACTTGGTACACCCCTTTCCATGGTACCTCAACCCCGGATCAAACCCAGAACCTTCATTCTGAGACCGCAAATTCAATTCAAAAAACTGGTGCAATCTAATATTTGTTCTATACATTTCAGTACATCGTGGCTAGCGCGGGAGATCTGCGGGAAGGCGGAAACAATCCCAGCATATTTGTACAACTGGTTTCTTTCCGGAGAGCAGGTCTGTCTGGTGCCACAAGCAGCTTTGGTGAGTGAGTTGTTCCAACTTTTCCAGCCATGCCACCAATAATTGATGATAAACTGTTAAACTCTCGGGCGGCCTACAAAGGTCAACTCACCCGTTTTCAAAAATATTTAGCTACTCTACCGAAAGAGGAACAAAACCTTGACATTATATCCCAGCGTTTAAAAGCTTTTGAACAGGCGTACGAGAAATATGATCTCGTGCAACTTGAAATTGAAATCAAAAGTCCAGAACATCAATCAGATAGGGAAGAAGTAGAGAGTAATTACTTTGATACACATGCTCAGGCTGTGGCATTAGTTAGAACTTTGACCCTGGCGTTGAAGGTAGAAGAAACTCAAGGAAGAATTAGCGACCATGGGAACGGTATCAAACCATTGCTACCTAAAATTGAAATTCCGCACTTTTCAGGAAAGGAAGAGATGTGGCAATCATTCTTTGAATTGTTCAGTTCATTAGTACATAATAATGCCACACTTCCGGAAATTCAGAAATTTCATTACTTAAAATCCATTTTGCAGGGGCCACCCCTTCAACTTATAAGAGAACTTCCCTTAACAGGAGAAAACTATAACATTGCTATCGAGCTTCTTAAAGGCCGTTATGGCAATGAAAAATTATGTTTACAAAGGCATATTCAAGCCTTATTTAACCTGCCCACCTTGCGAGCTGAAAGCTTGTCAACACTGCGAGCCTTGAGTGACGCGGTCCAACTACATGTCAGAGCATTGGCACGGTTGAACCAACCGGTCGAGCATTGGGATCTATTCTTGATTCACTTGGTTACTTCTAAATTTGATTCATCAACCTTAAAGGCATGGGAGAGGGAACTAACAAATGACACGTCATATACCTATGATTCATTGCTTACGTTTATGATTAATAGATGTCAGGTTTTGTCAGCTGTAGCCTGTCATATGTCAGGAAGTGCAGATAACAAATCTAATGTTGTGAAACCAGTCGGTGCAAAAATAAACAAATCTGCTGTCTTTACTGTTCAGCATAATTCAATGGATTGTATTCTCTGTAAAGCACCTCACAGGTTATATTCCTGCGTTGCCTTTAAAGCCCTTTCTACCGATGAAAGACGCAAATTAATAGCTCAAAAAAGATATTGCTACAACTGTTTGTCAACTAGGCATATGGTGCCTGATTGCTTATCTAAAAATACTTGCTCCCATTGCAAGGCTCAACATCATACCTTGCTTCATAGGTTTGAAAAGCCACGTCAGGCTCCTTCCCCTGGATGTTCTAAAGATGCATCCCCAGGAGCTAATGCGCAATCTTATACTCAGAGCTCTAGCTCAATTCGTAGTTCCCAGGTGCTACTATCAACCGTGTTAATAAAAGTTCAAGATTCTTCTGGTAGATGGCTTGAAGCACGTGCCCTATTGGATAATGCCGCCACCCATGACTTCATAAGTGAGCGTCTCATTAAGAAACTTGGTCTTCCCAAGCAACCTACATTAATTCAGGTTACCGGTATTAACAATAGCAATGTTAAATCTTTGCATTTTGTTCGTGTTCACATCAAAGATGCTGTGAATTGCAACACAACATTGCAGTTGAATTGCCTTGCCATTGATACTATTGGCAGTAACACCCCTAGTAATTCTTTTGAAGTTAGAACGTGGCAATTTCCTCATAACATTCAGTTGGCGGATCCAACATTTAATACGAGCGCTCCGGTAGACATACTTCTCAGTGCCCAAGTATTTTGGCAATGTCTCCTTAGCTCTAAGGTTAAAATATCACCAGGGGTGTTTGTTCATCATACCAAGCTAGGTTGGTTAGTAACGGGTCAAGTCCCTCGTAAGTCATTTCAAAATTTCTCTCAATGTCATTTTGTCAATACAAGTCTCGATTATAACTTAGAAAGATTTTGGAAAATCGAAACTATAGATTCAGTTTCACCTTCCTCGGTTGAAAATGAAATGTGTGAAAAACAGTTTCGCGAAACGACCAAACGCAATTCAGAGGGCATAATTAATTCTCGCCCTTTATCACCCTTATCTAATGACCCTTCAGATCTTCTACCATTAACGCCGGGCCATTTTCTTATCGGTGGTCCATTGACTGCCTCCCCACCTTTGTTATATTCTAATTCTCAATCTTCTTTAGCCATTTCTTGGCGCAAAATTGAAAGTTTGCGCAACAATTTTTGGCGTCGCTGGAGGTTGGAATACCTCGGTTTGCTTCAGCAGCGTGACAAATGGCTTTTTTCCTGCTCTAACCTTCAGGTGGGGGACTTGGTGCTTTTGAAAGACCCTAGTCCTCCTCTTGTTTGGAATTTGGGTAGGGTTGTTGAGTGCTTTCCTGGCAGAGATGGTAGGGTTCGCGTGGTAAAACTGCAGACTTCTGCTGGTCATTTTCTTAGGCCAATCACCATGATTGCTCCTTTACCACGCGAGGCCTAACTTCTGCGCTTTCTTACTGCAATTTTTTCTCGCCCCTCCCAGCATGTTCGCTTTGCGAATGTTTTTTGTTGGCTATGTTTCCCTTACGGTGTGAAACACACGTTCAATTTTTCTGCCCCATTATTTTTATTTCGTGAATTGCAGTCTGAACGCGGTGTTCTGATTTGTTTAATATTGGTGTTTCAATTTAATTGCTTTTCTGTAGTATTCATGTCTACTCACCTGTTTTCTGTAGTGTCTTTCTAGACGTACTATACCGTCACATTTTCTCACGAGCACTGAGCTCTCTCCAGCGGTGACGCTCGCATTGTGCATGGGGCTGTGCTGTGATTGGCTGCTCTCTCGCCACACCTTCATGCTAGAAGGTTCCGCGCGCTGACGTCACTACCGCTATATAGCCTGAGGTCTCCTGGCCTACAGTGCCTACTCTTGTCCACTACTCTGCAACTGTTCACATCTGCTCACCAACATCCCTGCTGGGGTTACTGCCCTCTCGGGGTACCTCTGGCTGCCGGAGTCTCTTCTCCGCCGGCATATTCTCTCTGCTGGACTTGGCGGCCTGGCCGGGCAGTCTAAATTCATCAGCCTGCACTTCAACCAAAAATCTTCAACATGGATCTACTCTGCAAATCGTAATTCTGAGAACATCATTTCACCAGCCGCAGGAGGTATTACCAAGAGCCTCTCTATGCTGGTCGCTATCTTTAGGAGAACCTATCATCATCTACTCTAGTTCCGAACCCGGAACCCTGGAACATGCCAGACTGACCTCGCACCGCCAGAGCGGGCGCACTAAATTGCCGCCAGCTACTGAGGACCTCCGACTGCCGGCCTGATACTTCTTGTATCGTACCTTAGAAGAGGTGGTACCCTTTCACTTCTTTTATTCTGCCCGGATTCTTTCCGTCAGAAGAGTATTTCATTTTAATCCACTTTGGAATGAATTTAAATTATTATGCTTCTTTTTTAGTAATTTTATATTTAATACTTTAAAGTTAGTCACTGCTCTATTTATGTTTCCTGGAGAAACAAGTACCTTTTAATTGTTATTAATTTTTTATTGTCAGTTTTTAAAGTAATTTCTTTGAAGCTATCATTCCTGGCGACATATTCGCTTTATATTAAATAAATATCATTTAAATCTAAATCTTAACTTTTTGGTCTTTTCCCGCTCTGTCCTTCATTATCACCTTTTGTGCCCGAAACTTCATTCTGTCTAAATCCCTTAGGATGTACCACATCCACTTGGTACACCCCTTTCCACCAGGAAGGCAAAGTTATAATGCCCATTTTTTATCATTTCCAATTCAGTAACAGACTACTTTTATTTGTCAGGTTGATGACATAAGGAACAAGTTCTTAACAGGTGGTAAATGAATGCCAAGGTCGTTTGTATGCGAGCGCGCTATTCATAGCACGATTCAAAGAATCTCAGGCAGTGCATTAAATAATCGAGAAGGCTGTGACATTCCTAACATTATATAATCTGAATGCAAGACCCGTTATTTATGTGTTTGACAAATGAGCATCTTGAATCAAGCTTTATTTTGTTACGAGAAGCTAGAAGGACACTGGAAATGAACTGTATTTTGAAACCAGAGATCGTAGGTTCGACATTATTCTGGGTAGAGGATACATGATAAATACACAATGTCACACACTATTTTGTATCAGAATTCTTTACGCTATTGAAGAGCATTCTTAACATATGTTTTCTACACACTTTATCTTCGAAATAGTAGTTCAAATATGTATAATACAGGTATCCACACTAATTGCTAACTAATGTTATTATAGGTAATTTTATTGAAGTCTGTCGTAGAAGGTGGATTAATACCTCCGACGTGTTATTGTGATTATTTTATGGTAATTTATGCCGGTGGTAACGAGCTATTGAAGTCGTACCAGACCGATGAAGTACGGATTGACGAATCCATGGTTTAAGAGAGACACAGGGTGTCTAATAATAGTAAGGGTATGTGGACGCACAGGGTGTCTATTAATGAAGTTAGTCCTGAGTTGAATGTTAAGGAGTTATTGAACATTAGTTGGATTTACACATCATACCTGATTACACTAAACGCAATTTAAGGTCCATAAAACTGAACAAATACACTGTGAGGGATAAATAATTGTGTGTGAACTTTAATAATCAAAGATAGGATTTTGTGAAACTAAACAAATCTTATAATTCCCCCCCCCCCCCTTGAACCTAAATGTAATAAATGCTTAAAATATAATATTTGCAGGACCAAAATACGACATTTAGTTGTTGTTGATTTATTTAGGATACATTTCGATACATTTTGACACCATTAGTCAACAACCAATTGATGATGTGAAAACTGAAGCACACACATCAGATAGACAGCAATGTGAGTCGATGTAATTGTTTAATTACAATCGCGTTTGCAGGCTTTCCTATTTTTCTTACTTCCTTTACATATCATGACACTATGATCATTTGTTACAAACAGTAACAGATCGAGTACGCAGGCAGTGCCAATTGCACAACAATAGGAGTGCTGGATTATTGTACATATTTGTGTTGTACTAGCTTTATTCTTTTTTTATTCAACAACGTTGTGCACATATTTGGAATATTTTCTTTGTAATAAACGCGTCTCGTTTATTAAGTAATGTTAGTTAGGACTAGATAAACACGTAAATTTAAAGATAAATGTTGGAGATGGCACCATCCTAGCTTAGAACAAATTCCCCTTTGTTATTAAATGTAAATATTCCTAGTATTTGTAAACAAGTAAACGTCTTGCTTTGCAGTAAATTCTTTTGATGTTGATCCTCCCGTAGTCATTTTCGATGTAATTGTCTAGGGTCGATCTTACGTGCCATACTCTTAGCTTGTTTGTTTTCATTTAAATTTTGTATTAGGACCATGAGAGTAACTTAGATTTGGATGGAACTTTTTTATATTTTCTTTCAGGGCAGAATAGAATCGGACTAGCCGTTTGCAACTCTCATGCTAGGCTAGGGATCTATTCTGAATAAATTTATCCATTATTTTAACATAAGACTGACCTCTATTTTCTTGCTTAGTTTTGACATCGATGCATTCCTCTGTGCTGGTTAAGAATCGAACCTCACCAATTCCCGATACCCCCGAGTGCAGACTTTTGTGCGAAACCAGCCTATGAATGTGTCGTCTCCTACACTTGTGTGTTAACTGGAAGAGGGTCTCGCAAGGGTCATTTCAAACCGATGGCTCCCCGAAGGCTTCGGCCAGCGGGCACAAATCATGGGCGTACATTGCTAATGTTCCAATCAATTTCTCTGGGTGGAAAGGAGGAATTCCAACGAAACTTAGTAAACAACTCTTAACGTTCCTCACAAGAACATTCAATTATACTCCTTGATAAGGAAAAAGAGTTATAACTATACCCATACATTTAAGAGAAAATAGGCATTTTGAAGGTTATATGTTTATTTTCTTTTTGGAGGTAACACGACCACCATCTATAACTGATAGGGATTACTCTACAATAGTACGCCAGATCGTTTCATCCATAACATCGGGCTACCATACCAAGTTTTACTGTGATGGAAACATTAATATCTGAGGATTTGACATGCTTAGCAGTAATGAAGATAATTTCTTCCATAGCAAATGAATGCTGGAGCAATAAATACGTACTTAAAGGAAAAGCAGAGTTTGATAATATGAATATACTGTATCTAGAACCACATACTGTACTTGTTTTTCATGAAACGTATACTGCTTATAGTACCGAACATATGCGTAGTCATTGGTGAATGAATTTAGAGCCCTGGTCTCATAAATTCTTATCTGAACAATTCTTATCTTTGAGGATGCTGAAAATAGGTAACAGTGATTATTTCTGAAATTATGCATGCTATTGAGCCCAATTTCAGTTCCCATCTTCCATACAGTCTATATTAAAAATCTAACTAACAAAATGATGAGTTGTTTTGCATATGCCGTTTTTGTACAAAATGTCAATTTCAAAAGGATTTTCATTTCAAGAAAATGTTTTTCTCTAATGTTTAGACCTTATTCAATAGTTTTAAGGTTCAGAACATAACTCAAGTTGGAAATTTCATGTCCAGAGAAAATGCAACCTGTATACTAAAATGTCATTAGCGGTAAAATGAGTTTAAAGTGAAGAATGTACCTGCACGCTAAATTACAGCATGAACTTGAATGGACCATAACAATCTAACGAAGATATTATAATGAAACAAATTGATTTTTAGAAAAACAATATAATGCCATACAAATGAGGAAATTAAAATAATTGGATATATTTAACCTCAGTTAACGCCCCACTTAAAGGTACTAGGCACATCATCCATCATAATACGTAAATTTCAAACAGCGTTCTCGTTCCTGTTCCCAGGCCAGTTATGAAACGCTGCCCCATTGATCTTCCCGTTCCCGTCCTTGAGGCAATTCTGAACCAGCCTTTAGAGGTAATCATGTCATTAGAATAGCCGTGTGTGTCTGGTATGATTTGCGAAAATGAATACCATATTTATGTATTGTACCCCTTTCCCGGATGATATGCGATGGCCCGGAAAATACATCACAACCCACCAAGAAAGAAATACACCAGTTCATTTAATAAAATGAAAATGTTTGTGTAGAAATTTAGTTTGAAAACAAATGCAAACTAGCGCGAAAGGTTTCTCGAGCGGAGATTCATTAAAAATATAACAGAAATATAAAATTAGGGCAAAAGCTATCCTCAGGAGTAATCACAGTAATCACAATGCTCACTAAACGTGCAACACTAACGTCTAAGCTTTGCAGGTACATATTCATATGAATGACAAAACACGTAAGAACTAGCGATATGAGTCAGCGGAGCGGGGTATTGCGAGGTCCACTCGCTCCGCACCTGACCAGCCAAATGACGCCATAGTTTCCCGCGATTACCGGAGCGCACCAAGATAATGACCCTGTATCATATCCTCGAAATCTCTTGTGCAAGTTATAAAGACATCCTACTCAGTAACCGTCTTACATCATGTTCTCCTCCATCGCTAAATATTATGAATGCATATTTTAAGATCCAGTCCAGTTAATTTCGTTATTTAATTTAAGATCCAATTTGGTTAATTCCATTATTTCATTTAAGATCCAATCTATTTAATTTCATTATTTCATTTAAGATCCAATTAAGTTTCTGATTCGAATTCCTAACAATCACCTATTCTACAATACTAGTACAGTGAGTCTCTCTCACGACTAGGCCGGCCGGCGCACCCAGCTTATCTGTCTCCCGTTGACTCATTACTCCCCGCTCGGTATAACATAGCACGTGCATATCCGTGCATGATATGCGATAACAATTAAAATTAATAAAATAAGCTGCTACTATCTTATGACAGGAGATGTTATAAAAGTTCTCCTTCTACATCAACACATTTCCGGCATCGTCTTAGGAATCTCTGTTTCACACGCATATGTTCGTCTTTCGTAATTGAGGCTATTTCTATCCGGATATGTTAATATTTTTCTCGGATGAAGCCTGGTTCCATTTACACGGGTATGGTTCGACAACGCAGAATAACAGATATTTGAGTAGAGAAACTCCCCATCGCATATACGAAATTTCTCTACATAACGAATGGGTCGGAGTATGGTGCGCAGTGAATGGATACATTATTATAGGGTCTATCCTTTTTCGAGGCACAGCACAAAGGTACAGGGATAATATACACAAACCATTTTTGACGAACTGACTGACGCTAACTCTCGAAATGGATATACTCAGCAAGACTCTGCCACCGCGCATACAGCTCATTAAACATTAAACTTAATTGAGGAAATGTTTGAATACCGTGTAATTAGTACGGACTTATGGCTGTCACGGTACCCATATTTAACTGTTTGTGACTGTTCTTTATATGGGTGCTTAAAGAATAAAGTGTATGCAAGAAACACTCACACGTTGGGCGAACTGAAAGAACATATCCGGAGAGATATAAAGCCTCAATTACGTAAGACGAACTTATGCGTGTGAATCGGAGTTTCCTAAGACGATGCCGGAAATGTGTGGATGTAGGAGGAGAACATTTAGAACATCTCCTGTCATGAGGTAGTAGCAGCGTATTTTATTCATTTAAATTATTATCTCATGCCATGCACGGATATCGTTAGCGAAGTGCTATATTATGCCGAGCGGAGAGTGATGAGTCAACGGGAGACAGATAAGCTGGGCGCGCCGGCCGGCCGAGTCGTGAGAGAGACTCACTGTATAACACGTATTATGTATTGTTGGGGTGGGGTGAGTTAGCTGAAAAAAGTTTCACATCTGGCAACCAATGCGCCCTTTTGGATTCAGATAGTATATGGGTAGAAGAGTCTGAAAAGCCCGGGACACAAATTTTTGTGGCCCTCTAGCGGTGTTGGTGACGTAATCAATATGGCCACCAACATTTTGAGACACGCTTCTACATTCCCCGTTATAACTCAGTTTTCCTTTTCGATATTAACATAATAGTTAGTGATTATGAATCAGGAGAAAACGCGCTTTCCAACGGTATGTTTGATTTCATTGTTTAAGTTCACAATATTAAAAAAGGATTTTTTTATAATTAGAAGAATAAAGAGAAAATATCAAAAAGATTTAATAAACTCTATTGAGGAAAATAATTACAAAACCAATTCTAGAGATTATTACAAAGCCTTTGATAAACAATTGCAAAAATACAGCTCCCCCACATTATTGTTGAAAAATAAAGATGGAAAAATAGCGCATAACAATAAGGAAAATGCAGAAATCATGGCGGAAGCATTTAACAAGCTCTTGAACAATGATGAACCTGAAATGATTTTATTCATTGATACACATACCCCAATTAAAACTAAACCAGAAAACATAAACCCACCTACAGCGAAAGAAGTTGAAACAGCGCTTAAGGAAATGAAGAACTACAAAGCTTGTGGTGAAGACCAGGTTTTTGCAGAGATGTGGAAATACGCCGGCAGTTCGACTCAGACGTCCCTCCATATGGTATTACAAAAGATTTGGATATCAGAAAAATTCCCAGAACAGTGGACCACAGCTATAATTAACCCAATTCATAAGAAAGGTGACAGAAGTAATCCAGACAACTGTAGAGGTATTTCCATTCTGGATATCACTTATAAGATTTTTTCTAAGATACTATATAATCGGATTAAAGATCAACTAGATCAAGAGTTAGGTGAATACCAGGGAGGCTTCAGACCATGGAGAAGCTGCGCTGAACAAATAATAACTTTGAAGCTAATCATGGCATATTACAGAAAACGAAACAAGCCCCTTTCAATAACATTTATAGATTTCAAGAAAGCTTATGACTCCATCCACATACCATCATTATTAAAAATTTTAAGACATGTCGGACTTTACCCAAAGCTGATCAAATTGATAGAACTTACTCTAACGAATACAATTTCTAAAATTAAGTTCAGAGGAGAACTTTCTGAACCAATTTTGGTAACAACTGGCTTGAGACAGGGTGACGGCTTATCACCTCTTCTTTTTAATTGTGCGCTAGAGTACGTTATGAGGGAATGGTACAAGAACAACTCGAAAAATATAAAAATTTGAACCCAGAAAGACAACATACATCTGAACTGTCTAGGATTTGCTGATGATCTAGCTCTTCTGGCCAATGATATTCAGGAAACAAGACTGCAAATAAAATCTATACAGGAAATAGCTCAAAATATTGGTTTGAAAATTTCATTTAAAAAACAGAAGTTATGCTAACTCATCCTCCGCTTGCAAACAAAATTAAGCTGGGAGACCAAGAAATAAAAATTGTAGAAAAATTTAAATATTTAGGTGAAGTAATCACATACAATCTGAACGAGAAACCAGCATGGCAAAATAGAATAGATAAACTGGTTAGAGCACAGTATGTTACCAAGAATACATGTAATAAAAAATGTCTCTCGATAGCAACCAAATTGAAGCACTACAAAACAGTCACCCAGCCACAAATTACATATGCATGTGAAACATTATTCAAGACAACAAACACAGTTGCAATAGATAGAGTACTCAAGTTAGAAAGGAGATTAGTGAGAACCTGTTTAAATAACAGTTATCAAGTAAATGGAGTCTGGAGACTAGCTTCCAACGAAATAGTTTATAAAGAAATAGAACCCGTGACAAGCACAATGAAAAAGAAACGAATATCATTCTCAGAGCATCTAATACAGTCACCAGAAAATAGAATCAGTAGAAAAATAATAGAAAAATTATGGACGAGTAAGAGTAAGAACAATATTAGATGGATCACAGAACTTAAAGAAGACATGAGAGAGTTAAATATTACAATAGAAGATTTAAAATACAAGACACACACACTCAAGATTCTGTAAGACAAACACACTAGACTACAGACAAAAATCAACAAGCAGAGAATAGGAAGAGTCATTCCTGAAGCAGAAAGAAAATTACGTTCAGAAAGGATGAAGAAATATTGGGCTGACAAAAAGAAGAAAAACCTCCATATACCTGACTAATGTAGTCCTATGTTGGCTAAAAAATTAAATTAATAATAATTTTGATTTTGATTTTTTTCAACGCACTTTGCTAAATAACTTGAAATCCGTTACAAGTAGCTGAAAACGTATCCTACAATTTTTCTTCATCAAGGAGTTACCTTTCCAACAGTATATATTACCACTGTTTTATCGTAAACAGTTGCTAAAAATCTGCCAAAACAATGTAGCGTTGCACGAGTCGTTATCGTAACTATGCAATTTATACATATATAGGCCCCGAAAAGTAATACAGCGTCTAAATAACTATTTAACTAGTAGTAAATGTAATTACTGTATTTTAATGTATATATAAAATAATAATAATAAAATAATACCTTCTAAAAACGTGAAAAATGTAATAATACATCAGATTTCATTCAGTAATACTAAATGTGTATTTCTTTTTCAGGCAGACGTTGTGTGAGGAAGTTCAACATGTAAAGAAGTTATTGCTTTGGAGCATGTAATAGAAATTACTCAATCATGTCAATGAAGAGGAAACATGAATTGGTTGATGCTACAACTGACCCAATGGTGGCTCCGTTTGTATGGGACCTGTGTTTGTTATGCCAGAAGAATTCAAAGTAACACTCAATCATCCCAAAATATGAAAGGTATATATCATTGGCGAATAATCTTGACATTTTTGCTGAACGTGGTCAGAAATTTGGACCAGTCGAACAATGGACGTGGTCTTTCACAGACATTAGTAGCCCATGGAGTAAAATATCATAAATCTTTCAAAAATAAATACGATAGTCAAAAAGCGGAAAGACTATCTGCTGAAAAAACAACAGAAAGGACGTCCTCATTGCTCAGATCAAACTCCATCTACATCAAAGTTAACAACAAGATCATCATTATTTTGTCCATATGTAAAAAAGTTTGTCTGTTTTGGGATGAAGGAGAAGGTAGAGAGAAACTTGTCACTGCATCCACGCTGGGTATGGGGCCTACAATAAATTCATAGTCATGCTCTACAATTACAAGACGAAAAACAGTTAAAAAAGCTATCGTCAACAGATTGTATTTATTTATTTGCCTAGAAAAAGATTCTCGAGAGCAGAGCTCTGTCGTGGGGAACAGTACATAGTTCATTACATAGATGACAGACTAACTATACATATGCTAAATTATAATACATTGTGAGTACAGTATACAAATAACCAATTGAAGTGTATTCAAAGCGACGCTTTTGACACAATACATGACCAAGGAAAAAGCGGTATAATATAATTGGAGAAATGAGACTATAAGCTAATGAGCATGCTTTGAAGTTATGTCAATTAGTGTTGATAAACATAAAATATAAAGATTATTTGGAAGAATGTGGTATCACAAGAGTAAGTTATTATACTTGGGTTGGTTTTTTAGTTTTGGCACCTTAGTAATAACTGGATTAATAACTCACTTAGATGGTTCCAAGTTTCACAGGCCCTCGATGAAGTCCCCACCGTTGCGTACAACGTGTTCCCAGCGATGCGGAAGTCGTTGGATCCCGTCGGCACTGCCCAATCTATTGATGGTACGGAGAGAGCGCTCGGCAGCCTGCTTAACGTCTTCAATAGTGCGGAAGCGCTGCCATACTGTTACCCGAGGGCAAACCGTTAATGCGGCGTACTATTGTTCGTTTCTGCAAGACCATCTCCGAGGAGCTCTGGGAAGGAAACGGCGCCACCACATGGTTACACCGCCCATCGTTCTGCATGACAATGCTAGGGCACACACAGCAGGCGTTGTGTCGGCATTGTTGGATCGCTGGGGCTGGGAGTTCCTCTATAACCCCCCATATTCTCCCGACATCAGTCCCTGCGACTATGATCTCATCCCGAAGATGAATATGACAATGACGTTAAGCAGGCTGCCAAGCGCTCTCTTCGCACCATCAATAGATTGGGCAGTGCCAATGGGATCCAACGACTTCCGCATCGCTGGGAACACGTTGTACGCAATGGTAGGGACTACATCGAGGGCCTGTGAAACTTGGAACCATCTAAGTGAGTTATTAATCCAGCTATAACTAAGGTGCCAAAACTAAAAAACCAACCTATGTACATTTAGAGTAAATTATTATACATACTTTATTATACCGTACATTCAGAGTCAGCAAATAGTACTTTTTCAACTTCACACCAAATGGACCAATTTGAGAGATTCTTGCTAGATCAAGTGGTACCAGGTTGTACACTAAGATGAGCGAGTGCTGCAGTGCATTGACTCCAAATATAGTCGTTCTATTGCTGACTACATGTAACTTTTTTTTTGTCTTGTGCAGTGCATGTGAATTTCATTAACAAAAGAGAATGTAGTGTTTGTGGTCATGGGACTATGCAATATTTTATAAATAATTAAAGTAGATTTGAAAGATACAAGCAGTTTCAACGGCAATATATTCGTTTCAGAGTACATTCGACAGCGAGGGTATAAACGATGGAATCCTTACATTGATCTTAGAGCCCTGTTTTGTAGAAACTCAAGAATATTCAAATTAGTTTGTGAGGCTCTTCCCCAGATGAAACATAGGTATGAGAGCCGAGACTGAATCATTGCCAAGTATATTACACGTAGTGTCTGTGTTGTTACATAACACTTGATTTTAGCAAAGATTCCAACTAAAGCTGAGATTTTATTTTTTATATTCGTTATATGTGATGCCCAAGAAAGAGTATTGTCTATTGTCAAGCCAAGGTATTTAACCTCCTTCACCCACTTAAGTCTGGTAGTACCAAAAGAAATATTTGTTGTTGCATTTAAATCATATTCACATTTATGGAACATCATGCAGACAGTTTTTGAGTAATTAGGTGTTAACAGATTCATTCTTAGCCATTCCTCCAAGACATAACAGTCATGCTGGATATCAGATATAATCTTCTTGTCAGATTTAGAGAAGTAAAACAACGAAGTATCGTCATCTAAGAGAGACAATCTACCCTTAAAAGGGCAGTGGCGTACCGACGGGGGAGGGGGGGGGGGTAAACACCCCCCCCCCCCCCGAGACATTAGTTTACATGACTCCTTATATTGTCCCATCTATCATCTGGAAAATGTTTTAAATTGCTACCAGTGAGGCTTCTTTAGGCTACTCCTTTGTAATATATATTTTAATGTGAACACGTTTTTCACGTGGTGAATGACCTCCACTCAACTCGCAACGAGACTTCTCCAGCTTTGGCGCTAGCTAATGGTTATGGCCTGGGGTAAACACCCTTAAACTACATGTTAAACGGAGCAAGAGGGGCAGATGACCTCGCTGTTCTTCCACTTAAAGCAATAATAACTAACTACACTAGGCGAAATATCAAAATTGTCGTTTTACTGTTAAAGTGTGCGATTGGTGACTATCGTAACGCAGCTTCGTGCTGCTTTAAACGTGCATATCTGTGAACTGCCAGATCGTGAGTCGCACTTTTTTTTCGAGTTTATTTGTAATGCGTAATGGATCGATTTAATATTAAAAAACCAAGAGTAGATGTTACATGCAACACTGCCATTGCAAGTAGTTCATCTTTAAGAATTGAAAATGAACTTGAAGAATTATCGGCTACTACCAAGCCGGCTACCGACCAAATACATCGAACAGACTTAGGAGGTTATGCTGGCCAACAGGTGTGTTTACAATATGATTCATGATAATCGCTATTTCTGTAACTGATTTGCATTTCGATGCTTTACCTATTATGTTATACCGGTATTTGTATGGCCTTGGCCTACGTATGTGTCGGTACATGTTAATTATTTCAATGTTGTGATTTACTTTTTTCTTTAGATTGATGATTATCTGAAAAATGAACTGTTGGAAAATGCCTGGACACCTGGAAGCAATTTTAATTTCCCTTTATCGGGTCCAAGGAATCTGAAATTTCAGTTGAACTGGTTATCAGAGTGGAAATGGCTAGTTTATTCTCCTTCAAAGAACGGAGCTTTTTGTAAATATTGTTCGTTGTTTTGCACCGTTGTTGGGAAACAATCTTCATCGCCAGGTAAACTAGTAAAATTTCCTTTTCCTTACATGAACTGGAAAAATGCCTAGGAGGATTTCAAAAAACACCAAGAAACCAAGTATCATATGGCATGTACGGAAAAGGCTGCGAACTTTCTCGCCATATACAAAGGTACATAACCTGCTGTTGACATAAGCTTGGATAGGGGTGTTCAATCCAACATATTATGCAACAGGGAGAAACTCATACCAATAATTAAATCTGTGATTTTCCTTGCTCGAATGGGCATTGCTTTCCGTGGTCACAGGGATTCGGGACCTGTAAATTTAGATGAGTCTCTCAAGAAAGGGGAGGGAAATTTCAGGTTTCTTCTCAAGTTTCGAGCAGAAGCTGGTGATACAATACTAAAGGAACATTTGATGACAGCATCCTTAAATACAACATACGTAAGCCCACGGATTCAGAATGAAATTATTTCATCTTTGAATGACATTATATTGCAAAGGTTAGTCGATCAGATGAAGAAAGCTAAATACTTTTCTGTTCTTGCTGACGAGACCACAGACATCAGCGGTGTGCAGCAAATGTCACTATGTGTCCGTTTCGTTCAAGATAATTCCGTACATGAGGAGTTTCTGATGCTTCTGGGTTAGGCCTTGCGAATAGCATATTGTCTGGTTTGAAAAGTGTGGGACTGGATGCAGAATATCTCGTAGGCCAAGGTTATGATGGAGCTAGTGCCATGAATGGATCCTACAGAGGTGCTCAGGCCACTGTACGAAAACAGTTTCCCAAAGCCCAGTATGTTCACTGTAGTGCTCACTGTTTAAACCTGGCCATTTCTGAAGGGTGTAGTGTTGCAGAGATTAGGAACTGTATGGGTACAATTGAAAGAGCTTATGCCTTTTTTAGTACTTCACCAAAGAGGCAGGCTGTGTTGATAAATGAAGTTGAAAGTATGGAAGAGAAACCCCGAGTGGGTAAACTCAAGAAGTTATGTGCAACGAGATGGATTGAAAAGCACGAGTCTGTTCGTTCATTCATTGAACTTCTGAAACCGTTATTGTTTGCATTAGAAAAAATAGCAGCATGGGTTGATAAGAAGGCAGCTACAGATGCGCAACTTCTTCTGTGCGCTATCAGCAAATTTGAGTTCTTGATAAGTGTATTTGTCATTCATGAAGCATTTCAAATCACACTTCCTCTCAGCAATTACCTTCAAACTGAAAATTTGGATCTCAGTCAAGCAATCAACGCCTCCATGAATGTTAAGAGGTCTCTTGAAGAAATGAGGGCAGATGCAGACGCAAGGTTTTGGTGTGCATATAATTCGGTTTTAGAGTTCTGCAAAGAATTTGGAGTGCCTGTAGTTCAGCCTCGAACTGTTGTTAGACAAACGATGAAGAACAACGTTTCATCTAACGATCCGGAAGAATATTATAGGTGGGTTATTTTCATCCCATTTCTTGAAGAAACTATTTCATCACTTGATGATAAATTTGTCTCCCATAAAGAAACTCTTCAGCCATTGCAAACGCTAGTTACCACAACTGAAGACGAACTATCCAACCAAAGCATAGCTGAAGTAGAAAATGTAGCTGAATTTTATGGACTTCCCCTTAATATTAGAGAATAGCTACTTCTCTGGAAACAAACTCTGAAATCTATTGAAAAGAAGCCCAAGAGTGCTATAGATGCTTTGTCAATATGCAATAAGAACATGTTTCCAGGTTTGTATAACCTGCTTGTCATCATGGCTACCTTACCTGTCACAACCTGCTCGTGTGAAAGATCGTTTTCGTCCTTAAAATTCTTGAAGAACTATTTAAGGAATTCAACTAGTGAAGAACGCCTTAATGGATTAGCTTTGATGTCCATTCATGATACTGTTGATGTTTCAATTGAGGAAGTACTGAATGACTTGTCTGTCAAACCTAGAAGGCTTGATATACGATTGAAGTAGACTTGTCTAAGTCCTTCAACTAATTCCAGGGCAAATATCTACTTAATCAGATTCTTTGGTTTAGCCCGATTGACAATTTAGACATTTCTTTTTGTCCGTTTGTATCTAGTGCAATATCTATATTGGACTAAACTCTTTTCCGTATTTTTTATCAATCTTTTATGTTTTCAATTGTGTTTGTAATATTGTTTAAAGTGCTGAAAAATATAGTTAAAATAGTTTTCATGCAAAGAGAATTATCAGATATATATTCTTTCATTAGTATAGATCCCTCCTGTGGCGCTCACAAGCGACCGATCGTGCCAAATGAGCATTCAAATGAAAGAGAATAGACATTAGCAGTGGCGAATTGCACTCTAATTTCATAAATATCAATAATTTCTTTAAAAAAATGATTTTAACAAAAATGTACGAAGTGTGAGATTTGTCGATACTGTTTCTGTAGGAAAATATGCTCCGTAATTGCTGTCCACTTCACATTTTGGACGCTGTGACGCCTGTTTCGTGTCAGTTTAACATTATGAGGTCTTTCCTTTATCATTTTGCATGGATTTCAGAAACAGTAAGTCAAAGGAATGAGTACTCAAATCGTATAATTTCAAAAATATCGAATAACTGGTGAGTGTTACAGCTAAGATAAATCAATGGACTCAGCACACAAATGGCATTAGCAGTGACGAATTCCATTCTAATTTCATAAATATCAATTTTTGTTAGAAGTGTGCGATTTGCAAATACTGGAGATCTAACATACTGCAATTAATTCTCTCGTTATAAACCTATCGGGGAAGGGTGGTTTATGAACATGCGAGAATTCTCGCTTGGGTCCGGTATTGTTTATTTAACTGAGTTGTTGCTTTTTATGAATTATATTCGAATTATCATTTTTATTATAGGACATTACTATGAATGAACCCCCCCCCCCAGAAGGAAATCCTGCGTACGCCACTGTAAAAGGGCATAAGGTTATGCCATTTATATATATGAGGAATAGAATCGGCCCTAGAATAGATCCCTGGGGCACACCGTACGATACCCTTTGTAAGTTACTTCTATTAGTTCCTATTTTTAACAGATTGTTGCCTGTTTGCCAAGTAATGTTTAAACCACAACAATGCCACACCTCTCACACCCGCCTTCTCCAGTTTATATACAAGCAGTGGATGACTAACAGTATCAAAGGCCTTTTTTAAATCAATAAAGAATCCAGCAGATTTATCCCTTTATCTATATTGTTTTGTAATTCGATTATGATATCAACAATAGCAGAATTTACCCCAGCCTTCTCGCGAAATCCATACTGAAATTCAGAAAAATAATGGCATTTCTCTAGATACCTCAAAAGCCTTGTTTTCATAATTATTTCTAAGATTTTTGATAATTCAGATGGTACTGAAATGGGCCTATAATTACCAGGATATGACCTGTCGTTCTGTTTATACATGGGTACAACACGATCAATTATAAGGGGATCTGGGACGATACCATTGACTAGTGAGCAGTTGACAAATTTTGAGATGGGTCCTGAGAGAGCACGGTTGCAAGTCTTAAGTAGTTTACTAGTTATGCCATCATAGGAGGTGTTGGTTATCTTAAGATTGATAATGATATCAGATACTTCTTGTGGGGAGCAAGGTTCTATGAAGAATGAATTAGAACCTTCAATGATTGTTGCTGTTCGCTCCGGTAATGGAATAATGTTAGAAGATAATGTGGCAGGAACTGACACGAAGTATTCATTCAGAACATTGCAGATCTCAATTTTGTCCTCGATGTACCTATTATTTACATTTATACTTTTAGTATCAGATGTTGTATTTGAGGGTTTATTTAAAACTTCATTGATAATTTGCCAAGTACGTTTTGAATTGTGTATGTTATTTTGAAATGTATTATCATAATATGTATTTTTTAGTGATCTTTCCAATGCTGTTATTCTATTACAGTAAACCCCGTACTCTTCTTTTATTATTGTATTATCGGGGAACTTTTTTAATTTGTTGTAACTATGTGATTTTTGCTTACACAATGCAACAAGTTCTGGTGTGCACCAGGGATTCAGGGGATAGTTATTATTCCTACGCTGAGCAGTTCTAACTGTACTTGCACAGACTAGACCATCTTGGATAAATGTAGTTAAGGCTGAGTATGATGCATTAACATCATCCTCTACTAAATCAAAAGTATGGCTTTCATAATAGTTTAGGGCAAGTGTATAATCAATATGTGAGTATTTGTGAGTTTTTGGTACATTTGGATTATTGGTTGCTGTTTTTGAGGAGTCTAAAGAGAAAAGCAATGTATTATGAACACTGATATCATCAATAATATTATCTACTCTCTAATTACCGGTACTTAATTTTATGCAGCAATGGAAATTATCAATCAGTGAGCTATTATGGACATATTCTGGTGGGATATACAGTGTTGCAGGAGATAAGACCATAGCTATGCATGAAACATTTATAATTATTAGTCAAGTCATCATGACGGAGAGTATTTATATTAAAGTCACCAGCAACAATTACATTCCTGTGTTTTATGTTATCAAGAATCATTTCTAAGACTGCACTTGTATGATACCAGTTAGACACAGAGGATTATAAACAGCCACAATGATGTAGCTCAGCCCTGACCTAGAAATCTTTCTGTATATTATATATCAGTTTGCATTGCCAACAGTTACTTTTTGCATAGATGGCAATTCCACCACCTCCATCTTTTGAGGTAGAATTTCTAAATGAATGAAAAGCCTCATAACCTGAAATATTATAGAAGATACATTCACCATTATCTGCAGACAGCCACGTCTCAGAAATGACAACAAAATCTACATTCTGAATAGCATCCAGTCGATCAGCAATCATCTCTAATTTCCCATTTCGTAAGCTTCTAGCATTAAGGTACATTATCCTCAAAGATGGGACAGAACTTAGCGAGGAAATGAATTTACCACACTCGAAATATGATCTCCATTGTAATTCACTCATAATTTACTGATAAGTCTGCTATATAGATTGTACATTATCATTCTATGATCGTGATCCAACGATCTCAAGTAGTTTGTCAATGTCCTGCTCCGTCTTAATAGTAAACACCTCTGAGATTTGGCTGAAATTTTTGCCAGAATTCTGCCTTGCCGGACAAATACCCTTTCTAGTCCCATATTTCTTGCTTCGCGAGCTTTCCTAAACAGGGTCTCGTTGTACGGGGTCAAATGTTCATTCAGGTGATTTGGTAGCATTAGAAGCCAAATACCACAAACTATGCTATGCTTGCTTTCTAACACGTTCAAGAGCTGCTGAACGTTCTCGAAGAGAAGATTACCATAATCCTGAAGCAGTTGTTTTAAGTACAGTTATAACGGAATTGGTTCAATACATGCAGGATTTGTACTCGTCTAGCAGTGCTTCGCCTGTGTTCAAACTTTCTTATCTTACAAAATTAATGTCTCAGCGCATGATTCAGATGGGAATACAAACTGACGAAAGAAATATCAATAGAACACGTCTCAAGCAACAACAATTATTGTACCTGGTCCGGGAGCAGATAAATCAGGACGTGAAATTATGTTCAGTTTCGAAGGCGATGTTGGCGATGCTATACGCGACACCTGTGCATTTAACGACTTAAGTGATGGTATGTGTCTAGAACTTCAGTCGGTATATTACGAAGACAACTCCTTCAAGATTTTCCTAAATGTGATGGATCCTTTAAGAATGCATTCACTGCTTCCACATCTGTACCTGATGTTCTTTAGCATTTTGCACGTATGTTATTAGAGGGTCCCAATATCGACTCGGATGTCTCAACAGAAATACCTGGACATAATGCAGGATTGTCAATTGCCCAACTTATTAGATACAACAGCACTAAGCATAACAGAAAAGAAAATTCTCTGGGGAGCATGCCGATGAATTGTAGGCCCAATACCCAGGGAGGATGCAGTCACAAGTGTCTCTCTACCTTCTCCTTCATCACAAAACAGACAAACATCTGAACAAAATAATGATGATCTTATTATTAACTTTGATGTAGATGGAGTTTGATCTGAGCAATGAGGACGTCCTTTCTGTTGTTTTGTTCAGCCGATAGTATTTCCGCTTTTTTACTATCGTATTTATTTTTGAAAGATTTATAATATTTTGCTCCATGGACTACTAATGTCTGTGAAAGATCACGTCCATCGTTCAACTGGTCCAAACTTCTGACCATGTTCAGCAAAAATTTCAAGATTCTTCGCCATTGATATATACCGGTACCCATCATATTTTGGAATGATTAAGTCAGCACCACCTAGAGAGAAAGCCTTGCGATACGATTTATGACGTCATAGCCTTCCGGCCGTCAGCGAGCGCGCTACCCAGCGCTGCTGCTATGAACAACCTCTGAGGAAACGCGACTGAGTGTTTATGTATCAAATTACGTTCTACAGACGCGAATAAATAAATAACGTAACCATAAATTAAACATATGGTCAGAAGTTGATGCGATCGATACATTACTCTAGCTAATAAATCGACGTTTTCGATCATAATCGATAAGTATGCATTTCGAACCTTGCGAGTGTGAACTTGACCGAAAACACGTATGTCTCAATAAATGCGATATATAGAAGAATTCAATAAAAAAACTTGACAAATATTCACCCCATTTTAACGTGAGATGTAGACTACACGAGAAGAAAAGACACAACAACAAGTAACCAATTAATCTGTAACAGTTAAAACAGAAATTAATATCTACAGTATAGTCAATCATATCAGTCCAAAGGTCTAGGTTTGATTTCCATCTCTGCCGAGAAATATAATTATAGTTAGTTATTGTTGATTATTGTTACGAGGTCTTCTGCCCCTAAAAATACAATTCTGATTTGATTGTGAAACGAAATTCACTCAGCCTCATGAGTTAAAACTGAACTGAGAAGAAGTGGGTTCGATTTCTCCTTTCTCCTCCAGGTAAATGCTGGGATTGTTCCTAGCAGAAGACCATGGTCACCTCCTTTCCAAGGGCAGATGACCTCATAGTTCCTTCCATTAAAACTACAATACCGTACCTAACCTTCCCAATTCTAGCATCACAAACAAATTCTACCCATATCCAAGTACACATGGCTGATGACAATGATGTCATAACCCACTTACAAAACAACAACAACAACAACAACAACTAGCCACATAAAGTTTTCATGCATGATATGAAAACAGGTAGTAATGGCATGCCTATGACAGAAAAGGTTACCTACTGAAATGTAACAGAGCAGCAATCATGAGACATGAGAACATTTACAAAAGAGGAAACTTTTTGTTGTTGATGATTCATATACGGGCATAGCTTACCCGACAATACATAAAACATGCTAATTACCAGTGATCTTAGCACTTTGTTCTCAACAGAATAGGTACAGTGAGTCATCTGCAAAAACATGTTGTTCTCATATTTTCTATGTTACACAAACTGTGCTGTTTTGTAAAAAATAATAATAACTAAAAGATGACCATACCTATCCTTCACTAGTTAAATAAATATCCATATCCAAGTACACATGGCTGATGACAGTGATGTCCTAACCCACTCACAAAAAACAAGTAGCCACAGAAAGTTTTCATCCGTGATAAGAAAACAGGCTAGCAATGGAATGCCTATGACAGAAAAGGTTACCTACTGAAATGGAACAAAGCAGCAGTCATGACACATGAGAACATTTACCAAAGAGGAAACTTGTTGTTGATTCATAAAAGGGCATGATAATGTAATAATTTACAAACAAACACTTGATATAGAGTAATCCTACAGTAACAGTTTTCATATGGCAATATTTACAATATCAGGCATGGAATAAGCTTATCCGACAATACATAAAACATGCTAATCACCAGTGATCTTAGCACTTTGTTCTCAACAGAATACAGTGAGTCATCTGCAAAAACATGTTGTTCTCATATTTTCTATGTTACACAAACTGTGCTGTTTTGTAAAAAAAAATAAGGGCCGGTTTCATCGACCTTCGTTAACATTTTAACGACACGTTAAGGTAATTTAACGGAAATGTTAGCAAAATGGTGTTCCATCAACCAACATTACTGCTAACAAATCGTTAAACTATCCGTTAGTTTAACATCCCATTCTTGCTCAGTTAAGTAGTTTAACATAGTGTTAAGAATGGTTACAAGCAAATACAGCATGCCTTTCGTGCTCAGTTATTGTATCATTTATTTTTGATTACCGTATTTGAATAATGCTACAGAACAAGAATTCTTGCCAAGGTCTAATGACATGTTGCAAATGTCTGAAAATAAGTTTCTAGAGAGATATAGGTTGTCCAAATGTGTTGTGCATAAATACAGTAAGGACTTTACCTTACAACCGGCCACTTAAATGATATGCCTAGGCCTAACCTACAAATTAGCCTACATGTAATGGAATTTGGTAAATATAGCCTATTCTGACTGCAACATCAACACGTAATGGTCAATAATGTAGTTTTATAATGCACGAAAGGTTATTGTACTGAATGTATTATCAAATGATGAATAAAACTAGTGGAAACGACAGCCATTCGATTTGCATCCAAAGCTTTCAGTTGATCAGCATGAGTGTAGATTTGTAGTTTTCATTTTCACATAGTTTAGATAAACAGTGTCACAATGCAATTTAAATATAAACGCACACACAATGTTTGATCTATAAATAGCCTACAAGTTGACCATAAAGATTTTTGAAATTTTTAATAGGCACCTGATTATTGGAAAAAGTGAGCTTCACAGATTTGAAGCAGCAATGGGGCAAGTTTTTAAAAAAGACAACCACATGTAGGCCTACGATAAAGCGACCCCTAAAAAGCAATTTTTGTCACATGGGAAGAACAGATGTCAAATCGACCCTGCTAAAAGTCGCCTAGCTTGTAATGCAGGGTAGAATGTAGGGTACTGGTTATTTTAAGAAATTCATTACCGGTAGTATTTATTAATAAATAATTCTCCTTTGTAAAATGGCAGCCGCATACGATCATATACAGTACTTTGAAATCAGCTTTGCGACGCGAAAGAGGCCTAATTTACTCCATTCCGTCTGAAAACTAGCATTTTTTTTTTGTGGAAGTAAAGCATTGATATGGCAATTGCTGAATTTGAAGACCACAGTGGGAAATAAATCAGGGAATGATGTTTTAATAGATGTTTCCTCCTCCGCTGTCTGTGACTCACCCAGCCATCCCAAATAGGATCACGACTTATGTAGGCAGAATTCCAGCTGTGGCCACCATTGTCCGCATCAATCATCATCAAACCGGTATTGCCAACCTCGCCCTTACGGTACTATGCTGCACCAACACCCTTCGATTTGTCCAATCCAATGGTTTTTGACGCGTCCAGATCAATGGTTTTGTCAACCGTGCCCCGCTGGCTGTGCTCGGCCAAAGCCGCTCCTACACCGACCATTCTAACCTTCGTTTTGTGGTATCCAATGGTTTTTGACAATGGTTACATCCTAACGTGTCCAGATCAATCGTTTTGTGTCACCCGTGCCCCGCCAGCTGCGCGGAGCCAAAGTCGCACCTGCACACGATCATTCTAACCTTCGTTTTGTCCAATCCAATGTTTTTTGGCAATGGTTACAGCCTAACGCGCCCAGATCAATGAGTTTTGACAATAGTTACAGCTTAATACATCCCGATGATTTCTATGATCAACAGTGATTTTGTATCTCACATGTTGGGAACAATGTGTGCACCCCGGTGCGTGCAGCTAGAGTGAGCCGTGATGACAGTCGAACGAGATGCAAGCGCTGTAGAAACATGGCAGCCGTTTTTAAAATAGCAATAAATAAAAACACATATTTATGAACTTTAGCACATATATGACGTTCAGTAGTGACAATTCAAATTGAAATCAACGGTAGCGATGAATGAAGATAGAACGCGCGATAAAATTCTGTACAATACATGAATTAGCCAAAATACCTTTTGAAACGATGAGAAATAAATCAAGGAGCGATGTTTTAATAGATATTTCCTCCTCCGCTGTCTGTGACCCACCCAGTCATCCCAAATAGGATCACGACTTATGTAGGCAGAATTCCAGCTGTGGCCACCATTGTCCACATCAATCCGGTATTGCCAACCTCGCCCTTACGGTACTATGCTGCACCAACACCCTTCGATTTGTCCAATCCAATGGTTTTTGACGCGTCCAGATCAATGGTTTTGTGTCAACCGCGACCCGCTGGCTGCGCTCGGCCAAAGCCACTCCTACACCGACCATTCTAACCTTCGTTTTGTGGTATCCAATGGTTTTTGACAATGGTTACATCCTAACGTGTCCAGATCAATGGTTTTGTGTCAACCGTGCCCCGCTAGCTGCGTGCAGCCAAAGTCGCACCTACACATGACCATTCTAACCTTCGATTTGTTCAATCCAATGTATTTTGGCAATGGTTACAGCCTAACGCGACCAGATCCATGAGTTTTGACAATGGTTACAGCTTAATGCATCCCGATGATTTCTTTGTTCAACAGTGATTTTGTATCTCACATGTTGGGAACAATGTGTGCGCCCCGGTGCGTGCAGCTAGAGTGAGCCGTGATGACAGTTGAACGAGATGCAAGCGCTGTAGAAACATGGCAGCCGTTTTTAAAATAGCAATAAATAAAAACACATATTTACGAACTTTAGCACATATATGACGTTCAGTAGTGACAATTCAAATTGAAATCAACGGTAGCGATGAATGAAGATAGAACGCGCGATAAAATTCTGTACAATACATGCATTAGCCAAAATACCTTTTGAAACGATGAGAAATAAATCAAGGAGCGATGTTTTAATAGATATTTCCTCCTCCGCTGTCTGTGACCCACCCAGCCATCCCAAATAGGATCACGACTTATATAGCCAAAATTACAGCTGTCAGCGCTATTGTTCAAATCAATCGTCATCAAAACAGTACGATGACAGTTCAGCCGCTAGTGCGCACCACTTAGTTCATTACATCGTGTACCGAATTGAATCGTTTATTCACCATGGATTGTGGAAATTGCCTCATAACGATCTGTAATTTGAATCGGCGATTCTATGATCAACTGTAGTATTTTTTTTTTTTTCGCACAACTGTGGTTTTGAAAATGTTTACAGCCTAACGCACCGAGCGTTTTGTGTCAACCGTGTCCCACTAGCTGCGCGCGGCCAAGGTCACACCTTCACCCGACCATTCTAACCTTCGTTTTGGCTTCTGATTGCCACGTTGATTTTGTTGTTTATTTTTGTTAAATCATTCTTTATGTAAAATAAATTATTGTGCAGTTTAAAGTTTCTCGTCTTCGTTCTGGTTCATTTTAAATATCATGGTGGAGGTTATTGTGTGGGCATACTTTAAGTGATCCAGTTGACAACCCAGTCCCCGAGATAAATTTAAGAGGTAAGTAAAGGTAAGTATGAACCCCCGTATATTTTGGTGTGTTCCACAATAATTTCTTGTTAACTATTGTGCTCTAATCTCGATAGTATCTGTCAGTGCCATTTTCATTGATGTAGCTGTGCCGGTGCGTTTGATTATTGGCAATCCGATTGAGGGGGCGGATATCTGACAGCCTACTATCCGGATATCGGGTACAGTAGGGGGTGCAGGAAGAGTGACATTTCCTGAACCTCTTATAAATCTATAACAGTGAGGAGAAATAGAATGAACCAGCGATGAGAATACAAGCAATTCCCAGGAATAGTTTTTCACTTTACTCTTTGTTAGCAAGTGAACTTGCTCTTTTAAGAAGTCTAATGTATCCTTCTTCTCAGGAAACTTACTCTCCAAGTTCTTAAATAAACTGTCCATAACAGATACAGTATCCTCAACACTTTGATGTTCATATGCATCAGGATCAGCATACACGGAATGGGCATTCCTTATAAGTTCTTCAATTTCTAGCACTGTACCTAACTGTCTTGGTAAAGACATGTTATTACAACGTTTCACTTCTGTATTCGATACATACAAGGAGGCACTCAAACCTTCTGTTATCTTAATGCAGCAACGCAAGTGTGGACTAGGATTTTCCTTCATTAAAATAAAATATAAACAAGATTCCTCTCTAATAGAATTCCACTCAGGATGAAGACTCACACTGTTTAACTTCACCTTCAGTTCCTGAAAGTTTCTAAATGAAACTGCTTCCAGATTCTCCGCCAATGTCTGCATACTTTCAGCGAGAGCCTTCGATAAACTTTCATTATCAATCCTACGCCTCCTATCATCTGGATCTTCTCGGCAGACAGTTGCAGTGTCAGTTAAATACTCTGGGCAGTTGGGGAACTGAGACAGGACTGCTCCTAGGAATTTAATTCGAACATTAACTTACGATACAATCATTTTATCACCTTGCATTACATTAATTACTCTATTTATTCTAAATTCAATTTCCAACCTGATTCACACACACCTCTTCCCCCACCCCAATAAGAAATGTAGCCTAATTAATTAGATTACTGCAATAGAAAAAAAAAGATTAATCAGTGCCTGCTACAGGTTATCGGTCTCTAACGTCATGCAGTTAGCTTGCAATTTAAACCCCAATATAAATGTGAATACTATCCATATTAACACCCACTTATACCTCCCACTTGAAATTGATAGCCCCATAAAACAAATAAACCTAACCTACAACATTAGCCTGTAGCACATAATTTAGGTTAGAAAATTCTGACTTCTACATCTAAATGAATTTTCGTGAACAGAAGAGCTAGCCTATGCTAAAATTTAGGGGTAGGACTATTTGCTTACTAACCTTTAATCAGTCTCGGTTTATACAACGGAGCAGTAACTAGCTTTCCATTCTTTTCATCATACATACTAGTGGTCCATTGGATTTCATGTGGCTTGAAATGGATGCCACAGACCTACAAGAAAAGAGACTTGGTTACAAAGTTCCTTCCTCCCATTACACTAAACTTGTGAGAATTGGAGCATAAGTATTGATTTAACACGTACCATGGAATATTTCGTAGGAATAAAATCCTTGCGGTGAATGGCTCGTATCCATTTCTACTTTTCACCTTCATCATTAGGAAAAGAGAAAACGTTTACTTTCGGTCCATTGGCGTAATTGCCTTTACAATTTGGAACGCTGCACTTATTAGGCATAACTTTACACAGCACTGATAACCATTAAGTATAACTGGGTAGGAAATCTGAGCAAATCAGTAACTGGGACTGTAAACACGACACACAACACGCGGAAAACACACCATAACCTGCAAACTAGAATGTTATGTCTCAATGTCCACGGCCGGTCTTTCGTGACGTCACTCGCTTGTCAACTTCATATCGCAAGGCTTTCTCTCTAGGTGGTGTTGATTAAGTGTTCTTTTGGATTCTTCTGGCGTAACAAACACAGGTCCCATACAAACGGAGCCACCACTGGGTCAGTTGTAGCATCAACCAATTCATGTTTACTTTTCCTTGACATGATTGAGTAATTTCTATTACATACACAAGAGCAATAACTTCTTTACATGTTGAACTTCCTCATACAACGTCTGCCTGAAAAAAAAAACATATTTAGTATTACTGAATGACATCTTATGTATTATTATATTTTTCACGTTTCTAGAAGGTATTATTTTATTATTATTGTTATTAATTTTGTCATAATTTCAAGCTAACTCACCCCACTACATTTGATGTTGTATTATGTTGTTTTAAGGGATCATTGTGTGTTTAGTACACAGCATTTTAATTGTGTTACCAGTGTCAGTTCCTGTTATCTCACGAATCTGTGCTCTCATTATGCTAGTTCACTCAAATGCACCATTCAGTATGTTTGTGTGTCCTAAGTAAATTGCATACATGCTGTTTATCTTGCGTTGATTTGATATTTCGTAGTTCTTTGTATTCAATGAGGAAGAGCACACGGGCCTCCACCGCCTTCTATATCATGTCCAAGACAACCGGCAAGTTTGTGTGAGGTGACAGATCTTTACAGTTGACAATCAATGATTACAATTTTAGGTTATGTACACATTCGTCCCCCTTTTAGTAGCTGCTGATCCCTACCTTTTGAATAGATAATACCAATTTTATAATTATGATCTTTTTTTGATAGATATCCTTTATTAACTTACGGTCTTAGTTATTATGTAATTATTTGTTTCACTCAAAGTCCTCAACGGCGGACCAGGCGTAAGAGCAGTAGGTCTAAGCTTATTTTGAACGGCTGGAAAGGCGGAAGAAGGTTGCAGTAGCTTATAGATTACCTGGTCGTCGTGCCTAGGCATGCCATAAGGAATATCCCTTTTCTGTCAAGGATTGTGCGTTTGTTGTTGTGCACTAACTTACGCACATTAAATTAATACACGCATGGGCGTCTTCCAAGCCCTACGGCGATCGGAGAGTGGCGACGGGGGCAGGATTGTGAGGTTTGGAAGCTACTAGTTACAAACCGGCACGTAGGCGGCGGATATGTGATCAGTAGGGCTCGGATTTTTAAAAAATGCATATGCGCTTATGCATATGCATATTTTGACATATTTTGAGGTTTAGTGCATATTCTAGACGTAACAGCATATTCCGGTATATATGTCTGAATTTAAGGACAATTACAAGAACTACTAAAATAAATCTGTTTTGTGCATCCCTAGCTAGTTGCCTATATTATGTGCATCCCTCACTAATTGGTGTTTTCGACTCTCTGTGTAACAGCACTTTACTTTCACAACTGAAAATGGCAACAGATAGCTTAGGTATGGGTAGGCAGGCTGGCTGGACTTCCCGGAATTCCTTTCTCTACCACAGTAGATAATAATCTCAGGGGGTTGGGCAATTGGTCAGGACAGAAGTATCTTCAGTTCACTAGTTACGTTCCTGTTTAATGCCCTGCATCTCGAGTGTTAGTTTCTAAAAATGCCCAAGGAAAAGAGCAGAAGAAGAGATTTACTAAATCAGTGGGTGTCGGGTAATAGGGACTATTCAACAGATGGTGTCATCGTGTACTGTCAAGTTTGCTCAAAGGAAGTAAAAAGTGAAAAGAAATTTCAGCTTGAACAGCATTCAAAAACAACTGCACACATTAAAGCAAAGGAGGAGGAGAACAGCACACCACAACAACTACTTCTTACGCAGGTAAAGCCTAAGTCCGGTATTCTTAATACATTTTCCAATGATCTTTGTAGGGCTTTCTTATATAGCAACATTCCATGGAATAAATTAAACAATCCAGTTCTGCGATCATTCCTGAGAAATATTGTGTAAATCAAATAATACCAGATGAATCAACTCTTAGGAAAAATTACCTACCTCCGCTATATGAATCTACCCTGGAATTGATCAGTTCTGATATCGGAAGGAATTATGTATGGATATCGGTGGATGAGACAACGGATTCATGTGGCCGTTACATAGCAAATTTCGTGGTAGGTAAATTAAATCCAGACGAACCCGGTAAGCCGCATCTTCTTGCTTGTAAAGTACTAGAGAAAACCTACCATAGCACAATAGCAAGATTTGTAAATGATTATCTGCGACTATTGTGGCCATCTGAAATTCAGGATAATTGTTGTGAAGTGCTTGTACTGCTCACAGATGCAGCGTCGTATATGTTGAAAGCAGCAAAGGCCCTCCAAGTATTTTATCCGAAACTCATACACGTAACCTGTTAAGCGCACGGATTACACCGCATTGCAGAAGAAATACGCACACAGTTTCCAGCTGTTAACAATATAATTGGATGTGGGAAGAAGCTGTTTCTGAAAGCACCAGCTCGTGTCCAGTTCTACAAAGATTGTCTACCTGAAGTTCCTTTGCCACCTGAACCTGTCCTTACTAGGTGGGGGACATGGTTATCTGCAGTATCATTCTATCAGGAGAATTTTAATGAAGTGAAAGAAGTGGTTACAAAACTTGAAGATGAGCATATTGCGTGTGTCCGTGATGCAAAAGTTGTGTTTGAAACCGCTACTGTTGATCAAGATGTGAATTTCATTCATGCACATTTTTCTAAACTTCCAAAAGCCATTGAGAACTTAGAATCTTCTGGTACTCCCCTCCATGAATCACTTGATCTCGTTGAGAAAGCTGCATCTTCATTGAATTCCGCTCCAGGCGAAATTGGAGAGAAGATTAAATGCAAGTTAGAAACGGTGTTGCATTCGAACCCAGGACTGAAGAAGATTAAGTTAATTAGTCAATACTTGAGTGGAACTAGGGTATCCTTGCCAGATGTATGCTCCGAAACTTTGGTGCCCGTGTATAAGTACTGTCCAATCACGTCAGTTGATGTAGAACGATCATTCTCAGCCTATAAACTCATTGTCAAAATGAGTTTGTCTCCAGAAAAAAAATTGAAAGACCAGTTACCTATTGTGATGCTTCTTTCTGCAACAAATGTTACCTGTAAATAGGTAAGTGGAAAAAATTGCATGTTTTAAGTGCATATTTCATTATTTTCCGTGCATATATTCTAACTTTTTAGTACATATTTGCATGCATATTTTCAGGTTTTTAGTGCATATAAATCCGGGCCCTAGTGATCAGTCGCTTTGTTTGGGGTTTCGGAGACTGGAGAGCAACTCGGCTGCTGCTTCCGTGACTGAGCAGCCCTATTTAGGATCCATTCTGCTCACCCCGAATGGGTAGGGGGCTAGAAAAGGTGGCCTAAACATTGTCAGTCTCATCTATTTAACTGGCTGGAAAACCGCATCCAGTGGCTTTTACCATTCTGCGGTCGAAAAATGTATTTTGCAACTTGGAACATAAGGACATTACAAGACAATCCCACCAGTGACTGACCAGAGCGTCAAACAGCCTTAATTGCTCGTGAACTTCAAAGATACCGTACAACATTGATATAAGTCGATTATGCAGGTGAAGGACAGAAAATAGAAATAGGTGGTGGACACACATTCTTTTGGAAAGGAAAGCCTTCAGATGCGCCGCGCCTCCATGGTGTAGGTTTTGCAATTAAGCACACCTTACTAGATAGCATCTCTGAAATCCCTACAGGCATTAATGAACGTCTTATGACGCTGAGACTTAGAATTAATAACTGCCAACACTCTTCAGTTATCAGTGCATATGCTCCTACTCTCCAAGCAGAAGTTGATGTCAAAGAGCAATTTTACGCAGATCTTGATTCCATTCTGTCACACATCCCCTTGGGTGATTTTAATGCCAGAGTAGGGAGAGACTACCAGCTTTGGAATGGTGCAATCGGGTGGTATGGTATTGGAACATCAAACTCTAATGGGACTCTGCTCTTAACTAAATGTTCCGAGCATGATTTAGTGATATCTAATACCTAATTTCGTCAAAAAGATGAATATAAAACTTCATGGCAGCATCCCAGGTCCAAGCATTGGCATCTGATTGATTATATCATCGTTCGGAAAGGTGATCAGAAGGATATCTACATAACTAAAGCTATGACGGGAGCCGACGATTGCTGGACGGACCAACGACTTATACGATCCATAACGAACTTATCCTTCAGAGCCAAGAATAGGGTACAACACCTGAAAACCAAAAAAAAAAAAAAAAAACTTTGATACTGATAAGCTGAAGAACCCTGAAGTACAACAGCGATTTCAACAGACTTTTTAACCACCCTCCTGCATGCCCTTATAGTCAAGATCTGGAATACTGAGGAGATCCCACCAGATTTTCGAAACTCAGTGCTAGTTGCCATCTTCAAGAAGGGTGACAGAGCAGACTGTGGGAACTATCGTGGAATTTCGCTCTTATCGATTTCTGGAAAGATCATAACCCGGATACTAGCAAACCATATTACACCACTGACAGAAGAAATTCTACCTGTAACACAATGTGGATTTAGACCAAACAGAAGCACGGCGGATATGGTGTTCACAGCACGACAACTACAAGAGAAATGTCATGAACAGAGCAAACCTCTTTATGTGGCCTTTATAGATCTTGTGAAGGCATTTGATTCTGTAGACCGTGATACTCTTTGGAAAATTCTTTCCCTCCATGGTTGTCCATCAAAGTTCATAACGATTTTAAGACTACTACATGACAATATGACAGCTACAGTGATCACAAATGGAAGTACAGGAGAACCTTTCGAAGTTAGGACTGCTGTGAAACAGGGCTGCGTGACAGAGCCAACTCTATTCTCCATATCAACAATTCTGCAGCTAGTAGATGGACAGATTCCACCTGGTATACAAATCACATATCGCATGGATGGCAAGCTATTCAATCTTTTCTGGCTCAAAGCTAGAACAAGAACGTCAATAACATCTGTTTTAGAACTTCAGTATGCAAATGATAATTATATATTTTCTCAATATTAGGAATATCCCCAATCTATCCTGAATTCTTTCAGTGAGGCATATCGCAAATTAGGACTCAAACTGAACTTTCAGAAAACAAAAGTTCTATACCAACCTTCTCCTGCCAACATTGCAGAAGCCCCTAACATAATAGTCAACATACAACCTCTTCAGAATGTTAATTGCTTCCCGTATTTTGGAAGCCACCTCTCTTCTAAAGCTAATAATGATTCTGGGATCCTTCATCGTCTGCAATGCCCTGGATCAGCATTTGGAAAGCTTCGTTCGAGAGTATTCGACAATCACAACTAATTGTTCTACTAAGATATTCGTGTACAAATCTGTTGTACTGTCGGCTCTCTTATATGGCTGTGAGTCGTGGACAACCTACAGGCGTCACAAAATGATGCTTGACAAATTCCACCAAAGGTGACTCATAAATATCTTGAAAGTCACTTGGAGAGATAAACGCACCGATACTAGTGTTTTGGATGACGCCGGTATTACGAGCACGGAAGCAAATCCGATGGGTGGGTCACGTGATCCGCATGCCAAATCATAGCATTCCAAAACAAGTACTACCTAACTCTGAACTTCGTGAGGGCGTTCGGCGCTATGGAGGTCAGAGAAAGAAGTATACACATTGCCTCAAATCCACCCTGAAGAAATGTAACATCAATGATGGTAACTGGGAAATGCACGCGCTGGATCGTCCAACATGGAGAAGCACCGTTCATGAAGGGATTGCTGTTTTGGAAGAGCAGAGACGTAGCACGGCAGCAGAACTGCGCACGAGGAGAAAACAGCGTGAGATCTTGAGGTAGAATGGTCATTTGCCAGATGGCTGCTCAATATATGTGTGCCATCACTGCAGTAGAGTGTGTAGCTCTCGGATTGGACTGATCAGTCATCTGAGGAAGCATCAGTAGGAAGACAAATTCATACTCGCTCACGTGTGAATGCCAATATATATAACACGTTTATGGCATATGTTAACCAAATACAGTATAAAAGATTCCACATAACCCACATATGAAACATTCGCCTGCATTTCCGGCAGTTTTCGACGACTTTCAAACTACTTTCTTTCAAGTTATGCTGAAGAAGGATCCACTGTCGATCCTAAACATGTGCACTAATTTATTATACTCGTATTTGTTATTTTTTCATTAAATAGATTGTATTGATAAGTGCTTACTTTAATAGTTAATTATTGTAAGTCAATACGGATCTTAATATTCAACCATCATGGCTAATATTTTTGGGTATTATAATGGCTTTAGGCCAAAACTGCAATCAGCTACTGTACAAACAACAAGACACTTACCATGATGACATAACTTTGAACTTGAAAATAGAACACAGTAACCGAAGAACGATCTGTTGAGTTTGAACTAGTGGACTGTATATTTTTTGGTGAACTTACTTGCCTTATGATGAAAGAAAACAACCAGCGGAACATATGACATAGTAAAACTTTACTTAGAACAACTTATACCAATTAGCAAGTCAGCATACAACACAACTAGAGATGGGCAGCAGTCGACTGAAAACAGTCGAATTAATTCAACGACTACTCACCGTATCATAAACAAGTCGTTTGCAAACGACTGATCCCAAAGTAATCGTTGGAAATCATTCTAATGAAACAAGTCGTTGGCAAACGACTAATTCCAAGCGAATGGAATCATTCGAATGTAAGTAGTCGTTGTAAACGACTGATCACAAAGCAATCGTTGGAAATCATTCGAATGAAACAAGTCGTTGGCAAACGACTAATTCCAAGCGAATGGAATCATTCGAATTTAAGTAGTCGTTCTAATCAAACGACTTCTTCAGGATAACTTCATGCTACAATTCATTGTGCTGTATGTTTATTGTAGAGCTTTAATTAATAAGTTAAGTATACCTATAGGTGCCTATAGTTTTATACAGTTCGTTGATTCTTTCAATGAAATAGCCTAAATCCAGTTGTCCAAGTCATTGGATAATTCAATATTGTCATTCAATATTTAGGTTATGTTTGAACTGCAGATACCGGTTTTGTGGCCCATCATCCCAGGCAAGCCGGTAAATACCTTTGCCTCCCAGTCAGATGGATCATTTAGCCGTAATTTTGAATTAGAGAAGGTTGTAGTATGCGTGGTCAGATTTAGACAATACCCTACTCCATGAAGGGGTCATGGCTACGCCTTCTATGTCTCCACTGAAAGTTCGCCCTCGTTGCTGTTCTATTTTCGTGTGTATTTACTGTAGGCCGTAGTTTTCTTGTTCAAGTCGTATTTCAGCTCTACGTTCTTAGTACTTCAGAGAGGATTAAATTAGTGAACACATAGCCTAACTTGTTTATGACTCTATGGACATATTTTACATTTATTTTTTGGCATTAAAATATGAAGTGTGATTATTTCAATGTTGGCTATGGAATTGTTCCCGGCACTTGAGAACTCCCTCTCAGTAATAGTGATTTAATTTACTCTTAGGTTAATTAAGTATTGGGCTATTACTTCACTTATCCACAGTACATACAGGTAATGTGCCCTGTATCAATACCGGTATCGGGGAACATTTACTCACACATTTTGCATTAAATGAAATGTGCAACATTGCAAATAATGGCTGCACTCTGTACGACGTAAACCACCATTTCGAAGCACAGTAAAAATACATAAATAACTTGACCAATTGCATGTTGCCGAGCGTCGAGTAGTCCAAACTAACGTCTGCAAAAATAGGTGGGTTAAGGAGAAGTTTGATTTTCATCTGTTGGTACGACTCAACTCAGCCGGTAACGGCTTGCAGTGCTTTGTTTGTACGCTGCCTAGAAGCGACTACTTTCAGTCGAATACATGAAACAACACGCTTAGGAGCAATGCGAATTCAGGTAATCATTTGACTGAAAGTAGTCGACTATCTAGTCGATAGTTTCTTCCAATGAATGACCAGTCAGTCGATGGTTAAAAGTAGTCGATAGTCCCATCTCTAAACACAACTCCAAACATGATGACGATCACTGGCATGGTACAAGACCGTGCCAACCTAGATGAACAAAAATAACTAAATATCCCTCAACATACTCCCAACCTTAAATGGTCACATTTTAATAAGAAATACAGAGACATAAAGCTTGAAGGATTCAAAGTCTGATGTCACTCGTCAATGGGTAACACACAGAGGTTATGAATTGGCATTTTAAATACATTATTACCAATGCGCACATCTGCCACTCGAACTAGTCCATCAGCACCCTTGAACACAGATTTTATTAAACCTAGCCTCCAGGACAGTGGAGGTAGGTTATTCTCTTTCACTATGACGATCGTGCCTGGAATGCCGTTCGGTTGGCTGAACATCCATTTGGTTCTCTGTTGGAGGCTGCTCAGATAGTCGGTTGACCATCGCTTCCAAACATATTGTTGCATTCGTTACAGGCGCTGCCATCTCGAAAGCTTATTCATGGGTACCTCTGTGATGTCAGGTTCCGGAAAGGCAATTAGGGGCTGTCCAATTAAGAAAAGCCCTGGACTAAGGTACGAAGGATTTTGAGGGTCGTTGGTTAACGCTGTTATTGGGCGGGAGTTTAAACAAGCTTCGATTTGATACAGCAAAGTTGTCATTTCTTCAAAATTAAGTGATGCATTTCCAGCCACTCTACGTAAGTGATATTTTATTGACTTAATGGCTGCTTCCCAAATACCACCGAAATGTGGAGAATTCGGTGGGATGAAATGCCAAGAGAAAGCTTCCTGCCTAGCGAACGCTTGCATTTTATTGATGTGTTCTGCGGATCTGAACAAATTGTAGAGTTCTCTCAGCTTGTTATTGCAGCCAACAAATGTTTTCCTTTATCACTGAACATGTTTTGAACCTTTCCTCTCCTGGCAGTAAAACGCCTTAATGCAGCTAAGAATGCCTCGGTACTGAGATCACTAACAAGTTCTAGGTGCACAGCCTTCGTACATAGGCAAATGAACACTGCCATGTAGCATTTCACTCTCGTCTTGCTTCTGGGAGATCCTTGTCGGATCATGAAAGGACCACCAAAATCAACACCACTGTTCGAGAATGGTCTTGATTGTTGAACCCGGTATGTTGGTAATTGTCCCATGAGCTGCTTCGAGGTATTCACCTTAAACCTGTAACAAGTTATGCATCGATGAATAATTTGCCGTACTACTTGCTTCGCATTAGCGATCCAGAATTTCGATCGCAAAGATGCTATTAATATTTGACTGCTGGCGTGCAGTAATCTAAGATGCTCCGCTCTGATGATTAATACTGTCAGTTGATGTTTAGGGGGAAGAATTACTGGATGTTGCTGGTCAACTGAAACTTCGGTCTTTCCAATTCGACCTCCTACTCGGAGAACGTGATCCTTGTCTGGAAATGGATGTAGACTTCGCAGTTTACTAGATTTGGCTACTTCGCCTCTTGCTTGAAGGTCTTCGATTTCTTGAAGGTAATATTCCCGTTGTGTTCGTTTTATACAAATCTGAAGTGCCAGTTGCATCTCTTCGCATGATGGTTTTTGTGTGGTTGCTTGGCGCCTTCCCTTTGCCCTCTCGACAAATCTAATGCAATAGGCTAAAATTCTTAACAGTTTATGCAACGAAGAAAATCTTGAGAAGAGTGTCCAGCTGTCACATTCTGACATAGCTGTGCATGTGGTTGTCTTGCGTTGTTCGGACAATTCTTGTACTGGTGTGTTGGTTGGTAAAGATGGCCATGGTTCCTCAGGAGAACCCAACCAACTTGGTCCGTGCCACCATAATTCATAGCACCGCAATAATTTTGGTTCCAAACCTCTGGAAAGAATAGCAGCAGCATTCTCTTCCGAAGGTACGTGATGCCATTGTGCCTTTGAGGTCAATTGCTGAATCTCGGATACGAGATTTGCTACATATGTTTGCCATCTTGTAGATTCAGTTGTCACCCAAGCTAGGACGGTCGTCGAATCGGTCCACAGGTGAATTTCGTCCACATCCAGGTTAAGGATAAGAATTATTTTATCAATAAGTTTAGCTAGCAAGAATGCAGCGCACAATTCTAATCTTGGTAAAGATACTTGCTTGAGTGGTGCAACTCTTGATTTCGCTGAGAGAAGATTCACACTAATATCTCCAGTATTGTTCATAGAGCGTACATATGCACATGCTGCTTATGCTTTCTCGGATGCATCAGAATCCATGCACTTGTACACTTGAAGTTGCTTCAGGGCCTAAGACTCTTCGATCAATTTCTATTTCATTTAGTCTCGAAATTTGTTGATGCAATGAAGTCCAAGTCCGCCTGTGTTCTTGTGGAAGTTCTTCATCCAATGAAATGTTCAACTTCCAGAGCTGCTGCATAAATATCTTGTATATTACGACTGATGGACCAAGTAGACCAGCTAATGGATCAAATATGGATGCAATGACAAACATAACACTGCGCTTTGTAATGCTTCCAGATGGTGGTTTTGCATTAACTTCAAATTGAAACTTATCTGTTGAAGGATACCAAACAAGTCCTGAGGTTTTAATTTTCTGCTTATCATCCAGCTTTAAACAAGACTGAACTGCTCGATCTTCTTGAGGAATAGTCGCCAGTACCTCTGAGCTATTCGAGCACCAATTTCGCAACGGAAAACCGCCTTTACTAAGCAGCTCTTGAAGTTCTTCTCTTAGTTTTATTGCTTCTTCAATGATTTTACAACCTGTTAGAATATCATCCTTGTAAAAATCTCGCTTTACGATTTCTGCTGCTTGCGGATAACTGTTGTCTTCAATAGCCAGCTGCAATAGACATCTGGTGGCTAGAAAACTCGCTGGGCGTGTCCCATAAGTGACAGTGAGTAGCTGGTATTGCTTCAAATCTTCGTCGGGGGAGAATCTCCAGAGAATGCGTTGAAGATTGTAGTCGTCTGGATGTATCGGGATCTGTCTATACATCTTGGATATATCTGCTGTTATGGCATAAGTGTGGGTTCGAATTCTAGTAACAATTGACAGAAGATCTTGTTGAATTGTCGGGCCTGTCATGAGAATGTCATTCAACGAAATTCCGGTACTAGTCTTAGCCGATGCGTCGAAGACTACTCTTGTTTTAGTTGTGATGCTATCAGGCTTTAGCACGGCATGATGTGGTAAAAAGGAATCTCTATCAGCTGCTCCTTTACTAGATATATAAACGCCTCGTTCTTGAGATACTAGTTGCATGTGACCAAGTTCTACATATTCGTGCATGAAACTCTTGTAGTTTTCATCCAGTTCTTTATTTCTTGTCAGTTTCTCTTCCAACTGAAGAAATCTTCGTTCTGCGCCGATATAAGAATCACCAAGTGGTGGATGCTTTGAGTGATGAGGCAGCTTCACTATAAAGCGACCCGTTTCATCTCTTGAGGTAGTCTCGTTGAAGTGCTGCTCAACAGCTCTCTCTTCCTTTGTATGGTGAGTGATGATCACTTCTTCTTGCTCCCAAAACCTTCGTATTTGGGATTCTAAACTAGTCGTACTGCTCAGAAATAACGTTGTAGGGTTCTGACAGTGATAGTCATCAGTTAAACGTCCAAGAAGCACCCATCCGAGACTGGTTTCTTGAATGAATGGATGACTTTCTCCATTCGTATAGCGTCCATCCTTCATGAGGTAAGGATACATATCTGATCCGATGAGTATATCAATTTTGCCTGGAATATTGAACTCTTCATCGGCGAGCTGAATGTTCTTGGGTATTATTAATCTACTGATGTCAACATAAGATCTTGGTATGTTTCCTGTTAAGGTTGGCAAAATGAAACAGGTTACCGTGTTCTTATATCTTCCATCCTTAGACGTCAGTTTGACATCTACACTATGGCTTGCTGAACACGATGTGCCGTTGATTCCGTTTATCGGCATCTCATTACGATGGCGCTTCAGACTCAAGCGTTGAGCTAAGTCTTCAGTAACATAGCTTGATTGGGAACCTCCGTCCAACAGTATTCTGCAAGTCTGAAGTTGACCTCGGGCATCTATGACCTTGATTACCGCGGTGGCAAGAAGTACTCTTTGACATGATTTTAAACCTTGCTGCTTGAAACTACAATAACTTCCTTGACCTGCGCTAGATGATAATGAAGGGTTCCATGCTGCTGCGCCAGGTGACAATGGTGAGATTTCCTTATTATTTGCTGCAGCATTGTTGTTTCTTTGGTGTTCATTTTTGCGGTCTTGGTGTAGCAGTGTATGATGGGATTTAGTACACTGCTTACAACGATGTTTGTTTGGGCACACTTGTGCTCTGTGACTGTCCTGCAAGCAATTGAAGCATAAATTACACCTTATGTCTAGTGATCGTCTTTCTTCCAACGGAGAATTGATGAATTCATCGCACTTGTATAAGGGATGGCATTGCTTGCATTTTGGGCAGCTGGAACTTGAGGTTGATAGGAATGTATCGTTGTCCCTACGAGACTTGTCACATTTAATTTGATTGGGTTTTGTGTTACGAGAATGGGTAATCTTCGTGGATTCCACATTTTGTAGCGCCTGTCTTCTCTTCTCTAGAAAAGAGATGAAATCTTTAAGGGGGAGAAATGGTGTGGTGTGTCATTGAGCTTCAGCTCCCACGCTTTGCGATTAGCAAGATCTAACTTTTGCGTCACAACTTGTGAAATTATCACTTCACTCAGAGGAGCTTCAATGTCAAGAGCTTCTAATGCATTCACATTGTTAGACACGGAGTTGACTAGTTCCGCGAGCTCACTAGCCGATTCTTTGTGAATTTGTTTGATTTCAAGAAGCTGTCTGATGTGGCTTGCCGCAATTAGTCGCTTATTTTCAAACCTATCTACTAGTAACTTCCAAACTACCACATAGTTTGAGGTGGTCATTGGCAAATTACTAATAAGACGCTCAGCTTCGCCTTGCAGTGCTGACTTCAGGTAATGGAACTTTTGAATGTGAGTCAATTGTTCGTTGTCGTGAACAATGGCTCTAAACATGTCACTGAAAGTGATCCAGTGCTCATATTCTCCGCTAAAACTCGGTAGTTTGATAGCGGGTAACTTTAAATTGTGCTGACAACCTGTCGACAAGCTGCGTTCAGAATCTTGTCTATCTAGCGAATTTCCTGTATTCCGTGCTTCGTAATTGTCAATTATTCTCTGCATGGCAACATTAATGCGATTAAAAATTGTTTCAAACTCTGTTCTATCTTCATCATGGTCGGAATTATTATTGTCAATGGTTTCTAAATTGTCCTGAATCTGTTCGTATTTAACCCAAATTTCTGGAAGTCTTGAAATGCGTAGTTTGATTGAAAGGATGTATTGATCGTCAGTGAATTGTCGCACAAACGTTTCCATACGTGTAAGACTAGCCTTGACGCGGCCTCGAGCGTGTATTAATTCCTGAGCTACTTCCGTGGTCATGGTATCAATGATGTGGCTGCTATCGAAATCTGGCGAGCACGATGCGTACTAGAATGCGACTGTTAACTCTTTGGAGATAGAGAGAAGTTCTAATGTTGTAGTTGGTACTTCGGTAAGTCAATAATTTTTCTGATTGGATGGTGTAGGTCGTTTGACTTTACACAGCAATTATGTCGTGGATTAGCTGGTGGCTTACGTGATTGAAAGACTCGTTCTGATTGGTTGTTGCTATTTGTTCTTCAAGCGATAGCCTTGTGCTAAACGCTCGCCATCTTGGATTATCATAACCTTATTCTTAATATACTGTACATAAATCCGGACGTGGTGGACCATATGTTGAGTTTGAATTAGTGGACTGTATATTTTTTGGTGAACTTACTTGCCTTATGATGAAAGAAAACAACCAGCGGAACATATTACATAGTAAAACACTTTACTTAGAACAACTTATACCAATTAGCAAGTCAGCACACAACACAACTCCAAACATGATGACGATCACTGGCATGGTACAAGGCAGTGCCAACCTAGATGAACAAAAATAACTAAATATCCCTCAACACGATCAAATAAATGTTCTGGCACAAAATAAACACGAAAGGAAGACGCAAAATGCTGTTTGTAAAATGGTCCTTCAGAAGGCACTTGGATATGGTAACACTCTCACAACAAAATAACGTGAAAATAACAATAGATACGGTAACAAGAAATGGAAGAATAAAGAAACACTTCCACACGGAATTTTGAAGTAATGTGATCGGAGAGTCAAAAATACCAACGTCATATTTGTAACTCATTGCTGCGTGCAAACATACTGATGGATTTATATGGATGTGCTGAAGCCGGCAGACACTGCATGTTTAGAGGGAATTGCTCTTTTAGGCGTAGAAGAGTAACACGGTGGGTGTGATAGTGAAGACAGGCGAAAAAGAGGTGATTCAAGTCGCCTATTGACTGTCCATCACAAGAGCAGCATGGATAATCCAAGAAACCAATTCTATGTAAATTGCTCAAAAACCTTCCGTGGTTGAACCGCATTTTACCAATAGACGTGTTATATCGTTTGGTGGAATTCCAGTTGCAGAACCTCGGCGTTGTCCGAAGATAAGCATAATGACGTCCACGTTGAAGCTTAGAGATATTCCATTCCTCGTTCCAGGATTGTTGAGCTCGTTGTTTAATGAGTGGAAGGTACTCTAGTGGATATATCGGGAGGTTCAAATTGAGACCTTTTCGGCCAGCTACTTTGGCTAACTCCTCAACGTGCTCATTATGAAGAATTCCCACATGTACTGGGACCCAAAGGAAGTTGACCGTAATACCGAGTCATGAGAGATGAATAATTCTGCTGATAATGTGATCTTATGGATGTTCCAATGTCTATAAGCAGCGGGTGTCTGCAATGTTGTGAGAACGCTGAGCTAGTCGGAGATTATTAGAGCTTCAGAGGGTTTAGTGTTTTCGGCGAATGTGAGGGCTTGAGAAATGGCAACAGCTTCTGCATTGAAGAGAGAAAGACATGGTGGCAAGGAGATTTCTTGAGCCTGTAACTTTTTACCAGCCCTTCTTGGGCGACTGATTTAAAACTTCCCAAAATCATCCTCCTATTTTTGATCGGAAGTACTTCATCATATACCACACAATTGAAATGGCAGGGTCGTGGAGTGTTGGACACACATTTGGTCAACCTAACTGGTATCATTTGGGCGTTCAACTATTAGGTGTAATTCCCTATAAAGAAAACTAATTATAACCTTCAAAATATGTGTATTAATATCAACTTTAAACATATGGCGGGGACTCTCGTCGAACAGACTATGGTTTACTATCTTCTCTCCTCGGCAATGACGAAAACATGTGACCCAAAATGAATGTTGGAATATAAAGATGTTTGTTACTCACTCATCGACGATCTAGCAGATAATCTACGAGACATGCTCGATAGATCAGTTCTCCCCAGCATTTCTAAGATTTTCCACACGTGGTTTGAGGTTAGAGATGTTTACTGGTTTACATAGCCACATCTCTGCGAGAGAAATGAATGTGCTTCCGTACCCAACTTGAATTGTGCTAACAGAGATAACATCGTTGTGATATGTAGCCGTTTCGAGTACATTCACAAGCCATGCTTTCAACAAAACTGTTTCTCCAAATAGGCCTACGCCAAATTACGACAACGCGACCTTTCCAATCAGACGCTACAATAGAAGTGAAGCCCCGCTATACACGAAAATCCCACCTCTCATCTTGTAAACACATGTTTTCGTCTTTCTCCGCCAGGGTCATGATACCCTCCAACCCATACAAAATACACCAATAATCTCGAACCCATGTATATTTCTTACAACTCGTGGCGCGAAACTCTTCTCTGACGTCAGAACCTCACACAATTTACACAAAGCTTTCTTCAAGACAAGGGAAGTTATTCTCGGCCCAATCTAAATTTGGCCTAGAGTTTCCTGCTGTTGCAACATCTTGTAGCTTACCTACACAATCCGCTGTCTTGTATACTGACATCTCCCATACAAATTAAATGAAATATTCCTGACTGAGTCCCCGAGATACACAAGATATATATACACTAAATAAAATGAAATTCTACAACCTAAATGATGATGATGAACAAGAAAAGAAATGGTATGAACAAATTACCCTAACCTGACTTCTCTTGCAGTCAACCAAATAAGGGTTTGGGAACATTGTGACCGGAACAGTCACAATACGCCCCCATGTGATTCACACGGGTGAAACAAGTGTGGATCACAAACACTCAAACAAGCAACGCACTGAAAACACAAAGAATTACACTATTACATAAATAAACCCTGGAAGACATATATACATACACACTTGTCAAATTTTCACACATTCTCACTCTCTCGAATGTCTTATTGTGTCCATTTCCTAGCCTCACTGATTTCTCTCAAGTGTCTTAGGTCTACCACTTCATTTTCTTCGTCTCATCATGAGACCCTATCGCTTCACAAGCCATGGTATTTGCCTGCACAGGCCTTATCATACCATCTATCCATCTAACACTCGATGCCACTTTGCTGGTTAGCATTCTTCGTCACATCTCTTGAGTTTTGTCATGCCATCACGTTATGTTGACTGATTCTCTAAGAGTCCATGCCATATTATTTTACAGAGTGATATCTACGGAGATTCCTAATATTATGTGTACTGACAGACTTACCATCCTGGTCCGTTAAACTATAGGCACACTCACCAATACGTTTAACCACCTTAAAAGGCCCCTGAAATAGATGAAAAAACTTCCCTATCTCCTTATCTACAGCTGAAGACGGATATGGAACCCTCAGAAGCACCTGATCGCCTACTTCAAAAGAATCAAACTTTACCCGCTTCTGCTGGCGCCTACGCTTATTCCCTGCCTTGATTAAGTTGTCCCTAGCCAGCTGGATACAAACATCCTTCCCAATCTCCTCTCCCGTGACCAAACCTAGCATTCTAGCAAGCTCATTGGTAGGCTTCCTACCATACTGAATTTCATAGGGAGTGCATTTTACACTCTCATGGAACGTACTATTGAACCATCGTTCAATATCTCCTAACTTGGAGAACCACGCATTGTGGCGATTGCTCACATAGGTGCGAAATACTCTCCCTAATTCTCTCATAACTCGTTCGGACAAATTCCCTTGAGGATATCGAATAGATGAGAATATGTGCTTGATACCCAATTCACTCAACTTGGTTTTCCAGATCTTTGAGGTGAATTGACTACCGTGGTCTGATAGTATCCTGAGAGGCACCCCAAACTCAGGTACATACTTATCAGTGATCTGTAGGACACAACCCTTCCCGGTCGCTTTTCTCAGGGGATACAGTTTGACGAGTTTACTGAATGCGTCAACAACCACGAAGATATACTGATATCCAAACTGAGCTTTAACCAATGGACCATACAGATCGACACAGAGTAAATCCCTTGGTTTTTCTGTGATCACCATTTGCCGAGGTCCCTCAAGAAACCTCGTTGGGCATTTACACCGTTGACACGAGTCACAACTTGCCAGAACTTTCCTAATCTGCCTTCCCATGTTCTTCCAAATGAAATGCTGCTGAACAGCAAAAAGAACCTTGCTTGATCCAAAATGCCCTAAAGCCTTGTGATGATACCAAATCATCGTTACCTGCAATGAGCTTGGCACACACACTCTCCAGGCACCTTCATGGCACAGCCTAGCCAAGAAACCACACTCCAACTTGTACCAATACTTTCCAACCTTAATTCTACTATCCACATCCATACCTCTCAACTGAGTCAAGATATCACCTAAGACCTCATCCTTCTCCTGCTCTACAAGCAGATTCCTTAAGCAGCGTATCTCATAATCACACTCGCTTACCTTGGTTACGCAGATAACAACACCTTCCTGTACCTCCAGTACCTGATGACCCTCATCACCCCCAATGTTTCTACTCATGAAGTCAGCCACAATGTTCTCAGTACCCTTAATATGCCTTACCTCAAAGTTATATTCACTTATAGCCAATATCCACCTTGACATCCTGTTCGAAGTGAGCTTGCAGGATCCAATAAAAAGTAATGCATGATGGTCAGTCAGTATCTGCAACTTACTGCCCAACACATAACTCCTAAACTTCCCTAGAGAGTATACGATTGCTAACATCTCTATTTCAGTAATTGTATATCTCTTCTCCGCCATGCTTAGCCCTCTGCTTGCTAATGAGACAATCCCTAGATTGCCCTCACTATCCTCCTGACACAAAATGCCTGAGATGCCTTGCATGCTCGCATCAGTCATCAAAATGTAGGGACAATCCAGACGAGGATACCTAAGCATGACAGTCTCTACAAAGCCTCTCTTCAACTCCTTAAAAGCCTCATCGTGCACCTGGGTCCATACCCACTTAGTACCCTGCTTCAGCAATTCCCTAAACGGTTCTACAAGACAGGAATATTTAACTACGAATCTACGAAAATAATTGAAAACCCCTAATATTGACCTCAATTGTTTGGCGTTACGTGGTGTAGCAGTGTTGTGAATCTTGTCTAATCGTGACTGTTCGGGAGACACCCCTTGTGTTGTGATAGTATGCCCTAAAAATGTGATTGATGTTGTGCAAAACAGAGACTTCTTAAGTTTAATTGTAAATCCCCCGTCCCTTAATTTCCCCAAAACAATGTCTAAGTGATCCAGGTGTTCCTTTAATGTGTAAGATGCAACAATTAAATCATCTATGTACATTGTCACAAACTCGTGTGTGTCCCTCCCTAACACTAGATTTAAGGCCCTAATCAACGCTGAACTGCTGGTCTTTGTTCCGAAAGGAACGACCCTGAATTGGTACAAACCACTCTTAAAGCTAAACGCAGTCAACTTCCTGTCCTGTTCTCTCAACGGTACCTGCCAAAATGATGCACTCAGATCCATAGTGGAAAACCATTGCTTACCATTGAATTTCTGAACCAGTTCCTCAACACATTCTGGCCTCTGTTGGTCCCCAGATATCCTACAATTGAGCTGCCTGGCATCAATACACAACCTGACCGAGCCATCACTCTTCCCAACCACAACTAAGGGATTCAGATATGCACTAGTTGAAGGCTCAATAATACCCTGATTCAGCATAATGCCTATTTCTTTCTCCTCTGGTTCACCTGTACTCTTTCGTTGCCACTTTCCTGACGCCCCCCACCCCTCTGATAGTTTTCCTGTGCTGATATTATCCTTATCCTGTTTCTTTCTACTTCTATAATTCCTTATTTCCACCTCCCGTTTATTCTGTCTACTAGAATCTCCCTGCTGACTTTCACCTAACATCACCTCCAAATGTTGTTCACTCTCAATTAACGTCTCCTCCCACTGCCGTTCACTCTCCTCTAAGTTACTATCACCTACTATCCCTTTCAACTGCTGTTCACTCTCGTCTACGCTACTATCACCTACCGTCCCTTTCAACTGCTGTTCACTCTCGTCTACGCTACTATCACCTACCGTCCCTTTCAACTGCTGTTCACTCTCGTCTAGGCTACTATCACCTACCGTCCCTTTCAACTGCTGTTCTCTCTCGTCTACGCTACTATCACCTACCGTCCCTTTCAACTGCTGTTCACTCTCGTCTACGCTACTATCACCTACCGTCCCTTTCAACTGCTGTTCACTCTCGTCTACGCTACTATCACCTACCGTCCCTTTCAACTGCTGCTTCTCTGCTGCTTCGTCCACACACAACTTCACAGATTCTACCTGCCTGCCTACCTCCTTTCTAATAGCCTCTCCTTGCTGCCTAACTTCTCTTACCTCCTTACTTACAGGATCTTTCACTTCTCTTTCCTGCTTGTTCACTGCCTCTATACCGGACTCTAACTTCTCTGTACTAGACTCTACCTGCTTGCTCCACTTATCCACACTAGGCTCAAACGTCTCACTCACGGACTCTCCCAGCTTGTCCAACTCTTCCCTACTGGACTTACACGTCTCACTCACAGACTCTACCAGAGATTCTAACTCCTTACTGACAAATACTCCTAAATATGTTACTTCCTTACTTACAGATTCCTTCCAAGACTCTATCTCCTTGGTCACTGACTCTACCTTCTCATTTACAGAGCCTACCTGCTCCTTAATTTCCTTACTCATAGATTCTCCTTGCTTCTTAATCTCTTTTATTTCACTCAGTAGCATTTGGATCAAACTATCGTTCATAACCCCCCCATTTACATTTAAGTTACTACCTTCAGCGATCAGCTGCGACTCAGTAGTAACAATGGTAACATATGTTCCCACTGTCTTTTCCACATCTTCCTCACTGCCACTTCCCCCAGTTTCCTGATTACCTGACATTTTACTGTTTGATTTACACACAACCCTTGACCTTAATTCTAAATTGTCTGATGTGGACATACCCCTTAAAACAAAACAAATTACTGTGAACCCTAATACTCCTAAGGTGTCTATCGGCTGTGTGCATATGTGCCCTAATGATACCTGCTAGGTTTCCCTACTCTTGCCCCACGTTGAGGTGCCATGTTGTAACTTTTTACCAGCCCTTCTTGGGCGACTGATTTAAAACTTCCCAAAATCATCCTCCTATTTTTGATCGGAAGTACTTCATCATATACCACACAATTGAAATGGCAGGGTCGTGGAGTGTTGGACACACATTTGGTCAACCTAACTGGTATCATTTGGGCGTTCAACTATTAGGTGTAATTCCCTATAAAGAAAACTAATTATAACCTTCAAAATATGTGTATTAATATCAACTTTAAACATATGGCGGGGACTCTCGTCGAACAGACTATGGTTTACTATCTTCTCTCCTCGGCAATGACGAAAACATGTGACCCAAAATGAATGTTGGAATATAAAGATGTTTGTTACTCACTCATCGACGATCTAGCAGATAATCTACGAGACATGCTCGATAGATCAGTTCTCCCCAGCATTTCTAAGATTTTCCACACGTGGTTTGAGGTTAGAGATGTTTACTGGTTTACATAGCCACATCTCTGCGAGAGAAATGAATGTGCTTCCGTACCCAACTTGAATTGTGCTAACAGAGATAACATCGTTGTGATATGTAGCCGTTTCGAGTACATTCACAAGCCATGCTTTCAACAAAACTGTTTCTCCAAATAGGCCTACGCCAAATTACGAGAACGCGACCTTTCCAATCAGACGCTACAATAGAAGTGAAGCCCCGCTATACACGAAAATCCCACCTCTCATCTTGTAAACACATGTTTTCGTCTTTCTCCGCCAGGGTCATGATACCCTCCAACCCATACAAAATACACCAATAATCTCGAACCCATGTATATTTCTTACAACTCGTGGCGCGAAACTCTTCTCTGACGTCAGAACCTTACACAATTTACACAAAGCTTTCTTCAAGACAAGGGAAGTTATTCTCGGCCCAATCTAAATTTGGCCTAGAGTTTCCTGCTGTTGCAACATCTTGTAGCTTACCTACACAATCCGCTGTCTTGTATACTGACATCTCCCATACAAATTAAATGAAATATTCCTGACTGAGTCCCCGAGATACACAAGATATATATACACTAAATAAAATGAAATTCTACAACCTAAATGATGATGATGAACAAGAAAAGAAATGGTATGAACAAATTACCCTAACCTGACTTCTCTTGCAGTCAACCAAATAAGGGTTTGGGAACATTGTGACCGGAACAGTCACAAGCCTCAGACTTGTCCGGACAGTAACGACCGCAACTCACTGAATTCGATAGTGACGAATTAGTTGATTTCATGTTTGAGTAATTGGCATGCGTATCACCCACAATTAAGAATACAGGATATAGATTCATGAACATGTAGGGCTAGAACGTAGTAGTGGTCCTGGAATTCATCCCTGAATAATTGTCATACGCGCTATCTAAAAAGTATTAAATATATGTCATAGATTTATGTGCCAGTAGTTTAGGGTTAAGTAATTAATTATAGCCTACAAAGTTTCACTCCAATCGCTTCAATAGAATACGAGATATAAAAGTACGAGCATGTTAAAACATTTCGCACAGCCACCATCTCGAATTTTCAGATTAAATTATAAGTTAAGTGTTATTTCCTACGTTATAACATGGGTGGTAACAGTGAATAATACAACCCTAATTTAACACATCAATAAGAAAATATAATATGTATCACCGTGTTTGTAGAGATGGGGCACAAATATTAAGGTTCCATTGTTAGTGACGAAGGCGGCTTGCCTGATGGCAGAAAGGTGTTGTCACGCCCTCATAACGCGATACATCGGAGCGTTGCGGTCAAGATCCACCATAGAGAAAAAACGTGTACCGAAATAATCGTCACAGCATCTAGCAAACTGCTTTGTTCTAATTTCAGTTCCACCACGGAGATGACACCGATCTTGCTTTTGATTCTGCTGCTGGACTCCACAATGGGATTGGGACGAAACAAGTTGACGGCGGTGTTCGCGTGGAATGTTATGGATTACATCTACCCATCCTCTGAAGAGCATGCGGCTGCGGTGGCAAACGGGCAGTACAAACCAGAACACAATCTAGCGGTGGGGTTGGAGGTGTGGCGAGACAAGCTCTTCGTCACGGTTCCTCGTTTGAAAGACGGAGTCCCGGCCTCTCTGAGCTTCATCAACCTCTCCAGTGAGTATTCCGCAATGTTACCAACTTAGCACTGGGCCAGACTCTATCCATGACAGTTCCTCGCTTGGAAGACGGAGTCCCGGCCTCTCTGAGCTTCATCAACCTCTCCGGTGAGTATTCCACAATGTTACCAACTTAGCACTGGGCCAGACCAACTATCCGTATCAGTTCCTCGCTTGGAAGATGGAGTCTCGGCCCCCTTGAGCTTCATCAACCTCTCCGGTGAGTATTCCACAATGTTACCAACTTAGCACTGAGCCAGACTATCTGTATCAGTTCCTCGCTTGGAAGATGGAGTCTCGGCCCCTCTGAGCTTCATCAACCTCTCCGGTGAGTACTCCACAATGTTACCAACTTAGCACTGGGATCCGTATCAGTTCCTCACTTGGAAGACGGAGTCCCGGCCTCTCTGAGCTTCATCAACCTCTCCAGTGAGTATTCCACAATGTTACCATCTTAGCACTGGGCCAGACTAACTATCCGCATCAGTTCCTCGCTTGGAAGACGGAGTCCCGGCCTCTCTGATCTTCATCAACCTTTCCTGTGAGTATTTCACAGTGTTACCAACTTAGCGCTGGATACAAACAAGCTCTTCGTTACAGTTCCTAGCTGGAAGGATGGGCTTCATCAACCTCACCACAGAGCACTACACAGTTTTACCAACATTTAGGAGTACCATAATGACAATGCCGATCACACTCACTAAATATTTGCAAACAGCGCACTAACGTAGGAGGGTGATCTACAATCTATACAAAAACCAGACGGCAGTTATTCGAGCCTAAGGACATGACAGAGAAGCTGATATTCAGAAAGGTGTAAGACAAGGCTGAAACTTATCACCCATACTTTTCAATCTGTGCGTGGATCAAGCAATGAAGTAAAGTAGAGATAAATTATAAGTAGGAGTTAAGATTCAATAATAAATAATTTCAACACTGAGATTTGCTGATGACTTTGTCATATTAATCGATTCACCAGAGGATTTGATTGTGTTTTAAATGGTGTGGACTCCGTCTTGAGGAAGGATTTCATGATGAGAATCAATAACAAAAATATTGGAATGCAACCGAAAGAAATAAGATACCCCTATTTACATCAATTTGGCAGGTGAAAGGCCAAAGTAATTAGGTGACTTCTGTTACTTAGGAAGCAAAATAACCAGTGATGAACGAAGCACAGAGGATATAAAAAGTAGGTTGGTTTAGACACAGAAAGCATTTCTACAGAAAACAATTTGTTGGCATCAAATATAGACTTAGGTATTAAAAAGTCATTTTTGAAAGCCTTTGTCTGGAACGTGGCAGTCTATGGAAACTTGGACTGTTGGCGCAGCAGAAAAGAGGAGAATAGAAGCATTTGAAATGTGGTGTTACAGGAGAATGATGAAGATCAGATGGGTAGATAGAGTAACAAATGAAGAAGTATCAAGACTAGTGGGAGAGGAAAAATATGTCTGGTGACTAGTAATGGGGAGAATAGACAGGTTGGTAGGACACATACCAAGGCACCCAGGAATAGGAAACTTTGTTATGGAAGGAACGGTCGAGGACAAGAACTGTAGGGGTAGACCAAGGTTAGATTATGTTAAAAAGATTGCCTCGGATTTAGGGTATGGTAGCTTGCCTCTACTTTTCGACTTAATTGTGCAACTCTACCCTGAGTTACTAATTTGCATATTGTAACCCCCCAATACGACACCAACCAAGCAAGTACAACAAACTAGACAACCAGATGCCAGTGTTGCCACGCTTGCAGGAATAAGAGGAAAACACGAGCATACTTACCTCTCTTCGGTCAATTCTACTGGGTGGCACTCTTCTCCTACCTCAATCCTACGAAGCTTGCCCCGAAGAAACCTAACCCACAGGACCGAGACAGGAAGAAGGTTACTGGACAGAGCCAGAGAGTTGACGGGGACCCTAAACGAGGCCATGTTGGGATAGGTGCCTAGGGATAGTTCGCCTAGAAATGAAAGGGAGTCTATAAAACAACAATGTATTCAAGATAATTCCAAATACAAAAGAAAAGAACAAAAGAAACCTAAAACTAATATGCCTGATTACATTTACATTTAGATAAGGGGTATAGAATTAAGCACAGAAAGTAGTTGCCAGGATAAAATATTTAATCATACACGGAGACCTCCAAAGGAAATATATGGAAGACATCAAAGCAAGGCACAAAAACTTAACCTACCCTGAAAAACAAAACAAAAAGCAAATTTAACCCCCCTACCCCGGGCGCCCAACAACATACATACATACCACACAAGACCCAAAATACCCTTCCCAAGTAAAGCAGAATTACGTCAATTAAAAAACCAACAAGCAATGAAGCCGAACTACAATCACAAGCAGATCCTAACCTGACCAAAACCAAACAAATTCCTCCTATATTAAGTGTGGTAATCTTTTGACTTGATTATGCAAGTGATATTAATAATATGTCGTTAACAGTACGCTATTACATTGTGAGTTGTGGATTTTAATGTTCAAATAGTTCGCGCAGCCGCCATCTTGAATGTATACTGTATGTGTTCTTTTACCTTGGGCATATATGACCACATATACAGTCCTACCTTGTCACTAATTTTCGTTATTGTAGCTCTTATGTACCTAAGGGTTACTTATAACTATATTTCATAATTTCAAGATGGTGGCTGCGTGCAATATTCAATCTCATATAATAATCACGTTGGTAAAAGGAGGTTTTATATAGAACTACCAGAATGCAAAGTACTGCTCGTATTTGAGAGAAAAGTTCTTCGGAAGATCTTCGGACCGGTGAGGGATGTACACACGGGTGAATGGAGGATTAGACACAATCATGAAGTACCATGATGCCAACATAGCTGGAACCATCAAAACCAGAAGACTGTAGTGGGCTGGACATGTAGCCAGGATGGAAGACCACCGATGGCCACGGAAGCTACTGGATTTCATCCCCAAAGGAAGGAGACCACCAGGGAGACCAAGGAAGCGGTGGAGTGATGGACTCCATCAAGATCAAGATACGTGTGGACAGGTGGTGGATGGCAGATATGGATAGGAGACAATGGAGAAGGAAACTTGTAGCAGCGCGCGGTCCACTGGGCCTGATCGCGTAGAAGAAGAATAGGTTACATATTATAATGCTTGAATGACTCGCACGGTCGCCATTTCGAAATAATTCGCCTAATGATTGTGGAGTTTGGACTCCGGACGTTTCCTTCATGAAGGTTTGTTTTTAAAAATGTGGTAGGGATCCGATGATTTAGTACGGTCGTAATTCGATTCAAGCATTGAATTTTCGGATGGCTGCCATTTTGTTTTCGTCAAGATGGCGACGATATAAAACTTGGCATTGAAATGTCCTTTATCAGTACTACCCCGGTACCAAATCTGATTCAATTCCGGTTTCGTCGTGTGAATTGATCGGGTGGGGGGTACTGACACATAAACACAATTGGCCCGTGTAGATCTCATAAGTAGAGGTGTTAGTTTTTGTTAATTCGCGATAAAACGAAAAGTCATATTTAGAGGTTAGGATGTTTTATTTTCACGTATTTACTTGTTTCGTGCCGCCCAGGAGTGAAATTAAATCGCGAAATAACGCGAATTTTGTGAATAACACCACAAATACCGCAATCTGCGAAATAAAAACAAATTTTCATATTTTTTCCCCACACCAATCCGAACATTTTTGTCCACAAGCCGATAATCGAATTTGGTTGGTGTTCAATTCGAGAGAATGATCGATTGTATAGTTTCGCGAGGGGTAATACTACGATATACGTCATATTACGATATACTGTCGATATTCTCGTTACTCGTTGGATTTTAGCGCTGTGGTAAACAGCTGTTATATCGCGGCGTGAATAGTTTGGCCGACTACCTCCAAAAGGCTATGTGATAGTTCTTCATAATGTAAACTACGTTTGCCTCCTGTTACATCGGTAGCGAGTGTAAATTATAGTAGAGAATTCTATATAATTTAATAAAAAAGTGCGCAAATTGTGCGTTATCATCGATGCTAGTGTGTTATTTGCGTGAATCAGTTGGCGACCACGTGTTCGTCGTATTAGTTCCGAACTTAGCAGTACAGGAAGATGAGACGCGACGTAATTTAAATATTATGACACGAATTCAGAAATAAATTTTGCGTGTGGTTACGAATTTATACTGGCGTGTGACTACAGTCAACCGTGTGATAACAGTGTTTGTTACTGGGCATCGCTCAGTTGAGTTTAAAAATGCCGAAGGTAGCTGTTTCTGCCACAGACAGACTTAAAGAATATAAGAATGAAGGATTTATAATTTCTTGTGGCATTCTTATGTGCAAATATTGTGATTGTCGGTTAGATTATCGCAGGAAAGATGCATTAGACAAACATTGCAAATCGGAGAAGCATTCAAAACGCCGAGAAAATTCGCGTCTTGAAGTTAGTGTTCCTAGAGTGGCCACCTTGAAAGAAACATTATCAAATGCTAGTCGTGTGAAGGATATGAAAGAAGAGTTTATTTTGGACACTACTACTGCGTTTGTGAAAGCTAATATACCAGTAGAGAAACTAGACAATCCTGCTATCCGTACTTGGTTTACTAAGTACGTTCGCGGAAGTGGAGATTTACCATCAGCAAATCAGATTCGTCAGAAATACATCCCCATGATTGGTGAAAGAAGGAGGGAAGAAATTAGGGAAGATATAAAAAACAAAGACGTGTTTCTGCTATGTGACGAAACAACTGACAAGAATGGTAGGTGTGTTTTCAACATTCTTTTTCGTCCATCAGTACCATCAACTGAAATGAACACCCATCTGGCTGCCTCTGTTGTTCTAGATTCTGCCAATAGCGTAAATTGCTCCAATGCGATATTAGACACCTTGAATTCCTATGAAATTGAACGGGAGCGTGTAGTGGCAGTAGTTACGGACTCAGCACGCTACATGACAAAATGTGTAACTACTCTTCAAGGATTGATTGAAGAATTAAGTCATGTCCAGTGCTGGGCTCATAAAGTCAATCTTATCGGCTGCGTATTTGAAAACGAGCTGGACGAATTGAACATGTCTATAGTAAAGACAAAGAATGCCTCTTTAAATACGCGAAAAAGAAAAAGCAATTACGTTGCATTTCTAAGGAAGAAATATGAAAACACAGAAAAATAGAATGAAATTCTAGCTTTCCCAATGCCTGTATGTACAAGATGGAATTCATGGTTTAAGGCTGCAATGTATATGGCCACACATGTGGAAGATCTGGTAGAATTTTTCAAAACATTGGAAGATTCAAATTCTGGGGTCAAATTTTTCCAACAAGCATTGACTTCAACAATACAATTTATACAATTACAAGCATTGTATGTTTCTGTTGTTGGTGCCTCTCTTATGGACTTGCTTAATTTCTTGGAGGGATCTAAGTACCCAACAATTCACTTACTGGCTGGGAAGCTAGATGACCTTGAGGTAAAGCTCAAGCTATTAGGCGATGGTGGAATGTTCAATCATACGATCCTCCAGAACTTGGAACAGCTTCCTCAAAAGATGCAGATAAAGGTTAAGTCCAAGCTTACGTGTGTTGCCCAGTCAGCTCTAGTGAAAGTCAGGACTTTAAGGACCACGGATCCAGCCAGGAAGACTGTAGAAGCCATCGGGCCATTGTTTGATCCTCGGCAAGCACCTAAGAACGTATCTCCCACAGAACTGCTCCAATTTAAGAAGAATGCCCCATTTCTTACGAAGATGGAGTCTCAACAGTTTTTAGAGGCTCACAGCATTTACCTGACTGCAATCAAGAACCAACTGCGTCATGAAGATAATGTGAATGTTCCAGAGATCCTCATGGGATTAAGGCCTGCTCACCGAGACTATGCAACAGCTGCATTAAAGTGTGTGTGGTATCCTTGTTCAAATGTGGATTCTGAAAGGTCATTTTCGAAATACAGTCTCATAGTAAGTGATAGGAGGCGAAAATTGACAGCTGCAAATGCTGAGACTTTAACCATGATCTACTTCCAGTGATTTCACCGCAGTATTTGGATAAAACTGAAAAAGGTATTCACTGAAATGTGTTTCGAGATGGTGAATGTAAAATAAAAATGTGACTTCCATATAAGTATTATCTCATTCTTCCATGGCCATGTTTAACGTTTTACCCTGCTGTTTTGTTTTTTACTTTGTTTTATTAATTGTTTATATTTTTAAATGCACTTATTGTACAAACCTTATCGCTTTCCAAATTTTAACATGTCATCCCCCGAAAAAATAATAAAAACACAAAACACCACCTTTTGAATTTTAAATCAACAAATCTTCAAAAAAATAACAACACTTTCTAACACCTCTACTCATAAGTCTACTTTCATTTTCAAAATTTGTAAATAGGCTAATGAGCTCAAATATCACTAATTGTTTTGTTTAAATAACAGTTTGTTCTCTTCTTCCCTCTTCTTATACTGTACATCAATATTATTTTGACAGAGCTTATAAATACATCGACATAAGCATATAGAAGGGCTTTTTTTTTCTTCAATATATTTACAGTATGTTCCAATACAATGAAGGCAATACTAATTGTTTTAAGTTCAAAATATACAAATATTTATAGTTTCCTAAATTAACTTATATTCGCTATTATTATTATTCTATGGCTAAGTTTTAGTTTCTTAATTACCTTGTTTTAATTAATATGGTACTACCTTTATTAACATTTGCTATTCTACTGTATTGTTCTAGAGCTTATCTAAATCGAACTAATTTTAATTATATATTTCTTTTAAGACACTCTACAATCTGTATACACCGTATCTATTAAATTAAGGGTATACAATTAAATCTTTAGTACAAAATTCCATTCATTTTTCCTTTTCGAATGTCCATTTCCCATATTTGTTGACCAAATTTTTCCGAAATATTTCCCTTTCTTTATCGAGTTTTGGTTGGTTGGTTGGTTCTTAAGTTTAGGGGCTGCGACAACGCGGTCATGTAGCCCCGTGTACTTTGGGTGTGTGTAGAATCTGTCTGATAACCGGCGTTAATTGTGATGACTGTATTAGTGTGTGTTATCTGTTTGTTAATTTAAGTACTGCAACTAAGAATTTTTCAAATAGTTCCTACTTTTGCCGCCAATCGCCACCGTCAACGACTACTAGGCCAAGTTCAGGACTGAGCTACTAGATGCCGCCGCAACGAACATAGAAACCTAAGAGCGTTGTTTACATTCATAACCTATCCAATTTAGCTTCACACAGGTGCAATTAGTGGAAGGATCTTTAACATGCCATAAATATATGACATGGGACCGCCGGCTTTACTTCGAGTTTAATACATGAAAATAACAAATGATCAACTGTTTGATCTTCTTTTCCACACGTGCATAAAGGAATGTCTTTCATTTTGAAACGAAGGAAATACGAATTTAATTTATCATGTCCGGTTAATAAAGTCGTTATTTTCCCATTTAACGGCAAATTCAACTTCAATCTCTTTTTCACACTAGGTAGAAATGATCCCTTGTTATTACTCTATTTGAAGTGTTGTGCCATTATCTATACTCCCTGCTTGCAGTTCACTGGAAGATTTCTATTCCGCTGCTTGTTTCGCTCGATTGTCCGCTGTTTCGTTTCCAGTATTGCCGTTGTGTGCCCTGATCCATGTGTAATGAATTAACCAGTTCTGGACTTCCAGTATTTTTGTTTGTTCTCTGATTAAGGCTATTAGGTTGTGTTAGATAGAATGATTTTCAAGTGATTCTAACGTTATTTTACTACCTGTGTGAAGTGATGTTGTTTTCTGGTGATTGGTACTTTAAAAATCGATAATTGTTCCGCTTGGTTGTTTGAGCAGCAGTCTTGTAGCCTGTATTGTAAATGATGTGCTAGTTCTTTATCAATGAGTATGGCGATTCCAGTTCCCACTACTGTGTTCCCTTTATTAACATCGGTATACTGTATATTATCTTGGATCTATAATCTACATTTTCTTGCTTTCATTTTATGGTGTATACGTTTGCAGGATGAGGCCACGTCGAGTAGCCTAGTGTCAAGGGATATCCATTGTTATTTCCTTATGGTATCCTTTTTAATGTCGTAGAAATTTCTAAAATTATTGTTTTTTCTGGTGTGTGTTAAAATACATGATGCTTCATTTGATGTGGTCCGAAAAGCTTCAATAGATTGGTAGCTTGAAGACCAACGTGTTGAACAAAGTTTTTTTAAGGTATGGGAAGATATCAAACGTTCCCATCGTTTAATACCTGGACTGAAGAAACGTAACGATTTTACTGTGCCATAAATGGACCTGACTTCTTGAATTAGACATGCGGTGTCGTTGTGTGCTAGATTTATAACGTGCACAGCACAGTGAAGTTCTTTGTTTTTGTTGTGTTTTATTTCTGACACCTTTGTAAACGTCTGACTAAACGGCGCAAACCATTTACCACGGGAATTTGTTATTACACTGTGTATTTACTTCTCTATTCCCAATGTGTTTTGATCTTGTGTTTCGCATATGCCTAGAAGCTTTCATTTATCTTCACTTCACTAGGCCTACATCATGGGAAACAGTAAATATTTCAGTCAGTTGATCTTCTGTTGTTATGCTCTGCGTTGTATAGGCTATTTTATAGTAAAGCAAGTAGTTCCGTGAAAAACTATACAACCTATTTTCATATATCCTACTTATGTCAATTGCCTCTATCAACATGAACATTTCAGATTGATTGCTGTAATAGATTCGTAGATATTGAGAACCGTCTAAATATTTCGGATGGTCACCATGTTGGATTTTTAAATATGTAGGTCGTAGAGTTATGTACTATTACATGACCACTGCGTTATGCCTTCGTCTGTATTTTGTACCCGATAGCATTGTACAACCAGATGTAATATGGCGGATAGTCTCCGACGCAGGACACCCTTAGTGACACTTATCATCTTGAAAAGTTCCATCTTTAGCGATGCACTTCAAATAATTACCTGGTCTTGTAATGTCACCATGAAACCTTCAGTTTCGGTAAAGATCTGCCCTGCAGTCAACCGAAGTTCGACGCTTCCATGTCGACATGGACTTGACCTAATTCATGCGAAAATTTCCTGTGCAGCTGTTTCGCCATCCACGCATTCTGTTTCTGAAGATCATTGGTTATACCGGGTGATTCAGCGACCCCTTCCAATATCGTTTGCTGCAACCCAATTAACGCGTGTTGTCAGGAAAGTTGATATTTCTCTGCTTGCAACCCGTATGGTACTAATGCACTGCAAGCATATCCCGCAAAAGATACTGAACTTTATTATTTTTCCCTCGTGCTAGTCTGTAGTTACATCGAGGGGAAAATAATAGTGTTCAGTATCGTTTGCAGGATATGCTTGCAGTACATTAGTACCATACGGGATGCAAACAGAGAAATATCACCTTCCTGACAACACGCGTTAGTTGGGCTGCAGCAAGCGATATGGGAAGGGACTGCTGAATCACCCTGTATGATTAACAATTTGTTGTTCACTCAAGACGAATGGTGTGAAATCATCAGCATCACAGACGGCTTTGTGGAGGTTAGAATTAATTCGACGAAAATACTCCCTGAGACTATTCACCTGACGTGACAATATGTTCTTGATATCAAGGAATCCGCGACCGCCTGGGTATTGTTGCGTCCCGTCCGTGCGTCTCTTCTGAAAGGCTTAACTCGCTTGGCTTGGGTTAGGGGGTATTCTAAGAGACGTAGGGGATGCACCTGTAGGGGCGTAAACAGGGAGGTAGGAATAGAGAGTCGAGCAGGTGCGGATGGGGCGCTGACCAACCTAGTGCCGGCGCGGTGCTCATGACCTTGCAGAGAACGTGGAGAGTGAAGGTAAGTGTTGCGTAAGGCTGGAAGATAGCTGTGCGCGAATAATGAAGAATGAGGGTGTGTCTGATGTTTTTTGCTCAACATGTAACTGAGGTGTATTGAAATGGTACAGAGTTATGTAGGGTTGGCGAGGGTATAGTTCATCTACTGTAAGTTTGCACTTTTTTGACAGTTCTCGCGGGAACAATACTCCTACAGAATATATCAATCCGCCTCTACCACGTGCATTCCAGCCAATGAGCTATCACCCACATGACAGCCAGCAATGGCCGCTGTATTCCGTCAAGGTGTCAACAGCTGTTATGAGTTGCCTAAACCCACATTCATCTCGCAATATCAATTCATTGCCCTTTTTAATGGAAACTTGTATTTCTTTGTGGCATTTATCAAATAATAATCGTTCTAACAGAACGCCTAATGTGTGCTGTTACATCATTGGACGCGCTATGAGCAAGACCTTGGCCATGACACAGCAGCTGATAACTTAAATGTGAGAGTGGAATTATGTTAGACCCATCATTTCACAGCTCGAGGAAAATGCTTACTAAGGTATGGTGTAAGATGTCCTTAATACGATACGATCATTACTTGACCTGTTGGATTGATATTAAAATAAAACGTACGAAACATTTCACGATATAAGTTAACTTTTAGGCCTAAGCCTACACACAACTCATATTTTAGACCTACTTTTTTGCACAAATCATGCCATATGAAAATTATTCATCAGGTCAATGTTCTTGGGGAAATCAATAGTTCTGATGCCTTTTCTTTTACCTTCAGAAAGAGAGAACTAAAATAAATATTGTTGTATCCTTATACAGAGATACACCCCCGCAGTACCTTTCACCCCATATTTCCACATCATTAATCACTTTCCCCAAATACACTACAATTTACAATTCAACACACCTCAATGAACTCTGATAACCTCATACATGACCCCCGTTGAACCTTCTTGAACTCGCACGACCCCCAGTCCGGTAGCTGTTTGCCCGGAATGTGCTGAGAATGCTTAGGTTGCAGCACCATAATTATAAAAGCAGCCAGTCCAAGTTACGCAGGAGCTGTGTCCCACCGAACCTCTGAAGATTTGCATCACGACTGCCGCCATCTAGGGGTAAGTGTGCTTACGGGTATCATCCCTTACATCCACCCTTTACACTCTACACCTTTGACACATTGTACTAACTTTGTTTAAACAGTAAGGCCACTACCACTGAAGTCTGGTCATTGAATTAATTTACACCTCATTAGAGAATACTCATTAAACTTACTGGCATTCACTTTATTTGGTCTTGCTTGAAGGATAAGCTCCTATCCTCTAACCCTGACCCATTAGGGACCAGCCTTACTTAATTGTTTATAAACATTAGATAAGCAGTTCGCCTGACTCGCCACGGAGCTCTAGTCAGCAGGATTGCTCCTAGCACTCATTTGTACACGCTGCTCGCATGTGCTGAGCAATCGCCGCTCTACCGCAGGTTATTCGTTATCCATTAACCCCCTCACAAATACTCCATCCCCGAGCTAACCAGTCACCCCCCGAATACTCGGTAGCTCTTCCTCGAGCACGTCTAAGCTGAATAGACTCCCCTCACTCAAACTCTCCCAAAACACCTTCTCAAACAACCCCTATCGTTACAATATTATACACAACCCCTGACACATTGTAGAAGCCCTCCAAGGCCCATACAATATCTTGAACAAGAAATTCCGTATCTGTTTCCGACTCGATATTCAAAACAAAGATGTCCGACCTGGAGACATCTCAGGCTATATATTTACTCAACATTTAAGATAACCACTATATATTTATCTCAAGAGTGAACATGCGTTCAAATGGAAATAATACTTTCAGACGACTTTGCGCAATATTATCAATTATAATTATTATTATTATTTAATATAATTAACACGTTATTTTCTCAGGCGGATGAACACAGTAAAGCGTCCATTACCAACCGCACGCCCATCCCACGAGCACGTGGTAGTTCAGTTTGATAATGCAACTTTTCAGTCTGGCCGACAGAATATGTTGCCAATATATTCACAATTACTGGGACAAGCGAAAAAATAACCTGAAAAAACTTACATGCGATTAAAACGTGTATATATTTGTTATGGACTACAGGTTATAAATTGAGTCTTCCCTTATGAGGTTGGCAACCCTAGCTGTCAAAAAAGTGCAAACTTACAATAGATGAACTTTTTTATACATGATGTCATTTATGTACTTGAGTACCCTTAAGGGGCGTGTAGGGGATGGGTATAGGATCAATTTGTGATAGGGAACCAGGGATCGGAATGGCCTCCTAACCCCAGAAAACAGGTTTGTTTCAGGCCCTCCGCCCCTGTAAAGTAGGGAAGCGTGCCATGTGTTACTCTGAGGTCAGGCACTCTTTCGCTGTCAACGGTCTTGGCACAACCACGGCTCGACGCTGCGTTAGCAGTATGCAGTTGGTCACTAATCGTGGCCGAGTGAGGTGCGTGTGTGCGCGCTATGTGACCGCATTGGAAGAGTGTACGTTTCCTAATACCGGTGCTTCCGATAGTTCCACGGATGTACTGACCATCCGTGTGTCATTCGGACAATACTTTTTCAAGTAGTGTTCCAGATAGGACAACAAAACCAGAAACCCAGAAAACCCCGCTGAAAATCATGTCCGGATACCAGAGGAAAAACACCGTACGCTGTCAATGGGACAGGCAGAGTTATCGCCCCCCACCAGGAGAAATTCACCGCTGGATTAGCGATACCCTCCGGTTGACTGTCGACCAAGTAGAAGCCATCCAGTTAAATGCGCAAGAAAGAACCATGTACATCAAGGTAATCAGCATATCTACTTATCAGAAATTGCTAAATACTGTTACGGCTGTGAGTTTGTGTCATCACTCGCCGCATGAGTCACAACTGCCCCAGGGCTGGGCTGTGTCCTGCCTCCTGTATTGCACGCGCCTTATGCAACAGGGCTACTAAGACAAAGGGATAGTCCAGAATATTCGTGACTGGACCAGCGATGGAAACCTCGAGAAGCCGTGAACCCTGGATGGATCTAGAAGCATTTATTGAGTCACCGGCCTGCTATATAAGTGCGACCTGTCTAGCAGTTGTTGTTGTTGTGTTTTACGAGCTAGTGCGAGCGATTATCTTGTGCGATAGAAGTGTGGTGACGAAGTGCTGTGCGAGTTACGAAATCCAGTGGCATTGTTTCTCCAGCTTGTGGACAGCGAAATAGCCTGCAGCAAGTGATCGTAAGTAATTGTGGTCGGTGAACATAAAGGAGAGGAGCAGGTAGTTTCTGTCAAGGCCACCGTACTCATTAGGACGGATTAACTTCTGTGATCTGTTGACAAGTGGAAGGGCCAAGAGCGCTCAAGGAAGAGACTTGAGGAAACTGGAGTAAGGCTCCTAATTGCTTGTATTTGCTGATTAGTGTAATTTTCTGGCCACAATAAAGTTAATTATTTCTTTAAGCAGTAATTGGTGTTGTGCTTTGTACCCCCACCGTAATCCAGTTAACAAAGGTGCCACTAGGGGGTGGCACGTAACAACTGGTGTCAGAAGCCGGATTACGAACTCAAGCACAACACCTGACGGTCCTGGTTTCAAAACCCGAGCAGGTCATTTTCTCTAATTTTCCTGTGAGTGCATGCCCTTTACAAGACAAACAACTAAAATGGAGGAGAAATTGGCAGCATTGCTAGAAAAGTTAAATGGCATGGAAACCAAGATAGAAGACGGCCAGAAGAAGCTAGAAGACGGCCAGAAGAAGATGGAAGACGGTCAGAATAAGTTAGCGGAGGACCTGAAGAAGATGGAGGACGGACAGAAGAAGATGGAGGACGGCCAGAAGAAGTTAGCCGAGGACCTAACTGCCAAACTAGAAGACGGCCAGAAGAAGTTAGCCGAGGACCTAACTGCCAAACTAGAAGACGGCCAGAAGAATTTAGCCGAGGACCTAACTTCTAGATTAGAAGACGGTCAGAATAAGTTAGCAGAGGACCTAACCGCCAAATTTCTGGATGGCCAGAAAAATCTGGAAGAGTGTCTGCTGACGAAATTAGAAGAAAGCCAAAGGAAATTAGAACAGGGTCTGCGTGAGGAAGACACGGCAGTGGAAAAGAAGTTCGACGCCTTACAGGTGGAAGTTGCCGAGCTGCGCCAACGCCCGCTGATGGGGGTGGAGGAGAAATTCAACGCCTTACAAAAGGAAGTTGCCGAGCTGTGCCAACGCCCACTGACGGGGGTGGAAGAGAAATTCAACGCTTTACAAGAGGAAGTTGCCGAGCTGCGCCAACGCCCGCCCACCGTTACACCAGGAATATCAGGAACGGGACATAGCAGAGTGACGCCCCCAATCTTCGACGGAAAGGTCCCGAGGAGCACCTACTTACGTCAGTTCGAGGCGGCCTGTTCCATAAATAATTGGAACAACACTGAAAAGGCTACAGCTCTCATTGTAGCGCTGAGAGGCGACGCCCTTAACGTCCTTCAGGCCATCCCGACTGGATCCCAGGACTACGCTTCACTGATCGCCCATATGGAGTCCCGATATGGAGATACCCATCTTCAGCAGGCATACCAGATGCAGCTCCGGACCCGGATACAAAAGAACGCGGAAACCCTGCAGGAGTTCGAGATGGACATCGCACGCCTCGTAAGGCTCGCCTACCCAACAGCGCCGGCCGACTTTCTGGAGCAGATAGCGACGCAGACTTTCACCGACGGGCTACGGGACTCGGACACTCAACAGGCGCTGCGACTCGCGCGCAATAAGACCCTGACAGATGCGCTGAGCCACGCACTTGAGTTCGAGACGGCAAAACAGGCATCCAGAATGCACGCGCGGGTGCGTCAAGTGGACGTCGACGAACCAGTAAAAACCAACGAGACCAAGCCCCTGGCCGACGAATTGATGGAGGCGCTAAGCCGTTTCTTCGATAGCCGCGGCACCACCAGCAACGACACAGCCGGAAGACAACCAGAGAGGCGGCCCGGAAGAGGACTACCAACCTGCTGGGCCTGCGGTAAGAAAGGCCACCTGAGCAAGGACTGCGGTGATCACCGCCGCCGAGGGTATCCGACGGGAAATCAGTCGTCTGAAATCCGCGTGGCCCAGGAAAACGAGTATTAGCCAGCCTTGGGGGGCAAAGGTTGGCTTGTGACAGTCGTCAAGCCCCGGCAGTCCAAGTGCGTGTGACGAAGTTACAGAGGGATAATAGCAGCCTGATGGTCGACGGAGTCGTCAACGGAGTGAGCTGGCCCATGCTAATCGACACGGGAGCATCGAGGACCATCGTCAGCCCCCCCGTGATCCCGAAGTGGAGAGTGCAACGCACACAAAGGAACCTCCAGCTAATAACCGTGACCGGATGGTAGAAGAGATGAAGGAGCAAGGGGTGATCGAGCCATCACATAGTCCTTGGAGTTCTCCGGTCGTGCTAGTGAAGAAGAAGGACGGTTCCACCAGGTTCTGCGTGGACTACAGGCGGGTGAACGACGTCACGAAGAAGGACAGCTACCCTCTACCCCGGATCGACGACACGCTGGACACCATATCAGGATCAAGATGGTTCTCCACCTTGGATTTGAAGAGTGGCTACTGGCAGGTGGAGGTCCACCCTAAGGACCGCGAGAAAACGGCGTTCTCTGTGGGCAGCGGGCTCTGGCAGTTCACCGTCATGCCATTCGGTCTGTGCAACGCCCCTGCAACCTTCGAAAGGCTAATGGAGTCCATTCTGAGGGGACTACACTGGAAGACCTGCCTGGTATACCTAGACGACGTCATCGTTCTGGGGAGGAGCTTCGAGGAGCACTACAGCAACCTGCAGGAGATATTGTTGAAGCTACGGGCTGCCCAGCTGAAGTTGAGCCCCAAGAAGTGTCAGCTCTTCCAGAAGCGGGTCCAGTACCTTGGGCATATCGTCTCCGAGGATGGGGTGCGCACCGACCCAGAGAAGACCGCAGCTGTGAGGGAGTGGCCAGTTCCGAAGGACAAGTCCCAACTACGAAGCTTCCTGGGACTCTGCACTTATTACCGTCGCTTCGTGAGAGGATTCGCCGACATCGCCAAACCTTTACATCGACTGACTGAGAAGGACCAACTCTTCACGTGGACAGCAGAATGCCACAGTGCCTTCGAACAACTCAAGCAGGCTCTGTGCACCGCACCTATTCTGGCCTACCCCAGACCTGGAACAAGGTTCATCGTCGATACCGATGCCCGCGACTTTGGCATAGGGGGAATCCTGTCGCAAGTAGTGGACGGCGAGGAGAGAGTAGTGGCTTACTTCAGCAAGGCCCTGTCAAAACCAGAAAGGAACTACTGCGTCACCAGGAAGGAGCTGCTCGCCATCGTGAAGACCATTGAACACTTCCACAAGTACCTGTACGGGCAAGAATTTCTCATCAGGACCGACCATGCATCCCTGCGGTGGCTCCTGAACTTCAAGCAGCCCGAGGGTCAACTCGCGCGGTGGTTAGAGAGGCTTCAACAGTACAATTTTGAGATTCAGCACAGGAAAGGCCAACTGCATTCTAACGCCGACGCCCTGTCACGAAGACCGTGCCCCGAAGACTGCACCTTCTGTGCCCGAAGGGAGGAGAACACCGGGATACAGTGCCGACGGACTACTGTGGAATTTCAGGGGAGCTGGAGCCGCGAATCTTTCACGCGGGCACAAGTAGAAGATGATGACCTGGGACTGATAGCCGAATGGAAGAGGGCCTGTGTCCCCAGACCCGGGTGGAACATTGTGAGTGACTTCAGCCCAAAGTTTATGTCCTACTGGGCACAGTGGGACTCGCTGATTGTAAGGGATGTCCTCATCTGCCGCGCCTGGGAGAGCACCGACGGGAAGACATCTCGGGAACAAGTCGTCGTTCCAAAGGCTATGACGGAGGAAGTCCTGAAGGAAGTTCATGGAGGATCATCTGGTGGACACCTAGGGATAAAGAAGACCCTGGAGAAGCTGAGAGAGCGGTTCTACTGGATCGGATGCCGAACAGACGTGGAGAACCACTGCGCGAGGTGCCACGATTGCGCAGCCAGCAAGGGCCCAGGACGAAGACGACGGGGTCCACTGAAGACCTACAACGTGGGCGGCCCCATGGAGAGAGTGGCCATCGATGTTGCTGGGCCATTCCCGTTAAGCGAGGCAGGGAACCGCTACATATTAGTCGTCAGCGACTACTTTACCAAATGGCGGGAGGCGTATGCGCTCCCTAACCAAGAAGCCGCGACGATTGCAGAGACCCTGGTGAAGGAATTCGTCAGCCGGTACGGAGTACCCCTGGAGCTGCACTCCGACCAAGGGAGGAACTTCGAGTCGCAGGTGTTCCAGAACCTATGCCAGCTGCTGGGAATCCGGAAGACAAGGACAACGCCGCTACACCCTCAGTCCGACGGGATGGTAGAGCGATTCAATCGCACCATCGAAAACCATCTCCGAATAGTCGTCAGCGAGCACCAGAGGGATTGGGACAAACATCTTCCACTATTTCTCCTGGCCTACCGCGCCGCCGTGCATGAAGCCACCGGGTGCACACCAGCCCGGGCCATGTTTGGGAGGGAGCTCCGTCTACCTGTCGATCTTGCCTTCGGCCGACCTGGGAATGATCCGATCCCGGTAAGCCAGTATTGTCAAGAACTGGTCGACCAACTGGAGGACGTACACGCGTTCACGAGGAGGAAACTACGGATCGAGACCGACCGAATGAAGACCCGATACGACCAGCAGACGGATGCCGGCGGATTCCACGAGGACGACCTGGTCTGGCTCTTCAACCCATTACGGAAGAAAGGCCTGTCACCCAAACTGCAGAAGTCCTGGGAGGGCCCGTACCGAGTCGTGAAACGGATCAACGATGTCCTCTACAGGATCCAGCGGAGCCCGAGGGCGAAGATGAAGATCGTGCATCGAGATCGCCTGGCAGCCTACGGAGGGGCACAGATGGACCAATGATTGATCGGGAAGATCAGCGTTTTTAGGAAGGGGGTGGTGTTACGGCTGTGAGTTTGTGTCATCACTCGCCGCATGAGTCACAACTGCCCCAGGGCTGGGCTGTGTCCTGCCTCCTGCGTTGCACGCGCCTTATGCAACAGGGCTACTAAGACAAAGGGATAGTCCAGAATATTCGTGACTGGACCAGCGATGGAAACCTCGAGAAGCCGTGAACCCTGGATGGATCTAGAAGCATTTATTGAGTCACCGGCCTGCTATATAAGTGCGACCTGTCTAGCAGTTGTTGTTGTTGTGTTTTACGAGCTAGTGCGAGCGATTATCTTGTGCGACAGAAGTGTGGTGACGAAGTGCTGTGCGAGTTACGAAATCCAGTGGCATTGTTTCTCCAGCTTGTGGACAGCGAAATAGCCTGCAGCAAGTGATCGTAAGTAATTGTGGTCGGTGAACATAAAGGAGAGGAGCAGGTAGTTTCTGTCAAGGCCACTGTACTCATTAGGACGGATTAACTTCTGTGATCTGTTGACAAGTGGAAGGGCCAAGAGCACTCAAGGAAGAGACTTGAGGAAACTGGAGTAAGGCTCCTAATTGCTTGTATTTGCTGATTAGTGTAATTTTCTGGCCAAAATAAAGTTAATTATTTCTTTAAGCAGTAATTGGTGTTGTGCTTTGTACCCCCACCGTAATCCAGTTAACAAAGGTGCCACAAGGGGGTGGCACGTAACAATACTTTTGCAGCTCCTATTAAATTTCAGTATGACTCAGGCGAAATGACTAATGTTAAGCTCTCCACAGCGAATTAAAATTTTACCACAGTGCGTATATTTAATGTCCCACTCGAAGTTCCCCCTGAAATTTTCAAATCCGTCCTGTCGAAATATGGCACTGTGAGTGACGTCAGGAAAGAACAATGGTCTTCTGCTTATCAGTTCCCGGTGTATAATGTAATACGTGCAGTCACTATGGAAATCAAACAAGATATCCCCTCCACTGAGACTTTTGGTGGCCATTCTGGCTATATATCGTATAATGGACAGAAACAGACCTGTTTAATTTGCAATGCTAACACACATCTACGTATCAACTGCCCAAAGAAAATGATTCCCCTCGGTATAACTCCTACACAACAACGACGTGTCCAATACTCGGAAGTTGTGACACAGCAAACGTCACATGAAAACATGCTTATTGATCAGTCAGCTGGGACAACAGCAGAAGTGGCCTCGGACACACATGACGCAGAACTGGTACCTTGCACTGACCAGATCAGCGAGCCACAGAGTGCCCCTGTGCTATCGGCAACCTGTACGGCAGCCTTAGAACCAACTCTGCCGTCACTACAGGCTGCCACAGAAATTTTGTCTTCACTGCCCCCACCTTCTCTGGTACCTACCGACTCACTTAAGCAGGTTGATCGGGGATCTGAGAACGTATCTAAGAAGATTAAAACAAATGCCTCGATTGCCGTACCAGCCCCGAAGAATCAAACTGGTTCTACAAACGTTCCCGCAGCTGTGAAAAAGAAACAAAATCTTCATTCTACGTCATCTAGGGACCCACGAACGCTCTCAAACGCTGACAGCCGGCCTATGAATGGCAGTCATAAGGAACTATCTCAACCTAATTAGACATAGTGCACCAGTATATTTCTCACCCGTGTCTTTTTTTTTTTTTCTTGAGTCCACCTTCCAGTATGTCTAGCACAGCTTTTATACTTCTCTTAATGGCGCAATTTCTCACTGTGGCCACTGTGAATATCAATGTAATAGAATGCCCTCTGAAATTTCAAATGTGGGAGAGATTCCTTCGAGATGCAGACATTGACATTGCCTTCATTCAAGTAGTTGCTATACCCTGTTTGCCCATATCTGCCTTCTACAAACAATACATCAATACCGGTACTACGAATAGAGGGGCCGGATTCCTCATAAGACATGATATCCCACTCGAAGGTGTGCTATGTCATCCATCAGGACGCATAATATCTGGACACATAAACAATACCACCCTGATAAATGTATATGCCCCATCCGGGTCCAATAAACGTGTGGAACGGAAAATGTTCTTTCAACAGAGTATACTGCCTCATCTGCACGACGTTAAGGAAAAACTTATTCTTGCAGGGGATTTCAATTGTATTCAACGCCCAGAGGATTCCACTAGTCCATACCAAGGTGTCAACCCGGCTCTCAGGACCCTCCTTACCTCCCTACACCTCATTGATGCTGTGGATAGTTTAAGGGTGCCCCTGCCCCATTACACCTGTATAAGTCACAACTCCTCATCACGAATTGACCGCATCTACTTTTCCCAGGAACTTATCCAGCCTAGACGATATGAAGTGATACCTGCCAGTTTCACTAACCATCATGCAGTCGTATGTACAATCTCTTACCCCCATTCCATATTTCACATAGGAAGAGGTTATTGGAAACTGAATTGCTCGCTGTTACTGGAGGAGGAATGCCAAGATATTTTCAGACAACACTGGACTCGATGGGTCCAACAAAAATGCAACTTTCGCGACTGTGCAGACTGGTGGGATATTTTAGTTAAACCAGGGATCCGCCGCGTCTTTAAGAACATATCCTACCAACGAGGTCGGGATAGACGGGATACAGTTGAATTTTACTATCGAGTTCTTCGCCAGCTCCAGCAAAGATCTGATGCTGGGGAGCGTATGTATGACCAGATTCGGGAAGTTAAAACCAAGCTCCTGTCTCTACAGTAACGAACGCTCGCTCATATAAACGTGGCTTTAAAAGATCGTACAGTGCTCCCGGACGAAAGTGCAAGTGTATACCATATCGCCAAAGGACAACGTGAGCGGCAACGTAAATATATCCACCGCCTCCGCACCAGTACTGGAAGTGTCGTCACCTCCCCTGACGCTATACGTAGTGAAATATCATTATTTTATCAACGGTTCTACGCTAAGGCTCCAATTGATCCACAGCAGGTGACCCTATTGCTTTCATCTTGCAGTACCCAACTATCTCCGGACAACAAAACTCTGCTCAGCGCGGATATTACGGATGAAGAGATTCACTCTGTGGTTAAGCACCTCCCAAATAACCGCTCACCTGGCATTGATGGACTGCCATATGAACTGTATAAACACTTCTGGCCTCTCATTGGCAACGAATTTTGTCACGTCTTGCGTACCATTCTCCAACGTCGTGCTCTTTGTCAATCACATCACGAGGGTACCATAGTCCTCATACCAAAAACATCCTCTCCCATGGCAGTTGGTGACTTCCGACCAGTTACTCTGCTCTGCAGTGATTATAAAGTCCTTACCAAAGTACTTGCATGCCGATTGAAGACTGTTCTACATGATATCATTGGTGATGAACAATGTTGCAGTATTCCTGGAAGAACTCTGTTAACAAACTTAGCGATACTACGGGACCTACACCTAAAAGCCGAAATGCTCCCCACTGAGCCAATGAGTTTTCTCACCTTAGATCTTGATAAAGCTTTCGACCGCATCAGTCATGAATACTTGTACATGGTCTTGCAACACTGAATTTCCTGCAATCCTTATTGACTACATTCGTATGATAAATTGTAATGCTACGTCTCGAGTGCTCGTCAACGGTTTTCTTTCCCCTCTGATTCCAATACAACGATCAGTTAGGGGAGTGCTGATCCAATTTGGTCAAAGAAACCTCAATATAGTGCAACGGGTCATGGTCCTCAACGTGTTTGCGCTCTCTAAAATATGGTATGTCGCACAACTTTTCCCACTTCCCAAAATGTTTGAGAGCCAATTGTCAAAATATACAGGTTGGTTTATATGGCAAGGATTTTTGTTCCGAGTACAACGGGAACAGTTGTATCTCCCATCCCGGCAAGGCGGGCTAGGGCTAACAGCTCATGGCATGAAAGGCCGTGCACTCCTCTGCAAGAACGATATCACCATTCTTTCCCAACATGACACTTTTACGAAAGCGCTATACAAAGATATTCGAAACACAGCCCGTGGTTGTGATAGAGCTTTGCCGAAGATATTTAGGGACCATCAACAGCACCTTCTGGAAACTGTTCGCCAAATGCCTTCAGGGACTGTTCCAACGACGAAAAGTATTTATAACATGTTGCGGCAAGTGGTACACTCCAAACCACGAATCGAGGCCACCACCCTCTACGTCCATTGGCCCACTCTTTGGAAAAAGTTTGGGGCTATGACCATTTCTTCTGCTGTACACTCCCAGGTTTTTATCTTCCTCAACGATCTCATCCCAACGGCTCTACGGCGATATGCCATCCGTCTTGAAGCTTACCCATGGTGTACTATATGTGGTCAAACTGATACGGCGATACACCGCTTCACATCATGCACGCGAGTTGCCTCCACGTGGCTGTGGTGTAAGGGAAAAGTATGTCAACTATTAAACGTGCCCACGGATGACCTTGATGACAGGAAGTTGATTCGTTTGTCGGTGACCGCCTTCCCCCAAATTAAACAGACTGCCATTGTGTGGATAATGGGCCAATATGTACACTTCGTGATGGACAATGATCAACATTTCTCGTTTCTGGATCTCAGGTATCACCTGCAGAAAGAGCGTTGGAAGCTTAGTGAAAGTGGACAATTGTACGATAAATATGGACACTATCTGGATTTTCTTGTGATGTAATAGTATGAAAAAAAAAAGGAAGCTTGTAGTTTAACGTGACCGTTAATCTTGAGATCATGAGCCACGGGACCTCCTTTTTACGTGGAATCCGAACCACAGGACATGGCATTTCACTTCGAAAATCTCACATGCATTGACCGGGAATCGAACCCGGACCGCCTTGGTGAGAGGCATACAGCTAGACCGCTGAGCCACCACGCCCCGTAATAGTATGGTATTTATCATATCTGAAAATTCTGTAATTCTGTAGAGAGCTAATAAAAAAAAGAATAGCGGCGAGGCGCGGTGCCACGGTGGTCCCGGGTTCGTTTCTCCTGGGGTGCCATGCCTTCATTTTTAATTTTATTTATTTTTTAGAGGTTAGGAGGGGGCGTATTCACAGTGCGTGTTTATTCTGTGCTGATGTTTTTAAACTATCGTTGATTCTGTAAATTAATTGCCTTTTGATTATTAGTATCAACGAGTTACGTGTGTTTCTGTAGTAGTTAAAGACGACGGAACTATCAATTGGCAAGAGGAATACAGCTCTCGGCTGACGCAGCGTTGAGCAGTGGTCGCGCCAAGACCGTTGACAGCGAAAGAGTGCCTGACCTCAGAGTAACATATGGCGCGCTTCCCTACTTTACAGGAGCGAAGGGTCTGAAACAAACCTGTTTTCTGGGGTTAGGAGGCCGTTCCGACCCCAGGTTCCCTATCTCAAATTGATCCTATAACCATCCCTTACACGCCCCTTAAGGGTACTCAAGTACATAAATGACACCCTGTATAGGTATAGGACTAATGTAAGCACAACTCACCAGTTGGTGTATGATGTAGTCTTGAAGTGTAGTGGTGTAGATGTTCCATGAGGGGTGTACGGGTGAAGCTCCCGGCCGTCACCGGGCAGCATCTCCAGGAGTCACTGTCCCCGAAGTCCCGTCGGCTTGTGTATTTAAGGGATCTTCTTGTTTGTCGTTCTGTGTCAGCAACCTGCGTTGCAGCCTTAGTCTGCGTTATGCATGTTATGCTAGCCTAGATTGTGTTGACAGCTAGGATGTGGTGCCTTATGATGTAATATTGCTTCACATGTATGTGGTGGCTTGCCAGGCTAGTGTTATTGCTGTTGCTTCCTTCTGTGGTTTCGGCGTGAGAAAGGGGTAGTTATGCCCTATAAGGGCTCGGGTTATAACAATATATTGGCAGAGTCATCCTCTTACAGACCTGAGATGATGGTTGAACGCTTTCGTCATTAGCGTTCTCGGTTTTCGTGCAAGACGCTCTTTGCTACACTTTATGAACCAAATGACCAGCAGAGCACAGGTATTGCAAACGTTTCTTTTAAAGACGTTGTGCCCAACTAACGGGCGCGATTGAACCTATTTCACGGATGAATTTGAATTAGCTTTCTTCGCTTCCCAAAATCTCCTCACTCTCTCACTACGATCTTTCTCCCTTTCTGCTGTCCATGCAGTGGTGGCTTCCGTCCGGGGGTTTGCAGCAAAATGATGTTTGTTCACCAACAATCTGAAGCTAGGCCTGTGCCAAAAAAAAATGTTTTAAAACCTTGACTTATTGATGGTCATTTTCAATTTCTATTACCCAGTTATCTTGACCTTTAATGAGGAGGCATGATTAAATATTATTTTAGTAATTCTTGCATTGTCTATTCTTTGAATATGTCTAAAAAAATCGTCTTTTTCTAATAGTGTTTGATATTTTCTACAAATGTTGGTATAACTCGTAATACCTCTTTTTCACCCACACTGCTTGCGATGGTGGGTGAGTGGTTATCGTGTCGGACTGCCAACCCCAAGCTTGCAGGTTCGCTCCTGGCTGTGGTATGTGATTTTTGAAAGGCGACAAAAATCATGGCACGCATGTCATACGTTGTTGGCATGTTAAAGAACCCATTTGAATTCAGTACGCCGTGTTCATAATGACAAAATTAATCTCGGGATTTTCCGCCAACAAAGTTCCTCATTTCTCTACTAGAAAGCGCTATACTGTCAATGAGCTTAGATATCTAACCTCCTTGACTTTCATAGCGTTCCAAGGAACGACAAAATTCAACATGCAAGCTTCCCTCTGGGCGCAAATAACAAATCTTGAACCCGACACCGAGGTGTCATACGATATTATTATTATTATTATTATTATTATTCACCCACACTCCCTCTATCCACTCTGGGCCAAAGATTTTTGTGAGGATTTTACTTTCTTATTTTTCTAAATTTTTGTTAGTGATCTTCCTCCAATGATTAGGGTTTGTGATGCGTATAATGCTTCAGGTGGAATTACCGTGCTATAGTGTTTTAATCTTGTGTTCCGAGATATTGTTTTTTGGTTGTTGTTGTATCTGTTCCAGGTGATTCTATATTGCAAACGTATTATTAACATTATTATTATTACTTCTAGTTGCTGCTTCAATTAGGTGCTTGGGGCACCTTGGTCGGCAGACCTGTGTCCTTGGGTGTTGAATTTATCTCAATACCTGTTTTTCTGTGGAGACAGGAGTAGTGTGTATAACAATCATATTAGGATCCATGTCTGGGGTGAGTACTCCGGGACTTGAAGTGAACGTAATATTTTTCTGGAGAGAATGTGAATCAGCTTAGGAAACACCACACTCAGGTTGATCGCTGCCTGAGCCATGAACATTACACGCAGCCGCCATCTTGAAATAATAAAATACAATAATAACCCTCAACATTTAAGCGCTATAGTAACGAAATGTATTGACAAGGTAGGACCATATATGTGGCCTTGTATGGTCAAGGCAAAATAACACTCTCTCCATACATTCAAGGTGGCGGCTGAGCAAACTATTAGAGCATTAAAATCGAAAACTTGAAATGAAATTACAGTAGGTAATCAAGACGAATCTTGCCAAGAGGTGAGTGTCATATAAGAGTTCTTACTTAGATTAGTAAAAAATTATCACACTGAATAGGCTTATAGCGCACAACGGCCATCTAGAGATGTCAAAGTAAATTAATAACTTTCGGCATCCTAAAGCTATAGTAACAAAATTCAGTAATAAAATTGAACCTTATAAGTCGCTTCGTATGCCCATAGTAAGAGAATAGTGACTCCATAGATTCAAGATGGCAGCTAGGTGTACTGTTAAAGTATGCAATTTGGTAGGAGTATATATAAGAGGCGTCAGCAGCGTTAGTGATAAATTAATCACACTGAATATAACGCACGGCGGCCATCCTGAAATATCATAATTTAAAAATAAATAACTTTCTATGTTTTAGAACAACAATACCGAAAATTAGTGACAAGGTAAACATCTATATGGAGTACCGTATTACCCAAAGCAAAATAACAACGATTTTTAATTTTCAAGTTGGCAGCTGGACGTAATATTAAAACGTACACTAATAGTAAATCATTCAGACTGTAATTGCGCAATTAAATTAGTCTACTTACTAAGAAAGAAGTACTGATTAAGGGACCGTGTTGAAATAAGCTACAAGTATAACACTCTGAATACAACAAGCGATGACCATCTTTAAAATATCGAATATGATAATGAATAACTCAATGTATTTTAAGGTACAGCACTGAAAATTATCAGTAACGTAGAACCTTGAAATGGCTTCCTATGGCCAAGTCAAAAGAGCAGCAACTCCATACGTTCACGATAGCGGCTGAGCGTATTCCTAAGATTTGGATATATTTAACTCACGATATAATAGCACAATTAACGCGAAAAAAGAGAGAGTACCATACGAAGACCTTGCAGCCATTAATCATAGGAATACCACACTGAATATAGCGCGCAGTGGCCATCTTGAAATTATATGACTATAAAATTATCAAATAACTATTACTGTTGTATGCCAAAGGCTAAGTGACACGTACGCCATATATTCATGATGGTGGCTGAGCATAGTTGTAACTTTGAAATTACAGAAAATATAATAAAAATGATTATTTGCCTCATAAATGACCTCATTTGCAATTTTAAGTAAATACCAAGAATAATTAATAAAACAAATGATAAAATCCAACAACTTGACTTGGACTCTTCTGAATACCCGGGTGAATGCAGAGATCCTTAAAGGATCTAGCTCATGCATAGCCCTTGCACACACCTCTGAAAACGTATAAAAGATAGGAAGGTTATCTACAGGCATCTAACTAAAAAACTGTACAACCGAAATTAAATTAATTCTATATTCTAAAGCTTAGCAACAAATTACTCTAATTTACACAACAAAATATAACTATTTACCCTAAATATTAAGCCTGGCGTGGGGTACGATTCCCACCTCAGCCATCCTGAAAGTGGTTTTCCGTGGTTTCCCCACTCTACTCCAGGCAAATGCTGGAATGGTTCCTAACTTAAGGCCACGGCCACCTCTCTCCAAGTCCTCACCAGAATTACATATATACACACTCTTACAGCCATCACAATAACATTGGTTATCACACGAATTCCAAACAAACCCAAAATACCGCGATGCCTCAGCCCCTAAAATATACAAAAACAACAACTTTATCACAATTACGTTTTAATAATTCTTTTCCCATCAGTGACTGTTCCAGAAAAAGAGATGTCGCCTCTTCTAACGCCATATCCCGACTGGAAGACCAACAACTTACCTTTGGATCAAAATCCAGTGGAAGGTGTCCGTATTGCATCAGCCCACCGGATCCGAGCTGACCCCTGTGACCGGTTATGGGTGATTGATTCAGGAAAAGCAGATATAAATGGAACAGGTGTTCAGCAAGTCTCAGCCCCACAGATCATCATCTACAATCTGAATAATGACGAGCTGATCCGCAATTACTTCCTCCAGCATAAAGACTACAAAGAGGGTTCATTTATTGATAACATCGCTATTGACGTTACTACAGAAACATGTGACGACGCTTTCGCCTACCTATCAGATACAGGCGGTAGTGGCCTTGTAGTGTACGATTTTCGAACGAACACATCATGGCGCGTGGAACATCATTACTTCCATTCTGATCCTTTGAGGGGAAATTATACAATAGATGGCATTAATTTCCAGTCGGCGGCAGGTATTTGCTGCATTGCCCTCTCGGAAATCGAGGATGGTTTTAGAACTCTATATTTCCATGCCACTTCAAGCTACGAACAGTTTTCTGTCTCGACACAATTTATTCGCAACCAAACGTTGTCCAACTCGAGTTTCAACAAGTTTAAGCATGTAGGTTCGAGAGGGTCATTCAGTCAGGCCGCACAGAGTTACTACCACGAGAAAAAAGGAGTGATGTTTTACATGGAAATACAGAAACATGCATTGACATGTTGGAACACGGCAGGCAGTATAAAAAATAGGAGGGGGATCATTGTCATGGAAACTAACGCCAATGATTTCAGATATCCCGGTGATATCAGAGCAGACCAACATGACAACATCTGGTTCATCACCAATAATCTCCCTAACTTGATTTACAATAAAATAGACAAAACAGTGTTCAATGTGTTCGTATTCAAGATCAAAGTTATGGAGGCCATTAAAGACACTAAATGTAAACTCTCAAACTGATCAGTGCTCTGGACCCCAAAAAAATACGTTAGATAAATGGTCATCTCTCCACCTCAAGCGGTCAGATAAAAAGATAAAACTAAACTGTTCCTAAAATCGCTAGCATACGTACAGGGTACAACGGTTACACACAGCATAGTACGTTGGAATAGGAGCTTCTGAAAAGCAAAAGTACATTTTAAAGCAGGCCAGGGTAATCATGGAAATCCAGGCCTGGGCCACTTTTTCCGCCCTTGACTCTGGTCAGGGACCAATCCCCATTCTTCTGTCAGCACGCCAGATCCCCTCTTCACCGACCCTAAAGGCCTCGCCCTTCTACGCTCCACTCTTCCGCGTCCCGATGCCGATCAGCAGCCCCACCTACCACCCGCATATACAGTATTTACAGATGTTTGACTGTCTTTTGACTTTAACAGCATTGTGTCATTAATTAATATCGAACATTTACAGTGGAATGGCGAAATCACAAGAAGACAATGCACTGCAGGAACCTAAATCGACCGATTCGCATAGGTGCTTCAAATTGCAAAGCGAACAGACTTCCTTTTTCTTTCGTCGATTCTAGTGAAGGTTGCGAGTGTTTGTTTCGGAATTATATGTCATCCGTGTCGAAGCTGTATAATTTGGAGCGGCATTTCCAAGCCCGATACTGTAATTATGTCACTGACTTCAACGCTGAGCAAAAGAAGAGTAAACTCGAACAATCAAAACAAGCGAGACAAAAACCTAAGGTTTAAAAATGTTAATGTTCGACGATGTCGATATATAAATATTATATGTCAGAATACTGTTTCATAATGGGGGTCATTAAAGTTCTACTTTTCATTAGAACACAGCTTTACTAACCGATCAGAGCTCAATATTTTCATTCATGACCAATTAGGTAAGGATAGCATCTGACATGCACTAAAAATCCATCATGTCGGACATGAATTACATGATTTGAAAGTTGACAATGAAGCCTATATTGGATCAACCCTTGTAGTTACAATGCATAAACAAACTGGGCAACTTTGCAAAACAAATAGCACTGTACCGCAACTCCGATTTCTACACATTCGTAAGATTTCGCCGACAATTTTAGTGAATGCTGTTGTTGACATAGACACACCAGAATGTCATGGAGGAAGCAGGCATATGACATTAGTTCCACGGAAATTATGATACAGCTCTCTGTTCAGTAAATGGATTTCTTACGCGAAACAATTCCGCTAGATGTCATAACTGTTCTATTTGGGACTCAATTGATTTGCATTCCGTTGACATTCTATATGCATCGAATTTGAAGAATTACTAGTTGATAATACGATACATTTTAATTTTAAAACGTTTGTAACAGCCTATTTTGTGTTATTTGAGTAAAATAACAAAATGATCCAACATAGTGCGCTATCTGTTGGTGCTACTTCAGGATAAACAATGTTTCAAACAAATCATTGGGATTCGTTATTGGGTAGAGATCAAATGCTGAGCCCACACAATTCCCAAGAAGAAGAATTCAACCGACAGAATCTCGACCGATATTTATGAATATTTATATTAGAACATATAATAAAGGTTATAATTATCGTCAAACATAAACAGTAGTATGCAACGAGCCTATAATGGTAATTATTGCCATTATAGGCTCGTTGCAGAATGTACTATTAATTACTGGTTTCACAATATGATGAGTTCTTTGATTTTGTCTCCAAATATTGACAAACTCTTTGAATGGAGTGTATGTTTACGTATAATAATCATTATTATCATAATCAGAACTTCACTCACTTGGATCTAGATAGAGCAGATGATGAACTCATTTTGAAGTAAGGAAAAGAAAACATCGGATATAGGACTGGAAGCATAACTCCCTCCACGCATGGTATGCTGATCAACTTCATTCCGAACCTACATATAGGCCTATTACACATGGAACAGAGTGGCTTCGGTTGGCTGACTTATTCGAAGAAACAGCAGGATTTCGTTCTGCGATTCAGGACCAAGTTGTACGCATTAAGAATTATGAATGGCACGTCCTCAAGAAGGATACATCCGAAAAAATACCGTCTATGCAACAGATCTACTGAATCCATCCAGTATACCACAGGACGATGCCAAACGCATGCTCCAAAAGAATACTTGCGCGACATAACAACGTAGCGAAAGTACGTAGTACAGTAAGTCTTCACATAGATATACGGTTTTGTTGAGAAGAAAGCCCCTATGCAGATAATGGGGTTCTGTATAATGACAAAGCCAATATCTTGTGGGAAGCCAACATCCCAGACTTTACGATAACTTATTCGATAAGCAAACATACAAGGCAACCATTGTCGATGTTGCTGTTCCACTCAATAAAAATCTACAGGACACAGTGGCAGAGAAAAGGTGCAAATACCAGCCACTTGCCACTGATCTCATTCAAACATATGGCTTAAAAAGAAATTTCCGTCTTCCCAGTCGTTGTTTCTTAGTTACGAACGACTAGGGAAATACAAAGGAAAAACGTGGCTTGAAGAAACATTATATGCAGATCATGCTAAAGGCTGCCCTCCTTGGTACTGCAAGTATAGTACGGTAGGCCTACGTAAGATTTTGCCTCTTTAGTGACTTGCTCTGAACATCTTCAGATTCAGTGCTAACAGCAGTGTCTCTGTCTCAGAAGGAGTCCGACAATGATGCTTTCGTACTTTCATTTAAATGTCTTATAATATACTAATAGCATAATAATAATAATAATAATAATAATAATAATAATAATAATAAAGAAACGTATCTGAGAGTGAACCAAAAGCAGCACCGTGTCACCCCTTCCCGACCTCCTCAGGCAGCATCTCAAGGTCACGCTATCGCCTTTGCTTGGCACCAGAATTCAGCAATTCACATGGCCAAGGGCAGCGGAGTGAGCCACCCTCGTGCCCAGATGTCAGCAATTTCACTGCTTAAGATGTGCTGCTTGACGAGCGATGCTGCAAGATCATATGTATGTACATGTCGTTACTCAATTTTATCCCCGAGTGAACATTTCTCTTCCATTTCCGAATTATTTCATCTATTTAGCCTATATATTGAAAAGTGTTGAAGAGAGGCTGCAACCTTGACGTGCTCTTTGATTTGTTAATATTTCTTCTGTTAATTTATGACTCAGATCTAAAACAATAATTGTTTTCCTTTTGTACATATCTTGTGTAACTTGAATAAAATATATTGGGTAGGCCCTATCCACTTTCTTTTCCATTACGCTCCATAACTCTTTCCTATATGAGGCGCCTAGAATCAAAACCCGCCAAGTCCATATTTTATGAAAATTGAGATAAGCATTGTTTCATATAGCTTTTGCTGCGCTGAACTCATTAAAACTATTATTTTGTTACAAAACCCGCTACATCCTACTGTAAAACGAAGTCAAAGTTGAGGCTTGGTTGCAATATCCGCCAAGTCCAACGACAGTTTCGCCATTTTTGGTCACAAAACCCGCCACATCCACATCAGCCAATAGGAGCACCCAGTTCCGCCATCTTACATTCCATGATGCTTTGCGAAATGTGTACTCTTTACCTACGTGCATTAGTCAGAGAATGTACCTCTGCCTGACGTGATTAGAATGGTTTATGTTGTTGTACTTTCTGATAATAATTTGTTTTGGATAATTTTGACAAAGAACAAGAAGAACAATAACATTTTGGTCTGGATGATGTTTTCCACAGAACTGACATATGCGAACACAAACGTGTCACGAAACCTGATTTTGATATGACTCACGTAAAGCCAGAAGCCATAAACAGAGGGATTGTCCTTCAGGCACAAGAAGTGAAAGATGTTTCGAGACTGCTTTCGAAGCATTTTGGAGAAAGATGGAGGGAAAATGTAGAGCTGCAGTTTTTTTGCAATCTGCAAAGTCGTGGCGAACGCGAAGAGAATGATGATGATTGAGAAACTACTATTGAGGATGAGGTAGAAACAGAAATTGCGTAGCTATAACTTCCAGTAAATAATGTGATTTAATAGTTGGATGACGATAGATTTGTCTCTAAAGGCCTGGACCATAGTAATTGAATATTAATTTAATTTGACGCTTTCCCTTATTATTATTATTGTTGTTCAGTACTGTAGGCTACAGTATTGCCGGCCCCGTGGTGTTGCTGTAGCGTGCCTGCCTCTCACCCGGAGGCCCCAGGTTCGATTCCCAGCTCCGTCAGGGATTTTAGAAACTGACGTGAGGGCTGGAACGGGGTGCACTCAGCCTCGTGAGGACAATTGAGTAACTGACAGTGAGGCAGCGCCACAATCACGAAAACCAAGATTAACGGCCGAGGGGACCCGATGCGCTGGTCATGGGGCACCCCAATATCTGCAGGCCAAATGGCTGGCGATTAGGCCCTTCACGGGCTGTAGGGCCAGGGGTTATTTACTGTACAGTATTATTACCCTTTCAGGAATTGATTGCCGGTGGTGGAGATGGAAACTACTCTTTATGTAATTGTGTCACACGTCAGCTTGCTTCGTTGACAGGTACAGTTGCGCGTGTAGGATATGACTCAGCTCCAGTACCCCCAGTCATCATTTAACTGTCCATGGTGACATGAGCTCCTGTGACGCTTATCTGATGAAATGCAGCGTGACCTATGTGCAGATTGCACTCTGTCATCACTGTGTCTTCCGCTTCGCCCCGCAGAGCTCATGCTAGAATAAACATAAACGCTGGCACAGCCACACTCAGCGGCAATCAAATCTTGAATGGGTAATATGAGTTTTATTCTTTTTCTGTTTATTCTAATAAAACACAAAAACCGCCCCTTAAAACAACAATAACAACAACAACAAAACACAAATTATACGATTTTTTTATTTTATAACCTATATTTAGTTAACTTTCATTCAAATATTAATTTCTGAATAAAGATTACGCAGTTTCTACAATCTCTTCGCAACTTCAAATGTATTAGGGCTTTTTGGTATCAAAACCTGCCAAATCCAAATCTTAGTAACAAACCCCGACAAATCCGAATTATTGCTTTATATTTTTCTACATACATTTTTAACTATATCGGGGATCAGCTTCGTACTTCGTCACTGTTTTTAAAAATAATTAATTCATTTTTTAGTGAAAAAAGTATTTCTTTTTGGGTATTGGTTCGTTTGTGACAGTTTTTGCTACTTTGCCGAAAAAGCGAAGGAATGGATTTGGCGGGTTTTGATTCTAGGCACCTCATATATCCTATCAAAAGCCTTAACGTAATGAATGAATGAATGAATGAATGAATGCAATACAAGTATTTAAGTTAAATTCTCTACTCCAATATCTTTTTTAGGCTAACTGTATACGTATGCCTATTATCTGTGCAAGATCTACTGTATCTAAATTCACAATGTTCTACAATTAAAATAGTATGCGCTATAATATTGATCCTATTGTTTAATATTTTAGCGTAAATTGTATACCCAACATTTGACAGACGTATTCCTCTGTCCAGAGGTAAAATCCGCTATCTGTATGTGGAACCATTCGTAAATCACCAATATCAAGATTAACATTTGTAATTTGAGGTGCTTTTATAAAGGCGTGATTGTTGTTTGTACCTTAGAACTGTGGTTGTCAGAGCAGTTTGTAGACATTCCTCAATTCAGATCTTTCAACACATTATTGGCGGACAAACACTGTTCTTGTATGTTGTAGTTCTAGCTTCTGACCATCATCTCAGCAGAGTACTCGTAGGTCATTTTCTGCATAGTAGTTTACAATTCTACAATAGTTTAGGGCTTATTGCTTAAGTGTATCACAGCAATAGTATCTACACCTCCATAGATTAGTGTTGGTGGAGAGAGACTGTTTGTGGATGGAATCGTCATGTCTCCGTCTTGGAACAATGTAGATATCAAAAGAAATAATTCTTACCGGTATTTCAGATGTTAATTTATCAGTAACAGTTGCCACACTCTCTAAGTTTTTACCGTGCTTTTTGTTTTGGAGGGTAGCATTGTGGGTGGCATTGTGGGTTGGTAATGTTGTCGTGTATATCACTTGACGAGGGAAACATGTCATCCTAACTCTTCTGTAATCTATAACAAATATAGATTTGTTTAAATTACAGGTTATTTTCTCTGGTTGTCTTTTCGAATGTCACAGTAATTGCAATTATATTGTGTTGGCCGACTGAAAAGTAGAATTATCAATCGTCAATATGACAACATTGAAAAATGGCCTCAAAGCTACCTTTACTTTTCTATTTTTTAAGGACTCCAAAGCTGTATTAAGCTCCCCTATATCTATTGGGCAAATTCCTCCAACAAATTTAACTACACCTTGGTCGTCTTGACTCTCTCTATGACTTTCATTATAGCATAACTCTTTGTAGTGTTGTATCCAAGACTTAACAGTACATTTATATTGGCAGTTTCTCTTTCATCAATGTTGAGATGTTTCTTTAATTTATAATCCATCTCTTGTCTACCATGGACATCATCTTCTTTATTGACATCCATCGATTTCTGCATGAAAGTACCCCTACGTACATGTCATCAAAATTTACTTACTTGTCCTCATATCATAAGCGAAACACTTGATCTGGCTCTTCCCTCGCCATTCCCATCAATCACTCATCTATGTACAACCGTTCCTTTGCTGCAGCTGGGTCTCGACTATGGAATTACATTCCTGCCAATATCAGAAATTCTAAAACATTAAAGAAATTTAAGGCTGCATGCCGAGAATTCCTGTTGAATATTGCTGATTGACCCGTGTGAATGGTGTTGGATGGTAGGACGCATGACTGAACTAGGATTATATTTAGGATATTATAGAAAGGTTTATGACATTGTTGGAGCAATTGGTGGGTAGATTATTAGCTTGGGAATAACCTAACCCCCAAGGGAAAATGATGATGAAAAAGAAGTGGGTTTCGGACTGGAGAAAAAGGATGGAGAAATACGACGAGAGTCCAACAGAAGTTATAATTTTAACTTTAAGTATACTCAAAGGCAGCTGCCACTGCAAATCCGCTTTCCGATACCTAAAGTGGATAGGGACCTGGGCAAAGCTAACAGGACACGCAGCTGGAACTTGGACTATTCGCAAGAAAGCTGCTATAGCGTATTCCCTCTCAAGCATAAATATACCTACTATGGGGAAGGGTGGTGGTCTGGCAAGACAAAGAGTAACAGATTTATTGTGTATCTGTTCAAAGGAGTTTGTTTCTAAACAAGTAATTTGAAGAGTACAAATAATTTGAATCAGCCTTGATATTTTGGTTCTTGAAATTGTAGAATTTTTAAAGAGCGATGGAATGCTTCCAAGAAGGATAGGGATAAAGCAATTATACCCTTGGGAATAATTTTGGTAAGAGTACCAATAGTTGCATTTAGAAATGACTAAGCTTTTACCCAGCAAGACGCCGACTAAAAGTTTAGACAATGAGAAACACTCAAATTTTGAAAAACCAACCATAAGTGGTGGAGAGAATCTCAACAAGCAGGAAGCTGGCGTAGCGAGCTATGCTTGCCTTACTGGCCAGTTAGAATTAGCTATCAAAGCTAAGAGAGACTTTAATACGTTAATAACTAAGAGTTCTTGCTCAAATGCAACAAGTAGTGAAAACCTTATCAATGGATTTATTTTTATTAAAGAGGGCATTAACCTAGGAAGAGTCAGGGAAGACAGGAACTTGCCTAACCGTTATGTTTGAGAAATGATAAATCAAAAGAACAAATCTTAATTTATTTAACAATGTAAAACGAAGTAGTTTATGTAACAAATATATAATTTTGATTTTGTAAACAATTGGGGTCGCAGACCTCCTAAAATCATCGAAAGTTTGCGCCAGGCAATTGACAATTCTTTTGGTTTTAAACCTTTTATAAGCTTTAAAATCTTCGTAAGATTTTGAAATTAATAAATAGAAAATTTTAAGATAATTAAAGAAATTAAGGTTAAACAATAAATCAAGTCAACATGTGTACTTTAAGGATTTCTAGATAGGTATCTTAGAAATATGAACAAATAACAACTTCGAAAGTAACAACAAAAAAACAGGAAGAAATGAAATAGAAGTTTCTATAACTTCTTGTATTAATACACAACTGCTTTTATAGATTATACAAATAGGGCAGTCACTTATTGTGAAATCTGAAGAGAAAAATTGAAAGGAAGTTTCTAGAACTCCTATGTGGGTAGGGATCACGAGAAAAAGAGGGCAAATTTCCCTTTCGTGAAACCTAGAGATAACTCACTTTTGAGTAAAAAGAATTGGATTCCCTCATTAAAAGGGAGAAACAATATACTTTAAGGCGTGTACTAGACACGAAGTTGTACAGACATTAATTCGTTGTACGTGGAACAAGTAAGGGAGGGCACTTATGGAGAGTGACACCTCATTGAAAAAAGACCTAAAGTAACAATTTTATTATTTTAGTTTTTTAGTAAAGGGTTTGGGAAAGATCAAATGAGATTGTGGAAGAGTGTTCATGGCCGTATTTATTGTACTCGGACGGGCGCGACGTGGATGAAAAATTGAACAGGCACTGTTTTCACTATAGTCTGTTGATATGGTTGAACGTTCACTGTAGTAGCACAAAAAGTTTATGGAAAGAAAAGTTATTGCAGTTATGTAAAAGTTGAGTTTTGGCTTGAGAGAATTATGAGTTGTAGTTTCTATGGGCGGCAGTTAAATACGGCAGAATATTTCCCACGTAGGAAGACAGTTTATGTGGATTAGAAGTTTATCCCACATAAGTTTCTCAGCGAAGAAAGTATTCCCATATCAAGTGGAAAATACATGACAGTATAACTGGTAGATAGAGTGTAGGTTCTGGAAGGTTCCAGAGCAATGATGAGTTGTTTAAATTGGGTAGAGAATCCCTCGGCGGAAAACTAGATTATATAGACAGTGGGTATTTTAGAAATATCCCTCGATGTGAGATAGCATCTCAGAAAATCTTTCATTTTGAAAGTTAGACTTGATAGTTCGAATTTGATCAAGAAGATCCCTTGAAAGCCGTTATTTCATCACATATAGCAATTTTCACTGTCTATAAAATCCAAATAAAGCATTGAGCCTTTTAAAAGCGATGAGAATGTGGTTAAAACATGAAGTCGGTACTTATCTTTGCTTCATGAAGAAGGCGATATTGCTGTTGACGGTTGATTCTAAAACTCGAACATGGCGTCGAATTTAAAAGTTTGCCTCTAGAGTAGAGGAGGTGAGCTTTAGTTAAGCTCCAACTGACTGGTTTGACTTCAGACACGCAAGTGAGGCCAGCTCAACGGAGCGCGGAGAGACCAGGGAAGGGAAAAACGTGGGGGTAGGAGACAAAACGAATACATATAAGAATAGCCAACATAACAGAAATAAATTTTCTTGATGAAATGGTCTTCAAAGAGTTGATAACAGGCGTCACTAGCGCAGCCTGGTGGGTGAAAAAGTAGACGAAGTTCTCTTGATCACGGAGATGATAGCTGGCGATAGCGACGAGATCTGGTAGCTAGATTAGTAAGGCAGTCCTCTTGAGCAGGGAAGAATTGATGAACTTCAGAGATATATATCTAGAACAGACTTACAGGTAGTGTAAGAAACATATACCAACAAAGAGAAATCAGGAGATCACTGTTGGTGTTTGCGAAAAAAAGGAAGGGATGAACTAAAGCAAAGAGAAGCAAAAGCTTACTCTGTCTTACCGTGTATTCCAAAGAATACACCAAGCTGGGAGGGTGAAACACCAACAGAGAACAAAGACATGAAATTAAAAGCTTAAAGGTAAAGGAGCAATTAAAGAAAGTGGTCTTATAATATGCCAATTAGTGGTCAAGATCTTGGCTACCCTAACTCTCCCATCCCTTCCAGGATAACACTCGGTCACTCTACCAGAGATCCAGACCAAAGGAGGAGAAGCATCCCTAACCAGGACCAAGTCCCCCACTTTAATGTCGGGATTGGTAAGAAACCACTTCTGTCTCCGTTGCAAGGAAGTTAAGTATTCCAAATTCCACCTCTTCCAGAAAGAATTGCGAAGGGCTTCAAGTTTACGCCAAACAATACGTAAATTAGAATCTCTGTAAGAGTTGGGAAGGGGAGGAGGGGCAGAAAGAGAAGTGACTATAAGGAAGTGACCAGGTGTGAGTGGAAGCAGGTCATCAGGGTCATTGGAAAGCGGAGTTAAAGGGCGAGAATTGACAACACCTTCAATCAGAACAGACAGTGAATTAAATTCTTCATAAGTCATAATGCGATTACCTAAAACCTTTCTTAAGTGACGTTTAGTGAGCTTTACGCAGGATTCCCACCTACCACCGTGATGAGGAGCGTAGGGAGGTATAAAACGCCATTTGAAACCCTCTGAGTAGAAAAATTAGAAATCTGTTCCATGGCAGGAGAAGATGTGAGAGCTTTCTTCCACAAGGAGGCTGCGCCTTGAAAAGTGGAAGCGTTATCAGAGAACATCTCCGAATGAACACCACGCCTAGCAGCGAAGCGAGAGACAGCTGATAAAAAGTAAGAAGTAGAGGCATTCGCGCCAGTAACCATGCAAACAAAGAGAGAAACATAGAGCTTACCAAACAATTTGCGTTTAGCTTCTGGGGAATTGCGTTGATATTGGAACGGGCCCATATAGTCCACACCATTTAGAGCAAATGGACGTATAGGAGAAGAGCGAAAAGAGGGCAGATCGCTCATTAATTGAGTATTGACTTTAGGTTTAGCTTTGAAGCAAGGAATGCATTTGTGAATTACAGAGGAAACTTCATGAATTCCATTTATAATCCAGTACTTTTCCCTTAAGAGGCAAAGCAGTGTGCGTGTACCAACATGCAGATTACGACAATGAAAGTCACGTATCATTAAACGTGATGTTTAGAAGGCAAAATAACAGGATGCTTTTTGTCCTCAGAAAGCAAAGATTGCGAGAGCCTACCACCTACGCTGAGTAACCTATTGTCATCAAGGAACGGGGCTAAGGCACGAAGACGACTGGATTTGGGAAGATCCCTTTTAGAAGAAAGTAAATACAATTCAGAAGAAAAGGCTTCTTGCTGTGTTAGTTGCAAAACCTTAATGGTAGCGAGATTCAATTCATGATTGGTAAGGTGTGGTTTGGGGAGAAGAGGTTGGTTAACCACAAGATATTTCCATCTGAGAAGATAGGAAACAATTCGAATTAATTTGTGAAAGGAAGAATAGCGGGACAACAAGGGATGAGAAACGTTGGAAACAAGACACGAAGCAGTAGATTTAGATACTTTAGCGTCAGGCAAGTTGGAGTTTGTAGCTGGAGGTTTAGAAGGCCAACAAGAAGAGTCTTCGATTAACCACGAGGGCCCATGCCAGTACAACTCAGAAGCTGCCAATTGAGAGGGTAAACATCCACGAGAAATGATGTCGACGGGGTTGTCAGCGCTGGGCACATGCCTCCATTGACATCCCAAAGAAAGAGTTTGAATTTTGGAAACCCTGTTTGCAACAAAAGTTTGCCAATGAACGGGGTTTTTGGCGATCCAAGAAAGAGTGATCATGGAATCGCTCCACAGATAAATTTGCGAAAATTCGACCCTTAAGACTTCCCGTAATTTCTTAACAAGTTCTGGGCCATGAGTGCAGCACACAATTCAAGCCTAGGCAAAGTGATAGTTTTAAGAGGAGCCACCTTCGATTTGGCACAAACAAGGTTGGAAACTGAAGATCCATTTAACGAACCGCGATAAACCAAATATGCACAGCAACCGTAAGCTTTTTCGGAACTGTCCGCAAACACATGAAGGAAAAAAAATGCATTAGGATGAGCGTTAATTAAATTCCTGGGAATTTCAATAAGGGAAAGATCAAGCAAATTGCTGCTAAAAGAGAGCCATCTGTTAAGAAAAGAAAGGGGAACAGTGTCGTCCCATTCACATTTGAGCGACCATAGCTCCTGCATAAAAAGTTTGGCTATAACAATAACTGGGGCAAGGAATTGAAGCGGATCAAAAATGTTTGCAATTTCAGAGAGAATTTGTCTTTTTGTGCTAGGGAGCTCTTCTGCAAACGAAACTTTATAGATAAGAGTGTCAGTGCTAGTGCACCAATGAACTCCAAGAGTTTTTATGGACTCGGAGTCTCCACAAATTTCGACGGAGGAGAGGTCTACATCTTCAATAGGAAACTGGGCGAGAAACTCATGGGAGTTGGAATTCCACTTATGAAGTGGGAATCCTCCATTCTTTAACAATGCTTGAAGTTCTAGTGACATGAAAGAAGCTTCTTCCAGAGTGGGGAAGGACTGCAAGTAATCGTCAACATAGAATGATGTAGTTAGTGCTTCGGAAGGTTTAGAATCAAATAAATGACCATCTTGAGAGGCTAACTAATGTAGGGATCGGATAGCAAGGAAAGCGGAAGGTTTTAAGCCATAAGTAACCGTCTTTAAGCGAAATACCTTAATGGGCTTGCTGATTTCGTCGAGCCACAATAATCTTTGGAGATGTCGTTGTCCAGGCTGAATTAAAACCTGACGGTACATCTGTGTGATGTCCGCTATAACAGCTATGGGAAATAATCGAAAGTTTAAGAGTATAGCAGATAAATCTGACTGAATGGCAGGACCAGAGTAAAGAGTATCGTTAAGATTGTTGCCATTAACGTCAGGTGATGAACCATTGAAAACGATTCGGATTTTATCCTTTACAAGAGGATTTTTCCATACGGGATCGGGATGATGATTTAAGAAAACCGTTTCAATTAGGGGGTGCAATTCGTCATCAGTTGCTAACAACTTCCATATGATCTAAGCTTTCATAATCATCCATGAAATCAGTGTACTGCTGTTTAACGAGAGGTTCTTTCTTGAATTTGCTCTCGATAGCAAAGAGAGCTTTTCGAGCTTTGGGTTGCGAATTAATAAGTTTAGGGGGATTACGTAATTTTTAGCATCTGAACAACGAACCGGCCTTCAGGAGAACGAGTGGTGGTATTCAGAAAAAGTTGCTCACAGAATTCGTTTTCTGAAGAGGTCACGTTAGGAGAATCAACGCTTTCAAGCCTACAGAACTGTTCCAAGTCAGTATTAGCGAAATAACATTGCGATGCGGGTTGGGGAGAATAATGAGGAAGTTGACCGGTGACGATCCATCCAAAATTAGTGTCTCTGGCAACCACGTTTGAGGATAACTTGCGAACCTGTTTACGAAGGCAATTCCAGAAAACATTGGCACTTAAGAGTATGTCAATGGAGTTTTGTACATTGAACAGAGGATCGGCTAGCCTTAAATGCGAGGGAATGTTTAACCCTGAAATATCCACAGAGTGACTTGGAGTATCTTCTCCTATGCTATTGAGAATGAGACAATTCAGTTTGAGAAAGTTGTTTCTGTGACAAATGTCTCTTATGGTTAGCTTTGAGAACTGTAAAGCTTGCGATTTTGAGCTGTTAATGCCCGATACGTTAATAGAAGTGGGGTTTACAGGTAGGCCTAGTTTTCTAATCAAAGAATTAGACACAAAATCATGAGTTGCCGCTGAATCTAGAAGACCGCGTGCACGGACCCAGTTGCCAAAGTTATCCTGAACTTCGATTTGGACAGTGGACAATAGTACTTAGGCACTACGTATGGACTTGGCATTTTGAATGTAAGATGAAGCATTGGAACTGTTAGCATTGTCACTTTTCTGAGAAGTAGATGCGGTCGATGACCTTGCTTGATCATGACGATGTAGTAAAGTGTGATGCGCTTTTTCACAATGGAAGCAAAGTCTGGTGGACTTGCAATTTGAAGCAGAATGCGTCGGTGCTAGGCAGTTGAAGCAATGTTTATTCTGGGAAACTAATTTTCTTCTGTCGTCGACTGACAGTTCTTCAAAAGATTTACATAGATATAAGGCGTGGGAATCTTTACAAAGTATGCACTTTAATGGTTCATTTAAACTCTTGCGGGGTTCGCTTTGAGTGTTTAAAACGAGAGAACTAGCAATACGGCGTTCACTAGACCTAGTTGAGTAACCAGTGGCGTTTGACTTGAGTTTAGATGAGCTGGACCCAGGTTTTTGGGTACTAGACGCTAAGCGTTCGCTTTTAGGTTTAAGAGACATTGATTTAAATTTAGAACTAGGGGATGAGGGTTCACTTTGATTAGCTAGAGCAGTTAAGAGTTGGCATCTAGCATTTATGAAAGTGACTAAATGCTCGTAAGAGTAATCGTCTTCTCTGGAAAGTTCAATCTCCCAAGCTTTGATGGTAGCAAAATTGACTTTAGAAACCACTAAGTGTATTAAGAAAGTGTCCCAGTGTTCAGTGGGTTGATCTAATTGGGATGGAGCTTTAACGTGAAGTTGTGTTGTATCAATGAGAGTACGCAAACTAGTGACGTCATTGTGCTGTGACGCAGGTAAGTTAAATAGAGCCTTCATATTCATTCATTTATTTGCAATGGGGGCTGTGTCCCCCGTTGGCAAATTGTATATACATAACAAATAAATAATTATACATAACAATTCAATAACAATTATACAACAATTAAACTGGAATATTTACACAAATAGTCAGTCGTTTCTTAAACACACCTGTATGTTTGGGAAAAGGCTCTAAGACTGCGGCAGGTAGAGAGTTCCAGTTATCAATGGCACGGTTTACAAAAGAATATTTACCATAATTTGTTCGCTGTAGTCGGCCCTTAACTTTGAAAGGATGATCGCTCCTACCCATGTAAGTGGGCTTTCCCAATCGTTTGCTAAGCTCACCCCATGCTGGTTGATTTGTATACGTGTTGTACATAGTGCAGAGTCTAGATTTCATCCTCCTAGCCTCCAGTGATTCCCACCCAAGTTTCTTTAACATACGGCTCACACTGCTCCTGGGATTAAAGTCACTGAGCACAAATCTAGCGGCCTTTCTTTGTACCATTTCCAACTCATTGATGAGCCCTACTTGATATGGATCCCAAACCGCCGAGGCATATTCCAGAATAGGTCTTACAAATGACAAGTAGCCTAATTCTTTAGCAGAGGTACTACTTCCTTTTAATACCCTCATTACAAAGTGCAGGGATTTGTAAGCTTTTGAAACTACACATCCTACATGACTACTCCATTTCATATCATTCCTTACGTGAACGTCCAAATATTTGCAAGAATCTTCTTCTACAAGTATTTCCGAGCCAATGTTATATTGAAAATCCTGCCTTCGCACTTTCCCTATTTTTAAGAGACTACATTTTCTTGTGTTTATTTTCATTTTATTTACAATCGCCCACTTATAGACCAGGTTCAGGTCCTCTTGAAGCACTGCATTGTCTTGTGAGTCATGTATCTTTCGATATATTACACAATCATCCGCAAACAATCGACAGTCACTGCGAATCCCATTTGGTAAGTCATTTATAAACGCCAAAAATAACAAAGTTCCGATTACGCTGCCCTGAGGGATACCCGACGTTACGGTAATTTCATCCGAGAATATGCCTTCGACTTTCACTTTCTGGGAACGACCCGTCAAAAATTCTTGGATCCATAAAATTACTCTTCTATCAATCTTCGTCGAAGCTAATTTATGGAGTAGCATGTCATGCGAAACGACATCAAATGCCTTCGCAAAATCTATAACCACGGCGTCGACTGAAACTCCATGGTCTAACGATTCGCTAATGTCTTGAAAAAGTGATAGCATCTGACTCCCGCGTGAGTAACCTTTCCGAAATCCATGTTGCCTATCATTAAACCATGATAATGTTTCCCACTGTTCCCTCAAGTAGTCGCAAATGAGATGCACCATCTGTTTACAAACGACGGACGTAAGGCTAACCTGCCTGTCGTTGCCCAATTCAAGTCTGCTCCCTCCCTTAAATATTGGGACTACCGTAGCTCTATTCCAGTCATCTGGGATTTGCGCATTGTTTATGGACACATTAAACATCACCTCCTAGTATCGTGCCACGGCCCTACCTCCTAGTTTAAGTACTTCACTAACAATATTATCAGGACCCTTTGATACATTGAAACGTAGTTTTTGTATTAGCTTTACAATTGCTGACTGGTTTATTTGGAACAGGAGAGCCCCTGATTCGTCGTTAAGGCCCAACACACAGCTATTGGATTTATTGAACACACTACCGTAAAAGACATTTAATTCATTAGCAATGGCCTGTTTCTCAGTAATTAATTTACCGTCACCGGACATTATCATCGACAAATTATTTGAATTTCCCTTTCTTCTCCTAACATAACTGTAATTTTTTTTCCACCCATCACCTCCCGAACCAAGTAAACCTTGCATATAACTGTCATGAGCAGCCCTCTTTTTTTAAGACGAGCTCTCTTGATAAGCACTTAAATTTCAATTGAATACGTAACCGTGAATTACCGTGTCTTTCTTTCAACAAGTTAAAGGCAATGGGGTAGTTTTTGGCACTTAATGGGAGTGCTTCAACTAACTGCAGGGCTTGACCTTGTAGAATAGATCTCAAATAATGAAACTTGTAGATGACTTGAATGTCTTCATTGTCATGAACAAGAGAATCAAATAGTACATAGAAAGAATCCCAAGTAGATTCGTCTCCAGAGAAGTGGGGTAAATCAATCTTAGGAAGGATTGGTTTGGGCTTGTGAGTGCCCTCACGAAAAGAGGTTTGTTGTTCGTGAAGGGAACCAAGAACAGGACCGTCTTTTTTCTGTTCTTCTTCGAGTTGGCGTATTCTTGATTTTCCACTTCGACTCGATCATCAGTTTGATTGAGCATACAAGTTTCGATTTCAGTTTGGATGTTACAATAATTTTCATATGGCCGTTCAAAATCCTTTACGCGATGTTTTAACAAATCTAATTGAGATTCTGAGGGATCTAGCTCTTTGATGTATTTTCTAAATCGGGTAATTTGCCCTTTATAGGATGCTCGTTTAGAAGTAAGTTTTTCATCCTTATCCTTTTCTGTAGGAGCCATGACAATATAGGTAAATTAAAGTATAACTTACGAAACTGTGGAACCTTGGAAATGCTGTCAGATTGGCAGCAGCAAATAAGTTGAAAGAAAGGGACACACCAAAGGAGACAGGAGCGGCCTCTTTCTCCTTCACAGGCTTTGCACGGTGAAGCTATAGCTGAAAAATTCAAAGAAGATATTAATGATTTGCAAAATACTGTCAAACAACCCTTGACAAATAAAGTCTGATAAGTACAATGTCATAAATGGACTCTCCCGGGTTTCTGGGACCACATTTTGGGTAGATTATTAGCTTGGAATTAACCTAACCCCCAAGGAAAGATGATGATGAAAAAGAAGTGGGTTTCGGACTGGAGAAAAAGGATGGAGAAATACGACGAGAGTCCAACAGAAGTTATAATTTTAACTTTAAGTATACGCAAAGGCAGCTGCCACTGCAAATCCGCTTTCCGATACCTAAAGTGGGTAGGGACCTGGGCGAAGCTAACAGGAAACGCAGCTGGAACTTGGGCTATTCGCAAGAAAGCTGCTATAGCGTATTCCCTCTCAAGCATAAATATACCTACTATGGGGAAGGGTGGTGGTCTGGCAAGACAAAGAGTAACAGATTTATTGTGTATCTGTTCAAAGGAGTTTGTTTCTAAACATGTAATTTGAAGAGTACAAATAATTTGAATCAGCCTTGATATTTTAGTTCTTGAAATTGTAGGATTTTTAAAGAGCGACGGAATGCTTCCAAGAAGGATAGGGATAAAGCAATTATACCCTTGGGAATAATTTTGGTAAGAGTACCAATAGTTGCATTTAGAAATGACTAAGCTTTTACCCAGCAAGACGCCGACTAAAAGTTTAGACAATGAGAAACACTCAAATTTTGAAAAACCAACCATAAGTGGTAGAGAGAATCTCCACAAGCAGGAAGCTGGCGTAGCGAGCTATGCTTGCCGTACTGGCCAGTTAGAATTAGCTATCAAATCTAAGAGAGACTTTAATAAGTTAATAACTAAGAGTTCTTGCTCAAATGCAACAAGTAGTGAAAACCTTATCAATGGATTTATTTTTATTAAAGAGGGCATAAACCTAGGAAGAGTCAGGGAAGACAGGATCTTGTCTAACCGTTATGTTTGAGAAATGATAAATCAAAAGAACAAATCTTAATTTATTTAACAATGTAAAACGAAGTAGTTTATGTAACAAATATATAATTTTGATTTTGTAAACAATTGGGGTCGCAGACCTCCTAAAATCATCGAAAGTTTGCGCCAGGCAATTGACAATTCTCTTGGTTTTAAACCTTTTATACGCTTTAAAATCTTCGTAAGATTTTGAAATTAATAAATAGAAAATTTTAAGATAATTAAAGTAATTAAGGTTAAACAATAAATCAAGTACAACACGTGTACTTTAAGAATTTCTAGATAGGTATCTTTGAAATATGAACAAATAACAACTTCGAAAGTAACAACAACAAAAAACAGGAAGAAATGATATAGAAGTTTCTATAACTTCTTGTATTAATACAGAAATACTTTTGTAGATTATACAAATAGGGCAGGTCACTTATTGTGAAACCTGAAGAGAAAAATTGAAAGGAAGTTTCTAGAACTCCTATGTGGGTAGGGATCACGAGAAAAAGAGGGCAAATTTCCCTTTCGTGAAACCTAGAGATAACGCACTTTTGAGTAAAAAGAATTGGATTCCCTCATTAAAAGGGAGAGACAATATACTTTAAGGCGTGTACTAGACACGAAGTTGTACAGACATTAATTCGTTGTACGTGGAACAAGTAAGGGAGGGCACTTATGGAGAGTGACACCTCATTGAAAAAAGACCTAAAGTAACAATTTTATTATTTTAGTTTTTTAGTAAAGGGTTTGGGAAAGATCAAATGAGATTGTGGAAGAGTGTTCATGGCCGTATTTATTGTACTCGGACGAGCGCGATGCGGATGAAAAATTGAACAGGCACTGTTTTCACTATAGTCTGTTGATATAGTTGAAAGTTCACTGTAGTAGCACAAAAAGTTTATGGAAAGAAAAGTTATTGCAGTTATGTAAAAGTTGAGTTTTGGCTTGAGAGAATTATGAGTTGTAGTTTCTATGCGCGGCAGTTAAATACGGCAGAAAATTTCCCACATAGGAAGACAGTTTATGTGGATTAGAAGTTTATCCCACATAAGTTTCTCAGCGAAGAAAGTATTCCCATATCAAGTGGAAAATACATGACAGTATAACTGGTAGATAGAGTGTAGGTTCTGGAAGGTTTCAGAGCAATGATGAGTTGTTTAAATTGGGTAGAGAATCCCTCGGCGGAAAACTAGATTATATAGACAGTGGGTATTTTAGAAATATCCCTCGATGTGAGATAGCATCTTAGAAAATCTTTCATTTTGAAAGTTAAACTTGATAGTTCGAGTTTGATCAAGAAGATCTCTTGAAAGCAGTTATTTTATCACATTTAGCAATTTTCACTGTCTATAAAATCCAAATAAAGCATTGAGCCTTTTAAAAGCGATGAGAATGTGGTTAAAACATGAAGTCGGTACTTATATTTGCTTCATGAAGAAGGCGATGTTGCTGTTGACGGTTGATTCTAAAACTCGAACATGGCGTCGAATTTAAAAGTTTGCCTCTAGAGTAGAGGAGGCGAGCTTTAGTTAAGCTCCAACTGACTGGTTTGACTTCAGACGCACAAGTGAGGTCAGCTCAACGGAGCGCGGAGAGACCAGGGAAGGGAAAAAGGTGGGGGTAGGAGACAAAACGAATACATATAAGAATAGCCAACATAACAGAAATAAATTTTCTTGATGAAATGGTCTTCAAAGAGTTGATAACAGGCGTCACTAGCGCAGCCTGGTGGGTGAAAAAGTAGACGAAGTTCTCTTGATCATGGAGATGATAGCTGGCGATAGCGACGAGATCTGGTGGCTAGATTGGTAAGGAAGTCCTCATGTGCAGGGAAAATTGAGGAACTTCAGATATTCGCTGCTAGATGACGCTAGGTGGGTCATGGAAGATATATATCTAGAACAGACTTACAGGTAGTGTAAGAAACATATACCAACAAAGAGAAATCAGGAGATCACTGTTGGTGTTTGCGGAAAGAAAGGAAGGGATGAACTAAAGCAAAGAGAAGCAAAAGCTTACTCTGTCTTACCGTGTATTCCAAAGGATACACCAATTGGGTAGGTACAACTACTACAATAAGAAAGATGAAAGCCAAACATATGGAAAAATAAGTGTGGGAGAGCAAATAGAGAAAGTTCAATACGAGGAACAGATTGGAGCGACTCAAATATATTTTAACAATAGAATAATCAAGTTTAACAATAATAATATAACAAAACCTTAGTTTTTTGATTGAGGAGCCACCAACGACTATAACAATATTACTGTAAGATAATATCATAGAAGTGAGAATTTGTTAGAATGAAAAGAGTTCATTCGAAGTAACTTTAAAATATTTAAACTTCGAAATTTAGTGGTCAAACCACACTAAGCTTATGACAATATTTGCCTTTTTAATATCAATATCGAGGCAACTATGTAAACGATTGAGATATTAGTTACGAATGGCAGGGTTCTGCCGTGGACAGTACACAAAGGGTGGACCACAAAAAGTATGAGTTTGACAAGTGGCAGGGTTCTGCCGTGGTCAGTACTAAAAGCTGGACCACTAAACAAGTACAGTATGTGTTTGACAGGTGTAATAAAGTAAGTTAAGATACATTGAATATTAAAACTTGAATGTAAAATGAGAACCGAAGGTTAAAGCGCCGACATACATGAAGTTTGACCCTACAAAGTAGTTGTGGTATATACCACTGGAAAAAAGGTTATGCAGGACTATAATAGATGATACATTACAAAGAAGGGGAAACTCTTTAAAAAAAAGGAGCTTCAAGTTTACAAAACGAAGGATAACTGGTTAATTAATTGTGTTTAAGTGACCAGACTTAAAAAGGAAGTATGTTAAAAGTGTAACTGAAGTACAGTTAGATGTTTAGCACAGAAAGTTAATGATTGGAAAACTGGGAGCAATATGAGTTTGTTGGGGGTAATTTTGGAGAGAAGGATTAATTTGAATGTCTTTTTTATTTCTTTTTAACAGTTTTCCGTGTTGAACTTAGCACTTTGCAACAGGGCGATTTTTTACATGTGTTCAAAAACAGGGTATAATCCCAAGACGAGAAGTTTCTTGAAAGAATAATTGATAAATTTGCAAGGAAAAATAGAGTCCCACGGTGGACTTCTAATAGCCATAACACATATCCCAGTGGAGCAAGGTTCTTAATTCCGACAGTGGACTACTAAGAGCCATAAGAGATAGCACAGTGAAGCAAAATAGTTAAATCTCACGGTGGGCTACTTAAAAAAAGTGCCAGTAAATGCATGAACAAATATTCCTACCAGCAAGGACAATTTAGCAACCAGATAACATTTGGCATAAAAGTTTTTGTTTTACTTAAAAACTTGTAGAAAGTTGCCCCATTCAACATGGTGAAAAGAAGCAAGTAAAACTTGTTGTTACTTAACTTTTGATGATGGCGTATATCTGTGAAACGTAGAAATGTAGAATTTCCTATAATTAACCCTAGAAGTACTAAGGATTTTCCTACTACATGCAATACTATGGGGGACTAATAAATGTCCACAAACCTTTCGATGCATGAAAGGCTGCCTTTAGCTTTGATATATTGGCGAATGTGCTAGTTAAAATAAAAAGTGCAGACTAATGAAAAGGATTGCCAAATTAATTAAACTAGAATTTGGTAGAAATATAAATCATAATACAAACAGTTATTCAGTTTTTGGAGTTTTGTTTGAAAAGTTCTCACTCGGAGTTTTTTACTCTGTTTTGTTCACAGTTTTGGCAAACATTTGTTTGTTTACTGTGTTCTCCACAGACAAAATTGTGATACATTGTGCACTAAATGGTTGTTTTGGAGAGTTTGTTTGTTTTCTCACTCTTGGAACAAGTGTTCTTGCAGCAGACGTAACATCTTCCTTTGGCAGTGATAGGTACCGTACTAGCTCTCGTGTGATGTTGCACTGCATTTGTTCCTAGAATATATTACATTGATCCAATAATGTGAGAAGTTAGGCCATATAGGTGTTTAGCCCGTGCTTCCACGTGCGGCGTTATTAGCTGCAAACCTAGCTCCTGGAGGAACAGGTTCCATTGTTCGTCCGCCTTGTATTCTAGCTGGGGAAATTCAACAGGAAAAGGGTAAAGGCATTTATTCCAGCTATGTGTATAAGAATATAGAATAGGCTACAGATTAGGGCCATCTTCTTGTAGCTATTTTTGTTGTGTAACCTCGGGATATCTGGTCAATGGTGTCTACGCCACCTTTTGTTTCATTATAATACAGTAGGCTATCATATTCGACTTCCTTTTATGATCTGTGGAAACAGTAGCATCAGCATGTTGTGTGGATAACAAAAGTAACAGTCACTTTGGCTTTTCTCGAGCAAGATATGATTCGATGGTAACTGGTGGTTTGTTTGTTTTAGGATCCGTAAATACAAATTTGCTAGAATAGAGCTCTCGCCTTTCTGTGGTTTTCAAATGTTTCGGATTACGCTTCCTGTTGTTTTGAAGCGTGCCTACCATTGTCAGCTGCTGCTGCGTCTAGAGGTCTTCGGCCAAATCAACAGATGTGCAGTAACGGTCAGTTGTTACATTACGTCCTGTTTTGTCGATTGGCTTCACAAGTCGTTTCACTACAGCTGTTGGTCCTGTTTTACCACTTGCCTTTCCAGCGTATGCTTCCATAGCGACAACGTATCATTCCTTACTGTCAGCAAGCATTTGATAAGTTTGCCGTACTTTCCCGGTTTGTCTTTCAAGAATACTTTGAACGGATATCTGTCTCTGAACAACGAGAGCATTTCATCAACTACAGTAGGCCTATGTGGACTTGGGCCGTATAACTTGGAAAATTCATTCAGAAGATCAAACACTTGTCGAAGGGGAGCAAACTTATCAAGTTTGTGGGTAGGTCTTTTAAGTTTATCATCAAACCTTATGATTTTCGTTACCGGTACCGTAATTGAATGTACCTGTCTCTATTCATACAACCGACATAGATTCCTCGACCAAACAAATCGGACCACAGGTCAGGAATAGGCATAGTAACATCTTTGTATGCTCTCATCATTATTAAAATTCCAACAGTATGCAAGAATTTATTCAGCAGTGATTGGTCTTAACCCTTTACTCAAGGCTTCTTCATTCGTGTGCAATACAATAATATTAATTAGGTCATTGGGAAAAAACTTACTAAAAGCTTCCAGGGGACTTTCATTTTAAATTATATTCTTACTGGAAATGTCAACCCTGATTGAGATCTAACTATGTTGCAGATACTCCTACGATATGCACGAGGTGGTTTTGAATCATAAACTCTACCAGTTTTTGCAACATACCTTTCAATATTTTCGTTTCCTTGCTCTCACTGCTAACCTCAGTTTCTGATATAACCTCACTTTCTGTATCCTCTTCATCAATTCGATCCTGTATATCTGCATAGTCTTCCACCTGATCATCACCTTCACTCAGTTCTGAAAAATCAGTCATCTTCTTGTAATAGTTCTTCTTCTATAGCACTGTCACTGAGATTCCCCGAGATGACGAGAAGTACCGGTACGTAAATTCGTTTGAATACAACACACTGTCACCCAAAATGATTCAATCTGAATCAATACAACCACAACAACACCTCTGCCATCTAGTGGTAGGCTATACATTAGATACTGTTCAATGCAACAAACAAGAAGCAGCACCCAAAATAGTTGGCATCTTAAAACTACTAACGTAGGGTCATTTTGTATCCACCACAATTAGAATAAACAAAAATAGAATAACTTATTATGCAATATTTCGAGCAACAATGCAATACTCTATAGCAACAATTCACAGATAATTAGCTAGGATATCAAGAATTAGTACATGAATTTGTAAGAATTATCTAACATTTTTCCAAAGTGTTGATACAAAACTTCTAGGGTTGGCATCATGGCGAGAAAATTTGGCTTGGCTAAGCCTGCAGACGACAGTCAAGTGCTCCTCTGCATGATTTCAGCCTCCAAGACTCTCGGTGAATTCAGAGCGAAGTGAGGTGGCTGGCATGTGGGCGAGCACTTAAAAAACTTTCCCAAGGAAAGATCTAGAAGGAAGGGCGTGGCAGGACAGGGCAGGCAACAATGACACAATAAAATTATTAAAACATCATAAAATGCGCCGTAAGCGGAAGAACTTAGAAGTACTGGATGAGAAACCGTCTGTTTTCGAATCATGGAAGCTGTCGTTGCAGTAGTTCCAAGAAGTGCCGTAGGATAGCAGCATGGTAGATAAGTATTATTATAAGTGATACTGAAACAGACTAAAGGGAGAATAAAAATTAGGCAAAATAGCACAATTTACACGAAAGAGTACATCTTTTTGTGGGTTTCAGAAAATAAGAAAAAATAAGCAAAGAGAATAGGAAATAAATGCTTCAGTTTCCTTGTTATTAAACTGTTATTAAAGCTTATTTCCACTGGTTTTATATTCTTCCGCATTTTCCTGACTCTGATTCTCACAGGACAGACTGACCGATAGACAGATTCACAGATCGCCCACAGATTCACACAGCATCACTTCTTCGAGAACTTCAAGAACAGAAGGTCGTGTAAGAGAAGACCAGCGCCAATGTAGCAATACACTTTAACGCTCCTTGCAACTACAAAACAACAAATACCTACTCCACATTAGGAGTTAAGTAACATAGGCGACGTGTGGATGGGTGACCGTTCACAGCGCGGTCCGACTACAGTACTAAAAAAAAACACTTATTGGCCATCTATAGGAGCCCAGGAGGGCACCGGGACTGTCGAAAACAAAGTCGCTGGTCGCGTAAAAAAAACATTTAGAGCACCAGGTTCCCGCCTTTTCCTAAGGCATACTTTATATGTCTACAAGCCTGATTATCTCTATCGGAACAATAATCCAACAAAAAATACTAAAATAATTAATAACAAATGCCCCAAAACTAACAAAAACCAACAGCCAATCACAGAGCAGATCACACCCCGCCGTACCAATCCATTCAAATCTTAACCAATCACAGCACACCTACGTTCACAATCTCAATCCTCTACCTACATCAACTTCCAATTCAACAATAATCCAAATAAACACAAAAACCAACTTACTACCAATCCACTTAATAATTTGCAAACTGTTCCGTCTTTTCAATACTAGTTGTATTCAGGAATTAACAACGGTACATGTTTCGGACACTTATGTGTCCTTCTACATATTAAAATACTTGTAAGTAACCAAACACACATTTAAAATACATTATAAAACACTGAGTAGTCATGAAATTTAAAATCAAGTTGATCCATAGTTCAAGCATATGGAGGAAATTGTCCCATATTATATTTTTGCATGTCAACTCTACTGGTTGACAGTAGCCATTTAGTTCGTTAGGCTCCTTCCTATGCCAATATTTGTTGTAATAAAACTTTTAAAAGGAACTGCTGAAGATCCTGTCAGTTGTATGTTGTTGAACGAATGAAATAGACAATATTTGCACTTATCCTTTGGTCTTTGATATTTAGTAGTGGTTATGCACCGACCGTGATTTGTCGAGTTTGGAACTTTAGGGTTCCTTATATGTTAATGATGAAGACGGCAACAGTCTATTATTGAGTGGATTCTATGGGGGCCGAAGTTTGATCTGAGTTGGTCTGTTGTAAATCCCTGATGTGCGATTTTTGCAAATATTGAGAAATCTTCAATGAGTTTACATCGTGGGGCGGCTAGGAATTCTGAGGAGAAAAATGACCACCTGATGTGTGCGGGAAAAGACGTGACCTGGCAGCTCACTAGCCTGCATCTGATGTGTTGAGTGTGAGCTCGTGTGTGAACATTAACATATAAGGAACCCTAAAGTTCAAATTCTACAAATCACGGTCGGTGCATAACCACTACTAAATATCAAAGACCAAAGGATAAGTGCAAATATTGTCTATTTCATTCGTTCAACAACATACAACTGACAGGATCTTCAGCAGTTCCTTTTAAAAGTTTTATCAATTAATATGATAATATTGGTCCGGTTAACTCAAACATAAAATGCCAGCGTTTCGCCCCAGTGTGCCGTTGGGCTCGTCAGTTGGTAAGGCTTTTGTTTTATGAAAGGAAGCTTGACTTCCGTAGCACATTGGCATCACTCGTGACGTCAATACTACTTGTATTGTGTGTCTTGTGATGGCCTTCTCAGTATGTGCTAGCCACGCGTATTGGTGAGGTGTGTCTGTACTGGCATTTTATGTTTGAGTTAACCGGACCAATATTATCATATTAATTGATAATTCATCTGCTCAAACGGAATTAACATCATGTTCGCATTCGGGAATATTCATAACCTATTTGGTTTGCCAAGGTAAGGCTTTTATTTTATGAAAGGAAGCTTGACTTCCGTAGCACATTGGCATCACTCGTGACGTCAATACTACTTGTATTGTGTGTCTTGTGATGGCCTTATCAGTATGTGCTAGCCACGCGTATTGGTGAGGTGTGTCTGTACTGGCATTTTATGTTTGAGTTAACCGGACCAATATTATCATATTAATTGATAATTCATCTGCTCAAACGGAATTAACATCATGTTCCCATTCGGGAATATTCATAACCTATTTGGTTTGCCAAGGTAAGGCTTTTATTTTATGAAAGGAAGCTTGACTTCCGTAGCACATTGGCATCACTCGTGACGTCAATACTACTTGTATTGTGTGTCTTGTGATGGCCTTCTCAGTATGTGCTAGCCACGCGTATTGGTGAGGTGTGTCTGTAACAACTGACGAGCCCAACGGCACACTGGGGCGAAACGCTGGCATTTTATGTTTGAGTTAACCGGACCAATATTATCATATTAATTGATAATTCATCTGCTCAAACGGAATTAACATCATGTTCCCATTCGGGAATATTCATAACCTATTTTAAAAGTTTTATCACAACAAGTATTGGCATAGGAAGGAGCCTAACGAACTAAATGACTACTGTCAACCAGTAGAGTTGACATGCATAATTATAATATGGGACAATTTCCTCCAGATGCTTGAATTATGGATCAACTTGATTTTAAATTTCATGACTACTCAGTGTTTTATAATGTATTTTAAATGTGTGTTTGGTTACTTACAAGTGTTTCAATATGCATTTATGGCTGAAGAAGGACACATAAGTGTCCGAAACATGTACCGTTGTTAATTCCTGAATACAACTAGTATTGAAAAGACGGAACAGTTTGCAAATTATTAAGTGGCTTCAATTCAATACGGAGCAATATGGATAATAACAATTACCACCAATCAGTAGCGAAATCAGGGGAAACTCGTGTGGATTACTACTGATAGGGACCCATGACTGACGAACTACGAACCACAGCACTAAATAATTAAATATAACAACTTTTAATGAAACTATGGGTGAATAAAGCCAATTCCATCTTAAGGCAAACTTGGCAACAACAACATCTTTCAGTACTACATGCAACAATAGTTTTTTCATTACATTACACTACATTTCGGCAACCAATTAATTACAAAATTATTAATTAAATAATAATGCTGCTGTCTCGGTCTTGATTAATCGGGATAACAGTGGTCTATATAGACGCATTTACTGTGATACCGATAATACCAACCCAAATTAAATTACGGGCAAGCTAAATCTAGATAATACTTAAAAAATTATTTCAAACCACTTAATACAAATAATTGATTTAAAAATTTAATACTATCAACTTAAAAATACAAACAAATTCTCTCCTTAAATATCTCGAGGCGATAGAGCTTATTTTCCAAATCTTAACTGACATTAATTTTATTACTACACCAGGGTAAAAGAAGCACCAATAGGAGCACCAGTCCCTGAAACACCTTCCCTAAGGATCACCGTATCCATTGGGATTATAACGCCCTAGACTTGCATGCCGTGCCCTCAGTATTCATCAAGACGCCGCCGGAATCACATCAGGCTCGGAGCCCAGCCAGGCCACTCCGGCCTCATCCAGAGCCCAGAAGCCACTGAGAAGCCGCAGCCTACCAGAGGGAGCGGACCAGGGCTCCCGCAGAGGTCGATCCTTGGCACTGCCTGCCGGGATCGCCCATCTCTAGCACGAACATCGGCTTTGCCGCTCACCCCACACAGGTTGCGTGCCTTTATGACGCCTCACCATTCCCACTAAATTCACTCGGTCTTCGGCAGCAGCCTCGGCGTTAGAAGAGACGGCAGACCCCTAGTGGGCTGTGTGTTCAGGGGATCAAAGGCACCGGCCTAGCCGGGGAGCGGAAATTCTACCGCCAGGCCTGGAGGTCTCCCCCTTATGCCCCGACACCTGACAGCCAGTGACCACATTTGAAAGAGCACTAGCACACATCACCAGCCTATTCAACCTCATTATCAAATTCGAGCATTACCCTAGTAAATGGAAGTTAGCAAAAGTAGTGTGCTTCCACAAGTCAGGAAAAAGCACCAAAAATCCAGCAAACTAGAGACTTATCAGCCTTCTCAGTATGCTGTCCAAACTATTTGAACTCATACTACACAACAGGATTCAACGACATATTCTAGACTTCTCAATCCATGAGCAATTCGGATTTAAGAAAGCCCACTCCACGACCCAACAATTACTCAGGGTTACAGAACATATCACTCAGGGTTACCAACATAACCAAGGCACAGTAGCAATCATTCTTGATTACACACAAGCCTTCGACAGGGTACATCACACTCCTCTCATATAAAAACTCATAAAAATAAACATACACCCAACATACACCAACATCATAAATCAGTACCTCAAAAATCCACCTTCTACACCTCAGTAAATGGCATCAAATCCGAAACTAAGACCATCGAAGCAGGTGTCCCCCAAGGTAGCATTCTGAGCCCACTACTTTTCATACACTACATAAATGACATACCACTCCAAAACGACACAAAAACAGCCATATTCGCACATGACACAGCATTATTGGCCACATCAAGGAATCCTGAAACTGCCTATACTAGACTTCAAGAACACCTAAATGAACTCCAACAATGGCTCATAAAATGGAAAATACAGGTCAACACAGACAAAACAAAAGCAATACACTTCACATGGAAACATAAACACCCGCAACAACAATTAACACTATTCAACAGAAACATAGAGTGGGTAACGCACCACAAGTACCTGGGCGTCACTCTAGATACACGGATCACACTAAAACAGCATATCAAAAACACAATAGCACGAGCCAAGAAACATATACTAGCACTATACCCGCTCATTCACTGGAAGAGTGCAATGTCACAAACAAATGTCAAACTCATCTACACAACACTCATCAGGCCAATATTAACATACGCCATCCCGGCGATTGGATTCATAGCCAAAACCCACATACAACAGCTACAATACATACAGAATTGGCTACTGCATCTGGCAGTAAATAACTACTCAGTTCCAATAGTACGATTACACAAGATGACGAAAACACCGTACCTATTGGACTATGCAGTCAAACTCACAAATAGTTTATACACAAAAGCACAAAACAACACAAACCCGTACATAAGAGCACTGGGGAGGTATGAACCGGAACGCCGAAACACCATGAAAAGACGTCCCAAGTACATACTCATTCTCAGAGATATACTAAGCAACCCAGACTGAAATAGAAACCGTACTCAATAATAAATAACATTCAATTACCACCATCAATGTTACCTATCAACGTTGCCAGAAACAGAGAAAATAATAGTGATGAAAGCACCAATACACAAAACAAAATAAATCACACCCAAGTTAACGTGGCAAAAATCCCAAATTATTCATAATAAACCGTGGTCTCCTATGCGGACCGACCAAAAGGGTCGCACTCTGCACTCACAACAACAATGAAAACAATAGTGATTAACGCAAAATTACATAAAATCGTAACAACTCACACCCAAGTGAACGTGGCAAAAATCCCACAAATTAATAACAATAAACCGCAAGCTGCGACCAACTGGTCGCGCTCCGCGCCCCAACAGCAATAAAAACAATAATGAAAACAATAGTGATTAACACAAAAATCAAAAATCGCATCAACTCACACCCAAATGAACGTGGCAAAAATCCCACAAATTAAAACTGATACGTTTCTACCTTGTTCGAACTCTGGATTACTCTTCGGAATATAATTATCTCCGACTTGCAGTTAAAAAAAAGAACTCTCTTACGACATCTGTTGACTATATGTTGTACCAGTGTAAACTCAAATTAATACGTCGCGCCATCTTGGTAGCGGTGGACGTACTGACAGGTGTGGTTAGTGAGGCAAGAGATAGCGCGCGTGTATCCTTGTGCTCGCAGTATAGTTCCTTATGAACTCCGTGTCAAGAATCACTTATTATGATACGTATTTTATTGCATGTAAAGTCTTGTTTGATAAGGTCACGGCTCTATTTGTTGTTGTTCGTTTTTTTTCTGGTTAACAATTATCGAGTGAATTTGTTATAAAAAAAAGGGTAGACATGTTTGGATTGGAATTAAGCTTGACGTGAAAGCCTTCTGCTCTGACTAATTTTGGAAGATTAAAGACTCGAATGGATAATTAATATTTTATTGAACCTATGTCGTTCAGCTAGGTCCTTATGGACATATAAGGTAATTTATTGGAATTTCTTTAAGGGGTCTTGTTATTTTTCCTTCACTTAGGTAACCCTTGTTATTTCACTAGACATTCGTGAATGTCATCATGTCCACGGTTCCTCGCTCATATTTACATATTGGTATTTTATTATGTAATCTATTATTTATTTAAATTATTTAATGTTGTCATATTTATCTGTAATATTTCATTCTTAATATATTGTCATGAATTTTTTCTTGTGTGTTTTCTTGACACTAGATTTAACATGTGTAGTCTCTTGAAACTAATTAACCTAGGTTATGATAGCATTTGGTCTAGCCCTTCCCATCAAGTCAGGTAGCATAGTTGGTAGCAGAGCGTGGTTCCGGTATACCACATTTAATTTGTTTGAGAGACTGTCATGTTGAGTTTGGAGTTGGGGAAGGCATAAGAAATTTTTCAGGCTTATGAGTTTAATCTATTCTGTACTAATAATTATGATATTTTCTATTTCATGTCAACCGGCAACAAATGGAACCAAGAACCTTGAGATCAGCTACCTGTCTAAATAAGGAGGAAATAGGATACGAGCTGATTGTGAGAGGCCGTACTCCATCTGGGCATAGGGAAATTGATCTGCTTTTGTTGAAATCATTGCCGGATGTTCCTATACATATCCCTTCCTGGGACGATTTAGACTGGGCGTTGGGTAAGTCTATAATTATACCATCTCTGGAAGGCTTGTTGCATGTGTATGATTGCCTTTATAATAATAGTGCTTCCTCTTCTTCTCAATTGAATAGATTCAAGGTGCGTGCGTTACACTGGTATTATCGTCTCCATGATTTGATTAAAATTTGGCAGGAAAAAGATCCTGATTTTCACATAGAATTAATTTCCCTTCGTGCAAAGCTTGTCGAGTGCATTTTTAAGTTGTTTCCTAATAATGTCGATCGTGATAGAGTAAGTCCGATTGTGTATTCTATTGATGGGGTTCCTTCTGTAAGTGAACGTTGTGAAATAATTGATACCATCAGTGTTGAAAGCAATTTAGTTAATAATTCAGATCAATTGTCATTGCCTGTCGAGCCCACCACCATGTATAACGATGATGATCAAAATAACCTAATGTCAGGCAGAAACAGGGAAGCCAGGTCTGACAACTACCATATGCGATCAGAATCAGTTCCACCGAACACTGCCAATGAAAATTTTGATGATTTGCATGCTTCCTTTAGTAACATTTCTATTTCTGGTTCTGCAAATAATAATGTGGGTGGTAATTTTTTCTGATGTTAGGCCTAATGGTGGAAATCTAGCATGCCAATCTAATTTTAATGTTAACTCTAATGCGTCGCACAACCGTGGTATACCTTCTGGTGTAAATTTAAATATGGGAATCAAGTTTGGGAGCGTACCCCATCCCTTAACCTCATGTATTCAGTGTCTACAGATGTGTAATGGTAACGATATTGACCAATTGGTGAAATTTTTAAAACAATTCATTGATTTATGTGATAACGCTGAAGTTTTTGAGTGTTCAGATAGTCAAATATTTAATTTGGTTTTCCCCTACACTACGGGACCGTTGCGAGAAATATTAGTTATTGCTATGAGACGTCGTTATTCGGTTAATCACTTTCAACAAGATATTTTATCTTCCTTTTTCCCCAGTCGTGCGTTGAGTGTACTGATGCATAAGTATTTCTATCGAGTACAGAGATTCGATGAATCATTAAATGAATATTTCTTGGATATTAAAGGTTATGCGAGAGTATTTTTAGTGCAACTAACTGAACTCGAGATTGTATCATCTATTTTAAAGGGCATTAGTCCAGAGTATAGATCGTACCTGACTATGTGTGGTAGGCCCAGGAATTATGTTGAACTAAACAAGGTTATTTTGACTGCTGAAGAGGTAAAACATTCAGATTCTTTAAGAGTTGCTGATATTCCTCCGCCTACTCCTAATTATTTAAGATCCCAAGGTGGTAATACTCCGAATTATCGAATTGAAAGTAGGCCTAATTCCTTTCAAGGCAATTAAGCTCGAGGTAGAAATTCTTTGGTTTCTGATCATCGTAGAACTAACTCTGATAGAAGATGTGACATATGTGGTTCGTATAATCACATTGCTAGGTGGTGTACGAGGAGACCTGGACCAAATCAATGACTATCAAATAAAGAGACCTCATCGGATTGTCATGCATCTGATACTATTGTGACGAAATTAAGGGAGGGAAATAATTATTTTGATGATGACAAAGGTCTCAAACTAAGAGAGAGGTTATGTACTAGGATAACCGAGGTATCAAAACATTGTTCTCCATTCATCGATATATTAGTCAACAACGAACCTGTGACCGCTCTGGTCGACTCTGGTAGTGTAAAGTCGTTCTTAAACAAAAGTTGGTTTGAAAATATGAGTTCGGTATGCAAATTTTGGAAAATTATTAAACAATCAAATAATTTTGTGTCGGCAAACTGCTCTAACCTTGAAGTTTTAGGGTTGGTTAAGTTGAAAATAAGAATTTTAGATTTCACGTGGAAGTATGAATCTTGGGTTGCTAATAATTTGTCTTGCCATGTTGTTATGGGTGCTGATTTCATGTCACATGTGGGATTGTTGTTAGACCTTAGAACTAGATCATGATGGTTCCTATTCAAGCCTAATTTGAAGATTAATTTCAAACCTTGTGTTAGTTTTTCTGGGGTGAATTGTTCCGGAGATTAATCTAGTTCGGACACTATCGAAGACCTTTAATTTGAAAATTTGAATCCTGAACAAGCTGCTCAGCTTCGTGAAGTGTGTGCCTCCTTCCCAGAAGTTTTGACTGATAAGTTAGGAATGACCAATCTCTTAGAGTACAAGATTGATGTTTCGGATAACATCCCTGTACGTTCTTCTCCTTACAGGTTAGCTCCTCCAAAAATGAAAATCTTGAAGGACATGATTGATGAGATGTTAGAAGTGGGGATAATAAGTAAATCTACTTCTTCATATTCGTCACCTATATTTTTAGTGCCAAAATCTGATGGCAAGTTTCGACCAGTAGTAGATTACCGTGCTCTCAATAAAAAGGTCATCCAACAGTCCATACCTCTTCAGGACCTAAGATCTTGTTTTACTTGGTTCAGGGGTGCCAACTATTACACAATTTTAGATTTGAATCGTGCGTACAATCAAATTCCGTTAGCGGAAGAATCTAAACATTTAACAGCCTTCTCTACTGACTGGAACCTCTTCCATTTTAACCGTTTGCCCTTTGGTATCTCTACGGGTGCCGCCATACTAAATCGTTTACTGGATATGGTATTTGATGGTATCAAATTTAAGTCCGTCTATCATTACTTAGATGATGTTGTAATTTACAGTGAAAACTTCGATGATCATCTGAAACATGTAACTGAAGTAATGTCTCGTTTTAAGAAAGCTGGACTTACGGTAAAACTCTCCAAGGTTTCGTTCGCTAAACCTCAGATTTCATTCTTAGGTCATATTGTATCCTCATCAGGAGTTTCTATAGATCATTCCAGAACGCAAGCTATTCGGGATTTCAAAGCACCCAAGAATGTAAAAGAAGTAGCCAGGTTTATCGGGATGCTGGGCTATTTTCGTAAATTCATTGGTAATTTTGCTCATCGTGCGGCTCCAATAAATATGTTAAGAAAGAAAGGAGTCGATTTTGTTTGGGGAACTTCGCAAGAAGCAGCCTTTAAAGATTTGAAATTAGCACTAATTAATGCTCCGATTCTATCTATACCTGATTTCTCCTAAACATTCATTGTCCAAACTGATGCTTCCAATCGAGCTGTTGGGGCAGTATTGCTCCAAGACCATGGACAAGGTAGGTTGCCGATAGCGTACTCTTCTCGTACCTTATGTGATGCTGAGAAGAATTATTCGGTCTATGAACTTGAAGCTTTAGCTGTAATGGATGCCTTAGAAAAATTTAAACTTTATATTGAACATGTTCCTTTCGAGTTGGAGACAGATAATAAAGCCTTAAGTTGGGTTCTCGGTAGACCGTGGAAGATGGGTAGAATAGTTCGCTGGGCTACTCACATTTCCTCGTTCAAGTTTTCGGTACGCCACATTCGTGGAGGTGAAAATGTGATAGCTGATTGTCTCAGTAGAATGTATTCTGAGGATTCCGAAATTGAAGAAAACGTAGGAAGGTGCAATAACGCAATTTTGGATTGTAACGTAAACACTGTAATTCTGTCTAACTGTCCGAAGTTGTTCGGAGATGTGAAAGATTATCAAAAGGAAGACCCATTTATCGGAGAAGTTCTTAGGAAAATCGAACAGGGAGAGGTTATTAAACCTTACTCTGTAAGAAATGGTGTACTATGTTTCTTAGCTCGTCATGATAGGATTCCTAAAATTGTGTTACCTGCTGTATTAGTTCCTGAATTGTTCAAATATTTTCATGAATCTCCGATTGGAGGTCATTTAGGAGTTTTTAAAACTAGGATGAAAATAAGACAAAATTTTATTTGGAAAGGGATGGACAAAGATATCCGTAAGATGGTAAACAATTGCATGGCTTGTAATCTAGCCAAACCTTCGGTAAACACTAAGGTAGGGTTGTTATCTTCCGAAATTTCTCAAAGACCTATGGAAAGATTATTCGTGGATTTTATCGGCCCGATGCCGTTATCTAAAATGGGAAACCGGTTTGCATTAGTCTGCACTGATGGCTTTAGTAGGTTCAACTGGATTTTTCCAACTAGATCAGCGACAACGCAAGTAGTAATAAAATGTTTAAATGAAATTTTCGCTTCATTTGGCCCTAGTCAATTTGTGATTACTGATATCGCAAAATGTTTTAAATCCCATGTTTTTCGTAATTATCTTTTTGAGCTGTCTATATGCCACGTTACTTCTACGGCATATTATCCTAAAGGTTCATATGCTGAAAGGGTAAACAGGAACCTTCGTGCGGCGTTGATAGCGTATCACCATAAAGTTGTGGGATAATTGTATACCTTGGTTGACACTTTCCTTCAACACTTCTGTTCATGAATCGCATCGCACCACGCCCTTCAGTCTAATGTTCTCCTATGTACCCAATTCCCCTATTAACAACCTTTGGTCTAGTAATCAACTTCTACCCGATCAGAGTATTCCTGAAAATGTTCGCAGTGTTTGGAATAAGGCTAAGAGAAACATGAAGGTAGCCCACGAAAAGTTACAGAGAAGGTATAATGATGGACGTAAACCAACGTCAATTCAGGTTGACGACATTGTGTATGTTAAGAACTTCGCTCTTAAGGAGCCTGGATCAAGAGAGAGTGGTAAGCTGATCACTAGGTTCCGTGGTCCATGCAGGGTTGTAAGTTTTCTAACTCCAGTCACATTATTAGTCAGCGACCCTCAGAAAAAGAGGATATTTAGGGTTCATTTATCGCATGTTAAGAAGGGTGGTGATCCTTCGAAAGAGAATTTGTCATAAAATTGTATTGGGAATTTGTAAAAGCGAGGAATCTCTTAAATGTTATTCTCCCTGATGTTCTTGTTTAAACCTAAGAGTATGTTCCGTTCGCCATTTTATGTTATTTTGAAAATTGTTGCCAATTTGTGTCCAAGTATGATTTTTATTCTTAGTCATTAAGTAGAATTCTAATACTATTGCTGTCGCAAGTGAATTTGGGTTACATTTCAAGAATGTTGGTGATTCGAGTATATAAATTGGAGAATGAAGACTATCGTGTATGTCCGGGGCCCAGAACTTCGTGATGGAAATCTTCTTCATTTGGAATTGAACTTGACACCCTCTACCTGATGAAGACATTACATATGTATTCTCAATTATGTAAAAACAAGTCCAGATTGTGAATTTACCCAAAGTAAGATTTTGAACTTATAAGCATGTTGGGAATTTCAGGTTTCTGGGAATTTGATGGACTCTTATCTCTGCGAACGACCAGTGTGGTGTACTATTGATCATGTTGTATGAATGAACTGTTACATAGTATTCATTTCAGCAAAGAATTTGACGATCTATACTTCCTATCCCTCAACAACTTGTGAACATTAGTGAATCATTGTCCACTATCGTAGGGAGGGAGGGTTGATACGTTTCTACCTTGTTGTAACTCTGGATTACTCTTCGGAATATAATTATCTCCGACTTGCAGTTGAAAAAAAAGAACTCTCTTACGACATCTGTTGACTATATGTTGTACCAGTGTAAACTCAAATTAATACGTCGCGCCATATTGGTAGCGGTGGACGTACTGACTGGTGTGGTTAGTGAGACAAGAGATAGCGCGCGTGTATCCTTGTGCTCGCAGGCCGGTTATCGACGTCATTCGACACTTCAAAAAAAAGCTGTAACCAATAGCGAAGTCTGTTGTGTATTACTGTTTTTCTGTTTGGAACTAGCAAGGTCACGATGTGATTTCACGCGATCTAATATTTACGGGGCCCTAGACTGGCTTCGGCCTGTCTAGAGGTATTTCCCCCAGTCTAAAACACCTTCAATTATGTACCTACGTGTAATAAGAACTTCTGATAATTCATACTTGGTTTAAATTTGTAGAAATGTACTTTGGCAACTCACCTTAAGGTAGGCCAACGGAAGAAATACTCGAAAGGTTTGTAAAATATATACATCATCGGATACTGGATTATTCTTATAGTTGTTCATTGATATATTGATACGAAGATGTGATTGTTTCCATGGTGTAACTTCTTAATATTTTATATATATTGCAGTTTATTTCTGTGAAGTGCTAACCTCAAATGGTATCTGTAGGCTGCTTGGTATGTATGTTCAACTATTTAATTTATTTTCCAGTAACCGAATTGGTGTTTTCGAGTTTAAGACTCCTAGGGATTTTATTTTAACGTTTGTATCTGGCCTGCCTTGTCTGTATGGTCCAGAACGTCATATTTTTCTCCGAGCAAAGATATTTTATTCTTAACCTAATTTCTGTAATTTTTCTCCATATCTTTGGCTCTTAGTATAGTTCCTTATGAACTCCGTGTCAAGTATCACTTATTATGATACGTATTTTATTTCATGTAAAGTCTTGTTTGATAAGGTCACGGCTCTATTTGTTGTTGTTCGTTTTTATTCTGGTTAACAATTATCGAGTGAATTTGTTATTTAAAAAAAGGGTAGACATGTTTGGATTGGAATTAAGCTTGACGTGAAAGCCTTCTGATCTGACTAATTTTGGAAGATTAAAGACTCGAATGGATAATTAATATTTTATTGAACCTATGTCGTTCAGCTAGGTCCTTATGGACATATAAGGTAATTTATTGGAATTTCTTTAAGGGGTCTTGTTATTTTTCCTTCACTTAGGTAACCTTTGTTATTTCACTAGACATTCATGAATGTCATCATGTCCACGGTTCCTCGCTCATATTTACATATTGGTATTTTATTATGTAATCTATTATTTATTTAAATTATTTAATGTTGTCATATTTATCTGTAATATTTCATTCTTAATATATTGTCATGAATTTTTTCTTGCGTGTTTTCTTGACACTAGATTTAACATGTGTAGTCTCTTGAAACTAATTAACCTAGGTTATGATAGCATTTGGTCTAGCCCTTCCCATCAAGTCAGGTAGCAAAAACAATAAACCGCAAGCTGTGACCAACTGGTCGCGCTCCACGCTCCCAACAGCAATAAAAACAATAGTGATAAACGCACAAATACATAAAATAAAAATACTCACAACCAAGTTAAAGTGGCATGCACGTAAAACCAAACCAAGAAACATCCGGTAAGGTCACCATTAACTGGGGGACCGAGCCCAACCAACAAATTGCAAAACTCAAACTATGACAGTGACAAGACAAATCAAACGACAACTAACTAACAGCGAAATCAGGGACTATGTCTCATGCGGATTACTATTAGTTAGCGACTACCAAACGAACCACGAACTACCAGCCCTGATAAGAAGATCCCACAGAAAATCAGTAAAATTAGCACTAACACCAGCTAAACACTGTGGGATACTCAAAAGCCTAAGAACACCTATGGCAAAAGCCGAAAAACTTGGAAATGGTCTTCAGCCCCCCCCCCCTCATGGCGAGCGGACGAAAAACAATAAACAGAATCGATCTCACTCATAAATAAGTCGTAAAAACCTCAACAAACGTAAAATAAAATAAATACTAACTAAATAACTAACAAATTACAGCTGACACACCCAGATAACCTCTGGCTGCCAAGGGGAAAACTACTATTAAATTAAAACACAATGGTCAGGAGAGGAGCCCAGTAGGGCACCGGAACTTCGCGCTCCCAACAACAGCTGGCCGCGCTTCGCGCGTCCAGGGACCAAGACAGTATTAGAAATCGATCTTCGACTGACACTGCTGTTCATGTTGTCTCTCCTGTTACACGTAGGCGCGGCTTGATATTATAGCCGATGAGCTGGCAACTGGTTTTGATTAGGTTTCCCTTTTGCCGACTTCAACGGTCAATTTTAACTTTCCCCTTGCTTGCTCGCTATATAACCAAGGACTAGCCAGAGCCCAGATCGCCGACTCGTAGCTTGTCCGGCACCAACCGACCAACTGGTTAACCTGCTACGACCGGCTCAATCTCGGGTCTGCTGCGCGATAAAATTAACTTCACCGCCTTAGGGCGTTTGACTTCCCTCCCGCTCCTCCCTGGCGCCTCACACCATCTTACCACAGTACTTGATTAGGGACACCACTGCCTGTCCTACACTTTTCAAGTTAGGCAGCCCCTGCCTCGGCAGGAAGTTGAGAGCCCCTCCTGCCATGACGTCACGGCGCACTGGGAAACAAGGAAATGTGCTTGGTTCCAGGGTCCTTAAGGCCCCTTCAAAGGTAGCTGGCACTAGGTCTGAGGGCAGTATGCCCTCGGTTAGTGATAGCGCTGTGCGGGATGGTCCGTCTCCCCCCACCATTGCCCTGCCCCTTAAGTCTCCACCGCCACTCAACCCGTCAGACCAGCTGAACGTTTCACTCAAGAAGGTCCCTCGCCACCTGTTTCCTCAGCACAGACAACGCAGACGCCGCGGTTCCAAGGCTCGGCGACCCACCCGAGGCAGGACCGTCAAGGGCGACGTTTTCTCCATGACCAAGTGACCTGGTCCCCTGATCAAGAGTCGGACTGACTAGTGTTATAACCTGGACAGGTTGAGTGCTTGTTTTGTGAAAGGGAAGGGTACTAAATTGTTCTTGTATATGGTGTAGGGTAGGGTATATATATATGTTTTGTATGTATTTATATTTGTAAACCTTATAGCAATAAAGGCTTAGGCCTTGGGTGGCTCCTTCGCTGGCCCCGGTACACGCCTCTCGCTCGCGAGTATAAAAGGAGGTGCCGGGGATAGCTCGGGAGCAGTTCAGTGTCGAGAGGGGAAGCTCCCAGCCCATTGTACCACGCCCCCAGAGAGGAATATCTATGACCTCAAGATTCTCCTCTATAACACAGTATCGGTCATCAGATACCAAGGTCAGACCGGACACATACAGTGCTACCAGTGCCAGTGGTTTGGCCATGCCTCCAGTGGATGTCACTATAACGCCCGCTGTGTGATTTGTGCTGATTTCCACAAATCCAGAGACTGCCCCGTTTGTGGCAATATGGATGCCACAACCAAATGCGCCAACTGTGGTGAAAGCCACACCGCTAGCTACAGGGGCTGTGAAACTTACAGAAAGCTCACAGCCACCTTCAACAATCGCCTCTCTTCTGCGCGCAAAGCACCAGTGGGCCATGAAAAAAACCGCAACCGCGTCAGAGGAGGCACTCCCCCACCCCAGCTCCTCACCACACCCTTTCCCAACCCCCTGCTATGACTACCAACAACTTCCCTGTTCTCTCCCGTCCTGCTTCGACTCCAGGCACCACTGTTCAGACTGCTACAAACGATATGTTTGAAATATTTAAATTAATCAACGACCTATCCTATCGAGATCTCCTTACCATCGTTAAGGGTATCCTTAGACGCCTCATCAGTGCTCCTGACACGTCTTCCCGTCTTCAAATTATTATTGAAGCTTGCTCCCAGTACCTTTTTAATGGCTAATCTCCAAGCTGGTGCCCTCATTAAGATTATGGCATGGAATGCATACCACCTAAAGTCACAGGAAGGTGAACTTTCGGACGTCCTACATTGGTAACACATCCTCGTTGCTGTATTGGGTGAAACTAATATCAAACCTGACACTAAGTTCTACATTCCAGGGTATCGTATGTACCGCAACGACCGTGTAGGGCGTCCTAGTGGTGGATCCGCCTTAATCGTGCACTCAGACCTTGCACACCAGCGCATCCCCACACCTGACTTGAGATTTGTTGAGGCCACTGTCGTACAGATAGAACTTAATTACGGACCATACCGCCTTGTCTCCTGCTACTTGCCTCCAAGTGCTCCACTCATACTGACAGACCTGGAGTCACTGTTGCCTGGTAATATCTCAGTGATATTGGTGGGTGACTTTAACTCCAAGAACACGCTGTAGAACAGTCGGATCACCGAGGATAAGGGCAGGCTGCTTGAGAAGTTCTGCGACGATCACGGGTGCTTAATCTATCGGCCACCTGGGTTCACCTATTTTCCGTTTGATCCAAACAGAGCTCCGGATACCCTGGACATAGCCATAAGCGACGGAGTGAAAATGTTATCGCTGATTGTTTAAGTCGGATGTATAATGACACTAACGGATGTGACGGACAGAGAACTTAAAAGAAGAAATTCGAGCAGCCCAACGAGCTATTCTACCAGTTTTTCTTGGTCTGCCAAGAACCCAACTCAAGGCCTGGTTATCGGTTTCTAACTCGAAGGGTACATGTTCGATATACAACTTGAACTTTTCAAGAGCATCCATAACGGCCAAACCCTCGAGTTCATAAACAGAGTATTTCTGCATCATTCAGAGTGCGGGAAGTGTACGCTATAGGTAACCTATCTTTTCCATGGTCTTGCAGTAATACGGCACCAACAGCGCAATTGGAAGCATCGGTTTGCACGATAAAGGTTTTGGAGAAATCAGGAATGGTCAAAATAGGTGCATTTATAAATGCTAATTTCAGATCTTCAAATGCTGCTTCTTGGGAAGGTCCCCAAACAAAATCAATTCCCTTCTTCCTCAACATATTTATTGGAGCAGCACGCTGAGCGAAATTACTAATGAACTTCCTGAAATAGTTCATCATCCCGATAAACCTTGCCACACCCTTAACATTCTTGGGGGGCTTAAAGTCACGAATGGCTTGAGTTCTCGAATGATCTACAGAAATTCCAGACGATGATACGATATGTACCAAAAAGGAAATATTAGGTTTGGCAAAAGAAACTTTAGATGGTTTTACGGTAAGACCAGCTTTCTTTAGACGAGACATAACCTCACTAATATGTTTCAGATGATCATCAAAGTTCTCACTAAATATCACAACGTCATCTAGATAATGAATGATACACAAACTTGAACTTGATTCCATCAAATACCATATCCAGTAAACGGCTTAGGATGGCTGCACCCGTGGAAATACCGAAAGGCAAACGGTTGAAATGAAAGAGGTTCCAGTCAGTGGAGAAGGCTGTTAAAGGTTTTGAATCCTCAGCTAATGGAATTTGAAAGTATGCGCGGTTCAAATCTAATATGATATACCAGTTGGCACCTCTAAACCAAGCAAAGCAAGATCTCAGATCGGAAAGTGGTATGGACTGCTGAATAACCTTTTTATTAAGCGCTCGGTAAGCAACTACCGGGCGAAATTTACCGTCAGGTTTTGGCACTAATAAAATGGGTGACGAATGCGAGGAAGTAGATTTACTAATGATCCCTTCATCTAACATCTCTTCGATGACCTCTTTCAAGATTTTCATCTTGGGAGGGGCCGGTTTATACGGTGGCGAACCGACTGGAATATTATCGGAAACACCAATCTTGTATTCCAATAGATTAGTCACCCCTAACTTATCCGTCAAAACGTCAGGAAAGGATTAATACAGTTCACTAAATTTATCAGCTTGTTCAGGTTTTAGATTTTCAAAATTAAGCTCCTTAATGGTGTCAGAACTAGATATTACTTCAGAACAATTCACTCCGGAGAAACTAACACAAGGCTTGAAATTTAATTTTAAATTAGGCTTGAAGAGAAACCAACATGACCAGGTTCTAAGGTCTAGTAACAATCCAACATGTGACAAAAAATCAGCACCCATAATATAGCAAGGTAAATTATTTTCAACCCAAAAATCATACGTACAAGTGAAATTTAAATGCGGATCTTTAACCTTATCAATCTTAGAACTTCAAGACTAGAACTGTTCACTGACCCAAAATTATTTCGTTCCTTAATAAGTTTTCCAAATTTGCATACTGATCTCATGTTCTCAAACCAACTTTTGCTTAAAAATGATTTCACGCTACCCGAATCGATCAGTGCGGTAACAGGTACGTTGTTTACAAATATGTCAATAAATGGGGAACAACGTTTAGAAACTTCAGAGATACGATTACATAACCTCACTTTTGGTTTGAGACCTTTGGCATCATTAAAATAATTATTTACCGTACTTCCATAGAATTTATTTTAGAACTATTTGATGCATGACAATCCGAAGAAGTCTCCTTACGAGTTAGTCATTGGTTATGTTTAGGTCTCCTCGTACACCATTTAGCAATATGTTCAAATGACCCACAAATAGCACATCTTCTTCTGTTATTTGATGTGCGATTACTCGAATCGAAAGAATTTTTATTCTGGAAACGAGTATCTTGTTATCTATCATAACGAGTTCTATAACCCATAGATTGATTACAGTTATAATTAGATGGAGGAACATTGGCAACTCTCATAGGAATCGGAGTGTTTGATAATACCGGAGGTCAAAACAACTCTGTTTAAATCAGAGAAATTTATGGGAATACTGCATGTTGTCAAATATGACCTGCTTTCAGGATTAATCCCTTCCAAAATAGAAGCCACAATCTGTTGTTCGCCTAATTGCACAGAAAAAACTCTGGCATAAGACTTGATATCAGTTACATAACCATTAAAAGACTCGTCAAATCTCTGAACTCTATAGAAAAAATTATGCAACAGCATACTCAAGGCACGACTTGGAATAAATGAATTTAATATTTCACGATGGAAACGATCAATGAAATAACAACCTTCCATGGCTACAATTAACTTTTCTCTTAATAATCCAGAAGTATAAGGAAGATCAGGTTAAAAATTCGACTGTCAGAACACCCAAATCTTACAGCATTGTCAGTAAGTTCAATAAATTGTTTTAAAAATTTAATTAACTGGTTAGCATCGTTACCATTGCATATCTCTAGACTTTGGATGCAAGCATTTAAAGGATGAGGCACACTACTAAACTTAATTCCCATTTAAAACTCAACACGAGGAGTATTATTCACATTAGGTGACACATCATGTTCTAAATTCATAGGATTAATAGGATTTTCAGAATTTGGGGGCGATAATCTTTCATCATTTAACCTAGCATTAGATAAATTACCCCTTATCTGGTTGCTCGCAGCACCAGAAATGGAAACATTTGCAAAGTAAACATTAATAGCGTCAAGATATTCAAGGTATGACGTGATGAGTTCGATTCTGTTCTGACATTTCCATACTCAGACCTAACCTCAGATATCCTGCACGATCTTGGATTGTTTTCCTGATTACACATAGCTGCAGGTTCTCTGATTCAACAAAGCTCCAGAAAAAACTTCCTAAATTGCTCTCAACACTGATATTATACACAACATCGTTCAATTCACTAATAGTAGGAACCCCTTTATTTGCACACACAATTGGGTTAACACTCGCACTCTCATTATTATTTGGGAATAACGCAACAACAAAAACAATCAACAAGCTTTGCACGAAGAGAAATTAATTTTAAATGGAATTCAGGATCCTTATCGTGCCAAACTTCAATTAAGTCACGAAGGCGGTGGTACCAATGTAAAGAGCGTACCTTAAATCTAGTAAGTTGAGAAATAGAAGGAGCACTGTCAGAGTTTAAAGAATGAAAAAACACAATTAAACTTTCAACAGATGGTATAATAAAGGACCTACCTAACGTGCAGTCAAATTTCCTCCAGTTTGGAACACGTACAGGATTATCCCTTGCTGCTCTCACTAATACCAGGTCCTTTTCTCCATTCCCAGTGGAAGAAGTACCTCTAATTAGGAGTTCATAATTAATTTCAACCTTTGTCAAACTGGAAGCTGCTCTAAGATTCCGTTGCTCCATATATTGCAGTTGACATGAAACACAAATATCACATAGAATTATTACAAGTTTTTCAGAATATGTAACCCTTTTATGTCCTCTCCAAGTTAAACGCAGTACACAATCTCTCAAAAAAATACAATGTGGAAACATAAGCACGATCTAGGTACCATAGATGACCCCCTATGCTACCGTGACCAGGAACACAAAACCGTTTAAGAAAATATAACCCTTCAAATAAATAAAAACACGATGACAAATCCCATCTAGTATTGGTGTGTGGAACGACTGGACAAAACTACCATACCCAGGATGTATTTAAATTGAGAGAAGAGTACTAAATCTAAACTTGAAGAAAAACACGAAGCACAATTTATAACATTAGATATTATTAAAGAAAATAACAACTTTACATGCATGTTAAAATAAATTAGAACATAATAATAATAATAACGGAATAATTAAATTATTTACCAACAATCAAGGAATCTCGAAAGTCCAGAAAGATAAGGAATGTAATTACCTATATTCGGTCATGAAGTTCAATTATCAATGAACAAATATACTCCACATTAGGAGAATTAGATCCGGAAAATAATTAATTATTATCGTGTAGCCTCGAAGAATGACAAAGTTAAACTGTCAAGAGAAAAACTCCTTCAAATTAATTGGATAAATCTTTAAATCTTTTAGTTCCTCAGGACCAAAGGTGAAATACGTGCGTTCAACATGAAAAACTAATGTGACTGCCTCAAGTCGACATGAAAAATTCATTACACTGTTTCCAAGAAAAAACATGAAAGGTTAAAAATCCCGAAGCAGTTTCCAGGAAACGGACAGGAGAAAAATATAATACATATTATTATCAGTAATGTATTAAACAGAGTATTTAAGAGACCAAACAAATGAGACAAGGAAAAGAACGAAATTAAAATATTACGAAAATAATTTAAGGTTAATAAAATCCTTGCTCTAACTAAATGATGGTGAGAACACTACACAGCTCGATAGGTCAGAATATTAAACAAGAAAAGACAAATCTCCAAAATATTACATCAAATCGTAATTAAGTCATTAGAACTATTTTTTCATACCTACGTAGATTTACAAACCTCGTGACCTTCCTCGACAAGACATGCAATTGCGTCAAGAAGATTATTCAACAGCTCCGGGCTGTAAATATATATAATATATTAAGAATAACACAAACACAATATACTCGCAACAACAACCAATTCACTTTTCCACGTATGATCAATAGTTCCAAGACATAATACTTAAACAAACCTTAGTAGTGAAGTTCTTTTGTGGCCAAATACTATATCTTCATATTTAAAACACCGTAGATACACTCCAAACGGTGGACGATAAGAAGTAATCACATAATTATATGTTACATCACCGGGGAAAAGTATTTATCTGGCCAAAAGGCCAGATATCCCCGGTTTTCACCAGAGAATTAGTTTCTACGTCTCTTCTTTCTTGCAAGAATTCCTCAACTGGCCTTTATTTTTCACAACAAACATAGACAATGGCCGCTGTTCGGACATGATCGGAGCCGCTCGTACGACTTCGTGCTCTTCAAAACTTCGGTACAAACATCAGCCGGTAGGGCGATCCATAGACTGGACAGACACTCGCTGAAGCTTGCCGGCTCTGTCACCAATAGATAGCGTAAAGGTCAAGTTTGCAACTACAGACGCCCGCGGAACGACTGAAATGCACGGTAATATTTATTAACGGGTCAGTTTTAATCCATGCTGAACGCTTTTAATGGAAATTTATGGACAGTGTGGGGAATTACGCAATATTGTGCAATAATCGTCTTCGTGGGATTTTCTTTGTCATGCCTTAGCTAACCAAGCTTGCTTTAAAACAAGAAATTTAGTACCTCTTGTATGAAATAAAGGGGATAACTTCCCTACACCGTGGGATTTCTGCTAATACTCATAGCTGTCTATAAACTTAACTTGCGTTCGAGGGATCATTTACCGCTCCATTTAACTGTCACTACGATTCTGGAACATTCCATTTAAATTAAAATGTCAACCGTGTGAACTACATTTCATATTGTCAAAAGTACCAAAACTTTAAGTGAAATAGAACTATTAACTGCAGTCCACGAACTTTCTAACGCAATATACCTACTCAAGTCAAATTCAACTAAGTATTGCGCCCGTTGACGCATGTTGACGCATGGTTGACGCATGGTTGCACAGCTAACAAAGACCAAGATCCATGCTGAAAAGTAACTGAATATACCCTGCGAGCGGCGGGAAGAAGGTGAAGCAATATCGCTTTTAATTACATTTTTATACACTTTAGACATTCCATAAATCAACAATTATTTAATCAACGTAATTCTGCTTATTTAAAATACGGTATACAACGCTTATGAGCGAAACCGTCAATTTACGCGGCTAACTCATGTCCAGAGTGAACGCCATATTTTGTGAAGCCAGGACTTACTCATCGTTTGCTAAAGCAACATCTATGTGAATGTGAAGCACAAATAAGGACACGTTCCGTGAAGTGAATCCATGTGCTATAGATAAATCCGAGTATATTTGTCAAATGGACAGCCATCAGGGCATAAACTGATAATCAAATAATCGTGTACACTTAATAACATTTAATCTGAGAAATATTTTGATTCACGGAGTGAAAATTATGGAAGCGTGCAACGCAAACTCTAAGACCACATGGTCGCATCCAAGTGTATTATTAACTGTGAATTGACAAACTGTGTAATTCTACAGGAATATTTTTATATTTACCGGATGGGCAGTGATTATGATTTTTATTTTCGTGTAAATAATTCGTGAAAGTAACGAATTATATATATATATTTGTCTAATGGACAGCCATCTGGGCATAAACTGATAATCAAATAATCGTGTACAATTAATAACATTTAAATTGAGAAATATTTTGATTCACGGAGTGAAAATTATGGAAGCGTGCAACGCCAACTCTAAGACCACATGGTCGCATCCAAGTGTATTATAAACTGTGAATTGAAAAACTGTGTAATTCTACAGGCATATTTTTATGTTTTGCCGGATGGGCAGTGATTATGATTTTTATTTTCGTGTAAATAATTCGTGAAAGTAACGAGTGAACGTCGCACAAGCGATAACGTAAAGCCAGTGGCGGAGTGAAAATGGGCAATTTATTACCGCACCTTAGCATCAGTGAGTGCAAGTTTCCCTGTAAACATGTGTAATATTATCACCAACGGCAACATTATAATCCTACTGAAATATCAAATCTTGGAATATAACCCCTACCACGCAATGCAGATGGATAGCTAAATCAACCGTGGGGAATTGTTAGCGGAAGGTGACCGGAAACAATGAGAAAATGATTTAAAACCGTAGAGGAGACCGCTTACAACATCTCATGGCCGGTCTCGAACCGACGGTCGCTGCAACTGTAAGTCAGCGTTATTGTAATGAGTTGGAAACAGTAGATTTAATTTTAGTTGGTTTCATTTTTCGGTGCACAATGCAGGTAGCTATTATAAGAACACGTGTGGAAAGTTACAATTTTGTTAAAAACTTATAAATGCCAGGATGGCAGTATTTTCAATGTCCATTTCGTATTGTTTCAAAACAGTTATTAACAACTTTTATTTTTTCAAGCTGATGACAATGAAACTAGTTTTGGCAGGTGTTAGAACAAGGCCAAGGTTACATGTATTAGCCAAACCACTACACAGCACACTCGAATTTAGGCAGTGCATCTTTATTTATTTAGAAGGCAGTGAAATTCTTCGCATTATTATAAGCGGAATGCAGAGTTCCGTTATTCACATTTGTTAGCCAAATAAATACTTGCAAACAGGTATATTACTTTACGACAAGCCTGACAAGCAATGAATGCAACAGTATTTTGTAACCAGAGAACATAGGTTCGACCTCATTCAGGGAAGAGGCAATTTAATAAATGCACAATCTCACACTTTAGTTTGTATCAGAAGCCTTCATATTAATTCATAGCGTTGTTAGAATGTGTTTTACACACACATAATCTTTATGACCAGTATTTAAAACGTGTATAATTTAGGAATCCACACTTATTGTAATTAACATTATTAGAGTATTATTGATATGAGTCGTGATGGTGGATCAATACCTCCGACATGTTATTGTGGTTATACCGGTGGCAATGAACTACTGCAGTCGTACCTTACTGAGGGCGCCAGGATTGATGAATCCGTAATAGTAAGAGTGAGACACAGGGTGTCTAATAATGATGAAGTATTGGTGGAGACATAGGGTGTATATTAAGTTATTAAGTTACTATGCATTAGTTGGATACACTCGTTACCTGAGTACACTGAATGCTTTTAAAGGTCCATAAACTGAACAACTATACTGTGAGGAATATTTAATTGTGTGAAGCTTTAATACTCAAAGATAGGATTTAGCAAAACTAAACAAATCTCATAATTCCCCCTGAGCCTAAATAAAGATAATAAATATTAAAAATAAAATATTTTCCGGACCAAATGTTGACACTTAATTATTGTTAAGTTACTTTAGATACATTTTGACACATTTTCACATGAATAGTCGACAACCAATTGGTGGTGTGATAACTGTAGCACACACATCAGATTGGTAGCAATATGAGTCGATGTAATTGTTTAATTACCATCGCATTTGCAGGCTTTCCTATTTTTCTACTTTCCTAACACTTTGAAACTATGACCGTTTGTTACAAACAGTAACAAATCGAGTACGTAGGCAGTGCCAATTGCATTGAATTATTGTATGCATTTGTGTTGTATTAGCATAGCTCTTTTTTTATTCAGCAACATTGTGCACATAGTTTGATTTTCTTTGTAATAAACGCGTCTCGTTATTAATTAATGATATTTAGGACTAGCTAAACACTTAAATCTAAAGATAAATGTTAGAGATGGCACCATCATAGCATAGGGCAAATTTTCCCCTTGCTACTTAATGTAAATGTTTCTAGTATTTGTAAACAAGTAAATGTCTTGCCTTGCTGTAGATTCTTTTGATGTTTGATCCTCCCGTAGTCATTTCGATGTAATTGCTTAGGGCTTATCTTACGTGCCATTCTCTTAGCTTGTTCGTTCTTAGTCAAATTTCGTATTAGAACCATGAGAGTAATTTAGATCTTGATTAGGACTTTTTTATGTTCTCTTTCAGGGCAGAATATTTTCGGACTAGCCGTTTGCAACTCTCATGCTAGGCTAGGGATCTATTCTGAATAAAATTTATTTGTGATTTTAACATAAGACTGACCTCTCTTTTCTTGTTTAGTTTTGTTATCGATGCATTCCTCTGAGCTGGTTCAAGATCGAACCTCATTAATTGCCGAAACCCCCAAGTGCTGACTTTGTGCTACACCAGCCTATGAATGTGTCGTGCCCTATATTTGTGTGTTAACTGGAAGAGGGTCTCGGAAGGGTCATTTGAAACCGGTGGCTCCCCGAAACCTTCGGCCAGCGGGCATGTATAGTAAGTTGGCACCGAACGTGGTTGCATCGAATTTTGTGTTCGATCTCCATGATTCGTTTGTTTGTGAGGGTTTTATTTTGTTAGCAAATCCAACAGATTAGTGACGAATTGAGATTTCGTACTAGTGTTTTGGAAGGCTACATGGCATTCTTATCCCATAATTAAGACCATGAGGCTAGGTAACATTTATTAATGATAATAAGTTGAGGATTTGATTTGCAGTTATCCTAGTCTTGAGTAAATGTAAGTTTGTTTGTTGTCTTGATGTCATTTAATTTTTACCAGAGGTTCAGCTGTTATCATCGAGTAAATTTATGAAGGAATGGATTTTCTACTGTATTGTAAGGTTCCTGTGAGGGATGCCTGTACAAATAAATAATCTAAGGGGTGAAACTAGTCTAAAATAGGGGGCGAGCTTGGCAAATACTGTAAGAGGTAGGGAGTGTTTTATGAATGGAGATCGACAGTGCGATCAGCCAGGAGAACTCCCCAAAGTAATGTTGGACGGGGTAATTCTAGGTGAAGGGGTAGTTTACAAGAGCTATTAGGTTATTACTCAGAGCGCGACAGCTGCGCCACGCAGTCTACAGAGAGTCGTACACAAGCGAGTAAACGGGAAATTCGCTAATGTTAGCGCGGAGCAACAGCGCTCAGCTGACTACAAGAAGCAATTAAACAAGTACACAGTAAGGCTAATTCTAAGTCCTACCTAAAGAGGAATCTAATAGGGTAGGATCTTACTAGCTAAATAAATAAAAGAATAAGACCAGTGACTTCTAGTGTTTCTGGATTTAATGTATACCTCGATCTGGAGGTACACTGATAGAGCTAGCAGTTCAAATAATAATTAATAAAGATAATAACAGTCCAAACACAGGGGGAGGTGAGTGTGTGGTGTGGTGGTGAGTGTAGCGATCGCTTAAGACACTTTATCGTCCAGCCGTCAGCAGAGGTTCGTCACGTCGGTGCACTAACACAGATGGAGTGATCAAGTGATCGAATGATGACTGTTTGATCCTGGGTACCTGACCTCTGGGGTTCTTATACCTTTTGTGTGCTCGGTCGGCGGAATCCTTACATTCCTACCGAGTCGTGCACCTTTCCCGGGTCATTGCCTGGGCTACGAGGCTACTTGAGTTCATGTGTGTGCTGATTATCAGTCATGTAATTTATAAGTTGTAATTTATAGGTTTTTTAGATTAAAAGTTTGTAATTTTGGTGTTTTGTAGATTTTGCTTAGGGGATGGGGGTAGCGTACGCTAGGGGTACAACAGTATTCCAACTCAAAACATTGTTAAGGCATGTGATGTTGTTAGTTCCCCGTATTTCTCCTATTGAAGATAATATGTCTGCACAAGAGACGGCCGAGTTATTGGCAAACTTGCCTGGCCTATTACACAATCTGCAGGTGTCGATGGACAATTTGACACGGAATATTAATGATTTAAGGGCTGAGATGGCTCAAAACAATGAAAATTTGAGGGCAGATATGACACAGAATAATGAAAATTTGAGGGCCGATACAAACAATGTAACAGAAAATATAAACACTGTCAGGTCCGATATAAACAATGTGACAGAAAATGTAAACACTGTCAGGGCAGATATTAACAATGTTACTGACAATGTAAACACTGTTAGGGCAGACATGAATGAAAACAGTAACACTGCTACAGCTACTCTGTTACAAACTAGTAACAACATTACTACTAATATTAGAGCAGAAATGGCACAGTTAAACACTAACATTTGGGCAGATATGGCACAGAATGTAGGAGAAGTGCGAGAATACATTGCCAATGTTAAAGCTGAAATTACTGTTACTCTCAATAAGGTTAGTGATGACTTGCGTGCAGAGATGGAAACTTATCGCACAGAATATCAAGCGAATTTAGAAGGAGTGAAGAAAGAAATACGCACAAATAGGTCAGAAATCAACCAAAAACTCGAATACGTTAAGGCGGAGATGAACGACAACATTGAGTCAGTTAGAAACGAAGTCGCTAACGCTAGAGAGATGGTTATTACACGAATTGATAACGTAGAACAGCGGATGGAAGAAGGCAACACGTACGTTGAAGTTTTAAAGGCTGATGTCGCAATAGTTAACACTGGAATGAGATTAACGCGAGGCATAGCAGTAGCCGTACACTTGAACACTAAACGTGTAGCGAGCAAGGTATAGAAGGTGAAAGAGGATGTCACTGCGAACACGACGGCGATCAGTAAAGTAAAAGATGACTTAGCTAAGGAAATCGAAGCAATTCGTGCGGAAACTCGTGAAAACAACCATAGATCAAACCAATATGTAGGAAAAACAATAGATGGATACCTTGAGGAACAAGACGAAAAACAGAAGGAATTTGATAGTTTCATCCGAGGTAAAATTGAGCGGATGGAATTGCAGAGTAATGCTATAACTAACAAACAACCTATGAAAGTTTTAGAATACGCCGAACTTTATGAACACATCAATCGTCTATTAAAACCTAATAGAGACGATGTACCATCTAGAAACACTACAACCAAAATAGAAAAGCCGGATGTTCCAATGGAAAATCAAAATTATAATCCATTTAGAACAACATCCCAGTTTGTGACACCGAATGCTAACATAACACCGAATTACGGGCTGACACCTAATTTTAATGTCACGCCGAAATATGGTCAAACTCAGTACTCAAACATAGTGTATTTGAGAAGCCACGAAGATCGACCGGCTAAGTTCAATAATTCAAATTCAGTTACACCGATTGATTTTCTGTGAAACCTGGAATCTTATATGAGAGAAACCATGGTAACACCTGATACGGAGTTACGGACTGTCGAAAAATATCTAGAGAACAGCCCGTTAACCTGGTTTAAAGCAATCAGATATTCATTCCATAACTATCAGGAATTTAAAGAAGAATTCCTTAAGACTTATTGGTCTATGGAACGGCAACAAAATATAAGGGCAGAAATGTACAATAAGAGGTACGCTAGTACTCAAACAACCAAGTATGCTACCTACTTCGTAAGTCTAAACTACAATGTTTAGAACCCCCTTTGTCAGAGTTAGAACTTGTCCAAACCATTAGAAGGCAATACCCTATGGAAGTACAAAGGCTACTCATAGCGTCAGATGCAAATACATTCATGAAATGCGGCGAAGTCCTTAGGAAGATGGATAGCAGCCACGAACAATTTGCACCTTCACCTAGGCAGAGAAGCAAGCACACGTGATGTAAACATAACTTCAGTTGACAGGACTAGCCAGACTACAACCTACGGAAAATCTTCGAATGAACAAACGTCAAAATCAAGAGGGACCGGATAGAAGGAGAGATTTCCGTGATTACCGCAAAGACAATACAGCTTACGGATGAATCATCGATTTGACACGATCAACAAAAATTACCAGAATAGGTATCAGAACAGAGCAAACAATTACAACTATCGTCGCAACAATAACAAGAATAATAACTACAACCGTGGTTAGAGAGGGCAACAACGTGATCGTGATGATCGTAATAACCGATACACTGATGATCCCAGGAGAGACTATAGATACAGTGGTGGTTACCAGAAAGAAAATGATCCTCAAGTCCAATATGACAATGATTGGCGAGGTAAAGTAGAAGAAAGTCGAGAGTATCTTCAGGAACGGATAAGAAGAAATAGAGAAGATGAAGAATCTGACAGAAGAAGAGATGGAAGTAACCAACGTCGTAAGAATGACAGGAAAGTTACGACAGCTGATGTTCATAACATTGAAATTGAACCAGCAGGTGAAGACAACCGTATAAGTGACGAAGAATATAATAGGATCACTGATAGAATGCATCGTGCGAGGAGACAAACCAAGAATTGGTATTTGGATGAAATAAAAATTGTCTTTCACAATTTTTATTTACTAGACGTGGAGATATATGCGCCCGTTGCAGCATGTTGACGCATGTTTGCACAGCTAACAAAGACCAAGATCCATGCTGAAAAGTAACTGAACATAACCTGCGAGCGGCGGGAAGAAGGTGAAGCTATATCGCTTATAATTACATTTTTATGCACTTTAGACATTCCATAAATCCACAATTATTTAATCAACGTAATTCTGCTTATCTGAAATACGGTATACAACGCTTATGAGCGAAACCGTCAATTTACGCGGCTAACTCATGTCCAGAGTGAACGCCATATTTTGTGAAGCCAGTACATACTCATCGTTTGCTGAAGCAACATCTATGTGAATGTGAAGCACAAATAAGGACACGTTCCGTGAAGGGAATCCACGTGCTATGGATAAATCCGAGTATATTTGTCAAATGGACAGCCATCAGGGCATAAACTGATAATCAAATAATCGTGTACAATTAATAACATTTAATCTGAGAAATATTTTGATTCACGGAGTGAAAATTATGGAAGCGTGCAACGCAAACTCTAAGATCACATGGTTGCATCCAAGTGTATTATAAACTGTGAATTGATAAACTGTGTAATTCTACAGGAATTTTCTTATGTTTTGCTGGATGGGCAGTGATTATGATTTTTATTTTCGTGTAAATAATTCGTGAAAGTAACGAGTGAGCGTCGCACAAGCGATAACTTAACGCCAGTGGCGGAGTGAAAATGGGCAATTTATTACCGCACCTTAGCATCAGTGAGTGCAAGTTTCCTTTAAACATGTGTAATATTATCACCGACGGCAACATTATAATCCTACTGAAATATCAAATCTTGGAATATAACCCCTACCACGCAATGCAGATGGATAGCTAAATCATGCTTGGGGAATTGGCAGCGGAAGGTGCCCGGAAACGATGAGAAAATGATTTAAACCCGTAGAGGAGACCGCTTACAACATCTCACGGCGGGTCTCGAACCGACGGTCGCTGCATCTGTAGGTCAGATCTTGTATCAGTAGCGTTATTGTAATGAGTTGGAAACAGTGGATTTAATTTTAGATTGGTTTCAATTTTCGGTGCACAATGCAGGTAGCTATTATAAGAACACGTGTGGAAAGTTAGAATTTTGTTAAAAAATTATAAATGCCAGGAAGGCAGTATTTTCAATGTCCATTTCGTATCGTTTCAAAACAGTTATTAACAACTTTTATTTTTTCAAGCTAAAAAAAAAAAAAAAAAAAAGTTGTTTTTTTTTTTTTTTTTTTTTTTTTTTCAAGCTGAAGCCTCCGTGGCTTAGGCGGCAGCACGCCGGCCTCTCACCGCTGGGTCCGTGGTTCAAATCCCGGTCACTCCATGTGAGATCTGTGCTGGACACAACGGAGGCAGACAGGTTTTTCTCCGGGTACTCCGGTTTTCCCTGTCAAAATTTCATTCCAGCAACACTCTCCACTATCATTTCATTTCATCTGTCATTCATTTAATCATTGCCCCAGAGGAGTGCGTCAGGCCTCGGCAGCCGGCACAGTTCATATCCTCGCCGCTAGATGGGGGCTTCATTCATTCCATTCCTGACCCGGTCGGAGACTGGAAGCAGGCTGTGGATTTTCATTCATTTTTTCAAGCTGATGACAATGAAACTAGTTTTGGCAGGTGTTAGAACAAGGCCAAGGTTACATGTATAAGCCAAACCTCTACACAGCACACTCGATTTTAGGCAGAGCATCTTTATTTATTTAGAAGGCAGTGAAATTCTTCGCATTATTATAAGCGGAATGCAGAGTTCCGTTATTCACATTTGTTAGCCAAATAAATACTTGCAAACAGGTATATTACTTTACGACAAGCCTGACAAGCAATGAATGCAACAGTATTTTGTAACCAGAGAACATAGGTTCGACCTCATTCAGGGAATAGTCAACTTAATAAATGCACAATCTCACACTTTAGTTTGTATCAGAAGCCTTCATATTAATTCATAGCGTTGTTAGAATGTGTTTTACACACACATAATCTTTATGACCAGTATTTAAAACGTGTATAATTTTGGAATCCACACTTATTGTAATTAACATTATTAGAGTATTATTGATATGCGTCGTGATGATGGATCAATACCTCCGACATGTTATTGTGGTTATAACGGTGGTAACGAACTGCTGCAGTCGTACCTAACCGAGGGCGCCAGGATAGATAAATCCGTAATATTAAGAGTGAGACACAGGGTGTCTAATAATGATGAAGTATTGGTGGAGACACAGGGTGTATATTAAGTTATTAAGTTATTATGCATTAGTTGGATACACACGTTACCTGAGTACACTGAACGCTTTTAAAGGTCCATAAACTGAACAACTAAACTGTGAGGAATAAATAATTGTGTGAAGGTTTAATAATCAAAGATAGGATTTTGTAAAACTAAACAAATCTCATAATTCCCCCTGAGCCTAAATAAAGATAATAAATATTAAAAATAAAATATTTTCTGGACTAAATGTTGACACTTAATTATTGTTAAGTTACTTTAGATACATTTTGACACATTTTCACATGAATAGTTGACAACCAATTGGTGATGTGATAACTGTAGCACACACTTCAGATTGGTAGCAATATAAGTCGATGTAATTGTTTAATTGCCATCGCATTTGCAGGCTTTCCTAACACTTTGAAACTATGACCGTTTGTTACAAACAGTAACAAATCGAGTACGTAGGCAGTGCCAATTGCACAACCATAGGAGTGCTGAATTATTGTATGCATTTGTGTTGTATTAGCATAGCTCTTTTTTATTCAGCAACATTGTGCACATAGCTTGATTTTCTTTGTAATAAACGCCTCTGGTTTATTAATTAATGATATTTAGGACTAGCTAAACCCTTTAATCTAAAGATAAATGTTAGAGATGGCACCATCATAGCATAGGACAAATTTTCCCCTTGCTACTAAATGTAAATGTTTCTAGTACCTTGTAAACAAGTAAATGTCTTGCTTTGCTATAGATTCTTTTGATGTTTGATCCTCCCGTAGTCGCTGATCTTACGTGCCATTCTCTTAGCTTGTTCGTTCTTAGTCGAATTTTGTATTAGGACCATGAGAGTAATTTAGATCTTGATTAGGACTTTTTTATATTCTCTTTCAGGGCAGAATAGTATCGGACTAGCCGTTTGCAACTCTCATGCTAGGCTAGGGATCTATTCTGAATAAAATTTATTTGTGATTTTAACATAAGACTGACCTCTCTTTTCTTGTTTAGTTTTGTTATCGATGCATTCCTCTGAGCTGGTTAAAGATCGAACCTCACTAATTCCAGATACCCCCGTGTGCAGATTTTGTGCTACACCAGCCTATGAATGTGTCGTCCCCTATACGTGTGTGTTAACTGGAAGAGGGTCTAGGAAGGGTCATTTGAAACCGGTGGCTCCCCGAAACCTTCGGCCAGTGGGCACAGTATATCTCCATAAACTGCAATAACTTTTCTCTTGTCCCATGAACTTTAAGTGGTGCACTAGTGAAATCTTCTAATCTATCAACAAACGTCAGTGCACAAAGGTGTCTGTTCAACTATCTACCGCGTTGCGTACGATTGAGAGCAATAAAAATTGGCCAGAACCATAAATCCCTATCTCCTTATCCTCAAATAACTTTTACTAACTAATTTAGGTTAATTTAATCAGCTGGTTCTATCTCAAAGAGGCTTCGCCAGAACAAAGGCGCCCTCCCAACCGTGTTCTATTTACAATTTATTCATTCTGTAAAAATAATCGTGGTTACAATCCACGTTTTAATACTTATTATTTCCTGCTTCGTCTAAAATGTAAGCGTTTTCTCATTGTGAAATAATTACCTAATTGTTTAATCCAAGCTTCACAAATGGTAACCTGCCTAATTTGAATGTATCACTTATTCAATTCTGCTTAAATATCAATATTTATAGAAACTGGTATATTGGCCTTCACGGCCGGTGAATTAAAACTCAGCAATTCTTCTAGGTTTGTGCCGTGTCTTGTGTGGGGTTTCGCCTAGGACACCAAGCTAGGCTCATCGGCGGGCTCTTGGTGTCCCCGCCCGGACCCCCACAGGAGTGACGAACTGCGCGCCACCTCCCTTTATATAAGGTGCAACTGCACCACTTGACTACGAGAACTAAAAGTTCAAGCAGCCTTAACCTCCCTATGAAGGCTTCCAAAAAGATGGTATATTGGCTTTCACGGCCGGTGAATTAAAACTCAGCAATTCTTCTAGGTTTGTGCCGTGTCTTGTGTGGGGTTTCGCCTAGGACACCAAGCTAGGCTCATTGGCGGGCTCTTGGTGTCCCCGCCCGGACCCCCACAGGAGTGACGAACTGCGCCCCACCTCCCTTTATATAAGGTGCAACTGCACCACTTGACTACAAGAACTAAAAGTTCAAGCAGCCAATATACCATCTTTTTGGAAGCCTTCATAGGGAGGTTAAGGCTGCTTGAACTTTTAGTTCTCGTAGTCAAGTGGTGCAGTTGCACCTTATATAAAGGGAGGTGGCGCGCAGTTCGTCACTCCTGTGGGGGTCCGGGCGGGGACACCAAGAGCCCGCCGATGAGCCTAGCTTGGTGTCCTAGGCGAAACCCCACACAAGACACGGCACAAACCTAGAAGAATTGCTGAGTTTTAATTCACCGGCCGTGAAAGCCAATATACCATCTTTTTGGAAGCCTTCATAGGGAGGTTAAGGCTGCTTGAACTTTTAGTTCTCGTAGTCAAGTGGTGCAGTTGCACCTTATATAAAGGGAGGTGGCGCGCAGTTCGTCACTCCTGTGGGGGTCCGGGCGGGGACACCAAGAGCCCGCCGATGAGCCTAGCTTGGTGTCCTAGGCGAAACCCCACACAAGACACGGCACAAACCTAGAAGAATTGCTGAGTTTTATAGAAACTACTTATTAATATTCTTTTTCTTATCCTGCTGGCTCAGGAATTGGTAATCTCCTAATTGTTAAACTTTTGTACCTGATTTGTTGGATCCAGGTTTCATTAATACGACCTGACCCTTTTGGAATGTAACATTTATTAACTTCTGTTTAAATAATAGCGGTCACCTCGGCGTGTAAATTTCTTCTTTTCTCCTGTTACGATCAGGAATTTGGTCTATTTGTTTATAGCCTTTTCGCCTGCCACAAGGGCATTCTATTAGTGCTGGTATCCTACCTAACTAATTCAACAAAATGTCGCACCAAATGGTAATTCGTTTTTTATCATCATCTTCATATGCATAAAACTTCCTAGTTGTATGCACGCTTTTAAAACCCTTGTAAGGTTTTAGTGCTTGTAACTGGTTCGAAACATGAACATTTATTATTGGTTAATTGTAAACCTCTTATTATTAGGTCTAAGACCTTGAAATTTTGTAAACTAAAAAGGTTGTTATTAACTCAAAATACGAGTAGAATACTAAATCTAAATAATTGTTAATTGTTCCAAATTCTATCATTGTTAAATATTGTTACGTGTTAGCTCTAGTAGCACGTTCGTTAAATTGGATCACAGTAGGTAGAAAGCACAACACAATTGGCCCTTAAAGAAATATAAGTTTTATTGCAAGCAAGTTGCAGTACACACACAATAAACACTCAGAAACCAATTAGCAGTCCTAGTCACGTTCGCTCCCTTATGGAGTACATTCTCTCTTTCACTCACTCACAGAAGTTAATCCCTCCTAATGGGGTGGGCCCGTGCGCTGGCCAGAAATAACTGTACCCTTCCTCTTGTAAATAAGCCACAGCTGTCACTCACTGTTTCTGAATACAGTACTACACACTGTTTCGCAATTCTCCACAATGACCTCTGTCGCACTAGAAAACACATACACTTCAAAAATACAGTCCCGTCCCGCTCTTATATAGCGGGGCTGAGACTCAATAGATGTTTCTATAGACCAGGGTTCGCACCTTCTTGAGCTTTCTGATATGGGACGGGCCACGAACCTTTTGTCCTCGCTGTTCGTTGCGTAAACTGCTGGGTGACACAAGAGTCCATGGGTAGCCCGCGGCGAGCTGGAGTTATGTGCGAGGCAGTGAAGCCACCCAGCGCTCGTAACAATATATTCCTTACTATTTGTTTTCTACTTCTATTTCTAGAAAACCCGTTAGGTAGGACCTCCTCTTCCCTGATTCTTCTCCTAAAATTACTTTCTACTTATTGAAAAAGGCAACCACTGAGTTAATCAAAAATCTATCACTTGTTGCGTTCAAAACAAAACTTCCATTAACAACATTTAGAAAGTTTATCTTAGCTATCTTAGCTGATACTAGTAAATCATTAAGGCAAGTACAGCTCGCTTCGCCAGCTTCCTACTTGTGGAGATTTTCTCTCTTACTTGTGTTTTACTTTTAAAATTTTGGTTTTGTTTAAGTTAGGTTTGTGGTTTTTCCTTTGTTCTAAACTATTAGTCGTCGTCCTGCTGGGTAAGAGTTTAGCCTGCTTTAGATGCAACAATTGGTATTCTTTAAAGATATTTACCAATCATAACAAAATATCAGCAAAAAGAACCATAGTTGCTTTATCTTTTCCCACTTTGAGGGAATTCGGCCGTTCTGTCGGAGGTGCAACCGTGGTTAGTAATAAAAATATCACGACAAATTCAAATCTTTCTAGCTTTTCAGAATGCTTGGTAAAATCCAACCCTTTTGAAGGAAAACCACATAAATCTTTTCCTTTTGGCATACCTTGCCTTTCCAGACTACCACCCTTCCCCCATAGTATTAGAATACCTGCTCGGGAGGGAAAGAGCACTTGGCGAAAGCTTGCCAGCAACCTCAATTCATGCTGCGCTCTCCACTTGTCTTGTGCAAGCCCCCGCTCAAGTTAGGTACTTCATAAGTTTAGCACTGCGAAATTCCGGTTTATATCGGTGTTTATTAATGGTTTGGTGTTGGATTCTCTTCGTCTCAGCCTAAAATTGTTTCCAATCCTAAACCCACCTCCTTTCCTCTCTCATTATCTTCCCTTAAGTAGTGTTAATATTCAGTAAGAACCTGCCAAAAGCCATGTATTGCTAGACGGGCGCAGCTCGTAACTCGACCTTTTCCACTCGTTATTGATCATGGCATCTGTGGAATAAAACTCGGGCCAGATGATTTCTTTCTTCTGTTTTAGGTCGTTCAGCACTGAGTTATAGCTGTATCGGGCAGACATAATTTAAGTCGGAGCTCCTCTATGAAGAAAGGCCCCCTTGTCAATTCGTATACTGTGCGTGTGGTGTATTCTTTGGAATACACGGTAAGATAGAGTAAGCTTTTGCTTCTCTCTGCTATAGTTCATTCCTTCCTTTTTCTCAAACACCAACAGTGATCTTCTGATTTCTCCTTGCTGTTCATGTCTCTTATGTTACCTGTGAGTCTGTTCTAGAGATATATCTTCCATGACCCACCTAGCGTCATCTAGCAGCGAATCTCTGAAGTTCCTCAATTCTTCCCTGTACAAGAGGACTTCTTTATCAATCTGGCCACCAGATCTCGTCGCCATCGCCAGCTATCATCTCCGTGACCACGAGAACTTCGTTTACTTTTTCACCCTCGAGGCTGCGCTAGTGTTGCCTGCTATCAACTCTTTGAAGACCATTGCATCAAGAGAATGTAACGTTTCAATGTTGGTTATTCTTATATGTATTCCTTTTGTCTCCTACCCCCACTCTTTTCCCTTCCCTGGTCCTTCCGTGCTCCGTTGAGCGTGTCTCATTTGTACGTCGGAAGTCGACGAAGTCAGTTAGAGCTTCACTCAAGCTCGCCTCCTCAACTCGAGAGGCAAACTTTCAAATTCTACGCCATGTTAGAATTTTAGTATCAACCGTCAAAGGGATCATCGCCCTCATCATCAAGCAAAGCTAGGTACAACTTCTACGTTCTTCAACTTATTTTAAAGGATTTTAAATAGCTACATGCTTTTTAATGATCATTTTATAGGCAGTGTGAGATTACTATATTTGGGGCAATTATCATCCTTCGCGGGATTTTCTATGTTGAGCTTTTGTCTATCTAAGCCAATCTTAACAGGAAGCAGCATTTCTTATGCTTATTAAATGAGAGATTTTCTCACAACGTGGGATACCATTAAATTACCCACTGTCTATAAAATACTTAGCTCGTTCCACGGCTGGACTAACTTTTGCCCTATTCTTCAGTCATGATTGCTCTGGAACCTTCCAGAATCTGCACTCTATCTACCAGTTATACTGTCATGTATTTTCCCCTCACATGTGGGAATACTTTTTCAAATTAAGGAACCTTCCTTATGAACTACTAATCAATAGCTAATTTTTCTTCCTCCGTTGGGATTTTCTCTGGCGCATTCAACTATAATCTACAACTTTCTCAAGCAATAGACTCTCGCATATCTAGTGTAACTAGTTATTTTCCATCATTGCAATAACTTTCTTTGCCATAAACTTTTTGTGCTACTACAGTGAACGTTTCATCTATTTCAACAGACTATAGTGAAAATATTGCTTGTTCAACCTTTCATCCGCGTCGCGTTCGTCCGAATACTATAAATACGACCATGAACACTTTTCCTCAATCCTATTTGATCTTTCCCAAACCCCTTACTAACAAACCAAAATAATCAAATTGTTACTTTAGGTCTTTTTTCAATGAAGTGTCACTCTCAATTAGTGCCCTCCCTTTTTTTGCTCTATGTACCATGAACCAATTCAATACCTTTTGCCAACACGTGGCGAGGAAGACAGGCCAATTGAAGAAGATAGAATTATTAGATCAGAGTTCGATGAAGCTCTAAAATCAATATCCATGGGTAAAACACCAGGTATTGACAATGTTCCTGCCGAACTAATCAAGAATAGTGGGGATAGTACACTTGAATGGATATTCAAATTGGTAGCAAGAATTTTCGAAGAAGGTAAATGGCCTCAGGAGTTTTACACCAGCATCATCATTCCAATTCCAAAGAAGACTGTACCAGTTGAATGTAGTGACTATCGGACCATTAGTCTCATCCCTCATGCATCAAAGATACTTCTGCAGATTTTAAGGAAAAGGATGGAAATATACATCGAACAGTATCTAGACAACTCTCAATTTGGCTTTCGAAAGAATATGTCTACACGTGATGCTATCGGGTCCTTGCGATGTCTTGGAGAAAAGATGTTAAGTGTAAACAGAAACCTTTACGTGTGCTTTGTGGACTTTGAAAAAGCATTTGATAAAGTCAGCTGGCACAAGATGTTTCCTCTTCTGAATCAAATAGGCTGTCCCCATCGATTAATCAGATTAATATTTGATCTGTATATAAATCAAACTGCTGTTGTTCGGCTTGGAAATGACGTATCAGAACCCGCTAAGATCCGCAAAGGTGTGCGACAAGGGTGTTTGCTGTCCCCTGGACTGTTCAATGCCTTCGCTGAAGCTATAACTAAGTGGGCTTTTAAAGGTTCTAATATGGGAGTGAAAGTTGGTGGAAGACTTATCCAGAATATTAAATTTGCTGATGATCTGGCATTACCTGCAGTAAATCCGCATACATTAACAAACATGTTGCAATGTTTAAATGATACAGCTACAGAATATGGAATGAAAATCAATTTTAAGAAGACCAAGATTCTGGTGATAAGTAAGTATCAACACGAACTAAATATTACCATAAATAAAGAACCAGTACAACAGGTCAATCGTTTTAAATACCTTGGCCAGATCTTCACAGAAGACCTACGATGTGAAGTTGAAATCAGGAGCCGTATAGCCATGGCCAAGCAGGCATTCCGTGAAAAGCATTCTCTAATTTGTCAACGCTCGATGTCCCTCAGCCTTAGAAAACAATTGGTTAAGATCTACATATGGTCAGTTGCAATGTATTGCAGTGAGACCTGGTCAATGAATAGAGGTGACATTAAACGACTAGAAGCGTTTGAGATGTGGTGTTGGCGCCGAATGGAAAAGATCAGCTGGGTAGAGAAAATGACCAACATAACGGTGCTGGATCGAATAAAGGAAAAACGGCAAATGATCCGCCAGATATATAGAAGGAGGTCCACCTGGCTTGGCCACAGGTTACGACATGGTGGCCTAATGATCGACATTCTAGAAGGCAAAATACCCGGAAAACGCCCTCGCGGGAGGCCACGGAACACTTTCATGAGATCTTTCCTACATAGCTCTGGCCTACGAAATTATGAAATGGTCAAAAGGACAGCACAAGACCGAACAACGTGGAGAAGACTCATTGTAGGGGCAGACCAGTCGCTTGACTGAAAAACATGATGATGATGATGATGATGTACCATGAATTAATGTCTGTAAAACTTCGTGTCTAGTGCACGCTTTAAATTATATTGTTTCTCCCTTCTAATTTGGGAATACAATTCTTTCAACTCATAAGTGAGTTATCTCTAGGCTTCACGAAAGGGAAACTTGCCCCATTTCTCTCGTGATCCCAACTTAAACATAGGAGTTCTAGAAACTTCCTTTCGATTTTTCTCTTCAGGTTTCACAGTAAGTGACCTGCCCTATTTGTATAATAATTAAAAGTAATTCTGCATTAATATAAGAAGTTATAGAAACTTCTATTTTATTCTTCCTGCTTTTTGTTGTTGTTACTTTCGAAGTTGTTACTCTTTCTAAGATATTTACCTAGAAATTCTTAAAGTACACACCTTGTACTTAATTTATTGCCTAACTTTAATTACGTCAGTTATCTTTAAATTTTCCTTTTATTATTTATCTTTGTCATTCCAAAATCTTACGAAGATTTTAAAATATAAAAGGTTTGAAACCAAAAGAATTGTTAATTGACTGGCGCAAGCTTTAGATGTTTTTGGAGGACTGCGACCCCATTTGTTACAAAATCAAAATTATATATTTGTACAAAACCTATTACCCAACTTTGTTAAATAAATTCAAGAGTTCTTTTTGGATTTATCATTTCTCTAACATAACGGTTAGGCAAGATCCTGTCTTCCTTGACTCTTCCCACTTAATGCAAATAAATCTACTGATAGGGTTTTCACCACTTGTTGCATTTGAGCAAAAACTCTTAGTTGGTAACTTAGTTAAGTCTCTCTTAGCTTTAATAGCTAATTCTAACTGGCCGGTAAGGCAAGCATAGCTCGCTACGCCAGCTTCCTCCTTGTGGAGATTCCCTCCAACACTTATGGTTGGTTTTTCAAAATATAAGTGTTTCTCATGGTCTAAACTTTTAGTCGGCGCCTTGCTGGGTAAAAGCTTAGCCATTTCTGAATGCAACTATTGGTATACTTACCAAAATTATTCCCAAAGGTAAAATTGCTTTATCCCTATCCTTCTTGGAAGCATTTGGTCGCTCTTTAGGAATTCTACAATTTCGAAAACTAAAATATCGAAACCGATTCAAATTATTGGCATTCTTCAAATTGCTTGTTTAGAAACAAATTCCTTTGAACAGATACACAATAAATCTGTTACTCTTTGTCTTGCCAGACCATCACACTTCCCCATAGTAGGCATATGTATGCTTGAGACGGAATACACTAAAGCAGCGTTCACGAGAACAGCCCAAGTTCCAGCTGCGTTTCCCGTTAGCTTTGCCCAGGTCCCTACCCACTTTAGGTATCGGAGAGCGGATTTGCAGTGGCAGCCGCCTTTGAGTACATTTAAAGTTAAAATTATAACTTCTTTTGGACTCTCGTCGTATTTCTCCATCCTTTTTCTCCAGTCCGAAACCCACTTCCTTTTCTTTATCATCTTCCCTTGGGGGTTAGGTTATTCCCAAGCTAATAATCTACCCAGCGTGAAGGCGCATACTTTGATAGGCCCGCTGCTTTTTTCAGTATGTCGATTTCACTTTTTCAAGTAGTCTAAGGCTATTGGGATCTAGTTGATCCCAAATGATCTGAAGACCGTATGTGGGTATGGGTGAAACATTAATGTGAAAAAGCTTTATTGCTGCTCGCATTGACATCTCAGTTATGTCTTTCACATCATTTATGGCTCTGATTGTCAGGGTTGTCCGATCTGTGACAAGACTGTTGAAAGAGTTAATCCTTGTATGGAGTGTGACACCGAGGTATTTGAAACTGTTGACTTTATCCAACAGTCGATTTTCAATCATGATCTTGTCTTTTCCTGCAGGTCATCCTCCTCATCTGAAGGTCATGCACACGGTTTTGTCCACATTGAGTTTCAAATCATTCTCATCCGCCCATTGAACAAGTCGATTAAAGTTATCGTGGAGTGCCTCGCAGCACGGGGAGGCCAGAGCCATATCGTCCGCATACATGTAAAGCTTGGCATTGCCTTCTAGAATCCGTGTCACGTCGGCCGTAGCGATCGAGGAGAGGAGTGGACTCAAAGGGTCACCCTGTATGACTCCAGGCATCTGTGTTATTTGCTGTGATGTGGAAGTACCATCCTGGATGCACACATCGTTTCGGGTTAGAATATCCTTTATCATAGCCGTCATTTAGTGTTCATTCCCCATCAGGTGTTCCAGTTTTACCGTCAGCAGTTTCCTGTTCGCTGTGTCGAAGGCTTTGGAGAAATCGATGAAAACGACATGTAATTTTCCCTTCGCGACTCTCAAGGCCTCCTCTATATCCTGAAGTAAACAGTGCAATGCAGATCGGTCTCTTCGGAAGCCAAACTGCTGTTCCGGTATGTAGTGGTCCGTTACCATGGTTAGGGGTTTTGTTAGAATGCCAGTCATGATCTTGAATAAAGCACATTCAAGGGCGATCTCTCTGTAGGCATTTAGATATCCGACATTCCCCTTGCCTTTATACATCATTCTGATATCTGACTTCCGCCAGGTCTCCGGTATCTTTCCTCTCTGCAGGCAATCATTCATCAGAGATGTCCATGTCTCCTTTAGCAAAGGTAATGCCTCTTTGAGGTGTTCATTGCAAATTTCGTCCGGTCCATATGCCTTTCCTGTCGGCGATTTATTAATCGCCTCCTCTACCTCTTCCACTGTGACTGGCTCGAAGATTATTATTTTCTCCTCTTGGCTACCGCAAGGTCTTGTTTGCCTGGTGTCATCCGATTGTAGGACCTCCCTCATGTGATTCTCCTATACGCCCATGGGTATATCCCTGGTAAAGGTGGGCTTCCTTGGGCGGAGAATTTTATATGGATGCCGTTCTGCTTCCTCAATCCTCCTCTTATCCTGTTCCTCCTGGTATTCTTGCTTCCTTTTCTGTAAAAGATTTTTGTAAGCTCTACGGGTTTGAGCATATAATTCCAAAGTGTCTGGTGTCGTGTCGGCCTTAACAGCCTGTAGCCTGCTCAGTATGAGTTTCCTTGCACTCTAGCAGTCCACGTTAAACCATGGCTTGGACCTTCTTTGATGCGGAACTGTATATGTTATTCTTTTCTTAATTATCATGACCTTCCCCTCCAGCAGTGATTATACAGGGTGATTCTTTTGCTGGAGCGGGGCCGCCAGCCAGCTGCCGGGCGCGCGCACCTTCCTTCAGTCAAACATTAATTAATTAATTAACATTAATTAATGGTAAATTCACCATCAAATCATGATTAAAGAACGTACCAATCCACTGGAGATGCTGAGAGTGTTCTCCTTCAGCTGAGAGACTGGCGTTGTACCGTGTAAATAAATTAGCGTTTATACGTTTTAATTCCCTTATGTTGTAAGGAATATCTGTCGCCGTATATTGTTCTCCAGCTCCACTAGAGTACGGGTAATTGATCTGTACACTTTGTATTTTAAATTAACCCACAATTGAATAGCAAACGGGCTTAGATCCGTGCTTCGATTAATCACAGTAAACACGCAGGGGGCAACAGGAGTAGCTACATATTGTAACGATGTAACTTCCTAAGTTACTGTTTGTCAGCTGGAGGAAAGCATTTTCAGCATCTTCTGTGAAAAGGTAAGTTCTATCCTTGAACTGGTGACGTTAGGTCATACAGATTCCCAAGAAATTAAAAAAAACATCTGTGCACCTTTAATTAAATCTTGGAGCTGATGTTTATGTTGCCTTCTTATCGGTTAACTGTCACTACACACCCTCGTTTATGAACGTTTAGCGACTTAATGACTTTAATGATCCTGGTTAGCTCGCCTCCACCTCGTGCAACCCTGTGGCCCGAGCTCGGTTGGTTGGCAGAAGACGCGCGCGCCCGGCTACGGCCGCCGCCCCACTCCAGCAAAAGAATCTCACTGTAGAACACTATTTAAATTAGAATTCCAAGTTCTACGTTCCCTAACTTAAGAAGGCAATCACTGAAAATTGGATCATCATAACACTCACCGGTTATTCGATATTTATGAAATTATAGACTACGATTTGAGTACTCATTCCTTTGATTTACTGTTTCTGAAATCCATTCAAAATGATAAAGGAACGACGTCAAAATGTTAAAATGTCATGATAGAGCCGTCACAGCGGCCAAAATGAGAAGTGGACAGCAATTATGGAGCGTATTTTCCTACAGCAACAGTTGTAGATCCTTTTATAACTTTCTCCATTTACTCTTGCTCTAAAAAACTGGGGAAGCCGGAATGGTTCTATATACATAAAACCCTCATCCTCTTCTTCATCATCATCGTCATCATTTTGAATATTATCATAAAAATTATTGTAGTCATTGTCACCATCATTATCAACGTCATCATCATCATCATCATCCTCAACATCACTAGAACGATCCAATTCCTATTGTTCCTTTTCCACAGGGATCTCTTGTAAAGTCTGCGTTGCTTTTGTTAATGTTAAGGGTTTCTTAGACGTTGACCACTGTATACACAAAATGGTCATCAGTTATCTGCTAATCCTTTAGACCAAATCCACAATGAAAACATATTGTTTTGTTTCTGTATAAAAAATCCAGCTTCACTTAACTATTTTGTAAGGTGTTTTAATATTAATGGCCTTCTTTTATAAGATTCTAAACGGTTTTCAACAGACCAGTCCTCTGGGTGCGCTAACGTTTTAGTCTCGCGAACTCCAAATTTTTCAAAATCACATGTTAATTCAACACTGTCTGTTGCATATGGACCACATATATCAACACTTCAGTTGGATGGTAATACATCATTGTTATTTATTTGTGATTGAGCAAAGTAAGTGGTAGCGAATGGACTTGTGGTTCCGTAAAATGGAAACACTGGTATGTTACCCATTTTTTTAAGCATGTAAGTAGTGGGATGAGGGGAAAGCTGTCTACTAACTTATTGAACTCTCCCCGTATTTGCCCCGAAACTGATATCTCGCTAACCAATCATGGGATTTAAGCATACAGGGTGTCCTAGCAATCGTAGTAATGCCCCCTACTTTCCTATAGTCTCTTTATTTAATTAAAAGACAAAAGTAAAAGGTAATGCGCTTTTAATATCTCGCGAACCAATAATGGGATTTATACATATGGGGTGTCCTAGCACTTGCAGTAATGCCCCCTCTTTTCCTATAGCTTGTGTTATTTAATTGAAGGACCAAAACTAATAGGTCATTCGTTTTAATATTTCCTAAACCCATGGTTGGATTTTAACATGTGGGGTGTCCTAGGATTTGTGGTGAACTTTCTTTTCCTATGGACGTTTTATGTCCACTCTAAAATAGTTCTAGGTTGTAGGTTCTGTATTACTTAGGAAGTTGTGAGCCCCTGCGACCTAGGAATGGAAGGAGTCATGCTAAGAGGGCGTGCTTGGATTCGTTCTTTTCGTCTCGTTGCGCTCTTTACGGGAATGTAGGTGTCGAAAAGCTGAACATAGGGTTTTGGGTCTAAAAAATGCTTTTTTCACATTTTTGCTGATTATTGGAAAACGGAAAACGTGATGATGACATGCGTGATAGTATTTTTTCGTCTCATTGTCCTCTTTACGGAGATGTAGGTACGGAAAAGGTAAAAAGCTGGAAACATGGTTTTTTAGTCAAAAATGTTTTTTTGTAATTTTCCCTAATATTGAAAAAACTGAAAACGTGATGATGACGTGCGTGATAGTATTTTTTCGTCTCATTGTCCTCTTTACGGAGATGTAGGTACGGAAAAGGTAAAAAGCTGTAAACATGGTTTTTTAGTCAAAAATGTTTTTTTGTGATTTTCCCTAATATTGCAAAAACTGAAAACGTGATGATGACGTGCGTGACAGTATTTTTTCGTCTCATTGTCCTCTTTACGGAGATGTAGGTACGGAAGAGGTAAAAAGCTGGAAACACGTTTTCTTATGGAAAAGGTGTTTTTGTTCATTTTCGAGTTATTTGGAAAACGAATGAGGCGATTTTTATGACGGGCATGTTGATGTATTTGTGTTGTTGTTCTCTTAACGGAGATGTAGGTATGGAAAAGCTGAAATCATGGTTTCCGTCATTTTTTTCGAGATCGTTGAGGAAAACGGGGAAAAAGTAAGAAACCAGATTTGAAGTCACGTTATGTTAAACGCTATGATGTTGGTAAAACACCTATGCATTATTATTATTATTTGACATGGCTTGACAGGGCTCACATGCAGAGAGAGAACTTGCTTGATGAAATGAGAATTGAAACCATTGAGGCTGACCCACGGCGAGCCAGACAGACAGTGGCCTTATCATCGTACGTGCCTCGCAGGCAGAGAGAGATAACAGCCTGTTGTTTGCATGCAGGTGGCTGTTATCTGACCCAGACGTGTAACTCGATCTTGCAATTAAGGACATACAGCTCTGTCGAATAGCTGATCATTGCATTCCCACGCACACATACACACACACTCATGCAGAGTTTGCAAAGCTTGTGAGAATCAGTCTGGCTTGTGCGCTCCACGACATCCAACGCGTGGGAACAAAAAAAGTAAAGTGTTAACTTTGCATCTTGTTGAGGAGACATATATGTTCTGAGGGTAAGAGAGAGTCATCATACTTGTGATCATCTTTGAAGACGACGGATGCAAGTGCCTTATGCTCTTTGTAAAAAGTTACGTGAACCGCGGCCATACTTGTACTAAGGTAGGTTCATTATTGTTAATTATGACATGATTGGTTTTATTGTTATTTTGTGTATGCGTGAAAAGTAAGTTAGTGACTGATTGTATTTTTTGGGGATATTGTTTGTTGCAGATTTTAAAAAACGTCATTAAGTCTGGGAAAGCAGACAGAGAGACAGTGACAGTGACAGTGACAGTGGCGGCAAACAGCACATTTTCTGAAAGCATTATAATTCATAATATGGTGAGTACATGTTTTTCCATTACTTTTATTCATGTTGTTGTTAAACGTATGCCATTTATTTCATGGAAATTTATAAACTTATGGCGTGTATTTATTATTGTTTCAGAATGAAGACGTGTATGGAGTGAACAGGCTTTAACTACCGTCACGCTTGCGAAATAAAAAGAAGGTGAGCTATGAATACAGATTAATTCTTTTCTTTGTAAATGACCTTGTTACTTTTTGACTGAGTGTCTTATCTTGTTTTTAGCAACTCTTATGAATGAATGAATGAATGAATGAATGAATGAATGAATGAATGAAAGAATGAATGGATGAATGAATGAATGAATGAATGAATGAATGCACATGTTTAATGTATAGAACCATGACTAATAACGGATTGTATTGGTTTGTTTTTTTTTTTTCAGATAAATCGTTGGAAACAAAAACAAGAGAAACCTTGTCGGTGATAAAAAAAAACTACAGAAACCTTGTTGGTGATCATCTCCTGCTGGGGCCAATTGCTACAACCATTGTGTACCTGTGAGCGTGATTGTGTGCCAGTCAGTGAAAGCGATAAGTGTGGCCGTTTGGAATTGCAGGTTTTGGATTAACCTATTCTAAGGTAAGGGTTGCACGTTTATTAGTCCATTTTATAATTATGTCTATATCAGAGAGTGAAGTGTTAGTGTGGCAGCCTTTGGCCAAATGTTTCAAAACGCGAGTTTGCTCCGCCGAATTTACAATGCGAATACTGTCAGTTGCCTAAAGATTTTGTGGAATTATGTTTTCCCATTTTTTTGAGTGAATGTGAACAAGGCTTAAGATTGCATCAGGCTTCAAAAATAAATTTCGAACTACTATGTGAATTTATGTTGATAAAAAATAATGTTGAAGAGAAACACACCTTCAACCTTTGTACAAAAATGGAGAAAGTACTGATAGCCGATAATTTGGAAACGTGGTATCAGGGGGAAGCTATTCAAGTGCTTATCACAAAATTTGATAAGTTGCAACAGGGTCCCAGTGGCTTGGCCCTCAATAGCATTGCCTATTTGCAAATCAATATTTGTAAATACAATCCACTGAATGCAGGAAGTAGCTATATTGCCACACCGAGCTTTATCGCTTCGAGAAAGGCAGTGATCAGCATACGCAACAAAGACGATTACTGCTTTTTGTGGAGCATAGTTAGCTGTCTGCAACCCTGTCAATGCAGTAATTGTGATTTGCCGGGGAAGTACAAAGATGTGTTTAACCACATGAAACAAACTTTCAATCTCGAGAGTGTTTAATTTCCCATGCCTCTAGATAAAATTCATTTATTTGAGAAAGATAATTCAAATTTCTCTTTCATGGTGTATGGCATTGAGGGATCCAATATTGTGGGCCCCTTGTATGCCACCAAACAGGTAAAACAACATCACATTCACTTGCTTTTCCTGTCTGATGGGGATAAAAATCATTATTGTTGGATAAAGAATTTAAGTAGATTGGTAAGCAGCCAAATGTCCAATCATCATCCTAAAAAGCATATTTGTGAGCGCTGCCTTCAGTATTTTGGAACTGCTGAACTTTTGAAACGACATACGGAAGACTGTGAAGGGCAGACGGCAGTAAAGCTAGTTCTACCCGAAGGGAATGACGCTGTCTTAAAATTTAAGGCCACTAATAAACAAGACATGGTACCATTTACTGTTTACGCTGATTTTGAGGCCCTTACTGTTCCCATTCAGGGATGTGAACCAAGCCCCCATACAAGCTCAGCCTATCCAGTGCAGAAACATGAGCCTTTTGCTGTAGCCTATTATGTTGTCTGTCACTACGGTAATTCACAATGTGAGTATGTAAGTCATAAAGGTCAGGATTGTGCGCGGTGGTTTGTTGATCAAATGGCGGCTTTAGAGGGCAAAGTAGAAACTATTTTGAACAACCCTGTACCAATTCAGATGAATAATGTACAGCAAAGGGAATATGATCAAGCCACCACCTGCCACATATGTGAAAAGCCAATCTTAGGCGGAGAAAAAAAAGTAAGAGACCACTGCCACAGGACAGGGCATTTTAGAGGTGCTGCCCATAACGAATGCAATTTGAAGTACTCTACACCTCGCTTCCTCCCTGTCTACTTACACAATTTCTCCCGGTATGACCTTCACTTCATTGTAAAACAATTTGCTCATGTAGATAAGAGCAAATTCAACATTTTGGATAAGAACCATGAGAGCTTTACCTCACTTTCATGGAGAAAAGGAAGCATGAGCATTCGCTTTCTCGACTCATTCAAGTTTATGTCTAGTTCGCTGGATAGTCTTGTGAAAGGCTTAAGCGAAGATGAGTTGAAACATACCCATTCCCACTTAACGGATACAAATCAATTTAAATTGTGTGTTCGTAAAGGCCATGATTATGTGAGAAGTTACGAAGTGCTTAAAGAAACGACTTTGCCGCCAAGAGAAAAATTCTTTTCTCAGTTAACACAAAGCACCATCAGTGAAGAAGACTATGCCCATGCACACCGTGTTTGGAGAGTGTTTGGCATAGAAACCATGGGCCAGTATGCTATGCACTACTTAAAATTAGACGTGTTGTTGTTGTTGACAGACATGTTTGAAACGTTTCATCAGCTATGTCACACGATCTATGGCCTTGACCCCACCCACTACTATACCAGTCCAGGGTTAAGTTGGGACACCGCCCTCAAATTTACCCACATTGAGCTTGATTTACTGACCGATCCCGATATGGTACTCATGATGGAAAAAGGGATTCGTGGGGGGTTCGTATCGTTCAATCAGTGACATGCCAAGGCAAATAATCATTACATGCCTGATTATTGTCCCGAAGAATCTGAATCCTACCTAACGTATTTCGAAGTAAACAATTTATACGGTCACGCTATGAGTCGACCACTGCCGTACAGAAACTTTGTCTGGCTGTCTGAGGATGAAATTTAAGATTTTAATGTGCATAGCGCCAGCAAGCAACAGGACGAAGGGTATGTTCTTGACGTTGACTTAGCTTATCCCCCCGATCTCAGACAGCAACATGGTGATTTCCCCTTTTGCATAGAGAAAATGGTGCCGCCCGAGAGTAAGGGCAATCATAAGAAATTGATGGGTACCTTGTATGATAAAAATCACTATGTGTTGAATATTGACATGCTGGTAGAATGTTTAGCCCAAGGCTTAACCCTGAAAAAAAAATCCATAGAGGTATTTCTTTTTGTCAGAAACCGTGGTTGAAACCATACATGGGTTTAAATACCAGTCACAGACAAAGTGCCACTCAACCATTTCAAATAAACTTTTTAAACTGATGAATAATTGTATCTATGGCAAGAGTTTGGAAAATGTACGGCAGTATAGGGACATTAAATTGGTCAACACATGGCATGGACAATGGGGAGCTCAAAAATATATTGCAAAACCAAATTTCAAATCTTTAAACATTATTGATCATGATCTACTGACTACTGAACTTGCCAAAACTAAAGTGGTCATGAATAAGCCTATCTATTTAGGCCAAGTCATTTTAGATTTTTCAAAATTGCATATGTATAAATTCCATTATGGTTTTGCAATACAGCGATTTGGTACCACTTCCTTGTTATATACAGACACGGATAGTTTTATTTACCATATCCGTGACTGTGATCCGTATGTCCTCGTTTAGTGAGAAGAACGTGTTCGATATCCCCCGTTCTGAACAAAAAAGAAATTGGTTTAATGAAAGATGAGTGTTCAGACACCATGATGACTGAGTTTGTAGGTCTCGCTCCGAAAATGTATAGTTTTCGAGAGGTTGATCGATGCGAATCTATGCGAGCCAAAGGGATTAGCCAGCATGTGGTTAAACGACTCTGTGTGGGTGATTATTTACATGTCCTTCAGACCCACACAGGCATGACACATAGTCAGTTTAGGATTCTCTCGAAAAATCATGATTTATTTTCAATGAAACAGCGAAAACAAACACTCGCTTTGTTGGACGACAAGAGACAGTGGTGTCAGGATATGATGACAAGCGTCCCATTTGGTTACAATCAGTAATGGTTGTTGCTATTGTTGTTGTACAACACGGAATGTGTTTGGTTTGGTTGCTATCGAATGCGAGATGCCATCTTGAGCCTCGGAATAAAAATAAAAAATTGTAGTGTATCATATAATTTTTGTTTTTAACCTGTGTTCATGGATGTATGCATGGATGTGTGAATGCATGTAAATAGTTGTACATAAACTGTATGCCTTGTGCTATTTGCCTGTCAACACATGACGAGAGTCATACATCAACGTTTGCATGGCTCACTGTGCACAGGCTAGATTAAAAACATGTTGGCTTTTTTAGGTTAGGTTAGGAAAAAAACAAGTAGCCACCCTCACTATTGTCGTCGCTTAGTAGGCCTCATGTTTCAGCAAAGTGTGCACTTTCTCACTAGGCACAGCTTAATAGGCCACACTAGGTTGTGGCTTAGTAGGCCTCATGCAAGAACAAAAAACAAATATCTGCTGCTTTTACTGTGAACAATCTCTCACTTTATGGTTAGAGTTATGAGTGGTGATATATTTGAAAACAACACCAATCCAATATCTGAACAGATTTTTTTTAACCTGTTGAATGTTATGCTTGAGGCCTACAGCTAAAAAACTCAACAGACAGATGGTTATTTATTTGTGTTTTGCTTATTTTTTCTTTTCTTTTTGCCATTGACTTAGGGGACAGACAGTGTATATAGTACATAGTATTTTTTATTTATTCACTTAGTAAACGGCAACGACTACTCTTCAGATTCAATGATGAGCCACGGTGAAGATTGTTTTATCGTCACAAAACACACCACGTTCAATGAATATGCCACGATGGTGTCTCATAATCCTCAACGTGTGGCCTATCCTTCAGATTATAGAAACACGAAAGTACGCATTGATACCACGTTTTATGACAGCAACATTGATCGTGATGATAATTATGATGATTTGTTTCATGGCCCAGGGCATCACTTTTGTAAATCCTGTATGCTAAATTTTGGTTTTGAAAATAATGTATCCACGCAAGTGATTCATAAAGCATGGTACGGTTTAACCATGAATCAAGTGATTGTTAAATTAGCTGACGAGGATCATTTTGCAGATTTCTGGTGTACAATATGTACAAAGCCCCTGTTTAATGTTTATTTTCCAATAACCTCTCAAATGTTTTGTTTTCATTTTTATAACTTTCCTGCTGAGGACGAATCACTTCATATCGACAACAAGCATTTCGCCAACTTTGTCTTAGCTTACCTATCAATCAATATTCGCCTCATAGAATGAGATTGTTAGAAACTGAAAACAACATGTCATGATTATGACTTTATTTTGTTTACATTCGGCTTTCAGGTGCATACTTGACGTTTAGAATACATTTGGCTAATTTTTTGTTTGTTTTAGATTATCGTGTATTCACGTTGATGATCACATACACACACTGGTTTAAATTTGTAGTTTTTTATTTTGTTTCTTTCTTGGTTTGTTGGATGCAGACATGGTTATTAAATGCATAGCGTGTTAACTTTACATTTTTATAGGCTACCAACAGCATTCAGATGTTTGCTCCTAGTATCTGTTGATACTATTTATTTAACAGAATGCAGTTTGAATTTGCACAACAACAGGGTAAACGAATACAAGTCATTCAACAAGGGGATGAGAGGCTAATTCCCATTGACAACAGAGACATACATTTACCTCCAAGAGAGATCTTGAAAATGATGTACACTTAATTTTGATAAAATATATCCAAATGTATGTTTTGACTGAAAATGATACAAACAATATTATTATATTTTTGTTAATTTATCCAATACTATCTACAACTTTAGGCCATAAACGCTCAGGCTAAAAAAAACACACTTTGATGTACAGATAAAGTTATTGTTGTTGTTGTTGTTGTTGTTGTTGTAATATAAGAATGAGAGTGTTAGAAAGTAACACTCTTTTCTTTGGTTATAGAAAACCATGGACGCCTTGAACGCCATTGGTCAAGATTGTGGCTTTGCACGCAAGAAAATGAGTGAATTGCCTACGCAAACACCGTTTCGCATACATAAAATTCAAAAACTAAAAACCAAATTTGGTGAACGAGCTCTTTGCATTTGTCAAGACTTTGAGACATTTCTTCCCACACGATTTAATAACCTACCTGATAATGTCATGGAGGATGTCAATTCCAGTATTCACCCTGTTTATTTAATCTATGAGGGTGAAAAAATAATCGATGCATGGTTCGTTTTGTAAAAATAGAAAACGAATAATCATTGTGCGCTAGCCGTGACTTTTTGTTTATTCATGCCCTATTCTTCAATAACTATAATAAAATAAAATTATTTTTTGGTGCTCAACAGTTTGACGTTTATTAATTTTTGCTCAACGTTTACGATGATAAATAATAATAATAAATTTTCTAAACTTTTGCTTGATGGTAGTTTTTTTTGTTTTTTTTTGAACCTTAAGTCATGTCAATACAATGATGTCTATGATGAGCATAGGTGAATGCTAATTTTTGTAAGTTCTCTTAATTGGAGATTTTTTAGCCTTAGGCTACGTGAATAGAATCATGCCTATGATGCATGTTTATAATTAGTTCACGTTTTTACTTTTCATGTACATAAATAGTTTTTTGCTTGTTCATTCAGCACTCCCTTATGCACCACAGCCATAAGTAAGAAATAAAAAGTTAGAGAGAGACATATTTTTAACAAGAAATCTATTATACACTATTTACTAAATAAATAAATAAATTTAAAGTTAACGTCACATTGCCTTTACTGCAGACATGGTTTTGCACTACACCTTTGTTTTTGTTGTTGTTTTTTTTTTTCAAATTCTAATAACATGCTATTTTATTCAATAATAAACGTTTAACAAAAACCTGGTTCTAGAGTAGATAAAGATTTCATACGCCAGTATCACGTACTTTTAAAACGTGATTTTCGTTTACCTGCGGTTGCAGTGCGTGAGGGGTTGTTAGATCAACAACAAGCGAGCCTTAAGCACATGACGTTTCAACTTACTTAATGAACAATAATAATAATAATGGACTCTTATCCTTTTTTATTGTTTGTGATTTAAAATAGCATTTATAGCAATTTGTATACAATTTTTAATTATTATTATTATAATGATGTTACTATTGATGAATAATGATGGACTTTTGTCCTTTTTTGATTGTTTGTGATTTAAAATAGGTTTAGTACAATTACCATGTATATAATTTTTTTATAATAATGATGGAACTATTAGTTAAAATGATGGACTTTTGTACTTTTTTTTATTGTTTGCGATTGAAAAATAGATTTACTACAATTAGTAATTTTTATAATGATGCACTGCTGTCCCTTTTTATTGTTTGTCATTTATGTCATTTTATTCATTTTATTTATAATTATAATGATGAAACTATGAGTGAATAATAATAATGAAAAAACACAACATGGACTCTTGTCTTTTATTTATTTTTTGTCATGATAACAGTGATACTATACATTTATTTAAAATAAATTCATCACGTTAAAGTCCATATCTAGATAAAAGTAATTTGCTCTTCATAGCACCAATCACTATAAATGCTGCCATTCGCTCTGCTAGACTAGCATCTGAAGCTGTTAATCGTTGCTTGGCAATGCTTAACAAGAATTTGTCGGCAATGCGTCTTAGTGTGGGATCACTGTTTTCATAGGCTTTATCGTGATTAAGGCAAGCATGATCCAAAGCATTGATTCCCATATCCCCTCTCCTCAAACGATATTGAAGACGAGTACCAGGGCCGTAGAAGCTGTAAGCAGGTAAGTGAGCTTCGAATGGTAAGTTTTTAATGATGTTATACCGGGTGAGTTAGCCGTGGTGGTTACGGCATGACTGATGGCAGTCGCTCACATCCGGGAGGCGAGGAGGTTGGAATCCCCCCGCTGGCAACCTTGAAGATGGTCTTCTGTGGTTTCCCATCTTCCTTCCAGGCAAATGCCGGGGTTGGTCCCTAACTATAGGCCACAGCCGCTACCTTCCAACTCCTCGACCCTCCCATCCAACATTCCTCCCCAACGGTACTTGTAGCTCACCCATTGGGTGTCCGTCTCGAAGCAGCTACAAAAACTGGCGAGCCAAACATGTCCTCGGACACTCCCGGCACTAAAAGCCATACGCTAAAAAAAAGTATGTTATCAATAATTCCACGGCCAGTACACCTGGGACATAGAGGTTTCAATCGGTGAAAAACACTTTTTTTGTTCTTCTTGTTGTTCTTCTTTTTGTTCTTGCTGTTGTTGTTGTTGTTGTTGTTGTTTGTCGGCGGTTGCTGACGAGCATGGCAGGTGGTGGTTGTTTTCTGCATGACAGCCATGGAATGATGAAACAATGTCTTTACACTGAGTTTTATGACAATGATATAATTTCATTAATTGGCATGTGGCACACTGTCGAATGGAAGGTACTTTTGCCATGGTTAATTGCTTGTGATGGGAAAAATGACTGCATGGTTGTAGTTCACTCAATACAGAGTCGTTAGTCCACTCGGCAGGCGCCTTTTCCCAAATTTCTTTGACATCGTTGGCAGCAACATAAAAAAGAAATGATTTAGGTAGTGCTAATAATTCATGTTGTGTAAAGCTAATCAGTTTTTTCTTGCACACAAAGAACTTTCCAATAGCCTTGTCGATTGTAGTGGCGTCCATGTCTATAACGTTGATGTTATCACCTCACGTGTACACGTCTCACTGCTATCATTGGACGATACACTTTCGGTTTTAATTTTATTGAACAACTCCCAACATGCACTCGTGGTGAGCCAATGAAACAATTGCCATGCATGCGCTAAGGCTTTATTCTGAATATTGTCTCAAGGACAAGTGTCCATGAGCGTTTGCAGGGATGGACAACCCAGATCTAAAAGGTCAATACATTGACAGTGAGAGGGTAAAAATGGTTGAAGCCACTGGCGTTTTTCACTCCCTTTAACAAATAAGACATTGGCCGCGGACAAATGGGCTTTCATGACGATGTCAAGATACTTGTAAGAAAAAATAACCCTTTTTCCATGCTAATTGAAAATGATTTTCAATCCATTGGCTCTGCTTTTCATCTTTTTCACTAAGCAACTCGAAAGCATAGGGAGGTTTAAACACCAAATGAATAGGGTTAGACACCCAAAACGTACTACAATTGATAAAAGATACTTCCTTAAATATAAATTTGCTGTCTGCAATTTTAAACCCCTGACAATCCACGATGTGTGTACGCATCATGCTTTTATTTTTACTTGCTACCTCATAGACGTCTAATCAACAACTAACCCATGCGATGGTTTAACATGGCAAAGCCAAAGGACTTTAGGAAAAAAAAAGAAACAAATGAATTGAACAACAGCTAAATATTTTTTTGAGGTTTTATTCATAACACAAAAAACACTTACACTTTTATTACAAAGTTTGTTGGCTTAATTTGGAACAGCATTCAAATGAATAGTTTGCACATACGATCCACAGGTATCTCCAAGTTTTGCAGGGTCTGGTACAATAACAGGATAATTCAAACTCCATGGAATATTGCCCACATAATAGCGATTGAGGTAAAGGCAGGATGGACTCCATCGCTGATGATCGCTAAAGGATCGATCCCCTATTTCCCAGTTTCCAATTTCAATGTAGCAAAAAATACACTTGACCACATCCCCACGTTTTAAGTAATAAAATCCGCTCGCAGCCAATTCTCCACAATCCATAAAGGGAACTGTCCATGTTTCAAAAGTTTTCAGACGATTAAATTCACATTTTAAATTCCATGGTTTGTCTGTAACGTTGTTGTTGTTGCTGTTGCTTATTGAGGAACACATGATGTTTGTTGTTATTGTATGTGCGCACAGTGCCAGAGCGCAACAGATACTGTGCATGCAGACGCTTATCATCAATCCTATGAATGATGATCTTTATTTTTCACTCGACCACAGATGGCTTACATGCTGGTGACACAATTGGACAAAGGATGATATTTCACTTGTCTAGCATGAATAAGCAAACAGTAGGCACTGGTATGGTCTGGGATATTTTCTTCTGTTTCAAAATCTACCCTTAAATCAATGGTGGTGATTTCCATAGATTCTTCTAGATACGAACAGTCGAAAACAATCAGTGGTGCTTTTGCTTTAAACCCTTGTGGCGACAACATAGGACAATCCTGATTTTCATAATAAGACGATTGAAATTTAGCGAACATGTCATAAAGGGGACCAACCTAATTTTTTGAAAAAATGAGTTCCAACCCCTCATAGGGAAAGCAAACATTAGTTAAAAATAGTCGTATATTTCTCAAGTGAATGGGATCAAACAAGGTGGCATCTTTGCTTTGTTGGAATTTTCTATTGGTTTGATAACCAAGAATAACATAGAGGGTCTCTCGGTAGAGCGAGCCGATTTGACACTCCAACTATATGTGTCTGTGGTAGGTAGCAAGGGGTATTCATGTAGACACCAACTTCGAAAGGCGATAGGCAAGGCTTATCTTTTTGCACAAAAAAAAATAACATGCTTAGCTTTTTACGATCCGATAGCGTCACATGGGGCACTTTCTATAGTAATCGAAGCAGTTGAATTTCTGAGTCTATCACTTGGTCAGAGGCTCCTTTCAGTGCATTATAACCACTGCGGTCTTTCACCACATACAAACTTTGTCTTGCGTTTAAAATAATTCGCTTGAGATCTTCGGCAAAGCCAAGGAGTAATTTTAAGGGTAGGAAGCCTGTAAAAGTGCCATCGGTATGAACTAGCCAGTCATTGCTACTGTAGGGACACCATCCTGCCATAGAAAACGTGTTACTTTCCTCCTCGCTATAGGATGGATATAATTTCATAAGACTAGTCATGCCCACATTTCGAGTCATATCTATGACAATATCATTTATCACATAACGTACTTCAGAAAACAGAAAAGCCAAACCATGATTCGCCAACGCAGATGTTGTGGGTGTGCTGCCATCTGCTTTCATCAATTTACCCTCAATTTGAAGGACACTTTCATGAGGTAGAGTAAAAATATCTTGATTGTTAATGATGAATTGAATCTCGTCATTGTTATTCTCCTGTTGCTTGAGGTTGATAGGAATGCATATCAATGCGCACGACGCCATCTTCCACTTGTATGGTATTTAACAATTGCAACAGCTCCTTGTTCATGATTGGGGTGTAACGTATAACCTATGCGTTGTAAGCGTTGTCGGTTTACTCGTGTCAACCGTTTCATACACGGCGGGCAACTAACCGACCTCGTAGACGTTGTTGTTGCTTTATATATAAATTACATAGCGTCTTTAAAACCAACTTGTAGGTCACAGGGGTGTTGGCGTCCAAAGCAATCAGTTGTTGGTTTCTATTCACTAAGCGTAAGGTAATATTACTAATATTACTGACACACACAGGATGATATAGAACCACTGAAGGGTTTTCACGAATAATATAGCCGCAAGGGGAGGTGACAATAAAATCATACAGGGAATGGCTTTGTTCTTGATTGGTAAATACGTCTCTAATAATATTGCAAGTCACAGAAATATGATGGTCCTCGATGAATTTCACTGGATAATCTGAATCATGGTGTTGGTGAGCTGCCAACACTATTGGTTTAAATCCTAGTAAAGGACCAATAGAATGAAGTCGTGTTTCAAAGTCAATGTTAAACGTAGAGAAAATACGACAGCGATGAGTAATCGTATTGGCAGTAAGTTCAAATTTGTGTGTCCCATCCGCAAATGGTGTGACACCCAATTGTTTTATCATCGACACGCTAATGGCTTCATGCACATCGTCTATGGTATAACCTCCAGGGGGTAGTCTCAACATATAATCATCATAATAAAATTTGGCATTAATATCCAGTTGAATATTGTAAATTCTGTTGTAACTTTCCAAAGAAATTAATCCTAGCACATAGGATTGTTCGGGATGCAATTCAATGGGCGGAAAAATCCAGGGACACTTCAGGCCCGCGACTGTGCACGGTAAAGGTCTTGGCGTTGACTTTCATAATGATGAAACTGTTGGCTTAATGCAACCTCTTATATAAAAAATGTAAACTCGAACGGCCACACTCTTGACTGTCAAAGGTTTGTTGACGATTCACATTATAGAATATCTTTACCCGGTTTCCCAAATAACGTAGCAACTCGATCGGGTGTGGTAAATTTCCATAAATGTCAAAGTATCATACTGTGGAACCTTGTTTCACATAGGCTACAAAATGGGTTCCTGGGCCTGCATTATCATCTAAATTCATCATGGCTCGTTCTTCTTTCCACGGTGCTTTGGGTAATTCATTTCGCATAAATACACCTCGAAAATGAGAAATCCTTAGTTGTTTGGCATTGCTTTTCACTTCTTCATGGGTCATGGCATGACGAGGCATGCGCTTATCAAAGATGGACATTTTTTTTTCTTAGACGGTAGGCCACTACCTTGAGGATAAAAGACTGGCTTTAAAGGATTGCCATTTCTAGCTCCCATCGCAATGGCTTCTAACGTTTTATTATGTCGCTCGCTTTCTTTGAGTTGTTGCTTGCCTTGCTCGACGGCTTTTATGGTCTTCGCTACAGCGCTGGCACCACCCAAAAGGGACCCCAAAGCAGCCAACCCTGCAAATAAAGCCGGCAAAAAACCTTCACGCTTAGCATCAGGAATGACTCGCCCACGTTTTTTCTTTCTTTCTTTCTTTCTTTTCTTTTTATCGATACATGATGCTGCGATTTCGGAGCTGTAGACAATCGACGCTTGTAAAGCTTTTTCGATAGCCACTCTTTTTAGATTTTTTAGTTTTTTTACGTTTTCACACTGGGTGTGAGGCAGATTGACTTGGTTTCCGACCTGGCTTATTTCTCTTTTTGAGATTTGTTTTTTTCATGTTCATGGCATATCTTTTTTTCACCATGCTGCTACTTGGTAAACCTCTCACAGCGAACATTCGATAACAACTAACGTAGAGAACCTTATTTCATAGCAGTATATTCCAATTCTATATAGAGAGGAAAATCATTCACCGTTTTCCCAGCTTCCTTTTCCTCAAACGTAAGCATAAGGTGAAAGGATAATTCATCTCCAACATTTACTCTTTGATGGTTGTGGGCCAACACTCTATCACCGTTTAGTTGTATTTTTAAATGTTTCTCATCAGGCATGGCATATTTAATATGAATTACACCATCATAATGCAATCTATAATTACTTAAACCGGAAGCTAGCATATAGGTAAGATCATCATTCACCAGTGGTGGTGGGGAATGGTTTCTGTCATTGTCCAGTTTTTGATTTGACAGGTACACTAAAAATACAGATGGGACAAATTTATAAAGCCTTTTCATTTGATGGGTCACATATCGTTTCGTGCAAACATCATTTTCGTCTCGAGGCTCTTGCACATCAATAATACGATGATGATTGGCTGAATAGCCCTCAGCGGTTAGTCTCGGGGCCATGTGATAGACACTTTGCACTTTGCGATCGACATAGCTTTTTGTTGCCACCTCTCGTGACTGTTTTGACAAAGAGGCGGCCGTGGCCAAGGTTACACGAGCTCGCCCAAACACGTCCATGGTGATAGACGTTAACTAACCTATCCTACTCACCGCTTGCCTATATATATATATATATATATATATATATAAACCTTATACACACAAGAAAAAACTCAGTCATCGACACAATGGAATTAATGAAACAACCCCATGCTTTGCCCGTCTCTGATTTGGTTTCAGAGCTATCACTGTCCGTGTGCGAACCTAAACGTCATGGCACCCTATTCCCATCTACCGTTCGATGTAATATGGTAAGGCCTTCGGGTTGTGGGAAGACCAATGTTTTGCTGAACATTATTACCGCGCCTCATGGCCTACGATTTCAAAATATTTATATTTATGCCAAATCCTTGTACCAGCCTCTGTACGTGTATTTGAAACAAATTATATCTTCGTTAAATAAACAAGCCACGGGCTATTTTACATTCACCTCACCTCAAGATGTCATTCAACCAGACCGCATTCAACCAGATTCCATTATAAATTTTTTATGATATTGCAACTCAACGACAGGCCATTATTCAAGAGTATTTTAGTATGGGACGCCATAAACAAGTGGATTGTTTTTATCTGGCTCAGACCTATTCCAAAATCCCCAAACAGTTGATTGGTGACAATGCCAATCCCATCGTTCTCTTCCGCCAAGACTCTAGAAATCTCTATCATATTTTTCAAGATCATGTGAATCCAGATATATCCTTCACAGCTTTCACGCAATTGTGTGCTTCGTGTTGGAACCATCATCCCCATGCCTGTTTGGTCATAAATAAACCGAGTGAACGATGTGAGGGACGTTATCGCTTGGGTTTTGATCATTTTATTTCTGTTTAAAAATTCCCAGAGTTGGACATTTCCTGTTAGTGTGTCTTTGCCTTCACCATGGCGAACGCCATAGGGTACAAGAAACATGTTCAAATCATGCAGCGTATTATTGAGGCACGAAATACGATTCGACATAAATTTCGTGAATTGCAACGTTTAAAAAACGTCAATCCTTTACCCATGATAAAACATGCTCCATCATCGGTTGATCCCATGAGGTTCAAACCTAATGCTTCTGCTGCTACTGCTGCTACCTCTCAAACCAAACCCTTAACAAGTTCAAAATTTACTCAAACAGATTCCACACGACAGGTAAAATCCTCCTCCTTTAATGTTAGTGAACAAGAACATCAAGAACATGAAGAAGAAGAAGAAGAAGATGAACAAAGTGAAAGTGAAAGCGAAAGCGTATTTAGTACTGAAAGAAAAAAACATCACCCCTTCAACAGTTTCTAAAAACAAAACAAAAATCTTCCGTCATAGTGGCAACACCGTCTTCCTCCACATCCTCTCCGTTTTCACAAGTCTTGGCAACCCCTCAAAATAAAGCTCAACTCAAAAACATTTTAATCAAACATTATGGGGCAACCCTGGAACCGTATCTGACCCTTCTATTTATTGAAGAGACAGATACCACGTATGGTGTTCGCTATGAGAATGATAGTTTTAAAACTGGGGATTCATCCATTAAATTTGCTCTTACGAAAGCTGTCATTAAAAATATCAACTATAAATTAACACCAGGTCTGTTAAAGCTGCTATTTTCTCGCACCCCCTCGACTCAAGATTTTACGTCCGAGGACCTTGATAAATATAAATCCATTTTATTAGGCACCGACGCTCACAAAAGAAACTATAAATCCTCTCAGCAGGTCAATGACAATATATCCCAAAAATATAAAACCATCATTGCAAACATATTTGGTAAGCAGAAACATCACTCTGCCTCTGGTGTAAGGTTTAAGAAATTAAAACCCTACCTAGATATAACCTTTTGGAATAATCCCAATCAGTTAGTAGAGCACTTATACTTGCTTCATGCATCAAAACAAGCTGGACACACTGGACATGAGGCAGAAATTGCCCACATTGAACAACAACTCCGAGATGCTAAAATTATCTTATAAGCCATCCCCCATCAAAGTGGGCATTGCTCATGAATTGCATAAACCAGCCCGACGCAATTATGAACGTCGTAGTGTCATTTCCAAAGGAATCGATGAACTTTGGCAGGCAGACCTGGTTGAAATGATACCTTATTCTAACGTTAACGATGGTGTACGCCATATATTGACCGTCATTGATGTCTATTCCAAAATGGCTTTTGTTCAAGCAGTAAAAAAATAAAACTGGTGTCTTAGTCACAAAGGCCTTTCAACATATTATTGAGCAATCAAAGCGTCAACCTCACTTGTTACAAACCGAACAGGGGAAAGAATTTTTCAACAAGGATTTCTCCAGTTTTCTCAAATCTAAGGATATTCACCATTATACCACCTATAGCAATCTCAAAGCTAGCGTAGTTGATCGCTTCAATCGAACATTAAAAAGTTATATATGGAAAGAGTTTACAATACATGGTTCCTATCGATGGATAGACTGGTTACCTCAACTTGTGTCACGCTACAACAACACCATTCATTCCACCATCGGCATGAATCCTCTCCTCGTCACCAAGAACCTACCCAGACTCAATAGACTGTCTAATCCTATAAAAAGGGTAGACCCAAGGCGACATCGCCTTAAAATTGGAGATTTTGTTCGCATCAGTAAACATAGAAGTGTGTTTTCAAAATCGTATACTCCACAATGTTCAACAAAAATTTTTAAAATTCGCCAAGTCAAGCTAGGTCAACCAGTGACGTATCTCTTAGAAGATCAGAGTGGTCAACCCATTCAGGGACGATTCTATTATGAAGAAATGCAAAAAACATTATATCCCAATGATTATCTCATTGAACGGGTAATTAAAGTCAAAGGTGCAAAATATTTTGTTAAGTGGTAAGGGTTTCCTTCCACGTATAATTCATGGGTCAATAAACATAATTTTTTGTAATAAATCGCTATTTATTTATTTATTTATTTATTTAGAAAAAAATCCATTTCCAAAAAGATGTATCACATGACCTTTCATTAATCCCACCCGTTTGTTTATTACATGTCCAATAACCTCTTTGTTCAAGCCCATGCCAATCTTTAATCAAGATGTTATACACCCACCCATCGTTTCAAACTTTGCGTTGCATGATGAGTCCATAACGAACCAAGGCTATGACATACACAGTATAAAGCTGCACACTGTATAATGACACCTGCCTCTTATCTCTCTGCTGCGAGGCACGTACGATGATAAGACCACTGTCTGTCTGGCTCGCCGTGGGTCAGTCTCAATGCTTTCAATTCTCATTTCATCAAGCAAGTCCGCTCTCTGCGTGTGAGCCCAGGCAAGCCATGTCAAATAATAATAATAATGCATAGGTGTTTTACCAACATCATAGCGCTTAACATAGCGTGACTTCAAATTTGGTTTCTTACTTTTTCCCCGTTTTCCTCAACGATCTCGAAAAAAAATGATGGAAACCATGATTTCAGCTTTTCCATACCTACTTTCCCGTAAAGAGAAAAACGACACAAATACATCAACATGCCCGTCATAAAAATCGCCTCATTCGTTTTCCAAATAACGCAAAAATTAACAAAAACAACTTTTCCATAAAAAAATCATGTTTCCAGCTTTTTACCTTTTCCGTACCTACATCTCCGTAAAGAGGACAATGAGACGAAAAAATACTATCACGCACGTCATCATCACGTTTTCAGTTTTTGCAATATTAGGGAAAATCACAAAAAACCATTTTTGACTAAAAAAACATGTTTCCAGCATTTTACATTTTCCGTACCTACATCTCCGTAAAGAGGACAATGAGACGAAAAAAATACTATCACGCACGTCATCATCACGTTTTCCGTTTTCCAAAAATCAGCAAAAATGTGAAAAACGCATTTTTAGACCCAAAACCCTATGTTCAGCTTTTCTACACCTACATTCCCGTAAAGAGCGCAACGAGACGAAAAAAAACCAAATCCAAGCACGCCCTCCTAGCATGACTCCTTCCATTCCAAGGTCGCAGGGGCTCACAACTTCCTAAGTAACACAACCTACAACTTAGCACGATTTTAGAGTGGACATAAAACGTCCATAGGGAAAGAAAGTTCACCACAAATCCTAGGACACCCCATATGTTCAAATCCAACCATGGGTTTAGGAAATATTAAAAGCGAATGACCTATTAGTTTTGGTCCTTCAATTAAATAACACAAGCTATAGGAAAAGAGGGGGCATTACTGCAAGTGCTAGGACACCCCATATGTATAAATCCCATTATTGGTTCGCGAGATATTAAAAGCGCATTACCTTTTAGTTTTGGTCTTTTAATTAAATAAAGATATTATAGGAAAGTATGGGGCATTTCTACGAGTGCTAGGACACCCTGTATGTTCAAATCCCATGATTGGTTAGCGAGATATCAGGTTCGGGGCAAATATGAGGAGGGTTCAATAAGTTAGTAGACAGCTTTCCCCTCATCCCACTACTCATGTAAGTACAACAAGGAGACCATCGCAAATGGTCTCGAAAGGGATCGTCCCCTTCTTCCAGTGCGAAATTTCAACTCTATAAACACACACCGTACAACATCTTCTCGGTTCAAGTAATAGAAACCAGCTGCAGCAAGTTTAAGTGCTGACAAAAAGCGTACAGGCCAAGAATCAAATGTCAACCAACGATCGTTTTCTGATTTTAAATTTAACCCAGGTGGTAAACCCACTTGCTCACTTCTTGTATTTGCTATTAAGGCCATGTGTTATAATAAAATTTTAACGTTACAGAAGAGCACAGAGTACTTTAAAGCATAATGTATGCTTGTTCAGTGTCTGTTCATTACATTAGTGGCGCATTACCACGCCTAAAAACAAAGAAAATAACCAATCAATCAATCAGTACTTGTAAATAAAACTTTAACGTTTAATTAGCATTAAAACATCAAAACACCATTCAAAAATTAAGTTGTATCTCACCATTAACAGTAACCCGTCAACTTAAATTTTTAATAAAATGGCAGTCATTCACATCCCCCTTTTACCAATATATATAAACAAAAATGAATATCATGCCGTTTTGGTTCTTTTATAGCATAAAGAGGATTCATCATTTTATCACTGTTAAGGGTTATAAACCAACAAGAATAGTCCAGTTTATCTTGTTCAAACCTATGGATATTAGTTAAGTCCATAAGGAATAACATGTCAGTGGAATTTAAATTTTTGTTAAAAAAATCAAACATGGTCTTATACTTTTTTAGATTGACATGCATTACGGTCTTGTGCCGGTTGTCAATACACAACCATTAACTAAGAAAGCAGTCATGTACAGGTAATGCATTTTGTCTAGGGGTTTGAATAGTACATAGTAAAATGGGATAGCATTTTAAGTTGGTCTTACCTGAATTTTGAATAATTCACTGCCTGGCTATAGTTCCATTCTAGAGTGTCTCGGGTTTTCTGTGACTGTAGAGGCAGAGCTTTTCTTTCCAACTTTCTAAAAATAAATAAAATAACCCGCCATAAATACCTAAATTCAAGTTAATAATGCATTTGGTAAAAAAAAAAAATATCAAACAAAAATCAAACAGGTTATTAAAAATGAAATCTCACCTTGACTTGTAATGTCTTGCTGTTTCCTTCTCGTGGGCTCAAGGGTGTAATGGTCTCTCTCTCAGACATAACAGGTATATAGGTTATCTGCAAACAACCCACGACTATTTCACGTATTTTCCACCAACACCAAAACTGTTAAACAAGACCAAGTGTTTCACACAACGCTGTAGCGTGTTCAAAGGTGGCCACAAAAGTGCGAGTGGAAAAGTTAACGACGTGTCTTTATATCACATCGCATGTATAAGCATTGTTTCCCCGTGCTTTTAGCATCCTGTTATCATACACATGTAGGTCTAACGTACAAGGTCAACACCTGCGTCGGGTCATGTTTCACATTAACTTGCATTTTCTCACGTACGAACCAAACAGGATGTGACTTGCTAGCTTGCACGATGTTTCACAAGGGTCGGCAATGATGTCATCTCATACGTGTTCCCATGTATATCGCCACTTTCCTTTTCATATCGTTATCAGGTCATACTAGGGACTGGCGTGCAACGTCTGCCGCTGGCTATCGGCTACCGGCTAAAATAGTTAGACTACCCATCATGGATTTTAAAAAAATATCAAAAAAAGTGCAGTTAGGCCCTTTGTCAAAAATACATTCAAAACAAGATGTTCAGTAAAGAACATATAGCCTACTTTGTCCTAAATGCATGGGTATTGTTATAACTCTTTATCCTTTTCAAGGAGTATAATTGAATGTTGGTTGTAGTAGCTTGTTGAAATACAACGTGCTATAGGGATATTAAACATGAATATGAGGTGCCCTTTGCTAGTGCTACCTCTGTAAAAAATTTCATTCAATTCGGTTTCACCATGTTTGAATTGATATGGGGAATGGATTTGCACACATACATGGCCGCTATTTGCAAACTATTGGGCTGATGATCTTGTAGTCAGTCATAAAATGCTTTCCACAAAAAGGCATGTTGTTGCAAAATCTGGTAGAGATCAAATTATTAGGATGGTCGTAATTTGATTTAAGCTTTTAACATTTGGGTGGCCGTCATTCCGTTTCCGTCAATATGGCGGCGATATAAAACATGACACTGATGTGCCCTTAGCTAGTGCTACCTCTGTACCAAATTTCGTTCAATTCGGTTTCACCGTGTTTGAATTGATAGGGGGAATCGATGTGCACACACACTTGGCCACCATCTTCAAACTATTGGGCTGATGATCTTACAGTTTGGTCAGAATATGCTTCCCACTTAAAGATATGTTGTTGCAAAATTTGGTAGAGACTAGATTATTAGGTTGGTCGTAATTACATTTTAGCTTTTAACATTTGGGTGGCCGCGATTACGTTTCCGTCAAGATGGCGGTGATATAAAACATGACACTGAGGTGCCCTTTGCTAGTGCTACCACTGTACCAAATTTCGTTCCATTCGGTTTCACCGTGTTCGAATTGATAGGGGGAATCGATTTTCACACAAAGATGGCCGCCATCCGCAAAATATTAGGCTAATGTCCTATTAGTTTGGTCAAAGGATGCTCCCTCCATAAAGGTATGAAATGAATGAAAATCCACAGACTGCTTCCAGTCTCCGACCGGGTCAGGAATGGAATGAATGAAGCCCCCATCTTGCGGCGAGGATATGAACTGTGCCGGCTGCCGAGGCCTGACGCACTCCTCTGGGGCAATGATTAAATGAATGACGGATGAAATGAAAATGATAGATAGATAGATTTTTATTAATTCCATTTGATCAAATACATGCATTCAATACATTTTTGATATAGGACACGTCAGAATTTACATCTATAAAATAAAAGAACTAACAGGTATATATTACTAATATTAAAACTATTTAACTTATTATAATAGCAAATCTTAATAGATACAATCTTATTGCACAACTATTTACACCACACTCTATTATCATAATATGAAAATTTAATTCTATAAATACAACAACAAACAACTAGGTATTACAATTAAATTAAAAAGTAAAATATAATTATAGATTTCATCGCTCCTATACGCTAAGATATTCAACTACTGATTAAAAACAATGGCACTGCAGATAAGCTTTCAACATTCTATCAAAGGTTTTTATTTTTGGGGCCAGTTTTATATACTGGGATAGTTTATTGTATAATTTAACTCCAGTGTGAAAAGTTCCTTTTTGATATATGCTTGTGTGTGTGTGTGTGTGTGTGTGTGTGTGCGCGCGCGCGCGTGTGTGTGTGTGTGTGTGTGTATGTGTGTGTGTGTGTGTGTGTGTGTGTGTGAAATATGAATGTTTTGATTTTGTCTTGTGTTATGCCTATGAACATCATTGTTTGTTTTAAGAAAAACATCTTTATTCATTAAATTCTTTTTTAAAAAACATAATACTTTCAAAGATATATATGCAGGGCAGTGGGAGAATGTTTAAACCTTTAAACAGAGGTCTACATGATTCTCTAGAGTTTACATTTGCATTAATTCTAATCACCCTCTTTTGTATCCTAAACGTGCTTAGTACATCTGGCGACATACCCCAAAATATGATCCCATATCTTACGTATGAATGGAAATAAGCAAAATAAGTATTTCTTAATGTGTGCATGCTAGTGCATGTTTTCAAAATACGTAACGCAAAGCACATCGAGTTCAGTTTAGTATTCAGATATTGTATATGTTTATTCCATTTCAAGACTTGTTGTATCCATAGTCCTAAAAACTTTGTTTCTGATTTATTTTCTATTTGATGACCATTTAATGTTATATTGGGTTTCGCAGGATTCCTATTCTGTATAGTGTGGAAATTTAGACATGCTGTTTTTTATAGTTTATTATGAGGCGATTATCTTGTGACCATTTGGTTAACTCTCCTGTAATGGAGTCAGCAGACTGCTGTATGACCTGTTTAGTTTCACCTTTTATTACGAGTGTTGTATCGTCCGCAAACAAAATTTCCTTATGTGAATGAACGTTCTGTCTTATATCATTGATATATAGAAGAAAGAGTAGTGGGCCCAAAACCGATCCCTGGGGTACTCCAAATTCAATAATTCCCTCATTGGACAATGTTTCATTAAGTAATTTGCTTCCATCATCCTTGTGTCTCAAGCTTACTATTTGTTTACGCCTTGTTAAGTAAGACTCTATCCATTTATTAGCTAGACCTCTAATACCATATTGATTTAGTTTGGTAAGGAGGATTTTATGGTCAACAACATCAAATGATTTCGATAAATCCAAGAATAGGCCAGTTACATGTTCCTTATTGTCAATTAATTTCAGTATGCAATTACTACATTCGTAAATTGCTGTCTGTGTAGATTTTTCCGTTCTGAATCCATGTTGTGAGTTTGATAATATTTTATTTTTTTCTATGAAACTTATCAGTCTCTTATACATAATTTTTTCCACAATTTTTGCAATACCAGTTGGTAAGGTAATAGGACGATAGTTATCTAATTCATCTGTTGAACCGTTTTTGTGCACTGGAATTACTTTTGATAACTTCAAAATATCCGGGTAAGTTCCTGAGAGAATTGAACTGTTTATTAAGTGCGTAAGTGGATTTATTATATTTTCTGCACATTTCTTTAAAATTGCATCAGGGATGCCATCAATGCCAGCACAGAATTTATTTTTTAGCTCTTTTATAACTATTCTTACCTCTTCACTTGTGACATGATTTATAAATAAAGAATCACTGCATATCTTTATTTTATTATTAGAATTTAGTGTATTTACCTGTGATTTATTTAATAATTTTTGTGGAATTTCCAGAAAATAGTCATTAAAAGTGTTTGCTATTTCCTCTGGATTATTAATCACTTTATTATTTCTGGTCAGTGTAATGTTCCTTTGTATTTTAGCAGATTTTCCAGTTTCTTTCTTTATCACGGACCACATAGCCCTGTTTTTATTACATGATTGGGAAATAAAATTATCATTATGCATTTTCTTTGCTAGTCTTATTACCTTATTTAATATGCTAGTGTATTTTTTGTAGTATAAATTGAATTCAGGTGTTGTGTGGTATTGTTTATATAATTTGTGTAGAAATTTCTTTCTTTGACATGAATTTATAATCCCTGTTGTTATCCAATTGCTAGTTTTATTATTTTGAACAGTTCTTCGTTTAAAGGGGAATGCTATTTCAAAATAGTGTTTTAGGGTACTGTTAAATGCATTAAATTTATCATTTACATTTTCTAGTTCATACATTTCTGACCATGTTTCCTTATTTAATAAGTCATTGAAATATGTAACATTTGATTCAGTGAATGACCTGCACTTTGATTTTACTCCATTATCATTATTATTGATTGTTTCGGATACTTCAAAACTCAGTATTTGTCCATGGTGGTCACTAAAACCCGGACAATAGACTTCTATTGAATGGTGATATTTATCTGTATTTATAAAAATACAGTGGAGAGTGTTGCTGGAATGACATTTTGACAGGGAAAACCGGAGCACCCGGAGAAAAACCTGTCTGCCTCAGTTCTGTCCAGCACAGATCTCACATGGAGTGACCGGGATTTGAACTACGGACCCAGAGGTGAGAAGCCGGCGTGCTGCCGCCTAAGCCACGGAGGCTAACCCATAAAGGTATGTTGTTGCAAAATTTGGTAGAGATCGGATGATTAGGTTAATCGTAATTTGATTTAAGCTTTGAACATTTGTGTGGCCGCCATTACGTTTCCGTCAAGATGGTGGCGATATAAAACATGACTCTGAGGTGCCCTTTGCTAGTACTACCTCTGTACCAAATTTCGTTCCATTCGGTTTCACCGTGTTCGAATTAATAGGGGGAATCTATTATCACACAAAGATGGCCGCCATCCGCAAACTATTGGGCTAATGACCTATTAATTTGGTCAAAGGATGCATCCTCCATAAAGGTATGTTGTTGCAAAATTTGGTAGAGATCGGATAATTAGGTTAGTCGTAATTTGATTTAAGCTTTGAACATTTGTGTGGCCGCCATTACGTTTCCGTCAAGATGGCGGCGATATAAAACATGACACTGAGGTGCCCTTTGCTAGTACTACCTCTGTACCAAATTTCGTTCCATTCGGTTTCACCGTGTTCGAATTAATAGGGGGAATCGATTTTCACACAAAGATGGCCGCCATCCGCAAACTATTAAGCTGATGACCTATTAGTTTTGTCAAAGGATGCTCCCCCCATAAAGGTATGCTTTTGCAAAATTTGGTAGAGATCGGATGATTAGGTTAGTCGTAATTTGATTTAAGCTTTGAACATTTGTGTGGCCGCCATTACGTTTCCGTCAAGATGGTGGTGATATAAAACATGACACTGAGGTGTCCTTTGCTAGTGCTACCTTTGTACCAAATTTCGTTCAATTCGCGTTCACCGTGTTCGAATTGATACGGGGGGGGACAGACATTCAGAGTACACACACTCACACACACACACAGACTCTCTCACACACACACAGACTCTCTCACACACACACATACACACACACAGACAGACACACTTTTTTTCGCCCTGTGTTGATCTCATAAGTCTACTTTCATATTTTGCAAAAATCGAATGTAGGCTAAAAAGGGGCGTCATCCCAAGTCCTACAATACCTTACACAAGTCCCTAGCCTTATTGGTTCGCGAGATATTAACAAAAGTGCAGTTAGGCCCTGTGTCAAAATTTAAAAATACATTCAAAAAGTGGGCATCTGCCCGAGTCCAACGATACCTCGCAAGTCAAAATCCCATCATGGGTTCAGGAAATATCAGCAAAGGTGTAGTTAGGCGCTTTATCAAATACAGTAGGTTTGGTTAAGTCGAGTAGACTAGGTTAGCTTGATTAGGATAGGCTAAGTTAAGCCATGCTCACCAGATTTATTTGAAAATAGCGCCATGTACGTCGTTGCGCGCCGCCGCCATCTTGAGCGGAGGGATGTGGAGTGTGGGGATATTAAAACTGTTAAAGAATCACTACTGCGCAGTTTTTGGTTTGTGGGTAGAGGGGGTATAGACCTTTCAGTTATGTCCAACAAACTTTTTTTGTAAGACTTATAGTTTCCAAAATATAGCCAATTAAAAATTCGACTTTTTTCACACAAAAATCGTGAAAATAAAAAGTTTTGTTCTAACGATAAAGGACATAAATACCTTTCGTTTAAACCATTGCACAACGTTGGTTTTCAAAATATCGCCTATTTTCAATAACAACAAAACATTTTTTTTAATATAACAAGTCATCCATAGCAAAGAGGGCGTCACCCCAAGTCCTACGACATGTCGCATGTTAAAATCCAACCATGGGTTCACCACATATTAATTATTTAACATGGACGCCACCCGAGCAGCGCCGGGTGAGCTTAAACCCCTCTTGGTCCCCTACTCTTATGCAGTGTTGTATAGCGTTAAATTTCCTACAATTTTGACTGTTCAAACATGTTTGTATGTCAATTCGTTACCGAGATATGGCACTTCGACAAATGTCATTTTTCAAAATTCGCTAAAAAAATGCCCAAAAATGCAGACTTTCACCTTATTTCATCGGTTATACCAGAATTATGATGAAATGTTGTTGTAATTATGGTTCCTGGATGCAATCACCAACTTTGAAACCCCCCACCCCCCCACCCCAGCCCCACTCCCCCCTCCCTTACCCCACCCAACCCCAATTCACAAAAGCTAATTTTCTTCTGTGATGAAAGCCAACCATATTGGTTGGTTGGTTCCTTAGTTTAGGGGCTGCGACAACGCGGTCATATAGAATCTGTCTGATAACCGGCCAACCATATTCATATCATGTTGTTATTGATATTAGTTACTTTTCGGATCGACCTCCCCCCTCTCCTCCCCCCCCCCCCCCATTACATAATTAGATGGACATTGGGCATGCTGTGTCTTCAAAGCATTTGTGAACAAATAGAATTGTTCGAACAAATAGAATTGTTCGCTGATGTTCGTTCAGAGACATCTGAACAGCATGTGGACATGAGACCAGCCCGAGTAGTGAGAGACAACATGTACAGTGGGAAACTGCGCGCATGGTTCACTGAACACCCCCCATTCCTTCACATCCCGGAGATAGTTTCTCTGAGCACAGGGAGCATTGGTCATGGTGAAGTGAACTGTCACTTAGCACAAGAGATAGGCATATCATGCATGAAGAAAGTGGTGGTGGGGATTTTGAAGAATTGAAACTGAAACGGAAGGATATAATCGTGACTCTCGCTTCCGTTTCCCGCTGGTTGAAAATTGCTGGTAAAAAATTAACTGTCAATCCCCTCACTCTCTTCCATCGTGTCTGCATTGTCAAAAAATCTGAAGACGATCTTAAAGAACTCTTGAAGTTTGAACTCGCACCCTTCCCTATGTCACTCTTCACTGGGGAGGGAATGCGCAAGGGAACGAAGTCTGCAATGTTCTCACTCTTCACTCACATAGAGGAAGTCAACCTTGGCAACAGAAAATGTAACGTGATTGATGGAGGATACCTGTTACATAAAGTGTTGTGGAACAAAACTCCCACAACCACATTCGAGATGCTGTGCTCTAGGTACATCAACTACGTGCAGAGACACTTTGGTAGCACCGGGTGAGTTAGCCGTGGTTGTTACGGCGTGGCTGCAGGCAGTTGCTCACATCCGGGAGGCGAGGAGGTTCGAATCCCCCCGCCGGCAACCTTGAAGATGGTTTTCTGTGGTTTCCCATCTTCCTTCCAGGCAAATGCCGGGGTTTGTCCGTAACTATAGGCCACAGCCGCTACCTTCCAATTCCTAGTCCTTACAATCACACTTTCCTCCCCCCAGACAACACCCCACACGCGATGGTACTTATAGCTCACCCCATGGGTGTCCGTATAGAAGCAGTTACTAACTCTGGCGAGCCGAACATGTCCTCGGACACTCCCGGCACTAAATGCCATACTCTAAAAATACTTTGGTAGCAATGTGTTTCATGGATACCCTACTAACACCGGCTATCAAAGCACAAAAGCCGCAGAACGAGCTCGCCGTTCTGCAGTTCTGCATTACAATCAGCAACCAAAGTCGTGTTCTCCTCATCTACCAAGGTGACCACAGCACAAGGAAAGTTCTTGGCAAAACGATCACAATAAGAGCGCATTCATTTCGATGTTGATGACACGAATGGCGGATGCTAGCATCGAAGTGAAGCAGGCATATGACTACGCCGACGTGTTGATCATCAACACCGCCGTATCCAAGGCCAGCGAATTCGACAGCGCCATCATTACTGCTGAAGATGTGGACATACTTATTCTGTTGACAGCATTAGGTATGTCCACAAAGAACATCTATCTTCAGAAAAGTGGAAGAGGCAGTGGTCCCAGTGTCCTCTACTGGCCAAGTTCCTGCTCCTTATCCCCATACTTTTCCTCCACGCAGTGAGTGGTTGTGATACCAAGTCAGTACCGCATTAATTGGGGAAGAACAAAATTTGCAGCACCTATATGAAGAATACCTCCCTCTCTGCAGCAGTGGCTCCGTTTCTCACACCAAACGCTAGTCCTCAGCAGATCAGCGATGCTGGAAAAAAGTTCCTGGTAGGAGTTTATGAAGGCGACATTGACAATGGCAACCTCGACGACCTGCGGTGGAGATTATTCATACGATCAGTGACGAAGACTAAATTGCAATTAGCCCGCCTACCACCAACAAGGGACGCTGCCAAGTACCACTCCCTCCGCACGTACCAGCAAATACAGACATGGTTAGGCAATGAACTTCTCCCATCAGTTAGGGGCTGGAGCCTAACCATGCGAGGAGTACTACCAATCCCCACAACCAGAAATGCTGCGCCGGATAACATCCTCCAGATTGTTTCCTGCAAGTGCAGCAAAGGCTTGTAGCACCGGAGCTTGCACCGGAGCTTGCAGCTGCAAGAAAGCAGGTCTTAGGTACTCAGCAATGTGCAAGCATTGCACAGGCCACTCCTGCGAAAATGCCCCCCTCCCCAACTGATTTGAACGAGGAGGACTCACCAGACATAGTCGACGAATACGTCAACGGCGAGGACGTCATTAATAGCCTGATCACTCAGGAGGTCGACGAGCACTTAGAAGCAGAACCAATGGCTAAGGAATCCCGACAGGAACTGTAATGAGTACAAATGAGTACCTACTATGAGATGTACATGTATATATGAGTACCTTTAAATAATAATATCTTTATTCCATATAATGTATGCCTTGTGAATACCTTAATATTATTAATTACATTAATTCTTTATACGAAAATATTTCGTCTTTTTTACCTGCCCTGGGATAATTATGTAGTGGAAGGGGGGAGGGAGGAGGTCGATCCGAAAAGTAACTAATATCAATAACAACATGATGTGAATATGGTTGGCTTTCATCAGAGAAGAAAAAAATTATCTTTTGTGAATTGGGGTTAAGTGAGGGAAGGGGGAGCGGTGTAGGGTGGGGAGTGGGGGTTTCCAAAGTTGGTGATTGTAACCAGGAACCATAATTACAACAACATTTCATCATAATTTGGGTATAACAGAAAAAATAAGGTGGAATTAGTTGAAACCCGTCAAAACATGACGGTCAAAGGGAAAATATTTACTGAAGAATCTCCTTATATAGGCCTAATGTACATTCTTGGTCGATTATTTTTTGGCTCTATTGAAATTATAAGGGCGTCAAATGATTGCACTCTTGACATTGCAAAATACTGCTGGCAATTACTGAAAAATTGATGTGGCAAATTGAGACCTGTACGTTCCAGAGTTTCCCCTTGAGCATTATTGATTGTGATTGAGTATGCCAAACGAATTGGAAAATATTGCCTCTTAAAAGAAAATTATAATGTTATATTGGATGGTATTAAATCAAGTCGAAGGATTAGACTTCTCTGTCTAATTTTAACTGCACTTATTATTTCCAAATCCAAGCAATATGGTTGCATTTAGGAGCCCCTGGGAAACCTTCAGATTTCTAATCAGCATAACTATGGGTCAAGCGTTTAGAGTATGGGGAGGCAAATCTTTTAATTCCAAGGAATTCAAGAACTCTGAGGAGTCTAATACAACAGGCCGCAAACCGTCGCTTATAATTTTGGAATATAACGAAGAAATGTGATGATGTGCCAAACATGACGGTCATTGGGAAAATATTTACTATAGGACTTTCTTATATGCATTCTCTGTATGATTACAGAGAAAGATCGACTTTGCAACATATAACTGGCCATGACTGAAAACTTGCGTTACGATACGTTTGCGTTAACCTTTTTCCCATCCGGTTGTCTTTTCCCACGGAGTAAGCGAGGGATCCCACATCTACCGCCACTAAAGGCAGTGTCCTGGAGCTTGTGACTGAGTCGGGGATACAACTCGGGTTGTGATCAGCACTACGCCCATGCGGCCTCGCCTGCAAAGCGATCAGGGGCCTGATGAAGGGATGGGAAGAGCGGGAGGGTTAGGCAAGGAAGTGGGAAGGAGGCAGCCGTGGCTTTACGGTAGGTACCATCCCGGCATTTTCCCGAAGACGAAGTGGGAAACCACGGAAAACCACTTCGAGGATGGCTGAGGTGGGAACTGAACCCCCTCTACTCATTTTGACCACCCGAGGCAGAGTATACCCCGTTCCAGTCCTCATACCACTTTTCAAAGTTCGTGGCAGAGCCGGGAATCGAACTCAGGACGGGGCGGAAGCTAACCATGCTGACCACTACGCTACAGAGGCGAGCTACGGAGGCAACGACTGAAAACTTGATGAGGCAAATAGTGACCTACACGTTCCAGAGTTCCCCCTTCTGCTTTATTGATTGTGATAAGGTATGGCAAGCGATTGGAAATTGGTGCTCTAAACGAAAATGGAAGTGTGTTATCGGATGGTGTTAAATAAAGTCGAAGGATTAGAACTCTCTGCCCAATATTATCTGCACTTATTATTTCCAAATCCAAGCAATTCTCATGCATAATTCTTATAATTAATCTGGCACCATTCAGGAGCTCTTGGGAAATGTTCAGATTCCTAAGGAGCATAACTGCGGCTCGAACATTAGGAGTATGAATATGTGGAAGCAAAATTCCGAGGAATTCAAGAATTCTGTAAGAAGTATCTGGCTTTCATAGTCATTGTTTAATCTGTAACAGTGGTGTATACTTGGTTTTAAATATATATATGGCAACGTCAATCGCGCCGAATTCTTTAGTTTACTGGAATGCTAAGCGTAAAATATGTTTTGTCAATGGAATAGCAATACCAAGAAATAACAAGATGTTCAGTAAAGAACATATAGCCTACTTTCTCCTAAATGTATGAGTATAGTTATAACTCTTTGTTATTATCAAAGAGTATAATAGAACTATTCTTTGTTGAAGACCTTAGAAACGATTTACCTCTACCAAACGCCACAACCTAGATAAAAACTGCTACCATCATTGTAGAAAGAAAGATAAGAAGTATATCAAGAATGTTATGGATCTGGAGACATAATCGACCGGACTGGCTGCGTGGCTCAGCGGTAACGTTCTCGCTTGCTGGGCCCTAGGTTGCAGGTTCGTATCCTAGCGCAGTCAGCTGGCATTTGAGGGTGCACAAATGCGAGGGAGCCGTGTCAGTACATTTACTGGCACGTTAAAGATCCCCTTCGGGCCAAAATTCCGGCACCCCGGTGTCTCTAAAAGCAGCAGTAGTTAAAAGGGATGTAAAACCAATAACATTATTATTATTATTATTATTATTATTATTATTATTATTATTATTATTATTACATATACGATCCGTCGTGGGCAACATCCAACTTTGAGTTGAGGCATGTCTTTACACGTCTGGTTGTGCATGGCTTTCACAACCCTAATTGAATTAACAAATCTTTCCATGACCCTACAGAGACGTGTGTATACAAACTATGTGGTTATTTTCGATTGCTATTTGCCTGAAATAAAAGTTGAATTCAGTTACTATGTGAAATCGTTTTGTTCTTTACTTCAAATAACATTTTCAAATAACGCAAAATAGGCTGTTACAAACCCTTTAAAATAAAAAGTAAAAATGTATCGTAGTATCATCTTGTCATTCTTCAAATTCGATGCGCATAGAATGCCAATGGAATAGTAATCAATGGAGCCCCACGTAGACTAGTCTTGACATCTAGTGGTGAAATATCGAACAATATAATCCTAACAGAGCGAGTGCATTCTAGCGGCCAGAAGAAGAAACTTTCAATAAAATCTGGAAGTTAATAAGTTACCTTTTTGGCAGCTAGATGTCTCGAGTAAATCTGCTGGCGAATTATGTTTTAATTAAATATATATTTTACACCATAATATGCACAATATAACGCTTAATTTTAAAACATCTGAGACATTACAAAACAATAAACATATAACATTTCAAGCAAAAAACCTAGCTTTGATCGGGTTTGAACCATAGGCATTTGAGCGATAGACTAACGCTCTACCACTGAGCTAATTGTTTCAACGAATATCGTTCTATATAAAATGACTTACATAGAACTTGTTAGCAAATAATGATTTATACTAAACGATTTCATCACTGGAGTATATTATTTATATATAAAGCATTTCATACAAATTTTATTTATTTTGTATCAGTACGCTATATTTGCATGCAATACTCAAATTAGTGAAATATAAGTCAGGCACAAGATATCCGCTGCCATCTTGTCTTATTACTGAATCAGCTCAGCTTTTTAAAATCACGTCTGCACTATAGTATTACAAAATAAACTTTTAATTTCGAACGTGCCTCTTCCTTTAGAACAGTTAAAACGATTCTCGGCTCGATAATCGGAACTGGTGGGTCCCATGATATGGATTATAAAGTTTGCATAATTCGCACGGCCGCCATCCTGAAATGGTATGGCGGACGACCTTGTAGTTTGGTCACAAGACGCATCCTATACGAAGGTATGTTGTTACCAAATTTGGTAGAGATCGGATGATTTGGTTAGTCGTTATTTGATTTTATGTTTTGAACGTTTGAGTGGCCGCCATTCAGTTTTAGTAAAGATGGCGGCGATATAAAACATGACACTGAGGTGTCCTTTGCTAGTGCTACCTTTGTACCAAATTTCGTTCAATTCGCATTCACCGTGTTCGAATTGATAGGGGGGGGGGACAGACATTCAGAGTACACACACTCACACACACACAGACACACACACACACACACAGACTCACACACACACATATACACACACACACACACACAGACTCACACACACACATACACACACACAGACAGACACACTTTTTTCGCCCTGTGTTGATCTCATAAGTCTACTTTCATTTTTTACAAAAATCGAAAGTAGGCTAAAAATACGGAAATACAAAAAAGTGTCGGATGTGGGACTCGAACAGCTCCCATTGCGCGATGCATAAATTAAGAGTTTTTGACGATACGACCTGAGCTACCGAACCACTGGTAAAATTACGCAATATTAAGTTAGTTAAACAACATAGGCCCTACACACTGAACTGTCAGTATACATATTTCAACATTTTCCGTCGTATACAATTGTATTCCAGTATAAATCGTGGGAACGTCATAATTAATGTTCCCTTCCTTTTTTTTTATTGTGTTTACCCTCCAGGGTGGTGGCTCCCAGGGACTCAGCGAGGGAACTCACCCCTACCGCCTATCCAGGCAGTGTCCTAGAGCTGGAAACATCTAATCGGAAGGGATACAACTGGTGAGGTGGGATTAGCACCTCGCCCAGGCGGCCTCACCTGCAAAGCGAACAGTGGCCTCATGAGGGAAGGGAGGGGAAGATTGGGATGGATAGGCAAGGAAGAGGGAAGGAGGCGGCCGTGGCCTTACGGTAGGGACCATCCCGGCATTTGCCCGAAGACGAAGTGGGAAACCACGGAAAACCACTTCGAGGATGGCTGAGGGGGAATCGAACCCCCTCTACTCATTTGGGCCACCCGAGGCTGAGTAGACCCCGTTCCAGTCCTCGTACCACTTTTCAAATTTCGTGGCAGAGCCGGGAATCGAACACAGGACCTCCGGGACGGCAGCTAACCATGCTGACCTCTACGCTACGGAGGCGACTCCCTTCCTTTATACTTCTTATAAATAACTATCAAATTGAAACGCGATACACTTGTAACCGCCATGACTGTCATGAGGCAAGGTGATTGTACGCATGCGTGAGGGTCAAGAATTCTGCAATTTTCTATATTCATTTAAAAATATGTCGCCTCCGTAGCGTAGCAGTCAGCATGGTTAGCTGCCACCCCGGAGGTCCTGGGTTCGATTCCCGGCTCTGCCACGAAATTTGAAAAGTGGTACGAGGACTGGTACGGGGTCTACTCAGCCTCGGGTGGCCCAAATGAGTAGAGGGGGTTCGATTCCCCCTCAGCCATCCTCGAAGTGGTTTTCCGTGGTTTCCCACTTCGTCTTCGGGCAAATGCCGGGATGGTACCTTCTTCAAGGCCACGGCCGCCTCCTTCCCTCTTCCTTGCCTGTCCATCCTACCCATCCCTTACCTCCCCTCATGAGGCCCCTGTTCGCTTTGCAGGTGAGGCCGCCTGGGCGAGGTGCCAATCCCACCTCACCAGTTGTATCCCTTCAGATTCGATGTTCCCAGCTCTAGGACACTGCCCGTAGAGGCGGTAGTGGTGAGTTCCCTCGCTGAGTCCGTGGGTTCCACCAACTTGGAGGGTAAACGACTAAAAAATAAATTTAAAAAATATACGAATTCCTTAGTTTACGGGAATGCTAAGAGTTAAATATGTTTTGACAATGGAATAGCAATACCAAGATATAAAAATATGGAAATAAAAAAACATGCCGGAAGTGGGACTCAGAAGCTTCCATTGCGCGATGCATGAATCAATAGACTTTGACGCTACGACCTGAGCTACCGAACCACTCATAATACCCAGCATTATTAACATGGTTAAACAACATAGGCCCTACACACTGAACTGTCAGTTTACGTATTTCAACATTTATGTTCGACCCTAACTATTATGTGTCAGAAAACTATATCATAATGATGCTCATTATAACACAAGTTTTCATTATGAAACAGTTTATCCCACCAATCAGAGCTCAAGAAACAGTTGTGTGACCAATTAGATAAGGATACCTTCGCGCATGCGCTCAAAATCCAACATGTCTATATAAATTACCGAAAGTGCATCGTCCATATGTTCGCGTAAATAAACTGGTGAATATGAGACAAGAAATAGCACTGTACCTTAATATACCCAAACCCAATTTCTACACAGCGCGTTGTATTGAAACGACTTCGGTGACAGTTTTACTGAATACACAATCTGAACATATGGCATTGAAGCACACAGAGCGCATGCGTCGGTTGTCCAGAGAGCTTGGAAAACAGAGATATACTACTCACCGCAGCACCCGATCACAACATTCTAGTGACTGAACAGATATTTATGAATATTTATGTTAAAACATATAATAAAGTTATAATTATCGTCGAACATAAACAGTCGTATGCAACTCGCCTATAATGGTAATTAAGACACTCGTATGGAAATTATAAAACTCGCATACGCTCGTTTTATAAAAATACTCGTGTCTTAATTATAGCCATTATAGGCTCGTTGCATAATGTACTATTTTCGTCGTGTATAATTGTATTCCAGTATATATCGTGGGAACGTCATAAATAATGTTCCCTTCCTTTGTACTTCTTATAAATAACTATCAAATTGAAACGCGATGCACTTGTAACCGCCATGACTGTCATGAGGCAAGGTGTTTGTACGCACGTGTGAGGGGCAGAATTCTGCAATCTATATATATAAAGCTCAATGTTTGTCTGTCTGTCTGTTATGTATACAAATCCACACTGTTTCACCGATCTGAACCAACATTTGTGTACTTACCCTTCGGAACCCTGCGGGTAACCCTGTCCACTTGAAATTTCCGACAGACCACCCCATTCCCTGCATTTAGGCCCTTTGGCCCAAATCTACACCGTTGCACCGATCTCAACCAAAATTTGTATACTTACCCTATGTAACCCTGTGAATAACACTGTCCACTTAAAATTTCGGACAGACCACCCTATTTCCTGCATTTAGGCCCTTTGGCAAACATCTACACCGTTTGACCGTTCCGAACCAAAATTTGTATACTTACCCTTTGCAACCCTGCGGGTAACCCTGTCCACTTGAAATTTCGGACAGACCACCCCATTCTCTGCATTTAGGCCCTTTGACCCAAATCTACACCGTTTCACCGATCAGAACCTAAATTTGTATACTTACCCTTTGGTACCCTGCGAGTAACACTGTTTGCTTGAAATTGCGGACAGACCACTCCATTCCCTGCATTTAGGCCCCTTGGCTAAAATCTACACCGTTTCACCGATCTGAACCAAAATGTGTATACTTACCCTTTGTAACTCTGTGAATATCACTGTCCACCTAAAATTTCGGACAGACCACCCCATTTCCTGCATTTAGGCCCTTTGGCAAAAATCTATATCGTTTCACCGATCCGGACCAAAATTTGTATACTTACCCTTTCGAACCCTGCGGGTAACCCTGTCCACTTGAAATTGCGGACAGATCACCCCATTCCCTGCATTTAGGCCCTTTGGCACAAATCTAAACCGTTTCACCGTTCAGAACCAAAATTTGTATACTTACCCTTTGGTACCCTGCGAATAACATTGTCTGCTTGAAATTGCGGACAGACCACTCCATTCCCGGAAAGAGGACAGGGTCCGTCCCAAAGGCAATGGAAAAAAGGGGTAAAACCGGACCCACTCTGGAAACCCTCAGGGTTGCCATCTCCCGAACTCACCAGCCATGAGCCCTTGAGGATGTAGCACTATCCAGGGTGCACCAGAAGTGGTGGGGCTACACACACCCTGCCTCCTTGAGGGTCTTGAGCAGAAGACATGAGATATTAAGAAAAGAAAAAGAAGGCTGACACTCGAAGAATGAGGCTATCAGGAATGATTAGACAAGGGCCAATTAAGGCGGGAAAGTGAAAGAGTCGCTAGGCCTCGGATACCCTGATACCATCGGGGTCGGAAGAGAACAAGAGTTTGACCAAGGGAGGCTGACAGGAAAGAGAACTGAAAGGAGCCCGGCACCAGGTAAGTAGAAGCAATGCCGGACTCAGTTGGGGTCCCGTGGTCGCAAACCCACGTCCCACAAGTTGAGAGACCCTGGTGGGTGGAGGGGGGAGGAGGGGGCCAGGTGTGAGAATAGCTTGCTGATTCATCGCGAGTTGACATGAGAGAAATGTCCAGACCCCGCCGTGTTACCTGGTATTGCTGACTATGCTGATGTTCATACAGGGTCTTTGCTCAAACCACTGTCGTGTTACGAAAGAATTAGTGATTCACCGGTCAATGTGAATAGGACCGGGAACCCCCCCGAACGTCTGTCATCATATATCGTCATCATCTGCGATTCGTGCAGCTTGGACCCGGGCAGTACTCGATAAGCTCTTTCACTACACGCATCGAGTATAGGCCTAAGCCAGAAAATAACGTTCAGACTTTGGAAGACATCGAAGGTAGAAATCTAAATTGCCTATATCAGATTTAAAATTACACCATGTTCGTTTAGTAGTCATTTTTCATTACCTTATTATTATCATAAGGGCAAATGACCTAGATGTTAAGCCCATTATACCACTAATCAACACACACAATAAGTCTTCATCGCCTGTGAATTTTGATTTTTTTTTCTATCACGGTAGTTTGTAAGTTTGTCGTGTCAATTCAACAGTAGTTTTCATTATCATCCTCATCAAAAGGGCAAATGGCCTAAATGTTACGTCCATTATACTACTAAGTAACACCACAGTCTTCATGGCCTGTGATTTTAAAAATATATATTTGCATTAATTTGTAAGTTTAATATACCCGTTCAGTAGTAGTCGTCTTCATTATCATCCTCATCAAAAGGGCAAATGACCTAGATGTTACGTCCATTATACTACTAAACAACACCAGAGTCTACCTAGCCTGTGATTTTAAAAATATGTATTTGCATTAATTTGTAAGGTTGATATACCCGTTCAGTAGTAGTCGTCTTCATTATCATCCTCATCAAAAGGGAAAATGACCTAGATGTTACGTCCATTATACAGTACTACTAAGCAACACCACAGTCTTCATTGCCTGTGATTTATAAAATGTGTATTTCCAATAGTTTGTAAGTTTAATATACCCGTTCAGTAGTAGTAGTCTTCATTGTCATCCTCATCAAAAGGGAAAATGACCTAGATGTTACGCCCATTATACTACTAGGCAACACCACAGTCTTTTACTCGCCGGTAATTTAAAAATATGTATTTCTATTAGAGTGTAAGTTTATTATACCCGTTCAATAGCAGTCGTCGTCAGTATCAACTTCATCAATGACGTTGAGTGTTAAGGAGACTGAAATATTATCATCATTCCACCGGGCGAAGCCGGGTACTACTGCTAGTTCTCTATATTAATTTAAAAATATACGAATTCCTTAGTTTACGGGAATGCTAAGAGTAAAATATGTTTTGACAATGGAATAGCAATACCAAGAAATAATAATACGGAAATAAAACAAGTAGTTCCGAGAAGAACTATAGAGCCTATTTTCATATATCCTACTTATGTTAATTGCCTCTATCTACATACAAAATTTCAGTTTGATTGCTGTAATAGATTCGTAGATATTGAGAACCGACTAAATATTTCGAATGGTCGCCATGTTGGATTTTATATTGTACCCGCTCAGCGGATGGATGCTCAGTCAGTCCACGGCTTGGCTACTGCGGTACGGGGTGTGTTACGCCCCTTCCCCAACAGACAGAACATCCGAAATGTAGACACAATCAGGTTGACAAGATTCAGGAAAAAACTCAACATGACCATTTAAAATACAAATTTTTATTCAATAAAAGGAAATATTAATTCACTCAAAAAAACATTATAAAAACCAAAATCACTTGATATTGTCCCTTCAAGTGTCACTCACAAAATAATCAACTCAAAATTTATCAACTTAAATCACTTGGAATTGTCTCTTCAAGTTTCACTCAAAAACCAAAAATAAATTCACTAATAAAAAATCACTAAAATTCACTGTAATGTCATTTCATTGTTCTGTGGAGTTTCAGAACTATTTTTTGTCTTGTTTAAATTAAACCCTTAATATTTATTTATATTTGTTTTACTTAGGCGTCGAGCGCGCCTATCATTGACATTTAATACTTTCTCCAAGGCTTTGGATATTTACATTCTTTCATTTACCCTTTAGGGTTTCTTTATCATTTACGTTTACTTAAATATTTATTCATTTATGATTTATTAAGTCCTTTGGATCTTAATAATTATTATTTTCATTTACCCTTCAGGGTCTCTTTATTATTTATGTTATTTGAATATTCATTTATTTACCAGTATTTAGCCCTTTGGACCTTCATAATAATTCTTCACAAAGCCTTAGATGTGAAAAATAATATAGTACTGTACAGAAAACATGCCATGTCTAAGGATAGAATCCGTAACTCTCCAGTTACCCTTCATGTATCTAGGTGATTTGCTTTTGCGTTGTACTGTGTGCTTTATTATTTATTACTGTGGGATATTTTTATAACAAATTACATTATTTCTTAGCCCGTCATTTGTTTATTTCTGGAAGAAGGAATTTTCTTTATCAACAATATATTATTTGACAAGTCCGTCAAATCTTAATACAACATTCAAACTTTTACTCGGGATGATTTTTTTTTCACTCCGCAAAAATGATTCTACGATTTGTTTTGCTTGCACCTCTCTTGTTTAGATTTTAATTATTTCCGTGCCATCGCTTCTCTTTCCACCCGTGCCGGCCAGACACTACTTGACGGCCGTACCCATTAAGATATATCCTCATTCTCTCTCACAAGAGCAAGGCAACGGACAAGGTCGTTCCTTCCCCTTGTGGTACTTTCAGGCGAGATTTATGATGTCTAGCCACTCTCAAAGCCTTTATAATGGGGTGGCTTTAAACATATGTTGCCAAGACTTACAAATTCATTTTACTAGAGATTTACTTCGCTCTTTTATTATTATTATTATTATTATTATTATTATTATTATTATTATTGATCCTTTGTTCCCAGGATAGTGGTATTTAATTCGGAGAAGCTGTATGGTAGTTTACTGTTCCTACTTCTTACGACACTTATAATACCTCAAACAATGCCTATTATTTCAACAATGCCTCTTTTACACAATATTATACTGCAACAAATCCTAGCTGGGATATCCATTCTACAGCGGGAGTTACATATATTCGACGCTTTCTTTATCCTTACAACAATATTCGACGCTTATTTAGTGGGAATTTTTCATCCACGATTCAATAATACCTTTACAACAATATTCGACGCATATTTAGTCACAACACGAGGCTCCTACAACAATATATTCGGTGGGAAATTACATCCACGCATTTCGACAATTTCACTTCATTTTCCATCTCACGAATAAATCGATCCGGGCTTAACGCATTTTTTTATATTCACTTGAAACTATATTTCATTATTTCTTTAATATTTTCCCTTACGGCAACGCAGCGTGCTTGGATATTATCACAACATTTGCCTGATTTCGGCATTTACACAATTTATTTCATAATTTTTGGCATAATAGCCTATAACATAATATATTCATTTTTGGGTTTTTTTATTCCACCCTTTTATTTTGATATTTACTATTTATTTTTATTTATTGATACATTATTTCTCGCTCTACTTTTCATTTTTGAGTTCCTAAACACGGATCTTTAAATACGATTTTATATTTTTACTTAATTATCATTTTTTGCATTCTTATCATTTATATATTTAATTTAATTCATTACGACGCTTTATTCTTTCGACACTATTATTTGGTCTACAATTTAACCGTTATTATTTTACTTTATTCCCTTGGACTTTACAATGTTATTATGGTGCGTATTTAATTCTTAATTTGGCAACAATTCACGCCATTTAATTCATTATTTTATTCCTTCTTCCAAATTATTTATTTATTATATATCTCTTTAATCGAGCTTCTCATTTCTTTCTTTTAACTAATCCCAATAACGTTTTATTTCCACCGAGGCGGTCCTCGTGGCTAACAATGATCATTTTATTTAGCATTTCAATTACTTGCACATATATTTTCATCAATGAATCATCCATCAGAACTCCCCAGTCGATGAATGGTTCGATTGATATCTAGCACACAGCACAACAACAAAACATTAATAAAGTTTCATCAACTCACCCAGGCTCCGATTCAATTCTTAGGCAGATTCGCCCATCGTCTTGATATCTACTCCTTCATCATGACACTCTTTCCTGACACTTTTACCTGATACTTATTCATTTTACACAGATACATGGAAACATAATATAACACTCGGCACAATACCATTTTTCTTCAACACACGACACTATTTCAGAGCTTTGGCAATGATTGTTCGTAGTGGTTGGTTCTTGACGATTCCTAACGTTTCTGCATTGAACGTGCTAATTGGCTCCTTCCTCACTCTTGAGATCCCTGATCTCCGGCTCCGTGTAAATCTCTGAACCCACGTCCCCGCTCACACGTTCCTACTGGATTCTGGATAAAGTTCATCGTATTTGTCCTTACTCGTTCCGTGATATTTCTTTTTTTAGAGATCTAATTTCTAGCTTGGTCTCTACTTTGAGAACCTTCGCTTGTCTATGTTGTCCATTTAACGCTTTAGATCTGGAGTTTCGAACCCACAGTCTCTCTAGGTCCCTACTCCTTCCTTTATGATTAATACTTGCTGATTTTATCCTTTTAAGGATTTGTCGCTTATACGGTCTTTGTAACGCAATGTTACTTATTATTCCGTATTTTACGAATTTTCTCTTTTAGAATTTCGCGTTCCGTAATTTTTGCCTGTGTTTCGACTTTGCGTGTGTTACTTGACTAACCCGCACTTTTACGGTCTTAGTGTTCTTCTATTTGACACGGCGTGACTGATATTGTCGCGTTTTTTATTGATCCAGGGCATAACGCTATAGTGATCACTCAGAATACGAAACGATGACCTGAATGTTTGGTTATTACTTGACGAATTTCAGCACAGCGTTCTCGCCGGCTTACTAACTGGTTGATACGATGTGATGTAGCGTCGAATCCCTCTGGACTGACTAACTGTATTAAATATGAACTGATGCAGCACGACCCCCTCACGGTCTGACTGAAACTGCGTCCGATATGTGATGTAGCGTCACGTCCCTCTGGACTGACTAAAATTGCATACTCTCCTCTTGGATCACTCCCTATTTATTTGCTTCTACGAAAAATAAACTATTTTGTCTACGTTGCAAAAATTATCTCCTGAACCAAATGTGGTATCTTTTTGGAAACATATTCATTTTATAACTTGCGCTCTGAACGTCTCGTTTTCATAAAGATTTTCCAAATCCGATCGTGGGGATGTATTTATTTAAATTAAATTCGCTCCTCTATGTGTGTGGGAGGCTGTTTTTTTATACCCCACTCCTTCTTTTAGCTTGGGTGAAGTCCCCTTCGCAAAGCGCTGACTTTGCTCTTCTATTCCGCACGTTATTTAATGACTTTTACTGTTCTAAAAATTCTCATTTCCTAAATGAATCGCTTTTACGAAAAGTTTTCTTAAAGATTTTGGTTATCTTGGCTAATATTACTAATTTCCGCCAATTTCTCAGCTCCGCCCTCGCGCGCTGTTGTCAATGTATAGCTGAATTTGCATTTTCTCCTTGGATCTTGCATCTCTCTCTGCTGTCGGTTAATCCCCTTCGTCTATTTTTAATTCTGAGCAACTGTTTTATTGCTGACTGCGCGGTGATGTCATTTATGCAGCTGGCCTGTTACGCCACACTCCTTTATCAGCTCTGTGCGTCACGTACGTGCCTATTTGATATTAACCCTTTTGATGCTTCAATATTTCGTAAAAACGTCCTGTTTTCTCATTTTACTGAATAGTCAAGGTTTCGAGTCTTGTGCCAATATCCATTTGGGCACAATATGTAGGTCCTAGAGTTATGTACTGTTACATGAAGATTATTGTGTTTGTGTAGCATTCAAACTTCAATCGCATGATTAGGACACAAGAAGTAACAAGGGGATTTTAACATTTCGCACAGCTGCCATCTTGTGGTTATGGAAACAATTGAAATAAATTAGATGCCGGTGGATTACCATTCGTATAAGGATTTACTGTACCATGTTTCACTGCACTCGGATGGTTAAATTGCGAGAAACGTCCATGTGAATATTTATATTTCGCGTCGCCGCCATGTTGGACTTGTGATCACCAGGTTATTTAAAGTCCTATAGGTGAACTTAAGTTCATAACCCCTATGAACATTAAAAAATCCGTTTGATTGCTATAATAGATTCGTAGATATTCAGAGCCGTCTAAATATTACGGATGGTCGCCATGTTGGATTGTTAAATGTATAGGTCATAGAGTCCTGTACCATTAAAGGAAAATTATTGCGTAGGTTCGTTATTCAAACATTCACTTCGACCGCATGATTACAACACAAGAAATTAAAACTTAATTTTCAAATTCGCTTGGCCGCCATGTTCGTTTTATAGTTAACCGGTTTTTGAAAGTCTTATAGACGAACTTCCAGTAGTGCCCTTTATCTCCGTACAAAATTTCAGGGTGATACCGCTAATAGTTTCAGAGAAATAGAATGCCGCTGAAATATTTCGCACATCAGCCATTCTATGGTTATGTAAACAATTGAACCAAATTAGATGTCGGAGCATTACAATGTGTATAAGCATATACTGCACCAAGTTTTATTGCGTTTGGTTGGTTAAATCGCGAGAAACGTCTATTTAAATGTCGCAAATTCGCGTGGCCACCATGTTGGTTTTGTAGTTACCAAATTATCAAAGGTCACATAGGTGAACTTCTAGTAGTTCCCTTTATCACCGTAAAAATTTCCAGGGTGATATCGGGAATAGTTTCGGAGATATTGAATGCTGGTGAAATATTTCGCACAGCCGCCATGTTGGATTGGTGAGACGTAACAAAATTTGAAGGGCACGGTCGGGGTCGGCCGGAATAGTGCTATGAACTTACAGAGTTTCATTGAAATCGCTTCAGCCGTTTAGAAGTTATTAGGGGACACACACTCCTCTCTCTCTCTCACACACGGACAAAAGGTGATCTCATAAGCTTTTTTTTTTTTCAAAATTGAAAATAGGCTAAAAATATGTGGGAGGTGGAACTCGAACAGCTTCCATTGCGCGATGCATAAATTTAGAGTCTTTCCCGCTACGACCTGAGCTACCGAATCACTGATAACGCGACGCAATATTAAGATAGTTAAACAATATAGGCCCTACACACTCAACTGTCAGTTTACGTATTTCAATATTTTCCGTCGTGTAGAATTGTATTCCAGTATATATTGTGGAAACGTCATAAATAATGTTCCCTTCCTTTATACTTCTTTTTTTTTTTTTTTTTTAGTTGTTTACCCTCCAGGTTGGTGGAACCCGCGGACTCAGCTAGGGAACTCACCACTACCGCCTCTACGGGCAGTGTTCTAGAGCTGGGAACATCGAATCGTAAGGGATACAACTGGTGAGGTGGGATTGGCACCTCGCCCAGGCGGCCGCACCTGCAAAGCGAACAGGGGCCTCATGAGGGAAGGTAAGGGATGGTTAGGATGGATAGGCAAGGAAGAGGGAAGGAGGCGGCCGTGGCCTTGAAGGAGGTACCATCACGGCATTTGCCCGAAGACGAAGTGGGAAACCACGAAAAACCACTTCGAGGATGGCTGAGGGGGAATCGAACCCCTTCTACTCATTTGGGCCACCCGAGGCTGAGTAGACCCCGTTCCAGTCCTCGTACCACTTTTCAAATTTCGTGGCAGAGCCGGGAATCGAACCCAGGACCTCTGGGGCGGCAGCTAACCATGCTGACCACTACGCTACGGAAGCGACCTTATAAATAACTATCAAATTGAAACGCAATGCACTTGAACCGCCATGACTGTCATGAGGCAAGGTGATTGTGCGCATGCGCTAGGGCCAATAAATTTGCATTTTTGTTTATAAATTAAAAAATATATTATAACATATTTGTTTATTTTAAAGACACTCCGCAAATATACAGATCAAGGGCTTTCGTCAGAGTGCATTCCGAAGTCAATCAGTTCAGCCGTTCTATCAATCTCGCGGTAACAAAAATCAGCTTACTGTTTTAAATATATAGATAGATTCTGTATTTTTGGGCTTCTTTTAGCGAATTTTGAAAAATGACATTCTTTTCGAAGCGCCATATCTCGGTAACGAATTGATATACAAACATGTTTGAATAGTCAAAATTGAAGGAAATTTAACGTTCTACAAACATGCATAAGAATGCTTTTGCCGTAGGACGTAAGGAAAAATAGTTATTGAGGACAAACCGGAGGAAGGTCGAAACTTTTGCAGTTTCCTCCCCCTTCCCCTTTTCGCACAGGGTCCTTGAGGTCCAAAACTTGAGAAAATGTTAATTAACCATCCCCTCAACAACATCCCAAAGTTTCATTAAATTCCGACCTTTTTCTATCTGAAACTACCTGACGACTGTGCGAATTTTAAAATTAAGTTTTATTTCTTGTGTCGTAATCATGGGATCGAAGTGAAAGTTTGAATAACGAACCTACGCAGTAATTTTCCCTTAATGGTACATGACTCTATGACCTATACATATAACAATCCAACATGGCGACCATCCGAAATATTTAGACGGATCTCAATATCTACGAATCTATTACAGCAAACTGAATTTTTTATGCTCATAGGGGCTATGAACATAAGTTCACCTATAGGACATTCAATGACCTGGTGATCACAAATCCAACATGGGGGCAACGCGAAGTATAAATATTCACATGAACGTTTCTCGCAATTTAACCATCCGAGTGCAGTGAAACTTGGTACAGTAAATCCTTATGCAAATGTTAATCCACTGGCATCTAATTTATATCAATTGTTTCCATAACCACAAGATGGCCGCTGTGCGAAATTTTAAAATCTCGTTTTTACCTCTTGTGTCCTAATCATACGATTGAAATTTGAATGCTACACGTACACAATAATATTCATGTAACAGTACATAACACTAACACCTACATGTATAAAAATCCAACGTGGTGACCATTCGCAATATTTAGTCGGTTCTCAATATCTACGAACCTATTACCGCAATCAAACTGAAATTTTGTATGTTGATAGAGGCAATTAACATAAGTAGGATATATGAAAATAGGCTGTATAGTTCTTCACGGAACTACTTGTTTTAGATATCAATTTTCCTCATCACCTCTATTTCTTTAGATCTGAGTTGTTTTTATGTGCAGTTTTACACGAAATGTGAAGTTCTAACTCCATTTTGTGCAAGAGAGAAAACATGGATGTTGGGGAATAAACTGTTATTAACGACCCCTTACTTGAACGATGAAAATCATCTTTCCTCCACTGAATAATCAACCTTGGCCTTATGAAGCAATTTGTGAAGGCTCTAGATGAGAACGGATTATGCTTTGCATTTATAGGATATAAAATGCCTCACTTAACTATGGAAAAACTTAAAGCAAGGATATTTGATGGCCCTCAAATAAGACAACTCATTATAGATCCTGATGTCGTAAATTCGATGAATCTATCTGAGCTAAAAGCCTGGACTTCATTTGTGTCAGTTGTAAAACATTTTCTAGGCAAACGCAAAGCTGAAAACTATGTTGAACTGGTAAACGAGATGCTTAACAGTTTCAAATCCCTAGGGTAAACATGAGTATTAAGGTGCACTATTTACACACAAACTTAGACCGTTTTCCTGAAAATTTAGCAGACACCAGTGAGAAACAAGGTGAACGATTTCACCAGGATATTAAAACTGTGGAGGACCGCTCCCAAGGAAAATGGGACAGGCACATGATGGCTGGAGCTTAAAAAGGGACTGTTCCAAAATACATTAAAGAATGTCACGGAAAAGAAGCTTCCGAAGTGTTCAGTGATTCGTTGGTTTCATTCATGACTTTTTCCTCTATGTTTGTATATAATAATATTTCTATATTATAATAATGAAAATTCAGTGTTTAGTTTTGTATTTCCATGCGATAGTGTATTGTATATTTCACAAACATGTCATATCTCTGAAACTAGAGCTGCTAGGCGAAAACTAATGGCATATTTGAATCCAGGGCATCAAATTCATATAAAATCAGCTTAAAAACTCCGGCACCAAAATCACTGTTGGCCAGTGTTATAGAACACTATTTACATTTCAGTTAGAATTCCAAGTTCTACGTTCCCTAACTTAAGAAGGCAATCACTGAAAATTGGATCATCATAACACTCACCGGTTATTCGTTAGTTATCTCTATATATATAAGAATGAAAGTTTGTCTGTTTTTTCTGAATTTCTACGGAAATTTGCGTTATTTACGCGTTTCAGACTATTTTATGACGGATTTTTGTCTGTCTGTCTGTCTGTCTGTATGTCTGTGGACAAAGTGGTTGTTCCCTTATAACTCGAGAACGGCTGGGTGGATCAACGTAAAATTTGGTACAGATATCCTTCAGAGGCACGACACTAATCATTGATGTAACTCTTCTCTGTACCTCTCATAAAAGGGGGCCTACCCCCTTAAAATACTTGCTGAAATTGGCGTAGAAGGGCGAGACAAAGCTCATTTTCATCCCCTCAATGTGAGAAACGAAACTCAGGGGCCCTGAAGGTACCCCGAAAACCACATTTTAAGGCCATAAAACCAACAGTTTTTGAGATATTCCCAGAAAATTAATTTCATTTAATACAATAATGAAAGAAAACTAGCCGGTAACCATAGCAACAGAAACTCACACGTCCATCTATTGCTGTAAGACGCAGTACAATTCCATTTATTACATTACTGAGTTAGTTTTCAAACGGCTAGAAGGTTATAACGGAACCAAATTAAGCTGTAAAATTCATCAATACATATAATGCGCTTAAGGGGGTCAAGAGGTACACTAGAATTTTTTCACGCGATTTACACGTGCTGGTGTGCTACGGAAGGTCTATTATATCCCTATCCCTATATTGTTATATTATTATTATAATTATTATTATTATTACACTACGGAAAGGAAGACACCAGAGGACTGGAAAAAGGAAGTAATTGTCCCGATCTTCAAGAAAGGTAGTAGTACAGAATGCAGAAACTATCGGGGAATAAAACTGATGAGTCATTGTGCAAAGATATTTGAGAAAGTTTTGGAAAGGAGAATTAGGACAAGGATAGAAGGAGGGATGAGGGAAGAACAACATGGCTTCAGAGCAGGAAGGCCCACAGTGGATTTGATTTTTGCTGTAAGGCAGTTACAAGAACAGCATTATGAGTATGGAACAGATCTACTGATGGCCTTCCTGGACATTGAGAAAGCATATGACAGTGTATGCAGAAACAAAGTATGGAAGTCCCTGGAGTATAGAGGAGTAGAAAAATGGACTAGCCTATAAGGAGGATAAAGGAGATGTACAAGGGAAGCGTGAGCTGTGTGAAAGTGGGAGGAGAGAGATCGGACTGGGTGGAACAGAGAAACGGCCTGAAACAAGGAAGTGCACTGGCTCCGTTACTTTTCATTGTGGTGATGGATGACATAATGACCCGAGTGGCACAAGTAATTGGGGAAGGAAATATGAAAGCAATGGTGTTAGCGGATGATTTGATGATTTGGGGAAACAAGGAGGAGGAGGTACAGGAACAGTTGGACGTGTGGGAAGGAATAATACTAGGATATGGGATGAAATTTAGCATAAATAAGAGTGAGATGGTGATCACAACAAGGAAGAAGGAAAGAACCACAACGGGAATAACAATTGGTGGGGAACAGCTGAAGAAAGTGGAGAGTTTCAAGTATCTGGGAAGCCTGATACAAGATAATGGAAGAAACGATAGAGAAAAACTGAGCGGGGGAGACAGGCAGAAGCATTCCGGAGGAGTGTGAGAAGCATGTTATGGAGCAAGGATGTCCCTCAGAACAGCAAAAAGATCATATATCGGACGTACTATGACCCTATCCTGACGTATGCCTCGGAGACCTGGGCTATGAAAGGAAGGGAGAAGAGCAAAATACAGGCCAGTGAGATGAAGTTCTTGAGAAGCAGTATTGGAGCTACAAAGATGGACAGAATAAGAAATAAGAGCACCAGAGAATTAATAAAGGAGGAACCATTACGGGATGGTATAGAGAAATCTAGAATTAGATGGTATGGACATGTAAAACGAATGGAGGATAAGAGGATACCCAGGAGGATACTCGAGACGAAGTGGGAAGGAAAGAGGCCGAGAGGAAGACCGAGAGACAGGTGGCTGAAAGGGATGGAAGAAAGCGTGAAGAAGAGAGGAGAAGACTGGACAGGGGTGGAGGCTAAGAGATGGTGGGAAGACAGAAGACGTTGGAGTGGCCTGTGTTCCAAACAGACCCGGCCAGTAGCTGGAAACTGTGCAAGAGGATGATGATGATGATGATACTACGGCCTACAACGACGAGACAAAGCTCATTTTCTGCCCCTTGGTGTAAGAAAAAAAACCTCGGGGCCCCTAAACAGCCGTAAAGGGTCCCCGAAAACTACATTTAATGCTCTAAAACCAAGAGTTTCTGAGATATTTCCAGAAAACTAATTTCATTTAATAAACTAATGCAAGCCTGTAACCATGAAAACAATGTCTCAAAAAGGTACATCCAACTTTCCATCTATTTCTGCAAGAAGTAATGCCACTCCATGTATAACATTTCTGTGAAAGTTTGCAAATGGCTATAAGGTTATCACGGAACCAACAAAAACTGTAAAATTCATCAATGCGCCTAAACGGATCAAGAGGTACCCTCGATTTTTTCACAAGACTTAAACGTGCGATGTGTCGCACAGAAGGTCTATTAAATCTTCAAAAAGCAACATTATTTTCAAAAATTCCTGAATTGAAATAGTCTATTTTTTATTTTATTTTTTTGCTTTTAGGAATTTGGGCCATTGGAGGCTAAAAAACCTGAATTTTCATGCACCACAAGCCTTTATAATTTATTAAAGGGGTCTTCCTCTGGATGCGCACTTGACACAAAAGTGAGGGTCAGTTTTTATGTGACGTGTATTGCATTTCGTCTACGAGGTTTTCAATTTTATTTTCACGTCAGGAACTGCACGTTAGGTAAATTACTTTCAGAACATATTTCAACTAATCTTTTTTCTTTGTCGACCAACAGGTTCCAAGCCCCTAACCATTGCAAGAGTAGCTCAATTGATTACGTCGAGTTATTAATACCGACGACCGTTCGACGAATGGGTACTTCTGCTAGTGAAATTATACGATTTGAGTAGGCCTACTCATTCCTTTGATTTACTGTTTCTGAAATCCATGCAAAATGATAAATGAAAGACCTCAGAATGTTAAAATTACATGAAACAGGCGTCACAGTGGCCAAAATGTGAAGTGGACAGCAATTATTGAGCACATTTTTCTGCAGCAACAGTATCTACAAATCGCACACTTCGTTTTAGAGTTTGTTAAAGTCATTTCTTACAGAAATTATAGATATTTATGAAATTAGAGTGCAATTCGTCACTGCTAATGTCTATTCTCTTGCATTTGAATGATCATTTGTCACGATCGGTCGCTTGTGAGCGCCGCAGGAGGGATCTATACTACTGAAATAATATATACTAGCGGACCCGTGCGAGAAATCTCGCATGTTCATAAGCCACATAGGTTTATAATAAGAGACTTAAGGAGAAAGGTTGTTATGTTTTCATTTGAACCAAATGATTATAGAACACTATTTACGTTTCAGGCGTCCCTACGGCCAAAATGCGAACTGAACAGCAACAGTTGTGGTCTCAGGTCATAAAAGGTCAGTCAGGCACTGCATCGGCTGAAGCAGAACATCACAGAGGTCAATTGCCTCCCGATCGGGAGATTGGGCAAGTTGGGTCATCGGATGCTCGTTGACCAAGGGGCATGGAGCTAAGGCGGTACTTGAGAGCACCATCGCTAGCAGGCCAGCACAGCCTGCTTCCAGTCTCCGACCGGGTCAGGAATGGAAAGAATGAAGCCCCCATCTAGCGGCGAGGATATGAACTGTGCCGGCTGCCGAGGCCTGACGCACTCCTCTGGGGCAATGATTAAATGAATGACAGATGAAATGATAGTGGGGATTGTTGCTGGACAGGGAAAACCGGAGTACCCGGAGAAAAACCTGTCCAGCACAGATCTCACATGGAGTGACGGGTATTTGAACCACGGACCCAGCGGTGAGAGGCCGGCGTGCTGCCGCCTAAGCCACGGAGGCTTTACCAGCACTAGCAACTGTTCGACCTATAAGCGAAGGTCACGATATAGTAAGGGGACCTTGTGATTTGTTAATATGCACAGTCGAATAAGTATCGTAAATCTTATGTTACTCAAAACTGAAACAGTCTTAGGCAAGATTATTGAAACTTTGTGTTTATTTGATGTGATTGTCGGTGCTGGCAGTGCTAATTGCAACAAGTCAGAAACATGGCTGCTGATACCACGTGACCCGCTCAACCAGTAAAAACCGAGCACCCAATTGTCGTCACCGTTCTAATCCAGTCACTGTACCATCACCTTACAATATGCAGGGAATACCGTGGAGGGAGGATGAAGAGGTCTGACCACTCGAAGAATTACGGTATCAGGAAAGAATAATAATAATAGTATTGGGTTTACGTCCCTTGTAACTACTCTGGCTTTTAGAGACGCCGGGGTGCCGGAATTTTGCCCCGAATGAGATTTTTAACGTGTCAGTAAATCTACTGACTCGGCTCCCTCACATTTTCAAACCCTCAAATGCCAGCTGACTGCGCCAGGATATGAATCTGCAACCTTGGGCCCAGCAAGCGAGAACGTTACCGCTGAGCCACGCAGCCAGTCTATCAGGAAAGACAAGACAATGGCTAATTAATGCGTTGAAATGAAACATACCCTAGGCCTCGTATACGGTACTATAATTGGGGGCGAAAAAAACAAGTGTTGACCAAGGAAGGTCGTGAGGAAAGAGAACATGGGCGTAAAACATGGGGAAGGTATGGGGGGCGGGGGGCATTGCCCCCGTTCAAGTTTTTTGCTAAGTACGGTACCCTTAAAAATAACCTGAAAATACTCTATAAATGATTTAATACTCCATTAGGCGGAAAATAGGAAAAGCCTTGTTTAGTCGTAATTTCGTTATTCTACTGAACAAACAGTCTGCTTCCCCACACTATCCCGTTTCCTGCCGAGGCGCTTTGAGCATTCTCTTACACGACGAACCGAAAAGTTGCATTTTCAAACTACAGTATTATTCATGAGCCCCGGTAAGGTAAGAGCTAAGATACTGTGACACACAACCCATATTACTTACTTTCAGTCATCTGATGAATTAGCATTAAGAATCTCGCGATTTAAGCATACCCTGTGCATGCGTTTGCATTGCACCGACAGAGTTTGAAAAACAGTGATGCACGTGACGTCAGATGATTGGCACTTGGTGCTACGCTTGTGTCGTGAGTAGTGGGGTGTTGTATGTTCTGCTACACAGCCTACTTTCCTACGAAGTTTGCCGTTAATGAAAGGTGGGTATGCCCTCTAGGTGGGCAGCAAGTTTCAAGGGTGTAGGAGGAAACAAAAATGATAGCCTACTTTCTCGCGAACATTGACGATAATTGGCGAATGGTTGGTTGGATTTTAACGAATGAGGTATTGTTGGCGTTGGGATGACGTGCTCTTGACTAAGAATGTGTGTTGGTATTTAAAAAATATTGAAAATTCTTGGTTTTGGATTTTTGATTATTTTGGAAACGGTGAATGTCGTGAAACAAGTTTGTTTGTCGTTAATGAAAGGTGGGTATGCCCTCTAGGTGGGCAGCAAGTTTCAAGGGAGTATGCCAAAAGAAAATGAATTTTGAAAAATGCCGACTATTTTGGAAACGGTGAACTTGACGAAAAAAGTTTGTTTGTGATGAATGGTTGCTATTTACTTCCTCTACCGGCACTATAAATTTCAAGTCGCTAGGTGAGAAACCTAAGCACGTTTTTTTTGGGGGGGGGGGATTTTTAACCTAGTTTTTAATCGCCTCGCTAGCATAGCGGTCTGCATGGTTAGCTGCCGCCCCCGGAGGTCCCGGGTTCGATTCCCGGCCATGCCACGAAATTTGAAAAGTGGTGTGAGGACTGGAACGGTGGAGATCTACTCAGCCTCGAGAGGTCAATTGAGTAGAGGGGGTTCGATTTCCACCTCAGCCTACTTGAAGTGGCTTTCAGTAGTTTTCCACTTTGCCTTTGGACAAATGCTGGGATGGTTCCTACTGTAAGGTCACGGTCGCCTCCTTTCCATTTTTTATGGTTATATGTGTTTCCATTATGTTTTCCAGATATTTGAGGAAAGTGTAAAAAAAAAGAAAAAAAAAAGAAATGAGATTTGAAGTGACGTTGGATTGTTATGTCAAACGCTATTTTTTTCTTTGCAAAACATACATACTGAGTCTTACTGCCATAGAAAAATAGTTTTGCTAACAGAAGTCACTGCGTGTTGTGATGTTAGCATGAGAGAAACCTCAGCTCCTTATCACAATAAGAATGCATGTAAGTACATGTGTGTAGGAAGCCTGCCTGCCTGCCTGCCTGCCTGCCTTTGCAACTTTGTCGTTGGGAACAAAGTGAGATAGCGAGAGTAGCTGTTGTTAGATGTGATAACCTGATACTTTGCTCCAAGGTTAGTACGGTCTCAGGGCATTGCATTTGTTTGGAAATGCTTATGTTGAACTTCTCATGGGCTGCAGAGTTATGTGAACTGACAATGTCAAGACTTTTCTGACTCAGTCAGTCATTACTTGCAATGGGTGTTTTAATACAGGGTGAGAATTAACGTGTTGGCAAATTTATAGACATGTTATATGTGTATCGGAACAGTGTATCATAATCATTACTTTGCGAGTTATTGTTTGATACAGACGGTTGCGCTGTGCCGTTAGCTTGCGCTAATTAATTAATTAATTAATTAATTAATTTAATAATAAAAAACCATCGATATATTTAAACATGAACCAAAAAAGACAAGGTAGCTTATGTATATTTGTTATAATAATGTTATGGAATAAATTATTGTTATTTGATGGATTATTTGGAAAGTTGTTTTAATAACTTAATGGTATGTACGTATTTTTTGTTGCAGATAAATCAACATTAACAACAACAACAACTAATTTGCTGTATATATATAAAAAACAAAACAAATTATTAATTTGGAAAAGGTATGTTCATTTTGTGTATGACTTTACGCTAAAATGAATGAATGCTATTTTATTTAATGCTAATACATGAACTTATGGAATATTTTTTGTTTCAGAATTAAACTGTGTGCATGCCAACCAAACGATTGGGGGTAGCAGCGTAGCCCACTAAGCTACAATTTTGATATTGAAAAGGTCTGTTATAAAGATATGTTTTTTTGTTTTGTTTGTGCAAAAATTAGCTTACTATTTTTTCCGAGTGAGTGTCGTATTATGTCTATGCATATGAATAATCCTATTACCAACAGCAGTGACTATGCTAACTAAAGTACAGCGTTAGGCCATGGGACCAAGCTCTCTGCTAACTCGGTAGACGTGTGGGTTCGAGCCCCACCCTCGTCCGTTCTTGAAATGGTTTTCCATGGTTTTCCATTTTCAACGCCAGGCAAATGCTGGGGCGGTACCTTTTGACAGGCCACGGGCGCTTCCTTTCACATTCTAGCCCAGTTTCATTGATCTTTATCCATTCCATGTCTCATTCCGTCACGCAGGTCGCTCACGGGCGTCGACTAGAAAGACCTGCACTCGGCCTCTTAGGAGGCCACGCGACAAACAAAATAATCCTATTGCATAGCCTAAACCTTTTTTGAGTGTTTTGTTTTTATGTGCTATAACTGAATTAATGCATATGTTTACTGAATATATATATATATATATATATATATATATAACTAATAATGGGTTTTATTGCTTTGCTTTTCAGATATATATTAAAAAAGAAGCATTATCCAACATTTGCAACTAATTGGTTGTTTGCTGAAGCCACCTACAGTTAGAGAAACAACAGTTGCTACGACTTGTGTTCGTGTGTGTGTGTGTGTGTGTGTGTGTGTGTGTGTGTGTGTGTGTGTGTGTGTGTGTGTGTGTGTGTGTGAGTGTGCGCCAGTGCCTGAAGGCATCTGTATTTGCTGTTTTTTGGATTATCCTTTTAATAAGGTGAGTTAACATTCCATTTATTGTACTTTTTAAATTATGTCTACGTCCATGTATCAAGACTTAGAATGGCAACCGTTAGCCAAATGTTTTAGAAGTAGGATATGTTCAGGCCGAATTCATAATGTGAAAAACTGTCTATCCCCTAAAGAATTTGTTGAATCGTGTTTATCTATTTTTCTGAATGAAAGCAAACAAGGTTTAACAACGCATCACGCCTTAAAAATAAATTTCGATTTACTATGCGAGTTTATTCTCATTTAAAATAATGTTGAAGAAAACATAGCTTTAATCTTTGTACAAAAATGGAGAAATTACTGATGGCCGATAATTTAGAAACATGGTATCAGATAAATGCTATTGATGGACTTGTCAGTAAATTTGATAAGTTACAATACGGACCCAATGGCCTGGCTCTGAATAGCATTGAATATTTGCAAATTAATATTTGTAAATACAATCCATTAAATGCAGGAAGTAGCTACATTCCCACACCGAGCTTTATCGCTTCAAAAAAGGCAGTCATCAATGCATGGAACACAGACGATTACTGCTTTTTATGGAGTGTGGCTAGTTGTCTGCAACCCTGTCAAGATAGAGTTGCTCATAGACCATGGATGTACAAAGCTACGTTTAACCACTGAAAGCAAACTCTGAATCTGAAGCGTGTTTCGTTCCCAATGCCTTTAGATAAAATTCATTTATTTGAGAAAGATAATCCAAATTTCTCTTTCATGGTGTATGGCATTGAGGGATCCAATATTGTGGGCCCCTTGTATGCCACCAAAGGGACAAAACAATATCACATTCACTTATTACTTTTGTCTCATGGGGATAAAAGCCATTATTGTTGGTAAAGAATTTGAATAGATTGGTAAGCAGCCAAATGTCTAACCACTCTTCTGTAAAGCACATTTGTGAGCGTTGCCGTCAATATTTTGGAACTGATGAACTTTTGAAACGACATATGAGAGCTTGTGAGGGGCAGACGGCAGTAAAGCTAGTCTAGTCCGAAGGGAATGACACAGTCTTGAAATTTAAGGCCACTAATAAACAAGACATGGTACCATTTACTGTTTATGCCGATTTTCAGGCTCTGACTGTACCCCTTCAGGGATGTGAACCAAGCCCCCATACAAGCTCAACCTATCCAGTGCAGAAACATGAACCTTTTGCCGTTGGCTATTATGTTGTATGTCACTACGATAAATCGCAATGTGAATATGTAAGTTACAAAGGTTCTGATTGCGCGCGGTGGTTTGATGATCAAATGGCGGCTTTAGCGGGTAAAGTAGAAAAAAAATTGGATAACCCTGTACCAATTCAGATGAATGACGTACAGCAAAAAGAATATGATCAAGCCACTACCTGCCACATATGCGAAAAGCTTATTCTAGACGGAGAAACATAAGTAAGAGATCACTGTCATATGACCCGGAATTTTAGAGGTGACGCTCATAGAGAATGCAATTTAAAGTATTCTAAACCTCGCTTTCTTCTCGTCTTCTTACACAATTTCTCACGCTACTATCTGCACTTCATTGTTAAAGAATTTGCTCATATAGATAAGAGCAAATTCAACATTTCAGCTAAGAACCATGAAAGCTTCATTTCTCTTTCATGGAAAAAAGGAACAATGAGCATTCGTTTTCTCGACTCATTCAAGTTTATGTCTAGTTCGCTGGATAGCCTTGAGTTGAAACATACCCAATCCCACTTTACGGATACAAAACAATTTAAATTATATGTTCGTAAAGGTCATTTTCCTTACGACCATGTAGCAAGTTACGAGGTGCTTAAAGAAACGACTTTGCCCCCTAGAGAATTTTTTTTCTCAGTTAACTCAAAGCACCATCAGTGAAGAAGAGTACGCCCACGCACAGCATGTTTGGCGTGCTTGTGCCATAGAAAACATGGGTCAATATGCTATGCACTACTTAAAATTTGACGTGTTGTTGTTGTCTGACGTGTTTGAGACGTTTCATCAGCTATGTCATTCGATATACGGGTTAGATCCCGCCCACTACTATACCAGTCCAGGGTTAAGTTGGGACGCTGCCCTAAAATTTATCCAAATTGAGCTTGATTTACTGACAGATCCCGATATGGTACTGATGATGGAAAAAGGGATTCGTGGAGGGTTCGTATCGCTTAATCAGCGACTTGCCAAGGCAAATAATCATTACATGCCTGATTATTGTCATGAAGAACCAGAATCTTACTTGATGTATTTCGATGTAAATAATTTATACGGTTTCGCTATGAGCAGACCACTGCCGTACAAAAACTTTGTCTGGCTGTCTGAGGATGAAATTAAAGATTTTAATGTGCATAGCGCCAGCAAGCAACAGGACGTTGGATATGTCCTTGACGTTGACTGGGCTTAGTCCCCCGATCTCAGACAGCGACATGGTGATTTCCCCTTTTGTATAGATAAAATGGTGCCGCCCGAGAGTAAGGGTAATCATAAAAAATTGATGGGTACCTTATATGACAAAAATCACTATGTATTGCACATTGACATTCTGGTAGAATGTTTAGCCCAGGGCTTAACTCTGAAAAAATCCATAGAGGTATTTCTTTTTGTCAGAAACCGTGGTTGAAACCTTACATGGATTTAAATACCGGTCACAGACAAAGTGCCACTCAGTCATTTCAAATAATTTTTTTAAACTGATGAATAATTGAATTTATGGCAAGAGTCTTGAAAATGTGCGGCAGTATAGGGACATAAAATTGGTGAACACATGGCATGGACAATGGGGCGCTCAAAATACATTTCAAAACCAAATTTTAAATCTTTGAACGTTATTGATAATGATTTAGTTACTATTGAACTTTCAAAAACTAAAGTGGTCATGAATAAACCTATCTATTTAGGCCAAGTCATTTTAGATTTTTCAAAATTGCATATGTATAAATTTCATTATGGTTTTGCGATGTGGCAATTTGGTACTGCCCCCGTAATTGAATTATGTAGAGACCACGGTGGCTATATTTGAAATTATAATTTCAGTTATGGCTGTCATAGTTACGACGTGGGTAGTCATGACGTAAGCACGGATGACGTAAATGTTATGCCAGCAAGCTACTTGAGCTGAGATTCTCAGTGACGTCATGCATTTAGTCGAGAATGTTCCAAGATGTACGACGCAGTCGCAGGAAACGAGGAATTCTGCTGAGGAAGAAACTATGCTATTGGAGGAGAGGCATGAACCAATGAACGATAGTTTAAAGGAAGACGGAGATTGCTGAAACTATGGTATTTTTATTACTTTTGGAATGCAGAATTGTGGAAATCCATTTGCAGTAATAGCATTGATTTGGAATTTTGGTGAAATTTATTTTCAGTTTTTAAATTTTGAAAATCCGTCATGTATTAACGAAGTTGGAAGTTCTAGCGATGACGTAGTATCACGCTTTGGAAGGGATGGTAACGCCCCTCGAGAAGTTAATAAAAGGGCTTGCGCAGAAGAGAGGAGCCCTTTCGTTCTCTGATCATTCTGAGATCTCATTCTCAGAGCATCGAAGTATATTTGTGAAAGTTCTTTTCTTATACATTCATTATAGTGAGACGTCGAAGTGAACAGCAGTGAAAAGAATCGTCTTTATAACGCGTGGCGAGGCCACTATATTAACGAGATCCAAGTCAAACTAGGTGAAGTTGAAACGGACCTTAGAAAGCTTCTACAAGTTTAGCTTCGAACAGTTAGCGGTCTACGATAAGCTAATTGCATTGTGCAGTGCTACATGCAGTAATAGAGAAAAGCAGAACAATTTCGACCGATTAGTTCGAAAGATATTAGCAGTTTTATACGACTGAGAAAAGTGATTATCTCGCCACAAGAGAAGCACTTTTGTGAAGCCAGAATCAACGCAAGGCTGACGCTGCGAGTGGAATAGAAAGACTTCAGATTGCTTGGTTACAGAACGATACAGTATAATGGAGCAATTGAATACGGCAGTTTGTTCTTCTGACACTACAACCGAAGAGCAGATGGAAGGCTAAGGGCTTATTGCAATTGGGACATACTTCAACGGAGTAAGATAGCGACATGGAACTTCGCTAATTGCTATTCCACACAAGCGAACATGCGGTGAATACCATCTACACCCATGTTTCGTAATTAAAGGCTGAATACCATCGAACAGCCATAGAAACAATTTCATACTCTGAATATGAATAATTTCTTCGGAAATTTCTACAAAACTTCATGACGATTGTCTACTGGAACTTCAGGGAATTTTTCAAGAGAGGTCAGGGATATCCCGACTCACACAGAAGATTATTGCCGGAAGGATGTCTATTCGTCTTCGAGGAGCAGAGCGATTCACGGAGAAGGAAGCAGTTCGATTCTCCGAAGGTGCTATTTCCTATTTCGAGGATGGAGCTCAACTTTAACGTGGTGAAATGGATCCATCAGCAGTCTTCTTTGGGGAATTTTCCTCTGGAACGTCAATCGGCAGATAAGGTAGTCGTGAACGTTTATTGTATTTGAGTTTACTAATGATGTTTGAGCAACCATTTTTCCCATATTTTTATCCTCATGTTATTTTTGCCCTATTTTCTTGTTGAGATTCTTATTCTCAGTACACCTTGATGAGTTTTGCATTTTTCGACGATTTATTAAGACATTGTTATGTCATGGGCATAGTTAACGATTTTGGATCAGTTGAGACTGATATTTAGAATTTTCAGTAATTAATATTTTTGTAGTCACGATTTGACTGTAAGTTAATGATTTTTATGGCAGATTTAAATTCAGACAGCGTGTCACTTTATTAAAGTAATTCTACCCCAGTTTAATTACTTTGACCAATTTTCTGTCATCATCAAGAAGGAAGAACATTTAATTGATTTTAGAGCGTTAAAATCTCTTACGTTGTCGACGATCTTGGAAATACTAGTCGTTCTTTGAATTGATTGCAACACAGACATTTATCGTCATTTATGAATGAACATTGCATCATAGACACTTTTGTGAAAGAGTAACTTTAATAATGAATTATTGAATGCATTAAAGTCTCGAACTTTTGTTAGGAGTTTTTCTCAATTAGAGATTTATAGAACGATGTTTGCATTCCCCAGTCTAATTGGATTCTATTCGACTACTTTGTATTTTAGTCGCACTTTATTTGAAGATAGTATTTTTATACTACAATTTTCTTTTAAGATGTTAATCTTAAATTTTGATAGACCAGACAGGCGTATATAAGCGTATTCACTATTAAATTTGTTTGTGATTGGCAAGTTTTGACTTCATTTCGGTTCATGAATGAAATCCACGAAGGTTAAATAGAAAAACAGTTTTGAAACAATTAATGATTATAAAAATTTTTAAGTGGAACTATGAATGTATAATCGCTAGTGCAGCGCGTGTTGAAAGTCGCTGAGGTATAATGCCCTTGAATATGAAGGAAGTTCCCACAGGAATAAATGTTAAAGAATTATTTGTGGAAGTTTTGTAAGTTATGTGGAAGTTTAATACCATATAGATTAATATATGATGATTTTGGGCATATTTGTAATGCAATTTGTGCATTAACTTGTTAGCGAAGGATTTTCCGCTGGAGTAAGATTGTCATAGTTCGTTGAAAATAAATCAAGTGAATTACTGTTAGAATTAACACGAGTTTTGAAAGAATTTGAGATAAGATTTTGAATGAAGGTTGCCGTCACAAATCATTATTAAAACCTTTATTAAACCAGATTGTGACATTAACATGTATAACTAACCTTCATTGGTCGATTATATTAATCACGATTATGAAAATTACCAACCGAATGAACATGTGGTCACTGTATTTATTAAATTAATAATTTAAACAATTTAAAATGTTAATATTGTAAATAATTGCTGTAAATATTTTTGAAATTAATATGGAACGAGAGTGATGTTAAAGGCGTGCTTAAAATATTTTTATTGTCTTTGACAAATATTATAAACAATTTCTAATTGTTATAAATAATTTATGTGATTTGTTATAAACATTTAAGAGCTAATTAAACAATTGGATGAGAAGTTAACAAGTTTAAGGAATTAACAGAATGATTCAATAAGATGTGAGCAAAGTACTTGAAAGATTTGCGTAAATATAAATGTGAGTTGTCTTGTAGACAGTTAAAAGCTTGAGAGAGCAAGCTATATTCTTACGTAACGTAGCAGGTGAGAAGGGAGTCCATTCAACCAGTATGCAACAGGTTCGAGGTTAGCTCGCAGCTGGGCCAACACCTGGTTATCAGAGTGAGGTCGTACACACTCCGGCCTTGCGACTATAAATACCATTCTCATGTTTATTAAAAGGAAACCAAATGCTCTATATATGTCACACCCTGACGTCCTTTTCCAATCCAATAGTGTTATGAATATTACGTTATTTGGAGCTCTTGGGAGCTAAAATGTTTTATATCATGTTGTATGATAATTTTTGCAAGTCCTACTGAGGACGTAGTCAGATTGACTTGGGCTACTGATAGCCACGTTGATTTTGTTGTGTTGGTAAAATCATGCCCTTTATTAGAAATAAAGCTTTTGTACAGTTCAAAGTTCTCGTCTTCGTTTTGGCTCATTTTTAAATGTCATGGTGGAGGTTATTGTGTGAACAGACTTTTAGTGATCCTGTTGTCAACTCAAACCCCGAGATAATTAAGAGGTAAGTAACGGTAAGTATGAACCCCCGTCTATTTTGGTGTGTTCCACAATGATTTCCTGTGAACTTCTGTGCTCTTATCTCGATAGTATCTGTCAGTGCCATTTTCATTGATGTAGCTATGCCGGTGCGATTTACTATTGGCAATCCGATTGAGGGGGCGGATATCTGACAGCCTACTATCCAGGTAAACGGGGACAGAAAGATTGGCGCCGTCAACGTGTGGGGCATGTTCAACAACAATGGATTACCAGGTTGAACAATAGAAAGATTGGCGACCCAAGAGCGTGGGGCTGAGTCAACAGAAAGATTGGCGCACCTAAAACGTTGGGGCTCGATTCAACATAACTGGATTACCAGGTTGAACGCCAAAAAGAGTGGCAAACCTAAAACGTAGGGTTCCATTAGACTCAAATAAAGAGGTTGATTCTTTGTTAGATGTCTAGGCCAATTGTAGTATTTAAGAGTGTGATTATATAGGAATTAAATGTTGTATTGTATTAGGAAAGTTACACTCAGAAAAGATCAGATCTTATACAACTTGAGAAAGGTTAAATAGGCTGGAAACTTAGAAAAATCGCCTATAATCTGGAATCTTATTTTATTTGACCGGCTTATGACATTTCAGTCATATTAAAGATAAATTTAAATTATTTGGATTGTAAATGTAAATTATTTGTGTTAGGATATTTTAAAATGAGCTAAAGAAATTTGAACATGTGCTTGAGTTTGTTTCAACATGAAGTATCGTCGAAGGTTAATTATAAGGTAGTTATAAGTTAGATTTAAGACAGAAAATTGATCAAAATTATATATGGTGAAAAGTGTTGCTCAAATGTTGTTATTTTGCTCTTTTGATGTATGTCCCTACAGCAATCCATTTTTGAATAATATTGTAATGGCAGATGAAAGTTTGAGGTTGATGTTAGCGGAGATGTCTGCTAATATGAAGCAGATGAATGAAAGTATAAAGGAGATGGAAGTTAGGAATACTAGTAGAATGGAGGAGAATGCTAGTAATATGTCTGCTAATTTGAATAGTAGTATGAAGGAGATGGAAGCTAGGAATACTAGTCGAATGGAGGAGAATATGAAGGTTCTTCATACTAGTGCTGCTAATTTGGAGGATAATATGTCGCGTTTACAGGTTAATACCCTAGGAATTGAGAGTACTGTAACGGACATGCGCACAGACGTGTCTAATGTCCATAAAAGTGTTGATGATGTTAAATTTGATGTGTCTAAGGTACAGAGAGACCTTACAATGTTAAATCTAGATGTAGCTAATGTCCGAGGGGATATTTCTTGTGCTAGAGCCGAAGTAGTTGTTGTCAAAAACGATGTAGCGACTGTCCAAGACAAGGTCGAGGAAGTCCAAAAAGAAATTCAAAAAGCTAGAACTGATGTATCTAATGTTCAGGTAGACATTAATAACATTCATGCGGATATAACTGAGGTGCAAAGTGACATAACTAAGATTCAGGTAGAGGTCAACACAGTTTTCGTAGATATCAATAAAGTCCAAACTGATGTAAATAAAGTCAGGGAAGAAATCGAAAACTCAAAAACTCTTTGTACGCGTAATATAACTGCATTAGCGACTAGGTTAGTCGATGAATCAGTTAGAACAACAACGTCTTTAGCAGAGTTGAAGTATGATGTAGAGGTCATGAGAACACAGGTATTAGACCACAATAGAGTATTAAAAGAGGATATCGAAGTAGACATAGCCGAAATGTTAACAGCAAACGTAGCGGTATGGAAAGACGAGTGGAATAAGTCAAGTGGGGAACATGTAACCCAAATTCAGGAAAGGATTGAAAGAAAACTTGCCAGTACGCAGATAGAAATTAACAATGAAGTAGTACAGATTAGGAAAGATTTAAGCGTCAGGATAAATTCGTTATCCGAAAAACAAGTTGACGATAGAACACAACTAGATCAGGATATGCAAACTTTAAAATCTACATTAGAGGAACAGATGCATAAAGTTGTCTCGGATGTAAATGAAACGACGAGTAAACTGAAAAATTTGAAGTTAGGAGAGGCTAGTTTAATGGAGAACTACAAAGAAGAGATTATCAAGAAAGTCTTAACAGAAATCACCGACAAGGATACAGAAGGCTTAGCTTGCGAATTGAATAGGAATTATGCTAGAAGACATAACCTAGAGCCAGAAGAAAGAGACATGACTCCTGAAGAACGTGTATCCAGATTCAGAGAGGAGGATGACGAGAGGAATATGGAACCTGAGTGGAATTATCGAGATAGTGGGAAAAACTATCCGGATTCATATCCGAGGAACGTGACGGTCATTAGGAATTTCGAAGACAACCCACAAAAATTCAGTAACACTGATAGTTTGACACCTATAGAGTATGTAAGGAATCTCAAAGATTATTTCATCGAAGCTCACATTCCCAGAGAGAGAGAGATGAAGATAGTAGAGAGATATCTGATTGGAGGACCCCTCGAATGGTTTCGCGCATTTAGATACACATTCAGTAACTTTGACGAGTTTGCAGAGGCCTTAATCAAACGATTTTGGTCTATAGAAGCGCAGAATTCGTTAAGAGCGGAGGTGTATTCAAGAAAATACTCAGGTACTCTTCCAACGAGGTACGCTGATTTCTTTACGAGTCAGTTGTCCCGCTTGAGATTTTTGCAACCCCCATTGTCCACGGAGCAACTAATAGATGCGATTTCTCGTATGCTGCCAGTTGAGGTGAGGAGACTTATAATTTCGTCCAACATCAGGGATTTATCCAGCATGGATGAGTTACTAAGAAGGTTAGACTACACAAGTCCAATGCCTAACGTAGTCCAGAAAGGTCAAAGGCAGGAGTTTAAGGAAATCAATACGGTATACATGGACCAAGTCCAACAAACTGACAAGCCAGAGGAGGAGAAAACTGACAATGTAGGTCCTCACAGGAATAATCAGTTTAGAAATTACAGATCACAAGGTTACCGACCGTATCAACAGAGAAGAGGTTGGAACTACAACCGAGGAAACTACAATGGAAGAGGCAGATATTACAACAATAATGGGTATAACCGTAACTATAATAGGAATAACCAAAACCAAAATAGAAACCAGAATACTCAAAGTCAGGTTATGACACCTGAGCAGTATCAGCAAAGAGAAAAGGAAAGCCAGCAATACTTAAAAGAATTAAGAGATAAAGAAGCTGACAATCAAAAGAAAAGGCAGGATGTTGTAATCGATCCTGGACCTTCTACGAGCCAGCAGAACTTTGAAAATAGAAATACTGGTCAGAAGAGGAATTAGAGAGGAAAGAATACATTAACCACATACAACCCAGAGTAGAAGAAATATATGATTAAGGAACATAGAGGAAATATCATCCTAGAGTAAGCCAGTAATAATTCAATTTCGTGTTCAAGAGAGTTGAGATACTTGTAACATTGAGTTTAAAAACAATTTGCAACTGTTTTTAAAACGTGGTGGGAGGAGAATGCCCCCGTAATTGAATTATGTAGAGACCACGGTGGCTATATTTGAAATTATAATTTCAGTTATGGCTGTCATAGTTACGACGTGGGTAGTCATGACGTAAGCACGGATGACGTAAATGTTATGCCAGCAAGCTACTTGAGCTGAGATTCTCAGTGACGTCATGCATTTAGTCGAGAATGTTCCAAGATGTACGACGCAGTCGCAGGAAACGAGGAATTCTGCTGAGGAAGAAACTATGCTATTGGAGGAGAGGCATGAACCAATGAACGATAGTTTAAAGGAAGACGGAGATTGCTGAAACTATGGTATTTTTATTACTTTTGGAATGCAGAATTGTGGAAATCCATTTGCAGTAATAGCATTGATTTGGAATTTTGGTGAAATTTATTTTCAGTTTTTAAATTTTGAAAATCCGTCATGTATTAACGAAGTTGGAAGTTCTAGCGATGACGTAGTATCACGCTTTGGAAGGGATGGTAACGCCCCTCGAGAAGTTAATAAAAGGGCTTGCGCAGAAGAGAGGAGCCCTTTCGTTCTCTGATCATTCTGAGATCTCATTCTCAGAGCATCGAAGTATATTTGTGAAAGTTCTTTTCTTATACATTCATTATAGTGAGACGTCGAAGTGAACAGCAGTGAAAAGAATCGTCTTTATAACGCGTGGCGAGGCCACTATATTAACGAGATCCAAGTCAAACTAGGTGAAGTTGAAACGGACCTTAGAAAGCTTCTACAAGTTTAGCTTCGAACAGTTAGCGGTCTACGATAAGCTAATTGCATTGTGCAGTGCTACATGCAGTAATAGAGAAAAGCAGAACAATTTCGACCGATTAGTTCGAAAGATATTAGCAGTTTTATACGACTGAGAAAAGTGATTATCTCGCCACAAGAGAAGCACTTTTGTGAAGCCAGAATCAACGCAAGGCTGACGCTGCGAGTGGAATAGAAAGACTTCAGATTGCTTGGTTACAGAACGATACAGTATAATGGAGCAATTGAATACGGCAGTTTGTTCTTCTGACACTACAACCGAAGAGCAGATGGAAGGCTAAGGGCTTATTGCAATTGGGACATACTTCAACGGAGTAAGATAGCGACATGGAACTTCGCTAATTGCTATTCCACACAAGCGAACATGCGGTGAATACCATCTACACCCATGTTTCGTAATTAAAGGCTGAATACCATCGAACAGCCATAGAAACAATTTCATACTCTGAATATGAATAATTTCTTCGGAAATTTCTACAAAACTTCATGACGATTGTCTACTGGAACTTCAGGGAATTTTTCAAGAGAGGTCAGGGATATCCCGACTCACACAGAAGATTATTGCCGGAAGGATGTCTATTCGTCTTCGAGGAGCAGAGCGATTCACGGAGAAGGAAGCAGTTCGATTCTCCGAAGGTGCTATTTCCTATTTCGAGGATGGAGCTCAACTTTAACGTGGTGAAATGGATCCATCAGCAGTCTTCTTTGGGGAATTTTCCTCTGGAACGTCAATCGGCAGATAAGGTAGTCGTGAACGTTTATTGTATTTGAGTTTACTAATGATGTTTGAGCAACCATTTTTCCCATATTTTTATCCTCATGTTATTTTTGCCCTATTTTCTTGTTGAGATTCTTATTCTCAGTACACCTTGATGAGTTTTGCATTTTTCGACGATTTATTAAGACATTGTTATGTCATGGGCATAGTTAACGATTTTGGATCAGTTGAGACTGATATTTAGAATTTTCAGTAATTAATATTTTTGTAGTCACGATTTGACTGTAAGTTAATGATTTTTATGGCAGATTTAAATTCAGACAGCGTGTCACTTTATTAAAGTAATTCTACCCCAGTTTAATTACTTTGACCAATTTTCTGTCATCATCAAGAAGGAAGAACATTTAATTGATTTTAGAGCGTTAAAATCTCTTACGTTGTCGACGATCTTGGAAATACTAGTCGTTCTTTGAATTGATTGCAACACAGACATTTATCGTCATTTATGAATGAACATTGCATCATAGACACTTTTGTGAAAGAGTAACTTTAATAATGAATTATTGAATGCATTAAAGTCTCGAACTTTTGTTAGGAGTTTTTCTCAATTAGAGATTTATAGAACGATGTTTGCATTCCCCAGTCTAATTGGATTCTATTCGACTACTTTGTATTTTAGTCGCACTTTATTTGAAGATAGTATTTTTATACTACAATTTTCTTTTAAGATGTTAATCTTAAATTTTGATAGACCAGACAGGCGTATATAAGCGTATTCACTATTAAATTTGTTTGTGATTGGCAAGTTTTGACTTCATTTCGGTTCATGAATGAAATCCACGAAGGTTAAATAGAAAAACAGTTTTGAAACAATTAATGATTATAAAAATTTTTAAGTGGAACTATGAATGTATAATCGCTAGTGCAGTGCGTGTTGAAAGTCGCTGAGGTATAATGCCCTTGAATATGAAGGAAGTTCCCACAGGAATAAATGTTAAAGAATTATTTGTGGAAGTTTTGTAAGTTATGTGGAAGTTTAATACCATATAGATTAATATATGATGATTTTGGGCATATTTGTAATGCAATTTGTGCATTAACTTGTTAGCGAAGGATTTTCCGCTGGAGTAAGATTGTCATAGTTCGTTGAAAATAAATCAAGTGAATTACTGTTAGAATTAACACGAGTTTTGAAAGAATTTGAGATAAGATTTTGAATGAAGGTTGCCGTCACAAATCATTATTAAAACCTTTATTAAACCAGATTGTGACATTAACATGTATAACTAACCTTCATTGGTCGATTATATTAATCACGATTATGAAAATTACCAACCGAATGAACATGTGGTCACTGTATTTATTAAATTAATAATTTAAACAATTTAAAATGTTAATATTGTAAATAATTGCTGTAAATATTTTTGAAATTAATATGGAACGAGAGTGATGTTAAAGGCGTGCTTAAAATATTTTTATTGTCTTTGACAAATATTATAAACAATTTCTAATTGTTATAAATAATTTATGTGATTTGTTATAAACATTTAAGAGCTAATTAAACAATTGGATGAGAAGTTAACAAGTTTAAGGAATTAACAGAATGATTCAATAGGATGTGAGCAAAGTACTTGAAAGATTTGCGTAAATATAAATGTGAGTTGTCTTGTAGACAGTTAAAAGCTTGAGAGAGCAAGCTATATTCTTACGTAACGTAGCAGGTGAGAAGGGAGTCCATTCAACCAGTATGCAACAGGTTCGAGGTTAGCTCGCAGCTGGGCCAACACCTGGTTATCAGAGTGAGGTCGTACACACTCCGGCCTTGCGACTATAAATACCATTCTCATGTTTATTAAAAGGAAACCAAATGCTCTATATATATGTCACACCCTGACGTCCTTTTCCAATCCAATAGTGTTATGAATATTACGTTATTTGGAGCTCTTGGGAGCTAAAATGTTTTATATCATGTTGTATGATAATTTTTGCAAGTCCTACTGAGGACGTAGTCAGATTGACTTGGGCTACTGATAGCCACGTTGATTTTGTTGTGTTGGTAAAATCATGCCCTTTATTAGAAATAAAGCTTTTGTACAGTTCAAAGTTCTCGTCTTCGTTTTGGCTCATTTTTAAATGTCATGGTGGAGGTTATTGTGTGAACAGACTTTTAGTGATCCTGTTGTCAACTCAAACCCCGAGATAATTAAGAGGTAAGTAACGGTAAGTATGAACCCCCGTCTATTTTGGTGTGTTCCACAATGATTTCCTGTGAACTTCTGTGCTCTTATCTCGATAGTATCTGTCAGTGCCATTTTCATTGATGTAGCTATGCCGGTGCGATTTACTATTGGCAATCCGATTGAGGGGGCGGATATCTGACAGCCTACTATCCAGGTAAACGGGGACAGTACCATTTCCTTGTTATATACAGACACGGATAGTTTTATTTACCATATCCGTGACTGTGATCCGTATGTCGTTGTGAAAGAATACCCAAAATGGTTTGACACGTCCTCGTTTTGCGAGAAGAACGTGTTTGATATCCCCCGTCTGAACAAAGAAATTGGTTTAATGAAAGATGAGTGTTCAGAAACCATGATGACTGAATTTGTTGGGCTCGCTCCGAAAATGTATAGTTTTCGACGGATGAATGAATGTGAATCTATGCGAGCCAAAGGAATTTGCCAACATGTGGTGAAAAGGCTTTGTGTGGATGATTATTTACATGTCCTTCAAGCCCACACAGGTATGACGCATAGTCAGTTTAGAATTATGTCTAAAAACCATAATTTATTTTTAATGAAACAACGGAAACAAACAGTTGCTTTGTTGGATGATAAAAGGCAGTGGTGTCAGGATATGATGACAAGCGTTCCCTTTGGTTACAACCAGTAATGGTTGTTGCTAATGTTATTGTACAATATGGCAAGTGTTTGGTTTGGTTGCTATCAAGTGCGTGATGCCATGTTGAGCCTCGGAATAAAAAATGAACAAATTGTAGTGTATCATATAATTTTTTGTTTTTTAACCTGTGTGCATGGATGTATGCGAGGATGTATGAATGTATGTAAATAGATGTATATAAACTGTATGTCTTGTGCTATTTTCCTGTCAACGCACAAAGAGAGGCATGCATCAACGTGTGCAGGCCTCACTGTGCACAGGCTAGATTAAAACAGGTTGACTTAAAAAACATATTTTAGCTAGTGGCTTAATAAGCCTCATCTTTCAGCAAACTGCCCACCCATCCTCAGTAGACATGCAGCTTAATAGGACTCTCTAGGTTTTGGCTTAGTAAGCCTCATGTTTGAGCAAACTGACCATCCATCCTCAGTATACATGTAGCTTAATATACCTCTCTAGGTACTGGCTTAATAAGCCGCATGTTTTAGCAAACTGACCACCCATCCTCAGTAGACATGATGTATTACAAAACAACACCAGATGAATATCTGATCAGAAATTATTGTTTTTTAAACCTAATGCATAATGTCAACAGACAGATGGTTATTTATTTATTGTGCTTATTTTATACTTTATTTTTGCTATTCACTTAGGGGACAGACAGTGTATAAATTAACATTTTTTTAAAATTATACATACTTAGTAAAATGTCTATAACTACTTTTCAGATTCAATGATGAACCATGATCAAGATTCTTTTATTGTTACCAAACACACTACGTTTAATGAATATGCAACGATGGTAAATTATAATCCACAACGTGTAGCGTATCCTTTAGAGTATAAAAACATTAAAGTGCGCATTGATACCACTTTTTATAAGAGCATCTTTAATGATGATTATGTGTTGTTTCATGATCCAAGTCAACACTATTGCAAATCCTGCATGCTAAATTTTGGTTTTCAAAATAATGTATCTACAGAAGTAATTCATAAATCATGGTATGGTTTAACGATAAACAAGTGATTGCTAAATTAGTGGATGAGGATGATTTTCCAGTTTTTTGGTGTACGCTATGTACAAAACCCTTGTTTAATGTCTATTTTCCACTAACGTTAAATATGTTTTGTTTTCACTTTTATAAATTCCCTGCTGAGGAAAGAACCACTTCATATCGTCAACAAGCATTTCGTCAACTTAATTTTACGTTACCTATGAATCAATATTCACCACATAGAATACGGTCTATTAGAAACTAACTAACAACAACAATATGTGATGCATATGTTTTTTTTGTTTGTTTGTTGGATTCGGCTTTTAAGAACATACTTTACTTTCAAAAAAAGACATTTGGCTAATTTTTTTAGTTTATAGTGTATACATGTTTATGGAAAACTCATACTCCAGTTTAAATTTGTATTGTTTTTATTTTGTTTCTTGGATATAGACATGGTTAATAAATTGCATGGTATGTTAACTTTACCTTTATAGGCATTCATTAGTATGCAGTGCGAATTTGCACGTCGACACGGGAATCGTATACGACTGATTCAACAAGGAGATTATTTACTAATACCTATTGACAACAGAGGCATACATTTAGCTCCAAAGGATGTTGAAAATGATTCACACTTAGTTTTCATTTTCATAAAATATTTTCTATCAAATAATTTTCAAATTCATGTTTTGGCTGATAACGATGAAAATGAATGTCAACTTTTAGAAGTAGGCTACACAGTGTGGAACAATGATTTGTTTGTTTTACATGCGTTTTACCGAAAGGTAATACAATGGTCATGCGAGCATTGTTCACATGCCTACATTTTTGTTAATCTGTCAAAGAAACTGTTGCCACAAATTATTGAACCACCCATATAGCAAATAATATGAATCAAGACATAATAATAATAATAATTTTGCAATTTGTTATTTATCTTTTAAGAAAAAATGTATGAAGCTCTTTGCTCAGAAGTTGAAGATCAGTTACTGATGATACAACATAAACAAGTCTTAGTTGTACCCATACAAAAAACAGGTTTAGATGGTAATAAACCTTTAAACCAAACCCTTATTTTAGATTTTATAGATGTCAGAGCTCCACTATTTTTAATTAAAAAAATAGTGGTGATTTAACACCATTTAAATATTTACCAAATTTTGAAAATACGTTTCGACAGTGGCAATGGTTGGTGTATTGCGCCACCTCATTAGCAGATGCGCAAGTCATTGAACCCTATCCCTATAAATACATTTTACTTGATTTGTCTAATGATGCTTTAGCACGTTATTAATGTCATTTAACAACCACTCTCTACACTATGGCAGATATTAACTTTTTTTTAAAACAAAATTTAAAACAAAGGTTTTGGTTTATTTTTAGCTTTAAAAATAGTTTAAAATGATAGCTTGGTTTTTTTCTTTTTTCTTTTAGAAAAACATGAACATGTATGATAATATGAATCATCATATTGCAGACAGCCTAGTTTATATTCAACAAACACAGTTGTTGCTTCTTCCAGTGTTAAAAACCACATGTTTTCATGGAAGTGGTCCGTGGCAAGAAATTCATCAAGCACTATTAATGGATGTCATACGCATCAAAACACAAATTTTTCTTATCGATGATAATTGTCATGTACAACAGTGTATCTATTTATGTCATGTGGACCATGAAACACAAAAAAATGGCTGTTGATGTTGGTTCAACAGTTATCGCGTACCTGTTACAAACATTATTATATTTTTGTCAATTTATCCAATACTATCTACAACTTTAGGCATTAAACGCTCAGGCTTAAAAACAACACTCTTTAATGTATTGACAATGTTGTTGTTGTTGGTGTTGCTGCTATATAAAGATGAGAGTGTTAAAAAAAATAACACTCTTTTCTTTCCTTATAGCCAAGCATGGGCGCCTTGAACGCCATTGGCCAAGATTGCGGCCTTGTACGCAAGAAAATGAGTGAATTGCCTACACAAACACCATTTCGCATTCATAAAATACGAAAATTGAAAACGAAATTTGGTGAACGAGCTCTTTGCATTTGTCAAGACTTTGAGACATTTCTTTCCACATGTTTTAATAACCTATCTGATAATGTCATGGAAGATGTCAATTCGAGTATTCACCCTGTGTATTTAATCTATGAGGGTGAAAAAAATAATCGTTGTATAATTCGTTTTGTAAAACTAGATAATGAATAATCATTGTACGCAATACATAACTTTTGTTGTTGTTGTTGTTGTTTATTGATGTCTTACTAAAACAAAAAAACTATTTTTTTTTCAGTGCTCAACAGTTTTGACGTTTATTAATTATTGTTGCTCATGGTTTATAATAATAATAATAATAATAATAATTTTCTTAACTTTTTTGTTTGTTTTTTAGCCTTCAGGGCAACATTAATACAATGATGTCTATAATGACTATAGGTAAATGGTATTTTTTTATAAGTTCACTCTTTATTGAGAGAATTTTTTTAGCCTTTAGGGCTACGCCAATACAAACATTGCCTATGATGCATGTTTTTTACTTTCTTTTATGTACATGTATAGTTTTTAAAATAAGTTGAAACGTCATGCGCTTAAGGATAGCTTGTTCATTTAGCACACTTACTCATGCAATGCAAAAACAAGTAAAAACATCAACATTATTTACTAAATAAATAAATTAATTAATTAATTAAAGTTAACGTTACATTGTGTTAAATGGTCACATGGTTTTGTCATAATGACATGTTTTATTACAAAATAATAATAATAATAATAATAATAAAAATAATAATAATAATAATAAACATTATTTTGGCAACAGATATTGGCCCAGTGGAAAAAGTAAAGAAATTCAAATATCTGGGAGAAATAATCCAAGAAAATGGTTTAGAAAAATCTTCGGTAGAAGAAAGGGTACACAAGATGGAAAGAGCATATGGTATCACTAAGAATTTTTATAACAAAAAGTGCTTATCTAAAAATCTTAAAATAAGGCACTACACTACAGTGGTGAAACCGGAATGCCTATACGCAAGTGAATGTCCGGTACTAAACTATAGATTAGATAAACTTGAAGTACTAGAAAGGAGAATCATGAGGAAAATGTTAGGCCCAGTGAAAACAGCAGAAGTATGGAAATTAAGATCTAATGATGAAATATACAGGAACATAGAAAATATAACAGAAACGATAAGAAAAAGGAGATTGCAATTTTTTGGACATATTTACTGGATGGATGATTCCAGATTAACAAAAACGATATTCAAGTACCTTTGGGAGAAAAGGGCAACAACTAGCTGGATTTAAGAAGTAAAGAAAGATTTAGAAAGAAATAATATAAGTGAAGAAGAAACGGTGAACAGAGAGATCTTTAGAAAAAGGGTATTAAGTATGAAAGGATTCCAAGGAAGATTGCCAAAGAAACCTGGTGCGAAGTGGTCCGAAGACAGAAAGAAGCAGCATAGTGAACGGATGAAGGAGTACTGGAGGCAACGGAAGAGAAAACAACAAAGTGTGAAGAATTGAAATTGGCACGTGGTCCCTAGCAGGCCTCATCCGAAAGAAGAAGAAACATTATTTTTAACGGTCACATGGTTTTGTACAAACAAAATTATAATGACATGTTTTATTACAAAATAATAATAATAATTATAATAATAATTTATTTATTTACTCGTGTCAGGAACAAAAATATTACATAACAAACTATGTACAAAATGGGCAAAACAATGGTAACACTTGAACATTTAAGGTTCTAAATAATGCTTGACCAATATTTTGCCATGTCACGTCCATTTGGTGTAGCCTTCACCAGATCCTCCATGGTGCACAGTATAGGACACAGACTGCACTGAAGCAGATGACCCATAGTCTGTTCTTCACTGCATTCACAAAGGACCGGGTCGCAGCAAAAAAAAACATTTATGAAGAATGGACTTGGATCTGCCAACACCAGATCGCAATATGTTGAGAGACTTCCAAGTTGTCCAAGCCTCTGTATGTCCTGCTGGGAGCCTTTCAGATGGAACCATCCACTGGGTAATGTGGGGGCTTCTGGTCAACCAAGATGTAATCCTCAAAACCTGAGGTTTGTCACTTAGGCACTCAGTTGTGTGAAGAAAGCTTCTTCTGGACTTCAGTCGAGAGTGGGCTGGTTGAAGGCTAAACAATGGATGTGCTTGAGACACATCAACCCTAGATCTCTCACATTTAGCTGCAATTTCTCTTCTGATATCTGGGGGTGCAATGCCTGCTAAACGATACAGTTTATCACATGGCGTGGGTCTCAGGCAGCCAGTGATAAGTCTACACGTTTCATTTAATGCAGTATCAACCTGCTTGGTATGACACGACCTATACCACACAGGACATGCATATTCTGCTGCAGAGTAACAGAGTGCTAAAGCAGTGGTTCTTATTGTTTGAGCTTGAGTCCCCCAGCTGGTACCAGAGGCAGGCAGGAGGCAGTTTCTTGCGGATACCTTACTTTTGGTGTTTAGACAATGTCTTTCATACGTGAGTGCACGATCCAATGTAATCCCTAAGTATTTGGGATTCGCACAGTGATCCAACAGCATGCCTTCCCACGTTACATGCAGTTTCCTCTTTGCCTGTCTGTTCTTGAGATGGAAAGCGCAGACTTGTGTTTTCAAAGGGTTTGGTTCCAATTGGTTTCCTCTATAATAATCACTTAGTTCCCCCAGAGCTTCAGATAGACGTCTTTCCACAACTTCAAACTGATCCGCCTGGACGGTAATGGCACGATCATCCGCATAAATAAAGCTTCGAGTACCTACTGGTATTGGCTGGTCATTCGTATACAGAATATGTTAAAGAGGATAGGGGCCAGAACACTACCTTGAGGCAGTCCATTTCGTTGATTCCTCCAACGGCTGTGCTGCCCTTGAAAGTCTACAAAGAGTCTACGATTTTGAAGAAGACACCTGACTATTTCAGTTAATTTATAGTCCTTTGTCATCAAGTAGAGTTTATTCAGCACTAAGTGATGATTGACTGTGTCATAAGCAGCTGTTAAGTCAATGAATACTGCCCCTGTGATCTTCCGGTTCTGGAATCCATCTTCAATATGCTGAGTAAGATGTAGGATTTGTGAAGTGCAGCTTTTACCTGTTCTGAAGCCAGCCTGTTCAGGGATTAGGAAAGGTTCAATTACCTTTGTGAGCCTACTTAGAATCATTCGCTCCAGTATCTTGAAAAGGTGGGAGAGCAATGAAATAGGCCTATAATTCTTAGGATCATGTGCATCTTTCCCGGGTTTGAGAATCGCTATTACTCTGCTCTTCCTCCACATTTTGGGTATTTTACAGGGAGTAATGCAGTTATTAAACAATTCTAGCAGCCATTCTTTAGCCCCAGGTCCAAAATGTTTGATTTGATCCACACAAATTCCGTCCAGACCAGCCGCCTTTCCATTCTTACAGTAATTAATAGCTATATTCAGTTCTGAAAGTACAAAGGGTTTAAGGAACATGTTGTCTTCCTGTTCATGTTCCCTTACCAACTACAATTTAGGTTTCTGGATTGTCTTTCCAGAATTACTATTTCGAATAAGTTGATTAACAATTTGGTTGGCAGAGACATTAGAATGTGAAGAAGTTCTATTGTGATCATTGTTAAGGCGTCTAAGAAATCTTCAAGCTGGCTGCTCCTTCCCATATCCAAATCTTCCATAAGCTTTAAACACTGTTGTCGTTTTGAGTCTTAAATAGAAGAGAGAACACGTTGTCCGCTAGCAATAGTTTCCTCACTGAAAGGATCTTCGTCAAATGATTTGCAGTAATTTGACAAAAGAGTCGTCTGAGGAGTAAGACCTTGTATGTAATTTGTTCTACATCCTCTCGGGATGGCTGCATTGGAACATACTTTAATCACATCAATGAATTGCTCATAGAATTCTGGAATGGGACTGACTGTGGTGATCTTTTCATCAAGTAATGAGGTGAACAGTGTCCAGTTAGCCTTCTTGAAGTTGTATCTTCTTCGAAAAGGGACAGTCTGTGATCTGACAGCTGGAAATAGCTGGCACATTATGGGACGATGTTGAGTATTTGGGATGGGCGGACAAACCGATTTCACACATTGGCTGGTGACACTCTCACTTACAAATATGAGATCTGGGTTGTAGCCACGCTTCCATCTTCCACTGTCAAATGATGAAGGGAGTTTACTGTCATGTATGAGGGACAGCTGAAGTAATTCTGCCCATTTTAAAACAGCTTCCCCATTTTCATCATCGTGGGAATATACACACACACTACTATGGCTATTAAAATCGCCAATGATAACAGACACTTTTTGCGAACTTAAATTGTCAGGAACTTTGAATGAAAACTGTGACTTAGGTGGTTTGTATATTGGGAAAATGATCAAATTGCTCAGTTCTACGGCAATGATTTCTATATCGTTTTCTTCTGAAATGGATGTCGCCTGGATCATGATGTCTGGTTTCGTGAAGATAGCACTACCATATTGGACATGAGGACGTTCCACTACCAGCTTCATACCTGGAATTTTAGGTCGGCGTTGGTTAATGTCTCTGTGCGTTTCTTGTATGCACAATACGTCACAATTGTGTTTGTGGCATATGTCATGTAAGAGTTCTTCCTTATTTATAGAAATTCCCTCAATGTTCACAGAAATTATAGTCATTTTTTTTTTTGGCTCTGATAAGAGCCTTTTCCATTTATCATAGACCATTCTGGTATGTAAATATACTATGTTCCTGGAATGCTGACGTTCAGTTCAGTACTGGAAATTTGAGTCCAAGTACCTATGCAGGGGCACCACGGGCAGGAATCAGCTTCACCCCCATAATAATAATAATAATAATAATAGTATTAATAATAAAACAATGTAGTCCTAAACTTGTTAATTATTTTATATGCTACTATGACTACATTTAAAACATGTTTTTTACTTTTTTTTACTAGTGCTTGTAGTGCATGAGGAGGGTGTTTAATAAACAAGCGACCCTTAAGCCCCATAACGTTTCAACTTATTTTATTATTTAGTACAAACACTATTTATATTTTTTGTTTATAATTATGAAATTTGAAACTATTAGTCAATAATAATGCATTGTAATTTATTTTTATTGTTTATAATTTTATATTGGAACACCATTTATATTGTTACGTGCCACCCCCTAGTGGCACTTTTGTTAACTGGATTACGGTGGGGGTACAAAGCACAACACCAATTACTGTTTAAAGAAATAATTAACTTTATTGTGGCCAGAAAATTACACTAATCAGCAAATACAAGCAATTAGGAGCCTTACTCCAGTTTCCTCAAGTCTCTTCCTTGAGCGCTCTTGGCCCTTCCACTTGTCAACAGATCACAGAAGTTAATCCGTCCTAATGAGTACGGTGGCCTTGACAGAAACTACCTGCTCCTCTCCTTTATGTTCACCGACCACAATTACTTACGATCACTTGCTGCAGGCTATTTCGCTGTCCACAAGCTGGAGAAACAATGTCACTGGATTTCGTAACTCGCACAGCACTTCGTCACCACACTTCTGTCGCACAAGATAATCGCTCACACTAGCTCGTAAAAACAACAACAACCCGTGCTTGACAGGTCGCACTTATATAGCAGGCCGGTGACTCAATAAACGCTTCTAGATCCATCCAGGGTTCACGGCTTCTCGAGGTTTCCATCGCTGGTCCAGTCACGAATATTCTGGACTATCCCTTTGTCTGTAGTAGCCCTGTTGCATAAGGCGCGCGCAATACAGGAGGCAGGCCACAGCCCAGCCCTGGGGCAGTTGTGACTCATGCGGCGAGTGATGACACAAACTCACAGCCGTAACACCACCCCCTTCCTAAAAAGGCTGATCGTCCCGATCAATCATTGGTCCGTCTGTGTCCCTCCGTAGGCTGCCAGGCGATCTCGATGCACGATCTTCATCTTCGCCCTCGGGCTCCGCTGGATCCTGTAGACGACATCGTTGATCCGTTTCACGACTCGGTACGGGCCCTCCCAGGACTTCTGCAGTTTGGGTGACAGGCCTTTCTTCCGTAATGGGTTGAAGAGCCAGACCAGGTCGTCCTCGTGGAATCCTCCGGCATCCGTCTGCTGGTCGTATCGGGTCTTCATTCGGTCGGTCTCGATCAGCAGTTTCCTCCTCGCGAACGCGTGCACGTCCTCCAGTTGGTCGACCAGTTCTTGACAATACTGGCTTACCGGGATCGGATCATTCCCAGGTCGGCCGAAGGCAAGATCGACGGGTAGACGGAGCTCCCTCCCAAACATGGCCCGGGCTGGTGTGCACCCGGTGGCTTCATGCACGGCGGCGCAGTAGGCCAGGAGAAATAGTGGAAGATGCTTGTCCCAATCCCTCTGGTGCTCGCTGACAACTATTGGGAGATGGTTCTCGATGGAGCGATTGAATCGCTCTACCATCCCGTCGGACTGAGGGTGTAGCGGCGTTGTCCTTGTCTTCCGGATTCCCAGCCGCTGGCATAGGTTCTGGAACACCTGCGACTTGAAGTTCCTCCCTTGGTCGGAGTGCAGCTCCAGGGGTACTCCGTACCGGCTGACGAATTCCTTCACCAGGGTCTCTGCGATCGTCGCGGCTTCTTGGTTAGGGAGCGCATACGCCTCCGGCCATTTGGTAAAGTAGTCGCTGACGACTAATATGTAGCGGTTCCCTGCCTCGCTTAACGGGAATGGCCCAGCAACATCGATGGCCACTCTCTCCATGGGGCCGCCCACGTTGTAGGTCTTCAGTGGACCCCGTCGTCTTCGTCCTGGGCCCTTGCTGGCTGCGCAATCGTGGCACCTCGCGCAGTGGTTCTCCACGTCTGTTCGTCATCCGATCCAGTAGAACCGCTCTCTCAGCTTCTCCAGGGTCTTCTTTATCCCTAGGTGTCCACCAGATGATCCTCCATGGACTTCCTTCAGGACTTCCTCCGTCATAGCCTTTGGAACGACGACTTGTTCCCGAGATGTCTTCCCGTCGGTGCTCTCCCAGGCGCGGCAGATGAGGCCATCCCTTACAATCAGCGAGTCCCACTGCGCCCAGTAGGACTTAAACTTTGGGCTGCAGTCACTCACAATGTTCCACCCGGGTCTGGGGACACAGGCCCGCTTCCATTCGGCTATCAGTCCCAGGTCATCATCTTCTGCTTGTGCCCGCGTGAAAGATTCGCGGCTCCAGTTCCCTTGAAGTTCCACAGTAGTCCTCCGGCACTGTATCCCGGTGTTCTCCTCCCTCCTAGTACAGAAGGTGCAGTCTTCGGGGCACGGTCTTCGTGACAGGGCGTCGGCGTTAGAATGCAGTTGGCCTTTCCTGTGCTGAATCTCAAAGTTGTACTGTTGAAGCCTCTCTAACCACCGCGCGAGTTGACCCTCGGGCTGCTTGAAGTTCAGGAGCCACCGCAGGGATGCATGGTCGGTCCTGATGAGAAATTCTTGCCCGTACAGGTACTTGTGGAAGTGTTCAATGGTCTACACGATGGCGAGCAGCTCCTTCCTGGTGACGCAGTAGTTCCTTTCTGGCTTTGACAAGGCCTTGCTGAAGTAGGCCACTACTCTCTCCTCGCCGTCCACTACTTGCGACAGGATCCCCCGTATGCCAAAGTCGCTGGCATCGGTATCGATGATGAACCTTGTTCCAGGTCTGGGGTAGGCCAGAATAGGCGCGGTGCACAGAGCCTGCTTGAGTTGCTCGAAGGCATTGTGGCATTCTGCTATCCACGTGAAGAGTTGGTCCTTCTCAGTCAGTCGATGTAAAGGTTTGGCGATGTCGGCGAATCCTCTCACGAAGCGACGGTAATAAGTGCAGAGTCCCAGGAAGCTTCGTAGTTGGGACTTGTCCTTCGGAACTGGCCACTCCCTCACAGCTGCGGTCTTCTCTGGGTCGGTGCGCACCCCTTCCTCGGAGACGATATGCCCAAGGTACTGGACCCGCTTCTGGAAGAGCTGACAATTCTTGGGACTCAACTTCAGCTGGGCAGCCCGTAGCTTCAACAAGATCTCCTTCAGGTTGCTGTAGTGCTCCTCGAAGCTTCTCCCCAGAACGATGACGTCGTCTAGGTAGACCAGGCAGGTCTTCCAGTGTAGTCCCCTCAGAATGGACTCCATTAGCCTTTCGAAGGTCGCAGGGGCGTTGCACAGACCGAATGGCATGACGGTGAACTGCCAGAGCCCGCTGCCCACAGAGAACGCAGTTTTCTCGCGGTCCTTAGGGTGGACCTCCACCTGCCAGTAGCCACTCTTCAAATCCATGGTGGAGAACCATCTTGACCCTGATATGGTGTCCAGCGTGTCGTCGATCCAGGGTAGAGGGTAGCTGTCCTTCTTCGTGACATCGTTCACCCGCCTGTAGTCCACGCAGAACCTGGTGGAACCGTCCTTCTTCTTCACAAGCACGACCGGGGAACTCCAAGGACTTTGTGATGGCTCGATCACCCCTTGATCCTTCATCTCTTCAACCATCCTGTCGACTTCGGCTTGCTTGGCGAGCGGGACACGTCGGAATGGGGCCCTAATCGGTGCGCTGTCCCCAACGTCGATTCTGTGCTGGACCAAGCTTGTCCTGCCGAAGTCTTTGCTTCCCACGGAGAAGACATCCTGGAATTCGTGTAGCAGGTCCCGAAGTTGGCGTGATTGTTCCTCGTCTAAATGGTCCTGGGATCCTTGGTACAGCTTCAGTAGTTCTTCTGGCAGTGTGCGTCTTCTTCGGTTGTCCGTCTGCAGGTGTCCGTCTGTCGTATCTGTGATGCGGGCAATCCAGGTAACGGGCTCGCAGACTCCTAGGTTGGTATCCCGGTGAACCGTAATGTCGTAGTCGTTCAGGTTGGACAGGCGGACGTACGGCCGAGACGTCGTGTTGATGAGAGTCTTGGCAACTAGCAATCCTTTTGTCTGGGTGTCCTCATATTTTGGCTCGATGACAGCCGCCACTCAGCAGCTCCGTCGACAATTACGGCAGCGCTGACCTCCGTCCTGGCGGGAACGATGACGTCTTCTCTCAGCCTTACTCGCCGTGCGGTGATGGACTCGTGCGCAGGTTGCAAAGCAAGTTCCTCACCTCCGAAGTGCAGAGTGTTGGTACTCAGATCCAAGATGATGTTGTTCTGGTCCAGGAAGTCCAGTCCGATGATCACTTCATTTGATACGTCAGCCACAAGCACTGGATGCTTTATCGCCCGTCTACCAATGACGAACTCCAGTGATGCTTCGCCGTGTACCGGTGCGGTCTCTCCGGTCGCGGTTATTAGCTGGAGGTTCCTTTGTGTGGGTTGCACTCTCCACTTCGGGATCACGGTGGGACTGACGATGGTCCTCGATGCTCCCGTGTCGATTAGCATGGGCCAGCTCTCTCCGTTGACGACTCCGTCGACCATCAGGCTGCTATTATCCCTCCGTAACTGCGTCACACGAACTTGGAGTGCCGGGGCTTGACGACTGTCACAAGCCAACCTCTGCCCCCCTAGGCTGGCAGGTACTTGCTTTCCTGGGCCGCGCGGTTTCCCTACGACTGACTGTCCCGACGGAAACCCTTGGCGGCGGCGATCACCGCAGTCCTTGCTCAGGTGGCCTCTCTTACGGCAGGTCCAGCAGGTCGGTAGTCCTCTTCCGGGCCGCCTCTCCGGATGTCCTTCGGCTACGTTTTTGCTGGTGGTACCGCGACTATCGAAGAAATGGCTTAGCGCCTCCATTAATTCGTCGACCAGGGGCTTGGTCTCGTTGGTTTTTACTGGTTCGTCGACGTCCACTTGACGCACCCGCGCGTGCATTCTGGATGCTTGTTTTGCCGTCTCGAACTCAAGTGCGTGGCTCAGCGCATCTGCCAGGGTCTTATTGCGCGCGAGACGCAGCGCCTGTTGAGTGTCCGAGTCCCGTAGCCCGTCGGTGAAAGTCTGCGTCGCTATCTGCTCCAGAAAGTCGGCCGGCGCTGTTGGGTAGGCGAGCCTTACGAGGCGTGCGATGTCCATCTCGAACACCTGCAGGGTTTCCGCGTTCTTCTGTACCCGGGTCCGGAGCTGCATCTGGTAGGCCTGCTGAAGATGGCTATCTCCATATCGGGACTCCATATGGGCGATCAGTGAAGCGTAGTCCTGGGATCCAGTCGGGATGGCCTGAAGGACGTTAAGGGCGTCACCTCTCAGTGCTACAATGAGAGCTGCAGCCTTTTCAGTGTTGTTCCAGTTATTTATGGAACAGGCCGCCTCGAACTGACGTAAGTAGGTGCTCCACGGGACCTTTCCGTCGAAGGTTGGGGGCGTCACTCTGCTATGTCCCGTTCCTGATATTCCCGGTGTAACGGTGGGCGGGCGTTGGCGCAGCTCGGCAACTTCCTCTCGTAGAGCGTTGAATTTCTCTTCCACCCCCGTCAGTGGGCGTTGGCGCGGCTCGTCAACTTCCACTTGTAAGGCGTTGAATTTCTCCTCCACCCCCATCAGCGGTCGTTGGCACAGCTCGGCAACTTCCACTTGCAAGGCGTTCAACTTCTCCTCCACCCCCATCAGCGGGCGTTGACGCAGCTCGGCAACTTCCACTTGTAAGGCGTCGAACTTCTTTTCCACTGCCGTGACTTCCTCACGCAGACCAAGTTCTAATTTCTTCAGGTCCTGTGTCAACTTATTCTGACCGTCTTCCATCTTCTTCTGGCCGTCCTCTATCCTCTTCAGGTCCTCCGCTAGCTTCTTCTGGCCGTCTTCTAGTTTGGCAGTTAGGTCCTCGGCTAACTTCTTCTGGCCGTCCTCCATCTTCTTCAGGTCCTCCGCTAACTTATTTTGACCGTATTCCATCTTCTTCTGGCCGTCTTCTAATTTGGCAGTTAGGTCCTTGGTTAAATTCTTCTGGCCGTCTTCTATGCCATTTAACTTTTCTAGCAATGCTGCCAATTGCGCCTCCATTTTAGTTGTTTGCCTTGTAAAGGGCATGCACTCACAGGAAAATTAGAGAAAATGACCTGCTCGGGTTTTGAAACCAGGACCGTCAGGTGTTGTGCTTGAGTTCGTAATCCGGCTTCTGACACCAGTTGTTACGTGCCACCCCCTAGTGGCACTTTTGTTAACTGGATTACGGTGGGGGTACAAAGCACAATACCAATTACTGCTTAAAGAAATAATTAACTTTATTGTGGCCAGAAAATTACACTAATCAGCAAATACAAGCAATTAGGAGCCTTACTCCAGTTTCCTCAAGTCTCTTCCTTGAGCACTCTTGGCCCTTCCACTTGTCAACAGATCACAGAAGTTAATCCGTCCTAATGAGTACGGTGGCCTTGACAGAAACTACCTGCTCCTCTCCTTTATGTTCACCGACCACAATTACTTACGATCACTTGCTGCAGGCTATTTCGCTGTCCACAAGCTGGAGAAACAATGTCACTGGATTTCGTAACTCGCACAGCACTTCGTCACCACACTTCTGTCGCACAAGATAATCGCTCACACTAGCTCGTAAAACACAACAACAACCCGTGCTTGACAGGTCGCACTTATATAGCAGGCCGGTGACTCAATAAACGCTTCTAGATCCATCCAGGGTTCACGGCTTCTCGAGGTTTCCATCGCTGGTCCAGTCACGAATATTCTGGACTATCCCTTTGTCTGTAGTAGCCCTGTTGCATAAGGCGCGCGCAATACAGGAGGCAGGCCACAGCCCAGCCCTGGGGCAGTTGTGACACAAACTCACAGCCGTAACAATATTATTGTTTATACTTATTATATTGAAACTATTAGTTAATAATAATACACATTCATCCTTTTTATTGTTTATAATTTTAAATTCAAACACCATTTATATGATTGTTTATAATTATGATATTTGAAACTATTAGTTAATAATAATACACTGTCGTCCTTTTTTATTGTTTATACTTTTAATTGAATTACCATTTATATGATTGTTTATAATTATAATATTTAAAACTATTAGTCAATAATGATGGGAAAAACACAACATGGTCTCTTGTTTATTTTATTGTTTTAATCATAACAGTGCTACTATACATTTATTAAATTAAATTCATGATGTTAAAGTCCATATTTAGATAAAAGTAATTTGCTTTTCATAGCACCGATCACCATAAATGCAGCCTTTCGTTCCGACAGAGTGGCATCTGAAGCTGTTAATCGTTGCTTGGCAATCCTTAACAAGACTTTGTCTGCAATGTGTCTTAGTGTGGGATCACTGTTTTGATAGGCTATATCATGATTACGACATGCATGATCCAAAGCATTTATCCCCATGTTCCCTCTCCTCAAACGATCTTCAGGACGAGTACGAGGTCCATAAAAGCTGTAAGCAGGTAAGTGAGCTTCGAATGGTAAGTTTTTAATGATGTTATCTTTCATTCCAGGGCCAATACACCTGGGACATAGAGGTTTCAATCGGTGAAAAACACTTTTTTGTTGTTCTTCTTGCTCTTCTTCTTGTTCTTGTTGTTGTTGTTGTTGTTGTTGTTGTTTGTCGGTGGCTGCCGACGAGCATTGTAGGTGTTTGTTTTCCGCATGACAGCCATGGAATGATGAAACAATGTCTTTACAGTGAGTTTTATGACCATGATATAATTTCATCAATTGACATGTGGCACACTGTCGAATGGAAGGTGTTTTTGCCATGGTTAATTGCTTGTGATGGGAAAAATGATTGCATGGTTGTAGTTCACTCAATACAGGGTCGGTAGTCCACTCAGCAGGCGCCTTTTCCCAAATTTCTTTCACAGCGTTGGCAGCAACATAAAAAAGAAATGATTTAAGTAGTGCCAATAATTCATGATGTGTAAAGCTAATCAGTTTTTTCTTGCAGACAAAGAACTTTCCAATAGCCTTGTCGATTGTAGTAGCGTCCATGTTTATAACGTTGGTGTTATCACCTCACGTGTACAAGTCTCACTGCTATCATTGGACGATAAACTTTTAGTTTTAATTTTATTTAACAACTCCCAACATGCGTTGGTGGTGAGCCAATGAAACAATTGCCACGCATGCGCTAAGGCTTTATTCTGAATATTGTCACAAGGACAAGTGTCCATGAGCATTTGCAGGGATGGACAACCCAGATCTAAAAGGTCAATACATTGACAGTGCGAGGGTAAAAATGGTTGGAGCCACTGGTGTTTTTCACCCCCTTTAACAAATAATACATTGGCCGACGACAAATGAGCTTTCATGACTACGTCAAGATACTTGTAAGAAATATCACCCATTTTCCATACTAATTGCAAATGATTTTCAATCCATTGGCTCTGCTTTTTATCTTTTTCACTAAGCAACTCGAAAGCATAGGGAGGTTTAAACACCAAATGGATTGGGTTACACACCCAAAACGTACTACAATCGATAAAAGCTACTTCCTTAAATATAAATTTGTTGTCTGTAGTTTTTAACCCTTGACAATCCACGATGAGTGTACGCATGATAATTTTTTTAACATATATCTTTTTACTTGTTACCTCGTTGACGTCTAATCAACAACTAACCCATTTCATGGTTTAACATGGCAAAAGTCAAAGGACTCCAGGGAAAAATGAAACAAATAAATTGAACAAGAGTTATTTTTTTTTACAAGTTTTATTCATAACATAAAAGAACACTTACAATTGTATTACAAAGTTTGTTTGTTTGTTTGTTTAATTTTGAACAGCATTCAAATGAATAGTTTGCATATACGGTCCACAGGTATCTCCTAGTTTTTCAGGGTCTGGTACAATGACAGGGTAATTCAAACACCATGGAATATTGCCAACATCATAGCGATTCAAGTAAGGACAGGATGGACTCCATCGCTGATGATCACTAAATGGTCGATCCCCTATTTCCCAGTTTCCAATTTCAACATTGCAAAAAATACACTTGACCACATCCCCACGATTTAAGTAATAAAATCCGCTCGCAGCCAATTCTCCACAATCCATAAAGGGGACTGTACAATGTTTCAAAAGTTTTGAGACGATTAAATTCACATTTTAAATTCCATGGTTTGTTTGTCACGTTGTTGTTATTGTTGTTGTTGTTGTTGTTGCTTATTGAAGGGCACATGTCGTTTGTTGTTGTTGTTGTATGTCTGCACAGTGCCAGAGCGCAACAGATAGTGTGCAATGAATGCAGTCGCTTATGAATGATGATTTTTTTTCACCTGACTACAGATGGCTTACTTACTGCTCACATAATTGGACAAAAGGATGATACTTCACTTGTCTGGCAAGAATAAGCAAACAGTAGGCACTGGTATGGTCTGGTACATTTTCTTGTGTTTCAAAATCTACCCTTAAATCAATGGTGGTGATTTTCATAGATTCCTCTAGATACGAACAGTCGAAAACAATCAGTGGTGATTTTGCTTCAAATCCTTGTGGTGACAACATAGGGCAATCCTGTTTTTCTTAATAAGACGATTGAAAATTAGCAAACATATCATAAAGGGGGCCAAACTTATTTTTTGAAAAATTGAGTTCCAACCCCTCATAGGGAAAGCAAACATTAGTTAAAAATACTCGTATATTTCTCAAGTGAATGTGATCAAACAGGGTGATATCTTTGCTTTGTTGGTATTTTCTATTGGTTTGAAAACCAATAATAACATAGAGGGGTCTCTCGGTAGAGCGAGCCGATTTGACACTCCAACTATGAGTGTCTGAGGTCGGTAGCAAGAGGTACTCATGTAGACTCCAACTTTGAAAGGCGATAGGCAAGGCTTTATCTTTTTGCACCAAATTTAACATGCTTAGCTTTTTACGATCCGATAGCGTCACATGGGGCACTTTCCATAGTAATCGAAGCAGTTGAATTTTTGAGTCTATCACTTGTTCGGAGGCTCCTTTTAGTGCATTATAATCACTGCGGTCTCTCACCAGATACAAACTTTGTCTTGCGTTTAAAATTTACGCTTGTGATCTTCGGCAAAGCCAAGGAGTAATTTTAAGGGTAGGAAGCCTGTAAAAGTGCCATCGCTATGAACTAGCCACTCATTGCTACTGTTGGGGCACCATCCTGCCATAGAAAGCGTTTTACTTTCCTCCTCGCTATAGGAAGGATATAATTTCATAAGACTAGTCATGCCCACATTCCGAGTCATATCTATGACAATATCATTTATCACATAACGTACTTCAGAAAACAGAAAAGCCAAACCATGATTCGCCAACGCAGACGTTGTGGGTGTGCTGCCATCTGCTTTCATCAATTTACCATCAATTTGAAGGACACTTTCATGAGGTAGAGTAAAAATATCTTGATTGTTAATGATGAATTGAATCTCGTCATTGTTATTCAGTCCTGTTGCTTGAGGTTGGTAGGAATGCATATCAATACGCACGACACCATCTTCCACTTGCATGGAATTTAACACTTGCAACAGCTCCTTGTTCATGATTGGGGTGTAACGTATAACCAATGCGTTGTAAACGTTGTCGGTTTACTCGTGTCAACCGTTTCATACATGGCGGGAAACTAACCGACCTCGTAGACGTTGTTGTTGCTTTATAGATAAATTTCATAGCGTCTTTAAAACCAACTTGTAGGTCACAGGGTTGTTGGCATCCAAAGCAATCAGTTGTTGCTTTCTATTCACCAAGCGTAAGGTAATATTACTGATATCGCTGACACACACAGGATGATATAGAACCACTGAAGGGTTTTCACGAATAATATAGCCACAAGGGGAGGTGACAATAAAATCATACAAGGAATGGCTTAGTTCTTGATTCATAAATACGTCTCTACTAATATTGCAACTCACAGAAATGTGATGGTCCTCGATGAATTTCACTGGATAATGTGAATCATGGGGTTGGTGAGCTGCCAACACTCTTGGTTTAAATCCTAGTAAAGGACCAATAGAATGAAGTCGTGTTTCAAAATCAATGTTAAACGTAGAGAAAATACGACAGCGATGAGTAATCGTATTGGCTGTAAGTTCAAATTTGTGTGTCCCATCCGCAAATGGTTTGACACCCAATTGTTTTATCATCGACACGCTAATGACTTCGTGCACGTCGTCTATGGTATAACCTCCAGGGGGTAGTCTCAACATATAATCATCATAATAAAATTTGTCATTAACATCTAGTTGTATATTGTAAATTATATTGTAACTTTCCAAAGAAATTAATCCTAGCACATAGGATTGTTCGGGATGCAATTCAATGGGGGGGGGGGGGGGGGAATCGAGGGACACTGCAGGCCCGTGACTGTGCACAGTAAAGGTCTTGGCGTTGACATTCATAATGATGAGACTGCTGGCTTAACGCGACCTCTTATATAAAAAATGTAAACACAAACGTCCAAACTCTTGACTGTCAAAGGTTTGTTGACGATTCACATTATAGAATATCTTTACTCGGTTTCCAAAATAACGAAGCAATTCGATCGGGGGTGGTACATTTCCATAACTGTCAAAGTACAATACTGTGGAACCTTGTTTCACATAGGCAACAAAATGGGTTCCTGGACCCGCATCATCATCTAAATTAATAATGGCTCGTTCTTCCTTCCACGGTGCTTTGGGTAATTCATTTCGCATAAATACACCTGGAACATGAGAAATCTTTAGTTGTTTGGCATAGCTCTCCACATGTTCATGGGTCATGGTGGGTAGATTATTGGCTGAGGAATAACCTAACCACCAAGGGAAGATGATAACGAAAAGGGGGTGGGTTTCGGACTGGAGAAAAAGGATAGAAAAATAGGAGGAGAGTCCCACAAAAGTTATGAATTTAACTTTAAATGCACTTAGAGGCGGTTGCCACTGCAAATCCGTTCTCTGATACCTAAAGTGGGTAAGGACCTGGTCGAAGCTGACGGGAACCGCAGCTAAGACTTTGGCGGTTTGCCAGAGAAAGGCTTTAGTGTATTCCCTCTCAAGCATGCATATGCCTACTATGGGGAAGGGTGATGGTCTGACTAGACAAATAGTAACAGATTTATTGCGTATTAACGAGGGCATGAACCTAGGAAGAGTCAGGGAAGATAGGATCTTGCCTAACCGTTGTACCAGAGAAATGATGAATCAAAAAAAGAAAGTTTAAGTTTATTTAACAATTCAAAGGAAGTTGATAACTTTAACAAATATATATTTTCAATTTGGTTAAGAATTTTGGGGTCACAGACCTCAGAAAACATTAAACGTTTGCGCCAGGCAATTAACAATTTATTAGGTTTCAAACCTTTATAAAATCCTAGCAAGGATTTAAAATAGCGAAGATAAAAATTCAAAATTTAAAGACAATTAAGGTGATTAAAGTTCAACAATAAATAGAGTGCAAGGTGTGTACTATAAGAAATCTCTGCGTAACTATCTTAGAAAAAGTTACAACTTCAAAATAACAAAAAAAAGAGAACCGGTAGAATGAAAGAGAAGTTCCTATAACTTCTTATATTAATGCAGAATTACTTTTATGATAGCTATGCAAAATAGAGCAGGTCACTTACTGTGAAACCTGAAGAGAAAGTCAAAAGGAAGGTTCTAGACTTCCTATGTTCAAGTAGGAATCACGAGACAAATGGGGCAGTTTCCCTTTCGTTAGACCTAGAAATAACTCACTCATGAGTTGAAAGAATTGTTTTCCCTGATTATAAGGGAGAAACAATGTAAGCTTGAACCGTGTATAAAACACGTGGTTATGGAGAAATTGATTGATGATAAACAAGCAAGATGGAAGGGCACTTCGTTAGAGTGACACCTCATTGAAAATGATCTAGAGTTACAATTTTATTAATATGGTTTGTTAGTAGAAGGTTTAGGAAAGATCAATTGGGATTTAGGATCAATGTTCATGGCCTTATTTAAGGTAAACGGACGATCGCGACGCAGTAGAAAAGTTGAACAAGCACTAGTTATCACTATAGTCTGTTAAATGGATGAAACGTTCACTGTAGTAACACGAAAGTTTATGGCAAAGAAAGTTATTGCAATGATGAAAAAGTACTGGTTGCACTAGGTAGGCGAAAGTCTATTGCTTGAGAAAGTTGTGGATTACAATTAAATGCGCCATAGAACAATCCAACGGTGGAAGAAAATTCGCTATCGAGCTTTAATTCAGAAGGAAGATTCTTCAATTTTAAATAGTATTCTCACAGGTGAGTGAAAAATACATGACGGCAAGACTTGTAGATAAAGTACAGGATCTGGAAGGTTCCAGAACGATCTTAATAGAAGAATGGGGCCAAAGTTAATCCAGCGGAGGAACTAGCTTGGTATTTTATAGACAGCGGGTATTAGATAATATCCCACGTGGTGAGAAGATTTCTCATTTAAATAGCTTAAGAAAAGCTACTTTCTATTAAGGTTGGCTTAAACAGACAAAAGCCCAACATAGCAAATCCCGCGAAGGATGATTTTTGCCCCAAATAGTAATCTCACACTGTCTATAAAATGATCAATAAAAGCATGTAGATAATAAAACTGATGAAGATGAGGTTAAAACCTTAAGTCTGTACTTATCTTGGTTGCATGTCGAAGGTGAAGTTCCCTTTGACGGATACCTAATGTGCCAACATGGCGTAGAATGTAGAGAGTGCCTCTTGGTTTGAGGAGACTGGCTCTGGTTGAGCCTTGACTGACCAAGTCAACTGCCGACTTACAAGTGAGACCCACTCAGCGAAGCGCGGAGGGTCCAAGGAAGGGAGAAGAGTGGGGTAGGAGACAAAAGGAGAACATATAAGCATGACCAATATTGTAAACTTAAATTCTCTTGAGGAAATGGTCTTCAAAGAGTTGATAGCAGGCGATACTAGCACAGCCTGGTGGGTGAAAAGGTAGACGAAGTTCTCTTGATCACGGAGATAATAGCTGGCGATGGCAACGAGATCTGATGGCCAGATGGAAAAGGAAGTCCTCTTGCACAAGGAAGAATTGAGGAGTTTCAGAGATTCGCTGCTAGATGACGCTAGGTGGGTCATGGAAGATATATATCTAGAACAGACTCACAATGACATAAGAGACATGACCACCAAAGAGAAACTAGGAGATCACTGTTGGTGTTTGAGAAAAAGGATGAAATGAACAAGCAAAGAGCATTAAACTTTATATTCTCTCGTACCGTGTATTCCGAGAATACACCATACTGGGAGGGGAAAAACCAACAGAGAACAAATAAGCAGTTAAACATTTAAAGGTATTGAAGCAATTGAAGAGAAGTGGTCTTGTGATCTGACCATTAGTGGTCAAGACTCTGACCACCCTGACTCTCCCATCTCTTCCAGGATAACATCCGGTCACTTTACCAGAAATCCAGACCAGGGGAGGAGAAACATCCCTAACCAAGACCAAGTCCCCCACTTTAATATCGGGACTGGAAAGAAATCACTTCTGTCTCCGTTGCAGGGAAGTTAAATATTCCAAGTTCCACCTCTTCCAAAAGGAATTGCGGAGGGCTTCAAGTTTACGCCAAACAATGGGTAGACTAGAATCCCTGTAAGAATTGGGAAGAGGAGGAGGGGAAGAAAGAGAAGTGCCGATAAGGAAGTGACCATGTGTAAGTGGAAGCAGGTCATCAGGGTCATTGGAAAGCGGAGTTAAAGAACGAGAATTAACAACACCTTCAATCACAAAATAGCTAGAAGCTGCGAGAAGTATAGCTCTAGTAAAGATTGCGATAAGATGAGAAAGAAGAATTAACAAGTTTAAACAAAGCGTATAGAAACAAGTACATCTATTAAGGATAATAATATACCAAATAAACAAAAGAACTATGCGAGTAGAAAGCAAGAACGCCATAGGTAACAACAATCTAGTAGCCATAAACAATGACCTTAAGTCATAATAAGCATCAAAGGGGTTAATCTGAAAAATACTTAAGTCAGCGAGAAACGTGACATAACAAGTATAAATACAAAAACGCATCGAATGTAACGACGAGAAAAAACAAGTTTGTTCATCAATGAACAATAAGATTGCAAAATATGTAAGCAAGGAGCAATACATGAGCGCGTGAAAAATACGCAACGATGTTATGAAACAAGAATCGAAGCAGTTGTAGGATACGAGCGTAAGCAAGTGGGAGAGACAGGCTAACACGGCCTTGACCCACATAGTACAGCGAGATAAGGAATATAAATAGCTGAGAGAGTCCTTGAGCGGAACAAGTTTATTTTGGTAATGAGGTGAACGGCTTCCGAGATTACGGGAGCAACTCGCAAGTCAATGGTTGGCAGTCAGCCAGAGTTGAGATAAGGGAAACTTGCTCTGACCTTTGGCAAGCATACAGGAAATAAACGACAGCTTGGCGTTATCCGAGCTTGTATACAAACAAGATTGAAAAACAAGCAGTTCGAAATAAACAAACAACCCAAATGAAATCAGCTGAGACTTAGAGCGGATATTCAGGTTAGACGGAATGCAGTCATTCGTGGCTTGGACGTTAAAAACCAATTTAGAGACATATGAAAGAAAGTAGGAAATCAATTTCGCATAATTTTTGAGGATTACGGAATCTGACAATTTTCAACATAAAAAAGCTTAATTCTTCCGAAAAAGGAAGAGAAGCTGGGACATTGAGAAGGAGTTTATGCGTAAGAATAGTTATTCTAGATGCTAGAGAATTCAGATTTTCAAGCGGTTTCAAAAGCGGCTTCCAATTGTGAGGAAGGGGGAAGGAGCCGGCCGTGGCCATCCTACTAAATAGCGAAAGAAGTGAGCTTACAGCGAAATGATGGTGACTGATAGCCATGGTTTTACACAAGGGGAAGATAGTTTTCAATAGAGAGTTTAAGCAATTACCTGCTATAAAAATGACATGAGAAGGTAAACGAAGTAACACAAGGCGAGGCGAACTTGAATTGCCATCTTGTGCGGGAAGGAGGCAAAATCATTTAAACAACTTACAAAGGTGGCGTAGTGGTTTACGATGAGACATCGTTTCGGCAAGTGTTTTTCAAAAGTATCGAGATCGAAAACATAGGTGTTCTCTTTTTCAGAAAGGGGATTTATATCAGCTGTAACAAAATGACATTGCGATTTGGTTTGAAGACTGGGTTGTTGGATTTCACCAGTAATAACCCAACCAAAATCGGTGTCTCTGGCGACCACGTTTGAGGATAACTTGCGAACCTGTTTACGGAGGCAATTCCAAAAAACATTGGCACTGAAAAGTACATCAATGGGACCTTGAGCATTAAACTGAGGATCAGCTAACCTTAAGTGCGAAGGAATCTTTCAACCGGAAGTATTAATAGAGCTGCTAGGAGTGTCCTTGCCAATACTGGTAAGAATGAGACAGTTTAAGTTAAGATTGGTGTTTCTTTGGCAAACGTCTCTGATTTTCAATTTTGAAGACTGCAAGGCTTGAGTTTTCAAATTGTTAATGCCGGATACATTGATGTGAGTAGGCGATGACGAAAGACCTAGTTTTTTAATTAACGATCGCGAAACAAAGTTGTGAGTTGAAGCGGAATCGAGAAGACCGCGGGTTCGAAACCAATTTCCAAATTTATCTTGGATTTCGAATTGTACAGTGGACAAAAGGGCTTGCGCACTGCGAGAAGTTTCGGCGTTAGAAATGCGGGAAGAAGCATTAGTTTGTTCGGAGCTGCTCTGCATGGAGTTTGAAGAAGCGGGTACTGGTGACCTCGATTGATCATGAACGTGCAATAAAGAATGGTGCGGTTTTTTGCAATGGAAACAGAGGTTGGAAGACGTACAGTTTGAAGAAGAATGCTTAGGTGACAAGCAGTTGAAGCAATGTTTACTATTGAAGACAAACTTCCTTCGGTCTTCGACAGACAATTCTTTAAAGGATTTGCACAAGTACAAAGTGTGCAACTTCTTGCAGAGCATGCATTTTAAAGATTTGTTGAGCGGTCTGATATGTTCTCTTGGATGGTTGAAAGAAGCAGAACGGGTTTGCTTGTTCTCGCCAGATGGGGCTGGTGACCATTTGAAGAGACAAGTTTTTTCTCAAAAATGTGACACTTATGACTCGTTTCGACATTTTCGCACTGAAATGAGAGTGCTGTAAGGACTTGGCACCGGCTGTTGAGAAACGAGATGACGTGTTCAAACGAATGTTCCTCGTTGCGAGTGAGTTCGATCTCCCAAGCCTTTAATGTCGAAAAATCGAATCTTGATGTAGCTAGATGAATAAGGACCTTGTCCCAAGTTTGGACTGGTTGCTTGAGTTGATATGACGCTCTCACGTGCAATTGAATAGAGTCTAACAGGTCTCTTAAAGAGGTGACGTCATTAGGTTTGACGACTAGCAGGTTGAACAGACAGCGGATGTGGCGAGCTACACACAAACGTAAATTGCCATATCTCTCTTTAAGGAGATTAAAGGCGATGCGGTAGTTATCTGCGCTTAAAGGCAGTGACTCGACCAAGGCCAAGGCCTCGCCTTCCAAGGACGTACGCAAGAAGTAGAATTCATGAATGTCGAGAATGTCAGTATTTTCAGGAATTAGGGAGCAGTAAAGTTCATAAAAAGAATACCATTCACCTTCCTGGCCTGAGAAGCGAGGTAGGCTTATCTTTGGAAGTAACGGTTTCGGTTTATCCTTGTGAACTGAAGCGGGTACGAACTGGGCCGGATTGATGACCCTAGTGTCCGGATCTGAGATACTGCGGATCAGTTGGTGGGCCTTGGCAATCCCTTCAAAGTACAAGGGTTCGACCTCGTCCCGATCCGATTGAAGTTCTGGGCAAGCGGATTCAATCTCGGTTTGAGTTTGATCGTAATAATCATAGGACCGTTCGTACAACTTAAGGCGTTGTGTCAAGATGTCTAGATCACACTCGGCGGGATTTAATTTGTTGATGAAATTTCTGAATCTGGTGAGTTGCCCTTTGTAGGAAGAACGTCTAGCAATGAGAGTTTCATCCTTTTCAGTAGGAGCCATGTCAAGATAAATAGATCAAAATGTAACTCACGAAACTGTGGAACCTTGGAAATGCTGTCAGGCTGGCAGCAGCGAATAAGTTGAAAGAAAGGGACACACCAAAGGAGACAGGAGCGGCCTCTTTCCCCTTCACAGGCTTTGCACGATGTAGTTATAGCTGAAAGATTCAAAGCAGATATTAATAATTTGTAAGGAATTGTCAAATGACACTTGACAAAGAATAGAAATAGCAAATGGACTCTCCCGGGTTTCGGCACCAATTTTTGGGTAGATTATTGGCTGAGGAATAACCTAACCACCAAGGGAAGATGATAAAGGAAAGGGGGTGGGTTTCGGACTGGAGAAAAAGGATAGAAAAATAGGAGGAGAGTCCCACAAAAGTTATGAATTTAACTTTAAATGCACTTAGAGGCGGTTGCCACTGCAAATCCGTTCTCTGATACCTAAAGTGGGTAAGGACCTGGTCGAAGCTGACGGGAACCGCAGCTAAGACTTGGGGGGTTTGCCAGAGAAAGGCTTTAGTGTATTCCCTCTCAAGCATGCATATGCCTACTATGGGGAAGGGTGATGGTCTGACAAGACAAATATAACAGATTTATTGCGTATTAACGAGGGTATGAACCTAGGAAGAGTCAGGGAAGATAGGATCTTGCCTAACCGTTGTACCAGAGAAATGATGAATCAAAAAAAGAAAGTTTAAGTTTATTTAACAATTCAAAGGAAGTTGATAACTTTAACAAATTTATATTTTCAATTTGGTTAAGAATTTTGGGGTCACAGACCTCAGAAAACATTAAACGTTTGCGCCAGGCAATTAACAATTTATTAGGTTTCAAACCTTTATAAAATCCTAGCAAGGATTTAAAATAGCGAAGATAAAAATTCATAATTTAAAGACAATTAAGGTGATTAAAGTTTAACAATAAATAGAGTACAAGGTGTGTACTATAAGAAATCTCTGCGTACCTATCTTAGAAAAAGTTACAACTTCAAAATAACAAAAAAAAGAGAACAGGTAGAATGAAAGAGAAGTTCCTATAACTTCTTATATTTATGCAGAATTACTTTTATGATAGCTATGCAAAATAGAGCAGGTCACTTACTGTGAAACCTGAAGAGAAAGTCAAAAGGAAGGTTCTAGACTTCCTATGTTCAAGTAGGAATCACGAGACAAATGGGGCAGTTTCCCTTTCGTTAGACCTAGAAATAACTCACTCATGAGTTGAAAGAACTGTTTTCCCTGATTATAAGGGAGAAACAATGTAAGCTTGAACCCTGTAAGAATTGGGAAGAGGAGGAGGGGAAGAAAGAGAAGTGCCGATAAGGAAGTGACCATGTGTAAGTGGAAGCAGGTCATCAGGGTCATTGGAAAGCGGAGTTAAAGAACGAGAATTAACAACACCTTCAATCACAAAATAGCTAGAAGCTGCGAGAAGTATAGCTCTACTAAAGATTGCGATAAGATGAGAAAGAAGAATTAACAAGTTTAAGCAAAGCGTATAGAAACAAGTACATCTATTAAGGATAAGAATATACCAAATAAACAAAGGAACTATGCGAGTAGAAAGCAAGACCGCCATAGGTAACAACAATCTAGTAGCCATAAACAATAACCTTAAGTCATAATAAGCATCAAAGGGGTTAATCTGAAAAATATTTAAGTCAGCGAGAAACGTGACATAACAAGTATAAATACAAAAACGCATCGAATGTAACGACGAGAAAAAACAAGTTTGTTCATCAATGAACAATAAGATTGCAAAATATGTAAGCAAGGAGCAATACATGAGCGCGTGAAAAATACGCAACGATGTTATGAAACAAGAATCGAAGCAGTTGTAGGATACGAGCGTAAGCAAGTGGGAGAGACAGGCTAACACGGCCTTGACCCACATAGTACAGCGAGATAAGGAATATAAATAGCTGAGAGAGTCCTTGAGCGGAACAAGTTTATTTTGGTAATGAGGTGAACGGCTTCCGAGATTACGGGAGCAACTCGCAAGACAATGGTTGGCAGTCAGCCAGAGTTGAGATAAGGGAAACTTGCTCTGACCTTTGGCAAGCATACAGGAAATAAACGACAGCTTGGCGTTATCCGAGCTTGTATACAAACAAGATTGAAAAACAAGCAGTTCGAAATAAACAAACAACCCAAATGAAATCAGCTGAGACTTAAAGCGGATATTCAGGTTAGACGGCATGCAGTCATTCGTGGCTTGGACGTTAAAAACCAATTTAGAGACATATGAAAGAAAGTAGGAAATCAATTTCGCATAATTTTTGAGGAATACGGAATCTGACAATTTTCAACATAAAAAAGCTTAATTCTTCCGAAAAAGGAAGAGAAGCTGGGACATTGAGAAGGAGTTTATGCGTAAGAATAGTTATTCTAGATGCTAGAGAATTCAGATTTTCAAGCGGTTTCAAAAGCGGCTTCCAATTGTGAGGAAGGGGGAAGGAGCCGGCCGTGGCCATCCTACTAAATAGCGAAAGAAGTGAGCTTACAGCGAAATGATGGTGACTGATAGCCATGGTTTTACACAAGGGGAAGATAGTTTTCAATAGAGAGTTTAAGCAATTACCTGCTATAAAAAATGACATGAGAAGGTAAACGAAGTAACACAAGGCGAGGCGAACTTGAATTGCCATCTTGTGCGGGAAGAAGGCAAAACCATTTAAACAACTTACAAAGGTGGCGTAGTGGTTTACGATGAGACATCGTTTCGGCAAGTGTTTTTCAAAAGTATCGAGATCGAAAACATAGGTGTTCTCTTTTTCAGAAAGGGGATTTATATCAGCTGTAACAAAATGACATTGCGATTTGGTTTGAAGACTGGGTTGTTGGATTTCACCAGTAATAACCCAACCAAAATCGGTGTCTCTGGCGACCACGTATGAGGATAACTTGCGAACCTGTTTACGGAGGCAATTCCAAAAAACATTGGCACTGAAAAGTACATCAATGGGACCTTGAGCATTAAACTGAGGATCAGCTAACCTTAAGTGCGAGGGAATCTTTAAACCGGAAGTATTAATAGAGCTGCTAGGAGTGTCCTTGCCAATACTGGTAAGAATGAGACAGTTTAAGTTAAGATTGGTGTTTCTTTGGCAAACGTCTCTGATTTTCAATTTTGAAGACTGCAAGGCTTGAGTTTTCAAATTGTCGATGCCGGATACATTGATGGGAGTTGGCGATGACGAACGACCTAGTTTTTTAATTAACGATCGCGAAACAAAGTTGTGAGTTGAAGCGGAATCGAGAAGACCGCGGGTTCGAAACCAATTTCCAAATTTATCTTGGATTTCGAATTGTACAGTGGACAAAAGGGCTTGCGCACTGTGAGAAGTTTCGGCGTTAGAAATGCAGGAAGAAGCATTAGTTTGTTCGGAGCTGCTCTGCATGGAGTTTGAAGAAGCGGGTACTGGTGACGTCGATTGATCAAGAACGTGCAATGAAGAATGGTGCGATTTTTGCAATGGAAACAGAGGTTGGAAGACGTACAGTTTGAAGAAGAATGCTTAGGTGACAAGCAGTTGAAGAAATGTTTACTATTGAAGACAAACTTCCTTCGGTCTTCGACAGACAATTCTTTAAAGGATTTGCACAAGTACAAAGTGTGCAACTTTTTGCAGGGCATGCATTTTAAAGATTTGTTGAGCGGCCTGATATGTTCTCTTGAATGGTTGAAAGAAGCAGAACGGGTTTGCTTGTTCTCGCCAGATGGGGCTGGTGACCATTTGAAGAGACAAGTTTTTTCTCAAAAATGTGACACTTATGACTCGTTTCGACATTTTTGCACTGAAATGAGAGTGCTGTAAGGACTTGGCACCGGCTGTTGAGAAACGAGAAGAGGTGTTCAAACGAATGTACCTCGTTGCGAGTGAGTTCGATCTCCCAAGCCTTTAATGTCGAAAAATCGAATCTTGATGTAGCTAGATGAATAAGGACTGTGTCCCAACTTTGGACTGGTTGCTTGAGTTGATATAACGCTCTCACGTGCAATTGAATAGAGTCTAACAGGTCTCTTAAAGAGGTGACGTCATTAGGATTGACGACTGGCAGGTTGAACAGACAGCGGATGTGGCGAGCTACACACAAACGTAAATTGCCATATCTCTCTTTAAGGAGATTAAAGGCGATGCGGTAGTTATCTGCGCTTAAAGGCAGTGACTCGACCAAGGCCAAGGCCTCGCCGTCCAAGGACGTACGCAAGAAGTAGAATTTATGAATGTCGAGAATGTCAGTATTTTCATGAATTAGGGAGCAGTAAAGTTCATAAAAAGAATACCATTCACCTTCCTGGCCTGAGAAGTGAGGTAGGCTTATCTTTGGAAGTAACGGTTTCGGTTTATCCTTGTGAACTGAAGCGGGTGCGAACTGGGCCGGATTGATGACCCTAGTGTCCGGTTCTGAGATACTGCGGATCAGTGGGTGGGCCTTGGCAATCCCTTCAAAGTACAAGGGTTCGACCTCGTCCCGATCCGATTGAAGTTCTGGGCAAGCGGGTTCAATCTCGGTTTGAGTTTGATCGTAATAATCATAGGACCGTTCGTACAAATTAAGGCGTTGTGTCAAGATGTCTAGATCACACTCGGCGGGATTTAATTTGTTGATGAAATTTCTGAATCTGGTGAGTTGCCCTTTGTAGAAAGAACGTCTAGCAATGAGAGTTTCATCCTTTTCAGTAGGAGCCATGTCAAGATAAATAGATCAAAATGTAACTCACGAAACTGTGGAACCTTGAAAATGCTGTCAGGCTGGCAGCAGCGAATAAGTTGAAAGAAAGGGTCACACCAAAGGAGACAGGAGCGGCCTCTTTCCCCTTCACAGGCTTTGCACGATGTAGTTATAGCTGAAAGATTCAAAGCAGATATTAATAATTTGTAAGGTATTGTCAAATGACACTTGACAAAGAATAGAAATAGCAAATGGACTCTCCCAGGTTTCGGCACCAATTTTTGGGTAGATTATTGGCTGAGGAATAACCTAACCACCAAGGGAAGATGATAAAGAAAAGGGGGTGGGTTTCGGACTGGAGAAAAAGGATAGAAAAATAGGAGGAGAGTCCCGCAAAAGTTATGAATTTAACTTTAAATGCACTTAGAGGCGGTTGCCACTGCAAATCCGTTCTCTGATACCTAAAGTGGGTAAGGACCTGGTCGGAGCTGACGGGAACCGCAGCTAAGACTTGGGCGGTTTGCCAGAGAAAGGCTTTAGTGTATTCCCTCTCAAGCATGCATATGCCTACTATGGGGAAGGGTGATGGTCTGACAAGACAAATAGTAACAGAATTATTGCGTATTAACGAGGGCATGAACCTAGGAAGAGTCAGGGAAGATAGGATCTTGCCTAACCGTTGTACCAGAGAAATGATGAATCAAAAAAAGAAAGTTTAAGTTTATTTAACAATTCAAAGGAAGTTGATAACTTTAACAAATATATATTTTCAATTTGGTTAAGAATTTTGGGGTCACAGACCTCAGAAAACATTAAACGTTTGCGCCAGGCAATTAACAATTTATTAGGTTTCAAACCTTTATAAAATCCTAGCAAGGATTTAAAATAGCGAAGATAAAAATTCATAATTTAAAGACAATTAAGGTGATTAAAGTTTAACGATAAATAGAGTACAAGGTGTGTACTATAAGAAATTCTGCGTACCTATCTTAGAAAAAGTTACAACTTCAAAATAACAAAAAAAAGAGAACAGGTAGAATGAAAGAGAAGTTCCTATAACTTCTTATATTTATGCAGAATTACTTTTATGATAGCTATGCAAAATAGAGCAGGTCACTTACTGTGAAACCTGAAGAGAAAGTCAAAAGGAAGGTTCTAGACTTCCTATGTTCAAGTAGGAATCACGAGACAAATGGGGCAGTTTCCCTTTCGTTGGACCTAGAAATAACTCACTCATGAGTTGAAAGAATTGTTTTCCCTGATTATAAGGGAGAAACAATGTAAGCTTGAACCGTGTATAAAAAGCGTGGTTATGGAGAAATTGATTGATGATAAACAAGCAAGATGGAAGGGCACTTTGTTTGAGTGACACCTCATTGAAAATGAATTAGAGTTACAATTTTATTAATATGGTTTGTTAGTAGAAGGTTTAGTGAAGATCAATTGGGATTTAGGATCAATGTTCATGGCCTTATTTAAGGTAAACGGACGATCGCGATGCGGTAGAAAAGTTGAACAAGCACTAGTTATCACTATAGTCTGTTAATTGGTTGAAAAGTTCACTGTCGTAACACGAAAGTTTATGTCAAAGAAAGTTATTGCAATGATGAAAAAGGACTGGTTGCTCTAGATAGGCGAAAGTCTATTGCTTTAGAAAGTTGTGGATTACAATTAAATGCGCCATAGAACAATCCAACGGTGGAAGAAAATTCGCTATTGAGCTTTAATTCAGAAGGAAGATTCTTCAATTTTAAATAGTATTCTCACAAGTGAGTGAAAAATACATGACGGCAAGACTTGTAGATAAAGCACAGGATCTGGAAGGTTCCAGAACGATCTTAATAGAAGAATGGGGCCAAAGTTAATCCAGTGGAGGAACTAGCTTGGTATTTTATAGACAGCGGGTATTAGATAATATCCCACGTGGTGAGAAGATTTCTCATTTAAATAGCTTAAGAAAAGCTACTTTCTATTAAGGTTGGCTTAAACAGACAAAAGCCCAACATAGCAAATCCCGCGAAGGATGATTTTTGCCCCAAATAGTAATCTCACACTGTCTATAAAATGATCAATAAAAGCATGTAGATAATAAAACTGATGAAGATGAGGTTAAAACCTTAAGTCTGTACTTATCTTGGTTGCATGTCGAAGGTGAAGTTCCCTTTGACGGATACCTAATGTGCCAACATGGCGTAGAATGTAGAGAGTGCCTCTTGGTTTGAGGAGACTGGCTCTGGTTGAGCCTTGACTGACCAAGTCAACTGCCGACTTACAAGTGAGACCCACTCAGCGAAGCGCGGAGGGTCCAAGGAAGGGAGAAGAGTGGGGGTAGGAGACAAAAGGAGAACATATAAGCATGACCAATATTGTAAACTTAAATTCTCTTGAGGAAATGGTCTTCAAAGAGTTGATAGCAGGCGATACTAGCACAGCCTGGTGGGTGAAAAGGTAGACGAAGTTCTCTTGATCACGGAGATAATAGCTGGCGATGGCAACGAGATCTGATGGCCAGATGGAAAAGGAAGTCCTCTTGCACCAGGAAGAATTGAGGAGCTTCAGAGATTCGCTGCTAGATGACGCTAGGTGGGTCATGGAAGATATATATCTAGAACAGACTCACAATGACATAAGAGACATGACCACCAAAGAGAAACTAGGAGATCACTGTTGGTGTTTGAGAAAAAGGATGAAATGAACAAGCAAAGAGCATTAAACTTTATATTCTCTCGTACCGTGTATTCCAAGAATACACCACATGGCATGACGAGGCAATTGCCTTAAGCGCTTATCGATGATGGACATTTTTTTCTTAGACGATAGGCCACTACCTTGTTGATAAAAGACTGGCTTTAAAGGATTGCCATTTCTAGCTCCCATAGCAATGGCTTCTAACGTTTTATTGTGTCGCTCGCTTTCTTTGAGTTGTTGCTTGCCTTGCTCTACGGCTTTTATGGTTTTCACTACAGCACTGGCACCACCCAAAAGGGATCCCAAAGTTGCCAAGCCTGCAAATAAAGCCGGCAAAAAAACACGCTTAGCAACAGGAATGACTCGCCCACGTTTTTTCTTTCATTTCTTTTTATCAAAGCATTATGGTGCGATCTCCGAGCTGTAGACAATCGCACCGCTTGTAAAGCTTTTTCGATAGCCACTCTTCTTAGATTTTTTTTAGATTTAACACCGGGTGAGAGGCAGATCGACTGGGTTTCCGACCTGGCTTATTTCTCTTTTTGAGATTTTTTTCATGTTCATTGCATATCTTTTTTTCACCATGGTGCTACTTGGTAAACCTTTCACAGCAAACATTCGATAACAACTAACGTAGAGAACCTTATTTCATAGCAGTATATTCCATTTCTATACAAAGCGGAAAATCATTCACCGTTTTTCCAGCTTCCTTTTCCTCAAACGTAAGCATAAGATGAAAGGATAATTCATCTCCAACATTTACTCTTTGATGGTTGTGGACCAACAGTCTATCGCTGTTTATTTGTATTTATAAATGTGTCTCATCAGGTATGGCATATTTAATATGAATCACCCCATCATAATGCAATCGATAATGGCTTAAACCAGAAGCAAGCATATAGGTAAGTCCATCTTTCACCAGTGGTGGTGGGGAATGGTTTCTGTCATTGTTCAGTTTTTGATTTGACAGATCACTAAAAATACTGATGGGACAAATTTATAAAGCCTTTTCATTTGATAGGTCACATAACATTTCGTGCAGACATCATTTTCGTCTCGAGGCTCTTGCACATCAATAATACGATGATGATTGGCTGAATAGCCCTCAGCGGTTAGTCTCGGGGTCATGTGATAGACACTTCGCACTTTGCGATCGACATAGCATTTTGTAGCGACCTCTCGAGACTGTTTTGACAAAGAGGCGGCCGTGGCCATAGTTACACGAGCTCTCCCAAACACGTCCATGGTGATAGACGTTAACTAACCTATCCTACTCACCGCTTGCCATATATATATATATATATATATATATATATATATATATATATATGAACCTTATACACACATGAAAAAACTCAGTCTACACTATGGAATTAATGAAACAACCCCATGCTTTGCCCGTCTCTGATTTGGTATCAGAGCTATCATTGTCCGTGTGCGAAACTAAACGTCATGGCACCCTATTCCCATCTACCGTTCGATGTATTATGGTAGGGCCTTCGGGTTGTGGAAAGACCAATGTTTTGCTGAACATTATTACCGCGCCTCATGGCCTACGATTTCAAAATATTTATATTTTTGCCAAATCCTTGTACCAACCTCTGTACGTGTATCTGGAACAAATTATGTCTTCGTTAAATAAAGAAGCCATGGGCTATTTTACATTCACGTCACCTCAAGATGTCATTCAACCAGACCGCATTCAACCAGATTCCATTATAATTTTTGATGATATTGCAACTCAACGACAGGCTATTATTCAAGAGTATTTTAGTATGGGACGCCATAAACAAGTGGATTGTTTTTAACTGGCTCAGACCTATTCTAACATTCCCAAACAGTTGATTCGTGACAATGCCAATCTCATCGTTCTCATCCGCCAAGACTCTAGAAATCTCTATCATATTTTTCAAGATCATGTGAATCCAGATATGTCCTTTACAGCTTTCACACAATTGTGTGGCTCGTGTTGAAACCATCATCCCCATGCCTGTTTGGTCATAAATAAACAGAGTGAACGATGTGAGGGACGTTATCGCTTGGGTTTTGATCATTTTATTTCTGTTTAAAAAGACCTAGGGTTTGACATTTCCTGTTAGTGTGTCTTTACCTTCACCATGGCGAACGCCATAGGGTAAAAGAAACATGTTCAAATCATGCAGCGTATTATTGAGGCACGAAATACGATTCGACATAAATTTCGTGAATTACAACATTTAAGAAACGTCAATCCCTTACCCATGATATAACATGCTCCATCATCAGTTGATCCCATGAGGTTCAAACCAAATGCTTCTGCTGCTACTGCTGCTACCTCTCAAACCAAACCCTTGACAAGCTCAAAATTTACTCAAACAGATTCCACACGACAGGTAAAATCCTCCTCCTCCTCCTCCTTTAATGTTAGTGAACAAGAACAAGAAGAAGAACAACATAAAGAAAGTAAAAGTGAAAGCGAAACCGTATTTAGTCCTGAAAGAAAAAAATCTTCACCCCTTCAACAGTTTCTAAAAACAAAACAAAAATCATCCGTTATAGCGGCAACACCGTCTTCCTCCACATAGTCTCCGTTCTCACAAGTCTTGGCAACCCCTCAAAATAAAGCTCAACTCAAAAACCTTTTTAATCAAACATTATGGGGCAACACTGGAACCGTATCTGACCCTTCTATTTATTGGAAAGACAGATACCACATATAGTGTTCGCTATGAGAATGATAGTTTAAAAATTGAGGATTCATCCATTAAATTTGCTCGTACGAAAGCTGTCATTAAAAAGATCAACTATAAATTAACACCAGGTCTGTTAAAGCTGCTATTTTCTCGCACCCCCTCTCTACAAGATTTTATGCCCGAGGACCTTGCTAAATATAAATCCATTTTATTAGACACCAACGCTCACAAAAGAAACTATAAATCCTCTCAGCAGTTCAATGCCAATATATCCCTAAAATATAAAACCATCATTGCAAACATGTTTGGCAAGCAAAACCATCACTCTACCACTGGTGTAAGGTTTAAGAAATTAAAACCCTACATAGATATAACCATTTAGAATAATCCCAATCAGTTAGTGGAGTGCTTATACTTGCTTCATGCATCAAAACAAGCTGGTCACACTGGACATGAGGCAGAAATCGCCCACATTGAACAACAACTCCGAGATGCTAAAATTATCTTATAAGCAATCCCCCATCCCCCATCAAAGGGGGCATCGCGCATGAATTGCATAAACCAGCCCGACGCATTTTTGAACGCCGTCGTGTCATTTCCAAAGGAATCGATGAACTTTGGCAGGCAGACCTGGTTGAAATGATACCTTATTCTAACGTTAACGACGGTGTACGCTATAAATTGACCGTCATTGATGTCTATTCCAAAATGGCTTTTGTTCAACCAGTAAAAAATAAAACTGGTGTCTTAGTCACAAAGGCCTTTCAACATATTATTGAACAATCAAAACGTCAACCTCACTTGTTACAAACCGACCAGGGGAAAGAATTTTTCAACAAGGATTTCTCCAGTTTTCTCAAATCTAAGGATATTCACCATTACACCACCTATAGCAATCTCAAAGCTAGCGTAGTTGAACGCTTCAATCGAACATTAAAAAGTTATTTGTGGAAAGAGTTTACAATACATGGCTCCTATCGATGGATAGACTGGTTACCTCAACTTGTGTCACGATACAACAACACGATTCATTCCACTATTGGCATGAAACCTCGTCTCATCACCAAGAACCTACCTAGACTCAATAGACTGTTTAACCCTATAAAAAGGGTTGACCCAAGGCGACATGGCCTTAAAATTGGGGATTTTGTTTGCATCAGTAAACATAGAAGTGTGTTTTCAAAATCGTACACTCCACAGTGGTCGACAGAAATTTTTAAAATTCGCCAAGTCAAACTAGGTCAACCAGTGACTTATCTTTTAGAAGATCAAGACGGTCAACCTATCAAAGGACGATTCTATTATGAAAAAGTGCAAAAAACATTATATCCCAACGATTACCTCATTGACCGAGTAATTAAAGTCAAAGGTGCAATATATTTTGTAAAGTGGTTAGGGTTTCCTTCCACGTTTAATTCATGGGTCAATAAACATGATTTTTTGTAATAAAATAGTATTTATTTATTTAATTAGACTAAACCCCTCCCTCCCTACCCCCAAAACATGCATAGGTTTTCACCTAGAGACTTGAAATTTATGGTGCGGGTAGACGAGGTAAATACCAACCATTCATGTCAAACAAACTTTTTTTCTTATCTGTACCGTTTCCAAAATAATCAAAAATCCAAAACCAAGAATTTTCATTTTTTTTAAACCAACACACATTCTTAGCCAAGATCACGTCATCCCAACGCCAACAATACCTCATTCGTTAAAATCCAACCATCCATTCGCCAATTATCGCCAATGTTCGCGTGAAAGTAGGCTATCATTTTTGTTTCCTCCTACACCCTTGAAACTTGCTGCCCACCTAGAGGGCATACCCACCTTTCATTAACGTCCAACAAACTTTTTCACAACATTCACCATTTCCAAAATAATCAAGAATCCAAAACCAAGAATTTTCAAATAAAAAAAATACCAACACACATTCTTAGCCAAGAGCATGTCATCTCAACGCCAACAATACCTCATTCGTTAAAATCCGACCATCCATTCGCCAATTTTCGCCAATGTTCGCGAGAAAGTAGGCTATCATTTTTTTCCCCTCCTACACCATTTAAACTTGCTGCCCACCTAGAGGGCATACCCACCTTTCATTAACGTCAAACAAACTTTTTTCCAAAATTCACCGTTTCCAAAATAGTGCCAATCCAAAAAAAAAAAACCACCACACATTTATAGCCAAGAGAACGTCATCCCAATGCCAAAAATACCTCGTTCGTTAAAATCCGATCATGCGTTCGAGAGATATCGGCAAACTTCGTAGGAAAGTAGGCTGTGTAGCAGAACATACAACACCCCACTACTGTCGTGTTTAACCAAATCGGTGGAGCTCCAGAATTTCATCAGTTTCTGTCTAAACTTTGTTGATTACTTTGTTTAAATTTGTGAAGTTTTTACTTTGACACTGTGATTCCGTGAATCTGCTCGCCGTACCAGCTTCAAGCCGTTCTGCATAAGGGTTAAAGACTATCTCCGATCTACGATGGAACAAATTAGACAGAATCATTGTTGTCTACTGGCCACCTACTCGGAAATGGTTGACTAGCTACATGACACGCGCCTTGATCAACAGTTTGTAAACCAAGATCGACGGCAGTCAGTGTTGGGGTCTTTTGCTAGATGTTGAGAAATGTTTTATATTTTGTATTCACGTTCTGATGGTATTTTGTATTTTGATTAGAAATAATCAATAAAAATCATCTTGAATTTTAAAGAAATGTAGTTTAAATAGGCCTACATTACGGTGTTTTTTTTCAAGCTTTAAAGCCTTAAACAAAAAAAAGGAAGTTTTCCCTGGTACGTGGCAACCACAGTAACCTATATAATTTAACCCTCCCACGTTTGCGAGGAGTTTTACGTCCCTGACGGAGAGGAGTCCGACACACAAACAATGTCGGGCTCGGCTGGAGTCCCGTAGTGCTTTCTAGTTGTGAGCTCCTGTGGAGGCTACATTAGAACAGGGGATTATTCTTGCTCCTGTATAAAATGCTCCACCAGTGGGTACATGCCCTTGTGCCCTTGAAACAACTTGTTTTCCCGGTGGTCTTATCGTCCTAGTGCTTGATGAGGCGTAACATTTGATTAGCTTCCCCCTCTGCCACCACTTCCTGTTTTTCCAAGACAGCCACTAATTGCTGCTTTCCCGAGACATTGCATCCTTAAATAGGCAGAGCCACGCCTACCTTCTGCTCTTCCAACAACTCTAGTTATAAAACGGGTGGTGGAGAGAAACGGTGAGTAGGGAATACTTTCTGTCTGATCATTTGGAATTTTTGGCTAAAAATTAATTATAAACTGAATTGAACAATAGTTATTGGAAATTTAATTATGAACTTTTCCATAATGCTTGTGATGGAATGAACTTTTACTGAGATAAATGCGAAAATCTGTCCAGGGAAGTAAGATAATATTGTACAATCAGCGATCGCTTCCCTTCCTCACAGTCAAACTGGCTTTGATGGCAAGGGCTCACGCCCCCCGTTAGCATATTATCACGACATGTGAAGGTGAGATAGATGTGATGTATTAGTACACGATGTGTCCCAATCAGCTCCTTTATTTTCTTTCTTTCCGACCGAGGTGGCAGTAGCGGCTTGTGATTCATTTCTCAGGGTAGGTTCATTATGTATGTTATAATTTAAAAGGTCTTATACAGATTTATACACAGTGGCGGATCTAGGGAGAGGGCGACCGCCCAGGGCTCCACGGTCAGGGGGCCCCACGCCACGGATTGTTTTAAATTGAATTGATTAATTAATTATACTTTTCAAACTAATTTACAATTCATATTCATTTTTCAGTGCAGCTATGACCTCCGGTGACCGCTTAGCAAGTTTAGATTTCAGTGAAATGATGGAAGACTTTAGCCAGGAAAAGAGTCGCAAAGTAATATTTTAATATTTCATAGTTTACATGATCTTCTTCAAAGGGACTTAAAGGTTTCTTTCGTATTATTAAAAAAAATGTACTGTAGTGTATTCAAAATATTGTAACTGTTCCTTATTTTATTATTATTACAAAACTAATTTCCATTTGATTTGATTTTTTATTTCCTATTGTTGTGGGCCCCACCTTATTTTATCGCCCAGGGCCCCGCAAGGCCTGGATCCGCCACTGCTTATACAACATACCCGATAGTCTCGGGATCCCGGACTTGCTGATGGCTTACAGTTGGCAACTTCACTCAAATTCATTTCTAAACCATTTTGATATTCTTTCTTGAGACCACGTTCTATAGGATACAAATGAACTGTAGCCCTATGCAATACATTACAAGGAGAACTATAACGACTTTTATAAATATCCATTGTGTATTCCGCTTCTCAGCCGGGGAAATAGTTGACCATTTAATTTATAACATACGGAAGATGAAGATATCTTTATTGGGCGGTAAAGTTATAATTAAAACTCTGAAAAATTCCACTTGATACCTTATAATAATAATAATAATAATAATAATAATAATATTAATAATAATAATAACCCCTGGCACTACAGCCCATGTAGGGCCTAGGCCTACCAAGCGACCGCAGCCCAGCCATTTGGTCTGCAGATATTGGCGTGACACGTTATCAGCGCATCGGGTCCCCTCAACCGTTAATCTTGGTTTCGTGATAGGGGCGCTCCCTCACTGTCAGGCAGCTACTCAATTGTCCTCACGAGGCAGAGTGCACCCAGTTTCAGCCCTCACGTCGGTTTCTATAATCCCTGACGGAGCCGGAAATCGAACCCGGGGCCTCCGGGTGAGAGGCAGGCACGACACCCCAACACCACGGAGCCGGCCGGCACTTGATACTTTATACATCTCTGAAAGAAGTACGACTTATTCTCGTGGAGCCCGTACACGATCAGATACACGCCGATAATTAAATTTTAAATTCACAATGATAAAAATCTTGAGGTAAAACAAAACAAGAAATGAGGACAAAAAGTCGAGTGGCTGAAGAACTGAAAACCAAGTAAACTGATATTCAATATCGACATAGGCCTACTAAATTCCACGGAGATTTTTATGGATCAGGCAAATTCGGTCTTACTACTTCAAAAATAATGTCACAGGTTGAACAAGTATTTCCGTGAAGAACTAAATAGCCTATTTTCATATATCCTACTGTACTTATGTTAATAGTTTTTATCATCATACAAAATTGTATTAAACTTGTAGTTCACCCCATGGCTGTCCGCATTGAAGCAGCTACAGCCTCCGGCGAGCCAAACATGACCTCGGACACTCCCGGCACTAAAAGCCATAGGTAAATAAATAAATAAATAAATAAATAAATAAATAAATCATACAAAATTTCAGTTTGATTGCTCTAATAGATTCGTAAATATTGAGAACCGTCTAAATATTTCGGATGGTCGCCATGTTAGATTTTTATATTATGAAAGCCATAGAGTTATGTACTCTTACATGAAGATTATAGCGTAGGTGTATTATTCAAACTTCAATTGCATGATTAGGATACTAGAAATAAAAACGAGATTTTAAAATTCCGCACAGCCGCCATCTTGTGGTTATGGAAACAATTGAAATAAATTAGATGTCAGTGGATTAAAATTTGTATAAGTAGGCCTATTTACCGTACCAAGTTTCACTGCGCTCAGATGGTTAAATCGCGAGAAACGTCCATTTAAATGCATTGTTTAAATTTCACGTCACCGCCATGTTGGATTTCTGCTCACCAGGTTATTTAAAGTCCAATAGGTGAACTTATGTTCATAGCCTTTATCTACATGCAAAATTTCAGTTTGATTGCTGTCATAGATTAGTAGATATTGAGAACCGTCTAAATATTTCAGATGATCACCATGTTGAATTGTTATATATGTAAGCCATATAGTTATAGATGATGATTATTGCGTAAGTTCATTATTTATATGGTGACCTCGATCGCATGATTAGGACACAAGAAATGAAAACTTAATTATAAAATTTCGCACAGCCGCTAACATCAGGTTATGAAAACAATTGAAATAAATTAGATGCCAGTGGTGTATCCCTTGTATAAGCATTTACCGTACCAAGTTTCACTGCACACGGATGGTTTAATCACGAGAAACGTCCCTTTAAATATTTATATACAGTATTGCGTCGCCACCATGTTGGATTTGTGCTCACCAGGTTATTGAAAGTCTTATAGGTGAACTTATGTTCAAAGCCTCTGTGAACATAAGAAATTTCAGTTTGATTGCTGTAAAAGTTTCGTAGATATTGAGAACCGTCTAAATATTTCGGATGGTCGCCATTTTGGATTGTTATATGTATATGCCATAGGGTTATGTACTATTAAAGGAAAATTAATGCGTAGCTTCATTATTCAAATTTTCACTTCGATCACATGATTATGATACAAGATATAAAAGTTTAATTTTAAAATTTCGCACGGCCGCCTTCTTGAGGTTATGTAAACAATTGAACTAAATTAGATGCCAGTGCATTACAATATGTATATCATTTACTGAACCATATTTCACTGCGCTCATAGGGTTAAATCGCAAGAAAAGTCTATTAAAATGTTTCAAATTCGCTTGGCCGCCATGTTAGTTTTGTACATTACAGGTTTCTGAAAGCTGCATAGGTAAACTTGTAGTAGTGCGCTTTATCACCGTACAAAATTTCAGGGTGATATCAGTAATAGTTTTGGAGATACAGAACGCCGGTGAAATATTTCGCACGGCCGCCATGTTGGAATGGTGAGACGTAAAACAATTTGAAGGACACAGTCGGGGTCGGACAAAATAGTACTATGATCTTACCAAGTTTCATTGAAATCGCTCCAGCCGTTTAGATTGTATTAGGGATAGTGGGGGGGGGGGCACAAACACACGGACAAAAGGTGATCTCATAAGCCTATTTTTTTTTATAAATGAAAATAGGCTAAAAAATGGAAGGGCCCAGAAGCCCTCAACTTAGGGCCCGTGATCGCTCTCTACGGCCCTGTTGTACAACATGTCCTAAACTCACTGAGCACAAACATCAAGTAAAAATTTACAGAGGGACTCCTTTCTATACAATTCTTAAACTACTGAAATGAAGCAAATCACCTGAACTAATAGTCGGGAAAATATCTGGAGATGTAGCAGCAATAGATGTTTACTCCTCCGCTGTCTGAGACCCACCCACCAAATATAAACACGACTTATATAGGCAAAAGTCCAGCTGTTTCAGCCATTTTAGCATCATGTAGCCTACTGTCATGCACCGTATTGCGAACCCCACGCATTCGGTACTATATCGCATCCGGCAGACCAATGGTTTTCGCCTAGCCCTAGACCAATAATGATTAGGTAGCTAAACACCCCTGGTTTTGGCCACGCACAGTGGGGGTAGTCACGCATCAATAATCTTTATCCAGGCCAATGGTGTTGCCCTATATTTCATTGTTCACGTGTCGTGTGGTGAATTTTGTATCGGACATGTTGGCAACGGTATGACGTACTGTCTGACGTCAATGTAAGATGGCGCTGACCGTGAAAATAACACGAACAAAAATGCTTTATTTACGTAATTAAAGAAATATTTCTGGTGCAGCCGTGAAAATTCAAATTGAAAGCAAATTTCTAATGACTCCCAGAAAGGTATGTGAATCATTAGTAATATATTTTCAATAATCTGCCTTGTGACATTTATGAAAAGGGAGGAGTACCTACTCTCAACAATTAATATACATTGTTACAAACACAAGTCACAAAATATGTAACATTTTACGTGTAGGAGTATGATTGTTGACAACACGTGATAGCGGTGGGGTCGGTAGCAGTCGGCAATTATCGTAAGAGATCGGATAAGACAGGCAGCATCTGGCGACACTCCTGAGATAAACACATCTTTTTACCTAATTCATGGATTTTCACGAAACTTTGTGGGAATGTCACCCAAACAAAAGTAGAGATATCATAAACATTTGTTTCATATACAATTAATAGTTTTTCCAAAATATTTTTTTATTTTATTTTATTTTTTTTGGAATTTTTAATTCCATTTTTTTCATAAATTTCAAATGACATGTTAATGTAAATTTGGAATTAAGTAGATAATACTTCTTTAAAAACACTACGTATCGATTTTTCTGTAAATAATTTATATAATGAGATATTATAATACTAAATTTGTGTAATTTTTTGTTCAAAAATTTTGGACTTTTAAATCCCTACTACTGGGAAGAATTCTGCAATCAAGAATTCCATACGCAGGTTTCCTAATATAGCTGTGATACATATACCATACAAATTTTGTTACATTTGGCAGAATATTATGGGAGAAAAATGGGATTTAAATTTAAAATTACAATTGGCGGGAAAATTAAAGCAAAGTTCAAGTGACGATATCTTCCTGATCCATTACCTAGAAGTCACCAGAACCGTATGTTTTTCCTTCCTTTTGTTTCTTAGCAGCTTCTGTACGAAAATTGGTGATTCTGAAAGCTTGTGTAGTATCTTGATGCACAACTACAAGAGGTTACTTGCGCCCGAACTTCACAAAAGTAAACAGACTGGCTACCGCCACAGAACTCTCAAGAAAGAAGAAACATACAAGAATAACAAAACTTATAGTTGTCGGCATTATTGTAGTGACATCAGGAATACCAATACAAGCATACAATGTTGCTCAGTGACAGTAGAGTCAAGTACTGAAATATTAGACCTTTGCAGTCTTTATAAATTAATTCAGAAACATGGTAGATGTTACAGCTCGATTCTGTAGAAATATATGCGGGGAGGGGGGGGGGGGTGGCTGTTGGCCCATCCCCGGGATGCGTAATTGCAAAGAACAGGGATATTTTATTGATTTGATTGAATGAAAACATGACAACGACATCATAAATAATCTAACAGGCAGTTCAGCAGATGCCACGCCCTTTTCTGCTGTGTGCAGACTGACAAACAAAGCATTATTTAGGTGATAAATTGTTTGAATTCAACGGAATAACTTTGTGACAAGAAAGAAGAAACCCAATCCTTTCAATTTCAGTCATTTAAAAAAATCACCAAAATGAACAAAATATCGACTTTTATCTCCGGAGTGCCGCCTTAACATGCCGGCCCATGTATTCTACGCATGCGTTGAGTAAGGACGAGACTAGGATGTTTGTTCGTATGCTCATTCAAAGGCCAAGCACTCGGTAACTGGTCTACTAGGCAAGTCCTCAACTTGCTTGTCCTACGAAGACAGATTGTTGCGAAAAACGTGCCCCTCTCGAAATGTGTTCAGTGGATTGGCGCTCAGTTTAAAAAAGGCGAAGAGTCTACACTAACAGATTTTCCTGAGAGCGGACGAATTGAAACATTCTAAAGACAAACACTAATAGTAATATGCTTCATAGACAGACGTAGCCTAAGGAGAAATTGTTTAATATAGGCCTAAGAATAAGGGACGGGACGTTTCCTTTCTCAAAATGTCCAGGTAGGTTGAGCCCAGCTGGCATGGACCAGCAGTAAGGCTGTCTTGAAACTCAGGTCTCACTTGGCTGCCGGTTCGAATTCAACCACGGGATGGATGTGTGTGTTGGCTTTAATTGTAAAGTTTTGAAGCCATTATTGCAGTGTTGCCAATACAGTTGTAACTCTGCATTCGGTAAACACGAATTTTCCCACTGAATGGGCGGAGGTACACAGTAAAACCAGCCTTCAACAGAAACGAACGGGACTAGGATTTTTTTTCCGTTAAAGATAGCTTTCCTGGTAATGGAGGTAGGTCTATGCTATGCATATATCATAGACACACTGAAGAAATAAAATTGTGTACATACCTTATTTAGTAATGTGGCTGCTACGAATTAATATAGTACTGTCTGTTAGGTAGTCAGCCCGAAGGCTGGTTGGATCCTCAAAAGCACCGCCGTTTCGTTATGTGAGTAGATACCCACAAAAATCCAAGGCAGTGCTATATTGAGGCGTTCTAGGCAAGAAGAGGAGTGAGGTAGTTTGCCATTGCTTTCCTCACTGAGTAGAACAGTAGTCCTAACCCTATGAGTAGAACCTTTCACAGCATTCACAGGCACTGACTGTGCCCTGAATGCCATTACTAAGCACCACCCATACCTCAGTAGCTTCCATATAATCACAGCCATGAGTGAGACTGAGACATCGGTGAAAAGCCACCTTTTACTCTAGCCTGTGCCAACTGACAAATGCAAATGTACTGTATTCATCAAGAGATGGCAAACAGGCCAAATACAGTACTATACAAGCAAAACTTGCAATGAACATAAATACAGGCATTTGATGGTTGGCAGCTCGTTAAAGGGAGAATTGTTGTTGTTAATTCTTGTAGGAGCTTTGCGACTTCAATGCCATATAGCCCTGTGTACTTGGGCGTGTGTAGCATTTGTCTGATAACCTGTGTCACAGCGATGTCGGTAAGTGTGTATTTGTAATTGAGGTAGGATTTGGGTAGGAAGCGGCCGTGGCCTTAAGTTAGTTACCATCCCGGCAGTTGCCTGGGGTAGAAGTGGGAAACCACTTCCAGGTAGGAATCGAACCCGCCTCTACTCATTTTTGCCTCACGAGACCGAGTCTACCCCGTTCCAGCCCTCGAAAATTTTTTCCTCGAGTGTTATTTACTGATTTATTCGTGATGACTGACTGAAGAGTTACAACTGACAGTTGGCCATACAATTTCTATGATAAAATAAATACATGCCAACCATATATCCTCAGGATATCAATACACATAATGGAGGTTAAAATAAAATAAACTAGTTGCATGGCTTGAAGAAAGGCTCAAAGTCAAATATTTAAAAAGACCCTTTTTGAGGATTTGCGTGCTGGGTGATAGTTTATATTTCTTAACAACTGTTTAATGTTGATTGTTTACACTTCAATAGTTCTTTTTTATCTGCACCAAATTCTAAGCAGAACACTGTATAGGGTGAAAATTACGAAATCACGAGTGCTGGCGAAACAGAACCTGCAGCCTGGCCTAGCTACGCTAACCCCTATCAGCTGTGTCCCGAGTGCTATTTTCTTTTTACAGTCATGTCAATGACGGAATAAAGCTTAGGCTACCCAGTTTCAAATACGTAACAGTATAGTTCCTCAAGGTATTAACCATGCTGTGTCAGTATTGACGAAGGAATAATGTTGGACAAACCTTACAACATTAATTGAGGCGCTGAGATCAAATACGGGACTAGTCATGAGTTATTACTGTAGTTCTTATATTTATATAATTCCGCATCTGTTGATGCTAAAATGGAACTTGTCCAGTAACTGTTTTCCTGTCTAAATCAGTGTTGAAATATTGTGTCGTGCAGTGATAAGTACCTGTCTTGCACGAACCAAAATGACGAGGCCGTGTAGGGATATGTACTGAACAGCTATACAGGATGTCTCGCGCATGATTGATGTTATCCCATTAAAGTTTCGTGAATACTTTAGCACTATACTAAGGAAATGTGCCATTCATGAAATGACTGGTGAAGAGACAAACAATGAGACTGACAGTGAACTTTGGGATAGTGAGCAAGAGTGAATTCTGGCCTCCAACTCAAATATGAACATAGTTTTCTAACCAAATGCTAATAGGTTATTGACTTGTCTTTCCATGATAGTGTCGATTTTGATATGTATCATTATGATGTATCTTTTGTTATATGATGCATTTTTAGCCTACTTTCGATTTTTGCAAAAAATGAAAGTAGACTTATGAGATCAACACAGGGCGAAAAAAGTGTGTCTGTCTGTGTGTGTGTGTATGTGTGTGTGAGTCTGTGTGTGTGTGTGTGTGTGTATGTGTGTGCGTGAGTCTCTCTCTCTCTCTCTCTGTGTGTGTGTGTGTGTGTGTTTGTCTGTGTGTGTGAGTGTGTGTACTCTGAATGTCTGTCCCCCCCCCCTATCAATTCGAACACGGTGAATGCGAAATGAACGAAATTTGGTACAAAGGTAGCACTAGCAAAGGACACCTCAGTGTCATGTTTTATATCGCCGCCATCTTTACTAAAACTGAATGGCGGCCACTCAAACGTTCAAAACGTAAAATCAAATAACGACTAACCAAATCATCCGATCTCTACCAAATTTGGTAACAACATACCTTCGTATAGGATGCGTCTTGTGACCAAACTACAAGGTCGTCCGCCATACCATTTCAGGATGGCGGCCGTGCGAATTATGCAAACTTTATAATCCATATCATGGGACCCACCAGTTCCGATTATCGAGCCGAGAATCGTTTTAACTGTTCTAAAGGAAGAGGCACGTTCGAAATTAAAAGTTTATTTTGTAATACTATAGTGCAGACGTGATTTTAAAAAGCTGAGCCGATTCAGTAATAAGACAAGATGGCAGCGGATATCTTGTGCCTGACTTATATTTCACTAATTTGATTATTGCATGCAATATAGCGTACTGATACAAAATAAATAAACTTTGTATGAAATGCTTTATATATAAATAATATACTCCAGTGATGAAATCGTTTAGTATAAATCTTATTTGCTAACAAGTTCTATGTAAGTCATTTTATATAGAACGATATTCGTTGACACAATTAGCTCAGTGGTAGAGCGTTAGCCTATCGCTCAAATGCCTATGGTTCAAACGCGATCAGAGCTAGGTTTTTTGCTTGAAATGTTATATGTTTATTGTTTTGTAATGACTCAGATGTTTTAAAATTAAGCGTTATATTGTGCATATTATGGTGTAAAATATATATTTAATTAAAACATAATTCGCCAGCAGATTTACTCGAGACATCTAGCTGCCAAAAAGGTAACTGCACGTCGACCTACTTATTAACTTCCAGATTTTATTGAAAGTTTCTTCTTCTGGCCGCTAGAATGCACTCGCTCTGTTAGGATTATATTGTTCGATATTTCACCACTAGATGTCACGACTAGTCTACGTGGGTCTCCATTGATTACTATACCATTGGCATTCTATGCGCATCGAATTTGAAGAATGACAAGATGATACTACGATACATTTTTACTTTTTATTTTAAAGGGTTTGTAACAGCCTATTTTGCGTTACTTGAAAATGTTATTTGAAGTAAAGAACAAAACGATTTCACATAGTAACTGAATTCAAGCCGTTGGTGTTAGTTCATTACTTTTATTTCAGGCAAATAGCAATCGAAACTATCCACATAGTTTGTATACACACGTCTCTGTAGGGTCATGGAAAGATTTGTTAATTCAATTAGGGTTGTGAAAGCCATGCACAACCAGACGTGTAAAGACATGCCTCAACTCAAAGTTGGATGTTGCCCACGGCAGGTCGTATATGTAATAATAATAATAATAATAATAATGTTATTGGTTTTACATCCCTTTTAACTACTGCTGCTTTTAGAGACACCGGGGTGCCGGAATTTTGGCCCGAAGGGGATCTTTAACGTGCCAGTAAATGTACTGACACGGCTCCCTCGCATTTGTGCACCCTCAAATGCCAGGTGACTGCGCCAGGATACGAACCTGCAACCTAGGGCCCAGCAAGCGAGAACGTTACCGCTGAGCCACGCAGCCAGTCCGGTCGATTATGTCTCCAGATCCATAACATTCTTGATATACTTCTTATCTTTCTTTCTTCAATGATGGTAGCAGTTTTTATCTAGGTTGTGGCGTTTGGTAGAGGTAAATCGTTTCTAAGGTCTTCAACAAAGAATAGTTCTATTATACTCTTTGATAATAACAACGAGTTATAACTATACTCATACATTTAGGAGAAAGTAGGCTATATGTTCTTTACTGAACATCTTGTTATACACCTTACAGTATTTGGAATAGGCTATGTTTAAATGATTACAAACTCATTTTGCTATAAAACTGTACACATTTCTGAGTTTCACTTTATTTTTGGTAAAATGAGTGTTGTTTAAATAAAAAACGGGACATGTCAGTCATTTTCTATATCCATTTACTAGTATGTGTCTTTAGTATATGATTAAAGATTTTGGTATATGACTTTAATCGTCCTAATCAGCATGTAGGGTTAACCATAAGCTGTAGAAATGTTATTATACTCACTCACTCACTCACTCCGTTGGCTTTTCTGGGACGTGACGATCCCGTGCCGCTCTCACTATCTGCCTCCATTTCCTCCTATCCAGCGCAGTATTCTCCCATACAGTAATACCCATTTGTCTGCAGTCAGAGGTCACCTCATCTTGCCATCTACTCCTAGGTCTTCCAGGGGGTCTTGAGCCTTCGATCTTCTTCTCATACACCTGGCGAACTATTCTGGCAGCGTCCATTCTGGTAACATGCCCTGCCCATTGCAGCCGTTTCGCTTTCATGACGTCCACTACTCTGGGTTGATTAGCCAACTTGTACAGCTCATGATTTGATCTGAGAACCCATCTTTGTGTTTCCTGGTCAAAGATGGGGCCGAAAATTTTTCTATATATCTTGTTTTCGAAGACTGTAAGTTGGCGTTCCTCCCTTTTGGTCACACTCCATGTTTCGGCTCCGTATAGCAGTACCGGCCTGATGATCGTGTTGTATAGTTTTAGTTTTGATTTCCTGGTCAAAAGTTTGGAGGAAAGTAATTTATGCAGGGAAAAGTAAACTTTGTTTGCATTCCGTAATCTAATTTGGTGTTCAACTTGTCTTCTATTGCAGTCATTTATATTTACCCCAAGGTATTTGAAATTTGGCGTGTTCTTAAAGGTAAAATTGCCTATATGAAGGTTGTTGCGTTGGTCTGTAGTCATGTTTTCTCTCTGTATGATCATGTATTCTGTCTTCTCTTCATTAATCTTTAGACCTATTTTTGCAGCAGTTTCATTTAATTTCCTGAATAAAGCTTCAATTTCTCCTCCATTATTTCCTATTAATACAATGTCATCTGCATATGCCAGGATGTTGTGTTTGTTATCTGCTAGGTCTCCAGTTGCAGCTTCTTTGGTTTCCCGAATTACTTTTTCCAGAACGATGTTGAAGAGAAGTGGGGAGAGCGCATCACCTTGTTTTAGTCCTGTTCTGTTTTCAAAACCGTCTGATACGGATCCACAGTGTGTCACTTTGCTCACTGTCCCCTCCATACACATTTTGACCAGGCTGATAAGTTTCTGTGGGATTCCGTATTCTGCCATAATTTCCCACACCGTTTCTCTGTGGACTGAGTCATAGGCCTTTTGGAAGTCAATAAATAGGTAATGGACGTTTTTGTTATATTCCCAAACTTTTTCATTGATTGTCTTAATACAAAATATATTGTCTGTTGTTGATCTGTTTTTACGGAAACCATTCTGATAGTCTCCTATTATATCTTCGGTGTATGGAATTATACGTTGTAATATTATGTGCGACAGTAATTTGTAAGCTGTGACAAGTAGGGATATTCCTCTGTAATTTCCGCAGTTATGTTTATCTCCTTTCTTATGTATTGGAACAATAATTGCTTCCTTCCATTCATCCGGTATTTGTTCCTCGCGCCATATTTTCAGGATAAGTTTATGCAGTTTTTCATGAAGCTTCTCACCCCCATATTTCAGCAATTCAACTGGTATACCGTCAGATCCAGCAGCTTTGTGGTTTTTCAGTTTCTTCAGACTGCTGGTTACCTCTTCATATGAAGGATCATTTATGAAAGGTTCTACCGTTGAAAGAGTGGTTCTCTCCAATTTGTTGTCTGGTTCAGGGCAGTTCAGTAAGTGGTCAAAGTACTCTTTCCAAGCCTGTAATATGTGGGTTGTTCCTGCAATGATGTTACCATTGTTGTCGTGGAGAACTGCTGATCGCGGTTGGTAACCTTTCTTAATGTTATTCACCGTCCCATATACTTTACGGATGTTGTTCTCCTTCTGATCATTCTCAATACTCTCTAACATATGTTTAAGGTAAAGCTTCTTTTCTTTTCGTAAGGTTATGCTTGTTTCTCTTCGTGTTTCCCTGTAGTGCTGTTCCAATTCTTCATTTCTCCTGTCCTGTAGCCATGCTTTCCTTGCTGAGATGCTAGCTGCTACTGCTGTTTTGCATGTACCATTAAACCATTTCTTCTTTCGTTCCACTTTTGGTAATGCGTTTTTAGCTGATTCTTGAATCACCTTCTTGATATCCTTCCACAATCTATTAATATCTGTAGTTCCACTTTCATCCACTTCTTCTCCTACTTCATCAAGTACGCCAAACCTGTTGCTCACTTCCACTTGGTACTGACAAGTTTGAGGAGTTTCCTTTAATGCTTGTAGATCATATTGTATTGCGTGCCCTTGTTGTTGTTTGTGGTGAGTTTTCAGTTTCACCTCCATGGATGCAACCAGCAAGTTGTGGTCAGAGCCTATGTCAGCTCCCCGGTAAGCACGAATATCAGTGATGGCGCTTCTGTGTCGATTTGAAATTAGTATATGGTCAATTTGGTTTGCCGTCTTTCCATCTGCTGAATACCATGTTTCCTTATGTATATCCTTGTGTGGGAACGTCATACTCCTGACATTCATGCTTTCTGATTCTGCAAATGAGATCATTCTAAGCCCATTTTCAGAGGTTTCCTCATGAAGGCTTTCATTACCTATCGTCGGTTGTAGGTGCTTTTCTTTTCCTACCTTGGCATTAAAGTCTCCTAGTACTATCTTGATGTCATGTTGTGGTAGGCCTTCATACACCCTCTCCAGCTGTTCATAAAAGCTGTCTTTCACCACATCTTCTTTATCATTTGTAGGTGCATGCACATTGATAATGGATATATTAAACCATCGGCCTTTCACTCGTATGTAGCACATTCTTTCATTGATTGCCTCAAACCGGATTACTGTTTCAACACATTCCTTTGATATGAGGAATGCTGTTCCAAATTCATGCTTTCCGGATTGAGTTCCACTGTTAAACATAGTGTACTCTCCGAAGTTCTGTATGTCTTCCCCTGGAAATCTTGTTTCTTGAATAGCAGCAAATTGTATTTTATACTTCTCGAGCTCGTCTTTCAATCTTTGAATGTGTCCAGGCTTATATAAGCTCCGTGCATTCCATGTACCAATTCGTAAGTCCTCATTTCCTTTGCCATGTCTTCGTAGGGTATCCATTCTTAAATCGTTCCGAGGCTTAAGTGAGAGATTCGTAACAATTCTCTTTTTACATGAGAGGGTTGTTAACCCTAAGCACAACCCCCAACCTGGAGGACCAGAAATGTTATTATTCAGAATTAAATTTTAAAAAATTGATGTATCTCAAAACTACTATTCAGTGACATGTCCCTTCGTTTATCTGCGCCTCAATTACAAGATAATTATCATATTTTATTGACAAGGCTGACAACCTGTTTATCTTATGAGAGGGGTGGTGTTCTTTGTCGCAAATGCGATAAAGTGAGAAATGTTCATAATACCTTGTACCCTTGTATTTTCACTTTTCATAAATTGTAAGCCACTTTTTAATGTGTTTTGAGAAATCGAAAAAATGTAGAATTGACTCAAAATGCGAAAATTATACCAAAATGCTACATAAATTCAAAATCCACTTTCTTTTAAAAATATAACGTTATTTTCTTATCATTTCAAATGATGTTGTCGACTTCATCGTTATGCTTAGGTCTAACGTTATGCGTCACGGTTACGGCGTGTATGACGTCATCATGTTGTTCAGTGCATATGCACCGAGTCTGAGTTTACTCCTGGGATCTGGCGTTATGCGATACGGAGACGGCGAGTGCGTGACGTCATGCAGCAGAGTGCAAAGAGTCCTGGGGCTTCGAGCGAAGCCCTCCTGACACTTTCTAACATGTGTAGCATTTGTATCATGCGTCATTTGAAATGATATAAAGTCTAGTCTCTCAGACTGACACTATCTTTTTTTAAATTCTTTCTTTTCTTGTAGAAATTCAAGTGATGAGTTTGTAAACTCTTGAAATGTATATGATGGCATGACCACCGATCTGGAATGCGGAAAGTAAACCCTTTTGCCCGTCGCTTTCATTCCATTCGCGTAGGTCAAGTCAACAAGTGCTAAGATGGTGCGAAAATGTCCATAAAACAGCTCTAAGATTTCATTCAACAATGTTAATTATTGAACTTGCATGCACCTACCCACTTGAAGCAAGACTTAAGTTTTCTCTGTATTATTCAGGTTTTGCAGCAATATAAATGTCATTTTTAATGTTTACACTTCAATAGTTCTCTTTTATCAAATTCTAAGCAGAGCTATGGCGTATCGTGGCAAATATACTGTTATTCGATGTGTAGATCTTGAGGTAGTCCCTACAAGTATATGAAACAAACCAAAATAAAATAGGAAGTTTGAGATTTTTCACTAAAACTCCGCCTCTATAATAGAGGCGTTGACAAGGGAAAGGTAGTAAGTGCCAAGAATGAAATTTTCGTTTTTATCGTGAAGAAAGTAGTAAGAACCAAGGCCAACACCGCAGAGAAATTAGGAAGTCGTTCGGTGATTAGAACAGCTTGAAATTGTTTCCGTTAGATCGCTCTTATGGCAAGTACGAGGCTCTTGGCGGAGAGAACGTAGTAACTGCTTTGCGCGCCAAACATTTCATTTTTGGCACTTACTACCTTTTCCTTGTCAACGCCTCAATAGTTTTGTCGTGCCTGACGATGGGCAGCAGAACTGGCATCAACGCTTCTTTTAACGCGTAGGCCTACTGTCTTTTAAGGCAATATAGGGATAATAAAGACATTTATTGCGAGTTTACGCCATGGAGCCAAGCTCTCTGCTGACTCAGTAGACGTGTGGGTTCGAGCCCCACCGTGCGCCGTCCTTGTAATGGTTTTCCGTGATTTCCCCATTGTCAACTCCAGGCAAATGCTGGGACGGTACCTTATGACAGGCCACGGCCGCTTCCTTCCACATCCTTACCCAGTTTCATTCATTTCTTCTCTCATGAGATTGGCGTCAGGAAGGGCATCTGGCCGTAAAAACCATCTGCCACATAGAATTTCATCGCATCTCATCTCCGACCGCGTTGGAAACGGGATTAATTAGGGGTAGACATACATACATTGAGAGTTTATTGATGGAAAGTTTATCAGCTGTCTGTACTTGGACGTCTGGGCTAGGCGCGTGTACTTTCCCTGCTAGTATCATATCATGTTGCCAAGTTGCCGTGGACCGTTTCAAATTCCCTGCCCTAATAACTTGGTCTAAAAATAAACTCTGAAAAGAATAAATTAATGGTTGTCAGCAAAGATCAATACAAGCGCAATACAACTGGCTAGTGAGTAGGCTATAGCGAATGTGTTAAATCCTATACTGTATATATCTTGGATGCCTTCTAACTTCTCAATGGGAGTTATCACAAGAAGTCCGTACTCGAATTGAACAAGCAAGGAACACCTTCAACAAATCGAGGACTTTATTAACCAATGAACATCTCAACATTGGGCTCAGTATTCTCACTATGGGATGTTATGTATTTTCAACACTCTTTTACGGTATGGAAGGATGGACATTCACTTCCATCTTGTGCAAACGATTAGAGGCATCTGAAATGGCGTATGCTTCATATCTCATGGATGGAAAGGATTACAAATGCTGAAGTTTTGAATCGTATGTGTAGGTAGACGTTCTGTAACTGTAAAGAAACGGAAATTGGAGTACTTGGGACATGTCATACGTAGCAAGAAGTAGCCTATAGAGTTTTACATCTAGTTCTGCAAGGGAAAATTGATGGCACACGTAGACATGGCTGAAGAAGGCTGTCTTGCAGTAGCGAACTCTCGGACGGTGTCCTTCCTATAGAACGAAAATTGTTCTTATAATGTTCTCTTGACATTTTAGTCTTCAATTGGACTCTAATTACTCTAAGAAAATGGCATGTAATTGTAAAACTGTAGCTCTGTCAATAAGGAATACTGTGTTCATCGATATCAAACACAGGTAAATTAAATCCGCGCGCAGTTCACTGGTCTATTTTCAGAATGCAGTTACGGACTCTTCGCCTTCCGTCCGAAGATTTGCGTCGGCGAGAGGGGTAAGACGAAAGGGGAAAGGTGCGCGCGCTAGTTGGTGGCTTGAGAGGGACGAAGGGTGTGGAAAGTGGCGTTAAGATGGGTGTAGTCCGTACAGTGTGGCAAGTTCATCAGTAGCAGTTGCCCAGGAAAATATGCGAACTTCTAGGACTACCCTTGCCCTTCCAGTGTAGGTAATTTGTGGTTAAATTCACACTCTAGTAGTAAATTAGGTAAAGCAGAATAAGAAAACATTTAAGCGTAACAGGTTAGTACCGGTGAAATGAAAATCCACAGCCTGCTTCCAGTCTCCGACCGGGTCAGAAAGAAAAGAAAGAAAATGAAATTTTAACACCAGGTTCTTAGTATTGTTAGGTACCGACTCTCAGCCAGGCGTGGTCCGGGAACGAAATCCAAGGACCGCAATGTGCGTTCGAAATGTCGATGTTCATGTGTCCCGCAGTTCACATGTCGACGCGCAATTTGCTGCGTTCTTCATCGACCCACGAGCCGAGTGATCCACCGTTCAAGGTTGTACTTTTATTCATTTATCAAAATTCTTTTTCCAGGGGGCGACCTGCCTCGCGACAGGGCCTCGGGAAAGAATTAAGAGCATCAATGGGTTCTCGTCACAAAAGCGAAAAGCGGTTCGTGCATGGGCGGCAATCATTCAAAACCTGCCCGCCGGTTGTCCAGAGGTTATTATCCCTACCGGGCCGATGGGTCTCCTCGAAGCCCCCCGCTCAGGGGGAACGCCAAGAAGTAGGTACCCAATGCAGAACAAACGACCGTGGGAGGCGCGGACGCCATTCTCATTTCATAAAAGTAACTCTTTATTTTACAATGTTATCATTAGCTGCGGGAAAAACATACTGTGATCGCTGTCCGTCGGCCGCCACTGCCGTCTTGGTTGCTTAACACGAGCAATTGTTACGGACAGTATACAGAGCTTTGAAACCATTTTTCAGTGTTGCTTTATTGACAATAAGTTGGTTGGTTTGTTAAGGGGCAGAACAGCGAGGTCATCTGCCCCTCCTTATTGACAATTGATATTGCAACTTTTTAGTCGGTCAACACAATATAATACCAATTACTGGGGGCAAGCAAAGAAACTGTGAATGTGAATAAAATATATATTATACATTTGTTATAATAATTTTATTAATGCAGCCAATGACCATGATTTTTCTTTTGAGGACGGGCCAGGGAAGGGATTATGAAAGGAAATCGGCCGTGGACCTATTGAAAGGAACCGTCCCGGCATTTGCCTGGTAGTGAAAATGGGAAACCACGAAAACGGCTGAGGTGGGATTGGAACCCACGCTCTCCCGATGCCAGCGAGACACGAGGTAGCGCGTTAGCGCTCTCGGCCACCGTGGCTGGTCTATACATTTGTTATTGACTACAGACGAGGGAGAAAACTCTGGGATGACATGTTTGATGCTTGTATATTTTATTCACATGTAATTCTTTTCTGGTTATTTTTACGCATGTCCCAGTAATTGGGATTGCCGTATATTGTGTTGACGGACTGAAAAGAAACAATATTAATTGGTACCAACAGGACCAAACGATAAATCGTGCGACAAACGGTAAATCTCTCATTGCCAGGTTGATTGCCAACATTCGTTGAACAGAGACGGCACTAGAAGAAGAATTTAGTTAGGGACTCCCAAAATGTTCCAAGAATAGGGACTGACTTGGTATAGGCATGTGAGAAAATGGAAGATACCCGGTCACTAAAAGTTATACATGAATGGGAATCCCCAGGCAGAAGAAGAAAATAAAGATCGTCAAAACCTTGGACAAAGAATAAATATGATGTGCTCAATGGAGATCGTTGGTTAGAATTCAGATAATGTCAGGAATAGGGATAAGTGGAAACCACCTTTAACATGGATGTTAGTTAAGATCCTTTGTACTTACATTATAACCTGCCGGTGTGTCTGTGTTATTTAGAATATATGTATATATTTGTTGAAAAAATAAGCTCTGTATTGAGGAAAATTGTCTATGAAGAAGAAGTTCTTAATGGGATTTAATTTAGAGAGGCTGATAAAAGCAGCAGGATGTCGTTAAACTCGGGAAGGAATTAGGAAGTGGAAGTCCTGTTTCAGAGTGACCGCAAATGTGGTACCGGTACAGAAAGCAGGCGCGGATCTACGGACATTCGACAACCATACGGGCACATTGAGTGTTTAATAATAGGTATACGATAAACTAGATACCCGACCCGGCTTTGACCGGGAGCAGTTTAAGGGATAAACGCGTTTTTTAGAGTCTGTTGTCCTACGACGTAGCCTACATTCGACTTCCTTCTCAGTATGATGGGTTATAAAAGTGTTTTTATGTTACAATTTTAACTTGAATCACTTAGAAGCAACTCATCTACTCTACTTGGAAGTTTTCACTTGAATGTTGGGTCTGGACTTGGTCGCCTGACTCTTGGAATCTTGGAATGGCTCGTTTGATTATTCGCACATTTTCATAACTGACACTGGACATTGCGCTATCAAACTGGAGTTAGCATAATGAAGTCAAAACGACGATAGCTCTTAAATGTAAATAACATTGTGATTGTTATTAAAAGGTTTGTGTGTGGAAACATTCATCTATGACCAAAGGAAGCCGAGCAATATTCAAGTGAAGTAGAAAAAAATACCGAGCGTCTGTCCGCTGTATTAGCGATATAGCAATGCTACGTTATATCAATAAGTTATTACTGTTCATCACAAAACGTTATAAAAGAAAGACCGCGATAGCATACTGTATACATATAGTAGTCCACTGTGAGTGTTTTGTATTGCAATTAGAAACATAATATTGCTTAAAACACTTACAGAGGGCTGTGTATTTGAGATAGATTTATGTTGTCACGGACTTTTTTGAGGAACGTTATAATATGCTGAACAATGGTATTAATTAAATATCGATATGCGTATCTTCGACAGTTTAGTCAGTCTAAGCTTTAAAGGCGCACAGATGTTGGTTTATCTTCTTCTACTTGCTTCACTTAAATCGTTATTGCTCGACTTCCTTTGGTGACAGATGAATGATTCTACATATACGAAGCTATCTGGAAAATTGCTTTATAGAATTTTTAAAAAATCACATCAAAATCCGTCCAGTAGTTCTCGAGATTAGCCAGGACAAACAGACAAACAAAGTCAAGTCTTTATTTTATATGTATAGATTAGTCTGAATTTTGCGTTTCAGCATCTTCAAATTCAGTTTGTGCTTTTACAATCACATCCGAACTGGGCACTTTAATCCGTTATCTAAAACTAAATCTTATTACAGTAGCAGAACTGCGAACCAAAAATCGACAGTTTTGAACTAACGAAACCCATGTCCAAGACATGTGTTTTTTCCATCTTTGCGTTATTCTAATACAGTATTACACTATTTCTGTTAATAGCCTAATATTATTAATGTTTCTTTTCGGCTAACGAAGGACCACGTCATTTCAATTGTTTCCTTTTAGTTTTAAAATTAGCCCAATATTCCTTCATTCGTAAACGGTATTGTTCCTTTCTCTCTTTTGTTAACGCCTTTCCAGTTTTCGGCGTAGGCTTAGGTTGGAAACTTCGATGCTCGAAGAGTTTTCTCTTAAGCAGGTCACACTCCTGGATATCTTCACATGAGATCCCAATCTTGTGCAGATCTTTTTGCATCTCACTGAACCAGGTTCCCTTGTCCTTTTCTCTTGGAGAAAAGTGGAAATGCAATAAGTTAATCGTGTTGACGTCATTCGGACCACGTGCCCATAATAGCTTACGTAGACTATATAAATCCTGGTTATGCCATCTTCTAAATTCACCATTCTCTTTAACCGGACCTAAGATTTTCCTCAAAGTGTTCCTTCCCTTGGTTTACATTCTCCATCATCCCTTTCTTGAAGGTGAGACAGTCTGCTACATTATTATTATTATTATTATTATCTTACATTTGAATTGAATCTCAGTTGGTTGGTTGCTCAGTTTAGGGGATGCGACAACGTGGTCATGTAGCCCCGTTTACTTTGGGTGTGTGTAGAATCTGTCTCAAAACCAGTGTTAATGAGATGACTGTATCAGTGTGTGTTATCTGATATCTGTTTTTAATTCAAGTAAGGACTGCAGACACTGAATTTTCAAGTAGTTCCTACTTTTATAATCAAACGTTCTCAAAAGAGAATCAAAATGAATTTGGCCATTGAGCCTTATAATTAACACATAAAGTGATAAAAGTTTCCTGCATCACTCAACAAATTGCTAGTGTTTCGCCCCAGTGTGCCAATTGGGCTCTTCAGTTGGTAAAGGCACGCCTACCAAGACGCGTAGCAGGCACACACTGAGAAGGCCATGCAAGACGCTTTGCTACATAATTATGCAGCCACGTTACAAGCATGCCAGTGTATCACGGGAGTCAAAAACTCCACTCCAAAACAATGCCAAAGCAAGGTTTATTGTTTTGGAGGGGAGTTTTTGACTCCCGTGGTACACTGGCACGCTCGTGACGTGGCTGCATATGTAGCAAAGCGTCTTGCATAGCCTTCTCAGTGTGCGCCTGCTACGAGACTTGGAAGGTGTGCCTTTACCAACTGAAGAGCCCAATTGGCACACTGGGGCGAAACGCTAGCAATTTGTTGAGTTATGCAGGAAACTTTTATCACTTTATGTGTTCCTACTCTCGCCGCCAAACACCACAATCAACGACTACTAGTTCAGAACTTGGTTACTAGACGCCACTGCAGTCGGCTCCTGGCAACGATCATTGAAACCTAAGAGCGTTGTTGGAATTTTACCTATAATTTAGCTTTAAACAGGTGTAATTAGTGGAAGTTTCTTTAACATGCCATATCTATGGCATGGGACCGCCGGCTTGACTCCCCCTCCGAAGGAAGGCATACTGAGGGATTGTTAACGCTCTTAAAAAATCCGACGACTTCGGCCGCGAATTGAACCTCTATGGACTGCATATTAACAATCAATTGTATTTCTGCCTAGATCTTGTTCTTCTACCGCCCTTGGTATCCTCCCAGTAATTCTTGAGTCTATCAATCAGTTCCTTCTTTTGTGCTTCTGATAGGGGCTCTTTCCGTTTCCTGTTCTCAAATTCCAATTTAAAATTTTGATAGTTTTTAACAATTTGTCGAAATTTAAATTTGTCGTAGATTTTCGTTTCTGGAATACCAATTTGCATTATTATTATTATGATGATTATTATTATTATTATTATTATTCTCCAACACTTCTTTTAGTTTTTAGTCGTGTCTATTGCAGGGTTTCACCTAGGTGCACCAAGACAGAGGATGTAATGCAAGATGTGATACCCCAGGGGCGGTCCGGGCACGTCACCAAGTGCTCGCTGATTATTTTATTTATTTATTTACATATGTTACGCCCTCATTGGAGAACTTAACCAAAAACAAGTATATACATGTCTCAAAAACAATATTAAAGATTCAGCTTCTTATTTTTCTTCTTTTCCCAAAACATTTTCATTCTAGTCGATCTTGCCGCTCTCTCTGCATCGCTTATGGTGTAAGTTTTTCGGGTAACTTAAAGGTTTTTAAGGGAAGTCGGATGTTCTTGTTTTTCAAGATATTCTTCTCATCTTTGTTAGCAATTAGGGACATTGTCAAGCCCAGTTCATCCAGATCATTTTGAACTTCCATAAACCAAGAGTTCTTTGTTTTACTTTTGAAAAAATAATTAAATAATACTTTTAATTATTGTCATTTAGACTTTCACGGCCCGTGTTACTATTCATAATGTTGAATTTTGGGCTTATGCCGTGTTTATTATATTAAAACTCGACGCGTTTCGAAAGAAACCATGCCTTTCTTCGTCAGGAATAATCTGGAATACGACAATGATTGCTAAGAGAAAGCAACAAAGTACATATAGAAGGTGCCCAAAGATGGACGCCATTATAGCCCCATGTTAGGGACAACGGAAAGCAGCAGTGAATTACTTTCTCAGTGTTCTGATAATAGGTAGCCAGGATTCACTGAGATTGTAGCCGGTGTCGCGGTTGAAATTATCTGTGTGTTTACGTATTTCAACCGCCTCCCTGATGATTCTGGGACGATATTGCTTTATACGGGCAAGAACATCCACTCCTTGGAACATGACATCATGGCCAGGTGTTAATGCATGATCGGCAACAGCTGATTTATCAGGTTGAATGAGCCTGATACATCTATTATGTTCCTTAATGCGAGTGCATATTGTTCTCGAAGTCTGCCCGATGTAAACCTTGCCACAAGTACAGGGAACTCTGTAGATACCCGGTTGTTGCAATTTAGGCAAACTGTCCTTAGTTGGTCGCAAGAGTTGCCTAATCTTAACAGAAGTTCCAAATACAGTCCGTATGTTGTGGTCGCAGGAGTTGCCTAATCTTAACAGAAGTTCCAAATACAGTCCGTATGTTTACGGACTGTATTTGGAACTTCTGTTACGATTAGGCAACTCCTGCGACCAACTAAGGACAGTTTGCCTAAATTGCAACAACCGGGTATCTACCGAGTTCCCTGTACTTGTGGCAAGGTTTACATCGGGCAGACTTCGAGAACAATATGCACTCGCATTAAGGAACATAATAGATGTATCAGGCGTATTCAACCTGATAAATCAGCTGTTGCCGATCATGCATTAACACCTGGCCATGATGTCATGTTCCAAGGAGTGGATGTTCTTGCCCGTATAAAGCAATATCGTCCCAGAATCATCAGGGAGGCGGTTGAAATACGTAAACACCCAGATAATTTCAACCGCGACACCGGCTACAATCTCAGGGAATCCTGGCTACCTATTATCAGAACCCTGAGAAAGTAATTCACTGCTGCTTTCCGTTGACCCTAACATGGGGCTATAATGGCGTCCATCTTTGGGCACCTTCTATATGTTCTTTGTTGCTTTCTCTTAGCAATCATTGTCGTATTCCAGATTATTCCTGACGAAGAAAGGCATGGTTTCTTTCGAAACGCGTCGAGTTTTAATATAATAAACACGGCATAAGCCCAAAATTCAACATTATGAAAATACTTTTAATTGTCTGGCATCCGGCAGGCGTGAGATATGATCAAAAAAAAAGCAATTCGCCTTTTTCGCATAGTATCGACTATAGACTCGGTTTCTTTCTATACCACTTCATTTGGTAATAGACGCCATTGACCATCCACCTGATGTTTTTTTTTATTAAATATAGTTCTGAGAATTCTTCTATCAGTCTTCTGTAATGTGTCAGTAACTGATCGAGTGTTTAACTTGAAAGTGTTTCAAAAGCATATAATGCTCCCGGTTTAATAACTGATTCGTAATGTCGTAATTTGGCATTTATGGAGAGTGATTTTAGGTAGATTTCATTAGAAAGCTAACTATTGCAATGGGTACTGTACCGTATATTTTAATAAGGTTATGCCCAGATACTGTAGTGGAGACGACGAGAGACGCGATGCTGTTGAGCTCGTGAGTCAAGTCATGATCTATCACGCCGTTAATATAAGAAGTGTCATTCGGTTCGAGATCGGAAAGTAACGAGCATTCCCAAGTGGGTGGACTCACAGCTAGACCGATCAAAAAACCTATATGTGACGTCATGTCATATATCGATCCAGGCTACAGGATTATCTTTATTGTTTTGAAGCGAATTAGAGTATTAGAAGACTTTTCAAAGGACGTAGAACACAGATTACCATAGCAGAAAGCTATTTCATATGAGGAATATAATATAACAAGTGACGTGCAAGAATAACATCTATAATGATCAAGCCATAAGCGAGTTATTGACACATCGAGATATCGATTATGGAAGGTGGTAGTGGGGGTTGCTTGCTGTGGCGTTTGGCTGCAAGCAAGGCGACTTCACTTGGACTTGGACTTTTGTATTCGGAGAGTCATATGTGTGGTTACGCAACTCGGCTAGTAAGCGAGATCGCAGGTGCAAGGCAGGCTGTGATAACTCCGTGTGGAGTCGGCTCGCGTTTATACTCAGCTAAGCCGAACAGTCTTTTTCAAAGTGCGTTATAAACGTGCAGAGTATTTTGTGTCTCGACAAGCGGACGTGTACCGTGAACAAGTACTTATTAAAGCTACCATTTTATAATTGATCTGAGATATTTTCAGAACAGTTGTAAATGTATACTGCCATCTTGGTCAAGAAGAATTGTGTCGAAACGGAACGCGGACTGACTGTATGTCTCTGTCCAGCGGTGTCCATTATCAAGGCAGCCATTTCGAAACCTTGTGAGGTCTTCATCACGAGCAATAGTAACGTGTATGATTGTGCTGATACATGCTAACTTCAGGACTTGTTAAGCTGTACATTATGCAGACATTAGAACGCATATTATCATCTGAGATGTCAGTGGGGAAGTTCAACGTTATAGTTATGACTTCCAGAATGGCAGGCTAGATTAAATGGGGTAGCTTCATGAGAAATGCATAAGCGAAATGTCTGCCACCCACGACTAAATTCTCCTTGTTGGAGAGGAGTATATTTTCACCGCACTCCAGTGGTTGTTTTAGAGTGCTTTCATGAGCTGCGACATGCAGGACAGTGCTATATCTCACGGGGATTATAGTATTTCTGGCATGAAGGGAGTAGGCTCGTATGGTCGTCTGACCAGTATGTGTGTGCGCTGCTGGCCCGGGTTCGATTCCCAGATCCAGAGAAGAAGAAGAGTATATTATCTGGTTATACCCTGGATATTCATCAGATATCTATATATCCCGCTTAAGACGCTTCAAGATGCAACAAAAGGTACTGAACCAGCAGACTCTCTAACGTAGCTTAGTAGAGGCACTTGTTAGCAATTGCAATTGTCATTTCATTTTTGTAGATTAAATGGGTATTCACAAGTTCAGGTTCGATGTTTGTGTCGAATCTGACTTGCTGTGTTCCCGGGATTTTGTATTCGCTTAACGAATTCATCCCTTGTGTATTATTAGTTTGGATCATTTAATCAGTAGAATCAGTAATTTCTTAGTAGTGCGTATTTTTATTTGCCGAGAAGAGAATTTAGGGGAAGATCTCCAATATTTTGCCCAAGCATAGTTTTAATCGCGTTTGTTTCTCAGTGTTTGGAACACTGTTTTCTTTGAGGCCAGTACATGTTTTTCGTGTACTACTGTTCTGTTAGGAACTTCGTTTTCTCTCAGCGATTCGAATCTTGGAAAGTTTATCTTGGTGTTCGTTGCATTTATAGTTTTAATCCACCTGCTGGATTATTTTTATGGAAAGAACTTCGCTTTTGTGAGTACAGATTTATTAGTGGATTTACGTAATGATTGTCATTGGATTAACCTGATTAGTTAACTTGCTTTCATGGTGTAAGTTTTATCCACTGATACTTCGAAGCCCACCGAACTTGGAGGCTATCCTGGTTCAGGAAAATATCAGTTTTACCTTCTATTAGGTATTGATTTGAGACTAACTTAATTTAGGAAGTCATTTTGAGACATGTATTTTCCACGTTATTAACGTAAATAATTGCATTTAATGCAATTGTGTGAGTGAGATATAGTATAGCAGTTTTTGAACACCATTCACAAAGTTGATTAAATTATTCCAGGAAAGCTTGACTTGGAGTCAAGAAAAATGAACAAGTATTATTAATATACATTATCGGGAGGCAAGATAGGTTAATTTGCTAGTGGAATGTTTCAGTGTCTCGACTTTGAACAACGTGATTAAGGTTAGTGTGTGAGTTAAGCATGTTTGTAGCTCTTGTGTGAGTATTGAAATTAAATAATAGTAGTGTTTTGAAGGTTCGTATAACCTTGTTGTGTTGTGTTTTGGATGCACATCTGGGATGATGCATATTTGTGAGATTTTATGCTTGTTGAAGCATTAGGCCAGTTTTAGATTGAGCCGGTCGGTAAGTGCTTTTCAGCCGGTAAGTGCCAATCTGTTTGTGACTTCGAGTAGTCAACACCCGTGTTTGGTGTTACGTTAATATAGATGAGTTTCTCTGGTATTTTAATGTCTGTTGGAGACATTGGCGTCGTCATTCTTATAGAGCGATCCTACATGCTTTTTCTTCACCTAATCAAAGGCAACGCTTGGATAATCTGTTCGGGCTACTTAAGACATTTCCACAGCATATAATCGTTAAAACCTCTACAATTTTGAACAAGTTTACTTGAAATTTGAATTATGAACATAGTCGATAGATACACTACTTAGCTTAAAGGCTAGATAAAATTGGTAACCCGATGTATTGAATGTTAATTACACATCACGATGCGAATATTATGGCGAAGATCAGCTGTTTGGGCTGAATCATGTGAATGTCTGAGGACATTTCTGTATATATTCTTATAAATACTTGTATATAATCTTGATATTGCTACACTTTTGGAATATCGTTTAAGACGATACACGTGTAAACATTTTGATAATTCTTCTTTATCCATCGTCTAATATTTCATCCAGTCCTCCTAATATCATTAGGAGATTGATGCCTAATATCCTTGTTTCATAATGTGTGATATTATATTTAGAATCACCCCAGCGTGTAGGTGATGATCGTAATCCATTTCTGGAATCATTTAGGTTTTTCTTACTACAGTTGTGTTTAGCTGTGATTTTGTTTTCTTGACGACAGGGTATTAATATTTTATTTTCTTGTCTGTTACCTTGTTCTCTTGGAATAAATTGTTTTCCCAATTTTAAACCATGGTGTGATATTTTAACGAAGAGATTGGAGGTCGTTTTAAGATGGCCATTGCTTGGATTTTCTTTTTCCAGGGTTTTCCACCCTTGAGATAGTTCTTTTTAGAGTTGTTTTTCGTGTTCTTGAGCTAGTTTCTTATTTGTTCGTTCGTTGTAGCCATGGTCATTCTTAAAACAGCCTGATAGGATGACTAGTACCCCACTCATTCCTCTACTTGGTGGTAGGACCTGGGAGGGTTTTTCGCCGGGTATTTTTCAGGTTCTACGATCCAGTGACCATCGAGGGATTTCACCAGGTATTGGTAAGTGTTTCGGGTACATAGTTATGTGGCGCCGAACGTTTGGGCCCGAATAAACTTGGATTACCAGGTTTATAGCCATGTTTTTGTGGAGGCCAACGTTATGGGCTCGAATAGACCTGGTTTACCAGATTTATAGCCACAGTTGTAGGCCTAAAATAAAATTGGATCACCAGAGAATGGAGACCAATCTTATTATCATGCTATACCGAGCGCGAATTGGGACATCGTGTTTCGTTGTGGTAGTGATGAAGGCACATGGATAATGGTGAATCAATATTTTGGCACAAATTATTGAAATTCCTGTGGAATAAAAGCAATTACGATGTTACTCGAACTACTTGATTTTGGTAGTATTGCAATCGTTATCAGATTCTTGATTTAAATATATTGAAGTGGTGCCACACTTTTTATTTGGTTATAAACGACTAGAACTTGTTCAATAAGAGTTATTCACAGTAATCTCCTTTGACGTGTTCAGTCGAGTGAGACACTTATTGTAACACACGTGTGAGTTGCACATAGGTGATTTGTCCTATTTAACTCCGGCTGATGATTTTTGTTGACATCATCTTAAGTTAGGATGCTTCGTGTAAGTTTAATTCTGTTTTATGATAGAATCTAGGACCATCTCTGATTTAAAATATCACACATATTGGGATTGTAGGCAATCTCAGAATGATACTGGATGACATGAATTTAATTTAAGTTTAGATATAAGTTAATGCAAGGCAATAAAAATACGCACTCTTTTGGCAATTTGTGGTTGTGTGCAGATGTTTTCGCTATGCTTTCTCATGAAGTGTTCCCATGTTTTCTAGTGACAAGTGTATTTGTGTTGAATTATGGCTGATAACCAGGCAGTCACTGTTGCAGACTTTAAAAAATGTTTGAGATGATAGAATGCAAGCTACAGCATCTCAATAATGACATTGAGAATATCAAATCTCAAACCAAGACTACATTTGAAAATATATATGAAAATGCAACTCATAATAATGAAATTCTCAAGGATGCAGTAACTGAAGGCATCCGAGGTGAATTAGATAACTTAAGGTCATCCATGAAAGAAATTAAATACAGTTCAAAAAAATCAGGCTTATGTTTGTCATGTTAGGTCAAATCAACAATCCATGGAAACCAGTCTTAAAACTGACATCAGAAATGTTACAACTGGTCTTCAAACTGACATCAGTAATGTTACAACTAGTCTTCAAGCTGACATCGGCAATGTTAAAACTGAAATTAGCAATGTTAAAACTGAAATTAGTAATGTTACAACTAGTCTTCAAACAGATATTGGCAATGTTAAAGTAGAAGTTTGGAATGCTCAGGCTAATCTTAATAAAGAGATCACTAATGTCAAAACTAATCTCGATCAAGTACAGGAAAGTCAAAAAGAGGTTGAAAAAACTGTTAAAGATGTTAGCACTAATGTTAGAATGAAGCAAGCACAGGTTAACGATCTGAAAACAGATATGGGTTTAGTAGAAACCACACAGAAAGAAATACAATCTCAGGTTAAGAACATTCAAAATGACGTCAATCAGATTGAGTCGAAACAAACCAAGATACAATCCCAAGTAAATAAGATCGAGTCAAGTCAAGCCTATACTGAAATAAAACTTAATGAAATGGAACAGTCAAATATCAATTTCCGTAGCGAAATCAAATGGGATTTCGAAAGTGGTAAAAGGGAAAGTAAGGACCTTATTGATGCACTACAGTCGCAATTTACACACGACACCAGTCAAACGCAAAATAGTTTGGAGCATTTGAAAGGTGAAATGAGCACGCTGCAGACTCAAGTGACTGATCATACTAAATTAATTAAGGCAGACTTTGACATCGACCTTAAAACTATTATTAATGAAAATCTTGCTTGCTCTTTTAAAACAAGAACTGAATAAGGTCAATGAGGATAGTTTTCAAAATGCTAAATCTAGTATAGACCTCGTGCGCGCCTACTGTGCTGCGCTCTGGTGACAAATCTATAGCTGGTGGGGATGACGCAGCTCTCTACTGTAAGGTATCGCTTGATGGAAAGGAATGTTCAGTTTGTCGCGATGGAAGCGAGTGTTACAAAGAGTCAAAGAAACTGTTGTGTGGTTGGTTGCAATTACACGTACTGAAATAATCCTCTCGGTACTAGAATTTTTAGTTTTCCTAATGAGAAACAGCATATAATCAGAAGGAAAGCTTTGATTACAGCAGTGAGGCGAGAGACTGTTGACAGGAAACCATGGGCTCCCAGTAAAAATGCACGTATTATTTTGGAGTCGTCATTTTGTGGGGTTTGAAGCCATTTTTCAGTGTTGCCTTAATAAACAAAAGTTTGGTGCTCTTCAGTCGGTCAACACATTCGTTAACATATTGTTAACGGAACCTGAACCTGGGTTTAATATACAAGGTTCTCCTTTAATTTTACTTCCCCATTGTTGTGAGGTTTGAAGCCATTTTTCAGTGTTGCCTAAGTAAACAAAAGTTTGGTGCTTTTGTTCCCCATTGTTATTAATGTGCAAATAAGGGATGCAGCACAGTTTCCTTTCAATAACAGGTTTTCCCAGTACGAATACGGACACTTGATCTCGAGAAGAGATGGAAACCCTTCATGATGTTCCCGTAGAGCAATCCCGTCTGGATTGCAGCAGAGCCATGGTTGTTCATGTTTTACAAGCAAGCCTACCTGCCTTACTGAACATTGGAACAATGCCCATAATTCCATTATCGCATTCGTTTCATTATCCTTTCCATACCTAACTGCAGGAGTATTTATGTCTTTGGAGTTATGAATTACAGACGCTAGTTTTTGGTAATCCCCTCTTTGTAATGTTATGATCCTGTGCACATTCTGACTGGCGGAAATTCGAATCAATCTCTGCTGAAACCACAAGTGACATCGAGACTGTGCCATTGTCTCAAATGCAATTTGATATTTTTGCAAAATATAGATTTTTACTTAGTCACAATAAAATCTCAACACTTCACTAGACAACATATCTTCATATTCTTTTTTCACTAGCACTATCTCAGCACCGGCATTGTGAGTGATTTCATAGCACTGATATGGTACTTGAGATTGGTTGTCAAATCTATGGAGGCACTGAATCACAGACGCTTTCTCAGCTAGTCCTACAGCATTATCCACGACGTGGTCTATAATTGAAGTACTTATGGAAGACGACTCTCCTTCGCATTCCACCTCTAAAACTCCCGTTAATGCGCGATCGATGTTCTTAAGACGGGTAGGCTATATACAGTAGTTCTTCTTACTGAAATATTCGTTATTTCCCCTCTCTGGCATGCAGTAAACTGGTCGCTTACTTGTTTTCTTCTTTATCATTTGCCTTATGCTTTCACATTTAGTATATCCTACGGAAACATTCCTAGGTTTCTCACACCGCTGCAGAGAGGAAGTACTAGAATTGTCTCTTTCTGTGTTAACATAATAACACAACGCAGCAATACGCTTAAAGCATTGGGAGAGACCGGCTTTGCACAAGGGGCGTATATACAATTTTTTTCGAGGGGGGTGGGGCTGACTATCCTGGAAAATTGTGAGTATTCTCAGGGGATTGTCACTGAAAAATACCCAGAAATATCAACCAATATCTTAGAGCATATAACTTTGTGTAATTATTTTAGATAAGATTCAAAGTTTATATAGACTACAATTATATACAATACAAAAAAAGTTGTAAAATACAACACAACACACAAATAAAATTTTATACTTAATGAATTTTCTATTATGGCCTATGGAGTATGAATGGCAAATATCTAAATATTTGTCAATTTACTAAGCAGTTTTCTTTTTTACGAGTTGATAATTTATTTTTCAAACGTACCGTACTGTGGAACTCGCAGTTTTGCCTCACTAGGCTGAGTGTACCCCGTTCCAGTACTCAGACCAGAATTAAAATTTCTTGGCAGAGCCGGGAATCAAATTCGGACCTCCTGGGCGGCAGCCAAGAATGCTAGAATGCTAGCAACTACACACGAATTAGTATAATTTCAATCTTAATATTGTTTATAACTTAGCCAATAAGTCAAGATTAGGGTACAACCAAATTTACAATTACTTTATGCTTTTACCAAAGCATCACTTTCTTAATTTTATTGGCTCTTTTGGGGGGAGGGGGAAGGGGAGGCTGGAGCCCCCTCAGCACCCCCTTATATACGCCCCTGATTTGCACTGGCATTCAGCGGCTTGAAGATTTCTTTCGCGATCGATCTGAAAAGAAACACGAATTATAAAGTCATTCGACGAGCATGATAGCCTAGTGACTTACTCATGATAATTTAAGACATAACGAATGCTGATTGGGCCTATTGATAAAAAGTTTGCTTAAGTATCATAAGAAATATATAATATTTTAATTCTTACTTGTAGTTTGACGGCATACGGAGGTTGATTTATGTTCGTTTCTCTCAAACATACGCCGACAATTTCCCCTCCCGACGTTTCTCTCACTTTGAGTACATGGCAACTCCCATTGAGCTTTGCACCTTTCTTGAGGGAGGAAGGTCTGAAATAAGTCTGAGTCCACTGTATCCTTTCAAAACCAACACAAACCTCAACAGAGCACGACATTGCAGCGGTAAATATAATTGCTTGCTTGCATAGACTCAAAGGCAGTCATCCTACGTGTTGCACAAACATCCGCTAGGGGCGCCAGCGGTCAAAATCCAGTGAGGCGCACGAGGTCTATAGAAAAGAGTCTTGCCACTCAACTTTCCAATGCCACTAGGGAAATCATTGATGTAAGGACTGATTTAAACAAAAGAGTGGATGCTGTTCAAGAAAAACAAATAGATAATTTTACAGGGTTAGAAACTCGAATTAAAGCCGTAGAACTTAAGATTGATCAGGGACAGATTGATTTAAACGAGATAAGGGAAAAGAAAACTTCCGAGATCAATGAGCTAAGGAAAGGCCTCGAAAGCATTAATTTGGGAGGTAGTATCAACTTGGATACTCTTAAAGAACAATTGCGATTGCTAATAAATAGTGATTTTAGAGTCGTTGTAGATGAGCCAGTTAACCCAGTACAGGAACAAAAAGGAATCGACATTCAGGAATCTTTTAAGGCTCCAACGTCTGTTCAGTTTAGTCCGATGGAACAGTCGAATATGGCTATACCTCGCACATCAGAACTCCAAACCCAAGCGGAAGAATTCACTTCTTCAACTCCCAATGTAGGTGCAAATAGTAATGTCACAAGAACATCAGATAGGGCATCTAATATAACCATCATTAGGAACTTTGAAGATAAACCAAGGTAATTTAACCATCTAGATGGAATTTATTAGAGGCATCCAAGATTATTCTGTGGAATCTCATGTATCACATGAACGGAAATTGCGGGTAGTAGAGAGATTTTTATCGGACGCTCCTCTTCAGTGGTTCAAAGCGTGCAGGTACACCTTTGAGGACTTCGACCAGTTCACACAAGCGTTTGTTCAGCGTTTTTGGTCAATTGAGATCCAACAGAACATAAGATCCGAGATTTATTCAAGGAAGTATGCTACTACAGGACCGACTAGTTATGCAGAATATTTCGCTGTCAGTTGGCTAAACTGAGATTTCTTGATCCACCCCTGTCGCAGGTTGAATTATTAGAAGCCATATCGCGACAGCTTCCAGCCGAAGTTAGGAAGTCACTCATAACCTCTGGTATCTCGACCTTAGCATCGATGGATGATTTTTTGCGTCGCCTCGATCATATTAGTTTAATGACGCAACCGAGAGTCACCAAGAGTTCTAGACAGGAACCTAAGACTGTAAACGCAGTCATGATGAATAGGACTCAACAAACTGAGCGTTTCCAACCTCGAAATGAAAATAGAACAGGTCCAATCAGGAATAGCTATCAGAATGATAGGAGATGGAACGACCAACAGAGAGATGAAAATAGTAGACCTTGGCAACGTCGAAGTGATGACAGAAACTATTATAACAGTCGATATAGTCAGAGTGACAGGGATCGGAGAGAAGCTCCATACGACAGGAATCATAGAGAAGCTCCATATGACAGGGATCGGAGAGAAGCTCCATACGACCGAAATAGGAGAGAAGCTCAGTACAACCGGAATCAAGGCGATAACCGACAGAATCAAGGTTACTCCAGATATATCAATTACAGAACAGAAGAATATGAAAGAAAGAGACAGCAGGATAGGCTCAAGAGAGGGCGAGACAGGTACCCAGAAGAAGGACAAAGAAGGTCAAAAGAGAGAAAGGAGGGGGTGAGAGATCAGGCTCAAGCCAGCACCAGCAGAAAGGATAGAAGTCAGGAGAGAACCCCTGACAGTGAAAAGGAAAAGATTATACGAAGAAATTGAAGACTGACGCTGGCATAGCATTCGCATAAAGAGTCCATTTAAATAGAAGGCCAGAGAGTGCTTGGACAGAAGTTATATGATAGCAAGAGCATTTGGAAATAACTGCTACGAGATTGTAAGCACAAATGGTAGAGAAGTCACAGGACGTTTTAATGCTAAAAACCTCAAGAGATTCGTGGAGAAGATTGTTTAAGATCTGTATGAAAATAACGATACATATATCGAAATTACCTAGATTGGTGCAAATAAAAGCAAAATGACTTTTATTTGAGATATCAGTGGGGAAATGTACCGTATATTTTCATAAGGTTATGCCCAGATACTGTAGTGGAGACGACGAGAGACGCGATGCTGTTGAGCTCGTGAGTCAAGTCATGATCTATCACGCCGTTAATATAAGAAGTGTCATTCGGTTCGAGATCGGAAAGTAACGAGCATTCCCTAGTGGGTGAACTCACACCTAGACCGATCAATAAACCTATATGTGACGTCATGTCATATATCGATCCAGGCTACAGGATTATCTTTATTGTTTTGATGCGAATTAGAGTATTAGAAGACTTTTCAAAGGACGTAGAACGCAGATTACCATAGCAGAAAGCTATTTCATATGAGGAATATAATATAACAAGCGACGTGCAAGAATAACAGCTATAATGATCAAGCCATAAGCGAGTTATTGACACATCGAGATATCGATGATGGAAGGTGGTAGTGGGGGTTGCTTGCTGTGGCGTTTGGCTGCAAGCAAGGCGACTTCACTTGGACTTGGACTTTTGTATTCGGAGTGTCATATGTGTGGTTATGCAACTCGGCTAGTAAGCGAGATCGCAGGTGCAAGGCAGGCTGTGATAACTCCGTGTGGAGACGGCTCACCGTTTATACTCAGCTAAGCCGAACAGTCTTTTTCAAAGTGCGTTATAAACGTGCAGAGTATTTTGTGTCTCGACAAGCGGACGTGTACCGTGCACAAGTACTTATTAAAGCTACCATTTTATAATTGATCTGAGATATTTTCAGAACAGTTGTAAATGTATACTGCCATCTTGGTCAAGAAGAATTGTGTCGAAACGGAACGCGGACTGACTGTATGTCTCTGTCCAGCGGTGTCCATTATCAAGGCAGCCATTTCGAAACCTTGTGAGGTCTTCATCACGAGCAATAGTAACGTGTATGATTGTGCTGATACATGCTAACTTCAGGACTTGTTAAGCTGTACATTATGCAGACATTAGAACGCATATTATCGTCTGAGATGTCAGTGGGGAAGTTCAACGTTACAGTTATGACTTCCAGAATAGCAGGCTAGATTAAATGGGGTAGCTTCATGAGAAATGCATAAGCGAAATGACTGCGACCCACGACTGCATTCTCCTTGTTGGAGAGGAGTATATTTTCACCGCACTCCAGTGGTTGTTTGCGAGTGCTTTCATGAGCTGCGACATGCAGGACAGTGCTTTTTCTCAGGCAGATTATAGTATTTCTGGCATGAAGGGAGTAGGCTCGTATGGTCGTCTGACCAGTAAGCGTGTGCGCTGCAGGCCCGGGTTCGATTCCCAGATCCAGAGAAGAAGAAGAGTATATTATCTGGTTATACCCTGGATATTCATCAGATATCTATATATCCCGCTTAAGACGCTTCAAGATGCAATAAAAGGTACTGGACCAGCAGACTCTCTAACGTAGCTTAGTAGAGGCACGTGTTAGCAATTGCAATTGTCATTTCATTTTTAGCCTACTTTTCACATTTTGCAAAAATGAGGAAAAAGTAGTCTTATGAGATCGGGCAAATGTGTGTCTGTCTGTCTGTCTGTCTGTCCTTCTGTCTGTCTGTCTGGCTGTGTGTGTGTCCCCCCCTATCAACTCCTAAACGGCTGCAGCAATCAAAACCAAATTTAGTATGAGTAAAGATGTGCACCGGAATAGCTCACGTCCATATTTGAAAATGATGTCAGTGCTACCAACTGCTGAAAAAACGCACTAGAAATTTGAGCTCCATGTTGGATATCCTGCAAGGTATGCATAGGAGCTATTCCAAAATTGGCACACATGTAGATAATACTATTTCAGTTTAATTTCCAGGAGGCCAACCATGACAGTGTTGCCAAAATAATTTTAAGCCTTCTGATAGGTCCAATGTTTAAATGCATATAACTCCTACACTATCAACTGGATTTCAACCAAATTTTGTATGTAATATCTGTACATAAACAGATATGACTGAGCGTATTCTTAAGAGCCACCAGGGCTGCCAACTGTTAATAATTGCTCTCTCTCTATTTTTTTTATCCAAATACCAATATATCAGAATGTGTACAAGCCGACAGCTTTAAACTATGCACACGTATAGTACCTGACATGTTTCATTAATTTTGGAGTAACTTATATACGTCAGTTCTACCAACATGATTCTAAGCCTGCTGATAGGGCCAATTTTTAAATACATGTAACTTCTATACTATCAGTAGGATTTCATCCAAATTTCGCATGTGCTATGTGTAACATATCAGATATGACTATAAGTATTCTTCAGTGCAATCAGGGCTGCCAACTGTTAATAAATGCTGTCTATATTTTTTACCCTAATATCAATATATCAGAAAGTATGCAAGCCAACAGCTCTATACTTTGCACACGTATAGCACCTGACATTCTAGATTAATTTGGAGTAATTAATACAAGGCAGTGCTGCCAACATGATTCTATGCCTGCTGATATATCCAGTTTTAAAATACATGTAACTTCTATACTAACAAATGGATTTCATCCAAAATTGGCACAACAAGATATCATAATATTTCAGATTATTTCTGACCAGCACACGCATGGTATTGTTGGCAACATGATTTTACGCGTGCTGATAGATCCAGAGTCTAACTGCAAGTAACGTCCATTGGACTTCAACCAAATTTTGTATTCTGTACCTTAAGAGATGGAACTAAGAATATATTCAGTCACCAGGGCTGCCAACTGTAGTGCTCTATTAGGCTACATTATACCAGGTACATTTTGAACTAATTAGATATTTCGATATTACCAACTTAATTTCGTCATTATTCTAGATAGGTTCATATTCTGTAGAATATGGAACTAAGAATATATTCAGTCACCAGGGCTGCCAACTGTAGTGCTCTATTAGGCTACATTATACCAGGTATATTTTGAACTAATTAGATATTTCGATATTACCAACTTAATTTCGTCATTATTCTAGATAGGTTCATATTCTGTAGAATAATCATTGGCATGAAAAGTAGGCTGTATAGTTCTTAACGGAACTTCTTGTTATATATTAGTATGATGATGATGAAAATATGAAATTTTTAAACCAAAGGGTGTAGTGACGTCACAAATGTAGGTTTAACTCGCTAACCGTTGGATATACACGAAAAGTGATAAGGACATTTCGGATAGAAAATTAAATTTTAAAGCTCGTAGTGCCATCAAAAGGTTGCTATATCTTAGCGTTCTCTTTTTATTTGAAATGGAAATATGAAAATAGTCGCCATTTTTTAATAGTGCAAAATATCGTAAACAAAAGTATCCTATATATAAACCTGGTAAATCAGCTACATCCATGCAAAATTTCATTTAAATCGGACCAGTGGTTCTTGCGTTATTGAGTAACAGACAGACAGACAGACAGAAAGACAGACACACACCATCGCATTTTTAACCTACTTTTCACATTTTGCAAAAATGAGGAAAAAGTAGACTTATGAGATCGGGCAAATGTGTGTCTGTCTGTCTGTCCTTCTGTCTGTCTGTCTGTCTGTCTGTCTGGCTGTGTGTGTGTCCCCCCCTATCAACTCCTAAACGGCTGCAGCAATCGAAACAAAATTTGGTAGGAGTAAAGATCTATACCTGAATATCTCACGGCCATATTTGAAAATGATGTCAGTGCTACCAACTGCTAAAAAATCGCAATTGAAATTTGAGCTCCATGTTGGATATCTTGGAAAGTATGAATGGGAGCTATTTCAAAATTGGCACACGTACAGACCATAATATTTCAGTTTAATCTCCAGGAGGCTAAACATGGCAGTGTTGCCAAAATGATTATAAGCCTCCTGATAGGTCCAATTTTTAAATGCATATAACTTCTATACTATCAATTGGAATTCAACCAAATTTCGTATGTTGTATGTGTACATAACCAGATATGACTGAGCGTATTCTTCAGACCTACCAGGGCTGCCAACTGTTAATAAATGCTCCTAATTTATTTCATCCAAATACCAATATATCAGAAAGTATGCAAGCCGACAGCTTTAAACTATGCACACGTATAGTCCCTGACATTCTATATTAATTTGGAGTAACTTATATACGTCAGTGCTACCAACATGATTCTAAGCCTGCTGACAGGTCCAACTTTAAATACATGTAACTTCCATACTATCATTTGGATTTCAACCAAATTTCGTATGTGCTATGTGTACCATAACAGATATGACTATGCGTATTCTAAGGAGCAACCAGTGCTGCCAACTGTTAATATGTGCTGTCCCTATTTTTGTTACCCTAATATCAATATATCAGAAAGTATGCAAGCCAATAGCTCTAAACTTTGCACACGTATAGTACCTGGCATTCTAGACGAATTTGGAGTAACTAATATACGTCAGTGCTGCCAACATGATTCTAAGCCTGCTGATAGGTCCAATTTTAAAATGCATGTAATTTCTATACTAACTAATGTATTTCATTCAAAATTGGCACAACAATAGATCATATTATTTCAGATTATTTCTGACCAATACATGCATGACATTGTTGCCAACATGATTTTACGCGCGCTGTTAGATCCAATGTTTAACTGCATGTAACGTCCATGCTATTCATTGGACTTCAACCAAATTTTGTATTTTGTACCTTAAGAGACGGAACTAAGAATATATTCAGTCATCAGGGCTGCCAACTGTGGTGCTCTATTAGGATACATTATGCCAGGTATACAGTATTTCGAACTAATTGGAAATTTCGATATTAGCAACTTAATTTCGTCATTATTCTAGATAGGTTCATATTCTGTAGAATAATCATTGGCATGAAAAGTAGGCTGTATAGTTCTTCACGGAACTTCTTGTTTTAGATTAAATGGGTATTCACAAGTTTAGGTTCGATGTTTCTGTCGAATCTGACTTGCTGTGTTCCCGGGATTTTGTATTCGCTTAACGAATTCATCCCTTGTGTATTATTAGTTTGGATCATTTAATCAGTAGAATCAGTAATTTCTTAGTAGTGCGTACTTTATTTGCCGAGAAGAGAATTTAGGGGAAGATCTCCAATATTTTGTCGAAGCATAGTTTTAATCGCGTTTGTTTCTCAGTGTTTGGAACACTGTTTTCTTTGAGGCCAGTACATGTTTTTCGTGTACTACTGTTCTGTTAGGAACTTCGTTTTCTCGCAGCGATTTGAATCTTGGAATGTTTATCTTGGTGTTCGTTGCATTTATAGTTTTAATCCACCTGCTGGATTATTTTTATGGAAAGAATTTCGCTTTTGTGAGTACAGATTTATTAGTGGATTTACTTAATGATTGTCATTGGATTAACCTGATTAGTTAACTTGCTTTCATGGTGTAAGTTTCATCCACTGATACTTCGAAGCCCACAGAAGTTGGAGGCTATCCTGGTTCAGGAAAATATCAGTTTTACCTTCTATTAGGTATTGATTTGAGACTAACTTAATTTAGGATGTCATTTTGAGACATGTATTTTCCACGTTATTAACGTAAATAATTGCATTTAATGCAATTGTGTGAGTGAGATATAGTATAGCAGTTTTTGAACACCATTCACAAAGTTGATTAAATTATTCCAGGAAAGCTTGACTTGGAGTCAAGAAAAATGAACAAGTATTATTAATATACATTATCGGGAGGCAAGATAGGTTAATTTGCTAGTGGAATGTTTCAGTGTCTCGACTTTGAACAACGTGATTAAGGTTAGTGTGTGAGTTAAGCATGTTTGTAGCTCTTGTGTGAGTATTGAAATTAAATAATAGTAGTGTTTTGAAGGTTCGTATAACCTTGTTGTGTTGTGTTTTGGATGCACATCTGGGATGATGCATATTTGTGAGATTTTATGCTTGTTGAAGCATTAGGCCAGTTTTAGATTGAGCCGGTCGGTAAGTGCTTTTCAGCCGGTAAGTGCCAATCTGTTTGTGACTTCGAGTAGTCAACACCCGTGTTTGGTGTTACGTTAATATAGATGAGTTTTTCTGGTATTTTAATGTCTGCTGGAGACATTGGCGTCGTCATTCTTATAGAGCGATCCTACATGCTTTTTCTTCGCCTAATCAAAGGCAACGCTTGGATAATCTGTTCGAGCTACTTAAGACATTTCCACAGCATATAATCGTTAAAACCTCTACAATTTTGTACAAGTTTACTTGAAATTTGAATTATGAACATAGTCGATAGATACACTACTTAGCTCAAAGGCTAGATAAAATTGGTAACCCGATCTATTGAATGTTAATTACACATCACGATGCGAATGTTATGGCCAAGATCAGCTGTTTGGGCTGAATCATGTGAATGTCTGAGGACATTTCTGTATATATTCTTATAAATACTTGTATATAATCTTGATATTGCTACACTTTTGGAATATCGTTTAAGACGATACACGTGCAAAAATTTTGATAATTCTTCTTTATTCATCGTGTAATATTTCATCCAGTCCTAATATCATTAGGAGATTGATGCCTAATATCCTTGTTTCATAATGTGTGATATTATATTTAGAATCACCCCCAGCATGTAGGTGAAGATCGTAATCCATTTCTGGAATCATTTAGGTTTTTCTTGCTACAGTTGTGTTTAGCCGTGATTTTGTTTTCGTGACGACAGGGTATTAATATTTTATTTTATTGTCTGTTACCTTGTTCTCTTGGAATAAATTGTTTTCCCAATTTTAAACCATGGTGTGATATTTTAACGAAGAGATTGGAGGTCGTTTTAAGATGGCCATCGCTTGGATTTTCTTTTTCCAGGGTTTTCCACCCTTGAGATAGTTCTTTTCAGAGTTGTTTTTCGTGTTCTTGAGCTAGTTTCTTATTTGTTCGTTCGTTGTAGCCATGGTCATTCTTAAAACAGCCTGATAGGATGACTAGTACCCCATTCATTCCTCTACTTGGTGGTAGGACCTGGGAGGGTTTTTCGCCGGGCATTTTTCAGGTTCTACGATCCAGTGACCATCGAGGGATTTCACCAGGTATTGGTATGTGTTTCGGGTACAGTACCATGTTTCGACTTCCGGAAAATTTCGACATATCTTCGCGTTTCACATCCCGCAGACCCCAAAACCACCGTCAGTTCAAAAGTTTATATATAATTTATGTATGTATATATATATATATATATATATATATATATATATGTAATATCAGTTTCTTGTGGACACGATAACTACCATAATTTTGCACCAATCACTTTGAATTTTTTACCGAACATGTATACTATAAAATCTCGGTCGAGATCGTTACTGGGCTAAATCGGTCGAAGAGGGTGAATATGGGGGGCTATTTTCGAAAAAGTGAAATATTGCTATAACTCTCTTAATATGTGAAATATCGAATCCATTCAAAGTGCATACTATGTGCCGGATAAAGCCCAAACATTTATGTTTGAAGAGTTTTTTATAGCGCCAACCATTGACCAAAGGGGTGGGAAAAAGTGGGTTTTTCGGGAAACATTAATCATATCTCTCTTAATAGGCACAATATCAAAACCGTACAAAATGGACTACATTCCACTAATAATTACCTAAAACTTTTGTCTGAAAGAATTATTGATACGACCCACCATTACGCCAAGAAATGAGAAAAAATATTTCGGAATTCTAAGAAAATGCCAAGAGCTATCAGTGGTTGCCATGGCAACACTACTAAATTGATGAGGGATGAGCCATCAGACGTCGCAATGACAACGCACTTGCACGAGATCAGATTCAGATTTCCATCTGACTAAGTGTGAAGCGGCTTCGGTGACGTAACTGGTAGCATGCTGAACTTCTATGCCTAAGGTCGCGGGTTCAAAGCCGGCCAAAGTCGTCGGATTTTCTAAGAGCGCTAAAAATCCCTCAGTATGCTTTCCTTTGGAGGGGAAGTTCCAACGTTCGTTACGAGTTGCTGGTTGCGGTGAGTAGGCGGGCAAGGCGGGTTTAAACGCACAGCCTACTTTCCTGGGAACATTGCTGATATCTCTCGAACGCCTGGTGGGATTTTTACAAATCAGGTGTCGTTGGACTCGAGCTGACGTCCTCTTTCCTATGGACCACTAGTCATATATTTGAAGAAAAAAAATGAAAATTTTTGTTTTTGTAAATAGACGATAGTTTGAAAATCAAACATGATAGAATGTTGTGCCATAGTTGAAACAAATGGTCTCTACAACCTTTATTTTTTATAATAAAACTTTTTTATTTTTTGAGATTTTTTTGAAAACACTTAAAATTTGAAATTTTTATATTTTGGAAACTAAAGAGTTTACAAAAAATTTTGTTTGACGTAAATGAATGGCCCTGACCCCTTCTACCCCCAAAATAAATTTTAAGTCTCTAGGACTAAAACTGTGCAGTAGTGCTGACTGGCCGGTTCTGAGTCTCCCCCTACTTTCATATAAAACTTTGCCGATATCTCCCGAACGCGTGGTCGGATTTTAACGAACGAGGTATTGTTGGCGTTGGGATGACGTTCTCTTGGCTAAGCATGTGTGTTGGTATTTTAAAAATAATTTGTTTTTAAAAGTAGGCGATAGTTTAAAAACCAAACATGAAAGAACGTTGTGCCATAGTTGAAAAGAGAGGTCTCTATGACCTTTATTTTTATAATAAAACTTTTTTATATTTTGAGATTTTTTGAAAACACTCAAATTTTGAAATTTTTATATTTTGGAAACTAAAACGTTGACTAAAAATTTGTTTGACATAAATGAAAGATCCCTATCCCCTCTATCATGAAAATAAATGTCAAGTCTCTAGGACAAAAAAACTATGCATTTTGCATATAATTTTTTAATAAAAGCGTGTTTGTAGACAGAGAGCCGGTAGCGCTTGACGTATGTTACAACGAGGCTATGATTGGCCATGGTGGAAGCGGGAAATGTCTATTTCGACGGGGGGCGATGTATGGTTAAACGAGGGGTCGCTTTTCGATATTTTTTCCTATGACGAATGAATGAAGGCGAATATTTTGAAATGTGACAAGCATGCTAAGATTTTCTACCCCTGAAGGGGATCTTTAACGTTTTAGTTAACGGTGATGAGCGAGATCGCTCTCTGACACAACATACGGTTGTAGGATATGACCAAGTGATTCTTAGACGTTGGCGATCTCGGTGACCATGCCCAGAAGAAATGAATAGCTATTTTGGTGGGATGGCGGGGCAGCTTATGACGGTTGGTTTTGTGACATTTCCTATGATGGATAGAGGCGAATATTTGAAAATGTGTTAAGTGTGCTAGGAATTTTTTACCCCTGAAGGGGATCTTTAACATGCTAGTAAACGGTGATAAGCGAGAATGCTGTCTGGCACAGTAAATGGTTTTAGAATATGGAAACCTATAACATTTGCTCGACCAAGTCATGTGCATGTACGCAAAGAGCCAAAACGGTAAGGTCATTGGCCTGAAATGTTATAAATTAAATATTGAACTGGGTAAAGTCATGTGTTTTAGGATGAAAGTATGTGGTTAACATAATCATGTATTGAGGATGGCCGCTTGTTAATAATTATTATTACAGTAAGATGTTTAATAATAATAATAATAATAATAACACACACACATGTTTTGAATGCTAACACGCACACAGTCCGGCTCACTGGTGACTGAATATTGCACCTAGCCAGAGGACTCGTGAGAGCTGTTGCTGGTGCTGACGTGGCAGGAATGTCTACGTCAGCAGGAAGTGTGATATCAGTTTACTTGCCTCGTGGTGGCAAGCAGGTGTGCTGTTTAAGCAGAGACTGCCATTTTGGTTCTGAGACAGTAGGACTGCCGATGTATAAGAGGTAGCCATTTTGGTTCCTTATTAAAAACATGAAACTAGTATAAGGTACACGAATCTTATTGAGATTGAGGAATGTGAAGAGGCGTGGGAACACGTGCGAGAGAGAGACAGAGAACCATTCAATGTCAAAACGCCGAGAAAATACAACTTTTTCTGTTGCTAGGCTAACTGATAACGATTGCGTTAGACATGCACTTGCCATTTTAGCACACGGACGTATACAGTAGAGCTGTGAAAGAAAAATCCTTTTATTTTTTTGGTAAGTACCTATGAATGATTATTTTAATAATGTCATGCTAATGAACCTAAAATTTGTAGTTATTGAATAGGTAATTATTGATTTTTTAATTTATTTGTTTGCAGATAACCGGTATACCTTACATGTCTGAGATACAAGAAACCAGTTTAGTTTTGAGCCCACTAGAAGGAAACAGCAAGAAGCCACTGCAAGTGAAGTTGGGATTATTTTTTAAAACTAACTTGTTTCATTTTTTTTGTTTCATATTTTATTTTATGAAATGCATGTCTTAACCTGAATTTAGGTATTTATAACGGTTTATTTTATTTATATTTAGAAACTTGGAAAGAAAAGCCTTACCGCCGTAGCAGTCGCTGAAAACCCGAGACGCAGTAAAGTGCAACCATTGTTTCCAGGCAGTGAACTATTTAAAACTCAGGTAAGCCCAACATAAAATGCTATTCCATTTTACCACTACTGAAAACTCGTAGACAAAAAAATTCATTACCTGTACATGACTAGGACGATGATTGCTTTCTTGATTAATGACTATGTATTGGCAACCAGTACAAGACCATATTGGTTGTTTACCTGGAAAGTACAAGGCCATATTGGATTTTGTAAAAAACAAAAAAATTTAATTTAACTGACATGTCGTTCCCTATAATAATAATAATAATTATTATTATAATATTAATAATAATATTAATATCGTATGGCCTCGGATGCCGGGTGCAAGCTTTGTTATTTGACACACAGAGGGTAGCTTGCATGTCGAATTTAGTTGTTCCTTGATTTTGAAAGTCAAGGAGGTTAAATGTTAGATATCTAATCTCATTAAACTCTATAGCGCTTTCTAGTAGAAAAATGAGGAACTTTGTACCCTATGAACTCAATGAATGTATTGACAGGTTTGAACATGATAATCTGAACAAAATGACATGACATTATTATTTTTTGTTTATGTATTGGTTAAAGGGGAATGTAAATGACTGCAGCTTTATAAAAAGAAAATAAGTACATGGGTTACTGTTAGTGCCGACATACAGTTTATTATATGTTTTATGGTGTTTTGATATATTAATGCCAATTAACGTTAAAGTTTTATTTACAAGTATTGATGGATTGATTGAGTGATTGGTTATTTTGTTTGCTTTTAGGTGTCGTCAAGCGCCATTAACGTAATGAACAGACAGTGAAGAAGCATACATTGTGCTTTAAAGTACTCTGTGCAACGTTAATAACTTACAATAAGAAAAAGTTTTACTATAAAACATGGTGTTAGTACCAAATACAACAAGTGAGCAAGTTGATTTACCACGTGGGTTAAATTTAAAATCAGAACATGACCGTTGGTTAACATTTGAATCCTGGCCTGTAGGCTTTTTGTCAACGCATGAACTTGCAAAATCCGTTTTTTTTTTTTTTTACTTGAACCGAGAAGAGGTGGTGCGCTGTGTGTTTTGTCGTATTGAACTTTCACACTGGGAAGAAGGGGATGATCCCTTTAGAGACCATTTGCGATGGTCTCCTTGTTGTCCTTACATGCTTTGGAAAACAAGTGGGTAACATACCCGTGTATTCATTTTATCGAACCACAAGACCATTGGCCGCTACTTACGTTGCTGAATCACAAATAAATAATAATAATAATTGACACGCAGGAGTGACCCCCTTAATTGGAAGGACCGGGCCCAAAAGAAAACATACCCAGGATAGTATTCCGAGACCACAGTACTAAGCTTAGACATAGAAATGATACACTTGCGTTCCTTAAAGAACAACTTCTATTGCCATTTTTTAAACATTACATTTACAAAACATTAACAACAAGATTAGATTTAGAAAACTTAAAAGATGTGGAAATAGTTCACGTTCCCAGTACTTGCCTTCGCACGGAGAAAAAACTTATGTAGTCCAGCATATATTTTACGACAGTTACTCAACAGATCCTTCTCTGTTCACATACCAGCTGACTGTCGTGCATCGTTTCAGAAACCCAAGTATCAATCATATAGGTCTCATTATCATCGAAGGAATGGACATTAAAATCTTTTATTTACTAGAATAACTTCATAAGAAGCCAGAACTTAGCAATGGCTCCGTCGATCCTTTTCTGTTCACATACCAGCTGACAGTCGTGCATAGTTAAGAAACCCCAAGAGAACATCGAAGAGAAAACAAAACGCAATTGACTTCAAAATATCAGGAAGACTGGTCATGCTCCAAAGATACATATAGCAGACCCAAGGCTACTATGAACTTCTTACCGTGGTGCAGCTCTCTAGCGGAAAAACAGAGAACTGATATCTCCACTGCAGGCAGAGTCCTAGAGACCATCGACTAAACACAGCAGTAAGGGTAAAAAGTGACGTAATAACGGCACAATAATAATGATGTATTACCAGCCAACAACGGTAGTGTCGATATATGTGGTCCATATGCCATAGAGAGTGTTGAATTGGCATGTGCTTTTGAAAAATTGGGAGTTTGCAAGACTAAAGCAATAGCACACCCAGAGTACAGCTCTGTTGAAAAACGTTTAGAATCTTATAAAAATGTTTTGCCATTAATATTAAAACACCTTACCAAACAGCTAAGTGAAGCTGGATTTTTTATACTGGTGAAGGGGATAAAACAATATGTTTTTATTGTGGATTTGCTTTAAAGGATTGGCAAATGACTGATGACCCTTTTGTGCAACACGCTCGTTGGTTACCTAACTGTAAATACATGGTGTTGCTTAAAGGTCAGGAATTTGTGAACACTATTCGTAAAGAAAACGTGATTGCAGCACAAGACATAAAAGTGCCTTTAGAGTTAGAACACGTGGAGCAAATACATGAGGCTGAAAAAAAAAGACTTGTCTCACGAACAGATACAAAAGTGTGACCAACAATTATGTAAATTTTGTTATCAAGATGAACTAGGTGTTGTATTTTTGCCTTGTGGACACATGATTGCTTGTGTCAAGTGTGCATTAGAACTCAACACTTGTGCTATATGCAGAAAAGCAGTATCTGCTACATTTAGGGCATTTCTTGCATAAATACTATAATTTATTAGCAATGCATAGTGCAAAATCCCTAATTGCACAATATTATTAAAGCTGTTTTAGAGTGTAATAGATATGCTTTTCTTTTGTTTATAGACTACTACAATGAATGTTCTAAATGCTGTGGGTCAAGCATGTGGCTTAGAGACAAAGAAGCTCAGCGAATTGCCAACGCATATTCCATTCCGCATTATCAAGATTCGGAAATTGAAAACAGCATATGGTGATCGTGTACTTTGTGTATGTGAAAACTTTGAGACATTTCTGCCTACACGGTTTAATGATATGTCGGAGAGTGTTTTTGATGAAGTCAATAATGCTGTGCAACCTGTACACTTAATTTATGAAGGTTTTAAAAACAATAGGTGCTTGGTCCGTTTTAATTAAATGAAAAAAGTGAAATAATAATGGAAAATATAAGTGATGACAATGGACTGAAGGGGAAAAAATGTGTATAGAATAATAATGTTTTAGTTTTTAGTATTGTCTTAAAAATATTATCATGAAACCAAAAAAAAATGTATATGAAGTTTGTAAATAAATGCAAAATGATGTTACAATGTTGTTTTATTTTATACAAAAGTTAGAATATTTAACATTGCAGAGTATACATGATTATGACAATAGATGCACACTTAATACAACTCTTTCTCTCTTTACAATAGTCTGTTATAGTTTTTAAACACAAGGCTTGTTGTAGATCTTTCTATAGCAATGTCCATTCACTGTTGTTTTCAAAAAACTGGGGATGCCGCATAAAAACCTTATTGGTATTACTATTTAGTCATTTTGATCCTCTTGCAATACTACGGTACCTTTTTGCATATCAAGAGCAGATGGCCTAGTTGTTCCACTCTTTAAAACGACGACGACAACAACAACACTACCTCTTGCATAGTTTGTGATGTTGATGGCTCTTGCGGTGTGGAAGACGGATTAAACATAACTTTTAGAACAGGGGTTAAACGTTGCTTATTAAGCAATCCACTATTTTGAGTAGGAAAATGGTTTTCTTGATTTTTTGTCGACGGCAACTGTGTTTCACGCAGTCCACTACATTGATGATCACTGACACTAAAAACCTCACTATTTTTACTTTTTAGGTCACTACGTCAATGCTTGGAACGTTGTTTTGAACAGCGCCAAATAACAGTTCCGTTTTCATTGGTTCGTTTCACAATATATGAATATCCTTTATAGTATACATAAGGCTTACCATACCTAGTCACTGATATTTCCATGTCAAATCAACTTGGTAATAAGAATAATAGTTTAATGTGAGAGCAAATATGGATCCAAAGAGCTCAGGTAAAAGTGGAAGCAAATAAGCAAATATCAGAACCAAGAGTGGGGGTAAAAGTGGTCGCAAAGTGGTAGAGCCATTACACAATAATTTTGCCACGACGTAGCTCTTGTTCAATTTCTTTGATTTCCCAATCGTGACCGGTATGCCCAGTTTGTTGTAAAGCATGCAAGTGTCGAAGCCGTTGAATTAGCTTACTGGGTTTGTTCCAGTATACAAATTTAACAAATTAAATTTTAGGTGTAAACAAAGCAGTACCATTATTATCATCATCATCATCATCATCATCATCATCATCATCATGATCATCATGACATTATCACTATTACTATATTGTCCTTTTTGATCCTCTTGCAATACCACTTCATTTATAGTCTGCGTGGATTTTGATAGTGTTAAAGGTTTCTTGGACGTTGACAACTGTCTTAACATGACTTTTTGAGGACATGATAAGTCCTTTTGAACAAACACTGCACTATTTTTAGCCGCAATATCGTTTTCTTGAACTTGCTTCTTAGCATTTTGATAATTGTTTGTAAACAGCAATCGTGGTTCGTTTGGAGCACTACATTGATGAACACTCACACTTAAAACGTTTCCATTTTTACTTTTCAGATTGCCTCGACATTTTGTTGACCTCTCTTTTGAGCATCGCCAGAATATTATTCCTTTCGCATTCTGACGATTATAGTTATAAGAGTATCCTTGATAGAGTGCACGTTGCCTACCTTTGTTGGTTGTAGCAAGTTCCATATTAGTAACTGACCTGTCAGTACGATGTTCACACTACAAAGGTTACAACTGTTTTGCTGATGGAGTGACCTACCATAAGCTTATATATATTGGCTTATGTGTTGGCTTTTTGTGTTGGCTTTTTGTGTTGGCTTTTTTGTGTTAGCTTTTTGTGTTGGCTTTTTGTGTTGGCTTTTGTGTTGGCTTTTTGTGTTGGCTTTTTATGTTGGCTTATTTGACAAGTTATTTTTGTCAATGTATTTAGTGGATTTTTTCTTGGTGTTGGAAAGTATTTGAAAGAGAGGGAATATTTAAAGACTTAACTTTAGCTCACTAACCTAACCTAACCTATCTTCACCTAACCTAACCTTTCAACTCTCAGATGATAATTAAATTCTGGGCATAATCGAGTTGGAACCCAAGACCTCAAGGGTAAAAACCAATTATTTTTGGTAGCTTATTTTGGTAGCTTATTTTCATGGCTAACCTAACTTTACCTAACCTAACCTCAGCTCATTTTGGATATCACTAGTAAGTGTTCATATCCTCCGCTAGGTGGTATGCTAGTTGTTAAGGTAGTGATCATATTTACCACTAGGTAGCGGAAACATACTTTGCGTGTTGCATGTGACTCTTGTGAAGTTTGACCGCGTACAAGACGTGCTTGTATAAGTTCTATATATAAACTCAATATTCGATAAACCAATAAATGTTTAGAACTAACATGTATAGCCAGGTTTAGGGTATATAGGAGACCCTTAGCAAGAAAGGCCGTCTAACCCACTAGTCTACAGCCAGCCTTGTCATACGCAGTAAGCACCTGTTGGCAGTAAATCCTATACCACGTTGTTCATTACATGGCACTTAAACAGGCTCTAGATCATGGACTAAAATTGGTTTAAAAAATCAACGTATGCCTTTGGCCAAGGTCTTCGTTTAAACTTTAACACACGATGAGTTCATGTGTTGGCTTTTGTGTTAAAGTTTAAACAAAGACCTTGGCTAAATTCGACATGCAAGCTACCCTCTGTGTGTCAAATAACAAAGCTTGCACCCGGCACCCGAGGCCATACGATATTAATATTATTATTAATATTATTATTATTATTATTATTATAGGGAACGACATGTCAGTTAAATTAAAAATTTTGTTTTATACAAAATTCAATATGGCCTTGTACTTTCCAGGTAAACAACCAATATGGTCTTGTACCGGTTGCCAATACATAGTCATTAAACAAGAAAGCAATCATCGTCCTAGTCATGTATAGGTAATGATTTTTTTTTTTGTCTACGAGTTTTCAGTAGTGGTAAAATGGAATAGCATTTTATGTTGGGCTTACCTGAGTTTTAAATAGTTCACTGCCTGGAAACAATGGTTGCACTTTACTGCGTCTCGGGTTTTCAGCGACTGCTACGGCGGTAGGCTTTTCTTTCAAAGTTTCTAAAAATAAATAAAATAAACCGTTATAAATACCTAAATTCAGGTTAAGACATGCATTTCATAAAATAAAATATGAAACAAAAAAATGAAACAAATTAGTTTAAAAAAATAATCCCACCTTCACTTGTATCTCAGACATGTAAGGTATACCGGTTATCTGCAAACAAATAAATTAAAAAATCAATAATTACCTAATCAATAACTACAAATTTAAGGTTCATTAGCATGACATTATTAAAATAATCATTCATAGGTACTTACCAAAAAAAAAAGGATTTTTCTTTCACAGCTCTACTGTATACGTCCGTGTGCTAAAATGACAAGTGCATGTCTAACGCAATCGTTATCAGTTAGCCTAGCAAAAGAAAAAGTTGTATTTTCTCAGCGTTTTGACCTTGAATGGTTCTCTGTCTCGCTCTCGCACGTGTTCCCACGCCTCTTCACATTCCTCAATCTCAATAAGATTCGTGTACCTTATACTAGTTTCATGTTTTTAATAAGGAACCAAAATGGCTACCTCTTATACATCGGTAGTCCTACTGTCTCAGAACCAAAATGGCAGTCTCTGCTTAAACAGCACACCTGCTAGCCACCACGAGGCAAGTAAACTGATATCACACTTCCTGCTGACGTAGACATTCCTGCCACGTCAGCACCAGCAACAGTTCTCACGAGTCCTCTGGCTAGGTACAATATTCAGTCACCAGTGAGCTGGACTGTGTGCGTGTTAGCATTCAAAACATGTGTGTGTGTCTTATTATTATTATTATTATTAAACATTTTACTGTAATAATATTTACTAGCAAGCGGCCATCCTCAATACATGATTATGTTAACCACATACTTTCACCCTAAAACACATGACTTTACCCAGTTCAATATTTAGTTTATAACATTTCAGGCCAATGACCTTACCGTTTTGGCTCTTTGCGTACATGCACATGACTTGGTCGAGCAAATGTTATAGGTTTCCATATTCTAAAACCATTTACTGTGCCAGACAGCATTCTCGCTTATCACCGTTTACTAGCATGTTAAAGATTCCCTTCAGGGGTAAAAATATTCCTAGCACACTTAACACATTTTCAAATATTCGCCTCTATCCATCATAGGAAATGTTACAAAACCAACCGTCATAAGCTGCCTCCGCCATCCCACCAAAATAGCTATTCATTTCTTCCGGGCACGGTCACCGAGATCGCCAACGTCTAAGAATCACTTGGTCATATCCTACAACCGTCTGTTGTGTCAGAGAGCGATCTCGCTCATCACCGTTAACTAAAACGTTAAAGATCCCCTTCAGGGGTAAAAAATCTTAGCATGCTTGTCACATTTCAAAATATTCGCCTTCATTCATTCGTCATAGGAAAAAATATCGAAAAGCGACCCCTCGTTTTACCATACATCGCCCCCCGTCGAAATAGCCATTTCCCGCTTCCACCATGGCCAATCGTAGCCTCGTTGTAACATACGTCAAGCGCTACCGGCTCTCTGTCTACAAACACGATTTTATTTTAAAAAAAAATGCATAGTTCTTTGTCCTAGAGACTTGACATTTATTTTCATGATAGAGGGGATAGGGATCTTTCATTTATGTCAAATATTTTTTTTTGTCAACGTGTTAGTTTCCAAAATATAAAAATTTCAAAATTTGAGTGTTTTCAACAAATCTCAAAATATAAAAAAGTTTTATTATAAAAAATAAAGGTCATAGAGACCATTCGATTCAACTATGACACAACGTCCTATCATGTTTGGTTTTCAAACTATCGCCTACTATTAAAAACAAAATTTTTCAAAACTTTTTTTGAGAAATAAAACGAGTGGTCTATAGGAAAGTGGACGTCAGCTCAAGACCAACAACACCTCATTTGTTAAAATCCGACCATCCGTTCGCCAATGATCACCAATGTTCGCGAGAAAGTAGGCTATCAGTTTGTTTTTCCTCCTAGACCCTTGAAACTTGCTGCCCGCCTAGAGGGCATACCCACCTTCCATTAACGTCAAACAAACTTTTTCCCAAAATTCACCGTTTCCAAAATAGCGCCAATCAAAAAAACAAAAATTTTCAATTTTTTTTAAAAATACCAACACACATGCTTAGCCAATAGAACGTCATCCCAACGCCAACAATACCTCGTTTGTTAAAATCCGACCACGCGTTCGGGAGATATCGGCAAAGTTTTATATATGAAAACTCAGAACTCAGAACTCAGAACCGGCCAGTCAGCACTACTGCACAGTTTTAGTCCTAGAGACTTGAAATTTATTTTGGGGGCAGAGGGGGTCAGGGCCATTCATTTACGTCAAACAAAATTTCTTGTAAACTCTTTAGTTTCCAAAATATAAAAATTTCAAAATTTAAGTGTTTTCAAAAATCTCAAAAAATAAAAAAGTTTTATTATAAAAAATAAAGGTCATAGAGACCATTCGTTTCAACTATGGCACAACGTTCTATCATGTTTGGTTTTCAAACTATCGTCTATTTACAAAAACAAAAATTTCTTTTTTTTTTCTTCAAATATATGACTAGTGGTCCATAGGAAAGAGGACGTCAGCTCTAGTCCAACGACACCTCATTTGTAAAAATCCCACCAGGCGTTCGAGAGATATCAGCAATGTTCCCAGGAAAGTGGGCTCTGTGTTTAAACCCGCCTTGCCCCCTTACTGTGGTGGCATCTAGTAGCCAAGTTTACAGCTAGGTGTCATTGATGGTAGTATCTGGTAGCAACATTAGGAACAACTGCTTGAAATTGACCGTCTGCAGTCCTTACCTGAATTACAGACTAATACAGCCATCACAATTCACACTGTTTATCAGACAGATTCTAACTCACCCCAAGTACACGGGGTTACATGACGGCGTTGTCGCAGCCCCTAAACTGAGGAACCAACCAAAATCTCTGCGGGAGATATAATTTTGCGTGAAGAAGTAACAGACCGTTACATAGTTACACATCAGTGTCGACACCTTGCATAAGGACAGTGTGACCACATGTATAAAAATGGACTCCAGAAGACAAGAAGGTTACCATCATCATAAGACAATAACATGTTTAAAATATGCATAAAATGATGAAAAAAAAAGTTAATTAATCTCCAATTATAAAATACTTTCTCGCAATAAATGAGGTCTGATCCTTCTACGAAAACCTGCATATTCTGCATATTTTCGCCTATCCCCGAGTTTGTCCGGTGAAATCTAAAAATTTAAATTTATGTACAACTTTAATTTCTTTATTGTTAATCAATGTAATAGCTGTGTTTCCACATCAAAGGATGCCATTATTTCAGTCTTTTCAAATGAAATTTGAAGTCCTACTTTTGCTGCAATAGACCCAAGTTCTTCAATTTGGTGTTTAGCCTCATCTATACTGGTTGCAAGCAGTGCAAGGTCATCCGCAAAAGCTAAGCAATTCAGTTTTATATTAGTACCAATCTTTACATTTGGAGGACAAGTTTTGTTCCCCTCACGCATGATCTTTTCAAGAACACAATTAAATAATAACGGTGATAGACCATCTCCCTGTCGAAGTCCAGTCCGGATATCAAATGGTTCAGACAAGGCTCCTCGAAATGAAACCTTTGATTTAGTATCTTTCAAACTAACGCCGATGAGGTTGATAAGGATGTTAAGTAATGACCCTCGATGGATACTATCATAAGCTTTCTTAAAATCCACAAAAGTAATGACCAAATCCTTTGGTCTCATTCTATGATATTTCACTATCCATTTCAGACTGATGATCTGATCCGGACAGCTGCGACCTGGTCGGAACCCTCCTTGATATTCTCCTAGTTCTCGCTGATTATTATTATTATGTCTGCAAATCTTTTCCACCTGGTCTAGAATATAATTTCTATGTAATAAAATTATCTCCCTGTACAAGATATAACTAGCCTCATTGAGGGATGTCAACAAAATGTGGGTAGAATATAAAAACAAATCCAGGAAGGAAGCAGTAACAGTAGTAAATTTCAGGCTGACAAGAATACTAGCGAACTAAATAATGTTGTTGATAGTGCTGTAATGGTAACTTATTTATTTATTGAGCAATATGAAGGAGCAACATTCCTTCTAGACATATCTAGTTAAAAAATACAAAATACATCAATGAGAAGAGAGAGAACAAAGAGTGCTCAATTGAAGAACAAAAAAATAAAAACCATACTTCAGAAGAAATTGTGAAAATATTATTATAATATCTGCAAATCTTTTCCACCTGGTCTTATACTGCAACATAAGTAATTACCCACATTAATACATTCACTATATAAACACGAGTTATCAGTCAAAATTGAACACACACCCAAGCCCCTAATATGAGTTAAAACAACAACAACAAACCTTAAGTTGGAGCCGAGGGGACATCCATAAAATATGTTCGCTCGTATATATTTACGAAAATATGTGCGTTCGTCAGGTTTATTTTTTGTTATTGTCCGATTTACAAAATCCAATGAACTTTCTTTTTGGCACTCTCCATACATGGTTATTTTTAGGGGCGGAACAGCGAGGTCATCTGTCCCATTTTACATATACATTTTTAATAAATCAACTTCTTTTGTAGGTTGTTTAGTGGAAGGAAAAATGCATCATGGGTAGCAGTCTCGTGCTTTCAGAAATATACTTCCTGCTTCCAGTGCTGGAGTATGGGCCTGGGGGGCTTGACTAACTTATTCTGGACATTCACTTAGAGGGGGGAATGTAATTAGGAATTGTTACGTGTTACAATGGGGTAGGGGTGTTACATTTGATGGCATTTTAAGGATGATCCCAGAGAACTCGTAGGCCTACCTATTATATACATGCATATGACACTGAAGGAACCCTGGCATCTTAACCAAATGATGCAGCGGCCACGGTCCCTATTCCCTGCCGTACTTGACGCTTACGTCTGTATGATTGATGACGTACGGTACTTGTGTTATAACTTTATGTCGCCCGGGAGGTCCGGGCTCGATTCCCGGCTCTGCCAAGATATTTCATTCTGGTCTGAGGGCTGGAACGGAGTACACTCAGCCTCGTGAGGTGGGTTCGATTCCCAACCCAGCCTTCCTGGAAGTGGTTTTGCATGGTTTCCCACTTGTACTCCAGGCAAATGTTGTGATGGTCCCTAATGTAAGGTCACGGCCATCCCCTTACAAAAACACTCATTTCTATAGACACCACGATAACACAGGTTATCATACACATTCTATAGTCACACACACTCAAGTACACGGTGTCCAAGCTCCTCAAATGAAACAAGTATAACTTCACTGGACCTGGAGCCACCACTGATGCGATTTCTGATTTCAGCCCCAGTGAGAATGACGTCCATACTGCTATTGCTGCTCGTGGCGGCGGGTACCAGCACAGCATTGTGGCCAAGGAGTAGCAAGCTGACCGAGGTGTTCGCCTGGAAGTACCTGGACTACAATTTCACCGACCCTCAACACCGAGAGAAGTTGCTAGCCAGTGAAGAGCTCAAACTTCACCGAACCATGCCCATGGGGCTGGAGGTGTGGCGAGACAAACTCTTTCTCACTGTTCCTCGGCGGAAAGATGGAGTACCGGCCGTTCTAGGCTACATCAATCTTACTAGTGAGTACATTCTTCGCCAATTTTAATAAATAGCAACAATAATAGGGTCTAATAATAATAATAATAATAATAATAATAATAATAATAGCATGTGGCCTCCAGAGGTTGAGTACCACCAATTTTACTTCTGACGGCTTCGGTGGCGTAGTCGGTAGCATGCTGAGCTTCTATGCCCAAGATCGCGGGTTCAAATCCGGCCGAAGTCGTCGGATTTTTTAAGAGCGTTAAAAATCCCTCAGTATGCCTTCCTTCGGAGGGGGAGTAAAGCCGGCGGTCCCATGTCATAGATTTATGGCATGTTAAAGAACCTTCCACTAATTACACCTGTGTGAAGCTAAATTGTATAGGTTAAGAAGGTAAACAACGCTCTTAGGTTCCTACGTTCGTTGCCAAGAGCCAACTACGGTGACGTCTGGTAGCTAAGTTCTGAACTAGTAGTCATTGACGGTGGCGTTTGGCGGCAAAAGTAGGAACTACTTGAAAATTGATTGTCTGCAGTCCTTACTTGAATTAAAACAGATACACACACTAATACAGCCATCACAATTAACACCGGTTATCAGACAGATTCTACACATATCCAAAGTACACGGGGCTACATGACCGCGTTGTCGCAGCCCCTAAACTTAAGAACCAACCAATCTTACTTCTATGTATGTTATAATCGCACGCTTACCGCAATTTTAAAAAAACAACAACAACAAAAGAATAAAAAATGCAAAACTGAGAAGAGATGAGTTCAATTCCCACCTCAGCCATCCTAGAAGTGCTTTTCAACTTCAAGCAAATCAATGTCGGGATGGTTCCTAACATAAGGCCACGGCTGCCACCTTCCCAATCCTCACCTGAATCACTAATAGTCTACACATACCATATTACTACTACTACTACTACTACAGACACCACAATTACATGTTATTCAGACATACACCCAAGTAGCCTACAGAGGTGGAATGACCAAGATGTCCAAGTCTCTCAAATGAAAACACAACTCCCTGATCAAGCGGGAGGAAAGAAGTACCTAGTCTGGAATGAGATGTTGAGCCTCTCGTCAGACTGTTGAGCATATTGTACATTAATGCAAAGTGCGGGCCTGGACCGCTGACTGGATGGATAACATGGCTACACCGGAGGAAGTAAAGTGAACTAAATGTCCAACTATGAACATTCTTCGCTAGCATAGGCTACTTACTACCTTTGTTTTGCTTAATTTTGTTTACTTCGTATTATACCAGTCATGGGATTGCCATATGCTAACACCACCTGTTCTTGCTCCAGGTACAGACCGATCACCCTTGCTGATACCATACCCTGACTGGGTCACCAACACTCTGCATGACGCTGAACACCCCAGCAACTCAACTCGCCTTACTGCAGCCTATCGCATTCGTGCTGATGCTTGTGATCGCCTCTGGATCATCGACACTGGCCTTGCAGACATTGGTCAAGGACTCAAGCAATTGAGCCGTCCAAAACTAGTCGTATACAACCTCCTAGATAATACCTTATTTCTTGAATACAATCTCAAAGATACTGATTTCACAACGGGCTCGTATTTTGCCAACATTGCAGTCGATGTTACTGCAGAAACCTGTGACGATGCTTTTGCGTACATGCCAGATTTAGGAGCCCATGGTCTTGTTGTTTTCAGTCTGAAGGACAAAGACTCCTGGAGAATTAAACATAGCTATTTATATTTTGATCCCCTGGCTACAGATTTCAATATTGATGGTCTTAATTTTCAATTAAATGATGGCGCTTTCTCTTCAGCTCTCTCAGGGATTAAAGCAGATGGATACAGGACGCTTTATTTCCACTCCTTGTCAAGTCATAGTGAATTCGCAGTCTCAACAAGAATCCTGCGCAATAAAGACCTGGCTAATAAAAGTTTTCATGAATTCAAGCACCTAGGAAACAGGGGAATGAACAGCCAATCTTCAGCATCATTCTTTGATGAAAAAACAGGCGTACTTTTCTTCTTAGAACTTCAGAATCACGCTTTAACTTGTTGGAACACTGTTGACAGGCCTTCATTGCCTGGAAATATTGGTGTGGTGGCTACAGACAAAACAAGCAGATCCTTCATCTATCCTTGTGATGTCAAAGTTGACAGAGATGACAATCTTTGGATGCTGACCAACAACATTCCTCGATATCTTTTTAGTGATTTGAATACCAAAGAATATAACTATTTCGTATTCAAGGTGCCTGTTAGAGATGCCATCAAAGGCACTGTGTGTGATGTCCGACAGTCATGTAGATGTGAACCAGCCTATCATTTTACCAAAAGGCCACCCATCACGCGGGAGAAATTCGAGGGCACAACAGTGACATCCATATCGACGGCGACAGTTTCAAAACCACACAGGCCCTTTTTCACTAATCAGTATCTTTCTCCGAAGAGTTCCAGTCATTATTGGTAACATTTATAAGAGAGTTTGTGTTTGTAGCAAAATTTACCCAAAACTCATCTTCTACAAGTGGGTTTTAGTGGCATTCAATCAGCTCAGAAATAAAATATCATAAGTATTTATCAAATGTAATACACCTTAGTCAATAAATAATTAAAATAGAATACATTATACAAGTTTTGGCCACATTGTAGCCCTCTTCAGGAATTGTTTTCTAAAATAAATCATAACTATTTGAATTATGAACAAAGTTATTGAATCAATATTAAACTTAGGTTTTCCTTTTCTTGGATTTTTTTTTCATAAAAAGTATTCAAAAACAGATCTGTAAAAATGTATGTTTTAAATTGATGATACTTTAAAATAATTTTCTGAAAAATAAGTTTATCTAAAATATCAAGTGATAGAAAAAAAAATATGAATAGATTCAAAAATTTGTTAAAAAATAAATAAATATTAAGATGGTTTTTAATAAGATGAAATAAAGCTCTTTACTGAGGCCAGCATGGTTTGGAAATTTATTGTATTTATTGTTTGCTTAAGTGAAAATTTTATATGTGGTATGAATGAAGCTGATGGCCTTTGATTGAGAGAATGTTGTGTTGATATCTATGTTGAAGTTGGATTACAATAGGTGTTAATGTATGCGTTGGGTTTTTAAAGTACTGCTCATGGAAGATTATCTTATTGATTCAATAACTTTGCTCATAATTCAAATAGATTCGATTTATTTTAGAAAACAATTACTGAAGAGGGCCAAAATCTGGCCAAAACTGGTATAATTCCTTTTTCATTATTTATTGACTAACTTCAGGTGTATTAAAATTTAATAAATACTTATTGATGTTATAATCAGAAATAAAATACCATAAGGAAACTTAATAAATATCAGGGGCATAAAACACAGGGAGGTCAGGGGGGAGGGCATTGGCCCCTCAAGTTTTAGGTACAAGACAAAAATTTTATATAGCCACCCTTAAAAAATAAAAGTTAAATAACCAGAAAGTATTCTATAATAGTACATTATGCAACGAGCCTATAATGGCAATAATTAAGACACGAGTACGTTTATAAAATGAGCGAAGCGAGTTTTATAATTTCCATACGAGTGTCTTAATTACCATTATAGGCGAGTTGCATACGACTGTTTATGTTCGACGATAATTATAACTATTTTATGTTCGAACATAAATATTCATAAATATCTGTCGGGATTTCGCCAGTTTTATGTACTGAACAGAGCGCATTGGATGCAGAGAATACCATGGCCTCCTGGAATACCACACTATGACACTAGAAGCCACGCAGTGAAATTTAAAATAGAAGGCCGTGGAAGTCAGCACAGGTACAATGCTATCCTTGCCTAATTGGTCACAAAACTGTTTCTTGAGCTCTGATTGGTGGGAGAAACTGTTTCATAAAGAAAAATAGTGTTATAATGACCCTCATTATGATACAGTTTTCTGAAATATAATATTTACATTTCGACATCGTCGAACATAAACGATTTAATACTACGTTAGGCGAAAAATGGGAAAAGCCATCTTGCCTTGCTTAATCGAAATTTCTTTATTCTACCGGACAAACGGTCTGATTTTGCTTCCTCTGCCGTTTCCCGCTGAGGCGCTTTGAGTTTTGTCCACTTACCACATCGATCCGAAGAGGTACATTTTCGAACTATTATTTCTGAGCCCTGGTTTAAAACTGAGGTAAGGTACTGGGACACACAAAATCATTACTCATACCCGGAAACAACAGCACGCGCGTAGTTTTTTTAAATAAACTAGGTTGCGTTGCACCGACAAGGTTCGAAAAGCTTTGAAAAATTTCCATTTCAAATTATTTAAAAAATTAAAGTATCTTTTAATGAAACACTGTTTTAATTATTTAGCATCTCATATACTATATTTGCCTCCTACAATCAAATATCAAAATCTTAAAAATTATAGGTAGGCCATAATGTTTATCAAAAACTTGTGATTTCATTAAACTTAGCTTGGCATCCGAAGGGTTAATTAGAAATAATTAAAACATTAACTTTTTTAAAAATGTAGGGTTAGGCCTATATTACCGTGTTATTTCAAGCTTTAAAGCTTAAAACGAAAAACAATTCTCCCTGATAGGTAGGCAACCGGTTAAAAAATTTGACACCCCAAAGTTCGCGAGGAGTTTTACGCCCCTGGATGGTTGTGAAGTTTAAAAGTGTGACTTCTACTCTCGACATCTACCAAATTCACAGCCACAATTGCCGGCCTATTCCCATTGTAGTAGTTTGGAATGCTTCATAGAGTGGAAGTCTCAATTCCATCTGAATCCCAGAATCAGGGGCATTAATTATATGCGCGTCTAGGTTAAAACCTTAGTGTACTTGTGTGACTAGAATATGTCTGACAACATTACTAGTGTTTCTGTAGTAATGTTTGAAATCAAAATTATATCACTGCGGGTGCTTTAGGAACCTCCCTCTCTCGGCTATGTCACTGAGTACAAGGTAGCAAGTTTGAATATTAACAACTAAAACTGAAGAGTATCTCACAAATATCCCAAACTACAAGCTGTCATTTACTTAGCTGGATTAAATATGGTTCTGAAGCAATCTTGTCTGTTAATGAGTGTCTAGTTTTAGCGATATCTTTCTAATTAATAATGTTGTCAGCTGATACCGAACGACTGGCTTCCTATTGCCGCCACTTCCGATTTACCAGGACATAGAGGCATGGAGAGCTGCATCCAACCAGTCAAAAGACTGAAGACTCCAACAAAAACAACAACAGGTTTTGTATTATATGTTGTATGTTCAGTAAATGAAAGTGTGATTTATTAACATGGATAATCGCGAGTTTACCGGTACTGTAGTTTGTTAGTCATTCAGATTGGGCCTCTCACTATCTCTTGAAGAACGCTGCATGTTATGGCTTTTCACCAATGTAGCCTATGGGAGCTACTGAGGTGTGGGTGATGCTGTGTAATTACTAGGGACTGAATTTTTAGGTTTTAAAAATTGTATTTTTTAATAGGTAGAATAGGTTTTTATGTTTAGTGTAGCAAAAGTTGACATAATCTGTGCAAAGCTTAAAGTTAATGCCTAATTGTTAGTAGAAAATCTGATTGCAAAGAGAGTGTAAATATTTTACATAATGATAATTCTTTTATCAAATTACCACCGATAACTTCACACTTTTAAGCAATATTTGCTCTCCTTAAATATGTTATTACTGTATTCGAATTCAATTACACTAAGGATGCCACAGGTGATTTTCACACTATAGCTTATTTAATGAACTTTTTAAATTTAGAATATAGGGAACTTGGAGGCAGTAAGAGATTTATCCCCACTTTCCTGACAGTAAATAACCAAAAAATAAGATGTAAGCTGAAAAGAGCTGGAAGTATTTGAATTTTCTGGCAGGTAGGATTTCTCACAAATAACTAGAGCTAGGAATAAACATTGTCTTGTGGTTTACTTTTAAAAACTATGAACTAAAAATTCAAATATACTACAATAAATAGAAGAAAACTGCAATTAGGTGTTTTTAGGTACTCTCATATCATTTAGGTTTTTTTTTTTTTTTTCAGGTACTGTACTACAGAATTCATGAATATGGCTCCTTTGAGTGTGATTCGGAAAAGTATTAAAGAAATCCGGTCCCTAGTAATGACATTCATGGTACAGCTAGTGTCTGTGAATGGTATGGAACATGCTACTCATAGGGTCAGTACTGCTGTACTAGCTCAGCGAGGAAAGCTATGACAAACTACCCACCCATTACCTTGCCTAGTATGCCTCATTATAGTGCACCCTGGGTTTTAGGAGTTTCTACCCACACAACCCATGGTGATGCTTCTTGGCTGACTAGATATACAGATTTAATTAAACTACACTACCACACTATTGGCTAAATTTCTCTTACAATATCCAATGGACTAGTTTTTCACATGGATGCAAAAACCAACCCCATTTCAGAGCTGGGAATCGAACTAAGACCTCTGGGGTTACAACCAAATGGTAGCATTAGTAATGCCCAATGATCTTTATGCCTCACACCAAGTTGCATTTTTCATTCTATCTTCTTTTTAACACTGTAAAAATATTATTCACTGATTACTGTATTTCTTATTTTAAAGACTCATTATTTTGACAGGCTAGGCAATCAGAACATGTGAAAAAGTGAGAAGAAAGGAGGGATCAAAATTATTTTGATCAACCTGGAACTCATAAGAATAGGATAAGAGGAAGACCCAGAAATAGGGGCAACCGAGTTTTGTCATAAAACTTAAGTTAAAAGTCAGCATGGATCCACAACATAGTCAATAGTTTTACATATTATAACCTTGGGTCTACCCCAACAGTTCTTGTCCTCGACTGGGGGGCATGGTGGCTCAGTGGTCTAGCTGTATGCCTCTCACCAAGGCGGACCGGGTTCGATTCCCGGTCAATGCATGTGAGATTTTCGATGTGAAATGCCATGTCCTGAGGTTCGGATTCCACGTAAAAACGGAGGTCCCGTGGCTTATGATCGCGAGATTAACGGTCACGTTAAACTACAAGCTTCCTTGTCCTCGACTCTTCCTCCATAACTAAATTTGCTATTCCTGGGTGTCTTAGTATGTATCCTACCAACCTATCTCTTCTCCTCAGCAGTCACCAGAAACATCTCTCCTTCCATAACTAAATTTGCTATTCCTGGGTGTCTTAGTATGTGTTCTACCAACCTATCTCTTCTCCTCAGCAGTCCCCAGAAACATCTCTCCTTCCATAACTAAATTTGCTATTCCTGGGTGTCTTACCAAACTATCTCTTCTCCTCAGCAGTCCCCAGAAACATCTCTCCTTCCATAACTAAATTTGCTATTCCTGGGTGTCTTAGTATATGTCCTACCAACCTATCTCTTCTCCTCAGCAGTCCCCAGAAACATCTCTCCTTCCATAACTAAATTTGCTATTCCTGGGTGTCTTAGTATATGTCCTACCAACCTATCTCTTCTCCTCAGCAGTCACCAGAAACATCTCTCCTTCCATAACTAAATTTGCTATTCCTGGGTGTCTTACCAAACTATCTCTTCTCCTCAGCAGTCCCCAGAAACATCTCTCCTTCCATAACTAAATTTGCTATTCCTGGGTGTCTTAGTATGTGTCCTACCAACCTATCTCTTCTCCTCAGCAGTCCCCAGAAGCATCTCTCCTTCCATAACTAAATTTGCTATTCCTGGGTGTCTTAGTATGTGTCCTACCAACCTATCTCTTCTCCTCAGCAGTCCCCAGAAGCATCTCTCCTTCCATAACTAAATTTGCTATTCCTGGGTGTCTTAGTATGTGTCCTACCAACCTATCTCTTCTCCTCAGCAGTCACCAGAAACATCATTCTGATCATCATTCTACTGTTAACACCACATTTCAAATGCCTTTGTTCTCCTCTACTCTGCCAACAGTCCAAGTTTCGCTTCTATACAGTACCTGCCACGTTATAGACATAGGCTTTCAAAAATGGCTTTCTAATACCTAAATCTTAATTTTGTACCTACAGATCTCTTTTCTGTAGAAATGCTTCCTTTGTCTGTGCAACCAACTTTTTATGTCCTTTTTACTTCATTCATCACTGGTTAATAACGTTATCGATTTTACATCCCTTTTAACTACTGTGGCTTTTAGAGACACTGGGGTGCCGGAAATTTACCCCAAAGGGGATCTTTAACATGTTGATAAGTCTACCGACACGACTCCCTCGCATTTGCGCACCCTCAATTGCCAACATACTGCAACAGTATTCAATCCTGCAACCTTGGGAACAGCAGGCGAGAATGTTAATGCTGCACCACGCAGCCAGTCGTCGTCACTGGTTATTTTGCTTCCTAAGAAGCATAAGTCTCCTACTTCCTTTTGCTTTTCACCTGACAATTTGATGTCAATAGGGGTTTCTGGTTTATATTGACTGCATTTCATTAATTTTGTTTTACATTTGTTGATTTTCATCATGAATTCTTTCCTCAAGATGGAGTTCATGTCATGTAAAAACTCGTTCAAATACTCTGAATCGGTTAAGATGACAATGTCATCAGCAATCTCAAGAGTAGTGGCTTCGGTGGGGTAGTTGGTAGCATGCTGAGCTTCTATGCCCAAGATTGCGGGTTCAAACCCGGCCGAAGTCGTCGGATTTTTTAAGAGCGTTAAAGATCCCTCAGTATGCCTTCCTTGGAGGGGAAGTAAAGCTGACAGGCCCAATTAATAGATTTATGGCATGTTAAAGAACCTGCCACTAACTACATTTGTGTGAAGCTAAATTTGTAGGTTAGATTTGATTAACACTATATTTATTATATTGAGAATCTAATTTCGCCAAATAACCGACAAACTCACCTTGTTTACCCAAACTTTATTATCAGCGACGTTTCGATCGGCAGATCATTATCAAGCTACAACACATATCACATAGATGTTGTTTACAACCGTGGTCAATTGTACTTGTATCAAACATAACCTAAAAAATATACAGTCTCTTTGGCACGTTAATCAATCTGCAGCCTAACACACAAGTACTGGATTGTAAGTTCAGTGCAACCTTTCGGTGTCTGTCTGCGCGTTAACACAATTTGAATTGCTCTTTATGTACGACATTCCAGCTATGAATCGTTTATTCAAACCCATCTCCTATCTATAATTTTCACACCATCCCAATTAAAGTCGTGTTTGTTGGCAATTTAATGCTATCTCAACACATTGTTTTCTTCAATGTCCTTTTCGCTTCTCTTTTTATGCTCTTTTATTCTCGTAGACAATTTCCTTTTTGTTTGACCTATATAAATACTGTTACAGTTATCATTTTTGCATTCAATTTGATAAATGACATTAGTCTGTTCTGCTCTCTTTGTTTTATCTTTCCCCCTAACAATAACACCTTCTAATTTATTATCAACGGAGTTGATGACGTTGAGCTTTAGTTCTTTTAATTTATTGCAAATAATATCAGTGGTGCTATTGATAAGGGGAACGACAATCCAAGCTCTCCTCTCTCTTGTTTGATCATTCTCTGAGATGGCGTTATTCCCATTTGTTACTTTTTTTAATCAAATCAATGTGTTTTTTCATGTATTTGCAAGCAAACTACCCCGGATAAAAATTCTTATCACAGATATCTCTAACTTTTTTCAAATGTCATCATGGAACTGTTCATCTGAGAGCGTCTTGGCCTTGTCTACCAAGTTATAAACCATTGCTATTTTCTGATGGATAGGGTGGAATGAATTGAAGTGTAGAATTCTACCAGAAAATGTAGCTTTTTGGTACCAGTTTGTTTTCAATCTGTTACCTTCTTTGATCACTTCTACACCAAGAAACGCAATTCTGTTGTTCAATTGTAGTTCATGCGTGAATTTTAAATGTTCATCTTGGTTGTTAAAAAGGTCAACCAACTCTCCGACTTTGAATTTAGGTAAGACCATGAAGCTATCGTCTAAGTATTGAACATAAAAAGGTACCGGAAAATTAGCTTTATCAAAACAACTCTCTTCCAAATCTTGCATAACGATATCAGCAAATATAGGGGAAACAGGTGATCCCACTGGTGTACCAAAGTTTTGTTTATAAACTTCATTTTCGAAAGTGAAAAAGGTTGAATCTAAAATCAATTTGACCGCCTTTTCAAATACCCACCATGGTGACTTGGTTTTCTTTTTTTATCAAGGTCCATCTCTTTTCCAAAATATTTAAAACTGAAGCTGATGGATTGGAATCCGGGCTAGCCATAGGAAACATATTTAAAACTGCTTCGTGTGCGACGTTTGTAAATAAAGACGTGAGATCTAAAGAGATCATCTCTTGATCTTCCTCAATAGTAACATTATCAATCCGTTTTTAAACTCTAAACTGTTCTTTACTTTAGTATTCGGAGGTGGTAAACTGATAGTCAACAACTTGGTTACAAACTTTGATAAATTGTACAACGGTGAATCTACACAAGAAATAATAGGACGTAAAGAGTAATCTTTCTTACGCACTTTGGGAAGTGCATAAAACTTAGGTAAATTACTATCCGTTGTATTAACAAAATTATACTCTTGCTTACCAATGTAGTTTTCATCTTTCCAGTTTTTGCACAAAGAATGTAGCTGTCTAGCAAGTTTACCAAGGGGGTTTTCATCGATCTTTTCATAAACATTTGTATCAGCTAACATTGACTTCACCTTTTCTGTGTAAGTAGATTTCTTTACTGACACAGTCATATTGTCTTTGTCTGCTGATGTAAACATGTTGTAGTGCTCCTTGATGAACTTCTTTGTGCTGTCTAGATGGTGGTGGATGAGTTTTGTTGATGAGGCAGGTGTCTTTGCTTTCTGTTTTTATCCTTGCTGATTTCTTCAACAACGGTGTTCCTGATTTCTTCCTTCTGGTTGTCATCTTCTATGTTGCCAATGCAGTTCTCAACGTTCTTGATGATCTTAATTTTATCCTTCAAATTCAGCTTTCCCACTTACTGGTTGAACTTTGGTCCAAGAGAAACTATATCGGCAACATGTTGTGGAATCTGCACATCAGTGAGGTTAATCAACCAATTCTCGTTAGAAAGTGTATTCATCTGAGGCGAAGGTTGATTTTTCTCCGATCTTAATGCATTCAACTTCTTTTGGTGGGTTAAAAAGGTTTGTCGTTGAGTTTTTTGGATCCTATGGTTCGGAGTGATGTTAGTTGTTCAAACTCTTGTGCCGTAATCTCACTTTTTATGCCTTCTGTCAGATCTCCAATAGTCTTCTTCAAGAATCTCAGGTGTATGTTGCAGTCTTCAATTTGGAGGTTAAGAATTTTGATTTGACAGATGGTGAGCAAATTTCGAAACTTTTTACTAGTTTTGCGACTGTGAAAATTTACAAAATTCAAACTTCTGGCGAGGTTCATTACAAATTGTGGTATCATGTCTTCTGTTCGGCAGGTTAAAAGAAAGGTTCTCCTCCTGGTGTGGTTTACCAACTTGTCATCAGTTTTTAAAAGTTTTTTGATGTTGTTCAATGTGGCTGATAATAAAGTTTGGATAAACAAGGCGAGTTTGTCGGTTATTTGGCGAAATTAGATTCTCAATTATAAGTATATACAGTACATACCGACGAAATTAAATTCATTTAACTAATTCTAACGCTCTATTAAGTTCCAAAGTTTGCTACCAGGTGCCGGTTGTGATGGCATCTAGTGGCCAAGTTCACAGCTAGGTGTCGTTGATGGTAGCATTTGCTAGCTAAAGTAAGAACTGCTTGAAATTGATCGTCTGCAGTCCTTACCTGTATTACAGATAACACTCACTAATACAGACATCACAATTAACACAGGTTATCAGACAGATTCTACACACACCCAAAGTACTCAGGGCTACATGACCGAGTTGTAGCAACCCCTAATCTGAGGACCAACCAACCAATCTCAAGATTTAAAATTATTTCACCTTGAATCTTTACTCCTAATTTAAATTTTTCTCTAATTTCTTTCATTGCTTGCTCAATGTGTAGATTGAAAAGTATGGGTGATAAGTTGCAATCTCACCTTTCTGAATACCAGCCTCTCTCTCATGTCCTTCGACTCATAACTGTAGTGTGGTTTCTATATAGATTGTAGATCACCCTCTTATCCTTTTCAAAATGTCATTGTAGATCACCCTCTTATCCTTTTCAAAATGTCGAACAACTTACTGCAATTAACGTTATCAAAAGCCTTGTCTAAATCTACAAATGCCTTTGACATTCCCTTATCTTTCCATATTCTACTTTCCAAGATCAGCCTAAGACATGGTACAGCTTTCCTTGTTCTTATGATTCTCCTGAAACCAAATTGGTCTTCACCCAACTCTGTTTCTGTCTGTCTTTCCATCCACTTCTAAATTATTTTAGTCAGGATCTTTGAAGTATGAGTGATCAAACTGATTGCATGGTAACCTTCACATCTGTCAACTCTTACTTTCTTCGGTATAGGGAGGATTAGTCTAAAAATCAGAAGGCACCTCACCGGTCTCATACGTCCTATGTACCAAGTGAAATAACCTGGTCAGACCTTCATCCCCTATGCAGCTTAACAAATCATCTATGCCTGGTGCTTTGTTCCTGCTTAAGTTTTCTAGTGCTCTATCAAATTCTGATCTCTATTAAATCTCATTCTAATCAATTTCCACTTGTCTTTCCATACACGATTCTCAATCACCTTACCCCTATACAAATACTCTATGTAAGCTTCCCATCTCTCAATCCTTTCTCTATCTGTTGGAGGTTTTCCATCAGAATCCTTAATATGTATTACAGCTCTTAAGTCTTCCTTTCCCTAAAAGTAGGTACTTTTAATCCTTCGATAACCTGTATCTACTTATCCTAATTTCAGGCAATTTTCCATACTTGCACATTTCTCTTTCAACTGTTCTTTCGCTTCCTTGTTTACCTCATTTTTCAGACGTCTGTATTCTGCTTTCCCCTTTTCATCTCGTAATTCTTGTGCTTCCGCCCATCACATCACAAATTTCTTTCAGTTCGCTTTTGGGAAATAAGCATCTATTTTTTCTTTGTCTCAATGTACATTAACTTTCATTCTTACAACTGTATCAGGGTATATATGGTGTCTTTAAGTGATACCGTCAGGCTAAACACTATGAACTTGGGAAGGAGATGGTGTTGACAACTGGCATTAGGGCAAATCTTTGAAAGTGAGGCACTTGAAGAACCTTGGCCTCCTTTATCACCTGCCTCCATTCATCTCTATCTTCCGCCTTCCTTCTCCAGTTCCTGATTCCCAGACTCCTAAGGTCGTCTTCCACATCATCTATCCACCGTCTCCTGGGTCTTCCTCTTCTCCTCCTTCCATCCGGTCTTTGCGTAAACACCTTTATGACACTCCGTGATTCTGGCATTCTCTGAACGTGTCCTGCCCATCTTATCCTCCCCTGCTTAATTTTGACCACAATATCTGCCTGTCCGAAGAGTTCCTGTAGTTCCACATTTGTCCTTATTCTCTAACCTTCCTCCTCTCTCACTGCCCCATATATTTTCCTCAAGATCTTCCTTTCCCATCTTCACAGCCAGTCTTCTTCTCTTCTATTGAGAACCCAACCTTCCGATCCATACATAACCACAGGTCTTAGTATTGTATTGTAAATTTTTATTTTAGTATTCCTACTAACATTTCTCGATTTAAACATGCTTTGCCGAGCGTAATAGCATCTATTTCCACTTTTAATTCTTTCTTGTATTTCCACTGATGTTCTGTTATCCTCAGTTATTATTGAGCCCAAATATTTGAATTCTTCTACTCTTTGATATTCTTTCCCATTTAATTTAATATACGGATCTCTTCTTGCCTCTCTGAAGTTTCCCATCTTCATATACTTGGTTTTACTTGTATTCACTTCTAATCCTAACGTTCGTGCCTTTTCTTCCAACTGGACATAGCTCTCTTCTAATGCTTTACTGTTCCTTGCAATTAATGCTACATCATCCGCATAAGCTATCACCTGCACTTGTCTGTTAAATATGGTCCCTCCTGGATTGATTGGCAGTTGTTGAATTATTTTTTCTAGAGCTACATTAAAGAGTAATGTAGAAATTACATCTCCTTGTCGCAAACCCCTTTCTACAATGAATTCTTCGGACATCTCTTGTTCTAATCTAACCTTACAGATTGTGGTTTCCATAGTCATTTCTGTCAGCTTGACCAATTTTATCGGGATCTTAAACTCTTTCATAATTTTAAAAATCTCCTTTCTATCCAAACTATCATATGCCTGCTTAAAATCTATATACAGCTGATCCAGCTGCTTATCATGTTCATAAAACTTCTCCAGTATCTGCCTCACTACAAATATCTGGTCCATTGTAGAGCGATTCCTTCTAAATCCAGCTTGATAGTCCCCCAATATTTTCTCTACACAACGCTCCAGTCGAGAGGCTAAAATCTTACTGAACACCTTATATGTTACGTCCAACAGAGTAATCCCACGATAATTGCCGCATACTGATTTATCCCCTTTCTTATACAAAGGGCATATTATTCCTACAGTCCAATCCCTGGGCATTTCTTCTTTCGTCCAAACTTCCTTTATTAGTTCATGTATTGCTTTTACCACTACCTCTCCTCCGAATTTTAGCAACTCCGCTTCTATTCCATCTTCTCCGGCGGCTTTATTGTTCTTTAATTCCTTGATTGTATCTCTAACTTCCTCTAAATACGGTGTTTCAACTTCTTCTTGCTCATCAATCGCTACATGTTCCGCTTCTTCCCCATTCACGGTTTCCTCTTCACCCCGTCCATTGAGTAGCTCTGTGAAATATTCCTGCCATCTCTGTAGCATCTTGTTCTTATCTCCTATAAAATTTCCTTCTTTGTCCTTATAAAAGACCGCTCTTGGTTGAAACGCTTTCCTCAAATCTCTTGCTCTTTCATAAAATCTCCGAATCTCCCCACTCTCCCTCATTTTATCTAATTGTTCTATTATTTCTCTTTCATACTGCCTTTTCTTAACCCTACTTAACTTGCTTGCCCTGTCTGTCTTGTTCTCCGTTGCAACATTCTTTGCCGTGCTTCGTTTCTTTCATGGATTACCTCCGAGCATTCTTCATCGAACCATTGTATATTTCTCTTGAATTCGGCTCTCCCCAGCGTTTCCTCTGCAACTTCACTGATGGTGTTTCTCAGTAACTCCCATTTAGTTTCCACATTACCTTCTTCCCAGAGGTTCTTATTGTTTTCCATGTTTTCTCCCACTTTCAATCTATACTTCTCTTGTTGCTTTGAAGCCTTCCAATATTATGCTTCATCTTCCTTTCACTTTTTTGTTTCCTCGCTGAATCTATTTTTTGTCTATACTTGATTCTTACCAAGTAATGATCTGTGTCCCCATCTGCTCCTCTACAACTACTTACTTCCATTACATCCGATGCATGACGTTTGTCAATAATCACATGATCTATTTGATTCCTTGTAACTCCGTCCGGAGACACCCAGGCCTCTTTCCTGATATCTTTCCTTGGGTGCCAAGTACTTTTCACCACCATTTTTTTCCCAATGGCAAAGTCTATCAACCGCAATCCATTGTCATTACTACCTTCGTGTAAACTTTCCTTCCCTATTATATCTTTGAACACCTCTTCCTTCCAGACTTTGGCATTTAGGTCCCCAAGGATTATTTTCACATCATGTCTTTGTACTTTGTTGACCTCCTCCTCCAACTTAGTGTAGAAGCTATCCTTCTCTTCTTCTTCTGCCTCTTCTGTGGGGGCATAAACACAGAACATGGTGATGTTAAAAAACTTTGCTCGTAGTCGCACTGAGCACATCCTTTCATTTATAGCATTGAAGTTTATTACACTTGACTTAACAGACTTTTGTATAAGAAAGCCTGTACCACCATAACCGGTGTTTCCTCCACTGTACATCAGTATATGTTCCCCTGATGCTATAATTCCTTGGCCTTTCCATCGTATTTCTTGTAGTGCAGCTATTTTCACTCGGTATTTTCCCATTTCTTCTCTAATCTCTCTCAATTTCCCAGGTCTCCTTAGGGTTTTCACAATCCATGTCGCTAACATAATATCCGCTTTCCTTCTCATTAACCGTTTCCTTTGCCGGTTCGTCATCGGGAGATCAGCATTCCGAGGCACTTGTAAGGTATCCGTAACATTGAGATTTTTTACAGTGTAGGGTTGTTAACCCTACGCCCAACCCCCAACCTGGAGGACCAGGGTATCCCTCTTAGTCTGGCCCATCACCTTTGACCTGTCCGGCATGGGTGGCCCTACCAGGAGCTTACACTCCCGCCGGCATAGCTCGCAGGATCATTTGAACTCTCAAGCCCCCACATCACGTCAAGATGAGGATACCATCGTGAGGGGAGGCACTTAACTCTATTTCACCCTAAAATGTTTGTTTTAGTTTTTTGTTTTTTTTACCCATCTGAAGATTTCCACTTAGCAATAATGTACATTTCAATTTTGTTGCTATATAGCCAAAATAGTCTGTCCACCCCTGAAAATGACCTACGAGATTGAACTGAGAATCACTTGTTCAGTCCAAGGATTTACAACTGGAGAATTGATTTAAAAAAAGACAGCATCAGCGATGTGATGGAACCCATGTCCCCTATTTGAGTCAAAAAACGCAAAGAAATTAACTTTCTCCCCCAGACAGTGGCACATCACATCATTGATATGGCCGAGGCTGCTCAGAGACAACTTATGCAACAGTATGCAACTTTCTTCATGTTTTTCTTACATTGATAAGTCAGCAGAATTGTTGATTACCACACAACTTGCAAGCCTCCTATCAGGAACACACAGCTTGGCTTCAAGAGAGATGATGGAGGGATGCGCTGCCAGATCCTGTATAGAGCGTCTCTACCTTAAAAGACAGTATGGAATTAAATGTACTATTTGCCTCTCACTCGCACTCATATGTCCTGCAATTAGCTTCATCCTCTTCTACCCTGGCAAAGTTGCCATTTCCCAATAATGCAAAGTGATAAATCTAAGAAAATGTTTGCGTGGTCTAATAGAGAACTTTCCGCTCTTTATGATGATGTAAAATTAAAAGCCATAAATAATTAACACATGGCCCAATTTTCACAATTACGATATTTTAGTGCGAATCTATTTTTATGCACATATAAACCTTATCACGTCATAGCTAATGAACTAATGATAACAACAGTTTAAGAATTTATTTTTATATTGCCTGATGTTGGTAGAAGATATCCTATTTCTCAGGGCAGTAATTTGTTTCATATTAAGAAAGTTATAATTTCTTTTCTTAAACGTTACTTGAAAATTATAGGATGGTATGACAGGAAAGTTAGGTAGCGATAAACTTTTTTGCTGTTGACTTTACGTCTGTGACTAAGCGAGAAGAAATGTTCATTAATGTTTGACATAGTCTTTAAAACAAACCAGAGTTCGGTATCAGATAGCATTCATAAGTTATCGCACTTAGCGTAATGCACCCGCTCAGCACTAAATGACCCAAGCGATAGTTTGTTTATTCAGGTGGGCTCGTTATCTTCACGACTGCATTTGATGAGTGTAGGAAAAGATTCTGTACTACCCCAGAGCTCAGTGTTATTAAATTTGTTGTGGTGTGAAGTTAAACTGTGAAGTGAAGTGGTCCTTGTGTTTTTTATAAATTGTGCTAATTATTATCAAATTATTATATTTATTATTGTAATATTCACTATGAATACAGCAACTAGAAAGCGACGTAGTATTGGCAAATTGCACAGTAGAGAACGGATTATAGTACTGAATATATTTAATTATTTCTTAAAGAACATGAACGTTATCGAGGCAGTTGAAAAGACAGCAGAAGCTACCGGGTGTTCAAAACGTTTAGTATATAGAATAAGAAAGGAAAAAAAGGAAGGTCCTCTCTGAGAACACCAGCAAAAACAAAACCTAATAGAGTGAGTAAACAAAAAAATGCTAGGTTAATAAAGTATGATGGAATAGTACAAAGCGGAGTCCGTCGCATCGTTCATTAATTGTTCTTTCAAAACATACCACCAACATTAAATATAGTTTTGAGCAGGGTAAACAGTGATGATACACTGCCAAATTTTTCGAGGTCCACTTTAAATAGATTTCTTCATGCCATAGGGTTTGAATATGTATGAGCCAACAAATGTGCCCTGATTGAAAGGGATGATATAATCAGGTGGCGTCATAAGTATCTTAAGGACTTCAAGATTTAGGAATGAAGGCAAATCTATTGTTTTTACTGACGAGTCTTGGGTGAACATGGGCCACACCGTGACAAAAGAGTGGAGAGATACTAAAATTAAAAGTGCTCGTCAGGCAGCAATTGAGGGTGTGAGCACAGGTCTTAGGCCACCTAGGGCTCGTGGATCGAGGTTTGCCATGGCTTCTTTTTATTGTGAATCAAAACACAGAGAGAGATGATGAATACATCATTGACGAAAGGGCCAAATCAGCAGGAAAATATGTTCTTCGCTTGCCACCATACCACTGTGAACTTAATCCCATCGAAATGGTATGGGCGCAAGTGAAGAACTATATAAAATTGAACAACGTCTCATTCAAAAAACAAGAGATGAAGACTTTAATTTCTGCTGCATACCACCACGTGACCACACAAAATTGGGCCAATTGCGTGAACCACACCAAAAGAATAGAAAGTGAACTGTGGAAAGCAGATGAGATTCAAGATGACGAGGAGCAATTTTTGATACGCTTGTCTTCTTCTTCATCATCATCATCATCATCATCATCATCATCATCATCTTCTTCTTCTTCCACTTTCGAAGGATCGCCTACTGGTTCCGATTCGGCTGAAACTGGACCATCCATGGACACGGAGGAATTTATGGAAGGGTTAACACCACTACCAGAGGATAGTGGGCAGACCTGAAGGTATGTGATGTGATTTTTTTTTTTACTTTCAATTTTCTGATATTATTATATTATATTATATTATATTATATTCGTGGAAAATGTCATATTATAATTTATTATAACCTACTATATGATATTCGAGAAAATGTAATATTATAACATATTATAATATTATCATATTATGAATAATGAATAATTGAAAATTATAAATTATAATGTGAGCATTAAAATTGCACTCTGAGGTTTAGTGTATCATATCTAAATTTTGTACCGTCATTCGCTGCAAGGTATGAGGTACAGTTATATACAAAAAACAAATATTTCGGAAATTTCGAGAGTTTTGCGTAAAACCACGCCTGTTTACGAGTTATGTTAACATCATGTGCCAGGCCTTGCAGAACTTTGTATATGCAGCAGATCTGGCATCAGCGCGTCCCGTTTAACGCGTACTGTCTTTTAAGGTAGAGACGCACTATAGAGGGAACTGGGTAAGTGCAGAGAAAGAAGGATAACAGTGTAATTAAGAAAATTATATAACTGGAATATCAACATAATTATATTAAACATTCATTCAGTATTATAAATATTATATAATAGTATCCAAAACAGTATAAAAACTAACTTCCATTAAAAGCCACTGAAATAAAGCATAATGTTCATGTTCTATCCATATCCAACAGAACAACAAGACAAATGGAGCACATTCACAGAGAAGGAAGAACAGCTGCAGCTAGACTTTGTAGAGGAATTGAGATTAAAGCTTCAAAATACCTTATAAATATCAAAATACAAGTGTACATTATTCACTTAAATGTATAAGGTATATACATATGTGTAAAAGGCATAAAAACATTAATATATAAAAGTAGATAGGCCATATATTTTAATTTCAGAGATTCTATAGTTCAACTAGTCAAGTGCTTTTCCATGCTTAACCTGCTCACTCAAATTATATTCAATTATACCAAAGCCCACATAATTGTATTTATTGCAACATACACATTGTCTTACAAAGTATGTTACACAAATAATTTAGTTCCGACTGACACAAGATGCTAACAATTCAGCTGTGATGGTGTCAATAGGTTCACATTAAAAAAAGAATAAAGAATGGCTCAAGTGCAATCAATGTTCAAACATAACATTCTTTATAACACAAGTCATCTGCATCAAGAAACATTTTAATCAAGTGATACTTTGTGACTTCATTTCATCAACAGTTTTGTCAATGAACTTATAGATTCTGTCTACCCATCCATAGTCAATGGCACAGTACCTCTATAGGGAGGAAATTATGCAAAGGGAGCAGATACACTATGATGTAGCCTACTTTAAATCTAGGATATAGCACACAGTTTGCTATCCCAGAGATAGAAGACTTGCTGGTTTTTTAATTGTACCGGTAGTGAAATTTCTCCAACAGCATCTATTCAACATTTTGCAACATTAACTTAAAACACCTGAAAACTTTATTTAATTTGTGGTTGTTTTTCATAACTGTATTATCTTAAATCATATTTTTTATTGTATCAAATATCAAAATGAATCTGGACATTGCAATGTGCCAAATTACTGTATGTCTCTTAATAAGAACAGGGCATTCTTTAACAGCCCCCACCAAAATAATCTGCTTCGAACAGTGGCGGATCCAGAGGGGGGCACCAGGGGCAAGTGCCCCACCCCCGAACAACCAGTTGTCTGCTTCATTGATATTTCCGATAGAAATGATTGTTTCTCGAAACTGCACTGCAAGTAAAATCTTGGCTCAATTGCCTGCATTCATGTATGTGGTCAATGTTTGTTATCATATCGTATGTAATGGCAACACTGTTAACATAATCGCTACATCGACAGTGTTGCAAGTGCAGAGAGAACTTTCAGCAGCCTGCAACTTGTCAAATCATGGCTACAAACGCGAATGACAGAGGAAAGGTTGAATGGCTTGTCTGTTATTTGTTCACCGTGATATAAATGTTGACGTTGAAAAGGTTCTAGAACGTTTCTCTAAAGGGGGTAAACGAATTATCGCCCTGGATTTTGTTTTGTAATAGGCATGTATTTTGCCTAGGATAGTCAGAATCCCAATCAATATTCAATACAATTGTTTTTTTTTTTTAATTTATATTTATGTGACTAGTAGTTACTCAGTGACTGACAATGTTGGCACTAAGTGCACATTTTGTAACATTTGTGTAGTAGACTTGTATATTGTCTTCAGATAGTCACTATGATTGCAAATGTTTTAATAAATATTGGACTGTGTAATGTGCATTGCAATGTGGAAATGTACATATTCTATACAATTAAAAGTTTTTTTACAAAATGACAATGACTTGAAACTGAAACCAATAAACCATTTTAATATAATGAATTTCTTGTAGAAATATAAGATATGGTGGTTGGATGTAGTGTAGTGTGTGTAGATTAAATACCAATTTAGTAATTTTTTTTATTACATATTTTCTGTAGCTACTCTGAAATCCTAGAAGGGGCAGATGACCTCGTAGTTCCGCCCCTTAAAGCAAGAATTACTAACTAACTAACTAACTGAAATCCTAGAGTGCCCCCTCCGAGGTGAACCTCTGGATCCGCCACTGGCTTCGAAACTGGTGTGTTTCAACACTGTAGAAAAAATAATAGAAATAGTTCAGTGAATGGTTTAATCACCCCAAGTAGCATGATATTGAACTTTTATAAAATATAACAAAATTAGATACTGTGAAACAAACTACTAAGTGCAATGTGAGTCAAAGAGAAATTGCATTTCTTGTGTGAACAATAAATTTTAATCTCTCTGTTTTTTCACGAGATGTATATGAAAAGCCAAACCTTCCTTTTCTTTTTAATTGAAAAATTTTGACCATAGGCTGCTGGGTAACTGATTTAATTGTTATCAAGTACCAGTACTGACTATGGATGTATTTTTATGTTTGAACAAAAAGTTGATGGCCCTTCCTATGAATACAGAAATGATCAAGAGGCCATTCTCCTAGTAAGAATATGAAGATTGAGTAATTTGCCAAATTCACAGGGTTGGCTATTTTTGGAGATGACTATCATGGACAGCATTACAATGATTTTCTCTACATGCATTTTTATATTGTAAATTTATTCATAAAAGTTACGGCGGAAGCAAATAAATATATATTCCTTTTAGAAATAAATTTACTACAATATAATGTAGGCCAATATGGAACCAATATAATGATTACATTCATATATTTATTTATTCATTCATTCATTTGTATATTGCTGTTATGACAGTTGTCCACAAACATTTGCTCTCGACTACTGTATACAAAAAACATACGGTATCCAGAAAGTAAGTTCCAATCCCAAGTATTGTTACCAAAATGCTCTGAAGTAACACTTTACACTGTTGTTGGTGACCGTAATATTTAGAATTAATGTTGTGTAACGGTGTTAAGGTTAAATTAATAATGGAGGAACATAACTTTTCTTTTAAACATAATTTTTCTTTTAATTAACAAAAATGTTATGGGTCTTGTGTCCCTTTTGATTGGTGCCTTTAGAGATGATGGGGTGCTGGAATTTTGTCCTGGAGGGGATCTTAAATGTGCCAGTAAATCTGTTGACATGTGTGTCTCACATTTATTCCCAGGACCTCGAGCACAGCAGGAGAAAATCCTTGCTGTTGCATCATGCAGACAGCTTTTTTTTCTTTCTTTTAAATTTGATTTTTAAGTTTCATCTCAAACAGTTCACAACCATCTTTATCATAATAAGTACGATTTGAACATAAGTTTATGTTTAGTAATCAAGTTTAAAGTAATTTAATCCAGTTGTAATTTTTTCTGAATCCTTGTGGTCAACCCTGATTGTGACGGATTTGCTACTTTCATAATCAATCTTTCTTTTACTTGAACAACCAATCACAACTTACTCTCGGGATATCCCTCATAACAACATCGTTCAAGATGCAAGCACATTACTGTCAAGCTTTGAAAAAGCTTAAGTATTAAAACCTTGCATCAAATGTTGTAAACAATGCAATACAATAAGAAGAACTTAATGATGATAATGTATGTCTACCCGTTATTATTTTCCAACACTTGGGGATGAGAGTATTTGTGGCATATGGTTTTTACAGCCAGATGCCCTTTCTGAAGCCAACCTCATGAGAAGAGTTAATGAGATGGTGAATGAAACTGGGCAAGGATGTGGAAGGAAGCGGCCGTCGCCTGTCAACATACTACCGTGTACTAGCATACACTGGAGATGAAGATCTACAGGCCCTCACTAAATAAATTACCAATTTCATTGGATAAAACAATGCACATTAAGGCAATAAAAGAGAAGAGGAGAAATTAGCCCCAACATTCAATCCCTTCAATTCAATCCCTTCTTCTTTACAATCAGCCGATGAAGACTTCGATGATTATGATGATTGCTATTTTAAGGGGCTGACCAGCGAGGTCATCTGACCACACAAATTATTTTTGTTACATTTCTGCAATTATATTAACACACACTCACCAAAGGAGAGAAATTGCGTAGACATTTTCAAATTGGCTATCGCAGCCAAGTAAGTAAACTCCATCAAATCTTGTAGGTTTTGCCATGTCTATTGCGGAATTTCGCCTAGATGCATCAAGTCAGACTCATCAGCAGGCTCTTGGTACACCCTGCACGGACCACTGCTCAACATTATGATGTTGAGGGAGGTTTTAGTTCCCCCAGCAAAGAAGTATGATGCGTTTCATATATTGGACGTAGTGCTTGGTTCATTACCCCAGCGGTAGTCTGGGCAGAGTGTACCAAGAGCCCGCTGATGAGCCCGATTTGATGCACCTAACCAAAACCCCATAACGGACATGGCAGAAACCTAGAAGATTTGCTGAGTTTATTATCAAAATGTTAACAAACCTACTCTGGGCAGTGATTTACAGGAGTGTTTGCAAGGAAACTTAACTCAATATTCCTGGCCAAGATTAGAAAGCAAATGATTCGGTCAAAAATGTATAATTAATGTTTGAAATTTAACCAAGTTGAATAGGGATTTCAAAAGTTATTTGAGCTTTTGCTATATGTACCTACCTCATACAACTGATGAGAGCAATTAAGCTATGTTCTATACTGTACAGTATGTGTTGATCTATAAGGTTAATCCTCCAGGTTGAAATTTGATTTTAATTTCCTACATTATGAATAAGTAACTCATAAATTGTATTCTCTCACAATATGTACAGTATGTATGAATTATTTATTGCCCACAAGATGCATTGTACAGCATAAACTTCACAAATGTTTCCTTGGCTACAGAATTTAATGCCACGCCAGAGCAGGTAAATGGCAGAACATTTGCAGACAAAGTCAAAGGGTTCCACATTCATCTCCTGGCCATGCCATGATTTTGTAACACTCTACCTTACATCTAAATGGCTTGTACTCAATACATCATAGCCTCATAGCTGAAAGCCTCCTTGGTCTTTACTTTATCTGGTATTGGATTATGAGATATTTGTAACCTGTTTTAATAACTTCTTAGCAATCGTCTTTTAATGGAGCAGAATGCATAGTCAGAAGTTACTAGGATGGAGGTAAGAGATCATCTATGCAAACAAGCCACAAACAGAAATAAATGCTCGCCCAGTAAAAGCTGAATTACAGCGAGAACAGAGTCCTGTAATTGTATTTCTCTAGATTGCTCCGCTACATGCATATAAATTAATAATCAGGTAGATCACAAGAAAGAGGCAGCTAACTAGCATATAGCCATTTTAATAAATTCATTTGACCATAATCAATTCTTTGAAGCATAAGAATTGAGAATGAGACCACTACTGAAACTCAAACGTCAAATCCTCTGTAATATATACTGGGCAGATATGCTAAGTCATTAAGGAAGTTCATTTACAATACTAAATTTTCCCTGCCCTTCAAATTGATTGTGATCTAATGGTTCATTTAAATATGTGATTTGATGAGTAGCCTCTAAACCAGCTGCAGTCAACTGATGTAGATTATGACGCTAAGAGCATGGAGCTTTGCCAAGTAGTGGGGAGGTGCTATGCTGGACAAAGTATCTTGGGAAACTGATTAACATAAAAGTTATTTGCTAAAAATAGCTGTATCAATTGTACACTGTGTAATCAAAAATCTATTCAAAGAGTCACAAAATTTCCCTGCCAACAACCACTCTGCTACAACTGCAACACTCACTGATGTTAAATTGAATTATTAAGAAACGATTACACATTATGGTAGTGGAACTTTGAGGTCATCTCCCCTCCAACAACGAAAACAAAACAAAAACACATTAAAACGTTAATTAATTTTGATAGTAATGAATAAGTTAAGAGCAACCCAAGATTGTGCTAGACTAATCAGTTTATTCATCTCTAACCACCAATACCAAGAGCAACCTTGCTCATGAAGTTTGCTGTTCTGTCTTGTCAGTGCACAATCCTGTTACTCCTGCTAAAAAATATTCCTAATATTCTCCTGAAAATATGTCATTTTTGAATTACAGCACATTTCTATTGGGGGAGCGACTAGTTTTTAACAGTCACTACATATTTCTCCATTCTAGAAGGCAAGGCACAGGAGACCAGCTACCTGTTCAACATCTTATATCAATCATTAATGGCACTAACTCTATATAAACATTTGTCAATAGAAAATAAATCTTTCTTATTAAAACTAATAAATGCTACGTGAATCTTAACTAGATTAAAACTCATTATGTACATAACCAATATATAAAGAGACTTATGATAGAAAATAATGTTATTTGATTGTTCCCATCTCCACAGTGACAAAAACAAAACACAACAAAGGCACTCGTTAGATACAACTATAGTTAACTTATATACCATAAAGATTCATTTTATGATAACAGTGAACTATGTTCAGAGCATTCACATATTTTACATCAAATTCATATATGCATACACACAAAACAGGCACAAAACTCAGAGGAGGAATTAAAATGTAGGTAACTGATCTATTCCAGACATGCACCAATAAATGCAACAATGAACAGAACTTCCTTAAAGAAGGTACAATCATGGAATAATGAATAGGAGCTATGAAATGACTCCACTATGAAACCTACCCCAGACCTTGGACAAGAATAACCAAGTTGGATGATGATGATGATGATGATGATGCACCTGCTACAAATTATTGTGGAGTATACTGGAATTAATATTATGAGAAACCAGAGATCCCAGAGAACACCTGTCTCAATTCAATTCGTTTTAAAAATCTGTGGCTCCATAGCCCGTTTAGGGCCTAGGCCTAACAAGCGACTGCTGGAGATAGTGGGATGTTGCATGATCAATGCTATGTGTCCCCTCAGCCGTTAACCCTTTGCTGACAACTACTCAGGATACAGATATTAAGACAAACCACATTGAAATAAATCAGTTGAAATCTACAATTCCCTCAGTATGCCTTCCTTCGGAGGGGAAGTAAAGCTGGCAGGCCCATGCCATAGATTTATGGCATGTAAAAGAACCTGCCACTAACTACAATTATGTGAAGCTAAATTTGTAGGTTAGATTTGATTAATGCTCTTAAGTTCCAACGATCGTCGCCAGGTGCTCGTTGCGAGGCATCTAGTAGCTAAGTTTACAGCTAGGTGTCATGGATGGTAGCATTTGGTGGCAAAAATAGGAACTATTTGAAATTATTATCTGCAGTCCTTACTTGAATTAAAACAGATAACACCCACTAATACAGCCATCACAATTAACACCGGTTATCAGACAAATTCTACACAAACCCAAAGTACACGGGGCTACATGACCGTGTTGTCGCAGCCCCTAAATTAAAGAACCAACCAAACCTACAATAGCTTTTTTTTTCCCCCTTTTCAAATTTGGAATAAACTTACTTTATAATATGCAGAGATGTGCCAAGACAGAGAAAACTTTTAACAAATGAGGAGGGGGGGGGGGGGGGCCTCAAATTCATTTTTTGTTAACTTTCATTGTTGTGAGAGTAAAGGAGCATAACATGCTCCTAACATCACAAAAATCAAGTGTGAAATACTTCCTGGCGGTTGGTTTTTGAACTACACTGGTCAGCATAAGCAAGTGAAGAATAACAGAAATTTCATTTACAAATGAACTGTCTTAAGCTTATCTTTCTGCTGTTGAACAAGGCATTCATTCGTAAATATCATAGAAGACATACACACCATTGTGGCTGAGCAAGGCTGTGCTGTGCTGATCCTAGTGCTCAGAAGCCAACGGAAAACTACTGCACCAATGCAAGCCCAGCACTGGGTGTGAGCACGGCTTAGTTCCTATCGTAAGGGTCGTTAACAATTTGTGTTTCCGTGATGTTAGGAGGAAAAATCATGCATCGAAATAATTTGGCAATTTCGACTTGCAAAATTGTGTGCTTACATGCAAGGGGCTCCAATGAGTAAAGCAACTGCCAGGTATAGTTAGTTATTATTGTTTTAAGGGGCAGAACTACGAGGTCATCTGCCCCTAACTGCCATACAGTATTACGTATTATTGTAGCTAGGATTTGCTCCTGAATCAGGGTCGATAATGATGAAGAATCATCATCATCTTCTTCTTGAGCCATGTTCGGATCCCCAACGTTGGCGATGACCATGGCAAAGGCAATTCTATATTCCGCAAGTCAGAATAATTCTCCTGCAGATAGAATCCCTCACCACTCCTTGATATTCTCAAGCCTTTAGTCTTCCGCCACATCCTCGTCGGTCATCTAATTTGCCTTAAAATATTAGATGAGGCAGCTGGTATTATTGGCTTCCAAGTACATGACCTTAATAGGCATTCTTGCGACATTTAATTGCAGACAAAAGTTGATGATCACTGTTTGCTCTTCTGAGGACATCTTTGTTCATAACATTATCGGTCCAGGGTACTTTTAGCATTCTTTGATGGATCCACATTTCTAATGCCTCTATCTTTTTCATGGTGCTAGTCTTCAAAGTCCAAGCCTCCATACCATAAAAGAGTGTCGACCAGACATAAGATCTAGACATTCTTTGACGGAGCTTCAGATTTAAGTTGTCGTTGTTGAAGCAATTGACTTTTCTATATACACTGCGTGCTATTGCTTATGATTTCAACATCGGGATCTAAACCGTCAGTGATGATACTCCCTAGATATTTAAAATTGCGAACCCGCTTGACTGGAAGACCTCTGGTGCTCAGAGTAGCCAGCTCGTGATTTTGACGACTGAAAACCCATAAATTTTGTTTTATTTACATTAATACGGAGACCAACTGCTACTGACGGAAACTTACACAAGGGGCACCATGGTTAAACTTCGTAATTTGATAGGTCGTGCTAGTACAGTGTTGCCAATTTAGAAACTTTGTCTGATTTAAATTTAGTATTGGGTAGATTCGGTTTTAGCGACCATTTAAACTCCTGTTACTTCTATGCCCAAGATCGCGGGTTCAAATCCGGCCGAAGTCGTCGGATTTTTTAAGAGCGTTAAAAATCCCCCAGTATGCCTTCCTTCGGAGGGGAAGTAAAGCCGGCGGTCCCATGTCATAAATTTATGGCATGTTAAAGAACCTTCCACTAATTACACCTGTGTGAAGCTAAATTGTATAGGTTAAGAATTAGTCTAAACAGGATGAAAATTCCGCCTGATCTAATAGAGATCACTGGGTGGTCATTAATGGGACATGTTTCGAGGCCTAAATATTATTATTGGTCCTTTCATCAGCCGCTATGATAGAACGACACAAGAATATTTTTTGCGTAGCACTTAAAATTCCCTTAGAAATGAATCTTGTATGGTACACCATAAAGAAAGATTGAAACATTTACGCCTAATATGAGTTACGATATGTCAAAAGTCTTACGAACTACTGTAGGTCTATAAACATTTCCAATGGAACGCCTCACGGTGGTACTTTAGATGTTATTGAAGACACAAATGTATGGTACCGGTTCGGTATGTCAGCAACAGTTCAGAACACCTTTGTTGTAGTGTTCCTACAGCTGATTCCAACAAAGGTGTTCTGAACTGTTGCTGACGTACCGAACCGGTACCATACATTTGTGTCATCAATAACATCTAAAGTACCACCGTGAGGCGTTCCATTGAAAATTGTTATAGACCTACAGTAGTTCATAAGACTTTTGACATACCGTAACTCATATTAGGCATAAATGTTTCAATCTTTCTTTATGGTGCACCATACAAGGTTCATTTCTAAGGGAATTTTAAGTGCCACGCAAAAAATATTCTTGTATCATTCTATCATAGCGGCTGATGAAGGGGCCAATAATAATATTTAGGCCTCGAAACATGTCCCATTAATGACCACCCAGTGATCTCTATTAATAAAGTATTGATCAGGCAGAACTTTCATCCTGTTTAGACTAATTAGTTTATCAATACGGAACCAGAATGAACCTGTTAAGTTCTAAAATCTAGGTTAAGAATGCAAACAACGCTCTTAGATTGCTACGTTCGTTGCCAAGAGCCGACTGCGGTGGCGTCTGGTAGCCAAGTCCTGAACTAGTAGTTGTTGACGGGCATTTGGCGGCAAAAGCAGGAACTATTTGAAAAATTCAAAAGTCTGCAGTCCTTACTTGAATTAAAAAACAGATAACACACACTAATACAGTCATAACAATTAACACCGGTTATCAGACAGATTCTACACACACCTAAAGTACACAGTGTAACGTGTTTTTCGAGGGGTTTTATGCAACTGGCATAAGTCAGTAGGAAGCCATTCTATATTTATTTACGCGGCAAATTGTTCAGCCAAGAGAATTTTTCATGGTAATTTATTATTATTATTAATTTATTATAATTATTATTAAGGTATTTTCGGAGCATTTTATAAAAATTATTAGCATTCAGATAGGTTTTCTATGTCTTAGAAAACCCTATCCAGCAAATTATTACGAACGACGATATCATAGAAAATTATCTGATTACGGAATTTTACGGAGTTTTTGTCAGTTAGGGTATTTGAGAGAGATGACTCACTGGGAATTCGAGTACACGCTTAATCTTGTCGAGAAGCATGACGCAATCTTGGGTCGCAAGGTCTAGAAAAGACGAATTGTTGGAACGGAACCCTCCCGCCGAGTGTAATGACCCGGAGGAGGAGAAGATCGCGTGGTGGGTCAGCCAATCAGGGGAGACGACGTAAGCTAGTTGGGACTGAAGAGTGCGGAGCCAGCGTGCGGTTATATCGTTCGACGCGCCGTGAAACGAGGACTATCTGTGAAATACTTGAGGAGTATGGATGCGCGTGCGTGTCGCTCCGATGTTCAGTGGAGTTAGTGACTATCTGTGAAATACTTGAGGAGTATGGATGCGCGTGCGTGTCGCTCCGATGTTCAGTGGAGTTAGTGACTATCTGTGAAATACTTGAGGAGTATGGATGCGCGTTCGTGTCGCTCCGATGTTCAGTGGAGTTAGTGACAATCTGTATAGTTCTTGCCGAGTGTGGATATACGCGGGAGTCGCTCCGATGTTCCGTGGAACGTGGACTATCTGTGAAATACTTGACGAGTATGGATGCGCGTGCGAGTGGCTCCGATGTTCGGTGGAGTTAAGGACTATCTGTGAAATACTTGAGGTGTACGGTCGCAAGTGCGTGTCGCTCCGATGTTCAGTGGAGTTAGCGACGAACTTTTGTAAAACTTGGTTGTACGAGTGTTTGGGTCCGAGGTACGGACCATAGAATTATCTAATCTACCAGAATATCATCAAATTCCGACGGAGATGACGACGTCCAGGAGACTGTGGGAAGCTCACAACATCATCAAGAACGAGGGAAATGCTTTGGCAATTTCCAGTGGTAAGCGCCAATGACGCAGAAATACGCAATCTCTCATTTTCTTTGTTTTACATTTCATATTTCAGTAACTTCATAGCTTGGAAATAAGAGTAAAATCAATTTATCAGACTCCGTTTTCACGTAATTTTCTATCGGTAATATTCAAATCACAACGCTCCAATTTAAATTTTATACTTATTATTATTAATTTTGCTATTCTTGTTTTATATAATAAATTCATTTCTTTTACAATGCAATCTTTGCTTTCAGTAGGTAGCATTAGATATAGACCAATTCCTTCTCCTGATACAATTGTTTGTTGGGTTAATGATCAAATCATACCACGATCTGAGTGAATAGAGTCTTGAAGGTGTTCTGCCAGAGCTAGACGTTGTTAAATACAAATTTAGATTTCAACATTGCGTTGAGGTCTTGGCGCCCATTAAAACAACATAGCTTAGGCAAAGGTAAACAGTTACATTTATCACCCAACAGTTAGGGGCTAGCAAAACGTTTCAACAGGGCTACATGACCGGGTTGTCGCAGCCCCTAAACTTAAGAACCAACCAAACTCCTGTTAGTGGCAAAAGATATTTTTTTCTGTATTACAGTAATAGCACAAGAATCTAGCATTTCTTGACAACGGCTTGACGATATTTTGAAAACCCAAGTAGGCAATACTGTGCCAGTTTATCATCAGCAAACATTGCTACAGAGATCAGTGTGTGCTGTTATGCATATAGTGTTTACAATGAGAAAATAGAAGAAAAGGAAAAAAGGAAGCTTGTAGTGTTACGTGACGGTGAATCTCGCAATCATGTGCCACGGGACCTCTGTTTTTACGTGAAATCTGAACCAAAGGAGACATATTTCACTTTGGAAATCTCACATTCATTGACTGGGAACCCAACCCGGTGGTGAGAAGCAAGCAGCTACACCACCACACGCCCAAAGTACAAGAATTATATGGAGAGTTTGAAGTTTAAAGGAAATTACATGGGATTACAAATTAGGCAAATATATATTATAACAAGTAGTTCTGTGAAGAACTATACAGCCTATTCTCATATATCCTACTTATGTTAATTGCCTCTATCAACATACAAAATTTCAGTTTGATTGCTGTAATAGATTCGTAGATATTGAGAACCGTCAAAATATTTTGGATCGTTGCCATGTTGGATTTTTATATATGTAGGCCATAAAGTTATGTACTATTAGATGACGATTTTTGCATAGGTTCATTATTCAAACGTTCAATTTGATCGCATGATTAATACACAAGAATTAAAAACTTGATTTTAAAATTGTGCACAGCTGCCATCTTGAGGTTATGTGAACAATTGAACTAAATTAGATGCCAGTGCATTATAATGTGCATAAACATTTGCTGTACCAAGATTCATTGCATTTGGATGGTTAAATCGTGAGAAAAGTCTATTTAAATGTTTCAACTTAGCTTAGCTGCCATGTTCGTTTTCTAGTTAACAGGTTTTTGAAAGTCTCATAGGTGAACTTCTAGTAGTGCCCTTTATCACCGTACAAAATTTCAAGGGGATATCAGTAATAGTTTCGGAGATACAGAATGCCGGTGAAATATTTTGCACAGCCACCATGTTGGATTGGTGAGACATAAGTGCATGGTCGGGGTCGGCCGTTTAGAAGTTATTTAGGGGGGGATAACACACACACAGATGAAAGGTGATCTCGTAAGCCTATTTTTTTCATAAAATGAAAATAGGCTAAAAAAGATTGTGCTCGTGAACTTTTAATTTTTGCACCCTGCTTATCTTCTATGAATATGAGGCTAAAAATATACGATGATTATGCCAGGAAAGATGGTACTCGAAATAGGCTAATTACTGAAGTACACGTTACATATGATAGAGTGGGTTTTTATGAATAGTTAGTTATTGTTGTTTTAAGGGGTGGAACAACAAGGGTCATCTGCCTCTGGATTTTATGAATAAAGTTTTGTAAAAATATGAAACAAATGTGCTTAAAATATGAATATAAAACTTTGAAAGCAAAAAATATAAGACAAAAGAAGGATAGATTTATAAGGCAATAAATATGAAATGGCGCATGCATTTGACTAGAATAGTTTAGAACATGAACCTCATTATAATACAGTAGTTATCCAAATCCAATAATAAAAAGGTTTAATAATTTTAAAAGAGTCAGCCATACTGAAGACCACCTTCCATCCTTCAAACCTGACTACCCTAGACAGAATTGAAACACTTGAGACAAACAACCCATTTCTGATGCACAGGGAAAGCTCCCATCTTTACTGAAATAATTCAATTAGAAATTGGGATTGCTAATCAGTCATAGCCTACCGGTATGTAAAGAAATCCTGAGAAAAGGACACTACATTCAGGTGCATACACAAGAGCGAGCAAGCAAGCTACTGGCAAGTTAACATGCATGCATATTCCATATGTACCTTCTTTATTGGAAGCACTCTCTCACTTCTATTGTAAACCTTGAAGCCCTCCAATATAATTTGGCGTGAACCAGAAGGGCAAAACTTATTAGCTGTAGCTCACTACCATTCACACTCACAAATAAAGAAACATAAATGCATATAACATATTATTAAGAGGTTGATTGATTGTGGGCATTAAATAAAATAAATATGATTGCTTTGTTTCCACTTATGGCAGACTACCCATTATGGCAATTCCTTCATTTCAATACACGTGTTACACTGGCAGCATATCTGAAGTAACTTTCACTATTTTAGAAACTTGGATTCAAAAAATGGCAAAAAATATGAAGACTGATATATTGCTGATGTAAATTATTAGAGTAATTATAAAAATTCCAGACTGGATCTAACCAATCAAAACTCTCATCTATGATACAAATAAACCTTTGCTTCCAGAAGTTCCAGATTCTTTTGAGCAGTGAAGTCAGTGAACACATTTTGTTGTCTTACTTCAGAGAGCAAGAATATCAAGGTAATCAGTTCCACCCACTTGTTAGTATTTTATATACCGTACTATCCAATACCTTGTATAATAGTGATGTGTGCGATTGATACACTTAGGACCAGGATAGTGTCCAGAGACTTGAAATAAGGAATCATAGCAGGATTGTCCTTAAGTGAGGAGTAGTAACAAGGAGGAAATCTTACTTAGCATGGCTTCTATTTGTACCATGGCCAGAACTATACAGCTATTCTAATTACTCATTTTAGTTAAGGTTTTACTTAATTTTTCAGTGTTTACCACCACTATTTTTATTTATTTTTATGAGATACATTTCATAACCTAGTATTTTGTTGACCTTGTAATTGTTCTTCTTTCACCTTATTATAATGTGTGTTAAGCTTAGTATATAAGCAGCCTTGTAAGTTGAGGAAGCATATAAAATAAAATAATGCAGAAGAATTAATTTGGTTTTTCTTATTATTAGGAAATGGGTAATTCATGACCAAGTGTACCGGTAACATTTTAGAGATGTACTGCACACCGACAAATAGTACAACTGCTGTATGGTCGCATCCTTCCCAATTCAAGCCTCAATCACAAATAATCACACTACTACAGGCAGGCCTGCCACAATAACAGAGATTCACTGAAATATTTGGGACTGATGACCAGAATGTTCAAGCCTCTAACTGAAGAATGTGATGATGGTGGTGGTTGTTGTTTTAAGGGATGAAACATCAAGATCATCTGGCACAAATTGAGGGATTGAAAGAGGCAGTTTTGAAAAATCTGCTGCATCACCACAGGATTGGTGGGTTGCATGGCATTGCAGGGTTCCTTGCATGCCAGAAACACACAGCAAATAAACAACGTTCCAAATTCTGCTCACTGCTATTCTTATTTTCAAAGCTTAAATAGATAAATCAATGACCAGTTGGAATTTGAACACACTTGCAAGACATATTTATATTATATTGATAGATATATTAAACCTGTGGAACATCTGTACTTCATCTTGAAACACTGTCCAGATCAATAATATATTAATAGAATGCCCTGGTGTTCTATGTGTATTTTTATGGCTTCCAGCCTTGCCATGTGTTTTGTATCTTTCTGTTTTATTTTGAGATCTTCACAAGCTCACAACTAAAATAAACATAAAGTTCACAGTGTTATATCACTCTCCTTCTCCACCATGAAGTATCACTTCATATTTATTGCCATCCCTAGTCCAAAGCTTGATTAATCTTCATGATAGATATTAGCAAAATACCTATCTCATAAATTCTTTCAGTGCTCTTTACATCCAGGACTAGCATAGAACTTTCACTAACCTCTCTTCTCTGCCTGTTCATCATAGTAACATGTTCACAAAGTTGATTTGACACAACTTGAATTACAAGTTTAACAATTAACAAACACAGAGATCAAACAAACTCCATAGCTGAATTTCCTGCTGAATCCCTTCGGCGACGCAGGTTATCATCTCCTTTACTACCGTTAGTTTCTGGTCCCTTCTCATGGTTGATGAACTGCTCAGAATCTGGTGGGCGAGCCAAGTGACCCCGAGCACGAAGCATCTCTTGTTTAATTATCATCTCATTGGTAAGGTAGGCCTCGCGCCGAATGTCATCACGAAGCTTACGAGACATGTCAGGAATACACCACTGCACAGCAGTCATCACCATTCCCACGACATTCTAGAAAACAATGAGTGCAAGGTAATTTTATAATGATCTCTTAAGAAAAGAACACTTGAGATGAAGCTATGGCTTCTATTTTAAGGGAGTCCCACGATGGTTATGGAGCTAACTATAGCTTCTTCCCAACATTCCTTCACTAAGATACGTCTAATATAATGTTCTAAAACCACCAAACAGAATCAAAGACTCTTGGATATGTCTCAATCTATATCTACGGAGTAAGCTTTCCGACTGTATATTTCGCATTTTTGGCCAAAACTTTGTATAGCCTAGTATGATCTGAATTCAATCATTATTGAAGGATCCACATTAACATTCATAAAGTTCCTTTCAATAAAGGAGGCCAATAAAAAAGAAATTTTTCAGTTTTACGCGACTGGTAATTTTGCGACCATAAGCCACGGGACCTGCTTTTAATATGGAATCCAAACCAAAGGAAGAGACATTTGAAAATCTCACATGCATTAACTGGGAATCAAACCATCTGTCTTGTTGTGGGAGACAAGCAACTTGATATTTTAACTTTCATTCGGCCGACACAAAATAATTTCAATTACTGGAATATGTTAAAAAATAACATGAAAGAAATTACCTGTGATTAAGATATATATATACACACAATATATAATGTATCTTAATCACATGTCATTTATATATTGTTATGGACTGTTGAAAAAGGAGAAAACTAAGGGATAACATTTTTTGCACATCAAGCGAGCATCATCAGATCAAAATTTTCAAGACAAATGGCTCTACAAAACACTACCAAACCTACAGTGACACCCACAGATAGTCTCTGTCCTCCAAAAACAAAAAGTACAAATAAAAATCCTGTCAGAAACTTATTGAGTATGGTAATTATTACTAATAAAGATTAAGGCATTAAGCACCCGATAAAAGAACTATTATGTTAATGTTGCAACATTAATTGCCTGAATATTAGTTTATTATCATGCTTATTAAGTTTCTAACAGGTTTTTTTTGTTTTCCTGTTTGTTTTCGGAGGGCAGAGACAATCTATCGGTGTGTCTATAGGTTTGTTAGTGTTTTGTAAATTTGGATCCTACTATGATCGCTTGATGAGAGAAACTGTAATGTGTTTTTCGGGTTTTTTTTATGCAACTGGCATAAGTCAGTAGGAAGCCATTCTATATTTATTTACGCGGAAAATTGTTCAGCCAAGAGAATTTTTCATGTTAATTTATTATTATTATTAATTTATTATAATTATTATTAAGATATTTTCGGAGCATTTTATAAAAATTATAAACATACAGATAGGTTTTCTATGTCTTAGAAAACGCTATCAAGCAAATTATTACGAACGACAATATCATAGAAAATTATGTGATTGCGGAATTTTACGGAGTTTTCGTCAGTTAGGGTATATCGAGAGACGTGACTCACTGGGAATTCAAGTACACGCTTAATCTTGTTGGAAAGCATGACGCAATCCTGGGTCGCAGCGTCAAGGAAAGGCGAATAGTTGGAACGGAAATAGACTTCATCATCGCCGCGCCTTGTGTAATGACCCGGAGGAGGGGCAGATCGCGTGGTGGGTCAGCCAATCAGTGAGGACCACGCAAGCTAGAAGTCGGATGAAGAGTGGGGATGCGACGGGTGCAGATATCGTTCGACGTTCCGTGGAGTAGAGGACAATCAGTGTAGAACTTGCCGAGTGTGGTTATACGCGGGAGTCGCTCCGATGTTCCGTGGAACGAGGACTATCAGGGTAGAACTTGCCGAGTATGGTTCACGCGGGAGAGGCTCCGATGTTCCGTGGAGTGGAGGACTAACTTTTGTAAAACCTAACCATTGTGGTTGTACGAGTGTTTGGGTCCGATGTACGGATCATAGAATTATCTAATCTACCAGAATCTCATCAAATATCGACAAAGATGTCGACGTCCAGGAGACTGTGGGAAGCTCACGGCATCATCCAGTACGAGGGAAATGTTTTGGCAATTTCCAGTGGTAAGCGCGAATGACGCAGAAATACGCAATCTCTCATTTCTTTTTGTTTTATATTTCATATTTCAGTAACTTCATAGCTTGGGAATAAGAGTAAAATCAATAATTTATCAGACTCCGTTTTCACGTAATTTTCTATCGGTAATATTAATATCACAACGCTCCTATTTAAATTTTAAACTTATTATTATTAATAATTTTGCTATTCTTGTTTTATATAATAAATTCATTTCTTTTACAATGCAATCTTTGCTTTCAGTAGGTAGCATTAGATATAGACCAATTCCTTCTCCTGATACAATTGTTTGTTGGGTTAATGATCAAATCATACCACGATCTGAGTGAATAGAGTCTTGAAGGTGTTCTGCCAGAGCTAGACGTTGTTAAATACAAATTTAGATTTCAACATTGCATTTAGGTCTTGGCGCCCATTAAAACAACATAGCTTAGGCAAAGGGTGGGCTAGCAAAACTGCTACATTTGTACGCTCAACGTGGAGCAAAGTAAACACCGTTTCACTTGTCATCCCAGCCTAAGGAAACCTGTTACAAAACATGTCATCCCTTAGTTCTTTTTCAATAGTCCATAATATATATCGTGACCTACGTTATAACAAGGCCTGGAAATGAGGTGCCAGACAACATTGCAAGCGATGGTTCAAACTCGTTCCGCATTTTGCTGCTAGGTTCGCTTTCTGGCGCCCTTAATCGCATCGTTTGCATTACATACAATGTGATTTGTATCTCTGTATTTGGCGGTAAATAAGGTGTCGTAATGAGTATGAAAGCTTAGGTGTTTAAAATTGACTGATGAAGTGTGTCGTATTATAGATGCACTTTCGTTAAGGGTAGTAAACTGCTGTTTGACTGATATTGAGATGAGTGCTAAGTGGTCTTTATGAGCAACACGCAGTGAAAAGCAAGTTTTATTCCAGTGAAATATTGTAAATGTGCCATGCATATGGGGTAACCCCTTAGATATAATTCACAGAATATTTTTGTATGGTTACTTATGTGTAATAAGTTGTGTTATGGTTGTGTTTGTGATTAATGGTGTATTGTAGTATGCCGTATTGTAAATCTCGTCAAGTTAAAGGCAAATGGACTTTCATTTCATAAATTTTCATTGAACGATGACATACGGAGACAATGGGTTCTATCTGTTTCACGTGCGGGGGCAAACACAGGGCCTTTGTGTACTCCAAAACCGTCTTTTACAATTTTTAGGAAGCATTTAAAGGATTCTGATTATATTATAAGTTCTGCGAAGAGAACGCTCTTACCGAACGCATTTCTTACAGTTTTTGAATACTACTCCGAACATAAACAAGTACAAATAAATAGACTTACACGCAAAAGAGCAAGTGTTGATAAAGACAACCATATAAACCATAAAAGAAAATGTTCAGATAATTTAAATATTATTGAAGACTTATGATGAACGAATTGAGGAAAACTATGTTCAACCACGTGTTATTGTAGTAACCCAATGTTCTACAATCAAGCCAACTCGTGGGAAGTCACCAAAAATAAAATTAAAATAAAGTCGGGCATTAAGAAAAACGCAGAACTGCAATTAAGTCATTGAACCGGAATATAATTTCATTAAAACAAAATTTATATTCACTGCAACGTCAGGACAAATTTGATGTTCAAATATCGAAGCTCAAGAGTGAAGAGAATCGTGGGGGACTTGAAAGCTAATTTCTTACTTCAAATTCGAACTTTCATGAAATGAAAGTGTAAATACAATGAAACAACAATCAAAATATGTGTATTGCTCTCTAATATATCACCGCCCACTTACCGCTTACTGATATATATAAATATTTTACAACTTCCTCATCCACAAACTCTGAAAACTTACATCGGGGTACACGAACGAAGAGGCGGGTGTCACATCACTTGCAGAAGCTAGAGACACAACTGAAGAACAGTCGCTGACTCACGTTAATGAGAAGGTTGGTTTACTAAACATTGATGAAATGGCCTATAAAGTATGAACTACCGTATATACTCGAATACCACCCGCACATTTTTAAACAAATTCGGACGTGAAAAAATGGGGTGCGGGTCTTATTTGAGTCATCCAAATTTCAAAGATTTAAATTGCCCGCCACGCGCGATATAGGGTGTTGCGAGTATCCGCTAGATGGTGCTAGCCTTCTTCCGGCTATCACTTTGTTTTACCGTAAGCACGCGGCGTCATACAGTCATGCGCACGTTCTCCGAGTGTAAACATGAATGCTACGAAACGTTTGCGGTCATTTACTGTGAGTGAGAAATTGAAAGTTGTGAGGGAAGCTGAAGTTATTGCAAATCGTGCCCGGTAGGAAATATGATATTGACGAGTCATGTATTCGTGATTGGGCGGGATGACGTCTATGCTACAACCACTGGATGTCTGCGTGAACCGCCCGTTCAAAGCAGCCTTGAAACAGCTGTATACGGAGCGGATGGCGGCCGATAAGCACACACCGACTCCAACTGGTCGTATTCAGCGCCCGAAAGTTCAGCTGCTGTGTTCGTGGATTTTGACGGCATGGAATCGTATCTCGGGAGATCTCATACGGAAGAGCTTCAAGAAATGTAGTATTTCCAATGCTATGGATGGCAGTGATGACGACATTTAGTGGGAAAGTGATGGTGATAAAAGTTCCGAAGTTGGTACTTCTGATGACGATGAATGAAGTGTTTGTGTACTTTTATTTGTATTTTTAATCGTTTGATGTGTGTTATTTTTGGACGACTTCATAACTGTTGGAAACTATTTTGGAAAAATGCTATTCTGTTTATTTAGTAAAGATTGTAAATAGTTTTGAGTAAAAAATATATTTTTTTAAATTTTGTTCTTCAAAATCAGGGTGCGGGTCTTATTCAGGGGCGGGTCGTATTCGAGTAAATACGGTATTGTATTACAAGAAGTTAGACTCTTTCTCGCCATTAGTCATATTGAGAAAAATGGAATTGGAATCAAACATAAAGTGGCTAATAAATTATAATGCATAATGTCCTGTTCAAGGGCCTGTCATCCTTTTACAGGATACCAGGATACAGATTCAAAGTTATCCCTATAATAAGACGAGACTTACGAAGGAAACGTATAAAGCTTTGGTGCTAACATTTCATCAACCGTGTCCTACATACAATTTCCATAAAGTGATTACGCGGAATCTCCCAAGTGACGATGTAGAAGCGATCTTCAGTCACCTGGGAAATAAGGGAGGTACCAATGACAAAGTACGTAAGACCATGTCTGCCTACCATCGAATCAACACTTGGCACAGGAATTATCGCATCTTGTATAAGTGGTAATGTGAAACTAAGGGAAGATGCAGTCGCAGCAGGCGCCTTGACCAAGTTTCTGAAGCCTCAAGGGTCGCGGAAGATGCTTAACCCAGCCAGTGCTACAGGAACACCCCAGCTTCCGGCACATATCTTGCAGATTCTTAAAAGCTCTATTCATGGTAAGAATGTGGGGCATAGCCTATAAAAACATTACGACTTACATTAACCATATTTTAGCATTGAAATCTCTTTGTTTTCAGAAAAACCGGCATCTCTATCTTCTATTTCAATTGCAATAGTAGCGGGGTTTCTTGTAGGAGTGGCAGAAGAGTTGCGGAGGTCGCTTTAAAAAAATATCAGATCCAGCAAGTTCAAGCTCGTCATTAAGTTTAATACATTTTCAAGACAGAGGGGGATTAAGATATCCCAATGCTTCTTTTATATCTGAATTGGAAACAATTCTCACTTTGTCACAACAGCCGTATATTTCAAGTCTCGAAAATAGATAATGTCAAATTTCACTAATATTTTAACTGGCATGTTTGCCGAGTACAACAAAATGTGAAATGTGTATTGACAATCCGTAGTTAATTTGCAACATTTAAAATGCCACTTTTAAAGAATATTGGTGTGAACCACAATAGCCAGCAGTGGAATGTTTCTGAATCTAAGTAGTTAACCATTTACAGAAAGATTCTTAAAGTGATGTGAAATACAGCCAAGAGTGAGCCATATTGGGGAAACTAGTGAAAAACAGACAAGAAGTACTATGAAAACATGTGTTAAGTGTATTTGAGCAGACAACTAGGGCGCCGAACCGCGATCCTAGTGGCGTAAAGTGTAACTACCAGTTTAGCGCTCCTAGTCTCGGCTCTATTTCCAGGCCTTGAGTGTTAGTTAGTTATTGTTGTTTTACGCGGCGGAACTACAAGGTCATCTGCCCCTCTTAACACAGATTAAAGAATACAAATTTGGAATTGAATTTAAAATTTAGAGGTGGACACCTAAATTTGAAAAGACCTAAAATTAATGAAAATGAAAATTAAATAAAAATCATTATCATCATCATCGGCTTTAACTCGAATCCGAGTATAAATCTTCTTCCTTCAGTCCAGTTTGTGGATGTGTTTACGGTGACTAAAGAGTCCAATCCTGGCATGGAACAAGCGTCCACACAAGTCACATAGTATTGCTGGAGGAGGACGTGGTTGGGCTGCTCGAAGTTTCCTAGCTTGACGCTTGGCCTCTTCATGTGTGCGTCGATCCCTTTCAAACGTTTTTACAGTATCCGAGATGGTAGGCGCCAAGTTGAGCGGTCTTCAGCCAGCGTGTCCCAGGTTTGTGAATCAAGACCTGTCAATTTCAGGGTCTGCTTAAATTGGTCCTTGTAGCGCCTCTTAGGACCATCATGAGGTCTGGTGCCATAGCATAACTCACCATATAGCATTTGACGAGGTAATCTCACATCATCCATCTGATGGACATGACCAATCCATCTAAATTGGTGACCTATTATGGATGATTCTATGCTGCTGATTTGAGCCTTTCCCAGAATAGCAATATTGGTAATGGGGTCTTCCCATTTAATCCTCAGGATTGATCGAAGTTTTTGTAGGTGGAAAAGCTCAAGCTTCCTAAGATCACGTCGGTAAAGGGTCCACGTTTCACAGCCATACAACAATGTAGAAATGACTACTGCTTTGTACACCATAAGCTTTGTACTCATGGACAGATCTTTATTCATGAAGACCCGGTGCGCTAATCGTCCATATGCTGCATGGGCTGCGCCAATTCTCTTATCCACATCCTGCTCACAGGGACAGCTCACAGAAATGGTACTGCCCAGGTACGAGAAGTGGTCTACCTGTTCTAATGGCAAATTTGAGATGGAGATATTGAACTGAGGAAGAGGTGTGCCTGGTGAAGGTTGTGCCAAGACTTTAGTCTTATTGACATTTATAGTAAGACCAAAGCGATCACATGCACTTTTGTAACAATTAACTGACTCTTGCAGCTCTTCTGGTGTGAGAGTTGGCGACGCAGCATCATCTGCATACAACATGTTAGTAACCTTAGTAACCTGAGTTTTCCTCAAGGAGCGGAGACGAGTTAGGTTGAAAAGCCCTCCATCCAAAGGATACTTGACCTCAACACCTGGGATGTTTGTGGGTGAATCTTATAGCATTGCAGCCAAGTACAGCGCGAAAAGCGTTGGAGCCAGTACACATCCTTGTTTCAGTCCATGGGTAATAGGAAATTCATCGTACATCTTATTCTGATGGCAAACCTGACCTGTCATGCCATCATGGAGAGCCTTGATTAGATCTAGAAAACGCTGAGGGCAACCAAACCGCTTCAGCACCGCCCACATGGCTGGTCTTGGAACCGAATCAAATGCCTTTTCCAAGTCATAAAAGACTAAGAAGAGTGGCTTCTGTTGTTCTCTACATTTTTCTTGTAGCTGTCTCACACAGAAAATTAAGTCAATTGTGCTTCTGGAAGCTCCAAAGCCGCATTGTGACTCTGGGAGGATCTTCTCAGAGATAACCTTGAGGCAGTGATATACCACGGTAGTTGCCACAAACACTGCGATCACCCTTTTTAAAGATAGTGACGATAGTGGCATTCTTTAGGTCTCCAGGTACCTTTCTTGATTCCCATATTCTGAGGATAAGGGTGAAAATCCTTGTTTCGAGGGAATGACCTCCTGCTTGAATAACAATAATAATTATAAGAATAAACAAAAATTATGGAAAAAAGTTACAATATTAATTGTTAATAAGGAAACCCTGAAGAATGTCTTCAAAGCCATCTTTAGTAGTAGCTTGACCGATGTACCATCATTCACCCCTCCCCTCCCCCTAAGGTCAGTAACATGGGTCCAGCTAGCCAATATATAAATTTAACTAATTTTGGTCATTCATACAGGTTCCTCACCAGCAAAAACAATTTATGAAATCAAGTCTCAGCATCTATTAATACTGTAATGTAACATTCAGGTCAAATTATTAAATAATTTTCTGTAAAGACTTTTGTGAAATCAATGAGTAATTTATGATGACTTTTTATAATGTAAGCAGGTTTATAATATTGATCTGATATTTTTGTAGTTGCAGGTATCCCATTAGGCATTGGTTGTGTACAGGCCGGATGTTTGATTTAGACGATTGCCCTTGACCTTGAAGCCTGCGGGTGAGCCTACACATACTCACTCTCTCACCCTATCGCTTCACACTTTTCACCACCGATCTGATGTAATGGAATTCCAGACTTGAGCAGACAGTACAGTCCACGTCAAAATATTTTGTGACGCGGAAGTACACGTTACGTAGTTACGTAAAGAACGTCATTATATTTGCCAATGACTGTACTTCAACAGTAGTGTGGAGCAGCTTTGTCAATCATCGGACTGCTTGGGGCAGCTGATAACAACACAGGTACTGTAGTAACTCGCCTCCAGGCTTCCATTAAGATTTTTCACTCGTCTAAAACAAACGTCCGGCCTGTAAGTGTATGTGTTGTGGTGAACACTTTTTTAAATGCACCTGTATTTGTTTGGATAGCATACAAGTTTGAGTGTGAATAAGATCATCTGTAAAATTAATACTTACAACACTTTTCACAACAACAGAGGGTTCAAAAACAAATCTACCCAGTCCATCTTGCACATTGCATCATCTTGGACTCCAAATCTAATCTAGCCTACTTAACATTCTTCGCTCTATTCCTGCATTATGTATAATCAAGCTGATTAAAGGTGACCAACAGCAGTAGCTATGCTCATTAAAAGCACTGCCAAGTTATCTGTGAACTTCCTCATTTTTATCTCCAGGTAAATGCTGGGAAGGTACCATCTTGAAGACCATAGCCGCTCCCTTTCAATTCCTCCCCAGTTTCATTCACCTTCATCTCCCATGAGGCTGAAGTCAGACAGAGCATCCTGCCATAAAAACCCACCATCACACACAAATTCATCACATCTCATGCCCGACCCCATTGAAACAAGAATAATAAGCGGTAGAAAAACACACAGTTGATTAAGGTCGCTTCGTTGCTGTATCTTATTTTTGCATTAGAAAATTGAAATGCCATGGTGTTCAAAACCAGTATAGACGTTTTTGAAATAGAGAGGACGTATTTAAGAAGAAGATGAAGAATATGAAGAAGAAGTATAAATCTTAGATTTATGATTAATTAAATGTACATTTATTTTATTATTTATTTTTGATACTGAATACTATAATCTTCCTCTGTGCATTTTCATTCTTTCAAACGTTGGAACTCTGTTGTTGGTGTATTTCTTGGAATACACGTTTAGTTAGAGTTAGCAGTCGCTGCTCTTTGCTTTCTCTTTCATTAGTTTCTTTTATCTCCCTTCGCAGACACCAACAGGGACCCTTCCTGTATTCCAGTTTCTTTGAATATGTTTTGATTTTTTGTCTAAGTTTGTTTCAGTTGCGTATTCCTTTTTATTTGTGGGCGGCGATCCACGCGGCAACCTGTCGAAGTTTGATCCAGCAATTTCAAGAATGTTTCGAAACCACTCAATCAGAGGTCGTCGTCATCTACCTCCTAGAAGACTTTATTCCATGAATTAACTTATATTATGTAGAGTGTTTTATTTTTCAAATGTTACCCATTCTGGTTTTATTCTCTTTGTTTTCCCCTCCCTCCCCACTTGTTCATTCTCTCTGTGTACAAATTTCCCGATCACTTCTCGTCTGGACGTTTGAGTAATAAGTTTGGTCCTCTCAAGGAGGCTCATCTCCTTAACACATGAGGTGATTCAAATCGACGCCATGTCTGATTTTTGTGTCTAACGGCTGCAAGGATACGCCAACCTTCAATTCATCATGGCAAGATAAGTAACTACCTACATTGATTTTAACCATTTTTAAAGGGTTTTAATCTGAATCAAGAAAGCTTTAATGGATTTTATAGACAGTATTTTGATTGTCGCAACATTGCTCAAAACTGCCCCCGTGGGAACTGTAATTCTTAGCCAACTAGGCTCGCCATGAAATCTAGCATTTCTTGTACTAAATAAGGGAATACCTTCCCTGCTATGAGGGACTTTAGTCAAACTTATAGCTGTCTAAAACTTAACTTTTTTCCTCTGTGGGATTTCTACTGCCTCATTCAACTGTCATCTTATCTCTGGAAATTTCCATTCGAAATAGACTCTAAACCGTGAAGAACTATACTCAACACCGTCAAAATTACTGTCAACTTTAAGTTAAATGGTACTGTTAATTTCAACCTAAAACCCTATAACGCCGGAAACATATTCAAGTTCAACTCAGTGCATCTCCACAAAACTGCATTAGTGACAATTTACAATCATTCAACGAACTTAAGTGCTACAAACAGTGCCCGTTTAACGATCTTCCACGCCGCGAAATCTTTGAGAGTAATAAAATTGGCCAGGACTCTAATCCCATATTCCATATTTCCAATACTCCTAATTCCCTTTACTAACAATTTAGGGTATGTTTAAACTAGTTTTTTGTCCAATTCAATAAGGCCTCGCCTATAATTAGGCGCTCACCCATTTTTGCTAAACTTAACATATTTTATTCATTCTGTAAAAATATATGTGGTTATAAACCCACAATTTAATACGCATTTTTTCCTGTTACTTCCAGGAAGTTAAAGTTTTCTAATAATTGTTTAACACTTATCTAATTTGTGTAATCCAGGCTTCACAAATGGTGACCTGTCCTATTAAAATTCAGCATCTCTTAATGTCCGCATAATTACCTTTGGTTATAATCCACTTGTTAATCTCTTTTTTCTTATCCTGCTGTGCCCAGGAATTTATAATCTTTTCGCTTGCTACTAAGGCATTCTAAAAGCATTTGTTTAAATATTGGTATTCTACCTAACCAACAAAGAGGTATTAAGACGAGTGGGAGAGGAGAGATGTTTCTGGCGACTGCTAATGAAGAGAAGAGATAGGTTGGTAGGACACATACTAAGACACCCAGGAATAGCAAGCTTAGTTATGGAAGGAAGGGTCGAGGACAAAAACTGTAGGGGTAGACCAAGGTTAGAATATGTTAAACAGATTGCTTCCGATGTAGGGTGTCGGAGCTATGTAGAGATGAAACGATTAGCTCAGGACAGGGAGGCATGGAGAGCTGCATCAAACCAGTCAAAAGACTGAAGACTCAAACAACAACCTAACCAACTTAACGAAATATTAAACCAAATTGTAAGTCCTTTATTATTATCATTATAGGCTTTAAACTTTTTAATTGTATGCACAGTTCGAAAAAAAAAAATCCTTGTGAGGTTTTTAGTGCTTGCAATAGGTCGGACACCTCTAATTGTTCTAAAACAAAAAATTTGTTCTTTAGCTCAAAATAGATCTGAGATATAAATTGTTATTACTGTTCAACTTAATCACTTTGTTAAATAAATTCTTTATTATTTGTTTTCTACTTCTATTGTTAGAAGAGCTGTTAGGTAGGACCTTTCCTTCCCTATTTTTTTTTCTCTTGAATTAATTCAACATTTAAAGAAATGAACAAAATCATCGAATGATAAGTTTGCGCTTAGACCAAAACTTTTATTAACATCATTTAAAAAGTTTCTTTTAGCTATCATAGCTAAGTCTAGTAAATTATTAAGGCAAGTATAGCTCGCTTTGCCAGCTTCCTACTTGTAGAGATTTTCGCTCTGGCTTATGATTTACTGTTTAGAATTTTGGTTTTGTTCAAGTTAGGTTCGAGTATTTCATCCTTTCTAAACTTTTAGTCGGCACCCTGCTGGGTAAGAGTTTAGCCTTCTTTAAACACAACAATTGGTTCTCTCTCTCGATTTCTACTACTAATAATAAAAACTTTATAAAGAGCCCAAAAGGTGCTTTATCTCTGCCCACTCAGGGGGCATTCGACTTTCCTGTTGGGGATCCGACAGTGTCGGGTAATAAAAATATTCCGGCTAATTTAAAATTTTCTAGCATTTCAGATTGCTCCAGGAAAAATCTCACCCATTTGAAGGGAAAGTACATAAATCATTTTCATCTGGCATACCTTTGTTCGCCAGTGCACTACATCCCTACAATATACCCAAATTAATGCTCGGGAGGGAAAGAGCACTTAGTGATAGCTTGCCGGTAACCTCAGCTCGCGCTGCTCTCTCCGTTATCCGTGCTTGGGCTCCCACCTATTCAGGTTGCTTCCGCAGGTTTAGCGCAGTATATCTATTTTTTCTCACTACCTTATCACTTTATTTTGACTTGGATTCTCTTCCTCTCTGCCTGAGATCGTTTCCACTCCTAAACCCTTCTCCTTTTCTTTTCAAATCATCTTCCCTCAGGTAGTGTCTGAGCTCAGGCTTAACCTACCAGTTGTAGCTCAAAATATTTATAAATACTGTACTAGAATATTACACTTCCCATGGAGCATTAACAGGGAGCATGGTAAAAGCAGATGACTTACCTGAAACACAACAACAAATGCGAGTCGAGCTGCCAAGATGTGCCAGTAGATTGGAGGTCTCTTGTATTTCAACTCAGGAGGCATTGTGTAGTTGTATCTATATTCAGCATACCTGAAAAATAAGTTCAAATACATTATAGCTAAATGTAATATAACCTTAGTCATTACACGAGGGTAGATTTTGGCATAATCTGCATGCTTTTGTCTCTTAAATAAAAATTGTATGCTATTTTTATTTGAATGAAATCAAAGGTAGCTACTTGTAATCAAAAGAAAACATTTGATTGTACTTATACAGTATATACAATAAATTCTTGATTATCCATGTTAATGCGGACTTGAGAACTTATGGATAACTGAAAAACAAACATAACCATAACTGAATATTACATTTTAATTTACTGTACGTATTACATTGTTGAAAGCAACTACATTTTCTCCTATACTGGCTTGCTAGGCCTAACGTACTACAGGATTTTCTGTCGGGGTTTTCTCCCTTAGCCTTTAGCAGTCCCCTGCCATATCTACTACTGTCGGCACAAATTATGTGCACCGAGTTTGGAGATAAATAGCAACACAACCGAAAGGCCTACAGTAAAACAAGTAACATCACCTTCTTCCTTGTTTATTTCTGCGTTGATTGATGATAAAGGCATTTTTTAGAAGCTTATTTTAATATCCTTTATGGCAAGTATAACGTAAAAAGTATCTTTTTTTTTGCGGGGTTTGTGCGAAGTGTCGACTTTAGAGATTCACAAATCTTAACTCAGTTGTGCTACAGCACCCAAATTTGGATATGTGTTAGTCAGATATGTTTTCTGTCCATATGTGAAGTTTCAACATTTGATCTCCAACACAAACAACGAAAGAATCAATTATGTGAAAGGCTCGTATTTAAAAACTGGACTCCCTTAGAAGTTCGCTCTTGGGTGCATTGTAATCCACATATCATAAGCGTTTGCTGTATGTAACTATCCGTGATGTAAATAAATGGGTTTTGATTATATGGATTTATATTTATTATGATTTTGGTTAGTGTTGTTGGCAAGCGAGGTCCGCTGGAAAGTTCGTGCTGTGTTGCCGCGTTAGCTTGCTCTGAACCGCCAATGTCGCCGACTGTTCAGCACTTCATTCACTCTGCTTCGTCATGCAGTAATTCTTTTGGAATGTAGTACTGTACCTACACTTATGAAAAATGAAAATCCACAGCCTGCTTCCAGTCTCCGACCGGGTCAGGAATGGAATGAATGAAGCCCCCATCTAGCGGCGAGGATATTGACTGTGCCGGCTGCCGAGGCCTGACGCTCTCCTCTGGGGCAATGATTAAATGAATGGCAGATGAAATGAAATGATAGTGGAGAGTGTTGCTGGAATGAAATTTTGACAGGGAAAACCGGAGCACCTGGAGAAAAACCTGTTTGCCTCTGTTTTGTCCAGCACAGATCTCACATGGAGTGACCGGGATTTGAACCATGGACCCAGCGGTGAGAGGCCGGCGTGCTGCCGCCTAAGCCACGGAGGCTTCCTACACTTATATTAAGTAGATGAAATAATTGTACTGAGCCACCTGTAGGAAGTTTTGTGAAATGGTGTCTGGCAGTATACCTTTTCAGTTGGTCTTTGTGTTCCATGGATTTTAGTGGTGGAGAGTCATTTAAAATGTTAGTTTGGTATACTGTACATTAATTACTATTAAGTTGAATCTCGGCGGTAATAAAATAAAATAAAAACAGAGAAAGCCAGTCCAAGGAACATGACGTGACAATAAATAAATTAATTAATTAATACATAAATAAATAAAATATTGATAAAAATTAAGAATTACTAATTAATTGACAAGTTTCCCATTTTCAACTCCAGGGAAATGCTGGGACATTACCTTCTGACAGACCACGACCGCTTCCTTCCACATCCTTACCCAGTTACATTCATCTTCATTCATTTCAGCTCTATCTAACCTCCTTGACATTCATAGCGCTCCAAGGAGCATTAAATTCGACTCGCAAGCTGCCCTCTGGGTGTCAATTAACAAAGCTTGCACCCGGCACCCGAGGCCACATGATATTATTATTATTTCAGCTCTCATTAACTCCTCTCATGAGTTTGGCGTCAGGAAAGGCATCTGGCCGTAAAAACCATCCGCCACACAATAACCCCGACCCCGTTGGAAACGGGAATAATAAGGGGTAGACATGCATACACTAATTAATTCACAAGTTCGTAACAAAATCAATAAGAAAAGGAAATTATATGTTATTATATTGTAGCATGTCTGTTCATAACACAATTATTTTATTAGTGTTTAGTAAAGGAAGCAATTTAATTCAAACAAACTCTGAATATTTAGCTAGACAAAATTAAACAATAAAATAAATAAATAAATTATAACAAAGACATAATTTGTCATCCTTGGATGAGTGGCCTTGAATAACGTAAGGATCGCATTCTTCGCCAGTGTCAACATCCACTGTTCAGCTCTGCCCTTAAGATGTGTCAGAGGAAGTATTTTACACACATCAGTGAGTCACTGTTTATCTTAGTATCTCTGGCATTGTCTTAATATGTAGTTTCCAGTTTCACTCAGGATATTGCGGAATAGATACCTTCACAATGCCTCCCAGAACCCCGTTTACGGAGTGCGAGATTACTATGATTTTGAGTGCTATTTGTTTCTTCAAGTTAGAGGGGGAGAAAATTGGCGATAAGCGATATCCGGTGCTCCAGTGAGTCGCTGATTGTCTTTAAAGGTGAATGCTGAGAATGTGAGGGATGAAACTCCTGAACTGGCCAAGAGGAAAAGACGAAATACATTTAACTTGAACATGCTCGGTGCCGAGACAGCGCTAACCAGGCAGTGAATGCGGCAACACAGCACGAACTTTCCAGCGGACCTCACTTGCCAACAACACTAACCAAAATCATAATAAATAGCAATCCATATAAACTAAACCCATTTTTTTACATCATGGATAGTTATATACCGCATACGCTTATTATATGTGGATTACAACGGACCCAAGAACAAACTTCTGCGGGAGACCAGTTTCGAAATACGTGCCTTTCACATAATTGATTGTTTTGTTGTTTGTGTTGGAGATCAAATTTTGAAACTTCACATATAGGCCAGTCAAAAGTGACAATAAATTCGCAAAACATTATGTATCTCTGATTTTTTAGTATGTTGTTTGGACCCATTAGGGCTATGTATACCCAAGTTTGCAACTCTCAAAAAGTTGTGGAAAAATTTTTACACACCAAAATCCACGAAATATTTGGTCTTTTATCAGATTCTGCTCTATATCTCCTAATCCATGCATTCTTCGTCGAAAGCTATTCTATACATTTGTTAAGAACATAAAATGATTGACAAATTAAGCCCAACCGGAGCTCTGTAGATCAATTGGTTACCGAATTACAACACTTTGAAAATAGACCAGTTTTTCCGAAAATTGAAAATTTTAGATTTAGACCATTTTTGGACCGAAACTGCGTCGAAACCATTGATCCTACGAGTAGAACTTGCAGAATATAATTTGTAGGCCTTTTAATTTGCTTTAAATTAAGCGCAGAGCGGGGTCTGTAAGCCTCGTAGTTCTCTCCAAATCTCAAAACAACCCATATAAGGTAAAATCGCTTTTTTCCAGAAATGTTCCATAACATTTCCTATCCTTTGTTTTTTGTTTTGGTAACGAAAAAGAAGGCATGTAATCATTTAAACAAACTGTGAAATGTATTTTAATATAATAATAATAATAATAATACAGTATATATAATATAATAAAATAATAATAAACTAAACATACGAAATCAAAAGTACAGTAAGTTAATCAATCAGTCAATCAAATTAGACACATAGTCAAACTCGTCGCCTTATTTTTATGGCCCTGGGCCGTCACTTTCGTTGCTCTCTTCAATAGGTAGGTACTCCAGTATTGGTGGATCATGAAGGTTATCTTGAGGCTCGTCATCGTCGTCCTCTTCAATGATGATAAGGGCAGAGTTCTGGCATGTTTCCCCAGAGCAGGTAGCACACATCACAGAACATCTGAGCCCTGCTTTCAGGCAAGTGCAGCCACCTCTTCACCCCTTCTTGCATTTGCAAGAGAGGAGTTTTAGGAGCTCTGCGGGGGCAGGAGTTTGCCAACTGGTAATGGGGATGAGTCCAGTCGAGGTCAATTCCTTACCCCAGTCGGTGGCCTCTTTCTCCACCCCCAACCACTTTTGCACTTGGTGGGATGTGCGGTAGTGGTGATACGACGCAGCCTCCGTGGCTGGGGGCAAACGGGCCAGAAAAACGCCCTTGAAAAACTTGAAGAAGGACAAGGGCGCTTTTGAATTTGGCAGTTACACTTTGTACATTTTCATCGTCTTCTGCAAACATTATTTGTGACCTTACAGTGCCAAGTAAAAGCCTCTCTGTCTCACGGGAGGTCATTGCTGCACTGAAAAAAGGAATATGAATTACAAATTATTTTTAAAAGTATAATTAATTAATTAACTAAATTTAAAAAAATTCATGAAATTGGCCCCTCCCCGGACCGCGAGGCCCGAGGCAGTCGCCCTCCCCTAGATTCATAACACGTTTTGCATGTTTATGCAACAAAACGTGGTTAGGTACATTTCTGGAAAAATGCGATTTTTTTCTTATATGGGTTGTTTTGAGATTTGGAGAGAACTACGAGGCACACAGATACCGCTCAGTGCTTAATTTAAAGCTAATTAAATGGCCTACACATTATATTCTGCAAGTTCTACTCGTAGGATCAACGGTTTCGGCACAGTTTCTGTAAAAAGAAGGTCTAAAACTAAAATGTTCAGTTCTTGGAAAACTTGGCCTATTTTCAAAGTGCCGTAATGCAGTAACCAATTGACCTACAGCGCTCCGCTTGGGCATAAATTGCCACACATTTAATGCTCTTAACAAACATATAGAATAGCTTGCGACGAAGAATGCATGGATTAGGAGATACAGAGCAGAATCTGAAACGAGTCCGAAAATTTCGCGGTTTTTGATGTGTAAAAATGTTTCCACAACTTTTTGAGAGTTGCAAACTTGGGTATACATAGCCCTAATGGATCCAAACAACATACTAAAAAATCAAAGATACATCATGTTTTGCGAATTTAGCCATTTTTTGTGTCGCTTTTGACTGGCCTAATATAGACAGAAAACATATCTGACTAACACATATCCAAATTTGGGTGCTGTAGCACAACTGAGTTAAGAGTTGAGAACCTCTAAATTCAACACTTCACATGAGCCCCGCAAAAAAAAAATGTACTTTTTACGTTGTACTTACCATAAAAGATATTAAAATAAGTTTCTAAAAATTACCTTTGTCATCAATCAACACAGAAATAAACAAGGAAAAAGGTGATGTTACTTGTTTTACTGTAGGCCTTTCGGTTGTGTTGCTATTTATCTCCAAACTCGGGTGCACATAATTTCTGCGCCAGCAGTAGGCTGTAAATGATAGATCTATGTCACACTTCCTTCATAAGAGTTCCATCACACCCCCAAAAGGATAACTCATCCACCCTAAGCTATTGGTTATCCCTTTGGTTGACAGGTTTGGTACTGGCCACCCAACCCTCAGTTGTACTCGTATTAATCCCCAAGTACAGGGCTGCCCCTTCCGTCATCTCCGCCATACCGAAGGTCACCTCCTCCTCCTTTGATGTAGCAAATGAGGACGCTACTCTGGGATACGAAAGTTCCAAGAAAGGTAAAGTTGACACTCTTCAAGAGTTACTCCACACCAATATTGCCCTAAGGCATAGAAACATCTTCCTCACCGCAAGAGACATGTCAAGAATACAGGCATCGGAGATGAAGCTTCTGAGGTCCACTATCCAAAGGACCAAATTGGACAAGATAAGAAACGAGAAGGTAAGGAGAGAGGCTGGGGTCACAACATCAGTTCTACAAAGGATCAGAACATCTTGACTACGGTGGTTTGGACATGTAGAGAGGATGGAACCATCAAGAATAGGAGTAAACTTAGAAAGGGAGGTGGAAGGAAGGCGACCTGTGGGACGACCTAGAACCCGTTGGATGGACATTACACTTGTGGGAAGAACACTTTAAGACATCATGGAGAGCAAAGTGTTTATGAACAGAATGGAATGAAGGTGGCTTATCAACAGCACCCGGGAAACTGGAACTGATGACGATCACGAATTTACTGTACTGTATATACGGTACATTAATACACCCCACGTATCTTTTCATAAATTGGAAGTAAATACTTGGGGTGTGGACATTACCGTATTTATGTCAAAGTTGGTGCCGTGCTCCTCCCCTCTGAATGTCGATGGAGTCATATGTCTGCCACACACGGTATACTGAATTCGTATACAGTATTGATAATCATGATGGATCCGTATTGACACAATAATCAGTCAAGTTTAAATGTTAACTGGGTGCAGCTTCTCTACAAAGAACCGACGAGTTATGTTCAAGCTGCTGCAGGAGCAACCAATGATTTCAACATCATGGTAGGGGACCACCAGGGCTCTGCCTTGTCGCCTCTGCTGTTCATTCTTGTCATGGATACTGTCACATCAGACCTGTACAAGCCGATCTCATGGACGCTTCTGTATGCTGATGATGTCATGTTAGCTGCAAACAGCAAACTTGAACTCCAGCACCAAACACCAATGTGGAGTGACCAATTAGCTGAATATGGCCTGCGACTGAATAAAAGGAAGACGGAGTATATGACTTTAGATCCCCAAGAAGTTGGGACCATCAGCGTTGACGGAGAAGATCTCCCTCGTGTAACAAAATTCAAATATCTTGGATCCACCTTAAATCCAAGATCTACCGCACTTTTATCCGTCCAGTCGCACTCTATGGTACCGAGTGTTGGCCCACTACAAAAGAGGTGGAACGTCGGCTAAGCGTCATGGAGACAAGGATGCTTAGGTGGACAGGCGGCGTCACTAGAATGGATCATGCTACCAATGTTGATATACGGAAACGTTTCGGAGTGGCGCCGATCCATCAGAAAATGCGGGAAGGCCGTTGACGCTAGTTTGGCCATGTGCTGCGTGCAGAAGAAGACCAATAGCTAAGTCAGCATATAACCTGGAAGTCACGGGAAAGAGGCCCAAGGGACGACCAAGGCAGAGGTGGGTTGATACGATCCATAATGACCTGAAGACTGCACATCTACATCCAGATATGGCTCAAGACCGAAAGAAATGGAGACAACGAATCCTCACAGCAGACCCTGCCACCAGGCGGGACAAATGCTAGGAGGAAGAAGAAGAAGAAGAATCAGTCAAGTTTAAAAGTAGGCTATTTAAAACCTGTTTCTGTCTAGTCAATACTATAATAAATGGTTTGTTACCACACAATTCTTCAGTAAATGTTTCGAGGCTTCACAATTTAAGAAGAAGGCTTTCATCAGCCTATATTAATCTTGTTGACCCGTCAAACTGAGGCATTGAATAAAAACCTTGTGAAATGTGAAGTGGATGGTGACATAATAAAAACATGCACAACTTTTACCCGCATCCGCACGTTTGTTTTCTGAATCCGCTGACATTACAATGAAATGAAAATCCACAGCCTTCTTCCAGTCTCCGACCGGGTCAGGAATGGAATGAATGAAGCCCCCATCTAGCGGCGAGGATATGAACATTACAGTAATATTTTTAATTTATTAGATAGACCATAAAGTATGAAAGCAACACATTTAGACATTTGAGGAGAAATTCGTTCCCCTAGGCTTTGTGTGAATCACAATACAATGTTGTCCCTCTGAGTAATGGCATGTGAAACAGCGGATGTCTAATTATAGCACTTACTTACTGTCGACCAAAGTATTGTGTGTTCTTAGCCGTGTTGTAATCCTTATACATCGAAAAGTTATGCTGTATGACTGTGAAATACGTAAATTAATTCACTTATTTTATATCAGTTTGTATTCGTAGGGGGAAATAAGACATGGTTCACCAGCCATCCGCTCCGGGGAAAGCTGCACAGCGTTGCCGAAATGGAGCCCATCACGCATCATGATGAGCCTAAAAACCGTAAACGTAAAATAGAACGACGAAAATGATGATGTTATTGGATTTTATGTAGGTCTATTGGTTACTTCACAAACAACCTTCAAACTCGAGTGCACATAATACTTTGGTCGACAGTAGTCGTCGGATATACCTTCGCACGCAAGCACAGGTATGAAGGATTTTTCTTTTGGCATAAATCAACACTAATTGAGGGCATTTCCGTGACTGGCTTCTCTCACTTCTCTATTATTCTCATACAATCCAAACTAAAGCAAATAGGGAAATAACAAACGTGAAAGAGGCCAATCTTAGAAAAAACTAAAATTATTTTAAAAAATCCAGTTCAACATTGTATTCTAAAAACAATCCACAAATTTACTCTAAACATTATCTAGCTTATCCTCGATCCGCATAGCCATGCAAACTATATCCGCTTGGCAAAAATTTTTGCGGATATCCACATCAGCGCAGGGCTTTACCTATAACTTTGGGACACAAGAGAAGAAGGCAAACATTTTTAGTGTAGAGTCAAAAGTGGTTTTAGGACAAAAGACAGATAAGGTTACTAATTTCAAATGAATGCACCTCACCTGCACTCAGAGATGTTCATGGATGGATTTTCAGGCACAGCCCTCTTATCGAAGTCACTGGTGTTAAAATATGCTAGCGTGTGTTCCAAATACCCAACATCGGTATGGTCCTTGGAGACTGTCATCATATACACCAACCTTGGGATGAACTGAGATGAGAAAGCAATGATGAAAGCCTGAAAGGAAGTGAAACATTCTCAAAAGCAATACAAATCTACATAAGAAAACACAACATGCTGGACTTACAAATAAGCAATTAGTGTTCACCTTATATTTTCATATATAGATTTATGTAACCTTAACATGCTTCTTTTTTTTCTTCTGTGTTAGTCTTATGTGTTTTTACTTTACTCATCCTTTATTACACGTCTAACGAGTCTCTGCTGTTCCGATGTTAGTGTGCTGTCAACTGTTCACATCTTTTTGATGTGTAACATCTTTCCACTCGGTTGCTGGATATTTTTGTGGGAGTGATTTTGAAAAATGGGACGGAAGAGTAAGACGCACTGCCAGCTGGATCGTATACCTCCTGGACATTCATCAACACACAAAAATCTTTTTTATTTACACACTAATAATACATAACAATTCCAAGACTCTTTCTTTTCTTCACTGCCTTCTTGATACTCTGCCCCTAATCATATCAATATGACTCATTTTAACAGAATCCATATGAAATTACGTATTGGTCTGTGTATCAAGAGGTCCGGGAACTGGGCAAGCCTTTCATGATCTACTGCTGTGTACATTGCACTTACTCGCAAGTTGGCCTATTTATAAGGAATTTAAGGTTATGAGCCGTGTCCCATCTATTTATCTAGTTGATCCATACTGTATTCTTTATTTAGGCTAGTGCTGGTGGAAGCTACAGGCCGGACATTTGTTTTAGACGATTGCCCTTGACCTTGAAGCCTGCCGGTGAGCCTACACACACTCACTCTCTCACCCTATCGCTTCACACTTGTCACCACCGATCTGATGTAATGGAATTCCAGACTTAGCAGACAGTACAGTCCACGCCGTAGTATTGTGTGACGCAGAAGTACAAGTTAGATAGTTACGAACAGAACACCATTATATTTGCCAATGACTGTACTTCAGGAGTAGTGTGAAAGAGCGTTGTCAATCATCGGACCGCTTGAGGCAGGTGATAACAACACAGGAACTGTAGTAACTCGCCTCCAGGCTTCCATTAGGATTTTTCACTCGTCTAAAACAAACGTCCGGCCTGTACAAATCATCTAATAAAATTAGTTCCGTATTATAAACTACAATATCTGTAAAACACTCCCTTTTACAATAGATTAATATTTGTGCCAATAATCAGGGTGTCTACTGTAAGGATGAAGTAAAAATTAGTTACTTTTTAGCTACCTTTTAGTTAATTTTAGTTACCTTTGAATTCAAGATATGTCTGCGGACTGCAAGCAAAGGGGCTCATCACGCGGTGAAGATAAACAACACTGGACTGTGTTTAAAGCGGTAAACACAATTCGCTTAGGGTGTTATAAAAATGTTAAAAATAATAAATAAATACTGATATTTATTATCAAATTAGTTGTTTCAGCTAATAAGTCGTCTTGTGCACAAGGCATTTTTATAATTACCAAGAGGTTGCTCTGCTCTTGACCGTTTGGCGAGATTTTCTTTGTTCCCGCGGTAGATCAAGAAGGAATTTATGGGACGTTACGTGATTGTAACCGAATTCTGTCTTCGCAGTCAAGTATGGAGAAACATCCAGATGTTACGTCATTTCGCTCATATTGGCCCGTATTGACGCAAATTGAATACAGTAAAGTTACTATTTATTCCGCCCTATTCAATACAATTCACAACTTTGTTCATATAAAATTATGATACATGTTTCGAGACACTATGGTCCCTTCTTCAGTCCTTGTAGTGACTTGATTTAAACTTTAGAAAACATCATAAGACATCGATAACTTGGATTTAATAATCTTTAAAATTCTAAAAGTAATAAAAAACACAGGATTCACTAAGGTATATGCCTGTGCGTGCTCAAATTCATTTTTAGCTGTTTTTCGTTGATATGCTTTTAAATGTTTAGGTACTACTCTGTTGTTCCTACATTTCTTCATAAATTCGATATCTTTGATGATGTTTAAAAGTTTCAGTCTGAGATCTTTATATTTATATCGTGACCTTTTGGCTTGGCTTGCCATTGGATTCGTCATTTCGCTCATATTGGCCCGTATTGACGCAAATTGAATACAGTAAAGTTACTATTTATTCCGCCCTATTCAATACAATTCACAACTTTGTTCATATAAAAGGGACCATAGTGTCTCGAAACATGTATCATAATTTTATATGAACAAAGTTGTGAATTGTATTGAATAGGGCGGAATAAATAGTAACTTTACTGTATTCAACTTTACTGTATCCAGATGTTACACGATCGGCACTGGTCTCACCAGTTTGTCAAGATTCCCGTAGTTTTCACGATAGAACACTGATAAATATTGCGAGGTAGGGCATGAGAATATATAGTATTATTACACAATAGGTGCCACTTGCTGTCCGTTTGACTAGAATCCAGTTGTCCTCGTCATTGAATGCGGAGAAATATCGTGATGTATCGCAATCGCTGCCGCTCTCGGCCGTTTTACGAGATTCAAGTTGTCCTCGCGATAGTATGCAATCCGCGCCGTACCCGGCCGTTGAACGATTGTCTATCTGTCCTGACAGAATGATGGAGGCAAGCTCAAGGTTGGGCATGGTTAAAATTCACGAGTAGTTATGGACATGTTGTATGGCCGGCGCTGTAATTCCCGCTGTCCATATGCTGTGGTTGGGAGGGTGGATCACGAGGAGAAATTAGTATCGCGATGCTACGTAGGCTGTCATTTCCAAGTGGGTTGATGCACTCTCGCTCCTCGTACGCTTTTAAGTATATGGTCATGGGAAAAGTAGGGAGTAGGTTTCGGAATGTTTCGTGTTTGGTGCCCAATCACCTTTGACGGGATTCCGGCAGTCCTCGTGGTCACAAGTTCACGTTAGGGGGCGGGTTTTATGATTTTACGCAACTGACATCGATCTCGGTCCATCTGACGAGATTCCCGCAGGCAAGTCGTGCGGTTAGCCGGCCATCTGGAGGATGAATGTTCAAAGTAGGTAACAAATATTAAGAATTATTCTTAGAGGATTGCACGAATAATGCCACAACAGGACACCTTCTCTTTCGAATGCGAATCACGAATTATAAAAGTTTTCGAAATAACCGGTTAGATTATATATCCGATGGAGCCAAAGTTCGAAGGAAATATTGGCATATAACGGAATTTCGAATTAACCATACTGGATGTCGCAAATTTACGAGACAGATTTTTAAAATAAGTTATAGCCTACGTATTTCAAAGCTTTTTCGTAATTCTTTTTTGAGACGGTAACATTTCGCAAGATTACGACATTGAATTATTTCACGTTATTTCTGGACTTCAATTAGCCATAGTCTCCAAATTTTGAGGTCAATAACAGAAATGGGAGGTTTCTGTTGGGTTTCGAACGTTTTCGCGAATAAAAGTCTCGCGAAAAGTCAGGTTTCCTAATAATACAGAAAAATATTTCACACAAAACTAAAAAGTCTTCTTGATGCCGAAAATATACGCTGAACGATGTATACTCAGTATGCATTACCTCAAGGTCGGGCACGAGAAAATATAGCTTACGCAATCGGCGCCGCTTGCGTGAAACTCGCTCCATAGCAATCTCTGAGCCTAGAGGCGCGAGTTAAAAAGATTCAATCCACCTTCAGAAAATTTTCGTTACCCGTATGTAAAATTCGTTACTTTCGTTACACATTTGTAAAATTCGTTACTTTTTCGTTACTTTCGTAACCGGTTGACACCCTGATAATATTATAAAATACCGGTGTATCAACAATTTCACGAGAGGTTTCTTCTATGTCAGATGTTACACACCATATGCGACTACTGTAAGGCTCGTAATGTTATTTAATTTTTTTTATTTATGAATGCAATGATTAATATTTGTAATATTTAAAATTTTAAAAACAAGGTTTCTGCCTAGTCAATACATATTAATCAAATGATTGTACAGTACAACCTGTCACATCCGGACCTGTGATATCCGAACCCTCCCATATCCGGGCACATCTCCGAATGAATTTTTAAGTCGTAGTTGAGAGCGAGGATACATTAGTGTGCTAGCCAAGGAGGACGAGTGAAAGTTGCAGCGCTGGAAGGCTGTGTGCGTGCTTGACCGCGACTCGGTCAACGACATCTTCCCGGAAACTCATCCCTTTGTGTGAATTAGCGATATTCCATTCACGGCTTCTGCCTGCCTGCCTGCCACCAACGTCAACACGAGGCTGCCTCTCTTTCGACCCTTCAGTCTGTGCGTGAGTCTTGAAGCGACAGTTTGTTTTGCGAGTGTGTTTCTGTTGTTACTGTTATTGTTTATTGTTGCTATCGTTATTGTTATCTTTTAACCTTGTTTTTTTTTTGCTAAAATGTCAGAAAAAAGGAAAAAACTCTTGTTAGGATGTACAGTGCGTGAAGCAACCGTTAAAAACATTAAAATTAATCAACAACAAACTCGAGAATTATTTCTGGTCACCTAGTTATTTGTAAAAATAGCCTTGTGATATCCGGATTTTTCCATATCCGGATCAGCCGGTCGCCACATTAGTCCGGATATGACAGGTTATTTGTTGCATGTACCATATATTTAACGTGTGTTAATACAACCATTTGATTGTATATATTGACTAGGCGGAAACTTTGTTTTTAAATTTTAAATATTTAAAATTTTAACCATTACTGTTTACATCTGTCTATCAGAAAGTCAGGGCGAGTGTGAGGCAAGAGGAAAGGCACGTATACTCTGCATAAAGCATTATTGACACTAGGACACTGCTCCTGGAGCTAATAAATAATATAATGCTAACACTACCATGATAATACACTACTCTTCCATTCAGAGTAAGAATGCCTTAAAACTATTCCCTATGAATCTGTGATCAATCGCAAATCTCGTGCCACAATGATTTATCAACATACAGTGCAGACTGTACCGAAATCTCCGGGAAAACAGATTGTGTCACACCGCTGACAACTTGTAGTTCATATATCTACCACCAGCAAGGATTTGTTAGACAGGTATACCTTTATGCTTTCCTCCATTTGTTCAGTTTCAGTATGACTCTCTTCTACATTATCCACTTCAAAACAGTAGAACAAACTGAAGGATACTCCTGATACACAGAAGAACAGTTTGTTGCCCACTCTTCTGATGAGACTGAGAGGTCAAAACAAACTCATTGAGGGCTATGGCACTGAAGAACTATTGACTGGATTGATACTGAGACAGCCCACATTTGAAGACAGCAGTGTGTTTGGCTGTGGAAATTGTTCTTGTCCATTTTGTGTGTTTCTTGACTTTTCCCTTTTATTTCTCCCTCTGCCTATGATTGCATTCATCCTTTTTCTGTATTTCTATCCTCCTTCTAGTGCATTGATTGTTGAGGTTATAACAATCTAGCATCTGACTTCCCTTCCCCCCGATCGAACCCTTGTCTTCTGAAACCAAGGTGAACCTGCCTTGCCACCTGGAAAACAAAGACGATGTACGAGAGTTGGGGAGTAGAAATTACTTCTGGAATTTATAGAGCATAATTTAGGTGTCTCTAATTGAACACGATAAACATTCTGCGCACTCGGGTGTCTTCATAAATGCATATTTGGCCGAGCGCTCCCTACTTATAAAACGGGCCTCACTCATTTGTTGAAACGACTCATGCACCAGCAATTCTAAATTGGTTTGACTAATTCAGAAACCTTTGTAGGAGTGTGCACAACAACTCACTCAAGTTAATTTGATTTATTGCATGCCAACACATTGGTTGAAACGACTCTATTGTAAAATGGATTTACGAATTCAGAAACCTTTGCAGGAGTGTGCCCAACTATTCACCAAAGTTTCATCGCAATTGGATGAATGGTATAAGAATGAATTTGGAACTAAGTGACAACTGGTGGTCTAATTTACATTTTTGTTTTATTGATGGTAGCATGCACTGAACTAAGGCTTTTCGAACTCTTCAACCCCATACCCAGCACCCCAGAGACAGGAGTCTCGTCCTTGAGGCTAAGTTCAGATGCATAATGGGTTTTGTGTACGGTAGTTCTGGGACTTCGGCACGTATGGGAATGGCTACCACTCTGCCATCCTGGGCAAACGGGCAGAGAATGGACATGACAAGTTTTGCTGGAAGACTCATATCCAAAGAGTAGTATTATTTTCTGTCTGTTCTTTTTCCAACTCCAGCCAAGTTCGTGTAGCAATTATCTGCACAGAAGTTAACCTCTTTTTCTGGCGGCTTCGGTGGCGTAATTGGCAGCATGCTGAGCTTCTATGCCCAAGGTCGTGGGTTCAAACTCCACCAAAGTCGTCGGATTTTTTTTAAGAGCGTTAAAAATCCAACAGTATGCCTTCCTTTGGAGGGGAAGTAAAACCGGCGGTCCCATATCATAGATTTATGGCATGTAAAAAAACCTTCCACTAATTCCACTTGTGTGAAGCTAAATTATAGGTTAGATTTGACACTTTTAAGTTCCAACGATCGTCGCCAGGAGCCGACTGCGGTGGCATCTAGTAACCAAGTTCAGAACTAGTTGTCTTTGATAGCAAAAGTAGGAACTACTTAAAAATTGAATCACAGATAACGCACACTAATTCAGTCATCACAATTAACACCGGTTATCAGACAAATTCTACACACACCGAAAGTACACGGGGCTATATGACAGCGTTGTCGCAGCCCCTAAACTGAGGACCAACCAACCTCTCTTTCTGACAACTTCTATATCTCCAAGATGCACAGAGTGTGGTTAGTTATTAGCCCTGAAAGGTTTAAACTCCAGCTGTGCTAAATGCTTTAATTTAGAAAAGAAAAAAAATCCTTTAAAAAGGACTAAAACTAACATTAATTTATTAAAGCAGTATCAGCCATAACAGAAAGATATTTGGATTTTAGCAAGTCACTGATCGTTTAACGTAATTGAAAAGGAACCACAATGTTTCCTATCATAGCCACACGCATGGTTCTTGCATATATATATTTTTTTTTTTTTATCCAGTACACAGAGTTGATGGGCATGCAATTTCCAAATCCCTAAATGGAAGAAAGCTGCTGAAAGAAATGGGGAATTTTGGGTCCTGTTTAAGTTTTCTCAGGACAACAATAATAATCGTATGGGTTTTACGTCTTTTTTTTAACTACTGCGGCTTTTAGAGACGCCGGGGTGCAGGAATTTTCCCCCGAAGGAGAAGGTCCTCTCCAGAGACAAGGGGGGAAAAAACAACGGACTCAGCTCAGTAATCCCTCATGGTCGCCAACTCCTGAGCTCACTAACTGTGATCTCTTCAGATTTTAATGCTACCCAAGGAGGCGTCACTGCTCGAATAACGAGTGTATCAGAAAAGAAAAGAGAAAGGCCAATTAAGGCAGGAAATGAAACAAGAGTTGACCAAGTGAGGTCAACAGGAAATATGAAAGAAAGGATCTTGGCACAAGTAAGTGGAAACAATGCCAGAATCAGCTGGGGTCTTATGATCAGCAACCCATGTTTCACTAGTTGAGAGTCCCAGGGGAGGAACTTACATTGGTGACAACAGACATCCTTGCTATGACATCCATGATTCGGAACCAAACTCCAATGTTCTTCACTCTACTAGGAACAGGTCTTCTATAAAACTTGAGGAACTTCTTGGCATCCAGTCGCATTTCCAGTATGTTGTTTATTAATGCAAACAGCGGGGCAAGAGGAAAAGCTGCCACAAAAATTGTAACAAAACCATACTGCAACACTGAAACAAAGAAATATATTAATTCTCTAAGTGCTCGCAAAACCATATAGATTTGTTATGTGAAACCTCCACTTAGAGTCGTGGAAAAAGGAAAATGGTTAAAGAACTTCTCAATAAGAAGCCTGCGGTGGTATATCTGTTGGCCCACCATAAAGAATGCAAGAATTTAACCATTTCGGTTTATTAAGACGCAATTCCACTGAGGCAACATTAGGCAACACGTAGCATGCTACATGTCGTCTAATGTTTCCCGTTAGTAGACAAGGGACTATGCCACAAACCTTCAAATAATGATGCACTAGCAACTTGTCGCTCAGTATCGCATGCACCTTGTAGCATATTGTTCAGGCCCCAAGGGGCCCTAAGCCCTTAGGACCTTATACCTAAAGAGAGAGATATAGCCATACACCCCTAAACCTGCAGACGGCTATACACATCTGAACACTATCTTTCAACATGATTCCAACTAACACATCTACAATCTGTCCAACATCATACACGTTTTCACCCCATAAAACATCCCCTAGGCTAAAGCACGAGCCTCAACATTACATTTCTACAGACACTAAGCGGGCACAGCAACCACAGCTGTTGACCAATGCTTACAACACATCCATAACAATTAAACTAGGAACTGGCTGCAAAGCAACAACATTAGGCAATGCACAGTCAGCATTCCGGAAAGCTACATAGCATTCCGGAAAGCTACATAAGGTACAGCACCTGGAGAGTGGCCCCCGTTCTTGACGACCATTACTCGACGAGACTCCGTCCAGACGCATCGCATCTCCAGTAAGTGGCTCTCAGAAAACACACACAAGTTGTACTCCTACCTCTCACCACACCTTGATTATTTGTAACAATTGTACATGTACATTTTGTACTCAAACCCTGCAATCAGGGACTTACATTACCCATTTGGGGAACATCAGTAAACAATTAACAGCACTTTAATTCCAGTGTTATCCTTTGTTTATCCACAGCTGTTTTTATCGCCGGCTTCCCAATTCCTCAATTGAACTTGACATAACATTACATCGTTCCGCGCATTGCTGAGTAGGCTAATAGCTCATTGTCAGGCGCTACCACTATCTCTCTCACTCACACCTCAGCTGTTTCACTGCACTAGCAATAAGTAGACAGCGTGTTCCTCGCGGACTCAGCCCGTAGGCGATATCTCTTCCCCAGAGTGCATTCGCTCAAATACTACCCCTGCTAAGTCTTAACCCCTATTTGATCGGCTACGACACCCCCAACGTCATTTCGTTCTTAAAATCCCAGTCTCAACAACACCTCACACTGCCCCTAAATTAGAGGCAACCCTCCAGACATTCACACATCCCGTTCTCACCCCCACAGCAAGGGTGCAGAACAATATGTTTGTAGCATGCGTGTATAATCAATTCAATAGAGGTAACTTCAGTTTACTGCGTCATGTCTTTACAAATGGTTGTGGCGGCTGCATATTTGGTAATCGCTTTGGGTATAAAAAAAAAAAAAAAAAAAAAAACACAACAACAACAACAGCGTAATTTTGGGAAAATGGCTAATTTACACGTGGTGACAATGCTGTGCGAGGAGTAAAACCTAGTTATTTAAAAACTGAGTGATTTAAAATATCACAATATTTAGAAGTTACTTTGAACTTTGGTACCTTCGCATTCCTGTGGCGTCATCTCGAACACCTGTACAATTCATCATCCGAAAGAGAACATGTGCCTCTTTTTGGGGATAATATTAAATTTTCCACACATAGTACATAGTACGTACTTCAATTCAAGGAATAGCTCTTCAATTCTCATTTGTAGTCATTTTTCCATTTATTTCTCCCTCTACCCACACCTGTCAGTCATTGTATTTTTCCTCATTTCGTGTTTCTATCCTTCTATTCTAGCCCTAAGGTCATTTTTTCCCAATTACATGGTTAAGAAGAAAAACAATGACAAAAAGAAAGAGAAGTATATTTCACATACCCATCTCCAAATATTCAGGAAACAGCCCTCGAGGACCCCAGTCAAGCAGCGTGTAGTCCTTGGCCCACTGAGTGCTGCTCACCGCTTTCTCTTCTTCCTTACCCACTCCCGCTTTCACCCGCAGAGTATTGAACCACTTATACAGGAACCTGGAGACCGGAAACAATATAAGGTATTAAAGCAACTGGGATACATACACCCATACACACTGATTGCAGATGGAGAATTTCATTGTGAACCTCAGTAGCTAGCAGAGACATTTCAGAAGCCATTTGAGTATTTGGGTCTGCATTTGATACCTGTATTATTGTGATGGCTATAACAGTTGACAGAACTGTAATTATTAGGGTCTAAGATTGGGGTAGATGACCCAGAACTTGAAATAAGATACCTTCCTGGCATTTATCCGATTCATGTGTGGAAACACCTCAGAGAAAAAAATCACAATGGCTTTTGTCAGACCAGGATTTGAACCTTGAATCTCCAAACACTAACTACTCAATCCAGTTGTGGGCAAGATTTGCAATTTAATAACAATATTAGAAAGTAGAATACGAGCCAAAGTGAAGAGAATTGAGAGAGGAGCAGTATGGATTCAGACCTGGGAGATCAACAGTGGATCTCATATTTTCAGTGAGACAGCTAGGAACACCACTACGAATTAGGAGAGGATCTGTTGATGGCCTTCTTGGACATCGAAAAGGCCTATGATAGTGTGTGTAGGGAGAAGGTTTGGAAAGCAATGGAAAACATGGGAGTGGAAAAAGGGACTGCAGACAGAGTGAAGGAGATGTATTGTGGAAGTGTGAGTTGTGTGAAAGTTGGAGGGGAAAGAACAGACTGGTTCAGACAAATGAGTGGCCTCAAACAGGGTAGTGCACTGTTCTCTTTATTGTGCTTATGGACGAGGTAATGACACGGGTAGCAGGAAAGATAGGAGAAGATAAGATGAAAGCAATGGTGTTTGCAGATGATCTCATGGTCTGGGGAAACGAGGAGGAGGAAATTCAGGAGCAACTGAAGGCTTGGGAAGAAACAGTGGGGGAGTACGGATGGAAGTTCAACATCAGTAAATGTGAGATCCTGTTAACAACCAGGAAAAGGGACAGACCAATAAGTGGGATAACACTTGGAGGTGGACAGCTGAAGAAGGTGGAAAGTCTCAAGTACTTGGGAAGTATAGTGGAGGAAAATGGGAGAAATGACAAAGAGATTACGGAACGTGGCAGACAGGCAGAAGCATTTCTGAGAAGCATTAGGAGCTTACTGTGGAATAAAGATGTCCCACAAAAAAGCAAGGAAGTGTTATACAGAAGCTACAATATCCCGATACTGACCTATGCATCAGAAACGTGGATAATGAAGAAAAGAGACATAAGCAGAATACAGGCAAGTGAAATGAAGTTCCTACGAAGTAGGATCGGAGTAACAAGAAGAGACAGGGCGAGGAATGAAAAGGTCAGGGAAATAGTGAAAGAGGAGCCCTTGCAGGGTAGGATTGAGACGTCAAGACTGAGGTGGTATGGACACTTAAAGAGAATGGAAGAGAAGAAAATTCCCAAGAGGATACATGAGATGCAGATGCAGAAGAAATGACCAAGGGGAAGACCAAGAGATAGATGGCTGAAAGGAGTGGAGGAATGTGTCAAGAAGAGAGGCGAGGACTGGACTAGAGTGACAGCGGAGAGGTGGTGGGAAGAAAGGACTAAGAGGCGAGGCTTATGTTCCAAACAGACCCAGCCTGGGGCTGGAAACTGTACAAGATGATGATGATGATGATGAATAATGTAATACTCGTAATTACAATCTTATGTGTTCATTAGTTCATGTTATGACAACAGAAAGTGTTCTAATACGCAATAAGTGTGATGTACAACGTTGCAATCATCCTCAAGAATCATGTTGGACTGATCAAAGAAAGACTGGTTAAGCCCATTTGAGGCTTTTTAGACTTGGTTTTATCAACAAAGTGTTTTATGGATTTTTACGTTTTTTTAATGTGCATGATGTATTTCTTTTTATGTGTGTTTTTCATCTTCTTGTGTCACATTCAATATCTTCATGTATAAATGTATTAGTGCTGCCCAATACTCATGGCTGATGAAGACACCAATGAGCAGTACTAGGTGTCGAAACATGTACCATATTCTATTATGACGAGTGAATAACTTGCTCAATTTTGAATAAACAGTATTGACTGGGTGGAAACGATTGCGTTGCATTGCATAATTAAATTTGTCAATACGGATAAAATGTATGACTCTTAAGAGTTCAATATATTATAATATGAGATTGATGCCCTTTTATCTACTGCTGCTTTTAGAGACGCCAGAGTGCTGGAATTCAGCTTTGAAGAGGATATTTAACGTGCCACTAAATCTCCTGACACAAAAAATGTAAATGCTTTTCAGTCAATCAACACAATTGTGTTGTAATGGGTGTTATTCCCTAAACATGAAAGAGAAAAAAAACAAAACTGTATATGTATATGAGATTAATTAATTCATGTATCTCATGTAAATATTCCTCCCCCTCCGGTTTAGGGAATAACACCCATTACAATGTTGACCAATTGAAGAGCATTTAATATTTTGTTCAGTAAGGCAACACCGAAAAATAGCTTCAAACACGATAATGCTCCCTTGCATTTAAGCACCCACAAATGTCAACTGCAACCTTGCAACTTTGGGCACGAACGGCAAGAACGTTACCGCTGCATCACGCTGCCAGGCAATTTGCATGATGCTACTTCATGTTTCAAAAAAGTGCAAAACAATACAATAATGAGATAAGGGGACAAAAGAAGGATAGAACAATGACGGAGTAGTTGGGACAGACGACAAACCTGTACATACAGTCATCTTCCAGGATTCAGAGCGGAAAAATCTACACAGTAAGCAATTTATGAATGTAGTAATAGTATACTGAAATTAATTGACAATAAGGAACATAAAACTGGCCTAACCTTGGATTTATCGAAAGCATTTGTCGTTGTTGACCATAAAATCCTCCTTACAAAACTAAATCAATATGGTATTAGAGGTCTAGCTAAAAAATGGATAGAGTCTTACTTAACAAGGCATAAACAAATAGTAAGCTTGAGACACAAGGATGATGGAACCAGATTACTTAATGAAACATTGTCCAATGAGGGTATTATTAAATTTAGAGTATCCCAGGGATCAGTTTTGGGCCCACTACTCTTTTTTCTATACAGTGGAATCTCGTTAGCATGTTCTCGGTTACGACGTTTTCCCGTTTAACGCGATGATTTTCTCAAGTCCCAGTCCCAATTCTACAAAATACATGTTGATATATCCCCTTAATACGTTCTCTATTCCCGCTTACGACGACGTTCTCTATTCCCACTTACGACGATCAAATTTCCGTTGAACTATTTGTTAGTGAACCGGATTTTATTCTTATTTCATTATAAAATACGGCTTCTGGAAAACACGACGCGATATTGCCTCATATTCTCTGATAGTTATTGACAGTGTACATGATTTTGTGTTTGACGGCGTAGAAGTGGCTATAGCTATGACGTAACACAGGTGACGTGTCTCTCTCCCTCTGCCCGTCACCCCCTTCCCTTTGTTTATTTCTCACGTAGGCACATTGTCTTCGTGTTCCGCACAATCGTCTTCTAGTTCTTAGTGTTCACGTTCAGTTACGACATATTTTATTGAGTGTTTCATAATGGATAAGAAGAAAGTACGGCAGATAACTAATAATGAGAAGATGAAATACATTCGAGACGTGAGCGAGAATGTCCTTGCTGATCAAATATAAAGACCCTGCATTATACTGTAGTGTAGAGGTACAATAATTCATTTTTATGTTATTTATTCCCTGTATAAGTTACTGATAACCTATGTTTATGTCGTGACTGTAGTAGTGCAAACAATCACTTACTAAGGTCGGCGATTTAACGTTCATATATACTTAAACACAAATTGTGCTAAATGTTCCGGCATAACTCAACAAAATGACAAGTGTTTCGCCCCGGTGTGCAATTGGGCTCTTCAGTTGGTTAATGCACACCTCACCAAGACACTGTCTAGTACACACTGGGAAGGCCATTGCAAGACGTATTTGATACATGTGTATCCACGTCAGGAGCAAAGCCGGAACATTTAGCACAATTTGTGTTTAAATATATAATGGCTCAACGGACAATACATATTTTTCTTTGGAAAATTATATATTCAATGCCAAGGTAAGATTATAATTGCTTTGGAGTGGAGTTTCGACTCCCATAGTGCACTGGCTTTGCTCGTGACGTGGATACACATGTATCAAATACGTCTTGCAATGGCCTTCCCAGTGTGTACTAGACAGTGTCTTGGTGAGGTGTGCATTAACCAACTGAAGAGCCCAATTGCACACCGGGGCGAAACACTTGTCATTTTGTTGAGTTATGCCGGAACATTTAGCACAATTTGTGTTTAAATATATAATGGCTCAACGGACAATACATATTTTTCTTTGGAAAATTATATGGTCATATATACGCCGCGTTCTTTCTTATACGTTGTAAATGCAGTATAGCGTTTTTCGGTAGTATGTTTTCCCGCATATGACGTCCAAATTTTTCAGTCCCTTGAAAAACGTACTAACGAGATTCCACTGTATATCAATGATATAACACAGAACGTTGATTCTAATAAGGAAATTTTGTTTGCGGACGATACAACACTCGCAATAAAAGGTGAAACTAAACAAGTCTTACAGCAGTCTGCTGACTGTTACATAAGAGTTAACCAAATGGTCACTATAAAAAAACAGTATCTCTAAATTTCCAAACTATACAGAATAGGAATCCTACCACGCCCAATATAACAATGAATGGTCGTCAAATAGAAAATAAATCAGAAACAAAGTTTTTAGGACTATGGATACAACATGACTTGCGGGGCTACATGACCTTGTTGTCGCAGCCCCTAAACTGAGGAACCAACCAATAACATGACTTGAAATGGAATAAACATATACAATATCTGAATACTAAACAGAACTTGATGTGCTTTGCGTTACGTATTTTGAAAACTTGCAAAAGCATGCACACATTAAGAAATACTTATTTTGCTTATTTCCATTCATACTTAAGATATGGGATCATATTTTGGGGGTATGTCACCAGATGTACTATGCACGTTTAGGATACATAAGAGGATGATTAGAATTATGGCAAATGTAAACACTAGAGAATCATGTAGACCTTTGTTTAAAGATTTAAATATTCTCCCACTGCCCTGCATTCATATCTTTGAAAGTGTTATGTTTTTTTTTTTTTTTTTTAGAATTTAATGAATAAAGACGTTTTTCTTAAAACAAACAATGATGTTCATAGGCATAACACAAGATAAAATCAAAACATTCATATTTAACACACAAGCATATATCAAAAAGGAACTTTTCACACAGGAGTTAAATTATACAATAAACTACCCCAGTATATAAAATTTGCCCCAAAAATAAAAACCTTTGAAAGAATGTTGAAAGCTTATCTGCAGTGCTATTGCTTTTACTCTGTAGTTGAATACCTTAGCGTATAGGAGCGATGAAATCTATAATTATATTTACTTTTCTATTTTAATTGTAATACCTAGCTGTAAGTGGTTGTATTTATAGAATTAAGTTTTCATATTGCGATAATAGAGTAAGGTGTAAATAGTTGTCCAATAAGATTGTATCTCTTAAGATCTGGTATTAAAATACGTTATAAATAGTTATTGTATTAGCATGACGAATGGAATACATAGTGTTATCACTGACCGAGTTCAAGCGCGCCCCGCTCGGCTAGCGTTAACGGCGCAGATCCCCAACGCTACACGGTCAGCTGTTCAAAAGTGGGATACGCGCTGGGCTACGTAAACCTCTTTACGAAGGCTGCGGTTACGCTGATTATAACTAATCGTTTGTTTAGACTTGTGAATAATACTGTCAAAAAGTTATTCTTAATATTCCTCAGTCCCCATGTAGTACTATCATTTAAAACCCTCCGTTAGTCGCGCATTGGTCTGACAGCTCCATGGTTCGTTTTAGTTTTAATATCAAGTCAACAGTTCAAGTTATGAACCTATCGTCTCGTGACATCTTACACCAAACCTTAGTAAGCATTTTCCTGGAGTTGTGAAATGATGTGTCTAAAAATAACTCTCCACGTGTAACATTTTGTCAGCGTGGGATTGATAGTACCAGCGCTCCCAATATCAGTAAGGAGATTGCGCCTTTCGAAAACCTAAGGATGCAGATGAAGCGTGTCGCCTTCCGCTGAAAGATAACGAATAGCTAGTTCATGATTCAGTAATTTCAAAGGAATTTGTGACTCTGATACTGAAGACAAAGTTGAAACAAGATCCGTAGATCAGGAGGACGGTAACGGAAGCGAAGAATTGGATGGCCGTTTATTTTATTGGCAGGTTGGCCATTATTATATGTCTGTCTCATTCTTGGCTATCACAGTGGAGGTCCGGGTTCGATTCCCAGCTCTGCCAATAAATTTAATACTGGTCTGAGGGCTGGAACGGTGTTCACTCAGGCTTGTGAGGCAAAACTGATAAGAGGCGCGTTCGATTCCTATCTCAGCTATCCTGGAAGTGGTTTTCCGTGGTTTCCCACTTCTCCTCCAGGCTAACGTCGGGAAGTACCTAACTGAAGGCCACGGCCGCTTCCTACCCAAATCCGACCTCAATTCCAAATACACACACTACTACAGACATCACAGTGACACAGGTTATCAGACAAATTCTAATAATTTAACACTTGGATTTTCCGCCAAATCAATACTTTTACTTATGTAAAAAAAAAATATAGGTACATGTTTCGGGGATCTTACTGTCCCCTTCTTCAGCCCTCCTTTGTTGTTACAAACATCGTGTCACATTCAACATCCCATAATAAAACAACAGAATACACAACATAAATTACACAACCACAACATATTAAAATTACTAGCTTAAAACTACACTTAAAATTCAATAAACAATCAAGGATAAAACTTGTGATGCACTTCGTATTTTTCAGTCCATCAGTTCAATTTTGAATTTGTGTCCTGGGACACATTAAAATATACTTAAGCACAGCATATGTTTTGTCCACTTCGTTTTCGAAGCATAAAATTCAAAGCGATTAATCTATGGAGGAACTTGCTGATTTGACTGCATCTAAGATTAGCCTATTGTCATTTTTACATATGTTGTTTCAGGTAGAACATCAGGTATTATTGTGTCCTATTCTATGATACTTAACAACATGTTACAGTAGAATGACTGTTGTTATGAATGACAGTCCAATAGAATTGATGCGGTTAATATGTTGTGGTTGTGTAATTTATGTTGTGTATTCTGTTGTTTTATTATGGGATGTTGAATGTGACACGATGTTTGTAACAACAAAGGAGGGCTGAAGAAGGGGACAGTAAGATCCCCGAAACATGTACCTATAAAAAAATTTTACATAAGTAAAAGTATTGATTTGGCGGAAAATCCAAGTGTTAAATTATGAATACGGTCAATACGGAACCTGAAATGAATGCTGTACCTAATAAGACAAATTCTAAACACACCCAAGCACATGGGGCTACGTGACCACGATGTCGCTAAGTCCCTAAAGAATCAACTACTATTATTATTTTAGGCCTATTATTATTAAGACGGATTATATATTTTTTCGTTTTAGGTAAGGATGGCACGAAGTACAACTAGTAACCATGGAAGGCTGCCTTCATTCCGTATCCTACTCTTATGTGATTTTACATCAGTGGATAGATATTTCGGTAAATTAGGTATTGATCCTGGTTTTAATTTCCATTTCACGCGAAGAAGGTCCACGTTCTCACAGTTCACTACGAAACAGTCCGCCTTTATAATAATTAAATCTTCCAAAAAACGCACGTCACAGATTCTATTTTTGATCGAAAATTGCTTATCTTTCCGCGGAATAACTCTCGCCCATTTCGCAAACAGATTTGTTTCTTTTGGCGGTGTGAAAAAATGTCTACCATCAGATTTTCTTACTAACCAGATTTACATCCAGAAACCAAACAGTACAACATTTTCCCGAAACAGCAGAAAATTTAGTTGTTTGCACACACAAAGCACTGCACAGACATTCGTAAACTATTACAAAGAAACAAATTCCCTCGCATAATATGACCTCAAATGGCATGGAGGAAGTGGATAGGCAGTAAAAATGCAGAGAAATGGCAAAAATATAGAGAAGCAAAGAAGGCATACCAAAAAATTGTACAAGAAGAAAAAAGGAAAAGTTGGGAAGGTTTCACGGAAACTTTGAAGGAGGATATCCAAGGAAGTAAAAAGGTTCTATATGGATTGGTGAAAAACAGTGTAAAAGGTAGGGAAAACACAAAATTTGTAAAAACTGAAGCAGGACAGATATTGTATCAAAGAGATGATATATTAAAAAGATGGGAAGAATACTTTTCAAAGCTACTAAATGTTAAATACATTGAACTGGAAGATGAAAAAGAACAAGAAGAAACAATGGAAGAAGAAGAAGAACAAGAAAAGGAGATCACTATGCTAGAAATAGAGGAAGCCATACAGAAGATGAAGAGCGGTAAAGCAGCAGGAGTGGATGAGGTGTCCGCGGAAATTATAAAAGCAGCGGGACCAATAGGTGTACAGTGGTTGTATAGATTATTTAGAATAATTTGGAAGAAGAAAGAGATTCCAGAAGAATGGGGAAAGGGATTAATTATCCCGATTTTTAAGAAAGGTGACAAAAAGGAATGCAATAACTACAGAGGGATCACTCTTATCGCTCATGTAGCTAAGATCTTTGAGAGAGTTCTGGAAGGCAGACTGAGAAGGAAGATAGAAGGAGAGATGGAAGAAGAACAGTATGGTTTTAGGAAAGACAGATCAACATTTGACCTAATCTTTGCATTAAGGCAAATGATGGAGAAAAGATGGGAATTTGGAAAAGACATGGTGATGACATTTATTGATATTGAGAAAGCGTACGACAGTGTGCCTCGACAGGTGGTTTGGAATGTATTAAGGAAAAGGAGAGTTAACGGAGCTGATGTCCAAATGTTAAAAGCTATGTACAAATATTGTGTGAGTAGCGTGAAGACCAGTATAGGAGAAACAGAATGGTTTAAAGTGGAAACAGGGGCCTGTTCCACGAATGAACTTTGCAACTTTTCACTTTGCACTTTGCACTTTTCAGTTCAGATTTTGTTCCACCATCACTTTTCAGATTTGTCTTGCAAAGTGAAAAGTGAAAAGTGAAAAGTTAGGAATCTTTTCACTTTAGAAGACTGTTATGTTCCTCCATTGGTGCAGAAATGCAAAGTGCAAAGGAATGATTGAAAAGTTTTCAGAAATCTTTGCAAAGAGACGATTCCCTTTTCAGCTGTTAATGAACAAGTCTCTACACTAGTTTCTCGGCGCAGAATTTGGTTTAGTGTTATAAATATGTTACGCAGGAGCTTTTTTTAATCATCAAGTGAGGATAGTGATGAAGAATCCAACAAGAAGACGTACAAAGACAAGATGAATTTTCATAACCTCACTTTAGTATAGACAGGTTAAAAGTTCCACCTGATCAATACTTTTATTAATTAAGATCACTGTGTGGTCATTAGTGGGACATGTTTCACCATGAAAAATAAAGCATTAAATCATGGAATAAATATACAGTTTGTTCATGGAATAAACATGATCGGATCATTCCTATGCAAAGACTTTTCACTTTGCAAAGAAATTGAAAAGTAATACATAGATCATGGTGGAACAGAAAGACTTTGCACTTTGCAAGAATTGAAAAGTGCAAAGTGAAAAGTGAAAAGTTGCAAAGTTTATTCGTGGAACAGGCCCCAGGTCTCCGACAGGGAAGTGTATTGTCCCCCTTACTATTCATCATAGTCATGGATGAAATTCACAAGAATGTTAAACAGAGATTGGGACAAGAGGCAACAAAGGCCATGCTGTTTGCAGATGATATAGTGATATGGGGCGAGGATGAAAAGGAAGTACAAAAACAACTAGATGTATGGAATCAAGAAATAGATAAATATGGGATGAAAGTAAGCACAGAGAAGAGCAAGACAATGGTAATGTCAAGAGGAAGGAAGGAAGGAAGAGGAAAGATAGAATTGAATGGGAAAATTCTAGAAGTGGTTAAAAGTTTCAAGTACTTGGGAAGTGTGATCACAGAAGATGGAAGGATAACTGAGGAAATTGGAAAGAGAATACAACAAGCGAACAGTTTTTACCAGAGCATAAGGGGTATTCTGTGGAACCGAGATGTCCCAAAGAAATGTAAAAATGTAATATATTCAACCTACTACAGACCCATGCTAACATATGCAGCTGGAGCGTGGACTACTACAAAAAGAGAGGAGAGTAGAATACAAGCCGCGGAGATGAAATTCCTAAGAGGTATAGAGGGCAAGACCAGAAGAGATAGAGTTAGAAACGAAGAGATTAGAAAAAGGACAGGAATCTTGAAGCTGCAGGACAGGATAGAAACAACAAAGTTAAAGTGGTATGGACATATGATGAGAATGGGAGAGGAGAGAGTACCAAAGAAAACTTTCTGTGAAAAGATGACAGGAAAGAGACCACGAGGAAGGCCCCGAAAGAGATGGGCAGATACAGTGTGGGAGTGTGTAGAGAAGAGAGGAGGAAAACCTGAAGAAGTACTAAAAACAGGAGAGGAGTGGTGGAGAGACAGGAAACGTTGGAGGTCCTTAATTCACAACCCGACCCAGGAAGCTGGAAACGGGAAATGAAGATGATGATGAATATGACCTCTCGCGCACAGGATATTACAGTACTAACCTCGTGGGTTACTTGTCACACCTGCTTATGGTTCGGCGCGACTTCCGTGCCACACACTGGCTGGACCATGAACTACAATGCTTAAGTAACGGAGTGATGACACTGTTTATTTCTATTCGTCATGGTATTAGTAATAAATACAGTGGAATCTCGTTAGCACGTTCTCGGTTACAACGTTTTCCCGTTTAGCGCGATGATTTTCTCAAGTCTCAGTCCCAATTCTACAAAATACATGTTGATATATCCCCTTAATACGTTCTCTATTCCCGCTTACGACGATCAAATTTCCGTTGTACTATTTGTAAGCGAACCTGATTTTATTCCTATTTCATTATAAAATTCGGCTTCTGGAAAACACGACGCGATATTGCCTCATATTCTCTGATAGTTATTGACAGTGTAGATGATTTCATTGTGTTTGACGGCGTAGAAGTGGCTATAGCTATGACGCAACACAGGTGACGTGTCTCTCTCCCGCTGCCCTTCACCCCCTTCCCTTTGTTTATTTCTCACGTAAGCGCATTATTGTCTTCGTATTCCGCACTATTGTCTTCTAGTTCTTAGTGTTCACGTCCAGTTATGACCTATTTTATTGCGTGTTTCATAATGGATAAGAAGGAAGTACGGCAGATAACTAATGATGAGAAGATGAAATACATTCGAGACGTGGAAAGCAATCCTCACATGAAGCGTGTGGATATAGCGCGAAAGTGGAACATTCCTCCGTCTACACTGAACAAGATTCTCGGCAAAAAGAAGGAAATCGAACGTGCATTTGAAGAAGGAATGAGCGGCAAAAGGAAACTTGTGCGAGAGGGACAGTTTCCTCAACTAAAAAGCGCTTTATTGAAGTGGTTCAAGCAAGCCCGTGCTTCAAACATACGCGTGCGCGGTCGCCGGTAACTGAGCCATCACTGGCGGAGCGAGAATGTCCTTGCTAAGCAGAAATAAAGACCCTGTATTAGGTACTGTAGTGTAGAGGTACAGTAATTCATTTTTATGTTATTTAATCCGTGTAAGTTACTGATAACCTATGTTTATGTCGTGACTGAAGTAGTGCATACAATCACTTACTAAGGTCGGCGATTTGACGTCCATATATACGCCGCGTTCTTTCTTATACGTTGTAAATGCAGTATGGCGTTTTTCGATAGTACGTTTTCCCGCATATGACGTCCAAATTTTTCAATCCCTTGAAAAACGTTCTAACGAGATTCCACTGTACCTGTAAGTTGTTTTATTTTATAGATGTAATTCTGACGTGTCCTATATCAAAATTGTATTGTATGCATGTAATTGATCAAATGGATAAATAAAAATCTTATCTAATCTAATCTAATACATGTCATTACTTACGGAATAACCATTTCCATTATACTGTTCAATGCCTGCTTTCCAACCATGATGATGGCTAACTGGATGCAGAGTTCCATAAGACAGCCTCCAGGAGCACACTGCAAACAAAATACAACATGTTAAACATGGCTTAACTGAATATTGGTGGTAAAATAACTGGAAACAAACAATTTTAAATCTCTTGTCACTTTATCTAGCAATTCGCTTCATTTCTACTTACTGGTTTTAAAGGGAATATTTTTTCTCAACTCAGATTTTTGGCTAAAAGGTCATTTAATTCAACATTCTAGGAATATTCTGTTATTAATTTTGGGACAGGTGTGAAACACATAAATATAAATCTACCTATGTCTAAAGATATGTAAAAGTTGCTCAACCTTCAACCTCCATTTAAGACAGATATAACACCAATTTCTGCCTTTCGCAGAAAACTATTTATAAGCACATATTGTTTGTTATAATACTTTGCTCAAATGTTAAGAGAGAGCTATTGTCTCTAAATTAAGCCGATAAATAGCTTCTTTTAAAGCAGTAAGAAAATTATGATTTTTCTCCCATTTATCCACACACAATGAAGCAGCACTTGGAATTGCGGTTTATAGAAATGCACATGGTTTTTTCTTCAATGCGTAAAAGTAAATCCTTGAGGAATTATAGTCAGTTATACATCCTAAACAATTTAATTTGTTTGATTTATTGTATGCAAATTATGTAATATGGGCCACGTATGGGACAGGGTTTGAATAATTCAGAGAAATGCCACTAACATTTCTATTGGAGCATAATACCTAATAAAATTGCAGATAGGATTTTCAGCATTAATATTTATAGATTTACTGGGACAATTTTAAACTTCATACTAGTAAAATATTATCTTCACTTCTCAAAATATGCACTGTGCATAGATTAAACATTTAATATATTGAGATGTGTAACTGGCTAAGAATCCTAAATGAACCACTTTCACATTGTTGTCTTGAAGCAAAAAAAACCTTTCTTGGTAGGAGATTCCAATCATTTGCAAATCTATGAACCCCAATTCTGAGTGCTAACTGAACACTGGTAGTTGCTGTGTGGATGAATTTAAGCCGCATCAAGAGAGACTAGCAGTTCAGCTCTGCCTCCAACACTGACAAAGGAACCATATTTTAACCTTATTTACTCCCAAATGATGCAAAAGCAAACTGAGCAACTATCACCATTGTTTTCAAAGATATAATTTACCGTATGTATTTTGTTTTGTGGTTTTATTTTTGAAAAAAAAAAAAAAAAAAAGAACTGAAATATTACAATTAGGCATCATCATCATCGGTTTTAACTCGAATCATTCAGTCCAGTTTGTGGATGTGTTTAGTGTGACTAAAGAGTCCAATCCTGGCATGGAACAAGCGACCACACAAGTCACATAGTATTGCTGGAGGAGGACGTGGTTGGGCTGCTCGAAGTTTCCTAGCTTGACGCTTCGCCTCTTCATGTGTGCGTCGATCCCTTTCAAACGTTTTTACAGTATCCGAGATGGTACGGCGCCAAGTTGAGCGGTCTTCAGCCAGCATGTCCCAGGTTTGTGAATGAAGACCTGTTAATTTCAGGGTCTGCTTAAATTGGTCCTTGTAGGCCTCTTAGGACCACTATGAGGTCTGGTGCCATAGCATAGCTCACCATATAGAATTTGACGAGGTAATCTCACATCATCCATCCGATGGACATGACCAATCCATCTAAATTGGTGACCTATTATGGATGATTCTATGCTGTTGATTTGAGCCTTTTCAAGGACAGCAATATTGGTAATGTGGTCTTCCCATTTAATCCTCAGGATTGATCAAAGTTTTTGTAGGTGGAAGCGCTCAAGCTTCCCAAGATCACGTCGGTCACTGCCGGCTGGATTGCAACACTCCTGGTTGCTTTAAACTGCCTGCCCATTCGACGATTACAGCATTGGTTTGAGCGTACAACCTCGTTTCCAAATAAAGGCGCTAGGAAGCAGCACCAAGGCACTGTGGCAGACATAAGTTTTGTATTGATGTTAATGGAGCTGTTGTGTTTGGAATGTATTCTGAATGATTTTATAATGCTGTACTGCTGCGTGCCCTTTTGTAAATCAGAACAGGGCAAGTTAGAATACCGAGGAATCTCATTTCATGAGATACCATCGGACAAATCACTGCGTGGGATGTGGTTACGTGCAATTTCCAGAGAAGGTGACGCAGGGGAAGCAAATAAACAAATAGATAAATACAGTGCACTCTCGGTAATTCGCGGTAATTAATGCACGAAATTCCGCGAATTATTGAAAACCTCGAATTATCCGCAGTTATTTTTGTTAAGCCTAGTAAAAACAAAACTATTGATTAAAATATTGAAATATGCTTGAAACGCAAAATAATAATTAAAACACTTGATTGTAGTGTCTTATAAGACATGCTAGGCTAGAGGCAGGCCTATGTGGATTATGCCTACAATATATATATTTTTTTTTTAAGTCATCCCGTTTTGTTTCTTAGATCGTTTATTCTAATTTTCGAGTGCACATTTCCGAAGAAAACGTTATAAGAGAACGAAAATTCATTTCGTTTTTCTATATAAGTGTGACTAGATTCTGTTGGAAACTTTCGGGATTTCCATTGCATCACTCCCGCACTCGGTATCAACTGGATCTCAGTTTTCCTCACCAACAGTCAAACTCCGTGCTATTTCATCTTTGCTTTCATGTCTTAAATCATAATCGTCTTTATCGGCGTCTAACTTGCCCGTTCGAAATATCGTCGTTACAGATGTCGGCAAGAGCTTGCTTTTGTAGCGGTATTTTTCTCTCATGACTGGTTGACTGCATGAAGAGCATCCAACAAAAACGCTCTCGGTCTCGCGAAAGTTTACGTCATTACGCAATAATCTCTGTTTACAATACGCTGTCCGCATATCCACCCTTCACAACTCACAGGTCAGCGACCTTGGAGTGTGGCTGTTGGGAAAGGGAGGGTAGGTTCCCAGCGAAAGCGCATTCCTCTTGTATTGTTTGGGCTTCGAAGATAAAGGACTCGCGGCAACCTGCTCGTATGTTTCGAACATCGCGCAAGTAGGCCTACTGTTCCATCACAGAGAGACGCAGTTCAGTCTTCTCGAATGTCAATGATTTCGTCTTTACGCATTGCGTCGCACGAAAATTCTTTTAAATGACCGAGAGATTGCTTTACTTAGCATGATGATTAGTTGCCATGAGAATTTATATTTAAAATATATTTGGAGACCCGCGAATTAACCGCAAAGCGAATTATCCGCACGCGAATTATCGGGAGTGCACTGTAAATACATACCGGTACATGAATGAATGAGTAAATACGTGAGACAATAAATATGTAAGTAAATAAATATGTAAGTAGGTAAATATGTAAGTAAGTAAATAAATAATTTAAGAAATATGTAAGTAAATAAATAAGTGAATAAATAAGCAATAAATAAGTAAACAAATAAATAAGAAAATAAATAATTAAACAAATAAATGTGTAAGTAAATAAGTAAATAAATACGTGAATAAATAAGCAAATAAATAAGTAAATAAATAAGTAAACAAATAAATAATTAAATTAATAAATGTGTAAGTAAATAAATATGTAAATAAATAAGTGAATAAATAAGCAAATAAATAAGTAAGTAAATAATTAAACAAATAAATAAGAAAACAAATAATTAAATAAGTAAAAAATAAATAAGAAAATAAATAATTAAATAAATAAATGTGTAAGTAAATAAGTAAATAAATATGTAAGTAAATAAACAAATAAGTAAATAAATAAGCAAATAAATAAGTAAATAAATAAGTTAATAAATAATTAAATAGATAAATATGCAAGTAAATAAAGAAGTAAATAAAAAATAAGTAAATAAATAATTAAATAAATACATATGTAAGTAAATGAGTAAATAAATATATACGTGAATAAATAAATAAGTAAACAAATAAGAAAATAAATAATTAAATACATAAATATGTAAGTAAATAAACAAATAAGTAAGTGAATAAGTAAGTAAATAAATAAGCAAATAATTAAGAAAATAAATAATTAAAAAAATAAGTAAAAAATAAATAAGAAAATAAATAATTAAATAAATAAATGTGTAAGTTAATAAGTAAATAAATAAGCAAATAAATAAGTAAATAAATAGATAAGAAAATAAATAAGTTAATAAATAATTAAATAGATAAATACGTAAGTAAATAAAGAAGCAAATAAAAATAAGTAAATAAATAATTAAATAAATACAAATGTAGGTAAATGAGTAAATACATATATACGTGAATAAATGAATAAGTAAATAAATAAGAAAACAAATAAATAAGAAAATAAATAATTAAATACATAAATATGTAAGTAAATAAACAAATAAATAAGTAAATGAGTAAGTAAATAAATAAGCAAATAAATAAGAAAATACATAATTAAATAAATAAACATGTAAGTAAATAAACAAATAAGTAAATAAATACGTAAATAAATAAAAAAAGCATTAAATAAGCGAATAAATAAGTAAAGAAATAAGAAAATAAATAAATAAATTTGTAAGTAAATAAATAAGTAAAAAAATAAACAATCTGTCCAAAAAATCTGTAAAAATGTATAATACAGCCATCACAATAAGACGGGTTATCAGACAAATTCACCTCACACCCAAGTACATGGGGCTACATGACCACGATGTCGCAAAGCCCCTAAATAAATCATCATCCCATTTTTCGGGGGCCGGAGGCATTTCTTTTCCCTGTCTTTTATTGTCCTTATTCTTTTCTTTTCATCTCGCCAAGTATGTAAGTTAGATTTAAGTCAGTTAGATGTAGTTATATTTTTATTATCGTCTGCATAATCGCCTCCACCACATGTAATTTTGCTTTACACTGAAAATTTGCCCCTAAGTATATGTGTGAATACTTTTAGATGTTAGAATAATAAAGGAACTAACTTAGTGTAATGTTTTCACGTCCATCAATCTCGATATTAAGCCTCCAAACATAACAATACTTCGATTCAGGTATCTTCCCCTTTAAAAAGCCGCGGCAATCTCAGTGCCTTGGTGCTGCACCTAGCAGTGAATTAATGCATACTTCTTGTACGCCTGTGAGTGTCGAATGGGCAGGCAGTTTAAAGCAACCAGGAGTGTTGCGATCCAGCCGGCAGTGACGTCGGTAAAAGGTCCACGTTTTGTAATGGTCCCAATTTGTGACCAGAATGGTATAATTTTATATTTATTATTATTATTATTATTATCAATATTTTTTAATTTTTCATTTTTACCTTCCATTAGTTATTATGTTAACTAATATGTTTATATCTATTATTATGCGGTAATGTAGAATATTATGGCAATTGAAAGGAGTTGGAGCTACACACATTATATTTGAAATAAGTTAGGTGCTTGACTGAATACTATTTCTGAAGAAAACACGTACAGAGGAAGAAAGAGGGTTGTTCGCGGAAGGCCGGCTTATCTACTGCTTCCTGGTTAACGACTTGAATAGACACTAATGTCGTCACTTCAAGGATTATACAAATAAACAAATTTTACTCGGAAAGGATTCTTTGGAGAATCGCCATTAACAATACCTGGCAGGCAAGGTAATGAATGGGGCTTGTGTACAAGGAGATTGATCACCCAAAAGTGGGCGACTATTTAATTATTAACCTTTGCATATAATCAGTTTCAATTTAATATAACCCATTACAGTTTCACAGCCATACAACAATGTAGAAATGACTACTGCTTTGTACACCATAAGCTTTGTACTCATGGACAGATATTTATTCATGAAGACCCGGTGCGCCAATTGTCCATATGCAGCATGGGCTGCGCCAATTCTCTTATCCACATCCTGCTCACAGGTACAGCTCACAGAAATGGTACTGCCCAGGTACGAGAAATGGTCTACCTGTTCTAATAGCAAATTTGAGATGGAGATATTGAACTGAGGAGGAGGTGTGCCTGGTGAAGGTTGTGCCAAGACTTTAGTCTTATTGACATTTATGGTAAGACCAAAGCGATCACATGCACTTATGTAACAATTAACTGACTCTTGCAGCTCTTCTAGTGTGAGAGTTGGCGACGCAGCATCATCTGCATACAGCATATTAGTAACCCGAGTTTTCCTCAAGGAGCGGAGACGAGTTAGGTTAAGCCCTCCATCAAAACGATACTTGACCTCCACACCTGGGATGTTTGTGGGTGAATCATATAGCATTGCAGCTAAGCATAGTGCAAAAAGCGTTGGAGCCAGGACACATCCTTGTTTCAGTCCATGGGTAATAGGAAATTCATCGGACATCTTATTCTGATGGCAAACCTGACCTGTCATGCCATCATGGAGAGCCTTGAGTAGATCTACAAAACGCTGAGGGCAACCAAACCGCTTCAGCACCGCCCACATGGCTGGTCTTGGAACCAAATCAAATGCCTTTTCCAAGTCATAAAAGACTAAGAAGAGTGGATTCTGTTGTTCTCTACATTTTTCTTGTAGCTGACTCACACAGAAGACTCAGGGAGGATCTTCTCAGAGATATTCTTGAGGCGGTTAAGTTGAATTATTGCAAGAATCTTCCCCACAATTGATAGCAGTGATATACCATGGTAGATGCCACAAACTGCGATCACCCTTTTTAAAGATAGTGATGATAGTGGCATTCTTTAGGTCTCCAGGTACCTTTCTTGATTCCCATATTCTGAGGATAAGGGTGAAAATCCTTGTTTTGAGGGAATGACCTCCGGCTTGAATTAGTTCCAGAGGGATGTTATCTGGGCCAGGTGCCTTTCTGGGTTTCAATTGGGTGAGAGCTGCACTGAATTCATGATAGGTAGGAGGTACTGCCAACCACAGTTGTTCAGGTTGTTACGGCACATCACAAAGGAAGTCTTCAGCAGCTGATGATGACCGATTTAGGAGATTGGAGAAGTGCTCCTTCCAGCATTCCAAGATTTCTTGACAATCAGTGCAGGTAGTAGAATTATCAGCGCTTTTCAGTGTGCATGATGATGATTGAGATGGTCCATTTATTTCATTGAGTACTGCATAGAAGATCCTCAAGTCTCGAGCATCCGATAGTCTCTGCAGTTCTGCAGTTCTTGAGCCTTCTGTTGCCACCAAGTATTTTTAATCTGCCTTATGTGCGTCTGATATTTACCCTCGAGTTCCAGTAGTTTGTCTCTCTTTGTGTTGGAAGTTGGGTCTTGAAGATGGGCAAGATAGGCATTCCTTTTGGCATTGATGAGAGACAGAATTTCTTCATTGTTGTCATCAAACCAGTCTTGTTTTTTCCGCACTATAAAACCAATGGTTTCCTCAGCTGACTGTGTGGTAATCTTCTGTAGTGTGGCCCATTCTTGCTGAATGTCATTCATCACTGGGTTTTCTAATAAGAAGCTGAATCTTTAATATTGTTTTTGAGACATGTATATACTTGTTTTGGTTACGTGCTCCAATGAGGGCGTAACATATGTAAATAAATAAATAAATAAACAAACTGGGTGACGATCCTGTTTCCAAAATGTTTATAGATGGATTCATCCTGAAGTTTGGATGTATTAAACTTCCTTCTTGGCAAATTTTTTATGTTCCTAGGTGGTTTAGGTCTGATGGATATCCTGAGCTTACATATAAGAAGTTTATGATCTGCCCAACAATCGTCTATATTCCTTGCTGTTCTGGTAATAAGAGTGTCCTTATCACATTGCCGGGTAATGACATAGTCAAGAATGTGCCAATGTTTGGAACGAGGATGCATCCACGTGGTTTTGAAGCGGTTAGGTAGCCGGAACTGCGTGTTGGTAATGAAAAGTTCGTGTTCTGCACAAAGACTAAGAAGCAATAGTCCATCGGGATTACATTTTCTAAGTCCCTGTTTGCCCATCACATGATTCCATAGCCTGTCATCCTTCCCCAACTCTGGCATTGAAATCACCAAGGAGCAAGAGTTTATCTGCAGATGGTACCTTGGAGATGATTTCACTTAGCTGATCATAGAATTGAGCCTTTACTTCATCATCGGAATCTAAGGTAGGAGCATAGGCAGAGATGGGTGTCATAAAGAAACCTCCTGAGAGTGGTATGCGGAGGGTCATGAGCCTTTCGCTGATTGCAATGGGCGTAAGTTGGTGATAATTTACCAGTTTGGTCTTCACAGCGAAGCCCACACCATGAATACGACATTCACCCTCCTCCTTTCCTTTCCAGAAGATGGGATATCCTGTCCCAGTAATCTTGCCTTCAGAAGACATCCTAGTTTCACTGAGAGCAGCAATGTCAATGTTGAGTCTTGATAACTCATGGTTTACAAGAGCTGACCTTCTCTCAGGTCTAACATTATTGTCCATATCAAGCAATAGTTTGCCCTAATAAACCTGAGCAATAGGCTGCCCCTTCCGCCAACCACACTGTACCAGAGTTCACCTCTACCACTGCAGGTACCGTTGAGGACTTCACTGTAACCCTGACAAGGGACCCTAGCCGGGCCAGCTGGACCAAGGTTTTTTAAAGAGGAGTTACTCCTTTATCACTCCCTACTTTATTCTACCGAGTACTATTCTTGTATACTGTAACACTGTACTATACACACTGTATTATATAACCATACCATAAGGGTAACCATACCCACTAAGGGAGGATATAAAAACGATAAGGTTTCCTGGAAAAGGAAAAAAAATAACAGTATGGTATGAACAAGTGCGAGGTAGTTTCCAAGTAGCACCTATAACTGAGAAACTTTTAGAGTCCAGGCTAAGGTGGTATGGACATGTTATACGAAGACCGGAAAATCATGTAGTGAAGAAGTGTCTTTCCATGGCTACACAAAAGAGAGGGAGCGGCAGACATCAAACAACATGGATGACAATTATCCAAAGGGACATGAGAATATTGGGCCTATCTGCTGATGATGCTTTATAACGAAAAGACTGGCGCCTCAGGATTAAGAGAGCCGAGCCCGCGTAACCTGAAAAGGCGAGGAGGAGGAAGATGAAGAAAGAGTATGGTAACGACATACAACAATTATAGCAAGAAGATAAATGGTGTTAATGACTGGAATTTTGTCCAATTAATGGTTGAGAAAGTCACAAAAGAAGAAGGAAGTCTTGAAACTCCTGTTAGAGAACCAATTAGGATGTGAACAACGACTACAGGGCTGCCAACCATCCACTTTGTGTGCAGACATTCCGCATTTCATGATCGTCGTCAGGGTGTCAGCTTTTTAACCAAAACAACCTTAGTTAATTTACAAATTTTACCTTCAATAGAAGTAACATATCTTACAAGGAGGTAAAATGATATGCATTCACATGGTAAAGGGGACTAGTAATGTAGAATATGACATACCATTGCAGAAATGTGTAGTCAAGATGCCGTATTTCCTCGCATAATCGTCGCCACCACGTAATCGTCCAACCCTACTTTTCAAATACAAAAAATTGGTCATAAAATTTCATCGCATAATCGTCACAAAGCACATTCGTATTCTTTCACCGGCCGGTTGCACACGCTGCTGCGAGCTTATAACCTGGCGTGGCCTTGTGAGAAGAAAGTAGTCTCGTCTCTATGCCTGTGGCCTATGACCCCACGATGCGAGCAACCAGCATAGCCACTTACCACATTTGTATTTGTGCATTGGTCGGTTGCACATGCTGCCGCGAGCTTATTATCTGGGATGACCCTGTCAGAAGAAAGGAGTCTATCTCTCTGCCGGCAGGCTGTGACTCGCGCTACGGTACGCGAATGGCCGGCAAGCAGCACGCTAGACACTGGTTGTGCTCAGCAGCAGTCCAGTTAAGTGAAACTTGTATGGACCCATCGCTTCAGCGAGTTGGTCTCGGAATGACGAGATTCAATCAAGCTGCCGTACGATACACTGCTAATCTCAGTGAAAACGTGCCCAACTGCCACTGCTGGAACCTTACGCAAGGGACACTCTGTGCCAGTCTAGCATCAGTTACTTCCATAGAAACATCGCAACAAGAGACCCATGTGTGATGAAATGCACGTGGTGTTTGTAACAGTACATTGTCTTAGGTGACTTTTAGGTTAGGATCATGACTACTCTTTGCTGGTGACCTATTGTACTTCAGGCTTTAGCGCTGATCATAGAGATTCCTTGCAATAGTTCATCAGTAAAGGAGAAGAGGGCCATGAATTATTTAATTTTAGAACTCCATGCAATTTGGAAGTGCTATTTAAGTTGTGTTTTTTTTTTATTCTTGGACTTATATAGGGTATTGTTTTGAGTGTTAGTATCTGTTGAAATTTTCTATGGAGATTATAGAAAAATAAGAGTGGATAAGGGACTTTGTTTGGAAGATTGGGTTATGTTTAATGATGGTCTGGTGTTGTCTTGAGGATATGATAATTATGGTTTCTTTTTATGAGAATAAATGGAGAAAGGCTTTGAGGAAAGTGTTTTGATGAAGTGCTTGGAATGGTGCTAGTAAGAATTGCATTGGAGGCAAGTAGAGTGAAGTAGAGTAAGGTGAAAGATATAAATAGCATGAGTATATCAGGTCTGAAGTAGGTGAGTCCAAGCCAGAAAGAGTTGTGTTTTGTAAGAGAAAAGTTTCCCTCATTGTGAATTAACAACTACGACCCCAAATTAACCCTACTACTTCTTGATACGTTACATGTTCACAATGAGAAAATAAAAGAATTATACGGTGAACTTGATGAAAGTGAAATACACAGGATTACAAATTAAGCAAATAATAATAATAATAATAATAATATTAAGAAAGTGCAGAAGCGTGCAACAAATAATGATACAGTATATTAAAAAAGAGATTTTGGTTTTTCTTTTTTGAACTTTAAGATTCTTCGCATAATCGTCACATCCTACTTTTCTTCTGCAATGTTGGCTAAAAATATGCGACGATTATGGCAAGGAAATACGGTATTACAGTTCTTTTAAATATTAAAAGGTAGTTCAACAATATTCTTGTTTGACCTTTTATGAATACTCTTAAACTTCTATTAATACCTATCTTTTCTATTTAAAAAAATCCATTTTCTGTCACCAACTTCATGGTATATGGGTAGCATGCTTGTCTCATGCCTATGAGTCCTGGGTTCAGTTTCTGGCTCTTTCACAGATTTTATAACTGACGTGAGATCTGGAGCAGGGTGCACACAGCCTTATGAGCACAATTGACTAGCTCTCTTATCCGAGAAGCTATGATGCCGTAGATTAAGGGGAACATGTTGGGCTTAACACATGTCGCCCCACATGCTGCTCACCATGTGGCTGAACAGTGGTCGCTTGGTAGGCCAAGTAGAGCCAAGAGGTGTCAGCTGTCTTCATACCCAGGTGCCAAATTTTTAATAGCTCAGGGTTTGACAACTGAGTATTATTGTAAAATCAGGTCTCTCAATGTATTACGTTTTGAACTTAAAAAACATTATTTTCTGAAAGAAATGTGAAGCAATACAGAAAAAAGAAACAAAAGCTGAATCAACCTCAATCAAGTAAGGCACAAATAATATGCAGCATAACACGTTCAGTGTCGCCTGAAATTCAGAAAAACATTTATTTTGTATATGACTAGTAATTCCAGTATAATGCCAGAATGTCCAATATTTCTGGTACCAGAACACACCCTTACTAGTTTGTAACAGATGCATTTGTATTACAAATTATCTGAGGTTTTAGAATGAGAAAGGCTAGGAAAATTTTGATATGTGACAAAGAGCATTATCTGAAATAAAATACAAATATTTTATCAGGGACAGAGTTAAATCAAGCAATGAAGAATAAATTGCTTACCTCTTCCTGGCGTAGACCTAAGATGCGGTTATATTTTGCAGGATATCCTACAAACTTGCCCTTGAGGAAAGCTATGTAGAAAATGGAAGTATAGTAGTTAACAAACTGGAAGAGGTAGATCTTGAGTGTGAGGCTATTGTCGAACTCAGTTTGTGTGCGTAGGATTTCAAGTTCAGTTAGGCGAACGGCCAGCCAATCATAAAACTGCCAGTAACATGTAACAAAAGAAGGATATCATATGTAAATGTATGTTCAGTCAGACTTTTCTCTATACTGTATCGAAATGCTCAAAATAATGACTCAAGATCAAAGCAACCTCATAGTGGACGATGACAATTTACTCAACTTAGTGTCTATACTAAATCTAATAAAACACACTATGTAGCCAAAAGTCACCAAAAAGTACTTTGCTCTGAGTGCACATGCCCATTAAAACATACAATTAACGCTGTATAAGTGATGGCGCATATGTCTCAACATCATACTACAGCGAGAGCCTTGCTTGGGCCATGTGGAGAACAATTACCGTATTTGCTCGCGTATATCTCGCCCCCGCGTATATCTCGCACCTCATTTTTTAGTTGAAATTTCAGGGGGGAAAAGTACTTGCATATATCTCGCATTCATTTTTGACGCCATCATATAAATGACCGTAATAACCTTGAGGTATAAACACGTTCGATTTAGCGCGCCACAACAGTAGTCATTGTCCAGGAACTTACCCGAAGCGATACTAACAGGACGGGCGAGCAACGACGAGATGATCCAAACTTGTCCGATGCGAGCCGATTAGGGATCGAGGCGCCGCGCTGCCTTGCACACGTTCGAATTAGCGATTAGCGCGCCACAACAGTCATCAATACACAATATTATTGTTTGTTTTGGCGGCAGAGGTTTCCTTTATTGTCGTCTGTCAGTTGCCTTGTAGACATCAGTACTGGTACTCTGACTCCGCGTTCCAGTGTTTTTTTTTTCAGTTAAGTGCGCTTGTTTCCTTGTGTACGTCGAAGTTATGGAGAAACGTGGAAGTTTTACGGCTGGGTTTAAACTCTAAGTGATAAACTACGCAGAAGAACATGGTAATAGAGCTGCTGGACGAGAATTCAGTGTGACTGAGTTTAATGTTCGCTACAGGCGCAAACAGAAAGCTGCGCTAAAAACCACCAACCGAACACGTAAAGCATTCAGAGGGCCAAAAACTGGTTAAGTTTACTGAGCTGGAAGAAGAGTTGCTTAATTATGTCACGGAGTTAAGAAATGATGGCTATAGTATCTCACACGAGATGCTATATTTTAAAGCGCGTGAACTAGCGAATAAACGTGGTATCAGCTGTTTGGATCTAAAAGCGAACCGGGGTTGGATCCGTAGATTCATGAAAAGAAAGGGCTTGTGTCTGCGAAGGCGAACATCTCTCTGTCAGAGAATACCGAGTAATTTTAATGACAAAATTATTGAGTTTTATCGTCATGTGATAGCAATGCGGGAGAGAAACAATTACCTGCTATCTCAAATCGGCAACGGGGCCACGACCTGACGCCAGCAGGCAAAATAAAGAGTTGAACTCGTGTGTGTGATTGGGTTATACGGGCGGGGGGTTATGGTGTCGCCGGACATTGTTGTGAAGAGCTTCTTGAAGACAGGCATCGCAAATGCATTGGACGAAAGTCAGGATGAAGCCGTGTGGGATGATGACCAGAATGATGCACGCGAGAGTACCTCGGAGATGGTAGCAGTGACGGCAGTGATAATGAATAGGGCGAGTACCGTATACCAGTTGCCTTGTTCATACCTGCCAACCTCTCAAAATGAAAAATCGGCGGCGGAGGGGGGAAGAGGGGGGGGCAACATAATACATACACAGGCTAAGACATTACAGCAAATATATAAGTTACACATGACTAACATGATATGACATTTACAAATGTACTTAAGACTGAGTAATTTTAAATTCTAACTAGTCTATCAAGCATCTTTCAACCACACTCAGGCATACAAAACTAGTGACGTATCGAAGATCATATTATTGGTCGTTGTTGCAGGTGACTGACTGATTTTGCCCTCTTCAAAAAGGTCTTGCTATATTCTTGCTCAAAACCCTTCCCTTTCTGAAGAGACTTCAGAGTTATAAGTTTGTCCAAAGTCTTGTCGGAGAGAGATGACCTGAACTGCGTTCTTGTTTTTCTGACAAGACTGAACATCCACTCACACTCTGCATTACTATGCGGAATGGTCAGAATGGAAAGCATAACTTTAGACAATTTGTCATACTTGAGTACCCCACCACTACATTTAATTTGGCCTACCAGTGCCCACTTCACATTAATTCTCTCTTCTTCCTCGATAGATGTCACATCTTCAAGTTGGAAGTTACAGAATTGGGAATGCACATTTCTGCAAGGTTGGCCGACGTTTTAGCTCTGGCTGAGCCATATCTCCCAGCAATTTTTGAGTCTGGGAACATCTTCCTAAATAAAGGACCAGCGTGATCGGAACAATTGACAGGGAGGTTATGTTCAATAACAAACGATGTGAACAATACTTCTGCATGTGTTATACTGTCAGTATCTTCCTCCTTACACTTGAAATAATAAGTTTCTTGTTTTTCCCAACACATTGTACATTGTCTTTATGTTTCTTTGAGAGCACATGTTTTGAAATGTCCCCCTTTCCACCATGAAAGATACTGAAATCACACCTACAGACACTACAAAATGCAAATGTTGCGCCTCTTCTTGACTCAGTTATATGCGGAAAGTTATCTTTGTATACACTTTTAAATGTCACATATTTCTTCGCCATATTACCGAGGAACAGACGCAATCACTCAGATCGAAAAATCACAATAGCCTACAGGCATATTAACGCCAACAACATCTAACAAAGTTATACGCAAATCATATAATTTCACGTGTGAAATGGATACAATATAACGCAGCGTACAATAACTCTCACCCATAGGTCATTATGCAAAACATCTAGGAACAAGCGCTGAATTAACCATCGACGATTTCAAACAAAGACGTATTCGAAGCTAACATTTTATAACAACAGGACGCAACGCGGGAGTTAGTACGCAGTTGTCGATTATCGATACAGAGCGAAACTGCGGTATCGAGATATAACTTCAAAACACGTAAAGTCGATCCATTCGATCGACGACTGGAGTGTCATCTCGCACATTCAATCAAATTACGCGTGGGATTTTTGAAAAATCGGGAGATTTAATACGTTAAGCGGGAGGGCGGGAGAAATGGTCTGAAATCGGGAGTCTCCCGCCTAAATCGGGAGAGTTGGCAGGTATGCTTGTTTCAATAATGAAAATTTTGTGTTTTTTCGGGAATACGGACATTCCCCGCATATATCTCGCACCGAAAAATTTCACACGTATTTTCGGCCAAAAAAGTGCGAGATATACGCGAGCAAATACAGTAATAAGTGCCAATTGACTAGCATCTACCGTTACTCACCAGCGGGTCGGGAATCACCGTGAACATGGTTAGGTATTGAACAAAACATCAAATTTTCCCAGTGAAAACTTATCTTCTCAAGAAGAAATGTGTTTGTACGTTTGAGCGCTGTGTGATTTTTACTTGTGAGGCAACCTCAAACAAAAGGTATAGAGAAACAATCCGCATACTCTGGTGGCTCTTTAGAACAAAATAACTGCGCTGATACGAAATATCATTGAAGATGAATTACAGGAAGTGCACTAAAACTTCCTACGTTGGTGCAGTATGTGTTTAGAGAATGAAAGACAGCATTTCCAGCAACTACTCTGAAATTCATGTAAGTGATGATTATTAAATACATTTAAAATTGTAAATGTGTTGAACTAGTTGGGCGCTACGCTGCTGGTAGCAGTCTATAGGGAAGGCTCTCACTGTAATTTTAGCAGCCAGAACAGTAAACAGTGAGAGTTTGAAAGAAGTCCATAAATTTACTCATCCCATCATGAGATTTCTAGCAGTTAAAAGTTATCTGGTAATTCAATAGCAATGTGTCTGTCAAATGTAAGTATCACAGAACTAAATAATTGGCCAGCCTGGACTTGCAGACAACTTATCACAGCTCAAGTGATACCATTCTGATAAGGGAGGCGACTGCACTCGGACTTGGTGGTCGTGCAGCCACCAAGAAGCCAATGATCACATGCACTATTGCTTGACATCGTTCTGAGTGGTGCGACAGTGGAAGAGGGTGTAATGGATTGATAAGTTGTTGTCATTACTGCTCTGGTACACTGGTGGTTGTGTATGGATTTTGTGTATGACTGGTGAATGCCTTTTACCAGAATGTACAGAGTGCCAGGAAATGTTCTCCACAGTGCCTACATGCATCTGCGAAAGCTAACATCAGCAGTTAAGTTGGCAGCCGCTTGTATTTAAACAAACAGTAAACTTTGTACTCCCCACAGCCATTCATAACAGATGCTGGAAGTGTTGTCCTTGTGTTCGAAACGTAGGCCTGCCTGTTCCCGGTACATCGTGAACTGAGCCGGTCACACTAAATTTACTTATCAAATCTCAAATGGTATCAGGATTTGGACACTTTGAATTAGGAAACCGCGCCTGAAATTTTAATTTTACATTTTCTGTAAACCGATCGCCTTCGTGAAAAAAGTATTCCACCAAAAATACTCTCTCTACAGTAGTAAGCATTACAGTCTGTATTTCGACAGCCTACAGCCCACACGTGTAGGATTCACCCTGTTAAGGACACCGTGCTGCCAACTAAACTGCTCTTGCAGACGCACGTAATCACTGCGGAGAACATTTCCTGGCGCCCTGTAGCATCTACATTGAAATTTGGTGGTAGAAGTGTAATGATTTGGGACTAATTTTCCCGGTATGGGCTTAGCCATTAATTTTAAGTTGAGGAGTCAATAAACTCTGGAATATATCAAGACATTTTAGACTAACATGCTTTCCACAATGTAGCAACCATTTGGAATAGGCCTTTTTCTGTAACACCACAATAATGTTATTTACAGTAAAAAATCAATGAATTAATTAACTGCAATTGATTATTGAATTTAATTGCATTTATAATTAATTTTATCTAATTTGACAAGTAATTGTTTTAACTGATTAATTGCAGTCGATTTTAATGCCCAACACTGCTGCGTAAGACTTATATTTGAGACAGTTGCTTGTATGTAATCATAGGGCCAGTTACATCAATCAAACTTCATTAAAAAATGGCTAATGGAACGTTGGTTAATCATGTGTTAATAATGTATCGCTCTGTTATACAGTAGTTTACCTATTGGCCCATCCAGAAAGTAAGTTTCCCCATTTCTTTAATAAAAAGAAAGCACAGTTATTATTATTATTATTATTATTATTTATTTACCATAAATCGTACACGAAGTATGGAAGGCCTAGTGAAAAAGGGCAAGCCCCACATACATATTTCATGCTTCACAGGCACAGCTTACATCTTACATCTTACATCTTATCTTGAAACATTTTATCGGCACCAGATACAGCAATGTTTGAGCAATTTTTTGACATAATTATGACCAGAATAGACACAGTTGTCTATCGCTGGAGCAACTTTTGTGTTCCTGTGTCGTACAAGTCTGCTGCCTGAGAATGGAACCAGCATGTGACATTTGTCTTCAGCTCTTCGTCAGTGTCAAAATGCTGACCGGAGGACAGGAATTTCTTGAGGTGCAAGAAAAGCTGAAAATCACTGGGAGCAAGATCAGGAGAGTATGGTTCATTCCCAGGCGGCAGACTTCTACAACACAGCAATACATAAGTTGATCCCACGATATGATAGGTGCCTCAGCCATTCCCACTCATAAGAAATAGTTAGAAGGGAAGAAACTTACCCAGTTGAGAATCATGATGAAGACCAAGTTAATGAGAGCAGCTGTGACAGAACTCTGCACACCGTAAGGGTCGTTGAAGAGAACTCTGCCTGCAATAAGGGACATGCGATACAACACCACACCAAACACAGCTCCAACTGCAACAGAGGCCTGCAACACAACCAAGTGGATTCAGTCAATGATAGTAATATTATGCACAATTTCTCTACAAAAAATTGTCTTTCTGTCTGTACATTTTGAATTTTTTTACTAATATTTTGATTTTATCCAAGACAGTGCCCCTCACCAACTAACACTACACACTTTTCTGCAGTCAGAGCATTTTCGTAAATTTTGGTTAAATGCACCTGTCTGGACGGCAGGAGACTCAGGTTCAAATCCCAACTGCAGTCACATTTAAAGTCTTACTGAAAGGAGTTGTACATTGATACACTCACTTCAATTCATGCCAGTCTCTCTGTCGGTCATGGGTCGATGTCACAATTACATCAGAATTGGTATTCAAGTAGATGGCGTCCCCAGAATTAAACTACGCTGAAAATGATTTGTATTATACAGTCAACTCTCCATTATTCACAAGGCACGATGGTGCAGTGGTCAAGCTACTTGCCTCTCACCAAGGTTCTATTCCCAGTCAATGCACGTGAGATTCTCGAGTGAAATATCACGTCGTATGATTCAGATTCCATGTGAAAATGGAGGTCCCGTGGCTGATGATCGCCAGATTAATGGTCACGTAAACTAAATGCATGCGAGATTTTTGAAGTGAAATATCACGCCCTATGGTTCTGATTCCACGTGAAAACAGAGGTCCTGTGGCTTATGATCGTCCGGGCGGGGACACCAAGGGCCCGCTGATGAGCCAGCTTGGTGTTCTAGGTGAAACCCTACACAAGACAAGGCACAAACCTAGAAAAATTGCTGAGTTTTAATTCACTGGCCGTGAAAGCCAGTATAACATCGTTTTGGAAGCCTTCTTAGGGAGGTTGAGGCTGCTAGAGCTTTTAGTTCTCGCAGTGAAGAAGTGCAGGTGCACTTTATATACAGGGAGGTAACGCGCAGTTTGCTACTCCTGTGGGGGTCTGGCCGAGGACACCAAGAGCCTGCTGATAAGCCAGCTTGATGTCCTAGGCAAAACCCTACACAAGACAAGGCACAAACCTAGAAGAATTGCCGAGTTTTAATTCACTGGCCGTGAAAGCCAATATAACAATTATTATTATTATTTAATGCCACTGATTATCTAGCTTGCCTTTGATATATTATTGAAGTCGTACATTTGACTTTTGACTCATTACTGGAAGATGCCATCTCACAGGAGGAGTCATAAATAACAGATGCTGAAAATTACCACGTCTCAGTTTTGCCTCACGAGGGCGAGTGTGCTCCGTTCCAGCCCTCAGACCAGAATTAAAGACCATTTTGCTATTTGAAAATATTATTTTCATGTTTCTTGCCTGAAATGATGACTACGTTTGGACATATAGTTATGAGTTTGAAATTGTTGCTTTCGACTTTAACACAATGTAGGCCATGTACGAAAAGCTATTTAGTCCATTCATATGGAAAATCCATGTAATAGGTGGGCAAGTTTCTAAATGGAAAACACTGGTGTAATATATGAAAATAGGCTATTTGATTCTTCACAGAACTACTTGTAAACGCTAACTCCACAATTATCGATTGTCATCATTACTATCATCCAGACTTATGAATTTCTTAGTTATGGCACGCTATGATTCAAAGCGAAAGGCTGCCCGATGCGACATGTGACAACCCTCTCTACTGTGGAGAGAGTTATGTAACACATAGTACTACTGTTGATGATGTTTCATTTGAGGGGCTTGGACATGATCATTTATAGCCATGTACCTGAGTGTGTTTGTACACAGAATTGGTACGGTTTGGTTGGTTTTTTAGTTTTGGCACCAATGCTTCAGTGCCAAGTTGCAACAATGTTGGGCGCTGCCACTTTTACAGACGGTTGCTGCCCTGCATCGCCTCCCTCAGAGCACATGACCTCACCCGTCCTCACCACCGCTCGTGCGCAGTCGCGCCTGTTAGATGAGTAGTGTGAGACCAGCGCTCACGAAAGACAGTCGCAATGTTTTCCAAGCAGGAGCAGAGAACGTGGATACAAATTCGGTGTGCTAGGGGTCGCAGTGCTAAACAGTGTCACCGAGGATTGCAGGAAGCGTGCGGTGCAGCTGCGTTACCGTTCAGAACGGTAGCAAGATGGGTTGCAGCCTTTCGAGATGGGCGCGAACATGTGGAGCACATGTCTCGATCTGGTCACCGACCAGTAAGTGATGACAATGTACAGATGGTGTCCACGTTAGTAGAGGTGGATCGGAACGTAACGATTCGTCAATTAGAGCAAGATACCGGACTGGCGCATTCAACTGTCCTCCACATCCTGAAGGACTTACTGAAAATGAGGAAGATTGTGTCCAAATGGGTTCCGCATGACTTAACCGACATGCACAAATGGCTGCGATATGACGCTTGTCGTAAGCACTTGCAGTGTTATGAGTGCAAAGGAGAGGCCTTCTGACGGCGTATCATAACCATTGACGAGACGTGGGCCAGATCTTATGAGCCACAGTTAAAACGCCAATCGAACGAGTGGCGGCACCAAGGAAACAAACAGTTCGACCAACCCCCACCAATGTGAAGGTAATGTTGATTCTTGCCTATGATTGGGATGGTGTGATCATTCACCATTCTGTTCCCCGAGGGCAAACCGTTAATGCGGCATACTATTGTTCGTTTCTGCAAAACCATCTCCGAGGAACTCTGAGAAGGAAACGGCGCCACCACATGGTTACACCGCCCATCGTTCTGCATGACAATGCTAGGGCACACACAGCAGTCGTCGTGTCGGCATTGTTGGATCGCTGGGGCTGGGAGGTCCTCTATCACCCCCCATATTCTCCCGACATCAGTCCCTGCGACTATGATCTCATCCCGAAGATGAAGATGACAATGCGCGAGGAGCGCTTCCTTACCATTGGAGACGTTAAACAGGCTGCCGAGCGCTCTCTTCGTACCATCAATAGATTGGGCAGTGCCAACGGGATCCAACGACTTCCGCATCGCTGGGAACACGTTGTACGCAACGGTGGGGACTACATCGAGGGCCTGTGAAACTTGGAACCATCTAAGTGAGTTATTAATCCAGTTATAACCAAGGTGCCAAAACTAAAAGAGAGAGAGAATGAATTTGTCTGATAACCTATGTTATTGTGTGGGCTATAGTAGTAATAGTAGTAGTAGTAGTAGTAGTAGTAGTAGTAGAGTATTTGTAATTTAGGTCAGGATTGGGAAGGATTGACCATGGCCTTAAATTAGAAACCATCCTGGCATTTGCCTGGAATAGAAGTGGGGACACCACAGAGAACCACTTCCAGGATGGGTGAGATGGAAAGCAAACCAACCACCTCTCAGTTTTCCCTCACGAGGCTGAGTGTAACCCTTTCCAGCCCTCAGACAAGAATCAAATTTCTTGACAGAGCCGGGACTAGAATCTGGACCTCCAGGCCGACAGCCAAGAATGCTTAGCTGCTACACCACGAGGTGGCCTAAACACACAGTACAAACAGATTAAAAGAAATTACAAATATGTAATCATTAGGGGCCGTATTTTTTGGCAATAGCGATTCGTGCAAAATTTTTTCATACCTCCTTTCTTGCCTATATATATGACCTTGTATGTACTTAAAGTAGCATATTTTAGCAAAATGAACTCGCGAAATATCACGAAATCTGATTTATTGCACAAATTGCACAAATAATCACGAAATATACTCCACTTGGTACGAAAATGCTAAATATTATCGAAAAAGCTCTCCAATAAACGTTTAAATGCTCTGAGGCATCGACCGTCGTGGTTTCCTTCTGATTTGTTTGATAGTGCTGCATATTCTCTACACAAAAGCCCACAACGCCGGAAGTATGTGTATTCAGTTCCGCGATCTCTATGGCTATCGATTACATCAAATGGAGTTGTGGTCGTAGATACATCAGAGCGAGTTTAGTTAGTTAGTTATTGTTGTTTTAAGGGGCAGAACTACGAGGTCATCTGCGAGTTTGCGACTGATAAAACTATCGGCAAACATCCAGCATTTGAGTACAAAAATGCCGAAAATTAAAGTCACGACAGTTTTCTCGAGGGCCGAGGAATACAAAAGTGAGGGGTTCTGTGACGTGTTTCACGCCACTTAGCTGACATAAAAATATACCTAACCTAAGATATTCTTTCCTGCCAAATTTACCCGTCCCTGTATTTCCAGTTGGGGCGAACGCTTCATAAATTCCTTCACTTACCTAAAATCTGAAGAACATTGTGGCCTATGCCGTCAGTTGCAAATTCGAACTGTGAACACCTTGTCGACGAAATCTTCCCGGATACACCATCGCACTCGCAGTCTAAACACGCGAGGTATAACTCTGGACCTGATGTGCACTGGTTCTGGAATTAAGTGTTCCCTAACCTCAAAAATAAACTTTGAATTTACGTATTTACGAAAACAACATCGCCTGTATCGATTGTTCCGGCCACGAGCGTCGCGAGATGTATCGACCGCCGGAGATGACAAGAGACGTGCGCATAGCGAGCGACCAGGGTGACCAACTCTCACGGAAGTGTCTTATGGACTACGTTCAAGAAGCCAGGGGATTCTAGTGCGTGTGTGTGGCTACGACTATTCTATTGTCAAATTCATAGCGATTCATATATGTACTGGTTCAGGCGTGGGTAACGCTCTCTTATCCATCCAACCATCAAGAAAGACACTTGCTTGGGGGCTCGGATCCCCCAAGGTTGGAAAAAACAGGTATCAGCCACCAAATTGGATGGCTTTAGTCATAGTTCAATTTATTTGTTGAATAATGTAGTTGTATTTTGGGTGTGTTCTGGGAAGCGTGATATTTCGTTTTAACTTGTCCGTGACGATATTTTGGTTTGTGTTTCGGTTTTCCTCGTGTGTAAATTTGCGTGTTGTTATTTACCTCGTGGTAATGGCGCAACAGGTTGAACTTCGGCCGATTAATGGGTTGATGTCTCCCTCTGTTTATATCTGAATTGTTTATCAATTTTCCCTTCTTCGGAAGTAGTTTTCATAGTGGGAAATCTTTCTTGTTTTCGGGCGAGGATTTTCTGTGTTGTGCAACCGTGTGCGTCCTTTAGTTTGGGTTCCAAATTTATTCATTTATTTCCCTGTGATCATGCTTCTTGGAATTTTCCCAATTACAGGCATGTAGTTCTTATTATTTTGGTTTTAAGGGGTCCCTGTTCCTGGTATTGCATCACCTTACGTCCACGTGCTAGTTGTAGTTTACGTGACGCTTTGCTTTGGTTTTCCTCCCTTACGCCCCTAGCGCGTTTCATTTTGCGTTTCCCATTTCTTGTATTTCCGTTTAACCTATGGGATTGGTTCAAATCCCAAATTTTGGGAGTAGCGCCTTATGGTGCAATCGTACCTTGGTGTACCGTTAGCTTCCGTCATTTTTAAGAGTAGAGGCTAGTTCGCGTCGGGCCCAATGGCGGTTGTGTGATACCTTCCGCTCCGTTTTCTGGAGCCTGTAATTAGTAATGTAGTCTTTTCATTTTATTTCTGTTCATTTTCCTTTACATTTATCCTTGGTATGTTCGTGCGTGTTAGTTGCTCCTGATTTTCTTTTCGTGTCTAACTTTGTAATTCGTCCTTTTCTTTGTGCAACCTCACGGTGGTTATGTTCAAGTTGTGTTCGTTCAGGGGATTTGTGTGCACGTGTTCCCAGTTCGATTCTCCTGTCATTCCATATTGCTAGGGATAGCTTCCCCTTGTGTTCTTGATTGTTAATTGTAAGATATTACCATTTCATGTACCTGCTCATTTCATAGTCCGGATGGTGTCTTAAGGCATGTTAAGTGGTCTGCCGTGCCACAGCGTTACCGACCTTGTGACCGTCCTTTCGAGGGCAATTAATTTATTCATGATAAAAACTGTTTGTAATTGAAATATGTCCCTCAAGAGTGTAGTTCCTATTTTATATATTTTGATATTTTATAATACAGACCCCTTTTATATTTTGATTTAAATTTTATTTGGCCTTTAACGTCCCATCCCCACCCTCAAGACAGCTGCGGTGGAATGATCCTCACACGTTAAGTCTTCCACTTTTCAAGCTTGTGGATAAAACGACGTACTTCCTCTCTTGTCCATCTGAGGGGGTCACCCAAGTGCGTTGTCAACACCGACCGCCGAGGCAAAGCCATCAAGTCCCGTAAAGGATGTCTTGGGGTCGCCGTTGGTAAGTTTCCTTCAGGTTGGCAGGCCCTCTAGGGAGTTTGTCGAGCTGATCGGGAGCGAAAGTAAGAGTAAGAGAGAGAGACTAAGAGAAGGGGGTAACAGGTTCTATGTATTTGACGCTGCAGGAAAGATTCTAATGTGTAAATACTCCAATGTTTGTATTCAGTGGGAGCGAAAAGACACGTGCAATAAACACTGCAGAGATTCAGCAACGCATAAAAAGAGGAAGAAAGAAGAAAATTAACGTAATTCTAAGCGGCAAATAACATTCGGCGATACTCTACACATCGCAAAGAAGCTTAAAAACCCCCTTATCACATAATCTGTTAGATTTATCCCACACTATAATGAAGATTTCAGAAGAAACATTGATCATTATGACAATTTATTTCGCGAAATACCCACCGAAATGGCGTCAGTTTTAAGACCGAAATCAACGGTTTTATTTCACCAAAAAATAAGGCCCTTAGTAATCATGCTAGGTTTCATATTAGTTCAGAAAAAGGTCTGGAATTCCTGTACTAATCGCAGAAAAATGAAGCAACTTTACCTAGGGATATCATAATACTCACCAGCAGCAACATGACTGAGTAACTGAGAAGTGTGGCAGGAACACGCACTTTCCAGAAAGGAACACAAGGCTCTCTCAAGTTGGTCACCACATTCACTTTCTCATGAGCATTCTTCAGACGAGCATAGTACTGAGGACGTGGGTGTTCCGCTTGAAGATCATAACCAGTAAGACCCCAACGGTGAGCAACATCTGCTGAATATCGTTTCCACAATTCCAGAAATAATGTTGCTGAAACAAATAGAAATACAGTAGTCAGCATATATAAGAGAAGAAATACAGGGTCTTTCTCGCTCACGCACTCCGCCAGTGACAGCTCAGTTCCCGGCTGCCGCGCGCGCGTACTGACGGCAGAATCATATCATCATCATCATTTCCCCTTATCCAGCTCCTGCCGGGTCGGGGTATTTATGGCACTTCTCCACTTTCCTCTTTCCTTCCACAATTCTTCTTCCACGATCTTGTCCCAGTCCAGATTTCTTTTTCTCACGCTGTTCTTCACTGAATCGATCCACCTTGTTCTAGGTCTTCCCCTTGCTCTCTTACCCTTGCACTTGGCCTCCAGCATCTGTCTTGGTATTCTATTTTCCTCCATCCTCTTTACATGTCCAAACCACCTTAGTTTATTCTTCTCAATTCTGACGGCAGAATACGGTGCTGAAAATCAGTATCGTGCATTTTTACTCACCATGCTTACAGTAGATGCAGAAAATGTTCTCCATCTGCTGCCAAACATGACTGGCATCTCCTTATGAAGTTTCCGGTTACTCTGGTTAATTCAGCTTCAGTAAGGAAATAACGACATTTAAGTCTATTTTTATTGTTTACTGAACCTGTACATTTGAATCTCTTAGCCAGCTGTCTTATTGTCCGATTTATAGGAATGGGTCCCCCTGGAAATTTCACTCGAAACTTTTGTCTTGTTCTAGCGCACGATTTCCTGCACTTTATGTACATATTGTGCAGATATACACGTTCACGTAACGAATATTTTACATAAGGCATTACAGCACTACACACAATCACAATAAAACAATACATAATAATAATATAATATCGTATGGCCTCGGGTGCCTGGTGCAAGCTTTGCTATTTGACACCTAGAGGGTAGCTTGCATGTCGAATTTCGTAGTTCCTTGACTATGAAAGTCAAGGAGGTTAGATGTTAGATATCTAATCTCCTTGAACACAATAGCACTTTCTAGTAGAGAAATGAGGAACTTTGTGCTGGCGGAAACTCCCGAGATTAATTTTGCCATTATGAACTCGGCCTACTGAATTCAAATGGGTTCTTTGACATGCCAACATCGTATGACATGCGTATCGTATTTTTGCCGCCTTTCAAAAATCACTTACCACGGTCAGGGGCGAACCTGCAATCTTGGGGTTAGTAGACCGACACGCTATCCACTCACCCACCGTGGCAAGCTAAAACAATACAGAATACGATATACAGTACCGGTACACAGTAGCTTTATAAAACACTGAAAGACAAACACCCAATTAGCTCAGAGCTCGGACGTATACAAAAAAATAGAGCGAGAGAATACGGCTGGTGACCACGCGCCAACCTGGCCCGGGACCGGTGGCCAAGGTCGAGCGAAGGTTTGCACAATAGCCTACGTGCCGCTCATAACGTGCGCTAGAACAAGACAAAAGTTTCGAATGATATTTCCGGGGAGACCCATTCCTATAAATCGCACAATAAATCAACTGGCTAAGAGATTCAAATGTACAGGTTCAGTAAAAAATAAAAATAGACGTAAATGTAATTATTTCCTTACTGAAGCTAAATTAACCAGAGTAGCCGGAAACTTCATAAGGAGATGCCGGTAATGTTTGGCAGCGGATGGGGAACATTTTCAGCATCTAATGTAAGCATGGTGAGTAAAAATGCACGATACTGATTTTCAGCACCGTATTCTGCCGTCTGTACGAGCGTGCGGCTGCCGGGAACTGAGCTGTCAATGGAGGAGCGCGTGAGCGAGAATGTCCTTTCCAAGCAAAAATAAAGACCCTGTACATGCAAGAATAGCAGCTGGAAATAGGAGTTACTTTGCTTTAAGCAAAGAATTTAAAGAAAGAAGCCTTAGTAGGAATCTGAAATTGACTGAATATCGTACAGTAGCGAGACCTGTGGCGATGTATGGTTCGGAGACTTGAACCATGACACAAGGTTATTAGGAATTGTTAAGGAGATGGGAAAGGAAGATACTGAGTAAATGAGGGTGAATTCTGACGAATCAGTAATAATATGGAGATATGGTAAGCCAGATATATTAGTGGAATTAAAGGGAAGTAGACTGCATTGGTTGGGACATGTAGAAAGAATGTCAGAGAAGAGGATGCTAAGGGAAGTCTTCGATGGGAATCCAAGAGGACGTCGTGTGAGGGAAGACCTAGGACAAGATGGCTGGATAACGTAGAGGAGGATCTGAGGAAGATGGGAGTCAGAAGATGGAGAACCAAAGCAGTCAACAGGGAAGAAGGGGAGGAGATTGTCCGGGAGGCCAAGGCCCTACAAGGGCTGTAGCACCAAGGAGGGAGTTGGTTGGTTGGTTCCTTAGTTTAGGGGCTGCGACAATGCGGTCATGTGGCCCCGTGTACTTTGGGTGTGTGTAGAATCTGTCAGATAACCGGTGTTAATTGTGTGTGTATCTGTTTTAATTCAAGTAAGGACTGCAGACATTCAATTTTTCCAAGTAGTTCCTACTTTTGCCGCCAAACGCCACCGTCAATGACCAACTAGTTCAGAACTTAGTTGCCAGATGCCACCGCAGTCGGCTCTTGACGACGAACGTAGGAACCTAAGAACGTTAGTCAAATGTTTAACCTATATATAATTTAGCTTCACACAGGTGTAATTAGTGGAAGGTTCTTTAACATGCCATAAATCTATGACATGGGACCACCGGCTTTACTTCCCCTCCGAAGGAAGGCATACTGAGGGATTTTTAACGTTCTTAAAAAATCAGGACGACTTTGGCCGGGTTTGAACCCGCGATCTTGGGCATAGAAGCTCAGCATGCTACCAACTACGCCACCGAAGCCGCAAGGGAGGGAGTAAGTAAGTAAGTAAGCAAGCAAGCATATAGTGATTCTGTATTACAATTCATTGCACTGAGCATTTCTTCACAACCAGGGCTGCCCTGTATTTCCTCGGAGTCCTTGCCATCAAGGGGCTTATCAAACTTTAGCACATTTCATGTTGGATCAGGATGAACATCAGCAATATTACTTGCACTGAAGAGTCCAGATATTCATCATCTTCACATTCAATACATGCAAGGTAACTACCAATTTTCACCTCAAATATATTATAAAATTAAGCAATAATACAGAAAAGACCAAGTACCAAACAAAACAATTCAAAGCAAATTTCAAAACTTACCCCAAAATGACATAAAAACAGCAAAGAACACTGTGAATGGATTATCAAACAGGTAGGAGATTCGAGCATATGTACACGTTTCATGCAGATTCCAGTAATCGCAGCGTTTGTCACATAGAGGGCACATTATGATATTCAGATCTTCATTGCAGATGTCGTTACTGTGGAAGAAAGTAATAATTATTAAGGAGCATCCACCAGATGACGATGGAGATGATTGAAATTTGAAATTTATTTAAATTTAATATCAAGTAGCACTAAGAGTCCCTTTAGCTGTAACTAATTGCCACTTCTGTACAAGTTTCACTTATAAATTAACCTAATTAGCCTACATACTAAGGAAGAAATATACACAAAATTATTGTTGTTCATCTCTACGTAGATAATACATGCTACATCTGAAGCAACCTGTTGTCTACCCCTACAGTTCTTATCCTCGACCCTTCCTTCCATAACTAAGTTTGCTATTCCTGAGTGTCTTTGTATATGGCCTACCAACCCTTCTCTTTTCTTCTCTTCATTAGCAGTCGCCAGAAATATCTCTCCTCGCCCACTCGTCTTAATACCTCTTCATTTGTTACTCTTATCTACCCACCTGATCTTCATTAATACACTAATACACCTAAAGTCAGAAAACATGGTTTAATATTCACAGAAGTAATGGAAATGAATTATGATTTCTAAAAATCTTATTATAGGAAAAGTTATCTTTAAATTGTAGTGCTAGATATAATTATGGGGTAGCGTTTATGCTGTCAAAAATTCTTGTTTTATGATTTATTAGAGGATTTAAAGCGGCAATGAAATGTAACGCTCGTTTAAATGTAACTCAACTGATTTATTTAACACAAAATACATGAACTGTATAAAAGCGTTGTGCCGTGAACAGATCATAAAACGAACTGTTTAAAAGTTAGTTGAGGGCACTAGTTGCGCCTATCGATCAGAATGGAGGTCGATACCGGCAGGTGCCAATCTCACCAACACTTCCCCTCGACCAACAGCTGGAGTCATCCTGGTACATGTGGTCTCAAGCCAAGGCTTTGAGCACATTTCTCGTGCTTGGGCCTTGACAATCCTTTTGTCAATATGTCGGCAGGCATCTCATCCGTTGGCGTGTACTCCACCGAAACCACCTTTTTGGCCACGGCATCTCGGACGAAATGGTGCCTGATGTCGATGTGCTTCGTCCGTGAATGAAACATAGGATTTGACGTCAGCTTACGCGCACCTACATTGTCGTTCTTCACTGGGACAACATCTATCGGTTTTCCGAAGTCCTTCAGGAGTTTCCTCATGTGTAGACCTTCCTTGGTTGCTTCTATCAAGGCCATGTATTCGGCCTCCGTCGACGACAGGGCCACAGTAGGCTGCTTCCGGGACTCCCAACTCACTGCAGCGCCGCCTAGTGTGAACGCGCATCCGGTGTACGATTTTCGATCCACCAGGCAGCTTCCCCAGTCAGCGTCCACGTACATCACCGCTGGACCGCTGGATTTGGAGTACATGAGGCCGAGATCACGTGTGTTAGCGAGGTATCGCAAGACACGTTTTGCAGCCTTCCAGTGCTGCTGTCCGTGACAGTCGTTGAACTGAGAGAGAGAACTGACTGCATGGGATATGTCCGGCCTCGTTCCCACTAACAGGTACATTAGAGCTCCTATCAACTGTCTGTAGGGGACGCTCTCCACTTGTTCGTCTGGGTTCACGTCTTCCTTCTGCAGCTTCGTACCTGGATCAATGGGAGTGCTGACAGGCCTGCACTCGGCCATTCCGAATCTCTCCAGGACCTCGTCTATGTATACTTTCTGGCTGAGTTTCATCTGGTTGGTGCTCCTCTCGAACTCCAGCCCCAGACAATACTGCACGTCCCCCAAGTCCTTGATCTCGAACTTGGTATTCAGAAAGTCTCTCACCACGACCATCTTCTTGTCGTCTCGAGCCATGATCATCATCTCGTCGACTTAGATGATTATATAAATCCTATCTTCGACCGTTCCGATGTGGTACATGCATGGATCTGCATCCGAGCGACTCGCCTTGAGATTTTTCATCTCTTCCTCGAGACGGTGATACCAAGCGCGTCCTGCCTGTCGCAGTCCATACAACGCTTTGTTTAGTGAGCACACCATGTCACAATTGGTCAACTTCTCCAGCATCTCATCTGTGGTCTTTCGCACAGTCTCATCAACCGACTCGTCTTGAACGGTATGGGCAAGAACGTCCTCGAAGTGGTCCGGGGCCTACATGAAGATTTGCTCCTCGACTTCTCAGTTCAAGTACGCCGTCGTGACGTCTAGCTGTCGGATTTTTAGATTATCTTGTACAGCTAACGCCACCTCAGTCCTTATTGTGCTCAGCCTTGCGACTGGAGCGAACGTGTCGTGAAACTCTATTCCTGGTCTCTGAGTGAAACCCCTCGCTACCACGCGCGCCTTCCGCTTGCTGATAGTGCCGTCAGGGTTAAACTTATTCCGGAGAATGAATCTGCTTCCTATCACACGTTGCCCCTTGGGAAGGTCGACCAGCTTCCACGTATTGTTCCGAATCAGTGAAACTGCTTCTTCTGACATTGCTTCGATCCACGCAGGTGAGTCATCTCCGGAGATAGCCTGGGTCACTGGGATTTCAGCGACGTTAGCCGCTTCCCCTGGTCGATCACGTAGTCCTTGCGGGGTCGCCCAGATTTTCCAGTTCTAATCAAACGAGGCTGTCCGCCTCTTCTCCTAGATGATGCCGCTTGTTGCTCATCGGATCGGATCTCCGGTTCAACAAAGTAATCGTCGGCAGGAAAGCCCAGGAAGCCATCGGGGAATTCCCATTCAGCAACATCAGGTTGGTTTTCTGCCAGAACTTCGTCTCTCAACACCAGCTCGAACTCCAGTTCATGGATCGGATCTTCTGGTTCAATGCGTACTTTGTCTGCAGAGTCACGCGGGAACAGAACATCGACTGATTTCTTAGGCGCGGTCATCTCCTCACGAAAAACGTCTCTCGTGATCTCGATCTTCTTCGTTTCAGGAATCCAGATACGGTAAGCCTTCGACTGCTCCGAATATCCAACAAAAATTCCCTCTATTGAGCGAGGGCTAAACTTCCCCTTGTTTGGGGTCTTGTCCAGGCAGAACACCTTGCTCCCAAAGTCCTTGAAATAATGTGCCGTCGGAGTTCTGTTGAACCAGCGCTCAAATGGAGTCTTCTCGTTTAGCTTTTTGGTTGGACATCGGTTCCTCAGATAATTTGCGGTGTTGATCGCCTCCACCCAGAATGTCATCAGTAGGCCAGATTGCAGGAGTAAACATCGTGCTGCCTCTTCAAGGGTCCGATTCTTCCTCTCGGCCACACCATTTTGTTCAGGCGTATATGGTGTTGTGAGACTGCGCTCGATCCCCACAGATTTCAGGAACTCGTCAAATTCCCTGTTGACATATTCACGTCCATTGTCGGACTGTACGCACTTTATTTTCAGACCGTGCTGCTTCTCGACGAAAGCCTTGTACTCTCGGAACATTTGCAACGCCTCGCACTTCGTCTTCATAAACCGTACCTCTGTCCATCTCGAGTAGTCGTCCGTAAATGTGATCATGTACTTGGATCCACCGTTCGACACAACACCCACAGGGCCACAAACGTCTGTGTGAATAATATCGAGCTTACCGGTCACACGATTTGACTCTTTCGGGAAAGGTATTCGAGTCATTTTGCATTTCGTGCAAATGTCACACGTTAGATCTCCACATCTCCCTTTTAGTTGCACACCTCGAATGGATCTGCTCTTCACTGCCGTATCGAGATCACGAAAGTTGACGTGACCCATCCTTCGATGCCACAGCTGCGCCACATTCTCGTCGCGCTTGTCTTCTGACACTGCGTTTCGACATTTTTCCAGTGTGGTGCCCTGTACGTAGTACAGATTGTCCTTGAGCTTTGCAACTAACCTCGTCAGTCCATTCTGGTCGAAAACTTCCGCCTTCTCTTTGCCAAAAAATACCGAGAAAACACTGTCTGTCACCTTCGAGACTGATAAGAGATTAGTGCGGATCTCAGGAACGTGCAAAATCTCATTGAGAGTAACGTTGTAAGTTCTACCGTCTACACTTGTTGCAATTTTTGCAGTACTTCGGGCCTTTATCTCTGCGGTTGCGCTGCTCGCTAACTTCAGCTTGCCAGTCTCGCCCTTGTCCATCTCTGTAAACACAGTCGCATCACCGCACAGATGAGACGTGCACCCACTGTCGAGACACCACAGGTTTTCGACGCTGCTCGTCGCGATCTGGCACGTATCAGGTTGCTCGACTGATAAGAGAGACGCGTCCGACAGCTGATTTTTGTTGACCTTAACATTGCAGTCTACTGCCTTATGTCCCTTGATTCTGCACTTCGAGCATTTGAACGGAAACGATTTCTCCTTGTCACTCTTACCACCGGAGTAGCCGTGGTTTTTGTTTTGAGGCTTCGACTGTGGTTTCCTTGAAGGACCTTTCTTCTTCACGTACATGGCGCCTTGATTTTCCATCGGTGTTGACGAGGCAACTCTGGCATCGTGTTCTTCGATTATCTTCGTACATAGATTCTCAGGCTTCGGTAGATCGTCCCGGCTCTCGATGGCAATTCTGAAATTTTCAAAACTCGCCGGCAAACTGTACAGCATCCTGATGGTAAGTTGGTCTGGGTTAATAACTACGTCCATGTCAGCCAACTTGTCGACACAGTCAAAGTAGTTGTTGAGGTGCTCACGGATGTCACCACCTTCAGTCATCTTTTGCAAGGTTAGACTCTTCAACAACGTGGCCTTGCAAGCCGGCCCCTTCGACTGAAACGTATCCTCAAGTTTCTGCCATATCTCGCTTGATGACCTGCAGTTCTTCACCAACTTGAGCTGGCTTGGTCCGATGGATAGGATTAGGTCTGACATGGCCTTTTCATCCCTAGTCGTCCACTCGGACTGCATTGTCCTCACCCGGCTCGGGTTTGACGATCTGGAGGTTGACATAACCCCACGCGTCATTCTTTATCAGAATGGCGCGCATTTGCATTTTCCAGGTGTCGTAATTATCGCGCCCTAAGGCCTCGATGCGCACTACACCGTTTGAATTCATTGTCTCAGTTCAATCGTGCCGCGTGTTAATGTCCGGAACACTCACGATTGTTCACAATAAATTTGCTGTGCCGCGTGTTATTGTTTGAAACACTCACAACCGGCCATACACTTTGCGTCGCGTGCTATTGTCCGGAACACTCGCAAATAGGCCTACGGAATTTTGTGTCGTTCGCGTTTGTACACAACTCGCACGTTAAGCACTTTTTCTTGCGTCATGTGTTATAGTCCAAAACACTCGCAATAAACCAAAATTCGCATCGCGTGTTATTGTCCAAACACTCGCGATTGGCTTTTTCACTGTTCTGTCACAATCAAGCACACAATATTCGAGAAGACGGCGTTTATTCTGTAACATGTTTTTCTAGGGGGTTTTATGCCACTAACACAAGTTAGTTGGACTATATCATAATTGTTAAACGCGGCAATAATCCGGCCAAGTTAAATTATTTCAGTTTATTCAATTTTATATTTCATATTATTATTATTATTATTATTATTATTAATATTTATTACGTCATTTTTTTTTTTTTTTTGAGCTTTTAAATTTAGAAGATTACATATAGGATTTCTACCCGTATCTATATTGGATGATTCCAATATATAAATTGCACGACAAATCGTTTCATACGTAAAGACGGGATTTTATTCATTAGGGCTAGAGAGAGTGGTGTGTGACTCACTGGTTATTTCAATACGAGAATAGACTGGAGTACAATAGAATTACGTAATCCGAGGGAACACTTCAAACCAAGAAAACGTGGTATGATTTACGTCTTGCCCTGTAAAACGGAAAATGTACAGGGACGCGTCTTGTCCGGGGGAAGGAACCTCATGGCGCGAAGAGCCACGTGAGGTGACCAGCCAATCAAGGAAGAAGAAGCAACTTAGGACGGGCATGGCGAGAAACGTGACGCACGCGGATTGGTCGAAGCAGCGAGGCCGCGGTGTGAAACTAGACTCTGGTGGGAGAAGCTGGAAGTCCATATAGTGAACGCGCTGGTTGAGGAGAAGGACATACATTAAGACTTTACGCTTGGTGCAGTAAGCACGTACTTTGTTCGCAAGTCCCAAGTGGGACAATTTATTCACGCTAACTCCGCTGATCACATCAGATCATGGGTTCCACGCGTCTTGCAGTGCTAAGGCAGGCGACGTGTTGTGGTTTATGGATTATACTCCACCACAAGCAGTAACGATAACTTTTAATCTACGAAGAAGAACCTGAGGCCGTCAACTCCAATGAAGAACATCAGACGCAACGAGACTTCAAGCACGCGGGAGACAATGTTTCCGTTGGTGAGCTCATGTAATCTACGACACACACTCTCTGTTTTTCGATAGGGCCAATATAAATTCTTTAAGCATAAATTTGGAAATAAGTTAAATTCACGTTATTCTCCCGACCGGCGTATTAAGTAATTTTGTTCGTGGAAATGGTTAAAGTAGTATGCTCCGTTAATAGTGTTCATTTTAAACAAGATGCTATCATGTTTTCCAAGTATATTAAATTCAATTTTTACAAAGTAGATTCTTTGATTCCAGTAGGTAGCAATAGTTATAATACCACATCCTTCTCCACAATCAAATGTTGTCTGGGTTGATGATCCAATCATCCCACGGCCTAGTCATTAAGAGTTTCTCATACGTTCTACTCACACTAGGGGTCGATATTAAGTATATAAATTTAGCTTGGAACACAGTGTATCCGGCTTGGCGCCCAACATAGATCAAACTTAGCAGTAGTATTTTCTGGTGAACAGTCCGCCCAAGTAAGAAACATTACAATTCCTTCTCGCTTTGTCGATGTCCAGAAGTTTCTCAAGAGAACAAGATGTCTGCCGATTCGAAGCGTTCTTCTCTTTGTGTGTCCGCTTGATCCCGCTGTTTCCAGTTTATTTAAATCGGAGCCAATCGTTCTGGGTCCATAACCTATTAGAGGTTTTAAAGCGGCAATGAAATGTAACGCTCGTTTAAATGTAACTCAACTGATTTATTTAACACAAAATACATGAACTGTTTAAATGTGTTGTGCCGTGAACAGATCATAAAACGAACTGTTTAAAAGTTAGTTGGGGGCGCTAGTTGCGCCTATCGATCTGGATGGAGGTCGATACCGGCAGGTGCCGATCTTACCAACATGATTGTGTCAAAATTAGTGGAGTTCTCTCTTTGTATAAAGCTTTTTTAAACTTATTCTTTGACATATAAAGAAGCCAACCAGTTCATCCAGTCATGATGTACGGAATATTCTGCGACTTTTGAATGCCATTTATCCTTATTTAGTGTTAACCATAATCTATGTGTTAACATTTTCCAACATGGTTAATGTTTTTGCTTTGTATACTAAATACCCATAATTTTGAATAGAAAATATCACACTCTGTATCAGGGTCTTTTTTACATTACAATGAAGATATGGTACAGAACTGATGAAGAATATCTGTCACTTTTCTGACTACAAGATTGGCATGGTTGGACCAACAGAGTATATCAATGTAGATTCCTAAGTTTTTAACACATTGGTATTCAACCAGAGATCCATTTATGACAATTGGAGGAAAGATACTGTTGTTAAGATTTGATAAGAGTTTTCAGTACCCAACAATCATGGCTAGTGTTTTATTTCCATTTAATAGAAGGTTATGACCAAGCATTTGAAGAACCTTTCAATATCGGAATTTACCTTGCTGATTCAGTCATTGATACAAGGTATGGGAAAATGATCATAAATCAGCATACATGTGATGTTTTGTGTGGAAGAGAATTGTGGGTAAGTTGTTTATGAATACCTTGCTGATTCCGTCATTGATACAAGGTATGGGAAAATGGTCGTAGATCTGCAGATCAGCATACATGTGATGTTTCGTGTGGAAGAGAATTGTGGGTAAGTTGTTTATGTATACCTTGCTGATTCAGTCATTGATACAAGGTATGGGAAAATGGTCGTAGATCTGCAGATCAGCATAAATGTGATGTTTTGTGTGGAAGAGAATTGTGGGTAAGTTGTTTATGTATAGAGAGAACAATAAGAGCACCAATACAGAACCCTGTGGGACATCAGCGAGCTTATTAGACCAATTTGAAACATTATATTTATCGAAGATCACTCCATCAGTCCTCTCTTTCAAGAAATCTTCAAACCAAAATAGAGCAGATCGCAAAATCCTAAACCTGGAAATTTACTGAGAAGGAGATCATGATGAACTCTGTTGAAGGCTTTACTGAAATTGTAAAGAACTAGAACCATAAGATTCTTCTCGTCAATTGCAAGCTTAATGTAGTCTTTAATTCTACTGTTTCCACTTTTCAATACAATGGTTCAAATTTCTACTACTTTACTAATTTGAAACATTTTATTGAAAAGTGGAAACAGTAGAATTAAAGATTATAAATTCAATACAGGAAAAAATGATCATGACTTATAACGGAATTTATTCAGTTACAGTAGCTCACCCTCGGGTTTTCTGCCTCGTGCAGTTAGTTTGGGGTATTTTATTCGTATCTTATTATATTGGGTTAACGTGGGGTTGCAGAGGTGATTTTTATTGTGCCTGTGTGATTTTGTGTACGTACGGATTCATCTTTGGATGGTCCGGACCAACTAGGATCATTGTTTATTAATTATCGGTTTTTGGATATTTGACATTATAAAATACGGGCTTTTGCGATTTATTACATTTTGGGAAATAAGGATATATAAGACTGTATTAAGTAGAAGCATTATTTCATTTTGGTTTGGGGTTAATGGCTCTATTTTGACCTAGTAATGTTAAATGTTAGATTCGTGGCTGTACTATAAAGGTACAATGAATTTGTATTTTCGAGTGCTGGATGTGTGACATACCCAGAAAAAACAGGCAGTAATTCGGCCTGTGTGGGAATACCTAGGCTATTTATAGCATGAACTCGGATGAACTGGCGCGTGGAACACTACTGTGTGACGTCAGTGTGGATTTCGACTGTCAGATGTTCATGTGTTGACACGGATGTTCCGCTAGGAGCGGGCCACGCACGAATTAGTTCCGGCAGAAACATTGGGGTTATGTAGCCCTACGCCAGTGCATATAATGGCGTGTCTGGCGTTCAGAGCTCGTCTTATTGCTTTATTGGCAGAACACTGATCTACTAACGCCCAGGGTCGTTTTACGTGACATGGTTTCCGTAACGAACAGTTAAAGATCGTCTTCTTGCTTTTCAGCGAAAGTCCCTTGTCTACTTGCAAATTAGTGTCGTTATTACTTGATCATGGTATCGTAATACGAACGAGCAGTGACTAATGTTTAGCAATCCACTGAGCTCTTACGGGCTATTGGAGGCTACGTGATTTTCATGGGTCCATCCATACCATGGGCTGTCGGTAATAACTTACCACGCCTAAAAGGATACTCAGTCGTAAACATTTCATCGAAAAGTCATGCGGGAATGGAGACGTGAACGAGCAGTTCGAAAAGAAAGAAAGAAAGAAAGAAAGTGGAGTGAACCAGTCTAACGTGTGTAGATATTTTGTGTACGGACGGTACAATGTGTATTACGTAGGTGGCTGTTATGCCTGGGTCTGATATGGCCGTAAGTGTTTTCCTGCTATCAGAGCCTAAATTCAGTGGCAAGGTACTGTATAAATCACGAGTGTATGAAGGGTATTTTGTGTTGTACATTATGTATATATGTGTATAGTACAGCCAATAGATTATCTCTTTAAAATTCATGTGTGTTTATATTCCTGTCTTGCATGAACCTGGGAGCATCAGCAAACGCATGCCAAATGCCCTACGCCTGGGATAAGGTATTTCATAGTCGGGGCAACAGTTATGTACCGTATTTTATTCTATTTTATTCAGAAAGACCCATATGGTCAACCTTGGCGCCCATTCAAAGTCGGGAAAACTTTAAAATCACTTGTGGCCTGTATTTAAAGGCAGTAAATTCTGTAGGTTTGTGTTAATGAGGGTAGTTAAAGTTAAATCAACTCTAGCGAGGAGGTTGAGAGTGTTTCAGTGGCAGCCCAACGTGAGGCCTTAGACATGCTGATGTGTACCAGGACACAGGAATTAAACTGTAGGCATATTTTCACAAATTTCACATATTTCAATTAGGGATGGCTACGTTTAGAGCCAGGATGCAATTCTGCTTTGTTGGGGGACGGTGCTGGTGAGCGGCAGAATCAGGCAGGGGCTGATAGGCAATTTGCTATAGGGATGGGGGAAAACAGTAGAGTCAGGGGAGATTTGCCAGGGCAGGGGTGTTACAGGAGAATGATGAAGATCAAATGGGTAGATAGAGTTACAAACGAAGAGGTATTAAGGCGAGTGGGAGAGGAGAGATGTTTCTGGCGACTGATAATGAAGAGAAGAGATAGGTTAGTAGGACACATACTAAGACACCCAGGAATAGCAAGCTTAGTTATGGAAGGAAGGGTCAAGGACAAGAACTGTAGGGGTAGACCAAGGTTAGAATATGTTAAACAGATTGCCTCGGATGTAGGGTGTGGTAGCTATGTAGAGATGAAACGATTAGCTCAGGACAGGGAGGCATGGAGAGCTGCCTCAAAGCAGTCAAAAGACTGAAGAGTCAAACACGGGGAGAAATGAGTTAAAAAGGAAGGAAGGAAGCTTGTAGTTTAACGTGACCGTTAATCTCGCGATCATAAGCCACGGGACCTCCGCTTTACGTGGAATCCGAACCACAGGACATGGCATTTCACATCGAAAATCTCACATGCAGTGACCGGGAATCGAACCCGGTCCACCTTGGTGAGAGGCATACAGCTTGACCGCTGCGCCACCACGCCCCGGGAAATGAGTTATGATGGACATGTTGAGGAGGCTCGTGTATCTTAGCGACAAGTCTGTAGGGATGGAGGAGAGGATAATCAGTCGGATGAATGGTATGGAGGAGAGGATGAATAGGATGGGGGGGGAAAATAACTAGTCAGTTGAATAGCGTGGAGGAGCATTTGTCAGAGAAGCTTGACGAGGTCACAGAGCATTTGTCGGAGAAGCTTGATGTGATTAGCCTAGACAGCCATGTTACTAGCCAGGTTAGTGAAGTCAGTGTAGAAGCCACTAATCTGGAAACTAAACTAGGTAATCATATTGCTGTTCAGGAAGAGAGTGTAGACTCGGAAGTAGATAAGTTGGATGCTCAACAAGTGATGTTGGCAGGGAAGATTTCTAGCCAGACACTGGAGACTAGCCAGAAATTTCCCAGGGTAGATAGTAAGTTGGAAGAGAAGAAAGTGGAAATTGTAGGCATCTTGGAAGAGAACGTTGTGGTTAGTGATGCGAGTGCTGGGAGAGTGGAGAAGGATGAGAGTGCTGGGAGAGTGGAGATGCTTGAGAGTGCTGAAGTTAGTGAGGAGAGTGGTGAGGTAGTGGAGATAGCTGAGCGAGTCGAGATTAGTTTGCTAGGGAATGGTATGAAGAAGGTAGATGAGAATATTAGCCAGGTTAGCGAGATAGTGACTAGTATGGAGGAAGATACTGTAGGTAGAATTCTACGTGGTCAACATTTGGGACTAGGAGGGAGTGAAAATCTTCTTACGAAGTTAGTATGTAATTTCTCTGATGACATTAGGACTGCAGTGTGCGTGCAGGAGATAGTCGCTATTACAGGCATAGAGAGGTCACTTGAAAGGTTAGGTACCTTGAGGAAGACAGTTAGGCAACGTCAGAGTAATAGGGGTAATCAAAGGGAAGGAAATTATATTCAGGGGAGAGAGAAGAACTGGGATCCAGGTAGAGGAGATAGGTACATGTGGTATGAAGTTCATGGGAGAGGAAGAAATAACAAAGAGTGTCAGGGGTACGGGAAAAACAATCAACCGGGGAACAGACCATGTGAGGTAGGGCAGGCAAATAGGGGGCGTGGCATGGAAAGGCAGGTTGAGAGAAGCAATAGGCCAGGAAGTTTAAACTTCGCCAGGACTCACTTAATGGAGCTGGGGGAGAGTCCTTGCATAGTATTCCTGCTCACGCTCTGGAAGAAAAACATAATGAAGAGTATATCAATGTAGGATCTGATAGGTTAGGAGACCAGAGCTGTAAATTAGATTACAGTAAGGCGCTAGTGAAGTTTGGGTGGAGTGAGCAACAGGATTGGGTTAGGTTGGATTATCAGGTTGGTGGTAGAGATTTTGTTAGTGTCGTTGGATGCATTCAGGTGATTAAAGAGGTTTCCGAGGAGAGAGAATTAGGTGTCGGCATGGTATCAAGTTGTATTTTGGTCATGGGAGATGTGGAGTGATGTGGATCACTGTTGTTTCTGGATCATGGGAGATGATCGTGTGTTGAGTGATGTGGATCACTGTTGTTTCTGGGTCATGGGAGATGATCGTGAGTTGAGTGATGATGATCACTGTGTGGAGGCAGTTGTTAAAGATACCATGTTGGACGAGGGTCAGAAGTCAGAGGTGCTCGACGTTCTGAGGGAACACAGGGTGGTGTTCTCGGAGAAACCTGGATGTACTCGCGGCTACGGGCAGAGTTTTGACATCGCAGATAGGTCTGGCTTGAGCGGTCCTAGGTACCATATAGCTCACTCTTACATGGAGGGTGTTGTTGAGGTGATTGGTCAGATGCTCTATGAGGTTATATTTGAGATTAGTAACAGTCAGTCTGTTAGTCTTCTGGTGGTGGTGACCATGTGGTATGGTACCATTAGGTTATGTTTGGAGGGCGTGGCAGTCAGTAGTTTGCAGGAAGGATTCCTTTTTGTGTGTCTCGCAGGATTTTGGGATTTTCAACAGGGAAAGCTGTACCCTAAGAGATTAAATAAATTGAGAATTATTTTAATTGTAGGTAAGATACTTTTGAAACAGCAGGGAAGGGAGGGGGTAAAAATTAAGATAGGTGATCTGTTGTTGTTGCGAGCTGAGCATCTGCTGTCGGTAGAGCAGAGTTGCATTCATGAGGTTTTTCTTTCCGGTCCATTTGCTAGAGACCGCAGGGTAGGTGCAAGTGCCTACAGCTTGATTACCAATGATGACAATGTCCTAGGTATATATAACATCGCTTACCTCAAGCTATATGTCACCTAGAGATCTTGCTCATGATTTGACAAGACAGGAGTACTAGTGTATTTGTGTGAGGGACAAGGATAATTCTATAGCCTTGTAGTTTAGAGATTGATCCTTGTGGGGGCGTCTGTAATGGAATTTATTCAGTTACAGTAGCTCACCCTCGGGTTTTCTGCCTCGTGCAGTTAGTTTGGGGTATTTTATTCGTATCTTATTATATTGGGTTAACGTGGGGTTGCAGAGGTGATTTTTATTGTGCCTGTGTGTTTTTGTGGACGGATTCATCTTTGGATGGTCCGGACCAACTAGGATCATTGTTTATTAATTATCGGTTTTTGGATATTTGATATTATAAAATACAGGCTTTTGCGATTTATTACGTTTTGGGAAATAAGGATATATAAGACTGTATTAAGTAGAAGCATTATTTCATTTTGGTTTGGGGTTAATGGCTCTATTTTGACCTAGTAATGTTAAATGTTAGATTCGTGGCTGTACTATAAAGGTACAATGAATTTGTATTTTCGAGTGCTGGATGTGTGACATACCCGGAAAAGACAGGCAGTAATTCGGCCTGTGTGGGAATACCTAGGCTATTTATAGCATGAATTCGGATGAACTGGCGCGTGGAACACTACTGTGTGACGTCAGTGTGGATTTCGACTGTCTGATGTTCATGTGTTGACACGGATGTTCCGCTAGGAGCGGGCCACGCACGAATTAGTTCCGGCAGAAACATTGGGGTTATGTAGCCCTACGCCAGTGCATATAATGGCGTGTCTGGCGTTCAGAGCTCGTCTTATTGCTTTATTGGCAGAACACTGATCTACTAATGCCCAGGGTCGGTTTACGTGACATGGTTTCCGTAACGAACAGTTAGAGATCGTCTTCTTGCTTTTCAGCGAAAGTCCCTTGTCTACTTGCAAATTAGTGTCTTTATTACTTGATCATGGTATCGTAATACGAACGAGCAGTGACTAATGTTTAGCAATCCACTGAGCTCTTACGGGCTATTGGAGGCTACGTGATTTTCATGGGTCCATCCATACCATGGACTGTCGGTAATAACTTACTACGCCTAAAAGGATACTCAGTCGTAAACATTTCATCGAAAAGTCATGCGGGAATGGAGACGTGAACGAGCAGTTCGAAAAGAAAGAAAGAAAGAAAGTGGAGTGAACCAGTCTAACGTGTGTAGATATTTTGTGTACGGACGGTACAATGTGTATTACGTAGATGGCTGTAATGCCTGGGTCTGATATGGCCGTAAGTGTTTTCCTGCTCTCAGAGCCTAAATTCAGTGGCAAGGTACTGTATAAATCACGAGTGTATGAAGGGTATTTTGTGTTGTATATTATGTATATATGTGTATAGTACAGCCAATAGATTATCTCTTTAAAATTCATGTGTGTTTATATTCCTGTCTTGCATGAACCTGGGAGCATCAGCAAACGCATGCCAAATGCCCTACGCCCGGAATAAGGGGTTTCATAGTCGGGGCAACAGTTATGTACCGTATTTTATTCTATTTTATTCAGGAAGACCCATATGGTCAACCTTGGCGCCCATTCAAAGTCGGGAAAACTTTAAAATCACTTGTGGCCTGTATTTAAAGGCAGTAAATTCTGTAGGTTTGTGTTAATGAGGTTAGTTAAAGTTAAATCAACTCTAGCGAGGAGGTTGAGAGTGTTTCAGACTAAAGTCATTGATATGTAATATAGTTTGTAACTTTTAGAAGAGCTGTCACAGTGCTATGGGCTGTTCGATATCTGGACTAAAAAAGATTGCAGATTGAGTGTGTAATTATATAAATTGTGAGTTGTTGGTAGTCAATTTTTACTAAACCTTTTCCCAGAATTTATGAAATGCTGACTGGTCGAAAATATTCAACTTTCTGGGGAGAATAGACTTTTTCTTGTTAATCCTTAGAATTATATAAGTAATTTGTAGCATGGTTTTCTTCTGGAGTTGCCTTCAAAATAAATGCAAATTGTGTATCACTCCAATAGTTTTGATACTAGACAGACAGACATATAAAAAGTAAACTGAGGGTATATATTCTGTACACTCCATTATCCAGGATAAATGTAAAGTAGACTATTAGCCAAAAACTCAAACTGTAAAGGCAGAATGACAATTTTATATATAGAGATTAAGTGAAACATTAGGTGGTTAAAATCTATTCTATACTGCACCTGTGGGTATCGGAGTACATCGTAAACACACCATAGAAGAAGCAAATGAGACCTACAACAGATGCAAGAATGAGCATGTGGGTGTAAAATCCCAGCCATGCAAAATAGAGTCCAAATTTGACACCGAAGTATTCCTGGATATGGTCCACAGGTTGGAACTTGATCCACTTGATGATGGATGCCCACTCGTAGAAGAGGATATTGCGCATGCAGCCAGGTTGACGGTAGTCACCCTAGAACATACATAAAGCATTAAATAGATACCATCTCTTGATGATTGCAGTACATTTGCATTTGTCTGTTGGCACAGGCTAGAGTAAAATGTGGCTTTTCACCGATGTCTCAGTCTCACTCATGGCTGTGATTATATGGAAGCTACTGAGGTATGGGTGGTGCTTAGTAATGCCATTCAGGGCACATTCAATGCCTGTGGATGCTGTGAAAAGGTTCTACTCACAGGGTTAGTATTGCTGTTCTGACTCAGTGAGGAAAGCAATGACAAACTACCTCACTCCTCATGTTGCCTAGTACGCCTCAATATAGCGCTGCCTTGGGTTTTTGTGGGTATCTACTCACATAACCTAACGGCGGTACATTTGAGGATCCAACCAGCCTTCGGGCTGATTACCTGACAGACAGATACCATTCAGAAACAATCCTAAAACACCAGCAGCAATTAGGTCAACTAAACAAGATGGGTCAATCTGGATAATAAATGAAATGAAATTTGCATACATAAAGAAATGCAAGATTAAACCACCAGTTGTTCAACACTCAGAAGCAGCTCAGTAATGTTTGGCATCCCACCCAATGGCAGTCCTACACAGGAAGCATCCATAACAGTCAAAATTCACGCTATCAGAAAAAGAAAAAGAAAAGAAAAAAAATCTCTTGGAGAATAAATTAAGCAATTTGGTTGAGGAAAATAAACAGCCATCAATGGAAAGCAAGAACACAAAAGCACTAAATTTCACAACAGGGTAAATAACAAAATAAAAGTCGAGTTCTCAATGGCAGAAATGACACTACTAGACGAAGTGCTCAATTCAATTGCATTGACAAGTACACAAACTACAATTTAAAAGAGCAAATCGCGGACATAGAAATAGGTTGTGACATGGTACTGGGACAAGATAGGGAATTAATTAAGAATTTGGTAACCTATGAGGTCAGAAAAATCTTAGAACAGTAGAATAATTGCAGCACCATAATTAGCAAAAATCTAGGTACTACACTGATATCACTATTACCAAAATTAGAAAATATGGCTTAGTTATGACTAATGCAGTTCAGGGATAAGTAGAGATACATAAGCAAAATCATAGAATTATTAAAGGTGAACACAATTAAGGAGATAGGAAATTAAATAAATTTCAAAACCAAATAAGTGCATTAAATAATATCAACTACATCGTCAGAAAATCAGGAAAAGCAAAATTGAAGAACCATTACCCACAATTACCTTTGTGAAGAGCTTAGCCAAAAATTCAGAAGGACACCTGTGCCTATTAGACCAAATGTAAATTGTAGGAAGAGTGCCAAGTTACACACTACATAAAGAGTTACAGAAAATACATTGGAACAGGTAAATTATCAAGAATGATAAATCCATGAAAAACACAACTGAACTATTCTATACACATAACACTGAGTTGACATAGTCAACATGTAAACCAACATTACAGTGAAAGAACCCATCAAAGTAACAGAAAGTAAAGTTATTAGGGCTCGTCATAACGTTTTCCAAATCCACACTAAAATTTATGAGCAGTCAACATGCTTGGATATTGGATCCGCACTTAATGCGATTGTAGCCGATTGTAGCAATTATCTTATTATATAATACGCTAAGGTGTATGTTTCACAAAACTCAAGCTCCTAAACCTGAGGAAGTTAGAAGGTGTGGTTTGTACCAAAATCTTCCAAATCGTCTCAATAGTACAGGAAAAATCTCTCATTTCTTGAAAAGTCAACGGAAATATATTTGTTTATAAAGTGCTTTTAAACAAATAAACAAGACGATAGCCCCTGGCAGAACTGTGTCGCGTAGAGTCTGCATAGCACTAGAGCCGGGCAGGTAGTCTGTACACATGGAGTGCACACAACCCATTATGCGAGAGTTCTCGCACGGGTCCGCTAGTACTCATTAATAGTTTGGAAAACAAGCTCTTGAAAGATAACACAGTGAAAGGAATCATTCATAGCAGTAGGTATGTCGATAACATATGAATATATGACATGGAACTAACCAACAAAGAAATGTTACTCCAAGCTATTAATGACTGGCACCAGTCAATTAAATTCACAATGAAGCCAGAGATTAAATGGTTCTTAAATTACCCCAACATAAATATTAATTGATCGGATCACGATTCTTAATTTATCGAATACCATCACAAATGTGCCACACCATTAACAATTGATCCAACCACGCAAAGTCCCTCAAGCCTCCGTGTCTTAGGCCGCAGCACGCCGGCCTCTCACCGCTGAGTCCGTGGTTCAAATCCCGGTCACTCCATGTGAGATCTGTGCTGGACAGAACGGAGGCAGACAGGTTTTTCTCCGGGTACTCCGGTTTTCCCTGTCAAAATTTCATTCCAGCAACACTCTCCACTATCATTTCATTTCATCTATCATTCATTTAATCATTGCCCCAGAGGAGTGCGTCAGGCCTCGGCAGCCGGCACAGTTCATATCCTCGCCGCTAGATGGGGGCTTCATTCATTCCATTCCTGACCCGGTCGGAGACTGGAAGCAGGCTGTGGATTTTCATTTTCACGCAAAGTCCCACAAATTAGCAGGCTTCAAATCAATTGTAAACAGGGCTATCAGAACGCCAATGGCAACTGAAAACTTTAATAAAGAAATAAAAATAAACAAATAGCTGACGAAAATTATTTCATTGTATTTCTGTGACATAAGCAATTCTTTGTTTGTATTGATTCGTTGATTATATTCAATCTTTTCCCACTTTTCAATACAAATTGTTTCTTACACTTATACACTGTTAGTAGTACATGCTTCGGTCTGTTTGACTTCTTCAGCTGCAATATAGCAATCTCTTATAAATAAATTGTTATTATTATTGATTTAAGCCCACTACGGAGCGCTTATGACTAGTTCTTCTTCGATGCTCTTTCCCGTTCCCAATATCTCTTGAGCCCTGCTGATAATTTCTCCTTTCTCTCCTGCGAAAGGGGCTTCCGACATTTAGGGACTCAAGGTGGTGGGGTCAAGGATTCTACCATAACACAAAATTTAGAACGATCTTCTATATCAAGGTCAGCGATTCCAGCCGAATCCAAGTCCTTTAGTACTTCATTAAGCCACAGGCTTCCAGTCTTGTATCTTTTAACCAAGCGGCTTCGGTGGCGTAGTCGGTAGCATGCTGAACTGCTGTGCCCAAGATAGCGGGTTCAAACCCGGCCGAAATCGTCGGATTTTTTAAGAGCGTTAAAAATCCTTCAGTATGCCTTCCTTCGGAGGGGAAGTAAAGCCGGCGGTCCCATGTCATAGATTTATGGCATGTAACAGATCCTTTCACAGACTAAACTTGTGTAAAGCAAAATTGTTAGGTTAGATTTCGTCAGAACGCTCTATCAAAGTTCCAACGTTCACCACTAGGTATCATCGATATCTGGTAGCGAAAGTTGGAACTACTTGAAATTGAACGGAACTTGTAGCTCACCCTTTAGGGTGTCCGCTGGAAACAGCTACAGACTCAAGCGAGCCGAACATGTCCTCGGACACTCCCGGCACTAAAAGCCATACGATAAATAAATAAATAACCAAGGAGATAACCAAGGAGAAGATCTTCTTGGTTAGCCAGTTGCTGTTCATTCGTTGTAGGTGCCCGTAGAACTTTAGCCTCCTACGTCGCATACTGGTATTGGCTGATTCTAACTGTCGATACAGGTCAGAATTAGATTTCAAACGGTAAGTTCCATCTGGGAGCAATCTCGGGCCATGGATTTTCCTGAGGATACGTCTTTTGGCTTTCTCCAGGTCATCCATGGTGCCTTTTCTGTTCATCATGAGGGTCTCTGCGGCATACAGAAACTGTGGTCTGACAGTGGCATTCCTCGAAATCCATTTCTTGTTGTACAAATTGTGGGATAGTTGGTATGCTGCATCGAGTTTGGTATGCCTTGCTAAGATGGAGGTGCTATCTCTACCATTGGGGTGGACCCATTCACCAAGATCATGAAAGCGATTGACTCTTCCAATCGTTCCATGTATGGTTGTCAAAGGGGTGTTTCCGGAGTGCCGATTCTCAAAGTACTTGGTCTTATCGTAAGATATCTGTAATCCAGACTTAACCGCTATCTCGTGCAGGGCTTGGACAGCTATGCCAGCATCCTTCGAGTTGTTGACTAAGTTTGCAATGTCATCTGCGAAGGCAAGACACCTGATCTCGATTCTTCGGGTTCCAGCTCCAATGGCAACTGGTTTGATTCCTAGATTCTTCAAGTCTTGATGACTTTATCAAGCACCAGATTAAACAGAATGGGCAAGAGGCCATCACCCTGTCGTACTCCGGTTTTGATCTTGGAACTCCGAGATGGTTCTCCTCTGAACTTCACCTTAGAGGTTGTATCCGTGAGAGTCTGTTTGATGAGGGTGCGTGTGTTATAATCCACACCTCGTTCTTGGAGTATTGAGAAAAGTGTCTGGCGGTCGATGGAATCATAAGCTTTTGCGAAGTCGACGAAAACCACAGTGATGTTCGTACTCCTTCCCTTTTTCAGTTGGAGAATGGTTTCCAGTTTGAAGATCTGATCGGTACAGGAGCTTCCACGCCGAAATCCTTCTTGATATTCACCAATTGTTTGATCACATTGACTTTCTACATTGTCCAGTAAAATCCTGGAGAGCACTTTGTATGCTATCGACAGCAGAGATATCCCCCGGTAGTTGTTGACATAACTGTGATCGCCTTTCTTATGTCATCAGGGATCCTACCAGTCTCCCAACATTCGATTAAGATCTGGTGTAGGGCCTCTGCGATCGTATTTCCACCTGCTTTCAGGACTTCTGTAATGATGCCATCTTCCCCGGGTGCCTTGTAGTTCTTAAGATGGTTGATGGCATTAGCAACTTGCTGCACAGTTGGTGGGTTAGATGGCAGGTGTATCTCTGGAGGATCTTCAACAGGCAATCTGTCCGTGGGCTCTTCGCAATTAAGCAATTGTTCAAAGTAGTTCGCCAAAAGTTCCACGTTCTCGCGGTTGCTGGTGACCAGCTTCCCGGCTGTATCCTTAAAGTGAAGGCATTCTGGTTTATACCCAGAGAGTTCCTCTTTGAAGGCCCGATAAAAGTTTCTGGTGTTATACATTTTAAATTCTTCATCCAACTTTTCCAGTCTTGACCTATCGTACGATCTCTTCACACGCCTTATGGTCTTGCTCGACAGTTTCCGCACCACTGTGAAATTCTCCAAATCTTCTTGTCATTTTGTAGAGTTCCACTTCATCCAAGCTGCAGCACGCTCATCAACTGCAAGGTCACATTCAGAATTCCACCATCTATTGCGTCGCTTCCTTCGAGGTTGTCCGAGGTTATTGGTCGCTTCGCATATAGTGGACGTCAGGTGGTTCCAATCTTTCATTTCATTTTGCATGATGTCAGATTTAAAGCGTTCTTCATTCTCCATAAGGAATTGAGGATCAATCCTTGGTGGAACTATGGTAGGAGGTATCTTTCGTTTAGGTAATAATCTGGTCTTAATTTGTGTGAAGAAATGGTCAGAGGAAACATTCCAACCTTTTCGAACTCTGACATTCATGATCTTTTTCCTACTCTTTACACTGATTGCAACGTGATCGATTTGAAATGATCCCATAGCAGTGTTCGGTGACTGCCAGGTGGTCTGGTATCTTGCCTTTCGAGGAAAAACTGTGGACATGATCCTTAATTGATACAGCTTACACAGTTCAATTAAGCGTTTGCCGTTGGTATTGGTTTGTCTAAGTGCTGTATATGGCCCCAGTATGTCTTGGTACTGTCGTTCCTTCTCCAGTTCAGCATTGAAGTCACCTACCAGGAACTTGACGTGGTGATCGGGGATCTTACTGATCTCGTCTTCTAGCAACTGCCAGAAACTTTGGACCTTTTCAGGGTTCTTCTTGTTGTCATCATTAACTGGAGCGTGTGCATTTATAATAGAGTATCCCTTGTTGCCGCATCTGAGAGATAACACAGAGATACGTTCCCTAGCTGATGTGAATCCATCACATCACATCTTATTAAAAAGGCTGTTCCAAAAACGCTAGAGCCATGTGTATTCTTAGACGCCGGCTTCCCCTTAATTACTCTATAACCTTCTGACTCAAAAGTCACATCATCAGTAAATCTGGTTTCTTGGACTGCTGTTATTGAAAGTTTGCATTTATTCAGGATATCGGTCAATTGCTTGAGTTTTCCGGTCTTACAAAGAGTTTGAATATTGATAGTTCCAATGTGTGTGATAGTTTTGGGTCTCAATTGGTTGACGGTATTGGGGAACTCAGACTTTCCCCGCACGATGAGGTCAGTCTCCCCCGAGTTCGAAGGCCTGAATGCGCCACCATTGGTGACAGGAGATTAGATACTTCCTGGGGTAGTGACATCTGCTTCATTGTATATCATCATATGTGAACTAGTAAAGAGATTTACTAGGGGTGAAGACTGAATGCCTTCAAGGTTGGCCACTCCGAATCTTATTCAGGAGCGTTAATTTCAATGGGGTCGCCACTCCCAAAGGCATTTTAGAGCTGCTGCCAGCCAGAATTCAGGCCGCCCCTTACATGGAGAACAGACGCCCTTGCAGCTGCCCTTAACATGGGAAACAGACGCTGCTGATGCTTAGTGCACTCACATTATTTCCTGAGTACTGGGCTGCCTCATCCACATCTCCACCGTTCCGAAGTCCATCTTCTCCGCTGTAGATTCCGTTGAGGTCTTCACTCATAACCCTTACCAGATGGTACACACCGGGTCAGTATGCTCTGGTATTCACATAGGCAGGGGCACCAATCCCTGGGCAGGGCTACCTCCGAAGAGGGTCCCTACCTGCTACCTGATAAATTGTTATATCTTAAAGAAACATTATTTTTTGCATCAATGAAATGAAATATCTGCATTTATTAATAAATAAATAAATACAGGAATTTGCACAATGTGCATATTATATGAATAGTTTCATGATTTAGGCCTAGCTGACACAGTGTTTCAGTCCTTTGTGCAAAACATGGTTACTGCCACATAGCCCATCACAGTTATGTCAACAACTACCGGGGGATATCTCTGCTGTCGATAGCATACAAAGTGCTCTCCGGGATTTTACTGGACAATGTAGGAAGTCAATGTGATCAAACAATTGGTGAATATCAGGGAGGATTTCGGCGTGGAAGGTCCTGTACCGAGCAGATCTTCGATCTGAAAACCATTCTCCAACTAAAACAATTAAGGAGTACGAACATCACTGTGGTTTTCGTCGACTTCGCAAAAGCTTATGATTCCATCGACCGCCAGACACTCATAACAGTCCCGGCGAGTGGAAAATTTTCTGACATATCAGGTGATGAAAACTATGTACCGCAAACCTAAAGTCTGTTCACCGAGTCGAGACAGTAGAAGTAAACAGAGCTGTGCGCGTGATTGCGTAGAGTTGTGTCTGTTGAACGAATGCTTACATGTAAAGCGGGCGAGTGAGATTTCTATTTTTATTCGGATTTATTAGTTTATTATTTCTTCTTCTTCTTCTTCTTCACGAATGGGTCACTTAGGACCACGCGGAATCAACATTTTCTGAGCTTTCCTCCTTGCCCAATAGTTCTTCATTTTCACTGATTGCTGTAATTTCTGTTCCTCCGACCAGGTACGTCGCTGTGGTTTCTTCTCATCTTCCTCAAATCCCCTTGTGTGAACAATTTTCGGGATCATATTTCTATCTTGTAAATTTGGTGAACCCAATTCATTAACGTCTTTCTCTACTTGTTTATACCATTTTGGTCTTGTGCGTTTGATTTGCAGAAATTTGTGGATTCGATAAGTGAGTCTGGTAGGATTCATTCTTTCCAAATGGCTTAGAAACTGAATTCGTCGCAATCTCATTGTATCGGTTAATTTAGAAACTCTTTTATAAATTTCAGAGTTGGGTTTGGGGTAGTGTATGCCATTTACAATTCTGGGCCCTAAGATTTTCCTCATGATTTTCCTTTCTTTAATCTCTAATTTTTCCTTTAAGGTCTTACGATGTAAACTGAGCATTTCTGAAGCATATAGTGCTTCAGGTTTAATCACTGTACAGTAATGACGAATTTTGTTGTTCCAGGACAAGCTTTTTTTGTTATAAACAATCTTTGTGTGTTGAAAAGCAATTTCCATTTTCTGAATTCGTGTTGCTACAGATTTATTTTCATTGCCATTTTCAGTGATCCATTCACCTAAGTATTTAAATTCTTTCACTCTTGCAATCTTATTGATACCAATGACAATTTCAGGTGGACTACTCTTAATATTTGTCATATATTTAGTTTTTTCATAGGAGATTTTTAGTCCTATTTTGGCTGCTTGCTCCTCCAGTATAACAAGCTGTTTCTGTGCATCAGCGACGTTTTTGGCAATTAGTGCTAAATCATCAGCAAACGCTAGACAATCTAAGTCAATACCCTTAATCTTTGGGCCCAGGCGGTGAGATGGTGCACCTGCTTTCCTCCATTCTCTGACAACTTTCTCAAGAGCACAATTGAAAAGTAAAGGGGAGAGCCCATCCCCTTGACGGACACCTGTGTTTATTTCAAACTCATCACTACAACCACCCATAAATTTAACTTTAGCCTTCGTTTCAGTTAGTGTATCTTTAATAATATTTCTTGTTTTGTTACCAAGTCCAAATTCTGTTAAAACATTAACAAGTGACATGCGATCTATACTATCATAGGCCTTTTTGAAATCGACAAATGTGATGACATAATTTTTGTTTGTTGTGTTCCGAAAATATGATATAGTATTCTTCAGGTTCAGAATTTGCTCAGCACAGGATCTCCCCTTTCTGAATCCACCTTGGTATTCACCAATTCTTTGGTCAAGTTGACTCTCTGCACGGTTGAGTAGAATTTTTGAGAGAATTTTATATGTGACTTGAAGAATTGTTTGGATCAGACCTGCTTCCTTTTTTATGTATGGGGTGTATTATTGCCATCTTCCAATCCTTTGGTATTTTTTCAGTTTGCCAGATGTCCAGCATAATGTCGTGAAGTTTTTTGATGAAACTTTCCCTGCATTTTTCCAAAGTTCTGCAGTTATTTGATCTTCTCCTGTGGCCTTGTTATTTTTTAGTGATTGAATTGTTTTTCTAATTTCCTGAACTGTTGGTGGGGCTGTATCTTGTTCGGTTAGAAGTGAACTGAAACTTTTCCAGAGGGCTTTCACTATTAAGTAATTTAGAAAAGTATGCTGCGAGGATTTTGCAGTTAGCATCAGTGGTATAAGCCATTTCTCCTTGATGATTGACAAAATGGAGTGATGGAGGAGAATATTTGGTTAGCTTTTGTTTGAAAGTTCTATAATAGTTCCTTGAATTATGTTGTTTAAAGTCATCTTCTATAGACTGTAATTTCATATCCTCACTCAGTTTACGAATTTTCCTTATTGATTTAGTAACAACCTTTCTAACATTTTGAAGTTCTTGAAAAGTGGCTGGAGTTTTATTGCATGACCAATTATGCCAAGTTTTTTGTCGAAGTTGTATTAACTCGTCGCATTCATCTGTCCACCAAGGGTGTTTTCTTGTTCTTCTGAGTGGTGCTGTAGTTTCGGCTGTGTGTAAGAGTCCTGTTTTAATTTGTGTCCAATTTTGTGGATCTAACTGTTCTGTACCTTTCTTAAAGTCTTCATTGCTTTTAATACCTGCTGTATCGTACTTTCGTTGTGGAGCTCGCTTCATAAAGTTTCTCTTTTCAGTGATCATATCCAGGGAAAATTTTGTTGGATAATGATCAGAGTCTAAATCCAGTCCTTTCAGAACTTTGAGTTTCATGATTTCAGATGTATGCAGGCAGGAAATCAGCACATGATCCAGTTGATATTCACCTAATATGGGATTAGGTGCGACCCAAGTCTTAGTTTTAGAAGGGCTTTTCTTGAAAAAGGTAGATTTAAAAAACAAGTCATGGCTGATGCATAAATCAATGAGTCGTATGCCGTTCTTATTGGTTTCTGCATGGCCGGACCATTTCCCAACCCAGTATGGATATTTCTTCTCCTTTCCTATTTGGGCATTAAAGTCGCCCATAAGGATTTTGACATGATGATTTGGAATTCTTTGTAAAACACTGTCTAGCTGATTCCAGAACTGCTCTGCTTTGTCAGGTGCTTCTTTATTCGTAATGTTAGTTGGAGCATGACCATTCACTAGAGAATAAATTTTGTTTCCCGATTTTATCGTTAAGGTTGAAAGACGTCCTGAATAAGACTCGAATGTCACAACTGAGCCAAGTATTGACTTATCCACTATAAAGCCTGTCCCAAACTGCGGACAGTGATCCATAACTCGTTCACCCGGTTTTCCTTTGAATATCCTATAGTTTTCAGAATCAAAAGGGTATTTATTGTAAGTTTTTGTAGTTAATTAATTAGTTCTTAACTGCTTACGACAGGCAACAATTATTTTTGATCGTGTGAACGCGGATTTTATACAGTTGATGTTCCATTGTAGACTCAGCAGGGGACAATGAGAATGTTATTACTCCACCAAAGCAGCAGCTGTAGCGAAAAGCGCCGAGTAGATCTGAAAAGCATATGGTGCTAAACATGTGTAAGGTTGAGTTAGAAATGCATCCCACTGCACTAATTTCTGCCGTAGTAAGGAAAGCAAGTCATTCCACGGGTGTTAGTGAAATTTCTGTGTATCGAATAGTTCGAGAATATAAAGCTACCTTCAGTTTACAGTCGCCCAAGAAAGAGAAACCAAAGGCAAAGATTGTGGGAAGAGTTTACGAGTTTGATAAGAATGCTCTAAGAAGAAAGGCTCACCCGTTCTTTTTTTCGCAATGAGCTGCCTACGATCGATTAAGTACTTATCGCTGTGAATGAAGACACAGATTTGCCAGATTTTTGACAAACAACATTTTACAATTTATTGCAGGAACTAAACATCGAACATGTTCGACGAGGACGAGACAGTATGCTCATAGAGAGAGATGAAACAGTTGTATGGAGACGTAGGTATTTGCAAACAATACAACGAATAAGACAAGAAGGGAGAAAAGTCTATTTTTTAGATGAAACTTGGCTAAATACAGCGCTGGACTTTACTAGGGCTAAGGCATGACAAACTATCTCGGACCATCTTGGCTACCCCTGTTCGGCTGAGCCGATGACGTGAACTGGGCGTGTTTCCCTGTCCGGGGCAGCCAGGGACACTGTCTCGACTCGGCGAGATGATTTCAGTCACTACATGTTTGAGGTCATAGTTTGAGTTTCTCCAATCCTTATGATCATAGCATCAGTAGTAAAGAACTCTTCCCAGATGTCCTCTCTCTTTGATGTGAGTTCCATCATAATCACTCTGTGGTTTTCTTGCCAATATGTACACCAAGCATGAGGGAGTATACTTGGAGACACATAAAGCTTTCTTCAGATAGGATGCTTTGACTTTTTCAAGGTTTGACAGTTAATCTTTTGTTAGGTATGGCCAGATGGTTTCTATTCCGTTAATGGCGACAGCAAATAATAGTATTTGCTGTTATTACTATTATTTGCAGACGATATTGTGGTCTGGGGAAGGAACACCGAAGAAGTGCAGAAACAACTAGATGCACTGAACGAAAATATTCAGAAGTACGGCCTGAAAATCAGTATAGAGAAAAGCAAGACCATGGTGATGACAAGAGGGGAAAAAACAAGGAAAGGGCACTGTGAAAATTGGAAGTCAGAGTTTGGAAATTGTGGACACGTTCAAATACCTAGGAAGTGAATTGATGCAAACTGGTAGGTTGGACATGGAAATTGGCAGGAGGGTACAGCAGAGCAATGCATTCTATCAAAGTGTAAGAAAACTTGTTTGGGATAAGGAAATACCAAGGAAAAGCAAGGAGGTACTGTATAGAGTGTACTATGTACCCATATTAACTTATGCAGCTGAGACTTGGACCCTGACAAGCAGGCAAGAGAGTAGAATCCAAACCAGTGAAATGAAATTCCTAAGAAGTATGATAGGAAAGGAAGGAAGGAAGCTTGTAGTTTAACGTGACCGTTAATCTGTAGATCATGAGCCACGGGACCTCCGTTTTACATGGAATCCGAACCACAGGACATGGCATTTCACTTCGAAAATCTCACATGCATTGACCGGGAATCGAACCCGGACCGCCTTGGTGAGAGGCATACAGCTAGACCGCTGAGCCACCACGCCCCTATGATAGGAAAGACAAGGAAAGACAGAGTGAGGAATGAAGATGTTAGGAAGGAAGTTGGGATGGGAAAACTAAATGAGAGAATTGAGAAGAATAAACTAAGGTGGTTTGGACATGTAAAGAGGATGGAGGAAAATAGAATACCAAGACAGATGCTGGAGGCCAAGTGCAAGGGTAAGAGAGCAAGGGGAAGACCTAGAACAAGGTGGATCGATCCAGTGAAGAACAGCGTGAGAAAAAGAAATCTGGACTGGGACAAGATCGTGGAAGAAGAATTGTGGAAGAAAAGAGGAAAGTGGAGAAGTGCCATAAATACCCCGACCCAGCAGGAGCTGGATAAGGGGAAATGATGATGATGATGATGATGATGATGATGAAGTGGTGACAGACGACACCTTGACATTGAAATTTTATTGCTGTTTTTAATGACAATTTTCTGAGGTGTTTTATGCTATTTGTGCTTCTAAAGGCTGTGCTGACCCTGTGTTTAATATGAAATGCAAATTTGTCTCCACCTGTTTGCATAATTATTCCTAAATATTTCACATGAGTCACTGCAGCTAAAGGATTTTTTCAATAGAAGAAAGTCACCTACTTCCCACCTTCTCTGTCATAGTCACTGTCTCTTCTTTGTTAATATATATTTCAATATTCTCTGCCCAGTCTGCCAATTTATCGAAAGAGGTTTGCAAATCCTCAGTCGATGTCTATGCAATCACAATGTCATCTGAATAGATATACATTTTAACTTAATCCGAGTGTATTGCCTCTATTATGTCCGCTGTTGCTATTATATATAAAAGTGCACTTAGTGGGTCACCTTATAACATTCTTACCGTTTGCTTTACGATTCCTGAACGGGAGATTCCATCATCTATTCTTTATTTGCAACAAATGTACTGTAAGTTGAAAGACAATGTAATTTGTCTTACAATAATTAAAAAGAATAACATTTTAATACGTTAAAAACTTAAAATACACTTAAAATATCTTTTGGATTGCTATTCCATGTCTAAAAGCAGTGCCATTGGTTCCTAATGTTATGTGAATAAAATTGTTGAATAAGCCTCAAATTGAGGTCTTGTCTTTATAATAAAATGTTGCTATTAGGAAACTATTTTTGCAGCACAAGTCCAATTTTGTTCTATTTGTAGCGTCTTGTGTTGATTTGTAGCTTTTCAAGACTAGGAAGCATTCTTGTCAGCTTGACGATGTTGAGATGCCAAATGGAATAATGTATTGTCTATAATAGAAAAACGAAAATTGAGTGTGTGATTGGGTTAAAATAATCAAAATGATATATTAAATGTGTGTTGTAAATCGTGACTTAACGTTTGTCAGATGTCGTGCGTGGAGTTAGACCTGGTCAACTGCCTGCTTCCGACTAAGGTGTGCTACGCGAGCTGACTGATACGAATTGCTCTGCTAGGTAGGGGAGGGAGGTGGGTGATCAACATGTATGGGAGGAGCAGTTTGTCTGCTTTTGTGAGGGGTGTTGTTATTGCATTGAGGCGCATGTTTTGAATTGGGTTTATTGTGTTGCATCCTAAATCTTGTATTACTGTGCTGAACAATATGTTATCGGCGAAAGTTATATCGTTTATATTATCGGATTCCATTTCTGCACTGCATAAATCTCAATATTTTCAAGAATGTTTAATAAATTTCCTTTATTTTGAATGGTAGAATTTTCATGTCTGAGTCTATATTGCCAAATTTATGTTACCTTTCGTCCACATGAACTGTCGTTGCATAAAATTTGTTATGTTTTATGGCGTTCACATGTTCTTTATATCTTACATGGAAAGCTCTTCCCGTTTGACCGACGTAATTGGTGCCACAATATTGACATTTCAATTCATACACACCAGAACTTGAGAATGTCCAGAACCATCTAACATAACTAGTAATAGACGTAGCTCATAATACCACAAGTCTGTTTGAATCAGCCTACAGGAGAAGACACCGTACAACTACAGATGGTGACACCAGAAACTGAGTGCTACCTCTAACGAATTCAGGCCACGTCAGTCTGTGAGGTGATTACATAGTGAACAGTAGTGCCTTGCAGCAGTGAGCTATTCAGATAACTCAATTTGTATTGCAATAGTGAGAAATGTGTGTGCATGTAATTAACACATTTTATGTATATATAATGTCTCCCACAAGTCCAACCCCTCCTCCACGTGGTGGGAGACGGGCAACGGCATGAAGTAGGGGATTGCCTGTAGGGGTGAAGTACAGTGGGGACTTTGTGTGCCCCGGGACCGCTACGGTAGCTGTGAAGGCTCTATGGGAACCCTGAAAAGTGACGGCTGGCGGGCCTCTGGTGAAGCTACGATAGGCCTAGCAAGCCAGTAGTGGATATCATATTTGCTTTCAAAACAGGAACAGGCCTCGGAAAGGACGGATGCAATCGACGACGACCCGGATATGCTAATGGACTACGAGTTGGGACATTAAACATACAGACACTGACAGGAAAGGTGGAGGAGATTGTAGATGTGATGGAGAGAAGAAAGCTGGATGTACTGGGCTTGGCAGAAACAAGATGGAAAGGAGAAGGTCGCAGAGAACTGAGGAAAGGGTACCGGTTGTACTGGAGTGGGAACAGTGAAGGAAGGAGCAGCGGAGTAGGAGTAGTTGTGAGAGATGGAATGAAGGAAGAGGTAAAGGGAATAAGTGACAGGATCATGAAGATCAGAGTAACTGTAAAGGGAAGAAGCCTGGAGATAGCCCAGGTATATGCCCCTCAAGTTGGATGAACAGCTCAAGAGAAGGAAGACTTTGAGGAGGAGCTACAACAGCAGTTGAATGGTCAGAGCATCATTGTCATGGGAGATTTGAATGCTCATGTAGGAAGGGAAAGGCAAGGATATGAAGATGTAATGGGAGCAGAAGAATGGGGCAGCAGGAATGAAGAAGGGAGAAAGTTGCTGGATTTTTGCAAGAGAAACGGTTTAGTGGTAGGCAACTCCTGGTTCCGGAAGAAAGAAAGCCACAAGGTAACGTGGTACAGCAGTGATTTAACAAAGAAATCTTTGGTAGATTACATGCTGTACGAATGGGAAATGAAGAGAAGTGTCAGAGATATAAAGGTAATACCATCAGAGGCCTTAGATAGCGACCACACAATACTTGTTATGAACCTGGGAGTTGTTAGAGATAGCAAGAGGACAGAGTACCAGGAAAGGAGAATCAGAGTATGGAAACTCAAGGAAAAGGAAGTCGAGGAAAAATTCCAGAAGATAATAAGGGAAAGGATGCCAACAGACAATCCTAAAACAGGGGAAGAGGAATGGAAGCAATTCAAAAACACAATGGTGGAAGCTGCAGTGGCAGTATGTGGAAGAAAAAGCAACAGAAAGCGGTGTAAAGAGACACCATGGTGGAATGAGAGAGTAAAAGAAGCTGTGGGATGGAAGAACAAGGCTTTCAGAGTGTGGTTCCAGGAAAGAACTGATCTGGCAAGGGAAGATTATAATATGAAGAAGAAAGAAGCAAACAAGATTGTCGCAGAGGAGAGGAAGAAGTGGATGGTAAAGTGGACAGAGATGATGGAGGAAGACAGCAGAGGAAATAAGAAAGTACTTTATGGGATGGTCAAAAGTAAGAGAAGAGGTCTGTGAGAGGATGTGGTAATGGTGGACAAAAACGGAAATGAGGTACACAAAAAAGAGACACTCAAGACAGTGTGGAAAGAGTACTTTGAGGATTTGCTGAATCCAAATGGTCATAGGGAGGAAGACAAGGTATTGGAAGATGGAGAAGACAACACTGGAATGGAAGAGGACCTGACTTGGAGAGAACTGGAGTTGGCTATAGACAAGATGAGAGGAGGAAGGGCACCGGGTGTGGACGAAGTGAGTGTTGAAATGGTGAAGGCAGCAGAGGAGGTTGGGAAACAGTGGCTGTACCGTGTGATGAGGGTGCTATGGAAGGAGAAAAAGACCCCAGAAGATTGGAAGAAAGGATTAATTGTCCCAATTTTTAAGAAAGGAATGCAGAAATTACAGGGGAGTCACACTCATACCACACTGTGCCAAGATATATGAAAAGATATTAGAAAGTAGAATACGAGCCAAAGTGGAGAGAAAATTGAGAGAGGAGCAGTATGGATTCAGACCTAGGAGATCAACAGTTGATCTCATATTTTCAGTGAGACAGCTCCAGGAACACCACTACGAATTTGGAGAGGATCTGTTGATGGCCTTCCTGGACATCGAAAAGGCCTATGATAGTGTGTGTAGGGAGAAGGTTTGGGGAGCAATGGAAAACATGGGAGTGGAAAAAGGGACTGTATGCAGAGTGAAGGAGATGTATTGTGGAAGTGTGAGTTGTGTGAAAGTTGGAGGGGAAAGAACAGACTGGTTCAGACAAATGAGTGGCCTCAAACAGGGTAGTGCGCTGTCACCCCTTCTCTTTATTGTGGTTATGGACGAGGTAATGACACGGATAGCAGGAAAGATAGGAGAAGATAAGATGAAAGCAATGGTGTTTGCAGATGATCTCATGGTCTGGGGAAACAAGGAGGAGGAAATTCAGGAGCAACTGAAGGCTTGGGAAGAAACAGTGGGAGAGTACGGATGGAAGTTCAAAATCAGTAAATGTGAGATCCTGATAATGACCCGGAAAAAGGACAGACCAATGAGTGGGATAACACTTGGAGGTGGACAGCTGAAGAAGGTGGAAAGTCTCAAGTACTTGGGAAGTATAGTGGAGGAAAATGGGAGAAATGACAAAGAGATTACGGAACGTGGCAGACAGGCAGAATCATTTCTGAGAAGCATTAGGAGCTTAGTGTGGAATAAAGATGTCCCACAAAAAAGCAAGGAAGTGTTATACAGAAGCTACTATATCCCGATACTGACCTATGCTTCAGAAACGTAGACAATGAAGAAAAGAGACATAAGCAGAATACAGGCAGGTGAAATGAAGTTCCTGCGAAGTAGGATCGGAGTAACAAGAAGAGACAGGGTGAGGAATGAAAAGGTCAGGGAAATAGTGAAAGAGGAACCCTTGCAAGGTAGGATTGAGACATCAAGGCTGAGGTGGTATGGACACTTAAAGAGAATGGATGAGAGGAAGATTCCCAAGAGGATACATGAGATGCAGATGCAGAAGAAACGACCAAGGGGAAGACCAAGAGATAGATGGCTGAAAGGAGTGGAGGAATGTGTCAATAAGAGAGGCGAGGACTGGACCAGAGTGTCAGCAGAGAGGTGGTGGGAAGAAAGGACTAAGTGGCAAGGCTTATGTTCCAAACAGACCCAGCCTGGGGCTGGAAACTGTACAAGATGATGATGTATATATAATAATCAAACTTAACCTAAAATGATTAAATTTAATTTCATCGACAAGTTATAACATCTGTAACTAAAATTCAACCTGATCACTAATCATCTTCACCAGTATCATATATTGAGCCTTAGCAATAGATCTGAAGGCATTCACTTGAAGAAAGAAACATGTCATCCCTGTAAAGCAACCCTAGTGTAATCAGTGCAATCAGCAGGTAAGTAATTGTTGTTTTAAGGGGCAGAATAACAAGGTCATCTGCCCCTTCAGTGCAATCGCATGTAATTTACTTTCCATGTAAGAGTTTTATGGTTCCTATCTACTCTAGTTGGGTGCAAATGCATGTTGACCAACTGAAAAGTTAAACAACTGATTGTAATTGGACAAGGAGCTATAAAGAAGCGATTGGGGTTTATTAGACAGTAATTCTGATATTCGGCCATTGTTGAAAATGGGATATCACTCAAGACCATTTCAGTGGGGCTTGAACCACTGGTCTTGCAAGTCACTATGGCCTTAAAGCACATAGCTATTGGAGTCGACACCCTTGCTAATTCATAGAATGTATTGTTTTAAAAGAATTTTAAAATTATTTTCAATCATCACCCCTGTGTGAAGTTTGTCTGATATCCGGTGTTCTTGTGAGTCTATGGTATATACCTTAGGTGAGTCTAGGATTGGTTGCCAGGTGTGATATGGAAAAAAACAAAACATGAAAACAAAACAAAAAACACACTCAGGATGGCCACTGTCAACGCCGGGATTCGAACCTTAGTCCTGAAGCATGTAACCTCTCTGTTGATCACGTTCTAGAGCAAGATTAGGGATTTTTTAGCCGATAAGGGAGGTAATACATATTCGTGGGAGATAGGGAATGGTCGGGGTATATAGGGGCTGATTTGATCATTGTAGTAAAACTTAAACCAAGTCAGTGTAGGCTAATAGTAACTGGGGCAAGTATTCCTTTAAGGGGAGAGGGAAAATAGAATAACTGTTTGCCACACAAGATTGTTAGCCCTATGCCTCCAAATTTTGAGGCTTAAGAAGCTAGTCATACAGTGTCAACAAACCAAGAAGTTGTAATCAGACTTGTGGGCGGGGCGGAAGCCTGTCATGTATATTGGATGAAGGGAGTTGGAATAGAATTTTATGATCACAAAAATTAGTGTTATTATCCAAGTGTTTCTACAGAACATTTACCCGTTTTTCATTACCTGTGTATTTCAAACTTTTTATTTATTTATTTATTTATCGTACGGCTTTTAGTGCCGGGAGTGACCGAGGACATGTTCGGCTCGCCCGAGTCTATAGCAGCTTCTAGCGGACACCCTTAGAGTGAGCTACAAGTTCTGTTCAATTTCAAGTAGTTCCAACTCTTGCTACCAGATATCAATGATACCTAGTATTGAAAGTTGGAACTTTGATAGAGCGTTCCGACGAAATCTAACCTAACAATTTAGCTGCACACAAGTTTAGTCTGTGGAAGGATCTTTTACATGCCATAAATCTCTGACATGGAACCGCCGGCTTTATTTCCCGTTCGAAGGAAGGCATACTGAAGGATTTTTAACACTCTTAAAAAATCCGACGACTTCGGCCGGGTTTGAACCCGCTATTTTGGGCACAGCAGATCAGCATGCTACCGACTACGCCACCGAAGCCGCTTTATTTCAAACTGTAGTGTTATTGTAATTTTGCCACCTTGAACTATATCCCCATTTGCAAATCTATCTAACACATTAACTGTATATTAAACACTATATTGATACACTTACAGTTGCTGTCAATTCATTTAGGGGATTCGTGACATCATGGTCATGTAGCCCCATGTACCTGGGTGTGTGAGATAACCTGTATCGTGATGGCTGTAGTAGTGGGAGTGTAATTGAGGCTAGGAATTGGAAGGAGGTGGCCATGGCCTTAAATTAGGAACCATCCTGACATTTGCCTGGAACAGAAATGGGAAACCATACAAACCACTTCTAGGATGGCTGAGGTGGGGGGATGGAGTCTCAATGTACCCCAATACCACAGAAGGTTTTACATTGACTGGTTAGTGTATGGAAGTTCATCAATTCCCATTATTGGTCAGTGAGGAGGGTGGTTTACCATCACCACTTCCTGACCATGTATAGTAGCAAGCAAGACCTGCCATCCTTACAGAGTACGGTATTTTTAGAATGGGTTACGTCAGGTGTGCGAGTCTCCAGTCCTTAAACTGGTTTGATACCTCCCTGTTCTGAGCTAGTCATTTCATCTTCATACAGCTACCACACCCTACATGCGAGGCAATAGCCTACAGTCTACCTCTACAGTTCTTGTCCTCAACCCTCCCTTCCTATGCAAAGTTTGCTATTCCTGGGTGTCTTAGTATGTGCCTTACTAACCTATCTCTTCACTAGCAGTTGCCAGAAATATCTCTCCTCTCCCACTCATCATTTATTACTCTATCTACCCATCTGATCTTCATCATTCTCCTGTAACACCATATTTCTAATGCTCCTATTCTCCTCTGTTCTTCTGCACCAACAGTCCAAGTTTCACTCTCGTCGAGGGCCACGCTCAAAATGAATTTCTAATACCTAAATCTATATTTGATAAAATTTGATGTCAACAGATTTCTTTTCTGTAGAAAAGCTATCCTTACCTGAACCAACCTACTTTTTATATCCTCTTTGCTACATCCGTCACTGCTTATTTTACTTTCCAAGCAGAAGAAGTCTCCTACTTCCTTTAGTTTATCACCTGCCAATTCATTGTCAATAGGGGCTTCTGATTTCTTTTGGCTGCATTCCATTATTTTTGATTTACGTTTATTGATTTGCATCATGAATTCTTTCCTCAAGACTGAGGCCATAATGTTCAGAAACTCATTCAAATTCTCTGGTCAACTGGTCAAGTTAACAATTTCATCAGCAAATCTCGCAGTTGAAATAATTTCACCTTTACTCCTACTTTAAATTTCTCTCTTTCACTACTTGTTCATTAAACTGCATAGATTGAAAAATATTGGAATGGACTGCTTTAGAAAAAGAGAAATCATCATCAAGTTTCCACTCCAGTTTCCTGGGTGTGGTTTAGGAGAGCTCTCCATTTTGGTTGATTCATGTACCACTGCTCCTTCAAGATTTCATCCCAGTTGATTCTCTTGGATGTGATATCTTCCTTCACTTGGTCCAGCCATCTCCTCCTAGGTCTTCCAACCGGTCTCTTTCCAGTAATCTCAGTATGTAACCATTGTTTTGCAATTCTTCCTTCTGCCATACATTTGATGTGACCAAACCATTGCAAACGTGCCCTAGTTATGGTCTACTTCAGGGACTGATTTAATCCAGCTTGTTCTCTTATCTTCTCATTTCTTACTTTGTATTTCCTAGTTTTTTGAAGCATGCTTCTTAGAAACTTCATTTCTGAAGCCTGAAGTCTGCTGTCATCGTTCCTGGTAGTTGTGCATGTTTCCAACCCATAAGTCAATATAGGGACAAAGTATGTTCGAAACAGAGTTTGTTTTCATCTTAGTGGCACTTGCTTATTCCAGAGTATGTATCGAACTTGCTGATAGAATTGACTTGATTTCTGAATATGGTTATTTAATTCAAGCTGTATTCTGCTATTCTAACTCGTCTCCGCTCCTTGAGGAAAACTCAGGTTACTAAGGTTACTAACATGTTGTATGCAGATGATACTTCGTCGCCAACTCTCACACTAGAAGAGCTGCAAGAGTCAGTTAATTGTTACAAAAGTGCATGTGATCGCTTTGGTCTTACCATAAATGTCAATAAGACTAAAGTCTTGGCACAACCTTCACCAGGCACACCTCTTCCTCAGTTCAATATCTCCATCTCAAATTTGCCATCAGAACAGGTAGACCACTTCTCGTACCTGGGCAGTACCATTTCTGTGAGCTGTACCTGTGAGCAGGATATGGATAAGAGAATTGGCACAGCCCATGCAGCATATGAACGATTAGCACACCAGGTCTTCATGAATAAAGATCTGTCCACGAGTACAAAGCTTATGGTGTACAAAGCAGTAGTCATTTCTACATTGTTGTATGGCTGTGAAACGTGGACTCTTTACCGTCGTGATCTCAGGAAGCTTGAGCGTTTCCACCTACAAAAACTTCGATCAATCCTGAGGATTAAATGGGAAGACCGCATTACCAATATTGCTGTTCTGGAAAATGCTCAAATCAACAGCATAGAGTCATCCATAATAGGTCACCAATTTAGATGGATTGGTCATGTCCATCGGATGGATGATGTGAGATTACCTCGTCCGATGCTATATGGTGAGTTATGCTATGGCACCAGGCCTCATGGTGGTCCTAAGAGGTGCTACAAGGACCAATTTAAGCAGACCCTGAAATTGACAGGTCTTGATTCTCAAACCTGGGACACGCTGGCTGACGACAGCTCAACTTGGCGCCGTACCATCTCAGATACTGTAAAGACTTTTGAAAGGGATCGACGCACACATGAAGAGACGAAGCGTCAAGCTAGGAAACTTCGAGCAGCCCAACCACGCCCTCCTCCAGCAATACTATGTGACTTGTGTGGTCGCTTGTTCCATGCCAGGATTGGACTCTTTAGTCACCGTAAACACATCCACAAACTGGACTGAAGGAAGAAGATTTATACTCGGATTCGAGTTAAAGCCGATGATGATAAGCATCCAAGGTACTGGTTTACTATTTCCAATTGTACACCCTCCAGCATTATATTATCTTTACTTTTCTGTATGTTAACAGACATTGCAGCAGTTTTTGTAGCACTTACTTTCAGTCCATATTTTTTCAAATGATCATTCCAGAAGTTCAGCCTTTCCTGGACTTCCAGCTCATTATTTCACCAGATAACTATATCATCTGCAAAAGCAAGTGCTTGAAGATCCATACTGGTTTTCTGCTTCACTTCCTTTAAGATTTCATCCATGATGGTGAGAAATAGGCAGCAAAAACTATTTTTCAGGTGACATAACATCATTGTAAAAATTTTCCTTAATAACTGGTATCCCAGCCTGACAGTTAGGACTAATGTCCAAGGTTCACAAACTAGGACATGACCTCAGAGTTACCCATACTGCAAACAAAAAGAGAGTTGAAGTGACTGACAAAGTAAAGCATGGGACTGATTTATTTCAAAAGTGCCCAATTTAAAAAGAAATATTAAAAATCCTGTACAAACTTACATCATGCAGTGGATATGCAGCTTTATACACTCCTTCATTGATTAATCTTGAGACTCCAAATAAGAAAGGATCCTTCTTATTGGGGCTCTCAAATTTATTGCGTTCCAAAATGTAGTCAACAACAGTCACACGAACAGAAGGCGAGAAGAAATCCTTGGAAGACATATCAAACCTAAAAGAAATAACAAAAAACAGCCATTAACTTGAGAGAGAGAAAAAGTTGTTGTTGTTGTTTCCTGTGTGCTTTCATATACAGTAATAGACGAACCTTTGGAATTCATATTCACCATCAATTTGTTGTTTTAGCAAACTTTAGTGAACTTTCCCTTGAGAGAAGTTAATGGTTCTAAATGTTCACCTAAGAATTCATCAGCCCTTGAGATCTGTTCTGGGTTTATAACATTCCAGGATTTTGTAGATCTCTGAAATATGTGTACTAGACCTCTCCGAAGTTATGATTAACGAGTCAAACACTTTTGCAACTAAGAATTTGTGGATATTATGTCTGCAGGCTAAATTTAACAGATGTTTGCTCGCACCTACTTCCCATGTTACTTGCATCAGTGTCGAACGCCATCAAAGTAACTATTATTGTGAAATGTACTATGTGACCTAAGCTATTCCAGTCCCACTGGGTATTTAGGAACTGCCAAGAGTTTGATCAAGTATCTGATCACTTTCTCTGATACCTGAGTATACTTTTCCTGTCGGAGAAGGTAACAATTTGCCAACTGTGTGCACAGTGGTGCAAAATGTTTTTTGATTTCTGACGTATTTCTAGAATGATGTTGGCACGATTTCCTGGTCAACCCTTTATTTAGTGCCACTTTACCTGGATCCAGTCCTAATTATTTTGCAGCCACTGCCACATTATAAGTAGCCTTTATGTGACAAACTTTACAGCAATCAAGGGCAGATGTAAATTCTCGAGGCATTATATTCTATACAACTTGATGTAGGTTTGTTGATATCTTGAACAGTGTTTGATGAACTGCTCTCTTCCTCTTTCCTCATGCTACTACTCCCTTCTAATACTGCTGCTTTCACTACCTTTCCTCCCCCCCTCTATTTTTACACTTTCTTCTGCATTTCTTCCAGGATATTTCTTTTCTGGTGGCTTTCTTCTTCACGATGAAAAGGTTTTCTATATACGCTCCCTGAACAACTTCTGCCCTTGTGTGTTATGCGTGCAGGAACATTTTGTCTTCTTCAGTCTTTATAGTACTCAAGGCATTATATATGCACATTAGAATAAACTAGAGGATCCTTGCAAGAACTCTCACATAATGGGTTGTGTGCACCCGCCCGGCTCTAGTGCTATGCGAGCTGTACGTGAAACAGTTCTGCCAGGGGCTATCGTCTTGTTTATTTGTTTAAAAGCATTTTATAAACAAATAAATATATTTCCGTTGACTTTTCAAGAAATACAAGATTTTTCCTGTACTATTGAGACGATTTGGAAGATTTTGGAACAAACCACACCTTCTAACTCCCTCTAGTTTAGGAGCTTGAGTTTTGTGAAACATACACCTTAGCGTATTATATAATAAGATTATTCAGCATTTCAGAAAATGTTTTTACTTTTTTCTTCTGTGTTGTAGTCTGTTGACTGGATCTCCTTTTGAGAAGTGCTCACTTTGTTTCATCTTCTTCCTAGTGTTTACCCGCCAGGGCAGGATCCGCTGTCCTGATCTTAGCGCACCATTTTGTATAATTCAAGTGCTCACTGTAAATGCAAGTATTTAGTTTTGCTGACAATGTTATACTCCTGATAAATTGGTATTCTTACCTTCGCCCAGAATCCAGTGGCACTTTGTTGAACTTTCTTTTCATAAAATGCAAGTAGAAAACTCCAGCTAGAACTTGGCAGGTTAAGGGAAATCTACTGCCAGTGATTGAACCAAGTGTACTTCTTCCTATTAGCCATATTTCACCACGTATTTTCCTTCTGTGTTTAAAATTAACTGACAGTGTAGCAATGAATGAATTCACAAGTCAAATATAACCTTGCATATCCTCCAAGTTTAGAAGCAAAACTAACACTTCAGACCGATCCATAGGTAAGATATATTGTGATCCCGCAATGGGCTGGAGCATGATCTAGTGTGTCTATCGAAACATTCATATAGGCCTACTACACACTCAAAAATATTGCTTTAAATGCAGATTCATTTGTAATAATTGTTCAATGTTTAGTAACATTGAAGTTGGTTGCTCTTAAGGCTGTGTCCCAAAGCTCAAGTTGTCTGCTATTGACTAGCTGCTAGCAATGACTCACTAGGTACTACGCACTACGGAGCTTTGGGACATGTGTGCTTGAGCACAGCCTCCTTCATAGACTTGTGTTCTGAAACGCACTGGACTTACATGCTGGTACCAAACCAACACTTAAGATGGCGGTGATCTGCTACTCCTTGTAAGCTCTTTGCGCTTTGATGACGAGTGCGGAGTGTTCAAATCTCAATCGATGGTTCAAATTTAAAATATCAGCTGTTTTAAAATAACGATACAATTCTTTGGATACCACCATGGATGCGCCTGGCATATCTCTTTTTAGCCGAGCATTAATTATGGTATGTGTTTGGCTGATTAAGCAAATTCAGTTCAGGAGGAAGAGAAGAAGGGCAATCAAGTTGAAAACTTGAGACGAGGCTCTTATTGTGTGCTAGAGAGCATGAATCGAGATGTCGTTTCAATCCTCGGTCGCGATATCCGAAAAACCAAGCATTTAAATTCCGCACCATTTCTGCTTTTCACGGGAAGAGAGTTTTCAGAAGAACTATCCATTTATAATAAATTAAACAAACAGAACAACAGAGCACGTGGGTTGAACACGGTTGAGAAATTGGCAATGAGTATAGGCCAAGTCCTAAGCAAAGATGATTCATAATTAAGACCAAAGATAACCTACAATTTCTATAACTTCCTTGTACAAGTCGACAAGTCTAGCATGCACTTTCGTTCACTAGCTACTACAGAATTGATTGCTATGTGCTAAGAACCTTTGGATCATGACTTGTGACGTCACATCCGGAATATTAATCGACTATCTAGTTCATTACTGCTGAAAATGTAGCTTTGGGACACAGCCTAATACGGTATTTATAAATTTTGACAGGAAACATTTATTTAGTTTCTTAATCCAAATGGACACAATGAGTACGACTTACAAAAAGTCACAAAGATTTTTTTAAATATGGTATAGGCAGCCTAGTAACCAGCTAGGCATTCGTGAAAAAAATTACCTATTCTATACTTACAGGTAGGCCTTATCTCTGCTGAACTCCGCTGTAAATTTGAGTTCTATCGGCTTGAAGATTTCTGTATCTACGTGAACGAATTTCAGGAAACGCCAAAGTAGTGAATCCATGATGCCAGATGCAGGCTCTGCCTGGATAGTTTCTCCTGGAATCTGAAATGAAGAATATTTAGTTATGAGCTAAACCTGAATACAATTTAGACTTTCTATATGGAAATACAAAGCATGCCTAGTTACAGCTGAAACACTAAAGAAGCTAATAATAAAAATAAGCCAGCGTTTCTATAACTGTGGAGCATGCCCAGTGATGTGACCTAGAAACACAATGACTGACAAGTAAGTGTAAGGTAGGCTCACCAGATTTCTGAGAGAGAAAAAAGGGGAGGATTTCTTTTGAGATTCAGGAAAACGAACATACAATCTAGCGACTCTATAGTAAGAGGGCTTCAACATCATGCCCATATGCCTCATTAGTGAAGGAAAATAGTTCAGTGTTTCTTAAACTTAATTAGACCACAAGCCTTGAAATACATTGTGGCCCAATAATAATTATTCTTCTTCTTCCTCTTCTTCTACTACATTCTTGGATTAGCCCCATCAAATTTACTACAAGAACACTACCTGCACCAAAATTAATGCTTGTGTCAGGTAAATTTCACATTTCTCATGTGATTTTAGAACGGTCATTTGCTCACAAGTAAATACTTTGTTGCTGAATGTCTATATGTATCTTTGAATTTTGTTTGCCTTACTCACCATTTAGGTAAAATGTGAGTGTTAGTAATGATTACCTTTGAATCTCCACTATGGTAGGCAAAGCCTACATATTGTTTTACCCTTGTTGTAGGGGTAGAAACTGGGGGTGAATAGGTGTCGGGAGTGGTTTGTGATCAGGGGACTTTAACGGGTGTGAGAGACCGTCAAATGAGTGTGGGAAGATGTGGTGGGCAAAAGGATAAAGATCTGAGGATGAGGGACCACAAGCAAGGGCTGCTCCCTAGGGGTGAAGGTACTGTCTTGCAAACTAAGGTGGGAGCGAGCGAGCTATGACTTGGTTGCTGACACTGCGTTACAAACACTGCGCGCTGGGGGGACAAGGTCGTCTGGCGCGTGCAATTTAATAAAGCTGACCCAGTACTTTCTGGTATGAATAAAGTGTGAGTGGGGAAGCGGGCTGTGAAGTAGGGCGAGGAGACATTAACAACAATTGGGCTTCTATGATAAAAGTGTATTGCTAAGAGCTGTAGTATGAATGTAAATGCTTCCCTGGAATAAGGGATAGCTTTGAACAAGTATCGTGTACAATGTAGTAAGGTGTGGTAAAGTGGAAGGATGACAAACAATTAGGGAAATCCTGAGAAGTATACACTCACCTGCGGTACGGAGACGTCACTTGGCAGTCGGGCAGCGATTCTGGAGAAGACAGACATCCCCCTCCTAGCGGGATGTCTTTTTATGTGTTTCCGCACTGCTGAGTGTTGCTGGATTGGCAAACTACCGTTCTGGTAAACATTTCCTGTGTATTTGTTTACGTGTGAGGCAAGCGCTTGGCTAATAGCTGTGACTAGCTCTGCCAGCTTGGTGTGGAAAGAAGTGTGTTGCTGTTGTTGCTTACAGCTTTAGGGATGGTTTCTGGGGTGAAATGGTGTGGAGTGTTGGACAGATGGCATAGATAGCAGGGGTGTGTTTAGGGATGATTATAGATGTACTGTATAGATGTAGTATTATTCGTAGACTAGTTGTAGATAGATGTCTGGAGTGTAGTAGCCATACGCATATCTCTCTTAAGGGCGCTATGTGCCCTTAGGGCCCTAACAATATCCAAGCTTGAAAAAAGTTAATTACCTTACTTTGTGACATACAGTACATACATACATTTTCATTTGAGACTGTTTTGCCTTTCAGTGCCCAGTCTAGGCAAACCTCCGTTTGCGAACAAGTCGCCTCCATGATCCTCCGTTAGCAGTTAGCACTGCAGCATCCTCTGCTTCTACACCTTTCACTTTGAAATCGTTCAACACTGAATCTAACCATTGCCTGCTAGGTCTATCTCTACTTCTCTTACCCTCTATAGTCAAACTCATTAGCCTCTTAGGTAATCTCTCCTCCACCATTCTCTTTACATGACCCCACCATCTGAGTCGGCTCATATGAACAGCTTCATCTAACTTCGCCTTTATCTCTTCATTATGAGTACCTTCCTGCCATTGTTCCCATCTATTTGTCCCGGCAATCACTTGAGCTACCCTCATATCAGTTACCTCTAGCTTATGTATCATATATCCTGAATCTACCCAGGTCTCACTTCTATACAGCAAGGTACTGCTGTCTAAATACCAAGCGCTGTACGAAGAGTTGTCACTACACGCAACCGAGAACTCGCTGCGTTGGCGTTTCCACACCTCAACTCTATTTCCTTCCCCATACTACCATCCTGAGAGAATACACAGCCCAAGAACTTAAAATGTTCCACCAGCTCCAGTTTAGTTCCTCCTATCCGGCTTTCTTTTTTCTTGCGTTTCTTCCCTACCAACATAACATTCGTCTTTGAAATGTTGATCTTCATGCCATACTCCCTACATTTCTGTACGAGTTCTAACATGTTGGCTTGCAAGCTATTGACGGAGTTCGCCATTACAACCAGGTCATCAGCATAGGCCAGACTGCTTACCGGGTTTCAACCTAATTCCCACCCAGCCAGTTTATGCTCTTCATCAAATGGTCCATATATAAAATAAACAGTAATGGTGAGAGGTTACAACGTTACCTCACTCCTGTAACAACCTTGAACCAAGAACTCATCCCACCATTAACTCTCACTGCAGCCTGATTATCAACATAAATAAGTTTGATTGCCTGTAGCAGCCTTCCCTCGATACCATAATGCCTCAGGATACTAGCATCTTCTCCCTGGATACTCTTATCATACACCTTCTCTAGATCTACAAAACACAAACAACTGTCTATTCCTCTCGTAGCATTTATCAATAACTTGGCGCATACATCCTCGTTATGGTCTGGAGCCACACTGGCCTTTCTACAATACCTGAATACACTTTGCCTGGGACACTTATCAAAGAAATGTCTCTATAATTATTGCAATCTTACTTTAAAAGAAGTCAATTTAGTCTAAATTCACATTTATTATGAATTTATCCCATGGTTATGTGGTTGAGAAACTCTGTCAGTCAACACATTGAGGGGGAACCAGTTAAACAGTAATACAGAATGAACACTTATGGGCACTCAAATACGTTATGCATTGGTATGATTAAGCTGATCAAAGTGAGTGATGCAGTACAATGGAAAGTGGTGTACATACACCACAATACGTTTTTATATACAAATATATACCGCTTGTACTGGAAATATCTGTTCCCGTGGGAAACAGGATGTAAAATTGTCCGATTGAGCTATGTACATTAACAAATTCACAAAGAAATTTGTTACAATGGTCCGGTTAGCTCAAAACAGTTGCCAGCGTTTCGCCCCAGTGTACCAATGGGCTCTTCCAATATGGATTAGCTAGGTAAGCTAACATTATTTTTGAAAGGAAGTTTTGACTTCCATAGTACATTGGCGCTGCTCGTGGCAACATTTGTGCCTTGCAGTGGCCTTCACAGTATGTTCTAGCCACGCGTCTTGGTGAGGTGTACCATAACCAACTGAAGAGCCCATTGGTACACTGGGGCGAAACGCTGGCAACTGTTTTGAGCTAACCGGACCATTGTAACAAATTTCTTTGTGAATTTGTTAACCGCTTGTACTTCCAATTTATAACTGAAATTGCATTCGACCAGTTTTGTCTTTCCCATGAGGATGCGAAAAGGCAAAACTGGTCGGAATTAAATTACAAACAAATTACAAACGGCATAATGCAATTCCATTGATTGCCATTAGCAAACTATTTTTTGATGGGAAGTATGGAAGCATCCAGCATACAGTTCGGATTTTACACTACATGACTTACATGCGTTAGACAAGCTAACAGAACAACTGGACGAGGAAAGATTTGCCAACGATAAACAATTTACGGGGTCAAGGGGTAGCAGAATTACCGTATTTACAACATTGTATTACCTATATCTTACTATGATAGTCGGCACAATTTTTAATGAAATGATGTAATCATAACCACATACAATGAATAAATGGAACTGGTTTGTCCTTTGTATTTTTTATGAATGAATGGTTCCACTTCAGATGATAATAACCTACATTATAAAATTACACTATAGAAACAAACTCTGCAGTGGTTTTCAAATGAGACACCATTTATCCTTCTAGTGTCAGTTGTGTGCCATTCAATCCAGAGCTGTGTCATAAACGATTGCGAATTCTGAATTAAATAGCACTGTACAGATCATACAAGGACAAACGGCTCCACTTAAGTATAATCAGTACACCTGGTCATATTCGTATCTTACCTATCTGGTAACTTTCACCGTTGCAAGACACCTTCTTGGTATGCTGAATTGGCTTATTCCAAGTCTTATGATGACATGTTGTTGCTCGTCAGCTCTGTCTGCCAATAAGGTTCATTCCTTATGCCGACATGTCTTCCAGAGGATTCTTTCCAGCACGAAAGGGGGAGGAAACACACACTACACTTATCCCCTCAAATAACAACACCCAGTTCTACATGACACCACTGGAATAACACATGCAACATATAAGAACCTACATGCCGACACATCGGGAACTTCCTGATTTGTAAGGAATAATGTTGATCAGATTACAGGGCTACCTATTGTGCCGACATTAAACCCATATCTCTAGGACTGAAGGCTGGTATCTAACCTACTGATAAAGATCATGGCACAAAACTGCTAAAAAGAATAGCTATTCCTGAGGCTTTCTTGCACGATATTACTGCAGTCAATTGGTATAGAAAGCTTTTGGAAGAACAAGCAACATTTTCTTATACACTCATTCATTTTCATTATAGACTTATGCCTTTGAACATCAAGGCTAGCACTCTGCTTCTACATCTCTCACCTTGAAACCATTGAACCAAAGAGTCTAACAATCATCTCCTCCATCCACTTCTGCTTTTCTTACCCTCTATAGCCAAGTTCATTAGCCTTTTTTATTCGCATCACATGATCCCGCCATCTGAGCTCCCTTGTAGGAATAGCCTAATCAAATGAATTAATTCTTAACTTACGTCGTATCTCTTCATTAGGAGTACCCTTCTGCCATTCATCATCATCTTGCACAGTTTCCAGCCACAGGCCGGGTCTGTTTGGAACATAAGCCTCTCATCGTCTTCTGTCCTCCCACCATCTCTCCGTCACCACCTTGGTCCAGTCTTATCCTTTCTTTCGTACACAGTCTTCCACACCCTTCAACCACTTATCTCTTGGTCTTTTCCCCCTCTATTTTCACCTTGTGTATCTTCCTGGGTATCCTCCTCCCATCCATTCGCTTAACATGCCCATACCATTTAAGCCTTGATTCCTCTATCCTATCCTGTAATGCTTCCTCCTTGGCTAATTCTCTGATCATCTCATTTCTTAGCCTATTCACCTTTGTCACTCCAATACTGTTTCTCAAGAATTTCATCTCACTAGCCTGTATTCTGCTTCGCTCCCTTCCTTTCATAACCCAGGTCTCTAATGCATACGTCAGGATTGGAACGTAGTTCGTCCTATATATAACCATTTTGCTGTTTTGAGGGACATCCTTACTCCATACCAGGCTCCCAACACTTTTCCTGAATAATTCTGCTTGCCTGCCCCGCTCATTTATTTCTCTGTCGTTTCTTCCATTTTCTTGTATCATGCTGTTCCCAGATACTCTAAACTCTCTACTTTCCTCGATTCTTCCCCACCAATTGTTATTCCCGTTGTGACTCTCTCCTTCTTCCTGGTTGTGATCATCCACTCGCTTTTGCTTATGCTGAACTTCATCCCATATCCATGTACTATTTCTTCCCATACATCCAACTGCTGCTGCACTTCCTCCTCGTTTCCCCCAGATCATCAAATCGATCTGCAAACACCATTACTTTCATCCCTCTTTCACCAATCACTTCCACCACTCTGGTCATTATATCGTCCATCACTACAATGAAGAGTAGTGGTGAAGTGCATTTCCTTGCCTCAAGGATTCTTCTGTTCCAGGCAATCTGATCTCTCTCCTCCTACTTTCACACAGCTCATACTTCCATTGTACATTTCCCTTATCCTCCATATAGTCTGCTTCTGCCACTGCTCCCATCTATTTATCTCAGCAATCAACTGTGCTACATTCACATCAGTTACTGTTGCGAATGACATGTGCAAATATGGTACTGTTAAGGAACTGAGCCACTTGTTGTTCTAATCCCCAATTCGACCAACCGTGTACAATGGAGGACATGTTCCTGACAACAGACAACAGCATCTCAGCTGTCAACTTTTGGAAATTTAGAGTTTAATCGGACATAGAAAAGTAAAGTACCTTCTTCTTCTTCTTCTTCTCTCGAATTGGCCTACTTAGGACCACGTTTATTCAACTGGAGGGTCTTGATCTTCGCCCAGTATCGACGCATTTTCTGCCGGTGTAACACCTTTCTTTCAGTAGTCCAGGGAGTACCTTTCTTCCGAAGTTTCTCCTGAAAACCATGGACTTCCTTCAAAGCGCGCCTCACAGCCTGTCTGTCATGCAGATCTGATATTCCCAGTTCGTTAATATCCTTCTCAGTTTCCGTCAATCACGTGGTACGAACCTTCTTATTGTACCAGAAACTGAGCAAACGATTGCCCAATCTTGTGGAAGGTAATCTCGCGATATGGACATAAAAGGCTATTCTCTTTTTTTCTCGCACAATCAGATAGTTTCTCTATATGTTCGTAGAGCTTGGAGTTATGTCGCGTACAAAATTCTTCATCTACCTTTACAGGACCGAGGATCTTCCGAAGAATTCTCCTCTAACTCTCTAATTTCCATCTTCCCCATCAGACCCCTTCGGTTTAAAGAAAGACACTCCATGGCATATAAGGTTTCTGGCCTTATGACTGACTTATGTTTCCAGTTTATGTACATGTACAGTATGTTTATCTTGAATCCACCTACACTGCAAAGCCTCCATAAACAATTTAGGGAGAGTTCTATTGCAGCATTTTATTTTTTTATTTTTTTTATTCAATTAATTCTGCATTAACTCCTTTCTTGCAGAATACAGTAGATCACAACTGCCAACTCACTGTATTGACTATCTCTTTCACTATACTGCCATCATGGAAGAATGCACAGCCCAAGTACTTGAAATGGTATTTGTTTGTATTTGCATTTTACCACTATTGTTTTAGAATAGTTGATTTTCAGATCATACCTTACATTTCTGTTCAACATCTAACAAGTTTACCTGTAAACATTTAACAGTATAAATATCCTTAAAAATCTGAACTGTATGGTGAAACAATGGCAGTGAGATTAACATACCACTGCACTGGTCACATTCAGCCTAGTTTTGTAAAATTGTGACCTTCTCCCGAGAGGGAAAACACACATTACTGTGCTTATAGTATCTCCAATAGCAGAGGAATTTATGCTTTTCAGACTTCTCAATCTAGTTACCAGCATTTTACGTCAGTTTCCCGCTCACAGGTCAGGCCACTGCTAGACAAACACTTGAGCAGTGTCAACATACTGTGGGAGATTGAATCTCTATACTTTCAAAAAATTGCCTGCCTAGCAGTTCAAAGTGAAAAATCTGTATTTCCAGAGGAAACCAGAACTTTTGCACACCAATTGAGAATAATAATTCAGAGGAATTAATGCCTTTCTGACTTCTGAATCTAATTGCCATCATTTTTCCCCAAAGTTCCATTTGTTTACTTTTCATCAAGAAGCCAAATTTACTAAAGCGCTGGTATATTGGCTTTCACGGCCGGTGAATTAAAACTCAGCAATTCTTCTAGGTTTGTGCCGTGTCTTGTGTGGGGTTTCGCTATTTTTCCAATCACACCCTAAAATAAGAAAGTTCTTTAACATAGAAAATGTACTTAATGTACTGTATTTTCCAATATAGTTGGCAGTGAGTAGAACGTATCTTCTCCACGACTTGCTGTAATTACTTTTTCTAAGTGGATATTTCAATTAAACTTTATAGTTACAGGTGCTTGAGACTATATTTTCAGTCCTAAAATCTTGAATATTAATATAAAACTGCTGCTATCTAATGTAGTATGTCGTAGTAATTTACCATGAAGCAGTATGCTTTAAATATATTCTATATCTTTGCAATGAATTATCAACAGTCAAAATAAGCCCTTTGGAGGACCAGAGGTAGTACATCTGCTTTACGATCCTAAGATGATGGGTTCAATGTCAGCTGACAGATTTGGATTTTTGAAAGGTGGGAAATTCCATCTCTCCATGTTCATACCACACATAAAAGAAATCGACTAGCACAATTGGTGACCACTCAACAAGATTATTTGATCTCAGACACAGGTCACCCAGTTATAGTTCTCTGCTTTGCTGCAACATGGCAGCAAAAACAGAAAGTTGAAATAACATAAACCTAAATTGTGTCGCCTCTATAGCTCTGCACCGGCACAGTGACCATGCATTTTCAACACAAAGGAAATGGATGTCTCAGGACAAAGATGGAGTAGGGGATGCAACAGTTCTGAATCAGTACCAAGGGGGATGAGAACCACCGCTATAAACCATATCAGATATGCCCTTTCTTAAATTTTTACTGCTGATACATTCATGCTTATCACTTATGCCCCTACATAGCAAACTCAAAGTAACATCCAACCCATCAGTGACAACTACTTCACAACATTCTTTAACAATCAAAGAATGCATTATTAGAAGTAACATAAGCCAAAGATCTCCAGTGTGTCAATTAAAAAAAAAAAAAATAGAGTGACAACGGAAGCAATAAATACCAGCAATTATATACAGGGTGGTCAAAAAGTAATTCTCCCCAATATTTATTCGTACTTGTACACATAAATACCATGACTGGAACAAATGAATAGCTTGTGTAAGTGCTGGATTAACAACCATGTTCGTGTGTCAATTGTTTCTGATGCCCTATTATTTTCTGTCATTACTAATGTGTGCCAGAGGCCAAGAAAGGATAAAGTAAGAAATGAAATAAATCGTGCAGAAGCAGGTATTACAGAGGTCTCGTCTGAGGTGGTATGGACATATCCAACGGATGTAAGATGAACTAAAGGCAAAGGCATACTTCAATCTGAACATCAAAGGAAGAAGATGTGTTGGAAGACCTAAAAGGAAATGGATAGACCAGATTAAAGGTGACTTGGCAGACAAAGGGCTGCATTGGAGAGCACTCATGAAGACCAACTATTCATGGATAGAAAGAAATGGAGAGGACTCGTTCACAGCACCTGGGTGACTGGAGCTGTTTATGATGATGAGACTAATGTGTTTGGTTGTGTAGTAGCAGCTACTGATGATGAATCACGAATTAATCAAAGAACAACGTGTTTAAGGGTTACTATGTTGGTAGAAGCACAGCAAGACCATTTCTTGATTTCTTGATATTCAACCTCCATCATATCAAATGATAAGAAATCTAAACAATTGATTTAGAAAACAGGCAATGTTATGGATCCACCATGAAGCGGACGACCACAGACTGCTAGAATGTAAGAAAATGCTAAGTTTGTTGCCCAAAGTTGTGTCATTAGTCCATCCAAGTCACCAGAAGGAGGAGTGTTGTACCTCTTTAGTAACCATTGTATGTCTCATAAAACAGAACTAAATGTAAGGAATTGTTGGAGAAAGAGACTTTTCGACCATCCTGCATTTAATAAAAATGAGGATGGTTTTTCCCTTAAACTCGAATTTAAATGTTACACAAAACCACAACTACATGATAACCTTGTTGCCACCTGAGATGCTCATAGCAACATCACTCATCTGGAGTACCGAGACTTCACATAATTTCTTTGCATAATTTCGCTGCACACTAGGATACAGGCAAATGTCAAGATAACAGGATATCTTGAGTCCATTCTTATTGCACCTTTCCCATTCCCAAACCCTCACATTCACAGAAAAACAATCACAATCTACTCCTATGGTAAAGCTATTTTTAAAAAAATAATCCAAGAGCTACAATCGAAGTGAAATCTCACCTTTGTAAATCTTCATTAGTGGGTATAAGGTGCAACCTAGATGGATGTGTATGCCAAGTAGTTTTTTTTTTCTTTCTTTTAATTCCAACCAATCACACTACAAATGCTTCCCCCAGGTGTCCTTGCCACAGATGCAGGAGGGAAGTGGCTATATATATTGTAGTTATAGTTGTTTAAAGGGTCAGAACAGCAAGTGTGATTGGTCGGGAAGGATGAGAACTAGGCTCGAGCATCCAGCTGGGCTGCTTCAAGTTTCGCATGCATATTTTAACTAGTAAAATGATGCCCTTTCTATAGATGGCCCAAACAAATATGGAGACAAAATACCACCACAGATGTTTACCCTCTGGGTTGACCAAAATGTGTGCACAGTTTCAGCAAAATTGGGAATTCAACCTTCACAAGGTTGCCTTGTGAGCTCACCAGTTGGGTTTCCTAGCAAGCTCAGCCAGCTCTTCTATTGGCTACTGCAGAAGCTAGCCAAAGAAGAGAAATATAGTAGGTAGGCTACATCTTCCTCAGTGGATCAGTTCTACTCTAATGCCAAGATCAAGGGTTTAATTTCCAATTGAGAAAGTCAGTCAGATTTTTGAAGGCCAAAAAAGTCCACGATATAAACTATATCTGCTCATAAAAGATCTATTGTATCACATTTTACAATTAAAAGACATAATTTATTAAAACACAGCCACAGAAATACAATTGGACCAACTGTGACCAAAAACTAAGAAACAATTGAGTAAAAAAAATTACCATTATTATTTTTATAACATCCTCATGTAAGATTCTCCCCAATTACATGCACATGCTACACCAAGGTACCCTATTGAATTTTATATTAAACTAAAGGACCCGTTCTTCGAATGGTCCTCTGCATTAATAGCCAGATGTTATCAATTGAGCTACTGTTGCAATGGTTAGGGGCTAGTCATTCCTTCATCAGTTTACCACAGCGAATTTGGTTTCCTGAGAATGTCACAGACATTGTTAAATTCAGGGCCTTAAAATGTGGAGGCGGGAAGTGAAGGGCCTGTCAACAGCCCGCCGTGTTATCTGGAATTCCTGGTTATTCCAATACTGCTAACATAGGGCCATTGCCTAAACCAGTGTAGTGTAAGGTGTTGCGAATGAGCGAGTGGGTGACCGACCAATGTATTTGGTTCTATTAAAATTATTCATACTTTTGGGCTATTGCCTTGGACCTTGGTCCATACAGTACTTTCTGGCGGCTGCTCTCTGGTGATGAACAGAGGATTTTTTTTTTTTTTTTTTTTAAATCTCAAGACACACTTTCTTTTGCCACATTGTTTTGATTCCATTAAAAAAAGGAGGCAAGGTTCCTTCGAAACATCTGGTATTTAAATTTTATTTTCACACATCAATAGCCCAAAAGTATGAATAATTTTAATAGTAATCCGGGCCGTGAAAGCCTTAATCTACATATTTGGTTCTGTTACTACGCATAGACTCTCCTCATCGTCCGCGATCCACATTTCTCTCAGGTTCACAAAGCTTGGGCTCTAGCAGTACTTGGCCTAAGAGTGGACTCGAGCAGTACTTGCCCTAAGAGTGGAGTCTTTCATTCATCATATCGTTCTTCCCGTGTATCCTTCATAGAAGTATTTTGTCAGCCATCAGCTTGTGCTGCCTGTCAGTGTCTACTGTCTACACATTACGCATCGAATCAAGTTAAGAGTGGCAAGTGGTGAAATATTTTACCTATCTCGCAGTTCCCTAGTGCGTGTGACTCACTCGTCTATCACCGAGTCCCGTTATGAAGTATGAACGAATGATGGTAGTGAGAGTTGATGAGGGCTTGTATTCAGTCATTAGTTAAAAATGAAATTAGTTTTCTGGGAATATCTCAGAAACTGTTGATTTTAGGTTTTTGGGGTCCTTACGGATCCCGAGTTTTGTTTCTCACATTGAGGGGCTGAAAATGAGCTTTGTCTCATCCCTTTAGGCCTATTTCAGCTTGTATTTTAAGGGGGTAGTTCCTCTTTTATGAGAGGTATGGAGAAGAGTTACATCAATGATTAGTGTCATTCCTCTGATGGGTATCTGTACCAAATTTTACGTCGATCCACTCAGCCGTCCTCGAGTTAAAAGCGCGCAAAGTTGTACACAGTCAAACAAAAATATTGTTTTTGCACGCGATGGTCATAAAACAGTCTGAAACGTGTTAATAACACAAGTTTCCATGGAAATTCAGAAAAACCATACAAACTTTCATTTTAATAATTTTATTAATGCAGCCAATGGCCATGTACTTTTTTCTTTTCAGGACGGGTCAGGGAAGGGATATTGGAAGGAAATCGGCCGTGGACCTATTGAAAGGAACCGTCCCGGCATTTGCCTGGTGGTGAAAATGGGAAACCACGAAAACCATTTTCAGGACGGCCGAGGTGGGAACCGAACCCACGCTCTCCCGATGCCAGCGAGGCACGAGGTAGCGCCTTAGTGCTCTCGGCCACCGCGGCCGGTCAAACTTTACATACCGTATATCGAGATTATGAAACATACCGGAGCAGACGTCATCAGTGGTGAAAATGTGAAAATATTGTATAGTCACAGGAAAGATTTTCAGATGTTGACTTTAAAGGCACTCTGGGTATAATTAAGACAATACTTTTTCTAAATGCTGAGAACTGCACTGTAACAGGAAGAGCATCTAACCTTCAATACCCATTGCAATTCAAAGGCAAAAGTGGGTTTGCCCAGATGAGAAACTCTTGAATAATGAAGCTGACAAGAATAATTATAAATATTTACACATTCATTCATTTGCAGTATAAATGGTGGCACATGGCTAAGTTCAGAGAACGTGTAGCATATCTCAACGGCATACTCAACAAGCTTTTGCCCAGCTAAATAAGTTCAAGCAGGCCTCAGTGTTGGGCTCCGAGATGAAGGTTGGACGTTTCGGTACATTATTCGCAACTTGATCCATTCTGACTCTACTGTGTGCTGGACTTCATGCAGTCGAATCATGAGCGTACACACTCCCATTGAGAAGGCTCGGGAAGACCCAGGAGATCACCAGCAATGAGGATCATTTTATTTTGCGACAGGCTGTAAGCACCCCACAGACATTAGTGTACACCATCCAGGCACATGTCCTGGCAGCTGCCAAAAAATCAGCATCTACCACTGGAAACATCATTGCCAGTGCAGAGATCCATGCTTCATTGCAGAACGGCACACCACCCCAATGAGAGGTGTCGTGTGGGTCATCATTTCTTACAATTTCCCCTCCCTGCTGGCAGTGATTGTAGGGACCCCGACAGAGCAGCAATACACTAATGTGATTTTGCGACCCTTCTCAGAGCAGCTTGACAGCCCCATTTTCCAGCAGGATAATGCCCGGCCCCGCATAATACAGGTATCTTGGGCCTGCCTTCATGGTGTCAAAATGATTTCTTGGTTAGCGAGATCTCCAGACCAATTACGTACTCATCGAGCACGTTTGGGACCAGCCAGCGTAACGATGACAGATTTGGACCGGCTGTGGCAGGCCAACTGTATCACCTTCTCTATGCTACAGGTGGTCCAACACTGGTGATGTGGTATAATATTTTGATGTTTTCTTTACTGCACAATTTTCTTGTTTGCCGATGAGTGTATTATGCAACTCCATTTTCCATTTAATTTTATTGTTAATTTAACATTAACCAGATATAATTTATAAACATTGTAACACTGGGACTTAAAAGTTACTGTAATTAGAAAAGAAGTACAGGGTATTATGATTCTTGTACCACAACAAATCTATTAATTAAGACATCATATAGCAGGAAATAAAGAGGGAAGCCAGCATTCCATTACACCCGTCTGTTCGATTCCCAGATGGGTTATGGGATTTTAATGTTGTATGGCTAACTCCCCAGCTCAGGGAATGGGTGTTAGTGAGGTCTTCGACATTCTTTTCATCCTCATACTAGATGCTGGGCTTGAACTAAAACGACCTTCACCAGGCCTCTCTAAAGAGATCACACATTACTATTTACAATCAAATTGACCCACGAGTTAACAATCAATATCATTTTCAGTGTTTAGCTATTGTTCGTATGCCAGCTTCGATGAACTGCCAGTGTCTCTACCCCATCACTCAGTGAAATCTTCCGATCTTCAGAAAGAGATTTCCTCCATTTTTTGGGTTCTACTCCTAACTTAAAACCTCTTAGTTTTTGACCATTTGTCTATTATTATTATTATTCCCAACCTGAAGAGTACCCGCTGTGAAGTGTCAGGTCAGCTGCTAAGCTGCACAGTGCCACAGCTGGTTAGAGCAGTACTGTATGGTTTAACCATTACCAAACTGATGTAAATGCAAAGTAATATCAATCTAAGGAGCAGATGACCTCCTAGTTCTGCCCCTTAAAACAACAATAACTAACTAACATCAATCTAATTTCAATCACTTAATTTCTCTACTAATACATGCAATATAATGCCCTTCGTAACCCCATATAAACAAGACAAGCTAACCATAATAGGAAAAACAGCCAAACACATCATTCCAACACTTACTTCTTTATTAGACAACATTCAGAAAATAACCTTCAATCATGCACCATTGTAACTTACTTGCCGTATCTTGTTAAACTGTAAAGAAAAGCAATCATACCTATTATAAAGAAGGTCAAATGGTGCAATCCACACAGAATTTCAGCAATGCCTAGTACAACTAGCTACTTTGAATATGTTAAAATAAGATTACCATACTGCAAATTCATTCCGAAATGAATTGCAGTAGGCTACACTTCAATACTGTGACATGAACATGGTGTCCTCAAGAGTAGGAGGTAACAGCAGAAGTGACAATGGGTTACTTCTGGATGAAGCACATGCACATAAAATGTGCTATGATGCACTTCACCAAAGCTAATGGAAAAAAGAAAACTATACAGATAGAGAGCATTTGTTTCTACTGATAAATTAATGTAGTTAACTTGTAGACATTAATTATTTTCAAGTATATCCTCTCTTAAAATGGACATATTTCAACGTTACTTAGGAAGCAAAATAACCAGTGGTGGACGAAGCAAAGAGGATCTAAAAAGTAGGTTAGCACAGGCAAGGAAAGCATTTCTACAGAAAAGGAATCTATTGACATCAAATATAGATTTAGGTATTAGGAAGTCATTTTTGAAAGCCTTTGTCTGGAGCTTGGACTCTATGGAAGTGAAACTTGGACTGTTGGAGCAGCAGAAAAGAGGAGAATTGAAGCATTTTAAATGTGGTGTTACAGGAGAATGATGGAGATCAGATGGGTAGATAGGGTTACAAAGGAAGAGGTATTAAGACGAATGGGAGAGGAGAGATGTTTCTGGCGACTGCTAATGAAGAGAAGAGATAGGTTAGTAGGACACATACACAAAGACACCCAGGAATAGCAAACTTAGTTATGGAAGGAAGGGTCGAGGACAAGAACTGTAGGGGTAGACCAAGGTTAGAATAAGTTAAACAGATTGCCTCAGATGTAGGGTGTGGTAGCTATGTAGAGATGAAATGATTAGCTCAGGACAGGGAAGCATGGAGGGCTGCATCAAACCAGACAAAAGACTGAAGACTCAAACAACAACAACTTCAAAGTTGTGACTTGAAATGTGACTACCATTGGGATTTGAATCCCAATCACCTGGATTCTATGCACGTGTGCAAGCTTTACAAATGGTCCATACTCATGGTAGCTATAGCGCTCTATATCTTCAGCCATCACAGCAAGAATTGATAAATGAGCTATCTTTGGACATGAACCGTTTTGGTTCATGGCATAATCGGTTCCCCCCACCCTGAATGCAGGTGCTTTGGTTTTGAGTACCAATGGTGGTTTCATATACAACTCTTAAGCTTCAAAATAATATGCATCAGTGAATGCAATAATCACTGCACTACTCTTTTCGTTCAAGAAGATTCTTACCGTTACTGCTACATCTGGATGAACCAAATGCCACATAAAATGTGCTATGATGCACTTCACCAAACTCCCAATATCCCAATATTTTGCCAGAAGCAGATATGGTACAGGTACCTCATGACAGAATGTTATATACAAGCTTACCATATGCAATACATAGGTTTTAAGCTTTTGAGAAAATGTTTGTTAATTATTAGGTATTACATACTGTATGTATTTTAAACAAAAGACACAGATCATTTCTCACCATTAAAGATATAACAGGGTTGGGAAGAAGACTTATATGCCTACACGAGGAAAGTTATGGTGCTCGGAAGCAGGGACACCATACTTGTTTAATTGGCCTTAATGAAAATGTAGCTCTGCAGCATTTCTTGTAACCTACAGTGACCGTGGAAAACTCTGTACAGTTTAAAAGAAAAGGTTAGGTACAGAGAGCTTTGAAACCATTGTTGAGTGTTGCCTTATTAACAATTGTACTGATAACTTTCAGTTGGCCAACATGATGATGATTATGATAATGACAATTCTTGTTTTAAGAGGCCTAACATCAAGGTTATTGGCCCCTAATGAAATGGAAACATGAGATTAAAAACATCCCACTGCCAGGGGATGAGAACGAAAATGGTTTACACAAAACACACATCGAGCCCTAACAATTATGCTATACTTAGATTTTAAAAAAGAGGATAAAAAACAATAAAAGAAATAAGGCATTTTGAACAGTAAAAACATAAAACAGACTAAACCCAAACTAAAAGTCTTACACTATTTTAAAAAAGTAACAGAAAGTTATGCCTTGGCCATTAAATGCCAGTATATTTGAAAATGTAAATCCACAGCCTGCTTCCAGTCAACCGACCGGGTCAGGGAATGAAATGAATGAATCTAGCGGCGAGGATATGAACTGTACCGGCTGCCGAAACCTGTCGCACTCCTCTGAGGCAATGATTAAATGAATGACAAATGAAATGATAGTGGAGAGTGTTGCTAGAATTAAATTGTGACAGGGAAAACCGGAGTACCCGGAGAAAAACCTGACTGCCTCCGCTTTGTCCAGCACAAATCTCACATGGAGTGACCGGGATTTGAACCACGGACCCAGCGGTGAGAGGCCGGCGTACTTCCGCCTAAGCCACGGAGGCTACGCCGGTATATTTAATTTCTTAAAATCAGATGGGAAGAATGATACCTTTAATGTAAAGCTTGCACAGGTGGAAAAAAATACAGAGCAGTCACAGTTCCGTAGCAAACTTGAAAAATACATTAGCAGATAAGACATAGATAATTCAATAGCTTAATATTATTATCATTATTAGTATTATTATTCTGGTTACAAAATATTTTATAGTTTAATTGCATACCATTCACTTCCCATGAAATGAAATATTTTTAAAGGGTGAGCTGTGCTACCGCACAACGAGCGCCAGGTTATTGTAGTGATAGTTTGGTTTTGTGATACCAGTAATGCATTTTGTTTTCAATATTACTGGAATCCACTACTCTGTTCAAATCAAGTAAATTATAGAAGCGGGAAAAATGTTATTATAGTAAATATATTTTTTATACCAAAAAAAATAATGAAAATGTATCAATTTGTTACTTCAACAAATTTAACTGTAACAGTAACTATGCTACTATTTTTTGGCAAGTGTAACGCTTGGTAGTTACTTTTGTGAAAAGTAACTTACCCCAACCCTGGTTCAAGTGATATTGGTTCTTATTATTGTATTACTTTCAGTACAGTATTATTTATTTATTTATTTATTTATTTATTTATTTATTTATTTATTTATAGAGTGCATGCCCACATTGGAACAGTTAAATCAAACCAAATACATTTAAGGTATGTAAGAATTGACTGGGAATTTAGCTGTCATCATCTCCCTCCTCTCCCAGAACCTCTTCAGTCTGGCTGACCTGGGTTCCCTTCTTCATCAAATGACATATTGCTTTCGTTGCATAGTATATAGAAAATATAATCCTTAATGAAAAACAATATGATTTTGACAAGACATTCGTAACCCTCACACAGCTATCCACAGTGAATCAGACCGAGACTAACTATGGCATTAATGACTGAAAATTAACAATTCTAGCTTATTTTTAACATGATACTAAGAAAGGCTATGGATAGGTAAATGGATAAAAACAGGTAGTCGGAGCAGGAAGTATGAGATTCTAAAGTTGTGAAACTTCAATCTTTGAATATTTGGTTGAAAAACCACATATGTATACCCCTTAACTTATATTAAGCGCATCGAAGTATGTCATTAGATTACATGTAACAGTCTACAATGGACTGATTACATACCCTACACAGTGACATAAAATTGATACCTACCTCCTTCATTGGCATACGCAGCTTAAGAATCTCACTGTAGCGGCAGAGAACCTCGTGTGAAGCATGAATCTTCACGAAATGTAAATTTTTGACATGTTCACGCTCCAAGACCAAGCCTTCATTTTCCAGGTTAAGTTCAAATGATGTTCTTTTCTGCCGAGTAGCAGCCACGGCAGTTTGTGAGGCTTTCTCATTTTCATCAGCCCATACCAGTACAAAATCGACAGTGCGCAAGCCATCGCTGAACATGTTTGGACCCTGAAACGAGATTCAACTGAAATTACATCATCACATTACATATCACAGAGCCTGGTATCACTATAAAAATACAATAACAAATAATAACTTAATAAATTACCCAAGGATTAATGATGGAGAGCTCATAGACATGAATTGTATTGAACTAGTTTAGCAACACAAGTATGTTAATCAATATATCATCGCTGAAATTGCAATACCACCTATCTGACAATGTTCTTCTTTTCCATTATTTTCCATATGATTGGTCACACCTTCCAGCTGTGTGTGGATGTGCCGTCCATCAGAACAATTCACGTTATGTTCTTTTCCCTTTATCTGATTTCAAAAGAAATTGTACCTTAAATATACTGTAATGTGGGAATGCATAACTACATGGAAATATACTTTTCTACAGTACAATGTATTTATAGCTCATTTTCATTTAGGTTTCCACACCGGAAAATGTATTATTCTGTTGGACAACACATCACACTCGGCCGGGATCAATCATGGAAATAATGGAAAAGAAGAGCATTGCCAGATCTGCGGAATACAAGTTCAGCAACAATATGCTGACAAGTTAAAAAAATCAAAATGCGAGAACTTTATATTATTTTCATTCAGGGGAATAATGAGATAGTGGGATCGAACCCCACTGTCAGCCAAACTCGAAATTGTTAGTTTCCCATTTCTTTTATTCATCTTCATTTCAACTTGTATTAATTCCTCTTATGAGGTTGATGTCAGGAAAGGCATCAGGCCATAAAAAACAAACGACACATAGAAATTCATCACATTTCATCCCTGACACTATAGAAACTTAAATAAGAGGTAGACAGACATACACACACACATTGATTCTCAATGTGTGTTTGTGTCATCGATAGAGTAAGAAAGCCCTTGATGGTCGAAATTTAGTCTGCTAGAACACGTAAAATAATGGAAAATTTTGCTCTCACGCAAAATTTTCCTTTTTGACATGAAATTCTAACTTTTCAGTGAAGTTTGTCAATCTATTGTTTCGTTTGGGAAGAACATATTAAAGTGGCCTAATTTCTTGTGGCGGATACATTCATTCACCGTCGGTAACAATGTAAAGTAATTTTATTTGACTTGGTTATAAACGTAACCTTCTCCACATAAATATAAAATGTTAAATATTAACCAAATCTCATTTAAACCATAAAATAATAAAATTAATTTAATTGGGTAGTGAAATGTTTAGATGTAAAAAAATAAAATAAAAATAAAATTAAATTACAGTGAATTTAAATGATTATTATGATATATTATAGGCAATTTCATTGTGTAGCTATTTAAAAATATCCAAACCATATTCCTTGTGAGCTAATTTTATTGTTGATGATTTGACATTGTGGTAATTTAGTGCCCTGTATTTGAAATGTGGATATACAAGTGGATTCTTAAAATCTTGTGGACAGAACTTTTGAGTAATGCCGAGGTTCTTCAGCGTGTGAGCAGCCAACCTGAGCCGTTAACCACAATTAAGAAGAGGAAATTGGAATACACTTGGGACACATGATGAGGAATCCAAAATACCTTCTGCTCCAAGTTATACTCCAGGGTAAAATTGAAGGTCAGCGCAGTCCGGGAAGGAAACAAATAACTTGGATGGATAATTTACGAACGTGGTTTGGGTTGTCTTCCACGGAACTCTCCAGGATTGCACAGGATAAGAAGGTGTTAGCCATGGTGGTAGCCAACGTCCATATCGGATAAGGCAGAAGAAGAAGAAGAAGAAGAAGAATAAGAAGAAGTATTTGGGTGGGGGGAGGGAGAGAATTTGTCTGATAACCTGTGCTACTGTGGTGACAGTAATAGTGTGTATATTTGTGACTCCAGTGATGATTGAAAAGGAGGCAGCCATGGCCTTAAGTTAGCCACTATTCCGTCATTTACCTGGAGTAGAAAAACGGAAAATCACTTCCAAGATGGCTGAGGTGGAAGTCGGACCCTCCTTTTCACAGTTTTGCCTCACGAGGTTGAGTGTACCCTGTTCCATCCCTCAGAACAGAATCAAATCTCTCGGCAGAGAGAAGACTGGGAAGAGGCGGGTTCGATTCCAATCTCAGCCATCCTAGAAGTTGTTTCCCGTGGTTACCCATTTCTACTCTGGGCAAATGCCGGGATGGTTCCTAACTTAAGGCCACGATCGCCTCATTCGCAACCCTAGCCCTATCTACAAATACACACTCTACTATTGACATTACAAGAGTACAGGTTACCAGGATTTTTATTATAAACATTTTATTTATTTATTTTTATATTATATTATATACATACATACCTAAATTACACTGGGCTATATGACACGATGTCGCAAAACACCTAAATAAAATTTTAATAAAATCCCATCAATCAATTTTTCAGAGTTTTGGCTCTGGACTCAAGAACTAAACGACAGAAACAAAGGGCGCGTTCAGCGGGCTCATTGCTGGCCAGCAAACTGTCAGCAGATTCTGCGTTTGCCTTCAGCGGGCTTGCTAGCGGGCTTGCTAGCGGACGTGACATAGGTAGCAAGGGCTCAGCAGAGCCAGCAAACTTTTTCTCTGCTAGCATGTTTCTGCTGACTTGCGGCCCATGGCGGGGAATCAAATTGATCAAGTTCTGCACGTTCAGCGAATAAACCTATTAGGTTTCTTAAATTCTAGAGACGAAGATCTACACTCAAGAATGGCGACAGGTAATATAATACAATGTTTGTCAATAGCATAATTGTTGTAATTGGACCTTTTACGCTTCTAAAATTCAACTTTAAACTCACTAGGCCTAGGTATAGTTGTTTACTCGAAGGATGACGACTTTTAATAGTTATTTTATGTTGTATTAAGGAATTGGTTTGGTCAAGGCAAATCCGGCTCGTATTCTTTATCTATTTTTGTGTATGATTTTAAACTTTTACAGTCTTCCCGCTGTTAAATCGAGTTGAAATTAAATGCCACTTTGTACCAGTAGCACATGAACGCGATATTTAAAACAGAAGCTTTTCTTAACTCTGTTAACCATACTTTTGGGCTGAAAGATGTTTTAAATGTAGCCTACTGTGTATATAGGCTACCAAACAGCTTTCGGATTTCCCATGGCCAAATTATGTGTGAGTAGGCTACTGATGAGTTATTTATGGAATTATTCTGACTTTCTGTTTCTCAGCATTTTGATGTCTCTTCCTTGTATGTTAGGTCACGAGTTTGCCACTAATTATATTCAAGAAAACTGCAGAAACATGGAGATGGCTGTATAATCTAGAAAATCGGCCCTTACTTCTTGGTGGTAAGTTTTAAAACTAGTACCGTATTGCACTTGGGATGGTATTTGCAGAACATGTTAAACTTTGCTTTAATGGTAATTCAGTGGTTAATTTGCGGACATTTGGACGAATGAGTAGGGCCTAGGACCTATAGGAAGAGGAAGGATCTTTTCAAAATTACCAGAAAGTCTTGTGGGAAGAGGTAGCTCCGGCAATGAATTCGCATGGATAAGATGCTGCGCATTTTCTACATGCATCAGATACAAGAGGTAGAATTTTATTGCAGTAATTTGCATTTCAGCTCTGATACCATTAGGCCTATGTCTTTTGTGTAGCCTACAAGCTTTTTTGTCGAATCGGTGGTAGTCTTGAATTACAGTATAGTAGAGCAAGCAGGGTTCATATTTAGTTCAATTACATACCGGTACCACTGCAACATCCATTTTGTCTGTACATAAATAAATTCTGCTAAGATTGGCCTCCCGGTGATGGTGGTACTGACTTGACCAGATGGCAAGGTACCGTAGGCTAACTTCTGTGGTTGGTGGCACCCTGGTCAATGTCAGTTTTTAGTCCTTTAGGAGATAACCTTAATTGGGAACTTGAGAGGCAGTTGGGCACTTCTTAACACATCTAATTTTTCTAATAGAATTTTGGTTTATTGTAGAAAATTGGTGTTCTAAAAATCTTTGACAGTTGCAAAGTCTGCTTTGTTTTGAAGAAATCATTTTATCATCCTTAATGATGGCCACAGCAAATTGTATTCGACCCATGGGTGTTCAATATACTTTTTTTTTATCTTTAAATCACTTCAAACTTACACGATGGTAGTTACATGTACAGTATATGCAGTGGCGATGTTGCTGTGGTCTGCTGCCTTTCCACTGCTTTGAACTATATGCTACCGAAGGCACCTACCCTCATCAAAATATGTAATATCACAATATTAAGACCACCCTACCTAATGGTGGGAGGAACCACTCAGTAACGCTGAATGAGAGCTCATCATACATTAACATTTTCTAAAGTACCATTGTAATTAACCAATAAACCTTTTCTAATAATGGAAAATAAATCAGGAAATGATGTGATAATAGATGATTACTCCTCTGCTGCCCATAAGCCACCCACCATCCCCTTTCTAAATCACGACTAATATAGCAAAATTCCAACTGTCCCTTTATATGAGTGAATTATTGTCAAATGCAGTATTGCCAGCCCCACGAATACGGTACTACTGTGTATATAGGCGGTACCGTACTGTAATCCTCCCACCCGCTAAAAGGAACTTCCGCCGCTACTGAGTAACGTCCACCACGTGCGTATTTGATGTGTGTAATAATTATTGGCTGCTGTGTTATTAATGTGTGTAATATTTCACTGTAATTGTTTTTTGTAATAGTAAAATTTGCTAGATCCAGACCAATGGGTTTTGCCTGGACCAATAATTATTAGGTAGCTCGGCCCCCCACGTTAGCCGTATATACACTTTTGGTTTTTGTCACGTACAGTAGGGTACTCGCGCATCAATAATCTTTATCCAGACCAGACCTATGTGGTATATTTTGTATCTCACATGTTGGTAACTGTAGTGACATCAGCATGTGCAAGTCTTGGTACCAGTTGAAGAGACCTCATCCGCCTGCTGTCGTTGAATTATCAAGAAATAGAAACACATATTTACGTAATTTAGAGCATATTCCCGGTGCAGTAGTGATCATGGTTAGTAATTTGTATTGGGAAAGTCACCCACAAGTCCAACCCCTCCTCCACGTGGTGGGAGACAGGCAACGGCATGAAGTAGGGGATTGCCTGTAGGGGTGAAGTACAGTGGGGACTTTGTGTGCCCCGGGACCGCTGTGGTAGCTGTGAAGGCTCTATGGGAACCCTGAAAAGTGACGGCTGGCGGGCCTCTGGTGAAGCTACGATAGGCCTAGCAAGCCAGTAGTGGATATCATATTTGCTTTCAAAACAGGAACAGGCCTCGGAAAGGACGGATTCAAATGACGACGACCCGGATATGCTAATGGACTACGAGTTGGGACATTAAACATACAGACACTGACAGGAAAGGTGGAGGAGATTGTAGATGTGATGGAGAGAAGAAAACTGGATGTACTGGGCTTGGCAGAAACAAGATGGAAAGGAGAAGGTCGCAGAGAACTGAGGAAAGGGTACCGGTTGTACTGGAGTGGGAACAGTGAAGGAAGGAGCAGCGGAGTAGGAGTAGTTGTGAGAGATGCAATGAAGAGGTAAAGGGAATAAGTGACAGGATCATGAAGATCAGAGTAACTGTAAAGGGAAGAAGCCTGGAGATAGCCCAGGTATATGCCCCTCAAGTTGGATGTACAGCTCAAGAGAAGGAAGACTTTGAGGAGGAGCTACAACAGCAGTTGAATGGTCAGAGCATCATTGTCATGGGAGATTTGAATGCACATGTAGGAAGTGAAAGGCAAGGATATGAAAATGTATTGGGAGCAGAAGGATGGGGTAGCAGGAATGAAGAAGGGAGAAAGTTGCTGGATTTTTGCAAGAGAAACGGTTTAGTGGTAGGCAACTCCTGGTTCCGGAAGAAAGAAAGCCACAAGGTAACGTGGTACAGCAGTGATTTAACAAAGAAATCTTTGGTCGATTACATGCTGTACGACTGGGAAATGAAGAGAAGTGTCAGAGATATAAAGGTAATACCATCAGAGGCCTTACATAGCGACCACAAAACTTGTAATGAACCTGGGAGTTGTTCAGGATAGCAAGAGGACAGAGTACCAGGAAAGGAGAATCAAAGTATGGAAACTCAAGGAAAAGGAAGTCAAGGAAGAATTCCAGAAGATAATAAGGGAAAGGATGCCAACAGACATTCCTAAAACAGGGGAAGAGGAATGGAAGCAATTCAAAAACACAATGGTGGAAGCTGCAGTGGCAGTATGTGGAAGAACAAGTAAAGAGACACCATGGTGGAATGAGAGAGTAAAAGAAGCTGTGGGAAGGAAGAACAAGGCTTTCAGAGTGTGGTTCCAGAAAAGAACTGATCTGGCAAGGGAAGATTATAAGATAAAGAAGAAAGAAGCAAACAAGATTGTCGCAGAGGAGAGGAAGAACTGGATGGTCAAGTGGACAGAGATGATGGAGGAAGACAGCAGAGAAAATAAGAAAGTACTTTATGGGATGGTCAAAAGTAAGAGAAGAGGTCTGCGAGAGGATGTGGTAATGATGGACAAAAACGGAAATGAGGTACACAACAAAGAGACACTCAAGACAGTGTGGAAAGAGTACTTCGAGGATTTGCTGAATCCAAATGGTCATAGGGAGTAAGACAATGCATTGGAAGATGGAGAAGACAACACAGGAATGGAAAAGGAACTGACTTGGAGAGAACTGGAGATGGCTATAGACAAGATGAAAGGAGGAAGGGCACCGGGTGTGGATGAAGTGAGTGTTGAAATGGTGAAGGCAGCAGGGGAGGTTGGGAAACAGTGGCTGTACCGTGTGATGAGGGTGATATGGAAGGAGAAAGAGACCCCAGAAGATTGGAAGAAAGGATTAATTGTCCCAATATTTAAGAAAGGAAGCAGAAAGGAGTGCAGAAATTACAGGGGAGTCACACTCATATCTCACTGTGCCAAGATATATGAAAAGATCTTAGAAAGTAGAATACAAGCCAAAGTGGAGAGAAAATTGAGAGAGGAGCAGTATGGATTCAGACCTGGGAGATCAACAGTGGATCTCATATTTTCAGTGAGACAGCTCCAGGAACACCACTACGAATTTGGAGAGGATCTGTTGATGGCCTTCCTGGACATCGAAACGGCCTATGATAGTGTGTGTAGGGAGAAGGTTTGGAAAGCAATGGAAAACATGGGAGTGGAAAAGAGTTGTTGTTGTTGTAGTTGTGGGTTTTTTTTTTTTTTTTTTCGTATGGCTTTTAGTGCTGGGAGTGTCCGAGGACATGTTCGGCTCGCCAGTTTTGTAGCTGCTTCGAGACGGACACTCAATGGGTGAGCTACAAGTACCGTTGGGGAGGAAAGTTGGAAGGGAGGGTCGAGGAGTTGGAAGGTAGCGGCTGTGGCCTATAGTTAAGGACCAACTCCGGCATTTGCCTGGAAGGAAGATGGGAAACCACAGAAGACCATCTTCAAGGTTGCCGGCGGGGGGATTCGAACCTCCTCGCCTCCCGGATGTGAGCGACTGCCAACAGTCATGCCGCAACGACCTCGGCTAACTCACCCTGTAGGCAGAGTGAAGGAGATGTATTGTGGAAGTGTGAGTTGTGTGAAAGTTGGAGGGGAAAGTACAGACTGGTTCAGACAAATGAGTGGCCTGAAACAGGGTAGGGCGCTGTCACCCCTTCTCTTTATTGTGGTTATGGACGAGGTAATGACACGGATAGCAGGAAAGATAGGAGAAGATAAGATGAAAGCAATGGTGTTTGCAGATGATCTCATGGTCTGGGGAAACAAGGAGGAGGAAATTCAGGAGCAACTGAAGGCTTGGGAAGAAACAGTGGGAGAGTACGGATGGAAGTTCAACATCAGTAAATGTGAGATCCTGTTAACGACCAGGAAAAAGGACAGACCAATGAGTGGGATAACACTTGGAGGTGGACAGCTGAAGAAGGTGGAAAGTCTCAAGTACTTGGGAAGTATAGTGGAGGAAAATGGCAGAAATGACAAAGAGATTACGGAACGTGGCAGACAGGCAGAAGCATTTCTGAGAAGCATTAGGAGCTTAGTGTGGAATAAAGATGTCCCACAAAAAAGCAAGGAAGTGTTATACAGAAGCTACTATATCCCGATACTGACCTATGCTTCAGAAACGTGGACAATGAAGAAAGGAGACATAAGCAGAATACAGGCAGGTGAAATTAAGTTCCTGCGAAGTAGGATTGGAGTAACAAGAAGAGACAGGTTGAGGAATGAAAAGGTCAGGGAAATGGTGAAAGAGGAGCCCTTGCAAGGTAGGATTGAGACATTAAGACTGAGGTGGTATGGACACTTAAAGAGAATGGATGAGAAGAGGATTTCCAAGAGGATACATGAGATGCAGATGCAGAAGAAACGACCAAGGGGAAGACCAAGAGATAGATGGTTGAAAGGAGTGGAGGAATGTGTCAAGAAGAGAGGCGAGGACTGGACCAGAGTGACAGCGGAGAGGTGGTGGGAAGAAAGGACTAAGTGGCGAGGCTTATGTTCCAAACAGACCCAGCCTGGGGCTGGAAACTGTACAAGATGATGATGATGACCCAGAAGATGATACATTAATTCTGAATGAGACCAGAACGTGGCTTTTACACTTGTATCAGACGTCATTGTGGCTTTCATCTTCTAGGGTACTTTACCAATTCAAATAGTAACCCTGGTCACTACTGCACCTGAAATATATGCTAAACTACATAAATATGTGCTTTTATTTATTGCTCTTTTAACAATGTCGTTGAGTCAACAAGGCGCACACATTATTGCCAGCATGTGGGATACAAAATACACCACACTAATTAAAGATTAGGTACGCGACAACCCCACTGTGTGTACAGGGGTGTATGCATGGTTAACGCGCACCCACAGGCTAAAACCATTGGATTGGACAAAACAAAGGTTAGAATGGTCGGGTTGAAGTGCGGCAAGCGGGGCACTGTTGATGATATGTTAGGCTGTAACCATTGATCTGGACGAGTTAGGCTGCAACCATTGACAAAAATCCCATGGATTGGATGTGTTAGGCTGTAACCATTGTCAAAACCACTGTTAATTTCATTTGAACCCCTCACAGAACGCTTCCCTTGACGGCCTATACGATTAGTACCATATGGATGGGGTTACGTTGACAATACTGTACGTTAGATAATCCACGCTGATAATGGCCGACACAGCTGGAATTTTACTATATAAGCCGTGATCTAAACGTGGGATGGTGGGTGGGTTATGGTCAGTAAGAGAGTAAACACCAATTAAGTTTCTACCGGTACATCATTTCCTGATTTATTTTTCATTTGAAGAGGTATTTTGGCTAATTTCAATACTTTAGAAACTCCAACCGCAACTTGTTACTGTTACCATTGACTGCTATATTATGAGTTCCAAACTTATGCTCCCCATGGAAGGTACCTGTATACTAAGCAATAAATTCATTATGGATTTGGTGTTGGAGCCTCCCAATCAAAAGGATTTCAGTTAAAAGTTTCTTTGAATGAGCTAGTGATCCTAGGAGTAATTCCTAGTTGCTATTCCACCTGCTGCTATTGAGAGAAAAGGGGTAGTTTTGGCTCAGCTCACCCATGCTAGACCCATTTTTATTTCTATTACATGCATGGCAACGTACATTTTTCTCGTCAGGGACATCATTGCACCATCACCGACACTCCCCATGGTCTCAAAAGCAGCTGTGTACGGTATAGCAACCCTGGGCAGTGCTTCGACTGAAATACTTGTAAACTTATACCCATACTCCTTATTTCTAATTTGTTCCTCTAGGGCAAATAAGAACTTTCCATTTTGAAGTACCTTTTGTATGGGCAGTCCACTTCGTTTTTAATTATGTGTTGTTGTTGTTGTTTGAGTCTTCAGTCTTTTGACTGGTTTGATGCAGCTCTCCATGCCTCCCTGTCCTGAGCTAATCGTTTCATCTCTACATAGCTACCACACCCTACATCCGAGGCAATCTGTTTAACATATTCTAACCTTGGTCTACCCCTACAGTTTTTGTCCTCGACCCTTCCTTCCATAACTAAGCTTGCTATTCCTGGGTGTCTTAGTATGTGTCCTACCAACCTATCTCTTCTCTTCATTAGCAGTCGCCAGAAACATCTCTCCTCTCCCACTAGTCTTAATACCTCTTCGTTTGTAACCCTATCTACCCATCTGATCTTCATCATTCTCCTGTAACACCACATTTCAAATGCTTCAATTCTCCTCTTTTCTGCTGCACCAATAGTCCAAGTTTCACTTCCATAGAGCGCCACGCTCCAGACAAAGGCTTTCAAAAATGACTTCCTAATACCTAAATCTATATTCGATGTCAGCAGATTCCTTTTTTGTAGAAATGCTTTCTTTGCCCGAGCCAACCTACTTTTTATATCCTCTTTGCTTCGTCCATCACTGGTTATTCTGCTTCCTAAGTAACAGAAGTCTCCTACTTCCTTCAGCTTTTCACCTGCCAATTCGATCTCCATAGAGGTTTCTGATTTATTTCGGCTGCATTCCAGTATTTTTGTTTTACATTTATTAATTTTCATCATGAATTCTTTCCGTAAGACGGAGTCCATACCATTCAAAAACTCATTCAAATCCTCAGGCTTGTCGGCCAAGATGACGATGTCATCAGCAAATCTCAGAGTTGAAATTATTTCTCCGTGAATCTTCACTCCCACTTTATATTTTTCTCTAATTTGCTTCATTGCTTGTTCAATGTAAAGATTGAAAAGTATGGGTGATAAGTTGCAGCCTTGCCTTACACCTTTCTGAATACCAGCTTCTCTCTCATGTCCTTCAACTCGAATGACAGCTGTCTGGTTTCTGTACAGATTGTATATCACCCTTCTATCCCTGTACTTTATTCCAATCGATTTCAAAATGCCAAAAAATTTAGTCCAATCAACGTTATCAAAAGCCTTTTCTAGGTCTACAAAAGCCATGAACGTTCTCTTATCTTTCCTTATTCTACCTTCCAAAATCAGCCTAAGACTTAGTACAGCTTCCCTTGTTCCTACATTTCTCCTGAAACCAAACTGGTCTTCACCCAACTCCGTTTCTATCTGGCTTTCAATCCTCTTGTAATTTATTCTAGACAGGATCTTTGAAGCATGAGTAATCAAGCTGATTGTACGGTAATCTTCACATCTGTCAGCTCCCACTTTCTTTGGTATAGGGATGATTACATTCCTCTTGAAATCAGGGGGTACCTCACCTGCCTCATAAATCCTACACACCAAGTGAAATAACCTGATCAGACCTTCATCTCCTATGCAGCATAGCAACTCAATCGGTATATCATCTATGCCTGGTGCTTTGTTCCTGCATAAGCCTTCCAAAGCTCTATCAAATTCTGATCTCAATATTAAATCTCCTTTCGCATCCTCATCAATTTCCTCCTCCCTTTCCATTACATGATTCGCAATCTCCTTTCCCTTATACAAACTCTCTAGGTAAGCTTTCCATCTCTCAACCTTTTCTTCCCTATCTGTTAGAGGCTTTCCATTTGTGTCCTTAATATTACAGCACTTAGTCTTCTTTTCCCCAAAAGTATTCTTAATCCTTCGGTAAGCTGTGTCTACTTTTCCTAATTTCAGACAATTTTCTATACCTGCACATTTCTCTTTCAACCATTCTTCTTTCGCTTCCTTGCACTTCTTGTTAACCTCATTTCTCAGACGTCTGTATTCTGCTTTCCCCTTTTCATCTCTTACATTCTTGTGTTTCCACCTTTCATCCATCAATTCTAGTATATCCTGAGTGATCCACGGTTTTCTACCTATTCTTTCTTTCCTACCAATGTTTTCTTCTGCGGATTTTGTTATTTCATTCTTCAAAAGTGCCCATTCGTCTGCAATTGAAGTTTGTTTAGGGTTTTTCATTGGTCCTTCCTTTATACTCTTCTTGAATCTTTCGTTTACATCCTTCTCTTTCAGTCTGTCTATTGCCCACCTTTTTGGCTTTTGACTTTTCTTCAGTTTCTTCAACTTTAATCTGCATTTCATTACAACCAGATTGTGGTCAGAGTTTATGTCAGCACCAGGATATGTTTTACAATCCAAAATCTGGTTTCGAAACCTCTGCTTGACCATAATGAAGTCGATTTGGTAACGCCCTGTATCTCCTGGTCTCATCCATGTGTATATTCTTCTATTGTGGTTATTGAATAAGGTGTTAGCTATGACCAATTCATTATGTGTTCCTTTCTTATTTAGGCACCTGATGGGGATGTAAATTCTGGAATATGGAGGTCACGTTTACAAAAATCCGGGATTCCGGTCGCTCAACATATTCTGATTCAGTCCAGCGAGAGATTTACAAGTTGTTTGAAGCAATTCTTTCCAACGATGAGACATTCAACCCTCGACTGACCATATCGACAAAGTTCAGGGAGATCACCTCACCAGTGGAAGCAGCCTGTGCATCGACATCCACACAATCTGCCCCAGCAACTCTTCAAGTTCGAAGTCCCCAGGGGGCAAGGAGCGATCTAAGAAGCAGACCAAGTATAGCAACGATGGAGCTACATAGACAAGTCCTTGCTGACACTGGAGCTTAGAAGTTGAAGTTGTGCTGCCTATGGTAGGCATTTGCTAGAGGGAATGAACTGTCCCAACAATTCAACAAATATTTTCATAAGAGGAATCATTTGATGGGAAAAATTAGTTTACCGGTAATTAGTGAAGAAAAAGAAGTGTTGGTTTAGCCGTAAATTGTACAACCTACTTATGTTTTCCATTTGTAGCAATGCCATTTGCAATATTTATTTAGGGTAATTAGGTCTAGTGTTTGGTTAGGCAACTTCGCCTCTGGGTTGTAGAGTAGGCCTACTTCATTGCTTCTGCCTGCTGGTCACAAGTCCACATGAAGGAGGAGGGCCTTGTTACAGTGTTTAGTGTTCTCGGCTGTCGCCCCCAAATTCGATCAGAGTCGAACTAAGATGTTATTTCAGTGTTGTTGAAGTTTTATAATAGAGCCAAGATGATAATTGTGTTGGAACTCGCATCTTTTCTCTTGGGATGTGTGAGTACCCGTGAATTTCATACTGTCTCATTTATATTTAAAATTATAAAACTTTTTCCTCTTCTAATTGTGGTTTTTTAATGTCTGTTGCATTACGTGTCTATAAAATGGTGGTGGGATGGAACCAAAGTCTAAAAAGAGAAAAAATAGCAATGAATTTTGAATAAATTAATATGAATTAAGTTAATAAATGGTTTAAAAAATATGTTCACTTCAATTCTTTTTCTGGTCTCCCTATCTTATACCCTTATTACAAAATGTGGATAAACGAATGGGTAGATTCCCAGGTAAGAGCACAATTCAATACAAATAGCTGGCATTGAATATTACTGTAGTAAATATTTTCTGTCTATCTGTCAGCCAACATAGGGAAACCACTCCAAATATTCAACCTTATATTGAATCCATATCATTAAGGACATGTATATTTCTCTTGCATTCCAATATTACAGTATTCTATGGTGAGTATCGACTTACCCTCAAGTTTTATAATATTACAAGAATCTATTTTCAGACAGTCAACACAGCAATGTGGCCAATTAAATTCTTTCCAGTTAGTGTAACAAATTATTCAGGCACATACTGTGTTTATCGACTGATAATTGATTCTTTCTTAGATAACAAAGGCGACACTCAGGATTTTTTTTCTAAAACTTGGTCAAGTCTTAGTTGACTGAATAGAGAACGTCTCCCCTAGCTGTGAAAACTTCCTACCGGTATTAAATTTTCATTAACAGAATGCTTTTCAGTCAGTCAACATGATTCTGTCCAATTAGTTTGGGAGAGGAGCAACAATTATTATTTTATCACCCAAACCTTAAAGAAATAGTTATTGTTTTAAGGGGCAGAACAATGAGGTCATCTGCCCCCTTAAAGAAATATTACAAGAATTAAGTTATTTATTACTTGACACATTTTTGTAGAAAAGAGTTTTTGTATATAAATTTTTAATCGCATCTGATATTGTACCTTATTGAAATGTACGGGGGAATTAAATAACTGAACGGCTTGGGGCAACATAGTGATATCCCTCATTTTATTAATTTTAAGCTAAAGCAAAAATAGCTTGCCAATAGTCTTGCACTACAATTATTTACATACAATGCTGTGTTTTACCACTATGGGCTACAGTAATATGAACAAACTTCTTTGATTGGATTTTATGGAATTAATACTTGTTAATTTTGTGGGTTATGTTGCCCCGAACAATTGGCTTGTTTAATAGTAGGGTATTTAATGATAATTGTTTTAAAGGGTGGAACAGCGAGGTCATCTGCCCCGCGTAACACGTAGGAGAATTAAATAACTGAAGGGCTAATTCAATATTTCTTTACAAATTTCGACGGATGTTTAAATAAGACTAATTAAAGGAGTGGACTAGCCTACAATAAAATTGAATTTCAAAAGAGTTATTCTTATCGTCAGGATGTCTACCTCCTTATTATTCCCGTTTTCAATAGGGTCGGGGATGAGATACGATGAAAGTCTATGTGACGGGTGGTTTATACCGCCGGATGGCCTTCCTCCTGACGCCAACCTCGTGAGAACTGAAATTAATGAAACTTGACTAGGAGATGGAAGATAGAGGTCGTGGCCTATTAGAAGGTAACTTACTGTCCCGGTATTTGCCTGGACCTGAAGATTGGAAACCACTGAAAACCATTTACATGACGGCCGACGGTGGGATTTGAACTCACGTCTCCCGAGTCCGCAGATAGCTTGGCTCCACGGCCTAGCGCCGCGCATTAACAGGGCTGTCTATAGCTTTGTTGCATAAAAGTTATTATTTTCTATGTATTTATCATAGATCATAGACCAATAAGTATGGTAGCTTCAAAGGAACTCTGCTCCAAGTTCCCGCGTCAGCTTGTAGCAAAGCGTTCAGGCGGGCTCACGCTTGCTAGCCTAGCAACAAGTCAGCAGGCACCTAGCAGGTTAGCAGATTGCTGAGCCCGCTGAACGCGACAAAAGACAAAGTATGAGATTGTGCTCATTCTTTGTTTGAGGGACTATCCATTATGTAGTTTATGTTATACATAATTTCTATTGTCCTAGAGTGTAAATACACAACTATTATTAGCATGTACAAAATAACAGCCATAAGAATGCCTTCATCAAACAAAACAAACATTAACAGAAATATTCTTGATAAGTGATCCATCAACTTAATCAAATAACTCAATACGGCTGTTTTTATGATACATTAGGCCGAAATCTACTATTTTATGTCGAAACATAAGCATTTTATTCACTGTAAAATAGCTTTGAAGTAAGGTAAGTTTCTTACATGAGTGATAGGAGTAATCCCGAGACTAAAACGCCAATTCCAAAAGTCCATGTTTATCTTTACCCAAGTAGATGTCGCACGGACTCACTGTGGCTTCGTACTGAAGCAAGCTTATTCTATAGGCCTACACTTATCCATTATCAATTACCAATATTATCGTGTTATCAGATAAAACTATTATTCAGCTTGCTATCTGATGACAATATCCGTGCTTATTTCCTGTACGAGTGTGTGCGGTTACAGCATGATTCACTTTAAAAATAATCACAACTGGTATCTGTCCCGTGGAGTAGCCGTACTCGTTAAATTGCCCACCATGACCGCGCAAGCAGTTGCCGCAAGTCCGGATCGTAGGTTCGAATTCCGGCGCTGAGAGCGGCATTCCTGAGTGTGGTTTTCCCCGTTCTTTTTTCACACTCCCTCCCGATAAATGCCGGAATAGTACCTTATTTCAAGTCCAGGGGCACCTGTCCCTAACAAGGATCATGGTCCCTAACACACTGCCACAGTCATCACATAAATACAGGTTATGAGACAATTTCAACACACACCCAACTAAACGGGTCTATTGATTAAAATGTTCTAAGCCCATAAATTGAATTAATAATAAGAACAACTCACGCAGCGGTGGTCAATGGTCAGCTACTGTCGCTTTAGAGACGCCGAGGCGTCCTTGCGCTTACGCACCCTTAAATGTCCACTTTGTGCGCCGGGATTCGACTCCGCAACCTTAGGAATAGCAGGCGAGAACTTTACCGCTGGACCACGCAACCAGTCAATAATGTGACCACCACTGTCAGCGCAGAAATTTTGTGCAATCGCGTTTGGATATTAGCACAAAAAAAAAAAAAGAAAAGCAAGTAACATCAGAATTTTTCTTGTTTATTTCTGCGTTGATTGATGATAAAGTTAACTTTTAGAAACGCATTTTAACATCTCTTATGGCAGGTATAATGTAAAATGTACAGGGGTTTTTTTTTTTTTTCGAGGGAAACGTCAACTTGAAATATTCACAACTCTCAACTCCGTTATGCTACAGCAAACAAATTTTTAATATATGTTGGTCAGATAAGCTTTTTGTGTATATTTGAAGATTAAGAATTTTATCTCCAAAACAATCGAGTACCGGTACCTGTGAAAGGCTCGCATTTGGAAACTGGACTCGCGTAGAAGTTCGTTATTGGGTGCGTTGTAATCCACATTTGCGATATTTAACCATCCATAATGTAAAAAAATGGGTTTAGTTTATACAGTTTGATATTTGCTACCGTATGATTTTTGCCAGTGTTGACGGCAGGCGCGACTCTAGGAAAGTTCGTTCTGTGTTGCCGCGTTTGCCCGCTCTGACCCTTCAGAGTTCGTCACTGATTGACCGGCGCTAAGTTGTCAACTTAATTGATTCTTTCTGCTTCACAAAGTAATAATACTGTTGGAATGTAGTACCGGTACATTTATGTTAGCCTACGTAGATTTGTGGTGTATTAGAAAATACTTGTACAGCGTTAGCGCCACCTGTAGGACGTTTTGTGAAATGGCGTCTGGCAGTATATAGGCTACCTATGAGTCAGTTTGTTTTCCATGGATTTTAGCATTGGAGAGTCTTTTGAAAATATTTATTTCGAATACACTACAAATAAGATGACTCTCGGTGGGAATAAAATACAAATAATAATAATAATAATAATAATAATAATAATAATCAGAGAAAAAATGGCCTCAAAATTCTTGTCGGCGAGAAGAAGAATCTCAACAGAGGAGAATGGACTGCTGAAAGAAGAGCTGCGCAGTCGACCAGGATGAAAGACTTTTGGAAGAGAAAGAAGGAAACTAGACCTATAAAGAAGTGATATTTGCGTGGTCCTTGTTGGCCTGTCCACGGTGTATGTATAATCAGAGCAACCAACACCCAGAAGCATCGCGTGTAAATACACTTAAAGTTTCGTTTCGGTCTAGATTAGATTAGTTAAGATAAAATAAATCAATACTGTAAATTCGTAGCCTCCGTGGCTTAGGCGGCAGCACGCCGGCCTCTCACCGCTGGGTCCGAGGTTCAATCCCGGTCACTCCGTGTGAGATCAGTGCTGGACAAAACGGAAGCAGACAGGTTTTTCTCCGGGTACTCCGGTTTTCCCTGTCAAAATTTCATTCCAGCAACACTCTACACTATCATTTCATTTGTCATTCATTTAATCATTGCCCCAGAAGAGTGCGTCAGGCCTCGGCAGCCGGCACAGTTCATATCCTCGCCGCTAGATGGGGCTTCATTCATTCCATTCCTGACCCGGTCGGAGACTGGAAGCAGGCTGTGGATTTTCATTTTTCAATACTGTAAATTCGTAGTAAAAAATAGAAATAAAAATAAATGATGTCTTATTCTATTGTCACCTGTCGAACAAACTCTGAATATTTAACTAGTATGAGGGGTGTTCAAATGAAAAGGTACGAAACGATACTGTGGGTACAATTTATTTGTTATTCAAAAGTGATCACCACAGGCCTGTGCATAGGTGTCCCATTGCTTCACTAGCCACAGGATTCCCTGTTCCCAGAAGTCTTGTGGTTGTGACAGAAGCCAATCCTGTACGGTGTCCCTTAGTACGTCGTCCGATTGGAAACGTATTCCCTTGAGATGTCCAATCGGACGCCGAACTAAAGGACATCGTACGAGATTGGCTCCTGTCACAACCACAAGACTTCTGGGAACAGGGAATCCTGTGGCTAGTGAAGCACTGTGACATCTGTGCATAGGCCTGTGGTGATCCGTACCTTTTCATTTGAACACCCCTTGTACAATATAAACCAATAAAGTTAATAAAATCTACATAAATTATCAAAGACATATTTTGTCATCCTTAGATAAGTGGCCTTGAATAACAACGGAATGATATCATTCTTCACCAGTTTCAACATCCACTGTTCGGTTTTGCCCTTAAGATGTCAAAGGAAGATTTTTCACACATTAGTGAGTCATATTTATCTTAGTATCTCTGATATTTTCTTAATGTGTAGTTTCTAATTCCTGTCAGGATACTGTGAGCAGACGTACCTTCACATTGCCTCCTACATCCTCATTTACGTGTGCTATTTGTTTATTTAAGTTAGAGGGCGAGAAAATTGGCGACAAGTTATATCCGGTGTTCCAGCGAGTTGCCAATTGTCTTGGGAGTGTCGCTTCGCTCATTTGTAAAAAAGTGAATGCTGAGAACGTGAGTGATGAAAATTCAGGACCAGCCAAGAGGAAAATACTATCGGCAGAGCGACTATCTATTTACATTGATAAGTTTAAAATTGGAGTTATAAGTAGATCTATTCCTGGTTCTTATTTCATTCTATCTACAGAGTGAAAGTGAAATTGGAGGAGTGTTCATCAGACTTTCCGAAAATGTATAATACTAAACTTCTAGAGGTCGTTAAGGACAGCTTAGATTCCCGGTCAATGCACGATAGAGTTCCGAAATGGAATATCACGCCCTGTGGTTCGGATTCCCGTGGCTCATGAACGCGAGATTAACGCTCACGTTAAACCAAAAGCGTTCTTCCTCTTTCCCTCATTTTGCCACGCAGGCAAATGCCAGGATAGTGCCTTTTCAGGGGCCACAACCAACCCCCACCAAAGCTTTGTCTTAATAAATTATAAAGACAATTCAGTACACACACATACACAGCAATATACGTATGTTATCAACAGAGGCAGATTACCTCAATGATTCTCAGCACTTTGATAAGTTTTTTGCCCTACAACGGAACAACAACAACAACAACAACTAAGTAAAAGTGGAAAAAAAAAGTCTATAGGCCTACCGAGTATTAGTTATTAATTGCCCCGCCCGATATAAAAGTTAAAAATCAGATCAAAACGAAAGTTTAATGCTTTTCAGCCAACTGAAAAGCATCAAACTTTCGTTTACTAAGGCAACACTGAAAATGGCTTCAAACACCATAATCAGATCAAAATTCAAAATGTACAGACAAAAAAGAAACGAAGTACATACAATTTTGTTCAGTCCGTGAAATGCACAAACACAACTTGAAAGGTGTACCTAGGGTAAAATATATTTTATATGTGTGTACATGTAAGGTAAGCTATACTGTGGATTGATGGTACGGTACTCCATTAATACTGGATAGTCTTTAGCACTTCCACCTGATCAGATTCAATAGATCTAAAATTAATGTTAAATAATTCTGATGGTGTTTCGTTTAGGGGCTCTCAACGTCATGGTCATCATCGCCGTGCAATTGGGTGTGAGTGTGGAATCTGTGTTATTGTGATGACTGTAATAGTGAGCGTACCAGTACTTGGGGCTAGGATTGGGATGAAGGTGGCCGTGATCTTCAGTTAGGTGCCATCCCAGCATTTACTTGGAGTAGAAATGGAAAACAACTTTTAGGATGACAGAGGTAGAGGTGGAAACTCAGTTAACACGAAAACCAAACAATCCCTCAGATCAGAATCAAACTTTCTGGCAGAGAAGGGAAACTAACCCAGGACCTTTAGGACAGGAGTCTCAATACGAACCCCTAGACTAAAAAAGTTGTTGTTGATTCTTTAGGGCCTTTGCAACATCGTGATCATGTATCTCCGTCTACTTGGGTGTGTGTAGAATTTGCCTGAAAACCTTTGTCACTGTGATGGCTGCACTAACGTGTGTACTTGTAATTGCGGTGCGATTTGGGAAGAAAGCGATCGGTATCATCCCGGCATTTGCCTGAAGTATAAGTGGGAAACCGTGGAAAACCACTTCCACAATGGCTGAGGTAGGATTCAAACCTGCCTCTTCTCAGTTTTGCCTCACGAGGCTGAGTGTACCCAATTCCAGCCCTCAGACCAAAATTAAATTTCTTGGCAGAGCCGGGAATCGAACCCAGGCCTCCACGGCGAGAGCCAAGGATGCTAGCCACTACGCAACGAGGCGGATATAAAAAGAAACAAGCATCTTCAGAGTAGTGGCGTAACTACGAGGGGTGGGGGTGGGGATCAATCCCTCCTGGAATTTGTTGAAGTTTTGAATTGTGAATAAAACCAACCTTTAGACTGAGACTAGGGGCAGATGACCTCGTAGTTCCGCCCCTTGAAACATCCATAACTAACTAACAAACTAGACTGTGACTAATAGTTTCTTAACAAGGGCAATTCAAACATTGGTTGGAAACCGTAGTTTATTAATAGCTATACAATGTTGGGGAAAAGAAAGGGATTATGATTTCGCGAAGAAGTTCTTAAATTTGAACTTTATAATTTAACACCAACTTGTATTATGGCAATTTTGCTTTATACATAGCAATCTACTGATATTGACACCGGAAAAATAAAACGTCCAAGTCTCGAAGTCGAAAGTTTACAGGAGTACGAATGAAAGCTTTTAACGTTACCATGACTTAAGAATGGATCCTGCAGTTAATGTACACACATCAAAAAAAGTTTTGCATCACCTCGGTTCCCAGATCTCCGGCATATAGACGTTGACTGTGTATATTGTATCCAAGATACAGTCCCTTTGACTGTTCATAGATGTCACTAAAACTGCTCAAAGATGTAAACAACCATGCATGAGCAGGGCCTATTAGACGGAGGGGGTACGACAGCCGATCAGTTCCAGTCATTCCACCAGGACGAAGGTACGCTGCTCATGTTGTCTGTAGTTCTACCATGCCTAGAAGGTCAATACCGCAGTTCGATCGCGTCCGCATTGTTACTTGTGTCAAGAAGGGCTCTCAACAAAGGAAGTTTCCAGGCGTCTCAGAGTGAACCAAAGCGATGTTGTTCGGACATGGAGGAGGTACAGAGATACAGGAACTGTCGATGACAGGCCTCGCTCAGGCCGCCCAAGGGCTACTACTGTAGTGGATGACCGCTACTTACGGATTGCCGCTCGGAGGAACCCTGACAGCAATGCCACCATGTTGAATAATGCGTTTCGTTCAGCCACAGGACGTCGTGTTTCAACTCAAACTGTGCGCAATAGGCTGCATGATGCGCAACTTCACTCCCGACGTCCATGGCGAGGTCCAGCTTTGCAACCCCGACACCATGCAGCGCGGTACAGATGGGCCCAACAACATGCTGAATGGACCCCACGGAATTGGCATCACGTTCTCTTCACCGATGAGTGTCGCATATGCCTTCAACCAGACAATCGTCGGAGACGTGTTTGGAGGCACCCTGGTCAGGCTGAACGTCTTAGACACACTGTCCAGCGAGTGCAGCAAGGTGGTGGTTCCCTGATGTTTTGGGGTGGCATTATGTGGGGCCGACGTACGCCACTGGTGGTCATGGAAGGCTCCGAAACGGCTTTACGATACCTGAATGACATCCTCCGACCCATAGTGCAACCATATCGGCAGAATATTGGAGAGGCATTTGTCTTCATGGACGACAATTCTCGACCTCATCGTGCACATCTTGTGAATGCGTTCCTTCAAGATAACGACATCGCTCGACTACAGTGGCCAGCATGTTCGCCAGACATGAACCCTATCGAACATGCCTGGGATATGTTGAAAAGGGCTGTTTATGGACGTCTTGACCCACCAACCACTCTGAGAGATTTACGCCGAATTGTCGTTGAGGAGTGGGACAATTTGGACCAACAGTGTCTTGATGAACTTGTGGATAGTATGCCACGGCGAATACAGGCATGCATCAATGCAAGAGGACGTGCTACTGGGTATTAGAGGTAGTGGTGTGTACTGCAATCTGGACCACAAATGCTGAAAGTCTAGCTGTATGATGGTACAACATGCAATGTGTGGGTCTCATGAGCAATAAAACGAGCTGAAATGTTGTTTGTGTTGATCTCTATTCCCTTTGTATTTAACGGTTCCGGAACTCTTGGAACCGAGGTGATGCAAAACTTTTTTTGATGTGTGTATATTCACTACCGCAACCTTCATCTTCACAACGTTCAATAAACCAAATCATCGTATAACTGGTGTTTCCTACATAAGAGGTTTCGAAACGCGTATTGTTCCTTGCTTAAACAGAACTGTCAATTTTTGGGCTTTTGCACATTGATAGGTGAAAATACAACGTGTCAAATGCCATCGAAATCAAACACGAGAACTGTATGGATACGAGGTTTGGAATTGTAGGTAACGTATAATTGTTTTCCCTAATTATGCCTCTTTTCCTTGAACCCACAATGCAATTTTGACTCCACTTGTCCCCTCCCAGATGCAAATCGTAGTTACGCCACGGCTTCAAAATGTATCTGTTTACCAATGCTAAACTGTGTGTTGAGTACAGCCGTCTCGATCACTCGACAGCCATTTCGATTGCTCGCTCTGCAGCGCTCGACGGGAGACGAGAGAACTTTTGCGTGCTTGGCTACCAGTTTGTTTTTTGTTGTATGTGTGTGTACAGTCCGTAATGGCAGTAAATGTTCTAGTACAAGACATGTCTTAATCTTATTTACAGTCCACTTATTGGTGCTCTCCTGTTTTTCTGGGGACCCTAATGCACAACTTTATTCATGGTCCTCGCGTACCGGATATTCGCGTTGGAAAGACATGTTCTCTGTACGATATAACAGAACGCGGACAAAGCACATGGTCACCTCGTGGCGAAATGGATTCTTCCAAGTATGAGACGACATCGTGCATACTTCGGACGTGTAAAACACTAATCGTTGGAACACAACTCTTAACGAACGTCTAGAAATGCAACTCGTGTGTTTTACATGTTACATACGTAACATAACCTACAACACATACCACGGCACGTGTTCAGCTGCCGGTCTTATAGCTCCAGTTTGTGTGGTCATGCAGAACATAGACAGTGTATTATTCAGCTCATCATGGATGACAGTGGCGGATCCAAGATTTATCTCTGCATAACAAGTAAGTTGAAACATTCTTAGACTGGCACCTTAGATTATGCTCCCAACCTTGATCCTATTGGTTTATTCTGTTTCCTTGCGCCCGTTATGCTCAAGTACTAAGGATCACATTCTTAGTTAATTATTCTATAAGCTAGCCTTCCTTGTTTTCACCCTTTTCGAACCCTTTGTACTCGTAACGCGTCTGCAGCAATGGAAGAACAAACCAGGAAGCAACTCGTACAGCAACGAGCCGTTGCCAAATCAAGTTTAACACGAATGTCAAAGTATATTACTGAATTCCAGCGTGAGTCAGAAATTCAATTAGTAATTGTTAGACTGAAAGAATTGCCTAACATTAGAGATAAATTTGAAGGTGCTCAAACGCAGTTAGAACTATTTGAGGGTATTGAAAAGCATGCAGCTGAAAGAGAAACCTTTGAATCAGCATACTTTGATCTCGAAGCTGCAATGAATATCGAGATCAATCGTGATAATGATCACAAGGCTGATGGTAGTATTACTCCACCTCACTCACATTCTAGTACACGGAATGCTATTAGATTACCGACACTACAACTTCCCAGCTATGATGGTAATGTGACCGGTTTCAAGCATTATATGGACACCTTTGATAGCCTAGTTGTCAATAATGACCAGTTGGACAATATTCAAAAATTTCACTACTTGCTGTCTACACTCAAAGGTGAAGCTCATAAGTTAATAGCTAATATCCCAGTTTCTAGCAGTAATTTTGAAGTTGCTCTGCAAACTATTCGCAGTCGTTATGATAACATAAGACTGATTACTACGGCACACTTAGGTTACTTATTAAACTTGCCGGTTGCTCACAAAGATTCTGTTAATGAGCTTCGGGCACTAGTTAACCAAACTCTGAGTAACCTAAATGCTATTAAGGCCCTAAATCTAGCAGTGCCATTGGAAGACCTACTGGTTTCGCAGTTGATTTTGGAGAAAGTGCACGTGTCCATTAGGAAAGAATTTGAAGATACTGTAGACTCTGAAATTCTTCCTACTCTTGAAGATCTTATCAAGTTCTTAGAAGGTAAATGCAAGGCTTTAGACATAGTGAACTCAAGCAACCTCCTCAAGCCTTCAAGCAGCTCAGACACTAAAGGTAAAGAACCCTCCAATCGTAAGACAACACCACATGCTCATCAGACGTATGTTACTACAACTGTAAACTGTGTGTACTGCAACGCTCCACATGCTTTGGCTAGATGTAGAGATTTTAAGCAAGTTCCTACTCTAGAACGTAGAGATTTTGTCAAGCGTAATAATCTCTGTTTCAACTGTCTACATGCTCAACACAGAGTCGCCCAGTGCAAGGCTGGTAACTGCCAAACATGCAGGAAGAAGCATCACACGTTACTGCATATTGATGTGTCCCAGCATTTGTCAAACGTAGATAAGTCTGAAAACGTCCCTAATCAGAACGTGACTCAGGTGCAGCATGGTGCGAGTAGTTACTGTACTCTCAAGATAGAACCACGTCAGTCCATATTGTTGTCCACAGCCTTGGTGAAGGTCAAGGATGCTCAAGGGATCTGGCAGACTTGTAGAGCCCTTTTAGACAGTGGCTCGCAATCTTGCTTTATTTCAGAATCCTGTGTTCAGCGATTAAGGCTGCGCAGATCTCATGATCGTAAACCGATCCAGGGTATTGGGAATACGACGTCAGAAACCAAGCATAGTGTTTTGGTGCAAATAGGCTCGCGTATAAATGATTTCGTGACCTCAGTCGAGTGCTTAGTTCTACCTAAGCTTACTGAAGATCTTCCTGGCGAATACATTGATAGCAAGGAGTGGAACTTACCCAAAAATCTGCCATTTGCTGATCCGAAGTTCAACGAACCGGGTCACATAGACTTGTTAATTGGGTCAGAGGTATGCCCATACATTCAGCTCGCAGGAAATCTAGCTAGGACTAAAGATTATCCTATTCTGCAAGAAACAGAGTTAGGTTGGGTACTTGCAGGTAAATATACAGATTCCAGTAAGCCCCTACATGGACCACGGCGGCCGGTAGTATCTTACTTTGTACAATCTGCAGGCTGCATCCAACAGCAGCTACAGAGGTTCTGGGAAATCGAAGAGCTACACCATACTCCAAGAACTAAGGAAGAAAGGGACTGTGAAGCTCACTTCAAACGGCACGTCTCGCGCAACTCTTCTGGCAGATTTGTAGTGCGTCTTCCCTTCAAAGAAACCCCAGAAAATCTAGGAGACTCCAAGCAGATGGCAACAAAGAGGTTTCATCAGTTGGAAAGGAAGTTGACCAAACATCAAGGACTGAAGGAAGAATATAGTCGATTTCTTCAAGAGTACGAAGATTTGGGTCATATGGATATTGCTGAAGATACCACAGCACGTTGCTACTATATGCCACATCATGCAGTGGTTAAGGCAAGCAGCTCGACCACTAAGACTAGAGTAGTATTTGATTGTTCTGCAGCATCCAGCAACGGAGTATCATTGAATGACCTTCTACTCGTCGGCCCAACCATCCAGCAAGATCTCTACTCTATTATCTTAAGATTCAGAAGTCATGCCATTGCTTTCACTGCGGACATAGCAAAAATGTACCGTCAGATTCTGGTACATCCCCAAGACTGTAGATATCAAAGGATAATATGGAGAGAGAAATTGACAGATCCTGCCAAGGAGTATCAATTGAAGACTGTTACGTATGGCATGTCATGTGCACCATTCTTAGCTATTAGATGCATTCAACAACTGGCCAGTGAGGAAGCTCATGCCTTTCCGAAAGCTCAGAAATCATTGATGGAAGATTTCTATGTTGACGATTGTATCTCGGGATGTGCGACCGTCGAAGAGGCTCTTCAAGTGCAACAAGAGTTGATAAACATACTACAGAAGGGTGGATTCTCACTACGTAAGTGGTGCAGCAATCACCCAGGTATTCTAGAGAATGTCTCACCGGAGCTAAGGGAGGCTCAGTTACCACTACAGCTGGACAAGGGTGAAGTTAAAACGTTAGGATTGGTATGGCACCCAGCTGCTGACCAGTTTCAAGTTATTAGCAGTTTCAAGCCAAAACCCTATCCACATGGTTTCACAAAACGCCTAGTTCTATCCATTGTTTCCAGCATTTTTGACCCTCTAGGCCTCATCAGTCCTATAGTAATTTTATGCAAGATATTTCTTCAGAAGTTATGGCAAGAACGGCTATCTTGGGACCAGCCTTTATCAGAAGAATTGGCTGCAACTTGGACATCACTCTATAATCAGCTCCCATGGATTGATGAAATCTACATTGATCGCAGAATTCTAGGTGACCGCTCAGTAACTGTACAGCTTCATGGGTTCTGTGATTCATCGGAAGCTGCGTTTGGAGGGTGCTTGTATGTACATTCCACAAACAAGGATGGAACCACTTCTGTAAGACTTCTTTGCTCCAAGTCCAGGGTAGCACCATTGAAGAAATTATCTCTTCCACGACTGGAATTATGTGGAGCATTGCTATTATCTCAATTATTGCAAAGGGTAGTCAAGTCCTTGAATCTTACATTTGCGAGCATATTCTTGTGGACAGACTCTACTATTGTATTGGCATGGCTTTCGGCACCATCATCAAGATGGAAGACCTTTGTAGCCAACCGAGTAGCTGAAATACAGGAAATTACAGAAGGTGCTACTTGGCGACACGTTTCTTCACAGTTTAACCCCGCTGATCTGATATCACGAGGTGTACATCCTAAGGATCTTAAGGATAATAAGTTATGGTGGAATGGACCAGCTTGGTTGGGTGAAGATTCTAAACACTGGCCTACATTAAACAATCTTCCAGAGCAGCAGGAACCACCAGAGCAGAAGATTAAGCCTGTATGTTACTTAATGACTACTCCCGAGGATGGACTCGTCACAAGATTCTCTAGCTTATCGAGATTGCAACGAGTTGTAGCATACATCTTTAGATTTGTACATAATTGTTCAAAATTGAAGACAGAGCGAGCTACTGGACCTCTTTCTTTAAAGGAATTGCAGAATGCTCTGACAACATGCATTAGGCAGGCTCAGGAGTTAGCATACCACATGGAAATCAAACAGCTGGAATCAGACCAAGAAGTTCATTGTAAGAGTCACTTGAGAAGTCTACATCCTGGTTTAGACCTCAACGGGCTGCTACGAATTGGTGGACGGTTAGAACGGTCTAATCTGCCATATGAGCAAAAACATCCTGTGATCTTGCCTCCTCATCATCACATCACCAGATTGATAATTGAACATGAACACAGTCGTCTCTTGCATGCTGGCTGTCAACTTCTTCTGGCCTCCCTTAGGCAGAAATACTGGATTGTGAATGGTAGAACGACAGTCAGACGGATAATTCATAATTGCTTGACATGTTTCCGACTAAGAGCAAAATCTTCAACTCAATTAATGGGCCAACTACCACGTGTTCGCGTTGAATTAGTTCGACCCTTTTTAAACTGTGGGATAGACTATGCAGGGCCATTTCTTGTAAAAACTGGTTCTCTCAGGTCAAAGACAAGAGATAAATGTTACGTAGCACTATTTGTATGCCTAGCTACCAAAGCTGTACATCTCGAAGTTGTTAGCAGCCTTACGACACGAGCTTTCATGGCAGCATTGAGTAGATTTGTATCACGTCGTGGACGTTGCCAAACTATCTACAGTGATCATGGCACTAACTTCGTGGGAGCCAAGAAGGAACTTCAAGAACTTCTCGACTCAGAAGAAACGAGAACTGAGGTACAGAATTTCACCAGCAGAGAAGGCATCGAGTGGAGCTTCATACCTCCAAGAGCACCTCACTTTGGAGGCCTGTGGGAAGCAGGTGTTAAATCTTTCAAGCATCACCTCAGACGTGTTATGGGTACGTTATGTCCTACCTTTGAGGAATTAACTACTTTAACCTGTCAAATAGAAGCTTGTCTGAACTCCAGACCACTCCTTCCTCTCTCCTCCGATCCTAATGATATTGAAGTTCTCACTCCTGGCCATTTCCTTATCGGCACTGCCTTATCAAGTTTACCTCAGCCAGATCTAAGTAATGTGAAGCTTAGCTTGTTGTCCAGATGGGAGATTCTGCAGCAACAACTTCAGATATTCTGGTCCAGGTGGTCCAATGAGTATCTACACCACCTGCAGCAGAGGGCTAAATGGTCCAGTTCTTCCCCAAGTGTGAAGCCTGGGACGCTTGTCATTGTGAAGGAAGACAACCTACCTCCTCTGCACTGGAAGATTGCAGTGATCGATCAAGTTCATCCTGGAGATGACGGACTGGTTCGTGTGGCAACCATACGCACTACCAAGGGATTGTTCAAACGACCTATTGTGAAATTGTGTCCTCTGCCTGAAGCAAGTGCAGTGTAATTAATGTACCATAGCACTTCAGTTTTGTTTCTTTTGTTTCAGTGTAACATTGTATTGTATATAGACTTCTTGTTCAAACAGACATGTTGGACTATAGTGCAGTGATTGATTCGATGCAATTCGTTTGTTATGTTATTTGTAGTGTTAAGAAAGTAAGTATTTCTTGGCGGCCGGTATGTTGAGTACAGCCGTCTCGATCACTCGACAGCCATTTCGATTGCTCGCTCTGCAGCGCTCGACGGGAGACGAGAGAACTTTTGCGTGCTTGGCTACCAGTTTGTTTTTTGTTGTATGTGTGTGTACAGTCCGTAATGGCAGTAAATGTTCTAGTACAAGACATGTCTTAATCTTATTTACAGTCCACTTATTGGTGCTCTCCTGTTTTTCTGGGGACCCTAATGCACAACTTTATTCACTGTGTATGTAGCTAACTCTGCATTAACAACCAGGAAGTAGGTCTTGTGGAAGGCCTTGACACGGAATTCACGTATTCATCATCGAGGTTCGCTATTCAAACCGGCTGATTCCATTATCGGGGATAGCAAGTTACTTCGACGCATATGGTAATACCGTACTATAGCCGCATTCATGTAGCCTATGCACATCCCGCTGTGTAGCCATGCATATTGTGTCGCGCACCGACTACAATAGTCCAGAGCTCCCGCCACTGCCAGCGACCAGCCTGGATCTATTTTTGTCCGGGGAGGGGGATGTTCCACACTCCCTCCATGATAATACCGGGTTGGCACCTTATTTCAAGTCTTCGAGCATCTACCCCAATTGTAGACTGGCATTTTCAGCTCATTGGCGGCTAGCGGATAACACTATTTGCACTAAGCAGGAGGGATTTAGGGTTAAAGACTGATTAATATCATTATATTATATTTTCGTGTCCGGGAGACACACTAAATTCTTCCTTTCCAGAACTCTGCAGCTTTTATCCTCGGTCTGTGGCTAACATAAGGTCTTCATGGCTGCAGGTGTCATTCAGATCTTGGCACGTGAGCAGGTGTTGTGGAGTCTGGCTCAGAGAAGATGGTATACACGTACACGGTAAAACTGATGTAACTCATTCTCCAAGAATGTCACAGTTCAGAGAACATCACATATACCTCGGGATTATAAATCATTTTTGATGGTTGGAAAGAATCGCAAGAGTCGAACTCACGCGCAAATTACATTGCGAGACAATGGTATCGGCAGTAGACGGAGCATCTCGGATGTCTTCGTCCGCCCCTCTTCGCCCTTGTTGCAATCAGCAGGCAATGACCAGCCGAGTTGACTGTTGGGATACGACCTTTACTCTGTCTAGCATCTCTGGTCGATGCTTGAGTCTGGCGGCGAGCGCGCCTATACCGTGCGCGCTTCGCTTTCTCAAACTGGTCTCAGCACTAGATTTCCTGAATTATTAATCAACACAGACTGAATTCCTATACATGTAGCTTTTCATTGCTAAAATATTATTACGGCATTATTATTTGTTTTATTGAAAAAAATCTGATCGTTGTTCAACCCTGCAACCATATTATCAGCAACCGCTGTTTCAGCTACAATCTCCAGTATATAAACACCAAAGAAACAAGTTTTCAGACAAATTCAAAACACACACAAGTATACCGGTACGGTTCTGATGACAAAGATGTCCCAAACACCAAAATTGAATTACAACTAGTCTAATACAACACAAAACCTATTGTAAGAAAACTCCCCGAGTAACTCAGGACCAGTGTGAACGATTAAACTGTTAGGGTCGAATCCCACCTTGGCAGTCATGAAAATGGTTTTCGTGGTTTCCCATTTTCACCACCAGGCAAATGCCGGGACGGTTTCTTTCAATAGGTCCACGGCTGATTTCCATCCAAAATCCCTTCCCTGACCCGTCCTTAAGGAGAAAATAAATGGCCATTCGCTGCATCAATAAAATTATTCAATAATTTTTAAAGTAGGAATAACGTTGAACTAATTCGTTACTTTCAAAACCAATAAATTTTAACTTTTAAATCGGTAAGATATTCATTAATTATTACAACTATCGTCGACCACCTCGTGGTTTAGTGGCTAGCATTCTGTGTCGCCCCCAAAGATCCGAGTTCGATTCCCAGCTCTGTCAAGAAATTTAATTCTGGTGTGAGGACTGGAACGGGGTACATTCAGTTTCGTGAGGCAAAACTGAAAAGAGGTGGGTTCGACTCCCACCTCAGCCATCCTGGAAGTGGTTTTCTGTGTTTTCCTATTTCTACTCCAGGCAAATGCTGGGATGGTTCCACGGCCACTTCCTTCTCAATCCTCCCCAGAATTATAAATGCGCATTACTATTACAGACACCACTATAAGACAGGTTTTTAGGCAAATATGTATGTATACACACCCACGTACATGGGGTTAAAAAAATGACCAGCATATCCAAATCCCTGAAATGAAACATTAAAACTTTCGTCAGTTAGTTTTGTGGTGGTCTGGAGGACACACTGCTGTGCAAAACTTAACGACGAACTGTCGCATGTTGTGTCACTGCCAGTAACAGAGCTCGTTGAACCTCAAACCATACATAGGAAGACCTGCTACAGTATGGTAAGGAAGGCAACTGAAAGGAATATTCGATGTGACGAACAGAAATGCCACTTTTATACAGAGACAATACATTACACGTAAGTCCCTGCGACCCATGATGGTCCCCTGGACATCAAAAAAGATGATGATGATTATGATAATTGTTGTTTTAAGGGGCCTAACATCTAGGTTATCGGCCTCTAATGATCTGGGTGATAGCGAAAATGATAATGAAATGGAAACCAGAACGAAAATTATGTGAGACGGAAAATACGTACAAAAAGGAACTCAGATGGAAACAACTCACAATATGGTCTTACAAAAAGGAATTTAGAACGAAAAGATTCACAAAAAGAATAGATTGAAAAAGACCCACAAAATGTAGGCTAGGTTCAAAATACGTACAAAATGCAATGTAGCGTCGAAATACGTACAAAATGCAAATGAGATCGAAAATACGTACAAAATGCAATTGAGGTTCAAAATACTTACAAAATGCAATTGAAATTGAAAATACACAATGCAATTCAGATTGAAATATCCCAGTTCCAATCCAAATTATTCACAAAGTGCAATTGAAATTCAAAATACTTACAAAATGCAATTGAAATTGAAAATGCTTACAAAATGTACGGTAGATTCAAACGACTCGTGTGCTTTGACAATACTTACAAAATGCAATTTAGATTGAAAATACTTGACAAAATGTAATTTAGATTCAAAATACCCACAAAATGCAATTGAGAATCAAAATATGTGCAAAATGCCCACCAAACAAAATGCAATTTAGATTCAAAATTCGTGCGAAATGCGGTTTTGGTTGAAAATACTTACAAAATGCAATTGAAATTCAAATACTCGCTAAAATGCCCTGCAACCTGCATTGAAAGACTTACTAAAAAGCAATTTAGATTGTCAATCTTTACAAAATGCAATAGAGGTTGAAAACAATCGCGAGATGTCATGTAGATCGAAAAAACTTACAAAATGCAACGTAGATTAAAATACCTTAAAAAATCGCTAAAAAAGGGAATTTAGATACACCGTGAACCAAGTAACAAAAACAGTGCGGGAATCTTAAAGAGAAAAGGAAACATAATGAAAAGAGGAGAGGAGAGGAGAGGGTCCGCCCCAAAGGTAAGAGACAAAAGGGGAAAACGGACCCAGCTAAGGAATCCCTCGGGGTCGCCAACTCCCGAACTCACCAGCCGTGAGCCCCTGAGGGTGTAGCATTATCTAGGGTGCACCAGAAGTGGTAGAGCTACATACACCCTGCCTCCTTAAGGGCCTTGAGCACAAGGCAGGAGGTAAAAGGAAAAGAAAAAGAAGGCTGACCCCTCGCAGAAGGAGGGTATCAGGGCCAATTAAGGCGGGAAAGGAAGAGACTCCCTAGGCCTCGGATACCCTAATACCGTCGGGGTCGGAAGAGTTGACCAAGTGAGGTCGACAGGAAAGAAGATAATAATGTTATTGGTTTTACGTCCCTTTTAACTACACTGGCTTTTAGAGACGCCGGGATGCCGGAATTTTGCCCCGAAGGGGATCTTTAACGTGCCAGTAAATCTACGGACACGGCTCCCTCACATTTGCGCACCCTCAAATGCCAGCTGACTGCGCCAGGTTTCGAACCTGCAACCTTGGAGGAAAGAAGACGGAGAGGAGCCGGCACAAGTAAGTGGAAGCAATGCCGGACTCAGCTGGGGCCCCATGGCCGCCAACCCACGTCCCACTAGATGTGAGCCGCTGGGGGGATCAAAAAAGAAGGGAAATGGTTCTTAAAAGGGTGTGTTATCATCACCGACGTCGATGCATGCTCTAAAACGTGTTCCCATGCTGGCCACAAGATTGGTAAGGAGTTCTTGTGATAGGGCGTTCCATTCCTCCACCAGCGCGGTTGACAACTGCTGGATGGTCGTTGGTGCACGTGGACGTGCTGCAATACCTCTGCCCAACATGTCCCTCACGTGCTCAATGGGATTTAAGTCCGGAGAACGGGCAGGCCAGTCCATTCGCCAAATATCATCCTGTTCCAAGAGTTCCTCCACCTGCGCTGCTCGATGGGGACGTGCATTTTCGTCCATAAAAATGGAAGTCCGGGCCCAATGCACCCCTGAAAAGACGCATATGGGGACGGAGTACACTATCACAATAACGTTGACCGGGGATTGTACCCCGTTCAAAGATTATGCCTCCCCACACCATAACACTTGGACCACCAAAATGATCATGTTCGACAATGCTCCTGGGTGAATTACGTGTTCCCATCTCTCGCCAGATGAGGGTACGTCTTGAATCACTTCAGTACGCAGACTGAATTTGTTCTCATCTGAGAAATCATGCGACCCCACTCCTCGTTGGACCAGACCTGATGTTCTTAGCACCATCGCAAACAGTGCCGCCGATGTGCGGGTGTCAACAGAGAACAGAGCACACACGGTTTCTATGCACGTATGGGCGACCATGTTACCGCACTTTCAGTAATTTCCACCGAGGCGTTGATATGTTATGTGGCTTCATCTATCTCGTCCCTAAGTTTTGCACAGCAGTGTATATGGTTGAGGTGAGAATCGAACCCACCTCTTCTCAGTTTTGTCTCACAAGACTCAAGACGAATGGAAACTTTCAAACTTTTACCTCTGATCGTTAAGTCTTGTTTAACTTGAACTTTAGTTAGTTAGTTGGAGTTTTAAGGGGCGGAACAAACTCGAACTTTAATCAGTTAATATATTCAGCCATTAACGTTTAACTTCAATCAATTTATATTTTGTTGTTTCCCAAATGCACTCGGGACCTCAAATGGAAGTACACACATGCACATACTATTAATAGGAAGTCACAGCAAAGTGTGAGAGAGGTTCAAAGTTCTACTGGTAACTGATAAGCGAGCTCAGGGAAACAACAGGAACGAAACAATCCGCATTCAGGAGCCTGTTTCATGGAATGTGACAATATGTCAGACAATTCTTACGAGGTTGTGTGGCGATTGTTGTTACAAGGTGTTATTGATTAGTCAATCTGTTGGTCGAATAATTGATTAATTGTATGGGTATTAATCGATGTCCTTTCACTGCGTTCTCATAAGCAAAACAGACATTTAATTAATTAAAATGCATTGTATCATATATTTCTAAATAATATACCTTCTTTGTGATAATTAAGCTAAAACAAAGTGAAACAAAAACGTGTCTGTCCTAAATTGTAAACATTGAACAAGAATTCAAAATCTTTCCCAATTTAATGTTTGTCCTTCCACTGTCACCGACTTATTTGTTAACATAAACAAGGAAGGACACTTTGCATATTTAGGCAAAAAGTAACTTTTATAGATAGCCTACATCATTCTGAAAACCAGCGTAACTCAAATTTAGCGATGACCTCTCACCGAACATAGTTTATTGCCAGCACTAGTAGGTATAACCAAACAAGTAGTTCCGTGAAGAACTAAACAGCCTATCTTCATATATTCTACTGGCCTCTTCCATTTAAAAACTCTCCCACCTAAACCCCTTATAGGGCAGAACTATTATTAATAAATTTTATTTGTATTTATTTCATTATTGAATCCTAATTATAATTTATGAATTTTATTTTGAATTATCTTTTAATTTTAATGCTTAAACATATTTTACAATTTTAGTTTTTTATAATTTTTATGATCTTATTTTTTTACGTTTCTAATTATTTTATAAGCTTATTTATTTTTAATTGTAAAAACTAATTTAATTTAAATTGCAATTATATAAGATTATTAATTTTTACAAGCATATTTATTTTGAATTTTAATTTTTTCATCATATTTTACTTTTTACGTTTTAATTTTAATTGTTTTTGTTAAAAGAATTAAATTTCATCAAGCATATTATGTCAAGAAGATAGAAGCATATTGTTTAGTTTTCTGAAATATTAACACTTCCAAAAGTAAATTCGTAGACATATGGCTGAAGGATTCAACCATCAGCATCTTTGACAATATAGCAGGTGGTAAATATACATACCACTAACCTATAAAGGGTTAAAAGGATTGCCCATATGATGCACTAAATATCTTTGGGTACTCAACCTACGTTGTGATAAAATATAAAGCAACAATACATTTCAAACTTAATACCCATAAGTTGTAGTCATTTCAAACAATAAACATCATAAAAATAATATTTTGAAGTAGCAAAATAGTCTTACTATGGTACTAATGCATACTCCGGAGTCCGGTGCCTTGAGGTCTTCCTGAGAACGCGTTCTCAAGCATAACTGTCATCCTCGGTGACATAATAACTGAGTTCGTTTGCACTAGTTGCTATCAAAGAAATAATGCATACTCTATCTTAAATCAAAGCTTTCAACGTTACTCAAGAACACTCACATTAACACACCAAAATTGGAAAATATGTGTCCGAGGATACAGGATGAGACTTATTTACAATAAGTTTACATGAATACAACACTAAGGAATTGTGTACTGTTCCGTTTCAGATATAAACATACGTATAATCCATAATTTACGATGCCTGCAATAGAAAATTTGGTAGATGACCTTGGTGTTTTACTCCCTATAACAGTCTCCACCACCATTACATTGAGGAATTATGTGCTAGCATAAGGAACTTTCATATCGGTAAGTATGACTCTTCCGGCAAGATGGCATCTTTTTGTAACGAGTCAAAGGAGTTAATTTTGAGAAAAGTCAAACGCACGGCGTCTAATGCTTTTAAAAAACTACAGAATTTTGTTCCATTGGATAATGACCATTAGGAATAGCCCGTCATACGAATCTTCTCTTCGATTGCTTCAATACGATACGAGAAATTGAAATAGGCCTTAGGTTTTAAAATTTCGAACTGATTCCATCTTGAATTTTTGAAGAAACTGGACATCATTAGATGTCTCTATACTAAGCTCTGCATAAAAAAATCGCTGTATCAAGTTTCGTTACCCTCAGGTGAGAGATCGCCAGAAAATAAAATTTAAATATTTGAAAATTACTTGACCGCCATGTTGTTTACGTGATATTGAAGATTTTGAATGCACGTACTTACTTAATAGTCCCTTAACAGCATACATAATTTCAGTTTGATTGCTAGATTCGGAGATATTGAGAACCCGTGAAATATATTGCATGTGCGCCAAGTTGGATTGTTTTATAGGCTATAGAATTATATGTTAGTACATTAATATTACAATGGTGCTTAATTATACCAAATTTCATTTCGTTCACTTGTGTAGGATACGAGAAATAAAAACGTAATTTACAAGTATGCACTGTCATCATCTTGAAGTTTTATAAAAATTAATTAGAAGCCAGTATATTAAACCTTGTATGAAGATTTACCGTGTCAAGTTTCACTGCACTCGGATGGTTAAGTCACGAGAAAAAAACATTTAATTTAAATTTCACGTCGCCACCATGTTGGTTTTGTGCTCTTACCAGTAGGCAATGGCACGATGCTGTATCATTGTACCAATAGTCTTTTCAAGAACTGGTGTGGTTCCCAAATATCTTCTGGAAGAACAAAAAGAGCTTGATCTGGACACTAACTTGTATAAAATACATGGCTACATGTATATTGGCTACAACTAGGATAGTCCGGAAATTCATTGGCAGTGATTTAAATTAAGGTGTTGAGTATGCTTTGATTCAATATAAGCTGCATAATTGCGATGTATATAACCAGACAATGATCTGAGAATAACGTTAATAATAATCATAATAATAATAATAATAACTAGTGGACCCATACGAAAACTCTCGCAAGCGTATAAACCACCCGCCCAGCCTTATTGGTATGCGGAATCGACGCTACACCGTTGTTGTTTAGTTGTTTAAACGCACTTGATAAACAAACTACTTTTCAAGAAATGCAAGATTTTTCCTGTACCATTGAGACGACTTGGAAGATTTTTGAACAACCCGCACCTTCTAACTCTCTCTGGTTTAAGAACTTGAGTTTTGTGACAAACCGACATCACAGTGAGACAGGTTATCAGACAGCAACTAACACACCGAAGACGAGCGGGCTCTTCTCGCACTTCTCCCCGTCTATTCAGCAGCACCTGCTCCAGTATTCTGTAGGCCAGTGAAATCCATGGTCAATTACCCATCTATTCAGAAGAGACTACAACATGGATATATGGCACCAGCTGACAAAGGTCAATTAACAGTACAGGCTGTTCAATCATACAGCTATCCGCTTCACTCGGAGAAGGAGTTGCATGGAAAATGAGATAAGTAACATGATTTCCCACCTATGGCAACCAACATTACCTCAAACTGCTTCATTTAGAAGGTTTGGATATCGCAATCTTCAGCCCCATGTGCTTGGGAAAAGGAAGGAAGTTTGTAGTTTTACGCGATCATGAGCCACGGGTAGAATCCAAACTACAGGACATGGCATTTCACTTTGATAATCTCACATGTATTGACCTGGAATCGAACCTGGTCCGTCATGGTGAGAGGCAGACAGCTTGATCGCTGCGACACCACGTCCCCTCATGTGCTTGGGTATATTGAGAATTTGATAACCTGTATTATTGTGGTGCCTAAAGTAACGTGTAAAGTTGTAATCGAGGCAAGATTGGGAATTAAGCTGTGGCAAGAGGCTGACAGCTTGACCACTGCACCACCACGCCACCTCATGTGCTTGGGTTTGATGACCTGTAATACTGTTGTTTGTACAGTAACGTATTTGAAAACGAGGCTAGACTGGGAAATAGGCTACCGATATTTGCTTGAAGTAGAAGTGAGAAACTACGGAAAACAACCTACGATGACAGAGGTGGGAATAGAATCAATCTCTACTCAGTTTAGCCGCAAGAGGCTCAGTGAACCCCGTTCCATCCCTCAGACCAGATATAAATACTTTGCAGAGCCAGAAATCGAACCCGGATCTCAGAGGTAACAGCCAAAAATTATGGTCACTACACCACCTCACCACCTCACCAGGTGGTGTGCCTCAAATACGATAAGACTGATGACGACTTTCGCTTTAATGTGCGTAACATAGGCCATCGGCCCCTAGGGGTGAAGATGATCAAGACTACTAATACCACTTACTAGAAGAGATACAGGAGAAACGAAATGCTCCCAACCCTTGAAGAATAAGGATTGAGGCATTTGGAGGAAGAAGTGCCATGAAAGGCACAGATAACAGAGCAAGAGGAGAGGGTCTGCCTCAAGACATAGGAATCATTGGAATATACCAATATTATGTTGAAAAACCGCGATTCTCTAAAATTATCAGCTTTTAGTCTTTACGGAAATAATGCAATATATTTTATGTTCGACCCTGACTATTATAGGCTATGTCAGAAAACTGTATCACAATGATGGTCATTATAACACAATTTTTCATTATGAAACAGTTTCTCCCACCAATCACAGCTCAAGAAACAGTTGTTTGACCAATTAGATAAGGATAACATCGCACCTGCGCTGAGTTCCAAGGCCTTCTAATTAAAATTTCACTGCGTTGCCTAGTGTCATAGTGGGGTAATCGAAGAGGCCATGGACAAATACAAATACTCGTGTCTTAATTATTGCCTTTATAGGCTCGATGCATAATGTACTATTACAAGTACCGTAATAATAGTGTAATGCATAAAAACAACAGAAATGAGCACTTGCCCATTGTGAAGTGAGGTTCGGATGCACTGTAAAAAAAATCAAGTATAGTCTAAAATTGAGTCTTTTGCGTTTCATTTTTTTAAATTGTACCACTTAATTTCCAGTGAATTATTAAAAATTTTCCAGTACATCTTAAAGCAGTAGGCACCCAGGTGTATCAGTATGAAGTTAAACGACTCGACACCAAAGCTCGGCAAAAGAGTAAGATTTCCCATGGATATGAATGTAGCGATGTGACTGGCCTTGGCTTCACAGCCAGCCAATACATTACTGTAGGCTAGAACATGTTTCTGGGGAAGCGTTCATACATATAATGCTGAAATATTCCGTTAGTCAATACCATTTTATGGAGAGAGCGGGTTAATTGTTATTGTTGTTTATAAGCGTAACATCATTTTATGGTTCCACCCTTGTTGCCTCCTCTTGATGAACGGCATTCTTATATTTTTGGCAAAGGTTAAGAGGCTACAGAGAGAGATTACGTGAAAGGAGCTAATATGCTTTATAACAACGCTGCTCCTTTTATGGGAAGGGAGAAGGGTTATTCTCGCATGTGTGTGAAGATGACGAAAAGGCGCTACTCAAAGGGTCAGTTCGACTGTACTGGCTCATCAAGAAAAGCAATGGCAAACTACCCCATTCCTCACATTGTCAAACGCTGCTTTGTGTGTGTGTGTGTGTGGGGAGGGGGAAGGTTATTCTCGCGTATGTGTGTGAAGATGACGAAAAGGCACTACTCACAGGACCAGTTCTACTGTACTGGCTCATTAAGAAAAGGAATGGCAAACTACCCCATTCCTCACATGGTCAAACGTTGCTTTGTGTGTGTGTGTGGGGGGGGGGGGGCAAGGTTATTCTCGCGTATGTGTGTGAAGATGACGAAAAGGCGCTACTCACAGGATCAGTTCTACTGTACTGGCTCATTAAGAAAAGCAATGGCAAACTACCCCATTCCTCACATTGTCAAACGCTGCTTTGTGTGTGCGTGTGTGTGTGGGGGGGGGGGGGGGGGCAAGGTTATTCTCGCGTATGTGTGTGAAGATGACGAAAAAGCGCTACTCACAGGATCAGTTCTACTGTACTGGCTCATTAAGAAAAGCAATGGCAAACTACCCCATTCCTCACATAGTCAAACTCTGCTTTGTGTGTGTGTGTGGGGGGGGGGGGCAAGGTTATTCTCGCGTATGTGTGTGAAGATGACGAAAAGGCACTACTCACAGGATCAGTTCTACTGTACTGGCTCATTAAGAAAAGCAATGACAAACTACCACATTCCTCACTTTGTCAAACGCTGCTTTGTGTGTGTGTGGGGGGGGGGGGCAAGTTTATTCTCGCGTATGTGTGTGAAGATGACGAAAAGGCGCTACTCACAGGATCAGTTCTACTGTACTGGCTCATTAAGAAAAGCAATGACAAACTACCACATTCCTCACTTTGTCAAACGCTGCTTTGTGTGTGTGTGTGTGGGGGCAAGTTTATTCTCGCGTATGTGTGTGAAGATGACGAAAAGGCGCTACTCACAGGATTAGTTCTACTGTACTGGCTCATTAAGATAAGCAATGCCAAACTACCCCATTCCTCACATTGTTAAACGCTGCTATGTGTGTGTGTGGGGGGGGGGCAAGGTTATTCTCGCGTATGTGTGTGAAGATGACGAAAAGGCACTACTCACAGGATCAGTTCTACTGTACTGGCTCATTAAGAAAAGCAATGGCAAACTACCCCATTCCTCACATTGTCAAACGCTGCTTTGTGTGTGTGAGGGGGGGGGGGGGGCAAGGTTATTCTCTCGTATGTGTGTGAAGTTGACGAAAAGGCGCCACTCACAGGATCAGTTCTACTGTACTGGCTCATTAAGAAAAGCAATGGCAAACTACCCCATTCCTCACATTGTCAAACGCTGCTTTGTGTGTGTGTGGGGGGGGCAAGGTTATTCTCGCGTATGTGTGTGAAGATGACGAAAAGGCACTACTCACAGGATCAGTTCTACTGTACTGGCTCATTAAGAAAAGCAATGGCAAACTACCCCATTCCTCACATTGTCAAACGCTGCTTTGTGTGTGTTTGGGGGGGGGGGAGGGGGGGGGTCAAGGTTTTTCTCGCGTATGTGTGTGAAGATGACGAAAAGGCGCTACTCACAGAATCAGTTCTACTGTACTGGCTCATCAAGAAAAGCAATGGCAAACTACCCCATTCCTCACATTGTCAAACGCTGCTTTGTGTGTGTGTGGGGGGGGGGGGGCAAGGTTATTCTCGCGTATGTGTGTGAAGATGACGAAAAGGCACTACTCACAGGATCAGTTCTACTGTACTGGCTCATTAAGAAAAGCAATGGCAAACTACCCCATTCCTCACATTGTCAAACGCTGCTTTGTGTGTGTGGGGGGGGGGGGGGGGCAAGGTTATTCTCGCGTATGTGAGTGAAGATGACGAAAAGTCACTACTCACAGGGTCAGTTCTACTGTACTGGCTCATTAAGAAAAGCAATGGCAAACTACCCCATTTCTCACATTGTCAAACGCTGCTTTGTGTGTGTGTGTGTGTGTGGGGGGGGGGGCAAGGTTATTCTCGCGTATGTGTGTGAAGATGACGAAAAGGCGCTACTCACAGGGTCAGTTCTACTGTACTGGCTCATTAAGAAAAGCAATGACAAACTACCCCATTCCTCACATTGTCAAACGCTGCTTTGTGTGTGTGTGTGGGGGGGGGGCAAGGTTATTCTCGCGTATGTGTGTGAAGATGACGAAAAGGCGCTACTCACAGGATCAGTTCTACTGTACTGGCTCATTAAGAAAAGCAATGGCAAACTATCCCATTCCTCACATTGTCAAACGCTGCTTTGTGTGTGTGTGGGGGGGGGGGGGGGGCAAGGTTATTCTCGCGTATGTGAGTGAAGATGACGAAAAGTCACTACTCACAGGGTCAGTTCTACTGTACTGGCTCATTAAGAAAAGTAATGGCAAACTACCCCATTCCTCACATTGTCAAACGCTGCTTTGTGTGTGTGTGGGGGGGGGGCAAGGTTATTCTCGCGTATGTGTGTGAAGATTACGTAAAGGCACTACTTACAGGATCAGTTCTACTGTATTGGCTCATTAAGAAAAGCAATGGCAAACTACCCCATTCCTCACATTGTCAAACGCTGCTTTGTGTGTGTGTGGGGGGGGGGGGGGGCAAGGTTATTCTCGCGTATGTGTGTGAAGATGACGAAAAGGCGCTACTCACAGGATCAGTTCTACTGTATTGGCTCATTAAGAAAAGCAATGGCAAACTACCCCATTCCTCACAATGTCAAACGCTGCTCTGTGTGCGTGTGTGTGTGTGTGGAAGGGGGGGGGGGGGCAATGTTATTCTCGCGTATGTGTGTGAAGATGACGAAAAGGCGCTACTCACAGGATCAGTTCTACTGTACTGGCTCATTAAGAAAAGTAATTGCAAACTACCCCATTCCTCACATTGTCAAACGCTGCTTTGTGTGTGTGGGGGGGGGGGGGGGGGCAAGGTTATTCTCGCGTATGTGTTTGAAGATGACGAAAAGGCACTACTCACACGATCAGTTCTACTGTACTGGCTCATTAAGAAAAGCAATGGCAAACTACCATATTCCTCACATTGCCTTACACCTCAATTCAACGCATGCGTGTTCTGTCTATTCCTGACCTAAACATATCGACTGTCAGTTACTGCTACCTCCCACATTGTGCTTGTTCATCTGTCACCTAAAGCCGCTTTCCACTTTTCCTCATTTGCGAAGTACAGAGTACAAATAAAGAAAAAAGATAATGTTATTGGTTTTACATCCCTTTTAACTACTGCAACATTAACAGGCGCCGGGGTGCCTGAATTTTTCCCTGAAGGGGATCTTCAACACACCAGTAAATCTACCTACACGGCTCTCTCACATTTGCGCACCATCAAATGCCTACTAACTGCGCCAGGATTCGATCCTGCAACCTTGGACACAGCAGGCAAGAAATAAAAGGCGTGAATGAGTGAAGCTGGCAGTTACAGACTTGATATATTTTGAATGCGCGGTATGCAGTACAAACCCAGCTGACTTCCCCTGACGCGCAGCCAATATAGTCCAAACCAGAGGAGGGAAATAACGTGTTACTTGCAATGCTGTTGTTAGTAACAGTAACTTTTTAAATGTAATAATTGTAACAGCAACTTTTTTTTCAGTAACGAAACAACGAAAGCTCTCCTTACCTTTTCATATTGGAGCAATTTGGGGATTATCCTAGACTAGCAGCAGTGCCCGGCTTCGTCAGGTGGATTTATTTGTTTTATGGATGATAATGAATACTACTACAGAACTGGCAAATGATATTTAAACTAACAGAAATATATATATATATATATATATATATATATAACTTTTTGTGGTGGTGGTGGTGGTGGTGGTGGTGGTGGTGGTGGTGGTGGTGATAAGTAGTACAGTGTAATGGACATAACACTCAGGTTATTTTTCCGTAATGATAATGATAATAATGAATAGTGAAATGGCTATTTACTAACTACAGTGCTGACACATGTAATTTACAAACGGATTGAAAAATAAGATTAGAAAGAGGAATAAGTGAAATAAAAGACACTGCCTAGGCCCTATATCTCATTGGCTGTTAGAAAAATAGTGTCGTCTTTTGTGGCATAGCGCCGTAGAAAATAATCACAGCACTTTGGAAAATTTCGGCTGTCCCAAGCTCCTGAGGCAGCAATAGTGTCATTTATCGCTACATAGCGCTCAAGGATGATCGGAATAATTGAAAGTAAATTGAAAGCACCAACGCTTATTGCATTTGATAACATGTACTGCACCAACACCATCGCACTTATACAGAGGCATAATATTTTCATAATGATAACTGATTTAAGAGACCTAAGACATCTTTTTGCACTAATAACTCTCCGTGACTGCAATTAATAAGCAGCGCAAGATGTAACTATTTTTGCAATTCTGTGCCAGAACACGGGTACGGGCGGCGTGATGCAACCCACATTGCCAGCTAACAATAGACTTATTAAAATATTCTTACAGTTACACTACTAAGGACATGAATGGTTCTAGGGCCTTAAAATGTGGTTTTCAAGTTCCGCTTGTCTGTTATTCTAAATGTAGGGAATGGAGAAGATTCTCCAAAATATCGAGTGGACAGTGTTAGCAGCAGGGTTTCAAAGGGTATGTAAAATGTGGAGCAATTAGGTTAAACGGTGCGGATTTGAACTAAGGGCCTACATGCAGGGAATGGAGTGGTCTCTCCGATATTTCAACTAGACAGTGTTACTCGTCGAGTTCCAAAGGGCAAATACATAAAAATTGATTCAGAACGGTGAAACGATGTAGATTTGTGCCAAAGGGCCTAAATGCAGGGAATGGAGTGGTCTGTCCGAAATATGTGGACAGTGTTACTCGCAGGGTTCCAAAGGGTAAGTATACAAATTTTGGTTCAGATCGGTGAAACGGGGTAGATTTGTGCAAAAAGGAGAGGTCTGTCCGAAATTATAAGTGGGCAGTGTTACCCGCAGGGTTCCAAAGGATAAGTATACACATTTTGGTTCAGATCGGTGAAACGGTGTAGATTTGTGCCAAAGGGCCTAAATACAGGCAAAGGAGTGGTTTGTCTGAAATTTTAAGTGGACAGTGTTGCCCGCATGGTTCCAAATGGTAACTAGACGCATTTTGGTTCAGATCGGTGAAACAGTGTAGATTTGTGCCAAAGGGCCTAAATGCACGGAATGGAATGGTCTGTTCGAAATTTCAAGTGGACAAAGTTACTCGCAGGGTTCCAAAGGGTAAGTTACAAATTTTGGTTGAGATAGGTGAAACTGTGTAGATTTGTGCTAAAGGGCCTAACTGCAGGGAATGGAGTGTTCTGTCCGAAATTTCAAGTGGACAGTGTTACCCGCAGGGTTCCAAAGGGTATACAAATTTTGGTTCAGATCGGTGAAATGGTGTAGAATTGTATACATAACAGACAGACAAACAGACAGACAGACAGACAGACAAACTTTGAGCTTTATATATATAGATAGATAAGGCGTTCTCAACCTGGTGCTCTTTAACCCTAGAACGGTAGCGCTCATTGAAACGTTGTTATTGGTAGCACTTCTCATCGTCGACGACTACGATTCTAGAAACTGATAATAAATATCACTTACGTCAACTTTTATTTCACCCTCTAGGCTAGCAGAATGGAGACTTTTTGAATAATTTTGATTTATTTTTGATAATTTTATCTTTTTTATTTTGGATTTTGACTAATTGGTTATCTATTTATTTATGGGAATTTTTGAGCTGGTTTTCACTAATTTTGACTAATTGTGATTGTTGTCGTTTTGGTTTTTGACTAATTTTGATCTTTTTGTTTGTTTTTTACTTTTTGAGCTTTTTTGACTAATTTTAATTTTGTTTGAATTTTGATTTAGATTTTAAGAATATTTATCTATTTTTACTTTTGAGAATTTTTGACTAATTTTGAGTAATTTTGATGTTTTTTTGAGTGATTTTGATTGTTTTATTTCTTTCTTTTTTCCTACTAATTTGCTTTGCATTTGAGGCAGGCCCCGGGCTGAAGTGATAGACGCCCTGGGCAAATGGTCTACTGGCGTCCTTTTTCTCATTTATGTGTTATAAAAATAGCATAATAGGTTTTTTTTTCAAACAACTACGTTACTAATATTGTATCACAGGAACTAATAAGAAAAGTAAGTCGTTCATACAATTTTGTAGCCATTTATTGATACATTAAGCACACTAAAACCCAATTACAAATTCAAAAGTAAAATTTTTAAAGTACAATATACAGAAACATTTCAAATCGAAGGTTTTTTTCTGGCTTTTAACTTTGCAAATTTATTTATGTATTCAGGAAAGTATGTGCTAAGGGTTACGTCTTTTTCACAACACAATAACAATAGAGAATTTAGTATGCTGTCTGAAAGAGTTATAGTACTGTATTATTAATATAATCATGATTAAACATAAATACTACCAATGTGTGTGATATTTAATATTACTTTTATTTTATATTCGCGTAAATTATAGTTATTTTATCCTACGTTTTAAAGATTTCCATGTCATACTTTTAATGTTGGGATTGTTGGGTCAACCTTTTTCTGCGTTCACCGTCACCTAACTTTCGGCGCCCTGGGCAAATGCCCAGTATGCCCGTTTATAGCCCGGGGCCTGATTTGAGGACTGCCAGACACTGGTGGGGATTGGATAAAAGGGAGAAGTGGGGGAAGCAGGAGTTGGTGTATTCTTTGGAATACACGGTAAGACAGAGTAAGCTTTTGCTTCTCTTTGCTTTAGTTCATCCCTTCCTTTTTTCGCAAACACCAACAGTGATCTCCTGATTTCTCTTTGTTGGTATATGTTTCTTACACTACCTGTAAGTCTGTTCTAGATATATATCTTCCATGACCCACCTAGCGTCATCTAGCAGCGAATCTCTGAAGTTCCTCAATTTTTCCCTGCACAAGAGGACTTCCTTACCAATCTAGCCACCAGATCTCGTCGCTATCGCCAGCTATCATCTCCGTGATCAAGAGAACTTCGTCTACTTTTTCACCCACAAGGCTGCGCTAGTGACGCCTACTATCAACTCTTTGAAGACCATTTCATCAAGAAACTTTATTTCTGTTATGTTGGCTATTCTTATATGTATTCCTTTTGTCTCCTACCCCCACCTTTTTCCCTTCCCTGGTCTCTCCGCGCTCCGTTGAGCTGGTCTCACTTGTGCGTCTGAAGTCAAACCAGTCAGTTGGAGCTTAACTAAAGCTCGCCTCCTCTACTCTAGAGGCAAACTTTTAAATTCGACACCATGTTCGAGTTTTAGAATCAACCGTCAACAGCAACATCGTCTTCTTCATGAAGCAAAGATAAGTACCGACTTCATGTTTTAACCACATTCTCATCGCTTTTAAAAGGCTCAATGCTTTTATTTGGATTTTATAGACAGTGAAAATTGCTATATGTGATAAAATAACTGCTTTCTAGAGATCATCTTGATCAAACTCGAACTATGAAGTCTAACTTTCAAAATGAAAGATTTTCTGAGATGCTATCTCACATCGAGGGACATTTCTAAAATACCCACTGTCTATATAATCTAGTTTTCCGCCGAGGGATCCTCTACCCAATTTAAACAAGTCATCATTGCTCTGGAACCTTCCAGATCCTACACTCTATCTACCAGTTATACTGTCAAGTATTTTCCACTTGATATGGGAATACTTTCTTCGCTGAGAAACTTACGTGGGATAAACTTCTAATCCACATAAACTGTCTTCCTACGTGGGAAATTTTCTGCCGTATTTAACTGCCGCCCATGGAAACTACAACTCATAATTCTCTCAAGCCAAAACTCAACTTTTACATAACTGCAATGACGTTTCTTTCTATAAACTTTTTGTGCTGTTACAATGAACATTCAACTATATCAACAGACTATAGTGATAACAGTGCCTGTTCAACCTTTTCATCCGCGTCGCGCTCGTCCGAGTACAATAAATACGGCCATGAACACTCTTCCACAATCCCATTTGATCTTTCCCAAACCCTTTACTAACAAACTAGAATAATAAAATTGTTACTTCAGGTCTTTTTTCAATGAGGTGTCACTCTCAATAAGTGCCCTCCCTTACTTGCTCCACGTAAAACTTCGTGTCTAGTACACGCCTTAAAGTAGGGGAAAGTCCTGTAGCACCGGACGGCATGTAGTACCGGACACACTTCAGTTCACGAAAATCTCGCTAGATGTCAGCATCATGTAGAGTGCATTTCATTGGTTTCTTCCAGTGTACTTCAGCGCAAGCAGAGTGAGTTTGTCACTCAGGCAGTAACCACGCTACGTGGTATTTTATGATTTCCTGTGTTCATTCATGTGTCTCAAGTAAGTTTTGGAAGAGCATTGTACTGAACTAGGTAAGTGAATTTTTACTGTACTGAGAGTAGTTGTATAATGTGGTCTTAATAACATGTTCACAAAGTATAAATTGAAAATGAAACGTAATTAGTTAATGGCAGGTGTTTCTTTAGATGCATGCTTGTCCTGTAAGACCGGACAGTACTATGTCCTGTACCATCGGACACGTAATTAGCTGTCATATTATTATTTGCAGGTTGAATCGCAAATAAAAACATGCCGAAAGACGACAAAAATGGGAAGAGGAGGGGAACGTGGTCCGAAGACGGTATGAAACTGGCAGTGAACAGTGTGCTTGCTAATAATTTGAGTGTTAGGGAAGCTGCAATTAGTTTCAGAGTTCCGAAGAGCACTTTGCAGGACAGAGTAATAAAAATAAAGAGTGGAGTAGAAATTCAAATTACGCCGAAATTTGGGCGCTTCGAGAGAGCATTTGCAGACAATTTTGAAGAACAATTAGTCGCCCATATCAAGCTGTTAGATGGCATGCTCATGCCCCTTACCAGAAAAGAGTTCCTGAAACTTGCTTATGATTTAGCTGCGACTTTAAAGCTGCCTCATAGGTTCAATAAGGACAACAAAATTGCTGGGAAACATTTCTATTACAGCTTCATGAAGAGACATCGTGAACTTGCACTGAGATCTCCAGTTCTTACCATGTTTTAAAAATAAAAAGATTTTTTTTTTAAATTTCAAAGGTCCCTTTATTTTAGGGCCATAATATGTCCATAGATTTCAAGTATGAAGTTCCTATAAGTCACTATCATGTCAACTACCACATCCTTTGATAAGATCATAGATATGCATAGAATTTACAGTATTCAAATAACAATCCGAAATAGTTCTAAACTGTCCGGTCTTACAGGCCAGTCTTAATAAAAGGGGAAAAAGCCACAAGTACGTTTATTTAAATTCCCAATAATCCTGCCACTGTTGAAAATTATGCTATCAGGAATATTGTCTTATGTTACATGAAGGAAGTCACACATGTTTTACTTGATTCTTAAATTCAAAAATTTCAGCAGTATTGGCAAAAAAAAGTAATGTGTCCGGGGCTAGAGGACTCTCCCCTATATAGTTTCTCCCTTCTAATGAGGGAATCCAATTCTTTCTACTCAAAAGTGAGTTATCTCTAGGTTTCACGAAAGGAAAATTTGCCCCATTTTCGTGATCCCTACTTAAACATAGGAGTTCTAGAAACTTCCTTTCAATTTTTCTCTTCAGGTTTCACAATAAGTGACCTGCTCATTTGTATAATCGCCAAAAGTAGTTCTGCATTAATACAAGAAGTTATAGAAACTTCTATTTCATTTCTTCCTGTTTTTTGTTGTTACTTTCGAAGTTGTTATTTGTTCATATTTCTAAGATACCTATCTAGAAATCCTTAAAGTACACACCTTGTACTTGATTTATTGTTTAACCCTAATTACTTTAATTATCTTAAAATTTTCTATTTATTAATCTTAGCTATTTCAAAATCTTACGAAGATTTTAAAGCATATACAAGGTTTAAAACCAAAAGAATTGTCAATTGCCTGGCGCAAACTTTAAATGATATAGGAGGTCTGCGACCCCAATTGTTTACAAAATCAAAATTATATATTTGTTACATAAACTACTTCTTTTTACATTGTTAAATAAATTAAGATTTGTTCCTTTGATTTATCATTTCTCAAACATAACGATTAGGCAAAATCCTGTCTTCCCTGACTCTTCCTAGGTTTATGCCCTCTTTAATAAAAATAAATCCATTGATAAGGTTTTCACTACTTGTTGCATTTGAGCAAGAACTCTTAGTTATTAACTTATTAAAGTCTCTGTTAGCTTTGATAGCTAATTCTAACTGGCCAGTAACCCCACCAACCTGGACCCATTATTTTGGGCAGCCAGGCTCTGCCTGTCACAAGTCAGGACAAAGGGGGAGTGATAGAGGAGTAACACCTCTTAGAAAAAACCTTGGGCCAGCTGACCCGGCTGGTAGTACCATGTAAGGGTCCCTTGCCAGGGTTACGGTGAAGACCTCAACGGCAGCTACAGTGGAGGGGATATTCTCTGGTACAGTGTAGATGGCGGAAGGGGCAGCCCAGTGCTCGGGATTGAGTACAAGGTATCGTCCTCACTTGAGGGCAGATATCAGCTGTAGCGTCTGATCCGGAGCGGGCGGCTACAAACGGCGTCTGTACCCCATGTTAGGGGCGGCCGAATTATATGCTGGCAGTAGCGTTAAAATGCCCGATGACAGGCCCGGGCGACAGGCCGGTCGGTTAATCACCGTCGCAACTCATGGATCAATGGCACAAGTTGAATTATCGGAAAATGCTAGGGCGTCCCCCGAAAGCGACGCGCGATGGTCTCGCCCGGCCAACGTGAGAAGAGAGCAAGGGCTACCAATTCAAGGACGAAATTGGTTAAAGAAGCGAGTCCAAAATAAACCATTGCGTATTGCTTCCTGGAACATTGGGACATTGACAGGTCGCAGTCGCGAATTGGCAGCAATCCTAAAATCTCGTTGCGTAGATCTGGCGTGTCTACAAGAGACACGGTGGAAAGGGCAGAAATCTAGAGATATTGGAGAAGGGTATAAGTTGATCTATCATGGTACGACTAATAGCCAGGGAGTCGCTATTGTAGTGAATGAAAAACTTCGCAGCCAAGTATCAGCTGTACATCGCTACTCCGATCGTCTCATGTCAGCAGTTATCGACACCCCAACTCGCCGTATACATATATTTTCAGCGTATGCCCCACAGACAGGCTGTGATGAGACAGCTAAAGACACATTCTGGAACGAACTTCAAGATGCCGTTACAACGTGCAATGAAGAAGACCTATTTCTACTTTGTGGAGATCTTAATGGACATGTTGGCAGTACCAGCGAGGGGTATGAATGCCATGGAAATTTTGGCTATGATCACAGAAATGAAGACGGGAACAGGATCCTTGAATTTGCCGAAGCAAATGATCTAATTATCACTAACACCTTCTTTAAGAAACGCAAATCACACTTGATCACCTACACTAGCGGAGGGCACAATACTCAGATTGACTATGCACTACTTCGTAGGAGAGATTTCCCAATTGTCATAGACACTAAGGTCATACCATCTGAATGTTTAGCCCCTCAACATAACCTGCTAGTTACCGATCTTAGAATGAAAGGTTACATAAGAAAACCCTATGTGAAAGGTCATGCCAAAATCAAATGGTGGAAGCTACAAGACCATAAAGTGGCATTCAGTGAGAAGATTGTGTTCCCTCCAGTTGATTCTGTAAATACGGATTATACTTGGGCATCATTCAACAACTGCGTAACTAGTATAGCTCAATCTGAGCTTGGTGTAACACAGCCCGGCACACGTAGAATTGACAAACAGACGTGGTTGTGGACAGACAAGGTACAGGAAATGGTGCATGAAAAAAAAGCAGCTTTTAAACAGTTGCGAACATCACCGACTGAGGAGAATCTTCTGAAATACAAAGCTACTAAGAAGGAGGCAAAAATAGCAGTTGCAGAGGCTAAAGTAGATCACTACAAACATTTATATGATCAACTGACAACTAAAGACGGAGACAAAATTATCTACCGACTAGCCCGAGCACGGTGTAGAGCAGGTCAGGATATAGAACACTATATGTGTGTGAAGGATAAGAATGGTCGACGACTTCACGATAGCAAGATGATTCTGCACCGTTGGCGAGAGTATTTTAGTGAAGTATTCAACACTGAATTCCCTCACCCACAAATACCAGACAACAATGTTACAGCTGGACCAGTACCTTGTATCACTGAAGATGAAGTCAAAGTTGCCATTCGTAGCATGAAAAATGGAAAGGCCCCAGGGCTAGATGACCTTCCTGCAGACATCTGGAAAATTGAGGAACTTAGTGACAACGCGACCACCTGGCTGACAGAGTTTTTCAATTCAATTATTCTCTGTGGTCAAATACCTACAGATTGGTCAACTAGTATCACAGTACCTATCTTTAAGGGTAAGGGTGACCCAGCTGAATGTACCAATTACCGTCCAATTAGACTTCTCTCCCACACTATGAAAATATTCGAACGTATCCTAGACAATAGGCTGAGGAACATCGTACAGCTCTCAGCAAATCAATGTGGGTTTGTCAAGGGATGTGGCACGATAGACGCAATCTTTGCTGTGCGCCAGCTGATGGAGAAATTCCGAGAGAAGAGGAGGCCACTACATCTTGCTTTCCTTGACCTCGAGAAGGCATTTGATCGAGTACCACACCAGATGATTTGGTACGCTCTCCGAGATCATCAAGTTCCAGAAATGTATATAAACTGGATAAAAATGCTGTACAACAACACCAAAAGCCACGTGCGATGCCCTGCAGGACTGACTGACAGCTTCCCTGTGACAGTTGGGGTTCATCAAGGCTCAGCTCTGTCTCCCCTGCTCTTTGTTATCGTCATGAATTCCATAACGCGAGACCTGCAGAAGTGTGTCCCATGGACATTGCTATACGCTGATGATGTGATGATTGCGGCAGACTCCAGGATGGATCTTGAAACCCAAGTGCAGACATGGCATGATCGTCTGCAAGGATTTGGTCTTCGTTTGAACATCCACAAGACTGAATACCTCGAAACGATTCCATCCCGTGGAACTATAGGTATTAATGGAGCTCCTCTTACCAAGGTAAATACATTCCGATACCTAGGCTCACGATTGAATGGCGACAGCTCTGTGAATGAAGATGTGCGAGCACGAATCAATGCGACTTGGATGCGATTCAGAGATGTCACCGGTGTTCTTTGTGATAAGAAGATGCCTATCCGCTTAAAATCAAAGATATACCGCACAATGGTGAGACCAGTTGCATTATATGGTACAGAGTGTTGGCCAGCACCTAGAAGTGCTGAGCACTCACTTCATGTCATGGAAATGCGGATGCTGCGAAGATCATTAGACATATCTCTGCTCGACCATATCCCCAACACAACGATTCGACATACAGCTGGCGTGGCTCCAATCAATGAGAAAATGCAGGAATGGAGACTCCGTTGGTATGGGCACGTTGTCCGTGCACCACAAAGTTCAGTCATCGGCTCGGCCTACCATCTAACGGTCGACGGCCAGAGACAGCGTGGGAGACCGAAATTGCGGTGGCTCGACACCATTAACGCCGATTTACGATCAAGAAACTTGAAATCACGCGAAGCATTAGATCGCAAGAAATGGCGTGCATTGATCCGAAAAGCGGACCCCGTTCCTACGGGATAACGCTAAGAAGAAGAAGAAGTAAGGCAAGCATAGCTCGCTACGCCAGCTTCCTGCTTGTGGAGATTCTCTCTACCACTTATGGTTGTTTTTTCAAAATTTAAGTGTTTCTCATTGTCTAAACTTTTAGTCGGCGCCTTGCTGGGTAAAAGCTTAGTCATTTCTAAATGCAACTATTGGTACTCTTACCAAAATTATTCCCAAGGGTATAATTGCTTTATTCCTATCCTTCTTAGAAGCATTCGGTCGCTCTTTAGAAATCCTACAATTTCAAGAACTAAAATATCAAGGCTGATTCAAATTATTTGTATTCTTCAAAATACTTGTTTAGAAACAAACTCCTTTGAACAGATAAACAATAAATCTGTTACTCTTTGTCTTGCCAGACCACCACCCTTCCCCATAGTAGGTATATTTATGCTTGAGAGGGAATACGCTATAGCAGCTTCCTTGCGAATAGCCCAAGTTCCAGCTGCGTTTCCTGTTAGCTTCGCCCAGGTCCCTACCCACTTTAGGTATCGGAAAGCGGATTTGCAGTGGCAGCTGCCTTTGAGTATACTCAAAGTTAAAATTATAACTTCTGTTAGACTCTCGTCCTATTTCTCCATCCTTTTTCTCCAGTCCGAAACCCACTTATTTTTCATCATCTTCCCTTGGGGGTTAGGTTATTCCCAAGCTAATAATCTACCCAGGAGTGTATCCCTTTTACGTCGCGGAGACAATCGCTACCATTCTAGGGTTAAATGAAATTTGGGGTTCTCAACAAATTCAATATTGACAGACTACTGTGGAGAGTTTTGACCTCATATTATTATTATTATTATTATCATTATTAAAACTGTACTTTTAATAATATATTCGATGTAATGGTGCTCGGGTACTTGGTATAGCAAGAAGGTGGTATGGTATTCACGGTCTCATAAAGGTTGAGAACGCATGAAACGAGTGAACGAATTACTTGACAGAACAGTGGTGAATAACCTTGAAACAAAGCCGGCCCGAGCGATTTATTGTTGTTTCATTTAGGGCTTCATGACCATCAGCCCGGGTATTATAAAGTGTGTGGAATCTCTGATAACCTGCGCTATTGTAGTGACCATACTAGTATGTGTGCTTGTAAATACGACCAAGATTGGGAAGTAGGCAGCCGCGATCTGAAAATTACTTTGGGAAAACACTGAAAATCACTTCTACGACGTCCGAGAGTGGGATACAAACCCAACACTCGTCACTCTTCTGAACTGTCCTCTAGAACAGGGGTTCTCAAACTTTTTTTTTGTAGCACCTCCTCCTGAAACATAAAATACAGGGTGTTACAAAAAGGTACGGCCAAACTTTCAGGAAACATTCCTCACACACAAAGAAAGAAAATATGATATGTGGACATGTGTCCCGAAACGCTTAATTTCCATGTTAGAGCTCATTTTATTATTTCTCTTCAAATCACATTAATCATGGAATGGAAACACACAGCAACAGAACGTACCAGCGTGACTTCAAACACTTTGTTACAGGAATTGTTCAAAATGTCCTCCGTTAGCGAGGATACATGCATCCACCCTCCGTCGCATAGAATCCCTGATGCGCTGATGCAGCCCTGGAGAATGGCGTATTGTATCACAGCCGTCCACAATACGAGCACGAAGAGTCTCTACATTTGGTACGGGGGTTGCGTAGACAAGAGCTTTCAAATGCCACCATAAATGAAAGTCAAGAGGGTTGAGGTCAGGAGAGCGTGGAGGCCATGAAATTGGTCCGCCTCTACCAATCCATCGGTCAACGAATCTGTTGTTGAGAAGCGTACGAACACTTCGACTGAAATGTGCAGGAGCTCCATCGTGCATGAACCACATGTTGTAAAGGCACATGTTCTAGCAGCACAGGTAGAGTATCCCGTATGAAATCATGATAACGTGCTCCATTGAGCGTAGGTGGAAGAACATGGGGCCCAATCAAGACATCACCAACAATTCCTGCCCAAACGTTCACAGAAAATCTGTGTTGATGACGTGATTGCACAATTGCGTGCGGATTCTCGTGAGCCCACACATGTTGATTGTGAAAATTTACAATTTGATCACGTTGGAATGACGCCTCATCCGTAAAGAGAACATTTGCACTGAAATGAGGATTGACACATTGTTGGATGAACCATTCGCAGAAGTGTACCCGTGGAGGCCAATCAGCTGCTGATAGTGCCTGCACACGCTGCACATGGTACGGGAACAACAGGTTCTCCCGTAGCACTCTCCATACAGTGACGTGGTCAACGTTACCTTGTACAGCAGCAACTTCTCTGACGCTGACATGAGGGTTGTCGTCAACTGCACGGAGAATTGCCTCGTCCATTGCAGGTGTCCTCGTCGTTCTAGGTCTTCCCCAGTCGCGAGTCATAGGCTGGAATGTTCCGTGCTCCCTAAGACGCCGATCAATTGCTTCGAACGTCTTCCTGTCGGGACACCTTCGTTCTGGAAATCTGTCTCGATACAAACGTACCGCGCCACGGCTATTGCCTCGTGCTAATCCATACATCAAATGGGCATCTGCCAACTCCGCATTTGTAAACATTGCACTGACTGCAAAACCACGTTCGTGATGAATACTAACCAGTTGATGCTCGTACTGTAGAGCAATGAGTCGCATGTCAACACAAGCACTGACGTCAACATTACCTTCCTTCAAATGGGCCAACAGGCGGTGAATCGAGGAAGTACAGTATATACTAACGAAACTAAAATGAGCTCTAACATTACGTCAACATTACCTTCCTTCAAATGGGCCAACTGGCGGTGAATCGAGGAAGTACAGTACATACTAACGAAACTAAAATGAGCTCTAACATTACGTCAACATTACCTTCCTTCAAATGGGCCAACTGGCGGTCAATCGAGGAAGTACAGTACATACTAACGAAACTAAAATGAGCTCTAACATGGAAATTAGGCGTTTCCGGACACATGTCCACATAACATATTTTATTTCTTTGTGTGTGAGGAATGTTTCCTGAAAGTTTGGCCTACCTTTTTGTAACACCCTGTATATAGCAACCCCTACCCCACTCTTATTCTTCTTTCCTTTCTTAGCACTTCTCATAGGCTACTCGGCAAAAATCACAAGATCTACAGTATTTGCTTTGTCTAATTACTGCAACTACCAGTTACAATAATAATAAAACACAATTTACAATTCTTAGAGCACATCAAAGTACAAAAACTTTTTGTAAAAGGAAATTATGCATTTGCATTACTCCAAGATGTTGAAAAATTACTACTTCTCCTTGCTTATAAAAAAAACTCCTGCATATGCAGTTATTGCAATTGAACAAATTTTGTTTATTTTACTAATTATCTCTTAGCTGTGACACCTGTGTTGCTTTTAGTTTAATAATGCTCTTCATATTTGAAAGTTCGTGAATTATAAATGACAATATAAATAATATCGTATTCCCTCGCGTGCCCGGTGCAAGCTTTGTTATTTGACACCCAGAGGGCAGCTTGCATGTCGAATTTTGTTGTTCCTTGAAGCACTATGAAAGTCAAGGAGGTTATATATCTAAGCTCCTTGCTACTATAGCTCTTTCTAGTAGAGAAATGAGGAACTTTGTGTTGGCGGAAAATCCCGAGATTAATTTTGCCATTATGAACACGGCCTACTGATTTCAAATGGGTTCTTTAACATGCCAACATCGTATGACATGCGTATCGTGATTTTTGCCGCCTTTCAAAAAAATCACTTACCGCGGCCAGGAGCGAACCTGCAAGCTTGGGGGTTAGTAATCCGACACGATAACCACTCACCTACCATGGCAAGCTATAAATAAATGACAATAGAAATAATATTTACAATTTTTCAACATTTCACTGTGAATTTGAAAAATGTTATGTTTAAACTCTTCACCCATGAAGAATAAAAATGTACAAGGTTCAGAATTCTGTAATTCTCTGACATTTGCGGAGTTAGTGTGACGAGTAAGCTTGAATTTGTGATGAAAGTAAATCTAATCTTGGTTGGATGTTTGAAACAGCAACCCGTAGATCCCCTTCCAGCAATAATTGTTACAGAATATGAGATATAAATATTTCAATCAGAGCCGGCGCCCCCCACTTTGAGAAAGTCACTCTGCCTGTCTGGTTTCGAATTATCTAACTTTGGCTTCAGAGGGCAATTAGCACAGGTGTTTGCGCATGTCTAACTAACAGAAGGTAGTAGGCCAAGTGCTAAATGGCAACGAGAACGTTAACTTGATGCCAGTGGCTCCAACCCAGGATATACGGTACTAGTAGTCTACTGTAATAATAATAATAATAATAATAATAATAATAATAATAATAATAATATAGTAATGAAACAGGAAAAGATACCTTAATAAAATGTAATATTTGAGTACACTGTACCAGTTTCGGTTATATCATAACCTTCTTCGGCAGATAGTATATGATACGAATGAAGTTGCAAGATTACATACAATTTTATAAAAAGTATGAGTTCAAAACTATTTCCAAAACGTTGTTGTTGTTGTTGTTTGAGTCTTCAGTCTTTTGACTGGTTTGATGCAGCCTCCATGCTCTCCTGTCCTGAGCTAATCGTTTCATCACTTCATAGCTACCACACTAAATCCGAGGCAATCTCTATAACGTATTCTAACCTTGGTCTACCCCTACGTTCTTATCCTCGACCCTTCCATCTATAAATAAGTTTGCTATTCCTGTGTGTCTTAGTATGTGTCCTACCAACTCATCTCTTCTATTCATTAGCAGTCACCAGAAACTTCTCTCCTCTCCCACTAGTCTTAATACCTCTTCATTCGTAACCCTATATTCTCATCTGATCTTCATCATTCTCCTGTAACACCACATTTCAAACGCTTCAATTCTCCTCTTTTCTCCTGCTCCATAAGTCCAAGTTTCACTTCCACAGAGTGCCACGCTCCAGACAAAGGCCTTCAAAAATGACTTCCTAATATCTAAATCTATATTCGATGTCAACAGATTCTTTTTCTGTACAAATACTTCCCTTGCCTGTGCTAACCTACTTTTTATATCCTCCTCGCTTCGTCCATCACTGGTTATTTTGCTTACTAAGTAACAGAAGTCACCTACTTCCTCTAGCTTTTCACCTGCCAATTCGACATCCATAGGGGTTTCCGATTTCTTTCGACCGCATTCCAATATTTTTGTTTTACATGTATTAACTTTCATCATGAATTCTTTCCTCAGGACAGAATCCATACCATTTAAAAACTCATTCAAATCCTCCGGTGTGTCGGCTAAGATGACGATGTCATCAGCAAATCTCAGAATTGAAATTATTTCTCCTTGAAATTGTATTGGTTGGTTCCTCAGTTTAGGGGCTGCGACAACGCGTCCTTGACATTTTACTCCTACTTTGATTTTTTCTCCAATTTCCTTCATTGCTTGTTCAATGTATAGATTGAAAAGTAAGGGTGATAAGTGGCAGCCTTGACTTACACATTTCAGAATACCAGCTTCTCCCTCAACTCCTTCCGCTCGAATAACTGCTGTCTGGTTTTTGTATAGATTGTAGCTATCTAAAAAGATTAATATATTCTAAAAAAAAATCAGAACTGTTACAACTTATTTTAAGATAATGATGAAATAAACAAATTCTTGAAAAGACGACCCTGTGTTGGAGATGTCAATGATATGGAACTGATGTAGTGGGTCGTTGAAACATTTTAAGGTTGGCATGATTTGTTGGTTGGTTGGTTCTTCAGTTTAGGGGCTGCGACAACTCGGTCATGTAGCCCCGTGTACTTTGGGTGTGTGTAATAATAATAATAATAATAATAATAATAGTAATAATAATAATAATAATAATAATAATAATAATATGGCCTCGGTGCCGGGTGTGTAGATTCTGTCTGATAACCGGTGTTAATTATTGTGATGACTGTATTAATGTGTGTATCTGTTTTAATTCAAGTAAGGACTGCAGACATTCTATTTTTCCAAGTAGTTCCTACTTTTGCCGCCAAACGCCACCGTCAACGACCAACTAGTTCTGAACTTTGTTACTGGATGCCACCAAAGTCGGCTCCTGGCGACGAACGTTGGAACCTAAGAGCGTTAGTCAAATAATAACGTATAATTTCGCTTCACACAAGTGTGATTAGTGGAAGGTTTTTTATCATGCCATAATTATATGACATGGAACCGCCGGCTTTACTTCCCCTCCGAAAGAAGGCATACTGAGGGATTTTTAACGCTCTTAAAAAATCTAACGACCTCGGCCGGGTTTGAACCCGCGACCTTGGGCATAGAAGCTCAGCATGCTACCAACTACGCCACCGAAGCCGCTAGGCATGATTTGTGATCTTATGCTTACGTAGGAATAAAAGGCTTCAAGATATGTCATAGTGATAATGGTTAGTCAAAAAAAACTAGAGAAGCTATAGATAAATGTATGATCATTCATAATGGACTAACATTTAGAACCCTAATAAACAACACAAATTTGCCAACAAACTTTCACGGAAGAATACAGGATGGACAGAAGAACGCAAAAGACAGCACAGTGGAAGGATGAAGTGATGTTGGGAAGAAAATAGTAAACATTGTACTAAACTAAACGAGTTCTAATGCGCTTCTTGGTTGGGCATAACGAATTTTGAGAGTCAATAGTAGCATAATTGCAATAAGAGCATGGAGAGCAAAACAATTTTCTCTCGCATAAAATCAATATTATAAGCAGTGACGTATGGACCACCACATTATTTCAGTTAAATATATTTAGTTACAGTTTTCCATTTCTTTTTTATTGGGCTGGAAATTATAATTAAAATACACCCCAAATGTTGTATCATGGTTAATCCGTGGTCGCCCCTACCAGCGGTTGTTAAATATCGTATACCTCATTCACAGGAAAGGAAGGAAAAACTATTGGCAGGGCTAAAGAGGTTTTGGGAACGGAAACGAGCATCCAAAAAGAACTAGTCATAAGAACTGCTTAGTTGGCTTAGATCAATAATAATAATTTTCATGCAAAGGGAATGTTTTTTTTTTAACTATTGCCTTTTATGAATAATAATCAATATATCATCTTAATAATGTACACAACTACCGTACGGTACTGTATATGTGAACCCCCCAGAAAGAATCCTGCGTACGCCACTGGTAGATTGCAAGTAGTATCACAAGTGGTTTTAGTAAAAAAGATAGCGGCAACGCTGATCATTAATCCAAGCGTTAAGTGAATGACGTCATACTTTCGTTGGACGGACTTGATAGTTAACCCTCGGCGGCAAAGAGGAAACGGGCTGAGGAACAAATAAGTAATAGACTACTTGGTTCAGTGACTCGAGAGGATGGGACATAATAAATATACTGCAAAAGAACCTATAAAGGGCCAATAGCCAACCGCACTCGAAAATAGAAGATATTTAAAATATAAAGCACAACCAACATTAAAATATTTCAAATGTAAAATAGATCTGATGAAGAAAAAAAATGCATATAAAATTAGTGTAATTATGCTATCCTAAACCTGGCGTAAGACATAGGCCTACAGAACATTTGGTCAAAAGTAACTTTATAATGTTATGAAATAATTTAGTAACACTTAACTAATTTCATCGATAAACTCCGTCTCCCCAAGCGCCTTGCTACTGGCGACAGCAGATATTGGAGAACGACCACGCCCAGCAGAGAGGAACGCTCACTGAAGATGGGCACATGAAAACATCAACGCCCTTACTCTTCAGTTCACTTTACTTCAAACTGAAAGACTTTTTTTATTGACAGTCAACCTTAAAATGTTTCGTGGTTCTTAGTATTAATATTCTTTTAATGATGTACGCTCTTCAGCTGAAGCTTGCTCAAGTCGATAGCTTCAATAATGGGAAGTAGTTTCACACAGCCAGCCATGATTCAACTCCTCAGTGTGGCCAATTCATGCCACCCTGCCCACTTAAACTTGGTTTAAATTTATGTATATAAATGAAAAGGCTTTTGCTGCAAGTCAGCACTGCCGCAGATGACCGGTATACGTTAGTAATATAATATATCGTCAGACAATATATTAAATAATTAAAAAATACTGCCTTTATGATAAATTAAAAACCTTCTTTACCTTTATGTGCAGTTCAACATTCGTTTCAATATTATACACTACCCGTGTTTGTTCTTTATGTCGACCGCCTCGTTGCGTATTGGCTAGCATTCTTGTCCATCACCGCCAACAAATTTAATTCTGGTCTGAAGGCTGGAACGGGGTACACTCGGCTTCGTGAGGCAAAGTTGAGAAGAGGCGGGTTCAAATCCCACCTCAGCTATCCTGGAAGTGGTTTTCCGTGGTTTCCCCACTTCTACTCCAGGCGAATGCCAGGATGGTTCCTAAATTAAGGCCCCGGCCACCTCCTTCCCAATCCTCATCTGATTTACAAATACACAAACGAATACTGCCATCACAATAACAGGGGTTATCAGGCAAATTCTAAACACACACCTAAGTACACGGGGCTACATGACCAACCACGATGTCGCAAACAACGTTCTTTATTGAGTGACTAAAGCTTCTGGCCAATTGTTGAAGGAAATATTATTTACAGCATGTGCAAGCACTTCATTGTCTAGATTTTTCGTGAAGTGGCGTATTTCAAGAGGTTGACGCGAACAAAACAAGCAATAAGATGTGGCTGGATAACAATTGTTGTTGTTGTTTCATTGAGGACAGTGTCCAACAGCCACATGAATGGAATCTGATAATCTGTGTTATTGTAGTGAATGTGCTATGCATTTCTGGAGCTAGGAATGAGGAGAGGACCGTTGCTATTAAGTGCCTAAAGTAGAAATGGAAGGAAAGTAAGGTAGGTGGTTGTTTAACCTGGTCGTTTATATCGCGATCATGTGCCACAAGACATCTCTTTTTTAAGTAGAATACGAACCATACGACGTGATTTCTTCACTTAGGAAATCTCACATGCATTAACTGGGAATTGAACCCGGTCCACCTTGGTGAGAGACAAGTAGCTTGATCACTGCGTCATCACGCCAACCCACAGGAAACAACTTCTAGGATGACAGATTGGAATCGAGCCCACCTCTTGCCAGTTACTTCCACGAGGTCTCACACCAAAATTAAACATCTATGCTAAGCCAGGAAATGAACCCAGGATCTTTGGAACGGTATCAATACATTCCCCTGTACCACAGAAGGCGGCTCCAATATTAACAACTACTACTGTAGCCTATATTGAAACCGGAGGCCACCAGACCCGCGTTTTGAAATCAGATGTTGCCCGCATACACTGATGCAAGAAGGGTTATCTAATGAGTGTTTCTCAGGGGGGTTTCACTACGTTCTGTGGAGGTGATTAATTATGTAGGAGTGGTGCTGCCAAAAGGTAATTCCATGTAATGCGTGCCATTTTAAAACACATATTAAACTCTTGATGTTGACGTGAGTAACTTTTTCTTATTACCGGTGCAGTGCCAACGTTCTCAGCAAGGATTAAAGAAGCGCTAAGAGAAACGTCCATATTTGAAATGAAAATGAAATACACTAGAGTGGACAAACAAGTTTAAATTTCATTGGGTTTATTTGATGCAGTTTATAACATTTCAGGCATCTACTCAATTGTCCTCGATATTCAGTTAAATGTTCAAGAAAGATATCGCCGAAACCTTCACGCAGAATTTTACACCAATACTGAGGCAAAATCCTGTGTGAAGTTGCCGTTATATCTAGCCATCTTCAAGGAGCATGCCCTAGAGGCAGGCGCGTCGCCACCAAGTGGGCTTGGATAGACACGACCCCGCACCCTTGTTGAGGTTTTACCCACCCACAGCCCCCATCCGCTACTTAACATTTAGGAATAAGATTTAAGAAAATGCATATTAGTCTTAACACAATTCATTGAACACACGAAACATTCCTACCACCACGCAGTCCTAAGGCTTTATAAATTAACAGAAAGGTGTGGTAGGACTTCAGCATTGTCTTGTCATGGAATATTAACGTCCCTCGGACTAAACGTAACGATCTCACGCAAAATCAAATAAAATTTAAAACTTAAAAAGATAAATAAGAACAATATAAAAGATAAAAAACATAAAATAAATAAATAAATAAAAGAAATAAAGGAGTTTGGCATGTCCTTACCACTTGAGCTATACTGCATCACGTCAAGCTGCCTGCCTCATGCGAGCATTTCAAAACGGTTGCAATGCCAATTTCATGTTTCACAGACGCTTTATTAATATCATAGATCACACTAGTGGTTACTGCAAAGCTGAAATTTGGCATAGATGTTCCCTAGTACCCTAGTAACACATCCTGAAAAGTCCCCATCTCTGCGTTGTCCGCGTCATAGTTTTTGGAGAGTTCAAAAGGGCTTAAATGGGGCCTAAGTGCCAAAAAGAGCATTTTTGCTTCCTGCGTTCAAAATATTGATCCAAAATCAGTTCTAATGAGCTTTGATAGTAATAAGAGAAGGACTGCGTTAAATATAACACTCTTATTGGTCGTAATTATGGATTTACATTTAAACAGATGAGTAATCGAACATTTTTAGCTCAACTTTTATCACGAAAATTTAGCTAATTTGTCATTAGCCGGGACTTATCGTGTAAACAGCTGCTGATAGCGACTAAAGACTCCAAGTAAAAGTTGTAAAGCACACTTGTAGCTTTAAAACGATACATTGCCCATGTTAATCTGACAAACAGCAGCAGAGATACAGTTACAAATATAAAAGTGCAAGTGTGGCAGTCGCTTTCCGAACGAACGCCCATTTACGCTGGTGTGCTCCATCTAGGCCTATTCACCTTTGCTGACACCATTTTGTATCTTTGATCAAGAGCTTTTAGGATGGTATTCCTTTGAATCCAGGTAAACTAGCAGAAACAGTTTGCATAGAACAAAACGAGTTTAATGCAGTTAGCAGTTAAACGTACATTCATAACATGCATAATGCAAATAATAACAAAACAAAGCTTCAAAAGCTTTCTTTAGACAAAGAACACTTGCAAAACATAGCTTACATCGGACTCAATCGTCGTCCTCATCGTCTGAGCCATCAAATGTGACGTTGCCACACGCTTTTCCACTGCAGTGTCCACACATTAAGGAGCATTCTAAACCGGAACGTACACACTCACACCGGCTGCCACAAGAGATCTTGCAGTTGCAGGACACCAAATTGAGGAGATGATCTGGAGCAGCTGGAAGATGAGTTGTCACTGGTACTAAAGCTGAGTGTTGGATTTTCCATTCTCATTGGGTCGAGTCCAAAGAAAATCCTAACCATTCCTGAACTTGCAAATATACCCGCAGTGAATGTTGTTTGCATGCCGCCGAAGTCGGCGCAAGTGAAGACAGCTGAAATGATGCTGTGACCGGTTGTTTGGCAATTTTTTGGCTGTATTTCGTCGAGGCTTTTACCCTCCAATTTGGCACTATCGTAGAGACAAATGGCGAACTTCTCTCCAGCTGATATTATGGCCTTTTCATCTGGAGCCGTAGAGACGAATACCTTCATTTCCTCGCGTAAAGATGCGGAATCCTTCAATATTTTCCAGGCTTGCTGTTTGATGTACTCTACCCACAGCTTTCCTGTGCGCGATTTCGGGCTCATTGAAGAAAATGTGTCATGAAGAGACTCTTTGAGACGTTGAAGGCAAGGATATGATAGCAAGTCGTTGGCGGTGCCTTCTTGGAATGCGGTAAAAAGCGCCTGTATTTCGTCCTTGTCATCCTTCAACCTGTTGTTCTTGATGAGTAACATGACAGTCTGTTTTGTCAGAAAATGCGCTCTGTGGGCCCTAGAACATGAACAGTTTCGCGTTATTGATACATTTGAAATTGAAGGCATAACGTAATCATTAATAGCGAGCTAATTGCAAGCCTACCTAGAATATGCGTGTCCAGACATCATGTGAGTCACTGACGATTTAGCGTATATTTCCGCCCAGAGCTCCTCCAAACCGCTTCCATTCATCACGTAGCCGATTGCCCCAAGAAACGACATCAGAAGGTGAAATCCGCCTATACGAACAACCACGTTTTTGAGTTCCTCTGAAGTGTCCGATGCGACTATCTCTGCAACTTTCGCGTATAGGGGCCGGTCAAAGGTTACGAAACAAGTGCTTTCTTTCAGTTCCGCGCACTCTCTTGCGGCAAACTTCAACGCGGAATATATAGTTGATGGATAGCTCGGTTCCAAGTTAATGAACGGCAGGGCATCAACTGACGTTGTCTGGGAAGCTGGTTGGGCATGAGCAGACAGTGACATCTTCATAAAGCCGTTCCACGAAGCGGGTAAATTAATACCTGACCACCGTCCAGATAACCACAAGGAGTCCATCATCGACGCAATAGCCACAGAGTTTGGGGCTTCCACAGTTAACTCCTTAATCTTGACGTCCTTTGAACCAGGAGAAGAGGGTTTCCGATACCACGAAATGTTGAACTTTCCCATCGCCGCAATCACACCAGCATTAGGAACTTCTCGTGTACGTGGGAGTGGAGATATTTCACTCTCAGGCGCTGGACCTGTGCACTTGATGCCTCCCATGCAGTGAAATGTGTTTCGCCCGTCCAATGTCCTTATGTTATAGTCAGCGCTGTCAAAGCAAAACTGCGTGAACGCTCCAGCATTCGAGATTGGACCTTCTTCACGAAGCGCTGAAACTTCGTACCTGTGGACTTCGCCACATTTACTGAAAATCCAAGACTGTTTAGAAGCTGAATTAATTGTTTCGAGTATTGTTGGCCTGCTCCGACAGGCCGAGCGCTGTCACCTAGAAACGCGATCGGGTGCCTTTTCAACAGCGGTTATGCTTTGGGACCGTAACTCGGTAACCGTTTCTCGCATAGACATGGGTAATGTACCAATGTAAAGCTAAAAGTATGCTTTATAACTTTCATTCTGGGTCTTTAGTCAATATCAGCAGTTGTTTAAAAAATAATGACCTGCTAATGACAAATTAACTCAATTTTCGTGTAAAAATTGTGCTAAAAATGTTAAATTAGTCCGTTTTTTTTCCTTCATCAATAGCAATAATTAGGCCTGATAAGTTCGTCATCCTACTGGTTATTTTTTATTAATTGCTAAAGCTCGCGAGAACTTAATTTGGATCAATATTTTGAACGCAGGAAGCAAAAATGCTGTTTTTGGCACTTAGGCCCCATTTAAGCCCTTTTGAACCCTCCAAAATCTATGACGCGGACACCGCAGAGATGGGGACTTTTCAGGGTTTGTTTCTAGGGCACTAGCGAACATCTATGCCAAATTTCAGCTTTACATTTTTTTTTAGGTTGGCCGTGTTTTTTGCATATAATGCCTGGGCTACTTAGGCTGCGTACGTTACTTCACCAGTTTGCTGTTTCAAACGCTCTCCATGTCACTGTATCTTAATTTTAAGAGTTAATTTCATATTTTGGGATACCCAGCCACTTGGCACGACATCTTAACTCAGATATGATGGACTACAATAATTAACTGCAGGTACGTCATATTATTCGAACTGTTTACAGCAGTGGTTCCCAACTTGTAAGGGCTTGAGGGCCTCACTTTAATAGTAGGCTAATTTTCATAAAACCTAAGGCTGGATGCCCTTCCTGATACCACAGAATTTTTCAACTGAAAATACTACCCCAGCAATCATCGGGATTTAATTTTTTTGCTCAAAAACTATTCAACAATTCCATAAAGGGGTGAAATTCAAGATACCAACATTAACACCTACCAACCTTCGGAAGTCAAAAATAGGAAGTTTTTTTAAATTATAGATTTCATCATGCGCAGTATACCATGGCGTGGGCGAAAGAGGGTACACAAAAGACCTGCATGTCTTTATTGGCAAAGTATGAATTCAGCATAAAATTCACAAAAATGTAAACAATCATCAATCATCGAGTAGTATGTATGGCCAATATTTAAACGTAAGAGAACATAATTGTGTGTTTAAAGAAAATGCATACAATCATTCTGATGGATTACACTTCGCATTCGTTACCGCATATTCAATTTTTGTCACACTCAAGTTATTATGATGATGATGATGATGATAATTGTTGTTTTAAGGGGCCTAACATCGAGGTTATCGGCCCCTGATGAAATGAAATGGCGTGAAATGAAAGGATGAAGATAAAAACAGCTCACTGCTATGGATGAAACGAAAATGGTTTATATAAAATAGACAGTGAGCCCCAAAAATTATGCCTTATTTGAATAAAAAAGAATAAAAGGTGGATGGTAAAACACAATAAAACAAATAAGGCATAGTGAACATTAAAATACATGAACACAATAAAAAAAACATAAAAAAGGCTTAACCTGAATTAAAAGTCTTAACTTATATTAAAACATAAAAAAGTAACCACTCTCCCTCATGAACCGGATGACGAGGTCTACTGACGCCCCGTCATCACGGAGAATAAGGGAGAGGGTATTAGGCAGTTTAAGAGTCCTTCGCAGATCGGCCAGATCCACACATTCCAAGAGAATGTGTGCCACAGTTAGATGGGCACCGCAAGTACACACAGGGGGATCTTCTCTCTTTAGCAAGTGGGAGTGCGTAGCAATCCCATGGCCGATCCGGAGTCGACAGAGTACCACAGCTTCCTTCCGGAGAGATCGGAAGGAAGATTTCCACACCGTTGTCTCCTTGATGCCTCTCAGTTTGTTGGGTGGAGGCGTGGCACACCACGCTTCCTTCCAATGCGACAGGATCGAATGCCGCAACTGAGAGCGCACATCACTAGCAGGCACCTTACACGGTAGCGAGGGCAGTGCGACTGCCTCTCTCGCCGCCTGATCAGCAAGCTCGTTTCCCGCAATACCCATGTGGCTAGGAAGCCACACAAAGGTCACCCCGGTTCCAGCGTTTCACGAACTGACGAGCAGGTCGTGCACACGCTGGACCAACGGGTGCATCGGGAAACGCACATCGAGCGCTTGCAGCGCACTCAGAGAGTCAGTACACACAAGAAAGTGCTGGTGATCGTCTGATAACGTGTACCGCAGAGCCTCTAAGATGGCATAGAGCTCCACCGTGTACACGCCACAAGCCTCGGGAAGTGAAAAGAGAAACCGACGATCCTCAACCACAAATGCACAGCCTACTTTCTCGTTTACCCTCGAACCATCCGTGAATAGAAGCCCTGAACCTGGATACCGGCTCACCACGGACTGGAACAGCCTCCGATGGACGGAGGAGTCCGTGTCCGACTTGGGGCCGGTGTGCAGATCCAGGATGATATCAGGGCGAGAGACCAACCACGGAAGGGCCTTGCTAGGTACTCGGACGATACAGGAGACAGAAGGAAATCGGAACTGACGGTATAAGTCATCCAAGCGAATCCCCGCCGGCCGAGTGGCTCGAGCGAGCGCATCATACAGCCGCCGATTCGGACTGGTAAACAAACATGGATAGCTTGGATGAAGTGGCATCTGTCGAATAGTTGCAGCATAGGTCAGCAGTACTTGTTGGCGCCTCGGTTTTCCATTTCTGCCGAAAGCACACTCTCCATCCTGATCCTGAGCTTTATCTGGGCGATGTAGCTTTGCCTGTTGTTGCTGTGTACCGGTTCCTTGGGCTCCTTTTCGATCAGAAATTGACGTGGGAGCCACACGTGCGGTGTTTGAAAACTGCCTGTGTTAAGAAACTCAACATGTTGCGGTTTCTTGGCGGCACACCGTGGGGGGCGGACCGCGCGGTGCTCCTACGTTTTTATAAGGCACTTATTTTATCTAGATTAGATTATGGCAGTGTAGCATATGGAACGGCCCGTAAGTCAGTGCTAGTTAAACTAGACAGTGTCCATCACGGCGGTGTGAGGCTGGCGACGGGAGCCTTTCGGACGAGCCCAGCCGTCAGCTTGCTCGCCGAGGCTGGCATACCTCCTTTACACTCAAGTTAATTACCATGGATAACTTACCTAATTATGATTAGGTGATGGTAATCTAAAGACTGCTTACTGATTTAATGCAGATCTTGTAGCCGACTTTGCTCTCTTCAAAAATGCCGTCATACTGCTGCTCGTAGCAATTTCCACTTAGGCTTGATTTAACCACGAACTTAAACAGTTTGTTGAGGTTTTTGTAATTCAGAGATGATCGAAATTGTGTCCTTGTCTTCTTCACCTGGCTAAACAATCTCTCACATTCAACGTTGCTGTGTGGGATTGTTAATATTGACAGCATTACTCCAGCTAGTCTGTCATATTTCAGACCCCCATCTCCACCTCGTATATCCCCTATTGCAGACCAAGAACAATCTGCTCTTTTTCCTTCCACAATAGATGGCAAATCCTCCATTTGGAGAGCACAAAACTGGCATTGTACTGGATCCATTGCTTGGTGCTCATCTTTACCGTCTTTCTTTGGCAACATAATTGGAAACTTAGAGATATAATACTTCACGGCACTAAAGGAAGCAGTCCTTGTGTTATAGAGTGTTGCTGTGAGTTACAATGTCAGTTTTTCCACCATAAGAAATATTTACATCGCAACGACACACGGAACAAAGAGCAAAATGGTTTCCTCTACTAGATTGTAAAATGAATGGAAATTCAGTTTTATAACTTTCTTTGAACACTTGGAGATAACGTTTCTAAGGTTTTGTCGCCATAACGTGACGAGAGAAACTTAAAACACACGACACGAAACAATCATCGACACAACTCGTTGAAATAATTATCTACCGACGCACACATTAATACCTCAATTAAATGCACTAAACGTGACGCTAGGAGAGTATAAACACGTGGCGTCAAACGGAGCAAGTCGCAATCGCCGCGTGTAGCGTACAAGGTTTCAATCCCATTCTGCACAGTCACGTGGCCAGCCTCAACTAATCAGCGTAGGCTTGACACCTGTTTGTCCGTAAAATACCACCAATCAGTATGCGGTAGGCCGATCAGCTGACTCACCATTCCGAGATCGCAGCTATGGAGCTCACTGCCAAGCGAGGGACTTGCACAAAAAAACAAGGTTACGCAAATCACAAAAGCAATTACGACTTACGAGAGAATCTCCTTGAGAATGGAAATTATTTGCAGTTCCTTTTTCTTTTACAATATATAACTAGGGCCCGAAATTCGGAAGAAATAATAGCAATTAAGAAGATCGGAAGACGAGGTGAAAATTCGGAAAGTTTCCGAATAAATCGGAAGGGTTGGCAGCTCTGCAACAACCAAGAAAAATTTAGTTTTGATGAAGAACACTCAACAATGTAAATGTATTTGAATTAATATAAAAATAGCAAACAGAGCCAAAAAAAAAAACTAAAGACACACTGAAATTAATAATGTTACCAAAACAATACTTACAAAAGAACAATTTGGTAGTACAGTAATAAGTTTTCTTAGAATCAACATTAACAAGTAGTTCCGTGAAGAACTAAAGCCTATTTTCATATATCCTACTCATGTTAATTGCCTCTATCAACATATAAAATTTCAGTTTGATTGCTGTGATAGATTCGTAGATATTGAGAACCGTCTAATATTAAGGATGGTCGCCATGTTGGATTTTTATACATGTAGGTCTTAGAGTAATGTACTATTCCATGAAGATTATTGTGTACGTGTAGTATTCAAACTTTAATCGCATGATTAGGACACAAGAAGTAAAAACGAGATTTTAAAATTTCGCACAGCTGCCATCTTGTGGTTATGAATTACAGTGCATTACAATATGTATAATCATTTACGGTACCATATTTCACTGCGCACAGATGGTTAAGTCTCGAGAAAAGTCTATTAAAATGTTTCAACTTGACTTGGCCGCAATGTTCGTTTTGTATTTTACAGGTTTTTGAAAGTTACATACATAAACTTGTAGTAGTGCCCTTTATCACCGTACAAAATGTCAGGGTGATATAAGTAATAGTTTAGGAGATATAGAATGCCAGGGAAATATTTCGCACAGCCGCCACCTTGAGGTTATGTAAACAATTGAACTAAATTAGATGCCAGTGCATTAACATGTGTATAAACATTTGCTGTACCAAGTTTACTTGCGTTTTGATGGTTAAATCGCGAGAAAAGCCTATTTAAAAGTCTCAACTTCGCTTGGCCGCCATGTTGGTTTTGTAGTAGTTACCAGATTTTTAAAGTCTCATAGGTGAACTTCTAGTAGTGCCCTTTATCACCGTAAGAAATTTCAGGGTGATATCGGTAATAGTTTCGGAGATATTGAATTCTGGTGAAATATTTCGCACGGTCGCCATGTTGGATTGGTGAGACGTAATAAAATTTGAAGGGCACGGTCGGGGTCGGCCAAAATGGTGCTATGACCTTACCGAGTTTCATTGTAATCGCTCCAACCGTTTAGAAGTTATTAGAGGAGGACACACACAGACACACACACATACGCACTCACACACGGACAAAAGGTGCGGGTTTTTTTTTTTTTTCCATAAAATTAAAATATGCTAAAAATGGGTTCGTTATTCCATGAGTAAAGGGGAGGGAGGTCAGTGACCTGCTATTGCCAGGTCCTCGGGTGCGATGCGGCGCGGTGTATAACGGTTCGCCATCAATTCTTTATCAAATTACTGTGTTCATTTTTTGCCAAATAGAAATAGATAGTACCTTAAGATCAGCAATGAAATATATTATATATTAGTATCATACGGGATGCAAGCAGATCGACCTTCCTGATGATAACACACATTAGTTGAGCTGCATAAAACATTATTATTAAGGGATGCTGATTCACCTAATATAACCCTTTTCCGTATACTCTCTGCCACCCCATGTGACGCCCTAAGTAAAATATTCTGCACCTAGCGAGTTCAAGGGCAAAGGAGAAGGGTTCTAGTAATAGCGAGTTCCAAAAAAAGATTTTATGAGTTGTTCCCCCAATAAAATTAGGTGCCCTGTCCACCTATACGCATATGGTATTTGTCTGATAAACTGAAATAAGGTAACATTCCAGGTTTTGTTTGAAGTAAGGAGAGAGACAGAGAACGACACTCAGGGGGGCCAATGTCAGATCTTGGATTCGAACATGGAATCTTCGGACTGCAACCCATTACATTTTTGGGGCTTGCATCATCGTGGTCATTTATTCCCGTGTACTTGGGTGCAAATAGGTTTTGTCTGATAACCTGTGTTACTGTGGCGTCTACAGTAGTGTGTGTAACTGAGACGGAGTTGAAAGGAGGCGGCTGTGGCCTTGCGTTAGGAACAATCCATCTGGAGTAGAAGTAGGAAAGCACGAACAACTACTAAGATGACTGAGGTGGGCATCGAACCCAACTCTTCTCAGTTCTACCTTCCGAAGCTGAGTGAACCCAGTTCCAGCCCTCAGACTATATTAAATTTATTGGCTGAGTCGGGAATCGAACCCGGACCTAGGGGTGCATGATGTGGTCGCTACCCATAACAGTCGTGGGGCCCGAGTCAACGAGCTCGACTACGCTGGTTGATCCGCACAAAAAGTCCCGTCTCCAAAACTATAAATGAGAAATCACAGTATAGTATAATCCGGACGAATACTTGGATATTATCATAGCATGAATCACAACACTACCAAGAGGAAATAACGCTCTAGTCGGAAACGTGACGACTTATTTGCCACCACTTATTATTCATTTTAATGACTCTGTTTCCAAGCCTGCAGATTAAGTGGTCAGCCTCACGCAGTGTTGCCAATTATATCGCTGAGCTTTTCTGGACAAAATATTAACTTTAACGATAATCCCATGCACATTAAAATAGACAAGTACAGATCAATAATTTGAGTGCTATATCCACAAGGGACGTGGGCGATCCGATCAAAGCCCTTGGCTACGATCACAAACTAGAGTTTTACGTGCGGTAGGATGGCCAGCACATTAGCGCAGCTCCTACCACAACATCCCGAAGGTTGGGAAATATTTTCTATTTTAATTTAGTGTATTTATTTTAGTAGAAGTTAATAGAAGAATTTAACTATCCTGTACCAGACCACACCAAATTTCTTGGAAGGGCCAGGGGGTGCCAACAATGCTAATCACCACACCGAAGAGGTAGTACATTTTAGGGAAGTAAAATCGGCGACTTCATAATTTTTATCGTATTTTACTTTATTATTCCGTCATATTTTCCGAACTATCCAATACCTCACTATTTACATTCTGTGTGCAGCTGCGAGCACCGTTCGTTCGTCTTGCTGTTGGAAGTAAAAATAAACGTGCCACAACGCATGAGACTGTGGGTTTATCCAATTCAAGAAACGTTAGATCACGTAACGTTCACAGCAATCTCTAGTGAAATAGAAATGCAAGATGATCCACTGAACGTATTAGCTTTATACAATACTAGCAGTAGTGTCCGGCTTCGCCCGGTGGATTTATTTGTTTTATGGATGATAATGAATACTTCTACAGAACTGGCACATGATACTTAAACTACCAGAAAATAGATATTTTTAAATATAACTTTTTGTGGTGGTGGTGGTGGTGGTGAATGCAGTGGGGGTGATAAGCAGTACAGTATAATGGACGTAACTTTTAGGTCATTTTCCCGTAATGATAATGATAATAATGCATAGGGAAACGGCTATTTACTAACTACAACACTGACACATGTAATTTACAAACAATTTTCTAAAAATCATTAGAAAGAGGTGTAAGTGAAATAAAAGACACTGCCTAGGGCCTTTATCTCATTGTCTGTTAGAAATGTGGATACCATTAGTGTCGTCTTTTGTCGCATAGCGCCGTAGGAAAATAATCAGAACACTTTGCAAAACTTCGGCTGTCCCGAACTCCTGAGGTTAGCATTAGTATCATTTATCGCCACATAGCGCTCAACGATAAGTTTCGGAATAAATTAAGGTAAATTTGAAAGCACCAACGCTTATTGCAGCTGATAACCTCAATGTATTGCACCAACACCATTGCACTTATACAGAGGCATAATATGTTCATGATAACTGTTTTAAGGGGCCTAAGAAATATTTTTGCACAAATTACTCCCCGTGACTGCAATTTATAAGCAGCGCAAGATTTAACTATTTTCGCAATTCTGCACCAGAACACTGGTAGGGGCGACGTGATGCGAAGTGATTGCCAATCAACAATATACTTATTAAAATACTCTTACAGTTACACTAATACGGACATGAATGGTTCTAGGGCCTTAATACGTGGTTTTTAAGTTCAGTTTGTTTGTTATTCTAAATGTAGGAAATGGAGAGCGTTGTCCAAAATATCAAGTGGACAGTGTTACCAGCATGGTTTCAAAGTGTATGTGAAATTTGGTTCAGATCGGTGAAACGGTGTAGATTTGTGCCAAAGGCCCTAAATGCAGGGAATGGAGTGGTCTGACCGAAATTGCATGCAGACAATGCAAAGTGAAAAGGTGTAGATTTGTGCCAAATGGCCTAAATGCAGGGAATGGACTGGTCTGTCATAAATTGTATGCAGGGTTCCAAAGGGTAAGTATACAAATTTTGGTTCAGATCGGTGAAACGGTGTATATTTGTGCCAAAGGGCCTAAATGCAGGGAATGGAGTGGTCTGTCCGGAATTGCATGCAGACAGTGTTACTCGCAGGGTTCCAAAGGGTAAGTATACAAATTTTGGTTCAGATCGGTGAAACGGTGTAGATTTGTGCCAAAGGGCATAAAAGCAGAGAATGGAGTGGTCTGTCCAAAATTTCATGTAAACAGTGTTATTCGCAGGGTTCCAAAGGATATGTATACACATTTTGGTTCAGATCGGTGAAACGGTGTAGATTTGTGCTAAAGGGCCTAAATACACGAAATGGAGTGGTCTGTCCGAAATTTAAAATGGACAGTGTTACCCGCAGTGTTCCAAAGGGTATGTATACACATTTTGGTTCAGATCGGTGAAACGGTGTAAATTTGTGCCAAAGGGCCTAAATTCAGGAAATGGGCTGGTCTGGTCTGTCATAAATTTCATGCAGACAGTGGTACTCGCAGGGTTCCAAAGGGTAAGTATAAACGGTGCAGATTTGTGCCAAAGGGCCTAAATGCAGGGAATGGAGTGGTCTGTCCATAATTGAACATACCCTAAACTATTCCTCTTGAATCTGGCAATCATATAGAAAAAGAATGTTTCGAATCCGACTGGTAGTTCCAGAGATTAGCGCGTTTAAACACAGAAACTCTTCAGCTTTACTACATTTGTATAGTATAGATCATCGTTTATTACCATTACTTCCCTACATCATTAAGTACGGCAACTAAAGAGCAGAGTAGGGTAATTGTTTAAAGTAACTACGTTAGTGGTAATCCATAAAATAAGTTTGCAAAAATGCCAAAAAAAAATGTAACTCCTCTTCCCATTGTAACAATTGTAAGTGAACTCCGAACACAAATTAACCCACGCCTTGTTGAATGTATTGCGCAACTCGGGGCATGGAAAAAAGTCCACGTTACTGGGCCCGTACTACAGCACCTGAAGCAGGAAATATATTTGAAATCGCAAGAATGTTACAGAGGAAATTTTCCTTCCACAAATGAACCTACAAAAGATGCTGGTTTATTAAAACCATACAGTATATGTAAGGTGCCAAAAAGAAAATTCATTTGGATTTGCAAATCGGGTAACACACAAAAAACAAACGAACGTACATATTTTCGTAAAAACCTCCCCCTAAATTATCGTACACTTTAGTCACATTCTTGTTGTAAGGACGACCCCTCCCCCTCTCTCTGTTCAAGCGAACGTATTTATGTATGACACCTTATGGGATGGTTCCTTTGGACTGATGACCTTGCTGTTCTGCCCCTTAAAACAACAATAACTAAATAACATGGTTCCTAACAGGAGGCCACTGTTGCCTTCTTCCCAATCCTAGCCTCAATTACAAATACGCACACTACTACAGACGCCACAAAAACACAAGTTATCAGACGAATTCCACACTCCTAAAGTACACGGGGTTAAATTGAGCACAATCTCCAAGCCCCTAAAATATAAAACATAACATAACATGATGAACTCCTATCCCAACAATCGTATGCGACTTTGGTGAAATCCAGCGATCTCGGGTCAGATGGGTTGTGTGTTCCCTCTCCCTGAGTGGATCAACGCTTTGACAATTCGTATGCGACCTCCTCCTTTCATTTGTCCTGTGCAAGCGGGTTCGATTTTTACCTCAGCCATCCTGGAAGTGGTTTTCCGTGGCTTCCCAGTCTACGCTAGGCAAATGTCGGGATGGTACCTTACTTAAGGCCACGGCCGCTTCCTACCCAAATCCTACCTTAATTGCAAATACAAACGCTAGTACAGGCACGGGTTATCAGACAAATTCTAAACACACCCAAGTACACGGGGTTACATGACCACGATGTCGCAAAACCCCTGAAGAATCAACAACAACATAAATTCGTAAAGCTTTGAGACCAGTTAGGTGGCTTGGGCTTTTGTTTCCAAACGGTCCAATGAGTCACACTGCATAATGATCGGGTATTGGTGCCATGAGGATGCTTCTTAACTCCAGTCGGTCGAGTGTTTAATTCTGTCCCTGTTGAGTCCACACTGACGACGAAGTGCTCTGAAAGATTATGAATGTGTAACACGGCGAAAAAGAAATCCTGCTACCAAACCACTGACACGAAATGTGCACTTATTAATATACGGCAAGTTTTAGTTAATTTATAAGACAATACCTTTAAACGTTACATGAACAACACATAACTTACTGATTTATTTAGCTGACAATCCCTTCTAACCTATTGCAGTCCACAAAGTGTTGTGAATATTTCACTGGCATTCTCAGCCTTCGAGTGGAGAGAGAAGGATAGCCTTCAAGTAACAATTACCAAGTCTTGGGACAGCCGTCCTTCGTACATACGATTTAAATCTTCTGCAACGCTGGTGCAAGTTCTAATATTTTAGTTCCTTTGCCATTAGAAAGAGAGTAGGCCTACTAATTGTTTGAGTGGTTCTTATTCAAGTGGTTGGTGGGGGAGGGGAAACACCACGGTTAGGTTTACCAACATTGCAAGCATGGATGCTGTGTGGAATCTGCCTGACATTAATGCCAGAACTAGAGTATGTGCTTGAAACTGGGGCTAGGATTATCAAGAAGGCGACCGTGGACTTGAGCTAGGTCCATCCCAACATTCACTTATGCTTGTATTGAGCAACAAAGAAAAAGTAGTTCTAGGAGTGTGTGATTCGAACCTACCATCCTTCTCAGTTACCCTCACGAAAATGAAGGCACTTCGTTCCAACACTCATGCCTCCCACAGACAGGGCCATGAACCGACTCGCAAGCCATGTGGTCGGGGGGAGAGCAGCACACATGCTCATTAAGAAGAGTTATCATTGTGAAACCACTCATTCCACCCACAACTTGCGAACAGAGAGAAAAAAAAAGGTGCCGGAAATATCACAATCTGGAATGGAGATCAAACGTCTATGAAATTTGAAGGAAGGGAATATCACTGTCAACGGGATAATGAAGACCTCCTCGTGGTGTAGCGGGTAGCAATCTTGGCTGTCGACCCTGGAGGTCCAGATTGGATTTCCGACTTTGGCAAGAAATGTAATTCTTGTCTGTGGGCTGGAACGGTGTACACATAACCCTTGAGGCAAAACTCAGATGAGGCGAGTTCGATTCCCATCTTAGCCATCCTGAAAGTGGTTTTCCGTAGTTCCCCAGTTCTACTTCAGACAAATGTCAGGATAGTTCCTAACTTAAGGCCACGGTCCCCCTTCCAAACCCCCACCGAAATTACGAACACACACGTTATTACAGGCACCAGAAGAACACAAGATCGTGTTGAACGATTGAAAAGTATAAATCGATAGTTCTGTATTAAAGCTCTCTGCATTAAGGAGCTACGTTTATTTCGAAGTGCGACTGAATCTAAGATATTCTTCGTCATTGTTGTTTCATATGAGGAGCTTCGACATCGTGGTCATTTATCTCCGTCACTGTCCTGAAAAAAAAAACATACATTAATATTATTCACTGATAAAGTGGGAATTCAGTGAATAATATTAATACCTGTATTTTTTCAAGAAAGCGAGTTATATATAAATATAATACATAATTACCCTTTTAGTTTGTACAGGCAACACCGATCAAATGGCTTCAAAACTTCACACAGAGCTTTACTATTCCAAAGTAGTCACATAATCTGTAAGATTCTTTCATTGTAAATCATTTTGATGACGTTAATTGATGTACTGTTCGTAGCCATTTTGCAGCAAGGTCAATCATAATAGTATAATAATAACAATAATAATAAATTTAAATTAAATGAAAAGAAGAAGACGTGAACATTGTGGACAGAACAACGGAAACAGGAGCAGAGTCAAAGGATGAAGAGATTTTGGGAAGAGATTTTGGGAAGAAGGGAGAGGAGTGAAAATTGGTTCATCGTGACATATTTAAGTTCAAACACTGTCCATAAGGGCAAAAATGATATAATAATAATAATAATAATTCTGAATGATCAATCAGTAGCACACAACAAAAGGGAAGATTGTAGTTTTACGTGACCGTGAATCTTGTGATTATGAGCCACGGGACCTCCTTTTTACGTGGAATCCGAACCACAGGACATGGCATTTCACTTCGAAAATCTCACATGCACTGACCGGGAATCGAGCCCGGACCGCCTTGGTGAGAGGCATACAGCTAGACCGCTGAGCCACCACGCCCCCTAGTAGCACACAACAGGCCGGATTTGGTGGTGGTCAATAAGGAAATGAAACAAACCACCTTGATGGATGCTGCGATCCATAAGAATCTTCAATCAAAGCACACAGAAAAGATCAGCAAATATAGTGAGTTGGTCTGTCCTATCAAAATGCATTGGCACGGGTGAAGATCATACTTATTACTGTCTCGAGTACGGGCGTGATCCCTAGTACCTTGCTCCAAGGTCTTAAAGAACTGGATCTGGATACTCAACTGTACAAACTAATGCAGAAGGCAGTACTTCTCTCAACAACCCGAATCTTCGTAAGTACATGGGTAGAGATTTCGACTTTCCAGCTTAGAAGTGGCTGTTTCAGTAACAATACTTTGGTTTCCTGAAGCCCGTAAGTTATAGTTATGTTGTGATGTACCAGAAATGTGTTATAATGAATAATAATAATGTGTATATAATAATAATAATAATAATAATAATAATAATAATTATTAAGTGAACGTACCTTTTAAATGCTGTGAATTTTTGAAACGCCATTGTTCCGGAATATCATCCTGCGCCCTTAAATGGCACGCAGAAAAAGCAAGTGCCATATCGCCCACACCAACTGCGTCACATAGTCGACTAAGATCTCTGAGATACAGGCTGCACAATTTTCTTATACGTGAGTTAATAAAACAGGCAGTAGGTCAAACACTGTTCACTTCTATTTACATTACTACGATAGCGCAAACTAAGTACCGTAGCTTAACAATTTGAAAGACGCTCATCAGAACTGAAAATACGAGTGCACGGATCGCATGTCGCACGCTATCAAGATGTCAGATAAGCACGACGGGAGCAGCACGAAGTAGTGTCGCTTTCGCCCAGGACCAGAAGCAAAGTCTGGACTTGTTGCATATGATGCAAAATTATATTTCGTGGAGAGCTGTAAGTGGTCGCTATTGATGTGAATACATTTCTAATTTTCGACACCGGCTAACCCGCATGTTCGAAAACTGAAGTTTCACAAAATAGGTATACCACACTGCAATATTAAAATTTGTCTTGTTTATTTCAACATCAGTTTTGCTCTTTCTACGAATTTTAGACTGCGCGATTTCTTTTTGTCCGTACAACCATCGTTCTAGAATATAGAGCAGGCGTTCTCAACCCGGTGCTCGCGAGCACCATTGTGCTCTTTAAATATGGTGCTCTCGTCATACGAGCCAAAAGTGCTCGCGAGCACAAGCTCCCGTGAGATCTATTCTTCAATTCGAATTCTGTCGCAAGAACCAGAATGATGGTATTTTTTTGAAGTATTAACAGTGATATAAGCCAATAATGGCTACACTGCGTCCTGCTGCACGGCTGAAAGCAACGGGAAACTACAGCCGTATGCTATTCCCGAGGATATGCACCTCTCTATGCATAATTACATGTGATGATGGCCTCCTCCCTTGTAAAATTTCAATCCGGACGTAAACTAGTCCCCCGTTCGGATCTCCGGGTGGGGACTACTCGAGAGGGGGTTAACATCACAGAAGTGACAAAGAGGAAATCTGACATTCTACGGATCGGAGCGTGGAATGTTAGAAGTCTGCTAGGAAGTGGAAGGTTAGAAAACTTAGAAAGGGAAATGGATAGGTTGAGGTTGGATTTGGTTGGGATTAGTGAAATGCGCTGGCAGGAAGAACAGGACTTTTGGTCAGGAGACTATAGGGTCATTAGCACTAAATCAAACAATGGCCAAGCAGGGGTTGGCCTCATATTGAGTAGGAAACTTGGACAGCGGGTGGAATATTATGAGCAATATAGTGAACGGATTATTGTAGCAAAAATCAATACAAAACCTACCTGCACTACAGTGGTACAAGTCTATATGCCTACCAGTCAAGCTGATGATGAGGATGTTGAAAAGGTCTACGAAGAAATAGACGAAATTCTGAGGTATATCAAGGGTGATGAAAATGTTATAGTAATGGGAGATTGGAATGCTGTGGTAGGAAAAGGGAGAGAAGGGAAGATAGTAGGAGATTTCGGATTAGGTGAAAGGAATGATCGAGGAAGCAGGCTGGTAGAATTCTGCACCGAGCATGAATTGGTCATAGCTAACACCTTATTCAATAACCACAATAGAAGAATATACACATGGATGAGACCAGGAGTTACAGGGCGTTACCAAATCGACTTCATTATGGTCAAGCAGAGGTTTCGAAACCAGATTTTGGATTGTAAAACATATCCAGGTGCTGACATAAACTCTGATCACAATCTGGTTGTAATGAAATGCAGATTAAAGTTGAAGAAACTGAAGAAAAGTCAAAAGCCAAAAAGGTGGGCAATAGACAGACTGAAAGAGAAGGATGTAAACGAAAGATTCAAGAAGAGTATAAAGGAAGGACTAATGAAAAACCCTAAACAAACTTCAATTGCAGACGAATGGGCACTTTTGAAGAATGAAATAACAAAATCCGCAGAAGAAAACATTGGTAGGAAAGAAAGAATAGGTAGAAAACCGTGGATCACTCAGGATATACTAGAATTGATGGATGAAAGGCGGAAACACAAGAATCTAAGAGATGAAAAGGGGAAAGCAGAATACAGACGTCTGAGAAATGAGGTTAACAAGAAGTGCAAGGAAGCGAAAGAAGAATGGTTGAAAGAGAAATGTGCAGGTATAGAAAATTGTCTGAAATTAGGAAAAGTAGACACAGCTTATCGAAGGATTAAGAATACTTTTGGGGAAAAGAAGACTAAGTGCTGTAATATTAAGGACACAAATGGAAAGCCTCTAACAGATAGGGAAGAAAAGGTTGAGAGATGGAAAGCTTACATAGAGAGTTTGTATAAGGGAAAGGAGATTGAGAATCATGTAATGGAAAGGGAGGAGGAAATTGATGAGGATGCGAAAGGAGATTTAATATTGAGATCAGAATTTGATAGAGCTTTGGAAGACTTAAGCAGGAACAAAGCACCAGGCATAGATGATATACCGATTGAGTTCCTACGCTGCATAGGAGATGAAGGTCTGATCAGGTTATTTCACTTAGTGTGTAGGATTTTTGAGACAGGTGAGGTACCCCCTGATTTCAAGAAGAATGTAATCATCCCTATACCAAAGAAAGTGGGAGCTGACAGATGTGAAGATTACCGTACAATCAGCTTGATTACTCATGCTTCAAAGATCCTGTCTAGAATAATTTTCAAGAGGATTGAAAGCCAGATAGAAACGGAGTTGGGTGAAGACCAGTTTGGTTTCAGGAGAAATGTAGGAACAAGGGAAGCTGTACTAAGTCTTAGGCTGATTTTAGAAGGTAGAATAAGGAAAGATAAGAGAACGTCCATGGCTTTTGTAGACTTAGAAAAGGCTTTTGATAACGTTGATTGGACTAAATTGTTTGACATTTTGAAATCAATTGGAATAAAGTACAGGGATAGGAGGGTGATATACAATCTGTACAGAAACCAGACAGCAGTCATTCGAGTTGAAGGACATGAGAGAGAAGCTGGTATTCAGAAAGGTGTAAGGCAAGGCTGCAACTTATCACCCATACTTTTCAATCTTTACATTGAACAAGCAATGAAGGAAATTAGAGAAAAAATTAAAGTGGGAGTGAAGATTCAAGGAGAAATAATTTCAACTCTGAGATTTGCTGATGACATCGTCATCTTGGCCGACAAGCCTGAGGATTTGAATGAGTTTTTGAATGGTATGGACTCCGTCTTACGGAAAGAATTCATGATGAAAATTAATAAATGTAAAACAAAAATATTGGAATGCAGCCGAAATAAATCAGAAACTTCTATGGAGATCAAATTGGCAGGTGAAAAGCTGAAGGAAGTAGGAGACTTCTGTTACTTAGGAAGCAGAATAACCAGTGATGGACGAAGCAAAGAGGATATTAAAAGTAGGTTGGCTCAGGCAAAGATAGCATTTCTACAAAAAAGGAATCTGCTGACATCGAATATAGATTTAGGTATTAGGAAGTCATTTTTGAAAGCCTTTGTCTGGAGCGTGGCGCTCTATGGAAGTGAAACTTGGACTATTGGTGCAGCAGAAAAGAGGAGAATTGAAGCATTTGAAATGTGGTGTTACAGGAGAATGATGAAGATCAGATGGGTAGATAGGGTTACAAACAAAGAGGTATTAAGACGAGTGGGAGAGGAGAGATGTTTCTGGCGACTGCTAATGAAGAGAAGAGATAGGTTGGTAGGACACATACTAAGACACCCAGGAATAGCAAGCTTAGTTATGGAAGGAAGGGTCGAGGACAAAAACTGTAGGGGTAGACCAAGGTTAGAATATGTTAAACAGATTGCCTCCGATGTAGGGTGTCGGAGCTATGTAGAGATGAAACGATTAGCTCAGGACAGGGAGGCATGGAGAGCTGCATCAAACCAGTCAAAAGACTGAAGACTCAAACAACAACAACAACAGTAACCTAAGGAATTATATTATTTGGTGAAATAGTATTAACATACAGTAAAAATAATTGGGCATCCCTGTTTCATGAGTAATACTAAAGATGCTGATTCGACTCGACTGGCCACACGTAAATGTATCTTATCTGCATGTGTCATGCAACCAGTTGCAGCATGCCAGGTGAGCGGTAAAGCCGTAGCTATTTTATTACTTCAGAGAGACAGACATATAGGCAAAGGAAAGAGAGGAGCACTTTTGTTGCATTATTATTATTATTATATTGGATTTAATGGTGCTCAGGTACTTCGTATAACGCCTGATAGAGCATAGCAGACGGCGCTAGTCCAACTGTTAGCAGTTTGCACGCTTTTCAGTTGACAACGGGGTAGTTTGGAGTGAAATTCAGTGTAGGTATCTACCATGGTTCAAATCATTGTTATAATTTTATAATACTAGGGCGGCTTCGGTGGCGTAGTTTGTAGCCTGCTGAACTACTGTACCCAAGATCGCGGGTTCAAACCCGGCCGAAGTCATCGGATTTTTTTAAGAGCGTTAAAATCCTTCAGTATGCTATCCTTCGGAGGGGAAGTAAAGCCGGCGGTCCCATGTCGTAGCCTATATTTATGGCATGTAAAAGATCCTTCCACTAACTAAACGTGTGTGAAGCTAACTTTCTAGGTTAGATTTCGTTGTAACGCTCTATCAAAGTTCCAACATTCACCACTAGGTGTCAGTGACATCTGGTAGCGAAAGTTGGAACTACTTGAAATTGAACGGAACTTGTAGCTCACCCCATGGGTGTCCGCTTCAAGCAGCTACATCCCCTGGCGAGCCGAACATGTCCTCGGACACTCCCGGCACTAAAAGTCATACGCTAAATAAATAATAAACTGTATTACTCTTACGATTCTGGATGATGAGGGGTGCCCAGCGACTTGAAATTAAATACAAGCCAAAAACAGGGAAAAACTACTCTACGTTCAGGATGGTCACTGTAAACCGTATGTTATGCACTGGGCAACGAAGATGGGTACACAATGACTGGAGGAAGGAGATCAGCAAGTCCCAACTAATTATACAATTATTGGCTCAGTCCTTAGCTGATCCAGACAACCCAGCCACATGTTGTTCTTTGCTTGTTCTGCTGAGGTCGGGGGACCCGAAATTTCTCGCCGGCAAGGCAGTTATGTATTCGGAAGGAAGCAACACACACACACACAAAACATCCCAGCAGGGCTACGTCAGTGGTTGCTGTGAAAGCTAACACTGGAATACTTCCAAGTCCATTCAGATGAGTCACCGTAAAGCTTTCTTAGGAAAATTTGGATTGTTGGTATTAATGGATAATACTCTTATATTGATAACCTTTTAGTCGGTCAACTCCAGGCGCGGATTCAAGGGGAGGGTCACGGGGGTCATGACCCCCCCCCCCAAACGGAGACCAAATTTTTTTGCAAACTCAAAAAAAAAACGAAAACACAATAACCAGACAAATAAAAACTTAACGGATTTTAACTGAAAAACAGATTTTTCCATTTTATTCAATACTGAAAATATCTTTATTGCAATTATTATGTTCTGTTACAACTGTACATATTTATAACTTCATACCTGTTATATAAAAACTATTATTTATATAACAAATCAATTCGTCTTTTTTGTTTAGTAAATCTTGTGATTACCGAATCGATGTTTATAGTGATGTCACGATGAATGTGCAGCAATGCAAGTCCGGTGAGCCTGTCTTCTGCCATGGTTACTCTTAGCCAAGTTTTGAGGCGACGGAGAGTTGAAAAACTTCTTTCTGCAGTGGCTACACTCACAGGAAGTGTGATGAGGATACGTAACAGTTTATTGATGGATGAATAAATATCCTCGTCACACTCATCACAAATGACAACAATCGAATCGGGGATCTTGCGCCGTTTTCAACAATGCACTCCCATTTTGCGACCCACAATTCGTACTCGGCAACAACTGTTGAAATGGGAAAATCCAAAAGCTTCTAGCCCGCTAATTGTTGTGCCGAGTACATATTGGTTTATAAAAAAAATACATTTTTTGTTTGTCATATATATATACTCGGATAGGAATTCGGGGCTTTTTTCGCACCAAAAATGTTTGCCGACGTCCAAACTGCAAGCTTGGTTGGCAATTTAAGCTGTGACTTTCTCCCTTTGTCGGTACCAACTCGACTTGCCGAAACTGTTACGTACCTTGATATTTTTCTCGAAGCTCGATGTAAAAGTCGAAAAAAACACGCCGTTGCAATTTGTACGAATATTTTTGGTGCACTAAACGCATCAAATTTCTATCCATGTAGCTTGCAAAAAAATTGGTCTGGTTTTGTACGTTTGGTTATTTTGCGATTTTTTTTTGCGTTTTTAGTGATACAGTTTTTCTTAACAATTTCTATTCTCTGACCCCCTCCAAAGCCAAACTCTAGATCCGCGCCTGGTCAACTCGTATTTGTCCAAGTATTATTCTATGTTCAAGGTCGCGGGTTCAAACCTGGCCGAAGTCGTCTGATATTTTAAGAGCGTTAAAAATCCCTCAGTATGCCTTCCTTCGGAGGGGAAGTAAAATCGGCGAACCCATGTCATAGATTTGTGGCATGTAAAAGAACCTAAACTAAATTTATAGGTTAGATTTGATTATCTATAAGCTCCAACGTTCGCCACCAGGTGCCGGTTGAGGTGGCATCTAGTAGCCAATTTCACAGCTAGGTGTCATTGACGCTAGCATTCAGTAGCAAAAGTAGGAACTACTTGAAATAGTTGTCTGCCGTCCTTACCTGAATTACAGATAACATACAGATTCTTCACACACCTGAAATATTTATTTTGTACACGGGGCTACATGACCACGTTGTCGCCTAAACTGAGGAACCAAGTGGGGAAATATTTGCATGTGATCAATTATTATGCACAGAATAAAAAGGGGAAGGATGACAGCTGTAAACATTGAAGAAGATTTGGACTTGCGGGGTGTGATCAATTGAAACACGTCCGAAACATGCTACGGGATGTGTTATTGCTTGAGGTTGGAAATACTCATTCGCAAGTGGAGTTGAGTATATGGCTCATGCACTGTGGTCGAATACTTGCGCTTTGCTTTGCTTTGTACTCAAGTACCATTACATCAAGATGTTTGGTGAAATTCAGAACCCGTCCGAGCCAGACCAACGAGCAGTCATCCAGCTTTTAACGGCAGAGAGAAGCAAGCCTATGAAATTTCATTGGAGAATGTTTGTATACGGCAGAATGTGCTTGTCCAAGAAAATCGTTACGGATTGGTCCTGAATTTTTGGCGATGGCCTTGATGAAACGGCGGATTTGCTGCGGCCTATGACATTCATCTGGTTGAGCCGTTGATGAAATTACTTAAGGGACAATGATTTCACTCCGACGTGGACAAGCAGGATGCAGGAGCAACCAAAATCATTCTTCGGCGGACGGCATTCACCCCCTACCCAAACAATGGGATGCCCGTCTCAACGTCATTGGTGACTTGTTTTGAACAAAATATAAGCAGCATTGTGTAAAATAAATCCTACTCTTTCGTACCGACTTTAATTTCGTACTATTCCGAATCTCAAACGGGTTTCATTTGAACAATCCTAATACCAACAAGTACACATGAAAACGTAAACACCTTTCTTCTGAAGTTTATTTTATGTTGTATATTGCTACCTTTTGTGGTTACTTTTGTATAGCAATACAGCTCTTTGTAATATTCTCGTGTTGTTAATTCATTTAGGGGCTTCGCCACATGGTGGTCATTTAGCCCCATGTACTAATACCGCTTGAGCAACTGTTGCAATGGTTAGCGGTTTGTCATTCCTTCAGAAGATTATCAGAACGAAGTTAGTTTTCTGATAATATCACACACGCTGTTAATTTAAGGGCCTTAAAATGTGGTTTCCGGAGACCCTTTATAGACTCCCGAATTTTGTGTCTCACATTGAGAAGCGCAACATATGCTTTGGTCGTCCTTCTAGGATAATTTTTATATTTCGCCCATTTTAGCATGTATTTTGAGAAGTTTTTCCCTATATCCACCTTTCTGCTGTATGAAAAGTACGGTGAAGAGTTTTATAAATGATTGGTGTATTGACTCTCAGGGATACCATACCTAATTTTACGATGCACCAAGCATCCGAACACGAGTTATAGGCGTGCATAAAGATCCAAAGAAAGACAGACAATTCTATCGTCTACAACATATCACCCAGATATCCAAATATGGGTATATCTACCACACAGTATCAAACAAAATCATCCTTACGATGAACCCGTATGTCGACAACAAAAAAAAGATTAGTTAACATGTGCTCTCAAACTAAATTCACCTAACGTGTACTTCCTGACTTGAAATAGAATTGAAAGCTCGTAGACGAAACACAATACACGTCACATAAAAACTGACACACTACGTTGTGTTAGATCCCCATACACAGGAAGACCCCTTTCATAAACTATAAAGGCTTGTGGTGCATGAAAATTCAGGTTCTTTAGCCTCAAATGGCCCAAATTCCTAAAAGCCGCAAAAAATGCGGATTCAATTCAGGAATTTTTGAAAATAATGTTGCTGTTTGGAGATATAATAGACCTTCTGTACTATATGTCGCACGTGAAAATTGCGTGAAAAAAATTCTAGGTTACCCCTTGACCCCCTTAATTGCATTGATGAATTATTCAGTCTAAGTTGGTTCCGTGATAACCTTATAGCCATTTGCAAACTTTTACAGAAATGTAATAAATGGAGTGACATTGCTTCTTACAGAAATAGATGGAAAGTTGGATGTCACCCCTTGAGATAATGTTGTCATGGTTACCGACTTGCATTCATTCATTAGTTTGTTAAATTAAATTAGTTTTCTGGGAATATCTCAGAAACTGTTGGTTTTAGAGCCTTATAATGTAGTTTTCGAGGACCCTTTAGGGCCCCCAAGTTTTGTTTCTGGCACCGAGGGGCTTTGGCTCGTCGTTGTACGCCATAATATAATACTACTACTACTACTAATAATAATATAATATAGGGATAGGAATATAATAGACCTGCCGCACCACACCCGCAGGTGTAAATCACGTGAAAAAATTCTAGAGTACCCCTTGACCCCCTTAAGCGTATAATACGTATTGATGAATTTTACAGCTTAATTTGGTTCCGTGATAACCTTCTAGCCGTTTGCAAACTTTCACACTAACGTAATTAATGGAATTGCATTGCGTCTTACAGCAATAGATGGAGCTTAGATTCTGTTGCCATGGTTACCGGCTTGCATTCTTTCATTAGTTTATTAAATGAAATTAGTTTTCTGGGAATATCTCAAAAAACGGTTGTTTTTAGGGCCTTACAATGTGGTTAGAGTCCCCGAGTTTTGTCTCTCACATTGAGGGGCTGAAAATGAGCCGTCTCGTCCTTCTACGCCTATTTCAGCATGTATTTTAAGGGAGTAGGCCCCCCTTTTATGAGAGGTACGGAGAAGAGTTACATCAATGATTAGTGTCGTGCCTCTGATGGATATATGTACCAAATTTTACGATGATATACCCAGCCATTCTCGAGTTATAAGGGAACAAAGTTGTCCACAGACAGACAGAGACAAAATTTATTTTCGCGCGCATCCATCATAAAACAGTTTGAAACGCGTAAATAATTCAAATTTCCGTAGAAATTCAGAAGAAACAGACAAACTTTCATTTATATATATATATATATACACTGCACCGCTCGGCGTTGACAGTGTTTTATAGGTTTTACTCGCTAACCGTTGGAGATACACGAAAAGTGATAAGGACCTTTCGGATAGAAAATACAATTTTAAAGCTCGTATGTGCTATCAAAAGTTTGCTATTTCTTAGCGTTCTCTTTTTATTTGAAATGGAAATATGAAATTTTGAAACCAAAGGGTATAGTGACGTCACTAAAATGGTCGCCATTTTTAAATAGTGCAAAATATCGAAATCAAAAGTAGCCTATGTGTAAACCTGGTAAATCAGCTACATCCATGCAAAATTTCATTTCAATCGGACCAGTGGTTCTTGCGTGATTGAGTAACAGACAGGACGACAGACAGACACACACCATCTCATTTTTATATATTAGTATGATATATAGGATTTGTCTGATAACCTGTGTTATTGTGGTATCTAATAGTGTGTGTACATTTGTAATTAAGACTAGGATTGGGATGGAGGCCATAAATTAGGAACCATCGAGGCATTTGCCTACAGTAGAAATGACAAACAACTTCTAGGATTGCCGTAATGGGATTCGAACCCGCCTCTTCTCAGTTCTGTCTCACGAGACTGCGTGTATCCGAATCCAGCCCTCAGACCAGAATTAAATTTCTTGGCAGAGCCGGTAGTCGAACCCGAATCTCCAGCGCGATACCAAGAATGCTTTATGTACTAAGTATTATAACAGTTTGGAGGTGACGGGCATTGTGCTCTAATCGGAGATAAATAAAGTGACTAAAAGAGGCAAGCATAAACGTTTGATTCTTCAATCTGTACATTATTTCTTTGTCGTTTGGGGGGGAGTGACAGAATGATTTGGTTAATGTGCACTGACTCTCCAGACGGACTGTACATGAGGTAGACAGAGTGGAATTCCTGACTCACAAGTCAGTGCTGTAATAGCGAGAAGCCAGTCGTCCTGTGCGCAGATAGTACATGCTAGAGCAAGTGAGAGAGCGAAAAGAAAAGCAATCACAAAACCAATTTGGAAACTCACTGACCACTGCGATTGGATTTTTAGGACACAAAATAAAATAATAATAATTACTTGGGCATCCATGTAAGGAATGATTTGAAATGTAGTACCCATGCAATCACTTCATTTTGTTATGAGAGTATTAAAAGACAGTATTAAAAGACAGGAGTTCCACCGCAAAAGAAATAGGTTATTTGACCCTGGTGAGGCCAAATCTTGGAATACGGCTGAGCGGTTTGGGACCCACATCAAGTAGGACTCATCAATGAGCTGGAGATGGTACAAAGGAAGGCTGCTAGGTTTGTGCTCAACGATTTTAATCCTAAAAGTAGTGTAACTAAAATGATAGAAAAACTAGGGTGGGAATCTCTGGAAGATAAAAGGACGAAATCCAGACTATATACGCTATGTATAGTCCCAAGCATGGGGAGAACTAAGGAAACGTCTAGGAAATCCCACCTACCTGAGCAGGGCAGAACATCCTAATAAAGTTAAGGGCCGACCGCAGCGTACAAATTATGGGAAATATTCGTTCATTAATCGTGGTATTGATAGTTGGAACTCATTACCTGCCAAACATATTGATGTGTTTAAGAGATGACTAAAATAAAAGTTTGGTGCTTTTCAATAGGTCAACACGAATGTAGTGTATTTATTAATCTCATGCAACACTGAAAAATGGCTTCAAACCTCACAAAGATGACTAAAATGCTGTGTAAATACCCCGATGTAATTACAATAGTTTCCAATCGCGACTTGAGTACCGTACATTGTGTTGATAGTAATGTTGGTAACTTTTTGTAGCCTAAGTGTACACCCCCATTTGCAAATAACGTAAATGAATGAATGAAATGATATATAGCAATTTCCATGTGAGTTATTTGAATAAATATAGACAGTAAATGAAATTTGAGTTTTGACTGTGTAAGTTCATTAGAATTCAAGATTATAAAAAGTCTTTGTCATCTCATGACAATACATTCACATTCAACCTGACCACGTTCCCTCTGCTAAATTCTCGCTTTCGATTCGGAGTTTATTTACTCAGGTTCGAACAATAAAATATTTCGTAGAGTAAGATACACAAGTAAGAGTAGCCTACATTTTTACCCGCACGAAGGACGAGTAACCAGCTATAACTAATACTACACATAATACACATTTTCTTAGCCCTATAGAAATTAGCAATGAGTGAAAAAATAACCTAACGATTTTTCCAATCGGCAAATTCTAAATTCTATTCTGTAACTGAACAGCGTAAGCCATTTCAAAACTGGTAGGAGCATTGGATGGTTGTGATCTGGTTAGTGGAGTTGCAGATATTATACTCCGGATTATTGTTGTTATTGCTTATTTCAGGGGCTGCGACATCGCGGTTATATAGCCCCAAGTATTTTTGGATTGTGTGTGTGGGCGGAGGGGAAATTTGTGTGATAACCCGTGTTATTGAGATGGCTGCACGAGTGTGTGTGTATTTGTAAATTGGGGACAGGATTGGGAAGGAGGCGGCCGTGGCCTTAAGTTGGGAACCATCCTAGCATTTGTCTGGATTAGAAGTGGGGAAACCATGGAAAACCACTTCCAAGATATCTGAGGTGGGAATCGAGCCCTCCTCTCCTCAGTTTTGCCTCACGAGGCTGAGTTTTCCCCGTGTAGCCCTCACACCAGAATTAATATTTCTTGGTACAGCCGGCGGAATGGAATCCGGACCGACAGCCAAGAACGCTACACCACGAGATGGTCTCTAGAGTTATTAATTGCGTGGTGTTCTGTTGTTGATTCTTTCAGGGGTTTTGCAACATCGTGGTCATGCAGCCCCGTGTACTTGGTTGTGTGTATTTATTTATTTATTTTTGCGTATGGTTTTTAGTGACGGGAGTGTCCGAGGACATGTTCAGCTCCCCAGAGACTGTAGCTACTTCAAGCGGACAGCCATGGGGTGAGCTACAGGTTCCGTTCAATTTCAAGTAGTTCCAACTTTGATAACCGGTGTCACTGTGATATCTGTACTAGTGTGTATATTTTGTAATTTAGGTTGGATATGGGTAGGAGGCGGACCTGGCCTTAAGTTAGGTACCATCCCGGCATTTGCCTGGAGAAGTGGAAAACTACGGAAAACCACTTCCAGGATGGCTGAGGTAGGAATCTAACACGCCTCTTCTCACGAGGCTGAGTGTACGGGGTTTATTTACTCAGGTTAGAACAATAAAAGTGTTGAGAGTGTAAGATACGCACAAGTACACTTTTACCCGTGCGAAGTACGAGTAACCGGCTAATATAATGTAAAACGTACTACTCAGTGGTACTCTTCCGTTAAGCGTATGAATGCCTTAAAACTCTTCACACAACACAAATTTAGAATAGCCAACTGACCCAGATGCAAAGCTCGTGTCAGAATGATTCAGAACATAAAGAGCGGACTGTACCGATATCTAGAGACTGCGTCATACGGTTAACAACTCGTAGCTCATTTGGCATACCTACCGTCAGCAAAGATTTCTCAGACATATATTAAATGGTCGTTTATATTTACTGCACATGCCCCGTGTACGTGCGTGTGTGTAATATCTAATAACCTGCATTATTACAGTGTCTGTAAGCAACTACTGAGTACTTTTAATTGCAGCTGGTTGGTTGGTTCCTTAGTTTAGGGGCTGCGACAACGCGGTCTTGTAGCCCCGTGTACTTTGGGTGTGTGAAGAATCTGTCTGATAACCAGTGTTAATTGTGATGACTGTATTAGTGTGTGTATCTGTTTTTTTTAAATTCAAGTAGGGACTGCAACATTGAATTTTTCAAATAGTTCCTACTTTTGCCGCCAAACGCCACCGTCAACGACTACTAGGCCTAGTTCAGAACTAGCTACTAGACGCCACCGCAGTCGGCTCTTGGCAACGAACGTAGCAACCTGAGCGTTGTTTACATTCTTAACCTATACAATTTAGTTTCACACAGGTGTAATTAGTGGAAAGATCTTTAACATGCCATAGATCTATGACATGGGACCGCCGGCTTTACTTCCCCTCCGAAGGAAGGCATACTGAGGGATTTTTAACGCTCTTAAAAAATCCGACGACTTCGGCCGGGTTTGAACCCGCGATCTTGGGCATAGAAGCTCAGCATGCTACCAACTACGCCACCGAAGCCGCTAAAATTGCAGTTGGAATAAGGTATAAGGCGGTCGTAGCTATACGTTAGGAAGCATCTCGCTATTTCCTTGGAATGAAAGTGAGAAACTACGGAAAACCAGGATATCGAACCTGCACTTCTCATTTGTCCTCTCGAAACCGAGTGAACCTCGTTCTAGCCCTCAAACCAGAATACATTTTCTTTACAGAGCTGGGAATAGAACCCATGTCATTTGGACTTGGGTCGCAAACCGTAGGCTACCCCTTAACCACAGAGGGCAAAGGGCGAAACATAGAGGTTATCTCAATAAACACACCCTTATGCTACTGAAGGAAATCGGAATAAAATCACTTACCACATAAGTGGCACCACTACTCTCCGCAAGAAACAATAAGTCCCGGGTTCGAGTTCCGACAGTGTCAAACTTATTCAGCTCTATTCCATTTAGAACAAGCAAGTTATCTCGCAATGATCAGCAGCTTACCTCTGTGTACGCACTCTTTGAGTTAGATTCCAAGAATAAAAACTATCACAGAATAGGCCTATGACCTACCGATGCAGTGGCTAAGCTGCTTGCCTGCCACTAAGGTGGACCGGGTTCGATTCCCGGCCAATGAATGTGAGATTTTCGAAGTGAAATATCACGTCCTGTGTAAAAATTGAGGTCCCGTGGCTCATGATCGCGAGATTAACGGTCACGTATAACTACAAGCTTCCTTCCTTTTATTTTACGGATTGGCTGCGTGGCTCACAAGGGGAGGATACGATGCATGGGTCACCGGTTCGAACCATCTTTAGTACACGTGTAGGGCATTACCAGGCGTATATCAGGTGCAAGTAGTAAGGTGCGTTTTTCAGCCCGTTTCCGAGAAATTAATCAATTGCAATTACAGTGCGGCGTTCATGTGCGTTGTACGCTAGCAGTAAGAGCCCTGCTTCGTAAGCGCGGGATCGCAGAAACGAATCCCACCGGTGAGCTTTTGCAGCGTGTTGTGTTTTTTTTTTTTTTTTTTTTTTTTTAACATTGGCAATTCGTACAACTGTAGGTATCGTAGATAATGTTTATTTTTCAGTCAATTGTGATAACGTGTTACGTGGGCGGAAAATGAGATTCTGAAATCATCGTATGGGGGTGAACGTTTGTGACATTATATAATGTACAGTATCGGCATTGCAAATACATTAGTATTAAAAACTGTCAGGTGTATTCTATTATATGTATATATTTATACATTGAAGGCCCAGTCTGTTGCGTTCATTGCACGTCTGTGAACCATCAGACCACCCCGTATCCCGCAAGCAGTGACCCATGTTATGAATAATGGTTGGAAATTGCCAATGGTTACAAAAAAAATACAACACACTGCAAAAGCTCGATCCAGCGCTTAGGGAGCAGGGCTCTTACCGCTGCACCACGCAATCGTATTCTTGCTGGCGTACAACGCACATGGACGCCGCACTGTAATTGCAATTAATTAATTTCTCGGAAACGGCTGAGAAGCGCACCGTACTACTTGCACCTGGTATACACCTGGTCATGGCCTACACGTGTACTAAAGATGGTTCGAATCGGTGACCCATGCATTGTATCCTCCCCTTGTCAGCGGTAACGTTCTCGCTTGCTGAACCCAAGATAGCGGGATAGAATCTCGGCGCAGTCAGTTGGCATTTGAGGGTGCGCAAATGTGAGGAAGCCGTGTCGGTAGATTTATTGGCACGATAATGATCCCTTTCGGGGCAAAATTCCGGCACCCCGACGTCTCTAAAAGCCGCAATAGTTAAAAGGGACGTAAAACCCATAACATTATTATTTTATTTTACGACCTACCGAATGAAATAAAAATCCATCAGCATCCACAGTATTTTCAACTGTTCAACATGTGGCAGAGAAGCAAGTAAACCATGTTAGAAATAATATACGATGCTTGGAAAAATTCACAAAATGATTCACGTCCATTACAAACAAGAATGCACAAGCAAGTTAGACAAGGTTGTCAAAGCACTACTCAGAACACACAATTTTTCTCAATGAAGTTCTTTCCTACTAGTTTTATTTAGGAAACTGGACATCATGGTCGTACGCGGTTATTGATTCATTTACGGGCTTTGCGACATAGCGGTCACGTAGTCCCGTGTACTTGGGCGTATTTATAATTCACAATTGAGGCTAGGATTTGGATAAGACGCGGCCGTGGCCTTAATTAAGGTGCCATCCCAGCATTCGCCTGGAGCAGAAGTGGGTGGAATGTAGGGGGAAACAGTATGTAAAACCACTTCTAGGGTGGCTAAGGTAGGAATCGAATCCACTTCTCAGTTCTGGCTCATGAGGCTGAGTGAACCCCGTTCCAGCCCTCAAATCAGATTGAAATTTGTTTGAGTTGGGAATCGAACCCGAACATAAGGGTACACTCTCGAGAATGCTTGCCTACACATCACGAGATGATCTCGTTCGAAACTTTTCAATCGTAGCCACCAGTAAAATAACCCAATTTAAGACTACTACTGTTCTATTATAACGAAGACCTAGTAACCCCGTGAAATATCGATTGACGGGCAAAACTGCATGCAGGTGACTGAATTTAATTTAAATAAATTACAATCAAATGTAGGACTGACTATACATGAGATAAGACTATATGTTTGTTAAGCTACGCCGTATACCTTATATTTTATATTAGTCCTTCGCAAAAGACTGCCGGCCGGCGGGCCACATCCAGCCCGCGTAGTACTTTTATGGCTCGATATACATTGGCACGCTAAAAAGGTAATTTGGAGTTGACACAAAATGATGGTTGGTTCTTAAGTTTAGGGGCTGCGACAACGCGGTCATGTAGGCCCGTGTACTTTGGGTGTGTGTAGAATCTGTCTGATAACCGGTGTTAATTGTGATGACTGTATTAGTGTGTTATATCTGTTTTTTAATTTAAGTACTGCAACTTAGAATTTTTCAAATAGTTCCTACTTTTGCAGCCAAGCGCCACCGTCAACGACTACTAGGCCAAGTTCAGAACTTAGCTACTAGACACCACAGCAGTCGGCTCTTGGCAACGAACGTAGAAACCAAGGAGCATTGTTTACATTCTTAACCTATCCAATTTAGCTTCACACAGGTGCAATTAGTGGAAGGTTCTTTAACATGCCATAAATCTATGACATGGGACCGACGGCTTTACTTCCCCTCCGAAGGAAGACATACTGAGGGATTTTTAACGCTCTTAAAAAATCCGCCGGCTTCGGCCGGCTTTGAACCCGCTATCTTGGGCATAGAAGCTCAGCATGCTACCGACTACGCCACCGAAGCCGCCCTGACACAAAATGAAATAAATAGATAATGGAAGGCAAGGTCTGAAAGCATAGCCTTTCTCACTCCAGTTATGTAACATTTTGAAAAGTATACAGTTCATTTAAAAAAAAAAGTATTCATACACCATGTTTTTGAATGTTGGTTTAATATATGGCCGGAGAACGTCATGATTGCATTATGTAGAACGAAAAAGTACCAATTATTCATTACCGAAAAACAAAAATATTTCAAACAATACGTATTACAATATGAAACAAAAAACATTCTTGGGGTACCAAAGAAGTATTCATACACACCACAAATGAGACTTTCTACGCGGGTTCAAACCCGGCCGAAGCCGTCGGATTTTTTAAGAGCGTTAAAAATCCCTCAGTATGCCTTCCTTCGGAGGGGAAGTAAAGCCGGCGGTCCCATGTCATATATTTATGGCATGTTAAAGATCCTTCCACTAATTGCACCTGTGTGAAGCTAAATTGGATAGGTTATGAATGTAAACAACGCTCTTAGGTTTCTATGTTCGTTGCCAAGAGCCGACTGCGGCGGCATCTAGTAGCTCAGTCCTGAACTTGGCCTAGTAGTCGTTGACGGTGGCGATTGGCGGCAAAAGTAGGAACTATTTGAAAAATTCTTAGTTGCAGTACTTAAATTAACAAACAGATAACACACACTAATACAGTCATCACAATTAACACCGGTTATCAGACAGATTCTACACACACCCAAAGTACACGGGGCTACATGACCGCGTTGTCGCAGCCCCTAAACTTAAGAACCAACCAACCAACCAGACTTTCTACAGTATACAAACGCAATTAATATTTGGCATGCCAACCTTTTGCATTTGTAATGACCTGAAACTTCCTTGGCATGGATTTAACAAGCTTGTTCCTGAAGTCTGGTGTAATTTCAGACCAATATTTTCACAAATTGTCTATTAGTTGCGTTTTGGAGGAGCCCTTTAATTTTCGTTTTTTTTTTTTTTTTTTTATGGGCCCATACATTTTCAATGGAGTTAACGTCCGGAGATAGCGCGGTGGCGTGAAAAATAGTTTTCGGGCGTTGTACAACAGCCACTCTCGCATTATTCTGTTCATTTGGATTTATTGTCCCACATTACCGACCGCGGTGGCCGAGAGCGCTAACGCGCTACCTCGTGCCTCGCTGGCATCGGGAGAGCGAGGGTTTGAATCCTACATCGGTCGTCCTGAAAATGGTTTTGGTGGTTTCCCATTTTCACCACCCGGCAAATGCCAGGACGGTTCCTTTCAATAAGTCCACGGCCGATTTCCTTCCAAAATCCCTTCCCTGACCCGTCCTGCAAGGAAAAGTACATGGTCATTGGCTGCATTAATAAAATTAATGTCCCATATTAGGCTATCTCCAATTTTTCACAATGTCCCGAGTGCTACAACGAACACAATTTTAGACAGTATCGTTGCGAAGTGGCTAGTATTCTTGGCTGTCGCCTCGGAGGTCCGGGAAATTTAATTCTGGTCTGAGGATTGGAAGCGCTGGCCGAGAAAGACCCTATAGCACTTCCCCTTTAAGAGGCTCGCCGACTTCCCTAGAGTCCACTCTGCCTCGTGAAGAAAACTCGGTGTGTGTGGATTCGACTCCCACATCAGTCATCACAGAACTAATTTTCCGTCGTTTTTCACTTCTACCCCAGGCAAATGATGGGATGGTACGTAACACTACGCCACGACCGCCTCCTCCCCAATCCTAGCCTTATTACAAGCACACACACTAACGCAGACACCACAATAACACAAGTTATCAGACAAACTATGTTCCAGTATATTAGATATATAGGCTACAACATGCAAAATACATGGCCAATTTCAACCTATTCAAAAGCGGCTTCGGTGGCGTAGTTGGTAGCATGCTGAGCTTCTATGCCCAAGATCGCGGGTTCAAACCCGGTCGAAGTCGTCGGATTTTTTAAGAACGTTAAAAATCCCTCGTCTCCCACAAATCCAACCCCTCGTCCTCGTCGTGGGAGATGGGCAACGTAATTAAGTAGGGGATTGCCTGTAGGGGTGAAGTACAGTGGGGACTTGGTGTGCCTCAAGACAGCTACGGTAGCTGTGAAGGCCCTACAGGAACCCTGAAGAAATTACGGCTAAAACGGGGCTCTGGTGAAACAACTGCTGCCTTGTAGTTTGGAGTTGGTTCTTCAAAGGCTAAGGGAAGAAACCCTGACAGAAAATCAGCCTGGTGCCTCAGGCTTAAGGTGGCAGCCCCTCCAAGGCACTCGGAGGCAGTGGGTTAATCACTCGCTCCTCTTAAATAAACTGATTACGGAAACTGAAGCGAAATTACAAAACCGGACGGATAACCTGATGACTTTTGGCATGAAGAGGACTACGAAAATCGGTTTCTGGAATGTGAGGACCTTGATGGAGAAAACCAGACTGAAACAAGTGACACGGGAGATGAAGAACTATGGGCTGGATATCCTAGGATTGAGTGAAGTGAGGTGGCCAGGATTTGGTGAAATACAGATGGAATTACATTTTTCTATTCTGGGGGCGATGAAGAAGAACACAGGGATGGAGTGGGGTTGCTGCTCAACAGAAATGCAAAGAGAAGCCTTATGGAGTGGAAGCCAATTTCTAGAAGGCTCATGTTTGCTAGGTTCAAGATAAAGATCAGGAATGTGATCATCATCCAATGCTATGCGCCTACAGAACAGTCGGAGCCAGAGAAGAAGGAAGAATTCTACCAAATGCTGAGAGATGTCACAAGACAAACAAGTAAGAAGGACATTCTCATTGTTATGGGAGACCTCAACGCGAAGGTGGGCTCAAACAATGAGGGGTTGGAGCAGATCATGGGTAAACATGGCCTTGGTGAGATGAATGACAATGGGGAGAAATTTACGGAATATTGCGCCAGTCAGGATTTGGTGATGGGTGGCACGGTATTTCCTCATAGGCGGTGCCACAAGGTCACCTGGGTGTCTCCTGATCAAGTCACAGAAAATCAAATTGATCATATCGCGGTGAGAAGGAGGTTCAGAAGAAGCTTGGAAGATGTTAGGAACAAGAGAGGAGCGGACGTTGGTAGTGACCATCATCTTGTGGTTGCCAACTTCCGCATGAAGATCGTCGCAGTCCGCCGAAAGTTTAACACTCGGCACAACAAGTTTGATGTGGGCAAGCTTAAGAACCAGCAGAGATTGGACCAATTTAAACTGGAGCTCAGAAATAAATTCCAGGTGTTGGACTCCGAGACAGAGAAGGATGTGGAGACTGTGTGGAGCGAGGTAAAGAATATCTTCGTGGAAACCAGCGAGATGCAGCTCGGGTACAAGAACTACCTGCGGAAAGAATGGATATCCGATCAGACCTGGGACAAGATAAATTATAGGAAGGAGATTAAGGCCAAGCTCAACACCTGCAAGACTAGGCAGCAGAAGGCTCTCACACAAGCAAAGTATTCAACAGCAAACAGGGAGGTAAAGAGGAGTGTACGGAAGGATCATAGGAGTTGGACTGATGAGCAGGCAGAGAAAGCAGAAGAAGCGGCAAGAAGGGGGGACGTTAAGGAGCTCTATGGCATCACAAAGATGCTTTAGAAGAAAGGTTTTAATAAAACTAGGCCTGTGAAGAGCAAGACGGGCGAGATCCTCACGACGTGTGAACAGCAGCTGACAAGATGGAGAGAACACTTTGCGGAGGTTCTTAATAGAGATAGAGGACCAGAAAGTAAGCAGTGAGGAGAAGATGAAGAGGAAGCAGAAAGTGACCCAAGCATCAGCCTCGACTCCCCAACTCGGGGCGAAATACGGACAGCGTTGAAGCAGATGAAATGCGGGAAGGCACCAGGTCTGGATAATATCCCAGCGGAAGTACTGAAAGCAGACCTGGATATTACGATCGATCTGCTGCACCCGCTGTTGGAGAAGATCTGGAAGGAGGAGAAAATACCAACCGACTGGAAGAAGGGGTTGATAGTCAAGTTGCCGAAGAAAGGGGACACCACAAACTGTAACAACTGGAGGGGTATCACCTTGCTGCCCATTCCAAGCAAAGTGCTGGCGAGAGTCATCCTGAATCGTATAAAAGACTGCGTAGAAAAAAGGCTTCGGAAGGAACAGGCTGGATTTCGACAACATCGCAGCTGTGTGGATCTCATCAACACCCTCCGAATCATCCTGGAGCAGAGTGTGGAGTGGCGGAATACCCTTTACCTCACATTTGTTGACTTCGAGAAAGCCTTCGACTCCGTAAATCAAAGAATCATGTGGAAGACCCTCGAGGAATATAAAATTCCAACAAAGATCATCAGAATCATGGAAGAGATGTACGAAGGGTATGAGTGCCAGGTTCTTCACGAAGGCAAATTAACAGAAAAGATAAAGGTCAGTTCCGGAGTGAGACAGGGGTGTGTCCTTTCCCCCACTCTGTTCCTGTTGGTCCTGGATAGTGTGATGAAGAAGGTAATGGGAGGACGGAAGAGGGGTATTCAATGGGGTATAAATGACAGGCTTGAAGATCTGGATTTCGCAGACGACATTTGTTTTATGGCACAAGGGTACCGAGACATAGAAGATAAGCTGGGGAGGTTGCAGAGAGAAGCAGAACGTGCAGGACTGATGATCAACACCAACAAGACCAAAGAGATGAGGATAAATTCTGACATCACGACTAGTTTGACAGTCAACGGAAAGGACATTGAGCGAGTTGAGTCCTTCCTCTACCTTGGAAGTATAGTCACAAATGATGGGGGAGCAGAGGAAGATGTTCGAAGCCGTATCAGGAAGGCAAATGGTGCCTTTGTCCAGCTCTACCCCATCTGGAGAAATAGAAACATTTCCAGGAAGACCAAGCTCCGCCTTTTCAATAGCAACGTAAAGTCGATTCTTCTCTACGGCTGTGAAACATGGAAAGTCACAAAACCGATCAACAACCAGCTACAGGTGTTCATTAACAGATGTCTGCGTCGCATCATGAATGTGAGGTGGCCGGACATAATCTCAAATGAAGATCTTGGGACCATCACCAATCAACAACCGATTAGCATCCAGATCAAGGAGAGGAAATGGCGCTGGATTGGTCACACACTAAGGAAGCCGGACGGAGCTATTGAGAGGGCGGCGCTAGACTGGAATCCTCAAGGCGCCAGGAAGCGAGGTCGACCTAAGAAGACCTGGAAGAGGACGATCGAAAATGAAATTACAGAGGTGGACAAGAACTGGAGACAAGTGAAGAGAATGGCCAGGAACCGTACTGCGTGGAGAAATTTCGCCAAGGCCCTATGCTCCGGAACGAGCGGCAGGAATTAAGTAAGTTAAGTAAAAATCCCTCAGTATGTCTTCCTTCGGAGGGGAGTAAAGCCGGCGGTCCCATGTCATAGATTTATGGCATGTTAAAGAACCTTCCACTAATTACACCTGTGTGAAGCTAAATTAATATAGGTTAAACATATGACTAACGTTCTTAGGTTCCTATGTTCGTCGTCAAGAGCCGACTGCGGTGGCATCTGGTAACTAATTTCTGAAATAGTCGTTGACGGTGGCGTTTGGCGGCAAAAGTAGGAACTACTTGAAAATTGATCGTCTGCAATCCTTACTTGAATTAAAACAGATACACACACTAATACAGTCATCACAATTAACACCGGTTATCAGACAGATTCTACACACACCCAAAGTACACGGGGCTACATGACCGAGTTGTCGCAGCCCCTAAACTGAGGAACCAAACAACCAACCAACCTATTCAAGCCGATTACTTTAAAATGCTGAACAAGTTCCGACGACGGAGATGAGTATAATCACATTTTCTGAAGACCATAGTGCTACTACTACTACTACAACCGCTTGGAAAAGAGATTCAACATAATCAAAAAGATCCCATCCTCTCTCACCAGAAAATTTAATTCACACCTCGGTGGGCAAACATGATTTAAAACCTGACGAGAATGTCTTTTTATTTGACATATTGGAATGCACTAGCCCTCGTTTCGCAACCCATCTAAGAACTAAAAATTGTCGTTTATTTAGCTCACTTTAAGCATCGAGTAGTAACTTAGTAGCATTGAGTTGGGAAATTGTGTTCAAAAGATTCGTGTAATTTTGAATAAAAACAATGTGTCTCCTACTGTGGTTTCTTAAATAATGTACGAACAAAGACCCAGAATTTGGAAGGAGACCGCCGCGCCGCCGTAGCCTCTATTACGTACCATACCACATCAAGCATGGGCAAGGCGAGATTCACACATTCTTCTTCTAAGTTGTCTTCGTTAGGCTGAATGCAGACCGTTCCAATCCACAGACAGATTCGGGAATCAAACACGACAATCGTAATTCGCATCGCAGACCACAGCGACAGCTGAAGTTTAAAGATTGGTAGAACAGGCTACCAATAGAAGTGTATTTTTAATTGTGTGCCACGCACATATCTTCAAGCTTGGGTTTCTCTTAGACGATTTTATTGTCAAATTTCTTTTATTTAAGAAGACTGCACAACTAAAACAACTAAATCAGTGCGGGGAATTTGAGCTTTCTCCTTTAAACTGGTAGAACTTTGAGAAATTAATTCATTAAGGACGCGCGAGGTATTACGAGAATAAAAAGAAATACATAGACAAAAGAAATGTGAAAACGAAGCTTAGCCAATATGAAACATTTGGAAATATTCGACCCGTTTCTTTGGTTACCTTCTTAATTACTGCAACGTCATAATATTTCTAGATTGATGGTGATTGTAGTTGTTTTAAAGGGTGTAAGGTCTAGCTTACCGGCCCAGTGTTTTTAACCGAAACACTTTCACGAATGACGTGTTTCTCTTATTTTGCCGATCAGTGTATATTATCTACAATGAGCAGATTTAATATATCACAGTCAAATGAAACATGTCACAGATGTAAACAGTTCGAACACTCGCGGCAGTTTGACATACATAAATTTAAAAAAGAACTAGTAATTTTAGTCGCCACACATGTAAGTTACTACAGTTTTGTGAAACACAAGACCGGAATTGCCCAGTTGTCAGTTTTACTTTCCATATTGTACTTCCATTTGTCCCTTTGGACCCGCTTATGAATAGGTAATGAAAGATTTTTGAAGCCGTCGCAAACATATTTAACACAATGAGAATCTTTCTCTGGATAAATGCACATTTGACGATCTTACCGTTTGGAGATAGGGACGCAACACTGTCACCAGACTGGCGGCCGAGTTCCTACTCACTGGCGCGCCTGAGGGGAGTGGAGGAATACAACAGGACCTCTCTGCGCAGCCACCGAAAAGGGGAGGGTAACTTTAAAATAGCACTCTCAATAAAAACCATCTCACACTACAGCGAGGTGATTAACTTATTTTTATAAATATTTATGAACTGAACCGTGAGTTCAACAGGTTGGCCAGTGGCATACGAGCCACCCTCGCAGTACGGCGAGGCCCCAGCCCTACAAGGCTGTCCAACTGAAAGTTTACCATTCAATGTACTGTTAATAAGGGAACACAGAAGAATTGCCTCAATATATTACGTTCCATGAGAGTCATATACCCAGTAAAAGACGGAAGGACGAGCCTAAAATTAATGGAATCTACCCAGCTCGTAGAGAGCCATCACAGGCCCTAGGTCGAGGGTTTCCGGGCCCCTTCATTTTTTCAATCTGTAATATTAATTTGGAAGTATTAAGCTTGTATTTATTTAACCCATAAATTACTCCGTGGAATTTAGCATGTCCATGTAGAATATCAATTCACTTGGTTTTCAGTTCTTCGGCCACTCAATTCTTTTTGTCCCTTTATTACTAGATGTTATTCTTCATGATTTTGATCACTGTGCATTTAAAATTCCATTTCCGTTGTATCTTACCGTGTACGGGCTCCACAAGAATAAACCGTACTGCTTTCGGAGATGAAGTATATAATGGAATTTTTGAGAGTTTGAATTAGAAACTTACCGCCTTATAAATGTATCTTCAACTTCCGTATGATATAAATTAAGTGAACAACCCTGACAACTTTACTATTCCACCGGCTGAGAAGCGAAATACACAATGGATATTTATAAAATCCGTTCTAGTTCTTGTAATGTTTTGGGTACTGTTCATGGTTGCAACATTGAATATAGTCTTATGAAAAGATGTCAAAATGGTTCAGAAATAAATTTGAGCCAAGTTACCTGTAAACCATCATGGGCCCAGGGGCTACAGAACCGCTTGCCCCTTCCTCTTGTCGGGCCTGAATCTACCCCGTATTAGGCCTATTCCACTTCAACGGGTCAGAGATGAGGTGGGGAAAATTTCTGTTTGGTTTTATGACCGGATGTCTTTCCTGAAGAGAGTAGTTAATGAGAGATCAAATGAATGAAGGTGAATCCAAGGAACTGGAAGGAAGAGGCCGTGGCCTATTAGAAGGTACAGTCCTCCAATTATGTCTCAGTCAGTGGCGACCGTTGCACTTCTAAGAATTCGAGCCGTCAATTCCTCTACTCCTATCCACGTAACATTACCCCACATTGTGGGGGTCGGGAGTTCTGAGGGCCGACTTAGCTTAATGCACTCGGCACACTCATTAGTGCTTCCCACACTATTGCCAGTGTGGGTAGTTCTGCCGATTTGAGAAATGTGTTTGCTAAGGCTAGTACAGTCGATATACCTTTCCTGGAAGTGTCGACGTAGCTCACTGACACGGTTCTAACGCGGGCACTGTACCGTCCCGGTTTTTGCTTGGAATTGAACATGGGAAACCACGGAAAGGACGAAGGTGAAAGAAACTGGGCAAGAAATTGGAAGGAAGAGGCCGTGACCTATTAGAAGGTACAGTCCTCGCATTATATGTAAAAAAAAAAAAAGAATGCCATGGTAACCTACAGAAGATCTGTCAGCGAATTTTCAGAAATGCAACGGAAGATAATATGATAGTCCGAATGCCGTATTCATTAGCGGTAACACTGTCTCTGTTGCTAGGGTACAAGATGTCCTGCTTGTACTCTAGTCATACTCTACTCTGAACTGTTGCGAATAATATTTGAATATAACAGATTGGTCCACTCGAGTCGAGTTCAGAGGTTAGGGAAGTCCAGAGCCAAGCCTGGATCTATGGGGCGCGGTGGAATTCCTTTCTTCTTAATTCATACGAGACTCCGGTCGATACTCGCGTGGACCTGGTTGCTAGGGTTGTCGCAGCCGCGGACGAGGTACGCCCATTCCAGGGATTCTTGAGCGTGTAAGGCAATCGTGGTGTGCTGCTGTACACACTGCCGTGGTCATAGTGGTCGACAAAATGAACACTACATAAGGGAACAGTTCTGCATGTTACGTACTGTACCGTACAATACACTGACAACGGATTGAACAAACTGCAATAAAAGTGTTCGTGTTTTGTTGGAAGGTATTTGCATTACTCTGTGTTTTGTGTTATACGCTTTGGTTATTGCAGGCTTTTCCACAGTAACAGGGATGACTGGGGCAAATCGAATAAAATCATAATTACTGTACATTATTACTCTGTAACGAGCCACCAGAGACCACGGGCTCCCACACAAACACACTCGGAGGTCGTCCTGAGCAGCGTCAGAGGGTTTGTCGGTGGAGTAGGAGTTCACCCTGTAGAGCTCCTTTCACACAAAATAGGCAGAATTCTTACTCAAAGACGCTGTCGAGTTTATTAGTTCACTGAATGAAATTTTTCGTGACAAATTCGGTGTTTGTTACCGCTGAGACATCTTCAGTCTTCCGTGACCTTTTGGTCAAGAGAAATGAACACATTTATTTGTTCGCTGCGAGAATCAAGTATTTTTTAATTTGAAGACTTTTGATAAAGGCCTAGTCGTCATAAAATGAGTCATAGAGGCATCTTCACTGTGGTTGCAATTTAGACGCAATGTTGCAAGGAGCTAGACTACCTGGAGTTACAGTTTGATCAACCACAATTTTTATTGTTACCCTGATCTACATCCCATTTACGTTTAAACCTAACCTTTTGCCTGCTAAATTTAAGTCACAAGAAGCACATAAGGAGGTGGACAAATGGTACCTTGGGAGAGAGATGAAGATTGCAAGAAAGAGGAAAATCTAAAGAACTAGGCCTATACTCTGATTCATTACAGTCGGAATACAGCGGATGTGACATCATCCTATCCTTTTATCACACCCGTAAAATACAGAGAACTTCGTGCAGGTGTGCGCTGCACAGATATGGGGGTTTTATAATAACAGAGCTTCCACTGAACCGCAAGACAAGCAGCTATCAAAGGACTTCCTTGGATGGCCGCAGCAATGAGCATTATTCAAAGACGGTCCAATTTAAAAAAAATGGAAATATTATTTTAAAAACACACTATACTCACGAATAATTGTATTAATGAATAACAAGTCATTCGTCAATCACGAATAAATAATAAACGTTATTTGTCATTCACTATCCGTTATTTTCAAATGACCATTGGTGAACAGGTCAAAATGTGAGCGATAGAGAAACTACTACAGTGGAATCTCGGTAATTCGAGGTGGACGGGACCTAAACTACCTCGAACTATAGAAAAACTCGGTCTTACAAAATTACGCCTTTATCAGCACTCATAGTGAAAAAGAAAAACCACAGCCTGCTTCCAGTCGACCGACCGGATCAGGAATGGAATGAATGAATCTAGCGGCGAGGATATGAACCGTGTCGGCTGCCGAAGCCTGTCGCACTCCTCTGAGGCAATAATTAAATGAATGACAGATGAAAGGAAATGATAGTAGAGAGTGTTGCTGGAATGAAATTTTGACAGGGAAAACTGGAGTACCCAGAGAGAAACCTGTCTGCCTCCGTTTTGTCCAGCACAGATCTCACATGGAGTGGCCGGGATTTGAACCACGGACCCAGCGGTGAGAGGCCGGCGTGCTGCCGCCTAAGCCACGGAGGCTTAGCAGTTATAGTGAATAAAATCAAAATACTAACTGCCGCGTGCACAAACAATACAGTCCAAGACCAGACAGGTTTATATTTATAACATGGCGGGGATATATAGCTCTCTAATTTTCCTCATAAACGACCGGCTCGCTTTTGAAACCCAGCTGGGCGGCCAAATGTTTGCATTCCATGTCTGCGTGGAGCCAGGGCTTTCCCAGCTCGAAGCACAGCGTTGTCAACGCTCTACCGTAGACACTGAGAGCAAACAGCGAGACTGGACAGAATTGCGCGCAACTGTGCAACATTGGAGACCTGACAAGTTAACTAGTGTTTGGCCTCTACGTGAACTGACAGAGGAAGCATGCTATTGGTCAAGAACCATCATCTGTTGGTCAACAGTGAATAGTCATAAATACGGTTATTGTCTGCGCGTGGTATTGCGTAATGTTTGAGTCACCGGTCGTTAACGCTGAAATTGAGAGAACTACTGTATATTGTAGGTGAGAAGGAGGGAGTGGCGGAGAGGGGTAGGATCGGGGAACAACCGGACGGCGTTCATAGTCAGTGTCCAGCATGCCAACAAGCACATCGCCAGTGTTCATATTTCACACACCGAAACTGACGATTTGCCATTTTGGTTCAAGTATATACCGCGATACGTACATGTCTAGGGGAACGTTTTAGTGTAGTCAATGACGTCACGGATGACGTGCGGACGTTGATGTTCGTTTGCTTGATGCTTTGACTTGAATTGCCGCCACTTTGTCTGCTATGTAAGGTTTCAAACATTGCGTCGTTACATGCCGATGTAGTCACATATGTTCAAGTGTGAGGTGGGATTGTGAGTTACGAATGTTCATAAATTACTTTCAGTACGGTAGTTCAATTTAATTGCAAAGTTGCAGTGTAACCTACTCTCCCTAAGCCATGGTGAGACGAAACCATAGGCCACTACTAGATTAGATGACGGTCTTGGCGAAACCATTGGTCGTCACTAGGTTAGACGAAAATTACTGCTTGTAATATGAGCAAGGGGGTCTGGGGCCTAAGCCCCAGGTTAGGATTGTGTTTATACGTTAAGTCTTATCGACACATAGAATTTAACATGTATGCATCGTTTAAAGTTTTTATGTTCGACCCTCACTATTATGTGTCAGATAACTGTATCATAATGATGGTCATTATAACACTGTTTTCCATTATGATACAGTTTCTCCAGCCAATCAGAGCTCGTTCATTGACCAATTAGGTAACGATAACTTCGCGCATGCGCTCAAAATCCAACATGTCGGACATAAACACAACATCGAACTATAATAAATTACCGACATGGAATACCCACCGTCCATATGTTCGCGTAAATAAACTGGCGAATATGAGACAAGAAATAGCACTGTACCTTAAAATCACCAACTCTAATTTCTACACAGCGCATTGTCTTCAAATGACTGCGGTGACAATATTACTGAGGGACGGCTGATGTAAACATATGGTTGCATATGGCATTGCAACCACACAGAGCGCATGCGTCGGTTGTTCAAAGCTCTTGAAAGACAAAGATATAACACCCAACGCTCGCTCTGCGATCACAAAATTCCAGTAGCTGACTCTCAACAGATATTTATGAATATTTATGTTAAAACATATAATAAAGTTATAATTATCGTCGAACATAAACAGTCGTATGCAACTCGCCTATAATGGTAATTAAGACACTCGTATGGAAATTATAAAACTCGCATACGCTCGTTTTATAAAAAAATACTCGTGTCTTAATTATAGCCATTATAGGCTCGTTGCATAATGTACTATTAACGTCCCATTTTTAATGATGTGGCTTAAAAAAGCAGCGGTGTCGGAATGTTGATCTGATACGATTTTTCAAGTGCCAGTAAATTTACGCATTTAAACGCCACCAATAAATGTTATTGGAATGGGCCAAGATCGATCCCGCTTTTTTTTTTTTTGGTTTTGAAGGCTATCCTTTAAGCAACTACACTACTACATAACTATTCAAATGGGATGGGATTATTTCCTGTTAACAACATTTTTCCAAATACAGTACCTAAATGGTCTAGAGGTAGACCTACCTATGTCAGCCTTAGGGTTGGGAACAAAAACTTTCTCTGAGCACTAGCTTGCTCCGTTTACACACGACCTTTCCTTTTACCACCCAGCAAGAAGAAATGTGTATGGATGAAGGAGAGCAAGTAAGTAGGGGAATAGACCGAATGTCGTGGGCGACAATCATTCATACAGTTTGTGGATTTAGCTTTTGAGATAGATGCGATATTTGTCCAAGTCACGTCACATAATGTACGGTATGACACCTGACAGTGGATTTTAGCTTTTGAGTTAGATGCGAAATTTGTCCAAGAAAATGATAAAGACGAAGCATATGAAAATGCCGAAGAACAAATACTTGGTATTCTACCAACACCATCAATCATAGTGAGAGGGTACAGAGTATTTTATAAGTTTAAAACAAAGAAATTTCTGAAAAATAATGTTATTCCTGATTCTTTTCTAACTTCTGTAGTTTAACGTTAATTTAGGTTAGAAATTGTTGAAGTTTGATTAGCTGAGTGACCTTAGTGACCCAAAAAATATGTTGTGATATTCCTAAGTCGATAAATTCCTTTATTCTTTCGATGCTTCTGTTTTATGTACTCTATTTAAGATTATCAATATTCAACGTAGGCCTACTGTATTTTTAGTTTCATTTACTGTTATGTTCAATTTGCAGTTTATTGATTCAGTCAAAGTAGTGGTTTTAAAAGTTAATTTAACTTAAGTTTAGTATTGAATAGTTTCAAGATTTAAAGACTGTGCATTGTGCAACCTAAGTTAAGAAAAACAATTTATTGTTTGTTGAGACTGCAATATCCCTAACTAAAACCTCATGAGTGACACTGTTAGAATAAGCATTTTTTGGTACAAATTAAAACTCTAAACTAACACCCAGTGGTATATTTGGAAATGGTGAAACATGAATAACATCCTCCATTAAAAATAACTTTAGTTGTATGCAACCAAGAAATTACAAAAATAAAGTCAAGACGATGATATTAGTTTCTACGTCTCTCATGAGAAACAATGGTCGGTTCAAATATTTTTGGAGGCTCAACATGAAAACTCAAGTTTAATGTTGCAGTAGTTCATTATTAACGAGAATAAGTGAAAACATTGCTGTAAACTGTAACTACTATTGTGTCACTCATGAGTTTTATTACATTTTACTGCATTACAGCAATCATTTTTTTTTAAGTCTGACCATTAACGTTTTGATGTGCAGAAGAACATTACAAAAATGTTGAGCCCCCTTCCAAACAAATATTAAAAAAAAAAACATTTTTGACAACCTTGTTAATTTTGGGAGATGAAATCGGACAAAAATATGAAAATGGCCCCAATAACAGACTTTCCAAGAATCTCCCTTGACAAATTCGGCATTGTTCAGAGCATAGGATTTTGATTTTAAACACACGATTTTAAGAAGAATTCGTCGTCTTCCGCAAGAAGGCTCAAAAAAAAATCTACACAGATGTCTTGGAGACATTGGAGGTCCAATGCGCTCATGAAAATACTGATGAGAAATGGAGGGGGGGTCTCGTTGAAATAAAAACCCAGGGTTATCTTCATATAACTGAAGTATCAACCACTCCGCCAGCATGTCTAGATAAGACAAGCCTGCCACAGTGTTCTCAGCAAAAATGAAAGGCCCATACATGTTTTTACATGACGCCGTACAAAACACACTGGGTGAGTCCCGTACATGCTCTGAAACCACACGAGGATTTTTCGTTCCCCACACTCGAACATTATGTCAGTTTACGTGTCCGCTTAGATGAAAAAAGGCCTCGTCCCTGAAAATCATCTTACTTGTGTCGTTGTCGTCCTCTTAACATTTGCTGAAATTCAGTGCAAAACTGATAAAGATAGCGTCGATTGCTGTCATCATGTCACAGGCGCAGATTGGTTTCTTACACGCTGGCCTCCCCGGTCGCCTGATCTGACCCTGTGTGGTTTATTTTTATGGGGGTTTATCAAAGACGAAGTTTATGTACCAAACATGTCAGTTAATCTTGTTAAACTGAAGAGTCGGATCCATGCGGCTGCAGCTAAAATTGACCAGGATAGGCCCCCGCGCGTGTGTGGTCACAGTTGGACTACCGTATCGATATTTGCCGTGTGACGCGGGGAGGGCACATCGAGCATTTGTAGCAAGCAGTCCCAAACAACTTTTGAGTTTCTCTTTTAATTGGTATAAGTTATGTGTCAATGCTGTAAGCTATTTACTTCCAATAATACATTTACATGCAATCGCTTTAACCCTATATAAAGATCGCAATGCAACCAAGAACGCAATTTTCCAACCACCCCGAACCGAAGAAAGGTTACCTTATAAAAGAGAACTTTAATCTTGGTGACATAGCATTTTGAAATTTCTAAACCATTTATAAAACATTCCAATGTACATTGTGTTAAAATTTGGGTTCGATCATATGACGGCATTTTGAGAAACTAATTCTTAAAGTTGAAGCATGGTTGAAACACGCTTAAAAACGGACACCTTTTGTGTTCCAACTGGGATCAAAAATATCATAATACAACTGAAATGTAAAATGCCAAACCTGCAAAACTTCACGTAAAATAGCCTAGTACAGGCCGGACGTTTGTTTTAGACGAGTGAAAAAAATTAATGGAAGCCTGGAGGCGAGTTACTACAGTACCTGTGTTGTTATCAGCTGCCCCAAGCGGTCCGATGATTGACAATGCTGTTTCACACTACTCCTGAAGTACAGTCATTGGCAAATATAATGACGTTCAGTCCGTAACTACGTAACGTGTACTTCCGCGTCACACAATACTTCGACGTGGACTGTACTGTCTGCTCAAGTCTGGAATTCCATTACATCAGATCGGTGGTGACAAGTGTGAAGCGATAGGGTGAGAGAGTGAGTGTGTGTAGGCTCACCCGCAGGCTTCAAGGTCAATTAGTTATTTCACACAAAACCTTCAAACTCTAGTGTACATAATATTTTGGTCGACAGTAGTACACTCGTGTTCAAACGTCAAGCATAACTGAAATATGCAAATATATTTTATTAATGAATTGTCAGAATTGTACAAATTAATGACATTGTTCACTAGCAGACCGCATCACAAATCCGCCAAGTCAGATGCAATTTGCCCATCGCGTTATCAGACGGAACGATAACGTATGAACTCTCTCTTCATTTATCCCACAAGTATGTTACTGTACGCCAAACTGTGTTTTCAGTCATCAAAACTCCTCCCACAGCACCACTCCCCTTATTATGAGTTTTTCTCGTCACTTTTATTAACTGCTGCGACGATCGGCTCCGGGGTTGACGCGATATCGCCCTGAAGGTGATCCTAAATGTGCCAGTACATGTAACTGACAAGACACTTTCATATTTAAACACCTTTAAATGTAATCGAATTCACTGCCTTGGGTTTTGAAAGCCAGCATTACCAGTCCGTCTGTTTCTCTCGAGGCCGCTGGGTTTAGTCGGAGACTGAAAGCTGAATAACTTCTCTGCCACCACGTGACTTTTACTCCACGCTCTCCGGGTTCGAGGGGGAGGGTTAAAAGGATTAGGGAAGGAGGTGGCTGAGGCCTGTATGTGAGGCATCTATTTGGACTTAAAGACGGAAAGCCACCTCGGAAAAACACAGCCAACTAAAATTCGAACCCACCTGCATTTCCAACTGCGTTCAGGAGACTGGGTGCACCCCCATTCCAACCCTCTTACCAGAATTTAAATCCTCCATGTCAGAGCCGTGAATCAAAGCCGGACTATCCAGGCAGGTAGGTAGGAACTTCACGTATCACTGGACAAGCACTGCCCCTCCCCACTCGTCTGTCTGTATGTATGAAAATCCCAATCTAAGCATGGAGTACGTAGAGGTTGTTGTTGATTCTTTTAGGGGCTTTGCGACATCGCGGTCATGTAGCCCCATGTACTTGGGTGTAAGCAGAATTTGTCTGATAACCTGTGCCGCTGTGATGTCTGTATTAGTGTGACTATTTGTAATTGAGGTACGATTTGGGTAGGAAGCGGCCGTAGCCATAAGTTAGGTGCCATTCCGGCATTTTCCTGGAGTAGAAGTGGGAAACCACGGTCAACCACTTCCAGAATGGCTGAGGTAGGAATCGAACCCACCTCTTTTCAGTTTTGCCTCACGAGGATGAGTGTACACCGTTCCAGCCCTCAGATAAGAATTACATTTCTTGGCAGAGCCGGGAATCGAACCCGGGCCTCCACGGTGACAGCAAAAACGCTAGCCACTAGATGATACTCGCTGTTTTAAGGGGCCTAACAATGAGGTTATCGGTCCCTCGTAGAAAACTCACACGAAAAGCAACACCCGGATAGAAGCAGTCAACGCCGCTATTCCAATGCCCTCAGTAAACTGCAACTTGTACTACATAACTCCTGGTACAGTATATCGAGAAAGAACAGCAATGGTCTCTGATTGCTTAGTGAAGGTATTATAACAATAAATATCGACAGAGACAGAGGGCCACACACTACTTTCTGGTATTTTCAATATTTACTCGACCAAAGTCACCGTCAACAAGTAATGAAAGAACCATTTAATGCTACAGAACCACTTTCAGCTTGCAAATACGAGAATGAATGATTGAAAATAATCTTACAACAAACGCAGAAAGTGGCTTTAACACACTAGAGCACACCTTACCATGATCTCAAAGGTCATGGGTAGCACCGCTCAACGCTAAGAGATGACGACAGCTGTGCTGCCCAAGAAAGCTGAACCGCACATCCTTTTCTTGTCTCGCACAGCACAAAGCACAGCACTCAATGAAAGTCACTCACAAACTAACACACACCAACGCGCCACTTCATGAGTAACACGGCTCCGGCCCCGTCTCACGAGTACAAGACCTTGGCAACGGGAACAGCTCGCGAGAAGTTCCACTTCACTGATGCTCGTGTGGCTAACCTCTTCGGACTCGGGGACAGGAGCTTCGCCAGAATATTTTTAGGGGGTCAGACAATAAAAAAACAAGAGAACAGGCGATCCTATGTTTAACATCGCTGATTTTTTTTTCATCCGTGGACTTTTCATTAATTTATCTATGTATGTGAAGCCTCCGTGGCTTAGGCGGCAGCACGCCGGCCTCTCACCGCTGGGTCCGTGGTTCAAATCCCGGTCACTCCATGTGAGATCTGTGCTGGACAAAGCGGAGGCAGACAGGCTTTTCTCCGGGTACTCCGGTTTTCCCTGTCAAAATATCATTCCAGCAACACTCTCCACTATCATTTCATTTGTCATTCATTTAATCATTGCCCCAGAGGAGTGCGTCAGGCCTCGGCAGCCGGCACAGTTCATATCCTCGCCGCTAAATGGGGGCTTCATTCATTCCATTCCTGACCCGGTCGGAAACTGGAAGCAGGCTGTGGATTTTCATCTATGTATGTCTACTCCTTAATATTCCCGTTTCCAAAGGGGTCAGAGGTGACATAGGATGAAAGTCTATGTGGCGGATGGTTTTTACGACCGGAAGCCCTTCCTGACGCCAACCTCATGAGAGGAGTTAATGAGGGATGAAATGAATGACGATGAATGAAACTGGGCAATGATGTGGAAGGAAGTGGCCGTGGCCTTGAGTTGGACTTGAAAATCGGAAAACCATTTCAAGGAACGCCGACGGTAGGGCTCGAACCCACGTCTACCGAGTCCGCAGAGAGCTTGGCCTCATGACCTAGCGCTGCGCGTTAGCGAGCGTTACTACCGCTGTCGGTTTATTTATTTGTTTATCTATATATTTATTAAATGCCAAAACAAACCAACGTCATATAATTTTACAGCTAGCTTTAGTAATATTAACATAATTATTAACTCATATTTACGCAAAAATGTCACGTTCAGTGCAAATTCTCTGGATTTCTTCATCGATAAATAGGCTATATATGGCAGTGTAGTGGGAATATAATGTCTCAAGAGACAATAAGTCTTGACAATTTCAGGCAAATGTACACAGTAGTGCCTTACAGAGGTGTTAAGATGTTACTTGAAGCTACTCCACGGCGTAAAATCATTCAGGGCCGGTTTCACCAGCTCCGCTTAACGAACTAAGGGTGGTTTAAACTATCCTCAAGGATGTGGCCCGTTGCACCAGACCATAAGCAATGGATTAAAGCAGGCCCGACGAGAGGGAGGGCCAAGTGGGGCTGTAGCCCCGGGGCCCGGACTTCCTGAGGGGCCCGACAACTTTACCTAATTTAATGTCAAAACTGTTACGAAACTTTCTGATATAACTTTCTCGATGTAAATACAACCAGTGAATAGTATCCAAAACATTACAAAGAGAACACATAAATAATTTTATAAATATCCTTGTGATTTTCCAGAGTTGTCCATTTAATTTATAACGTGCCTAACAAGTAAGTTAAAGAGCCCTTTGTGGAGCATATACAGTAGTTTCTAATTCAATCTCAGAAAGAAAATGACTCTTCACTTCATAAACTTCTGAAAGAAGTGTGACTTATTCTTGTAGTGCCTGAACACGTTCAGATACAACAAAAATGGAATTTTTAATGCACAGTGACCAAAATCATGAAGTAAAAGAACAACGAATGAGAGAGAGGAAGAGAAAAGAAAGTTAGTTAATGCATTAAGGGACGGAACAGCTATGTCGAAAGGAAGAGAGTAGCTGGATAACTAAGAACAAAGTAAGGTAATATTCAGTTGGGTAAGCTAAATTTCACGGTGGTGTTTTTTTTTGTTTTTTTTTTTCGGGGGGTGGGGTCAAAAATTTTCAAGCCTGTTGTACTACCGTAATTTTAAAAATGTGCAACAGGTTGAATAAAAATAGCGGGGCCAGAAGGCCTTGTCCTAGAGCCTGTGTTCGCTCTCTACGGCCCTGGATTAAAGTAGGCTTAGATTAAGCGGCCGTGCTTGGTGGTTTAATAAGACATAAGGATGGTTTAAGCCGTTCACTCATACGCCAAAATGACGGCCGGCCCCATTGTGTCTGATCCATATCTCAGTTGGTTGGAGGTGTTGTTATATAATGTAGTGAACAAAATAATAAAAAAAAATATTATTAAATGGTTTATAATGACGGCACAATACACTGAAGAGAGATTTTCTTCCGTGTGATCATTTGCTAAGCAGTAATATGTATACCTGTTGATAAAGCCGTAACGTATATCGTCATCTTTGTTTGAGTGGATAACATTGCTGACTCCTGCCCGGAATGCCGGGGTTCGATTACCAGTGGGGAGGAATATTTTTGCTTGACTTTTATTATTTTTATTGTTTTATAATTACTCAATCGTTATAATATAAAGCATACCTAGTATGCATTTTGCGATGCAAATTAAATATATACGTATAACACTCTTTCAACGCGCTGCCACAGGGATTTCCCTCACGTTCCTAAAATCACGGTAGCTTGTACTACAGGCATCATAGCTTTTGACAACGTAAAATGAAATACTCTTCCTTATATTGGCAGTACCGCAATGTACATTTTTGGTTGTTAAACTAAATATTAGCCCAGGGACGGATGTAGAAATCCTTAGCCAATGACGAACTAGCCTATTGTGGATGCTTGCAATACAACATGCTGTGTCATTCGTATACATACTGTATATATATATATCATTAGAAAATACGCACTATATGTGCTTAATGCTATAATATATGCGTATTTATAAACAAGCGATATAATGAAAACCAAGTAAGAAAACATAACCTTCGCAAGATGCGACCATCTCAATGTGGGGTGTAGTCAATAACATGTTCAGGAAGTACCGTAATGATAAGGAAAATACACTGCATTATATTTCAACAACGGTTTTCCCAGCGTCTACTACAGCTGATGCTCACGTCTCGCAAACACAGTAGGCAATTCTTTCTACAACTAGTAATGTATTTTATGGTCGCCAACCCCAAAAGTAGAACAGCTGTAGTCGTGGAAAATTATTGCGACGGCTAGAAACAAATGATAACCGTGACCAACATAACAAACAAAATCAATCTCGGAGGATCAATACTACCGAAATTATTTCATATTATATGTATGATGCGAATACAATAATAGCGTTCAAATAGCTCCCTAGATTCTTAAGATGTCATTCTTTCCTTATATTGCACATGATTGTTATGCAAGTAATTCAGCACGGCTGGGATTATGTTGGCATAACGGTAAGACTACGTATTCTTTGCTGCAGGGAGCATTACTCACGCAACGAAGATCTTTGACTCCCACCGTAAACTCAGTTCACCTAAGCGAAGTACGAGATGAGTTGGTGCAACACCCAGCCTTGAGCCGTCGTATTTAAGATCGATTAACGGTAAACCACCCTTAGTAAAGTAGGGTTTAAGCGGCCTCGTGGTGCAACCGGCCCTCAGTGTGTCGGGTGATACTACGCGTTCAACGGAAAAGGTAGAAGGGTTCCTGCTTAAGCTACCTCAAGGCGTAAAACCAACCTTTGTGTAGAGGTTACAAATCAGTTGCAGGTTTGCTTGCTAAAGATACCCCTCACATACATCTCAGCTTCGAGCTGGCGTTTTATTCAGCTATTACTTTAATGTCAAAGCAATCTTGAAAACGTCTGTAAATTTACGTGAAATTATTTGAGTGGCTACAGGTTGTTGGAAAATTCCCGGAAACTCAATTTAAAGAATAGAAAATGTGTAATAACTTGTACCTAAAAGAAATCGCTAAAGCAGCAATACTCAATACCTGGCCAATTGTTAATGACAAACACGAAGAACTTAGAAGCCTTTCCGTTTTTAGTGTTGCCGTGTTAAAAGTCTATTTAAAGATTGTTTTTACAGTCGGTTAAAACGTAGACGTCCACCTCGTGGCGTAGGGACTAGCGTTTTTGGCTGTCACCACGGAGGTCAAGGGTCGGTTCCCTGCTCTGCCAAGAAATGTATTTTTTTAATTTTTTGATCTGAGGGTTGGAACGGGGTTCACTCTGCTTCGTGAGCCAGAACTGAGAAGAGGTGGGTTCGAATATTACCGCATCAATCTTATAAGGGTTTATCCGTGGTTTCAACACTTTTACTCCAGGCGAATGCCGGGAAGGTATCAAAAATTAATGCCATGGTCGCCTCCCACACAAATCTACAGTAGTACAGCAATCACAAAGACACAGGCTTTCAGACGGATTCCACACACACCAAAGTACATAGGGCTACATGACCACCATGTCACAAGCAACTTAATTAATCAATTAATATTAAAATAATCAACTCAAAATAACCTTTATAATTTAAGTAGTAGCATATAAATTATAAAGGTGTGTTTGTTGAAGGGTTGGCATGAATTTCCCTGACCCAAAACCCACCCAAAATAACCCTGTTTTTTACCACAATTTGTTTTTCAAATATTTAAAAATATTCTAATAAAGTTGTAAGTTGTATGAAATATATTTTATTAATAATTACAATAATATTTATTATTCTACACTGTGCAATACATGAAGTGCAACCCTACACTATGATAGTATAATAATGTATAGAGAAATTGTTCCGAAACAACAAGTGCATGACAGAGAAATAGCTGTTTTGCTATGGATTTGATGTGTTAATAATATTTTCATATTATGCCTCACAAGAAACTATAACATCACACAAGATAAAGAATATAAATGAACAATATTTACTACACATATAAAAAAAGACAACTAAAGAGCCGCTTACAATTAAAACAGGAACAAATATAACTTCACTTGCTTCAATTTTTCAAAAAAAAAAAAAAAAGGTCAACAAGTAAAATAATTGATTTTCGGAAGAAACATACCAATTAATGCACTTTTTCATGCAAGTTTCACTGAAATACTCGATGCACATTTTTTATGTTACTAGGCATTGTGCACAGAAAATCACCACATTGGTTTTGTTGTTGGGAGGTTTCTTTCCATGTGGTGCCTAAAAAGGACATGAACTTTCTTGTAAATATTACCAAGTGAAGACATTTAACATGTCAATAAATAAAAATCTGAAAATTGATATTGGCTTATCTTATTTATTTATGTATTTATTTATTTACATAGGTCCCAATGAGCCTGAGCTCGTGTTAGGGACAATCAAGTAACATAGTTACAGCATGGCATATATATAATTTTTGTAACATTATTGTTTAATTTAATAGTAACTTATATTAGATTGCTAGTGACTAACTTTAGAGATAATTCGGTATGATACATTGCATTGCTTAAGGCTATTGTACATGGGCTGTTCATTCCTTAATAGGAAGTCTTAGAGTAACCTAGGAAGGAATAGGCTTTGCGAGATGCCAAGTGATTTGTTTCTCTCCATATTAAACAACAATATGCCATTTCAAGGCAGAAACATTTGGATGCTTCATTCACCGTAAATACGCAAAGTGATTCCCACAAAAAAGATGGTTAGATAACAAACAGAATACTGGATGACCTGAAGCAACATGAATGGGATGAAAAAAAATTGGATCACTGGTGGGTTGATTAAAATTACCAGTATACTGGTACCTTGATTCTTTATTTAATTTATTATGAACGCAAGGTCTCAGTTTATTCTGAGAAATGTGTAATTTGGATGTAGTTATTTACTCCGCAATGTTGGAAACTTTGCAAAATCAGCGCCTACAGATAAGAATAACATACATCAAGGCACATGGTGATCCGTACAACAAGAAATATGTTAATTTATTATTATATTTGGTATTATACCTCCCCACTTTGCTACATACAGTAGTACTTGGAAAATCAGAACTCTCCTGAATAAGGTTTTAATGAGGATAGGATAGGCCATGTTCTAACAATAGCTATTTTTATATAATTATATAGATATTGTTATGGATTATTGAAGAAGAAGAAAACTAATTTGGAACAATATATATAAATCTTAATCACATGCAATTTATTTCAGGTTATTTTTCACATATTCCAGCAATTTGAATGATTTTGTGTTGACTAACTGAAAGCTACAATATTAATAAGTTAGAAAGGCAACACTGAAAAATGGCTTCAAAGCGATCTTTACAGTCACTAATTTCCCCTACTGAAGGCCAATTTGATATAATTACAACTTGCCTTGTATTAAAAGAGCCATTAATCTTCTGCAACGATTATGAAGTGTAGACCTCTACATAATTATTTTTTTCAGAAATTGTGGAATATATTTTAGTTTTTCTTAATGTAAATATATACACTAATGAGCCGAATCAGATTATGACCACCTACAAGGAGATCTACAATCATTTTCACATAGTCCACAGCTTTCATGGTGCCTTTGACCTCCACCACAGGTACCAAGGACCCAGGAGAATGTCTCCCCATACAATAATATTGCCCCTACAGGCCTGCGTCCATCGTGCGGTGCATGTTCCGAGCTCCTTTTCTCCTGGAAGATGCCATATTTGGACATGACCAAAGATTTGATGTAACAGGAAAAGTGATTCATACAACCAGGTGGCAAGTTTCCAATGATCTACGAACCAATCTCGATGATGCCGTGCCCACTGCAATCGTAATTTGCGAAGTAGTTGCGTTAATATGTAAAGTCGTCTGCTGCGGAGCTCCATATACAAAAATGTGCGCTGAACGGTGTACTCCAAACCACTTGTGCCAGCACCAGCATTGTACTCTGCCATCTAATCAGCCACAGATCACCCCTTAACCTGCTTCACAGCACGTCAAGTCTCCGACCTCCACATTTGTTGACGGGGCAGAAATATCCAACACCTTGTCACCTATTTGTGGTTTCACCATCCTTCAACCACTTTCCATAGATTCTCACGAAAATAGCACGTCAACGTCTGACCACCCTTGCCATTTCCGATATGCTCGTTCCCAGCCACCAGGTCATAACAATCTGCCCTTGGTCAAAGTCACGTATGTCAATGGATGTCCCCATTTTCGGCACTAGCCGATTCCTCATTCGCCTATGCTTCGTTAATATACTTTCCTTATCACGTCACGTGCATGCAACATCACCAGACGGCATTCATTCTCACGGTGGCAATGGTCAGAATGTTGTGGCTCATGAGTGTATATATGAATGATTTGTACATGCTTTATTTAATCGTGTCAGAAACATGCACAGTAAAAGTTAACACCAAAATACAAAAGGAAATGTTCCAAAAACTGGTACTACAAGCATTATCATTTCTGGAGACAGGTAAGAACATAATTATGTCCGACACAAATACAAATTAAATTAAATTTGGCATGACCAGTATGCAGCTAATTCACATGCTTCTTTGGTGGCATCGACCACATCCTGTGGAGAGCATGTTGTTGGACACAGGCTATACACAAGGAGATGGCTCATTGTCTGTTCTTCACCACATTCGCATAGAGTTACAGTTAAATCCCCACTTTCTCATGATGGTCTTCGTTCTTTCAACTCCAGAGCGCAGCCTGCTGAGCATCTTCCATATCGACCAACTTTCCTCGTGACCTGATGGAAGGCTTTTAGAAGGCATCATCCAACCTGCAAGGTGTCTGAGTCTGAAACACCATGAATTCACTCTGAAGTTCGAAGGTGATTCAGTTAGACTTTCCGTTGAGTGAAGAAAGCCTTTTCTTGATTTGAGCCTTTGGATTACCGGTTGATATTCATATAAAGCATGAGACTTCAGATGCAATGCTTTAGATTTCTCCAGTCTTGATGCACATTCACGACGGATCCCTGGGGATAGAATACCTGCTAGACAATTTTGTTGTTGTTGTTGTTTTAAGGGGCCTAACATCGAGGTTATCGGCCCCTGACGAAATGAAATGGCGTGAAATGAAAGGATGAAGAATAATAATAAATAATAATGTTATTGGTTTTACGTCCCTTTTAACTACACTGGCTTTTAGAGACGCCGGGGTGCCGGAATTTTGCCCCGAAGGGGATCTTTAACGTGCCAGTAAATGTACTGACACGGCTCCCTCGCATTTGCGCAGCCTCAAATGCCAGCTGACTGCGCCAGGTTTCGAACCTGCAACCTTGGGCTCAGCAAGCGAGAACGTTACCCCTGAGCCACGCAGCCAGTCAAAAGGATGAAGATAAAAATAAACAGCTCACTGCTATGGATGAAACGAGAATGGTTTAGATAAAATAGACAGTGAGCCCCAACAATTATGCCTTATGTAGCAGGAAAAATACTTACAAAAAGGAACTCAGATTGAAACTTCTCACCAAATGGAGAGCGGTAATACGTACATAAGGGAATTTCGAACGAAAATACTCACAAAAGGAATAGATTGAAAAATACGCACAAAATGTAGGTTAAGTCCAAAATACGTACAAAATGCAATGTACAGTCGAAATACTTACAAAATGCAAGTGAAATCAAAATACTTACAAAATGCAAATGAGATTGAAAATACGCACAAAATGTAATGAAGATTCAAAATACCCACAAAATGCAATTGAGACTTAACTACTTGAACAAAGTGGGGTAGGTTGAAAATACAAAATGCAATTGAAATTCAAAATACTCACAAGAAGACCCCCCTATATTGAAAGACTTACTAAAAAGCAATTTTGATTGGCAATTCATACAAAATGCAAGTGAGGTTGAAAAACACTCACAAAATGCAATTTAGATCGAAAAAACTTACAAAATGCAACGTAGATCAAGAATACCTACTAAAAGGTGCGGGAAACTTAAAGAGAAAAGGAAATATAATGAAAGGCGGAGAGGAGAGGGGATAGGGTCCGCCCCAAAGGTAAGGGACAAAAGGGGAAAACGGACCCAGCTCAGGAATCCCTCGGGGTCGCCAACTCCCGAACTCACCAGCCGTGAGTCCCTGAGGGTGTAGCATTATCTAGGGTGCACCTGAAGTGGTGGGGCTACATACACCCTGCCTCCTTAAGGGCCTTGAGCACAAGGCAGGAGGAAAAAGGAAAAGAACAAGAAGGCTGACCCCTCCCAGAAGGAGGGTATCAGATAAGATGAGACAAGGGCCAAATAAGGCAGGAAAGGAAGAGACTCCCTAGGCCTCGGATACCCTAATACCGTCGGGGTCGGAAGAGAACAAGAGTTGACCAAGTGAGGTGGACAGGAAAGAAGACGGAGAGGAGCCCGGCACAAGTTCATTCATCATCTTGCACAGTTTCCAGCCACTGGCCGGGTCTGTTTGGAACACAAGCCTCTCCAACGTCTTCTGTCTTCCCACCATCTCTCAGCCTCCACCCTTGTCCAGTCTTCTCCTCTCTTCTTCACGCTTTCTTCCACCCCCTTCAGCCACCTGTCTCTCGGTCTTCCCCTCGGTCTCTTTCCTTCCCACTTCGTCTCATGTACTCTCCTGGGTATCCTCTTCTCCTCCATTCGTTTTACATGTCCATACCATCTAAGTCTAGATTTCTCTATACCATCCTGTAATGGTTCCTCCTTCATTAATTCTCTGGTCCTCTCATTTCTTATTCTGTCCATCTTTGTAGCTCCAATACTGCTTCTCAAGAACCTCATCTCACTGGCCTGTATTTTGCTCTTCTCCCTTCCTTTCATAACCCAAGTCTCCGAGGCATACGTCAGGATAGGGACATAGTACGTCCGATATATGATCTTTTTGCTGTTCTGCGGGACATCCTTGCTCCATAACATGCTTCTCACAATCCTCCGAAATGCTTCTGCCTGCCTCCCCCGCTCATTTATTTCTCTATCGTTTCTTCCATTATCTTGTATCAGGCTTCCCAGATACTTGAAACTCTCCACTTTCTTCAGCTGTTCCCCACCAATTGTTATTCCCGTTGTGGTTCTTTCCTTCTTCCTTGTTGTGATCACCATCTCACTCTTATTTATGCTAAATTTCATCCCATATCCTTGTATTATTCCTTCCCACACGTCCAACTGTTCCTGTACCTCCTCCTCCTTGTTTCCCCAAATCATCAAATCATCTGCAAACACCATTGCTTTCATCTTTCCGTCCCCAATTACTTGTGCCACTCGGGTCATTATGTCATCCATCACCACAATGAAAAGTAACGGTGACAGTGCACTTCCTTGTTTCAGGCCGTTTCTTTGTTCCAACCAGTCTGATCTCTCTCCTCCCACTTTCACACAGCTCACGCTTCCCTTGTACATCTCCTTTATCCTCTTTATAGTCCATTTCTCTACTCCTCTATCCTCCAGGGACTTCCATACTTTGTTTCTGCATACACTGTCATATGCTTTCTCAATGTCCAGGAAGGCCATCAGTAGATCTGTTCCATACTCATAGTGCTGTTCTTGTAACTGCCTTACAGCAAAAATCAAATCCACTGTGGACCTTCCTGCTCTGAAGCCATGTTGTTCTTCCCTCATCCCTCCTTCTATCCTTGTCCTAATTCTCTTTTCCAAAACTTTCTCGAAGATCTTTGCACAATGACTCATCAGTGTTATTCCCCGATAGTTTCTGCAATCTGTTCTACTACCTTTCTTAAAGATCGGGACAATGATTCCTTTTTTCCAGTCCTCTGGGGTCTTCCTTTCCTTCCATGCTGTCTTCATCACTCGGTACAGCCACTGTATCCCCACCTCTCCTGCTGCTCTCACCATCTCCACACTCAACTCATCCACACCCGGTGCCTTCCCTCCTTTCATCTTGTTCACTGCATCTTCCACTTCTTTCCATGTTAAGTCCTTTTCTGTTTGCAGTTCATCTTCCTCTTCCCAGATTTCTTCCTCCTCACCATCTTTTCCATTTGGGTTCAGAAGTTCTTCAAAATATTCTTTCCACATTTTCTTCAGTTCTTCCCTATTTTCTATCTCTTGTCCCCTTTTGTTCACCATTCTAACATAATCCGTAGGATCCTTCCGCCTCTTATTTTTTACCATCCCATACAGGACCTTTTTTGTACCTTCACTATCCTCCTCCATCATCTTTGTCCACTCTTCCATCCACTTCCTTCTCTCCTCAGCCACCACTCTCTTCGCCTCCTTCTTTCTTTCCTGGTACTCTTCCCTGGTCTCTACCGTCCTATTTTGATACCACCTCCTAAAGGCTCTATTCTTTTCCCTTACTATATCTTTTGTCTTCTCATTCCACCATGGTGTTTCCTTCCACCTCTTCTTACTACTTGTCCTCCCACATACTGCTTCTGCTGCACCCACTAGTGTCTTCTTAAATCTATCCCATTCCTCTTCCACCCCTCTTTCTTCATCTGTTGGAATTCCTTCCTTTACCATTTTGAGGTACTCGACCCTTCTATCCCCTTCTTTCAGTTTCCATATCCTTATACGTCTTTCCTGGTTCTCAGTCCCTTTCTTCTCCTTACTCCCTCTCAGGTTCATTACCAGTAATCGATGGTCGCTATCCAGGTTCTCTGATGGTATAACCTTGATGTCCGTGATGTTCTTATTTAGTTCTTTCTCATACAGTAAGTAAGTGGAAGTAATGCCGGACTCAGCTGGGGTCCCGTGGTCGCCAACCCACGTCCCACTAGATGTGAGCCCCTGGGGGCTCTAGACAATAAACTTTGTCCAGCGGTGTAGATCTCAAACAACCTGTAATGAGTCTGCAGGTCTCATTTAAGGTGATATGCACTTGACCAGCATGACTAGATCTGCACCAGTCAGGACAGGCATATTCTGCAGCTGAGTAACAAATTGCTACAGCTGAAGTTCTTAAGGTACGAGGATGTGTCCCCCATGTTGTGCCTGATAATTTCCGGAGAATATTGTTCCTTGCAGATACCTTCCCTTTGGTGTTCAAACGGTGTGTTCTGTAGGTAAGTGCTCGATCTAGAGTAACTCCTAAATATTTGGGAGTAAAGCAGTGTTCTAATTGCTCTCTTTCCCAAATCACCTGCAATTTTCTTGCTACCCTGTAACGTGTTTTTCTAGGGTATTTTACGCCACTGACATAAGTCAGTAGGAAGCCATTCAATGTTTATTTACGCAGCAACTTGTTAAGCCAAGATATGTTTCATGTAACTTATTATTATTATTAAGGTATTTTTCGGAGCGTTTTTTATAAGATTATAAGTATACAGATAGGTTTTTGATGTTATAGAAAACACTATCAAGCGAATTATTACGAACAACATTATCACGGAAAATTATATGATTACGGAATTTTGTCAGTTAGAGTGAGAGAGCTGAGTCACTGGGAATTCAGCTACAGGTATATTCTTGTCGAGAAGCGTGACGCAAGCCGTGGGGCACTTCCAGCAGGCTGCATCAAGAAAAGGCGAAATGGCCTGGACCGGTAATTGACATCGTCGCGCCGAGTGTATTGACCCTTAGGTGGGGAGTATCGCGTGGTGGCTCAACCAATCAGTGGAGACTGGGCGAGTGGAAGACGGGTCCGGAGAGGGGGTTCGGCGAGTGCATATATTGTTTGCGCACCGAGGAGGCAGGACCATTATCATTGTAAAACTTGACCGATGTGGTTGCTCGTGTGGTTGGTTCCGGTGTGATCGGACCATAACTTAACATTTCTTCAACAATCTCCACAACTGACGAAGAAGATGGCGACGTCCAGAAGGCTGTGGGAAGCTCTCTTCAGCATCAAGTACGAGGGAAATGCCACGGCAATTTCCAATGGTAAGCGCGAATGACTCAGAACTACATAATCTCTCGTTTCTTTGTTTCATATTCAGTATTTCAGTAACTTCTTAGCTTGGGAATAATAGTAAAATCAGTAATTCATCCGACTCCGTTTTCACGTAATTCCTTAGTGGTAATATTCAAATCGTAATGCTCCAATTTAAATTTATTATTATTATTATTAAAATGCCACTACTTGTTTTTTATATAATAAATTCATTTCTTATACTATGCAATCTTTGCTTTCAGTAGGTAGCATTAGATATAGACCAAATTCCTTCTCCTGATACAATTGTTAGTTGGGTTAATGATCAAATCATACCACGATCTGAGTGTGAAGATTCTTAAAGGTGTTCTGCCTGGGCAAGGTGTTGTTAAATATAAATTTAGATTTCAACATAGCGTTGAGGTCTTGGCGCCCATTAATACAACGTGTCTTAGTCAGAGTCAACATTACATTTATCACCTCAAACGTGGGACGTGTTGTGGTTTTTCCACACTCTCCCCAGTGAAACCGTTACACTTGTCACCCAACAGTGGGGACACTAGTAAAAACGTTACACATGGCGCTCAACGTGGAGCAAAAGAAACCGTTACAACCCGTCTGTTTCTGAGATAGAAGGCACAGACTTGTGTTTTTGATGGATTCGGTTTCAGCTGGGTCTCCAGGTAATACGTAAACACTTAGCAATTGTAGAGCATGGGAGAGATTCTCTTTAGCCTGTTCAAAGGTTGTCTCTTGATCTACTAGAGCGACATCATCTGTAGGCCTATATATAAAGCTTTTTGTCCCTTGCAGTCGGGACTGGTCATTGGTGTAGATGTTAAAAACTATAGGAGCCAACACACTCCCTTGTGGAAGGCCGTTCTTTAGGTTCCTCCATCTGCTCCGCTGACCTTGATATTCAACAAAGAATCTTCTGTTCTGCAGAAAGCACTCAATCATTTTGGTGAATTTGTGGTCCTTAGTTATATTGAGCACTTTACTAAGCAATATACGGTGATTAACTGTATCGTAGGCTGATGACAAATCAATAAAAGCTACCCTGATGATTTTGTTGTTTTCATAGCCATCTTCTATATACTGTGTGAAGTGCAGTACTTGCTCTGTCCAGAAAAATTCTTTCTAAGATTTTGTACACATGGCACAACTCCTGGTTTAAGAAAAGAGAGAGCCACACAATCACATGGTACAGTGATGACTTGACCAGGAAGTCGGTGGTCGACTATATACTGTATGAGAAAGAACTAAATAAGAACATCACGGACATCAAGGTTATACCATCGGAGAACCTGGTAGCGACCATCGATTGCTGGTAATGAACCTGAGAGGGAGTAAGGAGAAGAAAGGGACTGAGAACCAGGAAAGACGTATAAGGATATGGAAACTGAAAGAAGGGGATAGAAGGGTCGAGTACCTCGAAATGGTAAAGGAAGGAATTCCAACAGATGAAGAAAGAGGGGTGGAAGAGGAATGGGCTAGATTTAAGAAGACACTAGTAGGTGCAGCAGAAGCAGTATGTGGGAGGACAAGTAGTAAGAAGAGGTGGAAGGAAACACCATGGTGGAATGAGAAGACAAAAGATATAGTAAGGGAAAAGAATAGAGCCTTTAGGAGGTGGTATCAAAATAGGACGGTAGAGACAAGGGAAGAGTACCAGGAAAGAAAGAAGGAGGCGAAGAGAGTAGTGGCTGAGGAGGGAAGAAAGTGGATGGAAGAGTGGACAAAGATGATGAAGGAGGATAGTGAAGGTACAAAAAAGGTCCTGTATGGGATGGTAAAAAATAAGAGGCAGAAGGATCCTACGGATTATGTTAGAATGGTGAACAAAAGGGGACAAGCAGTGGCGGTTCTAGAAGCTTAAATTTGGGGGGGCCCAGACATTTTACCGAATTGATCTCATTAGTCTACTTTTTCCTCATTTTTGCAAAATGAGAAAAGTAGGCTAAAAACTATCATTGGTAAAAAAATAGCATATTTCACTGTCACATAAATTTATTCTTCTGTTTACACTCTGGGCAAACTGGTTCACTATATCAGAAGGGTCGTGAAGTAATTTTCCACTTAATTCTCTTTCAATTGAAAGAATTGCGAGATTGGAAAGCCTCTTTGTTGCCATTTTGCTCTTAAATAGGATTTTATTCGTTTCATGAGAGAGAAACTGCGCTCAGCAGAAGCAGATGACACAGGAAGAGTCAGCATCAACTTGAAAAATAATAGTAGCTGTGGAAAAGCAACTTCCATTTTCAGAAGTTCAGAAAAGAAGAATGAGGAAGTGTTTGGATATTTGCCTCTAAATACATTCTTAGCTTAACTGATTTCAGTCTGTAGAACCTTACGGTCTGTGAAGATTAGATTATACTTTTCACAGAACGTGAGAATATATATTCAAAATTTAAATAGTTTTCACCTCTTGGGTCACAGGCATCCATTGCATTACAAACAAAATCATTTTCAGTAAATCTACGCAGTAACTCTTCTACCATGTTGTCTAATATTTCAAAAAGATTTCTTTTACATGTCTCTGAATATGTGACATTTTTCTCTTCATTCTCCGCAGAGACTGGCATTAATAAAACGTAGTCTGAAAAGTTCTTTGGAATACTTGAGACTCTAGCTAGATTGCTTAAAAACTTTCACGCCTAACGACTGAACAGAGTCACATGTAACCACCCATAGTTCCTTAAAATAATCATCATTGTGTTTTTCTTGCAACGATTTTACAAGACCATAGATCAATCTATGTGCCCCTCCGAAGTCCACATGTTTTTGTTGTAAGAACATAGAGGCTCTATTGGCAAGCTCGAGAATTTCAGAAAAGATTTGTAACACAAATATCACCTTCGCTTTCCAAAGCTGTTTCAACAAACCTTTTGCTTCTGCTGCCTCTTCCTTGTTAGCTGACTTTCAAAAATACTCTAGAGCTGCTTTAACTGAAGCAGAACGTTTCTGAAAATATATTACTCCTCTATATTTACATACCCATCACGTGTCACTTTGAAGAGGTATCTCTAAAACACGTTCTCCTGGATGAAGATCACTCTGTATCTCAACAAACTTTTGGTGTCTTACAGTAGATACAGACTGAAAAAGCATAAATTGCTTCCAGTAAACCAAAAGTGTCCCCTACCACGTCTACAAACTGGCTTTGAAACGTCCACCAAAACTAAATTTAAGCGATGTGCATAACAATGCACGTAACCACACGGGTTATTGACCTTTTGTCGCAATAAACGTTGCACACCGTTTATCTTCCCTGACATAACCGCGGCGCCATCATATGCTTGTCCAATGCACTTACATGGATCGAAACCCACTGAAACAAGGTACTCTAAAGCTGAATTAGCTATAATTTCAGCATTCAGTTGAGACAAATGTATAAAACCAATGAAACGCTCCTCTATAGAATTTTGCCCTACATATCTGACACATACGGACATCTGTTCCACTTTACTAACAATTCTAACTTCATCCAGGATTAAGGAAACATAACCATTGTTATATTTTTTCGTCTCTCCTCCAATATGTTGAACTATTAGCCTATATTAGCTGAGATATCAAGAAATTCTTTTTGAGAATCTTTGGTAGACTGTTTACTTGTGCTTTCACTTTCTAGTTTAATTACATTTAAAATTTCATCAAAATTCCCTTTATTATTAACACTATCATCATCCGAAACTGTTTGGCGATGACCTCTAAGCCCAATGTCTTGCCGAGCACAAAGTAATGCGACTCGGGCCATTGTTGCCACAGCTGAGCGGTTACGCAATATAACCAGAGGTTTCTCGCTTAGCTTCGAAATCACTGTGCCGCTATGTTCACTTAACAGAAAACTGTTTCACTTTACTATTGAAGACTTATAACATTCACTATCAGCATGCTTTGTATGTTTTTCTCATATTCTTTTCCAATTGCAAAATCCAGATTTTCTGAAAACATGTTCAGCATGCTTGAATCAGATTGAACGAAATGACGACACAGAAAACAGCATCTTTGTTCTCAGAGTATTCAATAAATGTATACTTATCAAACCATTTACTGTTAAAACTTCTGTTCTTATTGTATAGTAACGTTTGTTTATAAACTGATTTACGTGGTGGCATGGACCATCATAGATCGATGCACTGATGTAAAATGGTACTGGTTCGTCTATATTAGAAACAGTTGCACTCACATTTTTGTCACAGAGTTGGGGAGATATCGATGCACTTGTATCGCATGGAGGTTTGTCTACATTGGAAACTTCTGAACTTCCATGTCATAAAGTTGGGAAAAGAGTTTAATACTCTTGGTGTATGCACTACGCATTTAAAAATATTATATTTATACACGATTTCAATTGTGTGTTTAAATTACATATAATAAAATAAATAAATCTTGAAATTGAAAGAAAAAATAACTTAATTAAATGCATTAGTTTGTTTTATATCAGATAAATTGTATCTGTAAATTAACAATTTATTTAGTAACCAAGGAATTTTAAAATAATTATTTCACTAAAACTGGGGGGGCCCGGCCCCCCCCCCCCCCGGCCCAGGGCTAGAACCGCCTCTGGGGACAAGAGATAGAAAATAGGGAAGAACTGAAGAAAATGTGGAAAGAATATTTTGAAGAACTTCTGAACCCAAATGGAAAAGATGGTGAGGAGGAAGAAATCAGGGAAGAGGAAGATGAACTGCAAACAGAACTTAACATGGAAAGAAGTGGAAGATGCAGTGAACAAGATGAAAGGAGGGAAGGCACCGGGTGTGGATGAGTTGAGTGTGGAGATGGTGAGAGCAGCAGGAGAGGTGGGGATACAGTGGTTGTACCGAGTGATGAGGACAGCATGGAAGGAAAGGAAGACCCCAGAGGACTGGAAAAAAGGAATAATTGACCCGATCTTCAAGAAAGGTAGTAGAACAGATTGCAGAAACTATCTGGGAATAAAACTGATGTGTCATTGTGCAAAGATCTTCGAGAAAGTTTTGGAAAAGAGAATTAGGACAAGGATAGAAGGAGGGATGAGGGAAGAACAACATGGCTTCAGAGCAGGAAGGTCCACAGTGGATTTGATTTTTGCTGTAAGACAGTTACAAGAACAGCACTATGAGTATGGAACAGATCTACTGATGGCCTTCCTGGACCTTGAGAAAGCATATGAAAGAGTATGCAGAAACAAAGTATGGAAGTCCCTGGAGGATAGAGGAGTAGAGAAATGGACTATAAAGAGGATAAAGGAGATGTACAAGGGAAGCGTGAGCTGTGTGAAAGTGGGAGGAAAGAGATCAGACTGGTTGGAACTCAGAAACGGCCTGAAACAAGGAAGTGCACTGTCACCGTTACTTTTCATTGTGGTGATGGATGACATAATGACCCAAGTGGCACAAGTAATTGGGGAAGGAAAGATGAATGCAATGGTGTTTGCAGATGATTTGGGGAAACAAGGAGAAGGAGGTACAAGAAGAGTTGGACGTGTGGGAAGGAATAATACAAGGATATGGGATGAAATTTAGCATAAATAAGAGTGAGATGGTGATCACAACAAGAAGGAAATAACCACAACGGGAATAACAATTGGTGGGGAACAGCTGAAGGAAGTGGAGAGTTTCAAGTATCTGGGAAGCCTGATACAAGATAATGGAAGATAATGGAAGAAACGATAGAGAAATAAATGAGCGGGGGAGGCAGGCAGAAGCATTTCGGAGGAGTGTGAGAAGCATGTTATGGAGCAAGGATGTCCCTCAGAACAGCAAAAAGATCATATATCGGACGTACTATGTCCCTATCCTGATGTATGCCTCGGAGACCTGGGTTATGAAAGGAAGGGAGAAGAGCAAAATACAGGCCAGTGAGATGAGGTTCTTGAGAAGCAGTATTGGAGCTACAAAGATGGACAGAATAAGAAATGAGCGGACCAGAGAATTAATGAAGGAGGAACCATTACAGGATGGTATAGAGAAATCTAGACTTAGATGGTATGGACATGTAAAACGAATGGAGGAGAAGAGGATACCCAGGAGAGTACACGAGACGAATTGGGAAGGCAAGAGACCGAGAGACAGGTGGCTGAAGGGGGTGGAAGAAAGCGTGAGGAAGAGAGGAGAAGACTGGACAAGAGTGGAGGCTGAGAGATGGTGGGAAGACAGAAGACGTTGGAGAGGCTTGTGTTCCAAACAGACCCGGCCAGAGGCTGGAAACTGTGCAAGATGATGATGATGATGGCACAACAAAGATATTGGTCGATAATTATTGGGATCATTTGCATTCCTGCCAGGCTTGAGTATTGCAATATCTCTGGCTTTTCTCCACAATTGTGGGATATTACAATGGTTTATGCAATTGTTGAATAAATCTAGCAGTCATTGCTTACTAACAGGGCCAAAACGTTTGAGCTGCTCAATAATATCATCAAGACCTTACCATTTTTGCATTTATTCAGTGCTCTATTTAGCTCTTCCATAACAAAACATGCTTATTAAGTTATTAAATAGTTGGTATGCATGTAATATCTGCCACTATACTCATTTAAGTACTGTAGATGTAATGCATTTAACAATATTTGCACCTAGTGGTGACTAAATTGAATTAGAAAGTGGTATTCCATTGTTGCCACTATTAGGTGTTCAGGGGGGTAGGGGTGCATAAACTGATGCGAGACACAACCTATGCCTTGTGAATTTATATAATACCATAATTCATCCATATAAATCGGAAGACAGATAAATTATGCTAGCATTATAATTTTTGAAAAAAGTTTATTTGGAACAAGGGGTGGCAAATGGGTGAATAAATACAGTATTTTTTAATAACTCTCTCTCTCTCTCTCTCTATATATATATATATATATATAGAAATGCCATCATAAACAGTTTGGTTTAGCTAATATAGGTCTACAGAGTAGACAGGCACAATAATACGAGTATACTAGAGTGATCTTACCTTTGTGATGCTTATTTTATCCAAGTCTTCCTGCTTCTTGACAAGATAGCTTTCTTCACCCGTATGTAATTTATCTTCCTCATCATCATCATGTTGAATATCTTGGGCACTGTGGTAGATCGTGAAGCGAGATAAGCTAATGAACTCTTTATCTCGTGGTGTCTCCGATGTTACAGATATTGTGTCCTCAAACACATCATCTTCTTCCATTGTAATTTATAAAACAACCTGAAAGTAAGTCATATATTAACCCTTGGCAAACGTTTTTCTTTTTAATATATTGAGGGTTACCAGGAAAGCAAAAATTCAAGACAAAATATTGTTTGTCTTCTTTTAATGCATAATCTTCCCTATGTTTCCTCTATAATGCATTATGATATTCCACAAAATCAATTTAACTTAAATTGTATTTCTTATTGCTGCTGACAGTGTCCAATACCTTGATGACCTCGATGTGTATTTCCTTAAAATAACCATCACCCAGCTTTCAACAGTTTATTTACTATTGCTTTTTTTTTTACTTATTCATAAATTTTTTAATATGAAAATGTTGAATAGTTAACGGATATCGGCAATTACTGTAGACTACTACTAGCATAGGCAAACTCATACTTCTCATGTCAGTCATCGCATGTTCATAATGTGAGAATATCCTTTCAACAAAAGCATTTGAGTTAAGAATGATGAAAATAGCTAACGCAATTGACGAAATTGGGCACTGACCTTATATCATTCTCACAATTCACTTGTGAAAGCAAAATGATGCTGTACTGAAAATCTGAGATGCCTGATAACACAGGATGTATAGTTCTCTCATTTTCCTAGTGAACGAGCGGTTCGCCTTTGAACTCTAGCTGGTTGGATATGTAAACATTCCATGTCTGCGCCGAGTCGAGGCTTTTCGAGCGTGAAGCACCGTGTTGTCAACTCTTTACCATAGTCACTGAGAGCACGCAACAAGACTGGGCAGAACTTCATAACGCTGTGCAACATTGGACACCTGACACCTGCCTGATATGCTAGCTAGCCGCCAGGACCGTACTTTGGAGTCCATGTGGAGTGATAGAGGAAGCATGCTATTGGTCAAGAACCGTCAGCTATTGGTCAGTAGCGAACAATGGTTATTGACGGCTCGTGCTATTGTCTCATGTTTGAGTCGCCGCTCGTTAACCAGGAAAGTGAGATAACTATATCTGCACAGCACTCAGCTTTAAGGTAACTGAAAATTATATTTGCTCCACTTCTATTGAAGGAATTATTTGAAATAGTGTATGTGTCTTTTGATCCCGTTAGAAAACGGGATTAATAAGGGGTAGACATAGAGTGTACGTGTCTCTTGAACTACCAACTACTGTAGGCTAAATCTAATCTGAGAACAATATTGGGAATGATTTATTATACTGTATATTAAGTTATGTTATATCATAGCTGTCCTGAGGATGCTTCATGACATTACACACATTCTCTATGCATGTATGTTTTTGCAAACAGTTTGCAAGGATTAGCTTATTTATCTAAGCTTTGATACCATGGCGAGGAAAACTTCAGCTGCTGAAACAGCATTGTATCAATGTCAGATGGAGATGAATATGGTATGCTCAAAACTCCAATTTCAAAAATTATGATGTGCACAATATGAATTTTTGAAACATAGGCTACTGAAAATGTTATTTCGTTGATTAACTAATATCATTCCAGGAATTATGTAGGCTGCCCATTTTCATTATAACTACTGTATCACATTCATTTCTTACTTATGTAGAGATTTGAAGCCATTCTTTTTAGTGTTGCCTATACAAATTGTCTTTTGCAGCTTTTCAGTCGGTCAACACGATTGTGCCCAATGAAATGGGTGGGGTACAAGTTATAAATATGTAAACACACTCCTAGGAAAAAATACATGTATTAGTTAATTATCACACTGAAATGGGTAAATTTAGGATTATGCGTTTCGACCCGCAAGTGGCCATCATCAGATCCTGATCACTGTGATAAGGTTAATTTTTCACCACTGTAAATTCACTACTGTGGTTCAAAAGCACATCGTTAGATGATTATAGATGATTTATTATTATTACAGTGTGATATTCTAAATTGTATACACGAGCATACACACCGTTACTCACATAATTCACAAAACCTTGCAACACAAAACAAACCTAACGTATAACGAGATTCAAATTGTGAATCAACATCATACTATGATCATTTAACGACATGCTATTGAACCACAGTAGTGAATTTACAATTGTGAAAAATTAACCTTATCACAGTGATCAGGATCTGATGATGGTCACTTGAGGGTCGAAACGCATGATCCTAAATTTACCCATTTCAGTGTGATAATTAACTAATACATGTAATTTTTTCCAGGAGAGTGTTTACATATTAATAACTTGTGCCCCTGGGCACGTGTTGACCGACTGAAAAACTGCAAAAGACAATTTCTTACTTATACCATTTATTATTTAGAAAAGTGTAATAAAAACAAGAACTTTCAAAATGAACTGCTCATCAATGCATCATTACAGTAATGTTGTACCCATTTTATCATAATATTAGCATTATGAAAATTTTATAATTCTTTCTGGGTATATAAACTAACTTACGTGTTATGCAAAATTTCAGCTTATTAGGCCTAGTAGTTTTTGCATGAAAGAATAACAGACATACTGACAGACACACTCCTGAAAGTGGTTTCCTGTGGTTTTTGCTGGTTCCTAACTTAAGGCCATGGGTGCCTCCTTCCCTATCTTCACCTAAATTACAAAAATACACACTACTAAAGATACCACAATAACACAGGTAATCAAATTATACGGCCACCCACGTACACAGGGTTGAATGGCCACTATGCCCAAGCCCCTCAAATAAAACAATAACAACTTATAAAATTACATAAATTTAACCATTTTGGTTATGGTATATAAAAAGGTTCTGTATTGACTTATGCGTACATCAATTTGTTTAGCCTATTAGGAGTTCAATGGAACATGATAAAGTGTTTGACTGTCACCAAGGTGAACGGGGTTCAATTCCCAGTCAATGCATGTGAAATTTTCGAAGTGAAATATCACGTTCTGTGGTTCGGATTTCACGTAAAAATGGAAGTTCCATGCCTCATGATTGCAAGATTAACTATCACATACAACTACAAACTTCCTTTTTATTGGTGACCATCCGGAGTTAAGAGTGGACTACGGGCTCTTATGGGCATTTACGTTTAGCGGACTACCCCAAAATTGAGAACTTCGAAGTCTTTAAAAACTGTATTTCCCCTGTCTTATGTAATAGATTATTGGCCATGAGTGGATAGACATGATAATGGTTGTGTATTTTGTGATATGCAATTAATACATTCTCAATATACAACATTATTTTGTAATCCATCGGACAGTAGTGTCCTAGTGCTGGATGGAACAGCCCACACACTGTTGTACTTGGTTTTGAGCTCCACCCAATGCACAAGTGCAGATCTCTCCAACATATTTCAAACAGTGTGCTGAGAAGTTCGAGAGTAGAGGGTGTCTCGCGAAATAAAACAATAATAGTGGCTTACATTGAGGTACGTGGTATTTATGAACACGTCTGATATTTCATTTGTGTTTTCAATGCTGGTAATACCGTAATAAGTTGAAATTGTACGCTTTGTTGGAGCTGCTAGCAGTGTCATAGTTACTGCTAGAGTCCAAGCTCTATGAACTTGCGGGGTGAGGAGAAAGAGCAGGGAAGGGTCGGGCGTGAAGAGAAGGATCTGTCAACAGCCCACCGTGATATATGGTATTCCTTTCTATTCCAATACTGCTATCATTCGGCCGTTGCTCACACCACTGTGGTGTTAGGAATGACTGAGTGAGTCACCGACCAATGTATTAGGTTCTGTACTATGCACGGACCGAGAAACCTCATCACTCGTCAACGCCACCACTCATAGTCCGCGATGCACATTCCTCTCAGGTTCATGCAGCTTAGACTCAAGCAGTACTCATGTTCAGTCCTGTACTATAGCTGCGCTGCTACACAAGGCAACACTTGTACCATAAGAGCTGTAGTCCACTCATAACTATGGACGGACAATAGTTCTTTTATTCGTCCACCTAGTTCTCTTGAATTTCGTCGTTGTCCAATACTCGTATCCGAGTGTATGTTTCTTTCCTGCATTACTAATTTGTATTCACTCGGTGGTGATGTCCCTGGTGACTCAACAGACCAATTCTGGCATAGAACATACGGCTGCACACGATGCATGTGATGGATGGTGGAGGACGTGGCAATATCTGGCGCAGCTTTCTCCTCGGACGAGTTTCCATTTGTTTCCCAAAGGATCCAGGATATTCTTTTTACTCCAAATGAGCCTAATGACACTGTATTTTGAAATATTAATCTGGTTAGCTCAAACCGGTATTGCCAGTACCCAAGTCCAAGTGTACCATTGGGCTCGTAAGTTGGTAGGTATACTTCACAAAGAGACTGGCTAATACATGCTTAGAAGTATTCTCAATCTGTTTGATGTTTGTTATTCATAAATATTTTTTTTTACAGGGACTGGTGCCTCGTAAGGCTCCTCTTCCCCTGTTGTTAGGGCACTTTCATGATCATCATCCTTCCCCCGGGTCGGAGCTTTTATGGTACTCCTCCACCTTCTTCTGTCCCTCCACCCTTCCTCTTCTTCTAGAAGTCTGTTCGAGTCCATATTCCATCTATTTATGCTAGATTTAATCAACTTGATCGCGATATGCAATTAATACTGTACATTCTCAATATACAACATGATTTTGTAATCCATCTGACAGTAGTGTCCAAGTGCTGGATGGAACTGCCCACACACTATTGAATTTGGATTTGAGCTCCACCTAATGCACGAGCACAAGGCACTTTACAATAGTTTAATTTTTTATGAGATTTGTTTAAAATAATTACTTTATACGCTATCTAGTCTAGAGGAACTATCTCTTTTGATGTTTGTTTGTCGTGTAAGATTTTTTTGGTTGTCGTAAGGTTAAGGCCACTGCAAGGCTAAGCTGTGATGCCAAGGAACAGTGCCGATGCACTATGAGAACTATGCTCCCTTTATTCAAACATTAGCCCACCAATGCTTTTCATATTGAAATAAACTGTTTCCTGAAGTATCCAGGATATTTCTTACTCCAAATGACACAGTAACAAATTTTAGATATTTTGAAAAATTGATCCGGCAAGCTCAAACCAGTACTGTATTGGTACATCTCACCTTGCACCAATGTACCAATACCGTACCGTAGCTATATTGAACAGGGAAAAAGCTCAATTGGCAACCCTGGAGTTATGTGTTGTCATGAAGAGGTATGTAGCCTTAATGGGGAGCTGGTGAGATGTACCATACCAACTGACAAGCCCAATGGTACACTAAGGTTTGGTTTGAGCTCGTCTTATAAAAAAAAAAAAATTACACTGTGACACCTTGTCAACTCAAGAAAACTATACAACACTGACCGCATGGACAAATAAAATAACTCTAATAGGACAAACAAATAAACAATTTATACCCAGTGAAACAAGAACATAGGCCTACTAACACTATATAAGGCTGAATGGAACAGTTGGTTTAGCGTTGGCCTTCAGAAACTGTGAATTCAATCCCGCCTCAATCCAATGGTATTTAAGGGTGATTGAATGTGACAACCTCATGCCCATAAAATTACAGGCACATTAAAGATCCCCTTCCAGGGAAAAATTTCCAGCACCCTTGCATAGCAGTAAAGGGATATAAAACCCATTAAGCCTACATTTATCAGATTAGTAGGTCTTCGATGGATGAAATCTTTAGAGCTATTACTGAAAGACTTATTGAACTAATACCGGTACTATAAATTTGATTCATCAAAATTGTCAGTACCGGGTATGCATCTCTAAATTAACATACAACATACAAATTCCTTTCGTTGAAGATGTGGGCCTAAATAATATAAATTAGTCTGTGTGTACAAAAGAAGGTAAATTAGTTATTGAAAATCTCAGGTAGGCTACACAAATAGTGATGAACAGATTGCAGTGAAAGTTCACAGGAATCAGTTATTGATTTAGAGTGAGACAGTTATTACTTAACATTAAAATATCACTGATTTTAGCAAATTTGGCCAATGGATAAAATTAAATTTATGTATGTACAAACATATCTCACAAACTATGCAATCTTTCTTACATTCACATGGGAACCTTCACCCTGTCTTCCCTACCACAAATAATTCACCCAATCTCACTACAGACCTACCTCTAATTTTGTGAACTATCTCCTGAAACCGTATGCAACATTTTAACTGCAATGAGATGCCGCGACAACCTGTTGAACACACTCACAATACCCTCAGGATGTAAAATGAAAGAAAGAAAAAAAATCCGTTGACCTACATTGCTTCGGAGGTTGTAAGCTACAAGAAAAAAAACATGCTTTTAACAAGTTCGCTAATTAAAGGCTCGTCTGGAACAAGTGCCTACACTGACTTTAAAATAATACGGAAATATCAACAGAATTTTAATTAAAATCCGGAAAATTTCCAGAAAGGAAGAGAATGAGCCTGGGTGGGCTACAGTCATCAAGGTTTATAATCACTTCCAGACAACATTCTACGAAATTATACAATAAAAGAACTGTAGGATGTATTTTTATTGTGGATTATTTTTATATTCCTCGACAACATTTCCTATGGAACCATTTAAGGAATATTTTTCTTTGCCGTACCGCATATTAATAACCTCCAAGAGATAAACAACTTACAATTTACAAGGCGACAGGACACTGCTTCCCATTCACAAAATTTCTTCGTTACACATCAAAGAATACAGGTGAAAATAAGTACATATATACCGCTCATAGCCTGGTTCACGTGCGTATTGTTTATATTTGGTTATGACATCATGTCACACATGACATTTCAATATTTGAGTAAATAGAAGGAAGTGTCATGAAAACGTATTGCCAACAAACTGATCATTTAACCGAATTCCACCGCGGTCATAGAGACTCTATTAACGCAACATTGAAAACATAACATTCGCAGTTCAAGTTTGATAACTCGCCGACTAAAGGCCGTACGAAACACACCACACCAGTAGTCTATTCTAATTTATCATACATCGTATCTATTGTCTTAGGCGATGGGTGCGGAACAAATTTGCGATCTTGAGGTTGGAAGACTGACTGAAACGTTGCATGGTAAACATAAGAGATGTAACAATGCGATACACTGTAACAAATGACCGTAATAGGCAAACATTTGGACCAAATTCTTTGATTTGGCCAAGATGCTGCTTTGTCGAGGTGCCGGGTTCGAATCAGTTCGAACTTATAACAACACGGTCGTTTGAATGACGTCAGCTATCAGGAGCGGCAAATTTCACAGACGCTGTTGTAGTGTTTCGGTTTGTTTTTCCGCGTCCGGAGTTGCTTCGCTGTAGACGTTTCACCATCGTTATAGTGGGCTTAGCATGGCAGAAGGCTATTTTATTTTTATTTTTTGGGGCGAATGTAGGCTACCTGCACCCCCAGCGTGACGACACCACATAGGCTAGCTAATAACACCACCTCAGATATGCGGGTAGTTTAACCTAGTACGGTACAGGAAACAGATGGCTTCATGAGTCATGTCCTCGAGATCTTCCTCATCAGTAGCGTAGCCAAGATCGACCAATGTACTGTAACTGGGGGATAACCGTACTTCAGGGAATTACAGGACATATTATGTAATATACAGCAACTCGAGCTATTTCACACTCAAGAAGTTAACAATGATCTCCAAATTACAGTAGTGTTTAACGTAGGCTAGGCCTACCCACAGAATTATCGAAGTTCTTTTTAAAACATTTTATTTTTAATTAAAACTACCGTATGTTAATTTATATATACTCCCCCTCCCTGCTAAGGAAAGAAATATAGCTAATTAAACCGTAGCTGGGATTTAAAATTATCTAGGGCTAGGCTCAGTTTGAAAATACCGTAGTTATATTTAACAGGAAGCTAGATTGACAACCCTGGGAGTTATGTGTTGTCATGAAGACGTATGTAGCCTCAATGGGGAGCTGGTTCGAAAGGCGACAACAATACATCTCCAAGTAGCCGGTATGGTGGTGATGCAGACAAATCACAAGCATACCAATAGAATCGTCTGCAAGTGTCATTATTTCATTTGAGAAATGTTTATTTAGCCTATCATCTTCGGAGCCTAATCACGAGCACGTCCCTTTGCAAGCAGGAGGCCTTTGCCCTTATGGGATTGTCTATAGGTTAATTATATTTTATTATATTATGAATTCCTTTTTTTTTTCTTTCTTGTAAAAAATCCAATAAAAGGGTGGGGGGGTATAACCCCCCAGTAACACCCCCGGTAGGTCAAGCCTAGGCTTAAACACTACCGGAGGGAAGATGATATGAAAAAGGAAAGGGGCTCGGGGATAGAAATAAATTTTTGGAAAAAAGGAAGCAAACCCCAAAAAAACTTCATTCTCAGGTAAATAAAAAACTAGTATAAAATAGTATGGGAAGTAATACTGGTGAGTGCAGGATGGAAAAGCAAATTCCAGTTTTAAAAATTAAATTTTTCAAAGAAGTTTTGATTAGGGAAAAACTACTAAGAACTTGATAAATTAAACCACTAAAGAAAAAAAAGGAAGATTGTAGTTTTACGTGACCGTGAATCTTGTGTTTATGAGCCACGGGACCTCCTTTTTACGTGGAATCCGAACCACAGGACATGGCATTTCACTTCGAAAATCTCACATGCATTGACTGGGAATCGAACCCGGACCGCCTTGGTGAGAGGCATACAGCTAGACCGCTGAGCCACCAAGCCCCTCTAAATAACTAAAGAGAACACAGTCTTGCTTACGTATCGAGCAACCAAGAGTGTGTACAACTAAGTACTTATAAACAATTATAGTAATGCGAGCAAAGCTAGCTGAGGTTGCCGGCAAGCAGGCACTAAGTGCACTTTCCCTCCCGAGCAGGAATTCGGGTATTATGTGGGAACGCAGTTCACTGGTAAAGAAAGGTAGACAAAAGGAAATTGAATTATTTCTTTTCCTTACAAAAAGTGAATATTTTAGGAAGCATTCTGAAATGCTGGAGAGATTTGAATAACTGGGATATTTTTATTCCCCGCTGAGGATGGATCCCTAAGAGGGGGACAGATTGCCCTCAATGTAGACAGAGCTAGAAAGCCCTGTAACTTTTTGGTGAGAGTATTCTAACTAATAGAAGTTACTTGAAATAAACAATAATTGTTGTGTTTAAGTTTGACTAAACTTTTATCCAGCAGAGTGCCGACTAAAAGTTTAGAAAGGGTAAGAAAAGCAAACCTAACTTTAGGCAAAACTACAATTCGTAAGTAAATTATAGGACCAGGCAAATTCGTCTTAAGTAAGAAGTTGGCTGAGCAAGCTATACTCGCCTTTAATAATTTACAAGAGATAACTTAAGTAAACTCTATGTGCAGTGATAGCAAGAGTTTTGCCATAAACACAACAAATGATCAAATCTGTGTTAAGCTTTATATTCAGTATTCGTGATTATTTCTTTAAATGCAAGAAAATATGGGAAAAGGAAGGCCATACCTAACAGCTCTTCGAGCAAATATAATTGAACTCCAGGATATTATAGCGTATTTAATTGCCTCAACAAGAATAGAATTGCACACAATTTATACAGTTAAGAGGTCTGAGGCCTATAACAAGAGTAATAAGAACCCTTACAAGGGTTTTCAAACAATTTGTACAAACAAGAGGTCTGAGACCTGTAATAAGAATAACAAGGGCCCTTACAAGAGTATAGATTCTTTGGTTAATAGATTGGGTAACAAGTAAATTTTGGACTAAAATTCTTTCGTAATAAAGCGATAAAAGCTTTAGAAACAAATAAATAGTTACAGTTAGAAATTCCTGAGAGTAGCAGGAAGACGATTAGAAAGTGGATTATAACCACTAATATTGAAGCAGAGATACGTATATGTTAAGTACAATAGGGAGAGGTTACTGAGGTGAAACTTCGATTACATAAGAAAAGATACAAAATGTTTTAACAATTGGGGAATCACAAATTCAAAATTCCTGAACACAGCGGGAAAAGGAAAGTGCAGATTAAAATGTGGATTTATAACCAAAGAGTATTTATACAGAGCTACGGAAGTGATACATGAAAAGATGGGAGGGAGCCTATTAATAGGCAAGGCCTCATAGAAAAGATTGCAAGAAAATTATTTAAATTATGCTAAATTGTTAGTAATAGAAAAATTGGGGATATAGGAAATGGGGAATTCAAAGTCTGGCCGATTTTACTGTTTCGAACGGAACGCGGCACGGAAGATAGCCACACGAACACCTTTCGTAGCACTAACAGTTTTGTTGAGCATTGGTAGATTGTCACTATTGCAGTTTATGGTTTGTACTTAGTTGAAAGTTAGCAGTAATTTGACGTTATAGAGTTTTGAGGTGGTAGCCGGTATAGTTTATCACTGGGTAGTCTATTGCATAATTTGAAATTTTACAAGTTGAAGGCAAAATAAATGGGGCAAAAAGCAAAATTCCACGATGAAATTGAAGAATAATCTTGTACAGTTTCAAGATTTAGTAGAACAATCCCACGAAGAAGAGAGCACGATTTTCAAGCTATAAGTTTAGCAAAATTCCCACGTTGGAGAGAAGTATCACCCTTTTTTAGTTCAAGAAGTACTAGGTTTTTGCATGACTTTCAATAGCAAACTTAGTTAAGCTTAAGCAAGGCATAGAAATTTCCCTCGTTGGGCAGTTAGAAAACTGCAAAAGTATGTGAAAATTTAAATTCTGCCGAAAGTGTTCATTCTAAGCCTTCAAAATTATTTAAAACCCTTAAAATTTGGTTTAAAACACTTTAGATGGTTACTTATCTTTGCATTGCAGAGCAGTTGATGTTTCCGGCCAGCCGTTACTCTCTCTTAAGTTAACAGCCCTGGGCCTGGTTTGCAGCAAGTCGCCAATCTTTTCTATTCTCCGCCATCCTCTTCAATTCATAATATGATTTTGTGTTCGTGTCTGTCATTAACTGTGTGATGTATGCAAGTGGTGGTCTTCCTCTTGTGTTTTTCGCTTCTAACATCCCTTCGATGCCTCTTGCTAGCAGGCTATTATGTCTGAGAATATGTCCCAACATATTTTCTCTTCTTGTTTTCAGGCTCTTCATAAAGCTTCTACTTTCTCCTGCTCTTCTGAATACCTCTTCATTTGTCATATGTTGTATCCAACTGATCTTAAGCATTCTTCTCCAGCACCAAGCCTCAAAAACCATCAACTTCCTCTCTTCTGACTTCCCTATTGTCCAGGTCTCACAACCATACAAAGCCACACTCCACACGTATGTCTTCAACAGTCTTTTCCTTATTTTTAGGTCTATACTTCTGGATGTGAAGAGATTCTTCTTTCTATAAAAGGCGTTCTTTGCCTGAATAATTCTACTCCAAATTTCTCGTTTGCTGGTTCAGTCATACGTTATCAAGCTTCCCAGATACTTATATTCCTTCACGTGTTGTATTCTATCATTCTTGATATAAATTGCTGGTGCTCTTCTATAATCTTCCTGGTTCCGAATGCATAAGAGTATTTTTGTTTTATTTTTATTCATCTTCATGTTAAATTCGTTTTTAAGAATGTTATTCATTACATGAAGTATCTGTTGAAGATCATCTTCATTATCTGTTGTTAAAGCAATGTCATCTGCGAATCGGAGCATGTCAATCTTTTCCCCATGTATATTTACTCCAACTTGAATCTCTTCTCTTATCCTATTTATGGCATCTTGGACATACAAATTAAATAAGTAAGGAGATAGCGAGCATCCTTGTCGTTCTCCTTTTCTTATTTCAACCTCTTCCTGGTTATTGCCAGATCTTATTCCCCTTTCATTCTTATATAAACCAGGGGCGTATATATAGGGGGGCCCGGGCCCCTCCCGAAATTTTTGTCACATATTATTTGTTTGTGAATTAAAACATTAAACACCAATATAATCATGCACTATTGTTACTAAGCGACGTATGGCAACGTTGCAAAGCAAGGTACTATTGTTACTAAGCGACGTATGGCAACGTTGCAAAGCAAGGAGACGGTAGAGCGATGTGAACAGTTTGCTCTGATCTTATGTGTAACAACATAACCTGTTATTAATCTCCTGTGCCTTCACTCTTATGAACGAACCAAGAAAAGCAACAAGTGCCTTTGAAGCGTGTGACAAAAGTTGTTGCCCTAACTTTTATACACTTATCAAACTTTTTGGCGAATTTGCCACTCTCTGTAGCTACTGGTACTGCCGAACGGAGTTTGACTTGGTTGAAAACATACTTAAGAAATTCTACTTCTGAAAACAGACTCAACGGTCTAGTATTGTCATCTATTCACAGAGACATACATCTCACTGAGGATGAAGTTATGAACCGATTTGGCAATGCTTCAAGAAACCTTGACTTTATATTATAGTATGAGTTATAAATCAAAAGAGTACCGTAACATTAATTCTTTTCATGTGTATACTATCAAGTGAGCAAGATGATTGTATTAATAAAAAGTATCATAAAATGGTCCCAGTTGTGTTTGACATTAACCAAACATAAAACATCACAACAAATTGGTTGAAATTGGTTGCCTCAAATTATACAAAAGTTTCCCGGGGAGAAACCCGGACCCCCTATTCTTTGGGCCTATACCATGCCCCTAACCCCCAGTTGGGCACCCCCGAAATAAAACTCTACATATGCCCCTGATATAAACTATGTATTATTCTTCTATCTCTATAAGAGATTCCCACTTTCTTTAGTAACTTGAACAGTATATTCCAATTCACGTTGTCAAAAGCTTTCTCCAGATCCACGAATGCTAGATATGTTGGTATTCCTTTTCTATTTCTCTTTTTAATTATTTTTCTTAGAGTTAATATTGCTTCTCTTGTTCCAATGCCCCTTCTGAATCCAAATTGGTCATCTGTAATGTAGTTATCAAGGTTGTTCTCTATTCTCCTAAGTATAATACGTGTAGGAATTTTAGATGCATGCGGTGTCAGGCTTAATGTCCTAAATTGATCGCAATTTTGTGCTCTGGCCTTCTTTGGAATTGGATTTATTATGCACTTAGTAAAGTCAGTTGGTACTATTCCAGTTTCATACATTTTGCATATCATTCCATCCATTGCATCTTCAGCTTTCTCTCCATACTTATTTAATAGTTCTGCAGGAATTTTATCTACACCTGGTGCTTTTTTGTCTTTTAAATCTTTCAGTGCTCTTTGAAATTCCGATTTTAGTATTTGGTCACCTATTCATAACTTCATCTCCATAGAGGCTCTTTAGATATTCTTTCCATATCTTCCCAACCTTTCCCTCTTCAGACAGGTATTGTCCATTCTCATCTTTAATACCACATGTCTTCTGTTTCTTCTCACCAAAAAATTGCTTCACATTTCCATATGCTTTTTCTAAGTTATTTGCTTTAAAATAGGTGTCTATTTCATCACATATATCACATAAGTATTTTTCTTTGTCTCGCTTGCTTTTCCTAACGATTTCATTTCTCATTCTTCTATATTGTTGTTTTCCTTCGTCACTTGTGACTTTTTGAACCTTCTTCTTCTTCTTTCAGTTATCATTTCTACAACTTCCTCACTTATCCATGCTTTCCTGTTGTTTTTATTTTTATTTTTCAGCAGTTCCTCTGCAGTTCCTAATATTTCCTCCTTCAGAATTCCCCACTGACCTTCTATTGGTTTCTCGAATATGTCAGTACCGTATTTCCTTCAATCATTTCATCTGTTCTTCTTTGGAACTCATCTCTAATATTTGGCATCTTAAGTTTTGTCAGTTGTAGATACTCAGTTTTTCTCATAATGATTTTCTTATATTTGAGTTCCGTGTGCATCATGACTAGATTATGATCGCTTACGATATCTGCACCTGGATAACTTCTGCAATTTTTAACCTGGTTCTTAAACCTTTCTTTTACCATTATATAATCCAATTGCGCTCTTCTTGTGTCTCCAGGAGGTTTCCAAGTGTATCGTCTTCTCTTGGGATGGTTGAAGAATGTATTTGTTATGACTACAAACTTAAAACATGGCATCTATTTAAAAGTTCAACACATGGTTGAAAAAGATAAGCTCCTCCTGGGAAGAGGGCCAAACTGTCACCCCTTAGCACACGATGAGAAGTGATCGAGAGATCCAAACGCTCAGAGAACTCGAGTGGAGAGGGGAAGGGAGGGGGAAACAAAGGAACAGATACAGAGTAGGCAACATACAAAAAACAAATTATACATAATACAGTTTCGATACAATAGAGTTAAAGTCTTCATGGAGATTGTAGAGAACGACAAGGATGCCATCAACTTCAAAGTTGTAGAACTTGCAGTTTTAGTTCTTGAAATGACTGGAATCAAAGGGTTCAACGAATTACCGCATGGAGAGCTGTGGAGAATCTTACAAGGAAATTGCACATCTGAAACAAACTTTCAAAAGGGATAAGAATATGCACAAAGATAACAGGAAGCAAGAGTGTCTGTTGGCGTTTACGAAAAAGGGAAGCTAAAGAAAAAAAATCAAAGAGTAAACTATTATTAAGGCTAAAATTAAGTGTATATTCCAAAGAATATACCAACCCCCCAGGTTATGCGACTGTCCTTAATACATGTTAGGATATACAGCAAATGTAAAGCATACGTAGGAAATATCCAGTTTGGATTCCGTAGTGGATTTGGCACCAGAGAGGCGTTACTAGGGATGCAGATTTTGGTGCAAAGAAGCATATAGATAGTCTGTGGATGTTTATGCTGGTTTTATCGACTATGAAAAAGCATTTGATCATGTGACACATGGAAAATTACTGCATATCCTACATGATTTTGGCCTAGATGAGCAAGACATACGAATTGTTGCCAACTTGTACTATAATCAGACGGCTTCAGTAAAAGTAGATTGCAAGAACACTGGTATTGTAGTGTAGAAATAAAACAAGGAGTGATACAAGGCTGTGTTCTAACTCCACTTCTTTTCAATATCTATATCTGAAGTGCTGGAAGGAAAGCAGGATGGTATAATTGTTAATGGAAACACCATAAATAATTTGTGGTATGCAGACGATACAGTTCTGCTTGCAACAAGTGCTGAAGATCTACAGATATTACTGAACTCGGTGGTACAACACAGTGCAAGAGCAGGTCTGTATAAAAATAAAATAAAAAGACTAAAGTAATGGTTGTGAGCAAACATGCAATTCAACCTGTTAACCTGACTATAGCAGGGACAACACTGGAGCAAGTTCAACACGTGAAATATCTTGGATGCATACTAGATCATAATTGAAAGAATGCTTTCAAAATTAGATTTCGAATTGAACAGACAAGAGCTGCATTCGAGAAAATGAATAAACTACTGTAAAACAGAGACTTTAATACTCTTATTCCTCTCAGTTTACTACAGTGTTACTTTTTCTCTATCCTGCTGTATGGTGCTAAAACCTGGACCCATGTGACGAACACCAGCAAAAAACTTCAAGCCTTCGAGATGTGCTATAGGCACCTGCTCAGAATATCATGGATTGATAGAGAGCGTAACACTGAAGTGCTCGAATGCCTGAACAAAGAACTGGAGGTCTTGCATAACATCAAAAAGACAAAACTTGAATACTTTGGCCACATCATTCACAATGATAAATATAAACTCCTTCAGATCACTTGAAGGAAAAATTGAAGGTAGGAGAGGTCGAGGAAGGAGGAGAAGATCTTGGCTAAAGAACCTACAAGAATGGCATGAAATCAACACTCCGCACTATTCCAAGTTGCTAAAAAAAAGCAAGAAATCGGCGATGACAGCCAACATCCAATGAGGATATGGCACAAGAAGAAGAAGATGATATCAAAAAAGATTTACATGTGATTAAATATTAATTGCACAATTTACAATAATAATAATGTTAAGTTGGTTTTATGTCCGTTTTAACTACTGAGACTTTTAGAGACACTGGGATGCTGAAATTTTGACCCGAAGGGTGTCTTTAACCAGCCAGTAAATCTACTGACACAATCCCCTTGCATTTGTGCACCCTCAAATGCCAACTGACTGCACCAGGATTTGATCCAGCAACCTTGGGACCAGCAGGTGAGAACGTTAACACTGTGCCATGCATCCAGTCGCACAGATTAGAAGGGAGTGGGGGTTAAAAGGATGATATGCTTTGTTTGTCAAGCAAGCAAAATCAGATCCACGGTAATAAAAGAACAAGTGTAAGACAAAATTGCTCTTCAAAACACTACCAAAATCCACAACGCCACCATGAAGAGACGCGGTCCTATAACACCAACCCTCCAAGCTGCGGCAACTTCAATAAAGTATGGCTACTACTGCTGAGAAATAGTATTAAGCCACCCTAAAAATAACTACTGATTTAATAACGGCAAGGTAGCAAGTTTGAAAATCACAAGAGCCACACATAAACAGTCGCTCTCCACCATGAAGGTTTGGCTACTACTACCACAGAGATACACTTAAGTGATAAGCCCCAAAACTAGAAATATAAACTCAAATATTCAGTAATTGTCTAGTATTGCATTGAAAAATTGTTATATGTTAATTTATCTAAATGTGTTCTGATACCTCAAGCCACTTGTTAGCCACTGCTTGTGGCTATTACTGTGAAATACTTATTGCAGTGATAGAAGCCATTCTTTCAGTGTTGCCTAGTTGTATTAAAGAAAGCTTTCCATCGGTTAACACAAATGTTGTGCCCTATTACATTAGGCTTTTATGTACATTTCAAGTACCCCTATTTTTGTACATTAAAGCATGTTATTTTGTGATAAATATCTTATGTAATGTTTTGCACATTAGGGCTTATAAATACTTGTTTTCCCGCCCACTGTAATTGGGCACAAAATTTGTGTTGACCAACTGGAAAGCTTTCTTTATGTGAAATACTTAAGTAACAAGCCCCATTAAAAAAAGAAAAAAAAATCTACAACTGTGAACACAGCATTTGTTTACTAATACGGTGTTAAATAATATGAAATGAAAACTTATACTTTGGTGGTAGGTCCTTCAGTTTAGGGGCTGCGACAACACGGTCTTGGGTGTGTGTAGAATCTGTCTGATAACCGGTGTAAATTGTGATGGCTGTATTAGTGTGTGTTATCTGAGATTCTGATAAGGACTGCTGACAATTAATTTCAAGTAGTTTCTTTTTTCGCTACCAAATACTACCATCAATGGCACCTAGCTGTGAACTTGGCTACTAGATGCCACCGCAACCGGCACCTGGCGACGAATGTTAATTAATATAACCTACAAATTTAGCTTCACACAATTGTAGTTAGTGGAAGGTTCTTTTACATGCCATAAATCAATGACCTGAAGGAAGGCATATTGAGGGATTTTTAACGCTCTCAAAAAAATCCGACAACTTCGGCCGGGTTTGAACCCGCGATCTTGGGCATAGAAGCTCAGCATGCAACCAACTATGCCACTGAAGCCGCTAAACTTATACTTTAATCCCCCTCTTGTAATCTAATAATAATAATAATGTTATTGGTTTTATGTCCCTTTTAATTACTGAGGCTTTTAGGACGCCGAGGTGCTGGAAATTTGCTCTGAAGGTGATCAGTTAATCTAATGACACAGCACCCTCTAATGCCAACTGACTGCACCACGATTCGATCCTTCAACCTTGGGCACAACCTTGTAATCTGTGCAATTAATATTTAATCCCATGTAAATCTTTTCAGGTGGTATCACATTATCCCAATTTAATTGGAATTAATTTAATTGTTGACCGACTGAAAGGTGTCCTAAAATTTAAAACAACAAATGTGGTTTATTTTATGGCTTTAATCGATTGGTTGTTGTATTAATGGGCAGAACAGCAAGGTCATCTGCCCCTTTTTATGATGTAGCATGAAAGTTACCATTCAATGCATATCAAATGTATTCTGACAATCAGGTGGCAATAATTCTCAGACCTAACCGCAGTCACATGGTATTTTGTATACACCTCTGCAGAGCTGGAGATAGTCCTTTACTGGCTGGATGTGGTCTCGCACTTTCGGTCTATAGTGCGTCTCTACCTTAAAAGACAGTATGGAATTAAATGTAGTATTTGCCTCTCACTTGCACTCCAATGTCCTGCAATTAGCTTCGTCCTTTTCTACCCCGGCGATGTTGCCATCTCCCAATAATTAGAAGTGACAAATCTAAGAAAATGTTTTCGTAGTCTTATAGAGAATTTTCCGCTCTTTATGATGATGTAAAAGTAAAAGCCATAAATAATTAATACATGGCCCAAGTTTCACAATTACGATATTTTACCGCGAATCTATATTTTTTGCAGATATAAAACTTATCAAGCCATAGATAATCAACTAGTGATCACAACAGATCAAGAATTTATTTTTAGATTGCCTGATGTTGGTAGAAGACACCCTATTTCTCAGGGGTGTAATTATTTTTATAATAAGAAAGTTATGATTTTTTTTTTTAAATGTTACTTGAAAAATCTGGGATGGTATCACACAAAAGTTAGGTAGGGAGAAACATTTTTGCTGTTGACTGTACGTTGGTGACTAAGCGAGAAGAAATGTTCATTAATGTCTGAAATGGTTTTTAAAACAAACCAGAGCTCGATATCAGATAGGATTCATAAGTTATCGCACTTGCGTTGGTCACAACTCCTCACGCCCAGCGCCGACGCACCGAAAGTCTGTTTACTCAGTGGCCCATAGGCTATCTCCCCGACTGAGTTTGATGGAGGATAATTTATGGTGTGAAGTTAAACTGTGATATGAAGTGGTCCTCGTGTTCTTTATAAATTGTCCGTCTTGTTGCGTAGTGGCCAGCATTCTTGGCTGTCACCGCGAAGGCCCGGGTTTGAATCCCAGCTCTGTCAAGAAATTTAATTCTGGTCTGAGGGCTGGAACGGGGTGTACTCAACTTCATGAGACAAAACTGAGAAGAGGCGGGTTTCGATTCCTACCTCAGCCATCCTCGAAATGGTTTCCGTGGTTTGCCTTGGTTCATCCCGCGTTTTTTTATTTTTTATTGTGTGGCCTCCTGAGAGGCCGAGTGCAGGTCTTTATAGTCGACGTCTGTGGGCGGCCTGCGCGTCGGGATTAGAGATGGAATGGATGAAGATGAATGAAAATGGGCAAGGATGTGGAAGGGAACGGCCGTGGCCTGTCAGAAGGTACTGTCCCAACATTTGCCTGGTGTTGAAAATGGGAAACCACGGAAAACCATTTCAAGGACGGCCGACGGTGGGGCTCGAACCCATGCGTCTACCGAGTCAGCAGTGAGCTTGGCCACATGACCTAAAGCTGAGCTTTAGCGAGCGTAGCCACTGCTAACAAAGGTTCATTAATGGTGCAGAGTTAACGTTTCTGTGCCAAAAGGACACGGACGACACCCACGAAGAAATTACAGGTGAAGTGTATGAAAAGTAGTTCGACGAGCAATTGATGCCCAATGTTCCCGAAGGATCTATCCTAGTAATATGACAATGTAGGCTATCACAGTCAGAAAAGCGAACTTTTACCTACAATTTCATGGAGAAAAGACCAGATTATAGATTGGCTCACTCAAAAGGAGTCCCATTCCGAAATAATATGTTAAAACGGGAGCTTTTTTTATTGTCACTCAAAACAGAGACAGATATGATAAATACATCATTGCCGAGATGGCTAAATCAGCAGAAAAATACCACAGCGAATTTGATCCCATCGAAATGGTATGGGCGCAAGTGAAGAACTATATAAAATTGAACGTCTCATTCAAGAAACAAGAAATGAAGAATTTAATTTCGGCTGCGTACTACCAGTTGACCACACAAAATTGGGTACATTTGGTGGACCACAATTCATGTATATATTCATGTGAAATGTCATAATTTATTAGTCTATAACCTATGATATTCGAGAAAATGTAATATTATAACATATTATAATATTATCATATTCATAAATAATTGAAAATTATTATAAAGTGTGCATTAAAATCGTGCTCTGAGCTTCGGTGTATCATATCTAAATATTGTACCATCGTTCGCTGCAAGGCATGAGGTACAATTATATACAACAAACAAATATTTTGGAAATTGCCCAAGATTTGCGTAAATGCACGCCTGTAGACGAGTTATATTACATCTTGTGCCCGGCCTTGCAGAAATTTGTATATGCAGGAGATCTGGCATCAGCGCGCTCCATTTAATGCGTACTGTCTTTTAAGGTAGAGATGCACTATAGAACTTAATATAGTGTGCAGAGACTATCGGATGCTTGAGACTTGAGGAACTTCTATGCAGTACTCAAGGAAATATATGGACCATCTCGCTCATCATCAGGTACACTGAAAAGCACTGATAATTCTACTACCTTCACTGATAGTCAAGAAATCCTGGAACGCTGGAAGGAGCACTTCTCCAATTTCCTAGATCGTCCATCAGCAGCTGCTGAAGACTTCCTTTGTGATGTGCCGCAACAACCTGAACAACTGTGGTTGGCAGTACCTCCTACTTATCATGATTTCAATGCAGCTCTCACCCAATTGAAACCCAGAAAAGCACCTGGCCCAGATAACATCCCTCTGGAACTAATTCAAGCCGGAGGTCGTTCCCTCAAAACAAGGATTTTCACCCTTATCCTCAGAATATGGGAATCAAGAAAGGTACCTGGAGACCTAAAGAATGCCACTATCCTTAAAAAGGGTGATCGCAGTGTTTGTGGCAACTACCGTGGTATATCACTGCTATCAATTGTGGGGAAAATTCTTGCAAGAATTCTCCTTAACCGCCTCAAGGTTATCTCTGAGAAGATCCTCCCAGAGTCACAATGTGGATTTAGAGCTTCCAGAAGCACAATTGACTTGATTTTCTGTGTGAGACAGCTACAAGAAAAATGTAGAGAACAAAAGAATCCACTCTTCTTAGTCTTTTATGACTTGGAAAAGGCATTTGATTTGGTTCCAAGACCAGCCATGTGGGCAGTGCTGAAGCAGTTTGGTTGCCCTCAGCGATTTGTAGAGCTAATCAAGGCTCTCCATGATGGCATGACAGGTCAGGTTTGCCATCAGAATAAGATGTCCGATGAATTTCCTATTACCCATGGATTGAAACAAGGATGTGTACTGGCTCCAACGCTTTTCGCGCTGTACTTGGCTGCAATGCTTTATGATACACCCACAAACATCCCAGGTGTGGAGGTCAAGTATTGTTTTGATGGAGGGCTTTTCAACCTAACTCGTCTCCGCTCCTTGAGGAAAACTCAGGTTACTAAGGTTACTAACATGTTGTATGCAGATGATGCTGCGTCGCGAACTCTCACAGCAGAAGAGCTGCAAGAGTCAGTTAATTGTTACAAAAGTGCATGTGATCGCTTTGGTCTTACCATAAATGTCAAGAAGACTAAAGTCTTGGCACAACCTTCACCAGGCACACTTCTTCCTCAGTTCAATATCTCCATCTCAAATTTGCCATCAGAACAGGTAGACCACTTCTCGTACCTGGGCAGTACCATTTCTGTGAGCTGTACCTGTGAGCAGGATGTGGATAAGAGAATTGGTGCAGCCCATGCAGCATATGGACGATTAGCGCACCGGGTCTTCATGAATAAAGATCTGTCCACGAGTACAAAGCTTATGGTTTACAAAGCAGTAGTCATTTCTACATTGTTGTATGGCTGTGAAACGTGGACCCTTTACCGACGTGATCTCAGGAAGCTTGAGCGTTTCCACCTACAAAAACTTCGATCAATTCTGAGGATTAAATGGGAAGACCGCATTACCAATATTGCTGTTCTGGAAAAGGCTCAAATTAACAGCATAGAATCATCCATAATAGGTCACCAATTTAGATGGATTGGTCATGTCCATCGGATGGATGATGTGAGATTACCTCGTCAGATGCTATATGGTGAGTTATGCTATGGCACCAGGTCTCATGGTGGTCCTAAGAGGCGCTACAAGGACCAATTTAAGCAGACCCTGAAATTGACAGGTCTTGATTCACAAACCTGGGACATGCTGGCTGAAGACTGCTCAATTTGGCTCCGCACCATCTTGGATACTGTAAAGACGTTTGAAAGGGATTGACGCACACATGAAGAGGCCAAGCGTCAAGCTAGGAAACTTCGAGCAGCCCAACCAAGTCCTCCTCCAGTAATACTATGTGACTTGTGTGGTCACTTGTTCCATGCCAGGATTGGACTCTTTAATCACCGTAAACACATCCACAAACTGGACTGAAGGAAGAAGATTTATACTCGGATTCGAGTTAAAGCCAATGATGATGAGTGTGGATGATGTTCTTATTCAGTAGCATGGCTACCCTATCTGTAACATTATGTATGTGTGGAAGAGAGGCTTTGAGGGTTCTATCATCGGCAGTCTGTGGGGTGTTTACTGGCTTGTGCTCGATGGCTCATGCTATTTCATTAATATTGTAGTCATTCTGTAGAAATGCTGCCATACATCCAGCTTTGTCTTTACGGCCTCAGGTGTATTGCATAGCTTCTTCATTCTGTGGACAAGCACTGTCAGGACTCTTTTCTGCATTAGATAGTGTTACAAATCTGCATGTACTTTAGATACCGGATGGTGTGTGGTGGCTTCCTGTAGATCGTGAGGCTTAGCATTCCATACCCAATTAGTCATAATTCATCATTCAAGATCAAAATGTCTAAACCTTCTCGTTTATTGTTCATTGTTCAACTGAATTAATTGGTAGACTTTATTTTTATGGTAACCCTTGGCTAAGGACAGTTATCTGTTATGAGTTTCTCTCTCTGTTTCTAATGTTAACCTTTGTATCATATTTTAGCCATCGTGCAGTATAAGTATACTCTTTACATTTCTCATGACCATGATTGAGAACTGCAACAAATGCGGAGGTCAGAAGTTTGGCCTGGCACTGACAGCGGCTATCCTCAATGTGGTTTTTCCACACTTCTTCCGGGCAAATGCCGGGATAATACCTTATATTAAGTTCCGGGGCACCTACTCTATAGGGCTTCCATCCACTCACTCGTCCAAAAATAGTGAAATAGTGAGTGTTTTTTCTTCAAAAAAGTTAAAAAAATGTGAGTTTTTGTATGAAAAAGTGAGTAAATAGTGAGTAAATTCATAGCATTATTCGCATTTATGGCCATATATCTGGTTCATAATTTTAACTTTTGTTGATATCTGTAGGCGCAATTAGGGGGGGGGGGGGTCTTGGGTGGCTAAGCTCCCCAAAACAAACCATAGCCCCTCAAAAATGTGACAAAACTGTATTGAAATAGACAAAAATTTTAAGAATGTGTATCTGAAAAAAAAATTAGCCCCCCAAAGATGTCAACCAAATTGTGCCTATGTTAATAATATCTCCGAGTACTGTTTGTGATTTTATCGTCGATCGCTGCACGGCACCGGCTGTGATATTGCACCATGGAAGCTTTTTATGCTTTCTGACCACCTGGCTCGCTGGCCGGCAGCGGAGGTAGAAAAACGAACTATCCATTCATGGGTATATTTTGGGTCATTTCTGACAATCTGATTGTGCACGAGACCATTTTTAACGCAGAATGTGACCAGTTTTGAAAAAAAGTGAGAATAGTGAGTAATTTTATCAAATAGTGAGAAAAGTGAGGCTGCTTTGAAAATAGTGAATAATAGTGAGAAAATTGAATCACTGGAAGCCCTGCGTACTCCATCCCCAACCCTAATAATTACAGCTACACACACTACTACAGTAACCACAGAAACATAGGTTATCAAAAAATTCAACACACACCCAAGCATACAAGACTGATGATCAGGATGTCACAAGGTCCTGAAGTGAATTAACAACGACCACCGATTTTCTGTTCAAGAAGCTCCAATGTAATCCATGGACATTATGGTACACTGTATTTAATTTGGGGAGTATGATGGCGCAGTGGCTTAGCTGCTCGTCTTTCACACAGACGGCCATGCTTCGAATCACGGCGACAATGGGGTGGTATTTCCCCCTGCAAAATCATGTGGTGCCAGGAAGGGCATCCGGCCTTAAATCCCCGGCCAAAATCAAAATGAGCCTGGTTGGCTCTGGTGACCCCAATTAATTGGGAAAAGCCAAAGAAAGTTTCTGTATTTCTTTTTGATTTATGATTCTTATTTACAGACTTTATAGGTCTTATATTTTTAAGCCTCCGTGGCTTAGGCGGCAGCACGCTGGCCTCTCACCGCTGGGTCCGTGGTTCAAATCCTGGTCACTCCATGTGAGATCTGTGCTGGACAATACGGAGGCAGACAGGTTTTTCTCCGGGTACTCCGGTTTTCCCTGTCAAAATTTCATTCCAGCAACACTCTCCACTATCATTTCATTTCATCTGCCATTCATTTAATCATTGCCCCAGAGGAGTGCGTCAGGCCTGGGCAGCCGGCACAGTCCATATCCTCGCCGCTAGATGGGGGCTTCATTCATTCAGTACCAATACCGTACCGTAGCTATATTGAACAGGGAAAAAGCTCAATTGGCAACCCTGGAGTTATGTGTTGTCATGAAGAGGTATGTAGCCTTAATGGGGAGCTGGTGAGATGTACCATACCAACTGACAAGCCCAATGGTACACTAAGGTTTGGTTTGAGCTCGTCTTATAAAAAAAAAAAAATTACACTGTGACACCTTGTCAACTCAAGAAAACTATACAACACTGACCGCATGGACAAATAAAATAACTCTAATAGGACAAACAAATAAACAATTTATACCCAGTGAAACAAGAACATAGGCCTACTAACACTATATAAGGCTGAATGGAACAGTTGGTTTAGCGTTGGCCTTCAGAAACTGTGAATTCAATCCCGCCTCAATCCAATGGTATTTAAGGGTGATTGAATGTGACAACCTCATGCCCATAAAATTACCCATGCCCATAAAATTACAGGCACATTAAAGATCCCCTTCCAGGGAAAAATTTCCAGCACCCTTGCATAGCAGTCGGTGACTGGAAGCAGGCTGTGGATTTTCATTTCATAGGTCTTATATTTCTTTATACTCATTTTTGTCTATTATTATAAGTGATGGAGAGATGGATGATTGGAAAGAGAGGACGAGGAAGACCTAGAGTACGGTGGATGGATTTGGTGAAGGACAGTGTGAGAGAACGGAACCTGGGGTGGAGTTCAGTGGTTGAGGAAGGATGGTGGACAGACAGAGTTAAGTGGAGGGGTGTCATATTTGCTCTGACCCGCCGAGCTGGAAAACTGAAATTGATGATGATATTTCTGTAAAGCTGGAAAAGGGAAATTGATGATGATATTTCTGTACAGTAAAATGGGTATACTAGTGATAGAACCATAGATTGTTTTGTTAACTGTTAACATAGTAATTAATATAACATCTTTTTGGAAGCCTTCATAGGGGGGTTAAGGCTGCTTGAGCTTTTAGTTCTCGCAGTCAAGTGGTGCAGTTGCACCTAATATAAAGGGAGGTAGCGCGCAGTTCGTCACTCCTGTAGGGGTCCGGGTGCGGACACCAAAAGCCCGCTAATGAGCCAGCTTGGTGTCCTAGGCTAAACCCCACACAAGACACGGCACAAACCTAGAAGAATTGCTGAGAAAATAGCAGTTGTTCACAAAGTTATATGAGGTCAATGGCATTGTAACAGGAAACAACTGTGCCTCGTTATAAATATATATGTTGGGGTACTGTATATACAGTACACTACCTACCATTAATTTCAATACACCTAACAATATTACAAGATGTTAAAGAATACAGTAATCAATACTATTTGAAACATATCTAAGTATTAACCTTTACACTGCTACGCCCGAGATATCTCGGGTGCGGTAGAACGTCATGTCCTTGCTGCACCCGAGATATCTCGTCGGCAACTTCATCTGAATAACATACTTTTAAAAATGTATTCAGCATGGAGGGGTTTGATAGTCTCTCACAATATTAGCAGTGAAAAGGTTAATGATGATACATGTTTCGACCTACGTTGAGGTCTTCTTCAGTCAGTAATGAAAATAGAAGATTGTTGAAAAACTATGTTCTAATATGAATGTTAGGTAAGAAATACTTTGCTATCATGGCAAATGTATTTGCATTCTATGAAGGAGCCAACCTAACAATTGACATCTAACTCCCTGTAGATACGGTGTAATACCATAGTTATGGTTTAGTAAGCGAAGGAATAGTATATTTGTAAACATGTCAGGTTTGTGCGTTTATGTTCATCTAGATGCAATATTACCCCCCGCCCCTAAAAGAATGTTGTCTACTTGAAGTTGTCTATAACTGAAGGTCCATTCGATGCACCGCTGTTGTTCCTTGTTGTGTTGTGATGACCGCAGTGCACCTCAAGCATTGCTCATACAACCTGTGACAATAAAGTTCGGTGAATAGTCCTATACTATCAACATAGATGAACAATGCATGACAGTGACCCTATTGTCCTTCGAAATAGTCCCCTCCCATAACTATGCAATGCTGATATCGGCGATACATGTCCTGGAAACTTTGCAAGAAGGCGTCCATTGGGATGGTGTTCAAAAAGCTAGTCATGTGACCGAAAAGTTCGGTGAATGGGTCTATATTACGAACGGATTGTTGGCTTACCTGAAACAGCAGTTACTGTCCTACGAATCCCTGTGGATGGTTATGCACTTCTGAGAATGTCTGTACAAGTCCTGGAAACTCTTTAGGGATAGCCTTCAGTTGGGTCGTCACCTTACGGTGGATGTCCGAAATGTTTGAAAACCTCTCGCCCTTCAGGGCTTTTTGGTGACCCTGGACCTGGGTCGTACCTCAGACACCAGTTCTCGTCGCCCGTGGCGATGGGTTTCAGATAAGCCATTTCATTCCACAGAACATGCACCCTTCTCACTGCCACCCGCCAAACAGATGTGCATGGTAGGTTGCATACATTCATCCTTCTCACTGCAACCCGCCTAACAGGTGCATGGTAGGTTGCATAAATTCATCCTTCTAAACACGCACTGTGTCAAACAGGTCTTACCCGTTGCGTAGTGTGTCGCCAATGTTGCCAGGTCGACCGTTCTGATTTTATTCATTGAACGCAATGTAACGAGCCATTTGAACACCATCCCAAAGGGCGCCTTCTTGCAAAGTTTCCAGGACATGTATCGTCAATCTCAGCATTGCATAGTTACGGGAGGGGACTGTTTCGAAGGACAATAGGATCTCTGTCGTGCATTGTTCATCTATGTTGATAGTATAGGACTATTCACCGAACTTTATTGTCACAGGTTTTATACACTAGTTGGTTCAGTTCCTTAGTGACAGTTGACAGTGTGCAAATCGTTATTATGGCTCCAAGAGTGCAAATATCCATAGAAAAAGGGTGCTGCAATTGTAGCACTGAGACAAGCAGGTTTATCAATTCGCCAAATTGCGAAACCTTGTAGTGTCCATAGGGGGAGTGCAATACACCCTTCACTGTCAGACGACAACAGGTAGCAATAAGGACAGACCACGACCGGGACAACCTCATAAAACAACGAAAAGTGACGATAAATTCATCAGAATTACTAGTAAGAGGAATTGGTTCAAAACAGCACCAGAAATTCGCACATAATTGGTGAACATGAACAAGACACAAATATCCATTGCAACAGTAAAAAGGAGACTGCATGAAACCAGCTTGCAAGGACGTGTGGCAGCAAGGAAACTTCTTCTGAAGTCCATAAATAAAAAGAGGAGACTCGAATGGGCTATAAAACATCGTAATTGAACACCTGAAGAGTGGAAGAAAGTGTTAATCACAGATGAATCGAAGTTCGAGATGTTGGTTGTTTCCTTAGTTTAGGGGCTGCGACAACGCGGTCATGTAGCCCCGATTTGGAACCAGAAGGAGGATATTTGTTCGCCGATGTGAAGGAGAAAGGGTGGCCCAGAAGTGCGTTCTACCTACAGTTATGGTTTGGGGGCGTTTTGCAAGCGATAGAGTTGGAGACTTTGTGAAAATAGAAGAATGTATGGACCAGAAGCACTGCCACCGCATACTTCAGAATCATACAATATCATGTGGATTGTGCTTAAGGCGACACTCCGGAGATAAAAGTCGATATTTGGTACATTTCGGAGAAATTTTTTTAATGACTGAAATTGAAAGGATTGGGTTTCTTCTTTCTTGTCACAAAGTTATTCCGTTAAATTCAAACAATTTATCACCTTAATAATGCTTTGTTTGTCAGTCTGCACACAGCAGAAATTGGCATGGAATCTGCTGAACTGCTTGTTAGATTATTTATGATGTAATTGTCATGTTTTCATTCAATCAAATCAATAAAATATCCCTGTTCTTTGCAATTACGCATCCCGGGGATGGGCCAACAGCCCCCCCCCCCCCGCATATATTTCTACAGAATCGAGCTGTAAGATCTACCATGTTTCTGAATGAATGTATAAAGCCTGCAAAGGACTAATATTTCAGTACTTGACTCTACTGTCATTGAGCAACATTGTATGCTTGTATTGGTATTCCTGATTTCACTACAATAATGCCGACAACTAGAAGTTTTGTTATTCTTGTATGTTTCTTCTTTCTTGCGAGTTCTGTGGCGGTAGCCAGTCTGTTGACTTTTGTGGAGTTCGTGCGGAAGTAACCTCTTGTAGTTGTGCATCAAGATACTAGACAAGCTTCCAGAATTACCAATATTCGTACAGAAGCTGCTAAGAAACAAAAGGAAGGAAAAACATATGGTTCTGGTGACTTCTAGGTAATGGATCAGGAAGATAACGTCACTTGAACTTTGCTCTAATTTTCCCGCCAATTGTAATTTTACATTTAAATCCCATTTTTCTCCCATAATATTCTGCCAAATGTAACAAAATTTGTATGGTATATGTATCACAGCTATATTAGGAAACCTGCGTATGGAATTCTTGATTGCAGAATTCTTCCCAGTAGTAGGGATTTAAAAGTCCAAAATTTTTTAACAAAAAAATTACACAAATTTAGTACTATAATATCTCATTACCGGTATATAAATTATTTACAGAAAAATCAAAACGTAGTGTTTTTAAACAAGTATTTTCTATCTAATTCCAAATTTCCATTTACATGTAGGCCTAATTTGAAATCTATGAAAAAAAAAATGGAATTAAAAATTCAAAAAAAATTTTTTTTTTTTTGGAAAAACTATTAATTGTAGAGGAAGAGGTGTTATTATGAGCCCCCAATTTGTTATTTGATTTTTTTTCAATCGCCTATAAAGTTTTTGTTCAATATTCGTTCATAGCGTTTATTTATTTATTTATTTACATAGGTCCCAATGAGCCTGAGCTCGTGTTAGGGACAATCAAGTAACATAGTTACAGCATGGCATATATATAATTTTTGTAACATTATTGTTTAGTTTAATAGTAACTTAGATTGCTAGTGACTAACTTGACAGAGATAATACGGTATGATACATTGCATTGCTTAAGGCTATTGTACATTGGCTATTCATTCCTTAATAGGAAGTCTTTTGTTTTCCTCTTAAATGTTTTTATAGAGAAACTTTCCCTTATGCCTAATGGTAGCGAGTTGTATTCTTTTATTATAGAGGACATAATTCCTTTAGTTCCAAATTTAATGGATTGGGAATGGCTGGTGAATATTTGATTTACTCCTCTTGTTGCATAGTGATGAATGTCATTTGCATGGGTAAAATGGATGTGTGTGTGTATCAATTTGTTTTCTAATTTGTATACAAATACTGTTGCTGACATAGCTATTTGTTTTTGCAGTGGCATAATTTTAGTTCCTGAGTACAATTCATTTGAGGGTGTGAGCCAAGGTAATCCAAAGATAGATTTTATAGCACGTTTCTGGAGTATCTCAAGTTCTTTTATCAGCTCCTTCTTACAATATCCCCATATGAAATTCATGTACATTAGATGTGAATGTATCAGAGCAAAGTATATATTTTTCAATTGTTGGCTAGTAAGACAGCTATATCTTAATCTGAAAATAATACCAATTAAAGGGCTGATTTTATGTTTTACATTTTCTACATGATTTTCCCAGGTTAGTGTACTATCTAGTGTGATACCTAAGTATGTTGCCGATTTAACCCTTTCTATTTCTTTGTTGGCTATGTTGACTATGTTTGTGGTCTCAATCTTGTATGATGGTTTATGGAAGAACAAATATTTTGTTTTAGTGATATTGATAACCATTTTGTGTGCTCTCAACCAATCCACCAGCTTATTGAGATCATAATTAATATTTAGCATAATTTCCTGTTCAGATGTTCCCAGATAGAGTATAAAAATATCATCTGCAAATAGTTTAAGCTTGCCTTTCAATTCTAATAATACTATATCATTAATATAGGCCAAGAAAAGAATTGGTCCTAAGACAGAACCTTGAGGTACTCCTGTGTCAATTCTCATTTGAGATCCTTTTACATTATCGATTGCAACATATTGTTTTCTGTTAGTGAGGTAGTTCTTGAACCAATCATGTGCCACTCCTCTGATGCCTGCAAATTCTAGTTTATTAAGGAGAATCTTATGGTTAACCAGATCGAAGGCTTTTTGAAGGTCAATTAGTACACCAGCAGCTAGTTTGTTTTCATCTAATGCCTTTTCTACATCAGTTACTACTTCAAATATAGCACTATCAGCTCCTCTATTTGGAATAAACCCATATTGGCAGTTTGCAAAGTAATCATTTTTCATGAAGAAATTCATAAGTCTTCGTTTAACAACGCTTTCTAGAACCTTGCTGATGGCAGATATAATATTAATGGGTCTGTAATTTGATGGGTGGGTTTTGTCCCCTTTTTTGTAGATCAGGACCACCCTAGAGACTTTACAGGCATCGGGAAATATACCAGTCATCAGTGAAAGATTTATTATTTTGACAAGATATGGTGTAAGGCCCTCAAGACACAATTGTAGCATGACATTAGTAGTGTTGTCCTCACTTATATTGTTTTTGTGTTTTAGGGAGTTTATAATTGATTGTATTTCATTAGCATCAGTAGGTAACATAAAGATTGTCTTAGTGCTAGTAGTATTTTTATAGCTTGTAAGGCCCGAGGTAGAACCGTTTCCTTGATTTTCCCATATACTGTTAGCAATATTGACATAATATTTATTAATTTCATCACATATATTTTCCTTTTTTTCGACATTTGTGCCGTCGACTATAAGTTTGACAATTTCATTTTTCCCCTTCTTTGGTCTATTTAACATCTCATTAACAACGCTCCACACTTCCCTCTGATTATTTGCATTTTGAATTTTTTGGTCAAAGTAGTTTCTTTGTAGGTTTCTCTTAAGTTTTGTAACTTGGTTGCTAATAATTTTATATTCTTCTAAAATTTCTGCAGATGGATTTTTAACTTTGGTTTTTGTATATATCTTATCTTTCCTGTGTATTAGTGCTAAAAGATCTTGTGTGATCCAGGGTTTTATTGGTGGGGCACTTGGCTCCTTATTCGTATATTTCATAGTACAGGCTTCTATTCCTTTATTAATAAAATCACAGAATTTATTGTAGTAGTCATTGATGTTAGTTTCATTGCATACAAATTCTTGAGTTATTAAATATTTATTAAGTTTTTTGTAGTTTATTTTATCCTTTTCTATTGGCCTATCATCACATATTGAGTTCCTGTTTATCTTTTTGTTTCTCATTTCACAGATGAGTAAATGGTGATCACTCAAATCATTATCAATATTATAGACATTACATATTTTGTCACAGTCGTTCGCCAATACATGATCAATTAGAGTAGAGCTAGTTTGTGTTACACGAGTTGGATATTTTGTATTACATAAGACTAGACCGTATGATTTGACTAGGTTAATATAACTACTAGTATATCTGTCCCCAAATAATAGATCGATATTCATATCACCTAGTATTATAACAGGATTCGTTGAGTAAGAACTAATAATTACTTCGAGATCAGTTAGAAAGTGTGGAATGTTGCTTTTATGAGGGTTATAAGCAGTGATTATATTGTATTCTTGATGGCATTTTCTCACAGTAATGTGCAGTATGCTGTGGGTGGAATTTATTTCCTTTACAAGGGTACTGCTACATTTGTTTGAAATATACAAAGATACTCCCCCGCCAGTTTGCTTTCAAACTATGTGATATGCAACATATTTCTTAATATTGGAAAACATTTTGTTTGTTCTGTTAACCAATTTTCTGAGATTGCTAGGACATCTACACCTTTGATTCTGTCTAACATTATTTGGATATCATCGAACTTGTTTTTTATGCTATGTGCATTTATGTGTACGCATTTTAGTGTACTGGTATCCTGTTTACTGTCCTTAATCTTATAATAATCGCTAAGTGTATTACAGTTACACTCGGTTAATTCTAGTGTATTATTATTAGCATCACCTAAAAAATTTAATTTCTGTAATTCTAGGGGCGCTGCGGTCGGTCTGGATAAGTAGGGTTTAAAATACTCAATAACACGCGTTTGATATGGAACACTTTTTATTTTTCGGTTATAATCAGTAAATGTGGTCTCTAAAGTAATGACAGTGTTATTTTTAATTGTATATATGTATAACTGTGCGATACACGTGATCTAATTTGTGTGTTCCACTGGATTTTTTGGTGTCATTTGCATATTATCAAGCATCAGTTTTTATGGTTGATGTAGACCAGCTGATTCAAATTTACACAGGGCTACACTTCGGACATTATTTCGGTACTATTATGCGCCATATAATGTAAATGTCGATCCTGAGTCAACGCCGAGGACATTCAAATAGAGAAATACGGTACATAAACAAATAAATAACACACCGAAGCTGTGCTACTTTTGTCATTCCGAGACTAGCATCCACGCAAACCAGACGGCACTGTTCCAAGCTCCGACTTATATCGTGAATTGATGTCAAACTGATGATCCGCCAGCCTTTCCGCCAAGCCTACACCTCGTAATCGCTAAGTTCTTCGATATTCGAGCTATTCCACTACGAGTCACATAGGCCTAATTTGCCGCCCCGTGGGCACTGTAGAATGAGTGATTCCGCTACCATTCAAATATTCAACACCAAACCCACCTTTTAACCGTCCAAATCAAGCAATTCATGTCGCCCCCCGAGTTTTAATACAAGTTAAACTCATCCCTTCTCCCTACCAAGCAGCCAATAATTAATTATTTAATTAATTATTCAAGTAACTTCAATCTTACCAGCGCGCCCATCGTAACAGCTGTTTTTAAACTGAATAACCTTCGCTGGCTTTACGTCGCAGGTCTTCTGTCTGTCTACCTCGACAAGTGTTAGATCCTTCCCGGGGTGGAAAGGTATTATTATTAGGTATTATTAGGTATCATCACATTTCGGCTATTGCTATTTGCATCTTTTGGAAAGTGATGAAAACGTATATCCGCAGCCCTCTTTACATCGACTTACAGCCGTAAACTGAGCAATACACTTTGCTTTTACTCATTTTTCACTCTATCAACGAGTAAAACTTATTACTTATGTATAAAGACACGAACAATTTACCACGATCTGTTTACCAATACAAGAAACCATATACAAACAGTCACCACGTGACAAATGTACCCTACTTGGTAAGTTTCTCATTTTTACCGCTAGATGTCATATCAGATAGCTGGAGTTGCCAATTACATTGATTTTAGTTTGAGAGGGCGAGTTCATCCAGTATTTCAGCACTTGATATAAGCTTTGAGGGTCCATTTTGATTTTTCCGAATGTATATTTTGCAGTCTCTGACCCAAGTTGCAAAGATTTTTCCCTGTTGCAGGGGGATGACAGTTCATATAGGCTGTGTTTCTATCTCCCAAAATTTTAATAATGGCACCCCGTGGTGTTCGTTAAGCCGCCATTTTGGACACGATGACGGCCTAGGGTGGGGGCTTAACGAAGCCCTGAGAATCAAAACGATCTAAAATTTTTCCGAGCATGGTCTCCAATCAAAACGTCCCTGATTGGCTGAGCACTTATTGGGTCCTTCCCGCCACACAGCCGCAAACAAATCCGCCATTATCCTCAATTTAACATAACCTAAGTTACTTAAATTACAAATATTAATAATGTTGGTAAAGGGTGGGTGACTTGTGGATTAGATAAGCCATTTTTAGTGTTGCCTTCTATAGATTTGTGGTTTTTTGGCAATCTCGTTATCTTGTAGACATTAAGATAAATAGTTATATTTCGGGGGCCTATCACTCAGTAGCAACTATTACGAATAGCTGTACTATAGTAAGATTTTTCTGCACCTTCGCGAAATAGTGGAGGTGGTTTGAGATTATTTTTGACTACCATTATGGGGTTTTAATAGTTTTTCATAGAGCATTTTTTGTCGTCTTGTAGGCATGATTGATTTGACATGTTAGGTCTACGTGTAGCCTACAGTTTTTTTTTCTGTTTTTTGGAATAATGCTCATTCTCATTACCATTAAGTGCAACCGTGTTGACCGACTGAAAGACATTGAATATTTCGTTTACTAAGGCAGCACTGAAATATAGGTTCCAACACGATATGGACTTGGAACTTATGTTCGCTTAACAAAATAACGATACATCAACAAGTCATCCTTGTAATCTCTGCGAATAATAAAAATATTTCCCATCCAATATAGGCCTATTCATGTTGAACGGTAGAAAGTTATCAACCTTTATTAAGGCAACACTGAAAAATGTTCATTTTGATCTGGCCTACTTACTCGGAGTCATCTGCATCAATGTCCCTTTCCTATGGTCAAATAACACATGGATGTTCCCTATTTTTCTTAAGGGGATTCAATGATCTTATGCTGAACTAATTAAGAATAGGGCATTTACCCCAACCCCTTAAAATATGAAGTTATCAGGATAAAAATAATGTCCATAACCATCAGAAACTTGAGAACACAGATCAGGAGAATGTTGATCGACCATGGATGCAAGACCAGAAAGTCTTAGAGGAGTGTTTCATTTAGAGGCTTGGAACATCATGGTCAAGACCCCTGTACTTGGGTGTGTGCTCAATTTGTTTGAAAACCCGTTGACAGATCATAAGTTAATCTGTGGCTGGAATCCACTCCGTCCTATGCTAAGCTGTGACTACTGTATCAATTTCTGAAAATTGTGTCATAGGCCTATGCATAGACAAGTCGCTGAGAATGTTCTCTGAATGGTGAATACCAGTAGGCTAGCCTACTTAGGTGCCTCCTTCACTAGCATTTCCAGGCACCTGGTTAGTTGGTAAAATGAAATAGAAAAATCACTTGAATGATTCAAGTTGTCCTTGATTGCCCTCGAGGGACAGTGTACCCCATTCCAGATCTTAGTTCAGAATTAGTTTCCTTGACGGAGTTGGAGAAACAGTCACAATACCTATGGTACTACTAGACCTAGTACGGTACATGTAGATGGAAGCATTGTGAGACCAACCACTAGGTAGCTTATGTTCTATTAGTTGGGAGTGTTAGGGAATGGGAGATTGGTTCAACATTTCAGCCTATGTTGTTGTATATTTCATTAATATATGAGATCTAAAAGTGTATCATAGGAATATTATAGCAAACCATAATATATTACCAGTTGGTCAATTGGATACAACAATTCAATGAAACATTCTGTTAATAATTAGGAAGTGTCATAGGCAACCCGAGAAGCGACACAAGAAAAAACACCTGAGTCTTCCAGGCAGTTGTCATCAACTGTATTTCACATAGAGAAGAATGACTAAAATGGTTCCTCATGAAAAAAACAACTGGTCAATGGCTTGAAAGACAGTAGTAAGGACTTACATGCTGTCAGTAAAAGTGGAGTTAAGAAAGATGTCTGGAATATTTAAACCAGTAGTTGATAGCCATGATTTTTAAAATTACCCTAGTTAATTGCACCTTAATATGATTAGTAGCCTACCGGTACGTGCAAGATTTTAAATGGTAGGTTTTCCTGTGAACCAAAAAACAGCTCTTAACATGGATTATGTTCAGGTTAGGCCTACAAGTTATTGGGAGGGAGGTTTATTTTACATACCTGTTGCACATAAAATGAGCTTCTGATTAGAGCTCTGTGGGAATGTTTAAATGGTTTGATGATACAGAATTTATCAAGCCTCTTTCTATGCATCTTTTAAAAACATTTCAACAATTCATAAATTACTGTCATCATTGCTAATGCTGTAATCTGTCATGTTTATTTATGCAGCATGAGGAATTAGGAGATATAGTAGGATAAAATGCAACTGTGTCATGGAAACCTAAGATGTATTTTTATTTCTCAACTTTATTTTCTGTAGACTCTAATACAGCCCACCACCAGGGGGAAAAAAAAAGTGTTGGTGATGTTTAATGAGAGCAAATCTTGAAATACTGTGATTTAAGTGGTTGGTATCAAAAGCTGTATGGGAAAAATGAAAATGTGAAGTCACGCCCATGTTTATGAAGCCTTGCCAAACTCGGCTGAAATTATCTTCGATGCAAATTAAGTCTCAATATTTAAAACTTTAGGATGACCTTTGACATGAGCACTATAATAGGCCTACATTTAGGATCGACATAGCCTGCAGTAGGTCTTGTGCTACTGTATGCACCTGGGCATGTTTAAAAAAAACTCAGCCTGCAGGATAATAAGGTAGTATATTACTATAAATCTACCTCAAGCAAATCCAAGAAGTTACCAGACTGAGAAACTACATATCAATATTTAAACAAAAATAGGGTGGCAGTGCAAACTGCACTTTTAATCCTTGCTTCATTAGTTAAACCATAATATTTGTACATAAATACAGTAAGGACTTCACATTACAAACGGCCACTTAAATTATATGCCTTATTAGGCATAACCTACAAATTACATGTCATGGTAAATATAAGCAGACAGCAACATCAATATGCAATGGTCTATAATGTAGTTTTATAGTGCACAAAAGGTTATTGTACTGAATGTATTTCGAACTGATGAATAAAACTGATGGAAACAACAGCCAATTGATTTACAACCATTACATCCAAAGTAGTAGAAACTATCAGTTGATTGGCAAGAGTGTTGATTTGTACTTTTATTTTCACAAATTTTGATGAACAGTGTCACGCTTCAATTTAAATATAAACGCACATACAATTCCTCATCAATAAGTGATTTGCACTTCATACTGTCATGAACTGGAATAGATTTCTAGCAATTTAATTGATGTAGAAATCTATTCCTCTCGCCACCATGTTGGTGATAATTGTAAACAAACCCGCGGGCAGCCAATGGCTGGTAATAATTGCCAGCCAATAACAAGCCAGGATGATGCGGATCATAATTCGCGTTTCACTCTCATTGCGTTTTAACTTGAGGTGAGGAATCAGCTGTTCGTTAACGCCACGGGGTGCCATTATTAAAATTTTGGGAGATAGAAACACACTCATATAGGGAGCGCGTGGGGTTCGATAAAGCTCCGCTATAGATGTTCTGCCAACCAATGAAGAATTAATTTCAGTACTATGTTTCCGTAGTTGGCACTCACCCAACGCTCACAGCAAACAGACCACTGATCTCTATAGAGAAGCGGGAATGGTCTGTTTTGATTGATTGATTTTCCTCGTGGTGGTGTTGGTTGTTGTGATTTGTTGGGTATTTTGATTGTTTATTTGAATTGAATTGAGAGTCAATCATGCCACTGCAAGGGAGGAAAAATTGCCAAGCACCGGGATGTTAGAATTATAATGATAATAAGAACAATACGGCAATTTTCATCTTCCTGGAGTTGACCATGTGTAAAATAGATAGATAGATAGATAGATTTTTATTAATTCCATTTGATCAAATACATGCATTCAATACATTTTTGATATAGGACACGTCAGAATTTACATGCATAAAATAAAAGAACTAACAGGTATATATTACTAAGATTAAAACTATTTATAACTTATTATAATAGCAAATCTTAATAGATACAATCTTATTGCACAACTATTTACACCTCACTCTATTATCATAATATGAAAACTTAATTCTATAAATACAACAACATACAGCTAGGTATTAAAATTAAATTAAAAAAGTAAAATATAGTTATAGATTCCATCACTCCTATACGCTAAAATATTCAACTACTGAGTAAAAACAATGGCACTGCAGATAAGCTTTCAACATTCTATCAAAGGTTTTTATTTTTGGGGCCAGTTTTATATACTGGGGTAGTTTATTGTATAATTTAACTCCAGTGTGAAAAGTTCCTTTTTGATATATGCTTGTGTGTGTGTGTGAAATATGAATGTTTTGATTTTGTCTTGTGTTATGCCTATGAACATCATTGTTTGTTTTAAGAAAAACATCTTTATTCATTAAATTCTTTTTAAAAAACATAATACTTTCAAAGATATATATGCAGGGCAGTGGGAGAATGTTTAAATCTTTAAACAGAGGTCTACATGATTCTCTAGAGTGTACATTTGCCATAATTCTAATCGCTCTCTTTTGTATCCTAAACGTGCTTAGTACATCTGGCGACATACCCCAAAATATGATCCCATATCTTAAGTATGAATGGAAATAAGCAAAATAAGTATTTCTTAATGTGTGCATGCTAGTGCAGGTTTTCAAAATACGTAACGCAAAGCACATCGAGTTCAGTTTAGTATTCAGATATTGTATATGTTTATTCCATTTCAAGTCTTGTTGTATCCATAGTCCTAAAAACTTTGTTTCTGATTTATTTTCTATTTGATGACCATTTAATGTTATATTGGGCATCGCAGGATTCCTATTCTGTATAGTGTGGAAATTTAGACATACTGTCTTTTTATAGTTTATTATGAGGCGATTATCTTGTGACCATTTGGTTAACTCTCCTGTAACGGAGTCAGCAGACTGCTGTATGACCTGTTTAGTTTCACCTTTTATTACGAGTGTTGTATCGTCCGCAAACAAAATTTCCTTATGTGAATGAACGTTCTGTGTTATATCATTGATATATAGAAGAAAGAGTAGTGGGCCCAAAACCGATCCCTGGGGTACTCCAAATTCAATAATTCCCTCATTGGACAATGTTTCATTAAGTAATTTGGTTCCATCATCCTTGTGTCTCAAGCTTACTATTTGTTTACGCCTTGTTAAGTAAGACTCTATCCATTTATTAGCTAGACCTCTAACACCATATTGATTTAGTTTGGTAAGGAGGATTTTATGGTCAACTACATCAAATGCTTTCGATAAATCCAAGAATAGGCCAGTTACATGTTCCTTATTGTCAATTAATTTCAGTATACTATTACTACATTCGTAAATTGCTGTCTGTGTAGATTTTTCCGTTCTAAATCCATGTTGTGAGTTTGATAATATTTTATTTTTTTCTATGAAACTTATCAGTCTCTTATACATAATTTTTTCCACAATTTTTGCAATACCAGTTGGTAAGGTAATAGGACGATAGTTATCTAATTCATCTTTTGAACCATTTTTGTGCACTGGAATTACTTTTGATAACTTCAAAATATCCGGGTAAGTTCCTGAGAGAATTGAACTGTTTATTAAGTGCGTAAGTGGATTTATTATATTTTCTGCACATTTCTTTAAAATTGCATCAGGGATGCCATCAATGCCAGCACAGAATTTATTTTTTAGCTCTTTTATAACTATTCTTACCTCTTCACTTGTGACATGATTTATAAATAAAGAATCACTGCATATATTTATTTTATTATTAGAATTTAGTGTATTTACCTGTGATTTATTTAATAATTTTTGCGGAATTTCCAGAAAATAGTCATTAAAAGTGTTTGCTATTTCCTCTGGATTATTAATCACTTTATTATTTCTGGTCAGTGTAATGTTCCTTTGTATTTTAGCAGATTTTCCAGTTTCTTTCTTTATTACAGACCACATAGCCCTGTTTTTATTAGATGATTGGGAAATAAAATTATCATTATGCATTTTCTTTGCTAGTCTTATTACCTTATTTAATATCCTAGTGTATTTTTTGTAGTATAAATTGAATTCAGGTGTTGTGTGGTATTGTTTATATAATTTGTGTAGAAATTTCTTTCTTTGACATGAATTTATAATCCCTGTTGTTATCCAATTGCTAGTTTTGTTATTTTGAACAGTTCTTCGTTTAAAGGGGAATGCTATTTCAAAATAGTGTTTTAGGGTACTGTTAAATGCATTAAATTTATCATTTACATTTTCTAGTTCATAAATTTCTGACCATGTTTCCTTATTTAATAAGTCATTGAAATATGTAACATTTGATTCAGTGAATGACCTGCACTTTGATTTTACTCCATTATCATTATTATTGATTACTTCGGATACTTCAAAACTCAGTATTTGTCCATGGTGGTCACTAAAACCCGGACAATAGACTTCTATTGAATGGTGATATTTATCTGTATTTATAAAAATTTGATCAGGAGTGGTTTTACTAAATTTTGTTATTCTTGTTGGTGTATTTACTGTAGGTTTCAGTCCATAGGAAATTAGTAACTGGTTTAATAATTCACAATTTCTATCAAGTTTTAAGAAATCCACATTTACATCCCCACAAATTATTATATCGAAATTTACTTTGCTCATGTTATTGAGTAACAATTCTAGTTTATCTATAAATAGAGGAAACTTTCCTGACGGAGAACGGTATACGCATACAATTATTAACTTAAACTGCTGAATTTTTACGGCAGAGAATTCAAAATCCTGTTCCATAATTAGATAATCATAAGCTGTTATCTGTTCATGATCTAAATTATTTCTTAAGAAGATGCAAGTACCACCATGGCTAATATTAGATCTAGAGTATTTACTAGCTTGTATAAACCCTGGGAATTGAATTAATTCGAGTTGTTCCTCTTTCAGCCAATGTTCTGAAATACATAGTGCTGAGATGTCTTTAAGTTCATTTTTAAGCATTAGATTTATGTAATCAATTTTATTATAAAGAGACTGGACATTCTGGTGGTAAATTTTAAATTTGTTACTTTTGCAAGCTTGTGTTGGTGATTTATTTACATTATTATTATCATAATTGTTATTATTATTGTTGCTAGACAAATCCGAAATACCATTGTTGCACTCCGTTAAATTTGACTTCAAAAGATGTGAATGCCAAACCTCACGTTTGGCTTCTTCTACCAGTTTCCCTGCTTCCACTCTAATGATATTACTGTTGAATTATTCTTACCATTTGAATTTACAATTTTGCAGATTTCATCACTAAGATACTCTTTTCCTAATCTATTTAAGTGTAGGCCATGCCGAGTGTGGAACTTCCTGTCTAATTTACTTACATCTACAATTTGGACATTTGGAAAACTCTTACAAATTTTATGAATTTTTCCATTTGTAGCCTCTATTTCTACATTTACACATGACTTGGGAATTAAATCGTGTCTCTGCGGAATATTTACAATAATGACATTTGTTTTTTGCATGGATGGCAATGTACCCTTTAAATCTTTGATTACCTTTTTACTCTCATTTCTATAGACGTCGTTTGCTCCAGCGATGATCACTGCGTAGTCCTTTGCAGTAAGGGACGCACACTCTCCTATCATCCCGTTCGTGACTTCTGCAATCTGAGCTCCTGGCTTCACTGTCGAAGTGACCTCCATTTCTCGGCTTCTCTCCAAAACGCTTGCTGCTACATCTCGCCCGTGGCTATCCGCAAATATCCGCATCTTCCTGGATTTTCTCTTTATCACTTTCTTCTTTTCTTCTTGAGGAAAGTCATCATTTTCTTCGACAAGCACTCCAAATGAATTTGAGACGGGAATTTCAGTTACATGTACTCCATTTATAGGCCTAGGCTTATTCAATCTTACCTTACCAGCAATCACTGTCGACCAAGTTTCCTTGCTTTCCTCTCTGTTTCCTTTTAATTTATTCAACTCTTCCATTAACTTAGAAATATCTTCCTTTAGCAGCTTTATAATTTCGTCTTTTGAGGACAGTTCGTTTCTCAGGTTATGACATTCGCATGACGGTAGCGGTAGGCCTACATTACGACAATCGGTTTCACTTTTCTCCTCATTCAATTTTACCTGAGATCTTGTGATGATTTTATTTGCATTTTTTACTTTTATTTTGCACGACGAGCATAAATCCGTTACGGTTACACAACCTGACGAGATACTAACACTGTTTACTGTCGTCATACTAGAGATCTAAGTGAGCCTAGATGTTTACACCAAATTACACTAAATTTAATTTAATTATTACTACCTAATAGAATTAATCTAATAACCTACCAATAAAGAAGAATGTGAAATACGTATATCTTCCAATCGGGTGAAGTCTCGTAAAAGCACCACTGCTAGTGGACAATATGGACTATTCTCGAATAAAACTATAGAGAGAGAATAAATGTGTGCATTTCATCTCTTGTTTGTTTTCCTACCCATTCTCCTTTGCATTGCAATAAAATTTGTTGTTTACGGCTATGGGGAGGGGTGGGTGGCAACCGGCATGCTAGGCAAAAGTGAGGTTATGTCAATATAGTGTGCAGTTGGACAGTTTTCTTTATATTCATCGAATATCCCAACAATTCTGTAGAGTAGGAGAGGAATGTTTAATTAGCCTAAAGGTGAATTAAGCTCTAGAACGGCATAATTCTATCCTTCGTGACAAATCTATTGCCAACATTGATATATATCAAAGAGTACTATTTTCCTATCAGGGCATACATTTCTACGCCTAGCGAAAGGCGCAGTTATGTTTTGTTATTTTCATCAATAATCAATAACTCATCGCAGAACATATTGTTCAATTACGTGTAATAAAGGCTACATTCATATGGCTTTTTACTTTTTATGTTGCCAGACTTGGTATAGCGGTACATAGCCTCGGGCGGTGCTCTCTCCCGGAAATGCTATAACCAAAAGTGACGAATCTCTTATAGTTTACATGATCCTTGCTGTTGTCTCAATTCACGGCACTTTTTGGCGATGGTTTCATTTCTTGGGGTCAGGTGTTCATTGATATATATATTACCACCATCACTGTAACCAATTTCACTCGTCTTCAGGGTCTTCTTTTGTCTTCTGCTACTGAGAATCTCTTCCTTCTTCCACCTATTATTTAATTTCACAATTATCGGTTGAGGCCCAGGCTTTGTTGACGGGAGGCGGTGAGCTGCGTCTATGTTTGCCCTGGTGATTTCAACTCCTAACGTCTTGCCAATGTCCAAGATTTTGTGAAATACATCCTCCTCTCTTTCCGTGGGTATTCCATACACTATCAAGTTGTTCTTGCGCTGGTACTGTTTTAGTTCCTCCAATTCGTTGATAGCTCTAGATGCTGCCATTTCTGCGTCCTTGACGGTTTTTCTCTCTTTCTTCAGAGTTTGAATTTCCCGGTGGAGTTCATCATACTTTTCTGATAAGAAAGTTGCTAGTTTTCTTACCTCGTGGTTTTCTTCTCTCATCGCCGAAAGGGATTCCTCAAGTTTCTGGGAGAAAGATACCATAACCTCTTTGAGGTTAGGTTGCGGGAGGCAGTCTTCCCGATTGCATGACCATTTGAAAGTATCATCTTTCCGGAATTGTTGGTACGTGTCTTTACTCATTTAATGCATGTTACATGAAACCAGCGTCCACACTCACCATCACATCCTACAGCCTGCTGATTGTTCTTGATCTTTTTGCCGCATGGAGCACAGTTGACCGTCATGATATTAAATGTTATATGACTTCTCTTTTAGCAAGTTATGTATTGTATTTCTCTTACGTATTTTACCTACACTGTTCACACAATATTTAACACTTTAGTCACTCGCGTAATCCTCGGTAAACCTGCGTAATTTCTTAATTTTGCTTACGTTTAGAATATAAACCTTTTACATATCCGCCATCCAACATCTCATAAACATACTTTTAAAATAAGAACCTTTTACGGTAACTTTAGGCATATTAAAAAGAAATAAATTCAAAGCATGTCATTTTGTTGGTAAATTGTTTTCTGCTGGTAATATGAGCCCCTAGAAAAGATAAATAAAATGACTGATATATGACATGTTTATTTATAACAAAACATTAAAACTGCATTACAAGTTGAAAAAGCATTTAAAAATTACAGTATATTACAAGACCACTGAAAAACTTTTCACAAAACCAATAGAAAGAGTCATTAAGAAACAATTAAAAATATTTTTTGATTTTTCCGTGTAACGTCTATTTGCAAAAATCACAAACGTAAACATCTTTCTCACATCCAGCACAGTCGTTGTGTGCCCACATTTCGCAGATAAGGCATTGTACCCACAGTTCTCCTAGTTTATCAGCTGAAAATAGACCGTCGCAGAACAGACACACAGCATCTTCATCACCAGGTTTTTCCACTCCGATTGGAGTTTCTACAACAGATTCCCCAGAATCGAAATCTGATTGACATGATTCCTCATCGGAATAATCAAGCTTCCTTTTCACTGCATGCTTTGTTTTACTTCTTGTTTTCTTCGTAGGTTGTGGATCATATATATTCTTTTTATCCTTCAGTTTATTCTTCCCTTCCGCCAAGTCCGACTTCTTTCACTTTTCTCCGGCAGCCAACAGGCCATCTTTATACGGAGAGGATGTAATTAAAGCTGCTTTGGATGGGTTAGGGCCTTTGTTAGTCCCTCTTCTCTTTGGTTCCGGAATAGGCATGATGTCTCTTGGAGACACAGACTCAATCTTATTATTTTTACCTTTACAAAGACCGGAAGGCCCTGCCAGTGCCAAATCTTCAGCAGATGGTTGGATTCTTGTTATTTGCATTCTCGAAAACTGGTGATATTGCAGATTCAGTGCAATTTAATTCTACACTTGTCATCGCAGAGGCGTTTCCACCATCTTCTTGAGGAGATCCGGCATCTGTGTTTTGTCTTCTTACTACAGAGGTGGAGGCTTTAGGTCCTATCCCTTTGCTTTTTTGTAGAGTTACCAAATCTAATACTTATCGAGACGAAGGTGCAAAGTCCACAACAGAAAAGACATTCCGATTACATGGATATAAACCCGTAACCTGAAACCCTTTCACAGCAATAGATCCAGTCTGGAAAATTAAATATGCCTTTCCCAACAGTTCGGCAATATCATAGGGCCCAACAGGTCTCTCACTGTGTTGCATCCACTGGCGTGTATTTTCACTGTAGTGATGTTTCAGAGAACCAAGAAATGTTTTATCAAGAGGCTGTAGTGTATGTGATGTGTGTGGGGGTAGACTTACAATTGATATGCTATTTTCTCGAGCAAGATTTACAATGTCAATGTTTTTGGTGTGAGAGTTGTGGCCATCTAGAATAAGGAGCACAGGGTCATATTTAGAGGGTTTAGTTTTCTCAATAAAATGTTTTAGCCAGCCTGTAAAGATGTTCGTTTGTATCCATCCTGACGGGTGACATCTACCAATTGCCCCAGGTGGAGCCCCTTTCATGAGAAGCACAGACATATTTTTCCGGGGGAAAATCAAGAACGGAGGTACAAAAGTTCCGCCTGCACTCATGCAGCAGATTACTGTCACGAGAGAGCCCCGTGCAGCAGTACTTAGAGCTCCCACTTGTTTCTTTCCTCTCAATCCAATGATTCGCGGGATTTTACTTTGTACAACTGATATCCCTGTCTCGTCCACATTAAACACTCTATCAGCTGGATAGTTGAGTTTGGCGTACTCGGCTTCCAGGATATCGAAGAAATTGTCGACTGCTTCTTTGTTAAAGCCATTTGCTCTGGAAAACGATGTTGCAGCAGGTTTCAAAACAGATAAAACATTCTTGTGACGATTCATGAAGTGGTTAAACCAAGCTCTTCCTGCTAACCCATCTGCTGTGAATGGGTGATTAATTTCATTTCGTTCACACAGTTGGTAAGCCACTCTGCGAACATCTTGTCTGGTAAGACCATAGAATTTACTTTCCATGATAAGCAAATACTCGACTAACTCTGTTTCGAGTTCCTCGCTGATTATGGGTTTCCTCCCTAATTTTGTTAAAGCAGCTTCTTCCGGCGGTTTGTCAACTCGAAGAAGTCTTTGAAGAGTAGCTCTGGGAACAAGAAACATTTTTGAAGACTTTTTTAACCCCAAATCTTTGTTTCTCACAGCCTTGATTGCTTTAACCATATCTTCAGTATTCCAGTTTTTCCTTTTGGCTTTCTTTTTTGGGCCTAGCACTTTTCGTGGCATCTGAAACACAAAAGTTGAAATCCTTACTATAGTCACGGTCGACTCTAGAAAGGTCGGAAGGTTCAACCTGACAACACTGTAGCTACGGCTATTGTCAGTCATACTTCGTCACGAGCGCCTGAACTGAAACAGCTGTTTGCTAGCAAGGAAGGCGACAAAAACTACGGAATTAACATTGGACAAACATAATGTACATGTTTAGCAGAACATCTGTTGATTTTTATTTACACATGACCAGTGTTACAATCGGAAATAAACGAATAACGTGCATATCGTAAAAAGTTGTTATAAGAGCCAAGCAGCTGATATTAGGCATGAGTGACACGGACATAATTTATCAACATAAAAGTGTTAAGCAAAATAAAGAAAATTATTTTGGTTTCTTTTCGTATTTCACTACTCTGAAGTATGGTAATAAAACAATTGGCGGTGTTATAATAATAATATGGAGTAAGTACATGTATTTGAGGGTTATGTGATGCAAAAATGTAGGCTATCTCCCATACCATCTTCACACTGTAGGCCTATAAATCCTCGATTCCGCCGCACATGTATGTAGACAATTTACTACCATTATAGAAATAGTATGTTGCTGCTGGTATTCCATAACTGTATCAGATTACTTCTGTTTCCTTCCTAAGGTGTTTCAACTTTCTCTTCCCATAACCAAGTTTGCTGACATCAACAGCATCATTCCTTGCCTGTGAATAATTGTTTATCAATACAGTGGCAATGACAGAAAGTTTTTTTTCCACTTAATTGACTAATTTATGCAATCTACGAACCATTTCGAAGGTTCCCTAATCCAGGCCTGGCGCAGATTTTCGTCACTTGGGAACCTTACTTGGTTAATTTGCATTACAGTTGGGGATACAACATGTATCTGGCATTGTTACGGTGCCGAAACATTCCAGGAAAATCAAAGTTTAAAACATGAAGTTCGATTCGGTATGTGATAATTCCATGAACCGTACCGTAGGCATTTAAAAAACACCATATTTGCCAGATACAAAGCATACTCGTCAGTGTGTTCTCGATTAGAGATTACAGTAAAAGAAACTCATCTGGAAGGGTAGTATTAACGCTACTATAAAGCGTATAAAATTACAAAGCGTAAGTAACAAAATATAGAAGGAAATATCCCTATGAGATAAACAAGAACACCTGCCAGACAACGTTCCCTCGTGTTCCCGCCTGACAAGGGTATGACTGATGAACATGTTGCCAAGTCTCAGCCTTCCGACCTGTCTAGAGTCGACCGTGCTATAGTGCATATAATATGAGCCCCTACAGTTTGGGGGCTCATATAACAAGCACGTTTAGGGGCTCATTTTGCAACCCTCGCCATGTTGGAATTTGAACACTCATAACGAATCTTTGTTACTTTAAATATTACATTGTATATTCGAAGAAACAATCTCTTAAACGTGCTTTACCCAATACAATAAGGAACTAGATGAAGTTTGAAGGGACAAGAACTGTAATTATAAGTCAAGTACTTACCTCTGAAAGTTTTCCAGATCGACAAAGCAAATAAAATACGTTCACTCATAAACTATCAGCTGCAACTAGAGATGGGCAGCAGTCGACTGAAAACAGTCGAATTAGTCGATAGTTAAAACAATCGACTTATTCGACTGCTTTTAAAAAACAGTCGAATGAATTCAACGACTACTCACCGTATCATAAACAAGTCGTTTGCAAACGACTGATCCCAAAACTATCGTTGGAAATCATTCGAATGAAACAAGTCGTTGGCAAACGACTACTTCCAAGCGAATGGAATCATTCGAATAAAAGTAGTCGTTGTAAACGACTGATCCCAAAACTATCGTTGGAAATCATTCGAATGAAACAAGTCGTTGGCAAACGACTACTTCCAAGCGAATGAAATCATTCGAATAAAAGTAGTCGTTGTAAACGACTGATCCCAAAGCAATCGTTGGAAATCATTCGAATGAAACAAGTCGTTGGCAAACGACTACTTCCAAGCGAATGGATTCATTCGAATAAAAGTAGTCGTTGCAAACGGCTGATCCCAAAGCAATCGTTGGAAATCATTCGAATGAAACAAGTCGTTGGCAAACGACTAATTCCAAGCGAATGGAATCATTCGAATTTAAGTAGTCGTTCTAATCAAACGACTTCTTCAGGATAACTTCATGCTACAATTCATTGTGCTGTATGTTTATTGTAGAGCTTTAATTAATAAGTTAAATATACCTGTAGGTGCCTATAGTTCTATACAGTTCGTTGATTCTTTCAATGAAATAGCCTAAATCCAATTGGCCAAGTTATTGGACAATTCAATATTGTCATTCAATATTTAGGTTATGTTTGAACTCCAGATACTGGTTTTGTGGCACATCATCCCAGGCAAGCCGGTAAATACCTTTGCCTCCCAGTCAGATGGTTCATTTAGCCGTAATTTTGAATTAGAGCAAGGTTGTAGTATGCGTGGTCAGATTTAGACAATAGCCTACTCCATGAAGGGGTCATGGCTACGCCTTCTATGTTTGTTTAATGAATAGAGTAACTGAAATGAGGGATGTATACTGATTTTAAGATTTGTGGAATGAGTTTATGATGTTTTAAATAGAATTTAATGAAGTCTTCAGTAACGTTGAAGGAGACATGATCGTGTTTAGACAATAGCCTACTCCATGAAGGGGTCATGACTATGCCTTCTATGTCTGTTTAAGGTGTAGTGTGCCTGAAATGAGGGATGTTTACAGATTTTGGTGTTTGTGGAGTAGTCTTTTCGTTTATAATTTAGGTTTTTGTGAAGCTTGTTGCGGAGTTGTTTTATGGATTTTAATGCTCTGCAAATGAAGTGTATTAGGGGGTTCTGGGTTTGGTTTAGCTGTAGTTTACAGGGTTATGGCTGAGAGTTGTTGTAGCAGGCCTAACAACTGTGTCAGAGCAGTGGCGTGCTGTGTGGGAGGGGGGAAGGGGTTAGTGGCAAAGATATGAGAGCAGGGATGGAAGAGTTGTAGCGTTGTCTGTGGTTAAACTGCCGTTGCCTTATGGCTGATTTTATGTACTGACATCCATCATAAGATAGAGTGGTGATGTGAATCTCTATATCTATTGCAGCGGGTGCTGTGAGGACAGCTTGACCGTACGCACAAATTGATTCTGGTCGTCAATTGTTCCTTCGACTTGTTTGACTGCTTTTAAAAAACAGTCGAATGAATTCAACGACTACTCACCGTAACATAAACAAGTCGTTTGCAAACGACATATCCCAATTGTGTTTTAACTTTTAACATGTAGAACGCGCTCGGATAGTTTTACGTTCTGGTCGTCAATTGTTTCAGCACATGGATAGCACGCGCATTAAAAAACTTAGTATTTACATTGTTGCCAACGTCTCCACTGAAAATTTGCCCTCGTTGCTGTTCTAAAGTGTTCTATTTTCGTGTGTATTTACTATAGGCCGTAATTTTCTTGTTCAAGTCGTATTTCAGCTCTACGTTCTTAGTACTTCAGAGAGGATTAAATTAGTGAACACATAGCCTAACTTGTTTATGACTCTATGGACATATTTTACATTTACTATTTTTGGCATTAAAATATGAAGTGTGATTATTTCAATGTTGGCTATGGAATTGTTCCCGGTACTTAAGAACTCCCTCTCAGTAATAGTGATTTAATTTACTCTTAGGTTAATTAAGTATTGGTCTATTACTTCACTTATCCACAGTACATACAGGTATTGTGCACTGTATCAATACCGGTGTCGGGGAACATTTACTCACACATTTTGCATTAAATGAAATGTGCAACATTGCAAATAATGGCTGCACTCTACACGACGTAAACCACCATTTCGAAGCACAGTAAAAATAAATAAATAACTTTGACCAATTGCGTGTTGCCGAGCGTCGAGTAGTCCAAACTAACGTCTGCAAAAATAGGTGGGTTAAGGAGAAGTTTGATTTTCATCTGGTGGTACGCCTCAACTCAGCCGGTAACGGCTTGTCGTGCTTTGTACGCTGCAAGTACGCTGCCTAGGAGCGACTACTTTCAGTCGAATACATGGAACAACACGCTTAGGAGCAATGCGAATTCAGGTAACCATTCGACTGAAAGTAGTCGATTATCTAGTCGATAGTTTCTTCCAATGAATGACTAGTCAGTCGATGGTTAAAAGTAGTCGATAGTCCCATCTCTAGCTGCAACTGAATGGGAACGCTCCAGTGGCGAGAACCATTACTAAACTAGCAGTTCGAATGATCACCGCCAGAATGAGCGCGCTGTATGAATAGATATGGAGGGGGCTCATAATACATGAAGGGCTCATAATACCACCTTTACCTCTATATGAAACAAATGTTTGTGATATCTCTACTTTTGTTTGGGTGACATTCCCACAAAGTTTCGTGAAAATCCATGCATTAGGTAGGAAGATAACGTCACTTGAACTTTGCGTTAATTTTCCCGCCAATTGGAATTTGACATTTAAATCCCATTTTTCTCCCATAATATTCTGCCAAATGTAACAAAATTTGTATGGTAACTTATATGTATCACAGCTATATTAGGAAACCTGCGTATGGAATTCTTGATTGCAGAATTCTTCCCAGGAGTAGGGATTTAAAAGTCCAACATTTTTAGACAAAAATTTACACAATTTTAGTACTATAATATCTCATTATATAAATTATTTACAGAAAAATCGATACGTAGTGTTTTTTAAAGAAGTATTATCTACTTAATTCCAAATTTCCATTATCAAGTCATTTCAAATTTCCAAAAAAAAAAAAAAAAATGGAATCAAAAATTTCAAAAAATAAAATAAAAATTATTTTGGAAAAACTATTAATTGTATATGAAACAAATGTTTGTGATATCTCTACTTTTGTTTGGGTGACATTCCCACAAAGTTTCGTGAAAATCCATGCATTCGGTAAAAAGATGTGTTTATCTCAGGAGTGTCGCCTTAATAGGGAAAGGGTTTACATTACAACAGGATAATGACCCTAAACATCGGTCAGCATGTTGTACGAAGTACATTGCAGCAAAGGAAAAGCAGAAATTACTGAAATATATGGTCTGGCCGTCCCAAAGCTCCGATTGTAATCCCATTGAAATGGTTTGGGACTAAGTGGTCAGACGTATCAGGGAAGTTCATATATCTAGCAAGGAACATCTCTGGAACCTCAGCTTTATTCGACTCCATAATGGAATCCATCAGGTCCGTATTGACAAGAAATTTTATGCCACAATTCGAGGAAAAACTCCGTCAATCAATACTGAGACGATTGACATCTGCTCGACGTTTTCCACCCCTCGTCACCCCTTGGTCTTCATCATCATCATCATCATCATCATCATCACAGACTCAGTTCAAATCCCAGTGGTCACCCTTGTGTTTCCCAGTTTTAAAAGAAGAAATAAATAAACTGAATTAAAGCCTTTCCCATGAACTATCTGGCCTTGGTTGACCGGTTCCATTATTCCGGAAGCCAACAATTAACTTCGCAATATATGCCATTATTGGGAGATGTGGCAGTTTTTATGATCCAATCTGTATAAAATTGGCACTCTTCCAACATTTCAAATTAAACTATCCTCAAAGCCAATTAGCGCCTGTGTTTTGCGACGGCATGTGCTACCAACCCTATAGCCGTGCAAGTGACCATTTGTGCCATATACTTTCACTAACTGTATACGTTAATATGTTGGCAGTATGTACTCTATTCAACTGTTTGCTAGTTCCTTTTATCGTCACTGCATGCAAGAAGCAGTGGCGAATGATCGTGCATGCACATAAACAGGTATTGCTCGGCCTTACTTCTCGGCTTGAAGAAGCCAATATTCCAGAATGTGACTTCGAAAGGTGTGGAAGTGCCGGGGCGCATATTTTTTTTTTCAGCCCGAGCCTAGCCACAGTATGTAATTCTGAGCCTCTTATTGGCTGTTATGTCATGCCATTCTCCTGGTTCCGAATAGAGACGGTAGGTAGTAGCAGGGGTCACATCCGATCAGGCCTAAAAAAGTCCATACTACTTTCTCCGTCCGTTAAATAATTATTCTTTTGTTTGGGCCCGAACTCGGTCAAGGCTAGTAAACTACAGAGGTTGCCTCAATATGGAGCTCTTAGGCGAGGGGATCGCGGAGGGAAGGGAAAGGACGTGACGTCACACGTTTCCTCGTAGCGCGCGAGGCGCGAGATATGCAAAGAAAGTCAACTTATATTGTATGTATTGCAGTGGTTTAAACACGTGTTTTAAGCCCTTTTGTTTATAATCATGCCAGGCCAAAGATGTGCTGTGGCAGTTTGTCACAGTTATTATAAAGTTGGAAGTGACGTGTCGATTTTCACGATGCCTAAAGACGCATGCCTTAGCAATCAGTGGATTGCTGCATGTAAGTGAAAAGATCATTGCAACCCTCAAACAAGTAGGATATGTTCCCTGCACTTTAAGAGTGAAGACTTCGAATTAGACTACAGGGATTGTCTGGCTGCGTGGCTCAGGGGTAACGTTCTCGCTTGCTGAGCCCAAGGTTGCAGGTTCGACACCTGGCGCAGTCAGCTGGCATTTGAGGGTGCGCACATGCGAGGGAGCCGTGTCAGTACATTTACTGGCACGTTAAAGATCCCCTTCGGGGCAAAATTCCGGCACCCCGTTGTCTCTAAAAGCCAGGGTAGTTAAAAGGGACGTAAAACCAATAACATTATTTATTATTAGACTACAGGGCCGAATTGCTTAATATAAAGCCAAGATTTCCAAGGAATCTAAAACCAAATGGTAAGTGAGCCTAGCTGGCCTACTCGTAAGTTTTGATGACATGTTAGGATGATTTTAAAGCTGTTAATATTTTTGACATATTTCGTACATGGTATCAGGGGCGTATATACATTTTTTTTCGAGAGAGGCGGGGGGCTAACTATCGTGGAAAATTGTGAGTACTTAATGAATTTTCTATTATAGCCTATGGAGTATGAATGGAAAATATCGAAATGGGCTACTTGTCAATTTATAAAGCAGAAAGGTAAACACTCATTTTCTTTTACAAATTGATAATTATTTCTTAAAAGTAGACTACTGTGAAATACATTTTATGTTGTACCCAAGTTGGCTTTTTTCGGGGAGGATCTGGAGCCCCCTCAGAACCTCCCCCCCCCCTTATATACGCCCATGCATAGTATTTTGTTTTTGGACAAGATGGAAAATTTCATGAGTAATTCTCTTTGTATTGGTAAAAATTATTTGCAAATATTCCAGAAAGCAGTCATCCTTTCAATAAAATCCCTTCGACTTCTGTTCCAAGATATGGCACGTAGGCATAATACAAAGTACATTCTCACACATAGGCTAAACCAAGATGTACTGGAAAACCTCTTTTCACAATTGCGAACCCATGGTGGCTCCCCTTGACTGCATTTACAGACTGAGGATGATTATTTTAGGAAAAAATCCAGGAGTTTTCAAAAGCAAACAAACACTGCTGATCCAGATTCAGATGAATATGTAGTTGCTAAAGCACTAAACAAAGCTGGCATAGTGTCTGAATCAAGTAACGTGCTTCCAGAACCAACCTTAGGGAGCAATGTGCAACCTGAGTCCTTCATTGCCAATATCATGGAACAAAGTGAGGAAGATGGCAAGGCTTAGGCCTATGTTGCCGGTTATGTGGCCCACAAGTTCCAAGGTAAATTTCCACAACATGGGAACTTAACCTATGGAATGCAAACTCAACACGATTATGCATTACCAACCTGGATTAAACACTTGTCATACGGTGGTATGACCGAACCCTCAGAAACTTGGCTAAACCAGTTCCGGCACATTTCAGCAAAATTCGTCACATTTCACGGAAAATACGGATTTCAACGAGGCAAGAACGTTCTAAGAAGAACGACAGATTTTGTGTCGAGAGAAGTTCCTGACGTACCGTCTGGTGGGGTTGAGGCAGCTGTGATAACAATTTTCTTCATCAGATTGAAACATTCCAATTCTATCTTGCATAAGAAGTGGTTATTGGAAGTCACTAACACCCAAGATACTGCTACCGAGTCTAGGCGAATTTCCAAGAAATTCACGAAGATCACAACATAAAATGTAAGTAGGCTACATTCAGTTATTTTATCACCCATTTACCAATAATTTCATGAGAATAAACTGTTCTTTGCGTACTCAACAGCTGAAGTTGACAGTTTCGTTACGTTCCCCACATGGCGCGTTTGGTATCTTGTGACGTCATCCGCCTTGTGAGCGCTGATTGGTGAGTGAAAATTGAGGCAACCTCTGTAGTTTATAAGCCTTGGAACTCGGTAACAGTTTTGTCACCAACCTTGTTTGCTTGTTTGTCACTAGATTTTAGGGGCTTTCCGTTCATTTTGTTGGTCCTTGGGAAAATTATATTTCCATGGCAACGTGAACATGGACGGTGAATGGATACATGCGATGAGGAGTTCGCAAATCAAGATAATTATTACGTCTCGACATTTGGTGATTTACAGAAAGGTAATGGTAGTTTTAGTCGATAAAATGGCAGTATATTGTTGGTTGATTGTGAATTAAGTTCTGTATTAGGTCGTGCTAAGTTTATAATAATGGAGACATAATGAGATCCTGTATAGGTTAACTGATCTTAAGCTCTTCAATATTTGAGAAGTAATGATGGATGTGATGTGTGTTGCTCGTAATCCAGCCATCGGCTAGAAGTTTAGAAAATCTGCCCGCACATGAATGAGAAATTATTATAGGCTATATATTGAAAATGTGTTAACACATACAGTACCAGTAGACTTTTTGTATTGGGATTAATGGTGTACATTATATTTAGGGGAAGGATGAACATCCTCTTTATTCTCTACATGTAGCCTACATTCTCATAATTTCTCAAACTTTTGTTTCACTTGTCCATGATGAATAGTCTTGTCACTTTATTGCAGAATTACCATGCTGGCAAGAAGGTCATGTACTGCTCTGAATTGTGATGGCGACATCTAACCAGCATAGGCACATGCGTGGATTTCCCTTGGATTACCGTATGGTAGTAGTTTTATACAAATCCTTTGTATAAACCAGGTATAGTATTGTCCATTTTAGTCACCTTTATCTCTGATGTAGATTTGTGTCTGTTCATCCCTGTAGTTAGGCTATTATCAGTCAGGTAGTTGAAGTTTTAAGGGGCAGAACTACGAGGTCATCTGCCCCTATCAGTAGATAGCATAAGCTTCACCCAGATGTTCTCCATGAGGAAGTTTTGTTTCTGGTTTGACAAATCATGATCATTATGTCTATGGTGACACCTTGACAGTTATACATGTAATTGCAAGTTTCCACGGTTAACATAGAGCCAAATATTAGGCTTGTGACTGGAGTGTGATAAGTTATCAGCAGGGCCCGGATAATCGTGTACTTAACTCCCTCCTCCCAAATGCCTTACTGTTTGGTGGGTTGTAATATCTGGACGTGTAGCAATGAATTCATAGACTTGCTATTATTACGAAATGCATCTGGAGCTTTGTACCTTCAGAGGTAGAAAAGTCTTAAAAGGAACAACTGAGAATGTGGATGCCATTGCTATTGTAAACCGCATACCAATTGCCTGATCAGGTATACTGTACTGCCACTTGTCGCACATCAACTATGCACAGTGACCATATACATAACTTCTTTTGTGCCTCATTGTGTAGTGGCTAGTACACTTGGCTGTCACTGCGGAGGCCCGGGTTCGATTCCCAGCTCTGCCAAGAAGTTTAATTCTGGCCTGAGGGTTGTGCAAAAACTGAGAAGAGGCAAGTTCCAATCACACCTCAGCCATCCTGGAAGTGGCTTTCTGTGGTTTCACCACTTCTATTCCAGGTGTATGCTTAATTAAGACCACAGCCGCCTCCTCTTAATCCTCATCTGAGTTACAACTACACACACTAATACAGCCTTCACAATAACACCAGTTATCAGACAAATTTCACACACACCTAAGTACACGGGGCCTCATGACCACAATGTCGCAAAGCCCCGAAATGAATCAACAACACAATATAATTTCTTTAGGTGGCTTCAACACTGCAGCCCCCTGTGGGTGGGGGTTTAGACTTCACCCATGGTATCCTCTGGCTATTATCGTACAAGGCGACTAAAAGGAGCAACCTTTGCTATTATTTGAGGCTTCCTACTTGTCTTATGAATTGCCCCCCTCAAGGGTGGGAGGGATGGAATACACCCACAGGCAGAGTGGGACGGTTGGCACAGGTGCTGTGAAAGTATTCTGGAAATATATATAATCTGGTGTAACAATTTGTTAATGTTGTAGTAATTTCTAAACATTGCACTTTGTCAGTACATTTGTGTGTATTGTATATAGTTTAATGTAAAGTTTTCACATATTTGGTAGCTGCAATCGTGTAAGTGCAGTGCTAGGCCATGGGGTCTATCTATCTGGTGACTGGTTTTTGATTTTTTCTGGTCAGGTTTACCATTTTCAACATCCCCCAATGGCCTGGACGGTACTGGTACCTCGCTTCATTCCAACTGCTTGGTCATTCATTTATTTAATCTTTTTATCAGCTCCTTGTGATGTTGCCATCTATTACGACATCCGGCTGTACACATTGGCTAGGTGGAACCTCATCGACTTAAATTAATGCAATATTTCAATGGTGGTATTGTATTGGATGGCGGTTCACTGAAATCTTGTTTCAATTTTTATAGCAATTCATTGTATCTCATCTCCGATCCCTCTGAAAGAATAATAATTAGGTGTAGGTATGCCAGCAGCAAAAGCGCAGCGTTCGGCCATGGGCCCAAGCTCTCTGCTGACTCGGTGGACGTGGGTTCGAACCCCACCGTCGCCATCCTTGAAGTGGTTTCCCCATTTTCAACTCTAGGCAAATGCTGGGACGGTACCTCTGACAGGCCACGGCCGCTTCCTTCCACATCCGTGCCCAGTTTCATTAAATCATCTCTCATTCCGGTGCGCAGGTCGCCCACGGGCGTTGACTAGAAAGACCTGTACTCGGCCTCACAGGAGGCCACACGACAAAAAAGATGACAGGGGGTAGATATATGTGCACATGTTTTGAACTTCACCAGTCCTCTTCAACAAAGCAACGTCATCAATGCCTAACTTTAAAACGATAGATTTTAGCATTTAATGTGCACATTTCAAAACAGACATTTTGTGAGATAATGGATGAAGTTAAAGTCCAATGTAAATTTATATTTAAAGGGCATAGAGTATTTTCAAGAATATTGACAACTTGTCTGTAGGACACACTCTTTCCCGGCGGCTTCGGTGGCGTAGTTGGTAGCATGCTGAGCTTCTATGCCCAAGATAGCGGGTTCAAACCCGGCCGAAGCCGTCGGATTTTTTAAGAGCGTTAAAAATCCCTCAGTATGCCTTCCTTCGGAGGGGAAGTAAAGCCGGCGGTCCCATGTCATAGATTTATGGCATGTTAAAGAACCTTCCGCTAATTACACCTGTGTGAAGCTAAATTGGATAGGTTAAGAATGTAAACAACGCTCTTAGGTTTCTACGTTCGTTGCCAAGAGCCGACTGCGGTGGCGTCTAGTAGCTAAGTTCTGAACTAGGCCTAGTAGTCGTTGACGGTGGTGTTTGGCGGCAGAAGTAAGAACTATTTGAAAAATTCTAATTTGCAGTCTGTACTTAAATTAAAAAACAGATACACACACTAATACAGCCACCACAATCAACACCGGTTATCGGACAGATTCTACACACACCCAAAGTACACGGGGCTACATGATCGCGTTGCCGCAGCCCCTAAACTGAGGAACCAACCAACACTCTTTCCCCTCTCTCTCTTAAATCAATGGGCACAATAATCCTGTGATGCAGATTTTTTTCTGAGTATTTAACAGTAATATGATGTGGCTTCGTACATTTGGCCTGCAGGGGTCCTTTTAACATGCCCGAAACAGGAGGTTTTAATTGCCATTAAACTGAGGTGGGGGGTATTAAATGTAATTGGTAATGTGGTGCACCATTACATACAACCACATCTCCCAAATGTCCCCTCCCTCTTATTTCTTGCAAGAAATGCTGCGTTAACTGGAATTGTGTTGCTTTACAGGCTGAAAATTCATGTTCACCAAAAATAATCCTCTTTGAGTTTACAGCTTCTTCAGCCTGAGGATTGATCGAAGCTAGCCAAGAGGTTTTCCTGCGTTGGAGAGTACTTGTCTGTGGGTGATCAGTTGTTTTCCGCCGTCCTGTAGCATAGCCGATCATCTGAGTGCAACCCGGCATGGTCTTCTTCAATCCTGTCTCCAGTCGGCTAAGCCATTGACGTTCACACATCAGAAGTTATGACTCACATGTGAAAGAATGTAAAATGTGTACCGTGATTGAACATAAATTGATAAATCAATTGAAACTGTTTGGAAAATCAGCTTTCTCATTTCCTTGAAGACAATCCTCAACCCTGCCTATATTTTTTCTGTAGATACAGTTGAAAATCATTTAATCATTGAGGCCAAGTTAATTGTAATGAAATGACATTATTGGGCATATACAATTTATTTAGAGAAGGAGGTATAGCAGACAAGAAATCGGCCATAGTGGCGTACTGGGTTGGAATAGGGGTACGGTAATTTTGAGGTTATGGTATCTTAATATTGCAAACTTGCATGAAACTTCATGATTTATTTATTTTTAACGTTGAAACTTCAAAAAGACTATTCGCTTGTCCTTAAACGTCTTAAAAGGCCGAAGTAACTGAAAAAAGTAGGAAACAAAACAACGACCGTCCTTTTTTTCTTCTCATCATACCAACGTCATAGACCACAACGGACGTATGGAAATCAAGTTTACGGTGTCCGTTGCCTGTTAATATTCAATCTAAGTAATATATTGGCGTTCAAAAATAAAACGTAGTTGCTTTAAAGCAACAATAACGATGTGTATCCAGAATAATCAATGTCGATTCGATTTCCTCTCATTTCGTAAGTTGGGTAACGTACTCGGCGAAAGCAACCTAGATCCTTCGGTCACTTATATTTCTTGCACAATATCTTTGATCGTATTTCTTCAGTGCAAGCTAACAGCGTTCTAGATCAGGTGAGGGACAGACATATTTCCAAATATGATAGGTTATGTCAGTTGCAGAAATCGCAAGCCATTAGACTTGATGCTAACAAGGTTTTCGTAAATTTGTCCAGCAAGCCCCTAAGTGATACCCAACAGGCAGTTCTCGCTAAAGGTCTCAATTTTGCTGTAGCGCCTAGAAGAATTCCTATTGAAGAACGTATTACATCCGTAGAATCCTCGGTACATCACCTCACACATGAAGAGGCCGAGGAAGCCAGGCAAGAATGTTCCCGAGTTCTCAAGACAGCTAAGCCACCTAACACCAACTTAAAACAAGGCGAAAGCCGGGCACTTAAAGATCTAAGGGACAATTCTGATATTATCGTTCTCCCCGCTGACAAGGGTAACGCGACAGTGGTATTGGATAAGGTTGATTATGATTCCAAGGTCTCGTCTTTGTTATCAGATCCTGTATATAGGATTAATAGTCGTGATCCTACTACTCGCTACTCAAATGTCACCGTCAAATTGATCAAGCAATCATCTATTCCAGCGGATGCAGCGAAGACTCTCCTTCCAGGGGATGCTATTCCTCCGAGACTCTATGGTCTTCCTAAAATACATAAGGAAGATGTTCCTCTTAGACCTATTGTTAGTACGATTGGTTCTCCTACATATGCCCTTTCCAAATACTTAGGCAGACTACTTCAGCCGCTTCTGGGTAACACGCCTTCGTACATTAAGGATTCCACACACTTCGTGGAAAAGTTAAAAGCTATAACACTTCAGCCGGGTGATATTCTAGTGAGTCTCGACGTGGTGTCTCTGTTTACGAGAGTACCTATTGATGGTGTTATGTCTCTCATTAATGGCTTTTTTCCTGAAGACATCACAAGACTTTTTTATCACTGCATGACCTCCTCCTACTTTCTATGGAATGGGAATTTTTATGAGCAGACTGATGGTGTGGCCATGGGTAGTCCTCTCTCTCCTGTTGTGGCTAATTTCTTCATGGAGAACTTTGAAGAGAAGGCTTTGTCGTCGGCTCCTATCAAACCGAAGATCTGGTGGCGTTATGTGGATGACACGTTCGTTGTTTGGACGGAAAGTGAGGAAAATCTTAGCCATTTCCTGGATCACCTTAATCTCCAGCACCCTTCTATTTGTTTCACCATGGAAAAGGAATCTGACGGCAAAATACCTTTTTTAGATGTTCTCGTCACCAAGAAAGAGGATGGATCTTTAGGAAACAGCGTTTTTCGTAAGCCAACACACACCAATAGATATCTCCACGGAAGTTCTCACCATCACCCTGCCCAGAAACATGGTATCCTTACAACTCTAACTACCAGGGCTAGGAGGATTTGTGAAGTGTCTTCTTTACAAGAAGAAATTAACACCCTGCGAACCACCTTTGAGAGCAACGGTTATAGCAAGGCTTTGATTTCTACGGTTCTGAAACCAACAAATTATAATAGGACGTCAGTTGAGAAAAGAGATGTAAGAGGAACTGCTTACCTTCCGTACATACATAACACAACGGACCGTATTGCTAAAATCCTACGTCGGTACAACATACGGTCTGTATTTGGAACTTCTGTTAAGATTAGGCAACTCCTGCGACCAACTAAGGACAGTTTGCCTAAATTGCAACAACCGGGTATCTACAGAGTTCCCTGTACTTGTGGCAAGGTTTACATCGGGCAGACTTCGAGAACAATATGCACTCGCATTAAGCAACATAATAGATGTATCAGGCTCATTCAACCTGATAAATCAGCTGTTGCCGATCATGCTTTAACACCTGGCCATGATGTCATGTTCCAAGGAGTGGATGTTCTTGCCCGTATAAAGCAATATCGTCCCAGAATAATCAGGGAGGCGGTTGAAATACGTAGACACCCAGATAATTTCAACCGCGACACCGGCTACAATCTTAGTGAATCCTGGCTACCTATTATCAGAACCCTGAGAAAGTAATTCACTGCTGCTTTCCGTTGTCCCTAACATGGGGCTATAATGGCGTCCATCTTTGGGCACCTTCTATATGTTCTTCGTTGCTTTCTCTTAGCAACATTGTCGTATTCCAGATTATTCCTGACGATGAAAGACATGGTTTCTTTCGAAACGCGTCGAATTTCTATATAATAAAACACGGCATAAGCCCAAAATTCAACATTATGAATAGTAACACGGGCCGTGAAAGTCTAAATGACAATATTAGAAACCTCTATGGGGTGGATATCTTCCGACTGATGTCTAGATTTAGTAGGTTACGGCGCAAGAAGGTGTGTCTAATCTCTTCACTCGCTTTTCTCCTAAGATGCCGGGATCATGATATTCTACCGAATTTTGTTATGTTGAAGCATTCCTTCAGAACACCTAAGGCAACGAGAATCTATCGTCGTGCAAGCAAGGCGTTATTGATAGAGAGGTTACAGCATACTCGTAAGGAGTTGGATTTTATTTCGAGGGAGTTACTACAGCTACATCTACGCCTCTCAAACTTCGTAAGTGAGGAATTATGGAAGATCTTTGATCGTATTTCTTCAGTGCAAGCTAACAGCGTTCTCGATCAGGTGAGGGACAGACATATTTCCAAATATGATAGGTTATGTCAGTTGCAGAAATCGCAAGCCATTAGACTTGATGCTAACAAGGTTGTCGTAAATTTGTCCAGCAAGCCCCTAAGTGATACCCAACAGGCAGTTCTCGCTAAAGGTCTCAATTTTGCTGTAGCGCCTAGAAGAATTCCTATTGAAGAACGTATTACATCCGTAGAATCCTCGGTACATCACCTCACACATGAAGAGGCCGAGGAAGCCAGGCAAGAATGTTCCCGAGTTCTCAAGACAGCTAAGTCACCTAACACCAACTTAAAACAAGGCGAAAGCCGGGCACTTAAAGATCTAAGGGACAATTCTGATATTATCGTTCTCCCCGCTGACAAGGGTAACGCGACAGTGGTATTGGATAAGGTTGATTATGATTCCAAGATCTCGTCTTTGTTATCAGATCCTGTATATAGGATTAATAGTCGTGATCCTTCTACTCGCTACTCAAATGTCACCGTCAAATTGATCAAGCAATCATCTATTCTAGCGGATGCAGCGAAGACTCTCCTTCCAGGGGATGCTATTCCTCCGAGACTCTATGGTCTTCCTAAAATACATAAGGAAGATGTTCCTCTTAGACCTATTGTTAGTACGATTGGTTCTCCTACATATGCCCTTTCCACATACTTAGGCAGACTACTTCAGCCGCTTCTGGGTAACACGCCTTCGTACATTAAGGATTCCACACACTTCGTGGAAAAGTTAAAAGCTATAACACTTCAGCCGGGTGATATTCTAGTGAGTCTCGACGTGGTGTCTCTGTTTACGAGAGTACCTATTGATGGTGTTATGTCTCTCATTAATGGCTTTTTTCCTGAAGACATCACAAGACTTTTTTATCACTGCATGACCTCCTCCTACTTTCTATGGAATGGGAATTTTTATGAGCAGACTGATGGTGTGGCCATGGGTAGTCCTCTCTCTCCTGTTGTGGCTAATTTCTTCATGGAGAACTTTGAAGAGAAAGCTTTGTCGTCGGCTCCTATCAAACCGAAGATCTGGTGGTGTTATGTGGATGACACGTTCGTTGTTTGGACGGAAGGTGAGGAAAATCTTAGCCATTTCCTGGATCACCTTAATCTCCAGCACCCTTCTATTTGTTTCACCATGGAAAAGGAATCTGACGGCAAAATACCTTTTTTAGATGTTCTCGTCACAAAGAAAGAGGATGGATCTTTAGGACACAGCGTTTTTCGTAAGCCAACACACACCAATAGATATCTCCACGCAAGTTCTCACCATCACCCTGCCCAGAAACATGGTATCCTTACAACTCTAACTACCAGGGCTAGGAGGATTTGTGAAGTGTCTTCTTTACAAGAAGAAATTAACACCCTGCGAACCACCTTTGAGAGCAACGGTTATAGCAAGGCTTTGATTTCTACGGTTCTGAAACCAACAAATTATAATAGGACGTCAGTTGAGAAAAGAGATGTAAGAGGAACTGCTTACCTTCCGTACATACATAACACAACGGACCGTATTGCTAAAATCCTACGTCGGTACAACATACGGACTGTATTTGGAACTTCTGTTAAGATTAGGCAACTCCTTCGACCAACTAAGGACAGTTTGCCTAAATTGCAACAACCGGGTATCTACAGAGTTCCCGGTACTTGTGGCAAGGTTTACATCGGGCAGACTTCGAGAACAATATGCACTCGCATTAAGGAACATAATAGATGTATCAGGCTCATTCAACCTGATAAATCAGCTGTTGCCGATCATGCTTTAACACCTGGCCATGATGTCATGTTCCAAGGAGTGGATGTTCTTGCTCGTATAAAGCAATATCGTCCCAGAATCATCAGGGAGGCGGTTGAAATACGTAGACACCCAGATAATTTCAACCGCGACACCGGCTACAATCTTAGTGAATCCTGGCTACCTATTATCAGAACCCTGAGAAAGTAATTCACTGCTGCTTTCCGTTGTCCCTAACATGGGGCTATAATGGCGTCCATGTTTGGGCACCTTCTATATGTTCTTCGTTGCTTTCTCTTAGCAACATTGTCGTATTCCAGATTATTCCTGACGATGAAAGACATGGTTTCTTTCGAAACGCGTCGAATTTCTATATAATAAAACACGGCATAAGCCCAAAATTCAACATTATGAATAGTAACACGGGTCGTGAAAGTCTAAATGACAAGTATGATCAGTCCACAGAGCGGGAGACGAAATATGGAATGCGTGAATACCGCAGAAATAGTTCAGGGGCATCAAAACAGTCAAAATCAGAACAATCAGACGAAGACGCAGTCCACTAGCACACAATTTACGCCCAGAAGGCAGGAATTCGACGGTCGAAACCAGTACAACAACAATAATAATAATAGGAACTTCCAAAATCGCCGTGATAACTACAACAATCAGAGTAACAATAATAATCAGAGGACGTACCAGCGAGAATACACTAACTGGAGAGGAAACCAAAGGCAGGATAGACCATATCAGAGGAACGGGGACGGTAGATAGAATAATCAGAGGAATTATCGGCAAGAAAACCAGAGAGACTACCGCAATGATTGGAACGAGTGTTACATTGAGTCGCAAAGATATTTGGACGAATTAAATGCAGAGGAGGAAACAGAGAAAGAGAAGTGGGAGCGTGCGATGGCAAACAGAAAACGTCCAGATAATCACCAGGAAGCGGGAGCGGAAAGCTTACAACGTCAGCAGGAGAGACAGGATGACAACCGGTGAAACTCAACAGATGGGTCGCACGATGAAAAAATCCCGATCACAACAAAACAAGATAGCCCGAGGACAGAGGAAGCCAGGGAACTAGAGGAATTGATTGTTGCGAATATTGAAGAGTGGATAGCATACCCGGACGATTGCCTGGAGGAAGTGATGAAGGAGCAAGGGAATGTAATCAGACAATTTCCAATTATTTATGCTCGTATTGGAGGTCTTACAGTGAGGTGCCTTATCGACACGGGTAGCCAAGTGAGCTTAGTTACGGAAGTATTACTGAAAGAAATTGGAAATAAACAAACCATTCCAATTATGCCTGTACCATTAATTAAAGTCCGAGGGGTTATTCCTGATAAGACAATAGTTTGCAAGCACCAAGCATATTTAGATCTGGAGATATTAAACCACACATTTTCACAAACTTTTATCGTGTTACCAAGTATGAATTATAATGTCATTCTCGGAGCCAACTTTATTTGTGAATTCCACGCTATAATTGATCTACGTAATAACACTGTGAGTTTTAAACAATTTGAGGGACTGAGTCACGTTGGTTTGAACATGGAAGAAAGTCCACTAGAGAGAGAGGCAAATACTTGGGTAATTGAAGAATGCACTAATGAGGCGATCACAGATAAGAGCTCAACGGAGGGACGAGTGAGTGAGACAGCAGTTATTGAAATTGACGGTCAGGATATTTCGCACGAACTTTGGACACATTTGGCGAAGGAAGAAATTAGCGGGTCTAAATTTGAAATTTTACTTCAGGAGCGACTTAAGGAGGCAATATTAGGGGAACCCGACATAAGAAAATTAGAGGAGATTTTGAGACATCATAGGGAAGTTTTCGACACGATCACTGGAAAAGTATTAAATTTTCAGTATGCCATGCAAATTACCTATTTGACCCCATTTAAGAGTAAATTGTACCCGATCCCAGAGAAACATTTCGCTCAGGTGAAGGACATTATTACTAACCTATTAGATTCTGGAATGATTAGAAAAGCAGCAACCCCATATTTAAATGCAATATTGGCCGTGGCCATACCCAATGGATCAATCAGATTATGCCTAGATGCCCGGGTTCTGAATAGCAAACTGTTAATCGAGCACGACCAAGCGCCAAGGATCAAGGATGTATTGAAGAGCTTCCGCGGAAAGAAGATCTATTCCAGATCGATTTAACGAACAGTTTCCACCACCTGGAACTTGAGGAAAAATCCCAGTTGTTGACGGGATTTTTATTTGATAACCAAGCTATATCTGGTCTCGTATGCCTTTTGGTGTGAAAACAGCGGGATGTGCGTTGATAAGAGCACTAGACATGAATCTAACTGAAGAGGTCAAAAGTTTTACTACAAGATATGTTGATGGCATACTCATTGCGTCAGAAACAATGGAGGAACATTTGGTAAACCTAAACAAACTATTGGATAATTTGAGAACCATTAATTTCAAAATTAATTTGAAGAAATCGCACTTTTGCCAGAGCGAGATTCTATATTTGGGTCACATAATTGATGTTGAAGGTGTGAGACCAAATCCGGCGAAAATAGATGCAATTAAGAATTTCCCTACACCAACTAAAGTGAAACATGTTAGAGCATTTTTGGGGGTGACAGGTTTCTTTAAGGAGAATTGTCCTGGGTATACGGAGACAGTGGCACCAATGCTAGAGATGCTTAAGAAATCTAATCGATGGTCATGGAATGAGGAGTGCGACAGGTCCTTTAGAGCCACGAAAGACCTACTTGAGAATTGTGTGAAGTTAGGATATCCAGACTTCGGGAAGAATTTTGTGATTCAAGCAGACGCGTCGTTGATTGGGATAGGCGCGATGCTTTACCAAGAGGACGCTGATGAACGCAAGAATCGATCATATTTGGCACTTACTAGTCGTAAGCTTAGGAAGCACGGGAGAAACTACACTGTTACAGAACTTGAGTTGTTAGCAATTTTGTACGCACTGCAACAATGGCGGGAGATGGTCTTCGGGTATTCCTTTGTTGTCAGAACTGACCACCATGCACTGCTGACTTTCTTATTCAAAACAACGATGGCAAGTGAAAGAGTTACGCGTTGGTCCATTTATATACAGCAGTTCGATATCACCATAGAACACTGCCCTGGAAGGGTGAACATCATACCGGATGCTTTAAGTAGGAACCCTGAAGAAGAGAACGTGACAGCAGGAGATGTACAACACCTAACATTAACACCCAAGAGTCGCGAAATTTTGGATAAGTTCAAAGAAATTACAGAAGGGAACCATTTGATGAGTAAACAGGACAAGGAATACAGAATCATATTGCAAAAATTAATTTGAGAGCCCACACTCAAATGCACGTGGCTACGTGGTAGCTGGGAGAGCGAGCTTTTATTTATAAACAAGACGGAATGTCTGGCCGAAGTTGTTATTGTTTAAGTGAGAGAGGGGAGGTCTAACGAGACGTGTGAATGACAGCTCAGAGGGGAACATGCAGCGAGAAGCGCGCACGCTAATTGGGACAGTGGAATGCACACTCAGGCAAACGAGTGAGGTACTTAACTGATGCTATCTATACTACAGTGGATATGTTTTTAAAATCCAAATCAATCACTTGCTTCGAATTTCAAAACCTTGCTGAGGATAAATGAACCCTTATTGATTTGCCGATCAATAAGTTTTCATGATTATTATTATTATTCATATTGTTACGGCTGTGAGTTTGTGTCATCACTCGCCGCATGAGTCACAACTGCCCCAGGGCTGGGCTGTGGCCTGCCTCCTGTATTGCGTGTGCCTTATGCAACAGGGCTACTAGGACAAAGGGGTAGTCCAGAATATTCGTGACTGGACCAGCGATGGAAACCTCGAGAAGCCGTGAACCCTGGATGGATCTAGAAGCATTTATTGAGTCACCGGCCTGCTATATAAGTGCGACCTGTCTAGCAGTTGTTGTTGTGTTTTACGAGCGAGTGCGAGCACGTATCCTGAGCGACAGAAGTGTGGAGACTTGCGAAACCGACTAGTGAAGCCGATTCTCGTGACAGCGAAGGGAGTGAGGAGCTTACAGGGGACTGCCTGTGTTTTGAGCGAGTGTGCTTACTTAGTGCGAAGAGAGGTCATTGTGGTGAGTTGCAAAACAGTGAGTGACAGAGCTAGTGCAGCTATTTCCATCCAGCGTACGGGGCCACCTCATTACGAGGGATTAACTGTGGTCTGTTGATAAGTGAAAGGGGAAGTATTCTCGACTTGAGGAAACTGGAGTAAGGTTCCTATTGCTTGTATTTGCTGAAGAGTAGTGTAATTTTCTGGCCGCAATAAAGTTAATTATTTCTTTAAGCAGTAGCCTAATTGGTGTTGTGCTTCCTAACCACCGTAATCCAGTTAACAAAGGTGCCACTAGGGGGTGGCACGTAACAACTGGTGTCAGAAGCCGGATTACGAACTCAAGCACAGCACCTGACAGTCCTGGTTTCAAAACCCGAGCAGGTCATTTTCTCTAATTTTCCTGTGAGTGCATGCCCTTTACAAGGCAAACAATTAAAATGGAGGCGCAATTAGCAGCATTGCTAGAAAAGTTAAATGGCATAGAAGACGGCCAGAAGAATTTAACCAATGACCTAACTGCCAAAATGGAAGACAGCCAGAAGAAGATGGAGGATGGCCAGAAGAAGATGGAGGATGGCCAGAAGAAGTTAGCAGAGGACCTGAAGGACAGCCAAAATAAGTTAGCAGAGGACCTAACCGCCAAATTTCTGGATGGCCAGAAAAATCTGGAAGAGTGTCTGCTGACGAAATTAGAGGAGAGCCAAAGGAAATTAGAACAGGGCCTACGTGAGGAAGTCGCAGCAGTGGAAAAGAAGTTCGACGCCCTACAAGTGGAAGTTGCCGAGCTGCGCCAACGCCCGCTGATGGGGGTGGAGGAGAAATTCAACGCCTTACAAGTGGAAGTTGCCGAGCTGTGCCAACGCCCGCTGATGGGGGTGGAGGAGAAATTCAACGCCTTACAAAAGGAAGTTGCCGAGCTGCGCCAACGCCCACTGACGGGGGTGAAAGAGGAATTCTACGCTCTACGAGAGGAAGTTGCCGAGCTGCGCCAACGCCCGCCCACCGTTACACCGGGAATATCAGGAACGGGACATAGCAGAGTGACGCCCCCAACCTTCGACGGAAAGGTCCCGTGGAGCACCTACTTACGTCAGTTCGAGGCAGCCTGTTCCATAAATAACTGGAACAACACAGAAAAGGCTACAGCTCTCATTGTAGCGCTGAGAGGCGACGCCCTTAACGTCCTTCAGGCCATCCCGACTGGATCCCAGGACTACGCTGCACTGATCGCCCATATGGAGTCCCGATATGGAGATAGCCATCTTCAGCAGGCCTACCAGATGCAGCTCCGGACCCGGGTACAGAAGAACGCGGAAACCCTGCAGGAGTTCGAGATGGACATCGCACGCCTCGTAAGGCTCGCCTACCCAACAGCGCCGGCCGACTTTCTGGAGCAGAAAGCGACGCAGACTTTCACCGACGGGCTACGGGACTCGGACACTCAACAGGCACTGCGACTCGCGCGCAATAAGACCCTGGCAGATGCGCTGAGCCACGCACTTGAATTCGAGACGGCAAAACAGGCATCTAGAATGCACGCGCGGGTGCGTCAAGTGGACGTCGATGAACCAGCAAAAACCAACGAGACCAAGCCCCTGGCCGACGAAGTGATGGAGGCGCTAAGACGTTTCTTCGATAGTCGCGGCACCACCAGCAACGACTCAGCCGGAAGACAACCGGAGAGGCGGCCCGGAAGAGGACTACCGACCTGCTGGGCCTGCGGTAAGAAAGGCCACCTGAGCAAGGACTGCGGTGATCGCCGCCGCCGAGGGTATCAGACGGGAAATCAGTCGTCTGAAAACCGCGCGGCTCAGGGAAACGAGTATTAGCCAGCCTTGGGGGGCAAAGGTTGGCTTGTGACAGTCGTCAAGCCCCGGCAGTCCAAGTGCGTGTGACGAAGTTACGGAGGGACAATAGCAGCCTGATGGTCGACGGAGTCATCAATGGAGTGAGCTGGCCTATGCTGATCGACACGGGAGCATCGAGGACCATCGTCAATCCCACTGTGATCCCGAAGTGGAGAGTGCAACCCACACAAAGGAACCTCCAGCTAATAACCGCGACCGGAGAGACCGCACCGGTACATGGCGAAGCATCACTGGAGTTCGTCATTGGTCGACGGGTGATAAAGCATCTAGTGCTTGTGGCTGACGTATCAAACGAAGTGATCATCGGACTGGACTTCCTGGACCAGAACAACATCATCTTGGACCTGAGTACCAACACTCTGCACTTCGGAGGTGAGGAACTTGCTTTGCAACCGGCGCACGAGTCCATCGCCGCACGACGAGTAAGGCTGAGAGAGGACGTCATCGTTCCCGCCAGGACGGAAGTCAGCGCTGCCGTAATTGTCGACGGAACAGCTGAGGGAGTGGCGGCTGTCATCGAGCCAAAATATGAGGACATCCAGACAAAAGGATTGCTAGTTGCCAAGACTCTCATCAACACGACGTCTCGGCCGTACGTCCGCCTGTCCAACCTGAACGACTACGACATTACGGTTCACCGGGACACCAACCTAGGAGTCTGCGAGCCCGTTACCTGGATTGCCCGCATCACAGATACGACGGACGGACACCTGCAGACGGACAACCGAAGAAGACGCGCCCTGCCAGAAGAACTACAGAAGCGGTACAAAGGATCCCAGGACCATTTAGACGAAGAGCAATCACGCCAACTTCAGGACCTGCTACGCGAATTCCAGGATGTCTTCTCCGTGGGGAGCAAAGACTTCGGCAGGACAAGCTTGGTCCAGCACAGAATCGACGTTGGGGACAGCGCACCGATTAGGGCCCCATTCCGACGTGTCCCGCTCGCCAAGCAAGCCGAAGTCGACCGGATGGTAGAAGAGATGAAGGAGCAAGGGGTGATCGAGCCATCACATAGTCCTTGGAGTTCTCCGGTCGTGCTTGTGAAGAAGAAGGACGGTTCCACCAGGTTCTGCGTGGACTACAGGCGGGTGAACGACGTCACGAAGAAGGACAGCTACCCTCTACCCCGGATCGACGACACGCTGGACACCATATCAGGGTCAAGATGGTTCTCCACCTTGGATTTGAAGAGTGGCTACTGGCAGGTGGAAGTCCACCCTAAGGACCGCGAGAAAACGGCGTTCTCTGTGGGCAGCGGGCTCTGGCAGTTCACCGTCATGCCATTCGGTCTGTGCAACGCCCCTGCGACCTTCGAAAGGCTAATGGAGTCCATTCTGAGGGGACTACACTGGAAGACCTGCCTGGTCTACCTAGACGACGTCATCGTTCTGGGGAGAAGCTTCGAGGAGCACTACAGCAACCTGAAGAAGATCTTGTTGAAGCTACGGGCTGCCCAGCTGAAGTTGAGCCCCAAGAAGTGTCAGCTCTTCCAGAAGCGGGTCCAGTACCTTGGGCATATCGTCTCCGAGGAAGGGGTGCGCACCGACCCAGAGAAGACCGCAGCTGTGAGGGAGTGGCCAGTCCCAACCACGAAGCTTCCTGGGACTCTGCACATATTACCGTCGCTTCGTGAGGGGATTCGCCAACATCGCCAAACCTTTACATCGACTGACTGAGAAGGACCAACTCTTCACGTGGACAGCAGAATGCCACAGTGCCTTCGAACAACTCAAGCAGGCTCTGTGCACCGCGCCTATTCTGGCCTACCCCAGGCCTGGAACAAGGTTCATCGTCGATACCGATGCCAGCGAATTTGGTATAGGGGGAATCCTGTCGCAGGTAGTGGACGGCGAGGAGAGAGTAGTGGCCTGCTTCTGCAAGGCCTTGTCAAAGCCAGAAAGGAACTACTGCGTCACCAGGAAGGAGCTGCTCGCCATCGTGAAGACCATTGAACACTCCCACAAGTACCTGTACGGGCAAGAATTTCTCATCAGGACCGACCATGCATCCCTGCGATGGCTCCTGAACTTCAAGCAGCCCGAGGGTCAACTCGCGCGGTGGTTAGAGAGGCTTCAACAGTACAACTTTGAGATTCAGCACAGGAAAGGCCAACTGCATTCTAACGCCGACGCCCTGTCACGAAGACCGTGCCCCGAAGACTGCACCTTCTGTGCCCGAAGGGAGGAGAACACCGGGATACTGTGCCGACGGACTACTGTGGAACTTCAAGGGAACTGGAGCCGCGAATCTTTCACGCGGGCACAAGCAGAAGATGATGACCTGGGACTGATAGCCGAATGGAAGAGGGCCTGTGTCCCCAGAACATTGTGAGTGACTGCAGCCCAAAGTTTAAGTCCTACTGGGCACAGTGGGACTCGCTGACTGTAAGGGATGGCCTCATCTGCCGTACCTGGGAGAGCACCGACGGGAAGACATCTCGGGAACAAGTCGTCGTTCCAAAGGCTATGACGGAGGAAGTTCTGAAGGAAGTTCATGGAGGATCATCTGGTGGACACCTAGGGATAAAGAAGACCCTGGAGAAGCTGAGAGAGCGGTTCTACTGGATCGGATGCCGAACAGACGTGGAGAACTACTGCGCGAGGTGCCACGATTGCGCAGCCAGCAAGGGCCCTGGACGAAGACGACGGGGTCCACTGAAGACCTACAACGTGGGCGGCCCCATGGAGAGAGTGGCCATCGATGTTTCTGGGCCATTCCCGTTAAGCGAGGCAGGGAACCGCTACATATTAGTCGTCAGCAACTACTTTACCAAATGGCCGGAGGCGTATGCGCTCCCTAACCAAGAAGCCGCGACGATTGCAGAGACCCTGGTGAAGGAATTCGTCAGCCGGTACGGAGTACCCCTGGAGCTGCACTCCGACCAAGGGAGGAACTTCGAGTCACAGGTGTTCCAGAACCTATGCCAGCTGCTGGGAATCCGGAAGACAAGGACAACGCCGCTACACCCTCAGTCCGACGGGATGGTAGAGCGATTCAATCGCACCATCGAGAACCATCTCCGAATAGTCGTCAGCGAGCACCAGAGGGATTGGAACAAGCATCTTCCACTATTTCTCCTGGCTTACCGCGCCGCCGTGCATGAAGCCACCGGGTGCACACCAGCCCGGGCCATGTTTGGGAGGGAGCTCCGTCTAACTGTCGATCTTGCCTTCGGCCGACCTGGGAATTATCCGATCCCGGTAAGCCAGTATTGTCAAGAACTGGTCGACCAACTGGAGGACGTACACGCGTTCACGAGGAGGAAACTACGGATCGAGACCGACCGAATGAAGACCCGATACGACCAGCAGACGGATGCCGGCGGATTCCACGATGACGACCGGGTCTGGCTCTTCAACCCATTACGGAAGAAAGGCCTGTCACCCAAACTGCAGAAGTCCTGGGAGGGCCCGTACCGAGTCGTGAAACGGATCAACGATGTCGTCTACAGGATCCAGCGGAGCCCGAGGACAAAGATGAAGATCGTGCACCGAGATCGCCTGGCAGCCTACGGAGGGACACAGACGGACCAATGATTGATCGGGACGATCAACCTTAGGAAGGGGGTGGTGTTACGGCTGTGAGTTTGTGTCATCACTCGCCGCATGAGTCACAACTGCCCCAGGGCTGGGCTGTGGCCTGCCTCCTGTATTGCGTGTGCCTTATGCAACAGGGCTACTAGGACAAAGGGGTAGTCCAGAATATTCGTGACTGGACCAGCGATGGAAACCTCGAGAAGCCGTGAACTCTGGATGGATCTAGAAGCATTTATTGAGTCACCGGCCTGCTATATAAGTGCGACCTGTCTAGCAGTTGTTGTTGTGTTTTACGAGCGAGTGCGAGCGCGTATCCTGAGCGACAGAAGTGTGGAGACTTGCGAAACCGACTAGTGAAGCCGATTCTCGTGACAGCGAAGGGAGTGAGGAGCTTACAGGAGACTGCCTGTGTTTTGAGCGAGTGTGCTTACTTAGTGCGAAGAGAGGTCATTGTGGTGAGTTGCAAAACAGTGAGTGACAGAGCTAGTGCAGCTATTTCCATCCAGCGTACGGGGCCACCTCATTACGAGGGATTAATTGTGGTCTGTTGATAAGTGAAAGGGGAAGTATTCTCGACTTGAGGAAACTGGAGTAAGGTTCCTATTGCTTGTATTTGCTGAAGAGTAGTGTAATTTTCTGGCCGCAATAAAGTTAATTATTTCTTTAAGCAGTAGCCTAATTGGCGTTGTGCTTCCTACCCACCGTAATCCAGTTAACAAAGGTGCCACTAGGGGGTGGCACGTAACAATATTCAGGCAGTGAATGTTGAAGTGGGATACGGAAGGGAAGTTGAGTGTTGCAACGCTTGCGACAATCGTGGCGTTGGTAGCTATTCCTGTGGACGACCTGGTAAGTCGGGTTCAAGGCCAAAGTCAGGGTGAGCGCGCATACAATTTGGCGTCATTATGGGCGTGCCAGAGGTGAATTTCCAACCGATACTCGATTGAATAATCGAATCAGAAGAGAGGAAGCCTGACCCACGCGGAAGTGAGCGTGCCATAAAAAAATGCGGGAAACCACGTGTATGAAGAACAGCTGATCCGATATGATTCCGCATGAGTGCATTGAGACGTTCAGATAAAAATAAGTAGTTTGATTCTAGCCCCAAGTATGTGAGATAAAAACTGCAGATTATTTTTCTCAATTGCCCCTACCCTACTCCATTCTGCCAGTTTCCAATAAATTGATCGTTGGAGAGTAGCTCGACACACAATTTGATCAGGCGCTGAGGGGCTTAGTTCACGCCAGATGAGGACACATTTTGATGAGGCTCGGAAGAGCATAGTTCACGCCAAGTGGAGTTGAGATCTCGAGTTGAGATAAGCGCTACTCGGCATGAATAATTTGAGAGACCTTTAGATTTTTATTAATTATTTATTAATTCCATTTGATCAAATACATGCATACAAAACATTTTTGATAATAGGACACGTCAGAATTTACATCTATAAAATAAAAGAACTAACAGGTATATATTACTAATATTATAACTATTTAACTTATTATAATAGCAAATCTTAATAGATACAATCTTATTGCACAACTATTTACACCTCACTCTATTATCATAATATGAAAAGTTAATTCGATAAATACAACAACATACAGTTAGGTAATACAATTAAATTAAAAAAGTAAAATATAATTATAGATTTCATCGCTCCTATACGCTAAGATATTCAACTAATGAGTAAAAACAATGGCACTGCAGATAAGCTTTCAACATTCTATCAAAGGTTTTTATTTTTGGGACCAGTTTTATATACTGGGGTAGTTTATTGTATAATTTAACTCCAGTGTGAAAAGTTCCTTTTTGATATATGCATGTGTGTGTGTGTGAAATATGAATGTTTTGATTTTGTCTTGTGTTAAGCCTATGAACATCATTGTTTGTTTTAAGAAAAACATCTTTATTCATTAAATTCTTTTAAAAAAACATAATACTTTCAAAGATATATATGCAGGGCAGTGGGAGAATGTTTAAATATTTAAACAGAGGTCTACATGATTCTCTAGAGTTTACATTTGCCATAATTCTAATCGCCCTCTTTTGTATCCTAAACGTGCTTAGTACATCTGGCGACATACCCCAAAATATGATCCCATATCTTAAGTATGAATGGAAATAAGCAAAATAAGTATTTCTTAATGTGTGCATGCTAGTGCAGGTTTTCAAAATACGTAACGCAAAGCACATAGAGTTCAGATATTCAGATATTGTATATGTTTATTCCATTTCAAGTCTTGTTGTATCCATAGTCCTAAAAACTTTGTTTCTGATTTATTTTTTATTTGATGACCATTTAATGTTATATTGGGTTTCGCAGGATTCCTATTCTGTATAATGTGGAAATTTAGACATACTGTTTTTTATAGTTTATTATGAGGCGATTATCTTGTGACCATTTGGTTAACTCTCCTGTAACGGAGTCAGCAGACTGCTGTATGACCTGTTTTGTTTCACCTTTTATTACGAGTGTTGTATCGTCCGCTAACAAAATTTCCTTATGTAAATGAACGTTCTGTGTTATATCATTGATATATAGAAGAAAGAGTAGTGGGCCCAAAACCGATCCCTAGGGTACTCCCAATTCAATAATTCCCTCATTGGACAATGGTTCATTAAGTAATTTGGTTCCATCATCCTTGTGTCTCAAGCTTACTATTTGTTTACGCCTTGTTAAGTAAGACTCGATCCATTTATTAGCTAGACCTCTAATACCATATTGATTTAGTTTGGTAAGGAGGACTTTATGGTCAACAACATCAAATGCTTTCGATAAATCCAAGAATAGGCCAGTTACATGTTCCTTATTGTCAATTAATTTCAGTATACAATTACTACATTCGTAAATTGCTGTCTGTGTAGATTTTTCCGTTCTGAATCCATGTTGTGAGTTTGATAATATTTTATTTTTTTCTATGAAACTTATCAGTCTCTTATACATAATTTTTTCCACAAATTTTGCAATACCAGTTGGTAAGGTAATAGGACGATAGTTATCTAATTCATCTTTTGTACCGTTTTTGTGCACTGGAATTACTTTTGATAACTTCAAAATATCCGGGTAAGTTCCTGAGAGAATTGAACTGTTTATTAAGTGCATAAGTGGATTTATTATGTTTTCTGCACATTTCTTTAAAATTGCATCAGGGATGCCATCAATGCCAGCACAGAATTTATTTCTTAGCTCTTTTATAACTATTCTTACCTCTTCACTTGTGACATGATTTATAAATAAAGAATCACTGCATATATTTATTTTATTATTAGAATTTAGTGTATTTTTCTGTGCTTTATTTAATAATTTTTGTGGAATTTCCAGAAAATAGTCATTAAAAGTGTTTGCTATTTCCTCTGGATTATTAATCACTTTATTTTTTCTGGTCAGTGTAATGTTCCTTTGTATTTTAGCAGATTTTCCAGTTTCTTTCTTTATCACGGACCACATAGCCCTGTTTTTATTAGATGGTTGGGAAATAAAATTATCATTATGCATTTTCTTTGCTAGTCTTAATATGCTAGTGTATTTTTTGTAGTATAAATTGAATTCAGGTGTTGTGTGGTATTGTTTATATAATTTATGTAGAAATTTCTTTCTTTGACATGAATTTATAATCCCTGTTGTTATCCAATTGCTAGTTTTGTTATTTTGAACAGTTCTTCGTTTAAAGGGGAATGCTATTTCAAAATAGTGTTTTAGGGTACTGTTAAATGCATTAAATTTATCATTTACATTTTCTAGTTCATACATTTTTGACCATGTTTCCTTATTTAATAAGTCATTGAAATATGTAACATTTGATTCAGTGAATGACCTGCACTTTGATTTTACTCCATTATCATTATTATTGATTGTTTCGGATACTTCAAAACTCAGTATTTGTCCATGGTGGTCACTAAAACCCGGACAATAGACTTCTATTGAATGGTGATATTTATCTGTATTTATAAAAATTTGATCAGGAGTGGTTTTACTAAATTTTGTTATTTTTGTTGGGGTATTTACTGTAGGTTTCAGTCCATAGGAAATTAGTAACTGTGTTAATAATTCACAATTTCTATCAAATTTTAAGAAATCCACATTTACATCCCCACAAATTATTATATCGAAATTTACTTTGCTCATGTTATTGAGTAACAATTCTAATTTATCTATAAATAAAGGAAACTTTCCTGACGGAGAACGGTATACGCATACAATTATTAACTTAAACTGCTGTATTTTTACGGCAGAGAATTCAAAATCCTGTTCCATAATTAGATAATCATAAGCTGTTATCTGTTCATGATCTAAATTATTTCTTAAGAAGATGCAAGTACCACCATGGCTAATATTAGATCTAGAGTATTTACTAGCTTGTATAAACCCTGGGAATTGAATTAATTCGAGTTGTTCCTCTTTCAGCCTATGTTCTGAAATACATATAGTTCAGTCAATTTGTACTCTAGTGGGAAAGTTTTGGGGTAGTTCTGATTTCTGTCATTCTATATGTATTTTGGGGTGCTGAATCCGAATCTGAGGTTTGCGGACAAAATTTCGTGACGCAACATTGAAAAAAAAAAGAAAGAAAAAAAAAGCAAGAAAGCAAAAAACTGCTTTTTCCGTTTTTTTTTGCATAAAACTCGAAAACTATTCAATTTTAGTAAATGGTTTGTTTACAGAAATGAAAGAACTTAAAATTCTCTACAAATATCACTACTTAGTTTTTACCTTCAGACCAACCGTTCGGTCTCAAATGCGAGTTGAAAATTGGCAATTTTAAGCGGTCTCTACAAACCCCACTTTTTAGTTTATATTGACATGCATTCAGTTAATTTCACCTAGTTTTTAAGTTGATTTCAATAAAGACCGAGTCACACGGAGAATTCTATGCAAAAGTAAGGTCATAGCACTATTTCGGCAAACCCCGACCGTGCCTTTCAAATGTTATTACGTCTCACCAATCCAACAAGGCGGCTGTGCAAATTATTTCACCGGCATTCCATATCTCCGAAACTATTACTGATATCACCATGAACTTTTGTACGGTGATGAAGGGCACCACTATAAGTTCGCCAATGAGACTTTCAAAAGCCTACAATGCCATCTGCCGAATATGAGCGTTATATGTTCTAAGAACCAATTTAAAAACTTATCTGCGTCTGCTGTTGTTATGAACATCCTCCGTTCCCAGAGACCAGTGAACTAATATCTTTAAGTGCAGGTATTGTCGCAGATGAGAGGATTACATGCCATTTGTCCAAGGAGGTGGGCATGAAAGGTATACAGCGCATTGTTGGTGGTGATTTTCAAACTGTAAAATTCAAACGAAGCGAAAGAGTGCTGCCTCTTGCGATCATGAACAGCTCTATTCAAATACAAGACAGGGCTGTAGTTATCAATCCAATCACACTTTTTCAACGAATGACCATTGCGAAACATTCAGATGAAGAGCTGCGAGAATTTTTACGTTACGAACTTAGCCCCTATCCTCTTGCTTTTTTTTGACGAGCATGGGATGAGGAACGGAACAAAATCCAGCTTTTACACCGACTGAACAGACGGACTTGAACGATACAAAATATGTCATAGACGGTTTTTTTTGTTACACCGGGTCAAATGGCGCCACGGTCAGACATATGCAGAAATTTGCAGCAGTTATGTATCATATGTCAAATCAAACTACAAATCAAGTGCCATTGTCATTTTCGACGGCTATCCTGACGAGGCTTGTGATAGCACCAAGCGCATAGAACGATTGAGAAGAGCACAAAGAAAACAATCTGCTGCAATATCATTTACAGAAATGATGGTGCCCACTGTCTTGCAGGATAGTTTTCTTGCAAACTCAAAAAACAAGAGCCGGTTAATATATATGTTAATGGAGAAACTTCATGATGCAAAAATTGATTCAAAGCAAGCTGTGGAGGATGCTGATATCCTAATTATCACAACAGCTCTTGAGATGGCCCCGTCAAACGAACATGTGACAGTGGTGGGGGAAGATATCGACCTTCTGGTCATTTTGATTTGCCTGTGTAGCCGTGATATAAATAATGTATTTTTTCTGAAACCAGAAAAAGGAAAGATTTCGCAAAGCCTCTACAACCCTCATCTGGCTGCTGAGAAAATCCCATTAGACCATATATTATTCCTGCATGCGATGAGTGGTTGTGATACTACTTCTGCATTGTTTAATCAGGGGAAACTGAAATTTCTGAAAGTCCTGCAGAATAACAATGACTTACAACCAGTCATTGAAGCTTTCAAAGATCCTAACGCACATCAAGATGAGATTGTCACAGCAGGAAACATGTTACTCATGGCTCTATATGAAAAAAAAAAGAGACCAGTCAGAACGATTTGAGATACAGACAATACGTAACCTCATCATACAAAAATAAGACCAACATTGCCTCATTACCCCCTACCGAAGCTGCTGCACGAGAACATTCACTGAGAGTTTACTATCAGGTGCAGCAGTGGTTATCCGGCCAAGCCACACCTGACGAGCAACAAAAAGACCCAAGTGAGTGGGGGTGGAAAAGAACTAGTAGTGGTCTCGTGCCAGTGCCAACCACTTTGGACCCTGCACCAAACTCAATACTTCGGTACATTTCATGTAAATGTAAAAAGGGCTGCCAACGCAATTGTGGATGCAGGAAGGCGGGCCTTCATTGTTCCCCAATCTGCACATCATGCGAAGGTCTGTGCGACAACGTTGAGCCCCCGGAAGACAGCTCTGACATAGACATAGAAGAGACTGAAGAAAGAGACCGAGGTATGTCGAATCTCAAAAGTTATTTTGTATTCATTCATCTCTCCTTGATATATAATCACAAGTCAGTGTCACACCACCTCTTTTATTTTCCAGGTGAACGACCCCTAACGCTGACGATGGAGCAATCAGACCCTGAGCCGGGACCCGATGCCATCGAAGAACCTCAGCACGATGCGGAAGGTATGTTTAATCTCACAATCTATTTTGCAATCCTCATCTCTCCTTGAGAAATGACACCACCTCTTTCAATTTCCAGAACAAGCAGAATATGTACCGGGACCCATCGCCACCGAAGAACCTCAGCCAGGACCTTCTAAAAGACAACGGCTCATATAATTTTTGAATATTATAATTTGTAATATTATTAATAATTATATGATCATAAGTAACGATATCTTAAGTTTTATTTTGTTAGAGTCCTACCTTTTTTGATACTGAATTTTAATAATTTCGATCCTTTTTTTTCGTTTTGAGTACTTGTGCAGTAAACTAGGAGAAATTTATCAAATAACAGCATTCTAATAAAAAATAAAAGTTTTGGAATGTAAAAATTGGGTTTTGCAGAGACCGCTAAAAATTGCCAATTTTCAACTCGCATTTGAGACCGAACCGTTGGTCTGAAAAAAAACTAAGTAGTGATATTTGTAGAGAATTTTAATTACTTTAATTTCTCTAAACAAACCATTTACTAAAATTTAATAGTTTTCGAGTTTTAGGAAAAAACGAAAAAAGAACAGTTTTTGGCTCTTTTTTTTGCGATTTTTTCAATGTTGCGTCACGAAATTTTGTCCGCAAACCTCAGATTCGGATTCAGCATCCCAAAATACATATAAAATGAAAGAAATCAGAACTACCCCAAAACTTTCCTAGTAAAAACACAATTAAACTGAACTAATAGTGCTGAGATGTCTTTAAGTTCATTTTCAAGCATTATATTTATGTAATCAATTTTATTATAAAGAGACTGGACATTCTGGTGGTAAATTTTAAATTTGTTACTTTTGCAAGCTTGTGTTGGTGATTTATTTACATTATTATTATCATAATTGTTATTATTATTGTTGCTAGACAAATCCGAAATACCATTGTTACACTCCGTTAAATTTGACTTCAAAAGATCTGATTGCCAAACCTCACGTTTGGCTTCTTCTACCAGTTTCCCTGCTCCCACTCTAATGATATTACTGTTGAATTATTCTTACCATTTGAATTTACAATGTTGCAAATTTCATCACTAAGATACTCTTTTCCTAATCTATTTAAGTGTAGGCCATGCCGAGTGTGGAACTTCCTGTCTAATTTACTTACATCTACAATTTGGACATTTGGAAAACTCTTACAAATTTTATGAATGTTTCCATTGGTAGCCTCTATTTCTACATTTACACATGATTTGGGAATTAAATCGTATCTCTGCGGAATGTTTACAATAATGACATTTGTTTTTTGCATGGATGGCAATGTACCCTTTAAATCTTTGATTACCTTTTTACTCTCATTTCTATAGACGTCGTTTGCTCCAGCGATGATCACTGCGTAGTCCTTTGCAGTAAGAGACGCACACTCTCCTATCATTCCATTCGTGACCTCTGCAATTTGAGCTCCTGGCTTTACTGTCGAAGTGACCTCCATTTCTCTGCTTCTCTCCAATACGCTTGCTGCTACATCTCGCCCGTGGCTATCCGCAAATATCCGCATCTTCCTGGATTTTCTCTTTATCACTTTCTTCTTTTCTTCTTGAGGAAAGTCATCATTTTCTTCGACAAGCACTCCAAATGAATTTGAGACGGGAATTTCAGTTACATGTACTCCATTTATAGGCCTAGGCTTATTCAATCTTACCTTACCAGCAATCACTGTCGACCAAGTTTCCTTGCTTTCCTCTCAGTTTCCTTTTAATTTATTCATCTCTTCCATTAACTTAGCAATATCTTCCTTTAGCAGCTTTATAATTTCGTCTTTTGAAGACAGTTCGTTTCTCAGGTTATGACATTCGCATGACGGTAGCGGTAGGCCTACATTACGACAATCGGTTTCACTTTTCTCCTCATTCAATTTTACCTGAGATCTTGTGATGATTTTATTTGCATTTTTTACTTTTATTTTGCACGACGAGCATAAATCCGTTACGGTTACACTACCTGACGAGACACTAACACTGTTTACTGTCGTCATACTAGAGATCTAAGTTAGCCTCGATGTTTACACCAAATTAGACTAAATTTATTTTAATTATTACTACCTAATAGAATTAATCTAATTTCCTACCAATAAAGAAGAATGTGAAATACGTATATCTTCCAATCAGGTGAAGTCTCGTAAAAGCACCACTGCTCTACTTGGTTCAAACAGTGATTGAAGAAGTCACCGAATCTTTGGATACACGTTCCCACAACTTAGTTTACGTTTATTAAATTATCAATAAGAAATTCTAAATACTATCAATATTCCGTATTACACTTGATCTAAGGCATCGCCGTCTGCTATGCTCTAACGCCTTCCCATTCAGCGCGAGTTGTGAGCTAAGCAGCGAACATCGCCTACTTGACGATCTTGCCGATAGGAGCGCTGCTAAGCTGAACCGATTGTGAGCATGTCCAAGCGCGCAATATTCCGCTTACGTCTCTAATTTTAATATCTAACACCTTTGTTATTTGTAACTTGAGTTGTGTAATGTGAGAAGTGCAATGGTGTTCACTAAGTGTTGATATTTTGTGTTACTTACAGTAGTTACAGCATTTTCACTACGACTCCATAATTTTGTCATGCCTATGGAATATACAGACAGGTATGTTTATTTAATTTAAATACCTATCTTATGTTGTGCCGACGTATTATCTTGTTATGTATAGTCTCTAGAACATGCATCGGTATTCTGTATTGTGATAGCTGTTAATCATGTCGAAGAGAAGTAATACTTTTAATTGTCGTAGGTGATTGTTAGCCACGATGGTATACTGCTGTGTTCCATACTGCAAGAGTAAGAGCGGGAAAGTAAAAGGCATTTCGTTTCATGAATTCCCGTGTGATGCAGAATTAAGACAGAAATGGCTTAACAATATTTCTCGAGACAATTTTGTACCGAATTTTGAGTCAAAAACTTCTCACGAATGTGGGCGGCATTTTCTTGAGTCTGATTATCGCCCAGGGCTGAAAATAGAGAAATTGTAGGACAGTGTCTTCCCCACGGTATTCGAAGATTATCCTGCACATAAAGTACCGAAACCCACATTAGAGAGAAGAAAACTCATGAAATATGACGGAAACCATGGCAAGAAAAGAAAGCGAGATAACGATACCGTGGGAAATTTTCACGATAGTAATGACGTCACGCCTATAGCCAACGTGACCTATTTATCTAAGGGAGTTGAATCAGTTGATATCCCTTACGATGGCCATTTTTCTGGATTGCGAGGTCATGGTAACAAGTCTGTTGAAATTCAGACAGATCGTCACGCACGTAATAAATTCTCTGACGCTGGAAGGCATTTATCTTCACTTAGAGCAAAACTGTGGCGTGCCAATAATAAAATAATTGCAAATGGAACTAGAATCCCAAAAGAGACAACTACACCAGTATGATAATCAATACCATGCATATTTTCAATCTATACTAAATATTAACGAGCGTGACCCTTCCAATTCCAAATGTTCATTCATTTTAGAGCAAATTGTAAACTATAACAAGAAATCACCCAGATGGACAGAAGATTCAGTAAAGCAATGTGTAATATGGGAATTCATTTCACCTAAGGGATACAAAGTCGCCAGAATTAATTTATTTAAATTACCATCGAAGAGCACACTTAGGCGTTACACAGGGGACACTTCATTTGAAACAGGAGTAACAGACTTAGTGAAAAACAGGCTTCTGCTAGTGTCTGAAAGGCTGAACGAAGTCGAAAAAATGTGCTCTCTAAAATTATTGATGAGATGTCAATCAAACAGCAATTGCAGTACGACAAGAAACTCGATACACTTTTTGGTCGACAGGACACCTCTACTCATGCCGATGCTCTCAGGTGTGAAAACAGTTCCAACCCGTCAGTTGCAAAAGAAAATCGGACGGTTCTTGCAAACAACCTACTGTGCTTCCTGATATGTGGCTTACAGAATTCCTGTGGCATATTTCTTCTCTAAAAGACTTTCGGGATTGGAACTTTACACTCTAACTCTGTCAGTAATAAAAGAGGTGGAAACTTGTGGCTTTGTGATTTTAAGATTAGTTACTGACAATCATAAAACTAATGTAAATATGATGAGAAGACTGTCGAGTGGAAAATAAATAAAGCCACAGATATGCCATCCTGAAAATCAAAACAGGCCTTTATTTCTGGCTTTCGATAAGTGTCACATTTTAAAGAATGTAAGAAACAGTCTCCTAGAAAAGACCATGACAGATGTACTTGAAGAAATAACTGGAGAGTATGTAGAAAATTTATATAAACTGCAGTCCAAGGAAATAATCAAACCCGTCCCCTTCCTTACAAGAAAGCGTGTTGCACCGACCAACTTTGAGAAAATGAAAGTAAAAAGGGCAAAAGAAGTATTTTCTACGGAAGTCATAACTGCTTTGGAATGCCTGAAGGACAATTCTTCTCATTTTAAAGCACAAGCCTTGCAGAACTGCTGTGCAACTATTCCTTTTTTAAAAGTAATTAAGAAATGGTTTGGAATTCACGATGTAAGTAGTACCAACCTTAGTCAACATCGCGATAAAATGCATTTCTTCGACATGAGCGACTTTTATGGTTAGAAGAGGAATTTCCGTCGTATCTAGCTAAGGTCAAGGAATCGAGTCATGAAAAGGCCATGGGATTTTTGAGTAAAGAAACTTATGAAGCTATTCTACTGACTACTTCTTCGACCTTTCTGTGTGTACGTTATCTTCTGTCTTCTGGATTTCATTTCGTACTGACAAGGGCATTCAACAGTGACTCCATAACATATCAGTGACTTCTTTAGCAAATTGAGACATATCTCGGGAAGCAATGACATGCTAGATTGTAGGGCTGTAATATTCAGCTTGAACCGAATATTGAAAACCGGCTTTTATTCCCTCTCATCCCGTACACGAAGAAACAAAGAAGGCCTAGCGAACATGGTTATATCCAGTAAGGACCTGCAGAGACCTGAGATAAAGCAGACTTCTATTCCTGATTCAGTCAAGAGTATATTAAACAATCTCAGTGAACCACCACGTAAGTCGAAATTTTACAGTATTTATTATAAATATTTTATTACATTAAAACATCATTTGAACGCATTTATTAATTACATAAACTTTCAGGTCTTGGATTTGTCACAATGGAACAAGCATCGATGACGTACATCGGAGGATTTATAGTGCAACAAGTCCAAAAGGAAATTCAGTGTGAACTATGTTATCAGTTGGTTGGAAGAAGGAAATTTAGCTCCCCACTGACGGATTTAATTTACAAGAGGGACACTTCTGATAAGCTGCATTATCCGAGTGAACAATTAGTATGGATTATGACAACAATTTTTCAGTTCGTGTGTGCTGTTGCAAAGTTTATGTCCACCCGAATATGTGATCACGTGACTGCAATTGTTCTGCCTGCTTTGAGTAAGTCCCCCTTGATGATGTGCGAATCATCGTCTGACAGCGGCCACAAGGAAGTGCTAAGTAAGTTGATTTGCAAAATAGCAATACCAGCATTTACTGATAAGATCGCGTGTGAATTGACAGAGCGATTTGAACATGTTAAATATCTGAACACAAAGCCAACAAGTCGGAAGGTTCATCGTGTTTAGATGACAACAACAGATACGAGCGACTGGAGTATCAGTTTGCTAGCGCTGCGAGGTAAGTGGTGGATCATTTTTGTACTCCTGCATATTCGCTGTTTGGAGTGAAGTGGGGAGGCGTTAGAGCATAGCAGACGGCGATGTCTAAGGAAAGTAACTATATAGATTTTAAACCTCTGTTATATTATTTTACCACTTTTATCAAATATTTACACTAGCTGCTATTTCACTACACTTTCACTGTGACGCCATCTTGCCCATGCCAGCTGCGTGGAAGACTAAACTGTAATATTATTTTGTGTAATTTTTGTGATTTATATGTGCGTGTGAACCAAGCGAATGCTTAGATAGGGCCAGTTCTTCGTGGAGTAATCGCCCAGGACTCTTGAGTGAAAGCCAGTAGCTCATAGCGATTCTAGCAGGATAGAATATTAATTTGAACATTTCTTTTTAAGAAGCCATACCAAGATGTCTACTACAAGGTCGATTGGTGGGATGATGTGCAACGCCTCTACCAGAATGTAGACGATGATGGAGTAATTTTCCTGTGGGAAATGCTCTGGGATGGAGGTTGATTTTCTGCAAGCTGTTCGGTGATGTGCAAACCATTGATTTATTCAATATGTAGCTAGATTATAGACGCGGGAACGTTGTAAATAATTTTTGTTCATGTTTTCTTGTGTATTTAGATTTTGTGTACCGGCACTCTTCTATTTAAATTTACGTTGGCACACTTACAAGGGAACGGATCGCGGTGTAAAATTCTGATCTGGTTGAAATTTAGTACACAATAATCCTACAAAGTTGTATGATGACGTAGTGAAAACCGCATGGGCCGATTTCAATTTTGAACGCCAATATTGAACGCCGAAAATCTGCCGGACGACGGCATGAGCGAGGAGGTGAGAAGAAGTAAAGCTGACCTTCAATCCTAGCAGCACGCGATGGCTCCCGGCCACTAGGCAGCAACCTGCCGTGCTGCGATGCATTCCCCACCTTAAACGTTCCCCCTCACTCTTCTACCCTCTCGCTTAGAGTATAAAATGCAACATAATGTGATGTTTTGCACTTGGCCATACTGTAAATAAATAAAACAACTTTTTTCCTGTTTATTCTTTGTAATCTTTGCAATAGTGAATGCTTACAAAAAAAAGTGGTCAATGCAAAGAGATTGCTTGCACCACGCGCACCTTGCAACATTTGCTTTTATGCTCATATCGCAAGCATTTTGGATAACATCATCCTTGCTACAAAATTGAACGGGGTTCGCAAAGCAAACGGGCTGTGTTTCAACATAACCGGATTTGTACCAACTATACTTCCACATGTTACGAAACCGCGGAGAAGATAGTTGGTTGTGGGTCAATGATTGGGTTTTTAAAATATTGTTGCGCAAATGAATGTTATTGTCGAAATTGTATAATACAATTAGGTCATAAAAATAACGAAAAAATTGTTTCCATATCCGGAAACCAGCTGAATCATTCCAGTAGTTCTCTGGGGAATAGTTTTAACAATGACAGTTTTGTTGGCGGGTTTTGCTGCTAATATATTTGCTTCACTTTGTGCTGTCCACGAATCCAAGAGTAAAACACTGTCGTCTGGTACAGTTTGAAAATAAACATCTTGTAACCACTTTTGAAGTAACTTTTTAGTTAACTTTCCAGACGGGGACGGCAATACAAATAAATTATCTGCTGTAAACAAAGTTATTTTAACAATAGGGCCAAATTCACCGTCTTTTTCTTTTAACACAACTAACAGTTTAGGTAACAGTTCTCCATCGGCAGATATTACAGGCTGAATTGTATAGCTGTGTGTTAATGAGTTCAACGATTGCGCTTCTGCGAAAATTCTTTTGTCTCCCTTTACATGTAGCGTATGCCCTGCATGGAACTCTTCGTTAAACCCGCTTTGATCTGTGTTAAAAACACACTTTGGAAAGTGAGTGTTTATTAATTCGGATACCTCTCCTACAAAAATTGTTGCATTGGTCGCAAGGTCAAGCTGATCGGCTGTGTAACTTTTGGTTACAAATTTCGTAACTTTTCGGGAACCAATATTGCATTTCTTTTCAAACTTGCGAACCCAGAAAGTTGAGGTGCGGAAGGTATCGTCATGAACACGCCGAGCATTCTTCAGGGCCCATTTCCTAATGTGTACATCATGGACGTTTTTGTTGTTATTCAGCCTCGCCTTTTTAAAATCTTCAAATGTTTCTTTGGTGATAAATTTCAGTTTATCATCCTTTGTACCGCCTGATTCAACTTGTAGCTTCCATCTAGAAAGGTCCGACTGGTGCCGTAGATTTTTAAATTTGTGCTGAATGACTTTAAATGACCTTTTTTCCCTCCTTTGTTCAGCCAATATTCAACCACCTATTTTATTTGACACTTATTGCAGGAGTTGTGGTAGCATGTTTTTCACTGTCAGTGTCGGATATTGCAAATTCATCGTCTTGAATAACATTGTTATTGTCAGGCAAAACTAACGTATCCTCATGTTCAATGGCGACCTGCACATCACCAACCCTTTCTGCAATAAGGCCTGTAAATAAGGATCATGATTCAGTCTTGGTGCATGTCTGCCTTTGCCATGAGAAAATGTAAACAAAGTTTTTACTTACGGTACAGTTCAAAACCCAATTCTCTTTCACCAGGTGTTATTTGGCTTTCACAGCGATCACTTTCAGCAAAGCAGCTTTGTAGACAAACTACCACATTCCAATGATTAAAATTTGGAAGGTGTTCCAATTGATCATCGTCGTCGTCACTTTCTGACATTTGTAAATATTCTGAATGTAAAGTAAAGGATTTAACAATAATTGCTGTCTGTGCCAGTAAAATTAAACACAGACACAATAAAATTGTCATACTTACATGGCTAGATGACGGAACGATTTGGGACTCGTTCATCCGAAACATAACTCTTGTTTTGCATAGCCCCACTGAACTGATAAGGAAGTGACAGGATGAGGGGAAGGTGGAAGGTGGGGAATGTAAAGCAGCACGGCAGGTCGCTGCCTGGTGGCCGGGAACCATCGCGTGCTGCTTGGATTGAAGGTCAGCTTCACCTCTCCCCATCTCCTCGCTCATGACACCGCCCGGCAGGTTTTTGACGTTCAAAACTGAAAGTGGCCCGTGCGGTTTTCACTACGTCATTGTACAACTTGTACAACATGTACTACAAAGAAGCCTTTTGCTTTGTGAACCCCGTTCAATTTTGTAGCAAGGATGATGCTATCCAAAATGCTTGCGATATGTGTATAAAAGGAAGTGTTGCAAGGTGCGCGTGGTGCAAGCAATCTCTTTGCATTGACCACTTTTTTGTAAGCATTCACTACTGCAAAGATTACAAATAATAAACAGAAAAAAAGTTGTTTTATTTATTTACAGTATGGCCATATGCAAAACATCACATTATGTTGCATTTTATACTCTAAGCGAGAGGGTAGAAGAGTGAGGGGGAACGTTTAAGGTGGGGAATGCATCGCAGCACGGCAGGTTGCTGCCTAGTGGTCGGGAGCCATCGCGTGCTGCTAGGATTGAAGGTCAGCTTTACCTCTTCTCACCTCCTCGCTCATGCTGTCGTCCGGCAGATTTTCGGCGTTCAATATTGGCGTTCAAAATTGAAATCGGCCCATGCGGTTTTCACTACGTCATTCTACAACTTTGTAAGATTATTGTGTACTAAATTTCAACCAGATCAGAATTTTACACCGCGATCCGTTCCCTTGTTAGTAACAGATATCACTAAAAAGAAACCATGGATGACTGAAGAGATTCTTAAAATGATGGATAAGAGAAGGAAAGCAAAGGGTAATCCTGATGAATATAAGAACATCAACAGGGAAATCCGGAAAAAAATAAGATTAGCTAAGGAAAGGGACATGCAAGAGAAATGTTATGAAATAGTGATGTTACAATTAAAACATGACAGCTTCAATGTTCATCGAAAAGTTAAAGAAGTGACAGGGAATTATAGAACTAGACACGGAAATAGATTGGTCAATATTGAAGGAAAACTAATTGTTGGAAAAGAAGAGTTAAATATACGTGGCAAAAATATATAGAACACTTGTTTTATGATACTCGACAGGAGCCACCTCGAATAAATGGAGAAACAGGACCCCAAATTCTGGTAGATGAAGTACAAACCGCGATAAAAGCCATGAAGGATGGTAAAGCCACTGGCCCTGACAATGTGAATGCTGAATTTTTAAAGCTTTTGAATGAAGATAATGTGAAATGGTTGACTAAAATATTCAACGACATTTACAATTCTGGGAACATTCCTCAGGAATGGCTTAAATCGGAATTCATCACACTACCTAAAAAACCTGGAGCTAAGTTTTGTAGTGAGTACCGAACAACCAGTCTCATGAATCACATCTTGAAGGTATTTCTGAAGATCATTCATCGCAGAATATACAAAATATGTGAAGAACAAGTTTCTTCTACACAATTTGGTTTTAGAAACGCATTTGGCACACGTGAAGCCCTATTTAGCATTCAAGTATTGTTTCAAAGGTGCCGTGATGTGAACTGCGATATATATGCCTGCAATATGGACTATCAAAAGGCTTTCGATAGAGTAAGACATCATAAGATGATAGAAATGTTACAAAAGATTGGCTTAGATGATAAAGATTTACGAATAATTGTGAACTTGTACTGGAATCAATCTGCTTATGCGAGGTTGGGTAACGAGAACACGGAAGATATAGATATTCTAAGAGGTGTGAGACAAGGCTGTATATTGTCTCCATTGTTATTTAACATCTATTCGGAATATATCTTTAAAGAAGCTCTAGAGGATGTTGAGATGGGAGTGCTCTTAAATGGTAACTGGATAAATAACATTCGATATGCCGATGACACTGTCATTTTTGCGGATAGTCAAGAAAGCCTTCAACATATCATTAATAAAGTTATCCAAAAAAGCCATGGATATGGTTTAGATATAAACCTTCAGAAGATTAAATTGATTGTCATTAGTAAAAACAAAGTCTCTGCATGCAAACTAAATAAAGACCAGAAACCCATTGCACAAGTGCATAAGTGCACTACCATAAATGACCAATGGGACCCTTCTGATGAGGTGAAGTCTCGAATTGGGAAAGCCCGGACAACTTTCAATAAGATGCGGAATTTGTTCAAACATCATGGGCTGACAATGACTACGAAAATCAGGCTTTTGCGTTGTTATGTGTTCTCTACTCTTTTTTTACGGTGCTGAGAAATGGACTCTGACAGAGTCTTTATGTAAACGGTTAGAGGCCTTTGAAATGTGGCTGTACAGAAGGATATTGCGGATACCATGGACAGACCATGTCACAAATATTGAGGGTCTCCAAAAAATAAAAAATAAAAAACTAAGGAAGTATTAACCACCGTGAAAATCAGGAAAATCCAATACCTAGGACACATCATGAGGAATACCACCAAGTACCATCTCCTACAGTCTAATCTTCAAGGAAAAATACCAGGGAAGAGAAGTGTTGGACGAAGAATATCCTGGTTAAAAAATCTCACAGCCTGGACCTCAAAAACATCTACTGAATTATTCCGAGCTGCATGTGATAGGAACAGCACAGTCAAGATGGTAGCCAACATCCGGAACGGATAGGAACCATAAGAAGAAGAAGTACGTTGGCACATGACCAAATTTGTTTGATTGTGTATTTTTTTCTTATGAGTCATTATTAATATGCATGGCGCGTGCATTGGATTATTTTATTCATGCGAATGCGAAGTTCGTCTTCGATGATAAATGGTGCTTTAATTCAAATTCATTTAAATTAGGAGAAGGGGGTAAATTTGATTAGATGTTTTACGAACAGGTTTTTATTCATACTAGGGTTGCCGATCGCAACACGTTAAGATGTCACTGTAGAACACCTTAGTTCTATATTTTGAGTTTTTTTATATCCCTTTTCAGGAGCTTCAGTCACGGACTAGATTGGGAGCGCAAGTCGTTGGAAATATTTATGTCTTTTATTTCAGGTTTCTGTCAAACTCGTACGTGTGATTCTGGTGTATGTATCGTGTCAATGTGTGTGTATTGGTTCTTCGTGATGAGGGGGTAGAATGTGTCTACTGCCCTCAATATTGATTGTATTTTGATGGAAAGGGGAAGCGCTCTTGGAGGCTACCTTACCTGGTCCTGAGCTGATTCTTGGATTTCCGTGGGAAATGCTAGGGTATTTATTTTTTGACACACACGCGTATTATGTGCTATTGGGAGCACGCTTCTTCGAGACCCAAGCCATTGCTACGGCAGGCCGAGGAATTTGACACGTGGGTTGACATATGTTGCAGATTCCACTTTGCGCCCGTCTATGTCTAGTGATTCATCATGTAGGCAGTCCAGCTACGACCAACTGATCTCTTTAAGCTATCTGTAGCAAACCTGTTCCTTTAATAATCGTTGGATCATAATAATTTAGGAGTTCGCCATGTCCATCACGAATAACGCATATCGTATGAAAAGAAATATTTGTTGTTAAGATGTAAATGTTGGCTTGAGCCTAGTGATTTCTGTGACTCATTTTATTTGCTTATATTTCATATTTTTGTTTGTCTTGACCCCGTCGGGTGTATTTGTATTTCATATAAAAATGGCAAGTGGCCATGTGTGTATTTTTCTTGTTGTTGGTCACGTGTTGATGTACTTGTGTTGGTATAAAAAGTCCTAATTTCTAGGCGTTAATGTGTCTGCTACGGCAATTCTTTTATTCCAATTTCTTGCGGAAAATTTGCCTTATTCAGTGTAGGGAGTGTCGGATAGTTAATTAGTGTTTAGATTGCGTTCCTAGTGTCTGTCTAGCTCTAAGACAATGCAGATTCGTCCCCTGAATGTTTACTGGATGGTAACGGCTCTGACATTAATTGTACACATCGTACCGCATGTAGAAGAGCCGCACATGCACATGTCATTGCAGTAATTTGGAACATTTGGTCCAGAGGATTACGATCTCTCCTGAGATCAGGCCTGGTTTGGCACTTTTATTAATTCAAGTGGGTGTCATTTGGGAAGTCTTTTTGTTTTTGTTGTAAATATTGTAAATTTTGTTGATCTGTTAATTAAATTCATATGTTTTAATCATGGTATTCACTTTTTCCTGCATGATATTTTGTTATATGTTACCCTGCATTTTAAGAAGCGCTAAATACAACAACTTAACGAAATGGACCGTTACACTCCCCGAAATCGAGTCTCATATTCTTCTTCGCAAGGGTTCACTATATTCTGCGTTATTATTTTGTTTAGCTCCCAGTAATTTTCTCAGAATTCGTCTTTCAGTCTTCTCTGATTTGTCTAAATCACCAAATCTTATTAATTTTAAGTGTTTCTGCCGCATACAGAGTTTCAGGTCTGACCCCTGTATGATAGTGCCTGAATTTAGTGTTCCAGGAGAAGTTTTTTTTTTATTATATATTGTTGGTGAGATTGGCACCCGCCGATATCGACCTCCATCCTGATCGATAGGCGCAACTAGCGCCCTCAACTAACTTTTAAACAGCTCGTTTTACCATCTGTTCACGGCACAACGCATTTAAACAGTTCATGTATTTTGTGTTAAATAAATCAGTTGAGTTACATTTAAACGAGCGTTACATTTCATTGCCGCTTTAAAACCTCTAATAGGTTTGGCCCAGAACGATTGGCTCAGATTTAAATTAACTGAAAACTGGAAACAGCGGGATCAAGCGGACACACAAAGAGAAGAACGCGTCGAATCAGCAGACATCTTGCTCACTCGAGAAACTTCTGGACATCGACAAAGAGAGAAGGAACAAACGCCGTCTTCTCGAATATTGTGTGCTTGATCGTGAGTGAACAGTGAAAAAGCCAATCGCGAGTATTTGGACAATAACACGCGACGCGAATTTTGGCTCATTGCGAGTGTTTTGGACTATAACACGTGACGCAAGAAAACGTGCTTAACGTGCGAGTTGCGTACAAACGCGCACGACACAAAATTCCGTAGGCCTATTTGCGAGTGTTCCAGACAATAGCACGCGACGCAAAGTGTATGGCCGGTTGTGAGTGTTTCAAACAATAATACGCGGCACAGCAAATTTATTGTGAACAATCGTGAGTGTTCCGGACATTGACACGCGGCACGATTGAAATGAGACAATGAATTCAAACGGTGTAGTGCGCTTCGAGGCCTTAGGGCGCGATAATTACGACACCTGGACATTGCAAATGCGCGCCATTCTGATAAAGAATGACGCGTGGGGTTATGTCAACCGCCAGATTGTCAAACCCTAGCCGGGTGAGGACAATGCAGTCCGAGTGGACGACTAGGGATGAAAAGGCCATGTCAGACCTAATCCTATCCATCGGACCAAGCCAGCTCAAGTTGGTGAAGAACTGCAGGTCATCAAGCGAGATATGGCAGAAACTTGAGGATACGTTTCAGTCGAAGGGGCCGGCTCGCAAGGCCACGTTGTTGAAGAGTCTAACCTTGCAAAAGATGACTGAAGGTGGCGACATCCGTGAGCACCTCAACAACTACTTTGACTGTGTCGACAAGTTGGCTGACATGGACGTAGTTATTAACCCAGACCAACTTACCATCATGATGCTGTACAGTTTGCCGGCAAGTTTTGAAAATTTCAGAATTGCCATCAGAGCCGGGACGATCTACCGAAGCCTGAGAATTTACGTACGAAGATAATCGAAGAACACGATGCCAGAGTTGCCTCGTCAACACCGATGGAAAATCAAGGCGCCATGTACGTGAAGAAGAAAGGTCCTTCAAGGAAACCACAGTCGAAGCCTCAAAACAAAAACCACGGCTACTCCGGTGGTAAGAGTGACAAGGAGAAATCGTTTCCATTCAAATGCTCAAAGTGCGGAATCAAGGGACATAAGGCAGTGGACTGCAATGTTAAGGTCAACAAAAATCAGCTGTCGGACGCGTCACTCTTATCAGTTGAGGAACCTGATACGTGCCAGATCGCGACGAGCAGCGTCGAAAACTTGTGGTGTCTTGACAGTGGGTGCACGTCTCATCTGTGCGGTGATGCGACTGTGTTTACAGAGATGGACAAGGGCGAGACTGGCAAGCTGAAGTTAGCGAGCAGCGCAACCGCAGAGATAAAGGCCCGAGGAACTGCAAGAATTGCAACAAGTGTAGACGGTAAAACTTGCGACGTTACTCTCAATGAGATTTTGCACGTTCCTGAGATCCGCACTAATCTCTTATCAGTCTCGAAGATGACAGACCGTGGTTTCTCGGTTGTTTTTGGCAAAGAGAAGGCGGAAGTTTTTGACCAGAATGGACTGACGAGGTTAGTTGCACAGCGCAAGGACAATCTGTACTATGTACAGGTCACCCCACTGGAAAAATGTCGAAACGCAGCGTCAGAAGACAAGCCCGACGAGAATGTGGCGCAGCTGTGGCATCGAAGGATGGGTCACGTCAACTTTCGTGATCTAGATACGGCAGTGAAGAGCGGATCCATTCAAGGTGTGCAACTAAAAGGGAGATGTGGAGATCTAACGTGTGACATTTGCACGAAATGCAAAATGACTCGAATTCCTTTCCCGAAAGAGTCAAATCGTGTGACCGGTAAGCTCGATATTATTCACACAGACGTTTGTGGCCCTGTGGGTGTTGTGTCGAACGGTGGATCCAAGTACATGAACACATTTACGGACGACTATTCGAGATGGACAGAGGTACTGCGCCAGAATTTATTTAAGGTCAGTACCAAAGAACCGATCTGGATATGAACCAAGACCCCAGAAAAAAATAAAAGAGTGGATGAAAATTTTTATTTATTAAAAATTCGAGAAATAGGGAAAAACTGTATGGAAATGAGTGAAATACTATATATCTTATGCAATTATGAAAGGCAAGGAAGAAGGAATGACTTAAAGATGGACACATATTCTATTATATGAATGTGGGAGGTCCATATTGCGAGAGACATCACGCCACTTGAAGCGAGAGTTACGTCATGAAAGAGGGGAAGAGACGAAGGTCGAACTGCGGACTGAAGCGAGGAGAGGTGGTAGAAGTTACGTCACACCACGAGAGGGGAGGCAGAGAGACTGGAACTTGCCGAGTGTGGAGAACCGGACGAGAGAGTTCTTTCCAATTTGAGATTTCATCGAGTCAAGACCTCGAGAAGAAACCAGTATTCTTATAACAGTGTTACGTTTCATTAGAGTTGAAAGCAAAGAAGAGTGAAGTACAGTAAGACTGTAACTTGAGGAGCAAGCTACATCTATAAAGCAGAACGGAACAGTATAACCAAATATTACAGTGCTAAATGCAAAGTTGTTTCACATAGCTTGAAACATTTCGACAAGAAGATATTCAGTATTACTACGTGTGAACGCATATTTGAACATTACATTAAAAATGCAAGTTAGAAGTCAGCAACGGGGAAGTCTTAATTATATCATCAGTGAAATGAGAATTACCATGTGCTAAGCTAAAGCATAGGGAAGTGGAGACTACAAAGATGTTCAGTTGAATTCCAGAATTCACTAATATGGAAGGCGCAACAGGATATCTACGTGACGCGCAACATCACCGAACAAAACTTATACTTTTCTACAAGAGTTTTAACACATCTTGAATATTCACAAACGCTTGCATAAACGACAATATTCAACCTGAAACGAGATGTCAATTCTGATGAAACGAGATGTCAATTCTGAAGAAACGAGATGTCAATTCTGAAGAACCGAGATGTCAATTCTGAAGAGATGGAGAGTCGAAGCCGGACTACTTGCAGTGCACGGGGAACGGAGTGTTGGCAGAGCGAGCTGTTTCACGGCGAGGTCATTCACCGAGGACATCATCGACCTTGTTCTACTGGGAGACGAGGCCAGCTGGTTCTGACACAAACCGGTCTTCATAGCTGTGGGCGATACGATGAGCTCCACGACACGTTTGGTTTGGCAGGCAGTCAACTCAAGGTAGTGAAGAAATTGTTTTATATCATGTAGAATTGTAGTTATGTTCTGTGATTATCCAATTGACCAACTGCATTAATTTCAACGGCATTATTTCAACTGCATTATTTTTCATCAGCATTATTTCAACCGTATAATTTTGTCAAAGTAATTAAATTTGTGTAGTTTTGTGTAGTAGTAATTTTTCGTATTTTTCTACGGAGTTATTTTTCTTGTTCTTGAAAATTTCAGTCACTTGGACGAAATTTTGGCATAATGATGCTATTAACACTAAAGTCATATCAGAGTAAAATCGTGTGGTATTTTTCATATTTGCGTTAGATTTAATGAAATTAAATCTGTTTTATCGCAGCGATGGAATGTAGAATGAATTGTTTAGAGGAAGGTAGAACGAATTGTTTAAAAGAATGTAGAACGAATTGTTTGGAGGAATGTAGAACGAATTGTTTGGAGGAATGTAGAACGAATTGTTTAAAAGAATGTAGAACGAATTGTTTAAAAGAATGTAGAACGAATTGTTTGAAGGAATGTAGAGTGAATTATTTAAAAGAATGTAGAGTGAACTATTTAAAAGGAGTAGAACGTTGAACGAACTAAAGAAGGAGTAAAATTGTAAATGAAGTAAAAAGGAAGTTTATTGGAGCAAATTTAAGTACAGCATATTTAAGAAGTTATGTCACGAAGTGTAAAGAATATTTCGACAACTCATGATGTTGATTCGAGTGTCAGAAATTTATTTTCAACTAATTATGAACGAAAGTATTACGAAAAGCTTATACACATATGTCTAATGAGATTTAGAGCATTAAAAAGCATAGATGAATTTGTTAAACAAATATATTCATGGAAGGAAGTCAAACTTATATCTTTTGTTAAGAATATGAATACTTACTGATATTTCTTGAAAAGTTGTAATAAAATGTAAAGCTGAATTTAAACACGTGAAAAAGAAAGTTAACAAAGTTAAATCACAGGGTGATCAGAAAGTGAAAAGTACAGAGATTTATTGCAGAAATGGAATTATAAGCACGAGGCGAAGTTATATCAGGATATAGAGAAGAATGTTAAAGTTAGGAAGTATATGTATTGAAGTGGATGTTTATAGTTGAATTACCGTGCAATTTAAGGAGATATAAACGTAAATGAGTTACGTATTTTTACGAAGGGAGGCTGAGGAGTCTCTAAGTTTTTCTAGTATTGATCGCAATGATTGTGAAGTTATGTGAGTGTATTAAAGGAAGATTCTGTACAGGGTGTTTAAGAGAGAAGGTAATTGTTGTATAATTATGGAGGAGGAGTGTGAGAACGAAGGTTAATGCCGTGCACATCTAGTATTCACGTTTATCAGAAAATTATTAACACAGTAAAGAATTTCAGAACTTATTTCAGTATTTCATGATGAATAGATAAAAAGTAAAAAGGAACAGTGCTTAGCTTAAATGTTTGTCACTTATGTTCAATTGATTAAGACGAGTATTTATTACTTTCAACACGATAGTTGCGGTGTATGTTTGGTATTTGATTGTTAAGGAAGTTGAGTAGATGAAAGACTTATTGAAGGATAGATAATTGAATCTTTTCGACACAATAAAGTGTACAATTTGTGAGAACCATAAATGAATGTATATATGCACATAGTTCATGAATAATTTTTGCTTAGATATGGAACTACGGTTCAGAGTTGAAGCGGATCTGTATAAAGTAGGGTAATACTTAGTATCACGCCGTTTCACTTTTCTAACTATATCAATGCCACGAGCAAGTTTATTTTTGGAGTTACTTTTGTTAGAGTGTCAGGGAGACATCATATTCAGGGAGGAAGCCAGTTTTTATTATACTTGTTTTTAGCTTAATAAACGGCTGGCGCTTTTTAGCGACTCAGTCAACTTTTATCTAAGCTGATTCCGTTTTCATTGTCGTCATCGTCGAAAATAGTACTACGAGGTATAGATACAGGCGCCTACTATAGATTAGACCTTATCACCCCTCGAGATTGGAGTTTCTCGATTTGCTCTAAATGTAAATGATAGTAGAAATTTGTACCTTGGCTAGTAGTACTATTTTCTTTACGAATAATATCTATCCTGTATGTTCCTGAAATTCCCAATTTTACTTAGTAGGCATGGTAAGTTTGTGAGCTGGGTAATTTACATGTCTGCAATCCTTTATAGAGCTGTGGATATAAGTACTGATGGGTTTCTTCGGGCGCATATAGATAGAGTATTATTTAAATGGCGTGCCCATCCGTGGGGAATTCGAAATAGCACCCGAGAGAAGAAGTTTGGAAGTACTGGAGAGTGAGGCCATATTAGTTTTGAAAAGAAAAATGCCGATCCCAAATTTAATGATTGTTGAGATGAACACAACATCAGCAGATTAGTGGAGTACATTACAGTTGTGAGGCATATTTTTAAAACCAGCTAACGACATTTGTCATGTAATATTAAATTTAAAAGTAAATTCATGTTGTTAAACATAGGTTAAGTGAGATGATAGAATGTAACGATGTCAGTTCAGTAAAATGGGACGATAAGATATACGAGATAACTCGCGATTAAAATAGATGTAAGTAGGATTAAGATGTTCAATATATTCCATCACTGGTATAAAATGCATGCGTTGGTCAATCTGGATATTCACTGGTAATTTTTGTAGTTGATACTTCCCTTATTCTCAAGAAATAAGATTTATGTCAGCGAACGATATGACGTTCATTCGAACGATGCTCGAAACCATGAAGGGAGGTCAAAGTACGTTGACCAAAGACCTTGAAGCCCTCCCCCAATTGACACACAACAACACTAAACAGTTGAATGCCGAGATTCAGAAATCAGTAGCCACTGTAAAATCAGAAGTCAAGGCAGAGTTATCAGTTGCTCAAACACTTACTAAGGCTAGTATAACATTACCACAGGAAGAAGCTAAGTTAGCTTTAGAGAAGGCCAGAAAGGAAGATGACTAGCTAGAGAAAAGGAAAGGGAGGAAATCAGGTTAGCTCAAGAGAAAGCACAGGAGGAGATTAGGCTAACATTAGAAAGAGCACGAGAGGAAGACAGGAAAATAGAAGAAGAGGCAAATAGGATAAGAGCAGAGATGAGATTAGCTCAGGAAAAAACTCGCGAGGAGGACAGGTTAAGTCAGGAGCAGGCTAGACTAGAAGATAGAAAAATCCAAGCCGAAATAAGAGCAGCACAGGAGGAGGTTAGGAAAAATCAGGAAAAAGCTCAGAGAATTTTTGAAAGGGCAGGTAATGCACAGGAAGAATTAAAAGCTTCATTTGATCAAGTCAAACAGGACATGGCAGGAAAAGTGTTAGAAGTCCAATTAGCTAACAGTAATCACATGATAGAGCTAGAAAAGAAATTACAGGCTAGTATTAGCTCCATTAAGGAAAAGAACAATACTCATCATGTACATATTTCAGGGGCCCAGAACAAACTCAAGGAGCAACTTGACAATCTAAATGGCACTGTTGGTGAATTACAGGTCAAGTTGGAAGGTCAAAGTAAACTGATTGAAGGGGGTATTAATGTGGATATAAATGCTTCCATTGTAAAGGCAGTTACGGACATGAAGGAGGAGGTCGTAACAGTCACAACTAAAATTGTATCAGAAATTCATCATAAATTAGCAAATGACATTAAAGCTATAGAGTTATGTTCCAATATAAATGTTAGTAAGGTACGGGAAGATCTATCTAAGCGGATAGATACATTGCAAATTAATAACGTAGCCACGCTGACAGATATTGTTAATAAAACAGATTTAAATAACTCAAATGAATTTGACAAAATTAAAAGCACGGTCGATGAGATAAGCACAGAACTAGCGAAAATTCGATCAAAGCAGGATAAGGAAACCAGCGAAATAGAACAGCAATTAAGGTCACTTACGATAGGGGATGCTACATTGTCATCTACGTTAAGAGCTGAAGTCAGGGAGGACATCAGAAAGGACTTGACGAGATTTTTTCAAGCAAGAGATGAAAAATTGAAAGAAGAAATAAGGAGATTAGAGGCTAGGACAGACAAGATAGAAGAGAATAAGGAAAGCGAGATTAGTCAACAGCAGATTCCGAAGTCCAATTTTAACTTCAGTCGAGAGCCATTTCAAACAGAAATAGGGGAACTTGGAGGAGATTTTGAACCTTACCAGAGTAGGTCAAATGCCAATGTTATCGTGATCAAGAATAATGATGAGAAGCCGAATAAATTCAGCGGAGTAGGAAATATTACTGCTGTAGAGTTTCTTAGAGACATGAGGTCGTATTTAGAAGACAATAGAATACCTCGTGAAAGACATATGAGGGTCGTTGAAAAATACTTGGATTCAGAAGCGTTAGTAGGGCACAGAGCTTTCAGGTACACCTATCAGACATTTGAAGAATTCGCTATAGCTCTGCAGAAACGATTTTGGAGCAAGGAACTTCAACAAGACATACGAGCCGAAATTTACTCTAAAAAGTATGCATATTCTAGTCCAACGAAATACGCAAGTTTCTTCACGAAACAATTAGCACGCTTGCAGTATTTGCAACCTCCTTTGGCGGAAGAAGACTTGGTTCATGCTATTTCATGCCAGTTACCAACGGAAGTTAGGAGGCACCTCATTTCGGAAAATGTAAAAACTTTAGAAGGAATGGCAGAAATTTTGAGGAGACTGGATCACACGTCTAATGTGTCCAACAACTCAACTGGAAACCAAAACCAGAGAGGTAAAATCAGGAACAGAGAGAGATTCACACCATCCACATCGATCAAATGCAGCAAACAGAGGAGAACAAAAATGGAGTAGGTCCAACGAGATCAAGAATGTATGGACAAAATCGATTTCGACCAGATTATCAGAGACCTAGAGAAGGAAGACCATACCAAAATCAAAGATGGGATGAAAATCAAAGATGGAGAAATAGCTATCACAACAGGAACAATGATTATCGCAGAGAGGGATATTATAATCGAAATAACCCTACGAATAATTATGGATATCGGGGATATCAGAACTGGAGGAACACGAATAATTATTCGAGACAGCAACAACAGCAAAGTCAACAAAATCAAGGTTGGAGGAATAATAACAATGTAAGAAGGTATTATGATGATAGGGAAAGAGAAAGTCAAGAATACCTGAGGAATCTCAGAGAAAGGAACGCGAGAGACCAAAATCAGGGACAGCATAACCAGAATCAAGAATCTCAACCTGGAACAAGGAGAGATCGAAGGAATGAAGACCCAGGGGGGTTACAAAAAAAACCGTCAAATTCCAAAAAGTGAAGGAGGAAGAAAACAGCACCGTAACCAGACATGAAATCCAGATCAATGAGTTATATGAAGCCACGAATGAAGATCTCCTGTATGAAAGAGAAGAGACGAAAACAGATAAAGTAGCGAGATTACCCATTATAGAAATCGTATCAGAAGGAGAATGCCTGAGAACACTACTAGATACGGGAGCGACAGCATCAATTTTATCAGAGAACTGTTTTCACAGATTGAAGGATGGAAATTCACTTATAGCAATGCCCGTTTCAACTATTAAAGTCAGGGGCGTATTTAACGACAAGACCATGAAATGTAAAGTCCAAGCACTAATGGAATTCTCCATAAATGAATACAAATATGAGCAGATATTCATAGTCTTGAGCCAGATAAATTTCGATGCTATTTTAGGCATTGATTTTATAACAAAGACTGGAGCTGTGATCGATTTACGAAATGGAGTCATAAGATTTAATGAAGGCCAACATCAACCAGAGGATACGAAAAAGGAGGAGAATGAGTGTAGTCTGATTGACGAAACTACAGAAGAAAATCTTGTGAAGATAGTTATGGAAGTTGAAGCAGAAGGAATACCTCACTAAGGCAGAAAAATTGAGAATTTTGAAGATCAGAGGGAGAAATTAGAAGAATTGGTCATGACTTATGCAGACATATTTGATAAAAAGCCAGGCATTATAAGAGGATATAAGTATCAGATCAAGCTCGCTGATGACACACCTTTTCAGAAGAAATTGTATCCAATACCGGAGAAGTATCAAGCTGAAGTGACAGAGCTCATAAAAGGCATGGAAAAAGACGGGATTATAAGAAAGCAAGCCACTCCTTATTTAAACCCACTCACTGTTGTGAAGAAAGCAGATGGAAGTCTTAGACTATGTTTAGATGCCAGGGGCATAAATACTCTTCTGCTGAAAGAATTCGACAGGCCACCAAAAATTAGAGAACTACTGAGGAGATTCAAGAATAAAACCTGTTTCTCAGTGATTGATTTAACTGCAGCATTTCATCAAATAGAGCTTACAGAAGACAGCAAATGTTATACAGGGTTCATGTTCAATCAAACCTGTTATGTATACCAAAGAGTACCATATGGATTGGTAAATTCAAGTCCAGCACTAATCAGAGCCTTGGATGACAAGTTGAGTGAAGAAGTGAAACAATTTGCCATTTGCTACGTGGATGATATTATCATATCTTCAGAGACACCAGAGCAACATTTCATGCATTTGATGAAGCTATTTGATAACCTCAGAAGTGCAAACATCAAGGTGAAATTGAATAAATGCCATTTCTTTCAAGAAAAGATCAACTTTCTTGGGCATACTATAGACAGATTTGGTTACCATCCGAATGAAGACAAGATTGAAGCGATATTGAAATTCCCAAAACCCAAGAAAATCAAAGACATCCGAGCTTTTGCGGGTCTTTGTCAGTTTTTCAGTAGTCATTGTCCACGTTATTCAGAGATCATGGCACCACTACATGAGCTTCTAAAGAAAAACAATAGATGGAAATGGGATGCAGCTGCTGAGAATGCCTTTATTCAAGCAAAGGAAATGCTCAGAGATAACATCAAGTTGGAGTACCCAGATTTTGAAAGAACATTCATCATAGAAACGGACGCTTCACGAATTGGTGTTAGCGCAGTCTTATATCAGAAGGATCAAGATGGAAATCCTCACTATATTTCATTCAGCAGTAGGAAGTTACGCACGCACGAGCTGAATTACTTCACGACGGAGCTTGAAGCTTTAGCCGTCATAAATGCTCTACAAAACTGGAAGAAATTATTGCTGGGACACAAGATTATAATCAGAACGGATCATAAAGCACTGGAATTCATGTTGAAGTCAGACTTGTCAAGCGATAGGATGACTAGATGGACCATGTTTTTGCAACAATTTGATGCCACGATAGTTCATGTTCCTGGTAAAGACAACCTACTAGCAGATATTCTTTCCAGACATCAGATTCCTGAGAAAGATGTGAGAGTTAATGTTATCCAGACAGATGCAGAAGATCAGGAAACGCTGGATAAACTGAGAAGAATTCCTCTTTTTCAAAAGAAGCATGCACCATTCAGGAACATTTATAGATTTTTGTCAGGGAGAATGACAAGGAGGCACGCCTCATACTTCGAAACGAGAAGGAAAGCTAGGCACTATATTCTCGTGGGAGAAACTGTATGTAAATACATCGATGCCAGACACACGAAAGTACGAGTTGCTATTCCACCAGAACTTATTGTGCCACTAATTTGGTTAGTACACAAAAGTATAGGTCACGGAGGAGTTGACAAAACATACTATACCATGTTAGAAAAGTTCTATTGGATTAATATGAGAGAATCCATAACCATAGTAATCAGATCTTGTGAACTGTGTCAGAAAAATAAATATAATTCTGAACTATCGAAGGAGAGACCTAAAGCAATTATTCCTACGAAACCACTGGAATTGTTTAGTCAGGATATTTTTGGACCTGCACCTAAAGGAGACAGAGGAAACCAGTATGTGTTAGTTACAATGGATGTATTCTCCAAAATTGTAATGCTTAATCCCATGCAGAAAGCAACAACGAAAAATGTTTTATATCACCTGGAGAGGAACATTATTCCAAAGTTGGGAAAACCAGAGAGACTTTTAACAGACCATGGAACGCAATTCACCTCTGCAGAATTTCAGGGAGCGATGGATAGGTTGGATATTGTTCACCTATTTTCATCAGTTCGAAGCCCAGAGACGAATCCTATTGAAAGAACAATGCTTGAATTTTCAAAGTACATTCGCTTGTATAGTGCAAACAATCATGCAAATTGGGTGAAGATTGTACCACTAGTGGAATTTTGCATCAATAACACGAGACATGAGAGCACCAACGATATACCAGTTATGTTGCATTTTGAAGAGAAACCCGTACGACCATGGAACGGAATCTTCAATATTCCGGAAGATAACGAACCACCGATGGACCAGAGAATCGAAGTAGCGAGGGTCCAGTTGAACAAAGCGGCTGAGAAGAGATTACAACGTTTAGAAGGGAAGAGATTCAGTGGACCGCTACGAGAAGGAGACCTTGTATTAGACAGGATTCCTGTGAAAGCAGACGTACTGAAGAAGGTGTATATCAAATTCAGTAGCCTTTTCAGAGGACCGTTCAAAGTAGATACAGTCTACGTTAACAATTGCTATAAAATTGTAAGAGTTGAAGATAACAGATCCATTGGAAAATTTAACCATTCCAAATTGAAAAGATTTTACCCAAAGATACAGTAAAATAAATAAATTCAGTCTCAAGAACAGAGAAACTTACTGTTATTAAAGAAAGCACAGGCTATACTTTACTTTAAATTAGCAACGGGGAAATGCGCCAGAATTTATTTAAGGTCATTACCAAAGAACCGATCTGGATATGAACCAAGGCCCCAGAAAAAAATAAAAGAGTGGATGAAAATTTTTATTTATTAAAAATTCGAGAAATAGGGAAAAACTGTATGGAAATGAGTGAAATACCATATATCTTATGCAATTATGAAAGGCAAGGAAAAAGGAATGATTTAAAGATGGACATATATTCTATTATATGAATGTGGGAGGTCCATATTGCGAGAGACATCACGCCACTTGAAGCGAGAGTTACGTCGTGAAAGAGGGGAAGAGACGAAGGTCGAACTGCGGACTGAAGCGAGGAGAGGTGGTAGAAGTTACGTCACACCACGAGAGGGGAGGCAGAGAGACTGGAACTTGCCGAGTGTGGAGAACCGGACGAGAGAGTTCTTTCCAATTTGAGATTTCATCGAGTCAAGACCTCGAGAAGAAACCGGAATTCTTATAACAGTGCTACGTTTCATTAGAGTTGAAAGCAAAGAAGAGTGAAGTACAGTAAGACTGTAACTTGAGGAGCAAGCTACATCTATAAAGCAGAACGGAACAGTATAACCAAATATTACAGTGCTAAATGCAAAGTTGTTTCACATAGCTTGAAACATTTCGACAAGAAGATATTCAGTATTACTACGTGTGAACGCATATTTGAACATTACATTAAAAATGCAAGTTAGAAGTCAGCAACGGGGAAGTCTTAATTATATCATCAGTGAAATGAGAATTACCATGTGCTAAGCTAAAGCATAGGGAAGTGGAGACTACAAAGATGTTCAGTTGAATTCCAGAATTCACTAATATGGAAGGCGCAACAGGATATCTACGTGACGCGCAACATCACCGAACAAAACTTATACTTTTCTACAAGAGTTTTAACACATCTTGAATATTCACAAACGCTTGCATAAACGACAATATTCAACCTGAGACGAGATGTCAATTCTGAAGAAACGAGATGTCAATTCTGAAGAACCGAGATGTCAATTCTGAAGAGATGGAGAGTCGAAGCCGGACTACTTGCAGTGCACGGGGGACGGAGTGTTGGCAGAGCGAGCTGTTACACGGCGAGGTCATTCACCAAGGACATCATCGACCTTGTTCTACTGGGAGACGAGGCCAGCTGGTTCTGACACAAACCGGTCTTCATAGCTGTGGGCGATACGATGAGCTCCACGACACGTTTGGTTTGGCAGGCAGTCAACTCAAGGTAGTGAAGAAATTGTTTTATATCATGTAGAATTGTAGTTATGTTCTGTGATTATCCAATTGACCAACTGCATTAATTTCAACGGCATTATTTTTCATCAGCATTATTTCAACCGTATAATTTTGTCAAAGTAATTAAATTTGTGTAGTTTTGTGTAGTAGTAATTTTTCGTATTTTTCTACGGAGTTATTTTTCTTGTTCTTGAAAATTTCAGTCACTTGGACGAAATTTTGGCATAATGATGCTATTAACACTAAAGTCATATCAGAGTAAAATCGTGTGGTATTTTTCATATTTGCGTTAGATTTAATCAAATTAAATCTGTTTTATCGCAGCGATGGAATGTAGAATGAATTGTTTAGAGGAAGATAGAACGAATTGTTTAAAAGAATGTAGAACGAATTGTTTAGAGGAATGTAGAAAGAATTGTTTAAAAGAATGTAGAACGAATTGTTTAAAAGAATGTAGAACGAATTGTTTGAAGGAATGTAGAGTGAATTATTTAAAAGAATGTAGAGTGAACTATTTAAAAGGAGTAGAACGTTGAACGAACTAAAGAAGGAGTAAAATTGTAAATGAAGTAAAAAGGAAGTTTATTGGAGCAAATTTAAGTACAGCATATTTAAGAAGTTATGTCACGAAGTGTAAAGAATATTTCGACAACTCATAATGTTGATTCGAGTGTCAGAAATTTATTTTCAACTAATTATGAACGAAAGTATTACGAAAAGCTTATACACATATGTCTAATGAGATTTAGAGCATTAAAAAAAAAGCACAGATGAATTTGTTAAACAAATATATTCATGGAAGGAAGTCAAACATATCTTTTGTTAAGAATATGAATACTTACTGATATTTCTTGAAAAGTTGTAATAAAATGTAAAGCTGAATTTAAACACGTGAAAAAGAAAGTTAACAAAGTTAAATCACAGGGTGATCAGAAAGTGAAAAGTACAGAGATTTATTGCAGAAATGGAATTATAAGCACGAGGCGAAGTTATATCAGGATATAGAGAAGAATGTTAAAGTTAGGAAGTATATGTATTGAAGTGGATGTTTATAGTTGAATTACCGTGCAAATTATGGAGATATAAACGTAAATGAGTTACGGTACGTATTTTTACGAAGGGAGGCTGAGGAGTCTCTAAGTTTTTCTAGTATTGATCGCAATGATTGTGAAGTTATGTGAGTGTATTAAAGGAAGATTCTGTACAGGGTGTTTAAGAGAGAAGGTAATTGTTGTATAATTATGGAAGAGGAGTGTGGGAACGAAGGTTAATGCCGTGCACTTCTAGTATTCACGTTTATCAGAAAATTATTAACACAGTAAAGAATTTCAGAACTTATTTCAGTATTTCATGATGAATAGATAAAAAGTAAAAAGGAACAGTGCTTAGCTTAAATGTTTGTCACTTATGTTCAATTGATTAAGACGAGTATTTATTACTTTCAACACGATAGTTGTGGTGTATGTTTGGTATTTGATTGTTAAGGAAGTTGAGTAGATGAAAGACTTATTGAAGGATAGATAATTGAATCTTTTCGACACAATAATGTGTACAATTTGTGAGAACCATAAATGAATGTATATATGCACATAGTTCATGAATAATTGTTGCTTAGATATGGAACTACGGTTCAGAGTTGAAGCGGATCTGTATAAAGTAGGGTAATACTTAGTATCACGCCGTTTCACTTTTCTAACTATATCAATGCCACGAGCAAGTTTGTTTTTGGAGTTACTTTTGTTAGAGTGTCAGGGAGACATCATATTCAGGGAGGAAGCCAGTTTTTATACTTGTTTTTAGCTTAATAAACGGCTGGCGCTTTTTAGCGACTCAGTCAACTTTTATCTAAGCTGATTCCATTTTCATTGTCGTCATCGTCGAAAATAGTACTACGAGGTATAGATACAGAAGCTCACTATAGATTAGACCTTATCACCCCTCGAGATTGGAGTTTCTCGATTTGCTCTAAATGTAAATGATAGTAGAAATTTGTACCTTGGCTAGTAGTACTATTTTCTTTACGAATAATATCTATCCTGTATGTTCCTGAAATTCCCAATTTTACTTAGTAGGCATGGTAAGTTTGTGAGCTGGGTAATTTACATGTCCGCAATCCTTTATAGATCTGTGGATATAAGTACTGATGGGTTTCTTCGGGCGCAGTACGGTTTATGAAGACGAAGTGCGAGGCGTTGCAAATGTTCCGAGAGTACAAGGCTTTCCTCGAGAAGCAGCACGGTCTGAAAATAAAGTGCGTACAGTCCGACAATGGACGTGAATATGTCAACAGGGAATTTGACGAGTTCTTGAAATCTGAGGGGATCGAGCGCAGTCTCACAACACCATATACGCCTGAACAAAATGGTGTGGCCGAGAAGAAAAATCGGACCCGTGAAGAGGCAGCACGGTGTTTACTCCTGCAATCTGGCCTACCGATGACATTCTGGGCGGAGGCGATCAACACCGCAAATTATCTGAGGAACCGATGTCCAACCAAAAAGCTAAACGGGAAGACTCCATTTGAGCGCTGGTTCGACAGAACTCCGACTGCACACTATTTCAAGGACTTTGGGAGCAAGGTGTTCTGCCTGGACAAGACCCCAAACAAGGGGAAGTTTAGCCCTCGCACAAAAGAGGGAATTTTTGTTGGATATTCGGAGCAGTCGAAGGCTTACCGTATGTGGATTCCTGAAACGAAGAAGATCAAAATCACGAGAGACGTTGTTTTTCGTGAGGAGATGACCGCGCCTAAGAAATCAGTCGATGATCTGTTCCCGCGTGACTCTCCGGACAAAGTACGCATTGAACCAGAGGATCCGATCCATGAACTGGAGTTCGAGCTGGTGTCGAGAGACGAAGTTCTGGCAGAAAACCAACCTGATGTTGCTGAATGGGAATTCCCCGATGGCTTCATAGGCTTTCCTGCCGACGATTACTTTGTTGAACCGGAGATCCAATCCGATGAGCAACAAGCGGCATCATCTAGGGGAAGAGGCGGACGGCCTCGTTTGATTAGAACTGGAAAATCTGGGCGACCCCGCAAGGACTACGGTGATCGACCAGGGGAAGCGGCTAACGTCGCTGAAATCCCAGTAACCCAGGCTATCTCCGGAGATGACTCACCCGCGTGGAACGAACCAATGTCAGAAGAAGCAGTTTCACTGATTCGGAACAATACGTGGAAGTTGGTCGACCGTCCCAAGGGGCAACGTGTGATAGGAAGCAGATTCGTTCTCTGGAATAAGTTTAACCCTGACGGCATTATCAGTAAGCGGAAGGCGCGCGTGGTGGCGAGGTGTTTCACGCAGAGACCAGGAATAGAGTTTCACGACTCGTTCGCTCCAGTCGCAAGGCTGAGCACAATAAGGACTGCGGTGGCGTTAGCTGTACAAGATAATCTAAAGATCCGACAGCTAGACGTCAAGACAGCGTACTTGAATGGAGAAGTCGAGGAGCAAATCTTCATGGAGGCCCCGGACCATTTCGTGGACGTTGTTGCCCATACCGTTCAAGATGAGTCGGTTGACGAGACGGTGCGAAAGACCGCAGATGAGATGCTGGAGAAATTGACCAATCGTGACATGGTGTGCTCACTAAACAAAGCGTTGTACGGACTGCGACAGGCAGGACGCGCTTGGTATCACCGTCTCGAGGAAGAGATGAAAAATCTCAAGGCGACTCGCTCGGATGCAGATCCATGCATGTACCACATCGGACCGGTCGAGATAGGATTTATATAATCATCTATGTCGACGACATGATGATCATGGCTCGAGACGACAAGAAGATCGACGTGGTGAGAGACTATCTGAATACCAAGTTCGAGATCAAGGACTTGGGTGACGTGCGGTATTGTCTGGGGCTGGTGTTCGAGAGGAGCGCCAACCAGATGAAACTCAGCCAGAAAGGATACATAGACGAGGTCCTGGAGAGATTCGGAATGGCAGAGTGCAGGTCTGTCAGCACTCCCATTGATCCAAGTACGAAGCTGCAGAAGGAAGACGTGAACCCTGGCGTACAAGCGGAGAGCGTCCCCTACTGACAGTTGATAGGAGCTCTAATGTACCTGTCAGTGGGAACGAGGCCAGACATATCCCATGCAGTCAGTTCTCTCTCTCAGTTCAACGACTGTCATGGACAGCAGCACTGGAAGGCTGCAAAACGTGTCTTGCGATACCTCGCTAACACACGTGATCTCGGCCTCATGTACTCCAAATCCAGCGGTGATGTACGTGGACGCTGACTGGGGAAGCTGCCTGGTTGATCGAAAATCGTACACCGGATACGCGTTCACACTAGGAGGCGCTGCAGTGAGTTGGGAGTCCAGGAAGCAGCCTACTGTGGCCCTGTCGTCGACGGAGGCCGAATACATGGCCTTGACAGAAGCAACCAAGGAAGCTCTACACATGAGGAAACTCCTGAAGGACTTCGGAAAACCGATAGATGTTGTCCCAGTGAAGAACGACAATGTAGGTGCACAGAAGCTGACGTCGAATCCTATGTTTCATTCACGGACAAAGCACATCGACATCAGGCACCATTTCGTCCGAGATGCCGTGGCCAAAAAGGTGGTTTCTGTGGAGTACACTCCAACGGATGAGATGCCTGCCGACATATTGACAAAAGGTTTGTCAAGACCCAAGCACGAGAAATGTGCTAAAAGCCTTGGCTTGAGACCACATGCACCACGATGACTCCGGCTGTTGGTCGAGGGGAAGTGTTGGTGAGATTGGCACCCGCCGATATCGACCTCCATCCTGATCGATAGGCGCAACTAGCGCCCTCAATTAACTTTTAAACAGTTCGTTTTACGATCTGTTCACGGCACAACACATTTAAACAGTTCATGTATTTTGTGTTAAATAAATCAGTTGAGTTATATTTAAACGAGCGTTACATTTCATTGCCGCTTTAAAACCTCTAATATATATATCTTTTGTGATATGAAAACACCTTTGTAATTAATGCATTCGCGTTTCTATTGCCATCTTTTACTGTGATTCGTTCATTATTCACTCTCCTAGGAGGAATTTAAAGGAATTTGCTTTACATACTGCTGCATGTATATTGTAAACATTCATTCATTTTCATTTGAGACTGTTCAGTCTTTCTGCCTAGTCTGTAAGCATCTGCTGAATTACTTCATTCCTACCTAGCAGTTTTATTTTATTTTAAATGGTATGGATTCTGTCTTGAGGAAAGAATTTACGATGAAAATTAATAAATGTAAAACAAAAGAAACCCCTATGGACGTCGAATTGGCAGGTGAAAAGCAAAAGGAAGTACTTCTGTTAATTAGGAAGCAAATTAACCAGTGATGGAGTCTTCTGTAGTCCAAAACAAATATATACACTTAGTGGCCAAAAGTCATTGGAAGACACGGAATAAGATGTTAATAACGAGTTGCTCCTCCGCAGATCTCATTTTCGAAGTCAGTTAACTTGGACGTGTTGCCACCTTCACTACACTCGTGTCTGTGACAGACTGCTCTGCTTCACCGCAGCTAGCCGCAACGCTCAGGAGTCATACACGGCACATTTTCTCATAGGACTACCCTTCCCGTGACTTTTGGCCACTCGGCGTGTTTAAACACATGTAATTCTTTTCAGGTTATTTTTCGCAAGTCCCAGTAGGAGGTATTAAGTTGATAGACTGATAAGTTTGATATCAAAATATGTTGTTAAGTATTGTTATTACTGCGATATTTTGATAATTTTTGGTAGGCGGATGAATTGGAATTTGGACCTGGGATTTCGCTCTACTGTGGTTTAAACCCCATCAAAGTTAAGGGATGGGTGGGGACTCTTTAAGTCACGGTAAGTTTAGGTCGAGTTAGGTGTAGGCGTCGGCCCCAAATGTTGCTGTGGTGGCGTATGGGGACTGTACAGGTCTGGTAGCCTGTGTGGTGACATATTGTATGCATTTGTTGGGTGTGCTGGTGCCCTTTGGTTAGCTTGATTCTGAAGTTGGTTTAGTGTTCGTTTTCGAAGGAGTGTAGTTCCATACCAATTCCGTTCCTCATGCTAGTTATTTTTATTTTTATGGGAGGAAAAATCTTATTCTCGCAACTGGGAAACTATCATTTTTGTAGGGTTGTAATTCTCAGTTGGTCTCTTTTGAATGTACTCTTGTTTGTTCGATTTCATTATGGTGTTTGAAATCATTTTCAGTGTTGCCTTAGTAAACGAAAGTTTGATGCTTTTCAGTCGGTCAACACGATTGTACCCTAATGAGATGGGTTATTCCCTAATCCTGAAAAAAATTTACATACGATTAATAAATACACTTGGATGACCAGTTTCGATCGTCAAGAGGTCACCATCAGATCCATTACACTTAGGCTACAAAATGTTTATGTCTGAAAGCATGGGTGAAAATATTTACAATATGTACACTTCTTTAGTTGTGGTATTAGTTGAGATAGTTCAACTCACCAATATTTGTTTTTTCAGGATTAGGGAATAACCCATCTCATTTGGGTACAATCGTGTTGACCGACTGAAAAGCATCAAACTTTCATTGTTCGATTTCTGTGAAGCGATAATAGTGCAAAGATAGTCTCCCCCCGCCGATGGGGTGAATCGATTATAGATTCTTAATTCATAGATTGATATACTGTAAGTGGTTCCATTATAGTATGGGGATCTTACGGTAGATTAATATGCGCAGTCCGATGGGAATCTTAGATCTTTTGTTACTCCAAGCAAAGTGGTCGTACATGAAGTTACGGTGTTAAAATTTGGATTCGATCTGATGACGGGTTATTGAGATAATAATTCTTAAATATGACGCATGGTTGAAACACGCTTAAAAACGTGCACTTTTTGTGTTCCAACTGCCATAAAAAATATTAAAATATAAATTTAAAAATCCAAACCTACATGAACTAACGCAAAATAGAACGACGAAAATGATGATGTTATTGGATTTTATGTAGGTCTATTGGGTACTTCTCAAACAACCTTCAAACTCGAGTGCACATAATACTTAGGTCGACAGTAAGTTATGGTTTTCCTCCAATACTCTGGTGGCGGATTGCAGAGGTTTTCCATTGGGCGATGGGGCTGCCACATCCCTACGCCGGGCACCTCCACTTCAACCATCTAAATTAAAAGAATATTAATGTCATACGTTTAAAAAAACTATTTGTTTTGGGTTTACAAATGTATATTGTACTGATGAGCAATCAGTTATGTCCGACGTGTACACTGGTACAGAAGTACTAGGAATTGATAATGCGCCCTACACCTTTATTTAATAGATATTCTTTTTTGTTTATTGTTTCCCCCCTCATTAATTATTTTCTTAATAAGATTGAAATTTCTGTTTCGACCCATTAGAAGAGGTTAATGTTAATCCGTAGCTTAGCTTCCCTGAAGTTTAACTCCTTTTAACAGCTCAACCTTAAATTATCGTTCCATGCAGACCTCAGGCTCTAGTGGTGGGATTGATATCTGTGATGGGTTGGAGATGGTTCTCTCATCGTGCGTGGTCTGTACGCTTGTTACCATCCTTGGCGATGCAGGTTTGATTTGCCCTGTTGCTGGGAGAGATAACAGTTGGTTTTATCAAATATGTTGTACTAATATAAAAAGTTGAAAATTAAATTTTAATTAATTTCTGTTTAAAACGTTTGTGACTGAAATTCAGTTTTCAAAATATGAACAGAATATTTCCTCAGTTATTTGCCATTATTCTGGTCAATTTTAATATTCAAAATGAATGTGCATATAACTTTTTTTGGAAACATTTTTATATAAAGCTGACTGTTTTCAAAATATAAGCAAAACTCCATTTCTGCCCCCTCATAATCCACCTTCTCTGTTTTAGTATCGTAATGCGAGCAAGTCCAGTATAAAACTTAACCACAATTGTAAAATACTGTATATACAGAGTTTTATACAAGTGTGTTCAGCAGTTTTCACATGATACACAATATACAGACAAAAATCTAACTAATGATTATATTTGGCACTATGAAAAACACATAGGCAAATAAAGAAATTTGTTTTAAAGATATGCACAGAGAAAGCTAAAACTTCATACAAAAAGATTTATGAATATTACTGTTGGGCTTGCATATACTATATGCCTTATATATACCTTTTCTTTGCATTAAAGGGCAACTTGATATCTGTACACGAGGGCAAAAGGGCCCATGTACATTTTCCTGGCTTAACAGTAGAGCCTGAGGACAGTTCTCAACTAATCACTTCCCCTGCGTTATACAAATGCAGTCAAAAGTGTAAATTTTATTTTACATTTATGTTCTGCATAAAATATTATTTGCTGCAAGAATGTGATGCCTTACATGCAACTTTTCTCTCCAAAACCAATTCTGAACAACAACCTTTGTAACATGCTCTATATCCCCAACATTGACATAGATATGGACTTTAAAGCTGATCTTAATTAAAAATTGTGTGTCCTTTTGCCTGTCAGATACGGATATTTGAAATAAGATTATTGAGACTGTACTAGGAATTTAAAATCAAAAGTTCCTGATTTTATCACAAAATGCATTTATTATGTACAAAAATAATTTGCATAAGAAAATAGTACAGGATTCAATTACTAATTAAACAGAATATGAATTTCAACACTTCAAAACATATAAAAACCTGGAAATGTTAACACTTTTTTTTAATACATACATTCAATGCAGGCAAGGAATTCTCACCAATGGATAATTCGAAAAATTAAAGATAATACCCGATAAGATATCACAATATTATAGCTATACTTAATAATATAGTATGACAGAACCTGGCAATAAGAATATAAATTATGAATCATTAAAACAGGAGCTAATTTTTGGCAAACCATACAAACATGAAAAACATAATCCAGTTCTTTAAACATATATAGTATGTAATTTCATTTCTAATATATAGGTCTACATTTGTCAATTGGCAAGAGTAAAAAGTGGCTTTTCACCTATGTCTCAGTCCCACTCATGGCTGTGATTAAATGGAAGCTACTGAGGTATGAGGGGTTGAGTAATGAATGGTCTTCAGGGTACAACTAGTGCCCGTGGATGTTGTGAAAGGTTCTACTCGTAGGGTTAGTACTGCTGTACTGGTTCAGTGACGAAAGCAATTGCAAACTACCTCACCCTGCCCAGTATGCCTTGGGTTTTTGTGGGTTTCTATCCACATAACCTATGGTGGTACTTTTTGAGGATCCGGCCAGGCTCTGGGTTGACTACACAACAAACATAAATGAATTTCTAGTACTGTATCAGAGGCGGCCCAAGCAATACTTTCAGTTGTGGGAGATCTCCTTGTGGTGCCCCCTACCCTGTAGAGACTAAATATAACAAACATTTTTTTACATGATGAATTATTATTTTAATATTAAAAATAATATTCCTAGAACGCTCCTAATATATTATTTAATGTTAAACAATATTGTTCGCTTATAGTCAAGCTTAGACCAGGCTAGGCAAGATTATTATCTAAACAATAAGAAATATGTGTAATATGATGTTACTAATATCTTACATTACTGTACATAACAACACTTAGTATAGTAGTAATGTTCTAACAGTAAGTAAAATTTCAATTTCACTCGTAGCTTGCAATACAGACAAATCACAATCCACATGCACCCGCACACGATCAAATGACAAGAAAACAGGTGGCGGACAGAGCCCTAGATGTATAGATATTGGTTTCAACTCGTTAATATTATACACGTTATGTGTCTATACCTTTGAAATGCACGCACCCCAGCTCACTTCTATCATTATAATGTATAGAATTAATTTAGACGGGTAGGGTTAAGTAGTAGGCTAATAAGGTGATTGGGTTTAATTTTTTGTGCTGCCAGACTATCGTTGCATTATCTACGCCCCCCATATGACAGTGCCCGGTGGGTCGCACCGCCCTAGGGCCGCCCCTGTACTGTATAACATTACGAATAGAACTGTCGAAAATAAAATCTATGGGAATTAATGCATACATGCCATGGCCTTGCAGCATAATGCAAGTGTCGTAGTGTGTGTTCTGTATTTTTACACGCCTTGTCTGCTGTCAGAACACGACATAGCTCTTTCAAAATTAATGACAGCCACATGCCCTTTTCATATTGCTTTCATTATTATAAAGTACTTTTAAGCTCGAAGCTTGTGGTTTAACGTGACTGTTAATCTCGCGATCATGAGCCACGGGACCTCCTATTTACGTGGAATCCGAATCACAGGACATGGCATTTCACTTCGAAAATCTCACATGCATTGACCGGGAATCGAACCCGGTCCGCCTTGGTGAGAGGCATACAGCTCGACCGCTGCACCACCACACCCTATAAAGTACTTTTAAGTTGCGTGTGCAACAATATCAGAAAATGCTGACCAACAGTGCACTGAAGAGCTTAGGAAACTTAAGTGGGAAGGTACTTGTTTGGTCAGTGGTATATTACAGAGAGATGTGGATGCTGAACTCTAACCTCACAAGTTTTATTTAAGTGACTGAAATGTGGTATGGGAGGCACCAACTCAAGATTACCTGTACTGTCATAAATGTGGGTATACATTATTCCATCAAGTTGGTGAAGAAAGGGATTGGGCACACACTGCAACATGGAGAGTTACTAATAAAAGACATAACGGAAGGCAGGCTGAAGGGCAAGACACAGCAAAGAAGATCACCTCACACGTTCATAGACCAATAAAAGCAAAAAGTGTGAGGAATTCTCACCAACAGAGAAACAGGTAGCACTAAATCGGCTCATGGTCAGAAGATAGAGAAAAGTGAAGCAAGAAAGGATTACAAAAGAGGTGTTAAATGTGAAAACTAAGGTTGCGGCAAGTTCATTTCCAGAATGAATAATAAACTATGGAGGAGTGCATATGCAAGAAAATTAATTTGAGAAATATTCATAAAATTTTAAATGCTTTTAGTTGGTCAACACGATTGTACAGAATTGTAATGGGTGTTATTTCCCTAAACCTTAAGACAATTACGGTACATAATAAATTAATAATTAATCTCATGTAATTTTCTTCTGATTTAGGGAATAACACCAACAAAAATATTTAGAAAGTTTTGAAATGTGGTTATGGAGAAGAATGGAGAAAGTGAAATGGACTGATAGAATGAGAAATGAGGAGGTGCTAAGAAGGGTAGGAGAGGAGGAGTTGAGTTTCAGGAGGATGATACAGAAGAGGAAAGAATCTTGGATGGGTCACATACTATTGATATCGCACCAAGAGATGGCATTTGGGTTTGAACTGCAGATGTCTCCCCGCTCACTGCGTATCTCGCATTCCAAAAACATTAAGATGGTCACTACTTGCTTCACTCACTCAGCACATTCCTTGTCACTGGCTGCGATAACAACCAATGGCATGCGGGAAGCCAATATATTTAGGTTTGGAATAGGCGGGCTGCGCATGCGTACTGCCGTCTACTGTCGCAATGACAGTACGTAGGAATTGTCTACTATAGGGTCATTATGTGTGTGAGCGCCAGTAAACACGGCAAGCTAAGCCGGCTGTGACTGGTGCAGATCGCGGCCGTGCGCACCCGGTCCAGCCAGCGGTTAGTGTGCTCCGCTGACTCATATTGTTAGTTCACCCATGTTTTGTCATTCATATAGGCATGTATTTGCAAAGCTTAGACGTTTAGTGCGTATTTTGATTACAGTGATTGTTGGTCATGCCTAGACACCAATTCACATTGCGCGAACGTGTGTATATCCATAATTCGTAAATGAAAAGCATAAAATCTTGTTCTGAAACGAGACGAAAATATTGAATAAAGTTTCCAGGAAGACCTGTGCCTAATGCCAGTATAATTAGGAGGCTCGCTAACGATTCAAGGAAACAGGCTCCATAAATAATAATAAAAGAGTTGACAGACATTCTTTCATCAAAAGATGTCAGGTGTGTGTTACAACAGAGGGAGGACATTTTCAGCATCACCTATGAGCTCTGTAAGTACACATTATTGAACATGTTTGATAAAAGTGTGATAGTGGGCGCCGACCGCCAGCTGGACCGGGTGTGCGTGGCCACGATCTGCGCTAGTCACAGCCGACTTAGCTTGCCGTGTTTACTGGCGCGCACACACATAATGACCCTGTACAAAGAATCATGGAAGGAAAAGTAGAAGGAAAAAGGGGGAATGGAAGAAGAAGGTTTAGAATGATAACAGATGTGAAGAGGGGAAGAAGTTACAAGCAAATTAAAGAAGATGCTCAGGAGAGAGAGAAATGGAGGACGTCCAGTTTGAACCTGTCTCCGGACAGATCTACTGAAAGAAGAACCACTACAATTGGGTAAAATCGTGTTGACTGAAAAAAGACACTGAAAAAAGGCTTCCAACATGATAAAATAATATCCAGCTACAAAGGGGGGGGAGAAGAACATCTGTGATCTAAGGAGGTAGTGATCAATTGGGTGATAGTCGAAAGGTGGGGGAGAAGTGAAAGGAGAAAGTTGCATCAGAGGCATGGAATGTGGAAGCTATCAGAGGCGGGGTCAGTTCGAGAATTAATAATTAACTTTTGTGTAATCTTGCGAGTCCCCGAGAACAGGGAAGGAAGCTGAGGGGGAAGAGTTTTATCATCAAATGTGGCATTATGAGATTGGACACTAGTGGGATTGGGAAGGAAAAATGTGTTGTTTGCAAATACTTCTGTGGGTGTTCATACAGGAGGGAAGTAGATGTGTTGAATTTATGCTTTATTGACATTGTTATTTGTTATAAAATATTAAACTTGTCAATACACTGCAAGCATGCCCAATAGCACAACATTAGTCGATGCAGTAATTAACACAGCCGTACTGGTTGATGCAATCAATCAAAGGATAGAGACGAGAATAGAAACATGGAAATACGAAAAACATAAATGACAAGCAGATGTGGGCAGAGAAAGCAAAGAAAAACACACTAAATGAACAAGGGCACTGGACGGAAGGTTCTCGATTACATAGTGACGGCTATCTGAATGCAGATGTGTGAGCAAGAATCAAAGCAACTTGGATGCAATTCAGAGATGTCACCAGTGTTCTTTGTAATAAGAAGATGCCTGCCTATACGCCTCAAATCAAAGATATACCACAATGGTGTAATCAGTTGCTTTATATGGTACTGAGTGTTGGCTCCAATCAATGAGAAAATTCAGGAATGGAGACTCCATTTGTATGGACTCATCGTCTAAGCACCACCACATTCAGTCACCAGCTCGGCCTATCATCTAACAGTCGATGGCCAGAGATGGCGTGGAGACCTAAATTACAGGGGCTGGACGCTATAAGCGCAGATCTATGATCAAGAACCGTGCACCTACAGGAAGCGTTAGATCGCAAGAAATGGAGTGCATTGATCCAAAAGGTGGACCCCGTTGCAATGGGGAGATGTTAGGAAGAAGAATAAGAAGAAACACTGATATAACAGCTTAGGCTTTCACGGCCGGCGTTCATAATTAAATACAAGTTTTTCGGGCTTGTAGGCCGTGGTCCAGACAGGATATCTCCCGAAGAAACACTACTTATACAAAATCTTGCCCATTAAGTTTCCTTTAATTGGTTCTAGAAAGAAGTGCACATTCTTCTTCTTCTTCTTCACCTTTTGAGACCACAAAGGTTCACTTTAACCAACCATTAGTTCGTTGACTTGTAGGAACTGTACGAGCCTTGCGGTCTTCCCAGTACTTCTTCATTCGTATCGATCTTCCTGCCCTTTCTTGGGCAGAAAATATTCTTGTTGGAATTGTAACACAACCAAATATTGACATGTTCAGTGACTAATTTTGTCTTAACAAGCAGAGTGATACTTGGTGCAATGCTTGCAAAGAATTTCTCTGAAGATACTGGAATGTCTCCAAATAAGTAGATTGAGTGCAAATCAAAAGCTTTCCGTAAGGCATCATTGAGGACATCGGTGTCAATAAAGCTACTGAACAACAGTTGAATTGCAGGCTATTCATCATCATCGACCCGTTTTAAAATCTTTGTACTTGGACATTGTTGATTTAAAATGTTCGGGTCACACATGTTATGAACCTACCTGTGGGTCGACTTAGCACCACGTGAAAACTATTGCTGCATGAAAGTTGCCAGACCGGACTGTAACACTATCTGGTGGCTGACTCTAAAGTTAGTCTTACTTATTAAGGCGCTCACCAGGGCGGGATTTAGATTTTATACGCTCCTAGGCCCATGGGTTTTGCCGCCCCCTCTTCATACCATCGTGAAGTAGGGAGAATAAAAATGTAGACCTAAGAAAAGTCTTTGTGAAGGTAATTTTTATTTTATTCCAGTGTATCGTGAAGTAAAATCAATTAAGTAAATTAAAATAACGGGAGAATTGGTGACAACGCTACAGATGACCATCGATCATGGCATTTCTCGTGGTTGTGAGGGAGGGAGTGTAGTAGGCGCCATTGATCGGGTGACTTGTAAACAATGACATCGCGCATGCGCTGCGGCTCGACCTAGCCACAGCCAGCAGACACACTGACAGCCAAGCATAAGATTCGCCCGTCCAGCGTCACCTATGAGAGGCAGGCGAACGGGACTTTGATTCGTTGAGAGCATGTAGATGTAGATGTGTATTGAAGTCTATAACATTTTATGGAAATTTTCTGACAAAAAAAAATTGTGGATTAATTTTGTGCCCCTCAGCATGGTGCGCCCCTAGACTGGGGCCTATGGGGCCTATTGGTAAATCCAGCCCTGGCGCTCAGAGCTGATATTGGAAATCTTCTGAAATGTGTATTGATCAACGATCTATTGCGAATAATAATTATAATTGATATTGCCGTTGCTCTTGGTAACAGCTGAGGTACTTTGTTGTGATGACATTATTAGCGACATGAATCTCAAACAGGAAAGATGGATTGATCTCGGAAGGAAGATTTTGAGGGGTTAGGTTGGTTGGTTCTTAAGTTTAGGGGCTGCGACAATGCGGTCATGTAGCCCCGTGTACTTTGGGTGTGTGTAGAATCTGTCTGATAACCGGTGTTAATTGTGATGATTGTATGAGTATTTGAGGGGTTAGGAGTAGCCTAGAATGGCTAACCTACATTAAAACCCCTTGTGACAATAACACCTAATGTTGAATATGTACTGCCTTCGTTGGATTTGGATTTGTTTGGATATTTATATTTAAAGCAACTTGTCTTATGGCCACAGAAGAGACAAGTACCTCATTGCATGTTAATAAGAAAATTGTCTCGGTCATGATCATGGGACGTATTGGTGATGCTGGCTGCATGTTACGATATTGAGATGTATGGAGATGCTTGATCATTGTTCTTTAACTATTTTACATAGTATGCTGTCCATTACAGCTGAGATTTGATCTTTGCATGTTGGTGCTTGTATATGTTGGTGTAGATTGGTTAGAGAGGCAGACCACATTCCAGTATTGATCATTTCTTAATCATTTATTATTGTGTATTATTATTTTGGTAGGCTTCTTCCAGGTGTGTGTTTTCTTAAGTCAATCCAGACAGACAAGCAGTCTGTTGATAACTATGAGCAACTTGGTGTATTATTCGAGCCTGTTTTCCCCCTTTAAATGTAAAATATTTAAGTACGTAATTTAACCTTTGTTTAAAACAGTGCTCGAAAAAGTAGTATGTCCCAGAAGGACAGTGTTTTAAGGTATCTTCTGAAGATACATATTTTTATTGTCCGTTAGGCTTCTGGTTACCATGAGTACCGACTCATATTGTTTCCTAAATTTTATTATTGCCCCATTGATAATTTGTGTTAATTGAAAGTAATGAGACTCGATGTTGGAATTTGATGACTGAAGGTCACGATTATGATATGCTCCATATTAAAAGTTTAATTTATGGAATTTCCTCTGAAATATTGTTCTGAAAAGAATTAATATCGTTTGGATCTTCGAGTCCTCGATTTATATAAGGGTAATTCTACGTATTTCTTCTAAATAGAAATGATATCGAACGTCTTATTGATTGATGTTGTGGAACATCATGGTACATCTGATATAATGGTCAGTAACGTTAATTGTATATCCCCTCGATTAATTAATTTTTCATTTAGTTTCTTGATTCTTCACCTAACATTTCATTAATTTTATTATACTTCAATTTATGTCAAAGTGAATGTCTGTTATTTTATGTTGTCCATGTATTATGTTTATTGTTCAAGATTACAGTATATTTCCCCTCAAATTTATCAACTGTGTTCTCATTCGACAGTAGATCTAGTATCTTGGGTTTTCAATTAGCCTGGGTTATGGTAGTTAGATCCTTGTATGCATTCCTTCTCAAACCTTTGTCTTTCACTAGGGTCTGATTACATCTGGTCGTCAGATCGTGGTGTTAGGCATCATCATCACCTCCATCAATTTCCGTTTTTCACCCTGGGCTGGGTCGGAGCAAAAATGACACCCCTTCTCTATACTCTGTCTGTCCACCATCCTTCCTCAACCACTGAAGTCCACTCCAGGTTCCGTTCTCTCACCCTGTCCTTCACCAAATCCATCCACCGTACTCTCGGTCTTCCTCGTCCTCTCTTTCCAGTCATCCATCTCTCCATCACTTGTTTTGGCATTCTATCATCATTCATCCTTTTCACATGTCCATACCATCTCAATCTGTTCTACAGGCTATTATGATGGAAATATTCAGAACCACGAAGAAAGGAAGTTGTTCTTCAAAGAAAATTTGTTGCCTAAAGCTGCTGTAAAATCACGCTGCTATAGCATAACAGCAGGTCAATTATAGATGGCATAACCTTGTGCCAATAATTTACAATAATACATATACCGGTAATTAAGACTATGCAGTCTGCAAGAAGTGATAATGTGTGAATGATCTTCCATAACTGTTGCATTATACATTAGATGGTGTGTTATCTATTAAGGCCACAGTGACAGAATGATCAGTTCATGGTACCAACTTTCAAGTTACATTAGTTTCAGTGTCCGCAAATAGTTCGCTGACTTTGAAACATGAGTGGCAAGTGTGAATACAATTGTGATACAACCTAACAGTAAGAAATTATACCATATATCACCATGTTTGTAGTGATGGGGGACAAATGGTTATTTTGTTAGTGTTTTATTTAAGGTGATATGGACTATATCACATTAGATTATGTTTTCGCCAGAGAATTTCTTACCAAACTTGGTATTTATTCAGTTATGTTCTGGGATCATAAATTTTTGTTTGACATAAAGCAAACAACAACATATGTTGAGCAGTACTTTACTAATAACCCCACCCTGTGTATGTAAGGGTAGGATAGGAGGGACGCAGCAGACTTACTGTACGGTTCTCTGCTCATGAGCCCTGCGAGGAATAAGACAGCACCAATGCTCACATCATTAAACAGTGGCTACTACACTACCACTACTAACAATGCAGGAAACATTCACTTGATTAAGTTTACAGGGAAATCACTAGTTCAGACTCCTTTCAACACTACTGTAGATAAATGCACAATCCATAAAAATTGCTGTACTCAACAAATCTTACACTATGGTAACATAATGACTAACAGCCAGTGTACAATGACATGATGCCTTCACGCCTAACATTTTCACAACATCATTTGCGAAAGATTCCTCATCTAACAATCAGCAGCGCTCTCTCTCTCTCTCACACACTCCACTTTCCCGTCCCTCATCCTTCCCCACCTGACCAGAGATCACAAGCTGTGAACTGTAGAGGACCTACATTGAAAGTACCACAGGATGACAGAACAAACACAAAAAGTTCATGCTGAAGGACTTGTCCTAACCCCTTTATTCAGTTAAAAGATTTCTGATTCTTAAACTAACAATTTATGAACATATTTAGTCAAGTATTATAGATGATCAACTTGACCATTTTTGAGATACTTTGTAAATCACTATCTCTGCCATTTGATGTAACACAAAAATTAAAAAATTCACATAAATGGAATACAATTTTAGCATTCTCATTTGTAATAAAATCACCACAACATCTATGCTTTTTGATTCTGTCATATATCATATCTTCAAGTACAGTAAAAAAATAATCTTAACAATAATGTAAAATTGTACTATAAAACACCTATAAAAATAACATTTCTTGTGACAGAGTCACTTTAATGTGTGTCAAATTGATTAAAAACTAACAAGTATCACACCACCACCCTTGAATATACAGCAATTCTTGTTGATACCTTTTTTTCCCAAATGATAACAATACATTGACATGAGCTTTAAAAACGGATTTGACAATTTACCTACTTTTTTAAACATTAACAATGTAAGGAGTAAGGAATCGTGAAACTGGATACAACACATTTGCTGCTCTTAGTGTACTCCATCTTCTAATTGCATATGCATAGATTGTTCTGTACTCCATTCCTCACTCGATGGATGATAACATGGGCTCGGTTGATCTATTTAATATTTTCTGAAGATGCCAACACCACAATCACAAATTCTATAAATCACATTCTGTGTGAACATATGGACAAATAATTCAAACATTAAAGTACTGGTTGTTTGTGCATTATAAATTTAACACAATTAATTGTGCTGAGATAATAGCTGATACCATTGTATATACCGGTGATATAAAATGGGAATGAACAAGTAAATTTAGTCTACAAATACATGTTTATTGCATTTACTGAAATGTAAAGAACAGCACCATATTTTCTAGAGTACCCTGCACCATTGTGTAAGAATCACACACTGTTTTTGCAAGGCAAACAGAGGGAAAGGTGTGGAGAGAAGAGAAAGATTTATGACCTCATTTCTCACTTCAATAAAAATTCAAATATCCACAAATTTGATCATTGCAGTGTACAAAAATTCAATTTGAATTTGATATAATAATGCTGTTGGTTTTACGTCCCTTTTTACTACCATGGCCTTTAAAAACGCCGGGGTGCCAGAAATTTGCCCCGAAGGGGATCTTTAACGTGCCAGTAAATCTAATTCGATATAAACAACCCATCTAAATGTATACCTGTGTGCTAGGCTATACTCTAGTTGATTATGGTACAAACACAATTGTGAGCCGAATAATTTAGGTTCATAGTCCAGTTTGAAATCTTCATCCATTCTTGACAAAAATGTGTTAAGAGAACTTGAGAAAATATGGTTGTACATGCAAACAAAAAGATAGCTTTTATAATACAGTAGATCTACAATTATTTGAATGCAAAATATCTATGCAGATCCCAATATTATTCAAATATTAGTGTAAAATGATCTTTTCATGGTTGAATCTAATAATTATTAAATAAATAAATAGATCAATTTATTTATTCAGTGACAAAGTATTTCCTTTACTCCAAACATCTGTACAATAATTATGTTGCATAATGTCCTTGTCACTCCTGTTCATTTGTTTTATGCAATCATAGCTGTTTTGAAACCACATTAAAGTGATTGGAATGACATAACACATATGACCCTGAACAGCGTCTTGTCAAGTTCCTGTGAGATCTTGTTGCATGAAAACGAGTATTGGCCTAGAAGTTACCAACTTTGTTAGAGGTATTTAAATAAGAAATTTGTTTTGGAGTACGAAGCCTCCGTGGCTTAGGCGGCAGCACGCCGGCCTCTCACCGCTGGGTCCGTGGTTCAAATCCCGGTCACTCCATGTGAGACTTGTGCTGGACAAAACGGAGGCAGACAGGTTTTTCTCCGGGTACTCCGGTTTTCCCTGTCACACTTTCATTCCAGCAACACTCTCCACTATCATATCATTTCATCTGTCATTCATTTAATCATTGCCCCAGAGGAGTGCGTCAGGCTTCGGCAGCCGGCACAGTTCATATCCTCGCCGCTAGATGGGGGCTTCATTCATTCCATTCCTGACCCGGTCGGAGACTGGAAGCAGGCTGTGGATTTTCATTTTCATTTTTGGAGTACAGTATAATGAATGAAGTATACAGTAAGCAATGTTCTGTAGTGTGATATGAAGATTTATTTTCAATGTTCCTTTGTTTGATGATATATTAAAAAATACTTTGTTTTGGAATATTTATTAAAATCAGTAACATGTTGCTAGCCTCATAATTTCTGACCCAATTATCCCGATTTCTGCATATCCTGACCATTCCAAATCTCCGATTAGTCCAAACAATTGAAGTTCTACTGTATTGCATGGTTTATATTGCATTATCCAAATATAGTAACATGTAGTCTCCTCTATCTGAGAACAATAATACATCTTGAATAAACAACAGAGGCATAATATAGCCAACACAAATCTAAATATATGAAAATAATAAAGGTAAAGGTAATTAAATAATCTATACAGGAATAAAAGAATAGATAGCCAGACACACCATCTTCAAATGTGGGCAACTACACCAAAAATTAAAAAAAAAGATTGCTATGCATGTTAAGGCCCAAAGACATGATGGCCTCCAGACTCTGTAGGCGAGCAGGTTTAAATCCCAGTTTTATTTTTATTTTTATGGTTTCCCATTTTCAGCTAGCAGACCACAGCTATTTCCTTCAAACTCCATGCCCAGTTTCATTCATTTCATATCTCAGCAACTCCTAATGAGGTGGCATCTGACTTTAAAGACCAACCACCTATTAGAAATGGGAATAATAAGGAGTAGCCAGACTGGTGGAGGCAAGAGTGAGAGACACAAGGGAAAGAGAAGGACAACCAGACACACTGCTGTCCTCAAAGGTAGGCATTCACACCATCACATCAATTATCAATTTCTCTTTGATACTGTTGTTTCCCCCCCCACATCTCTGTTCTTTTATACCTATCGAAGTTAACAAGGCAGGTAAGTTTAAGCACCCATCTTTATTTGCATTGTGGATTTATTTTTCAAACTATAACATGAATTTTGAAAGGAAAATTATTAATGCATAAAAAGCAGAATTGGCACTACTTATCAGCGTGGGATGAATGGTAAAACAAATCACTTCAGTAAGAGTACATTTCCACGAATACCAACCATCCACCTAAATGGGACTTCCCAAGTTCACTAAGCTTGTTTGAGCAAAGATGAAAGGTCTGTGGCTTCCTCTTTCAGGCCATCTGCTACATAAGTCGTTATTAGAAGATTGTTTCCTCTCATCATTTCCAGCCTCTGGCTCTTCAATTCTACTATTGTGTTTTCAACATGCACATAATGTCAAATTATGACTATGTTGAAGCTAATGAGCATTGTACTGATGTAAATTGATATAAATACACCTCAACAAAAGTTTGCAATATTATAGCATTGACTGAATATATCAACCCAATGATAGCGGCTTCGGTGGCGTAGTCGGTAGCATGCTGAACTGCTGTGCCCAAGACAGCGGGTTCAAACCCGGCCAAAGTCGTCGGATTTTTTAAGAGCGTTAAAAATCCTTCAGTATGCCTTCCTTCGGAGGGGAAGTAAAGCCGGCGGTCCCATGTCATAGATTTATGGCATGTAAAAGATCCTTTCACAGACTAAACTTGTAAAGCAAAATTGTAAGGTTAGATTTCATCAGAACGCTCTATCAAAGTTCCAACGTTCACCACTAGGTATCATTGATATCTGGTGGCGAAAGTTGGAACTAATTGAAATTGAATGGAACTTGTAGCTCACCCTTTAGGGTGTCCGCTGGAAGCAGCTACAGACTCAGGCGAGCCGAACATGTCCTCGGACACTCCCGGCACTAAAAGCCATACGATAAATAAAATAAACCTAGTGATGAATGTACAAAAAAGTATGGAAGAAAATAAATATCTTCCATACAGGTTGTGCGAGTGCAATTGATGCAGTGCCTAGGACAATAGGGTACAAAATATCTCTAAGTACACTTTATGACAGTATTCCAAACTCTTGTCATTGTGTATTCCGCTTTTGCCAACAGCCTGGCCATGTTGAAACACCGGATCCCATGAGAACTCCGCAGTTAAGCAACATTGGACGTGGTCGGAACTTGGATGGTACTGCACGCTGTTGGCCAACATAAGCAGGAGCGGAAAGGCCCTGGCCACCCTACCGTACGTCAACTCCAGCTGAGGATAGTTGCTTCGGAGGCTCAGACCTGCCTTCGGGCAGAATACCAATTACATTTACATTACATTCCGCTTTTACTCGCATATAACTCGCCATCGCACATATCTCGCCACCTCATTTTTAAAATTTCAAATTGCAGGGAAAAAATATCCTCACACATATCCCACATTAATTTGTGATGCCGTCATAAGGATGATCATTATCATGTTATTGATATTGCGCCAGGAGATGGCAGTTGGGTTTGAACTGCAGATGTCTTCCCGCTCACTGCGTATCGCACATTCCAAAAACATTCAGTTCACCACTACTTGCTTCACTCACTCAGCACATTCCTTCTTTCACTGGTTGCATGCCGTCTGCTGCGATAACAACCACTGGCATGCGGGAAGCTGATACATTTAGGTTTGGAATAGGCAGGCCGCGCATGCATACTGCAAGACCCCCTGCACTCCTTTGCAGCGTGTTGAATTGTCATCTCCTGGCGCGATGACAATAAATTTGAACCCCCACCTACTAGACATCACAAGTCTTGCCGCAATGTTATTGTTCGTTTTGGCAGAGGTTGCTTTTCTTTGTTTCACGGTACTTGTCGCTCTGTTTCATTGTCTTCAAGTACCAGTATTCCGTCTTCACGTTTCATTGTTGTTTCTCAGTTAAGTGTGCCGTATTTAATCGCATATGAGACCCGCTTTCTTTTATACAATTTTCAATGCTCAAATATTGAGGAGGGTCTTATATGCACATATCTCAAAAATTAATAGCGTATCAAGATATCCATTAAATAACTATACATGCTAACATCCTCGAAAATACATTTCAAAGCAGAAAATTTATTATTCAGGTTTAAAATACAATTATGGACCATTATACAATACTAGCAGTAGTGCCCGGCTTCGGCCGGTGGATTTATTTGTTTTATGAATGATGATGAATACTACTACAGAACTGGCACATGATACTTAAAACTAACAGAAAAAAAAATATTTTAAAAATATATCTTTTTGTGGTGGTGGTGGTGTTGGGGGTGATAAGTAGTACAGTATAATGGACGTAACATTCAGGTCACTTTCCTGAAATGATAATTATGTATAGGGAAACAGCTATTTACTAACTACAGCACTGACACATGTAATTTAAAAACAAATTTACAAAAAAATAGAAAGAGCAGTAAGTGAAATAAAAGACACTGCCTAGGGCCTATATCTCATTGGCTGTTAGAAATGTAGAGACTAATAGTGTAGTCTTTTGTCGCATAGTGCCGTAGGAAAATAATCAGATCTCTTTGGAAAACTTCGGCTGACCCGAGCTTCTGAGGTAGCAATAGTATCATTTATCGCCACAAAGCACTTAACGATAAGTTTCGGAATAAATGAAGGTAAATTTGAAAGCACCAACGCTTATTGCAGCTGATAACCTCAATGTACTGCACCAACACCATTGCACTTATACAGAGGCATAATATTTCATGATGATAACTGTTTAAAGGGGCTAAGAAATCTTTTTGCACTAATTACCCCCCCCCCCCGTGACTGCAATTTATAAACAGTGCAAGATGCAACTATTTTTGCAATTCTGCACCAGAACACTTGTAGGCAGTGTCACCCGCAGGGTACCAAAGGTTAAGTATACAAAATGTGATTCAGATCGGTGAAACGGTGTAGATTTGTGCCAAAAGACCTAAATGCAGGGAATGGCGTGGTCTGTCCGAAATTTCAAGCAGACAGTGTTACTCGTCGGGTTCCAAAGGGTAAGTATACAAATTGCCGTTCAGATCGGTGAAACGGTGTAGATGTGTGCCAAAGGGCCTAAATGCAGGGAATGGAGTGGTCTGTCCGAAAGTTAATGTAAACAGTGTTACTCGCAGGGTTCCGAAGGGTAAGTATACAACTTTTGGTTCAGATTGGTGAAAGGGTGTAGATTTGTGACAAAGAGCCTAAATGCAGGGAATGGACTGGTCTGTCATAAATTTCATGTAGGCAGTGTTACTCGCAGTTTTCCAAATGGTAAGTATACAAATTTTGGTTCAGATCGGTGAAACGGTGTAATTTGTGCTAAAGGGCCTAAATGTAGGGAATGGAGGGTCTGTCTGAAACTTCATGCAGACTGTGTTACTCGCAGGGTTCCAAAGGGTAAGTATACAAATTTTGGTTCAGATAGGTGACACGGTGTACGTATCACCATAACGTCAGCGCATGCCGCTAGAGCTGTTCGGGAGCACTTGTTCTACCGACTTACTGAACAAAAATCAATCTTTAAGATTACCTGAGAGGTGTAGCCTAATGCTACATAGCCTAAACTATTCCTCTTGAATCAGGCTATCATATAAAAAAAGAATTTTTCGAATCGGACTGGTAGTTCCAGAGATGAGCGCGTTTAAACACATAAACACATAAATTCTTCAGCTTTATTATATTAGTATAGATTAGTCTGATATAAATCTCCTGTGATCGCGGCAAGTACCGGTATATGTGCATGGTACGGTAGGCCTAATTTCGCGTTCACTGCGTCTGAAATAAACGGAAAATACCATTACGGATATTCGAATTCGAATGATAATGTCACTTTCCCTGACTGTATACCAGGCAACTGTAATTTGACCGAACGACCACTGCCTGATAAGCGTAATGACTATCTATGACAAAAGAGTGAGAGAATTGGTCGAGTGTGACTGTCTGGCTAGGAATGCAGCCTTGGGGCAGGGATTTCTTGGTTAATTTTGTTACAACAGCTACCCCCAAACTTTCTGCAGGTAGGAAAGAATGCATATTCTTGTACTGCCACAAAGTAGAATGAACCGTAACAGCAATTGGTACACCCCTGATATTTACGGTAATGCAGGAACGTCCGCGGAATACGGTATAAAAAATAGGAATAGCAGGAAGTTAACGCGCATCGCATGTTACTCGTATTTAGTTAATTTAGTTAATTTAGTATTTAGTCCAATATGAGAAGCCAAAAAAAAAGTTTTTTTTACTAACTTAAAAAAATGGGGAGGGTCTTATATGCAAGTCAATGTGGTAATTGTTTTCTTGTGCAGACTGATCTTTATGTTATGGAGAATCACAGAAGTTATACGGCCAAGTTTAAACTCAAAGTGATAATATTCGCAGAAGAACATGGTAATAGAGCTGCTGGTCAAGAATTCATTTTTTCCGAATTTAATGTTCGTTACTGACATAAACAGAAAGATGCACTAGAAACTACTAACCAAACATGGAAGGAGTTTTCAAATGTGGTAATGCAGTAAAACAACCATACAGGGTGTGATCGTCAGCTGTTTTGTTGGTGCTCCGCATGCTAAATAAGTAGTTGTTAGGTATTGTTAGTTACGATAAGCTGACGCCAGAAGGCCAAATAAAAAGACCGTCAGTTGAACTCTTGTGTGATTGGGTTGTACAGGCATGGGATAAAGCCTCTTTCCCATGCACGTGGTACAAGGCAAACGGGGAGGGAAGGAACGTGAAACTTTCAAAGTCATGATATTTCCATTAACGAGGCGAGGGAGTTAACAGCGGATTATGCGGGAACTTAGTTGTAATCATTTGGTTCTTTGTGACTTGAGGTTCCATTCTTTCTTACAGATCCCCTTCGGGGCAACATTCTGCGTTATTGTTTTCCTAATTAATGTTAGGTATTTAAAAAATCTTGTTGGGGGAATAGTTTTCAGGGAGTATCTTCTAAATCGTTGGTTGGGGAAGATTTTACACTGGATGTCACTGCTATCGACTTATGACCCAATTTTGCTTGTGTAGCTGTGAAGATCAAACAGGAAAGCTGAAAAATGATGGCAAAACATCCTTGGTGAAGCCTTCATAGTTAATGCTAGCCCATGGCTGATAAAATTGAGCTTTAAAGGGAAGCCAGATTATAGCAATCTGCTCACTATAGAGAAAACGTCAGGCCACCTAGAGCTACACCAGCTATCAATAACCCATCAGTTGAACATTGTGAGGCTTGAAGTTGAATTAGAGCATTGAACAACTTATCACTGACAGGTAAAACACAGGAGTAGGTAGTCCTCATGGAAAAAACTACCTCAACAGTTTGGAAGATAACTGGCATTAAAAAGTAGCTAGACTATTATGCTTTACTTGAGCAAACAAATGGAGAAAGTTTCATACTCCACAAAGATATGGATGCTTGTATTCAATGGAATTCATAGTCAGCGAAATGCTCATTAGATGTTAAATTTGAATGAAGACTGTACTGTGTGATCAAGTTTATCCTCACCGCCCTTCCCCTCCCTGGTCAGATGTACGGAAGAGGGAAAATGGATTTCCTAAAAGAAATGGAAAATCATCTAAATCATATGAAAGGGATATAAGGAATGTTCACGACAGGTATTTTTTAAATGTCATGTTGGTCATTCAGAGCAGCATATTTGTTGGCTCTCCATTAATTTCCATGTTCATGTACATGTTTTTTACTCCTCAAGCAAATAAACATGCTTGTGAGTGTGAATACTGTACTATGAGTTTCACTGGCTCGTATCGTCATACAGTCCACAGATTTATGTATTGAACATCACAGGGGTCCAGAAAAATATAGACACTCTTTGATAGTTAATATCTTTGGAACAAAATGACATACAGTTCATGGCACGATTTTTGGTCGGTGAGCCCCGATTGCACAGTCGTACAGAGGACAGGTGGTGAACCTCGGGCAGTCCAATTTATACAAGAGTTGCTTTTCGTGCAACTGAAAACCCACGTATCAATTGCACATGCGTGAGGCTCGCAGACTGTCTTCTGTATGACTGCAAAACCGGGGCTTCCCGGCCAAAAACCGTGGCATGAAATGTACCATTACCATTCTTGCGCGGTAGTGTAGATCATTATTTTCTTAACCGATGATAAAGGTCACATGCGTTGTGCGACAATCTTGGCGCATTTTCCATCAGATGATAGTGCAGCAATGAATGAAGTAAGTTTGTCGTTTGAGCAACGCAAGGCCGTATTGAAGTGGTACTGGAAGAACTAAAACATGGAGGTACAACGGCAATGGCGTAATGTGTACGGAACTCAGCCACCAACACGTACACATTTTATCGCATTTGGGATAAATTTGAAGCCGACAGTACAGTTTAGGATGTGCATAAGGAAAGGTCTGGCCGAACAAAATCATCAACAACTCCAGCTTCCAGCACTGCTGTGTTGCAACTTTATACCAGGTCACCTTAAAAATCTGTATATCAGGAGGCACGTGGAAGTGGAAAGTGTACATTCCCAGATTGCTGTATGCTATGAACGAGAATGACCCAGATCGAAGGATGGAGTACTGCGAAAGGTTTGGAGGCATGCTTGGCGAGCTTGAACAGTTTGCAGTCTGGTCTGACGAGGCGCAGTTCAAACTGAACGGTACTGTAAACCGCCACAACTGCATTTACTGGGCTCATGAAAATCCTCACGTTCAAGTGGACAAACATGTTAATCTACCAGGTGTTAAATGTGTGGTGTGGTCTGTCATCACGCGGTTTGAATGGCTTATTCTTCTTTGAAGGTATCATAACTGGTGAGGTGTATCTTCATATGTCGATTTTATCTGCCATCCGAGAAATGTCAGAGCCTAATTGGTTGAAAATCCACCTGGACGATGGAAAAGTCGGAGAGGAGCTGTTGAGTACCCACCACGGTCTCCATCCTTACACCTCTTGACTTCTACCTATGGAGGACCATGAAAAATGAAGTTTATAAACAGAAGCCAGTTACACTGAACGACCTACGAGAAACCAACGAGGCGTCCTGTGCGGCTATCACACCAGCAACACTGACTGCTATAGCTCGGTCAGCAGTTCATCGGCTTCCACGTTGTTTGGCTGCTAATGGGAGTAAATTTGAACACATGAAATTATCTTCCCCCCGTGCAAGAATTGTAACGGTATGTCAGTTTGTTCCAATGTGTTTACAAAGCTCTTTTGAAGGGAGATTTAACACTATTTATGGACGAATTACCTAACCTCAACAATACAGGATGGAAGCTAGAACCAATCTGCTCATGGCACGTGGCTTTAAAAATCGTATCTCAAAAGATTCTGCACGTAGAATGCATTCCCGTTCACATATGAATGTCAAAATTTTTATGGATGGACCCCTCTGTATTAATGCCCAGTTAGGATCACTTAGAATAGGGCTCTCACGAGACATAAAATAGGAAGGTGGAAATGAGAAACGGGTTCGTTGCGGGCAACACTTTGTTAAATAAAGGAACTCTAATAAAATCACAAGGCTGAGGTGGGTCAGTGAATCAAATTTGTAGCTGATGTGTTATAGAGAATAAAATAAAAACATGATGACTCTCTGAAAGTGTTTGGCTTTATATTGAATGTAAAAAGGGAAAAATTCACGACCTGATTAACACCATGCACAGCAGAGTGGCGACATTTATGAGACATAGATTTTATCTATATTTCATGAAGATCAGTGAAGGAATGAGTGGCAATTTAGGAAACCAAAATTAACTCCATTGTGGAAATTTTAAATAAGGGGAGTTATCAAGGATGGAATAAGAGCAAGAATACAAGCAAATCCAAATGAAGAACACAAGAAACTAATTGCTCAATGGAAGAAGTTAAAAGTCAAAAGAACAATTTAAGTGAACAGAAAAGCAAGGCTAATCCGACACAGAAATTGGGATAAGATGGAAGCACTCTCTTTTTGTATGGCAGCAGCATCAGAGCTCCTGGGAAGAGAGATTATGAAAAAAGAAACAACTTATAAGATTTCATGTGAAATTTTGATTCTTTATTCAACTGTGAAGACAATAAGGACATTGAGCGATTATGATTCTCCAGTTATGAGAGGCAAAGATTCAGCTACTGAAATACATACTTGACTCTACAAGAGCAATAATGAAAAACAATGATCAAGGAAACACTGATCGCACACAGATGTAAAAGAGGTATGGGAAGACTAGATATGAATCCAATTATATTTCCATTCTTCATGAAAGGAGAGAAGATTAAATGCATGTACTAAACTGGAAAATGTGTAGGTTCTAAGCTTGCGTAAGATTGTCGTGACCACACTAGGCATGAGCAAAGCCATCATCATCCATTTTCCGCTCCAGCAAGCTGGGTACGGGTATAAATGAGCCTCTTCCGGTCCTCCCACACTCTGCGCTCCAATTTATTCTGCCAATCTGCATCCCTCTTGGCCAAGTCTCTCCAGATTTGCTTCTCCCAAATGTCTCGAGGCCTTCCCCTTGGTCTCTTACCTAGGATGACCTGGTGAAAGTATAATCTTTGTTCTGTCAGGGGCCATTCTCTTTACATGCCCATGCCATTTCAATCTAGATAGTTCTAGTGTGTCAAGCAAACTTCTCTCAAAATTGAGCTGTTGTCTAATTTCCTAATTTCGTATTTTCTCTAACCTGGTCTTTTGGAGACAATATCGGAGGAACTTCATTTCAACAGCATGAAGTCGGCTACTGTCAGGTAGCTTTTATTACCTCATCCATAATATTAATGAAGAGTAGTGGGGATAGACAACTACCTTCTTGAACACCACTCTTGGTTTTAAACCACTCTGATCTGTTGGTTTGGGCTTGAACACAGCTCCTTGTCTGCTGGTTGAGATGTCTGACACGGGTAATAATATCTTCAGGCACATCCATGGACTTGGAAAATGAGTGGGTTAAAACCCCCATCAGCTGTCCTTTAAATGGTTATGTGTAGTTTCCCCATTTTGATCTTCAAGCAAATGGCTGGACAATACCATCTAATAGGTCACAGCCAACTTCTTCCAATTAATTCCATGCCAAGTTCCACTTTCATTCATTTCATCTCCCATTACCTTCTCTGATGAGGTTGATGTCAGGAAGGGCATCCTGCCATTGCCACATAGAAACTAATCTTGACCCTTATCCCCAACCCAGTGGAATTGGAAATCATCGGCTTTAACTCGAATCCGAGTATAAATCTTCTTCCTTCAGTCCAGTTTGTGGATGTGTTTACGGTGACTAAAGAGTCCAATCCTGGCATGGAACAAGCGACCACACAAGTCGCATAGTATTGCTGGAGGAGGACGTGGTTGGGCTGCTCGAAGTTTCCTAGCTTGACGCTTGGCCTCTTCATGTATGCGTCGATCCCTTTCAAACGTCTTTACAGTATCCGAGATGGTACGGCGCCAAGTTGAGCGGTTTTCAGCCAGCACGTCCCAGGTTTGTGAATCAAGACCTGTCAATTTCAGGGTCTGCTTAAATTGGTCCTTGTAGCGCCTCTTAGGACCACCATGAGGTCTGGTGCCATAGCATAACTCACCATATAGCATTTGACGAGGTAATCTCACATCATCCATCCGATGGACATGACCAATCCATCTAAATTGGTGACCTATTATGGATGATTCTATGCTGTTGATTTGAGCCTTTTCCAGAACAGCAATATTGGTAATGCGGTCTTCCCATTTAATCCTCAGGATTGATCGAAGTTTTTGTAGGTGAAAACGCTCAAGCTTCCTAAGATCACGTCGGTAAAGGGTCCACGTTTCACAGCCATACAACAATGTAGAAATGACTACTGCTTTGTACACCATAAGCTTTGTACTCATGGATAGATCTTTATTCATGAAGACCCGGTGCGCTAATCGTCCATATGCTGCGCCAATTCTCTTATCCACATCCTGCTCACAGGTACAGCTCACAGAAATGGTACTGCCCAGGTACGAGAAGTGGTCAACCTGTTCTAATGGCAAATTTGAAATGGAGATATTGAACTGAGGAAGAGGTGTGCCTGGTGAAGGTTGCGCCAAGACTTTAGTCTTATTGACATTTATGGTAAGACCAAAGCGATCACATGCACTTTTGTAACAGTTAACTGACTCTTGCAGCTCTTCTGGTGTGAGAGTTGGTGACGCAGCATCATCTGCATACAACATGTTAGTAACAGTAGGGAGTGATAGAGGAGTAACACCTCTTTAAAAAACCTTGGTCCAGCTGGCCCGGCTGGTAGTACCTTGTTAGGGTCCCTTGCCAGGGTTACGGTGAAGTCCTCAACGGTAACTGCAGTGAAACAGGTGAACTCTGGCACAATGTGGTTGTAAGGGATAGAACTACATCACAGTCTTTGTGGAATAGATAAGGTGTATGACCATATACCATGCAAAAAGTAGTGCCAGAAGAGATTATTGGGCATGGAGCAATCGAGAGCAGTTGTCATTTATTACGGTAACAGCAATGTGATGGATAACTACAGTATCCAGGTGGTCTTTCCACTTTTTCCCTAGCAAGTGTAGTATGTAGTATTTAGATGCAGTTTAAGAAGTGACCTGTTGAACATCAGAAATAGGTTTTGCTTTTTGCCTCAGTTATGAACCGAACAGCTAATTTCAGTCAATATTTTAGCATTTTCATGTAGAAGATTTTATTTAGAAAACAACAGCGAAGTATTGATAGCTGTAAGTAGCAATGAGAAATATTTCTTATATTGATAAGGAAACGCATTAGGGGTAATCCATAAAATATGTTCGCAAAAAAGCCATAAAGTTTAACACCCCCCAAAATTTAACACGTAACAATTCTCAATACCCTAACTCAACGTCCAAAATAAATTAACCCCCCTTATCAATGTATTGCACAGCTCAGTGCATGGAAAAAAAAAATTCAATGTACAGGCCCATGCTACAGCACTAGAAGCAGGAAACATATTCTGAAATCCAGAGAATGCTGAACAGGAGGATTTTATCCTCACACAAATCAACCTACTAATGAAGTTCATTTAATAAAAATGTATGTGAAAAATGCCAAAATGATGGTTATTTTAGATTTTGAAAATTTGGTAATTACAGGAACATGACAAACATATATTTTTGAAAACACTGTATACAAAATTACCATACCCTTTTGTCACATTCTTGTAAGGAAACATATTTTATGGATGACACTCACTGTTATTAGGAACATTTTTAGCTTGCATTAGAAATTCATTGTTTCTCTATCAACATGTAACATTGTCTTGAAATAAGATGCAGTAAGCAGCCCCACAGATAAAATATGGATAAGATATGTTAAAAGGGAATCGAGATTTTGTTTCTCAACTTGCATAGCTGGCAGCCCTGTGAATGAAGTCATTAGCCTAAGGAAAAGAATAGCATGACATCTAATGCACTAGACTTTGCTAATGTCATTTAATGTGGAACAGAAGCAGAGGAACAAGTCTAGTTAAATATCTAGAAAAAGTTTGAGTAGATAGAATTTAGAATCAGTGAAGTTCAGACAGTTGGCTTGATAATGAGCAGGAAAATGAATAGACCAACTCAAAACCAGCCATGGCTGCATATATATCAAACTTCAAATGGGATACTTAAGATAGCTGTCTCCCCATCTGAGAAGACACAAGAATTAAATTGCTTTCAAGAGGTGTGTCTGAACTACCACATAGAGAAATATTAAATAAAAACCACAAAATCAGACTTATTAAGTAACAATATATCAACAACAACAGCAAAAATTAACTCATGACATTAATTTTATCAGTTTTTAACAGAATTTACTTAATTTTTAACATCATGTAAAAGGCACTTAAAAGCTGTTAAGATATATTCTTAAAAACTAGCTAAAAGGAGAGATTTACTTAGATTTATTTATAATTCTCCACTAAAAACAAAGATAAAAGTAGTAACCCTGTAGCTCATCACATCATCACACCAATGAAATCAGTCAACCTCTTCTGCATTATTACAGTGCTTTCAAAAACCCTCTACCTCATTCTTAAAAAACTCCTTACATTCAAGGAGAGAAATACAGAGAGTCATCATTGTTTAAGTTTGCTATCTATCCTAGGATACAAACATAGCACATAAAACAGTGAACACTACCAGCCTACTCTTTCCTTTCAAGATCTACTCGGCGGGCTTTCTGCACCACATCACTCTTCCATTTTTCATTACGTAAATGGTACTCGCCTACATAGGAACCCAAGTCTACCGAGTACTTCATCAACTGCAGCCAGTTTTCATCTACACTTAACATGAATGGGTTGCCAATGACGATTAGCAAACTCTGGGCTCGAGTTATAGCCACATTGAAGCGCTGTTGACATACAAAAAGATTATTAGTAGAAGCAGCAGTGGTCCAAACACACCCGTATTCAACACATGTCGTTAACTGTGAGTAACAAAATGAAATACATTGCCCAAAGTTTCGTAGCACTATGTGTTAGCAATACAAAAATAATATACCTTGTCTGTGTCAGGAGTATCACAATAAACAATTTTCTCCCAGAACTCTCAGCCTTATTTGGACAAGCCACCGCTGAGCAGAAGAACAGTGAAACCTTTACATGTTGGTAAACTTACAGAAACTGGTTAGAAGAGGATTTTTGTGGCAGAAAGTCAATTAGAGTTTCTAATAACAATACTCGTTAGTTCTCTGGATTTATCTGGGCCATGGTGATAATGTATGTTTCCAATGCTTTTATCTAAGAGTCTAAGTAAAACTCAATTAGGATTATGGTGCCACAGCCCATGAAGGGCCTAAGCATATCAGGCGGCCACTACCCAGCCATTTGGCCTGCAGATTATGGGGCGACGCAAGGTCAGTTAATCTTGGTCTCTGAGACCGGGACGCTGCCTTACTGTCAGACAGCTACAGTACTCAATTGTCCTCACGAGGCTTAGTGCACCCCGTTCCAGCCCTCACATCAGTTTCTAAAATCCCTGACGGAGCCGGGAATCTACTCCTTAACACCCTTAATCCGAGGAGCTGAAGCAAATACAGTGTGCTAATGAAGAAAATTATTAAAAATTTACTCATAAATCCTTTTTGCGCTAGGAACTATGGAGAGCTAGAATTAGTAAAACGTGTTTATGATAAATCATGTGCAGAGGACAAAGGAAAGTAACTCTCCAAGAGCTAGAATGGGGCATGACGACATTGCTTACTGTAGTCACCACCATTATGTCTAAGGCCCGGATAGTTATGTGTTTAAATATTTATTATTTAACTAAATGTTTTTTATTTATTTAGATATTTTTGCCTTTTTTTAAATAAATACATATTCTGGCGAATTCATTCATAAGTACATATTTCCTATATTTGGTGGTATGTTGTACTCCTTAGATGACTGCTGCCCACATTTTCGACCTTTGGCAATTCCAGTTATTTGCTTCTCTATTTCGTCAATGCACCCTTTTCCTTGGCTCTGTATTCTAGTAGTATTTCAAGACAGATTCTCCGGTTATTAGGTAGATTTCATTAGAAAGCTAACTATTGCAAGGGGTACCATGTTTCGACTTCCGGAAAATTGACATTCTTCGCGTTTCACATCCCCTAGATCCCAAAACCACAGTCAGTTCAAAAGTTTATATATAATTTATGTATATATGTGTATATTGTACCCTTGCGAACAATCATTACATGATCATAGTTCCGTTAGCTCAGTGGTGTCGGGGTGTAGTACATTCAATCTCACTCTATGACACTTATTTTGGATCAAAAGCATTAAGTCAACACTTGAAATAAACATCAAAAATCACATTACAATACTATTTAATATTATAGGCGCTAGGAAAGAAAACTGGAGGAAAATGGATCCAAGAAATCCAACAAGATCTCAAAGCAGTTGGACTCAAGATAACAGATGCCGATGAGAAAAATAAAATTAACACCATTCTTAAAACTCACAAATTTTCTGCAGAAATGACACATAGAAAGCCTATGGAGATTTCAGCAAGAACCAAGCAGTACTACCTTCAAAGAAGAAGTGGTTGTGGAACGACTCAAGTGGTCCAATGTGACCAATCAAGATTAATAATAATAATAATAATAATAGGCGCTACAAAACGTAATATATATATAAAAATCAAAATTACAACATATCCTTCACACTTGTTCTCTACTGAACAAGGAATCATCAACAAATATCCTTTAAAATCAAATAGTTTAGGTTCCATTGAACCTGACACAAAGTTTCACATAACTTTCACTTCCATAAGTTTCTTTCTTCAATTAGTACTTATGAGCTGTCTGTGGCTCCATGTTTACTTTACAAAATTAAACATTGTTAAAACAACTTTTTCTCACTTATTTTGAGTATTAATTTACTGTACAACTTATTCATTATAATGATAATAATAATTATCATTTCATTGGGTCCACATAAATTCAAGTTTCTATCACTCTCTCATACAACTTGTACTGCTTTGTATTGTTCGAAAGAATTCGTGCCTCCCTTGAATTTTAGAAAATACTGAATTATTCAAATTAAACAGACTCCCCAGGTTGTTTAAAATTTCTATATACTTGGGAATAATCATTTCTGGTTTTGTCATACACTGGGATTTTACCATAATATTATAACAATTACTCTTTGTTTATCCAGATCTGAACGATATTTAGCTAGGTTACTTCTTAAATAATTAGGTCACGGTGTCGATCACCGTGCCATCTCCAATGTTTACAAATTCTCTTATGCCACGTGCGTACACAGACTTTCATCTGGCCTTCCTCAACCTACCGGCAGGCGACCCTCGTAAATGTATCAACACATTCCAAGTGATTTATAGGGCTAGACACGCAGTCTACTCCTGGCGAGACGGGACTCTCTTTCTAGACCGGCTGGCTGAATGTTATACAATATTTCCTTTAACCTCAAAAAGCCTACAAAATTATATCATTCACATTATACTGATGCGGCCATATTATCCGCCCATATTGGCTCAGGTGAGATAACTAATTGCGGAGTATCCACGTTGGCGGGTGTAAGAGATGATACTTCAATAAATAAAGGGGCTCTCAAAAGGATGTGACCACAGGTTCACATCTCATTTATTTCCTAGGAACAATCCATTTTTGGAGGAATCGAAGACACATATGATGGAGAGGGAACATTTAACCTCATGACCTCCTCATTTTGGAGACTTTCAGGGCGGTACACAACACTAACCCCTGAGCGCAACACACAAATACAAATATTGCACCCTTTCAAAATTTGCCTTAGGCATACATTCTATCTACTTCACCGCACTCAACTACACTCGGAATTAGCTCTTCCTGGTATTATTCAAAGCAAACCCGAGCTTGAACCTCAAACTCGCTTTAAGAACTTGTTTACATACATTATTTAGGTGAAGCTTTTCGAGTAGGATTTTTAATTCCTAGCCGTCTTTTAAATCTCCGTTCTTTAACATTATTCTGCCATTAACAAATTGCCCTTCAATGATTATTAATTCAATCTTTGAAATTTCTTAACCTGAACATAACAGTTCGACAACATTTATTTATTATTTCTGGAACCTACGGCTTCCACCTTTTCATTCGTTTTGAATATCACAATTTAACAATTATTTCATTTCAATGTTTACAAATTCTATTCCTTGCTTCTACAGTATTTAAGCATACCATTACTTTACATACAATGTTATCTCAAAAGAATATAACTGAGTTTCATTTACCATTTATTAACTTGTTAATTACACGATTAGTTTATCGTTCAAACCCGTATGTTTCGTTACACACACTTCATTTCTTGAATCCCTGTTTTAGATAAATATGACCTTTTCAATATTTATATTTGCACGAATTCCTCCAAAACAACACATAATTAAAAGCGCGTACTCACATGATATCCGGAGATTCCTCCTGGATCCCAATGATTTGACCGGTTCACCCACATCTGGGATTAACCTTGCATCTTACTCATCGTGGCACTCGTTACATACACTATTTTTCCACGAAATTTACACATATTATTTGCACTTGTCACCTCTTTTTGAGGGATCAATACCATGATTAAATACACTGTAACACTAAAAATATTTCTAATTCTACACACAAAATTTTCAAGCCTAATACACTGCTTGCTTTAACACTTTTATTACACTGTTTTCACTACTTTCACCTTCTCCTCGAGTGTAGGTACGAATGACGTCTGCTGCTAGTCCTAACTCCTAGTGGGATTAATTGAAAGTCTCGATCACTGCTACCCATTCCTTAGCTGGTTACTGTGGATAATTATATCCGTATCCTTGCTTTCCTAGTAATCGGCACAACATTCAAGTACTGGCACGATACTGTTCTGGTTTGGCTATAAGTCTAACGCTTTGCCAAAGGTCTCTGATAGACATAAGTCTTCGAGTCGCAGTCTAATATTAACTAACGCTCTATTATCAATGTTTTTCACATCTGTCCGCGTTTGAACTGTACTACTGGAGGTGTCGTTGACGGTAGTATTTGGTACCAAAATTAGGAACTACTACTTGAAATTGACCGTCGGCAGTCTTTACCTGAATTACAGACTAATACAGTCATCACAATTAACACCGTTTATCAGACAGATTCTACACACCCACAAAGTACACGGTGTTAAACGACCGCGTTGTCGCAGCCCCCAAACTGAGGAACCAACCAACATCTCTGCGGGAGATGAAGTTTTGCGTGATGAAGTAACAGACTGTTAGATAGTCACACATCAGTTGGAAACCTTGCATAAGGACAGTGTGACCACAAGTATCAAAATGGACCCCAAATGACAAGAAGGTTACCGTCACCATAAGACAATAAAATGTTAAAAATATTCATAGAAAGATGAAAAAGAAAGTTAATTAAGCTCCAATTGTAAATACTTTCTCGCAATAAATGAGGACTGATCCTTTTACGAAAACCTGCATATTTTGCCTATTATAGCCTATCCCCTAGTTTGCCTGGTGAAATCTACCTCCGCCTTCTGGCGTGCCGAGAGGAATTTTTAAGTATAGCAGGGGGGGCGAAGTCAATAGTCTCATTACACCTCCAATAGTCCTTACCTTGACAGGAAATTTTACTTGAAATTACAGTGGTCTGCGAAATTTATGAGTATTGACAGAGTGCTATGAAAGTTCTTGAAGTGACCTTATTTCTGCACTTTAGAATGAAATTCGAAAACAGAACATACATGATTTTGTATCGCTCATTTGCAGTAAGTATTGTACGGTTCTGAAACTGAGGCAAGCTCCGGCCTAATTGTACTGAGGACAGGATTATGGATTATTCAAAGAGCTGGACATTTGGAGTAACTGGGGGACATAAATATGATACAAATTTAAGAACATATTTTGGAAACTTAATCACATATTTTCCACTTTTAAGCACATAAATAAATACATATTTCTGAAAAGTTAACCACATAATTATCCGGGCCCTGATTATGTCAGCCGAGATCTCTCATCATATCGCCACCAAGATCAGAATGTCAGCACAAGGTGCAGTGTATATCCATCACATAAAAATGTGGACTGTGAACGAACTTCAAAGAGACAGCATAATGCGTGAGAACAGTAAAAGAACAATGTGTACTCGTTATCTCATGGAAATAAGAGTTTCTGGTGGCAGGATATCCATGGGAAAGAAGGCCAAAACCAAACTAAATCCCATGGCATCACAGCCCATGAAGGGCCCTGGCTTACCAAGTGGCCACTGTCCAGCCATTCCGCCTACAGAATGCAGGGCGACACGTGCTCAATACGCCTGATCCCCTCCGCCATTAATCTTGATTTCCGTGACTCAGCTTCTGCTTGTTAACACACGTACTCAACTGTCCTCACAAGGATGAATGCACACCAGTCCTGCCCTAAGGTCAGTTTCAGAAATCCCTGACAAAGCCGGGAATCAAACCCGAGGCCTCTGGTTGAGAGGCAAGCGTGCTACCACAACTCCATGGGGCCGGAAGGCGGTAGCAATACTGCGTTTATTTTCAATCAGAACCATGATGTGCATTAACCACAGTGTCAATAATTCAATTGGTTGGAGCTGAAAAGCATAATACATTTTTTTTAAAGAATTAGTATCCGGAAGCACCTTGGAACGGCATAGGAAAGAATTAAGTCAACCTACTGTTTAAGCCAGAAACCACTACTATATGTAGTGCGCCCAGAGGAAAAACCATTAAGTCAATGACTTGCTGCCTTTCAGAACCGTATTCCAAACTTAACGTTGGCAGCATTGCAAGATTGTAGTTTATATGTTACAAATCCATTTTAAAATAAAGTATCATGTGAAATATTCATTCTGGATGGCTTTATGCCGCACTAAACTGACCACGGAGTAGAAGTTTCCAAAACCGATTTGAAAAATACGTTTATTAATTTAAAATTGAGGAATGACGAGAATTCATGATATTGAGAAACAAGAAAGAAAAAGGAAATGAACAAGGATAGAACATCAGTTTGAAGAAGAACAACATGGCTTCAAAGGCAACAGAGGAACAATAGACCTAGATTTTGCCATCAGACAACTAATGGAAAAGTACTGGGAAAAAGGGAAAGATCTGATACTAGTGTTCCTAGATATAGAAAAGGCTTATGACAGTGTTCCAAGGAGCAAAGTACGGGAATGTCGGCATACATTAGAGGCCCCAAGTTCTCTAATTCGTAAATCCAATTGCTATATGAAAACTGTGAAAGTAGTGTACAAATAGGGAAATAGCGGTGTAAACCATACAGTAAGCAAAACCATTTGGTGATGTTTTGTATATTTTAGTGTTGTGGAAGCTAGTAAGTGCTGAGGAAGGGTCTAATACAAATAAAAAAAATTCCTCTCGGCATGCCGGAAGGCGGAGGTAGATTTCACCGGGCAAACTAGGGGATAGGCTATTATAGGAAAAATATGCAGGTTTTCGTAGAAGGATCAGACCTCATTTATTGCGAGAAAGTATTTTACAATTAGAGCTTAATTAGCTTTTTTCCCCCCATATTTCTATGCATATTTTTAACATTTTATTGTCTTGTGGGGAGAGTAAACTTCTTGTCATTTGGGGTCCACTTTTATACTTGTGGTCACACTGTCCTTATGCAAGGTTTGGAACTGATGTGTAACTATCTAACAGTCTGTTACTTCTTCACGCAAAATTCTATGTCCCGCAGAGATGTTGGTTCCTCAGTATAGGGGCTGCGACAACGTGGTCATGTAACCCCATGTACTTTCGGTGTGTGTAGAATCTGTCTGATAAACTGTGTTAATTGTGATGACTGCATTAGTCTGTAATTCAGGTAAGGACTGCAGACGGTCAATTTCAAGTAGTAGTTCCTAATTTTGGTACCAAATACTACCGTCAACGACACCTAGCTGTGAATTTGGCAACTAGATGCCACCGCAATCAGCAACTTTAACGAACGTTGGAACTTCCCCTCCGAAGGAAAGCATACTGAGGGATTTTTAGGGCTCTTAGAAAATCCGACCGGCTTTGATCCCGCGACCTTGGATATAGAAGTTCAGCCTGCTACCAGTCACCGAAGCCGCTTGCCACAGAGTCAGATGGAAAACTGAATATAATCTCGTGCAATGGCGTTGTTATGGCAACCTCTGATAGATCATCCCTCATCAATTTAGAAGCGTTGTCATGGTAACCTCTGATGGCTCTTGGCATTATCTTTTAATTCCAAAATCATTTTTCTCATCCCTTGGCGTAATGGTGGGTCATATCAAAAATTCTTTCAGACAAAAATTTTAGGTAATTGTTAGCGGAGTATTTGTAATGGTTTCGCTTAGCCCACACGTTGCGTGCCAAATGTGATGCGCTTATGCCCCAAGTTGGTAGCGACAAATGTAATTGCTATTACCGCTCCTCGTTGGTAGCGTACAAATGTAATGTTTTCTACTTGGGCGGACTATTCGCCAGAAAATACTGCTGCTAAGTTTGATCTATGTTGGGCGCCAAGCTGGATACACTGTGTTCCAAGCTAAATTTATATATTTAATATCGACCCCTAGCGTGAGTAGAACATATGAGAAACTCTTAATGACTAGGCCGTGGGATGATTGAATCATCAACCCAGACAACATTTGATTGTGGAGAAGGATGTGGTATTATAACTATTGCTACCTACTGGAATTAAAGAATCTACTTTGTAATAATTGAATTTAATACACTTAGAAAATATGTCAGCATCTTGAATAAAATTTACACTGTTAACGGAGCATACAACTTTAACCATTGCCACGAACAAAATTACTTAATACGCCGGTCGGGAGAATAACGTGAATTTAACTTATTTCCAAATTTATGCTTAAAGAATTTATACTGGCCCTATCGAAAAACAGAGAGTGTGTGTCGTAGATTACTTGTGCTTACCAACGGAAACATTGTCTCCACGTGCTTGAAGTCTCGTCGCGTCGGATGTTCTGCATTGGTGTAGACGGCGTCAGGTCCTTCCTCGTTGATAAAAGTAATCGTTACAGCTTGTGGTGGAGTCTATTCCATGAACCACAACACGTCGCTTGCCTAATCACTGCAAGACGCGTGGAACCCATGATCTGATGTGAACAGCGGAGTTAGCGTGAATAAATTGTCTCACTTGGGACTAACGAACAAAGTACGAGCTTACTGCTCCAAGCGTAATGTCTTAATGAATGTCTTCTCTCACCCAGCGTCCACTATATGCTTCAATCTTCTCCCTCCAGAGTCTAGTTTAACACCGCGGCCTCGCTGCTTCGACCAATCCGCGTGCGTCACGTATGTCGCCATGCCCCGACCTACATTGCTTCTTCTTCCTTGATTGGCTGGTCACCTCACATGGCTCTTCCCGCCAGAGTCTTCTTCCCCCTGACAAGACCTGTCTCCATAAATATTTCTGTTTCCGGGCAAGACGTAAATCATACACGTTTTCTTGCTTTGAAGTGTTCCCTCGGATTTCGTAGTTTTATTGTACTCCAATCTATTCTTGTATTGAAATACCCAGTGAGTCACACACCACTCTCTTAGCCCTAATGAATAAAATCCCGACTTTACGTATGAAATGATTTGCCGTGCAACATTATATATTGGAATCATCCAATATAGATACGGATTTCTACTAGTAGAAATCCTATCTGTAATCTTCCAAATTTAAAAGCTCCGAAAAATGACGTAATAAATATTAATAATAATAATAATAATAATATGAAATATGAAATTGAATAAACTGAAATAATTTAACTTGGCCGGATTATTGCCACGTTTAACAAATATGATATAGTCCAACTAACTTGTGTTAGTGGCATAAAACCCCCTAGAAAAACATGTTACATATTGTCCATTTTATACGGTTTTGATATTGTGCCTATTAAGAGAGAGATGATTAATGTTTCCCAAAAATCCCAATTTTTTCCACCCTTTTGGTCAATGGCTGGTGCTATCAAAAAACATTTCAAACATAAATTTTTGGCACTTTTCCGACATAGTATGACCTTTGAATGGATTCAATATTTCATGTTTTAAGAGAGTTATGGCGATATTTCACTTTTTCGAAAAAAGCCTACCATATTAACCCCCTTCGACCGATTTTGCCCATTAACGAACTCGACCGAGATATTAAAATGTAAAAAATTCAAAGTGATTGGTGAAAAATTACAGCAGTTATCGTGTTCACAAGAAACATACAGTACATATGAGGCGCCCAGAATAAAAAACCGCCAAATCCATATTTTATGAAAATTGAGATAAGCATTGTTTCATATAGCTTTTGCTGCGCTGAATTCATTAAAACTATTATTTTGTCACAAAACCCGCTACATCCTACTGTAAAACAAAGTCAAATTTGGCGCTTAGTTGCAATATCCGCCAAGTCCAAAGACAGTTTCGCCATTTTTGGTTACAAAAACTACCACATCCACATCAGCCAATAGGAGTACCCAGGTCCGCCATCTTACCTTCCATGATGCTTTGCGAAGTGTTTACTCTTTACCTACCAGCATTAGTCAGAGAACGTACCCCTGCCTTACGTAATCAGAATGGTTTATATTGTTATACTTGCCGATAATAATTTGTATTGGATAATTTTGACAAAGAAAAAGAAGAACAATAACATTTTGGTCCCGTGTGAAGTTTTCCACAGAACTGACATTTGCGAACATAAACGTGTCACGAAAGCTGATTTTGATATGACTCACGTCCAGTCAGAAGACATAAACAGAGAGATTGTCCTTCAGGCTCAATAAGTGAAAGATGTTTCGAGACAGCTTTCGAAGCATTTTGGAGAAAGATGGAAGGAAAATGAAGAGCTGCAGTTTTATTGCAATCTTCAAATTTATTAGGGCTCTTTGGTATCAAAACTTGCCAAATCCAAATCTTAGTAACAAACCCCAACAAATCCAAATTATTGCTTTATATTTTTCTAAATAAATTTTTAACAATCTCGGGGATCAGCTTCATACTTCGTCACTGTTTTTAAAAAGAATTAATTCATTTTTAGTGAAAAAAGTATTTCTTTTGGGGTATTGGTTTGTTTGTGGCAGTTTTTGCCACTTTGCCAAAAAAGTGAAGGAACGGATTTGGAGGGTTTTGATTCAAGGCATCTCATATATCATATTATATATAAACTTTTGAACTGAGGGTGGTTTTGGGGTCTGGGGGATGTGAAACGCGAAAATATGTCAAAATTTTCCGGAAAGCGAAACATGGTACCCATTGCAATAGTTAGCTTTCTAATGAAATCTAACATGTCCACAGGAGTGTTATGATAAATTTAATAATAAAGGGTGGAAACTGGAGAGATTCTTACACAGAAACTTTGAATGTAAGTAGATATGGATCTTCATGTTAACCTTTACACTGCTACGCCCGAGATATCTCGGGTGCGGTAGAACGTCCTTGTTGCGCCCGAGATATCTCGTCGGCAACTTCATCTGAATAACATACTTTTAAAAATGTATTCAGCATGGAGGGGTTTGATAGTCTCTCACAATATTAGCAGTGAAAAGGTTAAAAAATCAACAAGGTTTCCTTTATGGCAATACTGTATAAGTTATATCATAGAAAACTGATACACAAAACATTATTCATTAGCACCACATAGGCTAACTAATGATGAGATACATTGATAATAGTAAAATTATCAACAGCTCTGTTAACATCAAAGAGCAAACTGATAGCAATTATAAACAATGGACAGCAATGGGAGGTTAGAAACATAAATAAAAGACAAACACAATGACAAGCAGCTGCGGGCTGAGGTAGAGATACTGTGCAAAGGGAACAATTAAAAATGGGATAATCTTCACAGCCAGACACACTACCAGTCCAATCAATTACTCTTCAATGCTATAATCCCAGTGCATTGCATGGGACGATCTGTCTTGGGTGTGAAAAACGGACCAACACAGGACAAACATAAAGGAGAAACCTTGTTAAGGTTATATACAGTAAATTATGGAAGAAAACCCAACAAGGTGGACATAATCAATCGATGGAGAAGTAAGGGAGGATAAAAGCATGGTTCAAGGGCAACAGTAATTATATCTACAAATCAAAACAATTTGCATAATGTCAATCATCACAGCTCCCAACCCAGTCACCTCAGATTTACATGCAATTTGGTAAGAAGTTAAAAAACATGAAGTTGTACACACACACAAAATTATACCCCTCAGTGATTTACGATATTCACACAGCAGGATTGCAAATATGATAAAAAAATGTAAAATTTTTCCTTGCATGCTCTGCAAAACTGATTCATAACCTTACTTCTAATTGAGGTAGAACCTTCATGTTGGTCTTATTTTGAAGCTAAAGAGACATAGTTTCCATTAAGAGCAGTTACATTTTAAAAATAATTATCTTTCTTTCCAAGGTCACGAGGTGTGACCTTTAACCTTGAGTATCTAAAAAAGTGTACCTTTAATTTCATTGGGAAAAATCTTTACTTGGTATTGTACCCGTATCCACGGGGTCTTACCTGTTGGACTCTGATGGAAGAGCTGGATCGTAGAATCCGGAAGTACTCGGCTGAAATAACCCCCAAAACTCTACCAACTAGGATCAACCAGGGATAAGGATACCTAACTATAAAAGAATGCGATAAGAAGATGCCAGTGGTCGACGAAATAAAAATGAAAATCAGCTCAAAATGAACTAACAAGACTCTAAAACTTAAATTAATCTCGGGCGTATGGCTAAGCATTCAACAAAATAACCCACTGGTCCTCGTAGCACATCCTGGTTTTAATATAAATCGCCAAGTCATCCGAAGAAAATTTAAAATGGATCAACAGTTTATTTTCTAAGTAACTGCTGTGTTGTGGAAATCCTCTCCACTGAACAAAAATATGTATGCGTTTACATAAACACATGATAGTCAAATGTGACGTTAGCCTGCAATTTGGCTATATTATGCTGCTTAAATTGTACAGCATTTTAAACGAAGTTCAAATAAATATTTTTGAATTTTACAATAACGCACAAGTTTAAATTTTATAAATACAGAAACCCTATTAAATTTGTATTAATTTATATACATTTATACATTTAATTCGATGTTCGAATACTCCTACATTATTCATTATTATTACTCCAATGACAAGTGTTCTATTTAATCTGGTATAGTCCTATTTAATCAAATTTGACGAACAATGAAGTTAATCGAACGTTATATCTTTTCAGTAACTAACCACAATTCATTTTACATCATTCACAAAATGTTTAAATTATCATCCCTTAAACTTTCACTTACTATTTTTACAATGTTATACAATTATTATTACACGTCTTTCCAATTGTAACTTTCCACTAAAACATGTTTTATTATTAGCAATGCATTTAAGATTAGTTGTTACAATGCATAACTTGGTTTTAAATGTTGGATTTAATACTTTACTAGCCTTCTAGTAATTAAACTCGTGGCAGAAATTCACGTTCAAAAACACACATTAATTTACTCAGCAGTAATAGCTCATTAGCTTATTAAATACTGGAAATCTGATATTGATCATCCATCGATGTCTAATATCTGCCCCAATATAACTCAATTCTCGCAAACATTAATTGCTGTACACGTATGTTAGCTCTCAATAGCTATAAATAATCACCAAACATTTTTAAGACCCAAAAAGCTTTTATACAACAATCGAAAAATACTCTGTTTCATAATAGACATACGTTAGAGTATCATGAACAATTTTTATCAGAACTGTGTTAAATAATATGTATTCACATGTTCAAATAGTAGTGCTGGTGATTTTCCAAAACTCATTTCGTTTCATGACGAATAATTTTATACATAGATTTCCTTTCTTTCAATAATAATATTTCATCTCATTTCATTGTACTCTTATATTTCATAACTATTTCTTTCAAAGAATATACAGTAACCACTATAAAAAGAAAAATTCAGTTTTCGTCTAATCCAAAATTCGGAATGGAGATCCTCCTGTAAGGAAACACGTTAGAAACTACGCCATGGAAAAGAGCCTGTCTTAAGAAGGTACAAATAATCCATTAGAATCAAACGCTTAACCAAGTTGGAGAATTCCAAAAGAATAAAGAAAATTGAAAAACTGAACGAACTCGAAAAAGTGATCATATTCCATAAGAAATTCAAAACATTGGATCGCAAAAGCCTAATCCAGAAATCTTAATTATTCACACTAGTAATCACTATAATTGCAAGACTATATCGAACTCGATGAAAAATAGACTAATACATCTATCAAACAATGCTGCATGTAATGCCAAAATACTCTGTTCCGTTGATTAAATATTCACAAGTATATATTTTAAATAATGTTCAAGTATTCGTGGGATATTGGTCATCTTTTTGCTAACGACTATTCTTATATAATTTTATCGTAGTCTTGGCCCTGTCTCTTCTTAAATTATGTCTTCACAACCGATTATAATGCTCTATGAAATGCCAAAGTAAAATTTAGAAAAAGAAAAAGTAATGCTTTAAAAATAACATCACAATTAATATTAATGTTAACTACAAATAAAATACATGCTCGGACAGAAGTGATAAAAGTATCAAGTCTAGCCCTCGAATACATTTTCTATCTACAGAATAAAAATTGGTGAAAGAAGAACATTCTTAAGTGTGACTGTTTCATACTGTCTACTAATATTCAATGTTTCCAGCTACCTTGTTCGTCATCATCTCGATGAAAATAGAAAAGAATGTTCGAAGCACACATTACTGATAGGGACTGAACCCTTGTCCTTCACGTTGCTTATTTCTCGTACCGCCTGGAACTGCGTAGAATCGAACCCGTTACCGACCGGCTCGACAAAACAGCTGTCCACGTTGTAAAGTTCATCGCCCCGACACATATACGGTTTGCTCGATAGCCTTGTTGAAAATGCCATTGATTGTTCATATTGTAGAAGTACGAATGCAATGTTAATATCTCAAGACTGCCTTCAGCCTCTTTTTATACAACATTCTGTTATTGAAATCCATAGTTGAGCTTGATAATCATTCCAAATGCTCAATTCTGCTAAGATGCTGCATTCCCGTTATCCATTTAGTATCCCTTCATCATCACTGTAGTGTATCGATGTGTATTTCCACACAATATAATATCAGTGTTCATTGCTGCAGTGTATATTGACCGTACTATAATGTTGAAAAGTCTTATAATGGCAGTAAAATATAAGCAGTCTATATGATAAACTATGTTAACATTCATAGCACTCAAATCAAACACAATGAGTTATTCGTTCTTTCCAAGCGTTTCGACACTCATGCCTTGCTGTAGCAAGTCAAGAATAAACGTAGTGTACCGGACTATGTTCACTTCGCACAAATTCAAATATCACTTGATCTGCCTACTTCCAATCATGCCTGCGTACACGTTCTTGGCTGATTCTAGAGAAGTATTTACCACGAATGAATACCTCACTCGGGCAAGATATTTCAGACTGACTGTTGGTCTACCCACAATGCTCCTGGGTTCAAACGATGTGATAGTCAATATATACGCAGAGTGATTGCGATTATCGCCTGGTATTCTGAAATGTGCATTTATAAAGTCAAAATCATTCTCAAGTTGCTTCTACATGAAAAATAATGTATTTGCCATTAGTCGATCCCTTCTATGATCTCTGTATTACTTCATAGCAGCTTATATTGCAGTCATGTTTGCACGACATCCATTTTGCAAGCAATAACCGTACCTCAGACAAAAACACGTGTTCGAGATTTGTAATGCGGGTTGCTGGTACCGCTCCTAAGCGAGCGTCACAAAGTCTCCGTTGCTGCTTGTAGTTGAAATGTTGCTATAAAAATGTCATCTGTAGCCTTTCTAATATGACCAGGTTCCAAGTCAATGCAAAATACTGGCTCAGTATCAAACTAAGTTCCAGGTTCTTGGATGTCACGGGTAATCTCGAGAACCACTGGCTGGAGTTTGATGCGGTTTTTACCATCCTGTGAAGGATATCAGGAGGAAGGTTTCTGTAGAAGATAATTTATTTATGATCAAAGGACGCTGAGCAGTAACGATTTCAGTGAAAAAGTCAAAAAAATCCTGGCGTCGGTGCACTTTTTAAGCTTACGCTGGGCAAACCGTTAAAAATATCAACATACTATGAGTGTAAGAATTGTTCAGCATGAATAGTTCTACAAAAAAGTCCGCGAGAGATATCTCTATCTTCAATACATTGCCCACAAAAAGTGTTTTTACATTTTCATCTCTTCCAACAATCTCCATTTTTACGTCATGGACAATTGAAGCAATGTGATGTCAGGCTAAATTGTATGAGATGGGAGCTGTAACGACGATGTGACGAAGCAATGCGACGCCAGGAGCCGACATGGAGAGAAGGAGACCATGGGACCCAGAGATGAGTCGGAGACCGAAGAGGATGGTCCAAATGGAGAAATGGGGCCGATCTTGGAGAAGGCGACAACATAGAATGTTCACTCACCACATAAAGTAAGATCAAGAATGAATTACGATATCTATCAGTAAGCATAGTGGGTTACAGTGATACGGATCGTTTGGCAGTAGGAATTAAATTAGGATTTATTGCGTACTAATTATTTAAATTTAATGGATATTTAGGTTGCTAGTTTTATATGAGATTTGATTGTAACAGGAGAATAATGGAGAAGTCACGTAAATGATCAGCGCTACAATAGGCAATATTTTTCTATGAATGTTTAACAGGATTTTCAGTACATGATAAGAGTAGAAAGACATGACTGAAACCAGCTTACACTTTCTAGATTACACAGTTATAATTTTGCTCACAACACTATGTTTAATCTAGAAGAGAAGGAAGGAGCAGAGGCAAATTATATTAAGTTAATTTTAGAGGAAAGATATGTGGATAAATAATTAAATATTGTAAAGAAATGGAATAATTGTTATGTTTAATGGTGATGTTAATTATCTGAAGACTGTAATGAAATTAAACATTCTCCATGGCTGGGGTTTGTAGATATGTATCTGGGGCTATGTGAAATGAATATGGTAAGCAATGAAAGTTTATGTCGATATGAATTAAAATGAGGCGAAAATTAGATAAGAGAATGATCCAGAGATAACTTAGTGAAACTCTAAGGAGTTATAAGATGAATTAAGGAGGTTATTAACAACCGTGAAATAAGTTGAAAATTAGATACTCTGGTGGAGTGAGACAAAGCAGAGTAATGGTGGATTGTGGATATTTTTATAATTCGATTTGAGAGTACGAGTGTGTAACTGACTGAAAGCATGCAGTAATGTCCAAATACAATGTTTTTCTTTCGTGTGCAAAAGTTGTCTGCATTTCTGTCTAATTAGGATGTGGTTGTACTTTAAAGATTTTGAATCTAGTATAGTTACGGACAAAATTATCGTGGAATGGTTTTACGACAGTGTGGAAAGTAACGAAGTACACCTAGGATATTGATTAAATTGTGGGGATCTTCCAAATGAAACTTTTGGTTTATCTTTGTTAAGTTGTAACTGAGTATGAATGTGAATATCAACTATAATCCAATAACTGATCCTATGATTGAAATAAATTCAACGTGACAGTGATGAAATTATATAATTGCCGATTGGAACTATGGTTAAGACATGAAAGTGACATGCATAGTGAACATGATCTAACGGAGGAAGTGTTAAATAATAAACGTAAATTTGTACAAATTGATGAAGGGAGAAACTAACATCCATGCCATTTTTTTAAAATTTCAGTTTAGATAGGAGATCATAAGAACTTAATTTATTTTCCAGACTTTTGAGAATTTTCGTAATCTGACACCCTCTTACATATGAACATTTTTTTAAAGAGAGGCGATTGAATTTTTATGTAAAAGCTTTATGACATGAATAAGATTAATCAATGATCTCAGTCAGTTGATTTATAACTAAGGAAAGGGCTGCGAGGAGATTTTTGCCCCAATTAAATTAGATTTTGATTTGAACATTTTGAAATAGTTTATTTACATTGCGTCTCAAGGAGTAAGGTTGAAGAATCTCAGAGCATAGGTAAACATTTATATCTTTTATTATTTGTATTTAATGTAATTTTAATAAAGTATTGGATGTGTTTTATCCTAGTCCAGCTGAGTTCTATATCTTTTTGTCGTCGCTTGACCTGAATGATGATCGGAGTGATTTCGGAACTTTACCAGTTGAACCGAATTCCCGTTAGAGCCCTGGGATTGTTTGAATCTCGTCCTACCGGTTTGTTTCTTTTTCCCCTAAAATTATTTTGAACGTTCAGGGTTTTTCTTTTTTTAGTTGCATCGATTTCATGATGAGGATTGAGGAGTTGAGCCGGACCACCCAATCCAAGGCCTGATTACCAGATATAATGTAACGTAATCTTGATTACGGTACAAATTATTATTATTATTATTATTATTTTTAAAGTCATTGTGTAATTATTATTATTATTATTATTATTATTATTATTGAAATATCAAAGTTATATCGTTTTATTCACCCATTAATATCAAGGGAGGGGCCATACCATATTCACGTCATTACCATAGTCATATATAATATTGTCAAGTGCTTAGATTAAGAAACAGGGTTTTTATAGAGGTCTAGGGCTGTTTTATTAGTTAAATTGTAAAGACAGGACGGGCATGGTTGGAAGAAGTTACGGACGGTGAAGCAACATATTGCAAGAAAATGTATTTCTGGACCGAAGCCACGCTGACTGGAGACAAGGGCTTGGAGAAAGATTTCGGCGGAATATATATATGCGCAACGAGAGGAATAGCGGGTTCTGAGTGGAATATTTGAAGTACGCGGGCCTGTATTCCCGCTCGGAGAAGTTTTAGCGTCGCTTGAGGACTGAGAAATGCTTTGCTATAATTGGTCTGATGGGTCGCGGGCAAATTTATGCCGCGAAACATCGGGACCATTCAGTGTATAAAAGCCCAGCGCGACTTCAGCACTGGCTATTCTATAGATTCTATTCTGTCATTCACATATTCGATCACGCACTCACTCATTGACTTTGTGAGTCGTAGACTCCGTCAGTCGCTCAGTAAGATGGGACTTAGTGAATTCAATTAGCCTGGTTTGTTCAAATTTGCTTACCATGGTGATCAAACTCAGAAACAAGCAGCAACATCAACAACAAGAAGAAGAAAACATATGTTTTCAAAGGTCAATAAACGTGTGTTGGCGTAAGATCTCAAATTAGACTGCAAGCAGACCAACGAGATGGACTTTGAACCACAAGGCACCAGGTATGTGGACCGAGTTATTATCAACACAGAAGATCAGCGCTAGCGAGAAGACAGTCAATATTGCCCCGCAATTAGGGAATATTAATGCACATATTGTACACAGCTCGAAACCTCAGATCAAATGTTAATAATTTTGTTGTAAATTAACCAGTATTAGTTAAAATGTCTTGTTCATTGGGAGTTGAATATATAGGATAGTTGGAATGCAAAGAGTATCTCATAGAGCAAGTTTATTGCCCTACGCTCCGATGATAGATCTTGGCTCAAGGAAGGGAGCGGCCGTGGCTAAATAAAATTTTAATGTGTTATCTCTACGATAACTGGCGCCCAGTAAATCTAAATTAATAAAGTGTATGTCGTCTGTCTAGACAGGCCAATGCTAAATAAGAACGATGAGGTGGTTTTAAGGAGTCTTGAGTGTAATATCTGTAGAAACGTTATAAATGATCGCCCAACTTGTAGAGCGATATCCAACGACAAAGGTAGCCGTTACAAATGGCACAACCAATGTGGGGCTACGAAATATCGTACTGAAGTGAATGGATATTATGTATAAATCCAGTTTATTTCAAGTATGTTAAAGTTTAAAGTTGTTTTCATGTACGATATAAACGAGTACTCTTTGCATTCATTCCGAGTTTTTCAATAAAGAGGCATATATCAAGTTAGGGAACTACGGTTATAAATTAGGAGTGTTCTTTTGATGAGTTGTTTTTTTGGGTAATGAGTAACAGGGATAATTTGGGGAATATACATTTGAGAAACCGTAGTATTATAAGATCAGTTAAAATGTCGAAATTAGATGTGCAGGGTACCAATGATGAGATGTCAAAAGTAAGCGAAAATCAGGAAACTGAGGAAAATAAACAAGACGGGGCTACAAACATCCAGATTAATGAGGGGGAGAATCCTTCCTGGCTTCGAAACCTGACGATGCTGATAACGGAACAAAGTAAGAAATTTGACGTGCGTAGTGATCAATTAGAAAAAGCAATAGATCTTAAGTTCACTGAGCATAGTAAGAAGCTAGATGAACAACGTAAGAAGTTTGATGAAGCTACAGAGAATTTCAATAGACAAATTAAAGAAGTAGGCCGAGAATTTCACAATAAGTTAGAAAACAGGATTACTGAGGTGGAGGAATCATGGTCACTTAAGGTTGACGCCAGAATGCAACACGTGTCGGAGCGAGTTGATAAAATTGACGAGGAAGTGAAAATTAAATGTAGTAAGGTTAGGGTTGACTTAGAAGGAGAAGTCAACAGTATGAAGGTCAAGTGTGATAATAATATTGCTAAAATAGGTAATTTAGAAAATAAACTAGAGAGCGATAATCAAGAAATTAGGGAAGATGTTAACAGTAAATTTAACAGTATCAGTGAAGAAGTAGCGAGTAAAACAGATAAAATGGAGGAGAAATTGCAGAGATGTCAGAAGCAAATAGCAACAAATAGCGGTAATGTACAAATAGGAAATTTAAGTAGATTTCTAACTAAAGAGGCAGATTTGCCAGTATTCACAGGCAAGGCATATAACCCAATGGAATTCTTAAAAACAGTAGAAAAGAAGTTCGCTAAAGATTTAGAAGAGGGGATCGTTCAATGGGAACAAGTACTTGAGATGCTAGATAAATCCTTTGTTAGGGATTCAAGGTCATGGTTCAGTGTGTATAAATACCAGATGACTAGTTTTAGAAAATTTAAAGAGAAGTTCATAGCCAAGTACTGGAATGAAAATGTGCAAGAAAGAGAAAGATGTAACATTATTTTTGGGAAGTACCAAAGGAGAGATGGTGTTTCGTACACAGAGTATTTCTTAGCGCATGTACTTATATGCCAGAATTTAGAAGGTTTAGAGACTGAATCACAGGTAATTAAAACATTATTAAGGCATTTTCCTGATATAATTAAAGAAGCATTCTTCATGCAGAATATTACTACTATTGACGGGTTCGAGAAGCTATTGGAAAACTTTGACTCTCTTGAAAATAGTAGGACCGAACGCAAGCCAATAAGTAGAGGAGATAATTTCGGGCAGGGTGAGAGAGAGAGGGGAAGAGAACAAGGCAGGAATGCGAATTACGAAAGACGACTTGACAATGGGGGACGCACAGCAAATACGAGGAACGAGAATTTGAACAGAGTAGGGGAAGGTACTAGGCCAGACAGACGTACAGGTCAACAACAACAACAATCTACACCAGGGGCAGGTAGGCCTAATTTAAACGAATAACGGGTTGCAGTGAGGTCAACAGACAGCCCGAAGTGATTGCAGTTCAATGTCCTAGGAATATTGAGTATTTAGGAGATTTTAATATAGATGTTAGAGAAGAACTGCTTTATGACCTAAATGGTGGAAATTTAGATAATGTTGAGAATGAGATTATGTCACCAGTAATTAAACTTAATGTGTGGGGTAAAGAAGTTGATGTTTTATTGGACAGTGGAAGCGAAAACTCTTGTATAAATTTAAGATTTTGGGAAGATGTAATTAGAGAAGGTATTCATGTTGATATAATTCCAGTTAAGTCCACTTTCATTGTCACAGCTGTAGGTAGTAGGTCTCAGAAAATATGTAAGCAAGTCGCAGTTCCAATTAACATTAGTGAGTTAGTTAAATTTCAGCCCTGTTTGGCAGTTCCAAATTTATTATATCCGGTGATTCTTGGTGCGGAATGGTTATCATTATATCAAGTTAAATTAGATTTTCATTTTGGCAGGATATGTTTATTTTGGCAGGATAAAGAAGTTCAGGTTACGTATAAGGTGTCTAAGACTGACAAACAGATGAAAGTGTGTATGTTTGAGGAAGAAAGCAACGTGGTTGTGAGTGATGAGTTTCCTGAAGTAAATGAGGTAGACCGCGGAGATGCTAGTGAGAGCAAAGTTTTTAAGGTGTGTCAGGTTGCAATGGAGTCTGAACTTGAGAGTAGGATCCATGATGCATTGTCACATTGTAAGCTGGATGATGAGCAAGGTCATCAGTTACATGAGGTATTAATAAAATATAAGGAAATTTTCAGCTCAAAACCCGGAGCAACACACTTATATGAGCATAGTTTTGTCGTTAAAGACACAAGTAGTTTCGTAGGGCCTAGGTATCCTGTCGCAACTAAATATATGAAAGCCGTCGAAGAACAGATAGAATTAATGTTGGAAAACGACATAATTGAGCCTTCAGCTAGCCATTGTTTAAATCCATTAGTTGTAGTAGCCAAGAAAGACAATTCAGTGAGACTATGCATAGACGGCAGAATGTTAAATACTAGAGTCGAAAGCGACCAGTTGAGAACTGAAGCAGTGGAGGATTTAGTTCAACGTTTTCAGGGGCGGAAGTGGTTCTCAACAGTAGATTTTAGTAGTAGTTGCTCAACGTTAGTTAGGAAATTAGGTAGGACACTAGGTAGTTATTTCAGGTATGTATTGTTGACTCATGTGATGTTATCGAGACTAGTCAGTGTTTTGTTGAGAGGTAGGAAGTACATGGAAGTTTGTAGCAACGATTGTTACGTAAGCCGTTGCCATCTTGTGCATTGGAAGGGAAAATGTCAAAGCTGTTTTTATTGTTTACTGGACCTTATGTCGTTTCGAAGAGGATAGGAAAGAATGCCTACTTATTGAAAGATCAGGAAAATTGTGTCACAGGTACATATAATATTTACAATGTGAGGAAATATCTTAGAAAAGAGCAAGTGCTGCAAGAAGGGCAGACTGCCGTGTGTTTATAATTAGAGTCGTGTCGTGGCTCTAAGGAATTGGTGGAAGTGAGATAAATCACTTGTGTTACGTGAAACAAGAAGCAATATATTGCGTTCTGTTATTGTAAGGGACTACAAGAACAAATGTAGCATGTAAATCCTGTATGACTGCACAGGACAATCAGAATGTTTATGTAACATTGCAAGAAGAGTGCAGATCAATCAAGGAAAATGAAAAGGGTATAATCATTATGTTTGTAATTTGAAGGGTCATATATGTATATTCAGTGTATTTCCTGTTAAGTTTTAAAGGGAAGATTTGTGATTTCATCATTCATTACATTCTTTATGAAACCATGGGGACGTTTTGTAACGTAACCTTGATTACGGTACAAATTATTATTATTATTTTTAAAGTCATTGTGTAATTATTATTATTATTATTATTATTATTGAAATATCAAAGTTATATCGTTTTATTCACCCATTAATATCAAGGGAGGGGCCATACCATATTCACGTCATTACCATAGTCATATATAATATTGTCAAGTGCTTAGATTAAGAAACAGGGTTTTTATAGAGGTCTAGGGCTGTTTTATTAGTTAAATTGTAAAGACAGGACGGGCATGGTTGGAAGAAGTTACGGACGGTGAAGCAACATATTGCAAGAAAATGTATTTCTGGACCGAAGCCACGCTGACTGGAGACAAGGGCTTGGAGAAAGATTTCGGCGGAATATATATATGCGCAACGAGAGGAATAGCGGGTTCTGAGTGGAATATTTGAAGTACGCGGGCCTGTATTCCCGCTCGGAGAAGTTTTAGCGTCGCTTGAGGACTGAGAAATGCTTTGCTATAATTGGTCTGATGGGTCGCGGGCAAATTTATGCCGCGAAACATCGGGACCATTCAGTGTATAAAAGCCCAGCGCGACTTCAGCACTGGCTATTCTATAGATTCTATTCTGTCATTCACATATTCGATCACGCACTCACTCATTGACTTTGTGAGTCGTAGACTCCGTCAGTCGCTCAGTAAGATGGGACTTAGTGAATTCAATTAGCCTGGTTTGTTCAAATTTGCTTACCATGGTGATCAAACTCAGAAACAAGCAGCAACATCAACAACAAGAAGAAGAAAACATATGTTTTCAAAGGTCAATAAACGTGTGTTGGCGTAAGATCTCAAATTAGACTGCAAGCAGACCAACGAGATGGACTTTGAACCACAAGGCACCAGGTATGTGGACCGAGTTATTATCAACACAGAAGATCAGCGCTAGCGAGAAGACAGTCAATATTGCCCCGCAATTAGGGAATATTAATGCACATATTGTACACAGCTCGAAACCTCAGATCAAATGTTAATAATTTTGTTGTAAATTAACCAGTATTAGTTAAAATGTCTTGTTCATTGGGAGTTGAACATATAGGATAGTTGGAATGCAAAGAGTATCTCATAGAGCAAGTTTATTGCCCTACGCTCCGATGATAGATCTTGGCTCAAGGAAGGGAGCGGCCGTGGCTAAATAAAATTTTAATGTGTTATCTCTACGATAACTGGCGCCCAGTAAATCTAAATTAATAAAGTGTATGTCGTCTGTCTAGACAGGCCAATGCTAAATAAGAACGATGAGGTGGTTTTAAGGAGTCTTGAGTGTAATATCTGTAGAAACGTTATAAATGATCGCCCAACTTGTAGAGCGATATCCAACGACAAAGGTAGCCGTTACAATAACACCATTAACAAAAGTGAGAAAGTTACAATTTTGACCATCCTTCCTAAAGACTGGAGTATCAGGAGAATAGAGCACGTATTTCCTCATGCAAGTAACTACATGATACAAAAAGCTAAGCACTTAGTAATAGAACATGGGATTTTGTCTACACCAAATCCTAAACCATGAAGGAGCTCAGATCCAGATGTAGCCAAAACTGTGAAGAACTTCTACCGCAATGACTATGTCAGCAGAATTATGCCTGGCAAGAAAGACTTTGTGAGTGTTAGAATGGGTGCTACAAAAGTACAATACAAAAGAGGCTAATTTTAAACAACCTTGCAGAAATGTATGTTCATTTCAAACAGTCTGATCCTGGTGTGAAGATTGGTTTTTCAAAATTTGCCTTTCTACGGCTTAAACATTGTGTTCTTGTTGGAGCAAGTGGTACACACACTGTATGTATTTGTTCTTTACATCAAAACATGAAATTATTAATGGATGGGTGTAAATTAGACAAGCTAATGCAAGACCACAATATAAATTTATCCACTTACCACCACTATCTGGCAAATACAGTATGATGTGCAATTCACGCAAAATACAGTGTTGGTTCCAACAATGTGGCGACTGAGCAGGATCTAATAATATAACGACAATATTGGAAAATGTACTAGAAGACAATGTCATTGAAAATGTTACCTTCAAACAGTGGATTACATCACAAATATGCACACTTGCAACATTTGTAAAGTCCACCGAAGATTTCATGATTTTTTTACTCGTGTTCCCAAAGCCATCCCAAAATGAAATTTATACCAAAGAGAGAATGCACTTCACTGTTTATCATATATTTTTCCCAATGATATTAAAGATAGACTTCCTTAGATACTCAAGGTCAAAGGTCACGGGTCACACCTTGTAATGAAAACTATGTCACTTTAGCTTCAAAATAAGACCAACATCAAGGTTCTACCTCTATTAGAAGTAAAAGTTATGAAACATTTTTGCAGAGCACGCAAGGACAAATTTTGCATCTTTTATCATGTTTGCAACCCTGCTGTATGAATATCGTAAATCACTGAGGGGTAAAATTTTGCGTGTGTGTACAACTTCAGGCATTTTAACTTCTTGTCGAATTTAATGTAAATCTGAGTAAATCTGAGATGGTCAGGTTGAAAAGTACACTTTTTTGTGATGATGTGGCATAGAATGATCTAATAATGAAAAATCAACCAAGATGCTTTTCACAGCTTAAAATTGTGTATAACGTAACCACCTACCGTTGGATTCTTCAGAAATCCAATTTGGAATTTCCGATCCTCATCCAGCATGTTCCTGTTTGCTCGAACAGTCGTAACAATGATCACCCTTTTCTCCCGTCCTTGGAACACTTCAGGAGATCCAACTTCGATCTCTTTCCAATTCTTCTCTTCAACCTTACCTTTGAGTTTATAAACCTGGAATAATGAGTCAGATCAGCCTAGTTTGGAGCAACTATTTACCTCATGAATTGATTACAAACTTGGTACAAAAATTTCAGTAATGTTAAGCAATCATAGCTGCCTATTGCTGTTTTCGGTTAACCACTTTCTATTAATTGCACCGGCATTCATTAATTTTTCTGTACGACAAATTCATCAGAACAGAATCAGTTGCTTAAAATTGTATTTGTTATCAAAGAGTTACAATGGAGATATAAAACAATTTATTTCCATGCTGACTTGCAACTTCAAAATACGCTAGAAATGGCTCGATGCTTATGCGGTTCACGCAACCCGTGATCAGTGTGCTATGACAAGAAATGCCGTATCAGAAAGGCAAGATATTTACTTACATGATATTATCGGGAGGAAAGTATGGTCCGATACATATTTGCAGCCTTTGATACATAGTTTCGGAGCAATTTTGTCCTAAGTTGCAAAGCTAAAGGATGCATAGGTGAATTAGGTACTGATATAATATATAGGCATTCACTCAACCAAGGTTATCTGGTGGCACTAGTTTTTAACAGCACACACTCTAGGATGGCACATCGCTTTCTATCTTTTAACAACCCATGCCACTACATATGGAGCAAATCCGTTCATGAGCACCATAAATCCTGATTTCATTCCATTTGCAGCTGTTTTGAAACTGTTTAGTATGGTGAATGCAACTGGATTTGAGGTGCTTTTACAACAGTTGATCTTGATATTGGTGATTTGAGAGTTGTTCCACATACAGATTGGTGTTTTTACTTGAGGACAGTGGTTGTCATAATAATTTGTAGACATTCCAGAATTCATATACTGTAAGACAGTTACATTGCTTATTAGATATAGTTCATTGTTTCATTAGACTGTGATGTGGGAGGGCCCATGTGAGTGTGTCTGGTGACAGTTACATTGTTTATTAGATTAGTTCATTGTTTCATTAGACTGTAATGTGAGTGTTCATGCGAGTGTGCCTGTTGCGAGTTACATTGTTTATTAGATATAGTTCATTGTTTCATTACACTGTAATGTGGGAGGGTCCATGTGAGTGTGCCTGGTGACAGTTACATAGTTTATTAAATATAGTTCACTGTTTCATTAGACTGTTATGTGAGTGTCCATGTGAGTGTGTATGGTGACAGTTACATTGTTTAGTTCATTGTTTCATCAGACTGTGATGTGCGAGGGTCCATGAAAGTGTGCCTGATTTAGTGGTAGGTGATTGCTTTTCTCGGCCTCGTGAAAGCTGGTGTAGCTTCAGTGTTGTGCATTCTTCTGGCAATTGATTTAAGCGGAATTACTTACTGGTAACTGATTTAAATGTGATATGGAATCAGTTTGGTTCATGGCAAACAATGTTCTTTTCCTTGGTTTTGCCTTGTATGGTGATTGATTTGGTGGACACGTCGACGCCTGTGTAACATGCGAGTGGTTTTCTTGCGTTTGGGATCAGATGTTCCCCCAAATTAACCTTCTGAATTTAGCACTCAGTAGTGACGGGATTCAGTTATTCAGTTTTCTGTGTTTTTGGTTTGGTTAATTATTGCCCTCTTTGGGATTTTTCAAGATAGGCAGTATTGTGTTTGTTGTTGCCGCCTTGATCCTTTGATGTTGGCCCTCAGCCATGTAAGCTATATTTTGGACCAGAATATATGAGTTTCCTTTTGATTTTAAATTCTTTCACGAGTAATGTGTGGTAACCTAGTGTCCCTTAAGGCCTCTCATAGAACTCACCAGCCGCCCGCTTCCCGGTTATCCTGTTAGTCCTCTTTCCTCTCTCCAAGGTAGCAGTGTTTGGGGGGAACGAGAGAGGCACTCATATCGGTTTTCGTGGACGGAGCTCCTTCTGACCCGAAGGCTGGTAGAATAATACCAGTGCACATCACCCTACAGTTTACCAACTTATATTGGAACCTTCAATATAATGCAGCAAAATAGTGGATGCAATTCAACATCTGAAAAACTACAAATCCCCTGGTGAAGACGGCAGATCTGGGGAGATGACGAATGAGATGGGACAGGAACACAATGATGTAAAAGGGTCTGAGAAACTGGGCATTGGCCAGAAGATTGGTCAAGTCTTTCTTCATCCCCTTGCACAAGAAAGGGTCAATCAGAAACTGCTGCAACTACTAAACTATTGCACTCATACCCCATGCAGGAAAAAACGTCGCAGTATGACAATCCAGTATTTACATAAAAAGCATTTCCCTCGATGTGGCTACAGACCGTACGAATAATATTATGTACCTGGAGTCAATTATTGTAGTGCAACGTATCATCTGCGTTAAAATGTCATGCCAAGTGGCTGGGTATCGCAAAACATGAAATTAACGCTTAAAACTATGATTTAGTGACGTGGAGAGCATTAGAAACTGGGAACTGAAGGAGTAACGTACTCTAAGAGGTTCTTAATACAAGTCTCTTCCACAGCCGAGGCGTAGCGTATGTGGATAACCACTAGATTGACATTTAATGGATTGGAAGAGTGGAGGTTCGAATCCCCAGTCAACGATTTTTGCAACGTTATGACGCTTCAATGCTACATTCACTTGTCATTGTGTGCCACAACATGCAGTATAATGCCGTTATCACAGTGTTTGTACGCTACTCACCCTGCGCAGCTATACAGTCGGATCGAAGTCACTTCATTCATCATGTACTCCACAGACGAATACATTTACATACCTCTTGTTTACGCGGGGACAAGAAGGAATTCCTTGCAGGCACTACGTCTGTATCAGGAAAGATACCAATACAGGTGAAATCCGACTGGAAATACTGTACACAGTATTGAAAGACGTTTACGAACAACAGGGGTACTTGGGACGATACCACCCGTTCGAGACAGGACCATAACGTCTGGTGAGAATGAGCTGCCAGTCATGGATGCAGCTCACAATAACCCTCACATTAGTACAAGAGCAATTCCACAACAGGTGAACATCAGACAGTCATCCGTAGTACGAATATGGCATGCGCATAAATATCACCTCTTCCATCTACAGCTAAACCAGAAGCTCCACGGGAGAGATTATGAAGCTCAGATGAATTTCTGTCAGTGGCTGTTAGGAAATGTAGAAGTGATGTAGCATTCTTATCAAAAATCCTATTCTCAGAAGAATCGAGATTCAACAATAATGGTACCATCAACCGCCATAACATGCATTATTGGAGTGCTGACAATCCTCACTGGGTTCGACTGGCAGCCCATCAAGAGCAATGGGGAGTGAATGTATGGTGTGGAATCTTGGGCGATCGCCTCATTGGACCGTATTTCTTTGAAGGCAATTTGACAGGCGCACGGTATCTACACTCTACCCCAGGAGCTCCCTCTTCTGCTGGAGAATATGCCACTTGGGGAACGTTTGTTTAATGATGTAGTTTCAAAACATGACGGAGCTCCACCACATGGGAAGTTAGCTGTCCGCAACCATCTCGATGACACACATCCAGGAAAATAGTTAGGAAGAGGAGGACCTGTCACTTGGCCTGCCAGGTCACCCGATTTAACACTTCTTCCTGTGGCGGAATTTAAAACAAGCAGTCTACACCTAGCAGCCAGAAAATCCATAGAGTCTTCGACAACTCATCGTCGAAAACTGTAATTCAAAACACTGGCCATGCTACAGCACTCTAGAATGTCCATTCGGTGACATGCGCAGATGTGCAAAAACCAACTCATCCCTTTAAGCATTTGCTACCATAACTAACCATTGTTAGTGCAGTTTGGTCCCCCTGCCCTCACCTATTCGTCATGTCGTAGTCTAACCTGATGACAAATTGGTCCTTCTTAGGGCCACATACAATTTCATTCACTGACAATTTGTATACAAGGGGATATTTCACGAACATTACAAGATGGTAATAAACTAAATACAGTAAACCTTCAATAAGGAATAGAAGAATATCCTGGGCCGTACTCGAATTTCTCACATGTAGGACTGGCTCCTTGTCATGTTCACCCTGTGTTTACCATTATGAGCTATACTGCACCATGTCAAGCTGCCTGTAGATTACAGCTCATGTGAGAATTTCAAAATGGTAGCAATGTCATTCCATGTTCTACAGACGTTTCATTAACGTCTTAGATAGGCGGCTTCGGTGGCGATACAAATACCTTAGTCTGCCTTCTTTCGGAGGGGAAGTAAAGCCGGCAGTCCCATGTCGTAGATTTATGTCATGAAAAAGAACCTTTCACTAACTACACTTGTGCGAGGCCAAAATTTGTAGGTTAGAATAGACAATGCTATATAATGAGGTACAAGTTTTTCGGGCTTGTAGGCCGTGGTCCAGACAGGATATCTCCCGACGTTTCACCGGAAACTGCGTCCGGCATTATCAAGGGTTCCGCTCCTTACCTTGGTCAGCAGTATTAGTTCCAATGTTCGCCGCCAGGTGCTGACTGCGATGGCATCTAGTAGCCAAGTTCGCAAGCTAGGTGTCGTGGATGGTAGTATTTGGTAGCAAAAGTAGGAACTACTTGAAATTATCGTCTGCAATCCCTACTTGAATTATAACAGATAACACACACTAATACAGCCATCACAATTAACACCGGTTATCAGACAGATTCCACACACATCCTAAGTACATGGGGCTACATGACCGTGTTGTCGCTGCCCCTAAACTAAGAAACCAACCAATGTCATAGATATTATTGTGCAGCCCATTAAAATGAAGTTCTGAAATGTAAAAAATTAATGTTGACATCTGTTTACTGTGCGTACCGGAAGAGCAATTCTTTTCAGCACGAATATGAAACTGCGGTTTGCATAAAACTGTGTGTTTGCGGCACACAATGACATGTGATTGTAGCATTGAAGCGTCATAACGTTGCAAAAATATATTTTTCAATGGGGCATTCGTTCCGAAGCTGCCCTGGCTCATCGATTGGAAATCCAGTGGTTGTCTTACTTGTGCAACGCATCGCCTTTGAATGACTTTTGCATTAAGAGTCTCTTAGTATATTACTCCTCTAGTTCACTAATTCGAATGTTCTCCGCGTCGCTATATTGTAGTTTTAAGGGTTAATTCCATGTTGTGCGATACCCAGCCACTTGGCATGACATTAACTCTGATGATATTATATTGGACGCTTGTTCTATGCCAGGATTGGACTCTTTAGTCACCGTAAACACATCCACAAACTGAACTGAAGGAAAAAGATTTATACTCGGATTCGAGTTAAAGCCGATGATGATGATGATTATATTAAACTACAATAATTGACTGCAGGTACATTATATTATTCGAACGGTCTGTAGTTACATCGGGTGGGGAAATAATAAGGTTCAGTATAATTTGCGGCTTATGCTTACAGTGCGTTAGTACCATATGGCATGACGAATAGAATACATAGTATCACTGACCGAGTTCATCCGCGCCCCGCTCTTGGCGAGCCCTAGTGGCGCAGACCACCAACGCTACATAGACAGCTGTTCAAAAATGGAATACGCCGCGACCTTTGTAAACGTCTTTACGAAGGCTGTGGTTACGCTGATTACAACAAATTGTTTGTTTAGACTTATGAAAAATACTATCAAAAAGTTATTATTAATATGCTCAGTCCCTATGTAGAAATATATTTTAAAACCCTCCGCTATCGTGCATTGGTCTGACAGCTCCATGGTTCGTTTTAGCTTAAATATCAATCCAACAGTTCAAGTTATTATCGTATCGCCTCGGGATATCTTACACCATACCTTAGTAAGCATTTTCGTGGAGTTGTGAAATGACGAGCTTAAAAAAAAACTCCACACGTGTCAGCTGCTGTGCCATGTGGGATTGATAGCTCAAGCGCGCTCAATGATATAACATTCTGTCAGTGAGTTGCAGGTGTGCTTTTATAGCGGTTATTTGGTTTGGTACGCTGCCTTAGTGAATATCAGTTAAGAGATTACGCCTTACGAAAACCCAAGGATGTAGATTAAGTGTGTCGCCTTCTGGTAAAATATAACAAATCGCTAATTAATGATAATTTAAAAAAATTGGTGAGTCTGAAACTGAAGTCAAAGTTGAAACAGGATCCGGAGACTCGGATACTGACCATGATATTGATCGGGGATGGTGACAGAAGCGAATAATTGGAAGGCAGTTTATTTTATTGGTAGGTCCGCCTCATTCTTGACTCTGGCAAGAAACTTTAATTCTGGTGTGAGGGCTTGAACGGAGTAGGCTACTCTCAGCTTCGTGAGGCAACACTGAGAAGAGGATGTTCGATTCCCACCTCAGCCAACCTGGAAGTGGTTTTCTGTGGTTTCCCCATATTACTCCAAGTAAATGCTGGGTTGGTTCCTAACGTATGGCCATGGCCATCTCCTTCCCAATCCTAATCCCAATTTACAAATACATACACTAGAACAGCCACATAATATCACAGGTTACCACACGAATTCCACACACAGCCAAATATACGGGGCTACATGACCACGATGACACAGCCCCTAAAATAAGCAACAACTTCTACTCCAGGGAAATGTTGGGACGATTAGTAACGTAATACCACGGCCGCTTCCTTGCCAATCCTTAGCTCAATTGTTTCCTGCTGGGTGCCTTTCGTGATCTTACATCAGTGGATATATATTTCGGTAAATTTGAAAAAATTGACGTACTGATCCTGGTATCAATTTCCACTTCACATGAGGAAGTCCCACATTCTCACAGTTCACTAAGAAACAGTCCGCCTTTATAATTAAATCTTCCGAAAAATGCACGTCACATATTACTCTATTTTGATAGACAATCTTGGCCTGTTTGCCATCTCTTGATGATTACAGTACATTTGCATTTGTCTATTGGCACAGGCTAGAGTAAAATGTCGCTTTTCACCGATGTCTCAGTCTCACTCATGGCTGTGATTATATGGAAGCTACTGAGGTATGGGTGGTGCTTAGTAATGCCATTTAGGGCACATTCAGTGCCTGTGGTTGCAGTGAAATGTTCTACTCATAGGGTTAGTACTGCTATTCTGAATCAGTGAGGAAAGCAATGGCAAACTATCTCACTCCTCATGTTGCCTAGTACGCCTCAATATAGTGCTGCCTTGGGTTTATGTGGGTATCTACTCACATAACCTAACAGCAGTACTTTTGAGGATCCAACCAGCCTTCGGGCTGATTACCTAACAGACAGACAGATAGACAATCGCTTATCTTACCGCGGAATAACTCTCGCCCATTTCGCAAACAGATTTGTTCCTATTGGCGATGTGAAAAAAGGTCTACCATCAGCTTTCCTCCCATAACCCGATTTACATCCAGGAACGAAACAGTACGAAGTTTTCTCGAAGCAGTAGGAAATGTAGTTCTGTGCACGCACAAGGCACTGCACAGCCTCTAACACAGACATTCGTAAAACATTACAAAGAAACAACTTCCCTCGCATATATGACTTCCCGCGCGCAGGATATTGCAGTACTAACCTCGTGGGTTTCACACGTGTTGAGGTGCGGAGCGACTTCCGCGCCACACAGTGGCAGGACCATGAACGACAATGCTAAGAGAGCAGAGTGATTACACTGTTTATTTCTATTCGTCATGCATATGGGATGCAAGCAGAGAAATATCAACCTTCATGATAATACACGTTAGTTGGCCTGCATAAAACAATATTATTAAGGGCAGCTGACTCGCCTGGTATATATTTGACAATATTTATTTGTATAATTATGAGTAGCCCATTAAAATGAAGTTCTAAAATGTAAGAGCTTAATGTTGCAGTCATCAATTAGTTGTAATTTGAGAATCACCAGTTACTGGAGGTGTTACAATGTACAGCGTGGTAGTGATACCATATCTGATAACTGTAGACTTATCCTGTTATCTATGCTATGATACAACCAACATGTGGGCATTTGTAAGTATACACTGACAGGCACAAAAAATGCAACACACAATAAATGATGTGTAAATATTGTATAATTATCTATTTAATCAAAGTGAAGCACTTCAACCTGTTTTTTTCAGACGGGGTATGTTATTGGCGTTACTTTGCGAACAAACAATGAAGTGTCGATTGTTGATTGCACTAGCCTAAATTGTTTTTTGACATGCAACCTGGATAACACGTACTGGATGTGAGCCAATAATGTGTTCCCACTTTTATAGCGCTTATTGTTGTACTTTGAATTGTTCCCTTTACAATCACACATGTTTGTAGGATCTTTCTGTGATTGTCGTAATCAGCTTTCTGGAGCAAACATGCACTTAAGCCCTGAACAAGCTGCAAAAGCTGTTTCTTTGGTGGAAGATGGTCGCAGCATGCATTACGTTGCAGAAGTGTTGAAGACTACACCTTCCACGATTTCCAGAATCATACGAAGATACAGGGAAATTGGAGGCTTTGCAAGGAGATCAGGAACAGGCCCGAGAAGAGCAACATTGGAGAGAGATAACCGCTTCTTACAACTTCAAGTTCTCCGCGACCATCACACCACTGCCATTGAAGCACGAATTCGACTCCATCAAGTTCGAGGGGTTGGTGTTAGTTGAGAAATCCGTCCGAAGAAGATTAGAAGAAGCCAATCTTCAATCCAGCAGCTACAGGCCCAGAACTCGCCGGAGAACATCGCAAAGCTCGACTACATTTTGCAAGGAAACATCATGGCTGGAGAGTATAACAATAGGAACAAGTGTTGTTCACCGATGAGTCGAGATTTGGCCTCCGATTACCTAACGGAAGAGAGAGGGTCTGGAGAAGGCCAGGGGAAAGTTATTTCCCTTTAATATTCTCATCCAGGGCACCTTTTCAGGGTGGTTCTGTGATGGTGTAGGCAGGTATCAGTATGGCAGCAAGGACGGATTTGGTCTTCGTGGAGCATGGGAGCCTTACCGCACATCGGTATGTGGAGCAAACCCTTCTGGAGCATGTTGTGCCTTTTGCTCCATTTATTGGTGATGATTTCACACTAATGCTAAACAATGCACGCCCACATGTTGCGAGAGTTCTTAGCAGGGATTCATGCTATGGGTTGGCCTGCTCAAAGTCCTGATTTGAATCCTAATGAGCAAGTTGGGGACCGGCTGGGGAGAAGAGGAATGTTTTTGTGACGTATTTTACGCCACTTAGCTGACATAAAAATATACCTAACCTAAGATATTCTTTCCTGCCAAATTTACCCGTCCCTGAATTTCCAGTTGGAGCGAATGCTTCATAAATTCCTTCACTTACCCAAAATCTGAAGAAAGTTGTGGCCTATGCCGACTGTCGCAAATTCAACCTGTGAAGACCTTGAACTAAATCTTCATGGATAAAACACCGCACTCGCAGTCCAAACACGCGAGGTATTACTCCGGACCTGATGTGCACTGATTCTGGAATTCTGTGTTCCCTAACCTCAAAAATAAACATTTGGATCTACGCATTTAAAATACGTCAATATCAGCTGTATCGATTGTTCCAACCCCAACCATCGGGAGATGTATCGACCGCCGTAGATGACAAGTGACGTACGCATGGCGATCGACCAGGGTGGCCAACTCTCACGGAAGTGAACACGGAAGTGTGTTATGGACTACGTTCAAGAAGCCAGGGGATTCGTGTGTGCGTGTGTGGCTACAACTATTCCTTTGTCAAAATCATAGAGTTTTCATATATGTACTGGTTGAAGCGTAGGTAACGCTCTCTTGATTCCTGACTTTCATAAAGGAAACATCTCCCGGGGATTCGGATGTCCCGGGAATGTAGAACAGGTTTCCGCCTCTTCGTGGGGCGTTATTTTATTTTGGTGTTTTATTTTGGTTTAATATGTAGTGCCCAAGGTAAGTTCCAGGAAGTGAGATATTTATTTTTTGCTTGTCTGCCCATTTATTTTGAGGCTTTGTTTTTCTTTACCGTGTTATTGCGTCGTGGATATGCGTACCTCGTGGGTATGGCGCACTGGTTGATGTTCGGCCGATCAATGGGTTGATGTATCCTACTGTTTAATTCTGAATTGTTTATCAATTTTTCCTTCTTCGGAAGTAGTTTCATAGTGGGAAATCTTTCTCGTGTTCGGGCGAGGTTTTTTTCTGTGTTGCGTAACCGTGTGCGTCCTTTAATTGGGTTCCAAATTTATTCATTCATTTTTCCTATGATTTTCCTGGAATTTTCTCATTCCAGCCATGTAGAGTTTTATTATTTTAGTTTTATGGGGGCCCTGTTCCTAAAGTTGCGTCACCTTGCGTCCACGTGCTAGCATGTTGTTACGTAACGCTTTTGCCTTGGTTGTCCTATTTTACGACCATGTGCGTTTCATTTCTGAATTTCCAATATTTCGTTGTATTTCTGTTTAACCTATGGGATTGGTTCAAATCCCAAATTTTGGGAGAGCGCCTTATGGTGCAATCGTTCCTCGGTGTCCCGTTATGAGTCCGCCATTTGGAGAGTCTAGTTTGTGTCGGGGCCCATGATGGTCGTGTGATACCGTCCGCTCCGTTTTTCGGGAGTTTGTAATTTGTAATGTAGTTTTCATTTAATTTTGTTTTCTTTTCCTTTTACGTAATTCCGGATGTGTTCGTACGTATGTTGGTAACTTATTTCCATTCCGGATGTAACTTGTAAATTTATGCTGGTGTTGCACAACCATCGCCGTGGCATTTCATTTTAGTTCTGAGTATTCGTGTGCTCACGTTTCCTAGTTAAGGGTTTGTACAAATTCATTTGACTAAGGATAATTTATAATTGTAAGATATTACCCTTTCTGTGTACCTGTTCATTACCTTAATTCTGTTGAGGTCCTAAAAGCATGTTTAGTGGCGTGTCATGCCACGTGACGCCAAAGACGTTTATCATCCTATTTGTGCCAATTTCTCATGAAATAACTGTTTGTAACCGAGTGTAGTTCCTATTTTTTATATACTTCGATATTTTATAATACAGACCCCTTTTATATTTGATTACGACTTAATTTCGCCTTTCACGTCCCATCCCCCTCCCGCAAGACAGCTGCAGTGGAATGATCCTCACCAGGTAAGTCTTCAACTCTTCAAGCTTGTGATAAAGCGACGTACTACCTCTCTTGTACATCTGAGGGGGTCACCCGAGTGCGTCGTCAACACCGGCCACCGAGGTAAGGCCATCAAGCCCCGCAAAGGATGTCTCGAGGCCGCCGTTGGTAAGTTTCCTTCAGGTTGCCAGGCCCTCTAAGGAGTCTGTCGAGCTGAGCGAGTAAGTGTAGTGTGTAGGAGTAGGAGAAGGGGGGTGACATTGGTAGCAGAGCGTGGTTTCCCGGTTTCCACTTGCTGCTGTCTAGGGGGGGGGGGGGGAGAGTGTTGCCTGTAAAATCCCCTGTTAATATTTTAAATCAGTTCTATTTTGGTGGTAAAGATGTCCCGCCTATAACCTGTATTAATTGCCCTGTCAATCTGTTTCATGCAAAAATGTCTGCTGCGAGAAGTGTGCAGTTTGCGGCTCGTCTGACACGAGATGAGGCGAATTACGAGTTGACCATACGTGGCCTGCAGTCTTCAGGCGACCTGAGCCAAGACCGGAAAATGCTGGAGAGAGCTTCAGAAATTCCAGTGTGCCCTCCGGAACTCACAGATGAAGAGCTTGATCGGGGTAAGTCCCTGATTGAACTTAAAGTGGCCCATCTAACTAATATGCGTAACTTCTTGCAAATTCATTGCTCTAGTAAGGGCAAATTGGCCCAGTGTGCATCCTTCTGTCCAGTATCTGTGGATCCGAGTGTCAAATTTGTTTTAGGTACTAGTGAATGCAACGTCGCATCTATTATCTTGGCCTGAATTTCTTTTGCACGGTTTCTTGAACTGTCATAATTCTTTCCGGTGATCAATTAGGGAGATTGGAAGTGTAGGGGACTGGTGACCATGATGTCCACGATGTTGTGGTTTAGAGTCAGTGTTTTTTGGTTTCTTTTAATGTAGTGCTGGTGATTGTGTTGTGCATACGATAGGCCTAGGATTATAGGTTATGTAATCCGGTCAGCTGCTTTCGGGCTGGCGTTGATCTTCTGTGGTTCTCGTGTGTGATAAATCTGTTTCCGATTAATTTGCAAGTGCCAAGTGTCATCAGGTCTCGTACAGTTGTCCCGTGTGTGTGTGTAATTTCATTTAAGGTGCATATCACAGCTCCTTGGCAAAATTTCTATCCCGTTCTATGTCGACGTGTGCGTAAGTAAGTTTAATTAATAGAGGCCGTCCCCTTAGTTAATGTGTTGTTCGATTCGAAGCCTGTTAACGTGTCAATTCATTTGTGCTCGGCCAATTGGTCGCAGCAGACTTCTTTAAATTTCTGTCCTGTTAGTGTTCGTTGGGTTGGTCTCCCTGATTTATTTGTTCTTCGTGGCTCGATATAATCTGTCAGGTTTGGCGTTATTCAAATTCGGTCTGCGTGTGTGAGTGTACTGTGCTGTAGGTTATGTATTAAGTTTGTGGGTGGGGTCATACAGCCTAGTTGTTGCGCTGATTACGTTCAGGTTAGGTCGGATATTTTGAAGGTGCATTTTAGTTCACCGTTAGCAGAGGCCAAGTATGCAGGCTGGGATTACGCTGGGGCACCTACCAGCCAGAGCTCGATTTGGTTGTAATGTGAGGATGCTGGCTTTAGGCCGGTTTTGCGATCCTCGGAGGTGCTGTTATTCCCTTATGGTTCATCAAGAAGGCGGACTTAATGTTTGTTTCTCCTTTCTTCGTCTGGGCCGGGTAAGCAAGTGTGATGGAAAGGGACTAGGTCGAGCGAAGGTTGGGGTGTATATAGGTCCTTCCAATGTCAACTTCGCCTGGTATGGGACAGCGATGCAGTGACTCGGGAGGGCGACAATTTGGTAAGCAATTTTTTTTAAGGGAACACTCTGCTCACCTTAGTTGTGGAGAGTCGGGATGCATTTGTTGTAATCCGTCATGGTAAGATCCCTATATTTTTTGCTTGTGTTATGGTATATCTTGTGTTATGGCGTCTTGGTGACTGCTTATTTTGCATACTTGTGCGTAGATGGGGAAGTGTATCACTTGGGGTGGGAAAGTTTATTGAGGATATGTGATGGATGACTGTTGTGTGTGTTTCTGGTTTGTCTTTCTCATTTCGGTCTCCGATCTGGAAAATTTTGGTCTGTAAAATTTACGGACGGTGATGATCGTATCATGGTCTGGTACTGTAGGCATTGTAGCGTTGGTGAGTCTGCCGACAAGGTGAAGCAGATATGGAAGGAGGCCCGCAAGTCCATTCAGGTTTCTCACGAGCGACTAGCTCAAAGGTACAATCAGGGACGGAAGCCCGTCAACCTCAACGTGGGAGACATGATATATGTCCAGGACCATTCACCTAAGCTTCTAGGAAACAAAGTGTCAGGAAAATTGCGGCCGCGGTACCGTGGGCCATTTAAAATTTTATCCTTTGTCAGTCCTGTTTCAGTGCTGGTGAGCGACCCTGAAAGGAAGAGGATCTTCAGGACTCACCTCTCACAGTGCAAGCCCGCGCACGAGACGCCCAAGCGAGTCTCGGGGTAGTCGACAACTAAACTGGTGGTATCTTTGTTTTATTTCTTGCCCCTTTTCTTTCATAACTGGTAATTCGATCTTTGGTCAAGTTTCCCCCCTAATCTACAGAGAACTTGCGTCTCTGGAGGCGTTGCTTACCCAAGATGTTGTGAGAAGCGTGTTGAACCTCGTATGAACAAACAGATCGTTTATCGGTCTTTATGATGTGTGACAGGCTTTTCCCAAGATTGGTAAGAGTTAGTAGTTGAACTCTGTGTTGGATATTTGAAGCTAAGGTGACCTCGATGTGGAGGTGATATGTGGTTATGCCTGCTTTGTCGAGGCAATGTATGTGAAGCCTAGGATTTAGGATGGCTTGGATATGGTAACTTCCCGTTTGGAAACGTAAGGTGATCTATTTGGTAACGGGGGGGGGGGGGCGCCTTTAAAGGCAATAAAATTATATGTTTCGTTTTTTCTAAATCAAATCTGTGATGTACCGCGACTGATAAAAATTTAAAGGACCTTCGCGAAATAAACTGTAACTGCCCTTCTGGCAACTAGTAATTGCACCATGAACTATCTGTCACTCTGGTATGTCCTGCTACTCGTGTGCTTAGCATTTCAGTGCTTGGCCCGTTGGAAGTGGAGCTCCCTGTGGATGAGTCGGACTGTGCTGTTTCTCCGCGGGATCCGGTGCAGCTCGGGGCGTGCAAGATACCCTGGTGGACATGTGGATGGTGGCGTGACTGGGAAACTGCTGGCGGGGACCTGGGCTCGTCATCGCCCGTTCTCCATCTGTAACTGGGTCATCAGGACATTTCTACCTAGACCCTTCCAACTAACATGAGGAGCGGAACTATCACCGAGACAGTGCCATCCACTCAGCTTGTCGCTGTGTGAAATCAAACCTTGAACATTCTGCCTGCCATTCAATGAAGTCTATGCCCAAAATTCCTTCAAACATGTTGGGACATATGTAAATCTGCAGCCGTACATAAGAGGTGATCCACTCCAGATATGTCACATCAACATACGCAAATGCTGTCCACCCCACAGTTTGCTTTAGGGGGAGGAGGATGTGACGTATTTTACGCCACTTAGCTGACATAAAAATATACCTAACCTGAGATATTCTTTCCTGCCAAATTTACCCGTCCCTGAATTTCCAGTTGGAGCGAATGCTTCATAAATTCCTTCACTTACCCAAAATCTGAAGAAAGTTGTGGCCTATGCCGACTGTCGCAAATTCAACCTGTGAAGACCTTGAACTAAATCTTCATGGATAAAACACCGCACTCGCAGTCCAAACACGCGAGGTATTACTCCGGACCTGATGTGCACTGATTCTGGAATTCTGTGTTCCCTAACCTCAAAAATAAACATTTGGATCTACGCATTTAAAATACGTCAATATCAGCTGTATCGATTGTTCCAACCCCAACCATCGGGAGATGTATCGACCGCCGTAGATGACAAGTGACGTACGCATGGCGATCGACCAGGGTGGCCAACTCTCACGGAAGCGAACACGGAAGTGTGTTATGGACTACGTTCAAGATTCATGTGTGCGTGTGTGGCTACAACTATTCCTTTGTCAAAATCATAGCGTTTTCATATATGTACTGGTTGAAGCGTAGGTAACGCTCTCTTGATTCCTGACTTTCATAAAGGAAACATCTCCCGGGGATTCGGATGTCCCGGGAATGTAGAACAGGTTTCCGCCTCCTCGTGGGGCGTTATTTTATTTTGGTGTTTTAGTTTGGTTTAATATGTAGTGCACAAGGTAAGTTCCAGGAAGTGTGATATTTATTTTTTGCTTGTCTGCCCATTTATTTTGGGGCTTTGTTTTTCTTTACCGTGTTATTGCGTCGTGGATATGCGTACCTCGTGGGTATGGCGCACTGGTTGATGTTCGGCCGATCAATGGGTTGATGTATCCTACTGTTTAATTCTGAATTGTTTACCAATTTTTCCTTCTTCGGAAGTAGTTTCATAGTGGGAAATCTTTCTCGTGTTCGGGCGAGGTTTTTTTCTGTGTTGCGTAACAGTGTGCGTCCTTTAATTGGGTTCCAAATTTATTCATTCATTTTTCCTATGATCACGCTTCCTGGAATTTTCTCATTCCAGCCATGTAGAGTTTTATTATTTTAGTTTTATGGGGGCCCTGTTCCTAAAGTTGCGTCACCTTGTGTCCACGTGCTAGCATGTTGTTACGTAACGCTTTTGCCTTGGTTGTCCTATTTTACGCCCATGTGCGTTTCATTTCTGAATTTCCAATATTTCGTTGTATTTCTGTTTAACCTATGGGATTGGTTCAAATCCCAAATTTTGGGAGAGCGCCTTATGGTGCAATCGTTCCTTGGTGTCCCGTTATGAGTCCGCCATTTGGAGAGTCTAGTTTGTGTCGGGGCCCATGATGGTCGTGTGATACCGTCTGCTCCGTTTTTCGGGAGTTTGTAATTTGTAATGTAGTTTTCATTTAATTTTGTTTTCTTTTCCTTTTACGTAATTCCGGATGTGTTCGTACGTATGTTGGTAACTTATTTCCATTCCGGATGTAACTTGTAAATTTATGCTGGTGTTGCACAACCATCGCCGTGGCATTTCATTTTAGTTCTGAGTATTCGTGTGCTCACGTTTCCTAGTTAAGGGTTTGTACAAATTCATTTGACTAAGGATAATTTATAATTGTAAGATATTACCCTTTCTGTGTACCTGTTCATTACCTTAATTCTGTTGAGGTCCTAAAAGCATGTTTAGTGGCGTGTCATGCCACGTGACGCCAAAGACGTTTATCATCCTATCTGTGCCAATTTCTCATGAAATAACTGTTTGTAACCGAGTGTAGTTCCTATTTTTTATATACTTCGATATTTTATAATACAGACCCCTTTTATATTTGATTACGACTTAATTTCGCCTTTCACGTCCCATCCCCCTCCCGCAAGACAGCTGCAGTGGAATGATCCTCACCAGGTTAAGTTTTCCACTCTTCAAGCTTGTGGATAAAGCGACGTACTACCTCTCTTGTACATCTGAGGGGGTCACCCGAGTGCGTCGTCAACACCGGCCACCGAGGTAAGGCCATCAAGCCCCGCAAAGGATGTCTCGAGGCCGCCGTTGGTAAGTTTCCTTCAGGTTGCCAGGCCCTCTAAGGAGTCTGTCGAGCTGAGCGAGTAAGTGTAGTGTGTGTAGGAGTAGGAGAAGGAGGGTGACAGTTTTCTTTGAAGTTTTATTGGACAGGCTGATGATGGAGTGATAGCCCTCGAAACATGTCCCTGTAAGTAGTAGTAATTAATAGCATTGAAAGGCGGAAATCTTATTATTCTTTCAAAGATATGGTTACATCAATACGGACCTGAATAATCGACATTATGGGGAGAAGAGCCCGTCAGCGCTACCCAAAGACCCTACAGGACCTACGGAATGCCCTCCTGGAAGAATGGGAGAGGATTCCTCAACAGGACATCACAGCATTAATCAGGAGCATGCCTGAAAGGTTGAATGCCGTCATTGGTGCAAAAGGTGGCAATACACGTCTTTGAAGATGCGAACAAAGGTATCCGAGCTCGGGGAAGTAAAGTGTGTGTATAAAATCAAAACAGAAGTGCATTACCTATATGAGCTTACTAAAAATTTCCCACTCTTATAGCGTTCTTACCTTAAAGTGTGAATCTCGTCTTAATTTCTTAAATTTGTTTTTAATTGTCTTATCTTTCTTTCCCCCCCATTGTTAGACACCTACATGGGACCGTACTACTATATTTCATCATATAGTAGATTACTGTCATAAATGTGTCATAAACAAGATAAGTCTATAGATATAGCATCACCACCATGCCATACATTGAAATACCTCCAATAACAGGAGATTTGCAAATTACCACTAACATTTCAACAAATCCATTCATTTCAACTGCGATGCAAATATAACCTGCTTGACACAAGAGAACATACCATTGGTTTGAGTGAAACTTATATTTTCTGAAGCTATACGAACAAATACTTTATGACAATACGTCAAAGGCACTGATCTCTATACATGGATCGCTGATGGCAACTCTCCGCTGCACGAGAAAGTACGCCAGATTGAGCGCGCGGTCCGCCATGTTGGTCTACCCATTCTCGAGCCCTCCTTATGGGCAAGCAATGATGAAAATGAAAATCCACAGCCTGCTTCCAGTCTCCGACCAGGTCAGGAAGGGCAAGCAATGATAATCTAGTCAATTTTAAATCGTAATCAATGGTGCTTTGGAGCACATAAAAATATAGAGATATGTTCACTCATAGCATAAGAGCATTGGGATCACTGACACATCATTCCGAGGTCAGTAAATCTCCGGAATATCAATAAAAATGAATGTATAATTACGGCTGACAAATATCAACTTAGGTGCCGAGTACACGCAATTAGCGATCAGTAACAGAGCAACGAGTGAAAAACAATTTCTGGAAACATTCTTGTAAATTGTATATACGGTATATAATTATGTATATATGCCACAAAATTATGCATTCTTCAAATGATGTACCTATAGGCCTAAACGTAGCTCACTATACAGGCCTAGATTCGACATATCGTAATCGGTAATTGGTAATGAATTCCTGATTCCATGAAATAACCAACAGTTCCTCTAAGTAATCCCAGCACTCTACATCAAATAGAACAGCTTTTAATCACGCTAGCAGCACAATAAACTTAATAATAACGGGAAGTAGATCAAAGCCAAAAATGCACTTGAAGCCAAACCAATTTCACTCCTCAGCTCCACATAAAACTTAACACAACTAAAACCTACTCAAAATATACTCTCCCCACCGTTTTACAACTATTAAGCGAACTATTCGCACCCAGAACCGAAAAACCCTGAAATGGGATCAAATTTAAACACGCAATAGCCTAGCCCGATCACGTCTGCTGCAGCACTACCGCATATGTATACTTAACTTCACAATAACTTCAAAATTACGGCTAAGTGACCTATCTGCCTGAGAAGTAAAGGTATTACCGGCTTGCCTGGGATGATGGGTCACCAAACCGGTACTTAAAACTAAGATTTTACGCTTTAAATAACCAAATTCAGCCCATTTTACAACTACAAGAAACACAAAATATTTACTGCCAGTATAAATACATGTATAACATCAAACTACCAGTAACCAATCACAGAGCCGGATTCGCAATATTGCACCGTGCGCTCGCTGCCATCTTGCTCTACCTGTCACCGTCTATTCGGCTTACTGCTGCCTTAGCTACCAGCCATCCATGTATAGAGATCAGTGGTCAAATGTTATACTGTGTAACGTGTTTTTCGAAGGGATTTTTATGCCACTGACATAAGTCAGTAGGAAGCCATTCTATATTTATTTACGCGGCAAATTGTTCAGCCAAGAGAAGCTTTCATGTTAATTTATTATTATTATTAACTTATATTATTATTATTAAGGTATTTTTTGGAGCATTTTATAAAATTATAAGCATACAGATAGGTTTTCTATGTCATAGAAAACACTATCAAGCAAATTATTTTGAACAACATTATCATAGAAAATTATAAGATTACGGAATTTTACGGAGTTTTGTCAGTTAGGGTATTATGAGAGAGATGACTCAGTGGGAATTCAGATACAGGCTTATTCTTGTCAAGAAGCATGTCGCAAGCCTGGGTTGCAGTGTCAAGAAAAGGCGAAATAGTCTGGAACGGCAATCGACATCATCCGCGCGCCGTGTGTATTGAGCCGGAGGAGGGGAGTATAGCGGGGTGCTCAGCCAATCAGTGAGGACCACGTAAGGTGGAAGTCGGCACCGGAGTGGGGAGCCGACGAGGGCATATATCGTTTGCGCCCCGTGGAGTGGAGGACAATCTTGGTAATACTTGACCAGTATGGTTGCACGTGTGAGTGGGTCCGATGTTCCGTGGAGTGGAGGACTATCTTTGTAAAACTTAACCAGTGTGGTTGTACGAGTGTTTGGCTCCGATGTTCGGACCATAAAGTTATCAAATCTACAAGTATATCATCAACTAACGAAGAAGATGACGACGTCCAGGAGACTGTGGGAGGCTCTCTTCAACATCCAGTACGAGGGAAATGCTTTGGCAATTTCCAGTGGTAAGCGCGAATGACTCAGAACTACGCAATCTCTTGTTTCTCTTTGTTTTATATTCCATATTTCAGTAACTTCATAGCTTGGAAATAAGAGTGAAATCAGTAATTTATCAGACTCCGTTTTCACGTAATTTTCTAGCGGTAATATTCAAATCGCAACGCTCCAATATAAATTTTAAACTTATTATTATTATTCATTTTGCAATACTTGTTTTATATAACAAATTCATTTCTTTTAACCATGCAATCTTTGCTTTCAGTAGGTAGCATTAGATATAGACCAATTCCTTCTCCTGAAACAATTGTTTGTTGGGTTAATGATCAAATCATACCACGATCTGAGGGAATAGATAAATTTCTATAAATTTAGACTTCAATATAGCGTTGAGGTCTTGGCGCCCATTAAAACAACATATCTTAGGCAGAGTAAATATTTCAAAGTGCAAGGCAGGCCCAGTAGAAACAGTTACATTCGTCATCCAACAGTAAAGACCAGTCAACCCGTTTCATTTGTCGCTACCAACTTGGGGATGAAAACCTAATAACATTTGTGGAAGGAGAAGGGTATATTTCTGTGCCTGTATTTTGGGGGTTATTTGTCTTTATCAGTGTATATCATTATGGGGGATGAGAAAGAAAAACAGATGAGGTTACGTAGTGGTCATCAACTGGAGAGTGATGATACGAGCAGTATGTCGAGTGATGGTAGTACCGGGGTAGCGAAGGTAAATCCCGATACTGAAACAGGGAGTGTAGGCGGCCAACCAGAATTAAAAACTTTACTTCTCGAGTTCAAGTATCAGAAAAAATTTGGAAGTGATGCTTTCAATGCTAAACTGGAACAAAACAACGCTAAACTAGAACAAAACAGTAGGGAAAATAAAGAAAGTACAGATACCTTAAATGCCAAATTAGAACAAAACAGTAGGGAAAATTAAGAAAGCACAGATGCCTTAAACGCCAGATTAGAACAAAACAGAAGGGAAAATAGAGAGAGAGTACTGAAACTTTAAATGCTAAATTAGAACAAAACAGTAAACAAATGAGCAATAAATTAAATGAGAAATTTGAAGAGAACAATCTAAAATTAGATAAGAAATTTGAGCAGATTAGAGGAGAAATCAGAGGGGTGATGGAAGAGAAGGCTAAAGAGATTATTGCAGATGTAGACAGAAAATTAGGAAAAGTACAGGAGGAGTTAGAAATTAGAATCAGTACACAAGCTGAAAATTTAAAAGAACTAGTGCAACTGGAAACACAGCAGGTGAAAAAACAATTGGGGGGAGAAATTGACAAAATTCAGGTAGCAACTAAAGAGGTTAACCCTTAACTTGACACCGTATCCATTTGGATACTCAAAATTATTTTATTTATTATGTGTTGTGGAACCGGTATTGTAATATCTTTGACTATCTTGCAGTATTCTATGACCATTACAAATCTCTTAGAAACATATTTGAAACTCATTGGAAAAAGCGGGAAAACAATACAGATCAGTTTCCATTATGATGTTGCCTAGTCTACACAGACGAGTGTTATTGTTGTTTCCAAGACTGTATTGACAGCATTATTGAAGATAATTGGAGTTTCTTTTCTGGATAACATGGAAAATAATGTTGTAAAGGTAAGTAAATTGATAAAGTTAATTGTGTCAATTACTATGTGTGATGTGGACATAAATTCAAACGTATCCAATTGGATACACTGCCAAGTCAACAGATATATTCTGTTTGAAAGTTATGTATCCATATGTTCACATAGCCAGCTTATCAAACATTATATAATTACTGTAACTTAATGAGATATACTTGCTCTATTTTACTTGTAGATACTGTATATCATTTCCTGAATAAGATAGTTACCTGCTTCTTACAGATTCTGATATAACAAAGGATTGATAGATTGATAATTTTTTCATTACATAGTGTACGGTACTTATACAGTGTGTCTTTCTCTGCTTCAGAAATTTCCCACACGTTTGGATAGAATGATGGCAAACCTCCCGAAGGACAAATCTACCTCACCGAGGTTTAAGTGTGGACTAAGAGCCAGAAGAAATGTGGTATCGGTGCATAGCAATCGGACTAGCCGTATTATGGCTCTAGTGCCACCGTATGACTCAGGTTCAAGCAGTTCAGATGATGAGGAATTACGGATGCTGAAAGGCTGTGATGAAACATTCAGTAGGCCAAGGTCTAGTAAGCTACATCCCATTCCAAGAGATGCTTTGCAAACTAATCTCTCTGATATTCATGATGAACTCTTTGCTCAAGAAATGAACATTGTATCAGCTCTGCCAGATGATTTAGTGACACTAAATGATCCAGGATTAGATGTTTTCGAAAACGAAGTACATGTAGGACTTCATGAAGAAGTGAGCACATTAGCGGGTCTCAATTCTGATCATGTAAATGCTCTACTAGGAAATGAACAGAATATTGTTTCCGATGTAACAGAAAATGACGAATCTACTTTTCTCGCACCAACCTGCCTTCAATCACCAGTTCTACCAAGCTCTAGCATAGAATCACCTACATTTGTTGAGTCACCTTTAGAGTCATCATGTAATCTTTCTTCGCCTTCTTTATCTGCCACTAGCCATTCAAGCATAACATCAAATTCTGTTGATCAAACAACTGCGTCAGTTTTCAACTCTAACATTCCTTCAGCATCTAATGGTAAACCTAGAAAACAAGTGGTTCTTTCCCTCTCCCGTAAAGCAGCACTCCCCTCTGGTAACGCTAGGAGAGTGAAAGTTACAAGAAATAAAACCCACTGTTCTGAATTTCAATGGAAAAAGGAACCTTTTCGTTACGTAGTAACAGATATTGACAGTAGTTTCAAGGACACAACTTCACCTAAAAATATTAACGTTCGCAAGCCCCTTCAGTATTTTTCAGACTTTTTCTCTGACGATATTTGGGATCTGATGGTAGAACAAAGCATGTTATATAGTGCCAGTCAGAGAAATAATCCCATTCAGATTACCAAGAAGGATATTCAAAATTTCATTGGAATAACTATTGCAATGGGGATTATAAAGATGCCTGCATGCACTGATTATTGGTCTGAATCGTGCCGTTATGAAAAAATTGCTTCAGTTATGCCCTTGAAGAAATATCAGTTGATCCGTAGGTTTATGCACTTTGTTGATAACACTCTTCAAACTCAAGATAACGACAGGTACTTCAAAATTCGCCCAATAGTGGATACTGTGAGAAAGAACTTTTTAGCTGTGAAAGAAGAGGGACAGTATAGCATTGACGAAATGATGGTTCCTTACAAGGGAACTCGAGCAGGGAGCAGACGCCAGTACATCAAGAACAAGCCTACTAAATGGGGGTTCAAGATTTTTGTGCGAGCAGGAATTACTGGTATAATTTATGACTTCTTACTGTATGGGGGTGAGGACACATTTCGTCAACATAAGTTCAGCGATGCTGAGGAACTCCTTGGACTTGGCGGGAAAGTAGTTATAGCTTTATGTAGCTCGATACAGAATAAACCCTGCTCTTTTGTCTTCTTTGACAATTTTTTTACCTCGCTTGAGCTCCTGGTTCTACTTCGTGAGAAATATGGTATTCTAGCGATGGGCACAATAAGAGGCAATCGTTTGAGGGGATGTCCACTGACTGATGACCAGAAACTCGCAAAGCAGGGCAGAGGCAGTTACGACATGAAAGTGTGCAATAACAGCAAGGTGTGCGTTGTCAAGTGGCAAGACAACAAAAGTGTATGTCTTGCAAGTACCTTCTGTGAAGTTGAACCTTTGGGAACAATCAAACGCAATGAAAGGAAGAAATTAGTGCCAAAGAAGAAAGTCTCTGCACAGGTCAATAACACACAGCAACAGACCAATGGTCCTCATGCGAAGATCAATGTAACTTGCCCCTGCATAGTCCTGAAGTATAATGCATTCATGGGTGGAGTAGATCTTGCAGATATGTTGATAGCCTTGTATCGAACTGCATTACGTACTCATAGATGGTACCTTGCTATATTCTCGCAAATAATAGATATGTGTGTGTGCAATGCTTGGCTTATGTATAGACGTGACTGCAAGAAAGCAAACATCAAGAATGTCTCACTGAAACAATTTCGATGGGATATTGCACAGAAATTGATGGCTAAAGGAAGGCAGTATTCTGCGAACCATTCACCAACAGGACCGGGAATAAATCGTCCTAGGTATCAGGTCGATGAAGATTGTCGTTATGATCGTATCGACCACTTTGGACAATCCTGCGAGAAAGGGCGCTGTCGATATTGCAAGACTGGACAAACACGCATGGAATGCATTAAGTGTCGGGCAAGATTGTGCATTACCAAAAGCAAGAACTGTTTCTACGACTTTCATCACAGAAAATGATTCCATGGAACACATTGTAGGCCTATTGTTCTAACATTTCCAAACTGTATTTTGATGTCTTATAATGTCATTTGTCCACATATTGATGGTCACTGAAATCATAACATATGTAGATCATGTACTGTAAAGTATATGTGTAATATATCAATATTTTTCCATAACAGTTAATGCTCACTATCAGTGATATTTAATAGTTCATATGTTTTCTTAATTCTTGGTAAAGTATCCATTTGGACACATAATAATAGTTCATACGTTTTCGTAATTCTTGGTAAAGTATCCATTTGGATACATAACGAAATTCACTGTCACTCTCGGAATGTTTGGCACTGTATCCAAACGGATACGTAAATATTTTTTCTTAGATTGTGAGTCTACAAACCAATAAATATTTTTTTAACAATTTATTATATATCAGAGAGCACAAAGCATCAAAAAGAATATCTTTGGCAAAAAAAATAGGATTACAAATCTCCCTTGCCAATTAAAGGGTTAAGGAACAGCTGGGGGGTAGAATTGAGAAAGTCCACTCGCAAATAGTTGCAGAAGTAAATGATTTAAGAGAGAATAATAGTGAGAGCATTAGCAAGATTGAGGAGAAACAAGCAAAGCTATATGATAAAGTAGAAGAATCAGAAGGAAACATTAAATTAACAGTAAACAGTATTGAGAGGAAGGCTGAGGAGAAAATCGCAGAATTAGAATTAAAATTAAAAGCTAGGATCAGGCAAGAAAATAGTCAGAATAGGCCAGTTTTTGTGAATAGCACACACAGGGAGGTAGAACTGGGTAAGTTCAGCAATCGACAGGGGTGCCCAATGGAGTTCATGAACACTATAGAAAATAAATTCGGGGAGAGGTTGGAAAATGGTAGTATTGAGTGGTGCCAGGTAGTTGAAATTTTAGAACAAGTGTTTGTGGGGGAAACGAGGAATTGGTTTGCTGTCTACAGAGACAAGTTTACTGATATTAATGATTTTAAAATGAAATTCTGTGAAAAGTTCTGGAATGAGGTTGTTCAGTCGCAGCATCGTGAGGGAGTAGTGTGTGGTAAATATAACCCTAAAGGAAGCTCCACCATGACGGAATACTTTTTAGGGCAGGTATTAGTGTGTAAATATCTGGATGGCTTGAAGGAGGAAAGTGATGTGGTGAGGTTGCTACTTAGGCACTTTCCCTATAGGATCAAGGAGGCTGCTTGTATCCAGAATGTAAAGACAATATCATAAGTAGAACATTTGTTAAGCACATTTGATGCACTAGGGAGAGGGGGTTATGAGGAAAATTTCAATAGGAACCAGGGTAATAATAATAATAGGCCTAATGAAGCCAGGCATCAGGAAGTTCAAGGGAACGGTGGCGAAGGGGACAACACTCAAAATAGAAATAATAATAATAATAATAATCAGCTAAATCAGAACAGAGGAAATGGCTATGGTAATCAGTATCAAGGGAGGAACAATGATTTCAGGGGAAATCAAGGGAGGAACAATGATTTCAGGGGAAATCAAGGGAGAAATAATGATTTTAGGGGAAATCAAGGGAGAAATTATAATGATAATAATTACAACCAGAATAGGGGTCAAGGAAGAGGACAGCCTAGTGGTAGTAATATACAGCCAAACAATGACAACACAGCCCAGAACAACCAGACCAGGGCAGTAGTTAGTAGTACTACAGCCAGCTGTAGCGGTTCTTTATACGCGAACCAGGCTGCGAAGTAAGGTCAGAATTTCAGTCTGTAGCATGCCCTGTCCATACAATTATACAGGAACCCTATGACCTAAATGTAAGAAATGAATTATTACGTGAACTAAATGATGAAAGTATTATTCAGGAAGTGGTTAGTAAGAGCCCCATAGTTAAATTTAACGTGTCCGAGGCGTACACAGATGTTTTAATTGATAGTGGTTGTATGAAGAGTTGCATAAGTAGTGCATTTTATGATAAAATGAAAGGAATTGGAGTAAATTTTGAGGAGATGCCAATTAAAAGCACTTTTGTTATCACAGCTGTTGGGAAGAGGTCTAAAGTAATTTCTAAGCAAGTTTTAGTAGACATTAAAATTAATAATCATGTAGAGAAGCAGATTTGTCTTGTAATTCCAAATTTAGTATTCAGTGTTATCTTGGGTTCAGAGTGGCTAAGTAGAGTGTCTGGTAACTTATGTTATGATGTAGGGGGTTTGAAATTTAAATGGGGAGATTCTGAAGTAGAAGTAGCGTTCAATGACCATATTCAGAGAAGTAGTGTTGTAGGTGTGATTTGTACTTTAAATGAGATATCGCCAGCCGTAGAGCGGGGTTCTCCATGTTTTGTGGGCAGTGTGATTACGAACGGTAGTCTTGAGGACTCGTTACGTGATGCTGCATTTCAGGGAAATATAGAGGTGGAACAATGTGTTCGGCTCTATGATGTGTTATTGTGTAATAGGAGAGTTTCTGAGGATCGCATTGGTATGGCCAATTGCTATACACATTCATTGAACGTTATTGATAGGTCAGTATTCACAGGACATAGATATCCTGTACCTTTCGCTTATCAGAGTGCAGTTGAGGCACAAATTAACCAGATGCTTGAAGATGGGATTATTGAGGTCCGTATGTTAATTCTTTGATCACGGTACCCAAGATCGACGGCACAGTTCGTATTTGTTTAGACGCTCGTTTGGTTAACAGTGGAATTAGTTCAGATCAGCTGAAATCTACGTCAATAGAGGAATTAATGCAAACATTTGAGGGGAAGAAGTATTTCACTTGTGTAGATTTGAGTTCCAGTTTTTGGCAAGTGCCACTTATGTACGAAGATAGACAATTTACAGCTTTTAGTCATAAATATAACCTTTATCAATTTTGTAGAACACCTTATGGGTTAAAGAGTAGTTCAGCAGCTTTAATTAGGGCTTTAAACATCGCATTAGGGGATGACACCGGAGAGTTTGTAACCATTTACATTGATGATATGGTAATTAATTCACGCAGTTTTGAGGAGCATCTACACCATTTAGATATAGTTTTTCAGAAGTTAGATCAGGCAGGGTTCACTTTGAAGCTGTCTAAGTCGTCATTCTGTCAGTCAGAAGTGACATTTTTAGGTCATAGAGTGTCGAGTAGAGGTGTAACACCAGAAGAAAGTAGGGTTAATAAGATACTTAAGGCAGAGGTGCCACAGAATGTTAAACAGTTAAAAACATACCTGGGAATTTGCAACTTTTTTAGGAGGTTCGTTTTTTAATACTCAGGGTTGGTAGAACCATTCAGGGAATTGCTTAAAAGTGGGACTCGGTGGAGATGGGAGTCCAAGCATGATCAGGCTTTTAGAGCGCTGAAGGAAGGTTTTGAGAAAGCTGTAGTGCTGAAATATCCTTTGAAAGATAAGGAATATGTGGTTATGACAGATGCTTCACATATAGGCATTGCTGGAGTATTATGTCAGAAAGATGATGAGGGTAATCTGTGCATTGTATCTTTAGCCTCGCGAGGACTGACAGCAGCAGAGAAAAGATACACGATTACTGAGTTAGAGCTTTTAGGTATTGTTTTCAGTTTAGGGAAATTTAGAATGTATTTAGTAGGGGGGACATTTGAGATCCACACAGATCACCATGCATTACTGTATATGAGGACTTGTAAACTGAGTTCTAACAGAGTTAGTAGGTGGATTCTTGCTCTGCAGGTATACGAATTCACTGTAAAATATATTAAGGGTAAAGATAACATTCTTGCGGACATGCTATCGAGGGACACTAATTTATGTAGGGATTATCCTGTGGTTAAAGCAGAGGATGGTATTTTAATATGTGCATGTGTGGGCAGTAGCAACAGGGCATCGTTACAGACACTGAGAAATATGTTAGTGGAGCAACGTAATGACATTAAGCATGTGTCATAAAGTGAGTGTGTTTAGCTGGCGAGCCAGCCTATCAAATGAATAAGTGTGGTATTTGGTGCGTGGGAGGATATGTCTTCCAGGCAGGCGTATCAGAAGTCACACAGGGGGGTAGTATGTAAGTAATTGAGAGTTTTTAAGGTACAGAGAAATATGACGGGATTGTCGGATGCTCTTGAGCACTAAAATGTCTCGATACACCAAGGCCAGAATTAGGTAGCGCTGGTGAATTCCCATTTGTCTCCAAGAGATGGGCGAGCGCTTGGACAGGGTATTTTTGCTTAAGGCGTCCACGAGGCAAAAGATGGGCCATCAGAAGGCGAGACAGTCCTTCATGAAACTCATACATAACAGCACACGTGATTTCTGTTTACAGCCTCGCCATGTGAGATTTGTAAGTGTGTAATTTAAGGTAATTTATACAATGGTATTATTTGTGCGAGGAGAACTGGTCTGTGCTGAGAACTAGTATTAAGTAGAATATGGTCTACGGGAACTTAAGAAGACAGGGCGATTACGGCACAGAAATATTTGGTGTTATATGTAATGCGCATTTACTGGTTTTTTTTTTTTTTTTTTCAGAAGTCAATATTAATTTCGTCTGTTATAAAGAGAGATTAAGTATTATGGTCACGATGCGCTGCCACAATAGTGTGATCGTGTGCTCAGTGATAAGTGAGATTAAATTTCACCATAAGGAAGGAACCTCCAGTGAAATTAGGAAGTTCTATGGTGATATACATATATCAGAACACCTTGATGCGTGTGATGTGACAACTTATATACATAGTGCTCAGACATTATTTATGTCAATTTTTCCAACATAGAGAAATTTGAGAGGCGGAAAATATCCGTGGAACACTATTCTATATGAAAAACATTGGACTGGTTGCAAAGTGCAATCCATAGTGACAATAAACTTTGACGCAAAGTGTGTAAAGAAAAATTATGAGTGTATATATATAATTTAGGGTGATTTCATTTATATAATATGTATTTTGGATGGGGATTATTAACGTGTCTGGGATAATCGGATAATGGACCGTCGTCACGGTAAATCATCCGATGATCCGAGGCGAATATGTAAAGTGTTTTTCGAGGGGATTTTTATGCCACTGACATAAGTCAGTAGGAAGCTTTTCTATATTTATTTACGTGGCAAATTGTTCAGCCAAGAGAAGCTTTCATGTTAATTTATTATTATTATTAACTTATATTATTATTATTAAGGTATTTTTTGGAGCATTTTATAAAATTATAAGCATACAGATAGGTTTTCTATGTCATAGAAAACACTATCAAGCAAATTATTACGAACAACATTATCATAGAAAATTATATGATTACGGAATTTTACGGAGTTTTGTCAGTTAGGGTATTATGAGAGAGATGACTCACTGGGAATTCAGATACAGGCTTATTCTTGTCAAGAAGCATGTCGCAAGCCTGGGTTGCAGCGTCAAGAAAAGGCGAAATAGTCTGGAACGGCAATCGACATCATCCGCGCGCCGTGTGTATTGAGCCGGAGGAGGGGAGTATAGCTGGGTGCTCAGCCAATCAGTGAGGACCACGTAAGGTGGAAGTCGGCACCGGAGTGGGGAGCCGACGAGGGCATATATCGTTTGCGCGCCGTGAAGTGGAGGACAATCTTGGTAATACTTGACCAGTATGGTTGCACGTGTGAGTGGGTCCGATGTTCCGTGGAGTGGAGGACTATCTTTGTAAAACTTAACCAGTGTGGTTGTACGAGTGTTTGGCTCCGATGTTCGGACCATAAAGTTATCAAATCTACAAGTATATCATCAACTAACGAAGAAGATGACGACGTCCAGGAGACTGTGGGAGGCTCTCTTCAACATCCAGTACGAGGGAAATGCTTTGGCAATTTCCAGTGGTAAGCGCGAATGACTCAGAACTACGCAATCTCTCGTTTCTCTTTGTTTTATATTCAATATTTCAATAACTTCATAGCTTGGGAATAAGAGTGAAATCAGTAATTTATCAGACTCCGTTTCCACGTAATTTTCTAGCGGTAATATTCAAATCGCAACGCTCCAATATAAATTTTAAACTTATTATTATTATTCATTTTGCAATACTTGTTTTATATAACAAATTCATTTCTTTTAACCATGCAATCTTTGCTTTCAGTACGTAGCATTAGATATAGACCAATTCCTTCTCCTGAAACAATTGTTTGTTGGGTTAATGATCAAATCATACCACGATCTGAGTGAATAGATTCTTGAAGGTGTTCTACCAGAGCTAGACGTTGTTAAATATAAATTTAGACTTCAATATAGCGTTGAGGTCTTGGCGCCCATTAAAACAACATATCTTAGGCAGAGTAAATATTTCAAAGTGCAAGGCAGGCCCAGTAGAAACAGTTACATTCGTCACCCAACAGTAAAGACCAGTCAACCCGTTTCAACTGTAGTTCAAACTAGAGATGGGACTATCGACTACTTTTAACCATCGACTGACTAGTCATTCATTGGAAGAAACTATCGACTAGATAGTCGACTACTTTCAGTCGAATGGTTACCTGAATTCGCATAGCTCCTAAAAGCGTGTTGTTTCATGTATTCGACTGAAAGTAGTCGCTTCTAGGCAGCGTATAAAGCACTGCAAGCCGTTACCGGCTGAGTTGAGTCGTACCAACAGATGAAAATCAAATTTCTCCTTTACCCACCTATTTTTGCAGACGTTAGTTTGGACTACTCGACGCTCGGCAACATGCAATTGGTCAAAGTTATTTATTTATTTTTACTGTGCTTCGAAATGGTGGTTTACGTCGTGTAGAGTGCAGCCATTATTTGCAATGTTGCACATTTCATTTAATGCAAAATGTGTGAGTAAATGTTCCCCGATACCGGTATTGATACAGGGCACATTACCTGTATGTACTGTGGATAAGTGAAGTAATAGACCAATACTTAATTAACCTAAGAGTAAATTAAATCACTATTACTGAGAGGGAGTTCTTAAGTACCGGGAACAATTCCATAGCTAATATTGAAATAATCACACTTCATATTTTAATGCCAAAAAATAGTAAATGTAAAATATGTCCATAGAGTCATAAACAAGTTAGGCTATGTGTTCACTAATTTAATCCTCTCTGAAGTACTAAGAACGTAGAGCTGAAATACGACTTGAACAAGAAAATTACGGCCTACAGTAAATACACACGAAAATAGAATACTTTAGAACAGCAACGAGGGCGAACTTTCTGTGGAGATGTTGGCAACAGTGTAAATACTAAGTTTTTTTAATGCGCGCGCTATCCATGTGCTGAAACAATTGACGACCAGAACGTAAAACTATCCGAGCGCGTTCTACATGTTAAAAGTTAAAACACAATTGGGATATGTCGTTTGCAAACGACTTGTTTATGTTACGGTGAGTAGTCGTTGAATTCATTCGACTGTTTTTTAAAAGCAGTCAAACAAGTCGATGGATTTAACATTTTTCAGTCGACTGCTGCGGTGCTGCCCATCTCCAAACAATTGACGACCAGAATCAATTTGTGCGTACGGTCAAGCTGTCCTCACAGTACCCGCTGCAATAGATGTAGAGATTCACATCACCACTCTATCTTATGATGGATGTCAGTACATAAAATCAGCCATAAGGCAACGGCAGTTTAACCACAGACAACGCTACAACTCTTCCATCCCTGCCCTCATGCCTTTGCCACTAACCCCTTCCCCCATCCCACACAGCACACCTCTGCTCTGACACAGTTGTTAGGCCTGCTACAACAACTCTCAGCCATAACCATGTAAACTACAGCTAAACCAAACCCAGAAACCCCTAATACACTTCATTTGCAGAGCAATAAAATCCATAAAACAACTCCGCAACAAGCTTCACAAAAACCTAAATTATAAACGAAAAGACTACTCCACAAACACCAAAATCAGTAAACCTCCCTCATTTCAGCCACACTACACCTTAAACAGACATAGAAGGCATAGTCATGACCCCTTCATGGAGTAGGCTATTGTCTAAACACGATCATGTCTCCTTCAACTTTACTGAAGACTTCATTAAATTCTATTAAAAAAATCATAAACTCATTCCACAAATCTTAAAATCAGTATACATCCCTCATTTCAGTTACTCTATTCATTAAACAAACATAGAAGGCGTAGCCATGACCCCTTCATGGAGTAGGCTATTGTCTAAATCTGACCACGCATACTACAACCTTAATCTAATTCAAAATTACGTCTAAATGACCCATCTGACTGGGAGGCAAAGGTATTTACCGGCTTGCCTGGGATGATGTGCCACAAAACCGGTATCTGGAGTTAAAACACAACCTAAATATTGAATGACAATATTGAATTGTCCAATAACTTGGACAATTGGATTTAGGCTATTTCATTGAAAGAATCAACGAACTGTATAAAACTATAGTCACCTACAGGTATACTTAAATTATTAATTAAAGCTCTACAATAAACATACAGCACAATGAATTGTAGCATGAAGTTATCCTGAAGAAGTCGTTTGATTAGAACGACTACTTAAATTCGAATGATTCCATTCGCTTGGAATTAGTAGTTTGCCAACGACTTGTTTCATTCGAATGATTTCCAACGATTGCTTTGGGATCAGTCGTTTACAACGACTACTTTTATTCGAATGATTCCATTCGCTTGGAAGTAGTCGTTTGCCAACGACTTGTTTCATTCGAATGATTTCCAACTACTTTTATTCGAATGAATCCATTCGCTTGGAAGTAGTCGTTTGCCATCGACTTGTTTCATTCGAATGATTTCCAACGATAGCTTTGGGATCAGTCGTTTGCAAACGACTTGTTTATGATACGGTGAGTAGTCGAATTCATTCGACTGTTTTTTTAAAGTAGTCGAATAAGTCGATTGTTTAAACTATCGACTAATTCGACTGTTTTCAGTCGACTGCTGCCCATCTCTAGTTCAAACCCAGCCAATTACTGAATTTTACACAAAATATATCAAGAAAGAATTGGCCAATCTCAAAGCCACAAGTAATTTTGGATCAGAATACACTAAACCCTTCACCATCCAGGACATTGACACAGCGCTGAAAGATGTAAAAAGCGGTAAGGCACCGGGATTTGATGGAATACATCCCGAATTCTTGATACACAGTGGAAAGCATGCTCGTCTTTGGCTATCCAAGCTAGCCACTAACATTGTTCAGACTGGTAAGCTACCTCGTTTGTTTAAATTGACGAAGATCGTTGCCATACTGAAGCCTGGAAAACCAAGTGACAGACCAGACAGTTATGGACCTATCTCATTGTTGAGCGTATGCTATAAGTTAATTGAAAGACTAATCTTGAACAGAATCGCCTCAAAAGTGCTTGATGTAATTCCCATAGAACAAGCAGGATTTAGACCACAACGGAGTTGCACGGACCAAGTTCTCTCCTTAACCACCTATATTGAGGCAGGGTTCCAGAATCGCCAAAAAACATCAGTAGCATTTATAGACCTTAAGGCAGCTTATGACACTGTTTGGAGAGAGGGTGTAATTTATCAATTAAAGAAGTGGCCAAATTATTAGACTAAAGCTTGAAAAATAGCATATTTAATTTTCCTGGCTAAGCTTACAAGTGAAAATTAAACATGCATGTGCCTACATACTTTGTATGCATTCCTTTGTTAGAAATTAGCATTTTCACCCTTTTGGGCATACTTTCATGAGTGTTTGGCAATTGTTTTTTATGTCATTGTCATGGTGCCAAATCCGTACTAAAATTTCAATCAGCCCAATTTTTGTTGTATCTGTGATTTTCTCGATTTTCTTCTTGACAATAAGTTATGTAAGGTATCGGTACCGTACGTAAATATTTTTATTTTTTAAATTCAATTCAATTAATTCCAAAGAGCCATAGGCTCGTACAGAGGAATTGTACAGTAATATGTGTGTTTACACACCAGGAAGAAAATTCTGAAGGTAACACAAATTGATGAATAAGGGCATAGGCCTATTAGTAAAGTTGATACTATATCTAAGATTGTTTAGACCAAGGTCTCTTAAAATGATAAGCACAGGATTTTTAAGCTTATTTGATGTATTACGATGCATCGAATTTTTCCCACAATACTTTCGTAGTTTTCCTCTTAAATACTGACAAAGTTGGTGCACTTTTTACTTCATCGGGAAGTTTATTATATGACTGTGATGCAGAGAACTTGAAACTATTTCTACCGTATTTAGAAGAGTGAATGATATATAAGGCTACGTCCTTCGCATGCCTAGTTCCATAAGAATGATTGTCCGAGTTCAAGATGTAGGGAGAGCTATAGAGTATTGTGTTGTGTTTAATTTTGTATATTAGCATAGCTGCTCGGAGATCTGCACTTATGCTGAGGGGTAGAACTTTACTTCTGATGTACAGATCTTTTACTGGAGTGCAGTAAGGAAGGTTAAATATGTTTCTAATAGCCCTATTCTGAATAGTCATTAAATCATTCAGTGTGGATTTCCTGCAGTGAGCCCAAATAACATTTAAATATTGGAGCTTGCTATGTACAAGTGAATAGTAGATTTGTTTTACAAGGTTTAGGGGAATAAGATACCGAAGTTTCCTTAGGATCCCTACTATAGGTGAGAGTTTCTTAGCAATTCGTTCAACGTGTTCAATCCAGGTCAGGTGTTTGTCGATGATTAGACCTAAATACTTTGACTGATTAACCTCTTTTATTTCAATATTATTTATATATATTTTGTCATGTGTGATTTCTTTCATGCTTTGCTTTGAAATTACCATGTAATTGGTCTTCTGTAGGTTCATTGTTAATTTATTGGCCTGGAACCATTGTGAGAGAGTATTTATATCTTGTTGCACATTTTGTATGATTTCAATTATGTCTTTCCCAGTGTAGAAGATATTTGTATCATCTGCATACAATTTGATATGCCCTCTCAAATTACATTCCACAATATCATTTATATAAATTAAGAATAATGTAGGTCCAAGTATAGATCCTTGTGGAACTTCATGAGTTATATATTTTCCTGAACTTATGCATTTATTCAAAGCTACATGCTGCTTTCTTCCAATAAGGTAGCTTTGGAACCATTTTAGTGCTATACCTCGGACACCAGCATTTTCTAATTTTGATAACAGTATTTTATGATCTACTGTATCAAAGGCTTTTGTGAGATCAATAAATAACCCAACTGCCATATTATTTTTGTCAATAGTTTCTTGTAGCATTGTTATTAGGTCATTAGTTGCTGCCTCAGTACTAGAATTTTCCCTGAATCCATATTGCATATTATGAAAGAATGTATTCTTGTTCAGAAATGAAAGCAATCTTGTTTTTACCACTTCTTCCAGAATTTTTGAAACTACCGATAAAATAGAAACAGGTCTATAATTATTTGGATTTCTTTTGTCACCACCCTTAAATATAGGAACTACTTTGGCCACTTTTAAGTCATCTGGTATCATGCCAGTAACTAAGGACTCATTAATCATTTCAACCAAGATTTTAATAAATGATTGTATATTGTTTTTAATGAAATTTGTCTTGATCCTATCTAATCCACAGCTCTTTTTATTCTTTAAATTTGTGATGATGGACTTGACCTCTGCTTCATCTGTCGGATATAAGTAGAGAGAATTTGACTGATTGTGGTCCTTACTGAGGATTTCCTTCTGTTCAGGAATAGCTTTTGCTAGACTTCCAGCAATGTTTGTGAAGAACAAGTTAAATGATTCACATAGTTCTTGATTGTCTGTGATAATTTTGTTGTCTATTTCAAGTGAAGTGCATGTCTCAACTGTTGGTTTTTTGTTGTGTATGATTTCTTTGATAGTCTCCCAAGTTTTATTAGAATTGTTTCCATATGTTCTGAATTTATCTGAGTAGTAATTTGACTTGAGTCTTCTTTTTAAGTTTGTTACATTATTCCGGCATCTACAGTATTCTTGGTTTATATCATTATTATTTCTGTGAAGGGGATTTTTGAGCTTTGCATGCAGAGTGTCTCGTTGTTTTATAAGTGTAAGGAGTTCAGCTGTGACCCATGGTAAGTTAGTAGTCTGTCTGTTATTGTTAGTATTGTTTGTTATTTTTCTTTGGCTATGCCTGTTCCTTAGATTCAATTGTTTGATGAAAGAGTTATATAGAGAGTTAACAGTACTATCTGCATCATTATGGGAATCTGCATTTATAGATATAATAGTTTCAGGAGTGTGTTGCCTATCCCAAGAGTCCTCGTGTGTTGTTGATTTTGTCGGCTTATGTGACAGAGTGTACGTGCTATAATTGGTCTTGGAAATATCAAGAATTAATATACTGTGATCACTAATATCATTGCTGACATTTGATATTTTATAACTTAATTCTGAATTGTTTAGTGACACGTGGTCTATTAAGGTAGCTGCAGTGTCACAAAGTCGTGTAGCATATTTAGTGTTGCATTGTTTAAAACCATAGCATGCTATTAAATTTAGATATTTCCTTCTTAATTGATCATCAGCTAGGATATCAATGTTGGTATCTCCGAGGAAGATGCATAATTTATTGTTTATCTGGCTAAGAAAACTTTCAAATGAATTTAAGAAGGGTATGGCATTGCTTCTATTGGGGTTATATGCTGCAATAATGTCAATGCTTTTGTATGTTGGCCTATTACTTTTAACATCATCTCTGAATACCTCAATCCACATCAAACTATGATTCATTTCACACTTTCTTTTAACGTTCACTTTCCATTTGTGTGATACATAAATACCCAGACCCCCACCAACTTTGTCATCTCTATGAGCAAACACGCTTGTGAAATTGTTGAAGTTATAAAAATCTGCCTCATTACTTTTCACCCAGGTTTCTGTAACTACCAATACATCTATCTGACCTATCATCTGCACGAGAATTTCAATGTCATCAAGCTTATTCCGAATACTTCTGCTATTAATGTACAAACACCTAACCTCTCCACCTAATTCTAATGAGTTTATGCATGCACTTATATTAGAGTCCTGTTGCATGAAATCATCCAAACAGTTGTACTTATGTTCACTGCACTGTACTTCACCTAGGTGTCCACTTGTAGTCAGCGCTTTCTTCTCTCTAAACAATAAAATGTCATCACTCGTTCCAGCAATTAGTTTTCCGAGAGTAAAAACTTGGCAACTCTGTTTAAGAGTTTTCCAAATTTCATTGTTCCTCTTCTATTGAGGTGGAGACCATCATAAGCAAGGTCCCTGTCTTGTAACCAAGAGTTCCCTTCTAAAAACATAATGTTTTTTTCACCACACAACCAATCCAGTGTTGAATTCACTGCATTAATGTATCGTGGGTCTATGTCACGTCTTTGCAATACACCACTAATACACACTTTTGCACTCGGAAAGGCACTTTTCACTTCGTCCACGAGCTTGTCCACGTCATTCATAATGTTAGTTGGTGTTGGAGAACTGTTCAAGCAATTGGTCCCTACATGAATCATTACCACCTCAGGGTCTTCACGAACCTCGTTTGCACATACCTTTCTAGTTAATTGCTCAGTTCTTATTCCTGGATAGCAATAGACTGCCGCATCATCAACTACTGGGCCTACATTTCGCAGAATTGAGTCACCCATGACAAGTACACGGGGACGTCTCCTTTTCTTATTAGTAAGGTTATGGATAGGTTTGTCGTATCTGGATGTCCCGTTTTCAATACCGGTATCTTGTCTTTCTTCTAATTGGGAATCGGAACGGCTGAGGATTTCAAATGGATTCTGGGAGATAAAGTTGTTAGGAATATTCCCAGATTTCACCAAGGTAGGCCTACGTCTTGGAAAGCGTGCATTAGTTTTAGACCTAACCTCTAAATAGTCTGCCTGAGTAGGCCTATCTTCTTCTGCTTGTAGTCTTTCTTTAAGGAAACTTATTTGAGATTGTGCGTTTTTTAAATCAACCACAAGCATTTTGATTATTTCCTCTTTGGAGGCCAATTCTAATTTGAGGAGTTCAGATTCACTCGCCGCTCGCGGCAACTCGTACTTTTTTCCCAGTTGATTTCCTTCACATCTCACAATTTTTTCGCCACTACATGCTTTGTCTTCACAATTAAGACACACCTCTTCAATGGATAAAGAATTGTTATCACATTGAACACTTACATCACTCGATTGGGAACAATTTTCAAGAGATAACCGTTCGTGACTTGCGTTTAACATCGCCATCTTGGCAAACTTGGCTATTTCCAGGCCACGAAAGCACAGAAAGGTTTTTATCACTGAGAAATTAAGCCCTTTTCTTGGCCGCATGACAGGGTGCACCGTCATGCATGAAGACACAAGGATTTTCCCCAAAGCAATCCCTATCTGAGCTAAGAGACGCTTCTCATGGACTTTTATATATTGGTACTGCTTCATGGTACCCTCTACAATATATAATCTTCCGGTTCCATGCACAGACATCATACTCCACACCATAACTTTCGTTGGATATTTTACTGTATGTTGTACGCACTGGTGATGAACCTCTTCTTCTGACCTCCTACGAACGTACTGACTCATTTCTTCACTTACTTAAAATATAGATTCATCACTGAAGCAAACCTATAAACAAGTTTTCATTTTAGTAGTGCAATGTCGGTATTATTTCAAGTACTAAAGGAACAATAATAACAACAATTTTATAAATTTCCAGTGAGCATTGTTAAACCTGTGATAAAAGTAGTTAATTTTTGTAAAACTACTATTTTGTTGTTACATACCTTCTTCCAGTTGTATGTACACCAATCTTCCTGGCCCTTTGCTCATTCAAATCTCTTTTTTGCCATAACTGGAGTGATCTTTGCTTTTCTTATGGGTCGTCCCGATTTCAATCCGCTATTGTACAATGTTCTTCTTACAGTTCTAGCAGATGCATCTATGCCACTACTCTTCAAATTATTTCTTAGTTCATTGCTCGTAGCTGAACGATGGTTTCGTGAAATTGAGGTTAGTTTTTGTACACCTCTAGGGCTTAATTTACCTTTCCTACCACATTATCCTTTTCGTTAAGACTGGTAAACCTCGCTGTTTTCATCCATTTTCTTAATTCTACTCACTGATTTTTGTGCAATATTGAGTTTTGTTGCTATCTCCTGATGTGTGAAGTGTCCTTCAGTAAGGAATGATCCTGTTATCCCAATTTTCCTTGGGGACGTATCACTTTTTCTCCCCATAAACATAACATTCCCTTGATAGGTCGATGTGATGCACTGCCTTCTAACCACGACGCAAATATAGGTTTAAATATGTCGGCATAAAGCACCAGAGCTTTGCTAATGGAATTAAGTGACAGATAGTAACGAAGCAATCACTAAATTCTTGGTAAATTTCAAACGAACAACCACATGTGCATAGAAATAAATAGTTCCTTGAGACAGCAGCCAATCAATTGTGACAGTTTTGCAAAACTATGAAACAGAAAATCCTAAAATCATTATCCAAATGTCCCTAAATCATTGTGACATCTCCAGTGTCAGTTCCCACAGAAAAATAAATAAATGTGTACTCAGCAAAATTGAATAATGGATTTTCAGACCTTTAGTCTAATAATTTGGCCACCTCTGTACTTCAAGTTATCCCTTGTAAGACACTGGCTCGTCTTGTAAGCAACATGCTGAATGATAGAAGCTTCCAGGTCATCATGGGCAGTGAAATTAGCAAACCAAGTAAATTAAATAATGGACTTCCTCAAGGATCAGTGCTTGCCCCACTCTTGTTCAGCCTCTATATATCAGATTTGCCCTCCACAAAATCAAGGAAGTTTGGATATGCTGACGACTGGGCAATTGCTACTAGAGATCCATGTTTCGAAAGTACAGAAGAGACGCTGACAAATGATCTTTCTGCACTGGGAGATTATTTTCGCAAATGGAGACTTCAGCCAAGCACAACTAAGACCGAAGTTGCTTGCTTCCATCTGAACAATAAAATGGCAACAAGGGAACTTACGGTTTACTTCAATGACATCCTCCTTCGCCATAACAGACATCCCAAGTATTTGGGTATAACACTGGATAGAACATTGTCATTCAAAGAACACCTACGAATAACTTCTGCCAAAATGAAGACAAGACACAACATCTTACAGAAATTATGTGGCACCACTTGGGGTGCCAACGCAACTACTCTCCGTTGCTCAGCTCTAGGCTTAGTTTATTCTGTTGCTGAGTATTGCGCTCCTGTGTGGATAAATAGTCCGCATGTAAGATTAATAGATGTACAATTGAATAACACCATGCGCATGATAACAGGAACAATTATGTCAACTCCTACAAAATGGCTTCCTATTCTCAGCCACATCCCACCTCCTCATTTGCGGCGATGCAACATTTTGATAAGAGAATATAGAAAGATCCAGACCAACAAACAACTACCAATCCATGGAGACATTGGTGATCTACATGTGAAACGATTACGTTCAAGACATCCACCTATCTGCACAGCGGAGAATCTTGCAACTAACAAATTCAACCTGATTGAGAGATGGTCTTCTGATTGGAATTCGTTTGCCCCTCCAGAGAGTACAGTAATGCCATGCATAACTGAGCAGGTGCCAGGGTTCACTCAGCCCAGAAAGACCTGGTCAAAATTAAATAGAATCCGGACCAATCACGGTGTATGCGGCGATCTCCTGTACAAGTGGAGGAAAAAGTCTTCGTCATGTTGCGAGTGCGGTGCTGAAAGACAGACTGTTCGGCACCTAGTTCAGGAATGCCCACAAACATCATACGGTGGTGACTTCAGCGACTTCTTCCTAGGGACACCACAGGCACTTCATTACGTTTCGGAACTTGATGTTAAATTGTAAATAATTTTCATGTATGCCATACGATAAATAAAATTGAATTTTACATGAATCGTAGGTGTGCTATAACGTTCTCTTTTCTTTTTTCGTAATTTGTTGGCACCTACGCATTAAACGAATTAAGCTTCAGACAACCTCATTTCTTACCTAAAGCACTACAAAATTCAAAATTACCACAAAACATTGGCAACGTGTTTTGAGTTTTTTTGATGACTGCAACATTAGGCTAATACAATTTAGAACTTTATTTTAATGAGCTACTCATAATTATACAAATAAATATTTTCAAGTATATATATTTTCGTTCATTCATGTAAGGATGTCCATTTCTTTTAATAATTATTTCTGAGGTTTAGTCATAGCAAATTATTGTTCTTTGTAATCAATAATTTATATATTTCACAATTATATCTTAATATTCTGGATGCACTGAAAGAAAATATTCAGAAGTACGGCCTGAAAATCAGTATAGAGAAAAGCAAGACCATGGTGATGACAAGAGGGGAAAGACAAGGAAAGGGCACTGTGAATATTGGAAGTCAGAGTCTGGAAATTGTGGACACGTTCAAATACCTAGGAAGTGAATTGATGCAAACTGGTAGGTTGGACATGGAGATTGGCAGGAGGGTACAGCAGAGCAATGCATTCTATCAAAGTGTAAGAAAACTTGTTTGGGATAAGGAAGTACCAAGGAAAAGCAAGGAGGTTTCATCATAGCAAATTATTGTTCTTTGTAATCAATAATTTATATATTTCACAATTATATCTTAATATTCTGGATGCACTGAACGAAAATATTCAGAAGTACGGCCTGAAAATCAGTATAGAGAAAAGCAAGACCATGGTGATGACAAGAGGGGAAAGACAAGGAAAGGGCACTGTGAATATTGGAAGTCAGAGTCTGGAAATTGTGGACACGTTCAAATACCTAGGAAGTGAATTGATGCAAACTGGTAGGTTGGACATGGAGATTGGCAGGAGGGTACAGCAGAGCAATGCATTCTATCAAAGTGTAAGAAAACTTGTTTGGGATAAGGAAGTACCAAGGAAAAGCAAGGAGGTAATGTATAAAGTGTACTATGTTCCCATATTAACTTATGCAGCTGAGACTTGGACCCTAACAAGCAGGCAAGAGAGTAGAATCCAAGCCAGTGAAATGAAATTCCTTAGAAGTATGATAGGAAAGACAAGGAAAGACAGAGTGAGGAAGGAAGGAAGTTGGGATGGAAAAACTAAATGAGAGAATTGAGAAGAATAAACTAAGGTGGTTTGGACATGTAAAGAGGATGGAGGAAAATAGAATACCAAGACAGATGCTGGAGGCGAAGAGCAAGGGTAAGAGAGCAAGAGGAAGACCTAGAACAAGGTGGATTGATTCAGTGAAGAACAGCGTAAGAAAAAGAAATCTGGACTGGGACAAGATCGTGGAAGAAGAATGGTGGAAGGAAAGAGGAAAGTGGAGAAGTGCCATAAATACCCAGCAGGAGCTGGATAAGGGGAAATGATAATGATGATCTTAATATTCTTAATTGAACTTTTAGCTGAAGATCATTGTCAAGTCAAAACATGTACAACAATTGAATACATGCTCAACTACTGAATAGTTGTTTCTTAATTGTAATGACTGACATAATATTTTTAAGAATTACAGTATTTATTGTACAATCCAGCAAATGATGTTCAACTGCCACTTACAGCATAATTATGAAGTCCTAGTAATTATTCTATGGCACCATTGCAATCAATTCCTGCAACGTTCCTTATCTTGAACCAATGTTTGAAACATTTCCTACTACGGTACCTCACATATCCATAGAGCAAGCATGCTTTGTTGAAGGAGAAGGAACAAGAATAGATCCTCAACATAAGACAAACAATGTAGATATCATGAAAGTTCTGTGTCCCAAGTTTTTACCTGGTCAAGAGACTTCAAAATAACCAATAAACTTGAACAATCTTACTAACCTGACGAATGTAAGGTGCAATGACACCAATTTCTGACTGCTCCACTTTGCCAGATGACAGGAGGACTTCCAAGTAACTCATCACTGTTTGTAGTTCATAATTATTATAATAACTAAGAAAGAAAGAAAGAAAGAAAGAAAAACTGTGAGAAACAGAACATAATGCACACTAGTAATCACTGATCAAGGTGAGGCTATCTTCCCTTTCTTAGAATATGTCAATACCTTACTGTATCTACAGTTTGATTTCAATGTTAAAATTCACTTGAACAAATATCTTAATGTATACCGTATATCAAAAAGTTGTCAAAATATCCTTAGTTGCGACTGTTAGACATTAAGTAGTTGACTGCAAATCCACCCCAACCTCTAGAAATAAGAATAGACAAAGAAAGATTGAATTGAAAATGCATGAACCTGATCTCAAAAAGATTGTGCCCACCTACATCTGTTACATAGAAAAAGGTGATTTTACCATACATACATATGAGACATATCACAAACCTATAGATGTCCAAGTTCAAAAGAAACATCGTCCAAGATGCATGTGCAAAATACAAGAGAGAAAAAGTCTTGCAACAAAATTAACTACAGTTGGTGGCCACTCAAATCGGTCAACGATTTTCCAGGAGTTTTGCAGGAATTTTCCAGGAGTAATTCTCATTTTTCCAGACTTAAAAATAAGCGCGAGTCCCGGGGGGCTTTATCGGTTGCCTACTTCAAGACCAAAATAAAGCAGTTGTGTTTGATTTACTTATACAGATGTTGACAACAATTAGTGGTGATTGCGTTATTGATATGCCAGCCTACACACAAATGATTTAATTGTTATTTTAAAAAAGCCTTTGCGACTCAAATATCCGTAAAGAAAAAAAAAGAAAAGAATGCCGCCTGCAATTTTATTGCGGTGAAGTTGTCTATACTCAATACGTTTTACAAAAATACTAACGCGTGTTCTCCCACACAGAAACAGGTAGCCTGAGGAAATTTCTTTCGTTAACGATAGAGTGCTCACCCAAAAACGCAGCAGGAGAATGATTGAAGATAAAAAACACGGCACGTAAACTTTCCGGTTAAAAATAAGCAAATTGTATGTAAAATTATTTTAATTAAAAAAACTTCAGCACACAAGACGTTTACATATAAAATTAAATAAACAGTATCGAATGTAATATATATATATATATATATGTATGTATATATAAATGAAGCCTCCGTGGCTTAGGCGGCAGCACGCCGGCCTCTTATCGCTGGGTCCGTGGTTCAAATCCCGGTCACTCCATGTGAGGTCTGTGCTGGACAAAACTGAGGCAGAGAAAATTTGGCGGTTGCTCACGCTAAGCGGAGCTTGACCTTCACTTGATGTCGCAGGGCTGTTATCGTCTGACTTCGGGTCATATGCAACAACACGCCAAATTTTCTCTGTTGTTATCCATACCGTGTGACAGAAGATTATTTTAATCCGTCAAAGACAGGTTGCCAAATGCCAAAAATTTTTATAACAAAAATTTGTTAAAAGATGTAGCCGTTGCCGTCCAACCCATCTTCAGCCACACCAACAAAAATGTTAAAACAGTATAAGATATGCAGCAAGTTTCTACAGTACGCCAGTCATAGACGTCAAAATATGAGCCCGGCGTTTCACAGTGTCAAATGACATTTTATATAGATATAGAACAAGTGCAAAAATAACATGTACCTGAAGCCCGTAAACTATGCACGCCATTTTTAGATTTTTAGACTCTCAGATATTGTCACAGTGTTTTTAACTTTTCATTATATATGTGTATTTGTGTTATCGATGTTTTTTGTGCTCTGATGAACTCCATATTATAAGTTTGTGGGCTGAAGAAGGGTCTAGAAGAAATAGGACTCGAAACATGTACCCATGAAATGTTTAACAAATTATAGTATTGACTAGGCGGAAAATTGTAAGTTTTATTCTTCATTACAAGTCCCAGTCCCAATTCTACAATATACATGTTGATATATCCCCTTAATACGTTCTCTATTCCCGCTTATGACGATCAAATTTCCGTTGAACTATTTGTAAGCGAACCGGATTTTATTCTTATTTCATTATAAAATTCGGCTTCTGGAAAACACGATGCGATATTGCCTCATTCTCTGATAGTTATTGACAGTGTAGATGATTTCATTGTGTTTGACAGCGTAGAAGTGGCTATAGCTATGATGCAACACAGGTGACGTGTCTCTCTCCCGCTGCCCTTTCTCTACTTTCTCAAGTCCCTATCCTACTAAATTCATGTTGAGATATCCCCTTAATACGTTCTCTATTCCCACTTACAACGATCAAATTTCCGTTGAACTATTTGTTAGTGAACCGTATTTTATTCTTATTTCATTATAAAATTCAGCTTCTGGAAAACACGACACGATATTGCCTCATATTCTCTGATAGTTATTGACAGTGTAGATGATTTCATTGTGTTTGACGGCGTAGAAGCGGCTATAGCTATAACGCAACACAGGTGACGTGTCTCTCTCCCGCTGCCCTTCACCCCCTTCCCTTTGTTTATTTCTCACGTAGGCGCATTATTGTCTTCGTATTCCGTACTATTGTCTTCTAGTTCTTAGTGTTCAAGTCCAGTTATGACCTATTTTATTGCGTGTTTCATAATGGATAAGAAGAAAGTACGGCAGATAACTAATAATGAGAAGATGAAATACATTCGAGACGTGGAATGCAATCCTCACATGAAGCGTGTGGATATAGCGCGAAAGTGGAACATTCCTCCGTCTACACTGAACACAATTCTCGGCAAAAGGAAGGAAATCGAACGTGCATTTGAAGAAGGGATGAGGGGCAAAAGGAAACTTGTGCGAGAGGGACAGTTTCCTCAACTAAAAAGTGCTTTATTGAAGTGGTTCAAGCAAGCCCGTGCTTCAAACATATGTGTGCGCGGTCGCCGGCAACAGAGCCGTCACTGGCGGAGCGCGAGAGCGAGAATGTCCTTGCTAAGCAAAAATAAAGACCCTGTATTATACTGTAGTGTAGAGGTACAGTAATTCATTTTTATGTTATTTATTCCGTGTAAGTTACTGATAACCTATGTTTATGTCGTGACTGTAGTAGTGCATACAATCACTTACTAAGGTCGGCGATTTGACGTCAATATATACGCCGCATTCTTTCTTATACATTGTAAATGCAGTATGGCGTTTTTCGGTAGTACGTTTTCCCGCATGTGACGTCCAAATTTTCCAGTCCCTTGAAAAACGTACGAACGAGATTCCACTGTATATACACTCACAGGCATAAAAAGCGAAACACTAGGAATTTCAGACAAAACTCAATGTTGGACTGCTTCAAACCGTTTATTAATCAAATATTATGACATTAAAACAACATGGCAATGACTCCTAAGTTAATTACCCTAAATAGCACAATAATTTATACAAATTAATCATCATAACAATCACAACAGTGCATAAACACGAATTTGGAAATGTCGAAACCTGGGATCCATCGTACTGTCCTCAGACCCGTTACACTGTATGATTACGAATGATTACTTGACGACTTAGTCCGTTTGTCCACTTGTTTGTAAAACATTTCCATTGGCTCAATAACAGGTATTACCACCTCTAGCTACAGTTACAACTGTGATTCGATCAGGCATGCTCAGGATGCAATCTCGAATGTTCGCTTGTGGTATGAGCTCCAATCCTTCCTAGAGCGAAGCTCGAAGTCAGGAGAATGACTCCTAGCACGTCTCCCAAGCATATCCCAGACATGCTCTAACGGGTTTAGGTCGGGACTACAAGTAGGCCACACCATGCGCTCAATTCCGACTTCATTCAGACACTCACGTACACAGACGGCAGCGTGTGGGCGAGCGTTGTCATGCATCAGGATAAAGTTCGCTCCAATGACAGGTGAAAAAGACACGACGTGATGTACTTAAATCTCCTTGATGTACCGGTGGGCTGTCAGGCTCCCATTGTCAACGAACACAAGTTCCGTGCGCATATCCGTGGTAATCCCGGTCCAGACCATCACAGAGCCTCCATTGAACGGTGTCCTTGCAGAGAAGGTACAGGGTGAATAACTTCCCCAGGCCTTCTCCATACTCTCTCCCTCCCATCCGGTGCCCTCAAACAGAATCGGGATGCATCCGTAAACAGCACTGAGCTCCTCTTCTCCACAGTCCAGTTTCGATGAACTTTGGCGAATTGCATCCGAGCGGCGTGGGGCTCATGTCTAAGGGGAAGGTCCTGTGGGTGGGCCTCTTGGACTGTAAATCCACTTCTTATGACCTCCTCCTTACTGTCCTTTCACTCATGTTCGTGCCCCGTACTTGCTGAAGCGATTTCAGGCCTCCACAGGTGTTTTGTGTCGATCACCAAGAACTTGCATTGCGAGACAGTGATCATCGCGCTCGGTAGTGCTTTTCCTAAGACAAGAACCGGGCCTCCTGGAGTAGATATTGTCCTCTCGGTACCTTTTAACAGTCCTGTACACGTTATAACAAGATGTACTTACAACGGTTGCCACATAGCGCATACTGCGCCTATCCTCCACTAATGCCACTGCCCTTGCTGTGTTTTCAGGAGTAGGATCCATTATGATCTGACTTAGGAGCGAGAATAACTATTGTAGACTAGCCATAATGTCCACAAACATATGCGGCACGAGAATTCACAGCAATAAACCTTTAGGCAGCCGCCTGTGGTTATTCTTGTCCGAAGGCGGGAAACAGTAATATTGGTGCTGTAATTGTCACGATCAACAATGTATATCAATTATTGCTCTGAAGCTTCTCAAATGGGCTAATTAACTCATGATACATTGCCATATCGCTGCAATGTCACAATATTCAATTTGTACCAGGTTTCAAGCGGTCCAATATTGAGTTTTGTCTGAAATTCGTAGTGTTTCGCTTTTTATGCCGGTGAGTGTATATTTTTGGTACGCATATATACAATATATATGAACTACTGTCGACCAAAATATTATGTGCACTCAGTTTGAAGGTTGTTTGTAAAGTAACCAATAGACCTATATAAAATCCAATAACATCAATTTTGTCGTTCTATTTTACGTTAGTTCATGTAGGTTTGAAATATTTAATTTATATTTTTATTTTATCGCAGTTGGAACACAATAAGTGCCCGTTTTTAAGCGTGTTTCAACCATGCGTCACATTTAAGAATTATTATCTCACAAACCCGTCTTCAGATTGAATCCAAATTTTAACACAATATACATTGGAATTTCATATAACTGGTTTATTAATTTACAAATTGTGAGTGTCCAAGAAACAAAGTTGTTATTTTTGTAAGGTAACATTTTCTCGGCTTGGGGTCGTTGGAAAATGTAGTTCTTAGTCCGTTGTAATCCTTATACATTAAAAAGTTATGCTGTATGACTAAGAAATATGTAAATTAATTCAATTATTTTTATCGGTTTGTATTTGTACGGGGAAATAAGACATGGTTCACCAGCTAGTTGCTCCGGGGTAAGCTGTACAGTGTTGCCAAGATGGAACCCATCACCCGTCATGGCGCACCTCGCTCGGAAGTGATGGGCAGAGTTCAGATCTACTAGCGCTCAGGGTCGTTTTACGCGACATGGTTTCCGTAACGAACAGCTAGAGATCAGTCTTCTTGCTTTATAGGCCGAGTCCAAGTCTTCTTGCGCCCAGGGTCGATTTATCTGGCATGGTCCGGTAATCGAAAAGCGAATGTGCTAGCCACGCGTATTGGTAGGTGTGTCTGTACCAACTGACGAGCCCAACGGCACACTGGGGCGAAACGCTGGCATTGTTTGAGCTAACCGGACAATTTTATCATTTATTGATAATTCATCCGCTCAAATGGAAACTACATCATATTCCCTACGGGAATATTCAAAACCTTATTTGGATTGCCAAGGTAAGGCTTCTGTTTTTATGAAAGGAAGTTTGACTCCCGTAGCACATTGGCATGCTCGTGACGTCAATACTGCTTGTATTTTGTGTCTTGCATGGCCTTCTCAGTATGTGCTAGCCACGCGTATTGGTAGGTGTGTCTGTACCAACTGACGAGCCCAACGGCACACTGGGGCGAAACGCTGGCATTGTTTGAGCTAACCGGACAATTTTATCATTTATTGATAACTCTCTCTTACCCATCTGACCGTCAAGAAAGACACTTGCTCGGGTGCTCGGATCACCCGGGGTTGAGAAATACAGGTATCGGCCACCTAATGGGATGGCTTAGTCGTAGTGTAACGTGTTTTTCGAGGGTTTTTTATGCAACTGGCATAAGTCAGTAGGAAGCCATTCTATATTTATTTACGCGGCAAATTGTTCAGCCAAGAGAATTTTTCATGTTAATTTTTTATTATTATTATTAATTTATTATAATTATTATTAACTCTTATACGCTCAGCGAGCCGATCTATCGGCTTGAGTGGCTTGGCTTAAAACACTCACGGCGCCGATCTATCGGCTCTGTGTTGGAATGGCTGTATTAGTGACTAATTGTACTCCCAGATGGCAGGCGAAGATCGGCATAGTAGCATTTGAGTTTGGTTTACACTTTTCTCGACAGATAGAGACACTACATTGCCGCATTGGTATGAAACAAATGAAATTATAAAGCCGCGTATGAATGTTTACCGCATGGCGTGTTGACCTGTTCTGTGTGCCAGTCAAGTCATATTTTGCGCTTTTAATTACGTGTTTGGCATTGTTATTTTGTTTCCATTTGAATACTAGTTTATTATTTGTTATATTTTGTTTATATTTAGCGTTTATCTGTGTTATCAAGTGAAGTGTAGCGTTTAATATTTCGTGTTATTAAGTTTTCGTAACGAGTGTAGGCCAAATTTTTTCAATGGCCGGGCCGAGTTCTAGGCTAAATGATTGTGAAGTATTGGATCATTTAGAGGCTATAGACGATGACAGTGACTTTATTGCCGAGAGTGATTCTGATTTTATAGAAAGTGAAGATAGTGCCCCAGAAATATCCCGAATAGCTGCTCACAGATTATCTGACAGTGATGATGATGATGATGATATTATGAATGATGGGGACTACACAGAGGTTCTGTCGCCTGAAAATCCTCTCCCTCTCCCATTTCAATATCATGAATTATCTGGTCCTAAACACATGCCACCTCCTGATTCTCTTCCAACAGCTTATTTCCTTTTGTTTTTCACAGATTTTCTTCTTTCTCTTATGGTGACAGAATCTAATCGGTACGTCCAGCAGTTCATCACCAGTAAGGGAGATAATGTTCCCACCCCTCTACAGAATTGGGTCAGGATCACAATGTCTGAAATGAAAGGATTTATTGCATGCCTTCTAAATATGGGTATCAATAGAAAACCAACCATTGCCTCTTACTGGTCCACCATGCCTTCTCAGTTCAGCCCATGGTTCCCTAGAATGTTTTCTAAACATAGGTTCTCTCACTTGCTGCGATTCTTTCATCTTGTCAACAATGAGGGTATGCCAGGGCCTGGAGAAACAGGATATGATCCCTGAGCAAAATATCAACCTCTAGTGGATCATGCCAACAGGGTATTTAGGCACCACTATACACCACATCAGCAGATTAGCATTGATGAATCTCTTGTGGGGACTAAAAATAAAACTAGCCTTCTCCAATACCTGCCGAACAAACACCACCATCGCTGGGGTATCAAATTTTGGATGCTGTGTGATTCAGTTTCCAATTACTGCCTGGGTTTTTTTACCTACAGAGGTGCCAGATCTCAAGAAGACAGAGACAATATCATAAAGCATGGTTTGGGATACATCGTTGTGAAGAAGCTTTTAGTCATGGGTGGCTACCTCAACAAGGGTTATCATGTCTTTGTTGACAATTACTTTATGTCTGTACCACTTGTACGCCATCTCTACAAGCTAGGTTCATACATAACAGGAACTGTTAGGAGGAATAGGAAATATTTGCCTCAGAATTTTAAAAATAAATTTACTGTTGGACAGAAACAATATTTTAGGTCAGGTCCAATGTTAGCATGTGCACTCCGAGAGAAAAAGTCCCAGAAAAACCCAGTCATGCTTCTATCTAGCCATGAAATAGCACAAGAACAGGAAATTCCAGCAACCCACAACAGTGCCAACAGCAAAACTAAACCAGCAATAATAACATCTTATAATAAATATATGGGTGGGATTGACACATCTGACATGATGTTGTATAGCTACCTTGATGAGAGGCGAACTGTACGTTACTGGAAGAAGGTGGCTTTCAATATCATTGCTAGAATGGTACTAAACAGTTACATTCTTTATAAGGAAAATAATAAGGGAGCAGGGAAAATAAAATCTAGACTGAACTATACAGTGTCAATAATTGAGAGCCTAGGGCAGGAATGGATTTCTACAAAATTAAGTGCGATTAATGATCAAAGAGGACCAGTGGGGGTGAGAAAGCTTCCTGAGAAGAAAGAATCGAACTGCGTTGTATGCAGCACCAAAGAAAAGAGGAGGAGGTCCAGAACAGTATGCACTAGGTGTAACAAGGGTTTGCATGGAGAGTGCTTCCCTAAGCACAAATGCTGACCCAGGAAGGTACGTGTACAGTTCTTTACATTAGGTGCTATATTTCATGGCTGGATAAGAGTACAAAAAATAAAATTATATCATGTTATACAGAATTAATTGCTCTTGTTTTCAGTATGACTGGTCAAGAAGATCACTAAAGAACAGATTACTTCCATAGTATTTGAAAACATATTTTTATTTTTTGTAATTTATTTTCCAAGTTTCAATATTTTTTTTGTGGTAAAATATGTCTTAAACAATTTTGGGATATATTTTTCCTAAAACTACATTGAATAATGTGCTAGTGTGATTTTTTTCAAATTTGTATCTGTAGATCTCTTGATGCAGTGATTTTTTACATTTCAACATGCATAATCATGAAAAATGGCCTGAGTGTTTTGGACATGACTAGTGAATATAGCCTGAGAGCAAAAGGGTTAAGGTATTTTCGGAGCATTTTATAAAAATTATTAGCATTCAGATAGGTTTTCTATGTCTTAGAAAACGCTATCAAGCAAATTATTACGAACGACAATATCATAGAAAATTATGTGATTGCGGAATTTTACGGAGTTTTCGTCAGTTAGGGTATATCGAGAGACGTGACTCACTGGGAATTCAAGTACACGCTTAATCTTGTCGGAAAGCATGACGCAATCCTGGGTCGCAGCGTCCAGGAAAGGCGAATAGTTGGAACGGAAATCGACTTAATCATCGCCGCGCTGTGTGTAATGACCCGGAGGAGGGGAAGATCGCGTGGTGGGTCAGCCAATCAGTGAGGACCACGCAAGCTACAAGTCGGATGAAGAGTGGGGAAACGGCGGGTGCATATATCGTTCGACACGCCGTGGAAAGAGGACAATCTGTGAAATACTTGACGAGTATGGGTGCGCGTGCGAGTGGCTCCGATGTTCGGTGGAGTTAGCGACTATCTGTATAGAATTTAAAGAGTACGGTTGTACGCGGGAATCGCTCCGATGTTCCGTGGATTGGAGGACTAACTTTTGTAAAACTTAACCAGTGCGGTTGTACGAGTGTTTGGGTCCGAGGTACGGACCATAGAATTATCTAATCTACCAGAATCTCATCAAATATCGACGAAGATGTCGACGTCCAGGAGACTGTGGGAAGCTCACAGCATCATCCAGTACGAGGGAAATGTTTCGGCAATTTCCAGTGGTAAGCGCGAATGACGCAGAAATACGCAATCTCTCATTTCTCTTGGTTTTATATGTCATATTTCAGTAACTTCATAGCTTGGGAATAAGAGTAAAATCTATAATTTATCAGACTCCGTTTTCACGTAATTTTCTATCGGTAATATTAAAATCACAACGCTCCTATTTAAATTTTAAACTTATTATTATTATTAATTTTGCTATTCTTGTTTTATATAATAAATTCATTTCTTTTACAATGCAATCTTTGCTTTCAGTAGGTAGCATTAGATATAGACCAATTCCTTCTCCTGATACAATTGTTTGTTGGGTTAATGATCAAATCATACCACGATCTGAGTGAATAGAGTCTTGAAGGTGTTCTGCCAGAGCTAGACGTTGTTAAATACAAATTTAGATTTCAACATTGCATTGAGGTCTTGGCGCCCATTAAAACAACATAGCTTAGGCAAAGGTAAACAGTTACATATATCTCCCAACAGTTAGGGGCAGTCAAACCGTTACAATTGGCGCCCAACGTGGGGATGAAAACCTAATAACATTTGTGGAAGGAGAAGGGTATATATTTCTGTGCCTGTATTTTGGGGGTTATTTGTCTTTATCAGTGTATATCATTATGGGGGATGAGAAAGAAAGACAGATGAGGTTACGTAGTGGTCATCAACTGGAGAGTGATGATACGAGCAGTATGTCGAGTGATGGTAGTACCGGGGTAGCGGAGGTAAATCCCGATACTGAAACAGGGAGTGTAGGCGGCCAACCAGAATTAAAAACTTTACTTCTCGAGTTTATGTATCAGAACAAAGTTAGTAGTGATGCCTTAAACGCAAAGTTAGAACAGAATAATGCAAGATTAGAACAAAACAGTAGGGAAAATAAAGAAAGTACAGACGCTTTAAATGCTAAACTGGAACAAAACAACGCTAAATTAGAACAAAACAGTTGGGAAAATAGAGAGAGTAATGAAACTTTAAACGCCAGATTAGAACAAAACAGTAAGGAAAATAGAGAGAGTACTGAAACTTTAAATGCTAAATTAGAACAAAACAGTAGGGAAATGAGTGACAAATTCGAACTGATTAGAGGTGAGATCAGGGGGGTGATGGAAGAAAAGGCTAAAGAGATTATTGCAGATGTAGACAGAAAATTAGGAAAAGTACAGGAGGAGTTGGAAATTAGAATCAGTACACAGGCTGAAAATTTAAAAGAACTAGTGCAACTGGAAACACAGCAGGTCAAAAAGCAATTGGGGGGAGAAATTGACAAAATTCAGGTAGCTACTAAAGAGGTTAAGGAACAGCTGGGGGGTAGAATTGAGAAAGTCCACTCACAAATAGTTGCAGAAGTAAATGATTTAAGAGAGAGTAATAGAGAGAGCATTAGCAAGATTGAGGAGAAACAAGCAAAACTATATGATAAAGTAGAAGAATCAGAAGGAAACATTAAATTAACAGTAAACAGTATTGAGAGGAAGGCTGAGGAGAAAATCGCAGAATTAGAGTTAAAATTAAAAGCTAGGATCAGGCAAGAAAATAGTCAGAATAGGCCAGTTTTTGTGAATAGCACACACAGGGAGGTAGAACTGGGTAAGTTCAGCAATCGACAGGGGTGCCCAATGGAGTTCATGAACACTATAGAAAATAAATTCGGGGAGAGGTTGGAAAATGGTAGTATTGAGTGGTGCCAGGTAGTTGAAATTTTAGAACAAGTGTTTGTGGGGGAAACGAGGAATTGGTTTGCTGTCTACAGAGACAAGTTTACTGATATTAATGACTTTAAAATGAAATTCTGTGAAAAGTTCTGGAATGAGGTTATTCAGTCGCAGCATCGTGAGGGAGTAGTGTGTGGTAAATATAACCCTAAAGGAAGCTCCACCATGACCGAATACTTTTTAGGGCAGGTATTAGTGTGTAAATATCTAGATGGGTTGAAGGAGGAAAGTGATGTGGTGAGGTTGCTACTTAGGCACTATCCCTATAGGATCAAGGAGGCTGCTTGTATCCAGAATGTAAAGACAATATCACAAGTAGAAAATTTGTTAAGCACATTTGATGCACTAGGGAGAGGGGGGTTATGAGGACAATTTCAATCGGAACCAGGGTAATAATAATAATAGACCTAATGAAGCCAGACATCAAGAAGTTCAAGGGAACGGTGGCGAAGGGGACAACGCTCAAAATAGAAATAATAATAATCAGCTAAATCAGAACAGAGGAAATGGCTATGGTAATCGGTATCAAGGAAGGAACAATGATTTCAGGGGAATCAAGGGAGGAACAATGATTACAGGGGAAATCAAGGGAGAAACAATGATTTCAGGGGAAATCAAGGGAGAAATTATAATGACAATAATTACAACCAGAATAGGGGTCAAGGAAGAGGACAGCCTAGTGGTAGTAATATACAGCCAAACAATGACAACACAGCCCAGAACAACCAGACCAGTTTAGTAGTTAGTAGTAGTACGGCCAGCTGTAGCGGTTCTTTAAACGCGAACCAGGCTGCGAAGTAAGGTCAGAATCTCAGTCTGTAGCATGCCCTGTCCATACAATTATACAGGAACCCTATGACCTAAATGTAAGAAATGAATTATTACATGAACTAAAGGATGAAGGTATTATTCAGGAAGTGGTTAGTAAGAGCCCCATAGTTAAATTTAACGTGTTCGAGGCGTACACAGATGTTTTAATTGATAGTGGTTGTATGAAGAGTTGCATAAGTAGTGCATTTTATGATAAAATGAAAGGAATTGGAGTAAATTTTGAGGAGATGCCAATTAAAAGCACTTTTGTTATCACAGCTGTTGGGAAGAGGTCTAAAGTAATTTCTAAGCAAGTTTTAGTAGACATTAAAATTAATAATCATGTAGAGAAGCAGATTTGCCTTGTAATTCCAAATTTAGTATTCAGTGTTATCTTGGGTTCAGAGTGGCTAAGTAGAGTGTCTGGTAACTTATGTTATGATGTAGGGAGTTTGAAATTTAAATGGGGAGATTCTGAAGTAGAAGTAGCGTTCAATGACCATATTCAGAGGAGTAGTATTGTAGGTGTGATTTGTACTTTAAATGAGATATTGCCAGCCGTAGAGCGGGGTTCTCCATGTTTTGTGGGCAGTGTGATTACGAACGGAAGTCTAGAGGACTCGTTACGTGATGCTGCATTTCAGGGTAATATAGAGGTGGAACAATGTGTTCGGCTCTATGAGGTGTTATTGTGTAATAGGAGAGTTTTTGAGGATCGCATTGGTATGGCCAATTGCTATACACATTCATTGAACGTTATTGATAGGTCAGTATTCACAGGACATATATATCCCGTACCTTTCGCTTATCAGAGTGCAGTTGAGGCACAAATTAACCAGATGCTTGAAGATGGGATTATTGAGCACTCTAACAGTCCATATGTTAATTCTTTGATCACGGTACCCAAGACCGACGGCACAGTTCGTATTTGTTTAGACGCTCGTTTGGTTAACAGTAGAATTAGTTCAGATCAGCTGAAATCTATGTCAATAGAGGAATTAATGCAAACATTTGAGGGGAAGAAGTATTTCACTTGTGTAGATTTGAGTTCCAGTTTTTGGCAAGTGCCACTTATGTACGAAGATAGACCATTTACAGCTTTTAGTCATAAATATAACCTTTATCAATTTTGTAGAACACCTTATGGGTTAAAGAGTAGTTCAGCAGCTTTAATTAGGGCTTTAAACATCGCATTAGGGGATGACACAGGAGAGTTTGTAACCATTTACATAGATGATATGGTAATTAGTTCACGCTGTTTTGAGGAGCATCTACGTCATTTAGATATAGTTTTTCAGAAGTTAGATCAGGCAGGGTTCACTTTGAAGCTGTCTAAGTCGTCATTCTGTCAGTCAGAAGTGACATTTTTAGGTCATAGAGTGTCGAGTAGAGGTGTAACACCAGAAGAAAGTAGGGTTAATAAGATACTTAACGCAGAGGTGCCACAGAATGTTAAACAGTTAAAAACTTACCTGGGAATTTGCAACTTTTTCAGGAGGTTCGTTCTTAAATACTCTGGGTTGGTAGAACCATTCAGGGAATTGCTTAAAAGTGGGACTCGGTGGAGATGGGAGTCCAAGCATGATCAGGCTTTTAGAGCGCTGAAGGAAGGTTTTGAGAAAGCTGTAGTGCTGAAATATCCGTTAAAAGATAAGGAATATGTGGTTATGACAGATGCTTCACATATAGGCATTGCTGGAGTATTATGTCAGAGAGATGATGAGGGTAATCTGTGCATTGTATCTTTAGCCTCGCGAGGACTGACAGCAGCAGAGAAAAGATACACGATTACTGAGTTAGAGCTTTTAGGTATTGTTTTCAGTTTAGGGAAATTTAGAATGTATTTAGTAGGGGGGAAATTTGAGATCCACACAGATCACCATGCATTACTGTATATGAGGACTTGTAAACTGAGTTCTAACAGAGTTAGTAGGTGGATTCTTGCTCTGCAGGAATACGAATTCACAGTAAAATATATTAAAGGTAAAGATAACATTCTTGCAGACATGCTATCGAGGGACACTAATTTATGTAGGGATTATCCTGTGGTTAAAGCAGAGGACGGTATTTTAATATGTGCATGTGTGGACAGTAGCAACAGGGCATCGTTACAGACACTGAGAAATATGCTAGTGGAGCAACGTGATGACGTTAAGTTAAAGGAGCCACTGGCTAGGTTGGAAATAGGTGAAGAAGAGTATGTGAAAGTAGGACGGTTCACGTACAAGATGCAGGATGGGCTTCTTGCAAGGAAATGTAGGAATAATCGGTGGGCAATATGTGTTCCTGCCACTTTTTGGAGGAGCTAATTTGGTTCATTCATAGGGAATTAGGACACTTTGGTGCTGCCAAGGTCTTCTATGAAATTGGTCGTGACTTCATTTGGAGTAAAATGGGAAGGGACGTTAGGAGGATTTTAGCTAAGTGTGACACCTGTCAAAGGAGTAAATATCCAGTTAAATATTTAGTGGGGGAGAGATCTGCAGTTCTCACCAGTAGTCCCAGCGAACTACTGTGTGTGGATTTATTTGGCCCGATCGTTAAAGGACAGTACGGCTACGAGTACATTTTTATAGTTATTGACGCTTTTAGTAAGTATGTCAAGCTATATCCGCTAAGGAAAGCCACGGGACTAGCGTGTAGCTGTCTGATCATTAATAAGTATGTACCTGAGTTTGGCATTCCTCTCAGGATACTATCTGACAGTGGACCACAGTTTACTGCAAAGAAATGGAGAACCAGTATGCAGGAAGCTGGTATAACACACGTTCATTCCTCTGTAAGGTACCCTCAGGGTAATTCTGCAGAGCGTCCATTAAGGGAAGTGGCTCGTCTTTTTCGGACTCTAGTGCATGACAAGCATGCGGCCTGGGTTGGACATCTTCCCAAGGTCGAGACTTGGCTGAATTCTGTCCAGCATGAGAGCACGAAATTGACGCCATACGAAGTTCACTTCGGAAAAAGACCACAAAATGAACTAGCGAGGGTGTTGGGATTAAATGAGGGTAAGCAACCGGGGATGGATTACATTGTCCAGTTGGCGAAACAGAATTTATCTAAGTCAGCACAAAAGAGAATTCGCCAACAAAAAGAAACTAAATTTGACCTATTCGAGCCGGGAGACAGAGTCTTACTTAGAGTGCCGAAACAGTCAAATAAGCTAGAGAAAGTCATGTCCAAGTTCTTTTATCTCTACGAGGGCCCATTTATAGTTTCATAACGTATTGGAAAAACAGCATATGTGCTGGAGGATAGTAAGGGAAACAGATTATACGGGACGTATAATATACATAGTCTACGAAAATATGTGTCATAAAGTAAGTGTGTTTAGCTGGCGAGCCAGCCTATCAAATGAGTAAGTGTGGTATTTGGTGCGTGGGAGGAGATGGTCTTCCAGGCAGGCGTATCAGAAGTCACACAGGGGGGTAGTATGTAAGTAAATGAGAGTTTTTAAGGTACAGGGAAATATGACGGGATTGTCGGATGTTCTTGAGCACTAAAATGTCTCGATACACCAAGGCCAGAATTTGGTAGCGCTGGTGAATTCCCATTTGTCCCCAAGAGATGGGTGAGCGCTTGGACAGGGTATTTTTGCTTAAGGCGTCCACGGGACAAAAGATGGGCCATCAGAATGCGAGACAGTCCTTCATGAAACTCATACATATCAGCACACATGATTTCTGTTTACAGCCTCGCCATGTAAGATTTGTAAGTGTGTAATTTAAGGTAATTTGTACAAAGGTATTATTTGTGTCAGGAGAAATGGTCTGTGTTGAGAACTAGTATTAAGTAGAATATGGTCTACGGGAACTTAACAAGACAGGGCGATTACGGCACAGAAATATTTGGTGTTATATGTAATGCGCATTTACTGTTTTTTTTTTCAGAAGTCAATATTAATTTAATCTACTTTAAAGAGAGATTAAGTATTATGGTCACGAGGCTGTCACAATAGTGTGATCGTGTGCTCAGTGATAAGTGAGATTAAATTTCACCATAAGGAAAGGACCTCCAGTGAAATTAGGAATTCTATGGTGATATAAATATATCAGAACACCTTCAATGCGTGTGATATGACATCATAAATACATAGTGCTCACACATTAATTATGTCTATTTCTCCAACATAGAGAAATTTGAGAGGCGGAAATATCCGTGGAACACTATTCTATATGTAAAACATTGGACTGGTTGCAAAGTGCAATCCATAGTGACAACAAACTTTGACGCAAAGTGCGTAAAGAAAAATTATGAGTGTATATATCTGTAATTTAGGGTGATTTCATTTATGTAATATGTATTTTGGATGGGGTTTGTTAACGTGTCTGGGATAATCGGATAATGGACCGTCGTCACGGTAAATCATCCGATGATCCGAGGCGAATATGTAACGTGTTTTTCGAGGGGTTTTTATGCAACTGGCATAAGTCAGTAGGAAGCCATTCTATATTTATTTATGCGGCAAATTGTTCAGCCAAGAGAATTTTTCATGTTAATTTATTATTATTATTAATTTATTATAATTATTATTAAGGTATTTTCGGAGCATTTTATAAAAATTATTAGCATTCAGATAGGTTTTCTATGTCTTAGAAAACGCTATCAAGCAAATTATTACGAACGACAATATCATAGAAAATTATGTGATTGCGGAATTTTACGGAGTTTTCGTCAGTTAGGGTGTATCGAGAGACGTGACTCACTGGGAATTCAAGTACACGCTTAATCTTGTCGGAAAGCATGACGCAATCCTGGGTCGCAGCGTCCAGGAAAGGCGAATAGTTGGAACGGAAATCGACTTCATCATCGCCGCACTGTGTGTAATGACCCGGAGGAGGGGAAGATCGCGTGGTGGGTCAGCCAATCAGTGAGGACCACGCAAGCTACAAGTCGGATGAAGAGTGGGGAAACGGCGGGTGCATATATCGTTCGACGCGCCGTGGAAAGAGGACAATCTGTGAAATACTTGATGAGTATGGGTGCGCGTGCGAGTGGCTCCGATGTTCGGTGGAGTTAGCGACTATCTGTATAGAATTTAACGAGTACGGTTGTACGCGGGAATCGCTCCGATGTTCCGTGGATTGGAGGACTAACTTTTGTAAAACTTAACCAGTGCGGTTGTACGAGTGTTTGGGTCCGAGGTACGGACCATAGAATTATCTAATCTACCAGAATCTCATCATTTATCAACGAAGATGTCGACGTCCAGGAGACTGTGAGAAGCTCACAGCATCATCCAGTACGAGGGAAATGTTTCGGCAATTTCCAGTGGTAAGCGCGAATGATGCAGAAATACGCAATCTCTCATTTCTCTTGGTTTTATGTCATATTTCAGTAACTTCATAGCTTGGGAATAAGAGTAAAATCTATAATTTATCAGACTCCGTTTTCACGTAATTTTCTATCGGTAATATTAAAATCACAACGCTCCTATTTAAATTTTAAACTTATTATTATTATTAATTTTGCTATTCTTGTTTTATATAATAAATTCATTTCTTTTACAATGCAATCTTTGCTTTCAGTAGGTAGCATTAGATATAGACCAATTCCTTCTCCTGATACAATTGTTTGTTGGGTTAATGATCAAATCATACCACGATCTGAGTGAATAGAGTCTTGAAGGTGTTCTGCCAGAGCTAGACGTTGTTAAATACAAATTTAGATTTCAACATTGCATTGAGGTCTTGGCGCCCATTAAAACAACATAGCTTAGGCAAAGGTAAACAGTTACATATATCTCCCAACAGTTAGGGGCAGTCAAACCGTTACAGTAGCTTAATTGTTTAGTTTAGTATGTGGTTGTAGTTGAGCATATTCTGGGAAGCGTGATATTTAATTCTTCTTGTCTGTCTACTCATGTTGGTCTGTGTTTGTATTTTCCTTCTGTGTAACTGCGTCGTAGAAAATTTACCTCGTGGTAATGGCGCAACAGTTCTAGCTTCGGCCGAATAATGGGTTGATGTCTCCCACTGTTTAATATTTGAATTGTTTATCAAGTTTTCCTTCTTCGGAAGCTAGTTTTCATGGTGGGAAATCTTTCTTGTTTTTGGGCGGGGGTTTTCCTTGTTGCACAAACGTGAGCCGTCTGTTCGGTTTGGTTCCAAATTATTTATCTTTTCCTGTGGCATTACACTTCCTGGAATTTTCGCAATTGCAGCCATGTAGAGTTTTTTAAATTATTTTAGTTTTAAGGGGCCCTGTGTTCGTTTCAGTCATCTTACGTCCATGTGGTGTTTGTAGGTTACGTGACATTTTTTTTCTCCTGGGTTTCCTCCTTTTACGCCCCTCGTGCGTCTCTCCTTTGATTTTATAACACTTATGTAGTTCTGTAAAAGTCGATTTAGTTTAAATCGTAGTATTTCCCAGGGTAGCATTATATTGTGCAACGGTACCTTGAGTACCGTTATCTTCCGCCATTTTTAAGGGAGTCTAGTTCGTGTCGGGGCCCATGGCAGTCGAGTGATACCGTCCGCTCCGTTTTTCTGGAGCCTGTCATTAGAAATGTAGCTCATTTCAGTTTATTTCTGTTCAATTTCTTTTACGTTTATCCTTGGTATTTTCGTGCGTGTTAGTTGCTCCTAATTTTCATTCCGTGTGTAATTTGTCCTTTCATTGTGTAACCTCGCGGTGGCATTTTCAAGTTGTTATTACGTTTGTTCTGGGTTTGTGCGCGCACGTGTTCCCAAGTCCAAACCTTGTGCAAATCTATTTTGCTTAGGATAACCTTCTGTTATGTAACTCGTTTGCTATTTGTAAGATAATTTGCATCCTGTGTACCTGCTGTTTCCATTATCTGGATGGTCCAAAAACATGTTAAGTGGTGTGCCGTACCACGTGACGTCACAACCTTTTTTTTTTTTACCATCCTCTCAAGTATAATTAATTCTCATGAAATAACTCTGTTCTCAAAAGTGTAGTTCCTATTTTTATTTTTGATACTTTTATAATACAGACCCCTTTTATATTTTGATTACTACTTTATTTGGCCTTAAACGTCCCATCCCAGACTTCAAGACAGCTGCGGTGGAATGACCCTCACCAGGTAAGCCTTCCACATTCCAAGCCTGTGGACAAATCGACGTGCCTGCTCTCTGCTACATCTGGGAGCTCTGCCCGGGTACGTTGTCGACACCGACCGCCGAGCGAAAGCCACCAAGCCCCGTATAGGCTTTTCTTGGGGTCGCAGTTGGTAAGTTTTCCTTCGGGTTGGCTGGCTCTCTAGGGAGCTTTGCCGAGCTGGAGGTAAGGGAGAAGGGCACCATCTGGTGGAATTACGCCAGTACAGATCTGATGATGGGTTTGTGAGATAATAATTCCTAAATGCGACGCATGGTTGAAACACACTTAAAAACAGGCACTTTTTGTGTTCCATCTGCGATAAAAAAAATATTAAAATATAAATTAATTATTCCAAACCTATATGAACTAACGTAAAATAGAACGACGAAAATGATGTTATTGGATTTTATATAGGTCTATTGATTATTTCACAAACAACCTTCAAACTTGAGTGCACATAATATTTTGGTTGACAGTAAGTACAGCGTATACAAATAAATAATCTCACTGTTACAATACTGGCAGCTAGATACAAGCCAAGTAAACATGAAAAATGAACAGAAGCTTTGGTAAAATATCAAATATTAAACATCGTTGAAGCGTTTATTTCTTCGTCATGTACTTTTTTCGGAGGTTTGCGATTTGTTTGTCAATCAATGTCGTCTCACGGTTGGCTTCCGCCAACAATCGCATTCTGTTATCTTTCAATTCTTTGGTTTCATCGGCAACTCTCTTTTTCGTTCTTTTCATCTCATTAATGGCTAGGTTTTTCTTCTTTTCACTATCTAGGTATCCCACATACTTAGCATGAGAATTTCGAACAGCATGTATGTCAGGCTTCATTATCTCAAACTTTTGGATACTGAACAGTTTTTTTATCAGGTTCATTATTTTTTGTCATATTATTATTATTATTATTATTATTATCATCATTTCCTTCATGTCGCATTATTGTGACATATGTTTCTCTGTCTTACCTACTGCGTTCAAACTTTGTAATTCTGCGTAAATGTTTCGTCAGATGGTGAAACGTTTCACCCCTACTGACACAGTTTTACCATTGGTTGAAGCATAACTTGTTGCTAAGCTTTGCTTCTCCCATTGGCCCCCTTTATGTTCTGGAGAGGGGATGTTTCTACGACTTATTTTTCTCGGGCGCATTACTACTTTCCTTTAGAGAAGGTTGCTCCCTTCCAATTTGAGCCGTCAGATAGACGGACGTGTGTGCACGTGTCAGGCCTTTGCCCGCACCCAGAAAGCAACTAAGCGTAAGTACGATTCGATCACTTGACTTATCGGGCATGCTATCATTTTTGAATTTCAGTTTATCCATTTTTTATTTTATTTTTGTGTCTCCTTTGATTCACTTACAATTTCCCTTTCTTATGATGATGTGAATTCGATCCATGAACCCAAGTCCCTTCGCCTTTGTTTACGTTAGTTTAGCGAAGCCTCTGTGTTTATTTGTCATCCCTACCTTTCATGTAATCGGTTTTATTTTTACTCAAATCTCTCAGGTCTGAAATATATGCTATTTTTATACGAGGCTTTATTATGCTCTGTATTGCGTCACCACCTGGTTCGACGCTCTTTTATGACGACCTCCGGTGGATTGTCACATCAGAGCCTTGTTTTTATGGATGGAATCGGCGAAGTTACGGAGCTGAGTCTCACGTCTTCAGTCAGATCCTCCCTCTGTTTTATTGAAATGTATGTGAGCGATGGTCATCGTGCTAATCACTGTCCATGCGCCGCATTACTTTCTTTGTTTCATCGTATGTCGTTGTGATTCGGCATTTCTACCTCTGTGTAAGCCTACATCTTCCTACGAAGCATATTTCTTAGCTGATTGATTTTTTTTTATTTCCTGTCCCGGTAATGTCACGTAATTTAATGTAATTTTCATTTCCTTTATTTTTATGTGTTAATTTTGTGTTGCTTCCTCTGGCTTCGTTATATTACGTAACTCCGTGTCATCCCCCCACCCCCGTTTCCTACATACGCACTCCTCCATTCCCCACCGCTTTCACCCCCTACCCCATGATTTCACAACATCATGAGCTTTTGAGTTCTGTTCTTGGCGCGGGGCATTCTAGTCCAGGTCATCCTCGTAAGTAGAGGTGTTCTCTTATTCGACTCGTCCATACTCTCTATCTTTTTTTTTTTTTTTTTTTGTATTTTAAATTTTGGTTATTGAGTCGCGCTTACGGTTTAGTTGCACATTGATTGTAAGTACATTTTAATTAATCTTGTTTCATCTTTGTTAGTGCTTAAGTTCATTTATACACTTTTCTCTTGATATTGTTTTTGTGTACTCCTTTCTTAAGTACCATCTTTAACTTTAATTTTATTTTGTTTGTTATTAAGTGATTTTAATACCTCTTCAAGTTTACCTTTCATTTTGTGTTTAAATTAATCCTTACTCTTATGCGCACCTGTTTTAGTTTACTTTAAATACATTAGTAAGTAGTTCACTTAGGTTTCGTCCTCTTTCATTTGTAATTTTAAGTTCCCTCATCTCTCGTTCGATTTCGTCGGTCTTGGCTTCGTACTGTAACGCAGTCACGACCTACACGCTTCTGGGTTCTTCGATCAATTAGATAAATTTAATTCCGCTTTTGATTTGTTTTAAACAATTCATTCGTTTCTTTTTTTTGGAAAGTATCTTTCTTTCGATCCGGAATCTTGGGCCCAGCACGCATCGAAAGAGACATCCTTTCCCCGCTCCTTAGCGATCCTGTTTAAGTTGTTGTTTTCGCTTCCACTGTATTCCTCATGTCTCTGCTATTTTGTTCAACGTAAAAGCACAAGGCGGTGCAAATGGTAAATCAGAGCATGGTTAAACGCGAAATCGTTCCCTTTAGGTTACCAAACTTATATATATTTTTTTTTTTTCAATTATTACAATGTTGTCTTCCTGAGTTTAAGATACCTGTACTGAATTGTTCCCCCATCCCCGAAGAAAGTGTGGAGTGTGAATGCATTTCTCGAGTGAACAAGACATCCAAAGAATCTAGTTCCGAGGTGAAGAGTGCAACAAGTTAGTGAGTACTTCGCAACGCTGGAATAGGACACATTACGGTATTGTGACCTTTATTTTACTAAGTTAAAGTGTTTTACTTTTCTCCTTGTCTATTGTCATGTCTAAGTCAGAATTCCCACCCGTCAAAAAGGAGTTAAATTTTATGGGCTTTGAATCTTTAACAATGCCCACGCCACTATTGCAAGATACGACACAGGACCTGCTAATGATAGACCCTCCCCTTTTAGATTGCTCCATCGCCCCTGTTGGTACTGTTAATAGTGCTCGCCACAACGAAAATGTTGCATCAGTAGTGAGTAGGTGGGGTTTGACTTTTTCCGGAGAAAACAATACCTCATCAGTTTTTTGTTTTATCCAACGTGTGGAGGAATTGTGTCATTGTCACGATATTAATCCCGACAGTATTGTACGTTGCTTACCTATTCTTTTGTCTGGAAAAGCGCTGATGTGGCATCGCACTTCTCCAAATTTTTATAAGTCATGGGACGAATTTGTTGGGTGTATTAAGGAGCGTTTCACGCCACAAGATTTCGATTTCGCTCTCAAACAAGAAATATACTCCCGCACTCAGGCTCCTGGGGAGATGATCGACGATTATGTAACCTCAGTCCGTCTGTTAGCAGCGAACCTCCCCCAACCCTTTCATCCCAGGGATCTGTTGGAAATTATATACAGGAATTTAAATCCCACTTATAAATACTTCATTCGGCGTACATCTGTTTTTTCCATCGAGGACATCATATTGCAAGGCCGTGAGTATGAATCAAATGCACGAGCCTGTTCGAACTATACTCCACCTCCAAGAGCCGATAATACGATTTTCCCCGAGTTAGCCTACTCCCCCCAGACGACATTGTCTAACCCAGCTGTCGACCGAACAAAAGACGACACCTTACGGTTTAAGCCGTCTGCTCGCCGTGCTGAGTCCCTTTCTAAGAATTCTAATCCAAGCCCTTCTGTGGCTCGTAATTCTTATGCTGTTTCCCGTGAAAAGACTACACACAACCCAACAACAATCGCACGCAATGTTTCTTCTGGTCGCATAACTTGTTGGAACTGTAATGAACTTGGACATCATTTTAAAATGTGTTCTTTAAAACGCCGAAAATTCTGTTTTGGCTGTGGGATGAATGAGGTCACGACTCGTTCCTGTCCGAATTGTAATTCCAACCAGGAAAACTCATAGGGAGGTGTTCTGAGTTCGACTCCCGGAGCAGTCCTCCATCCAAACTTGACAATGCATGTAATTTTGATGTTGTGTTACAACCAGGAGTCTCAGTAAATTTCGATAATGTCTCGGCACCTGCTATTTTGGATACAGGCGCCACCAGAAGTTTCATCCACCGTTCAGTGGCAGATAGCATTCGATCTTCGCAAAAACACCCCATACAGAATAAATGTCAGTTCCTCTCTGCGGGATCGTCAGTTATCGACGTTGCCGAAACTATTTTATGTCGCATTAAAATTCACGGATTTTCTTGGAAACATGTTTTTCATGTGGTTAACAATCTCTCCACTCAATGTATTCTAGGAATTGACTTTATGCATAAAACTGGCATGCAGTTAGATTTTATTAACGATTCATTTTGTTTCAAATTTTGCTCAGATAAAATGTTCCCCTTTGAAGAATGTACTTCTAACTACGTTGATGTGTCTCCTGTATTTTCCGTACATCTTCCATTAACTTTGATGTCCGAGCAACGTGATACTCTGAACGATTTAGTTGAGGAATTTTCTGATGTCCTCACAGAAGATTTAGGTTCTGCTGTAAATCACGAATGCCACATTGACTTGAGCGACAATGTACCTGTTCGAAGTCCTCCATTTCCTTGTAATCCGCCCAAGCTCTTGGCCATGAAAAAGTATATCAATGATTTGCAAGATCAGGGAGTAGTGGTTCCTTCCAAATCAGCTTATGGGTCTCCTGCTTTCTTAATTCCCAAGAAAGAAGAGGGCGAGTACCGGCTAGTCGTAGACTACCGAAAATTGAACAAGAAGGTAGTCTTTGATAATTTCCCACTGCCCACTATTGAGAGTGCTTTTCAACATTTCCACGGGGCCAATGTGTATTCGATGATTGATCTAAATAGTTCCTATTATCAGATTCCTTTGGATGCTGAGAGTCGCGACTTCACTGCTTTTAACACCCCTTTCGGGTTATATAATTTCAAACGTCTTCCGATGGGTGTAGCTGTTGGTGCACAAGTCCTCAGTCGCGTGCTAGACGACATCTTGGGAGACCTGAAGTTCAATTTTGTATTTAATTATCTTGACGATTTAGTCGTATACAGCAGATCTTTTGAGGAGCATGTCGTTCATCTTAGGGAAGTTTTCTCCCGCCTCAGGAAGGCCGGCCTCACTATCAATCCAAAAAAGACCTCTTTGGGCTGTACTCAAATTAAATTTCTGGGTCACATTCTGTCAGCCGATGGTATCCGTGTCATGCCCGAGCGCGCAGATTGCATTCAGCAGTTACCTGTACCCACCACAGTTAGGGCCTTGAGAAGAGTAATGGGTATGTTCACGTTCTATTCTCGTTTTATCAAAAACTTCTCTGACATTTCGGCACCTCTAAATGCTCTCAAAAAGAAGAATGTGAAATTTGTGTGGGGGCCAGAACAGGACAAAGCTTTCAATGTTTTGAAAGAAGCCCTTATGTCAGCACCAGTACTGCACACGCCTGATTTCGAATCAGCTTTCTTTTTACATTGTGACGCCAGTGATTTGGCCATTTCTAGTGTTTTGAGCCAGCGTGTGGATGGAAAATTTGCACCAGTGGCCTTTGCGAGTCGTATGTTAAATCAACATGAACGACGTTACTCAATTTTCGAGAAGGAAAGTCTTGCTGTGGTTTTTGGATGTGAAAAATTCAGGACCTTTTTGGAACACCGTCACTTTACTGTTTTTACCGACAATGAGGCTTTGAAATGGAGTCTTTCTCACGTAAAAAAGCTTGGACGCATCAACAGGTGGATTTTGAGGTTGTCATCTTTTAAGTTTGATATCATCCACGTAAAAGGGAGCGAAAACTCGGTGGCTGACTGCCTGTCACGCATGTTTGAAGAGACCCCTAGGACTCCAATCGAGAGCGTTTCTATCAGTACACCACTTCAAGAAAATCTTTTCCTATTGCAACATTGTCCTTGGTCTTTTGTAGATATCCGGAAATTCCAGTCTGAGGATCCATTTTGCACTGACCTCCGTGCAAAAATTGCAAACAAAGATCCGGCAGTAAGCAACTTTTGTGTTCGAAATGATGTTATTGGCTATGTTCTTCCTAACTCTTCTAAATTTAGAATTTTTGCTCCATTAGCAGTACATGATATGCTTTTGACATATTATCATGATTCTGCACTGGGAACTCATGCAGGGATGCAGCGCACTTTCCGTAAGATATCCGGTGAATTTTATTGGCCCTCAATTAAAGTAGATGCTTTTGCTCATGTCAGAAGATGTTTAACCTGCCAGCGTTCTAAACCTGCCCAGAACACTCGTGTAGGCTTCCACCAAGCTGGTATCGTCACTCGTCCCGGCGAACGCCTTTTCATTGATTACTTTGGTCCAGTCGTGAGATCAAAATCTGGCAATCAAGCCATTTTAACTGTCATTGATGGTTTTTCGAAGTTTGTTTGGTTATTCCCAGTAAGGAATATCACTTCTCAGACTACTATCCATTTCTTGTCTATATATATATATGGAGTTTTTGGTCCTCCCAAGTACCTTGTGTCAGATAACGCCTCTGTATTCCGTTCCAAAGCTTTTGAAACTATGGTATTTAACTGGGGCATCCAACATATTTTCTTGTCACCATATCGACCGCAGGGAAATCACGTAGAGCGTTTTCACAAAAACTTGAAGGCTTGTATGTCCGCTTTTCACAATGCCGATCAAACCTCCTGGGATACGAACCTACAGTATTTCAGTCTCGGGTTCAATACCTCTTTCCATTCGTCTGGTCAAACTACTCCAGCTGAATTATTCCTTGGCCGAGCGCTCGTCGACCCCTTGCTGCTCAAATGGAATATTGAATATCTTTCCGAACCTTCTCGCACCACCTCTGTTGCTCAAAAATGGGCCATCGCTACCGGTCACCTCAAGAAGGCAAAAGCCAGAGTAGCGAAGCGCTACAACTTAGGCCGTCATGATGTTAAATTCCAAATTGGAGACAAAGTTTTGTGTCGTTTACATCCTTTGAGTGACGCTACCAAACAAATTTCCAGTAAGCTGTGCTTACGTTGGTCAACTCCCAAGACTATTTCACGATTTTTAAATCCTGTCTCAGTTGAGTTAGTGGACGATCACGATAATTCAGTGACTTCGGCCCATGTCACGCAGTTGAAAAAATTTGTCAAATGATCTTGTGAATTTCGCCTTGTTGTAATGTTGTATTTTTGTTTTCCTTTTATTCTAATTGGATGCCCGAGCTCCTTAATAGCCAACCTAGCATGTGAGCCTATTCTGATCTTAATTCGTGTGCTTCCTTTTCATTTATTCCTGTGACAAGACAGGAGACACCCGTGGCCTTTTTCTCGTACGCGAGTGTGTCGTGAATACTTGACATCTCGGTCGAGCTATATTCTTTGCCTGAGGCCATCAACATATACCTGGTCGGTCACTGTTTGCAAACCACCCCTACTCCTCTTTTGTACTCTTCCCCGGCTTAACTCCTATTGTTCGGCGACAGACAAGGACCCTTCAACACTTCCTGTTTGACCTTGTAGGAACTTTGTATTTATTTTAAATTTATTGATGTAATTGACTTTTTGTGTCATGGTTTTGAGATAGCATGCACCTTTGTGTCATCTTGATTTTGATGTTTATTGTGAAGTCATGTATTTTGTTTGGTTTTAAATTGTCAAGTGTTCTTAGAAAGTCGTGTATTGTCTAGTAACCATCCTGACGGGCAGCCAGTAACAACAAGCAGCCTTTGTGTACCTGGGCTAATACAGCTGGGGGTGTTCTCGGACCTCGTTAACGGACCAGTCACCCCCCAATGGATCTATACATGGCTTTATTTTCAGCTGCTGAAAAGGAGAGTACTTTCCCTTTCGAAGACATTATGCCACTATTGCATATTCCTCGTTGACGCAACGAACGGTCCTATATACAGGGTGTCCCAATTGTATTTTTTTTAATGTGATCACGATTTAACTTTGTCTGTCTTTTCTCATCAGAGGCTGGAGAGATTTGCAGTCTCGGGGTAACATCCATCTTGAAGATTTCGACATCCGCATCATCATGAACTAACAAGAACAATGATCACCATTTAATATATGAACTCACTGTATTTCTTTTTGAACGCAGTACTTTTGACGTTAGTGGCTAGTGTTGACGAGCAATGAAGGGGGTACCACCTTCATTTCACGGTCAGATTAGTCAACCGTTCATTTTTTTTGTATTCTCCTAGAGGTCCTTAGTACCCATTTTTTTAGTATTCAATTTTTTTTCTCCTTTACAATTTTTTTCGCCTCTCCATTTGTACGAAAAAAGAAATTTTCATGGCCAGGAAAATTCCTTTTTTTTGGGAGAGCAGGGGAATTTTGAACGTTTTTTTTTTATCAGGTTCATTATTTTTTGTCATATTATTATTATTATTATCATCATTTCCTTCATGTCGCATTATTGTGACATATGTTTCTCTGTCTTACCTACTGCGTTCAAACTTTGTAATTCTGCGTAAATGTTTCGTCAGATGGTGAAACTTTTCACCCCTACTGACACAGTTTTACCATTGGTTGAAGCATAACTTGTTGCTAAGCTTTGCTTCTCCCATTGGCCCCCTTTATGTTCTGGAGAGGGGATGTTTCTACGACTTATTTTTCTCGGGCGCATTACTACTTTCCTTTAGAGAAGGTTGCTCCCTTCCAATTTGAGCCGTCAGATAGACGGACGTGTGTGCACGTGTCAGGCCTTTGCCCGCATCCAGAAAGCAACTAAGCATAAGTACGATTCGATCACTTGACTTATCGGGCATGCTATCATTTTTGAATTTCAGTTTATCCATTTTTTATTTTATTTTTGTGTCTCCTTTGATTCACTTACAATTTCCCTTTCTTATGATGATGTGAATTCGATCCATGAACCCAAGTCCCTTCGCCTTTGTTTACGTTAGTTTAGCGAAGCCTCTGTGTTTATTTGTCATCCCTACCTTTCATGTAATCGGTTTTATTTTTACTCAAATCTCTCAGGTCTGAAATATATGCTATTTTTATACGAGGCTTTATTATGCTCTGTATTGCGTCACCACCTGGTTCGACGTTCTTTTATGACGACCTCCGGTGGATTGTCACATCAGAGCCTTGTTTTTATGGATGGAATCGGCGAAGTTACGGAGCTGAGTCTCACGTCTTCAGTCAGATCCTCCCTCTGTTTTATTGAAATGTATGTGAGCGATGGTCATCGTGCTAATCACTGTCCATGCGCCGCATTACTTTCTTTGTTTCATCGTATGTCGTTGTGATTCGGCATTTCTACCTCTGTGTAAGCCTACATCTTCCTACGAAGCATATTTCTTAGCTGATTGATTTTTTTTTATTTCCTGTCCCGGTAATGTCACGTAATTTAATGTAATTTTCATTTCCTTTATTTTTATGTGTTAATTTTGTGTTGCTTCCTCTGGCTTCGTTATATTACGTAACTCCGTGTCATCCCCCCACCCCCGTTTCCTACATACGCACTCCTCCAATCCCCACCGCTTTCACCCCCTACCCCATGATTTCACAACATCATGAGCTTTTGAGTTCTGTTCTTGGCGCGGGGCATTCTAGTCCAGGTCATCCTCGTAAGTAGAGGTGTTCTCTTATTCGACTCGTCCATACTCTCTATCTTTTTTTTTTTTTTTTGTATTTTAAATTTTGGTTATCGAGTCGCGCTTACGGTTTAGTTGCACATTGATTGTAAGTACATTTTAATTAATCTTGTTTCATCTTTGTTAGTGCTTAAGTTCATTTATACACTTTTCTCTTGATATTGTTTTTGTGTACTCCTTTCTTAAGTACCATCTTTAACTTTAATTTTATTTTGTTTGTTATTAAGTGATTTTAATACCTCTTCAAGTTTACCTTTCATTTTGTGTTTAAATTAATCCTTACTCTTATGCGCACCTGTTTTAGTTTACTTTAAATACATTAGTAAGTAGTTCACTTTGGTTTCGTCCTCTTTCATTTGTAATTTTAAGTTCCCTCATCTCTCGTTCGATTTCGTCGGTCTTGGCTTCGTACTGTAATGCAGTCACGACCTACACGCTTCTGGGTTCTTCGATCAATTAGATAAATTTAATTCCGCTTTTGATTTGTTTTAAACAATTCATTCGTTTCTTTTTTTTGGAAAGTATCTTTCTTTCGATCCGGAATCTTGGGCCCAGCACGCATCGAAAGAGACATCCTTTCCCCGCTCCTTAGCGATCCTGTTTAAGTTGTTGTTTTCGCTTCCACTGTATTCCTCATGTCTCTGCTATTTTGTTCAACGTAAAAGCACAAGGCGGTGCAAATGGTAAATCAGAGCATGGTTAAACGCGAAATCGTTCCCTTTAGGTTACCAAACTTATATTTTTTTTTTTTTTTTCAATTATTACAATGTTGTCTTCCTGAGTTTAAGATACCTGTACTGAATTGTTCCCCCATCCCCGAAGAAAGTGTGGAGTGTGAATGCATTTCTCGAGTGAACAAGACATCCAAAGAATCTAGTTCCGAGGTGAAGAGTGCAACAAGTTAGTGAGTACTTCGCAACGCTGGAATAGGACACATTACGGTATTGTGACCTTTATTTTACTAAGTTAAAGTGTTTTACTTTTCTCCTTGTCTATTGTCATGTCTAAGTCAGAATTCCCACCCGTCAAAAAGGAGTTAAATTTTATGGGCTTTGAATCTTTAACAATGCCCACGCCACTATTGCAAGATACGACACAGGACCTGCTAATGATAGACCCTCCCCTTTTAGATTGCTCCATCGCCCCTGTTGGTACTGTTAATAGTGCTCGCCACAACGAAAATGTTGCATCAGTAGTGAGTAGGTGGGGTTTGACTTTTTCCGGAGAAAACAATACCTCATCAGTTTTTTGTTTTATCCAACGTGTGGAGGAATTGTGTCATTGTCACGATATTAATCCCGACAGTATTGTACGTTGCTTACCTATTCTTTTGTCTGGAAAAGCGCTGATGTGGCATCGCACTTCTCCAAATTTTTATAAGTCATGGGACGAATTTGTTGGGTGTATTAAGGAGCGTTTCACGCCACAAGATTTCGATTTCGCTCTCAAACAAGAAATATACTCCCGCACTCAGGCTCCTGGGGAGATGATCGACGATTATGTAACCTCAGTCCGTCTGTTAGCAGCGAACCTCCCCCAACCCTTTCATCCCAGGGATCTGTTGGAAATTATATACAGGAATTTAAATCCCACTTATAAATACTTCATTCGGCGTACATCTGTTTTTTCCATCGAGGACATCATATTGCAAGGCCGTGAGTATGAATCAAATGCACGAGCCTGTTCGAACTATACTCCACCTCCAAGAGCCGATAATACGATTTTCCCCGAGTTAGCCTACTCCCCCCAGACGACATTGTCTAACCCAGCTGTCGACCGAACAAAAGACGACACCTTACGGTTTAAGCCGTCTGCTCGCCGTGCTGAGTCCCTTTCTAAGAATTCTAATCCAAGCCCTTCTGTGGCTCGTAATTCTTATGCTGTTTCCCGTGAAAAGACTACACACAACCCAACAACAATCGCACGCAATGTTTCTTCTGGTCGCATAACTTGTTGGAACTGTAATGAACTTGGACATCATTTTAAAATGTGTTCTTTAAAACGCCGAAAATTCTGTTTTGGCTGTGGGATGAATGAGGTCACGACTCGTTCCTGTCCGAATTGTAATTCCAACCAGGAAAACTCATAGGGAGGTGTTCTGAGTTCGACTCCCGGAGCAGTCCTCCATCCAAACTTGACAATGCATGTAATTTTGATGTTGTGTTACAACCAGGAGTCTCAGTAAATTTCGATAATGTCTCGGCACCTGCTATTTTGGATACAGGCGCCACCAGAAGTTTCATCCACCGTTCAGTGGCAGATAGCATTCGATCTTCGCAAAAACACCCCATACAGAATAAATGTCAGTTCCTCTCTGCGGGATCGTCAGTTATCGACGTTGCCGAAACTATTTTATGTCGCATTAAAATTCACGGATTTTCTTGGAAACATGTTTTTCATGTGGTTAACAATCTCTCCACTCAATGTATTCTAGGAATTGACTTTATGCATAAAACTGGCATGCAGTTAGATTTTATTAACGATTCATTTTGTTTCAAATTTTGCTCAGATAAAATGTTCCCCTTTGAAGAATGTACTTCTAACTACGTTGATGTGTCTCCTGTATTTTCCGTACATCTTCCATTAACTTTGATGTCCGAGCAACGTGATACTCTGAACGATTTAGTTGAGGAATTTTCTGATGTCCTCACAGAAGATTTAGGTTCTGCTGTAAATCACGAATGCCACATTGACTTGAGCGACAATGTACCTGTTCGAAGTCCTCCATTTCCTTGTAATCCGCCCAAGCTCTTGGCCATGAAAAAGTATATCAATGATTTGCAAGATCAGGGAGTAGTGGTTCCTTCCAAATCAGCTTATGGGTCTCCTGCTTTCTTAATTCCCAAGAAAGAAGAGGGCGAGTACCGGCTAGTCGTAGACTACCGAAAATTGAACAAGAAGGTAGTCTTTGATGATTTCCCACTGCCCACTATTGAGAGTGCTTTTCAACATTTCCACGGGGCCAATGTGTATTCGATGATTGATCTAAATAGTTCCTATTATCAGATTCCTTTGGATGCTGAGAGTCGCGACTTCACTGCTTTTAACACCCCTTTCGGGTTATATAATTTCAAACGTCTTCCGATGGGTGTAGCTGTTGGTGCACAAGTCCTCAGTCGCGTGCTAGACGACATCTTGGGAGACCTGAAGTTCAATTTTGTATTTAATTATCTTGACGATTTAGTCGTATACAGCAGATCTTTTGAGGAGCATGTCGTTCATCTTAGGGAAGTTTTCTCCCGCCTCAGGAAGGCCGGCCTCACTATCAATCCAAAAAAGACCTCTTTGGGCTGTACTCAAATTAAATTTCTGGGTCACATTCTGTCAGCCGATGGTATCCGTGTTATGCCCGAGCGCGCAGATTGCATTCAGCAGTTACCTGTACCCACCACAGTTAGGGCCTTGAGAAGAGTAATGGGTATGTTCACGTTCTATTCTCGTTTTATCAAAAACTTCTCTGACATTTCGGCACCTCTAAATGCTCTCAAAAAGAAGAATGTGAAATTTGTGTGGGGGCCAGAACAGGACAAAGCTTTCAATGTTTTGAAAGAAGCCCTTATGTCAGCACCAGTACTGCACACGCCTGATTTCGAATCAGCTTTCTTTTTACATTGTGATTTGGCCATTTCTAGTGTTTTGAGCCAGCGTGTGGATGGAAAATTTGCACCAGTGGCCTTTGCGAGTCGTATGTTAAATCAACATGAACGACGTTACTCAATTTTCGAGAAGGAAAGTCTTGCTGTGGTTTTTGGATGTGAAAAATTCAGGACCTTTTTGGAACACCGTCACTTTACTGTTTTTACCGACAATGAGGCTTTGAAGTGGAGTCTTTCTCACGTAAAAAAGCTTGGACGCATCAACAGGTGGATTTTGAGGTTGTCATCTTTTAAGTTTGATATCATCCACGTAAAAGGGAGCGAAAACTCGGTGGCTGACTGCCTGTCACGCATGTTTGAAGAGACCCCTAGGACTCCAATCGAGAGCGTTTCTATCAGTACACCACTTCAAGAAAATCTTTTCCTATTGCAACATTGTCCTTGGTCTTTTGTAGATATCCGGAAATTCCAGTCTGAGGATCCATTTTGCACTGACCTCCGTGCAAAAATTGCAAACAAAGATCCGGCAGTAAGCAACTTTTGTGTTCGAAATGATGTTATTGGCTATGTTCTTCCTAACTCTTCTAAATTTAGAATTTTTGCTCCATTAGCAGTACATGATATGCTTTTGACATATTATCATGATTCTGCACTGGGAACTCATGCAGGGATGCAGCGCACTTTCCGTAAGATATCCGGTGAATTTTATTGGCCCTCAATTAAAGTAGATGCTTTTGCTCATGTCAGAAGATGTTTAACCTGCCAGCGTTCTAAACCTGCCCAGAACACTCGTGTAGGCTTCCACCAAGCTGGTATCGTCACTCGTCCCGGCGAACGCCTTTTCATTGATTACTTTGGTCCAGTCGTGAGATCAAAATCTGGCAATCAAGCCATTTTAACTGTCATTGATGGTTTTTCGAAGTTTGTTTGGTTATTCCCAGTAAGGAATATCACTTCTCAGACTACTATCCATTTCTTGTCTATATATATATATGGAGTTTTTGGTCCTCCCAAGTACCTTGTGTCAGATAACGCCTCTGTATTCCGTTCCAAAGCTTTTGAAACTATGGTATTTAACTGGGGCATCCAACATATTTTCTTGTTACCATGTCGACCGCAGGGAAATCACGTAGAGCGTTTTCACAAAAACTTGAAGGCTTGTATGTCCGCTTTTCACAATGCCGATCAAACCTCCTGGGATACGAACCTACAGTATTTCAGTCTCGGGTTCAATACCTCTTTCCATTCGTCCGTTCAAACTACTCCAGCTGAATTATTCCTTGGCCGAGCGCTCGTCGACCCCTTGCTGCTCAAATGGAATATTGAATATCTTTCCGAACCTTCTCGCACCACCTCTGTTGCTCAAAAATGGGCCATCGCTACCGGTCACCTCAAGAAGGCAAAAGCCAGAGTAGCGAAGCGCTACAACTTAGGCCGTCATGATGTTAAATTCCAAATTGGAGACAAAGTTTTGTGTCGTTTACATCCTTTGAGTGACGCTACCAAACAAATTTCCAGTAAGCTGTGCTTACGTTGGTCAACTCCCAAGACTATTTCACGATTTTTAAATCCTGTCTCAGTTGAGTTAGTGGACGATCACGATAATTCAGTGACTTCGGCCCATGTCACGCAGTTGAAAAAATTTGTCAAATGATCTTGTGAATTTCGCCTTGTTGTAATGTTGTATTTTTGTTTTCCTTTTATTCTAATTGGATGCCCGAGCTCCTTAATAGCCAACCTAGCATGTGAGCCTATTCTGATCTTAATTCGTGTGCTTCCTTTTCATTTATTCCTGTGACAAGACAGGAGACACCCGTGGCCTTTTTCTCGTACGCGAGTGTGTCGTGAATACTTGACATCTCGGTCGAGCTATATTCTTTGCCTGAGGCCATCAACATATACCTGGTCGGTCACTGTTTGCAAACCACCCCTACTCCTCTTTTGTACTCTTCCCCGGCTTAACTCCTATTGTTCGGCGACAGACAAGGACCCTTCAACACTTCCTGTTTGACCTTGTAGGAACTTTGTATTTATTTTAAATTTATTGATGTAATTGACTTTTTGTGTCATGGTTTTGAGATAGCATGCACCTTTGTGTCATCTTGATTTTGATGTTTATTGTGAAGTCATGTATTTTGTTTGGTTTTAAATTGTCAAGTGTTCTTAGAAAGTCGTGTATTGTCTAGTAACCATCCTGACGGGCAGCCAGTAACAACAAGCAGCCTTTGTGTACCTGGACTAATACAGCTGGGGGTGTTCTCGGACCTCGTTAACGGACCAGTCACCCCCCAATGGATCTATACATGGCTTTATTTTCAGCTGCTGAAAAGGAGAGTACTTTCCCTTTCGAAGACATTATGCCACTATTGCATATTCCTCGTTGACGCAACGAACGGTCCTATATACAGGGTGTCCCAATTGTATTTTTTTTAATGTGATCACGATTTAACTTTGTCTGTCTTTTCTCATCAGAGGCTGGAGAGATTTGCAGTCTCGGGGTAACATCCATCTTGAAGATTTCGACATCCGCATCATCATGAACTAACAAGAACAATGATCACCATTTAATATATGAACTCACTGTATTTCTTTTTGAACGCAGTACTTTTGACGTTAGTGGCTAGTGTTGACGAGCAATGAAGGGGGTACCACCTTCATTTCACGGTCAGATTAGTCAACCGTTCATTTTTTTTTGTATTCTCCTAGAGGTCCTTAGTACCCATTTTTTTAGTATTCAATTTTTTTTCTCCTTTACAATTTTTTTCGCCTCTCCATTTGTACGAAAAAAGAAATTTTCATGGCCAGGAAAATTCCTTTTTTTTGGGAGAGCAGGGGAATTTTGAACCGTTTTTTTTTTATCAGGTTCATTATTTTTTGTCATATTATTATTATTATTATCATCATTTCCTTCATGTCGCATTATTGTGACATATGTTTCTCTGTCTTACCTACTGCGTTCAAACTTTGTAATTCTGCGTAAATGTTTCGTCAGATGGTGAAACTTTTCACCCCTACTGACACAGTTTTACCATTGGTTGAAGCATAACTTGTTGCTAAGCTTTGCTTCTCCCATTGGCCCCCTTTATGTTCTGGAGAGGGGATGTTTCTACGACTTATTTTTCTCGGGCGCGTTACTACTTTCCTTTAGAGAAGGTTGCTCCCTTCCAATTTGAGCCGTCAGATAGACGGACGTGTGTGCACGTGTCAGGCCTTTGCCCGCATCCAGAAAGCAACTAAGCGTAAGTACGATTCGATCACTTGACTTATCGGGCATGCTATCATTTTTGAATTTCAGTTTATCCATTTTTTATTTTATTTTTGTGTCTCCTTTGATTCACTTACAATTTCCCTTTCTTATGATGATGTGAATTCGATCCATGAACCCAAGTCCCTTCGCCTTTGTTTACGTTAGTTTAGCGAAGCCTCTGTGTTTATTTGTCATCCCTACCTTTCATGTAATCGGTTTTATTTTTACTCAAATCTCTCAGGTCTGAAATATATGCTATTTTTATACGAGGCTTTATTATGCTCTGTATTGCGTCACCACCTGGTTCGACGTTCTTTTATGACGACCTCCGGTGGATTGTCACATCAGAGCCTTGTTTTTATGGATGGAATCGGCGAAGTTACGGAGCTGAGTCTCACGTCTTCAGTCAGATCCTCCCTCTGTTTTATTGAAATGTATGTGAGCGATGGTCATCGTGCTAATCACTGTCCATGCGCCGCATTACTTTCTTTGTTTCATCGTATGTCGTTGTGATTCGGCATTTCTACCTCTGTGTAAGCCTACATCTTCCTACGAAGCATATTTCTTAGCTGATTGATTTTTTTAAATTTCCTGTCCCGGTAATGTCACGTAATTTAATGTAATTTTCATTTCCTTTATTTTTATGTGTTAATTTTGTGTTGCTTCCTCTGGCTTCGTTATATTACGTAACTCCGTGTCATCCCCCCACCCCCGTTTCCTACATACGCACTCCTCCAATCCCCACCGCTTTCACCCCCTACCCCATGATTTCACAACATCATGAGCTTTTGAGTTCTGTTCTTGGCGCGGGGCATTCTAGTCCAGGTCATCCTCGTAAGTAGAGGTGTTCTCTTATTCGACTCGTCCATACTCTCTATCTTTTTTTTTTTTTTTTTTGTATTTTAAATTTTGGTTATCGAGTCGCGCTTACGGTTTAGTTGCACATTGATTGTAAGTACATTTTAATTAATCTTGTTTCATCTTTGTTAGTGCTTAAGTTCATTTATACACTTTTCTCTTGATATTGTTTTTGTGTACTCCTTTCTTAAGTACCATCTTTAACTTTAATTTTATTTTGTTTGTTATTAAGTGATTTTAATACCTCTTCAAGTTTACCTTTCATTTTGTGTTTAAATTAATCCTTACTCTTATGCGCACCTGTTTTAGTTTACTTTAAATACATTAGTAAGTAGTTCACTTTGGTTTCGTCCTCTTTCATTTGTAATTTTAAGTTCCCTCATCTCTCGTTCGATTTCGTCGGTCTTGGCTTCGTACTGTAACGCAGTCACGACCTACACGCTTCTGGGTTCTTCGATCAATTAGATAAATTTAATTCCGCTTTTGATTTGTTTTAAACAATTCATTCGTTTCTTTTTTTGGAAAGTATCTTTCTTTCGATCCGGAATCTTGGGCCCAGCACGCATCGAAAGAGACATCCTTTCCCCGCTCCTTAGCGATCCTGTTTAAGTTGTTGTTTTCGCTTCCACTGTATTCCTCATGTCTCTGCTATTTTGTTCAACGTAAAAGCACCAGGCGGTGCAATACCTCCGACAGAAGATATCTTATCGTAGATTCGGTGTTTGTTTACAGCGACACCATCACGTGAGGGCCCTGCCGCTGCAGCAGTCACCCCGCGCAGATGCGGGGAGTGGGGTGAGGGGAGGGGGAAGGCGCGCATGGCAGCCGAGCAGGGTTTGCAGAGCGACCGCTAGATGGCCCTTGCTACCCTATCCACGATATCATGACGTCGAGGACTAGAGTTCGTCTACTGTAAGTTTGCACTTTTCCGACTGTTCTCGCGGGAACAATTAGTCCTACTGAATAGATCAATCCGCCGTGCCACGTGCATTCTAGCCAATGAGCCATCACCCACATGGCAGCCAGCAATGGCCGCTGTATTCCGTCATGGGGTGAACAGCTGTTATGTGTTGCCTAAACCTACATTCATCTTGCAATATCAATTCATTGCCCTTTTAAAGGAAACTTGTATTTCTTTGTGGCATTTGTCAAATGAGTCGCTGACAGAATGTTGCATCATTGGGCACGCTGTGACACAGTAGCTGATAACTTAAATGTTAGAGTGGAATTATTTTTTGGCTCATCATTTCACAGCTCAAGGAAAATGCTTACTAAAGTATGGTGTAAGATGTTCTTAAGACGATAAGATCATTACTTGACCTGTTGGATTGATATTAAAATAAAACGAACGAGAATTTTCACCATGTAAGTTCTTTTAGGCCTACACAACAACTCATATATTAGGCCTAATATTTGCACAAATAAATATGAAAATTATTCACCAAGGCAATGTCTTTGGGGAAATCAATAATTCTGCTGCCTTTTCTTTTACCTTCAAAATGAGAGAATTACAATAAATATCTCGAACAAGAAATTCCGTATCTGCTTCCGACTCGATAGTCAAAACAAAGATGTCCGACCTGGAGACCTCTCAGGCTACATATTTACTCAACGTTTAAGATAACCACTATGCATTTATCTGAAAAGTGAACACGCGTTCAAATGGAAATAATACTTTCAGACGCCTATGTGCAATATTATCAATTATAATTATTATTATTTATTATAATTGTCAAGTTATATGCACAGGCGGATGAACACGGTAAAGCGTACATTACCGACCGCACGTGGTAGTTCAGTTTGATAATGCAACTTTTCAGTCTGGCCGACAATATTATGTTGCCAACATATTCACAATTACTGGGACGAGCGAAAAAATAACCTGAAAAACTTACATATGATTAAAACATATATATATATTTGTTATGGACTACAGGTTATAAATTGAGTCTTTCCTTATGAAAGTTGGCAATCCTAGCTGTCAAGAAAGTGCAAACTTACAGTAGACTAACTATAAGAGCGGACTGGGAATATTAGCAGTGGATGGAAAGATTTTTATAATTAATTAACAGAGGCTATTTTCGTCCTTTCCCAGGAGTTTTCTAGACCTAATAAAAATCCAGGAGTTTTCCAGGATTTCCAATAAAAAGTGTAGCCATGAATGAGAACCTAGTGTAGCAGATCCGCTTAGGCTGGGATGACAAGTGAAACGGTATTTACTTTGCTCCACGTTGAGCGTACAAATGTAGCAGAATTGCTAGCCCCCCCCCCTTTGCCTAAGCTATGTTGTTTTAATGGGTGCCAAGACCTCAATGCAATGTTGAAATCTAAATTTGTATTTAACAACGTCTAGCTCTGGCAGAACACCTTCAAGACTCTATTCACTCAGATCGTGGTATGATTTGATCATTAACCCAACAAACAATTGTATCAAGAGAAGGAATTGGTCTATATCTAATGCTACCTACTGAAACAAAGATTGCATTGTAAAAGAAATGAATTTATTATATAAAAAAAGAATAGCAAAATTAATAATAATAATAAGTTTAAAATTTAAATAGGAGCGTTGTGATTTTAATATTACCGATAGAACATTACGTGAAAACGGAGTCTGATAAATTATTGATTTTACTCTTATTCCCAAGCTATGAAGTTACTGAAATATGAAATATAAAACCAAGAGAAATGAGAGATTGCGTATTTCTGCGTCATTCGCGCTTACCACTGGAAATTGCCGAAGCCTTTCCCTCGTACTGGATGATGCTGTGAGCTTCCCACAGTCTCCTGGACGTCGACATCTCCGTCGATATTTGATGAGATTCTCATAGATTAGATAATTCTATGGTCCGTACATCGGACCCAAACACTCGTACAACCGCACTGGTTAAGTTTTACAAAAGTTCTTCCTCCTATCCACGGAACATCGGAGCGATTCCCGCGTACAACCGTACTCGTTAAATTCTATACAGATAGTCGCTAACTCCACCGAACATCGGAGCCACTCGCACGCGCACCCATACTCATCAAGTATTTCACAGATTGTCCTCGTTCCACGGCGCGTCGAACGATATATGCACCCACCGTTTCCCCACTCTTCATTCGACTTGTAGCTTGCGTGGTCCTCACTGATTGGCTGACCCACCACGCGATCTTCCCCTCCTCCGGGTCATTACACACGGCGCGGCGATGATGAAGTCGATTTCCGTTCCAACTATTCGCCTTTCCTGGACGCTGCGACCCAGGATTGAGTCATGCTTTCCGACAAGATTAAGCGTGTACTTGAATTCCCAGTGAGTCACGTCTCTCGATATAACCTAACTGACGAAAACTCCGTAAAATTCCGCAATCACATAATTTTCTATGATATTGTCGTTCGTAATAATTTGCTTGATAGAGTTTTCTAAGACATAGAAAACCTATCTGAATGCTAATAATTTTTATAAAATGCTCCGAAAATACCTTAATAATAATTATAATAAATTAATAATAATAATAAATTAACATGAAAAATTCTCTTGGCTGAACAATTTGCCGCGTAAATAAATATAGAATGGCTTCCTACTGACTTATGCCAGTTGCATAAAAAAAAACTCGAAAAACACGTTACATATTCGCCTCGGATCATCGGATGATTTACCGTGACGAAGGTCCATTATCCGATTATCCCAGACACGTTAATAAACCCCATCCAAAATACATATTACATAAATGAAATCACCCTAAATTACAGATATATACACTCATAATTTTTCTGCACGCACTTTGCGTCAAAGTTTGTTGTCACTATGGATTGCACTTTGCAACTAGTCCAATGTTTTACATATAGAATAGTGTTCCACGGATATTTCCGCCTCTCAAATTTCTCTATGTTGGAGAAATAGACATAATTAATGTGTGAGCACTGTATTTATGATGTCATATCACACGCATTGAAGGTGTTCTGATATATTTATATCACCATAGAACTTCCTAATTTCACTGGAGGTCCCTTCCTTATGGTGAAATTTAATCTCACTTATCACTGAGCACACGATCACACTATTGTGGCAGCGCCTCGTGACCATAATACTTAATCTCTCTTTAAAGTAGATTAAATTAATATTGACTTCTGAAAAAAAAACAGTAAATGCGCATTACATATAACACCAAATATTTCTGTGCCGTAATCGCCCTGTCTTGTTAAGTTCCCGTAGACCATATTCTACTTAATACTAGTTCTCAACACAGACCATTTCTCCTGACACAAATAATACCTTTGTACAAATTACCTTAAATTACACACTTACAAATCTTACATGGCGAGGCCGTAAACAGAAATCACGTGTGCTGATATGTATGAGTTTCATGAAGGACTGTCTCGCATTCTGATGGCCCATCTTTTGTCCCGTGGACGCCTTAAGCAAAAATACCCTGTCCAAGCGCTCACCCATCTCTTGGGGACAAATGGGAATTCACCAGCGCTACCAAATTCTGGCCTTGGTGTATCGAGACATTTTAGTGCTCAAGAGCATCCGACAATCCCGTCATATTTCCCTGTACCTTAAAAACTCTCATTTACTTACATACTACCCCCCTGTGTGACTTCTGATACGCCTGCCTGAAAGACCAGATCTTCCCCGCACCAGATACCACACTTACTCATTTGATAGGCTGGCTCGCCAGCTAAACACACTCACTTTATGACACATATTTTCGTAGACTATGTATATTATACGTCCCGTATAATCTGTTTCCCTCACTATTCTCCAGCACATATGCTGTTTTTCCAATACGTTTGGAAACTATAAATGTTTCTGCGTCACCTGCTTCCAACCTTGCAAGTGGCTCCCTTAAATGAACGTCATCACGTTGCTCTACCTAGCATATTACTCAGTGTCTGTAACGATGCCCTGTTGCTACTGTCCACACATGCACATATTAAAATACCGTCCTCTGCTTTAACCACAGGATAATCCCTACATAAATTAGTGTCCCTCAATAGCATGTCTGCAAGAATGTTATCTTTACCTTTAATATATTTTACTAAAACTAAGGTGGTTTGGACATGTAAAGAGGATGGAGGAAAATAGAATACCAAGACAGATGCTGGAGGCAAAGTGCAAGGGTAAGAGACCAAGAGGAAGACCTAGAACAAGGTGGATGGATTCAGTGAAGAACGGCGTAAGAAAAAGAAATCTGGACTGGGACAAGATCGTGGAAGAAGAATGGTGGAAGGAAAGAGGAAAGTGGAGAAGTGCCATAAATACCCCGACCCGGCAGGAGCTGGATAAGGGGAAATGATGATGATGATATTTTACTGTGAATTCGTATTCCTGCAGAGCAAGAATCCACCTACTAACTCTGTTAGAACTCAGTTTACAAGTCCTCATATACAGTAATGCATGGTGATCTGTGTGGATCTCAAATTTCCCCCCTACTAAATACATTCTAAATTTCCCTAAACTGAAAACAATACCTAAAAGCTCTAACTCAGTAATCGTGTATCTTTTCTCTGCTGCTGTCAGTCCTCGCGAGGCTAAAGATACAATGCACAGATTACCCTCATCATCTCTCTGACATAATACTCCAGCAATGCCTATATGTGAAGCATCTGTCATAACCACATATTCCTTATCTTTTAACGGATATTTCAGCACTACAGCTTTCTCAAAACCTTCCTTCAGCGCTCTAAAAGCCTGATCATGCTTGGACTCCCATCTCCACCGAGTCCCACTTTTAAGCAATTCCCTGAATGGTTCTACCAACCCAGAGTATTTAAGAACGAACCTTCTGAAAAAGTTGCAAATTCCCAGGTAAGTTTTTAACTGTTTAACATTCTGTGGCACCTCTGCGTTAAGTATATTATTAACCCTACTTTCTTCTGGTGTTACACCTCTACTCGACACTCTATGACCTAAAAATGTCACTTCTGACTGACAGAATGACGACTTCGACAGCTTCAAAGTGAATCCAGCCTGATCTAACTTCTGAAAAACTATATCTAAATGACGTAGATGCTCCTCAAAACTGCGTCAACTAATTACCATATCATCTATGTAAATGGTTACAAACTCTCCTGTGTCATCCCCTAATGCGATGTTTAAAGCCCTAATTAAAGCTGCTGAACTACTCTTTAACCCATAAGGTGTTCTACAAAATTGATAAAGGTTATATTTATGACTAAAAGCTGTAAATGGTCTATCTTCGTACATAAGTGGCACTTGCCAAAAACTGGAACTCAAATCTACACAAGTGAAATACTTCTTCCCCTCAAATGTTTGCATTAATTCCTCTATTGACATAGATTTCAGCTGATCTGAACTAATTCTACTGTTAACCAAACGAGCATCTAAACAAATACGAACTGTGCCGTCGGTCTTGGGTACCGTGATCAAAGAATTAACATATGGACTGTTAGAGTGCTCAATAATCCCATCTTCAAGCATCTGGTTAATTTGTGCCTCAACTGCACTCTGATAAGCGAAAGGTACAGGATATCTATGTCCTGTGAATACTGACCTATCAATAACGTTCAATGAATGGGTATAGCAATTGGCCATACCAATGCGATCCTCAAAAACTCTCCTATTACACAATAACACATCATAGAGCCGAACACATTGTTCCACCTCTATATTACCCTGAAATGCAGCATCACGTAACGAGTCCTCTAGACTTCCGTTCGTAATCACACTGCCCACAAAACATGGAGAACCCCGCTCTACGGCTGGCGATATCTCATTTAAAGTACAAATCACACCTACAATACTACTCCTCTGAATATGGTCATTGAACGCTACTTCTACTTCAGAATCTCCCCATTTAAATTTCAAACTCCCTACATCATAACATAAGTTACCAGACACTCTACTTAGCCACTCTGAACCCAAGATAACACTGAATACTAAATTTGGAATTACAAGGCAAATCTGCTTCTCTACATGATTATTAATTTTAATGTCTACTAAAACTTGCTTAGAAATTACTTTAGACCTCTTCCCAACAGCTGTGATAACAAAAGTGCTTTTAATTGGCATCTCCTCAAAATTTACTCCAGTTCCTTTCATTTTATCATAAAATGCACTAGGTATGCAACTCTTCATACAACCACTATCAATTAAAACATCTGTGTACGCCTCGGACACGTTAAATTTAACTATGGGGCTCTTACTAACCACTTCCTGAATAATACCTTCATCATTTAGTTCATGTAATAATTCATTTCTTACATTTAGGTCATAGGGTTCCTGTATAATTGTATGGACAGGGCATGCTACAGACTGAGATTCTGACCTTACTTCGCAGCCTGGTTCGCGTTTAAAGAACCGCTACAGCTGGCCGTAGTACTACTAACTACTGAACTGGTCTGGTTGTTCTGGGCTGTGTTGTCATTGTTTGGCTGTATATTACTACCACTAGGCTGTCCTCTTCCTTGACCCCTATTCTGGTTGTAATTATTGTTATTATAATTTCTCCCTTGATTTCCCCTGAAATCATTGTTCCTCCCTTGATACTGATTACCATAGCCATTTCCTCTGTTCTGATTTAGCTGATTATTATTATTTCTATTTTGAGCGTTGGCTCCTTCGCCACCGTTCCCTTGAACTTCTTGATGCCTGGCTTCGTTAGGTCTATTATTATTATTACCCTGGTTCCGATTGAAATTGTCCTCATAACCCCCTCTCCCTAGTGCATCAAATGTGCTTAACAAATTTTCTACTTGTGATATTGTCTTTACATTCTGGATACAAGCAGCCTCCTTGATCCTATAGGGAAAGTGCCTAAGTAGCAACCTTACCACATCACTTTCCTCCTTCAAGCCATCCAGATATTTACACACTAATACCTGCCCTAAAAAGTATTCGGTCATGGTGGAGCTTCCTTTAGGGTTATATTTACCACACACTACTCCCTCACGATGCTGCGACTGAATAACCTCATTCCAGAACTTTTCACAGAATTTCATTTTAAAGTCATTAATATCAGTAAACTTGTCACTGTAGACAGCAAACCAATTCCTCGTTTCCCCCACAAACACTTGTTCTAAAATTTCAACTACCTGGCACCACTCAATACTACCATTTTCCAACCTCTCCCCGAATTTATTTTCTATAGTGTTCATGAACTCCATTGGGCACCCCTGTCGATTGCTGAACTTACCCAGTTCTACCTCCCTGTGTGTGCTATTCACAAAAACTGGCCTATTATGACTATTTTTTTGCCTGATCCTAGCTTTTAATTTTAACTCTAATTCTGCGATTTTCTCCTCAGCCTTCCTCTCAATACTGTTTACTGTTAATTTAATGTTTCCTTCTGATTCTTCTACTTTATCATATAGCTTTGCTTGTTTCTCCTCAATCTTGCTAATGCTCTCTCTATTACTCTCTCTTAAATCATTTACATCTGCAACTATTTGTGAGTGGACTTTCTCAATTCTACCCCCCAGCTGTTCCTTAACCTCTTTAGTAGCTACCTGAATTTTGTCAATTTCTCCCCCCAATTGCTTTTTGACCTGCTGTGTTTCCAGTTGCACTAGTTCTTTTAAATTTTCAGCCTGTGTACTGATTCTAATTTCCAACTCCTCCTGTACTTTTCCTAATTTTCTGTCTACATCTGCAATAATCTCTTTAGCCATTTCTTCCATCACCCCCCTGATCTCACCTCTAATCAGTTCGAATTTGTCACTCATTTCCCTACTGTTTTGTTCTAATTTAGCATTTAAAGTTTCAGTACTCTCTCTATTTTCCTTACTGTTTTGTTCTAATCTGGCATTGTTTTGTTCCAGTTTAGCATTTAAAGTTTCAGTACTCTCTCTATTTTCCTTACTGTTTTGTTCTAATCTGGCGTTTAAAGTTTCATTACTCTCTCTATTTTCCCTACTGTTTTGTTCTAATTTAGCGTTGTTTTGTTCCAGTTTAGCATTTAAAGCGTCTGTACTTTCTTTCTTTTCCCTACTGTTTTGTTCTAATCTTGCATTATTCTGTTCTAACTTTGCGTTTAAGGCATCACTACTAACTTTGTTCTGATACATGAACTCGAGAAGTAAAGTTTTTAATTCTGGTTGGCCGCCTACACTCCCTGTTTCAGTATCGGGATTTACCTCCGCTACCCCGGTACTACCATCACTCGACATACTGCTCGTATCATCACTCTCCAGTTGATGACCACTACGTAACCTCATCTGTCTTTCTTTCTCATCCCCCATAATGATATACACTGATAAAGACAAATAACCCCCAAAATACAGGCACAAAAATATATACCCTTCTCCTTCCACAAATGTTATTAGGTTTTCAGCCCCAAGTTGTCGGCGACAATTGTAGCAGATCCGCTTAGGCTGGGATGACAAGTGAAACGGTATTTACTTTGCTCCACGTTGAGCGTACAAATGTAGCAGAATTGCTAGCCCCCCCCCCCCCCCTTGCCTAAGCTATGTTGTTTTAATGGGCGCCAAGACCTCAATGCAATGTTGAAATCTAAATTTGTATTTAACAACGTCTAGCTCTGGCAGAACACCTTCAAGACTCTATTCACTCAGATCGTGGTATGATTTGATCATTAACCCAACAAACAATTGTATCAGGAGAAGGAATTGGTCTATATATAATGCTACCTACTGAAAGCAAAGATTGCATTGTAAAAGAAACGAATTTATTATATAAAACAAGAATAGCAAAATTAATAATAATAATAAGTTTAAAATTTAAATAGGAGCGTTGTGATTTTAATATTACCGATAGAACATTACGTGAAAACGGAGTCTGATATATTATTGATTTTACTCTTATTCCCAAGCTATGAAGTTACTGAAATATGAAATATAAAACCAAGAGAAATGAGAGATTGCGTATTTCTGCGTCATTCGCGCTTACCACTGGAAATTGCCGAAGCCTTTCCCTCGTACTGGATGATGCTGTGAGCTTCCCACAGTCTCCTGGACGTCGACATCTCCGTCGATATTTGATGAGATTCTCGTAGATTAGATAATTCTATGGTCCGTACATCGGACCCAAACACTCGTACAACCGCACTGGTTAAGTTTTACAAAAGTTCTTCCTCCAATCCACGGAACATCGGAGCGATTCCCGCGTACAACCGTACTCGTTAAATTCTATACAGATAGTCGCTAACTCCACCGAACATCGGAGCCACTCGCACGCGCACCCATACACATCAAGTATTTCACAGATTTTCCTCGTTCCACGGCGCGTCGAACGATATATGCACCCGCCGTTTCCCCACTCTTCATTCGACTTGTAGCTTGCGTGGTCCTCACTGATTGGCTGACCCACCACGCGATCTTCCCCTCCTCCGGGTCATTACACACGGCGCGGCGATGATGAAGTCGATTTCCGTTCCAACTATTCGCCTTTCCTGGACGCTGCGACCCAGGATTGCGTCATGCTTTCCGACAAGATTAAGCGTGTACTTGAATTCCCAGTGAGTCACGTCTCTCGATATACCCTGACGAAAACTCCGTAAAATTCCGCAATCACATAATTTTCTATGATATTGTCGTTCGTAATAATTTGCTTGATAGCGTTTTCTAAGACATAGAAAACCTATCTGAATGCTAATAATTTTTATAAAATGCTCCGAAAATACCTTAATAATAATTATAATAAATTAATAATAATAATAAATTAACATGAAAAATTCTCTTGGCTGAACAATTTGCCGCGTAAATAAATATAGAATGGCTTCCTACTGACTTATGCCAGTTGCATAAAAAAAACCTCGAAAAACACGTTACACTAGGAACGACAATGATAAATGGACTAGATTAATGATAATGTAAAACTAAAACTAGACGTGGGGGAAAATTAGTATTTTATTTGCTTTTTTAACTCGGGCTAATTCTGATTCCAGTTATTAAATCTTTTATTGTCATTTGGACAAGTCATGTGTCATTTATCTGAAGGGTGTGCTGGTTCATATGCTGCGACGAGATCTTCGAGAGAGTGCCACGTATTTTTGGGTGTAAGTGTGATGATGAGGAAAGGTAAAGCCTGTCCTTGACTGCGACATCATTCCGGCAAATTAGTTACCCTTGGGGCCACCATGTATATATACTGTATACACACACACGAGGTCTGTGAGAAAAGTATCCGAACTTTTCATTTTGTTTTGTTTTCGTTTTCTGGAAACCTAATGGATTTGAAACAAGCGCACTTGCAATAGCTGACCTGGAACCTACGTGCGCATGCATGAATTTTTTCCTACCTGTTGATACCGTCTATTGCTGGCAAGCAGCATTTGAGTGAGGAAGTATGTAGTGCTCTTGTCGGTTTTTCAATGCGATGTCTGGGATTTGGTTTCTGGGTCGTACCCATACATCCAGGACTCGTCACCAGTGATTATGGTGGTCATGGAGTTGTGGAGTCCAGCATGTCCTGCGAGACTTCAACACGAAGTTGCTTTTGTTCTACCGTCAGCAGCTTCGGCGCAAATTAAAATCTGAAAATTTTCTACGTTTATTCCTTGGCCGTGAAAGCCAAAATACATTCTTTTTTGAAGCCTTCATGGCTGCTTGAGCTTTTAGCTCTCGCAGTATAGAAGTGCAGGTGCACTTGGCAGCTGATGGAAATCATTGCTGGATGCCCTTTGCTCCGCATGGAGCGAAAGTAAGTACCATTGTAGCTACTGTATTAATTTAGGGATTTAAAACACAATGTCCAGGATATTCAGCCAGTTGACAGCATCATCGATAGATGGTTCCTTCAAATCTCCTCCTTGGACACTCGAGGAAAACATGCTGAATGGTCTGGGCTTTTAGTTCTTCCCCCCACTTGTGCAGCCAGAAATTTAATCATTCACGATTTGTGCAGACCCTGTTCAACGATGTCCACACCTTTCTCGGTAAATTGAAACCAGGCGGTTCCCTGCAGGGATCAGAGATTTAAGGCTGCTGTCCTGGGGCCCGATCTTGCCGAGGGGCCCGTGAAAGTAGAAACCCCAGAGTAGACAAATTTACTCAACTTGACGTATTTGCCAACAAATTTGACATTTTATTACATGCAATGTACCTGAATAAATTGAATATGGTACAAAATAGCATGGTTGGTTGGCTCCTCCTGCGACAACGCGGTCACATAGCCCCGTGTACTTTGGGTGTGTGTCGACTATGTCTGATAACCGGTGTTAATTGCGATGGCTGTATTAGAGTGTGTTATCTGTTTTAATTCAAGTGAGGACTGCAGACATTCAATTTTCAAGTAGTTGCTAATTTTGCTAACAAACGCCACTGTCAACGACAACTAGTTATGAACTTGGTTACTAGATGACACTATAGTCGGCTCCTGGCAACGAACGTTGGAACCAAACAGCATTAGTCAAATCTAACCTATGATTTAGCTTCACACAAGTGTAATTAGTGGAAGGTTCTTATACATGCCATAAATCTATGACATAGGACCGCCAGCTTTACTTCCCCTTCGAAGGAAGGCATACTGAGGGATTTTTAACACTCTTAAAAGATCAGACGACTTCGGCCGGATTTGAACCCCTGACCATGGGCATAGAAGCTCAACATGCCACCAACTACACCAGCGAAGCCGCTACAAAATACTATAACGAGAACATGTAAATAATCATTATCTTCATATTTTCGCGGCCAGAGCAATAGTAAAGTTTCCACTGTTTATAGGGAGGAAAGTTTTTAAATAACATTTGAATAACCGCTAAGCTACATTTATGAACATTCGCAAAGTTTCGTATATAAGATTGTGAAAGCCGTTGAACTTGTTCTTGTGATGAGAGCGAGTAAAATATTCGGTCAGATACAACAGAAACGACATTGCAAATTTACAATGAACAAAATTAGTATGTTCCAAAAATAATAAATTTAAAAATTCAATGTTCCTTTTTCGGCCTTAAAAATAAAAAAGCAAATTTGATATTTTCACGATGTCACGGGGACGAAACAATATAGAGGGGGCCCGTAAGTCCTAGCCCTAGGGCCCATACTCACTCTCCACGGCCCTCTCCAGAGGTATAACCATTAAGTACCCTACACGTGTCTCCCGGTTGGTGCTAGGTAAGCAACAGTATTGGCTGCTGGGCCTAAAGCTCTGCTTCAGGATATCCCAGCAATTAGAAGATCATGGAACATAATCCAAATGGTTCTTTTTGGAACCAAACCTCAGCAAAAATTATAGGTTCTTATCTCAATATCCCCCAACTTAATATTGAGGGCATAAGTCAATCTAAATGAGACTACCACTCAAAATTGCTCTACAGCCATTCTCTAGATGTAGTGCTGTTACAGGAAACACATTTTGAAGATCAAACAGTTCTGTTGATTGATTATACAGACAACACTGAAAAATGACATAGGCCTAGTACAATTTAATTGTTCAGTTACAAAAAGAAGTTTGTTGCCCTCTGTCTAGTCGAAAATAACATAACGACCCCTGTCCACGATTTTTCCAATCAATTAGGAGGTTTGTCCGCAAATGATATCTAGGAGGAAGACGAGAGTGATGAAGTCTCATTCAGCAAATGCGGAGGCGTTGGCATGTGTGGATTAGGGCTTGACTTTTGTGCTCTTTTGTTTTTCACAAGCATGGGCTTCACGTGTATCTTCTACGGATCAAAATTGTCGCCTGACAAAATGATAGGATGCGTATCCCGGTTGATACAGCCATTCTCGCAAGTTATTTCATCATCAAGTAAAGTTTACGTCCCGACCTTAACTCAAAGCATGTGTCCGACACTCGATTTATTCATCCTCATTGCATTTACTTCTTCACTTTGTATTGTTGCACCTTTTGAATCAATTAAATAAGTGTGCAACTCCTGGACCCATAACCTATTAAATATACAGTAGTGCGGGAAGTAATAACATGAAACAGTTACAAGTAGTTTATGAATCACACATTGAACGTGGACATACTTAATAACATAATGGTAAAATGAACACTGTTGGAGGAACTTTTCAACACACATTATGCATCTCTAATAGATGGCACAATTGTTCGGCTCAGATGGCACAATTGTTCGGCTCAGTCTCGGAAGTATAAACAAAAATTGAAGACCTGATTGCAAGAACCAGGAAAAAAAAAAAAAAAAAAAAAAAAAACCACCCTTGTTGGATGGATCTGTTTCTTGCACTCAACATATTTTTGAAATCAAATCCAAAGTTATTATATGAAAATCGTTAGGATTTATTACAAATTTCTGTTTTTCAATCATATTTATGGAATTTACGAGATTATTTGAATCCATCATAGACAAGATTGACAGAGTTTTTTCGACATTTTGTCATTTCAATCTATTAATAGAATATTATGATTAAAATTCAAAAAAGAAAGACTTTACCTTAATTAAGAATAGCATTTCCTCCTGTTTCAATCGACATTTAACACATCAGTTCTTCTTCTTCATTCAATCTCTTGTAACATATGGTTACAATGTTCTTTGAGTCACTAGTCTCTTAGAAAAAGTTTGGGGTTATAACATGGCTTCCTTGATATAATTCAGTAGTGAGGTAGGGGAGGCCATGCTTATATTTTAAAATCTCTATGTATTTTATATTTCCATTTTACGATGCTGTTTTGTTTTTATATATCTTTGGTTATTATTTTAGAGTCCATACTGCAAGATTTAGTTATTAGTGAGTATCTGTTGTGTTTTTCTGTGGATATCATTGTTCTTGGTGAGATTTAATGGGAGTGTTAAAAAAAAAAAAAAATGTAGTAAGTTGCATATAAGGATGGAAATTAGAAAAGGTTTATCTGAAGCTAGTCGTTGTAAGGAGATTCTTTGATGATAAGTGTGGGTGAAGATAAAAAATAAATGGAATATAATAATGATTCATCTCCCTCTTATGCTATAATAACAACGACCCGAGTAGAACAGTTACAATTATGACGCACCAACGAGGAGCACGAATGGGGGAGATGAACCTTAGTGATTTCCAAATGATCATGGAGCAGTTGACCTTATCATTGATAAGGGGAGTGAACGGATATGTGAGCAGATAGACTCAATGAAAGTACAAATGGAGAAAATATGTGAAGTATGTGATGCTGCAGTTGCTGAAATAGAAGGAAATGATAGAAAAATAAATGAAGAAGGGAAGGTAATTCTTCGGGAGTGATGAACCAAGATTCTACACTGTTACTTACCTAATGTATGATTGTCATACCTTATTTGATATTCTGGGAGTCATTATCAATTGAAATTACTGTCCATTATCAATACTGCTCAGGAAATAAGTACTAAAATCACGTAAATATGTGACGCAAGTAGTTATTTATTGTTCCTTGAACGACGGCGAACGACGGCAATTGTCATGGCTTGTCGTTGCTCAACTGCTACTGAAGGATGCGCATTGGGCGTGTTCAATTGTTAACGAGACGTCATTTCACTGTTGCCAATGCATGGTACACAAAATACACGACACAGGTCATGTGTAGCGAGCTAAGAGAGCGTAGAAAGTTAATTGAGCGAAGCGAGAAACTATTGGCTTACGAATCTGGAGCGTTGATAGTTAATCCAGCGAAGTGAAAAACTATTGGCTTACGAAGCGGAGCTAGATACTACTGGCATTTATGTCCGCTACTAACTTAGGCACTGTCTTGCCGAAAATTACTGCTAGTGCCACAAGCAAGGGGGTCTGGGGCGTAAGCCCCAGGTTAGTTTTTTTTAAAATGTAAAACATTAATAAGATAGAATTTATGTCCGCTACTAGGTTAGGTACTGCCTGGCCGAAAATTACTGCTAGTACCACAAGCAAGGGGGTCTGGGGCGTAAGCCCCAGGTTAGGTTTGTTTTTGTATGTAAAACATTAATAACATAGAATTAGGGGTTTGCCTTTCGAATACGAGTATCAAAAATCGCAACACAAAAGAATAGGGATATCGTATGCGAAAATGTTCCGCCAGATGGCGTAACTGTTCTATGTGGGACTCAATTGATTTGCCTTCCGTTGGAATTCTATACACATCGAATTTGAAGAATGACGAGTTGAAAATACAGTAAATTTTCATTTTAAATAGTTTGTAACAGTCAATTGTGTGTTTTTGTTAAATGCTATTTGAAATAAAGAACAAAATGATTCCACATAGTACCTGTGCGCTATCTGTTGCAGCTAGTTCAGGATGTCCCTATAGAAACAGAAATAAGCGGCGCGCTCACATAGCTCACTCCACTCAAAACAAACAACACACGGCCGTGTTTACCGTATACGTGGGGTTGGCAATATCTTATTTGTCAAATAAGCCACGCCTACAATGGACAACACAACTGAAATTTCACTATATAAGTCGTGTTATTAATTGGGGAAGGTGGGTGGGTTATAGTCAGCGGAGGAGACAACATCCATTCCCACATCACTCCTACAATATTATTCATCATTACTCAAGGTATTTCGGCTAATTTAACTAGTTTTCTACTTAGTTCATCACTCCCGAAGTGTTACCGAAGGGAATAAGAAGAAAAAAGTATCAACGAGGTGGGGGGCGCGAATAAGATATGAAAGACGGACAAGAAAGAGAACAAGGTCAAATGGAGGAGGATAAAACTGAGGACAAGGAAGAAGATGAGATAGAGTGCAAGGTAGAAGGGAAAGGAGAAACAGATAACGGAGAAGAAGAAATGAAGGACGGACAAGAGAGAGAACAAGGTCAAATGGTGGAGGAGGATAAAACTGAGGACAAGGAAGAAGAGATAGAGGGCATGGTAGAAAAGAAAGGAGAGATGGATAACGGAGGAGGTGAGATGGAAGAAACTGAAGAAGAGAAACTACTAGCAGATGAAGTTGGTCATGAGCAGGACAATAGCAGCCAAGAAAAAGAGGTTAAAGATGAGGGTGAAAGTGCAAGAGTGAGTCATGAAGAAGACAGCATACTGGAAAAAGATAAGGTGAAGAAGCGTTGGAGAAGGAAGATGGGGATGAAAAAGATGAGATGTAGGATGAAGAGAAAGGATTTGTTGAATAGTATGAGACAGACAAGAAAGAAGAAGAGAAAAATGACTAAGGGAAGGAGAGAGGTACGGTGGAGATGGAAGATGAGAAGTACAAGGTACGGAATGACATGGCGGATGAAGAGAAAGACGAGATGGAAGGCAGAGGAAGAAAGGAGAATGGAGAAGAAGGAGAAACAGATGAACAGGAAGAACGAAAAGTGGAAGAATGAGAAAGGGGAAGGGAGTGATTTTGAGGATGAAGATGAAGTTCTCAGTAGTGATATCATGATTTTGGATTCTGTTAGTGATGGAGAAACAGTTTGCAACCAGTATCGCAATACATTTGATAACAATGTAGTTAACGATTATGGGTATTATGTCGTGAATGATATGGTTGAAGTTTCACGAGAGTCTTCGTGTGTTCCGAGTGTGAGTTGTGTGGAAGGTGCAAATTTGACAGACGATGATGACAGTATTGGGTGGAAAGTGTTTAATCTGGATATTAATAGAGATGATTATTTATACATTCCAGATGGTAGCAACATCGACAAGAGCAGTGCAGATGATGAAAAGTGTGGAGATGGCATGTCTTTATCAAATGAACTCATTTCTTTAGCGCTTCGAGATTTAATATTGGAAAGTGGATTGCAGGTTGGTGATGGGTTGGATTCAGAATATTTAGTTGCTACTTCAGGGATCCTTACACCAGATAGTCAAGGGGAGATGTCTGTGGAACAAATACAGAAGGAGCCGGCAGTTATTGGGACTGACGCATCATTACTTTCCGAGGTGGATGAGGAAGTGAATTGTGACCATTTGGGAAGTGACTCGGGAGAGAGGAGGCATGTTAGAAGTGGCTTTTCGGAAACATATGCCAGACGTGGACAAGTTAACAACAGTGAAGATTTATGCCAACCTCGACTTCTTTCTGTAAATAATGATAATTGATAAGTTATCTTATTGTGTGTGATATCTTAGTGTATGTGTTTTGTGTTGTAATTTCATTTATGTTATTTTATGAATGTGATCCCCATGTGTTTCTCACATGAGAATCATATTAGGGGGCTTATTGTAACATATGGTTACAATGTTCTTTGAGTCACTAGTCTCTTAGAAAAAGTTTGGGGTTATAACATGGCTTCCTTGATATAATTCAGTAGTGAGGTAGGGGAGGCCATGCTTATATTTTAAAATCTCTATGTATTTTATATTTCCATTTTACGATGCTGTTTTGTTTTTATATATCTTTGGTTATTATTTTAGAGTCCATACTGCAAGATTTAGTTATTAGTGAGTATCTGTTGTGTTTTTCTGTGGAGATCATTGTACTTGGCGAGATTTAATGGGAGTGTTAAAAAAAATATGCAGTAAGTTGCTTATAAGGATGGAAGTTAGAAAAGTTTTTTCTGAAGCTAGTCGTTGTAAGGAGATTCTTTGGTGATAAGTGTGGGTGAAGACAAAAAATAAATGGAATTAATAATGATTCATCTCCCTCTTATGCTATAATAACAACGACCCGAGTAGAACAGTTACACTCTCGGATGTTACATGCACGGGTGTTACATACTTCTGTGCTATTTTCATTACAAGCTTACACTATTTGTTGTCCAAAGTCTTTGATTGTGATATGCTTTGGTTACATTTAACTGTGGCTTTAGTTGCTTTGGTTTGAAAAGACAGAACTCACTCAAAATACCATTCTGTTCAGATGAAACAGAGACCCATCTTCCTTTATAAATGAAGTTCCGATATCGACTCACTCTGAATGATTCTGTCGAATCTGTTATGACTTTTTTGAACAATGGTTGTAGTGAATGCCTGAAATCTAATAACATTTCCTGCTGAACTCTTACAACTAAAAACAACTGAAAATTTTCTTGAGGCAGATGATACTATGGCATACCATTCTTCTGGCACAAAAATATATTCTTTCCTACATTTAACCTTCCCTAACTCTGTTCCTTCTTGCCTCCCTGCTATATTGTTCAAGACTGAGTGCATGAAATAGATATTTCTGGCTATTATCTAGGTCTTGCACTAAAAAAAAATAAACTGAACTTTTGATGCTATCTAGTGCCAATAATAATAATTAACTGTGGACTGCTACGGTAGCTGTGAAGGCTCTATGGGAACCCTGAAAAGTGACGGCTGACGGGGCTCTGGTGAAGCTACGATAGGCCTAGCAAGCCAGTAGTGGATATCATATTTGCTTTCAAACCAGGAACAGGCCTCGGAAAGGACGGATGCAAACGACGACGACCCGGATATAATAATGGACTACGAGTTGGGACATTAAACATACAGACACTGACAGGAAAAGTGGAGGAGATTGTAGATGTGATGGAGAGAAGAAAACTGGATGTACTGGGCTTGGCAGAAACAAGATGGAAAGGAGAAGGTCGCAGAGAACTGAGGAAAGGGTACCGGTTGTACTGGAGTGGGAACAGTGAAGGAAGGAACAGCGGAGTAGGAGTAGTTGTGAGAGATGGAATGAAGGAAGAGGTAAAGGGAATAAGTGACAGGATCATGAAGATCAGAGTAACTGTAAAGGGAAGAAGCCTGGAGATAGCCCAGGTATATGCCCCTCAAGTTGGATGTACAGCTCAAGAGAAGGAAGACTTTGAGGAGGAGCTACAACAGCAGTTGAATGGGCAGAGCATCATTGTCATGGGAGATTTGAATGCACATGTAGGAAGTGAAAGGCAAGGATATGAAAATGTATTGGGAGCAGAAGGATGGGGTAGCAGGAATGAAGAAGGGAGAAAGTTGCTGGATTTTTGCAAGAGAAACGGTTTAGTGGTAGGCAACTCCTGGTTCCGGAAGAAAGAAAGCCACAAGGTAACGTGGTACAGCAGTGATTTAACAAAGAAATCTTTGGTAGATTACATGCTGTACGACTGGGAAATGAAGAGAAGTGTCAGAGATATAAAGGTAATACCATCAGAGGCCTTAGATAGCGACCACAGAATACTTGTAATGAACCTGGGAGTTGTTAAGGATAGCAAGAGGACAGAGTACCAGGAAAGGAGAATCAAAGTATGGAAACTCAAGGAAAAGGAAGTCAAGGAAGAATTCCAGAAGATAATAAGGGAAAGGATGCCAACAGAAAATCCTAAAACAGGGGAAGAGGAATGGAAGCAATTCAAAAACACAATGGTGGAAGCTGCAGTGGCAGTATGTGGAAGAACAAGCAACAGAAAGCGGTGTAAAGAGACACCATGGTGGAATGAGAGAGTAAAAGAAGCTGTGGGAAGGAAGAACAAGGCTTTCAGAGTGTGGTTCCAGGAAAGAACTGATCTGACAAGGGAAGATTATAAGATAAAGAAGAAAGAAGCAAACAAGATTGTCGCAGAGGAGAGGAAGAAGTGGATGGTAAAGTGGACAGAGATGATGGAGGAAGACAGCAGAGGAAATAAGAAAGTACTTTATGGGATGGTCAAAAGTAAGAGAAGAGGTCTGCGAGAGGATGTGGTAATGATGGACAAAAACGGAAATGAGGTACACAACAAAGAGGCACTCAAGACTGTGTGGAAAGAGTACTTTGAGGATTTGCTGAATCCAAATGGTCATAGGGAGGAAGACAATGTATTGGAAGAAGGAGAAGATAACACAGGAATGGAAAAGGACCTGACTTGGAGAGAACTGGAAATGGCTATAGACAAGATGAAAGGAGGAAGGGCACCAGGTGTGGATGAAGTGAGTGTTGAAATGGTGAAGGCAGCAGGGGAGGTTGGGAAACAGTGGCTGTACCGTGTGATGAGGGTGATATGGAAGGAGAAAAAGACCCCAGAAGATTGGAAGAAAGGATTAATTGTCCCAATATTTAAGAAAGGAAGCAGAAAGGAGTGCAGAAATTACAGGGGAGTCACACTCATACCTCACTGTACCAAGATATATGAAAAGATATTAGAAAGTAGAATACGAGCCAAAGTGGAGAGAAAATTGAGAGAGGAGCAGTATGGATTCAGACCTGGGAGATCAACAGTGGATCTCATATTTTCAGTGAGACAGCTCCAGGAACGCCACTACGAATTTGGAGAGGATCTGCTGATGGCCTTCCTGGACATCGAAAAGGCCTATGATAGTGTGTGTAGGGAGAAGGTGTGGAAAGCGATGGAAAACATGGGAGTGGAAAAAGAGACTGTAGGCAGAGTGAAGGAGATGTATTGTGGAAGTGTGAGTTGTGTGAAAGTTGGAGGGGAAAGAACAGACTGGTTCAGACAAATGAGTGGCCTGAAACAAGGTAGTGCGCTGTCACCCCTTCTCTTTATTGTGGTTATGGACGAGGTAATGACACGGATAGCAGGAAAGATAGGAGAAGATAAGATGATAGCAATGGTGTTTGCAGATGATCTCATGGTCTGGGGAAACAAGGAGGAGGAAATTCAGGAGCAACTGAAGGCTTGGGAAGAAACAGTGGGAGAGTACGGATGGAAGTTCAACATCAGTAAATGTGAGATCCTGTTAAAGACCAGGAAAAAGGACAGACCAATGAGTGGGATAACACTTGGAGGTGGACAGCTGAAGAAGGTGGAAAGTCTCAAGTACTTGGGAAGTATAGTGGAGGAAAATGGCAGAAATGACAAAGAGTTTACGGAACGGGGCAGACAGGCAGAAGCATTTCTGAGAAGCATTAGGAGCTTAGTGTGGAATAAAGATGTCCCACAAAAAAGCAAGGAAGTGTTATACAGAAGCTACTATATCCCGATACTGACCTATGCTTCAGAAACGTGGACAATGAAGAAAATAGACATAAGCAGAATACAGGCAGGTGAAATGAAGTTCCTGCGAAGTAGGATTGGAGTAACAAGAAGAGACAGGTTGAGGAATGAAAAGGTCAGGGAAATGGTGAAAGAGGAGCCCTTGCAAGGTAGGATTGAGACATCAAGACTGAGGTGGTATGGACACTTAAAGAGAATGGATGAGAAGAAGATTCCCAAGAGGATACAGGAGATGCAGATGCAGAAGAAACGACCAAGGGGAAGACCAAGAGATAGATGGCTGAAAGGAGTGGAGGAATGTGTCAAGAAGAGAGGCGAGGACTGGACCAGAGTGACAGCGGAGAGGTGGTGGGAAGAAAGAACTAAGTGGCGAGGCTTATGTTCCAAACAGACCCAGCCTGGGGCTGGAAACTGTACAAGATGATGATGATGTGGACAATTACAATGTTATCCAATAGAGGGCATTCATAGCTACATATATGACTAAAAATCTGATTTTCCCAATAATTGGTTATTATCTGGTTCTTGCAATCAGGTCTTCAATTATTTCACACGTATTCCAATGCTTTTTTTAATATTTCAGATCTGTAGAAGAATTAATAACTTGTTTGAACTCTTCTAAAACTGAATACGAACTCAAATGGGTAACGATAAATATATTTTGTCTGCTACAGGATATGTCAATTGATACGAGTACAGGACATCTTCATTAAGAGCTATGGATGCATATTACAGTAGTTGTTCAGTTTAGTACTCATTTCCTACTTGGGTAGTTGAAAAAACCATTTCAAGAGCAGGCATTGACAGATTACATACGGTCATGCAGTCAAAACATTAGAAAGAGAAAAAAAATTGACATCTGACTAATTAATTATTCTAAATGTTAGATGTTTCTAAGCAGGATTTTTACGAGAGGCATTCAAAAAGTTAGTTGCACATGAATATGGCAGACCAAGTACCGTTTATTGAATGATACACTATTTTATTTATTTATGCTTATGGCATTGTACACAAACACCATATACTATTTACATATATACATATATATACAAACCATTACAACAATCAACTTAGCCCTACAGATTTCACAGCTGTATGTCCAGTTCGTCTAGCCACTGTATGGCCTGAGTAGATGTCACCAAAAAGTCGTCCATTGATCCAGAGTACGCCCTCCTCGGACATTCTGCTACAATATGGTGGATGGTTTGATTCATTGCACCACAGTCACAGCTGGGGGAAGTTCGCATGCCCCACTTATGAAGCAGTGAGCCACATCGCCCGTGCTTGGTTCGGATTCTGTTGAGGGCAACATAAGTTCTTCGTGGGAGATCAAAACCAGCCGGAGGGTGCTTGATATTAAATAATGGCTGCCACTCCTTCGGAGCTGTGCCGTTCCGAACAGATTGCCATTCTGCTTTTCCATTATAGCTTCTGCTGGTGAGCAACTGTGCCGTCTGAACTGGTGGTGATCTCGATTTTAAGCACCTGAATCCTACAGCTATGTCCTGGTGGATAGGAAGGGCTATGTTTGATGTTATTTTTCTACTCTCTTACCAGGTTGTTGAGGCGTCATATCTGGAGGCTCAATATGACTCAACACAGGTAACCAATACAGTGGAGTAGATTTAACGGTGCCGCTGATGATACGCATGGTTTGATTCGAGACTACGTCGATCTTCTTGACATAAGGACTGTTTAGCCACACTGAAGAGCAATACTCTGCTGTAGAGTACACTAATGCCATTGCAGATGTTCGAAGAGTGGATGCAGAAGCTCCCCATGTTGAACCAGCGAGTTTGTGGAGGATGTTGTTCCTAGTTTGTAGATTAGCAGCACTATTGTTCAGATGTTTCTTGAAAGATAGCGTGCGATCGAGACTAACGCCCAGGTATTTTGGGTGAGGGTTGTAAGGAAGTGGTGAACCATCAAGTGAGACCTTTAAAGCAACATTTGCCTGTCGGTTGTTGAGATGGAAAAAACAACTTTCTGTTTTGGTGATATTTGGTCTCAGACACCACTTTCTGAAGTAATCACTCAAGGTAGAGAGATGTGCATTAAGAATTTCCTCAATCTGTTCTGTAGAGGAATGTTGAGTTACTATCGCCATGTCATCAGCATAAGCAAACTGACGAGAGGTGGTAAGTGGTATGTCCACGATGTACAAATTGAACAGAAGAGGAGACAGCACAGAGCCTTGAGGAAGACCATTGTTGAGGACTTTAACTTTACTTCGTTTACCACCCATTACAACCTGTACCATTCTATTTGATAACATGTTGTTTAGTAATTGCGCCATTAGCTTGCAGCCTGTCAGTTGTACACAACACCTTCCCTCCAAACCGTGTCGTATGCAGCTGTAAGGTCTATAAACACTGCACCACTCTTCAATCTTTTCTCGAAGCCTGCTTCAATATGCGTCGTCAGTGCTAGCACTTGGTCTTCACAGCTCCGATTTGGTCTGAAACCAGCCTGCTCAAGAGGGAGAGTACCATTTATTTGAGGGCTAATCCTATTATATATGAGCCGTTCCAGGAGTGTATAAAAAACACTCATCAAGGCTATTGGTCTATAGCTCTCTGGGTTATCGGCAGACACAGATACATCACACTATTTTTCAATATAGTCACCAAGTCTCTGTAAACAATGGTCGGCACGGTCTACTGATCGTTCCATACCTTGACGATAGAAGTCCGCTCCTTGGTCACGGAATTATCGGAGAACTGCTGTTTGGACCTGTTCAACATTGTCAAATAGCTGTCCACCCAGATGGTCATTCAGTTTGCTGAACAGATGGAAATCACATGGCGCCAGATCTGAACTGTATGACGGTTTGTAACGTGTTTTTCGAGGGGTTTTTATGCCAAAGGCGTAAGTCAGTAGGAAGCCATTCTATATTTATTTACGCGGCAAATTGTTCGGCCAAGAGAATTTTTCATGTTAATTTATTATTATTATTAATTTAATATAATTATTATTAAGGTATTTTCGGAGCATTTTATAAAAATTATAAGCATACAGATAGGTTTTCTATATCTTAGAAAACACTATCAAGCAAATTATTACGAACGACAATATCATAGAAAGTTATGTGATTACGGAATTTTACGGAGTTTCGTCAGTTAGGATATTATGAGAGACATGACTCACTGGAAATTCAGATACAGGCTGATTCTTGTCAAGAAGTATTACGCAAGCTTGGGTCGCAGCGTCAAGAAAAGGCGGATAGTTGGAACGGAAATCGACTTCATCATCCGCGCGCCGTGTGTAATGAGCCAGAGAAGGGGAAGTAGCGCGTGGGGAGCAGCCAATCAGTGGAGACCACGTAAGCTGGAAGTCGGGACTGGAGTGGGAAGCCGTGGAGTGCATATATCGTTCGGCGCGCCGTGGAGCGGGGACAATCTGTGAAAGACTTGACTAGTTCGGTTGCAAGTGTGTGTCGCTCCGATGTTCCGTAGAGTGGAGAACTATCTGTTTAAAACTTAACCAGTGTGGTTGTACGAGGGTATGGCTCCGATGTTAGGACCATAAAGTCACCAAATCTACAAGTAAATCATCAAATATCGACGGAGATGACGACGTCCAGGAGACTGTGGGAAACTCACAGCATCATCCAGTACGAGGTAAATGCTTTGGCAATTTCCAGTGGTAAGCGCGGATGACACAGAAGTACGCAATCTCTCGTTTCTCTTTGATTTAAATTCAGTATTTCAGTAACTTCATAGCTTGGGAATAAGAGTAAAATCAATAATTTATCAGACTCCGTTTTCACGTAATTTTCTAGCGGTAATATTAAAATCGCAACGCTCCAATTTAAATTTTAAACTTATTATTATTATTAATTTTGTTATACTTGTTTTATATAATAAATTCATTTCTTTTACAATGCAATCTTTGCTTTCAGTAGGTAGCATTAGATATAGACCAATTCCTTCTCCTGATACAATTATTTGTTGGGTTAATGATCAAATCATACCACGATCTGAGTGAATAGATTCTTGAAGGTGTTCTACCAGAGCTAGACGTTGTTAAATACAAATTTAGATTTCAACATTGCGTTGAGGTCTTGGCGCCCATTAAAACAACATAGCTTAGGCAAAGGTAAACAGTTACATTTATCACCCAACAGTTAGGGGCAGTCAAACCGTTACACTTGTCGCTCAACGTAAGGGCTAGCAAAACGGTACACTTGGCGCCCAACGTGGGGATGAAAACCTAATAACATTTGTGGAAGGAGAAGGGTATATATTTCTGTGCCTGTATTTTGGGGGTTATTCGTATTTATCAGTGTATATCATTATGGGGGATGAGAAAGAAAAACTGATGAGGTTACGTAGTGGTCATCAACTGGAGAGTGATGATACGAGCAGTATGTCGAGTGATGGTAGCACCGGGGTAGCGGAGGTAAATCCCGATACTGAAACAGGGAGTGTATGCGGCCAACCAGAATTAAAAACTTTACTTCTCGAGTTTATGTATCAGAACAAAGTTAGTAGTGATGCCTTAAATGCAAAATTAGAACAAAACAGTAGGGAAAATAAAGAAAGTACAGATGCCTTAAACGCCAAATTAGAACAAAACAGTAGGGAAAATAAAGAAAGTACAGAAGCTTTAAATAAAAAATTAGAACAGAATAATGCAAAATTAGATAAGAACAACAAGGAAATTAGTGTGAAAATGGAGCAGATTAGAGGAGAAATCAGAGGAGTAATGGAAGAGAAGGTTACAGAGATCATTGCAGATGTAGACAAGAAATTAGGAAAAGTACAGGAGGAGTTGGAAAGTAGAATCAGTACACAGGCTGAAAATTTAAAAGAACTAGTGCAACTGGAAACACAGCAGGTCAAAAAGCAATTGGGGGGAGAAATTGACAAAATTCAGGTAGCTACTAAAGAGGTTAAGGAACAGCTGGGGGGTAGAATTGAGAAAGTCCACTCGCAAATAGTTGCAGAAGTAAATGATTTAAGAGAGAGTAATAGAGAGAGCATTAGCAAGATTGAGGAGAAACAAGCAAAGCTATATGATAAAGTAGAAGAATCAGAAGGAAACATTAAATTAACAGTAAACAGTATTGAGAGGAAGGCTGAGGAGAAAATCGCAGAATTAGAGTTAAAATTAAAAGCTAGGATCAGGCAAAAAAATAGTCATAATAGGCCAGTTTTTGTGAATAGCACACACAGGGAGGTAGAACTGGGTAAGTTCAGCAATCGACAGGGGTGCCCAATGGAGTTCATGAACACTATAGAAAATAAATTCGGGGAGAGGTTGGAAAATGGTAGTATTGAGTGGTGCCAGGTAGTTGAAATTTTAGAACAAGTGTTTGTGGGGGAAACGAGGAATTGGTTTGCTGTCTACAGTGACAAGTTTACTGATATTAATGACTTTAAAATGAAATTCTGTGAAAAGTTCTGGAATGAGGTTATTCAGTCGCAGCATCGTGAGGGAGTAGTGTGTGGTAAATATAACCCTAAAGGAAGCTCCACCATGACCGAATACTTTTTAGGGCAGGTATTAGTGTGTAAATATCTGGATGGCTTGAAGGAGGAAAGTGATGTGGTAAGGTTGCTACTTAGGCACTTTCCCTATAGGATCAAGGAGGCTGCTTGTATCCAGAATGTAAAGACAATATCACAAGTAGAAAATTTGTTAAGCACATTTGATGCACTAGGGAGAGGGGGTTATGAGGACAATTTCAATCGGAACCAGGGTAATAATAATAATAGACCTAACGAAGCCAGGCATCAAGAAGTTCAAGGGAACGGTGGCGAAGGAGCCAACGCTCAAAATAGAAATAATAATAATCAGCTAAATCAGAACAGAGGAAATGGCTATGGTAATCAGTATCAAGGGAGGAACAATGATTTCAGGGGAAATCAAGGGAGAAATTACAATGACAATAATTACAACCAGAATAGGGGTCAAGGAAGAGGACAGCCTAGTGGTAGTAATCATCATCATCGGCTTTAACTCGAATCCGAGTATAAATCTTCTTCCTTCAGTCCAGTTTGTGGATGTGTTTACGGTGACTAAAGAGTCCAATCCTGGCATGGAACAAGCGACCACACAAGTCGCATAGTATTGCAGGAGGAGGACGTGGTTGGGCTGCTCGAAGTTTCCTAGCTTGACGCTTGGCCTCTTCATGTATGCGTCGATCCCTTTCAAACGTCTTTACAGAATCCGAGATGGTACGGCGCCAAGTTGAGCGGTTTTCAGCCAGCATGTCCCAGGTTTGTGGATCAAGACCTGTCAATTTCAGGGTCTGCTTAAATTGGTCCTTGTAGCGCCTCTTAGGACCACCATGAGGTCTGGTGCCATAGCATAACTCACCATATAGCATTTGACGAGGTAATCTCACATCATCCATCCGATGGACATGACCAATCCATCTAAATTGGTGACCTATTATGGATGATTCTATGCTGTTGATTTGAGCCTTTTCCAGAACAGCAATATTGGTAATGCGGTCTTCCCATTTAATCCTCAGGATTGATCGAAGTTTTTGTAGGTGAAAACGCTCAAGCTTCCTAAGATCACGTCGGTAAAGGGTCCACGTTTCACAGCCATACAACAATGTAGAAATGACTACTGCTTTGTAAACCATAAGCTTTGTACTCATGGATAGATCTTTATTCATGAAGACCCGGTGCGCTAATCGTCCATATGCTGCATGGGCTGCGCCAATTCTCTTATCCACATCCTGCTCACAGGTACAGCTCACAGAAATGGTACTGCCCAGGTACGAGAAGTGGTCAACCTGTTCTAATGGCAAATTTGAGATGGAGATATTGAACTGAGGAAGAGGTGTGCCTGGTGAAGGTTGTGCCAAGACTTTAGTCTTATTGACATTTATGGTAAGACCAAAGCGATCACATGCACTTTTGTAACAGTTAACTGACTCTTGCAGCTCTTCTGGTGTGAGAGTTGGTGACGCAGCATCATCTGCATACAACATGTTAGTAACCTTAGTAACCTGAGTTTTCCTCAAGGAGCGGAGACGAGTTAGGTTGAAAAGCCCTCCATCAAAACGATACTTGATCTCCACACCTGGGCTGTTTGTGGGTGAATCATAAAGCATTGCAGCCAAGTACAGCGCAAAAAGCGTTGGAGCCAGTACACATCCTTGTTTCAGTCCATGGGTAATGGGAAATTCATCGGACATCTTATTCTGATGGCAAACCTGACCTGTCATGCCAAACAATGACAACACAGCCCAGAACAACCAGACCAGTTCAGTAGTTAGTAGTACTACAGCCAGCTGTAGCGGTTCTTTAAACGCGAACCAGGCTGCGAAGTAAGGTCAGAAACTCAGTCTGTAGCATGCCCTGTCCATACAATTATACAGGAACCCTATGACCTAAATGTAAGAAATGAATTATTACATGAACTAAATGATGAAGGTATTATTCAGGAAGTGGTTAGTAAGAGCCCCATAGTTAAATTTAACGTGTCCGAGGCGTACACAGATGTTTTAATTGATAGTGGTTGTATGAAGAGTTGCATAAGGAGTGCATTTTATGATAAAATGAAAGGAACTGGAGTAAATTTTGAGGAGATGCCAATTAAAAGCACTTTTGTTATCACAGCTGTTGGGAAGAGGTCTAAAGTAATTTCTAAGCAAGTTTTAGTAGACATTAAAATTAATAATCATGTAGAGAAGCAGATTTGCCTTGTAATTCCAAATTTAGTATTCAGTGTTATCTTGGGTTCAGTGTGGCTAAGTAGAGTGTCTGGTAACTTATGTTATGATGTAGGGAGTTTGAAATTTAAATGGGGAGATTCTGAAGTAGAAGTAGCATTCAATGACCATATTCAGAGGAGTAGTATTGTAGGTGTGATTTGTACTTTAAATGAGATATCGCCAGCCGTAGAGCGGGGTTCTCCATGTTTTGTGGGCAGTGTGATTACGAACGGAAGTCTAGAGTACTCGTTACGTGATGCTGCATTTCAGGGAAATATAGAGGTGGAACAATGTGTTCGGCTCTATGATGTGTTATGGTGTAATAGGAGAGTTTTTGAGGATCGCATTGGTATGGCCAATTGCTATACACATTCATTGAACGTTATTGATAGGTCAGTATTCACAGGACATAGATATCCTGTACCTTTCGCTTATCAGAGTGCAGTTGAGGCACAAATTAACCAGATGTTTGAAGATGGGATTATTGAGCACTCTAACAGTCCGTATGTTCATTCTTTGATCACGGTACCCAAGACCGACGGCACAGTTCGTATTTGTTTAGACGCTCCTTTGGTTAACAGTAGAATTAGTTCAGATCAGCTGAAATCTATGACAATAGAGGAATTAATGCAAACATTTGAGGGGAAGAAGTATTTCACTTGTGTAGATTTGAGTTCCAGTTTTTGGCAAGTGCCACTTATGTACGAAGATAGACCATTTACAGCTTTTAGTCATAGATATAACCTTTATCAAATTTGTAGAATACCTTATGGGTTAATGAGTAGTTCAGCAGCTTTAATTAGGGCTTTAAACATCGCATTAGGGGATGACACAGGAGAGTTTGTAACCATTTACATAGATGATATGGTAATTAGTTGACACAGTTTTGAGGAGCATCTACGTCATTTAGATATAGTTTTTCAGAAGTTAGATCAGGCAGGGTTCACTTTGAAGCTGTCTAAGTCGTCATTCTGTCAGTCAGAAGTCACATTTTTAGGTCATAGAGTGTCAAGTAGAGGTGTGACACCAGAGGAAAGTAGGAATTAGCATGTGTGGACAGTAGCAACAGGGCATCGTTACAGACACTGAGAAATATGCTAGTGGAGCAACGTGATGACGTTCATTTAAAGGGAGCCACTTGCAAGGTTGGAAGCAGGTGACACAGAAACATTTATAGTTTCCAAACGTATTGGCAAAACAGCATAAGTGCTGGAGGATAGTAAGGGAAACAGATTATACGGGACGTATAATATACATAGTCTACGAAAGTATGTGTCATAAAGTGAGGATGTTTAGCTGGCGAGCCAGCCTATCAAATGAGTAAGTGTGGTATTTGGTGCGTGGGAGGAGATGGTCTTCCAGGCAGGCGTATCAGAAGTCACACAGGGGGGTAGTATGTAAGTAAATGAGAGTACAGGGAAATATGACGGGATTCTCGGATGCTCTTGAGCACTAAAATTCTCGATACACCAAGGCCAGAATTTGGTAGCGCTGGTGAATTCCCATTTGTCCCCAAGAGATGGGTGAGCGCTTGGACAGGGTATTTTTGCTTAAGGCGTCCACGGGACAAAAGATGGGCCATCAGAATGCGAGACAGTCCTTCATGAAACTCATGCATAACGGCACACGTGATTTCTGTTTACGGCCTCGCCATGTAAGATTTGTAAGTGTGTAATTTAAGGTAATTTGTACAAAGGTATTATTTGTGGGAGGAGAACTGGTCAGTGTTGAGAACTAGTATTAAGTAGAATATGGTCTACGGGAACTTAACACGACAGGGCGATTACGGCACAGAAATATTTGGTGTTATATATAATGCGCATTTACTGTTTTTTTTTTTCAGAAGTCAATATTAATTTCATCTTTTATAAAGAGAGATTAAGTATTAGGGTCATGATGCGCTGCCAAAATAGTGTGATCATGTGCTCAGTGATAAGTGGGATTAAATTTCACAATAAGGAAGGAACCTCCAGTGAAATTAGGAAGTTCTAGGGAGATATAAATATATCAGAACACCTTGATGCGTGTGATGTGACATCTCATATACATAGCGCTCACACAGTAATTATGTCTATTTTTCCAACATAGAGAAATTTGAGAGGCGGAAATATCCGTGGAACACTGTTCTATATGAAAAACATTGGACTGGTGGGCAAAGTGCAATCCATAGTGACAACAAACTTTGACGCAAAGTGCGTGAAGAAAAATTATGAGTGTATATATCTGTAATTTAGGGTGATTTCATTTATGTAATAAGTATTTTGGATGGGGATTATTAACGTGTCTGGGATAATCAGATAATGGACCGTCGTCACGGTAAATCATCCGATGATCCGAGGCGAATATGTAACGTGTTTTTCAAGGTTTTTTTTATGCCAATGGCATAAGTCAGTAGGAAGCCATTCTATATTTATTTATGCGGCAAATTGTTCGGCCAAGAGAATTTTTCATGTTTATTTATTATTATGATTAATTTAATATAATTATTATTAAGGTATTTTCGGAGCATTTTATAAAAATTATAAGCATACAGATAGGTTTTCTATATTTTAGAAAACACTATCAAGCAAATTATTACGAACGACAATATCATAGAAAGTTATGTGATTACGGAATTTTACGGAGTTTCGTCAGTTAGGATATTATGAGAGACATGACTCACTGGAAATTCAGATACAGGCTGATTCTTGTCAAGAAGTATTACGCAAGCTTGGGTCGCAGCGTCAAGAAAAGGCGGATAGTTGGAACGGAAATCGACTTCATCATCCGCGCGCCGTGTGTAATGAGCCAGAGAAGGGGAAGTAGCGCGTGGGGAGCAGCCAATCAGTGGAGACCACGTAAGCTGGAAGTCGGGGCTGGAGTGGGAAGCCGTGGAGTGCATATATCGTTCGGCGCGCCGTGGAGCGGGGACAATCTGTGAAAGACTTGACTAGTTCGGTTGCAAGTGTGTGTCGCTCCTATGTTCCGTGGAGTGGAGAACTATCTGTTTAAAACTTAACCAGTGTGGTTGTACGAGGGAATGGCTCCGATGTTAGGACCATAAAGTCACCAAATCTACAAGTATATCATCAAATATCGACGGAGATGACGACGTCCAGGAGACTGTGGGAAGCTCACAGCATCATCCAGTACGAGGGAAATGCTTTGGCAATTTCCAGTGGTAAGCGCGAATGACACAGAAGTACGCAATCTCTCGCTTCTCTTTGATTTAAATTCAGTATTTCAGTAACTTCATAGCTTGGGAATAAGAGTAAAATCAATAATTTATCAGACTCCGTTTTCACGTAATTTTCTATCGGTAATATTAAAATCGCAACGCTCCAATTTAAATTTTAAACTTATTATTATTAATTTTGCTATACTTGTTTTATATAATAAATTCATTTCTTTTACAATGCAATCTTTGCTTTCAGTAGGTAGCATTAGATATAGACCAATTCCTTCTCCTGATACAATTGTTTGTTGGGTTAATGATCAAATCATACCACGATCTGAGTGAATAGATTCTTGAAGGTGTTCTACCAGAGCTAGACGTTGTTAAATACAAATTTAGATTTCAACATTGCGTTGAGGTCTTGGCGCCCATTAAAACAACATAGCTTAGGCAAAGGTTACATTTATCACCCAACAGTTAGGGGCAGTCACACCGTTACACTTGTCGTTCAACGTAAGGGCTAGCAAAACGGTACAGGTCCTCCCATACCTCCCATCGAAAACGTTGCAGCAAAGTCTGTGTAGTGCGCACTGTGCGGTGTTGCATTGTTGTGCAGGAGAACAATGCCTCGGCTTAACTTTCCAGGTCTCCCGTTTTTTACAGCGTTGCGCAGCGACTTCAATGTTTGACAATAAGCATTGGCTGTAATTATCGTGCCCTTCTGCATAAACTCTGTCTACACAACGCCTTCACAATCTAAGAGCACAGTGGCCATGACCTTCCCGGCCGATGGTGTAACCTTGAATTTCTTCCGCACCGGCGAGGATGTGTGTCTCCATTCCATAGTTGCGCTCTTTATTTCCGGTGTGAAATGGTGCACCCATGTCTCATCACCTGTAATGATGCGGCTTAGGAACTCGTTGCCTTCAACAGCGTAACGCTGAAGGAAGGCCAATAACGCCAGAAACCGTGAGTCTTCGTGTGCTGGCGTCAGAGATCGCGGCACCCAACGTGAACTCAATTTCCGATATTGCAGATGGTCTCGCACGATGGCATGAGCACCGGATATGGAGATGCTGAACTGCTGTGTAATTTCTGGGATACACACTCCGCGATTGATGCAAATCATTTCATCGACCTGCCGAATATTGTCTTCTGGGGTCGATGTTGATGGCCTTCCTTCCCACATGGCATCACACACATCTGTCTGGCCATGCTCAAATTGTTGGCACCATTTCACAATTGCTGGCCGCGACATTGCATTTGGTCCATACACCGTCACATTTTCACATTGAATATCTGTGTAATTCAGCCATTTAATCCACAAGAAACGTACGGTACCACGTACTTCCATTTTGGAGTATGTTTCCTTTGCCGCGCCATTTCACTCGCTCACTACGATGCACCTCTTACCAGTACCGTAGCAGAACTGTCGCTGCGGGAAGTACTACACATGCCTTCGGAAAATGCACCGCTCATGTTGCGCAAAGCGCCGGTCGATATGTGTAACTTTGAACGCTCTACGTAAAATAATGTCAAAGTTTAGGAGCATTTGAGTATTCATTTACGAAGTAAAATACCCAAAAATGACTGCCCATTCTCACATTTTAATTACAAAGGGAAAATTACCTAGGTGACTTTCCTTCTCTTCTTTCATGCCCCATGACACCATGGAACACAAGAGCACAACCTTTTTTACTTTTCTTCTGCTTTCCAAAGAAAGGACACTCCAACAATGTATCGTTCATTACAGAGTCAGGACATCCATACTGAAACAACACAGTCAAGATCAATAATTAAAAAATTATAATATTAACTAACACTTAACAGGTTCATTCTGATTCCATATTGATAAACTAATTAGTCAAAACAGGATGAAAATTCCGCCTGATCAATACTTTATTAATAGAGATCACTGGGTTGTCATTAATGGGACATATTTCGAGGCCTAAATATTATTATTGACCCTTTCATCAGCCACTATAACAGAAAGATACAAGAATATATTACAAGATTCAATTCTATGGGAATTTTAAGTGCTACGCAAAAAAATATTCTTGTATCGTTCTGTCATAGTGGCTGATGAAGGGGCCAATAATAATATTTAGGCCTCAAAACATGTCCCATTAATGACCACCCAGTGATCTCTATTAATAAAGTGTTGATCAGGCGGAACTTTCATCCTGTTTAGACTAATTAACTAACACCTCAAGAAAAAATAATATTTTACACACCAATATTTTTGTATAATAAAACTCATCTACTGCGTAGATGACAAGGTCAGATATTACCTACGTGGCAAAATAACAGAAAAAAGACGACACATCTACGAAAGCCATACTGAAAGTCGTGAGCAACATTCTTTTCTTTAATCAGAATTCATTAATATAGAATAAGTAATCACTTACAACCTGAACGAGAAACCAACATGGCAAAGTAGAATCGATAGACTGCTTAGAGCACAGCATGTTACCAAGAACACATACAACAAAAGATGTCCCTCAATAGCGACCAAATTATAACACTACAAAACAGTCACCCAGCCACACAATACTTATACATGAGAAACAATATTCAAAAGAACAAATACCATTGCAATAGATCGAGTACTAAAGATAGAGAGGAGAATAGTGAGAACTTGTTTAAATGAAAACTATCAAGTAGATGGAGTCTGGAGACTAGCTGTAACTGTACAAGTTACATTAACGTACCAAACCCTCACTTTGTGAACTTGGGAACAAGTCAGGTTAGGGTACCGTGTCCCATATCATTCTTTTTCAATGTTCACTCATCATCTTCATTAGCTTATAGGATTTCGTTGTGGTTTTTTTTTTTTTTTTTTTTTTTTTTTGTTATAGGATTTCATTTATTTAGTGTATATATTGTGTAAAAAGCGGGGACTCAGTCAGGGAATACGTTATTTCATTTGCATGTAAATTTTTAGGCTTTGTGACAGCCACAGCGCGGCTGATGTTACAACTCCGGAAACTTGCAGGCCAAATTTAGATCGGGACTAGAATAACTTTCCTTGTGTGGAGAGAGCCATTGTGTGTTGAGCAAGGCTTATGACGTCGCAGAGAGTTCGTGCCAGGCGACTCTACGTAATTAGCATGGGTTCGAGATTGTTTCTGTATTTAGTATGGGTTCGAGAGTATGTTCTAACCTCATGGCGCGAAAACAGGACATGTAATATTGCAAGGTGAAGGAAGTTGTGCATAGTAGGTGAAGCATCACTTGAATTATAGATTTCAGAGCAAAAGGTCATGTGCTAGCTTGTTGGCTAAGGCCTAGACGCTAAACTATATTCTTTGTCCCCATTATGGTGAACTTTTGTTATCAGCTACAAATGGGAACTCTGTTCTATTTGATAGCACATTGCTTTTGTACAAAGTTGTATATATGAGACAATGTGGATCGGTATGTTTAATCTCCGCAGTGAGAGGAAGATCCAATTGGTTTCGCAGAGATTTGATATACTGTATATACAATCATAACTTGTAGACTCGTGTGTTTATTACACATCATGTTGCATGTATAAATGTATCATAATAATAATAATAATAATAATAATGTTATTGGTTTTACGTCCCTTTTAACTACCCTGGCTTTTAGAGACGCCGGGGTGCCGGAATTTTGCCCCGAAGGGGATCTTTAACGTGCCAGTAAATGTACTGACACGGCTCCCTCGCATTTGCGCACCCTCAAATGCCAGCTGACTGCGCCAGGTTTCGAACCTGCAACCTGGGGCTCAGCAAGCGAGAACGTTACCCCTGAGCCACGCAGCCAGACAAATATATATAAATGTATCATTGCAAACTGTGAAGTAGGCGTTTGGCCTATGTAAATTTGAACTGTATATAAGCCTGCTAGGGCAGAAGATACAGAAAGTAATTAATCTCTGGCGGAATGTAACGTAATTCAAATAGCCTATTAGGCAAACTAACAACCATAAGAGTAGAACGACGTGTGAAACAAGCATTGAGTGAAGTATGTTAGACCAGATTTATCGAGCAAAGGCTAGGAAGTCTGTAGGGAATCTCCAAGACCTTCTGCACTGAGTAAGTCATATCCAACTTCAATTCATCGTAGTGTCACGTGTTTTGCCATAGCCATGAGAAGATAAGTGTATATAGTTTGTTTGACCAGAGTCCTTGCCAGGAATTTTTTCAATACAGTACATATATTTTAAAATTTACAATAGTTATTTCTACAGAGAGTTATCCCTGTTAGGGTCTATTTTTCAATCTCTGGATAAAAGTGATGGGCATCCACTCCCCGAGTAACTTTGCTCAACACTTTTATCCCTTCGACATTCGAAACGTGTTTTTCAATACAAAGTTACTCGGCGAGCTACTACTCGACAGAAGTATCAACGAACGCCTACAGTACGGGTTATGTGATTGGTCAAAATTGAATTCTGAACGGTAAACGCTCATGGGAACTCTGGTGTCAACTGATTGAAACACAAACCACATGGTCCAAGTCTTCGTATCAGTATTTAAATGATGACATGCTTTAATATGAAACATTGTAACTAGTCGGCAATGCCAGTATCATGTTTCGGCACAATGGCTATTCAGATATTAACCCACATTGCGGTAATGCAGTTATCAATATAATATATATCGATGTGTTTATACAGGAACTTGGCTAGCCTTTCATGGACCACTGTACGCATTCCCTTTACTGTCAAGTAGGCGTATTCATAACTGATTTAAAACTCAATTTCTCGCAGGAACATTATCGGAAAAAAAAAAAAAAAAAAAAAAGAAGAAGCAAAATATTAATGAAGCATAAAATATTCACTTGACTTAATTCCTGTCGTTCCCTCTGGAACATAGGGCCGTGACGAAATTCCTCCAACCAATACGGCTTCTGGCCAGCCTCTTTACTTTGCTCCAGGCTTTTCCACTATCTGCAGCTTCTCTATCGATCCTCCTCTTCCAGGTCTGCTTGGGAGGACCGCATTTCCTAGCACCTTGAGGGTTCCACTCCGATGCTGTTTTCTCAATAGCACCACCTGGCTTCCTCAATGTGTGTCCAATCCAGTTCCATTTTCGTTCCTTGATTTGTACTGTATTCTGATGGGTTGCTGGTTGGTCTCACGCCAAAGATCTTCATTTGTCATTACTATTGGCCATGGTGGCTTTGGTGGCGTAGTCGGTAGCATGCTGAGCTTCTATGCCCAAGATAGCGGGTTCAAACCTGGCCGAAGCCGTCGGATTTATTTTAAGAGCGTTAAAATCTCTCAGTATGCCTTCCTTCGGAGGGGAAGTAAAGCCGGCGGACCCATGTCATAGATTTATGGCATGTTAAAGAACCTTCCACTAATTGCACCTGTGTGAAGCAAAATTGGATAGGTTAAGAATGTAAACAACGCTCTTAGGTTTCTATGTTCGTTGCCGAGAGCCGACTGCGGTGGTGTCTAGTAGCTAAGTTCTGAACTTGGCCTAGTAATCGTTGACGGTGGCGCTTGGTGGCAAAAGTAGGAACTATTTGAAAAATTCTAAGTTTCAGTACTTAAATTAAAAAAACAGATAACACACAATAATACAGTCATCACAATTGACACCGGTTATCAGACAGATTCTACACACACCCAAAGTACACGGGGCTACATGACCGCGTTGTCGCAGCCCCTAAACTTAAGAACCAACCAACCAACTATTGGCCATCTGACATTTAGAATGTGTCGGAGACAGTGGTTGACAAAGACTTGGAGTTTGTTTTTAATGAGTTTTGTCACTTACCAGGTTTCGCAGATATACAAAAGCTCGGCCTTCACATTACTGTTAAAAAGCCGGAGTTTAGTTTCCTTTGAGATGTTCATACTCCTCCAAACAGGGTACAATTTGACAAATGCACCATTTGCTTTACGTATGCGACTATGAACATCTTCCTCGGCGCCTCCTGTAGTTGTGACAATACTTCCAAGATATAGGAAGGACTGGACTTGTTCCACTTCTTCTCCATTAATGGTCAGCCTTGTCGTGACCGCTGAGTTCATCCACATCTCTTTAGTTTTTCTGGTATTGATGTTAAGGCCTGCAACTTCTGCTTCTCTCTGCAACCTAACCAGCTTCTCTTCAATATTACTTCCATATTATTACCAGTACGTAAAAATAAGTAACCGTCTTATACTCAATTTTTCCGTGGCTGTAATAGCCGCGATGATAGCGTCATGGTCTGAGAATGACGAGTTCTCGGGTCCGAACCCCAGTCCCAGCAATTATATTTGCTACCAGATTATCGATTTAAACTATATTTATCATATCATTATTCCTCATTTTAACAGAATCTACATGAAATTACAATTTATCTCATTTTTATTACAATATTTTGCAGCAAGCAGGATTTGAGAAATTTGATTATATTGAACATAATTTCTAGTAGTCTATACATAGGCTAGAGTATGGTTTCATTCCTCCTCTTAATTTACAGTATAATATGTGATGCTTGTTGAAACAAGTGTGACAGTAGCATAACTCCAATTTAATCAACTATACATTCATCATAGAATCGGTATGAAAACGGAGCGTGAATTAAAATTCTTCACAATTTTAAGAATGTCGAAGCTGTGTAGTATACGAGATCTTTGAAATGTTTAATTTTCTATTGCCGTATAATGTGCACAAATATAGTCACCTGTGTGACGTACCGAAGCTGATAATTCTAGCGCAGCCATCACAGCACTTTTCGATAAACGAAAACAAGCCATGAAATAAAGATTGGTTCCTTAGTTTAGGGGCTGCGACAACGCGGTCATGTAGCCTCGTGTACTTTGGGTGTGGGTAGAATCGGTGTGATAACCGGTGTTAATTGTGATGACTGTATTAGTGTGTGTTATCTGTTTTCAATTCAAGTAAGGACTGCAGACATTTAATTTCAAGTAGTTCCTACTTTTGCCACCAAACGCCACCGTCAACGACTAATAGTTCAGAACTTAGCTACCAGACCCAACCGCAGTCGGCTCTTGGCAACGAACGTAGGAACCTAAGGGCGTTGTTTACATTCTTAACCTACACAATTTAGCTTCACACAGGTGTAATTAGTGGAAGGTTCTTTAACATGCCATAAATCTATGACATGGGACCGCTGACCGGCTTTACTTCCCCTCCGAAGGAAGGCATACTGAGGGAATTTTAAATCTCTTAAAATAATCCGACGACTTCGGCCGGATTTGAACCCGCTATCTTGGGCATAGAAGCTCAGCATGCCACCAACTACGCCACCGAAGCCGCCTGAAATAAAGATTCATACAATTAGAATACAAATCCGTGATAAAAATCATAAAAGTGTTCACAGCTGATAGGAGAAATACAACAAGCAACTACGGAGTGTCATTACTCCGAAGGTTTAATGCTTATCCAGCAAATATAGCACCGAGTAAATATGACCAACTTACCCACCACATTTATTCCCTTGGCAGCGCTGCCTAGCAATTGAAAAATAAAATATGGCAATTAATTCTGGGAGTGCGCTACTCCAAACTTTGCCCAGCGATTAAAAAACAGGCCCTTAGTTGAACGCCTGATAATAACAGTTACGTTTACCCTAGATGTGTTTAACACCCCACCACCCTATCATATCAAATGTATTATTTATATTATTAAATTTCAACTGGTCACCAGTAGGAGGACGATGCAGGGAAGTTACAATGTCGCACAGGCGGGGTTGAAAACAAACATAGCTTCCAATAAAACAATTGATAAAGAAATGGAGCCAGTGACAAGCAATATGAAAAAGAAGAGAATATCATTTTTGGGGCATTTAATACGGTCACCAGAAAATAAAATTAGTAGCAAAATAATAGAAAATTTTTGAAAGAGTAAGAGCAATATTAGGTAGATCACAGAACTTAGGGAAGACATGAGAGAGTTAGTTACATATTACGATAGAAGACTTAAATACAAGACAGACACACTAAAGATATTGAAAGACAAACACACTAAGCTACAGAAGAAAATCAACAGAGGATAGGAAGAATGATACCAGAGGAAGAAAAAAAAAAAAATTCCTCAGAGTGAATGAATAAGTATTGATCAGATAAAAAGAAGAAAAGCCCGAATCATAAACCTGACTACAGTAGTCCTATGCAGACCATAAATTTAGAATAAATAAATAATATAGAATAACTATGCACATCAGTGCAATCTTCCGACTTTCCGGAACACGTGCTGGTACGCAAGACATCATTAGCTTTTATCAAAGTGACCACAGTGTAACCGAATTTATTCAGTTACTTGAGCCCACCCTCAGGTTGTCGCCCTGTGCGGTTAGTTTGGGGTATTTTATTTCATATCTTATTATATTGGGTTAATCTGGGGGTTGGTGCGGGTGATATTTATTGTGCCCGAGTGTATTTTTGTGGACAGACTCATTTTCGGATGTTCCCAGCCGACCAGATTCACTGTTTATTAATTATCAATTTTTGGATGTTTGATGTTATAGAATACGGGATTTATTGCGATGTATTAAGTTTTGGAGGCAGGGATAAATATATAGTGTATTATCGATTGAAGTAGAAGCATTATTCCATTTTGGTTTGGGGTGAATTTGACTATTTTCATCTAGCAATGTTAAAAGTTTTGATGGCTGGCTGTACTATAATGTACAGATGAATCATAATTTCGGGTACTGAAAGTTACACATGAGGAAAACTTAAGCGATAATTCTAGTTGTTTGTGTTGAGCCAGGAAATACCTGGGCTATTAATAGCATGAACTGAAATGAACTTTCCGTAGGAAAATACCAAGTGACATTTGAATGACCTTCGAGGCCGTTCGGGTCCACTCTTGAACGATCTGAAGATAAATAGATATGCAAATGTCATTAAGTTGCCACCAATATCTGCTGGAAGCAGTCACGCGCAACATAGTATGGAGGAGCTGAAGCACAGTCCTACTGTCGGGGAAATAAGTATAGATACTCGAGTTTAGAGGTCAATAAAACCTTTACCCTTAGTCTTATATAAGAACAACCTACACCAAAATTTTCCTTGTTTTATTTGTCGTTTAACGATATAGAGTATATATTTGCATTGTATCTCGTTGAAATTTTATAGCAGATGGAACAAAAAAAAATACCGGTTTTTCTTACCAAGTTTACGGAGCGCTCACTTAGAAAGATCATTACGTTAAAAGTATTGATCTGATCGTAACGAAACTTTAATACGTCTTAGAGGAACTTATTGTTAACGCGTATATGAAGTTTTAATCTGATCTGACGTTTCTTAAAATAGTTGTTGTGAATTTTGTAAAACAACTTTTTCTTGGGCCTGGGTGGTCATAGCAGTATGAAATATGGCTTGTTATGAGGCTCATAGCAATGCAAGGCTTAACGTAAAACTATATTTTATCTACTTGTGATTATCGATTTTATATGGATTGATATTTAATCGGACCATTGTGGGCGGCGATAGTACCGTAGCAGCCTGGCAATGTTGCCAGTTGACTACCATATTTCGAACTCGCTGCGCGCTCGTTCCTACGCACACCAACTCTGACCTTTGTTCTTCGTTGAGTCATTAGCAACAAGCAGCAACTATCACCGTCTGTATTTTCTATTGTTTGCACATCGATCAAGATGCCAACTAATCCGCAGTTAACGGAGGGAGAATTTGCCATGATTATAAGTGCAATATGTTTTTTTAGATGCGAAAGTAATAATGATAAGAGGGTTTAGCAAAAAGTATCCAAGTGTATTGGAAGGTCGATAGCCACGGTGAAGAGATGTGCCGCTGTAATTAAAGATATTCCTCTTATTCCCAGAATCAAAAAGGATGAAAGTATGACGAAAGCAGAGCTAATTGTTCACGCCAAACCTCACTTCAGGGCACCTAAAAAGAAGCTGGGACAGATAATCAAGAATGTTCGTCCTGACGTCGAACTCGTCTGGTTGCCAGTTGCTCATTGTGAGCTCAACCCCATAGAGCTGGTTTGGTCCTACGTGAAAAATAAAATAGCTAAAGTGAATATGAGTAACCAAGCGGAGAGAGGAAGATCAATGGAGATGATGCGAGATCTCTATCAAGAAGCCTTGAGGTCTGTAACACCGGAGGTATGGAAAAAATGCATCGAACACACCAAAAAAAATAGAGAAACATTACTGGGAAAAGGATTGGCTAACAGAAGACGTCCACGTTGTTGAGCCACTTGTTATAAACTTAAATGACAGTTCATCTGATTCATCGGGCAGTGATTTTTCAGACGGTTAATAAGGGAGCAGTTTTATAATCTTATAATCTCAATGTGTAAATTACTTCAAACAATTAATCTTATAATAATAGCTTTTCAGCTGACACACCATTTTTAAACCTGCCAATGGAGGTCCAAAGCCCTCATTAAAAAAGGTGTTGGGAAATGTTTTGCGGAAATGAAATAAGACACGTTTCTCTAACTTGTAGGTAAAATTAGCAGAGGATATTAGCGCTGTACATAAGGGACGCATATTTCAGGATATAAAGAAGAATTAAATAGTTAAGTTAAATAGACGTGAATTATAGTGTATTTTATTTTTTATTTTAATTTTTTTCTTAATCGTATTACCCTCCAGGGTTGGCTATTCCCTCGGACTCAGCGATGGATCCCACATTTACCGCCTCCATTTTGAAACTTCTGGATCGGGTATACAACTGGGGTGTGTGACCAGCACTTCGCCCAGGCGGCCTCACCTGCAAAGCGAACAGGGACCTTATGAGGGATGGGAAGATTGGGAGGGATAGGCAAGGAAGAGGGAATGAGGCGGCCGTGGCCTTACGTTAGGTATCATCTCGGCATTTGCCTGGAGACGGAGTGGGAAACCACGAAAACCACTTCAAGGATGGCTGAGGTGGGAATCGAAACCCCCTCTACTCACTTGGAGCACCTGAGGCTGAGTCTGAGTAGATCCCATTCCAATCCTCATACCAATTTTCAAATTTCGTGGCAGAGCCGGGAATCGAACCACGGACCTCCGGGGTGGCAGCTAAGCACGCTGACCACTACACCACGGAGGCGAATATATATTCTAATTTTTGTATTATAATTCGTCAATTTCACGAATGGTTTATAATTTATTTTAATTAATGTCATTTTTCAAGTCCTCGTACTGCAGCTCCTTCACCAAGATTTTACTCGTATAAAATAATATCTTCCTTGTCACGTGAGCGACCCATGGTTTAACCCATAGACATTCACTTTATCTTTCCGTTTCTTTTATATACCGGTATTGCCACCACAGAATTTCAACTCCCATAATATAGTTAAGTGAACACGGAACTGTCCTTCATCCATTTTGCTGAATTATGATAAAATATTTGATGTAGTGTAATGGTGTGATAATTGCTTTGTATAACTTTGATAAAAGTTCAGTTTTATAAAATATTTGATAAAATTTATTTGACACATTTCTTTGGTGGAGTAATACCGGCCTAACACAAATTACAAAACAACAACAACAGAAAATCACAGACCTTACGGCTTGGAACGCGCGCGTATTATGTTTCACAGGGCAACGTCGCACGAGTTTCCTCGACCGAGCGCACTGTTCCCGTCGCTTGCTACGATACATTCTTCTCACATAACCACCTGATTAAATATCAATCGATATAAAAGCAATTATCAAAAGTAGATAAAATGTAGTTTTACGTTAAGCCTTGCATTGCTATGCGCCTCATAACAAACCATATTTCATACTGCTATGACCACCCAGGCCCGAGAAAAAGATGTTTTACAAAATTCACAACTACTTAAAGAAACGTCAGATCAGATTAAAACTTCATATACGCGTTAATAATAAGTTCCTTTAAGACATATTAGAGTTTCGTTACGATCCGATCAATACTTTTAACGTAATGATCCTTCTAAGTGAGCGCTCCGTGAACTTGGTAAGAAAAACCGGTACTTTTTTTGTTCAATCTGCTATAAAATTTTAACAAGATACAATGCAAATATTTACTCTATATCGTTAAACGACAAATAAAACAAGGAAAATTTTGGTGTAGGTTGTTCTTATGTAAGACTAAGGGTAAAGGTTTTATTGACCTCTAAACTCGAGTATCTATACTTATTTCCCCGACAGTAGGTGTAAGGATATTCATATGCCAAGTGGTTAAAATGGTGTGTTCGGTGACTTGAACTTGTCTTCTTGCTTAAACAAGCAGAGACCATTGTCTAATTGGGCTTAGTCGTTGTTACAGGTCACGGTATGGTAACACGAACAGTAGAGACTTTTAGCGAACCTCTGAGCTTTCAGGCTATTGGCAAGCTACGTTGTATTTCATGGTTCGGTCCAAGCACCATGGGCTGTTTCTAATACTTTTATCATGCCAAAAGGATGATCATAACAAACATTTCATAGTCAAGTCATCTTGCTCCTAGTCGTTACAGGTCACGGTATCGTAACACGACCAGCAGAGACTGTAAGCAAACCTATGAGATTTCGAGCTATTGGCAAGCTATGTAGTATTTCATGTTTGTGTCCAAATACCATAGGCTGTTGGTAATGCTTTTATCACGCCCAAAAGGATATCATTCGTCATGACATCATGGAGAGAGGGAGAACTGCGTATCAACATCAAGGAGAAAGAATCTGAAGTGAAACAGTCTGAAACGTATGTAGAATTTGTATACAAACTGTACGATTTGTAAAACTATATAGGAAGCTGTCATGCATAGGTCTGATTGACCACAAGTGTTGTCCAATTATCGTGTGTAAATTCAGTGAATCAAGGTACTGTACACCTATATTGAAGTGTATTTTCTTGTTTTGTATATATTGTATTTATCTGAAGTACAGCCAATACATAGTTTATAATATTAGTAGGTTCAGTCATGGTTCCGTATTGATTGACATAAATACAATAAAAGGAAGAGAGGATCCGCCTGATCAATATATATACAGAGTGTTTCAGGAGGAATAGTAAATATTTTAGGAGGTGGTAGTGTAGATGAATTGCAATAAAAAATTCCATATAACATGTGTCCCATTTGTATTGCATACCAAAATACAGCTGTTGGTATGTAAACAGGGCAGTTGTAGTTTCGTGTGTTGGCACACCGGTTGCTATGGGCAAGTTTCTTGGTCACCAAGGTTCCCGGACCTTACCCCTTTGGATTTTTGCCTGTGGGGATGTTTGAAAGGCAAAGTCTACAAGGAAAAAGTAAACACAGGAGCCGAGGTGGTCGTTCGGATTATGCATAGTGCAGCCCTCATCAAAGAATGCCAAGACGCCCTCCGAAGAGTTACAAAGGGTGTTATCAAGAGAAGTGCAAAATGCATTGAAGTTGGAGGTGGAATTTTTTGCCTTATTTGCCTTGGCTTTACATTTATTTGGGTTAAATACTACCAGCTGTATCTCTGTACGCAATAAAAATAGGACACATGTTTTAAGGATTTTTTTTATTGCAATTCATCTATACTACCACCTCCTAAAATATTTACTATTCCTCCTGAAACACCCTGTATGTTTATACACTAACGGGGTTACATTAGACCCATATATTGGTACATGTTTCGGGGCCTCTAGTGCCCTAGCCCCTTCATCAGCCATAAACTGAGATGAAATTATCAGTATAATTAAAAGATATCATAAAAGTTATATCTAACATGAAATGAGTGAATGAAATGGGTGAGAATGAACATAATAAAAATGAGGAATGACATGGTGATAAACACATGAATAAACATAATTTCAGAGGGACTTAAAGTTACTACAAACAAATGATAAAAAACAAATTAAAATAGCATATTAAAATTGTGGGCACTTTAAAGTGCATGTCAGCAAAAAATCTTGCAAATGTTCACGTTAGGTTCTTATGAACAATACATTTGTTTAGCAAAGTTCCAATGTCTATGCATTTGAATTCACTTCACTTAGGTTATTATGGCCTGTTGAAAATTGCTGGTCATATTGGGGCCTAGCTGTTTATATTCTCCTGTTGGAGGGAAAGACAACTGGTTGCTGGGTAATGAAATACATCACCTATGATGAGGAGAACAGGCCAAGCATAAGATGGGTCTCTTCACTGTAGAGGCGTGGGAGGAAGCCCATTAAACGTTGCATTGATGCTGACGAGTCAGATAAATCCAAAAAGAGGTTCTCTCGTCTAAGTAACAAACAGCCTGTGAGATTGTCGTTCGCCAAATCGTAACATCGTGAACGAAACTAGATTTGTTGTGATACAACGATTTGAATGGCTGCCTGTGATTCGCTAGTTAAAGTGATTTCACTTCTCACCACTAGATAGCTGCAGCATAGCACTGAAACTTCAATTCGGAAGTAACAATGGTTTTACTATAGTAGTATAATTTACCTGTGATTAGAGTGTGTTTAGCATTAGAGATAAATGTGAAATTTGTCCAAAACTCGTTAACTGATAAATCTTTTGAGATTAGGGTTTATATCATTAACGATTGATGCAGAATGTCTAAATGTCATCATGAATCCTCGTGTTTTCTAGGATCCCTTCAAGTAAATTTGAGCGGTATCCAATTAATGATAATATGCAAAATTATTCACTCTCCGTGTAAATTAAATGCAATGTTGAATTTCTACAAAATAAATGAATGTTAAATAAAAAATTGATGCATACCTTTACAAGAAGAGTAAAACATCTTGAAATAATCATTTGTTAGCTAAAATTAGCTTTATTTAGGTGCACAGTGAATGAAATATTTCAACATGAATTTAATCTATCTATCCCTATTTTAATATGTTTTCGAGTAATGGAGCAATTGTTATGAATGCTGGCTTGTCACTTTGTAAGCTGATGAAGGGAACATCTGCTGCAGGATCTCGAAACATGTACTTGTAGAATATGTTATCTATGATTACTTTTCAATAAAAGTTAGTATTGACTAGGCGGATCTAGAATAAAAGGATAATTATTTATCTATTCATATACTTTTGTCAACACGGAACAATGTCAAATGTTAATGACTTTGAAGTTAACATTTCTGAAAATATATAGTAGACTCTCGGCTATCTGGCTCGTGGCTATCCTGCCTACTTAATACTGTACCAATACTTTTCCAAAGCTTAAACAAGTGGGCACCTGCTAGAACCCTATGTAGTGTTTCAAAATATGTTATGCATATTTTGTACTTCTGACACATTAGAGCCACAATTATAAGGTACAGAACAGTATTGTTAATATGGATGTATTGAATAAGTTATTGGAAAAACTCTTTAACAAACGGGACACAGCAGCCCTCTTTCAGCACTCACAAACAACAATGAACACACTTAGAGAGCAGCTCTGTTGCCAACTCCGTTGGCAGCTCTGTGTTCTTTATTCCGTCAGTCGTTTATCGGAAGTTCAAAGTGTATCATGGAATAGGGCTAAAGCGGGGAAGCAGTCATCAATCAAAGACGTTTTAAAAAACCCAAACTTGTAAGTTTCGACTTTCATGTTAGACCAGCCTTTTTAAATGTGTGTAATGAATATGTATCAATAATTTTTGTAACAATTAGGCGTATGTTTTCCGTTAATGGTTTGTTTATTTTAAAAGTGTTATTCATATGTACTTTACAATGCAGATTGTTTTATGTTTCCTGTAATAATTTTTGAAACGTGCAATACAGTATGTGCATACATAAACACTACTTAGAACTAGCATGTACTTCGTAAGAATGGTACGGCTTGGAGCAGAAGACAGAATATAGAACTCCAGCCTATCAGGCTTTTTGTTATCCAGCTTGACCTTCCGCCACATTAGGCCGGATAGCCGAGAGTCTACTGTATTCTGCTAAATAAATTGGAAAGAAAATTATCATAAAGCCTATTATCCTCAAGCTATTAATACTACTTTCACTGTGGAAATGAGGTATAGTGAACTTATCTGAAAGTATGTGACTTTGAAGTTGCAACCGAGTTATGAGATCTATAAATGTGCAATCAGAGTGTAAATTTCCATATTTTTCATATGTAAGGTTTTCTGTCTGTTTCCTATAATATTTTGCAAATAAAATGACAAACAATTTGATATTATTATTGAAAGACAATATATTCGGTTAAATCAATATGGCCTGTCTCGAACGACAAAATATAAGTATCTTGGCTCTACGATAACTGCTGAAGGTCGTCTCACCGAGGAGGTCAACGTAAGAATTAATGCTGCGTGGATTAAGTGGCGAACAACGACAGGTGTCATGTGCGATCAAGCGTGTCGCGAAAAGTCAGATTTCCTAATAATACAGAACTATTTCACACAAAACTAAAAACTCTTCTTGATGCCGAAAGTGTACATTGAACCAATGTATACCACTCAAGGTATCCTCAGTATGCATTTCCCTCAGGGCAGGCATGGGGAAATATAGCTTACGCAATTAGTGCTGCTTGCGTGAAACTTGCTCCATCACAATCTGTGAGCCTAGCGGCGCGAGTATAATACTTTTTGTTACAGGTAGACCCACTGATAATTCACATGTTATTCCGTAACTACAACATGACCTACACTTTATAATTCATGGCGAAGAAGAAAAGAACAATTTTTATACAGAATGGTAAAGGTTTTCGAAGTAATCAACGCATTCAAGAATAAGCAAACGGTTATCCCAGAGCTTTCATCAGGGTGGCCACTCAAATCGGTCAAAGATTTTCCAGGAGTTTTCCAGGAATGTTCCAAGAGTAATTCTCATTTTTCCATGACTCAAAAATAAGCGCGAATCCGGGGGAGGCTTTATCGGTTGCCTACTTCAAGACCAAAATAAAGCAGTTGTGTTTGGTTTACTTATACAGATGTTAACAAAAATTAGTGGACATTGCGTTATTGAAGCCTACACACAAATGATTTAATTGTTGTTTAAAAAAAAGCCTTTGTGACTCAAATATCCGCTTTAAAAAAAAAAAAAAGAGAAAAGAATGCTGCCTGCAATTTTATTGCGGTGAAGTTGTCTATACTCAATATGTTTTACAAAAATACTATCGCATGTTTTCCCACACAGAAACAGGTAGCCTGAGGAAATTTCTTTCGTTAACAATAGGGTGCTCACCCTAAACCGCAGCGGGAGTATGATTTAAGATGGGAAGATTTATATAATTAATTAACAGTGGCTATTTTCCAGGAGTTTTCAAATTTTTCGTCATTTCCCAGGAGTTTTCCAGTTGTTTTCCAGACCTAATAAAAATCCAGGAGTTTTCCAGGATTTCCAGGTTTTCCGGGAGTTGTGGCCACCATGTTTCATTCAACACAAACAAATCAATGTCAATCGACTAGGATTCAGGCAAATCAGGACGCATATCGTATTCCCAGTCGAAGACTGCAACGATCGGTTGAATATACTTCAGAGCGATGTATCGAATGTGCCCTGGTCACACAGCATTCATTGGCGGCATGCGGAAGCTTCTTCTGGCGCGAATTTTAAAAAGATCATCTTGGCACCGGTACGAAAATCTGTAAAATATATAGTTTATCCGTAAAAGTTGGCAGGTACTGTATATACTAAGAAAAAAAAAAGAGGGGGGATTGTTTACTAAAATATTGATGAATTTGGGAATAATAAAAACCTCCACGATCATTACTTAATGTTTCAACCAGAACCACCGTACCTCTTCAAAGGCCATTTGGTGTTGAAACTGATGTCGGGGACATTCATGAACAAAATATTTCCCATGGTGTTTCCCATTTCCCACAAACAAAGCTTTGCAACATCTTGTAGATCATTGTAAGCAGGAAAGAATAGAATTGTTTCTGTCATTTTACCAACTGGAAAATAGTTATCTTATTTATCAAACCAATCTAAGTCACGACTTGGAGTAATTTGGGGGGAAAAAATAGGAGATCTACAGTACATCTGGTGCAATGATTTGGAATAAATGATTGAGGTATAGAAATGTACACCTAAGTATTATCTGAACCATGTTTTTCAGAACTGTAATAAATGCAGCATGTTGCATAAAACGAGATCTTAAGGGGCCACCCAATATATATTTATCTCCCATATTTTCCCAAATTACTCCAAGACATGGCTTTATAAATAAGAAAGAAATATTTTCTAGTTAATAATATGAACATGCATTAGGAATCACTGAAATTCGATCAAAATAGTTTGAGTACTCCTGTACTGCCCATTTATTAAATAAAAGCCTGTTTTCTGAAAAGTTGTGCGAGTTGACTCATATACACTGACCGGCAAAAAAGTGGAACACTTTAATTTTTTATGTAATTTCTTAATTTATTCCACTAAAATGTATCGGTTTTCCAATATTTGCATTATTCATGTAAATTTAGATGGTTGGCAACAGAAAATACCGAATCATGTTTTACAACACGCTTTAACTCACAAATTTCGTTACATTTTGCAAATCTTACAATTTTCTATTTTTTAGTAATGCTCTTTTGGGCTGGTGTTTATCAAACGTATTGCCAAACAAAACAGTATTAATGTTTGCACTGCACTGCAAGAGAACACTGGTCACTAAAAACGGGTGTTTCCACCTTTAGCGTCTATGACAGCTTGTAAACGCTCAGGCATACTGTTCACAACTCGTCGAATGGCATCTGCCGGGATGCGATCCCATTCCTCCAGCAGCGATGTTCTCAGTTGTGCCAAGGTGGTGTGGTCATGCTGTCTGACGTTCCTTCCAAGCGTATCCCATACATGTTCGATGGGGTTCAAGTCAGGACTACGAGCTGGCCAGTCCAGGGTTTGAATCTCCACTTCCTGCAGATATTGTACAACACAGCGAGCAGTATGAGGGCGGGCATTATCCTGCATCAGCATGAAATTCTGACCAATGAAAGGCGCAAAGGGCATCACATGGTTCATCAGGATCTCTTCGATGTACCTTCGGGAATTGAGTGTCCCGTGATCGATGCACACCAACTCAGTGCGGGCCATAAAGTTGATGCCACCCCACACCATAACCGAGCCACCTCCAAATGGAGTCCTGGAGGAGAAAGCAACAGGGCTGTACCTCTCCCCGCACCTTCCCACACTCTTTCTCTTCCATCAGGAGATCTAAGGTTAAAGAGACTCTCGTCAGTGAAGAGAACAGAGGCCCACTGCTTGTGGGTCCATCCCAGATGCTGCCTTGCGAAGACGCGCCTCTCTGTGATGCCGTTCGAGTTCGGGTCCACGTGCAGGTCTCCTGGACGAAAGATGAGCTTCTTCAAACCTTCTTCTTACTGTTCGCTCACTCACTCTCACCTTTCTGACATTTTCCAGTTGATTTCGCGCCTGAACTGCTGTGGTATGCCGATCACGCAGGACATGGAGGGTAAGAAATCTGTCATCCCTGGCACTTGTGCTTCTTCTACGGCCTGACCCTCGTCTCCTGTCGTTTGTTCGGAGCTCTCTGTAACGTTGCACTGCACGATGTATGCTACCGAGAGATGATCCAATGACCTCAGCAACATAACGGAAGCTGCGACCATCCTCCACCAATGCAACTGCCTGTGCAGCTTCTTCACGGCTAAGAGGCATGTTTTAGTGTGAACTGCAAATGGATAACTTGCTAAAATGTGTGACAATGGTTCACACGTGTTCAACAAGTGCCAGTTGTTATCCCTAGAACAACAATAAGCGAGCGGCAACACTCATAAACCTTAAACGCTTCCAGTCCGCTTCCCGCCATAAAACCATTAAGATAGGCTCATCGAGGATTGGGGGGTAATTGGTGGTAATAAACCACCCTAAGAAATGTCATATTATCAATTTCTATTCACGGATGTTTCAGATGTTTGTTCTAATGCATGAAAAGCTTTTAAAATGTGATTAAATCTTTTTCAAGGCTAGATTTATACTATTTATATTACTTTTTTTAACTGTTCCACTTTTTTTGCCGGTCAGTGTAGTTTTGAATCTACTCCTCAACTGGGCTCTGATAATTATAGTATGTGTTGTCGAACTGAGGAACAACTTGTGCATAGGGGTTAGTAAAGCAACACTGGAAAATATGGCTTCATAACTTGCTGTGCAAACAAGGGAATGTCACAAACGTCGATCTCCGAATTGTGCTAATACTTATATACAATGTTGATCAGATTACAAGGAAAATATTTGTGATGGTATTTCTTCCCCAAATTCACTTTGGCCATCCCAACAGATGGTGAAATATTACACATTTGAATACACATGCGAGTCCTGAGGCAGCCCTGATAAATGGACTCATAAGTTCTCATGCTGTCTCCAACCAATCACACTACTTCAACCATTCCCTCAGCAGCCTACCTATGGTGAGAGGTCAACCGTTCCCTCAGCAGCCTACCGATGGTGAGAGAGAAGTGCACGTAGCAGGGCAATTAGTAAGAGAGGATAGGACAACTTATCAAGCCCATCTCTCTGGACTATTCTGAAGTTTCACGTACGAATTTAAGTTTGCAGAATTTAACCGTGTGTAGAGATTGCATAAATGAATTTGGGGATAAAAATGCCAGAACAGAAGTTTTCAGTCTGACTAAATTTAACACCAAGTTTTATCGAGACCAGGGGGTTTCACATTTCACAAATTTCCCTTGTAAAATTGTAATTTTGTTTTATATGGCTTTTTGTGAGCTGATCTGCTTGAGTATTCATGACTAAAAAGTGGTTTTGAATAGCTTATCTCTACATGCAAAGGAGAATATGGCAGACTGGCACAGTCAACTGCTGTGTATCAAAGCAAATGGAACATGCAGTATGGAATGCAATGGTTAAATGCCCTACTTGCAGAAACTACAATACGTCACCCAATAAAAAACACTCACAAGCAGCTCATTTCCATAAAAGATCTTGTTAGGCAAATTCAGGATTGTTGGATGAGAGCGGTAGTTGCGTAGTAGCTTGGTGATGTAATTGGTGTCGTATTCGTCATCATCGTTCTTCATATATAACTCGCAAGTTATCATAAGTCTTTCCAGGAGAGACACACCTAAACATCAAAGCAGTTTAATTATACCATAGAAAAAAAAAATGTATAGAACAGTACTAACATGCACAACAATACATCAATAAAAGCAGAATCCATGGTCTGCAGAAGCAGAAATTTATTATCACAAGGTCAACTTTTACTAGTTAAATTCAAACACTAAACTTTACTGAAATGTATCTTCTTTGTAGATGAATTTTTGCTGGTGATCCTGGACTAGTCACTTTTTTTTTCTCACAAAGAGCTCTATGCATACATTGAAGGCATAAAGAGAGATACAAAGTCTGAGTTTCTACAATATGAATTAATTTAACAATCAGGATATATTCTATAAGTACAATAATTAACATATAGTTTAACAGTTTATTTGTCTCTTCCTTACTCATATTTCTTCTCAAAGTGGTACTTTTTGAAGCAAATTAAAATGAAATTAATCATATCTATAGTTTGTGGAGGCCAGCGGCCTAGCCGCGTTGAAACACTGGATCACATGAGAACTCCGCAGTTAAGCAACATTGGGCACAGTCGGAACTTGGATGGTATGCCGGTTCTAGGCACTGCGCGCTGTTGGCCAACATAAGGAGGAGGGGAAAGGCCCTGGCCACCCTACCGCAAGTAAACTCCGGCTGGGGGTAGCCTCTTCGGAGGCTCAAACCTACCTTCGGGCAGAATACCAATTAATTTTTTTAAAAATAGTTTGTGGGATCCATGTTGAGTTACAATATTGTTAACCATACAAAATTATATTGCCAACGGCAGTGTTTACAGATATGGCTTCTCCGCAAACTCCCAGCCATGTGATATTGTGGCATTCCTTAAAACGCTGAAGGTTTTTCTTTTTTTTTTTTTCTCGTCAATACTTGTTGTTTTTTAATATATAATGTTCTAATCATGTATACATGTTTGACCCTTAATGTTGCATCTTTTGCAGCAAATCTTTCCGAAAACAAAATTGTGAGCATTTAGTTTAAATCTGATGTTTTCCATATAAAGATTTTCACTGTTGGTTTATATTAAAAAAATCCTATTAGTTGACACATCAAAGTTATCTACTAGAGACATTAAAAACACAGAAAAAGACATTTAAAATGAACACAATAAAAAGTTATTTTCCATTTGAAAATTTTCACTTTTCTTCCTCCAACAGTCATATGAAACACTCACACCTCCTCGCTAGAGTTGATTTACAATTAACTACCCTCATTACCACAAACCTACAGAATTTACTGCCTTTAAATACAGGCCACAAGTGATTTTAACATAACTTCCCGACATTGAATGGGCGCCAAGGTCGACCATATGGGTCTTCCTGAATAAAATAGGATAAAATACAGTACATAACTGTTGCCCCGACTATGAAACCCCTCATCCCAGGTGTAGGGCATTTGGCATGCGTTTGCTGATGTACCAGGTTCATGCAAGACAGGAATATAAACACACATGAATTTTAAAGAGATAATCTATTGGCTGTACTATACACATATATACATAATATACAACACAAAAATACCCTTCATACACTCGTGATTAATACAGTACCTTGCCACTGAATTTAGGCTCTGAGAGCAGGAAAACACTTACGGCCATATCAGACCCAGGCATAACAGCCACCTACATATATACACTGTACCGTTCGTACACAAAATATCTACACACGTTAGACTGGTTCACTCTACTTTCTTTCTTCTCGAACTGCACGTTCCCGTCTCCATTCTCGCATGACTTCGATGAAATGTTTACGACTGAATTATCCTTTTAGGCGTGGTAAGTTATTACCGACAGCCCATGGTATGGATGGACCCATAAAATGCACGTAGCCTCCAATAGCCCGTAAGAGCTCAGTGGATAGCTAAAAATTAGTCACTGCTCGTTCGTATTACGATACCATGATCGAGTAATAACGACACTAAATTGCAAGTAGACAACGGACTTTCGCTGTAAAAGCAAGAAGACTATCTCTAACTGTTCGTTACGGAAACCATGTCACGTTAAACGACCCTGGGCGTTAGTAGATCAGTGTTCTGCCGATAAAGCAAAAAGACGAGCTCTGAACGCCAGACACGCCATTATATGCACTGGCGTAAGGATCTATATAACCCCAAAGTTTCTGCCGGAACTAATTTGTGCGTGGCCCGCTCCTAGCAGAACATCCGTGTCAACACATGAACATCAGACAGTCTAAATCCACACTGACGTCACACAGTAGTTTCCACACGAAGTTCATGGGAGTTCATGCCATAAATAGCCTAGGTAATCCCACGCAAGCCGAATTACTGCCTGTCTTTTCCGGGTATGTCACATATCCAGCACACGAAAATACCAATTCATTGTACCTTTATAGTACAGCCACGAATCTAACATTTAACATTACTCGGTCAAAATAAAGCCATTAACCCCAAACCAAAATGAAATAATACTTCTACTTAATACAGTCTTATATCCTTATTCCCAAAACGTAATAAATCGCAAAACCCTGTATTTTATAATATCAAATATCCAAAAACCGATAATTAATGAACAGTGATCCTAGTTGGTGCGGACCATCCAAAGATGAATCCGTCCACAAAAACACACACAGGCACAATAAAAATCCCCTCTGCAACCCCACGTTAACCCAATATAATAAGATACGAATAAAATACCCCAAACTAACTGCACAAGGCACAAAACCCGAGGGTGAGCTACTGTAACTGAATAAATTCCGTTACACATAATATTAATGTCCACATAATTTTTTAAATATTAGACACCATTGTTGAATAAGAAATAATTCCTTTGTTTTGTGATAAATTTACTTATTGAAAGATTTGACATGTCTGCTACAATTATCCCGCAATCAATGAGGATATTATTCACTTGAACATGCCAAAACTACTTGGTCCATTCCACTTACAAATCCGAGTGTTTAGCTCCTCAAACGGGCCTTCGCCTTGCAATATATGCACCCTACATTTCTTGAGCTTCTATACTGTCGCGATTTATAAAATAAATGAAGCCAATGTGCGAACAAACGTCTATGTAATATTACCAGCATATTGAGAAAAACGGCAATAAAGGTTACTGTTCGCCGTGGGACAGGGCTACGCAACATACAACAAAACACTACTCACTCACTCGCACAAAATAGAGAATAGAATACCGTAGTGTTGTTTTAAGTATGTTATAGTTTGAAACTACTCAATTTTTTAATCTGTGAAAATAATGTTCCTTTAAATGTAAAACTTGAATGTACTCGTTTCTTTGCTGTGATTAAGGTATTTTCATTAAGTTTCAAAATACAACTATGGTGCTTTTCCTTTTGGTATTTCAACACAATAATTAGCACATCTTTCTTCCATCGTTCTAATAGTATATCATCTGGTCGCATAAGAACGCCATCATTTGAAAAAGCACACAAATAAAGATAATTTTGATGAATAGCGTACAGAATATAACAGCAACATTTCAAGCATCATTTTTCAACTCAGTTGCAGTTTGTAATACCAAACTAATGTTATTTTAAATAACTTTAATTCAGATTCCTCTACTCTTTATGCGATTTTCATTGTATGCATTCGCTTCTAAACATTATGCTGCGTACGAGCGGGAAGCGATTTAACATACTTTTGTTCCATCAATTTTGAAGTGCATTACGCTTCAAAATTTCCAGAATACTAAAGCCATCTTTTAAGATATGCTCGAACTACTTACAAATACTCCCTGAATATCTCAAATTACACAAAACGTAACATAGGAGTTTGGTTGGTTGATTCCTCAGTTTAGGGGCTGCGACAACGCGGTCATGTAGCCCCGTGTACTTTGGGTGTGTGTAGAATCTGTCTGATAACCGGTGTTAATTGTGATGACTGAAATTAGTGTGTGTTATCTGTCTTTGATTCAAGTAAGGACTGCAGACTTTTGAATTTTTCAAATAGTTCCTACTTTTGCCGCCAAACGCCACCGTCAACGACTACTAGTTCAGAACTTAAATACTAGACGCCACCGCTCATGGAAACGAACGCAGGAATCTAAGAGCGTTGTTTACATTAATCTATATAATTTAGCTTAACACAGGTGTAATTAGTGGAAGGTTCTTTAACATGCCATAAATCTATGACATGGGACCGCTGGCTTTACTTCCCCTCCGAAGGAAGGCATACTGAGGGATACATAGGAGTTTGTTCCCGCAATGTTGAATGTGTGGATACAGAAATTTGGAATTCTTGGCTATTTCAGATTTTGTCCTTTGTCAACCTCCCTTATAATTGCCATTTTCTTGCACTGAGCCTCTCCCGGTACCAAAAAGAACATGTGTAGCATAACAATAAACTAAAACATTAATAAAATATAGTGATTACAAAGCAACTAGAATACACTAAAATTAAGTAAACAAACTGCAGCAATATAAAAGAACTATGATTTCACTCGAACTTAGTATCTGAAACACACACTAGACATACCGAACTGAAAGTGAGAAAAGCTGACCCCACTCCAGATAATGTGTTCTATTTTGCACACCAATTATGACATAGAGATTATGTATTTACATTATGCTGTAAAATACCATACAAAGTAGTTAAGATAATTTTACAAATTAAAAGTCTGAATGGGACTAACATTATTCTTTAAATTATTAATTATCCGTATGTCGAATTAAACAAATAATTATAACACAAAATATGACAAAATGGTCTGGCTAACTCAAACAAATTGCTAGCAAACAAATAAATAACATGCAAAACTGTACCATAAGTTTCTGGGAATGAGATTTCTTCGAAACTGGCGGGATTATGAACTGACATATTTCAAAATTATATAGAGTTCCTACTGTACAAGAAAAAAACTATGAAAGAAATAGCCAGTCTTTGTCATTTGGAATTCCAGACCGCAATCAATACCTTCTTCATCAACGTGTCGTTTATCATGAAACATAGGGGCTGGGAAAATGGTTGTTCTAGATCAGATGAAATGAACTTGGTACACTTCATTACAGGAATGTAACCGACTCAATATCTACATGCAGACCTTTCAAACCTTGGCAACTTAGCTCATAGTTGTTGGTTTGGTATTATTGTAGTTTTAAGGGGCAGAACAGCAAAGTCATCTGCCCCAAACTTATTGCATAATTTGAATTCCCATGTTTTCAAACACCGTTTTTGCACTAACCATTTTTGAGCCTGTGAGTGGGTCTATTTTGTTTTCAATATTGCTGATTTCTTGATTATTATGTGGAGAGGTTTTTGTTGTTTCTTCTAGCTTTTATTTTTTAAGCTAGTTAAACAGGAAGCTGAAATTAGCAGGAATACAAGGCAACACACTTTTTTAAACAACTGTTTACAATAAATCCTCAACGATCTAGTGAGGTCATGAGTGATGCAATAATTACAGTGGTGATATGTAAAATTTGTAAGTATTTAAATTAAAATTAATAAAAAATATGTGTTTTTATGTACAGTCAAATAACATTTCATGTATAAATTTATTAATGACCTCTTGCTAAGGATTTGTCACAATATCAGCAATATATATTTTAATTTATAACATTCAGTTCCCTAATAATATGCAATTAAATCAGAAACTCCCAGGAGCTGGGCTCATAAGATTAATGTACTTACCCAATCCAATCTTGCTATCCAAACGACCCAAATCGGTATCATACTGGTCCTCTGTCCCATCCTCCATGACACTTCTAACCTTCTCTGCACGCCTGGACTGACAAACAGGGCCAAGCTGCTTCGGGTCTCCTGCCAGAATCAACTGACCACCAATCCTTTTCGGGAAGATTGGCCCAAGAATTCCTCCAATAGCAACTAGTGCTTCTGGCTCACGAGCCTGTCCACATTCATCAATGAAAACGTGGGTAAAATGGGGCTTTTGATTGTCCCGCAAACGAGTAACAAATCTGGAAAGACAACAAATATGCAAAATTGCATTATTCAGTTAAACAAGAATTTTGTGGAAATTATACTACTGAAAGAACTCTTCGAGCCAACTAGCCTGATGCAAGTCTTTGAACTTGACACCACTTTGGTGACTTGCATGCCAATGCTACTGTTCCAATACCTAGAACAAAAATTACATTTTTTGGCAGAGCCAGGAACCAAACCCAAGTCTAGCAACAGATAACCCCATGCTAGCACAGAAGTCCAATCAACATTTCCCATTGGTGTTCGCTTACCTATCGTCACCCCACTTACCCCTTACTTTCTCATACCCCTCAATTCTATTTCCTATCCTAGCATTGAAATCCCCCACTACCCTTATTATTAACTCACACTACCACATCAATAAAATCTGTTTACTTCGTCCTCATCCGTCCCTTCGCATGGAGCATACACTGATACAATAATGACATTTCCATTTCCAAATCTATCCACATTGATCGTACATTTACGTACCTTACAGAAACATTTGCAGACGATCTAATGATATGGGGCAATGGAGAGGCAGAGGTACAAGAAAGGTTGAATGTATGGGTTGAGACAGTAAAACAGTACGGTTTGAAATTTAATGCAAAGAAGTGTGAAACGATGGTGACAACGAGGAATAGGGGAAGAGTAACAACATGAGTCGTCTAGTATCAAAACCGGCCAAGTCACAAAATTTACGAAATTGAGTTAAGGTTATCAATTTGAAGTAGAAGTATAGCACTATCAAGCAAAACCAGAATATGCTTCAAAATCGTCCATGTCTTCATGTTACAGAGCACTGAATTCTTGGTCGTGCAACAAAATGGGCCAAGTCATGCAGGCAGTGCTTTCATAACCTGCCATGTCAAAGAACGAGTAGCAATCTTCATGTCGCAGCATTACTGTTTGGAATCTTGCGTTGTTAGATTATTCAAGAATGTGATAATATCAGTAGGCAACATCGTTCCTTATATTGTATACTCTTCGAAGTCATAATAATTTGTATTTTGTTCATTTGCAACACTGACTTCCGTATTTGCAGGCTTCTTACCGCATTGGCGCGAAAGCAATCGTATATCCTGTGTGCTCGAATTTTGTCATTATTGTGTAGTGTAACATGTATATTGTTCCTATTTTAATAAGTGACTCATTTTCTTTTACTGTGTTCAAGATCTAAGCGAACTACTAACTTTTAATGATATAATACCTATTTTGTATTCTCCTCAGCTCTCTGATGTTCATCTTCATATATTACTATCCAATTTAACCCTTTGAGCGCCGCGTGCTATTACGGTTTGCTTACCGCTGAGCGCCAAGGCCAGTTTCCGTATTTTGCAAGCTTTTGTTTGATCACTCATAGTTCAGCTGTTATTATAGGTAGGGACTTGAAATTTTCGTTGTTTGTTTACTGATATGATGGCCTATACGAATAAAGCCTTATTCAGTTCATTTATGACCATTTGTAAACATTCGGCAGCTAGAACCCAAAAATATTAATTAAAAATAAAACAAAATCAAAGTTTAGCAATAAAATTTTGGTAGAACCAAAATTTTTTAATATATCGCGAACCTACTTATTGAATAGTACGACTTATTATGAAGCTATATTGAAAATTTCATTCATTTTGAACCTAAAATAAATCTATAATAAAAATTATTAATTTACATATCGAAATGAGCCAAAAATACAACACAAGTCTTATTACATTCGTTTGGTTTACATGTCAGTAGGTTACTTACGGAATACGATAAAAACTTAATTTACATAACACTTACAGAACATACTATAAATAATAATAATAGTAATAATAATAATAATAATAATAATAACAATAATAATAATAATAACCAAATTCAGCACAAGTAATTTAAGACCTCTCAAACACACTTATGTTTTGTCAAACACAATGGATGGACGGCTTTCTTGCATAGTTTGCAAATATACCTAGTCTTTTTCCTCTTCCCTCCTTGACTGGTACTAGTTGCACTACAGGCGGCACAATTCCTTTGCTTCTTTTCTGGTAGAAGTTCAAGCGGATCGCCGCCGCCGGCGATAGCTCTTGGTGCCTGAATAGGATTCGGGTTACACAACCACTCTGTAGACAGTTCTTCGATTATTGAAATGGTGAAATCTAGTCTAGACTTAGGTTTGTCGGTATTTAGGCTATATAATATATATAAATTCACAATCATCCTTGAGAAAATATTGAACGTAACTTTTTTCCAGTATTTCACACACCTTCGTTCGTCCAAGTAGCAGTACATCATCTGATCAGCCTTATCCACTCCTCCCATGAAGTCATTATAATGTCTAATCATTTTCGGTTTATCGGTAATAAATAATTTATTGCCTTTCTTCTTCGATCGTAGTACACATTCAGCTGAAGAATTAGTCGATAGCAATAGAACTGGTTTCTTCTGCTTTGCTTTTTGCCTGTGGCCTAACATTAGTAATTGTCCCTTGCGATAGTACGTTCTCTGGCCTACACGAAAATTTCCTTTCATTTGTACAGGAATGCCTTTTCTATTACTGCGTAATGTCCCCGTCAGGTGTGTAAGCTTAGAATACAACTCCTTAGCCAAGGCAATTGAGGTGAAAAAATTGTCAACGAAAACGTGGAAACCTTTGTTTAGGTAGTTACCCATTTCAAGCAATTTCATTACAACTTGGTGTGCAAGGCCCTTTTCTCTGTTGGTAGTCCCTCCATCACGCTTCGCACCTCTATAGATAGAAAATCCCAAACAGTAATGTGTGACTGCATCACACAGCATCCACAGCTTGATGCCCCACTTATGGTGGTGCTTATTGGGTAAGTATTGAATGAGCTGTGTGTGGTTTTTTGTGCCTATAAGACTCTCGTCGATTGAAAGCTGTTCATTTGGAGAATAATACTGCCTGAAAACTCGATTAGCATGCTCAACTAAAAAATTGAACCGAGCACATGGATCATACCCTGCTTGTCCTGGTTTTGGCAGTGTTCTACTGTCTACTAAATGAAAAAACTTGAGAATGCTTTCAAATCGGTTTCTTGCAAACATCTTACCAAACCATGGTAAATGTTGTGAACCCAATGTCGACCAGTATCCTGAAATAGTAGGCTTTTTATTTAGGCCCATGTTCAGCAGGACAGCAATAAATGCTTTGATTTCAACAAAACTTACAGGCTTCCATTTCTTATTCCTACTATGAGCACGTAATATGTTACGATTTACATCAATAAAGTGCCTTGCATAGCTATTTGTATGCACAACAATAGAATCTAGGAGTGTCATAGAGAAGAAAAGGCCGAAATACGATATAGGAAGCGAGTTCCTAGGGGGGCATCGTTTAGGCCCTGGTGTCTCATTGAATGTGAATGAGTGATTGTGTCCACGATCACTGTTTTCCGTAACTTCTGTCCAACCGTCTGAATCATGTTCTGAATCACTATCTAATGAACTATCACCGCTTACCTCGTGATCATTGCCATTACGAGGTGGGCGGCCGCGGCGTCTAGGACCAACCTGTTGTTGATGTGTAGCCATGGTCTGCGGTGCGGATGCATCATCTTCAGATGAAGACAAGACTGATCTGTTTATTGTATTAGAAGAATTCAATGACAGACCAGAAGTACTTGGTAAGCTGGCATCAAAATCTGGATCGGCATCTGTATTGTCAGTATCACTATCACTAGTACTACTTTCCGTAGAAACGATATCACAAAACTCACTATCACTGAAAAAGTCTTCTTCTCCTTCTTCTTCAATCATGTTACGAATAGTGGTCTCACTAACAGGAGATCGGCTCATTTTCGCAGCAATAAATGAACAAGTAAAACGATCGAGAGCAACTAGACACAGCGCGGACAATGTGCAGAGCGAGACTGCTAGTGTTGATGCCGCGCCAAGTAAAGCGCGCCAATAACTATGCCTGTTGATTGGACTGATATACGGCAACAATGGCCTTAAAATTAAAAGAGGCTGTTTATTGCAAAAACAGTAAGTCTTTAACTAACTATATTGAGAAATTCTTAAAGGAAATGACTGTTACTTTTATTAATAAAAAATAAATACTGAACGTCCTTTTGAAAGGACGTTGGCATTTTTCAGATGAAAACCAAACGGGCTTTCAAAAGGACGTTGGCGCTTAGAGGGTTAAGCAGAATGCTTTCGTTTTTATTGCAATAAAGACAGGTAATTACAATGTCAATTTATTTTAATTTAATTGCCTTATTTCACTGGAGTTTGTAATTTAAAAAAAAAAAAAAAATTAGCAAAAAAGATGGGTTCATTATGAATCAGATTTCCCAAAATAACAGACTTAAATATTAAACCATTACGGATATAACTATGCAATAAAATCTTTTGTGACCACCATTGCTTTGTCTCGGGAGGTTTTTCATCCATACTGAAAAATATGCCTTCAGTGACTTGGCCGGTTTTGATACTTGACGACTCACATATATAATGGTAGGAGAAGTACTAAAGAAGGTGGATAGTTTCAAGTATTTAGGGAGTGTAATAGAAGTAAGTGGTAGAAATGACAAGAAGATCAGTGAGAGAGGGAGGCAAGACCATGGATTCCTGCAGAGCACGAGAGGTCTGATATGGAGCAGGGACATACCTCAGAAGAGCAAACAGGTATTGTATCGAAAGTATTATGTCCCAATACTCACCTACGCATCAGAAACGTGGGTTATGAAGAAGAGACAGGTGAGCAGGATCCAGGCTTGCGAAATGAAATTTCAGAGATGCAGATTAAGAATAACAGGAAGGGATAGAGTAAGAAATGAAAGAGTGAGAGAGATTGTGGAAGAGAATCCCTTACAAGAGATCATAGGGAAGTCGAGAATGAGTTGGTACGGACATGTTAGGAGAATGCAGGAGGGCAGGATACCAAGGAGGAGGCATGAGATGGAAATGAAGGGCGAGAGACCAAGAGAAAGGCCAAGAGATAGGTGGATTGTGGGTGTGAAGGAAGGAGAGGAGTGATGAAAATTGTAGTTTTAAGGGGCCTAAGATGTAGGTTATCAGCCCCTAATGATCTGGGTGATAGCGAAAACGACCATAAAATGGAAACCATAATGAAAATTAAGTTAGACTGAAAATACTGACAAAAGGGATCTCAGATTGAAACATCTCACAAAATCTAGAATGGATATACTTACAAAAGGTAATTTAGAAGAAAAATACTCACAAAAGGAAGAGATTGAAAAATACGCACAAAATGAGGTTTAGGTTCAAAATACTTACAAAATGCAATGTAGATTCGAAATACTCACAAAATGCAATTGAGATTGAAAATACGTACAAAATGCAATTGTGGTTCAAAATAGTTACAAAATGCGATCGAAATTGAAAATACACAATGCAAGTTTGATTGAAATAGGCCGGTTCAGATTCAAAATACTCACAAAGTGGAATTGAAATTCAAAATACAGTGCACTCTCGTTAATTCGCGGTAATTAATGCTCAAACTTCCACAAATTAATGAAAACCACAAGTTCACCGCAGTTATTTTTGTTGAGCCTAGTAAAGACAAATATATTGGTTAAAATATTGAAAACGGTTTGTATTTGTGGACACGTAAAATAATAATTATATCACTTGATAACAGTGTCTTTGAAGACATGCTAAGCTAGAGGTAGGCCTTAAGTGGATTATGCCTACATTAATATCTAACAAAAAAAACCAGTCATGTTTTGTTTCTTAGATCGTTTATTCTAATTTTCAATTGCACATTTTCGAAGAAAACATTATATGAGAACGGTAAGTGTGACTATAGAGACACTAGCTTGACTGTGGGAAACTTTCAGGATTTCCGTTGCATCACTCCCGCACTCGATTTCAACTGGATCTCCGTTTTCCTCACCAAAAGTCAAATTCCGTGCAATTTCTTCTTTACTTTTATGTCATAAATCATAATCGCCTTTATCGACGCCTAACTTGCCTGTTCGAAATATCGTCGTCACAGAAGCCAACAAACGCTTATTTTAGTGCGAGTGTAGTAGCGGTATTTTTCTCCCATAACTTGTTGACTGCATGAAGAGCATCCAATAAACACGCTCTCGGTGTCTGTCGTACAGGTTTGCGCCATCAGGCAATAACTGCCGTTTACAATACGCTGGCCGCGCATCTACCCTTCACAACTACAGATCAGCGACCTTGGGGTGTGGCTGTTGGGAAAGGGAGGGTAGGATTTGAGTCAAAGTGTATTCCTCTTGTATAGTTTGGGCTTCGAAGAAAAAGGAAATCTGTGCTATACCACTCGCGGCAACATGCTCGTATGTTTCGAAGATTGTGCAAGTAGGCCTACGGTTCCATCGCAGAGAAACGCAGTTCAATCCTCTCGAATCTCAATGATTTAGTCTCTATGCACCGTGTGGCATCAAAATTCTTTCAAACGATGGAGAGATTGCTTTACTTAGCATGGTGACTAGTTGCTATGACAATTTCTATTTTAACAAGAAGTACCGTGACGAACTAAAGAGCCTACTTTTCTTAAAATTTAAGATTCATGCCAATGATTAATGAAGAAATTAAAAAAGGAAGGAAGATTGTAGTTTTACGTGACCGTGAATCTTGTGATTATGAGCCACGGGACCTCCTTTTTACGTGGAATCCGAACCACAGGACATGGCATTTCACTTCGAAAATCTCACATGCACTGACCGGGAATCGAACCCGGACCGCCTTGGTGAGAGGCATACAGCTTGACCGCTGAGCCACCACGCCCCCTAATGATGAAGAAATTAAGTTGGTAATATCGAAATTTCTAATTAGTTCGAAATACTGTATACCTGGCATAATGTAGCCTAATAAAGCACTACAGTTGGCAGCCCTGGTGACTGAATACAAAATTTGGTTGAAGTCCAATGGATAGCATGGACGTTACATGCAGTTAAACATTGGATCTAACAGCGCGATTAAAATCATGTTGGCAACAATGCCATGCATGTATTGGTCGGAAATAATCTGAAATAAGTATGATCTATTGTTGTGCCAATTTTGAATGAAATCCATTAGTTAGTATAGAAGTTACATGAATTTAAAGTTGGACGTCTCAGCAGGCTTAGAATCATGTTGGTAGCACTGACGTATATAAGTTACTCCAAATTAATATAGAATGTCAGGTACTATACGTGTGCATAGTTTAAAACAGTCGGCTTGCATACTTTCTGATATATGGGTATTTGGATTAAAACAAATTGAGAGAATTTATTAACAGTTGGCAGCCCTGGTGGCTCTTAAGAATACACTCAGTCATATCTGTTTATGTACACATAGCACATTAGAAATTTGGTTGAAATCCAATTGATAGTGTAGAAGTTATATGCATTTAAAATTTGGACCTATCAGCAGGCTTATAATCATTTTGGCAACACTGCTATGTATGGCCTCCTGGAAATTAAACTGCAATATTATTATCTATACGTGTACCAATTTTGAAATAGCTCCGATACCTCCAAGATATCAAACATGGTGCTCAAATTTCAAATGCGATTTTTCAGCAGCTGGTAGCACTGACATCATTTTCAAATATGGCCGTGAGATATTCAGGTATAGGTATTTACTCCTACCAAAGTTTGTTTCGTTTGCTGCAGCCGTTTAGGAGTTGATAGGGACACATACACACACACAGCCAGACAGACAGACAGACAGAAGGACAGACAGACAGACACACATTTGCCCGATCTCATGTCTACTTTTTCCTCATTTTTGCAAAATGTGAAAAGTAGGCTAAAAATACTCTTGGAGACCCACAAATTAACCGCAAAATGAATTATCCTCACGTGAATTATTGGGAGTGCACTGTACATACAAAATGCAATTGAAATTGAAAATGCTTACAGAATGTATGGTAGATTCAAAATACTCACAATATGAGGAAGCCAGCGATTCAAAATACTGTGCTGACAAAATGCAATTTAGATTGAAAATATACTTACAAAATGGAGTTTAGATCAAAAATACTTACAAAATGCAATGTAGATTGAAAATACTTACAAAATGTGGTTGAGATTCAAAATACTCACAAAATGTAATTTAGGGACAGGGGGAGCCAATTCATAAAAGAAAGGGGCAGGAATCTTAAAGAGAAAAGCAACTATAATGAAAAGAAAAAGAAGGCTGATTCCTAGAAGAAAAAGGCATCAGGAAAGTTGAGAGAAGGGCAAATTAAGGCTGGAAAGGAAGAGACTCCCTAGGCCTCGGATACCCTAATACTGTCGGGGTCGGACGAGAACAACAGTCGACCCAGGGAGGCTGACAGGGAAGATAACAGAGAGAAGCCTGGCACAAGTAAGTGGAAGCAATGCCGGACCCAGCTGGGGCCCCGTGGTCGCCAACCCACTTCCCACTAGATGTGAGCCCCTGGGAGAACTAATCCCTAGAACATCCAATTTCATCCTACTTGCTGACTCAGCTAGCTCCACTTTCTTCCTTCCATAACCACCTTTGATATTAATTGCACCCCATCGAATACCAGTTCGATTGCCTGTTCGTTTCCAAGGAGTCCCTGATCTGTCAGATGTGAGTTGAGATGGGAGTAGGATTCCATCCCATTAGCCTGAGGTTTGATCATGACATTTTTAGTAGATTTAGGGGATGCAAGTGAAGCAGGTTGCTAGCCTTACTGACACAGGCCCCCTGAGTTTCACCTCAGGGAACAAAGACGCGAGTTGGGTAAATCTAGCCGCTGAGCGAAGAAGGGCCATGACTCAGAAAATGTCCAAGATGTCCACTCCTATTCCATAGTATCTGGTATCCCGACTGTCAGGACCACTTACTAGGATGTGACTATACCATGAACTATATTCCTTAAATATATATAGAGTTCAATACATGAATAACCACTTTCATAAATGCTTTTGATGTCCATTTTTAATGGAATTGTAAATTCCAAATTGTATTCTTATAGTTGTCTTATTTACTATAATATTTTTTCATTAAAAAATGCCCTATTTAGTGTATACTAAGTTAGAACAAAGCAACAAATGCTGAGGGTTGAAAACAAGTTACAACAATAAACATTATAGTTACTTATTGGAGGTTTAAAAGGTGGAATATAAACATTGTAGTATTAGTAGGACACCTTAGTAAATTTAATTAATATTCCTCCAAGTCAATTCTATAATTTAAAATCGAAGTCAGGTTTTGCATGATGGTTCAGTGGTCAAGCTGCTTGCCTCACATCAAAGTGGACCAGATTCGATTCCAGGTGTAATACAAGATATTTTCAAAGTGAAATGTCACGTCCTGTTGTTCAGATTCCATGTAAAAGTGGAGGTCCTATGGCTCATGATCGCGATTTTGACGGTGACATAAAACTACAAGCTTCTTCCTTTAACAATTAGGTTCGGACTAAGGCAACTAGGTACCTCTAATTTCACTTTTGAGTCCATATTGTAACATAAGATATAAGAAAAGCATTCTTGCAAATCAGCTTATGTGAAGAGGACCAGAACTTCATCCGGTTTTTGTGGGTTGACATGGAGGGAGAGCTGAAAATAATCCCCCATACATGTGTTGCGTTTCGGATGACAAAAAAAGTTCTTGTTGGGTGCAGTGATCAATTTTCATTTGAGCGTACGGAAGATAGGAGGTATTCTATAGCTACCATCAAGAAGCTTAGAAAAAGTTTTCACGTGGATAACTGTGAAAACAGTTTACAATCTACTGATGACTTGTGTGACGTGTTTCACGCCACTTAGCTGACATAAAAATATACCTAACCTTAGATATTCTTTCCTGCCAAATTTACCCGTCCCTGTATTTCCAGTTGGAGCGAACGCTTCATAAATTCCTTCACTTACCTAAAATCTGAAGAACATTGTGGCCTATGCCGACAGTTGCAAATTCGAACTGTGAACCCCTTGTGGACGAAATTTTCCTGGGTATAACATCGCACTCGCAGTCTAAACACGCGGGGTATAACTCTGGACCTGATGTGCACTGTTTCTGGAATTTAGTGTTCCCTAACCTCAAAAATAACTTTGGATTTACGCATTTATGAAAACAACATCGCCTGTATCGATTGTTCCGGCCACGAGCGTCGCGAGATGTATCGACCGCCGGAGATGACAAGAGACGTGCGCAAAGCGAGCGACCAGGGTGACCAACTCTCACGGAAGTGTCTTATGGACTACGTTCAAGAAGCCAGGGGATTCTAGTGTGTGTGTGTGGCTACAACTATTTTATCGTCCAAAATTATAGCGATTCATATATGTACTGGTTCCAGCGTGGGTGACGCTCTCTTTATCCATCTGATCGTCAAGAAAGACACTTGCTCGGGGGCTCGGACCCCCCCCCAGGTTGGAAGACACAGGTATCAGCCACCTAATTGGATGGCTTTAGTCATAGTTCAATTTATTTGTTGAATAATGTAGTTGTATTTTGGGTGTGTTCTGGGAAGCGTGATATTTCGTTTTAACTTGTCCGTGGCGATATTTTGGTTTGTGTTTCGGTTTTCCTCGTGTGTAAATTTGCGTGTTGTTATTTACCTCGTGGTAATGGTGCAACAGGTTGAACTTCGGCCGATTTAATGGGTTGATGTCTCCCTCTGTTTATATCTGAATTGTTTATCAATTTTCCCTTCTTCGGAAGTAGTTTTCATAGTGGGAAATCTTTCTTGTTTTCGGGCGAGGATTTTCTGTGTTGCGCAACCGTGTGCGTCCTTTAGTTTGGGTTCCAAATTTATTCATTTATTTCACTGTGATCACGCTTCTTGGAATTTTCCCAATTGCAGCCATGTAGAGTTTTCTATTATTTTAGTTTTAAGGGGTCCCTGTTCCTGGTATTGCATCACCTTACGTCCACATGCTAGTTGTAGGCTACGTGACGCTTTTGCCTTGGTTTTCCTCCTTTACGCCCTAGTGCGTTTCATTTTGTATTTCCCACGTCTTGTATTTCTGCTTAACCTATGGGATTGGTTCAAACCCCAAATTTTGGGAGTGGCGCCCTATGGTGCAATCATGCCTTGGTGTCCGTTAGCTTCTGCCATTTTTAAGAGTAAAGTCTAGTTCGCGTCGGGGCCTATGGCGGTCGTGTGATACCTTCCGCTCCGTTTTTTCTGGAGCCTGTACTTAGTAATGTAGTCTTTTCTCCTGATTTCTATTCTTTTTCTTTTATGTTTGTCCTTGGTATGTTCGTGCGTGTTAGTTGATCCTAAATTTTCTTTTCGTGTGTAATTTTGTAATTCGTCCTTTTCATTGTGCAACCTCACGGTGGTATTTTCAAGTTATGTTTGTTCTGGGGATTTCTGTGCACGCGTTTCCTAGCTCAAACTTTGAGTACCTTTCTGTGTACCTGTTCATTTCTAAATTCGATTGGTGTCCTAAAGCATGTTAAGTGGTTTGCCGTGCCACAGCGTTACTGACCTTGTGACCGTCCTTTCGAGGGCAATTAATTCATGTGATAAAATCAGTTTGTTATTGTAATCTGTCCCTAAGAGTGTAGTTCCTATTTTATATTTGATACTTTTATAATACAGACCCCTTTTATATTTTGATTACTACTTCATTTGGCCTTTAACGTCCCATCCCCACCCTCAAGACAGCTGCGGTGGAATGATCCTCACCAGGTAAGTCTTCCACTTTTCAAGCTTGTGGATAAAACGACGTACTACCTCTCTTGTACATCTGAGGGGGTCACCCGAGTGCGTTGTCAACACCGGCCGCCGAGGTAAAGCCATCAAGTCCCGTAAAGGATGTCTTAGGTTCGCCGTTGGTAAGTTTCCTTCAGGTTGGCAGGCCCCCTAGGGAGTTTGTCGAGCTGAGCGGGAGCGAAAGAGTAAGTGAGTAAGAGTAGTGAAGGGGGTGACATTGGTAGCAGAGCGTGGTTCCCGGTTTTCCACTTGCTGCTGTCTAGGGGGGTGGGTTGGCTGTAAATTCCCCTGTCAATGTAAAGATGTCTAGCTTATAACCTGTCTTAAATAACCTGTTCATTTGTTTCATGCAAAAATGTCTGCTGCGAGAAGTGTGCAGTTTGCTGCTCGGCTTACACGGGATGAGGCGAATTACGAGTTGACCATACGTGGCCTGCAGTCTTCAGGCGACCTAAGCCAAGATCAGAAAATGCTGGAAGGAGCTTCAGAGATTCCAGTGTGCCCTCCGGAACTCACAGATGAAGAGCTTGATCGGGGTAAGTCCCTGATTGCATCTGATTAATATGCGTAACTTCTTGCAAATCCATTGCTCTAGTGAGGGTGAATTAGCCCAGTGTGCGTCCTTCTGTCCAGTATTTGTGGATCCGAGTGTCAAATTTGTTTTTGAGTACTAGTAAATGCAACGTCGCATCTATTATCTTGGCCTGAATTTCTTATTGCACGGTTTCTTGAACTATCATAATTCTTTCCGGTGATCAATTTAGGGAGATTGGAAGTGTAGGGGACTGGTGACCACGATGTCCACCATGTTGTGTTTTAGCATCAGTGGTTTAGTGTCAGTGTTTTTTTTTGGGTTTCTTTCTTTTAATGCAGTGCTGGTAATTGTGTTGTGCATACGGTAGGCGTAGGATTATTGGTTATGTAATCCGGTCAGCTGCTTTTGGGCTGGAATTGATCTTCTGTGGTTCTCGTGTGTGATAAATCTGTTTCCAATTAATTTGCTAGTATAAAGTGTCATCAGGTCTCGTACTGTTGTCCCGTGTGTGTGTAGTTTCATTTAAGGTGCATATCACAGCTCCTTGGCAAAATTCCTCTTCTGTTTAATGTCGACGTGTGCGTAAGTAAGTTTAATTAATAGAGGCCATCCCCTTAGTTAATGTGTTGTTCGATTCGAAGCCTGTTAACGTGTCAATTCATTTGAGCTCGGCCAATTGGTCGCAGCAGACTTCTTTAAATTTCTGTCCTGTTAGTGTTCGTTGGGTTGGTCTCCCTGGTTTATCTGTTCATCGTGGCTTGATATAATCTGTCAGGTTTCTCGTTATTCAAAATTTGGTCTGCGTGTGTGAGTGTACTGTGCGGTAGATTGTTATGTAATAAGTTTGTGGGTGGGGTCATGCAGCCTAGTTGTTGCGCTGATTACGTTCAGGTTAGGTCGGATATTTTGAAGGTGTATTTTGGTTCACCATTAGCAGAGGCCAAGTATACAGTCTGGGATTACGCTGGGGCACCTACCAGCCAGAGCTCGATTTGGTTGTAATGTGAGGATGCTGGCTTTAGGCCGGTTTTGCGATCCTCGGAGGTGCTGTTATTCCCTTATGGTTCTTCAAGAAGGCGGACTTAATGTTCGATTCTCCTTTCTTCGTCTGGGCCGGGTAAGCAAGTGTGATGGGAAGAGACTGGGTCGAGCGAAGATTGGGGTGTATATAGGTCCTTCCGATGTCAACTTCGCCTGGTATGGGACAGCAAAGCAGTGACTCGGGAGGGCGACAATTTTGTAAGGGTTTTTTTTTTAAGGGAACACACTGTTCACCTTAGTTGTGGAGAGTCGGGATGCATTTATTGCTATCCGTCATGGTAAGATCCCTATATTTTTTGCTTGTGTTATGGTATATCTTGTGTTATGGTGTCTTGGTGACTGCTTATTTTGCATACTTGTGCGTAGATGGGGGAAATGTATTACTTGGGGTGGGAAAGTTTATTGTGGATGTGTGATGGATGACTGTCGTGTGTGTTTCTGGTTTGTCTTTCTCATTTCGGTCTATTGATAAATTTTGGTCTGTTTATTTTACCGATGGTGATATTCGTATCATGGTCTGGTACTGTAGGCATTGTAGCGTTGGTGAATCTGCCGACAAGGTGAAGCAAATCTGGAAGGAGGCGCGCAAGTCCATTCAGGTTTCTTACGAGCGACTCGCTCAAAGATACAATCAGGGACGGAAGCCCGTCAACCTCAACGTGGGAGACATGATATATGTCCAGGACCATTCACCTAAGCTTTTGGGAAACAAAGAGTCAGGAAAATTACGTCCGCGTTTTCGCGGGACATTTAAAATTTTATCTTTAGTCAGTCCTGTTTCAGTGCTGGTGAGCGACTCTGAACGGAAGAGGATCTTCAGGACTCACCTCTCACAGTGCAAGCCCGCACACGAGGCGCCCAAGCGAGTCTCGGGTTAGTCGACAACTAAACTGGTGGTATCTTTGTTTTATTTCATGCCCCTTTCCTTTCGTAACTGGTAATGTGATCTTTGGTAAAGTTTTCCCCCCAAATCTACAGAGAACTTGCGTCTCTGGAGGCGTTGCTTACCCAAAATGTTGTGAGAAGCGTGTTGCACCTTGTTGTATGAGCAAACAGATCGTTTATCGGTCTTTATGATGTGTGACAGGTTTTTCCCAAGATTGGTAAGACCTAGTTGATATGTAGTATTCATGTTGATGACCTCGATGTGGAGGTGATATGTAGTTATGCCTGCTTTGTCGTGGCATATTATGTAAAGCATAGGATTCGGCCTGTTTTGTAAACGTAAGGTGATTTCTTGGGTAGCCCCGCCTTTAAAGGGAATAAAATTGTATGTTTCTTTTTTTTTTTTTCTTTCTTCAAAATCAAATCTTTGATGTACCACGGCTGATACCTGGTGGAAACTTAAGCTATTCGTGAAAAGACCTGTAACTGGCCATCTGGCAACTAGTAATTTCTGCACCATGAACTGTGTGTGTCACTCTGGTATGTCCTGCTACTCGTGTGCTTAGCATTTCAGTGCTTGGCCGGTTGGAAATGGAGCTCCCTGTGGATATGTCGGACTGTGCTGTTTCTCCGCGGGATCCAGCGCAGCTCGGGGCGTCAAAGATACCCTGGTGGACATGTGGAAGGTGGCGTGACTGGGAAACTGCTGGCGGGGACCTGGGCTCGTCATCGCCCGTTCCCCATCTGCAACTGGGTCATCAGGACATTTCTATGTAGACCCTTCCAGCTAACATGAGGAGCGGAACTATCACCGAGACAGTGCCATCAACTCAGCTTGTCGCTGTGTGAAATTGAATCTTGAACATTCTGCCTGCCCTTCAATGAAGTCTATGCCAAAAATTCCTTCGAACATGTTTGGACATATGTAAATCTGCAGCCGTACATAAGAGGTGATCCACTCCAGATCTGTCACATCAACATACGCAAATGCTGTCCACCCCGCAGTTTGCTTTCGGGGGAGGAGGATGTGACGTGTTTCACGCCACTTAGCTGACATAAAAATATACCTAACCTAAGATATTCTTTCCTGCCAAATTTACCCGTCCCTGTATTTCCAGTTGGAGCGAACGCTTCATAAATTCCTTCACTTACCTAAAATCTGAAGAACATTGTGGCCTATGCCGACAGTTGCAAATTCGAACTGTGAACCCCTTGTGGACGAAATTTTCCTGGGTATAACTTCGCACTCGCAGTCTAAACACGCGGGGTATAACTCTGGACCTGATGTGCACTGTTCCTGGAATTTAGTGTTCCCTAACATCAAAAATAACTTTGGATTTACGCATTTATGAAAACAAAATCGCCTGTATCGATTGTTCCGGCCACGAGCGTCGCGAGATGTATCGACAGCCGGAGATGACAAGAGACATGCGCATAGCGAGCGACCAGGGTGACCAACTCTCACGGAAGTGTCTTATGGACTACGTTCAAGAAGCCAGGGGATTCTAGTGTGTGTGTGTGGCTACAACTATTTTATCATCCAAAATTATAGCGATTCATATATGTACTGGTTCCAGCGTGGGTGACGCTCTCTTTATCCATCTGATCGTCAAGAAAGACACTTGCTCGGGGGCTCGGACCCCCCCCCCCAGGTTGGAAGACACAGGTATCAGCCACCTAATTGGATGGCTTTAGTCATAGTTCAATTTATTTGTTGAATAATGTAGTTGTATTTTGGGTGTGTTCTGGGAAGCGTGATATTTCGTTTTAACTTGTCCGTGGCGATATTTTGGTTTGTGTTTCGGTTTTCCTCGTGTGTAAATTTGCGTGTTGTTATTTACCTCGTGGTAATGGTGCAACAGGTTGAACTTCGGCCGATTTAATGGGTTGATGTCTCCCTCTGTTTATATCTGAATTGTTTGTCAATTTTCCCTTCTTCGGAAGTAGTTTTCATAGTGGGAAATCTTTCTTGTTTTCGGGCGAGGATTTTCTGTGTTGCGCAACCGTGTGCGTCCTTTAGTTTGGGTTCCAAATTTATTCATTTATTTCACTGTGATCATGCTTCTTGGAATTTTCCCAATTGCAGCCATGTAGAGTTTTCTATTATTTTAGTTTTATGGGGTCCCTGTTCCTGGTATTGCATCACCTTACGTCCACGTGCTAGTTGTAGGTTACGTGACGCTTTTGCCTTGGTTTTCCGCCTTTACGCCCTAGTGCGTTTCATTTTGTATTTCCCACGTCTTGTATTTCTGCTTAACCTATGGGATTGGTTCCAATCCCAAATTTTGGGAGTGGCGCCCTATGGTGCAATCGTGCCTTGGTGTCCGTTAGCTTCTGCCATTTTTAAGAGTAGAGTCTAGTTCGCGTCGGGGCCTATGGCGGTCGTGTGATACCTTCCGCTCCGTTTTTTCTGGAGCCTGTACTTAGTAATGTAGTCTTTTCTCCTGATTTCTATTCTTTTTCTTTTATGTTTGTCCTTGGTATGTTCGTGCGTGTTAGTTGATCCTAAATTTTCTTTTCGTGTGTAATTTTGTAATTCGTCCTTTTCATTGTGCAACCTCACGGTGGTATTTTCAAGTTATGTTTGTTCTGGGGATTTCTGTGCACGCGTTTCCTAGCTCAAACTTTGTGTACCTTTCTGTGTACCTGTTCATTTCTAAATTCGGTTGGTGTCCTAAAGCATGTTAAGTGGTTTGCCGTGCCACAGCGTTACTGACCTTGTGACCGTCCTTTTGAGGGCAATTAATTCATGTGATAAAATCAGTTTGTTATTGTAATCTGTCCCTAAGAGTGTAGTTCCTATTTTATATTTGATACTTTTATAATACAGACCCCTTTTATATTTTGATTACTACTTCATTTGGCCTTTAACGTCCCATCCCCACCCTCAAGACAGCTGCGGTGGAATGATCCTCACCAGGTAAGTCTTCCACTTTTCAAGCTTGTGGATAAAACGACGTACTACCTCTCTTGTACATCTGAGGGGGTCACCCGAGTGCGTTGTCAACACCGGCCGCCGAGGAAAAGCCATCAAGTCCCGTAAAGGATGTCTTGGGTTCGCCGTTGGTAAGTTTCCTTCAGGTTGGCAGGCCCCCTAGGGAGTTTGTCGAGCTGAGCGGGAGCGAAAGAGTAAGTGATTAAGAGTAGTGATGGGGGTGACAACTTGCAGTTTTCAAGAAGAAGCAATAAGAATATTGGTAGAAGTCCAATTTGACTTGAGTGGTTAAAATATTCAGATTCTAACCTTGAAAATAAGACTTTTACTCCGGTTCTAGGCTTCATTGGACAGAGAATCTGATACTATAGCTGTGAGTGGCTACAAGCCTATAGCATTAAGGTGTTCACTCGAAGAACTATTTTGTCAATAGCACAGAGTGTAATTAATTGAACCTATTTGATTCATGTGTACTGTTTTGCTTTATCCAAAGTTTTGTAACAGCTGTGTTGGGCCATTAAGTTCCAGATGGTGTGAGAAATGGATTCTTGTCATCCAAACTTCAGGATGAATCCATGTATAAACATTTTGGAAACAGGATCGTCACCCAGTTATCAGAAAACCCAGTAACAAATGACATTCAGCAAGAATGGGCCACATTACAGAAGATTATCACACAGTCAGCTGAGGAAACCATTGGTTTTATAGTGCGGACAAGTCAAGACTGGTTTGATGACAACAATGAGGAAATTCTGTCTCTCATCAATGCCAAAAGGAATGCCTATCTTGCCCATCTTCAAGACCCAACTTCCAACACAAAGAGAGATAAACTACTGGAACTCAAGGGTAAATGCCAAAAGCAGATAAGGCAGATTAAAAATACTTGGTGGCAACAGAAGGCTCAGGAACTGCAGAGACTATCGGATGCTCGAGACTTGAGGAACTTCTATGCAGTACTCAAGGAAATATATGGACCATCTCGCTCATCATCAGGTACACTGAAAAGCGCTGATAATTCTACTACCTTTACTGATAATCAAGAAATCTTGGAACGCTGGAAGGAGCACTTCTCCAATCTCCTAAATCGTCCATCAGCAGCTGCTGAAGACTGCCTCGGTGATGTGCCGCAACAACCTGAACAACTGTGGTTGGCAGTACCTCCTACTTATCATGAATTCAGTGCAGCGCTCACCCAATTGAAATCCAGAAAAGCACCTGGCCCAGATAACATCCCTCTGGAACTAATTCAAGCCGGAGGTCATTCCTTCAAAACAAGGATTTTCATCCTTATCTGACCAGCGGTTGGAAACTGCTCAAGATGATGATGATCCTCAGAATATGGGAATCAAGAAAGGTACCTGGAGACCTAAAGAATGCCACTATCCTTAAAAAGGGTGATCGCAGTGTTTGTGGCAACTACCGTGGTATATCACTGCTATCAATTGTGGGGAAGATTCTTGCAAGAATTCTACTTAACCGCCTCAAGGTTATCTCTGAGAAGATCCTCCCAGAGTCACAATGCGGATTTAGAGCTTCCAGAAGCACAATTGACTTGATTTTCTGTGTGAGACAGCTACAAGAAAAATGTAGAGAACAACAGAATCCACTCTTCTTAGTCTATTAAAACTTGGAAAAGGCATTTGATTCCGTTCCAAGACCAGCCATGTGGGCGGTGCTGAAGCGGTTTGGTTGCCCTCAGCGTTTTGTAGATCTAATCAAGGCTCTCCATGATGGCATGACAGGTCAGGTTTGCCATCAGAATAAGATGTCTGATGAATTTCCCATTACCCATGGACTGAAACAAGGATGTGTACTGGCTCCAACGCTTTTTGCGCTGTACTTGGCTGCAATGCTTTATGATTCACCCACAAACATCCCAGGTGTGGAGGTCAAGTATTGTTTTGATGGAGGGCTTTTCAACCTAACTCGTCTCCGCTCCTTGAGGAAAACTCAGGTTACTAACATGTTGTATGCAGATGATGCTGCGTCGCCAACTCTCACACCAGAAGAGCTGCAAGAGTCGGTTAATTGTAACAAAAGTGCATGTGATCGCTTTGGTCTCACCATAAATGTCAATAAGACTAAAGCCTTGGCACAACCTTCACCAGGCAAACCTCTTCCTCAGTTCAATATATCCATCTCAAATTTGCCATTAGGTAGACCACTTCTCATACCTGGGCAGTACCATTTCTGTGAGCTGTACCTGTGAGCAGGATGTGGATAAGAGATTTGGCGCAGCCCATGCAGCATATGGACGATTAGCGCACCGGGTCTTCCTGAATAAAAATCTGTCCATGAGTACAAAGCTTATGGTGTACAAAGCAGTAGTAATTTCTACATTGTTGTATGGCTGTGAAACGTGGACCCTTTACCGACGTGATCTTAGGAAGCATGAGCATTTCCACCCTACAAAAACTTCGATCAATTCTGAGGATTAAATGGGAAGACCGCATTACCAATATTGCTGTTCTGGAAAAGGCTCAAATCAACAGCATAGAATCATCCATAATAGGTCACCAATTTAGATGGATTGGTCATGTCCATCTGATAGATGATGTGAGATTACCTCGTCAAATGCTGTATGGTGAGTTATGCTATGGCACCAGACCTCATGGAGGTCCTAAGAGGCGCTACAAGGACCAATTTAAGCAGACCCTGAAATTGTCAGGTCTTGATTCACAAACCTGGGACATGCTGGCTGAAGACCGCTCAACTTGGCGCCGTACCATCTCGGATACTGTAAAGACGTTTGAAAGGGATCGACGCACACAAGAAGAGGCCAAGCGTCAAGCTAGGAAACTTCGAGCAGCCCAACCACGTCCTCCTCCAGCAATACTATGTGACTTGTGTGGACGCTTGTTCCATGCCAGGATTGGACTCTTTAGTCACCGTAAACACATCCACAAACTGGACTGAAGGAAGAAGATTGATACTCGGATTCGAGTTAAAGCTGATGATGATGATAAGCTTATTATGTTTAACTGTGTATGGATTCCATATCACTGAAGCATATTCTAGTTTTGATCTGATGATGGTTGGCTGTAAAACTTCTCCGATGATTATGAGAAAGTCTCATAGGTTCATTTCATTAATTCATGCAGAAGGAAAGATGTGGCAGTGCAAAGTGAGCTACAATAGAAGGATTTCAACGTAGCAGAGAATTGGTATAGTTGAGACTTGAGTGGAGTTAGAGATGAGAAACTTTCTACTTTGTGTCCCTTTATGGATGTTGATGGTGTCATTCGACCGAAAACCAGGATCAAAGAAGGTGACTTGGAGTACTTCAGGATGACTGCAGTGTAGCCTAACGAACATCCTGTAGCCAGAAGATAGTACCAGCTTAGTCCCTATCACACCCAATATGCGAAGAAAATGAAAAAACGAAAAGGACTGAGAGTGCACTGCCATTCGTGGACATAGTAGCAAGTTCTCCCACTAAATGGGAAACAACTGCCCAGATGGCATCAGTTTGTATGTGACCATTTGATCGTAGTGTTTCTCTCTTACTTTTCTCGTGTTAGTTATTGTTGTTTTAAGGGGCGGTCATCTGCCCCTTTCCTCGTGTTCCGCCCGCAAAGTCGTTATGTCAGATTTAAAAGAACAAAGAGTTTGTTCGAATTTTTTTTCCTGCTTGAAAAATCGGCAATAGAAGCATACCAAATGCTTCAACAGGATTTCACGGAGGATGCTATGAGTCGCACACAAGGTTTTGAGTGGCTTGGGTGCTTTAAACATGGAGAGATGGGTGTTGAACACCATGCTCATTCTGGGCACCCTTCAACATCTCAAAAAAATTAAATGTTTAGAAAATCCACCAAAAAATCAACGAGGATCGCCGTTTCACTGTCGACGGAATTTCAGAAGAGACAGGAGTAAGTTGGAGCTTGTACCAGCGGAATTTGACTGAGGATTTGCAAATGAAACTTGTTGCGCTAAATTTGTTCCTCGCCTTCTCACAGAGCATTAAAACATTAAAAAAAACAGACACTCAATTGCAGTTGAGCCAGGACTTGAAAAACAAGATTGAAAGTTATCCAAACTTTTTGACCGAAGTCATTACAGGTGATAAGAGTTGGTGTTACGCGTATGATCTAGAAACTAAGCAAGCATCAGCTAGTGGAAGTTTCCCAACTCCCCCAGACCAAAAAAAGCAAGACAAGTGAGGTTGAATGTGAGGACTATAATCATTGTCTTTTACGATGTTCGTAGAATTGTGAACCGGGAGTTCCCCCTGGCCAGACTGTTAACCAGCACTTTTATTTGGGAGTATTAAGAGGTACGAGGATGTGCGGAGAAATGCCCACAACTTTGGTGATCAGGTGACTGGTTCCTTCATCATAACAACACCCTGCACACACGACCTTATCTGTGAACCACTATTTGGTCTCTCAGGGGTAGTCTGTCATTTTCCACCCTCTGTACTCCCCGCACCTAGTCCCGTGTGACTCCTTTCTGTTTCCCAGAATGAAAACAACGCTAAGAGGGAAGCATTTTGATGCTGTGGAGGCAATAAAAACAGCTTCGCAAAGGGCACTGGACGATATCAAAGTTGAAGAATTCCAGAGGTGCTTCAAACAGTGGGGAAATAGACTTGACAAGTGCATCACATCTAATGGAGAGAGTACTTTGAAGGTGACTGAAGGAATTTCGTAAAAAGGTAATATATTTCTTATAACAAAAAATCCGTGTTTTTTTTTTCCTTTTCTTTTTTGTCCACCCTCGTGTTTCTGTTAGATAGCAAAGAAATGGGCGTACCAGACTGTGATGTGATGAAGTCTGACAACCTTAACGTACTGAGCAGAAACAGTCAAGATAAGAGACAGATATCGTGAACAATTTAGGGAGGAATATCTACGTCAATTAGCTTTAGCTAATCACAAAGTCTTGAAGGAGCAGTGGTACATGAATAGACTAAAATGGAGAGCTCGTAAACCACATCCAGGAAACTGGAGTGGAAACTTGATGATGATGATGATGAGTTAGCTTTAGCTGCCCAAAAGAAGAGTTGCAAGTTGTTATTAGGAAGTTGTTCTTGTTGGAGCAGATAACCAGAAAAGAATCGATTGGCTTTTAGCTGAGGTGGAACAGCTTTTTCCAGGATGCGATAGAGAAGTTCGCTTGGTGAAACTGAAGACTGCTTCAGAGGTCCTTTTTCGACCTGTTCCTTTGGAAATCCGTGACTCAAACAGCTAATGAACTTCCATTCGTCAGGAGTGGTGAAACTGGGACAGTTATCCAAAAGAATGTGGAAGATAGTGAGGTAGTTGGACATGGGTAAACTAGATGTGGATGTAAAGTACAGCTGCCAGCTAGATTCCCGAAGTGATTATAATTTGTTTTGACCGACTGACATTTTTGTTAATATTCTTATTGATGTATTGTGTTCTGAATTATTTCTTTAGTTCGAGTCTTTGAGAATTAGTCACGACTCGAAGGTGGGAGTATGTTGGATATCTGGAAAGGGCTAGAACTTCCGTAAATATGTTCCATAGTTTAAGAACTTGTTATTGTTTTGTTAATGTTATTAGTGTGTACTCATTGTAATCCAAACATAAAGCATGAAAGATGTTGCACTAAGAACTGTTATTATTACCCTTTCACGAATTGATTGCCGGCGGTCGAGATGGGAACTATTCTTTGTTTACTTGTGTCACACATCAGCCTGCTTCGTTGACAGGTACCATTGCGCGAGTAGGATATGACTCAGCTTCAGTACCTCAGTCATCGTTTAACTGTCCGTGGTGGCACGAGCTCCTGTGATGAGCAATGCTGCTTAACTTATGTGCAGAATGCAGTCTGTCATCGCTGTGTTCCCCGCTTCGTTCCGGTGGGCAACTGCTACAATAAACAATAAACACTGGTGCAGCCATGCCCAGCGGCAATTAAATCTTAAATTGGTAATAATTATATTAAAAGGAATCCGAGAATGCCAGGTAGACATTAGAATTTACTCTAGGCTCCCTGTATGGCTGGGATTCCTGTATGGTTACCAAGACAAGTGTTCATGATCAAGGCCCAAAAACACATCCATGATTAAATGTTTCTTGGAGGAATTTTAATTTTCTTCCTTTCTAATTATTATTTTCGGATTTCCCATTCAAAGAGCACATTGGAACTCGATGACAGACTTTTGCCTTCCTGTTCTTCCAAAATCTATTCAATTGACTGTTCTTCCTTGCCTTCCTCTGATCATTTTATCAGTCATCATCGTAGTCATTATCATCATCATCCAGGGCGTGATGGCACAGTGCCACTCACCAAGGCTGACGGGGTTCAATTCCCTGTCAATGCATGCAAGATTTTAGAACTGAAATATCACCTCCTGTGGTTCGGATTCCACATAAAATTGCAAGTCACATGGCTCTGGATTGCAAGATTAACAGCCATGCAAAACTCAAGTTTCCTTTAATCATCATCATCATCATTATTAATAATAATATTACAAAGTTGCTAGGTAAGGGTCCTCTTCCTCAAATACTTTGAAATAAATCTAGTTGTGGCGAGATCAACGTGGCGTAAGATGTTAAACACTTCTTTCTGGAAGGTAGATGATTTGGGTTCCAACCTCAACTGCAGTCTCATGTTCAAGTCTTACCCAACACTTCATTTATATATTACTTTTGCTTCAAGTGAAGGTGTTGAAGTAATTAAATGTTATTGGTTTTACATCCCTTTTAACTACTGTGGCATTTAGAGAAGCCAGAATGTTGTCCTTAAGGTGATCTTTAATGTAAATCCACTGCCATGGCTCCCTCACATTTAAGCGCCCTCCAAATGCCAACTGACTGTGCCAGGATTCAAAGTGATTGATGTTATTGAAAGTATAAGGTGCGTTCAAAAAGTAACGAGCCAGAGGCATAAATGCAGAAACCAGTACCTGTATGTTAGAAGTATTGTCCCTGGTAGAGCCCTGCGCGGATAGACAAAACGTTATCCGCATCCGCCCGGCTGTTATCCGCATCCGCACGACTGTTATCTGCATCCGCCCCGCATCTGCACGACTGTCATCCGCATCCGCCCCACATCCACGCGACTTTTATCCACACGTTTGTTATCCGAATCTACTGGCATTACAATAATATTTTCAATGTGTTGCTTTATACTTTATATTTTAGACATTTGAGCAGAAAGTCGAACCCTTAGGCTATGTAGCCTACTGTATGTCATGTGCTATGTTTAAAATGAATGTTACACAGCCTGAATTGCAACACTTTTCAGTTCGGAGTGTTGATTATGCTTATTGACAGAATTTGAATGAGATTAGCTTAAATCATCATCTTACATTTGTCACGAAAAAAACATAACAAAAAATATGATATGTCATAAACATCCGGGCCCTAGTAAGGGAGAGTGGGGGAATTGTGCACACTTAAGCAAGAATCGGTTTTGTGAGGATGAAATAATAGATAACACAACTGCAGTTATGAATAAGGGAGCCTTAGTAACTCTATATTCAATGTGCAGAAACGAATTTAATTCAAAAATACATTTGGTGGACTATAACTCGAAATCTTGCAAATATGGATTTGCTCACAATTACCCGCTGCGCACAATTACCCAACTTTCCCTATGATATTCACCAAGTTCGGACTATATTCTAAATACTATCCGCAAATTCACTCAAAACATTATCCGCAGCTTATCCGCTATCCGCACAGCCATGCAAACTGTATCCGCATGGCGAAAAATGTTGTGGATATCCGCGGATATCCGCATCCGCACAGGTCTTTAGTCCCTGGCTGTTGAGGCACTTGTCCCACTATGACACGAGGCGGTGAATGGCTGTCTCATAAAATTCCCTGGGCTGCGATGTGAACCAGTTCCGCACGTATAGCTGGACGTCGGCGTCCGAGGTGAATCGATGGCCCCGCAGAGCCCTTTTCAGGGGACCAAACATGGCTTAATCACAGGGAGAGAGGTCTGGAATTTATGGAGGGCGGCCGAGAACCTCCATTTGAATTTCTGCAGGAGTGCCGCGACTGTGTTGGCCGTATGAGGTCATGCATTGTCGTGGAGCGACCACGGCAGCTGTGGCATTCACTGCCACTCGGCGGTCCTCGGTAATGAGTGCATCAACCAGCTGGATGTTGTCATCGGTAATGCAGGGGGGTGCCCCAGACCGGGCATCATCGGCAAACAACACCCGTCCTTTCCTGAAGCGCTTGTGCCTCGCCTTGACCCTTGCAAGGGACATGCAGTGTTCGCCGTACACTTGTAACATTAGGCGATGAATGTCGGTTCCCCCTACTCCTTCCGCTGTCAGAAACCGAACAACACCTCTTTGCTCTTCGGTTGACGCCTCCATGTCACTGTTTGCAATGCGACTGGCAGCGTTGGACGATTGATGCATGCTGTTGCTCGCTTTGTATTAGTCACGTGACGTGCACGCGTGCCCTCTAGCGACGGGCTGTGACCTTCCACGCTCTGGTCGGAACCACAACTCGTTACACACGTCACGATTAGCCGATGTACTCACCGGTTTGCGCATTCCAGCCTCCGACTCGTTACTTTTTGAACGCACCTTATATGACCCATAAGAGAGAACAAGGACAAGAAAAAGTCCTACTGAAATCAATATTCTTTTAGGAAGATCTGAAAATATTGAAATGAGAGAGTAGTGAGAGAAAAATTAGACATTACCTGCTAGAAGTAATTAACGTGCAGACAATAATGCGATACTGCACAAGTTCATCAGCATCTGGCACCAGGGAATCCTTTTTGTTGCTGAACTTCAGTATATCTTCAGGTACTGTTTGCCTGCAAAATATAATAGATCTATTTACTGATGATGACGATGATGATGATTATACTTGACGAAGCACGACCAAGTAATCAAAATAATGCATCTAAATCTGGCAAAGAAGCACTGCTGTTTTGGAGAATGATTCACATAACCTATTCTGAGACAGATCAGTGAGTTAGTTAGTTCTTAAAAGGGACAAAACAGCAAGGTCATTTGCCCTACAGATCAGTGATCACATAATCAGCAAACAGGCCAGACATTATCCTTGATGACAAACTGCAGACTTCTAATTGACATCACAATCCCTAACTCATACAATATCCAACAAACATATGCTAAGAAAATTACCAAATACATGCCACTATTTTTATTTTATGTCTTATGTAGTGGCGAAGTTGGGACTCGTGGCTCTCTCTTACACTTAAACATGCAATATGGTGCCAGTATGGTACCTCTAACTTAAGAGAACCAACAAATGTGGCAACAGGAATTAATTACAATATTCTCTATCATAATCACTTCCACTGCGATCATACCAAAGTTGCTGAGGGCCAATCTTAATAAGCTGGGCATCCACCATAATCTGGATATTATCAGGATGCAGAAATTTTAGAGATCTACTCCTTAGCGTTAATTCCTCAGCCTAGCAACATGAACAACTCCACTCCATCTTGCGAAAAATGCTTACTAAATGGTGTATTATAACCCAATGACATGGTGAACATATGAATGTAAATAACAATAACATTATGATAATGATAATAATGATAATTCCACCTGCATACCTCCTGGGCAGATAGAGTAGCTCAATAGTTGCTGTTGCCGGTCCCAAGCCCGGAGAAAAGAGGAAGGTTGGCTCAAAGCCATAAAATAACAGCCAGAAAACATCTTAAGGCAACCTTTCAGGCTCAATACCTTAGTTGTAACATCGAGGTTGATTACAATCAATCTCCTCAATACCTTCAACTTATCAGCATGATTATGTTTTTAACCCTTATGCAGCCGAATTAAATTTTGAACTTTACTCTCAAAAGATTGAATTAAGCAATGAAAAATTAATTTTTATTCTTACCTCAAATAGCTTTATTTTCGGATTACATACATACTCAAGATCACTGAAAAATACTATTATGACATACATATTTCTAGTGGGTGCATATATATATACTGCAAAAAAGGCAAAACAAAAATGAAAAAGTGGAAAATGTATGTATATGACTATTTCATTTTTTCCCTTCTAATTGATGACTTTAATCATAATCACCTTTTTTCCTTCTAATTGGTTGCAATTTTTAGCCAATTTTTATATATATATATATATATATATATATAAAAAAAGTCTTATGAGATCACCTTTTGTCCGAGTGTGTGTCGCCTCCTCCCATTAATACAATTGGCTGGAGCGACCCCGACCGTGCCCTTGAAATTTTATTTCATCGCACCAATCCAACAGGGTGCCTGTGCTAAATATTTCACCGGCATTCTATATCACCGAAACTATTACCGATACCACCCTGAAATTTTGGCAAGGTGATAAAGGGCACTACTAGAAGTTCACCTATGCGACTTTCAAAAACATGTTAAGTGCAAACCAAACATGGCGGCCAAGCGTAGTTAAAACATTTAAATAGTCTTTTCTCGCGATTTAATCATCCGAGCGCAGTGAAATTGGTACAGCAAATATTTATACACATTGTAATGCACTGATATCTAATTTAGTTAAATTGTTTACACAACCTCAAGATGGCGGTTGTGCAAAATTTTAAAATTAAGTTTTTATTTCTTGTGTCCTAATCATGCGATTGAAGTCAACGTTTGAATAATGAACCTACGCAACATTCGCCATCTAATAGTACATAACTCTATGGCCTACGTATATAAAAATCCAACCAGGCGACCATCCGAAATACTTAGATGGTTCGGAATATCTACAAATCTATTACAGCAATCAAACTGAAATATCTTATGTTGATGAGGCAATTATTAACGTAAGTAGGATATATGAAAATGGGCTATTTAGTTCTTCACGGAACTACTTGTTATTTATTAATATAAACTTAATCTACAACGCTGTAAGGGAATATTTTCACAATTATTTGTAACATGTTTACATTATGTTGAACTAAACAGTAAAAACAGGAAAACAGCACCACCCTGATAGTCCTTCTGCGAATGGCACAGGCAAGTACCGTACTCTTTGTAACACTTGAACATGTGATACTTTTCAAAACATGGCGCAATACACAGTGGTGGATTTCCTGGACAATTGCCACAAAAGTAAGATGTTTACTTACACCGGCACGCCCCTTTCCCTTTCTTTGTGCACTGATGAAACACGCTGTACAATTGGGTTTGTGTTTCTTGCCCTCGAATTGTTTTGGAAAGTGCCTCTGTTTGTCTGGCCTCCTGTTTAGGAGATGAGCGTTTTCTTCCCCTTTTGTGAGGTACCTGACGTGCATAAATTTCTAGGAGGCTTTGAACAATAATCTTCCGAAATATTCTGTGAGATATATAGGCCTACATTACAAGGAGATAATCTTCTAAGCTCCCCTAGCAGTATAAATCACGAGTTTGACTCAAATGTCACATAAAATAACATACAAGTACAATAATGGTTTACATACAACACAACCCAACTGCGAGCTACCTGCTCGATTCACTGCATTAAAATCTGAAGTTTCTGGTATTACCAATAGACGGCAGCTCATCCAGGGCAACACAAAGACAGTTTTTCACCTATTTGACGTCAGAAGAATGTTATATTAAATGGTTATAAAATTCTACCATTCGACTACAGTCGAACATGGCAGCATAGGGGTTAAACGAAGTAACTACCCCAGGCCCTAGTAGACACATTAGGCTATATCGGTTATCAGATTCTGGGGGACTGAGATCATCATGCGAGAATGTATCCGAGTTTCCGAATCTCTTCACCCTAAACGTAAGCACTTTATTGGCACTTGTAACTCAATGTTGATGGCTTTTGAGGCTTGGTGCTGGAGAAGAATGCTTAAGATCAGTTGGATACAACATATGACAAATGAAGAGGTATTCAGAAGAGCAGGAGAAAGTAGAAGCTTTATGAAGACCCTGAAAACAAGAAGAGCAAATATGTTGGGACATATTCTCAGACATAATAGCCTGCCAGCAAGAGTCATCGAAGGGATGTTAGAAGGGAAAAACACTAGAGGAAGACCACCACTTGCATACATCACACAATTAATGACAGACACGAACACCAAATCATTTCGTGAATTGAAGAGGATGGCGGAGAATAGAGAAGATTGGCGAGTTGCTGCAAACCAGCCCCAGGGCTGTTAACTTAAGAGAGAGTAACTCAATGCAAAATTGGCAAACCTAAACAACAGATGCCTTAGATAAGTTTAAGATCCAATTTTAGTACTGAAAGAAACCAGGTATAATGAAGAAAATTTTGGAATCAGGAAAGTATAGAATCTACAAAGGAAAAGCCAGCTATTTCATCCCCTAACCAACCTTCACAATTTGGAACTGGATTTATAGTCAAGAATACAAACTCAGCATTAGACTTCACATCCCCCTCAGAAAGAACTTCATTACTCACCATAAAATCTGGAAAGGAAGGAAGGAAGGAAGCTTGTACTTTAATGTGACCGTTAATCTTGAGATCATGAGCCACGGGACCTCCTTTTTACGTGGAATCCGAACCACAGGACGTGGCATTTCACTTCGAAAATCTCACATGCTTTGATCGGGAATCGAACCCGGACCGCCTTGGTGAGAGGCATACAGCTAGACCGCTGAGCCACCACGCCCCTACTTAAAAATTTTACATCCTGTTTCCTTCGGGATCAGATATTTCCAATATGGATTAGCAAGGTAAGCTAACATTATTTTTGAAAGGAAGTTTTGACTTCCGTAGTACATTGGCGCTGCTCGTGGCAACATTTGTGCCTTGCAGCGGCCTTCACAGTATGTACTAGCCACGCGTCTTGGAGAGGTGTACCATAACCAACTGAAGAGCCCATTGGTACACTGGGGCGAAACGCTGGCAACTGTTTTGAGCTAGCCGGACCATTGTATCAAATTTCTTTGTGAATTTGTTAATCCGAACATCGGAGCCAAAAACACGTACAACCACACCGGTTAAGTTTTACAAAGATAGTCCTCTACTCCACGGCGCGCAAACGATATATGCACTCGTCGGCTCCCCACTCCGGTGCCGACTTCCACCTTACGTGGTCTCCGCTGATTGGCTGAGCACCCCGCTATACTCCCCTACTCAGGCTCAATACACACGGCCCGCGGATGATGTCGATTGCCGTTCCAGACTATTTCGCCTTTTCTTGACGTTGTAACCCAGGCTTGCGACATGCTTCTTGACAAGAATAAGCCTGTATCTGAATTCCCAGTGAGTCATCTCTCTCATAATACCCTAACTGACAAAACTCCGTAAAATTCCGTAATCATATAATTTTCTATGATAATGTTGTTCGTAATAATTTGCTTGATAGGTTTTCTATGTCTTAGAAAACACTATCTGTATGCTTATAATTTTATAAAATGCTCCAAAAATACCTTAATAATAATAATAAGTTAATAATGATAATAAATTAACATGAAAAATTCTCTTGGCTGAACAATTTGCCGCGCAAAAAATATAGAATGGCTTCCTACTGACTTAAGCCAGTGGCGTAAAATCCCCTCGAAAAACACGTTACAGGTCTATGCAGAGAATGCTAAAATGCACGGGTTTCAAGTATGTAAAGTGTAACAACGGAAGGAAATTTTTATAGTCATGATAACGATTATAATTTTAAGAATTTTTTGTTGGTTATTTAGGGGCTGCGACAGCTAACTGTAGCCTACATACAGGTGTATATATAGTAAGAGCTTTTCTCACAGACCCCATTTTAAGACAATTCTGACAGTTCTGAGCAACCAGACGTATGGTAAGTTTATTTAACTTGTATTTGTTTTGGTTTTTGGTATGTATAAGGAGTTGCTCGCCAAAGAAACACGCAGCGATGTCTCTCAATTCACTTCCTTGTACTGAGAGATGTTGCAATAACACTTCATTTCTTGACCTTGGTAGTGTGTAGGGTCAGGGGAAGCGAGGACGGTTTATCGCGAGACACCTGCTAGTGTAAATTTGTATTGTATAAAATGAAATAGCATGTATGGTTTCCAGTGTTTTGCCATTTTAAAGAGGTGGATTGTCACCGGCTTCTCACTCCTCAGCCACAGAATTGATTCTAGACAGCTCAATGTGGCATCTGTGCTGGACAAAGCGGACGGTGACAGCACTCGGACATTATTATTCCATAATTGCACCTTTATCATGCTTGTCATTTCATACTTCAACAACCTCTACACAGGGGGCATCCTTGAAACAGTATGCCACAGTGAAATAAATAAACTGTTATGATTTCCGTTGTTAATATTCATATTATGTGCTTGAGACATCTTGGTCATCAGCCCCGTGTAGTTGTCTGATATAACTTGAGTTTCTGTGATAGTTGTAGTAATATCAAGGACAGGGTGCCCCTGGCCTTGAATTAAGATACTATTCCAGCATTTTCCTGGAAGAGTATGGGGAAACATGGGGAAACCACAATCAGGATAGCCACGGGATACGAACCTCCGATCTCCGGACTCGCTTCAGTGCCTCATCGGAGCCGTGGTGCGATTTAACAGAGTATATAAATGAGCATCTCACCCCGGCCAAGGAGACGGAACATGGGATAAGGAGATTATTCTATCTTCTAACATCATGTTCGTTAACTGGCCATAAAACGCGAACCAGTTAGCTTAGAAATATAATTTTTGATACTAAATATTTAGAATTTTATTTCTTCATCGTAATTGCTTGAAAATCTCCCTACTACGAAAACATTGCCCGAGCGCACGTGATATTTGATGTTGCGGCGGCAACTTCGGCCCATATGCGGCAACACTGTATTTCGTATCATCGCTTTCTCTCTGCGCGGCCAGGGGCCATCAACACTGTCGCCTAGTATAATAAGTCATACCATAGAGAGTTATTAAGCTGCTCAAACCATATTTTACGAAGGTGGCATCTTAAGTTCCGGAAATACAGTGAGTTACATACATGTAACGCTAGGTGTTTGTGTTCAAGATTAATTGGAGGATTATCCATTTCACAAGGTCCGTATTGACTTGTACAATAACGATTCTAATGGGGTGAGGGTGTCTCCACCCAATCAATACAATTTATTACTGGCAATTAACAATTTATTGCCTCTGGGGACATGTTTCGGGCCTCATGGGCCCTTCTTCAGCCACATAGATTATGTACATTTTCACATCCATCATATTAATTTGACACAAATCATGCATATTTTGAGAAAAACATTAAAAGTAACACTCTAAAAGCTATTTCTAAAACATCATCTTAACCATATTATAAAACACAAAAAACAAGTACAGCTAGAAGTGACACGTGTGGTCTTAGTGACCTTTTTAATGTTTTGATCTGGTATAATGCCCAATTCAAAGTGCTATTAAAATATTTATTTAAAATGTTTAAAAAATATTTGGAGATAATTAGAAGATGACCAATGGGCTTATTGGCTCTCCTTTGTAGTTCTGCGTCCCATTTTTCAGCCATCTTCATGGTTTGGCTTGAGAGTATATTTTGAACAAAGCCGGACCGTTGCCTTTCCCGCCTTTTTCTTTAATGCTGGATTGGGTAGAGACATTACAACCTTGTGATGAAACGTCAATCGGAACCTATGAAGGGGGTGAACCAGCCAAAGGGTATGTCTGCTGTCCAAACTATAAAGAGATAATAATGAGAAGGAACGAATGTGTCAGAAAAACGAGGGATAAAAGGAAAATTTGTAGTGTTAACTTACTAAGTTCGAATTGTAGGTGTACCCACAAGCTACCTTAAGAAACACTAACAGATAAGAAATATATAACCCTTCAAGAAATTTAAAAATAAATAATAACAAAGAGTAACTAGGGTATGTGTGTGGAACGGCTGGACAAATTACCATACCCGAGTTGTAATTAAGTTGAGAGAAGAGCACTAAATCCAAGATTGAAGAAAACACGAAGCATGTTTCATATTATAAAATATAATTAAATGAGAAGACAATTTTACATGCATGTTTAAAAGATGAACATAACATAAAATATAAACATAAAGAAAATAAATTAATTAAAATTAAGAAGGAAAGAACCCACAAGTGGGAAGGAGAAGTAAGTATTTACCCTTTTAATAACCGAAGAACAAATTATATTCCAGATCAGTAGAATTAGATCCCAATCAAATGCATAAATATCCACGAAAAACTTCGAAGTAATGACAACATCAAAGCGTTTAGAGAATATTCCCTTCAAATAAATTGAATGAGTCTTTAAATCAATTAATTATTCACGACCAACCTCAAATACGTGCGTACAGCAAGCCATTGCAAAATGACTGATCACAACTAGACTATAGATTTCCCCACGGCAGACGATAAATGTACATCACGTAGTGATGAAATAATATCGGGGAAAGGAGATTTATCTGGCCCACGGCCAGATAATCCCCGTTTTACATCAGAGATTTAGATCTCACATCTTTTCCTCTTGTAAGAATTCCTTCAACTTACTTTTGTTTTCATCAACGACCGGAGACAATATGAGTTCGTTCGGGCACCAACGGACCCGATCGGCAAGCTTCGTACACTTCAAAAATTAAGTTCCAACCTTTGCCACTAGGTCGAGCCATCTACTGGACAGAGACTCGCCGAGGTACAAACATGTCGAGGTACAAACATTTGCCACTAGATCGAGCCATCGACAGTACAGAACCTCGCAGAAGTTAGGCGAGATACAAGTTTAGTCAGACAATTATCGGTACAGTGAAGGTCAGTATAGCACCAACAACCGCCCGGGGGCGGTTTGGATGCGAGTTAATTTTATTAACGGGTCAGTAGGTATAACTGACTGTCAGCCTTCCTACCTGGAGGCTGTAATAGGAAGAAAAAGAAATATCATTATAGTCGCCTACACGTAAGAACATGTAAGAGGATGACTCGAGCGCCGGATTGCTTACCTTTACTTAAGTTGTTGAAGGTTCTAAGTGTGCTGTGTCTGACGGCACGTTGCTGTGTGAACTGAGCTAGCCCGATCTTGTAGCAGGTCAGGAACTGGAAGGAGGGGAGGGGGTGGGAGACGAATTGGCACTTTTGAAGAATGAAATAATAAAATCCGCAGAAGAAAACATTGGTGAGAAAGAAAGGATAGGTAAAAAACCGTGGATCACTCAGGATATACTAGAATTAATGGATGACAGGCGGAAACACAGGAATGTAAGAGATGAAAAGGGGAAAGCAGAATACAGACGTCTGAGAAATGAGGTTAACAAGAAGTGCAAGGAAGCGAAAGAAGAATGGTTGAAAGAGAAATGTGCAGGTATAGAAAATTGTCTGAAATTAGGAAAAGTAGACACAGCTAATCGAAGGATTAAGAATACTTTTGGGGAAAAGAAGACTAAGTGCTGTAATATTAAGGACACAAATGGAAAGCCCCTAACAGATAGGGAAGAAAAGGTTGAGAGATGGGAAGCTTACATAGAGTGTTTGTATAAGGGAAGGGAGATTGAGAATCATGTAATGGAAAGAGAGGAGGAAATTGATGAGAATGCAAAAGGAGATTTAATATTGAGATCAGAATTTGACAGAGCATTGGAGGCTTAAGTAGGAACAAAGCACCAGGCATAGATGATATACCGATTGAGTTGCTACACTGAATAGGTGATAAAGGTCTGATCAGGTTATTTCACTCGGTGTGTAGGACTTATGCGACAGGTGAGGTACCCCCTGATTTCAAGAAGAATGTTATTATCCCTATACCAAAGAAATTGGGAGCTGACAGATGTGAAGATTACCGTACAATCAGCTTAATTACTCATGCTTCAAAGATCTTGTCTAGAATAATTTACAAGAGGATGGAAAGCCAGATAGAAACGGAGTTGGGTGAAGATCAGTTTGGTTTCAGGAGAAATGTAGGAACAAGGAAGGAAGCTTGTAGTTTAACGTGACCGTTAATCTCGAGATCATGAGCCACATGCTGATTTTGGAAGGTAGAATAAGGAAAGATAAGAGAACGTTTAAGGCATTTGTAGACTTCTAAGGCTTTTGATAACGTTGATTGGACTAAATTGTTTGACATTTTGAAAACGATTGGAATAAAGTACAGGGATAGGAGGGTGATACACAATCTATACAGAAACCAGATAACAGTCATTCGAGCTGAAGGACAGGAACGAGAAGCTGGTATTCAGAAACGTGTAAGGCAAGGCTGCAACTTATCACCCATACTTTTCAATCTTTACATTGAACAAGCAATGAAGGAAATTGTAGAAAAATTTAAAGTGCGAGTGAAGATTCAAGGAAAAATAATTTCACCTCTGAGATTTGCCGATGACATAATCATCATGGCCGATACGCCTGAGGATTTGAATGAGTTTTTGAATGGTATGGACTCCGTTTTAAAAGAATACATGATGAAAATTAATAAATGTAAAACAAAAATACTGGAATGCAGCCGAAATAAATCAGAAACCTCTATGGACATCAAATTGGCAGGTGAAAAGCTGAAGGAAGTAGGAGACTTCCCTTACTTAGGAAGTAAAATAACCAGTGATGGTCGAAGCAAAGAGGATATAAAAAGTAGGTTGGCTCAGGCAAGGAAAGCATTTCTACAAAAAAGGAATCTGTTGACATCGAATATAGATTTAGGTATTAGGAAGTCATTTTTGAAAGCCTTAGTCTGGAGCGTGGCACTCTATGGAAGTGAAACTTGGACTATTGGTGCTGCAGAAAAGAGGAGAATTGAAGCATTTGAAATGTGGTGTTACAGGAAAATGATGAAGATCAGATGGGTAGATAGGGTTACAAACGAAGAGGTATTAAGACAAGTGGGAGAGGAGAGATATTTCTGGCGACTGCTAATGAAGAGAAGAGATAGGTTAGTAGGACACATACTAAGACACCTAGGAATAGCAAGCTTAGTGATGGAAGGAAGGGTTGAGGACAAGAATTGTAGGGGTAGACCAAGGTTAGAATATGTTAAACAGATTGCTTAAGATGTAGGGTGTGGTAGCTATGTAGAGATGAAACGATTAGCACAGGACAGGGAGGCATGGAGCGCTGCATCAAACCAGTCAAAGACTGAAGACCCAAACAACAACTAATAGACAACTGTTGCTACTTCTAATATTACTGTTACTAGAACTTCTCCTATGGGCCTACCAGCCAACCACCGTGACACGTTTCCCCTTTAAATGCGAGGGTCTTTTCTGGCAAACATTTAAAAAACAGACCGGTTTCATCGCCATTGAAAACATCACGAGGGTCGTAATCTGCCAGTAGAGTTAGTAGAACGTCTCGTCGATAAGTCTTCACAGTCAACCTCAGATACACTAGCACTTTCTCCCGACATAACTTTCTGCACTATTCCGTTTCGATGTTTAAATTTATCTAGCCATCCGGTACTAGACTGGAACGATTCTATGCCTAACTCCTCAGCAAATTTATGTGCTTTTTCACGAAGTATGGAGCCTTGAAGTTGAATGATTTTGTCCCTCATACACTATACCCACTTAAACATAGCATCCTCCAACTGAGGCAACTTGAGCTCTTAAAACGTTTCCTCTCCGATGAAAAATGTGACTCCTGAATAGCACTAGCAATCTTGTCTTTATTTTTCATAATCGTTGACAGTGTGTTAGCTGGAATGCCGAATTCCGCCGCAATATCTTTCTCCACTCCTTTGAATCCTATTATGATAAATGATAAGGAAATTGCAGACTGTCATAAAATAGCAAACCACTTCTGTAAACATTTCACTTCAATTAGACTATCAAAACATAAAAGGAAGAAGACAAGACTCTCAAAAAAATAGTCAAAAAATTCACGAATAATAATGCAGATGATATCTTTAACAATGAATTTTCAATGGAAGAGTTAATGTTAGCAATAAAGAACACACAAGTCAGAAAACAACCAGGACCTGATGAGATATTCCCAGAATTCATAAAAAATCTAGGTCCATCTGCTCTAAACATACTGCTACACATATTCAACAAATTTTGGACATCAAATGATAACCTACCTAAAGACTGGACTAAAGCAACCATCATTCCATACCTGCCAACCTTCAGAAGTCAAAAATAGGAAGATTTTTTAAAATTATAGATTTCATCATACGCAGTATACGGTTGCGTGGGCGAAAGAGGGTACACAAAAGACCTGCATGTCTTTATTGGCAAGTATGAATTCAGCATAAAATTCACAAAAATGTAAGCAATCATCCATCATCGAGGTTTGTATGGCCTTTATTTAAATGTAAGAGAACATAATTCTGTGTTTAAAGAAAATGCTTACAATAATTCTGATGGATTACACTTCGCATTCGCTACCACATATTCACGTTTTGTCAAACTAAAGTTAATTACCTTGGAAAACTTACCAAAATATGATTAGGTGATGTATATACATGTGGATGGTAATCTTGAGACTGCTTACTGATTTAATGCAGACCTTGTAGCCGACTTAGCTCTCTTCAAAAATGCCCTGTCATACTCCTCCTCGTAGCAATTTCCACTTAGGCTCGATTTAACCACTAACAGTTTGTTGAGGTTTTCGTCATTCAGAGGCTGGTTCACCTCATCCTTAAAAAAAACTCATCAGTGGCTTCCACTGTGAAATCAGTCTTTCTAAGCATTTACCCAAGGACAACCAACGCGTGTACACATGCCTCAGTATTTTCCTAACATCAGTTTGGAAAAGAGCTTGATATAACTTCAGATTATCTATCCTCTTGCAGCTTTTGTTCAAATAATAATAAATATCAATCATTATCTCATCAATATTCAGAGGAAGGGAATCGGCACCTTTCTCAGCAGCCAGATGAATTAAATGGCATGGGCATCCTACAACAATGATGTTTTTACACTGCTCTTTTAATTTCGCAGCAACACCATTTTTCCTCCCTGTCATAACAGGGGCATTGTCTGCACTAAAAGCTATACAGTTTGCCATTGGAATGGCATGTCTTTCCAGAAGACGCAGAAGCAAATTACCAATGTTAGTACCAGTCGAGTCACCTTCCAAATTTTCCATGGAAAGCAAACGATTTTCAATCATCTTCGATTCTTATTTGAAAAATAACGACAGGATGCAGCTTACTATCTCTATCATTGCTACCATCAGTGGAGATTGCGAAAGGCCCACATTTTAAAATATTAATAATTTTTGAATTCGCGTCAAGTGCAATTTCATGAACAATGGCGGATGTTTTTGTCCTGCTACAGGCATATTTCTTCGCAATTTCCAAATCCGGGAACATTTTTCTAAACAATTGTCCCTCGTGATTGGAACATGATAACGAGAGGTTATGTTCTACGACGAACGCCGTGAACAAACTTTCTGCTCGAATGGCAGCATTGTCTTCATTCCCGTGAACAAAAAACGTACCGAATTTTTGTTCTTCTGTAAACAACCAGCACTGTCCTTGTGTTTTAGAGTGTTGCTGTTAGTTCCACCATGAGAAATATTTATATCGCGTCGACACACGGAACAAAGAGCAAAACGGTTTCCTCTACTAGATTGTAAAATGAATGGTAATTCAGTTTTATAGCTTTCTTTGAACACTTGGAGATAACGTTTCTGAGGTTTTGTCGCCATAATGTGACGAGAGAAACTTAAAACACACGACAGGGAACAATCATCGACACAACTCGTTGAAATAATTATCTACCGACGCACACATTAATACCTCAATTAAATGCACTAAACATGACGCTAGCAGAATATAAACACGTGGCATAAAACGGAGGAAGTCACAATCGCCACGCGTAGCATACAAGGTTTCACCCATTCTGCACAGTCACGTGGGCAGCCTCGACTAATCAGCGAAGGCTTGACGCCTATTTGTTCGTGAAATACCACCAATCAGTATGGGGTAGGCCGATCAGCTGACTCACCATTCCCAGATCGCAGCTATAGGGCTCACTGCCAAGCGAGGAACTTACAAAAAAAAAAAAAAAAAAGAAAGGTTATGCAAATCACAAAAGCAATTACGACTTATGAGAGAATCTCCTTGAGAATAGAAATTATTTGCAGTTCATTTTTCTTTTACAACACATCACTGGGGACCGAAATTCGGAAGAAATAATAGTAATTAAGAAGATCGGAAGACGAGGTGAAAAATCGGAAAGTTTCCGAATAAATCCGAAGGGTTGGCAGGTATGTATACCATTTAAGTCTGTATTGGGTTTATTGTCATCTCCGGTCTGATATGACCAATCATCTAAGACAAGTTCATATTATTAGATAGTTCCAAGTTTAATATAGTTTATATAAAAGTTTAGTGAACAAAGATAAATAACGTTTCCCAAACATCGTTCCGCCTACTCCTCTCCTATCTTTCCTTCTAAATCGTGAATCTATACACACATAGGAGTTCTCACTAACTCTACTAAAATACAACAATGCTTTAATCTCCATAATAGTACTACAATGCACAAATGCGGCAAACACCTTCGTATTGCAACAAATATTTCCTCTCAGACTTCTATACTTCTACATACGGCATGAATCCTCCTCGTATATTCAATAAACACTTCTCACAACCATATTGCAATTGTTTCCAACAATTCCTCGGTAGTACTTCCATAATTTCCACCTAGCATTTATCTTAGCATTGTCCAAGCAACCGCTTATACTGTCAAAAGCAATATCTGTTCTCATGACTTCATATTTGCTTTCAAAAAGATCTTAGAAGTTGCTAATGAAAGATCTTCGTAGGTTTACTAAACTGTTACTTTGTCATCAATTCCTTGTTTCTATACATGAAATAAAAATATATAAATGTGTCTCACCATACTGATCTTAACTTCCAAGTTACACGGTTGCAATAGCGTAGCATTACATTTGTGTGTCGTTATTTATGTGTCTTATAAAAATCAATCACGACTGGAATAGACTTTAGCTAAATTCCCTACTGTCGGATAAATTATCTTCTAAGAAGATATGTCTCAAATAATATTACATTTAGTGAAAGTGCAAAGCTTTCCTTCAAATAAATGGGTATGTCGCCTCCGGAATGTATCTCCATTCTTATACAAAGAATGTCCATGAGTACATGACTTTATATCATAATCCTGACGAATATTACTTGCCAGATCAACGAAATGTTCATAATAATTAGTGATATTTCACAATATAACACACGTAGATTTCTTCCCCTACACTAATATTCTCTTCTTACAGAAAGATGCCCATTTCATTTTACTCAAAATGAATTTACTAGACATCTAAGACAAAACTGTCTGAAATCCTAACTCAAAAATCGAAAACGTCGAATACTAACTTCTTAAAGAATTTCCAGAGTGGAAAATAAATTCTCAAACAAATAAACTTCAGTTCAGAAACTGAATCGTTGAACTTTCATGTATGGTTGACTAGAGATAATCATCCTACACGATCTTGTAGAATAAATCTTATCAAACATCAAAGTGAAAATACATAAATGCAATATGGAGAGATGTTGCTCGAAAATGCCATCACAGTACTCTAACTACATAATAATGCTGGACACTTCTACCTTGTCTGAAGACTTCTGAAGTTCATATCAGGTATTGGAAAATACCTAGATGTTTCATCTTCCAAGAATGCAATGTAGAAACCAACTCCGTCCACACCAGCGAAAGAACTGTGACCTCGGATAAGGGAGGCTTTACTCTCCAGAAAATACCCGTCTCCGCCGGACATCGAACTGCGTTCTCTCGTACATGGATTCTAAGTTTCAAAGCATTGCCGGGCCTAGTCCCTGGCATATTCTTTCTTCCTGATGATGAATCTTCATTCGCCGACTCCACATTATTCTCGAGCAATATTGACGATACTAGTTCCATAGTTACAAACAAAATTTGTAAGTTGTAGATCGAATCACAATCGTGGTTATTAATGTTCATGTAGATGGTCAATGAATTATAATGATTGCTCATAGTCAGTAAGTACAAGTACATGATAATACATTAATTGTACTGTATGGTAATGTACATAATGTTTCATGTATAATTGACTTTGTAGACATTCTAGATGTTGTACATAGTTCTGTAGTTAACTAACATTGCTCCATGTTGTCTAATCACAACTCTCTATTAATATATCCCTGTTGTCTAAAGTTTCTATTCCATAATCACTAATATCTTCATAATGTTAAATAATAATTCTGTATTCATATCTGCAGTCATCATAATGTTCATATAATCAAAGGCATCAATGTTAATATAACACACTGTTACTCACATTGTATTGTAGCATGTAAGATCGTTCGCTGCTAACTCACCGAATAAAAATGCTTCTCATGTTGAAATGCGACACTTTTCTAACAGAAAAAGTTAAACTGCTTATAATTGCCTAATTCTCGAAATGCGACATTCAAAGTTCATAAACTGATTGTCTATACTCAAAAGTATCAGTAGAATTCACTTTAGTATTAATCATACTGTAATATAGTTCAGAAATGTGAATTTACTACAAGAATTTAACTGGCACTAGATTTACAGTAAGCGCAGTCATCCGTCAACTATGCCGGGAACGGCGCTGTCTCCTCTAGTGGTCTAATCTCCGCACTAGGTTTTACTTCCTCAGGATGAACACTCCTGGCAATACGTCTGCTATCGACGACTTCTGTAGGCGTAAGAACCCTCCTTCTGAGTTCCCTCTCTCCAACTCATATTAATTTCGGCGCCATTTTGCCTCCAGTGAAAATAAAAGCGTGTACCAGAATATAGCTTATTACAGTGTTGGTTGGTTGGTTCCTTAGTTTAGGGGCTGCGACAACGCGGTCATGTAGCCCCGTGTACTTTGGGTGTGTGTAGAATTTGTCTGATAACCGGTGTTACCGTAATTGTGATGACTGTATTAGTGTGTGTATCTGTTTTTTTTTTAAATTCAAGTAGGGACTGCAACTTTGAATTTTCAAATAGTTTCTACTTTTGCCGCCAAACGCCACCGTCAACGACTACTAGGCCTAGTTCAGAACTAGCTACTAGACGCCACCGCAGTCGGCTCTTGGCAACGAACGTAGCAACCTAAGAGCGTTGTTTACATTCTTAACCCATCCAATTTAGTTTCACACAGGTGTAATTAGTGGAAAGATCTTTAACATGCCATAAATCTATGACATGGGACCGCCGGCTTTACTTCCCCTCCGAAGGAAGGCATACTGAGGGATTTTTAACGCTCTTAAAAAATCCGACGGCTTCGGCCGGGTTTGAACCCGCTATCTTGGGCATAGAAGCTCAGCATGCTACCAACTACGCCACCGAAGCCGCTTTATTACAGTGTACTTCTGCCTTCAATCGACTTTCAAAGTACTGATAATATCTTCTCGTAATTTTCTTCAGTATCCCAATTATTAAAAAGTTCTTCTTGGGGCTTAAATGCAATAGTTAATCACATTAACTAGGCCATGGTGCTATTCTCTTCCATAAAGCCACTTCTCATTGGCTGTCAGCTAATCTTCAATGATTAAAGATACGAGAAAATAGCATTTTGAAATTGATTTTGTAGCACTTTCATTTTGAAAAATAGCATTTTGGAGCATTTTGAAATTTAAAAATTAGCATTTTGTAGCATTTAAAAGTTTGTCACCAGGTACAATAAAACTTTAACAGGTTCAAAATACTATGCATGGAAACTAATTCAAACATGTGCAGGATTGGAAATATGGGTGTTTCTGATAAACGGCATAAGCAATTTATATCTTCCTCTTCTTCTTCTTCTTCTTCTTTTGAGACCACAAAGGATCACTTTACCCAACCGTTAGTTCGTCGACTTGTAGGAACTGTACGAGCCTTGCGGTCCTCCCAGTACTTCTTCATGCGTATTGATCGTCTTGCCCGTTCTTCGGCGGAAAATATTCTTGTAGGAATTTTCTTCTTTGTGAGTGGAAAATGAAACGTCATATTTTTAAGTGCTGTAGTTCAACTTTTCTTATTTGCAGCATCTTCTGTTGTTAGGCCAATTTCTTTTAAGTCCTCTCTGATTTCTTTTAACCATCGGCATCCAGTTGTTGTGTTTTTTGAAGCAAGATTGTATTGCACTAGTTGTTTTAGAAGACGTGAATCTGGCATTCTCATGATGTGCCCAAAGAATCCTAGTCTTTTCTTTCGCATGGTATCAGTAATGGGTTCTAGGTTGTTATAGACCATATTGTTAGGTATTATTCGCCATTGTCCATCTTTTTTATATCCTTTATTGATACAAGTTCTTCCAATTCGCCTTTCGATCTTCTGCAATCTGTCGGTTTTAGAATGTTCATTTAGATGGAATAATGTTTCTGCTGCATATGTGGCTTCCGGTTTTATGACTGTATTGTAATGTTTAATTTTTGCATTAATTGATAAGCATTTCTTTTTGTAAGTTTCCCATGTTAATTTTTGTGCCCTAGATAACTTGTTGGTTCTTATTTGAATTGACGCTTTCTCATTTAAATTGTTTGTTATTAGCTCTCCTAGATATTTGAATCGTGTTACAATTTTAATTTTTGTATCATTAATTTGTATTTCCTTTAATGGTGTTGGTTTTTGTGGCATGATTTCTGTTTTTTCGAATGATATCTTAAGGCCAATTTTATTTGCAATTGTCTGAAGCTCTGATATCTGTGTTTTGGCTTCCTCTAAATCTTTCGCCAATAATGCCATGTCGTCTGCAAAACCAAGACAGTTTGTTTGAATTTTTCTCCCTATATATAATAATGTGAATCATACATTTACTTAACTTTAGGTAAATAACATACAAAGGATAATTACAGCTTAGGCTGTCACGGCCGGCGTTCATAATTAAATACAAGTTTTTCGGGCTTGTAGGCCGTGGTCCAGACAGGATATCTCCCGACGTTTCACCGGAAACTGTGTCCGGCATTATCAAGGGTTCCGCTCCTTTCCATGGTCAGCAGTGGAATGAGGAAGAGGCTTGAAATAATGGGTAACGGCTAGTAGTGGAGTATTGTTGTTGAATATGACTGTTGGTTGGGTGGATCTTGGCGATGAACTAACGGCGGGTGCAGAACATACGTCTGGAACCTGAAGACCGCCTAGTCAGCTTTGACGTAGTATCCCTCTTCACGAAGGTGCCTATGAAAGAATCCATAAACCAGATAGCCGAGCTCTTCACGGAAGACATCACTGACTTGTTTCGCCACTGCCTCGCCATGAGCTACTTCCTATGGCGCGAGAACTTCTACGAGCAAATAGAGGGAGTTGCGATGGGTAGCCCACTAAGCCCTGTGATTGCGAACTTCTACATGGAAAAGTTTGAGCAGTTGGCGATCGAGACTGCACCCCTCAAACCGAAAGTATGGCTACGTTATATTGACGATACCTTCGTAGTCTGGAGCCATGGAGAGGAAGAGCTGGAACGTTTCCTGGACCACCTTAACAGCCTCAACACCAGCATAAAATTTACTATGGAGAAGGAGAAAGACAACTGCCTGGCCTTTCTTGATGTGCTGATCACCAGGACTAATGACCTGCGCTTGGAGCACACCGTGTACCGGAAACCCACACACACCGACCGGTATCTACACAAGACATCCAATCACCACCCCCGACAGAAACACGGAGTTATTAAAACATTGGTAGACCGTGCTAGGAGAATCTGTGAGCCATCCAACCTCAACCAAGAGCTGAAACATATAAAGAGGGCCCTATGCACCAACGGATACAGCAATAAGGAGATTGAGCGAGCCTCTCATCCCAGGCGCCGGAGCACGAGGAAAGATTTTGAGGAAACTCCGGTGGCCACCACATTCCTGCCGTACGTGAAGAAGGTGACGGACAGGATAGGCAAATTACTGAAGACCTATGGGGTGAAGACGGTTTATAAACCCACCGCCAAAATCCGGGACTTGCAGCGATCCGCTAAAGACAAGCGCCACCCACACTCCACTGCAGGTGTCTACAGAATCCCGTGTTCCTGTGGGAAGGTGTATAGGAATGACGAAGAGGAGCGTGACCACCAGACTCAAGGAACATAACAGACACAGCCGCCTGGGTCAAACTGAGAAATCGTCAGTCGCTGAGCATTCTCTCTTGCCCGGTCACGATGTACAGTACGGGGACACGGAGATACTCTCCACGACCACACACTACCACGCCAGGCTGCAACGGGAAGCCATAGAAATCTTCAAACACCCCGACAATTTCAATCGGAAGGAAGAAATTGAACGTGTGCGTAATACATGGATCCCGGCTCTTAGGAACACCAAGGCCAAGAAATCACTCACACGTCAACCTGAAGAACCTTCCCGCTACAGCCCGGCAGTCGCGCAGGGAACACCTGACCCTCACAAGCTCGGTCGCCGAAGCCGGAGCACGCACCGCACCCCGCAACATGTACGTGAGATCAGACGATCCAGCCGGAATGCGAAGAGAACGCTCGGCTCACCATGCTAATTTGAAGATCGAAAATACCTTCCAGCCGTTACTTCATCGCGAAGATCCACCCAACCAACAGTCATATTCAAACAACAATACTCCACTACTAGCCGTTACCCATTATTTCAAGCCTCTTCCTCATTCCACTGCTGACCAAGGAAAGGAGCGGAACCCTTGATAATGCCGGACTCAGTTTCCGGTGAAACGTCGGGAGATATCCTGTCTGGACCACGGCCTACAAGCCCGATAAACTTGTACTTAATAATGGATAATTAACTAAATACTAAAATGTACGTTTACTCCCTCATTATTTCCTTTTCAATGAGGGCCATGGATGAGGGGCATTGAATTTCTATTTGCCGGTGGTTTAATGGTCACATGGCACTTCTTGAATCCAACCTCATAAGATAAGTTATTAAAAGAAATGAATGGAACTTGGCAAGGAGTTAGTAGGAAAACCGCACAAAAGGATTTCATAGACATCTCACAGAATTTGAACCAATTCGTCCACCGAGTCCAGGAGAGCCCGGTATTGTCGTCATTCCACCTGCCACACAGTAAACTTCATGAGACAAGCATTGTCGCCTGACCACAGTTCGCTTTATTCTAACAATTGGCACCATTGTACCAGCCAACTAATACAACTCGCTGCCGGCCCTCAATATTTGAGTTGCTGCACAACACCTGATATTGTTGATTGCATAATGAGAACATGACCTTTGGATCTTTTCAGCATAGTTCAGGTACCCTCGTCTCACGTCATACAACCAACCAACAGTAATTGAGCTCAATCTTGCCAATTAGCCAGGCTGATGCCTTAATTTTCAGAGATCTCACATTTCTGAATAACGTATGGAGTCAAGTTTCTACATTTCTTTAATACTGATATAAAGGATTTTTAAACTTCTAACACTCCCTTAGTAAAAATAAAAAACACACACAACAGGAGACTTAACACTGCTGCCAATGAAACTTGTATAGACGAATGCTGACAATCCTGTGAACTTTATTGTGCACCTTTCATATCTACTCCAAAGATTTAAATGATCACATCTTATCAGTCTCAAAGGTTTTCTTAGGTTAAACAGAATATGCAAACACGCAATTACTGATATATCTTTTTGCGATTCTTGACTGACAATCTGTAAAACAGTATCCGAATTCACTGAGAAATCGCCGGACGACATGTAACATACCCTACAACTCACACATTGTCGAGAATACTTTCATCATATTATATAACATTCCCCAAAGCAAAGAGTACGCCTAACAAACATTGTCTATTCATATCACGATACGTACGATACTTTACAGTTTTAATTATAATGGTCAAATACAAGAAATGAGGGCCGGCACGATATAAACCTATATGCATAACCTTATTGCTCTAATTTTTAAGAAGAATCTGTACAAACGAATGGAATATTCCTTTCATTATCACAACCAAATGAAACTACGAAATAATTTCTCCAAAAACATCGTTTTACTGGCGATAAACAGTGGATATTATGCGGCAATAACAGCAACAATTTTCAAATTGATTTTTTACCGTAATCCATTGTTTTCACGACAACAATCAATGTTCGTACTGTCCCCGGATCGTGCAAACGTCCGTGACATAATTTCGAGCTGATGGTAACGAACGAACGCTAGTCCAGAGAGACAACAAGACTAATGATGTTTGAATAACGCGCTCGGAGGACAGAGTGTTGACGGAAGCATATAGAGAAAGGAGTGAGTGACATGGAGGCGTGACGTAAAGCTTGCCTACGTCTTGAAATGTTTATAAATTTTACTCAAGGAGACGGATTAGCGACTTAAAAAGTAGCACAGTTTTCTGGCACAGAAAAGAGAAGATTTTTAAGCTATTGAGCAGAAGAATCCGTACACCAGGAGCAGAGATCTGGAAATGGAATTTTCGAGAAGGATTGCTGGCTGACCTATATCAAGGGCCAGGTTTGCAAGACAGTCAAGTCATTCCTAGCAAGGAACTGCTTGGGAGGAACTCGCCGCTACGCTCATAACACTGAATACTACGTCATACTACACTCCAAAGGAACTTTGCCACCAAGTAAGCCATGTGGGCTTGGGCTATGTTCAAAGTGATAGAAATTTTCAACAACGGACTTGGAATATTAGAGGACTCTATAGTCAGATATTCTTAAAAGTACTCTACAAGTGATGGTTATTTGATAAACCATTCACTGAAGTCGCCTACAATAATTTGTTGTTTCTATTTGCGAAACTGTACAAGGCACTTCAAACTTTAGACAGGACAGACTGTGAACTTGGGGTTCAGTCTCAACTGCTAATAGGTGTTCCTATGCGAGCGGACGATCAGAACAGTATTTTCAAACGTGGAACTTGTTCCAAGAAACGAAATTGCAAGAGTAACACATTCATTTGGAACTATTGCTACAGTTCGAAATGTTACCTTGTGTCGAAGAATACGGGAGTGTGTTTTAAACGAGCGATCATCATAATCGACATGCGCCATTAAGCGAATTAAGGATAGGTGTGACGTGGGACCAACGAAGTCGAAATGGATTGCAGATGACCATGGGAGACGCTATGGGTATAGCGTTTACTGAAGGACACGCATCGCCAGCACAGCAAGAATGAAGTAAGAGCTATTTCATGTACTATCAACTAGCTTAGTAGAGCATTTTGAGAATTCTTTTTACTCAGTCATTTTAAGAAATCAATACCACCGTTTATTTTGAATATCATATTTGTCCAGGATGGCAAATGGAGCGACATGAAAGTCTGACAATTTATTTTGCCGTATTTTCTATTTCGTTCAGACTACAGTCATGTTCATGTTTTCTGCAACATGAAAGATATAATATTTTTTCCAAAGGATAGGAAGAATCTAAGTAAATTCTTATGAGAGATTTAAGCTACATCTTGGATTATTTGAAATGAAAATCCACAACCTGCTTCCAGTCTCCGACCGGGTCAGGAATGGAATGAATGAAGCCCCCATCTAGCGGCGAGGATATGAACTGTGCCGGCTGCCGAGGCCTGACGCACTCCTCTGGGGCAATGATTAAATGAATGACAGATGAAATGCAATGATAGTGGAGAGTGTTGCTGGAATGAAATGTTGACAGGGAAAACCGGAGTACCCGGAGAAAAACCTGTCTGCCTCCGTTTTGTCCAGCACAGATCTCACATGGAGTGACCGGGATTTGAACCACGGACTCAGCGGTGAGAGGCCGGCGTGCTGCCACCTAAGCCACGGAGGCTATCTTGGATTATTTGAATAATTTAATTTTATAAATAAATAAATAAACATAAAAATAAAACAAATATAATAATAATATCAAATGTGAATAAAATAATTTCGTAATGTTATTGATTAAAACACTATTTAACGTTGTAAAATATAATTTGGTAAGAGCACCATTTACTAAAACTAAATAGAGTTAAATGATTACCGCATTAATAATAATAATAATAATAAAGTGTTATAGATAATACGCGACAAGGAGTTAGATAATTGTTTAGGAGTGAAACAGGGCATTAATAATCCTTATGAAGTAATAGGAAGGCATTATTAAATAAACAATTTTTTTTTGGCCATTGATAATAATAATAACTTGGAGGAATTTATTTAAATTGAAGGTTTTAAATGCGATAACCTTTGTGAAATAGAAGTTAAAATTTATAAACAGGTAGAATGAGTTGGTAAATGAAGGTGAAATATAATCAATTTTGAGCAAAAAAAGAAACCACGAATATCAAAAGAAAACAATAAGGCAGGTACTTATGTATAACTCTAGGGCAGAATTTATGTAAAAGGGAAGGCCTGGAAATGTTGACCATAATAAATACATCTTTTCTTATAAAAATAAAATTTGGGAAAAACGCAGAGTGGTAAGACAGGATATTACAAAGAGAAAAATATATAAAAGTGTTTGGTGGATAAAAAAATATAATAGATGAAGTCAAATATAATTGTTTAGTGTGTGAATATAATTGTCAACACTTAAGTTTGGTGAGGAGGCCAGATGGGTTGTCCATGAGGGCTTTGAGTCCCATTGTCTTGCGCACACAGGAATATGCGTGTGTGTCATGTGAATGTTAATGGAGAGCATATGGGCTCTGAATTGTAAAAGAAGGGTAAGGCATTATTAGACCGCCCCATATTTCTAGTCTAATCCCACTATAACTGTTGGTTTCAAAAAATGAAAATTTTATCTGGATCAACTTCAATTTTCCAAACCTGATGCCTAAATATTTGAACAGTCTGACTTTAGATTTTGAGGAACCTGACCTAAGGAAAAAAAAAAAATAGTTGGAAAATGCAAAGATTAACAAGATAAATAATTAAATATTTATATTTTGTATTGATAAAAAGAATTTTTCTTTTGATATGAGCAGTTAATATTCACCAGATGAAAAGTGAAACCCTGTTGTAAATAAAATTTAAGAGAATTATGGAAATAATTAAAAAGGATATTATTATTATTAATCTTGATTGGTCACATTGGACCACTTGAGTCGTTCCACAATCACTTCTTCTTTGAAGGTAGTACTGCTTGGTTCTTGCGCTCTTTCCAGTACTTTTTCATTCTTTCAGATCGGGATTTTCTCAACTCATCTGAAATCTCCATAGGCTTTCTGTGTGTCATTTCTGCAGAAAATTTGGGAGTTTTAAGAATGGTGTTAATTTTATTTTTCTCCTCGGCATCTGTTATCTTGAGTCCAACTGCTTTGAGATCTTGTTGGATTTCTTGGATCCATTTTCCTCCAGTTTTCTTTCCTAGATTTCTCATCACCAGTTGGCATACAATTCTGTTTTCTGGAAGCCGTAAGATGTGAAAAAAATATGAAATTCTTTTCTTCTTCATTGTGCTGGTGATTGGATCAATCTCACGATAGACAGTTTCATTTGGGAGAATCCTCCAGACTCCCTCAACCTGATACTTTTTATTTATGCACGTTCTAATGATTCTTCTTTCCGTTTTGAGGAGCTGATCAGTTCTTTGTTCATTTTTAATTTGGAACAGTGTTTCACAAGCATAAGTGGCTTCAGGGAGAGTTACAGTTTTATAATGTTGGATCTTAGTAGCTATTGATAGGCATTTTTTATTATATGTTGACCAGGTTAGAGATTGTGCCTTTTTCATTTTATTTGTTCTTTTTATCCAAGTTACTTTTTCGTCTAAGTTATGTGTTATAATTTCTCCAAGATACTTAAATTGAGGAACTAGGTTAATTTTATGATCATTTATATAGACTTCATTTATATCTAAGGGTTTCATAGGCATGATCTCAGTTTTTTCAAAGGATATCTGTAATCCTATCCCTTGAGCAATTTCTTGGAGACTAGTGATCTGAGTACAAACCTCTTCCTTGTCCAGTGCTAAAAGAGCCAAGTCATCTGCAAATCCTAAGCAGTTTATTTTTATTGATGGTTTTGTTCCAATTTTGATCTTAGGAGGGTTTTCCTTTTGCCAAACCTTCATGATATAATCAAGAGCCACATTGAAAAGCAGAGGGGATAACCCATCACCTTGTCTGAGACCAGTTTTTACTGTGAAAGCTGTTGATATTTCTCCCCTAAATTTAACTTTCGAATTTGTGTTTGTTAATGTTAATTGAATGATTTTTATCAATTTAGGATGGAGACCGTATGATCTGAGGATTTTTAGCAGTGTCAGTCTATGAATACTATCATAGGCTTTCTTGAAATCTATAAAAGAGATAAAGAGTTGCTTATTTCTGTTTTTGTAATATTCCATTATTAATTTCAGGCTAAGGATTTGGTCTGGACAACTTCTGTAAGGGCGAAATCCTCCTTGATATTCTCCAAGTTGTGGTTCTAGAATGTTTTTGATCCTGTTGTAAATTATACGAGATAAAATTTTATATGTGCAGTCCAGAAGGGTAATTCCTCTGTAGTTATCTGGGTTCGTTTTGTCTCCTTTCTTAAATAATGGATGGATTATTCCTGTGGTCCAGTGTGCAGGAATTTCTTCAGTAATCCACATTTTAACTAGATATTGATGAAGATTTATAATCGCAGGTTTACCAGCATTTTTCCAGATTTCAGCAAAGACTAAGTCTTCGCCACAAGTTTTGTAATTTTTTTGTTCTTTAATTGAGAGTTCTACTTCATTAATGTTTGGAGGATTTATTAAATCAGGTGAAGTTAAAATAGGTGTATCAGTGTTTACTTGCAGGGTTTCCAGTGGATCATCACAATTTAACAGTTTCTCGAATGCTTCTGCAAGGATCTCTGTATTTTCTTGGTTAGAATGTGCTAACTTTCCTGTTTGATTTTTCAACATTAATGTTGGAGCTTCAAATTTTTTTAGATATTTACCAAATGTTTTGTAATAATCTCGAGATTGCTTTTTCTTGAAATCGTCTTCTATCTTTTCCAGTGTATTTTTAAGATGATTACGTTTCGTTTGTCTGATGATTTTATGGGTTAATTTTCTTTGTATAGTTAGTTCTAAATTTGATTCTTCTGACTTTAGAGCTTGATGTTTTATCCATGCTTGGTGTCTTTTCTCTATTGCTTGATCACAATCTACATTCCACCATTCATGTTTTTTCCTTGGATTTATTGGTGCTAACTCCTCTGCTATTGATTTTAATTTAGTGATTAATTCGTCCAATGTTTTAGTGTTGAGAGATTCTTCTCCTGTTCTTTCACAGTACTCTATATTTTTTATTAAGGTAGATGGATCAAATTTCCTCCTATTGTTATTATTAGGTTTTTTCTTGGCCATTGGAGTTAATTTTATTTTTATCTTTACCACATAGTGGTCTGATCCTGAGTCAACTCCCCTTAGAACCTTGACATTGTGAATTTCGCGATGGTGAAATTTATCCATGCAGACATGATCCAACTGCCATTCACCCCTTCTGAAGTCAGGATGTTTCCAAGTTTTCAATTTATGGGGCTGTCTTTTAAAACATGTTGATTTAGAGATTAATTTGTGGTTTCTACAAATTTCGACTAATCTTTGACCATTTTTATTGGTTCGTTTATGTGCTGTCCATTTTCCAATTATATCTCTATATCTTCTTTCTTGTCCAAGTTGCGCATTGAAATCACCAAGGAGAATTTTGATGTTTGATGAAGGGATGTTTATTAAAGTTTGATCCAAAAGATCCCAGAATTTTTGTACTTCTTCTCTGTCCTTAATGGTGTTGTTTTTTTGATTAGTAGGAGCATGTGCATTAATAACTGTATATGTTTTATTTGCCGATTTCAAAGTTAGGGTCGTAAGTCTGGAGGATTGAGATTTAAATTCTGTTATCGAGTCAATGATTCTGAGATCTATTAAGAATCCATTACCAAATTGTGGACAATTTTTCATAACTCATTTTCCTGGAATTCCTTTATATAGTCTATATCCTTGTGATTCCAGATGGCCTTGATCACTATTTCTAATTTCCTGAAGGGCCATAATTAGAATTTTATGACTTCTCATGATATCCGTGATGATTTTCAACTTTCCAGTTTGAACCAGAGAGTTAACATTATGTGTAGAAAAGAATGAGACTTGTTTAGATTTGATTTTCCATAGTATTTGTTTGTTTGCTACTTGATGAGTTTTCAGACGCTCCGATTCGTCATTATCTTCCGCATGACAGCCCACCGTATCCGAATGCTGTCTTTTCTGTAATCTATCATTACAGACGGCGGAATTATTCTTCAAATGACTTTTCATGGTCGACTATCTAAGGTTTCACCTTGAGGGGAGGATAAATCCTCGAATTACAATCCTGAATGTTATTCAGAAAGGTGAAAGAACTGAGAAAAGAATTCTCAGTCCCCCCCAACACTAGTCTGTTCACTGACCCAGTTTCCTGCTGGGATTGATTACCCAACCTTCCACTGGGTTGCTCAGCTTAGCAGGGGACACCACATGCAGGTCAGTGTTGGGAGTTGGAGTGGAGAGGTTATGAGGATTCTCTTCTGCTGAATCCTTGTATTACTGATTTAGTTGGTTAGTATCATCACATCACACTCCCTTTGTCCAGGTCTACAAATTTATAGACCTCCCCAGGTTGATTCAGAGAATTTTATAATTTAAATTTTTGTGAAACATTGCACAGATTTTCTAAGTGAGAAGATGTTGTGGCAAGAAACTCAGTCAATTGAGAATAAATTGCAACGATTGTGTTTTTTATAACAAATAAATGTCAATTATGAATAATAAATTTCAAATGATGAAAGTCCTAGTTTTGAACATTGTTCATTTGGAACAAAGAGACTTATAGATAAATGAGATATAATTTAATTTTCAATTTGATGAAAATTTCATAAATTTTGTTTATTGTTGAAACAAAGTTTTTGAAAATAATGACCGTATTAACATCCGACTTTGTTAAGCCGAATCTTAATATGAGGTTCATAAGACAGAGTTAGCAATGAATCAACAGAATAAAATATATTGTTTTTGGTGAAAAGAGGAAAAAATGAAAAGTGTTTAAATATATATTTTTTTTATGTCATCAACGAACGACGAATCTTCGTAATGTGCAACGAAATATGTAAATAGGATGAATCACTCGGACTCTTTAATGAAAGTGATTATCTAGTGTAAATATGTAGAAAAAAGAAAAAATGTTTTTTTTTTGTTGATATCAGAAGGACTTTGATTTCTGATTATCAAATTTTGCGAAGTGGTGAATGATAGGAATGTTGATTTTTTAAATGATTGTGTTGTTTGTTTGTGTTTTGAAATTTTTGCCAGTTAAAGTCAATTTTAATTATCAATAAATTTTAAGAAAGTGTGTGTTTCCAAAAATAATTTCACTCCTTACCTACTTGAGAATTACCGAAATCAGTGATGCCAGATAGACCAATTATTTGCCTAGATAGACCCTGAGATAGATTTTCTCGTGCTTATCTGATTTCGGTATTTTTCAAAATGTGGTCATTTGGATCCCGATCCAAACGGTCACAGTACGTATCGATTATTACTCTTAAATATTGATTATTTAGCCGATGTTTTCAATGCTGAGCACTCGCAAATTTCAAAGTTGCATCACGAAAATGTAATAAAACATAATATTCAACATTAATCGGTTAATTCGGCACTTTTTGCATTTATCGAATTTATGGGAATAATTCGTTAGAACCCTTAGTTATCGCACTTTGTCGCACATTAATTTTCGCAAATTTTGGGTATACATAGTCATATTAGTTACCAGGTAGTTGAAAAAACGAGAAAAAGTAAAATTCGCATTTATCGCAATTGTGATTTTCCCGTATTTCTAACAATGATATATTTTATAAAAATAATATATAATTAATTCGCGGTAAAATCCTTGTTGCTACGTGAGGTTTCATCTTGCTAGGCCAAGTCGAGCGTCACAAATCACGCGATCTCGACTCCCCCTTGCCTGAGCTTGTTAACAAAACTCGTTTGTGTCTCAATCCAGTGTCAATCTATACACGTTAAATATTATCATGGGGCTTGAAGAATATCATAATTTTAATCTTAAAGTATTCAAATTTCGGGTGCAGTACCAAACCTTTCCATACTGTTCGGTGTAGAAACGTTTCCCATCGTATGCACGGGGCCCTAACCAACACGAGATCACAGATTAGAATTCCATATTTTAGAAGGTGGCGACAGATTAAAAGTTCCATATTTTAGAAGATGGCGATGGTGAGATTTTAATACACAAAGTAACCTAGGTAATTTGGAGTAGATGAAATTCATTTACTAGTACTGGGCATTAAATATTACTAAGTCAAACCCCCCGAAGTCCCCTGGGCTCGGGAGGTAATTGGAAGCTACCCCAAATTACTTTCTTGTAGTCAACAGTCAGTCGTCTCTCTTCTTTTGTTTTTCATTATTCCTCCTCTTGCGATACCAACTTCCCGACACTAGGAAGATCGTCATCCACCAACCTGAAGTCCAGAACGTCTTTCTTCAAGCCTGCCAACAGACGAGCGATCCTCGTGCGTGTTTCAGGAGTTGTTTCGTTTGCCTTGTATGACGGTTTCAGAATTGTAGTAAGGAATATATTATCCAGGCTTCCAAGCTCGAAAGACCCGGACAGAGAATTTTATACATCAGAAATGAGTCTTAGGAGACCTGCCTAACATAGCATGTTACAAGTGGGGTTTTAGAAGATATAATTCTGTTTTAGGAGACATGCCTAACATGGCATATTCCAAGCAGGAATTTAGAAGATATAATTATTCTGGGTGGAATTAGTAACATGTGACTGCAACTGTCACACTTTCACTTGTAAGTCTAGTTTGCCACCTCTAGTTGCATGCTCAAACTAAAGAGGAGTTGCCACAGCTCGTACCTCAAGCCTTGTAAAAGAACGCTTGCTTGAATAGCCAAACACATTGCATTTTTTTAATTAAACATACTCCTGTGGAGCTTGTATGTACTCTCATTTGAAGACATAATACATCTCTAACAAATTGTGGAGTTGTTTCAAATTATGCAATGTTCTAATTCAAAAAGTGCTGAAGTGATTGGTGCTAAATTGTTACTTAGACCACTATGATTTTCATTCAAGATTTTTTTTTTCTGTATAAATCTCGCAAGTCAAACAGATGAAAAAATGTGATTTATTTCAAGAAATCAGGAAAGGAAGTGTTAATATGGTTTTATTGCTATCACCTCTACTAATAAACAAGCTCTACTTACCAGTCTCTAGAAGTGGAGTGCAATCTTAGCAGTTCTGTAGGGCTGCAATGATTGGCCAACATCCGAGCCAGGAAATCGCAAGCAGCATTGGAGGGTGCACACAACAGTGTGTGTGAATTGTGTATCCGGCTCTTGATCTGTTTCAAGGAAAGAATACTGAATTTTATGCTGATAAATCAATAAAATACACAAACAGGAGCTCTGTCAATGTTGACTACTACTGGTAATCACTCACTCAATCCATGCATGCGGTGTTAATATTCTACATTGCTACTCCTAATTAAAAGGCTCCCAAATTAGATTTTTTTTATAAAAGTACTGTAACATGTTTTTCTGTAAAGAACTGAACTATCTAATTTTTTCCCCCTTATATAGATCCCTTAAGAGTTTCAATTAGCCTACTTTCGAATTTTGTAAAAATTCAAAGTACACTAATGAGACCCGTGGCCGTCACCCGTGCGGTCTGGGTTCAATACTTGGATCTCCCAAGAAATGTAATTCTGGTCTGAGGGTTGGAATGGGGTACAGTCAGCCTAGTGAAACAAAACTGAGGAGTGTTAATTTTCCACCTCAGCCATCTTACAAATGGTTTCCCAGCAGTTCTCCATTCTCACTTTAAGCAAATGCCGGGAAAGTTCCGACCTCAAGGCCACAGTCTCCTCCTTCCCAATCCATACCTCAATCACAAATAAACAATCCTTTACAGATATCACAATATCACAGGTTACTAAAACTCTACTCACACACATGTACTTGGGGTTGAAATTACTACATTGTCCAGGCTCGTAAATGAAACAACAATCTTGCTGATGTCTTGTGGCAAATGCTCAATAGCAGCTTGAGTTAACAATTATAGCTTCTGGCACCCACTTCCATAAGATGCTTGCCCGAGAGGCAAGGCATTTTACATATCATTTGAAAGCTGAAACATTATCTGATCATTAAGTACAGGTTATGAACAGTCTCCACTGATTGTAGCTAAGTTTAGATACAATGTACGCTGTGTGTCCAGAAATTAAGTTCCGTTTGATAATAAAAACAATATGAGTACAAATACAGACAAACCATTTATTGAAAAACAAACTACATACATACGTACATACCCTAGGTACATATCCAAATCCCGTTCCAGCTATTGCCGGGTCTGGGTGTTTACGAGGCTTCTCCGTCTTATTCTATCTTCCCACCACTCTTCCTCCTCCACTTGATGCCAGTTAACTCCTCTTCTCTCTATACCGACTCTCACTCCTGTACTCCAGCGCATTCTTGGATGCCCTCGAGGTCGTCTTCCATAGATTTTAAGTTCTTCCATTATTTTTGGTAACCTTTGTCTAAACATGTATATACCTGCGTAGTCTCTTTTTCTCTACCCCCCTCCCCCCTCCTTCATACTTTCCCGGTTTCTAATTTCTAAGTTTCTTATTCTGTCCAATCTTGAGAAACCAACTACAAATCGAAAACTAGCTTTCCATAGAATTCCCACCATTTTGGAGGCACTTGTCATGGCGTAGCTTTCTTCATAAAGCGTTGCCGCCAGTGCCGACAACAATTTCATGAAAAAGTGACCTTGAAATTTGCGTAAAGTTGTAGAATAGTTTTCCTCGACGTATTCTTCAATTGCACGATCCAAGTCTTCGTTAACCAACGATGGACGCCCACTTCTTTCTTCATTGTGCACTTCATCACATCCTTCATTGACCTGATGGACCCATCTCCTTACCATTGAATCACTTGTCGCATTTTCACCGTACACCTCACAAAACTGCTAATGAATGTCGACAGGTTTAGAGTTATTCACACTCAGAAAACAAATGGCAGATCTAATCTTACAAGCGGTGGGATTTTCAACCAACTTTGCCCTACTAATCAAACTCTATAAAGCGTAAGCAACAGACAGCGATCTCAAAATGGAGTTTTCTCCTCTTTGATTCAGGGCAACTGCCGCGCAAGCGTCAAACTCAGATTGCAGCAATAAATGGCAAGGCAACATATACAAACTGAACTTACTTTATGGACGTGCCAAGTAACGATGTAACTGTGTATGCATGTATGTTTCAGAGACGTGAATATGTGTACAGTCGCTTAGCGCACTCCTGTTAACTTGGCAATTGCTCTGTATTTTCTTTTTATTTACTTCATTGTTTGTTTAGTTCTTGAGCCCAGAGTCAAAACTCGAAGGAATGAGAAGTGTGACCTCATGATACAGGGTGACAGCTGGTTACCTAAAATTATTTTACCTGGGTTTTCCCTGTGTTAAATTTAAACTTTTACTAACACATATACTGTTATAAGGATACTATTTATGTTTATTTTCAAAAAATAAAACAAAATTTATTTACGGTAAATACTTCTATTTATTTTAGAGTAGAACGTAAAATACATTATACATATAGTCTCTTATGACAAGGTATATATTAGAGGTTTTAAAGCGGCAATGAAATGTAAAGCTCGTTTAAATGTAACTCAACTGATTTATTTAACACAAAATACATGAACTGTTTAAATGTGTTGTGCCGTGAACAGATCATAAAACGAACTGTTTAAAAGTTAGTTGAGGGCGCTAGTTGCGCCTATCGATCAGGATGGAGGTCGATACCGGCGGGTGCCGAATCTCACCAACAGTATAAAAAGACACTTTGACAGTCTGCAAATCATTTACAGACACAAGATGAGAGTGCAGGAAGGATGCCTGGACATACGTAAACTCAATTCAGATTTTGTGCCATCTGTTCAGTGAATCACGTTACACTACAACTATACCTTTTTCCATATAAGTTGAGAGTCAAATGACAACACGCCAGAGCTCTTACCTCTTACTGACGTGAAGTTAAAGCCAGTTTACAACTAATACAGTGCCTGTAATATTTCAACCAAAGGTAGTGTGCTCGTATAGGTAAGAGCTCTTCTTCACGGCTCTGGCGTGTTGTAATTACTCTCAACTTATATGGAATAAGGTATAAACACGCGAGTCATTTTCTTTTCTCGCAAAGCTAATTTTTCTAACCTTGAATACCTGAAAGGCGAACATCCGAAAAGAAGAAATGGTAGAACGGTCAAATTACGGTACTTAATCTTTAATCTTAACGGTAATTAATCTTGTATGCAAGATTAATTAATACTGCCAACGATGCATTATTATTAAGCCCAATCCTAGGTCAAGACATTTTTTTAATCGTGCCAAATTTTTTCCCTGTATTTTCCGTGGTTTTAATCTATGCAATTTAAATTCCCTGTGTCCCCCGAGTTTTCCAGAAAGCGGTCACCCTGTGATATACAGCACTTCTGTAAAGGTTCCCGTGTAAACCAGCTGCTGGTTGGTTACCAAGAGTGCACTTATTATTTGCTTGAGCAACTGTACATTTGAGCCATTTTCAGTGCTACCTTACTAACATATATTTGTGTTGACCTAAGTGTAACAGAATCTATTCAGTTACAGAGTTCCACCCTCAGGTTTTTTTCCTTTGGGCAGTTAGTCTATCACATGTCTTATTTTATTGGGTTGAAATCTAGGGGTTGTGTGTAGAGATAATTTTAGTGCTTGTATTTATGTTCTGTGGTTACATTTCTCAGGGATTCCTGCTAGTAGATTTAGTTCATTATTAATTATCAGTTTTGGATATTTTTTATTAGAGGTAAGGGGATATTTCGAGTATAATTATACTTTGGGAACAGGGATAACTATATTGTTATTATTACCTGATTGGAAACTATTATTTCCTTCTGGTAAGGGTTAGAATTCATCATTTTCATCCCAAATGTTGTCAAGTTTTGATCTGGTTGTGCAAGTCTATACACATGGATGTAGAAGTTGAGAGGTTGGATTTGTACACATGAGGAAAGTTTTGGAAGAATTCCGGCCAGTATTTTGGAGTGTGGAAATTACCAGATTATATTTCCACATATGGAAAATACTGGAAATTCTCGGGCTGGCTCGGCCAAGTTTTGCAACGATTGGACAATTACGTTGGTCAACTGACTTCGAGGTTCTACAGTATCGCCACTGGGAACGCTTTCGGTGCAAGGAATCCCTGATTTGCCAAGCACTCAGAGCAAGATAATTGCTACATGGCAGTCTACAAAAATGGTGCACAAGTGTGTCCAGTCATTCTTAAAGCATATGTATAGTCATTTGCGGCAGATCATTTGGCTCACACGATTAAGCTTGGATCTTCGGTGCCATTGAGTTCATGCTACTGGTTACTACGTTTTACACTTAATGTTTGCCCACTACACTAACCTGACTTGTGATGCTTGGCAAAGGACTTGATATATTGTTTCCGGATGTCTCTGTACGGTTGGGTTATAGTCAGTCAGACTGAGAACTGTTTGTTTCATGGATCATCAGTGTTCCACACTGTGGAAACTGTCCGTTACTTCAAGCAGTAGAGAGATTAAAAATTATGCCACAACAGGCGAATTTGTAAAATTGAGCCCAGACATTTTCATAAATACGGTCTGTGGTTGGATTAAACAAGCCAGATGAAAACTCCAAGTACTAGACTGGTCGTATGCCTAACGGCAGGATGTGTCCTTTACCCATGGTGATAGTCTATGCCATATATATATATATTTTCGTATCCAGGACAGTACAATATAGCTATTTACAATTCAAAACATATTCACAATACACACACAAATTGTGAACACATCACATCGATTTTGAGGCCCAGAACTCGGCAGCCTTGATTGCACGTGCATTTGCTGAAACCAGGTCATCCAGCATGCAGGCTTCAGGCAAGTTCAGGCAGACCAAGAGGTGTTCAACATCTTGAATATCTCCACATTTGCAGGTTGCATCTTCAGTAATGTAGCCCCACCGCCTCAAATTTTGTTTGCACCCCGTCACTCCAGTTCGCAGTCTGTTCAACGTCTTCCACGTCTGGTAAGGTAGTTGAAAACCAGCAGCCGGCTCATCCTTTCGGTTTTGGCCATTACTTCCAGGTGTCCTGTTTCGCCATAGCTCTATACGGCGAGCGGAAGATGTTGTTGCAATTGCTTCAGTTGTTCGAAGAAAGCTCTTTCTTGACTTCAACCGGGGACGTGATGCTTCACTTCCAAACATGGGATGCCTAGGATCATTTTCCTGTTTTTTCTTCTCAACCTCTGCCGCTGTTCTTCTTCTAATATCCAGAGGTGCTATGCCTACAAGATGGTAGATTTTGTCAACTGGAGTTGGTCCTCGACAACCTGTCATAATGCGGCCTGTCTCGTTGAGAGCGGTGTCAACATTCCTGACGTGTGCGGAGTTCTGCCAGACTGGTGCTGCTTATTCTGCAGTGGAGAAACATAGAGCTAGAGCAGACGTACGTAGTACACTTGGTTGAGCCCCCCATGTGCTGTTAGTGAGCTTGCGTATGATATTATTTCGGCTGCAGACTTTGAGCTTCATATTCTCGCAATGGTCTTTGAACGTGAGTGAGCGGTCGAGCTTTACTCCGAGGTATGTAGGGGTGTCACAGTGTTGTAGTTGTTTTCACCTCCAAGTTACTTCCAGTTTCTTCCTAGCTTGTCTATTTCTCAAGTGAAACGCACAGACCTGTGTTTTGGTTGGATTAGGTTTTAAATGGTTATTGTCATAGTACTCTACCAGGACTTTGAGGGCTGTAGTCAGCTTCGTTTCCACCTCATCAAACGTACATCCTTGGGCTGCAACTGCTGTATCGTCGGCATAAATGAAAGATCTTGTGTTCGTTCCGACAGGTAGGTCATTGGTGTAGATATTGTACAGCAACAGTGCCAGCACACTGCCTTGAGGAAGGCCATTCTTCTGGACTCTCGATCGGCTTTTCTTGCTATTCAAGGTGACAAAGAACCATCTGTTTTGTAGTAGACATTGGGTGAACTGCATTAATCGGTAGTCCTTGGTGATTGTATAAATTTTCCTTACGAGTTTGTTATGATTTACTGTGTCATACGCAGCTGTTAGATCTACGAATGCTACACCTGTAATCTGCCCTCTCTCGTACCCATTCTCTATATGTTGAGTTAGGTTGAGGATTTGACCACAACATGATTTTCCCGGGCGAAATCCTGCCTGTTGTTAAATGAGGTTTTGGTCTAGGTTCAAGATCATTCTTTCCAACAGTTTGTAGAGATGACAGAGAAGCGAGACTGGTCGAAAATTCTTGGGGTCTGTCGGATCTTTTCCAGGTTTCAATAAGGCTACCACTTTAGCTTTAAGCCAGATTTTGGGTATCTGTAACATGGAGATGCAGTTGTTAATTAGATTTAAAACCCACTTTTTAGTACCCGGTCTGAATCTCTTTATTTGTTCTACTCGTAGATCGTCTAGTCCTGGGTCTTTATTATTCGTCATGCACCGCATGGCAACGTCTAGTTCCGCTAAAGTGAAAGGGCAAGCAATAAAATAATTTTCTTCAGCATATCTTTGGAGCTTGGTCCTCTCAGATCGCCTTTTGGTATTGCCATTTAGTAGGACGTGATGAGCTATGCCACGGAAGGCTATATGCGTTGATTGGAATCTTGGAGCACTGGAGGATGGACAGACAATGGGGGATATCCATAACGCGAGGCTGCCGTGAAACTTATTTCACCGGAGAATAGGACTATCACGATGACCTGATATTAAGTCAAGATAGAGTGGAATTACTTTTATAAATGCTTGCTTGTGGAAAGTTGAAAATTTTAGTTAGTGCCTGAGCCCAATTATGCGATATCAGGATTTGCTAATATTAGAAAAGAAAACTTTGGGAAATGCTGATTCATTCCTTTTTTTTAATATGTAAGAAACTTAATTCAGTGATCATGTCTGACCTTAAAGATTGCCTTAATGAGAGAGTCAAATATTGTCTTGTGTGGTTGATCATCCAGAAAAATTAATGTGGCACACTGGGATGAATGGGTCCAGCACAGCATAAACAATTACTTTAATTCTTGTAAGGAACTAGTGGAAATAACAAGTGTGTGATGATATTAAAAGGTCACTGAAGAAGCAGTAATATTATTGGTTTTACGTCCCTTTTAACAACTTGGGCATTTAGAGTCGCCAGGGTGCCGGAATTTTGCCCCAAAGGGGATATTTAACGTGCCAGTTAATCTACTGATACTGCTCCTTCGCATTTGCGCACCCTCAAATGCCATCTGAGGAAGTGATGAATTGGGTCGTGTGAGCAGCCACGGTGCGTGTCGTTATTAAAAGTTTGTTCAGTGTAAGAGAGGGGTATCAACGTCATGTGGGTCATATATGTACCCGGTAGTTTTTGTTTGATTATTGCGTGAGCTAGTTAGCTACCCTCTGGTCTGTACATGGTGATAGTCTGTATAAATTGGTGTGCAACACCAATTGAAGTAAATTCCACCTAGTGAATATACAATTTATTGATGACTGATCAATTGAAGTACATGGTTTGGGAAATATCAGTTCCCTTCCTCAGCTTCTCATTATTACTATACAGTTCCTATATCAAACAAAGTTACATTCAACTTAAAGACATAAAAACTTATTAAAATGTCCTCAAAAACATGTAAACTTATACAATATCTTCTAAGATTATATACTTACTTCTAATCTTACTTTATGCTTGCTTAATTTGAAGAGATGCCTTGTGATAAAAAATAAAAGATTTAACACTGCACAGTCCGTTTTAAAAATATTGATTCTTTAAAAATTGTGAAGTTTATACTGAATTCTTAAAATTGAAATTAAAAATTTGAACAATTATTCGGTTAAAACTCTTCTTTTATGTGTGAAAAATTTTAAGGACATATTCAGCTAGCCTTAAGGGTATATTTGCCTGCATATTTTATACTTATTTAGGTCTTAACCTTCAGAACCTTGAAAATAACATAATTGATGGTAGCTGTTTTAAGGGGGCAGAACATAGCCATCTAATACTAGGAGGGGAATTCAAAGAACTCCATAAATATATTTAATTTAGTTTACACTACACAATATCAACATTTAAGATTAAAATGAAGCAATCAAAAACATATTAAATCAGAAATTAACCACTATGTTGGCAGAAGTTTTGCATGTAGCACTGACAAAAAAAAAACTAGTTAATTCTGAAAAGTTACTTGCAGCATGCTTATGGATGCTTCATGCTTTCACTATTAAACCTTTTAGCAAAGTTCAAACATTCAATTATATGATTAACCACTATGAACTAATCTTGAATAATAGTATTAATTAAATAAGTATTGAAAGTAGAACTTCAGATTTACCAACAGAGGGGGGGGGGTGTCAAAGCAAATGGGCTCCATCCTCAAGGATTTATCACTGAAACCATAAAAGACAACACGGCTTCATGGGATAACTTATTAACTGGGTAGATCAAGAATTTAACTCAGTCATATAAGTTAATAATCTTAGGACCACATCTGGGTTGTTGTGGGGCCGATAACCTAGATGTTAGGCCCCTTAAAACAACAATTACCATCATCATCAACATCTGGGTTGGAATGAAGGCACATTGGAATATCACAGATGCCAAAAGTCAATTGTAGCAGAATGCAAACCGATCAGCATGTGTAAAGTATGCATTTAACTGGTGTCCAAATTGGCATGATAATAGGCTAATGGGTGATAGCATATTGGAAAAACAGTTATGCTAAATAATAAGAGATTTCTTCCGCCTAGTCAATACCTTATGGTAATATTATTCAAAAATTCTCAGGGTACATGTTTTGGAACACTTTTTGTCCCTTCTTCAGCCCTAACATCTGCATGGGAAAACACTATTCCAACTTCGACACATAACAAAATCTATAAAATTACATTTTCTTTCCTTTGAGTTTTAGAAGTACCGGTAGCATACTTAATATTGTTACGGCTGTGAGTTTGTTTTATCGCTCGCCGCATGAGTCACAACTGTCCCAGGGCTGGGCTGTGCTCTGCCTCAGTGTATTGCGTGCGCCTTATGCAACAGGACTACTAGGACAAAGGGATGGTCCAGAATATTCGTGACTCAGCCAGTGAAGGAAACCTTGAGAAGCTGTGAACCCTGGATGGGTCTAGAAGCATTTATTGAGTCACCGGCCTGCTATAAAAGAGCGACCTGTCAAGCAGTGTGTGTTGTGTTTTACGAGCTAGTGCGAGCGTTTATCCTGAGCAACAGAAGTGTGGTGACTTGCGAAACCCCTAGTGAAGCCGATTCTCTTGGCAGTGAAGGAGTGTGAATCATACGGAGAGGCTGGTAATTGAAGAGTGTGTGCTTACCTAGTGCGACAGAGGTCATTGTGGTGAGTTGCAAAAAAGTGAGTGACAGACTTAGTGCAGCTATTTCCGGCCAGCGTACGGGACCGGACTCATTAGCGAGAGGATTAACTGCAAGGCCGAGTGAAAGGGTGAGTCGAGCTCCATACAGGAGGGAGCTTCTGTAAGACAGCTAATTGTTTCTATCTGCTTATTGTACGGTGTATATTTCTGACCTGCAAGCAATAAAGCTAACTTCTCTTTAAAGCAGTAATTGGTGTTGTGCTTTCTACCCACCGTAATCCAGTTAACAAAAGTGCCACTAGGGGGGTGGCACGTAACAACTGGTGTCAGAAGCCGGATTACGAACTCAAGCACAACACCTGACGGTCCTGGTTTCAAAACCCGAGCACGTCATTTCTCTCTAATTTTCCTGTGAGTGCATGCCCTTTACAAGACAAACATCTAAAATGGAAGCGCAATTTGCAGCAAGATAGAAGACGTCCAGAAGAAGATGCAGGACGGCCAGAAGAAATTAGCCAAGGACCTGAAGGATGACCTGAAGAAGATGGAAGACTGCCAGAAGAAGATGGAGGACGGCCAGAAGAGGTTAGCAGAGGACCTGAAGAAGATGGAAGACGGTCAGAATAAGCTAGCAGAGGACCTAACCGCCAAATTTCTGGATGGCCAGAAAAATCTGGGAGAGTGTCTGTTGACGAAACTACAGGAAAGTCAAAGGAAATTGGAACAGGGTCTGCGTGAGGAAGTCACGGCAGTGGAAAAGAAGTTCGACGCCTTACAAGTGGAAGTTGCTGAGCTGCGCCAACGCCCGCTGATGGGGGTGGAGGAGAAATTCAATGCCTTACAAAAGGAAGTTGCCGAGCTGCGCCAACGCCCACTGACGGGGGTGGAAGAGAAATTCAACGCTCTACAAGAGGAAGTTGCTGAGCTGCGCCAACGCCCGTCCACAGTTACACCGGGAATATCAGGAACGGGACATAGCAGAGTGATGCCCCCAACCTTCGACGGAAAGGTCCCGTGGAGCACCTACTTACGTCAGTTCGAGGCGGCCTGTTCCATAAATAACTGGAACAACACAGAAAAGGCTACAGCTCTCATTGTAGCGCTGAGAGGCGACGCCCTTAACGTCCTTCAGGCCATCCCGACTGGATCCCAGGACTACACTTCACTGATCGCCCATATGGAGTCCCGATATGGAGATAGCCATCTTCAGCAGGCCTACCAGATGCAGCTCCGGACCCGGGTACAGATGAACGCGGAAACCCTGCAGGAGTTCGAGATGGACATCGCACGCCTCGTAAGGCTCGCCTATCCAACAGCCCCGGCCGACTTTCTGGAACAGATTGCGACGCAGACTTTCACCGACGGGCTACGGAACTCGGACACTCAACAGGCGCTGCGACTCGCGCGCAATAAGACCCTGGCAGATGGGCTGAGCCACGCACTTGAGTTCGAGACGGCAAAACAGGCATCTAGAATGCACGCGCGGGTGCGTCAAGTGGACGTCGACAAACCAGCAAAAACCAACGAGACCAAGCCCCTGGCCGACGAATTGATGGAGGCGCTAAGCCGTTTCTTCGATAGTCTCGGCACTACCAGCAACGACACAGCCGGAGTGGCGGCCCGGAAGAGGACTACCGACCTGCTGGGCCTGTGGTAATAAAGGCCATCTGAGCAAGGACTGCGGTGATCGCCGCCGCCGAGGGTATCCGACGGGAAATCAGTCGTCTGAAAATCGCGCGGCCCAGGGAAACGAGTATTAGCCAGCTTTGGGGGGCAAAGGTTGGCTTATGACAGTCGTCAAGCCCTGGCAGTCCAAGTTCGTGTGACGAAGTTACGGAGGGACAATAGCAGCCTGATGGTCGACGGAGTCATCAACGGAGTGAGCTGGCCCATGCTGATCGACACGGGAGCGTCGAGGACCATCGTTAATCCCACCATGATCCCGAGGTGGAGAGTGCAACCCACACAAAGGAACCTCCAACTAATAACCGCGACTGGAGAGACTGCACCGGTACATGGCAAAGCATCACTGGAGTACGTCATTGGTCGACGGGCGGTGAAGCATCCAGTTCTTGTGGCTGACGTATCAAACGAAGTGATCATCGGACTGGACTTTCTGGACCAGAACAACATCATCTTGGACCAGAGTACCAACACTCTGCACTTCGGAGGTGAGGAACTTGCTTTGCAACCAGCACACGAGGCCATCACCGCACGACGAGTAAGGCTGAGAGAGGACGTCATCGTTCCCGCCAGGACGGAGGTCAGCGCTGCCGTAATTGTCGACGGAACTGCTGAGGGAGTGGCGGCTGTCATCGAGCCAACATATGAGGACATCCAGACAAAAGGATTGCTAATTGCCAAGACCCTCATCAACACGACGTCTCGGCCGTACGTCCGCCTGTCCAACCTGAACGACTACGACATTACGGTTCACCGGGACACCAACCTAGGAGTCTGCGAGCCCGTTACCTGGATTGCCCGCATCACAGACGATGGACGGACACCTGCAGACGGACAACCAAAGAAGGCGCGCCCTGCCAGAAGAACTACAGAAGCTGTACCGAGGATCCCAGGACCATTTAGACGAGGAGCAATCGCGCCAACTTCAGGACCTGCTACGCGAATTCCAGGATGTCTTCTCCGTGGGGAGCAAGGACTTTGGCAGGACAAGCTTCGTTCAGCACAGAATCGACGTTGGTGGCAGCGCACCGATTAGGGCCCATTCCGACGTGTCCCGCTCGCCAAGCAAGCTGAAGTCGATCGGATGGTAGAAGAGATGAAGGAGCAAGGAGTGATCGAGCCATCACACAGTCCTTGGGAGTTCTCCGGTCGTGCTAGTGAAGAAGAAGGACGGTTCCACCAGGTTCTGCGTGGATTACAGGCTGGTGAATGACGTCAAGAAAAAGGACAGCTACCCTCTACCCCGGATCGACGACACCCTGGACACCATATCAGGGTCAAGATGGTTCTCCTCCTTGGATTTGAAGAGTGGCTACTGGCAGGTGGAGGTCCACCCTAAGGACCGCGAGAAAACTGTGTTCTATGTGGGCAGCGGGCTCTGGCAGTTCACCGACATGCAATTCGGTCTGTGCAACGCCCCTGCGACCTTCGAAAGGCTAATGGAGTCCATTCTGAGGGGACTACACTGGAAGACCTGCCTGGTCTACCTAGACGACGTCATCGTTCTGGGGAAAAGCTTCGAGGAGCACTACAGCAACCTGAAGGAGATCTTGATGAAGCTACGGGCTGCCCAACTGAAGTTGAGCCCCAAGAAGTGTCAGCTCTTCCAGAAGCAGGTCCAGTACCTTGGGCAGGCCCCGGGCTAAGGTGATAAGACGCCCTGGGCAAATGGTCTACTGGCGCCCTTTTTCTCGTTTATGTGTTATAAAAATAGCATACTAGTTTTTTTTTAACAACTACGTTACTAATATTGTATCACAGGAAATAATAAGAAAAGTAAGCCGTTCATACAATTTTGTAGCCATATAATGATACATTAATCACACTAAAACCGAAGATTACAAATTCGAAAGTTAAATTTTATAAGTACAATATACTGTACCCAATGTTACGTGGGCTGACTGGCATCAAACCTGGGTCTATGAAGAGGAAGAATCAGGTCCATTATTTTCCCAAGAACTGTACCATTGATCTCTGAGGGGGAACAACCACAGTGAACCCAAGGAACAATGATATAAAATGGAATGTGATAAAAGCTTAATTCCACATCTGGAACGGGAATTTTAAGAAATAATAAGTTGGAATATTGTATGAATTGCAAGCCAGTATACTAACATTCGAGCAAAGCTACAGAAAACCGAGCCAACTTGATAGGTGACAAATTGGATTTGAAAGTAGGAGGCGCAGACAGTCTCCAGTGGACTATTTCTTGTCGTCACTGGGGTGGGAAGACTGTGAATAATGATCAAGAAAACCCCCGTCGGACAAGGCAGAGAGGGGAAGGTCATCGAGAGAAATTAATTAATTACTGGCAAATGAAGCATTCTAACGGGATGAGACTTACACCCAGATGCTTATATTCAAAGAAAGGTAATTTAGGCATGTCAAGCCACATAAATTAAAGCCTGTATTAGATTATAGGATAATTCACAGGCAAACCGCGGAGGGGCATTGGTCAGTCTCGTAGCAGGAGGGGATTCACCGAAGATAGCGTTACCAAGCCATGGAGGAAAGCAATTAATATTAATTAAATGAGCGAAGGAATCGCCGGCACGCAAGTGGATCTGAAACCTCCGTGGAAAGACGATCAAGAATCATGCGTTACCTTGTCGGAAAACGCGATATATCAGAAAAGAGCCGCTCCTGAGAGAACTATATTTTGTCAGAATCCCTAATATGGAAGATGGAGCTGGGAAGAGTCAGTTTTTCTTTGACTCAGCTCGTGGGAAGACATGCTGTCCATCGACAGGAAATAAGTGCGCGCAGTACGCAAACTCATTATAATCAGAATCTTCGTGATAGACAATGAAAGATACATTATGCAGTCCATTTAAAGTATTTCTGCATTAATATTATGAACAGACTACGGCAGACATATAATCAGGCATTATACGCGAATATTATTCAGTACAGCGTAGGAAAATTGCATTATGATTATGATAGACAATGAACTTATCTACAGGGATAGTTATGATCTTTAAAGTGTCATATAATATAGTAACAGATACTACAGATCACGGGGACCAGGAAAGTATCACAAGTATTTGTGATAAATACATAAGCAGCACACTAGAAGCTGTAAGATAGCAACAGTAGGAGACGGGAGATGAACACACCTACTCGAGATAGACTTTCGGAGGAGACAGGCGGATGTCAGAATTTTGCAGCATCGCAGATCTGAAATCACGTAGTAGTGGAAAGCCCAACAAGGCTTCGTGTGTACAAATCGAATGCAAAGTTAGTGATAAAAAGTGATAACATAAAGTGTTTAAAATTGTGTGATAAAGAAAATGTATTATATTTTAAAGTGTGAAATGCATGTATTACAAGATGTGATCAACACGTTCAAACCATATTCGAAGTTCTTTGTGAAAAGTGTTATGATGGGTTAGAAGACATCAGAATGGTGGGCGGAGTGTTGTACTGTTGGGTAAATCCAGCCAGAGTGAAAAAGTGAGTACCATCCAAATAATGTTACTATGATTCTAGGGCTCACCCTACAACATATCATTCCATCAAATACTAATAATTTGTATACGAGTTCATATTCCTCGTATCTTAGTGAATATATTGCTTTGAGAATGATAAACTTACGACAATTAATGCGTAAGATGTGGGTAAATAATTGAATTAAGGGAGGATATGAGTGCATTATGAATTGCGTCATCTAACAGGAATGTTATTTTAGCCGCAATAAGCGTGCATGTCTAACGTAGAATCCAGAGATTTGCGTAAATAATTGCAGGGATTATCCAGGTAGTTCGCGCGTTGGTGAATTTAGTAGGCCTATCTTCGAATCAACGATGTGGTTGTATAGCCTGAGAGCATACATATTATAGCAACAGTTGGGCCAGATGGCATCTGTAACCCACTGTTAGCATATTTTTCGCTACCAGGGATATCTGTGACCCCTTGTGTGAGCCATTATAATAATTGATCTAACCGTGGAGGTAAGACAATTTCTTCGAGTAGGAAACATGGTGATTTCCTTAAAATATACATACCCGTACAGCGAGATAACAGTTTGAAACTCGACTGGTACGCGTTCAGAGCCACTGATAGCATCCTTAAAACGGCGACGCTACTGGAAACCTATCCCTTGCTAAGAATATTAATTGGGAGCCGAATTGAGCCAATTAAATACCCTAAGTGTAGGTGTTAAATACTTAGATCGACTCCGTTCATAATGACACATCCAAATCATTATCACCTGAAAGGGCTGCACAGCGAGAGAAAGCATATGGCAAGTTTTGTTTACAGGTTGAATATCGGTCAGGGAGACCAGAGCTAGGGTGAAGGCCGCAGTAGCCATGTTGGAGGGGGCGGACCTTAGCGACCCTATTGTGTACACAGCGAGGGGAGCTAATTGACCGTGGCCCTTTTCCTTTTTCAAGTTTGTACTGCAACACTGAAAAATCTAGTCAACTCTGGAAATAATTGAAAAGTGCTTGATATTATTGTATTAAATGAATTATATGCATCATATCCACGGGGATAGGATGTTGGATCATAGAAATCGGATAATATTTGGCCAAGTTGATGTCTGATGACATCTTAACTGCACCAAATAATAAGATGCAATTGTAAAGAGTAATTACCCAGTTTATGATAATTTACTCAGACGGGTAGCATTATTGCACGATATGACACACTTGTAACGATTGTAACGACATGACAAGACCCAAAGATTGTTGTATGGTGAAGCTAAATCAGTAATTATGTATATTTTGGAGGGGAAGGTCACTCATAACAGCGTTTAAAATCTATGGGAAAAGAAACGATGGTGCACAAAGACAACATAATGTTAAACAAAAACAAATGTAATGAGATCAATATTGTTGAAGGTAAAAGGTTCAGATTCAGAACGGACAAATATTTCGATCTGTTATGATTACACATAATGATTATTCAGTTATAATTTGTGTTTTTATTGTTGTGTTGTGTTATGTTAAATTAAGATTAATTAAGTGATGTGAAGGACACAATGAACATTCGTCAATGTCAAAAAGTATAAGTGTTAGGAAGTATAGGACATATTTGGGTGCGGAAGAGCGCCAACCATAAGAAAAGGGACTCACAAGAAATGTTGCAGCATGCCTAGAGAGACCAGTGCATTTGAGTGGATATAATCCCTGTATTATTGAAACAGAGCTGTGGAGTGCAGGTGAAACATGCTAAGGTTTGTCTTATTGTTTTGAATCGTCATCTGCACACTCCAGATATTTGATCTGTGTTGTGGGAGTGTAAAATGTAACTGTAGTTTTTTTTTTTTTTGTGTTGGCCACGATTTAATATAATTAAATTCAATATTTAGGAGTTTGTTATTTCCATCAAGTAGAGTAGTTACCTGACAGACTCAAATCCTGAACATGTGATCTTATAGTGTGATGAACGACCCATACCTCGAAAGACCGTGAGCCAGCTGGGATACGAACACATGTTCCATATAATGATGCAAGGGTACAATACAGAACATTTCAAATCAAAGGTTTTTTTTCTTTTAACTTTTCAAATTTATTTATGATGTCAGAAAAGTCTGTGCTAATGATTACGTCTTTATCACAACACAATAACAATAGAGAATTTAGTTTGCTGTCTGAAAGAGTTATAATACTGTATTATAATCATGATCAAACATAAATACTACGAAAGTATGTAATATTTAATATTACTTTTATTTTATATTCACGTAAATTGTAGTTATTTTATCCTACGTTTAAAAATAATCCATGTAATACTTATTTTTAATATTGGGATTGTTGGGTCAATCTTTTTCTGCGTTCAGTGTCACCTAAATTTCGGCGCCCCATAAAATTTGGCGCCCTGGGCAAATGCCCAGTATGCCCGTTTATAGCCCGGGGTCTGAACTTGGGCATATCGTCTCCGAGGAGGGGGTGCGCACCGACCCAGAGAAGACCGCAGCTGTGAGGGAGTGGCCAGTATCGAAGGACAAGTCCCAACTACGAAGCTTTCTGAGACTCTGCACTTATTGCCGTCGCTTCGTGAAAGGATTCGCCGACATCGCCAAACCTTTACATCGACTGACTGAGAAGGATCAACTCTTCACGTGGACAGCAGAATGCCACAGTGCCTTCGAACAACTCAAGCAGGCTCTGTGCACCGCGCCTATTCTGGCCTACCCCAGACCTGGAACAAGGTTCATCGTCGATACCGATGCCAGCGACTTTGGCATAGGGGGAATCCTGTCGCAAGTAGTGGACGGCGAGGAGAGAGTAGTGGCCTACTTCAGCAAGGCCTTGTCAAAGCCAGAAAGGAACTACTGCGTCACCAGGAAGGAGCAGCTCGCCATCATGAAGACCATTGAACACTTCCACAAGTACCTGTACGTGCAAGAATTTCTCATCAGGACCGACCATGCATCCCTGCGGTGGCTCCTGAACTTCAAGCAGCCCGAGGGCATTTCGCGCGCTGGTGAGAGAGGCTTCAACAGTACAACTTTGAGATTCAGCACAGGAAAGGCCAACTGCATTCTAACGCCGACGCCCTGTCACGAAGACCGTGCCCCGAAGACAGCACCTTCTGTGCCCGAATGGAGGAGAACACCGGGATACAGTGCCGAAGGACTACCGTGGAACTTCAAAGGAGCTGGAGCCGCGAATCTTTCACGCGGGCACAAGCAGAAGATGATGACCTGGGACTGATAGCCGAATGGAAGAGGGCCTGTGTCCCCAGACCCGGGTGGAACATTGTGAGTGACTGCAGCCCAAAGTTTAAGTCCTACTGGGCGCAGTGGGCTCGCTGGTTGTGAGGGATGGCCTCATATGCCGTTGTAACGGAATTTATTCAGTTACAGTAGCTCACCCTCGGGTTTTGCTTCATGCAGTTAGTTTGGGGTATTTTATTCATATCTTAATATATTGGGTTAACGTGGGGTTGCAGAGGTGATTTTTATTGTGCCTGTGTGTGTTTTTGTGGACGGATTCATCTTTGGATGGTCCGCACCAACTAGGATCACTGTTTATTAATTATCGGTTTTTGGATATTTGATATTATAAAATACGGGGTTTTGCGATTTATTACGTTTTGGGAATAAGGATATATAAGACTGTATTAAGTAGAAGCATTATTTCATTTTGGTTTGGGGTTAATGGCTTATTTTGACCTAGTAATGTTAAATGTTAGATTCGTGGCTGTACTATAAAGGTACAATGTATTGGTATTTTCGTGTGCTGGATATGTGACATACCCGGAAAAGACACGCAGTAATTCGGCTTGTGTGGGAATACCTAGGCTATTTATGGCATGAACTCCCATGAACTTCGTGTGGAATACTACTGAGTGACGTCAGTGTGAATTTCGACTGTCTGATGTTCATGTGTTGACACGGATGTTCCGCCAGGAGCGGGCCACGCACGAATTAGTTCCGGCAGAAACTTTGGGGTTATGTAGCCTTACGCCAGTGCATATAAGGGCGTGTCTGGCGTTCAGAGATCGTCTTATTGCTTTATCGGCAGAACACTGATCTACTAACGCCCAGGGTCGTTTTACGTGACATGGTTTCCGTAACGAACAGTTAGAGATCGTCTTCTTGCTTTTACAGCGAAAGTCCGTTGTCTACTTGCATTTAGTGTCGTTATTACTTGATCATGGTATCGTAATACGAACGAGCAGTGACTAATGTTTAGCTATCCACTGAGCTCTTACGGGCTATTGGAGGCTACATGCATTTAATGGGTCCATCCATACCATGGGCTGTCGGTAATAACTTACCACGCCTAAAAGGATGATCGATCGTAAACATTTCATCGAAGCCATGCGAGAATGGAGACGTGAACGTGCAGTTCGAGAAGAAAGAAAGTAGAGTGAACCAGTCTAACGTGTGTAGATATTTTGTGTACGGATGGTACAGTGTATATACGTAGGTGGCTGTTATGCCTGGGTCTGATATGGTCGTAAGTGTTTTCCTGCTCCCAGAGCCTAAATTCAGTGGCAAGGTACTGTATGAATCACGAGTGTATGAAGGGTAATTTGTGTTGTATATTATGTATATATGTGTATAGTACAGCCAATAGATTATCTCTTTAAAATTCATGTGTGTTTATATTCCTGTCTCGCATGAACCTGGTGCACCAGCAAACGCATGCCAAATGCCCTACGCCTGGGAGAAAGAGTTTCATAGTCGGGGCAACAGTTATGTACCGTATTTTATCCTATTTTATTCAGGAAGAACCATATGGTCAACCTTGGCGCCCATTCAAAGACGGGAGTAATGTTAAAATCACTTGTGGCCTGTATTTAAAGGCAGTAAATTCTGTAGGTTTGTGGTAATGAGGGTAGTTAATTGTAAATCAACTCCAGCGAGGAAGTGAAAGAGTGTTTCACCGTAGCTGGGAGAGCACCGACCGGAAGACATCTCGGGAACAAGTCCTCGTTCCAAAGGCTATGACGGAGGAAGTCCTGAAGGAAGTCCATGGAGGATCATCTGGTGGACACCAAGGGATAAAGAAGACCCTGGAGAAGCTGAGAGAGCGGTTCTACTGGATCGGATGCCGAACTGACGTGGAGAACCACTGCACGAGGTGCCACGATTGCACAGCCAGTAAGGGCCCAGGACAAACACGACGGGGTCCACTGAAGACCTACAACGTGGGCGGCCCCATGGAGAGAGTGGCCATCGATGTTGCTGGGCCATTCCCGTTAAGCGAGGCAGGAAACCTCTACATATTGGTCGTCAGCGACTACTTCACCAAATGGCCGGAGGCGTATGCACTCCCTAACCAAGAAGCCGCGACGATCGCAGAGACCCTGGTGAAGGAATTCGTCAGCCGGTACGGAGTACCCCTGGAGCTGCACTCCGACCAAGGGAGGAACTTCGAGTCGCAGGTGTTCCAGAACCTATGCCAGCTGCTGGGAATCCGGAAGACAAGGACAACGCCGCTACACCATCAGTCCGACGGGATGGTAGAGCGATTCAATCGCACCATCGAGAACCATCTCCGAATAGTCGTCAGCGAGCACCAGAGGGATTGGGACAAACATCTTCCACTATTTCTCCTGGCCTACCACGGCGCCGTGCATGAAGCCACAGGGTGCACACCAGCCCGGGCCATGTTTGGGAGGGAGCTCCGTCTACCTGTCGATCTTGCCTTCGGCCGACCTGGGAATGATCCGGTCCCGGTAAGCCAGTATTGTCAAGAACTGGTCGACCAACCGGAGGACGTGCACGCGTTCGCGAGGAGGAAACTGCGGATCGAGACCGACCGAATGAAGACCCGATACGACCAACAGACGGATGCCGGCGGATTCCACGAGGACGACCTGGTCTGGCTCTTCAACCCATTACGGAAGAAAGGCCTGTCACCCAAACTGCAGAAGTCCTGGGAGGGCCCGTACCGAGTCGTGAAACGGATCAACGATGTCGTCTACAGGATCCAGCGGAGCCCGAGGGCGAAGATGAAGATCGTGCATCGAGATCGCCTGGCAGCCTACGCAGGGACACAGACGGACCAATGATTGATCGGGACGATCAGCTTTTTAGGAAGGGGTGATTGATCGGTACGATCAGCTTTTTGGAAGGGGGTGGTGTTACGGCTGTGAGTTTGTTTTATCGCTCGCCGCATGAGTCACAACTGCCCCAGGGCTGGGCTGTGCTCTGCCTCAGTGTATTGCGTGAGCCTTATGCAACAGGACTACTAGGACAAAGAGATGGTCCAGAATATTCGTGACTCAGCCAGTGAAGGAAACCTCGAGAAGCCGTGAACCCTGGATGGGTCTAGAAGCATTTATTGAGTCACCGGCCTGCTATATAAGAGCGACCTGTCAAGCAGTGTGTGTTGTGTTTTATGAGCTAGTGCGAGTGTTTATCCTGGGCGACAGAAGTGTGGTTACTTGCGAAACCCCTAGTGAAGCCGATTCTCTTGGCAGTGAGGGAGTGTGAATCATACGGAGAGGCTGGGTATTGAAGAGTGTGTGCTTACCTAGTACGACAGAGGTCATTGTGGTGAGTTGCAAAACAGTGAGTGACAGACTTAGTGCAGCTATTTCCAGCCAGCGTACGGGACCGGACTCATTAGCGAGAGGATTAACTGCAAGGCCGAGTGAAAGGGTGAGTCGAGCTCCATATAGGAGGGAGCTTCTGTAAGACAGCTAATTGTTTCTATCTGCTTATTGTACGGTGTATATTACTGACCTGCAAGCAATAAAGCTAACTTCTCTTTAAAGCAGTAATTGGTGTTGTGCTTTCTACTCACCGTAATCCAGTTAACTAAAGTGCCACTAGGGGGGTGGCACGTAACAATATTGATTTACAAGACCATTACACGAGCAATAAAATGGAACAATAATCATTGAAGATAACATTGTAACGGAATTTATTCAGTTACAGTAGCTCACCCTCGGGTTTTGTGCTTCGCGCAGTTAGTTTGGGGTATTTTATTCGTATCTTATTATATTCGGTTAACGTGGAGTTGCAGAGGTGATTTTTATTGTGCCTGTGTGTGTTTTTGTGGACAGATTCATCTTTGGATGGTCCGCACCAACTAGGATCACTGTTTATTAATTATCGGTTTTTGGATATTTGATGTTATAAAATACGGGATTTTGCGATTTATTACGTTTTGGGAATGAGGATAGACTGTATTAAGTAGAAGCATTATTTCATTTTGGTTTGGGGTTAATGGCATTATTTTGACCTAGTGATGTTAAATGTTAGATTCGTGGCTGTACTATAAAGGTACAATGAATTGGTATTTTCGAGTGCTGGATTTGTTACATACCCGGAAAAGACAGGCAGTAATTCGGCTTGTGTGGGAAATACCTAGGCTATTTATGGCATGAACTCCCATGAACTTCGCGTGAAAAACTACTGTGTGACGTCAGTGTGGATTTCAACTGTCTGATGTTCATGTGTTGACAAGGATGTTCCGCTAGGAGCGGGCCACGCACAACTTAGTTCCGGCAGAAACTTTGGGGTTACGTAGATCCTTACGCCAGTGCATATAATGGCGTGTCTGGCGTTCAGAGCTCGTCTTATTGCTTTATCGGCAGAACACTGATCTACTAACACCCAGGGTCGTTTTACGTGAGATGGTTTTCGTAACGAACAGTTAGAGATCGTCTTCTTGCTTGTACAGCGAAAGTCCGTATGTCTACTTGCAATTTTAGTGTCGTTATTACTCGATCATGGTATCTTAATACGAAAGAGCAGTGACTATTGTTTAGCTATCCACTGAGCTCTTACGGGCTATTGGAGGCTACGTACATTTCATGGGTCCATCCATACCATGGGCTGTCGGTAATAACTTACCACGCCTAAAAGGATGATCGATCGTAAACATTTCATCGAAGTCATGCGAGAATGGAGACGTGAACGTGCAGTTCCAGAAGAAAGAAAGTAGAATGAACCAGTCTTAACGTGTGTAGATATTTTGTGTACGGACGGTACAGTGTATATACGTAGGTGGCTGTTATGCCTGGGTCTGATATGGCCGTAGTGTTTTTCCTGCTCTCAGAGCCTAAATTCAGTGGCAAGGTACTGTATAAAGTTTAGCACGAGCGTATGAAGGGTATTTTGTGTTGTATATTATGTATATATGTGTATAGTACAGCCAATAGATTATCTCTTTAAAATTCATGTGTGTTTATATTCCTGTCTTGCATGAACCTGGTACATCAGCAAACGCATTCCAAATGCCCTACGCCTGGGAAAAGAGTTTTCATAGTCAGGGCAACAGGTATGTACCGTATTTTATCCTATTTTATTCAGGAAGACCCATATGGTCGATCTTGGCGCCCATTCAAAGTCGGGAAGTAATGTTAATATCACTTGTGGCCTGTATTTAAAGGCAGTAAATTCTGTAGGTTTGTGGTAATGAGGGTAGTTAATGGTAAATCAACTCCAGCGAGGAGGGTGAGAGTGTCTCAACATGATTTCCAGTTTTGAATATATAAGAAAATTGTTGTCCTTATTTTGGTTTCTTAGAAAAAACACACGTTAAGTGGAACATATGTAGTCAAATTGGGGACATAGTCCCGGCTGATTTGAGTGGTGTATGCATATCGTTTGACATCAACATTTTCAATATTGTTAGTTGATGACTTGTTCATATGATGTAAAAAAATCTTTCATTTGATGTTGTCCTGTTCACATATTGGGACGAAATCAACCTCCATTATCGAGTTTTGAACGTGAAATGAATGATGTATTGCGTGAATACACTGCTATTTAAATTACTGTTTACAATATTGAACTTTTTGAATACATATGAATTGGCTCTTAAACTATGGAGAAATCTGAAGACTATCTTGTTAAAATATGGACGAAGAAATCTAAAATGGAAACACAGAAAACAATTTGTAAAACCGAGTGAAAATATATGTAAATAATCTGCAAAAACTTGATAGTAAAATTTTGATTTTAAGTGTTTCAAGGATAAAAGAAAGAGTGGAATTGTATTATGCAACTTACCGAGTGATGTGGTATGAGCGAGCTGAGAACCGTGTGAACAGACTGCTACTGCCTGTGAATGTGAGACTGTGTGGTTGCGCGCATATGTATCAGATACCGAGGGTCATAGCAGGAAGCAGAGGGAGGGGGAGGGGGTGACGGGAAGGGGGAGAGAGGGGGGCATTGGTGTGGATTTCGGTTCAGGGACGCTTTTAGTTTTTGTTATGTAAAATATAGTCCGAAAGTGTATCGAATAAAATGTTTGTATCGAAATTTATTTAATTAAGATTGGTGGTTATAGTTGATTTTAATGCTGTATACCTCGATGGCCTCCAAAACGTTCATTAGATGACCCTTTGTTGCATAGTGAAGGATTTGTATGTCGTTATCTAAAACCGTTAATTTGTGGCTTAATCCCTGCATGTGCAATGCCATAGCCGAGTATTTTCTATATTTTGTAGCCTTACAATGTTCAGCGTACCTAATTTGAAAATTCCTGCCGGGTTGGCCTATGTATTTGGCTGTGCAGTCACAGCATTTCAATTTTATTGATAGATGCCCGATTTTTGAAATTTGTTATTTTCATGAAGTTTTCCTGTGCTGAAAATTTATTTGTGATTTAGGGTCGTTGGTCTTGAATGTGATGTATACGTCGTGTTTTATGAAAATTTCTGTTACGTATACATCGCGTGATTTATTTAATTGAAGAGAGCCCTCCACAACTGCTGCTGCGGGCCATCAAATCCATACGTAATTCATTTCAGGTTCAAAACTGGATAATGGAGGTTAATTTCGACCCAATATGTGAACAGGACAACATCAAATGAAAGATTTTTTTACATCATATGAACAAGTCATCAACTAACAATAGTGAAAATGTTGATATCACAATTTATTCTTATATCTTCAAAACTGGAAATCATGTATCTTCAAAGATTTTTCACACAGCCTTGTTAAGTTATTTTGATTTGCAAATAAGAAATAGTTTTAAGGTTATTAATATATCGCATAAGAATGTACAAAATTTTACTGTGTTTAAGGCACATAATTTTGCATGCCCAAATATTTTTTAAAGTCTTCCATTTTATTGCTTGTGTAATGCCATTTTATAGATTTTGTTATGTGTCGATGTTGGAATAGTGTTTGCCCATGCAGCTATTAGGGCTGAAGAAGGGACAAAAAGTGTTCCGAAACTTGAACCCTGAGAAAATTTGAATATTACCATAAAGTATCGACTTGGCAGAAGATATCTTGCTGTCACCTTTAAGAGTCTTTCGATGATACGGCTTAAACTACCATTGTTTAGGATAGGAGCAATTAAGATGTTTTGCTCTCCAGTTGTGACCTCGCACTAGCTCTGTCATCTGGCAGAGACTCGGGAACTTCATAGGGCGACCTGTAGCGGACGTTTTGATCATTATTTTTTTCTTGCAACAACGCAACATTATACAATGGGTCTTGTAAGAATGGAATTGTACAACTCAAGAATATCATGGATTTCTTCCACCCTTTTAAATTCAGATTTCTGAGGTTGGTAATTGGATTCACGATCTTGGGATCATAAGTTGGACACTAGTCTACTGATCCACCGAGGAAGCTAGTTTCACTATGATACCTTGAAGCACCTGCCAAGTATTGGACCACAGTCAGCTTATGGGGCTGAAATGCTCTGGAGCACAGTGGACGTTATGGGCCAGCAAAGTACACTGTGTGTATGGGCCTCCAAATGCATGCTTCAGGTCACACTACAGCGACACAATAAATACCATGTTTGGTTCAGTGCTACTAAACATGACACAAATCTTCTCCTGGTCCACACTACACATATAAAAAACAAGCACATACTTCAAACAAACTAATAAAAATTCACTATAAAACACTCCTCAGCATTTATAAACAGTTTTCGATGTAACAAATTTATAAGAATGCTTTAGTCAATTTTCATAGTAGTTATTAATTTTGATATTCTATTTTAGTTCATCAAGCCTCTGCACTTTCGCCCCTTCTGTTCATTTTGTGCATGGATACAGCAACAGCCGATCTACAAACACCTCACCCAGAGATGATCTTATATGCTGATGATGTATTTCTCGCTGATCAAACTCGTGAAAATCTCGAGAATCTTGCTCTGTGTTGGAAAGATCACCTACGCAAAAATGGTTTAAAACTCAACATGGGAAAAAACGAATATCTGCAATGTGGCACTCAGACCAATGGTGCCATTAACATTGAAGACCAACTAAAACCACTAAATTAAAGTAGCTTGGTTCTCTTATCACTTCAAATGACGAGATCATACAAGACGCCCGAGAACGAGCAAATGCTGCATGGCTAAAATGGCACCACGTCACTAAAGTTCTGTGCGATACGAAAATACCTATCCACCTGAAAGGAAATTTTACAAGACTATGATAAGATCAGTAGCACTCTCCGGCGCAGAATGTTAGCCAGATTCAACCAAACACAACAAGCCTCCCCATGGAATGGAAATGAAAATGCTGTGTTGGTCCACGAGTATTACAAGGCTTGACAAAGTCGGAAATTAACACGTAAGGAAGCAAATGAGAGTTGCAACAAATAAAGACAAAATGAGGGAAGCGCATCTTCATTGGTATGGTCATGTCATCAAAAGTGGTGAGAACTCTCAGGTAAAAACAGAGGACATCGGTTCCGTGGGTGCACAAAGAAATGATGGATGGATGGATGGATAGAATCAGCGAAGACTTACTGGTATGTGGCCCCAAACCTGAAGATGCCCTTCACAGGAAGAAGTGGCGAACAATCAATCAAGCGGACCCTGCTCTAATGCAGGAAATACTTTAGGAAAGAAAAAGATTGTAGAAGCTGAGGGCGGGACAAGATTTTGTCCATAATACGTACTAGGTTTTTAATATATATATATATATACACACACACAAGGTGTATATAAACGGTCAGTGAACAATAACATAACAAAAAAACACACAGAAGTTGCAAACAAAATAACTTTAATCACCACCAAAGTACTCTCCATTGGGCCCAATACGCTTTTGGCAATGTATAAACATCTGCTGGAAACTTGACAGTTAAGGCATCTTTGGAAATCAATTGAAGCACTGATAATATGTGACTGAACGAGGGTCACATTAAGGGCTGAACCCTCAATTAGTGCTAAGTCATATATTTTGTTATGTCACAACATTTGATTCATCTATTCATCACCATCATCATTAGGTTATAGGATTTCATTAATTAATTTTATGAGTAGTGTAAATAGCAAGGATTCGCATCAGGGTGTAATTTATTCATTGTATGTTAAATTCTTTTGAGTGTTTAGGTAGGGCATGGTGTAAACAAAGGCTCTGCCGATTTCAACATGAGGAAAATCCAAGCCAAGTTTAGCGAGGCCCAAAATAGCTTGTCTTTGTGTGGGGTTGACTATTGTCTTGAGCGAGGCCGGTGCCGCATGGACGGGGTCCGCATTAGGCAAGATCAGAGAGTTGACTTGACCACGCTTGCCGATCGAAACGTGATACTTCTTCGTGATGGGAGTAACATTCTGAGTGCTCTTAAGGTGTGTTTAGCTACTGACACAGTCATTCAGAATTCTTCTCTGGGCGTTCGTCATTCGGAATTATTCTTTCCATAGGCTGCATTCGTTATCCTTAGTTACTCATGCGGTGAGCTCGTGTATGGGAACTCTCCATTAATTTGAACTCTGTTCATTATTTTGAAACTGTTGCAGTAAACTATGTAATATAAGGCAACGAGTGTTGAGTTATTACTTGTGATTTTCAAAGAGGACGGCTCTCGCACAGAGACTGGTGCATGGTGTTGTAATTTTGTTTGTTGAAGTGCTTTTGGATACACAATACTTACTTTTTCCGTTAACTGCCTCTCAACTATTGTAAAATTGAGTTACTAATTCAGAAAGATTCGTGGGAGCATGCACAACAACTCACCAAAGTACCATCATAATTGGATGAATGATACCTAGGTATATGTACAGGTATGGGACTTTGTTTAAACAATTTGGGCGAGTCACTCATTTGTTGAATCTACTTGTGCACCACCTATTGCAAAATGGATTTACTAATTCATAAACCTTCGCATGAGTGTACAAAACAACTCGCCAACGTCCTATCTCAATTGGATGAATGGTATGAATTTTGATTCGGCAGAAAGCTGCAAACTGATTAAATAATTTATATACGTCAATACGGACCAAAAATGGCAACTAGTATTCCCATTGAATGGTATGAGGCGGAACGAGGTAAACTTTTGATCATTATAGTAAGTCAAAATGGAAAAATGGGTGACCGAGTCAAAAATATGAACGCACACGGGACTTTGTTGAAACGATTCGCGTGCCGTTACTCATTTGTTGAATCTGCAGTGGCGGCTGACCGATAATTGTTCTGGGGGTTGCACTATTTACATTAAGGGCGTGGTGGTAGGGTAAAATACTGCTTGATATCAGAGAAAACTGTGTTCAATTGAACGGTAAAACTAATGAACCTCATTCGTTACGAATGTCTCAGTTCATAGAACATATCATTATCAGATTTAATTAAGTCTACAGAAAAACCTTCACGGAAACAAAACAACGCAAGTTATCTACGAGGGCGAGAAAGAACCGCGAGTGTCACAAGTACGCGCAAGGCTGTGGACGGAGCATCTCGGATGACTCAGTCCCCGCTTCGACTCCCTTGTTGCAATCGGCGGGCAACCACCAGCCGAGTTAACTGTTTCGGATAGGACTTACTCGGTCCAGCATCTCTGCCATACCCTTCACTATTAAGATCTGGTCAGTGCTTGGGGGGTGGCAACGACCAAATGGACGAGCGCTCCTAGACGGTTGGCGCGCTTCGCTCTCAGACAGTTCACAGTAACTTACTATACGATTTCCTGAATTATTAAAGAACAAAATTATGAATTCCTACTGAAACACACTCACACCTCCACGCTGGAGTTGATTTAACTTTAACTACCCCTTGAAAACAAACCTACAGAATTTACTCTCTTTAAATACAGGCCACACGTGAATTTAACATTAATTTCCGGTCTTTTAAATGGGCGCCAAGGTTGATCTTATGGATCTTCCTAAATGAAATAAAATAAATAACTGTTTCCCGACATTGAGACTCCCTATCCCAGGCGTAGGGCATTATGCATGCATTTGCTGATGTTACCAGGATCAGGCAAACCAGGAATAAACACTGGTATCTTAGAAAACCACCATATATTTTGACTGTACTGACTTTTACATATACACTGTTTACACACATGTTATCGACCATTTTAGATGCACTTGCAATAATGTTTTTGTACAGTACCTTACATTCACAGATTCTACGCTCTTAGAGCAACAAACACTTATGGTCATTACAGACCGAGGCACGACGGCCTTATATACATTTTTCACTTGTACAGTTTGTACACAAAATATACACACATTGAGACTGGTTTACTTCACTTTCTTTCTCCTCGGACTGTTGTTTCACTTCTCCCCATGACTTCACGATGAAATGTTTATGAATGATGATCATCCTTTTGAGCGTGGTAAAGCATTACCGACAGCCTATGGTATTTGGACCAAACCATGAAATACAATGTAGCTTACCAATAGCCCATAAGAGCTCAGTGGTTTGCTAAAAGTCTCTGCTCGTTCGTTTTACGGTACCATGACCTGTAACGACACTAATTTGCAAGTAGACATGGACATCCGCTGTAAAAGCAAGAAGACTATTTCTGAACACCAAACACGCCATTTTAAACACTGGCGAACGAATATCAATACACCAAAAGCTGCGCTTCGTTCTGCCAGAACTATTTGGTGAGCGCCCTGTTCCAAGTGGATATACATAGCAACACATGAACATTTGAGAGTCGTAATTCACTCTGACGTCACTCAGTACTCTTCCTCTCGCCGGTGTAACCGAAATTATTTTGGTTACAATAGCTCACCCTCAGGTTTTCGCCTTGTGCGGTTTTATGAGGTTACCAACCATGGCCACCTGTTGCTGGGGCTCCAAGGAGAATCTTGTGTGTTGTGGCATAGATTCTTTGTAGGTCTGGCAGTGGGTGGCAGGTGGCTTTGGCTTAGGGCAATGTTTCTATGGTGATGGGATATTGATAGTTTCTGCCATGAGGAATGGAGGTGGTCTAAAAAAATTTTTGTTGGAATGAAAGTTAGTGAGGATATGTTTATAAAATGAATTGGGTTACCTCTGAAGGAATCTGACTTGGTTTCAAAAGGAATGAGGGGAAAAGATCAATGTTGTGATGTGAACATGGATTTAGTAATGATGCAGGAGTGTGAAGTGTTTTGATTTAATTTGTCCATAGTCCATGTTCAATAGAGACAGACCAGTATTAAGGGTTGTGTTAAGCACAAAAGGTGGAGTAATAATAAAGAATGGAGCAGAAGAATACAGTAAAACTCTGTTAAGAAGTTTTTCAAGGGACCATTAAAAAAAAACTTCTTAACAGGGAAACTTCTTAAAAGGGTAGTGTCCTGAAATGCATGTGAAACGCACACATTTTTGTTGTTTGTGAAGGATCCTACAATATACTGTACATAGGCCTATATAAAAGCCAGAAAAAGACAAGCCCCAATATTAAAATCTGACTATCACACCAGAGATAAAGAGAAATTAATTGGCATAACCCTCACAATTCACATTAATAGAATTAATTTCAATAACTGTTTGAGCCCACACCATATATTCCAGCAAACTACAATTATAGACACATTTTAGAATGTAAATAAACAACAACCAAGACTGAATTGAAAACACTTTTTTGTCCGTCCTGAAAAATTTGGCTTTTTGTGGCTTACATCAATTGACCTGTGCACCATCAAAAATGCTGTATTTCTCCCCACAAAAATATAGGCCTCTACTTTGAAAAGAAGTTGTCCAGTGTAGATTGTTTGAGCTTTTTACTGCTTTCTAGTTCTATAAATCTCTCCATTTCCCACACGGCTTTCCATGTGCTGTGAGGAACTCCAGCAGCACCTTCTATGAATTTCCGTAGTTGTCCAAGATGGACACTTGCCTCACTACAAGAAGGCCTTGGAGAATTCCCCTCTTCTTCATCCTCATTTCCTGCCTGAATGTCCTTGCATATGTCGTCAATGGTCTGCTCCTCGCAAGTTATTACCAGATCATCAACAGCAGTGAAGTCGCTGAAACTGCTGGTTATCTCCATCTTCTCCTGCAAGGTTTTCCACCACCATGGCTCTTCATCGCAGACTTCCGCACAAATGCTGCTTTTAGTAACACCAACAAAACCAGCTTTCTTGAAGCAATTTTCAATGGTGGTTGACTCCATCGAATCCCAAGATGAGGCAATTAAATGCATGGAGTCCAAAAGAAATGGCCTGTAGATGGGTCCACCTGCTTCCATGCGTGACAGCACAAGACACACTACTGCTTTTCGGTACCTCTGCTTCAGAACCTTAATCACCCCCTGGTCCATGGACTGCAGTACCGATGTAGTGTTTGCTGGAAAAAATTCAATTTTAATGTTTCTTAAATGAGGCCACTGTTTGGGATGAGCAGGGCAGTGGTCCATAAACACCAAAATCTTCCTGTGTTGGCTCCCCATTTTGGCATCTAGTGCTTGAATGTACTCTCCAAATAGGGAGCTTGTCATCCATGCTGATTTATTGCTTCTGTAAGTACATGGCAAAGTTCTGACGTTTATGAAACACCGGGGCTTTCTTGATTTTCCTATGATCAGTAGTGGCAGCTTTTCCGTCCCATCCATATTCGCACCAACAAGCACCGTAGCTCGCACTTTACTTAATTTGCCTCCTAGGCAAGATTCTCCCTTCAAAACCAAAGATTTATCCGGAACAACCTGATAAAAAAGTCCGAATTCGTCAACATTAAAAACGTCACAATGTTTGTAATTACCGATTTTTGCCGGCAGCAGTGTTTCCTTCCACACTTCCGTTTCCTCTGTACTTACACTCGCAGCTTCGCCACTAATAGTCTTGTCAACTATGCCAGCCCGATTTTTAAAGCGATCCAGCCACCCATTCGACGCAGTAAAAGGCACTTGTATTCAACACGTGATTTCTTCGGCTTTCTCCTTCACGATAATCCCGCTCAAAAGAATGTTTAAACTTCGCTGCTGTTTAAACCACACGAGCAGAGCTTGTTCTACGTCTTCGTATTTCCCGCTTTTAATCTTCTTGCAGCTTGCCGAAGTATTCCCGGCAGAAGCCAAGATCCCTTCTTTCTTTGTTATGATGCCATTCAAAGTAGACGGCAGCATTCCGAACTCATTCGCAAGAGCAACACGTGAAAGAGTAAACGACCCTACTTTTCTTATAATGTCCACTTGATCTTTAACAGAAAGTGCCTTTCTTTTGATGCCTTTCATCTGAGATACACTCATTTTCACAATGATCTGAAAACTTTACTTCACTGACGATGCAATTTTCTTAATCTCAATAATGTTATACTACGTCTGACAATGCTTGGCTAACAAGTTAGATCACACAGAACAGCGATAAAAGACACGAATAAAGAATATAGGAGGCCACGAATGAAAGCATGATGCTGTATATTGTAGTCGGTCTTGAGCGGGTGTCGTCATAGCGTGACGTCATTTAGCCTTGAAATGCTCGCCCGGTCAGTGACCTGCGAACACTCGGAACGGCTGTATTCTTTCATTCGGAACACCGGGCCCGGTCAGAGACCCGCGAACACTTGGAACAACTGTATTCTTTCATTCCGAACACCGGATGTATCTTCCGCGGAGATTGGCGAGTTTTGATTCTAAGTCAGTTGTCTCATAGTGAACGTCTTATACTCGAAGGGAATACAAAATCTGAACTATTTAACCGGGAAAACCTCTTATGCATGAACACTTTATACGGGAAAAATATACATGTATTTTATGGGACGAATCACGGGACAGAATATCGGAAGTCTTAAGCAGAAAAATGTTTTATGCGGAAACTTATAACAGAGTTTTACTGTATTAAGCTTTGTAAGTGGAGAAGAATGTCAGTTGTAGTGGACACTGTAGAGGAGATGCAGGTAATGAAGATTGCTTAATGAAGATGTGGGCCGGGAAAATATCCAGTGGGAAGGTAAATATGAATTGGGTATTTACCCGGGTATATACTGTGCCTGTTTGGATCAGGATCCAAATGACCACATTTTGAAAAATACCGAAATCAGATAAGCACGAGAAAATCTATCTCAGGGTCTATCTAGGCAAATAATTAGGTCTATCTGGCATCCCTGATTTCGGTAATTCTCAAGTAGATAAAGAGTGAATTTTTTTTTGGAAACACACACTTTCTTAAAATATCTCAATTTATTGATAATTAAAATTGACTTTGACTGGCAAAAAAAAAAAAAAATTCACAACACAAACAAACAACACAATCATTTAAAAAAATCAACCTTCCTATCATTTACCACTTCGCAAAAATTGATAATCAGAAATCAAAGTCCATCATCATCATCATCATCATCTTGTACAGTTTCCAGCCCCAGGCTGAGTCTGTTTGGAACATAAGCCTCGCCACTTAGTTCTTTCTTCCCACCACCTCTCCGCTGTCACTCTGGTCCAGTCCTCGCCTCTCTTCTTGACACATTCCTCCACTCCTTTCAGCCATCTATCTCTTGGTCTTCCCCTTGGTCGTTTCTTCTGCATCTGCATCTGCATCTCATGTATCCACTTGGGAATCTTCTTCTCATCCATTCTCTTTAAGTGTCCATACCACCTCAGTCTTGATGTCTCCATCCTACCTTGCAAGGGCTCCTCTTTCACCATTTCCCTGACCTTTTCATTCCTCACCCTGTCTCTTCTTGTTACTCCGATCCTACTTCGCAGGAACTTCATTTCACCTGCCTGTATTCTGCTTATGTCTCTTTTCGTCATTGTCCACGTTTCTGAAGCATAGGTCAGTATCGGGATATAGTAGCTTCTGTATAACACTTCCTTGCTTTTTTGTGGGACATCTTTATTCCACACTAAGCTCCTAATGCTTCTCAGAAATGCTTCTGCCTGTCTGCCACGTTCCGTAATCTCTTTGTCATTTCTCCCATTTTCCTCCACTATACTTCCCAAGTACTTGAGACTTTCCACCTTCTTCAGCTGTCCACCTCCAAGTGTTATCCCACTCATTGGTCTGTCCTTTTTCCTGGCCGTTAACAGGATCTCACATTTACTGATGTTGAACTTCCATCTGTACTCTCCCACTGTTTCTTCCCAAGCCTTCAGTTGCTCCTGAATTTCCTCCTTGTTTCCCCAGACCATGAGATCATCTGCAAACACCATTGCTTTCATCTTATATTCTCCTATCTTTCCTGCTATCCGTGTCATTACCTCGTCCATAACCACAATAAAGAGAAGGGGTGACAGCGCACTACCCTGTTTCATGCCACTCATTTGTCTGAACCAGTCTGATCTTTCCCCTTCAACTTTCACACAACTCACACGCAAGGCATTATATGCAATTTAAATAAGTTGTTACGCAAAAAATACTGTATTAAGAGATCGAAGTGAAGAATTATAGCAGCTATATTTGTTTGATAACAAGCTGAGGAAAATGTTATACGGAATTAACCTGTGTTATTGAGAGAAGTTGTCGTTTAAGTATTCTGTGGATGTTTGTTCAGTATATCGGAGAAGGGAAGATCATTATACGCGTTGTAAGCGTTTATTTGGAAATTATAAGTAACTATATTACAGTAAAGAATTAAGAAAGACCTTTGTTGTCTATTATTATTGTGAAACGACTCTCAGTTGAATTGATTAGTTCTATTGGCTGAAAATATTTGGGAAACTGATTGAAAGTAACAATGTTGTTAATTATTATTAAAATATTATCAAGAATAAGACAGCAATTATATAAGCTTAACTTAATCGTTCGGCTATGTATGTATACCCAATTATGAAATGAAACCATAATATTATGATGATAACAATGTGATATGATTTTGTAATAGTGACACTTGATTTAAGAGCAAGGATTGTCAGGAGTTGACAAGAGAAGGAAGGTTGGATGATTGAGAATCATCACGAATGATGTAAATAATATAAGACTTTTTGCTAACAATATTTAAACATAATATCACTAATAGCTAGGAGAATTTAACGATATAATAAAATTATCTGAATAACTTTCTTGATAAACAGCTGATCCTAAAACAATAATAATACTATTTTTCATTTTCAAGTGAATTATTACAATGAATAATTATTTCTTAAACATCTAAATAATAATATTTTGGAAATATTAATAGCTTTTAATTAAACATTTAATAATAATTTATATTATTATTCATTAAATAATTTAGAGAATCTTATTTGACAATTTAACTTTTGTTTAATTTATTATACATCTTTTAAACGTTTAAACCATTAATAGGAGTGACGTTTAAAGAACGTGACGACGTTCTTTCACTACATTAAGGTTGTTTATTGTTGTACAAAAGTGATCTTATGGAAGATCAGCATAAAATAATTTTCATTATTTTTACCGATGGATGATTTTGTAACAGTAAGAAGTAGTGATGTGGGACGGGTAAATACCCAGTGGGAAGGTAAATATAAATTGGGTATTTACCCAGGTAATTACCCAGTGGTCTTTTCAATACCCAAAATTAGGGTATTTTCAGTTTTTGAGCTTTGTACAACACTTTTTGATGTGTTGATGAAGTGTTGAACACACAAGGACTGAAACACAGGTATTTGATGCCTTTAATTGAAATCAGGAACAATATTGATCCTAAATTAAAAAAATGGATGTCCAGGTAATTTTGGGTATTTATATGTTATGTTTTGACACTGTAACCATGTCTTTAATTAGTTTTGTTTTCCCTTAAACTAAAGTAAAATATTGAATAAAACCTGTTGGTTGTTTTGTGTTTTACATTTTTAATAAATACCAAGATATTGAGAAGGTCGAGTTTTATTACGATACTGGAAATGAGCAACAAAGATGCGGGAGGGAAACGCTACTTCTGTAGTAATAAGAGTAAGCTATTTGCATATTAATTGAAAGTGTATGCCAAAACTCAAAAGGTAATAAAATATATTCAATAGAAAGAAATTTTTGAAAAAAAAAAAAAAAAAAAAAAAAAGCTTAGTAAAAACTCTAAATAACACAAATACATGTCAGGAAGTTTTTTTAGTATAATGGGTGAAGATGTACTGTATGCCAGCAAGCATATGGGTTGGCAACACTGCTTAGCTCATCCTACCCAGAATTCAAACTGACACTGTACTTCCCTCTCATTTTCTATTCTTTGTTCGATTTTCTATTTACTTTTTACTAGCCTTTTTGGTTATTTGATTATCAGGGTGTCTACTGTAAGGATGAAGTAAAAATTAGTTACTTTTTAGGTACCTTTTAGTTACCTTTTAGTTAATTTTAGTTACCTTTGAATTCAAGATACGTCTGCGGTCTGCAAGCATAGGCGCTCATCACGCGGTGAAGAAAAAAACAATGAACTGTTTTTAAAGAGGTTTTTTATTTATCGTATGGCTTTTAGTGCTGGGAATGTCCGAGGACATGTTCAGCTCGCCTGAGTCTGTAGCTGCTTCCAGCGGTCACCCTTAGGGTGAGCTACAAGTTCCGTTCAATTTCAAGTTGCTACCAAATATCAATGATACCTAGTGGTGAACGTTGGAACTTTGATAGAGCGTTCCGACGAAATCTAACCTAACAATTTAGCTTCACACAAGTTTAGTCTGTGGAAGAATCATTTACATGCCATAAATCTTTGATCTGGGACCGCCGGCTTTACTTCCCCTCCGAAGGAAGGCATACTGAAGGATTTTAACGCTTTTAAAAAATCCAACGACTTCGGCCGGGTTTGAACCCGCTATCTTGGGCACAGCAGCTCAGCATACTACCAACTACGCCACCGAAGCCGCTTTAAATGAAATTCACATGATGTTATAAAAATTTTAAAAATAATAAATATATACTAGATATTTAATATACAATGAGTTGTTACAGCTAATATGTCGTCTTGTGCACAATATGTTGTTATAATTACGGTACCAAGAGGTTGCTCTGCTCTTGACCATTTGGCGAGATTTCCTTCATCCCCGCGGTAGGTCGCGAAGAAATGTAAGTTACCGGTATGCGATGTTACGCGATCGTCACCGAATTCTGTCTTCGCAGACAAATACGGAGAAATATCGAGATGTTACACGATCGGCGCTGGTCTCAGTTGTTTGATGAGCTTCCCGTAGTTTTCACGACAGAACACGGAGAAAAATCGCGATTTAGATAATCAATGTCACTTTTAGTCATTCGACGAGATTTCCATTGTCCTTGAGGTCGGGCACAAGAAAATATAGCATTATTACGCAATCGGCGCCACTTGCTGTCCGTTTGACAAGAATACAGTTGTCCTCGTCATTGAATGCGGAAAAATTTCGCTATGTATCGCAATCGCTACCGCTCTCGGCCGTTTTACGTTGTCCTCGAGATATTATGCAATCGTCGCCGCACCCGGCCGTTCAACGATTGTCTATCTGTCCTGACAGAATGGCGGAGGCATGGGCATGGTTAAAACTCACGAGTAGTTATGAACATGTTGTTCGGTTGGCGCCGTGATTCCCTTTGTCCCTATGCTGTGGTTGGGAGTTCATCAGTTCAGGGTGGATCACGAGGAGGATTTAGTATTTCGATGCTACGTAGGCTGTCATTTTTAAGTGGGTTGATGCACTTCTCGCTCCCCGCACGCTTTTAAGTATACGGTCATGGGAAAAATGGCAAGTAGGTTTCGTGACGGGTGCCCCGTGATGGGTGCCGAATCACCTTTGACAGGATTCTCTCAGTCCTCGGGGTCACAAGTTCACGATATGGGATGGGTTTTATGATATTACGCAACTGATGTCGATCTCGGTCCGTTTGACGAGACTCCCGCAGGCAAGTCGTGCGGTCAGCCGGCCGTCTTGTGGATGCGATTTTGGAGGATGAACGTTCGAAGTAGGTACGGTATCGAATATTACGATTTATTCCGAGAGTATTGCACGAATAATACGACAAGAGGGCAAGTTTTATTTCAACTGAGAACCACAAATTATCTACAAGTTATCGAAATAATCGGTTAGATTAAATATCAGATGGAACGAAAGTTCGAAGGAAAAATCGACTTATAACGGAATTTCGAATTAACCATACTGGATGTCGCAAATTTACTCGACATATTTTTTAAATAAGTTATATGTATTTCGAAGATTTTTCGCAATTTTTTTCGAAACGGTAACATTTCGCAAGATTGCGACATTAAATTGTTTCGCGTTATTTCTGGACTTCAATTTGACATTGTTTCCAAATAACAGAAATGAGATATTTCTTTTAGGTTCGGAAGTATTCGCGAATAAACGTCTCGCGAGAAGTCAGGTTTCCTAACAGTAACACAGAAAAATATTTCACACGAAACTTAAGTTTTCTTAATGCCGAAAATATACATTGAACCGATGTATAACACTCAAGGTAACCTCAGTATGTATTTCCTTGAGGTCGGGCACGGGGAAATGTAGCTTAGTACTATGCAATAGGCACGGCGCCGCTTGCGTGAAACTCGCAATCTCTGAGCCTAGTGGCGCGAGTTTGAACGATTCAACCCGCCTTCAGAAAATTTTCGTTACCCGTTTGTAAAATTCGTTACTTTTTCGTTACTTTCGTTACCCATTTGTAAAATTCGTTACTTTTTAGTTACTTTCGTTACCGGTAGACACCCTGATTATTTATTTTATATATGAACTAGCAACCCACCCCGGCTTCGCCCGGGAACAGTTATGAATGCAAGGTGATAGGCTACTTCTAACGGAGGTCTTATAAGATATCCTCGTATACGACATTAGTCGTTTTCCCTCCAGCAGTGAACACGAAAAGATTTCGGTTTGATGTAACAAGTGATAGAGCCACGTAAAGCTGTCCATGAGAAAAACATTCTCCATTAAGATCAACTCCAGTCAGGCTAAGTGTCTGATCCTGTGCTTTGTTTATAGTCATGCCAAAGCACTCTTACTGGAAATTGTACTCGTTTGAAACGATAAGGCAAATCTGAAGGAATCATAGGGATTCTGCGTACTAAGACCGTTTCTCCTGTACCACAGCTAGTTAAGATAGTTGATTCAATGAAACAGTTTTTCAAAGTTTTCTCTACCAATCGTGTCCCATTGCATGGTGGTTGTAAATTACGTAGCAATATAATAGGCACTCCCACTTTTAAAATAAGCTTGTGTGGTGGCAAGCCAGAAGGAAATAAAGAATTTAGGAATTCTGTAGGGTAATGAACAGCTTCTTCACTATCGACTACTGCGTCTAGCCTACTGAGTAATATAATAGAGCCTGGGCAGTGAATTTGAAGAACACCAAGTCATTAGTTTTCACAACTTGTTCGTTTGTCGGCGATAATATTGCTCTTTCTTTAAACCTTGAATGGGACTTGTTAGATAGGACATGGATTTGAGGATAAACGCTATCAATCAATTCTTGAATACTGCTTACTAAAGCACAGAAATCGTCACTGAGGGTAATTTTCCCGTCAATGACCGGTAGATCTCCATTTCCGACTCTAAGTAACAAATTAGCAAACAAACTATTATCTTCTGAAGATAAGAGTAGCCTACTCTCATGTTAGTTTTGAGTGCCAATTTGTTATACCTGGCCAGATGTAAAATATTTTTAATGAAGCGTTCACTTCGTCGGCTCTCGTACCTCTGGTAACAACTGCTAAGATTTGACGAAAATCTCCGGCGAACAAAACTGTGCAGCCACCCATAGGTGTGTTCCGATTCCTTAGATCACGCAAGGTCCTGTCTACAGCTTCAACGGAAGTTTTGTGCGACATTGTAGCCTCATCCCATACAACTAAAGAACAATTTTGGATTAAACTGGCAGTGTTACTTTGTTTTGAAATATTACATACATTTCCATCATAACTGCTGACTTTCAAAGGAAGTTTAAATGTTGCATGTGCTGTTCTTCCTCCTTCCAAAAGAGTGGCTGCAATTCCAGATGATGCGACGGCAAGAGCAATATTACCACCAGACCTCACCTCAAGAACGTTTTGCCTGTGCCTACAGGGGCATCGAGAAAAAACATCTTACCTTCCTTCTTAGTGTTATAAGCTTGTTTCTGAACATGGTTCAGACAGTGTTCTTCTTGAGCAACGGTTTGAAGGTGCCGAGAACGATGTTCTTCTTTCTCTTGTGGCAATCTAGAAATTATTTGTTGCTCTGTTTCATTGTTACGTGATAAGCACTTTTTTATTTTGCGATGTCAATGAACTATGACCTATATCCGTTTTACATCTCGGCATGATGGCTTAACATCACTGACTGGACTATTAATTATAACGAATTCTCATCAGACATAATTTAAGAACGGCGAGGTGCATGAAACACAAATCCCCCTTCCGTCCAATCTTAACTTGACTGTGTATTTTGCGGAACGGAAAGTTCACAGGCGAAATGAAGAAAAACCAAGTTGAACTTCCAGGGAAACTCCAAACACAACCAGCCTTCTCTGAAGTCTTAACTCAACACGACTCGACGGTTTGTTGCTGGCTGTATCTGGGGTAATAGGTTCGCCCGCTAGTTAGGCTGTAACAGGGGTGATAAGACTCACCCTTAGCTAGCTCGTAAACTGTCGCCTCAATATTATAATGGACATGGTTGGAAGAAATGAAAACGTAAAAATACTTATCGTGGGCGATATATTGAAGATAGAGATATGCTCTCCTGGATTTTATGTAGAACTTTTCATACTGAACAATTCTTACACTCATAGTATTTAGATATGTTTAACGGTTCACCCAAAATAAACTTAAAAAGCGATCGGACGCCAGGTTCTTTTGTTTATTTTTTCACTGAAATCGTTGCTGCTCTGCTTCCTGTGGTCATAAATAAATTATTTTCTACAGAAATCATCCTCGAGATATCCTTTACAGAATTGTGAAACCCGCATCAAAATATATCCAGAGGTTCTCGAGATTACCCGTGACATCCAAGAATCGGGGACTTTGTTTTATACTAAGTAGAGATGATTTTACAAACTGTTCTGAAAAACTGTACATTACACCTTTTGTAGAACTTGGACAATGCTCTGAATAAATTTCCCCCAACTTTTATCTCAATGTTTGCAAAAAAAAAAGCCTAGTTCAATACTAACCCTGAGTTTTTAAGGTTATAACTATTGAATTTTATCTCCTGATCTAATTCCCAATTCTAATTCTGTTTTTAAGTCCCAATTCTAACTAAATTTAATTTTATAAACTATCTAATGTTGTTACATTTCTAAAAAGTTAATGTAGAATAGTTTGCACAGTTTAAGGTTCAACTTACCACGACACAGGATTTTTAATGAAAAATATAAAATACCCGGGTATTTACCCAAATTGGGTATTTACCCCAGTTTATAAATACCTGGGTATTTTACATCACTAGTAAGAAGGAATGTCATTGGAAGATATTAGAGGTTTTAAAGTGGCAATGAAATGTAACGCTCGTTTAAATGTAACTCAACTGATTTATTTAACACAAAATACATGAACAGTTTAAATGCATTATGCCGTGAACAGATCGTAAAACGAACTGTTTAAAAGTTAGTTGAGGACGCTAGTTGCGCCTATCGATCAGGATGGAGATCGATACCGGCAGGTGCCGATCTCACCAACACTTCCCCTCGACCAACAGCCGGAGTTATCCTGGTGCATGTGGTCTCAAGCCAAGGCTTTGATCACATTTCTCGTGCTTGGGCCTTGACAAACCTATTGTCAGTATGTCGGCAGGCATCTCATCCGTTGGAGTATACTCCACCGAAACCACCTTTTTGGCCACGGCACCTCAGACGAAATGGTGCCTGATGTCGATGTGCTTCGTCCGTGAATGAAACATAGGATTCGACGTCAGCTTCTGCGCACCTACATTGTCGTTCTTCACTGGGACAACATCTATCGAAGTCTTACAGGAGTTTCCTCATGTGTAGAGCTTCCTTGGTTGCTTCTGTCAAGGCCATGTATTCGGCCTCCGTCGACGACAGGGCCACAGTAGGCTGCTTCCTGGACTCCCAACTCACTGCAGCGCCGCCTAGTGTGAACGCGTATCCGGTGTACGATTTTCGATCAACCAGGCAGCTTCCCCAGTCAGCGTCCACGTACATCACCGCTGGACCGCTGGATTTGGAGTACATGAGGCCGAGATCACGTGTGTTAGCGAGGTATCGCAAGACACGTTTTGCAGCCTTCCAGTGCTGCTGTCCATGACAGTCGTTGAACTGAGAGAGAGAACTGACTGCATGGGATATGTCCGGCCTCGTTCGCACTGACAGGTACATTAGAGCTCCTATCAACTGCCGGTAGGGGACGCTCTCCGCTTGTTCGCCAGGGTTCACGTCTTCCTTCTGCAGCTTCGTACCTGGATCAATGGGAGTGCTAACAGGCCTGCACTCTGCCATTCCGAATCTCTCCAGGACCTCGTCTAAGTATCCCTTCTGGCTGAGTTTCATCTGGTTGGCGCTCCTCTCGAACTCTAGCCCCAGACAATACCGCACGTCCCCCAAGTCCTTGATCTCGAACTTGGTATTCAGAAAGTCTCTCACCACGTCAATCTTCTTGTCGTCTCGAGCCATGATCATCATGTCGTCGACATAGATGATTATATAAATCCTATCTTCGACCGGTCCGATGTGGTACATGCATGGATCTGCATCCGAGCGAGTCGCCTTGAGATTTTTCATCTCTTCCTTGAGACGGTGATACCAAGCGCGTCCTGCCTGTCGCAGTCCGTTCAACGCTTTGTTTAGTGAGCACACCATGTCACGATTGGTCAACTTCTCCAGCATCTCATCTGTGGTCTTTCGCACAGTCTCATCAACCGACTCGTCTTGAACGGTATGGGCAAGAACGTCCTCGAAGTGGTCCGGGGCCTCCATGAAGATTTGCTCCTTGACTTCTCCGTTCAAGTACGCCGTCTTGACGTCTAGCTGTCGGATCTTTAGATTATCTTGTACAGCTAACGCCACCGCAGTCCTTATTGTGCTCAGCCTTGCAACTGGAGCAAACGTGTCGTGAAACTCTATTCCTGGTCTCTGCGTGAAACCCCTCGCTACTACACGCGCCTTCTGCTTGCTGAATACCGTCAGGGTTAAACTTATTCCGGAGAACGAATCTGCTTCCTATCACACGTTGCCCCTTGGGACGGTCGACCAGCTTCCACGTATTGTTCCGAATCAGTGAAACTGCTTCTTCTGACATTGCTTCGATCCACGCAGGTGAGTCATCTCCGGAGATAGCCTGGGTCACAGGGATTTCAGCGACGTTAGCCGCTTCCCCTGGTCGATCACCGTAGTCCTTGCGGGGTCGCCCAGATTTTCCAGTTCTAATCAAACGAGGCCGTCCGCCTCTTCTCCTAGATGATGCCGCTTGTTGCTCATCGGATTGGATCTCCGGTTCAACAAAGTAATCGTCGGCAGGAAAGCCTATGAAGCCATCGGGGAATTCCCATTCAGCAACATCAGGTTGGTTTTCTGCCAGAACTTCGTCTCTCGACACCAGCTCGAACTCCAGTTCATGGATCGGATCCTCTGGTTCAATGCGTACTTTGTCCGGAGAGTCACGCGGGAACAGATCATCGACCGATTTCTTAGGCGCGGTCATCTCCTCACGAAAAACAACGTCTCTCATGATCTTGATCTTCTTCGATCTGCTCCGAATATCCAACAAAAATTCCCTCTTTTGAGCGAGGGCTAAACTTCCCCTTGTTTGGGGTCTTGTCAAGGCAGAACACCTTGCTCTCAGAGTCCTTGAAATAGTGTGCAGTCGGAGTTCTGTCGAACCAGCGCTCAAATGGAGTCTTCCCGTTTAGCTTTTTGGTTGGACATCGGTTCCTCATATAATTTGCGGTGTTGATCGCCTCCGCCCAGAATGTCATCGGTAGGCCAGATTGCAGGAGTAAACATCGTGCTGCCTCTTCAAGGGTCCGATTTTTCCTCTCGGCCACACCATTTTGTTCAGGCGTATATGGTGTTGTGAGACAGCGCTCGATCCCCTCAGACTTCAAAAACTCGTCAAATTTCCTGTTGACATATTCACGTCCATTGTCGGACTGTACGCACTTTATTTTCAGACCGTGCTGCTTCTCGACGAAAGCCTTGTACTCTCGGAACATTTGCAACGCCTTGCATTCCGTCTTCATAAACCGTACCTCTGTCCATCTCGAGTAGTCGTCCGTAAATTTGATCATGTAATTGGATCCACCGTTCGACACAACACCCATAGGGCCACAAACGTCTGTTTTAATATTTGTGATTTATTAACTCAAACAATAAATTATAGAACTTACCATAATTTGCTACCGAGACGAAAGATGCAGTTGGGCAAATTTTACTTTCTCCCTCAAAATCATTACGTCCAAGCTTGAAAGCAGGATATTTGGTTTTCAAAGCATCTGTAAACTTGCACTTTCTTTTGGGCATCTTGAATGCACACAAATTTTAAACTGTCAAACACACAACTACGCTGCAAGACTGCCATTCAACAGAGCACAAACACAGAAACACATTCCCAAACCCAGCGTAGACCGGAAACAAAAATAGTAGCGCTGCACATCGGTAAAAAATTAAACAATTGCCATGGCACCGATATAACTAAACTAAAACATACATACATTCATACGATAATATAGTAAATTAATAAAAAGGAGGACATTTAGACAATTTTAAAAATTGTTCGCGGACAGAGAACAGAGACTTGAATTGGATGACAATGTTCACAATAACGGGACGTCTGGTCACCCTAATTTTGTGACCTAGCGGGAAGAAGATATGCAGTCTGTGAAAGCAAGTGCCTCAGCCAGCTGCTAAGTAGATTCCCTACAATGCGCAGATTTCACGGCCACTGCAAATAGGAACGTCTAAACTGTAGTTTTCACAATGCAGAAATTAATTAGGAATGGAACAATTAACATACGCTGAGTATAATGGAGTTTATACACGACTATACCTGGAGAATTGCCTCCACAATGGTGACAGACTTTCCTGTTCCAGGAGGTCCAAATATGATGTAAGGGGAAGGTCGACACTTTCCCAGCAGTATGTTCCTCACTGCCTGATTCTGTTGCTCGTTAGACTCTATATCAGGATTGAAGAACCTAATATAACAAAAACAAAATTCAAACAGCAGCATAAGCAGGTGAAATGGAGAGAATTTGCAAAGCACAAAATCTAAAAAATCTAAATTAAAAGCTCCAAAGATGTATTATTAAGAATACAGTATTTTTTCTTGAAATTTCAAGAAATAAACCTTTGCACTATTTCAACACTTAAGGAGTACATAACACATTTAATAGTCATCATATCCTTCATCATTCATGTTACAGTATTACTACATCAAAAATTAAAAAGATACACAACTGTCATCATCATCATCATCTTCACCATCAATAATTCCCCTTGTTCAGCTCCTGCCAGGTCGGGGTGTTAATGGTACTTCACCACCGTTGCCTCTCCTTCCATCACTCCTTTTAAGTAATTGAATTCCAGTCCAAGCCTCCGTGGCTTAGGCGGCAGCACGCCGGCCTCTCACCGCTGGGTCCATGGTTCAAATCCCGGTCACTCCATGTGAGATCTGTGCTGGACAAAACGGAGGCAGACAGGTTTTTCTCCGGGTACTCCGGTTTTCCCTGTCATCATTTCATTCCAGCAACACTCTCCACTATCATTTCATTTCATCTGTCATTCATTTAATCATTGCCCCAGAGGAGTGCGTCAGGCCTCGGCAGCCGGCACAGTCCATATCCTCGCCGCTAGATGGGGGGCTTCATTCATTCCATTCCTGACCCGGTCGGAGACTGGAAGCAGGCTGTGGATTTTCATTTCAATTCCAGTCCAGTCTCACCACTCATGTACATTCTAAGAAATGCTTAAGTTTCATAGCCTCAGCACCTTACAACACATTAACCCCTCATGCCGGCTATTTAATCCAGAGCCTCTCATTTATCGAGCGGTACTTAAATTGAAGCTCAGCAGAGGTTTAGACACCAACAACTTAAAAAATGAATAACGTTAAATCTACGAAAAATAACGTAATGAAAATTTTCGGACTACTTACCGAGATAATGTCCAATGATTTACAGCAATATATGTGACAACTGCTGTTCAGGGTTGTCCATGAACACACACAATATTTACAAAAATATATAATTTGATAAGTTCCACTTTAGGTATTTGTTTCAGGTATATTAACAACGAAAGCAAGGTATTTACATGATAATATATACTGTACATAATTTTCAGTTATAATTTCAGGAAAATCTGAATTTTGAATAGCTTTTCAGGCCCGGTATATGTATCCCATGTAGAATTGTCAATAAAATGTAAATATTGCAATATTAGTTCAAACCTGTCCCTTACCATTGTTTGAGGGAATATAGGGGTTTCTAAACCCCCCCCCCCCCCCCAGCCCTGGTGAAATACCTCTTTAGGGTTGGTTTCTGCATTATTCCAGTCAAGATTACAAGCCCCAAGAACACATCAATTTCCACCCCTTTAACTGGCTCTGACTTCCTGGCGCGCGACCTTGGTTTCATGGGCAAGCCATGTGTACTTTCTGCCGCATACATATTTGCTTATCAAACAATTAGTTTAATCACATTGTCATAAAAAAAACAGCAAAAAAGCATCTAAAACAAATGTGGAATGCTTTCTTGTACCCGGCATACCTGTGAAAGTGATATTTTGCGTGCTCGTGACGAAATCTACCTCTCGCCGCAAACACTGAACAGCGGTCGATATTATTACAGCTGAAGCTATTTCTTCTTCATCTGTGCTGTCTGCCACTTCTCCAATAACCTCACGCTGTGCATAGTCACTGTCCATATCACTACCGAAAATATGGCATCCCGATACATCACTTCCACTACTGTCATTTATAAAACCAATAATCCCTGCGCCTTTAAGAGAATGAGACGGTCCGGCCATTCCTCTGCGACTGAGTAGCCTCTAGCCCTAGCCTGTGAAGTATTTGCTTTCGGTGCTTCCCCTTCATGAGTGGCAAGAAATTTCAAGTTAGACATAGTTCACAAACATTCTCGAGATGGCAGGAAAGGATGTGGTACCTTCTAAAGCAACTAACTTGAAACTCAACAGAGCGCATTTCATGTTCTTTCCCTCATCAATAGGAGTCAAAAGCAACGGATATCGATCAATTTCGTATTAGTTCTAATTATGAAACAGAGATGGCATGAAAGTACACAACTTCTAAGTTCATAAGGTGAAAAATGATCTTGCGAAGCAGGAGGGTTTCATGTGTAATAGGCATTCTAACTTCTGCCTGCACCAGCCGTTTGTGGTACGTCAAACCGGCTGAACGAGTCGAGAGCAGCGGACGTACAGTGTAAGGCAAACCGGCTTGAGGGGTTAACACACGGCAGTGATCCACATCCGGTTTTGTCGTTGATTAACTACAACAAGAGTATTAATCTTCCCATTCTAATGTGGATAAGGTTGTGCATTCTTAACCCAGTCATGAGCCACACTGCCAGCTTCTGCGCTGTCGATTCCTTATTAGACAAACCATCTATGCTGTAGATTCCACATTGGACAAACCATCTGTGCTGTAGATTCCACATTAGACGAACCATCTGCACTGTAGATTCCACATTAGACGAACCAGCTGCGCTGTAGATCCCACATTAGACAAACCATCTGTGCTGTAGATTCCACAATAGACAAACCATCTGTGCTGTAGGTTCCACAATAGACAAACCATCTGTGCTGTAGGTTCTACAATAGACAAACCATCTGTGCTGTAGGTTCCACAATAGACAAACCATCTGTGCTGTAGGTTCCACAATAGACAAACCGTAGATTCCACATTCGACGAACCATGATGTGCAAGCAAATTGCTGGAGAAGCATAACACAACCTGAAGATAGATACACCCACATATTTGGATGTTTCATGAAGTCAGCTTAGTTGTAATCAGATGGATGTTACGCTCACAGTATTTGTGATGAAGCATCAGTCATCCACTGCGCTGAAAAGGTTAATTTAGCTATCTGCAACTAGGGTTTAATGCCCAGTTGGAAGGAACTAATTTTAAATTGTTATTATCCATAATGGTCCGTATTGAATTGAATCCACTTAATAATTTTCAAACTGTTCCGTCTTTTCAATACTAGTTGTATTCAGGAATTAACAACGGTACATGACAAGTGTTTTAATATGTATCTATGGCTGAAGAAGGACACATAAGTGTCCGAAACATGTACCGTTGTTAATTCCTGAATACAACTAGTATTGAAAACACGGAACAGTTTGAAAATTATTAAGTGAACTAATTTTATGCATACATTATTACACAAATTTTAAAGAATAAATAAATCGAACAAATACACTCACTTACAATTGGTTGCAGCCTTCTAGGACCTAGGACAGCTTTATATCCACTGAATGATCCCTCAATAACAGAAAGTACTATTAGGAAGATAAATTTCATAACATGCCTTCAACAAATGCATCATGATGTCATGATGCCACCCAGTACTGGAAGAAGCACAGGTTGTGATAAATGGAACGATTACAAGAAAGTAATGATTATTCTAAAATTACTGCAGACCATTGGGTGACTCATAGTCAGTGGGATATGTCCCTTGGTTGTTCAGCTAGACTTTCTTGACCAGGAATCTAATACAAAATATAATTGTAATATTATGCCCCTGGCATATAACTATATGGGAGGCCATAATGCAGAGATCTAAAAGACCAGAAAGTCCAAATAGGAACTGCGCGCGCATAAGGCAACAGGCGTATAAGCATACCTTCACGTGCAATCTACACAATCTTAAACACAAGATGAAACACAAGCTATCACAGAGATGTGCCTCGAGCTACAACAAACAAGAAATCTGAACTTTCATAAGTTATTTAATTTTATTCCATGAGTTTTTGTGAGAGTGTAGTAGTGGTAATCTTCACCCATGACTTGACTGCATGGAGAGCATCCAACAAACACGGAAAGATCGGAAACCTAACGATCGATAGCACACCTCGCTTTCTGCATACAGCCATCTATATCAATCTGGGTGGTCATCCCAGTAAGTTACTTAGTTATTGAGGTTTTAAGGGCTGGAACAGAGAGGTCATCTGCCCCTTTACCTAATAACTACTCGACGCGTGGCGTCATATAGTGCGCCTTTCACACATGAATATCTAGATAGCAAGTATCCATATCAAAATGTGCCACTGTTTCCTCAATCAGTCTTAACCAGGTAGTTTTCTTCGTTTTATTCTGTAGTGTACCTGTCAGAGTACTTCAAAGATATTGTGCAATGAATGAATGAATGAAGTAGTAGGGACTGATAACTCTGGTGTTGATTTTCTCAACAATGTTCCACATGACAAAATACTTGAGATTCAAAGAATTTGGCAGAGACATCACTTAACTCATCCCTTTATTAGAAGGGCAGTCTTATCCAACTGTTCACCTTCTAGATCGGGCCTGTCCAGTCATGCCACTAGTGACAGTGCCGTAAGACTTGCTCCGTGGCAGACTAAGCTCTGCTCTTACCCGCTCCACCGCCACTCCCGCCAGTTTCTCCTCCTCTCACTACCTTCTCTTGCTAGAGAGGAGAAAACGGACTTGCCCTCCCCCATTCCCCCACCCTAGCCAACCACACTCCTGTCAAACACGCTGTGCTGTACTGGAATGGGTCATAAGCCAAGTGTCAAGCAAGGAAACAAGGAGATTCTGATTTTCTCTTCTTTAATGGAACAGTACATCAGTTGTAGAAAAGTTGCGAATGGCAAGAAGGCGTTCAACATTAGCGGTGGGTGGGAGAAGCAACCCTTCTTGGGAATTTAATTATTTAGTAGTACCCGCCCCAGTGCCAGCCGACGGCAAGTGGATGTGTTTGATATGTAACACTTTCTAAAGAATAAAAAGTAGGCAGTATGGTTCAAAGGATTTGTTATAGCTACTGATAATTGGTTACTAATGTCCCATTCAACGCCACGCACAACGTTGCCCGTACTTCCACGGGCTCGCTTCCTCTGCTACCACATCTTCCTCGCTTGCAGTCATGCCTCGACCCCCACCTTCCTCACACAGCTCCCGATTCACTAAGGAAAGGCCGTGGCACTAGCGTGGCAGACCACTGCCACCATGGCATTTTCCCTGGACAGGCCTGTTCTAGTTGGACATCTACGGAGGATTCAGCAAGCCCATAAACTTTCTGTTTCTGAAAGTTACGGTACCAACATTAAGGAACTGTTGAAGGGTTGTCGAAATGTGTCATAGAGGGGAAATACATTCAGTTTTAGTAAATGCTGAGTCCCATGCTCTTACAAAATTAATCAGCTGGAGATCTGTACACCCTGGGTACAAGATTTACAAATGTGTGTGTGTTTATCCAGGAGAAATAGTGCCAATAAACATCAATGAAGACCTTGCAAAGAAAATTAACCCTTAAGAGTGACAGACAACGATATATCGTTGTTCCGTATTTACGCCTAAAGTGCCAACAACGATATATCGTCGTTTGAACAGACCACTCTTTTATATGTATTTAGTACTGTTGGATTTGCCAGGAGGCGGCACCATACGCGTTGATTCCACAGAGAAAGGATAGTAGTTTTTAACTACGTCGCTGGATGACGCGTACGTTTCCTATTTCCAGTTCAGTGAATTTTAGAAATCTGTGTTCATCCGCGCCGTGTAACATCTATGACACATTGAGTAAAATGGCTTCAAGCGGGAGAAATAAGTTAGTTTGTTGACGGCGATGATCTGGCTATGTACGTAAATAATTTGAGTGAAGAGAAGGATGATGATTACTCGGATGAGGAATTTAATCCTTCAATAGATGAGAAAGTGGAAAGTAATAGCGGCGGGATTGATGTAAACATCCGACCGCGTAATTTTAGGCCTAAGGTAAACAGCGATAGTTACCTTCAGAATGACAGTAGTAGCGATGATGACAACAACAATATCCAGCAGTTTCATGATTTCCGTGAAGTTCAGGTAGGACAAGATGCAAAATACCAACCCTCACCTGGGAGGTTAGGGGTAAATCCTGAAGCCTATATTTTTGTCAACATGTTTTCTGTGTGTTGTGTTTACCTTTAGTGAAGATAACTCCCAAACTATTGTACATAATAAAGTGATATTTTACGTGTTTATTCATCGAGAATGGGAGATTATAGAGAAGTAAACATTACTTATCTGCGAGTTGAATTTCTAATTATATTTTGTTTTATTTCGTTTTTTTATATTTTTCGTGTTTTGAAAATGTTCCAAATATATTTTTATTTTGAACAAACATGAGCATGATAATGTTAAAGTGTAGTTCAGAAGTAAGTGAGTTCTCTAGTTAGCATGTAGGGAAAATTTCAAGCCATTGTGTTGGTTATTGTGAATTATATAGCCCTGAGAGTGTGAACCTGCAAAATCCTCTAAATCAGTCTGGCACTCTTGGCATACTGTAAGCACTCAGGCCTGGCACTAAGAGGGTTAAGAAGTTGCCATTCTGAGGAACACTGGAAGAAAGTGAAGTGATAAGAGGATACAACGAACTGCAAACTTTAATCAAGAAGCAGATGCATGACAGGACCAAGACAGACAATGTTCGAGTTTTGCAAGGAATGACATTTGTATTTCTAAAGTTCTCAGAATCTGCGTTGAAAACCATTTGGATACCCTGTTCCAATGCTGATGTTTTTTTTTTTTTTTTTTTTTTTTTTTTTTTTCCAGCTTACCCTAGCACGTTAAGTGATATGAGTCACCGCTTGTCACAAGAGAATTTGGATCTTTTCACTGAAGTATACTTAGAAGGATGACTGTAATGTGTCGTTAATGTACAGTATTTTAATATATACAGTGGTCTGCCATATTATTATACTCAGAAAGAAAATAAAGTATTTGGTAAATTTTTGGCCAGAAAAATATATTTCCGGTAAGTGTTGTGCATCTTCTTAGCACGGTATATCTTCATAAAAGCTTTAATATACCATAATTCAATGGAAATTTATAAGAACTTAAAATGGCGGCTGTGCAAAATTTGTTATTTATTTCTACCAACTTGATTAGGACACGAGAAATAAAAACAAGTTTTTAAAAATTTTGCACAGCCGCCATTTTAAGATCCCATATAATTTCATATTTCTACCAAACTACCTTGATTAGGACATGAGAAATAAAGAATTATTTTACAGCATTGTAGTTAATCTTGCAGTATTTTCATTTTCGAAAATGAAGTCGAAGTCTTACAGCTTCCTGAGCTGGATTATCGAGACTGCTGTCTGAGAAAACATAAGTCAGAACACTAGCGACGAAAACTGTCGCTAGAGAGGCGACATGCCTTGACGAAGTGACTGGTTGTCGATAGACGTAGTATTCGTACGATGAGATGTGTCGCTGTTGCGGCGATGTGCCATAGAGGAAGAGACTAATTAATTGTCTAAATCCGAGCGACGAAATGTGTCGCTGTTGTGGCAATGTGCCATTGACGAAATCCGTAGTTCGAAGTATTCGTAGAGAGGACGGAGATCCCAGCTGTTATATACTGTAGTGGCAGGAAGAGATTCCAGATTTTTCGATGAGAAAATGTACTGTGATTGGCCAGCGAGGCGGTCGACCAATGAGAGCGAGGAAAAGAAAATAATGGCTGCCATTCTGATCAGTGAATGGAATGTGAAATGTCACTGCAAGAACACTAAAGGAAACCGTGTGTATTTAAATACATGACAAGTATGTAATAATATAAAAAGTAGTTTACGAAAAAAGCATATATAAATTAAGACAAGATTACGTAAACACGTGGAACACATGTCAAATTTTTAGGTTATGAAAGAACAAAATGACGTCTCAAATTCTTGCTTTTTCTCTCGAAATATACGAGAAAAAAAAATTAAGGGCTTCGTAGCCTTTGCAAATGCGAACACCATGTAAGATCACGAGTCATTTTTTATGTAAGTCAATACCGTGTATCGTAAACTGGCATTGTCATAACTACTCAGAGAACAGGGCCGTATCCATAAATTATTATCTAGACAAAGTGAAACATTTCTACATATAAAAGGCAAATATTACGACCTCATTGACGTATTTTGGTAACATTTTTCAGGGAGGTTGCTTTAAGTTTATAGGCAAGGGTTCAACGAAATTCAGTTTCTAACTTGAGAAAAATAGGGGTTGCAAAGAAACTCATCCTAAACCTCTTGAGTTTCAAATCTGAAACTTGGCATTCTTGCTCTTCGATAAATTTCAAGGGATACGTGTCCCAGAAATTTAGTGATAAATCTCAAACTCAGGAGAAATACTCTTCTAATATTCACGTCTGCAGCTCCCTTGCATTCTCTGTAGACACGAGTTGCACGCTATCCTTTGGTGATTGTGTGAATCAGCTGTAGCTCAATCTTCCACCAATCATAAGCCGGCATTTTAGTACCTAAGCTATATGTGAGAATTAATGTTATATGCGAAGACATGCGGAGAAAATCATCATAGGCTTCGAGGATATAATAGAATGCATCTTAACCCGTTAAGTGGGGAGCGAATTCCTTCACGTAACCACTATGGTGGGGAGATATTTTCATATGTTTTTAAATGTTTAAATAATTGGATTTACACAGCTCGAAATGTATCTGTATAGTATTGCATGTATATTGTGACAATAAGACACATTAATTTCAATACAGCAACGAATATTTACGAAATAGAATGATTTTTATGGGAAACATATTCTAGTACAACAAACGCATAAGTCTCATATTTCTATTTTTTTCTCTGATGAGTATTGTAATCATTACTTTCCGAAACTTGTACGTTAGCAATAAGTATTTACGTATCAAATAAGATAGTATTTTTGAGTGACCTCCTAAGAGGCCTGGTGCAGGTCTTTCTAGTCGACGCCCGTGGGCGACCTACGTGTCGGTATGGGCAAGGATGTGGTAGGAAGAGGCTGTGACCTGTCAGTAGGAACTGTCCCAGCATTTGCCTGGTGTTGAAAATGGGGAAACCACGGAAAAGAATTTCAAGGACGGCCGACGGAGGGGCTCGAACCCACGCGTCTATCGAGTCAGCAGAGAGCTGGGCCCCATGACATAACGCTACACTTAAGCGAGCGCAGACACTGCTGTCGATAAAAAAGATAGTAGTAGTCCCACAAGTGCTATAAATATATTTTACACTATAATACACTATAGTTACACTCTTGAAGAATACGATAATGACCAGATAACAATGTACTCACCTAATATGTACTTTCTTCTCTTGTTGTGGATATGCAACTACCGAGCCACTAATTATTCCATTCTGAGGTTTTCTCTATGTATTATTTACAAACACACACGAATTTGCACAACAATGAGGTTCACTTTTTACAACACACGAGGAATGGACGCCTCTCAGTTCAATTTTTTGCGGTGTGATATATTCCAAAGCAAGGAGCTGGACACAGTGCTACATCGCACATTTTGCAAGAGTGCTGTGTCTCCTTTCTTTTATTGTTTGCTGAAAATCTTTTGGTAAAACTTCTTTATTTGCTTTCTGGCTGTACTGTACGGAACAAGGCACTGATCAGATAAGTCGACCCCACCCATTGAATCATTGTAATCTATACACATGACAGGCTTTACTATTGTGTCCCCTTTTCTGTTTTTCACAGTGCGCATTTCGGCATCGTGTATGCTACTTAGCATACACACATCCCTCTTGTCTCTCCACTCGAGGGCAATGAGTTTGTTACGATAAGCAAATACAATTTCACCCTTTTTTTAGTTATTTTTGCCATAACATCTTTTGGGAGATTCTTTCTGTTGGATCTTACGGTGCCCACAGCATCTGTTTGTAGGTCATTGAGCAGGTCAAACAGCTCCGGACAACTGTAGTAATTATCCACAGCTATTAGGTAACCCTTATTCAGGAGATCTTCGGCCAGTGTAAAAACAACTTAGGAAGGCTTAGTGTACTTAGAAATATCAATTCCACAAACTTCGTCTACGAGATTAGTTTCCTTCCCCGTATACCATAAGATGTTCCACACATACCCAGTCTTAGCTTCACATAACTTATATGACTCCATACCAAAGTGCAACATTTTCTTTGGTATGTATACTTTCCATCCCAGTCTACCTTTCCACAATAAGAGGCTCTCATCAATAGATAAGCTATCGTCTGGAATATATGCAGTTCTGAATTTTGATACAAGGATGTCTAGAACTGGCTTCACTTTATACAATTTTGGGTGGACCTGCCTGTTATAAGCTTCATTGTCTGCAAAATGTAAAAATTTGAGCAAAAGGAAAAATCGTTTCTCAGACATATCATAAAATACTGGAATAGCTAGCAGTTTATTTCGAGAAAGGTTAGCTAGCAGTTTATTTCGAGAAAGGTAATGGGCTGGTTTCGGCTTCTGAACAATAACTTTGAAAGAATAATGGATTTTCCGCCTTCAATACTGTTTAATGCTATTACTTACAGGGACTAGTTTCGGGGGTAAATACTCCCCCTTCCTCAGCCTGTCCAACAAAAACTACACAATGGAAAAACTTTCCATGTACAAGTTCATACAAAATATATGAAGAACAAAGAATAAAGAAATATTATTTACAGTCCCACTCGACGCTCCAAAGAAGATACTTTTATTGCATCACTGAGGTCTAGGCGCATCAGAACTCCTGAATTGGGCCGGTGCTGCGGTCCGCTGTCCCCATTGCGTCATCGTGGGACCACTCTAGTCTCCTTGTTGTTCTTGGCAAACGTCAAGGCGAGAAAATTTGTGGCCGCGTCACGCGCCGTCAGGAACTGCAGTGCGCAGGGCGTGAACAGAAACAAACCGGAATTCACCTTGCGAAGTTTTTTACAGCTGAATGTTAGTGACGTGCTTGGGAAAAGGTGGCGCTTGGGTTGCGGGAGATGGGAAGCCAAGGAAATGAGAACGAGTGAGGCCCGTTGAGATGGAGATTGATCAATGCGCAGAATGAGTGTGTCAATCTTTAGTATGTTATGAAAAATGATGGGTGTGAATAGTGGAATATAGCGGGAATTTTATCTATTACAATATAATTCGTCTATTAATGTTCTGTATAAAATGCTAGTTTCAAATATTATTTCATTAAGATTGTGTGAAGGGTTGAATCTCTGTGCTTTATCAATTTCTATTTGTTCCAAAATATTCATGAGCGTGCCTTTATTTTCTTGATGTAAAATTTCTAAGTCATTGTCTATGGTTGTGAATTTATGCCCAGTTTCTGCCATGTGGTTACCCATCGCTGAAAATTTATTATGTTTGATGGCATTGACATGTTCCAAAAATCTGGTGTTGAACCCTCTCCCCGTTTGTCCCACGTAATCGGCATTACATTCGTTACATTTAATCTTGTAGAAACCTGAATTGCTGTATTTGTTGGTTTTGTTGAGAATATGTGAGTTGAAAAATTTATTATGATTAGTGTTGTTGGTTCTGAACGCTGTTTTTATTTTATATTTTTTTAGTACACTAGTAACATTGTATGTGGATTGGTTCACAAAAGTGAACGTTGCATATGTGGAAGGTTCTTTGTCTTCTTTTGCTAATCTGGAAACGGGTTTGTTCTTAATTTTGTTAATTATATTGTTAACATATTTACTATTGAATCCATTAGCTTCGGCAATTTGGTGAATTATTGAAACTTCTTTACGATAATCTACGTCAGATAGTGGGACGTTCAACGCTCTATTGACGAAACATGCGAGTGCTGCTCTTTTATGGGAAGCTGGATGATTAGAATCTTGTCTAATTACAGTACTGGTTTGAGTTGGTTTCCTGAATATTTGATAGCTCAGGTGATCTTTATCATGCATGACTAGTAGATCAAGGTAATTTATGGAACTGTTTACTTCATTTTCTGACGTGAATTTAATGTTGCTGTTTATTTGGTTCAAATATTGCAAAAGTTGTTCTATTTTCGTTTTAGAGTTGTCAAGGATTACGAAAACGTCATCAACATATCGTCCCCAAAAGACCAAACCATCCTTTTTGTTGATGATTGATTCGTATTCCAGATTATCTAAGAATATGTTAGCTACTATTCCTGATAAAGGAGAACCCATGGGGAGGCCTTCTTTTTGTTTATAGATTTTCTCATTAAAACTAAATTGGTTGTTATTTAGGATGAATGTTATGATGTTCAAAAATTCAGAGATCTCAACTTGTGTTAAATCACTATTATTCTTTAAGTTGTTCTTTATAATATCAATGGAGGCGGCAATCGGTATGCTTGTATACATGTCTTTTATGTCTATAGTGTGTATAGAATGCGTTCTGGTAAGTTTTAGTTTACTAGTTAATTCACAGAAATGTATCGAATTTTTAAAGGATGCATTAGCCTTGAGTTTGTAATGTGATTTAAGAAATGAATGAGCAAATTGAGCGAGTTTATACGTCGGACTATTTCTGAAATTGACTATTGGTCTGATAGGAATGTTATCTTTATGTATTTTAGGTAGTGCTCTTAATGTTGGTAATTTAGGGTTCATATTGACCATTTTGTTTTTTTGTTTTTCATCAAGGATGAATAAGGTGTTTTTCAGGAGCTGTTTAAGTTTCCTTTGTAAACATTGGGTGAGGTCTTTTTGATTTATCTCAAAGTTGGGATTGGTGAGGAAATCTTCTGTTTTATTAATATAATCATTCTTCTTAATAATGACTGTGGTGTTGCCTTTGTCTGCTTTAGTTAGGATTAACTGGTTCTGTTCTATTTTGGTTGATAGACTTTTGCAATCTCTTTGAAGTTGTAAATCCATTCTATGTTCCTTCTTATGTTGAATAATTTTCTTGATTTTCTTGTTAACTTCATGCCGTGCTCCATTTTGTTCATCCTGAGGCAGTCGTTTGATAGCTGCCTCCGATTCAGCTGTCAGTTTGGTTAGGTTGTGTGCATTATCGTTAGATATCCAATTATGCTTCATGCCTTTTTCTAAACAATTCTGAACAATACCCTGCAGTAATAAAATTCCTAAAAATAGTTTGATTTCATTTTTGTTAGTGGGTACCCAGTCTCTCTCACGACTCCTTTTCACTTTCGCCATCAACGAATTCGAAGTAATTGTTTGCTGAGCATATAGATTTGTTTGCTGTGCAATAAGCTCACAAAATCCGTAGTCTATAAAAAAATCAAAAATTTCTTCCGGGTCCTTATCTAAAAGTTCACCCTGTATTCCAGCGTTGTAATTAGCTGGAAATCTTCCTCGCCTACAACCCCGCACGTCCCATTCGCCGTGTACAGCAGGAGGATTACCATCACTCACTGTTTCAGTGTCACTGCTGTCACTAGAACTCGAACTCCGTACCAATGCACTGTGTCTTAGAACCCCACTATAAAAACTAGTCCCCGGAGTTTTTACTAATAACTGAGATTCGTCGTCACTTTCTGAACTGGACTCGCTACAACTATTATCATCGCTATGTTCCAGCATATCACGAATCGCACATTCACTTGGAATATCTCTCGAACGTTTAGACATACTGTAGTACAATATAAAACAAAATAAATCTCGAATACATTCTATAAAACACAATAGGAACACATCAAAGCTTCTGTATCTCGCGAACTTAGTACCGTGAACGAACCATGCGGGCTACTAATGACGCATGGCGCGCGGGATGAGTGTGATACGGCGTTTGAGCGGTTATTGCATTGAGCAAATACATACCAAATAGCAAGGGGATTCCCTATCATAAAACCATAGTAGCTACGTAGTTAAAAAAAATCGTAGAGATGGCAGCAGTTTCAAGTTTCAAGGCTCGTGCGTAATTTTAAAGGCAAGAAAAAAAATAAAACCTGTCGTGCGTCTGTAGCCGCTTCACCCATCCAAGCGCAAAGCTCGAATTGTGGATGCAGCCGCAAGCCCCGCTCAACGGGTTAATGAAAAATTTTAACACCAACCTATTGCTCGGCGCAAGCAGTTCCAACAGCCAGCGTGGGATGGCGCGGCAATACACTTTTGAGCACGATCCATCCACGACTGCTACCCCCCTACTTCGCGTACAGGTTTTATCCCCCCCCGCACCCTTTTTTCGTCCCACCCACTCCTTTTTAGCGTATTTTTATTTATGAAACAAGTAGTTCCGAGAAGAACTTAAGCCTATTTTCATATATCCTACTTATGTTAATTGCCACTGTCAACATACAAAATTTCAGTTTGATTGCTGTAATAGATTCGTAGATATTGAGAACCGACTAAATATTTTGGATGGTCGCCATGTTGGATTTTTATATATGTAGGTCTTAAAGTTATGTACTGTTATATGAAGATCATTGTGTACGTGTAGTATTCAAACTTCAATCGCATGATTAGGACACAAGAAGTACAATCATCATCATCATCATCATCTCCCCTTATCCAGCTCCTGCCGGGTCGGGGTATTTATGGCACTTCTCCACTCTCCTCTTTCCTTCCACAATTCTTCTTCCACGATCTTGTCCCAGTCCAGATTTCTTTTTCTCACGCTGTTCTTCACTGAATCGATCCACCTTGTTCTAGGTCTTACCCTTGCACTTGGCCTCTAGCATCTGTTTTGGTATTCTATTTTCCTCCATCCTCTTTACATGCCCAAACCACCTTAGTTTATTCTTCTCAATTCTCTCATTTAGTTTTCCCATCCCAACTTCCTTCCTAACATCTTCATTCCTCACTCTGTCTTTCCTTGTCTTACCTATCATACTTCTTAGGAATTTCATTTCACTGGCTTGGATTCAACTCTCTTGCCTGCTTGTCAGGGTCCAAGTCTCAGCTGCATAAGTTAATATGGGTACATAGTACACTTGATACATTACCTCCTTGCTTTTCCTTGCTACTTCCTTATCCCAAACAAGTTTTCTTACACTTTGATAGAATGCATTGCTCTGCTGTAACCCTCCTGCCAATCTCCCATGTCCAACCTACCAGTTTGCATCAATTCACTTCCTAGGTATTTGATCGTGTCCACAATTTCCAAACTCTGACTTCCAATTTTCCAGTGCCCTTTCCTTGTCTTTCCCCTCTTGTCATCACCATGGTCATGCTTTTCTCTATACTGATTTTCAGGCCGTACTTATGAATATTTTCGTTCAGTGCATTTAGTTGTTTTTACACTTCTTCGGTGTTCCTTCCCCAGACCACAATATCGTCTGCAAATAATAGTAACTTCATTTCTTTATGCCCATATGCTTCCTTGGTTTCCTTTACAATTTCATCCATTACCATTATGAACAAAAGTGGTGACAGCACACTCCCGTCTTAGTCCAGTCTTGTTCCTAAACCAATCCGTCTTTCCAACTGAGGTCGATACCCCGCTAACACAGTTGTTTTACATTGCTTGCACTATTTCCAACATTTCTCTTCCCAGTCTCTTCTTAACCATGGTTTCCCATACCTTCTCTCTGGGGACACTATCATATGCCTTTTCTAGATCTATGAAAGTCATGACCAAATCCTCTCCATATTCCCAGTTCTTTTCCATCACCTGCCTCAAGCTAAAGATTGGGTCCACTGTGGATCTTCCACTCCTGAAGCCATACTGTACCTCTTGCAACTCTCCTTCCACCTTTCTTCTCGTTCTTCATTCTAATATCCTTTCCAGTATTTTTACTATCTGTGATATGAGGGTGATCCCTCTATAGTTATCACACACTTTCTTGTCCCCTTTCTTAAACACTGGTATTATTAGCCCTCTCTCCCAGTCTTCTGGTACACATATCTGTTTCCACATACACTTTAGCAGTCGATACAGCCATTGCATACTAACAGGTCCAGCAGCCTTTATCATTTCTACACTGATTTCATCCACCCCTGTTGCTTTTCCCATCTTCATTTTCTGGACTGCTAATTCCACCTCCAGCATTGTTATATCATCTTCTGTTATAGAGTCGTCAGGCTGTGTCACTTCCATCTCACCAGTACAATTGCTCACATTTAATAGCTTATCGAAATACTCCTTCCATCGTCCCTTTATCTCTTCTGGGTGTGTTGACAACTCTCCATCTTCCTTTTTCACCAGCTTTGTAGTAACTCTTTCTTTCCTCTTACTTCTTAGAAGCCCATACAGCATCCTTTTACTGCCACTTACATCTGTTTCCATTCTTCGTGTAAATTCTTCCCAACTTTTCTTCTTTTCTTCTCCTACCACTTTCTTACACCTCCGTTTGCTGTCGTGATACTTCCTTTTGCTTTCTTCCGTTTGATCTCGGTTCCATTCTTTCCATGCAGACTTCTTTTCTTTCACTGCTTTCCTCACTTCCACATTCTACCACGGTGTCTCCTTCTCTTTCACTCTTGTTGACGTCCTACCACAAGCACTCTCTGCTGCACCAGCAAATGCCTTTTTAAAGTGGGACCATTCCTCTTCTACATTTTCCACTTCAGTAACTGGGATTTGTTGCTTCAATCTCTCCTGAAAATCTTCCTGTACAGCTTTGTCTTTCAATTTCCATACTTTTATTTTACTTTCTCTGATCTCCTTTAGGTTTTCCAATTTTCCCCACCTAAATTTTGCCACCACAGCTCTATGGTCCCCATCAAATGCTTCACCTGGTAAAGCTGTCACATCCATCAGCTTTCTGCGATTTGTCCTTTCCACCAGGAAGTGGTCAATTACTGATTTTGTTGTTCTATCACCCCACCCATATCTCGTAATTTTCCTGCTGTTTTTCTTCCGAAACCAAGAAGTACAAACGAGATTTTTAAATTTCGCACAGCTGTCATCGTATGGTTATGGACAACATGACAACCATCCGGTGCACAGAACTACTTGTTTATTCATTGCTTTCTCTCCCCCGACTTATTATGGTCATGTTTTAGTAATTATTCTCTTCCAGTATATTAATATTAATAGGTGATATTTTTCTCCCTGTGATATCAGTTGATAGTATCTTGCATTTGATGGTATAATACCTCATTAGGCTATTGTATTGCAAAAAATGAATGAAGTCGTCAGGATATTGATAACCCCACCTAATTAATCTTATAAATAGGGATAGGAATTTTTAGTTGATTTCAAAGCGAAGAAAGCAGTGTTTTAAAGTGTAAAATTCGGTGGTTTCAATTGCACTTTTTGGTACTTTAAAAATTATAAGTTTAAGGCAGGTGTAATAAATATAATCATATTTATAAACTTATCTTCTCTCTTATGTTGGTTGAAGTCAACCAACAACAACATGCCCCACAGTTGGGTGTTCATTTTAATAATTATGATACTGGTATTTAAAATCGTGATCGTTATTGGTACTTCCTTCATCTAGCCACACGTTGGGGGTGTCATTGTAATATATACGTAATAATGCCCCTCTTTGGGCTACCACTGTAATAAATATAATATCTAAGCTTGCGACCTCAGGGTAGCGGGGCGATATACTCGCTAAACGAATCACACTAAATACAGTACACTGACTTCACTAATACACTTATTTATTAATAACTAACACTATATACATAACAATTCTTCTCCAACATGCAAATTCTCCTTTTCTGGTTGTTCTCTGGCAATCAAAACTAACAATACCCGTTTGTTGACATATAAGCAAGCATCCATTACCTGGAACTCTTGTATAGTATCAGCACAAGTTTCATAAGGGAAAAATGAATACCCCTCACAAGGCTTAATATTCTTCTGCTCCTTTCTTTTCTTCTTGAGTTTTCTTAAACGTCTCTTTCAACATCTGCATTCTTCAAGACATCACTTCTATAATAATTCTTCTCCCAAAACAAATTGTCGTACCATAGCACATAACAACACTATCACCAACCAGCCTAATACCTACGGGCCGTATTTTTTGGTAATAGAGGTACGCGCGAACTTTGTTCATATCTTCTTTCTTGCATATATATGGCCTTCTAGGTACTTAAAGTAGCGTATTTTAGCAAAATGAACTCTCGGAATATCACGAAATCTGATTTATTGCACGAATTGCACAAATAATCACGAAATATACTTCACTTGGTACGAAAATGCTAAATATTATCGAAAAAGCTCTCCAAAACACATTTAAATGAGTCTGAGGAATTGACCGTCGTGGTTTCCTTCTCATTTAATTGATAGTGCTGTGCCGGAAGTGGACGTGTATTCAGTTCCGCGATCTCTAAGGCTATCGATAAAAATCTATATCTGCTATCGGTTACATCAAATGGCGTTGTGATCGTAGATAGAGCAGTGCGAGTTCGCAACTGATAAAACTTGATCGACAAACATCCAGCATTTGAGCATAAAAATGCCGAAAACTGAAGTCACAACAGTTTTCTCGATGGCCGAGGGATACAACAGTGAGGGGTTCTATGTATTTGACACTGTAAGAAAGATTCTAATGTGTAAATACACCAATGTTCTTATTCCGTGGGAACGAAAAGACACGTGCAGGGCTTCCAGCGAGATACGGCAACAAAAAAAGTACAAAAAGTAAATATTCCGTTTTTTATAGTGAATAAAAGTAAATATTTTTTCAAAGAAAAAGTAAAGAAAAGTAAACAAGCAAAACTTCAAATATGAGCTTTCCTCGAGGTAACGACGCAGTGCAAAGACCTTGAGTAGAGAAACGCAGTTCCCGTTACCCGTCAGAAGGCCATAAGTACTGTCGTGATCATAAGTAATGGGATACCCTCGCTACTTCAAACGCTTGTATATGTTAAGAGGCACAAAAAAGTTCTCTGAATCCAAGTAACACATCTTAGCAAGATCTCCAACTTTAGTTCTTAATATTATTTTGTACGTGTTACTGTTTGAGAGTTACACGCATTTGAAGTAGCGAGGGTGTCTCATTACTTACGATCGCGCATAGTACCATACTGGACAAATTATATATTACAAAATCGACCCATTACAGCTTACCGCAGTCATATTAATAGATGTTTCAAAGATTTAAAATACTGGTAGCTGCATATTTTTTTCCGTAGCTAGTTGAAGCATTTCTTAATTACTGTATATACACTGTACATACATAAACATACATACATAAACATACATAAACAAATATTTGAATGGCGCGGTATGCAAAATATATATTTTTCTGTTTTAAATAGAAATAGTGTAACTATATTAATGCACAATTCTTGGATAAACAATAAGGTGCCTTGTTAAAAGGTATGGAAAAACGGAGGGGAAAAAAACACACATTCAAACGTTATAAATATTTTATTATATAAAATAAAATGGAATTAAATAAAATAACTCAAACTACAATCTTACACCATGAGAGTAGTCTCATGCTGACAGAATTAAAGTAAAAAGTAACATTGGTTTTGCACTAGAATTAGTAATCAGACATTAGTCTGCCTTTGGTTTCTTCGAAGAAAAAAAGAAAAAAAAAAGAAAAAATGATGATATGAGTGTCGCCTTTCTGTTGTCCAATTTTTTCTGAAGAGCTTCTGTCTTCGTCTCCTTGTCTTTCCCTTCCTTCTTCAGAGCTTGCGCTCCTTCCAAAAGCCCTTGTGTAACTCTTGCTCCTTCCAAGTCATTCTTCTTGATAGCTTCTTTTACTCTGTTCGTCGCTTCATCAAGAAGAGTGTCGGCCACTTTTATCTGTTTTGCGTCCTCAGTCTTCGCTTGTTTCACCTCATCTTCCAGCTTTTTTATTTCCCATCTTCCTTCCTCATCTTTTTTGTTTGCTTCGATTACAAGTCTCTTTTCTTCTTCTTTAAGTTTCTTCTGATTCTCTGATTCCTCTTTAGCTTTCCTCTCTTTCTAAGTTTTTCCTGGTACTTCGAATGAGCAAATTTGGCTGCGGTGATCAAATCGGGAGTTATGGGAACGTTCTGTGGCTTGTTCTCAAACTATTTCAATCCATGGCAAAAGTTAAGTTTGGCGTTGAGTGTTGCGCACAACATTGCTGAACAGTCAGGAGACAAAACTCTGCTGGACAGAGAAAAACCTCTTTCCACTTCACTACTGCCATGAGCTAAATGAGGCTTTGACAAGGCGCTGAATCGTTGGATACTTCGCTTCGTTGGATGCGTTTTTAAGGGAAATACCTTTTTCCAATATTCCTCCACAGGTAATTGTTCATCGGAATTATCAATTTGCTGTTCTACCTGCAGGAACGTCCATTCATCTTCAAGGCGACTTTCGGCCACCTCAAATGGCATGCAGCGGGCAACTTTAGCCACGCTACGAGAAGTGGATTTGGTTCTCTCGGAAGGTTTCAGAAATGTGAAATGTTTCGCGGCATCGTAAGCTAGTACAGATTTCTGTCGTAAATATTCACCGGCAGCAATTAAGTGCTTCTGAACATCCTTCTTGAATTGCAGGGCATCTATGCCTGGGACGTTTTTCAGAGCTTCGTGTGTTTCCTTGTCCAACACAATGTCTGCTAATGAAAGGAGATTTTCTGAAGAAATGGTCAGGCTTTTGAGGTCTTTTAAGACATCGCCCTTCACTACTTTTCCAAACAGAACAGTGTTAAGAGACAGCATCTCTTCGTGCAGAACGTGGATTAACGGTTCTTCTCTCTGGAAAAGTAATTAAAATCTTTCGAAGATTTCTGCACTTTCAATAATAAAGCAGACTTCTGCCTTTGTACGAGGTCTTTTCACGACATTTAAAATACTTCTATAGCGGGTGCTCATTAGAAGCTGCTTGCTGCCGTTTCTGAGCAAAAACTCGATTAAATAAACTTTGAGGGGAGCCCACTGTTCTATCAACCTTTTTGCTGCTGGAGCCAAAGTGAGCCATCGCGATCCCACGTGCTTGATGAATCTGTGATTTGGCAACTGAAGCTTGGTTTGGATCATCATAAAGTCTTCCCAGTGGCTAGGAAAGTCATTAAAAAACAAATACACTTTCACTGCAAAATCACTTATGTCCATGCCGAATTTTTCAAGTACTATCAAAAATGCATTGTGTACGACGTGCAGATTGCAAGTTCCAATATCGACAAGTTTTTTTTCCCCCCATTTTTTTTGACAAGCTCATTCGTTAGTCTTATAACAGCCTTGTTAACAAAAGGTCCATCACAGCTCAACATTAACAGTCTAGAAATGGCTAGATCTGCATCTTCTAAATCCTTTACCAAGTGTTCAACAATAATTTCTGCAGTTGCATGGCCAATAAAAAAAAGTCTCTAAATGACGTCCTACGATCCTATCTTCCATTTTCGACCAGAAACGAATCCTATGTCTGCAGTTCTTTCAGTCCTTCATTATTCGTTGTTTCGTCAAAACACAGGGAGTAGTCAAATTGCATGGCATCCTCTAACATCATTTTTCTAAAGTGTGGACCCAGTGCTTCTGTCATCAAATACCCTACTTTACTTCGACCTAAACTGAAATCCTCGCCTACTCCCGAACCAAACATATGTTTAAGTAAGTCCGAAATATGATCACAAGAAGATGCGGAATAATTGGACACCACACATTTCATAACCCACAGGAGCTCTTGCCTGTACGTCTTGTCCTTAAGGGAAATGATAATATTTTTCAGTCGAGATACCCGTTGAAGCCAGGATTCCAGAGCTTGAAGATGTGGCTGAGCGCTTCATAAATCATTGCTGGGTTGTATCCCATCTTGCCTCTGATTATTATTATTATTATTCTTTTTTTTTTTTCCGGTCAGCACATGTTGGTTGACAGCGTTTACTCCTTTCTTGGCACAGTCAATTGAGCACTCGCAAATTTCGCAAAAAGCTGTAGTTTTCCCTTTGATCGATAACCACAGAGACATCTTGTATCCCCGAGAATTAACCAACTCCAACCAGGAGCTCTTTGTGTGGCAAGTCATGACCCTAATAACAAAAAGAAATAGCTAGGAGAATACCAAAGCTCATAAAGGGGTCAAACAAAAATAACAATGGCCCAGGAGAACCACATTCAAATTTGTAACATGTCATTCGTAACGCTAGAAATATCAGTTTAAAAAGTCGCAGTTCGACACTAAACCCCCCAACCCTTTTTTTCTCGTAATGTACGCTTACAATGTCACTTTTTGACTCCCCATCCCTTTCCATCCTAGACAACTAGTAAATAAATCGGTAACCATTGAAGCAAGTAGCCTATTGCGGGATTAGCTGACAATGATTACCGCCCCCCTTGGACGAACAATAAGGACGTTTTTCAACGAAGAAGTTTTAAAACAATTTTAGATTTTCCTAATACGAAAAAGCTTTGACGAAACATAATGAGACTATGGTTGGTTGGTTCCTCAGTTTAGGGGCTGCGACAACGCGGTCATGTAACCCCGTGTACTTTGGGTGTGTGTAGAATGTGTCTGATAACCGGTGTTAATTATGATGGCTGTATTAGTGTGTGTATCTGTTTTTTTAATTCAAGTAAGGGCCGGTTCTACCACATCCGGGTAAAAGTTGCGGGCAGCAACCCGGGTGATAAACTATCTGCCGGTGTAAACCTCTGTGCATCTTGGGCAGCGTTCTACCACTTCCGTGCAAGTTCCGGGCAGCTGCCAGGAACCTAATAGCAGAATACAGATGGTGGCTAGCCTGATTTTTGTTAAATTTGAGTAATCGATGCGTGAGCCACCTATCGGTAGATGCGTTAAGTTCTTTTCGTTTCGCAATTGTCTATTGTTATTTGTTGATAGCACGTGTTCTTTCGTGGAGGTGTAAGGGTGCGTTTGGCTAACCATTTGATTACTGTTCTGCATTATGGCAAAACGCGAGCGAGGGGCAAATTTCTCCACGCAGGAGGTGAATTTACTGGTGGACCTGGCCATGAAACACATTGACGTCATAGAAAATAAAAAAACAGACGCCGTTACTTGGAGAAATAAAGACGAGGAATGGGAGAAACTCGGTTGCGAGTTCCGGGCTGCCGGCTTTCTGCGAACGTCAAAAACTCTGCGCTCCAAATTCGAGTGTTTGAAAAAAAAACTAAGAAGGGATGCCGCGCAGCGCAGACTCCAAGTTTTTATCACCGGTGGTGGTAGCTCTCCAACACCAAAGGTGCTCGAGACTTGGGAGAGGAAGCTATTGCCAGTGTTATCGCTGAGCGTTAATGGACTTGAGCCACATTTCGATTCAGACGATGTGGGTTTAATTGAAGGTAAGTTAAAATTCAATCTATAGCCTGTACATAGCTCAGCCTCTAATATTTTGATGTAGCTTCGATTTTAGTTGGATGCATGGGATGTATGTGTAGTGTTATTATCAACTTATTTTTTCTCAGTTATAGAAGAAGTGGAGATAGGCCTAGATGATGACGCATCCATCTCGGCTCCTACACCTCCAAGTCCATTGGTAAGTTTAATAGATTGATAAAAATCTAACATCATATTATTCAGGTGGTAGAACCTGCCCCAAAGTAAATAATAGTTTTAGGTGTTGATGTTATAAATAGTTCAGTTCACCTATATTTTTTAGACAATCCTTTGACGATTTTGGTTATTATTTACCTGTAACTTATATTTCTAAGAGTTTCTTGATAGTACAGTAGAGAGCTGTTAATAATATCTGCTTTGCGTAGTACAATGAAGAATAGAGTGGATGGATAATTTGAGAGTAATATTTAGTACTTCTTATAGGCTCCTGTTGACGCGACACCAGACTGGTCGGCCTTCATGCCGAACATGTTGAGAACGCCTCTTCATCCGGCATTAAAGGCCAAGGACGTTCAGGCTGAAGGTAGGTTTTCCAATACGGTACATTTCATTATTGCCATGAATGTTTGTTCTGAAGATGGAAGAGGTCATATCAAGAAGTTTTGCTTGATCCTACATGGCATTGCAAATGGTACTTGTCCTAGTCCATTGATGTAAAAGTAGGCTTGCACATTGTGTATGGTGCGGGACTTTCTAAGTTAGTAATATTGCATGCATCACTTCGAAAGTGATATCTACAGTGTGTTCGCTTCCCCCGGTGGAGCGAGCAGCAGTAATGCAGCTATGGTGGTCTCCATAAATCAGTCAGTTTACGCTTGCCTGTTCAGTGTAGAGGACGTTTCATTTATCTCTACAGTGAAACCATTCAGAGTAGCCTAACTGAAGTCCAAGAATTACGACCCTCGTCAATGAAAAATCGCATCACTTTCTGTATTTATAATTTACAAAACATTGTTGATCCACAGTTAATAATTTTCTCTAATGAGGCGTTTCATTTAAATGGTGACGTCGCATCACAGAACAATGGATACTGGAGCACAGAAATTCCCCATCCGATTCTCTAATGTCTGCATGGAATTTGCCTGTCCGTTGGGGGGAGCGAACCCACTGTACTTTGCCTTGCTGTTCTTTAGAAATGCCATTTTCACAGTTTAAGGAAACAATTTACATTTTAACTTTGCAGTCACTACTGGGTTATACCACAGTATGGATGAAATAATTTTCTCTACCTAATACAAACAAGAAATTAGTTAGCTATGGTTTTGGTTCAAGTATGTAAACCGTTTTTCCATGTTCACCACTGCAATTCCATGTTTCGAGCTGCTGAAGAATTGCAAGAGCACCCTCTAGCGATAAAATGAAAATGTTCAACTCCTGTATCTTTGTCATATTATGGAAAATCTTTCTGGCTTTTATGGCAGCGGCTACCGTACATTGCAAGAGTTCCACCAAGTTATCCAAAATTAATTATGAGCTACTTATTATTAATGCATCTCTATGCACATTCTTCAGGTGAAATGGCTGTTGCCCTGGAGACCATTACCCCCCTCATATCTCCTTGCCACACCTCACCCTTCATGCGGATGACAGCTGTCACCATTCACCTTTGGTAATACAGAGCATAGTAATCTGTTTATTACTCACACACTGTCCCAAATAGGATCATGACTTATATAGATTAAATTCTGGCTGTGTCTGCCATTAATTATGCACTGTACCGTGAAACAAAATAGCGCTGAGTTTGAACATTAATAATGTTCTACATACTAAACAAACCTAACCAGGGACTTTAGCCCCCAGACCCCCTTGCTTGTAATGCAATCAGTAATTTTTGTCCAGACAGTCATTTAACCAAGCAGCGACCAATGGTTTAGTCCAGACACCCATTTTTGTTCATCAGTATTTTGTGTCGTCTGGTGCATTTTGTATCTGACATGCTGGCAACTACTGACATCAATGTGTGCGTGCTCATGCAGCAGTTTTACATACTAAATACGCTGTCGAACATGGCTGTGGTCGTTAAATTTGTGTGATTTAGCACATGTATCCGGTGCATAAGTGATCGAGGTTAGTAGTTACAGTTGATAATGTCCCCCCCAAAATATGAAATAAGGTATGAAAATTATATATTGTCGAAATGAAAGCGAAAAGGAAAAGAGTGATACGTCTTACATAATTAATGGTATGTCTATCTTTATTGATGTAAGGGTTGCACAGTGCCACATTCTATACAAATGACAAACAAGTCGTTCAGAAACTTGGTTGCAATCTAGTTTTCCCCAAGGCAGTCCCAGTTTTTACTGCAGTAGTGTCCAGATAACCTTGGTACAGTTTAACATAATTATATCATGCTCTAAATATGAAAGAAAAGAAGCTTGTATGATATTCCTTTGGAAATCTCTCGTGCATTGACCAGGAATCGATCCCAGGCTGCCGCAAGCAGTTCGACCACTGCACCATCATGCCCCTTGCACTTGTAGGGTGTTGAAATATTGGAAGTATGAAAATAAAACTGCACGAACTAGGAAGCTTTTGAGTATTCAAAAAATTTGTAATCATAATATTTACAACAAGTTACCTATCCCTTGGCTTGTCACCATGGAGAGCAAATGATGTCCGGCTGCTGTACCCATCAACCAAACAGGCTGACAGAGCAACACAATAAACATGTCAAGCACCAGCACTCATATGCAAGATTCATGAAATTATTTGAATGTTTTTAGCTTCAAATTTCATGATTTTGTTTCCAAGTTTTCAATACAAAAATGTGAATATCTATGACTTTGGTCATTTTTCCAGGTTTTCCCGTATTGATTTTGATAAGTTATGCAAATGTCCACTTTACAATACAAAATTATCTTTTTATATATCACTTGATGTCAATATACATTTTGAGACATGTTTCGGCCCTGTGAGCCTTCTTCAGTCAAAAAATTTTAAACTTACAAAATTTCGAAACGTGGGCCACATTTGTGTTGATCCCCTGTTTGAAAATGGATCAACAAGAATGTGGCCCACGTTTCGAAATGTTGTACATTTAAAAAAAATTTAAATTCTTTAAGCATTTTATATTCATGTGTTTTAATCATCTTGACGATGTAAAAATGTTTTACAAATTTTTATGAGAGACCAAACATTGGACTGTTTCAGGAGAATTTTTTAGTGATTTTGACTGAAGAAGGCTCACAGGGCCGAAACATGTCTCAAAATGTATATTGACATCAAGTGATATATAAAAAGATAATTTTGTATTGTAAAGTGGACATTTGCATAACTTATGTATCCAAAAATTTCAAAGAAAATTCTGCGTAAGCAATTTATTGACCTGTGTCAACTTCGTTTTGTACAAAATCCACACATAGATTAGGATTGCAAAAGCTCCAAACTTGCGAGATCATAATGTTAGTTATTGTATTCCTAGATCAATTGCTTGTTATGACATTTCACTAGATAGGAGCACGATAATGTGCCGGCAGTATGTATGTGATAAAATTGATGTCAAACCTTGAGCTACATAAAGGGACTACTCCCACAACCTGGTTTCTCAAACGCTACTGTGGTAAGGTTCTCTCTTGCTACAACATATTTGCATGATCAAATCTGATGCAGTGAAAAGGCCTTTTAGGCCTACAATCCTTCGCCAGTGTTTTTAAGTACCGGCAGTTGAAAAAGATGTAAAAGCCACAACAGTATTATGTTCCACCCCCTTATAACCGCAAAATCTAACATTACGATCATGTACAAGCTAATTTCTCTTAATTCCGTAAAATACTAATATATTACACAGATTTGTAGTAATCCATCACTCCTTGGTAATTTTCTCACTTATTCTGTCTGCTTCTACTGTGAAATGCCATAACATGCAGTTTATATAAAATTGCCGCTTTGTGTTGTAGGCGCAGTCAGTGAACAGCCGACTGCAGTCAGTGAACAGCTGACTCCAAGGCGTCGCAAGCTAACTCCAAGGCGTCGTCGTAAGGTGGTCAAAAGACCTATTGAAACAAAAAAGGACCTGGTGCAGCTTCAAGCTAGAATGCTTATTCTCCAGAATAGGAGGCTTGTGCAAGAGCACAAAGAAAGGATGAGGATTCTTCGGGCCAGGCGAATCGCCATTGAAAGAAAAAATGCATTGTAAAAAATTTATTATGTACATAAAATATTGAAAACAAAAATATACAAAATAAACAAAATTTAGTGTGTTCATTCTTGGTAGAGACAGTCAAAATTCACAACATTACGAAAAAATTAAAACAAACATTGGTTTAGAACATATTTTACACAATAAATAGCCATACCGAAACCTCTGATTGGGGGAAAAGTCGAATATATAACATAATTTTTAGAACTGTGGAACGTTATTAGTAAGTCAAGGCCAACTTGCTCTTTGACTGGATTTATAAAAACTGTAAATTAAACAAGAAATAAGAGATTGTTGGTAAACATGTGTGTATTTTCAAAACCAAATTTATTTAATTTTTTAAATTACGTAAAAAATTAAATTGAAATAATGTGCATTGTTTGAATGGTAGCCTAGTTGGCATACATTAAAATTTAATATAGGCCAACGGCTATGGTAAGAAAAATCTTGCTACAGCAGTCTCAATTTAATTTAAAATTGCAATCAAAATTAGATTGCTATGTTGTCCGCTGATTAATTTTTAAAGGTGTTCAGAAAAGCGTAAAAATATAGTTTTTAAAACTCTATATTTCAATATTCCATAAAGACCCTCTCTCACCACCGCATTGTATACAACAAAAAAATCAGGGGCGCTCTGAGTGTTATATAAAAGACGATGCTGCAATCGGATTGGCGGAGAAAATTTTTCCCTTTGAAAGAATGAGGTTACTTTGTTACTTCCGGGTGCGCGATTCAAATCTACGAACTCGGCTGACCCAGGGAGCAAGCCACTGGCCACTGCTGAGCTTCAAGCAAGAGAAGAGAGTGTGATAGAAGGAGACAGAGATATGCTGGCGGACATGCGGCAAGCCGAGGCGATCGAGGAAACTTGCGCAAGCTCGCCAGCATATCTCTGTCTCCTATCACACTCTCTTCCCTTGCTTGAAGCACAGCATTGGCCAGTGGCTTGCTCCCTGGGTCAGCAAAAACGGCGAGTTCGTAGATTTGAATCGCGCACCCGGAAGTAACAAAGTAACCTCATTCTCTCGAAGGGAAAAATGTTCTCCGCCAATCCGATTGCGGCATCGCCTTTTACATAACACTCAGAGCGTCCCTGATTTTTTTGTCGGTATAATTAAGATACACCCTGTATATACAAGTTTCAACTCTAAAAGAATAACTGAATTTATAAACAGACCCTCTTTAACAGAGAATTTTAGCCCCTTTCATTGAAGAATTTTGACTGTCTCTAGTTAATAGTTCCTCCTCTATCTTTCCTGGAGTAATGCCGTGAAGTAGTTATCTACCAGCATTTGCCTGGTAAGGTCATTGCCTCGTTCTAGATTCGCCAGCTGAGGCACTTCTGGAGGAATCTCCTGGACTTGAGGATCAACTGGCGGATCATCTTCTCTTCTGTCACAAGCCATATTGTGGAGGATGGCTGTGGCAACAACAATGGCCTGTGCCCTTTCTAGGGATACCCTCATTCCCAGGGAGAGGACAGGAAATCGGCGCTTCCACACCCCATACTGCCGTTCGACAACATTTCTCGAACGGATATGGGCTTCATTGTATAGATTCTCGGCTGGAGTAGTGGGATTAATGAATGGTGTGACCAAGTAGGGTCGATTTTCGTATCCACTATCAGCTAATATTAGCCGATCTCTCCACTCGTTCCTCTCCAACCTGGCTTTTAGGAGGCTGTTGTTAAATACAACCTGGTCGTGGCTGGAACCAGGCCAACGGGCGACAATGTCCCTTATTTTCAACCTCCTATCGCTCACCGTCTGGACATTCAGTGAAAAAAAACCCTTTCGATTACGGTAATACTCCGCATGATCACCACCTGAAAATGGAAATGCAATGAAATTAATATACAGTAATTGTGTATCAACACAGTTCATACCAATTAGTGACAATTTGTAGTATATTGCAGGTGATAGCATCAGCTGTGGATATTTTTTATGAATTTGTATCAGGGGCTTGTGCCTCTTATTTTTTTTCTTTTTTGGGTCACGTATGTTGAATTTGTGTGGTGACTGGTAATGTGTTTCGCTGTAATTATGAGGGTCAATGATTGGAGTAGGTGCCATGGTACTTGAAATAAGCCACTATTCAGTGGCATAACTAGTGTTTGCTTCTGGAGGGGGATGAACCGAAAGAAAATTATGCTGTGAGGGGGGACAGGGACCCGAAGTTTCAAAAATCCCTGCCGCATCTATACTAGTTTCGTGTTTGATTTCATTAGCATTTGATATGTTGTATTTACACTACTCAATGTGGAAATATTAGAAGCTTTCGTCTGTCAATACAAGTGAAAAGCTTCTAATGAGATACTAATCAATGTGCAGATACTCAAAAATTGACAATTGTCCTGATTGTTGAATTATAAAGTCTAATTTTCTGCCTCCTATTAGTAGATATTTCCAATTGAAATGCCATGTGTGTGCTAGAATGGCTCCGTTATTACAAGACAGTGGACATCAGAAAGTTGGCGGCCTCTCTGTAAGCTAGTAAACGTGATATCGGTCGCAAACGTAACATGCAAGATTGGAAAGATGTTGAAATATGCTGGGGCAACATGTGAAAATCAACGGGGATGTCAAATACCAGAAAAACACAACCAAAAGAGGCCAGAGGCCTCCATGTTTTCACTTATAAGGGTGCCTGTATGCCAGAAAGTGCTATTAAGAGGCAGCCGAAGATGGAACATTGTGATCTTGTGGATGACATTTTGCGACGCTTCTTCATTCACAGTTACCATATTAGATAAGAAAAAAGATAAGATAAGCCCGTAGATCCCTGATGGGCAAGGGCCTCCTACCAGAGTGCGTTTAAATATTACTGACAGAACTTATGGCAGCACTGTGTAAATATACGGTAATAACTACGTACGTGTCAATATACCGAACAATAACGATAGGAAGGGAGCCTGTAGTTTTACATGACTGCTAATCTCATGAACATACTGAATGAGATGTCACACATACGATAACATTTTCTAAAGTGTGGAAATTAGCCAAAATACCTTTTCTAATGATGAAAAATGACTCGGGGGAAATGATGCAGTAATAGATGTTTACTCCTCGACTGTCCATAAACCAACCAACATCCTTTATTTAGATCATGACGTATATAGTAAAAATTTAGCTGTGTCCGCCATTATGCGCATTGTGAATTATCGTCGTAAACGTCATTGCCAATCTTGCTCTTAAGGTACTGCTATAAATTTGTCGAATCCAGACCAATGGCTTTTAAATTTGTCGAATCCAGACCAATGGCTTTTGACTAGAACAATAATTGAAGGGTTCGGGTGTAAACCATGGTAGGTAACAAATCACTCATTTTAGTTGGGTTGTATTTGTTATCTCTCTCCATAGTGTATGTGCAGCAAGGTGGTAGTTACGATAGATACACTCGCTCACCGTGCTGCTGTCTTTTGAAAATTTTGGGTACTGATTACACTAGATTGCTCGAAACTTCACTCTATTTTTATCAAAATGTCACTTACCATGGTTTACGCCCGGACCCTTCAATTGATAGGTAGTGCAACCCGCATATATGCATACACCCCTGGGTTTTGTCATGCACCAGTAATCTTTCATTAGTGTGGTGTATTTTGTATCCCACATGTTGACAACAATGTGTGCGCTTTTGGCAATAGTTGAAGAGACCTTATGTGCTGGCAAACATGGCTGCCATTCAACAAATATATTAAATGGTCCGGCAAACTCAAAATCTCTCATTCAAGGACATTCAATGCATATCGATTGCCAAGGTAAGGTTATGTGTGCTTTGGAATGGAAGTTTTGACTTCCGTGTGCATTGACATTGCTCGTGACACGGTACTACAAGTATTTGTGTATAATGCGTCTTGCAATAGCCTTCTTTCAGTATGCTCTAGTCGCGTTTTGGTGAGGTGTACCATACCAACTAATGAGCCCAACGGTACACTGGGGTGAACCGCTGACACTATTTTTCAGTTTGCCGGACCATTTAACATATTTGTTGAATATTTAAAGCTCGAATGGACACAATTAACAACATGTCTCTCATTCGAGGACCGATCTATGGCTGCCATTGTTAAATGAGCAATAAATAAAAACACACCTTTACGTAATTTAGCTCATATATCTGGTAGTGACCGGGGTTAATACTTTGAATTGTTAATGTCCACCAGAAGATGAAATACGGTATGAAAATCATACAGTTCTCAAAAAAAGTTTTGTATATGACGATTACACATGGGTGCTGGGACGATACTGCAACCACGTTTACAGTACGCACTGTACGCTGTTTTTCTGTGTTGGTTTTCTTTGTACAGTATATACTGATATCGCGTCAGGAGTTGGCAGTTGGGTTTGAACTGCAGAAGTCTTCCTGCTCACTGCTTATCGCGCATTCCGAAAACATTAAGTTAGTAACAACTTGCTTCACTCGCTCAGCACATTCCTTCTCTATGGCTGCGTGTTGTGTGCTGCGATAACAACGATTGCCATGCAGGAAGCCGATATATTTAGGTCTGGAATAGGCGGGCCGCAAATGCGTATTGCAAGACCCCCCACCGCACCCCGTCTCAGCGTGTTGAACTGCCATCTCCTGACGCGATGACATTACCCTACATTGTGTATAATGTGATTCCATACACACAGCAAAATACTAAAGTCACTAAAACACAATATGCAAAACTTTTTTTGAGTACTGTATATTAACACCCTAAAGCATGAACAAACGGCACATAGGCCTACAGCGACATATATTTAGTATTTATTCACCTGGTGACTGGATCCTTATGTGCGTGCAGTCCATTGCTCCAAGAACTTTGGGGAAGCGAGCAACTCTATAAAAATCAAGCTGTATGTCCTGTAATTCCTCTTCGGTGTCTGGCATCTTTACAAACCGAGGGCGGAGCCTAGCAATAGCACACGTTACCTCCTTCACTATTGTGCAGGCTGATGATTTGCTCACACCACTGAAATCACCTGCAGCTACCAACAGAGTTCCAGTTGCGTAGAACCGTAGTGCCAATAGCAGACGATTCATCGGGGAAATAGCATCATTTCTGCAATGAATAGAGAATTTGGGCATTATTATAAAATATTCATGAGCAAGTAAAGTAGCAAATATTCATATTGCACACAATATTATTACATCATCATCTGCCTTTCAAATAAAAATAACCACTGTGAGTTGACAACAGTGAAGAAAAACTGACCAGCACATCCCAATAGCTCATTGCTGACTATAACCATATTAATACGGTAGTAGAAAATAGTACACCATGCAGAGAGAAAATTATTCATGAGAGGTTTATTTATGCATTTCATAAATGGAAGGTAATACATTAATATACACTTACATGAACCCTAAACCCTGTACCTTAAATAGGCTAGATTGAGTGTGATTTAACCATGATGGCCTACCTTCTCAAACACTTAGGCTATCATTGATTTGTAGCACTATCAATATATTCCCACCTTTCAACAGGATATATAGTACCAAAACCTCTTGCAGCATTTCTGGGCAGTAATAACCTAACGTGTCATTCAGTTCTCGGAGGATTGCAACTGTAAAAACATACCTAACCTCATTCACCGAAAAATAGGCAAGCATGCAGTGCTTTTCAAGGAGGAATAGCCTGTGAACTATGTTACTGGCAATGCTTTACAATCTGAATACAGGCCTATATGAGCTACAGACATGTTGTGACAAGACTTGCGGTGCAAATGTATGTCTAATCAAATTATCACATTCAAGGCGACAAGTTTGTAAACTCTGTATAATGCAATGCCCCAAATATAATGTCTTATGCTACAACCAAAGCACAACGACAGAGACAATATGTCTAGTAGGCCTACAGAACCTGAATAATGTCCTGTACCGTATACATTGTATTTCTCATGAACACTTGGGCGTATTTATTAATTTATATGAGCGCTATAAATTCCCACATTTCGAGTCTAGCTTAAACTTGGCTATGAATAAAAGCTGCCTTGTAATTGAGATGTTTTTTGGATTCTATGACTGGTACGGTATTCAACATACCTTTCACTAGGCGGTCGTATTTCATGTTCAATCAACCGCAGCAAAGATAGAACTGTTGGTTTTTGCAGCCTAAACCTGACGAAGAATTCGTCATCCGACCACATTTCATAGTGTTCGGGGCGATCTCTGATCCGCCTTGGACGTCTGCGTCTGACTGCATCATCATCATCATCATCATCGTCCACAAAAACGTTATTAAACACGTTCAAGACGTCAATTAGCTCGTCCATAGTCTGAAAATAAAATATGCTCAGTAACAGTTACATCCCTTAAAATTAATAAATAATTGTAATTATATCATTATTTGACAACAATATCACCTAATTATTCTATTTTTATTATTAGTAATTTATGAAGAGGTTATGTACAACATACCTGTAGATATGATGCAAAGAAACACGTCACAGAACACCTATATAAACTCACGTACATATCAAATCTGGCTGGTAAATGCTTTATCGGCCTCTCGATGCACCCGACAATTTATATTTCGGATAGACGACGTTTATACCGCCGATAGCGCTACCCGCTGATGGTCGAACGGAAATTCTTACTTATTCCGACGGGCAAGTTATCGGCCCCTTTATCCGGATGTGGTAGAACCGGCCCTAAGGACTGCAACTTTGAATTTTTCAAATAGTTCCTACTTTTGCCGCCAAACGTCACCGTCAACGACTACTAGGCCTAGTTCAGAACTTAGCTACTAGACACCACCGAAGTCGGCTCTTGGCAATGAACGTAGGATCCTAAAAAGAGCGTAGTTTACATTCGTAACCTATACAATTTAGCTTCACACAGGTGTAATTAGTGGAAGGTTCTTTAACATGCCATAAATTTATGACATGGGACCGCCGGCTTTACTTCCCCTCCCAAGGAAGGCATACTGAGGGATTTTTTTACGCTCTTAAAAAAACTGACGGCTTCGGCCGGGTTTGATCTCGCTATCTTGGGCATAGAAGCTCAGCATGCTACCAACTACGCCACCGAAGCCGCTTAATGAGATTATGCTACACTATCAAGTTTATCTTTAAACCAAATCAATTCCTCCCCCTCCCCGACACCACAAGTCCAGCATGGTTGGGGAAATAAAGTTAAAGCACGACGAAGGGAAGTGATCGTTAGTAGAATATAATTTAGGATAGAAGCGTACTTACCACGTAATAAAATTAAACTACACAAATCATCGCTAGGTATGCCACACCATAATTTCTCTCACCGGAAACAAACCACCGATCCCACCTCCAACGTTACAATGCTTAAAAGACAGCATGTAAAATTCGACCTAATGTTCTTAACGAGAATATAATAAAATTTATATAGTACTATCCTAGACATATTCAAACTACACAAGGCATCCGAACCAAAACGAAACGACCAACAGAAAACGAACCAATGAGCCCTCCTCTCCTAAACGAGACAACGCTAAGAAAACAGGTTAAAACCCGACCAAGTGTCCCTTACAAGAATAGAATATAATTTTAGATAGAATTTCCTCACATTAATTTAATCAAACCATATTTAGTACATATTACACCGACAGGATTTCTCTGAACCGGTGACACCTCCCGCCCCCGCCCCCTTCCCCAACTCCAATGTTTCAATGCTTAGAAAATAGGATAAAACCCGACAAGTGTCCCTTCGAGAATATTGTAATTTCAGGTACCGAGTAGTATTGTACTAAGAAATTCGAAGTGCACAAAGCATCACTACGTATTGCCACAACAATGTTGCTCTTACAGTAAGCGAAATAACGACCCCTCTTCTCCCCCACCTCTACAATACTTAGAAAACAGAATGAACATATACTCGAAAAGCCCTTTGAATCATAAAATAAATGGTATCTAACGTCACATTTAAACAACTAAAGCTAATTCCCATGCAACGTAGGCCTAATCTTGACCCAGGCTTAGATTGTTCACCGACAGGAAGCACATCTTCCTAAACATTAGTCTTAGGTCCTAAACATCAGTCACTAATAGGTATCACAAAAATTACACTTAAGTACTTACCGAGTTGATAATGCACTTGCCGCCCACACTTTCCACCTAACAAAACCACGTTTTTCCGTGTGCAACAACAAACACAGGGCTCGGTGTAAACACAACACAACACGTCACGGCACGGTAAACACAACGCCGTCTGAACGAGGAACGTGAGCTCTATTCTACAACCGTCCGGTAGATGGCGCGGCATTGTCCGAAGAGGTTCAAAAACCTTAGTCCGGCAGGAGAATCTCTTTCTTGATTTATAACTAGAGCGCGCTGCACACGCGGCAGAGAAGACGCTATGGCTAGCGCGGCACAAGTATAAATAATAATTGCACAGCAGCAATAGGCAAAAAAGAAAAAAAGTAAATGAATTCCGAAAAAAGTAAATAAATTTCAAAAAAAGTAAATAAAAGTAAATCTTTTAAACAAAAGTAAATAAAGTAAATAAAAGTAAATCGCTGGAAGCCCTGCACGTGCGATAATCACTGCAGGGATTTAGAGATGCACAAAAAGCGGAAGAAAGAAGGAAACGAACATAATTCTAAGCGGCAAATAACATTCGGCGATACTCTACACATCCCAAAGGAGTTGAATAACCCCCTTATCACATAATTTGTTAGATTTACCCCATACTATAAGGAAGATTTCAAATCAAACTTCGATCATTACTGACCCGTTAATAAATATTAACGTGCATTCCAGTCGTTTCCGCGGGCGGCTGCAGTTGCAAAAACTCGATCTTCACGGTATCTATTGGTGACAGTGCAAACTAGTGAGCCGGCAAGCTTCAGCGTGTTTATGTCCAGTCGATGGCTCGCTCTAGTGGCAAATGTTTGTACTTAAGTTTTGGGGAGCACGAGGTCTTACGATCGGCTCCGTTCGTGCCCGAACGGCCGCCATTGCTCTGGTTGTTGTGAATAAACAAACGCCAGTGGTGGAACCATTGAAAGAAAGAAGAGATGTAGGAACGAATTCGCTGGTGAAAAACTGGGAAACCTGGCCTTTGGCCAGATAAATTCCTTTCCCCGAGGATGTAATACTTTACTACTTGATTTCAACTTATCGTCCTCTACTTGGAAAACTGCGTCATCGTTTTAAATATGGAAATATAAAGGAATACGTGAATTGTGAAATCTGGCTACAGAAGTACATCTCGAAGAAGTCTTGAGCTGCTGTAGGGTCACTAGGTTTGTAGATTCGAGTAACTATGGAGAAATAGTGCCAATGACTTAATTATTATTCGACGTAATATATTTTGGGGGATTGTGCTTTATTATTTAATATCTGACGTGCCGACCTGTGTAATGTTCAGATTTCATTTTGTTTTGAGCGAGGATTTTATTAACCTTAAATCATTTTGTAATATATTTTAAATTTCTTCCTTCCTCGTCTCGTTAGTGTGGTCTCTTAAAGACTCTGTTTAATATATCACCGCTTATGATATGTATTTTATTATTCCACAGGCCGTTGCCTGGATACTCTTCGGGATTGTTATCCGTTCTTGTTTTTTCTAGGAAACAATGTAATTAATTTTTCATGTCGACTTAAGGACAGTCATATTGGATAATCTTGCAGTACGCACGTTCCTTACCTTTGCTCCTGAGTAACTATAAGATTTCAAGAATTATCTTATTAATTTCCAGGAGATATCCTCTTGGTGGTTTGAGCTTGTCATTCATCGAACCTATACGATAATAATGTATTATTTTCGGAATCTAATTCTACTGATGTAGAGTATAATTGGTTCTCGCATAATTGAACTTCTTCATTGAAATTAGGTAATTAAATTCCATCTCCTTAATTTTATTGGTTCCTTGCTTCTTGATAATTAATTTAATTGTTCTATTTATTACTATTTATGTTACATCATTTATTTAACATGCCGGCCCCGTGGTGTTGGGGTAGAGCACCTGCCTCTCACCCGGAGGCCCCGGGTTCGATCCCCGGCTCCGTCAGGGATTTTAAAACTGACGTGAGGGTTGGAACGGGGTGCACTCAGCCTCGTGAGGACAATTGAGTAGCTGTCTGACAGTGAGACAGTGCCCCGGTCACGAAAACCAAGATTAATGGCCGAGGGGACCCGACGCGCTGACCACGCGTCACCCCAAAATCTGCAGGCCAATTGGCTGGGCAGCGGTCGCTTGGTAGGCCTAGGCCCTTCAAGGGCTGTAGTGCCACGGGGTTAGTTAGTTTTATTTATTGAACATGCATGTAAAGATGTTCTTTTCTTTAATTATATTTAATGTTATGAAATGTGTTTCGTGTTTTCTTCAAGTTTGAATTTAGTGCTCTTCTCTCAATTTAAATGCAACCTGGGTATGGTAATTTGTCCAGCCGTTCCACACACACATACCCTAGTTACTCTCTGTTTTTATTTATTTTTAAATTGCTTGTAGTTTTTTATTGCTAATCTGTTAGTGTTCCTGAAGGTAACTTGTGGGTACAATTACGACAATTTATTTAGCGAAATACCCACCGAAATAGCGTCAGTTTTAACACCGAAATCAACAGTTTTATTTCACCAAAAAATAAGGCCCTTACTAATACCTTTATCTCAACATTCAGATCCTCTCTCCATGTCTTTCCCATAGATAACCTCCATTCTTTTCATCATAATCTTCCTTCTATTCAAACATGACATTTTTTCTCTCTTCAAAACATTTACCCAACCATCAGATCACCTCCATTCCGCATGGCATCCACTATATCAATTTCCCATCACCATAGAAACCTTTCCCTAAGCCAAAGCCACCTGCCACCCACTGCTGGACCAACACAAATAATCTCCATGCCACAACACACAAGATTCTCCGTGGTGCCCCACCAATAGGTGGCCATGGCTGGCAACCTGAAAAACACATAATTACTACCAACAAAAAGAAACTAAAAGCAAGCTCTCTAACCTACTAAAGTTTAGGTCAAGCTCTCTAACCTACTAAAGTTTAGGTCTGGTACCTACTTCTCTTAATTAAAGTTTCCGTTTATGGAACTTTGCAATTTTTAACTATCTCTCGTCTTCTAGTCAATGCAAACATGGATCTCTATAAGTGTTCACCCATGTGAAAGTGCTTCGCAATGGCGACAGTTCAAGCTGGTTGCATTTTATTTCTGCTACCTAACCTCCAAGCGAGGTATGCAATGTAATAAGGATCATCCGGTCAACCAATTTCGCTACAGGAGTTCCAGCTATGGTTAACTTAACCAACAAAACTTCTACTCAGGATATGGATAAGTAGCATGTGTCATTTACCCTGCTACTTTATCATCAAACTTTAAAACAGGTTTTCAATTTTTTATACAGGGCTCTTTTTACAGGCCGCACAAACTTGATGGTTGAGCTTTTCAGCTCTGTAGTGCTGCATAAACTTCTTTCACCTATATTTTCAAAAGGCTTTAATACTGACTTTCTTAAAGACAACAAGTGTTTGTCAAATCAAGTGTTTTACTTCACTTTCTTCGCAGTTACTCGTTTTCCACTTGCTTCACTTACTTTATAAATGCGTTATCTCAGATTGGATTTCACATACCGGCTTGTTTCTGCTATTTTCTGTCAGGAATCTAAAGTTGCCCTTCTGGTCTTAATGTGGCATTGCTGCTTCAGGACTTGGCCTCTTAGTGCAATCAACACCACAAGAATTTCATTACCTCTTGTCAGGTTATACTTCTTTACAGTGTGTGAAAGAGGCTTAAGATTTTGGCCCTCATGCACCCTTCTGTTCTTTCCTTTTGTGTTAAGATATTCTGCCCTGGTTGGGTTTCAATCTTTCACTTTTTCTTTCAAACATCTTGGGCTGAGCTCCCAAGTGTTTGAAAGCAGTTCACTTCTCAAACTGTAGAAGTCATTAATGGGATTTAGATTGTTACTTGCTACAAATAGTTTGAATCAAAGTTATGGAAATCTTTATATATATATATATATAGGTTTATCCCCTTGTTGAGAAATATTTATTTAGTAATAAAATTTCAAACTGTTCAAGCAACTTGTTCTCCTCTCACAATTGCTTTGTTTACCCCTCGATGCTGAAACCTGTTTTTCATAAAGTTCAACTTAACCTTAACACCAACCATAAATCTCCGATACGGGAGGTCTTAAATCGACCGATCCTTACCACACGGTTCTTAAACCTCGCGATTATAAGCAACAAGATGTCCTTTCTACAAGGATTTCCAACCTCTAGACGTGACCTCTCACTTCGACAATCTAACCTATAAACCTGAAATTCGACATTAGTACGTCTGCAACACCCTCTCGTTCACAGATTACCATCTACTTTTGTTCTCAGCAGACGCGAGTGGCACGCTATCTATAGACGAAAGTACGAATCAGATGTACCTCAACCATCCACCAATCACAAGCCGCCATTTGAAGGCCTATGCAACGCGAGACTTGATGTTACAGGCAGAGTATTGTACTAGTGGGATCGACAAACATGCGTGCGTGAGACTGGCCAGCTTAGCGCAATCGAGTTTAAATGATTCAACCAGCCTTCGGAAAATTGCAATAACCAGTTTTTAAAATTTGTTACTTTTGTTACCGCTAGACACCCCACTATTACTAATTAACGAATTGCTTGAAGGACCATCCTCATACAGTACTCCATACCTTTATAGGGAAGTAGGCTCTATGAGACAGAGGCTGACGTCCAGATTGCAACAGTCTAGGTTCATTACAAGAAATTGCACAGAATAAATATACATTGAAGATTCACTCCATTGTATGTTGACATTTTGAGTCCAAGTCCAACACCGTATCTTATTCCCATACCCACATGTGATCTAGAAACGTGCAAGACTCGAGACCTTAGTAAACTTGAGGCTTGTAAAATGGCATTTCTTAGGAATGCCCTGAAAACATGACAAGATCATATGAGAAATGAGGATGTCAAATCATCTTTGAGAGTGGAGCACTCTCAGGAAGAACGACCATGGTCTGCAAGACAAATGTTTCAGGCATATAAAGAGAATGTCAGGCACTCAAACACCATATGCATGCATGGAACAGACATACAGTCAGTGGAAGGAGACCTGTCAGAAGACCAAGGAAACAATGGCTGGACCAACTGAAGCTAGACATAGGTAGTAGAGAAGGGGACTTATATGTTATCATGGAGAGATCTACATGGACAAACAACACTGGCACGAGTTCGTTCAACACCACCCCATCTAGCAAGCTGGAAGGGTAACATGATGATGATGATGTGCAAACACACATTTGTTATCTCCAGTATACTTCCAGTATTTATAGTCAAGGAAGACAACTGGTATTAAAAAAAAAGTGTTATACTTACTGCAATTTTGAGTTTTCCTGGATTAAAGGAGGTTGCAATGGATTGTCAGCCGGAAACACGACGTCCAGCCTATTGTTTTCAATCACCAAATCAATTGCTCTATGCATCATGGTAATTGAGAACCGGGAGAAAGTGAAGCGGACATTGAACCGCAAATTCCTCTCCCTGAGAAAGAGTTCCAAGAATCTGGAAAGGAGAGTATCATAATCAATAGTGAAAATAAAAAGTGCCCACACCACATGGACCCAGGAACTACTGGAGTTCTTTTCATATGCACGAACACAGTATGTTGCAGTATTTAAAAATTAAGTCTGCTACGGGGTAAATACAGGATTGGAGAGAAACTCATTACTTTATGGTGAAATATAATACTTTCCCTGTAGTAGTGTGAGTCAACCAACAACGTGCCCCACAGTTGGGCGTTCATTATAATAAATATGATACTTTTCCTATAGTGGTCTGAGTCAACCAACAACATGCCTCACTAGCCACCTCAGATAGTGGGGCTATATACTAGCTAAAATGACATCACACAAGACAGTATACCGACTTCACAAAAATACACTATTTATTTATAGTAATTCTTCTTTTCTGGTCATTCTCTGGCAATCATAAACTATCAATACCTTTTTGTCAGACATATAAGCAGGTTTCCATTACCTGCATCTCTTGTACAATATCAGCAACAACTTGCATTCTTTACTACTCACAAATTATTCTTTTCTGGTCATTCTCTGGCAATCATAAACTATCAATACCTGTTTGTCAAACATATAAGCTGGTTTTCATTACCCGCATCTCTTGCAGATTGTCAACATATAAGCAGGTTTCCACTACCTGCATCTCTTGCAGAGCATCCACCAAAACCACCACTCCTCACTCCCAAAACCAACTGCCAGACCCTTTCTAAAAATCACACAATCCTCAACTCCCCAACACCAATCTCCAGACCAGAGAGCACAACTATTCACCCATCACATTTTCATTCAAAAGCCAGCCTCCATTCCGCATGGCATCCTAAATATCAATATCACCACCATAGAAACCTAGCCAAGTCAAAGCAAACCTTACCATAAGCAAAGCAACCTGGTCCACCTACTGGCTAAACACCACCAAAGAATCTCAAGGCACAAGACACCAGACTCTCTGTGGTCCTCCACCAATAGGTGGCCATGGTAGGTCACCTAAAAAAAAATTAAATACAAAACAAACCGCACAAGGCGAAAACCTGAGGGTGAGCTATTGTAACCACAATTTTGGTTACATACACCCCCTCGAGAAATAATATGTAACTCAGGGTTACAGATGTAATTTTAATAAAACTTGCCACCTCAGGGTATAGGGGCTATAAAACTAGCTTTAAATAAAATCCACAAAGACCAGGACACCAACTTACAACATTCACAATTTATTTATAAAGGGGAAGCTTCCTTTACCTGAATTTCAGGCACATCAAACTAATAATTCCTCAACTGGCTCGCCATTCAGCATCAATTATCTTCTATTTACAACAACATTACAGTACATTAAAAAAATAGCATCCATCTTCTCTGCCCTCTCACCATCAACAGATCATCGCCATGGCAACCAAACCAAGTCAAGGAATCTTTGCCTCATCAAAGTTCAAAGCCACCTGCCACCCACTAATGGAACACAAAGAACCTCTGTGCCACAACACACAAGATTTCATGGTGCCCCACCAACAGGTGGCGACGGCTAGCAACCAGATACAAAATAAAAATAACTAAAACAAACGAAAAGAAACTAGGAGTCTCTGTAACCCACAAAAGTTAGGTTACACAGATTCTTTCTCGATTATCACACAAAATAGACAAATAAAATACATGAAACAAAAAAACAAAACAAAAAAACAACACAAAGTGAACAAACATTCATCATCTTCTTTAGAAAAGATAACAGGATCGTCTTCGCCAATAGTGGCATCGTCATTTACGTAGGGAAATGTCTATCGAGGTAATATTGGTACATAAACTGCCCTGCCACCTTTCCCCCTGCATAAAACTCGTGTAGTACACAAGCCTAACTACAACTACAATTGAAGGCCTGTTCAAATACATAGATAAGGTTCAATAAATGAACAATACCATGGTGACAGTGAGAGCGAGCCGTACACTGCCATGCTGAACATGGGCCACTTTAGTGGCGTCACGGCAGAGGCCTTATGGCCTGCCTATCTAGTGCGGCCTTGGCTCTACCATCCATGATCTATATATTTGCCCTACATTCAAGACCCTTCCAGTGGACAATAGACATAAGGTAATCCAAATCCACAAAATTACTAATTGCCTTCCAAGTAATCACCATTTGAACAATTGCCCCAGGATTCGCACTTGCTTTCATTACAAATCTAAACATCACTCACTGTTGTAAAGGTCCACTTATCAGTAATCTTCTGTTAAGGTTCCCCACGCAGCTCACCCTGACCAATGAAGTACTTTTGAAAAGGACTCTTAAGTCTACTGTACTATCTATTGTATGTGTCAAGTTTTGAAGTCATATTTTCCAATGTTGCCTAGACAAACTGTTAGTTATCAACACGAATTATCCCAATGACTGGGTTCGAGTACAATCTTATTGAGTCCAATCCGATCGATCTGCTCATATCGATAATAATAATTATGCATCGGAATCAATTTTGGAGAGCACTATAACGACTGCATTGGTGACGTGACAGCGGAACAGCCAATGTTGGACAAGGCTGCAGGAAATGCATGAATATTTATTTAAAGATTATTTCTGAGGAATCCTGGAAATTTACAAGCTGTTTCAAAATTCAATTATCGTCATTTTTGGCATTTTCGTACGATTATTTTCCACCGGGGGAGAGTTTTTCACATGGAGAAATTCAGCAATTAAGGAGGTAAATTTGAGCCAAGAGTCCGAATCGACGTCTGGGGGATGACCGATAATTTGGTTCATACCAGTTGTTACTCAGTTGCTTGCTTGAGACGGGTCGTTATTGAAGGCCGTAGCCTTGACCGGGAGTTTCTTTTCTGACAGCCCGTGAGAACGGGTTGGGAATATTGCCGAAATATTACGGTGTGATTTAAATTGTGTGAGGAAAAATTGAGTACGATAAAACATGATAGAAACGAACCGTGGAATATTAACAGTTTAGAGCCTGAGAAAAGAACTACACAAGTAGGCCTGAGTTCTGTGACGTGTTGCACGCCACATTAAATGACATGAAGGTAAACCTTAACCTAAAATGTTCTATCCCGACCAAAGTTTACCTATCACTGTTCTTCCAGTTCGAAGCTTGCTTCAACAATTTTCTTACTCACCTAACTCAAGAAGAAAATATTGTGGCCTATTCTTCAGTTAAAAATCAGGACAATGAGCACCTTATAAATGAACTTTCCGGAATAGACTGTTGTTCTCGCCGTGTAAAAGCGCGAGGAATAACTTAGGACCTTAAGTGCACTGTTTCGGCAATTTAACCTTCCTTGACCTCAAAGTGGAAACATGTGATATGCACCTCAAAATTCATCCTTGCTTGTATCAATTATTATCGATACCGCCAACCTGATGTATATCGTCAGCAGCAAGGCAACAGAAGAAAAGCGCCAAGCGGCCGACCAGTATGACCAGCCTGCGCAACGCAAATACGGTGCTGCCTTATGGACAATGTTCAAGGAAGAAAGAAGATTTTAGTGTGCGTGTGTTAGTACCACTGTTCCTTTGTCAATATTATGGCATTTGATATACGTACAGCTTTTGGCGTGGGGGACATTCTCTTCTGAATTGACTGTTGACCGAGAAGGTTGCTCGGGGGTTCGGATCCCCGAGCCCATGTACAGGTATCAGCCACCCTGGGATGGCTTTAGTTTTCGTAGGCAACCTTTTAATATGTAGTTGTGTTTGAGTGTATTTGAGGAAGTGTGATATGCTTCTGAATTGCCAGTCGGCATATTTTAGGCTTGTGTTTCTTGAATTTCTCGTGTGTTATTTTGCGTCGTAAGTTCACTCGTGGCCGCAGTGTAGCTTCGCTCAGAAAGGGGTGTCTGCTTCTGTATATTATCTGACTTGTTAACCAATTTTCCTCGTCGGAGGCCATGATTATATAGTGAAGGAGACTTTTCTCCTTTTATAGAGGCTCGCCACTTGTTGCGTCACTCCTCACGGCGTCTGTTTTGGCTTTGATCTAAATTATTGTAAATTCCTGTGTTATCACTAGGGCCCGGATTTATAAGCACTAAAAAACCTGAAAATATGCATGCAAATATGCACTAAAAATTAGAATATATGCATGGAAAATAATGAAATATGCACTTAAAACATGCAATTTTATTCACTTACCTATTTACAGGATGTAATTTACCAACCACGAAATTTGCTACGTAACGGCCACATGAATCCGTTGTCTAATCCACCGATATCCAGACATAGTTCCTTCCGATATCAGAACGGATCAATTCCAGGGTAGATTCATATAGCGGAGGTAGGTAATTTTTCCTAAGAGTTGATTCATCTGGTATTTTTTGATTTACACAATATTTCTCAAGAAATGATCGCAGAACTGGATTGTTTAATTTATTCCATGGAATGTTGCTGCATACGAAAGCCCTACAAAGATCATTCGAAAATGTATTAAGAATACCGGACTTAGGCTTTACCTGCGTAAGAAGTAGTTGTTGTGGCGTGCTGTTCTTCTCCTCCTTTGCTTTAATATGTGCAGTTTTTTTTGAATGCTGTTCAAGCTGAAATTTCTTTTCACATTTTACTTCCTTTGAGCCAACTTGACAGTACACAATGACACCATCTGTTGAATAGTCCCTATTACCCGACACCCACTGATTTAGTAAATCTCTTCTCCTGCTCTTTTCCTTAGGCATTTTTAGAAACTAACACTTGAGATGCAGGGCATTAAACTGGAACGTAACTAGTGAACTGAAGATACTTCTGTCTTGACCAATTGCCCAACCCCCTGAGATTATTATCTACTGTGGTAGAGAAAGGAATTTCGGGAAGTCCAGCCAGCCTGCCTACCCATACCTAAGCTATCTGTTGCCATTGTCAGTTGTGAAAGTAAAGTGCCATTACATAGAGAGTCGAAGACACCAATTAGTGAGGGATGCACATAATATAGGGAACTAGCTAGGGATGCACAAAACAGATTTATTTTAGTAGTTCTTGTAATTGTCCTTAAATTCAGACATATCTACCGGAATATGCTGTTACGTCTAGAATATGCACTAAACCTCAAAATATGTCCAAATATGCATATGCATTTTTTTAAAATCCAGGCCCTAGTTATCACGCTTCCTTGATTTTGCTTGGGCGCAGCCATGCTTTTGTTGTTTTATTTTAGTATTTCAAGGGGTCCCTTTATTCTTCGTTTAATCATCTTACGTCCTCATTTTTGGTTCAAGTGTAGTTCGTAACCTTTGCTGACGCATTTTCCTTTGGTTTCCTCCTTTTCGCCTCATGCGGGTTTCATTTTAGTACTTGTAAAACTTCGTATTTCTGCTTAACTTGTGGGGTTAGTTGAAATCCCAATTTTCGGGGGTGGCGTCCTTTGTGCAAGCGGACAATTGGGTCCCGCTATCCACCGCCACTTTAAGGGAGTCTTGCTTGAGTTCGTATATATGGCGGTTGTGTACTAATCATCCCCTCCGTTCCAGCGGAGCTTTTACATTACTAATGTAGTCATTTCTATTTTATTTTGGTCTTTTCCATTTGCATTCACTTTGATATGTTCATGCGTGTTAGGTTTCACGGAAATCTTTCAGTGTGTAACTTGTAATTTGTCTTGTATTGAGCGACCTCGTGGTTGTATTGTAATTCATATGTAAGTCCGCTCTGTGCGATTTCCTTGTAGTGTCACGCTAAAATATTTTATTTTCCCTACTGTGTAATATTCTGTGTTTGTTTTCTTGGTTTTTGCGTGCACGTGACCCCCAAGGCCAAACCTTGTGTACTTATTGCTAGGGATATCGTTGTGCTAATTAATGCATTTGGAAACTGTGAAATATATTTAATTCTGTGTACCTGATAGTTCCACTATCTGGGTGGTCCATAACTGTGTTAAGTGTTGTTTCGTACCATGTGGTGTCACCGACATTTAGTTACCGTCCTCTCGGAGGCAATTCGCCCAGTTGTGATATTTTGTAAGTGCTTAAAACTGTTGTTCCTATTTTATTGTCATATATCTTTTAAGAATATATACCCCGTGATTTCCAAAATTGTAACTTTATTTGACCTTAAAGCCCAATCCCTAACTCCGCAACAGCTGCAGCGGAATTGACCCTCAACAGGTAAGCCTTCCCGCAAAATTCCAGCCTGTGGGCAAACCGACGTGTCTCATCTCCTGTCCACCTGGGAGGAAAGCCGGGCACGTCGTCAGCACCGACCGCCGAGTGAAAGCCAACAAGTCCCGTAAAGATGATCCTGCGGTCGCGGTTGGTAAGTCTTCCTTCGGGTTGGTAGACCCTTAAGGGAGTTTGTCTAGCTGACAGGAAGGGGTAAGGAGACGGGGTACAAATTCGTAATTCCAACTGGTGACAGCAATCAGCCGATTTACACGAAAGAAAATGCATTCAATGTTGATTAATAGGGATGATTATTATAATTTAAAATAAGATGAAGGTTTCAAGTGCAAACACTGTCCCAGTTAGTGATCATTTTGTGTCAAATAGGGTAGCATGAATGTGTTGTTTATTGATTGACATATTCTGGAGCATGGTGTGCTAATTAATGATGACTGCCTTGGCAGATTTTTTGAGTTATCTTTCCACCTCTATTGGGTGAAGTAAATGTTATATGTGAGCAGTGACTACACGTAACCAATGGTGTTGATACCTTTCTTGGGTAGGATTGTTCTTGTGTGAGCAATGGCTACACTTGGGTATTTATGGAAGTGAAGATAAGATTTTATACACTACGATGTTCATTTTCTACAATAGTTTCTGCGAAGTTGTCTTCGATGATCTAATAATCACCTAACTAAAGTAAACCAGGGATAAAAATTGAAACTAAATGTGATCTAATAATATATGAAAAGGATCTTTCTTTGCCTTAATCTAATTTTAATAATCAACACTTTACCTAAAACGCTGAATGACTAATCGTATAATTTCTTAAGAACCAGGAGGAGGATTGGTGTGGATTTCTCACTTCATTATGTTGGTGAAAATCATTAATTATGGAACAACGTGATTGGAAAACAAGGACTTGACAACTGCAATGCCAATGGTCTATTACTCCTTGGTTTATGTGCTGAACTCTTTATTACCAACGCTCAGTTTCGCCTCCCAAATCACTACAAAACCACTTGGATGCATCCTCGCTCGAAGCACTGGCACATCCTTGACTATATCATCACCAAGCAATGTGATAAAAAGGACATCCTTGTCACCAGGACCGCAAGACGTGTCGATGACTGTTGGACAGATCATAAGCTCCTTATTTGCCGTTTGAGGATCTCAATCTGCCGCAAACCGAAACGATCCATCCACAACCTGTCCAGACGGAAATTTGACACTTCTAAACTCCAAGTAAAATCAATTGCTACAGATTACAAATATGAAATCGCAAATAAGCTGGCTAGTCACCCAGTTAGCACAAATAGTGTAGTACAGGAATGGGCCACACTTCAGAAGGTCATCACTGAGTCAGCTGAGGAAACAATTGGTTTTGTGAAGAACAAAAGACAAGACTGGTTTGATGAAAATAATGATGAAATTATGTGTGTCATCAATGCCAAACGGGAAGCCCATCTATCCTTTCTTCAAGATCTGTCTTCCAGTGTGAAAAAAAAATCACAATTTGTGCTACTTAAGGGGAAATGTCAGGCACAAATCAGGGAACAACTGGTGGCAACGAAAAGCCGAAGAACTGCAAAGACTATCCGTTGCCCGTGACCTGCAAAACTTCTATGCAGACATAAAGGAGGTATACGGCCCAATCCGATCATCAACAGGTACATTGAAAACTGCTGACAATTCCGCCATTTTAACTGATCAAGGACAAATTCTGGAGCGTTGGAAGGAACATTTCACTGCACTTCTAAATCATGCCTCCAATGTTGCCGAGGACTTTCTTCGCAACATCCCTCAGCAGCCCCAACAACCACAGATGGCGGTTCCGCCGACATTCCGAGATTTCACCAAAGCGTTCAATCAACTAAAGCCGAGAAAGGCTCCTGGTCCTGATAACATTCCTCTGGAGTTGTTACAAAGTGGAGGTATGGCTTTGAAGACTCTACTTTTTACACTTAATCTCTTAATTTGGGAAACTCGAGAAGAACCTGGCGACTTAAAGAATGCTACCATCATCATTATCTTCAAGAAAGGGGATCGTAGTGTGTGTGAGAACTACCGTGGTATATCGCTATTATCCATTGCAGGTGAAGTTCTCGCAAGAATTCTACTGAGCCGGCTCCAAGGTATCTCGGAGAGGATTTTGCCCGTGTCTCAATGTGGTTTCCGAACTACCAGGGGCACAAAAGACATGTTATTCTGTGCCAGACAACTCCAGGAAAAGTGCAGAGAGCAACAGGAGCCTCTGTATTTAGTTTTCTATGACCTGAAAAAAGCCTTTGATTCAGTACTAAGATCTGCTATGTGGAAAGTATTAGCACATTTTGGATGTCCAGATTGCTAAGTGGAATTAGTTACAGCTCTTCATGATGGAATGTCTGGGAAGATTCTTCACGGAAACTCTGTATCCGATCAGTTACCAATCACTCACGGTTTGAAACAAAGCTGTGTGCTTGCTCCAACACTCTTTACTTTGTACATGGCTGCCATGATGTATGAATCATCTTCCAACAACCCAGGCATGAGATTAAGTTTCGCTTCGATCGATGTCTTTTCAAACTGAGAAAAACTTCATTCACAGAGACATACCCAAGTTACCCGGGTGACAGAACTGCAGTATGCCGATGACATCGCATCTCCTGCTCCGACACCTGCAGAGCTTCAACAATCGGTCAATCGCTTTAGCACTGCGTGTGATCACTTAGGTCTTACCATCAATGCAAAGAAAACTAAGGTACTTGCACAACCTGCCCCAGGATTACCTCTTCCTGAGTTACACACCTCCATCTTAGACTCAACACTGGAGCAGGTTGATCATTTTTCATATCTTGGTAGCATCTTGTCTAAACGGTGCACTTGCGAACAGGATGTTGACAAAAGAATTGGGGCTGCCCATGCAGCATTTGGCCTTTTAATGCACAGAGTCATCATGAATAAAGACCTAAAGATGCATACCATACTCATAGTGTACAAAGCTGTCGTCATCTCAACACTACTGTATGGCTGTGAAACTTGGACACACTATCGCCGTGATATCAAGAAACTTGAGCACTTCCACCAACAAAAGATGAGATACATCTTGAATATCAAGTGGGAGGACTACGTGACCAACACTGCAGTTCTCGAGAGAGCGCATCCCAATAGCATTGAGGCAACTATCATCGCTCATCAACTGAGATGGTCAGGCCATGTTCACCGTATGAGTGATACCAAGCTTCCACGTCAATTCCTTTATGGTGAACTTTGCTCCGCCACTAGACCTCAAGGGGCCCCTCTGAAGCGTTTTAAAGACCAGCTAAAACACATCATGACGACTGGTATCCATATCCACTCATGGGAAACATCTGCTGCGGACCGTTTACTACATCGACCGCTGTCAACTTATTTGAAGAAGAACGTCGCAGACATAAAGAGGCCAAGCGACAAGCAAGAAAGCTTCGTCAATTACAACCCCGCCCTCTCCCGACCATCGAATGCAATTTATGAGGGCGCATGTTTTATGCCAGGATTGGCCTGTTTAGTCATCAGAAACACATCCACAAGCTGGTCTGAAAAGCTCTATGCAGGAAGAAGTATGTGTACTCGGAATAGAGTTACAGCCGACGAAGAAGAGGATGCTTATTTAGACCAGGGATTAACCATTTGAGACGACAGTTGCCACACCGTGGAATTTGTGTAGAACCACGGGTGTGTGTGATAATGTGATGTCAGACATGAAAGCAATTTCATGCGGTAGCCAACGTAACATTCCTCCGTACTAGATGACCGTGTACCACAAACAGTGGTATGCCTGTACAAGTAGCGCTCAAAGCGAGCGAACACTAGGAGTGTATTTTGTTGTAATTATTTGTGTTGTGATTTTTTAAATATATTTTTGTATTTGCATAGGGTAATCTGTGCATTCTTTTAGACTTTCATTTCTTATCTCTTTCGACGCTTATCGTCTATTTAATGTAAAATTAACTTAATTACAGAATTAGCTAGAAATATGCAACGTAAAAATAAATGTCAGACGTGACATCGTCATAAAATCTGTATACTTATTTTTGCTATAAGAAAATGTAACTGAATTTATTGTAGAAGAGAGAGAACTTTTGACTTGCCATAGGATCAGGTGCCGGTCCCGTGGTGTAGGGGTAGCGCGCCTGCCTCTCGCCCGGAGGCCCCGGGTTCGATCCCCGGCTCCATCAGGGATTTTAAAACTGACGTGAGGGTTGGAACGGGGTGCACTCAGCCTCGTGAGGACAATTGAGTAGCTGTCTGACAGTGAGACAGTGCCCCGGTCACGAACACCAAGATTAACGGCCGAGGGGACCCGACGCGCTGACCACGCGTCACCCCAAAATCTGCAGGCCAAATGGCTGGGCAGCGGTCGCTTGGTAGGCCTAGGCCCTTCAAGGGCTGTAGTGCCACGGGGTTAGGTTAGGTTAGTTTATAGGATCAGGTGAAATTATTACTATTACTATTTTTGTTTTTTATTTACATTTCAATTGAGCCACTATGGACTACGGAGTAACAATCAAAATCAATATTTCGTTCTAGATGGTCTGCCACTTTTGATGTCTTGCCAGTATCTCTTGAGCCCATCGCTCAGCGCCTTCTTCCGATATTCTGAACCCCCTCCATCTTTTGGGTTCTGCCCCTACCTTAAATCCCTGGTAATTTTTGATTAGGTGTATGAATTCACACCTGTTCTTAATTATTACTATTATTAATTAATTGGACTGTATTTCCATAGGGAATATCTTTTCATGTAACTATTCATGGCTTGATTTAACACTCTTTTTTGTTAGTAGGATTTCAGGAAGGGATTTCTTAGGGAACAGTTAGCCAGCGATTTTTGTATTTCAGTTTAGATTAACTTAGGGTGGAATAGCCACCCCAACCCTTCTTAGAATTAGGCTAGGGATCTGATTTCTGAATAAACGCACAGAATATTTACTTAAGTCTAGTACCTTATAATTGTAGAATTGTTTTTACTTTTGCATGTGTTCTTGGGGCTAGTTCAAACTACCCACTCCCTCTCCCAACCCGATACTCCCTGAGAGAGCAAACTCGTGCCGACCTAGTCAAAAGAACACGTCTCATCCTGTTAAGTTATGTGTGTTGTTGGAAAGGGGTCTCGTGTGGGCTGGATTCAATCCCCAGTTCTCATAATATCCTGGCCCAACGGGTACAGTATATAAAAAGTAAATAAACATTTCAGAAAACTAATTAGACCTAGATGCATTAATTATACCGTATTTACTCGCATATAAGAACCCCTTTTTCCGTAAATTTTTAGTTCCGAAATTTGGGTGGGGGTACTAGTCGCGAACTTCGCAAAAATCCATTATTTTGGTAAAGGGACCGAGTAAAAATAAGCTGATGCTACATAGTACGATATATTTAATCAAAATAAACAAAGTTTACATCTTTCATCAGCAATAATACACCACAACATCCGCGCAGAGAATTCCGCAAAGACTGAAGATGGGCGTGGCCAGTAGAACATGCAGGCCAAATACAAAATCTCTACCTTTAACACGAAAATCATTGTTTTTAATATTGGTGTACAGTATGTTCATGCTTCACAAAAAATATTTAGGCCTAAAAAAGGGAAAATAATACCGGTAATATCAGCACCGGCGGAGTTGCCCGAGTATCGGCATACCTCAGCCGATGCAACTGCAGTAATTGACACGCGGTGACAGATGCAGCTGAAGAGACGAGTGCGCATACAGATAACACGGGCGAATTACGTCATCCAAGGTCGGCTGATACATGGGCAACAGCCGAGTGGACGCGTGATGGTGCTTTCATATAAATGACATTTTTACGCTGTTTTTCATGCAAACTCGACAGCACTTAATTTAATCGAGGCCGTAAAACTCATTCTGCGATTACCAGTACTCATTTCACAAATATTCACACAACGTATCTCAGATAAAGACCGGACGTGAATGCTATGAGACCCAAGTAGCCAACAATCAACCAACATCTGGTAAACAAAGACAAGTAACTTATATTGTCCATGATTATTGCCAACCACCTCTGCGGTTGTTTTGCCTGACCAACCGCCGGCCGTAGCCAACCCGCCCGCGCGGAGCCCTGCTCGCCGCGCTCGTTATTAGACAATGACTCTCAATAATTAATGGAGAGGGGGTTCTATACGCGATGTCCAAGAATTTTTAAATTTTGGCTCTCTAAAATTAAGGGGGGGTATTATATGCGAGGGCCGGCCCCGTGGTGTTGGGGTAGCGCGCCTGCCTCTCACACGGAGGCCCCGGGTTCGATTCCCGGCTCTGTCAGGGATTTTAAAAACTGACGCGAGGGTTGGAACGGGGTGCAATCAGCCTCGTGAGGACAATTGAGTACCTGTCTTGACAGTGAGGCAGCGCCCCGATCACGAAAACCAAGATTAACGGCCGAGGGGACCCGATGAGCTGATCGCGCGTCATCCCAATATCTGCAGGCCAAATGGCTGGGCAGCGGTCGCTAGGTCGGCCTAGGCCCTTCATGGGCTGTACAGTGCCAGAGGTTTTTATTATTATATGCGAGGGGGTCTTATAGGCGAGTAAATACGGTAATCGCTATTATTAATGAGGTAATTTAGGATTGAGTGTTTCGACCAATAAGCGGTCATCATCAGGTCCGGATAACTGGGGTTGAGGTTTAAATCTATTTACCAATATTATGTTTGTGGTCTTATTATACTTCATATAATGTGTAAAGTTAATGTTTATATTACTATTCCCAGTTTGAATCTAGTTATAAAGTAATTAGTTTGTTTTGAAGGGTTTGTGAACAATGCAGGTGTACATACATACATATTCAAATCCCGTTCCAGCTATTGCCGGGTCTGGGTGTTTACAAGGCCTCTTCATCTTATTATATCTTCCCTCCACTTGATGCCAGTTAACTCCTCTTCTCTCTATACTGACTCTTACTCCTGTACTCCAGCGCATTCTTCTACGCCCTCGAGGTCTTCTTACATCGATCTTAAGTTCTTCCATTATTTTTGGTAACCTTTGCCCACTCAACCTCTTAATATGTCCATACAGCATAGTCTCTCTTTCTCTACCCCCCTCTCTCATTCTTTCCTGATTTAGTTCTTTTTTAATTCTTACATTCCTTATTCTGTCCAATCTTGTTTTCCCTTTTACTGATCTGAGAAACCTCATTTCACCTGCTTGAAGTCTGCTCCAGTCCCTTTTCATGGAACTATTCATGGCTTGATTTAACATTCTTTACTGTAAGTAGGATTTCAGGAAGGGATTTCTTAGGGAACAGTTAGACAGCGTTTTTTTGTATTTCAGTTTAGAATAACTTGGGGTGGAATAGCCACCACAACCCTTCTTAGAATTGTCCATGTTTCTGCTCCATACATGTCAATGGGTAAGTAATAAGTCTTATACATGAGGAGTTTTGCTCTTTCTGGAACTTCTTTATTACACACCAGATGTTTTATTGTTTGATAAAAATTTCCTCCTTTTTTGCAGCCTCTTGGTAATCTCATCTGTTTAGGATATTTCACTATCAAAATAAGTGAAACCGTCTACCACTCTGAGAGGTTCACCATCCAACTCAATATTCCCATTTATCTTTCTATCTCTTCAGAATATCATAACTTCACTCTTTTCTTTATTTACTTTTAATTCATACCTTTCCGTAATTTCCTTCCATTAAATAGTGCAGGAGATAGGATACTGCCTTATTTTAGTCTTTGTCTTATATCAAACCATTTAGAGTTACCAAGTGGTGTTCTAACTCTACAATTGTGTCCTATATAGATCGTCTTTATTACATTTATATATCCATTATCTATAACTATCTTCATTTCTTCCCACAGTCTTTCTCTGTTTACTGAGTCATAGGCCTTTTCAATGACTACGAATACCAATACCACCTCTTTTTTATACGCCCAACTTTTTTCCATCACTTGTATACAGTTAAAACAACACAATATAATAAGATAAATTTGGAACATGCAGTTGAATTCTATTATGCATATGGTTACTTATCCCAGCACCGCTGTTAGTTGTACATGTTGTGAGTAGACACGCTTAAAAATTATAACAAACAACTTCAAAATTCTCAAGGCAAATGGATATTTTCAAGAGGCTTACTTGATTAAGCTGCCACTCACAACTTGATTAGTAGAAATTAACTGGAAACTAGGAAGTATAATGTTCCGCTCAGATATCTTTAATCCTGAAACACTCTCACCTCCTCGCTGGAGTTGATTTAACTTTAACTACCGCCATTACCACAAACCTACAGAATTTACTGCCTTTAAATACAGGCCTCAAGTGATTTTAACATAACTTCCCGACTTTGAATGGGCGCCAAGGTTGACCATATGGGTCTTCCTGAATAAAATAGAATAAAATACGATTCATAACTGTTGCCCCGACTATGAAACACCTTATCCCAGGCGTAGGGCATTTGGCACGCGTTCGCTGATGTTACCAGGATCAAGCAAGACAGAAATATAAATACACATGAATTTTAAAGAGATAATCTATTGGCTGTACTATACACATATATACATAATATACAACACAAAATACCCTTCATACACTCGTGATAACTTTTATACAGTACCTTGCCACTGAATTTAGGCTCTGAGAGCAGCAAACACTTACGGCCATATCAGACCTAGGCCTACCAGCCTCCTATACATATTTCACTTATACACAACTCTACACTCGTCAGACTTTCACGCATATCATTTGCCTATTCTTTTCACTTTGCACAGTTTGAGCACGAATCTACACTCGCCGGACTTGTTGACTTCAACGCCTTGACATCCTCCTATGACTTCCACAACAGATGATGAAGTGAGGTTATGAACGTCTTTTTAGGGTGTGATATGATCAGCTACCCGTGGTCTACGAACTTAACCATGTCGAAAATATGTAGTCATTCAATAGCACAACGCTCAGTGAATGTCTAGTTACTGTCTCTGCTGTTCGATTACCAGACCATGCCAGATAAATCGACCCTGGGCGCAAGAAGACATGGACTCTAGCCTAAAAGAAAGAAGATCCGATCTCTAACTGTTCCTTACGTAAAACGACCCTGGGTGCTAGTAGATCTGGACTCTGCCAATAAAGCAATAAGACGACATCGGAACACCAGACACGCCATTATATGCACTGGCGAAGGGATACATAACCCCAATGTTTCTGCCGGAACTAACTCGTGCGTGGCCCGCTCCTAGCGGAACATCCGTGTCAACACATGAATATCAGACAGTCGAAATTCACACTGACGTCACACAGTAGTTTTCCACTCGAAGTTCATACGAGTTCACGCTATTAATAGCCCAGGTATTCCCTGAACTTCGAATTACTGCCTGTCTTTTCCGGGTTTGTAACATATCCAGCACTCGAAAATACCAATTCATTGTACCTTTATAGTACAGCCACGAATCTAATATTTAACATTACTAGGTCAAAATAAAGCCATTAACCCCAAACCAAAATGAAATAATGCTTCTACTTAAAATAATATAGTCATATATATATCCTCATTCCCAAAACGTAATAAATTCCAAAACCCCGTATTTTATATCAAATATCCAAAAACCGATAATTAATAAACAATGATCCTAGTTGGTCTGGACCATCCAAAGATGAATCCGTCCACAAAAACACACACAGGCACAATAAAAATCACCTCTGCAACCCCACGTTAACCCAATATAATAAGATACGAATAAAATACCCCAAACTAACTGCACAAGGCAAAAACCCGAGGGTGAGCTACTGTAACTGAATAAATTCGGTTACAATCCTATTTAAGAGGTTAAAGTTGTAGGAGCAAAGTCTGAAGTTGGCGAGAAACTAGAAGAATAAAGGAGGACCAAGAATTCTTTAGTGGAGAAAGTACATCTGTTCTCTTCAACTATCGCAAAAACACTATCAAGGGGAAGATACGATGCATGGCTCACCGATTCGTACCATCTTTAGTACACGTGTAGGGCATGACCAGGCGTATACCAGGTGCAAGAAGTAAGATGCGCTTCTCAGCCGTTTCCGAGAAATTAATTAATTACAATTACAGTGCGGCATCTATGTGCGTTGTACGCTAGTAAGAATCCAACGAGCGCGTGGTGCAGCGATAAGAGCCCTGCTTTGTAAGCACGGGATCGCTGGTTCGAATCCCACCAGTGAGCCTTTGCAGTGTGTCTTTTCTTTTTTTTCTTTTTGTAACCGTTGTCAAATTCCAACCAATACCCATAGCAAGAGTCACTGCTTACGGGGTGGCCTGATGGTTTACAGACGTGCAATGAACGGAACTCACTGGGCCTTCAACGTATAAATGTATACATATGATAGAATACACCTGACCGTGTATAATACCGATGTATTTGCAATGCCGATACTGTACAGTATGTAATGTCACAAACGTTGACCCCCATACGATGATTTCAGAATCCCTTTTCCCGCTCACAAAACACGTTATTACAATTGACTGCAAAATGAACATTATTCACGACACCTACAGTTGTACAAATTGCCTATGTTTCAAAAAAAAGCTCACCGGTGGGATTCGATCCAGTGATCCCATGCTTACGAAACATGGGTCTTACCGCTGCACCACGCACTCCTTGGCTTCATGTTAACGTACAGCGCACATAAATGCCGTACAGCAATTACGAATAATTTATAATTAATTTCTCAGAATCGGCTGAGAAGCGCACCTTACTACTTGCACCTGGTATACGCCTAGTCATGCCCTACAAGTGCACTAAAGATGGTTCGAATCGGTGACCCATGCATCGTATTCTCCCCTTGTAAGGGACTGTGCCCCAAATGCCAAACTATTCGAACCTACCTCTTACAATGAAGAGGTATAAAAATAATCCTGCATGTAGTTTAACTTACTCTGAGTTGAAGCCAGAGAGCAAGACTGTTGTATCACGAACTTCAACAACACAGCCTTCAAACTCCAAACTGTGGATGGTCTCGGATGAGGGGAACACAAAGATCGAATCTCCCTTGAGGACTGAAGGCCGTTTTTCAGCCAGACCATCAACCTAGAAAACAATCAAAGTTTTCACTGTCAACAACTCTAAACTTTTCCGTGACAGAGTAGATATTAAGACACTGGATTATTATACTTAAATTGAAATAAAAACCCATTATTTACAATCTACAGATCCATCTAGTGGAGGCGGGAATCGAATTGTGGCATCCTAGGTCAGGGGGCAAGCCTGCTATACCTATGCCATGGGCCAAGTAGTAAATAATCCACCTGTCATATCCCCAAGGGATGCAGGTGACATAATTAGAGCCCTTGACTATAATTTGGTTATCTCTAAACTCATCTACTCCTCCTTACAACAGGCGCGTTTCCATTTGGCATCACGAGGTCGAGTGGCCCTGCACCAGGCTTTAATTTTTGGCAGAATCTACAATCAAACCCAGGACCTCTGGGGTGTTAGCCAATGACTATCCACAATACCATGAGGTGGTTTCCTTCTCTTGGCATTCTAATGTAATCTCTCACTTTGGAACATTCTTTTAAATGAAGCAAAAATACTGACCATAATGGATAATGTGTTTAATATACGTATTGACTTTGTATTAATTAAATTTACTAAGGACACCTGTTAACACTATAATGTTTATTGTTGTAACATGTTTTCAACCCTTCAATGGGATCTTCATCAGCATGGGTCGCTTTGCTCTAACTTACTATACCCGAAATAGGACCATTTGTACCCATTTAAGGAGAACTGAAGGTTGTACGCTGCTAGCTCTTCGGATCGGGGCGCAGTGTGTTCAATCCCCAATATACAACACCTGTATTCAGGATTTTGAGCAACAGGTAAACTATCTACAATAACAAAACTAATACCTTCCTTAAACTGAACTGTACTGAATTCAAATCATGGCAAAACAAAATAAAACATTACATTTAAACAATACAACAAAAATAAACAAAAACTAATAATAATAAGAAGAAGAATAAAACCTTGGTTCAGCTGACCCAGCTGGTAGTCCCATGTATAGATCCCTTGCCAGGGCAAAGACCTCAATGGCATTTATACAGTTTATATAGATGGACTATGGTACAGTGTAGATGGCGGAAGAGACATCCCAGTGCTCGGGAAAATAAGAGTAAACGGTATATGGTGGCCATATATCAATCAATCTGGTCAACGCTCTTGAAGGCAGACGAGGAATTTATTCCCAATTGCGGAAAGAGCGGAGGAACCTAGTGGAGTAAACCACGTAAAAACGATCATTTCGGTCTAACAATCCGATTATCTTGGAATTTATTTTCCAACTTGTACAGCGCACAATTTCATTTACAGAATGGAAAGTCCGCTCAAGAGATGCATTACCCCAGGTGGCAGCTCGGAAGAGAAATCCACCATTGCATCTTGCAATGCATCGGGACATATGGTTCTGGAGAATCCCAACATCTGCAATAAGGATGAGTCTGAACATCCTTGGTTTCCTTCCAGACTCAAGTTTAAGATGAAATTTTGGGCAGGCACTTTAGATGTAAATTCTTTATTAAAAACTGGTAAACAGAAAGAACTTTAAATTCTTTTGGACAAACATGAAATGCAAATCCTTGCAGTGCAAGAGACAAGATTTTTGGATGAAAATGTTACAGAATACAGAAACCATCGAATATTTAACGGTAAACCAGCAATTTGAATCATGAAAGGAATGCCACTACTGGGCACTGCTTTTTATGTTCATAAAAACATAGTAGACAATATAACAGAATTTAAATCTAGATCAGAAAGAATCTCTCTCCTTACAATTAAATGTACAAATAAAAAGTATACCTTTGTTAACTGCCATGCACCAATAAATGAAGACAATAAGAAAAATCAAAGTAAAGTAGAAGAATTTTGGGAACTTTTACATGATGAAATATCAAAAATTCCAAAATTAAATGTGGTGATACTCCTGGGGGATTTTAATGGACAAATTGGGAGTGAAAAAGCTTATTGAAAAATAGTAGGGGAGTATCCGGCCCATAAAAGAAAAAATACAAATTCAACATTCTTCAGGAAACTGCCCAGATAAGCTAAAACTTTGATTTCTCCAAAGTTAGGAGAATTCCAATTGGATCATGTGGCTATCTCTCGTAAGAATATGAACGAAATTATGAATGTGAAAGTAATAAGAAATAAAGAATTTGACTCTGACCACTATCTCTCCTAAATTAAACTTCAACTTCTCCCACATAAAAACCAAAGAAGAAAACTAATTTATTAAATACAACACAGATAGATTTTTATTTCTTCTTGTGTTATGTTGAGTCTATCAGGAAGAAATTCAAATAACTAAACCAGGTAACTGGAAAGGATTATCCAAAGAAATCAATAATGCAGCAAAGAATGTACTTGGCTTAGCTAAAACGAAAAAGAAAGTTTGGTGAATGAAAGTTGTGAAGAAGCTCTAGCAGAAAGAACAAAATTATGGAATAATGCAAATGCTCTGGAGATAACAAACATTTTGATCAATTTAAACAACAAAGGAAAGAAACAGCAAGAATCATAAAGAGTACTAAACGCTCGTTGGAAAAGTCACAACTTGTTGATATGCAGGATAATTTTGTCAAAAACAACTCCAGAAATTTCTATCAGACTCTCAAAAATAATTTGAAGGGTTATCAAGCTCCAAGTATTTGCTTCAAAGATGAAGAGGGCAGACTAGGGCTAACTGAGATCGAGAATTCTGAAATACTAGCAAAATACAGTAGAACCCCTATTTAACGTTTTTCTAGGGACCGGTGTTTTTTAACCTTAAATGGGGGTTCACCTTAAATCGAGGTTTCGATAGGTTTCATCACTAACTGCAGCAGTCTCTCCACATACAGTGCACTCTCGTTAATTCGCGGTAATTAATACACGAACTTCCACGAATTACTGAAAACCGCGAATTATCTGCAGTTATTTTTGTTAAGCCTAGTAAAAACAAAACTATTGGTTAAAATATTGAAATAGGCTCGAACATGCAAAATAATAATTATAACACTTGATTGTAGTGTCCTATAAGAAATGCTAGGCATGAGGTAAGCCTAGGTGGATTATGCCTACATTAATATTTAACAACAACAACAACAAAAAACAGTCATCACATTTTGTTTCTTAGATCGTTTATTCTCATTTTGGATTGCACATTTCAGAAGATAGCATTATATGAGAACGAAAATTCATCTCGTTTTTCTATCTAAGAGATAAGTGTTACTAGAGACACCAGCTAGACTGTGGGAAACTTGCGGGATTTCCGTTGCATCACTCCCGCACTGTATATCAACTGGATCTCCGTTTTCCTCAGCAACAGTCAAATTCCGTGCTATTTCTTCTTTGCTTTCATGTCTTAAATCATAATCTTCTTTATCGACGTCTAACTTGCCCGTTTGAAATATCGTTGTTACAGAAATCGGCAAGAGCTTGCTTTTGTACGAGCGTAGTAGCGGTCTTTTTTCCTCTCAAGACTTGTTGACTGCATCAAGAGCATCAAACAAATACGCTCTCGGTGTCACGCAAGTTTGCGCCATTAGTAATAATCGCTATTTACAATACGCTATCCGCACATCCACCCTTCACAACTCACAGATCAGCGACCTTGAAGTGTGGCTGTTGGCAAAGGGATGGTAGGTTCTGAGTGAAAGTGCATTCCTCTTGTATTGTTTGGGCTTCGAAGATAAAGGAAATCAGTGCTATACCACTCGCGCCAACATGCTCGTATGTTTCGAAGATAGTGCAAGTAGGCCTACTGTTCCATCGCAGAGAAACACAGTTCAGTCTTCTCGAATCTCAATGATTTCGTCTTTATGCATTGCGTCGCATCAGAGGTCGGCCGCGTGCAAGCCTGCAATGATGCAAAGCGGCGCGGCGTGAGTGTTAGTACGCTGTACATTGTGTCTCGTGCATGTAGCGAGGAATCGATATGGAAGATCGATCGTATCGATCGCTAAGCGTCTGCGCTCTAAATTCCTTTTCTGCCTTGAATCATCCTTAACGAGCTTATGACGTCTTTTCCATAGGTTCTTAATGTCGCATAAGCATAACAAATAGAAATAAATACTTGAGAATTTTAACACTTCCTAACGCTAAATGTGTGTTTTGCCGCAATGCGAATTACTTTAAATCGAGTATAAAATAACATTGCACTTATGGAATAATTTTCGGGACTTGAAATTTCTTCCGTTAAATGCGGGTTTACGCTAAATCGAGGTCACGCTAAATCGGGGTTATACTGTACTTTGATGGACTTCTGAATTGCGGAGAAACAAACATCAAGCTCAAATTTCCAGAATTACATGAAAATTTAGAAAGAGATCAACCGCCTGTAGGGGCGAAGTACAGTGGGGACTGTGTGTGCCCCGGGACCGTTACGGTAGCTGTGAAGGTCCAACAGGAACCCTGAAAAGTGATGGCTATGATAGGCCCATCAAGCCAGCAGTGGGTAAGACTTTTGCTTTCAAGAAAGGAACAGGCCTCGGACAGAATGGATACAATAGACCATGTTCGCATTTGCGAATGATTAACTTGTTAATTTTGTAGGTTTTGGTTTGTCAAAAGTCAGACCAGTATTTGATTTCATAACCTCATTTTTCGTCACCACGTGTTCGTGACAATTAATTCTTTATTTCACTTTCTTGTTTAATTCAATCATATTTAAAATTATTTTCGTACTCACCTGTTGTGTTACAATATATATATCTCGCATTTAAGACATTTTTGCAAGTGTTAATAGGTCACCTTTCTCTTACCTCGTGGCATTCTGTCTTCCTGCTGATCTCGGTATGCTACGCTCTCATTGGCCGTCTCCTGACGTGGCCTCTCTTCAGACAATCAGCACGCATCTTGCTCATAACGTGGTTTGGGCTCACCAATGCCTGGTCATCGATCATTCAAGATGCTTGTTCTGTCTCCTATTTAAGCTGCCGGCAGACCCATTTTCGATGTGATTTCTCCGTTAGCGACATGCTAGCCATCCGTCTTGAACACGGGACGATAAACTTCAAACTTGGAAAAACTTCACATATGTAATTTCTGCGTCAAGAAGTGTTAAACTTAACCTTTGCCAGGTCGTCAAAGACATTTTTCAAATAATCCAACTTGGATCAAACTTCAACGTGTTCCTGCGACACGAACATTAAGATGTAAAGTATACATTTTTGTGTGCTACGGAAATCTATTCCTACTAAGTGAATATTATCACTTCATCTTTGTGATAGCTAGGGTCAGCCTTACTATTCCGCAAGTGTTCTACAACTACGTCAAGTACTTTTGTGGAAGAAACCACAACTGGACCTGAACTATCTGTTCTCAAGTGTTCTACGCACACGTGTGGGATGTTAACCACACTCTTTCAAGTTACGTACTTTGTAACCACATTATGTTTAGTGTTATTTCATGTTCTCTCTGTTATCATGTTAGCTTTATACAAGCCTGGTTTATAAGATTCCTCAATTTTGATATCCTTGTGATCTTCTCCCCCTCCTCTTCTAGGCGGAATAACATATCGGCTTACTTTGGCCATTCTTATGTTTCTTGTGAGAATAATCTCAGTATTTCTTGTGCATATCTGCATCTTTCATTGCACTTTGCCTGTGCATTTTCTCTTTTATGGTTCACGTTCAGGTTATAGGCTATTTGCCCACCTGTTTCTGCCATCTCAACTTCTCAGTAAATCGTGCATGCAGTTCACGCATTCTGTGTCTGCCATCGCATTTATTTTTGCAAGTTATTCTGTTGCATCTTGGCAACCACTCAAATTTTACAATCTTTATAGGGTACTGCAGTACTAGGCCCCTGTCAGCTACTGGGCCCCTTAATAGGTCATGTCTTTTTGGGTAACTTTAGTTTTCCCCTTTTTTCTTTCCCGGTATGACAGGATTTGCTCCCTGTCAGCCATTTAAAAGCTGCGTCACTAATTCTCTTTTTTGCAAAAGCAACTTAATTCTTGCTTTCAAGCATGTACCCATGCTTAAGATCTGTAAATTTAATTTAGTTGTATTTAAGGCACTAACCTTTTTTCAATGTTTATTGGTAGACGCAATCATAATTTTGTAAAGAAAATTGTTAACTTGTTTGAATGTTATACTGAATATATATATGTTAAAGCTACTTGCTCTCTCTTTTTTGTCTTTGCTATTTTCATGTTCAATCCCATGTACCTTAAAGCTCAACCTTTACTGATTCTGAACTCACTCAGAATTCTTTCTGAAAATGGAGACTTAATTGGTCGATCCAATGGTGTTCTAATTACACCATATCTTTTGGTGCCATAAACCCACGGGACTAGTTTCACTTTACTTAAACTTAAATCATATCTTGGAGAGCACGTTGCTTCATAATAAAACTTGGTCTAATACTGTGTCTGACTTTTCGCAGCTATTATGGAGTCCATCAAAGTGGAAAAGGTGCAGGACCCTGACGAGAAGCCGCAGCTCTCTCTTGTCAAGCCTGACGTCTACTTGCAGCCAGCAAGTTCTCTGGAGGTTGGGGTGAGTACTTCGGTCTCCACCATGGCCAAGGTTGAAAAGTTATTAGGCACTCGTGCCCTCTTAGAAAAGAAACTGTCTAGGTTTCGTTCTTTCTTAACCGAAAAAAGCTTAGATGATCACAATTTAGGCATTCTTAACGAAAAGTTCAAAACACATCAATCTAATTTCACGTCTTGTGACACTTTGCAAATAGAGCTCGAGCTCCTCGACTCAACTCGTGAGCAGGATCGAGCTGAGGTGGAGGACAGCTACCATGAAGGCTTTGCTGAAGCCGAGAACTTAATCAAAACATTAACTATAAAGCATAGGGACCAACCTGTCACTCAGTCTAAACCAATCCTACCCAGGATTTCCTTGCCAACCTTTTCTGGCAACGAGAAGAAATGGTATTCCTTCGAGGAACTGTATATTTCTTTAGTGCATAATGATTCTTCAATACCTGATATTCAGAAGTTTCATTATTTGAAATCTACATTGCAAGGCCCCCCGCTTAAGCTGATAGAGGCACTTCCTCGCACAGCAGACAATTATTCTGTTGCTTTCAATTTGCTGCAACAACGTAATGGTAACCCCATGCTTCGCATCCGCAGGCATATTACTGCTCTATTTAACCTCCCTTCCTGTCGTCCAGACAATCATTCTTCTATACGTCAGTTAAGCGATACTGTCCAACTTCATGTTCGAGCTCTCGAGCACTTAAAGCAACCAGTCAAGCATTGGGATTTGTTTCTGATATAACTCACTACTTCCAAGTTCGATTCTCAAACTTTAAAGGCATGGAAATCAGAGTTAATAGATCAACCTGATCCCACATTGTAACCGAATTTATTCAGTTACAGAAGCTCACCCTCTTTTTTTTTTGCCTTGTGCAGTTAGTTTGGGGTACTTTATTCATATCTTATTATTGTAACCAAATTTATTCAGTTACAGTAGCTCAACCTCAGGTTTTTGCCTTGTGCAGTTAGTTTAGGGTATTTTATTCGTATCTTATTATATTGAGTTAACGTGGGCTTGCAGAGGTGATTTTTATTGTGCCTGTGTGTGTTTGTGTGGACGGATTAATCTTTGGATGGTCCGGACCAACTAGGATCACTGTTTATTAATTATCGGTTTTTGGATATTTGATATTATAAAATACGTGGTTTTGTGATTTATTAAGTTTTGGGAATAATGATATATAAGACTGTATTATTCGAAGAAGAGTCCATTTCAGGTTCCGTGTTGACGTTTAGTAATTAAGTATAACAAATTTAAAGTTTCTGCCTAATCAACACTCATTTAAATTAAGACTGTATTAAGTAGAAGCATTTTTTCATTTTGGTTTGGGGTTAATGGCTTTATTTTGACCTAGTAATGTTAAATGTTAGATTCGTGGCTGTACTATAAAGGTACAATGAATTGGTATTTTAGAGTGCTGGTTATGTTACAAACCCGGAAAAGACAGGCAGTAATTCGAAGTTCAGGGAATATGTAGGCTATTAATAGCGTGAACTCGTACGAACTTCAAGTGGAAAACTACTGTGTGACGTCAGTGTGAATTTCGACTGTCTGATGTTCATGCGTTGACACGGATGTTCTGCTAGGAGCGAGCCACGCACGAGTTAGTTCCGGCAGAAACATTGGGGTTTTGTATCCCTTCGCCAGTGCATATAATGGCGTGTCTGGTGTTCTGATGTCGTCTTATTGCTTTATTGGCAGAGTCCAGATCTACTAGCGCCCAGGGTCGTTTTACTTGACATGGTTTCCGTAACGAACAGTTAGAGATCGGTTCTTCTTGCTTTTAGGCTAGAGTCCATGTCTTCTTGCGCCCAGGGTCGATTTATCTGGCATGGTTCGATAATCGAACAGCAATGACAGTAACTAGACATTCACTGAGCATTGTGCTAATGAATGACTACATGTTTTCCACATGGTTAAGTTCGTAGACCATGGGTAGCTGATCATATCACACCCTAAAAAGACGTTCATAACCTCACTTCATCATCTGTTGTGGAAGTCATGGCATTGAAGTCAACAAGTCCGGCGAGTGTAGATTCGTGCTCAAACTCTGCAAAGTGAAGAATAGGCAAATGATGCGTGAAAATCTGACGAGTGTAGATTTGTGTACAAGTGAAATGTCTATAGGAGGCTGGTATGCCTAGGTCTGATATGGCCGTAAGTGTTTGCTGCTCTCAGAGCCTAAATTCAGTGGCAAGGTACTGTATAAAAGTTATCACGAGTGTATGAAGGGTATTTTGTGTTGTATATTATGTATATATGTGTATAGTACAGCCAATAGATTATCTCTTTAAAATTCATGTGTGTTTATATTCCTGTCTTGCATGAACCTGGTAGCATCAGCGAACGCATGCCAAATGCCCTACGCCTGGGATAAGTTGTTTCATAGTCGGGGTAACAACTATGTATTTTATTCTATTTTATTCAGGAAGACCCATATGGTCAACCTTGGCACCCTTTCAAAGTCGGGAAGTTATGTTAAAATCACTTGTGGCCTGTATTTAAAGGCAGTAAATTCTGTAGGTTTGTGGTAATGAGGGTAGTTAAAGTTAAATCAACTCCAGCGGGGAGGTGAAAGTGTTTCATTATATTGGGTTAAAGTGGGGTTGCAGAGGTGATTTTTATTGTGCCTGTGTGTGTTTTTGAGTCCGGATTCATCTTTGGATGGTCCGGATCAACTAGGATCATTGTTTATTAATTATTGGTTTTTGGATATTTGATATTATAAAATACGGGGTTTTGCGATTTATTACGTTTTGGGAATAAGGATATATAAGACTGTGTTATTTTGAGTAGAAGCATTATTTCATTTTGGTTTGGGGTTAATGGCTTTATTTTGACCTAGTAATGTTAAATGTTAGATTCGTGGCTGTACTATAAGGTACCCTGTATTGGTATTTTCGAGGGCTGGAAATGTTACAAACCCGGAAAAGACAGGCAGTAATTCGGCTTGTGGTGGCAAGTTCAGGGAATACCTAGGCTATTAATAGCATGAACTCGTATGAACTTCAAATGGAAAAATACTGAGTGACGTCAGTATGAATTACGTCTGTCTAATGTTCATGTGTTGTCACGGATATTCCGCTAGGAGCAGCGCGTGCACGACATAGTTCCGGTAGGAACATTGGGGTTATGTATCCGTTCGCCAGTGCAAATAATGGCGTGTCTGGTGTTCAGATGTCGTCTTATTGCTTTATTGGCAGAGTCCAGATCTACTAGCGCCCAGGGTCGTTTTACGTGACATGGTTTCCCTAACGAACAGTTAGAGATCGGATCTTCTTGCTTTTAGGCTAGAGTCCATGTCTTCTTGCGCCCAGGGTCGATTTATCTGGCATGGTCCGGTAATCGAACAGCAGAGACAGTAACTAGACATTCACCGAGCGTTGTGCTATTGAATGACTACATATTTTCGACATGGTTAAGTTCGTAGACCATGGGTAGCTGATCATATCACACCCTAAAAAGACGTTCATAACCTCACTTCATCATATGTTGTGGAAGTCATGGGAGGATGTCATGGCGTTGAAGTCAACAAGTCTGGCGAGTGTAGATTCGTGCTCAAACTGTGCATAGTGAAAAGAATAGGCAAATAATATGCGTGAAAGTCTGACGAGTGTAGATTTGTGTACAAGTGAAATATGTATAGGAGGCTGGTGGGCCTAGGTCGAATATGGCAGTAAGTGTTTGCTGTTCTAAGAGCCTAAATTCAGTGGCAAGGTACTGTACAAAATTTATCACGAGTGTATGAAGGGTATTTTGTGTTGTATATTATGTATATATGTGTATAGAACAGCCAATAGATTATCTCTTTAAAATTCATGTGTGTGTTTATATTCCTGTCTTGCATGAACCTGGTAACATCAGCGAACGCATGCCAAATGCCCTATGCCTGGGATAAGTTCTTTCATAGTCGGGGTAACAATTATGTATTTTATTCTATTTTATTCAGGAAGACCCATATGGTCAACCTTGGCGCCCATTCAAAGTCGGGAAGTTATGTTATATTCTATTTTATTCAGGAAGACCCATATGGTCAACCTTGGCGCCCATTCAAAGTCAGGAAGTTATGTTAAAATCACCTGTGGCCTGTATTTAAAGGCAGTAAATTCTGTAGGTCTGTGGTAATGGGGGTATTTAATTGTAAATCAACTCCAACGGGGAGGAGAGAGTGTTTCAACATTGCAAACTTTAGTCACGTTTATCAAAAACCGTTGTCAAATACTTTCCGCCATTGCTCAACAATCCGAGCTACCCAGCTCGAGCAAAGGTGCGATCAGTAAGACTTCTTCTAATAAGAAATCTGTCCGCTCTCAGGTACTTACAGTTCATACAAACCTGCTTTCTCTGCAACAATTTGCATCCGCTATACACTTGTTCTTTTTTCAAAGCCATGACTGTCGATGAACGTAGGGAAAGCTGCTGCAGAGCACAAATGTTGTTATAATTGTTTGTCTACCAAACATGCAGTTTCAAACTGTTCGTCTAAAGGTGTCGGCACACATTGCAAACTGCGCCACCTTCTTCGTTACACCGGTTTGAAAAACCCAAATTTAAGCATCCCCAAAATAAGCCTTTGGAAAGCGTTGTTTCTACGACTTCTCAATCCAACTTGGCATCCAGTAGTAAGTCGTACCTTACTTCTGGCACTCATGCTGACTCTAGCGCTCAGTCGTATAGTCAGACTGCTACGTCTTGGCGAAGTACTCAGGTTTTGTTATCCACGGTGAGACTTCAGGTCCAAGACTAAGGGCAAATGGCATTCTGTCCGAGCTCTTCTCGACAATGCTGCCACACACGATTTCATAACCTCCTCTTTGGTTAAGAAATTAAACTTAAAGCCTAATACCACTTCGATAGAAATATCTGGTATCAATAACAGTAAGTCTACTTCCTTACAGTTCGTAAAGCTCAATATTAAGGATTCGGTGCAATCTGGCACTAACCTTAGTTTAAATTGTTTGTCAATCCCTGTTATTGGAGCTCCAACTCCTAGTCATTCATTTTCTATTGATAGTTGGAATTTCCCCTCTGATCTGAAATTAGCTGATCCCTGTTGCTGCAAAGCTTAACGTCCCGTTGACCGTGGATGACATTGACCGTTCGCATAGGGTTGGAGCCCCGGGGGGTGGAAAGCCTAGAGCTATCCTGTGCAAGTTTGTTTCGTATGGGGAACGGCCGGCGATTTTTCGCGCAAAGAGGGCGTTGCGTGGAACCAAGGTGACAATTCGAGAGGATCTCACCTCCACCAGACACCATCTACTGAAGCAAGCGGTCTCCATCTTCACGGAGAAGCAAGTGTGGACGTCAGATGGTACGTTAATTGTTCTGCGAGGTGACATCAAACACCGTGTGAGAAACGCAGCCGAGCTTAAAAAGCTCACCCCCTGCTAAGTTCCAGGTACAATGAAGATAACTAGCGTACTCATATTACTAACTCTTTTTCCTCCTTTTAGTTTTTAAAATTTTATTTTTAATTTACCTCACATATTTAAATAATTATGCAACATTTCTTTTTAGGACCATCTTTTAATATTTCTGGAAAGTCTGTGTCTGTAGTTAGTAGGCATACAGCTGAATTCCACTCCCCTCCTTCCAGACATACTTTCCGCTATCAGCCTGAAAAACACCAACTGCCTAAAAATTGCTCATATCAATGCTCAATCATTAGTTGACTCCTCTCACTATTCTGAATTTTGTCACGTCTTTGGTGGTTCGTCTTTTGACATAATTGCAGTAAGTGAGTCCTTTTGCAAGCCCTCAATTCCAGATGCTGCTGTCTCTCTCACTGGCTATAAAGTCATTAGAAATGACAGATTAACCGTCGGTGGAGGTGGTGTTGCAGTTTACCTTAGGGATAACATAAAGTATAGCATGCTAAGTCAGTCTCCTGGTGAATATAATAAGAGGCCTGAATACATTATACTTGACATCTCTCTTACCGAAACTAAAATTCTCTTTGCTTGTGTGTATCGTCCACCGAAAGCTGGCTACCTAGATATTTTTCTGAATGACATGTACAGGTTCATTCTTGATTGTAAATATGTTTTTATTGTTGGGGACGTTAATGCTCGGTTTGGTAGTGGAGCTTTTGAAACTGAACAGGTATGTGATGTGCTCTGTTCCTGTAATGTTGAATGTTTACCATTCGATACTACATTTCACACAACTACTTGTGACAGCTCTCTCGATATTATCTCTTCAAACTGTAATGACCTGGTTGTTGACTACGGACAAGAACCAGCTGCTGGATTCTCAGCCCATGATCTTCTGTACGCAGGGTTTTCTCTATCTACCCCGAAACTTCGACCAAAATCAATCTTTGTACGTGACTTCAGTAAATTTAATTTAAATGATTTTAAAACTGATGCAGATTTACTCCCTTGGCAGAATTTCTACCAATCCACTGACATAGATGAGAAAGTGACTATTTAATGATTGTGTAAATGAACTATATGATATGCATGCACCGCAAAAGAAAGTGGATATAAAACATAACTCTGCTCCGTGGATCAGTAAAGAAATCAAAACGCTTTTAAAGAAACGTAATAAAGCACGTAGAACATTTATTAAATCTAAACTTACCATTGACTATGAAGAGTACAGAATTCTGCGTAATAAGACAAGACAAACAATCAGGAACACAAAAATGAAATATATGTACAACCTCTTCAGTGACTGTAAGACCACCTCCGCCAGATGGCGTGCTGCAAAATCATTGGGAGTTGGTGCCAGTTCAGTCACTGATGTTGAGATGCCTGTCTCTGCATCACAATTAAATGAACATTACTCAAATGTTGCCTCAATTGGTGATGTATTAAGAGTATCAGAGACCGTCACGAAATACACATCCATCCCTCCCCCTGCCCATGAAAAATTTTTCTTTATGTATGTTTACCCACACCAGATTGTGAAAGCCATCAAATCAATTCGTACAAAAGCACGAGGCCCTGATAGCATCCCAATTTCTCTTATTTCTAACTGTCTTGAAGTATTTCTACCCCCAATTATCCATCTATTTAATTTCTCTCTACAAAGTGGAGTATACACGTCTCTTTGGAAGTGTGCTAACATACGTCCAGTGCCAAAAAATAAAAACCCCACTAGCTGTAGTGACTTTAGACCAATAAATATCCTTTGTGCCCTTAGTAAAGCGCTTGAGAAAATAGTTCATGAACAAGTATGTGAATACCTAACTAAATTTAATATCTTCAATCCTTACCAATCTGGGTTTAAAAAGGGTCATAGTACCACCACTGCATTGTTAAAGGTCAGCGATGATATAAGCTCAGCTATGGACAAGCGTCAGCTTACAATCCTATGTCTTTTCGATTTCAGTAAGGCTTTTGACTGTGTGAACCACAATATACTTCTTGCAAAGCTGAAATCTTTTGGCTTCTCTCAGAGTGCTCTTTCCTGGTTCAAATCCTACCTTTCCATGCGTACACAGAGAGTGGTCCTCGCGGATGGCTCCTCCTCAGACTGGAAATCGGTAGAAAGTGGAGTACCTCAGGGATCTGTCTTAGGTCCACTATGCTTCTCGCTATATATAAACGATGTTTCTAATGAATTCCGAAATAGTTCTGTTCATATATACGCTGATGACTTCCAAGCCTATTTTCACCTCACGCCTAACACTGCATGTGATCGTATAAATCTGTTTAATGAAGACATTGACAGGCTTTGTGAATGGGGCCCAAAATCATAATCTTAACTTGAACATATCTAAAACACAACTTATATCCATTGGATATACACAACTTCTGAATTCAGTAGATTTTAATTCACTACCACCCATCAAGATACTAGATAATAATATTAAATATAGAAACACTGTCAATAATCTCGGAGTGATATTTGATAGAACACTGTCGTGGGCAGAGAATACGTCTAATGTGGTAAGAAAGGTTGTATCAACTATGCATCTCCTGTAAATAACTGTTTCTTACACCCCACCTAACATACGTAAGCTCTTCGTCCAAACTCTCATCTTTCCAATCATTGATTATGGCTCTGCTGTATACAATGATTTACCAGAAACACAGAACATCAAATTACAAAGAGTCCAGAATGCATGTGTTCGGTACATTCTGGATGTAAGGCGAGATGAACATATCACACCTTATTACGTGCAGCTGAACTGGCTGAAACTCCACGAGCGCAGGCAGTTATCAGTTGCCATTCTGAAACATAAAATATTACATACCAAGACCCCGTTATATCTCTACAATGCCTTTACACCAATGCATTCTGTTCATAATCGAGAAAATAGATACACAAAATTAACACTCCAGATTCCTATACACCGAACCATGAAGTTCAATAAATCTTTTGTTTGCACCGCCTCACGCCTCTTCAACACCTTCGATTTATATAAGTTCGTCAACATTGCAAGCACTGCAGCTTTCAAAAGACATCTTTCATCCCGCTTCTTGGAGCAGTATACCTCTCACATTTGATTACTGTATTATGTTAAAATACTTTTTTAAAGTTCAATTATAACACAAGGACAATAGCTGACAACCTGTCTACTTCAATAGCTCTTCTTGTACAGTATATGGTGTTTGTTTTTCGGGCTGATAGTCTGTATGCACTCTCACTCTTTTGTATATAATTTTTCCATTATCATTAGTAATATTATTATTATTGTATTGTTACTATATTTTTGTTACTATAATTGTTAGACTATGATTATTTATATTGTAATGTAGGTGAAATGTTTTATTTTTATAAGCCCTAACCTTATTTTATGTTGGGCGCTACTGTAAAGGAGCTCTTAAGCTCTAAGTGTAGCAGTGAAAATAAATCAAATCAATCAGAGTGCTCCAGTTGACATTTTGCTAGGTGCTGATGTCTTTTGGCAAAATTTGCTTCCTTCTAGAATTAATACAACTTCTAGCATCTACGCCCAGCACACCAGATTTGGTTGGTTGGTCACGGGTCATATCCCTCTTGCCACTGTGCAGTCTTCATCTTTATGTCACTTAACTCACGATGAGTTGGACAACAATTTGGAAAAGTTTTGGAAAATTGAGTCTATCGATTCCACCCCTTCTTCCTCTGAAGATGACTTTTGCGAACAGCTTTATCTCTCCACTACCACTCGCAACCCAGATGGTAGATTGTTGTTACTATGCCTCGTATTTCTTGTACCCCAGTTTTAAAGAATTCACATCCTCACACTCTTTAAGGCTTTGTTTGCTGTGGAAAATCAGTTGAAACAAGATTCTTCAGCCAAAGCTCAAAACATTGACTTTATGGAAGACTACGAAGCCTCTGGTCACATGGAAGTCCTTCATAAACAAAACATCTCTGAAAATAGTATTTATTTGAATCATCACCCTGTTCGGAAGAACCCTTCCACAAGGGAAAACATTCGAGTCGTTTTCAATGGTTCCGCTCCACATTCTAATGGTATTTCATTAAACGATACCTTACTTACCGGTCCCGTCATTCAGTCTGATCTTTCTTCCGTCTTGTTAAACTTTCGCTTGTTTTCTGTTGGTGTCATCGCTGATATTAAACAAATGTATAGGCAAATCTTGATCAATTCTGAACAGCAAAATTTGCAACCAATTCTTTGGCATGATAGCCCTTCCAAACCCATTAAGGTCTTCAAATTAAAAACTGTCTCATATGGTCTAAAGCCATCTGCTTTCTTCGCCATCCGCACTTTAAAGAATCTCGCTGACCAAGACTCTAACCTCTTTTCCGCTAATACCCCAAATCTTCTCAAAAAGTCTTCTTATGTGGATGATTTTCTTCATTCCTTTAGCTCCCCTTCCAAAGCACTTGAGCACTCACGTGATCTCCAAGCGTTACTTCATAGAGGAGGTTTCTTACTTCACAAATGGAATTCTAATTCTCAAGAAGTACTAGCTAAGCTTATATCCAATGGCAACACTGATACACCAGTCGAGCTCTTACATACCGTTGATTCCACTAAAGTTTTAGTACTTCACTGGTATCCAGTTTCGGATTCTTTTTTTTTTATCAAGTCAGCTTGTCTCCTATTCTTCCTCAAACTAAGCGACAAGTTTTTCAGAGATCTATGACCCTCTTCAATTCATAGCTCCGATCATAGTCAAAGCTAAGATGTTTATGCAGGAACTATGGTCTCTCAAAACGGATTGGGACGATCCTATCCCTCCTTCTCTCTTGGAAAGATGGCTTTCCTTCCGCACTCATCTTCTTGATCTATCTGTCAAAGACATCCCCAGGGTTCTTATCCCTACTTCATTCTCTGCTAATCTAGAGCTGCATCTGTTTGCAGATAGCCCCGTGAAAGCTTACGGATGTTGCGCTTATGTGGTCAGTCGTAACACTCCTTCTTCATTCTCTAATTTAATTTGTACCAAATCAAAGGTAGCTCCTTTGAAAACAGTATCATTGCCTCGCTTAGAGTTATGCGCTGCACTGCTTGCAGCCGAATTATCTCAAAAGCTGGTCTCCAATCTTAATTGTCATTTCAGTCATATCTACTACTGGACTGACTCCCCCATCACTTTAGCTTGGATCTCTAAACCCCCCACACAATGACCATCTTTTGTTGCCAATAGGGTGGAAAAAATCCAAACTCTATCCGCATCTTCTCAATGGAGACATGTCTTGGGTAAGGAGAACCCAGCAGGCATAATTTCTCGTGGATGCCTTCCACACCAGCTAGCTAATCTAGTCTTTTCTGGCATGGTCCAACTTGGTTGTTACAAGAACCCTCCTTTTGGCCAACCCTATTTTCTTCTGCTTTAACGAATGTTCCTGAAACTCGTAAAGTCGCCTCTTCTCTTCTAACCACGGTTACACCTTGATTGCTTGAAAGATATTCTTCTTTTCAAAAGCTAGTTCGTGTTGTAGCCTACTGGCTTCGTTGGAAATTCTTTGTTAGAAAAACCATTGTTTCCTCAAGCATTTCTTTCAGCTGTTGAATTACAGTCTGCTACTACCACCACAATCTTATTTCTCACGCAACAAGAAATTTTTCCTGATGAAATTAATTCTCTTTCTAAGGGTCTACCCCTTAAAAAGCGAAATAGACTATTCGCTTTAAGCCCCTTTCTTGATGATAACTGATTGTTAAGAGTAGGTGGTCGGTTATCTTTTTCTGATTATCCTGAAGATAAGGAACACCCCATAATTCTTCCTTCAAAGCATCACGTTACTAAATTGAACATACGTCAATTTCACTATCAGCACTTACATGTTGGTACACGCACTCTCTTGTGTTTACTTCGTGAGCATTACTGGCCCATTAATGGCTTGCACGAAGTCATCTCCATTGTTAGAAAGTGTATTCTTTGCTTTAAGGTCAAACCTAAGTTTCCTCAGCAACTTATGGCTGACCTTCCTTCTTTCCGTTCCGCTCCCAGCAGACCATTTCTTCTAACTGGTATTGATTACGCTGGTCCGTTCCTATATCAAACCAATAGTCTAAAAGCTAAACGCAAAATTCTTGCCAAGCTTTACATAGCACTTTTTTTCTGCATGGTTACTGGTGCTATTCATCTCGAATTGGTCACCAATGCATCCACTTCATACTTTCTTTCTGCTTTTTCTCGCTTTGTTGCTCGAAGAGGAATTCCCTCTGAGGTTTTCTCTGACAACGCCAGAAACTTTCTTGGTGCTTCTCAACAATGGCAAAAGGCACTCGGCTCTCGTTCTGGCAACGAGCAACTTTGTAACTACGCTCATTTAAAAGGCTTTAAATGGCATTTCATCCCCCCATATGCTCCTCATCATGGAGGGAGATGGGAAGCCTGTGTCAAATTGACTAAAACCCATCTCAAAAGAACTATAGGAAAATCTATCCTATCGTTTGAAGAATTCAATTCTTTTGTTATTCTTGTCGAAGGCACTGTCAACTCCCGTCCCTTGTCTCCTGTGTCTAACGACCCCTCCGATTTGCTTCCTTTAACCCCTGGTCATTTCTTAGTAGGTAGCTCCGCCACCTCTCATCGACCGCAAGCTCAATGTTTCTTTGCCCATTCTTTGGAAAAGAGTCGAAGCTCTTAGGGATAGATTTTGGTAACTGTGGAGGCTGGTTAATTTGAACTTACTTCAGAGGAGAGGGAAGTGGCAGCTCGCTCAACCAAACCTCAAGGAGGGAGATTTGATTCTCCTTAGAGAATCCAGTCCTCCTCTTGTTTGGCACACCGGAAGAGTAGTTAGGTGCTACACCGGTCGTGATAACAGAGTTAGGGTGGTGAAATTAATTACTCCTTTTGGACAGTATGTTCGTCCAATTTCTTCTGTTGCTCCTTTAACACTCTAGTCCTGTTTTTTGTGTTTTCTTTCTTGTTTTTTCTTGTCGCCCCTCTGGCAGTATGTTCGCATTTGCTGTGTGTGCCCCGGGACCGTTACGGTAGCTGTGAAGGTCCAACAGGAACCCTGAAAAGTGATGGCTATGATAGGCCCAGCAAGCCAGCAGTGGGTAAGACTTTTGCTTTCAAGAAAGGAACAGGCCTCGGACAGAATGGATACAATGGACGATGTTCGCATTTGCGAATGATCAACTTGTTAATTTTGTAGGTTTTGGTTTGTCAAAAGTCAGACCAGTATTTGATTTCATAACCTCATTTTTCGTCACCACGTGTTCGTGACAATTAATTCTTTATTTCACTTTCTTGTTTAATTCAATCATATTTAAAATTATTTTCGTACTCACCTGTTGTGTTACAATATATATATATATATATATATATCTCGCCTTTAAGACATTTTTCCAAGTGTTAATAGGTCACCTTTCTCTTACCTCGTGTTATTCTGTCTTCCTGCTGATCTCGGTATGCTACGATCTCATTGGCAGTCTCCTGACGTGGCCTCTCTTCAGCCAATCAGCAAGCATCTTGCTCATAACGTGGTTTGGGCTCTCCAATGCCTGGCCATCGATCATTCGAGATGCTTGTTCTGTCTCCTATTTAAGCTGCCGGCAGACCCATCTTCGATGTGATTTCTCCGTTAGCGACATGCTAGCCATCCGTCTTGAACACCGGACGATAAAATTCAAACTTGGAAAAACTTCACATATGTAATTTCTGTGTCAAGAAGTGTTAAACTTAACCTTCGCCATGTCATCAAAGACATTTTTCAAATAATCCAACTTGGATCAAACTTCAACGTGTTCCTGCGACACGAACATTAAGATGTAAAGTATACATTTTTGTGTGCTACGGAAATCTATTCCTACTAAGTGAATATTATCACTTCATCTTAGTGATAGCTAGGGTCAGCCTTACTATTCCGCAAGTGTTCTACAACTACGTCAAGTACTTTTGTGAAAGAAACCACAACTGGACCTGAACTATCTGTTCTCAAGTGTTCTACGCACACGTGTGGGATGTAAACCACACTCTTTCAAGTTAAGTACTTTGTAACCACATTATGTTTAGTGTTATTTCATGTTCTCTCTGTTATCATGTTAGCTTTATACAAGCCTGGTTTATAAGATTCCTCAATTTTGATATCCTTGTGATCTTCTCCCCCTCCTCTTCTAGGCGGAATAACATATCGGCTTACTTTGGCCATTCTTATGTTTCTTGTGAGAATAATCTCAGTATTTCTTGTGCATATCTGCATCTTTCATTGCACTTTGCCTGTGCATTTTCTCTTTCATGGTTCACGTTCAGGTTATAGGCTATTTGCCCACCTGTTTCTGCCATCTCAACTTCTCAGTAAATCGTGCATGCAGTTCACGCATTCTGTGTCTGCCATCGCATTTATTTTTGCAAGTTATTCTGTTGCATCTTGGCAACCACTCAAATATTACAATCTTCATAGGGTACTGCAGAACTAGGCCCCTGTCAGCTACTGGCCCCCTTAACAGGTCATGTCTTTTTGGGTAACTTTAGTTTCCCCCTTTCCCCCCCCCCGGTACGACAGGATTTGCTCCCTGTCAGCCATTTAAAAGCTGCGTCACTAATTCTCATTTTTGCAAAAGCAACTTAATTCTTGCTTTCAAGCATGTACCCGTGCTTAAGATCTGTAAATTTAATTTAGTTGTGTTTAAGGCACTAACCTTGTTTCAATGTTTATTGCTAGACGCAATCATAATTTTGTAAAGAAAATTGTTAACTTGTTTGAATGTTATACTGAATATATATAAGTTAAAGCTACTTGCTCTCTCTTTTTTATCTTTGCTATTTTCATGTTCAATCCCATGTACCTTAAAGCTCAACCTTTACTGATTCTGAACTCACTCAGAATTCTTTCTGAAAATGGAGACTTTTAATTGGTCGATCCAATGGTGTTCTAATTACACCAGACGAAGACCTAGCTGTGATCATGGACTACGATTCGGAATGCTGAATATACAAACATTGACTGTGAAGGTGGAGGAGATGGTGGATATGATGGGAAGAAGGAAGTTGCATCTGCTGGGGCTGGCAGAAACAAGGTGGAAGATGAGAATTGAGAAAAGGCTGTAGACTATATTGGAGTGGGAATGAGGAAGGAAAGAGGAATTGAGTGGGGGAAGTAGTGAGAGATGGGTTAAAAGAAGAATTGGTGAGAATAAGTGACAGGATGATGAAGGTAAAAAATATAACTGAAAGGAAAGTCTGTAGAGTTACTAATAGTGTATGCCCCACAGGTAGGCTGCACTGCTGAAGAGAAACAAGAGTTTGAAGAGGAAATGCAGGAACAGGTGGGAGGAAAGAATGTGATTATAATGCAGATTTAAATGCGCATGTTGGAAGGGGAAGCCAAGGGTATGAAAATGTGCTTGGACCAGAGGGTTGGGGCAGTCGAAATGTGGAAGGTAAAAGATTGTTGGATTTTTGTAAAAGGAATGGCTTGTTGGTGGGAAACTCCTGGTTCAGGAAAAGAGAGAGCCACAAGATTACCTGGTATAGCGATGACCTGACTAGAAAGTCTGTAGTTGACTATATCCTGTACGATAGTGATATGAATAGAAACATCATAGACATCAAGGTAATTCCATCAGAGGCCTTGGATAGTGACCACCGACTGTTGGTAATGAACCTGAGGGGGACCAAGGATAAGAAAGGGGCAGAAAATCAGGATAGACGGATAAGGGTATGGAAGTTGAGAGGTGAAGAAAACAGGGTAGAATACCTAAGAATAGTGAAGAAAAGCATCCCAAATGATGAACTGAAGACAGAAGAAGAGGAATGGGGTAGATTCAAGAGGACACTAGTTAAGGGCGACACAAACAGTATGTGGAAGGACAAGCAACAAGAAGAGATGGAAAGAAACTCCATGGTGGAATCAGGAAACAGAAGATATAGTGAGGAAGAAGAATAGAGCCTTTAGGGTGTGGTTCCAAAATAGGACAATAGAGACAAGAAAGAGGTACCAAAAGACAAGAAAGGAGTACCAAATACGAAAGAAGGAAGTGAAAAGAGTGGTGGCTGAGGAGAGAAGAAAGTGGATGAAAGAGTGAACAAGGATGATGGAGGAGGATAGTGAAGGTACCAAAAAGGTCCAATATGGGATGATTAAAAGTAAGAGGAGGAATGATATGACGGACTATGTTTGAATGGTGAACAAAAGTGGTCGAGAAGTAGGGAATAAGGATGAACTCAAGATCATGTGGAGGGAGTACTTTGTAGAACTCTTGAACCTGAATGGTGACCCTGATGAAGAAATAGAGGAACTGGAAACAGAACAGGTCTTTACATGGAGGGAGGAGGAGGATACTGTGAGGAAGATGAAAGGAGGAGAGTCACCAGGAACAGAAAAGGACTTAACATGGAGGGAAGTGGAGGACGAAGTGAGGAAGATGAAAGGAGGGAAGGCACCAGGTCTAGACGAGAGAACGGCAGGAGAGGTGGGGATGCAATGGTTATATAGAGTAATGTGGGCTGTATGGAAAGAGAGGGGGACCCCTGAGGACTGGAAGAAGGGAATAATTGTGCAATATTCAAGAAAGGTAGCAGAAAGGAGTGCAAGAATTATCGGGGATTACATAGATGAGCCATTTTGCGAAGATCTTTGAGAAAGTTTTGGAAAAAAGAATTCGGCAAAAATAGAAGGAAAGATGAGAGAAGAACAACATGGCTTCAGAGCAGGAAGGTCCACAGTAGATCTAATTTTTGCTGTTAAGACAGTTGCAGGAAAAACATTAAGAATATGGAATAGACCTACTGATGGCAAGAGTTTAGTGCTTTTCAGTCGGTCAACACGAATGTACCCAAAAGAGATGGGTTATGCCCTAATCCTGAAATAAATTACATGAGATTAATAAAACACTAGGATGACCAGTTTCGATCGTCAAGCGATCATCATCAGATCCATTACACTTAGGCTACAAAATCTATGTTTGAAATACAGGTGAAAATATTTACAATATGTACAATTATTTAGTTGCAGTATTGGTACTGCAACTGTCAGTGTATGCTAAATGCAGTATATATGTTAGGTGAAATGCTAAATGGTGATAGCTATCCGTAGATTGTACTTTAGAGAGATTATATGGTTGTAAACTATGGTTAAACTATAAAATTTTAGGGTACATTCGTGTTGACCGACTGAAAAGCACTAAACTCTTGTTTACTAAGGCAACACTGAAAATATGGCTTCAAACACCACAAACCTACTGATGGCCTTCCTGGTCATTGAAAAAGCATATGATAGTGTACGTAGAAGTACGGTATGGAAGGCCTAGGAGAAGAGAGGAATAGGAAAGCAGACTATATGCAGGATAAGGGAAATGTGCAATTGAAGTATAGGCTGTGTGAAAGTAGGATGAGAGAGATCAGATTTGCTGGAACAGAAGAATGGCTTGAGGCAAGGAAGAGCAATTTCACCGCTACTCCTCATTGTAGTGATGTACGATATAATGACCAGAGTGGCGGAAGTGATTGGCGAAAGAAGAATGACAGTAATGGCGTTTGCAGATGATTTGATAATCTGGGGAAACAAGGAGGAGGAAGTACAGGGGCAGTTGGATGTTTGGGAAGAAATAGTACATGGATATGGGATGAAGTTTAGCATAAGCAAAAGCGAGTGGATGATCACAACCAGGAAGAAGGAGAGAGTCACAACGGGAATAACAATTGGTGGGGAAGAATTGAAGAAAGTAGAGAGTTTCAAGTATCTGGGAAGGATGATACAAGAAAATGGAAGAAACGACAGAGATAATTGGCAGGCAAGCAGAATTAATCACGAAAAGTGTTAGGAGCCTGGTATGGAGTAAGGATGTCCCTCAAAACAGCAAAACTGTAATATGTAAGATGTACTACGTTCCATTCCTGACGAATGCCTCAGAGACCTGGGCTATGAAAGGAAGGGAGTGAAGCAGAATACAGGCTAGTGAGATGAAATTTTTGAGAATCAGTATCGGAGTGATAAACGTGCACAGGAGGGAGCATTACAGGATAGGAGAGACGAATCAAGGCTTAAATGGTATGGGCATGTTAAGCGAGTGGATGAGAGGAGGATACCCAGGAAGAAACACGAGATGAAAATAGAGGGAAAAAGACCAAGAGGAAGGCCAAGAGATAAGTGGCTGAAGGGTGTGGAGGACTGCATGCGAAAGAAAGGAGAAGACTGGACCAAGGTGGTGACGGAGAGATGGTGGGAAGACAGAAGGCGATGGAGAGTTCTCCTTTTCTTCTTCTTCTTCATCCTCATTTCCTGCCAGAATGTCCTTGCATACGTCGTCAATGGTCTGCTCGTCGCAAGTTATTACCAGATCATCAACAGCAGTGAAGTCGCTGAAACTGCTGGTTATCTCCATCTTCTCCTGCATGGTTTTCCACCACCCTGGCTCTTCATCGCAGACTTACGCACAAATGCTGCCACTAGTAACACCATCAAAAACAGCTTTCTTGAAGCAATTTTCAATGGTGGTTGACTCCATCGAATCCGAAGATGAGGCAATTAAATGCATGGAGTCCAAAAGAGATGGCCTGTAGATAGGTCCACCTGCTTCCATGCGTGACAGCATACGACACACAACTGCTTTTCGGTACCTCTGCTTCAGAACCTTAATCACCCCCTGGTCCATGGGCTGCAGTACCGATGTAGCGTTTGGTGGAAAAAATTCAATTTTAATGTTTCTTAACAGAGGCCACTGTTTGGGATGAGCAGGGCAGTGGTCCATAAACACCAAAATCTTCCTGTTTTGGCTCCCCATTTTGGCATCTAGTGCTTGAATGTACTCTTCAAATAGGGAGCTTGTCATCCATGCTGATTTATTGCTTCTGTAAGTACATGGCAAAATTCTGACGTTTTTGAAACACCGGGGTTTTCTTGATTTTCCTATGATCAGTAGTGGCAGCTTTTCCGTCCCATCCATATTCTCACCAACTAGCACTGTAGCTCGCACTTTACTTAATTTGCCTCCTAGGCAAGATTCTCCCTTCAAAACCAAATATTTATCCGGAACAACCTGATAAAAAAAAGTCCGAATTCGTCAACATTAAAAATGTCTCAATGTTTGTAATTACTGATTTTTGCCGGCAGCAGTGTTTCCTTCCACGCTTCCGTTTCCTCTGTACTCACACTCGCAGCTTCGCTACTAATAGTCTTGTAAACTATTCCAGCCCATTATTTAAAGCGATCCAGCCACCCATTTGATGCAGTAAAAGGCACTTGTAATCGACACGCGATTTCTTCGGCTTTCTCCTTCACGATAATCCCGCTCAAAGGAATGTTTCAACTTCGCTGCTGTTTAAACCACACGAGCAGTGCTAGTTCTACGTCTTCGTATTTCCCGCTTTTAATTTTCTTGCAGCTTGCCGAAGTATTCCCGGCAGAAGCCAAGATCCCTTCTTTCTTTGCTATGATGCCATTCAAAGTAGACAGCGGCATTCCAAGCTCCTTTGCAAGAGCAAGACATAAAAGAGTCGACGACTCTACTATTCTCATAATGTCCACTTTATCTTTAATAGAAAGTGCCTTTCTTTTGATGCCTTTCATCTGAGATACACTCATTTTCACAATGATCTGAAAACTTTACTTCATGACGATGCAATTCTCGTAATCTCAATAATGTTATGCTACGCTACATCTGGCAATGCTAGGCTAACAAGTTAGATCACACAGAACAGCGATAAAAGCCACGAACAAAGAACATAGGAGGCCACGAATGAAAGTATGATGCAGTATATTGTAGTCTCTCTTGAGCGGGTGTCGTCGTAGCGTGACGTCATTTAGCCTTGAAATGTTTGGCCGGTCAGTGACCCGCCAACACTCGGAACGGCTGTATTCTTTCATTCGGAACACCGGGCCCGGTCAGAGACCCGCGAACACTCGGAACAGCTGTATTCTTTCATTCGGAACACAGGATATATCTTCCGCGGAGATTGGCGAGTTTTGATTCCAAGTCAGTTGTCTCTCAGTGAATGTCTTATACTCCAAGGGAATACAAAATGTCAACTATTTAACCGGGAAAACTTCTTATGCATGAACACTTTATACAGGAAAAATCTTATGGGACGAATCAGGGACCGAGAATATCGGACGTCTTAAGCGGACAAACGTTTTATGCGGGAACTTCTTAACCGTTTTACTGTAGTTTTGAAACATCGACATTCTCTCAGCTGGCTCAGTCAATGACAAGAGAGCATCCTTGTATAATGAGATGAGATTTTAGAAGAATTATTGTTCAAATGAACGTAGTTATAATGAATTAGTGGAAACTGAATGTGAGAGGGATGTTCAGGCCTCTAGGTATCCAATGTAGATACCGTTCTTTGTAATCTATGTTGATCAATCTAACCTCTGATAAGCTGCATCTTATCTTTCTGTAAGGTGCCACTGCACCAAGAGGTACGCTTCCAAATAGATCACACTCTTGAGCACTGTTATTGTTGATTATCCATTTAGGGGCTTTGCAACATCGTGGTCAGGTAGCCCCATGTACTTGGGTATATGTGACATTTGTCAGATGACCTATGTTATTGTGATGGCTGTATTAGTGTGTGTATTTTCAAATGAGGATGGGAAGGATTGACTTAATTTAGGAACCATCCTGACATCTGCCCGGAAGTGAACTGGAAAACCACGGAAAATCACTTTCAGGATGGCTGAGGCGTTATTAGTTGTTGTTTTAAGGGGCGGAACTACGAGGTCATCTGTCCCTCTTAACACAGATTAAAGTATACAAATTTGGAATGAAATGTAAAATTTAGATGTGGACACCTAAATTTGAAAAGACCGAAAATTAATAAAACAAAGAATTAAATGAAAATAATAATAAACAAAAATTATGGAAAAACAAATATTCAGCATTTAAAAACGAACAAGTCATTGAGTCAATCTACACCGGAAACTTTAGATTGCTGGCCCTAACCCACTCACTTATAAAGCGGATGACGAGATAAGCAGCCACCACGTCATCGGCTAATGTAAGTTTGAGTGTCATCTGCAAACCAAGGTTTCTTCATAAGTCAGCAAGATGCACACAATCTATTAAACTGTGGGCCATGGTGGAAACAGCTCCACAGTTGCAAAGTAGGGGGTCTTTCCTTCACATTAGGTACGAGTGGGTGGCTCTTGTATGACCTATCCTTAGCCTACACAAAATGATCAACTCCCTCCGTGACCAGAAAGAGCTCCGCCACACGCAAGTAGTTCTCTTGATCGCTCTCAATTTACTGGGCATTGCGTCAGCTAGCTACTGACTCTCCAATGATGCCAGTACTTGTCGGCATAACTGAGAGCGAACATCTCTAGCGGGTACCTCCATTGGTCGAGGTGGTATCGATACCGCCGCTTTTGCAGCTTGATTCGCTAAATCATTTCCCCCAATTACCACGTGGCTTGGAATCCACAGAACGGTGATTTGAGTGTCAGCGCAGCACAACCCGGCTAGCAGGTCGTGGATTTGCTACACTAGGGGGTGTTGCGGGAAACATGTAGCAATTAACTGCAACCAACTCTGTATACACGAGAAAGTGGATTCATGCATCCTGCAGTAAAAACTGCAGAGCTTCATCGATGGTAACGAGCTCCGCAGTAAACACACTACAGACCAGGCCTCAGGCAAAGAGATCTTGGTATTTGCAGCATCAATAACGTAGACACAACCCACCTTCTTGTCCACCTTCGAACCATCCGTGTATAGAATACCAGCATCCGGAAATTGGTGAAGTATGCCGTGGAACTGCCTCCGGTAAACTGAGGCATCTGAGTTCACCGTAGGATCTCTGTGTAGAACTAACCGAATTTTCGGACGCGGGACTTATCACAGAGGCACCTCGCTAGGTGTCCGGATCATACAGGGACCTACAGCCACTCCTATTTCAGTACACGAGCTATCGAGTCTAATACCAACCGGCCGAGTGGCACTAAGAAGGTTGGTGTACCTCTGGTAGTATTGGGTACTGAAGAAGGCTCAATAACTCTATGTTGCGGCATTTGACACACATTGGCAGCATATGATGGCTGAGGTGGGAATCGATCCCGCCTATTCTCAGTTTTGTCTCACGAGGCTGAGTGTACCCCATTCCAGCCCTCAAACCAGAATTAAATTCCTTGACAGAGCCAGGAATCGAACCCGGGCCTCCAAGGCGACAGCCAAGAGAGCTGGCCACTATGCAACGAGGCGGACCACTCAAGAAATACTAGGGGTGTTAGTGCATACAGGTCTGAGGTTTGTTTTTGGCCGGTGCTTGCTTGTTGCGTAGAGCTCTCCGGCTAGTAGCAACTGCATGCACTCACGCGCAGAAACAACGGAGGAAGGACGGAAGGAAATAGGTTGAACGGTTAGCACAGTGAATGCGTGGATTTCATGGCCACCGGCCAAAAGCAAATGTCAGACCTATACTCTTACCAACTTCAAAGATGAAATATGGGCTATTTCAACATTTATGTACATTTTTATAATTAAGTGCACTCGAGTATTCTCAGCAGTAATAATATACTCCATAATGGTCCGTATTGACTTAGTTAATTTTAATGAAAGTTTAATTTGTCCGCCTTTTCAATATAAAACACAGTTAATAGGTACATGTTTCGCGTGAACCTAACCCCCTTCATAGGCTGTCCATTTGCTTTCATATTAACATTGCAAATACATTGATTTTTTCCAAGAATGACAAGTTTACAAGACTAAAACATGTTCTTATAAACATCAGTGACTCATTTTAAGTACCTCGGGATAACTTTGCAGACTCTGGGAAACGTTTTTACAATCCATATGAGAGACAAGCTGACCGCTGCAGTGAAAGCGATGAGTGACAAAACAGATTCATAAATTGTCCCTAAAGACTGCAATCCAACTGTTTCATGTAAAAATAGCACCAATTGCATCTTATGGATTGGAAAATATATGGATACACCTCAAGAGAAAACACCTGGCAGATCTGGAAAGAGTAAAATCCATCTCAAGAGAACTTTGTGCCTTTCAAAGTACACGCCATCCCGTTTGGTTTACCAGCTAGCTTGAGAGTCATATTTTGTTGAAGACCTGAGACTGAACCTACTGCTGCCCGTTACACCTGGATATGAGACTCTACTGACAGAATTGAAAAGGAAGAGAGAAGACACATGGGACAACTTTTACGGCACTGACGCGATGCTTTCAACTGAATGGACAAATGCATTGTATGATTTGCGTCATATAGTCACGAGATTTTCGGTGCATGGTTTTCACTATAAAGTATGCACCAAGAAGAAATTTCATCAGCCGGACCAGCAGTGCATCTGTTTGCTATGTGGAGAGCAGTGTGATAGGTATCACGTGATGTTGTGCAAACAAAGACGGGTCACACTTACAATGTTTTGTAGTGAAGACTACGGCAATCTTTGTGTGTGTTTTTTTTCTTCTCTTTTTTCTTTTAATGTTAATTTACTAATTTGGCCATTGGCTGCAATAAAGTTCTTATCATTATAAACTTTATATACAGTATGTTTTGTATTGAAAAGGCAGACAAAAAATAATCCCAGCAGATACATTTCGTAAGGGATATGTGACATGTCCAGGCATCCGGTCACCAATGTGTTAAACATGTTATTACTGTTATTAGTAAATATTTTTAAAATGCAGAAAGTAGTTCATATACATCCAAATTGTACTTTGTCACAACAGAAATGTCCTCATCATTTGCAATTAAATGGTATCTATGGGCCATGAAAGTCTTTGAAAGATGCTCAGGTGAGCATCTGGCTTGACATTCCATGATCATGTCAGCAAAAATGACATTCGCAAGTGATATAAAGTAGCACCAATTGCTGAAAAGATGAGGCAAAGCCGTCTCCGCTGGTATGGCCACGTTTTACGGGCTGCTGAAACAACAGTTGCACATGCTGGATTGGCATTGCGGATAGATGAGAAGAGACCAATAGTACGACCGAGACAGTGTTGGCTTTACACTGTACATGAAGATTTAACAAGTAGTTCCATGAAGAACTATACAGCCTATTTTCATATATCCTACTTATGTTAATTGCCACTATCAACATACACAATTTCAGTTTGATTGCTGTAATAGATTCGTAGATATTGAGAACCGACTAAATATTTCGGATGGTCGCCATGTTGGATTTTATATATGTAGGTCCTAGAGTTATGTACTGTTACATGCAGATTATTGTGAACGTGTAGTATTCAAACTTCAATCGCATAATTAGGACACAAGAAAAAACAAGGAGATTTAAATTTTTTCACAGCTGCCATCTTGAGGTTATGGAAACAATTGAAATAAATTAGATGCCAGTGGATTAACATTCGGATAAAGATTTACTGTACGAAGTTTCACTGCACGCGGATGGTTAAATTGCGAGAAACATCCATGTGAATATTTATAATTCGCGTCACCGCCATGTTGGATTTGTGATCACCAGGTTATTTAAAGTCCTATAAGTGAACTTAAGTTCATAGCCCCTATAAACATTAAAAAATGCAGTTTGATTGCTAAAATAGATTCGTAGATATTCAGTATCGTCTAAATATTTCGGATGGTCGCCATGCTGGATTGTTAAATGTATAGGCCATAGAGTCATGTAGCATTAAAGGAAAATTATTGCGTAGGTTCATTATTCAAACTTTCACTTCGATCGCATGACTACATCACAAGAAATAAAAACTTAATTTTAAAATTCGCACTGCCGCCATCTTGAGGTTATGTAAACAATTGAACTAAATTAGATACCAGTGGATTACAATGTGTATAAATATTTCCTGTACCAGGTTTCAGTGCGCTTGGAACATTAAATCGCGAGAAAGGTCTTTTTAAAATGTTCAAATTCATTTGGCCGCCATGTTCGTTTTGTAGTTAACCGGTTTTTGAAAATCTTATAGATGGACTTCCAGTAGTGCCCTTTATCTCCGTACAAAATTTTAGGGAGATACCGCTAATAGTTTCAGAGATATAGAATGCCGGTGAAATATTTCGCACATCCTCCATCTTGTGATTATGTAAACAATTGATCGAAGTTAGATGTCGGTGCATTACAATATATATAAACATATACTGTACCAAGTTTCAATGCGTTTGGTTGGTCAAATCGCGAGAAACGTCTATTTAAAAGTCGCAAATTCGCTTGGCCGCCATGTTGGTTTGTAGTTACCAGGTTTTCAAAAGTCACATAAGTGAACTTATAGTAGTTCCCTCTATCACCATAGAAAATGTTAGGGTAATATCGGTAATAGTTTCGGAGATATTGAATGCTGGTGAAATATTTCGCACAGCCGCCATGTTGGATTGGTGAGTCGTAACAAAATTTGAAGGGCACGGTCGAGGTCGCCGGGAATAGTGCTATGAACTTTCCGAGTTTCATTGAAATCGCTCCTGCCGTTTAGATTTTATTAGGGGGGGACACACACACGAATCACACACACACGCGCGCACACACACACACACACACACGGACAAAAGGTGATCTCATAAGCCTATTTTTTCAAAATTGAAAATAGGCTAAAAATAGCCCGACTTCATCCTGACATGGCACACAATCGTGTAATATAGCGACAGAGAATCAAAAAATCAGACCCTGCTAATTTGTGGGACAAATGGCAAAAAAAAAAAGAAGAAGAAGATGAAAATCTTTGAAAAGAATGTAATGCTCACCGTCAATCGAAAGACGTCGGGTTCACGCTCCAGCACAAACTCAGCATTTTCTATATTGTATCTCTGAAGAGAAATTGTGGCATCGTATTCCTCCAAGTACAGTAAGGTATGGAAGAAGTAGGGATAGTAGATCTGGAGAACTTTGTATCCACCATTTGCTACAGCCCTACAACACATCAGAAAAAAATCTATAATCAGACAGCAACAACGATGAATATTACATGGAAGTGCATGCTTTCAACAATATAGCATATCTGACTGGGACTTTGTAGTTTACACATTTCAAATATGTTTGCAATGCTTGATGAGCAATTACTTGTATTGTATATGCATATTTTGGTCATTGGTTCATATTGTGTAAATTAGAGCTTACTTTTTATTCTATTTTTGTATATATTAGTAAACTCTTTTTTATTAAATAGTTTCAAGGATCTTCCAGAGTGAGCAATAAGCAAGTAGCCCAACAAATGGTGCAAAAGAAAGTTTGCAATTGTCATCAAAAATAAATACAAGATTTCATCACAACTATGCTATAAGGAGGAGGAGGTGATTATGAAATGGATATCGGATGAAGTCTTTTCCTTGACATGAAATTCTCCCCTTACTGTTTGTGATGTTGGAGAAAGGTTTACCGTCTTTTACAGGCAATAGGAACACATTAGATCCAGAGAGTTTAGGAAAGACATGTCACAATATTCATTCAATCATCCAGACAAACTGAGTTTTTCACTGTTTGGAAGATCTTCAAATTATATATAAAAAATTTATAATAATTATAACATTATGTTTGTATGGATAAGAACTAACACAGGGAGATATACAATGTGAAAGTTCTGAGAGGAACAGATACTGGATCGGATCAAACAGATGATCTATAGGAAATAGTTCCCGAATTGAAACAAATAGCTGAACAAGTAGCCCCAATAAATCCAAGGAAGAAACACCAATGGTGGAACGATGAGTGTGATAATACAGTGGAAGATAGACATCAAGCCTGGTTATGGTATCAGAGTCAAAAAACAGATAAATCACACTTGGATCTCATAAAACAAAGGAAGATAACTCAAAAAATAATACGAAGGGTTAAACGGCTATACCAAAAGGATATACTTCTGATGATCGAAACAAATAGCGTGAAAAACTCAAGAGATTACTACAAAATTTTTAGCAAACAACTACAAAGATATGAACCACCAACATTAATGTTAAAAGACAAAAATGGCGAGTTAGCTCATAGTAATAAAAGAAATACAGAAATTTTAGCAGAAACATTTAACAAGTTGCTAAATTGCGAAGATCCACCAGAACTGCTTCAAATAAATACAGACACCACTATTAAAACACCATCAGAAAACGTAAATCCACCCACAATCCAAGAAGTCTACAAAGCTCTGAGAGAGCTCAAAAACTACAAAGCGAGTGGAGAAGATCAAACATTTGTAGAATTGTGGAAATATGCAGCAGAACCAGTAAAGATTTCATTACACCAATGCATAGTGAACATTTGGATCAAAGAAGAACTACCAGACCATTGGACTACAGCTATAATACATCCATTACACAAGAAAGGAGAAAAATCAAACCCTGACAACTATCGAGGAATTTCCCTTTTGGATATCACATATAAAATCCTGTCACTAATTTTATATAATTGTTGTAAAGATCAATTAGAACTGGAAATAAATGAATATCAAGGTGGATTTCGGCCATGGCGAAGCTGCCCTGAACCTTAAAATTAGTAATGGACTACTACAAACGTAGACATAAACAGCAAGTCATAACCTTCGTAGACTTCAAAAAAAGCTTATGATTGTATACATAGATCTTCATTGCTAAATACTAAGGAATTTCAGACTTCATCCCAAATTAATAAAAATTATAAAACTAACAAACACCAAATCTAAAGTAAAATTCAGAGGAGAAATATCTGAACCGTTTACGATTAAAACAGGATTAAGACACGGAGATGGTTTATCGCCTCTACTTTTCAATTGTGCTTTGGAATATGTAATGAGGGAATGGTACAGGGAAAATCCTAGGAGCATAAGAATTGGAACCAAGAAAGATCAACTAGACTTAAATTGCTTGGGATTCGCAGATGACTTAGCGTTACTGGCTAATAATATTCAAGAAGCCAGAAATCAAATAATAAGCCTACAAAATATAGCACAAAAAATTGGGCTTCAGATATCATTTGAAAAGACAGAGATAATGGTAGCAAATCCACTTGTAATCAATCACATAACAGTAAATAACAAGAAAGGTAAAATAGTGAAGCAATTTAAATACTTAGGAGAAATCATAACTTACAACTTGGATGAGAAACCTGCATGGCAAGAAAGAACTAATAAAATGATAAAATCCCAAAAATTAACATGGCCTACATATAAAAGAAAATCAATCGCAACAAAATTAAAACATTACAAGACGGTGGTTCAACCAGAGGTGACCTATGGAAGTGAAACTCTTTTTAAAGTTACTCAGAAAAACTGAATCGACAAAATTTTAAAAGTAGAAAGAAGAATAGCTAGAACATGCATAAAAAATATCAGAAAGATGGACAGTGGCGGATAGTACCAAATGAAGTGGTATACAGAGAACTGGAGCCCATCGCTGATACTATTCGGAAGAAATGGATTTCTTTTTTTGGTCACATCATGAGGACACCAGAAACCAGGTTATCTAGAAAAACTGTAGTGAAACTTTGTAATATGAAACAACAAGTAGGATGGATTAAGGAAATTAGAGAAGATATGAAAGAATTAGAAATAACCTTGGATGACTTGCAAAACAAAACAACAAAATTTAAAAAACTGCGAGATATAAAAATAAGATTTCAGCCTAAAATAGACAAACTTAATACAGTAAAAAGGGTATTTACAGATGAGGAACGTCTGAGAAGATCAGAGTGAATGAAGAGCTACTGGACGACTCGGAAAGGAAACTTACTGAAGAAGAGGACCAAGAAATGATTGACTGAAGTGGTCCAATGAGGCCGTAAAAGCAGAAGAAGAAGAATTATAACATTATAAGATTATGTTCTGATTTTTTATAATAATAATATTAATAATAGAGAAGATCCACCGTGCTATTGTGATCGTCTATGAGAATTATAAGGGAGGGGACATATTGTGTAGATTAAGGCTTTCATGGCCCGGAACACTATTAAAATTATTCATACTTGCGGGATATTGCCGTGTGAAAATTAAAAATTAAAATTCCTAGATGTTTCGAGAGGAACCTTGCCTACTTTTTCAACAGAATCAAAACCATGTGGCCAAAGAATGTGTGTCAATGAGCTTACAAACAAAACTAGAGAAATTCCTCTGTTCTTCGCTAGATAGCAGCCAGAAGCTACTGTATGGACCTTGGAAAAAAAACGTGCCATATTAATTAGAACGGCGGAAAGAGGAGTAAGGAAGGAGAAGTTAAAGGGGTCGGGGGGAAAATTGAGACTCCTCGAAGGATGAGGATGTCCAATTAAGGAGAAAAGACAAGGAGGGGGGAAGGGATGGATATACTGTAAGGAAACAAACACTTCCCCTTTTGTTTCTGCTTCCCCCCCACCCTTCCCGTTATTTGGACATCGTCATTCTTCGAGAAATCTCAAAATTTTCCCCCGCCCCCTTTTCCTTCTCCTTACTACTCTTTCCGCCGTTCTAAATAATATGGCATGTTTTTCTACCAGGGTCATACAGTAGCTTCCGGCTGCTATCTGGTCACGAACAGAGGAATTTCTCTAGTTTCTTTTGCAGGCTCATTGACACACATTGTTTGGCCACATTGTTGTAATTCTATTGAAAAAGGAGGGAAGGTTCCTCTCGAAAAGTCTAGGAATTTTATTTTTGTATTTTCACACGGCAATATCCCAAAAGTATGAAATTTTAATAAGGAACATATTGTTTATGATGTTCCCATGAGATTTACTGGAGTAGAATTATAAAGGAAGGGAAATAATAAAGATCTTAAACTGGCAATTGTGTATATAAGTGGTTTATTTTTACCTAAATAGTACACTCTCCTTTCACTCTCTTGGGTGGCTTATGTGCTAGCATTGCCTACTCAGGATAAATTAAGCAAAGTAAAGGAATACCAATCCCATCTCGGATATGTTCTTTTATTTCCTTAGTCTTCTTTCTTTGCTGTTGGTATTCCATTGTCATAAACATACTGTATTTTACTTCTATTATTTCCATCAAGTAATGAATTCTCAGCGATTTTAACTCTTACATGCACGAATTTACAGTATGGCCTCCTCGCTGAGCAGTCGGTCGTATCTGTCGAGAATACATCATGCTGCTTCTATGAATTGTTAAGACGTTTCCTTCAATGTACTACTAGAATTACTGGGCGACTTACTCCTCAGAAGCTAATAAAATCAAACCGACAATTACAACTAGCCTTCATCCTTATAAAATGCAAACAATACACCTGATGTCTTGTTCGAGTTTTCCATGCAAAAGTAAAGGAACTCTTACATATAATTAAACGAACACAAATCTTTGGCTAGGTTTAAACTTTCTTATACACTAATGAGTTCCAGAAACGAGGTTTACCTCATATACACTTACTGGTTTGTCTTCGAGAAAGTTGTAAATTACGAGAAATCTCCAATATTGGTAAGACAATTTCTGCAGAAATACCAGATCCTTTCAATACCACATGGTACAAATTAGTATAGACATACATGGTAAAAGGAACTTGCGGCCCCCTAAATCCCAATTCAATTTGCATGAAAGATGGAAGACTTAAGGATATTCCAAAAGACATTGTTCCAGAAACTAAACAGAATATGAACGGATATCCAAATTACCGCAGGGGACAGAATGGAAGAACATATACCAAACGTGTACGAGGCATCAAAGTTGAAATAGACCATCTCTTCATTGCTCCATACAATCTATCATTAGCGGCTCATGCTTGAATGCTCAGGGTAGGCTAATAATGTTTTGTTGTTTATTTTAGGGGCTGCAACATTGTGGTCTTATAGCCCCATGTACTTAGGTGTGTGTGTAATTAGTGTGATAACCTGTACTAGTATGTGCTAACAATAATGCTAATATGTTATATCCCAATCATTCTTACGTGAGAACCGCTGGGCCTTGGGTGTTACCTCAAAGAAATAAATATTTAAATTGACTTAATTTGAAGTATTTAATTAAATTGCTAATGTCCGAAAATGAAGCATAAAGACAGACTGGAGATCAGTGACCGACAACCACCTTCATTTGATGCAGATTAAAACAACACGCGAATCACTACCTTTATGAAGTATGCATTTCAACCTCAATAAATAGGCTAAACGATACGCACGCAGAGGTGCCAACCTTTGAAGTGGGTTATCAGCCCCCACCCCCCTCCGAAAAATTATTTTCACGTCAAATCCAAAGCATGCTCCTCCCTTCTCGATAATGACACCACACCACCTTTGCCCTACCCGGAAGGAACCTATAGTAAAGAATATCATATTACACAATAAAATTTGCACATTAACTGCTAGTTCTGTGATAACAAAAATTCCTTGTAGCCTGTTTTGCACTCAGTAACTGGTTTTCCGTGAAAGTTTTCTTGCAACATACTTCCCTCTGTGATGACATTTTCGTCTTGTGAATCATAAGCGATTTCAGTATAGATGTGCTTAATGTAGGTCTGAATTCTGTCTGATTTTTCCTAACAACACTGAAAATTCTTTCTGTGGGAGAGTTACTGTGAGGTACAAGTAACATTGCAAATATCACTTTACTTAAAGTTTTATACTTGAACTATCCACTTTCGTTTTTAAGCTCAGCAATTTTGCCCCAGTTTACATCAATTCTAGTTCCTTGTAAAATATATTCAGGGAAAGTATCACACTGATAAACAGCAAATTCCTCTTTAAGTTTGTCATGTTCACTTTCCTTGACCAAACTTGGGAATCTTTGAACAAAATAATCAAGATATGAATAGGAAACCTTCATTCTAAGAAAAATATCGAGATGTTACACGATCGGCGCTGTCCTCAGCCATTTTACGAGATTCCCGTAGTTTTCACGATAGAACACGGAGAAAAATCGCTATTTAGATAATTGGTGTAACTTTTAGCCGATCGATGAGATTTCGATTGTCCTTTATGTGGGAACGGGAAATCACAGCATAATTACGCAATCGGTGCCACTTGCTGAACGTTTGACAAGAATCCAGTTGTTCTAGTCATCGAATGCGGAGAAATATCGCGATGTATTGCAATCGCTGCCGCTTTCGGTCGTTATACGAGAACCACGGTGTCCTCGCGGTTGATCACTGAGAACGCGATAATATGCAATCGGTGCCGCATCCGGCCGTTCAACGATTGTCTCCCTGTCTATCTGTTCTGGCAGAATGGCGGAGGCAAGCTCGAGGTTGGGCATGGTTAAAATTCACGAGCAGTTATGGACATGTTGTATGGTCGGCGCCATGATTCCCACTATCCCAATGCCGTGGTTGGGAGTTCACGGTGGATCACGAGGAGAAATGAGTATCGCGATGCTACGTAGACTGTCATTTCTAAAAGGGTTGACGCACTTCTCGCTCCCCGTATGCTTTTAAGTATACGGTCATGGGAAAATGGCGAGTAGGTTTCGGGATGTTTCGTGATGGGCGCCCAATCACCTTTGACAGGATTCCCGCAGTCCTTGTGGTCACAAGTTCACGATTGGGCACGGGTTTTATGATTTTACACAACTGGCATCGATCTCGGCCGTTTGACGAGATTCCCGCAGGCAAGTCGTGCAGTCAGCCGGCCGTCTTGAGCACGAGTTCGGAGGATGAACGTTCGAAATAGGTATCAAATACTACGAATTATTCTGATAGGATTGCATGAATAATACGACAAGAGGGCACATTTTCTTTCGAATTCCAATCACGATTTATACAAGTTTCCGAAATAACCGGTTAAATTATCCAATGGAACCAAAGTTCGAAGAAAAAGTCGACATAACGGAATTTTGAATTAACCATACTGGATGTCACAAATTTTCGAGACTGATAGATTTTTAAAATAAATGTATTTCGAAGCATTTTTGGGATTCTTTTTTCGAAACTGTATACTTTCGCAAGATTGCGACATTAAATTATTTCGCGTTATTTCTGGATTTCAATTTGAGATAGTCTCCAAATTCAGAGGTCAATAACAGAAATGAGAGGTCTCTGTTGAGTTTCGGAAATGTTCGCGAATAAACGTCTCGCGGAAAGTAAGGTTTCCTAATAATACAGAAAAATATTTCACACAAAACTAAAATCTCTTCTCCATACCGAAATTATATGTTGGACCGATGTATACCACTCAAGGTATCCTCAGTTTGCCTTTCCTTGAGGACGGGCACGGGGAAATATAGCATACGCAATCGGCTCCATCGCAATCTGTGAGCCAAGCGGCGCGAGTTAGGATGATTTAAACTGACCTCGGCGAATTTTTGTTACCTCCAACTATGCAGACATAAAAATTAGCTACTTTTACTTTCGTTACCTGTTTGTAAAATTAGCTACTTTTTCGTTACTTTCTGGTACCGGTAGACACCCTGCAACTTTATTTTTATTTTTTTCGTCATGTCACTTTTCCGTAATAATTTCCCCTTTGACCGTAATGCCGTAATCGTGAGCTGAAATCCGTAATAATTACGGACAATCCATAATAGTTGGCACCTCTGCGCACGTTATGCAAGAGGTTGCCAATCTTTGACATGGATGGCTCTTTAATGCATTATATTAATTAATTTTGACATACCTTTATTTATAAATTAAATCTATGTTTTTCGAGTTCATCTAGAAGCTGTCGTTCGATTGAAACTGCGGCTAATGCTGCAAGTCTATTCTCTTCCATGGTATTTCTTAAATGACTTCACTCTCCAGAACGAAAAACTTCTTTCAACACTATAGCTAGTACTCGGCTAGCCGGTAATGGGAACTTGATTGTTGACATTATTGACTAGCAATAGCACGAGGGACGGGGATCCTTTTGAAGGCTCGTTGGAAGTCGGCAATTATCAAACAATCAGCAAGCAAGGCTCCAACACAACTGGCCTAGCTAAGCATTGTGCGCATGCGCTGGGGAAGGTAGCGAACTATGATGTGCCAAGCACTCTGAATGAAGTGGCAAGGCAAGCTCTGACCTAGCCTGTCCTCTGAGAAGATCTTGTCGCGCGTGCATCATTTGGGTCATGTTCGGAGGATAGCTCTCGATTTGAAAGGTGGAGAGCATTCACTAAGCGACTTAACTAGAGACCAGACAATTTGAAGATTTTGGAGGCAATATACTGTTTGAAACACCATAAATAATGTAAAATGTTCCGTAAAATATTTATAAGGATCAAAATGGCGCCTACTACATACCGAGTGTAAAAGTGCTCCGCAAGTCACCAGCCAAAACAGCCAGTTATCATTTATCAGTGTCCTCAGTGTGCTTATTTATTTGAACAAGCTTTTGTTGAGTGATTAATATAAAAGTATGACCCTAAAGGCAGTAAACGAGCGTGTGAGTAAGTTTGAAAAGCGGATGGCTGAATTTCAAGCTTGCTTGGAGCAAGCTATGGAGGCCTCCACGATCAGTGCTACCAACCCCAGCGACACCCTGAATGTTCTCGCGTCAGACTTTAAGGACTTCCGAGAAGTAATTACTGCGGAACTGGACGAGATGAAGAAAGAGGTAATCCTCGTCCAGGAGCATCTCGAGAAGCAGGACATCCGGCAAGATGAGGCAGAGCAGTACAGTCGGAGAAACTGCCTTCTCCTCCACGGAGTACGTGAAACTCCCAACGAGGACGTCTACGCGAAAGCAATCGAAACACTCTCTGGGAAACTAAATGTGACTCTGCAAATTGACAGTATAGACCGATGTCACAGACTGGGTCGCCAGCCAAGTACTGCTGCAGGAATCGTGGCCTCAGGGAGTAGGCCTATAATAATAAAGTTCCTACGATACCACCAACGAGATCGTGTTTGGCGCGCCAAGTGGTTGCTCAAAGGCACATCATTATTAATAACCGAATCCCTTACTGCAACTACGAAGGACATCTTAAGAAAAGCACGGGACTTTTGGGGATTACGTAATGTATCCACACAAGACGGCCGAATTGTTGTCCACCTCAACAATGGCAGAAAACTAAATATTAACACACCTGCGGAACTAAAGTTGCACATTAATAGGTTAGGTGAAGGAAATGGAATAAGTTCATAGACATGTGTACTAGAAGTTACATTAGGTTTGTGTGTGCGATTGTGTGTGTGTTTAGTATTTAGGCAGTCAGCTGTTAGTTTCATCAGGAAGTCGAGGTACCGTTACGGTAAGTTCTTGACCCTGTGAGCATGCCATTTAGAAATAGTTCTGCTGTCCCAGTAGGAGCCAATTCACCCTCAGGCAATGACCGAGGCTCGTACAATAGAAATTCTCCCCTCCCTCCACTTTCACCAGCGCACGCTGGAACTAAGTTACAGCAAGCATTATCAAACTGTCCTAGAACCTTACATTGCTGCCACCTGAATAGCCAAAGCTTACCAGCACACATAGATGAGATTACAGCAATATTCTGTGAAAACAATGTTCATGAATAGGAATATCTGAGAGTTGGTTGTCTGAATCACTTCCGAATTGTGTGGTTCAGCTTGAAGGATATAATCTCCTTCGCCATGATCGAGCCGATAGGATGGGAGGGGGTGTTACCCTTTATTGCAGAGATGATCTGAAAAGCAAGGTTATTTGTTCATCATCGTCCGTTGAGTTGCTGAGGACGGAGGTCATGTTTGTTGAGGTAACACTGAGTGAGCTGAAAGTACTGATAGGTATTGTCTATCGCCCACCTACTGTATCATACATTTCCGAGTTTGAAACTAGTCTGCTTAATTTACTGCCATCTTACGAACATGTCATTATTTTAGGAGATTTTAACACTAACTTACTAACCAAAACATACAAAGCAAAGAAACTTGAAGATCTATTTTCCTCTTGTGACATGACGATACTTCCTCTCAAGCCAACTAACTTCGTAAGCACAGTAAGCTACACTTCACATACACCAATTGATCTCATCATAACAAATAACCCACAGAAAGTAGTGACTCATGGTCAAATACCAGTGCCGGCTATATCCACCCATGACTTAATATACTTAGCGTATTCGCTCCGCGTTCCGAAGTACAGGACTAAATATGTTACATGCAGAAATATAAAGGACATAGACCCGGTACAACTGAAATATGATGCCTACAGTCTTCCATGGAACGACATATTGAGACTGGACGACATTGACGAAAAAGTAAACAAGTTTAATCTATTAATACATGCACTATACAACAAACATGCGTCCAAGAGAAAGATAAGGATTTCTCGTAAACCTAAGCCGTGGTTAACTCCGGAAGTCAAGAAAATGATGTCCCGTAGAGATAATCTTTTCAGACAATACAAACGTTCTGGTCTACCAAATGATTTTGAAAAGTACCGAGTACTTCGAAACCAAATTAAGCAAACTTTACGTAATCTTAAATTTAAGTATGTTCGTGATGCAACCTGCCGACTAAACACAGCTAGAGCGTGTAAACAACTCTGTGCTTTGGGCATAGGAAAAAAAAACAGGAGCAACTTCCTATACCTGACATTCCACTAGACGAGCTAAATGCATATTTCACGGATGCAGATACTCAATCCAGCCCAAATAACGCTGCCAGTCACGGCCCATCATTTCCACCACCAGATCGACCCAGCTTTGCATTTCGTAACGTAAGCACTAATGAAGTTAAGAGAGTGTTGTATTCCATTAGATCCCAGGCGAGCGGGATTGATGATATACCTATAAAATTTATACATTACATTATTGGTGCTGTTCTCCCCATTCTCACACACATTTTTAATTACTGTTTAAACAATGGCACACTGCCTTCTATTTGGAAATACGCCTACGTGATCCCTCTTCCTAAGGTACCTTGCCCACTGTTACCGTCCGACTACCGCCCTGCATCTAGTCTCCCTGCTCTCTCCAAAGTACTGGAACGGTTAGTACAAACCCAAATACTGGAATATTTGAACACTCACTCTCTACTTGACCCACTCCAGTCTGGTTTCAAGAAGGGCCACAGCACAGCTACTGCCTTACTTAAGGTGACTGATGACATCAGACAAGCAATGGACCAAAGACAAGTAACAATACTCACACTCCTCGATTTCAGCAGAGCATTAGACACCATAGATATACCGACCCTATTGAAGAAGCTAAAATCCCTTCTTGGCTCCGAAGCCATAAATTTTTTCTCTGCTTACCTAATGGATCGAAATCAGCGTGATTGTACAGGACACCACCTCACAGTGGCGTCAGAAAAAGGCAGGAACCCCCCAAGGTTCGGTCCTTGGGCCCCTACTTTTCGTGCTCTATATCAACGATATCTCCTCCACAATTAACTATAATAAATATCATCTTTATGCAGATGATCTCCAAATATATTTTCACACTAGTATCAACAATATATCAAATGCAATAAGGGATATAAACACTGATATCAATCAACTTAGTGTATACGCCGATGACAACTCTCTCCTGCTCAATCCTAAGAAAACCCCAACTATCATCATCGGCTCTCATAAGTTACTAAACTCATTAAAAAAACAACTACGTTGTGCCTCCAGTAACACTGAATTCAATCACCATCCCCTTTAGTAAAGAAGTAAGGAACCTTGGGTTAACCTTTACTGAAACTCTTGACTGGTCACCACATATAAGAAATACACATAAAAAGATATACGCATCCCTTCACCCACTCGTGCGCCATAAGAATATTTTACCACTAGACATTAAGATTAAACTCATCCAGACACTAATACTACCAATTCTAGACTACTGTGACGTCGTTCTCGTTGACGCGACTCATGGACAAACAATGAAACTTCAACAAGCATTGAACTCTTGTCTTCGGTTCGCTTTCAATCTAAGATACGATGCCCACATAACCCCAAGCTACCGTGCTCTTTCACGGCTTAAACCTGATGAACGCCGTAAATTTCACTTGTTGACATCCATCTATCGATTTCTGCATGAAAACACCCCCACGTACATGTCATCAAAATTTAGTTACTTGTCCTCATATCATAATCGAAGCACTCGATCTGGCTCTTCCCTCGTCATCCTCATCAACCACTCATCCATGTTTAACCGCTCTTTTGCTGTAGCTGGGTCTCGACTATGGAATTCAACTCCTCCCGATATCAGAAATTCCACAACAATAAATAAATTTAAGGCCGCATGCCGAGATTACCTGTTGAATACTGCTGATTGCCCCGTGTGAATGGTGATGGATGATAGGACGTATGACTGAGCTAGGATTATATCTAGGATATTATAGAAAGGTCTGTGACATTGTGATTATTATTATTATTTGTATTGTTATAATTATTACTATCATTATTCATGTGCCTTTTTTACTAATATTAGTATTAGCATAATTTTTACTCCTTATTTATCATAATAATATTTTTTGAATTTTCGAAATTGTTATAAGCTATGTACTGGTACCATATTTCGTGGTTAAGTGTAAGAGAGGGCCATGAGCCCTAACTTCGCCACTACCGAACACATAAAATAAAATAAATATCTCTACTTAGTATAAAACTAAGTCCCCGATTCTTGGAAGTTATGGGTAAACTCGAGAACCACTGATTGGATTTTAATGCAGTTTTCACCATTCTGTAAAGGATATCTCGAGGATGATTTCTGTAGAAAATTATTTATTTATGATCAAAGAAAGCCGAGCAGTAACGATTTCATTGGAAAAGTCGAAGAAAAAAAAAACACTGGCATCCGAGCACTTAGTAAGCTTACCCTGGACAAACTGTTATAAATACCTAAATACTACGAGTGTAAGAATTAAAACTCAGCAATTCTTCTAGGTTTGTGCCATGTCTTGTGTGGGGTTTCGCCTAGAACACCAGGCTGGCTCATCGGCGGGCTCTTGGTGTCCCCGCCCTGACCCCCACAGGAGTAACGAACTGGTGTTTTTGTTATTTAGTGAGGTTATCGATGTAATTTGATGTGAGAAGAAAGGGACTGAGAACCAGGAAAGACGTATAAGGATATGGAAACTGAAAGAAGGGGATAGAAGGGTCGAGTACCTCAAAATGGTAAAGGAAGGAATTCCAACGGATGAAGAAAGAGGGGTGGAAGAGGAATGGGCTAGATTTAAGAAGACACTAGTAGGTGCAGCAGAAGCAGTATGTGGGAGGACAAGTAGTAAGAAGAGGTGGAAGGAAACACCATGGTGGAATGAGAAGACAAAAGATATAGTAAGGGAAAAGAATAGAGCCTTTAGGAGGTGGTATCAAAATAGGACGGTAGAGACAAGGGAAGAGTACCAGGAAAGAAAGAAGGAGGCGAAGAGAGTAGTGGCTGAGGAGAGAAGAAAGTGGATGGAAGAGTGGACAAAGATGATGAAGGAGGATAGTGAAGGTACAAAAAAGGTCCTGTATGGGATGGTAAAAAATAAGAGGCGGAAGGATCCTACGGATTATGTTAGAATGGTGAACAAAAGGGGACAAGAGATAGAAAGTAGGGAAGAACTGAAGAAAATGTGGAAAGAATATTTTGAAGAACTTCTGAACCCAAATGGAAACCACGGCGAGGAGGAAGAAATCGGGGAAGAGGAAGATGAACTGCAAACAGAAAAGGACCTAACATGGAAAGAAGTGGAAGATGCAGTGAGGAAGATGAAAGGAGGGAAGGCACCAGGTGTGGATGAGTTGAGTGTGGAGATGGTGAGAGTAGCAGGAGAGATGGGGATACAATGGTTGTACCGAGTGATGAGGACAGCATGGAAGGAAAGGAAGACCCCAGAGGACTGGAAAAAAGGAATAATTGTCCTGATCTTCAAGAAAGGTAGTAGAACAGAATGCAGAAAACTACCGGGGAATAACACTGATGAGTCATTGTGCAAAGATGTTTGAGAAAGTTTTGGAAAGGAGAATTAGGACAAGGATAGAAGGAGGGATGAGGGAAGAGCAACATGGCTTCAGAGCAGGAAAATCCACAGTGGATTTGATTTTTGCTGTAAGGCAGTTACAAGAACAGCACTATGAGTATGGAACTGATCTACTGATGACCTTCCTGGACATTGAGAAAGCATATGACAGTGTATGCAGAAACAAAGTATGGAAGTCCCTGGAGGATAGAGGAGTAGAGAAATGGACTATAAAGAGGATAAAGGAGATGTACAAGGGAAGTGTGAGCTGTGTGAAAGTGGGAGGAGAGAGATCGGACTGGTTGGAACAGAGAAACAGCCTGAAACAAGGAAGTGCAGTCACCGTTACTTTTCATTGTGGTGATGGATGACATAATGACCCGAGTGGCACAAGTAATTGGGGAAGGAAAGATGAGAGCAATAGTGTTTGCAGATTTGATGATTTGGGGAAACAAGGAGGAGGAGGTACAGGAACAGTTGGGCATGTGGGAAGGAATAATACAAGGATATGGGATGAAATTTAGCATAAATAAGAGTGAGATGGTGATCACGACAAGGAAGAAGGAAAGAACCACAACCGGAATAACAATTGGTGGGGAACAGCTGAAGAAAGTGGAGAGTTTCAAGTATCTGGGGAGCCTGATACAAGATAATGGAAGAAACTATAGAGAAATAAATGAGCGGGGGAGACAGGCAGAAGCATTCCGGAGGAGTGTGAGAAGCATGTTATGGAGCAAGGATGTCCCTCAGAACAGCAAAAAGATCATATATCGGTCGTACTATGTCCCTATCCTGACGTATGCCTCAGAGACCTGGGTTATGAAAGGAAGGGAGAAGAGCAAAATACAGGCCAGTGAGATGAGGTTCTTGAGAAGCAGTATTGGAGCTACAAAGATGGACAGAATAAGAAATGAGAGGACCAGAGAATTAATGGAGGAACCATTACAGGATGATATAGAGAAATCTAGACTTAGATGGTATGGACATGTAAAACGAATGGAGGAGAAGAGGATACCCAGGAGGGTACACGAGACGAAGTGGGAAGGAAAGAGAGCGAGAGGAAGACCGAGAGACAGGTGGCTGAAGGGGGTGGAAGAAAGCGTGAAGAAGAGAGGAGAAGACTGGACAAGGGTGGAGGCTGAGAGGTGGTGGGAGGTCAGAAGACGTTGGAGAGGCTTGTGTTCCAAACAGACCCGGCCAGTGGCTGGAAACTGTGCAAGATGATGATGATGATGACACCAGTTAGTTGGCTGAGGAAGGAAACATTATGTGTTTTCGAAACATGTACCTGTAGAATTTTTACGTAAGTAAAAAGTATTGATTTGGTGAGAAATTTATGTTATACTTCATGTTAACATGGTCAATACGGAACCTGGAATGAGTGCAATTTAGTATTTGAAGACTTTGTATATAAGGTTTCATTTTTGGTGCTCCAATGTGGGCGTAAACAGTGTAAATAAATAAAAGGACATTGAATAATAATAATGTTATTGGTTTTATGTTCCTTTTAACTACTCTGGCTTTTAGAGACACCAGGGTGCTGGAATTTTGCACAGAGGGGATCTTTAATGTGCCAGTAAATCTACTGACAGGGCTCCCTAGCATTTGCGCACCTAAAGGACATCGAGAATTACATGAAAAACAATGAGGTAATTAGGTACACTGGGAAACTATGTGAATGAAGTCGGGATAAACCTCGTTATGCAGAATAACGAACCATCGTTAGTGAAAGCCAATATTGAAGGTTTAAAGATATTGATGGAAACTGATACAGGCCCAGATATACAGTAGTTTAATTCATGTAAAGCAGTTGCAAGAATTGTTGCCACATTTAAGCATTATTGGATGTGAGGCTAAACTGAAGACAGTAGATGGTAGCCCTCTTAAAATGGAAGGAACAGTACTAATTAAGGTTAGTGAAATGTAGATGAACATGAGCTGAATTTGGTAGTATGTAACACACCACAGTTGTTTTCACCTCAAGTTGGAAGAAATGGTGGTGAATTATATGTATCTAGGAGTTAGACTGGAAGAAGTCAAATAGAAAATAAGAGGGAGAGTCAAGGTTCTCACTGAATCTGAGTATTGTCCTGAAATTAAACTATTAATTGCAAAATATCAAGAGGTATTTTCAAGGGAACATACTAAGGTCATAAAAGTGTTCAAAGCAAAAATCATGGTCAAAGACAATGCTGACCCAGTATGTTATAAAGCCTGTGGTATACCTTATTAGATAAGACAAAAATTGACAGATCAGTTGAGACAGACGATTGATGATGGTAGAATGGTTCCTGTCAAATTTTCAGAATGGGCATCACCATTATTTCCTGTGCTGAAGCCTGATGGCAGTTATAGACTGTGCATAGACTATAAAGATCTGTAAATGTAAATATCAAAATTGATCATTATCCCTACCCAAATACAGATAATGTTCATTATCCCTAGCAAAATACAGATTATTTATTTGCTAGTTTAGTGGGAAATAAAATATACTAGTTGAAACCCGTAAAAACATGAGTCATTGGGAAAATATTTACTGAAGGATTTTCTTATATGCATTCTTTGTACGATTACACAGAAAGATCGACTTTCCAACATATAACCGGCCATGACAGAAAACTAGACGAGGCATATAGAGACCTATACTTTCCAGAGTTTCCCTTGAGCTATGTTGATTGTGATAAAGTACAGTATGCCAAGCGAATAGGAAATCGGTCCTCTTAAAAGAAAATGGAAGTGGTTTATCAGATGGTGTTAAATCAAGTCGAAGGATTAGAGCTCTCAGCCCAAATTATTTCCAAATCCAAGCAATTTTCATCCATATTTCTTAAAATTAATCTGGCTTCATTTAGGAGCACTTGGAAATGTTCAGATTTCCAAGGAGCATAACTATGGAAGGAAGGAAGGAAGCTTGTAGTTTAACGTGACCGTTAATCTTGAGATCATGAGCCACGGGACCTCCTTTTTACGTGGAATCCGAACCACAGGACATGGCATTTCACTTCGAAAATCTCACATGCATTGACCGTGAATCGAACCCGGACCGCCTTGGTGAGAGGCATACAGCTAGACCGCTGAGCCACCACGCCCCCCATAATAACTATGGCTTGAACTTTTAGAGTAAGAATATGTGGAGGCAAATCACTTAATTCCAAGGAATTCAAGAATTCTGTAGGAAACTGAAGTAGCTGGCTTTCATCTTCGTTATTTAATCTGTTAATGCTGGTGTATATTTTTGAACTACACAAGTTCAATGACTTTATTAATTTCATTAGTGTGTTCATTTTTTGGTGTAAGAATGCAAACTTTCGATAAATGTATTATATCCTTCGCTGAAGTGAATGTTTCGCCGTAAATCTGTCACGATATCATCATGAGTTGGAAGTCCGGCTGGTAATTCAATAACATTTGATTCCTAACCACCCACAGAAGGGTAGTGGTCGTTAACTTGTAGCAAAAAAATCATAGAATTCCATTTCATCTGGTTCTATCGAGTGTTTTTATGTAAGGGGCGTATTTCAGTGAAGGGCCAGAGAGAAGAGTATTTACTACAACTGTAAATAACTGTTTGGCGAGAAGCGTGAGGCACAACAGGCGAAACCTACCTGAGGTCTCCTGCAAGAGCAATAACTTTCCCACAAGAAAGAATAATATCGTTAAGTATAATGAATGAACATTTGCCATTGGGGTTTCATCCCATATTATGAGCCATCATGATCATCATCATTTATTGTGTTAACAGGCCATTAAGACCCAGAACAGACAATAAGAGCATAAAACAAAAACTAATCTACAGCGAGTCCAAGAATATTCTCCACAGCGCCTACATGCGTCTGCGAGAGCTAGCTACAGCAGTTACGTTGGTAGCACGGCTGCCGCTTAACTCATCTCTACTTAGTATAAAACCAAGTCCCCGTTTCTTGGATGTTACTGGTAAACTCAAGAACCACTGGATAGATTTTGATGCGGTTTTCACCATTTTGCAAAGGATATATCGAGTATGATTTCCGTAGAAAATTATTTATTCATGATCAAAGGAACCCGAGCATTAACGATTTTAGTGGAATAGTCGATAAAAAACCTGGCATCCGAGTGCTTTGTAAGCTTATGCTGGGCAAACCGTTAAAAATATCTAAAATACTACGAGTGTAAGAACTGTTCAGCATGAAAAGTTCTACAAAAAAGTCTGCGAGAGCATATGTCTATCTTCCATACATCGCCTACTATAAGGGAACAACTGAAGCTTATCTCTTACAGCTTTATGTGCTGTCGACTTGGAGATTCCTGTTTGTTGAGCTAATTTTCGTGTTGATTTACTTGGGCTTCGCAGCATTATATCGGAGATTTCATCAAGTTTTTCGTCTGTTAAAAGCGTAGGCCTGCCTGTTCCCGGTATATCGTGAACTGAGCCAGTCACACGAAATTTACTTACCAAATCCTGAATGGTATCACGGTTTGGACACTTGGAATTAGGAAACCGCGCCTGAAATCTTAATTTACATTTTCTGTAAACCGATCGCCTTCGCGAAAAACGTATTCCACCAAAAAAAACTCTCTCTTCAGTAGTAAACATTACCGCCTGTATACTGTTGCACTCTTCCAATAATAATCTATCCGAACGCTCACTGACTAATACACGCTGAAGACCTGCAGGCTCGCGCGCTTATCGCATTGCACATCGGCAGCTCACACGGGAAGTCCCGCTTTGAAGGACACAGTGCAGTGCAACCAACTAAATCTCATGACTCAACCACTCACAGCTGCACGTAGCCACTGCGGAGAACATTCTCGGGCGCCCTGTATAAAATAACACAGGCATTACAACAGGAGGGACTGAGGCTTTTCACAAGTATCGGTCGCAGATGATCTTCCACCTTTCTCTGTCCCTTGTATCCTCCACAGTTGCTGTTGTGAGCCCGAATAGCTCATGCTGGTGATAGCTTGTGCACGAACCATGGAATTTTTAATGCTCAAGAATTGTGAAAGCACCCACAGCAGCTTGCCACTACATAGATGTTCTTTTGACTTCATTAAGAAGCAGTATAAAATTACCCTACATGATCAAAGAACTTCTCTTTGATGTGCAACCTGAATTTAAAATAATCAGTCATTCAGCTTAACTAGCCACATTTTATCATGGGCTAATAACATTTTTATTTATGGTTTCGATCGAAGGTATAACACCGCCGATACACGGAAGGAATGAACTTAGACGCTAAATGACTCGGAAGTGATCGAACTGAGCACACCTACTTCCGTGAAGGAATGACTTGATTCCACGCTTGCATGGCGAGCGGATGTGAAATTGTGAAGGTCCCAGGTGACCAAGTCTAAAGTATCATCGACGTTTAAATTGTGTAAGTGAACACGTCTAAAAGTATCTAATTATAGCACGAAGTGTGCTGGTGACGTGAGAAGTTCGTCCAAGATTGTGAATCTGATTATATTTCTATTCAGTGAAGTGTTGACCACATGGTTACAGCGTGCTTCGAATGGCTGACCTGTGACAAATAAGTTGTGTACCAGTAAACCCAAGGGGAAGAATCTGGTCGCCATATTCAACAGATACAGTGAGATATTCACGAGCCGTGCAAAGGCCGACTGTAAAACAAATAAGATTAAGCTGATATTCTTCGATATGATATCTAAAGCGTGTGAAGTTGTTTAGCTTCAGTGGAAAGACACGTGTCTAGTGTCAAAGCCAGTTTATGTGTTTTAGCAGACAAGGAACCCTGAAAAGTGACGGCTAACGGGGCTCTGGTGAAGCTACGATAGGCCCAGCAAGCCAGTAGTGGATGAAACCAAATGCTTTCATAAATGGAACGAGCCTCGGACATGATGGATTTAATAGACGACGAAACGGCTGTACACACGGACTAAGATTTGGAACTTTAAACCTAAGAACGCTGACGGGGAAGGTGGAGGAGATAGTAGATACGATGGAAAGAAGGAAGTTGGATTTATTGGGATTGGCAGAAACAAAGTGGAAAGGGGAAGGAAGGAGAGAACTGAGAAAAGGCTATAGACTGTACTGGAGTGGGAACGAAGAGGGAAAGAGGAATGGAGTGGGAGTAGTAGTACGAGATGGTTTAAAAGAAGAAGTGAGGAGAATAAGTGATAGGATGATGAAAGTGAAAGTTGCACTGAGGGGAGAGACCGTAGAAATAGTGCAAGTGTATGCTCCACAAGTAGGCTGCGCCTCTGAAGAGAAGGAGGAGTTTGAAGAGGAATTGCAGAAGCAGCTGGTTGGAAGAAATATGATTGTTATGGGGGATCTCAATGCCCATGTAGGAAGAGAAAGACAAGGTTATGAGAGTGTTCTAGGACCAGAGGATTGGGGCAGAAGAAATGAGGAAGGAAAGAGACTGTTGGACTTCTGCCAGAGGAACAGCCTGCTAGTTGGGAACTCCTGGTTCAAGAAAAGAGAAAGCCACACAATCACATGGTACAGTGATGACTTGACCAGGAAGTCAGTGGTCGACTATATACTGTATGAGAAAGAACTAAATAAGAACATCACGGACATCAAGGTTATACCATCGGAGAACCTGGATAGCGACCATCGATTGCTGGTAATGAACCTGAGAGGGAGTAAGGAGAAGAAAGGGACTGAGAATCAGGAAAGACGTATAAGGATATGGAAACTGAAAGAAGGGGGATAGAAGGGTCGAGTACCTCAAAATGGTAAGGAAGAAATTCCAACGGATGAAGAAAGAGGGGTGGAAGAGGAATGGGCTAGATTTAAGAAGACACTAGTAGGTGCAGCAGAAGCAGTATGTGGGAGGACAAGTAGTAAGAAGAGGTGGAAGGAAACACCATGGTGGAATGAGAAGACAAAAGATATAGTAAGGGAAAAGAATAGAGCCTTTAGGAGGTGGTATCAAAATAGGACAGTAGAGACAAGGGAAGAGTACCAGGAAAGAAAGAAGGAGGCGAAGAGAGTAGTGGCTGAGGAGAGAAGAAAGTGGATGGAAGAGTGGACAAAGATGATGAAGGAGGATAGTGAAGGTACAAAAAAGGTCCTGTATGGGATGGTAAAAAATAAGAGGCGGAAGGATCCTACGGATTATGTTAGAATGGTGAACAGAAGGGGACAAGAGATAGAAAGTAGGGAAGAACTGAAGAAAATGTGGAAAGAATATTTTGAAGAACTTCTGAACCCAAATGGAAACCACGGCGAGGAGGAAGAAATCGGGGAAGAGGAAGATGAACTGCAAACAGAAAAGGACCTAACATGGAAAGAAGTGGAAGATGCAGTGAGGAAGATGAAAGGAGGGAAGGCACCGGGTGTGGATGAGTTGAGTGTGGAGATGGTGAGAGCAGCAGGAGAGATGGGGATACAATGGTTGTACCGAGTGATGAGGACAGCATGGAAGGAAAGGAAGACCCCAGAGGACTGGAAAAAAGGAATAATTGTCCTGATCTTCAAGAAAGGTAGTAGAACAGAATGCAGAAACTACCGGGGAATAACACTGATGAGTCATTGTGCAAAGATGTTTTGAGAAAGTTTTGAAAAGGAGGATTAGGACAAGGATAGAAGGAGGGATGAGGGAAGAGCAACATGGCTTCAGAGCAGGAAAATCCACAGTGGATTTGATTTTTGCTGTAAGGCAGTTACAAGAACAGCACTATGAGTATGGAACAGATCTACTGATGGCCTTCCTGGGCATTGAGAAAGCATATGACAGTGTATGCAGAAACAAAGTATGGAAGTCCCTGGAGGATAGAGGAGTAGAGAAATTGACTATAAAGAGGATAAAGGAGATGTACAAGGGAAGCGTGAGCTGTGTGAAAGTGGGAGGAGAGAGATCAGACTGGTTGGAACAGAGAAACGGCCTGAAACAAGGAAGTGCACTGTCACCGTTACTTTTCATTGTGGTGATGGATGACATAATGACCCGAGTGGCACAAGTAATTGGGGAAGGAAAGATGAAAGCAATGGTGTTTGCAGATGATTTGATGATTTGGGGAAACAAGGAGGAGGAGGTACAGGAACAGTTGGACGTGTGGGAAGGAATAATACAAGGATATGGGATGAAATTTAGCATAAATAAGAGTGAGATGATGATCACAACAAGGAAGAAGGAAAGAACCACAATGGGAATAACAATTGGTGGGGAACAGCTGAAGAAAGTGGAGAGTTGCAAGTATCTGGGAAGCCCGATACAAGATAATGGAAGAAACGATAGAGAAATAAATGAGCGGGGGAGACAGGCGGAAGCATTCCGGAGGAGTGTGAGAAGCATGTTAAGGAGCAAGGATGTCCCTCAGAACAGCAAAAAGATCATATATCGGACGTACTATTTCCCTATCCTGACGTATGCCTCGGAGACCTGGATTATGAAAGGAAGGGAGAAGAGCAAAATACAGGCCAGTGAGATGAGGTTCTTGAGAAGCAGTATTGGAGCTACAAAGATGGACAGAATAGGAAATGAGAGGACCAGAGAATTAATGAAGGAGGAACCATTACAGGATGGTATAGAGAAATCTAGACTTAGATGGTATGGACATGTAAAACGACTGGAGGAGAAGAGGATACCCAGGAGAGTACACGAGACGAAGTGGGAAGGAAAGAGACCGAGAGGAAGACCGAGAGACAGGTGGCTGAAGGGGGTGGAAGAAAGCGTGAAGAAGAGAGGAGAAGACTGGACAAGGGTGAAGGCTGAGAGATGGTGGGAAGACAGAAGACGTTGGAGAGGCTTGTGTTCCAAACAGACCCGGCCAGTGGCTGGAAACTGTGCAAGATGACAGAGTAACTTTTTTAAGTATACTGCCTTCACTCTTTCCATTACCATTAGTTTTTTTTTTTATTATTAAAAGATCAAAGAAAGTAGGTTCTTTTATGTTTGAAATTGATGGTGAAAAGAATAGTGAACGACTAACAAAGGAATGCCCATCACACAAGGAATACAAGGTATATGGATGGTCTGTCTGATCTGCACTGAAAATAAAGTTATCCCTTTTTGTGAATAAAACAACCACAACCCCGAATTAAGTACAGTTACAATAATTGCACCTCAACGTGGAAGCGTATCTTAGTAATTGTCTGGACACATGTGCACATTACCAATACAGTATATACATTAAGAGTTGTAAAATTTACACATTTTGGTGTGTGATAAAATGATATGATGAACTAAAATTAAGGTCTAGGATTATAAGAAGAGCCAACAATAAAATGGAAGGACAGTCAGGGATCGGAGGGAAATAGTAGTGAAGAAGGAATGGGACAGGCGGAGAAAGCCATGAAAACCATTGTCGTTACTGAATCACAAAGGATTGCTGGAGGGGGTTAGTTAAATTTGATGGGGGGAGATAAACATTAGTGTGTTACATGTGTTAATAGAGAAAACAGAGTCTCTGAAAGAATCTATGGACAATAAGGTAGAATCTGAAATTAATTCTATGAGAGAGTTAGCAGAACCAAGGAACAACAAGGTAGAATCTGAAATTAATTCTATGAGAGAGTTAGCAGAAACAATGAACAAACAAGTAGAATTAATGAACAAACAAGTAGAGTCGGTGAAAGAATCAATAAATAACAAGGTAGCATCTGAAATTAATTCTATGAGAGAATTGGTTAAAAACAAAGTAGCTGATATGAACCTTAAAATTGAGGAAAGCAATAGAACTACCAACACAAGAATTGAGAGAATCTCAGTTAAGAGATACAGAATCATAATAATAGGATGGAGGAGGAGGAGAAAGAGAAGTTGGAAGAGCAGAAGGTGGAGATCATATGCATCGTAGAAGAGCAAGTTGAGATGGTAGAATCTGTGAGAGTGGCTGCAACGGAGCAGGAAGAAGAGGAGATGTGTGAAGTACGTGATGCTAGGGGGCGTAAGGAAGAAAATGGACAAGAGAACAAGGTGAAGGAGGACGTCAAATGGAGGAGGAGAATAAAACTGAAGACAAGGAAGAGAATGAGATGATAATGTTATTGGTTTTACGTCCCTTTTAACGACCCTGGCTTTTAGAGACGCCGGGGTGCCGGGATTTTGCCCCGAAGAGGATTTTTAACGTGCCAGTAAATTTACTGACACGGCTCCCTCGCATTTGCGCACCCTCAAATGCCAGCTGACTGCGCCAGGTTTCGAACCTGCAACCTTGGGCTCAGTTAGCGAGAACGTTACCCGAGCCACGCAGCCAGACGGAAGAGAATGAGATAGAAGACAAGGTGAAGAAAAGGGCAGGGGATAAGATAAAAGAGGAGGAAGACAACATACAAGAAGTAGATAACATGAAGAAGTGTTGGAGGAGAAGGACGAGGAGGATAGGCAGGAGAACAAGGTGGACAGAGAAAAGGATGAGATGTAAGGCAAAGAGAAGGAATAAGAAGAGGAAGAGATGTCAGGCTGATCGAGATAAGAGAGTGAAGGATCAGAAGAAGAAAAAGGAAAAAATAAAAGGGACAAAGGGACAGGAAAGAAAATATAAGAAGAAAGGAACTGTTGAGCAAGATAAGACAGATAAGGAAGAGTAGGAAAATGAGGAAGAGAAGGAGAGAAAAGCAGGAATGGAAAGCAAAGAGAAGGAGTAGGAAGAGAACGAGATGTCAGGCAGATGGAAATACGAGAAGGAGGGATCAGAAGAAGGAAATTGAAAAGAAGGTAAAAGGGACAAAAGGAAAGAGAAAAGAAAAGATAAGAAGAAAGAAACTGCTGAGCAAGATGAGGAAAATGAGGAAGCGAAGAAAAGAGAAGCAGGAAGGAAAGGTGAAGAAAAACAAGGAAAAGGAGAAGGAGAAACAGAACAAAAGAAAGAAGCGCCCTGCAGAAAGATGGAAGAATGAGGAGGATATTCCCGCTGAGGATGAAGATAAAGTTCTCAATCTGATAACTTCATGATTTTGGATTTTCTTGACGATGATGATGAAGACGAAGATGATTATGATAACGGCGTGGACGGGTTTGATGACGATTCTGCCATTCCTTCTGATTATGATATTGTTGTCAGATCCTATGATAGAGGAGCGTCTAATAGACTCTATGAGATAGTTTTGGCCACTCCATCTGAAGGAAATATTTATGTTGGTGATTCTGGTGAACTTAGAACAATTGTCTTTGGCGATGATATTGCCAATGGCCCTTCTGAAAATGATTATAATCGATAAGTTGTTTTACTGTGTGTGTGATATTTTTTTAGTGTATGTGTGATATGTATTATTTTTCATTTATGTATTTCTTTTATGTATGTGATCCTCACTGTTCATTTTCTTTGGTTATTTTAGGTTAGGAGCATGGCCGCCTTTTGTTGGTGGGCCATTGCATTGCCTGCCTTAGCGCCTGAGCTAAAGGGATTCCTTGTAATGGTCCAGCAGTAAGGTAGGAGCGGACCATGTTCATTTGAGTGGCATATCTGTGTATATTTTCTATTTCTGATGATTTTTTTGTTCTGATTTGGATTAGCAAGAATGAAGTTGGTTATGTTGCATATAGTAGAGGATCTGATGTGGAAATGGATGAGATGTTATGTTCTTTGAAGAATAGGGATGTTTTTAAAAAACGAATTGGGTATTGATATATGAAGAAAAGATCAAGGAAAGTAGATTCTTTTATGCTTGAAATTGATGGTGAAAAGAATAATGAACAACTAACAAAGGAATGCCCATCACATATGGAATATCAGGTATACGGACTGTCTGTCTGATCTGCACTGAAAATAAAGCTATCCCTTTTTGTGAATAAAACAACCACAACCCCGAATTTAGTACAGTTACAACATCTCTCTGGTCTTCTGATATCGCGGGGGTATAGGAACCACAACATGTCTCGGTATTCTTTCATTTACACTTTACGGGTGCAGTATGACAACAAAATTTCAACTCAATTTTCTACGAAAGAGATGTGTGACTACAGACACATTAGCTTGACTGTGGGAACTTACGGGATTTCCGTTGCATCAATCCCGCACTCGATATCTACTGGACCTCCGGTTTCCTCACCGACAGTCAAATTCCGTACAATATCCTCCTCGCTTTCATGTACGAAACCATATTATTATTTATCGATGTCTAACTACCGAATGTCAGTTTCATCTGCATCTTGGCAGTCATCCAGGTTTTGCCTTAATGTCATAGCAGTGAGACCACATTGACCATTCGAAAAATAGTCGTCGCAGAAGCCTGCAAACGCTTACTTTTGAGCACGTGTAGTAGCGGTAATTGTCTCACATGACATTTTGACTGCATGAAAAGCATCCAACAAACACGCTCTCGGCTTCGCGCTGGTTTCCGCCATCAGGCAATAATTGCTCTTGACAATACACTGTCCACGCATCTACCCTTCACAACTCACAGGCCACCTGGGAGCCACTTCAACCGCCATGAGACTCCTTTACCAAACGGCTCATATAGGGAGAGGTTCAGATGTGCATCTAGACTAGCTCTGCACAAGAAAATTTATCTCGGGCCATTTCCTGGGTTTTTCAAAAGTAGGTGCTAGCTCAAACTAGCCCAAGATGCACTACCACAAGAAAACACAATGCTACTAAATATTCCAGGCTTATATAAATTTTCCTATACATGTATTTTAAAATTCAGATCCCTATCCTACTCGATAGCAGATCCCCCTGACTAATTCGTCATTAATCTAGATCAATAACAAAACAAAAAATCTCTTTAACTAAGTCCCTATAAAAAGATCCTCTAACAAAGTCCTATCAACAAAACAAACGACAATCAAACTAGGTACACAACACGTAAAGTCATCCCTACGCAAACACAAAGTCCCCTTAAGAATAATAATAATAATAATAATCACATTTTGATCCCACTGACAAATCAAATTTCATCCTTTGACAATAATTCTAAGTTACATTTAATCACACAGGAACGATAGAAAACACCTAAGATACGAAAGTGCCACATACCACATTTATCTTTACTGTAATCATTCTAGCTAGTCCTAATTTATATTAAAAGAATTAATTTATACCATTGAAATCCTCTTGGGATGGAAGAAAAATATGAAGGAAAAACCAAATCTAAACACTCCATGACATTGACAGAGAAAAAAAAAATGTACACAAAATATTTACACAGGTTGGGAATATAAAAATAAACACAACACACAAAATAAATACCAAACACTCCTCAATTGGAGCCCTGCCTCCTTGGGTATGTTACTCTTTGCAACATACTGTCATCTAATCGGGTGGAAATGCTACGTTGTTGAATGCAGAGATTGATGGCAATCCTGTCTCACAAGGCCAAATAAATCAAGTGCTAACAATCACGGTTACTCGTCGAGAAAAAGAAATCAGAAATTATTATTATTATTATCAAAAATCGATTATTATCAAAAATCAATTTTTAGTGGAAGGTGTCAAGTTTTTTTAATGTTATATTTAGTCATGTTAGTTTCATTATTATTAATCAAGTTACTCATTAATTTATAATGTTATCCATTGTATTAATTATCTATTAATAAGTAAATTCTTCTTCTCCTCCTCCTCCTCCAACTATCACTACAGCCCGGTGTGAGCTTTGGCCTCCCCAATCATAGATTTCCATCGATCTCGGTCTTGGAGAGCGGTTCTCCAGGATCGTACGTTCATTGTTTGCAAATCCACCTCCACTTCATTTTTCCATCGATTCCTTGGTCTTTGGTGTTCGTTTGTCTTCCATCCTTTCAATGTGGTCCAGCCAACGTAGTCTTTGTGATTTTATATGTCGAACAATGTCTTCGCTTTAGAGTATTTCATCTATTTCTCTATCAGTTCGTCTCCTCCATTCTCCTCTATCCAATACAGCACCAAAAATTTTCCGAATTATTTTCCTCTCAAACACCCTAAGTTTATTGCAATCCTGATTAATTTGTTAATTAATTAATTCTCATCAACAACTATCATCCCCCATCATCGAGGATCAATTCATTCTCCACCAAAATAAATTATCACATCACATGCCACTCGGCCTTGAGAACTACTTCCATCACAAATTCATCAAACTTATATTTGCACTAGTCGCCATGGCTGCTGTCCAATGACGCTATCTACTTTCTAATGACCTTTTTCTTTTAAACTTTCATAACACTTCATTTCATTAACTTGAATTATCACCCAAAATCCTACAGTAAGGATAATACTCACTTAAAAAACTCTTCAATTAACAGATAATGGTCTTCGTTAGCCTCCCTAATTGATACAAGGTTTGTTGTGTGCTCTTAATAAGCTACTAAACATCTAAGAAATATATTCAGTTTCATTGGTGCAGCAGAAAAGAGGAGAATTGAAGCGTTTGAAATGTGGTGTTACAGGAGAATGATGAAGATCAGATGGGTAGATAGGGTTACAAACGACGAGGTATTAAGACGAGTGGAAGAGGAGAGATCTTTCTGGCGAATGCTAATGAAGAGAAGAGATAGGTTGGTAGGACATGTTCTAAGACACCCAGGAATAGCAAGCTTAGTTATGGAAGGAAGGGTCGAGGACAAGAACTGTAGGGGTAGACCAAGGTTAGAATATGTTAAAACAGATTGCCTCGGATGTAGGGTGTGGTAGCTATGTAGAGATGAAACGATTAGCTCAGGACAGGGAGACATGGAGAGCTGCATCAAACCAGTCAAAAGACTGAAGACTCAAACAACAACATTTTTACATTAGCCTAGCAACATGAAGTGTACAAAAGAAATGTCCTCCTCAAATACTATGTTCTGAACCATGGAACCAAGAATTGTTCGCACCCATAATTATTATGCATGTCTACCCTTTCACTGTCTTTGGACACAATTTAACATTCCTCTGTTCATGCATGTGTATGTTATAGCTCACAGCTCTATAACACTGCCCTCGCCTGTGACCGGTTCACCATGTGTTTGGGCCACTTGCGAGGCATCTTACATTTTCAATCACACCGCTTTGTCACAATAAAGCTCCCTTTTAAACTCTGACACAATCTGCTGCCACAAAGAAATGTTGCGTGCTCCCTGGCATCTGATAACTGATACACTTCCTACTATACTGAACTTAAACATGTTACAATTATAATCCTACCTAAAATGTCATGGTGTAATGAATATTTGAGGCCTCCTAAGACTAGATCCAATGTGACCACAGGTACAAATAAATTTAAAAAATAAAAAACCGCAGGCGTGGACTCTCATATTACAGCAGGGTTATATGGGTCTCGAAACGAAGACTCCGTGCTTTCTGCCATCATCTGCCACGATCTCTAGGCTTCGTCCTTGGATCATGTTCCATTCCTCCTCCTTCTGAATGGGACCTAGGGCATTATCCTACCCTCTGATAGAATGTAATCCATGTCGCAAATTACCCCAGGGACTGGTAATATGTTCAGGGTTCGATCTCATTTTTTTCTTTTGTGAAGCACAGAATTTAACTGTCGTGCTTCTACGTACTGTATTCACTGACTTTACACTTGGCAGGTTATAAACAAAACTAATGACCATGCACTCCTGCCTCCACACAGAATTTCACCGAGTGCCTCTGCGCTCAAACAAAATTTTATAGGCCACTTGGCAAAATCACACATACTCCCATGCTCATGAAAAAGAAATCAAATCAAGAAATGTGACAGTTTAAAGGAAACCTTCACGTGATTGGTTAGCTAGTTAGTTCAAAGGACCATATTATGGCAATTGCGAATACACGTGTCCACACGTCAAAATGTCCACTACAGTGAAACTTTCTAATCTTCAATCATTTAAGGAAAATATACTACCCACTGTGCCTAGCACTCAATGACTGTTTTAAACGTTCCTCCGCACACGGCCGAAACTTATCCTTTCCTCAAGGAAACACTCTACTCCCTTTTGAACTCAACACAGTTCTTGAAACACGGATACACGGCGTGCTGTTCACTACTGGAACACGCAACATATGAGACTAATGGCTGACCCTATTGCCGACCACCCTGTGACCCAGTCGAGTCCAAGTTACTGTTATTTGTCATTCCTCCCTTCTAGAGCTTAATAGTGTTCTCATAAATCCTTATATATCTTTTGCATATTTTTCGTACAGTAATTCCCCCTTTTCTCTTGCGCTAAATTTGATAGTTGGAAGAATACTGGCTCAGGTACCACACTACAACAACCTGTCAGACTGATTTTATGTCAGCAAAAAGGATCTTGAAAAATACTATCAAAAACAGGTATGAAGAAATGGCAAAGAAAACAGCAGAAACCAAATTATGGAAAGACATTGATGCTAAATGGGATCAATATAAATTAACACCAAGAAGAGAAGCTGTAGCCTTCTTCAGACTTAACACTGGCCACGACTGCCTTGCAGCTCATCTGAAACGAATCAACATCCTGAGATCTGAAGAATGCACACTTTGTCACGAACCTGGAAGTAAAATGGATAAGGGGCACCTGCTGCATTGCAACAAGCTTGATGTGACTGCTAGAACTTCTGGAAACCTCACACAACTCTATTGGAAGGCAAGAAAGCTGATGGATTGGAATCCGGGCTAGCCATAGGAAACAACAACAACAACAACAACAACAACAGAATACTGGCTTCCAGCCTAGGTAGGTTACCTACGTCACATGCTCTAAGTCAATGGAGTGCGTTCAGAATCTCCTTCTGGTAGTGTTTTCTTTTTCGACGTCTTACCGTCACAAAAATGAGACTCCGGTCTTAATACTTCGTTCAGCGACATGCTCGTATGTTTCCAAGATTGCAGCATTCCGGTAGCAGTGCACAAGTAGGCCTAATCTTACATCTCTGAGAAACGCAGTCATCACAAATCTCAATGATTTAGACTCCGCGCATCATATTGCGTTAAAATTTGTTTAAACGACGGGGAGATTGTTTCATCTAGCGGGAGGATTAGTTTCTGTAAGAATTACTACATTTAAAAAATACTCTTGGAGACCCGCGAATTAATGGCAAAGCGAATTATCCGCACGCGAATTAACAGGAGGACACTGTAATACCAGCTTTGAAAATAGCAAACAGCTGCTGTTAGGGAGTAATGCTCTTATGCATTTTGGCCCTTGTAGACAATTGGTACTCTGTTGTCATACATCCCAATATGGAGTAGGTTGTGTCCTTGCTCATGGAGAAGATGGAGTTGAACATCCTATTATTTTGCTTCATCAACACTCTCAGAAACACTAAAACAATATTCACAAAATGAAAAAGAAGCATTGGCTATAATGTATGGGTTAACTAAATTTTATAAGTATTTAGCACGGAGGGAGTTTATATTCGTTTGATAACTTGCCCTTAAAATGCATATTGTCACCTGAAAGACCCATGCCAGTAGTAGCAGCTGCTAAATTACAACATTGTGCCTCTACGGTACTTTAGTTATTGTTGTTTTAAGGGGTGGAACTATGAGGTCATCTGCCCTTCGCTACTACTTTTAAAGCATTCAAATATAAAGCAGAGCATTGGAAAATTGAAAATATGGTACCCACACACATGTTGTCTAGACTTCCCAGTTAATATGAAATTGTAGAAAGTGTAAAAAGCATAATAACAGGATTGTCAGGGTTACCCATAAATGCTGAAATTGTAGCAGATGTTACTCTTAAGGATCCTGAATTAACAAAGGCTATTGAGTCAACACAGTGGGGTTGGCCAGAGCAAATGGCAATTTCGAATTTCGTTGTAGCATGTCAGTGGTAGAGGGATGTTTTCATTTTGGAGATCATGTGGTGATCCCCTTTGAATTTAGAAGTAAAGTACTGGATGCCCTTCATGGTGGACATCCAGGTCGTGTGAGGATGAAAATGAGATCTCCGAGGACATGTTCAGCTCACCAGAGGCTGTAGCTGCTTCTAGCGGACAACCATAGGGTGAGGTACAAGTTCCGTTCAATTTCAAGTACGGTAGTTCCAACTTTCACTACCAGATGTCAATGATACCTAGTGGTGAACGTTGGAACTTTGATAGAGCATTCCAATGAATGCCATAAATCTATGACATGGGACCGCTGGATTTACTTCCCCAGGCAGACTGAATGATTTTAACACTCTTTAAAAATCTGACGACTTCGGCCATGCTACCAACTACGCCACCGAAGCCGCTAATCTTACTAGTAATAAACCTAGAAGCTGAAACAATATCTCAATCTATATCTCAACCTAACCCTGAGGTAGCACCTGTATCAGAATCACCCTGTCAGGTTATGATATCACCAATAGTTGTTCCCCCTGATGGAACCCAAATACGCAGATCTGGGTACATCTGTCGACCTCCAGTTAAACTGAATTTAAAGATTTCAATGAATAAATTAATGCCTTAGGAGGAAGGGAAGAGTGTGTATCATGTGTTCAACAATACAGTATGTATTGAGGTTAGTCATATACTGTAAATAACATTGTGTGAATTGTAAATGTTGGTAATACATCCTAAGTTATGTTGCATGTCTTTCAAATAAATAGTTGATTGCAAATGGACAAGAGTAAAGGAATCATTACAAAAACAAAAACAAAACAGACAAAATTAAGAAACTCCAAGATAGACAAAGCACACTACAAACTAAGATCAACACATCAACAATAGGAAGGGAGATTTCAGACAGAAAAAGATGACTGCGATACGACAGAATACAGAAGTACTGGACTGATAGAAAAAACAAAAACCCTTCGTAAAATATTGACCAAAGTGGTCCAATGAAAGCCACATGATGAAACAATAAATAATAATAATAATAATAATAATAATAATAATAATAATAATAATAATAATAATAATAATAATAATAATAATAATAATAAAAAAGATTTACATTGATATCCAAATGAATACTTACATAACATTTTGGAGCCAAATGCAGCCTTCATTTGACATGTGTGGCCAAGGTCCCAGCCAGTGTCGGAACATGGCCTCATGCTCATATGTCAGCACATAGTCGCAGAAACGCAGAGGCCTTGGAAACATAGATCAAATTCTTACAATTAGACCTTAATATAGCTCAACTTCCAACAAAGAAAAATAGTTGCAGAGAGTTCAAAGCAAAATACTATTCACAAGTTTCTAACTCTATAAATACAGTAACTTGGCTACAAAGCAGGCCCATATTCAATCCTTAAACTGTCCACACTACCCTCAGATGAAATGTATTTTTCATCTCCTTTTCACATCTAAGAAATGGATAAGTAGGGTTATGAAACTGTGTGTGGATGTGAGAGTGTCTATGTGTATACATGGATGAGTATCTACTGTATGTCCCTGTCAATGAGTAGACTTCATCCCTTCAATGTTGAATGGTAGGATTCGATTGCGTGTCGATTGGTTGGGTTTGTTGCGACCCGCACTCGCGGGAGCCTGGGGTAAGTTGTTTTAAATTGTTAAGCTTACGACAGAAAGTGAGGACACAAATTAAGGTTTTAGCAATTGGTAAAAGCAACAGCGTTTTATTCAAGTCAAAAATACATACATTAACATTGGCACCCAATGGCATGGCCTTCGATAACCGGAGATATTAGGAAATTCAGCTCGGTACAGATCCAGAGTACGAAAACATCGGCAATGAGCCGTTATTACAAGACAGCAATACGCTTCGCGGAGACGCACGTCACATGACAGCAAATAGTTTAGTGAGTCGCCCAGACATTAAAAAAGTAACGTTCCTAGAAAACCTCTGATAACCTCAACATAATCCTTCAGAATCGACTCATAACCGCAATTTCGACATGTCGCAACTTGCGAAATTAAAGCAATCGTGTGGCCGAGTAAAAGGCATGTTAACAAGAATAAAAAGTTCTCTTACAGCTGAAACATCAAAATCAGAAGCAAAGGTTAAAATAAAAATATGTGATGGAAGTATGGACTGCCTTTGAAGAAGTACAGATCAAAATAGAATGTAACATGTTTTTCTAGGGGGTTTTATGCCACTAACACAAGTTAGTTGGACTACATCATATTTGTTAAACGCGGCAATAATCCGGCCAAGTTAAATTATTTCAGTTTATTCAATTTCGTATTATTATTATTATTATTATTAATATTTATAACGTCATTTTTTGGAGCTTTTAAATTTGGAAGATTACAGATAGGATTTCTACTAGTAGAAATCCGTATCTATATTGGACGATTCCAATATAATGTTGCACGGCAAATCATTTCATACGTAAAGTCGGGATTTTATTCATTACGGGTAAAAGAGAGTGGTGTGTGACTCACTGGGTATTTCAATACAAGAATAGATTGGAGTACAATAAAATTGCGAAATCCGAGGGAACACTTCAAAGCAAGAAAACGTGTATGATCTACGTCTTGCCCGGATACGGAAATATAAATACGGGGAGGCAGCCTCATGGCGGGAATAGCCACGTGTGGTGACCAGCCAATCAAGGAAGAAGGAGCAACGTAGCTGGGGCATGGGGAGATACGTGGCGCACGCGGATTGGTCGAAGCAGCGAGGCCGCGGTATTAAGCTGGACCCTGGTGGGAGAAGATTGAAGATATAGTGGACGCACGGTGTGAGTGAAGACATTCATCAAGACATTACGCTTGGAGCAGTAAGGAGGTACCGTGTTCGTTAGTCCCAAGTGGGACAATTTTATTCACGCTGACTCCGCTGATCACATCAGATCATGAGTTCCACGCGTCTTGGAGTGTTTAGCCAGACGACGTGTTGTGGTTCATGGAATAGACTCCACCACATGCTGTAACGATTACTTTTGATCAACGAGGAAGAATCTGACGCCGTCAACACCAATGCAGAGCATCCGACGATGAGAGTTCAACCACGTGGAGACAATGTTTCCGTTGGTAAGCACAAGTAATCTACGACACACACTCTCGTTTTTCAATAGGGCTATATAAATTCTTTAAGCATTAATTTGGAAATAAGTTAAATTCACGTTATTCTCCCGACCGGCGTATTAAGTAATTTTGTTCGTGGCAATGTTTAAAGTAGTGTGCTCCGTTAACAGTGTTAATTTTATTCATGTTGCCATCATATTTTCTAAGTGTATTAAATTCAATTATTACCAAGTAGATTCTTTAATTCCAGTAGGTAGCAATTGACGTCAGAAAAGTTGGATGGCGCAGCCACGCGGTGGAATGTTGAAGCTGTAACATAGTGACTGGTGAGGTGTATTTACATTGTGAAGCATTGACGTCGTGATGGAAACAGAAAGGAAATTGTCAAATTCGAGGAGGTACTGCTCTGTATACGGTTGCAAATCGTATAAAACGGGTACGAAATCTCTTCTCTACTTTCCTGTACAAAAAGTTCAGAGAGAAAGATGGGCTTCGGCGCTGTTAATTGGAAAACGTGTTACTCGTTACATGACAGTGTGCAGTATGCATTTTTGTGAAGACGACTTCTTTCCACAGCGTAAGTACCGGTACTGTTGATTATTGATAGTTATAGTCTCTAATTTGTATTCGTCTGGCTGCGTGGCTCAGGGGTAACGTTCTCGCTTGCTGAGCCCAAGGTTGCAGGTTCGAAACCTGGCGCAGTCAGCTGGCATTTGAGGGTGCGCAAATGCGAGGGAGCCGTGTCAGTACATTTACTGGCACGTTAAAAATCCCCTTCCGGGCAAAATTCCGGCACCCCGGTGTCTCTAAAAGCCAGAGTAGATAAAAGGGACGTAAAACCAATAACATTATTATTATAATTTGTATTCACAAGGATTTAGCTACATCAAAAATACTGATAAACTTGTAGCCTAATACTTCTGTGCCGTACATATAATGTAATCCGCTCTTTGTAAACTTGCATTCCTCACTTGTTCCTTATTTATTTTAGGGGTTCTTCCGATTGACAATAGCCGAATGGTTAGAAAACTTAAGAAAAATGCTGTTCCTAGTCTTAATTTACCAGAGAATGTATATTCTTGCCTTTGAACAGCATGTATGTAGGTCAATATTTGCAATATTTAAGTTTGATTTGGCTTAAATTGTGTTTTTGTCTATGATCTCCTTACTGTTGAATTTAGTTAATTAATGTGTAAAATCTTAGTTTTAAGTACCGGTTTGGTGACCCATCATCCCAGGCAGGCCGGTAACAACTATAGGCCTTCTACTCAGGCAGATACGGTAGCTCACTTAGGCCTAGCCGTAATTTGGAAGTTACAGTGATGTTAAGTATACATATAATGTAGCAGGAGACCTGATCGGCCTAGACTATTGTAACTTTAATTAGTTCCCATTTCAGAGTTTTTCAGTTTTGAGTGCGAATAGTTGGTTTGAAAGTTGTACAACAGTAAGGAGAGTATGTTTTGTATAGGGTTTAATTCGTATTATGGTTTATGTCGCGCTGAGGAGTGAATTTTGGTTTGGCTTAAAGTGTAGTTTTTGATCTGTACCGTTTGCTTATGACAAGTTCAAATGGAGACTCCAGGTTTGTTAAATATCTGTATTTTAAATATTTAATTAAATATATTGATAAAGAGGATGCCACCGTTTTAACTCGCATGTGGCAAGAGATTAATAAATTTAGATTCTTGCCTTTGAACAGCAAGTATGTAGGTCAATATTAGCAATATTGAAGTATGATTTGAGTAACCCAAGTAACGCTTCTTTCAACCCAAAACATTCATGCAAATTCAGGGTTGCTGGATTCAATTTATTATCAGGGAGTCGTTCTTTGTGTTATGTGAGATATATATATATATATATATTGTGAAATTAATAAAAACATCGATACCGCTAGGCTCCCAAGTACAGGCTTCATATATGTAACAGCAGGCAGTAAATTAACTATCTGCATGTGGGTAATATTTTTGACTGGTAGTGATTAAGCACTGCATTTAAATTGATTTAAAAAAATATTTCTATCAATGAAAGAAAATATGTAGTATTTTGTCATCATAAAATAGAAGCCATAACAAACGCACACTTCTCGTCACTATCTCACCGCCATATTGGACACAGCTGGCCGTAAGCTCCTCCCCCGTTTCGGACGTCAATAGTTATAATACCTCATCCTTCTCCACAATCAAATGTTGTCTGGGTTGATGATTCAATCATCCCACGGCCTAGTCATCAAGAGTCTCTTACATGTTCTACTCACGCTAGGGGTCGATATTAAATATATAAATTTAGCTTGGAACACAGTGTATCCAACTTGGCGCCCAACATAGATCAAACTTAGCAGTAGTATTTTCTGGGGAATAGTCCGCCCAGGTAAAACACATTACATTTGTCGCTACCAACAAGGGGCATTAATTAACATTACAATTGTTCGCTCAACGTGGAGCTTAACGAATAACATTACAATTGTTCGCTCAACGTGGAGCTTAACGAATAACATTACAAGAAGAAACAGAGATCACTGATGAATTGGCAGCACACGAGTTTCAAGTGGAATATGACGGAGGGCGGCAGCGGTTCGAATCCATTTATTTCAATGCAGTTACAAGTTTGCAAACAATTATAGATGACGCGGAAGAGGTTCAAAGTACTTTACTAGCTCAATTGAATCCAGCTATAAACACCATTTATCTTCACTCTAAAAGAGTACAGAAATTACCTGTAATCAAATTACCGGAATTCAATGGAGAATTCATAAAATGGTTGTTCCTTAAGAATAGTTACGAGTCAACAATTCATCAGGATACTCAGCTGCAAACATTCAAAAATACCAATATCTGATTGGGGTCCTGCAGGGTGAAGCTCGCAAGGTCATACAAGGATTGACTATCTCAGAGGAAAACTACAGAAGTTGCTTGCAAATACATATGATAAATTCTGATCATTGAGACACATCTAGATTAACTTTTCAAGTTTCCCACAATTTCAAAGGAGAATAAATCTGGATCACTCAGGTGGTTACATCTTCACATCCAAACTCACATAGCTTCATTAAATGCAATGAAGCAACAGGTGCAACACTGGGATACACTGATTATTCACCTAGCAAAGAAGCAGTTGGATTTCGAGGAGCAAAGAGATTGGCAAGAAAGAGTAAAAGGATGCACTCCGGAAGAGATACCAACGTTGGAAGAATTTCTACAGTTTTTAACTGAACGTTCTCAATCATATATGCTGTTGAATTATAATAAAAACTAAGACTTCAATACTAAGACATATTCAAAGGACAAAAGGCCTAGCAAGAGAGTTGTTATGACAGCCACTCAGGAGGGCTGCAATTTGTGTGGAGGAAGTCACCCTATTTACAATTGTGAGGAGTTACTTCAACGATCAGTAGAAGACAGGAAGAAGCTTCTCCGAGAGAAAAGACGGTGTCTTAACTGTTTGAAGTCAGGACACATTGCGAAAGACTGTAGATGATCAAAGTGCAAGAAATATGGACATTTACATAACACGTTCTTACAAGCAGAGGACAATAACAAACAAAAACAAAATGTTGGAAAAACGAAGCGAGCGTCAATCATTGCGTCAAATTTCAGGATTCGCCTCCCCTCAATATAAACTTGGCAAAAGAAAAAATATCGCAAATACTTCTGTCAACGGCATTAATCGATGTGAGGGATGTTGAAGGAAGGAGAACGACACGTCTAGCCTTATTGGATCCTGGATCTCAAATCAATCTGAAGAGAATCTGTATAAGAAGCTCAACTTGCCAAATGTTAAGAGAAGCATGCGAATCATCAGAGTTGATTGTTCCAAAGTAGAAACAAACAAAACTGCAAAAGTACAACTGGCTTCAAGAAATGACGACTTTGCCTTAGAAGAAGAATTTGTGGTGTTGCCATCTATTACAGAACGACTGCCACAGCTAAAGATCAAGAAAGACAAGTTTATTATTCCAAAGGATATTTGCTTGGCAGACCCGACTTTCAACAAGCCTGCGGACATAGACATGGTGTTTGGTGCAGGACTCTATTGGAAGCTTGTTATTGGTCGACCCAGAAACAAAGTACAAGGACGACCAGCTCTACAGAACACCCGATTAGGTTGGATTATTGGCGGTGAAGTTTGCGAGAATCAACAAGGATTATCAATCACGTGCATGAAGATCAGCAACCATTAGCAGATCATTTAGAAAGATTTTGGAAGCAAGAAGCAGTTTCGGAAATTCAGCAACACACAAAAGATGAAAAAATGTGTGAAAGGCAGTTCACAGAGACTGTTTCGAGAGATGAAACGGGTAGATTCATCGTAAGGCTGCCATTAAGACCAGATGTCGTACTTGGAAATTCTAAAGGTCATGCACAAAAGAGACTAGAATCATTAATCAAGAGATTAAGCAGACATCCAGAACTCAAGACGGCGTACACAGATTTTCCAAATGTATATCAAAGGCTGGGACTTTGATAGAAGAGCAGAAAAATCAGGAAATGACAAATTCATATTTCATACTCCCATCATGCAGCAGTGAGACCAGACAGCTTCACCACTAAAGTTAGAGTGGTATTTGACGCCTCAGCAAAACATCACACGGGAGATCACTCAACAACTAGCTCATGATTGGGCCTAATTTACAGAGAGACCTTTTTCATATTGTACTTAGATTTGGCAGTCATAAGTATATCATAACAGTGGATGTGGAAAAGATGTTCAGGCAAATCCTCGTCCACCCTGATGATCGAGCATTACAGACATACCAAAATTGACTCTTTAGTACTGTTGATCGAAGACAACATCCCGCCTCTACAGTGGCCAAGAGGTAGGACAATTCAAGTTCTTTATTTATTGATTTACAACTACTCACACATTATAATGTTAAGCATATATAGTGTGTATTTGCAATCAAAAATATTATATATACTTATAACACCACATATTTCAACACTCGACTACAGTGATTAAAATTCGTTGTCTTTGATCCGCGGTAGAGTCTATTGTTGTTAATTTCTTAGGGCTTTTGCGGCATCATGGTCTTGTAGCCCCATGTACTTGGGTGTGTGTAGAAGTTGTCTGATAACCTGCGTTATGGTGATGGCTGTATTAGTGTGTATATATATAATAGAGGTGAGGATTCAATCAATCAATCAAGTATAATATCTGTATAGCACGTTGTATTTCAACAAGCTACTACAACCAACATTCAATTATACTCCTTGAAAAGGACAAAGCGTTATATCTATACCCATGCATTTAGGAGGAAGTAGGCTATATTGTTTACTCATAGACACTCCGATGCATATAGACCCTCAGGCTTCACTACCATGGTGTAATGTCTGATTTTCGCGTTGTAGGATAGTCCACGTTTATTGCATCTGTTCCGAGTTAACCTGTAGGCCAGTTCCAAATTCCTAGCCCTTGCTTTGTTGGCCTCTTTATCCTGTCCATTGGGTTGTATCCATCCTCCCAAATATTCGAACCTTTCAACTCTTTTGGCAGTCACATGTTTTACCATTATGTGTTTTTCCCCTTGGTGATTTAGTTCCATATATGCAGTCTTCTCATAGGAGACTTTGAGACCTGTTTTCTCAGCAGTGTAATGCAGAATATCCAGCATTTTTTGGGCATCTTCTCGATTATGGGCCAAAAGGTCAATGTCGTCAGCAAAAGCCAAACATTTAATTTCCAAGTTCTCTCTTTTCCTTCCAAGTTATAGACCTCCGATTCCTTCCGCTTCTATTTCCCAGCTTCTTATGATTTTCTCTAGAACGATGTTGAAGGGAATCGGTGGCAAGCCATCCCCTTGTCTGATTCCTGTTTGGATTTCAAAAGTATCAGACAGTTCTCCGAAAAAATTACCTTAGGACGTGGTATCAGTCAGGATTTGTTGAATTATTTCTCTTGTTTTACTGTCTATCCTGAACTCTTCTAGAACATTAAACGAAGTCTGCCTGTCGATTGAGTCATAGGCCTTTTGAAAATCAACAAATATTACCACAGTGTTCTGCCTTCTCAAGGCGAGTGTTCTAAAAGTGCTTTGGAGGTCAAATATTTGTTTCACGCACGACCTTCCCTTTCGAAAGTCAGCTTGGTATTCCCCGATGAGGTGGTCTACTTGAATAGAGACTCTATTCAGCAGAGTCTTGGAGAGTATCTCATATGCAACGGGGAGGAGGGAGATCCCTCTGTAGTTGTTGACGTCCACCCGGTTCCCCTTTTTGTGGAGAGGATGTATGAGGGCACATTTCCAATCTTGTGGTATCTTTTCAGTTTCCCAGATTACTTCTATTATCTGGTGTATTTTCTCTGCTGCAATGCCTCCTCCAAGTATTCACATTTCCGCAACGATGCTGTCTTCATCTGGGGCTTTGCTGTTTTTAAGTTCGCCGATTATGTGTTTGACCTCATCTAAATTCCGAGGTTTCGAATCTGGGTTCACTTGGGATGGATTCTTATTCAGCAATCTTTCCCCTGGCTCTTCACAGTTCAGCAGCCCTTGAAAATAATTAGCCAGAAGTGGAAAGTTTTCCTCGTCATTCATTCCTATGCTACCATCTTCTTGCTTGAAGCACAGGCTCGGTGGCTGATATCACATTAATTCCTCCTTGAAGGTTCTATAAAATCCACGGGTGTTACTTTTTCTGAACTCTTGGTCTAATTTTTCTACTCTATGTCTCTCCTAGTTTCTTTTTTCCGATCTGATGAACTTTGCTGTTTTCTTCCTTTCACCCCTAAATTTTTCCCATCTCTCCGCAGTCTTGTGCGATATCCATCGTTTCCAGGTTTATTGTAACATTCGAGGTAGACGTTTCGAGGGCCTATAACACTCTTCTTCAGCCTCTCGTATAGCCTCTTAACTGAACATATCAACATTTAAAAAGACATTCAGACATTCCTCAAAACAGATTAAAAAATCTTTGCTAAAATTTTCAATCCTTTCATAAAACTTGTGGCAACATAATTCTGAAATTTATGCAATAAAATGTGGACTCGTATCCAACAAATTCTTTTAAAAACTACATCCTTCACATGTATGAAATTAAATTGCATTATACATATAAATTCATCCTACTTAATGATGGAGTGAGGCTATTAATTAAAATTATTAAAATAATTTCATCAAACTTTGTCGAGGGGAACAAGGCTTTCACTGTTCTACTAATATATTTTAAAATGTATTTTTTCTAAATAAATCTCACAAGGGAACTGTCCATACGGTCATATCGAAACCGACAATGATATTTCGTAGAGATGATGAGGAAACCATAAATTGCCGATGTAATAAATATTAGCTGCCATTTTGAACTAGAAGGTATCGAAATCTTGATACAAAAACCGTGCGACAACGCAACTACTGGACAACCCTTGCATCTTGCTAGAGCTCGCGTCAGCTCGGAAGGCGGCCGGTTCTAAGGGATTTGCACAGAGAGAGACAGAGATACATTTCCACTGTTGCAACAGGTCCACCATGCCGAGCCCCACACCCTTAGATCACCGCAGGCTGCTGCCATGAGTTCCTGCGGTGTGACAACACCTCATCGAGCCCGTCTCCTTCACGCTGCTTTGCACTTAGCTTTCCTGACAACACACTAGCTCATATTCTCAAGACAGACTGACTGTGATTGGTGCGATGGAAGTGAGGCATGACGTAATGGTAGCGTTGTGTTCTGCGCACCGCCTTCCCGCCTGGCTCGAGCTCTAGCTCGTGCGGCGCACTGCGGAGTGGAGTTGCAGTTGTGCTGGAGAGAGAGAGAACGAACTGGCAGGATACCACGCGCCAAGGACACTTCGTTGTTAGGGAACAAATGTGGAACATAAATGAGGTTCGTTAATCACATGATAAAAACAAATATTTTTGGCACCAATGCACAACGAATAAGCACTATGAGGCCACATTGGTCTTCACGGTTTTCCTTACTTATTTGAAAGCTATATTTCGCTGGCACTTTGAACTCAGGATGTTTCTCTGTTGTGTAATTGGTTGCGAACCACGAATATTTAACCATGTCCTTGAATCGTGGGGAAGAAAATTGAAAATGAATGAAGGATTGCATTTTCAGTACACTGTTTCTCTGATATACATCAAACTGAACGTCTTCACAAGCCGACACAATGTCTGGTAAATGGCGATACAAAGCTTTCCATTGCCGGAAGAAAAACTTATCCAAGGGCTGTATTTTCCCTGCAGTGCCGGGAGAAATCTGGAGAATTTCTATACTGTTGCCTGGAGGAATGTCTTGTGTTTTGTGTTGATGTATTGACAAGTGCTAAGTTGTATTCTGGTTGGTTGTTTTTGAGTTTATTTGCAGGTGGTTAATGGTTTTATTTATGGCGTGTATTGTGAGGTTATGTGATATGAATGAAAGATTGGGAATGTTTGTATCTTGAAGGTTTGCACGGGTGGTCAGTTGATCTTCTATTTATTTAAGGCTCTTCTGTGGTCATTTATTGGGTGTTTTGTTGAGTCAGTACTTGTTTTGGTCTTATTTGGGTTTCTTTTGGTGGAAAACGGTTGGGATATCAGGGTGTCTACTGTAAGGAAGAAGTAAAAATTAGTTATTTTTTAGGTACCCTTTAGTTACCTTTTAGTTAATTTTAGTTACCTTTGAATTCAAGTTACGTCTGCGGTCTACAAGCATAGGCGCTCCTAACGCGGTGAAGAAAAACAACAATGAACTGTTTTTAAAGAAGTGTTTTATTTATCGTATGGCTTTTAGTGCCGGGAGTGTCCGAGGACATGTTCAGCTCGTCTGAGTCTGTAGCTGCTTCCAACGGACACCCTTAGTGTGAGCTACAAGTTCCATTCAATTTCAAGTTGCTACCAGATATCAATGATACCTAGTGGTGAACGTTGGAACTTTGATAGAGCGTTCCGACGAAATATAACCTAACAATTTAGCTTCACACAAGTTTAGTCTGTGGAAGAATCCTTTACATGCCATAAATCTATGACATGGGACCGCCGGCTTCACTTCCCCTCCGAAGGAAGGCATACTGAAGGATTTTTAACGCTTTTAAAAAATCCGACGACTTCGGCCGGGTTTGAACCCGCTATCTTGGGAACAGCAGTTCAGCATGCTACCAACTACACCACCGAAGCCGCTTTAAATGAAATTCACATGATGTTATAAAAATTTAAAGAATAATAAATATATACTAGATATTTAATATCCAATGAGTTGTTTCAGCTAATATGTCGTCTTGTCCACAATATGTTGTTATTATTACGGTACTAAGAGGTTGCTCAGCTCTTGACCATTTGGCGAGATTTCCTTCGTCCCCGCGGTAGGTCGCGAAGAAATGCATGCGATGTTACACGATCGTCACCGAATTCTGTCTTCGCAGTCAAATGCGGAGAAATATCGAGATGTTACACGATCGGCGCTGGTCTCAGTTGTTTGGTGAGCTTCCCGTAGTGTTCACGAGAGAACACAGAGAAAAATCGCGATTTAGATAATCAGCGTCACTTTTAGTCATTCGACGTGATTTCCATTGTCCTCGAGTTCGGGCACAAGAAAATATAGCATTATTACGCAATCGGCGCCACTTGCTGTCCGTTTGACAAGAATACAGTTGTCCTCGTCATTGAATGCGGAGAAATATCGCGATGTATCTCAATCGCTCTCGGCCGTTTTACGTTGTCCTCGAGATATTATGCAATCGTCGCCGCACCCGGCCGTTCAACGATTGTCTGCCTGTATAGCTGTCCTGATAGAATGGCGGAGGCAAGCTCAAGGTTGGGCATGGTTAAAATTCACGCGTAGTTATGAACATGTTGTTCGGTCGGCGCCGTGATTCCTTTTGTCCCTATGCTGTAGTTGGGAGTTCACGAGTCCAGGGTGGATCACGAGGAGGATTTAGTATGTCGATGCTACGAAGGCTGCCATTTTTATGTGGGTTGATGCACTTCTCACTCCCCGCACGCTTTTAAGTATACGGTCATGGGAAAAGTGGCAAGTAGGTTTCGTGATGGGTGCCCCGTGATGGGTGCCCAATCACCTTTGACAGGATTCCCGCAGTCCTCGTGGTCACAAGTTCACGATAGGGGACGGGTTTTATGATTTTACGCAACTGACGTCGATATCGGTCCGTTTGACGAGATTCCCGCAGGCAAGTCGTGAGGATTGCACGAATAATACGACAAGAGGGCAAGTTTTATTTCGATTGAGAACCACGAATTATCAACAAGTTAGCGAAATAATCTGTTAGATTATATATCCGATGGAACGAAAGTTCGAAGGAAAAATCGACTTATAACGGAATTTCGAATTAACCATACTGAATGTCGCAAATTTACTTGACATATTTTTTAAATAAGTTATATGTATTTCGAAGATTTTTCGCATTTTTTTCGAAACGGTAACATTTCGCAAGATTGCGACATTAAATTGTTTCGCGTTATTTCTGGACTTCAATTCGACATAGTTCTCAAATAACAGAAATGAGAGATTTCTTCTTAGTTTCGGAAGTATTCGCGAATAAACGTCTCGCGAAAAGTCAGGTTTCCTAATACAGTAACACAGAAAAATATTTCACACGAAACTTAAGACTTCATGAGGCCGAAAATATACGTTGAACCGATGTATACCGCTCAAGGTATCCTCGGTATTTATTTCCTCGAGGTCGGGCACGGAGAGATATAGCTTAGTACTATGCAATAGGCACGGCACCGCTTGCGTGAAACTCGCAATCTCTGAGCCTAGCGGCGCGAGTTTAAATGATTCAACCCGCCTTCAGAAAATTTTCGTTACCCGTTTGTAAAATTCGTTACTTTTTCGTTACTTTCGTTACCCATTTGTAAAATTCGTTACTTTTTCGTTACTTTCGTTACCGGTAGATACCCTGGATATGAAAGACTTAAATTGGTATTCATGTTTATTGGTGGAAATTTTAAAGTTAGCGAGCTCATGTTCCTTGAGAATTAATGTTTTTACTGCATATCGGTTGTGAATTTTGGCTGTAAATAATTATTATTGTTGATTACATTGGAGTACATAGTCTGATATTGAAATAATGATTTGAAATTTTGTAAAACTTAATTATTAACTGTAAAAGACATGGAAATTTACTGAAAGGGAAGTATTCTGTTGATAGTCTAAGGTCTTATTTTCATGTAAACTAGGGTATTATTCTGTTTCGTTAGGAATTCCAGTCTCCAATCTTAGTTGTTAAGACTTCCATACTATGGTACTGCCCAGTTGAAATTGTTTTCAGCTGCAAACTGGTATAGAATATTCTGCATGGAAGATTCGTGGTGACTTGTGAGGGAATCCAGGGCCCGGATGACTGAACGGTAAACTGCGAACCTCAAAACGGACTGGAACCTGTCTTCACTATACAAGAATGTCTAGTAGATACAAGAAGATTTGTATTTGTACAGTGAAAATCATTGATTTGACTGTTTGGAATATTGTAAGAAATTGTAATTCTAAGCATGATGTGGATTTAGGAGAAAGAACTTTCTAGTGGGAGGATTTCTCATATTATAGAATGATACGGTGATGGATATGTAAAAACTTTTGGGTGAAGATTTGCATGTCTGGTGTGAATTTGTTGTTTTGAGTTGTCTTGGTCCTTCGAACCTACGACAACTATTGTGGAGGGGGAGGATGAGCCGTTATTACGGCACTAGACACGTCTCTACTCTCACCTCCATCTGATTTGTATAATTTGCTTCTGCGAGTATGATGTTTATGCTGTTTCTGGTCAGAGCGCTCCACCGAACAGGTAAGAAGGAAGTCTTCTACTTGTGGCGATACTCTATACAGTGTGTACCTGTCGTCTGTTGACAAGATGGTAGTTCGGCCTTGTTGTCCGTCGTCACAACGACAATTGTTAACTTTTTAGGATCTACAAGTGGAGATATGTTGAAATCATCAAGGCGATAAGATGTAGTGTACATAACTGGAGTTCCCGAGGAGGCTGGAATAGCCTGGGGCTATTCACTAGCTTCTGCCCTGTTTCCTTTAGTTCGGAGTAATGACAAGTACCAATGCAAGAAGGAATTAACAACCTTGAATTTAAAAATATAATTGCATTGAAGAATCAGGAAGACTGGATTGGACCTCTCATGTATTAGAAGCGATGATGTAGCATTTGGTAACCTGGAAAATATCATCTTATTGAGGAAATGACCTGCCGTATGAAAGATGTTCTGCTTATTATTTGTGATACTGATCACTGTGGAATGTCACGTTCTATGACTGAGGAAATAAGCAATATTATGTTCGACGAAATGTTGTTACAGTTTGTGAGGGTGAACGAGTGGTCTACTGAAAGGTACGTCATGTTGTGTCAGTTTGTTCATATGTGAGGCCTGCGCCTGAAGTACAATTATTTATAATTTATTGAGTCACCGACATTGTGATACCGTGTTAGCATTGACTATCATTTTGTTATGTGGTTAGTAGCTTCAATTAGTAAAGTAACGTAAAGGTTTTCATTTCACTCTAATCACTGTAGGATATCCTAGTTTGGATCTGTTTTAAATGTTATTCAGTACGGAGTATAGTTATGAGGTATGGTGTTGACGTCGGTGTTAGGTTCTTTAATTAGATGTGATTTTCAGTAGGTAACGAAACACCATTATCGACGAACAGCTGATTACGTAGTACTGTACTTGAAAGAAGGCAGCCATGTCACTGGTTTGGTGATTGGTATGACTAGATCTGTGTTCATGCCATTAATAGGAGTTGGATTTTAATGTAATTATCCACACTATGATAAATGTTTGTTTATTGGCATTGATCTTCAGTTGGTAATATTGATCTAGTTTTCTGACGTGTCGTGTTAGTCGTGAAGTAAAGTACCTTGCATGCGAGATATGTAATTCTGTCTTCTGGTGTCAGCTGAATATTTATCTTATTTGAGGAAGAGATCATGTCAGGAATGTTTTAATTGACTATTGTACTATACTCCGACGGGTTTCTGATGGGAACTGGTGTAGGCTATTGGGGGTGATTTCCATGTCTTATTTTGATATTGTTTTATTGTTTATTGTTTTTACTTTGTAAATGTAATCTGTTGGCCAATAGAATGTTTCATACCAGAGTAACTGTGTTTTCTTTTAAGCTTGAACTCGACAGCACGGTTCTAATAGGTGTACCTTGGGTTATGTTCCAACCTAAAGTTATACAATTCACGGTAGCAGAGGTTCGGACCTCGTTTTATATTGTACTTTAGCGAGGGTTTCAATTTTAATTCCTTTTTCCCCATTTTTCCTGAATTTGTGGCTGCTACAATTATATGTCTGGCATTAAACATTTCTTTGGAAACTCTCGGACTGAAAGTTATAGTTGCCTCCTGTAGTACAATGAATAATTTCGGGAAAAGCGTACCGGCCATACTAATTGTAGGCATAATTGTGTACGAATGGGTGAGTGCATTAACTGATTGAGCAACTGTTTCTGTATGTTTCTCACCAACAAACGATAAGAGTCCTTTTCGCTTTCATTTCGCGCACGAAACCACTCTGATCTGTATTGTATATTGAAGAAGGGGTGTAGTCTAAAAATCGCTCTGCAGCTGCTTCTACAAATTTCTTTGCGACTTTATCTTTTTCGTCTTCTTGCAGATATGCACGGGATACAAATTTCGTGATTTTTCTACTTTTTATTCTGTACTCCTTCTTAAAACGACTCAAACAACTAGTACATGCTCTGAAATTAGTTCGCCCCATTGAAATCTCTGGTGAAATTTCCAAGGCCCACAGTCGCAGATCTTCATCGCTTACATTCTGCTTCAGCCTTCTTGCTTCAGCAAAGCGAGAAAATAATTTTGTATGCATCAATTTCCTGTGTTCAATGGGACTTACTGGTTCAGATTCTAATTGGGTTTTCCACTTGTACAGTTGTCATAGTGACGTCGCCTTACGACAAGTTTTGTGAACAGTGGTGAACGGAAGACACTTCTTATCCCCCTTATTTAACCACAAATTTACAGCTTTCCTCTTGTACGCAAGATCTACAGTTTGTTTCACTTTCTTCTGTGGGCTGGAAGCATAGCTTTAACTAGAAGATTTGTCATGAGACAGCGGTGTCTCTTCACTGGATTGAAGGGAATCAGACTCAGGACTCAAACTCGGATCCGTAAGGCAAGGCGTATTTTGCACCACATAATACATGAACCAGGGATGCAATTTTCCATTTGATGGTAATCATTAGCTCCCGCTTAGAGTTTGCTCTCCACAGTACCTGTTCATTAGAGATGTGATCTATCCAAGTTATATGAAATACATATATAGATAGTTGTGCTTTATGGAGAAAAGCAGAGATTACCAACATCTGTTAAGAGACAGTGAACCCAAGGTAACATCTACACATATCCATGGAAATGTCATGAAAGTATACCTAAGTCTTTATGGAAATTTCAGTCATTGCAATGCAGTGTGTTACGAGGCTATACAAGAGCTAAAGAAGAGAGTTTTGAAAGCTCTCGAAATATGTACCTCTAATTTTAAAATAAATGATCTAAGAAAGGTATTGACTAGAGGGACTGTTTAGTTATAACCTTCAAAAACTAACAGTCAATAAATAAAATCCACAGCCGCTTCCAGTCGACCGACCGGGTCAGGGAATGGAATGAATGAAGCCCCCATCTAGCGGCGAGGATGTGAAAAGTGCCGGCTGCCTAAGCCTGTCGCGCTCCCCTGGGGCAATGATTAAATTAATGACAGACGATGATGATGATGATGATTACAATTGTTGTTTTAAGGGGCCTAACATCTTGGTTATCGGCCCAATGACAGATGAAACTAACAGTCAATATGGATACAAAATGAATCGTTAAGTTTCTAAATATATAAGGTGCGTTCAAAAAGTAACGAGCTGGAGGCTGGAATGCGCAAACCGGTGATGACATCGGCTAATCGTTGCGTGTGTAACGAGATGTGGTTCCGACCAGAGCGTGGAAGGTCACAGCCCGTCGCCAGAGGGCACGCGTGCACGTCACGTGACGATACAAAGCGAGCAGCAGCATGCATCAATCGTCCAACGCTGCTAGTCGCATTGCCAACAGTGACATGGAGGCGTCAACCGAAGAGCAAAGAGGTGTTGTTCGGTTTCTGACAGCGGAAGGAATAGCGGGAACGGACATTCATCGCCGAATGTCACAAGTGTACGGCAAACACTGCATGTCTCTTGCAAGGGTCATGGTGTGGCACAAGCGCTTCAGGGAAGGACGGGTGTCGTTAGCCGATGATGCCCGGTCTGGGGCACCCCCCTGCATTACCGATGACAACGTCCAGCTGGTTGATGCACTCATTACCCAGGACCGCCGAGTCACAGTGAACGCCATAGCCGCTGTGGTCCCTGCACGACCTCATACGGCCAACACAGTCGCGGCACTCCTGCAGAAATTCAAATGGGAGGTCCTCGGTCACCCTCCATACAGTCCTGACCTCTCTCCCTGTGATTACGCCATGTTTGGTCCCCTGAAAAGGGCTCCACGGGGCCAACGATTCACCTCGGACGCCGACGTCCAGCTACACGCGCGGAACTGGTTCACATCGCAGCCCATGGAATTTTATGAGACAGCAATTCACCGCCTCGTGTCACAGTGAGACAAGTGCCTCAACAGCCAGGACCAATACTTCTAACATACAGGTATTGGTTTCTGTAATTATTCCTCCGGCTCGTTACTTTTAGAATGCACCTTATTTATAATTACACCAATGTAAAGGTTGTACATTTAGCTATTTTGTACATAATCACAGAAAATCATTGGCTATGAGGAAAGGAAGAGACAAGACTGGTTTGAAAATAATAATGAGGAAATCTTGAACCTCATCAAAGCTAAACGGGATGCCTATCTGTTTCTCAAGATCCATCCTCCAGAGAGAAGAAATTGCGTCTTCAAGAACTAAAATGGAAGTGTCAGTCTGAAATCAGGGAAATAAAGAACAACTGGTGGCAGCAAAAAGCTAACGGACTTCAGAAATTCTCAGATAGCAGGGAATTACGCAACTTCTACACTGGACTGAAAGAGCTGTATGGACCGGTCCGATCATCATCAGGAACCTTGAAAGCTGTTGATAATTCCACCAATCTTACAGACAGCCAGGACATCTTGAAAAGATGGAAGGAGCACTTCAGTTCACTCTTGAACCGCAGTTCTGCTGCTGCTGACGATTTTCGTCAGCATGTCCCTCAACATATTCCCCAACCCTGGATGGACACTCCTCCAAACTTTAAAGAGTTTATCAAAGCTCTCAGCAGAATGAAAACAGGGAAGGCTCCAGGGTCAGACAACATTCCCCTTGAACTTATTCAATGTGGAGGCTTACCTCTAAAAACCAGGCTTTTCTATCTCATTCTTCTAATTTGGGAAACCAAAAATGTTCCTGCTAACCTGAAAAACTCCAGAATAGTTACAATCTTCATGAAAGGTGATCGCGGTATCTGTGGCAACTACCGTGGTATTTCCCTGCTTGTCATAGCTGGTAAAATATTTGCTCGAATCTTACTAAATCGACTTGTTTCGGAGAAGTTACTCCCTAATATCAGTGTGGATTTCGGGCCTCTCGTGGTACAATCGACATGATCTTCTGCGCAAGACAACTCCAAGAGAAGTGCAGGGAACAAATGACACCTCTGTTCTTAGTGTTCTATGACCTTGAAAAGGCCTTTGATATGGTTCCACGTAGCGCTATGTGGATGGTTTTGAGGCGCTTTGGATGCCCCGAACATTTTGTTAGTTTGATCCAAGCTCTCCATGATGGCATGGTTGGTCAGGTATTATATCAGAATGACATCTCAGAGGAATTTACAATTACAAATGGACTCAAGCAAGGATGTGTACGAGCACTTACACTTTTTGCCCTGTACCTGGCAGCTATGCTTTATGAGACATCGCCTGAAAACAACTCAGGTGTGATAATTAAATATCGATATGATGGGGGGCTCTTCAACCAGGCCAGACTCCGTTCCAAAAGATTAACCTATTCCACTCGGGTCACAGAATTGCAATATGCAGATGACAATGCTTCTCCAGCCCACACACCAGAAGAGCTCCAGCAGTCTGCCAACTGTTTCAACAGAGCTTATGAACGTTTTGGCCTGACTGTCAACATTCAGAAAACCAAAGTGCTAACTCAGCCTGCTCCTGGAACCATCACCCCAGATTTTGTTATCAACATATCTGGCTCAGCTCTGGAAAAGGTGGAACACTTCTCGTACCTTGGTAGTATTCTATCAGCGAACTGTACCTCTGAGAAGGAAGTGGAAAATAGAATTCAGGCCGCCCATGTGGCTTTTGGACGTCTCTCACATGGTGTGTTTCTGAACAAAGATCTAAGTATCTGCACGAAAGTATTGGTGTACCAAGCTGTTGTTATTTCTATGCTACTCTACAGATGTGAAACCTGGACCCTATATCGCCGGGACATCAAGAAACTAGAACGCTTTCATCAACAAAAACTTAGATCAATCATCAACATCAAATGGGATGACTATGTAACTAATATAGCAATCCTTGAGAAAGCAATGATAAACAGTATTGAAGCCTCCATTGTTGGTCATCGGCTTAGATGGGCAGGCCATATCCATCGTATGACAGCGGACTACCTCGGCAAATCCTGTATAGTGAACTCAACACTGGCAAGAGGCCAAGTGGTGCTCCTTTAAAACGATATAAAGACCAACTCAAGCAGACCATGAGGACAGTAGAGATAAACCCAAATACTTGGCATACTCCTGCACTGGATCGCCCTCGTGCTACCATCTCAGCTGCAGTTGCACTGTTTGAGCAGGAACGTCTTAGACAGGAAGAGGAAATTCGCCAGAGGAAGAAGATACGTCAAATAATACCATGTCCTCTACCCACCATCGGATGCAACATATGTGGTCGCATGTTCTATGCGAGAATTGGCCTGACAAGCCATCAGCGCCATCTTCATCGTCTGGACTAAATATTATGGAACTGCAGGCGAGAAGCGTAAACTCTGATACGAGTATCGGCCGACGACGACATAATCACTAGGGTCCGGATGTTGATGACATGTCATCTTTTTACTGAGCTGTCTAAAATAATGCCGAAGTACATAGAAACTCCGGGCGGGCCACCCCGTCTTCAAATAAGTCATTTTTATTTTGCATCATTTTGCATATTTTGCTATTTTTCCATTTTAAGAGCATTTTTTTAAGTTTGGTAGAACTTTTGGGTCTTATTTTAGAGAAATCGGCCTTTTAAGGTCATCTTTTTCCAATTTAGTTATGTCACAGCTTTATATGAGGGAGTTACGTCTCTCAGAGTTAAGAAGAAGCTAGTAGCTGATACAAGATAATTTAAAATATTGAAATATTGATTCCATTTCCTTAATCAAGCGAGTCGAAACTAGTCTTAGCAACAATCGTGGAAAAATTGCTGCGGGTATTGCATCAAAACTGAAAAAATTGCTGGACATAAACACCGGGTATAAAACATTATGTAAAATCTCAAGACATTCTTTCTGGTGAAAACTACTGCATGGATGGGATTGAGGAGGATTTAGCAGCAAACGACCTTCCTCACTTCAAGTACGCTCTGATCACATCAGTTGATGTTAAACGCAGCTTATCGAGGTATAAAAACTTGTTGGCTGATAACCGCAGATCATTTACATTTGACAACATGAGAATGACATTCGTAGTGCAGTGCAACTCGGACTAAAGTGAACATAAACCTTTTGTTAAGTGCTAGAAATCTATTTTGATTGACTTTTCAGTTTGAGCTTAAAATTTCATTATGAAATATAGGTGAGTTTATTATTATAAGATCATTTTCTCCATTTTATTTTAAGCGCATTTTTTAAACCTTTTTACGGCATCAACATCCGGGCCCTAATAATCACCATTTTGGTAGACGCTGTGACAGTCGTAGTATGCCCATGTTGTACCAGCTCTCGACCATGCTCTTCAGGAAGTGTTTAACCTAATCTTTCACCTTGTCGTAGGAGCTAAATCTCCTTCCGGCCAAATGTTCTTTGAACTTAGGGAACAGTATAACCGAACTTTTAGTAGGTTACAGAGTGATTCTAGTTTGTTTTGTTGGTAGTAATCATTGCATATCTGTAAGGTTGCCAGCCATGGCCACTTATTGGTAGGCCACAACAGATTATCTTGTGTGTTCTGTGCCATAGAGATTCTTTGGTGGTGGTCAGCCAGTAGGTGGACAAGGTGGCCTTGCTTGTGGCAAGGTAACCATAGAGATGATATTGATAGTTAGGATGCCATACAGAATGGAAGCTGGTTTTTTTTTTTTTTTTTTTTTTTTTTTTTTTTTTTTAAACGAAAATGTGATGGTGAGATTATTGTGCTCTCTGATCTAGAGATTGGTGTTGGGGGGTGGAGGATTGTGTGATTTTTAGAATGGGTCTGGCAGTTGGTTTTAGGAGAGAGGAGTGATGGTTGTAGTCTATGCTCTGCAAGAGATGCAGGTAAAGGAAACCTGCTTATATGTTTGATAAAAATATATTGATAGTTTTTGATGGTCAGAGAATGACCAGAAATGAAGTAATTGTATGTGGAGAAGAAAGAGAGTTGTTGTGAATACTGGGTGCGAGATCCAGGTAATGGAAGCTTGCTTTTATTAAAAAAATTGTGTATTTTAACCCCTCAGGCCGGCTATTTAATCCGGAGGTGTTTACTTCTCCGGCGGTATTTAAATTTAAGCTCAATAGAGGTTTGGACACCAACAAGGTAAAAAATTAATAATGTTAAATCTACGAAATATAACGTAATGACATTTTTAGGATTACTTACCGAAATCATGTCCAATGTTTCTCAGTAATATATGTGACGACTGCTTTTCAGGGTTGTCCATAATCACGTGCAATATTTACAAAATTATAATAATTTTATAAGTTCCACTTTTGGTATTTGTTTCAGGTATATTTACAATGAAAACAAGATATTCACATGATAATGTTCAATCTACATATATACATAATTGTCGGGTATAATTTCCAGGTAAAGCTGAATTTTGAAAAGCTTTTTAGGCTCCGTATACGTATCCCGTGTAGAATTGTCAACACAATGTAAATATCGCAATATTAATTCTAACCTGTCCTTTGGCATTGTTTGAGGTAATATAGGAGTGAAATAGCTCATTGGGGTAGGTTTCTGCATTATCCCCATCAACAATACAAGCTCTAAACATATAAATGTTGTCCCCTGTCTCTGACTCTCACTTCCTGCCGCGCGACCTTGGTTTCAAGGGCGCGCCACTCTTCATTCTGCCGCGTATATATCTGTTTCTCAACCAATTAGTTCAATCACTTTGTCGAAAACGGCAAAAAACAGACGTGAAATGCTTTCTTGTACCCGGCATACCCGTGAATGAGATCTTTTGAGTACTCGTGACGAGGTCTACCTCTAGCCACAAACACTGAACAGCAGTCGTCGTTATTACAGCTGTAGCTACATCTTCTTCATCTGGGCTGTCCGCCGTTTCTCCAATGACATCATGCTGTGCATAGTCCGAATCACTACCGAAAATATCGCTTCCCTACACATCACTTCCACTACTGTCATCTATCAAACCAATAATATCTGCACTCGTAAGAGAATGAGACAGCCCAGCAATTATTCATCTGCGACTGAGCAGCCTCTAGCTTGCGAAGCAAAAATTATCTACTAAGTAATTGTCATCGGTGCTTCCCCTTCATAAGTGACATAAATTGTCAAGTTAGATATAGTTCACAAAATAATCTCGAGATGGCAGGAAAGGATGTGGTACCTTCTTGAGCAACTAACCTGAAACTCAATACAGCGCGTTTCATGTTCCTTCCCTGATCGATATGAGTCGTCAAAAGCAACGGATATCGATCAACTTCGTATTAGTTCTAATTATGAAACAGAGATGGCATGAAAGTACATAACTTCACGGTTCATAACGTGAAAGAAGATCCCGCGAAGCAGCAGTGTTTCATGCGTAATAGGCAGTCTATCTTCCGCCTGCACCGGACGTTTGTGGTACGTCGAACCAGCTGAACGAGTAGAGTCCAGCGGACGTACAGTGTACGGCGAACCGGCTTGAGGGGTTAATGAAGTCGGTGTACTGTGTCTTTGTGTGATGTCATTTTAGCAAGTATATTGCCCCATTACCCTGAGGTGGCTAGTAGCGATTATTATATATATTACAATGGCGCCCAACGTGAAAGCTAGAAGAATTCAATGAATCACACAAAGACAGAAGTAGGGATGGGGGAAAATAGAAGAAATATTGAAGCTGAGATGATGGCCAAGTTGAGGAGGCTCGTGTATCTTAGAGACAAGTCTGTAGGCATGGAGGAGAGGTTGACCTGCCAGATGACTAGAATGTCAAGGAAGTTTGGTGAGGCCTTTGGTAAGGTCTCGGAACATTTGTCAGAGATTACCCCAGACAGCCATGTTACTAGCCAGGTCAGTGAAGTCAGTGTAGAAGCCGCTAATCTGGAAACTAACCTAGGTGGTCAGATTGCTGTTCAGGAACAGAGCCACCCTGAAGTAGAGAAGTTGGCGGGGGAAATTACGAGCCAAGCACTGGAGACCAGCCAGAAATTTACCAGGGCAGATAGGAAGTTGGAAGAACACAGAGTGGAGATCATATGCATTGTGGAAGAGAAAGTTGAAATGCTAGAATCTGTGAGTGTGTTTGTAGAGGAAGAGGAGGAGAAATGTGAAGTACCTTGATGCTAGGGGGCGTAAAGAAGAAAATGAAGAAGTGGAAAGGATAAGGTGAGGTTGAAGAGGTATATATCTCGGAGGGACCATAGCAGGCGAAGAAGAGAGAGCAGTTGCGGAGGTAGACACAGAGGTCGCCACCGACGTAACAGAAGAGGACGACAATGGAGGAGGAGAATAAAACTGAATACAAGGAGGAAGATGAAATAGAAGATAACGTGAAGAAGCGTTGGAGGAGAAGGACGAGAAGGATAGGCAGGAGAACAAGTTGGAGGAAGAAATGGACCAGATGGAAGGCAAAGAGAAGGAGTAGGAAGAAGATGAGATGTCAGGCAGATCGAGATAAGAGAGTGAAGGATCAGAAGAAAAAAAAGAAGATAAAAGGGATAAAGGGAAAGAGAAAAGAAAAGATGAAAAGAAAGGAAAATATGATGTTACTGAATCAAAGGAGACAGACCAAAAGAAGAAGAAAAAGAAAGGAAAATATGATGATACTGAAACAGAGGAGACAGACCAAAAGAAGAAAAAGAAAGGAAAGTTTGATGATACTGAATCAGAGGAGACAGACCAAAAGAAGAAGAAAAAGAAGGAAAATATGATCATACTGAAACAGAGACGATAGATCAAAAGAAGAAGAAAAATAAAGGAAAGTATGACGATACTGAATCAAAGGAGACAGACCAAAGAAGAAGAAAAAGAAAGGAAAATATGATACTGAATCGGAGGAGACAGACCAAGGGGAAAGGGGAAAAGACTTGACGATGCCACTATTGGCGAAGATGATCAATATTTGTTTCACTGGTTTTTTGTTTTGTTTTTGTTAGTGTTTGTTTCATGTATTTTACTTGTCTATTTTGTGTGATAATCGAGAAAGAATCTGTAGCGTTGAGTTACATTTTTTTTTTTCAAGGAGGCGTATGTAACCGAAATTGTGGTTACAATAGCTCACCCTCAGGTTTTTGCCTTGTGCAGTTTTTATATATATATATATATTTATTTTATTTTTATTATTATTTTATAGGTTACCTACCGTGGCCACCTATTGGTGGAGGACCACAGAGAGTCTGGTGTCTTGAGATTCTTTGGTGGTGGTCAGCCAGTAGGTGGACCAGGTGGCTTTGCTACTGGCAAGGTTTGCTTTGATTTGACTAGGTTTCTATGGTGATGTTATTGATAGTTAGGATGCCATGCAGAATGGAGGCTGGTTTTTGTGAAGGTGTGATTTGGAAGTGTTGTGCTCTCTGGTCTGGAGATTGGTGTTGTGGGGTTGAGAAGAGTGTGAAGTTTTATTGAGGGTCTGGCAGTTGGTTTTGGGAGAGAGGAATGATGGTTGTGGTCGATGCTCTGCAAGAGATGCAGGTAAAGGAAACCTGCTTATATGTTGACAAACAGGTATTGATAGTTTATGATTGCCAAAGATAAAAAAAGAAAAGGAGTAGAAGAATTTGCGAGAAGAATACTAAGAATTGTGTGAAGGGGTAGACTATGAAGATAGTTGTGAATACTGGGTGAGAGATCCAGGTAATGGAAGCTTGCTTTTATTAATAAATGTTTGTTTTAGTGAAGTCGGTGGACTGTGTCTTTGTGTGATGTCGTTTAGCTAGTATATAGCCCCACTACCCAGAGGTGGCTAGCTCGGATTATCAGTATTATATATATTACAAATCTCCTTCTGGCCAAATGTTCTTTGAACTTACGGAACAGGTGGTAGTCACTGGGTGTGAAGTCCAGACAATAGGGTGGGTGGGTGGGTGGGTGGGTGATGTTACTTTGCAACTGTTGCAGAAGAGATATGGTTCGCCAGGTGATGTGGGCGAGTGTTATTGTGGAGAATGTTTACGCCCTTGTTCAACATTTCCCTTCTCCGTTTCTGAATTGCCTATCCGAATTTTTTCAGTTTCACACCACCTATCAGCAATCACTGTGGTCCCAGTAGGCATAAGTCGACCAACAATACCCCCTTTCGATCCCAAAACACAGTTGTCACGTCTTTACCAGCAGACTGTGTTTGTTAGATTTTCACGGCTGGGCGAAGAGGGTTGCTGCCACTGGCACGATTGTAGTTTGGTCTCAGGTCTTATGTGGAACGCCCAGGTTTCATCACTCATAACAATCTAATCCAAAGAGTTGTCCTTTACATCTGCAAAGCAGAAGAAATTTGCGGGAAGAATCAACTCATTGCTGAATGTGGTCAACCGTCAGCATTCGCGGTACCCATTATCCGCCCACCTTCCAATATTGCAACTTTTCCATTAAGATTCGTCGAATGGTGCTTCGGGAAACCTCAGGAACCAAAATGCTGAGGTCATCCAGAGTGATCCACCTATCTTCACGTATGGTTTGCTCTACCTTCACTACTGTCTCGTCGGGAAATGGCTGTCTCCCGCTCCATCGTTACTCGTGAATTTCTGTCCGACCAGCTGTAGACTCCCTACACCACTTGCGAACATTTGATATCCATGCTTGACTCCCTATAAACTTCCGACAATTGGCGATGGATTTCAATCGGTCCGACACCTTTCGCGTTCAAAAACCGAATAACTGCATGCATTTTGCATTTGGCGGCATCATCCAAGGGGAGCTCAATTCTCAATAGCTGCCAAGCTAAGATTGAGCATCCCAGTAAGATGTGGTAGCTATGTAGAGATGAACTCAAACAACACAACAGAAGTGCATGACTGAAATTCCCCCTGAAATAATATACTATTTTTTGTCACACGTTCTATGAAATAAGATAGCACCACTTACATTTCCCGTGGGACTTCTATCAGATTTTGAGGCCAATTGAAAATTTTAAATTGGGGCTCAGTGTTGCCTGGAAAGTCTTCATTTCCAACTACATTGATTACCTGTAAAATAAATCACAACATAAAAATATTTTACCTCTTTGGTTCAATACAAGATCATACAAGCACACACTTTCCACACCACAATACTTTAAAATCCAAAAGATAACTACTTTTAAAATAAAATACAAGCTGATAAGAGTACCATCATCAGAAAGAATACTGATGGAAAGTCCAGACTTACAAGGTTGTAACCAAATTTATTTAGTTACATGGAGCTCACTCTCGGGTTTTCGCCTAGTTTTATTCATATCGTAGCTGCTTCGGTGCCGTAGTTAGTAACATGCTGAACTACTGTGCCCAAGATAGCGGGTTCAAACCCGGCCGAAGTCGTCGGATTTTTTAAGAGCGTTAAAAATCCTTCAGTATTCCTTCCTTCGGAGGGAAAGTAAAGCTGACGGTCCCATGTCAGAGATTTAAGGCATGTAGAAGATCCTTCCACAGACTAAACTTGTGTGAAGCTAAATTGTTAGGTTAGATTTTGTCGGAACACTATCAAAGTTCCAAAGTTCACCACTAGGTATCATTGATATCTGGTAGCGAAAGTTGAAGCTATTTGAAATTGAACGGAACTTGCAGCTCACCCTAAGGGTGACTGCTGGAAGTAGCTACAGACTCAGGTGAGCCGAACATGTCCTCTGACACTCCCGGCACTAAAAGCCATACGATAAATAAATAATATTCATATCTTATTATATTGGGTTAAACTGGGCGTTGGTGCGCTGATATATATTGCACCCGAGTGTATTTTGGTGGACGGATTAATTTTCGGATGGTCTGGGCCGACTAAACTCGCCGTTTATCAATTATCGGATTTTGGACGTTTGGTAGAATACGGGGCTTGTTGCGATTTATTACGTTTTGGGAAAAGGGATAAAAGAAGTAGAAGCATTATTTCATTTTGGTTTGGGGTTAGTTTGACTATTTTCATTTAGTAATGTTAAAGTTTTGATCACTGGCTGTACTATTAGGTTCATCGGAGTTGAAATCAGGTGCTGGGAATTGACACACCCGGAAAACTTAAGCGATAATTCGACTTGTTTGTGTCAAGCCAGGAAATACCTGGGCGATTAATAGCGTGAACTCCCATGAACTTTCCATAATGACGTCAGAGTGCTCTCAGCAGAATTACGACCGTCAAATGTTCGTATGTTGCCACGAATATCCGCTTGGAGCGGGCGCGCGCCAAATAGTGCCGGCAGGTCGAAGCGCACCTTTTGGTGGAAGAATATTCATCCGCTTGTGTTTAAAATGGCGTGTTCAATGTTCTGAAGTCGTCTTCTTGCTTATACAGCAGAGTCCATGTCTACTTGCACCCAGGGTCGTTGTTATCAGGTCATGGTACCGTAAAATGAACAGCAGAGACATTTAGCAAACCACCGAGCTCTTGGGGCTATTGGTAGCTAAGTTGTACTTCATGATTCATTCCAAACACCATATAGGCTGTTGGTAAAACTTTTTTATCATGCCAGAAGGATGATCATAACAAACAATTCATCGCCAAGTCATCCTGCGCCCAGGGTCGTTTTTACAAGTAATGGTATCATAAAACGAACATCAGAGACTTTTAGCAAACCACTGAGCTCTCGAGACTATTGTTTTCAATGGCAAATGTGTTTGCATTCTACTATTGGTAGCTACGTTGTGTATCATGGTTCGGTCCAAATAACATAGGCTGTTGGTAATGCTTTTATCACGCCCAAAAGGATGATCACCACTCATAAACATTTCATCGTGAAGTCGTGGAGAGAGGGAGAGCTGCGTATCAACATCGAAGAGAAAGAATCAGAAGTGAAACAGTCTGAAATGTGTGTAGAATTTGTGAAACTGTACAATTTGTAAAAAACATATAGGAGGCTGTCATGTCTAGGTCTGAGAGACCACAAGTGTTGGCCTGCTTATCGTGTGTAAATTCAGTGAACCAAGGTACTGTATCACTATATTGAAGTGTATTTTCTTGTACATATGCGAAGTCAAGAATAGATAGTTTGTTTTAAAATTCGTATGAGTTTATTCTTGTGTTATCACGATCCTGGTACATAAGCAGAACGCATGTATAATGCCCCACACCTGGGATAAAGGGGTCTCAATGTCGGGAAAACAGTTATTTTATTTGGGAAGATCCATATGATCAACCTTGGCGCCCAATTAAAGTCAGGATATTAATGTTAAATTCACTTGTGGCCTGTATGTGAACGGCAGTAAATTCTGTAGGTTTGTTTTCAAGGGGTATCAAAGTGAAATCAGCTCCAGTGTGGAGGGGTGTGAGTATCAGGGTGGACTGTAGGCAAGATGTAGTGTGGGAGGGGAGGGATCTATCTCAATGCTTTATTTTACGCATGGTAGAGGTTATGGTAATTCTACAAATGACATGGGTGTTGGGAACACTGATTGAGATGTTTTTATTTTATATATTAAGCAGCCCTAGGATCTAGAGGGCATAGACTCAAGTAGTTAAGTAAAATGGCGTCCAATGGAACGGACAGCATGTAATGTAAGAACTCAGAGATTGGTTGCCGTTTTTGAACCAATTCCAGCGCATTCATGAGAATGTAGGGATTGCACCAGTTGATAAATCCTATTATCTTATACAAGCTACGTTACCCAACTCCAGAGCTAGGTCTGTTGTAGACAGTTTTCCAGCCACAGATGACAATTGCATGCTAGTGATAAAAGCACTTCAGGAACGTTTTGGTAGGGAAGATCTTCTAATTGAAGTATACATCAGTGATCTTCTCAGTTTGACCCTGCCTGCTAGTAAAACATGCCGTTCACTCACGGAGATGTACGATAAGCTGGAGTGGCATTTAAGGGCACTTGAATCTCTTGGTGTCACAACTGGGAAATGTGCAGCAATTCTTTGTCCTTTGTTAGAATCGTGCATGACGGAAGACTTTTTAAGAGTATGGCAGCGAAGTTCTTTATATAGTGATATATCTAATGCAGAACAATGACTTAATAAGTTCATGTCCTTCATGAAGGCGGAAGTGCAAAATGAGGAAGGGATCCATGTGGCCATGTCTGGGTTTAAACAGTCAGCTGATAGGGCAAAGAAAGTGCAGAAAGATAGCAGTCCTAAATCATGTTCCAGGCAAGATGTACCTACAGCAATGGGTTTACTTTCGTTACAGGAAAATAAGCGTTCTGCTTGTATCTTTTGCAGTAATGAACACCATAGCAGCGCTGACTGCTATAAAGCACGTGATATGCCTCTCTCGGAAAAACTTGAAATTATTAAGGATAGGAAATATTGTTTTATTTGCATTAAACCAAATCATGTAGCTAAAAAGTGCACCATCAAGCAAAAATGTTTGATTTGTGATAAGCGCCATGTAATGTTGTTGTGTCCAGATTTTAAGAGAAGTAAGAATGTAGTTAACAGTACTGACTCCCCTAGGCCTGACGTCATGACTGTACAGAAAGATGAAGCCCTTGCTAACTTAACGTGTGATAATAGTGTGCTGCTTCCTATGCTTCTGGTGAAGGTTCGAGGGAATGGATGTGAACCGCACTGTATTTTTATTTTTGGTTAGGATTTCGATGTCATATGATGTTTCACACCAACATATGGGCTGAAGAAGGAAACATATCAAGTTTCTGAAACATGTACCTATAGTATTTTTTAGTAAAGTAAAGTATTGATTTGGCGAGTTAAATTGTGTTATACATCTTGTAATGGATGTGAACGTACTGTGAAGGCAGTTCTTGATACAGGGTCACAACGGTCATATGTGTTGAAGGGAACAGCACGGGAAATGAATTATTCTCTTGTTGGGAGAGAAACTATTGTCCATTCACTGTTCGGAGGTCAGAAAACCGGTATTTGTGAGCACAATAAATATAGAATTCATCTTGCCAGTCTCAATAATGATTATTTGTGCAATTTTGAGGTCTTGGACCAAGACAATATTTGTGATAACGTACCACATATTCAGAATAGTGCCTTAGTTAATGAAATACTTGATGTAGTTGTAGCTGACATCAGGCGAGCTTTCTTGCAGATTAGTATACATGCAAATGACAGGAACTTCCTACGTTTTTTATGGAAGGATGATTTGGGGAATATAATTCTTTATCGACACAGGAGAGTTGTGTTTGGTGTTGTTTGTAGTCCTGATCTGTTAAATGCAGTTATCAGACTTCATCTCTCAAGGATTCTAGATGAATGTCAGAGGGAATTTCTGCATACTCTGAGACCACAATTAAAAGTATTTTGGATTGTTTCTATGTTGATAATGTAGTCACTAGCCTTGATGATGATCAGCTTAAAACATTCATTCACGAAGCCACCTCTATCATGGCTGATGGCAAGTTCGAATTGCGTGGATGGGAGTTCTCAGATCCAGATATACTTACAGAGGCTTGTCTCACTAATGTACTTGGTTTAATCTGGGACAGAAAGCATGACACTCTGGCCATAAGTCCAGACTGTTTCCAGAATTATCCAGAGAAAATTACCAAAAGGACTATCCTTTCCACTGCCCATAAGGTGTTCGATCCAATTGGTTTTTCATCTCCTGTGACCCTAGAACCAAAACTTATCTTAAGAGAATTATGGAGTGTAAACATTGGGTGGGATGAAGAGGTGGATCAAGGCATTGCCAACAGATTTGTGAAATGGGCAGATGATGTCGCATGCTTGAAGATCCCAAGATGGTTACCTTCTAACAGTGGACCTGCTGAATGGAGTGTGCATACGAGTACATTTTGTGATGCCAGCAAGGATGCCTACGCTGCAGCTGTGTTCCTGAGGGTGGAGACGACTCAGCAAGTAAATGTACAGTTGGTTCAGGCAAAAACAAGAGTCTGCCCCACAAAAAATACAGTCACGATACCTCGTCTAGAATTGCTTGCAGCATTGATAGGTGCTAGACTCCATGCAGCAATAATTGAAGATCTTCCCAAAAGCTGTGAGTCATATTTCTGGAGTGATTCATCCACAGTCTGAGCATGGATTAGAAGAGATGATCAGTGGGCTACCTTTGTGGCGAACCGAGTGAATGAGATAGGAGGCTGACTCAACCAGAACAGTGGCATCATGTTCCAGGGATTTGTAATCCAGCTGACCTGCCATCTAGAGGCTGTTCAGGTTCATCATGGTGGAAGGGCCCTAAATTGTTGCACCGAAAGCATAGCTGTTGGCCTTCGGCCGAAGTCAAGTTTGAAGAGGATGTTATTATTCAAGAAAGAAAGAGTACTGTTGTTTCCTCTATGCTTTGTGCAAATGCTGATTCTCTTCCAAGTGACTGGTACTACAGGTACTTTTCAAAGAGTGAGAAAATTATTAGAATGGTTGCTTGGATGGGTCGTTTTGTAAACAATTGTAGAGCTGCTGGCTCTGAACATTTTATGAAGAAGACGGGACCACTTTCTTCTGAAGAAGTCACTTCTGCTGAGATAAGGGTCTTGAAACTAGTTCAGAAAGATGCATTTCCCAGTACCACGGACCCCAGAATCTCCAGCCTACAACCCTTTGAAGATCATGACGGTCTCCTCCGCTTGCGAACCAAGATCTCCAATAGACCCGACAACCATGACTTTCGGTATCCTGTACTTTTGCCCAAAAATCATCCCTTTGTGTCACGACTGATTATGGATGTTCATATTCGAAGGTGTCATGTTGGCATTCGAGGTCTGCTTTCGATTATGAGTGAAAGATTCTGGGTGATGGGAGGAAGAAGAACACTACAGTCAGTGTTAATTGAGTGTGCACTCTGCAAGCGTCAGGAAGCTAAACCCTTCATAGTATCCACTCCACCACTTCCAGCAGAACGTGTAAGAGATGTTGCTGCCTTTGAAGTTTCGGGTGTCGACCTGGCTGGACCTCTTCATCTGAAAAACCACGAAAAGGCATGGATTTGCTTGTTCAAGTGTGGAGTTACCAGAGCTGTTCACTTGGAGCTACTCCTGTCATTGTCAACAGATGCTTTCTTGCAAACATTTCGTCGATTTGTAGCTAGGAGAGGACGACCCGCTGTAATTTTCAGTAATAACGGGACTAACTTTTCTGGTACTGAAGCTGCCTTCAGTCGAATCGAGTGGTCGAAGGTACACGAGTACTGTTCAGTGGAGAGAATAAAGTGGAAGTTCAACCCACCCACTGCTGCCTGGTGGGGAGGTTGGTGGGAGAGGTTGATAGGACTAGTGAAAAGATTACTTCGGAGAACACTTGGACGTTCATCTCTTACGTACTCTGAGATGGAAACAGTGCTATGTGACTGTGAAAGTAAACTCCAGACCTCTTACATATACAGCTGATAATTCCAATGAACTAGGAGCAATAACCCCTGCCATGTTTCTTCAGGATATTCGTGAAGCTGCTGTGCCTGAGATTGATGTCATCGAGTCCTCCAGTTTGAACAAGAGGTTGAAGTACAGATTAAGACTTAAGGAGAATCTGAGAAAGAGGTTCTGTAGCGAGTACTTGGGTCTACTGCGACAAAAGATGGATGTCAAGCAGCAAAAAATTGTTCAGGTTGATGATGTTGTCCTCATTGGCAATGACAACTCAAAAAGACTAGATTGGCCTTTAGGAAAGGTCCTAGAACTTTTGCCCAGAAAGGATGGAGTCACCCGTCTTGTTCGCCTGAAGACTACATCTGGAGAGCTTCTGCGCCCGTTAAAAGACTCTACCCCCTCCTAGAAGTCCAAGGTAGTGAACCTTCTACTTCAGACAGTGAACTGACTGTTAAAGAAGATAGTGGTGTTTCATGTGGTAGTGTGAGTGACGTAGGGGAAGAAAACAGGACACAGAGTGGAAGAATTGTAAAAGTGCCAAAAAGATATTTTGTCTGTTTTGTGCCAATTTGTTTCAGGTGTGAGCAGAATGTATAATGTTCCCAGGACTAGGTGAAGTTAACTGTTCCACATCCGTTAACTTGGTGGGAGAATGTTGGGAACACTGATTGAGATGTCTTTGTTTATTTTATATATTAAGCAGCCCTAGGATCTAGAGGGCATTGACTGTAGTAGTTAAGTAAAATGGCGTCCAATGGAACGGACAGCATGTAATGTAAGATAAATAAAGGTCAGTTATTTTTATGTGTATTAAATCTATCCATTGGTGGAGGGCCGAACATTTGACAATGGGGGCCAGTTCCATCAACCTTCGTTAAAGTTTTAACAACACGTTAAAGTAATTTAACGGAAATGTTAGCAAAATGGTGTTTTATCAATCAACATTACTGCTAACAAACCGTTAACCTATCCGTTATTTTAACATCTCACTCTTGCTCAGTTAGGAGTTTTTAACATAGTGTTAAAAATGGTTACAAGCAAATACAGTAGGCCTTTCGTGCTCAGTTATTGTATTATTTATTTTTGATTACCGGATTTGAATAATGCTACAGAACAAGAATTCTTGCCAAGGTCTAATGACATGTTGCAACTGTCTGAAAAGAAGTTTCTGGAGAGATATAGGTTGTCCAAATGTGTTGTGCATAAATACAGTAAGGACTTTACCTAGCAACCAGCCACTTAAATGATATGCCTAGGCCTTACCTACAAATTAGCCTACATGTAATGAAATTGGTACATATAGCCTATTCAGACAGCAACATCAATACGTAATGGTCAATAATGTAGTTTTATAGAGCACAAACTGTTATTTTACTGAATGTATTATCAAATGATGAATAAAACTAGTGGAAACGACAGCCATTCGATTTGCAACCAAAGCTTTCAGTTGATCAGCACGAGTGTTGATTTGTAGTTTTCATTTTCACATAGTTTAGATAAACAGTGTCACGATGCAATTTAAATGTAAATGCACATACAATTTTGGATATATAAATAGCCTACAAGTTGACTATAAAGATTTTTAAAAATTTTAATAGGCACCTGATTATTAGAAAAATGGAGCTTTACAGATTTGAAGCAGCAATGGGGCAAGTTGAAGAAAAGGACAACCACATGTAGGCCTACGATAAAGCAACCCCTAAAGTAATTTTTGCCACATAGGAAGAACAACTGTCAAAGCAACCCTGCTAAAAGTCGCCTAGTTTGTAATGCAGGGAAGAATGTAGGGTACTGGTTATTTTAAGAAATTCATTACCGGTAGTATTTATTAATAAATAATTCTCCTTTGTAAACTGGCAGCCGCATACGATCATATACAGTACTTCGAAATCGGCTTTGCGACGCGAAATAGGCCTTATCCACTCCATTCCGTATGAAAAGCTTTTATTTTTTGTGGAAGTAAAGCATTGATATGGCAATTGTTGAATTTGAAGAGCACAGCGGAACCAAGCAATTAAATTACTCATCTCCTAGCCTCAATTATTATAAAAATAACTGAAAATACAAGAAAGAGCACACCCATCTACTCAAATCACATGCTATAACCTGTTTATGTTTCCATAGCCCTTACGCTAGTTCCAGATAACGGCAGCACCGTCGCTTTAGTTCGCGAATAGCAAACAAATGAATACAAGTTGACTAGATACAGTTCAGAAGTCTGAAAAACCATCCATGCCGTACACTGCTTCCTTGATCCTTACAGCAAGTGACAGTTAACACATCGTTTGTTAACCGACTTGTTAAAATACACGTAATCTAAAACAGAATGTTAAAATTATAACGATTTGTACCTACACAATTGTCATAATCCGGAAGACAAGTTTATCACCAACACTACTAACATTCAAAATGAAAATTCTATAGCACCAGACTTGGACGAAATTAAAGAAATTATACGCAACTTGAAAAACAACAAAGCCGCTGGTGAAGATGGGATTAGGGCAGAGTTGCTGAAAGCCCTTAATGATGATATAATCATACAATTGAAAGATATAATTGATAAGATCTGGGAAAATGAAAAAGTTCTTGAGGAATGGAAAGTCGCCATAATATAACCTATCCACCTAAATCTGACCCGAATAACTATAGAGGCATATCGCTTGTATCAGTAGCATATAAAATGCTTTCCAAAGCTTTACTCAATCGTGCAGAACCCCAATTAGATGTACAAATAGGAGAGTATCAAAATGGCTTACGTAAACATAGATCTTGTGTTGAACAGATATGGAATCTTAAAACTATTTTGCAAATGAGACAATTAAGAAATAAAGACACGACGGTTACTTTTATAGATTTTGCAAAAGCCTATGATTCCATTGACAGAGAATCTCTCATCAACATTCTAAAAGAATTTGGTTTGGATCCTAAAACTACTAACATTATTCAGGATACGCTAACAAATACCACGTCCAAAGTCCGATTTCGTGGGGAGTTCTCCAAGGCTTTTGAAATAAACATAGGAGTCAGACAAGGTGACGGATTGTCACTATTACTTTTTAACTGTGCCTTGGAAAAGGTGTTCCGAGAGTGGAGGAAAACTGACACCAAAGGGGTTAAATTAGGATATCAACGAGATAACATGGCGACTGAGTGAACAACACAGCAGCGAGTAGCTCCGAAAACATTGTGTATTTAAGAGTGTATTCGAGGAAGAAACTAAACCATATTTGTCACCCAACAATATAAGTGTATTCGTTGACCAGTTATTAATAACATCATCAATTACAATTACTAACTTCCTCGTAAATTGGTTAAATAGGAGTTTTCACTTGCATCGGCAACATTGTAGCATTAATTAATGCCCCATGTTGGTAGCGACAAGTGTAACAGTTTTGCTAGCCCACACGTTGAGCGACAAGTGTAACGGTTTGACCCTCACTGTTGGGTGATAAATGTAACTGTTTACCTTTGCCTAAGCTATGTTGTTTTAATGGGCGCGACCTCAACGCAACGTTGAAATCTAAATTTGTATATAACAACGTCTAGCTCTGGTAGAACACCTTCAAGAATCTGTTCACTCAGATCGTGGTATGATTTGATCATTAACCCAACAAACAATTGTATCAGGAGAAGGAATTGGTCTATATCTAATGCTACCTACTGAAAGCAAAGATTGCATTGTAAAAGAAATGAATTTATTATATAAAACAAGTATTGCAAAATTAATAATAATAATAATAAGTTTAAAATTTAAATTGGAGCGTTGCGATTTTAATATTACAGATAGAAAATTAAGTGAAAACGTAGTCTGATAAATTATTGATTTTACTCTTAATCCCAAGCTATGAAGTTACTGAAATATGAAATATAAATCAAAGAGAAACGAGAGATTGCGTACTTCTGTGTCATTTGCGCTTACCACTGAAAATTGCCAAACCATTTCCCTCGTACTGGATGATGCTGTGTGCTTCCCACAGTCTCCTGGACGTCGTCATCTCCGTCGATATTTGATGATATACTTGTAGATTTGGTGACTTTATGGTCCTAATATCGGAGTCATACCCTCGTACAACCATACTGGTTAAGTTTTAAACAGATTAATCTCCACTCCACGGAACATCGGAGCGACACACACTTGCAACCGAACTAGTCAAGTCTTTCACAGATTGTCCCCCACTCCACGGAACATCGGAGCGACTCCCGCGTGCAACCATACTCGGCAAGTTCTACACAGATTGTCCCCGCTCCACGGAACATCGGACGATATATGCCCCTGTCGGCTCCCCACCTCGGTACCGACTTCCAGCTTACGTGGTCTCCACTGATTGGCTGCTCCCCACGCTCTACTTCCCCTTCTCAGGCTCATTACACACTGCGCGCGGATGATGAAGTCGATTTCCGTTCCAACTATCCGCCTTTTCTTGACGCTGCAACCCCGCTTGCGTAATACTTCTTGACAAGAATCAGCCCGTATCTGAATTTCCAGTGAGTCATGTCTCTCATAATATCCTAACTGACGAAACTCCGTAAAATTCCGTAATCACATAATTTTCTATGATATTGTCGTTCGTAATAATTTGCTTGATAGCGTTTTCTAAGACATAGAAAACCTATCTGTATGCTTATAATTTTTATAAAATGCTCCGAAAAATACCTTAATAATAATTATAATAAATTAATAATAATAATAAATTAACATGAAAAATTCTCTTGGCCGAACAATTTGCCGCGTAAATAAATATAGAATGGCTTCCTACTGACTTATGCCAGTGGCATAAAAACCCCTCGAAAAACACGTTACATATTCGCCTCGGATCATCGGATGATTTACCGTGACGACGGTCCATTATCCGATTATCCCAGACACGTTAATAATCCCCATCCAAAATACTTATTACATAAATGAAATCACCCTAAATTACAGATATATACACTCATAATTTTTCTTCACGCACTTTGCGTAAAAGTTTGTTGTCACTGTAGATTGCACTTTGCAACCAGTCCAATGTTTTACATATAGAATAGTGTTCCACGGATATTTCCGCCTCTCAAATTTCTCTATGTTGGAAAAATAGACATAATTAATGTGTGAGCACTATGTATTTATGATGTAATATCACACGCATTGAAGGTGTTCTGATATATTTATATCACCATAGAACTTCCTAATTTCACTGGAGGTTCCTTCCTTATGGTGAAATTTAATCCCACTTATCACTGAGCACACGATCACACTATTGTGCCAGCGCCTCGTGACCATAATACTTAATCTCTCTTTAAAGTAGATAATAATAATAATAATAATAATAATAATAATAATATCGTATGGCCTCGGGTGCCTGGTGCAAGCTTTGCTATTTGACACCCGGAGGGTAGCTTGCATGTCGAATTTCGTAGTTCCTTGACTATGAAAGTCAAGGAGGTTAGATATCTAATCTCCTTGAACACAATAGTGCTTTCTAGTAGAGAAATGAGGAACTTTGTGCAGGCAGAAACTCCCGAGATTAATTTTGCCATTATGAACTCGGCCTACTGAATTCAAATGGGTTCTTTGACATGCCAACATCGTATGACATGCGTATCGTATTTTTTCCGCCTTTCAATAATCACTTACCACGGTCAGGGGCGAACCTGCAATCTTGGGGTTAGTAGACCGACACGCTATCCACTCACCCACCGTGGCAAGCTTTTAAAGTAGATTAAATTAATATTGACTTCTGAAAAAAAAAAACAGTAAGTGCGCATTACATATAACACCAAATATTTCTGTGCCGTAATCGCCCTGTCTTGTTAAGTTCCCGTAGACCATATTCTACTTAATACTAGTTCTCAACACAGACCAGTTCTTCTCACACAAATAATACCTTTGTACAAATTATCTTAAATTACACACTTACAAATCTTACATGGCGAGGCCGTAAACAGAAATCATGTGTGCTGATATGTATGAGTTTCATGAAGGACTGTCTTGCATTCTGATGGCCCATCTTTTGTCCCGTGGACGCCTTAAGCAAAAATACCCTGTCCAAGCGCTCACCCTTCTCTTGGGGACAAATGGGAATTCACCAGCGCTACCAAATTCTGGCCTTGGTGTATCGAGACATTTTAGTGCTCAAGAGCATCCGACAATCCCGTCATATTTCCCTGTACCTTAAAAACTCTCATTTACTTACATACTACCCCCCTGTGTGACTTCTGATACGCCTGCCTGGAAGACCATCTCCTCCCATGCACCAAATACCACACTTACTCATTTGATAGGCTGGCTCGCCAGCTAAACATCCTCATTTTATGACACATACTTTCGGAGACTATGTATATTATACGTCCCGTATAATCTGTTTCCCTCACTATTCTCCAGCACATATGCTGTTTTGCCAATACGTTTGGAAACTATAAATGTTTCTGCGTCACCTGCTTCCAACCTTGCAAGTGGCTCCCTTAACTTAACGTCCTCACGTTGCTCTACTAGCATATTTCTCAGTGTCTGTAACAATGCCCTGTTGCTACTGTCCACACATGCTAACCCTACTTTCCTCTGGTGTAACACCTCTACTCGACACTCTATGACCTAAAAATGTCACTTCTGACTGACAGAATGACGACTTAGACAGCTTCAAAGTGAACCCTGCCTGATCTAACTTCTGAAAAACTATATCTAAATGACGTAGATGCTCCTCAAAACTGCGTGAACTAATTACCATATCATCTATGTAAATGGTTACAAACTCTCCTGTGTCATCCCCTAATGCGAAGTTTAAAGCCCTAATTAAAGCTGCTGAACTACTCTTTAACCCATAAGGTGTTCTACAAAATTGATAAAGGTTATATTTATGACTAAAAGCTGTAAATGGTCTATCTTCGTACATAAGTGGCACTTCCCAAAAACTGGAACTCAAATCTACACAAGTGAAATACTTCTTCCCCTCAAATGTTTGCATTAATTCCTCTATTGACATATATTTCAGCTGATCTGAACTAATTCTACTGTTAACCAAACGAGCGTCTAAACAAATACGAACTGTGCCGTCGGTCTTGGGTATCGTGATCAAAGAATTAACATATGGACTGTTAGAGTGCTCAATAATCCCATCTTCAAGCATCTGGTTAATTTGTGCCTCAACTGCACTCTGATAAGCGAAAGGTACAGGATATCTATGTCCTGTGAATACTGACCTATCAATAACGTTCAATGAATGTGTGTAGCAATTGGCCATACCAATGCGATCCTCAAAAACTCTCCTATTACACAATAACACATCATAGAGCCGAACACACTGTTCATCCTCTATATTTCCCTGAAATGCAGCATCACGTAACGAGTCCTCTAGACTTCCGTTCGTAATCACACTGCCCACAAAACATGGAGAATCCCGCTCTACGGCTGGCGATATCTCATTTAAAGTACAAATCACCCCTACAACACTACTCCTCTGAATATGGTCATTGAACGCTACTTCTACTTCAGAATCTCCCCATTTAAATTTCAAACTCCCTACATCATAACATAAGTTACCAGACACTCTACTTAGCCACTCTGAACCCAAGATAACACTGAATACTAAATTTGGAATTACAAGGCAAATCTGCTTCTCTACATGATTATTAATTTTAATGTCTACTAAAACTTGCTTAGAAATTACTTTAGACCTCTTCCCAACAGCTGTGATAACAAAAGTGCTTTTAATTGACATCTCCTCAAAATTTACTCCAGCTCCTTTCATTTTATCATAAAATGCACTACTTATGCAACTCTTCATACAACCACTATCAATTAAAACATCTGTGTACGCCTCGGACACGTTAAATTTAACAATGGGGCTCTTACTAACCACTTCCTGAATAATACCTTCATCATTTAGTTCATGTAATAATTCATTTCTTACATTTAGGTCATAGGGTTCCTGTATAATTGTATGGACAGGGCATGCTACAGACTGAGATTCTGACCTTACTTCGCAGCCTGGTTCGCGTTTAAAGAACCTCTACAGCTGGCCGTAGTACTACTAACTACTGAACTGGTCTGGTTGTTCTGGGCTGTGTTGTCATTGTTTGGCTGTATATTACTACCACTAGGCTGTCCTCTTCCTTGACCCCTATTCTGGTTGTAATTATTGTCATTATAATTTCTCCCTTGATTTCCCCTGAAATCATTGTTTCTCCCTTGATTTCCCCTGTAATCATTGTTCCTCCCTTGATTTCCCCTGAAATCATTGTTCCTCCCTTGATACTGATTACCATAGCCATTTCCTCTGTTCTGATTTAGCAGATTATTATTATTATTATTATTATTTCTATTTTGAGCGTTGGCCCCTTCGCCACCGTTCCCTTGAACTTCCTGATGCCTGGCTTCATTTGGCCTATTATTATTATTACCATGGTTCCTATTGAAATTGTCCTCATAACCCCCTCTCCCTAGTGCATCAAATGTGCTTAACAAATTTTCTACTTGTGATATAGTCTTTACATTCTGGATACAAGCAGCCTCCTTGATCCTATAGGGAAAGTGCCTAAGTAGCAACCTCACCACATCACTTTCCTCCTTCAAGCCATCCAGATATTTACACACTAATACCTGCCCTAAAAAGTATTCGGTCATGGTGGAGCTTCCTTTAGGGTTATATTTACCACACACTACTCCCTCACGATGCTGCGACTGAATAACCTCATTCCAGAACTTTTCACAGAATTTCATTTTAAAATCATTGATATCAGTAAGCTTGTCTCTGTAGACAGCAAACCAATTCCTCGTTTCCCCCACAAACACTTCTTCTAAAATTTCAACTACCTGGCACCACTCAATACTACCATTTTCCAACCTCTCCCCGAATTTATTTTCTATAGTGTTCATGAACTCCATTGGGCACCCCTGTCGATTGCTGAACTTACCCAGTTCTACCTCCCTGTGTGTGCTATTCACAAAAACTGGCCTATTCTGACTATTTTCTTGCCTGATCCTAGCTTTTAATTTTAATTCTAATTCTGCGATTTTCTCCTCAGCCTTTCTCTCAATACTGTTTACTGTTAATTTAATGTTTCCTTCTGATTCTTCTACTTTATCATATAGCTTTGCTTGTTTCTACTCAATCTTGCTAATGCTCTTTCTATTATTCTCTTTTAAATCATTTACTTCTGCAACTATTTGCGAGTGGACTTTCTCAATTCTACCCCCCAGCTGTTCCTTAACCTCTTTAGTAGGTACCTGAATTTTGTCAATTTCTCCCCCCAATTGTTTTTTGACCTGCTGTGTTTCCAGATGCACTAGTTCTTTTAAATTTTCAGCCTGTGTACTGATTCTAATTTCTAACTCCTCCTGTACTTTTCCTAATTTTCTGTCTACATCTGCAATAATCTCTTTAGCCTTCTCTTCCATCACCCCCTTGATCTCACCTCTAATCATTTCGAATTTATCACTAATTTCCCTACTGTTTTGTTCTAATTTAGCATTTAAAGTTTCAGTACTCTCTCTATTTTCTCTACTATTTTGTTCAAGTTTAGCGTTGTTTTGTTCCAGTTTAGCGTTGTTTTGTTCCAGTTTAGCATTTAAAGCATCTGTACTTTCTTTATTTTCCCTACTGTTTTGTTCTAATTTAGCATTTAAAGCGTCTGTACGTTCTTTATTTTCCCTACTGTTTTGTTCTAATCTTGCATTATTCCATTCTAATTTTGCATTTAAGGCATCACTACTAACTTTGTTCTGATACATAAACTCGAGAAGTAAAGTTTTTAATTCTGGTTGGCCACATACACTCCCTGTTTCAGTATCGGGATTTACCTCCGCTACCCCGGTACTACCATCACTCGACATACTGCTCGTATCATCACTCTCCAGTTGATGACCACTACGTAACCTCATCTGTCTTTCTTTCTTATCCCCCATAATGATATACACTGATACAGACAAATAACCCCCAAAATACAGGCACAGAAATATATATCCTTCTCCTTCCACAAATGTTATTAGGTTTTCAGCCCCAAGTTGTCGGCGACAATTGTAACGGTTTGACCCTCACGTTGAGCGACAAGAGTAACTGTTTTGCTTTGCTCCTTGTTGAGCGTACAAATGAAACGTATTGACTGGTCCTTACTGTTTGGTGATAAATGTAACTGTTTACCTTTGCCTAAGCTATGTTGTTTTAATGGGCGCCAAGACCTCAACGCAATGTTGAAATCTAAATTTGTATTTAACAACGTCTAGCTCTGGTAGAACACCTTCAAGACTCTATTCACTCAGATCATGGTATGATTTGATCATTAACCCAACAAACAATTGTATCAGGAGAAGGAATTGGTCTATATCTAATGCTACCTACTGAAAGCAAACATTGCATGGTTAAAAGAAATGAATTTATTATATATAACAAGTATTGCAAAATTAATAATAATAAGTTTAAAATATATACATTGGAGCGTTGCGATTTTACTATTACCGATAGAGAATTACGTGAGAACGGAGTCTGATAAATTATTGATTTTACTCTTATTCCCAAGCTATGAAGTTACTGAAATACTGAATTTAAATCAAAGAGAAACGAGAGATTGCGTACTTCTGTGTCATTCGCGCTTACCACTGGAAATTGCCGAAGCCTTTCCCTCGTACTGGATGATGCTGTGAGCTTCCCACAGTCTCCTGGACGTAGTCATCTTCGTCGCTGTTTGATCATATACTGGTAGATTAGATAATTCCATGGTCCGAACATCGGAGCGACTCACACGTGCAACCGTACTGGTCAAGTCTTACACAGGTTGTCCCTCCTCCACGGCGCGCCAAACGATATATGCACTCGTCGGCCTCCCACTCCAGTTCCGACTTCCAGCTTACGTGGTCTCCACTGATTGGCTGAGCACCCCGCTATACTCCCCTCCTTATGCTCAATACACACTCGGCGGGAGGGTGAAGTCGATTGCCGTTCCATACATCCGCCTTTTCTTGACGCTGCGACCCAGGCTTGCGTCATACTTCTTGACAAGCATAAGCCTGTATCTGAATTCCCAGTGAGTCATGTCTCTCAATATACCCTAACTGACGAAACTCCGTAAAATTCCGTAATCACATAATTTTCTATGATAATGTCGTTCGTAATAATTTGCTTGTTATTGTTTTCTAAGACATAGAAAACCTATCTGTATGCTTATAATTTTTATAAAATGCTCCGAAAAATACCTTAATAATAATTATAATAAATTAATAATAATAATAAATTAACATGAAAAATTCTCTTGGCTGAACAATTTGCCGCGTAAATAAATATAGAATGGCTTCCTTCTGACTTATGCCAGTGGCATAAAAAACCCTCGAAAAACATGTTACAAAGTGTGAAGTTTGCTGCTCGGCTTACACGAGATGAGGCGAATTACAAGTTGACCATACGTGGCCTGCAGTCTTCAGGCGACCTAAGCCAAGATCAGAAAATGCTGGAAGGAGCTTCAGAAATTCTAGTGTGCCCTCTGGAACTCGCAGATGAAGAGCTTGATCGGGGTAAGTCCCTGATTGCATCTGATTAATATGCGTAACTTCTTGCAAATCCATTGCTCTAGTAAGGGTGAATTAGCCCAGTCTGCGTCCTTCTGTCCAGTATTTGTGGATCCGAGTGTCAAATTTGTTTTCGGGTACTAGTGAATGCAACGTCGCATCTATTATTTTGGCCTAAATCTCTTATTGCACGGTTTCTTGAACCTATCATAATTCTTTCTGGTGATCATTTTAGGGAGATTGGAAGTGTAGGGGACTGGTGACCATGATGTCCACCATGTTGTGTTTTAGAGTCAGTGTTTTTTGGTTTCCTTCTTTTAATGCAGTGCTGGTGATTGTGTTGTGTATACGGTAGGCCTAGGATTAGAGGTTATGTAATCCGGCCAGCTGCTTTCGGGCTGGCGTTGATCTTCTGTGGTTCTCGTGTGTGATAAATCTTTTTCCGATTAATTTGCAAGTGTCAAGTGTCATCAGGTCTCGTACAATTGTCCCGCGTGTGTGTGTAATTTCATTTAAGGTGCATATCACAGCTCCTTGGCAAAATTCCTATTCTGTTTAATGTCGACGTGTGTGTAAGTTTAATTAATAGAGGCCGTCCCCTTAGTTAATGTGTTGTTCGATTCGAAGCCTTTTAACGTGTCAATTCATTTGTGCTCGGCCAATTGGTCGCAGCAGACTTCTTTAAATTCCTGTCCCGTTAGTGTTCATTGGGTTGGTCTCCCTGGTTTATCCGTTCATCGTGGCTCGATATAATATGTCGGTTTCTCGTTATTCAAAATTTGGTCTGCGTGTGTGAGTGTACTGTGCGGTAGATTGTTATGTATTAAATTTGTGGGTGGGGTCATGCAGCTTAGTTGTTGCGCTGATTACGTTCAGGTTAGGTCGGATATTTTGAAGGTGTATTTTAGTTCACCGTTAGCAGAGGCCAAGTATGCAGGCTGAGATTACGCTGGGGCACCTACCAGCCAGAGCTCAATTTAGTCATGGTAAGGTGAGGATGCTGGCTTTAGGCCGGTTTTGCGATCCTCGGAGGTGCTGTTATTCCCTTATGGTTCATCAAGAAAGCGGACTTAATGTTCGTTTCTCCTTTCTTCGTCTGGGCCGAGGAAGCAAGTGTGATGGAAAGGGACTAGGTCGAGCGAAGGTTGGGGTGTATATAGGTCCTTCCGATGTCAACTTCGCCTGGTATGGGACGGTGAAGCAGTGATTCGGGAGGGCGACAATTTTGTAAGCGTTTTTTTTTTAAGGGAACACTCTGCTCACCTTAGTTGAGGAGAGTCGGGATGCATTTGTTGTTATCCGTCATGGTAAGATCCCTATATTTTTTGCTTGTGTTATGGTATATCTTGTGTTATGGTGTCTGCTTATTTTGCATACTTGCACGTAGATGGGGAAATGTATTACTTGGGGTGGGAACGTTTATTGGGGAACTCTGACTGGATGTGTGATGGATGACTGTCGTGTGTGTTTCTGGTTTGTCTTTCTCATTTCGGTCTATTGATAAATTTTGGTCTGTTTATTTTACCGATGGTGATATTCGTATCATGGTCTGGTACTGTAGGTATTGCAGCGTTGGTGAATCTGCCGACAAGGTGAAGCAGATCTGGAAGGAGGTGCACAAGTCCATTCAGGTTTCTCACGAGCGAATCGCTCAAAGATACAATCAGGGATGGAAGCCGGTCAACCTCCAGATAGGAGACATGATACCTGTCCAGGACCATTCACCTAAGCTTTTAGGAAACCAAGTGTCAGGAAAATTGCGGCCGCGTTACCGCGGGCCGTTTAAAATTTTATCCTTTGTCAGTCCTGTTTCAGTGCTGGTGAGCGACCCTGAAAGGAAGAGGATCTTCAGGACTCACCTCTCACAGTGCAAGCCCGCACACGAGGCGCCCAAGCGAGTCTCGGGCTCGTCGACAACTAAATTGGTGGTATCTTTGTTTTATTTCATGCCACTTTTCTTTCATAACTGGTAATGTGGTCTTTGGTAAAGTTTTCCCCCCAAATCTACAGAGAACCTGCGTCTCTGGAGGCGTTGCTTACCCAAAATGTTGTGAGAAGGGAGTTGCACCTTGTTGTATGAGCAAACGGATCGTTTATCGGTCTTTATGACGTGTGACAGGCTTTTCCCAAGATTGGTAAGACTGAGTTAACATGTAGAATGTTGTCTTGGTGACCTCAATGTGGAGGTGATAAGTGGTTATGCCTGCATTGTCGAGGCAATATTATGTAAAGCGTAGGATTCGGGATTGCTTTAAATGTGGTAACTTCCCGTTTTATAAACGTAGGGTGATTTCTATGGTAACAGGGGGCCCCGCCTTTAAAGGAATAAAATTGTATGTTTTTCAAAATCAAACCTCTGATGTACCTCGGCTGATACCTGGTGAAAACTTAAGCTATCCGAGTAATTAACTGTAACTGCCCTTCTGGCAACTAGTAAATTCTGTGCCATGAAACGTGTCTGTCACTCTGGTATGTCCTGCTACTCGTGTGCTTAGCATTTCAGTGCTTGGCCTGTGGGAAAGGAAGCTTCCTGTGGATGTGTCGGCCTGTGCTGTTTCTCCGCGGGATCCAGTGCAGCTCGGGGCGTCAAAGATACCCTGGTGGACATGTGGATGGTGGCATGACTGGGGAGCTGCTGGCGGGGACCTGGGCTCGTCATCGCCCGTTCTCCATCAGTAACTGGGTCATCAGGACATTTCTACCTAGACCCTTCCAGCTATCATGAGGAGCGGAACTATCACCGAGACTGTGCCATCAACTCAGCTTGTCGCTGGGTGAATTTGAACCTTGAACATTCTGCCTGCCATTCAATGAAGTCTATGCCAAAAATTCCTTCAAACATGTTGGGACATATGTAAATCTGCAGCCCTGTCACATCAACATACGCAAATGCAGTCCACCCCGCAGTTTGCTTTCGGGGGAGGAGGATGTGACGTGTTCCACGCCACTTAGCTGACATGAAAATAAAACCCTAACCTAAGTAATTCCATTCCTGCCAAAATTTACCCGTCCCTGTATTTCCAGTTGAGGCGAACGCCTCATAATTTCCTTCACTTACCTAAATCTCTGAAGAACAATGTGGCCTATGCCAACAGTTGCAAATTTGGACTGTGGACACCTTGTCGACGAAATCTTCCAGGTTATAACATCGCACTCGCAGTCAAAACTCGCGAGGTATAACTCCGGACCTGATGTGCACTGGTTCTGGAATTTAAGTGTTCCCTAACCTCAAAAATAATCTTTGAAATTACGCATTTATGAAAACAACATTGCCTGTATCGATTGTTCCGGCCGCGACCATCGCGAGATGTATCGACCGCCGGGTGACGACAAGAGACGAGCGCATGGCGAACGACCAGTGTGACCAACTCTCACGGAAGTGTCTTACGGACTACGTTCAAGAAGCCAGGGGATTCTAGTGTGCGTGTGTTGCTATAACTATTCTATTGTCAAAATTATAGCGATTCATATATGTACTGGTTCCGGCGTGGGTATCGCTCTCTTATATATCTGACTGTTCACCGGGAAGGACTTGGCCTGGGTGCTCGGATGCCCCAGGGGTGAAAATACAGGTATCTGCCACCTTATGGGATGGCTTTAGTCATAGTTCAATTTATTAGTTGAATAATGCAGTTGTATTTTGGGTGTATTCTGGGAAGCGTGATATTTCGTTTTAACTTGTCAGTGGCGATATTTTGATTTGTGTTTCGGTTTTCCTCGTGTGTAAATTTTCGTGTTGTTATTTACCTCGTGGTAATGGCGCACTGTTTAATATCTGAATTGTTCATCAATTTTTCCTTCTTTGGAAGCTAGTTTTCATGGTGGGAAATCTTTCTTGTTTTCGGGCGAGGATTTTCTTTGTTGCACAACCGTGTGCGTCCTTTAGTTTGGGTTCCAAATTTATTTATTTTCCTGTGATCACGCTTCTTGGAATTTTCTCAATCACAGCCATGTAGGTTTTTAATTATTTTAGTTTTAAGGGGCCCTGTTCCTGTTATTGCATCACCTTACGTCCACGTGGTGGTTGTAGTTTACGTGACGTTTTTGCCTTGGTTTTCCTCCTTTACGCCCCAAGCGCGTTTCATTTTTGCATTTCCCATACCTTGTATTTCTGTTTCACCTTGGGATTGGTTCAAATCCCAAATTTTGGGTGTAGCGCCCTGTGGTGCAATCGTACCTTGGTGTACCGTTAGCTTCCGCCATTTTAAGAGTAGAGTCTAGTTCGTGTTGGGGCCCATGATGGTCGTGTGATACCGTCCGCTCAGTTTTTCGGGATTTTGTCATTTGTAATGTAGTTTTCATTTAATTTCGTTCTCTTTTCCTTTTACGTTGTTCAGGATGTGTTCGTACGTGTGTTGGTAACATATTTCCATTTCGGGTGTAACTTGTAAATTCATGCTGGTATTGCACAACCATCGCCGTGGCATTTCATGTTCTTATGTTCGTTCAGGGGATTTGTGTGCACGTGTTCCCAGTTCGATTCTCCTGACATTCCATATTGCTAGGGATAGCTTCCCCTTGTCTACCTGATTGTTAATTGTGAGATATTACCATTTCGTGTACCTGCTCATTTCATAGTCCGGATGGTGTCTTAAGGCATGTTAAGTGGTCTGCCGTGCCACAGCGTTACAGACCTTGTGACCGTCCTCTCGAGGGCAATTAATTCTCGTGTGATGGAATCAGTTTGTTATTGTAATCTCTGTCCCTAAAGAGTGTAGTTCCTATTTTTATATTTGATACTTTTATAATACAGACCCCTTTTATATTTTGATTACTACTTTATTTGCCCTTTAACGTCCCATCCCCAACCTCAAGACAGCTGCGGTGGAATGACCCTCACCAGGTAAGTCTTCCACTTTTCAAGCTTGTGGATAAAACGACGTACTTCCTCTCTTGAACATCTGAGAGTGTCACCCGAGTGCGTTGTCAACACCGGCCGCCAAGGCAAAGCCATCAAGCCCCGTAAAGGATGTCTTGGGGTCGCCGTTGATAAGTTTCCTTCAGGTTGGCAGGCCCTCTAGGGAGTTTGTCAAGCTGAGCGGGAGCGAGAGAGTAAGAGAGGGGGGGGTGACAATATATACACATCATACATAATTCTGATTCATTATCCTTGCTTTAAGATTTCTATTTGTCCAGCCTGAACTTGATTTGTGTATTTCCAGCAGTAGCAATATTGTTGGTGTGCCAACACTGAACAGTGTGCTGGCTTTTGGACATTAGTTATTATTGTTTTAAGGGATGCAACTAAGAAGTCATATGCCCCTTGTGGACATTAGCGTGAAGATGGAGAAGATGGTTCGTCCAAGTTGGTGCTCCTGTCAAAAACATGAGGTAGATAGAACAGCACGACAGAGGACTGGTGCCGTATATTATTATTAATGAGCAGATAGACTGGAAAAAGGTGCTCCGGGACTCTGACCCGGAAAGCAAGGTACCTATGTAAAAGTACGAAGGCTGCTAGATATGAAGATTATTAATACCATTTTAAAACACTTGGCGTCGCCGATAAAAACCATTTGATCTCATGTTCAATATGAAGAGACTGTTCTCTCTGGAACTATATGATGGAAAAGTTACACACACCAAAATGGCTTAAGTAGTGGGGTGAGATAGCTGAAGAAAGTTTCACATCTGGCAACCAATGCGCCCTTTTGGATTCAGATAGTACATGGGTAGACAAGTCTGAAAAGCCCGGGACACAAATTTTTCTGGCCATCTAGTGGTGTTGGTGACGTAATCAATATGGCCGCCAAAATTTGGAGACACGCTTCTACGTTCCCCATTATAACTCAGTTTCCCTTTTCGATATTAACATAATAGTTAGTGATTATGAATCAGGAGAAAACGCGCTTTCCAACGGTATATTTGATTTCATTGTTTAAGTACACAATATCAAAAATATATATATCATTGATTTTTATTTTTATTTTTTCAACGCACTTTGCTAAATAACCTGAAATCCGTTACATGTAGCTGAAAACGTGTCCTATACTTTTTTGTTCATCAAGGAATTACCTTTACAACAGTGTATATTACCTCCGTTTTATCGTAAACAGTTGCTAAAAATCTGCCAAAACAACGTAGCGTTGCACGAGTCATTATCGTAACTATGCAATTTATATAGGCCCCAAAAAGTAATAGAGCGTCTTAATAACTATTTAACTAGTAGCAAATATAATTACTGTATTTTAATGTATATGTAAAATAATAATAATAATAATAATAATAAAATAATAACTCCTAAAAATGTGAAAAATGTAATAATACATAAGATTTCATTCAGTAATACTAAATGTGTATTTCTTTTTCAGGCAGACGTTGTGTGAGGAAGTTCAACATGAAAAGAAGTTATTGCTTTCGTGTATGTAATTGAAATTACTCCATCATGTCAAGGAAGAGGAAACATGAATTGGTTGATGCTGCAACTGACTCAGTGGTGGCTCCGTTTGTACAGGACCTGTGTTTGTTATGCCAGAAGAATTCAAAAGAACGCTTAATCATCCCAAAATATGAAGGGTATATATCATTGGCGAATAATCTTGAAATTTTTGCTGAACATGGTCAGAAGTTTGGACCAGTTGAACGATAGGTGTGGTCTTTCACAGACATTAGTAGCCCATGGAGCAAAATACCATAAATCTTTCAAAAATAAATACGATAGTCAAAAAGTGGAAGATCTGCTGAAAAAAAACAAAAAAAAACAGAAAGGACGTCTCGGGCTTCATGTTAACGTTTGCCGATTTCACATTTAACCTCCATTTAAGGCTAGAATATTTAGACTGGAATAAAATAAAATCCATGTCTATTTAATGTTGCTACGGTCCCAAACAATTTGCAAGTGAGGAGTATGATGTCACTCCCTCTGAAATGATATAAGATTTAAAAATCACTAATCCGTGCCACAAAAGGGAACAAGCTTATTTAAAAAATGTAATGTTATTCCCGCGCAACAGCAAGACAGAGGTTAATTGGCTGAGGAAATGCATGAATACGTGAGTGTTTTCCCTCTGCCTTGAATTGGCGCCCGTCAGAACACTGAACATCTGCGTGAAGACGCTTTGTTATTGGTCAGTGACCTTGAGAAACTGACCAATCACTGCAGGCCTACCACAGACGAACTCAACCGCATTTGTAATAAATAATCTTGAGTCAAGTCAAAGAAATAAGGGACTGGTTAATGAAAAATATATCAACTCCTTTCGATGGTTTTTAAAAGCTTTATCGATTAGTAAATCCACCACATTTGTCCAATTGTGAGTTAAGGTCACAAAATTACTAAACGATTTTTTGACGACAAGGAGTCTCGTACATTTTGCCGCACAGCATCCTGCAGATATGGCTAGCTAGAGTTGTTTAAATGTGCTATGAAGTACACAGACTATCAGTTGATTCTTTCGTAACAGATATTACGTACGGCACTCCTTTGAAATTAAATGTTAGCCTCTTGCAGCCTTATATACTGAACGTCAGATACGGTAACTTAACCTCACTTCCTTTATTTGAACAAAAATGTGTTCGTCATCACTGACCCAGCCTCCAATTTAGGCTAGACTTTTGGGCTGCGGGAATAAAATCTTCGTTGACGTAACATTCGTAGAATAAAAAAAATAGTATCTCAATTGAAACGTTTCTACAGTAACAAACAATTTAAGAGTTGATTTGAATTTTAAAATAGCTACGAGTATTAGTTTTTATTATCTACACCTCTGTTGTGACGCCAGATACGTTGGATAGGACGTCAACAATAATTGTCTATTATTGTTTGAAAACTAACTACAGTGGAGTGGGCACAAATAAATAACCCACGCTCTTTAGGAGAGTTCAAAATAAAGTCTAACGTTAAAGTCACTAGTCTCGTCGAAAGTGGTTTACGGATTAGGACGGAGCAAGGTCTTATCACTGCTTTCCTCGCGGCACAAGCTGGATTCGGGAGATAAGGTAAATGTTATTGTGAGACTCCCACTAGTCTTGATAAAAAATTAAATTAAAATGTGACGTATTTTACGCCACTGAGCTGACATGAAAATATACCTAACCTAAGATATTCTTTCCTGCCAAATTTACCTGTCCCTGTTTCTCCTGTTGAGGCGAACGCCCCATAAATTCCTTCACTTACCCAAAATCTGAAGAAAGTTATGGCCTGTGCTGACAGTCGCAATTTCGACCTGTGAAGACCTTGTGAAAATGAATCTTCATGTCTGCAACATCACTCTCGCAGTCCAAACACGCGAGGTACACTCTCGACCTGATGTGCACTGGTTCTGGAATTAACGTGTTCCCTAACCTCAAAATAAACATCGGATTTACGTATTTAGAATATGTCAACATTGCCTGTATCGATTGTTCCAACCAGGATCCTCGCGAAGATGTATCGACTGCCGTAGATGACGAACGACGTACGCATGGCGAAATGCCAGGGTGGCCAACTCTCACGGAAGTGAACACGGAACTGTCTTATGAACTACGTTCAAGAAAGCCAGGGAATTCTAGTGTGCGTGTGTGGCGACAATTTTACTTTGTTAAAAATTTTAGGGTCTGATATATGTACTGAGTTTTGGCGTGGGTAACTCTCTCTTACCTTTTGACCATCAAGAAGGACAGTCGCTTCGGGGGTATCGGATCCCTCGAGGTTGGAAAAAACAGGTACCGCCACCCTAAATGGGTTGGCTTTAGTCATAGTTTAGTTTAATATGTGGTGTGCAAGGTAAGTTCCAGGAAGTGTGATATTTATTTTGCTTGTCTGCCCATTTATTTTTTTGGGGGCTTTGTATTTCCTTTTCCGTGTAACTACGTCGTAATTTATACGCTCCTCGTGGGTATGGGGCACTGATTTCGAGTTCGGCCGATCTATGAGTTGATGTATCCTACTGTTTAATTCTGAATTGTTTACCAATTTTACCTTCTTCGGAAGTTTTTTCATAGTGGGATGTCTTTCTCGTGTTCGGGCGAGTTTTTTTCCTGTGTTGCGTAACCCGGGGGCGCCCTTTCCTTGCGTTCCAAATTTATTCATTTATTTTTCTGTAATCATGCTTCTTGGAATTTTCCCTTTTCCTGCCATGTCGAGTTATTATTTTAGTTTTAAGGGGGCCTGTTCCTGGTAGTTGCATCACCTTATGTCCACGTGCCAGTTTGTAGGTTATGTGACGCTTTGCTTTGGTTTTCCTCCCTTACGCCCTTGTGCGTTTCACTTTTGAATTTCTCATTGCTGTATTTCAGTTTAACCTATGGGGTTGGTTCAAATCCCAAAATTTTGGGAGTAGCGCCCTTATGGTGCAACCAGTTTTGGCGTCCCGTTATGTGTCTGCCATTGTCAGTCGAGTTCGCGTCTGGACCCATGATGGTCGTGCGAGACTGTCCGCTCCGTTTTTCGGGAGTTTGTCACTTGTAATGTAGTGTTCATTTAATTTAGATTTCCTTTTCCTCTTACGTAATTCCGGATGTGTTGGTATGTATGTTGGTAACTTATTTCCATTCCGGGTGTAACTTGTAAAATCATGTCGGTATTGCACAATCATTTGCCGTGGCATTTCATGTTTAGTTCTGGGCATTCGTGTGCTCTCGTTTCCTAGTTAAAGTTTGGTACCATTCATTTGACTAAGGATAATTTATAATTGTAAGATATTACCTTTTCTGTGTACCTGTTCATTACTCAAATTGTTCCTAAAGAGTGTTAAGTGGTGTGTCGTACCACGTGACGCCAAAGACATTTATCACCCTATCTGTGCCAATTTCTCATGAAATAACTGTAACTAAATATTTGTTCCTATTTTATATATGTTGGACATTTTTGATTTTTATACAATACAGACCCCTTTTATATTTTGATTTAGACTTCATTATGCCCTAACGTCCAATCCTCACCCTCAAGACAGCTGCGGTGAAATGAAATCCTCACCAGGTAAGTCTTCCGCTTTTCTAGCTTCTGCACAAAGCGACGTGCTACCCCTCTTGCACATCTGAGGGGGTCCCCCGAGCGCGTCGTCAACCCCGGCCACTGAGGTTAGGCCATCAAGTCCCGCAAAGGATATCCCGAGGCCGCCGTTGGTAAGTTTCCTTCGGGTTGGCAGGCCCTCTAGGGAGTCTGTCGAGATGAAGCGAGTCAGTGTAGGAGTAGAGATAGGGAGTGGGGGGTTACATAAAACTTCAAGCCAGCTATCCCGTGATACCAACGATCCTGAACTCTTCTTTTAAAGTACCTATGTACCATATTTCAATTTTTTAATGTTCATACAGTACATTTGCTAAAAGTTGGAGGTTTTATTTCGTTCAAGTTGGCGGTTACTTCCTGTATTGATGGCAGGAATTCATTCGGATCTGATGACAACACTGCCAAACCAAAGCCAAGCTATTTCATTATGATGAGATTTGTGCTGAGTAGGACATGTGTTGTAATAGTTTTGGATTTACATTAGACTAGTGGTGAATGTCCTAGAAATGTCAGCAAAAAGGGTTAAGCTAACTATTAGTGAGAAGCAAGACAACATTCTGTATTTTCATGGTGTTTCAATTTCAACTAATAGAATAAAAGATTGCATCAATGTCTAATTAAATCATCCTTACATCCTTACAGATGTGTGTGGTCCTTACTGTTCAGAGTTTGAAGCAACTAGGCTTATATTATTTAGCCTATATTATGGACATCTTTTCTCGTTAACGTACAATACTAAATTTAATAGATTATCGTTTATTATTTAATAGCCTACAAGTTGTATCTTGAGGCAGTGGCAGCCAGATTTTTAAAATTAAAAATATAATAATTTGTGCATATAGTAGTGTATACAATGTTAAACTCGCCATAAAAGGGCATTACATTGGTTGTTGTTGTTTTTTTTTTTTTTTTGTTGTTTTTTTTACAAAACCCCTACGGTATTTAAAGTTGCCCTCGATTTAAGGCTCAAATCTGCAGGTCCCAGAGCAAATGTTAAATGGGGGTTTCACTGAATAGCAATCTGTTTTAATTGAAGTATTGCAGTAACTTGCAAAATGGTAGGGATTCTCATGTATAGTCCGGGACAGCTTAAATAAGTTACTAGATCAAAACAGGCTAGGCAACATTAACAGCCGTCCCCTATGCCTACGTAAATGTTGGTTTATGGTTGCATTTCTTGAAGGTAAGTTGTTTTCAGGTGCGAGCACATTGTCGCCAACCCTGCTTAAAATCTCGCTATCTCCAAAGACCATAATACCAGTAAAATTCCGTACCACACAGTTGCCGACATGTTTCTGGCAATAACTCCCAGAATGCATTTTTCACAATGTCAGCCAACATTACAATTACGACTTTAACTAATGACTTATTATTTAAATAATTTCACAGTTTTCTTTGCAAATTCAAGTCTAATGAAGTTGTAACAAGTTGTACAAGGTAAGTACTACTAATATTTAAACACAAATTGTGCTAAATGTTCCGGCATAACTCAACAAAATGACAGTGTTTCGCCCCGGGGTGCAATTGGGCTCTTCAGTTGGTTAATGCACACCTCACCAAGACACTGTCTAGTACACACTGGGAAGGCCATTGCAAGACGTATTTGATACATGTGTATCCACATCACGAGCAAAGCCAGTGCACTATGGGAGTCGAAACTCCACTCCAAAGCAATTATAACCTTACCTTGGCATTGAATATATAATTTTCCAAAGAAAAATATGTATTGTCCGTTGAGCCATTATATATTTAAACACAAATTGTGCTAAATGTTCCGGCATAAATTATATATTCAATGCCAAGGTAAGGTTATAATTGCTTTGGAGTGGAGTTTCGACTCCCATAGTGCACTGGCTTTGCTCGTGACGTGGATACACATGTATCAAATACGTCTTGCAATGGCCTTCCCAGTGTGTACTAGACAGTGTCTTGGTGAGGTGTGCATTAACCAACTGAAGAGCCCAATTGCACACCGGGGCGAAACACTGTCATTTTGTTGAGTTATGCCGGAACATTTAGCACAATTTGTGTTTAAATATATAATGGCTCAACGGACAATACATATTTTTCTTTGGAAAATTATATAAGTACTACTAATATACATCGATTAAAACAGTTTTTAAAGTTATTATAGACTCTTGATATGCAGGGACGGATTTACATATCTGCTGCCCCTAGGCACAGTCTGACCCCCCCCTCCCGCCGCCCCTCCCACGTTGGTCGTCCAGGGGTGGGGGTGGCACCTGAGAGTGATCTAATTCATCTAATTCATCGGCCGGTTGGCTTTATTTGTGTCCGAGTAAGGGTAAGCCCCGCTGGACGGCTGAGTATAGGATAAATCTTGCACGTCATTTTAATTTTAGACATTATTGATTGTATATAAAGCAGGTTGATTATAAAAAAACGTAATCTAAATTGTGGGGTTGATGTTAATAAAAACTAAAAGTTATTGATCTAAGATTGATTTAATTACATGAGAATTAAAAATATTCTTACAAACTGGCATATTTCCAATAGGCTAAATTTACTCAATAGAAAAGCTTCCTTTACACTTTGATAAAGTTTTAAAGTGATTGTTAAGTCTTTGTATCAGCTACATTAAATGATACATCAAGTCTATTAAGGATTTTACAATTTTTTAAAACATAATTCAATGTTCACAATTAAGAACAAAATTAGATGTTAAAAACTAGCAAATCAATACACATATCTTATGCATCAATACAGTACATCTGCACCAGCGGCGTTTTTTATTTACATAGATTTTCTCCTGGATTTCATAATTGAGAACTCCTCTATTAGATCTTCAACTTTCATCTTGTCACTGTTCAAAAGTTCGGCCTCGATGTGTAGAATAGCCAACGAGTTTAATTTGTCTTCATTCATCCTTGATCTAAGACAAGACTTTATTATTTTTAAGACAGAAAATTAACGTTCCGCTGAGCAGTTGGAAACAGCTGTGCACAAATACATACGAAGAGCTATGTCAATGTTGGGGAATGTTGATTGAAGTTGTTCTTCTCTAATATATTTCATCATGACGAGTGGGTTGTTTCTAATTCCACTACTCTTCAACAGACAAGAAAAATGTACACATTCATTTGAAAAAGACTTTTCTAGATCATTGGCATACAATGACTGAAGTTTGTTTGCACGCTCTATTATTGTTTCAGTTGAGGAGGACAGATCGTTAAAAACTGACAACTTGTCTGCTATTTCACCATATGCGTTTTTCTGCTTCTGCAACTCAGTTTTTAGTTGGTCGAGAACTACATAAAATGTCTCAACTCTAAATTTGTCACGTCCTTCAAGAAGTATTTCAGTTTCTTTGTTTTCGTCAGCCTGGAATTTTCTCTTTTTTTGACGATTGTAGCAAGACTCATAGTCCAACTCACATAGTTTTTTTAGCCCTTTCTGCATATACGGCAAACATGTCTCGGAGAGAAACAATAAAAAGGACTAAGAATCATACAGTCTCACAACTCTTTCTATGGACGTTTCTATTTTCTGAAGAGTTTGGCTAACTTTTTCAAACCTGTCCAATATATCACCCACAAGTTCCATCATGAATACCGTTTCAAGCCTATTCAATGATCTCAAAAGTTCCGTGGCTTCACTTCTTACCAACGGCTTCTCATTAGTGTTCTCTTCCTAGTCCTTTAAAGCCAGCAAAACATCGTCTAAGGTTTCACAGAGCCCTTTACATGCACTTTCACGAGCAGTCCACCTTGTTTCAGACAAACCCTTAAGAGTTTTACTTCCAGGTTGTCAAAAGGTAACTAGAATTTCCCATCTCTTAGTAGATGCAACAAAAAAGTTTTGTATAAGGTTAAAGAAAGCACATGCTTCTGGACAACAGCTTGCAGCACACGTACCTACAAGGGTAAGTGAATGTGTCGAACAAGGAACAAACAGTGCATTGGGATTTTCATCCTTTATTCTAGCTTGTAAGCCACTATACACGCCTGACATGTTGCTAGCATTATCGTATGATTGCCCTCTACAGTCGGATAGATCGATGGCATTTGATCTTATAACAGCCATAACAGCATTGGCTAAGTCTTCGGATTTGTACCCAGTATTCGACAAAAACATGAGAAAGCCATTTTCTTGTACAAACCTCAAACAAATGAAAGCTGATCAGTGTGACTTATGTCAGGCGTTGAATCCACTATTATGGAGTAATACTTCGCTTGTTTCACTTCACTGATTATGATATCTCTAACTTTAGAGGCTAACAGTACAATTACCTCATTGCAAATAAATGAAAACAGATAGGACGTTTTCCCTGAACCTGGATTACCAAATTTACATATGTGTTTGCAACCGAATTTATTCAGTTATTCGTATCTTATTATATTGGGTTAACGTGGGGTTGCAGAGGTGATTTTTATTGTGCCTGTGTGTGTTTTTATGGACGGATTCATCTTTGGATGGTCCGGACAACCTAGGATCACTGTTTATTAATTATCGGTTTTTGGATATTTGATATTATAAAATACGGGGTTTTGCGATTTATTACGTTTTCGGAGTAAGGATATAAGACTGTATTAAGTAGAAGCATTATTTCATTTTGGTTTGGGGTTAATGGCTTTATTTTGACCTAGTAATGTTAAATGTTAGATTCGTGGCTGTACTATAAAGGTACAATGAATTGATATTTTCGAGTGCTGGATTTGTGACATACCCGGAAAAGACAGGCAGTAATTCGGCTTGTGTGGGATTACCTAGGCTATTTATGGCATGAACTCCCATGAACTTCGTGTGGAAACTACTGTGTGACGTCTGTGTGGATTTTGACTGTCTGATGTTCATGTGTTGACACGGATGTTCCGCTAGGAGCGGGCCACGCACAAATTAGTTCCGGCAGAAACATTGGGGTTATGTAGATCCCTGCGCTAGTGCATATAATGGCGTGTCTGGCGTTCTGAGCTCGTCTTATTGCTTTATCGGCAGAACACTGATCTACTGACGCCCAGGGTCGTTTTACGTGACATGGTTTCTGTAACGAACAGTTAGAGATCGTCTTCTTGCTTTTACTGTGAAAGTCCGTTTGTCCACTTGCAATTAGTGTCGTTATTACTCGATCATGGTATCGTAATACGAACGAGCAGTGACTAATGTTTAGCTATCCACTGAGCTCTTACGGGCTACTGGATGCTACGTACATTTCATGGGACCATCCATACCATGGGCTGTTGGTAATAACTTACCACGCCTAAAGGATAATTCAGTCGTAAACATTTCATCGAAGTCATGCGAGAATGGAGACGTGAACGTGAATGAACCAGTCTTAAGGTGTGTAGATATTTTGTGTACGGGCGGTACAGTGTATATACGTAGGTGGCTGTTATGCCTGGCTTGATATGGCCGGTAGTGTTTTCCTGCTCTCAGAGCCTAAATTCAGTGGCAAGGTATTGTATTATTTCACGAGTGTATGAAGGGTATTTGTGTTGTATATTTGTGTATATATGTGTTAGTACAGCCAATAGATTATCTCTTTAAAATTCATGTGTGTTTATATTCCTGTCTTGCATGAACCTGGTACATCAGCAAACGCATGCCAAATGCCCTACACCTGGGAGAAAGGGTTTTTCATAGTCGGGGCAACAGTTATGTATCGTATTTTATCCTATTTTATTCAGGAAGACCCATATGGTCGACCTTGGCGCCCATTCAAAGTCGGGAGTAATGTTAAAATCACTTGTGGCCTGTATTTAAAGGTAGTAAATTCTGTAGGTTTGTGTTAATGAGGGTATTTAATTGTAAATCAACTCCAGCGAGGAGGTGAGGGTGTTTCAGTAGCAGCCCAACGTGAGGCCTTAGACATGCTGATGTGTACCAGGACACAGGAATTAAACTGTAGGCATATTTTCACAAATTCACATATTTCAATTAGGGATGGCTACTTTAGAGCCAGGATGCCATTCTGCTTTGTTGGGGGACAGTGCTGGTGAGCGGCAGAATCAGACAGGGTCTGATAGAAAATTTGCTGTAGGGATGGGGGAAAACAGTAGAGTCAGGGGAGATTTGCCAGGGAAGGGGGGAAATGAATTAAGTATGATGGACATGTTGAGGTGGCTCGTGTATCTTAGCGACAAGTCTGTAGGGATGGAGGAGAGGATGACCGGTCACATGAATAGGATGGGGGAGAAAATAACTAGTGAGTTGACGGAGCATTTGTCAGAGAAGCTAGATGAGGTCAAGGAAAGATTGTCAAAAATTATCCCCGACAGCCATGTTACTAGCCAGATTAATGAAGTCAGTGTAGAAGCCACTAATCTGGAAACTAAGCTAGGTAATCAGATTGCTGTTCAGGAAGAGAGCGTAGACTCGGAAGTAGATAAGTTGGATGCTCAACAAGTGATGTTGGCAGGGGAGATTTCTAGCCAGGCACTTTTGACTAGCCAGAAATTTCCCAGGGTAGATAGGTTGGGAGAGCAGAAAGAGGAAATTGTAGGCATCGTGGAAGAGAACGCTGTGGTTAGTGATGAAGAGTGCTGGGAGAGTGGAGAAGGATGAGAGTGCTGAAGTAAGTGGGGAGAGTACTGGGAGAGTGGAGATGCTTGAGAGTGCTGAATTTAGTGAGGAGAGTGGTGAGGTAGTGGAGATAGCTGAGCGAGTCGAGATTAGTTTGCTAGGGAATGGTATGAAGAAGGTAGATGAGAATATTAGCCAGGTTAGCGAGATAGTGACTAGTATGGAGGAAGATACTGTAGGTAGAATTCTACGTGGTCAACATTTGGAACTAGGAGGGAGTGAAAATCTTGTTACGAAGTTAGTATGTAATTTCTCTGATGACATTAGGACTGCAGTGTGCGTACAGGAGATAGTCGCTGTTACAGGCATAGAGAGGTCACTTGGAAGGTTAGGTACCTTGAGAAAGACAGGTAGGCAACGTCAGAGAAATGGGGGTAATCAAAGGGAAGGAAATTATAATCAGGGCAGAGAGAAGAACTGGGATCCAGGTAGAGGAGATAGGTACATGTGGTATGAAGATCATGGGAGAGGAAGAAATAACAATGAGTGTCAGGGGTACGGGAAAAACAATCAACCGGGGAACAGACCATGTGAGGTAGAGCAGGCAAATAGGGGGCGTGGCATGGAAAGGCAGGTTGAGAGAAGGAATAGGCCAGGAAGTTTAAACATCGCCAGGACTCACTATATGGAGCAGGGGGAGAGTCCTTGCATAGTATTCCTGCTCACGCTCTGGAAGAAAAACATAATGTAGAGTATAATGTCAATGTAGGATCTGATAGGTTAGGAGACCAGAGCTGTAGATTAGATTACAGTAAGGCGCAAGTGAAGTTTGGGTGGAGTGAGCAACAGGATTGGGTTAGGTTAGATTATCAGGTTGGTGGTAGAGATTTTGTTAGTGTCGTTGGATGCATTCAGATGATTAAAGAGGTTTCTGTGGAGAAAGAATTAGGTGTCGGCATGGTATCAAGTTGTATTTTGGTCATGAGAGATGATCATGTGTTGAGTGATGTGGATCACTGTTGTTTCTGGATCATGGGAGATGATCGTGTGTTGAGTGATGTAGATCACTGTTGTTTCTGGGTCATGGGAGATGATCGTAAGTTGAGTGATGATGATCACTGTGTGGAGGCAGTTGTTAAAGATACCATGTTGGACAAGGGTCAGAAGTCAGAGGTGATTGACGTTCTGAGGGAACACAGGGTGGTGTTCTCGGTGAAACCTGGATGTACTCACGGCTACGGGCAGAGTTTTGACATCGCAGATAGGTCTAGCTTGAGCGGTCCTAGGTACCATATAGCTCACTCTTACATGGAAGGTGTTGTTGAGGTGATTGGTCAGATGCTGTATGAGGTTATATTTTTGATTAGTAACAGTCAGTCTGTTAGTCTTCTGGTGGTGGTGACCTTGTGGGATGGTACCAGTAGGTTATGTTTGAAGGTCGTGGCAGTTAGTAGTTTGCAGGAAGGATTTCTTTTTGTGTGTCTTGCAGGATTTTGGGATTTTCAACCGGGGAAGCTGTACCCTAAGAGATTAAATAAATTGAGGATTATTGTAATTGTAGGTAAGATACTTTTGAAACAGCAGGGAAGGGAGGGGGTAAAAATTAAGATAGGTGATCTGGTGTTGTTGCGAGCTGAGCATCTGCTGTCGGTAGAGCAGAGTTGCATTCTTGAGGTTTTTCATTTTGGTCCATTTGCTATAGACCGCAGGGTAGGTGCATGTGTCTACAGGTTGATTACCAACGATGACAAGGTCCCAGGTACATATAACGTTGCTTACCTCAAGCTATATGTCACCTAGAGATCTTGCTCACGATGACAAGACAGGAGTACTAGTGTATTTGTGTGAGGGACAAGGATTAATCTATAGCCTTGTAGTTTAGAGATTGATCCTTGTGGGGGCATTTGTAACCGAATTTATTCAGTTACAGTAGCTCACCCTAGGGTTTTCTGCCTTGTGCAGTTAGTTTGGGGTATTTTATTCGTATCTTAATATATTGGGTTAACGTGAGGTTGCAGAGGTGATTTTTATTGTGCCTGTGTGTGTTTCTGTGGACGGATTCATCTTTGGATGGTCCGGACCACCTAGGATCATTGTTTATTAATTATCGGTTTTTGGATATTTGATATTATAAAATACGGGGTTTTGAGATTTATTACGTTTTGGGAATAAGGATATATAAGACTGTATTAAGTAGAAGCATTATTTCATTTTGGTTTGGGGTTAATGGCTTTATTTCGACCTAGTAATGTTAAATGTTAGATTCGTGGCTGTACTATAAAGGTACAATGGTTTGGTATTTTAGAGTGCTGGATTTGTTACATACCCGGAAAAGACAGGCAGTAATTCGGCTTGTGTGGGAATACCTAGGCTATTTATGGCATGAACTCCCATGAACTTCGTGTGGAAACGACTGTGTGACGTCTGTGTGGATTTTGACTGTCTGATGTTCATGTGTTGACACGGATGTTCCGCTAGGAGCGGGCCACGCACAAATTAGTTCCGGCAGAAACATTGGGGTTATGTAGCCTTACGCCAGTGCATATAATGGCGTGTCTGGTGTTCCGAGATCGTCTTATTGCTTTATCGGCAGAACACTGATCTACTAACACCCAGGGTCGTTTTACGTGACATGGTTTCCGTAACGAACAGTTAGAGATCGTATTCTTGCTTTTACAGCGAAAGTCCGTTGTCTACTTGCAATTTAGTGTCGTTATTACTCGATCATGGTATCGTAATACGAACGAGCAGTGACTAATTTTTAGCTATCCACTGAGCTCTTACGGGCTATTGGAGGCTACGTGCATTTCATGGGTCCATCCATACCATGGGCTGTCAGTAATAACTTACCACGCCTAAAAAGATAATCAGTCGTAAACATTTCATTTCAAAGCTTCCGAAGTTTTTCACTCATTGGTACTTTTTAGTTCAACATTATAAAAAAATAAAATTATAACACACTTACTTTATCTAAGCAATGTGGCAATGTGAACGACTTGATAAGGATAACAACTGAGCGTAAAGACGTTAAGCGAACCACTATAATCTGATTTACAAAAGATGCTCGGTGAAAGCTGTCATACACTTGCGGCTTGATGGGTGAGGTGAGGGAGGAGTGGAGACGAGAGGGGTATCGGTCTCCATGGCGCCAACAGTGAGCAATGTTGCAATGTATGCCGACACAGCAATAAGCACATGGTTTGACTCAGTGTGTCTTCACTCGTCACGGTCATTAGACCGCCAGGCAGGGGGACTAACTTCCACAGTATTTGTGTCTTCCTGCAAGCCTCTTGGAATGTTATGCGTCATGATCTGCCTCAGTGGCAACTCAGCATTTCCCCACGTGCTAGCTTTGACAGTCTGCTGTATCCCCACTGACTGGCAGTGTTGTCAGTCTGTTTAGTACCGGCATAAAATATACCCATATTAAATAAAACAAAACTTCCCACTTGACTTATAAAAGAGAATTTTTTTAGTTTATGAATTGTATTTAGATTTCAAATTTACGTGTGAAAATGCAAAGTAAGCTCCCTTTGACTGCCGTTCTCGGTCACTGCGCCTGGCGCTTGGCACGGCAATTCACCCAATGCCGCGACGCCCGTCAGGATGTGCCGCCCCCAGGCCGTGCCGCCCCTAGGCACGTGCCTAGTGGGAAATACGTCCCTGTTGATATGCGTGGGTCAAATCCACTTGTCTGAGATGTTTCGTAGCTTTTATTTAATTAATTTTTGGATAAATTCTTATTTAGATTTCATCATGACGCCTAAAAAACACGAGAACAAGATTGGAGATGGATTGGAGTAACCCTACGAAGATCACTACAATTTAAGTAAGTAGGCCTAGCCTAGACCTACAAAATTAAAAGTACAGAGTTATTTAATCGTTGTTTTATTTTTTTTTATATTCAGTCAGAGCACAAATAATGTAATGAAAAACCTTAATGGTCTTTGAAAATTTTGAAATAGTCTTCCGACTTCATTTTCCGTATAGGCCTAATTCAAACATAACCTAAAATATAGCCTATGTAAGTTCTCTCTCGGGAATATATTCTTAGGTTCAATTCGCCTTCTAATATAGTAATGTATATTATTCTCGACTTCCAAATGCCGTCAGCCATAATATTATAATACATTGCTCATGTAACTCTTAAGCTTGGAAGTAGGCCTATGATTCACACTCGGTTGGTGGTAGTGAATGTATTGGTGATTATTTATGAAGCTTATAACTTATGTACTTGGCTACTGACCTATAGCCTACTTAGTAGTAGGCAGATAAAATATTTATATTAGGCCTATTTTTATTTGTTTCAGTCATGGTTGCAACCGAGTAGTGTGATGCCCTTCAACGAACTTCAAGGGTTGTGCAACATGAATCAATCATCATTTTGAAGAGCCAAATACTCACATGTGCATGGTATATGCACTGTGCTGGAGTCACATATGCAAATTTTCAGAGAATACCAACAATATCTCATAGCTCTTTTAGTTCTCGACATAAGTTACTGCACTACTGAATGTCTGGGCAAAAATTACTGATGTACTAATGTTGGGTGAGACAAAGTCATTGTTTGCTACTTGGTTAGATGACACGGTTTGGGCGAAGCCACTGGTTGCAATACATTATAAATATTGGTCGCAGCTATAGCCTACTTGTATTATTAATTCTGAATGAAAGTAGAACGTGGCTTATACACCTGCATCGACATGATTGTGACTGTATGCTGTGATGGCTGCGCTAGAATTATTAGCACACAGGTAACAATATGTGTAGGCTATACATTATACGGTAATAGAAAACTAAAAATTTCATAGATCTCGTGGGCCTATACTACACAGCTTGGACATTCTTAAAATTCACGACACGTGAATAATGAAATAAAAGGCAAACCATTGGCCTGGATGAAGATTATTGATGCGTGACTACCCCCACTGTGCGTGACAAAAACCGGGGGTGTTATATATTAGCTAACGCGGCCCGCGTTACCTCAATTTTTCATATTAAAGCATTGTTGTTGTTTCTTATGGCTAGCCCAGATTCCAATCCATCAGCTTTCTTGCATTCCAATAGAGTTGTGCAAGGTTTCCTGAAGTTCTAGCAGTCACATCAAATTTGTTGCAATGTGGCAGGTGCCCCTTATCCATTATACTTCCAGGTTCGTGACTAAGTGTGAATTTTTCAGATCTCAGGATGTCCCAAATAGGATCATGACTTATGTAGATGGAATTCCAGCTGAGTCTGCCATTTTCGCTGTTAATTATGCACAAGTACAGTGTTGCCAATCCCACACTTTGTATAAGCGCGGTACCATGAAACAAAATAGCGCCAAGTTTGAACCAGTTCGCAATCGATTGTGCAAGCTGTTTTTGTCTAAACCAATAATTGTTAATTCATTAGGCCATACAAACAAACACCCCTGGATTTAGTCACGCACAGTGGGGGTAGACACGCATCAATAATTTTCATCCAAACCCACGGTTTGTGCCTAGACCAATAACTTTTAGGCAGTGAGGCGCTGGTTTTGACGATTAGATCGAAACATGAAATTCTAGCGATCAGCGTTCATTACAGTGGTAAATACTGTTCTACACACAAAACAAACCTAACATGGGGCTTACGCCCAGACCTCCTTGCTAGTAGTGCAATCGGTAATTTTCGTCCAGACAGTCGTCTAACCAAGTAGCGACCAATGGTTTCGTCCAGTCAGTCGTCTAACCAAGAAGAGCTCGTTTATTTCTTTTTCTCACATAATTACAACATTACATGTGTCGTCTAATGTAGGCCTATTTAGTATCGGATATGTTGGTAACTAATGACGTCAATGTGATCGCTCACTGCGGCAGTTTCACATACCAAATATGCTGTCGAACATGGCTGCGGTTGTTAAATATACAATAAATAAAAACACATAATTAAGTGATTTAGCACATATATCCTGTGCTGAAGTGATCAAGGTTAGTAGTTACAATAGGGATGTAGCCGGAGAAAGTTCGCGCCAGATAGTGCTCGTGTAGTACTGGGTAAGCGCAAGGCGATCGTCTTATGTTTCTCCTAGTCAGCTGCGAGGAATGTATAAATTGTGACCGAGATTTCTAAGCTAAAGTAAATTATATCTTCTCTAATTTTACTCCAAGACTACATTAATTAATCCTATAGGTATATACCCTAATATATTATGGACGATTTTCAGCGTTTAGGCGTTAAACATCTGCAAAATGAGCTACGGACCAGAGGCACTAAAACTAGCGGGAGGACGGAAGAATTAATAGCCTACAGCGGTAATAACAAAATTCTAACACGCTTTATTATTCAGCATGCTTTCTCCTAAAGATTACAATTACTTGAGTATTGTAGGCCTATATTCATAAATATATCCCCATAAGATATAAATCAAAAATAGAGATTTAAATATTCACTTGCTCCCCTTGCTTATAGACATCGATTTTCGTCCTTTCTTAGGTTGATAGCTTACATGAAACTGTCGTGGTTTAAGGTAAACATAATGAAAGAAAGTTGATACTGGTAATGTATACCTCGAAAATTCATTGCAACGTTTGGTTCTTATTCATTTTGTCAATAAGAATCGTTCTCGTACCCCTTGGAAAAGACTTAGGGGTACAATGTTTAAAAGGTTTGAGAATCCCTGCTTTAGGGCCACGAACCGTTTCCATTCATCTGACTATGTCTCAATAATGTAGAAGTCAGTCGCTACCACATTCTCCGTCGGGCAGATGGAAGTTGACGATTAATTCTGATTTCAAAAAACCAACCATAGTACGTTTGTGACTTCGTGTTGCGACATTTATCCTTGAAGTATTTGTCAGAGAGGCTAAGGTCAGAGTATTGATGTCTTTGAAAATGGGAGTGGCAAATGTTACATTCACTTCTTCGTGGATATTGACGATTTCTTCCCGTACTTCAATGGAGATGATTTCTGCAGATTCCGATATTGTAGGCTTATTGTGGTAATCCGGCAATTCTCTTGTGTATGGCATCTTCCTTTCTTTTTTTTTTTTTTTGTGTTCGTGGTCCACGGAAAAATCGATGGAATAGCACCCGGTTTTAATCTTGCTCTCTCACCTTCAAATACAAACGTACATTCAGTGGATATTATCGAAATGTCTAATCAGTTTATATGTACAAAATAGGAATTATTTCCCTTTGTACATCACACCCAACACAGTATTCGTGAAGTCATCGGGTTGAAAATGATAGAACACACTTTAATATTTTCGGTAAGATTTTTCTCACCGAATTTTTTCCTCCTAATAGCATGTAACCATTTCTTCCTCATTTCTTTATTTTGTGGAAATTTGTGAAACGAAAACGGGCTTCCCTGATTTTTGCAAAGAGGAACACTGCAATAGCTCGGCATGCGGCATAGTCACAAAAATAACAATTTAAACAACTTAAATTCGTGGATATTAGCGGCATGAGAACACAGGAGACAAATGAAGAACGCCTTGCGCTTACCCAGTACAACAGCAGTGCGCTCTATCGGTGCTAGTTCTATACATCCCTATTGATAATGTCCCCCCCTCCCGCCGAAAGATGAAATAAGGTATGAAAATGCTTATCAAAGTGAAAGCGAAAAGAAAAAAAGAGTGATACATGGTACAGAATTAATCTGAAATTTCACTACAGTATATGTCGTTTTATAAAAGGGCATAGCGGGTGGGTTACAGACAGCGAAGGAGAAAACATCTATTAGGTCATCACTTCCATAATTATTATTCATCATTACACAAGGTATTTAGGCTAATTTAAGTATTCTACTTGGTTCATCACTCCTGAAGTGTTACCTCTATTACATATGTCGTTTTGCCTTGAACATTTTTGGTTGAAGCGGGCTATTATTTTATTTTAGAATATGCACTGAAAATTTGATGTAATCAGCGTAACCGCAGCCTTCATAAAGAGGTTTACGCAGGCCAGCGCGTATCCCATTTTTGAACAGCTGACTGCGGTTGACTGTAGCGTTGGGGGTCTGCACCACTAGCGCTGGCCAACAGCGGGGGGCGCTTGAACTCTGTCAGTGATAACACTGTTCGTCATGATAATGCTATTATTATGATCATGCAGAAATGAGTGGAAGTGTAGAGGACGTACGCATTCGCGACAACGCTGCCTTCAGTTCAATTCCCTCTCATATATTCTGCTCTCGCAATTTAAATATCTCAGCTCTCCACAGAAAATTGTTTTGTGTTGGTATCTTATAATTATAATTTTCGAGATATTACTCCGTCGATAAAGCTTGCCTTTCAACGCTTGTACTTAACTCGTCAATTTCTCAGTGAATTCATTGAATTTTCTACAAGTGGCTTTTAATGTGCCGGTTGACGAGAGGTCAGGAGACTATTCTACCAACCATCTCGAGTTGTGCGGCTAGCATTTTTTGGCAGTTGGTCCAGGTTCAATTTCCAGCTCTGCCAAGAAATTTTAATTTTGGTCTGAGGGATGGAACAAGGCACACTCAGCCTCGTGAGGCAAAACTGAGAAAAGGAGGGTTCGATTCGCATCTTAGCCATGTTGGAAGTGGTTTCCACGCTTCTACTCCTGGCAAATGCCGGGATGGTTCCTAATTTAAGGCCATGGCCACCTCGTTCCCAATCCTCATCTGAATAATAAATGCACACACTAATCCAGCCATAACAATAACACAGGTTATCAGACAAATTCCACATGCCCAAGTACACAGATCTACATGACCATGATGTAACAAAGCCCCAAAATCAACCAACTGCTGCTTTCTACCATTCCAAGACGAAATCTTCGAGTTGCCGTTAGTCTTATGTCCCTAAAATCCACGACTAGTTCGAATGGTTTTAGGCCTAAGCATTGGATCAACCATCTTCTTGCATCTCAATAGGGATTTGCCAATAGGCTTTCAACAGCTTGTCTCAATTCTGCCTTCATATATTTATCAAAAATAAAGAAATAATAAGCTAATATGTACCCTACTATTATATTTCTCTCTTACTCCTAAATCCTTCTCTGAACACTCATCTTAAAACAGAATGGTCTGCATTTTTGGACTAATTATAAAAATATAGCCTATAAGAAGAAATGAACATGCTCATCTTTAGCTCCCTGGCGAAAATAATTGAGTAAGTATTAATGTTTCTGTTCTTACGCATTTTATATGATGCTATAAAAATAAATCTAGAAGAGATAATTTAAGTTAACTTCACTACCATAATACTGCTTAAGAGTTACTGTCGAGGACTGATGACCAAGATGTCCCTAACTTGAGCAAGGACTGCTTCACAACTTCATGCAAAACGTATTTTCGTAAAAGGGCCTTTACTTAGTTTGGATCATTTGCGATACGTGTTACATGGATGTGTGTGCTGACTTTTTGGTGTTAAATGATGTAAGTTGGCAACACCAAATGTGGTGGCCATGTTGGTTTTCTAGTAACTTATTTAAGGTGTCCTGGACTATAACTTAGTTATTTTATTTCATTATATTTCTGTTGAACTATACCATGTTATTTATTTGCCACAAGGCTTGTTGTCCGCTAGTACCATTAAAATGGCCTCAGTTTCGGGCACTGTAGGCTACATACAGTGCACTCCCGATAATTTCACAGTAATTAATGCACAAACTTCCGTGAATTATCGAAAACCGTGAATTATCCGCAGTTATGATTTTTAAGCCTAGTGAAAACAAAACTATTGATTAAAATAATGAAATGTAGGCCTATTTTATGAAAACACAAAACAATATCATACTTATAACCTTTTGCTACATTGCATTGTAAGACTCACTAGACTAGAGGTGTGTGGATTATGCCAACAGTGATATCTAAGAAAAAGGACAGTTATCATTTTTAGTTTCTTAGATCATATGTTTTTCCTAATTTTAGTTTGTATATTTCTGAAGAGAAAAATATATGAGAACGAATATTCATCTCGATTTTCTATATGAGATACACTAGGTTGACTGTGGGAAACTTTCAGGATTTCCGTTGGATCACTCCCGCACTTGATCTCCATTTTCCTCACAGACAGTCGAATTCCATACAATATTCTCCTCACTTTCATGTTTGAAACCATAATCGTCAATATCAACGATTAATTATTCAATTACAGCATGTCACTTTCTTCTGCCTCTTGACATTCATCCAGGTCCTGTCTTAATGCCAGTGTAGTGAGACTACCTTGCCAGTCCGAAATATAGTCGTCAGAGAAGCCAACAAACGCATGCTTTTGTGCGAGTGAAGTAGCGTGTTGACTGCATGAAGATCATCTAGCAAACACGCACTCGGAGCGGCGGCGCGTAGGTTTGTGCCATCGGGCAATAATTGCTTACAATACTATGTCCGTGCATCTACCCTTCACAACTTTATGGTGTTTGAAGCCATTTTTCAGTGTTGCCTTAGTAAACAAAAGTTTGATGCTTTTCAGTCGGTCAACATGATTGTCAACACATGTAATGTATTTATTAATCTCATATAATCTTTTTCAGGATTGGGGAATAACCCATCTCATTTGGGTACAATAGTGTTGAATGACTGAACGGCATCCAACTTTTGTTTTCCGTCACAACTCATAGGCCCTATATTGTTCTGTGTCATAGGCCAGCGACCTCGGAGTGTGGCAGGTGGCTGTTGGAAAAGGAGAGTAGGTTCTGTGTGAAAGTGCATTCCACTTTGCACTGTCTGAGCATTGAAGATAAAAGATATCCCCTCCGGCGACATGCTCGTATGTTTCCAAGATTGCAACATTCTGGTAGCAGTGTGCAAGTAGTCCTAAGTTTACATCACTGAGAAATGCAGTTAGTGTTCTCAATGATTTTGTCTCTACGCATCGTATCGTGTTAAAATGACGGAGAGATTATTTTATTTAGCGGGATGATAAGTTGCTGTAAGAATTACTACTATAAAAAATACTCTTAAGAGACCCGCAAATTAACTACAAAGCGAATTATCCACACGTGAATTATCGGGAGTACACTGTACTTCAATCCTTAATATGTAACTTACCATGGTACGAAGGATATCCAATCTCTTAACTTCCTTGTTTGGTCTTTCAAGACGGAACGTGAACAACACATAAACTCCATAAGACCCAAGAGCATCTGGATCACATTTAAAATGAACACCAATTTCCAACTGATTTTTAGAAGCAGCAAGGGAATCGCCTGGAACAGGAAGAGCCAACATTAATTTGTATTATTATTGCTTTCTATTTCCCCCCACAAAAGGCCAGATAAAGCACAATAACAAACACTATAAACATTCATTTGACAGGGAAACAAAAATCTAAACACAGAAAAAGGGCAAACACAACAAGGAATTGGTAATGATTATATACGCAACATATCTGTAAACATTCAGAAACCAAAAATAGGATTTCTTTTTATAAACAGTAGATTACATCGAGCATAATGTGGTGATGGCGAAAGAGGGGTTACACAATAGGCCAGTATGTCTTGTGTCAAGGAATTAATTAAGCATCAAATTCAGCGTGCAAGGACGACAGTATAATTTTGAATCAACTCCCCCCATCATAATCTTGAAGAGTTTCCAGCCACTGGCCGGATCTGTTAGGAACAAAAGCCTCTCCATCGTCTTCTGTCTTCCCACCATCTCTCCGTCACCACCTTGGTCCAGTCATCTCCTTTCTTTCGCACACAGTCCTCCACACCCTTCAGCCACTTCTCTCTTGGCCTTCCACTTGGTCTTTTTCCCTCTTTTTTCATCTCGTGTATCTTCCTGGATATCCTCCTCCCATCCATTCGCTTAACATGCCTATACCATTTGAGGCTGTGCTACTGAAAAATAGAATATTGATTTAATTTTATTTTTTCTTCTTAATCTGTTATATAGGTCTTTGGGACTTGTTATAAGCCACTTTTGTAAAATATGGACTGTTCGTTTTTACAGGGCATGGCTTCAAAGTGTCTTACATACGTCACGACAAAACTAATAACCGGAGAATTTCGAAATTTCTGTGCAATAACCCTTGTAATAGTAGCTTCATTGGAAACTATTTGCATTTCGAAATTCAACATTTTTTATAAAAGGATCATCTTTCAATAGCCTTTTTTATTTCAAAAAAATCTATATTAACTTCAAACTTAATCAATTTGTAGAGGCTCTAATTCTGAGCAGTTCGAATGTTTGATGAAAGAAACTGTTTATTGATATACCCGTGACGTATGTACTTTTCAAATCGACAAAACGGTATCTACGCAAGCTAAATGATAGGCAACCCGCACTAACAGTTGCACGCACAAGCACCGAGCCTCATTCCCCCTTCCTAATACCGAGCATCGCACCTCCCATTCCGAGTTCTCCTTCCCTTACGCAGCATTCCATTCTACTTACCGTGCAGCGCAAAGGAAAATCTCTCATGCGCGCCGAGTCGATGACTCTTCGAGTCAGACTGCAGTAGACTAGTCTTGAGAGAAAGTACTAGAAGAAGATATCTCGCCCCCTTGCCCGTTTACTAATTCTGTGTTTGTGTTTTGTGATTTAGAGAGCAGCAATTTATTCCGACAAAAGATATCCTGTATCATTTTTTAATATTCACACATTATTCAAAAATGACACGAAAACATCATCCTTCTAAATTTACAGGGTGCTTCAAAGCGGTGTAGTCAAACTTAGGGAAATTATTCTCTGTCAAAATAAAGAAATAAGTTCCCATAAAGATGGGTCTTAAGCACTTTATTTGCTGTCTATATGTTTAGCTATTCTGAATAAAATCTGAGTAAAATAACTGTTACATAGTACTTATTTTTTTCCCGTTAAGTTTAGATCAATATCTACAATCTTTTAATGTATGATTCGATTTTACAAAATAGGGCTTCAATCGATTGGACATAAAATGTTACATATTTTGTTGTTCTTTTATATGGTTTATGGTGTAGTCACGTCCTATTTCGTGAACAATGGGCAATGGCTGAGTGGTCTGGTAAGTGGTTCTGACAGTCAGGATACCAGTTACTATAGAAAAGGAGAGGGTATCTTGGGCATATTTTGAGTCGTGGCCCTCCTTGTGATCAACAACTTACTTGTTTGTTTCCTGGAGTGAAACTCAGGGGCCCTGCGTAAGTAAGCCTAGCAACTTGCATCAATTGTAATCTCTAAACGTGCCAAAAAGGTCTTGATTAAGCCTCGAACATATGGGGGAGATGGAGTCCCTCTCTCATCTGACAGATTAGGGACCCCTTGGAAACGAACAGGCAATCGAACCGGTATTCGATAGGGTGCTGTTAATATTGAGGGTGGTTATGGAAGGAGGAAAGCAGAGCTAACCGAGTCAGCAAGTAGGATGGGATTGGATATTCTAGGGATTAGTGAAGTTCAGATAAAGGGAGATAGAGAGGAGTACTGTCAGGTGTAAAACGATGCAGGACAAAGTGGGGAGTAAGGCTGTATGTCCAAAAAACCTTGGAGCGTCGCATAATTTATGTGAGGTACCGGTACCGTAAGTGAATGAACGATTAATGTGGATGGATTTGGAAATGTCAGGAAATCGGTCAGGATTGTTTCGGTGTACACTCCATGTGAAGGGGCGGATCACGATGAAATAGACTTTATAAGGCACCGAGTGATGTAGTAGTGAGAGTTAACAGTAAGGATAGTGTAGCACTGATGGGGGATTTCAATGCTAGCATAGGAAATGGAATTGAGGGGTATGAGAAGGTTATGGGTAAGTGGAGTGAGGATAGGGAAGCGAACACCAATGGGAAACATTTATTGGACTTCTGTCCTAGCATGAGTTTGTCTGTGGCGAACTCATTCTCAAAGTATAAGGAGGGTAAAGGAACCAGGTCAATAATAGACCATATCATTACTGACTTTGAATCTGGTAAATTGATAAGTAATTGAAGGGTATTCCGTTTTTTTTTCTTCTTCAATGAAACAGACCACAAACTGTTCTACTGTGAACTGAGCATAGTTAGACCTGAAGTGCAGAAAGTGAGGGCTGTTTGCAGACGGAATAGGGTTTAAAATTTCCAGGATAAGTAACGTAGGCAGAAATATATGGATTAATTCCAAAGAGTAGATGGTAAAGAATTGCAGGACGACATTAGACAGACTGGTCAGGTTACAGGGATGCAGTACTATAAGTAGCAAATGTAGTCCTATGTGTTGGGACAACAGTGTATAAAGACAGGAACAAGCGAAAATACTGATGGAATGACATAGTGAAGTCTGCTTGTGAAATTAAAAGAAGACTTACAAAAAATGGCTCCTAGCAAGTAATCCTGGAGACAGAGAGCTACAGTGGAATCTCGTTAGTAAGTTTTTTCAAGGGACTGAAAAATTTGGACGTCATATGCGGGAAAACGTACTACCGAAAAACGCCATACTGCATTTACAACGTATAAAAAAGAACGCGGCGTATATATGGACGTTAAATCGCCGACCTTAGTAAGTGATTGTATGCACTACTACAGTCACGACATAAACATGTTATTTTACACGGTATAAATAACATAAAAATGAATTACTGTACCTCTACACTACAGTATAATAAAGGGTCTTTATTTTTGCTTAGACAGGACATTCTCGCTCTCCGCCAATGACGGCTCAGTTGCCGGCGACCGCGCACGCACATGTAGGCCTACGGCAGAATACGGTGCTTAAAATCAGTGGCCTACCATGCAGTTTTACTGGCCATGATTTACAGTACATGCTGAAAATGTACCCCATCCGCTTCCAAACACATATAATACAGGGTCTTTCTTTATATTTGATCAGCAAGGTCATTCTCGCTTTCGCGCTCCGCCAGTGATGGCTCTGTTGCCGGCGACCGCGCACGCATATGTTTGAAGCACGGGCTTGCTTGAACCACTTCAATAAAGCGCTTTCTAGTTCAGGAAACTGTCCCTCTCGCACACTTTTCCTTTTGCCACTCACCCCTTCTTCAAATGCACGTTCGATTTCCTTCCTTTTGCAGAGAATCGTGTTCAGTGTAGACGGAGGAATGTTCCACTTTCGCGCTATATCCACACGCTTCATGTGAGGATTGCAGTCCACGTCTCGAATGTATTTCATCTTCTCATCATTAGTTATCTGCCGTACTTTCTTCTTATCCATTATGAAACACGCAATAAAATAGGTCATAACTGGACATGAACACTAAGAACTAGAAGACAATAGTGCGGAACACGAAGACAATAATGCGCCTACGAGAGAAATAAACAAAGGGAAGGGGGTGAAGGGCAGCGGGAGAGAGACAGGTCACCTGTGCTGCGTCATAGCTATAGCCACTTCTACGCCGTCAAACACAATAAAATCATCTACACTGTCAATGACTATCAGAGAATGTGAGGCAATATCGCGTCGTGTTTTCCAGAAGCCGAATTTTATAATGAAATAAGAAAAAGATACGGTTCACTAACAAATAGTTCAACGGAAATTTGATCGTTCTAAGCGGGAATAGAGAACGTACTAAGGGGATATATCAACATGATTTTAGTAGGATAGGGACTTGAGAAAGGGCAGCGGGAGAGAGACACGTCACCTGTGTTGCATCATAGCTATAGTCACTTCTATGCCGTCAAACACAATGAAATCATCTACACTGTCAATAACTATCAGAGAATACGAGGCAATATCGCGTCGTGTTTTCCAGAAGTCGAATTTTATAATGAAATAAGAATAAAATCCGGTTCGCTTACAAATAGTACAACGGAAATTTGATCGTCGTAAGCGGGAATAAAGAACGTATTAAGGGGATATATCAACATGTATTTTGTAGAATTGGGATTGGGACTTGAGAAAATCATCGCGCTAAACGGGAAAACGTTGTAACCGAGAACGTGCTAACGAGATTCCACTGTACTTATGTAGTCGAAAGGAACAGGACCAAAGAAATAATAGAGTAAAAAATATCACAGTAGGAATTTGGAGATAAATTAGTCTAGTAGGTCAAGTGGCAGTAATGCCTTTATGGAGTGTTAGAAAGAATCACAGAAATTGAGGAACAATAGAGTGAATCGCTTGACAGCTTCCAGGTTTGGTCCAGTCGTTAAACGTTTACCTCATCCCCCTTGCCACAATCTTGTCAAACCAATTTCATATCCTAAGAAGAAGTTCCGAGACGAACTAAAGAGTCTACTTTTCTTAAAATTTTAGATACATGCCAATGATTAATCTATATGAACCTATCTAGAACAGTGACAAAATTATGTTGGTAATATCAAAATTTCTAATTAGTTCGAAATATACCTGGTATAGTGTAGCCTAATAGAGCACTACAGTTGGCAGCCCTGGTGACTGAATATATTCTTAGTACCATCACTTAGGTACAGAATACACAATTTGGCTGAAGTCCAATGGATAGCAAGGACGTTACATGCAGTTGGACATTGGATCTATCAGCGCACGTAAAATTCATGTTGGCAACTATGTTAAGCACGAGTTGGTCAGAAATAATCTGAAATATTATGATCACTAGTTGCGCCAATTTTGGAAGAAATCCATTTGTTAGTCTAGAAGATACATGTATTTTAAGATTGGACCTATCAGCAGACTTATAATCATGTTGGCAGCACTGACGTATATTAGTTACTCCAAATTAATCTAGAATGTCAGGCACTATACGTGTGCAAAGTTTAGAGCTGTTGGCTTGCATACTTTCTGATACATTGATATTAGGGTAAAAAAATGGAGACAGCATATTATCAGTTGGCAGCCCTGGTTGCTCTTGAGCATACGCATAGTTATATCTGTTATAGTAGCCTACACATAGCACACATGAAATTTCGTTGCAATCAAATTGATAGTATAGAAGTTACATGTAATTAAACATTGGTCCTATCAGCAGGCTTAGAATCATGTTGGTAGAACTGACGTATATTAGTTACACCAAATTATTCTAGAATGTCAGATACTATACGTGTGCATAGTTTAAGGCTGTCGGCTTGCATACTTTCTGATGGTATTTGGATAAAATAAATACAGAGAGAATTTATTAACAGTTGGCAGCCCTGGTGGCTCTTAAGAATACGCTCAGTTATATCAGTTTACCTACACATAGTACATACGAAATTTGGTTGAAATCCAATTGATAGTGTAGGAAATTATATGCATTAAAAAATTTGGACCTATCAGTAGGCTTAGAATCACTTTGGCAACATTGCCATACATGGCCTCCAGGAAATTAAACTGAAATATTATCTATATTCGTGCCAATTTTGAAATAGCTCCCATGCATACATTACAAGATATCCAACATGGAGCTCAAATTTCAATTGCGGTTTTCAGCAGTTGGTAGCACTGACATAATTGTCAAATATGGGCTGGAGATATTCAGGTATAGGTCTTTACTCATACCACATTGGGTTTCGATTGCTGCAGCCAATTAGGAGTTGATAGGGGGGAGACACACACAGACAGACACACATTTGCCCGGATCGAACTCATAAGTCTACTTTTTCCTCATTTTTGCAAAATGTGAAATGTGGGCTAAAAATCTCACCTCAGTTGCCATCACATTTGGAAGAGAAATAAGGATGCTGTTGTGGAAATGTATGAACACAGTAGTGACAATACAGTATTGTCACCAAGAGTGGATTCTTCTTGGATCAAGAACATTCATTCTTATGAGCCAGTCCTGATGGTTTGGTTGCTTGAGATGGCGTTGTAGAAATCAAATACCTTGCATCCGTCACTGAATCATATTTCAGAGAAGAGGTGACTAAAAGCAATGTCAGGAGTAAAATTGCAATTGAAGCAAAGCCACAACTACTTCCTCTAGGTCCAAAGTCGATTGAATATCAACAGGAGAAAAAGGTGCAATTTTGTAGTATATACTAAGAATGGAGCCTTCTTCGGATTGGGTGTTGGCCCCCCCAGTGGAGGAAATGCCACTGAAATCCAATGTGTTGCGACCCAACAGCAAAGCAGGCGGAGGAGGAACCTTTTATTCTTAGGTTACCAACGGCTGTGGAGGTGGCAGAGGTCATGCCAGATGGATTGACTGTAAAGGCGCAACTCAATCATATTTTGAGTCTGCGGCGTTCCATTGCTGTTCTGGAGCTCGAAACTGCATGTCTCATGCTCTACGTGCCGCAGTGAATGGCTCTAGGACCATAGAGTGTGGGTTTCTCCCTGGCAAGTTGAGATCCACCTTAAACAAATTCATGCCTATGGCATTCTCTCCTGCGGTTTCTCTACAAGCCCAACGGCGATGGGATAAGGATGACGGAAGCAGGTTTGGGTAAACTGGAGGCTTCTAGTCTGGACCTGCACGTTGGCGGCAGATGTGTGATGGTTGCCTTCCTGAGACCTGTGACTACTCAGGGATCCGGTCCTGCATCTGTGACTGGGCAGGCCTATTTAGGATTACCGCTGCCCACCCTGAATGGGGAAGGCCCTAGAAAATGTGGGCTAAACATCGGTAGTCACTTCCATAACCTGTCTGGGAAACCCCACTCAGAGGGTTACCCCAACTTGCGGTCAAGAAAGAAAGAAAGATATATAAGTTCATTACCATTGGTGCATGGAACGTCAGAACATTATTAGACAACGATAACAGACCAGAAAGGAGAACAGCTCTCATCAGCCATGAGCTGAACAGACTTAACTTTGAAGTCGTTGCCCTGAGTGAAACCAGATTCGCAGGAGAGGGAAAAATCATTGAGGCTTCATCAGGATACACCATCTTCTGGTAAGGAAAGGAGGAAAATGAACGACGCATCCATGGTGTGCGTTTTGCAGTAAAGACCAAATTGGTGAATGATCATCGACTCGTTCCCACTGCAGTAAATGAAAGACTCATGACTCTCCGCATACCTCTTGAAGGAGGCAGGTTCATTACTCTCATCTCTTCATATGCCCCTACTCTTACGGATGACTAGGATTCTAAGAACCGCTTCTACAACCAACTGTACACAGTCCTCACTAAGGTGCCTGCTACAGACAAGCTTGCACTACTAGGAGATTTCAACGCCAGAGTGGGGAGGGACAGCCTCTTATGGGGAAAAGTCATGGGTAAACATGGAATTGGGAACTGCAATGCTAATGGTCTGTTACTTCTTGGCCTGTATGCTGAGCATGAGCTCTTTATCACCAATACCCAGTTCCAACTGCCAAATCGCTTCAAGACTACATGGATGCACCCACGCTCAAAACATTGGCATATGATTATGTCATTACCCGACAGTGCGACAAGAGTGATGTCCTGATCACGAAAACAGCCCGAAACATTGATGACTGCTGGACAGACCATAACCTTCTAATTAGTCGATTCAGGATTTCTATCCATAAAATATGTACCCATTTCATGAATCAAACAAGGAAGAAGTTCAACACCTCTAAGCTTCAACTTGATAGCGTTGCCACAGAATACTGAACCCTTGCAAAGAAGCTTATGAGACTCAGTTTCTGGGGGTGTAACAGTCAATTTCGTAAGTTGTTGTTAAAGCGCTTCATTGACATGCAGGGTAACATATAACAAAATAACATGCAGGAAGAAGTGAAGCCAGGGTTAAAACAAATGAATTTAATGACAGATCAGCTATTTACAAAATGAAATAAACAAACAAAACTCCCAAAATGACTCCCACTGAATAAAATTAACTTGCCAAAAACTAGGCCTAATCTCAGGAGAGATTATTAATCGGACCAAATGTCCCAAAAAAAATCTACAATTACAATATGTATACGTGTGTGCTGTTCTACATGCTTAACGATGAGTACAAATGAATGCATGATTCGTCATCATCCGGTAAACTTTCAGAAGACGAATCTGCATTGCTTAGAGCTAGACAGACGCGGGGAACAACTATACACAACTTAAAACTAAACCGACACTTCCTATACTAAATAAACAACAAAATTTCCGCTTGAAATTGGAATCAAGAACTGCCGTAGCAAAACATTACTGCCTAAAATGAGGACTTCTCAAAATCAACACAAGTAAGTTAACACGTGACCAACAAAAGAAATACACATATGACCGCCGTCATTTTTACAAGTAAAATACAACTACACCACACGGGAGTCACACACACTAACAAACATGAACTGAGTCATAGAAAAATCACTAGGCTCAAAGCCAACATTTACATCATTAACACAATATTCCATCCATACGACATGCAATAATTCGTAACAAACGTGGCGAACTCCCCAATTAATTATGGTCCAAAATAACCATCACAAAAGAACAGGTTTGCTAATGATAGCTTAATAGGGGTCAGTCGATCAACAGGACTGCCTAACAAAATAAGTCACCGAGGCTAGACGGGCGCTAAGTGGAAATCTGCACATCTGTCAACCCACGTGTCAATAACCTCGACCTCCCAAGGCACGGGATCGAGTCTCGAAGAAGAGTGCTCCAAAGCACAATATATACGTGTGTGTGTCAGAACAAAATATATCTCAGCATTTCCCCTAGGAAATCCAAGAATCAGCATTGGACAAGGTACAGTAGCCTCCGCGGAGCACCCTGGCTGTCCATCAAAAATACAGCAACAACAATATGAGGGCGGTAGCACCATCTACCCCTCTTCACGAAGAATCAATACACACACTTGACACAAGAACACACACAGAATCACACGTATGGGTTTGACAGAAACCTGAAATAAAATGACATAAATATTTTTCCACCAGCTTGCGCTTCCGTTCTAGGCTGTGACTAACGAACCTGAAAAGGACTCAAAAAAAATCTAAAAAAAAAATTAGAACTAAGGTGTTCTACAATTACATCTTAATTTGTTGCGCTCGGCAACCCTAATATGAGTAATAACCTGTTCAGCAAACATCTTACAAAAATTACCTCCCTTTCCTATAAAAAATATGAACTTTAATAAAGCACCACTTATCGAATGTAACGAGTTTTGCATCCGCATGGATAAAATCAAATACACGCGCCGTGTACATTAAATATGACTCCAAAGAAAAGAAAAAAAAACAACTTCGGCCACGCGCCAACGTACATTTAAAAACACTAGTGTCGGTGCACAAAAAAAAATCTAAACAAGAAAAAAGAAAGAAATGAACTATTTACAAAGTTCCCACGCCTTATCTAACTACATATTGAGTAAATCAATTTTTGTACATCACCGTATCAGCTTGCAGAACATATAACCTCCGCCCCGGCTCATTTCCCTACGGGAAATCAGCCCTCCATCGTTGACGTCGTCGAAGAAGCGATGCTCATCAATCCGTCTCCTGACCAAACGTCGGACATCTTGGCGTAGTCTCTTGGACAGAAATGTTCAATGTTAATAAATTGCTTGGCTATAATCGCTGTGAGTTACTACTTTCACTCACGATATGTCCTATGCGATTAATGATCGAAGACTTTCCCTATCTTACCATTCGTTTACACACGCACAATTATCACTTGAAAAATACAATACAAAATTTACATAAATTATACACTTTAAACACATCGTCACTGGCTTGAAAAACAAGTCTTAAACATGACTGTCTCGCAGTCCTTATCTCGCTAGATATCTCCACTGCTCTACGTGAACCTTGCTCGCTATGAGCACTAGTGGAATGTTAGTAAAGTCTTGCCCATTAAGAGCTGAAAATCGTGACGCAGACTGGCGTGACCCTTGCTCACCAGAGTTCAAAACAGTTGTCACTAGTATGATTATTAAGAGCGGTAAATCGCGACGCAGACCGGCGGGGCCCTTGCTCACCAGAGCTCAAAACAGTTGTCTTCGAAACAGCTTCTCCCCGATCAATTTATTGGAAACTGACAGAATGAGGTGGAGTGGGGAGAATTAAGAAAAATATTCTAGAGTTTTCATCTCACAAACATGGGACTAGTATCAATCTTCATCATTTTATTCAAACGTCTCAGCGAGCTTATGCGGAATTATTTCGGATCGGCGGTTCTTTAGATATGCGTTTCCGCGCCTTTTTTTTATAGGGTATGCCACCCATCGCGTGGTTTTGGCGTGGTATCCTCTGATTGGGTGATTCAATCCTGGGTCGGTTGAAACTCACTCGTGACCATCCCCTAATGACTCCAATTTTGGTGCGCGTTGTTACACAATTTGTCCTTGAACTCTGCTTACTCGGTCGTCTTCAAGAATAACTACCAAGCCTGCTTCTGTGGTAATCATTGCAACACACTAACTTGGCTTCCCTTTGTCAATTTTCACATGTACTGCCTGGGCCTCAGTAATAATAATAATAATAAATCATGAATACTTATTCATCGCAGATTAATAAGGGTTCAATACCAAAACTCTGTTCTAGAACAACTAACTCATAATCCAATCAACACAAAGGATGTAGAATGTGAATGGACCACACTTCAAAATATCATTACAGAGACTGCACAGAAAGTCATTGGCTATGAGGAAAGGAAGAAACAAGACTGGTTTGAAAATGAGGAAATCTTGAACCTCATCAAAACTAAACGGGATGCCTATCTATCTGTTTCTCAAGATCCATCCTCCAAGGAGAAGAAATTGCGTTTTCAAGAACTAAAACGGAAGTGTCAGTCAGAAATCAGGGAAATAAAGAACAACTGGTGGCAGCAAAAAGCTATGGAACTTCAGAAATTCTCAGATAGCAGGGACTTACGCAACTTCTACGCTGGACTGAAAGAGCTGTATGGACCGGTCCGATCATCATCAGGAACCTTGAATGCTGTTGATAATTCCACCATTCTTACAGACAGCCAGGACATCTTGAAAAGATAAAAGGAGCACTTCAGTTCACTCTTGAACCGCAGTTCTGCTGCTGCTGCTGACGATTTTCTTCAGCATGTCCCTCAACATATTCCCCAACCCTGGATGGACACTCCTCCAAACATTAAAGAGTTTATCAAGCTCTCAGCAGAATGAAAACAGGGAAGGCTCCAGGATCAGACAACATTCCCCTTGAACTTATTCAATGTGGAGGCTTACCTCTAAAAACCAGGCTTCTCTATCTCATTCTTCTAATTTGAGAAAAAAAAAATGTTCCTGCTAACCTGAAAACTCCAGAATAGTTACAATCTTCAAGAAAGGTGATTGCAGTATCTGTGGCAACTACCGTGGTATTTCCCTGCTTGCCATAGCTGGAAAAATATTTGCTCGAATCTTACTAAATCGACTTCAGGTTGTTTCGGAGAAGTTACTACCAGAATCTCAGTGTGGATTTCGGGCCTCTCGTGGAACAATCGACATGATCTTCTGCGCAAGACAACTCCAAGAGAAGTGCAGAGAACAAATGACACCTCTGTTCTTAGTGTTCAATGACCTTTGATACGGTTCCACATAGCGCTAAGTGGATGGTTTTGAGGCGCTTTGGATGCCCCGAACATTTTGTTAGTTTGATCCAAGCTCTCCATGATGGCATGGTTGGTCAGGTATTATATCGGAATGATATCTCAGATGAATTTACAATTACAAATGGACTCAAGCAAGGATGTGTACTTGCACCTACACTTTTTGCCCTGTACCTGGCAGCTATGCTTTATGAGACATCGCCTGAAAACAACTCAGGTGTGAAAATTAAATATCGATATGATGGGGGGCTCTTCAACCAGGCCAGACTCCGTTCCAAAAGATTAACCTATTCCACTCGGGTCACAGAATTGCAATATGCAGATGACAATGCTTCTCCAGCCCACACACCAAAAGAGCATCAGCAGTCTGCCAACTGTTTCAACAGAGCTTATGAACGTTTTGGCCTGACTGTCAACATTCAGAAAACCAAAGTGCTAACTCAGCCTGCTCCTGGAACCATCCCTCCAGATTTTGATATCAACATATCTGGCTCAGCTCTGGAAAAGGTGGAACACTTCTCGTACCTTGGTAATATTCTATCAGCAAACTGTACCTCTGAGAAGGATGTGGAAAACTGAATTCAGGCTGCCCATGTGGCTTTTGGACGTCTCTCACATCGTGTGTTTCTGAACAAAGATCTAAGTATCTGCACGAAAGTATTGGTGAACCTAGCTGTTGTTATTTCTTTGCTACTCGACAGATGTGAAACCTGGACCCTATATCGCCGGGACATCAAGAAACTTGAATGCTTTCATCAACAAAAACTTAGATCAATCATGAACATCAAATAGGATGACTATGTAATTAATATAGCAGTCCTTGAGAAAGCAATGATAAACAGTATTAAAGCCTCCATTGTTGGTCAAGATGGGCAGGCCATATCCATCGTATGAGTGACAGCAGACTACCTCGGCAAATCCTGTATAGTGGAACTCAACACTGGCAAGAGGCCATGTGGTGCTCCCTTAAAACGATATAAAGACCAACTCAAGCAGACCATGAGGAGAGTAGAGATCAACCCAAATACTTGGCATACTCTTGCACTGGATCGCCCTCGCTGGCGTGCTACCATCTCAGCTGCAGTTTCACAGTTTGAGCAGGAACGTCGTAGACAGGAAGAGGAAATTCGCCAGAGGAAGAAGATATGTCAAATACTACCACGTCCTCCAAACTCCATCGGATGCAACATATGTGGTCGCATGTTCTATGCGAGAATTGGCCTGATAAGCCATCAACTCCATCTTCATCATCTGGACTAAAGATTATGGAACTTCAAGCGAGAAGCGTAAACTCGGTTACGAGTATCAGCCGACGACGACTAAGAATGGAGAAATCTTCGTAGAAAGGATAGAAAAGGATGGGTTGTTATGGCAAACAAAAATGTTCGAAAATTGGTACGATTTTATAAGGAGTGCATTTTGTCAAAACTTTTAGTCAGTTGAGTTGTTCGAGGCACGAGGCATGAAAATCCGAGGTCCCTCCTTTGCGCTTGAGGTTCAACGACTAAATAAGGCCGCAGATACCAACAAACAAAAGAAAAGGAAGCCATCGGACACCTTCACACAGAACAAAAAGTTTACATTTATAGCAATAAATTGTATTTTTGCTCATAATACTATAAGTGTGGTTTTGGTTTACAGAATGTTAAACATTCATTATACTTATACAATTTTGCATGCGTAAACTTTGAATTTCATTACTGAATGAACAACCATTTTGTTTATATAAATCACCTTCTGTTGAGTCTAGATTATTGTAGTAGGTATTTTTTTTTTAATGTTTTACATTTCATAGAGACAGTTTTGAAATTTTGTCAGTGCACAATAAAATTGTTTATGATCCATAGAAACACTTATTTTGAGTTGTAATTCTTATAATCATACAGTAACACGCCGGCCTCTTTTATTCGGCTGGACGATGGCAAGGCACAAGGCTGAAAATAAGCGTACGACTCGGAAAGCAGATCTGCGAGACTCAGAACCGAGGTATACAACGGAGGAGGGGAGGGTGTTTGAGCAATGTGTGCGAATGAGGAGCCGTGGAAGGGAGTAGGGGAAGTGTAGTGCACTGACTGTAGCAGGCGAGAGGCAGCAGTGCTGCTCTCTCTTGACCAGCAATTGACAGCAGACCTAGTAGCACAGCCTTAAGCCTTGATTCCTCTATCCTAACCTGTAATGCTTCCTCCTTGATTAATTCTCTGATCTTCTCATTTCTTAACCTGTCAACCTTTCTCACTCCAATACTGCCTCTCAAGAATTTCATCTCACTAGCCTGTATTCTGCTTCGCTCCCTTCCTTTCATAACCCAGGTCTCTCATGCATACGTCAGGATTGGAACGTAGTTCGTCCTATATATAACCCTTTTGCTGTTTTGAGGGACATCCTTACTCCATACCAGGCTCCTACCACTTTTCCTGAATAATTCTGCCTGCCTCCCCCCGCTCATTTATTTCTCTGTCGTTTCTTACATTTTCTTGTATCATGCTCTTCCCAGATACTTGAAACTCTCTACTTTCCTCAATTCTTCCCCACCAATTGTTATTCCCGTTGTGACTCTCTCCTTCTTCCTGGTTGTCATCATCCACTCGCTTTTGCTTATCCTAAACTTCATCCCCTATCCATGTACTATTTCTTCCCATACATCCAACTGCTCCTGAACTTCCTCCTCGTTTCCCCAGATCATCAAATCATCTGCAAACGCCATTACTTTCATCCTTTCGCCAATCACTTCCGCCACTCTGATCATTATATCGTCCATCACTACAATGAAGAGTAGCGGTGAAAGTGCACTTCCTTGCCTCAAGCCATTCTTTTGTCTCAGCCAATCTGATCTCTCTTTCTCCTACTTTCACACTGCTTATACAGGATCTTCCACTCTCTCTCCTACTTTCACTCAAAGTGGAGCCAGCCACTCGGTCGGCGCAGCACTGCACGTAGAACGTCGAGTTAAAGGTCAGACGAGCAGATAGCAACGCAGAGCTGAGGTAGCAAATGGCTCGAGGAAAGAAGTGTTGCAGAATTGATGTAATTAATGCTGCGGAGCATCGCGGGACTTCGCGATGCTGAGACAGTTGCGACCTCCTCTTTGGTTGCGACGCTGTATTTGCCGAGTAAAGTTGACTTTGTTATTACGTTTATAGCCTATTTTAAGTTATAAGTGTTTTAAGTGTATAACGTTTGTAGGCCCTATGTGATAGTGGTTATTGTTTATGACAGATACGTGGTTATTGCTTAATTGTTTTTGTGTTTCAAAATTTTATAACGTGTTACTGCTAAGAGTTAATTAAAGCCTATTGTTTCAATAATGCCTCAACTTGCGTACACATTAGCACAAAATATCACGAGAGAAATTGGGGATATCTCGGTAGATGAAATAAAGCGTGTGAATGAAAATTCCTTAGACTGTAACCGAATTTATTCAGTTACAGTAGCTCACCCTCGGGTTTTGTGCCTTGTGCAGTTAGTTTGGGGTATTTTATTCGTATCTTAATATATTGGGTTAACGTGGGGTTGCAGAGGTGATTTTTATTGTGCCTGTGTGTTTTTGTGGACGGATTCATCTTTGGATGGTCCGGACAACCTAGGATCACTGTTTATTAATTATCGGTTTTTGGATATTTGATATTATAAAATACGGGGGTTTTGCGATTTATTACGTTTTCGGAATAAGGATATAAGACTGTATTAAGTAGAAGCATTATTTCATTTTGGTTTGGGGTTAATTGCTTTATTTTGACCTAGTAATGTTAAATGTTAGATTCGTGGCTGTACTATAAAGGTACAATGTATTGATATTTTGGAGTGCTGGATTTGTGACATGCCCGGAAAAGACAGGCAGTAATTCGGCTTGTGTGGGATTACCTAGGCTATTTATGGCATGAACTCCCATGAACTTCGTGTGGAAACTACTGTGTGACGTCAGTGTGGATTTCGACTTTCTGATGTTCATCGTGTTGACACGGATGTTCCGCTAGGAGCGGGCCACGCACAAATTAGTTCCGGCAGAAACATTGGGGTTATAGATCCCTGCGCTAGTGCATATAATGGCGTGTCTGGCGTTCTGAGCTCTTCTTATTGCTTTATCGGCACAACACTGATCTACTGACGCCCAGGGTCGTTTTACGTGACATGGTTTCCGTAACGAACAGTTAGAGATGGTCTTCTTGCTATTACTGCGAAAGTCCGTTTGTCTACTTGCAATTAGTGTCGTTATTACTCGATCATGGTATTGTAATACGAACGAGCAGTGACTAATTTTAGCTATCCACTGAGTTCTTACGGGCTATTGGAGGCTACGTACATTTCATGGGTCCATCCATGCCATGGGCTGTTGGTAATAACTTACCACGCCTAAAGGATAATTCAGTCGTAAACATTTCATCGAAGTCATGCGAGAATGGAGGCGGGAACGAGCAGTTCGACAAGTAAGAAAGTGGAGTGAACCAGTCTAACGTGTGTAGATATTTTGTGTACGGACGGTACAGTGTATATACGTAGGTGGCTATTATGCCTGGGTCTAATATGGCCGGTAGTGTTTTCCTGCTCTCAGAGCCTAAATTCAGTGGCAAGGTACTGTATTATTTCACGAGTGTATGAAGGGTATTTGTGTTGTATATTTGTGTATATATGTGTTAGTACAGCCAATAGATTATCTCTTTAATATTCATGTGTGTTTATATTCCTGTCTTGCATGAACCTGGTACATCAGCAAACGCATGCCAAATGCCCTACACCTGGGATGAGGCGTTTCATAGTCGGGGCAACAGTTATGTACTGTATTTTATCCTATTTTATTCAGGAAGACCCATATGGTCGACCTTGGCGCCCATTCAAAGTCGGGAGTAATGTTAAAATCACTTGTGGCCTGTAGTTAAAGGCAGTAAATTCTGTAGGTTTGTGTTAATGAGGGTAGTTAATTGTAAATCAACTCCAGCGAGGAGGTGAGAGTGTTTCAAGACTATGCCAGAAATGTGTAGATGCAGGTGGATGACATTTTCAACATCTTCTGTGACAAGGTGAGTAAATTATTTTACTTTGATTATGTGTTATTTGGTGTGCTTGTTAATTACATGCGATTCGTACGGGTGCTCTCTCGACCCCAAGCTCGGTGAGTTGCCATGTGCTCGTCTGACACTCCACGTGCACGCCGCGGGCCCCACTTTGAGTGAAAGACCCTGTACTTCCATTGAACATTTCCCTTATCCTCTATATAGTCTGCTTTCCTACTCCTCTCTTCTCCAAAGTCTTCCATACCTTACTTCTACGTACACTATCATACACTTTTTCAATGTCCAGGAAGGCCATCAGCAGGTCTATTCCATATCAGAGGCACCAACTTTTGAAGTGGGTTATCAGTAATCTTTTATATTGCCCCCCCCCCCTCAAACATTTTCACGTCAAATCCAAAGCATCCTCCTCCCTTCTCGATAATGACACCACCTTTGCCCTACCCGGAAGCAACCTATAGTAAAGAATATCATATTACACAATAAAATTTGCACATTGACTGCTAGTGCTGTGATAAATTCCTTGTAGCTTGTTTTGCACCCAGTAGCCGCTTATCCATGAAAGTTTTCTTGTAACATACTTCCTCTTGTGATGACATTTTCATCTTCTGAATCATAAGCGATTCCATTGTAGATGTGCTTAATGTAGTTCTGAATTCTGTCTGATTTTTCCAAACAACACTGAGCATTCTTTCTGTGGGAGAGTTACTGTGAGGTACACTTAATATTGCAAATACCACATTACTTAAGGTTTTATACTTGAACTGTTCACTTTCAGTTGTAACCTCAGCAATGTTGCCCCAGTTTACATCAATTCTAGGTCCTTGTGAACTATATTCAGGGAAAATATCACACCAATAAACAGCAAATTCCTCTTCAAGTTTGTCATGCTCACCTTCCTTGACCAAACTTGGGAATCTTTAAACAAAATAATCAAGAGATGAATAGGAAACCTTCATTCTAAGATAAATATTGAGATGTTACACGATCGGCGCCTGTCTCAACCGTTTGACGAGATTCCCGTACTTTTCACGATAGAACACTGAGAAAAATCGTGATTTACATAATTGGTGTCACTTTTAGTCGATTGTCGAGATTTCCATTGTCCTTAAGATGGGCATGGGAAGGCCATCCGCTTGCTGTACATTTGACAAGAATCCAGTTCTCATCATCGAATGCGGAGATATATCACGATGTATTGCAATCGCTTCCGCTTTCGGCCGTTTTAAGAGAATCATGATGGCCTTGCGGCTCGTCACTGAGAACGCATTATTACAGTATGTAATCGGCGCCGCTCCTGGCCGTTCAACGATTCTCTGTCCTGGCAGAATGGCGGAGGCAAGCTCGAGGTTGGGCATGATTAAAATTCACGAGCAGTTATGGACGGTATACGGTTATGGGAACAGTGGCAAGTAGGTTTAGGAATGTTTCGTGATGGGTGCCCAATCACCCTTGACAGGATTCCCGCAGTCCTCGTGGTCACAAGTTCACGATTGGGCACGGGTTTAATGATTTTACACAACTGGCGTCGATCTCTGTCCATTTGACGAGATTCCGCAGGCAAGTCGTGCGGTCAGACGACCGTCTTGAGCATGCGAGTTCGGAGGATGAACGTTCGAAGTAGGTATCGAATATTACGAATTATTCTGAGAGGATTGCATGAATAATACGACAAGAGGGCACATTTTCTTTCGAATCACGAATTATAGGCTACAAGTTATACACATTTTCGAGATAACCTGTTAGATATCCCATGGTACCGACGTTCGAAGGAAAAATCGACATAACGGAATTTCGTTTTAACCATACTGGATGTCGCAAATGTTCGAGACGGATAGATTTATAAAATATATGTATTCGAAGCTTTTTCGCGATTTTTTTGAAACTGTTTCATTTCGCAAGAATGCGACATTAAATTATTTCGCGTTATTCCTGGACTTCAATTTGAGATAGTCTCAAAATGTAGAGGTCAATAACAGAAATGAGAGGTTTCTGTTTAGTTTAGGAAGTTTTCGCGAACAAAAGTTGCGGAAAGTCAGGTTTCCTAATAATACATAAAAAATTTCACACAAAACTAAAACTGTTCTTGATAACGAAAATATACGTTGAACCATTGTATACCACTCAAGGTATCCTCAGTATGCATTTCCTTCAGGTCGGACACGGGGAATATAACTTACGCAATCGGCGCCGCTTGCTTGAAACTTGCTCCATCGTAATCTGTGAGCCTAGCGGAGCGAGTTTAAATAATTTAAACCGACCTCGGCGAATTTTCTTTACCTCCAACTAACCAGATAAAAAAATTAGCTACCTTTCGTTAATTTCGTTACCGGTTTGTAAAATTAGCTACTTTTTCGTTACTTTTCATTACTGGTAGACATCCTGAAACTTTCTTTTTTTTTTTCTCCATAGAAATGTATTTTTTTTGTGATAGTGTCACTTTCCCATAATAATTTCCCCTTTGACCGTAATGCCGTAATCGTGAGGTGAAATCCGTAATAGTTGGCACCTCTGCCATATTCATAATGTATTTCCTGCAACTGTCGTACAGCAAAAATTAGATCTACTGTGGACCTTCCTGCTCTGAAGCCATGTTGTTCTCTCATCTATCCTTCTATTTTTGCCCGAATTCTCTTTTCCAAAACTTCCTCAAAGATCTTTGTACAATGGCTCATCAATGTAGTCCCCCGATAATTTTTGCACTCCTTTCTGCTATCTTTCTTGAAGATTGGGACTATTATTCCCTACTTCCAGTCCTCAGGGGTCCTCCTCTCTTTCCATACAGCCCTCGTTACTCAATATAGCAATTGCATCCCCATCTCTCCTGCCGCTCTCAGCATCTCTACACATATCTCGTCCAGACCTGGTGCCTTCCCTCCTTTCATCTTCCACACTGCGTCCTCCACTTCCCTCCATGTTAAGTCCTTTTCTGTTCCTGGTGACTCTACTCCTTTCATCTTCCTCACTGCATCCTCCTCTTCCCTCCATGTCAAGTCCTCTTCTGTTTCCAGTTCCTCTATTTCTTCATCAGGGTCACCATTCGGGTTCAATAGTTCTTCAAAGTACTCCCTCCACATGATCTTGAGTTGATCTTTATTCCCTACTCCTCGGCCACTTTTGTTCACATTCAAACGTAGTCCGTCATAATATTCCTCCTCTTACTTTTAACCATCCCATATAGGACCTTTTTGGTACCTTCACTATCCTCCTCCATCATTCTTGTCCACTCTTACATCCACTTTCTTCTCTCCTCTGCCACCACTCTTATTCACTTCCTTCTTTCGTAATTGGTACTCCTTTCATGTCTCTATGGTCCTATTTTGGAACCACACCCTAAAGGCTTTATTCTTCTTCTGCACTATATCTTTTGTTTCCTGATTCCACCATGGAGTTTCTTTCCATCTCTTCATGTTGCTTGCCCTTCCACATACTGCTTCTGCTGCCCTTACTAGTGCTCTCTTGAATCTACCCCATTCCTCTTCTACTGTATCAGTTCATCATTTGGAATGCTTTCCTTCACTATTCTTAGGTATTCTAACCTGTTTTCTTCACCTCTCAACTTCCTTACCCTTATCCATCTATCCTGATCTTATGCCCCTTTCTTATTCTTGATCCCTCTTAGGTTCATTACCAACAGTCGGTGGTCACTATCCAAGGCCTCTGATGGAATTACCTTGGTGTGTATGATGTTTCTATTCATATCACTATCGTACAGGATATAGTCAACTACCGACTTTCTAGTCAGGTCATTGCTATACCAGGTAATCTTGTGGCTCTCTCTTTTCTTGAACCAGGAGTTTGCCACCATCAAGCCATTCCTTTTACAAAAATCCAACAATATTTCACCTTCCTCATTTCGACTGCCCCAAGCTTCTGGTCCAAGCACATTTTCATACCCTTGTCTTTCTCTTCCAACATGTGCATTTAAATCTCCCATTATAATCACATTCTTTCCTCCCACCTGTTTCTGCATTTCCTCTTCAAACTCTTGTTTCTCTTCAGCAGTGCAGCCTACCAGTGGGGCATACACTATTAATACCTCTACAGACTTTCCTTTCAGTGATATGTTTACCGTCATCATCCTGCCACTCATTCTACCACTTCTTCTTTTAACCCATATCTAACTACTAGCCCCACTCTATTCCTCTATTCTTCCTCATTCCCACTCCAATTTAGTCTACATACTATTCTCAATTCTCTCCTTCTCCCTCCCACCTTGTTCCTGCCAGCCCCAGAAGATCCAACTTCCTTCTTTCCACCATATCCACCATCTCCTCCGCCTTCCCAGTCAATGTTTGTACATTCAGCGTTTTGAATCGTAGTCCATGATCACAGCTAGGTCGTCTATTGTATCCGTCCTGTCCGAGGTCCATTCCCTTCTTGAAAGCAAGTGTCTTATCCACTACTGGCTTGCTGGGCCTGTCGTAGCTTCACCAGCCATCACTATTCAGGGTTCCTGTAGGACCTTCACAGCTAACGTAACGGTCCCGAAGTCCTCCCTGTACTTCGCCCCTACAGGCAATCCCCCTCCCGTCTCCCACGGCGTGGACGAGGGGTAATCATCAACCCCCCCTACAAATTGTAAATAGCTTCACCTATCTCAGCTTGACTCTGCAAACCACTGTGCAATCCTTCAGGATTCACATAAGACAGCGGGTAGCTATTTTTGATATTAGAAACATCTTGACTTTCACTGAAATCCGCCTAGCACTATTTGATGCCAAGGTTGCACCGGTCCTCACATGGGTTAGTCATAGTCGGTGATACATTAAGCTTGCGTGATCTCAGATCACTTGAAAAAGTTAAAGCACGATATTTAAAGGCTGCCCTAGGAGTATCACACGCTCCCGACTTGTTTACGAACTTGCCAGAGAACAATTTCTAATGGTTGACTTACGTCTCAAGTTTATACTGCCCTCGAAAACAAACTGGAAAGGAAATCCTGGATGAGAGGACATCGAAGGCCAAGGATATCGAGATGGAATTCTACTCATCTGAGGCCATGACGAACAGAATAGGGACGACCCGAACCAGGTTCTTAGACATTTCGTGACCTCTATGACTGTTCACGGCTACCATCACAAACTGTGTTGGATGAAATCCCATTATGTTTCAAATCTCACGTGTGTATGTGAGCCGTGTGACCAACCTTGTGAATGCTACCAAATTATCAAGTAGGAATCGTGGTAAATCAATCGATTTCGGAATGACCTAAAATGTACCTTACATTTATATTTTGCACAAATTGTGTGTATTTATTCTTAATAAATTCACAAAAATGTAAACACTGCTGCATAGCTCATCAATTGAGGCAGTGAGTGAGAGAGGGGGCTATGCCGAGATTTTGTCAAAATTGTTTCAGAAACTACATTCTTCACGCAACAAGGGAAGGAGCCTGCGGATGTCTTTGATATTACGCCCACTGAAAGACAAATGTATGCCCTACACAATGGTCAAAATTAGAACTGTGAATTGCGTATATGCTGCGAGAGAGCAACCGCAAAGCTCTAAATATCCTAGTTCCATCCAACTCTGAAATAGCCCCCCCCCCCCTCTCACTCACTGCCTCAATTATCATTATTATATAGGGTCTATACTTAAATTTAAGAGAACATAATTGTGTGTTTAAAGAAAATGTATACAATCATTCTTATATATACATACACGTGGGTGATAATCTTCCAACTACCGTAACTGATAACGTGAGGAACTGTTGGCCAACTTTGCTATCTTTCAAAATCCACTGTCGTACTGCTGCTTGCAACAATTTCCCCTTGGGCTTGATGCAACCCCCAACATTTTACTGAGGTCATTCAGAGATGATCGGAATTGTGTCTTCGTCTTCTTCCTCTGGCTAAACAATCTCTCACATTCGGCATTGCAATGTGGGATTGTTCATATTTACAGCATTACTCCTGCTAGTCTGTTATATTTCAGACGCCCATCTCTACCTCGTGTATTCCCCATTGCAGTTCAAGACCATCCGCTATTTTTCCTTCCAGGATAGAAGACAATAAATTCTCCATTTGAAGGGCACAAAACTGGCACTGTAATGCATCCATTACTTGATGCTCATCTGGCAACATCATTTCTTGGAAACATAATTGGAAACTTGGAGATAAAATACTCGAAACACCACAATGTTTACTACTCCTGAACATACAGACTGAAGTGCAGCAGTTCTAATACACCTTATGGTGTAGTGGCTAGTTTAATTGGCTGCCACCTCGTTTGATTCCCATCTCTCAAGAATTTAATTCTGATTTTAAATACTGGAACGGAGTAAATCACCAAAGTGATTTCAATTTAGAAGACTCTTCAGGTTGGGAACAGAAATTAATTTTACATTTTAGAACTTCTACATTTTAGTATTGTAATATGTCTTGACTGAAGAGTACATTTAATTTTGGCATAATTCAGATGCAAGAAAATTAAATTTGAAATAAGCTATATAGTCAATAAGTAAAAATTATTAAAAGACTGTTTTCTTTTCCATTTTGCAATTCTTAATGCACATAACCTGGAAAGTGCACATGTGCATCCATATTTTGCCATTTTATGTTTTCCGCTCCCCCACCAAATAACCATTCATTCAATCCAGTAAACATTCAATTTCAATTCAAAACAATACACAAAATTCTATCATTTCTTACTTGGTTGAATCCGTGGTCTGTCATGAGAAGACTTAAATTCCTTCTCCAGAGGGGCTTGGAACACCTCATATGGGTGCAGGAGGAAAAAGTCGTACATCTCGACCGGATATGGATTGGTGTTTTTAACTTTAAACTTATATATCACTTCTGCATTGCCAGCAAGCTGAAACAAATACATTTAAAATAATTAATATATCAAGTAGCCTACGAGGGATTATAGACCAGAAAATTTGAGCCAATTGAAGTATTGTTAGGTATTTACAACGGGCTCTAAAATACAGCAACAAAAAGGTTTTGTTGTATTAAAGAAAGTGATACTTGAAATTAAAGTAATTCTGCTGCTATCCAACTGGAGAATGCCAAGCTGGCAAAGCTCATGCATGAAAGAACTACATTAAATTTACAATTAAAACTAGTGGAAATATCTCTTTGATATTAAGAACTATCTCATATTCACCTACTCATTATGTAGTTAGATCATCATCTGGTTATCAACAAAGTTATGATTTGTGTCAAAGAAGCAGGGAAGAGAGAACCAAGTTAATCTTCGAACAACAACAATCTTACTAACTGAATAACATAGAATTTACAGAACATTAAATCAAAAATGTACATGCAAGTCAGAGGGAAATATTAGGAGTAGGCTGATAAGTGTGGAGGTAACGTACAAGTATGCACAAGCACCCCAAAGCATCCCCAGAGCTAAAGTTAGTTTTATCATGAAATATGATAAAACTATGGCACCCATGTTCATTAAATACACTGTATAACAGAAAAAAACGATTCACCGGGAAGGTGTTGTCCGATGGTGATAAAATCGATGGATGTGATGAACATAGATCAACAAACATACTATCAAAAGTGCAGAACAATTGAATGATTTATTGCAGAGTTAGAGCTTTACAAAGTGAAGATGTCAATAAGGTGTTGGTCCACCCCTGGCCTGGATGCAACTCGACGTGGCATGGACTGATCAAGTTCCCGGATGGTATCCTGCGGAATATCGTGCCAAATTGTCTCCAACTGTTGGGCTAAATCGGCAAAATTCCGGGATGTTCGCAATCGCCTTCCGAGGACTTCCCAAATATGCTCTATGAGAGATAGATCACGCGACCGAGCTGGCCAAGGAAGGATAGGGCAAGCTTGAAGACAGTCCATAGCAACACGTGCCGTGTGCAGCTGGGCATTATCCTGTTACAAAGTAAGGTAACACAACACGACCATAGTATGTCATCAGCGTACCGATGTGCTGTCAGTGTGCCAGGAATGACTATCACAGGGGTCCAGCTATCAAAGGAGATGGCACCCCAGACCATCACCTCCTGTTGTGGGTCTGTGTGGCAAGCGATAGTCAAGGCAGGATCCCCACACTGACCTGGACATCTCCAAACACGTGTGAGGTTGTCGTCAGGGCACCGTTGGAAACAGGACGTCACTAAAGACTATACGTCCCCAGTCAGCTCAGTTCCATGTTGCTCGAGCGCGGCACCACTGTAATCCGACTTGACAGTGAACAGGCGTGAGTGGTAAGCGGCATAATGGGCTGCGCGAGCACAAATTCCTGTCGCTCAGGCGTCTGTTGATGGTCATGGTGGACACATGTGTGCAGGTCACACGCTGGATCGTTGATAACGATGACTCCGGTGCTGTGACAGCTGTTCTGACAATCGCTCTGTCTTTCCATGCTGTTGTGGCCATCAGTCGACCACTGCCGTCATGACACTGATGCCTGCCGTTGCTGACCCATGCTTCCCAGCATCGTCTGAGCGCCGCATCACTTCGACCCAAATGTCCAGCCACAGCTCTATTTGACCAACCAGCTTCTTTCAATCCGATCGCAGAACCTCTTTGAAACTCTGACTTCTGCTCGTAATGAGCACGAATGCTTCGGCATGGCATTCTTACAGCCGACGTTCAGATATCGCAGTCAACTACAGCAGATACTTTGAGCATACGCTTCAGAATCGCACTTTATATACACCTGACGCATGCGCTGTTCGGATGCGCGGGAGCTCCCGCTATTCATTCATTGGTCACGAAGCTTTATCAGTTGCATGTTCGGTCCGAATGTCTTTGCATACGTAATTTCCTTACTAACTGACAATGCCTTCCCGGTGCTTCGATTTGTTTTTGTTATACAGTGTACAGTATATACAGTATACCTAGGTACAAAGCAAATAACTCAAGTGTGTAGCTTCGAAAGTAAGATGTTCCAACAAAACAACAAGTAGTTCCGTGAAGAACTATACAGCCTATTTTCATATATCCTGCTCATGTTAATTGTCTCTATCAACATACAAAATTTCAGTTTAATTGCTGTAACAGATTCGTAGATATTGAGAACCGTCTAAATATTTCATATGGTCGCCAGGATGGATTTTTATTTTTGTACTATTACATTACGATTATTGTGTACGTGTGGTATTCAAACTTCAATCGCATGATTAGAACACAAGAAGTAAAAACGAGATTTTAAAAGTATGCACACCAGCCATCTTGTGATTATGCAAACAATTGAAATAAATTACATGCCAGTGGATCAACATTTGTATAAGCATTTCACGGCACTCGGATAGTTAATTCGCGAGAAACGTCCATTTAAATATTTATACTTTGCGTCGCCGCCATGTTGGATTTGTGCTCACCAGGTTACTGAAAGTCCTATGGGTGAACAAATGTTCATAGTCTATGAACATTAAAAAAAAACAGTTTGGTTGCTGTAAAAGATTCATAGATATTGAGAACCGTCTAAATATTTCGGAAGCTTGCCATTTAGGATTGTTATATGTATCGGCCATAGAGTTATGTACCATTCAAGGACAATTATTGCCTACCTTCATTATTCAAACTTTCACTTCGATCGCATGATTACGACTCAAGAATAAAAACTTAATTTTAAAATTTCGCACAGCCGCCATCTTGAGGTTATGTAAACAATTGAATTAAATTAGATGGCAGTGCATTACAATCTGCAAAATCATTTACTGTACCACATTTCACTGCCCTCAGAGAGTTAAATCACGAGAAAAGTCTATTAAAATATTTCAAATTCGCTTGGTCGCCATGTTCGTTTTATACTTTACAGGTTTATGAAATATACATAGGTAAACTTGTATCAGTACCCTTTATCACCGTACAAAATTGCGTGATGATATCTGTAATAGTTTCGGAGATATAGAATGTCAGTGAAATATTTCGCACAGCCGCCATTTTGAGGTTATGTAAACAATTGAACTAAATTAGACTCCAGTGCATATCAATGTGTATAAACATTTGCTGTACCAAGTTTCATTACGTTTGGATAGTTAAATCGCGAGAAATGTCTATGTTAAATCCTCAATTTCGCTTGACCGCCATGCTGTTTTTGTAGTCACCAGGTTTTTGAAAGTCTCATAGGTGAACTTCTAGTAGTGCCCTTTATCACCGTACACAATTTCAGGGTGATATCGGTAATAGTTGCGGAGATATTGAATGCTAGTGAAATATTTCACACAGCCGCCATGTTGGATTGGTGAGACGTAACAAAATTTGAAGGGCACGGTCGAGGTCGCAGGGAACAGTGCTATGAACTTACTGAGTTTCATTGAAATCGCTCCAGCCGTTTAGATTTTATTAGGGGGACACACACACACGCACACACACACACGGACAAAAGGTGATCTCATAAGCCTATTTTTTCAAAATTGAAAATAGGCTAAAAATAACGTGCTTATGATTTCGGAGAAATAATTTCCTTATACGTAAGTTTTCATAAAAGTTTCACACAGTTCAGTCTCCTTGATTCGTTGCACTGTTAGTCTGCATAACACCTTGCACTGTTCATAGCAGTCTCTTAGGACTACTTTATCATTTATGTGATGGAAAAGAGTGCATCCATGACCTTGAATGATTTGTTTTCGAAACCCATTGGAAAATCACTTGGAACTGTTAACCCTCTTCTTTTAATATCACCAACATACACATCACTCATATTTTGCCAATATTTTGTACATACTTAACTTCGTAGAAACTTTGAAACCATTGCAGCTGTAAACATACAGAAGCGCTTGAGCTATCAATTTCAATGTAATTGACAAGGGTTAGAAGGATATCTTGAGAAAATTATACACCTCTGGCCATATCAAGCAGATCAACTTCACCAAGTCTTCAGCCATCAAATCCATCAATCCAATATACCATTTTGTCATCCCAGATGATGATGATGATGATGATGATGATGATAATTGTTGTTTTAAGGGGACTAACATCTAGGTTATCAGCCCCTAATGATCTGGGTGATAGCGAAAATGAGAATAAAATGGAAACCAGAACGAAAATTATGCGAGACGGAAAATACGTACAAAGAGAAACTCAGATGGAAACAACTCACAATATGGTCTTACAAAAGGGAATTTAGAACGAAAAGATTCACAAAAAGAATAGATTGAAAAAGACCCACAAAACGTAGGCTAGATTCAAAATACGTACAAAATGCAATGTAGAGTCGAAATACTTACAAAATGCAACTGAAATTCAAAATACTTACAAAATGCAAATGGGATCGAAAATACATACAAAATGCAATTGAGGTTCAAAATACTTACAAAATGCAATTGAAATTGAAAATACACAATGCAATTCAGATTGAAATACCCCAGTTCCAATCCAAATTATTCACAAAGTGCAATTGAAATTCAAAATACTTACAAAATGCAATTGAAATTGAAAATGCTTACAAAATGTACGGTAGATTCAAACGACTCATGTGGATTGACAATACTTACAAAATGCAATTTAAATTGAAAATACTTGACAAAATGTAATTTAGATTCAAAATACCAACAATATGCAATTGAGAATCAAAATATGTGCAAAATGCCCACCAAACAAAATGCAATTTAGATTCAAAATTCGTGCGAAATGCGGTTTTGGTTGAAAATACTTACAAAATGCAATTGAAATTCAAAATACTCACTAAAAGACCCGGCCACCTGCATTGAAAGACTTACTAAAAAGCAATTTAGATTGTCAATCTTTACAAAATGCAATTGAGGTTGAAAACAATCGCGAGATGTAATTTAGATCGAAAAAACTTACAAAATGCAACGTAGATTAAAAATGCCTTAAAAAATCGCTAAAAGGGAATTTAGACGCACGGTGAACCAAGTAACAAAAACAGTGCGGGAACCTTAAAGAGAAAAGGAAATATAAGGAAAAGAGGAGAGGAGAGGGTCCGCCCCAAAAGTAAGGGACAAAAGGGGAAAACGGACCCAGCTCAGGAATCCCTCAGAGTCGCCAACTCCCGAACGCACCAGCCTTGATCCCCTGAGGGTGTAGCATTATCTAGGGTGCACCATAAGTGGTGGGGCTACATACACCCTGCCTCCTTAAGGGCCTAGAGCACAAGGCAGGAGGTAAAAGGAAGAGAAAAAGAAGGCTGACCTCTCACAGAAGGAGGGTAACAGGAAAGATGAGACAAGGGCCAATTAAGGCGGGAAAGTGAAAGACTCCCTAGGCTTCGGATAACCTAATACCGTCGGGGTCGGAAGAGAACAAGAGGTGACCAAGGGAGGTTGACAGGAAAGAAGACGGAGAGGAGCCCGGCACAAGTAAGTGGAAGCAATGCCGGACTCAGCTGGGGTCCCGCGGTCGCCAACCCACGTCCCACTAGATGTGAGCCCCTGGGGGTTGTCATCCCAGATCTTTCAGATTTTTATGCCAAACACTGTATTTTTTGTTGCAAGTTTTATTTTCGAATCCATTATACAAACAAAGCAGTATATCACTGCTAAACTTGCAATACCGCATATCTGACAATGCTCCTCATTTCTACTATTTTCTTCAAGATTGGTCACACATCCCAGCTGTAGGGGAATGTACCATCCAACAGAACAATATTCACATTAGGTTCATTTTCCTGTGTACAGAAATAAAGAAAAATGAGCTTGAAACTCATTATTGTACTGTAGAAAAGTATTATGTACTCCTACAGTACAGTATAATGAAGGTTCATTTTCATTTATGGTTATACACAGGTAAATGAGCCTACCGTGAATTGTTTTGTCGGACAGCACATCCACACATGGCTGGGAGGCATGACAAATAATGGAAAAGAAGAGTATTGTCAGATATGCAGTATAGCAATTTCAGGGACAATATAAAATTTTATTTGCATTTTAATTAAATATGAAGGAGTACATTTGACAATCAGTAGCACAGAACATGGGCTATATTGGCAAGCCCAGCCTCTTGACGTCACTGCCCCTCCCACTAACCATCCCGCATGGAGTAAAATGAGCCAACTGCACAATGTTGTCTTATACACACAGGAAGGAGATGTGTGATCTGAGTGGTAAAATTATCTTTACATTCTTTTTCTATACAAAAGTTGGTTTAGAATTCAGTGGAAACAACTGTCAAAATTGCTTATGAAAATTTATGCAGACAAGTTCAGGATAAAAGATTGAAGATTTTGGTAGCATGATTATGAAGCTAATGGGATGAAAAGGTCATGAGAAAAAGCCAATGCAGTCATTATCTGATATTTACCATCTTTTGTCATGGAGCTCACTCACTTTCCATATTATAAGACCTCACCTCACTTATTGAAGCATTTAAAGAGATACATATATGCCTTACCTTCCTAACTCAGCTTGGTGCAAGGAGCAGATCACTTCTTGTCTGCCTTAAAATAAAAAGAACACCATCACCACATCACTAGCAGTTTGGCGAGATATAGCTCGAAACACTTTAATTAAGGTCTGCTGTTTTAACAGATTTTGATGTTGGAATGGATTTACCAACAGCAAATTTGCAGATTTTTAAAAGTGTGTCTTTTTATTTAATTATTTATCCCATGAAAGACTATGCATAGAATACGTGGGATAAGACTCAGTTCCCACAGTAAACACTTACTGTACAGCAAAAAATATGATTACTGCGGGTAGTATAGGCAAAGGCAGATTAGAGGACGAGAAACGTTTCGCCTGGTTCAGAAAGCAATGAACTAGGGATAGTACTTGCACACGCCTGCTTAGCAGCAAAGTGTGCTGTAGCGTCTACCAGCCCGTTTGACAAGACCCACTGTGCAAGTGAAATGCATGTAATACTGTGAATACACAAGATCAGCAGTGGTGAGAATCACAATCTACACTTGACTGACACTAATCGGCAGACTCCCACAGCTGATGATAAAGATGATTGCCAGCAGAATAGAAGTCTCACCTAGGGCTTGAAACTAATTTTTGGAGTACAGAATAATTTCATTTCTAAATCCATTTGCAACATGCCTTGTTAGGGTTACCTCCTTAACCTATCTAGGGTATAACCTAATCCTTGAAAGGGGCTGATGACCTTGCTATTCTGCCCTTTAAAGCTACAATAACTAACTAACATGAGATGGTTTTATAAATGCAGACTAGACCACTAGATGGTGGGCTTCTCTCATCCGAAATTCAGATATTTCGGACAGGTTTTCATCGCAGAAGTACTGCGCCAGACATCATTCATGGTGTCCACAGAATTTTCAATGTCAATTTTCCTGACTTTTACTGACCATTTTTCAACAAAATTCCTGACTTGCGAAATCATCGTAACATCGGAAAAATGGTTTATTGAACAAATATGCAGTATATATAAATATCTCTCTTATTTGCAGCCTCCACCATCCCCATAGCTGCCCAATGCTCGCCTCTTCATTCATTTAAAATACAAAATAAAGTAAATTATAATGCAATAATACATAAATCAAAGTGCTTAATAACCTTGTGTGATGGGGTTGCCACATCCCTACGCCAACGCCAAAAAAAAACATACAAAAAATAGGTTAAAGAGGTTTTTACTATGATTTACTGTAAAAATGGAAACTTACCATAATGTCCAGTGAGTTATTGCTTTTTATCTTCAGAGATTAGTTGAACTAGTAACATCAAGATATGGCTGTAAAACACACAATACTGTATGGTTAATATAAAATTCCTGACTTTCTAATACTTTTCGCCATTTTTTCCTGACTCACGCCATTTTTTCACACTTTTTCCTGACTTTTCCTGACCAAAAACAAAATTCCTGACTTTTCCTGCCTGTGGACACCATGTCATTCGCAACAAGGCCATCTATTGTAAAATGTTGATTGCATCTCCCTCCCTTCCCGCTCACTCCACTCGCGGCCAATAAGAAGTACCGTATGTATCATTATTGGTCACAAGCACGCAACAAAGGCAGTGCCTGCTCAATTCACATTTTGAAGCCCACATGACAAGTTACATTGTGTTAAATTATATCTCTACAATTGATTAAAAGTGTTTGGAAGTGCTGTACTGTAGTCCTCACTAGAATACAGTAATTAAGATTAGTATTAGGAGTAAATATACATCACTAAGATTAGAAGACAAAATGCGAGTACTGGATAAAATCCAAGCCGGTGTTTAGAGTGTTATGACAGAGTTTGGCATTAGTAAGTCGACTTTTGTCTTCAAACTTTATAACGATGTATAACCAATCCCGAAAATGGTATGTAGATACTTGAAAGCATATTTGCACGATTTTAGAACTTTTGAACTGTACAGTACAAAATTTAAAAAACATTTCCATAATTTGGACTAGACCTCGCCCCCATTTGTCCGAATTCATGAGAGTTTACTGTATACAACCTTGCAAGAATTTAAAATTTAGAGGTGGATGCTTAAATATGATTATTTTTAAACTGCCTGAAATTAATAAAATTAAAAATAAAATTAAACTAATAATAAGCAACAATTATGGAAAACAAAAATTCATAATGGGCTATCAAAATCAACAAGTTCTTCAGTAAATATACACTTGAAAATTTAGATTGCTGGCCCTAACTGGATGAAGAGATCAGCAGCCACGTCATCGGCTAATGTAAGATTGAGTGTATTCTGTACACCAAGGTTTCTTCACAAATCAGCAACATCCACACACTCGTTTAAAATGTGGGCCACAGTGAATACAGCTCCACAGGTACAAAGTGGGGGATCCTCCCTTCTCATCTCTCCCTCTACCATTAGTGCTAGCGGAGCCCCAGATAGTCTTGTGGGCATTAACATCTCTCAGAAGGAGAAAAGGAAGGGAAAGCTGAGAGACTAGAACCACCAGCTTGTTGTAAACCGGTTGAGAATCTGGTGGAATGTACACATTACATACTGTTGCTATTAATGGCAACAAAGTACAAACTGCAACAGCTTCTAGCCGAGTACTTAGCGGCACCTCTTCACTAAAGAGGCTAGAGTGAACAAGAGTACAGACACTAATGGCGACCACAGCTCCATTCACCCGGTCTTAAGAGAAGAGTACCGGGTGAGTTAGCCGTGGTCGCTACGGCATGACTGCTAGCAGTCGCTCACATCCGGGAGGCGAGGAGGTTCGAATCCCCCTGCCGGCAACCTTGAAGATGGTCTTCTGTGGTTTCCCATCTTCCTTCCAGGCAAATGCCGGGGTGGTCCCTAATTATAGGCCACAGCCGCTACCTTCCAACTCCTCGTCCTTGTACATTCCCACTTGCCTCCCCAACGGTACTTGTAGCTCACCCATTGGGTGTCCGTCTCGAAGCAGTTACAAAACTGGCGAGCCGAACATGTCCTCGGACACTCCTGGCACTAAAAGCCATACGCTAAAAAAAAGAGTTTGAAATGATGTATTGTTGTCCCATATCCAGAATGGAATCTGGATTCCTAAAGACATACAATGGTTGCCGAAAACCAAGCGAGATGTCGAAAGTCGCTATTACAGTTCCATTGCAATAGTGCCATAGTGTGGACTTAAGTATCAGGTGGTCTTCTACTTAAGCTTTACTGTTTGCCACCCATCTCCATCTTTAGGTGGAGATGATGAAGGAGGAGAGCACACCTCTATTTCCATATCTCCATCTGAAGACAAAGAAGATGAAGGAAGCACTCTCATTAGTGGCATGCGGCGTTCGTCGGACTTATCTTCTCTCGCTCTTGGGAGTAGAACGAGAGCGTCGTCGGTGGACCTTCTCCCAGTCCAAAGTCTGGGTTTCAGTCCCTGTCACATCCCAACTATTCTTTTTCATGGATCTGCGGCAGCATCTTGTTGGGTCAGAAGGTGTTACCTTCCCCTCAGACGTCTGGGTGAGAGGCACCTGGGGCCTTTTACCCTTAACGGCAGATCTCTCTAGGAGATTCTACCACCATCGCTCCCTTAATGGTCATGGGAGCAGAAGGGCCAACAGAGACTGGAGCCACCCCGTCACCAGGAGGGTGAGAGAGACAGCGGCACACCATCTCTCTTCTCCACTACAATCCTTTCCATTTCAGATGGGCTGGATGATGGTCCAGCAGGAAAAGATTTATTTGCCAACCGTTTCGAGAAGTTCTTCAGGCTAGGAGGGCTCGCTACAACAGTGAGAGGAAATTTTCAAGCAGCACAAAAGTTAGAAACCGAAGGTACTGCACTTTGAACAAAACTGGCAGTGGTGTTACAAGGCGTCGCTGCAGCTGCAAACAATACCCAAACTTCGAGGCATTCTTATCTCGGCACTTCTTGCGAGCATCATGATATGAAAGCCTATCAAAAGAGCCATGATCTCCTGGATCATGGCTTTCTTGGTGAATTCAGGCTGCATAGTGTACCCGTCAATTTGGTTATGTGTTCTTGCTATGCTAGGCTAGCCAGCTCCCAGAGGTGTTACGTTCTCCGACAGGTCAGCAAAATTACATATGAGGTCATTGAGTCAGGATCAGACATCTCCTCCAATAATAACAACCCTTTCACTCCTAAAAAATCAATTTATTAAACTAACACAAGCTACATAAACACAACTCCCTCTTCAACATCTAAACAAACCATCAAAAATCACTCTCACAGCATCACTAATCTCACTATGTGTTTATTAATATGATCACACTCAACTCACATGGAATTCCCAATTAGTTATCTGTATCTTTATCTTACATTGTCATACTCTCACATATTTAAATTTTATCGCGTGCCATTTCAAATGTCTGTGCTAATGTCACTCAACAATACTATTTATTCCTTGCACACATTCAGGAGTACCTAATCTGACCACTTCTATAGTATCAGGACACGTTTCCAACCAATAGCTCATCAACTTTTGCTTAATCTCGGTACCTGTATGGATTATTCATCTCAACATTATTATTATTATTATGATCTCATTGCTGCGAGTTCATTTAACTCTTCTCTTAAATGCTGATCTTAGGAATCCGACCCACCAACTCTGATTATTATATTCAGGATGAGCTGCCTACCTGACAACTTATATTATCTTAAACAATAAAAACTTGAACTGATTACAGCCAGCCAGCGACTGCATTTACACTCTGTCACAGGGCTGCCTGGCCTGTTAAATTTATTGCCCACATTCCTCCGCTATAGTCTGAATTACCAATAAAGCTCGCTGACAGCTGTCAAAGCTAGCGCGTGGGGAAATGCTGCGTTGCCACTGAGGCAGATCATGACTCAACATTCCAAGAGGCTTGCAGGAAGACACAAATACTGTGGAAGTTAGCCCCCCTGCCTCGCGCTCTAACGACAGTGACGAGTGAAGACACACTGTGTCAAACCATGTGCTTATTGCTGTGTCGGCGTACATTGCAACATTGCTCACTGTTGCCATGGAGACCGTTACCCCTCTCGTCTGCACTCCTCACCCATCAAGCGTTTGACAGCTTTCCCCGAGCATCTTTTGTAAATAAGGTTATAGCACACCATGATGGCTGTGTGGGAGGGGTTAGCGACTATGAATGCTTGCCATCACGGTAGACCCTAATTATCTCCCAGAGCGAACCTCACAAAGGGGCTGGGCTTTACTGGCCTGCTTCTTCTATATAATTAAAATGATCACTTTGATTCACTGGACGTCATATATATTTAAATCATTTACTCATAACACCTGATTATCATCACACAATTACCTTAAATGGATCTTGCAACATGGATTCAACTGGGTAGGCTAATTATACCTATCTCTCGATATCAACAATACTGGCCTTCATTACTTACTGGGTGCCACAACTCACCTCCGACGATTACCGGATGCCGCAATGCACCTTCGACAATTCTAGGTCTGCTCTGGACGTGACAATACACCTGTCCCTTGGCAGCGATTAATATATAGGTGTCCCAATGACACGACTACCCCATTACTCCATTGCTCTGCGCTCCACTGCGCGATTTTCATTATTTATTCATGGCCACAACCTAACATCTCTCAGTGTTCTCGAACACTGTAACACTGGTATTATACAACATTTCATTAGCTCTAATATCTGCGTAATCCATTTTGGAAGTCCTTGCGCGTTTTATTACACATGCAAAATCAGACGTTCGATGATTCTCTTCACCCCCGACTGCCCGATTGTAAGTCTCTAGCCTGGTCTCAATTCCTCGTTCAAGTTGAACTCCAATTCTCTCTCTCATCCCTATGCAAGTTCACGTGGGAATACCTTCAATTACTCACGGGCGGTCTGTCTCGTGTATACTTGTGGATGCTCCTCTACCTTGCCTCATCTGCATGTTCATGCCTCTAGTCCGTCTCAATCCCGGGTACTTTATTTGGGTATGACCACGTCGTGCCCGTTTGTACTGTCCAATTATTGGGACGACTTATCACATTCACACATTTTATTATTTTTGTCACTTTAGTGTGCTATTGACCCGGTCGCAGCTAGTGTCTTACCCATACGCGAGTTCGATATTTTGTTTAGCATTACTATGTTCGTTACTTTAACGACACTTTGCTTCAGCTGATGCTGCTTATTTGAACGAGTTGCAACGTCTGTCGCACTGTGTAACTTATTATGAACACGATCACGGCTTTTGTTATACTTTTCGAAGAAGTATCCATTTCAGGTTCTGTGTTGACAGTTTGAGTATGAAAATTTAAAGCAGAAAATTTGGAAATCTTAAATTTTATTATACTAGCCACGTTTTATCTAATTGCTATCGCGTTCCGCGATCACTGTTCGATTGCTGCGATTCTTTAATAGCATTACGCTTCGACTTGTACTTTTTACCTAAGTACATTCACTTAACTTTGTCTAATACTTTGTTTCACTGAAATATATGAGCATCTATCAGAGCTCAGAAAAGCATGACGTCACCCCTTGGTGGTCAAAAGAACTTGTGTGTTGCTGGCTGCTGTGTGCTGCCTACTGTATATAAATCTTTAGCCGGGAAATAGTCCTCGTTTCCCTCATCCGGGAGCTTAACTTTTTATTCCGACCACTTATGACTGATTCTTTCAGCATCTGGCCTAAAATTTCCCGAGATTTCCAAAAATGTGAGGCGGCGCTCAATTGCATCAGCCTTTTAATTGATATCAGTTTCGTGCCACTCTCAATTTACTCACGCAGCTGATCAGGACTTCCCAAAGTACGGTTTCTGACTTCTACGCGGACCCCACGCTGCTTATTCAGATGTCTGGCTCTTAATTCACATTTACTAGAGGATATTTAATCATCTTAATTAGTTACTGAATTTTCTGAATCTGGCTTGATCTTTTACTTCCAAATCGGTCGTGCCGTTCTCTTAATAATTATGCATTTCTTGTGGGAGGAGTTACCCCTACTCTTCTAATTTCCCTTTGTTTCAGAGTAGCTTTGAATCATCTCAGGGATACCTAACGTAGGAAATAGCCCCAAGTGGATGACAGTGAAGTATGGTGTCGCCAGCTCGACATGCCCAACTGAAACTCCCATGGTTACCTAGATACACACATTTCCTGCATGTGCATTTTATTCATGTCATTTTTTCGCATATTCCAGTGATTGGAATTATATTGTGTTGACCAAATAAAAAATTACAATATCAATTGTCAATAAGGCAACAATGAAAATGGCTTCAAAGCTATCTTTAGTTTGTAGACATTTCTCAATTTAGGTAAGTCACACTTTCAAATCTTTCAACACAGTAGTAGACAAAACATTGTTTTTGTATGTTGCAGATCTACTTTCACCATCAACTCAGCAGAGTACTCTCCAGTCATTTCTGCATATTAGTTTACAATTCTACTGTACAGTAGTTTAGGGCTTATTGCTTAAGAATATCACAGGAACAGTATCACATAGATTAGTTGGTGGAGGAAGACTGTTAGTGAATGAGATCGTCATTTCTCTCTCTTGCAACATTGTAGTTTTTTTTTTTTTTTTTGTGCTTAATGCATGGTATTTATCAGTAATAATGGCCACACTTTAGTTGTCACACTTAATAAGTTTTTGGAGGGCAGAGACTTTGTGGGCGGCATTGTGGCTTGGTAGTGTTTTGCACAGCTATTTTGTCTCCCATATTTTGATCTGATGTTCGTTTGACATGCAAAACATGTTTTCCCCCTATTCTGTAGTCTGTCACAAGTATATATATTTTTTAAACACTTGTAATTTCTTTTCAGGTTGTTTTCTCACATGTCCCAGTAATTGGGATTATTTTGTGTTGACCAACTGTAAGTCGCAATATTAATTATGGTCAATAAGGCAACACTGAAAAAAAAAAATGGCTTCAAAGCCTCTATACTATGCACTGACAAGACATGTTACGCCACCTTGAGGAGGCAGGATGGGAGGGTTGACAAGAGTTTGAGCAAGAGAATGGAGCGCCTCACAGCATTCTGCCATACACCTGTAAGATGCCAAGTACATGCCTGCTCAAGGGGAAAAGATGATAACTTGAAATGTCTAATGAAATAATATAAAATAAAATGGAGGCAGGAGCTCTTTCATACCCGGAAAGACAGTCTAAATCTACATCTTTAAAGATATACCACTCCCGTTTTGATAGCATTGTAACTTAGCAACCTACAACGGATTTAATTTAGGTACATAAAGGTCCATTACACAAAAGGGTATGTTAGAATTTCAGGGTTAATCAGTTTCCTAAAAAGGAACGAAAGTAATTTTCACATGTGCGAAGCCACCAGGAAAAACTAATAAAACTAAAAAATTATAGAAGACTTACCACACCCTCCTCTGTTGGCTCGGCCTTTATCTCACTCTTGACAGTGCCGTCTTTCGGATTAAGGGGGACATGAATTTCTTCCTCGCCCCGAACACGAGTAGTTGTTATTTTTATTCCATTTCGATCCTTCGACTTGCTAGACCTAAAACAAAATTGTAATTTTCAGACTAGAATAGTGGCGTCACACATTATTAAAGTAAGCATACATGTTTCTCAGTGGTCAGTTTGTATTGCTTATTGATTACTCTAACGGTCCACCTCCAAAAATAAATCTTATAATTGAGCTTTGAGCCTTTTCCTTTGGCTCATCTAAAACATTTTAAATAAATATTCCATCTTTACATGTTTTTATTTCACGACCTGATCATTATATTATATTTTAATCATCCTTCCTTTCTATTTATTAACTTGTATTTCTCTACCATTGTTTGGTTATGGAACCTATTCAGCTTATTACTTCATCCTTCTGATTTTATATATATATATATATATATATATATATAGATACATCAGTGAAGTGAAATGCATATCATATTCTATATCTAACTTCTCCAGATTTCTTATTGCTCGTTTCTTTGAGCACCTATTTTATCTTACAGCAGTACTCTGATGAGTAGCAGCCTTGTTTAATTTTACATATTCATGAATTTGTGAGCAGTCGTGTGCGTTCTATCCTAAACATCTACTGGCCAGAAGTAATCTCCAACAAAGAACATTGGAGAAGGGTGGGTAAAACTGATATAGCCATACAAATAAAGCGACGGAAATGGATCGGACATACCCTGAGGAAAGGAAATGAAGCCATTGAGAAAACAAATTAGAAAACAAATTGATACACACACACACTTCCATTTTACCCATGCAAATGACATTCATCATTATGCAACAAGAGGAGTAAATCGAATATTCACCAGCCATTCCCAATCCATTAAATTTGGAACTACAGGAATTAGGTTGTCTATAATAAAGGAATAATACTCGCTACTATTATACATAAAAGGAAGTTTCTGTATAAAAACAATTAAGAGGAATACAAGAGACTTCCTATTAAGGAATGAATAGCCTATATTAAATATGTAGCCTTAAGCAATAACCTACAATGGATCATACACCGAATACCGTATATACTCGAATACCACCCGCACATTTTTGAACAAATTCGGACGCGAAAAATTGGGGTGAGGGTCTTATTTGAGTCATCGAAATTTTAAAGATTTAAATTGCCCGCCACGCGCGATGTCGGGTGTTGCGAGTATCCGCTAGATGGTGCTAGCCTTCTTCCGGCTATAACTTTGTTTTACCGTAAGCACGCGGCGTCATACAGTCACACGCACGTTCTCCGAGTGTAAACATGAATGCTACGAAACGTTTGCGGTCATTTACTGTGAGTGAGAAATTGAAAGTTGTGAGGGAAGCTGAAGTTATTGGAAATCGTGCCCGTCATGTATTCGTGATTGAGCGGGATGACGTCGATGCTACAACCACGGGATGTCTGCGTGAACCTCCCGTTCAAAGCAGCCTTGAAACAGCTGTATACGGAGCGGATGGCGGGCGATAAGCACACACTGACTCCAACTGGTCGTATTCAGCGCCCGGAAGTTCAGCTGCTGTGTTCGTGGATTTTGACGGCATGGAATCGTATCTCTGGAGATCTCATACGGGAGAGCTTCAAGAAATGTAGTATTTCGAATGCTATGGATGTCAGTGATGACGACATTTAGTGGGAAAGTGATGGTGATAAAAGTTCCGAAGTTCGTACTTCTGATGACGATGAATGAAGTGTTTGTGTACTTTTATTTGTATTTTTAATCGTTTGATGTGTGTTATTTTACGACGACTTCAAAACTGTTGGAAACTATTTTGGATAAATGCTATTCTGTTTATTTAGTTAAGATTGTAAATAATTTTGAGTAATTTTTTTTTTTTTTAATTTTGTTCTTCAAAATCAGGGTGCGGGTCTTATTCGGGGGCGGGTCGTATTCGAGTAAATACGGTAACTTCTGTAAAGTTAGTCATTAACAATCTAATGAACCATTAACCTAAACAATATCATGTTACAAAAATTAGATATATGCATACCTGCCAACCTCTCAAAATGAAAAATCGGGAGATTCGACGCGGCGACGGGGGGGGGGGGGGGGGGGGGAGGGAGGGAGGGGGGGGTGGAACATAATACATACACAGGCTAAGACATTGCAGCAAATATATGTTACACTATTTATTAAACTGTACATGACTAACATGATATGACATCCCAGTTTACAAATGTACTTAAGACTGAGTACAGTCATTTTAAATTCTCACTAGTCTATCAAACAAGCATACCTTTCTTTCGACCACACTCAGGCATACAAAACTAGTGACGTATCGAAGATCATATTATTCAATTGGTCGTTGTTGCAGGTGACTGAGGCTGATTTTGCCCTCTTCAAAAAGGTCTTGCTATATTCTTGCTCAAAACACTTCCCTTTCTGAATCGACTTCAGAGTTATAAGTTTGTCCAAAGTCTTGTCAGAGAGAGATGACCTGAACATCCTCTCACACTCTGCATTACTATGCGGAATGGTCAGAATGGAAAGCATAACTTGAGTACCCCACCACTACATATCATTTGGCCTACCAGTGCCCACTTCACAACAATTCTCACTTCTTCTTCTTCTTCTTCTTCAATAGATGTCACATCCTCTAGTTGGAAGTTACAGAATTGGGAATGTAAAGCATCCATTTCCTCATTAAAATTGTCTTGAGTGTCTGTTAAAATGCTGGAAATGTATCTACAAAAAACTTAATTTTGGAAAATGTCCCCCACTATGCGAGATACTGAAATCACACCTACAGACACTACAAAATGCAAATGTTGCGCCTCTTCTTGACTCAGTTATATGCGGAATCAAGGTGTCTACTGTAAGGATGAAGTAAAAATTAGTTACTTTTTAGCTACCTTTTAGTTAATATTAGTTTGAATTCAAGATACGTCTGCGGTCTGCAAGCAAAGGGGCTCATCACGCGGTGAAGAAAGACAGCAATGAACTGTGTTTAAAGCGGTAAATACAATTCACTTAGGGAGTTATAAACATTTTAAAAATAATACGAAATATTTATTATCAAATGAGTTGTTTCAGCTAATATGTCGTCTTGTGCACAAGGCGTTTTTATAATTGTCAAGAGGTTGCTCTGCTCTTAACCGTGGCGAGATTTCCTTTGTCCCCGCGGTAGATCACGAAGAAATTTATGGGACGTTACGTGATTGTAACCGAATTCCGTCTTCACAGTCAAGTATGGCGAAATTTCGAGATGTTACACGATCGGCGCTGGTCTCACCCGTTTGTCGAGATTCCCGTTGATTTCGCGATAGAACACGGATAAATATCGCGATTTAGATAATAGGTGTCACTTCCATTGTCCTTGAGGTCGGGCGCGAGAAAATATAGCATTATTATGCAATCGGCGCCACTTGCTGTCCGTTTGACAAAAATACAGTTGTCCTCGTCATTGAATGTGGAGAACTATCGCGATGTATCGCAATCGCTGACGCTCTCTGCCGTTTTACGAGATTCAAGTTGTCCTCGCGATATTATGCATACCGCGCCGCACCCGGCCGTTGAACGATTGTCTATTCGTCCTGACAGAATGCTGGATGCAAGCTCAGGGTTGGGCATGGTTAAAAGGAGAAATTAGTGTCGCGACGCAACGTAGGCTGTCATTTCTAAGTGGGTAGATGCACTTCTCGCTCCCCGTACGCTTTTGGGAAAAGTAGCGAGTAGGTTTCGGAATGTTTCGTGATTGGTGCCCAATCATCTTTGACGGGATTCCCGCAGTCCTCGTGGTCACAAGTTCACGATAGGGGACGGGTTTTATGATTTTACGCTACTGACGTCGATCTCGGTCCATTTGACGAGATTCCCGCAGGCAAGTCGTGCGGTCAGCCGGCCGTCTTGAGTATAAAAGTTCGAAGTAGGTATCAAATATTAAGAATTATTCGGAGAGGATTGCACGATTAATACGACTAGAGGATACGTTTTATTTCGAATGCGAATCACGAATTATACAAGTCATACAAGTTTTCGAAATAACCGGTTAGATTATAATATATCCGATGGAACCAAAGTTCGAAGGAAAAATCGACATATAACGGAATTTCGAATTAACCATACTGGATGTCGCAAATTTACGAGACAGATTTTTAAAATAAGTTACAGCCTACGTATTTCGAATCTTTTTCAAAATCCTTTTTCGAAACGGTAACATATCGCAAGATTGCGACATTAAATTATTTAGCGTTATTTCTGGACTTCAATTTGACAGTCTCCAAATAAATGCCAGAAATGCGAGGTTTCTGTTTAAATTCAGAAGTTTTCGCGAATAAACGTCTCGCGAAAAGTCGGGTTTCCTAATAACACAGATAAATATTTCACACAAAACTAAAAAGTCATCTTGATGCCGAAAATATACACTGAACGATGTATACCACTCAGGGTACCCTCAGTATGCATTTCCTCGAGGTCGGGCACGGGGAAATATAGCTTATGCAATCGGCGCCGCTTGCGTGAAACTCGCTCCATCGCAATCTCTGAGCCTAGAGGCGCGAGTTTAAATTATTCAATCCGCCTTCGGAAAATTTTCGTTACCCGTATGTAAAACTCGTTACTTTTTCGTTACTTTCGTTACCCATTTGTAAAATTCGTTACTTTCGTTACCGGTAGACACCCTGGGAATATTGTCTTTGTACACACTTTTAAATGTCACATCATATTTCTTCGCCATATTACCGAGGAACCGACGCAATCACTCAGATCGAAAAATCACAATAGCCTACCGGCATATTAACGCCAACAACATCTAAGTTATACACAAATCATATAATTTCACGTGTGAAGCAGATACAATATTCCGCAGCGTACAACTACCTCTCACCAACTGGTCATTATGCAAAACATCTAGGAACAAGCGCTGAATTAACGTTCGACGATTTCAAACGAAGACTTATTCGAAGCCAACTTTTTATAACAGCAGGACGCGACGCGGGAGTTAGTACGCAGTTGTCGATTATCGATAAAAAGCGAAACTGCGGTATCGAGATATAACTTCGAAACACGTCAAGTCGATCCGTTCGATAGACGACACATTAAATCCGAAATTACGCGTGGGATTTTTGAAAAATCGGGAGATTTATTACGTTAAGCGGGAGGGCGGGAGAAATGGTCTGAAATCGGGAGTCTCCCGCCTAAATCGGGAGAGTTGGCAGGTATGTATATGCCAAGTTGTATCTATGCTACTTGATTGTCCCTAACACGAGCCCTGGCTCATTGGGACCTATGTAAATAAATAAATAAATATAAATAAAAATCATCATCTTCATCATCACCATCATCATCATGCACAGTTTCCAGCCACTGGCCGGGTCTGTTTAGAACACAAGCCTCTCCAATGTCTTCTGTCTTCCCACCATCTCTCAGCCTCCACCCATGTCCAGTCTTCTCCTCTCTTCTTCCACTCCCTTCAGCCACCTGTCTCTCGGTCCCTTTCCTTTCCACTTCGTCTCGTGTATCCTTAATATCTTAAAAGTTCTTGTTGCGAATAATTTTTTATAAAACACTGTGTATAAAGAAGATTACCAGCATATGGTTTCTTGTAACAACGGTAAAGGTTGTTTCAAGTGAAAGGCAATTGATATTTATGATATGATACTTACGTTGTGAGCGGAACCAATTACGTTGTAAGCACATCTGTCAAGGCTCTGTGAAGATTATGACAGTGAGTTAGTTAGTTAGTTAGTTAGTCAGTTATTGAGGTTTCAAGGGGCAGAACTACGAGGTCATCTGTCTTCATTATCAGTAACTTCCATATAATAGGCCTAGTGGCCTGTTACGGTCTCTTGCCAGCGTTTCTTTGGTCTTCCCGGGTTTCTTCGACCACTTGGAGCATGCGGAAGAATCTTTTTAGGTACTCTGCTAGGACTCATTCTCTCCAAATGTTCTTTCCATTTTCCCCGATGCTGTTGTATACGCTGTACAACTGGGTGATTTTCAGTTCTTGAAGGATGTCTTCATTCCTCTAATGATTGAGTAAGGAGTAACCAGAAGTTTGTCTCATGAATCTCATTTCTGCTGCTGTTAGTCCTCTTGCATCTGCCTTCCTGACGGTCCAGGCCTCACTTCCATATGCAAGGACTGGCCTAGCAAGAGTTTGATATGCTATCAGTCGAGTGTGTCGTACCTGAGAAGGCCTGGAAACTTGATTGATTACTCCTGTAATTTTAATAAATTTTGAGATTTAGACTGCCATATCTTTTTCATCCAGAAATGATAAGTTGTAACCAAGACGGTTAAAAGAGTTGACCTGTTCAATGATGTTTTCTAAACAGATTTTACAATGAATTGGTTCATTGCCCAAGAATGCCATTACCTTGGTTTTGTGTGTTGAGATCTGCATTCCAAATTTTGAATCAATATTTTGTAGATAAAATATAGCATGTTGGAGATCATTTTCAGTTTAAGCAACAATGACTTGGTCATCTGCAAAGAGTAGTGTATCAAGAAGAAAATTCTGATTTAGTGCAACTCCAGCATGATGGCCTTGTCTCCACAGTTTAATAATGTGATTCATGTAGATAATGAAATGGAGAGGGGAGAGACCACAGCTCTGTTGCACTCCTTGGTTTATGGAAGGAAGTAAGTCCAGCATGTGTTTTGAAAGCAATTTCATTGTGATGGTATAAATTATAAATTGCAGTAATGAATTGATAAGATACATTGTCCTTAACCAGAATTTCTAAAAGCTTATTTCTGTCAATTCCATCAAAGGCTTTTACAAAGTCAATGAAGGCTAGATGTGTTTCAATATTAAATTCTCTATGTTTTTCAATTAAAATTTTTAGTATTTGGGCAGCTATGTCTCTGCAGAAAACACAATGACACATGAAATCAGGAATAGAGTACATACGGCATCACATTTCTATCGCTCTGTATGCAATTTACTGTGGGATGAATCCTTTCCTTTAACATCCAAAATCACACTTTACAAAACCTTTCTTATGGACTTGAAGCAGCCACTTTAACAGCACCTGACAGTAGCAGACTTCAAGCAGTTGAAATGCAGTTCCTCCAATCCTGCCTCCAGAAGACCAGGAGAGAGAAAATAAGAAATGAGGAAATTAGGCAACAGCTAAGTTTGGATAGAAGTCTGCTTGACACACTAGAACCATCTAGATTGACATGGTTAGGGCATGTAAAGAGAATGGCTCCTGACATAACACTTAAGAGTTTTGAACAGGTCATCCTAGGTAAGAGACCAAGGGGAAGGCCTCGAGACATTTGGGAGAAGCAAATCTGGAGAGACTTGGCCAAAAGGGATGCAGATTGGCAAAAGAAGTTGGAGCACAATATGTGGGAGGACCGGACAAACTGGAAAAGGCTTATTTATACCCATACCCGGCTTGCTGGATCGGAGAATTTATGATTATTGAGCCGTGCAAGCTGTCTCAAACATTTTCCTGCTTCATTTGGACATGTAATCCCTTCCCTACACTTTAAAAGTGCTCGCTAAGTTGACTTGTTTAACTTATGGCCTGGAGATCGCAGCACCTTCTGGCTACTGTTTTTATGATGAGGTTGAAGTGCTTCCTCCCAGAGAGCAGCATCGTCTATATATGAAAGTGAAATGTTCATTTAACATTCGTCATTAAAACAAAGCAATGCTTGTAAAATATGCCGCCAAATTAATATTGTAATTTTGTACATTGTCACAATGTGTGTCACTAGTTGATTGGACTATTTCAAAATACCAAGCATGCTTTGCGGCCTGGCTTCCTAGTTCGGCACCATGTCATCGTATTCTGTGACTTGATCAGACTGGATTGTACTAAGCGGTCGTAAATTTTGATCGTCTATTGAGGCGGGGGCCTGAGGCCCCTCGCCTCATCAAGAAATGGAATTAAATTTCTAAGTAATGTGAACCGAAGTGGGTAGGCAGTGAAATTATCATCCCAGAAGCAAGGTGTGCAATTAATTTTCGCCAGAATGTGGAAAACTTGAAGATGTTTGGTGTCCGTGGTACCGTGTGCCAGCAGCAGCCATGTTGGGCAGTTTTTATTATTTAAAATTATTTATTAGTGTTGTGTTGGTTTTATCTTTAGTGTCTCTGGAAAAAGGATTATTTAAGGTAGGTTAAAAAATAATATATATTTTATTTGTATGCGTCCACAACTGGTATGTTTTATTATTGTTCTTTTTTTTATCAGGCATCATGGCCTAATTGTATTCACTGATTAGGTGAACATTTGTTTGTAATTCTTGGGACACGTTTCTAGTTTATCTTTTTTTTAAACTTCTTTATTTATTTATTTATTTATTTATTTATTTATTTAATGCTCTCTAGGGGTATCTTCCTTTAATTGTGTAATTCATTTTCTTCTCTTAGTTTCGGGGTTGGCCTATATAATGGTCTTTAGATTTGTTTGATCCGTCGCTTTCTATTTCTGTTTTTATTGTACGTATTGTTGTTAAAAGGTAATATTTTTCTGTCATTTCTCTCTGGCGGAGTTTCATTTTTTAATTTTCTTTGTTTGGCGTAATTAGGCATGACATGTAGTCATCTGTTTTCGCGGCCATTGTAGTTTTTTGTGATGATGCATTGTGGGCCCTTGGTAAGAATCTTTCGGCGTGTGGCGCGGCTTTCATACGTGATGTCGTAGTTCTTTTTTTTTTTGTTCTTGTTTTTGTTCATTGTTACCTTCTGTTTTTAGTTTTCCTACGTGTACTGCCGTAATTTTAATTTAGTTTTTTGTTGTTCTAGTCTCTTAATTTTATTTTGCTTCTTGATTTTTTTTTTTTTTTTTTTTTTTGGCATGGCATGGTTGACTGTATGTTGAGCCTATCTTCAGTGTTGTGTGGTTTATTAAGTGCTTCACTTAATAAGTAATTCTTAATTCTTTGGCTCCGTTTTCTCTTAACCTTTGTTAATTTAAATTACCTTTTTGCTTCTCAAGCTACATGTAATTTTTTATGTCCACCTGTTGGTGATTGTTTTTGTTTGGCTCAAGCCTTAAGATTTTAGTCCCCTAGTAAAGTTTTGGTATGTTTAAGGGTATTAAGTTTTTCCTTTTAATGCTGTCTGAGGCCCCTGTCTACTTATGTTAGCATGTTTGCTTCCCCTTTTCGGCAATTAAATTTTTTTTAAAATTAAGCTGACTGTTGTGGCATTATTTCGCCGGTGACATTTCTATGGGTTATTGGGAGGGTATCTGTGGGCGAGCCTGTGGGATTCCTCTTCTCCTCCTTCCTTCATCTGTAGGTGTTCTTCTGCTGGGGTATGTCATCTGACGGTGAGTTGCAGTTGTGAGCGGACCTCAATTATGATGATTGTGAAATAATTATCACATCAAGACCTTTCCGAAATCTACTTCGTTCCTCGCCTAATTTATCCTCGTAAAACAATGTTAGTTTATGTTTTATTACATTCGCATATATCTTGTATCCTGAATTTAATAAAATGATGCCTCTGTAGTTATCACAATCGTTTTTGTTGCCTTTTCTTTTTTGTATACTGATATCACAGTGGCTTTCTGCCAACAAATGGGAGGATTTTCACCACGCCAGATTAAGAAGAAGTATAGATATCTGTATGCAAACTGTTCACTAGTATATTTAAAAAGTTCCATGTTTACTCCATCTTCACCAGGAGCTCGAACGTTTGAGAACTTCAGCTAATTCCTCGAAGGTGATATGTTCTATGGTTGCATTACCAGAATGTTGATAAAATTATAGATCTTTCGGAAACCATAAATTTCTAAAATACTGGAGTCATGTATGTCTTCTTACAAGACGTTAAAATTTGTTGAATGCTTGGATCAGAGTTGACAATTTTGGCACGTTGAAATGGAATACATGTTATACCTAATTCAAATAGGAACATCGTATGTTATTCTACATTAAAACTGATCATAGAATAAGGCTTAGAACTCTGCTTCAGTGGTGGAAATTGCAACACTTCTCTGCTTTCTGTATGCCCAAATAACAAGAGTTTTCAAACATAACCAGAAATTGATTTTCTATCGATATGATTTGCATTTTCAGCATCAGCATAACCTTCCATTGCAGAGTGCCCATAGTTCTTTGTGCCTTTGAAATAGCACAGGACACGTTTCAATGCAGACCACAAAGCCTTACTAGGTTTGGTTTGGTACAGACTGATTACAGCTGCAGATATATCCGGCCTAGGTGCAACACTGGCATACATCAAACATCCAATTAATTGCTGGTATCTTTTATGTTCTATTGGTTCAGGGGGTATGTCACGAAATGTCTTGGGAATAGCAGTCTGCATTACAAATTATTTTAGAATTTTGTCAACTCAGAAATACTGTACCATCCTGCCTTTAATCTCAATTCCCAGAAAATAATTTAAATCCCCCAAATCTCTCATCTCAAATTCTCTCATGATTACTTGCTCTAAGTTCCCTAAACTTTTCTCATTATAAGTTCAATGATAAAATCATCCACATACAGGAGTAAATATTCTACATTGTCACCAATTTTTCTAACATCAAGACACTTACTTATCTATAAGAGGCAGTCAAATGAAAACGAGACGATATAACAAGCATGGCGCAGACTGTGGTAACGCAGGTAGGTGTGTGTATAGTAGTGCCCCTATTGGGAACCAGGAAGGAACTGCACGAACGTTCACCCCTGTGCCATTTGTCTGTTAGACTTGCCCAATGTGAGGTCAGCGAGTCGTGTGTGCATCCAACATCACTATGGAGGCCGGGAAAGAGAAACAGCGAGGTGTAGAGCAGTTTTTTTCTTCGGAAGGAATGTTAGGAAACTAAATCCATGCCTGAATGTCTACTGTGCCCTGAAGAAAGACAATCGTGGCTGTCGATTTGCTTCGGATTCAGAATATCAAATATGATAAAATGGTACGGTTAGCTCAAATTATAATTGAATTTCGCCCCAGTATACCATTGGGCTCGTCAGAAACGCTGGCAATTATAATTTGAGCTAACCGGACCATTTTAACATAATGATTATTTGATTGTAATTACGTCCGCTCAAATGGAAACAAACATATTTCCTTCGGAAATATTTGAAACCAAATTCGGATGCAGAGGTACAATCATGGTTCCAGAAGCAACCACAAACAGTTTTCCAAGAAGGCATTGACCATCTTGTCCCACAGTGGGATAAATGCATTAAAGGTTATGGCGAGTACTTTTGAAATATCACACAATGTACTTGTTTTCTATCCATCTCGTTTTCATTTGACTGCATCCGTCTCGGATTTATTTGACTGCATCTGCCCCTTACACTGTTTAAAATGTTCAGTCACAAATGAATGAAAATGAGCATTCCAATCCATTGGGGCCTGTTTAAGACCATACACAGTAAGTTTTAGTTTGCACAATTCTCCCTCCTTTACACTCAACTCATCTAGAGGTCATCATCATCTTGCACAGTTTCCAGCCACTGGCCGGGTCTGTTTGGAACACTAGCCTCTCCAACGTCTTCAGTCTTTCCACCATCTCTCTGCCTCCACCCTTGTCCAGTCTTCTCCTCTCTTCTTCACGCTTTCTTCCACCCCCTTCAGCCACCTGTCTCTCGGTCTTCCTCTCGGTCTCTTTCCTTCCCACTTCGTCTCGTGTATCTTCCTGAGTATCCTCTTCTCCTCCATTCGTTTTACATGTTCATACCATCTAAGACTAGATTTCTCTATACCATCCTGTAATGGTTCCTCCTTCATTAATTCTCTGGTCCTCTCATTTCTTATTCTGTCCATCTTTGTAGCTCCAATACTGCTTCTCAAGAACCTCATCTCACTGGCCTGTATTTTGCTCTTCTCCCTTCCTTTCATAACTCAGGTCTCCGAGGCATACTTCAGGATAGGGACATAGTACGTCTGAAATATGATCTTTTTGCTGTTCTGAGGGACATCCTTGCTCCATAACATGCTTCTCACACTCCTCCGGAATGCTTCTGCCTGTCTCCCCCGCTCATTTATTTGTCTATCGTTTCTTCCATTATCTTGTATCAGGCTTCCCAAATACTTGAAACTCTCCACTTTCTTCAGCTGTTCCCCACCAATTGTTATTCCCGTTGTGGTTCTTTCCTTCTTCCTTGTTGTGATCATCATCTCACTCTTATTTATGCTAAATTTCATCCCATATCCTTGTATTATTCCTTCCCACACGTCCAACTGTTCCTGTACCACCTCCTCCTTGTTTCCCCAAATCATCAAATCATCTGCAAACACCATTGCTTTCATCTTTCCTTCCGCAATTACTTGTGCCACTCGGGTCATTATGTCATCCATCACCACAATGAAAAGTAACGGTGACAGTGCACTTCCTTGTTTCAGGCCGTTTTTCTGTTCCAACCGTCCGATCTCTCTCCTCCCATTTTCACACAGCTCACGCTTCCCTTGTACATCTCCTTTATCCTAATTATAGTCAATTTTTCTACTCCTCTATCCTCCAGGGACTTCCATACTTTGTTTCTGCATACACTGTCATATGTTTTCTCAATGTCCAGGAACGCCATCAGTAGGTCTGTTCCATACTCATAGTGCTGTTCTTGCAACTGCCTTACAGCAAAAATCAAATCCACTGTGGACCTCCCTGCTCTGAAGGCATGTTGTTCTTCCCTCATCCCTCCTTCTATCCTTGTCATAATTCTCCTTCCCAAAACTTTCTCAACAGTTTCCCCGACAGTTTCTGCATTCTGTTCTACTGCCTTTCTTGAAGATCGGGACAATTATTCCCTTTTTCCAGTCATCTGGAGGTACCATGAAAAATGTCTACTAACCCCAAGATTGCAGGTTCGCTCCTGGCCGTGGTAAGTGATTTTTGAAAGGCGGCAAAAATACGATACACATGTCATACGATGTTGGCATGTCAAAGAACCCATTTGAATTCAGTACGCCGAGTTCATAGTGGCAAAATTAATCTCGGGAGTTTCCACCAACACAAAGTTCATCATTTCTCTAATAGAAAGCGCTATAGTGTTTAAGGAGCTTAGATATCTAACATCTAACCTCCTTGACTTTCATAGTCAAGGAACAATGAAATTCGACATGCAAGCTACCCTCTGGGTGTCAAATAGCAAAGCTTGCACCAGGCACCCGAGGCCATACGATATTATTATCAGGGTGTCTACTGTAAGGATGAAGTAAAAATTAGTTACTTTTTAGGTACTTTTTAGGTACCTTTTAGTTAATTTTAGTTACCTTTGAATTCAAGTTACGCCTGCGGTCTACAAGCATAGGCGCTCATCACGCGGTGAAGAAAAACAACAATGAACTGTTTTTAAAGAAGTTTTTTATTTATCGTATGGCTTTTAGTGCCGGGAGTGTCCGAGGACATGTTCAGCTCGTCTGAGTCTGTAGCTGCTTCCAACGTACACCCTTAGGGTGAGCTACAAGTTCCGTTCAATTTCAAGTTGCTACCAGATATCAATGATACCTAGTGGTGAACGTTGGAACTTTGATAGAGCGTTCCGACGAAATATAACCTAACAATTTAGCTTCACACTAGTTTTGTCTGTGGAAGAATCCTTTACATGCCATAAATCCATGAGATGGGACCGCCGGCTTTACTTCCCCTCCGAAGGAAGTCATACTGAAGTATTTTTTACGCTTTTAAAAAATCCGACGACTTTGGCCGGGTTTGAACCCGCTATATTGGGCACAGCAGTTCAGCATGCAACCAACTACACCACCAAAGTCGCTTTAAATGAAATTCACATGATGTAATACAATTTTAAAAATAATAAATATATACTAGATATTTAATATCCAATGAGTTGTTTCTGCTAATATGTCTTCTTGTCCACAATATGTTGTTATTATTACGGTACCAAGAGGTTGCTCAGTTCTTGACCATTTGGCGAGATTTTCTTCGCCCCCGCGGTTGGTCGCGAAGAAATGTATGCGATGTTACGCGATCGTCACCGAATTCTGTCTTCGCAGTCAAATGCGGAGAAATATCGAGATGTTACACGATCGGCGCTGGTCTCAGTTGTTTGGTGAGCTTCCCGTAGTTTTCACGATAGAACACGGAGAAAAATCGCGATTTAGATAATCGGCGTCACTTTTAGTCATTCGACGAGATTTCCATTGTCCTCGAGTTCGGGCACAAGAAAATATAGCATTATTACGCAATCGGCGCCACTTGCTGTCCGTTTGACAAGAATACAGTTGTCCTGGTCATTGAATGCGGAGAAATATCGCGATGTATGGCAATCGCTGCCGCTCTCGGCCGTTTTACGTAGTCCTCGAGATATTATGCAATCGTCGCCGCACCCGGCCGTTCAAAGATTGTCTGCCTGTCTGTCCTGATAGAATGGCGGAGGCAAGCTCAAGGTTGGGCATGGTTAAAATTCACGCGTAGTTATGAACATGTTGTTCAGTCGGCGCCGTGATTCCCTTTGTCCCTATGCTGTAGTTGGGAGTTCATGAGTTCAGGGTGGATCACGAGGAGGATTTAGTATTTCGATGCTACGTAGGCTGCCATTTTTAAGTGGGTTGATGCATTTCTCGCTCCCCGCACGCTTTTAAGTAAACGGTCATGGGAAAAGTGGCAATTAGGTTTCGTGAAGGGTGCCCAATCACCTTTGACAGGATTCCCGCAGTCCTCGTGGTCACAAGTTCACGATAGGGGAGGGGTTTTATGATTTTACGCAGCTGATGTCGATCTCGGTCCGTTTGACGAGATTCCCGCAGGCAAGTCGTGCGGTCAGCCGGCCGTCTTGAGGATGCGATTTTGGAGGATGAACGTTCGAAGTAGGTACGGTATCGAATATTACGAATTGTTCTGAGTGGATTGCACGAATAATACGACAAGAGGGCAAGTTTTATTTCGACTGAAAACCACGAATTATCAACAAGTTATCGAAATAATCGGTTAGATTATATATCCGATGGAACGAAAGTTCGAAGGAAAATTCGACTTATAACGGAATTTCGATTTAACCATACTGAATGTCGCAAATTTACTGGACTTTTTTTTTAAATAAGTTATATGTATTTCGAAGATTTTTCGCATTTTTTTCGAAACCGTAACATTTCGCAAGATTGCGACATAAAATTGTTTCGCGTTATTTCTGGACTTCAATTTGACATAGTTTCCAAATAACAGAAATGAGAGATTTCTTTTTAGTTTCGGAAGTATTCGCGAAAAGTCAGGTTTCCTAATACAGTAACACAGAAAAATATTTCACACGAAACTTAAGACTTCTTGATGACGAAAATATACGTTGAACCGATGTATACCGCTCAAGGTATCCTTGGTATGTATTTCCTTGAGGTCGGGCACGGAGACATATAGCTTAGTACTATGCAATAGGGACGGCGCCGCTTGCGTGAAACTCGCAATCTCTGAGCCTAGCGGCGCGAGTTTAAATGATTCAACCCGCCTTCAGAAAATTTTCGTTACCCGTTTGTAAAATTCGTTACTTTTTCGTTACTTTCGTTACCCATTTGTAAAATTCGTTACTTTCGTTACTTTAGTTACCGGTAGACACCCTGATTATTATTACCATGAAAAATTCTTCTTTTTTTATGCTCCATTTAAAAATGTATTTTTTGACACCAAGGTGATGAGTAGACATTTTCTTTTAGTTAATCATGCTAATCAATTGGCAGTTTTGCCACAGAGGCATAAGTCTCACTGTAATCTATTCCTTCCTTTTGGGAACATCTTCTCACTATGAGTCTAGACTTATGCCTAATTATTTCACCCATATCGTTTAGCTTCAGAAAAAATATCCACTTATCTTTTATTGGCTTTCTGTCCTCAGAACATTGAACTATTTCCCAAGTTTGCATTTTGTTCAAAGAATCCCATTTCTTCTTGGATTGGTTTGGACAATTCCATTTTAACATACTCCGGCACATCATCATCATCATCATCATCATCATTCTCGAACTCCAGTTTCCCGGGTGTGGTGTACAAGCGCTCGCCATCTCCTATCTTCATACATCTTCTGTTCCAGGACATCTTCCCATTTGTGTCCTCTCTCCTCCATGTCTGCTCTTACAGTCTCTATCCAGCATTTTCTTGGTCTTCCTCGTGGTCTTATTCCTATAAGGTTAAGGTCAAAATATTTTCTGGCAGGTCTATCTCTTATTCCTATAAGGTTAAGGTCAAAATATTTTCTGGCAGGTCTTTCTATGTTCATCCTCATTATGAGGCCATACCACTGAAGTCTGCGGTTCTTTGTGACACTGGTAATAGGAACCTCGATGCCAGCTACTTTCCTATTAACTTCATTTCTGATCTTGTCCTTTCTTCTAGTTTGGTTCATGGTTCTGATGAATCGCATTTCAGTTGCTTGTATTCTACTGCAGTCTTTGTTTAGTAGGGTACATGTCTCTAAACCATATGTGAGGATTGTTACGAAGTAGGTGTGGTACAGGATTGTTTTTGCTTTTTATGGTATTTTGGAGTCCCAGAGAAGATTTATGATTTGACTGTAAAAGTTTGATGCTTTTTATGTCCTGCTGAGTATTATAAACCAATATAGTACAATATATTTCCGTCAATCAATACCAAACAAATTACGTTAAACTGTATTAACACTAGGGGTCTTCGGTACTGAAAATTTGGGTTCGGTACGGTTCGGTTAAAACAAATTGTACTTCGGTTCTCGGTACAAAATCGGTTCGGTACAGCTCGGCTGATTTTAACATGCTAAATTAGAGTAATTTGTAAACCATTAAGAAAAAAGTAACACATGAGTTCTAATGATTATACAGTAAACCAAATACTTGCCAAATAGCACAATTTTTATTTAAAATACAGAAAAAATGTATAGCTAATAATCTCATACAATGTTCCTTTAACTTTCAAACTTGCCCTTTTAGTGTGGAGTAAGCCAATTGATGCATACATTAAATAGGCATTAGGCTCACACTGGAACACGTAAGTCCATAATTTATTTTTTTTAATCAGAAGAGTTATTGTGCTCTAGTAGAAAAACTTCACTTATCCAGGGGACCAAAGGAAAAAAAAAAAAAACACGCATAAATGTGAAAAACGCGTAAATGAAAGTCGGTAAATAAAAACTGCAAAATGTATGTGACAATATGGGTTATACAGGGACTTTGTTTTAAAAGCGACGGGGACCCTCGCCCGCGCCGCGAGCCGGTTCTCGCCAAGCACTTTGCCGTAATGCGCTTCTTGACGCCACGGCTTTAACAGTCCATATTCTTTGGACTAAGGTATATTACAGCTGAAATAGAGTCAATTGGTGCTGAGGAACTTCAGAACGTAAATGACAACTTCATGAAGAGGTGCCAGCGATGTGTAGCAATGAACGGCGAACATTTTCAGCACCAGCTGTGAACTATAGGCTATAGTCTACTCAATGACTGTGCCGCGCGAGCTACGCATTACGGCAAAGTGCCTGGCGGGAGACAGGCTAGCAACGCGGGCGAGCTAGGGTTCCCGTTAAGAAGTGAAAAACAAGAAATAATAATACGATTGTTTAACTATAATCGGCAATATGTAACAAAACAACTACAAGGGAAATGTACCCAGATAAAGCAAAACAAAGAAAATTGAGTCACTTTACGAAGTAGTCGGTTATCTTGACTTGTTTTTTGTTGGCCGCGGCCACGGCGTGAACAGTATTTTCAAACAGATATAATTCGGCCATTATTTCCTCAGAAACGTTATGGTGCGTCACAAAATGTTTGATAGTCCATAGAGCATTGACAGCATCATTAAAATCCACTGTATTATTCTGCGGCTCTTCATCGTCATTAATAAAATACCGTAGTGTAGGCCTAAATTAATGGATTTTCATTTGTCTGAAGACGCAAGATTATTATAACACAGAATCAATCGCGTATTTTTAATGGTTTGACGAGAAGTCCTAAAAAAACACGAATGAAAATTATAAAAGCGGAAATAATATTTATTTTAAATATATCGGCGGTCGTAAAACACTTCCGCTCATCTTTACATAAGTTTCAGATGCTATCTAACTGTGTTTTATGGCTGCTACCTGTTATTTTGAAAGGCTAACACAATAATAGTGCTTGCTTATTACGCAAGCTGTTCTTCCTTGTTACGACACTCTGGCAAGAGAGAGTCGCAGTGACCACCGGTGTCGCTCAAGGCCATCGTAACATAATATAGCACGCGGTGCATCCTTCCGAACGGAAGTACAGGCGGTAACAAAAGTTTGCATTCGAACATACTTACTTTCTCAGAACACGCAACGTATATAAATGACGCTTTATATTGCAAGGGACTTAAAATATGATCGTATAAGCGAGAAAAACGAATAAATGTAAAACGTATATCGGAGATAAATTAACATGGAAAGTATAGGCATTTTGCCGGGACCAGGAAAAAATCATATAGAAAACGTATAAATATGAACCGTATACAAGAAGTTTTACTTATTTAACTAACTATTGAAGTAAAACATTGATGATAAAGGACAATACTTTGGATGTCTAAAAAAAAGGTTTCCTTAAATTGCAGTATTTATGTCTCTTGTACCGAACCGAACTTTTTACCGAGTTTTTTATCGTCTCGAACCGAGATCGGTAATTTCCTTTGTACCGTACCGAAACCGAAAAATCGGTGCACCGTCGACCCCTAATTAACACTCACATTCGTGGGACATGTTTCGGGGCCATGCTGCCCCCTTCTTCAGCCACTTCATCTCCTCAATGTCATCATGCGTTCTTCAAGATATCTTATTATAAAAGATGCTCACAACCAAACATTAAAAACAACAAAAACAATCTAAAAAACACTATACTAAAAATACACATACGTAAAAACTTACACAAATATTGTTGTTGTTGTTGTTGTTTCCTATGGCTAGCCCGGATTCCAATCCATCAGCTTTCTTGCCTTCCAATAGAGTTGTGTGAGGTTTCCAGAAGTTCTAGCAGTCACATCAAGTTTGTTGCAATGTAGCAGGTGCCCCTTATCCATTTTACTTCCAGGTTCGTGACAAAGTGTGCATTCTTCAGATCTCAGGATGTTGATTCATTTCAGATGAGCTGCAAGGCAGTCATGGCCAGTGTTAAGTCTGAAGAAGGCTACAGCTTCTCTTCTTGGTGTTAATTTATATTGATCCAATTTAGCATCAATGTCTTTCCATAATTTGGTTTCTGCTGTTTTCTTTGCCATTTCTTCATACCTGTTTTTGATAGTATTTTTCAAGATCCTTTTTGCTGACATAAAATCAGTCTGACTGACAAATATATCAAAACTCAGAATGTCTGTCACCATGTCCATGTAAAATAAAAATTCCTCTTCTACTTTGAAGTCTGTCCAATCGACCGTTTCGGCCTTAGGTATTAATCACTGTACATATTACGGAGTGACCAGTCCTTTAAAATATAGTGCTTGATACGAAAAATGGAACATGAACCGGTCAATGCGGACCATGATAGATATCGTAAATTATCTGTCAAGTAAATGTTATTGGAAAAGGAAGGAAGAAAGATTGTAGTTTTACGTGACCGTGAATCTTGTGATTATGAGCCACGGGACCTCCTTTTTACGTGGAATCCGAACCACAGGACATGGCATTTCACTTCGAAAATCTCACATGCATAGACCGGGAATCGAACCCGGACCGCCTTGGTGAGAGGCATACAGCTAGACCGCTGAGCCACCACGCCCCCATAAATGTTATTGGAAAAGCTGTGTAAACAGAAGAAAACCCTTGTCAACAGGGTAAAATTGATTTTAAATTATTTTAGAAAATCCATAAAAACAGCTAAAACAACATTCACACAAATCAAGGAAACCATGTGTACACATCCAGATCAGCTGTGTCTCCGTAACCAGAAAGTAAAGGTTGAAAACTGTGAAAAGAAAAACGGATGTTAAAACTAGAACCTCTGTATTTAAAAGAAAATATAAGTTAGTAAACCAACCTCGTCCTGTACCATGGGTCGTAAGCAACTGGACTGTTCTTAATTCGGGCAGCGTGTGTGCGTGTATGCTCGGCTGAAGGTTATATGACGTAACACGTGAGGGGAGAGGAGAGGCAGCGACTGTTTACATCACGATAACAGTGTTTAGGCAGCAGAAAAATAAAAATAACTGACTTATGTAGGTTGTATGGAAGCCTAAGATACCATCATTTTATGGTGGTTTCCTTGCTGCCATATCCTTTACATGCCCAGTGAGAATATCATACAATATGTTGTTCTCATAATGTATTTCATTTAAATTGAGTTCCGGGTTCATGCTTTGCGACAGTTCTATCACTATTTGCTCTAAGCTGTTCAATAATTGGCCATTACATCCAAAATGCAGAATTTTCAAGTCCTCGTTAATATTAGAAAATCTATGTCCTGATGCCGCCATGTGATTACCCATTGCCGAAAACTTCCGAAGTTTAATCGCATTAACATGTTCTGCGTCTCTCGTTTTAAAGCTTCTACCCGTTTGGCCCGTGTATTCAACTACGCAGTCCCTACATTGGATTTTGTAAACGCCCGATCTGTTATGTTTGTCGTCAATATTAATTTGCTTGAAGTTAAAAATCAAATTTCGATTGGTATTCGTTGTTATGTGCATGATATTCATGCCAGGTTTCTTTAAAATATTAGTAACATTGTATGTCAATTCCTTGGTGTATGTGAATGTCGCATATGTTTTATTATCCTCCTTCTGTGGCTGCAATTTAGTTACAGGTTTGTTACGAATTGTATTAATTATTTTATTGACGTATGTCATACTATAGCCATTAGCCGCTGCAATTTGTTGAATTATGTTCATTTCTGCTACCTAAACACACTGTTATCACGATGTAAACAATCGCTGCCTCTCCTCTCCCCTCACGTGTTATGTCATATAACCTTCAGCCGAGCATACACGCACACACGCTGCCCGAATTAAGAACAGTCCAGTTGCTAACGACCCACGGTACAGGACAAGAGGTTGGTTTACTAACTTATATTTTCTTTTAAATACAGAGGTTCTAGTTTTAACATCCGTTTTTCTTTTCACAGTTTTCAACCTTTACTTTCTGGTTACGGAGACACAGCTGATCTGGATGTGTACTCATAGTTACCTTGATTTGTGTGAGTGTTGTTTTAGCCGTTTTTATGGATTTTTTTAAATAATTTCAAATCAATTTTACTCTGTTGAGATGGGTTTTCTTCTGTTCTACACAGCTTTTCCAATGACAACTACGTGACAGATAATTTACGATATCTATCATGGTCCGCTTTGACCGGTTCATGTTCCATTTTTCGTATCAAGAACTATATTTTAAAGGACTGGTCACTCCGTAATATGTACAGTGATTAATACTTAAGGCCAAAACGGTCGATTGGACCAACTTCAACGTAGAAGAGGATTTTTTATTTTACAACATGGACATGGTGACAGACATTCTGAGTTTCGATATATTTGTATAAGTTTTTACGTATGTGTATTTTTAGTATAGTGTTTTTAGATTGATTTTATTGTTTTTAATGTTTGTTTCTGTGAGCATCTTTTATAATGAGATATCTTTGAGAACGCACGATGACATTGAGGAGATGACGTGGCTGAAGAAGGGAGCAGCATGGCCCCGAAACATGTCCCACGAATGTGAGTGTTAATACAGTTTAACATAATTTGTTTGGTATTGATTGACGGAAATATATTGTACTATGTTGGTTTATAATCTCTTGTCAATACGGACCATGGCGGAATCTAAAGTAGAAGGAACTGCTGAGTATTTCCTGCTTTACAGTGTTGTCTTTAGAGATTGTGCTTCCAAAGTATTTGAAGTGAGAAACTGAGTCTATTTTCATTCCTTCTAGAAAAATGTTTGAGCTCGGTCCTTCCCTGTTGATGGTCATTTCTACTGTCTTTGCTTTGCTCATCTTCAGTCCAAAATTTTTGAATGTATTGTTCCAATCATTTAGTTTCTTCTGTACTTCAACTTCTGTCTCTCCCCAAAACAGCACATCAGCAAATACCATAGTGTTTGGTTCACTGTCCATTTTTTTTTTTTGATAGATTTTATGATCTTGTCCATTACTATTACAAACAGGAGTGGTGATAAGGCACTTCCATGTTGGACACCTCTCTTTGTTTCAAATCATTTTGATCGTCCGTTGCCTATCTGAACACAGCTGTAACACTTTTGGTAGAGCATCTTTACTTTGTCAATTAGGTAATTTGGCACCTGTAGGTCTTCCAGACATTCCCGGCTACCAACATATATTTCAACAGCATTAACAACTAAATTAGAATTATCCTCCAATACATGCAGTGGAGGCACTGATTCACTGTCCAAGAGAAGTTGGGTTAATAGGCAGAACTCTACATGGTCGACCTCCTCCTCCTGAATAAATCCAGTGTAGTCACCTTGCACTGCTAGAGTGACGGTCTCTTAGGTATGCCAGCTTCTTTATGTTCCTGTTGCTCCTCCTCAACTGCTGGTGATCATTAACATTACTTGTGTCCTCCAAAACAGTTTGAACATTTTTGCTATAATTTTCATTGTTTACATCATTAAAATCAGTTACACCTTAATCTTAATCGTCATCATTTTGATCAATTTCCTCCTCCATACTTCCATCATAACAGTAAGTTTCCATATGCCAGTACCTTCTTGCGAGGGTCCATGACACATAAGTCTTTGCCAGGTCAGCGTTTGTTAGGGCATATAGTTAGAAACGAGACGAAAATCCTTGCCTGTGGAAACCTTGCCGAGTACATTAATCTACACCAGTTTTCAAGACCTTTAGCAGAATTTCAGTATCGTCGTCGTCTTTAACTCATTTCCGAGTATAGATCATCTTCCAAAACAGTCTTAATACAATCTTAAGGTCGAGGACTGTGGGCATGTTTGCGGTGACTGAACAGCCCAATGTGTGCATGAAACAAGCGTCCACACAGATAACACAGAACTGTTGGTGGAGGGCGTGGCTGTGCTGCACGAAGCTTACGTGCTTGGCGCTTGGCCTTAACAAGTCTACGACGTTCTTAATCAAACATTTTGACAGCAGCCCGGATGGTCTGGCGCCAAGTTGAACCATGTTTAGCAAGCTGGTCCCAGGTTTGTGGATTGAGACCTGTCAACTTCATATTCTGTTTAAATTGGTCCTTGTAACGTCTCTTAGGGCCTCCGTGAGGTCTGGTGCCGGAGCCCAGTTGACCATACAGATCCTGGCGTGGTAGTCTCGTATTATCCATCCGATGGCCATGTCCAATCCATCTAAGTTGATGACCAATGATGGATGATTCTATACTATTAGCATGAGCTATCTCAAGAACATCAAGGTTGGTGATGTGGTCTTCCCACTTTATCTTAAGGATGGATCGAAGTTTCTGTTGATGGAAGCGCTCAAGCTTTCGGAAGTCATGTCGATAAAGGGTCCAGGTTTCACAGCCATACAACAATGTTGAGATGACAACAGCTTGGTACACCATGAGCTTCGTCTTCACGGTCAGATCTTTATTCAATAAGACCCGGTGCGATAGTCACCCAAAAGCCGCATGGGCAGCACCGATTCTCTTCTCAACATACTGCTCACAATTACCATGTACAGATAGCAGACTGCCCAGATATGAGAAGTGGTCTACCTGCTCCAATGGAGTATCTGAGATAGAAATGTTGAAGCGCGGAGGGAAAGTGCCTGGTGAAGGTTGTGCCAGAACCTTGGTCTTCTAAACATTAATGGTGAGACCAAACCGATCACATGCATTCTTGTAGCAATTAACAGTCTGTTGCAACTCCACTGGCGTGAGTGTAGGCGATGCCGAAACATCTGCATACAACATATTGGTTATCTTTGTAACCTTAGTTAGCTTCTTGGAGTGAAATCAAGGTAGGTTGAAGAGCCCTCCATCGAAACAGTACCTGACCTCTACACCTGGGATGTTTGTGGGCGATTTATAGAGCATTGCAGCCAAATATAATGCAAAGAGCGTTGGAGCAATTACGCAGCCTTGTTTCAGTCCATGAGTGATAAGAAATTCGTCAGAGATATTATTTTGATTACAAACCTGACCGGACATGGCATCATGGAGAGCTTGGATTAGATCAACAAAGCGGTCGAGGACAGCCAAAGCATTGTGGCATCGCTCACATAGCAGATCTTGGAACCGAGTCAAAGGCCTTTTCCGGATCATAAAAGACTAAGAGTGGATTCTGTTGCTCACTACATTTTTCTTGTAGTTATCTTACGCAGAAAATCAAGTCAGTTGTGCTTCTGGAAGATCGAAATCCGCACTGGGACTCGGGGAGGATCTTTTCTGAGATAACCTGAAGGCGGTTCCACAACCACTACGATCACCTTTCTTGAAGATTGTGATGATAATGGCGTTCTTTAGGTCACCAGGTACTTCTCCTAATTCCCAAATTTTGAGAATAAGAGTGAAAATCTACATTTTGAGGGACTGACCTCCAGCTTGAATTAATTCCAGTGGGATGTTATCTGGGCTAGGTGCCTTTCTTGGTTTCTGAGAGCTACACTGAATTCAGTGTAAGAAGGAGGTACAGCCATCCATGGTTGTTCAGGATATTTCGGCACATCACGAATAAAGTATTCAGCAGCTCTTGAAGGACGATTTAGATGGATGGAGAAATGTTCCTTCCAACGCTCTAAGATATCATGGATGTCATTAAGAGTGGCAAAGTTGTCAAGAGCTTTTAAGTGTACCTGATGAAGAATGAAGTGGGCCATATATCTCTTTAATCCCTGCATAGAAGTTCCTCGGATCACGAGTATCAGATAGCCTCTGAAGTTCCTCAGCTTTCTGCTGCCACCAAGTATTCTTTATCTCTCTTATTTGTGTCTGACACTTACTCTTGAGTTCTAAATACAGAGATTTCTTCGTATTGGAGGATGGGTCTAAGATGAGATAGATAGGCTTCCCTTTTGATGTTGATGAGATGCAAAATGTCTTCGTTGTTGTCATCAAACCACTCTTGACTTTTCTGCTTTACCAAACCTATGGTTTCTTCAGCTGACTTAGTGATTATCTCCCTCGGATTGATCCCTTCCCCTCGAATGTCATTTGTTTTAACTGGATGATCTGACAGCTGGGCATTGATCATATTCTCAAAGTTTGTGGAAATAGATTTATCCTGAAGGTTGAAGGTGTTAAACTTTCCTCTGGATGGGGTTTGGAAACGCCTTGGTGGTTTTGGGCTGATGGATATCCTGAGTTTACAGATGAGAAGTTTGTGATCCGTCCAACAATCGTCAATATTCCTTGCTGTTTTGGTAATAAGAACGCCCTTCTTATCACATTGTCGGGTAATGACGTAATCAAGAATGTGCCAATGCTTAGAACGTGGATGCATCCATGTGGTCATGAAGCGGTCAGGTAATCAGAATTTAGTGTTGGTGACGAAGAGTTCATGTTCTGCACCAAGACCAAGAAGAAGAGTCCATTGGGATTACAGTTTCCAAGACCTTGTTTACCCATCACACTTTGCCATAACCGGTTATCTTTCCCAACTCTTGCATTGAAATCACCAAGGATTAAGAGCTTATCTGTAGATAGTACCTTGGAGATGATTGTGCCAAGCTGGTCATAGAACTGACCCTTAACTTAATCATCGGCCTTTAAAGTTGGAGCATAGGCAGATATGAGAGTCATGAATGAATCTCCCGAGAGTGGAATGCGGAGAGTCGTAAGTCTTTCGCTGATTGCAGTGGGAGTAATTTGGAAATCATTAACTAGCTTGGTCTTTACAGCGAATCCTACACCATGAATAAGACTTCTTCCTCCTCCTTTCCCTTCCAGAAGATGGTATAACCTGATCCAAACTCAGTAATTTTTCCTTCAGTGGACAACCTGGTTTCACTGAGAGCAGCAATGTCAATGTTGAGTCTGGATAATTCATGAGTAATAAGAGCCGTTCTTCTTTCAGGACTATCGGTATCTTTTAAGTCAAGCAAAGTTCTCACGTTCCATGTTCCAATGATAAAATTGTGTGTTCTTATTGACTTGGTAGTTTTTGTTTTACGACCGCATGAGGGATGACCTGCTGGGTGCGGCCGCCCAGCCGGACAGTAGATGTGACTTCCGATGTTTAGCCCACTTCTTCTAGGGCCTTCCCCATGTGGGGTGAGCAGCGGTAATCCTCAACAGGCCTGCTCAAACACAGATGCAGGACCGAACTCCTGAGTAGCCACAGAGTCCCAGGAAGACGACCATCACACATCTGCTGCCAACGTGCAGGTCCGAACTAGGGGCTTCCAGTTACACCCATAACCTGCCCCCACCATCCATATCCCATCGCCGTTGGACTTTAGAGAATAAGTGACTGATGGAAAAATTGCCACTGGTGAGTATTTGTTTAGGGTGGATCACAACTTGCCAGGAAGTGACCCACTCACTATGATCTCGGAGTAGTGTCCTGCGGCACATATGAAATGAGACATGCAGGACAAGACACAGAGATTGATGATGATGATGATGATGATGATAATTGTTGTTTTAAGGGGCCTAACATCGAGGTTATCGGCCTCTAATGAAATGAAATGGCGTGAAATGAAAGGATGTAGATAAAAACAGCTCACTGCCATGGATGAAACGAAAATGGTGTTTATAAAACAGACAGTGAGCCCCAAAAAGTATGCCTTATTAGAATAAAAAGAATAAAAGGCGGATGGTAAAAAAGAAGAAAACAAATAAGGCATAGTGAACAATAAAATACATGAACACAATAAAAAACATAAAACAGACTTAACCTGAATTAAAAGTCGTAACTACACATTAAAACTTAAAAAAGTAACCACTCTCCCTCATGAACCAGATGACTAGGTCTACTGACGGCCCGTCAACACGGAGAATAAGGGAGAGGGTATTAGGCAGTTTAAGCATCCTTCACAGATCGGCCAGATCCACACACTCCAAGAGAATGAGTGCCACAGTTAGATGGGCACCGCAAGTACACACAGGGGGATCCTCTCTCTTTAGCAAGTGGGAGTGCGTAGCAATCCCATGGCCGATCCGGAGTCGACAGAGTACCCCAGCTTCCTTCCGGAGAGATCAGAAGGAAGATTTCCACACCTTCGTTGTCTCCTTGATACCTCTCAGTTTGTTGGGTGGAGGCGTGGTACGCCACGCTTCCTCCCAATGCGACAGGATCGAATGCCGCAACTGAGAGCGCACATCACTAGCAGGCACCTTATACGGTAGCGAGGGCAGTGCGACTGCCTCTCTCGCCGCCTGATCAGCAAGCTCGTTTCCCGCAAAACTCATGTGGGTAGGAAGCCACACAAAGGTCACCCCGGTTCCAGCGTTACACGAACTGACGAGCAGGTCGTGCACACGCTGGACCAACGGGTGCTTCGGTAAACACACATCGATCGCTTGCAGCGCACTCAGAGAGTCAGTACAAGCAAGAAAGTGCTGGTGATCGTCTGATAACGTGTACCGCAGAGCCTCTAAGATGGCATAGAGCTCCGCTGTGTACACGCCACAAGCCTCAGGAAGTGAAAAGAGAAACCGATGATCCTCAACCACAAATGCACAGCCTACTTTCTCGTTCACCCTCGAACCATCCGTGAATAGAAGCCCTGAACCTGGATACCGGCTCACCACTGACCGGAACAGCCTCCGATGGACGGAGGAGTCCGTGTCCGACTTGGGGCCGGTGTGCAGATCCAGGATGATATCAGGGCGAGAGACCATCCACGGAGGGGCCTTGCTAGGTACTCGGACGATACAGGCGACAGAAGGAAATCGGAACTGACGGTATAAGTCATCCAAGCGAATCCCCCAGCCGAGTGGCTCGGGCGAGCGCATCATACAGCCGGCGATTCGGATTGGTAAACAAACATGGATAGCTTGGATGAAGTGGCATCTGTCGATTAGTTGCAGCATAGGTCAGCAGTACTTATTGGCACCTCAGGTGTAAAGGAGGTACGCCAGCCTCGGCGAGCAAGCTGACGACTGGGCTCGTCCGAAAGGCTCCCGTCACCAGCCTCACACTACACTGCCATAATCTAATCTAGATAAAATCAGTGCCTTATAAAAACGTAGCAGCACCGCGCGGTCCGCCCCCCACGATGTGCCGCTAAGAAACCGCAACATGTTGAGTTTCTTAACACAGGCAGTTTTCAAACACCGCACTTGTGGCTCCCACGTCAATTTCTGATCGAAAAGGAGCCCAAGGAACCGGTACACAGCAACAACAGGCAAAGCTACATCGCCCAGATAAAGCTCAGGATCAGGATGGAGAGTGCGCTTTCGGCAGAAATGGACAACCGAGGTCTTAGCGGTTGAGAACCGAAAGCCACTCTCTAGTGTCCAGCGTTCCACTCTCCGAATAGCTTGTTGTAGCTGTCGTTCAGCGACCGCCATATTTTGCGCACTATAATGTAGAGCGAAGTCGTCTACATATAGCGACGGTACCACTGCTGGACCAGCAGCAGCGACTATACGGTTTATGGCAATCGCAAATAATGTTACGCTAAGCACCGATCCCTGTGGGACTCCGTTTTCCTGTATATGATATTGCGAATATGTCCCCCCTATTCGGACACTGAATAGGCGAAGGGACAGAAAATTTGCAATAAAAACCGGCAAGTTACCTCGAAATTTCCACTGATGCAGGGTAGAGAGGATGCCGTAAAGCCAAGTGGTGTCATAGGCCTTCTAGGTGCTGTCTCCGGAGAAAAGCGTCCTGTATGGCGGTCTCCAGGCGTACCAGGTGGTCGTTGGTACACCGAGACGCCCTGAATCCACACTGGTATTCAGACAGGAGTCCTCCCTTCTCCAGGACCCACACCAGGCGCCGATTGACCATCCTCTCAAAGAGCTTGCACAAACCGTTAGTGAGACAAATAGGTCTGTAACTCCCTGTCAAATCGGGATCCTTATCGGGCTTCAGGATAGGTATAATGATACCTTCCTGCCATTGCGCTGGAAACACACCTTCCAACCAGATACGATTAAACACCCTGAGCAAATAACGAATGCTCTCATCGTTAAGGTGTTTGAAGCATCTGGTTGTGGATATTATCCGAGTTCCCACTCCGTAAAGGGCACGTTGTACTCCTCCGAAGCGCGGGAAGCAAAACTGAGCTGGAAACGTTCTGCCTCGCACTTCATGGCCACGAAGGCAGGATCATAGTTATCGGAACCGGATATATCCGCAAAATAAGATGCAAGATGGTTTGCAACGCGGTACGGATCTGTAACCAATTCATTATCAATGGAAATTCCCGGTTCAGTAGAAGATGTCTGAATACCCGAGATGCGTTGTAGTTTAGTCCACACTTGAGAGGAGGGGGTATGTGCCGTAATAGACGACACATACCGTTCCCAGGATTGTTTCTTACTCTGGCGGATAGGAATCCGTGTCTTGGCACGAAATTTCTTAAACACCACCAAATTGGCCATGGTTGGACGTCGACGGTAGTGCTTATGAGCTCGACGATGGTCTCTTATTACCGCTGCAATATCCTCTGTCCACCAAGGGACGAGTTTGCGACGAGCAGTCCCAGAAAAGGATGGAATAGATTCCTCGGCGGCAGCAAGAAGCACATCAGTGATGTGCTGTACCTCGTCATCGATGCTCCGGCATCCCAGATCATCAAATACAGCGCGTTCTGTAAATAATGGCCAATTGGCCCGTTTAAGTACCCAACGACTGGGGAACGACACGGGCTTCTGGTTCAGAAGTGTAAGAACGATCGGGAAATGGTCACTGTCAAAGAGGTCGTCGTGTACATACCAACCAAATAGGGGGACCAGCGCACGGCTACACACACTCGAGTCAATGTGAGAGTACGTACCATGCGCTAAGCTAAAATGTGTAGCTTCCCCTGTATTTAATAGAGATAAATCTAACCCCTGAATTAAGCCCTCCACGTCCCTTCCTCTGGGGCAGGAAGATGGTGATCCCCATTGGGGGTGATGAGAGTTGAAATCACCCACAATAAGGAAAGGAACTGGAAGTTGATCAACAAGATCAAATACGTCATTAATACCAAGGGGCTGATTCGGTGGAAGGTACACGTTACAAACAGTTGGCATAGCAGGCAAGGACACGCGAACTGCAATAGCTTCCAGAGAAGTGGCGAGCGGAAACTCTTCACTGTAGCAGTCAGAGCGAACTAAGGTACAAACGTCCCCGGAAGCCTGGGCGGCGTCTTGTCGCTCTTTAGAGTATAGTCTGAAACCTCTCAGAACAGTCTCGTGATCAGGTCTTAGGTTTGTTTCCTGTAAGCAAACTATTCTCGCTGCGTATTGTGCAATGAGCTGACAGAGCTCTGTCAAATGCCTGTCATAACTGTTACAATTCCACTGTAACAGTGCCATAGTGTGAACTTATAAACCAGGGAATAAGTTGGAGCAGCAAGCTACAACTTATCCTCTGGAGGATCTTTACCCACTACGTCGACTATAATCTCCATGTCCTCAGGCGAGGTCGTGGAGTGAATCGACTCAGCGGAAGATTTCCTGGACGCAGTTTGGCGGCGGGGGGATCTCCGTGGGGAGCGCGCAGATCTGGGGACCAAAACGTCCCCAGGCGCAGAAGCATCCACAGGTGATGGGGCGGATGGCTTCCCCTTTTTTGGAGGAGAAAGGGAACGCGTAGTGCAGGCTCCCTTCTTCCCCGCCTCTTTCAGATATTTAGACGGGTCAGGAGACTTGTTCCTGACCCTGGTCTTCAACTTCATCCCCTGCTGTGCGGGCATAGCAGCCTTCGCTCGCACAGCCTTTTTTGGGGCCGAAGGTGGGGTTGGAGTCACCTTCGGGCTCTCTTTCTGATTCTGGGGAGTAGCTAGAGATGTAGATGGCAGTGGTACATTAGAAGGTTTCACAGTTGAGTCAAAAGATGAGGTAGCCGGGACCAAATTTGGTATTATGGCTCTATAATCAATCGTTGGAGAAGGCGAAATCGTGGTATGGTACTTCTTGCGGGCCTCCTGGTAGGTGAGACCATCCAGGGTTTTGATCTCCTGGATTTTCTTCTCACGCAGGAAGACAGGGCAGTTCCTGTCCCGAGGAGAATGAAATCCAGGGCAATTAGTGCAGATATGGTGTGGTGCACTCTTCCGCTTCGTGGGGTACCTTACCGCATGTTCCGCAGATGTCAGGGCTCGAGCAACGGGATAACATGTGCCCCAACTTCTGGCACTTATAACACCTCATTGGTGGAGGGATATAAGGCCGTACGTCACAACGGTAACTTGTAACCTTGACTTTCTCCGGGAGCATCGAAAGCACCAGTATCCACGTTTTGACCATTGAACTTGCGCGTAATGTGCCGGACGTCAGTCACGTGACGGTGCTGCATATCCTCCTTGAGCTCCTCGTCCGTGTTCAGAATCAGGTCCCGGTGGAAAATAACTCCTCGGACCAGATTCAGAGACGTGTGCTATTCCACTTTGACAGGGATATCGCCAAAGTGGTCACATTTCAGAAGTTGTTCAACTTGCTCACAAGTCCTAGTCTTGAGCAACAAGCTACCGTTTCTCATCTTTTGTACTTTCTCAACCTCACCATAAACCCCTTCTATGTGGCGAGAAAACAATATAGACTTTACCATCTTGAAATCACCCCCATCCGTTCTGGTTGCGACCAGAAACTTGGGAGTGTTAGCACCCAGATTCTCACGAACAGACTGTTCCCAGGGGGTTGATCCCCGTAGGGAATCAAAAGTTAAAGACTTGGGTGGCGGACCACCCTGTTGGGAGATATTCCTTTTCTGTCCCATGGCCATTTCATCCTCCCTGAATGCCACCGACTCCAATCACGGGCTGTCTCTGTAGGCACTACCCAGCCAAGGCAAGGCCCGCCTAGCTTGGAAGGCATTGCCCGGGGGTCCGATGTTTGACATGCCATACAGGCATGTACCCCTTGGCATATACTAGAGAGTTTTCCAGCACAGGCTTGCAGCTGTGAGGGGACCTTCGTTGTCAGGCGGATACTACTGCAGGGTACATGGCGCACCCACCTGTCGGTGTGGCCAGACCGAACAGGCTCTCGAGCGTAGTCGCACACTTAGGTGGCCCTTCGCCTGACAGCACGCATATATAATTTTAAAGTGCCAGACCTCATAAACATAAAAGGAGTGCGATATAACCTAATGAGAGTTATATCGCACAAAGTGGGGCGTTTAGAGCTGGCTGTCAAACCCGTAAAAGGGACCTGGGCCAAGAAACCCTTTTCGTCGCCTTCTACGACTGGCAGGGTATACCTGCGAGTGTATTCCATCCCTCCCACCCACGGGAGGTCCGATTCGCAAGACAAGCCAGAAACCTAAAAGAATAGCCGCCTCGTACGACAGGCAGGGAATACCGTGGGTGTATTCTAAACCCCCCACCCACAGGGGGGACACAGAGATTGCAAAGAACTGCCGCAGGCTCAAAATATTACTGAGGTGTGCCTTCACAGCCAATTCGTCTGGCATGGCCTCTTTCACGACCGTTGGGAACCATAAAAGTAATGGGTTCTTCTTCCGCCCGCTTTGCCGTTGGGCCTAACACGTGCCCAATCCGCCAGCACCGCCGTACCGAAGTTCATCTTCTCCGCCTTCACTGCCGTTGAGGTCTTCACTCGTAACCCTGAGCTGGGACCCTTACACCGGGCCAGTGTGCTCTGGGACTCTCATAGGCAGGGGCGCCACTCCCTGGGTAGGTCTACCTCCGAAGAGGGTCCCTTCCTGCAAACTTTAGAATTTCAGTATATATCTAGATGCTAATGCATATCCATGTTGTGAAATTCTTTAAGGTGTCTAACCCTCACTATCTGAACTTAGGTTATTTAGAATCATTAGAATTGACTTCATGAAGTAGGCATATCTTATGTCTAGGGATTGGAATTTTTCGGTGATTTCAGAGTGAAGAAAGCGGTATTTTAAAGTGGCAAATTCGGTGGTTTCAAGTGCACTTTTCGGTACTTTCAAAATCATAAATTTTAGGCGGGATTTTTTAAATATCATGGATAACATGCATAACATAACACATTTCAATCATCCTTCAAAGTATACTTCAGTGAAGAGATCCAAATTCTCTTGTGACAAATGGCGACGCATATCACTTAACGTGCTAGTGTAATCTGAAAAACAAAAGTTCACAGTTTTTGAACAGGGGATCCAAATGGTATTCAACACAGATTCTGAGAACTTTGGAGATACAAATGTCATTCCTTGCAAAACTAACAATGTCTGTCTTAGTCCTGTCATGCATCTGCTTCTTGATTAAAGTTTTCAGTTCTTTGTATCCTCTTAACACCTCACTTCTTCCAGTGTCCCACAGAACGGCAACTACTTAATTTTCTTTGCAATGTCCTCATCTACTAAAACTGAATGTATTTTCATTGGCACTATTTCTGCTGGATCAAATGCACACATTTTCCAAGAGCATGGGACCCAGCATTTACTAAAACTGATTGTATTTTCCCTCTTTTTAACACATTTCCACAACCCTCCAACTGCTCTTTAATGTTGGTACCGTACTTTCCAGAGACAGCAAGTTTAAGGGCTTGTGAATACTCCGTAGATGTCCATCAAGAAGGTGAACAGTTGGATGTGGCCTTCTAATGAGTTCAGTGATGTCTGTGCCAAATTCTTTGAATCTCAAGTATTTTGTCATGTGAAACATTGTTGAGAAAATCAACACCAGAGTTATCAGTCCCTACTACTTCACTCATAAATTGCAAAATATCTTTCAAGTACTCTGACAGGCACACTACAGAATGAAACCAAGAAGACCACCTGGTTAATACTGGTTCAGGAAACAGTGGCACATTTTGATCTGGATACTTGCCATCTAGATATTCATGTCTGAAAGGCGCACTATATGACGCCACGTGTCGAGTAGGTACTAGGATGAAGGGGCAGATGACCTTGCTGTTCCGGTTCTTAAAACCTCAATAACTAAGTACTGTAACTTATTAGGATGACTTCCCAGATTGATAGAGATCGCTGTATGCAGAAAGTGAGGCCCGCTATCTACCGTTAAGTTTCCAATCTTTCCGTGTTTGTTGGATGCTCTCCATGCAGTCAAGTCATGGGAGAAGATTACCGCTACTACGCTCGCACAAAAACAAGCGTTTGTCGGCTTCTGTGACGACAATATTTTAAACGGGCAAGGTGGTCTCACTACGATGACATTAGGGCAAAACCTGGATGAATGTCAAGATGCAGAAGAAAGTGACATTCAGTAGTTAGACTTCGATAAAGACAATCATGGTTTCAGACATGAGGATATTGTATGGAATTTGACTGTCAGTGAGGTAAACTGAGATCCAGTACATATAGAGTACAGGAGTGATGCAACGGAAATCCTGAAAGTTCCCACAGTCAAGCTAGTGTATCTATAGTCACACTTATCTCTTATATAGAAAATCAAGATGAATTTTCGTTCTCATATATTGTTTTCTTCAGAATTGTACAATCTAAAATTAGAAAAAATAAACCATCTAAGAAACAAAAAGTGATGAGTCATTTTTCTTAGTTTTTAATATTCTAAAATCCACATAGTGTGTCTTACAATACTATGTTATAAAGTATTATACTGTACTTATTTTTTTGCATGTTCATAAAATACATTTCAATATTTTTAACCAATAGTTTTCTCTTTGCTAGGCTTAAAAACATTACTGTGGATAATTCGCGGAAATTCGTGCATTAATTACCGTGAATTATCGGAAGTGCACTGTAAGGAAAAAAACGAAAAAAGCTAAAATTCGCGTTTTCATGCGAAATTCATGCATAATTCGCGAAATTCGCGTCTTCATGCAAAATTCGCGAAATTTCGCGACTTCAAAAACCATTTTTTTCGCCATTTTTAGGGTTATTAAAACACATTACCATCTGTGTATTACTTCATTTAATAATTCGCGAAATTCGCGATCGCGAATTTTTCCTATCCCTATTATGTCTCATGAAAGTAAATGCCTTGCAGTTGTTTGCCCAAGGTGGGCAAGTGTAGAAGTAAGTTAGAGAAGTTCAGGAGAAAGTTACAAATGGTCATCCAAGTAGTGGCAAGTCACAATACTCTCCTCTCAGAATAAGTATACACAGTGGAATCTAACGTAAGTATTGAGAAATGAAACATACTCACCGACAATTTTTAGCCACACGACAGAAGTAATTATATTTGTGACCATCGCTATTTTTATGATTTAGGAAAGCCTTGCTATTTATATTGTATACTGTTGGATCATTAGGACATATCTCACAACATCTTGGTTCCATATAATGTTGCCTCGACGTACCACCACGCCCTCTCTGTGAACACAGCACAAACAAAGTAGTAAGTACATTCCAGTCTCATTAATACACCATACATTTTTTCACACTTATGAGTCTTCAAAGAACAAATCTTTCACCATTCAGTTAAGCTTAGCTGAATGATTCTCATTTAGGAATTTTCCTATTAATGTATTACTTTTTAGACTCCCTGCCTTTGAAATGTACTCAGTTATACTCTGACATGTCAAAAGTCATGGGATAGCACTATGTATGTTAATGACTTGTGGTGCCAACACAGCAGATTATGTTGCAAGGCTTACATCAGTTTCTGTTATACACAGGTGGTGTATACTCATGGCAAGGCAGGGCATGACTGTGGATACCAGAAGGATGGGACTTTCAATAATTCACAGTGTCATGTATATACGGGGAACATGAAAATCAAGGCATTACAATCCACTGTGGACAACACAAGGCCGTCCAAGATTACTTGATGATCATGACCATCAGAGGTTGGGTAGAATTGTCCATGCTAACAGAGCAGTAACACTTGCTAAAATCACAGGCACATACAGTGCAGGGGGATGTCCATACAGTGCAGGGGGATGTCGTGTGTATATAGCAGATCTGTACAACGTTCAACTGTTTAACAGCACAAAAACAGGCATTTGGGCTTATGAGGTTGTTAATTGGACCCTGGAGGGCTGTAAACAAGAGGTCTGGTCTTGAGCGACGTGACATAGGTTGATTCAGGCTGATGGCAAGTTATATGGGATTTCCGGGTTGAAATGCCACGTCTGGTGATTCGGATTACAAAACTTAAGTCCGATTGATATTGCAACTTTTCAGTCTGTCAACACAAAACATTTCCAATTACACGGACATGCAAAATATAACCTGAAAAAAAAAATTACACGTGATTAAAACACATTCAAAATTTTATATCTCGAAGCAATCTTAATTTCTACACAATTTATGTGTCAAGTTTCTTCTATAATTCGAAGTTCTATTACTAGAATATTTCTATTACTCTAATGATATTTTGTTCCCCCAGACGTAAAATAGGTCTCAGTTTGGGTGAAAATTCAGTAAAAGATATTTTTTTGATGTAACATGGGAATTACAAAATGGATTCAGTTCTGTAGGGTACCTGGACTGTGTATTTCTGTCAATTTCTGTCAGCAGCTTAGTACCGTATTTACTCACGTACTTTACCCTCCCTGATTTTCAAAACAAAAATTCGGAGGGGAAAAATATTCGCATATTTTCCCCCCTTGTTTTATCTACGGCTTCCTCTTGTTGTAAACCATGGATTTATCTCGTCTTCGTGATTCATGCCGATGTACGGAAATCGGAAACTAGTTGGGAAATTCCGGTACCGGTTTCCCATGCTAGGAGAGGAGGAAGTGCTGTAAGGCCCTACGAATGGGACTGATACTCAACATTCCAGCATCCGGGGACAGAACACCTGTGACTGCAAGCCATAACTCGCCCTTGGTATTAGCTGCTCGTGTACTGTAATCATTTTCAATAGTGTTCTTACATGTGAATTGTTTGTTAGTGAAGTGATGGAAAAGAAAAACAGTAGTTATGACGCACAATTTTAATTGCCTGCAATCGAATTTGCCGAAAATAACGGCTAAAGTGTTGCATCTCGTGAGATTTGTGTAGCACCATCACACGTGCATTACTGGCAAAAATAGAAATAAGAATTACAGTGTACCAGTATCAAGGAAACCACTTAATCATCTAGGGGACCAAAAACCGAGAAGCATCCAGAAATTGAAAAGGAAGTTGTTTCTTACGGATGGTGACGGGTCTCGTGAAGGATTGGTTGCATGTTGTGTGGGGAAGACCATCTCTTAAACCAGAGGTCTCTCCTGGTTTTCCATGGCCATCTTGTTGATGTTGGCCAAGAAATGGTCAACCAAAAGACTGATGCTGCAAATTCCTGGTGGCTTGACGTCAACCTTGCAGCCCCATGATGTAAGCGTCAACAAGGCATTCAAAGACAACGTGCGGCGGGTAATTTCTGAATGGATGGCAGGAGGTCCTCAAACTCTGACACGTACCAGGAAGATCAAGAGGACTTCACTAGAATTAATATGTGAGTGGACTGTTCGTGCATGGCTACTGATTTCACCAGACATTATTGTGAAAAGTTTCAAGAAAACTGGCATTTCCAAAGAACTAGATGGAACTGAAGATGACTGCATCTGGGAGACGGAAGAGAATGGGAGTAATCCATCGCAACCGACTTCCAGAAGAAACTGACGAATCATATGGTAAGACTTTTTTTGAAATTAAGGACTGCATGTTGTATAGGCAATTTTAAAGACTTACCCTAATACAGTATTCTAATTTACTTCAAGTATCTAGCTCCTATCTTCAGCAAATTCTCGTGTGACATTAAAAGAGGACTATTCTGTATAATTATTGCTAGGGAACTTCGATTTTTTATAAAAATTAATTGCGTTATACACTTTTCGATTATTTAGTACTGTTAAATTTAAGCCTAAATAAATTTAGTAACTTCTTTCATTTCCATTTTTAATTTAGATTCGCATAATTTTCCCCTCTCCGATTTTTAGATCGAAAAAAAGTTTTAACAAAAAGGGAGGGGGGAGGAGGGGGGGGGAGAATTACACAAGTAAATACGGTATGCTATTTAAGGCTGGAAGACGGGTTGAAGTCAATGTGCACCTCAGACAATGAGTGTAAGTGGGTAAACCCAGCTAATTATTGTTTCAAAAGCAGCCCGCACCAACTAGTGAAGAGCGCGTAAGTTGGCGGGTGAGAGATAGCACTCTGCGCATAGCAATACAGAGATATTCACCACGATGTGGCAACACCGAGACAGGCTCCTTATTCTAACAGGACTGCCTGACCTTGGCTGAAGTGTCTTGAGGAGTTGTGTATTTTCTGAACTGCTGTGCAATCAGTAATCCAACACAATGGAGAAGAAATGTGTAATATGTTGAAGTCGTCGTCATCATCATCATCATTTCCCCTTATCAAGCTCCTGCCAGGTCGGGGTATTTATGGCACTTCTCCACTTTCCTCTTTCCTTCCACCATTCTTCTTCCACGATCTTGTCCCAGTCCAGATTTCTTTTTCTTACGCTGTTCTTCACTGAATCAATCCACCTTGTTCTAGGTCTTCCTCTTGCTCTCTTACCCTTGCACTTCGCCTCCAGCATCTGTCTTGGTATTCTATTTTCCTGCATCCTCTTTACATGTCCAAACCACCTTAGTTTATTCTTCTCAATCCTCTCATTTAGTTTTTCCATCCCAACTTCCTTCCTAACATCTTCATTCCTCACTCTCTCCTTGTCTTTCCTATCATACTTCTTAGGAATTTCATTTCACTGGCTTGGATTCTACTCTCTTGCCTGCTTGTCAGGGTCCAAGTCTCAGCTGCATAAGTTAATATGGGAACATAGTACACTTTATACATTACCTCCTTGCTTTTCCTTGGTACTTCCTTATCCCAAACAAGTTTTCTTACACTTTGATAGAATGCATTGCTCTGCTGTACCCTCCTGCCAATCTCCATGTTCAACCTACCAGTTTGCATCAATTCACTTCCCAGGTATTTGAACGTGTCCACAATTTCCAAACTCTGACTTCCAATTTTCACAGTGCCCTTTCCTTGTCTTTACCCTCTTGTCACCACCATGGTCTTGCTTTTCTCTATACTGATTTTCAGGCCGTACTTCTGAATATTTTCGTTCAGTGCATCTAGTTGTTTTTGCACTTCTTCGGTGTTCCTTCCCCAGACCACAATATCATCTGCAAATAACAGTAACTTCATTTCTTTATGTCCATATGCTTCCTTTGTTTCCTTTACAATTTCATCCATTACCATTATGAATAAAAGAGGTGACAGCACACTCCCCTGTCTTAGTCCAGTCTTGTTCCTAAACCAATCTGTCTTTCCAACTGGGGTCAGTACCCTGCTAACACAGTTGTTGTACATTGCTTGCACCATTTCCAACATTTCTCTTCCCAGTCTCTTCTTAACCATGGTTTCCCATACCTTCTCTCTGGGGACACTATCATATGCCTTTTCTAGATCTATGAAAGTCATGATCAAATCCTCTCCATATTCCCAGTTCTTTTCCATCACCTGCCTCAAGCTAAAGATTGGGTCCACTGTGGATCTTCCACTCCTGAAGCCATACTGTTCCTCTTGCAACTCTCCTTCCACCTTTCTTCTCATTCTTCTTTCTAATATCCTTTCCAGTATTTTTACTATCTGTGATATGAGGGTGATCCCTCTATACTTATCACTAGGGCTCGGATTCGAGCATATTTGCATATTTTTTCCCTGAATAGTACACATTGAAAGAAGCCTTTCGGTGGTATTTTCACCTCTCTGGGACCGACAGAATTGAAATTTATCGAGCATATAAATGCATAAAACCACGGTTTTCAGAATAGAAGCATATAAATGCATATTCTTGTGGTTTTCATCTAAATAGTTAGTTTTCTTCAAATTCCCCCCTGAATTCGGGCCCTGACCATCCTTAAAGTTCGAAAACAGAAATAACTATTGAAAAGCCTGTCTGTTGAGAATAATAGAACAGCAGGTATTTAACCTTAAGTGAGGTCGTTCTCGTCATTGAAACTTTTATTGACTGATTTAAGAAAATCATTTAAAACTGAAAACATAGACAAAAATTCTTGTTGTACAGACCAATGCAGATCTATTTCATTGATTCGCCTAATTCTGAACATGTTGTAAATGAACTTTTAAACTGTAACTTTTATAAGAAAACTTATCTTATATATACTTGAAAACCTTTAATGGGAGTATATTGCAGTGCATCATACATACAATTAGAAAATAAAGATCGTATATTAAGGTTTGTTACTGGTTTTTTTTATGTTTCACTTTTCTTTCTATAGTTTTTAACGGTGTTTTTCGAGCATATTCTGCACATTTAACCGCTTACAATGGTTTTTTCGAGCATATCTGGACAATTTATCGAGCATATCGATCCGAGCCCTAGTTATCACACACCTTCTTGTTGAAGTGCCAGTGGAAAATTAAAATCAATTCATCAACTGGAAAAGGGTGTGCGAAAGATTAAGGATATTGCAGCAGAAATCGGCACTCCAGCTAATACGCTGTCAATCATTATAAAAAAAACACAAGACTTATAGCGCCATGCAGGAGTCACAATTTTTTAAAGGACGGGACGCTTCAATAGGTCGAGTTACCCTCGGTTGGAGGAAGACATGTTTAAGTGACTTACTTCTTTTCAAAGATTTAATTTTGCAATGAGAGAACTGTAATACAACTGTACAGTAGTTCATAAAAATACATACAGTATACGAAAATTCATTGAATTATATCTGCAATATTTGCAGATATTTGCACAGCAACATTTAACCCTAGTTAGTTTACCTGAATGAGTAGATCAAGTAACACTAACAGCATGAGGTAGAAACAGTTGACTATTTACGTATCTATGATATCGCGCGTAACGTTATTTGAACTAAGCTGTTCCAACTTCATGCATCGTCAGTAGGGAGGAGACAGGCGAAGATAACAGTTGTACGTCAACAGATTCACAGAGATAAATAACCATACACATATAGAAGTCAAGTGCATTCTCTGTTTTCAATTTTTACTAAACTGTGTTCTAATTGTATACAAGTGCATAATACCAGTACTCATATGCAATTCACAAACCATTAAAATAAACTAACCATATAATGAGATTCAAATTGAGAATCGTATTCAATCCATGTATGTCTACCCCTTATTAATCCCTTTTCCAATGGGGTCGGGGATTATAAACACTAATTAATCACACTTCAATTTGAAGTTAGATATATTTGTGTTTAAATTTAATCCTCAACACAGTGATCAGGACCAGATGATGACGCTTGAAGTTCAAAACACGTAATCCTAAAAACTGCCCCATTCTTCTTCTTCTTAGACCACGAAGGATCAATTTAACCAACCATTAGTTTGTCGACTTGTAAGAACTGTACGAGCCTTGCGGTCTTCCCTGTACTTCTTCATTCCTATTGATCTTCTTGCCCTTCATTGGGGGCGGGGGAATATTCTTGTTGGAATTTTCTTTTTTATGAGTGTAAAATGAAAAGTCATATTTTAAGTGCTGCAGTTAAACTTTTCTTATTTGTAGCATCTTCTGTTAGGCCAATTTCTTTTAAGTCCTCTCTGATATTTTTTTTACCATCGGCATACAGTTGTATCTTTTGAAGCAAGATTGTACTGTACTAGTTGTTTTAGAAGACTTGAATCTGGCATTCCCATGATGTGCCCAAAGAATCCTAGTCTCTTCTATTGCATGGTTTCAGTAATGGGTTCTAGGATTTTATAGATAATATTGTTAGGTATTATTCGCCATTACCCATCTTTTTTATAACTTTTATTGAACAAGTTCTTCCAATTTGCCTTTCGATCTTCTGTAATCTGTCGGTTTTAGAATGTTCATTTAGATGGAATAATGTTTCTGCTGCGTATGTGGCTTCCGGTTTTATGACTATTGTAATGTTTAATTTTTCCAATAATTGATAAGCGTTTCCTTTTGTAAGTTTCCCATGTTAATTTTTGTGCCCTAGATAAAGTGCTTGTTTTTATTTGAATCTATGCTTTCTCATTTAAGTTGTTTGTTATTAACTCACCTTATTTGAATCGGGTTACAATTTTAATTTCTGTACCATTAATTTACCGCCTCCAACTAACCTGTTATAATTATCAACAGATGGTGGGATCCAACCTAGACACTTATCAAGGTTTACAGAAAAGGCGTTCCAATGCTTTTTTTTTTTTTTTGTAGATTCCATGTGGGTCGAGGAATTGAGGTTATCAGCGGGATATTTGTACCAATTTCTACTATAGCTGGACGGTGCTGGCTACGAGGGAAATCTGGCAGAATGTTGCAGGTAGTGCTAAGTGATGATTTTCATCAGCTGTGACAAAGCAGAAGTCTGGATCGTACTCTCGTTTCCAATGTCCCAACAAGATGGATGTTATTTTCGTCTGCCCAGTTTATTAAGGCCTCACCTTGGTATCAGTTATTCTATATCGCCATTGCATGTGGTGATTGTTAAAGTCTTCTACAAAGACTGCAGGATGTTGGTACGTCTGAAGAACGTGGGTTGGCTAAGGAGAGCTTGGGGGTTTTTAGATATTACAAATGATTAGTCCCCCAATTTTGATTGTCACTAAGTGGATATTGTCATTCGTAGAGGTTTATAGCAGATGGACATTTTCTATATCATTCCGGACATATGTGGCTGCTCCATAGGCATGGTGGTATGTTGCACCGACGGTATCATATCCTGGTATTTTCCCCCTAGAACAAAGTTGATCTTCACTATCAGAATGAGTCCCCTGAAAGGCAACTACATCGATATTGTGCTTCACCAACAACTTTTGTAAGATCTAATATTTGGTTCTAGTAATGCCCTCAATATTTAGTTGACATATTTTGGTCCAAGTTTTCTAGATGTTTGGCCCTGAAAAGGGCTTTTGATGTAGTGTTGAGTCATTCCTTCTCATTTTGGTATGTACTTGTCATGTAGACAGGAGATCTGGAAAGATTATCTGACAAAGGAAGCTTGTAGTTTAACGTGACCGTTAATATTGAGATTGTGAGCCACGGGACCTCCTTCTAACGTGGAATCCGAACCACAGGACATAGCATTTCACTTCGAAAATCTCACATGCATTGACCAGGAATCGAACCCGGACCGCCTTGGTGAGAGGCATACAGCTAGACCGCTGAGCCACCACGCCCCAGATTATCTGACAGCCAGTTGTGTTGCTTTCTTAGCACCACCCGGGGGAAACGCATAGGGCACTTTTAAGTTAAAACTACGGACCTGAAGCAACTTAGACAGTGACAATTTTGTCTCTTGGTCATTTGGTGCTCAATGTTATGCTTTACATAACAAAACTTGCGTTTAACATTGGGGATTGTAACTACAGGAGGGCACCATTCAAGGCAAATGGGCTTATAAACGAAGTTAAATAAGCAATGGTGAACAAAACACACTTTTATTGTTCCATAGTACTGTTAAAATACATTCGAACATACTGTATACACCATAATAAATGATAACTTGAACTTTGCAGATTTCCTTCACGTACAGTATAATAACAATAACAAAGTTGAAAGAACATTCCGAGTGCACAAGCTGATGCAGCAATGGTAAGCATATTCAGCCTCTTTAAAGTTTCCTCATCAACAACGAAATCAAGTTCCTGGCAGTAGTGTCCATTGATACAGTCTTCCATACCTGGATGACTGCAGAGTTTATGTTAAAACGCTCTGGCATCTTTTGAAATAAGTGACATCAAGGAACGAATGTCACTGAGCATCGCTTCTGAAATGGGTTTCCCATTCTGCCACAAAGATGACAACTCATGCTAAAATAGTGGGTCACTTTTTTTGTACAGAATGGCCAATATGTAATCTTCTAACACCTCGCTTGGCGTTGTACTCTAATTTTATTGTTGAAGAATAGCATTTATAACACCACTGGAAAGGAAGCCTCTTTTGTGATATATTTGATGTCTAGGAACTTGCTCAGGGGAGAAAACGATTTACTCTGTTAGAAAAGGAAGAGTCTAGGTGTATCAGTGGAAACTGGTTTACAGATAAACACCGCACCATTGTGAGCGAGTCGAACATCGCGGTGAGGCTTTCTTGAAGGGGTAGATAGACTAACCCGCATGACTTGCCGTGAGGTCGAAGAGTGGAAAGGGGAAGGCAGGTATCAAGGGAGTCACGTGACCAGTGGAACCATAAATCGTGAAGGAAATTTAAACGGATTATGAAGCTGTCCATTGCTAATTAGCAATTCTTTTGGAAGAGATTTTATAGGCTTCAAAAATGCAATCATTAAGATCAGAAATTATCTGCATGTTAATTTTTGTATGAAAAAAGATTACAGAAGCAGAAATTGGATATTTCTGTGAGGCCGCCAAAACTTCGTTCTGTTTTGAAAAAGATGCTACCTTGGAACGTGAAGGAGGGGAGAAGACTGACAGAAGTCAAGGCTATTATTTTGTGTCGCTCGAACTGAACGGACATATTAATCGTAGAAAGACATTTCGGTTACCGGGAAGTGACTTAACAATCTTGGCGAAGGGAAGTCTCACGACCGCGCTCATATAATACGAGAACTTAGAGAATATTTCATAGTTGAAATTGAAAAGTGGACATAGAAATTTCGAGGCGATAGCCATTCCATTATCGCAATTTCAGTGAAGTGCATAATTCCAACATTAAAAGAAACATTATAATATCGAGCCACGCAATTATTATTACAAAATATTGTTGCAATGAATTAAATTATTGCAAGTCTGGCAATTACGAACACTATAGTAGTGGAGTTCAGGGGCGGATTTAAGCCCCCCCCCGCCCCTGGACAAATTGTACTAATATTTTTGAATGTTATTTAAACATTTTTTTTGGTTACTCGTATTAAAAGTCTGGAAACAAATCGTGCAATTTCTTAGTTTTTCACTAAACATGAAACTCAAAGCTCGTGGAATATTATTATTTACAGACCTTTAAAAGTGTAACTACCTTCTAATGCAAGTAGGATCCAGTTGCATATTAATTTACTTTTATGCTGTTGGTATTACTACTAGTGGAGTGGGGCAGTGTGGTGCAATAGCTCCTAGTGTAGTGTTATACAGTGTTCGTATTACTACTAGTGGAGTGTTACAGTGTGGTGCAATAGCACCTAGTGTAGTGTTATACAGTGTTGGTATTACTACTAGTGGAGTGGGGCAGTGTGGTGCAATAGCACCTAGTGTAGTGTTATACAGTGTTGGTATTGCCACTAGTGGAGTGGGGCAGTGTGGTGTAATAGCACCTAGTGTAGTGTTACACAGTGTTGGTATTACTACTAGTGGAGTGTTACAGTGTGGTGCAATAGCACATAGTGTAATGTTATACAGTGTTGGTATTGCTACTAGTGGAGTGACACAGTGTGGTGCAATAGCACATAGTGTAGTGTTATACAGTGTTGGTATTTTTACTAGTGGAGTGTTACAGTGTGGTGCAATAGCACCTAGGGTAGTGTTATACAGTGTTGGTATTACTACTAGTGTAGTTACACAGTGTGGTGCAATAGCTCCTAGTGTAGTGTTATACAGTGTTGGTATTACTACTAGTGTCGTTACACAGTGTGGTGCAATAGCACCTAGTGTAGTGTTAAAAAACCCTGGTCCAGCTGGCCCGGCTGGTAGTACCTAGTTAGGGTCCCTTGCCAGGGTTACGGTGAAGTCCTCAACGGTACCTGCAATGAAAGAGGTGAACTCTGGCACTGTGTGGTTGGTGGAAGGGGCAGCCTATTGCTCAGGTTCAATAGGGCAAACTATTGCCCATAGTTATGATGGGCAGGTTTTGGCCCAACGGCAAAATGAGCGGACGAGGAGCCAATCACTCTCATGGCTCCAAACGGTCATAGAGGCGGAAGAGGCCATGCCAGACGGACTGGCTGTAAAGGCGCACCTCAGTAGTACTTGAGTATGCGGCAGTTCGTTGCAGTCTTTGTGTTCGGTCCTGCATGTCTCATTCTTTGTGAGCCCCAGGATAAGGCTCAGAGATCATAGTGTGTGGGTCTCGTCCTGGCAAGCTGAGATCCACCCTAAACAAATTCACGCCAGTGGCACTTCTTCCGAACGTCACTTTTCAAAGTCCAACGGCGATGGGATATGGACGGTGGGGGCAGGTTATGGGTGTAACTGGAAGCCCCTAGTTCGGACCTGCACGTTGGCAGCAGATGTGTGATGGTTGTCTTCCGGAGACTCTGTGACTACTCAGGAATTCGGTCCTGCATCTGTGTTTGGGCAGGCCTATTTAGGATCACCGCTGCCCACCCCACATGGGGAAGGCCCTAGAAAAGGTGGGCTAAACATTGGAAGTCACAATCTTGGTCCGGCTGGGCAACCACACTCAGCAGGTCACCCCTCATGTGGTCGAAACTCAAAAACAGTAAAGAATCACAAATTGATTATTGGATCATGGAACATCAGAACCTTGCTTGATTTGGACAATAACATTAGACCTGAAAGAAGGTCAGCTCTCGTAACCCATGAGTTATCAAGACTCAACGTTGACATTGCTGCTCTCAGTGAAACTAGGCTGTCTTCTGAAGGCAAGATTACTGAATCAGGAACAGGATATACCATCTTCTGGAAAGGAAAGGAGGAGGGTGAATGTCGTATTCATGGTGTGGGCTTCGCTGTTGAACCCTTGCAAAGAAGCTTATGAGACTCAGTTTCGGGGGGTGTAACAGTCCATATCGTAAGTTGTTGTTAAAGCGCTTCATTAACATTCAGGGTAACATATAACAAAATAACATGCAGGAAAAAGTGAAGCCAGGGTTAAAAACAAATGAATTTAATAACAAATCACCTAACTATACAAAAATCACCTAACTATACAAAAAATTAACAAAACAAACTCCCATATGACTCCCACTTAATAATATAAAATGTGCCAAATCTAGGCAAAATCTCTGGAGAGATTAATTACACGGACAAAGTGTCCTTAAGAAAATCAACAATATTGACAATGTATGCTCGCGTGTCGTTCTGCATGCTTCACGATGTGTACAATCGAATGCATGATTCGTCATCATCCAGAATGAACATTCAGACAATGAATCCACATTGCTTAGAGCTAGACAGACGCGGGGAACAACTATACAACACTTAAAACTAAACCGACACTTCCTATACTTAAAATATACAACACAATAATTTCCGCGTGAAATCGGAATCAAACTGCCGTAGCAAAAACATTACTGCCTAAAAACTTAGGACTTCTCACACAAATCAACACAAGTAAGTTAACACGTGACCAATAAAAGAAATACACAAATGACCGCCGTCAAATTTACAAGTACACTACCACTACACCACACGGGTGTGACATACAAAAATTACATGAATTGAGTCATAAACAAGTCACTAGGCTCAAAGCCAACATTTACATTATAAACACAAATATCTATCCATACAACATGCAACAATCCGTCACACACATGGCGAACTCCCCATTTAATTATGGTTCCAAAATAACCATCACAATGAAAAGGTTTGCTACATGAAAGCTTAAAAGGGGCCAGTCGGGACAACAGGACTGCCTATCAAAAATAAGTCACCAGGCGAGACGGGCGATTTGTGGAAATCTGCATATCTGTCAACCCACGTGTGTATCGAAGAAGCGTGCCCCAAAGCACAATAATACGTGTGTGTGTGTCAGAACGAAATATCCCGGCATTTCCACTAGGAAATCCAAGAAACCAGCATAATGGACAAGGAACAGCGGTCTCCCTAGAGCACCCTGCCTTTCCATCATAAATACAACAACAACAAAATATGAGGGCGGTAGGACCTCTACCCCTCTTCACGTAGAATCAACACACACACCTGACACAGTAACACACACAGAATCACACGTATGGGTTTGACAGACCCTGAAATAAAAAGACATAAATATATTCCACTTGCTGGCGCCACCGTTCCACGCCGTGACTAATTAACCTGAAAAGGACTAAAAAGAAAATCTATCAAATTAGAACGAAGGTGTTCTACAATTACATCTTAAATCGTTGCACTTGGCAACCCTAATATGAATAATAACCTGTTCAGCAAACATCTTACAGTAATTACCTCCCTTTTCCTATCAAAAATATGAACTTTAATAAAGCACCACTTATCGAATGTAACGGGTTTCGCATTTGCATGGATAAACATCACGTACACGCGCCGTGCACATTAAATATGACTCCAAGAAAAACCAATATACAACAAACACTTTGGCCACGTGCCAACGTACATTTAAAACAATCAGTGCCGGTACAAAGAAAAACACTCTAAAACAAGAAAAAACAAATGAACTATTTACAAAGGTTCCCCCGTCAATCTAACTACATAATTGAAGACTCAATTGTTGTACATCACCGTCTCAGCTTGCAGAACATTATGACATCCATCTCAGCCCATTTCCCTATGGAAAAGTTAGCACTCCATAGTCGTCTTCGTTGAAGCGCCGGACGTCATCCCAACTCCTGACCACATGTTGGACATCTTGAGGTAGTCTCCTTGGAAGAACAGTTCAATGATTTATAATGTGACCTGGCTATAATCGCTTGTGGGTTACTAAATTCGCCCACAATTAGTCCTATGCGATTAATTACGAAGACTTTCCCTAAATATCGCTCACACACGCGCAATACACACATGAAAAATACACTTAAAAATATACATGAAATACACACTTCGAGTCCAACGCCACTGGCTCGACAAACAAGTTTCAAAGTTTGACTGACTCACAGTCGCTATCACGCTCGGTAATCTACTGCTCTGCTCTGCTTTGACCTTCGCTCGGGTGAGCGCTAATTAGAACGTTACAAGTCTTGCCCCTAAGAGCTGAAATAGTTGTCTTTAAGATAATATTACAAGTTTCAAATCATCACGCACACTGGCGTGAATTTAGCTCACAAAGCTCACAAAGTAATTGACTTCAAATAATTAAGAGCGTTAAAATTTGCTACGCAAACTAGCGTGACTTTAGCTCATCAGAGCTCACAAATAAAATAACTTCGAATATATCAGAGCGTAAAAATCGCTATACAAACGGGCGTGAAGTTAGCTCACAGAGCTCACGAACAGAAAGACATCGAACACCTTCTCGTCGACCAATTTATTAGAAACTGACAGGGTACGGAGGAGTGGGGTGGATTTAGAAAAATTTTCCAGAGTTTTCATCACACACAGATGGGACTAGTATCAATCTTCTTCAAATACATCAAACGTCTCATCGCACTCGTGCGGAGATAATTCCGATCGGCGGTTCTTTAGATAATCAATTCCGCGCGCTTTTTACCACTGACGCCTTCCATCGCGTGATCTCGGCGTGGTCTCTCCTGATTGGGTGATTCAATCGTAGGTCGGTTGTAAGTAACTCGTGACCATTCCTTTATGTTTCCAATTCTGGTGCAAGTTGTTACACAATTTGGCCTTGAACTCAAGTTTACCAGGCCGTTCTTCAAGAATAGCTACAAGCTCTCCTTATGTGGCAATCATTGCGACACGCTACCTTGCCTTTATTCTCGTCAACTTCCTCAAGTACTGTCTGGGCTGCAGTAATAATAATAATAAATTATGAATACTTATTTATCGTAGATCAATAAGGGTTCATTTATCCTCAGCAAGGTTTTGAAATTCGGAGCAAGTACTTGATTTGGATTTCAAAAACAATATCCACAGTAGTAACAACAACATCTCTTTAGTACCTCGCTCAGCTGCTCGAGTATACACTTCACTGACCCAATTAGCGTGCGCGCTCCCTCGCCGGAATGTCATTCATACTTCTTCGCTAGACCTCCCCCTTCTCCTCACGTGATTGCCACTCCTGTCGTCTCAGCTGCTTGTTGTTTATAAACAAAGCGCTCTCTCTCCTGCGCTCTACGTCCACGTACATTTGAGCGTTGGCTCTCAAAATAAAATTTTGCAATATGATTTTGCACACATGATCTTGCTTATTCATCAAATGGTTCCCTTCTGTAATATGGTTTTAAGTTGGCGCTGTTGAAAACAGATTTAGCACCAGTGCTCATTTCTTCAAGCCTGTAAGCATTGTTACCCAGATTCTTAATGACACGGAACGGGCCAATAAATTTTGCACAGAATTTGGCAAAGACTTTGTTTTTGGGGTCAGATATCGGTGGTCTGCGAACCAGCACTAACTCTTGTTCTTGTAGTTCCCGGTGAAACTTCTTTCCTCTGTATCTTCTGAGTCTTCGGTCCGCTTGGTTCCTCATGTGCTCTCTCGTTCGCTGGATTCGCAACTCATGCGCTAATAGTGGATCCCTTGGACATGGAATAATCTTGTCCCAAGACCTCTCTGGCAACCTGTTGTGGTGTACAATTAGTGGAACTTGATCCATCGACTCGTGCTTAGTGGTGTTCATGCACATCTCAATCTCTCCTACTTTGTCAACCCATTTATTATGATCGTTAGGAATCATTACTCTATAGTATTTAGCAACACAGCGAATCGTTCTCTCGCTCGGATTCCCACAAGGATGACGAATGCTTGAAAATATGTGTTTTATTCCTAGGCTCTCTAAACCTTGCCTAAAAACATTGCTCGTGAAATAAGTACCATGGTCTGATAAAATGGATTCCGGCTTCCCGAGCATCGGAATAACTTTGTTCTGAATTCTACTGAGGACTTGTTTTGATGTCGTCTTTTGGATTGGACACAACACGACCATCTTTGAAAATACATCGACACACACCAGAAGATGTCGGCATCCACGCTTTCCTTTGACTAGAGGGCCAAAACAGTCAATAGCGAGCATCTCGCATGGTTTCTGAGGTAATAGTGGTCTTGGAGGTTGTTTCATAATGAAGTTGTTCGGTTTAGTGCGCTGGCATGCGTCACAAGTTCTTATCACTTCCACAATAGTGAATCGCATCTTAGGCCAAGTAAAAGTCTCCCCTATCGTAGCTTCAGTCTTATCCGTGCCGATATGTGCTAGGCTCTCGTGGACATGCCACGTCAATCCTCTCTGTAGTGATGCTGGAACTAGGATTCGCAGCTTGGTATGATGCTCATCCACGTACTTATGCAACAAGTTATTTAAGTAGTGAAATCTCGCTTCTTTAGCACGGGCTTCTCGGTATTCAGGTGAATCTGGTTGTAATTCCTTCCTGTAGAATTTGATCATCATCATCATCCATGGGTCTGCTTCTTGCTCCTTCCGAATTTCCTTTAATTTCTCCAAAAACTCACGAGCCTTAGGTGTTAGTGTTATAGTGTGAACTTCCGCTGTTACTTCGTTCTCGTCTTCAGGATTCCTGCTCAAAGCATCTGGTATGACGTTCATCCTTCCAGGGCAATGCTCTATTGTAATGCCAAACTGCTGTATGTAGATGGACCAGCGCGTAACTCTCTCACTTGCCATCGTCGTCTTGAATAAAAATGTCAGTGCATGGTGATCGGTTCTGACAATAATGGAATAGCCGTAGATCATCTTACGCCACTGTTGAAGAGAATATAAAATTGCTAGCAGCTCAAACTCCGTCACGGTGTAGTTCCTCTCATGCTTCCTCAATTTACGACTCGTAAATGCCAAATACGATCTCTTCTTGGGTTCTTCAGCGTCCTCTTGGTAGAGCATAGCACCGATTCCAATCAATGAATCATCTGCTTGAATAATAAATCGCTTCTCAAAGTCCGGATATCCAAGCTTCACACAGTTTTCCAATAAATATTTCGTGGCTCTAAAAGACCTGTCGCACTCCTCATTCCATGACCATCGATTTGCCTTCTTTAACATCTCTTGCATAGGTGCTACTGTTTCTGTGTAACCAGGGAAATTTTCTTTGAAGAAGCCTGTCACTCCCAAAAATGCTCTTACATGCTTGACTTTAGTTGGTGTGGGAAATTTCTTGATAGCATCAATCTTGGCTGGATTAGGTCTCACGCCCTCAACATCGATTATATGCCCCAAATATAGAATCTCGCTCTGGCAAAAATGTGATTTCTTTAGATTAATTTTGAAGTTCATGGTTCTCAAGTTATCCAGAAGTTTATTTAAGTTTACCAAGTATTCCTCCACCGTTTCAGATGCAATTAATATGTCGTCAACATATCTCGTAGTGAAGCTCTTGACCTCCTCAGTCAGATTCCTATCGAGTGCTCTTATCAGTGCACATCCAGCAGTTTTCACGCCAAAGGGCATTCGAGACCAGATATAACTTTGGTTATCGAATAAAAATCCCGTCAACAGTTGAGATTTTTCTTCAAGTTCAAGATGGTGGAAACTATTTGTCAAATCGACACTCTAATATATCTTCTTCCCACGGAAGCCTTTCAAAACATCTTTGATCCTAGGTGCTTGGTCATGCTCAACTAGCAGTTTACTGTTCAAAACTCGCGCGTCTAGGCAGAGCCTAATTGATCCATTTGGCTTGGTCACAGCCAATATTGCGTTCAGGTACGGGGTTGCTGCTTTCCTTATCATGCCAGATTCTAATAAATTAGTAATGATGTCCTTCACCTGAGCAAAATGTTTCTCTGGGATCGGGTACAATTTACTTTTAAATGGGGTCCAGTCTGTAACTTGCATGGCATATTGAAAATTTAAAACTTTTCCAGGTACGGTGTCAAAAGCTCCTTTATGTAATCTCAAAATTTCTTCCAGTTTTCTTCTATCAGGTTCCCCTACTATGGCCCCCTTAAGTCGCTCCTGAAGTAGAATTTCAAATTTAGTTCCTCTAATTTCTTCTTCCGACAAATGTACCCAAAGTTCCTGCGAAATATCTCGGCTGTCAATTTCCACCACTGCTGTCTGGCTTACTTGCTCCTCCGTCAAGTTCTTATCTCTGATCAACTCATTAGTGCATTCCTCAATGACCCAAGTATTCGCCTCTCTCTCTAGTGGACTCTCTTCCATGTTTAAACCCACGTGATCCAACCCCTCAACTTGTTTGAAACTTACAGTGTTGTTATGTAAGTCAATTACAGCATGAAAATCACAGATGAAGTTGGCTCCCAAAATTATGTTATAGTTCATCTTCGGTATGACAATGAATGTTTGTGAAAAAGTGTGGTTCAATATTTCTAGGTCTAAATATGCTTGCTGTTTACAATTGATGGTCTTGTCAGGAATAACCCCTCTGACATTCATTAGCGGGACAGGCATAATTGGAACAGTTTGTTTTCTTCAGATTTCTTTTACCAAAACTTCAGTGACTAAGCTCACCTGGCTACCTGTGTCAAACATCTCACCCTCATACCTCCAATATGTGCGTAAATAATTGGCAATTGTCTGATGACGTTTTCTCGGTCTTTCACCACTTCCTCCAGGCAATCGTCCGGGAATGCTACCCACTCTTCTATATTGGCCACAATCATCTTCTCGCTCACTGGCGTCCTCCGTTTTCAGACTATCATTTTTTAGTTCAATTGAAGTTTTTTTTTATCCCGGGGCCCATTTGTTGTGTTCCGCCGGTTGTCATCGCGCCTCTCCTGTTGCCTCAATAAACTTTCTGCCCCCTCTCCTTGATGATTGTCTGGGCTCTGTCTGTTTGCCATTGCACTTCTCTTTTTCCGTCTCTTCGGCATTTAATTGGTCTAAGTATTTTTGTGACTCGACATATCGCTCATCCCAATTGTTGCGGTAGTCTCCCCTATTTTCCTGGCGATAGTTCCTCGCGTTGTTCCACCTGCCATCTCCATTTCTTTGGTAAGGTCGACCCTGTCTTTGGTTTCCCCTCCAATTGGTGTATTCCCGCTGGTACGTCCATTGATTGTGCTGGTTTTGGTTGTTTTGGTTATATCTATCGCGGTTATTCTGGAAATTTCGATTGTTTTGGTTGAACTGGTTCCGGCCATCGAAATCTTGCCATCTCGGTGTGAACTGTGTTCCTGTGGACTGAGTTTTCGTTTGGTTCCCCTGGCTATGACTATTTTGGAGTCCCTGAACCACCTCTGCCGTGTTGACACATTCCATATTTCTCCTTCCCGTCTGCGGACTGACCATACTCGTCTCGTCTAAGTGTCGGAGTAATTCTTCGGCCTGCACTGCGGTCTGAATATTTCCGGCTACTAACAGCTGTTGAATGTGCATGGGAAGTTGTTTCCCGATGGTTAGAACCATATTTTGCTCGCTAGGGGGGTCGTCAAAATCGCGGAATTTTACCAGCTGTTGGCTAAAGAATTCCGAAAATCTGGTCGGATGCGTACTGTGGTATTTACGTGTATACAGGTCCATTCTCAACCCCTGATGTAAAGAAGGGCTCCAAAACTTCTTTAAAAATGCTTCTCGGAATTGAGCCATGTCAGTGAAAGTATATTTAAAGCTTAAAAACCAGGTTAAGCTTGGTCCGTCTAAAAATTTCTCCACGAGTCTCAGCTGTTTTTCGGGGCCGATATGTTGATCATTGAAATAATCAGTCAACTGTCGTAAAAAGGCTTTGGGAGTGGTTCCTCAGTGTTCCTTGAATTTATCGGGCTTGAAATCGTTTCTCCTAATGACTTGGATTACTTGGGCGGGTGCCAAGTTTGGTTGTGGTGTTGAAGTCTCTCCCCTGTATTCTTGGAATGCGTTGCTCGTTAATTTGGGACTTTGACCCCGGCTGTTATCCTCAGCCAACTTCAAGCCTACCGGACTTCCAATGTTTCCCTGCTTTTCTGGTATATTTTCAGCCGAAAATAATGTAGCATTCTCTAATGATCTAATTTCGTTCTTAATTATTAAATCTGAGTGCTCTTGTAATTTACATTTTACGCCTTCCTCCAAAGCCTGCATCCGCTTTAAAATTGTCAGCCTGTCTTCCTTATTTGCGTTTGCCTGCTGTTCCCAATCTCTTCGGATCCTACTTTTCAAACTGTTAATTTTCTCTTCGCTCCTTTCCTGATTCTTTTCTAGCTCTTCTCGTATCTGTTCTCCAACCTCTTCTCTCATAACCTCTTGTGTTTTCACTAATTGTTCTTCCAGATTATCCCGATTTTTAATGAGCTGTTCTCCTACCTCTTCCCTTATGACCTGTTGTGTTTTCACTAATTGTTCTCCGACCTCCTTTCTTATGACCTGCTGGGTTTTACTTAATTGGTCCTCTAAGTTGTCACACAAGTGCCTACGTTCTGTTTCGGCCTTGACCTCAAGTTTATCCATTTCTTTTATTAATTCCAGTACGTTGCTGTCGACTGAATTAATTTGTTGCTGCAATTTATCTTGTGTTTTCTTTATTCCCGCGGTGTTATTGACACATGCTGCCTCTATTTGCTTTAATTTGTCGGCCACCATTTCGTCAAATTGTACGAGTTTGTTATCAAACTTCGCCTCCAACTTTTTAATTTCACCCAATTGTTTGACGTTATTCTCTGCGACCTCACCTGCCAGTTTCTCCACCTCTCTAACAGTTTGATTGATGTCGTTAGTGATCTTCTCTAATTGCTCTGTTTGTGTTACCGCCTCTTCTGTTAATTTGTGATTTAATTCGTGAAATTGTTTATCAGTTTCCGATAGTTTGTGATTTAATTCGTGAAATTGTTTATCAGTTTCCGATAGTTTGTGATTTAATTCGTGAAATTGTTTATCAGTGTCCAATTTCCGGACCTCTAATTGGACCGAAATATTACCGCTCATGTCGTGTAACTGTTTTTCACAATTCTCGCTCTGAATTTTAAACTGTTCTTTTAATTGTTTATCATTATGTTCACGCTGACTTTCTAATTGTTCTTTTAATTGTTCTTCCGTTTTCGCGGACATCTGTTATAATTGTTTTTCGTTTTTACGGACATTTGGGTCGACATCTGTTCCAACAATGCCTTGATCTCCTCAACACTCGCCATTGCACAATACACAAATATATTCAGAGAAAAAAGGGTCATGCACTAAGATTTCAGTCATACACACGCATACATGTCATAACATTTAAATATTACTGATTCTAATTTAACAAAATTTTCAGTAACAAAATTTACTGAATAAATTACTCTTATTTCCAAACAACAAAATAACCCCTAGTGATCTGCTTTTAAATTGCTAACCAACAGAATTTACGAAGAACACCAATTAACCGAAGTTAATTAAATGTCAAATATAAGGCAACACCTTCCTGCTCTGAGTTCAAAAATATGCAAATTTTCTAATTTTAATGCCGGGCGCCAGAACAGGTTTATAACAAATACAATATCAAATTCTAACCTTTTTCAATATCTCTAACTTTAGGAACTCAGTGATTTTACTAATGCACATGGCGGTACAACATCGCCTCAATTTACTGAATTTACTTTGCCCGCTTGACCTGGCATTATTTCTCAAGGAAATAAATATGAGATCAGCGAAGCAACAACAAGAACAGTCCCACTTGGGCAGCCATTTTTGTTTTATGAACCCTTGCAAAGAAGCTTATGAGACTCAGTTCCGGGGGGTGTAACAGTCCATATCGTAAGTTGTTGTTAAAGCGCTTCATTAACATGCAGGGTAACATATAACAAAATAACATGCAGGAAAAAGTGAAGCCAGGGTTAAAAACAAATGAATTTAATAACAAATCACCTAACTATACAAAAAATTAACAAAACAAACTCCCATATTACTCCCACTTAATAATATAAAATGTGCCAAATCTAGGCAAAATCTCTGGAGAGATTAATTACACGGACAAAGTGTCCTTAAGAAAATCAACAATATTGACAATGTATGCGCGCGTGTCGCTGCATGCTTCACGATGTGTACAATCGAATGCATGATTCGTCATCATCCAGAATGAACATTCAGACAACGAATCCACATTGCTTAGAGCTAGACAGACGCGGGGAACAACTATACAACACTTAAAACTAAACCGACACTTCCTATACTTAAAATATACAACACAATAATTTCCGCGTGAAATCGGAATCAAACTGCCGTAGCAAAAACATTACTGCCTAAAAACTTAGGGCTTCTCACACAAATCAACACAAGTAAGTTAACACGTGACCAATAAAAGAAATACACAAATGACCGCCGTCAAATTTACAAGTACACTACCACTACACCACACGGGTGTGACATACAAAATTTACATGAATTGAGTCATAAACAAGTTACTAGGCTCAAAGCCAACATTTACATTATAAACACAAATATCTATCCATACAACATGCAACAATCCGTCACACACATGGCGAACTCCCCCAATTAATTATGGTTCCAAAATAACCATCACAATGAACAGGTTTGCTACATGAAAGCTTAAAAGGGGCCAGTCGGGACAACAGGACTGCCTATCAAAAATAAGTCACCAGGCGAGACGGGCGACTTGTGGAAATCTGCATATCTGTCAACCCACGTGTGTATCGAAGAAGCGTGCCCCAAAGCACAATAATACGTGTGTGTGTGTCAGAACGAAATATCCCGGCATTTCCACTAGGAAATCCAAGAAACCAGCATAATGGACAAGGAACAGCGGTCTCCCTAGAGCACCCTGCCTTTCCATCATAAATACAACAACAACAAAATATGAGGGCGGTAGGACCTCTACCCCTCTTCACGTAGAATCAACACACACACACCTGACACAGTAACACACACAGAATCACACGTATGGGTTTGACAGACCCTGAAATAAAAAGACATAAATATATTCCACTTGCTGGCGCCACCGTTCCACGCCGTGACTAATTAACCTGAAAAGGACTAAAAAGAAAATCTATCAAATTAGAACGAAGGTGTTTTACAATTACATCTTAAATCGTTGCACTTGGCAACCCTAATATGAATAATAACCTGTTCAGCAAACATCTTACAGTAATTACCTCCCTTTTCCTATCAAAAATATGAACTTTAATAAAGCACCACTTATCGAATGTAACGGGTTTCGCATTTGCATGGATAAACATCACGTACACGCGCCGTGCACATTAAATATGACTCCAAGAAAAACCAATATACAACAAACACTTTGGTCACGTGCCAACGTACATTTAAAACAATCAGTGCCGGTACAAAGAAAAACACTCTAAAACAAGAAAAAACAAATGAACTATTTACAAAGGTTCCCCCGTCAATCTAACTACATAATTGAAGACTCAACTGTTGTACATCACCGTCTCAGCTTGCAGAACATTATGACATCCATCTCAGCCCATTTCCCTATGGAAAAGTTAGCACTCCATAGTCGTCTTCGTTGAAGCGCCGGACGTCATCCCAACTCCTGACCACATGTTGGACATCTTGAGGTAGTCTCCTTGGAAGAACAGTTCAATGATTTATAATGTGACCTGGCTATAATCGCTTGTGGGTTACTAAATTCGCCCACAATTAGTCCTATGCGATTAATTACGAAGACTTTCCCTAAATATCGCTCACACACGCGCAATACACACATGAAAAATACACTTAAAAATATACATGAAATACACACTTCGAGTCCAACGCCACTGGCTCGACAAACAAGTTTCAAAGTTTGACTGACTCACAGTCGCTATCACGCTCGGTAATCTACTGCTCTGCTCTGCTTTGACCTTCGCTCGGGTGAGCGCTAATTAGAACGTTACAAGTCTTGCCCCTAAGAGCTGAAATAGTTGTCTTTAAGATAATATTACAAGTTTCAAATCATCACGCACACTGGCGTGAATTTAGCTCACAAAGCTCACAAAGTAATTGACTTCAAATAATTAAGAGCGTTAAAATTTGCTACGCAAACTAGCGTGACTTTAGCTCATCAGAGCTCACAAATAAAATAACTTCGAATATATCAGAGCGTAAAAATCGCTATACAAACGGGCGTGAAGTTAGCTCACAGAGCTCACGAACAGAAAGACATCGAACACCTTCTCGTCGACCAATTTATTAGAAACTGACAGGGTACGGAGGAGTGGGGTGGATTTAGAAAAATTTTCCAGAGTTTTCATCACACACAGATGGGACTAGTATCAATCTTCTTCAAATACATCAAACGTCTCATCGCACTCGTGCGGAGATAATTCCGATCGGCGGTTCTTTAGATAATCAATTCCGCGCGCTTTTTACCACTGACGCCTTCCATCGCGTGATCTCGGCGTGGTCTCTCCTGATTGGGTGATTCAATCGTAGGTCGGTTGTAAGTAACTCGTGACCATTCCTTTATGTTTCCAATTCTGGTGCAAGTTGTTACACAATTTGGCCTTGAACTCAAGTTTACCAGGCCGTTCTTCAAGAATAGCTACAAGCTCTCCTTATGTGGCAATCATTGCGACACGCTACCTTGCCTTTATTCTCGTCAACTTCCTCAAGTACTGTCTGGGCTGCAGTAATAATAATAATAAATTATGAATACTTATTTATCGAAGATCAATAAGGGTTCACTGTGAAGACCAAACTGGTAAATTATCACCAACTTACGCCCATTGCAATCAGCAAAAGGCTCATGACTCTCCGCATGCCACTCTCAGGAGGTTCCTTTATGACACTCATCTCTGCCTATGCTCCTACCTTAGATTCTGATGATGAAGTAAAGGCTCAGCTCTATAATCAGCTAAGTGAAATCATCTCCAAGGTACCATCTGCAGATAAACTCTTGCTCCTCGGTGACTTCAATGCCAGAGTTGGGAAAGATCACAGGCTATGGAATAATGTGGTGGGCAAACAGGGACTTGGAAAATGTAATCCCAATGGACTGTTGCTTCTTGGTCTTTGTGCAGAACACGAACTTTTCATTACCAACACTCAGTTCCGGCTACCAGACCGCTTCAAAACCACGTGGATGCATCCTCGTTCCAAACTCTGGCACATTCTTGATTATATCATTACCCGGCAATGTGATAAGGACACTCTTATTACCAGAACAGCAAGGAATATAGACGATTGTTGGACAGATCATAAACTTCTTATATGTAAGCTCAGGATATCCATCAGACCTAAACCACCTAGGAACATCAAAAATTTGCCAAGAAAGAAGTTTAATACATCCAAACTTCAGGATGAATCCATGTACAAACATTTTGGAAACAGGATCGTCACCCAGTTATCAGAAAACCCAGTAACAAATGATATTCAGCAAGAATGGGCCACATTACAGAAGATTATCACACAGTCAGCTGAGGAAACCATTGGTTTTATAGTGCGGAAAAGACAAGATTGGTTTGATGACAACAATGAGGAAATTCTGTCTCTCATCAATGCCAAAAGGAATGCCTATCTTGCCCATCTTCAAGATCCAACTTCCAACACAAAGAGAGATAAACTACTGGAACTCAAGGGTAAATGCCAGACGCAGATAAGACAGATTAAAAATACTTGGTGGCAAAAGAAGGCTCAGGAACTGCAGAGACTATCGGATGCTCGAGACTTGAGGAACTTCTATGCCGTACTCAAGGAAATATATGGACCATCTCGCTCATCATCAGGTACACTGAAAAGCGCTGATAATTCTACTACCTTTACTGATAGTCAAGAAATCTTGGAACGCTGGAAGGAGCACTTCTCCAATCTCCTAAATCGTCCATCAGAAGCTGCTGAAGACTTCCTCTGTGATGTGCCGCAACAACCTGAACAATTATGGTTGGCGGTACCTCCTACTTATGAATTCAGTGCAGCTCTCACCCAATTGAAACCCAGAAAAGCACCTGGCCCAGATAACATCCCTCTGGAACTAATTCAAGCCAGAGATCATTCCCTCAAAACAAGAATTTTCATCCTTATCCTCAAAATATGGGAATCAAGAAAGGTACCTGGGGACCTAAAGAATGCCACTATCGTCACTATCTTTAAAAAGGGTGATCGCAGTGTTTGTGGCAACTACCGTGGTATATCACTGCTATCAATTGTGGGGAAGATTCTTGCAAGAATTCTACTTAACCGCCTCAAGGTTATCTCTGAGAAGATCCTCCCAGAGTCACAATGCGGATTTAGAGCTTCCAGAAGCACAATTGACTTGATTTTCTGTGTGAGACAGCTACAAGAAAAATGTAGAGAACAACAGAATCCACTCTTCTTAGTCTTTTATGACTTGGAAAAGGCATTAGATTCGGTTCCAAGACCAGCCATGTGGGCAGTGCTGAAACGGGTTGGTTGCCCTCAGCGTTTTGTAGATCTAATCAAGGCTCTCCATGATGGCATGACAGGTCAGGTTTGCCATCAGAATAAGATGTCCGATGAATTTCCCATTACCCATGGACTGAAACAAGGATGTGAACTGCCTCCAACGCTTTTTGCGCTGTATTTGGCTGCAATGCTTTATGATTCACCCACAAACATCCCAGGTGTGGAGGTCAAGTATCGTTTTGATTGAGGGCTTTCCAACCTAACTCGTCTCCGCTCCTTGAGGAAAACTCAGGTTACTAAGGTTACTAACATGTTGTATGCAGATGATGCTGCGTCACCAACTCTCACACCAGAAGAGCTGCAAGAGTCAGTTAACTGTTACAAAAGTGCATGTGATCGCTTTGGTCTTACCATATGTGTCAATAACACTTAAGTCTTGGCACAACCTTCACCAGGCACACCTCTTCCTCAGTTCAATATCTCCATCTCAAATTTGCCATTAGAACAGGTTGACCACTTCTCGTACCTGGGCAGTACCATTTCTGTGAGCTGTACCTGTGAGCAGGATGTGGATAAGAGAATTGGCGCAGCCCATGCAGCATATGGACGATTAGCGCACCGGGTCTTCATGAATAAAGATCTGTCCACGAGTACAAAGCTTATGGTGTACAAAGCAGTAGTCATTTCTACATTGCTGTATGGCTGTGAAACGTGGACCCATTACCGACGTGATCTTAGGAAGCTTGAGCGTTTCCACCTACAAAAACTTCGATCAATCCCGAGGATTAAATGGGAAGACCGCATTACCAATATTGCTGTTCTGGAAAAGGCTCAAATCAACAGCATAGAATCATCCATATTAGGTCACCAATTTAGATGGATTGGTCATGTCCATCGGATGGATGATGTGAGATTACCTCGTCAAATGCTATATGGCGAGTTATGCTATGGCACCAGACCTCATGGTGGTCCTAAGAGGCGCTGCAAGGACCAATTTAAGCAGACCCTGAAATTGACAGGTCTTGATTCACAAACCTGGGACATGCTGGCTGAAGACCGCTCAACTTGGCGCCGTACCATCTCGGATACTGTAAAGACGTTTGAAAGGGATCGACGCTTACATGAAGAGGCCAAGCGTCAAGCTAGGAAACTTCGAGCAGCCCAACCACGTCCTCCTCCAGCAATACTATGTGACTTGTGTGGTCGCTTGTTCCATGCCAGGATTGGACTCTTTAGTGACCGTAAACACATCCACAAACTGGACTGAAGGAAGAAGATTTATACACGGATTCGAGTTAAAGCCGATGATGATGACTTTTATGCTCTTGAAGAACATCTAAGAACGGCTGGTCCAAGATGCCTCTTTACCAGTAAAACAATTCAAATTTCTCTCATAGAATGCTGTGGTGAGAAGATTTTGAAGGCAATAATGGCTCGTGTAAACAAAGCCAAGGAATTCAGCTGTATGTTTGATGAAACAGTGGATGTGTCCAATATTTCTCAAATGTCACTTATTCTGAGATATGTTTGCACTGAAGCAGGCAACATCAAGGTTGGAGAAGATTTTGTGGGATTTCTCGATATTAGAAAAGCTGTTTTGGACCTTGAAAAAGATTCATCATCAGGCTCAGAGATAGATGACAATCACTAAACCCATCTGAGCAAAGAAACTGAGCATACAGTGCCAGGTATGAGACTCTGTGAGGTAGGGATTAGAGAGTTAAGGACTCTTGGTTTGAACCTTAATAACTGTGTAGGTATAGGAACCGATGGAGTTTCCGTGAATATTTCCGAAACTGTTGGAGCAGTACAAGAGATTCAGAAAGTTGCTGTTAATGCAGTTAAGATGTCCTTTCTACAACCACCAACTAAACTTGGCTATATCCAAAACAGCAAAGGTCCAGTCAGTAAGAAATACATTCGGTATTTTGACAGAAATTACACTGTATAACAACAACAAAAATGACGCACCAAGAAGGAATTGTCCGATGGCGATAAAAATCCGTAGATGTGAGGACCAGAGAACAACAAACAAACGATCGAAAGTGCAGAACAACAATCGAATGATTTATTGCAGAGTTACGAGCTTTACAAAGCGAGGACGTCAATAAGGTGTTGGTCCACACCTGGCCTGGATGCAAGCTGTCACTCGACGTGGCATGGCCTGATCAAGTTCCAGGATGGTGTCCTGCGGCACACCTACCAAGACGCGTGCCTTTACCAACTGAAGAGCCCAATTGGCACACTGGGCCGAAACGCTAGCAATTTGTTGAGTTATGCAGGACATTTTTATCACTTTATGTGTTAATTATAATGGCTCAACGGACAATATTCATTTTGATTCTCTTTCGAGAACATTTGATTAAAGAAAGTAATTGATATGAGATGATATTCTGCGTTATATAGTCCTCGATGTGCGTACAAGACGCAGTGTAGAGAATTTTACGTAGTGGAAGAGATGGTCTCTTGTTATAAAAGTATTAGAGGTTTTAAAGCGGCAATGAAATGTAACGCTCGTTTAAATGTAACTCAACTGATTTATTTAACACAAAATACATGAACTGTTAAAATGCGTTGTGCCGTGAACAGATCATAAAACGAACTGTTTAAAAGTTAGTTGAGGGCGCTTGGTGCGCCTATCGATCAGGAAGGAGGTCGATCCCGGCAGGTGCCGATCTCACCACACTTCCCCTCGACCAACAGCCGGAGTCATCCTGGTGCATGTGGTCTCAAGCACATTTGAGCACATTTCACGTGCTTGGGCATTGACAATCCTTTTGTCAATATGTCGGCAGGCATCTCATCCGTTGGAGTGTACTCCACCGAAACCACCTTTTTGGCCACGGCATCTCGGACGAAATGGTGCCTGATGTCGATGGGCTTCGTCCGTGAATGAAACATAGGATTCGACGTCAGCTTCTGCGCACCTACATTGTCGTTCTTCACTGGGACAACATCTATCGGTTTTCCGAAGTCTTTCAGGAGTTTCCTCATGTGTAGAGCTTCCTTGGTTGCTTATGTCGAGGCCATGTATTCAGCCTCCGTCGACGACAGGGTCACAATAGGGTGCTTCCTGGACTCCCAACTAACTGCAGCGCCGCCTAGTGTGAACGCGTATCCGGTGTACGATTTTCGATCCACCAGGCAGCTTCATCAGTCAGCGTCCACGTACATCACCGCTGGACCGCTGGATTTGGAGTACATGAGGCCGAGATCACGTGTGTTAGCGAGGTATCGCAAGACACGTTTTGCAGCCTTCCAGTGCTGCTGTCCGTGAAAGTCGTTGAACTGAGAGAGAGAACTGACTGCATGGGATATGTTCGGCCTCGTTCCCACTGATAGGTACATTAGAGCTCCTATCAACTGTCGGTAGGGGACGCTCTCCGCTTGTTCGCCAGGGTTCACGTCTTCCTTCTGCAGCTTCGTACCTGGATCAATGGGAGTGCTGACAGGCCTGCACTCTGCCATTCCGAATCTCTCCAGGACCTCGTCTATGTATCCTTTCTGGCTGAGTTTCATCTGGTTGGCGCTCCTCTCGAACTCCAGCCCCAGACAATACCGCACGTCCCCCAAGTCCTTGATCTCGAACTTGGTATTCAGAAAGTCTCTCACCACGTCCATCCTCTTGTCGTCTCGAGCCATGATCATCATGTCGTCGACATAGATGATTATATAAATCCTATCTTCGACCGGTCCGATGTGGTACATGCATGGATCTGCATCCGAGCGAGTCGCCTTGAGATTGTTCATCTCTTCTTCGAGACGGTGATACCAAACGCGTCCTGCCTGTCGCAGTCCGTACAGCGTGAGCACACCATGTCACGATTGGTCAACTTCTCCAGCATCTCATCTGCGGTCTTTCGCACAGTCTCGTCAACCGAATCGTCTTGAACGGTATGGGCAAGAACGTCCTCGAAGTGGCCCGGGGCCTCCATGAAGATATGCTCCTCGACTTCTCCGTTCAAGTACGCCGTCTTGACGTCTAGCTGTCGGATCTTTAGATTATCTTTTACAGCTAACGCCACCGCAGTCCTTATTGTGCTCAGCCTTGCGAATGGAGCGAACGTGTCGTGAAACTCTATTCCTGGTCTCTGCGTGAAACCCCTCGCTACCAAGCGCGCCTTCTGCTTGCTGATAGTGCCGTCAGAGTTAAACTTATTCCGGAGAAAGAATCTGCTTCCTATCACACGTTGCCCCTTGGGACGGTCGACCAGCTTCCACATATTGTCCCGAATCAGTGAAACTGCTTCTTCTGATATTGCTTCGATCAACGCAGGTGAGTCATCTCCGGAGATAGCCTGGGTCACTGGGAATTCAGCGACGTTAGCCGCTTCCCCTGGTCGATCACCGTAGTCCTTGCGGGGTCGCCCAGATTTTCCAGTTCTAATAAAAAAGGCCGTCCGCCTCTTCTCCTAGATGATGCCGCTTGTTGCTTATCGGATTGGATCTCCGGTTCAACAAAGTAATCGTCGGCAGGAAAGCCTATGAAGCCATCGGGGAATTCCCATTCAGCAACATCAGGTTGGTTTTCTGCCAGAACTTCGTCTCTCCACACCAGCTCGAACTCCACTTCATGGATCGGATCCTCTGGTTCAATGCGTACTTTGTCCGGAGAGTCACGCGGGAACAGATCATCAACTGATTTCTTAGGCGCGGTCATCTCTTCACAAAAAAGAGCGTCTCTCGTGATCTCGATCATCTTCGTTTCAGGAATCCAGATACGATAAGCCTTCGACTGATCCGAATATCCAACAAAAATTCCCTCTTTTGAGTGAGGGCTAAACTTCCCCTTGTTTGGGGTCTTGTCCAGGCAGAACACCTTGCTCCCAAAGTCCTTGAAATAGCGTGCAGTCTGAGTTCTGTCGAACCAGCGCTCAAATGGAGTCTTCCCGTTTAGCTTTTTGGTTGGACATCGGTTCCTCAGATAATTTGCGGCGTTGATCGCCTCCGCCCAGAATGTCATCGGTAGGCCAGATTGCAGGAGTAAACATCGTGCTGCCTCTTCAAGGGTCCGATTTTTCCTCTCGGCCACACCATTTTGTTCAGGCGTATATGGTGTTGTGAGACGGCGCTAGATCCCCTCAGATTTCAAGAACTCGTCAAATTCCCTGTTGACATATTCACGTCCATTGTCGGACTGTACGCACTTTATTTTCAGACCGTGCTGATTCTCGACGAAAGCCTTGTACTCTCGGAACATTTGCAAAGCCTCGCACTTGGTCTTCATAAACCGTACCTCTGTCCATCTCGAGTAGTCGTCCGTAAATGTGATCATGTACTTGGATCCACCGTTCGACACAACACCCACAGGGCCCCAAACGTCTGTGTGAACAATATCGAGCTTACCGGTCACATGATTTGACTCTCTCGGGAAAGGTATTCGAGTCATTTTGCATTTCGTGCAAATGTCACACGTTAGATCTCCACATCTCCCTTTTAGTTGCACACCTCACATGGATCCGCTCTTCACTGCCCTATCAAGATCACGAAAGCTGACATGACCCATCCTTCGATGCCACAGCTGCGCCACATTCTCGTCGCGCTTGTCTTCTGACACTGCGTTACGACATTTTTCCAGTGTGGTGCCCTGTACGTAGTACAGACTGTCCTTGCGCTTTGCAACTAACCTCGTCAGTCCATTCTGGTCGAAAACTTCCGCCTTCTCTTTGCCAAAAACAACCGAGAAACCACGGTCTGTCATCTTCGAGACTGATAAGAGATTAGTGCGGATCTCAGGAACGTGCAAAATCTCATTGAGAGTAACGTTGCAAGTTTTACCGTCTACACGTGTTGCAATTTTTGCAGTTCCTCAGGCCTTTATCTCTGAGATTGCGCTGCTCGCTAACTTCAGCTCGCCAGTCTCGCCCTTGTCCATCTCTGTAAACACAGTCGCATCACCGCACAGATGAGACGTGCACCCACTGTCGAGACACCACAGGTTTTCGACGCTGCTCGTCGCGATCTGGCACGTATCAGGTTCCTCGACTGATAAGAGTGACGCGTCCGACAGCTGATTTTTGTTGACCTTAACATTGCAGTCCACTGCCTTATGTCCCTTGATTCGGCACTTCGAGCATTTGAACGGAAACGATTTCTCCTTGTCACTCTTACCACCGGAGTAGCCGTGGTTTTTGTTTTGAGGCTTCGACTACGGTTTTCTTGAAGGACCTTTCTTCTTCACGTACATGGAGCCTTGATTTTCCATCGGTGTTGACGAGGCAACTCTGGCGTCATGTCCTTTGATTATCTTCGTACGTAGATTCTCAGGCTTCGGTAGATCGTCCCGGCTCTCGATGGCAATTCTGAAATTTTCAAAACTTGCCGGCAAACTGTACAGCATCACGATGGTAAGTTGGTCTGGGTTAGTAACTAAGTCCATGTCAGCCAACTTGACTACACAGTCAAAGTAGTTGTTGAGTTGCTCACGGATGTCGCCACCTTCAGTCATCTTTTGCAAGGTTAGACTCTTCAACAGCGTGGCCTTGCGAGCTGGCCCCTTCGACTGAAACATATCCTTAAGTTTTTGCCACATCTCGCTTGATGACCTGCAGTTCTTCACCAACTTCAGCTGGCTTGGTCCGATGGATAGGATTAGGTCTGACATGGCCTTGTTTTACGGGCCGATGATGACTCGATTGCCAAGACGGGATACACACTTGAAGTCGTCGGCAGAAGACCTAAAGGACGACCTAAACAACGTTGGGCTGATACGCTTCATAAAGACCTCCAAAGCGTGAACATCGATCCAGATGCAGCCCGAGACAGAGCGAAATGGAGACAACGGACCCATGTAGCGGACCCCGCAGGCGCGCGGGATAAACGCTGAAGGAAAAGAAGAAGAAGAGAGGAGTAGTATTTTTATTTTGAGAGAAGGCACTTGAGCGGACACGATCGTGATCTAGGCTTCATTGCACGGATCATCAGTACTTATTTATGACAATAGAAACTAAATTAACCAAACGTTCAGTGGCAGGATTCAGAATTTGTGTGTATAGTAGTGAAGTCGTATGTGGAGATTTAAATATCTTAATTATTATTAATTATAGACCAAACATTATAAGAAATTTATAGAATAGTGATTAATCAGGTTGAAGGAGACTTGTGTAGAGTTCAATATACACACATCAAAAAAAGTTTTGCATCACCTCGGTTCCAAGAGTTCCGGAACCGTTAAATACAAAGGGAATAGAGATCAACACAAACAACATTTCAGCTCGTTTTATTGCTCATGAGACCCACACATTGCATGTTGTACCATCATACAGCTAGACTTTCAGCATTTGTGGTCCAGATTGCAGTACACACCACTACCTCTAATACCCAGTAGCACGTCCTCTTGCATTGATGCATGCCTGTATTCGCCGTGGCATACTATCCACAAGTTCATCAAGACACTGTTGGTCCAAATTGTCCCACTCCTCAACGACAATTCGGCGTAAATCTCTCAGAGTGGTTGGTGGGTCAAGACGTCCATAAACAGCCCTTTTCAACATATCCCAGGCATGTTCGATAGGGTTCATGTCTGGCGAACATGCTGGCCACTGTAGTCGAGCGATGTCGTTATCTTGAAGGAACGCATTCACAAGATGTGCACGATGAGGTCGAGAATTGTCGTCCATGAAGACAAATGCCTCTCCAATATTCTGCCGATATGGTTGCACTATGGGTCGGAGGATGTCATTCAGGTATCGTAAAGCCGTTTCGGAGCCTTCCATGACCACCAGTGGCGTACGTCGGCCCCACATAATGCCACCCCAAAACATCAGGGAACCACCACCTTGCTGCACTCGCTGGACAGTGTGTCTAAGACGTTCAGCCTGACCAGGGTGCCTCCAAACACGTCTCCGACGATTGTCTGGTTGAAGGCATATGCGACACTCATCGGTGAAGAGAACGTGATGCCAATTCCGTGGGGTCCATTCAGCATGTTGTTGGGCCCATCTGTACCGCGCTGCATGGTGTCGGGGTTGCAAAGCTGGACCTCGCCATGGACGTCGGGAGTGAAGTTGCGCATCATGCAGCCTATTGCGCACAGTTTGAGTTGAAACACGACGTCCTGTGGCTGAACGAAACGCATTATTCAACATGGTGGCATTGCTGTCAGGGTTCCTCCGAGCGGCAATCCGTAAGTAGCGGTCATCCACTACAGTAGTAGCCCTTGGGCGGCCTGAGCGAGGCCTGTCATCGACAGTTCCTGTATCTCTGTACCTCCTCCATGTCCGAACAACATCGCTTTGGTTCACTCTGAGACGCCTGGAAACTTCCCTTGTTGAGAGCCCTTCTTGACACAAAGTAACAATGCGGACGCGATCGAACTGCGGTATTGACCTTCTAGGCATGGTAGAACTACAGACAACATGAGCAGCGTACCTTCGTCCTGGTGGAATGACTGGAACTGATCGGCTGTCGTACCCCCTCCGTCTAATAGGCCCTGCTCATGCATGGTTGTTTACATCTTTGAGCAGTTTTAGTGACATCTATGAACAGTCAAAGGACTGTATCTTTGATACAATATACACAGTCAACGTCTATATGCCGGAGATCTGGGAACCGAGGTGATGCAAAACTTTTTTTGATGTGTGTAGTTACTGTAATAGCGAAAGACCAGCTCCAATTTTATTTTCGAGTTAGGTAATTTTAAGAATCCATTTTTATTTTACTCCTTAAACAAGGGCATAGTTTGCTTCGCGTTTTAATTACTCATTCGATTTTGATTATAGCTAGATTAGATAGATTGTTTAATTACTACTACTAGCAGAGCCCGCGTCGAGTATCTACGCAATAACAGTGCAATGTAAGGAACGGCCAGAGCTATTAGTAACATTAAATTTATTTACGAAAAAAAAAACTTCACAAACTTAATATGCTGATACCAGTGCAGGAAGGAACGATCCAACTGGGCTGTAAAATGAATGATAACTTCACAGAGGACATTTGGGATACAACCAGGACTTCTTTCACACACTAGTTCTCGAGTGAGGTGAACAGAGTTGTATTTACGAAGCCAAATCACATTTCTTCCAAGATAATGCTTTTTGTTAAGATACTTTTTGAATTTATCTATCAAAAATTTCTCTTAACACACAGTTGGTTATTTTGTTACTTGTTGACACAACCGATAGCGAGCTAAACAATCTTACCCGTGAAAGGGCTACGTAAAGCTGTCCATGAGTAAAGACTGGTTTTGTCAAGTAAAGGCAGATTTTATCAAAAGTGTGACCCTGAGATTTATTTATTGTCATTGAGAAAACGAAACGTACTGGAAATTGCCTTCCTTTAAATTTAAAAGGCACGTTTTTTTTTTCAGAGGGGATAAGGGTTATCCTGGGCATGAAAACGATTTCTCTGTTGTCAGAATCTATAATAGTTGCCCCTATTATATTACGTTGTAACCCGTAAACTATTAGCCTTGTCCATTTCTTAATGACATAATGATAGCACCTTTCATAAGTCTAAGTTTGTGCGGAGGCCTGCCAGTTGGTGTCAAGACTGTTCAAAAATTCTTCAGTGATCAAGTGATCTTGCGCATGCTTACTCACAATACAGTCTTCACTCTCATAGACTACCTCATCTCCAGGTAAACACTGAAGTACTCGATTGTTCAGTTCAAGTGATGCTTCATTGGCGACCGTAAGAATAGTTCTTCCTTAAGCTCCTGTGGGGTGACAGCAGTAAAATCAAAATCCCCGTATAGCTGTTCAAGTGGATCTTGTATTTGTGGATAGCATGTAGATGGTACCGTAACTTCCGCCCCAGTCTTGCCTTCTCCTATTTCTAAAAGCCATGTTGTAAATTCTTTTTCAGAATTTAAAGCGAGCATGTTCTGGGTGAGTTTAAGTACATGGAATTTATTCCAGAGGCTATGCCGCTTCAAACAGCTAGCAACTGTCAAAGAACGTGATCCTCTCACTATGACAGGAAGGACTTGGCGAAAATCACCACCCGGTCCTGGATGATTTAAGGGCGCCAGGTTTGGTCATAAGGACCTTCACCGAATAAAATAACTATTTCCCAACATTGAGACCTCTTATCCCAGGAGTGAGGCATCAAGCACGCGTTGGTTGATGATACCAGGAACTTGACGAGACAGGAATAAGCACAAATGAATTTCATAAAATACCCTTGAATAAATTATTTACAGTACCTTGTTATCAATGAATTCTTGCTCCCACAGAGCCACAAACACTTCTGGTCAACTCTGTGACCCCAGGCATATCAGCGTCCTAACTTAACACTTGCACACTTTGAACAGAACAGAAAATATACACACATTATACTGTCCGTCCGCTCAATCCACCATCGTCGCTCCTTACTACTCGCCTACATGAAGACCACAAATAGCTTGTTAGGCTCAGATGTAAAGTCTTGTATATTTTAGTCCTTCGGGCGTGATTTTCACCAGCAACCCATGGTATATGTACAGAACCATATTGTTACGTGCCACCCCCCAGTGGCACTTCCGTTAATTGGATTACGGTGGGTAGAAGCACAACACATATTGTTCCTTTAAAGAAACGTATTAGCTTTATTGCGGGCCAGAAAGATACACAACACAAATAGCTAATACAAGCAATTAGTATCTCACTAGTTTCCTCTTGTAGAGAACACTTGCCGTTCACTTGTCAATAAGCCACAGAAGTTAATCCCTCCTAATGGGACCGGTGGCCTCGGTAGAACTACCTGCAACACTTCCTTGAATACACAAGCTACAGTTATTTACGATAGCCAGTCACTCACCACTACACTCGGCTTCGCTGTCCGGTGGCTAGGGAAACAGCCCCCGGTGTTTTCGCAATTCACCACAATATCTCTGTCGCACTAGGTCAAAAACACTGTCCACCTCGCTGGCCAGGTCGCTCTTATATAGCGGGCTGGTGACTCAATGAATGCTTCTATACCCGTCCAGGATTCACGGCTTCTCGACATTTCCATCACTGGCTGGGTCACGAATATTCTGGAACATCCCTTTGTCCTAGTAGCCCTGTTGCGAAAGGCGCAGGTAATACACGAGGCAGAGCATAGCCCAGGGGCGGTGGTGACTCACGCGGCGAGGCGACGAAACAAACTCGCAGCAGTAACAATATGTAGCTGCACCTGACCGAAGCCCTGATGTGCTAAAGCTTCTTCCTTGTTCGAGTCAGCCATATGGCATACAACATCGACCCTGGTTTGCAATGAGACGCATAATGTAGTTTTTAATAGCCAAAGCTCAGACGAGCCCAATGGTACACTGGGGCAAAACGCTGGCAATTATAATTTGAGCTAACTGGACCATGTTATCATATTTGATAATACATCCGCTCAAATGGAAACTAACATCATATTTCCTTCGGGAATATTTGAAAACCAAATTGGATTACCAAGGTAGGTTAATTGTTTTTGGGAAAGGGAGTTTGACTCCCATTGCACATTGGCATTACTCGTGACATCAATACTACATGTATTATGTGTCTAGTAATGGCCTTCTCAGTATGTGCTAGCCACGCGTCTTGGTGAGGTAGACCATACCAACTGACGAGCCCAATGTTACACTGGGGCGAAACGCTGGTATTGGGGTGACACGTGATCAGTACATCGGGTCCCCTCGGCCGTTTATCTTGGTTTTTGTGATCAGGGCGCTGCCTCACAGTCAGACAGCTACTTAATTGTCCTCACAAGGCTGAGTGCACACCGTTCCAGCCCTCGCGTCAGTTACTAAAATCCCTGACGTAGTCATGAATCAAACCCAGGGCCTCCAGGTGAGAGGCAGGCGTGCTACCCCAATATCCCGGGGCCGGCCAATAGGTCATAATATTTCAGATTAATTCTAAGCAACACATACATGACATTGTTGCCAACGTGACTTAACGCACGCTGATAGATCCAGTGTCTAACTGTATGTAATGCCCATACTATCCATTGAACTTCAAATTTGGATGTGCATTTTGTACCTTAACCCTTTCCACTCGAATTATTGCAAGTCCCGGTTTCTCCCAACTCGTATTTATTTCTGTCAGCATTCTTCATATTTCAAAACCTGGTATTAAGTACTGGTTGTAACAATATATACAGGAAGGAAGTACAAAATTAATGAAAGTATGGCATTTACATGACACAAAATAATGTTTTTAACTTTCTTTACGGTATGTATTGAGTGTGTGGAAGCGTTCAAAGCAAATGCCTGGATTGACCCTGAGTGTTATCGCCTCCTCCATGATTTCTTGCGACACTGATATCAATATCGTCACTTGAATCACTCACGGATATATCATTTTCATCGCCAGATTAAAAAATTGCATCGCTCTTATGGTCACTATCATCAAAATCAGCCGAAATAGACGCCTGGATCTCAGCTTCAGTCAGACTGTGCGCCGTCATGTTGCCTCACCGCGACTGCTCTTCATTTCAAGGAAACGGAGCAGTTTTCCCGAGCAAAGAGAAACCAAAACACTCGTGTTTCATTACTTTCTATTTCCGGGACCAGCAGTTACCAAACGAAGTACAAAAGACCTGGCATGCCAGGTAACCTAGAAACAAGCGGCCGAACAATGTGTCGACTCAGGGTCGACACACGAGCTATAACGCCATGTTGTTTTACCGCGACTGCTTTCAATGTCAAGGAAACAGAGCAGTCTTGCCGAGCAAAGAGAAACTAAAGCACTCCTGTTCGGTTTCTTTCGGTTTCAGGAAACAAAGTTACCAAACTGTGACGTTATTCACGCCACTTAGCTGACATAAAAATATACCTAACCTAAGATATTCTTTCCTGCCAAATTTACCCGTCCCTGTATTTCCAGTTGGAGCGAACGCTTCATAAATTCCTTCACTTACCTAAATCTGAAGAACATTGTGGCCTATGCAGACAGTCGCAAATTCGACCTGTGAAGACCTTGTAAAAGAAATCTTCATGTATACAACATCGCACTCGCAGTCTAACACGCGAGGTACTACTCTTGACCTGATGTGCACTGGTTCTGGAATTTATGTGTTCCCTAACCTCAAAAATAAACATTGGATCTACGCATTTAAAAATACGTCAATATCAGCTGTATCGATTGTTCCAACCCCAACCATCGCGAGATGTATCGACCGCCGTAGACGACAAGTGACGTACGCATGGCGAACGACCAGGGTGGCCAACTCTCACGGAGGCGAACACGGAAGTGTCTTATGGACTACGTTCAAGAAAACCAGGGGATTCTAGTGTGCGTGTGTGCCACTACTGCTCTTTAGAAATTATTGTGCCATTTTGATATATGTTGAATGTTTACGTGCGAATTCCCTCTCTTCTATTCCTGACTGTTCACCGAGAAGGACTTGCCCTGGGTGCTCGGATGCCCGGAGGTGAGGAAAAACACAGGTATCTGCCACCGTAATTGGTTGGCTTTAGTCATAGTTTAATTTTGTTGAAATATGTAGCTATAGTTTGGGTGTGTTCTGGGAAGTGTGATATTTATTTATTGTTTGTCATTTTATTTTTGGGGATTTGTTTTTCCTTTTCCGTGTAACCACGTCGTGAAAATACGCACCTCGTGGGCAATGGCGCAACAGGTAGATGTTCGGCCGATCAATGGGTTGATGTGTCCTACTGTTTATATTCTGAATTGTTTATCAATTTTTCCTTCTTCGGAAGTAGTTTTCATAGTGGGGAATCTTTCTTGTTGTTCGGGCGAGGTTTTTCCCTGTGTTGCGTAACCGTGTGCGTCCTTTAATTGGGTTCCAAATTTATTCATTCATTTTCCCTGTGATCACGCTTCTTGGAATTTTCCCATTTCCAGCCATGTAGAGTTTTATTATTTTAGTTTTAAGGGGGCCCTGTTCCTAAAGTTGCATCACCTTACGTCCACGTGCTAGTTGTTGTTACGCGACGCTTTTGCCTTGGTTGTCCTCCTTTACGCCCATGTGCGTTCCATTTTTGGCATTTCCCATTTCTTGTAATTCTGTTTAACCTATGGGATTGGTTCAAATCTCAAATTTCGGGAGTGGCCCACTGTGGTGCAATCATGCCTTGGTATACCGTTAGCTACCGCCATTTTTAAGAGTAGAGTCTAGTTTGTGCCAGGGCCCATGATGGTCGTGTGATACCGTCCGCTCCGTTTTTCGGGAGTTTGTCATTTGTAATGTAGTTTTTCATTTAATTTTGTTTTCTTTTCCTTTTACGTAATTCTGGATGTGTTCGTGCGTATGTTGGTAACTTATTTCCATTCCGGATGTAACTTGTAAATTTATGCTGGTATTGCACAACCATCGCCGTGGCATTTCATGTTAGTTCTGGGTATTCGTGTGCTCACGTTTCCTAGTTAAGGGTTTGTACAAATTCATTTGACTAAGGATAATTTATAATTGTAAGATATTACCTTTTCTGTGTACCTGTTCATTTCTCAAATTTGTTGGTGTCTTAAGGCATGTTAAGTGATCTGCCGTGTCACAGCGTTACTGACCTTGTGACCGACCCTTCGAGGGCAATTATTTCATTCATGATAAAACTTTGCTATTGAAATAAGTCCCTAACATTGTAGTTCCTATTTTATATATTTTTGATATTTTATAATACAGACCCCGTTTATATTTTGATTACGACTTCATTTCGCCTTTAACGTCCCATCCCCACCATCAAGACAGCTACGGTGGAAAGATCCTCACCAGGTAAGTCTTCCACTTTTCAAGCTTGTGGATAAATCGACGTACTACCTCTCTTGTACATCTGAGGGGGTCACCCGAGTGCGTCGTCAACACCGGCCACCGAGGTAAGGCCATCAAGTCCCGTAAAGGATGACCCGGGGCCGCCGTTTGGTAAGTTTCCTTCAGGTTGGCAGGCCCTCTAGGGAGTCCGTCGAGCTGAGCGAGATAGTATAGTTCGTAGGAATGGTAGGGGGGTAACACAAACGAAGTACAAAAACCCTGGCATGCCAGGTAACCTACAAACGAGGCGCCGCGCCGCCATGTTGCTTCACCGCGACTGCTTTCCATGTCAAGGAAGCGGAGCAGTTTTGCCGAGCGAAGAGAAACTAAAACACTCCCGTTTGGTTCCTTCCAGTTTCCGGAAGGGGCCAGCACTTACCAAACGAAGTACAAAAGCCCTGACATGCCAGGTAACCTAGAAACGAGCGGCCAAACATTGTGTCGACTCAGGGTCGACACACGAGCTATAACGCTAAGTGAAGGCTGTCGACCTCAGGTCGACACACGAGCGGAAAAGGTTAAGAGATGGAACTAAGAATATATTCAGAGTCACCAGGGCTGCCAACTGGAGTGATATATTAGGCTACACTATTTCAGGTATATTTCGAACCAATTAGAAATGTCAGTATTATCAACTTAAATTCGTCATTATATTAGACTAAATCATTGGCATGAATCTTAAATTTTAGGAAAAGCATGATCTTTTGTTCGTCACGGAAGTACTTCCTTCTTTAAGAAATCAATGCCACATGTCACTTAGCATATACTTCATCGAAAATTCAAATATGTTTGCTGGACCCGCTCGATATATTCGGGCAAGAAAACATCTGCCGGGTCCACTAGTTTTATCATATTAATTGATAGTAAATGAAGTCCCGATTCTTGGATGTAACGGGTAATCTCAAGAACCACTGGGTGGATTTTGATGCGGTTTTCACCATTCTGTAAAGAAATTCTTGAGGAAGGGTCTGCAGAAAAACATTCATGACCAGAGGAAGCTGAGCAGTAACGATTTCAGTGAATAGAGTCTAAGAAAAAACTTATGCTGGATAAACCGTTAAAAATATCTATATACTAGGAGTGTATGAATTGTTCAGCATGAAAAGTTCTACAAAAGAGTTTGGGACAGCATATCTCTATCTTTAATAGCCTACATCACCCACCATAAGTGTAGTTATGTTTCCATTTCTTCCAACAATCTCCATTCAGTGGAAATTTAAATTACTACAGTGCGTCAGGGAATGTTCTCTGCAATGCCTAGGCACTGCTACATTAGGTGAGACCCGGAGTTAAGTTGACAGCGCGGTGTCAGACCTTTCGCTCACTCGCCGATCTTGTCATCTCCAAGGTCGACAGGATATCAGAACACATGTGTGAGCTGTGCTGTGCTGCCAACTAAACTCCGGCTCTCACCTAACGTAGCAGTGCCTAGGCACTGCTGAGAACATTCCCTGACACCCTATAGCTTTGGAGAAAGTTTACAAGCTAGCAAGCCTATCACCCCAGCTTCAGCCAGCATCAAACTGTCGAGTCGAGTTAAGACTTCAGAGAGAGTATGTTTGGAGTTGCTAATATTTTGTACATAGTAAATACGAAGCAAGAAACATAACAGTCAATTAAAAATTGATGAGCTTGGAATTGTACTTACAGCGAATGCCATGAGGAATAAAGCCTTTTAATGGGAATCAGTCTGAAAGAAGAAAAGAATACTTTAATATCAAATGATAACTTACATATGAAATTAAATGTATATAGCCAAACATCACCTCGTGATGTAGCGGCTAGCATGCTTGGTTTTCGCCCCAGAATTCTGAGTTCAACTCCCGGCTCTGCCAAGAAATTTAATTCTGGTCTGAGGGCTGGAACAGGGTCCACTCTGCCTCGTGGGGTGAAACTGAGAAGAGGTAGGTTAGATTCCCACCACACAGAGCTATCTTGGAAGTGGATTTCTGTGATTTCACAATTCTACTGCAGGCAAATGGTTCCTAAATTAAAGCCACAGCCATCTCCTTCCCAATCGTCACCTTAATTACAAAAACACTCAGGTTATCATTTAAATTCCACACACACCCACATACACGGGGCTACATGACCACGATGTCGCAAAGCCCCTAAATAAATCGACAACATAAAGCACACAATTTAATACTAGACAACCACAGACAATACAGCTGCCAAAACAGGAGTTTTTACTGAAATAAGAAACTTACAGGTTTTGCCCATCTTACAATGAAATGTATCTGTCTGCCCCTTAGGTGGTCAGTAAAGAGAGCCTTGAAACCGTTTTTCTGAATTGCTTTACTGGCAATTGATATTGTAACTTCCAGCCAGTCAAAACAAAATAATTCTGGAATATGCGGAAAAAAATAAACTGAAATAAATTAAATTTCATCATCATCATCATTGGTTTGCAGTCCTAAGACTGGTCAGTTACCATAAAAACATGTCCAGATCGTCCTGGCTGCGTGGCTCAGGGGTGACGTTCTCGCTTGCTGAGCCCAAGGCTGCAGGTTCGAAACCTGGCGCAGTCAGCTGGCATTTGAGGGTGCGCAAATGCGAGGGAGCCGTGTCAGTACATTTACTGGCACGTTAAAGATCCCCTTCGGGGCAAAATTCCGGCACCCCGGCTTCTCTAAAAGCCAGGGTAGTTAAAAGGGACGTAAAACCAATAACATTATTATTATTATTACATTTGCCGCTTCCTTCATTGAATTATAATTCTGTGCTTGGGTGTCATTTAGAATTTGTTTAAGGAAGGTATTTCTAGGTCTTCCAAGTGGATGTATTCCCTCAATGAACCCTTCTGCCACAGTTCTCATTAAATTGAAGTGGCGCATTGAGTGACCCCACCATGCGAGACGACGTTTACGGATTGTGCGTAGGATTGATCTCCGTTGGTTCACGGTGTCGAGAACCCTTATGTTCGATATCCTGTCTCTCCAAGTCACATTTATCATCTTACGATAGCACCACATCTCAAAGGCTTCAAGACGGTTCTTCCACATTTCACAGGCATACAACGCAACTGTCCATACAAAAGCATGTAGCATTCTCATTCGGAACTGAAAGTTACAATATCAATTAGGTAGTCAGTCCAGAAGCTGTTCAGATCCTTCACCATGTGTACAGAAACCCACTAAAAACCCAAGCATTGCTACAATGATACATACTACATAAGGTGAGGAAGTTTGCTATTGATTTCCTCGTAAGAGTAGGTGCAGCAGTACTAATGCTATGATTAGAACCCTTTGCAGCATCTACAGGCACTAGTTCTATCTAGAATATAATTACCAAGCAACACTCATACCCTCAGTAGCTTCCTTAGTCAGATAAAGGGGATGTCTCATAAGTAGAGGTGTTAGTTTCTGTTAATTAGCGATAAAACGAAAAGTCATATTTAGAGGTTAGGATGTTTTATTTTCACGTATTTACATGTTTCGTGCTGCCCAGGAGTGAAATTAAATCGCGAAAAAACATGAATTTTGTGAATAACACCACAAATACCGCGATCTGCGAAATAAAAACTTTTTATATTTTTTTCTCATACCACTCTGAACATTCTTGTCCACAAACCGATAATCGAATTTGGTTGGTGTTCAATTCGAGAATGATCGAATGTATAGTTTCACGAAGGGTAATACTACGATATACGACATAATATTACGATATACTATTGATATTCTCGTTACTCATTGGAAAGTAGCCCTGTGGTAAACAACTGTTATCTCGCGGCATGAATAGTTTGGCTGACTACCTCCAAAAGGTTATGTGATAGTTGTTCATATTGTGAACTACGTTTGCCTCCTGTTACATCGGTAGCGAGTGTAATAGTAGAAGATTCTATATAATTTAAAAAAAGGTGCTCAAATTGTGCGTTATCATCGAAGCTAGTGTGTTATTTGCGTGAATCAGTTGGCGACCACGAGTTTGTAGTAGTAGTTCCGAACTTAGCAGTACAGGAAGATGAGACGCGACGTAATTTAAATAATATGACATGAATTCAGAAATAAATTTTGCGTGCGTATGTGGCGTGTGACTAAAGTCAACCGTGTGATAACAGTGTTTGTTACTGGGCATCGCTCAGTTGAGTTTAAAAATGCTGAAGGTAGCAGTTTCTGCCACAGACTTAAAGAATATAAGAATGATGGATTTATAATTTCTTGTGGCATTCTTATGTGTAAATATTGTTAGCTTATCTCAGGAAAGATGCATTAGACAAACATTGGAAATCGGAGAAGCATTCGAAACGCCGAGAAAATTTGTGTCTTGAAGTTAGTGTTCATATGCGTTGCATAACCGGCACCATAAAATCAACCCCTCGCCACTGGCTACCAGTACTCAGCCACATTCCACCACCTCACCTGAGGAGGAAGGTAGCTCTGATCAGAGAAGCAAAGAAGATCTATGCTTCTCCCTCATTACCAATACACCAGGAATTCTGCCACCCACAACCGAAGCGACTTCATTCGAGGAGACCAACCAGTTTATTGGCCGACCAACTTCTGGCAAATCGATTCAACCTAACCCAATGCTGGCAGGACGAATGGTCAAACTCAACGTCTGGAATTAGTCCCCAGGAGATCAACCCAACGGTGAAAATACAAGGATTTGACCTTCCTAGAAAATTATGGTGTCGCCTCAATAGACTGAGAACCAGGCACGGCCGTTGCAATTACCTATGCCATAAGTGGGGTTGGATAGATTCCCCATTGTGTCAATGCAATGGGGAGGAACAGACCATGGACCATATCATCCAGCGCTGCCCTCTACACGCCTACTCCGGGAGCCCTAGTGATCTGTTTCATCTTCGAGAATGTACTGTGGAATGGCTCCAAAACTTGAACTTGGATTTGTGATTTGTTTTTATGTAATTCACCATACGATTAAATAAAAGTGTTCATAGAGTGGCCACGTTGAAAGAAACATTATCAAATGCTAGTCGTGTGAAGGATATGAAAGAAGGGTTTATTTTGGACACTACTGCATTTGTGAAAGCTAATATACCAGTAGAGAAACTAGACAATCCGTACTTGGTTTAATAAGTATGTTCGCGGAAGTGGAGATTTACCATCAGCAAATCAGATTCGTCAGAAATACCGTACATCCCCATGATTGGCGAAAGAAGGAGGGAAGAAATTAGGGAAGATATAAGAAACAAAGACGTGTTTCTAGTATGTGACGAAACAACTGACAAGAATGGTAGGTGTGTTTTCAACATTCTTTTTCGTCCATCAGTTCCATCAACTGAAATGAACACCCATCTGGCTGCCAATAGCCTAAATTGCTCCGATGCTATATTAGACACCTTGAATTCCTATGAAATTGAACGGGAGCGTGTAGTGGCAGCACTTACGGACTCAGCACGCTATATGACAAAATGTGTAACTACTCTTCAAGGATTAATTGAAAAATTAGGTCATGTCCAGTGCTGGGCTCATAAAGTCAATTTTATCAGCTGCATATTTGAAAACGTTCTGGACGAATTGAACATGTCTATAGTAAAGACAAAGAATGCCTTTTTAAGAAAAGATTACGTTGCATTTTTAAGGGAGAAATATGAAAACACAGAAAAAGAGAATGAAATTCTAGCTTTCCCAATGCTGGGTAGCTAGATGACCTTGAGGTAAAGCTCAAGCTATTAGGCGATGGTGAAGTGTTCACTCATACGATCCTCCAGAACTTGGAACAGCTTCCTCAAAAGATGCAGACAATGGTTAAGACCAAGCTTACGTGTGTTGCCCAGTCAGCTGGAGTGAAAGTCAGGACTGTAAGGACCACGGATCCAGCCAGGAAGACTGTAGAAGCCATCGGGTCATTGTTTGATACTCGCCATGCACCTAAGAACGTATCTCACACAGAACTGCTCCAATTTAAGAAGAATGCCCCATAACTTAAGAAGATGGAGTCTCAATAGTTTTGAGAGGCTCACAGCATTTACCTAACTGCAATCAAGAACCAACTGCATCATGAAGATAATGTGAATGTTCCAGAGATCCTCATGGGATTAAGGCCTGATCACCGAGACTATGCAACAGCTGCATTAAAGTGTGTCTGCTATCCTTGTTCAAATGTGGATTCTGAAAGGTCATTTTCAAAATACAGTCTCATAGTAAGTGATAGGAGGCGACAATTGACAGCTGCAAATGCTGAGACTTTAACTATGATCTACTTCTGTAACGTGTTTTTCGAGGGGTTTTATGCAACTGGCATAAGTCAGTAGGAAGCCATTCTATATTTATTTACGCGGCAAATTGTTCAGCCAAGAGAATTTTTCATGGTAATTTATTATTATTATTAATTTATTATAATTATTATTAAGGTATTTTCGGAGCATTTTATAAAAATTATTAGCATTCAGATAGGTTTTCTATGTCTTAGAAAACGCTATCAAGCAAATTATTACGAACGACAATATTATAGAAAATTATGTGATTACGGAATTTTACGGAGTTTTGTCAGTTAGGGTATTTGAGAGACATGACTCACTGGGAATTCGAATACAAGCTGATTCCTGTCGAGAAGTATTACGCAAGGTCTAGAAAAGACGAATTGTTGGAACGGAAAACGACTTCTCCCTCTCGCGCGCCGAGTGTAATGAGGCAGAGGAGGGGAACTGGCGGCGTGCTCAGCTAATCAGTGAGGACGACGTAAGCTAGATGTCGGTACCATGGTGGGGGAGCCAACAGGTGCATATATCGTTCGACGCGCCGTGAAACGAGCACTATCTGTGTAGAACGTGCAGAGTACGGTCGCAAGTGCGTGTCGCTCCGATGTTCAGTGGAGTTAGCGACGAACTTTTGTAAAACTTGGTTGTACGAGTGTTTGGGTCCGAGGTACGGACCATAGAATTATCTAATCTACCAGCATATCATCAAATTCCGACGGAGATGACGACGTCCAGGAGACTGTGGGAAGCACACAGCATCAGCAAGTACGAGGGAAATGCCTTGGCAATTTCCAATGGTAAGCGCAAATGACGCAGAAATACGCAATCTCTCATTTTTCTTTGTTTTATATTTCATAATTCAGTAACTTCATAGCTTGGAAATAAGAGTAAAATCAATTTATCAGACTCCGTTTTCACGTAATTTTCTATCGGTAATATTCAAATCACAACGCTCCAATTTAAATTTTGTACTTATTATTAATTTTGCTATACTTGTTTTATATAATAAATTCATTTCTTTTACAATGCAATCTTTGCTTTCAGTAGGTAGCATTAGATATAGACCAATTCCTTCTCCTGATACAATTGTTTGTTGGGTTAATGATCAAATCATACCACGATCTGAGAGAATAGAGTCTTGAAGGTGTTCTGCCAGAGCTAGACGTTGTTAAATACAAATTTAGATTTCAACATTGCATTGAGGTCTTGACGCCCATTAAAACAACATAGCCTAGGCAAAGGTAAACAGTTACATTTATTCACCCAACAGTGTGGGCTAGCGAAACTGTTACATTTGTACGCTCAACGTGGAGCAAAGTAAATACCGTTTCACTTGTCATCACAGCCTAAGCGTAGAACATTACATTTGGCGCCCAACGTGGGGCTGTAAACCTAATAACATTTGTGGAAGGAGAAGGGTATATATTTCTGTGCCTGTATTTTGGGGGTTATTTGTCTGTATCAGTGTATATCATTATGGGGGATGAGAAAGAAAGACAGATGAGGTTACGTAGTGGTCATCAACGGGAGAGTGATGATACGAGCAGTATGTCGAGTGATGGTAGTACCGGGGTAGCGGAGGTAAATCCCGATACTGAAACAGGGAGTGTAGGCGGCCAACCAGAATTAAAAACTTTACTTCTCGAATTTATGTATCAGAACAAAGTTAGTAGTGATGCCTTAAATGCAAAGTTAGAACAGAATAACGCTAAATTAGAACAAAACAGTAGGGAAAATAAAGAAAGTACAGAAGCTTTAAATGCAAAGTTAGAACAGAATAACGCTAAACTAGAACAAAACAGTAGGGAAAATAAAGAAAGTACAGAAGCTTTAAATGCAAAGTTAGAACAGAATAACGCTAAATTAGAACAAAACAGTAAGGAAAATAGAGAGAGTACTGAAACTTTAAATGCTAAATTAGAACAAAACAGTAGGGAAATGAGTGACAAATTCGAACTGATTAGAGGTGAGATCAGGGGGGTGATGGAAGAAAAGGCTAAAGAGATTATTGCAGATGTAGACAGAAAATTAGGAAAAGTACAGGAGGAGTTGGAAATTAGAATCAGTACACAGGCTGAAAATTTAAAAGAACTAGTGCAACTGGAAACACAGCAGGTCAAAAAGCAATTGGGGGGAGAAATTGACAAAATTCAGGTAGCTACTAAAGAGGTTAAGGAACAGCTGGGGGGTAGAATTGAGAAAGTCCACTCACAAATAGTTGCAGAAGTAAATGATTTAAGAGAGAGTAATAAAGAGAGCATTAGCAAGATTGAGGATAAACAAGCAAAGCTATATGATAAAGTAGAAGAATCAGAAGGAAACATTAAATTAACAGTAAACAGTATTGAGAGGAAGGCTGAGGAGAAAATCGCAGAATTAGAATTAAAATTAAAAGCTAGGATCAGGCAAGAAAATAGTCAGAATAGACCAGTTTTTGTGAATAGCACACACAGGGAGGTAGAACTGGGTAAGTTCAGCAATCGACAGGGGTGCCCAATGGAGTTCATGAACACTATAGAAAATAAATTCGGGGAGAGGTTGGAAAATGGTAGTATTGAGTGGTGCCAGGTAGTTGAAATTTTAGAACAAGTGTTTGTGGGGGAAACGAGGAATAGGTTTGCTGTCTACAGAGACATGTTTACTGATATCAATGATTTTAAAATGAAATTCTGTGAAAAGTTCTGGAATGAGGTTATTCAGTCGCAGCATCGTGAGGGAGTAGTGTGTGGTAAATATAACCCTAAAGGAAGCTCCACCATGACCGAATACTTTTTAGGGCAGGTATTAGTGTGTAAATATCTTGATGGCTTGAAGGAGGAAAGTGATGTGGTGAGGTTGCTACTTAGGCACTTTCCCTATAGGATCAAGGAGGCTGCTTGTATCCAGAATGTAAAGACTATATCACAAGTAGAAAATTTGTTAAGCACATTTGATGCACTAGGGAGAGGGGGTTATGAGGACAATTTCAATAGGAACCAGGGTAATAATAATAATAGACCTAATGAAGCCAGGCATCAGGAAGTTCAAGGGAACGGTGGCGAAGGGGCCAATGCTCAAAATAGAAATAATAATAATCAGCTAAATCAGAACAGAGGAAATGGCTATGGTAATCAGTATCAAGGGAGGAACAATGATTACAGGGGAAATCAAGGGAGAAACAATGATTTCAGGGGAAATCAAGGGAGAAATTATAATGACAATAATTACAACCAGAATAGGGGTCAAGGAAGAGGACAGCCTAGTGGTAGTAATATACAGCCAAACAATGACAACACAACTCAGAACAACCAGACCAGTGCAGTAGTAACTAGTACTACGGCCAGCTGTAGCGGTTCTTTAAACGCGAACCAAGCTGCGAAGTAAGGTCAGAATCTCAGTCTGTAGCATGCCCTGTCCATACAATTATACAGGAACCCTATGACCTAAATGTGAGAAATGAATTATTACATGAACTAAATGATGAAGGTATTATTCAGGAAGTGGTTAGTAAGAGCCCCATAGTTAAATTTAACGTGTCCGAGGCGTACACAGATGTTTTAATTGATAGTGGTTGTATGAAGAGTTGCATAAGTAGTGCATTTTATGATAAAATGAAAGGAACTGGAGTAAATTTTGAGGAGATGCCAATTAAAAGCACTTTTGTTATCACAGCTGTTGGGAAGAGGTCTAAAGTAATTTCTAAGCAAGTTTTAGTAGACATTAAAATTAATAATCATGTAGAGAAGCAGATTTGCCTTGTAATTCCAAATTTAGTATTCAGTGTTATCTTGGGTTCAGAGTGGCTAAGTAGAGTGTCTGGTAAATTATGTTATGATGTAGGGAGTTTGAAATTTAAATGGGGAGATTCTGAAGTAGAAGTAGCGTTCAATGACCATATTCAGAGGAGTAGTATTGTAGGTGTGATTTGTACTTTAAATGAGATATCGCCAGCCGTAGAGCGGGGTTCACCATGTTTTGTGGGCAGTGTGATTACGAACGGAAGTCTAGAGGACTCGTTACGTGAGGCTGCATTTCAGGGTAATATAGAGGTGGAACAATGTGTTCGGCTCTATGATGTGTTATTGTGTAATAGGAGAGTTTTTGAGGATCGCATTGGTATGGCCAATTGCTATACACATTCATTGAACGTTATTGATAGGTCAGTATTCACAGGACATAGATATCCTGTACCTTTCGCTTATCAGAGTGCAGTTGAGGCACAAATTAATCAGATGCTTGAAGATGGGATTATTGAGCACTCTAACAGTCCGTATGTTAATTCTTTGATAACGGTACCCAAGACCGACGGCACTGTTCGTATTTGTTTAGACGCTCGTTTGGTTAACAGTAGAATTAGTTCAGATCAGCTGAAATCTATGTCAATAGAGGAATTAATGCAAACATTTGAGGGGAAGAAGTATTTCACTTGTGTAGATTTGAGTTCCAGTTTTTGGCAAGTGCCACTTATGTACGAAGATAGACCATTTACAGCTTTTAGTCATAAATATAACCTTTATCAATTTTGTAGAACACCTTATGGGTTAAAGAGTAGTTCAGCAGCTTTAATTAGGGCTTTAAACATCGCATTAGGGGAATAAAAACAGGAGAGTTTGTAACCATTTACATTGATGATATGGTAATTAGTTCACGCAGTTTTGAGGAGCATCTATGTCATTTAAATATAGTTTTTCAGAAGTTAGATCAGGCAGGGTTCACTTTGAAGCTGTCTAAGTCGTCATTCTGTCAGTCAGAAGTGACATTTTTAGGTCATGGAGTGTCGAGTAGAGGTGTGACACCATAGGAAGGTAGGGTTAGCATGTGTGGACAGTAGCAACAGGGCATCGTTACAGACACTGAGAAATAGGTAGGTAGAGCAACGTGATGACGTTCATTTAAAGGGAGCCACTTGCAAGGTTGGAAGCAGGTGACGCAGAAACATTTATAGTTTCCAAACGTATTGGGAAAACAGCATATGTGCTGGAGAATAGTGAGGGAAACAGATTATACGGAACGTATAATATACATAGTCTACGAAAATATGTGTCATAAAGTGAGTGTGTTTAGCTGGCGAGCCAGCCTATCAAATGAGTAAGTGTGGTGTCTGGTGCGTGGAAGATCTGGTCTTAAGGCAGGCGTATCAGAAGTCACACAGGGGGGTAGTATGTAAGTAAATGAGAGTTTTTAAGGTACAGGGAAATATGACGGGATTGTCGGATGCTGTTGAGCACTAAATTGTCTCGATGCACCAAGGCCATTTTGGCAGCGCTGATGGGTTCCCATTTATCTCCAAGAGATGGGGGAGCGCTTGAATAGGGCTTGTTAGCTTAAGGCGTCCACGAGATAAAAGATGGGCCATCAGAATGCGAGACAGTCCTTCATGAAACTCATACATATCAGCACACGTGATTTCTGTTCACGGCCTCGCCATGTAAGATTTGTAAGTGTGTAATTTAAGGTAATTTGTACAAAGGTATTATTTGAGTGAGGAGAAATGGTCTGTGTTGAGAACTAGTATTAAGTAGAATATGGTTAACGGGAACTTAACAAGACAGGGCGATTACGGCACAGAAATATTTGGTGTTATATGTAATGCGCATTTACTGTTTTTTTTTTTTCAGAAGTCAATATTAATTTAATCTACTTTAAAGAGAGATTAAGTATTATGGTCACGAGGCGCTGCCACAATAGTGTGATCGTGTGCTCAGTGATATGTGGAATTAAATGTCACCATAAGGAGGGGACCTCCAGTGAAATTAGGAAGTTCTATGGTGATATAAATATATCAGAACACCTTCAATGCGTGTGATATGACATCATAAATACATAGTGCTCACACATTAATTATGTCTATTTCTCCAACATAGAGAAATTTGAGAGGCGGAAATATCCGTGGAACACTATTCCATATGTAAAACATTGGACTGGTTGCAAAGTGCAATCCATAGTGACAACAAACTTTGACGCAAAGTGCGTGAAGAAAAAATATGAGTGTATATATCTGTAATTTAGGGTGATTTCATTTATGTAATATGTATTTTGGATGGGGTTTATTAACGTGTCTGGGATAATCGGATAATGGACCGTCGTCACGGTAAATCATCCGATGATCCGAGGCGAATATGTAACGCGTTTTTCGAGGGGTTTTATGCAACTGGCATAAGTCAGTAGGAAGCCATTCTATATTTATTTACGCGGCAAATTGTTCAGCCAAGAGAATTTTTCATGGTAATTTATTATTATTATTAATTTATTATAATTATTATTAAGGTATTTTCGGAGCATTTTATAAAAATTATTAGCATTCAGATAGGTTTTCTATGTCTTAGAAAACGCTATCAAGCAAATTATTACGAACGACAATATTATAGAAAATTATGTGATTACGGAATTTTACGGAGTTTTGTCAGTTAGGGTATTTGAGAGACATGACTCACTGGGAATTCGAATACAAGCTGATTCCTGTCGAGAAGTATTACGCAAGGTCTAGAAAAGACGAATTGTTGGAACGGAAAACGACTTCTCCCTCTCGCGCGCCGAGTGTAATGAGGCAGAGGAGGGGAACTGGCGGCGTGCTCAGCCAATCAGTGAGGACGACGTAAGCTAGATGTCGGTACCATGGTGGGGGAGCCAACAGGTGCATATATCGTTCGACGCGCCGTGAAACGAGCACTATCTGTGTAGAACGTGCAGAGTACGGTCGCAAGTGCGTGTCGCTCCGATGTTCAGTGGAGTTAGCGACGAACTTTTGTAAAACTTGGTTGTACGAGTGTTTGGGTCCGAGGTACGGACCATAGAATTATCTAATCTACCAGCATATCATCAAATTCAGACGGAGATGACGACGTCCAGGAGACTGTGGGAAGCACACAGCATCAGCAAGTACGAGGGAAATGCCTTGGCAATTTCCAATGGTAAGCGCAAATGACGCAGAAATACGCAATCTCTCATTTTTCTTTGTTTTATATTTCATAATTCAGTAACTTCATAGCTTGGAAATAAGAGTAAAATCAATTTATCAGACTCCGTTTTCACGTAATTTTCTATCGGTAATATTCAAATCACTACGCTCCAATTTAAATTTTGTACTTATTATTAATTTTGCTATACTTGTTTTATATAATAAATTCATTTCTTTTACAATGCAATCTTTGCTTTCAGTAGGTAGCATTAGATATAGACCAATTCCTTCTCCTGATACAATTGTTTGTTGGGTTAATGATCAAATCATACCACGATCTGAGAGAATAGAGTCTTGAAGGTGTTCTGCCAGAGCTAGACGTTGTTAAATACAAATTTAGATTTCAACATTGCATTGAGGTCTTGGCGCCCATTAAAACAACATAGCTTAGGCAAAGGTAAACAGTTACATTTATTCACCCAACAGTGTGGGCTAGCGAAACTGTTACATTTGTACGCTCAACGTGGAGCAAAGTAAATACCGTTTCACTTGTCATCACAGCCTAAGCGTAGAACATTACACTTCCAATGATTTCAATGCAATATTTGGATAAAACTGAAAAAGGTATTCACTGAAATGTGTTTCGAGATGTTGAATGTAAAATAAAAATATGACTTCCATATAAGTATTATCTCATTCTTCCATAGCCATGTTTGACTGTTTACCCTGCTGTTTTGTTTTTTACTTAGTTTTATTACTGGTTTACAACTTGAAATGCACTTATGCAAACCTTATCGCTTTCCAAATTGTAACATGTTATCCCCCGAAAAAATAATAAAAAACATAAAACACCACCTTTTGAATTTTAAAACAAACCTTCAAAAAAATAAAAAACACTTTATAACACCTCTACTCATAAGTAATGTCGTTTTTTTTTTAAGAAAACTTCATTTGGAAAGTTTTCCAACAAGAAAAAAACAATTTTTCGAAGTAGAGACCATCAGATTCTATGGTCTTGAGCCATCTTTCAGCGAGGTTTCTTATCCCGCGACAGTACCAGTATCTGGGTTTTGATGCAAAGAATTCGGCGAGACCCACTTACACAGCTTCAATGTTTTTGAAATATCTTCGATGCAAGAAATGGGCCATGGATCGAAGAAGATGGTAATCTGAAGGCACAAGATCAGGGCTGTATGCTAGATGTGATAGCAGTTCGACTCTTCCCAATTCCTGAATTTTTGCCATGGTTGTCCGTGCAGTATGAGGTCTCTCATTGTCCTGCTACAAGAGAACACTATTTCGATTAACAAAGGCTGGGTATCTCTGTCTCAAAATTTCATGAACACGTTCCACTTGTCGAGAATCAAAATCTGCATCGACTGCACGCCCCAGTAAATCACTCCTTCAAAACTCCACCAGACACACCTCACTTTGGGGCCAAACCGATCCTTTTTAACAATGACTTGGCAGGTTAATGGTGACTGAGCCACTGTTTCGCGGAGTCAGTGTTGCGGTAATAGACCCATTTTTCATCACATGTGACAATTCTCCTGATAAATCTATCATCCATGGTGTTATCGATAAGCTGATGACATATCCACTCTATGTTGAGCCTGTTCAGGGGTCAATTCATTCCTGTTTGATATTCCAAGTTTCTTAATCTGCTGATGTATGGTATCTTTTGATGCACCAAGTACTTCTTCAAAGATTTTCTCCAAAAAATCTGCGTGTATTCTCAATATCCCTTAGTTTGGGTCTTCCAGAACACGGTAAGCCAGTAGTGTTTTCTTCTCCAGTGTTGAAACCATAGTTGAGCCGCACGCCCACTAACACCACCTTATCCTTCGACTTCACATATTCTTCGAGCCACGGCAGCAGCTTTATAACCTTGTTTCCAGTAGTTCATTAGAAGAACCCTAGCCTCCAACTTTGTAAGTTCCATTGATCGTGGATCAACAACTGACGACTGATACATTATTGCAATATACGCAATTCTAGTTATGGCCTCCTGAAAATAGCATTGGCAAACCAAAGAAATCCAATAGAAAAAAACTTAAGAAACGACATTACTTTTGATTGTGAATATTTTCTGTTCTATAAAACATTGAAAAATGCACTTTAAAAAGAATGCAGTCATCATCGAAAAATCTCCAAAAAAGCCCTATAAAATATCCTTAAAACTCACCACATTAGAGAAGTAAGAGCTACCCTCTATGTAGGAGGCCTTTGCTCTTCTAGGAGCATCGAGGCTATTATTATTATTATTATTAGTGTGTTCCCGTTGGAACGGGGGTCCGCATTTCGGGCCAATGCACACCATTTCTTTCAATGAAGCACTTCCTGTGGGTTTAGGCTTCTTGATCTTAGATATGAGTTTAAAGTGTCCAGCCGTCTTAGCTTAGGTCTCCCACAATGTCTCTAGCTTTCAACAGTGAGATGATCGGCTGAGCTGATGACTGAACCACGCGGTGCTCATACGACATGGCCATACGAACGAAGTCTCCATTCGTGCATTTTCTTGTTGATTGGAGCAACACCTGCTAGTTGTCGGATCGTTGTTTATTGATGTGTTCGAGCAGAGAAATGCCGGACGATCTTCTCAACATCCGCATTTCCATGACATGTATTTTAGGTGGATTGGCATCTTCTTATAACAAAACACCAGTTACATCTCTGAATCGCATCCACGTTGTGTTGATTCTTGCTTGCACATCTTCATTTATACAGCCGTCACTCTGTAATCGAGAACCCAAATATCGAAATGTATCCACCTTGGCGAGAGGTGCTCCATTAATTTGTATAGTTCCAGGAGATGAAATCGTTTCAAGTATTATTACTATTATTATTATACCCTTAAAATTGCAAAGATGAAACCAGCCATGTTAGATATGCGTGCTGAGGCACAAGGTCATGGGTCAAGGTTGCACCGGACTCAGTAGACAAATGGGTTTGAACCCTACCGTTGGTCGTCCGTGAAATAGTTTTTCACAATTTCCCATTTTCAGATGAACTTAAATGCCAGGACAAAACCTTGCAATAGACCACGTCCTTCAACTACTCGCCCAGTTTCATTCTCTCACAAGGTTGGCATAAGGAAGAGCATCCGGCCTTAACCCGGCAGTGGTCACAGAAATTTCGACGTAAGTGGTCGCGGGTGAGATTTTCGCTCAGCTTCGTAATTTGAAGCTTTATACACAAATTATTGTTTGAAAGGTACGGTAATACGTTTATTTGCTTTCGTGAAGTATCTAATAGATATTTACATAAAAAGATACTTTAATTTTGCCAGACCAATATGAATAAGTTTTATATCAGAGCACTCTAAATATGGCATCTAAATATATTCTCTGGCGGATGCTCACATTTATTAAGCAAAAATACAAAATGGAGTTCATATCGGAAAGCAATCCTTTGGACCTTACTCTGTTCTGAACAAGCCTGCAGAGGTTTTCAAACGACTGGCACAATCTATAGAGAATACTGGAAGGAACTTCACTGTGGGTAATTATTTTTCATCGGTTTCCCTGGCTTTTAGACTTGTTGAAGAAAGAATTGACAGGAGCGGGAGCTGTTAGAAAAAAATAAGGCAGAGATTGCCTAATAGTCTTCGGCATTCACATGAGAAACGCTCAATACGTCTGAGAGATAGAATAGGCCAAATAATGCAGTTATTTCTTCACAGTGTTTCGAGCGTCCCCTTTTCACGCAATTTTGACATTTGTATGTTAGTGCAGTCCACAATTTCTTGAATAGTTTCCGGAGGAAAAATCAATCTAACAAGGTTCTTTTGTCTGTATTTTGCAACGCATTGTGGGCAACGAATGTACCAGGTTGTGCGTCCATCCTCCCCCCCCCCCGAGTACTGTGCACCAGGATTATCCAGTTCATCACCGGAAATATCTGAAGCACTGAATCATTAAATTCTATATTATCCTCATCGTCTTCACTAACACTGCCAACTTCCAACAAATCTTCATCAGCCTTACAATTTCCTCTTAATTCTTGCTCCATCTCATCCTACTATACAATAACCTGTTCCTCTAGTTCAGGGGTTCCCCATTAGGAATTTTTCTCAGACCCCCTAAAGCAATCGTTATGTAAGCACGGACCCCCTGCTCCAAATCTTTGGCCAAGATTTAAAATATTTAAATTCCTCATGGGAACTTCTGCCTTGGAGTACTGTGCTGAACTATTTGTATGTTAATATTTATTTATTTAGTCCTATTACATCATATAAGATTTTTAAATCGTAAAGGTAGGTAGTGTTACAGACCTAAAAATAGCAATGGAATGGTTGAGAGAAAAAGAAGGAAGTCCTTTTAATTATCATTTTGTTAACAGCACTAATGGGGCCGGCGTTCAATAAGACGAACCTAACCTATTCTTTCCTGCAATTATTTCACGAAGGTCGGGTTGCAATTTTAAAATGTTCATCCTGAAATCAGGCCCCATTATCTAGTCTATTTCAATATTTGCTTTTAATTATGCATATTGTGGACAAAGATTGTTCGCACAAGTAAGTTGTTGCGAACGGAAGAATCATGCCCTTGCCTTATCGGTGATTCCCATGCAGTCCTTTCGAGCTGACATCCAGAAGTCTGCTAGCTGGTCTCCTTTAAAAATTGTCTTCATATCATCTCTTGAGGTTACTTCAACGAGTTGGTCTTGTTCCTCTTCTGATAGTAGCTGAATATTTTCAATTTTGAGATTGGAGCTGAATGGGTCTCGAACCACACAGTTATCGCCATCGCGCTCGGGAAAATATTACCGAACAGTACTTGCAAGACTACAAAGATGTTCGGTTATATTTTCTTTTACTACGCAAAGCAAACCTTCGTTAGTTGACTGCGGAAACGTTTTTAGTGTGGGGAAATTGGCATCTGAGCCAGTTTGGACCCTTGCTGCCCCAATATTACACTTTCTCACAATCGCACTGATCTTGTCTTCAACTCTGATGATATCAATGTAGTAGCCTTGCAAACTCATATCATTCAAGAGATCAAACACGTCAGCTTAGTAAGCAGAAAAGCCAAGAAAAGTCATCGAGCAAATCCTGATGTATCGTCCCAAGAAGGAAGATCCTTACCTCATCTTTCAATTTAAAAAAAGAAAAAAAACACTTTAAGATCCTGCCCCTATCGCACTTCAGCAGGACTGAGAAGTTGCTCATGCTCGCTACCCTTGTATTTGCCGAGCAATGAAAATAACCTGCATTTAAAGTAGCTGGTTTTGACATTGTTTATTATTTTCACCACTTCATTAAGGGTGTCCACACTAGACTTCGGCACAATGTACCCCGGGTTCGATTCCCGGCTGAGCCATCAGGGATTTTAATCTTCTTCATTTCCCGGTTCCAGTGATCTGGGTCGGGGTGTGAATCAAAGACCTTCATACTCTTCTGTCTCTCCACCACTCTCGTCCCTCTTCCAGTACATCCTCCACTTTCACTCCTCTTTTCTCTCTCCCTCACTGCATCCATCCACCTCATCCTCGGTTTTCCCCTTTGGCACCTTCCAGTGACTTTCTCAGTAAATAATCGCTTCGGGACTCTGTCTTCTCCCATTCGCATCATATGTCCATACCATTTTAGCTTACTGATCTAGATTTCGTCTTGTAACTTTGGGAATCCTCTTTTCTTCCTAATTTCCTTGTTTCTGATTTTGTCTCTGCGGGTCTTTCCAATTATACCGCTAAGGAACTTCATCTCAGCTGCCTGGATTCTACTTTCCTCCCATTTAGTTGTTGTCCACGTGCCTGCTGCATTCGTCAATATAGGAGTGTAATATGTTGAATACAAGATTCTTTTACATTTCTCCGGAACTTCCTGGTTCCACACCACACCCCTCACACTCTGGTAAAACCCATTTGCTTGTTGGATCCTCTTACCAACTTCCTCACTTATCCTTCCATCATCTGTTAGGACACTCCCTAAGTATTTGAAGCTTCTCACAACTTGTAATGGTTTCCTATCTACTGCAATATTCCCCCTACCATCTCGCACATTTCTTGTCATCACCATCGTCTGACTCTTCTCTACACTGATTTTCATTCCATGCTCTTCTATCTCCTGGTTTCAAACAGGGATTTTAATCTTCTGGGGATTCATTCCCGTGGCTCGGGGACTGGGCGTATGTGCCGTCTTCAGCATAATTTCATCCTCATTACGACGCACAGGTCGCCCACGGGCATCAAATAGAAAGACCTGCACTCTGTCTCTCCGGAGGCCAAACGATCATCATCATCATTAAGGGTGCTCTGCAGCAGTTCAGGCAGTCTTTTGGCTACTAATGCTTCCCGGTGAATACAGCAATGTGTCCACTAAATTTCTGGAGGTACATTTTTAACTTGAGCTTGAAGGCCCTTCCTGCACCCGAACATAGCTTTCACGCCATCTGTAGACAGACCCACACATTCCTACCACGCGATATCATGTTTGTTATAATATTCGTTCAGAGCTGAGAAAATATCGTCTGCTGTTGTGTGAACTAGTTCACAGGAAAAAAGAAAATCTTCATATATTTTGTCATGGCATAAAAAACGTACAAAAACTAACATTATCGCCTTTTTTTGATATGTCGGTACTCTCATTCAATTGCAGAGCAAACATGTCACACATGTCTTTGCCAAAGACTTTCTTCAATATTGCTTCACATGTAATTCACCTTTGCACAGTATTGTTGAACAGAGGGACGGTACTTACAAGCTTTGTGGCACCATCGCCCAGCATTCTCTTGCACAAAATAATTGCTGATGCTCTTCAGCAATGGTATGGTTTTTGGCACGTTTTGCGACAAGCTGAGATACTCCGTAGGATACAAGCATTGCATTTTCATTCACATTTGCACCAGAATTTTAGTTCAGCTAAATTTATTTTGAGGAATTCAATGGATTTACCTTTGTGCCACGAGTGTTTGGTATCTAGATGCCTCCGGAGGTTTGAAGGTTTCGTACTACCGTTGTCAAGAGTTTCAAAGTATATCACGCATTCACAATACGTAAAGCCAATTTATAAATGTTTTATGTCACATTTCCTACTTTTCACAGTAGGCTTACTCTTTGAATGGCAAGGCTCAGGAGGGGCAACAGTCGGCCCATTCACTTCTATATTTATTACTACAGATTCTTCTACGACAGTATTTGTAGAAGTGAGCCTACTTCATTTAAAAGATCCATATTAAAGGGATATTTAACAATTAAAACAATCAAAAGTTTCAACTTTCAAAAATCATGTAAATATGTAAACACACAAAATGGCTGCAGAGCAGAACACGGAGATAAAGGAGCAGAACGCTCTCTAGCGGGAAACTTAAAAAGCTCATATTTCGCTCTGCCACATATGAGGCGTCCAGTAAGAGCAGGGCGAGCCCGCCATGACTCTGTGTTTAGTTCAATTACGTATCGGGGAGCGGCTTTTAAGCTCTATAATGCAAGCTCGCCCTCGTCGACGGAAAGTGAACATTACAGTATATTAAGCCTCGCCCTTATCCAATTCACGCACGCTGATTATCTCCAAATGCACATGTGGCGGGCTCGACCTTCTCTTAAGGAACGCCTCAGAGTGCGCCACTTATGTTGTGGTTGGCAACGCATAATTATTATTTCTAAGGAACTCTTTGCAATTTCTCAGTTTTCCATTTTCATTATTGCGTTACTTCTTGACGACTCTTCGCAAACCCCCTCACCAACCGTCGCGGACCCCGGGGTTCCGCGGACCACCTAATGGGAACCTCTGCTCTAGTTTATTAGAGATTTTTAAATTCACTAGAGAACAAACTATACAACGAAAAGTAACACAAAAATAGTTACGTTTATGGTCGTGGATGAGGGAAAGTCTCACTTCTCTGCAAGTGCGTACAATAATAGTAACAGGGTGAATGTTTCACACGTTAACTTGCTATTGTTGCGGGAGGTGTCTCGTTATGCCCCCTACTAGGAATACCTTGGAGTAGGTGAATTCGCGTGCGGGCTGCGAAATTTCATGCAAGACACATTTTCCAAAGTGAGATAATCCCTCCCTTCTTGTAGCATTCTTGTAGCAATTAACAGTCTGTTGCAATTCCACTGGCGTGAGTGTAGGCGATGCCGCATCATCTGCATACAACATATTGGTTATCTATGTAACCTGAGTTAGTTTCTATACTTTATAAATCACATATTTACGTATCATTCAATTTATCTTTCTTTTTTTTTACAAAAACACTAAAACTCATTCAAAGTATTTCCTTGTACATACATTTCCTAACAGCGAGTAGTGAAATACCGACCGTGCTAAGGCATAAGACTATGAACCCTGCTGCTCCGTACTAAATAGACACAAGGGGGTTTGAATCCCACCGTTGGCCATCCCTGAATTAGGTTTCTGTGGTTTCCAATTTTCCACCCCGTCAAATGGCAGGACGATACAATCTAACAGGCCACGATTGCTTCCATCTAACTCCTTGTTCAGTTTCATTTATTGTCATGCATTTCATCATGCATTACTTAATCTTTGAGGTCTGTGTCAGGAAGGGTACCGGCCGTACAAGTCATTTACCACACAAATATTTATTATATTTCAACCCCGAACCCTTAGAAATTTAATAGTAAGGAATAGACATACAGTGAGCAGCACATTATGAGATCGTAAAGTGCAGTGTCCCTTGACAATTGACAAATAGACACTCCAAGTGGGTTTCCAATCCGAGAAAAGGTACCCTATGTAGATATTTTACAGCATATTTGCAGGATTTTAGTAACTTTTGAACAATTTGTATGGAATTTATGATTTACAGAAACCTGTGCCGCCTAAAGCCATGAACTACTGCCGCCCGCGAAGGTTTAAGTTGGAAAAAACGAAGAACATTTTTGTCTACTATTTTGCATGTTGCAGTGGTTTACTTTCCATATTCTTTACATTGTTGCCACTTTACTATCACCTGTTTATACTGTTTTCTGGAAAAATAAATGCAACCTTGCAATATTTTCGTTAGATGTTTTAATTTTGGACACCAGTGTAGATTTAGGTATTATGGAGTCATTTTTGGAAGCCTTTGTCAGGAGCATGGCGCTCTATGGAAGTGAAACTTGGACTGTTGGTGATGCAGAAAAGAGGAGAATTGAAATGAAATGTGGTGTTAGAGGTGAATGATTAAGAACAGATAGGCAGATAGCATTACAGATGAAGAGGTATTAAGACAAGTGTGAGAGGAGAGATGTTTCTGGCGACTGCCGATGAACAGAAGAGATAGGTTGGTAGGACACATACTAAGACAACCAGGAATAGCAAACCTAGTTATGAAAGGAAGGGTCGAGGGCAAGAACTGTAGGGGTAGACCAAGGTTAGAATATGTTAAACAGATTGCCTCGGATGCAGGATGTGGTAGCTATGTAGACATGAAACAATTAGCTCAGGACAAGGAGGCATGGAAGGCTGCATCAAACCAGTAAAAGACTGAAGACCAACACATTATTGGTAAGCATTACTTTTCACAGTAACGAGAGGGTAACAACATTTTAAAACTAAGTAACTAACTGTAACGCTGCTACGTTTATGAGTAATGAAGTAACGAAAAGGCTTGTTACTTTTTCAAGATGGAGCATTCAATGTTAATGGCGTTTGGACGCATGAAACGGACAAAGAATGAAGATCAGAACACATCTTTACTTGACAACACAGCAGTGAGTAACCTTTTAACAAAGCTGGGTAACACGATTTATTGTTTCATCTAGGGTTTGCAACTTCATGTCATCGAATGTGTGTGGAACAAAACTGATAGCCTGCATTACTGTACTGACCGTACTAGCACATAGGCCTATGGGCCTGTAATTGGGGGCTACGATAAGGGAGTTACCAGTCGTGACCCGAGAAAAAAAAAGCACTACTATGCCCTTCAAAAAATCTGGTTTGTATATCTATGACATGTATCATTTTTGTCTGTATTGATTGAGTACAATATAATTCCACTTTCCACTTTACAATACAAATTTTTAAACACTTTTACAATGCTACTGATACATGTTTAGGTCTATATTTGACCTTCCTCATCCAAAATGCAGCAACCTCTCACATATAATTAGATTTGTCTTGGAAAAGTTTTTTTGCACCATATGTAAGTCTAGACATAATTAATGCAACACTTGTAATAAAATACCTTAAAATTATAAAATCTTTTAATTCTTCACTTTATTTTTAGTTATAGCCAGTGGCGGGCTCCAATTGGCTGGAGTTTGACAACAGGCACACACGTTGCCAGTGCGTGTTCATTTATTCTGATGGCAACAACAACGATGGTGATAGGAACGGAAAGATTGGAAGGTGTCGAACCCTTGCCAGTGCCAGATGTCTGAGGTTTATTTATTTATTTATTTAAGTTTTCTCGCACCAATCGATAATAGAACACAAGTGGTTGGAATTCTATTATTTCCTGCCAAATGCAAAAACACAGGAACAATATTGCCAGAGAGTGGTTTGTTTTGAGTGCTCATTGCTAAATATTTTTTACCCTCACATTACTTGTGTCTTATCACGAAAGCGATTATTAATAGCGAGTGCTGTTGTTTTGTGCCAACTATACTTGGAAGAACTTCCACCCAAGCGTCTTTCATCTTCAGGGATGAACAGATAATCATCAATAACCTGATTATTGCATGGCGAGTGTTTATATATCGCGCATAAACAAGGACTACTGTTGCTCAGTCATAGTTAGCTTTTTTATGGGGAATACGTAGCCAGCATTATAACACCCTCAACCACAATATCTTGGTTTTAAGCCCTGAGGCACTACTTATCATGTCAAGCAGCCGCTCAACTGTCCTCACTACAAGGAGAGCCGTTCTCCCTTCGTACGAAATCTAAAATATCAGGGTGAATCAAACCCATAGCCTCCCCCTTACTCCGTGAGGTCGCTTGTTTTACATTAGTAATTACCATTTAGAGAAATTTATTCTTAAGAAAGGAGTTCAAGGAACTACCTCCCAAACAATTTACATTAATCTATTAATACAGGAAAATCAAATTGATCACATCGCTGTGAGCAGGAGGTTCAGAAGAAGCTTGGAAGATGTTAGGAACAAGAGAGGAGCGGACGTTGGTAGTGACCATCATCTTGTGGTTGCCAACTTCCGCATGAAGATCGTCGCAGTCCGCCGAAAGTTTAACACTCGGCACAACAAGTTCGATGTGGGCAAGCTTAAGAACCAGCAGAGACTGGACCAATTTAAACTGGAGCTCAGAAATAAATTCCAGGTGTTGGACTCCGAGACAGAGAAGGACGTGGAGACTGTGTGGAGCGAGGTAAAGAATATCTTCGTGGAAACCAGTGAGATGCAGCTCGGGTACAAGAACTACCTGCGGAAAGAATGGATATCCGATCAGACCTGGGACAAGATAAATTATAGGAAGGAGATTAAGGCCAAGCTCAACACCTGCAAGACTAGGCAGCAGAAGGCTCTCACACAGGCAAAGTATTCAACAGCAAACAGGGAGGTAAAGAGGAGTGTACGGAAGGATCATAGGAGGTGGATTGATGAGCAGGCGGAGAAAGCAGAAGAAGCGGCAAGAAGGGGGGACGTTAAGGAGCTCTATGGCATCACAAAGATGCTTCCGAAGAAAGGTTTTAATAAAACTAGGCCTGTGAAGAGCAAGACGGGCGAGATCCTCACGACGTGTGAACAGCAGCTGACAAGATGGAGAGAACACTTTGCGGAGTTTCTTAATAGAGATAGAGGACCAGAAAGTAAGCAGCGAGGAGAAGATGAAGAGGAAGCAGAAAGTGACCCAAGCATCAGCCTCGACTCCCCAACTCGGGGCGAAATACGGACAGCGTTGAAGCAGATGAAATGCGGGAAGGCACCAGGTCTGGATAATATCCCAGCGGAAGTACTGAAAGCAGACCTGGATATTACGATCGATCTGCTGCACCCGCTATTGGAGAAGATCTGGAAGGAGGAGAAAATACCAACCGACTAGAAGAAGGGGTTGATAGTCAAGTTGCCGAAGAAAGGGGACACCACAAACTGTAACAACTGGAGGGGTATCACCTTGCTGTCCATTCCAAGCAAAGTGCTGGCGAGAGTCATCCTAAATCGTATAAAAGACTGCGTAGAAAAAAGGCTTCGGAAGGAACAGGCTGGATTTCGACAACATCACAGCTGTGTGGATCTCATCAACACCCTCCGAATCATCCTGGAGCAGAGTGTGGAGTGGCGGAATACCCTTTACCTCACATTTGTTGACTTCGAGAAAGCCTTCGAGTCTGTAAATCAAAGAATCATGTGGAAGACCCTCGAGGAATATAAAATTCCAACAAAGATCATCAGAATCATGGAAGAGATGTACGAAGGGTATGAGTGCCAGGTTCTTCACGAAGGCAAATTAACAGAAAAGATAAAGGTCAGTTCCGGAGTGAGACAGGGGTGTGTCCTTTCCCCCACTCTGTTCCTGTTGGTCCTGGATAGTGTGATGAAGAAGGTAATGGGAGGAAGTAAGAGGGGTATTCAATGGGGTATAAATGACAGGCTTGAAGATCTGGATTTCACAGACGACATTTGTCTTATGGCACAACGGTACCGAGACATAGAAGATAAGCTGGGGAGGTTGCAGAGAGAAGCAGAACGTGCAGGACTGATGATCAACACCAACAAGACCAAAGAGATGAGGATAAATTCTGACATCGCGACTAGTTTGACAGTCAACGGAAAGGACATTGAGCGAGTTGAGTCCGTCCTCTACCTTGGAAGTATAGTCACAAATGATGGGGGAGCAGAGGAAGATGTTCGAAGCCGTATCAGGAAGGCAAATGGTGCCTTTGTCCAGCTCTACCCCATCTGGAGAAATAGAAACATTTCCAGGAAGACCAAGCTCCGCCTTTTCAATAGCAACGTAAAGTCGATTCTTCTCTACGGCTGTGAAACGGGGAAAGTCACAAAACCGATCAACAACCAGCTACAGGTGTTTATTAACAGATGTCTGCGTCGCATCATGAATGTGAGGTGGCCGGACATAATCTCAAATGAAGATCTTTGGACCGTCACCAATCAACAACCGATTAGCATCCAGATCAAGGAGAGGAAATGGCGCTGGATTGGTCGCACACTAAGGAAGCCGGACGGAGCTATTGAGAGGGCGGCGCTAGACTGGAATCCTCAAGGCGCCAGGAAGCGAGGTCGACCTAAGAAGACCTGGAAGAGGACGATCGAAAATGAAATTGCAGAGGTGGACAAGAACTGGAGTCAAGTGAAGAGAATGGCCAGGAACCGTACTGCGTGGAGAAATTTCGCCAAGGCCCTATGCTCCGGAAGGAGCAGCAGGAATTAAGTAAGTATTAATACAGGGTTTTATATTTGCTTGGCAAGGACATTCTCACTCACGCGCTCCGCCAGTGACGGCTCAGTTGCCTCCTACCGAGCGTGCATATGTACGGCAGAGTACGGTGCTTAAAATCAGTATTGTGCATTTTTACTCACCATGTTTACAGTAGATGCTGAAAATGTTCCCCACCCACTGCCAAACATAATCAGCAACCCCTTATGAAGTTTCCGGTTACTCTGGTTAATTTAGCTTCTGTAAGGAAATACCCACCTTTACGTCTATTTTTATTGTTTACTGAACCTGTACGTTTGAATCTCTTAGCCAGTTGTTTTATTGTGATTGTGTATAGTGCTGTAATGCCGTAAGTGAAATATTCGTTACATGAATGTGTATATCTGCACAATGCATACATAAAGTGCTACGCTAGAAGAAGACAAAAGTTTCAAGTGAAATTTCCAGGGAGACCAATTCGTATAAACCGGATAATAAAACAACTGGGTAAGATATTCAAACGTAAAGGTTGAGTAAACAATAAAAATAGACGTAAAGGTCTTTATTTCCTTACTGAAGCTAAATTAACCGGAGTAACCGGAAACTTCATAAGGAGATGCCGATTATGTTTGGCAGCGGATGGGGAACATTTTCAGCATCTACTGTAAACATGGTGAGTAAAAATGCATGATACTGATTTTAAGCGCTGTATTCTGCCGAACATATGCGCGCGTGGTTACCGGCAACTGAGCCATCACTAGCGGAGCGAGAATGTCCTTGCCAAGCAAATATACAGACCCTGTAGAATACATGGCAAGTAACACTTGTAATGGAACCAACAGCATTCCATTATGAACTAGGCCATCTCTATATTCAACCAAACATTAACCATAAACTAACAGTCTTAGAAATTAGGTTAGGGTTTGGTTATTAGGCAGATTTTTTTTCTTTCTTGAAATCATACACCTTAGCCAGTGAACATATGTCCATTCAATACCATACTTGGTAATAGTAGAGAAGTACTGACCCTTCTACAAACTACTGGAATTAGCCGAAGTAACTTTTATAACCATGGTGGTAATAGATGTTCTCTTCTCCACTGTCTACAACCCACCTACCATCCCCCTGTTAGATCAAGAATTCTTTAATTAAGGGAAATTCCAGCTGTGTCTGTCATAATACATTTGAATTATGGGACAATCAGAATATTGCCAACCCCACGCATCTTTGTCCAGACTACTAGTTATTAATTGTATAGAGTACAGAACCAGAACAAAACCAAACCAAGACCGACTACAATAAATCAGACCATAATGCCACTATCGAAATCGTAGAAAATGGCGGTAATCGTAGGGGATTGTTTACATTTGGTCAACCAACATTTAAGTGGGTCTGCTGCGAGTATTTCGTTCAAATGTCGCATATTTCAAGTGATTTCGAGCTGTTATATATTGTAATAGTGTACCTTAAGTAGTGAAGTGCACTGTGAATAATTATAAATGCCGAAGATACGTAATGTGAGAAGCATTGGCTGTTTATTGTCATTACTGTGTACCTGCCTGTAAATTTAATACTGCTGAAGATACTTAAACTTTTAAATTTCCTAAAGACAAATCTTTGAAAGAGAAGTGGATGAGAAATATTCACCGGGATCATTTTCGAAGTTAAAACAGTTGTATTTGTTAACTTAAACATTTCGAACCTAAATTTGTGGTTATGAAAATTGCCATACTAACCCCTGATACCATTTCGACAATTTTCCCAAATCAACCGTCCTACACAACTCCTGTTTGTTAAAGTAGATGATGGTAGTTTTAATGACATACCAGCAGTGTCAGTGTCTTCTAAAGTGTCAAGTTCTTTAAGTGTAAATATATTCTATAAGAATCATGAATCAATAATCTTTGTGTGCTTGTGGAAAAAATTCAAGTGGGTACTGTAATCTGATGGAAGCAGTGATTTTAAATGCAACAGGTATGTAAATAGAATTATGCTCCTGTTAGTATCATAAGCTAGGGGGCCTGGGGAGTTATCCCCAAATTAGGTTTGTTTTTGTTTATACATTTATGTCTGTTACTAGGTTAGGTAGGCCTACTGCCTGGCCGAAAATTACTGTTAGTAGGCTACCACAAGCAAGGGGGACTGGGGCATTAGTTGCTGGTTAGGTTTGTTTTTGTATTAAAAACATTAATAAGATAGAATGTATGTCCGTTGGAATTCTATACACATCGAATTTGAAGAATGACAAGTTCATAATACAGTAAATTTTCATTTTAAAGAGTTTGTAACATCAATTGTGTGTTATTGGCAAATGCTATTTGAAATAAAGTACTAATGAGAGTACTTATGCGCCATCTGTTGGAGTTAGTTCAGGATGTCCCGATACAGATAGAAGCGAGTGCGATCTCACAGCTCTCTACGCTCAAAACAAACAACCTACGGCCGTGTTTACCTATACATAGGGTTGGCAATATCTTATTTGTCAAATAAGCCACGCCCACTGGCCGACACAACTGAAATTTCACTATATAGCCCTAAGTCGTGTTATAAATTGGGATGGTGGGTGGGTTATAGACAGCGGAGGAGACTACATCTATTAGCAGATCACTGTTGTTAAAAAAAAGGCAGTCATCGGAACGCGTTAGGCTATAACCATTGTCAAAAACCATTGTTCTGGATGCGTTAAGCTGTAACCATTGTAAAAAACCATTGGATTGGACAAATCGAAGGCTGCGGCTTTGATTGTGCGCAGCTATCGGGGCAGATTGATACAAAACCATTGATCTGGACGTGTTAGGCTGTAACCATTGGATTGGACAAAACGTAGGTTAGAATGGTCGAGTGTTGGTGCGGCTAGTACCGTAATGGTGAGGTTGGCAGTACTGTTCTGACGATGGTTGATGTGAATAATGGCATCCACAGCTGGAAATTCACCTATAGCCTATAATAATAAGGGGTTTATTGCAGCCAATGCCCATGCATATAATGAATAAAATCTAAAATCATACAGTAAACTAATTGTTATTCCCTAGGAATATCAAAGATTCATGTCTTAATGTGCAGAATATGGCATGGTATCTTCGGTTGAACTATACCTTCCGATACACCGGTATCTGGGGAATATTTAGGGAGATCAGTGACGTCACCGTGATCTCACGTTTGACGTATACGAACAAAAGGATGACGTACATATGTACGACGAGATACAAGTAAAAGAGGTACTTTTGAACATTTAGGCGAATGGTAAACTAAACTGAACTTACGCCGAAATACATATTTCAAAATATCATAGTAATTTGATACTTAAAATGGCTAGGAATATATGCCAACATTAAATATTATATTGCAGCCTGATTGTTCATCATTTTATCCTTCGATCAAAGGCAGCATACACAATAACTAAGTTATAGGCCTACTGGCAAAAAATACAAGTCGTACATACATTAAAATAAAATAAAAATAAGGTTAGGCTGGTAATGACTAACAATAAAGAAGAAAAAGTATGTTAATTGGTATTCAACATTCATGTGTGTGAATATGCATAAGCCTATAACTAAACAATTAAATAGATGCTTGGTGAACAAAAATACATAGCCTGCTTTATTTATACAAAACAACCACATGTTCAATATTCTTCAAAGCAATGGGGCATGGTGGCGCAGTGGTCAAGCTATTCACCTCTCACCAAGGTGGACCAGGTTTGATTCACGGTCATTGCAAGTGAGATTTTGGAAGTGAAATGCCATGTCCTGTGGTTCGGATTCCACGTAAAATGGAGGTCCCTTGGCTCATGATCACAAGATTAACGGTCACGTAAAAACTACAAGCTTCTTTTTCTTCAAAGCAGGTCGAAACTTCGACCTCACATAAGTCATACAGCAAACGAACAGGTCCTGCAGGGAAGATCTCTTAAGCCGAATTATTTTTATCGTCTCCAAGACTGACATCATAAAAGTATACTGGAAAATGTGAAATTTTATGCCTATGCTGATGAAGAAAGTAACAGTAAATATTAGGCTACTTGTCGTTCAATAACTCTCGGTCTTTTCTTGGGTGGCTGAAGCCGATGCTGTGGGAAATTGCAATTTGCAGGTACCGCATCATCTTTAAGCAGTGGTTTGTTTCTATTTGAATGAAACAAGTAGCATGTTTATAAAAGTTTTCACAGCTATAACCCATTTCTTTAATAGGCCTACATCTGGGCGTTTCCATGGAAATCTGTAATATAAGCTAGACGTAGGTTATAATTCTGTGACTAACTTAATAACTTATAACCTACAATAGGGCCTACGTGTATTTGTCAAAATTTGATGTAAGACATATCCATAAACGCAGAATAGGCTACTTCGAAATAAGTAGACCGTAAACCTACCGTATTATTGGAAAATACCATACATATAACGTTGCACAGAGGTACATACGTTCAAATATATGAAAAGAATCACGACATATCAGCTGACATGCAACCTAGAGTTAAATGGTATGACAGTTTTTGGTGCGACTAGTTACGCCTGGCAGTGCACCAGGAAGCAGTTTTCAGCGAGGGTTACCATGGGAGGAGTTGTTCCAATAGTACCGACAGTTCAATGGTCTCAGCTCGCACCCCCCCCACTCTTCCAATCGTCAAAAATCATAGTGTCCGTGGCGCAAAAATCCTACCAATGTTCTTTGGCTCTAGTGTGTCCATGAGTTTTACATATCCTGGAGTAGAAGGTAGCAGCATTTGAAGTCTGAGTTCTTCTACATTATAAACCTCGCGAGTCACCTCTTACACCGGTCTTGAAGGTGTATAGCCTACTTTGATAAACCCAAGGCCTTCTTTATGTAAGTCGCCTTCATTTTCTCCATATTGTTCCAAATACTTCATATTTAAATGTGTCCAAATGCTCTCCAGTCCATAAGTCACAATACGGGTAACATTTAACCGCAAAAGTTTTAAGGCTGTTTTTATAGATAGCTTAGTCAAATGTTTTATGTCGTTGAAGGCTTTGGTAGTGACGCTGGGTCTATCCTTGATTTGCAGTGTGAAAACATTGTCAGTTGACTAATGTAGGACCTAAGTAGGACTACTTGTAATGTGGTACACCCTCAAGCGGTTTTCCTGCAATGTGGAAAATTGCTGGCTTTCCCCCTTTCCTAAAGGTCATAGATTTAGTCTTGTTTCTGTTTAACCTAAGGTCATTGTGTAACACCCATAATTCAAAGGGGTCGAGAGCAGATTGCAATTCGACCTGTGAACTTGAAGCGAGCACCATGTCATCTGCGTATATAAATAAGATTACCCGCTCTGATAATATATCTGTGATATTATCTGCCATAGCAGTGATAAATAACACGAGGGCTTAATGGGTCTCCTTGTAGCAGCATGCCTGTAGTCTGCTCAATTGGGCTTGATGTTGTAATGCCATCGTTAATGACTATATTGTTAGAGCCTAAAATACTTTTGACAAGATGTTTAGTGTAGCTGTTACCTCTCAATAGTCTGTCTAGTTTTTCCAATATTTTCTTCCTGCTAATCGAGTCAAAAGCTTTAGAGAAGTCAATGAATATGGATTGTAACTTTCCCTTCGGTACTGACAGGGTAGACGCAATCTCAGTTTGAAGGCTTCGAATTGCCTGGATTGTGCATCTTTCTCTCCTAAAGCCAAATTGTGAGTCACAATGCTATTTGGGATGGCTGGGTGGGTCACATACAGCGGAGGAGGAAGCATCTTTTAAAACATCATTCCCTGATTTATTTCTCGTTGTTTGATAAGGTATTTTGGCTAATTAATGTACTATAGAGAATATTATCGCTCGTTCTACTTTCGTTCTACTTTCGTTCAGTGGTACCATTCTGTTTTAGACCACCTCGTTGTGTAGTGCCTAGCATTCTTGGCTGTCGTCCCGGAGGTCCGGGTTTGATTCTCCGGCTCTGCCAAGAAATTTAATTCTCATGTGAGGGCTGGGATGGGGTGCACTCAGCCTCATGAAGCAACTTAGTAGAGGAGGGTTCAATTCCCACCTCAGTCTTTCTGGAAGTGGTTTTCCATGGTTTCCCCACTTCTAATCCAGGCGAATGCCAGGATGGTTCCTAACTTAAGGCCATGGCCGCTTCCTTCCCACTACAATACCCAATTTACAATCACACAAATTCCACACACAAATACATGGGGCTACAAGACCACGATGTCGTAGCCCCTAATATAAGCAACAACCATTTATATTTGCATTTTATATTTGCCTAGGCCCTTCATGGGCTGTATAGTGTCAGGGGTTGACTTTGTTGTTGGTTGACTATTCTTGTAGTTCCATTTAGAAATATTTGCATTTTTTAACATAATGTCTTACCTCTGCTTTATTTATGTCTGTATTTTTAGCTACTGTCTGTTCTCGTTGCTTGTAGCGAAATACGTCAGGGTTTCATATTGAATTTGTGCCTTATTACATAAAAACCTGTAATTTCTGGCGGAATTTAATCAAATATGCGAATGTTTGTCTTCGAATTTGCCGCTATTTCGATGGCGCCATGCCCGCCAGTTGCTACAGCTGTTCCCCTACGATTTCCGCCATCTTGGTTTTGATGTTACGGTCTGAGATATTGTAGTCGGTCTTGACCAAACCAAACCAGAACATGATTAAATTATTGAACATATATGATTCGCATACCTTTCTGTGAGTCATTAGGAATTAGTGCTCCCTATTACCCGTGTACTCGTGTACCCGCACAACCGTGTTTTTAAGATCCGTGTGCTAAGAATCCGGGTTCTACTATTTACCCGTGTACCCGTGTATTCGTGTAATTACGACCGGGTAAACGGGTAACACCGAATATTGTTAAAGAGTGCCGTGTCTGGTAACCTTGCTCGAACATCTGTTGACGGCAATATCGTGCCATTTATACGTGCATTTAGAAATCGTGTTTGCGTGTGCAATGTGTCCGCGCACGTTTATTCGAATAGAAGCAGTGTGAAATTAATTAATTATTTGATTGATTATAAAGGTTAGTTCCAAGAAGATGAGAGAGGAGTAGATACAAAACTATATGTAACGGAATATAATTATTATTTGCACTGTCATTTGACAAGAATGTAACTGAAAAATGAAAATCCACAGCCTGCTTCCAGTCTCCGACCGGGTCAGGAATGGAATGAATGAAGCCCCCATCTAGCGGCGAGGATATGAACGTGCCGGCTGCCGAGGCCTGACGCACTCCTCTGGGGCAATGATTAAATGAATGACAGATGAAATGAAATGATAGTGGAGAGTGTTTCTGGAATGAAATTGTGACAGGGAAAACCGGAGTACCCGGAGAAAAACCTGTCTGCCTCCGTTTTGTCCAGCACAGATCTCACATGGAGTGACCGGGATTTGAACCACGGACCCAGCGGTGAGAGGCCGGCGTGCTGCCGCCTAAGCCACGGAGGCTTCACAAGAATGAAATGTTGTCTATTTCAGTTACATACAAGAATGTAACTAAACAACAAAATTAATATATCAGGCGTAGGAAACGAATACAAAATATAACAGTATAATAAGAACATTTCTAGAATTATGACTCATTGACCAATTTACTTTAAGAAAGCTTTGTTTTGGAACAAGACTGGCAGAAGACAATTCCGTTTGGCTGTGACAATGTTTCCAGCAGAAGAAAAGCACCTTTCGGAGCTTGTGGATGTTGCTGGAATACACAAGTATTTTTTCGCTAGAGCAGCAACCGCAGGATATTTGTGTTCCCTTGCTTTCCACCACTCGAACGGGTTCATGTCAAAACTAATCTGTGCCTCCGAAAGAAAATCTTCAAATTGAGATTCAGGGCATTTGATACAAGAACTCCAGGGCACTACTGGTGGAGGGTTGATCGGGATTAACCAAGACTTCAGCTGGTGCATCGCTCTGAAGCTTATGAAGCACTCTGTCGCGAATACATCGTCGAGCCTCTGCTGTCTCATCTACCAAATCCTTATACCTCGGGTCGAGGAAAGATGCAATCTGTCTGGCTGTAACAGTACTATCATTTATCCATAGGAGGCCGAACCGATCGTTCAATTCACAAAGATAGACTGCACGTCTTCTAGGAAGCTGTCGTCCGACAACTCCTGGGTGCTGAGGTGATTTTTAATTAGCGTCTGTATTAGTGGCCAGACCTTCGATATGGGAGAATTGTCACCGCACAAGAGAGTGGTTACCACTTCCACAGGTTTAAGGAGCTTGTTTAAAACCTCCATGTGATGCCACTCCTGTTCAGTTACTTGGAGCTTCTGTGCTGTGGCCATTGGCGTGCATGTCCGGTCACCTAGGACGTTGCTGACGGGGTTCCTGTTTTTCAAAAGGCGCTCGATCATGGCAAAAGTTGAATTCCAGCGGGTGTTGCAGCTCTGAATCAGGGGTTGTTCGGGCATTGAAAGTTGTGCTTGCATTTTTGTCAGCGCACTAGAGGCAACGTTAGAGTGCCGAAAATGGCCAACTATCTTTCTTGCTTTCAGACACACATTAGCGGCCTTTTCATGAGCACGAGCCTTGTTTGCAGCAAGCTGTACACAATGTGCAGCACAAGACACTTTATCCTTCTCCAGCACACCAAGAGCGCGCACAGCGTTGACGACGTTGTACGCGTTGTCAGTGACGATGGCGGTGATCTTGTCCTGCACATCCCATTCTTCTGCAACCAATTGCAATTACGATGCCAGATTTTCTGAGGGGTGGCGGTCTTCAATTTCATGAGTGGTAAGCGTCATCACCTTTGGAACCCACTGGGCGTCGATGGTGTGAGCCGTTACCGTCAGGAAAGACGTTTGTGAGCGAGATGTCCAACAGTCAGATGTAAGGGCAAAGCTTGATGCCGCTGATAGTGCAAGCTGTGGTTTGATTACTATGATCGTACTGAAATGAACGCGTGTTCTTCGATCAGGTTAGAATTCTGCCCACTAGGGGCGCCCTAGCGAATAAGGGATGCGCGGTGCCCGAAAATTTGAATCACTCGGTGCCGTGTTCATAGTATTTCGAAAACATCCTTTCACAAAATACGCAGTGTTGTCGTTTCACTGACTCTTCGTTAGGGGTCGACGGTGCACCGATTTTTCGGTTTCGGTACGGTACAAAGGAAATTACCGACCTCGGTTCGAGACGATAAAAAACTCTGTAAAAAGTTCGGTTCGGTTCAAGAGACATAAATACCGTAATTTAAGGAAACCTTTTTTTAGACATCCAAAGTATTGTCCTTTATCATCAATGTTTTACTTCAATAGTTAGTTAAATACAGTAAAACTTCTTGTATACGGTTCATATTTATACGTTTTCTATACGATTTTTTCCTGGTCCCGGCAAGCCTATATTTTCCATGTTAATTTATCTCCGATATACGTTTTACATTTATTCGTTTTTCACGCTTATACGATAATATTTTAAGTCCCTTGCAATATAAAGCATCATTTATACATTGCGTGTTCTGAGGAAGTACGTATGTTCGAATGCAAACTTTTGTTACCACCTGTACTTCCGTTCGGAAGAATGCACCGCGTGCTATATTATGTTACGATGGCCTTGAGCGACACCGGTGGTCACGGCGACACTCGCTTGCCAGTGTCGTAACAAGGAAGAACAGCTTGCGTAATAAGCAAGCGCTATTATTGTGTTAGCCTTTCAAAATAACAGGAAGCAGCCATAAAACACAGTTAGACAGCATCTGAAGCTTATGTTAAGATGAGCGGAAGAGTTTTACGATCGCTGATATATAAAAAAATATACTATTTCCGCTTTTATAATTTTCATTCGTGTTTTTTTTTTTTTTAGGACTTCTCGTCAACCCATTAAAAATACGCGATTGATTCTGTGTTCTAATAATCTTGCGTCTTCAGACAAATGAAAATCCATTAATTTAGGCCTACACTACGGCATTTTATTAATGACGATGAAGAGCCGCAGAATAATACAGTGGATTTTAATGATGCTGTCAATGCTCTATGGACTATCAAACATTTTGTGACGCACCATAACGTTTCTGAGGAAATGATGGCCGAATTATATCGGTTTGAAAATACTGTTCACACCGTGGCCTCGGCCAACAAAAAACAAGTCAAGATAACAGACTACTTCGTAAAGTGACTCAATTTTCTTTGTTTTGTTTTATCTGGGTGCATTTCTCTTGTAGTTGTTTTGTTACATATTGCCGATTATAGTTAAACAATCGTATTATTATTTCTTGTTTTTCACTTCTTAACGGAAACCCTCGCTCGCCCGCCGCCCGCGTTGCTAGCCTGTCTCCCGCCAGGCACTTGCCGTAATGCGTAGCTCGCGCGGCACTATAGCCTATAGTTCACAGCTGGTGCTGAAAATGTTCGCCATTCATTGCTACACATCGCTGGCACCTCTTCATGAAGTTGTCATTTACGTTCTGAAGTTCCTCAGCACCGATTGACTCTATTTCAGCTGTAATATACCTTAGTCCAAAGAATATGGACTGTTAAAGCCGTGGCGTCAAGAAGCGCATACGGCAAAGTGCTTGGCGAGAACCGGATCGCGGCGCGAGTGAGGGTCCCTGTCGCTTTTAAAACAAAGTCCCTGTATAACCCATATTGTCACATACATTTTGCAGTTTTTATTTACCGACTTTCATTTACGCCTTTTTCACATTTATGCGTGGGTTTTTTCCTTTGGTCCCCTGGAAATCGTATAAGTGAAGTTCTACTACTACAGCACAATAACTCTTCTGATTGTTGTTGTTTGAGTCTTCAGTCTTTTGACTGGTTTGATGCAATTCTCCATGCCTCCCTGTCCTGAGCTAATCGTTTCATCTCTACATAGCTACCACACCCTACATCCGAGGCAATCTGTTTAACATATCCTAACCTTGGTCTACCCCTACAGTTCTTGTCCTCGACCCTTCCTTCCATAACTAAGCTTGCTATTCCTGGGTGTCTTAGTATGTGTCCTACCAACCTATCTCTTCTCTTCAATAGCAGTCGCCAGAAACATCTCTCCTCTCCCACTCGTCTTAATACCTCTTTGTTTGTAACCCTATCTACCCATCTGATCTTCATCATTCTCCTGTAACACCACATTTCAAATGCTTCAATTCTCCTCTTTTCTGCTACACCAATAGTCCAAGTTTCACTTCCATAGAGCACCACGCTCCAGACAAAGGCTTTCAAAAATGACTTCCTAATACCTAAATCTATATTCGATGTCAGCAGATTCCTTTTTCGTAGAAATGCTTTCTTTGCCTGAGCCAACCTACTTTTCATATCCTCTTTGCTTCGTCCATCACTGGTTATTCTGCTTCCTAAGTAACAGAAGTCTCCTACTTCCTTCAGCTTTTCACCTGCCAATTTGATCTCCATAGAGGTTTCTGATTTATTTCGGCTGCATTCCAGTATTTTTGTTTTACATTTATTAATTTTCATCATGAATTCTTTCCGTAAGACGGAGTCCATACCATTCAAAAACTCATTCAAATCCTCAGGCTTGTCGGCCAAGATGACTATGTCATCAGCAAATCTCAGAGTTGAAATTATTTCTCCTTGAATCATCACTCCCACTTTACATTTTTCTCTAATTTCCTTCATTGCTTGTTCAATGTAAAGATTGAAAAGTATGGGTGATAAGTTGCAGCCTTGCCTTACACCTTTCTGAATACCAGCTTCTCTCTCATGTCCTTCAACTCGAATGACTGCTGTCTGGTTTCTGTATAGATTGTATATCACCCTCCTATCCCTGTACTTTATTCCAATCGATTTCAAAATGTCAAACAATTTAGTCCAATCAACGTTATCAAAAGCCTTTTCTAAGTCTACAAAAGCCATGAACGTTCTCTTATCTTTCCTTATTCTACCTTCCAAAATCAGCCTAAGACTTAATACAGCTTCCCTTGTTCCTACATTTCTCCTGAAACCAAACTGGTCTTCACCCAACTCCGTTTCTATCTGGCTTTCAATCCTCTTGTAAATTAGTCTAGACAGGATCTTTGAAGCATGAGTAATCAAGCTGATTGTACGGTAATCTTCACATCTGTCAGCTCCCACTTTCTTTGGTACAGGGATGATTACATTCTTCTTGAAATCAGGGGGTACCTCACCTGTCTCATAAATCCTACACACCAAGTGAAATAACCTGATCAGACCTTCATCTCCTATGCAGCGTAGCAACTCAAGCGGTATATCATCTATGCCTGGTGCTTTGTTCCTGTTTAAGTCTTCCAAAGCTCTATCAAATTCTGATCTCAATATTAAATCTCCTTTCGCATCCTCATCAATTTCCTCCTCCCTTTCCATTACATGATTCTCAATCTCCTTTCCCTGATACAAACTCTCTATGTAAGCTTTCCATCTCTCAACCTTTTCTTCCCTATCTGTTAGAGGCTTTCCATTTGTGTCCTTAATATTACAGCACTTAGTCTTCTTTTCCCCAAAAGTATTCTTAATCCTTCGATAAGCTGTGTCTACTTTTCCTAATTTCAGACAATTTTCTATACCTGCACATTTCTCTTTCAACCATTCTTCTTTCGCTTCCTTGCACTTCTTGTTAACCTCATTTCTCAGACGTCTGTATTCTGCTTTCCCCTTTTCATCTCTTACATTCGTGTGTTTCCGCCTTTCATCCATCAATTCTAGTATATCCTGAGTGATCCACGGTTTTCTACCTATTCTTTCTTTCCTACCAATGTTTTCTTCTGCGGATTTTATTTCATTCTTCAAAAGTGCCCATTCGTCTGCAATTGAAGTTTGTTTAGGGATTTTCATTAGTCCTTCCTTTATACTCTTCTTGAATCTTTCGTTTACATCCTTCTCTTTCAGTCTGTCTATTGCCCACCTTTTGGGCTTTTGACTTTTCTTCAGTTTCTTCAACTTTAATCTGCATTTCATTACAACCAGATTGTGGTCAGAGTTTATGTCAGCACCAGGATATGTTTTACAATCCAAAATCTGGTTTCGAAACCTCTGCTTGACCATAATAAAGTCGATTTGGTAACGCCCTGTATCTCCTGGCCTCATCCATGTGTATATTCTTCTACTGTGGTTATTGAATAAGGTGTTAGCTATGACCAACTCATGCTCGGTGCAGAATTCTACCAGCCTGCTTCCTCGATCATTCCTTTCACCTAATCCGAAATCTCCTACTATCTTCCCTTCTCTCCCATTTCCTACCACAGCATTCAAATCTCCCATTACTATAACATTTTCATCACCCTTGATATACCTCAGAATTTCGTCTATTTCTTCGTAGACTTTTCAACATCCTCATCATCAGCTTGACTGGTAGGCATATAGACTTGCACCACTGTGGTGCAGGTAGGTTTAGTATTGATTTTTGCTACAATAATCCGTTCACTATATTGCTCATAATATTCCACCCGCTGTCCAAGTTTCCTACTCAATATGAGGCCAACCCCTGCTTGGCCATTGTTTGATTTACTGCTAATGACCCTATAGTCTCATGAGCAAAAGTCCTGTTCTTCCTGCCAGCGCATTTCACTAATCCCAACCAAATCCAACCTCAACCTATCCATTTCCCTTTCTAAGTTTTCTAACCTTCCACTTCCTAGCAGACTTCTAACATTCCACGCTCCGATCCGTAGAATGTCAGATTTCCTCTTTGTCACTTCTGTGATGTTAACCCCCTCTCGAGTAGTCCCCACCCGGAGATCCGAACGGGGGACTAGTTTACCTCCGGATTGAAATTTTACAAGGGAGGAGGCCATCATCACATGTAATTATGCAGAGAGAGGTGCATATCCTCGGGAATAGCATACGGCTGTAGTTTCCCGTTGCTTTCAGCCGTGCAGCAGGACGCAGTGTAGCCATTATTTGGCTTATATTATCAATATCTTAACCGTCTATAAGACTAGTAAAGAATTGATTTATTCTGAAAGGCTGCTACTCCCTTTCAGAATAAGTAAAGAGCAATTCTACTAACAAAAATACTAACCTTCTACCGTACTAACAATTAAATACCAAAATTCTACTAATGAAAAAAAATACTAAAGTTCCACCAACAACAAATACTACCACTAAAACAGTCTGTCACCAGGCACACTCACATGCACCCTCACACATCACAGTCTACTGAAACAATGAACTATAACTAATAAACAATGCAACTGCTACCAGACACACACACTCACACACCACAGTCTAATAGAACAATGACATATCTAATAGACAAACTAACTACCTACTTACAACTAAAACTAACTACATACTTACTGTACTGTTATTTGAATTGACAATATTTACAAAATGCAATTTAGTTAGAAAATACTTACAAAATGTAATTTAGATTCAAAATAGTCACAAAATGCAATTGAGAATAAAAATACTTACAAAATACCCACAATAATGAATGATCAATAATAAATGAAATCTGAGAGGAGAAATCGAATATCATTGTACCCCATTTTAATGAACTGGTTGATATTCATTTTTGTCGATACGTGGTGATACAACTACTTTTTACCTGTTTTTAAGAAATGAACATTATGATGATGATTCACAAAGAAAAGCGAACTTCTAGCTACTTTCATTATCATTAAAATTATCTTCCGATTACTTCACACACCAACTTTCCTTTCTTTTTATAGAAATGTATTTTTTTTTCGTGATAATGTCACTTTTCCGAAATAATTTCCCCTTTGACCGTAATGCCATAATTGTGAGGTGAAATTCGTAATAATTACGGACAATCCGTAATAGTTGGAAGGTCTGCCTTCGGGTCAAAATTGTGTCACCCCGGCATCTCTAAAAGCCGCAGTTGTTAAATGGGACATAAAACCAACAACATTATTATTATTATCTTCCATTCTGTCTTTGATTGGCATTGCAACGCATGCTGGGTATAGCTAGTATGCTATAAAAAGAAGAGATCAGAATTTGAGTCACGGTGTGGGAGAAAAGCATGTGATTGAGTACACAAGTTTAAGGGAACAAAGAGAAGATAGAAGGCCCATTACAGGATTGGTTTCACAAGCTAGAGCCATCAAACTTTATAGGGAATTTGAGGGAAAAGGGGAGCTTGGATTTACTGCTACCACTGGCTGATTTAGTAGAAGAAAGATGCAGTATGAATCAGGCAACTGAGCATTTGTGGAGAAAAACTGTATGACACAAAGTGTCCAATATATATTATTTAAAATTCTTAAACTAACTGAAGAAGTCAATACAATAATAATGAACCAAAATCGTTCATGTTAGGAGCTTTATATAGATGTGATATTACGAGTACACTTATCCCAATGACTCATATTGCTTCATTTTTTCCTTCCTACTGCCAGCGAGCATGGGTCGGCGGTAAAGGGTTGGTCTTGAAACTGAACTCGAACTCGGCTGCTGGTTCGAATCTGGCCACAAGTATGGATGTATATGTCGTAGTCAGATAGCGAAATCCGTCATTTCACGAAGCTCCCAGGCACCTCATGAAAAGCCGGCACACGATGTAAAAAGAGACAGTTACACCATCTGACGCGTTTCTTCATGAAGTGACGGACCGATTTAGGCAGATGGTGTAAAAAATGATTTTACATTATCAGCCGAGGCACTTCATGAAGATCCTGTGTTTGTTGATTCGGCACTTCATGAAATGACTGACGCAATGAAGCCGTACATAATTCATTTAATTGTTCTATTCCAAAAAATAAATGAATGCCTGTTTATTATGGTTTTCGAAATTGATTTTCACATAACAACCTAAATCTAATCGTGAAATACTGGTTACTCTTTACTCTCTGTCTCTTTTTTTTGTAGAAGTTTGTATTTTTATTTTTACATTTTTTATTTGTACAGTATTTTTTTTCAAATCTGTAATGCATACTTTCATAATTTCATTTGTAGTTTTTCTTTTAGTTCTTCAATTGTGTATCTTTTTTCTCTCCTTCCTTCACTGATGCAATTCGTATTTTTGAACTTGATATGCCAAGAAGAAACATAATTGGGCTTATGTCTGTGTACCTTAATATTGTTAAATAAATAAATAGCCTAAATAAATAAAGAAATACACACATACATTAGAATACTTAGATTGCATAGTATACTGTAAAATATTTGTCGAGGGATTTCTGCTGGGTTAAAAATGGCAACAGCGCCATTTTTTTTTTTTTTTTTTTGGTTTGAAGGAGGGGGGGGGCTGGGGGGCGTAGGCAAGCTAGTAAACGCTGTCACACAAGAAAAGTCGAACAACCTGCAGGGTGACGTAGCCAGCTGCACTGTATTATTTAGAACTCCCCAAAATTAAATAAATAGTAAGTTCTTTGGATTATAACGATTGAATTAGCTCTGGAATCTCAATCAACCAAAGAGGAAATAGTTGTGGCCTATAGGCTGTATTCCTAACGGCTAATATTTATTGTGGGAGACAAGTGAAGGAGAGTTTGCATGTTATGGTAGACTAATAATAGTAATTATGTGTGTTTGTCATCATTCCATCACCAACAGCGGTAGCTACATTCACTAAAGCAAAGCTCTAGGCCAGGCGCTCTTAACCTGGTGATCGGGAGCTCCACAGAGCTCTTTAAATGACATTTGGTGCTCCCGTCATACGAGCGAGTCCCACGAAGTAGCCTTGCACGTACAAATCTTGCACCCCGGCCACAAAGGTAGCTACAGCAAGTTGGGAGATCGTAGGTGCTAATCCCGGTAATGACAGAGGCTATCCAGAGTGTGGTTTCCCCCCGTGGATTTTCCACACTCCCTTAACCCAAATGCCGGGATAGTACCACTTCAAGTCCCGGGGCGCCTACCCCATCACTTTCGCTAATGCAGTTCCACCCACCCCTACAGTCATCATATTAATATCAGTTCAATTCACACCACACGGGGCTGATGATTGAGGTGACCCAAGTCTCCCAAATGAATTAACAACAAAACTGGAACGATAACAGGTAAGATACACTCAATGAAGGAAAATGCAGAATCATTCTTTCAAATATTTCTGTCTATAATAAATAGGCTGAAATTCCAGATTTTCTCGAAGGTGAACCCTCCACTAAATCATCCAAATGAAAAGCTTTTGTCTAAGCCCCCTACTCTTCGCAAAAATGTCGCGCTGAGAAACAATAGACGAAATATGACGTCGTTTCATTTGAGGTACTTCGACATCGTGGTCATTCAGCCCTGTGAACTTGGGAGTGTGTAGAATCTGTCTGATAATCAGTATTATTATGGTATTTGTAGTAAGGGGCGTGGTGGCTCAGCGGTCTAGCTGTATGCCTCTCACCAAGGCGGTCCGGGTTCGATTCCCGGTCAATGCATGTGAGATTTTCAAAGTGAAATGCCATGTCCTGTGGTTCGGATTCCACGTAAAAAGGAGGTCCCGTGGCTCATGATCTCGCGATTAACGGTCACGTTAAACTACAAGCTTCCTTTTTTTATTTGTAGTAGTGTGTGTATTTGTAGTTCAGGTTAAGATTAGGAAGGAGGCGGCCGTTGCTTAGGTTAGGAACCAACCCAGCATTTGCCTAGAGGAGAAGGGGGAACCCACGGAAAACCAATTCCAGGATGGCTAAGGTAGGAATGGAACTCTTCTCAGTTTTGCCTCCCGATGTTGAGTGTATCCCAATTCAACCCTCAGACCATAATTTTGTTCCTATCTGTGGTAACCATAGTTGATTTCATAAGTCTACTTAACGACTATATGCTGGTTCGAATCCCATCGCTGACTGTGGTGTTTTCCCCCAGGTCTTTCTACACACCCTCTCGGCAAATGCCGGGATGGTACTTCATTTCAAGTCTCGAGACACCTTCCCAAATTCTTTACCCACACACTACTTCAGTCATCACGCAAACACAGGTTATCAGAAAACAATCACCCAAATACACTGGGCTGATGACCAAGATGTCCCTAGCCCATAAAATAAATATATAGAAAACAACTATAAAACAAGGCAACGACTGAACCATATTAAAATGTGAACATAATATCATCCTTCAGTGGGGTTCGAAGTCACCAAGTAGTATTCCGGAAGCTAACACCATACCCCGAGACCACCACCACAACTTCACTAAGAGAATTGGCTGCTAAGAGCTATACAAGATCTCTTTATTGTGCGTCAGTAACTGAGGTAGTTCTTGTTGCTTTAAAGGGTGGAATAGCAAAAACAAGTCATATTATACTATCGGTTATCTATCTCTAATGTTTTAAAAACAAAATGGATCTGAACGACGTTCTTCTTCCGTTCACAGTACGACAGCCTAATATTCCTTCTAGGTGCAAGTCCAAGCAAGATTCTGGGGAGGGAATTAGGGGATAAATGAGACATTTGTACTATATGTCACAGTGTTCACTTTCTGAGGAAATAACAGCCCTTTCTTTAGTGGCCACATTTTTATCCGATTAATTCTTGGAAATCCCACTTCCCTCACAAGTGATCACCGCTGCCGCTACGGTTCTTCATGAAGTGACGGGCTGATTTTCCCGTCAGATGATGTATAAAATGAATTACACCATGTGACAGCGATATTTAGTCATTTCATGAAACCACGCGTCAGATAGTGCAACTGTACCCCCCCCCCCCCCACATCACACGCCGGCTTCTCATGAAGTGCCTAGGACCCTCATGAAATGACGGACTTCACCATCTGACTACGACATATATATGTTGTCTTTAATTTTAAGCCCATTCAATTTCTATGATATATATAAAACAATCATCTTTCCTCATCATACCAAGACACATAATGCAAATAAAAAGGCCAAAAGGTATTTGACAAATATATAGTAGAAGATAGTGTCAAGTCTTTGTTATGCTAAACTCGGTTGACAGTGCTGTGTGAGTAGGTGAGTAACTAACGGGATTTCAAGTAAAGATCCTCATTTTCTATACCTGCAGTGCAGAGCGCAACTGGCATCCAGACGGCCGTGTCTCGCCTTGAGCTATGTTGCCATGGAAACTATCTGCCTTGCCATTCCTTCATGAGTATATTTTATGATTTGATTAGCCTGTGCTTGAGTGCAAAAGGGCCAAAATCAGAAGAATGAGAAAGACTATCGAAAATTCATGTAGCCAGCGGTTCCTTCTGGGTCCTAAAATATGTGTATGCAAAATTTGGTTGGGATTGGTGGAACGGTGTAGATTTGTATACGGAACAGACCCACCCACATACATACATACATACTTTCACTTGTATATATAAGATATATGTTAGGCCTCTGGTCCTTCAAGTTACAATTACAAGTCAGTAATACCTATTTCTCCTTTCCTTGCTGCAGCTTGTGCTCCCGAAGGATCACTAAGGAATCCGTTACCTGTGCTGTTTCGTAAATATTTTCTGTTATTCTTGTGTTAATTTGATTTTTTAGTATTTCTTAACATGTTCATTTATTATTTCTTGACATTACATTAGTAATATGTGTACTGGTATCATTATTTCTTGTGATATATAGCCTATTTTCTTCGAACCCCCTTTTAAGGAAAACCCCATTCTAAGGAAGAAATATCAAATCCCCCTGAGATTCGTTAAAAAGGGGTTTCCCCAAGAAACATCTCTCCTCTCCCACTCGGCGTAAAACCTCTTCGTTTGTAACCCTATCTACCCATCTGATCTTCATCATCTACTGTACTATGAGTGTAAGAATTTTTCAGCATGAAAAGTTCTACAAGAAAAATCCGCGAGAGCATATCTCTATTTTCAATACATCGCCCACTATACGTGTTTTTATAATGGACGGGAGGGGGATTTGTGTTGCATGCACCTCACCATTCTTAAATTACGTCTGACAATAATTACGTCTGATTAATAAAATTAAATTATGGACTTAAGTGTTCCAGTGTGAGCCTAATGTCTATTTAATGTGTGCATTAATTGGCTTACTCCACTCTAAAAGGGCAAGTTTGAAAGTTAATGGAACATTGTATGAGATTATTAGCTGCACATTTTTTCTGTATTTTAAATAAAAATTGTGCTATTTGGCAAGTATTTGGTTTACTGTATAATCATTAGAACTCATGTGTTACTTTTTTCTTAATGGTTTACAAATTACTCTAATTTAACATGTTAAAATCAGCCGAGCTGTACCGAACCGATTTTGTACCGAGAACCGAAGTACAATTTTTTTTACCGAACCGAACCGTACCGAACCCAAATTTTCAGTACCGAAGACCCCTACTCTTCGTAATAGCAAAAACTTTATATTTTTATGTTTGCTGTGTTCGTATTCCTGATTCTACATTTGTTTTCAATTAAATGGGGCATTAGTGCAACAAAATGTCAAAAACATTCTTCCAAAATCGAGAAAACCACATGGGCACACGATAAGACATATATACCCGTGAAACCCGTGTACGCGGACCTTCATACACAGGTACACGGGCGGTACTACACGTGTACACGTGTACTTACTGCTACACGAATTCTTCGAGCGTACCTACCCGTGTACACGTGTCCCGGGTTACACGGGTGCAGGTCAATCCGTGTCTCATCGGTAGCCCTATTAGGAATTGAAAATACTGGCAAATATCACTGCTGCATTGGATATATTTCTAATATTGCTTAAATGAAGGTTTCTATTTTGTAGCTTCTTCAATGAGGGCAGACATGTTCGATTGTGTCATATCATCACTGTTGTTAGCGGCTTCGGTGGCGTAGTTGGTAGCATGCTGAACTGCTGTGCTCAAGATAGCGGGTTCAAACCCGGCCGAAGTCGTCGGATTTTTAAGAGCGTTAAAATCCTTCAGTATGCCTTCCTTCGGAGGGGAAGTAAAGCCGGCGGACCCATGTCATAGATTTATGGCATGTAAACGATCCTTCCACAAACTAAACTTGTGAGGAGCTAAATTTCTAGGTTAGATTTCGTTGGAACGCTGTATCAAAGTTCCAACGTTCACCACTAGGTATCATTGACATCTGGTAGCGAAAGTAGGAGCAACTTGAAATTGAACGCAACTTGTAGCTCACCTTAGGGGTGTCCGCTTAAAGCAGCTATACAGTCTCTGGCGAGCCGAACATGTCCTCGGACACTCCCGGCACTAAAAGCCATACGATAAATAAATTAATCACAGTTGCCAACATGTCCGATATAAAATACACCACACGAGACACATGACTTTATAATTATGTGAAAAAATAAATAATTAAGAAAATTATGGGGCAAAAATGATTGGCAAAACCATAGGCCTGGATAAAGATTATAGATGCATGACTACCCCCACTGCACGTGACAAAAAACATGGGTGCTTATATTAGCTACACTACCTAACAATTCTATTATTGGTCTAGGCGAAAACCATCGGTCTGGATGAAAATATTGGTCTAGGCAAAACCCTTGACCTGGATATAGATTATTGATGCACGACTACCCCCACTAGCTTGCCACGGTGGGTGAGTGGATAGAGTGTCGGTCTACTAACCCCAAGATTGCAGGTTCGCCCCTGGCCGTGGTAAGTGATTTTTGAAAGGCGGCAAAAATACGACACGCATGTCATACGATGTTGGCATGTCAAAGAACCCATTTGAATTCAGTAGACCGTGTTCTTAATGGCAAAATTAATCTCGGGAGTTTCCGCCAACACAAAGTTCCTCATTTCTCTACTAGATAGCCCTATAGTGTTCAAGGAGCTTAGATATCTAACCTCCTTGACTTTCATAGTGATTCAAGGAACGACGAAATTCGACATGCAAGCTACCCTCTGGGTGTCAAATTACAAAGCTTGCACCCGGCACCCGAGACCATACGATATTATTATTATTACTATCCCCACTGTGCGTGACAAAAACCAGGGGTGTTTATAGAGTAGCTAACTATAGTAGCCGCAGACTCGCGCTAACTTAATTATTGATCTAGGCGAAAACCATTGGTCTGCTTGAAAGTATTGGTCTAGGCAAAACTATTGGTTTGAATGAAAATATTTGTTGAAATTCGAGATTGTCAAGTGGCAACTCTCACAATCCATGTTGAAGTTGAAACTTGGCACACTTTCGTATTAACTTGAGGATGCTCTTTTGTTTTACGATAATGGATGCATTGGGTTGGCAATAGTGTACATGTTGCTGGAAATGGCGGAATCAGCTGGAATTTCATCTACATGTAGGCTATATAAGTCGCGATCCTATTTGGGACAGCTGGGTGGGTTACAGATTTTTCCCCCCTAACATTACTACAGTTATTTTGGCTAATTTCAGTAGTTTAAGATTTTTTAAATTTTGGTTCTGGTGTTCTGTACTGTTACTGCTGCATTAAATATAACCTATACACCCCTGGTTTTTGTCAATAATCTTTATCCAGACTAATCATTTAAGCAATTAATGCCTCATATATTTTGTGACCACATGTTGGCAACAATAATGTGACGTCAATGTGTGCACATCGGTAACTGATGAAGTGACCTCATGCCCCTAACAAAGATGGCAATTATCATTGAATGAGCAAAAAACCAGTGCAAGTGTAGAATCCAGGATCAACAATCCACTTGAATTACCCCACACTTTTCAATTTGCTTCTAAAACAAGGAGAGCATCCTGGATCTAAGTAAGATCTGTATGGAGTGAGGAAGATAATAAATGTAGGGACTATTTTACGTTATAGCCGGTACTGTAATTAATTGTCATGGATTTTATCTAACTCTTTTATATTGTGGCTTTAACCCTTAGATACACGCTAAGCGGCACTCAGTCCGCTATATCCTTTGTTCGACATGTGCTGCAGGGGAGGGAGTAGGTTCGGAGCCTGTCTGGTTCCCAGTTAGTCTGAGACAGGTTGTCAAAGTTGCGAGGTGCGCGAATGCGGCATTCCGTACCGCTAGCATGTTACAACTGGCTGGAGTCGGCGTTGTGAAATAATGTAAGTATTTAACTTATTTTACCTTTGTTGTTTCTTTCTATGCTTCTATCATTATTATCGATGTCAGCACATAGTCTAGTCTGCACGCTTGACTTCTGTTTATAGGTTTCGACATGGCTGTCAACAACAGGAGCTGAAAGGTTGCTCCAAGTACTTGATGAGGAAGAAGGGTCACTGGATGAAGACTATCTAATCGATTTTTAAGTCCACGAGCAGAGTTATTTTGTGTAATTGGGCACAGTATATTATTTCGTACTGTAAATTAGCAGAAAGTGTCCTTTTCCATGCCAAGAATCTTAGTGTAAAGGCCTACATGATTCTGACAAGTGTATTTCTTGAGCTTCTTAAGCATCAGGTACAACATCTTGTAGTATGAGCCTGAAATAAGGGCAATCTCAATCCAATAATTCTCAATATCTCTTTTGTGTGCTAAAATTATTATTTTTTCTTCTTATCCAATAAATATTTATAAGAATTTTTAATTACATTAAGTATGAATATAGTAAATATGTCCCTATCCCATCCCTCCCAATAATATATTTTATTAATAAGAATTTCATGCATAATGATAAGATTTTTTCAATGTATTCTCATTGTTCTGCATAATTCTCCATACAAATCAATTTTAGCCGTTTAGAAAGACACTAAATTACGAAAAGGAATGAAAAAATGTATTGCGGCATAAAATGCCGCTAGCGTGTACGAATGTTAGCGAAAGAGATGCGTGTAGCTAAGGGTTAAGGGTGCTGGGATGCAGAATTTTACCCCGAAGAGGATCTTTAAGGTGCCAGTGAATCCACTGAAAAGGCTCCCTCTCAAGCCAACTGACATCGACAGCAATCTATCCCGAGGGCTCGTAAAAAAAATTCATGAATTATATCTTGAAGAGCTATCAAGGCAAAAGGTGAACCCAAGCATTCGGAAACCTAGTGGAATCTGGGTCAGATGAGAGCAAGAGCTAACCAAAGTTCAGATAGGAGAAATGAAACAGCGACGTCTTGTACAAAGTGGTTATCTTAAAGGAAGGAAGGTAACTTGTAGATTTAGGTGACGTTTAATCTTGTGATCTTTCTTTTATGTGGAATCCGAACCACAGGACGTCTTGCCAGGGCATTGTGGTCACCACATAGTATACCTAAAGGCCTACCCACAATGCGCAGTCGGCAGACGGTCGTGGGTAGTTGGCAGTCTAAGTCAGACCCGTGCCCTCTTATGGCTTCATGCACAAAGTGTAGTTGTATGTCGGTAGTTTATAGTTGACAACCGGCAGTATGTAGTCGGCTGTCACCAATTTTATCTTCGACTGCCAACTGCATATTTAAGAGCCAATCAGAAAAGATCACAAGCTCGTCATCAGTTGTGTAGTTGTCTAGTTGTATTCGCGGTATATTCTTCGCATAAGTTCATTGGTATATTATATATTAATTATATAAAAAGATGATGACTGAATATGCTGACCTTGGGATAGAAGATATATTCATTGATCTTGTGAGGGAACACCGTTGGCTGTATGACACGAGTGAGCCCAAGAATAAAGACAACCACTTCAAAGATCAGACGTGGAGGCTCATTGCCGATGCAATGGGTTGGAAAGGTATGACCATTTATATAATAGGCCTAATAACAACTTTAATTATTTAATTTATCGACAAGAAAATTGAAAATTGACAACCTTCTAATGGAATAAATGAAAGTCAAGTTATTATTAACTTCTAGCATTTTAACGACTGCGCATTGTGGGTGGCTAGGTTGTGAACTACCGACTTCCGACTGAAGCGACGGAGAGACACACAATGCGCAGTCGGTAGTTGACAATGGGCAGTCGCGGCCGACCCTGTGTATATATACTATACATTCACAACATGCAGTTGCAGTCGCCAGCTGGCAGCCTGTTGTCGGCAGTCGAGAATTTCATCTTTGACTGCCAACTACCAGACTGCAATGTAATGGCCAATCAGAGCAGATCAGAAACTGACGTCACGTTGTTGTTCTGTGTTGTGTACAAAGAGGATATAAGTGAAGTACCTTCTCAACCCGTACCTTTTTAATCTTAAATAAGCTTACACGGTATTAAAAAAATAATCCGTACTTCTCCAAATCATCCATATTGCAAGTTTTGAGGTTATCAACAATGCCTCTGTGCACAAGGAATAAAAGAATGTCACTGTATTTTTACTCCTAGCAGTCGTTAAGGCTGTGCATTGTGAATGGCTAGGTTGTCAACTACCAATTTCTGGCTGCAGCTGCTGATTGCGCATTGTGGATCGACCTTTACTAATATGAAAATATGGAAGTGTAGAGTGACAGTTTTGCTAATGAAAATAGACACAACTGATTTTGTTTCAAAAATATGAGATGTCGATAACCTATAAACCTCCCCGCCAAAACTAATGTTTAGCTAAGGTACGGTACCGGTACTTGCGAGTTACGGTAACGAAGGTTATATTATCCTCTCTTTCTTGCATGGAGCCTTTTTGAAGACACGGAACAAATAGCCAAAAATGTCACTCGATTACGTAAACTTAGCCTACACATAATTCAGTGCAGTAGGATAGACCTACTTAACCCTACTTTATGCTGTGCCAAACTTGAACTTACTAAGCCATCCCAACTCAAAATTAACCTGCTTAACCACAATCGAACAGATATGCACTCTGTATCCCGAACCAACTGACAACAGGTCCTATGTTTGAACCTGTCATTAGGAATTAGTTCGATAAGTTACAGATTCTTCAAGATTCCTCAATAGTTCAAAAGAAATCCCGGTGGCTACAAGCCTGTGCTACCGCCGTTGAACGCACAGAATATGCAATTATTTAGGCCTACTGAAGTAACACTGACAAGAGTCGGATGCTACTTTATTGTAACGATATCATACAATAATTCCATAATTATGGCAAGCAATAACCAAAGCCCACTGTGCACGACGCCGGCTGTGTTTAGAGCTTGGATGTAATAACATGGCACCTCCACATGAACAAAACAAAACAGCGTGGTCTAACGTAATAAGCATGTAGGCCTATAGAAGCAAAACACTGCATTCAAGCTATAACCTAGTTTCAAACTTCCGTAAGTCCATAGCATACGGTACCTGTATAGCTACGAAACGTGGTAGGCCTAGAGTAACAGCAGTCAAGAGTCTCCTCAAAAGCACAGTAAAATGCGACAAACAGATCTCTCTTTGATAGAACAGTCAAATACGGTACTGTACCTTTAATACAGTCTTCGCATAACAACTCACTCTTGATAACTATGGACGCATTCTCCTCACAGAACACCACTTCCAGACTCCTGTCGCCAATAAAAGATACCCAAGCGTCCAAGAACAAAGCCGATCGACGCAAAGAATATATGGATTGACGTCCCACGAAGAAATACCGACTTGCTAAATCGACAGCAGGAATACCAATGCAAAGAATAAACTGATATACTAAAAGGGAAATCACCACAGTTTGGCCAGTGCACGGAGGGTCGACTTGACAAGTGGCGCGAAGGCGTGGCAACTCAGCTAACTACAGCTGCACATGCGGCACGTGTTGATGCGATGCGTTGCAACCTGCAACCACAGTATCTCTCTCGCTTTTTTTTTCACTCGTTGGAAAATCCACAGACAGCTGAGTTGCAGCTGAGTACAGTGATCAAGGACAGTGGTCGTACATTGTACTAGCAGTCATAATTAGCTTTACCGTCAATTTATACTTTTCAGTCGGTCAACACGCTTTTGTCCTATTAGATTAGGCGGGGTACTATAGCATACTTTCCTGAAAAAATGTTTCTATTAATATTATTCACTGATAAATGGTGGGGAACCGGTAATACTAATACCGATACATGATATTTTTTTTTCAGGAGAGTGTGCTTTTGTAGCCTGTAGTACCCAGCCTAAGCGAAAGCAAAGTTACCGACTAAAAGGTATAAATTGATAGTTTGTTCTACATGCAAAACGTCAAAATATTATTTAGCTTCGTCTGGGTTATTAATACCGGCGCACAATGTATAATAATGATTTTTTTAAATCAAGTAAATGCACACTGTGCATGCTGAGTTAAAATAAAAATATTGCTGCCATCGGCATGTAGCTTCACAACTCAGTAAATGTTTTATAGTTGTCATCATTGGTAACACTATGCTCCACACGGGTTGAGGCGTGACGTCATGGAAACTTCGTCTCGCGCAGAAGCGGATATTAGCCTTTCAAGATACGACTGCCCCTGAAATTGGCTGCGCCAGCGTTTGTTGATAATAGCAGCTGGAGCAGTGGCGGCTGGCGGATAAATGATCTGGGTGCACTATTTTCATTAAGGTGGGGGGGGGGTAAAAGACTGCTTGATATCAGAGAAAACTGGATTCAATTGCGCGGTGAAACGGATGTACCTCATTCATCACGAATGCCGCATTTCAGAGAACATCACATTGTCATCGGATTAAATAGATTACCGTACTGTATAAGTTACAGCCTCCGTGGCTTAGGCGGCAGCACGCCGGCCTCTCACTGCTGGGTCCGTGGTTCAAAGCCCGGTCACTCCATGAGAGATTTGTGCTGGACAAAGCGGAGGCCGACAGGTTTTTCTCCGGGTACTCCGGTTTTCCCTTTCACAATTTTTATTCCAGCAACACTCTCCACTATCATTTCATCCCATCTGTCAGTCTTTTAATCATTGCCCCAGGGGAGTGCGACAGGCTTTGGCAGCCGGCACAGTTCATATCCTCGCCGCTAGATGGGGGCTTCATTCATTCCATTCCCTGACCCGGTCGATCGACTGGAAGCAGGCTGTGGATTTTCATTTTCACTGTATAAGTTAGTCTACATGAAAAACCTTCACAAAATAACGTAGGTTATATACGAGGACGAGAAAGAACCGCGAGTAACCCAAGTGCGCGCAAATTACACTGCAAGACATCGGCAGTTGACGGAGCATCTCGGATGTCTCCGTCCGCGCCTCGGCTCCCTTGTTTCAATCTGTGGACAACGACCAGCCGAGTTAAGTGTTGGGATAGGACTTAACTCGTTCTATCATCTCTGCCATACCCTTCAATATTGAGATCTGATCGGTGCTCGGGGCTGGCAACGACCAAACGGACGAGTGCACTAGACAGTTGGCGCGCTTAGCTTTCTCAGACAGTTCAGAGTAACTTACTACGGTACTGTATAAGGTTTCCTGAATGATTAAAGAACAAAATTAAACAGAAAACGTACAGCTTTCATTACAAAAAATATAATTATTACAAAAAATATAATTACGGTATTATAATGTTTTTCATGAATTAATCTGGTCGTAGTGCAACACTGCAACCTTATTGCCGGACCCCACTGAGATGGAGCCTTGTCGGACGAGTAGGTGGATACAGTGATGACAGAGTGCAGTCTGCACGTAGGTCAAGCAGCATTGCGCGTGCTACTTTTGTATAGGTATTGTGAATTGTGAACGGAATAATCAATTATAATGGGCAAATTAAGAATGGTGAGTTTCAATAGCACAGCTAAGCTTAATTAGAGTTCATGTCACCGCAGATAATAAAACGATGAAAGGTTACTGGACATGAGTTATATCCTTCCCGCGCGACTGTTCAACAAGCAATATCAATGGAAACCTGATATAATGAGCTAACACATGTGATTTTTTTGGCATAAATAATATATTACGGAAAACGAAGCATGTGCTTGATGTACTTTCTTACCCAAACGCACATAATTAATAATAATACGCAATCACGTTTAGATATGTCAACATTTCTACGGCTATACAGTTTTTCATAAACTAAACTACTAAGTCCACTTTCACCGATAAATATGAGCTGAATCCCTCGGGGTCGCCATCTCCCACAGTCACCAGCCGTGAGTCCTTGGGGGTGTAGCCCCGTTCTTCGAGGGTTGAGGGCATTTCTTTCCTTCCGGTCCTTTATTTGGCTTATCCTTCCTTGTTTGCCATTTCTTATTCTAGTATGTAAGTCAGTAGTTAGTATTAGTTATAGTTTTCATTCTCACATCATCGTTCACTATCACCCAAACCATTAGGGACCGATAACCCACTGTATCCCCTGCCTGTCGTACGAGGCGACCTTGGCTATTCTTTTAGGTTTCCGGCTTGTCTTGCGAATTGGACCTCTCGTGTGTGGGAGGGATGGAATACACTCACAGGCATACCCTGCCAGTCGTAGAAGACGACTAAAAGGGTTTCTTGGCCCAGGTCCCCTTTACGGGTTTGACAGCCAGCTCTAAACGTCACATTTGTGCGGTATCACCCTCGCACGCTTTTCGTACATGTTTTTGAGGTCTGGCACTCAAAATTAATATGTGCGTGCTGTCAGGGGAAGGGCCACATAAGTGTGCGACTACGCTCGAGAGCCTGTCCGGTCTGGCCACACCGACAGGTGGGTGCGCCATGTACCCTGCAGTAGTATCCGCCTGACAACGCAGGTCGCCGCACAGCTGAATGCCTGTGCTGGAAAACTCTCTAGTATATGCCAAGGGGTACATGCCTGTATGGCATGTCAAACATCGGACCCCCGGGCAATGCCTTCCCAGCTAGGCAGGCCTTGCCTTGGCTGGGTAGCGCCTACTGAGACAGCCCGTGATTGGAGTCGGTGGCAAAGGGGGGATGAAATGGCCATGGGAAAGAAAAGAAACATCTCCCAACAGGGTGGTCCGCCACCCAAGTCTTTAACTTTTAGTGCGATCAAGGGTTCAATCTCTTGGGAACAAGCCGTTCGTGAAAATCTGGGTGCTAACATCCTGAAGTTTCTGGTAGCGACCAGAAGAGATGGGGATGATTTCAGGCTGGTAAAGAGTACTTTGTTTTCTTGCCACATAGAAGATGTCTATGGTGAGCTTGAGAAAGTACAAAAGATGAGAAACGGTAGCTTGTTGCTTAAGACCAGGACTGCTGAGCAATTCGACCATATCCTGAAGAGTGGTCCAGCGTGTGTACGACCTGCTAGTCAGTGCGTGTAGCGCTGGAACCGGGGTGACCTTTGTGTGGCTTCCCAGCCACATGGGTATTGCGGGAAACGAGCTTGCGAATCAGGCGGCGAGAGAGGCAGTCGCACTGCCCTCGCTACCGTATAAGGTACCTGCTAGTGATGTACGCTCTCAGTTGCAACATTCTATCCTGTCGCATTGGGAGGAAGCTTGGCGTGCCACGCCTCTGCCCAACAAACTGAGAGGCATCAAGAAGACAACGAAGGTGTGGAAATCTTCCTTCCGATCTATCCGGAAGGAAGCTGTGGTACTCTGTCGCCTTCGGATCGGCCATGGGATTGCTACGCACTCCCACGTGCTAAAGAGAGAAGTGTATTTGCGGCGCCCACTTTACCGTGGTACACCTTCTCTTGGATTGTGTGGACCTAGCCGATCTACGAAGGACTCTCACACTGCCAAACACCCTTTCCCTTATTCCCCGTGATCACGGGCCGTCAGCAGACCTCGTCATCCAGTTCATGAAGGAGAGTGGTTACTTTTTTAAGTTTGAATGTGAGTTAAAACTTTTAATTCAGGTTAAGTCAGTACCGGTAGTGTTTTTTTAAGGGTTCTAATACCTCCTACCCTCCTACAAGATGGGGCCGTAGCCTAACCTAACCTAACCTTAACTAACCTCCCCTTTGGGGGGTGAACCTACCCCCAAAATTGAAAAATCGATATCTTGGAAACTAAGAACCCTAAAATTATGTGTGACAGCTTAAATAATAGGTCATGACATACTCTTTTACCCCGATAGGACAGTTCACCCCTTAAACAGTAAATAGTAATTTTATGGAGGGAAGAAAGGTGTTAAACACTTCAAATGATAAATGAACCTAAGATCTTTCGTTTTTGATGAAAAATAGTAGGGGTGAAACTACCCGCCCAAAATTGAAAAATCGATAGATTGGAAACTAAGAACCCTACAATTAGGTGTGATAGCTTAAAAAAGAGGTCATGACATACGCTTTTACCACGATAGGTCATTTCACCCCTAAAACAGTGAATAGTGATTTTACAGGGATAAAAGTCTGTTTAACACCTAAAAATGATAAATTATCCTAAGAATTTTTGTTTTTGATGAATAATAGTAGGGGGTGAAAACTACCCCAAAATTGAAAAATTGATATCTTGGAAGCTAAGAACCCTAAAATTAGGTGTGATAACTCAAAAATTGGTAATTAAATACTCTTCTACCACGATAGGTCATTTTACCCCTAAGCAATGAATGTAGATTTTACAGGGGAAAGGGGGAACCAATAATCATATTTGGACACATGAGGTGTTATAGGACTCAGGGTGACAATCCCTTTTTGAATTTATTATTTATGTTTTGAAATTTCGACAAAGGGCCTAACTACACATTTTGAAAATTCAAATTTTTTAACTTTTGAATTTATTTTAATATTTTTAGTAGAGAAATACAGAACCGGTTGTGTTTAAACGAGCATGTCACCGACCACGGTAGCCATGTCCAATCGCTGAGCTAACGATATGAAAGGAAAGTGACGAAATACATGTGAACATTGTGAGAAGACATTATTGCCGACCCCCTTGTGAAACAACATGTAAGCTAAGAAGTCACATCCTGTTTGTTTCGTACGTGAGAAAATGCAAGTTGATGTGTAATATGACCTGACACAGGTGTTGACCTTGGACGTTAGCTGTACACGTGCACGATAACAGCTAACAAGTCGCATCCTGTTTGCTTCGTACTTGAGAAAATGCAAGTTGATGTGTAATATGACCTGACACAGGTGTTCACCTTGGACGTTAGCTGTACACGTGCACGATAACAGGATGTGCAGGTGTGTAAATTGCTGAGACAGTAAATATATAACTCACGTGTAGGAATGAAATAACAGCCAATAGCTAGGCGAGAGCTGTGGACAGCAGTGGTGGGAGGTGAAGCGGTGGAGAGGGGGGACGGAGGAGGGGCGGTGTAAAAGAGAAAACAAGTGGAGAGAGAAAGAAATATGTGTTGCTCATAATACATGTAGAGCTGAGGACTGTACACACAGGGCTATAGGTTAAGTACAACATGAGTAAATAAATAAATAAATACAAGGCGCAAAGTTTCATACAACATGTAATTTATTAATCCTAGAATTAAAGGCCGAATTACATCCCAACCATTTTACATATAGTTTATTTCCTTTTTGTTTCAACACTTTTTCCACAAGGTAATGTTTTGGAAACTCTTGTCTTTTGGAGTTCTTGGAGATAAAACCTGCCTTTTTTGGGTTGATGGTTGAGGTCCTCGAGTAAATAGGTGACTGGGCTGTTCAGGTTGACTTGACGAATTCGAAATAGTTCGGTCCCCCAATTTGGTGTACAGCACTTACAAAAGGCAGACTTAAATTTGCTCACACGAACATGGTCCCCGATGTTAAGGAGGTGACGTTTAGGATCTGCTGTTTTATGGTGTTAAACAGTTTATCCAGTCGTGGAATATTTTTGGTCACATGTCGTGGCTTGGCCCCAATGCTTCTGTGTTTGGTGCCATTGTAATGGGACACTAGCTCAGGTAACAAGTCCAACCAGCGATATGAGCCTTGAGCGGTAAACGCTTTCCACATATGAGTTTTTAATGTTCGATTAAACCGCTCGACCACACTGGCTTTGAGATTGCTGTACGTGGTGTAATGGTGAATATCCAAAGATTTGAGAAAACTAGAGAAATCCTTGTTGAAAAATTATTTTCCCTAGTCGGTTTGCAACAACTCGGGTTGACGTTTGGATTGTTGAATAATATGTTTAAAAGCTTTGGTGACTAGCGGGCCAGACATGCAACTCACGGTTTGAACAAAGGCCATTTTGGAATACACATCAATGACCGTCAACATATAGCGTACACCATTGTTAACGCTAGCATAGAGAATCATTTCCACAAAATCAGATTGCCAAAGTTCAACCACACCCCGTGAAATCACCTTGAGTCGCTGATAGTGACGTCTAGCTGGGCGATGCAACTCGTGAGCGATACCCACTTTAATGGGTGAAGGCTTATACAATAATTTTGGCATTTCGAAGTTCTTCTTCAATCTCTTGAATTTCCCAATAGTGACCGGTATGACCGGCTTGACGTGAAGCATGCAACAGCTGTAGCCACTGGACGAGCTTACTGGGATTATGTCAGTAGGTAACATCCACAAGGGGTTTTAATGGTTTAAATGTCACTCCCGAAGCGGACACATTACGATGAACACTTTGACTGGTTGGAAACATTTTTGCAATGATGGATGCATATTTTTTTTGATATATTGGCATTCACTTGTTGAGAGGGATCATATTGTCTTTCGTGGGCATGAGTGTCCAATAAAATGGATTTATATTTGCCAAGGTCCAGTTGTGTACAAACATCGGAAGAGGGGTGCGAGAAAATAACAGCTTTAACAGACCTGGTGTTAATTTATAGTTTATGATTTAATGACGGCACTAGTACGAGCAAATTTAATCGATGAATCACCAATTTTAAAACCATCCTTCTCATAGCGAACACCATACTGTGCCCGTTTGAGGAGATCAACTGGTTACCACCAACCGTGTATGGCCTCCCAGATGACCTCTTCCTCCGAACACATACCGACAAAGAGGATAGGAGTGCAAACCAAAAGGGCTCACCGGCTGAGAGACTCCCCTGTCCCAAGGAACAGGTTCCCATCATGATTTGCTATGTCAAAGACATAGCTCCCACACGGTTGGTGGTAACCAGATGATCCCCTCAAACGGGCACAGTATGGTGTTCGCTATGAGAAGGATGGTTTTAAAATTGGTGATTCATCGATTAAATTTGCTCGTACTAGTGCCGTCATTAAAAATATAAACTATAAATTAACACCAGGTCTGTTAAAGCTGTTATTTTCTCGTACCCCCTCTTCCGATGTTTGTGCTCCCACAAAAAAAAAATACGAAAGAAAGTAGTCCAGTCTTAAGTAAAGATCGTTGGAAATGTTTATTGATAAAATCCACCCCTAACCTGGGATCTGAGGGCATTAAATCGGCTAATCCGCTATCAAATCAAATACAACAAAGAAAGAAAACAAACCCCTAAACTGTAAAATTAAACCCTCGTGATCAGTTCTAATTACAATCAGAAATCTCGCAAAACTGGGGAAAATGGTACAAAACCCTAATTAAATTTACAATGGAAAAGGTAACGATGTCCTAGGAAGAATCATCGTGCCATAAATAAATAGTCAAACATGACTGCAAAAATCTAAATGACGCTAAAAACCATCCCGCATTTACATTTAATATTTATCTATCTAAGCTAAACCTTGAATTACAGAAACATCGGATCCAAACGTCCGTGTATAAATTAAACAAAACTAGTATAACAGTCATTTCATTACAATCATACACATAACAAAGAATTATACAATAATGCTACAAAAATAAACAACAGTAGGGTTCACATAGGGAAAATGCAGGGAAATAAATTCAGAAAACACAACAATTCTTGTTATTACCCTACCTACTTCGAAATGGAGACTGTTTGTTCCATCCGTCATCTAAAGTGTATGTGAATTCAGACAAGGCATGCTTTTAAAGCATGTCAAAACAAACATGTGGTACACGACCCATTAGTTGACCACCTTCAGTCATCAGATTGATTCCTGTCACGTCTAACCATGTATTTTTCTAAAGTTCCCTTCTGGGGATATCCTGTCTCAAGCACGTTGCATTGGTCCACGTTGAAACGATCGTAATCAAAGTTAATCAGTTGATTAAGATTTAATTGAAGTTTTAACCCACGTCGGTTTAATAATAATTATCTTTCATGATTTAGATTTCTGATTATTACTATCATTGTATAAGAGTGTCTTAATTATTGAATGACCAATATGCAAGGCTAATGGACTGAAAACTAAACACAACAGAATGCACGTGGCATCTGTCTGTTAACAATAACACAAGTTATAAATCATAGTCGTAAGTCTTCTACAGTTCCTTACGAGATGCATGATCCGAATAATCATAGCGACCTTGAGCACTAAGCGGCTCCAATATCATAGAAATATAATCTAGTCCACAATAACAAATTTCCAGATGGGCAAGCAATGCTGCATCTAATTACCATTCTAAAAATATCTAAACGTGTCCTCCACTGGATCACGCAAAGAATTCACCTCCCTATGAATCTGCTGGCATAATAAACGAATGGGAAACCACCCCCTAGATCAACGTGTCAAAACACGGAAAACTATCAATCACCTTAAGTGAGAAAATACGCCTTCAAGAATAAGCAAAAGTGTGGCTCCATTCTATAACAGTTACTCTGATAGTATAAAAGATAAGGTAAAGATCCTTCATCTATTCGCTTACAAAACTTGCGAATTCAATTAAATATTGAGAATGTAATTTCTTAATCACCCTATACTCAAACAATTACAATGATACAATTGTACATTCCAACTGAGCTCCAAGAACGACTCGATAAAAATAATCTGGCTAGCAGAAACAAAGTATGCTATCGTGCGACAACTGTCTCACTTGAGAATCCAGTCTGCTGCTCTGCAGATTACAGTAAATAACCTTGAGCGTCGTGAGCTGTCATCCTCACGAAACTCAAGTGTTATCATCCACGCTTCACTGCGTATCAAACTCTATCAAAGCATGTATGCAAACTAATGTAATGCAATCGAAAAATGTTTATGGTTTGCATCTCTTACACCTTATAATACAATGTCATTAATATCTGGACAACAAGGCCTCGTAACTCGCCTTGAAAAATGAAGTTTAAACATAGGCTGGATCACAGCATGGCAAAGCATAGCAAAAGAAAGATGTGTCACTTTGCAAAGACATTAAAAAGATACGCCACTGTGTCACAAAAGAAAAGAATTCTCCAAAAATAACGTGCGCAGTGCACTCAAAGTAACTAAATGTTCTTAATAACACCATTCTCCTGGCTTATAATTGTCAGTGATACGGTTAAATGTTGAATGGTCGGTTTACGAGTGCTTTGGCCACAGACACTCCCATTCTTTGACATGATTCTCCTTGAATCCAGGTTCTAAGACCTTCAAAATGTATTTCCATGAAAATGGTAGATGCGTAACCCTTACAGCATCGAAATGATACGACCGACTAACAGTGGCGTATTCATATATTTAAACAATGGGGCTTCAAAGTTACCAAAAAGGAATAAAAATACTTTGAGCTGGTTAAATCAAATAAATCATTGCTCCTTCTAAGCTGACGTCCATTCTAGGGACCATACAACAATTAATACATATAAATGCACCCCTCTGAGGTGGCTAACTCTGGGCATAAGCTTTCAACCAAAAATGTGGAAGCCTATGAAAGTGAAAAGTATGCCTTCAGTGGCATTTACAAGAAAATACAAACGCTACCTAAATGACTGTTATATCTAAACGGTTGACTACAACTAAATCCACCCCCGAGACCATAACCAAATACAAGTAGAAATTAACGAAAACTCACGGCACGATGTTTCACAAAGGAAAATATCCCAGAATTCAATTCAATGGGTAAATCCTCATGTTCTCAGTCTGTAGTAGTATTTTCCTTAGCCATGGTTTGCGTAATTCTCGTATCGGCTTCCATATTGCTGGTTTTAGATGATCAATGGCTCCTCCATTAGGGTATTTACGTCATCATCTCGTTCCTCGTGGTACAGGTGTGAATTAGCATGTCGTCCCAGTCACACATTTTTGACATTCTTCTTGCAATGATGAATAAGTTACAAAAAAGACTGCTTTTATCACTGATGATAATTTATATAGCAACACTGGCTTTAAACTGTGCAGGCTTTAAAGAATAAATGGCCATGTGCCTGCTTCACTGAAGCTATCATTCACAGATTCGATGGCACATGTGATAACACAATCACTGGAATATTTGGTTGAGATTCGCCTTTGCACGGCGTATTTCTCTGACATTAATACAACTTTTACAGAACTCAATACTGTTAAATAATGCTATAATTTTTCATTTTGATGAAATTTTACGAACCACATTCCACCATGTGGTGTCGCGTTGCACATGTACTGGACGTACCAGAACAAAATCACAAAATCACTTCTTTTTCAAATATCACCTTATCGTGATTACTATTTCGTCGAACAGGATTTCACAAGCACTGCGGTGCTGATAAACTTTAGGATGCTTTGTCAATTCTTTGATGAGACTTATTTAGTCTTCTCACAACCAAAATGTTCCTCGGTCACTCGACCGGACTTATTCGTATACACTTCCGTGCGGCTCAAGCGCACATGGGATTGTCCATCCTCCCTGCATGGCGTGTTCCGGCTTCGAATACCACCGAAGTCATTTAGCTTCTACTTCCTTCTTCCTCGCTTTTCTGCGATGCAAATACCTTTAATTGCCCAAAATAATGCCATGCTGACGTTGCTAAAAATGCTGGATTACTGATAATAATATTTCTCAAAGAAGCACATCGTAGATAAACATCTGCGATCATGATTAATCCTTTTCAAGCTTCCAAACGAAGTCAAAAATTCTCCTGAAGATGATACAACCGTCCGGAGTGCGTTCAGTGATTTCATGGTTGGAGTATTCTCTGTTACAACTAAAAATCATCACCAGCATGAGATCAAGCGGTCTCAATAAGTGGTATGTGTCTTTCCAATAAATAAATCTGAGAATAGGGTTCCAGTGTTGATCCATAATATCTTATTAAAATATATTTTAGTTGATCTTTATGTTGAGGTGTGGCCAACAGTTGTGACAATGGTGTTTGCTTGGAAGTGGAAGGTGTTTGAATCATGGCCAATGATTTTTTTCTTTTAAAAACTCTGCAAGTGGTGAGGCGTAAACACTTGATCATGCTCATCCTCAACATCGCTAACACTAGTCAATTCTTCCTATTCCTCTTCTTCTTCCTCATCCATAGGGTCCTCGTGTAGCGTCTGCGTGGCTTGTGAAACAGTGGGTGGCGTTTCAGATGGCTTGAAAGAGGGTCTAAACATGGCTTTTAGCGGAGGTGCTAAATTTAATGTTGTTGAATAAACAAAGCATTATCTGCACGTGATCGTTTCAATTGACGCAACTTTTGACGAATAGTATTTTTTGTTTCTAATAATATGCTTTTTGAATTGACTCTCTGCTAACGCCACGGTGTCTTGACAAATGAATTGAGAGGGAATGAGACAGTCCCTTAAATAGTAATAAAATGATCAAACCCTAAGCGATAACGTCCTTGGTTGAGTTCACTTCGTTTATCAATCACCAAACAGGCATGGCGTTGAGTGTTCCAGCATTTGGCACACAATTCAGTAAATGTTTAGAATGTCATATCAAGATGGGCATGTTCTTTATAAATATGACGACTATTCCGCTCATCCTGACGAAATAAAACAATGGCATTAACATTGTCACGAAGTTGTTTGCACATTATAGAATTGTTTGTACAAGAGAGAAGCAATCGATATGTTTGTGACGACCCATGCTGAAATAGTTTTGAATGATGGCTTGTCGTTCAGTGGATACATCATCAAAAATCATGAGTGAATCAGGCTTCACCTCATCCGGGGAAATAACATTTTCTTGCATGGAAAATGTGAAATAACTCATACCGGTATTCTCTCTTTGTAATTGAGACATGACTTGATCTAGGAATATGTAGAGGGGTTGGTAGAGAGGTTAGCAGGCTGTCTATAAACATGGAACCATGCCTTGTAATAGAAACAGTAGACCAATACTACAGGTTGACGATGGATGTGTTTGGACGTGCGTTCACGGCTAAAGCTAAGTTTGTCCCCATACATAATCCTAAACAAGAAACAGACCTTGCTAATAGACACTATGTGGATAGATCTGTGGAAGACCCACAAGAAGATGACGATGTCTGCACCAAACGCTACCTCACCTACCAAATGAAAAGACTTTATAAATTTGTGCCATCCGTATATTTAGTGTACCTGACAAATGAAAAACATGTGAATGACAGGAACCATTTACCGCTAGTGAATGATAACCTAACGTATGTGCTTTCTTCAGGTTTAAGACACTATCGATTACACTATGACGGAACTATTCACATTAAACAATCCATGCCTGATGAAAACCATTCGCATATAGAGATAAACCTTCATAGGATGTTGGTCCAGAATCATCAAATGGTTAATGTAGGTGATGAATTATCATTTCATCTCATGCTTACATGGGATGCAAAGCAAGCAGGAAAATCCATAAAGATTTCCCACTTTATGTGGAACTTGAATATACAGCCATGAAATAACAACCTCGCGTTAGTTGTTACTTAAACTTTCTCGTGGAAGGTTTTTGGTCATCATCATGGTGAAACAAAGATATGTGGTGAAAAGGACTAAACAGAAGACTCTGTCATTGCCAAAGCATGGGGTTAAGGCATTGGTTGGCAAACCTTTGCGAATGAAAAAATAAAAAATAATGTGTTAACGATAAAAAAAAAGCCCTTCGAACAGCACAGAGACGTGTTATTCCAAACCGTCAGCGACAGGTTTCAAAACAAGGTCGAGTAATTCCCGTTCCCAAACGAGCTGGATTTTTACCTGCTTTATTCACTGGTCTGGCTGCCCTGGGTTCACTTTTGGGCGGTGCCAGTGCGGTGGCTAAAACCATTAAAGCTGTACAGCTGGGCAAGCAACAATTGAAAGAAAGTCAGCGACACCGTGAAACAATGGAAGCCATTGCTATGGGGGCTAGAAATGCCAATTTAAAGCCAGCCTTTTATCAACAAGGATTTCGAATTTTCCCATACCCAAATAAAAATAATGTTTTTAACCACAACCATAGCAAGACATGCCCTGACTAGTGAGGAAGTCAAAAGCTATGCCAAACAACTAAATCTTTCTCATTTTCGAGGTGTGTTTATGCGGAATCAATTACCCCCGCGACCATGGAGACAGGAATGTGCAATTCTAAATCTAGATAAAGACCGAGGGCCATGAACCCATTTTGTTGCCTATGTAAAAGAGGGATCCATGATATGTTACTTTGACAGTTTTGGGAATCTGCCCCCGCCCATGGAACTAGTAACCTATTTTGGAAACAGGACCAAGATATATTATAATGTAAAACGTGAGCAAGGGTTTCACAGCCAAGAGTGTGGACGTTTGGGTTTTATGTTTTATATAAGACACAGCATAAGCAAAAACGTCAACAGTATGTCGGCAGAAAGTAAGACGTTTACACCGCATGGACGTGGACCTGAAGTCAGTCTAGACTTTTACCCGCCTATCGAATTAAGTGAAAGACCTTACGATTTGGGACATGTTTCTCTCGAAACGTACAATAGAATATACAACATACGTGAAAATGTAAACAACAAGTTTTACTATGATGATTCTGCGCTAACACTGAACCCTGGTGGATATACGATAGACGATATTTATGAACACATTTATGTAGTGTTGATCAATGAATATGGTTTAAAGTCATTACTTAATGGAACACACAAGTTTGAACTTACAGGAAATACCAACACTCGTCGATGCAATATTTTCTATACGTTTAAAACACATCCAGATCCCATTGGTCCTTTACTAGGATTTAAACCACGCGTGTTAGAGCCCAACAAAAACACGATTCAGACTATGAAGTGAAATTGATCGAGGACCATCACATGTCGGTGACGTGTAATATTATAAGCCAAGTGTACACCAATCAAGAACCATCGCATTCGCTTTATGATTTATTGTGACATCGCCCAATGGCTATATAATTCGTGAAAACCCTCTAGTAGAGCCCTTTCATTCAGTGGCTGTTGATCCTATTAGTAATATAACATTATGACTGATCAATAGAGACCAATAACTCATTCAACTAGATTCTACCACACCAGTGACTTACAAGTTATTTCTAAAGCCACTATAAAGCTAGTGTATATAGCAACAACACCAGCTAGGAATTGTGTTAGTTGTTTGCCACGTCAATACACGTTCACACCTAAGGAAAAGCAGATTTTACAGCATTTGGGTTAACACGTCAACCACTACGATGAATTCTATCCTAGAAGTGGTGAACCACATCGAGGAGCAAGAAGGGCTGGTATGAATTGAAACCCATTCCTATCAAGCTCAAACAACTGGACTCAATAACAATGATGAAATCCAATTTGTTATCAACAACCAAGATATTTACACCTTACCATATGAAAGTGTCATTCAAATTGAAGGTCGGCTCACCAAAGCCGATGGCTCTACACCCACGACTTCCAAGTTAGCCAACAATGCTTTTGCCTTTCTGTTTTCTGAAGTGTGCTCTGTGATTAACGATATTGTGGTGGATAGCACTAGAAATGTGGGTATTTCAAGTTTCATGAAACTATACCCCTCTTATAGTGAGGAAGAAGGTAAAACACTTTGCATGGCAGGTTGGTCCCCTGACTCGACGAATGACTGGATGGTACATACCAATGGCACCTTTACTGGATTTTTACCTCTTAAACTCATCTTAGGCTTTGCTGGAGATCACCAACTTATTGTGGTTAACGCAAGGCAAGTGCTTTATCTGGTTAGAGACAGGAGTGATAATAATGCACTCAAGGGAGCCGAAAATGCACCCATAGATTCAAAAATTCAACTACAACGAATGCTATGGAAAGTACCCCACGTGACCCTTGCCGATAGCAAAAAAAAAACTGGAAATGCTCAAGATTGTGGGAAGAGATATGCCCTTACCCATGGAATTTAGAAGTTGGGCACTGCATGAGTATCCCCAATTACTCACCACCAACACACACAGTTGATCTGTAAAAACAGCACGCTATACAGAGAGACCTCTCTACATTATCGTGGGTTTTCAAAAACCAATCGCAAGTATAAACAAACCAAAGATGCCACGCAATTTGATCACCTTACTACTTACTTACTTACTTACTTACTTACTTCCTCGGCGCTACAGCCTGGGGTAGGATTAGGCCTCTCTCACGATTCCTCGCCATTCGTCCCTTCTATGAGTTTTCTCCCACCATCTTCCAACCCTCATAGTTCTCAGGTCTTCTCCTAAGTCTTGTAGCCATCTTTTGCGCGGTCGTCCACGTCTCCTCTTCCCTTCCATAGTTCCATGTAATATCTTCCTTGGTGTTCTTTCTTCATTCATCCTCTCTACATGACCAAGCCAATCCAGACGTCGGGACTTTATAAATTTCACAATATCTTCACCTTTAATTATCTCTTCAATTTCTTTGTTTGTCCTGATTCGCCACCGTTCATCCTCCTTTACCGGGCCATATATCCTTCTTAAAACTTTCCTTTCAAAAATGTTGAGATCATTTTCATAATTTGTTGACATTGTCCACGTCTCAGACCCATAGGTCACCACTGGTCTAATAAGGGTCTTGTAGAGTTTACCTTTCAAGTTCCTACTTAACAGTTTTGATATTAAGAGCTTAGTGTTAGTATAGTAAGCCCTGTTTCCATTCATGGATTTTTACCTGCTTTATTCACTGGTCTGGCTGCCCTGGGTTCACTTTTGGGCGGTGCCAGTGTGGTGGCTAAAGCCATTAAATCTGTACAGCTGGGCAAGCAACAATTGAAAGAAAGTCAGCGACACAGTGAAACGATGGAAGCCATTGCTATGGGGGCTAGAAACGTCAATTTAAAGCCAGCCTTTTATCAACAAGGATTTCGAATTTTCATGAATCTCCTCTGATACCGAATTCTCACAATCACTCAAAAGCACTCGAAATCATGTCTAGGAGAGAGGAGAAGACAGGATGAGGTATGAACCAAGGACCACATCAGAAAAATGGCATATTTTAAATTTGGAATTTTCGACTAAATTAGCAGTCCAGATGGAAGAGAACGTTAATACAAGCATTTGGGAAAATGTTCGTCTGAAGAAATATTTTTATTTCATGTATAATGGAGATTTTAAGATTTGGTAAATTTTTAACCATGAGTGAATGATAGAGATATTGTTCTGGAAAGTCGACACTTTTAACGAGGTGCGCGGCGAGAAACCAGTTTTTGATCCGAGGGGGAGCGAAGGTGGACTAGAGGTCAGACACACGCCAGTGGGAGAAGCCAACGCGTGTCAGAAGCGCGCCACTTTTAGGCGAGAACCAATCGGAAAATAGTTTGAATACAAAGGAAGGAATAAATATTAAAATCTTTATTTTAATATTTTATAAGAGTGTTACACATTGAATTCACCAGCAGAGAAAAAAATGTAATTGGCAAAACAGATTTTAAATTGAAGGACTGAGAGAGAAGTTATGTATGAATTTGTTAATATTTATAGCGGTTGGAGGCTAGTTGATCATATTTACGAGGGAAATCTAACCGAGGAGGCTAGGAGACGCTATCAGACGAGGCTCTTTCTACATGGACCGTCGAGAAGACAAGACGTAAATTGTATTCACTCTTCAGAAGTATTAGACACAGGTTTTGTGAACTGGAGACTTCAAGATGAAGCAAGCAGTAATGGAAACGAACAATTAATATTACAAGTCAACAGTATTGAGAAAAGTTATTCATCATATTCTAAAAGAAGAAATCTATGGCGAGAGAAAACGCTGCATGTTACAAACTGAACATCGAACACTTAACTACGCAGAACGACAGTCTGAAGAAGGGAGACTTAAACCATTGAAAATTCAACAATCTAGACAAGAATGAGTAAGAATTTAGGCCGAAGGGGAAGAACTACGACTACAAACAATTGCGAGGTGAGAATGATGTTTTAAATTCACCATGATGGGAAGATAGCACTATACTGAACCGGTGAGATTCAGAAATGACCAGGATGACATAGCAGTATGCATAGCGAACTGCAGATCACCGCAGTTTTCGCTAACATAACGTTGCAAGCTACTACAAAGGAATTTCACGACATGGAGGTGATTTTTCATGATGGAAAGAACTATGCAAACTACCGACTTCAAAGAACATCTAGATCTGAAAAGAAGAAGACCGCGGATGCGTGATGGAGACGACAAGGAACCCAGGACTGATGGACGCGAGGCCAGCAGAGCGGAGGCGAGGTCGTGTCATCATCTTGCACGAGAGAAGTGGGTCGCGAGCGGGAAGCCAGCTGGTAACCTGTTTTCAAAACAGCACACCAGGTCGTTCAACTGTACTGCAGTCCACTCAAGGTCGAGGTGACATAATACAGCCAGACGGGAACAGCACGCTGCATTCCAGCAACCACACGGTGACGTTACGAGGACACAGGAGTCATCAGGTCTGTCACCAACGATCTCAGAAAGAAGGTAGAAGAGTGCATCTTTCATATCTGTAGTTAGACTTTGTTCACGTTATTCCAGAATATTGACCAACATATTTCCATTTGTAACCTATGTTATTATTGTCTTGAAAGTCTTAGTAAATTTTAGTAATTGCGATAGTTATTTTCAAACGTCATTTGGACGTATTTTGAAGTCTTGATCGATGATATTAGACATCGTTAGTATTTTTCATTGTCATTATTAGAGCGTTAGAATTTTACTTACGAACGATTTCGTTGCGATTGCGAACGTATATTCCGTAGATTTGTTGTAACATTGGAGGACTCCATAGATTTGTTGTAAGATTGGAGAACTCAGTAGAGTGGATGATATATTAAAGAATGTTGTATATTTGTGGAAATATTGAAGGACGATAATATATTTGTATTGAAACAAGAGAAATGAAGCACAACTTTGTGATAAATAAATAAGTAATGTATCAGAGAAAGAATATAGTCATGTGTTTGACGAAAGTAAATAGTTTATTACGTGAAGTGAGGGAAGGAAAGACAGAGAATCCTATAAGTGAAGAGTTTATTCATTTCAGAAACGAAATAAGATGTATAGAACGATAAAGCTAACAGAAGTATTCAATATTGGCATTGAGGTAACTCTTGTATGCAAGTAATGTAATGACATTGTAAAACCCAGAACTTTGATGTACGGAAAAGAACAGTATGCGATAGTAAAAGGTATAACTGAACGAGAAAAGTTATTATAAAATGTTATGGATGTATATTTATCATGAAACGATACTGTAAGATGGAAGGAGAGATATAAATATTTATTATGAACACAAACGTGAGGGAAGGTTATTCTTATTTTCATAACAGACACAAGCAGACTTGAAATTCAGAATTAAGCGATAAATTGTAACAAAGTAATATGTGAAGCGAAGGAGGAAGTATGTGGATAGTAATTGGACATAGCACGAGATGTATAATCGATAGAGGAGTTTGTAGAAGGAAGAGAGACGTATTCATGAACGTCATTACAGTTGTAATTTCTAGTAGGAATACTAAATATCATACTTTAATGAAAGTAGTTGATATGGAACGGTAGAAGTTTGTGAACGTGCTAAGAAAAGGAAGGTTGATGAAATGCATTTGTATTGATAAAGGCGTACCTAGAGACGCGATAATATGCAACGTGAATTATTGAAGAAAGGTTTTGTAATATTTTGTGGTGAGCAAGAGAAGTCATATGTAGTATTTGGAGGAGATAGGAGCGTGGGAGTGAGGATTCATGCCACATACACTCGATTTTGGTTGAAGAGCTTATCTGAACAGTCGTGCATTGTTAGTTTGTTTTATTATTAATTATTGAAATGCCAGAGTTGTACATTAAAGTGATGAAATATTAACTTCACTGTTCGTATTTATGATTCACACGGAATTGACACACAAACGCCTACTTTGACTAGTTTATTGTGTGAGATACGCTGAAAGATGGTGATACATGTCAAGAAAGATGATAAGACAGGAGGAAAGTGATGAGATGAACTCTAATGAATTAGAGACAGTTGTTTTTATATCGTGCAGGACGCGATCATGAATAAAATGTAAATACGTTATTGTTTTAGTATTAATTATTACTTTTATTATATTTAGGAACATAAGATTTAAATTTGAAGACATTGACGATTGTATTATGTAGGGAGTATATTTGTTGCGATGAGCGTTAAAGCCTAACTTTAGTAAACAGGTAGGACAGACACTACTGTCATTAATTGAACTATGTATTTATTTAAATATTATCAAACAAGAGATACTTGTTGCAGTAGTATAAAGATACAAGAAAGACACTTATTAAGCGCATCAGGCCTAAGTGAGGCACAAATAATATTTTATTTTATTCTTGGTGAAGGGAACATAATTTTTGTCATGTGATATTTTATTCTTAATAAATGGCAAGAACATTTTTATTCTTGCTGAGTTTTTTACAACTGTTTCTTTGATTCAATGCTTAATTACACTAGATCGATACCGCTAGCTAGATGCACACAGATGATCGACGACTTATATCTTAACGCCCGAGAGCCGAGTTGCTCGTTAATGCTCTACTTTTATTTGTTTATATTTTCTGTACTGTATGCAACTAGTTAGTAGTATAGTTAGAGATGTATATATGTGTTCCTATGGTTCCCTAGTCATCAGTCCGGTGAGAGTTGTTCAACTCATAGCCGGGTGTTGACATTCTCACGATCCTTTTACCATCCGTGCGGATTTGAGACTGTGCTCTAGAGGAATTCGGGCGCAGTACAAAGGTAACTGAAGCATTTTATATACTCAAACTTATACTGACCAATTTCTACATTTTCTCTTGCTCTTCTATCTTTTCCCGCTGACATTTTCATATATTCCCATCTTTCCACTCTTCTCCTCCAGAATCTTGAACATTTCTTTAAGAGATTCCCAGTTCCGTGCCATCAACAAAATGTCATCCGCATATGCATACGCCTGCTTGGACTTGCTTATTATCGTCCCTCCCAATCCCAGTTCTTTCATAACTTCATTCAGTGTGAAGTTGAATAACACTGCAGACAATGAATCTCCTTGCCTCACTCCGGTATTCACCTCAAAATTCCTGCTAGTTTTGCCTCCTACATAAACCAAGCCTGCGATCCTTCCATTGTCATTGCTACTAGTCTGATCAACTTCTTTGGCACTCCACATGCTTCTAGGGCGTTCAACATCTTTGTTCTGTCAATGCTATCAAACGCCTGTTGGAAATCAATGAATAGCAAATGCAGATCAACACCATATTCATAGCATTTCTCCATACATTGTCTCATAAAAAATATTTGGTCAGTAGTTCCCCTTCCTGGCCGGAATCCACACTGGTTCTCATCCAGTATTTCTTCTGCGTTGTCGCTCAGTCACCTTTGCAATATACTTGAGAATATCTTATATACAACACTTAGCAATGTTATCCCTCTATAATTTCCACATTGTAACTTATCACCTTTCTTGAAGATGGGACAGATAAGGCCAACCTTCCAATCCTGAGGCATTATCTCTCTTTCCCATATCTCCCCAATCAGTTCATGTAGGTTCCCAGCTATCCCTTGTCCTCCATTCTTTATTACCTCCGCTATGATATGATCCTCTCCTGGTGCTCTTCCATTTCGTTGACGCTTCACTGCCTCCATAACTTCATCTATGGATGGTTTAGTGACCTGTGGCTCGACATTCATGTAGACCTGGCTCTCATTCATCTCGTCCTTACGTTCTATATTTAACGTATCTTTAAAGTGCTCCGCCTATCTTTCAAGAACTTTCTCTTCCTCTCCAATCACTTTTCCATCTTTATCCTTACACGAGTTCTCCCGTGTTGAAATTCCTTTGTCATTCGTTTCGTTGCTTGGTACAATTTCTTACTTTCATTCTGGCTGTTCAATTCTTCAATTCTTTCCATCTTAGATGCATTCTCTTCTTCCTTTTCAGAACTCTATTTGCTGTTCGTCTACTTTCTTTATATCTTTCACAATTCCATCTTGTCTCCCTTTGAATCATAATCAATCTGTCTGCATTCTTATGCTCTATATATTTCCTACATTCATCATCAAACCATTCTTCATTCCTGTTCCTCTTCTTCTCCCCAATAGTTTCTTTCACAGTCTCTTCCAATGCTTTCTTTATTCCAGTCCATCTCCTCTCTACAGTGTCATCCTCATTCATATTCTTTAATCTCTCTTCCAACTTCTTGTTCAGTGAGTCCTCATATTGCTTAACAATTTGTGTTTGCTGAAACTTTTCACGTCCCACTGTATTCTCTTAATTCCTCTGTCACATTCTACATTCGCAATTCGCTCTCTAAACAGAGCTTTCACCAAAAAATGATCCGAATCACAGTTGGGGCCCCTTGGAGATCTGACGTCAATCATTGAAGATGCATGTCTTCTTGAAATCAAGACATGGTCAATTTGGTTTACCACTCCAGTGCCTGGCATTTTCCAGGTTCCTTTGTGTATGTCCTTATGTTTAAAACAAGTACTTTTGATTACCATTCTATTACTTTCTGCAAATTGGCATAGAAGCTTCCCATTTTCACTAGTATTAGTATGTAAAGAATGTTTCCCTACTACACACTGCAAGAAGTCCTCTCTACCTATTTCGGCATTGAAGTCCCCAAGAAGTATTATCACATCATATTTTGGTATCATACTACATTCCTTTTCCAACTGGTCATAGAATGCATTTTTCTTCTCTTCACTATCGCCTTCTGTTGGTGCATACGCTGATATAAGTGTCAGATTTCTGAATCGTCCATTTAGTCTCATTTTACACATTCTATCTACTAGAGGCTCAAATCCAATAAAACTTCTTTTTATCTTTGAACTAATGATAAAGCCTGTTCCACACTGACCAGTTCTTACTTCAGGACCACTTTATAACATTGTATAGTCCTTCTGGTCAATCCTACCGTTTCCCCTCCATCTCACGTCCTGTAGCGCTACTATATCCATTCCATACTTCAAAACTTCCTCAGCTACTTCTGTCATTTTTCCTATCTGTAACGTCATTCATACGTTCCGTGTTGCCATTGTCAAAGTCATATCCTTTTTCCTTGTCCTTAAACATTTTCCAGGTTCATCATCATTAATTCCGTCCAAATTCCAAGGCTTGGTTGAGAGTTTCGTAACTTTTGAGGTTTTACAGTGTGGGGTTGTTAGCCCCACGCCCAACCCCCAACCTGGAGGACCAGGGTACCGCTCTTAGTCTGGCTCATCACTTTAGACCTGTCCAGCTTGGGTGACTCTACCAGGAGCTTATGCTCCCGCTGGCATAGCTCTGAAGATCATTTGAGCTCGCAAGCCCCCAAAACACCCGGCAATAACAAATTGCCTTCTTCAAGGTGGCAGTACCGGCGGGGGGAATTTGATCACCTACAATTGAGAAATGCACGTCTTTTCCTCAACGGAGCTGTTTTTCCCTATGAAGGACTGGATTTGGATTTATCAAAAAATAAGTTTGGCCCCGTGTACCACTTGATTTATAAATTTAGATGGTCGTACTATCAAAAAGAGAACTGCTCTATGCTGTCACCCCAAGCGTTTAAGACAGCGATTGTCTTTGACTGTTCCTACTAGGAAGAGTCTGTCAAGCAATCCAATATTGACATTCGACTAGATTTTGAAACGCATGACAATGTTCAGGCCAATACCATTGCCTACTGTTTGATCATTCATCACAAACAAGTCAACAATTATCCACTGTCCAACCAAGTGACGAGTGTATAAATAACAGGCCAACCCACGTCAAGCAGCTCAGTCATGCATTGCTTTAAAGCCTCTAGAGGTGTTACAACCATGAATTTAAAATCTGAGGAACAACGTTTCAAGACCTTTGCGACGTTGCCTGTGCCTTTCATGAACCCTCAAGCCTTGGGGGCCGCTGGTTTCTATTATTTAAAAACAAGAGATGAAGTGAAATGTGTGTTTTGTTCCATTACCATAGACCAATGGGAAGATAGTTATGAACCTATGCAAGAACATCAGCGCTGTTCACCCGCCTGCCCCTACCTGTGTGGAATGGATGTGGGTAATATACCTTGCCATTCAAGCTACCCCTCACTAGTGCCTCTAGGTCATGAAAAAAGTTATGATACTTGTGGACCTTATGGCGTCAACGGTGCTTCGGTGAGCAGCTCACAGTCAAAAACACCCAGTTTAGAGACATTGGGACATCATCGGTGTTATGGACGTTATAAACACAAAATACTGTATTGTTGTAAGAGTTGGTACTGTTCCTATCCCAAAATGACAAAAGCATGTAAAACTTGTTATGCCAATAAAATCATGTAATAAAAATAGATTATTGTTGTTATTCCTCATGTTCCCTGTCATACCCTATCCTCATGTTTTTACTAGAATGGGATGTAAGTCAATGTCATGGCAGTACGTTAGTCATCGATAGTCAGTCCATGGTCAGTTGGACTTGGTCCAGACAAGTGTGAACATGTTGCGCACACTGATTGTGGATTGCCAAGGGTTTAAAATAAAATTGGAGATAACAAATTTATATTTAAAGAAGTGGTCATGATTGAATATTCCACCTTTTGGATATCACAAGCTACTCATTTGATATTTTAACCACCCTATGCTTTCGATTTTGTGGGACTTGAAGCCATTTTTCAGTGTTGCCTTAGTGTACAAAAGTTTCGTGTTTTTCAGTCGGTCAACACGAATGTACCCAAAAGAGCTGGGTTATGCCCTAATCCTGAAATAAATTACATGTATTTATTAATCTCATGTAATTTATTTGACCGACTGAAAAGCACTACACTCTTGCTTTTGATTTATTGTGTGAGAACGACCGTAAACAAACCCAGTGGTTTGAAAATCATGTGCAACTAGACTGGAATCAAGGAACAATTTCATACATGCACCTGGACATGGTAATGAAAGCCCACTTGCCATCTGTCCATGTGGTATTTGTGAAAGGTAATAAAAACGCCAATGGCTACAGCAATTTTTGGCGCCTTACTGTCAATGTATTTATGTGATGGACTTGGGCTGCCCCTCAATTCAAACACTCATGGACCGCTGCCCCTGTGGCAACATTACCAAATCAGTCCTGGTCCATATGAGACAATTGTTTCATTGGTTAACCACCAATGCCTGCTGGGAGTTGTTAAATAATACTAAAACTCAAGATTTACCTGAGAATGACACTAGTGAGATTTCTACTAGTAACGTGTGAACATCTACAGTAGGCGCAATACCATGGAGAAAGGGGATGCTACCGATAAAGCGATTGGGAAGTTCTTTGTCTGCAAAAAGAAACTAGACAGTTTTACCAAAGAGGAATTATTGGCGCTCCCCAAGTCGTTCATTTATTTTGTGGCAGCGAGTGCAGTGAAAGAAATCTGGCAACATGTACCAAAATCATGGACTCAAAACCCTGTGTTAAGTGAATTGCAACCATGTACGGAATTGTTACTTTTAATATAACCTCCAAGCTAGCCACCTTAGGTTGTGGGGTAATATGCTTCCTTTTAAAAGAATCCACAAAGACCAGGACACTGTATTTTCACCACAAAAAAAAAAAAACTATTTATTAATGCAGGCAAGTTTCCAATACCTGGCATTCCAACAAAATCAACATCACATTCCTGGCATGGCAGCATCCATGTTCTTTAGCCACTACCTATCAACAACTGATCCCATGGCAACCTGCCCTAAGATCAAGGCACCCAAGGATCATGTAAGTATAAGAGATTCGTCACTTTTGGTTATAGAATTTCCAAGAGAGAGCACCGCCTGAGGCTATGTACCTCTATACCAAGTATGGCAACTTAAAAAGTAAAAAGCCATATGAATGTACCCTTTATTACACGTAATTGAACAGTATGTTCTGCGATGAGTTATTGATTATTGATGAAAATAACACGAACATAACTGCGCCTTTCGCTAGGCGTAGAAATGTACGTCCAAATAGGAAAATAGTACTCTTTGATATATATCAATGTTGGCAATAGATTTGTCACGAAGGACACAGTTATGCCGTTCTAGAGCTTAATTCACCTATAGGCTAATTAAAAATGATCTCCTACTCTACAGAATTGTTGGGATATTCGATGAATATAAAGAAAACTGTCCAAATGCACACACTATATTGCCATAACCTCACTTTTTGCCTAGCATGCCGGCTGCCACCCACTCCTCCCCGTAGCTGTAAACCACAAATTTTATTGCAATGCAAAGGAGAATGGGTAAGAAAACAAACAAGAGATGAAATGCACACATTTATTCTCTATATATTTTTATTCGAGAGTAGTCCATATTGCCCACTAGCTTTACACGTGGTCAACACCAGGAAGATGGAAATTGCCGTATTTTTCTTACTATCATTATAATTCTTACATCCCGGTGCTTGGCAATCTTTCCTCCCTTGCAGTGGCATGATTGAGTCTCAATTCAATTCAAATAAATAATCAAAATACCGAACAAATCAAAACAACCAACAACGCCACTAGGAAAATCAATCAAAACAGAATATTCCCGCTCCCGCCAGTCGGTTTGGTGTTTGGTGTGAGCGTTGGGTGAGTGCCAACTACGGAAACATAGTACTGAAATTAATTCTTCGTTGGTTGGCAGAACATCTATAGCGGAGCTTTATCGATACCCACGCGCTCCCTATGACCTGTCATCCCCCTGAAGGCACCAATCAATCAGCCAAGGCCACCTAGTTACACTCTGGCTGACCACCATCAAAGAGTCTCAAGGCAGAGCACACAAGATTCTCCATGGTGGCCTACCAACCGTGGCCATGACTAGCAACCCGATAAAACAAACTAAAATACCTAAAAGAAACTAAAAGGAGTCTCTGTAACCTAGAAATGTTAGGTTACAAAAACGCCCCCTCGATAAAGAATATGCAACAAAAGTTACAGATTCTTTCTCGATCAACACACAAAATAGACAAATAAAATACATGAAACACACACTAACAAAAACAAAAATCACAAACAGAAACAAATTATACATGATAGTCAGAAAAACCATTGGCACTATCATCGCAGAAACAATTATTCCAAGTTCAACAGAATCACCAGTATATATATTTTCTTCTGATAGAGTAGCCCAAGCTATCTCATCGAGTCTATCAGACATTCCTGCTCTATCGGAAAAATCCGACAACAATATCGTAGTCAGAAGGAACGGCAGAATCATCATCAGACCTGTCTGTGCCGTTTTCATAATCTTCATCGTCTTCATCATCATCATCAAGTCTTTTCCTCTCTTCTTTCTTTCTCTTATGCTTTCGGTCTTCCTCATCTGCTTGACTGTCTTCCGGCTGTGAATTGCCTGCTCCTTCAGTCTTCTTGGCTGCCTCCTTCTTCTTTTGTTCTAGTTTCTCTGCTTCCTTTCCTTCTTGTGTTCCATGCTGCCCTCTGACGGCAGGGGGGCCTGGTCAACAATCTCTACCTCCACCTTCTGTTCTTCTTGGTCGACAGTGCTTGGTCTTGTTGGGCCGTATCCTGGTGCCGGGTCGAGGAAACTTGCGGTCGTCCGCCGCAGGCACCTCCATGCCTTGGGCCATGCGAGCCTCCGGCAGGGTCTGAGCACGCGCACAGTTTGCTTTGTGCTTCGGGCGTCAGCCACTTGCCTTCCGCCTTCATTCTCTCCTTCTCCTTTTCCCTTCTTTTTCGTCGTCGGCGACCTCTGTGTTTACTTCCACAACTGCTCTGTCTTTTACGCCTGCTATGGTCTCTCCGATATATACCTCTACAACCTCGCCTTATCTTTTCCACTTCTTGATTATTTTTCCTACGCCCCCTAGAATCAAGTACTTCATAGATCTTCTCATCTTCCTCTACAGACACACTCACAGATTCTACTATTTCGATTTTCTCTTGCATAATGCATATGATCTCCACTCTCTGCTCTTCCAACTTCCCTTCCTGCTCCTTCTTCTCTTTCTCCTCCTTCACAGACACGCTCACAAATTCCACCATTTCAACTTTCTCGTCAACAACACACATGATCTCAACTCTCTGTTCTTCTAACTTCCCTTTTTCTTCCTCCTGCTACTTCTTCTCATTCTTCTCATCCACAACCACACTCACAGGTTCTACAATCTCAACTTTCTCTTCCACGATGCATAGGCTAGCTAGGTGGTCTTTCACCTCATCAAGCTTCTCCGTCAACTTCTCTTTAAAACTAGTCACCTGGGAGGTAATCCTCTCTTCCATCCCTTCAGCAGGCATAGTAAAGCCGGCGGTCCCATGTCATAGATTTATGGCATGTTAAAGAACCTTCCACTAATTGCACCTGTGTGAAGCTAAATTTGATAGGTTATTGTAAACAACGCTCTTAGTTTTCTAAGTTCGTTGCCAAGAGCCGACTGCGGTGGCGTCTAGCAGCTGAGTTGTGAACTTAGCCTAGTAGTCGTTGACGGTGGCGCTTGGCGGCAAAAGTAGGAACTATTTGAAAAATTCTAAGTTGCAGTACTTAAATTAAAATGACAGATAACACACACTAATACAGTCATCACAATTAACACCGGTTATCAGACAGATTCTACACACACCCAAAGTACACGGGGCTACATGACCGCGTTGTCGCAGCCCCTAAACTTAAGAACCAACCAACCAGACTTGTCGCTACGAAGCATGAGCTTCCTCAACATGGCATCATCTCAGCTTCCATGTTTAACTTATTTCCTTATTCATGCTCCTGTCTTTGTGAGATTCATAAGTTCTTGCTCAAACGTTGTGCGCCATTGTAACTTTTAATATAACTTCCAAGCTAGCCACTTCAGGTTGTGGGGCAATATGCTTGCTTTTAAAAGAATCCACGAAAGACCAGGACACTGTATTCTCAAAAACATCACTATTTATTAATACAGGCAAGTTTCCAATACCTGGCATTCCAACAAAATCATCATCACATTCCTGGCATGGCAGCATCCATGTTCTTTAGCCACTACCTATCAACAACTGATCCCATGGCAACCTGCCCTAAGATCAAGGCACCTATCAATCAGCCAAGGCCACCTAGTCACACTCTGGCTGACCACCATCAAAGAGTCTCAAGGCAGAGCACATAAGATTCTCCATGGCGGCCTACCATCCGTGGCCATGACTGGCAACCCAATAAAACAAAACAAACTAAAATACCTAAAAGAAACTAAAAGGAGTCTCTGTAACCTAGAAATGTTAGGTTACAATGTACCAAAATCATGGACTCAAGACCCTGTGTTAAGTGAATTGCAACCATGTACGGATTACGATCACCATTAGCAAGTGGCCATGGCAAAAATACCATCTATGCGACAGTGTGCTACTTGCCCGCTGGTCAAACTTTATCACGGCCATAAAGGTCAGTGTAAAGACTTTGTGTCATCATTCCACGGGTGTAATGGCGAGAAAAAGCAACACCAACAACAACAAGCATCGTCCACAGAGGAAGAGAAAGATCAAACCTTTTCACCATCGATGGAAAAGTATATGCCAGACCTGTACTGGTAATGGCGTCATTGACAAAGTAATTCAACATTTACCTTTGAAAATCCATCTTCCTGGTTATCGTTTTTGTGGACCTGGAACTCATCTTGAAAAACGTTTGCAGCATGGTAATGTACCCATTAATCTTTTGGATCGAGCATGCAAAGAACATGGCCTTTCTTATCGCCATAGTCATCCTGCTTTAAGACGTGTGGCGGATAAAGTGTTGTTGAAAAAGGCTAAACAACGTTTCACATCCTATGATGCCCTCATTGTCATGAGTGCTATGAAAGGAAAGTTTATGATGAGTGGGCGTGAACATTGAGGGATTGAGTATTGAGGAATTTGTATTTCTTTGTATTCTATTTTTTTGTAAAGCCCTGTTGCTATGAAATAAAAATTCCTCTCGGCACGCCGGAAGGCGGAGGTATATTTCACTGGGCAAACTAGGGGATAGGCTATAATAGGCAAAATATGCAGGTTTTCGTAGGAGGATCAGACCTCATTTATTGCGAGAAACTCTTTTACAATTGGAGGTTAATTAACTGTTTTTCGTCTATGCATATTTTTAACATTTCATTGTCTTATGGGGATGTAACCTTCTTGTCATTTGGGGTTCATTTTTTTATACTTGTGATCACACTGTCCTTATGCAAGGTTTGGAATTGATGTGTATCTATCTAACAGTCTGTTACTTCTTCACGCAAAATTGTATCTCCCGCAGTGATGTTGGTTGGTTCCTCAGTTTAGGGGCTGCGACAACGTGATCATGTAACCCCGTGTACATTGGGTGTGTGTAGAATCTGTCTGATAAACGGTGTTAATTGTGTTGACTGTATTGTTACGTGCCACCCCCCTAGTGGCACTTTTGTTAACTGGATTACGGTGGGTTGAAGCACAACACAGATTGTTCCTTTAATGAAATAATTAACTTTATTGCGGCCAGAAAGATACACCACTCAACAGCAAATACAAGCAATTTGAACCTTACTCCAGTTTCCTCAAGTCTCTCCCTTGAGCGCTCTTGCCCCTTTCACTTAGTCATGCAGCTAATTCTCCACTAATGAGTCCCGTGGAATACCTGCACCGTTTCATTATGTACACAAACTACCGTTACTTAAGATAACCTGCTACACGCTGCTTTGCTGTTCACAAACTGGGAAACAATGTCACTGGATTTCGTAACTCGCACGGCACTTCCCCACAATACCTCTGTCGCTCAGTGAAATCACACTCGCTCAAAACACAGGCAGTCCCCTGTATGCTTCTCGCTCCCTCGCTGTCAAGAGAATCAGCTTCACTAGGGGTTTCGCAAGTTACGTCACCACATTTCTGTCGCTCAGGATGAACGCTCGCACTAGCTCGAAAAACACACAACACTCACTGCTTGACAGGTCGCTCTTATATAGCAGGCCGGTGGCTCAATAAATGCTTCTAGACCCATCCAGGGTTCACGGCTTCTCGAGGCTTCCATCGCTGGCTGGGTCACGAATATTCTGGACCATCCCTTTGTCCTAGTAGACCTGTCGCATAAGGCGCACGCAATACACTGAGGCAGAGCACAGCCCAGCCCTGGGGCAGTTGTGACTCATGCGGCGAGCGATGAAACAAACTCACAGCTGTAACAGTATTAATCTGTAATTCAGGTAAGGTCTGCAGACGGTCAATTTTAAGTAGTAGTTTCTAATTTTGTACCAAATACTACCGTCAACGACACCTAGCTGTGAACTTGGCTACTAGATGCCACCGCAACCAGCAACTTGCAACGAACGTTGGAACTTCCCCTCCGAAGGAAAGCATGCTGAGGTACTTTTAGCGGTCTTAGAAAATCCAACGACTTGGACCGGCTTTGAACCAGCGACCTTGGGCATAGAAGTTCAGCATGCTACCAGTTAGCCGCTTCCCACAGAGTAAGAAGGAAAAATGAATGTGATCTCGTGCAATGGCGTTGTCTTGGCAACCTTTGATAGCTCATCCCTCATCAATTTAGGGGCAGATGAACACGTAGTTCCGCCCCTTAAAACAACAACTAGAAGCGTTGTCATGGTAACCTCTGATGGCACTTGGCATTTTCTTTAATTCCGAAATCATTTTTCTCATCCCTTGGCGTAATGGTGGGTCACATCAAAAATTCTTTCAGACAAAAGTTTTAGGTAATTATTAGGGGAATATTTTCCATTTTGTATGGTTTTGAAATTGTGCCTATTAAGAGAGATATGATTAATGTTTCCCGAAAATTTTTTTTTTCACCCCTTTGGTCCATGGTTGGTGCAATCAAAAAACATTTCAAACATACATTTTTGGCACTTATCCGACACATATTATGAACTTTGAATGGATTCTATAAATCACGTATTAAGAGAGTTATAGCGATATTTCACATTTTCGAAAAAAGACCCCCATTTTCACCCCCTTAGACCGATTTTGCCCATTAATGAACTCGACCGAGATTTTAGAGGGATACATATTTTGTAAAAAATTCAAATTGATTTGTACAAAATTACGGCAGTTATCGTGTCCACAAGAAACTGATATATATACATATTATTATTACACCATTTTTGCCCTTATGGACAGTGTTTGAACTTAAATATCTCATGATGTCACATTTTTCACTTCTTCCCTTCTTCTTCTTTTATTCCCAATATATATATACATAAATTATATATAATTTTTTTTACTGACGCTGGTTTTGGGGTCTGGGGGATGTGAAACGCGAAGATATGTCGAAATTTTCCGAAAGTCGAAACATGGTACTGCGCTCGAAATCATGTCTAGTAGAGAGGAGAAGACAGGACGAGGTACGAACCGAGGACCACCTCAGAAAAATTGCATATTTTAAATTTGGAATTTTCGACTAAATTTGCAGTCTGGATGGAAGAGTATGTTTATATAAGCATTTGGAAAAAATTTCGCCGGAAGAAATATTTTTATTTCAAGAAATAATGGGGATTTTATGGTCTGGTAATTTTTAACCAAGAGTAAATGAAAGAAATATTGACCTGGAAGTCGACACTTTTAGCGAGGTTCGTTGCGAGAAACCAGTTTTTGATCCAGGGGGAGAGAGCAAGGTTGACTTGAAGTCCGACACACGCCACTATCAAGAGAGGGGGAGCAGACGCGTGTCAGAAGCGCGCCACTTTTAGACGAGAACCAATAAGAAAATAGTTTGAATACTGAGGAAGAAATAAATATTAAAATCTTTATTTTAATATTTTATAAGAGTTGTTACATATTGAATTCACCAGCAGAGAAAAACAAATTTAATTGGCAAAACGGATTTTAAATTTAATGACTGAGAGAGAAGTTATGTATGAATTTGACAATATTCATAGAGGTTGGATGCTAGTTGACCAGATTTGCGGGGGAAATCTGATCGAGGAGGCTAGGAGACTCTAGGAGTCGAGGCTCTTTCTATTTGGACCGTCGAGAAGACAAGACGCAATTATATTCACTCTTCGAAAAGTATAGACAAAGGTCTTTTTGAACCCGAGACTTCGAGATGAAGCAACAAGTCATGGAAATCGCAGAATTAAACATTATAAGTCAACAGTATTAAGAAAGAAGTTATTCATCGCGTTTAAGGAAGAAATCTACGACGAGATAAAATTTTGGAAAGTTACAAACTGAACATCGAACACGTAACTACGCAGGAAGAAAGTCTGAAGAAGTGAGACCTGAACTATTAAGAATTTATCAATCCACACAAGAATGGATAAAACTTCAGGTCGGAGGGGAAGAACTACGACTACACATTATTTCGCAGTGAGAATGATGTTTTAAACTCATCATGTTGGGAAAGTAGAACTATGCTAAACCGGTGAGATCCAGTAATGACTAGGATGACATAGCAGTATGAACAGCGAGCTGCAGAACACCGCAGTTTTCGCTCATATAACGTTACAAGCTACTACGAGAGAAATTCACGATACGGAGGTGATTTCTTGTCATGGAAAGAACACTGCAAACTACCGACTTCAAAGATCATCTAAATCTGAGAAGAGGAAGAAGACGAGCGGATTCGTGATGGAGACAGCGAGGAACCCAGGACTGGAGGATGCGAGGCTACCAGAGCTGTGGCGAGTACGTGTCACCATCATGAACGGGGGAAACGGGCTGGCAGGCGAGGACCCAGCTGGAAACCTGTTTGGTAACATCAACCCAGGTCGTTCACCTTCATTGCAGTCCAGTCATAGCGGAGATGACATAATGCAGCCAGTTTGTAGGAGCCCGCTGCATTCCAGTAACCACATGGCGAAATTCCGAGGACACAGGCGTCATCAGGTCTGTCACCAACGATCTCAAAGAGAAGGTAGACCAGTGCCTTTTTCACACATATGTAGGTAGATCTTGTACACGTTATTCCAGAATATTGACCAACATATTTGCATTTATAACCTATGTTATTGTATTGTCTTGAAAGTTTTAGTAAATTTCTAGTAATTGCGATAGTTATTTTCATATGTTACTTAGACGTATTTTGAAGGCTTGATCGATGATCTTAGATATCGTTAGTATTTTTCATTGTCATTTTAGAGCGTTAAAATTTTACTTAGAACGATTTAATTGCGATTGCATACGTATATTCCGTAGATTTGTTGTAACATCGGAAAATTCCGTAAATTTGTGGTAATATCGAAGAACGATTATATATATGAATTGAAACATGAGGAATGAAGCATAACCTTTTGATAAATAAATAATGTATCAGTGTTTGACGAAAGCAAATAAGTTATAATTTGAAGTAGAGAAAGGAAGGACAGAGAATCCTATGATGAAAAGTTTATTCATATCAGGAACGAAATATTATGTATAAAACGAAGTTGTTGACGGGAGTATTTAATATTGGCATTGAAGGTACTCCAGTTTGAAAGAAATGTTAAGACATTGTAAAACCCAGAATTTTACTGTACGGAGGAGAACAGTATGCGATAATTGAAGGCATAACTGAATAAGAAACGATATTATAAATGTTATGAAGGTATATTTGTCATAAATGATACTGTGAGATGGAAGGAAGGATATTACCATTTATTGTGAACAGAAACGTGAGGGAAGGTTATTGTTATTTTTATAACAGACACAAGCAGACTTGAAATTCAGAATTAAGCGAGAAATTGTAACGAAGAAGTATTTGAACCAGAGAAGGAAGTAAGTGGAAAGTATTTGAACATAGCACGGAATGTATAATCGATAGAGGAGTTTGTAGGAGGATGTAGAGTGTATTCGTGAACGTTATTGCATTTGTGATTTCTAGTAGGAATACTAAATATCATACTTTGATGAAAGTAGTTGATATGGAACGGTAGATGTTTTGTGAATGCGCTAAGGGAAGAAATGTTAATGAAATGCATTTGTATTATGAAGGCGTAACAGTAATGCGATGATATGCAACGTGAGTTTCTGTCGAAAGGTTTTGTAATATTTGTGGTGATTAAGAGAAGTCATATTTGTATTTGAAGAGGATGGGAGTGTGAGACGTGAGGGTAAATGCCACACACACTCGATTTTTGGATGGAGAGCTTATCTGATCAGTCGTGCATTGTAAGTTTGTTTATTATTAATCTATGAAATACCGGAGTTGTACACTTTAGTGATGAAATATTAACTTCATCGTTTGTATTCATGATTCACATGGAATTGACAGATAAATACCTGTTTTGACCAGTTTTATTGTGTGAAATACGAAGAAAGATGGTTAGACAGGAGGAAAGTAGTGGAATGAACTCTAATAAATTAGAGACAGTTGTTATGATATCATGCGGGTCGCGATCATGTGTAAAATGTAAATACTTTATTATTATTATTATTATTATTAACCATTTCTTTTATTGCATTTAAAAGCTTGAGATCTTAGTTTAGAAGACTTTAACGATTGTATTAAGTAGGGAGTGTGTTTGTTATGATGAACGTTAAAGCACAACTTCAGTGAACAAGTAGGACAGATATTACTGTCATAAGTTTAAACCATGTGTTTATTTAAATATCGTAGAGCAGAGATACATTTCATATATGTGTAAGGATGCAAGAAAGACACTTATTAAGCGCATCTAGCCTAAGTGAGGCATACATATTTATTTCTATTCGTGGTGAAGGGAACATAATTTGTTTTGTTGTTTTATTGTCAATAAATGGCAAGCATATTTTTATTCTTGCTAAGTTTTTTTGAACTGATTCTTTGATTCAACGCTTAATTACACTAGAACGATACCGCTAGCTAGATGCAGACAGCTGATCGACAATTTATCCTAATGCCCGAGAGCTGAGTTGCTCGCTAATGCTCTATCTTTATTTATTGCTTTTTTCTGTACTGTATGCAGCTAGTTACTAGTATAGTTAGAGATGTATATGTGTGTTCCTAGGGTTCCCGAGTCATTAGTCCGGTAGGAGTTTTTCAGCTCTTAGCCGGGTGTTGACATTCCCACGATCCTTTTACCATCCGAGCGGATTTGGGACTGTGCTCTAGAGGGATCGGGCGCAGTACCCATTGCAATAGTTAGCTTTCTAATGAAATCTACCTAAAATACAATTTATCAGAGCATAATGTTTTTTTAATGGTGATAGGCATTTGTCGATTTTTTCATATTTCAAACATTGTCATTTGTTAATTTCCAATTTCCACTATTTAAAAATGCCATTTTAAAGTTCTTTGTAGCGCGATTGATAGTAGTTGCAATTGATAGCAGGCGTGATTGGTGCTAGGCGCAATTTATAATAGGCGCGATTGATAGTAGGCGCGATTATTAGTAGGCGCGAATGATAGTAAGTGCGATTGATAGTAGGCGCAATTGATAGTAAGTGCGATTGATAGTAGACACAATTGATAGTAGGCTCGATTGATAGTATGCGTGATTGATAGTAGGCGCAGTTGATAGTAGGGGCGGTTGATAGTAGGCGCGATTTATAATAGACACAATTGATAGTAGGCGCGATTGATAGAAGGCGCAATTGATAGTATGCGTGATTGTTAATAGGCGCGATTGATAGTAGGCGCTATTAATAGGCGCGATTGATAGGAGGCGCAATTCATAGTAGGCGCGATTGATAGTAAACACAATTGATAGTAGGAGCAATTGATAGTAGGCGCGATTGATAGTAGGCGCGATTAATAGTATGCGTGATTGATAGCAGGCGCGATTGATAGTAGGCGCTATTAGTAGGCGCAATTGATAGTAGGCGCGATTGATATTAGGCGCGATTGATAGTAGGCCCGATTGATGGCGCTATTTATAGTAGACACAATTGATGGTAGGCACGATTGATAGTAGGCCTGATTGATAGTAGGTGTGATTGATAGTAGACGCTATTAGTAGGCGCAATTGATAGTAGGCGCAATTGATGGCCGGCGCGATTGATAGTAGGTACGATTTATGGTAGGCGCAATTGATAGTAGGCGCGATTGATAGTAGGCGGAATTGATAGTAGGCGTGAATGATAGTAGGCACAATTGATAGTAGGCACGAATGATTGACTTAAGAGTGTGATAGTGGTTGCTAACCTTACCTAACCTAATCTTGTCACGTGAAATGTTCTGCAAGTTTAGACTTGCTTGAAGACCAGCTATGACGTCATAGATGGATGGGGGTGGGAGGATGGCAGATAAGGAAAATGCTTCCCACCACTGCAGTCCACAGCTCTCGCCTAGCTATTGGCTGTTATGTAATTCCTACACGTGCCTTATATTTTTACTGTCTCAGTAATTTACACACTTGCACATCCTGTTATCGTGCACGTGTACAGCTAACGTCCAAGGTCATATTACAAATCAACTTGCATTTTCTCACGTACGAAGCAAACAGGATGTGACTTGTTAGTTGTTATCGTGCACGTGTACAGCTAACGTCCAAGGTCAACACCTGTGTCAGGTCATATTACACATCAACTTGCATTTTTTCACGTACGAACCAAACAGGATGTGACTTGTTAGCTTACATGTTGTTTCACAAGGGGGTCGGCAATAATGTCATCTCATAATGTCCACATGTATTTCGTCACTTTACGTTCACATCGTTAGCTCAGCGATTGGACATGGCCACCGTGATCGGCGACATGCTCGTTTAAACACAACCGGTACTGCCTTTCTCTACTAAAAAATATTAAAATAAATTCAAAAGTTAAAAATCTGAATTTTCAAAATGAGTAGTTAAGCCCTCGGTCGAAATTTCGAAACATAATTAATAATTTCAGAAATGGATTGTCACCCTGAGTCCTATAACACCTCATGTGTCCAAATCTGATTATTGATTCCCCTTTTTCCCTGTAAAATCTACATTCATTGTTTTAGGGGTAAATGACCTATCGTGGTAAAAGAGAGAGTATTTAATTACCAATTTTTTGGGCTCTCACACCTAATTTTACGGTTCTTAGTTTCCAAGATATCAATTTTTCAATGTTTGGGTAGGTTCCACCCCCCCCCCCTACTATTTTTCATCAAAAACAAAAGTTCTCAGGATAATTTATCATTTTTAGGTGTTAAACAACTTTTTTTCCTGTAAAATCACTATTCACTGTTTTAGGGGTGAAATGACCTATCGTTGTAAAAGCATATGTCATGACCTATTTTTTAAGCTATCAACCTAATTTTAGGGTTCTTAGTTTCCAAGGTATCGATTTTTCAATTTTGGGAGGGTAGTTTTCACCCCTACTATTTTTCATCAGAAACAAAAGATCTTAGCTTCATTTATCATTTTTATGTGTTTAACACCTTTTTCCCCATAAAATTACTATTTACTGTTTTAGGGGTGAAATGACCTATCGGGGTGAAAGCGTATGTCATGACCTATTTTTTGAGCTATCACGAATAATTTTAGGGTTCTTAGTTTCCAAGATATAGATTTTTCAATTTATGGGGGTAGTTTCACTTCCAAAGGGGAGGTTAGGTTAGGTTAGGCTACGGCCGCCATCTTGTAGGAGGGTAGGAGGTATTAGAACTCTTAAAAAACCACTACTTAAGTCTGTTTTATGTTTTCTATTGCGTTCATCTATTTTATTGTTTATTATGCCTTACTTTTTATTTTATTTTTTTTACCACCCCACGTTTGCTATTTTTATTCAAATAAGGCATAATTGTTGGGGCTCACTGTCTGTTTTATATAAACCATTTTCGTTTCATCCATGGCAGTGAGCTGTTTTTATCTTCATCCTTTCATTTCATGCAATTTCATTTCAGTAGGGGTCGATAACCTAGATGTTAGGCCTCTTAAAACAACAATCATGATTACTTGGATGTACGGGAGGGGGTCCCCATACAAACAAAGTATATTGAATATTGTCGGCTTATTTTAATTTGGGCTGGAATGAATCAAACACACTACTGTATCTTTATTTTTCTCATTTATGAACAACAACAACAACAAAAAGTCCTCTCGGCACGCCGGAAGGCGGAGGTAGATTTCACCGGACAAACTTGGGGATAGGCGAAAATAGGCAGAATATGCAGGTTTTCGTAGAAGGATCAGACCTCTTCTTCTTCTTCTTCTTCTTTCGAATAACCCATTTGGAGGGTACGATGAATCAACGTTGGCTATTGTCCATTGTATTCAATTTCCGTTGTTTCCAAATTTCTTTCATCGTTCTAGAGTGACGATCTTTCACCTCCTGAGTCCACTTTCTGCCAGTTGTTTGTTTCTTCCTTTCTTGAAATTTTGCGTTTTGAATAGCTTCTCTGAAGAGTGATCTGTTTGCTATTGTGTCTGTCTGAATTTTGGCGTTTGTCAAATCTTTGTCAATTTCAATGAACCATGTGGGTTTGGATTTGTAACTAGTCAGTAAGTTGAAGATCTGTTTAGTTAGTCTACTATTTTCCATTCTATAGATGTGCCCAAAAAACTGTAATCTTTTCTTTCTCATTACATCAGTTAATTTTTCACATTTCAAATATAACTCTCTATTTGGTCGTGAGATATATTCTGCGTTATTATTTAGTTTAGCTCCCAGTATTTTTCTCAGAATTCGTCTTTCAGTCTTCTCTAATTTGTCTAAATCACCCAATCTTGTTAATTTAAGTGTTTCTGCTGCATACAGAGTTTCAGGTCTGACTACTGTTTGATAATGCCTTAATTTTGTGTTCCAGGATAAGCTTTTTTTATTATATATATCTTTTGTCATATGAAAACACCTTTGTAATTTATGCATACGTGTTTCTATTGCTGTCTTTTCCTGTGAGTCATTCATTATCCACTCTCCTAGGTATTTAAAGGAATTTGTTTTACATACTGAACTGTCATGAATTGTGATACTTTTGGGGGCATCGGTGATGTTTGTCATGAACTTGGTTTTTTCAAATGATATTTGTAGTCCGACTTTGGCTGCCTGTTTTTGCAACTCTCTAATTTGTTCTTGGGCAGTATCCAGTGAGTCAGTAAGTAATGCAATGTCATCCGCAAAAGCTAAACAATCTACAGTGATTTTATTTGGATGTCTTCCTAGTTGAATGCCTTTAGTATTGATGGCTTTCCTCCACTCTCGAATTACCTTTTCCAATGCACAATTGAAACGCAGAGGTGACAGCCCATCTCCTTGTCTCACACCTGACTTTATTTTGAAAGATTTTGAAAGTTCCCCTCTAAATTTAACTTTGGAAGTTGTGTTCGATAGTGTTGCTTGAATTATTTCAGTTGTCTTGTTATCAAGTCCAAATTCCTTCAGAATGTTAATAAGTGCCTTTCTGTCAATGGAGCTTAATTAACTTTGTTTTTCGTCATTTTATGCTTATTTTAAACATTTTATTGTCTTATGGGAACGGTAACCTTCTTGTCATTTGGGGTCCATTTTTATACTTGTGGTCACACTGTCCTTATGCAAGGTTTCGACACTGATGTGTAACTATGTAACGGTCCGTTACTTCTTCACGCAAAATTATATCTCCCGCAGAGATTTTGGTTGGTTCCTCAGTTTAGGGGCTGCGACAACGCGGTCATGTAACCCCGTGTACTTAGGGATGGCTGTATTAGTCTGTAATTCAGGTAAGGACTGCAGACGGTCAATTTCAAGCAGTAGTTCCTAATGTTGCTACCAGGTACTACCGTCAACGACACCTAGCTGTGAACTTGGCTACTAGATGCCACCGCAACCTGCAACGAACGTTGGAACTTCCCCTCCAAAGGAAAGCATACTGAGGGATTTTTAGCGCTTCTTAGAAAAGCCGACGACTTCGGCCGGCTTTGAACTCGCGACCTTGGGCATAGACATTCAGCATGCTACCAGTTGCGTCACCGAAGCCCCTTCACACTTAGTCAGATGGAAATCTGAATCTGATCTCGTGCAAGTGCGTTATCTTGGCAACGTCTGATGACTCATCCCTCATCAATTTAGTAGTGTTGCCATGGCAACCACTGATAGCTCTTGGCATTTTCTTATAATTCCGAAATCATTTTTCTCATCCCTTGGCATAATGGTGGGTCATATCAAAAATTCTTTCAGACAAAAGTTTTAGGTAATTATTAGGGGAATATTGTCCATTTTGTACGGTTTTGATATTGTGCCTATTAAGAGAGATATGATTAATGTTTCCCGAAAAACCCACTTTTTCCCACCCCTTTGGTCAATGGTTGGTGCTATAAAAAAAACTCTTCAAACATAAATTTTGGGCTTTATCCGACACATAGTATGAACGTTGAACGGATTCGATATTTCACATATTAAGAGAGTTATAGCAAAATTTTACTTTTTCGAAAAAAGCCCCCCATTTTCACCCCCTTCGACCGATTTAGCCCAGTAACGAACTCGACCGAGATTTTATAGGTATACATATTCGGTAAAAAAATTCAAAGTGATTGGTGCAAAATTACGGCAGTTATCGTGTCCACAAGAAACTGATATATATATATATATATATATATATATATATACTAGCTGACCCGGCAGACGTTGTCCTGCCAATCAAAAAAGTGTTGTAACTTTGTTTCTTGAAGTGCTTTTGGATACAAAATGTTTCTTTCAATTTCTGTTAACTGCCTCCAAACTATCGTGAAATGAATTATCTAATCTAGAAACATTCGTGGGAGCGTGCACAACAACACTCCAAAGTTTCATCGCAATCGGAAAAATGGCATATAACGCATACGGGATTTTGTTTAAATGATTCGTGCGCTGTCACCCATTGGTTGAATCTACTCGTGCTCTACCAACTGTGAAATGGATTTACAAAGTTAGAAAGCTTCACGTAAGTTAACACATCAACTCATCAAAGTTTCATCGCAATCGATGAAGTGTATGAACGCATACGGGATTTTGTTGGAACGCTTCGCACGTCGTCACTCATTTGTTACATCTGCTCGTGCGCTACCAATATTGTGAAATGGATTTACCAAGTTGAACACCTTCCCTGGCGTGTACACAACAACTCATCAAAGTTTCATCGGAATCGGATGAATGACATATGAACGCATACGGGATTTTCTTTAAACGATTCGCGGGCCTTCACTCATTTGTTGTATCTACTCATGCGCTACCTATTGTAAAATAGATTTACTAAGCCTGAAACCTTCTCTGGAGTGTATTCAATGATTTACCAAGGTTTCATCGCAATCGGATCAATGATATATGACCGCATATGGGACATTGTGGAAACGATTCGCGCGCCGTCGCTCATTTGTTGAATCTACTCATGCGCTACTTTTTAAAAACTGGATTTTTAAGCCAGAAACCTTTCCTGCAGTGTACAAAACAATTCACCAAAGTTTCAACGCAATCGGATAAATGGTATATGAACGCATACAGGACTTTGTTGAAATGATTCCCGCGCCATCGCACATTTGTTGAATCTACTCGTGCGCTACCTATTGTAAAATTAATTTACTAAGCCAGAAACCTTTACTGAAGTGTACACAACAATTCACCAAAGTGTCATCGCAATCGGATAAATGGTATATGGACGCATACGGTACTTTGTTGAAATGATTCGCGTGCCGTCACTCATTTGTTGAATCTACTCGTGCGCTACCTAGTGTAAAATGGATTTATTAAGCCAGAAACCTTCCGTAGGGTGTACACAACATCTCACCCAAGTTTCATCGTAATCGGACGAATGGTATTTGAACGCATACGGGACCTTATTGAAACGCTTCGCGCGTCGTCGCTCATTTGTTGAATCTACTCGTGCGCAACCTCCTGTGAAATGGATTTACTAAGTTAGAAACCCTCACGTAAGTGTACACAACATCTCACGCAAGTTTCATTGAAATCGGATGAATGGTATATGAACGCAAACGGGACTTTTTTAAACGTTCGCGCGTCGTCGCTCATTTGTTGAATCTACTCGTGCCCTACCTATTGTAAAATGGATTTACTAATCCAGAAGCCTTCCCTGGAGTGTACACAACATTTCACCCAAGTTTCATCGCTATCGGACGAATGGTATTTGAACGCATACGGGACCTTTTTGAAACGCTTCGCGCGTCGTCGCTCATTTGTTGAATCTAGTCGTGCACTATCTATTGTAAAATGGATTTACTAAGCCAAACACCTTTCCTGGAGTGCGATCAACATCTCACCCAAGTTTCTTCGCAATCGGATGAATGGTATATGAACGCATACGGAACTTTGAAACGCCCTAACATGCAGAGACAAACAGTAGAATTCGACATCACTGCCACTTTTGGTATAAAACACAACTTTCCGCCACGGGCGGAGTGAATGTTACGGCGGTAGTTGCACAGGTTGCGACCAGGTGGCTCTAACGTGCAGAGACAAACAGTCCAAAACAGGTCCAAAAGCATCACTTTTAACTAAGGCTAGCGGTTTCCATGACGACTGTTTATGACTGTATATTGTGGTTCTAAAATTGTGTATAAATTGTGGTTCTAAAATTCTAAGTCCACCTACCTGGTCAAATTGTGAATCTAAACCATACATGGACCCACCCTAACATACATACAAAATTTCATCGAAATCGGCCAAGCCATTTAGGAGGAGTTCAGTCACATACACACGTGTCGAAGAATTATATATATATATATATACTAGCAGAAGTACCCATTCTTCGAACGGTCTTCGGTATTAATAACCAGATGTTACCAATTGATCTACTGTTGCAATGTTTAGGGGCTTGGAACCTGTTTGTTGGCAAAGAAAAATGATTAGGCCTAGCTAAAATGTGCTCTCAAACTAAATTTACCTAACGTGTTCTTCCTGGCGTGAAAATAAAATTGAAAACCTCGTAGACGAATCGCAATACACGTCACATACGAACTGACCCTAACCGTTGTATCAAGTGCCTAACTACCGGAAGACCCCTTTTATAAATTATAAAGGCTTGTGGTGCATGAAAATTCAGTTTTCTTTAGCCTCCAATGGCCCAAATTCCTAAAATCAGCACACAAAAAAACTGTCTACTATTTCAAATCAGGAATTTTTGAAAATAATGTTGCTGTTTGGAGATATAATAGACCTTCTGTACGACATATCGCACGTGTAAGTCGTGTGAAAAAAATCTAGGGTACTCCTTGAACCCCTTAAGCGCTTGATGAATTTTACAGTTTTAGTTGGTTCCGTTATAACCTTATAGCAGTTTGCAAACCTTCCCAGTAATGTGATAAATGGAATTGCATTGCGTCTTACAGAAATAGATGGACCTCTGAGATTCAGTTGCCATGGTTACCGGCAGGCATTCTTTCATTAATTTATTAAGTGAAATTAGTTTTCTGGGGATATCTCAAAAACTGTTGGTTTTAGGGCCTTAAAATGTGGTTTTCGGGGGCCCTGGGCCCCCGAGTTTCGTTTCTCACATTGAGGGGCTGAAAATGAGCTTTGTCTCACCCTTCTACGCTTATTTCAGCTTGTATTTTAAGTGGGTTGGGCCCCTTTTATGAGAGGTACAGTGAAGAGTTACATCAATGATTGGTGTCATGCCTCTGAAGGATATCTGTATCAAATTTTACGTTGATCCACTCAGCCGTTCTCGAGTTATAAGGACACAAAAAATTGTCCACAGACAGACAAACAAACAGACAGACAAAACTTTTATTTTTGCGCGCATCCATCATAAAACAGTCTGAAACGCGCAAATATCGCAAAATTCCGTGTAAATTCAGAAAAAAACAGACAAACTTTCATTTTTATATATATAGAGATATATATACATACATATGCATACATAAATTATATATAAACTTTTGAACTGACGGTGGTTTTGGGGTCTGGGGGATGTGAAACGCGAAGATATGTCGAAATTTTCCGGAAGTCGAAACATGGTACCCATTGCAATAGTTAGCTTTCTAATGAAATCTACCTCTGGTTGGTTCCTCAGTTTAGGGGCTGCGACAACGCGGTCATCTAAACCCGTGTACTTTGGGTGAGTGTAGAATCTGTCTGATAAACGGTGTGAATGGCTGTATTAGTCTTAATTCAGGTATGGACTGCAGACGGTCAATTTCAAGCAGTAGTTCCTAATGTTGCTACCAGGTACTGCCGTCAACGACACCTAGCTGTGAACTTGACTACTAGATGCCACCCCAACCAGCAACTCGCAACGAACGTTGGAACTTCCCCTCCAAAGGAAAGCATACTGAGGGATTTTGCGCTCTTAGAAAATCCGACGACTTCGGCCGGCATTGAAACCGCGACCTTGGGCATAGACATTCAGCATGCTACCAGTTACGTCACCGAAGCCGCTTCACACTTAGTCAGATGGAAATACTGAATCTGATCTCGTGCAAGTGCGTTGTCATGGCAACGTCTGATGGCTCATCCCTCATCAATTTAGTAGTGTTGCCATGGCAACCTCTGATAGCTCTTGGCATTTTCTTATAATTCCGAAATCATTTTTCTCATCCCTTGGCGAATGGTGGGTCATATCAAAAATTCTTTCAGACAAAAGTTTTAGGTAATTATTAGGGGAATATTGTCCATTTTGTACGGTTTTGATATTGTGCCTATTAAGAGAGATATGATTAATGTTTCCCGAAAAACCCACTTTTTCCCACCCCTTTGGTCAATGGTTGGTGCTATAAAAAAAACTCTTCAAACATAATTTTTTTGGGATTTATCCGACACATAGTATGAACGTTGAACGGATTCGATATTTCACATATTAAGAGAGTTATAGCAATATTTCACTTTTTAGAAAAAAAAAAGTCCCCCATTTTCACCCCCTTCGACCGATTTAGCCCAGTAACGAACTCGACCGAGATTTTATAGGTATACATATTCGGTAAAAAATTCAAAGTGATGGGTGAAAAATTACGGCAGTTATCGTGTCCACAAGAAACTGATATACATATAGATATATACATATATATATATACATACATAAATTATATATAAACTTTTGAACTGACGGTGGTTTTGGGGTCTGGGGGATGTGAAACGCGAAGATATGTCGAAATTTTCCGGAAGTCGAAACATGGGACCCATTGCAATAGTTAGCTTTCTAATGAAATCTACCTAAATGGGGTGAAGCGCGGGGCCTTTCCGAGCGTGGGACCTGGCGCGACCGCACCTCTCGCACCGCTCTCGCGACGGCCCTGGTTGCTACCTCGACCACCGGCACTCATATCTTGAAAGCCTAATAAAAGCAGTGGATTGCCGTGTCCGGTTCAAAATTTGGAAATTTGCATGACTGGTGTGTCATAGAAGGATTGGTCGCCGTCAGGGGCGCATCCAGAGAAGGAGCTGATAGGGCCCCAGCCCCCTCTCGAAATGCTCCCGAAATTCCTACGAAAATGATCCTTAATAAATGTACAGTATACACACACACACATTTTCATTTGAGACTGTTTTGCCTTTCAGATTTCAGTCTAGTCTGCAAGCCTCTGATTGCAAACAAGTCGCCTTCATGATTGCCTATTATCAGTTAGAACAACGGCCTCCTCTGCTTCTAGATCTATCACTTGGAAATCATTCAACACTGAATCTAATCTAGCCTCCTAGGTCTTACTTAAGCTTCTCTTATCCTCCACAGCCCAGCTCGATAACCTCCTAGGTAATCTCTACTACCCATTTTCTTCACATGAACCTATCATCTGAGTCAGCTCACACAAACAGAGTGTTCATTTCTAACTTGGCCTTTATTTCTTAATTACGAGTATCTTCCTGCCATTAACACACAAACCCCGTTGCACTAGAGCTCATGATGGGCCTAGGCCAACCAAGCGACCACTGCCCAGCCATTTGGCCTGCAGATTATAGGGTGACACGTGGTCAGCGCGTCGGGTCCCCTCGGCCGTTAATCTTTGTCTCCGTAACCGGGGCTCTACCTCACTGTCAGATAGATACTCAATTGCCCTCACAAGGCTGAGTACACCCCGTTCCAGCCCTCACGTCAGTTTCTAAAATCCCTGACGGAGCCGGAAATCTAACCCGGGGCCTCCGGGTGTGAGGCAGGCGCGCTACACCAACAGCACATATTCGTGCCATTTTTCCCATCTATTTGTCCCAAAAATCATTCGTGCCACCCTCATATCAGTTGCCTATAACTTTTGTTTCAGATATACTGAATCTACCCAGCTCTCGCTTCCATACAGCAAGGTCGGTCTCAATACTGAGCGATGTAGGGAGAGTTTCGTCACTACACTGACTTCTTTCTTGCAGAATACTGTAGATCGCAACTGTGAAGTCACTGCATTGGCTTTTCTACACCTCGACTCTTATTTCCTTCCCCATACTACCATCCTGAGAGGTACGCAACCCAAGTTAAAATGCTCCACCTGCTGCAATTTAGTTCCTCCTACCTGACATTCTATTTTCTTGAGTTCCTTACCGACATGACATTAGTCTTTGAAATCCTGATCTTCAAACCATACTCCCTACATTTCTGTTCAAGTTCAAACATGTTGGCTTGCAAGCTATCGACGGAGTCCGTCATTACAACCACGGCATCAGCATAGTCCAGACTACTTACCTGTTTCCCACCTAATTGAATCCCACCCAGCCATTTTATGCCCTTCAGCAACTGGTCAATAGGCTATATACAGTAAAATAAACAGTAGTGGTGAGAGGTTACATCCTTGCCTCTCTCCTGCAACAACTTGAACCAAGAACTCATCCCACCATCAACTCTCACTGCATCCTGATTATCAACATATCGTGGTATATCTATTAACATTGTTGGCTGTCGCCCGGGAGGTTCGGGCTCAATACGGTACCCGACTTTGCCAAGAAATGTAATACTGGTTTGAGAGTACACTCAGCCACGTGAGACAAAACTGAGAAAAGGAGGTTTCGATATCCACTTCAGCCATTCTGGAAGTGGTTTTCTGTGGTTTCCCCCACTTCTACCGGAAGCAGTGACTTGATAATTCGCACACTAAGTCCTCTTTTTGCAGTCTTGGAAAAGATAACGACCTTGCTGCATGTCACCGCCTTTTGTGACGTCATAACGCAGCATACATGCTGTAATAATTATAGCACAAGGCCACACTGCATGCTGCACTGCACTTCAAATGGAGTTTCCCTGGGTAAGATAATCCCAATATAAAGTAAGTTACCGGTACTTGAACCCATCAAGTTTCCAGATAGTAATTCATCATCACAAGCAAATGCGGGGATTGCCAAATTATTACACACGGATAGTCAAGGGAGATGCTGCCAACTTACTCATTTTCAAACCGCTAATACCCCTACCCCAGGGGTATTAGCGGTGAGGGGTATTAGCGGTGGAATATGCGTTGTAGACCATGGCGCACGAACGACTGCTCGGGTCTAAGCTGCGTGGACCTGAGAGGAATGTGCATCGCGGACTATGAGAAGTGGTGTTGATGAGTGATGAGGTTTCTCGGTCCGTGCATAGTCTGTCTGTTAGGTAGTCAGCCCGAAGGCTGGTTGGATCCTCAAAAAGTACCGCCGTTAGGTTATGTGGGGAGATACCCACAAAAACTCAAGGCAGCGCTATATTGAGGCGTACTAGGCAAGAAGAGGAGTCAGGTAGTTTGCCATTGCTTTCCTCACTGAGTCGGAACAGCAGTACTGACCCTATGAGTAGAACCTTTCACAGCATCCACAGGCACTGACTGTGCCCTGAATGGCATTACTCAGCACCACCCATACCTCAGTAGCTTCCATACACCGTAATCACAGCCATGAGTGAGTCTGAGACATCGGTGAAACGCCACATAACAGAACCAAATACATTGGTCGGTGACTCACTCACTCGTAACACCACAGTGGTTTGAGCAACAGCCCTATGTTAGCAGTATTGGAATAGAAAGGAATACCAGACAATACGGTGGGCTGTTGACAGAACCTTCCCTGCTCTTTCCCCTCACCCCGCAAGTTCACAGAGCTTGGACCCGAGCAGTAAACATGCCATGTTTCTACTTACTTGTGCCGAGACCTCCTCTTTAGTTACCGGTACTCCTATCGACCTCTCGTGGTTAGCTCGTGTTCACCGCTGCGACGGTGTTATTGTTCATTATAGGGGCTAGGATAACTTGGTCATCATCCTAGTAGGCTATACTTGTGCAACATACGTTGTAGACCATGGCACACGAACTAAACCTGACATGTTTCTTATACTTGTGCAGGGGTCTCCCCTTTGCTTACTCCTACCGACCTGCCTTGGTTAGCTCTTGTTCACCCCTGCGACGTTTTCTTTTAACATCATATTTATTAATTGCATGCTCCATTACAATTGGTGATCTTATATGTAAGTATAATATAACTTTTCTTTACATTAGCCTATGTAACCTATATCTACATGGTTGATTGTAGTGTGTCTAGCCTAGATATAGTTTTCTTTCTTGACATAATTATGTCCTACATCAGGTTATCAAAATTGATGATCTGCACAAATAGATTAAAGAATTAGACATATTTATTGACAAGTTCATTCATCCTTTCAGGCCAGTGGCCTCCTGATTTGATTACACTGTCTTTATTTTTTCCTTTCGTGTTTTAGTAATTCACACTCATATAGGATGTGGTCCACACTTTGCGATTCTTCACCACACCGGCACGTCATATGCTCTTGGATTTTAAACCTATACAGATAGGTCCCTCTTTTTCCATGTCCTGTCATCATAACCGTCATATTATGACTTAGGAGAATTTTTTGAGGCAAGTCTCGCTTGAACACTCGGAAAGTATTTCTTTGTCATGGATCCATTGGAAGTTTCTCTCAACTCTTCTTCGCCTTTCAAAAATCACTTACCAGGAGCGAACCTGCAAGCTTGGGGTTGGCAGTCCGACACGATAACCACTCACCCACCGTGGCAAGCAATTATTACCTGATGGCACAACGAGTTCCATATTCAGGCGAGTCCATGTGCTGCAGCATGGTTAAGAGGACAGGTACGTTCACTTCGGAAATGTTCACATTGAATCCTACTGTAACTGTCGCAGTATTGCACGTTAGTGTCTCCCACAAGCACACCAGCAGTGACCTCCTCCACTACCTTCCTTCTTCTTCTTTCCCCTCTTCGCGCATGTTTACGCCATCAGGTATTAATTGCTGTCTATATTACGGTATCCAACGTCTACGTCATTCATTTATTTTCCCACCTCAATTGGTCATTGTATTATCTTTCCTGATACCCTCATTTAGCGAGAGCTCAGACCTTTTCTGGACTTTCATATCCATTCGCTTTCGCGTGGGAATTTGAGAGCGAGTCAACACATTATCACGGGACTTCCCCTTGGCAGTCTTCTCGAGTCAGCAGTGTACAATGTTTTAATCACTCGTCACAAAATAAACTAAAAGTGATTCGCCCCAGCAGAAACACGTCATAGGGAGAGAGATTGCTACCATTTCACGATAAGATAACAGAATACGAAGATTGACAGGGTACAGGCCGGAAACACTGAGTCATTTCATGCATCACATAGCCAGTGAGGCTTCCAGCAACTCACGTGATGGAGAATGCATTGTGGTAATGTTAATGAAACCCATGTCAACACGGATCGTGAGATTTATTAATTGATCAACGAAGGCAACGACGATCCTATATGCCTGTAAAATTTCGACTGAGTGTGCAGCATAATGAATTCAGCCGGCCAATATCCTCACCCTGTCAACTCGAGCAGAGCACCGAAGAGGATATAATACCAGAGACTCAGCTCCCGTGTTAAATTATTTTCCTTATATCCGCCCAAATCCGGCTTCAAAAAAAATCATTTCTCTACGGTAGCGGAAACATAAGAACTAAATCCCTAAGATATCAGCTTATTCTTATGAATATTCCGTAGAGCTAGTCCCTTTGTGGATTAGGCTAATTAACATTAATATACAGTATTCTACCTTTGATAGAATTAGCTCTGACAAAATGTATCACAGGCAATCAACAATATATTCGAGACATTTTGAAATGTGTTGTCCATTGTGCAATGTTGGCAGCAACCATATTCTGATAATAATATTATAGTTCCTTTTGTATTGACGATAGTTCATGAAATAAAACAACTTAAAAATCTATTAGCAAACACGTTTTATTAGTTGAATGTTATAAAATGAAATATCGAGTCAGGTTTCCAGACATAACCACCTTACCCGCCCCCTTTTTCGTCCTGCTGCTCTACATAACCTCCAAATCTGACCATAGAGTCTCTTAACTCTCTTCTATTATCACCCCCCACCACCTCTACAGAATCAACTGCTACAGCAGACAAGGTAGACTTTACGAGGTGGCTGAAAATTTTCAGGACATTGCATTCCGGGACTTAGAAATTTTCCTTTAAAATGCCTATTTTGATTTCCGATGTGCGAGTAATACAGTGTTCGTTTAATGAAGCGATTTAACACATTTGTCACCCCTAAGTCCACGGGACCGTTAAATATTTCCCCTTAAGAGGAGCCAGAATCTCCTAGGCTGCCCATGTTATTTTTCAAACCTTTATTGCCCATTTTCTCAAAAACAATAAACAGGAACTAATTGCATTATTTCAGGGGTGTTCCGTGATGCTCTCGCCCTCGTAACACAGATATTTTAAAAACAAGATAAATTTTGATTTTTCGAGATTTTTTTTAATGGCGTAATTTTAGCACCGTTTTAATGAACATTTCCATCATGTGACAGCCATAATTTCGTTGTGATGCGTCAATTGCCAAAGCCCGGGACGCATAATATTTTTTTCAGCCCGAGCCTAGCCACAGTATGTATTTCCGAGCCTCTTATTGGCTGTTATTGTACCGATTTTGCAAATCAGTACATGTTCATCTTATCTTCAAGACGCAGTAAGAACTCCAGGCCTGTCCGGATTATCATGGGAGCATACACCAAGCCTTCTCTGAGAATTCATTTCGCCTCCCTGGCGCCTGACTGTTGGTGAAATGGGTTCGCCAAGCCCTTTCTGTCAGGATTTGTACCCTTTGTGTGCCCTGTCACTTAAAGTATTATCGCTGGAGATAAATCAAGCTTTGTATCTGTGGACATTGGAAAAGTGAACATTTCCTGTCAGCTACATTCGCCTAGCCTTGTTCTAAGAACAACCTTGCGAGAACATTGTGTAACGCCTCAACTCCTGGAAGGTTTCTACGCGCTAACTGTGTGGGGTGGTATTCAATGGTACCAACTCAAACCTTGGACTCTGGCCTTGTTTTGGCCCGTTGCGCCACTGATCGCTTTTGGTATTACTGGAGTAGTGTGGTGGGGGTAGACTGGAATACAGGGTTGTGGCCTGTGAATCCAGACACAGTGTGTGGTGAAGCTTGCTGACAAAAAGACTCTTAAGCAATCGCCTCCGGGGAAACTGGGAGGGCAGTTTCCTCGGAGGGCGTGAGGACACCAGGTGGTACTATCATAACTTACTTCTAAGGGGTAACTGACGTTTTGATTAACTCATACCGGACTGCCTTTCAATACTGAGAATTTTACATGCCATGTGTCGAATGGCGTTTCTGGACTGATATTTCTAGAATTACGATTGTTAGTTAATAAGTATATTTTGCTAAGTTTTTGGATACCCAGATGCGTTTGGCTTGCATTAGATTCAGGGAGGGAAAAGGGGTTTTAACTTTGGTCAGAAAGGCTGCTGAAGACGGTAAGTCAAAAGCAGGCTTTCGGACCGGCTTAGTCGTATTAAACGGCTTTTAAGTTGCTTATGTAACATTGTTTTGGAAGTGGCACTGAGTCTAACTTCATGTTGTTATTCCTTTAGTTTTGTCCTCAGGGGAATCATTCTAATCAAATTCATTTCTATCACAAATGTAGATGTGTGTAATCTTGCCAAGCGGGCAAGTGTCTGATTTGTTTAGGTTAAGTCATTCATTGGTGTTTAATTAGATCATATTTGTCAGATAGTTAATTTTAGTGGTGGAAGGTCTATCTTGTAATTTGTTTGATCTTACTGTTCAATACATGTTAGCTTATTTCGATTTGTCACGTTATTTATTGCATGAAGTCACTAGGAAGATTATTTCCCTTTCCTTCTTCATCTTTGGCAGGGTCATTTTTATACGGCCTACTGAGGTACGCATCCAGCCTTCCATTCAACAAGCTGGCCTTGACATTAGCTTCGTCCCACCTGATCTCTTATCCTAAATTAAATCAGGGTGTTCTTGAATACCACGAAAATGGGAACATTCACTCCTAGGTTTTTTTTTGCTGTGAACTCAGCTGGCCTAGCGAGAAATTAAATTAGGCCTTTTCTGTGTGTTATAAATTATTAATTTTTGATATGGTAATATCACGTTGATGATTATTTTTTGATATGCTATTATTATTATTATTATTATTATTATATTTTGTTATTTAAAGGGTAAGGGGGGGGGGATGAGAGCCATTACAGTTGTATCAGAGGCGTGATTATTGATTTATTTTCACTCCAGCATTACAGTGGTAGCGAGAGCCTGGTTCTGATCTCCTTGCCACAACTTTATGCCAAATGACCTTCCTTATGGCTGCATGTATCTATTTAATAACTTAAATTCAGGAACTAATTTAAACTGGGCCCTCCTCCTTACTAATCTTTTCTCCACATAGGTAGGATTGTTTCAAACTCTGTGTAATTATTAATTTGTGTTCTGTTACATGAAATTTATGTACGATGGCTTCCCGCAAAATCATCGTGAAATACTTATCAGATGAAGAGGTAACCTACGAATTGCTGTTACGTAACCTTGAAGTGCCCAGGGATGCAGAACTAGCGCGCCAGAGTCTAGAGTATGCCGTGAATTTTGCAGCAACCCTTCCAAAGCTGTCAACTGCTGAATTCAAACTCGGTGAGTCCAAGTTATGTGACGCAGTTAAAGAAATTTGTAATGTAATTAAGTATTGTTTCAGTGAAGTAGAATGTAGCCCTGTTGATCTCACCACATTGAAAGCTCGAATTGATTACCTATATCTCCGATGTGTGGATTTGTTGCAATCTGATGAGGAACGTCCCATCGCCGAGTTGAATGGTTTATTAGAGGCTGAAGTTAATTTAGTGGAATGTGCTCAGACCTTGGACACTGTTAATCGTGTTAGTGGAAGTGGGGATTTATTGAATTCAACTCCTGCATGTAGCCGTAATGTCTCAACAAGTCAAGGCGCCAGTCTGGCTGAAAATGGGACTGGCCAAGTTGGTAATCGTGTCGCTGAACCTGCCGCACTCCGTAGCAACGGAATAGCTCGCTTGCTCGACAGCTGTGAGAGTCGAGAGATTTTTTCCATTGTCGGTAACCGTACCTTTAATCATGAAACTGTGGCAACAGATTCTGTGCCTGACCAGGCAACGTTAGGTCCTGATATGGTGATACCAGTTTCGAATACCATTAATCCTAATGCTGTGATGGCTTCTGTGCCAAATAATACCAGCAACGTAACCTTCAACCTCCCCGGACGTGAAAATTGTACTTGCAGCTGTAATTGTGTAACTTGTAACTCCGTCTCTGCTGTTGTCGCCTCGCCTCGTGTAAGGAGGTCGGCAATCGAACCCCAGTCTGTCTTAAATTTCCCCTCATCTAGTTGTAATCCTGTAAGTGTCGGTACTCGAGAAGTAAATTCTAGAGATAATTCCGGGTCTGTTTCATCATTTAAAGTGCCGGCTAACTCAGGTCATCAGGGGCCTACAGTGACACAAAATTCTCCTTCAGAACCGGTTAGGGATTTAAATTCTGTTTATCGAGACTCTCAGGGGAGTGTTTCAAATTCAGGGCATAACCTCGTTTCTTCATCTTGTTCCGGAAACCAAAATTATGTGCAAGGAAATCCATATGCCGAAATGCCAGGTCGTAACGTGTCCAATGATGAGCATTCTAATTATTCTGTTTTTTCTAAGGCCAGCTTTGGTTCTGTCAGTCACCCCATTTTGGGTTTTGTTTCAAGGTTATCGGGTAGAAGTATGGACACGGTTGAAGGCGTCGTTGATTTTTTGAGAATATTGGTCGATATTCATGAGTGTGCTATCCAATTCGGTGTCAGCGACCAAGTGGTCTTTCAATTAATATCCTCCCATGTGTCGGATACGTTGGCAACCTATGTGACTAGTGCCATGTGTGAAGGTTGGAGTGTGGAGAAATTTATGTCCGAGGTGTTGCGAGTATTTGTGCCCATCAGGTCGCTCGACACTGTGAAGGGACGTTACCTGTACCGAGCTCAGGGTATTAACGAGCCGTTAAATTCATACATTGTGGACATATCCAGGTTTGTAAAAGTCTTTAGAGTAGATATGCCAGAGGCAGAAGTGGTAAGGCTTATTTTGGCCGGTGCTACGCCGGAATTTCGGAATTGCCTATGTGTTGGAACTAATCCGAGTACGATTAGGGAACTGCGTGAAGCCGCTATTCAGGCCGAATCCGTGCGTTCGGTTGATATAAGGTATGCAAATAGCATGCCGCCTCCCTTCATTAACCCTGTTCCGTTTGTTCGACCTCCCTCGGTTCGACCACCACCTGGGGCCGGTCGTCCTTCCCATAATTCGCCTAGGAGTAGTAGTAATCGCCCTGTGACGTGCTTCAACTGTGGACAGCAGGGCCACATGGCGTGGAACTGTCCGGTGAAAAAGAATTGACTATTCCGAGACAGGCATCCTGAAATCCACCTTGCCAAGGATCAGCGATGTGCATTGGAAAATGAGATGACAAGGGATGACGCCAAAGTTATCGGAGCAAATGGTGTCTGTTCTAAAGTTTCAAATGTAGTTCTACCCTCTCCTATGGTTGAAATTGCAATTAATGACGTATGTGTAATAGCTTTGTTAGACTCAGGAAGTGTTGCTTCATTGGTTAGCGAGGATTGGTATTTGTCTATGAAACTCATTTGTAAATTCAGTAACCTGTCAAATGTAGATGTTAAGTTGGTTTCTGCCAACGGTGCTCAATTGGACATTCTTGGTTCTGTGAAGTTTAAGGTTCGGATTCTTAAATTTTGTTGGAAATTTTCCTTTTGGGTCATTAAGAATTTGTCATGTCCTATTATTCTGGGCGCTAATTTTTTGCTTATACTGGCTTACTGCTAGATATGCAACACGAATCTTTTTGGTTCAGGTTTTGTTCTGAGGTAAAATTTAAATTTCTTTCTACTGCTGTCCCTAGCGCGAGTGCTCATGTTGTCAACCGTGATGCTGAACCCGTCTTGTCCACCGGGGTTGAATCCATGGATTTAAGTAATTTATCTGACGCTCAAGCTAAAGAGATTCGAGATTTGTGTGGGTATTTTCCCGAGGTGTTCACTGACGAATTAGGAATGACTAAGATCCTGGAGTATAAAATTGAAGTAACGGATACTATACCCGTCAGACATCCTCCCTACCGTTTGAGTCCACCCAAAATGTTGGAATTAAAGAAATTAATCGATCAGATGTTACTAGATGGAGTGATTCGACCCTCCACATCAGCATATTCCTCACCTGTGTTCTTAGTACCTAAGCCAAATGGTGGTTTTCGGCCAGTCGTAGATTATCGTAGGTTAAACAAAAAGATTGTTTTAGAATCCATTCCTCTTCCTGATTTACATAGCTGTTTTTCCTGGTTCAAAAACGCCTCCTACTATAGCCTCATTGACCTGACGCAGGCATATTTCCAAATTCCGTTAGCTGAAGAATCTAAGCATCTGACTGCATTCGCCACCGATTGGAATCTCTTTGAGTATTGCCGATTGCCTTTTGGCCTCTCTACAGGGGGCGCTGTACTTAGTAGGCTTCTTGATCACGTGTTTTCTGGCATCAAATTTGATTATTTGTATCACTACCTGGACGATGTTGTTGTTTACAGCGAGACGTTCGAAGACCACGTGCGCCATCTTCGTGAAGTATTTGGGAGGTTAAAGTCTGCTGGCCTAACCGTAAAGTTGTCTATAGTGTCCCTTGCTAAACCTAAAATTGCCTTTCTTGGACATGTTGTTTCTGCTGAAGGTGTTTCGGTCGATGACTCCCGAACCCAAGGAATTAGAGATTTTGCACCGCCTAAAAATGTGAAAGGAGTAGCCCGATTCGTGGGAATGGTTGGCTTTCTGCGCAAATTTATACCCAATTTTGCACAGCGGGCGTTGCCACTTAATCATCTGCGAAGGTCTGACGTGAAATTTGAATGGGGCCCGTCGCAGCAAGCAGCTTTTGACGATTTGAAGGAGGCACTGTGTAGCGCTCCTGTCCTCGCTGTCCCTGATTTCAGTAAGAAGTTCATAATCCAGACTGATGCCTCGCTCGGTGCTGTAGCTGCTGTGTTGTTACAAGAAAGTGAGTTAGGTAGACGACCTATTGGTTTTGCTTCTCGAACTCTGTCCCCTGCTGAAGCAAATTATTCCGTATACGAGCTTGAAGGGCTCGCAGTGATGTTTGGGCTGGAGAAATTCTGAATGTATGTCGAACATGTTCCTTTCGAACTTGAAACCGATAACCAGGCCCTGAGCTGGGTCCTGGCTAGACCTCGAACCACTGGGCGAATCGACAGGTGGGCAACCCGTATTTCATCATTTCAGTTCACCGTTCGTCATATAAAGGGTTGTGAAAATGTCATAGCCGACTCCCTTAGCCGCATGTATGAAGAAGTTCCTAATAAATGTAAGAATCTCGTTCCCAAGGAAAATCATGAAAATATTTGTGCTGTGTCACTTAAGCGTCTCTATGGAGAAATTCCTGACAGGTGTGAAACTCCCTCTTTAGAGGAACCTGTTGTTGTTGTTGGGGCTAATTCAGCTCAACACATGTTAGTAAATTCACCGTTATTGTTTGGAGACATTGCTGACCATCAGAAGGAAGATCCCGTCTTGTGTGATTTAATTGCTCGATTAGTTTCTGGAGAAGAGATAAAACCTTATATTTTAAAGTCTGGTGTACTGTGTTGTGTAACTAGGCGTGATAGAAAGCCTAAAGTTGTTTTGCCTACTCAGCTAATAAATGGCATGCTAATGTATTTTCACGAGTCACCCGCTGGAGGCCACCTAGGAATATTCAAAACTCGACAGAAAATAAGGCAGTCTTTTGTTTGGAAGGGTCTCGATAAGGATGTGAGAAAGTTCGTGCTGGGGTGTCATGATTGTAAAGTGAGTAAGCCTACCGTCAGTGGTAAGGTTGGTAAGTTAGCTTCCGAACCTGCGTCCAGGCCCATGGAACGCTTGTATGTGGATTTCGTTTGGCCCCTGCCGAGGTCTAAACTAGGTAATCGTTTTGCCTTTGTTTGTGTTGATGGTTTCTCTCGCTTTTCGTGGATTTTTCCCACTAGAAATTGCGACTCTGCTACTGTCATAAGATGTTTAAAGTCTGTTTTCTCTTCCTTTGGTCCTAGCCAATACTTGGTGTCAGATAATGCCAAGGCTTTTGTTTCTCATCAGTTCAGAAAATTTTGTTTTGATTATTCTATTTCCCATGTCACCACGACACCTTATTACCCCAACCCTAGTTTGGCAGAGAGAGTTAACCGAAATTTGAGAGCTGCGCTTATCGCATATCATCGTGACAATCATGCCAAGTGGGATTCGTCACTACATTGGTTACCCTACGCCTTCAATACTGCTGAGCATGAATCCCATGGGAAAATGCCGCTTTCACTTATGTATGCGTTCGTCCCAAATTCCCCTCTAACGAATCTGTGGTCACTTCATGATCTGCTTCCTGACCAACCCTCTCCTGATCGTGTCAGAGAAATCTGGAAGGAGGCCAAAGCTGCTGTAAAGATCTCGCATGATAAGCTGGCTGAGAGATATAATTTGGGCCGAAAACAGGGTGGATATTCTGTCGGAGATTTTGTGTATGCCAAAAACTTCTGGGCTAAGGCCCCAGGTCGTCAGGTATCAGGTAAACTGCAGCCAAAATATGAGGGCCCCTATGAGATTCTGTCTTTTCCTTCTGAAGTAACAGTGTTATTAGAGGATCTGTCTAGGAAACGTGTTTTTAGGACTCATATATCGAATTGTAAACCTGCTAGTGAACGAGAAACTCGAGATGTGTAAAAGGTGAAATTATGATGTTCTATTTCCTGTGAATGCGATGATATGAAGTTCAGAGCGATGGGAGATGGTCTAGTTGTTCCGCTGAAGTCAAATCTCTTATGTCATCTTTTGTAACCCTCAAGAAAGGGTGTGATCTGCTTCTGTTAGCTGAGTTTTGTTCATCATATTCGTGGTTGATATTTTTGAGTAAATTTTTTGGATAATTTAGTGATAATTTGGTTAGGTTGGTAGTGAAATTTCGATTTTATGTGAAAATAAGGTGTAATGCTTCAGAGTGATGCTCATTTCGCTGTGTTGTTTAGCTGTTGACGTGAGGGCTTTAGAAATTGTATCAGTGATCTGGAAAATCTTCGAATTGCAATCTCTTGTCGGTTGAAAATGTATCTGGTTAGGTTAGTCAGTGGGTTACTTGTAATCTGCGGTATATACTGTTAGACTGCTGACTTGCTGGTATTGTCACAACGTTCATGTGATTGTAGTTGGAATCATAGTTCATGTATCCCCGTATACTTGGGTGTGAAAAAGAAAAATTAAGTTCGATTAGCATCAGCTTCGAGCTGGTAGCCAGGCTATAGCGTTAGTCAGTTGTTCTGTGCATCGAGGTAGTGTTGCACTGGAGATGTCGCGCTTGTTCTGGAGAAATTTGAGGTACCTATTAGTTGGTGAGCTAACTCTCGTTCTGTGTAAGGTGCATTTTCCTTGGGGACTATAACCACCCCGTGCATTTTAAAGATTTATCATTTTGTCACCTCAGTGACCTTGTAATTCTGTGTGTGGAACATGATGGGGTGTGTGCGAGATGTTGAAAGTGGAGAACAGGTGAATTTGGGAGGACAGTAACCGCCCCGTGCATTTTGAAAAATTATCATGCCATCACATCTGTGATCCTGTAATTCTGTATTTTGAGCATGCTGTGGCATGTCGAGGACCGCTGAGTTATAGAATCTGAAGTTTTGAGGATATTAATCACCTTGTGCTTGTAGAAATGTGTCACATGACATCTATGGGTGTTCGTTGTAGTAAGGTAGATCTGTGTATGGGACCATGGAAGTGGTTTGTTGTCTGTGTGGGTGTAAAAGTTATAAGTAATTTGTGTTTTTTTTTAAATGGTGGAGCCACGTTCGTTTAGGTATGTCTTGAAAATTGGTTGGTACCAATTTGAGTTTGTGTCTAGTTCTGCTGAGCTATGTGCTTTGGGAGTAGAATTAGTGTGGCCTCTGCACCGGGCTCGTAGTTGTTGTTGGTTTGATATTGGTTAGGTTCCGTGCATAGAAGGTGGCATCTTGATTTTGAGAAGATGTTTTAATTTTGAACATTTGGTGTAACTTTGTGAGTTGGTTCTCAGGATAGGTGTGATCACCTTAGTGTCCTGAGTTCGGTTGGTCATCCTACAGGAACTCACGGGGAGTGGTAGACTGTTAGGGTGCGTTGGCGAGTAGCGATGAAGTTATTTGGTGAAATTTGGTTAGGTGCTGGTATGTAAATTGGTTGGATCGTGGTGTCTATTGTTTAACGTGGTCTCCCCATTTGGTTATTGTTCTCGTGGAAGGTAGTTGCTGTTTTCTGTCGTTCGTCGGATGGCCACCGTGGACGGTTAGGGGCAGCGACTGGTGAAATGAGACAGTGACTTTGGTATTCATTATGTTTTAATATGTGTCACATACCTGAGACGATCCATATGGTTTGATTATGGTATGTTGTGTTTGTTTTAAAATGTTTTGGTGCTTCCTAAATGTGTTCTGTTTTCCTACGGTACTGCGTGAGGCCATCAAAGTAAATGTAAATTCATTTTTGAGTATGTTTAACTGTTTTGGAAGGGTACCAGTGAGTTCCCCCTTGCATTATTTCTATTTTGATGGTGTTGCCCATAAAATTTCAGGGAATTTCGGTGGGAAAATATCTGAAATTTTGTAAATATTATGGTTTCTGGATGTTTTAGTCGAAAATTGGTTGATATAAGTTGATTTGGTTATTCTTGCTAAGTATTGTAGTGAACTTTCAATTAAGCTTGTTAACGTCAGTCATATCGTATAGTTGGTTGCCCCTTTCGGTGATTTTCATACTTCAGTGAACTTTAACTATGCCCTGGAACCCCTGTCTTGGCGCAGGACCTTGTTCGTGGCCTCAAGCATCCCGTGTGTGACTTGAAAGACTCTTAAGTGAACTTCGATGGCACACTAATGCTTCGTGTGATTTTTTTTTATCCTTCCTGGGATAACTTAAGTTGTTTAGGGCTGGTTGACTGGCCTGGAACGCTTGTTCCCTTTAAGGGAACTGTATTTGGACCATACGCTGCTGTTCTGATGTGTGTTTCAGCAGTCACCTTGTGGGACGTGTACTACCAATCTGGGCCCAGTTTGGAGGTAACATCTAGGTCCCATGGCATCATTCTACCCGAGGAGATCTACTTCAAGGTCTGCTGGCGGAGATTGGAGTAGCCTCTTCAGCTGCCAAGAGACCGGCTGGACACCATCACCCTGTTTGTCATCTCCCCGTCGTCTTCCTTGGGAGGAGGAGGATGTACCGATTTTGCAAATCAATACATGTTCATCTTATCTTCAAGACGCAGTAAGAACTCCAGGCCTGTCCGGATTATCATGGGAGCATACACCAAGCCTTCTCTGAGAATTCATTTCGCCTCCCTGGCGCCTGACTGTTGGTGAAATGGGTTCGCCAAGCCCTTTCTGTCAGGATTTGTACCCTTTGTGTGCCCTGTCACTTAAAGTATTATCGCTGGAGATAAATCAAGCTTTGTATCTGTGGACATTGGAAAAGTGAACATTTCCTGTCAGCTACATTCGCCTAGCCTTGTTCTAAGAACAACCTTGCGAGAACATTGTGTAACGCCTCAACTCCTGGAAGGTTTCTACGCACTAACTGTGTGGGGTGATATTCAATGGTACCAACTCAAACCTTGGACTCTGGCCTTGTTTTGGCCCGTTGCGCCACTGATCGCTTTTGGTATTACTGGAGTAGTGTGGTGGGGGTAGACTGGAATACAGGGTTGTGGCCTGTGAATCCAGACACAGTGTGTGGTGAAGCTTGCTGACAAAAAGACTCTTAAGCAATCGCCTCCGGGGAAACTGGGAGGGCAGTTTCCTCGGAGGGCGTGAGGACACCAGGTGGTACTATCATAACTTACTTCTAAGGGGTAACTGACGTTTTGATTAACTCATACCGGACTGCCTTTCAATACTGAGAATTTTACATGTCATGTGTCGAATGGCGTTTCTGGACTGATATTTCTAGAATTACGATTGTTAGTTAATAAGTATATTTTGCTAAGGTTTTGGATACCCAGATGCGTTTGGCTTGCATTAGATTCAGGGAGGGAAAAAGGGTTTTAACTTTGGTCAGAAAGGCTGCTGAAGACGGTAAGTCAAAAGCAGGCTTTCGGACCGGCTTAGTCGTATTAAACGGCTTTTAAGTTGCTTATGTAACATTGTTTTGGAAGTGGCACTGAGTCTAACTTCATGTTGTTATTCCTTCAGTTTTGTCCTCAGGGGAATCATTCTAATCAAATTCATTTCTATCACAAATGTAGATGTGTGTAATCTTGCCAAGCGGGCAAGTGTCTGATTTGTTTAGGTTAAGTCATTCATTGGTGTTTAATTAGATCATATTTGTCAGATAGTTAATTTTAGTGGTGGAAGGTCTATCTTGTAATTTGTTTGATCTTACTGTTCAATACATGTTAGCTTATTTCGATTTGTCACGTTATTTATTGCATGAAGTCACTAGGAAGATTATTTCCCTTTCCTTCTTCATCTTTGGCAGGGTCATTTTTATACGGCCTACTGAGGTACGCATCCAGCCTTCCATTCAACAAGCTGGCCTTGACATTAGCTTCGTCCCGCCTGATCTCTTATCCTAAATTAAATCAGGGTGTTCTTGAATACCACGAAAATGGGAACATTCACTCCTAGGTTTTTTTTGCTGTGAACTCAGCTGGCCTAGCGAGAAATTAAATTAGGCCTTTTCTGTGTGTTATAAATTATTAATTTTTGATATGGTAATATCACGTTGATGATTATTTTTTGATATGCTAATATTAGTATTATTATTATTATATTTTTTTATTTAAAGGGTAAGGGGGGGGGGATGAGAGCCATTAAAGTTGTATCAGAGGCGTGATTATTGATTTATTTTCACTCCAGCATTACAGTTATGTCAAGCCATTCTCCTGGTTCCGAATCGAGACGGTAGATAGTAGCAGGGGTCACATCCGATCAAACATGGAGGAAGGTTATCGAGGTAGATGTGGATAATATTCGATGTTTAATTGCATTATTAGCGTGAAACAGGCATGAAACTTGCTTTAGATCAAGTTTAAAACAACCCACGCAGCAAATGAATGTGTTCCAATCAACATTTTAAAGTCTAAGTGAAATCATTCAACATTTAACCACATGTACAGTATTAAGACCTATGATATTATATTTTTTGCGGGCGCAGTTGTGCAGGAGTGGTATCGTGCGGGCTTGGTAAATTAGAGTCCCGGGTTCAAGACTGCTCTAGGGCAGATATTTTTACTTCTTTTGGATTATTTTATAATATCCTCCCTGCCTTTTACAGCATGTTTTATGCCTTGTTTTATTGAAATTATCTGTATGGGTGATTGAAATAATAAACATTGATAGGCGGATTCCCACCTCAGCCATCTTGGAAGTGATTTCCATAGTTTTCCACTTCTACTCCAGACAAATGCCGAAATTGTTCATAACAAAGGCAAGGCTGCAACTTATCACCCATACTTTTCAATCTTTACATTCAAAAAACAATGAGGGAAATTGGTGAAACATTTAACGTGGGAGTGCAGATTCAAGGAGACATAATTTCAACTCTTGAGATTTGCTGATAACATCGTCATCTTGGCCGACACGCCTGAGGATTTGGATAAGTTTTTGAATGGTATGGACTCAGTCTTGAGGAAAGAGTTCGTTATGAAAATTCATAACATATAAAACAAAAAATATTGGAACGCAGCCGAAATACTCGTAAATCAGAAACCTCTATGGACATCAAATTGGCAGGTGAAAAGCTAAAGGAAGTAGCAGACTTCTGTTACTTAGAAAGCAAAATAACCAGTGATGGACGAAGCAAAGAGGACATAAATAATAGGTTGGCTCAGGCAAGGAAAGCATTTCCACAAAAAAGAAATCTCTTGACATCGAATACAGATTTAGGTACTAGGGAGTCATTTTTGAAAGCCTTTGTCTGGAGCGTGGCACTCTATGGAAGTCAAACTTGGACTATTGGTGCAGCAGAAAAGAGGAGAATTGAAGCGTTTGAAATGTGGTGTTACAGGAGAGTGATGAAGATGAGATGGGTAGATAGGGTTACAAACAAAGAGGTATTAAGAAGAGTGGAAGGAGAGATGTTTCTGGCGACTGCTAATGAAGAGAAGAGATAGGTTGGTAGGACACATACTAAGATACTAATGAATAGCAAGCTTAGTTATGGATGGAAGGGCCGAGAACTGTACGGGTAGACCAAGTTTAGAATATGTTAAACAGATTGCCTTGGATGTAGGGTGTGGTAGCTATGTAGAGATGAAAAGATTAACTCAGGACAGGGTGACGTGGAAGGCTGCATCAAACATGTCAAAAGACTGAAGACTCAAACACACAATCTCGCGATCATTAGACACGGTACCTCCAATTTAGTTAGAAACCAAAACTCAGAACGTGATAATTCCCTTCGTACATCTCACGTGAATTGACCGGGAATCGAACCCTGTTCAGCTTGGGGAGAGGCAAGCAGAAGTTGACGCTGATGTTGCTCTTGTTCATTTGAGCAAATTGGACATGGTGGTCATTGTAAATACTTGTAAATAAATAAATAAATAAATATATGGTACAAACAGGCGGAAAAGGACTTGGCTGAATTAGGTTTTCCCAATCTCAAGGATAGAGAGGAAATTAGAAAAATTACTCATACACGGGGTTTTGAGGCAGAAGAGAGAAGAACTACCAGACACGTCTGGTCGCAGCAACGAAGACTAGCTCAATCGTTGCGCATGAAGAGTTATTGGGCAAACATCAAGGCCAAGAAGTGTTGATTCCGCGTGGTCCTAGGAGACCCATTCGCGCAGAAGAAGAAGAAATAAATATATAAATAAATAAATACGTTTCTCTGATAACCTGTGTTAATGTGGTGTCTTTAGTATGGTGAGTATTTGATATTCAGGTGAGGATTCGCAAGGAGGTGGTCGTGCCTTTGTTATGAACAATTTCGGCATTTGTCTGGAGTGGAAGTGGAAAACTATCGAAAATCACTTCCAAGATCGCTGAGGTGGGAATCGAACCAACCTCTACTCAGTTTTGGCTCATAAGGCCGAGTGTACCCCGTTGCAGCCCTCACATCAGAATTGAAATTTCTCGGCAGAGCTGGGAATCGAACCCGGACCTCTGGGGGAATAGCCAAGAACGCTAGCCACGTTGAACAGTAAGCAGAGGAATATAAATTCAAGTGAGAATAGGGAAAAATTTCGCCTAACAATGTTTATTATTTCAATCACCCATACAGATAATTTCAATAAAACATGGCATAAAACATGCTGTAAAAGGTAGGGAGGATATTATAAAATAATTCAAAAGAAGTAAAAATTTCTGCCCTAGGGAAGTCTTGAACCCAGGACACAAAGTCACCACGCTCGCACGTTGCGACTTGTACACATCTGTGCTCGCATATTCAGTAGATTATCATAGGTCTTAATACATGTGGTTAAATGTCGAATGATTTCACTTAGACTTTAAAATGTTGATTGGAACGCATTCATTTGCTGCGTGGGTTGTTTTAAACTTGATCTAAAGCAAGTTTCATGCCTGTTTCACGCTAATAATGCAATTCATCGAATATTATCCACATCTCACTCGATAACCTCCCTCCATGTTTGATCGGATGTGACCCCTGCTACTATCTACCGTCTCGATTCGGAACCAGGAGAATGGCTTGACATAACAGCCAATAAGGGGCTCGGACATACATACTGTGGCTAGGCTCGGGCTGAAAAAAAAATAATGCGCCCGGGACATGGAAAGGAGTGAAATCTTCGAGAAGATTAAATATTTGTGATCTCTTTGGTTTTATTGGTGAATGGATATGTGGAGACTTAATTGTGATCTCTTTGTTTTTATTAGTTTCTTATTACCGTACTTAAGTTCCTTGATTTTACTTCTCTTTTTTTACACTGAGATGGTAACGCCATGACACGTCGAATATCCTGATTATGTTAGCACATCAAAAAAATCCTCCCTCTCTCAATATTAATGTCATCTTAGACTGTTATCTAACTGAGGGGACGGATTTACCTTAATTTTCAACAGGAAATATATTATTTTATTTTAATTCATTGGTTATTTCGATAACTTTCTTTTAGTTCACCGTCCTCCCCTTTTAGGGTATAGTTTTTTAATTGTGAAGACGTGTGTTTTGGTGTTGTGTGTAATCTTTTCCTTTTTCCAATTATATACAGCGTGAAATCAACCTACCCTCTTCGTCTAGGGCCTCTTCTACTCCCAGAGCTAGGACTCTGTTGTAGTCTCTTGTTTTCTTTTCCTAGAAATTAAAAATAGTGCCTTAATTTTTTTAGAAACGAGAGCACTGCCTCCACCCTTTAAAAAAAAAGAAGCCCATTGGAAACTTTGTTATATCAGTGAAAACTGTGGTGAGTTGGAGCTCTGATATTTCACCTTTCTTCTGACTATCTTGGGCGGGTAAGGTTATAAGGGGACACATGAGACCAAATTAAACTAAATTAAATTTTGAAAAACAGCTGTGTTAAAATATAACACACATAAGGAGGAACTACATGTAAAACGTTCAGCTTTGCATGTTGAAAAGTTGAGGAAAAAAGGGCATTTGTATGTTAAGAAAAATATTTTAGCGAGAAAGTCGAATCAAAGATCTTTTTGCTAGCTGAGGAAACGGCGACAATTTGGTTTTACGACGACGTTTGCACCAACACCGCAACACTCGTTTTACTTTCTTAAAAATGTGTTTTTTATGTCTCATTTCTAATAGAGAGAAAACTAAGAATCTAGTGAAAAACAGAGATAAAAGTGAAGTTTCCGTTTAATAAAAGGGTATTTGAAGGGAGTTTTTTTTTCTGTATAAATAACTCATACAACTGAAATAAATGCACAAATGGTAAATTAACAAGTTATACAGTGAGGTCCATCTCTATAGAACGGAACCGAGGCCGTATGACGGACAGAGAGCGTTGAGTCTACCAATTACACAACAGCGAGTCGGGAAGCACCGGATGCCGTCATAGCATTGCTTACATACGCAGCTGGCAAGATACCTTAGTTGAGATAATTAAGACTGGTGGTGAAGTACTGTAGTCTATCTCGTATCCCTTAAACATGTTTAGGTATAGAAGAAAACATCGATTTTCCTAGTGAATACTTATCTTCTCAAGAAGAAGTCTTATAGTAAATGTGTTCGTAAATTTCAGCGTCGTGCGATTTTTACTTGTGGGGGAACCTCAAACAAATGGTAGCCTATACAGAAACAATCCGCGTACTCAGGAGGCTCTCGAGAATTAAATAACTGCACTGATACGAAATATCAGTAGGGATAAATTACAGCGATTGACACATTATCTTTTAAAAACATCTTGAAAATACAGCCGCCAAAATTAGAAGCCGGAATAATATCCTGCAGAAGCTTTGTGGAACTACTTGGGGTGCTTCTGCTACAACTCTGAGGTGTTCTGCATTAGGTCTTGTCTTCTCCGCTGCTGAATATTGTGCTCCAGTTTGGCTGAACAGCCCCCATGTAAAGATAATTGATACCCAACTCAATAACACCATGAGACTGATCAGTGGCCTTATTAGATCTACGCCCACTTATTGGCTTCCTGTCCTCAGCAACATCATGCCTCCTGATCTACGCAGGAAAACTGCCCTGATCCGAGAGTATAAGAAAATGATGAGTAATACAGCTCTTCCTATTCACTGCGACATCCCTGATCTGAACAGAAACCGACTGAAATCTAGACATCCACCCATCAAATATGCTAGGGATCTCACAGGCAACAATTTTAAGCCGAATATCCAATGGAGAAATGAATGGAGCCCCAACCTCAACCTTGAAGCTTGGAGTGATTTAATTGGAGATAGATAGCGCTGCACCCGGTTTTGACCTGCCAAGAGGAACGTGGACTGCCCTCAATAGGATCCGGACTAACCACGGGGTCTGTGCTGAATCACTCTTCAAATGGGGTAAAATTCCTTCTCCCCAATGTGACTGCGGTGCTCCTTCACAGTCAGTTCACCACATTGTTCACGAATGCCATAGAAGAGCATATCAGGGTAATCGGTTAGATTTAAAGATATAAGCCTGCCTTGTCATGTGTCCCTGTAAATATGTATATACAGTATCAATGTTTATGTGTGTATATATTTATCTTGCATGCTTGTTGTCTGTGTGTCATACGATAAATAAATAACAGCGATTGAACCAAAAATTCCTACGTTGGTGCAACGTGTGTTTAGATAATAAAGGACAGCATTTCTAGCAACTATTCTGGATTTCATGAAAGTAATTATTATTATTAAATAGCAGCAGAAAGTGTAAATGTGTTAAACTAGTTGGGCGATACGCTGCATCTAGCCTCAGTGCCTTGCCCGACAGGCTGCTACGTACAGTGGCCCTCTTCACACGGCCCCGGCGAGGTTCCGTTCTATAGAGAAGGACCTCACTGTTCATTTCACTACATAAAAATAATTAAGGGTATGCCATGTTTTGTTCATCACGTGAACATCTGAAGATCGCGTTCAGATTAATGGGCAGCCAATTTGAAGTCCAAAGGTGAAAAGCCCGGGCTTGGATTCATCCACGACGGTGAAAGGTAAAAGGGCCCTGCTACAATCTGCCACTGCCTCCCATCAACAACTAGCTTTATTGATTCCCATTGCGCCGGGCACAGATTGACCGGGCTGGAGGACAATAGCATATGAGTCAACTGTGTGGAAATTCCTGCCAGTGCCGAATAGGAAGACAGTGTTTCGGAACAGTGGCGTAACTAGGATTTGCTTCTAGAGGGGGATGAGCGAAGTCAAATTTACATTGAGGGGTGGGGGTGAGGTTTCAGACATAATGAAACATCATAATACTAATAACCCCTGGCACTACAGCACATGAAGAGCCTAGGCCTACCAAGCGGCCGCTGCCCAGCCATTTGGCCTGCAGATATTGGGGTGACGCGTGGTCAGTGCATCGGGCCCCTCGGCCGTTAATCTTGTTTTTTTATGACCAGGGCGCTGCCTTACTGTCAAACAGCTACTCAATTGTCCTCACGAGGCTGAGTACACCAAGTTCCAGCCCTCACGCCAGTTTCTAAAATCCCTGACGGAGCCGGGTATCGAACCCGGGGCCTCCAGGTGAGAGGCAGGTGCCCTACCCCAACATTACGGAGCCGGCTGAAACATTATCAATAAAAGCAAATATCTACACGTTTTCTTTTGATAACATTTGATACGTTTTGTTTACACCTACTGTATGAATGTGCAAAATCTCGAAAATGGACAGTATGGTTTAAGCAAGGGTTCAGTTTAGTCGCAATAAACCCATTATAGTTGTTGTAGTTGATACCTCTAAGTTTTTTTCGACATCATGGCCATACAGCCCCGTGTACTTGGGTGTGTGAAGAATTTCTCTGATAAACTGTGTCACTGTGATGTCTGTACTAGTGTGTGCATCGTAATTAAGCTAGGTTTTGGGTAGAAAGCGAGCGTGGCCCTGAGTTAGTTACTGTGACCGTATTTTTTTATCCGGGTTTTAAGCATTTTGAGAAGCCAGCCCACAGCGAAACGGAGACTGTATTTCTTGACGAGCGTGTTCTGTTCGAAACAGCTGTTAGCCAAGTCAAGAGACGAATGAACTCCCAAGATGCACCGAGCTACTCGCAGGTTGTCGGTCAAGGCCAGGTGACGTCATCTGAAGGAATGACAGTCGGCTGTAGGCAGGTGTAGGGCTGATTGTAATCCACTCACTCTGATTTCTTGAGCCATGCGGGTCACACAAGTTTACGAGCAGAAACGTGTCGCGCGGTGGTCATAATGTGACATTCGTAAGTTACACTGTGTATACTTAAATTTTCGTCTGCAATCGTATACTTTAGTGGACTTATAAAATGTCAGTGTATTAAGTTACTCCACGAAAGCGTAAAGAGAACTTTGACTATTTAAAGCGTTAATAGAAGCTTGTTCAATGTACTTGCTACAAGTAACGTAGTATAGGGTGTCAGGGAATGTTCTCCGCAGTGCCTAGGCACTGCTACGTTAGGTGAGAGCCGGGGTTAAGTTGGCACAGCACAGCTCACACGTGTGTTCTGATATACTGTCGACCTTGGAGAAGACAGCCAGGGCGAGTGAGAGAAAGGTCTGACACCGCGCTGCCAACTTAACTCCGGCTCTCACCTAACGTAGCAGTGCCTAGGTACTGCGGAGAACATTCCCTGACGCACTGTATTATTACGCAGTACAGCCGATATACGTGGACATTTTATGCAATCTGTTCTATACCCAGAACTGGAAGTGCATTTTGATATTTAAATATTACTTGAGTATTCTTCATACTTCAAGATGCATAGCAAATCGCTGCTGGAAGGAATAACCTTACGGTTTGCTGAATATACTACCATGCACGCTTAAACATGAATTCAAGAACATAGTATGCAGAAGCAGAGCGATGACTACGTAAAGTAACTGTGATATCCATATACGCCGGAAATGTTTCTAGAACAATTTCTGACCACGTTCGCCATGAAATATAATTCTTTCGAATTCATGGAGAAGACAGGGGCGGACCACGGCAATACTTCAAAAGCACGCTACTCCTACTATATAAAGATCGTCTTTCAAGAGAGTTGGGGTTTCTATGTACAGTATGAGCTGCTAGAATGTACTGGATTAGGAGTACAGTCCCCAGACAGGAATGAACTGTGACGAGAATTGTTCCAGGTTCGAGACCGGTATGGTGGATTCGTATACTGATTGCCAGTATATTTTGGAGACCAGACTTGGTCTTTGTTCCGAGTGACGCCTCTGCAAAGTTCTATGCAAGGTAGACGTTCGACATCTTTTTTAGTAGAAGTAGAGCATTGATATTTTGTTGTTTCCAGTTGCCAATTTTGTAATTAGAATAATTGATTATGGGATTTAAGTCTGATAATTCCTTGTCATTCTTGATCCCAGATTCGATTACTTTTCGTTCGTTTGACGAACATGTTCTTTTCATTTGTCTCTTGGATATTTTACATCCTCCTTTGTCTATGCGTTTAATGCAGTATTAACGTAGCATTTTGAATTTTACAAACGTTGTGAAGATCAACATTTAGGGGAAGACTTGCGTTTAGTATAAGTGATTTAAGCATTTTTGCATCGTCATGTTTGGGATATTTTGACTCCCAGTAAGTTATTTTCCAACGCATTTAGCTTTGTTTGACGTGAAGATGAACTATGACTTAGGGATTTTGCGAAGTGGAATAATTTTGATTGACATTTATTTTTAATAATCTATCAGGAAGTCGAGTTTTGAAAATGTATATGTGTTACTCTGTGAAAAGGGTTTAATTCTTGAATAATACTGTAATTAAGATTTCTCACGATAATTAGGTTAGGTATTGAATTGTAATTGAAGCATTACTGATAATGGAAAAATGAGTTTTGTGGATATTTGCAACCACGAGATATAAGTTCAAAGTTATAGAAGGTTTACGTTCACTATGAGAGTGACGATTATTAAGAAAGTACAATGTGAATCTGAATGAAGTACAGTATGTTGTACAAGTATTGAGTTGATTACAGTTCAAGTTTGGAGGATTTTCCATGGTGTTGTAAGATACTTATGTAAAGTATTTCGAAGGTATGTGGATGTACTTTGAGTACATAATTACGTCTTTTGAGACTTCGTCATCGTTTGACGTGTGATTTCCGAATTATTGGAGATAATATCTATTTAGATATTTGCTGTGATATTTTTTTTCCCGATTTCATTTTGATGAAAAATTTAATGAGACCTGTTGTCTCTTTTTGAGGATTTCGTGATTACAGTTATATTCATGTAATTTATTTTGAATCATTTGTATTTTCGTATACCACAATGTGGACTTATAAATTTAACCGAGCTTTGTCACTTGGTTAAATCAGATCGGAAGTGACATTATTATAACGAACTTAACCCAATAATGAGTCGTATGGGTGTTGAAAGTATTCATTGAATTATGTTTCAGGAAGAAACAACTTAAAATTGTATATATATATTAGTTCGTTGTGCGTAATGCAAATTAGGTTAATGTAATGTGTAATTTGGTGGATCGTTATTTAACGAAACGTCAGTATGCATGACGGAGTCTAGCGAAGGTGTGCCAAACATCAGATTTGGAGCTTCGTTTGACACTTTAGTGTTATTTCGCATTTTCGTCTTTTTGACGATTGGAAGGTGACGTGTTACCTTCTGTGACCAATTTTTCCTTTAATGAATTTTTATTTTACAGTAATTTGAATCGAGAGTAATAATTCATAATAATCATATAAGGTTGTGTCGAGAAGACCAATGTGTTTTTCCTTAATCTTTCTCACTCCTCTGAGATACGTTTTTCTCTTATTTGAGTTTCGTGTTATGTCTTTTTGACTTGAGCTAGTTTCTTCGTGTGCACTTTGGTCTGTATTTGCACAATTTTGGTTGATATGCACCCTTTATACTTCCTTCACCTGTTGGTACGTAGGCCTAGTTGGTAGCATGCTAACTAAGTAAGCTTCAATGTCCAAGATAGCAGGTTCAAACCCGGCCAAAGCCGTCGGATTTTTTAAGAGCGTTAAAAATCCCTCTGTATGTCTTCCTTCGGAGGGGAAGTAAAGCCGGCGGTCCCATGTCATAGATGTATGGCATGTTAAAGAACCTTCCACTAATTACACCTGTGTGAAACTAAATTGTATAGGTTAGGAATGTAAACAACGCTCTCAGGTTTCTACGTTCGTTGCCAAGAGCCGACTGCGGTGGCGTCTATTAGCTAAGTTCTGATCTAGGTCTAGTAGTCGTTGACGGTGGCGTTTGGCGGCAAAAGTAGGAACTATTTGAAAAATTGAAAGTTGCAGTCCTTACTTGAATTAAAAAAAAAACAGATACACTCACTAATACAGCCATCACAATTAACACCGGTTATCAGACAGATTCTACACACACCCAAAGTACACGGGGCTACATGACCGCGTTGTCGCAGCCCCTAAACTGAGGAACCAACCAACCACCTGATGGTAGGATCGGGGGGGGGGGGGGGGGGGTTAGCCGGGCATTTTCAGATTCTAAGATCAAGTGTTCTTCGTGGGATTCAACAGGTATTGGTAAGTGATAAACGGGCACACCAAATTTGGCGCCGAACGTATTGGGCCTCGAACAAGGAAATCGTGTCTTACGGGGGGGGGGGGGTTACCAGGGTGTTGAGTTCGTTTCTGTTGAATAGCACCATTTTCAGATATCATCGCAACGATCAGTTACGAATTCGTTGGGTGAATATTCTGGACATATTGGCAAACCAATATTTAGGCATGCATGTTGGGATTTCACTTAAGTGAATCAAGCAATTATGAGCTTACTCGATCAACATAATCTTGTGTAGTATTGCAGCCATTAATAGATTATATTTGATTTTAGGTAATGCCACATATTTTGTAAATTCACTAGCGACTTGCGACAGTGTAATAGAGGTTTACACAGGAATCTTTATTCACGTGTCCAGTCGAATAAAACGTTTAATGGGGTTCACGTTGGAGCTTCATTTAAGTGGGTAGATATTTTTTGACCGGCTTACGATCATTTCTGCACCGTAGTAACAGTAAATTCATTTTATTTCAAACTATATTAGTAGTCATTAGGGTCACACTCATGATTATTATGAATTATGGCGATCTTCTGAGACGTTAGGATCGGATCATACTTCGATAGGTTTAATTAGATATAAGATAGTTTAAGGTAATGCTAAACGATTGAAAAATTCATATATTGGCAATCTGGTTACTTCACAATGTTTTTGCTCTGCTTTGTAATACTGTGTTCTTGTTGTTTCTCTATATTTCATATTTTGTATAAGATGGCATCGCCACCTGAGACAATGACTGTTGCTGATATTCACGAAATGTTTAAATTCGTCCAAAGTAAAAAGGACAACTTACATCAGGTCTTGGAAAGTATCAAAACATTTACTAAATCCAGTTTTGACCAAATTCAGGAAACCGCTATTAACAACAGGGAACTCATTAAAGACAGTGTAGCCCAAAGTATTAGGGTGAACTACCCTTAAAAGAGTACAGGGCAGTTCTAAATGAGTAGAATCCAAAGTTAATAATGTTGAAGCAAGTAATTATGAGATCCAGGAGGACATTAAAATTATTCATCTGAATGTGAACAATGTTCAAGTGGATGTGGGAAAATTGAGTCCAAAGTGGACAATGCACAATTCAAGGTAGACACTGTACAACTCAAGGTGGACAATGTGCAGTCTGATATGGTTAATGTACAAGCCAAGAAAGAAATAGTACAACTCGATGTAGTTAATGCACAATTTAAGGGGATACTATACAATTAGACGTGGGAAATGTGCAATTAATGGTAGATAATGTACAATCCAAGGTGAATAATGTGCAGTCTGATGTAGTTAACATGCAGTCGAAAGTGGACACTGTACAATATGACATGGGTCAGGCACAATCCACGGTAGATAGAGTACAGTGCAATGTAAATAATATGCAGGTAAAGGTGGACACTGTACAATCCAGATTAGCTGACCTAGATAAAGGCAATAAACAATTTAAAGTAGAAATGAGATCAGAACTTGATGCTAACAAAAAGGAACATAAGGAGAATTTGAATGCTCTCCAAAACCAGTTTACTGTTGATTCCATCAAAACACAGAAATCTTTTGCTCAACTAAGTAAGGAAGTGATGTCTTTACAAACACAAGTAAAGGACCACACTAGGCTTCTTAGAGCAGATATTGAAATTGATGTTAAGGCTATAAAGGATGAGAATGTTATTGTACTTAGGCAAGAAATTGTTAAGATTAATCAAGAGTGTGTAGCAGTTGTCAAATCTGAATTATATTTGAAGCTTACTAACACTGAAATAAGGTTAAACAAGGATTTTGCTAGTGTTAGAGAAGACGTATCTAAAAGAATAGATGTCATTCAGAATTCCCAAATCGCAGACATAACGGAATGTAGAACTCAATTAGAGGATAGGATTAAACAGATTGAAGTCAAGGGGGACCAGAATAGACTTGATTTTATCGGAGAAAGAGAAAGAAAAACGTCCAAATTAAATGAATTTAGAAAAAAAGAACTTGAGGAGTTTAAATTATCTGAACACTAGCAATTTTGGTTCAGATCGGTGGAACGGTGTAGATTTGTGTCAAAGGGCCTAAATGCAGGGAATGGAGTAGTCTGTCCGAAATTTCATGTAATCAGTGTTACCCGCAGGGTTCCAAAGGGTAAGTATACAAATTTTTGTTCAGATCGGTGAAACGGTATAGATTTGTGCCAAATGGCCTAAATGCAGGGAATTAGGCGGTCTGTCAGAAATTTCAAAAGGACAGGGTTACCCGCAGGGTTCCAAAGGGTAAGTATACGAATTTTGGTTCAGATCGGTGAAACGGTGTAAATTTGTACACATAACAGACAGACAAACTTTGTGCTTTATATTAGCAGTAGTACCCGGCTTCGCCCGGTGGAATGATGATAATGTCTCAAAGTCTCCTTAGAAATATAATGGACTTAAAATCTAGGTCATTTGACCCCAAAGCCAATGAGGGCGTAATATCTAGGTCATTTGCCCTTTTGATAAGTATGATAATGGAAACTACTGTTGAACTGACACGTCAAACTTACAAACTACCGCAATAGAAATACATATTTCAAAATTCACAGGCGAGGAAGACTTATTGTGTGTGGTGATTAATGGTGTAATGGGCGCAACATCTAGGTCATTTGCCCTTATGATGAGGATGATAAGGGAAACTACTACCGGTATTGAATTGACACTTCAACTTATAATGTACACAATGTACTGCAATAAAAATAAATATTTTAAAAATCACAGTCGAGAAAGACTTTATGCGGCGGTGATTAGTGGTATGATGCGCGTAACATCTAGGTCATTTGCACTAATGATGATAATAATAAGGTACGGTAGTGAAAAAATGACTACTAAATGAACATGGTGTAATTTTAAAACCGATATAGGTAATCAGATGTCTAGCGTTGATGCCTTCCAAGGCCTCAACCTTATTTTCTGGCTTACGCCTGTACTCGATGCGTCTAGTGAAATAGCTTATGGCGTACAGCTCGGAGAAGAATATGGGTCCAAGCTGCACGAACCTGAGATGATCGCAGATGATGACGAAATATGATGACAAACGTTCGGGGTTCCCATCCTATTTAGATTGGCCGAGGAATCACTCACTTTTTCGCAACACCACAGTGGCTTGAGCAACGGCCCTGTGCTGGCATCAGCATAGACAGCAGATAACACGGCGGGCTCTAGAAAGTCCTCTCATGTCACTTTGCGATGAATCAGCAAGCTATTCTCACAACTGCCCCCCCCCAGGGACTAACAACTTGTGAGAAGTGGGTTGGCGACCACGGGACCCCAGCTGAGTCTGGCATAACTTCTACTTCCTTTTGCCGGGCTCCTTTCGTTTCTCTTTCCTGTCAGCCTCCCTTGGTCAACTCTTGTTCTCTTCCGACCCCGATTGTATTAGGGAGTCTTTCAATTTCCCACCTCAATTGGCCGTTGTCTCATCTTTCATGATAACCTCATTCTTCGAGGGGTCTGCCTTCTTTTCCTTTTCATAATATCTCCAGTCTTCTGCTCAAGGCCCTCAAGAAGGCACGGTGTGTGTAGCCCCACCACTTCGGGTACACCCTCAAGGGCTCATGGCTGGTGGGTTAGGAAGCTTGCAAACCCGAGGGATTCCTGAGCTAAATGCAGGGAATGGAGTGGTATTTCAGAAATTTCAAATGGAAAGTGTTACTCATCGGGTTCCAAAGGGTCAGTATGTAAAATTTGGTTCAGATCGGTGAAACGGTGTAGATTTGTGACAAAGGGCCTAAATGCAGGGGATGGAGTAGCCTGTCCGCAATTTCAAGCAGACAGTGTTAGTCACAGTGTTCCAAAGGGTAAATATACAAATTTTGGTTGAGATCGGTGAAACGGTGTAGATGTTGGCCAAAGGGCCTAAATGCAGGGAATGGAGAGATCTTTCCGCAATTTCAAGCAGACAGTGTTACTCGCAGGGTACCAAAGGGTAAGAATACGAATTTTGGTTCTGATCGGTGAAACGGTGTAGATTTGGACCAAAGGGCCTAAATGCAGGGAATGGGGTGGTCTGTCGAAATTTTAAGTGGACAGAGTTACTCGCAGGATTCCAAAGAGTAGGTAAACAAATGTTGGTTCAGATCGGTGAAACGCTGTAGATTTGTGCAAAAGGGCCTAAATGCAGGGAATGGGGTAGTCTGTCAAAAATTTCAAGTGGACAGGGTTACCCGCAGGGCTCCAAAGGGTAAATATACAAATTTTGGTTCTGATCGGTGAAACTGTGTAGATTTTTGCCAAAGGGCCTAAATGCAAGGAATGGGGTGGTCTGTCCGAAATTTTAAGTGGACAGTGATACTCGAAGGGTTCCAAATGGTAAGTATACAAATTTTGGTTCAGATCGCTGAAACGGTGTAGATTTGTGCCAAAGGGCCTAAATGCAGGGGATGAAGTAGTCTCTCCGTAATTTCAAGCAGACAGTGTTAGTCGCAGTGTTCAAAAGCGTAAATACACTAATTTTGGTTGAGATCGGTGAAACGGTGTAGATTTGGGCCAAAGGGTCTAAATGCAGGGAAAGGAGTGGTCGGACCACAATTTCAAGCAGTGTTACTCGCAGGGTTCTAAAGGGTAAGTATACAAATTTTGGTTCAGATCGGTGAAACGGTGTAGATTTTTGTCAAAGGGCCAAAATGCAGGGAATGGAGTGGTCAGTCCGCAATTTCAAGCAGACAGTGTTACTCGCAGGATACCAAAGGGTATGAATAGGAATTTTGGTTCTGATCGGTGAAACGGTGTGGATTTGGACCAAAGGGCCTAAATGCAGGGAATGGGGTGGTCTGTCGAAATTTTAAGTGGACAGTGTTACTCGCAGGATTCCAAAGGGTAGGTAAACAAATGTTGGTTCAGATCGGTGAAACGCTGTAGATTTGTGCATAAGGGCCTAAATGCAGGGAATGGGGTGGTCTGTATAGAATTTCAAGTGGACAGGGTTACCCGCAGGGTTCCAAAGGGTAAGTATACAAATTTTGGTTCTGATCGGTGAAACTGTGTAGATTTTTGCCAAACGGCCTAAATGCATGGAATGGGGTGGTCTGTCCGAAATTTTAAGTGGACAGTGTTACTCGCAGGGTTCCAAAGGGTAAGTATACAAATTTTGGTTCAGATTGGTGAAACGGTGAAGATTTGTGCCAAAGGGCCTAAATGCAGGGGATGGAGTAGCCTCTCCGCAATTTCAAGCAGACAGAGGTCGCAGTGTTCCAAAGGTTAAATATACAAATTTTGGTTGAGATCGGTGAAACGGTGTAGATTTTGGCCAAAGGGTCTGTATGCAGGGAATGAAGTGGTCTGTCCGCAATTTCCAGCAGGCAGTGTTACTCGCAGGGTTCCAAAGGGTACGTATACAAATTTTGGTTCAGATCGGTGAAAAGGTGGAGATTTGTGCATAAGGGCCTAAATGCAGGGAATGGAGTGGTCTATCCGCAATTTCAAGCAGACAGTGTTACTCGCAGGATACCAAAGGGTAAGAATACGAATTTTGGTTCTGATCGGGGAAACGGTGTAGATTTGGATCAAAGGGCCTAAATGCAAGGAATGGGGTGGTCTGTCGAAATTTTAAGTGGACAGTGTTACTCGCAGGATTCCGAAGGGGAGGTAAACAAATGTAGGTTCAGATTGGTGAAACGCTGTAGATTTGTGCATAAGGGCCTAAATGCAGGGCATGGGGTGGTCTGTCCAAAATTTCAAGTGGACAGGGTTACCCGCAGGGTTCCAAAGGGTATGTATACACATTATGGTTCTGATCGGTGAAACTGTGTAGATTTGTGCCAAAGGGCCTAAATGCAGGGGAGGGAGTAGCCTCTCCGCAATTTCAAGCAGACAGGGGTCGCAGTGTTCCAAAGGGTAAATATACAAATTCTGGTTGAGATCGGTGAAACAGTGTAGATTTTGGCCAAAGGGCCTTAATGCAGGGAATGGAGTGCTCTGTCCGCAATTTCAAGCAGACAGTGTTACTCGTAGGATACCAAAGGGTAAGAATACGAATTTTTGTTCTGATCGGTGAAACGGTGTATATTTTGGACAAAGGGCCTAAATGCAGAGAATGAATGGTCTGTCCGCAATTTCAAGCAGACAGTGTTACTCGCAGGGTTCCAAAGGGTAAGTATACGAATTTTGGTTCAGTTCGGTGAAACGGTGTAGATTTGTGCCAAAGGGCCTAAATGCAGGGAATGGGGTGGTCTGTCCAAAATTTCAAGTGGACAGGGTTACCCGCAGGGTTTCAAAGTGTAAATATACAAATTTTGGCTCTGATCGGTGAAAGTGTGTAGATTTGTGCCAAAGGGCCTAAATGTAGGGGATGAAGTAGTCTCTCCGTAATTTCAAGCAGACAGTGTTAGTCGCAGTGTTCAAAAGCGTAAATATACAAATTTTGGTTGAGATCGGTGAAACGGTGTAGATTTGGGCCAAAGGGTCTAAATGCAGGGAAAGGAGTGGTCGGACCACAATTTCAAGCAGTGTTACTCGCAGGGTTCTAAAGGGTAAGTATAAAAAATTTGGTTCAGATCGGTGAAACGGTGTAGATTTGTGCCAAAGGGCCTAAATGCAGGGAATGGGGTGGTCTGTCCGAAATTTTAAGTGGACAGTGCTACTCGCAGGGATCCAAAGGGTAAGTATACAAATTTTGGTTCAGATCGGTGAAACGGTGTAGTTTGTGCCAAAGCGCCTAAATACAGGGGATGGAGTAGCCTCTCCGCAATTTCAAGCAGACAGGGGTCACAGTGTTTTCAAGGGTAAATATACAAATTTTGGTTGAGATCGGTGAAACGGTGTAGATTTGTGCCAAATGGCCTAAATGCAGGGAATTAGGCGGTCTGTCAGAAATTTCAAAAGGACAGGGTTACCCGCAGGGTTCCAACGGGTAGGTATACGAATTTTGGTTCAGATCGGTGAAACGGTGTAAATTTGTACACATAACAGACAGACAAACTTTGTGCTTTATATATTAGCAGTAGTACCCGGCTTCGCCCGGTGGAATGATGATGATGTCTCAAAGTCTCCTTAGAAATATAATGGACTTAAAATCTAGGTCATTTGTCCCCAAAGCCAATGAGGGCGTAATATCTAGGTCATTTGCCCTTTTGATAAGTATGATAATGGAAACTACTGTTGAACTGACACGTCAAACTTACAAACTACCGCAATAGAAATACATATTTCAAAATTCACAGGCGAGGAAGACTTATCGTGTGTGGTGATTAATGGTGTAATGGGCGCAACATCTAGGTCATTTGCCCTTATGATGAGGATGATAAGGGAAACTACTACCGGTATTGAATTGGCACTTCAACTTATAATGTACACAATGTACTGCAATAAAAATAAATATTTTAAAAATCACAGTCGAGAAAGACTTTATGTGGCGGTGATTAGTGGTATGATGCGCGTAACATCTAGGTCATTTGCACTAATGATGATAATAATAAGGTACGGTAGTGAAAAAATGACTACTAAACGAACATGGTGTAATTTTAAAACCGATATAGGTAATCAGATGTCTAGCGTCGATGCCTTCCAAAGCCTCAACCTTATTTTCTGGCTTACGCCTGTACTCGATGCGTCTAGTGAAATAGCTTATGGCGTACAGCTCGGAAAAGAATATGGGTCCGAGCTGCACGAACCTGAGATGATCGCAGATGATGACGAAATATGATGACAAACGTTCGGGGTTCCCGTCCTATTTAGATTGGCCGAGGAATCACTCACTTTTTCGCAACACCACAGTGGCTTGAGCAACGGCCCTGTGCTGGCATCAGCATAGACAGCAGATAACACGGCGGGCTCTAGAAAGTCCTCTCATGTCACTTCGCGATGAATCAGCAAGCTATTCTCACAACTGCCCCCCCCCCAGGGACTAACAACTTGCGAGAAGTGGGTTGGCGACCACGGGACCCCAGCTGAGTCTGGCATAACTTCTACTTCCTTTTGCCGGGCTCCTTTCGTTTCTCTTTCCTGTCGGCCTCCCTTGGTCAACTCTTGTTCTCTTCCGACCCCGACTGTATTAGGGAGTCTTTCAATTTCCCACCTCAATTGGCCGTTGTCTCATCTTTCATGATACCCTCATTCTTCGAGGGGTCTGCCTTCTTTTCCTTTTCATAATATCTCCAGTCTTCTGCTCAAGGCCCTCAAGAAGGCACGGTGTGTGTAGCCCCACCACTTCGGGTACACCCTCAAGGGCTCATGGCTGGTGGGTTAGGAAGCTGGCAAACCCGAGGGATTCCTGAGCTAAATGCAGGGAATGGAGTGGTATTTCAGAAATTTCAAGTGGAAAGTGTTACTCATCGGGTTCCAAAGGGTCAGTATGTAAAATTTGGTTCAGATCGGTGAAACGGTGTAGATTTGTGACAAAGGGCCTAAATGCAGGGGATGGAGTAGCCTGTCCGCAATTTCAAGCAGACAGTGTTAGTCACAGTGTTCCAAAGGGTAAATATACAAATTTTGGTTGAGATCGGTGAAACGGTGTAGATGTTGGCCAAAGGGCCTAACTGCAGGGAATGGAGTGGTCTGTCCGCAATTTCAAGCAGACAGTGTTACTCGCAGGGGACCAAAGGGTAAGAATACGAATTTTGGTTCTGATCGGTGAAACGGTGTAGATTTGGACCAAAGGGCCTAAATGCAGGGAATGGGGGTGGTCTGTCGAAATTTTAAGTGGACAGAGTTACTCGCAGGATTCCAAAGAGTAGGTAAACAAATGTTGGTTCAGATCGGTGAAACGCTGTAGATTTGTGCAAAAGGGCCTAAATGCAGGGAATGGGGTAGTTTGTCCAAAATTTCAAGTGGACAGGGTTACCCGCAGGGTTCCAAAGGGTAAGTATACAAATTTTGGTTCTGATCGGTGAAACTGTGTAGATTTTTTCCAAAGGGCCTAAATGCAAGGAATGGGGTGGTCTGTCCGAAATTTTAGGTGGACAGTGATACTCGAAGGGTTCCAAATGGTAAGTATACAAATTTTGGTTCAGATCGCTGAAACGGTGTAGATTTGTGCCAAAGGGCCTAAATGCAGGGGGATGAAGTAGTCTCTCCGTAATTTCAAGCAGACAGTGTTAGTCGCAGTGTTCAAAAGCGTAAATACACTAATTTTGGTTGAGATCGGTGAAACGGTGTAGATTTGGGCCAAAGGGTCTAAATGCAGGGAAAGGAGTGGTCGGACCACAATTTCAAGCAGTGTTACTCGCAGGGTTCTAAAGGGTATGTATACAAATTTTGGTTCAGATCGGTGAAACGGTGTAGATTTTTGCCAAAGGGCCAAAATGCAGGGAATGGAGTGGTCAGTCCGCAATTTCAAGCAGACAGTGTTACTCGCAGGGTACCAAAGGGTATGAATAGGAATTTTGGTTCTGATCGGTGAAACGGTGTAGATTTGGACCAAAGGACCTAAATGCAGGGAATGGGGTGGTCTGTCGAAATTTTAAGTGGACAGTGTTACTCGCAGGATTCCAAAGGGTAGGCAAACAAATGTTGGTTCAGATCGGTGAAACGCTGTAGATTTGTGCATAAGGGCCTAAATGCAGGGAATGGGGTGGTCTGTATAAAATTTCAAGTGGACAGGGTTACCCGCAGGGTTCCAAAGGGTAAGTATACAAATTTTGGTTCAGATTGGTGAAACGGTGGAGATTTGTGCCAAAGGGCCTAAATGCAGGGGATGGAGTAGCCTCTCCGCAATTTCAAGCAGACAGAGGTCGCAGTGTTCCAAAGGGTAAATATACAAATTTTTGTTGAGATCGGTGAAACGGTGTAGATTTTGGCCAAAGGGTCTAAATGCAGGGAATGAAGTGGTCTGTCCGCAATTTCAAGCAGGCAGTGTTATTCGCAGGGTTCCAAAGGGTAAGTATACAAATTTTGGTTCAGATCGGTGAAAAGGTGGAGATTTGTGCATAAGGGCCTACATGCAGGGAATGGAGTGGTCTGTCCGCAATTTCAAGCAGACAGTGTTACTCGCAGGATACCAAAGGGTAATAATACGAATTTTGGTTCTGATCGGGGAAACGGTGTAGATTTGGGCCAAAGGGCCTAAATGCAAGGAATGGGGTGGTCTGTCGAAATTTTAAGTGGACAGTGTTACTCGCAGGGTTCCAAAGGGTAAGTATACAAATTTTGGTTCAGATCGGTGAAACGGAGTTGATTTGTGCCAAAGGGCCTAAATGCAGGGGATGGAGTAGCCTCTCCGCAATTTCAAGCAGACAGTGTTACTCGCAGGGTTCGAAAGGGTAAGTATTCAAATTTTGGTTCAGTTCGGTGAAACGGTGTAGATTTGTGCCAAAGGGCCTAAATGCAGGGAATGGGTTGGTCTGTCCAAAATTTCAAGTGGACAGGGTTACCCGCAGGGTTTCAAAGTGTAATTATACAAATTTTGGTTCTGATCGGTGAAAGTGTGTAGATTTTTGCCAAAGGGCCTAAATGCATGGAATGGGGTGGTCTGTCCGAAATTTTAAGTGGACAGTGTTACTCGCAGGGTTCCAAAGGGTAAGTATACACATTTTGGTTCAGATCGGTGAAACGGTGTAGATTTGTGCCAAACGGCCTAAATGCAGGGGATGAAATAGTCTCTCCGCAATTTCAAGCAGACAGGGTTAGTCGCAGTGTTCAAAAGCGTAAATACACAAATTTTGGTTGAGATCGGTGAAACGGTGTAGATTTGGGCCAAAGGGTCTAAATGCAGGGAAAGGAGTGTTCGGACCACAATTTCAAGCAGTGTTACTCGCAGGGTTCTAAAGGGTAAGTATACAAATTTTGGTTCAGATCGGTGAAACGGTGTAGATATGTGCCAAAGGGCCTAAATGCAAGGAATGGAGTGGTCTGTCCGTAATTTCAAGCAGACAGTGTTACTCGCAGGGTACCAAAATGTAAGAATACGAATTATGGTTCTGATCGGTGAAACGGTGTAGATTTGGACCAAAGGGCCTAAATGCAGGGAATAGGGTGGTATGTCCGAAATTTTAAGTGGACAGTGTTACTCGCAGGATTTCAAAGGGTAGGTAAACAAATGTTGGTTCAGATCCGTGAAACGCTGTAGATTTGTTCAAAAGGGCCTAAATGCAGGGAATGGGGTGGTCTGTCCAAAATTTCAAGTGGACAGGGTTACCCGCAGGGTTCCAAAGGGTAAGTATACAAATTTTTGTTCCGATCGGTGAAACTATAGATTTTTGCCAAAGGGCCTAAATGCAAGGAATGGGGTGGTCTGTCCGAAATTTTATGTGGACAGTGCTACTCGCAGGGTTCCAAAGGGTAAGTATACAAATTTTGGTTCAGATCGGTGAAACGGTGTAGTTTGTGCCAAAGCGCCTAAATGCAGGGGATGGAGTAGCCTCTCCGCAATTTCAAGCAGACAGAGTCACAGTGTTTTCAAGGGTAAATATACAAATTTTGGTTGAGATCGGTGAAACGGTGTAGATTTTGGCCAAAGGGCCTAAATGCAGGGAATGAAGTGGTCTGTCCGCAATTTCAAGCAGACAGTGTTACTCGCAGGTTTCCAAAGAGTAAGTACACATTTTGGTTCAGATCGGTGAAACGGTGTAGATTTGTGCATAAGGGCCTAAATGCAGGGAATGGAGTGGTCTGTCCGCAATTTCAAGCAGACAGTGTTACTCGCAGGGTACCAAAATGTAAGAATACGAATTTTGGTTCTGATCGGTGAAACGGTGTAGATTTGGACCAAAGGGCCTATATGAAGGGAATGGGGTGGTCTGTCCGAAATTTTAAGTGGACAGTGTTACTCGCAGAGTTCCAAAGGGTATGTATACAAATTTTGGTTCAGATCGGTGAAACGGTGTAGATTTGGGCCAAAGGGCCTAAGTGCAGGGAATGGAGTGGTCTGTCCGCAATTTCAAGCAGACAGTGTTACTCGCAGGGTACCAAAATGTAAGAATACGAATTTTGGTTCTGATCGGTGAAACAGTGTAGATTTGGACCAAAGGGCCTAAATGCAGGGAATGGGGTGGTATGTCCGAAATTTTAAGTGGACAGTGTTACTCGCAGGATTTCAAAGGGTAGGTAAACAAATGTTGGTTCAGATCCGTGAAACGCTGTAGATTTGTTCAAAAGGGCCTAAATGCAGGGAATGGGGTGGTCTGTCCAAAATTTCAAGTGGACAGGGTTACCCGCAGGGTTCCAAAGGGTAAGTATACAAATTTTGGTTCTGATCGGTGAAACTGTAGATTTTTGCCAAAGGGCCTAAATGCAAGGAATGGGGTGGTCTGTCCGAAATTTTAAGTGGACAGTGCTACTCGCAGGGTTCCAAAGGGTAAGTATACAAATTTTGCCTCAGATCGGTGTAGTTTGTGCCAAAGGGCCTAAATGCAGGGGATGGAGAAGCCTCTCCGCAATTTCAAGCAGACAGGGGTCACAGTGTTCTCAAGGGTAAATATACAAATTTTGGTTGAGATCGGTGCAACGGTGTAGATTTTGGCCAAAGGGCCTAAATGCAGTGAATGAAGTGGTCTGTCCGCAATTTCAAGTACACAGTGTTACTCGCAGGGTTCCAAAGGGTAAGTATACAAATTTTGGTTCAGATCGGTGAAACGGTGTAGATTTGTGCATAACGGCCTAAATGCAGGGAATGGAGTGGTCTGTCCGCAATTTCAAGCAGACAGTGTTATTCGCAGGATACCAAAGGGTAAGAATACGAATTTTGGTTCTGATCGGTGAAACGGTGTAGATTTGGACCAAAGGGCCTATATGAAGGGAATGGGGTGGTCTGTCCGAAATTTTAAGTGGACAGTGTTACTCGCAGGCTTCCAAAGTGTATGTATACACATTTTGGTTCAGATCGGTGAAACGGTGTAGATTTGTGCGAAAGGGCCTAAATGCAGGGAATGGGGTGGTGTGTCCGAAATTTAAAGTTGACAGGGTTACCCGCAGGGTTCCAAAGGGTATGTATACAAATTTTTGTTCAGATCGGTGAAACGGTGTAGATTTGTATTGAACCCATGGGCCATAGGGTCCATGAAGGTCGAACCCATGTCCTTAAGGAAGAAATGAAAGAAACGTATAGTTTCTTAAAAGAACGGAGAGAGATTTTAAGCCAGGATTATAGCTTAACATTGTGCAAGCGACTAGGGACAGATGTTCCTTAGATGAGATCACCCCACTCGACATTCAAGAGAGGGCTGGTCACGAGTATTAATAACTGAATGGAAATTTCCACCGTGATAGACAAGGAAGCCTGAATCGGAATTCGAGCTGACGTTGCTGGAAATTGACAACGCCGCTTATGCGCCAGGAGAGGAATAATTAAAATTAACACGTTTACGAGCATAATAATGAGTAAACAAGTACAGTACAGTGAATCATTTTGAATGAGAGATTTTTCAGTAAAGAGAAACCATTTAATAATTGTGCAGAAAAAAACTGCCGACGTAAGACGACGTCATTGGGGAAGTACCTAAGCCTCTGTGGAGGGGAGAGAGCAAAAGGAATGCAACACCCACACAATTGAGGACGAGAAATTAATTAATATCTCCGAATCGCACGATCGATTCTTAGGTGCAATAAGATCATTTGACATTGAGAAGACGAGCTTTCGGAAGGTATAATTTTTATATTTGTGGCACCATTATTCTAGAAGTTGACCACAGAAAAGGCTAGAGTCTTATTTTTTTGTAGTAAAACAGTATAAAGCTTCGGGCGTTTCCAAGCCAATCATGCAGTTTCAGACAGCCCGAGGGGGCGTCACTGTGTCACATCGCATGCATTCCGACAGTCCGTGAGGGGCGTAAGGCTACATCACACCGAATGCAGTCTTGAACAGCCCGAGGGGTGTTGCCACGCATCACGCAGTACGAATCCGTCCAGGAGGACGTGAAGTTATATCAGCACATGCAGTCATACGAGCACTCCGTGAGGGGAAGTGCTGCACCACGACGTAGAAGTAGTCATTCCGACAGTCCGTGAGGGACGTAACTCTGCGTTACATCGAAAAAACAGCTACCAGTACTCCTTGAGGGGAGAAACGCTGTGTTACACCGCAGAGGTAAGATCCGATAGCCACAGGCGTCGCAGTATTAACGACTTGCTTGCCTCCATAAGGAGTGGTCAAGACGAGATTTTAAAGTATCGCCGTAGTGAAGTATTAGGAAAATCCTAATTATAGGATTTAGGCCCGACTGTATACAAGTTAAAGTGAAAATTCGTAAGATATAGTCAGAGCAGGCTGCGAACGTCGGACTTAAAGGCGATAGGTCGTTAAATGTACGAACGAATGGATCATAACGTACGGAAGTATCGTACCAGACAGATAAACTGTTATTTAAATTAAAGAAACCTAAAAGGGAAGAACAGAATAAGGTTCGAAACGTAGGAGTGTTAAAACAGTTCAAATAAAGAAGATAGGAGACTATAAACATTATCTCCAGAAAGCAGGCGAACTATTCTAAAAATACTAGAATTGAGAAGTGCTAGCTGCTATAAACTAAATCTATAGGTCTTAGAGGAGACCTCGATCCGTATAGACTTTCGTTAGGATCGATAGACAGATCTACAAAGAAGCCGTTCAAGCTAGATAAACAGCCGGTTATCCAGGATAGGAGTAGCAGAATTGGACTCCAGGGAACAATAGATGTTTCGGGACTTTCGCATTCTGCAGGATAGGAAGCCGACATCGAATAAATTTCACCCTTGGAAACGGGAATTTAAGAAGATCACGTGTGATAGGCTCAGAAACACGGCCTAGTGATCGAGAATTGTGAAGTGTAAAATAATCAAGATTGTGTGTTAAGTAATATTTTTAGTGTTTATTATGTGTTCAAAAGGGACACATCAGTATATAAAAATGTCGTCAATGTTAAGTGTTTTAAATATATGTCAAAAAGTGTTTTTACGTAAGATGAATACCTTTAATATGGAGTAAAAAGTTCAAAGTGGGCCCAAAAATGAAGCACCGCACCAGATTAAAGATCATGGGATGATCAGGAAACATGTGAGTCAAGGGCGGCTGGTGATATTGTTGCAGCGTTGCACAACTCCCAATAATTTTACAACTAATTCGTCGTTTTTTTTCCTTTAATGTTTTAGTTTTATAGATCTAATGCACTCAAAAATGTGTTTAAATCATCGATATTTTGTTATTACTTATCGTAATGCTTCACACTGTACCTATAAAAGCTGCCGCCTTCAAATCAAACTCCAGGGGGTTAGCTCTCTTGTTGCGACTCCCAAGTAGACAGCGCGGCCGGCAGGGACGAGGCCAAGCTTGTACATGCTTGCTGGCCAGCATGGGTTGTAGGGAGTTGCAGACGAGCTGCCAGCCCCCTGGCAATACTCAGTTCCAAATGGCCCCGTTAGATTGCACCACTCATAGGAAATGACAACACCCTCGATTTCTCTTATCCCGCGAAGGGTAGTTTAGTTATTAGTTACTGTTGTTTTAAGGGGCGGAACTACGAGGTCATCCACCCCTGAAGGGTAGTTTCTTTCCCACACCACTAGGGAATGCTACACCACCCGCAACAGTACAAATATCGGAATTTCATAGGGAGACATTAGTTGGTTCACACCCAATTATTTTTAGATGTTTTCTCATCATAACTTCATTTAATATTTTTGTCAATTGTTCTGTGAAGCGAGCCTAAGAACGCCACCATTGCTATAAGTACAGTAGATAATTGGCTGAACTATTTTGCGACGTATTGTTGGTGTACTGTAGCGGTTTATGTTTGCTTTTACCACTCTTGTTCTTGCGGGATTTGGGTTGCGATTAGTTCTGTATTTAGTTGATTGAGTATTTTGGTTCCAGGCAGATACATAACCGTGCATTATTATTATTATTATTGTTTGGTTGATTCACTACTATGCATTCACTACGAAATTTCAGGCTAGAAAAATTCAGTGTTTTGTTAGTTTGCCTTTCGCGCCACTTTCCGATATAGCACCCAGATGTATCATCTGTGCATCTTGTAAGTTAGTATTTTATTTAAACGGAATGTTTAGTTTGAAACATTAATTTGTGGAGTGTAAGTGAAAATTAATAGAGCAAGTAATTTACTAGTTAGACAGTTTTCCCAGCTCCCTGATGACGATAAACTCACAGTAAAAACACTCGGTTGACCATTACCAGATAAGTATTGTCCAAAATATAAGTATAGGCTACGAGGGCGTTTAAAGGATATATTTAAGGCAATAATAATGAGAGGAGGAGGAACCACAGCGAAAGGATGAATAAATTTTGGGAGAAGAAAAAAAGACTAACCAACAAATCAGTTGTTTTCCGTGGTCCACAGTAGGCCAAAATCGAAGGAAGAAGAAGAATTGGTTATGTGAATGCGACATTAAAAAAAACTTTATTCTGTTTTCCATGTTTGTTGGTGGAGAATCCGCGTGTACCAAAATAGGAGTTACGGAAATTAATCCCTAAAATAAAGAAACATGAATCTTCAGCTGAGTGGCTTTGGTGCCGTAGTTGGTAGCATGCTGAGCCTCTATGTCCAAGATCGCGGGTTCAAACCCGGCCGAAGTCGTCGGATTTTTAAGAATGTTAAAAATCCCTCAGTATGCATTCCTTCGGAGGGGAAGTAAAGCCGACGGTCCCATGTCATAGATTTATGGCATGTTAAAGAATCTTCCACTAATTACACCTGTGTGAAGCTAAATTATAGGTTAAAATTTGAACAACGCTCTTAGGTTCCAACGTTCGTCGCCAGGAGCCGACTGCGGTGGCGTGTAGTAACCAAGTTCTGAACTAGTAGTAGTTTCCGGTGGCCTTTGGCGCCAAAAGTAGGAACTGCTTGAAATTCAATGTCTGCAGTCCTCACTTGAATTAAAAACAGATGACACTCACTAATACAGCCATCACAATTAACACCGGTTATCAGACAGATTCTCCACACACCCAAAGTACAGGATATGACCGCGTTGTCGCAGCTCCTAAACTGAGGAACCAACCAATCTTCAGCTGTTTGAAATTGACACTTTTTGGAACTGTTAACGAAGCTGCACAATTGGACAGTGTCTATAGAAGGTAAATTGCGGAATATAACGAAGAAGTTAGGCACAATAGGTATGTGTTAAATATTGTAATAAACTGTATTCGTTTCTGTGGCTCTTTCGAACTGGCCTTGCGTGATCATGATGAAATTGTAACATCAACAAATCCAGGTGTTTTGAGAGAACTAATTAATTTTAGCGTTGAGTTGGATGCTGTGTTAAAGGTCATTTTGGTAAGGGCAACTGTTTTCAAAGGAACGTCCAAAACAATTCAAAATTAAATTTTACAGATTATGTTGGTGGTTTGCCAAGATGAAGTATCAAAGCAAATAAAGGAATCGGAAATTTTAGCCATTATAGCAGATGAAACTAGTGATATTTCAAACATATTTCAGATGGCTGCTGTGTACCGATAAGTTACGTAGTAAGAGGCAAACAAAACATGATGCACACACATTAGCAGCGTGTTTACTGGATTAATTAAAGAAGCAGAAATTGAATGAAACTCCGCAAAAATGAATTGCGCAGACGTATGGCAGAGCGCACTTCATGGCTGGTTCCTCTGATGGGGTTCAAGCTATAGTAAAAAAATCCTATCCTTATGCAGAATATGTGCCCGTCTTTGTTAGTAATATCATTTTTCGTAACGTACAAACTTTTCGGTTGCCATGTTTTTATGTTGAGAATGTTTATTATCCTGGAGATAGAGACCCAACCTTAGACAACCTGCTGTGTTTTAAATTCTTCCAATTAACTCAGGCATAGGGCGTAAATACATACATATTATTTTTTATGAATTCTTATAGGAAGAAGCCCAAAAGAGCCATTAAAATTTGTCTATTTGTCGAACGTACAGTTAGTTTGGAAAACCCATGTATTTTAGTTTTATAGAAATGTAGTTTATCTAACGTTAATTGATTTTTGTTACATGTGTTAACTTCCCATATAAAATTGCGACATCAGAAATGTTGGTGCAACACCCAGCTTTACATACCACCGGCCGCCACTGATGTGAGTACTAAATTCATTCTATTTTGGTGTCAGAAATTGATTGTGTACAAACCCACCGGAGTTTTGGAGTGAAAGGGATGTGTTTTAATAAATAAATACTGAATAATCAAGAACACGGTCTGAACAATAATAAAATAAATTGAGAAATTATAAATAATTATGTAAAGAATAAATCCCGTAGAGGAAATATGTGAATAAAGGGTTAATGTATTTAACAAATGTCATAAGAGCAAGCGAAATATCATTAATTATCATGAAAGATATTGAAATAAAGTAAAGTTGAGATATGAAAGAAATAGCTTTTGAGCTTGTATAAAGAATAAAGATAATAATAATAATTAAATATGGAAATGTTAAATAAAAATCAAATAAATTGATATGAACATAAGAGCGTTAAGCCTTAACGTATGTGTAAGAGATGAGGTTCAATGGAATATTTTAAAACAGGGAGCGATTTATCGACAACGGAAAGATTAATATGTGAATTAAAATAATATGAATTGTTACTAAAGAGATTTTATCAGTTCTTGGGAAGACATTTTCGGCTTAAAATAATGCATAGCGCATAATGAGCGCAAATATAATATTAAAGTGTCACGCTAGGAACGCGTAGTGGTTAAAATACTTGGTACATTACTTATGGAGGGTAGTTGATTGCAGTGAATTGATAATTGTATAAGTCCTCTATTTGTGACATAGTATCACGAGGCATTGTGTATGTATTTAAAAAGGGAGCTAATATTTGGTATTATTGAGCGTATGTCATTGGGCCACGGCCGACTCTAAATCGCATTTTGTATAAGTCCTCTGTAAGGGATTGGTTCCCGAGGCACTTGAAGAGATTCGAATGCAGGATCTTCTTATGATAAAAGCCCCTGTAATTCTCCGTCGTCGTATGTGTATTAATCTTCCCAATCAATGAGGACCCTCTCATAATTAATAAATGCCAAGGATACGAAAATGGTCTTTGAACCAAAGAATAGTTGTTTGAATGTATACGGTACAGTAAAGCCCGGTCTCCCCAGAACTGGATATAATGGGAAGGTTTGTTTTGAAAGCCTTGGAAATAAGCTACTAACGTTGGGTCAGACAGGGAGTCGCCGTCACCCTACGTGGTCATAAATCGCACCCCAAGTAGTAGAGTCTAGCTCTCTTAAAGCGAGAGGGAACAGAGACCGTCTCGTAAGCTGTTGTAAAGAGAATGAATACACCAGGAGTGTTTAAAGTTGTTAACGACCCGGGCGATGAACCGAGGTCCTAGTAGATGGATATTTTCGTTTGCCGGTTCAGATCGTAGTTTCTTATATGATAATGGTCTATTAAGACATAAGAGATAAATAACAATCCCTATTGTAATGATGTAAGGACGTGGGATTCCACGAGTTGATTGAAGGCAACTGAGTTCGGGAGTAACTATAGTTTTTTTGACTGTGTCAAGTACCTTCACGCTCTGGAGTACACAATTGATTTTCTGATTACCTTAATATATTTGTGAAATAAAGAGAGATGATAACAACTGAATGTGTGGACATGCCCAAAATATTGAGTTAGATAATTAACATAGATTTTAAATATAATTATATATTTGTTTTTGAGAAATAAGAAAATATAAAAGATAGTGTTGGAGGTGTACAAGAATGACACCATAATTATGTAAATGCATGGAGCCAAAGAGCTCGGAGTTATGTAAACTTAATGTTAGTGCTTTATGGAAGTGAGATTAAGAATTGTTGGTTTATGTGGAAACCACAGGTTTTGAATACAATATTTGTTTATATTTGTGATCCCTTGTTCATTTGGAACAAGTAGTTGATTATTGGGTCAGTAATTAAATTGTTAAAATGTTTGTAGCGCCATTAATTTTATTAATTAAATGTGTTTAAATAGGAGTTGATTTTGTTGTTATTTTTGCAAGTGTATCCTCTAATTAATCCAAAATATGTGAGTCACAGAGTGGGGGAACTTACCGCTGCCCCGAAATCCCGAATTGAGCTACGCTGGTATACTGTGATTGGCATATTTCTTGCTAAATGGGCACAGTATACATAACAGACAGACAAACTTTGTGCTTTATATATATATATACTGTAGATAGATAGATAGATATCGTCCGGAGTATATTTGTCTAACAAAGCAGGATGATCGTCCATCCACTGGTTGCATACACTGTTGACCACTGCACCACTTTCGACGGATAATTTCTTGAAATTGATATAATTTCTTCTTATAAAATACTTTTTTTCAACATGCCTCATACCAATGAACTACAGTATCTTGCCAATTTTCGCACTTGTAGCTTTCTGAATTTTATATATTAGAAATGGTAGCTATGTCTAATCTTTATAGATTTATTGATTTTATTTATTTATTTATTTTCCGTGTCCGAATCAAATTAGATTTTGCCAGTAAGTAGCAACAGTTACAGCATCAGCATTTGCAGCCATAAGATCGTCCTTCGAACATCTGTCCTCCATCAAGGGGCAGATCAGCAGGTGTTCTGGATCTTGTAACATGCTGCAGTCACAAAACTCATCATTGTTGACGAGCATGTTCCGTTTCTTGAGATTGTTCTTGCAGAGTGAAACCGCCGTCCTCAGCCTGTTCAATGATTTCCAAATTCCATATGGCAAGTTGTGACCAGGTGCCATTTTTTCTGATAGAGGAATAGTTGGGTCTGTGATCTCTGTCTTCCATATCTTCACACGGGCAGCTTCTTGTGAGCCTTCGCGGGGCTGTTACTCCCCTTAAAAAGCTGTTTCTGGAGTGTCTCTGTCGGGCTGGTTGTTGGCCGAAAATCGGATGCCTTGAATCGGTTTCTTGGCGTTTCTTCTCAGATGCTGCTGCTACCATTCTTCGGACATGAGGTGGAGAAATTCCAATAAGAGGGTAGATCTTCTGAAGTGGTGTTGGTCTAAGACATCCAGATACAATCCTGGAATTCTCATTCAGAGCTATATCCACCTCTTTGGAATGTGGAGAAGAAAGCCAAACTGGTGCTACATATTCAGCAGCTGAGAAGCTCAGTCCAAGGGCTGAAGTTCTGAGAGTGGTGGGGTGAGCACCCCATGTCCTTCCTGTTAGGCATCTTAGTATGCTATTTCGTGCAGATACTTTATAGATAAAGTAGCCTAAGCTTTCCGTCTGAATATTTTGAATTTTTGGCTAACAGTTTCTATTTATCCAAGACCAGCTCTTCGTACCCGTCGTTGACGGGTTTGCTCAGTAGGGGAATTGTTATTTGTAGCTCTTCAGTCGGTCAACACGAATATGCCCAATGAATGGGCGGGGTAAGTAAATACACTCTGCAAAAAAATTGCCTGTATTAGCTAATTATCACTATTAAATGGGGCAATGTATGGGAAACAAAAATAGCATTCGGGAAACTGGTGACAGGGGTTAGCTTAGTTATGGCTAGACTCGGACCTTGTTTGGCCAACACCCTTTTAATTTCGTAATTTGCACCCAGCAATATCGTTCTGCTTAGAATTAGGGACTGAAGGGAAGAATACTTGGGGTGACAAAAATAAACATGAAACAGCTGATAGGCAAAGTGAACTATCAGCCAGCACGCAAATTCTAAAATAAAGAAGTTTTTTAGAAATATTTGTTGACATTTGGCTTTCTTACTTTCATTATGTGTCTTGATATGACGAAGAAAAATGATTGTAATGCACATATCATAGAAATTGAATGGACTTATAATTAAAGACAACATATAAACAACCATGCCTCTCCAGATTTGAATTGGCAGCCGAGTTTGAGATCAGTTTCAAGACCAACCCTTTACCGCTGATCCACGCCAGCTAGCTAAAACAAGTAGTTCCGTGAAGAAATTAACAGCCTATTTTCACATATCCTACTTACGTTAATTGCCTCCATCAACATACAAAATTTCAGTTTGATTGCTGTAATACATTCGTAGATATTGAGAGTCGTCGAAATATTTCGGATGGTCGCCATGTTGGACTTTATATATTGATACGTGCCACCCCCTAGTGGCACTTTTCTTAACTGAATTACCGGTGGGTGGAAGCACAACACTGATTGTTCCTTTAAGAAATAATTAACTTTATTGCGGCCAGAAAGATACACTACTCATCAGCAAATACAAGCAATTAGAACCTTACTCCAGTTTCCTCAAGTCGTTTCCTTATGGAGAGCTCTTGCCCCCTTTCACTTGTCAACAAACCACAGAAGTTAATCCGTGCTAATGAGTCCGGTGGCCTTGACAGAAACTACTTGCACCTCTCCCTTATGTACACAAACTACAGTTACTTACGATAACCTGCTACACGCTGCTTCGCTGCCCACGAGCCGGGAAACAATGTCACTGGATTTCTTAACTCGCACGCACGGCACTCCGTCACAATACCTCTGTCGCTCAGTGAAATCACACTCGCTCAAAACACAGGCAGTCCCCTGTATGCTTCTCGCTCCCTCGCTGTCAAGAGAATCGGCTTCACTAGGGGTTTCGCAAGTCATCACACTTCTATCGCTCCGGATAAACGCTCGCACTAGCTCGTAAAAACACCCACTCACTGCTTGACAGGTCGCTCTTATATAGCAGGCCGGTGACTCAATAAATGCTTCTAGACCCATCCAGGGTTCACGGCTTCTCGAGGCTTCCATCGCTGGCTGGGTCACGAATATTCTGGACCATCCCTTTGTCCTAGTAGACCTGTTGCATAAGGCGCACGCAATACACTGAGGCAGAGCACAGCCCAGCCCTGGGGCAGTTGTGACTCATGCGGCGAGCGATGAAACAAACTCACAGCCGTAACACCACCCCCTTCCTAAAAGGCTGATCGTTCCGATCAATCATTGGTCCGTCTGTGTCCCTCCGTTGGCTGCCAGGCGATCTCGATGCACGATCTTCATCTTCGCCCTCGGGCTCCGCTGGATCCTGTAGACGACATCGTCGATCCGTTTCACGACTCGGTACGGGCCCTCCCAGGACTTCTGCAGTTTGGGTGACAGGCCTTTCTTCCGTAATGGGTTAAAGAGCCAGACCAGGTCGTCCTCGTGGAATCCACCGGCATCCGTCTGTTGGTCGTATCGGGTCTTCATTCGGTCGGTCTCGATCCGCAGTTTCCTCCTCGCGAACGCGGTCCTCCAGTTGGTCGACCAGTTCTTGACAATACTGGCTTACCGGGACCGGATCATTCCCAGGTCGGCCGAAGGCAAGATCGACAGGTAGACGGAGCTCCCTCCCAAACATGGCCCAGGCTGGTGTGCATCCAGTGGCTTCATGCACGGCGGCGCGGTAGGCCAGGAGAAATAGTGGAAGATGTTTGTCCCAATCCCTCTGTGGTCGCTGACGACTATTCGGAGATGGTTCTCGATGGTGCGATTGAATCGCTCTACCATCCCGTCGGAATGAGGGTGTAGCGGCGTTGTCCTTGTCTTCCGGATTCCCAGCAGCTGGCATAGGTTCTGGAACACCTGCGACTCGAAGTTCCTCCCTTGGTCGGAGTGCAGCTCCAGGGGTACTCCGTACCGGCTGACGAATTCCTACACCAGGGTCTCTGCAATCGTCGCGGCTTCTTGGTTAGGGAGCGCATACGCCTCCGGCCATTTGGTAAAGTAGTCGCTGACGACCAATATGTAGCGGTTCCCTGTCTCGCTTAACGGGAATGGCCCAGCAAAATCGATGGCCACTCTTTCCATGGGGCCGCCCACGTTGTAGGTCTTCAGTGGACCCCGTCGTCTTCGTCCTGGGCCCTTGCTGGCTGCGCAATCGTGGCACCTCGCGCAGCGGTTCTCCACGTCAGTTCGGCATCCGATCCAGTAGAACCGCTCTCTCAGCTTCTGCAGGGTCTTCTTTATCCCTAGGTGTCCACCAGATGATCTTCCATGGACTTCCTTCAGGACTTCCTCCGTCATAGCCTTTGGAACGACGACTTGTTCCCGAGATGTCTTCCCGTCAGTGCTCTCCCAGGCGCTGCAGATGAGGCCATCCTTTAAAATCAGCGAGTCCCACTGCGCCCAGTAGGACTTAAACTTTGGGCTGCAGTCACTCACAATGTTCCACCCGGGTCTGGGGACACAGGCCCTCTTCCATTCGGCTATCAGTCCCAGGTCATCATCTTCTGCTTGTGCCCGCGTGAAAGATTCACGGCTCCAGTTCCCTTGAAGTTCCACAGTAGTCCGTCGGCACTGTATCCCGGTGTCCTCCTCCCTCCTAGTACAGAAGGTGCAGTCTTCGGGGCACGGTCTTCGTGACAGGGCGTCGGCATTAGAATGCAGTTGGCCTTTCCTGTGCTGGATCTCGAAGTTGTACTGTGCAGCGCGAGTTGACCCTCGGGCTGTTTGAAGTTCAGGAGCCACCGCAGGGATGCATGGTCGGTCCTGATGAGAAATTCTTGCCCGTACAGGTACTTGTGGAAGTGTGCGATGGTCTTCACGATGGCGAGCAGTTCCTTCCTGGTGACGCAGTAGTTCCTCTCTGGCTTCGACAAGGCTTTGCTGAAGTAGGCCACTACTCTCTCCTCGCCGTCCACTATTTGCGACAGGATTCCCCCTATACCGAAGTCGCTGGCATCGGTATCGACGATGAACCTTGTTCCAGGTCTGGGGTAGGCCATAATAGGCGCGGTGCACAGAGCCTGCTTGAGTTGTTCGAAGGCACTGTGGCATTCTGCTGTCCATGTGAAGAGTTGGTCCTTCTCAGTCAGTCGATGCAGTGGTTTGGCGATGTCAGCGAATCCTCTCACGAAGCGACGGTAATAAGTGCAGAGTCCCAGGAAGCTTCGTAGTTGGGACTTGTCCTTCGGAACTGGCCACTCCCTCACAGCTGCGGTCTTTTCCGGGTGGGTGCGCACCCCTTCCTCGGAGACAATATGCCCAAGGTACTGGACCTGCTTCTGGAAGAGATGACACTTCTTGGGGCTCAACTTCAGCTGGGCAGCCAGTAGCTTCATCAAGATCTCCTTCAGGTTGCTGTAGTGCTCCTCGAAGCTTTTTCCCAGAACGATGACGTCGTCTAGGTAGACCAGGCAGGTCTTCCAGTGTAGTCCCCTCAGAATGGACTCCATTAGCCTTTCGAACGTCGCAGGGGCGTTGCACAGTCCGAATGGCATGACGGTGAACTGCAGAGCCCGCTGCCCACAGAGAACGCCGTTTTCTCGCGGTCCTTAGGGTGGACCTCCACCTGCCAGTAGCCACTCTTCAAATCCAAGGTGGAGAACCATTTGATCCTGATATTGTTTTAGATCCCTTATTTGGGGGTAGCAGGATCTAAAACGGAAGAGTTATTGTGTTGATTTAGAAGGAAATGTCTAAAAGGGGGTAGCTTCCCGTAGTCGGGCAAGCTGACCAGTGTAGAGTGTTGTTTTAGTGTTGGGGTGCTAGGGGATGCTCTTATAAAAGATCTAGGTGTATCTTGGGGGATGGACTTAGCGTAAGGTCAACGCGCTGGCTTATGTAGTCGTCCAGCTGTCTGGTTAGATAATAGACTTGCACGCGTCAGCTAGAAGGCGCGTGCCGTTCCTGGCAGTCAGGCCGGTACGGGAATACAATGATGCTAGCACTAGCAAGTATCTGGCTACTATAAGTCACGTCTAATAGTGACGGAGTTCAGGAAGGGAGTTAGGGCGTAAAGAAACGTGTAGACAGTAATGCAGGTGTAAAGTACTGACCAAGTGTTTATTGGTCAGTAATAATGGATATGTGAGTCCCTTTTAAGGGATGTAGTGATGTTACAATGTGTACAACTGGTCTATACAAATTGGGTGTAAGGTTACAAAGTTATAGGATTCTGAACACGTTCTGACTCACTCACCTGATGATACCAGCGTAGCCTTCGGCCGTCACACTGCAAGACTGATAATTGAGAGCTCCTCTGACCTCCTTAGGACTCCCTTTTATATTCTTCGGCGCTATGCTGTCAGCATTGTGATGGCATAGCTGCCCTAGTTAATAGTGTGTCGATGTTTGTAGTGGTTATGCAAGGATTGGGCCAGCTTTCCAGAATGACAAGCTGTCCTTGTGGTATTGATAGATGTTGGTCTGGCTTTACAAGGATTGCCATTTAGGAGATTTAAATAGATGATGGGGGGATGGTCTCCAAGGGGTGCATACCCCTGGGGTACTGTACAAGCCTCTTTCCCTATTTAGTTCGCGTCCCCGCGAACGGGAACGGAACTTGGGGTTGGGATGTTGATGTTATAGATGTAGTCGATGTGGTTGTTTTTGAAGTCCCCTCGTATCTTCTGTAGATGTCTTCCTCGTCGTCGTGATGTCGTGCTGATGTGTGTGCGTGAGATCAGCTCGTGTTCAGAGGGGAGGGTTATGGGATATACATATATACATAACATTGACATTGGCATAAAAATATTGCAACAGAAATTGACATTTGCATAAAAATATTGCAACTGAAATTGACATTGGCATAAAAATATTGCAACAGAAATTGGCATTGGCATTTTGGAAATTTGATGGAGAGAAAAAAAATACATGGTGCTGATGGTACATTGTTGTGCAGGGAGGAAAAAAACCCAGGGCCGAACGGATGATTGCGTCGTCCGCCCTATCTTAGGGAAAAAGTGCTCCCTGCAATAAGAAAGGTAGAAGAAAATAGAAAAAATGGGTGTTCCAGGGTATAATTTAAGGGAAATATTCAAAAGACATTTATTGGTTTGGGATAAAACGGAACACCCTGACAAATGGGGAAGTTAGAAGAAAGAAAATTGAAAGAAAACAAATCACAGACATTGTGTACATGGAATCTTGATAAACAAACGAAAATATATATAGTGTTTAATGTACTATGTTGCGATTCTGACATTTAGGAATATTGACGCTTTTCAGTGGAATAATTGCCCGTGGGCGCATGAATTTGTATGAAGTTTACCCTTGAAAATTATGAATTACATTGACCTTATGACTAGTGGAATAATTGCCCGTGGGCGCATGACTTTGTATTAAGTTTACCCTTTAAAATTATTAATTACAGTGGTCTTATGTCTAACTTAAGCGCGCTAATCCCTTATAATTCTAGGTTTTGTTAGGTACCTCGCGTGCACGCTACCCGTCTGTACGTACGCTTGCCGTCTCACGGCTGATCCTGTACGGCCACTTCTTGGTACGGTATAGTGGTCGTACCGCTTGTAATGTATGTTTACTCTGTGAAGCATTCCCTGTGGGCGAATGCTGTCACTTGGCCATGAGAGTCGCCGCCAGAAGTCGGTTGCGCTCTCATCGCCGTAAATTGCGTCGCATTTTGACGCTTTATGTGTTTCTATTTAGTTGATCTGCCAGCACGCCTGGTACCCCACAGGCACCTGTCCTGCTGTGCAGATTTTTTTTTTTTTGGAGTGTGTATCTGAAAAAGAAAAATGTGGTGAGTGTGTGAGAGTGTGTTGGGATTAGTGCAAGTTGACGTATATAATAATAAAAAAAAAAATAGTACACAATCATGGCATGCCGTAAATAATATGACACTGCTATATGGTAGTGAAATTCCTGTCACCAGTTTCCTGTATCTGGTGACGATGCCTGTGAAAAAATGGCGAGGTTTGGAAAAAAAACATATTACTATGACATATTCTCTATGTCGCTTCCTGTGTCATTATTTTTACTGGCTGAAGCTCTTCTTTCTCTAAAAAAAAAGCATGATTAATGTTAATTTGCTGCATGGCCGGGCTTACCCTATACGGTGCCGTAATGCCGTTTCTGAATGTGTATTTGGTCTTACCCCGGTAGCGGAATTGTGGTTACCGGGTGCCGATATATTCCAATTTGATTATACCTATTTTACTATATTATATATTATCCTATATTCTAGTGTACTGTCGGACTTACCCTGATGACGGGTTTGGCGGTCATCAGGAGCCGAACGGCTTAATACTATTTACCTTATTTATGGTTTTAAAAAATGGCTGCTATGACTAAGCCGAAAAGATGGCCTTACTCTAATGCCGAAATGTGCTGTGCCATTACCTGGCAACAGCGGTTAATAAATTTGCTTAATCCTAGGTTGCGTGTCAAATGCAACCGTCTTACAGCTAAATTTGGACCAGAACGATCGCCTGAGGCAATTTACTTCCTCAGGACACCACCCGCACGAGTCCTAGAAACACCGGTTGTCTCTAGGATCGCTGGATTCCGTTCCCTTAATTCTAGATGTCGACGCTTATGAACTAGTATTAACCTAGTCGCAGGCGGCTTACGGTGCCCCTGAGCAAACCGTTTCGCCCGCTGTATTTATCAGTTCTTTACCGTTGCCATTGCGTATGTAGTCGTAGTTGGGTCTGCCCACTGTAACCCCTGTAGACAGCTCGTTGCATGTCTATTTAATGCCCTCTGGTTGCCCGATGCGTCGCCATTTATGTGGGCATTGGACATCGTCCAATGGCATAATACTATCTTCGCCTTCGTCGGCAATCGTAGTCTGCTTTTCGCAGTATACGAATCTCTTCACCTTTATCGGCCGCAATTATATTCTCTTCGCCACTGTTGGCCGCAATTATATTCTCTTCGCCATTGTTGGCCGCAATTATATTCTCTTCGCCATTGTGGGCCGCAATAATATTCTCTTCGCCATTGTTGGCCGCAATAATATTTCACTCCAGCGCACAGGAGTCTTGCTTCCCGCTATAGAAGCCCTACCTACTTAAATTTAACTAGAAGTCTAGTCATAATGGGGTCGTCTCTAGGGCCATCCCCTGAGTCCGGCGCGGAGTGAGCTATTTCTCCCACCATCCTCAGAAAGACTTCCCTGCAGGTCTTGGCGTCGCTGACCGTGGCACAGAGTGGGTGTAGCATCCCTTCCTCCCAGGGGCAGTTGAGGTGCACCTAGGATTCCAGAGCTTGCCCGGCCAGGCCGCGAGTGCCTTAACCTTACGTGGTTCGTCTGTTTGGTCTGGTCGTGGAGTTAAGTAAGGTCACTGAGCTGTTGAGCCAACTGGGGTAAGGGTCCACATCACCTTCCCCACTCTCAAAGTGTGGTGCCTTTGGCCTTCGGCTTATGCCGTTATCATCCATCAGAGTGTTTCAGATTCCTTTACCTTTAAAAAAATATGGGCGTAACCTGTGTAAATGATTTAAAAATGTAAGATGTAAAATATTTCCAGTGTTGTGGGGTTGTAGAGCTTCTAAGTACATAGACTACTTCTGGTCTACTATTGCTACGTCAGCTTTCCAGCGATAATGCTCTTTTTACCTTAATGGAGGTGTTAGTAGGGTCTGTGGCGTCAGGTAACCTGTTATTATGATCTGGGGGTAGTTATTTGTAGAGTGGGCTTAAAGTATGGTAGGAAGGGGTTGTGCATCTTTGGGCTCAAATAAATGGTGGCCTTGAGCCGGTAATGCTACTAGGATTGCTCCTACAATGAGTGGATTGGGGCAGGTAATTCCCGGGATTGCAAAAATATGAAAATTCCATGCAGGTTTGCTAGTAATATTCCTGGTAAATGGATGGGATACTCATGCAGGTATCTGGATATGAGGCATCTGCACTCATATAAGGATAGGCGTATGCTGTGGCGTAATAATAATATATCCCTGTCATGCGGGAGTATTTAGTTAACAAAGAATGGTTAATATATATAATTTTGGCCTCATCTCTCATTTGGAGATGCGCATTATGCTTATTTAATGTTTGCCGACCCACCCCTAATACTCAGGTGGTAGCATCGTGATCCAAGGCGTAGTAGGCCTTCTCTTTAGACGCATGAAGTCTATCAACCCCTTGTGTATACTCTGTAATGTAGTGTAGCTGTTTTGGTCGTGTTCATGTGTCTGCGTTGGTCGTGTTGGACGTGGGAAGGTTATTGGAAGGGAGTAAGGTGGTACGCTGGTAGCCTGTTCTCCTGTCATCCTCCCTTGGTCCATGTTGGCTTTCTATCCGCGCCTGGGATAGTAAAGCTTCACGACCTAATCTGGTCTGCCATTTGTAGTGTGAATGTGGCCAGTGGTCGTAGTGCGACTGGCCATGTCCTAATCGCCTGTAATGATTTATTTTAGGAATAGAATCGCGAGAAGAAGTTATTGGGGGGGGGGGAGATCTTGTTTCCTCAGAGCCCCTGTCTGTGTTCGCTCCTGATTAGTGAGCGCGTGTGTGTGTGACTATGTCCCGTTACACCCTACGGACGTTTGGTCTGTTATAGACTAAGTCCTAATATGCATCGCGTGTATGGGCAAGAGGCGCCCGTGGCCTGTCAACGTCTTTGCGAACGTGCTCCTGTGGGTCCAGGGTAAGTTCCGGTCTGTCACGTTTGTCCATTGCTAAATGTCATAAATGTTTTTTGCAGTGCTAAAAAAATGTATGGTATTTTAATTGGTTTGTGTTCGTGATTTCATGGTCACTGCCGATATAACAATAGAATCTGTCGGCAGGAGTGTTGTAATGCGCTGCCCTCTGCAAGTCAGCGGTTTGTATGTGTAATGGCCGGCTGGGACGTTATGCATGTCAGCTGTCGCCATGTGCCTTCTTGCACGTATGCCATGCTGTTATTGTTCTAAATTCCTGCCGGCCTAATGTGGCAATCCGCCCTAATAAGCTAATGCTGTTGTGTGGCCATTATTTCATAAGACTTTTGTCTTACGAAATTTCTATGCCTTTGTCTGGGAAATGTATTTTCCATGTCTGGTGTAATTTTAAATTTTATGCCTGGTTTTTGGCGGGAGGAAATGTAGTATTCCCTGTTCATGTATTTGTATGGGCCAATTTCGGTGTGGTTGGACGCCTGGATGATTGCTTTCCATGGTGTCCAATTTTTTTCTGGGATTCAGACCCGCGACCTCATGTCATTCTCTGTGTTATATGTCTGCGTTGTTCATGTTTTGTGCGCTCCTTGTATGTATTTTGATTGTGTTTCTCGTACCAAAAATACCGTTGGCTAGTTAGTTTTTGGTAGGAGTGTGGTGTGTGATCATGGGTTCGGACCCGGGGTGCTGTAAAGGCTTGTTACGACGGTATTTGTGCCGTCCATACTATGGCACGTTCCCCGTGTATGTGCAATGCGCAAATGAAAGTACGCATACCTGTGCAGAGTTTGTATGTTTTTGATTTCCCCTCGTAGTGTAATTTGAGGATTTGTGGGGTTCTAGACTTGGCTTAAATGATGGCGTGTGTTCTGCACTGAGAGCTGCTAGTGTATTGCTGTCTGTGAGCGTGCAGGTTATTCATGAGACGTGCGTTATCGCTGAGTGTAGCGGTATTGAATTACAATGTCATGCGTGCTCACTTGTTTCGATAATGCTGTGTGTCCGGCACGTGTGTATCTAATCGGCTTGCTCTCTGTGACTGTGAGTAGTGCTTTTGGCATTGTAAAAAAAAGAAGGAAACCTGTAGTTTAACATGACCGTTAATCTGTAGATCATGAGCCACGGGACTTCCGTTTTACGTGGAGTCCAAACCACAGGCCATGGCATTTCACTTCGAAAGTCTCACATGCATTGGCCGCACTGTAAAAGAACCTCTCACTACTTACATTTGTGTCCCCAAATTTTGTGTTACTTGTAACGTGGGTCAAGTATATTCCTATCCATTGTTCAAAATGTCGTTATACACGAGTGTCTCCGGGCCGCTAGTCGCCTGTTTGGTGACTATGTGCCGGAGGTGATTTTGTTGTTTTTCATTTATGACCATCTGTTAGTGGAACTGTCCCAATCTATTTTAGCTTCCTAGTCTTCTATCCTAGAACTGGATAGCTACCCGACCTTATGTTCCTGGTATTCAGAAGGTTGCGGGTTTGGAGACCGTCTTTTCTCAGAGTAATTGTTTCTGGCCCTATTCAGGTTGTGTCTCCGGGACAGTTTGGTAGTGTTAGGATCGTATCCCGGTTCGGTCAGTGAGGTCTGAAGGCTATTTCTTGGCCTTCTTTCCACGTCTGCCAGCGGGATCATTTCCTTTTCCTTTAGTAGTGTTTTACTGTCATGTGGCAATGTAAATTGATTGTATGATTTCCAAAAATATGCATGGTTTCACAAAGTCTGGGATTTTCATCCTACGGTGTGTTAGCGTTTTAGCTTGCGTGTTGTTGTGGAAATGAGAAAAAAGTCATATTACAGGCAGTGTAACGTGTCACGTATGCCTACGTATGCGATATATATAGTTCAACTTGGCCAATTTTTTTCTTCATCGGGCCTAATGACTGAGGCAGAGAAAGAGAAGAAAAAAAAAATGAGCCATGCCCCGCTCCGTATTAAGAGAGCACTTTGAAAAGGTATAGAAGATATATTGTATGTCGCCTGCACCCTGCCTTATGCTGATTAAAGCGGGTTGCCCGATGGCGATAGTCTGTCAAAATTGTGTCGTAAACACTATGAAAAAAAAAAAATGCTGAAAAATGGTAAGTAGGTCCTGATCGTACTATCCACCTAGTAGGTGACGTTAGCACTATAGTAATCTAGTTACGTCTCAGGGAAATCTACCACTTTTGGAAAATAGTTTGAGATTCTTAATTCTTGTTACAATGAGGGCTCTCGCCCGCCACAAGAGAATCTATCAAACTGTTGGACCGGAACATAGAACATTTAGTCATTTCTACCTAGAAAGACCCGCTTAAGCTCTATGCTGTGTTTTATTGCTTAAGCTGTGTTCGGAATATCTCTTTCCGGCCTTAAGCCGCGTAGCTCACCTGATGGGCTTCTACTTGGCTTTGGATATTAGCACTTTACGTCATCCAAGTTATAATATGGATCCTATGTTCCGTAACCATTGATGGCCTTGAGAAAAAAAAATGCTAGGTGCCCACAATAAAAATCAAGAAGGATTTAGAATTATACATCTTTGGTTTAGCCATGTTGTACTGCATATAGATGCTAAAAAAATGTACTGTTTATATTAGTGAGTCTGTATGTAATTATTGGCGTATTTCCCCCGTGTAAACGAGCTTATGTGTCTCCCTGGTGGAAGTCGTTACTCCGGTCCGAGCGTCCTTGCTCGGAAAGGTGAAGGGTTCTGCCCTGTTATGAGATTATAGGCCCCTGAAATCCACTGAGGCGCTTCTTTGCCATTTTTCGGGGGATTTTGTAGCAAAGTAAGCCTGGGCCTACTTCCACCGTAGCGCGTGTCTGTAGGTTGGAGTGTGCCTGTTTTCGAGGGCCTAAATGCGCTCTGCGCTACCCTAGTAGAGTTTACGGGGGTGTGTGTGTGTTTTTTTTTTTTGCCTGAGTGGTTTTGTGGGGTAGGTAATAACACCTTTCCTGTACCCCGTGTACCGTGTGTGAGTGCGTGGTCACAATGTGCAGGCGTGTATCGTGTATGCTGAGGGCCTGAATGCAACACCCTCTTATGCATTCGCACCTGGGGTACTAATGCCGGTGTTCGCCTTCGTTCTAGCAAACTTGCCCTTTGAACTGGCGGTATAGGCCGCTTAATTGCCTGTCTCCGGCCTGGCAATGTGGTGGCGTGTAGCCTGACCGCTTTCTGGCTTGTGGCCACGGCAGACTCCTGCCATTGCGTTTGCCTATCTGTGTGGGTGTATGTAGGCTGTATGTACTGTAGGGCGGGCTCTACGTCCTCAGCCCATGAAGTGGTTACGTCCCGTCGTGTCCCTGTCATATAATGTGTTTCTGCGAGTCCTGGCTTCAACTCCCTCTCGTTCGTCCGTTCAGGGGGGATTGGCCTAGGGTCTGCTGCTCGGTTTGGCAAAATTGCCTTCTGAACCGGAGCTAAGGGATGTGTATTGGTGTAAGCTTGTCCCCGCAGTGTATTGGAGTCTAACCTGGCCGTCTTCTGGACTGTAGCCATGGTGACCTCCTTCCCATGTGTGGCAGTACATGGCGAGAGGGACATCCTCGCAAATTGCCGAGTCAGCGTATCCACGCTTATGTCCTCTCTCGGCTGGGTTGGTGGCCCTGCCATGAACTCAAAAAATGGCCTAGTGAGCCCGGAGTTCCTTATGTCCGCCCCAAATTTGGGTGTACTGACCGTGGAGGCTCATGGCCTGTTGGCAAATTGTTGTATCAGTGTGCTTGTGCTTTGTATAGTTTTGTGGCCGCTAGTTGGAGAAGCGCTTGCTCGCGAATTAATTCCCTGTACTGAGCGTGTAAAGTCGCGTAGTGCACCCTCAACCTCTCGAGGGTTGCATTATTTATTACGGGACCCTGTGTGGTGATTAATTGTTCGTATATTTTGTTTCTTTGGACATGGATCCTATTGAGGTGTTCATGTATGTTCCTCAAGTGCTTATGTGCGCATCTTAATTGCGTTGTCCTACCCTCTGACGGAGTGTATGGCTGTTTGCCCTGTATTGCCCCGACTTTTGTATATGCCTTTGGCATCTTATTAATAATGTTAATAATATTGGCGTAACCCTATTGCCTCTATGGCTTGCAATCTCTGCATGAGGTGCCATTCTGACTGAAGTGTATGCGAATAAAATAAAAATAAAAAATCTGTGCGTGTTTGACAGTGTATTTTCGTATCTCTTTAATTCTGTCTGGGGCTGGGGGTTTGGTTTACTAAGAATTTCCCCTATGTAGACAGTGCAAAGCAAAAAAAAAAAACTGCTTTCTGTCTGAGAGGAAAGGAAAAAAAATATTTCCAGTCTCGCTTGGCTATATGCGGTACGGGCCGTTTTTACTACGAGGGCTCTTTGGTTGAGTCCTGTTCTACTGTGCGTAGTACCAGGCCTCCACCATCTGTTTTAGATCCCTTATTTGGGGGTAGCAGGATCTAAAACGGAAGAGTTATTGTGTTGATTTAGAAGGAAATGTCTAAAAGGGGGTAGCTTCCCGTAGTCGGGCAAGCTGACCAGTGTAGAGTGTTGTTTTAGTGTTGGGGTGCTAGGGGATGCTCTTATAAAAGATCTAGGTGTATCTTGGGGGATGGACTTAGCGTAAGGTCAACGCGCTGGCTTATGTAGTCGTCCAGCTGTCTGGTTAGATAATAGACTTGCACGCGTCAGCTAGAAGGCGCGTGCCGTTCCTGGCAGTCAGGCCGGTACGGGAATACAATGATGCTAGCACTAGCAAGTATCTGGCTACTATAAGTCACGTCTAATAGTGACGGAGAGTTCAGGAAGGGAGTTAGGGCGTAAATAAACGTGTAGACAGTAATGCAGGTGTAAAGTACTGACCAAGTGTTTATTGGTTAGTAATAATGGATATGTGAGTCCCTTTTAAGGGATGTAGTGATGTTACAATGTGTACAACTGGTCTATACAAATTGGGTGTAAGGTTACAAAGTTATAGGATTCTGAACACGTTCTGACTCACTCACCTGATGATACCAGCGTAGCCTTCGGCCGTCACACTGCAAGACTGATAATTGAGAGCTCCTCTGACCTCCTTAGGACTCCCTTTTATATTCTTCGGCGCTATGCTGTCAGCATTGTGATGGCATAGCTGCCCTAGTTAATAGTGTGTCGATGTTTGTAGTGGTTATGCAAGGATTAGGCCAGCTTTCCAGAATGACAAGCTGTCCTTGTGGTATTGATAGATGTTGGTCTGGCTTTGCAAGGATTGCCATTTAGGAGATTTAAATAGATGATGGGGGGATGGTCTCCAAGGGGTGCATACCCCTGGGGTACTGTACAATATGGTGTCCAGCGTGTCGTCGATCCGTGGTAGAGGGTAGCTGTCCTTCGTGACGTCGTTCACCCACCTTTAGTCCACGCAGAACCTGGTGGAACCGTCCTTCTTCTTCACAAGCACGACCGGAGAACTCCAAGGACTATCTGATGGCTCGATCACCCCTTGCTCCTTCATCTCTTCTACCATCCGGTCGACTTCGGCTTGCTTGGCGAGCGGGACACGTCGGAATGGGGCCCTAATCGGTGCGCTGTCCCCAACGTCGATTCTGTGCTGGACCAAGCTTGTCCTGCCGAAGTCTTTGCTCCCCACGGAGAAGACGTCCTGGAATTCGCATAGCAGGTCCTGAAGTTGGCGTGATTGTTCCTCGTCTAAATGGTCCTGGGATCCTTGGTACAGCTTCTGTAGTTCTTATGGCAGTGCGCGTCTTCTTCGGTTGTCCGTCTGCAGATGTCCGTCCGTCGTATCTGTGATGCGGGCAATCCAGGTAACGGGCTCGCAGACTCCTAGGTTGGTGTCCCGGTGAACCGTAATGTCGTAGTCGTTCAGGTTGGACAGGCGGACGTACGGACGAGACGTCGTGTTGATGAGGGTCTTGGCAACTAGCAATCCTTTTGTCTGGATGTCCTCATATTTTGGCTCGATGACAGCCGCCACTCCCTCAGCTGTTCCGTCGACAATTACGGCAGCGCTGACTTCCGTCCTGGCGGGAACGATGACGTCCTCTCTAAACCTTACTCGTCGTGCGGTGATGGCCTCGTGTGCTGGTTGCAAAGCAAGTTCCTCACCTCCGAAGTGCAGAGTGTTGGTACTCAGATCCAAGATGATGGTGTTCTGGTCCAGGAAGTCCAGTCCGATGATCACTTCATTTGATACGTCAGCCACAAGCACTGGATGCTTTATCGCCCGTCGACCAATGGCGAACTCCAGTGATGCTTCGCCAAGTACCGGTGCGGTCTCTCCGGTCGCGGTTATTAGCTGGAGGTTCCTTTGTGTGGGTTGCACTCTCCACTTCGGTATCACGGTGGGACTGACGATGGTCCCCGATGCTCCCTTGTCGATTAGCATGGGCCAGCTCTCTCCGTTGACGACTCCGTCGACCATCAGGCTGCTATTATCCCTCCGTAACTGCGTCACACGAACTTGGACTGCCGGGGCTTGACGACTGTCACAAGCCAACCTTTGCCCCCCAAGGCTGGCTGATACTTGCTTTCCTGGGCCGCGCGGTTTCCCTACGACTGACTGTCCCGACGGAAACCCTTGGCGGCGGCGATCACCTCAGTCCTTGCTCAGGTGGCCTCTCTTACGGCAGGTCCAGCAGGTCGGTAGTCCTCTTCCGGGCCGCCTCTCCGGATGTCCTTCGGCTACGTTTTTGTTGGTGGTACTGCGACTCTTGAAGAACCGGCCTAGCGCCTCCATCAGTTCATCGGCCAGGGGCTTGGTCTTGTCGGCTTTGGCTGGTTCGTCGACGTCCACTTGACGCACCCGCGCGTGCATTCTAGATGCCTGTTTAGCCGTCTCGTACTCAAGTGCGTGGCTCAGCGCATCTGCCAGGGTCTTATTGCGCGCGAGTCGCAGCGCCTGTTGAGTGTCCGAGTCCCGTAGCCCGTCGGTGAAGGTCTGCGTCGCAATCTGTTCCAGAAAGTCTGCCGGCGCTGTTGGATAGGCGAGCCTTACGAGGCGTGCGATGTCCATCTCGAACTCCTGCAGGGTTTCCGCGTTCTTTTGTACCCGGGTCCGGAGCTTCATCTGGTAGGCCTGCTGAAGATGGCTATCTCTATATAGGGACTCCATATGGGCGATTAGTGAAGCGTAGTCCTGGGATCCAGTCGGGATGGCCTGAAGGACGTTAAGGGCGTCCCCTCTCAGCGCTACAATGAGAGCTGTAGCCTTTTCTGTGTTGTTCCAGTTATTTATGGAACAGGCCGCCTCGAACTGACGTAAGTAGGTGCTCCACGGGACCTTTCCGTCGAAGGTTGGGGGCGTCACTCTGCAATGTCCCGTTCCTGATATTCCCGGTGTAACGGTGGGCGGGCGTTGGCGCAGCTCGGCAACTTCCTCTTGTAGAGCGTTGAATTTCTCTTCCACCCCCGTCAGTGGGCGTTGGCGCAGCTCGGCAACTTCCACTTGTAAGGCGTCGAACTTCTTTTCCACTGCTGCGACTTCTTCACGTAGGCCCTGTTCTAATTTCCTTTGGCTCACCGCTAGCTTATTTTGACCGCCTTCTAGTTTGGCAGATAGGTCCTCGGCTAACTTCTTCTGGCCGTCTTCTAGTTTGGCAGTTAGGTCCTCGGCTAACTTCTTCTGGCCGTCCTCCATCTTCTTCTGGCCATCTTCCATCTTGGCTTCCATGCCACTTAACTTTTCTAGCAATGCTGCAAATTGCGCTTCCATTTTAGATGTTTGTCTTGTAAAGGACATGCACTCACAGGAAAATTAAAAAATGACCTGCTCGGGTTTGAAACCAGGACCGTCAGGTGTTGTGCTTGTGTTTGAGTTTGTAATCCGGCTTCTGACACCAGTTGTTACGTGCCACCCCCTAGTGGCACTTTTGTTAACAGGATTACGGTGGGTTGAAGCACAACACAGATTGTTCCTTTAAGAAATAATAAACTTTATTGCGGCCAGAAAGATACACTACTCATCAGCAAATACAAGCAATTAGAACCTTACTCCAGTTTCCTCAAGTCGTTTCCTTATGGAGAGCTCTTGTCCCCTTTCACTTGTCAACAAACCACAGAAGTTAATCCGTGCTAATGAGTCCGGTGGCCTTGACAGAAACTACCTGCACCTCTCCCTTATGTACACAAACTACAGTTACTTACGATAACCTGCTACACGCTGCTTCGCTGCCCACGAGCCGGGAAACAATGTCGCTGGATTTCGTTACTCGCACGCACGGCACTCCGTCACAATACCTCTGTCGCTCAGTGAAATCACACTCGCTCAAAACACAGGCAGTCCCCTGTATGCTTCTCGCTCCCTCGCTGTCAAGAGAATCGGCTTCACTAGGGGTTTCGCAGGTCACCGCACTTCTGTCGCTCAGGATAATCGCTCGCACTAGCTCGTAAAAACACCCACTCACTGCTTGACAGGTCGCTCTTATATAGCAGGCCGGTGACTCAATAAATGCTTCTAGACCCATCCAGGGTTCACGGCTTCTCGAGGCTTCCATCGCTGGTTGGGTCACGAATATTCTGGACCATACCTTTGTCCTAGTAGACCTGCTGCATAAGGCGCACGCAATACACTGAGGCAGAGCACAGCCCAGCCCTGGGGCAGTTGTGACTCATGCGGCGAGCGATGAAACAAACTCACAGCCGTAACAATATGTAGGCCATAGAGTTATGCACTCTTACATGACGATTATATCGTAGGTTCATTATTAAAACGTTGACTTCGACCGCATGATTAGAACTCAAGAAATAAAAACGTAGTTTTTAAATTTCTCACAACCGCCATCTTGAGGTTATGTAAACAATTGAACTAAATTAGATATCAGTGCATTAAAATGTGTATAAACATTTGATGTACCAAGTTTCACTGCGTTCGGATGGTTATATCGCGAGAAAAGTCTATTTAAATGTTTCAACTTCACTTGGCCGCCATTTTCATTTTGTACTTAACAGGTTTTTAAATGACCCTAAGGTGAACTTCTAGTAGTACCCTTTATCACAGTACAAAATTTCAGGGTGATATCAGTAATAGTTTCGGAGATATACACACATCAAAAAAAGTTTTGCATCACCTCGGTTCCCAGATCTCCGGCATATAGACGTTGACTGTGTATATTGTATCCAAGATACAGTCCCTTTGACTGTTCATAGATGTCACTAAAACTGCTCAAAGATGTAAACAACCATGCATGAGCAGGGCCTATTAGACGGAGGGGGTACGACAGCCGATCAGTTCCAGTCATTCCACCAGGACGAAGGTACGCTGCTCATGTTGTCTGTAGTTTTACCATGCCTAGAAGGTCAATACCGCAGTTCGATCGCGTCCGCATTGTTACTTTGTGTCAAGAAGGGCTCTCAACAAGGGAAGTTTCCAGGCGTCTCAGAGTGAACCAAAGCGATGTTGTTCGGACATGGAGGAGGTACAGAGATACAGGAACCGTCGATGACAGGCCTCGCTCAGGCCGCCCAAGGGCTACTACTGTAGTGGATGACCGCTACTTACGGATTGCCGCTCGGAGGAACCCTGACAGCAATGCCACCATGTTAAATAATGCGTTTCGTTCAGCCACAGGACGTCGTATTTCAACTCAAACTGTGCGCAATAGGCTGCATGATGCGCAACTTCACTCCCGACGTCCATGGCGAGGTCCAGCTTTGCAACCCCGACACCATGCAGCGCGGTACAGATGGGCCCAACAACATGCTGAATGGACCCCACGGAATTGGCATCACGTTCTCTTCACCGATGAGTGTCGCATATGCCTTCAACCAGACAATCGTCGGAGACGTGTTTGGAGGCACCCTGGTCAGGCTGAACGTCTTAGACACACTGTCCAGCGAGTGCAGCAAGGTGGTGGTTCCCTGATGTTTTGGGGTGGCATTATGTGGGGCCGACGTACGCCACTGGTGGTCATGGAAGGCTCCGAAACGGCTTTACGATACCTGAATGACATCCTCCGACCCATAGTGCAACCATATCGGCAGAATATTGGAGAGGCATTTGTCTTCATGGACGACAATTCTCGACCTCATCGTGCACATCTTGTGAATGCGTTCCTTCAAGATAACGACATCGCTCGACTACAGTGGCCAGCATGTTCGCCAGACATGAACCCTATCGAACATGCCTGGGATATGTTGAAAAGGGCTGATTATGGACGTCTTGACCCACCAACCACTCTGAGAGATTTACGCCGAATTGTCGTTGAGGAGTGGGACAATTTGGACCAACAGTGTCTTGATGAACTTGTGGATAGTATGCCACGGCGAATACAGGCATGCATCAATGCAAGAGGACGTGCTACTGGGTATTAGAGGTAGTGGTGTGTACTGCAATCTGGACCACACATGCTGAAAGTCTAGCTGTATGATGGTACAACATGCAATGTGTGGGTCTCATGAGCAATAAAACGAGCTGAAATGTTGTTTGTGTTGATCTCTATTCCCTTTGTATTTAACGGTTCCGGAACTCTTGGAACCGAGGTGATGCAAAACTTTTTTTGATGTGTGTAGAATGCCGGTGGAATATTTCGCACAGCCGCCATGTTGGATTTGTGAGAATAAAATTTGAAGGGCACGGTCGGGGTCGGACAAAATAGTACTATGATCTTACCGAGTTTCATTGAAATCGATTCAGCCGTTTAGATTTTATTAGACACACACACACGGACAAAAGGTGATCTCATAGGCCTATTTTTTTCGTAAATGAAAATAGGCCAAAGAAATGAAGGAAGTAATGTGCTTCATTGGGATAGTCTACATTTCCTCATACTCAAGGCCGTCGAGAGGGAGCAAGGGGGCAAATGCATAGGGGCCCGTAAGCAATGAGGGCCCATTAGTGGTGCACGTTAGTTTTTTTTATTGATTGTAGCTACTTTCGTATTATGTACAATGTTGTCTATAACTTACAACCTGTCCGAGGCTTTGCAGAGTCAGGATGTCGATATGCCTACAGCTCTGCAGAAGATATCTCATGTTAGGCTACCAAATTTTTAACTGTCAAGAGAAATGAGGCAGAAAAACAATCCAGAGGCATATATGACAGTGCGAAAGTATTGGCCGGAACTATTCTTTTGGTAAAAGAAGTTCCTCGTTTCTGAAAATAAAATAAAAGTTTTAGTGTACCTTATTCTACCCCCAGAAGACGATGATGATGATAATTGTTGTTTTAAGGGGCCTAACATCTAGGTTATCGAACCCTAATGGTCTGGGTGATAGCCAAAATGACAATGAAATGGAAAACAGAACGAAAATCAAGTGAGACGGAAAATACTTACGAAAAGGAACTAAGATTGAACTATTCACAAAATAAGGAGAGCGGTAATACTTATAAAAGGGAATTTAGAATGACAATATTTACAAAAGGAATAGATTGAAAAATACGCACAAAATGTAGGCTAGGTTCAAAATATGTACAAAATGAAATGCACTTACAAAATGCAATTGAAAACAGGGGCGTATATAAGGAGGATGCTGAGGGGGCTCCAGCCCCCCCCCCCCCGGATAAAGACAATAAAAATTAAGAAAGTGTTGCTTTGGCAAGAGCATAAAACAATTGTAAATTTGATTGTACCATAATCTTAACTTATTGGCTAAGTTATAAACAATATTAAGAATGAAATTAGACTAACTCGTGGTGTAGTGGCTAGCATTCTTGCCTACCACCCCGGAGGTCCGAATTCGATTCCCGGCTCTGCCAAGACATTTTAATTCTAGTCTGAAAGGCTGGAACGGGGTACACACAGCCTTGTGAGGCAAAACCCTGAATTCCAAAGTATGGTACTTTTGAGAAATACATTATCAACTTGTAAAAAAAAAAGTTTACCTTTCTGCTTAGTAAATTGACAAATATTTAGATATTTCCCATTCATACTCCACAGATCATAATAGAAAATTCATTAAGTATAAAATTTTATTTGTGTGATGTGTTGTATTTTATAACTTTTTTTGTATTGCCAGTAAGTTAATTGTAGGCTATATATACTTTGAATCGTATCTAACGTAATTACACACAAAGTTATATGCTCTATATTTCTGGGTATTTTGCGGTAACAATCCCCTGAGAATACTCACAATTTTCCAGGGTAGCCAGACCCTCCCCCCCCCCCCCGAAAAAAATGTATATACGCCCCTGATTGAAAATGCTTACAAAATGTACGGTACCGGTAGATTCAAACTACTCATTTGGATTGACAATACTTACAAAATGCAATTTAGATTGAAAATACTTGACAAAATGTAATGTAGAGTCAAAATACCCACAAAATACAATTGAGAATCAAAATACTTGCAAAATGCCCACCATAGAAAATGCAATTTAGATTTAAAATTCTTGCGAAATGCGGTTTAGGTTGAAAATACTCACAAAATGCAATTGAAATTTAAGATACTCACTAAAATGTCCTGCTCCTACATTGAAAGACTTACTTAGATTGTCAATCTTTACAAAATGCAATTGAGGTTGAAAACACTCGCGAATTGCAATTTAGATCGAAAAAACTTATAAAATGCAACGTGGATTAAAAATACCTACAAAATGTGGTGTAGATACAAAAATAAATCGCTAAAAGGAATTTAGATACACGGAGGGTCAAGTAAAAAAAAAACAGTGCGGGAATCTTAGAGAGAAAAGAAAATATAATGAAAAGAAAACAAGAGGTATGACCCCTCGAAGAAGGACGGATCAGAAAAGATGAGACAAGGGCCAATTAAGGCGGGAAAGTGAAAGACTCCCTAGGCCTCGGATACCCTAATACCGTCGGGGTCGGAAAAGAACAAGAGTTGACCAAGGGAGGTCGACAGGATAGAAGACGGAGATGAGCACGGCACAAGTAAGTGGAAGCAATGCCGGACTCAGCTGGGGCCCCGTGGTCGCCAACCCACGTCCCACTAGATGTGAGCCCCTAGGGGAACCCCCGGAATGCTATTACATTCTATATAGGACTCTGAGTTAGGAGTTATAACTGTTAGGGAATACTCTACTTTAATTTAGTGTTGAATCTGCTATCTAATGCGGAGTTTTAAAATGCTACTTATTCATTACGTACTTGTAATTAAAATACCTACAGAATTGCAAATTATTTCCCTACGCATGTTAAATGTATTAAAAATTACTCAAAAATCCCGAATTGTTTTGAGCACTTTGTAAAATATATTTCATAAAATCAATACTAAAATATTTTCTATATTTCTATATTTTGTATATTTCTTTAAATTATGACTGTGCATCAGATGCTTTTCTCAAAATATCGTCTTTCCAGAATAGCTAGTAGTTGATAGTAATACATGTATTTCAAGGGGGCCCGAGAAAAAAAATAGCATAGGGGCCCTTAAATCCTCTCGGTGGCCCTGCTCGCACATCTGACTTTCCCATGTCAAAATATGCTGACGGACAGCGAGAGCCATGAGACCGTCCCATCAAAGCCAGTACGTCTGTGAGGAGAGGAAGTGTTTGATATTTAACAAAAGGCTATGCCTTACTCGTACATCCCTGAACAAATTTTTCGAATTTATATGCTGGTAAGGGTTCGTTCTATCATAATTATTATTAGCTGGAAATTTTCCAAATACATTTCCTCACTCCATGATCGGTGTGAAGTAATTGATGGAGGAGAGGTGAGTTCAATTCCCACCTCAGCCATTCTGGGAGTGTTTTCCCGTGGTGTCTAACTTCTACTCCAGGTGAATGCCGGGATGGATCCTAAATTAAGGCCACAGACGCCTCCTTCCCAATCCTTGTCTGAATTACAAATACACGCACTAACACAATCATCACAATAACACTGGCCATCAGACAAATTCACACACACACACACACACAAGTACACTGGGCTACATGACCATGTTATCGCAAAGCACCGAAATGAATCAACAACAACTTCAGACTGAGGGTAGACGTGGATCGACTAAAGCATTGTGAGAATTCTTAGGAAGAAAATATCACACAATTTCTTATTTGTCTATTCATTTAGTGCTTTTGTTGCATTTTTATTTTATTTTCACGTTTGAGACCTATTCAAAACAAATTACTTCCGATACAATATTTTTATGTCTATCGAGTTTACGTATTACACGTGAACTCATGTCATAACAAATGCTCGGACGAGCATGGGTTGTATATCAACAGTATCGCCAAACGACGTATAATCAAGGGTGACTTGATAAAACATTTTAAATCACACTGTCAGAACTGTTCCTTGTTTTAGTGACTATACCAAGGAAGCTAACCACGCAATTATTTACTTAAAGTTCTCATTAGTCCTAGTAAGGCATTTCTTACCAAATACGGAGATATGTATTAAATTGCTGAGTTTTAAAACCTTTCAGGAGAAACAGCAGAGTTGGTGACTAACCACTTTCTTAGAATTCTGGTGAAATACTGGGTGGTTATAATTAAATTGACCGTATTCCGCGGGCCACATCACGGGCTGTAATAATCGGAGATTGAAACCTCAAAAATTAGTTCCACATTTTGACAATAGGTGGAAGTATGGCACTGTAAGCTGCCAGAACGTGCAATTTTCTGCAACCCTGATGTCAATTTTAACATGTTCTTCTGACGGCATTGCGTTGTGGTTGAAGGAGAGAAACAGTGTACTGCTAGTGAAAATGTTTTATTAGAATGGCAGCAATGGGAACGCTGCATTGCGGGAATATCACCGACAGAAACAGCTGAGAAGAGGTCCCATGTCAATTATGGTCTTTAGGACATGATTAAGAAATTCGAGGAAACTGTCAATTACCGTAGTGGTCGCAACAGGGAGAGGATGACAGCCCATTCCCGTGGAAGTTGTTGACGGAGGTGCAGTAGCTGATTGTGCAGCAGATTCTGCAACCGGCGGTTTCGGTGGCGTAGTTGGTAGCATGCTGAGCTTCTATGCCCAAGATGGCGGGTTCAAACCCGGCCGAAGTCGTCGGATTTTTTAAGAGCGTTAAAATCCCTCAGTATGCCTTCCTTCGGAGGGGAAGTAATGCCGGCGGTCCCATGTCATAGATTTATGGCATGTTAAAGAACCTTCCACTAATTACATCTGTGTGAAGCTAAATTGTATAGGTTAAGAATGTAAACAACGCTCTTAGGTTGCTACGTTCGTTGCTAAGAGCCGACTGCCAACCAACCAGATTCTGCAACCAGTGCTCGAGCTACTCTTATGTCACGGGAATTGTCGGTCTCCTGGTCAACAATTCGCAAGATTTTGTGGTGCATTTTTAAACTGGTTTCCCTATAAAATGCACACTGTGCACCAATTAAAACCCCAATATATTCCAAAACGCTGTAACTTTGCTCTTCGTTTTTGGCACGCATGGAGTTAGATATGACTGGCTACTTAATGCAGCAGTAACGTTCTCGCCTGCTATGACCAAGGTTGTAGGATCGAATCCTGGATGTCAGTTGGTATTTGAGGGTGCGCAAACGCGAGGGAGCCCTGTCGGTAGATTTACTGACGCGTTAAAGAACCCCTTCGGGGATCTACTTACACGGCTCCCTCGAATTTAAGAACCCTTAAATGCCAGCTGACTTTGCCGGGTTTAGATCCCACTATCTTGGGATTAGCAGGCGAGAACGTTACCTCTGAGCCACTCAAACCAATAACATTATTATTATTGGTACATGTTTTGTTTTTGTTTTGGCGCCAATGCTTCAGTGCCAAGTTGCAACAATGTTGGGCGCTGCCACTTTTACCGACGGTTGCTGCCCTGCATCCCCTCCCTCAGATCACATGACCTCGCCCGTCCTCACCACCGTTCGTGCGCAGTCGCGCCTGTTAGATGAGTAGTGCGAGACCAGCGCTCGCGAAAGACAGTCGCAATGTTTTCCAAATGGCTGCGATGACGCTTGTCGTATGCACTTGCAGCGTTATGAGCGCGAAGGAGAGGCCTTCTTACGGCGTATCATAACCATTGACAAGACGTGGGCCAGATCTTATGAGCCACAAAACGCCAATCGAATGAGTGGCGGCACCACGGATCACCATGGAAACAAACAGTTCGACCAACCCCCACCAATGTGAAGGTAATGCTGATTCTTGCCTATGATTGGGATGGTGTGATCATTTACCATACTGTTCCCCGAGGGCGAACCGTTAATGTGGCGTACTATTGTTCGTTTCTGCAAGACCATCTCCGAGGAGCTCCGAGAAGGAAACGGCGTCACCACATGGTTACACCGCCCATCGTTCTACATGACAATGCTAGGGCACACACATCAGGCGTTGTTGGATCGCTGGGGCTGGGAGGTCCTGTATCATCCCTCATATTCTCCCGACATCAGTTCCTGCGACTATGATCTCATCCCGAAGATGAAGATGACAATGCGCGGGGAGCACTTCCGTACCATTGTAGGCGTTAAGCAGGCTGCCGAGCGCTCTCTTCGTACCATCAATAGATTGGGCAGTGCCAACAACGACTTCCGCATCGCTGGGAAGACGTTGTACGCAACGGTGGGGACTACATCGAGGGCCTGTGAAACTTGGAACCATCTAAGTGAGTTATTAATCCAGTTATAACTAAGGTGCCAAAACTAAAAAACCAACCCATGTATAATGGCTTTCACGGCCAAGGAATTAAAACTCAGCAATTTTTCTAGGTTTATGCAGTGTCTTGTGTGGGGTTTCGCCTAGGAACATCAAGCTGGTTCATCAGCAAGCCTGGACCCCCACAGGAGTAGCAAACTGTGCACTACCTTCCTTCTTAAAAAGCACACCTGTGCTTCTTTACTGCGTAAGCTAAGAGCTCAAGTACCCTTTCACTCCCTATAAAGGCTTCCAAAAAGATGGTATATTGGCTTTCACGGCCAAGAAATTAAAATTCAGCCTGCTGATGAGCCAGCTTGGTGTTCCTAGGCGAATCCTCACACAAAACACGGCATAAACCTAGAAGAATTGCTGAGTCTTAATTAATATTACAGTATTATAGTAACTGGATAACATGTAAACGGGGAATATTCTGTGGACTGACGAGACGTATTTTACTCTGGTACGGTGCAGTGAATACACAGAACTGTCGCATAAATGTGGTTCTACTCCAAATGTGAAGAAAAACCACTTCACTAAGCTTAGGTGACTGTTGTGGCTCCACAAGCTTTTTCATTCCTGGCCCGTTTTTCTTTGAGGAGATGACATCTCGCAGGCGTGTCAGGTGTATAGTGTAGGTGTATAGTGACATCCGCAGGTCATGGAGACCACCTTGTGAAACACATGATTCCAGCTTTGCAAGTAATACTCAACTGTAACCAAGCCATAATTTTCATGCAAAATGGGGCACCACCAGAAGTGGCTCGCCAGGTGATAGAATAGCTGCGAGAAACTTTCAGTACGACCACATCATCTCTAGGCAATTTCCAGATGTGACTTTCGAGATCCTCCGACCTAAATCCATGTGACTTCTGGTTGTGGGGATGTTTGAAAGATCGTATCGATAAGGGTCATATCTGGTCTCTGCCTGATCTGGTACAACATGTCGCTTTGATTTCACCAGATATGCTTGTGAGGAACTGTCGACCATGCCGTGTTACGGATGCAGAATGTTACCGAGTTGGGAGGCATATTGAACAGTCTTTGTAACCATAGTTCTTAAAAACGTGACAGAACCATTGTTATCAAGTGCTTGAACTTTCCTACCTTTTCCTGCGACAATACAAGTACCATGTTCTAACAGCTTACAGTGCCAGTTTTTCACTTGGTGCCAAAAAATGGAACTTTTTTAATGTTCATAACTCGTGAGTGCATTGCTTAATTAACATAACCACAACGATTCAGAATTCTCCGTTCATTACAATCCGTGATCTGTCACACTGAACACCGTCAGTTTAATTATAACCACCCAGTACTAATTGCTTGAGTGCTTTTTTCTATGTTGTGTGCGTACCGCAACGTAGCCGTGCTTGTTAAATCATGCAACACGGCTGCGAGGGCAGTTGCAGCAAGTACGGACATCGTCGGTTCGCATCCCGGCGCTGAAACAGGTATCCTGAATTTGTTTTTTCCACACTCCCTCCAGTCAAATGCTGGGATAGTACGGTACCTTGCTTCAAGTCCCGGGGCGCCTACCCCATCCTTGTCCCTGATAGTTCCACAGACATACTACTACAGCCATCACAGAAATACAGGTTATCAGACAAGTTCAACACACACCCAACTACACGGGACTGATGACCAAGAAGTCCCAAGACCCCCAAATGAATTAACAACAACTTCTATGGTGCGACTGTCAACCGTGTGGTGTTGGGATAACGTGCCTGCCTCTCACCTGGAAACCCCTGATTCGATTCCTGGCTCCATCAGGAATTTTAGAAACTGACGCAAGGACTAGAACGGGGTGCACTCACCCTTGTGAGGACCATTGAGTAGTGAGACAGCTCCCCGGTTACGGAAACCGAGGTGAACCGACACACTGACCACACGTCACCCTGCAAACTGTAATTGAAACTCAGCCCGCTGCTGAGCCAGCTTGGTGTTCCTAGGCGAATCCCCACACAAAAAATTGCTGAGTTTTAATTATTATTAAAATTCAACATTATAACATAGTCGTCTTGTCTGCAGCCCCTTATGCAGCCGAGACACTTAATCTACAACATAAAACACTGAGAAATCAATTGGAGATTAAGGAAAGCAAAATCATGCGAACAATTTTGGGACCAAGAATTAAAGATGGAATTCACCTTCCGAAACCTAATGCTGACATCTATTTAAAAATTACTAAAATCACAGACACAATCCGTATGAGAAGGATCCAATTCATGGGACATTTGGACAGGATGGACCCAACTAGGATAACAAATAAAATCTATACGTTTTTGCAGAAAAAGGCAACAAGGTCCAATGGGTACAAACAGGCGGAAAAGGACTTGGCTGAATTAGGTTTTCCCAATCTCAAGGATCGAGAGGAAATTAGGAAAATTACTCGTACATAGGGTTTTGAAGCAGAAGAGAGAAGACCTACCAGACACGTCTGGTCGCAGCAACGAAAACTAGCTCAATCGTTGCGCATGAAGAGTTATTGGGCAAACATCAAGGCCAAGAAGTGTTGATTCCGCGTGGTCCTAGGAGACCCATTCACGCAGAAGAAGATTACAGTATTAAAGGAACTGGATAACATGTAGACGGGGAAGCGGTCGCTTTTCTATGGTGTGACAGCAGTATCAATGGGTTTGGAAGAAAAATAATTATTGTCAACAGGCGGGGAATGAAAGTGAACCCTTCTGCCACAGATTGTTTTACTGATATCATATACACTTAACTGCCGACATTTTTACGGCTCTTCCTGTTTTTGCGAATTTATCTTCAAAATTAAACAAAGCTTGCTTGTAGTTTTAGGTAGCTATTGACCTTTTGGTTATAAGCCATACGACTTCCCTTTGTAGGTGGAATCCGAACCACTGGACCAACTTCTCGACTCTCATATGCATTAACCAAGAATCTAGCCAGGACTGCCTTGGTGAGTGGCAAGCAACGAAACTTGTGTACAGAAGACCAAAATCTCCACCACTGTCCTCTCCTTACAGATGGCCTATCTTATCTGTCTTGGCAACAGTGGGGTACTTGGTCTTGTGACATTATTCCATAGTTGAACCTTACCAATTAATGTGAACTACTGCTTCACACTACTTTATCATCTCATCAACGGCAGCCACTCTTCACATTTCCCCTTTTCTAATCACCAGTCATAGTACCAGTAACTTTTCTCTTTCTCTAACCAGTAAGTTCTACTTTTAAATACTACTGGTCTGATTTGTTAACTCATTCGCTATCATCAGTGTTATTCATCTTCATTGAAACCATGAAACAAACTTGACTCAACATTCTCACCCAAACAACTATTTCAACCATGTCCCAAGTACTTCAGAACTCTTACAGTGGTGACCGAGATTATAAGTATATACCATATACTGTAGTTACTCTCCTCCTTACTTTGAGGAATTTTACCATTGAATGAAAGAAAGATTCCTCTTATGAATTCACTCGTATAAAACACTGTTACAAACATCAAAAACCAATTCCCGACTACACAATCCTCCTTATTTACCTTAATACAGCCGAAATGAAACCATTTCTCACTTAGTGCAATTTTGCATACGTCCCCCTTAAATTGCATTTTGTGACAATTTTGAATCTAAATTACATTTTGTAAGTATTTTCTATCTAAATTGCATTTTGTAAATATTGTCAATTCAAATAAAAGTACAGTAAGTATGTAGTTAGTTTTAGTTGTAAGTAGGTAGTTAGTTTGTCTATTAGATATGTCATTGTTCTATTAGACTGTGGTGTGTGAGTGTGTCTGGTAGCAGTTGCATTGTTTATTAGTTATAGTTCATTGTTTCAGTAGACTGTGATGTGTGAGGGTGCATGTGAGTGTGCCTGTTGACAGACTGTTTTAGTGGTAGTATTTGTTGTTGGTGGAACTTAAGTTTTTTGTTAGTAGAGTTTTGGTATTTAATTGTTAGTACGGTAGAAGGTTAGTATTTTTGTTAGTAGAATTGCTCTTTACTTATTCTGAAAGGGAGTAGCAGCCTTTCAGAATAAATCAATTCTTTACTAGTCTTATAGACGGTTAAGATATTGATAATATAAGCCAATAATGGCTACACTGCGTCCTGCTGCACGGCTGAAAGCAACGGGAAACTACAGCCGTATGTTATTCCCGAGGATATGCACCTCTCTATGCATAATTACATGTGATGATGGCCTCCTCCCTTGTAAAATTTCAATCCGGAGGTAAACTAGTCTCCCGTTCGGATCTCCGGGTGGGGACTACTCGAGAGGGGGTTAACATCACAGAAGTGACTAAGAGGAAATCTGACATTCTACGAATCGGAGCGTGGAATGTTAGAAGTCTGCTAGGAAGTGGAAGGTTAGAAAACTTAGAAAGGGAAATGGATAGGTTGAGGTTGGATTTGGTTGGGATTAGTGAAATGCGCTGGCAGGAAGAACAGGACTTTTGGTCAGGAGACTATAGGGTCATTAGCACTAAATCAAACAATGGCCAAGCAGGGGTTGGCCTCATATTGAGTAGGAAACTTGGACAGCGGGTGGAATATTATGAGCAATATAGTGAACGGATTATTGTAGCAAAAATCAATACAAAACCTACCTGCACTACAGTGGTACAAGTCTATATGCCTACCAGTCAAGCTGATGATGAGGATGTTGAAAAGGTCTACGAAGAAATAGACGAAATTCTGAGGTATATCAAGGGTGATGAAAATGTTATAGTAATGGGAGATTGGAATGCTGTGGTAGGAAAAGGGAGAGAAGGGAAGATAGTAGGAGATTTCGGATTAGGTGAAAGGAATGATCGAGGAAGCAGGCTGGTAGAATTCTGCACCGAGCATGAATTGGTCATAGCTAACACCTTATTCAATAACCATAATAGAAGAATATACACATGGATGAGACCAGGAGATACAGGGCGTTACCAAATCGACTTCATTATGGTCAAGCAGAGGTTTCGAAACCAGATTTTGGATTGTAAAACATATCCTGGTGCTGACATAAACTCTGATCACAATCTGGTTGTAATGAAATGCAGATTAAAGTTGAAGAAACTGAAGAAAAGTCAAAAGCCAAAAAGGTGGGCAATAGACAGACTGAAAGAGAAGGATGTAAACGAAAGATTCAAGAAGAGTATAAAGGAAGGACTAATGAAAAGCCCTAAACAAACTTCAATTGCAGACGAATGGGCACTTTTGAAGAATGAAATAACAAAATCCGCAGAAGAAAACATTGGTAGGAAAGAAAGAATAGGTAGAAAACCGTGGATCACTCAGGATATACTAGAATTGATGGATGAAAGGCGGAAACACAAGAATCTAAGAGATGAAAAGGGGAAAGCAGAATACAGACGTCTGAGAAATGAGGTTAACAAGAAGTGCAAGGAAGCGAAAGAAGAATGGTTGAAAGAGAAATGTGCAGGTATAGAAAATTGTCTGAAATTAGGAAAAGTAGACACAGCTTATCGAAGGATTAAGAATACTTTTGGGGAAAAGAAGACTAAGTGCTGTAATATTAAGGACACAAATGGAAAGCCTCTAACAGATAGGGAAGAAAAGGTTGACAGATGGAAAGCTTACATAGAGAGTTTGTATAAGGGAAAGGACATTGAGAATCATGTAATGGAAAGGGAGGAGGAAATTGATGAGGATGCGAAAGGAGATTTAATATTGAGATCAGAATTTGATAGAGCTTTGGAAGACTTAAGCAGGAACAAAGCACCAGGCATAGATGATATACCGATTGAGTTGCTACGCTGCATAGGAGATGAAGGTCTGATCAGGTTATTTCACTTGGTGTGTAGGATTTATGAGACAGGTGAGGTACCCCCTGATTTCAAGAAGAATGTAATCATCCCTATACCAAAGAAAGTGGGAGCTGACAGATGTGATGATTACCGTACAATCAGCTTGATTACTCATGTTTCAAAGATCCTGTCTAGAATAATTTACAAGAGGATTGAAAGCCAGATAGAAACGGAGTTGGATGAAGACCAGTTTGGTTTCAGGAGAAATGTAGGATCAAGGGAAGCTGTACTAAGTCTTAGGCTGATTTTAGAAGGTAGAATAAGGAAAGATAAGAGAACGTTCATGGCTTTTGTAGACTTAGAAAAGGCTTTTGATAACGTTGATTGGACTAAATTGTTTGACATTTTGAAATCAATTGGAATAAAGTACAGGGATAGGAGGGTGATATACAATCTGTACAGAAACCAGACAGCAGTCATTCGAGTTGAAGGACATGAGAGAGAAGCTGGTATTCAGAAAGGTGTAAGGCAAGGCTGCAACTTATCACCCATACTTTTCAATCTTTACATTGAACAAGCAATGAAGGAAATTAGAGAAAAATTTAAAGTGGGAGTGAAGATTCAAGGAGAAATAATTTCAACTCTGAGATTTGCTGATGACATCGTCATCTTGGCCGACAAGCCTGAGGATTTGAATGAGTTTTTGAATGGTATGGACTCCGTCTTATGGAAAGAATTCATGATGAAAATAAATAAATGTAAAACAAAAATACTGGAATGCAGCCGAAATAAATCAGAAACCTCTATGGAGGTCAAATTGGCAGGTGAAAAGCTGAAGGAAGTAGGAGACTTCTGTTACTTGGGAAGCAGAATAACCAGTGATGGACGAAGCAAAGAGGATATTAAAAGTAGGTTGGCTCAGGCAAAGAAAGCATTTCTACAAAAAAGGAATCTGCTGACATCGAATATAGATTTAGGTATTAGGAAGTCATTTTTGAAAGCCTTTGTCTGGAGCGTGGCGCTCTATGGAAGTGAAACTTGGACTATTGGTGCAGCAGAAAAGAGGAGAATTGAAGCATTTGAAATGTGGTGTTACAGGAGAATGATGAAGATCAGATGGGTAGATAGGGTTACAAACAAAGAGGTATTAAGACGAGTGGGAGAGGAGAGATGTTTCTGGCGACTGCTAATGAAGAGAAGAGATAGGTTGGTAGGACACATACTAAGACACCCAGGAATAGCAAGCTTAGTTATGGAAGGAAGGGTCGAGGACAAAAACTGTAGGGGTAGACCAAGGTTAGAATATGTTAAACAGATTGCCTCCGATGTAGGGTGTCGGAGCTATGTAGAGATGAAACGATTAGCTCAGGACAGGGAGGCATGGAGAGCTGCATCAAACCAGTCAAAAGACTGAAGACTCAAACAACACGAAAGAAAGAGGCACAGGGTGATATGTGTTACAGAATCTGCTTAAAGTACATAATATTTTCCTGGAAATGTTATCAACTGATAAGAAATTGAGTGTTTATCACTTATCACATGATCAATGTAAGAGTTTATCACATCTCTGATAAGTTATCAGTTTTGCTGATAGTGTATCTATCAAAATTTAGATGACCTGTGGCAATACATTTCCATATTATTATTATATTATTATTATCAGTCTGAAATGGATAATGAAATATCATAGAATGAGACAAAAGGATTTGGTCATTACTTTTGTGGATTTTAAGAAAGCTTATGACAGTATCCATCGAGGGTCATTACTTAACATCCTTAGGGAATTTGGGTTACATCAAAAGCTTATCAACCTCATTGGCGTTACTTTGAAAGATACTAAATCAAAGGTTAAATTTCGAGGCGCCTTGTCTGAACCATTTGATATCCGGACTGGACTTCGACAGGGAGATGGTCTATCACCGTTATTATTTAATTGTGTTCTTGAAAAGATCATGCGTGAGTGGAAACTTTTCCTCCAAATGTAAAGATTGGTACTAATATAAAACTGAATTGCTTGGCCTTTGCCGATGACCTTGCACTGCTTGCAACCAGTATAGATGAGGCTAAACACCAAATTGAAGAATTGGGTCTATTGCAGCAGAGTAGGACTTCAAATTTCATTTGAAAAGACTGAAATAATGGCATCCTTTGATGTGGAAACACAAGCTATTACATTGATCAACAATAAAGAAATTAAAGTTGTACATAAATTTAAATATTTAGGGGAGATTATAACATGGAATTTGAATGAGAAAGCGTCAATCGAAAGTAGAACAACAAAGTTAAGACAAGAGCAATATATTACTTGGTCTAGTTACAAAAAAAATCACTCTCCATAAATGCCAAATTACGACATTACGAATCAGTTATTAAACCGGAAGCAATATATGCTTGTGAAACACTTTTCAAGTTATACACTCGATCAGTTACTGACACATTACAGAAGATTGATAGAAGAATTCTCAGAACTATAATTAATAAAAAACATCAGGTGGATGGTCAATGGCGTCTATTACCAAATGAAGTGGTTTATAAAGAAACTGAGTCTATAGTCTATACTATGCGAAAAAGGCGAATTGCTTTTTTTTGGTCATATCTCACGCCTGCCGGATACCAGACAATTAAAAGTATTATTTAATTATTTTTTCAAAAGTAAAACAAAGAACTCTTGGTTTATGGAAATTCAAAATGATCTGGATGAACTCGGCTTGACAATGTCCCAAATTGCTAACAAAGATGAGAAGAATATCTTGAAAAACAAGAACATCCGACTTCCCTTAAAAACCTTGACCCGCAAAACTTACACCATAAGCGATGCAGAGAGAGAGGCAAGGTCGACTAGAATGAAAATGTTTTGGGAAAAGAAGAAAAATAAGAAGCTGAATCTTTAATACTGTTTTTGAGATATGTATATACTTGTTTTGGTTAAGTGCTCCAATGAGGGCGTAACATATGTAAATAAATAAAATTTAGAAATATTGATGCGTCTGATGAGTCCTCAACAAAATAGGCAAATACTCGTTATAATACATTACTGCAGTAACTACATGTCTGTTTGGAGTTTAGACTTTTGCAACTGAATTATTGTTTCCCTCCTTTTCTTAGGAATACTGGGTTTGGTTCAGTTAGTGGATTCATAGTGAGTGATTGTAGTTAGAAGGGTCGGAACATCAAGATCATTTACCCAAAACATATTATTTGTAGCAAATAGGCCAAAAATAAGGCTTTTGTCCAATATATATGATATTGAGGTCTAAACTAATATACTGTAGTTCAATAATATAATCTTGCTGGTTATACTGTTTACAATCTCCCAGGGGCTCACATCTAGTGGGACGTGGGTTGGCGACCAAGGGACCCCAGCCGGGTCCGGCATTTCTTCCACTTACTTGTGCCGGGCTCCTCTCCATCTTCTTCCCTGTCGACCTCCCTTGGTCAACTCTTGTTCTTTTCCGACCCCGACGGTATTAGGGTATCCGAGGCCTAGGGAGTCTTTCACTTTCCTGCCTTAATTGGCCCTTGTGTCATCTTTCCTGATCCCTCCTTCTTCGAGGGGTCAGACCACTTGTTTTCTTTTCATTATATATCCTAAGGACCAACGGCAATACGGGCGGATGAGGAGCCTATTAATTTTTGAGGTCCCCAACGGTCGTCTAGGCGGAAGAGGCCATGCCAGATGGACTGGCTGTAAAGGCGCAACTCATCTTTTCCCGAGTTAGCGGCAGTCCATTACAGTTCTGGTGCTGGAAACTGCATGTCTCATTCTTTATGTGCCGCAGATAATAGTTCCAGAATCATAGTGTGTGGGTCACTACCTGGCAAGTAGAGATCCACCTTAAACAAAGTCATGCCTGTGGCACTCTTTCCTGCTATTCCTCTTAGTCCAACGGAGATGGGACAAGGGTGACGGAGGCAGGTTTGGGTAAACTGGAAGCTTCTAGTTTGGACCTGCACGTTGGCGGCAGATGTGTGATGGTCGCTTCTCTGAGACCCTGTGACTACTCAGGGATACAGTCCTGCATCTGTAACTGGGCAGGCCTATTTAGGAGCACCACTGCCCAGGCCCTAGAAAATGTGGGCTAAACATCGGAAGTCACTCTCCAAACCTGTCTGGGAAACCTCACCCAGAGGGTCTCCCCTTTTTGCGGTCGAAAGGAATACAAAACCAAATCAATAATAATTGGCGCATGGAACGTCAGAACACTTCTTGATCTTAACGACAACAATAACAGACCAGAAAGAAGAACTGCTCTCATCACCCATGAACTGGATACACTCAATATCAATGTTGCTGCCCCGAGTGAAACCAGAAGGAAGAGGAACGTCGCATTCATGGTGTAGGTTTTGCAGTGGAAACTAAGTTGGTGCAAGAACATCTACTCGCTCCCTCAGCAATAAATGAAAGACTCATGACTCTCCGTATACCTCTTTCGAGAGGCAGGTTCATTACACTTATTTCCTCATATGCCCCCACTCTTACGGATGATGAGGACTCCAAGAACTATTTCTACCACCAGCTAAGCACGGTCATCACCAGAGTGCCTTCTACTGACAAACTCATACTACTAGGAGACTTCAATGCCAGAGTGGGGAGGGACAGTCAATTATGGGGAAGAGTCATGGGAAATCATGGTATAGGGAACTGTAATGCTAATGGCCTATGTGCTGAGCATGAACTCTACATCACCAACACGCATTTCCGACTCCCGGACCGCTTCATGACTACTTGGATGCATCCGCGTTCTTAACATTGGCATCTGATAGATTATGTCATCACCCGACAGCGTGACAAGAATGATGTCCTGATCACGAAGGCAGCGCAAAACATAGACTGTTGGACAAATCACAGACTCTTGATTAGTCGATTCAGGATTGCTATCAACAAAAGACCACGTTCCCATTTCATGAATCCGTCCAGGAGCAAGTTCAACACCTCGAGGCTCCTTAATGAAACTGTTGCTGAAGGATACCGATACACTATTCAAGAAGAACTGACCAACAATCCATTCAATAGAAAGGATGTTGACTGTGAATGGACCACGCTTCAGAGAATCATTACAGAATCAGCAGAGGAGGCTATCGGCTTTGAGAAGAGGAAGTGCCAAGACTGGTTTGATGACAATAAAGAAGCAATTCTGAATCTCATCAGTGCTAAATGGGACGCTGGTCTATCCCTTTCGCAAACCCCATGCTCCATAGAGAACAAAAGAAATTTCAGGAACTAAAGCAGACACGTCAAGCTAAAATTCGTGAGATAAAAAACAACTGGTGGCAAACTAAAGCCAAAGACTTCAGAATTTTTCAGACGCTAGAGACCTACGCAACTTTATGCGGGACTGAAAGAGCTGTATGGACCTATCCGCTCCTCTTCAGGTACTCTAATAAAAGATGCTGATAACACCACCACACTTACCGACAGCCAGGACATCTTGGAACGATGGAAAGAACACTTCAGTTCACTCTTAAATCGTCCCACTACCGTGGCTGAAGATTTTCTACGTTTTGCCTCTCAACATCCTCTTCAACCATGGATGGCAATACCTCCGACTTTCCGTGAATTTGACAAAGCTTGCAGTAGCCTGAAACCAAGGAAGGCTCCAGGTCCAGACAACATTCGCCTGGAACTCATTCAAAACGGAGGCTTACCCCTAAAAACCAGGCTCTTTTACCTGATCCTCTTAATCTGGGAAACCCAAAAAATACCTGCCGACTGGAAGAACACCACCATTGTTACTATCTTCAAGAAAGACAATCGCAGTATCTGTGGAAACTACCGAGGTATTTCCCTCCTTTCCATAGTAGGAAAAGTTTTTGCCAGAATCCTACTGAATCGACTCCAAACTATCTCTGAGAGAGAATACTTCCTGAATCACAGTGTGGATTTCGTACTTCCCGAGGAACAGTTGACATGATCTTTTGTATAAGACAACTGAAGAGAAATGCAGAGAACAAATGACACCTCTGTTCTTAGTCTTTTACGATCTTGAAAAAGCCTTCAATATTGTTTCCAGAAATGCAATGTGGTTGGTTTTGTGGCGTTTTGGATGTCCGGAACATTTTGTTGGATTGATTCGGGCTCTTCATGATGGTATGGTCGGGCAGGTGCTATATCAGAATGATGTCTCAGAAGAATTTACGATCACAAATGGGTTGAAGCAAGGCTGTGTTCTTGCACCTTCTCTTTTTGCCCTATACCTGACGGCCATGCTCTACGAGACAATATCTGCAAACAACACAGGTGTGGAAATTAAATATCGGTATGATGGAGGGCTATTCAACCAGACCAGACTTCGTTCCAAAAGATCAACCAATATTCACCAGGTTACAGAATTGCAATATGCCGATGACAATGCCTCACCAGACCATACATCTGAAGAGCTGCAACAGTCTGTCAACTGTTTCAGGAGTGCATATGAACGTTTTGGCCTTACCATAAACATTAAGAAGACCAAAGTATTAGCTCAAACTGTTCCTGGAACCTCTATCCCAGGTTTTGATATTACTATCTCTGGCACATCTTTGGATCAAGTAGATCACTTCTCATACCTTGGGAGTATTTTGTCTACGCAATGTACTGTTGAGAAGGACGTGGATAACAGAATCCGTGCTGCGCATGCAGCGTTTGGACGTCTCTCACGCCATGTATTCCAGAGTAAAGATCTAAGAATCTGTACAAAACTAATGGCATACCAAGCTGTTGTCATTTCTACGTTGCTCTATGGATGTGAGACCTGGACTCTATACCGCCAGACCATCAAAAAAACTGGAAACGCTTTCACCTGCAGAAACTCCGTTCCATTATGCACATCAAATGGGATGACTATATAATGAATGCTGCGCTCCTCGAGAGAGCAGACATGAAGAGCATAGAGGCCATCATTAGTCACCGGCTTAGATGGATCGGTCATGTCCAACGCATGAATGACGACAGACTCGTACGGAAAATCCTGTACAGCGAGCTCAGCACGGGCAAGAGACCTGTAGGAGCACCTCGGAAGCGTTATACAGATCAGCTTAAACAAACCTTGAGGAGTGTAGCCATTGATCCTGATAATTGGCATACACTTGCGGAAGATCGCGCACGTTGGCGTGCAGCCACCTCAGCTGCGGTTTCAAATTTTGAAGAAGAATGCCGAAGGCAGGAAATGGAAACTCGTCAGAGGAGAAAACTGCGCCTGAATTGCCACGTCCTCCACCTTCCATCATCTGCATTGTGTGCGGCCGTATGTTCTATGCCAGAATTGGTCTGTTGAGTCACCAGTGACATCATCATCGAGTGAAAACAAATTAGTAATGCAGGAAAGAAACATACACTCGGATACAAGTATTGGCCGCCACAGACTGTTTACAAAATAATATAGAAAAATAGAAGAGTTTAATAATATTATGCGAGTATGCATATTAAAATTATGCAAATTTACATCGTAATTTCACAAACAACCGGTTTAGTAAAAAGAAAAAAGGTTTTGTCATTGACTGTGCAGCAAATTCCTTCAGCCGAAAGATATCAAACACAGCCCGCTCAAAAGAAAGCCAATGTTTGCTAAAGAATAAATATTTCAATAATTTTTATTGTCCTACAAAGAATGGCATTACCCATTCAAGATTTGATTGCCACTGAGTGTGGCTGCACCAGCGTTTGTTGTTTATTGTAGCATGAGCCCTGAGGGGCAAGGCGGAGGACACAGTGATGACAGACTGAAATCTGCACATAAGTCAAGCAGCATTGCGCCAGATAAGCGTCACAGGAGCTCATGTCACCACGGACAGTTAAACGATAACCGAGGCTACTGGAGCCGAGTCATATCCTACTTGCGCAACTGTACCTGTTAACGAAGCAGGCTGACGTGAGACATAAGTAAACAAAGAATAGTTCCCATCTCGATCGCCGGCAATCAATTCGTAAAAGGGTAATATACACCACACTTATTATTTAGCATTTATTTATTTTGTAGAAATTGAAGAATAATGCATTTATTTTGCAGAAAAAAATAATTTAGCATTAATTGAAGGTACTGTTATTGTGTTGGAAAGCATTTTTCAGTGTTGCCTGGGAAAATTAAATGCTTTTCAGTCGGTTGACACGATTGTGTGTTATTTCCTAAACCTATTTCAACAGACATAGATTTAATAACCTGAGTGTACTGATGATGATCGCTACGTTGAAAGTAATGATTCACGTACGTAGGATTTAGGGGATATGTGTCCCCTCTATGGGCAGCTCAGAAGTCAAAAATTACATATAGCATCTAAAATAATAATATTCACCCAAATTTATTTTCTGTGCTCTAGGGATAAAGAAAAAATAGTGTTTGGGACACTGGTGACAGGGAAGGGTTAATTTCATTATCATCATAAATAAAAGGCTAATAAAGTGTATGTTTCACAAAAATCAAGCTCGTAAACCAGAAAGAGTTAGGTGCGATTTGTGCCAAAATCTTCCAAATTGTCTCAATAGTACAGGAAAAACCGCTTCAATGGCATAGTCTGTGCCATGCTGAACTGCTATGCCCAAGATTGTGGGTTCATACCTGGCCGAAGTCGTCAAAAGAGTGTTAAAATCCTTCAGTATTCCTTCTTTCGGAGCGGAAGCAAAGCCGGTGAGCCCATGTCATAGATTTATGGCATAAAAATACTACAATTGGCAGTATGTAGCTAAATTTGTAGGTTACTTGGTTACTGGTCTAACAAGTTACAATGTTTGCCGCTAAGTATCAGTGACATTTCTGATAGCCAAAGTTGGCACTACTTGAAATTGAACTTGATGGGGAGCCTTCGGGCATTCAATTAAAATACCCTGCTATAGCCATTAGCTGCAATTCAAATATAAAAATAAAACAGGAAAATTCTTGCATTTCTTGAAAATTCAACGGAAATATATTTGTATATTAAGTGGGTTTAAATAAAGAAATAAGACGATAGCCTGTCAGAACTGTGTCGTGTTCAGCCCAAATAAGAGTAAAGACGGGTGGATGGTTAAAACATGTAAGATTTCTACACACATGTCTCCTAGTATATATTAGGCTCATCATCATCATCTTCATTTCCCCTTTTCCAGTTGACACTGGGTGGGGGCAAATATGGTTCCTCTCCACTTTGTTCTGTCGTTCCACCATTCCTCTTCCGACACAGTGTTCCAATCCAGGTTCTGTTTTCCAATACTAGTCTCCACCGAGTCCATCCAACGCATTCTTGGTCTTCCTCGTCCTCTCTTCCCTGTCATCTGTCGTTCCAGTGCTCGTCTTGGTAGCCTTACTTCATTCATCCGTTTGACATGTCCAAACCATCTTAATCTGTTTTGCTCCAGTTTGTCATTTAATTTCTGTACTCCCAGTTCTTTCCATATATTTTCATTGCTTGTCCCTCCGCTATGGCCCTTCCTAAAAGTATTAGTTACCCAGCTATTAATACAATAGCGAACAGTCTCACCCTAATATTATAAGTGGCCAGTCGAACAGTTAGGTAGCGTTAATTGTCTGTGTGCTGTAAGCTTTCAAGAGTGGTTTAAAAGTTGGGCTTACCATAACACTTTTGTATTGTAATACATTTGTGCTACAGTATTATACATTTTTAGTGGTATTTCAGTTTGATAGAACTCAATAAAAGCCTCCAGATTACCTTCCGGATTGATGAGCTGTTAAGTCACATGTGCATGATGTTATTCGTTTGCCACCTTACATGTGTGAGTTTAATGCCATTGAATTGCGCCCCCCCACCCCCCACCCCCCACCCAGGAGCTCACATCTAGTGGGACGTGGTTTAGAGACCACGGGACCCCAGCTGTGTCCGGCATTGCTTCCACTTTCTTATGCCGGGCTCCTCTCCGTCTTCTTTCCTGTCGACCTCCCTTGGTCAACTTTTGTTCTTTTCTGACCCCGACGGTATTAGGGTATCCGAGGCCTAGGGAGTCTTTCACTTTCCCGCCTTATTTGGCCCTTGCCTCATCTTTCCTGATCCCTCATTCTTCGAGGGGTCAGACCTCGTTTTCTTTTCATTATATTTCTTTTCACTTTAAGATTCCCGCACTGTTTTTGTTACTTGGCTCCCCGTGTATCTAAATTCTCTTTTAACGATTTTTTTGCATCTACACTCCATTTTGGACTGTCCCTTCTTATGCACTTTTCACCAAACCAAAAATAATATTTACATGGGTTTTTTAATTTTCTAACAGAATGCTACAGAGAGAAGGAATCGAGGATTTTTTTTCTGTAGAGAGCATGAAAAAATGAGCAAATACAAATTCGGGGGAAAAAAAAAATGTTAATATCGAGCGATTCTCCATGTTGAATTATTTGCCATGATAGAACCGGGAAGTCTAATGTGAAGAAACCAGGGAACTAAAGTTCTGAATTACAGACTATAATTTAGAAGCCTCCAGAACTATTTCTGATCCTTTACAGTTTACTTCAGCAGACTGGCTGGGTTTTCATGCTCTTCACAGATATAAAATGGTAATTTATCATAGGATGCCATTAGGAAGTAAAGAATAGAACTATTTCGAACATAAGTACCAAAGTTAACACATGTGAATGAAAAAGTATATATTTTTCCTTATACCTCAAATATGTGCTACCAGATCAATTATTGTGATTGTATTACAGTTATGAATTAATATTTACAAATTAATTTTTAAAGTAGAGACCAAACTTCCCTACAAAATACCTTTTCAAAACTTTAAGTGCAGGGGTCGCCAAATGAGTGATAATGAGCTACCAGGAGCTCACTGCAACACTTCTGGTAGCTCATGAATAATTTAATTACTAATAAAATAGATAATAGCAAGACTCTTAACAAATTTAAGAAGAAAATCTCTATATAGGTAAAAATAAAATCCAAATGTTTTTAGCAACAACATTTATAATCTATGCATGGCAGGAATCTTTTCCTCCTGCTAGGCTTCAATTCTACTTGGTCCACCACAAGCATGGAGACAACTCTATGTGAGCGAACAACCCTACCGTGTTCCTTGGCGTATTTCCTGCAAGTTCGTTAGTTCTTGTACTCTGACAGTCGGGGAAGATAGTTCAATGTACAACGTATGCAGACAAATTTGTCGAATTCAGTCCTGACATGTCTTGCGCAAGTTTTTATAATAATTGCAAACAAGGAAAGACCCCTCCCATCATTACAATTCAGAATGGAAAGAGATATGTTACTTTATGAATGTTAACCCAACAAGTAGTGTCAGTTTTATTTTCTGTAGTGCCAGCATAAAATCTTAAAACTGCTTCCTCTTAATTAAATGCCAACAAAGCTGTTCTGTTTGTATGAGGTTTAGGAGTACATCCAGCACATTGTGGTAGGTTCTTAAGTTTAGGAGCTGCGACAACGCGGTCATGTAGCCCCGTGTACCTTGGGTGTGTGTAGAATCTGTCTGATAACCGGTGTTAATTGTGATGACGTATTAGTGTGTGTTATCTGTTTTTTAATTTAAGTACTGCAACTTAGAATTTTCAAATAGTTCCTACTTTTGCCGCCTAGCGCCTCCGTCAACGATTACTAGGCCAAGTTCAGAACTTAGCTTCTAGACACCACCGCAGTCGGCTCTTGTCAACAAACTTAGAAACCTAAGAGCGTTGTTTACATTCTTAACCTATCCAATTTAGCTTCACACAGGTGCAATTAGTGGAAGGTTCTTTAACATGCCATAAATCTACGACATGGGACCACCGGCTTTACTTCCCCTCCGAAGGAAGGCATACTGAGGGATTTTAACGCTCTTAAAAAATCCGACGGCTTCGGCCGGGTTTGAACCCGCTATCTTGGGCATAGAAGCTCAGCATGATACCGACTACGCCACCGAAGCCGCCATCCAGCACATTAATTGGCAGAAATTAATGATGTTCTTCAATAAATAAAAATAGTAAATAATCACTTTGAGAATTATTAAAAAAAAAATCAGATATGTAAATAGCCAGTAGTAGAAATATGCTTGCAATGTTTTGAGACTAGTAACACTACAACAAAATATCAATGACTTGCAAAACTCAACCCTCAGAGTTGCTTACCTATTTGAGTTTGATCTGACCCACACTCACCATCATTGCTGGAACTACAACACTCAATTTCATCGTATTTCCAACAACTGAAATCACTATCTTTATTAATAGAACATTCAATACTGTTATTGCCATCAATATTTACTCCTATAGTTGCCATACACATGTACACTAGGATTGCCAGATTTCAAGAATGTAAAAACGGAACATACATCCCAACACATTGAATTTCTTAAATCAAGGTTATTAAATGTTGTAATAAATAATACACATATGTATTGCAGTATATAAGCATTACATTATCAAATACACAAAATTAAAACTAGATATTGCTGACATATCACCAGCAACTTACAAATGCTTTTCATTTGAACGACCCTTTGCAAGGATTTTTTATTTGTAAGTACCTTCTGATAAAATTCACTACAATTTTCGTCACAATTGTAATATGTGAACAATTCTTGTTTTATCAAACTAATGGAGCTTCTGTTTCTATCATCTCTCCATTTGATATTCTTGACAGAGAAACTCTCTCCGCAAAAGCATTGGAGGGGAAAATGCTGAGTATGAACTTCACAAGGACTAAGATACTCCTTAATTTCGTTGCCCCTAATAAATCTATAACATGTACCCATCTATCTGATACAGACATAGAAATCATTTTTTCTTTCAAACTTGCACCTGTATCACCGGAAAACAAGCCAGATATTACTATCAATTCTGAAGCGGGACATTTGAAAATTGGTGCGAAATTGAATTAAAAAAAACCTGAATATTTGGCGTTCCGTGAAAGATTAAAACGGAACGTGGAACAAAACAAGAAAAACGGAATTGTTCCGGGTAAAACGGAACGTCTGGCAACCCTAATGTACACATTGAAGCTAAATATACAAGAGGATAAGAAAGACCTTTAGAACAGGACAAATTACCCTCAAACTTTGCTTGACACCCTTGTTTGTATTTTATATCAATAGTGTTTGCCTATTCACAAAAACTTTTGTGCAGGTTTATTTTTTTTCTATGCTGGCACTAAAGACACCCACAGATCATCGGGGAAAGTACTTGTAGGGTAAGAGTTAAGTGTATTCTTGCTGTGCAATGCTATTGGAAAAGTCATGATCATAGTTTCAATGGGCATCATGTTAATCAGCCCCATGTATTTTTGGATGTGCACTGAATTCATGCGATAACGTATGTTATTGTGGTATCAATAGTAGAGTGGGAATTTGTAAGTGAGACAACTCTTTGCCTAAAGGGTAAGTAGGAAGCCAAGGAACGCCACTTCTAGGATGTCCGATCGAAACCAACCTTACGTAAGGTTGAGTGTACCCCGATCCAACTCTTGGACAAGAATTAAATTTCTCGGCAGAGCTGGGAATCAAAACCAGACCTGAGGGGTGACAGTTAATAATGGCAGTTACTAACCATGATTTTAAGTCATACAACTGACACCAAAAAGGGATATTTACATAACGGACTTCAGAGACATCTCAATTTGTAAAGCAGTTCTTGTAGTTGCCGAGTTTGGCGACCCCTGCCTTTGGAGAGTACTGGCAGTTTTCAATAACATGTATCAAAACCACATATATATAACAATAGATACAGTGTGAGGGGAACTTAAAGCAACACACCTTGGCATTTCATTAACATCCTAACATTCTCATTATATACAATTCTTCTAAATTTCCTTTAAATATGCTGCAGCTATTATGTAAGGAAAATAAAATAAGCACACACTGACTTATAAAGCAAATTATCTTAATGTATGGTACACAAAATCCTTAAAATACACATCAATCAATGGTCGAAGGAGATAAGAGAATCTTAACTAAGATTAATGATTTAATGAATTATGACTCAAAAACACACAAATAATTTCCTTGATCAAACGAATTCACGATCCTGGTAAATGCAGCAGCAATAGCTCTAAACCAACACACTGCATTACAATAATATAGTATATTTCTTTTTTAACTACATGATTAATCTAATCCAGCCTAACAGCCCAGCTACAAACATTAATAATAGAAACGATGAACAATTTCCATGTCGACAATGCAAGTAATTTCCATTTTGAAGTCTGACGTAAATAATTAAAGATAGCTTTCCAGTCGGTGAACACAAATTGTGCCCAATTACATTAGGTGGGAAAACGAGTATTTTTATCGTACCCTAACCTGAAAGAAATATTATATTATAAGATATTAAAAAAAAAAAAAAAAACTACATGCTTTTATGTACAAAAAGCAGCCCCCCCCCACATCTGAATTATAATTCTGTCAGGTTAGGGTATATAAATACTTGTTACCCGCCTAATGTAATTGAGCACAATGTGTGTTGACTGACTGGAAAGCTTTCTTTAACAGAACTAGGCAACACCGAAAAATGGCTTCTATCACTACAATGATGTGAATAATGGAATTCTTCTAACCTTTCCAAGGATGAATGAGAACAGCCTTTCTTTTGCCTTATTCACTGAACAGTTTGAGGATGGACATAAATAGAGTAATACATTTCCACAAAAGTTATTTTTGTGTCCTCTGCAGTACATTTGGGACTATTTTGCTACTTAAAGGAACTGTTTTTGCTAAATTATACATAATCTATGTCTACAGTTGGATATACCAAGAACATTAATACCCACAGCTAACCAAGTTGGTGATAACAGACCAACACAAAAACATCTTTGTTCTTCCAAAACTCATAAATAGAGCTTATTAAGATCATAACTTAGAAACAAAAACAAAAAAATATAAAGAGCACTTTGAAGTTTCATCCTTTGGTTATATACTGTCATGGTGCAATCACTTAGTGCATCTGAAAGAAAATGAAACCTCCCTTGGAACAAATCTCAAAAGAAAGAAAGAAAGAAAGAAAGAAAGAAAGAAAGAAAGAAAGGAAAACCCCACTTAGTTTCACCAAATAGTTTAAACTCAAAACTACCAGGGACAGTACTGATGCAGATTTCAGCGAAGAGTTTCGGTTATCATTCCTGAAGGCATTAGGAAGGCAGTGGAGACTTCAAACTGTCGCACATGCATGCCACGCTGAACTGCAAGAGCCATACCAAGGTGAATAGAACTGAGTCGCGCTACGGGAGAGTAAGTTTCACCGTAATCTATGCCAGGACGTTGAGAAAATCCCCTTGCGACAACCCTAGCTTTCCGTTTAGCAATAAAACCATCAGCGCCATACTTGTTTCTCAAAACTATCCCACTCCTGACAGTTGAACAATTCTTCGTTTTTCAGTATCGAGGAAAACTTGTCAGTCATCGCTTGCATCCACTTTTCTCCATCGGGACCAGAGATAGTGGAATTAATGGGAACTTCTTCAATGCACGCAAGGTTCTGGTGATCTCCCACTTTCTCTTCAGTAGCCTGGTTTTCCCATGAGTACTTTCTTAGGCCTACCCGGCCTGCATTTCGATATTGTAACCTCAGCTGGAACAGGATCCACATCGAAGCCCAAGAAGTCTGGTTCGTCGTTGGAATCTGTCGAATTTGTATATCGTCTTGCTGAACTTGAACACCGGTCGAGTGATTCCTGTTCATCATAACGTCAAATGTTTCCATCGTTGGCACATGTTCCTCTGATCTCTTGTCAATGCTCAGATGTCGGCCATCTGCTCTGGGTAGAAGTCTTCATAATGATGACAATCTCACCTTAGGAAGCTCTTTCAGGAACTGGACATTGCACAAAATCTCCACTCTATGTTCATCGGGGATCCAAACTCTGTAGGCCTTGGAATCTGCAGCGAAGCCAAGGAACACACTCTTTCGCGCACATGGCTCAAATTTCCATGTGCTCTTGGTTCTATTCAAACAGTACACTAACGAACCAAATTCCTGTTTTTTCTCCCATTCATGCTTCAAAGGGGGTGCTTCCATTCAGTGCAGCAGTTAGGCAGCGATTCCTGATGGGATTTGTGGTTGATACTACTGCTGCCCAGAACGAAGGTGGAAGACCAGACTAGATAGACACCGAGCCATTTCAACTAAGGTACCGTTTCTTCGCTTGGCTACCCCATTTTGCTCAGGGTTATTTGGGACCGTCAGTCGACGTTGAATGCCGGAGCTCTTCAATAAGGCATCAAACTGTCCGTTGACATACTCGGTTCCGTTATCAGACTGTAAGAACTTTATATTCTTATTGAACTATGTCTCAAGCATTGTTTTGAAGCTGGAATTCACCTAGTACTTCATTATTCCTATGTAGAAAACTAACTTTGCTCCAACGTGTGCAATCATCGGTGAACGTAACAAAGTATCTGGCATGACCGTTCGATTCGACCTTCATGGGTCCACACATATCGGTGTGTACGAGTTCACCTGGAGCAGACTTCCTCTGAGACTACTTTGGAAATTGTTGACGTGCCATTTTCCCCTGAAGGCAGATATCACACTCGATGACTGAGTTAATGTCACTGACCTCAAGTCCTTGCACTGTGTAGCTTTTCTCTGCTCGAAGATCTTTGACGTAGAGATGTCCATCCTTCTGTGCCAATCCATCAAAGATTTCTAGTGTTCGCTGTTTGCCAGCGCAGCCTTTTCTGGTTCGATCACATGCGAATCCCTCACATAATATAATCCGCCGAATCGATTCGCTTGCGAGAGTACACTATTGTTCTTTTTGTTGACAATTTCAGCCTTTTGTTCATCAAATGTCACATGGTAACCTTGTCAACAATCCTCCCAACGGACAGAAGATTGGTTCGCAAATCCGGCACATGTAGAACCTCACTCAAGTCAAAGGTCTTATTGTGTCCACTCACGTGTTACCAACTGTGCAGTACCCTTCGCACTGATTTTGGTAGAGATGGAGTTCGCCAAGTTCAGCATTTCACTAATGTCCGATTCAATACACTCAAAACTGTCAATATCCTTGTCCAAATGTGCAGTACAACCACTGTCCAGACACCACTGTTTGCTATATGTTAAATGAACCGGCGAGACGTTTGCCTCATGACACACATTAGAAACCGGTCCACCGTACAACGAGGTGTTCTCCGTCTTGTTTCTGCTTTCATCTTTTTTCACTTTGGACCGACAATTTGCTGCTTTGTGACCTGGCTTTCTGCACTTGAAACACCTAAACGTGTCCCCGTATTGCTTAATCGACTGACCTGATTTCCCAAGGTTCCAGCTTTTCTGATTGTTCTGTTTCTGCGCCAACATTGCGTTCTGCACACAAGTTTGTCGATTTCTCGATCGCGCATCACTTTCTTTTATGTGCAGTGTATTGGGAACGGGTAGTTCGTCGCGTGACTCGATCGCAATACGAAAACTGTCGAAACTTGCCGGTAAATTGTATAGCAACAATATTGACAGAAGGACATAGTTTATCGGCACTTCCATATCACCGAGTCTGTCAACGGTGTCGAAGAATCTTTGCAGATGATCACGAACTTTGTCGCTCTCATTCATGCGTTGAAACCCTGCTTGTTTTAGTAAGTTAGCTTTTCTTTCAGGGCCTTTGACTGGTACAAGTTTCCCAACTTTTGACGGAGTTCTCTCGAAGTCGCACAATCTTTCACTTGAAAGATTCCAAGGAGTATATCTGACATTGCCTTCCTAACCCCCAAATCCCACGTGGTCACTTCTGCCGTGTTTTCTGCATTCGCTTCGGTTTCACTGTTACACCACTTGCCACGGTGGGTGAGTGGTTATAGTGTCGGACTACCAACCCCAAGATTGCAGGTTCGCCCCTGGCCATGGTAAGTGATATTTGAAGGCGACAAAAATCACGATACTCATGTCATACGTTGTAGGCATGTTAAAGAACCCATTTGAATTCAGTAGGCCGTGTTCAATGGCAAAATTAATCTCGGGATTTTCCGCCAACACGAAGTTCCTCCATTCTCTACTTGAAAGCGCTGTAGTGTCAAGGAGTTTAGTTATCATTCTAACCTCCTTGACTTTCATAGCGTTTAAAGGAACGACGAAATTCGACATGGAAGCTACCCTCTGGGTGTCAATTAACAAAGCTTGCACCAGGCACCCGAGGTCATACGATATTATTTTATTACCACTTACATAGGTCCACTCAACATTTTTTATCAGTAATGCTTTCATATGGATATTCCACGTATCAAAATTGTCTTTTGAAAGCATTTCGATGCGCGTTATCGCGGACGCCGCCATGCTGCAGAATGTTCTAGAACAACTTAACCTTACTTTCACGTCTATCTTTAATTTCACTTATTCGCGCACGACCCTGGGTCCATAAACTGTCAATGAAGCTATAGATTGCGAAGTGAAATAAGACGCATGTTACTTTAAGTGGAGGTTTATTAAACGTAACAAAGTAAAAGAAGTAATGCAATGCATCTGCAAGCGTCGGTACAAGTTCGATGACCAACGCGAAGCAAGTACAAAACAAAAGGTGGCTGCTTGCCGAAGTCCGCTAGGTGGCAGCTCTAGAGGGCGGCTCGATTTGAATAATATCCAACCCTTTTCATTATCTGAAGCTCTGTCATCCACAATTAAAGTGACATAAAGCATTTATTACTGCTACTTTCAATGTGGTAGGTAGTTTTCAGGCACTGCAGCCAAATGGTGCCATTGAACAAATCATTATTTTGTGTCTTGCCATAAAACACATGACAGGTGTTGCATTCTGGTGGGATGCACATGCACTAATATGAAACAAGAGAAGAACATGATGATACCTGCCGGAAACCAGTGGGAATTTAAAAAGTAAGTCAGTTTCGGCTGGAAAACAGTTTTATAGATCAGCAGATAAGTCAGACATGACAGCTGGCAGTCAGAATGATCATAACCACATGCAGTAAATAATTTATTTAGGCATGAAATATTAATGGTACAGTTTATGCCACAGTTTTTGGCCAGTGACCTCGAGTCCTCGCGCATTGAAGTGAGTTAAGTACTAGCAGAGAGGAGATGCTGATAGCACGTGCTCCTCTGGTGGTCTGGAGTCCCGCCGGCTGGTTGGAATTTATATCTTAGTCCATCATTTCGGCCACTACTAAAAATGAAATACTCACCATACCCAGCAAACAATACGAGTGTACGGTAATTCAGTTGCCTACATAGTAACACCCTCAAAATGAACCTCTTATTTCACAAGTTAGGCCAGATTGTAATTGGTACAAGACATACTGCAAGCAGCTTCATAAATTATAGGCCTGCCCTTCTCCATATATTTATGTATTGCACGTAAATATGAAACACGCCATGATCGAATATCCTTCCTATTAAAACCTCCGGAGTTTGGCTATGAAGAGTTTTGTCACGAAGTTTTGATTGAATAGCCCACTATGCACAACACACACACAAGGAACTGCAAGTAACTGTGATGACAGTTTACTATTTTATTTATTCCTCACTGGCAGAGCACACACAGCATGACACAGCCTAGCTCCCAGCGTAACTGACAACTCGCATATCAATTGCACATGCCTGAGGCTCGCCAACTGTCCTCTGTACGACTGCGCAACCGGGGCCGACTATCCAAAACGGTGGCGTAAACTGTATATTTATAAACCAGACATTTTCTTAAAATATAAGAAATTTCCTACATAATGGAATGAAAATCAAAATATGTGAAATTTGAGAAAAATTGTGTACCGTTTATGACCACCTTACTGGATTTTTCTCCATGTGATTATTTGCATAGATTACAAGGGGGAGGAATTAGAAGGACTGAAAGTTACCATTCAATTGTTAAAAACGTAACACTGAAAAATGGCTTTCCAAATATTACGGTATGTATTCACAAACTGTACTACCACCTCTCTGAGGGTTGTCCAGTGGCAAAATATCTGTCCAAATCTGATATCGTAGCATTCTTATAGAAATAATTGCAATATTTTACTTGACCATTTGAGAAGCTGACAGGGACCTAAAAACTCATCATTTGAGAAATATTACTGCTCAAATTTAGAACTTATTTGCCACTGCACTGGAGACTTGGTTTTGCTACACTGTGGGAAGAAGAAGCCTATAGACATCCCGTAAGTGCAAAGGCCTCCTGTTTACACAGGGACGAGCTCGTGATTTTTAAAGTGTTATTATAAGGATTTTGTTATTTTATAACAAAATAGGCGTATGTCAATGTTCAATGGTACTTGATGCAATTTTATAATAATACCAATAATAATATTAACAATTCAAGTGCTTGACTTGGTAGCATCAACAAAGAAGGCCATATGCCATGAAGCATGATAACTCCCGTAAGAGTGAAGGGTGTGTACAGTAAAACTGGATAGAGGTGGATTCGATTCCCATCTCAGTCATCCTAGAAATGGTTTCCTACCTCAACTCTAGGTAAATACTGGGATGCTACCCAACTTTAAGACCATACCCACTTCCTACCCAATACTAGCCCAACGCCAAATACATTAAATAGTACAGCCATCACGATGACACAGGCTATCATTATAAATTCCACACACACCCAAGTATGTGGGGCTAAATGACCACAATATCACAAGCCCCTAAATGAATTGGCATCCCCACCGTTAAAATCATGTTACATTCAACTCAGAATTGTGACCACTGATCCAAACTGAAATTAATGGCTCACTCTGATGACCATATCACTTTTCCACCAGGACTACAGGCAATGCAGCGGGTGTAAATATGAGGTAATATATTTGTAACATAATGTAAGTGGTATTAAGGAATCGCTTACACTCCCTGATGGAACACTACTACACAGGGATGTCATTTTAAAGGACAACTGAGCCGATATAACCGGCTCTTATTTACTTAGGTACCCTCTGGCTATTCTGTTAGTCGGAAACGCAAGGAATTCCGGCGAGTTTTCTATGATTGTCGCGAGAGCGCAGCAGCTCTCAAAAGGTAAGAAGTAAGGTATGATAGTTCAACTGATACACTGCTAGAAGGCGCTGATGTAGACTGCTCAAGTATTGTCTCTAAAATGGAGTTTATAGTGTCATAGTGACGATTATTATATTTTTAACATCAACATGTGAGTGGAAACATGTCGTAGTACGGGAAGGATATGAAGGAGCTTTGCTCCGAGTATCCGTGATGGCTAGTTAGCCTGGGATTACTCGGATGTTTGTTTTGTGCTTTGTCAACATCTAAGAAAGCACCCAATACTTGCAAATGTTGAAACAGCTGTTATTTTATTATGAAATGATTATTTACGTGGAAAATCTTCATATGAGCTACAGTACATGGTCTGACATATTATGGAATGTAGGAGTGGTTGCTATTGAGCTATTGTAATCGTCAAATGGATATATGCATGCTCTATGAAGGCTGTCTTTCTTATTATTTACTATAATTGTGTTCGGAGAGCACTTGGAAGATGTACTTGAAATATGATGTAGAAAAGCAACATGGGATAGATGTGAAATGAAGGTTGTAAGTATTGATGTAGTGAACGGATGATCAAACAAGAAGGTAATGTAACAAGCTCAACTATATTCTGCTGATATGAAGAGATGTGTCGTATGAGAGTATGAATTTAAACTACGTCACCCTCATTTGTAAAGTGTGTGGTAGACTAACATTTCGTGTTGGTTCCTTAGTTTAGGGGCTGCGACAACGCGGTCATGTAGCCCCGTGTACTTTGGGTGTGTGTAGAATCTGTCTGATAACCGGTGTTAATTGTGATGACTGTATTAGTGTGTGTATCTGTTTTTTTTTTTTTTAAATTTAAGTAAGTACTGCAACCTTGAATTTTTCAAATAGTTCCTACTTTTGCCACCAAACGCCACTGTCAACGACTACTAGGCCTAGTTCAGAACTTAGCTACTAGATGCCACCAGTCGGCTCTTGGCAACGAACGTAGCAACCTAAGAGCGTTGTTTACATTCTTAACCTATACAATTTAGTTTCACAAAAGTGTAATTAGTAGAAAGTTCTTTAACATGCCATAAATCTATGACATGGGACCGCCGGCTTTACTTCCCCTTCAAAGGAAGGCATACTGAGGGATTTTTAACGCTCTTAAAAATCCGACGGCATTGGACGGGTTTGAACCCGCTATACTGGGCATAGAAGCTCAGCATGCTACCAACTACGCCACCGAAGGCGCTAACATTTTGTGTGTTGTGGACCTAAGGAGTTTCTTGTCAACCGTCGTTAGATTTAAATGTTCCTTCCTCCTAGGCCACGGTAGAATATCCCATAAAGGATCTGTGAAATATCATTTATATATTTACTGTCCCAAGTCATGCGGCCTAGTGCAACGTTGCCATTTATTGTCTGATGTTACCTTGTTTTATTAATCTTCTGTTGGTGACTGTTGTCTGTGATCGATAGTCAGTTGATGTCTCAACAAGAGACGATCGTTGGAAGACATGTTGGAAAGAGTTGGTTGTATGAAAAGAATCTCAGTGACTTTGATGGTTAATTATATGAGAAAATTAACTTATTGATATTTTGATACTGACGTTAAGAAGATTGTATGATCGAGTTGGAAATATTGAATCATGTTCTTATACCAAATTGTAGGATGTTGGACTACGTGATTGGAAGTACTATAATTGGATATGTACAATGCGTATGGATGTTTGAGGGGCCACAACATCGAGAAGATTAACTGAAGAGATTGATAACACAGAAAAGGAAATGGATATTGCAGATTAGTATTAGTAGGCTATTCCTTGGTGTAACGGCCTAGGTTGCATGTTCTGATACTGGGCAACTGCTGATGTACATAATGATGCTCCACTAAGGGTTTCTCGTCTTAAACAACTACTAAAGGTAAATGTGTTTCCACTTCTTATTTTATATTGATATTTATTGTGTTTTATTTTAGGTTCATGTACTCAGATGTTATTGAATAGATGTGATTGTATGTACAGAAATACAAATGTGTATTCATTTCTATGCTTGCGCTCGACTACACAATCTCAGTTCCTGGTAGCAGGGTTATGTATGCAAAAGGTCCAGTCCTTCCATTTGAAGTCTAAATTGTCTTGTCTGGATGTCTTGTTATTTTATTATTTATGGGGTGGTTGCAACAACAATACATGAAGCCACCAAGGAAGGAACGGCACCAGGCAGTCCTCAAAGTCTGCAATTTTAATTTCAAACTTTACGCAATTTAAATCCTCTATTGGGTCATGTTCTGTATGAGTACACGTCATAAATGTAAGGTAGAGAGTAACAAGAAGTTCCGTGACGAATTAAAGAGCCTACTTTGCATGCCAATGATTATTCTACAGTATATGAACCTATCTAGAATAATGACTAAATTAGTTGGTAATATCGAAATGTCTAATTAGTTCGAAATATTCTTGGTATAATGTAGCCTAATAGAGCACTATAGTTGGCAGCCCTGGTGACTGAATATATTCTTAGCTCCATCTCTTAAGGTACAGAATACAAAATTTGGTTGAAGTCCAATGGACGTTACATGCAGTTAGACATTGGATCTATCAGCAAGCGTAAAAGCATGTTGTCAACAATATCATGCGTGTGCTGGTTAGAAATAATCGGAAATATTATATCTTGTTGTGCCAATTTTGGATGAAATCCATTTGTTACTATAGAAGTTACATGTATTTTAAAATTGGACCTATCAGCAAGCATAGAATCATGTTGGCAGCACTGACTTATATTAATTACTCCAAATTAATCTAGAGTGTCAGGTGCTATACATGTGCAAAGTATAGAGCTGTTGGCTTGCATACTTCCTGATATATTGATATTAGGGTAAAAAAAAATATAGACAGCATTTATTAACAGTTGGCAGCCCTGATTGCTCTAAAGAATACTTATAGTCTTATCTGTTATGTTACAAATAGCACATACGAAATTTGGTTGAAATCCAACTGATAGTATAGAAGTTACATGTATTTAAAAATTGGTCCTATCAGCTGGCTTAGAATCATGTTGGTAGAACTGAAGTATATAAGTTACTCCAAATTAATCTAAAATGTCACGTACTATACGTGTGCATAGTTTAAAGCTGTCGGCTTGCATACTTTCAGATATATTGCTATTTGGATGAAGAAAACAGAGAGAGCAATTATTGACAGTTGGCAGCCTTGGTGGGTCTTAAGAATACTCTCAGTTATATCTGTTTATGTATTCATATACATACAAAATTTGGTTGAAACCCAATTAATAGTGTAGAAGTTATATGCATTTAAAAATTGGACCTATCAGAAGGCTTAAAATTATTTTGGCAACACTGTTATGTATGGCCTCCTGGAAATTAAACTGAAATAGTATTATCTACATATATGCCAATTTTGGAATAGCTCCCATGCATACCTTCCAAGATATCCAACATGGAGCTCAAATTTCTAGTGCATTTTTTCAGCAGTTGGTAGCACTGACATTTTCAAATATGGGCTTGAGATATTCCTGTATACATCTTTACTCATACTAAATTTGGTTTCGATTGCTACAGCCGTTTAGGAGTTCATGGACACACACACACACAGCCAGCCAGCCATTTTCCCGGATCGATCCCATAAGTATACCTTTTCCTCATTTTTGCAAAATGTGAAAAGTAGGCTAAAAATGTAATGGCTTGTAAAGGATGTTGCTGTTGATGACCGATTTTGGGGCTTTGTGACATTGTGGTCATGTAGCTCTGCATACTTGGGTGTGTGGGTGGAATTTATCTGATAACCTGTTATAGTGGAAGTATTTGTAATTCAGATCAGGATTGGGAAGCAGGCAGCTGTGGTATTTAGTTAGGAACCATCCAGGCATTTGCTTTGAGTAGAAGTGGGGAAAGCACGGAAAACCACTTCCAAGATGGCTGAGATGGAAATCGAAGCCTCCTCTCCTGAGTTTTGCCTCACGAGGTTGAGTGTACCCATTCCAGCCCTCAGACCACAATTAGATGCTACACCACGAGGTGGTCTTGTACAAGATGGATCACATTTCAACTCTCTTACATCTATGCCTAGTACTCAAGATAGAATACTACAGACCCTCATCACACACATCACCTGTGAGATGTAGCTAGCACCAATGTCTTTGTAGCAAATAATATGGTGTGCCGGTTCAATAATAGAGGATAAACTGAGTATTATTATTATTACTAATACCAATACATATTTTTTCAACTTGTGAAGTTCTATTAGCTTTTCCAATACAACACATATCGAGTAAAAAAAACCTATTTCTATTCTAATGACCCAGTAGAATGAAGTTACTGAAAAAAAGAGAAGATTTATACGATATATACATCTCAAACTATAATACCACTAATGGTAACATTTTCATATTAAGGCAGTTGACTTGAAAGCAGTTTCCAACGGCAATATGTTACAGCCAACCATAATGTCTTCACAAGACAAATATAAATTTACAATGCATAACAGAATTTCAGAAATATTAAAAAGTATTAATTTGTAATAGATATATAAATATTTTAAGTTGGGCACTATACTACATATAAAATGCTTTTGAAAAAAATTACTCGTGTAAAACCAGCTGATCCAGTCAAAAGATTAATCCTTCATACAAACAGATGTTCTGGTTTTAAATAGCCTAAGTTTGTACCCGTTCTGTTACTTTATTTACAATGTCTGTACCCTGAGTGTTTGTGACATCCTCTGCTTTTACCTTGATTTGAGTAGTTACATCATGCGTTGAATCTTCAACAGTAACTTTCAATTCTTGTGTCTCTTCCTCTACCTGCTGTGGTTCCTGCACCTGTACTTGTGGAACTTCCTGCATGTGCTGAGCTTCTTGCACCTGTGGAACTTCCTGGCTCTGTGGATCTTCACGTACTCGTGGAACTTCCTGCCTCTGTGGATTTGCAAGTATTTGTGGAACTTGCCTCTGTGGAACTTCCTGCCTCTGTGGATTTGCATGTATTTGTGGAACTTCCTGCCTCTGTGGATCTTCATGTACTTGTGGTACATCCTGCCTCAGTGGATCTTCATGTACATGTGGAACTTCCTGCATATGCTGAGCCTCATGCAATTGTGGATTTTCATGTACTTCTGGAACTTCCTGCATGTGACGAATTTCCTGTACCTGAGGAGCTTCATATACTTGTGGAATTTCGAGTCCCTGTAGATTTCCATGTTCTTGGGGAACTTCCTGCCCTTGTGGATTTCCATGTTCATGTAGAACTTCTTGCAACTGTGGATTTTCATGTGATTGCGGAACTTCCTGCACCTGTGGATTTTCATATGCTTGCGGAACTTCCTGCAACTGTGGATTTTCATGGGCTTGTAAAACTTCCTTCAAATGTCGATTTTCATATATTTGCGTAACTTCCTGCATGTACTGTGCTGCATGACCCTGCGGAGTTTCCTGCACCACCTGAATCTCTTGTAAAGGTTCAGGCATTACTGGTTTTGTGTCCACAGATGCACCTACATTCACTGCATTCAAACTCATTCCGGGAGTGACTTCGGTTGGCGATGGCTCCCTAGTACGTCCACGCCCTCTGGGACCTCTGTCTGGAGGAGGGACTATGGGAATGGCCGTACTTGGACGCTTCTGTGCTATGGTGGTACGTGCCATCATCTGCTCCTCAGGACTGTAGTAGGTGATACCTCCCTGTGGCTGATACAGCTCTGGTGGCTGAACGGGAGGCTGTATATACACAAAGAGAAAAACACATAAATATTCACGGAAAGCTAACAAGCCATAGTACAGGGGATGTCTCATAAGTAATGTCATTCTTTAAAGAAAATTTTATTTGTAAAGTTTTCTGACAAGAAATTAAAGTATTCTTAGCGGCTTTGGTGGCGTAGTTGGTAGCATGCTGAGCTTCTATGCCCAAGAGCGGGTTCAAATCCGTCAGATTTTTTAAGAGCGTTAAAAATTCCTCAGTATACCTTCCTTTGGAGGTGAAGTTAAGTCGGCGGGCCCATGACATAGATGTATGGCATGTAAAAGAACCTTCCACTAATTTCAATTGTGTAAAGCAAAACTTGTAGGTTAGATTTGATTAATGCTCATAACTTCCAACGTTCGTCGTCAGGTGCTGGTTGCGATGGCATATAGTAGCCAAGTTTGCAGCTAGGTGTTGTGGACGGTAGCATTTGGTAGCAAAAGTAGGAAATACTTGAAATTATCGTCTGCAGTCCTTACTTGAATTAAAACAACACACACTAATACAGTCATCACAATTAACACCGGTTATCAGACAGATTCTACACACACCCAAAGTACACAGGGCTACATAATGCGTTGTCACAGCCCAACCTAAGGAACCAACCAGCCAAACTATTCTTCAAAGTAGAGACCATCAGATTCTATGGTCTTGAGCCATCTTTCAGGAAGGTATCTTGTCCTGCGACGGTTCCAGTCTCTGGGTCTTGAAGTGGAGAATTAGGAAAAAGACCCAACCACAGCTTTAACATTTTCAAAATTTCTTCCAGACAAGAAATGGGCCATGTATCGAAAAAGATCCAAGATCAGGGCTGTATGCTGGATGTGGTAGCAGTTCGAGAAATTGGACTTAACAGCTTTTGCATGTAAGGTCCTCAAATATACCTACTGTTCTACCTACCTTGCACTATTTTTCCACATAGTCTCCACATTTGTTCAGACATTTATCCCAAAGCAGCACTACATTTGAGATGCCCCTGTGCTAGAATTCAGCCGGCTTACTGTGGAACCATCATCGGACTGCTGTCTTGGCGTCACAGTTGCACGTGAATCGCTGTCCTAACAGGAACTTCTCCAGCGGACCAGAACGTGGAAATCACCGGGGCTGAGGTCCGGATTCTCCCAGTGAAATGAGAGGAGTTTGTTGGCGGTTCTGGTTGCCACATGTGGTCTTGCACTGTCGTGGTGCACCTGAAGAAGTTCCTAGCAGAACAGCGATTCACGTGGAACGATGACGCCAACACAGCAGTCCGACTATGATTCCACAGTCGGTCGACTGAATTCTACCACAGGGGCATCTCAAATTTAGAGCTGCGATGGGACAAATGTCTGAACAAAAGTGGAGACTATGTGGAAAAATAGTGCAAGGTACGTAGAACATCGCGTAATTTTGTAATTACCTGTACGTATTTCTTTTTGGATAAAAATAAATAAATAAAATAAACGTAAAGACTTTTCGATCCGCCCTCGTAAGTTCCATTTGTGATTGTGTACCAACAACTGACGACTGATACATTCTCGCAATATACACAATTCTAGTATATTTTTTTTAAATCGTATGGCCTCGGGTGCTGGGTGCAAGCTTTGTTATTTGACACCCAAAGGGTAGCTTGCATGTCGAATTTCGTTGTTCCTTGAAGCACTATGAAAGTCAAGGAGGTTAGATATCTAAGCTCCTTGAACACTAGGGCTTTCTAGTAGAGAAATGAGGAACTTTGTCTTGGCGGAAAGTCCCGAGATAAATTTTGCCATTATGAACATGGCCTACTGAAATCAAATGGGTTCGTTGACATGCCAACATCGTATGACATGGTGTCGTAATTTTTGCCGCCTTTCAAAAAAATCACTTACCACGGCCAGGAGCGGACCTGCAAGCTTGGGGTTAGTAGACCGACACCTTGACCACTCACCCACCGTGGCAAGCATTCTAGTCATTGCCTCCTGTAAATAGCATTGGCGAACCAAAGAAAACCAATTCTATCTTATAAAACACCAAACTTAAAAAACAACATTACTTATGAAACATCCAAATATAATAGAAACATAGGAGAAGACAGATGAAAACCAGCGACTTACTAGGTAAGAACACAGTACAAACACAAAGAAAGACACTGCATGTTCTCCAGAAATTTTGTAGGTTTCTTACTTGGTGGAGGAGACTAAAAGAATGGTCCCTGGGATGTGTGATACGAAGACAATGCTATAGGTGGGGTGGGGGAGGAAAAGAGCAGGGCAATTGGAAAAGGAAGGAAGCTTGTAGTTTAGCGTGACCGTTAAACTCTTTATCATGAGCCATGGGACCTCCTTTTTACCGTATTTGCTCGCGTATATCTCGCACTTTTTTGACCGAAAATATGTGTGAAAATTTTCGGTGCGAGATATATGCGGAGAATGACCGTATTCCCGAACAAACATAAAATTTGCATTATTGAAACAAGGCAACTGGCATACGGTACTCGCCCTATTCATTGTCACTGCCATCACTGCTGCCAATCTCCGAGGTACTCTCGCGTGCATCAATCTGGTCATCATCCTATACTGCTTCAACCTGACTTCCGTCCAATGCATTTGCGATGCCCGTCTTCAAGAAGCTATTCACAACAATGTCCGTCGACACCATTTATTTATGTTCGTTATGGTTATGCGACATTAAGAACCTATGAAAAAGACGTCATACGCTCGTTAAGGATGATTCAAGGCAGAAAAGGAATTTAGAGCGCAGACGCTTAGCGATCGATACTCTTCCATATCGATTCCTCGCTACATGCACGAGCGAGCTCGAACTTAGCCGACCGCGGCCGAAGACTAACGATGTACCGCGTGGTAACACTCACGCCGCGCCACGTGATTGCACGCGGCCGAGCTCTGATGCGACGCAATGCGTAAAGACTAAATCATTGAGATTCGAGAAGACTGAACTGCGTTTCTGTGCGATGTAACAGTAGGCCTACTTGCGCAATCATTGAAACATACGTGCATGTTGGGGCGAGTGGTATAGCAGAGACTTCCTTTATCTAAGGCAACTGACGGACAACAATAAAGGAAACCTCTGCCGCCAAAACGAACGATAACATTGCGTATTGATGAATGTTGTGGCGCGCTAATCGATAATTCGAACGTGTCGCAAGGCGGCGCCTCATTCCCTAATCGGCTCGTATCGGACAAGTCACACTGTTAGTATCGCTTCGGACAAGTTCCTGGACAATGACGACTGTTGTGGCGCGCTAAATCGAACGTGTTTCTACCTCAAGGTTATTATGGTCATCTATATGACGGCATCAGAAATGAATGCGAGATATATGTGAGTACTTTTTCCCCCCTGAAATTTCAAATAAAAAAATTGGGTGTGAGATATACGCAAGGGCGAGATATACCCGAGCAAATACGGTATGTGGAATCCAAACCACAGGACATGGCATTTCACTTCGAAAATCTCACATGCATTGACTGGGAATCAAACCCAGTCCGCCTAAGTGGAAAAGGAATGGGAGGTAGGAGACTGGAGAATTATCTGATGTTTAGGCCAGGAGTTTTTCTGAACTTGAGTAAGTTGATGACCTGTACCAGATACTGCAGGGTGAGAGGAGGACGAGGAGGAGGAGGAGGAGGAGGAGGAGGAGGAGGAGGAGGAGGAGGAGGATGAAGGAAGGTGGCTAACACCTAAGCTGAGTAGGCTGTTAACTAATACACAACCCAGGGAAGTTCCTGGCCTAAACATCAGTCCCCCTGCTTCCTTCCCAATCCTACTCGCAAGAAAGAAAAAAAAAACCTCAACTTCGTATATGAGTAGACACCCTGAGTTTTAAGAAATGCACAAATCTATATTTGTTGACAATATGTAAAGGTTTCTGGTTCAAGCCCTAGTAAAACAATATACCAAAATCCACCTTTTATTTGTCTGCAGCACTACACTACTGAAATACATTCTGGTCATATTAACCAGCTCACATTGTGCTAGACCGATGCACATTGAGAACAGAAAGGGAAAGTTCGGTGCATTCTTTCACTGACACAAATCATTTAGGATGTGATGTAAAGAAGCAAGAAGAAGATTTAAGATTCAAGAGCATTCATCTGTGTTGGATAGTTATGTTAAATAACAGATCAACAACTGCAAGACCATCACAGGTTCAATCAATACTCCATGAACCAAACTGATCTTAATACAGTATGTAAAATGACACCATGCAAACGAATGCCGATATGCAACAAGCAAATGAGAGAAAATTTTTAAGTAGAAGTAAAGATTCAAGGAGAAATAATCCCAACTCAGATTTGATGACATTGTCATCTTAGCCAATTCACCAGAGGATTCACTCCTGAGGAAGGAATTCATGATCAAAATCAATAAATGTAAAGAAAAAATAAAATACTGGAATGCAGCGAAAGAAATCAGAAACTTCCATTGATGTCAAATTGACAGCTGAAAAGCTAAAGGAAGTAGGATACTTCTGCTACTTACGAAGCAAAATAACCAGTCATAGACGAAGCAAAGAGGATAAAAAGTAGGTTGGCTCAGGTAAGGAATGCATTTCTAAGGAAAGGAATCTGTTGACATCAAATATAGATTTAGGTATTGAGAAGTAATTTTTGAAAGCCTTTGTCTGGAGCATGACACTTTATGGAAGCGAAACTTGGACTGTTGGATCAGCAGAAAAGAGGAGAATAGAAGCATTTGAAATGTGGTGTTACAAGAGAATAATGAAGATCAGATGGGTAATTAGAGTAACAAATGAAGAGGTATTAAGATGAGTGGGCGAGGAAAGATGTTTCTGGCGACTGCTAATGAACAGAAGAGATAGGTTGGTCAGAGACATACTAAGACACCCAGGAATTGCAAACTTAGTAATGGAAGGAAGGGCCAAGGAGAAGAACCATAGGGGTAGACCAAAGTTAGAATATGTTAAACAAATTGCTCGGATGTAGGGTGTGCTAGCTATGTAGAGATGAAATGATTAGCTCGGGACAGGCAGTCATGGGCGGCTGCATCATACCAGTCAAAAGACTGAAGACTCAAACAACATGCAACAAACATTTTCATTCCCCTTAAAACATGGAGCCTGTGTAGAAAATTGTAAAAAGAAGGTAAGCATTCAACTTGATGCATGTCCCTCTTACTGAGAAGACAATTTGGCAAGCTTATATTTTCCAACACCCACTAAATTGTAAAAAGAAGGTAAACATTCAACTTGATGCACGTCCCTCTTACTGAGAAGACTCTTTGGCAAGCTTATATTTTCCATTGGGTCAGACATTTTAACTCTCTTATCTTCCATCTATGTGGCTTACACTATTTGTGCAATAAACAAGCTAATAGCTTCTAAGTCTTAATTTGTCAAGCTTGTATGTATTCAGGTGAGAGTGACCCATTAAATAAAGTCAATTCGACTTTGGTCCAATGTGCACAGATTCCCCCCCCATTTCTAGACCACTAAACACCAGGTAAGCAAATCCACAAACTACAGAACTATGAAGCCATAAGCAAATAGCAAGTAAGAACTGGGAGCTGAAATGGTGACCTGAGACAAGATCTTGCTGCCCTGTGCTTCATTGTCTTTATCATTGAAAGTCATCTAGGGGCAGATGACATTGTTGTTCCACCCCTTAAAACAAGGTAACTGTGAAGTCCTACTTATGTAGGGTGGTTGATGTATCATCTCACCTACTGTAGGGAGCTGAGAAACTGGATAGATATGCAGTAGTAGAAAGTGCTCACAGAGAGACCACCCCTAAACATCAAGTGCTTGGAGTACGGTAAGCATAACTAGGGCTCGGATTTTTAGGTGCTAAAAATCGGGAAAATATTTATTTTTTATGTATTAAAAATACCTGAAATATGTGACTAAAAAGTAAAAATATGTAATTATAATTCAATTTATTACTGTGAACATAAACAATATGCAGTACTCACGAATGCAATTTATTCTATATCTCACCGACAGCTGAAGCTTTACAATACACGAGATACATCTTCAGGTTGTCCATCACAAATGACCGACGATTATCGCGAAACACTTCTTCTGAAGGCGCGAAACTGCGGCAATATGTTTCTTGCCCTTGAGGTGTTGTGTAACTTGAGATCGCTGTTCAGCCTTGATTGCTTCCCACATGGCTGGCAGAACAGAACGCCCCCATCAGAAGTAAAATTATCTTTACATTTTGCAACAGATGATAACTTGTAATTGTATTTACTTTAGGCATCGTAGAACTGCCTTACACTTCACAGTGCTAGAAATGAACTGCATGTGAGTGACACTGGTTCCAGGTAGCTGGGGGAGGGGGAGGTCTAGCACGTGGTGCAATATGGCTATGGACAAGGAAATCCCCGGTTTCCACAGTGAGTGGCACGGAGTGATAAGTTAAGAATAACACAGTTGCAAGGTGACATACGCTCTGCATGAAGGTTCTTCCCCGTTGAAGTAACACAGAACAAAAATTCAATAAACTGAAAGATATAGCATAGGGCTTACTGATTTAAAAAAATGTAAATATTAACTTATGCCTTTTTATGTGCTTATAAGTGACAAGCAGGAATGTATTTATAGAAAAAATGCTTAAAATATGTATTTACATTAAAAAAAAATATATTTACCTAAAAATCCGAGCCCTAGGCATAACCTGTGTGATTTCAGCATAGTGTTAGTGAGTGTTCCACCTCCTGTCACAGAATGAAATTCCATGTAACCTCAGTTTACACATTTACAGAATCAATAACTTTGGGCCAAGAAATAACAATCCAAACACCCAGTGGCATTACAGACCATGAAGAGTCTAGCCTACCAAGCGACCGCTGTCCAGCCATTTGCCCTGCAGATATTGGGGTGACGTGTGGTCAGCGGATCTTGGGCTGAGAAATAACAAAACCTTTTCTCACCTCTATTTCTCCCTGAATTTCCATTCAATAGCCCAACCAGGGATCAACATCTCAGCTCTCTATCTGTGATATTGGGGCTCATCCTTTAACCCCTCAAGCATGATATTGTGAACTCTGGGCTGCACCCACAACGTGCATTATTTCTAGCCTACTCCCAATGGTAAGCGCGGTATCATATGCATTTCGCTATACCAAACGGACTGGCAAAAGTTTTCAAAAAACACACACAATAACAACAAATAACATAATATTATAAACTTCCAATAACCTGATTATCCCTTGTCAGCGGCACGTCAATACTGGGACAATATCACAGTCGCCCAATGTGTTCTTATTTCTTGGCGTTCTATCACGAATGACATCGTCAGCGTCACTATCTTCACTGGAAGTTATAGCGAACTCATCCTCTATATCGCTGTCACACTCTGAATCACTTTCGTTTGCACTATTATCCAGCAAATTAGCTATTTCTTTGTCATCAATAACTGTGCCAGGACCTGCCATGTTTACAAGCAAACTCATGGTCCGCAAAAGCGGGAACACGTGTGCAGAGATCTGAAAAATAAATGACTGAAGATATGCGACACCTCCTGGCAATAATAAGTAGCTTGAAGTGTAGCCAAAAGTTGCCTCTTCCTGCCATCTTACGACCAAATAAATAACTATTACGAAGTCCACGTAGCGGGCGATTCAAATTCGACGGCGCACCATTGCTCTGTACATGCTGTGAACGTAGCAGGCTAGTGGGCGCACCGTTGCGCCGTACACGCTAAGGGGGTTAATCTGGAAGCAGCATTTCTATCATCCTGCTCCTCCAAACTTTTATATGGTTCCTTAAAACCAGGTATACTGACTTTCTCTCCAAAATCTCCACTACTTTAAGTCTTATCCACACCACCACATTTCTCACTTTATTCAACCTTCTATACCACCACCCAATCTCAGCATTCTCATGTCACATCCAATCACTGTTCTTAATGTTGCAGTTTTATTGCTTAACAGAAATACGACAATAATCCATTCTCAGCTTCACCATTCTAGCTCTCACTATCAATCAGCTTTGTTACAACATTTTCTAACACTTACATAACAATTCCTTATGAAAGATACCCTGGAACTTTCGGGAAGAAGGACAAGGTCAGAGGACATCTGTTGGAGGTGAAGGTTTCCTGAAAAGGAGTACTCATGAACTTAATCTGCAATAGTAATAGCATAGCATAAAGCAATTATTAAGCAAGTGAAGTCCACAAATCTTTGGAGTACAGAACAAAAAGCTTAAATATGGGATATTTGCTTTTACAAAAAATGTATTACAATCAGGCTAGTCAATAATAACACAGTGAAATACCGATTTAATGTTTCTCGATATAACATTTGCCCACAAGTAACGTTCAATTTCATTGGTCCCGGCTAGTATTCCATGAAGACAATGTAAATTAGGCCTCAGTTTAACGTTTGTTGATTTTACATCTATTTAAGGCTAAACATTTATGGCCGCTGCAACAACATCAATGTCGATTTAACTTTCGTACGTTCCCAAACAATTTACTACTTGGACATTTTCTCCTCGTTATGTAACAAAGCTGCAGCCCCTCTCTTCAATTAGATAAAAGAAAAATCACAGGATAAATGCAACACAATTGTCTGGGAACCAAAAGAAACAGTGGCCACTTTATCCAATTGTGCTAGACACATATGACCGCCCCAATTTCTATAACATATTACCTTACGCGTGAGCAACAGGAAAACAAACTGACCGTGAAGAGTAATAAGTAGATATGAGCTGTTGTGTGCAAATTATAGCCTTGTATTTTCGCTCATTTATTGATTGTCATCAGCTAGTAAATTCTCCGAATTTAATCAGCCGCGTGTCAATTGGTAGGATTTCCAGTTCCACGCAAAAACATACCACATATTTTAACGACAATAGTTTCTCGCACTATTATGTGAGTCTGGCAACCTATTATGAAGTCATCTGTCCATTATTTTATAGATTAATGCAGTCATATCAAATAGAAAAATAATTAGGTATTCAACTTTCCTTTGTAGTTACATCCTCTTTCGTTAGGAACCTGCAAAAAATTCAAACGTCAGATAACTTATCCTAACTTTCTTGCACGTATTTTATATGAAAACACGTTGCGCGGCGGTTGTAACTACACCAATATATTATCTATCAGGATGCTCGTATTATCCTCAAATTAACTAAGGAGCATTGAAGTACTTATGATTATAAGAACTGTTTCAACAACACATACGACGACTGCAGAATCACAGTGTCTGTTCACATTATAGTTTTTCTACATTCGCATACTGATAACAGCTATTTACGAATCAAATCACCTGAACTATTATGCCGTCAAAAGCTATGAGTCTGACGTGTCTTTCGCGCAAAATAAAAACAAACAAAAAAAATTGATCGATAGGATTTTCGGAATGTAATAAACTCCCAAGAAAATAATTCTGCATTGATAGTAGGAATCTCACGTTTCTTTCCAGCATGATTAGTAATTTTCCATTTGATAGAGTTAGCAAATCTGAAGCCGAGACATTCCATCCCGAGATCATTGCAAGTGACCGCTTAGCTGGCTAGAAATGTCTCACCTGCCACAGCAGACAATGGACTGCGGGTCACATTAGCATCTACCGATTACAGCTTTCTCCACCCCATTTGGTCACTGTCCTTACAGTTTAGAGTTTGCAACCGAGAATCAAAAAAATATCCTGAGATTACACATTCAGTGCTGCTAACAACCAGATTGATGAGATAACTGTTGCCCGTTTGATAGAACTCCCAATGTCCCTTCAGTTTCGAGTTTGCGCTGGGCATGTTTGACCAGATCTCATGCTGTACTCGCAGTCATGTATGTTATGTGATCAACACACTTCTTGGTCCGTTAGACAACATTTCCGCATTTGTGGCAATCACAAGTTTGTGGTCAGGGAAAAATCGTGAGTTGGTTTCAAGGGCCCATTGTACAAAACTTCCCCGGATTTGCTGCTTCAGTCTTCCATAGCTTTATAAATTATATTATCATACTAAAAATTATTGTTACTCGTATTCCAATGCTCACATGAAGTGTTGCACATAATCAATATTTTTCAGTGAGTTTGCTACAAAAATGCTAAATATGAAAAGCTTACATGTTATAAAATGCTAAATTTGTGATTTTAAAATACTTTAAATCACAAAACCTAGCAATGCTGTAGTCAATCTTGACACATTTGTAATCAATTACATCTAAATATCAGAGCATTTAAGGCTGAAGCACCTTGTAACAGAACAGCTAAAATTTAAAAAAAATATTTAAGTACAAACTGAACTATTTTCCTGTATTGGTATTGTATCTTAAAAACATTTCTTTCATTTTAATGGATTGCATTTATACCAGAATAGCATTGGTTCTGTGAAGATGAAACATAAAAGAAACATTCACCGAAATCTAAAGCATGAAATTATGGAAAAATTACTTCTAGGCAGTGCATTTTTCTAAAAAAAAATCTAAGGGATACTCTCATTTGTAGTCGACAAAACATCACAATCATGTAAATTTCGGAAATTTGCAGAGTCCAGTTATTACTTTTCGGGCTGATATGTAAAATTAAAGGTTGCAAGGTGATAACTGCACTCATTATTTCTAATCATTTCTTATTTTTAAATTAAGTGAAATAAACATAAGCACTGTAGTAGTGTCTCATTTTGCTGTCCTGCTTACAATAAAAAAAGAGGATGACCACTGCCATCATCACGCTTCACCTGCTTGCTTTTTGTGTCGGTCGCCAGATGTCTTCCTTACAGGGACCATAAATTTACGTAATCCATAGGGTTGAAATTTTTAGTGGAAGGCCCACCAACTTGATGAACATAAAATTTCCTACTGTGTTCAGATGCAATGATACTCTTGTTGGAGTCATGATCAAGTTCATCTGTGAGAAGCCTCTTTCACATTCACTTGTCGAAACTAGGCTGCTGCTCATAGTGTTAATAAGGAGCAGGAGAGACAATGGGCATTTCTTCTCGACAAGATATTCACGGAAACCTCTTAAGATTTGTCTTTCAAGGAGCTTAAAACGTTTACACAAGTTTCTTATTTCTGCTTCTCCATAAGATACATCAGGATTTTCCGGCAAAGTGGTAGTGTCCAAAACTGTAGCCAATCCTGGGATTTCAATGTCTTCTGCCCAGGCACTCATAGAACAGCATCAATATGATTACTTTTATTACTTGCTCCTTCGAGATTCATGCCTTTAAACATTAACAGTGCTTCTCCTTCCAAGGCTTCAGTGTAGTATGGGCCATGTTTTGTCTTTCTTTCAGAAAACACCTTAATTTGCAGGCATATCTTCTTATGGGCCGAATAAATTGTAATGTCACGAGCTTGCAAGTCAACACAGTTCTGCCAACTCCTGAAGAGCATCTCACATCAATGCAAGGTCTAATATAAAGTTGGCATTGGTTACACGGTTAAGGAGTCCTCCATACACGACTTGCTCAGTTTTGTCTCTTTTGGGATCATATTTGGCACTTTTGAAATGTGCCACTAAAACTTTGACATTTTTCCACACAGCTGAGACTGCTCTAACGCTACAAGCAACCCATCTAGTATCTAGAATCCTTCCAATTTTAAGGAGTAAGATTTCAAGTTCCTCTGAATGCGCTTTCAATTCCCTGGCATTTTTAGGTGACTGGTGGTAAACTGTAAACAGTTTATCAAGGAAAGATTTGAAGTGGTTTGTTTACATGTGAATGTGAATTCTTTACTGACATCATCACCTGCCGAAAGCTCTAGCCCGTGTTGGCACAATGCCAGAACAAAACATTGGGAAACTGTTGCTTTATGAAAGTTTTTACATTCTTCTTCTTTCCTAGCATTACTGCAGCCCCATCAGTTGAGACTGCAAAAAGATTGTTTCAGAAACTCATCAATGAACCCCAATGCTCCCAAATGAGTCATCGATGCACTAAATGTACCTTCAGCAGTGACATCTTGCAATTCAATAATTCCAAAATAAAAAATGCTTGCTGGCTGATCCATTTCTGGACCTCATATACACAATCAGTGATGACAACTGATTGAGTGCGGTACTTTCATCTATAAGGAGGGCAATTTTACTATTCCCATGCACTATCATGTTGGCTACCTTCTTTCTCATTTCTGTTGATCTCCGTTGAAGAGGAAACGAGTAGCAAAATTTATGATGCCCGGAAAATTATACTTCTGGGAAAGACAGAGATTTTACTGTAGCCTAAAGGTAAATAGAATTGTACTAAAAAACAAATTTAGTGAAACTGAAGGTATTGTTTGTTACCTTTGTGTCCAATTAATTAGAACTAACCTCATCTTGAATGTGCTGTACCAAACGGTACTAAGCATGCAAATATTCATGTACCACAATGAAGAACTTACCACAGTGGTGTAGGCTGGGAAGGCTGGATATGCCTGCGGTGGGAACTGCCCTTGTGGAGGGGTAGGAACATAGTTAATAATAGGTGGAGCGGTTGGAGCAGCTGTCAGGTAAGGCGCAGCCACAGGAGGTAGTATTCGTGGAGGGGGACCAGCCACGGGAGGTGGTATGAATGTTGGAGGCGAGGGAAAGGGAGCAGCAAAGGCCGGAGCCTGAGCATGGGCATGAGGAGGGATTAGAGCCAATGGAGGAGTGGTCGGTGGCTGCACTACGGTGGCTTGCTGGGGAGCCTCAGCATACACAGGCTGCTGGACATACCCAACACCTTCCAGTTCCTCTGGTTGTGGAATATAACCTGGAGCAAGACATTCTGTTAGTACTGGCAAACAAAACACAACACAAGACAAGACGGGTTACTAAAAGAAAATCACTTACAAATTTGTAATTAAGAGCTTTAATAAGGGTAGTGCTTGACAGTCAGGGTTAGATATTTATTAAAAGGGACAAGGATTCTTGTTTTCATTTTTTCTTACTTTGTATCAGGGATTGCTACAATTCATTTTTCTTATATTGATTTTCTTTTGGCCTGATCTCTAGCTACACATTTTAACTGTACTTAATTTTGCTTATTATTTAATTAATCCTCTTGTTCTAATCAGTAACAAAAAATTTGTTACAGTTGAAATCAGAGCAAAACCATTCATAAATAAATATGAGAAGACACTAGTTTGACAAAGAAACTACGTAAGTGCTACTAAAGAAAATATAAAAAATAAATGTTGGAAAGTATCTGAAAATTAGATGGTGAAATTCATACATTTTGGGATAGCTGTTTCCTGAACACTAAGACTGATAAAATTCTTTCAACAAAATCCATCTGCTTTCAACAACCAACAATAGAACACAAGCCTCAATAAAAGCAAAATCATTGCCATTAAAAAACTTACCAGGAGTATAATATCCCTGAGGTTGAGCATAGGTAGGTCCCCCAGCTTCTGGGAGCGTCTTTTGCCGCTGTGAAGAATACCTCTTTGGTTTGTTGGCATTCTCCTGCATCCTTGGAGGAACAACAGGCTGTCTTCGTTCAGAGTTCTGGTAATTGGGAGGAGTTTCTGTTGGTAAAACAATTTTAATTCAATTAATTTATGATTTACATTATTCTGGAAATGGCACAATACAACATATTGTTCTTTGATTCTGGAGTAAATGTTTGTCGTAGACAAAGGTGAATTAACAATCATTTGACATGAAAACAGGTTCTCTTGTATTTATTTTTTGATGCGGATCCTTAGATATTAAGAAGAAATTTAAACGTAGGTTAACTTTTATTAATATACAGCATTAAGCACTGCACTGCTGCGATTGAATATATCACATATTGAATATGCCTCAGAAGGTCTGCCAGTGCTGCAATTGAGTACTGTCACTGATTGAGTTTATAGGTTAGGAAAATGGCGCTTGCTAGGAGTGCTGTACAGGAGTGACATACAGTATCCTATTTTAAGATCTCCATGCATTTTTTATATTCCTTTTATGATGCTGTTTTGTTTTTTATAGATTATTCTTGGCTTTTATAAGATAGTGTGTTAGGTTTGATTATTGTTCTTCTTGGTTAGATGTGAAAAGATGGGCTTTTGAAAGTATGAGAGTTACATGGTCTGAGGGATTGGTTTGCTTGAAATATGGAAAAGAAAATGAGAGAGGATCTTGTTGTAAGATGAATGAAAATGAAATGTGGAGTGTTATGTTTTAGTGGAGTCAATGAAAATATATGACTATTTCAACGAAAGTCCCTTGTGTGCGATAACATGCACGACGCCAGATTAACCGAAATACTTATAGAAATGTTATAATATTGCACCTCAATGTGGAGCACGAATAAGGGAAAGAAGAAAGAGAAGTAAATAAAGTGAGTACAGGGCAAGTAGAAAAAGAAATGGCGGAGGCTATAAATCGGGATGTGTTACTAATGCTGCTAAGCCAGATCACAGGGATGGAAAAGTATGTGAAAAAGGAAATAGAATCTTAGAAAGTGTTTGTAGGTGTGGCTGTGGAGGAGGAGAAAGAAAGAGAAAGAGCAGAAGTAGGTGAAAGAGTAGAAGGAGCAGGAGGAGAAGAAAGGGAAGTTGTAAGAGCACGCAGTGGAGATCATATGTATTATTGCGAGATAGTATGTGATGCTGGGGGGCGTGTAGAAGATGAGATAGAGGGTAAGGTAGAAGAGAAAGGAGAAACGGATAAGGTGAAACAGAAGGACGTGAGAAAGCAGGTGATATGGCAGAAACTGAAGAAGAGGAAGGAGGTGAAAGAAGAGAAAGGAGAAACGGATAAGGGAGAAGGTGAAATGGAGGAACGTAAGAATGTAAGTGATATGGGAAAAACTGAAGAAGAGAAAGGAGAATCAGATGAGGATGGTCATGAGGACAGTAGCAGTCAAGAAAAAGAGGTTAAAGATGAGGGTGAAAGTGCAGGAGTGAATCATGAAGAAGACAACATACTAGAAGAAGATAAGGTGAAGAAGAAAACGATGAAGGAGAGAAAGAAACTGTTGAGCATGATGAGACGGACAAAAAAGAAGAGGAGGAAAATGTGGAAATGAAGAAGAGAGAAGTGGTTGAGAATGAAGACAAAGAGGACCTGGAAAATAGTTAAAAGGATGAGTTGGAAAGCAAAGAGAAGGAGTAGGAAGATGATGAGATGTCAGGTAAAGGAAGATAAGACAGTGAAGGATCAGAAGAAGAAGAAGAAGAAGAAAATGAGGAAGGGAAGGAGACAGGAACGGTGGAGATGGAAGATGAGGAGTACAAGGTACAGAATGATATGGCGGATGAAGAAAAAGACGAGATGGAAGGCAGAGGAAGAAAGAAGAATGGAGAAGGAGAAACAGATGAATAGGAAGAACGAAAAGTGGAAGAATGAGGAAGAAGATGGTATTGCTGAGAATGAAGATTGATAATTATGAAAGGTCTAATGTAGAACTTTATATTTCTTTAGAGTCAACTGAGATGATAGTGTTATGTTTGCTGGAGGTATTTTTCGAGTGAAGGTTACTTATTGAGAGATTTGAGAACAGTGGGTTATGGCATTTTGTACTCGATAATGTCAAAAGAGTGGATATCTGAAACTAAGCCCAATTCAGAAGCATGTGTTTGGTGTCCTAGTCCAGAGAAGGGATGTTGTGGCATGTACTTAAACAGGCTCAGAGAAAACAGTGACATTCCATCTTTGCAATATCAATGTGTTGTGAATGATACAGGAAACTTGATAGTGCCAATACCCCTTATGAAAATGATGATTCATAATTTGTTTACTGTGTGTATGATATTTTTTTAGTGTATGTGTGATATGTTGTATTTTTCATTTAAGGTAAATGCACCAATGGTCGTCATGTTAAGGGAGATTTAGACAAGAAATCATATACACCGTACACATTTTGGTAAATTTAATCAACAAAAGCACTGTACCTAACCTCAAACTCCACTCAAACACTAGGAAAGACCAAATGTCAAAAATATTCGTTTTAGGAAAAATGACGTATTTTTTAAAAAAGTGTGTTTTTGCGCCAGTGTTCTGCATGATGTATTTGGATTTTTCCTATATTCGTCACCCGTTTGCACCAATTGCCGTCACATTGTTAATTTTTCTTGTCTGCTGTTTAAAATGCATTTCTGTCGATTGTTGCGTAACATACGAGCAGGAAAATATCGTAATTCTGCTCTAAACAACTGAGACCACGGCATAACAGCCCGGAAAATGACCATTCGCCGAGGCCTAACACCGAATGTTGCCATAGAAACCCTCTGAATTCGCCACTCATGTACATTTTTCTTCCAGGCAGTCTTTAGTAGCTTAAAAACCCTTACAACCGTGGGTTGAAGAATGTGTGTGACATTAGGTAGTAAAGCGACCAAAACAATTCCATGATCCTCACAAAATTTACTAGTATGTATGGTCATGTGTGAGAAGTGCCCGTCTATGAATAATGTCGGGGAGAGGAATTTCCTTCTCAACCAACCCAGGATGAAATATGTTACTGAGAAATTCGTAAAACACTTCCCCCCCGTCATTCACCCGTTTGGCGATTTGCCAAACGGGTGAATGACGGCATTGAGGCAATAATGATGTCTTGCGGCAGACGTTCATACTTGAACAATACAAGGGAAGGAGAAATATCGCCATGGGCATTGCCTGTTAGAAGTACCGACAAGCATTCTTTCTCATCCGAATTCACTTGATATATTGTCTTGTAACCCCTGTTCGTCAGCACTTTGTTACCTTTCGGATTGTGAAAGAAAACCGTCTCGTCAGCGTTGAACAGTCGCCGAGGGTCTGACAAAATAGACTGGAAGTCGTTTTCCACTGAATAGCTGTCGACTTCTGAAACCCAGGTTTTATTTTGATGTTCTGTAATTGCAGCACGGCTTACTGTCAAATTTTGAGGGGTTCGTAAAAGATAGACCGGGATTTCTTTTTATGAAAGATTCAAGCCATTTCCTTCCTGGCGGCCATCTTTGAAAGGGAAGTCCCTCTTCAATTCTTGTGTAAGGCACTGGACGCTTTTGCAAATCGTCCTTTGTTACCGGGACCCCGCTTTTCGTAGTGAGATTACCCATTGAACTAGCATAGCCTCAGCTTCCTTTGTTAAAATGGAACTTAGCCCCATTTTCCTCTCTCTAGGAGATTTTCCTTTAATTTTGTCCGAGAGGGTGTTTCTCGGAACACCATTCCTCTCCGCGGCCTTTTTAATACTCATGCCGTCCTCCACAACGGCCTTAATAACAGCTTCCATTTGCTCAATATCATAATTCAGAACTGTGCGTTTCGACATATTGCCTGGGGCAGATGACCTCTTAGTTCTGCCCCTTAAAACAACAATAACTATCTAACATGTTGCCTGAAAGCAAATATTTAGTCTTAGAATAATATATTATTTATCATCCCAATAAAAATAAAAATACATCCTCTGTAGCACGCCTAGCCAAAAAAACCTAGGCCTACTGAGGTGCGGCTGTCAAGAAGAGAGACCTACATAATAATAACAATACCCTGTAAATGTTTATTGGTTGCGAAACGTTAACACAAACATTAACATTATCGTGCACTAGTGTTCGTCACGAATCTACTCTAAAGTTCGTCAGCTATGACGACTACTAGACACGATGATCAAATGATAATTTAATTAATACAGGGTACTTCAGAGCTAAATTATAAGTATATTGCCGCTGTTAGTTAGGTCTTGCATGGAGAAATGACAATGTGCCAGTTTTCGTCACAAATGACGAGCATTGGTAAAGTGCATTTTTTTAAATCCAGTGTTCGTCACCGGCATTTCTAACAAAACTAGGCACGTGAGCACGAAATAACAAATCACATATGTTACAGAAACAATTACCAACTATATCACGCACTTGTAACATTTTAAAATGTCGGAACATAACATGCATGCACATAATTAACTCGCGCGCGTGCTTAGCACATGCGAGAAGCAAATGGCGCGTCAAGACAGCTCAGCTCACAGTAGATGTTTGACGCAGGGAATCACCTATTACATCGTACGCATGATTTCGCAAAGTTGCTCCTTATCGGCAAGGAAGGTATGACGCATCTCATAAGACTTCGAGCATTGAGAAAGACCCGTTGACATGCTTATTTTTTGTACTTATATACGAGAGTGACGAAGACTGGATCAGTGACGAAAACCGGTAGTTACCTTATGTTACTGTTATGTATGTGATCCTCACGTGCTTTTCACGTGAGAATCACATAGAGGGGTGATTGTAACCATTCTGGTTACATAGCTCAGATCAAAATGTTAGGTTATGAAAATGACTACTCTTTGCTGGTGGGCTATTGTACAGGTACTTCAGGCCTTAGCGTTTGAGATAGAGATTCCTTGCAATAGTTCATCAGTAAAGGAGAAGGGGGCCTTGCCAGTGAGGCGTATTTTCTATGTTCTTTTTACGATGGTGTTTTTTTTAAATTGTTTATTCTTGGACTTGGTTTTGTGTGGAAGGATTGGAAGAGATTCCTGGCTTATGGGTTGTTTGTTGAATGAATAAAATAAATGGAGAATAATGTTTTTTAAAAGTATCCCTCATTGTGTATTAAACAACCATGACCCCGGAAATATACAGTTATAGCATAACGAATAGAATATAAAGTGTGATCTCTTCTCCCTCAATAGCATGTAATGAATACGGATCGGGTTGGCACTCACCGCTACGCAGCGCTACAGTCGATTTGAGATTGTTGATTTCCACATATGTTTATGAGTTTACGTGCGATATATTAAGTATTTAATCGATCGGAGTGTTTTGGTGGTGTTCTGTGCAAACGTTTATTGATATACAAGTGCTTACACTGTTACTTCATAGTATTAACCCTAGAACTGCGGACCGTCTTCCAGGAAAACGGTGTGTTGTTTAATCAAGTGCGACCGTCTCTCTGAAAGACGGTCTTGGAATTCAAATATAGTACTACTGTTAGCCTTCAGATGGCACTAATTTCAAGTTATGCTGGTTCCCGATGCTTTTATCTTTCGTAGTGTAAGTCTTTGGCAAACAAATGACAGTATGCAAGCTATTATTTGGCTGCAGAAGTGGAAGTACTTCCATGTTGATATTGAAGTTGCATTGAGCAAAATGGCCACCAACTATGTAGACGATTCAGAAATTTAGCACTTGATTTTTGACGATTTGTGTGATAGTATGGACGATGACAGTGATTATCGTGTGATTCGTATGAAAATGAAGATGGTGAAAGTAGTGGCAGTGATACCGGCGAACAGGATGTCACCCAAGTTATGGAAATCCCGATCAATGCAAGCGATGTTTATCATGTTCCGACAGACCCTGTACACATGCCTAATGTTAGCCGTGAAGTGGTAAGTGTGAACTAGACTGATATTCAACCCGAAGAAAGTGACTTTCCAGGTAAAAATGTACCGTTTATCGTTCATCATCCTGGGCCTGTGAACTTGCCTCCCCGTAATCGCGAGACGATTATGAACTTCAAAATCGAGAAATGTCATTTTTGTAAAAATAATTTTCTTTTTAGTATATAACAGGAATTAATTGAAACTGTTTCTTGAATTAGTAACAAAAAACTATGAACTTTTCATTTATGATGTCTCTTATGAACATTTAACTCGGCAATATGGTTTTCTAGAGCAGAAAAGTCAATAATTTTTTATTTTTTTATTTTTAATAAAATACTTTTTATGATTAATTCAAAGTGACGAGTCTGAATGATTCACCTATATCAATATAATATAGAACAGTCTTTCAGCTTTATATTGGTGTATGATAAGTCATATTCATGAACACAGTATGCTTACAGATACCAAATTCCTTTAGTATGTACTTCATGGGAATTTACTGCAGCATTTGACAGATAAACCTGCAGCAGTTCTAGGGTTAATACCTGAAATGCTATTGTAGGAAGCATTAACTGAAATGGAATTTAATTTCCTGTCGTGTGTTGACGTTATCTTCGTGTGTTAATTTTATTGTTATTTAATGTAAGTAAACAGCAGTTTAGCCCTTACATTTTCATGAGTGCTTAATGTGAATAGTGAAGATGCCTTGCTCTATTGTACCAGGATGCAGATCTAGCTGTGGGGACTGGAAAGAGGTCAGACGGTTTTTCAAACCTCCTAAAGATAAGGACCGTTTTATCAAGTGCAAAGGGGCCATACCAGGGATAGATTTATGGCATGTAAAAGATCCTTTCACAGACTAAACTTGTGTAAAGCAAAATTTGTTAGGTTAGATTTCGTCAGAACGCTCTATCAAAGTTCCAACGTTCACCACTAGGTATCATTGATATCTGGTGGCGAAAGTTGGAACTACTTGAAATTGAACGGAACTTGTAGCTCGCCCTTTAGGGTGTCCGCTGAAAGCAGCTACAGACTCAGGCGAGCCGAACATGTCCTCGGACACTCCCGGCACTAAAAGCCATACGATAAATAAATAAATAACCAGGGAAGGATAGGGAACTTACTTAAAAGTCCTACATCTGTGATGCTCACTTTTCAGAAGATTTAATTGTTAAATTTGACAAATTTGTGATAGAAGGGAAGGAAGTAGTACTTCTCCCAAGAACCAACTGGCGATTGAAAAACTATTCTGTTCCACATATATTTCCTACTTTGCCTAAGTATTTGTCCGGTATGGTGTAAATAAAAATGCTCTTGATGCCATTAAAGACTACTTCTGTGAAGAAAGGGATGAGAATAAAAAGGCAATGAGTTAAAAAAACATATATGTACCGTAATTAGAAAGGAGGCGTGATCAGTTTTAGGCAATAGCCTACTCTATGAAGGGGTCATAACTATGCCTTCTATGTCTGTTTAATGTTAAGTTCTTCTGAAATGATGGTAGTTTACTGATTTTGGTGTTTGTGGAGTGAAATTTATGGTTATTATTGAATTGTATAGTAATCTACGGTAAAGTTGAAAGTTGCGTTCGTACGGCTTTTTTTTTTCTGTGTTGCAAGTCTGTTAAGGGAATGTAAAATGTGTAACAATGTGAAGAAATCCTTTCTGATAGCGAGGTTAATTGTTCCGTTCTTTTTTTAAATTTACCGATAGCTGGCAAAACTAATTGCATTTTGAACTTGCTCTCTGTCTTCGCTTATTGTCGAAACTGGACTATTATAGGAGACGACTTAAAAAATTATAATTGGGCGCAGTAAAGTAAGTGGGGATGTCGAACTTATTAGCGCCTATGAGGATATCTTGCGGTGTTTTAACATGTAAAACAGGTCGCAAGGTTTTAAAAGTCTCGTAAGCGCCAATGCTAACTTACATCACAGATCGGAGCCAGCGCTGCGCTGCGGCGGACCAGGCGTACTAGGCCAGTGATATCACTTCTTATTCTATTCGTTATGGTTATAGTATACTCTATCAGGACATTGTGCCATCAGTGCTATGATGGAATATAATCCGCCTCAGATGGTCTGCCAGTGCTGCAATTGAGTACACTCAATCAGGACTTTGTCATCAGTGCTAGGATCAAGTATATTCGATCTTGTTTATAACCATCGTATTTACTTATGCCGTCTATTGGCTACAATTTAAATCACTTAGTGTTTATGTAGGGTTGCAGGAAAATAGTTTTACTTTTATCACACAGTTGTAAAAAGAGTTTTGAATTATGGCTAAGTGTGAATGAAATGTGTGTCTGGAGTAAAATCTTACGCTTTTGTAGTCCACTGTGATTTAGATAGGGATGTAAGTGTTGATAAGAATTAACTTACTTCTTCAATAACTATTAGGAAGTGACAGCGATAGTCTTGATTGATATGCCGTCAGAGGGAGGAAGAAATGATCCTGATCTAGGCCTGTCCATGTCCAAGAAGGAGTTCGAACCAAAAGTGCCTGCATTCCAAGTGCCGAATCAGTCCTTTGTTCATACTTAGTGTTCAATTATTAGTATAAATACATTTTATATTTCATTGGAAAAATTTATAAAAAAAAAATTTTTTTTTTTTTTGGTTGAAAATTGTCTGTGCCTGAAGTAGTTTAGATATTTATGTCTTGAGGTGATATTGAAATGACAAATTCCGGTGTATATTTAGCGATATCATGTGTTTATTTTAACTTTTCTACTGTGAAGTACCGTATTTACGAGTGTATAGCCATGTATAAGCCCCACCCTTGTTTTAAGACATACCGGTATGGTATTTTCTAAAAAAAGAACTTTCTCTACGCAGGTGTTCTACTAGAAGTGGCAACACCGTAAATTGTTTTGGTGCCTGACAGCACTTGAATTTCACATTGCACGACCTTGAAGGAGAGTGCTATTATGACCTGCTGCAGGAAGTGCCACGATGGGAGGGGACGGAAATCCCGCAGATGTGGAAACTTGCCTACCCCCTGGACTGAATGGTGCCATCGGTAATGCTGACGAAACACCTGTGATTTTTGGCATGCCAAGAGATACGACTGTTAACGAGATTGGTGTGAGCACGGTCCAGGTGCGGACAGCAGGTGCAATAAAACAAAGATACACTGTGATGTTAGCTATCACAGCTAATGGAAACAAGCTTATTCCGTACGCTAATTTTAAACGTAACACTTTTCCCAAAGCAAAGTAACCATCAGACATTGTCGTTCGAGTGCAACAAAATGGCTGGATGACAAAGGAACTTTTCATAAACTTGTTAAAATCAGTGTAGTTTCGGCAGCCAGGTGCTCTCCTAAGCCCACGTTCGATGCTCGTGCTTGACAGTTTTCGAGGCAATTTGACAGACAGCGATAAAGAGAAGTGCGATATGGTGCATGGTGGTGATACCTGGTGGTATGACGGGAATGTTGTAGCCTCTCGATATTTCCATCAACCGACCTTTCAAGGCAAATCTGAGACGACTGTACTATAACTGTATAAGCAGCACTGCGGAAACGACACTAACTGGACGTCTTTAGAGAGCTTCCCTTTCACAGATGTGTGAATGGATTGTTGCCGCTTGGAAGGAAATATCTCCAGACATGATTCAGAAGAGTTTAAGGCGACATCAATTGCAGATGCAATGGACGGAAGTGAAGATGACACAGTGTGGTGTAGGCCTAAAGGTATAATAGATACTGAGTCTAGTGACCAGGATATTAGTGACTCTGATCAATAATTCATCAAATGTAAGAATTCAGCTAATAAAATGTATTGTATTCCTTTATAAATTATGTGTATTTTTAATGAGTTCCGAGTATAAGCCCCATCCCAGTTTTTGCCTTAATATTTTAACATAAAAAGTGGGGCCTATACACGTGTAAATACGATATGTACCAGTATATGGGATTTATATTGTGCGTAAGTTTAGTAAACATAGCCTACGACATAAATTAAAATTTCTAAGCATTGTTCTAATGGAAAAGATTCTCGCCAACTCAAGTGGAACAGAACCCTGGAACCCAAACATGAACTACAGTCGAGTCCCGCTCAACCGATCTTCGCTTATCCGACACTCTGTTTTATCAAACATTGTTCCCTTACTGAATTGCATTCCCGGCTGTGAGGATGCTACGACTCAAGATGTAAGTGGTGTGCACAAGATCAGCTGTTTGAATTAACTGACCCTGATTAACGAAAATGAGGATGGAGAACGAGGTATTGCAGAACAAAAGGATAAAACTATGTCTCACAGTGAAGGATTAGGTGAATTGGACATGGCTAAGTAGAGCAACAGCCGGAGGCAAGCACAACGGAGGTGTTGAATTATTGTCGATGGCGAGATCTCGCAGCAAGGAAACGTGAATCAGCAGGCAAGCAGACATTGTTGTCAAGTTCCTTCTCATAAGGCATTTGGAGCGTTTTTGTTTAATACTCCATGTACAATGAATTGATAATTCTGTAAATACAGTACCATAAAAAATGTCATTGCTTTAATACAGTATAGCCTACCTCTTTGTTTAAGTTCATTTTTTCCACCTCTTAAAACCTCAATAAATAACTTAGTTCATTTTCAAGTTTTGTATTAACCTACATTTTTAGTGATCCGACGTACACCAGGTCCAGTTTAGGTCGTGGTTCGGCCACTGTCTTGGCAAACCAGTTTTGTGTTTCCCTATTTGTTTCCACTCTGTGTGGTTGTACATATCTTTATTATTTGTCTTCATTGTATTTATTCATTGTCAAGTTTGTTTTGTTTATGTTGGTTAGTTGTCATGATTCATTTGTTTTGATTACATGTTGTATTCCCACTGCCGGTGTTTCCAGTGGGATATTTTTGCTTAGAAGGTATTTTGGTATCCTAAGTTGGCCACTAATGATTCCTTTTCTTTCTCTTTGACTTGTCTTTGAACTCTCTACTGTGATTGGCTGCTTTCAGCCTATCAGAGGCCTCCGACTTGTCTTTGAACTCTCTGCTGTGATTGGCTGCTTTCAGCCTATCAGAGGCCTCCTTGCTGTTTGTAGCGACCAATCACGTGTTTCTTCTTCGTTTTTTAAGCTTGTAGCCATTACAGAATGTTGTGCCTTGACACTGGTTGTGATCTATCGACGAATATCCAGTTAATCACTTCTATAATTGGTGCTATCTTCATAGTAACCGTGCTTAGTAATCATGTCCTATGCACATGATTCATATTTTGTTAGGGCAGTGACATTTTGGAGATTTTCGGTCTCATCAAACCATGCTTGTTGTTATCGCTACGCGCCATGTCGACGAATTCTTCAATCCGCGGCGTCGGATAGTTTGTTGTAACATGTTTAATTCTGATCTTCATCTACTGCCTAACAATTTGTCATCACGCGTATGAATATGATTTTGTTTCGTGTGATAAGTAATTCATCGTTTGTCTTGAGGCATGTGCTTCAAGGCCATGCACTATCTTCTTGCACCATCACTGGAATGGAGGTTGACACTGGGCTCAACTACTTTACTATTGTGACAATGCCGTGCGATGGCATATCCCGGTATTTGTATGACAGCAACTACTTTTGACTTCCTGCGTTTCACACATAATTTGTTTAATTAACAATTCATTTTGGGCTTACGGTATCGGCGCATCACTGTATGTCAGTCCTGGTTCGACGACACATTCTCGTTCCATGCGACCTGTTTTTTCATTATTTGTTGCAACTCCACTTGCGTTGCATATTCAAACTATACCATTCTTTGGAACGCTTTGTATTGCATGCCGCTCCTTGATGTACTGATCTGCAGCTACGTTCAAGACAATTTATGTGTTTTAGGCTCAAGCCTTACGTGTGTTAATTCCATGCGAGTGTTTCTTCAATTGTGTAAATTTGTGCCAGTGTTTCTCATATATTTGTGTGACACCTTTGAATATTTATTTTATGTGCCATCTATTTGATAATATATCTTATTATTAGTTACTGTTTCTGTTGTGTCCTTTATGCCTTCCTGGACCTCCTTATTTGGTGACAATAATATTGTCTGGTCCCCCACATGTTTGCTAAATTGTTATGCGACCTTTTATAAAGTCGACCCTTTTTATCATTACATCTTTATCTAATGCTTTGGCCAACAAACCCTTATATATGTCCGCTATTACCAGAATACTCTTGGTGGGTTGTTGACTTCCCGCGTTGGCCATTACATTATTTGGTCCTCTCCGGGCCGGATATTGAGCTGTTTACTACTTTGAATTATTAAGCATTGATTTGGCCATGTTGGGCCCTTGTTTCTTGCTATTTCACCAGGTAGGCCATAAATTTAACATTGTATACGTTCCCATTAACTTCCCAAGGACACAATACAGTATTCTATGTTCAGATGTTTGTTTACAACTTAATCGAGACCATTGTCTCAGTGTTTATTTTTTGTGTTAGTTAGGTGTGCAACTCTGGTAATTACATCTAGGCGGGCAATCCTAAAGTCATTATGGAGGATGCCCAAAAGCGACTTTTAGTTAGGAAGCGTGCAGTCGCTAAGGGCATGCTTACCTCACAAGAAAAAGTAATTAGCAACTTTCAGGACATTACAGAAGAGCAATATCAAATGTTAGTGTTACGCAAACACAAATGCGAGGAAATTTATAAAGAATATAACGAAGCGCAAGTCGCTTTAGAGGATATTACAGACAATATCGACGAAGAAACAGCCGAACGTTGTGACTTCGAAGATAAGTATTTTGAGTTGATGGTTAAAATTAAACTACATTGTGACAATTTCAAAAAAACCAACACTACAGACAGTGATAACCCTTTGAATAATTTGCAGAGTGCACAATTTCCTAATGCTAACGTAGCTGCAGCGCATATAAAGTTGCCTGAAATTCAAATTCCGCAGTTCAGTGGTGACTTCACAGACTGGCTGAATTTCAGAGATAGCTTCAAGGCCATAGTAATTGATAACCATGCTCTTTCTGATGTTAAGTTCTACTACCTTAATTCTAGTCTTAGTGGCGAGGCTAAGCTCTTCCTAAAGAACATTACTGTGTCAGATGATAACTTTATGGTCGCATGGAACTTGCTGACAACTCGATACAATAACATTAGGCTCATAGCGCACAACCATGTCACCAAGCTTTTCAAGCCCCCTGCATACGGTAATGATTCAGTGTCCTTGCGTGCCATCATCGACCACTTTGTTTCTCATGTCAATGCGTTAGAAGCTTTGGACTTTAACGGGGCCACCCTTCAAGACCTGTTATTGTCACATTTTATATTGGAGCTACTAGATAATGATAGCATCCGTGAATGGGAGAACCATGTTGATTCTGGGAGAATTCCCACTCTCCAGGACTTGGTTAGCTTCTTAGAGAAAAAATGCAAGGTACTGGAAATAACTGAAAGGAATGGGTCCAGGCCTGCATTACATACTGCTGTAACCAAACTTAAAGCTGAAGGTCATTCGCCTCAGAAACCCATGTTAACTACTACCAAATTTCGTTGTACATATTGTAGGAGCATTGATCATCAATTGTCGAAATGTGGTACCTTCATTAAACTTTCGTCTACATCCAAATGGGATTTTGTCAGGTCTCGAAAATTATGTTACAATTGTTTGCGTAATTTCGAGCCTAATCATCAATGTTTGAAGTACTCTTGTAACACTTGTTCCCGAAAACACCACACTCTTCTTCACTATGAACCCTCCAGTGGCACTGGTAATGACGCTTCTCAAGCTCATGCTAACGTGGTAAACACGAGTTGCAGTAACGTCGCTCGTGACAATCAATCTTCAAGGACGTTATTGCCCACTGCCAAGTTGAATATATTAGCTGGCGATGGCTTACGTGTACCTGTCACTGCACTACTTGACTCTGCATCAGATTGTAACTTAATTTCGTCACACTTAATTAAGAAATTAAGACTCCACACCAAACCTATGAAGGTACACATTCGCGGTGTTGGTCAAAATCAAAGCACTGCTACTGTTGTTGCTGATGTGAACGTTTTTGCCTGTGCTACTAATTGGTCTGCTAAGCTTGAATGTCTCGTGGTTCCCGATATTGCACTTGAGCTACCCGCTGCTGGTTTCGACACCTCTGAATGGAACATTCCATCACATATTGATTTAGCTGATCCTGATTTCCATTGCACTAAATCTATTGACCTTGTTCTTGGTGCAGAATATTTCTTTGACCTGTTATGTCCTGGTAAAATCATACCAGTTGGTGATTTGCCCATCATTCAAAATACCTCTGTGGGTTGGGTGTTTTCTGGGAGGCTGCCCAGTGCAAGCACCTCGCAACCATCGCACGTGGTATCAGCACTTACACTCTCACGCCCTCATGTAGAACAACAGCTGGAAGTGTTTTGGAACGTTGAAGAAGTTGAAACCCCAGTGTTGTCTGTTGACGAATCCATATGTGAAGAACACTTTGTTGCTACTACCACTCGCCAAGACGATGGTAGATTTGTGGTTAGACTCCCTCGCAAGGTAGACTCTGAGCCTCTAGGTGCCTCTCGCTACGCTACACTAAATCGTTTTCACTCTCTCGAAAGACGTTTGGCTCGTAACCCTGAGTTAAGGTTAGGAAAATGAAAATCCACAGCCTGCTTCCAGTCACCGACCGGGTCAGGAATGGAATGAATGAAGTCCCCATCTAGCGGCGAGGATATGGACTGTGCCGGCTGCCGAGGCCTGACGCACTCCTCTGGGACAATGATTAAATGAATGACAGATGAAATGAAATGATAGTGGAGAGTGTTGCTGGAATGAAATTTGACAGGGAAAACCGGAGTACCCGGAGAAAAACCAGTCTGCCTCCGTTTTGTCCAGCACAGATCTCACATGGAGTGACCGGGATTTGAACCACGGACCCAGCGGTGAGAGGCCGACGTGCTGCCGCCTAAGCCACGGAGGCTTGCCCTGAGTTAAGGTTAGAATACACTGAATTCATGCATGAATATCTAGCCTTAAGCCATATGCAAGTCGCTTCCCACCCGATTGATGGTGAAGTTTACTACATTCCCCATCATCCTGTTTTCAAGCCGCACAGTACTTCTACAAAGCTCAGAGTGGTATTTGATGCTTCGATGGTTACTACGTCTGGGTGCTCCCTTAATGATACCTTGTTGGTGGGCCCTGTAATTCAGCAGGATTTGTTCTCTATTTTGCTTCGGTTCCGTACTCACTTGATAGCGTTTGCAGCTGATCTGAGTAAAATGTACAGACAGATTCTTGTAGATCACAAAGATCGTGACTTACAGAGAATATTTTGGAGAGACTCTCCTTCAGACCCAATAGTAGAATATCAATTAAACACCGTTACATATGGTACTGCCCCAGCTTCCTTCTTAGCCACTCGTGTGCTAAAGGAGCTCGCCCTCACTGATGGCACAGCTTTTCCAGCTGCCACTCAGATTGTTTTAAACGACTTCTATGTTGATGATTGTATCTCGGGATGTGATTCCGAGCATGACGCACTCATTCCGTATGATGAATTGACCCTTCTTTTGAGATTAGGTGGTTTTGAACTGTGTAAGAGGAGTTCAAACTCCATGACTATTAGATAACATTCCTCTTGATCATCAAGAGAAACAACAACTCCGTAGTTTCGGCGATGGTGAAGAAACAGTCGCCAGAACGCTAGGACTTTATTGGCAACCTATCGATGACTTGTTGCGGATTCAGTCACCTATCGTGAACTGTGACACTTCAATTACCTTTACTAAGCGTTCATTTTTGTCCATTGTTGCCTCTATCTTTGACCCCTTGGGTTTAGTGTCACCTATTATGGTTGCTTGTAAGATTCTCTTCCAAGATTTGTGGATTCACAAACTCGGTTGGGATGACCCCCTTCCAATGGAAATCATGCAAGCTTGGCTGAATGTTTATAGCAATTTACCTGCGATTTCTGACATTTCTACTCCACATTTGATTAAGCCTGCTTCAGAAATCAAATCTATGCAACTTCATGGCTTCTGCGACAGCAGTCGGCAGGCCTATGGAGCTTGTCTCTATTTATTGTCAATTGATACCAACGGCATCGTCACTGTTGCACTTGTGTGCGCTAAGTCGAAGGTTGCTCCTCTTTAACAGTTGTCTTTGCCCAGACTTGAGTTATGTGGTGCACTTTTGCTTTCCAAATATCTCGGGATGTGATTCCGAGCATGACGCACTCATTCCGTATGATGAATTGACCCTTCTTTTGAGATTAGGTGGTTTTGAACTGTGTAAGTGGAGTTCAAACTCCATGACTCTATTAGATAACATTCCTCTTGATCATCAAGAGAAACAACAACTCCGTAGTTTTGGCGATGGTGAAGAAACAGTCGCCAGAACGCTAGGACTTTATTGGCAACCTATCGATGACTTGTTGCGGATTCAGTCACCTATCGTGAACTGTGACACTTCAATTACCTTTACTAAGCGTTCATTTTTGTCCATTGTTGCCTCTATCTTTGACCCCTTGGGTTTAGTGTCACCTATTGTGGTTGCTTGTAAGATTCTCTTCCAAGATTTGTGGATTCACAAACTCGGTTGGGATGACCCCCTTCCAATGGAAATCATGCAAGCTTGGCTGAATGTTTATAGCAATTTACCTGCGATTTCTGACATTTCTACTCCACATTTGATTAAGCCTGCTTCAGAAATCAAATCTATGCAACTTCATGGCTTCTGCGACAGCAGTCGGCAGGCCTATGGAGCTTGTCTCTATTTATTGTCAATTGATACCAACGGCATCGTCACTGTTGCACTTGTGTGCGCTAAGTCGAAGGTTGCTCCTCTTTAACAGTTGTCTTTGCCCAGACTTGAGTTATGTGGTGCACTTTTGCTTTCCAAATATCTCGGGATGTGATTCCGAGCATGACGCACTCATTCCGTATGATGAATTGACCCTTCTTTTGAGATTAGGTGGTTTTGAACTGTGTAAGTGGAGTTCAAACTCCATGACTCTATTAGATAACATTCCTCTTGATCATCAAGAGAAACAACAACTCCGTAGTTTCGGCGATGGTGAAGAAACAGTCGCCAGAACGCTAGGACTTTATTGGCAACCTATCGATGACTTGTTGCGGATTCAGTCACCTATCGTGAACTGTGACACTTCAATTACCTTTACTAAGCGTTCATTTTTGTCCATTGTTGCCTCTATCTTTGACCCCTTGGGTTTAGTGTCACCTATTGTGGTTGCTTGTAAGATTCTCTTCCAAGATTTGTGGATTCACAAACTCGGTTGGGATGACCCCCTTCCAATGGAAATCATGCAAGCTTGGCTGAATGTTTATAGCAATTTACCTGCGATTTCTGACATTTCTACTCCACATTTGATTAAGCCTGCTTCAGAAATCAAATCTATGCAACTTCATGGCTTCTGCGACAGCAGTCGGCAGGCCTATGGAGCTTGTCTCTATTTATTGTCAATTGATACCAACGGCATCGTCACTGTTGCACTTGTGTGCGCTAAGTCGAAGGTTGCTCCTCTTTAACAGTTGTCTTTGCCCAGACTTGAGTTATGTGGTGCACTTTTGCTTTCCAAATATCTCGGGATGTGATTCCGAGCATGACGCACTCATTCCGTATGATGAATTGACCCTTCTTTTGAGATTAGGTGGTTTTGAACTGTGTAAGTGGAGTTCAAACTCCATGACTCTATTAGATAACATTCCTCTTGATCATCAAGAGAAACAACAACTCCGTAGTTTCGGCGATGGTGAAGAAACAGTCGCCAGAACGCTAGGACTTTATTGGCAACCTATCGATGACTTGTTGCGGATTCAGTCACCTATCGTGAACTGTGACACTTCAATTACCTTTACTAAGCGTTCATTTTTGTCCATTGTTGCCTCTATCTTTGACCCCTTGGGTTTAGTGTCACCTATTGTGGTTGCTTGTAAGATTCTCTTCCAAGATTTGTGGATTCACAAACTCGGTTGGGATGACCCCCTTCCAATGGAAATCATGCAAGCTTGGCTGAATGTTTATAGCAATTTACCTGCGATTTCTGACATTTCTACTCCACATTTGATTAAGCCTGCTTCAGAAATCAAATCTATGCAACTTCATGGCTTCTGCGACAGCAGTCGGCAGGCCTATGGAGCTTGTCTCTATTTATTGTCAATTGATACCAACGGCATCGTCACTGTTGCACTTGTGTGCGCTAAGTCGAAGGTTGCTCCTCTTAAACAGTTGTCTTTGCCCAGACTTGAGTTATGTGGTGCACTTTTGCTTTCCAAATTGCTTGCAAAGGTGCAACCCGCTTTGAACTTGCCTATTGAATCCGTCTATTGTTGGACAGATTCCACTATTGTTTTGTCTTGGTTGGCTTCGCCCCCCTCAAAATGGAAAACCTTTGTAGCCAATAGAGTTGCTGAAATACAAAGGCTTACTGTTCACTGCGCCTGGAAACATGTCTCTTCCCGTGACAATCCAGCTGACATAATTTCCCGAGGCTGTATGCCCTCAGAATTGAAAAATAATCAGCTATGGTGGTATGGTCCAGCATTGTTGAAGGCCTTTACAAACTCCAGTACTTTAGATATCTTTGACACTCCTGTGTCCGAATTGCCTGAGTGTAGAATTTCGTGTGCAAATGTATCTAAACCTGTTGACATTGATTTTTTAAACAATTTTTCTTCCTACGCGAGATTGTTGAGGGTCATAGCCTACTGTATTAGGTTTGTTTCTAATTGTAGAAATACCACTAGGATCAGTGGTCCACTCACTGCCATTGAAATTGATGTTGCACTACTTACATGTGTGAAAATGATTCAAGCTCAGTGCTACTCTACTGAACTTACTGCTCTAATGAAGAATGAGCAAGTGCCATCCACTTCCACCATCAGCAATTTGCACCCTTTGCTTCACTCTGATGGCACTATTCGTGTGGGAGGCCGTTTGGAATTGGCCGACCTTCCATTTGATACAAAACACCAGATACTTTTGCCCAATGACCATCATTTCACTAAAGTCCTGGTCAGACATACCCATTTAAAGTTGCTTCATGGCAGGGTCCAGGTTGTGATTGCGACTATCCGACAACGCTTCTGGATACCTTCACTACGAAAACTTGTTCGTAGCCTATCTCGCTCTTGTGTTACTTGCGTGCGCTACGCTGCACGCCCTTCTGAACAGTTAATGGGTCAACTCTCAGCTGTTCGCCTCCATCAAACCTTTCCCTTTAATCACGTTGGTGTTGATTACTGTGGTCCATTTACTATCAGGTACGGTGGCCCCAGGTCAAAGGTCTCTACGAAGGCCTACATCGCAATGTTAGTTTGTATGGTTACGAAGGCTGTGCACACTGAAGTCGTCACTTCCCTCTCCAGTCATGCTTTCGTTGTAGCCTTTACTCGCTTCTGCAGTAGAAGGGGTGTTCCCGCTCAAGTGTATTCCGACAATGGTACCAACTTTCAAGGCGCACAGTCTGACCTTGCTGATCTTGGTTCGTTGCTCTCCTCTGCAGATTTTCAATCTGTTGTTCAAGATTCTACCTCATCACTACTAATTCAGTGGCACTTCATTCCTCCTAGTTCTCCGCATTTTGGTGGAATATGGGAGGCAAACATCAAATCTTTGAAATCTCATTTAATAAGAATCATGAAGGCTCAAGTACTTACGTATGAAGAATTGACCACTCTCGTGGTGCAAATTGAAGCCATTCTAAATTCTAGACCCATTTCGCCTATGACTGAGGATCCTACTGACTTGTGCTATCTCTCGCCAGGTCACTTTCTGGTTGGACGACCTTTGAATGCCTTGCCCATTCCTGACGCTTCTGAAGTGCCCATCAATAGGTTGTCTAGATGGCAATCACTTCAACAGATTATGACTTCATTGTGGCGTAAATGGTCCACAGATCATTTACTCTCCCTTCAACAATGTCACAAGTGGAACCGTGTGTCTCCTAACCTCAAGGTTGGCACGCTTGTGCCTATTATGGACGACAATGTTTCTCCTACTTACTGGCGACTTGGACGCATTCTTGAGGTTCACTGTGGTAAGGACGGCCTAGCTCGTGTGGTCTCTCTACACACCACCTCTGGACTTTTGAAACGTCCCATCGTCAAGGTGTCTCCCTTGTTGCCGCAGAACTAAACCCTCTTGTATTTTCATAAACAACCTGCCTGTTGTTTCTGTGCGGGCAATATGGTTCGGCCACTGTCTTGGCAAACCAGTTTTGTGTTTCCCTATTTGTTTCCACTGTGTGTGGTTGTACATATCTTTATTATTTGTCTAAAACTAACCTAACCCCGTGGCACTACAGCCCTTGAAGGGCCTAGGCCTACCAAGCGACCGCTGCCCAGCCAATTGGCCTGCAGATTTTGGGGTGACGCGTGGTCAGCGCGTCGGGTCCCCTCGGCCGTTAATCTTGGTTTTCGTGACCGGGGCACTGTCTCACCGTCAGACAGCTACACAATTGTCCTCACGAGGCTGAGTGCACCCCGTTCCAACCCTCACGTCAGTTTTTAAAATCCCTGACGGAGCCGGGGATCGAACCCGGGGCCTCCGGGTGAGAGGCAGACGCACTACCCCAACACCACGAGGCCGGTTTATTATTTGTCTTCATTGTATTTATTCATTGTCAAGTTTGTTTTGTTTATGTTGGTTAGTTGTCATGATTCATTTGTTTTGATTACATGTTGTATTCCCACTGCCGGTGTTTCCAGTGGGATATTTTTGCTTAGAAGGTATTTTGGTATTCTAAGTTGGCCACTTTGATTCCTTTTCTTTCTCTTTGACTTGTCTTTGAACTCTCTACTGTGATTGGCTGCTTTCAGCCTATCAGAGGCCTCCGACTTGTCTTTGAACTCTCTGCTGTGATTGGCTGCTTTCAGCCTATCAGAGGCCTCCTTGCTGTTTGTAGCGACCAATCACGTGTTTCTTCTTCGTTTTTTTAAGCTTGTAGCCATTACAGAATGTTGTGCCTTGACACTGGTTGTGATCTATCGACGAATATCCAGTTAATCACTTCTATAATTGGTGCTATCTTCATAGTAACCGTGCTTAGTAATCATGTCCTATGCACATGATACATATTTTGTTAGGGCAGTGACATTTTGGTGATTTTCGGTCTCATCAAACCATGCTTGTTGTTATCGCTACGCGCCATGTCGACGAATTCTTCAATCCGCGGCGTCGGATAGTTTGTTGTAACATGTTTAATTCTGATCTTCATCTACTGCCTAACAATTTGTCATCACGCGTATGAATATGATTTTGTTTCGTGTGATAAGTAATTCATCGTTTGTCTTGAGGCATGTGCTTCAAGGCCATGCACTATCTTCTTGCACCATCACTGGAATGGAGGTTGACACTGGGTTCAACTACTTTACTATTGTGACAATGCCGTGCGATTGGCATATCCCGGTATTTGTATGACAGCAACTACTTTTGACTTCCTGCGTTTCACACATAATTTGTTTAATTAACAATTCATTTTGGGCTTACGGTATCGGCGCATCACTGTAAGTCAGTCCTGGTTCGACGACACATTCTCGTTCCATGCAACCTGTTTTTTCATTATTTGTTGCAACTCCACTTGCGTTGCATATTCAAACTATACCATTCTTTGGAACGCTTTGTATTGCATGCCGCTCCTTGATGTACTGATCTGCAGCTACGTTCAAGACAATTTATGTGTTTTAGGCTCAAGCCTTACGTGTGTTAATTCCATGCGAGTGTTTCTTCAATTGTGTAAATTTGTGCCAGTGTTTCTCATATATTTGTGTGACACCTTTGAATATTTATTTTATGTGCCATCTATTTGATAATATATCTTATTATTAGTTACTGTTTCTGTTGTGTCCTTTATGCCTTCCTGGACCTCCTTATTTGGTGACAATAATATTGTCTGGTCCCCCACATGTTTGCTAAATTGTTATGCGACCTTTTATAAAGTCGACCCTTTTTATCATTACATCTTTATCTAATGCTTTGGCCAACAAACCCTTATATATGTCCGCTATTACCAGAATACTCTTGGTGGGTTGTTGACTTCCCGCGTTGGCCATTACAGGTCGGATAATCAAGACTCTACTATATGAATACACCGAGGAGTAAATTATTCTTAACTAGCTGCACCCAGCATGCGTAGCTATGCCAATCAAAGAAAGTGTTGGCGTTGTAACTTTGTTTCTTGAAGTGCTTTTGAATACACAATTTTTTCTTTTTCTTTTTCCGTTAACTGCCTCTAAACTATTGTAAGATGGATTTACTCAACAACTCACCAAAGTTTAATCGCAATCGTATGAATGGTTTATGAACGCATACGGGACTTGGCTGAAAAGAATCACGCGCTGTCACTCATTTGTTGAATCTACTCGTGCGCTACCTATTGTAATATGGATTTACTAACTCAGAAACCTTGTACAAAACAACGCACCAAAGTTTCAGTGCAATCGAATGAATGGTATATGAACGCATATGGGAGTTTTTTGAAACTATTCGCACGCTGTCACTCATTTGTTGATTCTACTCTTGTGCTACCAACTGTGAAATGGATTTACTAAGTCAGAAACCTTAACGGGAGTGTAAACAATAACTCATTAAGGTTTCATCGTAATCGGATGGTATATGAAAGCATAGAGGATTTTGTTGAAACGATTTGCGTGCCGTCACTCATTTGTTGAAACTGCTTGTGCGCTACCTGTTGCAAAATGGAATTCCTAAGTCAGAAACATTCGCAGGAGTGTACACAACAACCCACCAAAGTTCATTGCAATGGGATGAATCGTGGCTTCCTATAAGCAGGCCATGTCCATAGCGGAGCGGCAACGCCGCACTCTCGTCTATGTGTGGCCAGTAGTAGCATGTTGATGAATGGTGCTGAACGTGCTAGTCCACATAAAATTGGATATATTCTTTTATCGCTCGCAGTTCTTTCAATTGTGTTTAAGGTAGACCCGAGAGCGAAGGCTAATTATCTGGGAAAGTAAGTACAGCTCCTAACACAACGTTGTTATAAAATTATAGTAAGCTCTCGAATTCTTTCGCACGTGGTTGCTCTTTTGTATTGTTCCGAATCTTCATGCATTTTGATTTTTAAGGTTCATACACTTGTTAAAATTTAAATGTGTAGAAACAAACGTACGTTGATACTAGCAGAGTCTTTATTCTCGTCAATAATCAGTAGGCCTACTTTCGATCGACCATGACCTACGATAGCTATTTTTCTCATGTCTGCGTTGGCATTTAACAGGATGTCTACTGTAAGGATGAGGTAAAAATTAGTTAGCTACCTTATAGTTAGCTTTAAGTTAATTTTAGTTACCTTTGAATTCAAGATAAGTCTGCGGTCTGCAAGGAAAGGGGGCTAATCACGCGGTGAAGAAAAACAACAATGAACTGTGTTTAAAGCGGCAAATAAAATTCACTTAGAGTGTTATAAAAATTTAAAAATAATAAATAAATACTCAATATTTATTATAAAATGAGTTGTTTCAGCTAATATGTCGTCTTGTGCACAAGGAGTTTTTATAATTGCTCTTGACCGTTTGGCGAGATTTCCTTTGTCCCCGCGGTAGATCACGAAGAAATTTATGGGACTTGACGTGATTGTAACCGAATTCTGTCTTCGCAGTCAAGTACTGAGAAATATCGAGATGTTACACGATCGGCGCTGGTCTCACCCGCTTGTCGAGATTCCAGTAGTTTTCATGATAGAATACGGATTAATATCGCGATTTAGATACTCTGTGTTGCTTTTAGGCGTTCGATGAGAGTTCCATTGTCCTTGCGGTCGGGCACGAGAAAATGTAGCATTATTACGCAATCGGCGCCACTTGCTGTCCGTTTGACTAGAATCCAGTTGGCCTCGTCATTGAATGCGGAGAAATATCGCGATGTATCGCAATTGCTGCCGCTCTCGGCCGCTTTACGAGATTCAAGTTGTCCTCGCGATATTAAGCAATCCGCCCCGCACCCGGCCGTTGGAACGATTGTCTATCTGTCCTGCCTGAATGGTGGAGGCAAGCTCTAGGTTGGGCATGGTTAAAATGCACAAGTAGTTATGGACATGTATGGCCGGCGCCGTGATTTCCGCTGTCCCTATGCTGTGGTTGGGAGTTCATCAGTGGATCACGAGGAGAAATTAGTATCGCGATGCTACGTAGGCTGTCATTTCTAAGTGGGTTCATGCACTTCTCGCTCCCCGTACGCTTTTAAGTATACGGTCATGGGAAAAGTAGTGAGTAGGTTTCGGAATGCTTCGTGATTGGTGCCCAATCACCTTTTACGGGATTCCCGCAGTCCTCGTGGTCACAAGTTCACGATAGGGGACGGGTTTTATGATTTTACGCAGCTGACGTCAATCTCGGTCCATTTGACGGATTTCCGCAGGCAAGTTGTGCGGTCAGCCGGCCGTCTTGAGGATGAATGTTCAAAGTAGGTATCAAATATTAAGAATTATTCTGAGAGGATTGCACGAATAATACGACAAGAGAACACGTTTTCTTTCGAATGCGAATCACGAATTATACAAGTTTTCGAAATAACCGGTTAGATTATAATATATCCGATGGAACTAAAGTTCGAAGGAAAAATCGACATATAACGGAATTTCGAATTAACCATACTGGATGTCGCAAATTTACGAGACAAATTTTTAAAGTAAGTTATAGCCTATGCATTTGGAAGTTTTTTCATAATTCCTTTTCGAAATGGTAACACTTCGCAGGATTGCGACATTAAATTATTTCGCGTTATTTCTGGACTTCAATTTGACATAGGCTCCAAGTTTAGAGGTCAATTACAGAAATGCGAGGTTTCTAATTAGTTTCAGAAGTTTTCGCGAATAAACGTCTCGCGGAAAGTCAGGGGTTTCCTAATAACACAGAAAAATATTTCACACAAAACTAAAAAGTCTTATTGATGCCGAAAATATACGCTGAATGATGTATACCACTCAGGGTATCATCGCTTGCCACGGTGGGTGAGTGGTTATAGTGTCGGACTACCAACCCCAAGATTGCAGGTTCGCCCCTGGTCGTGGTAAGTGATTTTTGAAGGCGACAAAAATCACGACACTCATGTCATACGTTGTTGGCATGTTAAAGAACCCATTTGAATTCAGTAGGCCGTGTTCAATGGCAAAATTAATCTCGGGATTTTCCGCCAACACAAAGTTCCTCCATTCTCTACTTGAAAGCGCTGTAGTGTCAAGGAGTTTAGATATCTAACCTCCTTGACTTTCATAGCGTTCAAAGGAGCGACGAAATTCGACATGCAAGCTACCCTCTGGGTGTCAATTAACAAAGCTTGCACCAGGCATCCGAGGCCATACGATATTATTATATTATTATTATTAGGGTATCATCAGTATGCATTTCCTCGAGGTCGGGCACGGGGAAATATAGCTTATGCAATCGGCGCCGCTTGCGTGAAACTCGCTCCATCGCAATCTCTGAGCCTAGAGGCGCGAGTTTAAATGATTCAATCCGCCTTCAGAAAATTTTCGTTACCCGTAAGTAAAATTAGTTACTTTCGTTACCGGTAGACACCCTGTTTAAGCAGTGTAAGTTAAACAATACACATAAATCACTGATATGGGCATAACTAATTATAGTTACTAAAACAGAGATAGTGATTTATTGCATGAGGAAGTCACCTTCGTCTATTTCTGTTTCGTATGTCAGAATAAGAATGACTGCTGGAAATGACAGACATGAATGACGGAGAGGCAGTCTAGTCTACCGAACTACTTACGGTACTGTAATTTATAGCAGAGGCAAGAGATGTCTCAGAAGTCTAATGGTGCTTTATCATCATCATTATAATTATTATTTCCTACCCATATTATTGCCGTTTCTACGTGGTTGGTGTTGAACTAAGATATATTTTTTTAAATGTGGTGAATGGTTTTTACAGCCGGGTGACCTTCCTGATGCCGGCCTCACCAGAATAGTTAATGAGAGATACCATGACTGAAACTGGGATAAGAATTGGATGGAAGCGTCAGTGGCTGGCATTTGCCTGGAGCTAAAAATTTGAAATCACGGAAAACCATTTCAAGAACGGTTGACGATGAGATTCGAACTCACTGCTCTTCCGATTCCAGGGATAGTCAGGTCCCAGGGCCTTGCGGCACTACAGGAGTATAGTCCGGGACACCTTAAGTAAGTTACTAGATCAAAACAGAGTAGCCAACATTAACAGCCGTCCCCTATACCTACGTAAATGTTGGTTTATGGTTGAATTTCTAGAAGTTAAGTTGTATTCATGTGCTAGCACATTGCCGCCAACCCTGATTAAAATCTCGCCATCTCCAAAGACCATAATACCAGTAATGCCGACATTTTTCTCCCAGGATGCATTTTCCACACATTCTCCCAACATAATAATTACGAATTTTACTACTGCCTATTATCGGAATAATTTCACAGTTTTCTTTCGAATTTCAAGTCTAATGAAGTTAAAACAAGTTGTACAAGGTAAGTACTACTAATATACATCGATTAAAACAGTTTTTACAGTTATTATAGATCCTTGATTAAGGAATATGTGCATGCTCATACCCACTCGTCTGAGATGTTTGCAAGCTTTTATTTAATTAATTTTTGGATAAATTCTTATTTAGATTTCATCATGACGTCTAAATAACATGACAACAAGATTGGAGATGGATTGGAGAAACTCTATGAAGATCACTGGCGAATAAACTAGGTTTTGAGTAAGTAGCCAAGACCGTATCTACATAATTAAAAGTACAAAGTTATTTAATCGTTGTTTTATTAATTTTTATATTCAGTCCGAGCACAAATAACGTAATAAAGAACCTTAATGGTCTTTGGAAATTGTGAAAAAGTTTTCTGACTGCATTTTTCGTATAATACAAACCAAACATAACCTAAAATATAGCCTGTGTAAGTTCACTACCAGGAACATATTCTTAGGATCAATTCGCCTTCTAATATTACAGTGTATCTTATTCTCGACTTCCAAGTGCCGTCAGCCGAAATATTATAATACAATGCATATATTACTCATAAACTTGAAAGTAGTCTATGATTCACACTCGGCTAGTTGTAGTGTGAATGTATTGGGGATTATTTATGTAGTTGGCTACTGACCTATAGCCTACTTAGTAGTTGGCAGATAAAATATTTATATTAGGCCTATTTTTATTTGTTTAAGTTATGGTTGCGACAGATTAGTGTGGAAGCCTTCAACGAACTTCAAGGGTTGTGCAACATGAATCAATCATCATTCTGAAGAGCCATATACTCACATGGCTTGAGTCACAGATGCACATTTGCAGAAAATACCAACAATATCTCTTGGCTCTCTTTTAGTTCTCGACATAAGTTACTGCACCACTGAATGTCTGGGTGAAAATTACTGATGTACTTAAGTTGGGTGAGACAAAGTCACTGTTCGCTACTTGGTTAGATGATACAGTTAGGGCGAAGCCACTGTTTGCAATATGTTATTATTATTATTTTTTCGTGTAGCCTCCTGAGAGGCCGAGTGCAGGTCTTTCTAGTCGACGCCCATGGGCGACCTGCGCGTCGGGATGAGAGAGGGAATGGATGAAGATGAATGAAACTGGGCAAGGATGTGGAAGGAAGCGGCCGTGGCCTGTCAGAAGGTACTGTCCCAGCATTTGCCTGGTGTTGAAAAAGGGAAACCACGGAAAACCGTTTCAAGGACAGCCGACCGTGGGGCTCGAACCCACGCGTCTACCGAGTCAGCAGAGAGCTTGGCCCCTTGACCTAACGCAGCGCTTTAGCCCGCGTAGCCACTACTTTCGGTTATGTTATAATTATTGCTCGCAACTATAGCCTAGCGTACTTGTATTATTAATTCCGAATGAAAGTAGAATGCGACTTATACGTTTGCATCGGACATGAATGTGACTTTTACATACCTTGTGTCCTTGTTTCATCTTCTGGGCGATATTACATATCGAAATTAGGAACTCTGGTCACAACTGCACTTCATATATGTACATAAGTACATAAATATGCGTTTTTATATATTGCTCTTTAAAAACGGCTGCCATGTTCCAACAGCACTTGCATCTCGTTCAACTGTCAACAAGGCGCACTCTAGAGGCACACACCGATGCGCACACATTGTTGCCAACATGTGGGATACAAAATCGGCTTCCTTTGGTCATAAATGAATGTCTTTTCTAAAATTACCTCCCTAGAGAATAGTGCAAACCGCATCAAAATCCATCCAGTGGTTCTCGAGATTACCCGCTTCCTTCAGCTCAATGGCTTATCCTCCAAACTGTCAGAACACATCTCTAAAAATACAACTCTAGAATAGACGACTGTCTGGACGAAACCATTGGCCGCTACTAGGCCAGGTGACTGTGGATGAAAATTACTGCTTTTAATACAAGCAAGGGGGTCTGGGAAGCCCCAGGTTAGGTTTGTATGTAAAGCCTTATTCCTGGTTCACCATGCTCGAACTAAGAGGCAAGACCAGTGCCAAACGAGAATGTTAACACTCCTAAAAATGTAATAACACCCTTTAGCGATAAAATGTTCAACTCTTGTATCTTAGTCACATTACATAAGTCAATGAAGAAACTTTTCCAGATTTTGATGGAGGTTGACCGTTTTTCAATCGCTGGGCTAAGTTCAGAGTAGCGTACTCCCAGCATCAAACGCCATTGTGTTTTTCAATCACTAGGCAGCACTGCCAAGGGAATTAATGTGGTGGGCAAGTTGGTCATATTTACTCGGTGCTATTTGTGCTGAATAAGCATTAAACCTTTGGAGTAGTTGCTTGTAGTGTTTCTCCTACCAGCTGTGAACACTATGATTTGTCATGGATTTGTATGTTAATTGCATGAATCTTAATTTCATGGCTTGTTTTAGTTTAGGTTATGAACATTCCCGAATGGGAATATGATGTTATTTCCGTTTGATCAGATAAATTATCAATTAATATGATAAAATTGGTCCGGCTAGATCAAACATAAAATGCCAGCGTTTCGCCCCGGTGTGCCGTTGGGCTCGTCAGTTGGTACAGACACACCTCACCAATACGCATGGCTAGCACATACTGAGAAGGCCATCACAAGACACAAAATACAAGTAGTATTGACGTCACGAGTGATGCCAATGTGCTACGGAAGTCAAGCTCCCTTTCATAAAACAAAAACCTTACCTTGGCAATCCAAATAGGTTATGAACATTCCCGAATGGGAATATGATGTTATTTCCGTTTGATCAGATAAATTATCAATTAATATGATAAAATTGGTCCGGCTAGATCAAACATAAAATGCCAGCGTTTCGCCCCGGTGTGCCGTTGTTTTAGTTTATCGAAAAGTGCTGTGATGGCTGACCAATAATTGTTAGGTCGTTACGCCATACAAACACCACCCCTGGTTTTTGTCACGCACAGTGGGGGTAGACACGCATCAATAATTTTCATCCAAACCAATGGTTTGTGCCTAGACCAATAATTTTTAGGCACTGAGGCGCTGGTTTTGGCGATTAGTTCGAAACATGGAATCCTTGCGATCAGCGTTCATTACTGTGGTAAATATGGTTCTACATACAAAACAAACCTTACCTGGGGCTTACGCCCAGTAGTGCAATTAGTAATTTTCGTCCTGACTGTCTTCTAACCAAGTAGCGACCAATGGTTTCGTCCAGACAGTCGTCTAACTAAGAAGAGACCAATTCTTTTTTTTTTTTTCCACATAATTGCAACATTACATGTGTCATCTAAAGTAGGCCTATTTTGTATCGGATATGTTGGTAACTAATGATGTCAATGTGATCGCTGCAGCAGTTTCACATGCTAAATATGCTGTCGAACATGGCTGCGGTTGTTAAAAATACAATAAATAAAAACACATATTTAAGTGATTTAGCACATATATCCGGTGCAGAAGTGATCAAGGTTAGTAGTTACAATTGACAATGCCCCTCCCCTGCCAAAAGATGAAATATGGTATGAAAATGATATATTATCAAAGTGAAAGTGAAAAGGAAAAGAGTGATATGTTGTACAGAATTAATCTTAAATTTCCCTACAGTATATAAGTCGTATTGTAAAGGGGATAGCGGGTGGGTTAGAGACAGCGAAGGAGAAAACATCTATTAGGACATCATTTCCACAATTATTATTCATCATTACACAAGGTATTTAGGCTAATTTAAGTATTCTACTTGGTTCATCACTCCTGAAGTGTTACCTGTATTACGGTACGTTTGTCGTTTTGCCTTGAATATTTTTGTTTGAAGACGGGCTATTATTTTATGTAATTTCTTAATTTATTCCACTAATATGTATCGGTTTTCCAATATTTGCATTATTTATGTAAAATTTTAGATGTTTGGCTACAGAAAATACTGAAACCTGTTTTACAAAACGCTTTAACTCACAAATTTCGTTACATATTTTTGCAAATCTTACAATTTTCTATTTTAGTAATGTTATTTTGGGCTATTTTTTTTCAAACAAAACAGTGTTAATGTTTGCACTGCACAACACCACTGGTCACTAAAAACAAGTGTTTCCATCCTTAGCGTCTATGACAGCTTGTAAACGCTCAGGCATACTGTTCACAACTCGCCGAATGACATTTGCCGGGATGCGATTCCATTCCTCCAGCAGCGATGTTCTCAGTTGTGCCAAGGTGGTGGGGTCACACTGTCTGATGTTCTTTCCAAGCATATCTCGTACATGTTCGATGGGGTTTAAGTCAGGACTATGAGCTGGCCAGTCTAGGGTTTGAATCCCCACTTCCTGCAGATATTATACAACACAGCGAGCAGTATGAGGGCATTATCCTGCATCAGCATGAAATTCTGACCAATGAAAGGCGCAAAGGGCATTACATGGTTCATCAGGATCTCTTCGATGTACCTTTGGGAATTGAGTGTCCCGTGATCGATGCACACCAACTCAGTGCGGGCCATAACGTTGATGCCACCCCACACCATAACCGAGCCACCTCCAAATGGAGTCAGGGGCGTGGTGGCTCAGCGGTCTAGCTGTATGCCTCTCACCAAGGCGGTCCGGGTTCGATTCCCGGTCAATGCATGTGAGATTTTCGAAGTGAAATGCCATGTCCTGTGGTTCGGATTCAACGTAAAAAGGAGGTCCCGTGGCTCATGATCTCAAGATTAACGGTCACGTTAAACTACAAGCTTCCTTTTTCCAAAAGGAGTCCTGGAGGAGAAAGCAACAGGGCTGTATCTCTCCCCACGCCTTCTCCACATTCATTCTCTTCCATCAGGAGATCTAAGATTAAAGCGACTCTCGTCAGTGAAGAGAACAGAGGCCCACTGCTCGTGTTCAACAAATGCCAGTTGTTATCCCTAGAACAACAATAAGCGAGCGGCAACACTCATAACCCTTAAATGTTTACAGTGCGTTTCCCGCCATCTAAGATTGGGTAATTGGTGGTAATAAACCACCCTAAGAAATGTCATATTATCCAATTACTATTCACGGATGTTTCAGATGTTTGTTCAAATGCGTGAAAAGCTTTTAAAATGTGATTACATCTTTTTCATGGCTAATTTTATACTATTTATATTACATTTTTAACTGTTCCACTTTTTTTGCCGGTCTGTGTATTACTCCGTCGATAAAGCTTGCCTTTCAACGCGTGTATTTAACAAGTCAATTTGTCAGTGAATTCAGTGAATTTTCTGCAAGTGGCTTTTAATTTGCCAGGTGACGAAAGGTCAGGAGAGTATTCTACCAACCATCTCGCGCTGTGCTGCTAGCATTTTTTTTGGCAGTTGGTCCTGGTTGGTCTGCCAAGAAATAAGGCACACTAAGCCTCGTGAGGCAAAACTGAGAAGAGGAGGGTTCGCTTCCCATCTTAGCCATCTTGGAAGTGGTTTCCGCACTTCTACTCCAGGCAAATACCGGGATGGTTCCTAATTTAATCCCAATCCTCATCTGAACTTCTTGGATCTCAATAAGGATTTGCCAATAGGCTTTCAATAGCTTGTCCCAATTCTGCTTCCATATATGGAGGCCTATACATGCAAGAAATGAGTATGGTACTTATCAAAAATAAAGAAATAATAAGCTAATATGTACCCTATTATTCTATTTCTCTCCTACTCCTAAATCCTTCTCTGAACACTCATCTTAAAACAGAATGATCTGCATTTTTGAACTAATTATAAAAATGTAGCCTATAAGAAGAAATGAACACGTTTCTGTTCTTATGCATTTTATATGATGCTTTAAAAATCAATCTAGACGAGCTAATTTAATTAAAGTTAACTTCACTACCATAATACTGCTTAAGAGTTAGACTGTTGAGGACTGATGACCAAGATGTCCCTAACTTGAGCAAGGACTGCTTCACAACTTTATGTAAAATGTAAAGGGCCTTTACGTAGTTTGGAACATTTGCGTACGTGTTGCAAGGAGGTGTGTGCTGACTTTTTGGTGTTAAATGATGTAGGTTGGCAACACCAAATGTGGCGGCCATGTTGGTTTTCTAGTAACTTATTTAAGGTGTCCCGGACTATAGCTACCCTGGTCAATAGGCCTATTATTATTATTATTATAGACAGAGTATACTCATTTCGATTTTCTGTCTCCACTGTGGCTTTCTAGGATAATTGTTTTTCCAGCAACGTACCAGTATCAATATAAATATAACAATTCTGTCTTTCCTGTTACCTTTAATTGCCAGACAGATGTGTAGCTCCCGGGTGTAAGTCCAATTATGACAGCACTAAGAGTGAAGGGTATGTGCAATGTTTTATGTTGCCAAAAGACGAGGAAACACGAAAATTGTGACTTCGAGCTATTCCCCGAGAAAACTGGGAACTATCCGAAAAGTCAGTTGTGTGTATTAAGCACTTTCATCAAGGCGATTTCGAATTCACAGAAGTGCATGTGGACAAAAATGGAAACAGAAAGGAATTCAAACGAAGCAGAGAAAATGGTGATACTGTTAAGCAAATAATTGCAATTGCATCGAACATTCTTTTGAACATTTACTCCAAAATGATGATAAGACGCATCGAGTAGGCCTACTCCAAGTGAAAGTAAGAAAAGAAAATTATCACTTATGTAAAGTATTTATTTGATGCTTGACATGTTTTAATATAAGTTAAATGTATGTGAAGTAATTTTATCATTTTTATCGTTTTGTTAACTAATTATTAAATAACTTACATCAGAATTTACAGTACATCTACAGTATACGCACCTTCCCCATCCATGCGTATTAGTGAACTTCTTTCCAATAACCTGATTTCAAATTAATATATTGACAGACAAAAATGTCTTCTCTTCCCTAGGCGCACGGCCGGACTTGGACGTATGACGTCAGCGAAGCGGTGTGCAATTTGGTGTGGCCAAGGCCTTCTGCAAGGAAGCCATGGATGAATGGTATATGAATGCATGAGGACTTTGTAAAAACGATTTGCGCGCCGTAACTCATTTGCTAAATCTACTCGTGCGCTACCAATTGTAATATGGATTTACTAAGTCAGAAACCTTTGCAGGAGTGTGCACAACAACTCACCCAAGTTTCATCGCAAACCGATGAATGGTATATGAACGCATACGGGTCTATGTTGAAACGAATCACGTGCTGTCACTCGTTTGTTGAATCTACTCGTGCACTACCTATTGTAAAATGAATTTGCTAAGTCAGAAACCTTCGCAGGAGTGCACACAACTCACAAAAATTTCATCGCATTCGGATGAATGGCATATGAACGCATGTGGGACATTGTTGAAACGAATCGCACACCATTTTGTTGAAGCTACTTGCGTGCTATCTAGTGTAAATTGGATTTACTATGCCTATAACTAGAGGTGTTAGAAAGTGTTGTTATTTTTTTGAAGATTTGTTGATTTAAAATTCAAAAGGTGGTGTTTTGTGTTTTTATTATTTTTTCGGGGGATGACATGTTAAAATTTGGAAAGCGATAAGGTTTGTACAATAAGTGCATTTAAAAATATAAACAATTAATAAAACAAAGTAAAAAACAAAACAGCAGGGTAAAACGTTAAACATGGCTATGGAAGAATGAGATAATACTTATATGGAAGTCACATTTTTATTTTACATTCACCATCTCGAAACACAGTTTTTCAGTTTTATCCAAATATTGCGGTGAAATCACTGGAAGTAGATCATGGTTAAAGTCTCAGCATTTGCAGCTGTCAATTTTCGCCTCCTATCACTTACTATGAGACTGTATTTCGAAAATGACCTTTCAGAATCCACATTTGAACAAGGATACCACACACACTTTAATGCAGCTGTTGCATAGTCTCGGTGAGCAGGCCTTAATCCCATGAGGATCTCTGGAACATTCACATTATCTTCATGACGCAGTTGGTTCTTGATTGCAGTCAGGTAAATGCCGTGAGCCTCTAAAAACTGTTGAGACTCCATCTTCGTAAGAAATGGGACATTCTTCTTAAATTGGAGCAGTTCTGTGGGAGATACGTTCTTAGGTGCATGCCGAGGATCAAACAATGACCCGATGGCTTCTACAGTCTTCCTGGCTGGATCCGTGGTCCTTAAAGTCCTGACTTTCAATAGAGCTGACTGGGCAACACACGTAAGATTGGACTTAACCTTTATCTGCATCTTTTGAGGAAGCTGTTCCAAGTTCTGAAGGATCATATGATTGAACATTCCATCATCGCCTAATAGCTTGAGCTTTACCTCAAGGTCATCTAGCATCCCAGCCAGTAAGTGAATTGTTGGGTACTTAGATCCCTCCAAGAAATTAAGCAAGTCCATAAGAGAGGCACCAACAACAGAAACATACAATGCTTGTAATTGTATAAATTGTATTGTTGAAGTCGATGCTTGTTGGAAAAATTTGACCCCAGAATTTGAATCTTCCAATGTTTTGAAAAATTCTACCAGATCTTCCACATGCGTGGCTATATACATTGCAGCCTTAAACCATGAATTCCATTTTGTACATACAGGCATTGGGAAAGCTAGAATTTCATTCTCTTTTTCTGTGTTTTCATATTTCTCCCTTAGAAATGCATCGTAATTGCTTTTTCTTTTTCGCGTATTTAAAAAGGCATTCTTTGTCTTTACTATAGACATGTTCAATTCGTCCAGCTCGTTTTCAAATACGCAGCCGATAAGATTGACTTTATGAGCCCAGCACTGGACATGACTTAATTCTTCAATCAATCCTTGAAGAGTAGTTACACATTTTGTCATGTAGCGTGCTGAGTCCGTAACTACTGCCACTACACGCTCCCGTTCAATTTCATAGGAATTCAAGGTGTCTAATATCGCATTGGAGCAATTTACGCTATTGGCAGAATCTAGAACAGAGGCAGCCAGATGGGTGTTCATTTCAGTTGATGGTACTGATGGACGAAAAAGAATGTTGAAAACACACCTACCATTCTTGTCAGTTGTTTCGTCACATAGCAGAAACACGTCTTTGTTTTTTATATCTTCCCTAATTTCTTCCCTCCTTCTTTCGCCAATCATGGGGATGTATTTCTGACGAATCTGATTTGCTGATGGTAAATCTCCACTTCCGCGAACGTACTTATTAAACCAAGTACGGATAGCAGGATTGTCTAGTTTCTCTACTGGTATATTAGCTTTCACAAACGCAGTAGTAATGTCCGAAATAAACTCTTCTTTCATATCCTTCACACGACTAGCATTTGATAATGTTTCTTTCAAGGTGGCCACTCTAGGAACATTAACTTCAAGACGCGAATTTTCTCGGCGTTTTGAATGCTTCTCCGATTTGCAATGTTTGTCTAATGCATCTTTCCTGCGATAATCTAACCGACAATCACAATATTTGCACATAAGAATGCCACAAGAAATTATAAATCCTTCATTCTTATATTCTTTAAGTCTGTCTGTGGCAGAAACAGCTACCTTCGGCATTTTTAAACTCAACTGAGCGATGCCCAGTAACAAACACTGTTATCACACGGTTGACTTTAGTCACACGCCAGTATAAATTCGTAACCACGTGCAAAATTCATTTCTGAATTCGTGTCATAATATTTAAATTACGTCGCGTCTCATCTTCCTGTACTGCTAAGTTCGGAACTAATACGACGAACACGTGGTCGCCAACTGATTCACGCAAATAACACACTAGCTTCGATGATAACGCACAATTTGCGCAGTTTTTATTAAATTATATAGAATTCTCTACTATAATTTACACTCGCTACCGATGTAACAGGAGGCAAACGTAGTTTACATTATGAACAACTATCACATAACCTTTAGGAGGTAGTCGGCCAAACTATTCACGCCGCGATATAACAGCTGTTTACCACAGCGCTAAAATCCAACGAGTAACGAGAATATCGACAGTATATCTTAATATGACGTATATCGTAGTATTACCCCTCGCGAAACTATACAATCGATCATTCTCTCGAATTGAACACCAACCAAATTCGATTATCGGCTTGAGGACAAAAATGTTCGGATTGGTGTGGGGAAAAAATATGAAAATTCGTTTTTATTTCGCAGATTGCGGTATTTGTGATGTTATTCACAAAATTCGCGTTATTTCGCGATGTAATTTCACTCCTGGGCGGCACGAAACATGTAAATACGTGAAAATAAAACATCCTAACCTCTAAATATGACTTTTCGTTTTATCGCGAATTAACAAAAACTAACACCTCTACCTATAACCATCCTGGGGGTGTGCACAACAACTCACCAAAATTTGATCGCAATCGGATGAATGTATATGAACGCATTCCCAACACTCATTTGTTGAAACTACTCGTGCGCTATCTAGTGCAAAATGGATTTACAATGCCTATAACCATCCCGGGAGTGTGCACAACAGCTCACCAAAATTTGATCGCAATCGGATGAATGGTATATGCACACGTAAGGGACAAACAAATATTCATTTTTATATATATAGTAGATTACTTTCAGTTAGTAATTAAGTACTTCATGTTCAAATTGGTGATTGTGAAGGCATTTGTCTAAAATAATTCAGCACAGGGGCCAGGCCGAACCACGTAAAAATTCAGGTTAAACAGCCAAATGCTCAGGTCCCTTCAGTCATTGTTTACTGCATACTGCAATGGTGTCTGGCTTGATTGGATGTAACGACAAAATAATTCCTGATAGAGCTCAGCAACTTGAAGTGAGACCCTGGTGACAGCGCTAGCTCTGTCAGCCAGTGTGACAGAGAGGAGGGAAAGCTTGAGCGAGAGAGTGGACTGTGAACGCTTGTCAACACATCTATTCTCCCGGCCAGCGATGGACTACACCCCTCTGCACAGATATTGGTCTAGCTTGAGTTGGTCAGAGCGGGCAGGGGGGAAGTACTTTCAGTTCGCATTTTTTCCGAGGTTTCAGTTATAGTTGCTGAGCTCTACTATAAGAGCTAATACTGTAATCCACACTAGCGTTTGTACCCTTCACAGTTTGTATCATTTGTGACTGTTCCGGTCACAATGTTCCCAAACCCTTATTTGGTTGACTGCAAGAGAAGTCAGGTTAGGGTAATTTGTTCATACCATTTCTTTTCTTGTTCATCATCATCATTTAGGTTGTAGAATTTCATTTTATTTAGTGTATATATATCTTGTGTATCTCGGGGACTCAGTCAGGAATATTTCATTTAATTTGTATGGGAGATGTCAGTATACAAGACAGCGGATTGTGTAGGTAAGCTACAAGATGTTGCAACAGCAGGAAACTCTAGGCCAAATTTAGATTGGGCCGAGAATAACTTCCCTTGTCTTGAAGAAAGCTTTGTGTAAATTGTGTAAGGTTCTGACGTCAGAGAAGAGTTTCGCGCCACGAGTTGTAAGAAATATACATGGGTTCGAGATTATTGGTGTATTTTGTATGGGTTGGAGGGTATCATGACCCTGGCGGAGAAAGACGAAAACATGTGTTTACAAGATGAGAGGTGGGATTTTCGTGTATAGCGGGGCTTCACTTCTATTGTAGCGTCTGATTGGAAAGGTCGCGTTCTCGTAATTTGGCGTAGGCCTATTTGGAGGAACAGTTTTGTTGAAAGCATGGCTTGTGAATGTACTCGAAACGGCTACATATCACAACGATGTTATCTCTGTTAGCACAATTCAAGTTGGGTACGGAAGCACATTCATTTCTCTCGCAGAGATGTGGCTATGTAAACCAGTAAACATCTCTAACCTCAAACCACGTGTGGAAAATCTTAGAAATGCTGGGGAGAACTGATCTATCGAGCATGTCTCGTAGATTATCTGCTAGATCGTCGATGAGTGAGTAACAAACATCTTTATATTCCAACATTCATTTTGGGTCACATGTTTTCGTCATTGCCGAGGAGAGAAGATAGTAAACCATAGTCTGTTCGACGAGAGTCCCCGCCATATGTTTAAAGTTGATATTAATACACATATTTTGAAGGTTATAATTAGTTTTCTTTATAGGGAATTACACCTAATAGTTGAACGCCCAAATGATACCAGTTAGGTTGACCAAATGTGTGTCCAACACTCCACGACCCTGCCATTTCAATTGTGTGGTATATGATGAAGTACTTCCGATCAAAAATAGGAGGATGATTTTGGGAAGTTTTAAATCAGTCGCCCAAGAAGGGCTGGTAAAAAGTTACAACATAGCACCTCAACGTGGGGCAAGAGTAGGGAAACCTAGCAGGTATCATTAGGGCACATATGCACACAGCCGATAGACACCTTAGGAGTATTAGGGTTCACAGTAATTTGTTTTGTTTTAAGGGGTATGTCCACATCAGACAATTTAGAATTAAGGTCAAGGGTTGTGTGTAAATCAAACAGTAAAATGTCAGGTAATCAGGAAACTGGGGGAAGTGGCAGTGAGGAAGATGTGGAAAAGACAGTGGGAACATATGTTACCATTGTTACTACTGAGTCGCAGCTGATCGCTGAAGGTAGTAACTTAAATGTAAATGGGGGGGTTATGAACGATAGTTTGATCCAAATGCTACTGAGTGAAATAAAAGAGATTAAGAAGCAAGGAGAATCTATGAGTAAGGAAATTAAGGAGCAGGTAGGCTCTGTAAATGAGAAGGTAGAGTCAGTGACCAAGGAGATAGAGTCTTGGAAGGAATCTGTAAGTAAGGAAGTAACATATTTAGGAGTATTTGTCAGTAAGGAGTTAGAATCTCTGGTAGAGTCTGTGAGTGAGACGTGTAAGTCCAGTAGGGAAGAGTTGGACAAACTGGGAGAGTCCGTGAGTGAGACGTTTGAGCCTAGTGTGGATAAGTGGAGCAAGCAGGTAGAGTCTAGTACAGAGAAGTTAGAGTCCGGTATAGAGGCAGTGAACAAGCAGGAAAGAGAAGTGAAAGATCCTGTAAGTAAGGAGGTAAGAGAAGTTAGGCAGCAAGGAGAGGCTATTAGAAAGGAGGTAGGCAGGCAGGTAGAATCTGTGAAGTTGTGTGTGGACGAAGCAGCAGAGAAGCAGCAGTTGAAAGGGACGGTAGGTGATAGTAGCCTAGACGAGAGTGAACAGCAGTTGAAAGGGACGGTAGGTGATAGTAGCGTAGACGAGAGTGAACAGCAGTTGAAAGGGACGGTAGGTGATAGTAGCGTAGACGAGAGTGAACAGCAGTTGAAAGGGATAGTAGGTGATAGTAACTTAGAGGAGAGTGAACGGCAGTGGGAGGAGACGTTAATTGAGAGTGAACAACATTTGGAGGTGATGTTAGGTGAAAGTCAGCAGGGAGATTCTAGTAGACAGAATAAACGGGAGGTGGAAATAAGGAATTATAGAAGTAGAAAGAAACAGGATAAGGATAATATCAGCACAGGAAAACTATCAGAGGGGTGGGGGGCGTCAGGAAAGTGGCAACGAAAGAGTACAGGTGAACCAGAGGAGAAAGAAATAGGCATTATGCTGAATCAGGATATCAGTCGACCTTCATCGAGTGTATCATTTTGGCAGGTAAGTTTGAGGGAGATGAGTAGGAAGTTGGCAGCTTACAGTTTTTGGAGGGTTAAATTCAGTTTTTTTTTTGGATAGGCGATCAGGTGTGTTTCAGAGTTCTTATCTATCTTCAGTTTAGGGGTTGGTTTAGTTTTTTTTTCATCTATTTCAGGGGCCTTTTAAGGTGGTTAAACGTATTGGTGAGTGTGCCTATAGTTTAACGGACCAGGATGGTAAGTCTGTCAGTACACATAATATTAGGAATCTCCGTAGATATCACTCTGTAAAATAATATGGCATGGACTCTTAGAGAATCAGTCAACATAACGTGATGGCATGACAAAACTCAAGAGATGTGACGAAGAATGCTAACCAGCAAAGTGGCATCGAGTGTTAGATGGATAGATGGTATGATAAGGCCTGTGCAGGCAAATACCATGGCTTGTGAAGCGATAGGGTCTCATGATGAGACGAAGAAAATGAAGTGGTAGACCTAAGACACTTGAGAGAAATCAGTGAGGCTAGGAAATGGACACAATAAGACATTCGAGAGAGTGAGAATGTGTGAAAATTGGACAAGTGTGTATGTATATATGTCTTCCAGGGTTTATTTATGTAATAGTGTAATTCTTTGTGTTTTCAGTGCGTTGCTTGTTTGAGTGTTTGTGATCCACACTTGTTTCACCCGTGTGAATCACATGGGGGCGTATTGTGACTGTTCCGGTCACAATGTTCCCAAACCCTTATTTGGTTGACTGCAAGAGAAGTCAGGTTAGGGTAATTTGTTCATACCATTTCTTTTCTTGTTCATCATCATCATTTAGGTTGTAGAATTTCATTTTATTTAGTGTATATATATCTTGTGTATCTCGGGGACTCAGTCAGGAATATTTCATTTAATTTGTATGGGAGATGTCAGTATACAAGACAGCGGATTGTGTAGGTAAGCTACAAGATGTTGCAACAGCAGGAAACTCTAGGCCAAATTTAGATTGGGCCGAGAATAACTTCCCTTGTCTTGAAGAAAGCTTTGTGTAAATTGTGTAAGGTTCTGACGTCAGAGAAGAGTTTCGCGCCACGAGTTGTAAGAAATATACATGGGTTCGAGATTATTGGTGTATTTTGTATGGGTTGGAGGGTATCATGACCCTGGCGGAGAAAGACGAAAACATGTGTTTACAAGATGAGAGGTGGGATTTTCGTGTATAGCGGGGCTTCACTTCTATTGTAGCGTCTGATTGGAAAGGTCGCGTTCTCGTAATTTGGCGTAGGCCTATTTGGAGAAACAGTTTTGTTGAAAGCATGGCTTGTGAATGTACTCGAAACGGCTACATATCACAACGATGTTATCTCTGTTAGCACAATTCAAGTTGGGTACGGAAGCACATTCATTTCTCTCGCAGAGATGTGGCTATGTAAACCAGTAAACATCTCTAACCTCAAACCACGTGTGGAAAATCTTAGAAATGCTGGGGAGAACTGATCTATCGAGCATGTCTCGTAGATTATCTGCTAGATCGTCGATGAGTGAGTAACAAACATCTTTATATTCCAACATTCATTTTGGGTCACATGTTTTCGTCATTGCCGAGGAGAGAAGATAGTAAACCATAGTCTGTTCGACGAGAGTCCCCGCCATATGTTTAAAGTTGATATTAATACACATATTTTGAAGGTTATAATTAGTTTTCTTTATAGGGAATTACACCTAATAGTTGAACGCCCAAATGATACCAGTTAGGTTGACCAAATGTGTGTCCAACACTCCACGACCCTGCCATTTCAATTGTGTGGTATATGATGAAGTACTTCCGATCAAAAATAGGAGGATGATTTTGGGAAGTTTTAAATCAGTCGCCCAAGAAGGGCTGGTAAAAAGTTACACATTAAAAATTAAAAATAGTATATATGACTTAAATCTATCCAGATCTGGATAAAGACTTAATGTATGTTATAGAATTTTGCATTACATACTATGGGAGGATTTTAATACACTCACCATTATTTTGTAACTACTTTTGAAAATTATTGTAAAAAGACAAATATACTATTTATTTAATACATTTGTAAGGATATCCATTTTTTTTACTATATTTCATTTATTACAATTATCATCATTAACTTTTCATTTCTTATTTAGATTTAAGTCATATATACTATTTTTAATTCTAATTCTTAATTGATTTTCATTTTAAGCTGAAGATGACCTCATTTAAGGTCGAAACATATATTTGTTAAGTATTGATTTGGCATATAATTTTAAACGTTTATCACAACACATTTACTTCTGCACAAATCGGCCTTGATTATTTCTACCAAAAAACCCTTCAATTTTCAATTAACATTTCTCTTTTCGTGGCGTCAATACAAATTCATTTTACTATAACATTCTTTCTAATCTCTAGTCAAGCAATTTTCATTCCTCTATTTTAACACATATAATATACCTAGGTAATACACTCATCACTAACTGAAAATTGCTTGCACATTTAAATTCATAACTGGGGCTTTTTTTAGCTTCCTGAAAAAAGTCTGGAGAAAATTTACTGGCATAACAGCGACCTGAACTCCTGGTCTTCAAAATAGAAATAGACTCAGATTCATTCATGCATTTTCTTCACTTCGAAAAATCAAGAGTTCAACTGAATTAATATAAAACACTACAGTAACCGATGACATAAGGGTCTGATTTAATAGCTAAAGTTTTGGCTTGCTTTGCTTTCTTCAGAAAGACAATAGAATATGAGTTTGTATTGCTTCAGAACTTCTGGTCTTCAAAATGGAAATGACTTCCAGAGTTTCATTGGACATCGATGACCTGAACTGTGTCCTGTTCTTCTTTATCAGGCCAAAAATTCGTTCACATTCTGTCTTCGCAGTACGGAGAAATATCGAGATGTTATACGTTCGGTGCTGTTCTCAGCCGTTGGACGGATTAACGTAGCTTTCACGATACAACACTGAGAAAAATCGTGAATCGTGTCACTTTCAATCGTTCGAGGAGATTTCCATTGTCCTCGAGATCGGGCACGGGAAAATATTGCATTAATACGCAATCAGCGCCGCTTAGCCGCTTGCTGTCCGTTTAACAAGAATCCATTTGACCTAGCCATTGAATGCGGCGAAATATCACGATGTATTGCAATCGCTGCCGCTCTCGACCGTTTTACGAGATTCACGCTGTCCTCACGGTTGGACACTGAGAACGCGATAATATGCAATATGCGCCGCACCCGGTCGTCCTCATGATCACAAATTCCCGATCGGGCATGGGATTTATGATTATATGCAAATGGCATCGATCTCGGTCTGTTCGACGAGAATCCCGCAATCAAGTCTTGTGGTCAGTCTTGAGGATGTGATTTTGGAGGATGAACATTCGAAGTACGTATCGAATTTTACAAATTATTCTGAGAGATTGCACGATTAATACACGAGGGCACCTTTTCTTTCGAATTCGAATCACGAATTATACAATTTATGGAGATAATCGGTTAGATTATATATCCGATGGAACCAACGTTCGAAGGAAAAATCGACATAAAACGGAATTCGGAATTAACCATACTGGATGTCGGAAATTTAGGAGACTGATACATTTTTAAAGTAAATGTAATTCGAAGCCTTTTCTTGAAAAGGTATCATTTCGCAAGATTGTGACATTAAATTATTTCGCATTATTTCTGGACTTATATTTGAAATAGTCTCCAAATTTAGAGGTCAATAACAGAAATGAGAGGTTTCTTTTATGTTTCGAAAGTTTTCGCGAATAAACATGTCGCGAAAAGTAAGGTTTCCTAATAACACAGAAAAATATTTCACACAAAACTAAAATCTCTTCGTGATGCCGAAAATATACGTTAAACCGATGTATACCATTCAAGTTATCCTCAGTATGCACTTCATTGAGGGCCGGCAAGGGGGAAATATAGCTTACACAATCGGCGCCGCTTGCGTGAAACTTCCTCCATCACAATCTGTGAACCTACCGGCGCGAGTTTAAATGACCTGAACCGACCTCAGCGAATTTTCGTTGCCTCCAAATATTCAGACAAAAATTAGGTACTTTTTGTTACAGGTAGACACCATGATAATTCACATGTTATTCTGTAACTACAAAACGTCTTACGCTTTGTAATTCGTAGTGAATAAGATAATAACTTTTTTTTTATACAGAACGGTAAAGGTTACCGAACTAATCAACGCATTAAAGAACATGCAAACGGTTATCCCAGAGCTATTATCAAATAATATGATAAAATTGGTCCGGTTAGATCAAACATAAAATGCCAGCGTTTCGCCCCAGTGTGCCGTTGGGCTCGTCAGTTGGTACAGTCTCACCTCACCAATACGCGTGGCTAGCACATACTGAGAAGGCTATTGCAAGACACAAAAAGAAGTAGTATTGACGTCAAGAGCAATGCCAATGTGCTACGTGAGTCATCTGCTCAAACGGAAATTAACATCATATTCCCTGTGGGAATATTCAAAACTTATCCCAGAGCTTTCATTCAACACAAACAAATCAATACCGATCGACTAGGATTCAGGCAAATCAGGACGCATCTCGTATTCCCAGTTGAAGTCTGTAACGATCTGATGAATATAGTTCCGAGCGATGTATCGAATGTGCGCTGGTCACACAGCAATGTATCGGCAGCATACGGAAGCTGCCGCAAATTTTAAAAAAAGATCTTGGTACGTAAATCCGTAAAATATTATAGTTCATCCGTAAAACACATTGCCTTTCCGTAAATTTTACCGAAAAACGATAAAAGTTGGCAGGTATGTATTTATCCAACAATACTTTTTGATTCTTTAATTGAACCCTTACTATTTCACAATTTTTGGTTTTTGATGTTCCATTACTTATACTTCACATTACGTTACTTTTACATAATGGTAAATTTCCCGATTTACATAATTATGTTAGTATCGTGGTGCATGGTTAATCAAACTTTAATGAAAATCTGGTACTTAAATCATGAGGACCGCCTTCAATGAAGTCATTTCGCCCACTTGACGAATGATTTACCTCCCCATTTCAAATTTTACACAAAAAGCTTTTTCCAATATTTCACTAGCTTTGTTTAACATATTTGTTAGTTATTGTAGTTTTAAGGGGCGGAACTACGAGGTCATCAGCCCCTTGTTTAACATATTGATCACAAATATAACACGTAACTTAAATTTATCTTTTGAACACACTATACAATTTTCTTAGCAATATGCTTTAACACTTTTCAATTACACATCAAAACATTTAAAAGACCTAAATACTTAAACACTTTACACTGTGGCTTTTAATTTACCACTAAAAAAACACTTCACTTTTTCCACATTTCTTGGGCTATTCCAATTTAACCCCCGTAGGCCTACAGGTGGAATCTGTTTTCCTCCGCTGTCATGCGCCTCCCAGCGTTGCAATGTCAAAAGTTCAACTTAGCTGGGTGACTGGTCACCAATTACCGAAAATATCTACTTGTTTCACATTAGCACTATTTGGAGCTATGTTTTTTAATGGGTTCGCCTCGACGTAGTCCACTCACGGGTATAACTATACGTCGTTACGCGACTCAAGCGAACGTTCTCCCTTGTTCCATTGTCTTTAATGATGGTGATTTCCACTTTGATCCCTGGTGAACACTTTTCGTCCCATTATGTGATTTATTTTTATTACTTGCAACCCGGCCCCGGCTTCGCCCGGGAATAGTTGTGAATGAATTACGTGATGAGCGCTTCTTTACGATGTCAATGAACTACGATCTATATCCGTTTTAAGCAGTGGAATCATGTAATGACCCCTCCCGCTCACCCCAATACACCTAATCAGTTGTAACCTTTCCTCAATAACACTTATTTCAAAGATATTTCAATTCAAAATCTGATAGTCATCACCGTGAATACATTCGGATGATTCTGGTACAACGCACATCGTTTTTGAAATCCCCATTCATTGGCCACTTTATTATACGTGCTGGTGGACCCTTCTCACCCGCGGACCACCGGTTAAGAACCACTGGTTTCAAGTGTCGGCATGATGGGTTAAAATCACTGACTGGACTATTAACTATATGATCATGGAGATGCATGTGCAACAAACTCTTGTCAGACGTAATTTAAGAATGGCGAGGTGCATGAAACACAAATCCCCCTTCCGTCCAATCTAAAAACACTAATAGTGGACAATATATTGATTATAGAGATGTGCTCTCGCGTACGTTTTTGTAGAACTTTTAATGCTGAACAATTCTTACACTCATTGTACAGTATATTGATATTTTTAACGGTTTGCCCAGCGTAAACTTAAAAAGCGCACGGATGCCAGAATTTTTTTTCTATTTTTTGTCTGAAATCTTTACTGCTTGGCTTCCTTTGATCACAAATAAATTATTTTCTACAGAAACCTTCCTCAAATAAATTATTTTCTACAGAAACCTTCCTCGAGGTATCCTTTACAGAATGGTGAAACCCGCATCAAAATCCATGCAGTGGTTCTCGAGATTACCCATGACATCCAAGAATCGGGGACTTTGTTTTATACTAAGTAGAGATTGTACGCCAATCAGTATAATTTAATATAATATAATCCCCCTTCCGTCCAATCTTAAATTGACTGAATTTTGCGGAACGAAAAGTTCACAGGCGAAATGAGAGTTGCACTTCCAGAGAATGGCGAGGTGAATGATACTCAAACACCCCTTCCGTCCAATCCTGACTGTGTTTCACTGGCGAAATGAAGAAAACCTGAGTTGCACTTCCAGGGGAACTCCAAACACAACCACCCTTCTTAGAAGTCTTAACTCAACACGACTAGACGGTTTGCTGCTGGCTGTATCTGTGGCAATAGGTTCGCCCGCTAGCTAGGCTGTAACAGGGGTGATAGACTCGCCCTTACCTAGTTCGTAAACTGTCGCCTCAGTAGTTGAATGGACATGGTTGGAAGAAATTAAAACGTAAACACACTTATAGTGGGCGATGTATTGAAGATAGACATATGCTCACGCAGACTTTTTTATAGAACTTTTCATGCTGAACAATTCTTACACTCATAGTACTTAGATATTGTTAACGGTTTGCCCAGCGTAAGCTTACAAAGTGCTCGGACGCCTGGATTTTTTTTTTTACTTTTCCACTGAAATCGTTACAGCTCGGCTTCCTTTGATCATAAAAAAATTATTTTCTACAGAAATCATCCTCGAGATATCCTTTACAGAATGGTAAAAACCGTATCAAAATCCATCCAGTGGTTCTCGAGTTTACCCGTAACATCCAAGAATCGGGGACTTTGTTTTATACTAAGTAGAGATTATCTGTGAAATGTTCCGGATTGCTGATTATTATCACTCAGATAAATCATTCTTAAGGTAATGTAACATTTATACTCGTTACAATTACTTTGAATAACGTCCACACTGAAGTATTACACTTTAACTTATTTATGCGTGAGGTCCATTTGAACCCCAAAGTGTCGTGGACCTTGCCTCTCAAAGGCTGTAAGACTGCAGCCTATTTAAATCTTCCCTTGGGAAATAGTCCAGGCTCCTCCCGCTCCGGAGTGAATCTCCTGATTCAGACCACCTATCAATCAGATTCCTTCGGCATTTTACATAATTTTTTATGACAATTTCAACGAGGTGCTGCAGACCTTCATCTCATCAGCAGTTTATTTTATATCAAAATCGCACCTTTTTCAATTGTTCTCGGAATGGCTCCTAAAGTACGGTTTCGAATTATGCACGACCCACGCTTGACTGTTCACTCCTGTGTCCTTATGCGTCTGGATTGAATTTATATTTTATTAAGGAGTTTCTTTACATGTAAATTTTAATTTATATTTTTCAGCATTCGGCCTGATCTTTGCTTTCGAAGTCGGTCAAGCCTGTTTTGATAATTTTGATAAGAAGTGGAGTAGTTTATAGTTCTCGCTCCACTTTTCTTTGTTTCTGTTTGGTTTACCTTCTTCGGGGGACTCTCTGATGCTCTGAAAGTAGCCCCACAAGCATGACATTGACATATGCTGGCGACTGTCCAGATCGTCCACTTTCAAAGTCCATTTGTTAAATGTCAAACTGAGCTCACTTTCACGGATTCTTAAGACTGTTTCGTTCCTACCAGCCTTTTCGTAATACCGTATATACCCGAATGTAAGACGACCCCGAATATAAGACGAGGCCTAGTTATCAACTGCCTCTTACAGATTTTTTCAAAAAAATACTCGCTAACTCATAACTTGCACAATATATGCCCTTAAGGTTGTGCTTTCATTTTTATAACGTCTCGTGTTATCGGAAATCCCTCTGCCCGCTTTTCCAAGACATACTCTATAATTTCTTTGTTCAAGAATGGGAGACGTTATTAAATTAAGATACGTTGATCACTCGATTACTGCTCGTAAAACTGACTGGTTGTTCTTGTAAAGATTGTTTTAAGACATATTTCCGTATGCTTTCGAACATATAATTTATCCCCTTAAAATGACGTGTATGTGTAAATCCTAACCTCAAAATGTATGCTATTCGTATATACATGGTAATTAAACATAACAAACCATATTTTAATCTTCATTAAGGCATTGGTTTGTTGCTAGTTGCAAGATGCCAACACCACATACTACTTTGCAAATAATAATAACAATAAAAATACTTTTTTTTAATACCCTGAATATAAGACGACCCCTAATTTTTATAACACAAAAAGTGGGAAAAAACCTAGTCTTTCATTCGGGTCTATACGGTATATTCTACAGTGAAATAAATTAATTTCATTGTTATTACGTGGAAACTGAAAGAAGGGGATAGAAGGGTCGAGTACCTCAAAATGGTAAAGGAAGGAATTCCAACAGATGAAGAAAGAGGGGTGGAAGAGGAATGGGCTGGATTTAAGAAGACACTAGTAGGTGCAGCAGAAGCAGTATGTGGGAGGACAAGTAGTAAGAAGAGGTGGAAGGAAACACCATGGTGGAATGAGAAGACAAAAGATATAGTATGGGAAAAAAATAGAGCCTTTAGGAGGTGGTATCAAAATAGGACGGTAGAGACAAGGGAAGAGTACCAGGAAAGAAAGAAGGAGGCGAAGAGAGTAGCGGCTGAGGAGAGAAGAAAGTGAATGGAAGAGTGGACAAAGATGATGGAGGATAGTGAAGGTACAAAAAAGGTCCTGTATGGGATGGTAAAAAATAAGAGGCGGAAGGATCCTACGGATGTTAGAATGGTGAACAAAAGGGGACAAGAGATAGAAAATAGGGAAGAACTGAAGAAAATGTGGAAAGAATATTTTGAAGAACTTCTGAACCCAAATGTAAACCACGGCGAGGAGGAAGAAATCGGGAAAGAGGAAGATGAACTGCAAACAGAAAAGAACTTAACATGGAAAGAAGTGGAAGATGCAGTGAACAAGATGAAAGGAGGGAAGGCACCGGGTGTGGATGAGTTGAGTGTGGAGATGGTGAGAGCAGCAGGAGAGGTGGGGATACAGTGGTTGTACCGAGTGATGAGGACAGCATGGAAGGAAAGGAAGACCCCAGAAGACTGGAAAAAAGGAATAATTGTCCCGATCTTCAAGAAAGGTAGTAGAACAGATTGCAGAAACTATCGGGGAATAACACTGATGAGTCATTGTGCAAAGATCTTCGAGAAAGTCTTGGAAAAGAGAATTAGGACAAGGATAGAAGAAGGGATGAGGGAAGAACAACATGGCTTCAGAGCAGGAAGGTCCACAGTGGATTTGATTTTTGCTGTAAGGCAGTTACAAGAACAGCACTATGAGTATGGAACAGATCTACTGATGGCCTTCCTGGACATTGAGAAAGCATATTACCGTGTATGCAGAAACGAAGTACAGTGCACTCCCAATAATTCGCGTGCGGATAATTCGTTTTGCGGTTAATTCGCGGGTCTCCATGAGTATTTTTTAAATAGGGAATTCTCACAGCAACTAATCATCACGCTAAGTTAAGCAATCTCTCTGTCGTTTAAAAGAATTTTGATGCGACGCAATGCGTAAAGACGAAATTATTGAGACTAGGGAAGACTGAACTGCGTTTCTCTGCGATGCAACAGTAGGCCTAATTGCGCAATCTTCGAAACTTACGCGCATGTTGCCGCGAGTGGTATAGCACAGATTTCCTTTGTCTTTGAAGCCCAAACAATACAAGAGGAATGCACGTTCATTCGGAACCTACCCTCTCTTTCCCAACAGCCATGCTCCAAGTTCGCTCATCTGTGAGTTTTGAAGGGTGGATGCGCGGACAGCTTATTGTAAACAGCGATTATTGCGTAATGGCGCAAACGCGCACGACATCGAGAGCGTGTTTGTTCGATGCTCTTCATGCAGTCAACTAGTTGGGAGGAAAGTACCGCTACTCCGCTCGTACAAAAGCAAGCGCTTGCCGACTTTTGTAACGACGATATTTCGAAGGGGCAAGTTAGACGTCGATAAAGACGATTATGATTTACTACAGAAAAGCAAAGAAGAAATAGCATGGAATTTGACTGTTGGTGAGGAAAACGGAAATCCAGTAGATTTAGAGTGCGGGAGTGATGCAACGGAAATCCCGAAAGTTTCCCACAGTCAAGCTAGTGTCTCTAGTCACACTTATCTTTTATATAGAAAAACGAGATGAATTTTCGTTTTCATATAATATTTTCTTCGGAAATGTGCAATCGAAAAATAGAATAAACGATCTAAGAAACAAAAAGTTATGACTGCTTTTTTTAAATATATTAATGTAGGCATAATCCACATAGGCCTACCAGTAGCCTAGCATGTCGTATAAGACACTACAATCAGGAGTTAAAATTATTATTTCGCGTGTTCAAGCCTTTTTCAATATTTTAACCAATAGTTTTGTTTTTCCTAGGCTTAACAAAAATAACTGCGGATAATTCGCGGTTTTCGATAATTCGCGGAAGTTCGTGCATTAATTACCGCGAATTAACGAGAGTGCACTGTATGGAAGTCCCTGGAGGATAGAGGAGTAGAGAAATGGACTATAAAGAGGATAAAGGAGATGTACAAGGGAAGCGTGAGCTGTGTGAAAGTGGGAGGAGAGAGATCTGACTGGTTGGAACAAAGAAACGGCCTGAAACAAGGAAGTGCACTGTCACCGTTACTTTTCATTGTGGTGATGGATGACATAATGACCCGAGTGGCACAAGTAATTGGGGAAGGAAAGATGAAAGCAATGGTGTTTGCAGATGATTTGGGGAAACAAGGAGGAGGTACAGGAACAGTTGGATGTGTGGGAAGGAATAATACAAGGATATGGGATGAAATTTAGCATAAATAAGAGTGAGATGGTGATCACAACAAGGAAGAAGGAAAGAACCACAACGGGAATAACAATTGGTGGGGAACAGCTGAAGAAAGTGAAAAGTTTCAAGTATCTGGGAAGCCTGATACAAGATAATGGAAGAAATGATAGAGTAATAAATGAGCGGGGCAGGCAGGCAGAAGCATTTGGGAGGAGTGTGAGAAGCATGTTATGGAGCAAGGATGTCCCTCAGAACAGCAAAAAGATCATATATCGGACGTACTATGTCCCTATCCTGACGTATGCCTCGGAGACCTGGGTTATGAAAGGAAGGGACAAGAGCAAAATACAGGCCAGTGAGATGAGGTTCTTGAGAAGCAGTATTGGAGCTACAAAGATGGACAGAATAAGAAATGAGAGGACCAGAGAATTAATGAAGGAGGAACCATTACAGGATGGTATAGAGAAATCTAGACTTAGATGGTATGGTCATGTAAAGCGAATGGAGGAGAAGAGGATACCCAGGAGAGTACACAAGATGAAGTGGGATGGAAAGAGACCGAGAGACAGGTGGCTGAAAGGGGTGGAAGAAAGCGTGAAGAAGAGAGGAGAAGATTGGACAAGGGTGGAAGCTGAGAGATGGTGGGAAGACAGAAGACGTTGGAGAGGCTTGTGTTCCAAACAGAACCGGCTAGTGGCTGGAAACTGTGCAAGATGATGATGATATTACGTGGCTTAATGACCCCCAAAATTGAGCAATCATTAATCCTCTTCATATTCTTTTATCGTGGTGGCCCTCTAGGTTTCTTTAACATGACTTCACAATGTCCTGTGTTCATGCCTTGTGTGCATGGGCCGCATGGTTTCAATATACAGTAAAACTTCTTTTATACGATTCACACTTATACGTTTTCTACACTTATACGATTTTTTTCTTGGTCCCGGCAAAATCCCTATACTTCCCATGTTAATTTATTTCCGATATACGTTTTACATTTATTCGTTTTTCACGCTTATACGATCATATCTTACGTCCCCGAGAGAAAAATGCGTCGTTTATACGTTTACAACGGTTTCCCTACCTAAAATCTCTAAAAATATTGGAGTCAGAAACTTATGACACGCACTGTACGTTTCTCGGAAACCATCCCTCGCGCGGCGCTATGTTGTGGCGAGGGCGACCTTGAAGCTATGTTCAGCCGGAGTTGCGTGTGTTGCGAAATACACCACCACTTGCTTCAGTCATTGTTCTGCCTTGTTTGGTGCTTCAGTTGTGGTTAACCTTGATAGCAGTGAACATGGGTGAAAGGAAGAGGAAGTGCATTACGACTGCTGAAAATACTGTTCATTCCGTGGCCGCAGCCCACAAAAAACAAGCCAAGATAACAGACTACTTCGTAAAGTGACTTGTTTTGTTGTTTCTTTCTTTATCTGGGTGCATTTCTCTTGTATTTGTGTTGTTACATATTGCCGATTATAGTTAAACAATCATATTATTTCCTGTTGTTCACTTCTTAACGGGGACCATTGCTCGCCGCTCGCCCGCGCCGCGGGCCTGTCTCCCGCCAGGCACTTTGCCGTAATGCGTAGCTCGCGCGGCCTATAGCCTATAGCCTATAGTTCACAACTGGTGCCGAAAATGTTCGCCATTCACTGCTACACATCGCTGGCACCTCTTTATGAAATTGTCATTTACGTTCTGAAGTTCCTCACCACCGATTGACTGTATTTCAACTGTAATATAGTCTTTAAGCTCATTTTCGCGAAAGATTTCCTGTACTTTATGAAGGTATTTACACACGTTCACGTAATGATAATCGCATTGGAACATCACACTGAGCACTAAAGACGTGAACAATTGACTAAACTGAACCCCACACTGCTAAAGCACACTGCAAAGGAGGGAAACTTGTGGCGCCAAGAAGCGCATTACGGCAAGTGCCTGACGGGAGACCGGCTCGCGGCGGGCGCGAGCGAGGGTCCGCGTCGCATATAACACCAAGTCCCTGTATAACCCATAATGTCACATACATTTTGCAGTTTTTATTTACAGACTTTCATTTACGCGTTTTTCACGCTTATACGTCTTTTTCATTTGGTCCCTTGAAAATCGTATAAGTGAAGTTTTACTGTATATATATTATTTCCCCCCCTGGGTGCATAATGTTTTAGTATTTATCAGTACAAGCAAAGCTTTTTGTATTTGGAGGACAGAGGCCGTTTGTGCATGTCATTGCGGGTTTGGTAGTGTTTTGTAGAACTATTTTGTCTTGTATATTTGGATATGGATGCTTCTGTGGTTCATAAGAAGTATATACAGTACAAACCAGATATAACGCACTCGTTGGGGGCCATCCCTGACCCCCGCGTTTAAGGAAATAACAAATTACATAGAGATGGACAAACCCGTTTATTTAATGCACTACAACTATATACATGAATTTGAAGCTATTCACTCACAGAATAAGATTTTCGTTAACTTGCACTTAGCGTTTCATTAAATTGAAACTCAGACTGGATGACTAAAACTCGAAATGATAAGCTTTCACTCTACAAGACTTGAGAAACTGAACTAGAATAAAAAGAATGCATTCATATCTTACTGACATACACATTGTTTCCCGTTATGCTTGGAAAGTCCCTTGGAATGCAGTTTTACAACTCTGAATGGAAGGTCACTGAGCTTGGCTGTTCATATGGAACCGCAAAAGCTGTTCCAGCACATTCTACAGCATACGCTGCCTATTGTAATCACGGATAATGCTGATATTCCTATCAATTTGAAACTTCTATAAAGCTTGGTAGTCGAAGTCAACCAACAACCACATGCCCCACAGTTAGGCGTTATGAAACTTTTATAATTATTTGTTGTTGGTTAGGGGTCGACCAACAGCAACATCCCACACAGTTGGGCAATCAATGTAACTACCGTATATACCCGAATGTAAGACGACCCCGAATATAAGACGAGCCCTAGTTATCAACTGTCTCTTACAGATTTTTTCAAAAAAATACTCGCTAACTCATAACTTGCACAATATATGCCCTTAAGGTCGTGCTTTCATTTTTATAACATCTCGTGTTATTGGAAATCCCTCTGCCCGCTTTTCCAAGACATACTCATACCTGCCAACTTTTGAAAAGGGCTATCAGTAAAACTCACGCGCGACAAAAAAAAAATAACGATTTTCGACATACCCCGGCTTGACGAAAATAATAATACTTCTGGGCTACAAAATACAATAATTCATGCTTTAAACAAGATACTTCAATGAAATCATATCTACTTACATGATTTGTAGATGAACATAACAATCAAGAAGAAGTCCATGTTAATCAGCAGCAGGCGTGGTGAATATTGGTTTGGAGCAGACATAACAGGACTTCCTTGATAGATTAAGCTGATATACGATAATTGAAAAAGGCTTTAAACAATAAAACTTGTTTAACGTAACACAGGCAAGAAATAATATAATACACACTGCAAATCACATGCTAGTTCGACTTTTAAGTCATGGTTGTGGCCTTTTTAGCTTCCTGCAAACAGTCTTGAGAAAATGTTTTGTCATAACAGGGACCAGAACTCCTGGTCTTCAAAATAGAAATAGACTCCAGAGATTCATTGGACATGGATGACCTGAACTGTGTTCTATTTTTCTTCACAAGGCTAAAAGAAACGTTCACATTCTGCATTGCTATGGGGTATGGTGAGAATAGAGAGCAATACTCTAGAAATTCGGTTATACTTAAGAAGTCCATCGGCTCCACGAATTCTTGATATTCGTGCCCAACTGGAATCACTTTCAGCATCTTGATGTGCAGCGAAAGTGTCATCTACCTGGAGAGCTGTGCACTGCCTCTGAAGCTCATTCACCACCTCATCTGTAGTTTCATTCTCTTCCTTGCATAACATGATAGGAAACTTTTCCAAGAAAAAACGAATGGAAGATAACTGTGCATCTTCAATTTTGTCTAACCTAGCAACTTGAGCATTCTTTAACACTTCATCCTTGAGTGGAAACTTGTTGATGATGTAGTCACAGGCAGTATAAAAGTAGTTTCTCACTGATGAAAAGAAAAGGGATTTATCTGTATCCGGTCCGTTCTGAAGGCCTTAACAACTTCAGATGATGCATCTTTTGCCATTTTATTTACAATACATGTCGTTTTCGTGCGACCACAACTATATTTCTTTGCAACTTCTGATGTGGGAAACATCTTCTTAAATAAAGCATCAGCATGATCAGCCGCACTTAAGGGCACATTGTGTTCCACCAAAAAGGAAGTAAACAGACACTCGGCCCTAACTACGTCACTGTCAACGTTTCCAGACTTAGCAAAAAAGGTGTTGATTTTCTTGCTATCTTCCTTCGATTTAACATAACTAATGTGTTTACCGCACTTCACATGATTACTTAAATCGTTTTTTCCACCATGTGCAATATTAATATCACACCCACATACCGTGCAAAAGGCAAATTTTTCTCCCTTTCTTGATTTTAGTATGCACGGAAAATCAACCGAGTATGATTCTTTAAATGTCTGGAAGTACTGTTTCTTGTTGGATTTGTTCATTCTCGATATCTACTAAAACATCGAAAGGAACCTGGATCACTGAACGTCACATAAAATTATAACATAAAACACTTAAGACAGCCAACACTTCATTAAAACATGTCAAGACACACAAAGCCATTAAATGAAAACGACGCCAACCTCGTGAAGAAAGAATATGCACATGGCAGAAAAACACACACACACACGTGGAACGAATGTAATTAGTCCAAGGAATACAGGAAACTACGAAGTTATAGCACAAAAACTCGAACGCTTCTTAAAAATATGCCATAACCTTAAGAGACGAAAACATTCAAGGAACGCCAACTTCGCGAACAATGAACAACTAACGTGGTCAAAGAATATGGTTTAAATCGCAACGAGCGAACGGAGCGGAACAAAGAATATGCGAAGCAGAGCCTGTCGACACATGGAAGAACGGTTATCCCGGCTTCAAATTCAATTACAAATGACGACACAACCATCACACGGTTAAAAGTACGAATCATATCAAAGAACGAGCTATCGACTATCGTGGACTTGCCTTCGACCCACGCAAACAATCGATTGTACGGAAGTGGGCGGTATTATCGAATGTAAATTATCGTTTCAAATTTTTGTCCGCAAAATCGTAAAATGACACCGTTCATCCGTAAAACCGTAAAATGCTGCAATTTCCGTAAATTTTACGGATAAACCGTAAAAGTTGGCAGGTATGCATACTCTATAATTTCTTTGTTCAAGAATGGGAGACGTTATTAAATTAAGATACGTTGATCACAAAATTACTGCTCGTAAAACTGACTGGTTGTTCTTGTAAAGATTGTTTTAAAACATATTTCCGTATGCTTTCGAACATATAATTTATCCGCTTGAAATGACGTGTATGCGTAAATCCTAACCTCAAAATGTACGCTATTTGTATATGCATGGTAATTCAATTTTTAAAAACCTTGATTAAAAAAAAAATAATAATAATAATACCCCGAATATAAGACGACCAAGTTTTTATAACACAAAAAGTAGGAAAAAACCTCGTCTTACATTCGGGTATATACGGTATATTTCCTTCTTCAAATAATCTCTGGGTTGAGATGATGTTGGGCACATAACGAAATAAAAAATACAATGCTATTACTACCTTTTGTCTATATGCACGCAATCTTCCTTTACCAGTGTGGGATATTATAGTGTGAAGTTAGGAAGAACAACACCGTGACATTCACTATTTTATTCCATTAGCTACTACAACATACAACACACTCTAGCGGCAAGTTACATAAATACATTGTCCTTGTTTCATTCCCCAACATCATCCCGACCCTGGTCAACCTCAAGGGGGATGACCAGCTGGACAGGTCGGGCGATCTGGGTCCCCTCTGGCGTGGATAGAATCACCGTCCGGATAAGTCCATCTCTGCCTGGTTTCAGCTCCTGAATCCGGGCCTTCCTCCACAGATGTCGAGGCCGCACCTCGTCCTGGAGTAGAACGAGGTCTCCAAGCCTCAGTCGTGGTGACGTTCATTTCGGTTGCTTCACCGGGTGAAAACTCTGAAGCTGAAGCAGGTATTCCTTGCTCCATCGTTTCCAGAAATGGACCGCCAGTTGTTGCTGAAGTCTGTATTCTTTAATGGGGGAACCGGGCTGAGGTTCATGTCCAGAGGGCAGTGCATTGAGTTGCCCACCGACAAGGAAGTGAGCTGGGGTGAGCACGTTGGTGTCGTCGTCTTTGGTGAGTGGTCTGGAGTTCAGCGCGGCTTCGATAGATGTCAGTATCGTCTGCAAACCATCTTCATCTACAGAAGAGCGCCCAAGTGTCTTACGCAAGCATCGCTTGGTGGAGCCAACCATTCTTTCCAACTAGCCTCCCCACCAAGCCGTGCGTGGTGCGATGAACTTCCACGTGATGATGTGTCGTGAAAGGTACTGACAAGTCTTCATATCGGAAACAGTAGCCCATAGTCCCGCCAATTCTCGATTTGCACAGTGGAATGTCTGGGCATTGTCAGAATATATAGTGTGTGGAATGCCACGTCTCGCCACAAACCGCTGCAGTGCTTGCAGAAACTTGCCAGTGCTCATATTTCGGCAAAGTTCTAAGTGAAGAGCTCGGGTCGTTGCGCACGTGAAGAGTGTGATGTAGCACTTTTTAGTTGCATGACCTTCCCTTACGTATAACGGTCCAGCAAAGTCAATGCCTGTTACTGCAAAGGCCTTCTGTGGAATGACACGCTGTGGAGGGAGTTTCGCCTCAAGTACTTGACTGGGACGATTTCGGGCCATTTCGCAAGGAAGGCAGCGATATAGTATCTTCTTAATGACATGACGAGCACGCAGTATCCAGAAGGTCATCCGAAGGTCTGAAAGAACAATTCGCACTCCCAAGTGATGAAGGCGGATGTGTGTGCCTCTGATCATAAGTTGTGTAAAGTGATGGTCGCCATCGAGAATTATGGGATGCCTCTGCTGGTGAGTAACGTCAGCACTCTCCAGTCGCCCTCCAAGCCGCAGAACACCGTCTTCTAGAAAGGGGTTGTAGCATCGTAGTTTGGATCGTACTGGGAGAGGGACGTTGGACTGTAGAGCTCCAAGTTCAGCAGGAAAGCAGTCTTTCTGCACGACCTTTATCCAGTAGGTACGCGATGCAGTAAGTTCTTGAGCAGTGAGTTCCCAGTTTTCGTGGTCTTTGTGGCGAAGGATTCGCGTCAGACGAAGTACCCAAGCTGTAACGCGTAGAAGGCGCGTGTAGGAACTGAACTGGGTGGAGTCTATGATCGATTCTGGCAAATCGACGTGAAGGACAGTCTGCACAGGGTTCTTTGTTTCTGGGAGTGATGGAAGCGATGGTGCGTCCTGAGGCCAGTAAGAATCTTCCTTTGTTAACCAGGAAGGTCCGTGCCACCATATATCTAAGGACTGGATCTGACCAGGAAGAAGTCCCCGAGAGAGGTGATCTGCAGGGTTGTCAGATCCGGGGCCGTGTCTCCACTGTGATGGTGTAGTGTAGGACTGTATCTCCGTCACACGGTTGCAGACTAAGGTCTTCCATTTATTTGGGTTTCCTCGTATCCAACCCAATTTCACAGTGGAGTCCGTCCATAAAGTAGCATGGGAAGTGTCGAAATTGGTAGCTTTTGCAAAATATCGTAGAAGCCGTGCTCCCACTAAGGCTGCAAGGAGTTCAAGGCGTGGTAGTGTGACTTTCTTAACGGGAGTCAGTCTGGACTTGCTGTAGGCTAGGTGAGTGGAGATAGTGTCCTCATTAGTTGCGCGAATAATCAAGGCTGCTCCGTAAGCTCGCTCTGAAGCGTCGCAAAACACATGAACCTGAGTATCTTCTTTACTTGAAGTGTGGAGCCAGCGAGGTATGCGTATTGGCGAGAGCGAGGAGAGCGTAGATATCCATGCATGACAGTGTGCGGCAAGTTCGTTAGGTAACAGTTCATTCCAATCAATTCCCCGGCAGCAAGTATCCTGAAACAATCGTTTCCCCACAAGAGATACCGGAGAGAACAAGCCAAGTGGGTCGTAAAAGCTGCTGAAGATCTTCAAAAGCTGTCTTTTTGTGGTTGGTCCTTCTGGGATTTTATCAAGGATTTCCTTCGTGTCCACCATAAAAGAATCACTTGAAGTGCACCAGTTTATTCCTAGCACCCGAGTCTGCAGCGCAGTCTCTCGTCCTTTTGCCTTCCAGACGGCATCGGAATTTGTTGCCCATTTTGCAAGAGGAAAATTGAGCATCTTCATTAAGGCAGTGAGTTCATAACACAAGGTGACTGCCAAGTTGTCATCTGCTGCTCCCACAACAATGTCGTCCATGAAGGTGTTGCTGTTGATTAGTGGTGCAGCGTTAGGAAAGGAGAGTGTGTGTTTGTCCGCATGTTCCATGATGGTTGCTGAGAGGAGGAAAGGACTGCAGGTCAGGCCGAAAGGGAGCCTAGTGAAACGATAAGTGACTATGTCATTTGTTGTGTGGAAGTGTCCTCCGTCGTCTTGAATCACTTTGTACCAGAGGAATCTGGTCAAGTCTCTGTCTTTCCTGTCCAGGGTTAGCTGAAGAAAGGCTTGTTGTATGTCACTGATGATCCCCTGTCGATGAAGTCTGAAATGCAGGAGAATTGCCACAGCCTCTGGTAATAAATTTGGTCCCATCTCCAACATGTCATTAAGTCACCCTGACTTAGCCTGATGAGATGATGCGTCGAATACTATTCTCAACTTGGTTTTACCATATCTTTCTTTCTTCACCGCTTGATGAGGAAGGTAGAACATGACGTCGGGTGAGTTTGCTGTGTTGACTTCTTCCACGTGCTGATTGTGAATGTAGCTGAACATCTGGCTACAGTACATCTGGTTGAAGTCGTCATTGTTTTGAAGTCTTTTCTGAAGGTTGCTCAGACGTGCCTCGGCATTGTGTAGATTATGGGGTAGTTCCAGAATGCCTTGCTTCTTTGGCAACGAGACTACGCGTCGCTGTTCTTCTATTCGGAAAGATGATTTGAAGTCCTCAAGGATTCTGGAATCCTTCGGCGTATGTGGGCGTTCTTGATCAGCAGTTATACCAATAGTCTCGAGGTCCCAAAATCTTCTGAAGTCTTCGTCTGACTGGAAAGAAGCCAGCTTGAGGTTAATGAAATTGACTGTGGCTGAATTCACGTGCATACCGGATCGGTCCCCACTGAGTATCCAGCCGATGGTAGAAGGAACCAACATGAGTGACATGGAGATACGTAAGGGAGGACTGTCTCTGATAATTTTCCAGTAGTGGTCACTACCGATAAGGAGTTCAACCGGTAGATCTTCATGGGAATCCGTCCTAGGATCAGCTAACTGTAACTTACGAGCATGTGCCAATGCCGCAATGTCTTGTGGATCCGACGGTTGTGGTGAAAGAACGTGAAGACTTTCGAAACCATAGAGAGAGACGCTCGTGTTAGTCCCCTTTCATATTGAAGCGTACGAGTCGTCAAGTGTTGGAGCTCGTAGAGTTTGACTCAAAGGCACAAACAGTCAGTTCTTGTCGTCTAATTACTTCCAGCTGAAGATCGTCTACTAGTGACTTGGAGATGAAGGTCGACTGACTTCCTGCGTCGAGAACACAGCGAGTAAGTTTGCTTAAACCTGTGGGTCCTGTAATTCACACCTGAGCGGTCTGTAGGTAAGTAAAGCCGGAGGTTGCTACGCTTATTTTCCCTACTGCCGTTTGAGATGACGGAGTAGAAAGATTTCTCTGTTCTCCATCACAAATAGATCTATGGTGTAACTTCTTACATGTAGCACACTGCGTTTGACCTTTCTTGCTGCAGTCCGAAACAACGTGTCCTTGATTTAAACAAAGAAAGCAGCGCTTGTTCGATTTTAGCTTCTGAATGCGATCATACACGGTTGTTATGGTTTTACAGTCTTGACCCCAATGGCCTCGTCAGTCACAAAATACGCAGAATGGAAGTATCGTCTTCTTCGCTTTTGGTGACGATTTACTTGATTTGGCATGAATTTGGAGTGCAGCTGTAGTGGGGATAAGGGTTGCTGAAGCTATAGGATTTCCTCTGATTTTCTGTGTGGTTAGAGCACCGTCAACCTCTTCGTTTAAGAATCGCATCAATTTAGTAATGTGGCTTTCCATGATATTCTCTCTCTTGGCATGAATAATTCAACGGCGTACAATGTCCTCCGGGAACGCGCGCAGAATTTTCGGAGCTAGCATACGGCCATATTCGTCAACATTTTCTCCCAAGGCCTTGAGGGCCTGTATCCGCCGGTTACATTCGATGAATGCCATGTTTAAGGCGTTGGGCGTGACGTGTGATATAGGTTGTAGAGTCTCCAGGTAATCCAGATGGGCTTGGATTATTCTGTTTTTGTCACCCTACCGTGAAATGAGAATCTGTTTTGTTTCCTCATACGCGTCAGCGGGGATTGGAATTCCGTCAACCAAGTTCTTGGGCTTGTCCTCCAAGTACCCGCGAAGAAAGACGTGTTTATCGATACTGGAAATGGAAGGGTTGCCGTCAATAGATGATTGGAATTGTTCTCAGACGCGGGACCACTTCTCTACGTCTCCTGAAAATGGTTTCAACCTGATCACAGGAAGTTTAACTGTGTGCATTAAGGGTGGAGGGGGCAGAGCGACGTCTTTGGCAGACGCAAGACTTGCATTATCGACAGGTGTTTTTTCTCCAATGGCGCGAGTCGCTTTGAGGATAGCTCTCTTGGCAAGATCGGTATATTCTTCGCACGAGATGACGTCAACGTTATACTCGGTGTCAGGAAGGAAGTCGTGGATTTGTTGATCGAGAGTGGTTAGACGGTCTAATGATTCTTGAAGTCTAATCTGATTGTATTCGTAGTCGATCTCTGAGCTAGGTGTTGCATCGTTTATTACCGTAGTGAATTTGGTAATAAGTGTTCTTACCGTCTTTCTGAGACGTTTCAGTTTATGTAATTGTGAAGTCTGGTCCGGGTTAGACATATTGGGAAGGGTATTGTAATACTAGTAACTGGTCAACAAGCGAAGACACAGTTCCAAATGTTGTTCCTAGAGAGCATGCGTGAGTTCGTGATGACAATTTTAGGCTACTAGCGATCTCTGTAGGAAATTCAGTATTAGTATCAAACTGATAGATGTCACTGTCGTCTCGTTGAGTTGAAGGCCTGCGTCCGTAACTTAATCCAATAAATATTATTGCTTTCCTTTTTCATGCAGATCTCATGCATATTTCATAAATCATTCTGCGAATTTCTGATGTCATACATTAGTTATCGAAAGTTATGACCAATAGCTTCTGAATCTCGCAGACAGACGAAGGTTAGTACCCAGGGTTGCGTGTTTGTAGAATTTTACGCAGTGTCCCGTACCACTGCTTTGAATGTCCAATATCAATTTAATGAAAACGATATTGACAATATGTTATGTGTTTTGCCTTTATAAGCATGCAACGTGTGCTAGATATCACAAAGTAATATTAGTTAGGCTAGTATAATTTTCAATAGCTCATCTGTATGATGGTGTAAGGTAATGGCGTCTCCAAATGTAGCTCGTTGGTAGCTTGCCCAATACTGTTGGTCGTTCTTCCTCGTGTGTGAAGCTAGTCCGTAGTGTAGACTGCTGGCTTAAACTATTCACCACTATAACGTAATTCTCTCTAGCACTTAAAATCGGAGTTTTCGGCACCAAGTGTGGGATATTATAGCGTGAAGTTAGGAAGAACAACACCGTGACATTCACTATTTTATTCCATTAGCTACTACAACATACAACACACTCTAGCGGCAAGTTACATAAATACATTGTCCTTGTTTCATTCCCCAACAACCAGCATCTCCTTTTCAGTATCTCCAATTATCTTCATAATAAGATTAAATCACTCACAAAGCTTAATATTCTTCTGCTCCTATTTTATTATTATTCCAACAAACTTTTTTAGACCACCTCCATTTTGCCTGCCTTCTTCACAATCAACAGATGATTCCCTATTCTATCAGCATGGCAGCATCCATCTTTCCTCAAAGCTACCTCTAATCAGCCGATCCCCATGGCACTCATGCCATGTCAAGGAATCTTTTGACCTATCTGCCAAAACACATATGCCATAGCCAAGGCCACCTGATACCACCAGCCAAGGCCACCCATCCGTAGACCACCAAAAAAGGAATCCAATGGGCAAAGACCACACCAGACTCTCCATGGCGCTCCACAAACAGGCAGCCATGTCTGGCAACCTAATAGAACAATAACAAATTACAAATTTTATCGAGTCCTGTACCGGTGTATAGTAAGACTCTAAAAAGTTCAGATTAGGGTTTCTAAAAATCATTCTGGTACAGTAACAAGGTCCCATTCCAATGATCATGCCAGCCTCCTCTCTTACATACCATAGGATGAGCAATTAATAAGCTGACTTAACAGCTTTTCCCAAGTTAAAACCATGTCTCGGCTGTGAAGATTGTGAGATGTTATCACCACAATTTAGAGAACACATTCCAGTCCATTCTCCATAAAACTCACTCTCCAGTTGAAATATTTGAAGGAGGCATCTGGAAACCATTGGCATGTTCCTTCAAACCCTTTCTTACCACCCTTTATTTCATACACACGACCGTGCCCTTCTGTTTCTCCAGAGAGAAAAGCAGACATATAAAAATACTGTACAATACCTTTTTAATTAATGACAATACAGTACTGTGTACAGTTGTTCAACAGTTTCATTTCTGTATGTACTGTATGTGTTCACCTACAGTGTAAATGAAAATGTACCATGTACTGTAATAACATGGTGGCTACTCAAATCGGTCAACGATTTTCCAGGAGTTTTCCAGGAATTTTCCAGGAGTAATTCTTATTTTTCCAGACTTCAAAAATAAGTGCGAGTCCCGGGGGTGCTTTATTGGTTGCCTACTTCAAGACCCAAATAAAGCAGTTGTGTTTGGTTTATTATTATTATTAATCTTGATTGGTCACATTGGACCACTTGAGTCGTTCCACAATCACTTCTTCTTTGAAGGTAGTACTGCTTGGTTCTTGCGCTCTTTCCAGTACTTTTTCATTCTTTCAGATCGGGATTTTCTCAACTCATCTGAAATCTCCATAGGCTTTCTGTGTGTCATTTCTGCAGAAAATTTGTGAGTTTTAAGTATGGTGTTAATTTTATTTTTCTCCTCGGCATCTGTTATCTTGAGTCCAACTGCTTTGAGATCTTGTTGGATTTCTTGGATCCATTTACCTCCAGTTTTCTTTCCTAGATTTCTCATCACCAGTTGGCGTACAATTCTGTTTTCTGGAAGCCGTAAGATGTGAAAAAAATATGAAATTCTTTTCTTCTTCATTGTGCTGGTGATTGGATCAATCTCACGATAGACAGTTTCATTTGGGAGAATCCTCCAGACTCCCTCAACCTGATACTTTTTATTTATGCACGTTCTAATGATTCTTCTTTCCGTTTTGAGGAGCTGATCAGTTCTTTGTTCATTTTTAATTTGGAACAGTGTTTCACAAGCATAAGTGGCTTCAGGGAGAGTTACAGTTTTATAATGTTGGATCTTAGTAGCTATTGATAGGCATTTTTTATTATATGTTGACCAGGTTAGAGATTGTGCCTTTTTCATTTTATTTGTTCTATTTATCCAAGTTACTTTTTCGTTTAAGTTATGTGTTATAATTTCTCCAAGATACTTAAATTGAGGAACTAGGTTAATTTTATGATCATTTATATAGACTTCATTTATATCTAAGGGTTTCATAGGCATGATCTCAGTTTTTTCAAAGGATATCTGTAATCCTATCCCTTGAGCAATTTCTTGGAGACTAGTGATCTGAGTACAAACCTCTTCCTTGTCTAGTGCTAAAAGAGCTAAGTCATCTGCAAATCCTAAGCAGTTTATTTTTATTGATGGTTTTGTTCCAATTTTGATCTTAGGAGGGTTTTCCTTTTGCCAAACCTTCATGATATAATCAAGAGCCACATTGAAAAGCAGAGGGGATAATCCATCACCTTGTCTGAGACCAGTTTTTACTGTGAAAGCTGTTGATATTTCTCCCCTAAATTTAACTTTCGAATTTGTGTTTGATAATGTTAATTGAATGATTTTTATCAATTTAGGATGGAGACCGTATGATCTGAGGATTTTTAGCAGTGTCAGTCTATGAATACTATCATAGGCTTTCTTGAAATCTATAAAAGTGATAAAGAGTTGCTTATTTCTGTTTTTGTAATATTCCATTATTAATTTCAGGCTAAGGATTTGGTCTGGACAACTTCTGTAAGGGCGAAATCCTCCTTGATATTCTCCAAGTTGTGGTTCCAGAATGTTTTTGATCCTGTTGTAAATTATACGAGAGAAAATTTTATATGTGCAGTCCAGAAGGGTAATTCCTCTGTAGTTATCTGGGTTCGTTTTGTCTCCTTTCTTAAATAATGGATGGTTTACTTATACAGATATTGACAAAAATTGATACGCATGCCTACACACAACTGATTTAATTGATGTTTTTAAAAAATCCTTTGTGACTCAAATATCCGCTTTAAAAAAAGAGAAAAATAATGCGGCCTGCAATTTTATTGCAGTGAAGTTGTCTACACTCAATATGTTTTACAAAAATACTATCGCGTGTTCTCCCACACAGAAACAAGTAGCTTGAGGAAATTTCTTTCGTTATCGACAGAGTGCTCACCCAAAACCGCAGCGGGAGTATGATTTAAGATGGAAAGATTTTTATAATTAATTAACTTAACATTGGCTATTTTCCAGGAGTTTTTTCTGTGTCATTTTCCAGGACTTTCCCAGACCTAATAAAAATCCAGGAGTTTTCCAGGATTTCCAGGTTTTCCAGGAGTAGTGGCCACCATGTAATACACATACTTTTCCCAGTGTTGTAACAGAATCCGCGGTAAATTTATCTATATAATTTCCTTTAATTACGTGTAATTTATTTTCAGATTTGTTCTTTTTTGCATGTACCAGTAATTGGGATTATGTTGTGTTGACCAACTGAAAAGTTGCAATATCAATTGTCTATAAGGCAACACTGAAAATTGGCTTCTGAGCTACGGTATCTATACTAATAAGGGCCGAGAGGGCATTGCCTCTCATCATTTCCATCAGTTCGCTCTAGACACAAAAGTAATTCAGGAGATTGTGATTCTAAGAAATCATTTGTGTCTGACTGTTGATAGCATAAAAGCAATTAGATTAGATCAGACAACAGAGGAAAAGTAGTGTATATTAGTGTACTATTAATCAGGTCACTCAAAAAGTTTTAGGGTTACTAAACACCCACAAGATGCCCAGATTAAATTACAAATTATGTTCACAGTACATCTGATGGTAGCTAACAGAAAAAATTTACATGATAATAAACACAGATTAGGAAATACTCACTATTGGGCCTCCTTGGGTATTCCCTGTTACCATTACTCAGCTGTTGATCGTGGAGGCTCACACGTCCCATATCTCGAGTTATATTCTCCGCCGTCCTATTGATAACATGACTGTTTACCTGCATCTGTCATAAAAAGGAAAGGCAACAACCATCAGCAAAATACCATTCAAGAATACAAGTAATAACAGTACAAACACAGTATAAAAGGAAAAGTACTGATTGCCAGGCATCTCATAGATTGGTCTCGTGACACACACCGAGAGGGCCAATCCACATCATTTCAATCAGTTTGATCTAGACAACATAGTAATCAAGGTATCGGGCGATGACCAGTTTTAAAATTCCCGTATATTTCCCGTATGAAGATCCAACAAATTCCTGTGTATTTTAGAACTCTCTAAGCCTAGAGTTCGTATACCAAATGGCTGAAAAGTGAATCTTAAAGTGCGAATCAAGGTTTTCTAGCGTAAAAGTAACTGACTTTTTGGGAGATACTTCCGCAGCCCACGGGTGACAGCAAGATTTAGGCCTAATTCGTAGCGTGAGCAATGCGCGAGCGAGTGAACTCTCTCGCAGATGGGATGAGATGCTACGAACACAAATAAAATACCGTTTACCTGAGGAGAGCTGATATAAATGACTGTTTTACTGAGGAGGGTTGAGAGAGTAGAGAATAGAAGAGTCACATAATAAATGTGTTTTTTTAAATCTTTTTTTTATTTTTTATTTTTTATCGTATGGCCTCGGGTGCCTGGTGCGAGCTTTGTTAATTGACACCCAGAGGGTAGCTTGCTTGTCGAATTTCGTCGTTCCTTTGAACGCTACGAAAGTCAAGGAGGTTAGATATCTAAACTCCTTGACACTACAGCGCTTTCAAGTAGAGAATGGAGGAACTTTTTGTGTTGGCGGAAAATCCAGAGATTAATTTTGCCATTGAACTCTGCCTACTGAATTCAAATGGGTTCATTAACATGCCAACAACGTATGACATGAGTGTCGTGATTTTTGTCGCCTTTCAAAAATCACTTACCATGGTCAGGAGCGAACCTGCAATCTTGGGGTTGGTAGTCCGACACTATAACCGCTCACCCACCGTGGCAAGCATAATAAATGTTTACGGGAAGTGACTGATTTGTATGGTACCGTAACAGTATAGGAGCCCGGAACAAGGCGATACTATTTTCTACACTACTGAAAATAGTCAAAATACCCTTTGTAATAATGAATAATAATTTTGGGGGTCATGTAATAATAGATGTTACCCACCCACTATCCCTTTTTAGATCACGACTTGTATAGTAAAATTGGAGGTGTGTCTGCCATTACATGCGTAAATTATGGGACAAATACAGTATTGCTAACCCTGCGCATTCGGTACTGACAGCCTTCCTGTCACTTTGCCCCACTTTTCCTCTACGCAACCCAAAACAACTAAATTTTCTGCCGTTTTGGGAAAATGTCGTACTGTTTCGTACCTGGATGTAAATCGGGTTATGGGAAAAAATCTGACGGTAGACATTTTCTCACACCGCCAAAAGAAACAAACCCGTTTGCGAAATGGACGAGAGTTATTCCGCGGAAAGAAAAGCAATTGTCGATCAAAAGTAGAATCTGTGACGTGCGTTTTTCGGAAGATTTAATTATAAAGGCGGACTGTTTCGTAGTGAACTGTGAGAACGTGGAACTTCCTCACGTGAAGTGGAAATTAAAACCAGAATCGAGTACCGCACATATTTCAAAATTTACCGAAATATCTATCCAATGAGGTAAAATCATGAAAGGCGCCCAGTAGGATACGGAATGAAGACAATTTTCCATGGTTACTTGTTCTACTTTGTGCCATCCTCACCTAAAACGAAAAAAATATACAATCCGTTTTAATAATAATAGGCATAAAATAATAATTAGTTGTTGATTCTTTAGGGACTTTGAGACATTGTGGTCATGTAGCCCCCGCGTGCTTGGGTGTGTAGAATTTGTCTGATAACCTGTGTCATTGTGACGTCTGTAGTAGTGTGTGTATTTGGAATTGAGGTAGGATTTGGGTACGAAGCGGCCGTGGCCTTCAGTTAGGTACCATCCCAGTATTTGCCTGGAGTAGAAGTGGGGAACCATAGAAAACCACTTCCAGGATAGCTGAAGTAGGAATCGAACGTGCCTCTTATCAGTTTTGCCTCACGAGGCTGAGTGAACACCGTTCCAGCCCTCAGACCAGAATTAAATTTTTGGCAGAGCTGGGAATTGAACTCGGGCGTCTGCGGTGATAGCCAGAATGAGACGGACATATAATAATAATAATAGCCAACCTGCCAATAAAATGAACGGCCATCAAATTCTTCGCTTCCGTTACCGTCCTCCTGATCAATATCATGGTCAGTATCCGAGTCTTCGGATCTTGTTTCAACTTCGCCTTCAGTATCAGTCACAAATTCCTTTCAAATTACTGAATCATGAACTAGTGATTCGTTATTTTTCAGCAGAAAGCGAAACACTTCATCTGCAGCCTTAGGTTTTCATAAGGCGTAATCTCTTTAGTGATATTCACTAAGGCAACGTACTAAGCCAAATAATCGGTGTAACAGCACACCTGCAACTCACTGACAGAATATTACATCATTGGGCGCTGGTACTATCATTCCCACGCTGACAAAATGTTGCACGTGTAGAGTTATTTCTAGGCTCATCATTTCACAACTCCAGGAAAGAGCTTACTAACGTATGGTGTAAGATGTCCCGAGACGATAAGATCATAACTTGAACTGTTGGCTTGATATTAAAACTAAAAAGAACTATGGAGCTGTCAGACCAATGCGCGACTAACAGGAGGTTCCAAAGATGAGATGGGGACTGACAATATTAATGACTTTTTCACAGTATTATTCATAAGTCTTAACGAACAATTTGTTGTAATCAGCGTAACCGCAGCCTTCGTAAAGAAATTTTCGTAGCCCAGTGCGTATCACATTTTTTAACAGCTGACTGCGGCTGACTGTGTAGTGTTGGGGGTCAGCGCCGCTAGCGCTAGCCAACAGCGGGGTGCGCTTGAACTCTGTCAGTATGTATTCTATTCGTCATGCCTTCACTGTCCCTATCATCATCACCACCATCATCATGTCTTCGTCAGAGCTTGATGAATTGCCAAGATAATTAATAATCATTTCATCCACCACGATAACCAGAACGCCTTCAGTATTACTTTCTGTACAAGCTATACGGCGGGTGTCCAGTCCTTGGGTCGAACTTCGGCGAAGTAAAAGTAATGAAACAATGACAATGAAAGGAAATCCGACACAGACAGTGGTTAACAAGCGACTGAAACAATGCCTGCCCACACGACTAGAATTCTGTCACTTGTGTGGTGTATTTTGTAGCCCCATGTTGGTGACGGGTATTTGATAGTAAAATGTCGAGAGCAGTGAGATATTGTTTGTAGTTTTTGAAAATTATGCATGTGTGACGCATTTGCAGAGAGTGTTTACATGGATTTTAAAACTATTTGGTATGTGCATCTCCCATGCGAAATAAGAGCCATAATATTTACCTGAAGACCATGGAAAGGCTAAAAATAGTAAAATTCTCATGCCACGAATACCTTTTAAATTAAATTTATTTTATCTAAGTAGGTAATAGAAAATAATATAATGCAAAACAAAATTAAATAAGTCACTTTGACAAATACAAGATTGTTACTAGGAACTTCAGCTATACACAACACAAAATTAAGTTCTTTTGACAGTACTAATTTCTGAATAGGAACTGTAGGCTAATAATACAAAAAAATAAATAAGTCACTTTGTCAATACTAGATTGTGGTTAGGAACTTTAGTCCCACAAAATAAGATAAAACAAACAATAATCAAGGATTTATTAATTATAGCTTCTCTAGGGAACTCATCTGCTCTTCAATTTTCTTTGCTTCAGAACGGGCATCGTTCAATATCTTTTTCTTCTTTTGCCAATTCCAGGAGATCTTTCATGGCTTTTCTTTCGACCTTAGCCGTCGCTTCCTTTTCCTCCTGGCTTCGCACCGGTTTTGCTTCCTTTAACACGGCGTAGGAGTTTCGTGCAGTATGGACTCTTGCTCGCGGTTATCTTTTCTACTCCACCAGCTGCCATCACAGTGTCCTGAACAATACGCATGCCAATCAGACTTGCTTCTTTCTGACTGACGATCATGCACTCCTTGTTCAGGGAGAAACTTCTCTCTAGAGCTGCATTGCTGTGATACAAAATTAGTATAATTTCTTACGAAGCTTGCGAGATCGTTTTTAGCAGGAACTGAGGAAGGTGCTGAAGCCACTAATTCAGACCACAGCACGTCGAGCCATGGCTCTTTTCCGTCGAACTGCTTCAAACACGCAACGGCGGAGGGCAACCTCAGAAGTGCGGAGTAGCGGCTCTTGATACGGTCAGCCATTGCGCCAGAAAGGAAGTTATTCCGATTACGAAGAATTTCCAAGGCAATGACGATCCTATCTTCTGCCAACTTAGGAGTCTCAGCGACCACTATAGGGTCAAGGCAGGAAATAGCAGGGGTCATCTTGTAAGCAAGAGGTAACCTATCTGATTTTTTCAGCCATAGGATACGAATGTACAATTTTCGGCAGTTGGTGCAAAATTACAGCACATCCGCATCTGGAATTTTCTGAGATCTTGCGGTCGGCCAGGCAAAGCATGCATTCGACGTTAGCTGGGTTCCCATCCCGCTTAGCGCTCTATCGGAGGCGCAAATTGTGGTTGGTAGCACGGTCTGCAGGCGAAATAGAAGGCTGAGCGGGAGGACTCCACCGAGCTTTCGGAGGCTAAGAAGTCGGGCATTATGAGACTGTTCAAGATTTCCCGTGTCAAATGCGAATTTTCCGTATATTTCGAACATTTGTCCCGGGTCACTAAAATTCCCGTATATTTCCCGCATTTCCCGTATCGCTCGACACCCTGGTAATGAATCATAAACTTCCTAATAAAAGTAACTCAGGAGGTTGTTTCTGAGAAACCATTTGTGCATAACTATTCATAGTATAAAAGCAAGTAGGATGGACAGTTCAGCAGTAAGCAATGCATATTGTACCAAGTTTAGCTGCCCATCACAGTGATCATATGAGGGCAAATCGGAATGTAACGCACAATCATTTTGTTCTCCCCTGGTATTGCATCCGGAATGTTGAAATTTCACGACGATATAGTTTGAAGGTTGCGCTACAGAGGGTATTTTGTTGTCAAGTGCAGCTCCAGCGAGAGAAGACTGAACTATGAAATAAACATGGAGCGCATGTTACTGTCGTCAACTTGTAAAGAGCAGTGAAGTGTAGTTCAATATTTGTGGGCCAAAGGGCATAAACCGATTGAAATTCACAGGGACATGCGTGACGTGTATGGGGACGACTGTATGGACCACAGCAATGTCTTCAGGTGGGGTGCATTTTTCCAAAAGGGCCATGTGAAACTTAGTGATTCGCCATGCTCCGGTCAGCCGATAACAGCTGCAACCCCATAAAATGTCTGAGACATTGAGGCAGCAATTTTGAAAAACAAAAACAAGCGTGTGCACCTGTGAACCTTATCACAGACATTCAACATTCCCTATGCGCGGTGTACAATATTGTTCATAACACATTGAAATTCAGTCAAGTTAGTGCTCGCTGGGTGCCTAAGAACCTGACAAGACAACCACAAGGGCCAGCGAATGATGACAAGCTTGGATCACTTAACGCGTTACACCGCAGAAGGGCACAACTTTCTGAAAGGAATCACCAGTGGTGATCAGTCATGAGCGTACCACTACACGCCTGAAACCAAGCAGGCTACTATGGAGTGGAAACATGCTGCTTCTCCAGTACGAAAAATTTCCAAGTGACTCAACCTGCTAGGAAAGTGCTTATGACAGTGTTCTGGGTTATGTTTGGTGTTTTATTGGTGGACTTTGGTGAACACGGGTCCACTGTGAATGCTGCAGAAAGCTAATTTGTGATTTGTTTGGGTTTGTTACCTACCTAGGTATTAAACTTTTTGGGAAAAATAATATTGTGCGTTACATTCCATTTTGCCGTCATACATTTTATGAATCTAAATAGTTATTGTAATAAGAATTCATAAGACATACAAACGTCACATTCTTTCCTAAGAAATTTATACCCAAGCACAGGAAATTATTAATAAGGGAATAACAAGCAGAAAATTTAAAATATACTCACAGAATAATTGCCTCCTTCGCTGCCACTACCTTCATCATGTGAAGACACTCTAGTTTCAGAGTTGCTTCGGTATGATCCAGATCTCCTATTTCCTCGGCCTCTAAAACCAATGGATTTGATCTCTTCTGCTGGTTGACCCACATTCTTCCGTATTCCTCGACCACGACCTCTGGGCACTCCAGATGAAGTAAATGTTTGAGATTCCAATGGTGTTCCACTAGTCCTGGTCACAGTTGGCCGATTCTTCCCATGCCAGCCACCATCTTCCTCTTCTTCTCTTTCATTCTGAAGAGATTTTTCAAATGTCTGACCCCCACGTTTCCACCTACTCTCTTCACTCGTCGTTCTCTCTCTCCTCTCATCCGTTTCAACACGATTTCTGTTATTAAAGTTTGCAGTACTATTTATGGTAGTATTACTACCACCACCACTACTACTGGTATTGCTACTGAATGTAGTTTTCCAACTTGCCTGGTCAGGTTTCTGAACCTCTTCCCGAACATTAAAATCTTCAACACTATTTTGGTTGCTGTCTCTTCTCCAAGCATTTGTATTACTATTTGTAACAGGAAACCTATCCTCTCTTGAAAAATTCTCGTTTCTGTAAAGAACAAAATAACTCTCATTGATTTTCAAGATCAAATTAGAGAAATATATTAAAGCAGTCTACCTAGGGCTGGGAACATATTGTTTAAAAGATAACTAAAATACACATAACTCCAGTCCTTGTAATTATTAGCCAAAGGCCTGGAAATTTGTTAATGGCTGATGTTAATATAACTATTAACATTTTTCATCTGATGTCTACAAGCTTCAAGGCTCTGTAGCTGAAATCCAGATGCATTCATTCACAGCAGTATTAACAAACACAAAACAAATCTTATTACTTTTTTAAATTCGTAAGTTCTTAACAGAGTTAATCAAACTAGCTGCTTCATAATTAACATTAATCTTTGTTATTTGGTGATTAGTGATTTTTCCCCCGAATAAATATTATATGAACTAAAACAGTAGCCTACAACAGAAACAGCACATACTCAAGTGATATTTTAAAATGTTAAAACAATGGAATAAACATTCATCACAAAATATGATAAAAAATATATTAAAAAATCAGTCAATAACACCAATAACTGCAGTGATTTTTCAAAGTTCCTAGCCATAACTATGTTCAATAAGATATATGCTTCACTATACCTTGAGTGGTCCAAAGGTGAAAGAGGTGGAAAGGCATCTCTGTGTTGAGGTCTACTCCCTCCTCGCTCTTGTCTTCGTTCTGCAGCTCTGCTTGCATAGATATTGTTACTGCTAATTTGATTAACATCCTCAAGCTCTTCTTCTCTGTAAGAAGACACACCTCCAAGGGGTGGAAAATCTTGCTCTGGATCACGTGGACTGCCTCCAAATGAGCCACCACGCCTACCTCTGCCCCGACGACGATTACTGCCAGTTCCCCGCAAAATCACAGCCGATGTCTTTCCATAGGCATCTTCGTCCTCCCAATTCCGAGTGTATTTATTTGGGCCTCGTCTATTCAGAGAGAGTAATTTTATAGTTTTATAGTTCACATTGCACATTTCATTAATTCCATACAAATGTTAAAACAGTGAAATTAATTAATAAAATAAATAAAAATCATCTCAAAATATGATCAAGAATAAAACCAAATCAGCTAATAACATCAATAACTGCAGTGATTCCTCGTCATAAATATGTTCAATTACACATTTCATCAATTCCATACAACATAAACTGAAGTGAAGCAACTAAAGATATAACCATTCTAATATTGAACTGTGAACTCGACCCTAGGATATGGTTAAAAAGTGTTATGCAAAACATTTTTAAAAAATCTGGAAGGTATCGTACATTATACAGATCTGTATCTTGCTATTAGTATTGCTTCATAAAGGGATTAGGGACAACATAAGTCATCAGCCCTGTGAGTTAAGATGTGTTACGTGTGCAATTTGTCTCATAAAACTATACCAGGGGTCCCCAAACTACAGCTCACATATCACATCGAGCCTTTGGCGATTATACCTAGCCCAAGGATGCAAACAAAAATAGCTTTTAATATAACCGATCCCAAACCCCTAACCCCTTCCCTCTTATCCAGTTCCTGACCGGATATTTATGGTAATCCTCCACCTTATTCTGTTCCAAGCAAAATTACACCTACTTATATTACTCTTAAGTCGATCCATTATGCATGGGGTTTTCCTCCTGCTCTCTTTCCTACCCATATATCCTCCAACATGTGTTTCGGTATTGTTCCATCTTCCAATCGTTTGACATGTCCAACCCATTTTAACCTGCTCCTCTTGATTCTACTTCAATGACTGTCCTGACTTTGTAATGTCTCACTTTATCCAGTCTTGTTTTACTTATCATACTTCATACAAAATCACTAATCTTTTCAAAAAACAAGGAATCAAAATAGCATTCAGAATAAACAACACACTTGGTAAGCATCTTCACAATATCAATTTAAATAAACAAAACCCATACTCAAAATCTGGAGTGTACTTATGCCAAGAAACAGGGTGTCAAGCAAATTACGTAGGACAAACGTTACAAAGAACACAGAAATGCAATCAAACACCGGAAACATTCGCCAGTATGCGAACACATGTATGACACCGGACATAGCTTCACAAATATAGAAACTGACCTAAGAATTATACACTACGAAACAAAAGACAGGGAACTTGACATAAAAGAAGCCATTGAAATTCATTTAGCTAAAGTAAACAACCCAGATAATCTAAATGAATGAACTTATTTTTAAAGTTCACCCCAATTACCATTATTAGGCAACACTCCCATCAATAAAAATGGAACAACATAACGAAAGAAGCCAGGCAATGAATAAAATGGGGGATAATCAACACCATGGAAAAATGCTATGCAGGAAGGATGTACATTGTACCATACTCTCAATAAACCAAGGCCTATGTTAGACAGTATTTATAAAATTTAAGATGCTCCAATAGACCATTGTGCTTAAAGAAGACTCATTAGTTTATGAGAAACGGGGAAGTGATTGGTTGTTAATACACTGAAGAAAATGGAAATTGCAACACCCAGAAGGAGTGGTGCTACATTGCTGCAATTGAACATGCAGGACGAGTGTTCGGTTGTGATTTGATGATTACACTTTCGGGTCCCTCTGACCGCAAGTTTGGACAACAATCAATACAGGATGTGCCCACCACGAGCTGCAATACATTGATGAATTCGGCAAGGCATGGAGTCAATAAGGCCCTGGATCGCTTCCTGAGGAATTGTGGCCCATGCTTGCTGCACTGCACAGGTCAGTTTTTACAAAGTTGTGGGTGGCTGAGGACGGTTGGCCTGTTGTCGACCCATCATGTCCCACACATGCTCAATAGGACTGAGGTCCGGGGATCTGGCGGGCCATTCTAAGGTTGTGATGTTGTGGAGAGCTTCTCTGGAGATGCGTGCAGTGTGAACCCAGGCATTGTTCTGCTGAAACATCCCATTAGCAATGTTCGCCATCATAGGGACAACCACTGGATTGAGAACCCTATCAACGTACTGTCGAGCAGTCATAGTGCCCTCAACAAGCACTAATTGTGATTTCACATTAAAGCCAATTGCTCCTCAGACCATAATGCTTGGTGTTGGCCCTGTGTGCCTCTCGACAATAAGGTCTGGGCGGCCCATCTCCCCGGTACGTCGGTGCACACTATTCCGGCGATCACTGCGGGCAAGACAGAAGCGCGATTCATCACTTAAGACGACCCTATGCCATTCATCGACCCACGTCGATCGTTCTCGACACCAGGCCAGCCTTACACGTCACTGTTGTGGGGTCAATGGAACACCTTCTGCAGGGACACGGGATCATAAGCCAGCTGCATGCAGGAGATTACCAACTGTTTGTTGTGTAACGTGGGTTGCCACAGCAGTTCGAATTTGCGCTGCTGTTGCATGGGTTTCCATCCGGGCCAACCGAATGATGCGGCGATCCTCTCTCACAGTTGTCTGTCGCGCTGGACCTGTGCCAGGTCTACGAGCATGGGTACCTTCATTTGACCACTGCTGCCACACACGTTGTACCATAGATGCCTGTCAGCCAACACGTGCAGCGACAGTCCTTAGCGATAATCCAGCCTCACACAGCCCAATTATCCGAGCCCTCTCAAACGCCGACAATTGTTGATAGCGTGCTCTTCTCTGTCGCCAAGGCATGTGTGACAGGGAACACTTCACTGCACAGACTGCAAGTCAACTACGCTACACCAGAGTCCGTATACTGGAGTTGATTCCTCCATGACCAATCACGTGGGGAGACCTGTAGCAACAATCCAATGGGTCTGAAACTTTGATCGTTTACATACTTACAAGGCATCGTTCCATATCTTGAAAATCAACACAAACGACCAATGCCTTCATGGTGTTGCAATTTCCATTTTCTTCAGTGTAGTTAAGATTGTCATGATCCATTAACCTTTTAAGTGCTGAGTTTCCATTTGACTGTATGGTCCCTCAGTGCTGAGTTTCTTCGTTCATATGTAAAAAAAAATTGTAGAAGCATGGTGGCCACTCATATCTGTCAACCATTTTCCAGGAGTTTTCCAGGAGTAATTCTCATTTTTCCAGATTTAAAAATAAGCGCGAGTGCGGGGGAGGCTTTATCGGTTGCCTACTTCAAGACCAAAATAAAGCAGTTGTGTTTGGTTCACTTATACAGATGTTGACAAAAATTAGTGGTGATTGCGTTATTGATACGCAAGCCTAAACACAAATGATTTAATTGTTGTTTTAAAAAAGCCTTTGTGACTCAAATATCCGCTTAAGAAAAAAAGAGAAAAGAATGCCGCCTGCAATTTTATTGCGGTGAAGTTGTCTATATTCAAAATGTTTTACAACAAATTTCTTTCGTTAACGATCGAGTGCTCACCCAAAACCGCAGCTGGGGTATGATTTAAGACGGAAAGATTTTTAAAATTAATTAACAGTGGCTATTTCCCAGGAGTTTTCAAATTTTTCATCATTTTCCAGGAGTTTTCCAGACCTAATAAAAATCCAGGAGTTTTCCAGGAATTCCAGGAGTAGTGGCCACCATGTAGAAGCCACAATTTTTTACATATAAGGGGGGTTAATAGTTTAAAATGTGTATAAATGTTTCGTTACATATATAAATGCAAATGGAAAATCCTACGTTTACGTTCTATATTATTTTGAGAGGTATGAACATTTAACCTTTGTACTTGCGTGTACATCATCTTTATACAAAGTAAAGGGCCCAAAATATAAATATTCCACTTTCAAAATCACTCACTGATGCATTAAAATCATCGTCTTCATCATCACTTTCCGCTGTGGTTAATAATTGAAGGATAAACAATCCTTCAATCCGAAATAACATCGCGACGAGAATAACTAGCTTGTTGTTGTTCCGCCATGTTTATTTACATAACGGATGAACGACAGCTGTAGAGGACAGACATCTACAAAAAGCTCCGTTAGTCACTTCGTGTAGCTATAAGCCATGCTCGATTAGTTCCACATGATGCCAACAGATGGCAGAACATCCCAGACATCGATTTGGCTGTTGAGAGTGAACCGGGAAACTGAAGAAAATAAAAGTTCTCGTGCACCGTCTACAGACGGGCGTAGCTCTGGTGGACCGGCCGCATCAGCCCGTCCATAGGCGGGCGTAGCACTCATCCGGTTAACATACATCATCACAGGGGACATTGCCGGCTCAAAAGACAAACTAATTAATCCAAGCAAGGTTTTAAGAAGCAACAACAGATGGCACGGACAGCACTTAGATGTAGCATTTAGTAACACAGTGCATAAAACAAAAAGATTCGGCAGACTCGGAAGCTAACGGAGCTCGCAGCAATCAGTCCGAGGTGAGCAGTGAACGAGAACGGACGCCATATAAGACTCAGGCTTCAAATACCAGCAAAGTTTACATAACCTTATTTCACTCTAGAATAGTGTATCATTTGTGTATTAGCCACATTGACAAGATAACATTACATTAGGCAATCAGTTTAAATAGGAATGGTTATCTGAGAATAATTAATAACAAAATAGTGTAGACAACAACATTCATAAAGTTAGTCACAATAATTAAATAAATCAGAGGTTAACATACTTGAACTACATTAATAATAATGCAACAACTATAGAAGCAAGCAATAATATCTATAAATAAGAGTGACACGTTACACAAGTTTTTACAAACTTATGTAATCTTATCTTGGCGATTGAACCATGCCATACAATTTAGAGCCCCAAATTTTTGTACATAAAAGCATGTTATTTTGTGATAAATATCTTATGTAATATTTCTTTTAGGCTATAAGACCCCCTTTTTTTCTTCTAAATTTTTAGTTCCGAAATTGAGGGGGGGGTTACTATAGACGCAAACTTCACAAAAATCCATTATTTTGGGAAAGAGAGAGTGTAAAAATAAGCTATTTTGATGCTACATAGTACGATATATTTAATCAAAATAAACAAAGTTTACATCTTTAATCAGCCCATTATTAGACTGCCATAACCTCACTTATCCATCACTATTCCCGGCTATCCCCCAATGACTTTCACTACTATCCCTTGGTAAGCAAAGATCTTAGTATCAAAGAAATAGAATCAGACATGGAAATGCAAACTTTATTTTTGGGAGAATGCATCAATTAGGGAATGAGTGATAGGCCTAATGCTGAACGATCACATCCCACTAACATTTATAAACACAACCGAGTACATATTATTCACAAGTTTCACATGAATATACCAATAACGTGTCACACAAACGCCCACAGTTCTTGCAACAAATGAAATGTGTTTAAAATAAAACTGGGAAGAAGGCTACCGTGAACACCATTTCCAATGGGCAGTACATCTTTGTATACAAAACAAAAGAATGCATGCATGATATGAAACCATAACTTTCATTGGCCGGATTTTAAACTTGGCGCTTCTACTCGGCCAATAGTGTGGCATCTTCTATTGGATATTGGAATAAGCTTATTGGCTACACAATTCGATATCCTGCCCAATTGCTTATGCGGTATGTGTATAGAAAATGGCAGTCATATCGTCTGAATAACTAAATACCGGTAATGTAACAAGAAAAATATTTTTGTCATAAAAGAGGATGAATTTCAGTTATATATTTTTTTTTTTGAATTCGTCAAGTTCCAAGAATGTTGTATTTTGACTCTCAATAATTAAGGAGGGGTACTATACGGTATGCGATTTCCAAGAATTTTTTATTTTGGCTCTTGAAAAATAAGGGGGGATCTATAGGCTAGGGGGTCTTATAGCCGAGTAAATACAGTAAACACTTATTTTGCCACCTAATGTAATTGGGCACAATTTGTGTTGACCGACTGGAAACCTTTCTTTCATAGAACTAGGCAACACTGAAAAATGGCTTCTAACACTTCAATCCTCTCCACACGGAAAGCGATTCCATAATTCGCATTTGTTTTCGAGAATATGTCGAATTTTTGGACTCTTCACTTTTTGTTCCCCACACCACAATATCGGCTGCAAAAAACAAAATCTTCATCTCCTTTCCTATATACGATTCTTTTCTCTCTTTCCAGGTTTCATCCATTACCATTATAAATAATAGTGGTGACAAAACACTTCCCTGTCGTAACCCAGTTATATTTCGGAACCAACCCGTTCTTCCAATTTGAGTTTACACACAACTAAAGCTATTGTCATACATATCTTAGCGTGATTCCACGGTAATTATTACATTATTACCCAGTCCACAAAAAAAAAAAGCTAATTTATGCCAACGGATCAATATTTCAAGAATATTTAATTTTCTTGTGAAGGTATACATCACCATATTTAAAATTAGTTTACTTAATGGAAAATCAATAATATCGCATTTATTTCACAGACAAGAGAATAATTTCCCAATCTGAGCCAAAATTGCATTTTATCGTGAATTAAACACAGCTAAAATTCACTCACAGGAGTGATAGAATATGAAGATACATCAGGTGGGGAGTTATGAACAAATCTTGCATCTACCGCAACAGTTAAAAACCTGTTATGAATTTCAAATCCTGGTCAAGTACATGGGCAATCCATGAAAATCTGTGAAAATGACAGATTTTAGAAAGAAAAAACACAGTACAGTACAAACATTAATGAAGAATCACTTATTAATTTTTATTTAAGTAGGCTATTGGCTATTAGAAGTCATTTTTCAGTGTTGACTAAGTAATCTATTAACAGGCAGCTTCGGTGGTGTAGTCAGTAGCATGTTGAGCTTCTATGCCCAAGATAGCAGGTTCAAACCCGGCCGAAGCCGTCGTTTTTTTTTTTTAGAGCGTTAAAATCCCTCAGTATGCCTTCCTTCGGAGGGGAAGTAAAGCCGGCGGTCCCATGTCATAGATTTATGGCATGTTAAAGAACCTTCCACTAATTGCGCCTGTGTGAAGTTAAATTGGATAGGTTAAGAATGTAAACAACACTCTTAGGTTTCTATGTTCGTTGCCAAGAGCCGACTGCAGTGGTGTCTTGTAGCTAAGTTCTGAACTTGGCCTAGTAATCGTTGACGGTGGCGCTTGGCGGCAAAAGTAGGAACTATTTGAAAAATTCTTTCAGTACTTAAATAAAAAAACAGAACACACACTAATACAGTCATCACAATTAACACAGGTTATCAGGCAGATTCTACACACACCCAAAGTACACGGGGCTACATGACCGCGTTGTCGCAGCCCCTAAACTTAAGAACCAACCAATCTATTAACAGATTTACTTTTCAGTCGGTCAACACGAGTGTGCCCAATTATATTGGGCGGGGAGTAACAAATATGTTATCACCCAAACCTGAAAGAAATACGGTAAATAGAGAGGGGGTGCAACAACAACTAAGTGAGAAAGCTATCTGGGGCTTACACTAATTGGTTCACATAGAGCAGTGAGTGGTAACAGACACTGTACAGGTCTAACCAAACACCAGCTAAGTTTACTTAACCATATTTTAAATTTTAGTGTATGTACAGGGTGCGGCAGAAATAACTGACGAATTTCAAACGTAAATAACACAGCAACGCAACACGATATTCACAAATTTAATGTGCAGTTTAAAAGAGCAATGTTTGCCATTTGCATCATATATACATACATACACACTAGGTTTTGAAAATAATGTCATCCAAATGTAGACCGCCCCTTTCGATGCACTTCTGAAGCCTCTCCCTGAAGTTCCGCATGACCCTCCTAGTCATGTCAAGTGGTATTGCCTCGATTTCCTCACGGATAGCAACTTTCAGGTCGTGTAGTGTTCGCGGCTTACGTTGGAAGACGCGAGCCTTCAGGTATCCCCAGAGAAAGAAATTGCAAGAGGCGAGATCAGGGGAACGGGCTGGCCATGGAACGTCACCCCGTAAGGAGATTAAACGTTCTGGAAACATATCTCTGAGGAGATTGTGTAAAGGCATGTCTCACTGCAGGAATATTCTCTGATGTTCTAATGCTACGAGGCCTACCAGGCGGTTTCGTTTTAACACTTGAACCAGTTCCTCTCAAATTATTCACCCATACCAGAATGGTATTCCTGCTTGGACCTTTCGTATGTCTATGTAACCTAAAGTGTCTACGAAATAAACGCTGTGTAGTGGTAACAGAGTCAGCATTTTTTTAAGTAGGCCTATACGTTTCAATCACGAAACATCGCTGCTCGCCACTCCAGGCCATGCTAGCGACTTGCTAGCCCTGACAAGGCGATGCACGTGTTCTCCCAGGCCAAGCGCACATCGACAATGACACCTGCTTAAGCGTTGTGGCCAATACAGGTGTTAGATCTGCCGCTCCAATCTATGTAACAAAAATGGGAAACACTACTCTTTTAAACTGCGCAATAAATTTGTGAATATCGTGTTGAGTTGCTGTGTTATTTACGTTTGAAATTCGTCAGTTATTTCTGCCGCACCCTGTAGTTGTTGATTCTTTAAAGGCTTTGCAACATCAATGTCATGTAGCCCTGTCAGGGTGTCGAGCGATGGCCTTTTTTCAAATTCCCGTATTTCCCGTACGGAAATCCACCAAATTCCCGTATATTTTAGAACCCTCTAAGACTAGATTTCGCATACTGAATCTTAAAGCGCGAATCAAGATATTCTGGCGTAAGTGTAACTGCATTTTTGGAGACACTTCCGCAGCTCACGGGTGATGGCGATATTTAGGCCTAACCCGTAGCGTGAGCAAAGCGCGAGTGAACTCTTTCGCAGATGGGATGGGATGCTACGAACACAAATAAAATACAGTTTACCTGAGGAGAGCTGATATAAATGACTGTTTTACTGAGGAGTAGTGATGTGCGCGAGAGACGCTTGGACTCGCGGAGAGAGCTGATATAAATGACTGTTTTACTGAGGAGTAGTGATGTGCGCGAGTGACGCTTGGACTCGCGAGAATCGAGTCTAGCAGTTCCGAGTCTGAACGAGTAACCCGTGCGAAGGACTCGAGTCACCCGGTGACGTCACGATCCGTACTTACGATATAGGACAGAATGCGGCCAAATTCCCAACACTCGCTAAACTTGCAAACGACTTTTCTACTAGTGATTTACAAGAGAAATCGTTTGCAAAATGCACACTATGCTTCATATTATAACGACTAGGTAATGATAAAGAAAAAATGTAATTTAAAAAATCAAGTTAAAAAAACCCTTCTCGCCGGGAATCGAACCCCCAGCACGCTGCGTGAAAGTTAGCACCGTTAACCACTCAACCAGAGATATCGATAAGACTACTGGAGTTATCAACAGCGATATATACTACTGCTTAGCAAATTATCACGTTGAAGGAAATTTCTCTTTACTGTATTGCGTTCTTTCTTTCTGTCATCAGTCCACTTCTTGCCGGTTTCCAATTTTGAATATTCTTTTGTATCACTGTGCATTGATGGGAAACGAATACAATACTTGGCCAAGGCATACCGACATTACTATACATCGTGTAGTTTCCATATATGGCTCACAGATAACGCTGACAGCGTCCTCGGCCTCGATTCCGGACTCGAGTATCTCGAGTTTTACGGTTCCAGGCTCGATTCTTCGCGAGTCCACTCGCAGCCCAACACTACTGCGGAGGGTTGAGAGAGTAGAGAATAGGAGTGTCACATCATATATATTATTTCTGTAGTATGCATCCCTCCTGCGGCGCTCACAAGCGACCGATCGTGACAAATGAGCATTCAAATGAAAGAGAATAGACACTAGCGGTGACTTATTGCACTATAATTTCTTTAAAAAAGGACTTTAAAAAAATTGTAAGAAGTGTGCGATTTGCAATCACCGTTGATGTAGGATAATACGCTCCATACTTGCTGTCCACGGGCCACTGAGACTCCTGTTTCATGTCATATTAACATTCTGAGGTCTCTCCTTTATCCTGAAATGTTAATAGTGTTCTATAATCATTTGGTTGAAATAAAAACATAACCTTTCTCCTTAAGTGTCTCATTATAAACCTATTGGGGAAAGTGTGGTTTATGAACATGCGAGATTTCTCGCACGGGTCCGCTAGTAATAAATATTTACTGGAAGTGATTGAATTGTATGGTACCGTAACCTTATAGAGCTTCCACGAGTTAAAATGGCATCGAAGCTTATGATAACGAACTTCCGGTCCGCGAATCTCCATTTGATTTTCATTGGCAGTGAAACGTTCGTTCGTGATCATCTTCGTTATTATTTCGGATTGTGGTTTTGTTTTTAGGCGTTCAACTTATGAAATAATAACTAAAGGGTTGGTCTTTCATGAATATTCCAAAGACAAGTGTCTCCAAAAAGAGTAATTAGTAGAACTTCGCATCAGAGACGACCATAACAAACAGCTTGCCTACAAGGTGTGCGATTTGCACATTTCAAACGGCATTGGTCTAACATATCGTAGACTACAATAATTAAGTTGGTGCAAATTATATATGTTATATGTGAGAATATTATTATAATTTGCTATCCAGTTGTTATATTGGCATATTATGCATTAACGTGACCCGTTTAAATGCTAAATTGTGACGCAAGCTACGAGTTGTAGGCTATTCGGCCGTACCGGTAGGCCTAATATTTACTAACAACGCATCGTTTCTTCTTTAATATTTATTTAATCATTATAATTATAATAGCCTATCTATTAACACTTATTTAACCAATAATCATTTTATAATTCTATACATATTCCAGGTATTGCAAGAAAGCGATTTGATAGCACATGCGGTTCCACCTTAAAATCCAACCGTGCCCAGTTTGTATTACCTATGGATGATATTACTTTAAGTTAATAAACCAAACAACTGGCAACATATTTTTTTTAATGCTCATTTACATCTTCACCCTAGTCTACGTAAAGTACCATACGGTAATCACTGAAAGGGTAGGGGGGTTATGACCCCAATTTCACAAACGAACAGACCTCATTTTGCATGAATTATGGAACTCTAATCCTAATGGAGGTATGGATTGTCTGCATTTAGAAATATGTTAGTCAATAATTTAAAACAAGATGCCAGAAAACTAAATACAAAAAGCTGCGTGCCTACTACGGTGTTAAGTTGCTCCGTGAAAAAAATACACTTCGCCAAGATTATACGACGTGCATACAGTTAAATACAATCATCCAATTGGAGGAACACTTTCTTTGTCACGATCTTATAAGCAATTAAAACAAACTGCTGCAATTTACGGGAAAATGTGCAACATTTAGAGACTACGAGTGTTGTATGAGGCACAACGTTAGCTGACATTTCGCATCATTAATACATAAGGAATGAACATATGCAGAGCCTTCTCACTGCACACAGCTGAAGATCATATAATTCTTGGTGCATTTTACGTTCTCTTAACAATAAGTTGCTTAGTTACATGCAAGGAAAATTTTAGTACACACTTCCCATTGCTTCCATTACCTGACTACTAAACCAGAAGCTGGTAATGCATAACCATACACCGGTAGCGCGTCCTATGGCAAATGAAAGATCGAAAGAAAATGTAAGCTCTATAGGAGCCCGGAACAAGGCGATACAATCTTCTACACTACTGAAAATAGTCAAAATACCCTTTGTAATAATGAATAATAATTTTTGGGGTCATGTAGCAATAAATGTTACCCACTCACTATCCCTTTTTAGATCACGACTTTTATAGTGAAATTGGAGGTGTGTCCGCTATTACACGCGTAAATTATGGGACAAATACAGTATTGCTAACCCCGCGCATTCGGTACTGACAGCCTTCCTGTCACATTGCCCCGCTTTTCTCACCTACACCCTGTATTTCGAAGGAAACAACGCGAAGGATATGCCAGGAGCTTGGAACAGCTGAGCTGTGTTGCTAAGTTTTTAGAGTAGTAAATCAACTGATTTGAATAATACACAGCACTATATACTTCAGACATTATTTCTGTACAATTATACGTAATATATTTAAAAAAACGGTCCTGAGTCAACGCCGAGGACATTCAAACAGAGAAATACGATACTTTTAGATGAATAAATGAATTACACACCGAAGCTATGATACCTTTATCATCGGTATTCAATTCAATAAATACGACAAAGAGGGCAAATACTCTACAGCTAATGAATATAAAAACACTCACCATGCAATGATTATCCTTTAACATGAAACAAGAGTCTGAGTGGAGGTCGTTCACAGCTTACTGCAGTAGTTGACAGATAACACCATGCACACTCACTTAATCGCGACTCTCTACGTTTAATATTAGCTTTCGTGATAATACAAAAGTAAAGTTAAGGTAAAGACATATTTAGCACTGAGCACTCAAACAAGCCCCTCTGTGGCGATATTATTGCTGTGGTTTTATATTTTCGAGTTGTAGGCTATTGAATGACGGACGGTATTTTGAACACTATGAAGGGAAACAATAGCCTGTGGTCTATTATCGATTGACGCAAGCGAACTGACACCAATAAATAAATTATCCTCAGTCACTTGGCAAGGGTTTCTTTGACACCCTCCATTCCTTCACTGTCCCTATCATCATCACCACCATCATTGTCTTTGTCAGAACTTGATGAATTGCCAAGGTTAATAATCATGTCATCCACCGCGATATCCAGACCACCTTCAGTATTTCTTTCTGTACATGCTGTACGGGATGTGTCCAGTCCTCGGGTCGAACTTCGGCGAAGTAAAAGTAACGAAACAATGACAATGAAAGGAAATCAGACACAGACAGTGGTTAAGAAGCGACTGAAACAATGCCTGCCCATACGAGAAGAATTCTGTCACTCGTGTGATGTATTTTGTAGCCACATGTTGGTAACGGGTGTTTGATAGTAAAATGTCGAGAGCTTGAGATACTGTTTGTAGTTTTAGAAATGTATGCATGTGTAACGCATTTGCATTGAGTGTTTACACGGACTTAAATAAGTCACTTTGACAAATACAAGGTTGTTACTAGGAACTTCAGTTAAACAAAACACAAAATTAAATACTTTTGACAGTACTTTTTTTTCCTTCCTGGAGACCTTCCGTGGATTTTCTTTCGACTGCCACCTTAGTCGTCGCTTCGCACCTGTTTTGTTTTCGTCAAGACGGCGTAGAGTTTCATGCTCACGGTTATCTTTTCTACTGCACCAGCTGCCATCACAGCGTCCTGAACAGTAGGCTATGCATGCCAATCAGACTTGCTTCTTTGAGATTGACGATCATGCACTCCTTGTTCAGGGAGAAACCTCTGTCTAGAGCTGCATTGTTGTGATACAAAATCAGTATCATTTTAAGGAAGCTTGTGAGATCCTTTTTGGCAGGACCTGAGGAAGGTGCTGAAGCCACTAATTCAGACCACAGCACGTCGAGCCGTGGCTCTTTCCGTCTAACTACTTCAAACGCGCAGTAACGGAGAGCAGTCTCAGAAGTGCGGAGTAGCTGCTCTTGATGCGGTCAGCCATTGCGCCAGAAAGCAAATTCTTCTGATAACAAAGAATTTCCAGGGCAATGACGATCGTAACTTCTTCCAACTTAGGAGTCTCAGCGACCCCTCTAGTGTCTAGGCAGGAAATAGCACGGGTCTCTCGTGAGCAAGAGTTGACCACTCTTTGATTTTTTCAGCCATAGGATACGAATGTACAATTTTCGGCAGTTGGTGCGAAATTGCAGCACATCCGCATCTGGAATTTTCTGATATCTTGATCTGTTAGCTTCATTAAGGGCTGCTCTTGTCGAGAAACCCAGGTCTCCTCTGTGAATAACAAGGTGGACTGATTCCTGTATGTCATTGTCAGCAACGAGCGCGGCACGCGTAGCCCCACTCGTAGAGGGTACGGCCGGCGGTCGGCCAGGCAAAGTATGCATTCGACGTTGGCTGGGTTCTCATCCCGCTTAGCGCTCTATCGGTGGCGCAAATTACGGGTGGCAGCGCGGTCTGCAGGCGAAATAGAAGATTGAGCGGGAGGACTCTACCGAGCGTTCGGGGGCTAAGAAGTCGGGCATTATGAGACTTTTCAAGATTTCCCGTATCAAGTGCGAATTCCCCGTATAATTCCCGTATTTTTCCCGGATCACTAAAATTCCCGTATAATTCCCGTATCGCTCGACACCCTGCCTGTGTACTTGAGTGTGTGTAGAGTCTGTATGATAACCTGTCACTGTGATGTCCGTATCAGTGTATGTATTTGTAACTGAGGTAGGAAGTGGCCTTGGCCTTATGTTAGGTACCATCCTGGCATTTGCCTGGAGTAGAAAAAGGGAAACCACGATAAACCACTTACGGGATGGCTGAAGTAGAAATCAACCCTGCCTCTTCTCTCAATTTTCTCTCATGAGGCTGAGTGTACCTTAAACCAAAATTAAATTTCTGCCAGATCCGGGACAGCCATGAATGCTAGCTACTACTGAACGGGATGGGCAGTGTATGCAGTAGTGGGTACATGTATTATTAATCTTACAAACTATTATAAAAGATCAACCTCTACGGTTAACAACCGCAGTTGTAACTCGGAGCTTGCTCCATACAAGGTTGACTACCTTTGAAAGTCAAACATGGAAGGAAATCTTTTAAGGAATAATCCACCTAGACTGCATTCGGATACGGTGGGCAGTCACCTGAAAGATACCCTAGATTAGTCGGAGCATCTAAAAATACCCCCGACAGATAGAAAACCCAAATTTAGACTGAAGATAGGACAGATAAACTATATAGCAACACACAATATAAATTCCATCATACAGCCAGGAAAACTCAAAATTTTGACAGACGAAATGGATCGCAAAGGAATTCTAATAACTGGGCTTCAAGAAATGAGAAACACCGATCAGGAACCAATAGAATCACAAGGGTATAGAATTTACAAGGGAATACCAGGAAAAAGAGTAATGAAGCAATGTCCACACTTCGGAACAGGATTTGTAGTCAATCTCAAAATAATTGAATCCATCATAGAATTTAAAGCAGTATCCCCTAGGCTCTCGACACTAACTCTAAAAGCTGCAAATAGAACATATACCATTCTAAATGCCCATGCCCCAACTAATGATAAAAATAATAAGAAAGAACACAAAGATGATGTGGAGGGATTTTGGGAGCTTTTAGATCAGACAGCAACAAACATAAATAAAAGTCACACCAAAATTTTAATTGGAGACTTTAATGCCCAGTTAGGAAAGGAAAAAAGATATAGAGACATATTAGGAAAATGGCCAGCACAGAGAAGAACAAACAGGAATGGCATAAGACTGGTGGAATTTTGCAGGAACCATGATATGATCTCCAAATCAACTTACTTCAAGAGAAGACCAAATAAACTCAAAACTTGGAAACATCCAGATTGGAAAAAAGGTGAATGGCAACTAGATCATGTTTGTATGGATAAGAACTATCACAGGGAGATCTACAATGTGAAAGTTCTGAGAGGAACAGATACTGGATCGGATCATTACATGGTAAATATTAAAATTAAATTTACCCCGTTGACAAAGAAAAAAACTCACCTAAAAAAGAAGAGAACATACGACCCTCATAAACTAATAAATAACAAGGGATACAAAGAACGAACTAGATATATTAAAATAACAGATGATCTAGAGGAAATAGTTCCCCAATTGAAACAAATAGCTGAACAAGTAGCCCCAATAAATCCAAGGAAGAAACACCAATGGTGGAACGATGAGTGTGATAATACAGTGGAAGATAGACATCAAGCCTGGTTACGGTATCAGAGTCAAAAAACAGATGAATCACACTTGGATCTCATAAAACAAAGGAAGATAACTCAAAAAATAATACGAGGGGTTAAACGGCTATACCAAAAGGATATACCTCTGATGATCGAAGCAAATAGCGCGAAAACAAACTCAAGAGATTACTACAAAATTTTTAGCAAACAACTACAAAGATATGAACCTCCAACATTAATGTTAAAAGACAAAAATGGCGAGTTAGCTCATAGTAATAAAAGAAATACAGAAATTTTAGCAGAAACATTCAACAAGTTGCTAAATTGCGAAGATCCACCAGAACTGCTTCAAATAAATACAGACACCACTATTAAAACACCATCAGAAAACATAAATCCACCCACAATCCAGGAAGTCTACAAAGCACTGAGAGAGCTCAAAAACTACAAAGCGAGTGGAGAAGATCAAACATTTGCAGAATTGTGGAAATATGCAGCAGAACCAGTGAAGATTGCATTACACCAATGCATAGTGAACATTTGGATCAAAGAAGAACTGCCAGACCATTGGACTACTGCTATAATACATCCATTACACAAGAAAGGAGAAAAATCAAATCCTGACAACTATCGAGGAATTTCCCTTTTGGATATCACATATAAAATCATGTCACGAATTCAATATAATCGTTGTAAAGATCAATTAGAACTGGAAATAGGAGAATATCAAGGTGGATTTCGGCCATGGCGAAGCTGCCCTGAACAGATAATCACCTTAAAATTAGTAATGGACTACTACAAACGTAGACAAAAACAGCAAGTCATAACCTTCGTAGACTTCAAAAAAGCTTATGATTGTATACATAGATCTTCTTTGCTGAAAATACTAAGGAATTTCGGACTTCATCCCAAATTAATAAAAATTATAAAACTAACTCTAACACCAAATCTAAAGTAAAATTCAGAGGAGAAATATCTGAACCGTTTACGATTAAAACAGGATTAAGACAAGGAGATGGTTTATCGCCTCTACTTTTCAATTGTGCTCTGGAATATGTAATGAGGGAATGGTACAGGGAAAATCCTAGGAACATAAGAATTGGAACCAAGAAAGATCAAATAGACTTAAATTGCTTGGGATTCGCAGATGACTTAGCGTTACTGGCTAATAATATTCAAGAAGCCAGAAATCAAATAATAAGCCTACAAAATATAGCACAAAAAATTGGACTTCAGATATCATTTGAAAAGACAGAGATAATGGTAGCAAATCCACTTGTAATCAATCACATAACAGTAAATAACAAGAAAGTTAAAATAGTGAAGCAATTTAAATACTTAGGAGAAATTATAACTTACAACTTGGATGAGAAACCTGCATGGCAAGAAAGAACTAATAAAATGATAAAAGCCCAAAAATTAACATGGTCTACATATAAAAGAAAATGTCTATCAATCTCAACAAAATTAAAACATTACAAGACTGTGGTTCAACCAGAGGTGACCTATGGAAGTGAAACTCTTTTTAAAGTTACTCAGAAAAACAGAATCGACAAAATTTTAAAAGTAGCAAGGAGAATAGCTAGAACATGCATAAATAAAAAATATCAGAAAGATGGACAGTGGCGGATAGTACCAAATGAAGTGGTATACAGAGAACTGGAGCCCATCACTGATACTATTCGGAAGAAACGGCTTTCTTTCTTTGGTCACATCATGAGGACACCAGAAACCAGGTTATCTAGAAAAATTGTAGTGAAACTTTGGAATATGAAACAACAAGTAGGATGGATTAAGGAAATTAGAGAAGATATGAAAGAATTGGAAATAACCTTGGATGACTTGCAAAACAAAACAACAAAATTAAAAAAACTGAGAGATATAAAAATAAGATTTCAGGCTAAAATAGACAAACGTAATACAGTAAAAAGGGTATTTACAGATGAGGAACGCCTGAGAAGATCAGAGCGAATGAAGAGCTACTGGGCGACTCGGAAAGGAAACTTACTGAAGAAGAGGACCAAGAAATGATTGACTGAAGTGGTCCAATGAGGCCGTAAAAGCAGAAGAAGAAGAAGAAGAAAAGATCACCAGTTAAATAGGAAATTTAAATAGAAACAGCCACAAACAAAATTACCATCATCATACCGTAATTCACTACATCCATTTCATCCTCTATTTCACATCACATTTTATTCATTTTACTTCTTTCATTCATAACATGTAGGGTACCTGGTTAGAGTACCTACATATTTTATTGACTTTTTAAATTAGTTTTCTTTTTATCAGAGGGGCACCCTCTCGCTGTTAATGAGTGGTTAACCAAATTTAAAACTTGAATAAGTAAGCCCCTCCCCTTGCCCTCTTTTTAACTAAGATAGGGCATCCTAAATTCTTTTATAACATACGGATGTCCTACATCCAGGGGGAATAGGAAACATATATTAATTCCAACATCACGATTGCCAAGTATCAGATGATACGTTTACATATCGATTAGCTGATTTCACTTCAAAATACTATGTGTTAACCTTACTAAATATATTGTTACGTGCCACCCCCTAGTGGCACCTTTGTTAACTGGATTACAGTGGGTATAAAGCACAACACCAATTACTGCTTAAAGAAATAATTAATTTTATTGCAGCCAGAAAAATACACTACTCAACAGCAATCATTACCTTACTCCAGTTTCCTCACGTCGAGAATACTTTCCCTTTCACTTGTCAACAGACCACAGTTAATCCTCTTCGCTAATGAGTCCGCTCCTGTACGCTCGCTGGAAATAGCTGCACTAGGTCTGTCACTGTACTATACACTGTTTCACAAGCACCACAATCACTTCCTCGGTGTCAAGAGAATCAGCTTCACTAGGGGTTTCGCAAGTCACCACACTTCTGTCGCTCAAGATAATCGCTCGCACTAGCTCGTAAAACACAACAACAACCACTGCTTGACAGGTCGCTCTTATATAGCAGGCCGGTGACTCAATAAATGCTTCTAGATCCATCCAGGGTTCACGGCTTCTCGAGGTTTCCATCGCTGGTCCAGTCACGAATATTCTGGACTATCCCTTTGTCCTAGTAGCCCTGTTGCATAAGGCGCACGCAATACAGGAGGAAGGGCACAGCCCAGCCCTGGGGCAGTTGTGACTCATGCGGCGAATGATGACACAAACTCACAGCCGTAACAATATTATAAAAGATCACAAAGTTAAATAGGAAATTTATATAGAAACGGACACTAATAAAATAGTTTTAGTACTGACATACCACATAAACAGTCTGTCTGTTAGGTAGTTAGCCCGGAGGCTGGTTGGATCATCAAAAAGTGCCACTATTGGTTATGTGGGCTGAAACCCACAAAAATCAGAGGAAGCACTATAATGAGGTGTACTAAGCAAGGTGAATATGTAATAATAACAAATTATTCAACATTTATAGAAGTGGTATAGGCCAACTAGCGATAAGGTTATAAAAGCTTATGTAATTAATAACTCTAAATATTGTTGTACATACGGTAACCACCGAACCTAAGCCTAAGTGAACATTTGTTGTTATTTTCTTTGAGGGGCTGGACATCAATGTCATTTAGCCCTGAGTACTTGGATCTGAGTGTACCCCATTCCAACCCTAGGACCACAATTAAATATCTTGGCAGTTGGGAATCGAACCTTGACCTTGGGGATAACGTGAAATAATGTTAATCACCACACCTCGAGGTGGTCTCAAACCTGAAAAAATGGAATCAAGTTAACTTTCTTTTTTTTTGGTCATTTTGAGACACACACAAATTTGTGATTTTTTCATTCATCTTCGTAATTGTATGTCTTTTTTACTTTCTTCGTGTATGGCTTTTCACGGATTACTTCAGTATTTGACCTTGATTTTTCTGAAGTAGGATATAACAGGTTTCATGATGTTTAAAAGGACAGAACAATGAGGTCATCTGCCACTCATATATAACTCATTTGTATACATATTGTGATTACTGGTTGATAATTTGCACTATCATGTGATTGACTTTGTCCATTACAACTATAGGTTCGTTTACTGAAAAAAAAAACAAAAAAAACAAAAAAAAAAAAAAAACAGGATACTCCTTTGGGAAAGTGAAACCAAAAATCATTGGTTCAAAGAAGTCCTAGATGATCTAGATGAATTAGGCTTGACAATGCAACAAATTGAACACCGGGAAGAGAAGAGGATCCTGAGAAACAAAGACGTGAGACAGTCTAAAAACTTCTACACGCAAACAATACACCATAACGGATGAAGAACGGGCTCCCAGATCAGAGAGAATGAAACAGTTCGGGGAGAAGAAGAAGAAACATAAGCCAAATTTGTAACTAATATTTCTAAGGCTTGCCTGTATATACCGTAGATTGATTATAGTGCTCCAATATGGGCGTAAAATATATGAAAAGAATTCAATAAAATAAAACAAAAGAAGTGACATTTTCAAATCCCAGGACCTTAGGGGTGGCAACCGATAATGCAGTTTGGATATTTGAGAAACTGCGCAACTAAAAAACTCACCCATATTTCCGTCTTCTTCTAGCGCGAGGTGGAGCATCTTCATTGCGAATATCATAACCATAGATGGCAACAAGCTCATCTTTGGATTTAGGAACCTGTTCATCTTCATTGTACCTGTCATGACTCCATCTATTTTCATGTTCTTTCCAAACTTTCTTTTTTTCACTTTGGCCATCCTTCCCTCTCTCGCCATCTTTATCAACAGCATCTTCATTACTTTCAAGAGAAAAAATAAATTTAAAAATAACTCTGTAGGAAATATCACAGGGAAACAAAAGTACAATCAAATCACTCCCACAGAAAGAACAGTAACAAGAAAAGTACAAGCTAACATTGTTGGATGTTTCATGCTGTGGTAAGGTCATTACTAGTGTTTGTGCTTTTAGCATTAGCGATAAACACAAAATCTTCCCAAACATTGTCAAGTAAATGTACCCTTTTGTATCGCCAGGTTTTACCATGGAAAGACTGCAAAGATATGTATCAAGACACATACATGTGGATTTGAGTAGTTCGGAGGTACCGAAAATATTCAAAATAGACCCAAAACACGAAACAACTATGGTATATTTTTGGTAAATAAATGCCATGTTTGGTATATGAAATACCAATGGCTTTTTAAATACAGTAAACCCTCGATTTAGCGAACTAATTGGGGCGGAGGTTCGTCCGTTAAATCGTGAATTTTGTTAAGAAAAACGTTGAAAATAAAATTACACTAAACATTGCACTGCATAATGTAAAGTTAGTGCACATACCACATTAGTTTCAGAGATCACTTTATAACTGTACATTAGAAGGCTACAATAATGCATTAATCTTCAGTTGCTGTTTCCTTGAATGCTGTTTCTTAATAATTAAAGATCGAAACTGCCTAAAATGTTCATAATAAGCCAACATTTCCAGATCTCATGACGTATCTATGTATCATATGACGTTTTCAATATGGTCATTCACTTCTGACAATTTAGGACTAGGTGAAACCGTGTCTTCTTTCTCCCCATAGTCATAATCTTCGACCTTCGTGACACTTTTTGCTACTTCCTCCTGGCCGAGAATCTGGTAGCCTGGATCACCCTCATCCATGTCTAAATTGAATTCTGCTTCAGCAGTTTGCAACTCCAAACTACAAATAAATTCTCTTTTTGATATGCACGTGCAGCAGATACAACTCCTGTTTCATTGTGAACGTGCCTAAGTGGGCGTGCAAAAGTTAAAAAAGAATCAATATCTTGGTTGGTCTACTTATGTCCGTTAAATTGAGATCCACTAAATCTAGGGTTTAATGTACAGTAATACAGTATAAACCACAAATTCTACTTATGGTATAAAACAAAACACTCACATGTCGTCTGTTGCTGTACGATCATCATGCTCGTAAAAAGTACCCCTTTTTGGGATATACTGAGGATTCCGTCTATCTTCGTCATCATCCAATTTTTTCTCTCTAGGAGGAATACTTTCCTGCAGGGCATACAATATTCATTAGTCATACAAAAGCCAACTTAATAATACAGAATGCATTTTCTTAGAATGGCATTGACATTTCACAATGAAGAGCATGTCAGCGATCCACACTTCCAACTCTCAAACAATCCACCTTCACATAGTTACCCTGCATTTCTATATCACAGATCAAGTCCTCATCCGTGCTTGTGGCTTGTACTGTGTGATCACTTGTTTGATTCTAAGATTAACTGTGCTTTAGTGATATACAATTGTAAAATAGTTGTAGTAGTTTTAGGAAAGGAGTCATTAGTAGGGCTAGGATTTTTAGGTAAATAAATATTTTTCTATGTAAATACCGGTACATATTTTAAGCATTTTTTTATAAATACATAAATTCCTGTTTTTCACTTATTAGCACATAAAAAGACATAATATTTACATTTTTAAAAATCAGTATGTTAGATCATTCAGTTTATTGCATTTTTGTTCTGTGTTACTTCAACGGGGAAGAACCTGTGAGCTATCTAATCTTCATGTAGAGCGTATGTCAGCTTGCAACTGTGTTATTTTTAACTTGTCGCCCCGTGCCGCTCACTGTGGAAGCCGGGGATTTCCTTGTCCATAGCCATATTGCACCACGTGCTAGACCTCCCCCAGCTACCTGGAACCAGTGTCACTCACATGCAGTTCATTTCAGTGTAAGGCAGTTCTACGACGGCTAAATTAAAAACAACTACAAGATATCGTCTGTTGCAGAATCTAAAGATAATTTTATTCTTGATGGTGGCGTTCTGTTCTGCCAACCATGTGGGAATGCAATCAAGGCTGAACAGCGATCTCAAGTTACACAATACCTCAAGGGCAGGAAACTTATAGCCGCAGTTTTGCGCCTCCAGAATAAGAGTTTCGCGATAATCATCGGTCATTTGTGATGGACAAGCTGAAGATGTATCTCGTTGTGTATTGTAATGCTTCAGCAGTCAGTAAGACATAGAATAAATTGCATTCATGGGTACTGCATATTGTTTATAATCACATTAGTAAACTAAATTATAATTAAATATTTTTACTTTGTTGTCACATATTTCAAGTATTTTTAATACATAAAAAATAAATATTTTCCCGATTTTTAGCACCTAAAAATCCGAGCCCTAGTCATTAGTATGCTTACGGCATAATCTCAGCAGAAGTACATGTTAACATCAGCATTTTATGAAAATGGAGCAACTTGAACAATAAAGAGTTTTTATATAAAATGGAAAAAAAAATGTTAATGTGTTAACACATGGGTGACAGGATGCCTTTTAGTGGCAGATGACCTCGTAGTTCTGCCCCTTAAAAAAACAAGAACTAAAACTAACAGGATGCCTGAGCATGTCACATCCCCTGTGGACCGGACATTTTTCTGCTGATAGTGCACTGGATAATAAAAACGTACATAATTGTTGAAATAACCCAGATATTATCTTTGAAGTTGCTATGAGTATATACTAATACCCCTAGCAGTGCTCTAGAGTGTGATGTATTTAGAAACATGGAACAATATGCAGTGGTGGCTTACAGAAAGAATAGATGCACTATATTTGAGGTTAGATCGGTCACCAATCCAAGTACGGCCTGAATATAACTCTCACATTCACTCACTCACTCTAAAAGTTTCTATGGGACACGAAGATCCCGCGCCAATCTCACAAAATGTCTCTACTGAACTCTGTTTTGGGAGAGATCTTGCTAGTTGTCTACAAAGTTTGGAGATTTCATTTTTCCAGGAACTTCGTGGTCTTCCTACTGGCCTTTTTCCTCTTGGTCCTTCTTTAAAGATTTGTAAGACCATCCTATCATCTCCCATCCTTAGTAAATGACCAGCCCATTGAAGTCTTCTGGAGTTAATGATGTTGAGTAGTGGTGCTTGCTGTGATAGTGAGTGTATGTCTTTATTTGATCTTTTTTTCCAGCTTTGAGATGTGGGTTAAAAAATATTTCCAATACACTGGATTTTCGAAAACCTGCAGCTGGTGTTCTTCCTGTTTTGTTAAACTCCATGATTCTGCACCATAAGTTAGAACTGGCCTAAAGATGGTAACTGGCACATTCAGTTTCCACTAATTCACTATAACTTGGTCCTTTTGAACAATAATGTGCCGTTAGCACAATAGCCCGGCGTGACCTCCCCAGACCACTGCCTAAGAGAAGCAAACCCTGAAATTTTGGTTAATTTACAAAAAAAAAAAAAAAAAAAATTAAAAAACATTCCTCAAATCTATAAGTTTTGAAATCCTAAAAACCCATCAAAAGACAAATTTTCATTTGGTTGTGCAACAGGACAGTGCATCACTTTTGGGGCACCCTGTGCTGCCACATGCAGCCTGTTCTCAGCTACCGTGGGAAGTATGGCAAAATTTTGCTGATGCTGCAAAATTTACAGAACTATTTAAAGTTTTCACGGTTTGAGGAGCGCCCTTCAGTAAAAAATATGATAGCGGCTTCGGTGGCGTAGTTGGTAGCATGCTGAGCTTTTATGTCCAAGATCGCAGGTTCAAAACCGACTGAAGTCGTTGGATTTTTTAAGAACGTTAAAAATGCCTCAGTATGCCTTCCTTTGGAACGGAAGTAAAGCCGGTGGTCCCATGTCATAGATTTATGGCATGTTAAAGAACCTTCCACTAATTACACCTGTGTGAAGCTAAATTAATATAGGTTAAACATTTGACTAACGTTCTTAGGTTCCTACGTTCGTCGTCAAGAGCCGACTGCAGTGGCATCTGGTAACTAATTTCTGAACTAGTTGGTCATTAACGGTGGCGTTTGGCGGAAAAAGTAGGAACTACTTGAAAAAATTCAATGTCTGCAGTCCTTACTTGAATTAAAACAGATAAACACACTAATACAGCCATCACAATTAACACCGGTTATCAAACAGATTCTACACACACCGAAAGTACACGGGGCTACATGACCGCGTTGTCGCAGCCCTTAAACTGAGGAACCAACCAAAAACGCTGACGTATGTATTGTCCTACCAACTTGAGAATATGAAAACTGTAACCTGGCTCATGGCCATTATTTAGCACTCTCAAACATGTGGCACACTTGGTTGCCTTGGAGCGCATGATAGCACGTGTTTAGAACGACGACGAACTTACACCAGTCTGAACACGGTCGTCAATTGAGAAAAACGTGTTTGTTACCATAAAGCCAAGAACTATTGCGAGTGCATCCCTCCCCGATCATCAAGGAAGAAAGAGTATGCGAGTTACATTGACAATATATCTGGACTGCACCTTTGATAGACTGAATTTAATTATTGTTTTACAAAAATTTAAATTGGCTATTCCCGGGTGTCTTAGTATGTGTCCTACCAACCTCTCTCTTATCTTCATTAGCAGAACCCAGAAACATCTCTCCTCTCCCACTAGTCTTAATACTTCTTCGTTTGTAACCCTATCTACCCATCTGATCTTCATCATTCTCCTGTAACACCACATTTCAAACGCTTCAATTCTCCTCTTTTCTGCTGCACCAATAGTCCAAGTTTCCCTTCCATTGAGTGCCACACTCCAGACAAAGGCCTTCAAAAATGACTTCCTAATAGCTAAATCTATATTCAATTTCAACAGATTCCTTTTCTGTAGAAATGCTATCCTACTTTTTATATCCTCTTTGCTTCGTCCATTACTGGTTATTTTGCTTCCTAAGTAACAGAAGTCTCCTACTTCCTTTAGTATTTCACCTGCCAATTTGATGTCTAAGGTTCGGATGTTAAGGAAAAGTCATATTTTCTTCCTGAGCTCATTTTACCCGAAATCTGTAAAATAAGTTTGAATGACGGGTCCCTGACCACGTTTAAAGCAATTTGATGTTGCCTATAAATGCATATTTTGGCAATTTTTATTGTTTTGGTCATATTTGGTCATATTTTAGTGATATAATATCGTATGGCCTCGGTTGCTGGGTGCAAGCTTTGAAATTTGACACCCAGAGGGTAGCTCGCATGTCGAATTTCGTTGTTCCTTGAATCACTATGAAAGTCAAGGAGGTTAGATATCTAATCTCCTTGAACACTATAGCGCGTTCTAGTAGAGAAATGAGGAACTTTGTGTTGGCTGAAACTCCCGAGATTAATTTTGCCAATATGAACACGGCCTACTGAATTCAAATGGGTTCTTAACATGCCAACATCGTATGACATGCGTGTCATTTTTGCCACCTTTCAAAAATCACTTACCGCAGCCAGGAGCGAACCTGCAATCTTGGGGTTGGAAGACCGACACACTATCCACTCACCCACCATGGCAAGCTATTTTAGTGATATAAGGTCATATTTGGTTATAATTTCAGCTTTTTTGTTTAAATTGAGGCGTCGTTAATAAGGTACCTGTTATCTGCGTCGAGTCTCAAACACAGGATTTCCGAAAAGTGCAGTAGATATATTTTTCTTTCTTTTCCCGGAACAGGCAGATAGCAAGTTTAGAAGAACTGATTCCAAGAAGGCGCTCCTCTACGGACGTCTTTTAGCACATCTTTCTGGACAAGTTAGATTGCGACACTTTACGCACAAGGTCACGGAATATGACGATAGTATGCTTCCGCCTTTCAATAGGATGTCACTCCATTATATATATTTAGCTCAGAAGCAATTGGCAAACAAGGAAAATTCAATGTTATATCTCGCCCAGTTCTTCCTTGCAGGGCCGAGTGAAAGCTCACCAACGGATTTCAACAGATTGGTCACACTTGTAGTACTGCAGTGAACCCCATCATGCCGAAAGTGAAGTGTAGTGGAGCTGTAAAGTTCAGAAAGTATGTGAAAGAGGTCGGTGAAGAGACTTCAGTAGCCTACTGACGGAACAATTCTTTTTTGTAAAGCGTGTGAAGTTAAGGTAGCGGCGATAAAGCGATTTAATGTGCAGCAGCACTGCGCTACGGCTAAGCAATAAAAGCTGCGCGAATCGGAAGTCTTCTGAACAGAGCAGGCAGGCTCTTTTGTTTCATACAGCGAAATCTTCGTCAACCAAAATTTTTGATTTCTCAAAAGACCTTTGAGAAATGTTGGTATCTACAAATATTCCGCTGAACAAAGTGAACAACGAACACTTCCAAAAATTCTTAACTAAATACACATCACAGCCGATCGCGGACGAGGCAACATTGCGAAAAAGTTATTTGCCCACCTGTTATGAAGATGCACTTCGAAAAATTAGAATTAGTGTAGGCAACAATAGCGTCTGGGTATCCGTTGATGAAACTATGGATGTTTGTGGTAGGTATGTTGCGAATGTTATAATTGGGTTGCTTCTCGTGGATCGTCTGGGCGATGTATATTTACTTCATTCAGAGGTTCAAGATGCAGCTAACTATTCCACAATTGCAATACTTTTTGACACTGCCATGAAGCTTTTGTGGGATGGTGAAATTAAGCGAGAACGATCTTCCTGTTACTAACCGATGCTGCACCATGCATGGTGAAAGCAGCAAGGGGACTTAAGGTACTTACCCAAAAATGGTCCATTTAATGTGTTTTGCTCACAGATTGCACCGAGTTGCTGAAGAAATACGGCAAAATTTTCCTGATATTGACCGGTTAATATCAAAAGTCAAGAAAATATTTGTAAAGACTCCACTGAGGGTGGAAAAATTCAAAGATCATGCGCCTTCGCTTCCTCCTCAGCCAGTGCTCGCCCGATGGGGAACGTGGCTTAACGCAGTAGAGTACTACTGTGAACACTACGAAAATGTGCAAGAAATTGTTTGTACTTTTGACAGTAGTGAGGAATCGTCAATAAAAATTGCACAGGAACTGTTTTCCAATGATTTGTCAGGACAATTACACTGACCGGCAGAAAAAGTGGAACAGTTAAAAAAGTAATGTAAAAAGTATAAAATTAGCCATGGAAAAGATGCAATCACATTTTAAAAGCTTTTCGCGCATTAGAACACGCATCTGAAACATCTGTGAATAGAAATTGAAAATATTACATTTCTTAGGGTGGTTTATTACCCCAAATCTTCGATGAGCCTATCATAATGGTTTTATGGCGGGAAGTGCACTGTAAGCGCTTAAGGTTTATGAGTGTTGTCGCTCGCTTATTGTTGTTCTAGGGATAGCAACTGGCATTTGTTGATCACCTGGGAACCATTGTCATACATTTCAGTAGGTTATCCATGTGCAGTTCACCCTAAAACATGCCTCTTAGCCGTGAAGGAGCTGCACAGGCAGTTGCATTGTTTGAGGATGGCCGCAGCTTCCGTTAAGTTGCTGAGGTCATTGGATCATCTCTCGGTAGCATTCACCATGCAATGCAACGTTACAGAGAACTCCAAACTTACGACAGGAGACGAGGGTCAAGCCGTAGAAGAAGCACAAGTGCCAGGGATGACAGATTTCTCACCCTGCAAGTTCTGCGTGATAGCCATACCACAGCAGTCCAGGCACGAAATCAACTGGAAAATGTCAGAAATGTGAGAGTGAGTGAGCGAACAGTAAGAAGAAGGTTTGAAGAAGCTCATCTTTCGTCCCGGAGACCTGCACGTGGACCCGTACTCAAACGACATCACAGAGAGTCGCGTCTTTGCTTCGCAAGGCAGCATCTGGGATGGACCCACGAGCAGTGGGCCTCTGTTTTCTTCACTGACGAGAGTCGCTTTAACCTTAGATCTCCTGATGGAAGAGAAAGAGTGTGGAGAAGGCGCGGGGAGAGGTACAGCCCTGTTGCTTTCTCCTCCAGGACTCCATTTGGAAGTGGCTCGGTTATGGTGTGGGGTGGCATCAACGTTATGGCCCGCACTGAGTTGGTGTGCATCGATCATGGGACGCTCAATTCCCAAAGGTTCATCGAAGAGATCCTGATGAACCATGTGATGCCCTTTGCGCCTTTCATTGGTCAGAATTTCATGCTGATGCAGGATAATGCCCTCATACTGCTCGCTGTGTTGTATAATATCTGCAGGAAGTGGGGATTCAAACCCTGGACTGGCCAGCTCGTAGTCCTGACTTGAACCCGATCGAACATGTATGGGATATGCTTGGAAGGAACGTCAGACTGCGTGACCACACCACCTTGGCACAACTGAGAACATCGCTGTTGGAGGAATGGGATCGCATCCCGGCAGATGACATTCGACGAGCTGTGAACATTATGCCTGAGCGTTTACAAGCCGTCATGGGCGCTAAGGGTGGAAACACTCATTTTTAGTGACCAGTGTTCCCGTGCAGTGAAATGAAAATCCACAGCCTGCTTCCAGTCTCCGACCGGGTCAGGAATGGAATGAATGAAGCCCCCATCTAGCGGCGAGGATATGAATTGTGCCGGCTGCCGAGGCCTGATGCACTCCTCTGGGGCAGTGATTAAATGAATGACAGATGAAATGAAATGATAGTGGAGAGTGTTGCTGGAATGAAATTTTGACAGGGAAACCCGGAGTACCCGGAGAAAAACCGGTCTACCTCCGTTTTGTCCAGCACAGATCTCACATGGAGTGACCGGGATTTGAACCATGGATCCAGCGGTGAGAGGCCGGCGTGCTGCCGCCTAAGCCACGGAGGCTCCGCAGTGCAAAAATTAACACTGTTTTGTTTGGCAATATGTTTGATAAAAACCAGCCCAAAATTACTAAAAAATAGAAAATTGTTAGATTTGAGAAATGTAACGAAATTTATGAGTTAAAGCGTGTTGTAAAACATGTTTCGGTATTTTCTGTAGCCAACCATCTAACATTTACATGAATAATGCAAATATTGGAAAACCGATACATTTTAGTGGAATAAATTAAGAAATTACATAAAAAATTGTAGTGTTCCACTTTTTTTGCCGGTCAGTGTAGTAGGAATCAACCTGGGGAGGTCTATAAATATGTAGACCTGGACAAAGGGAGTGTGATGTGATGATACTAACCAACAAAATCAGTAATACAAGGATTCAGCAGAAGAGAATCCTCATAACCTCTCCACTCCAACTCCCAACACTGACCTGCACGTGGTGTCCCCTGCTAAGCTGAGCAACCCAGTGGAAGGTTGGGTAATCAATCCCAGCGGGAAACTGGGTCAGTGAACAGACTAGTGTTGGGGGGGACTGAGAATTTTTTTCTCAGTTCTTTCACCTTTCTGAATAACATTCAGGATTGTAATTCGAGGATTTATCCTCCCCTCAAGGTGAAACCTTAGATAGTCGACCATGAAAAGTCATTTGAAGAATAATTCCGCCGTCTGTAATGATAGATTACAGAAAAGACAGCATTCGGATACGGTGGGCTGTCATGCGGAAGATAATGACGAATCGGAGCGTCTGAAAACTCATCAAGTAGCAAACAAACAAATACTACGGAAAATCAAACCTAAACAAGTCTCATTCTTTTCTACACATAATGTTAACTCTCTGGTTCAAACTGGAAAATTGAAGATCATCACGGATATCATGAGAAGTCATAAAATTCTAATTATGGCCCTTCAGGAAATTAGAAATAGTGATCAAGGCCATCTGGAATCACAAGGATATAGACTATATAAAGGAATTCCAGGAAAACGAGTTATGAAAAATTGTCCACAATTTGGTAACGGATTCTTAATAGATCTCAGAATCATTGACTCAATAACAGAATTTAAATCTCAATCCTCCAGACTTACGACCCTAACTTTGAAATCGGCAAATAAAACATATACAATTATTAATGCACATGCTCCTACTAATCAAAAAAACAACACCATTAAGGACAGAGAAGAAGTACAAAAATTCTGGGATCTTTTGGATCAAACTTTAATAAACATCCCTTCATCAAACATCAAAATTCTCCTTGGTGATTTCAATGCGCAACTTGGACAAGAAAGAAGATATAGAGATATAATTGGAAAATGGACAGCACATAAACGAACCAATAAAAATGGTCAAAGATTAGTCGAAATTTGTAGAAACCACAAATTAATCTCTAAATCAACATGTTTTAAAAGACAGCCCCATAAATTGAAAACTTGGAAACATCCTGACTTCAGAAGGGGTGAATGGCAGTTGGATCATGTCTGCATGGATAAATTTCACCATCGCGAAATTCACAATGTCAAGGTTCTAAGGGGTGTTGACTCAGGATCAGACCACTATGTGGTAAAGATAAAAATAAAATTAACTCCAATGGCCAAGAAAAAAACTAATAATAACAATAGGAGGAAATTTGATCCATCTACCTTAATAAAAAATATAGAGTACTGTGAAAGAACAGGAGAAGAATCTCTCAACACTAAAACATTGGACGAATTAATCACTAAATTAAAATCAATAGCAGAGGAGTTAGCACCAATAAATCCAAGGAAAAAACATGAATGGTGGAATGTAGATTGTGATCAAGCAATAGAGAAAAGACACCAAGCATGGATAAAACATCAAGCTCTAAAGTCAGACGAATCAAATTTAGAACTAACTATACAAAGAAAATTAACCCATAAAATCATCAGACAAACGAAACGTAATCATCTTAAAAATACACTGGAAAAGATAGAAGACGATTTCAAGAAAAAGCAATCTCGAGATTATTACAAAACATTTGGTAAATATCTAAAAAAATTTGAAGCTCCAACATTAATGTTGAAAAATCAAACAGGAAAGTTAGCACATTCTAACCAAGAAAATACAGAGATCCTTGCAGAAGCATTCGAGAAACTGTTAAATTGTGATGATCCACTGGAAACCCTGCAAGTAAACACTGATACACCTATTTTAACTTCACCTGATTTAATAAATCCTCCAAACATTAATGAAATAGAACTCGCAATTAAAGAACAAAAAAATTACAAAACTTGTGGCGAAGACTTGGTCTTTGCTGAAATCTGGAAAAATGCTGGTAAACCTGCGATTATAAATCTTCATCAACATCTAGTTAAAATGTGGATTACTGAAGAAATTCCTGCACACTGGACCACAGGAATAATCCATCCATTATTTAAGAAAGGAGACAAAACGAACCCAGATAACTACAGAGGAATTACCCTTCTGGACTGCACATATAAAATTTTCTCTCGTATAATTTACAACAGGATCAAAAACATTCTGGAACCACAACTTGGAGAATATCAAGGAGGATTTCGCCCTTACAGAAGTTGTCCAGACCAAATCCTTAGCCTGAAATTAATAATGGAGTATTACAAAAACAGAAATAAGCAACTCTTTATCTCTTTTATAGATTTCAAGAAAGCCTATGATAGTATTCATAGACTGACACTGCTAAAAATCCTCAGATCATACGGTCTCCATCCTAAATTGATAAAAATCATTCAATTAACATTAACAAACACAAATTCGAAAGTTAAATTTAGGGGAGAAATATCATCAGCTTTCACAGTAAAAACTGGTCTCAGACAAGGTGATGGATTATCCCCTCTGCTTTTCAATGTGGCTCTTGATTATATCATGAAGGTTTGGCAAAAGAAAAACCCTCCTAAGATCAAAATTGGAACAAAACCATCAATAAAAATAAACTGCTTAGGATTTGCAGATGACTTGGCTCTTTTAGCACTAGACAAGGAAGAGGTTTGTACTCAGATCACTAGTCTCCAAGAAATTGCTCAAGGGATAGGATTACAGATATCCTTTGAAAAAACTGAGATCATGCCTATGAAACCCTTAGATATAAATGAAATCTATATAAATGATCATAAAATTAACCTAGTTCCTCAATTTAAGTATCTTGGAGAAATTATAACACATAACTTAAACGAAAAAGTAACTTGGATAAATAGAACAAATAAAATGAAAAAGGCACAATCTCTAACCTGGTCAACATATAATAAAAAATGCCTATCAATAGCTACTAAGATCCAACATTATAAAACTGTAACTCTCCCTGAAGCCACTTATGCTTGTGAAACACTGTTCCAAATTAAAAATGAACAAAGAACTGATCAGCTCCTCAAAACGGAAAGAAGAATCATTAGAACGTGCATAAATAAAAAGTATCAGGTTGAGGGAGTCTGGAGGATTCTCCCAAATGAAACTGTCTATCGTGAGATTGATCCAATCACCAGCACAATGAAGAAGAAAAGAATTTCATATTTTTTTCACATCTTACGGCTTCCAGAAAACAGAATTGTACGCCAACTGGTGATGAGAAATCTAGGAAAGAAAACTGGAGGAAAATGGATCCAAGAAATCCAACAAGATCTCAAAGCAGTTGGACTCAAGATAACAGATGCCGAGGAGAAAAATAAAATTAACACCATTCTTAAAACTCACAAATTTTCTGCAGAAATGACACACAGAAAGCCTATGGAGATTTCAGATGAGTTGAGAAAATCCCGATCTGAAAGAATGAAAAAGTACTGGAAAGAGCGCAAGAACCAAGCAGTACTACCTTCAAAGAAGAAGTGAATGTGGAACGACTCAAGTGGTCCAATGTGACCAATCAAGATTAATAATAATAATAATAATATATTTCTTCAAATTATAGAGATCTATAAAAACTAACTCTCGCCTAAAAACTGCTGGTATCCAAAGAAGAACAAGCAAGAGGTACAGTGTCAGTTGCAGTGAAGAACAAAGTAAGGTGCTGAGTGCAAATGAAGGATACGCAACAATGTGCAGATTTGGTGCCATTTTAGAGGGTAATGGATCTGGTTTAGGCGAAAACGACACGGAGCTAAGCAGCAGTGAACTGACTAAGTTTAAATATGCTCATATGACTTAGAAAGGAGCTTCTCCCAGTACAAAAAAAATAATAGAATTTACTTTAGCTCTCTGACAGTTTGTATGATTAAATGTGTCTGGTGTATTATCGCTGATCACGTTTTGGCACTTAAGACGTTTACTGTATGTTAGTGATATTCTACCTATCCCAAAAATTCATGTTATATTTCATAGTTTTTTATGTCATATTTTATAGTTTTTAGGGCTTATTTGCTTGCATATTTTGTACTTCTTTAGGTCTTAAACTTCCGAACCCTATTGATGTCCATAGAGGTTTCCGATTTATTTCGGCTGCATTCCAACATTTTTGTTTTACATTCATTAATTTTTAGTAATATTCTATCTATCCCAAAAATTCATGTTAATATATTTCATAGTTTTTTATGTCATATTTTATAGTTTTTAGGGCTTATTTGCTTGCATATTTTGTACTTCTTTAGGTCTTAAACTTCCGAACCCTATTGATGTCCATAGAGGTTTCCGATTTATTTCGGCTGCATTCCAACATTTTTGTTTTACATTCATTAATTTTTAGTGATATTCTATCTATCCCAAAAATTCATGTTAATATATTTCATAGTTTTTTATGTCATATTTTATAGTTTTTAGGGCTTATTTGCTTGCATATTTTGTACTTCTTTAGGTCTTAAACTTCCGAACCCTATTGATGTCCATAGAGGTTTCCGATTTATTTCGGCTGCATTCCAACATTTTTGTTTTACATTCATTAATTTTTAGTGATATTCTATCTATCCCAAAAATTCATGTTAATATATTTCATAGTTTTTAGGGCTTATTTGCTTGCATATTTTGTACTTCTTTAGGTCTTAAACTTCCGAACCCTATTGATGTCCATAGAGGTTTCCGATTTATTTCGGCTGCCTTCCAACATTTTTGTTTTACATTCATTAATTTTCTTCATGAATTCTTTCCTCAAGAAGGGAGTCCATACCATTCAAAAACTCATTCAAATCCTCAGGCGTGTCGGCCAAGAAGACTTATGTCATCAGCAAATCTCAGAGTTGAAATTTCTCCTCCTTGATTCTTGCTTCACTCCCACTTTAAATTTTTCTCCAATTTCCTTCATTGCTTGTTCAATGTAAAGATTGAAAAGTATGGGTGATAAGTTGCAGCCTTGCCTTACACCTTTCTGAATACCAGCTTCTCTCTCATGTCCTTCAGCTCGAATGACTGCTGTCTGGTTTCTGTATAGATTGTAGATCACCCTCTTATCCCTGTACTTTATTCCAATCATTTTCAAAATGTCGAACAATTTAATCCAATCAACGTTATCAAAAGCCTTTTCTAAGTCTACAAATGCCATGAACGTTCTCTTATCTTTCCTTATTCTACCTTCCAAAATCGGCCTAAGACTTAGTACAGCTTCCCTTGTTCCTACATTTCTCCTGAAACCAAACTGATCTTCATCCAACTCCGTTTCTATCTGTCTTTCCATCCTCTTGTAAATTATTCTAGACAGGACCATTGAAGCATGAGTAATCAAGCTGATTGTACAGTAATCTTCACATCTGTCAGCTCCCACTTTCTTCGGTATAGGGATGATAACATTCTTCTTGAAATCAGAGGGTACCTCACCTGTCTCATAAATCCTGCACACCAAGTAATATAACCTGATCAGACCATCGCCTATGCAGCGTAGCAACTCAATCGGTATATCATCTATGCCTGGTGCTTTGTTCCTGCTCAAGTCTTCCAATGCTCTGTCAAATTCTGATCTCAATATTAAATCTCCTATTGCATCCTCATCAATTTCCTCCTCCCTTTCCATTACATGATTCTCAATCTCCTTTCCCTTATACAAACACTCTATGTAATCTTTCCATCTCTCAACCTTTTCTTCCCTATCTGTTAGAGGCTTTCCATTTGTGTCCTTAATATTTCTGCACTTAGTCTTCTTTTCCCCAAAAGTATTCTTAATCCTTCGATAAGCCGGGTCTACTTTTCCTAATTTCAGACAATTTTGTAAAAGTTACCTGTACATTTCTCTTTCAACCATTCTTCTTTCGCTTCCTGGCACTTCATGTTAACCTCATTTCTCAGAAGTCTGTATTCTGCTTCCCCTTTTCATCTCTTACATTCTTGTGTTTCCGCCTTTCATCCATCAATTCTAGTATGTCCTGAGTGATCCACGGTCTTCTAACTATTCTTTATTTCCTACCAATGTTTTCTTCTGTGAATTTAGATATTTCATTCTTCAAAAGTGCCCTTTCATCTGCAATTGAGGTTTGTTTAGGGTTTTTCATTACTCCTTCCTTTATACTCTTCTTGAATCTTTTGTTTACATCCTTCTCTTTCAGTCTGTCTATTGCCCACCTTTTTGTCTTTTGACCTTTCTTAAACTTTAATCTGCATTTCATAACAACCAGATCGTGGTCAGAGTTTATGTCAGCACCAGGATATCTTCTACAATCCAAAATCTGGTTTCGAAACCTCTGCTTGACCATAATGAAGTAGATTTGGTAACGCCCTGTATCTCCTGGTCTCATCCATGTGTATATTCTTCTATTGTGGTTATTGAATAATGACCAAGTCATGCTCGGTGCAGAATTTCATCAGCCCGCTTCCTCGATCATTCCTTTCACCTAATCCGAAATCTCCCACTATCTTCCCTTCTCTTCCTTTTCCTACCACAGCATTCCAATCTCCCATTACTATAATATTTTCTTCACCCTTGATATAGTTAGTTATTGTTGTTTTACGGGGCGGAACTACGAGGTCATCTGCCCTTACCCTTGATATACCTCAGAATTTCATCTATTTCTTCGTAGACCTATTCAACATCTTCATCATCGGCTTGACTGGTAGGCATATAGACTTGTACCACTGTGGTGCACGTAGATTTTGTATTGATTTTTGCTACAATAATACGTTCACTATATTGCTCAGAATATTCCACCCGCTGTCGAAGTTTCCTACTCAATATGAGACCAACCCCTGGTTGGCCATTGTTGATTTAGTGCTAATGACCCTGTAGTCCCCTGACCAAAAGTCCTCTTCTTCTTGCCAGCACATTTCACTAGTTTTTATTTAATACAGGGGAGTTCCAATGGCCTATCTTCTTAATGTTAATTTATAACAGCTTCATGTTCCTTTTCCATAGAAACTACTGGGTAGATTTAGATGCAATGTTATTTCCATACTTAGGGATCTTTTAGTACTTTAACACGGGCATTCGATGTTTCTACTATTGTGACCATAATAATATCTTTTTATTTAATCTTGAATTTTCGGTTTAAAAAAATTCAAAATATATCAATTTTTTAAAATGTATTTCAGCTAGAAAACATTCCCGTGTTAGAATCTCACGTACAAGCCAAGCTAAAGAAGGTAAAAATTTGAGGACTTCTGTGATAAGTGACAACTGAAAAAAAGGAACATTTATGAGCAAAACAACAAGTTCTGAGAAAATGCTATTTAAAGTTTAGTACCAGGTAAGGTACCTCTTCTGGTATAGCTAGTGCATCCCTGGACCATATGAAGTGCTATCTGGATCCTCCTCTTCTTCAAACTATCTGGATCCTCTTAAATAGTTTGGGAGATATTGTGAACAGGGAGAATATATTGTATGGATGCCAGGTTGGTTTTCTGCTCATGTTCATGAAAGTCCAATAAGTAATCTTATGCTTATAGCCTCTATCAACATACAACATTTCAGTTTGATTGCTGTAATATAATCGTAAATATTGAGAACCGTCTATATATTTTGGATGGTCGCATGATGGATGGTTCTATATGTAGGGCCATAGAGTTATGTACCATTAGATGAAGATTATTGCATAAGTTTATTATTCAAACTTTCACTTCGATTGCATGATTAGGACACATGAAATAGGATACTACAATTTAAAATTTCGCACAGCCACTATCTTGAGTTTGTAAATACAATTGAATTAAATTAGATGCCAGTAGATTGAATATTTTATAAACATTTACCGTCCCAAGTTTCACTGCGCTGGGATGATAAAAGTGCGAGGAAATTCCATTTAAATGTGTTAAATTCACTTGGCCGCCATGTTGGTTTTGTACTTAACTGGTTTTACAAATCACTTAGGTGAATTTCTAGTAACACTCTTTTATCACCGTACAAATTTTCAGGGCGATATCTGTTACTGTTGCGGAGATGAATGCTAGCGAAATATTTTGCTTGGCCGCCATATTGGATTGGTGAACGTATTAATATTAGAATCAATAGCATCCTATTACAATATAACCAACTCCAGAAAAAACAAAGCTCCCAGTACAAGATAATTTTCAGTCATATAAAACCAAATTCATAGAGAAGACTTGTAGTTCTAATTTTCAGTGTTTTCTAATGTGCACTGCATTATTTAAATAAATAATACATGTGTTTTGCAAATAACAAATATCAAGCATTATACACCATTTTACAGGTCAAAGTGCCAGTTTTCACATCATATAAAAATCTGAAGATTGATATAATTTCATATTTTATCCATTGGAACTCCCCAGAAAGAAGAATATAAGATGCTCAAAAGCTGTAAAGTAATTAATATTAAAATAAGAATAATCAAGATTATACAGAACCTGAAACATGTTTATGAAGGAAATTTTATATTTTATTGAAACTCACCTGACCATCTCCTTCTTCTCGTTCTAACTCGATGATGACACTGTCACTCAAATCTTCATCCTCTCTGTCATCATCATCCACAGCAGTCAGGTCATCCCCAGACACAGACTCCTCATCTCCCCCCTCATCCAATGTCTCATACTCAGATTCAGCTTGACATTCACTGCTGACATTCAAATCTGTCTCCTGAAAACAAATATTAAAAATAGATAAAATTATTTGCAATTATAGACCAGTCGCCAAGTCACTGGCCCTGACATTTCTCATGAGGGAGAGTCAACGTTGCCGGTTGTGCACCGCGAAATATAAAAGACACGGGCTACATAAAATATTTCACAGGTTAAGACGGCTTACACACAATTAACCATTAATCGAGCACACACAAAACAACAAACCTTATGTGATCTGCACTAACATAAAGAGCAACTAAACTCAAGGAAAGAGACTTTGCAACGATGCGCTAAATTAAAAGACCCGCTTACCAGAAAAAAGCCCGATTGTCGTTAGGTGACAATGTTCTCCATAGGAGAAAGAGCCCCTCAGCTTCGCCAACATAGGCGGAATTCCACAGCGATCGAAGAATTTAGATATTGAACCGTAAACTATCCGAATAGCATAATAATGCATTAAATTGGAAACAAGGTGTGGGATTTTAATGTTACATAATTATGACATTAGAATTTAAGTTACAGGAATCAGAAAAATATCTCACCGCCATAGGTTGGTTAAATATTGTCTCTTTCCCAGCTTCTCCCACCATCGTCAAACGTCAAGGCCTGAGATTCAGTGGCTGGAGTGTAACTGTACATGGTGTAACATACACCATTTCATTATGGCATAAAACAAAACATTTAAAAAAACGTATTTTCTTTTGTGCGGCCTACTAGCATGTTGCAAGTCTTCAGAATCAACACCATTTGTCTAACCTGCATGCCAACAATAATGTTCCAATAATAACTCTAAATCCAGGAGATATTAGCCAAAATACCTGGGTTAAAGATTCAAGGAAAACATCTGGAGATGATGCAGGCAGTAATGCCTAGGTAGATGTTTACTCCGCAACTGTCTATAACCCACCCACCATCTCCCTTTTTGATCACGACTTATATAGATGAAATTCCAGCAGAGTCTGCCATTATACGCGCGATTAATCATCATCATCATCATCGGCTTTAACTCGAATCCGAGTATAAATCTTCTTCCTTCAGTCCAGTTTGTGGATGTGTTTACGGTGACTAAAGAGTCCAATCCTGGCATGGAACAAGCGACCACACAAGTCGCATAGTATTGCTGGAGGAGGACGTGGTTGGGCTGCTCGAAGTTTCCTAGCTTGACGCTTGGCCTCTTCATGTATGCGTCGATCCCTTTCAAACGCCTTTACAGTATCCGAGATGGTACGGCGCCAAGTTGAGCGGTTTTCAGCCAGCATGTCCCAGGTTTGTGCATCAAGACCTGTCAATTTCAGGGTCTGCTTAAATTGGTCCTTGTAGCGCCTCTTAGGACCACCATGAGGTCTGGTGCCATAGCATAACTCACCATATAGCATTTGACGAGGTAATCTCACATCATCCATCCGATGGACATGACCAATCCATCTAAATTGGTGACCTATTATGGATGATTCTATGCTGTTGATTTGAGCCTTTTCCAGAACAGCAATATTGGTAATGCGGTCTTCCCATTTAATCCTCAGGATTGATCGAAGTTTTTGTAGGTGAAAACGCTCAAGCTTCCTAAGATCACGTCGGTAAAGGGTCCACGTTTCACAGCCATACAACAATGTAGAAATGACTACTGCTTTGTACACCATAAGCTTTGTACTCATGGATAGATCTTTATTCATGAAGACCCGGTGCGCTAATCGTCCATATGCTGCATGGGCTGCGCCAATTCTCTTATCCACATCCTGCTCACAGGTACAGCTCACAGAAATGGTACTGCCCAGGTACGAGAAGTGGTCAACCTGTTCTAATGGCAAATTTGAAATGGAGATATTGAACTGAGGAAGAGGTGTGCCTGGTGAAGGTTGTGCCAAGACTTTAGTCTTATTGACATTTATGGTAAGACCAAAGCGATCACATGCACTTTTGTACCAGTTAACTGACTCTTGCAGCTCTTCTGCTGTGAGAGTTGGTGACGCAGCATCATCTGCATACAACATGTTAGTAACCTTAGTAACCTGAGTTTTCCTCAAGGAGCGGAGACGAGTTAGGTTGAAAAGCCCTCAGCGGTCCAGCTGTATGCCTCTCACCAAGGCGGCCCGGGTTCGATTCCCGGTCAATGCATGTGAGATTTTCGAAGTGAAATGCCATGTCCTGTGGTTCGGATTCCACGTAAAAAGGAGGTCCCGTGGCTCATAATCACAAGATTCACGGTCACGTAAAACTACAATCTTCCTTTTTCCTCCATCAAAACGATACTTGATCTCCACACCTGGGATGTTTGTGGGTGAATCATAAAGCATTGCAGCCAAGTACAGCGCAAAAAGCGTTGGAGCCAGTACACATCCTTGTTTCAGTCCATGGGTAATGGGAAATTCATCGGACATCTTATTCTGATGGCAAACCTGACCTGTCATGCCATCATGGAGAGCTTTGATTAGATCTACAAAACGCTGAGGGCAACCAAACCGCTTCAGCACTGCCCACATGGCTGGTCTTGGAACCGAATCAAATGCCTTTTCCAAGTCATAAAAGACTAAGAAGAGTGGATTCTGTTGTTCTCTACATTTTTCTTGTAGCTGTCTCACACAGAAAATCAAGTCAATTGTGCTTCTGGAAGTTCTAAATCCGCATTGTGACTCTGGGAGGATCCTCTCAGAGATAACCTTGAGGCGGTTAAGTAGAATTCTTGCAAGAATCTTCCCCACAATTGATAGCAGTGATATACCACGGTAGTTGCCACAAACACTGCGATCACCCTTTTTAAAGATAGTGACGATAGTGGCATTCTTTAGGTCTCCAGGTACCTTTCTTGATTCCCAAATTCTGAGGATAAGGATGAAAATTCTTGTTTTGAGGGAATGACCTCCGGCTTGAATTAGTTCCAGAGGGATGTTATCTGGGCCAGGTGCTTTTCTGGGTTTCAATTGGGTGAGAGCTGCACTGAATTCATGATAAGTAGGAGGTACTGCCAACCACAGTTGTTCAGGTTGTTGCGGCTCATCACAGAGGAAGTCTTCAGCAGCTTCTGATGGACGATTTAGGAGATTGGAGAAGTGCTCCTTCCAGCGTTCCAAGATTTCTTGACTATCAGTAAAGGTAGTAGAATTATCAGTGCTTTTCAGTGTACCTGATGATGAGCGAGATGGTCCATATATTTCCTTGAGTACGGCATAGAAGTTCCTCAAGTCTCGAGCATCCGATAATCTCTGCAGTTCCTGAGCCTTCTGTTGCCACCAAGTATTTTTAATCTGCCTTATCTGCGTCTGGCATTTACCCTTGAGTTCCAGTAGTTTATCTCTCTTTGTGTTGGAAGTTGGGTCTTGAAGATGGGCAAGATAGGCATTCCTTTTGGCATTGATGAGAGACAGAATTTCCTCATTGTTGTCATCAAACCAGTCTTGTCTTTTCCGCACTATAAAACCAATGGTTTCCTCAGCTGACTGTGTGATAATCTTCTGTAATGTGGCCCATTCTTGCTGAATATCATTTGTTACTGGGTTTTCTGATAACTGGGTGACGATCCTGTTTCCAAAATGTTTGTACATGGATTCACCCTGAAGTTTGGATGTATTAAACTTCTTTCTTGGCAAATTTTTGATGTTCCTAGGTGGTTTAGGTCTGATGGATATCCTGAGCTTACATATAAGAAGTTTATGATCTGTCCAACAATCGTCTATATTCCTTGCTGTTCTGGTAATAAGAGTGTCCTTCTTATCACATTGCCGGGTAATGATATAATCAAGAATGTGCCAATGTTTGGAACGAGGATGCATCCACGTGGTTTTGAAGCGGTCAGGTAGCCGGAACTGCGTGTTGGTAATGAAAAGTTCGTGTTCTGCACAAAGACCAAGAAGCAACAGTCCATTGGGATTACATTTTCCAAGTCCCTGTTTGCCCATCACATTATTCCATAGCCTGTGATCTTTCCCAACTCTGGCATTGAAGTCACCGAGGAGCAAGAGTTTATCTGCAGATGGTACCTTGGAGATGATTTTACTTAGCCGATTATAGAACTGAGCCTTTACTTCATCATCAGAATCTAAGGTAGGAGCATAGGCAGAGATGAGTGTCATAAAGGAACCTCCTGAGAGTGGTATGCGGAGAGTCATGAGCCTTTCGCTGATTGCAATGGGCATAAGTTGGTGATAATTTACCAGTTTGGTCTTCACAGCGAAGCCCACACCATGAATACGACATTCACCCTCATCCTTTCCTTTCCAGAAGATGGTATATCCTGTTCCAGATTCAGTAATCTTGCCTTCAGCAGACAGCCTAGTTTCACTGAGAGCAGCAATGTCAACGTTGAGTCTTGATAACTCATGGGTTACGAGAGCTGACCTTCTCTCAGGTCTAATGTTATTGTCAAAATCAAGCAAGGTTCTGATGTTCCATGATCCAATAATCAAATTGTGATTCTTTACTGTTTTTGAGTTTCGACCGCATGAGGGGTGACCTGCTGAGTGCGGTTGCCCAGCCGGACCAAGATTGTGACTTCCGATGTTTAGCCCACCTTTTCTAGGGCCTTCCCCATGTGGGGTGGGCAGCGGTGATCCTAAATAGGCCTGCCCAAACACAGATGCAGGACCGAATTCCTGAGTAGTCACAGAGTCTCCAGAAGACGACCATCACACATCTGCTGCCAACGTGCAGGTCCGAACTAGGGGCTTCCAGTTACACCCATAACCTGCCCCCACCGTCCATATCCCATCGCCGTTGGACTTTGAAAAGTGACGTTCGGAAGAAGTGCCACTGGCGTGAATTTGTTTAGGGTGGATCTCAGCTTGCCAGGACGAGACCCACACACTATGATCTCTGAGCCTTATCCTGCGGCTCACAAAGAATGAGACATGCAGGACCGAACACAGAGACTGCAACCAACTGCCGCATACTCAAGTACTACTGAGGTGCGCCTTTACAGCCAGTCCGTCTGGCGACTTATATAGATGAAATTCCAGCAGAGTCTGCCATTATACGCGCGATTAATGAACAAGTACAGTATTGCCAACCCCACGCACATGGTACTACTGTACATCCGTTATCGTAAAACAAAACAGTGCTGCCAAGTTAAAGTGTTAGTGCGCCAAAATCCATTCTAAGTTTGACATCGATTGTGCGAGTTGCGAGATCTATGTCCTTCCATCCGCTAGAACTGAAATTACATTAAAAACTTCAATAATTTATAATTAAGTACAAGTTTTTTGGGCTTGTAGGCCGTGGTCCAGACAGGATATCTCCCGACGTTTCACCGGAAAATGCGTCCGGCATTATCAAGGGTTCCCCTCCTTTCCTTGGTCAGCAGTGGAATGAGGAAGAGGCTTGAAATAATGGGTAACGGTTTGTAGTGGGGTATTGTTGCTTGAATATGACTGTTGGCTGGGTGGATCTTGGTGATGAATTAACGGCTGGGAGGCTGTTTGGATCATCAAATTAGCATGGTGAACTGAGCGTTCTCTTCGCATTCCGGCTGGATCGTCTGGTCTCACGTACATGTTGCGGGGTGCGGTGCGTGCTCCGGCTTCGGCGACAGAGCTTGCGAGGGTCAGGTGTTCCCTGGGCGACTGCTGGGCTGTAGCGGGAAGGTTCTTCAGGTTGACGTGTGCGTGATATCTTGGCCTTGGTGTTCCTAAGGGCCGGGATCCATGTATTATGCACACGTTCAATTTCTTCCTTTCGATTGAAGTTGTCGGGGTGTTCTATGGCTTCCCGTTGCAGCCTGGCGTGGTAGTGTGTGGTCGTGGAGAGTATCTCCGTGTCCCCGTACTGTACATCGTGACCAGGCAAGAGAGAATGCTCAGCAACGATTTCTCAGTTTGACCCAGGCGGCTGTCTCTGTTATGTTCCTCTAGTCTGGTGTTCACGCTCCTCTTCGTCGGTCCTATGTACACCTGCCCACGGGAACACGGGATTCTGTAGACACCTGCAGTGGAGTGTGGGTGGCGCTTGTCTTTAGCGGATCGCAGCAAGTCCCGGATTTTGGCGGTGGGTTTATAAACCGTTTTCACCCCATAGGTCTTGAGTAGTTTGCCTATCCTGTCCGAACGTCACTTCAAAGTCCAACGGCGATGGGATATGGACGGTGGGGGCAGGTTATGGGTGTAACTGGAAGCCCCTAGTTCGGACCTGCACGTTGGCAGCAGATGTGTGATGGTCGTCTTCCGGAGACTCTGTGACTACTCAGGAATTAGGTCCTACATCTGTGTTTGGGCAGGCCTATTTAGGATCACTGCTGCCCACCCCACATGGGGAAGGCCCTAGAAAAGGTGGGCTAAACATCGGAAGTCACAATCTTGGTCCAGCTGGGCAACCGCACTCAGCAGGTCACCGCTCATGCGGTCGAAACTCGAAAACAGTAAAGAATCACAAATTGATTATTGGATCATGGAACATCAGAACCTTGCTTGATTTGGACAATAACATTAGACCTGAGAGAAGGTCAGCTCTCGTAACCAACCCGTTATCAAGACTCAACGTTGACATTGCTGCTCTCAGTGAAACTAGGCTGTCTTCTGAAGGCAAGATTACTGAATCTGGAACAGGATATACCATCTTCTGGAAAGGAAAGGAGGAGGGTGAATGTCGTATTCATGGTGTGGGCTTCGCTGTGAAGACCAAACTGGTAAATTATCACCAACTTACACCCATTGCAATCAGCGAAAGGCTCATGACTCTCCGCATACCACTCTCAGGAGGTTCCTTTATGACACTCATCTCTGCCTATGCTCCTACCTTAGATTCTGATGATGAAGTAAAGGCTCAGTTCTATAATCAGCTAAGTGAAATCATCTCCAAGGTACCATCTGCAGATAAACTCTTGCTCCTCGGTGACTTCAATGCCAGAGTTGGGAAAGATCACAGGCTATGGAATAATGTGATGGGCAAACAGGGACTTGGAAAATGTAATCCCAATGGACTGTTGCTTCTTGGTCTTTGTGCAGAACACGAACTTTTCATTACCAACACGCAGTTCCGGCTACCTGACCGCTTCAAAACCACGTGGATGCATCCTAGTTCCAAACATTGGCACATTCTTGATTATATCATTACCCGGCAATGTGATAAGAAGGACACTCTTATTACCAGAACAGCAAGAAATATAGACGATTGTTGGACAGATCATAAACTTCTTATATGTAAGCTCAGGATATCCATCAGACCTAAACCACCTAGGAACATCAACAATTTGCCAAGAAAGAAGTTTAATACATCCAAACTTCAGGATGAATCCATGTACAAACATTTTGGAAACAGGATCGTCACCCAGTTATCAGAAAACCCAGTAACAAATGATATTCAGCAAGAATGGGCCACATTACAGAAGATTGTCACACAGTCAGCTGAGGAAACCATTGGTTTTATAGTGCGGAAAAGACAAGACTGGTTTGATGACAACAATGAGGAAATTCTGTCTCTCATCAATGCCAAAAGGAATGCCTATCTTGCCCATCTTCAAGACCCAACTTCCATCACAAAGAGAGATAAACTACTGGAACTCAAGGGTAAATGCCAGACGCAGAAAAGGCAGATTTAAAATACTTGGTGGCAACAGAAGGCTCAGGAACTGCAGAGATTATCGGATGCTCGAGACTTGAGGAACTTCTATGCCATACTCAAGGAAATATATGGACCATCTCGCTCATCATCAGGTACACTGAAAAGCGCTGATAATTCTACTACCTTTACTGATAGTCAAGAAATCTTGGAACGCTGGAAGGAGCACTTCTCCATCTCCTAAATCGTCCATCAGAAGCTGCTGAAGACTTCCTCTGTGATGTGCCGCAACTACCTGAACAACTGTGGTTGGCAGTACCTCCTACTTATCATGAATTCAGTGCAGCTCTCACCCAATTGAAACCCAGAAAAGCACCTGGCCCAGATAACATCCCTCTGGAACTAATTCAAGCCGGAGGTCATTCCCTCAAAACAAGAATTTTCATCCTTATCCTCAGAATATGGGAATCAAGAAAGGTACCTGGAGACCTAAAGAATGCCACTATCGTCACTATCTTTAAAAAGGGTGATCGCAGTGTTTGTGGCAACTACCGTGGTATATCACTGCTTTCAATTGTGGGGAAGATTCTTGCAAGAATTCTACTTAACCGCCTCAAGGTTATCTCTGAGAGGATCCTCCCAGAGTCACAATGCGGATTTAGAACTTCCAGAAGCACAATTGACTTGATTTTCTGTGTGAGACAGCTACAAGAAAAATGTAGAGAACAACAGAATCCACTCTTCTTAGTCTTTTATGACTTGGAAAAGGCATTTGATTCGGTTCCAAGACCAGCCATGTGGGCAGTGCTGAAGCGGTTTGGTTGCCCTCAGCGTTTTGTAGATCTAATCAAGGCTCTCCATGATGGCATGACAGGTCAGGTTTGCCATCAGAATAAGATGTCCGATGAATTTCCCATTACCCATGGACTGAAACAAGGATGTGTACTGGCTCCAACGCTGTGCGCTGTACTTGGCTGCAATGCTTTATGATTCACCCACAAACATCCCAGGTGTGGAGGTCAAGTATCGTTTTGATGGAGGGCTTTTCAACCTAACTCGTCTCCGCTCCTTGAGGAAAACTCAGGTTACTAAGGTTACTAACATGTTGTATGCAGATGATGCTGCGTCGCCAACTCTCACACCAGAAGAGCTGCAAGAGTCAGTTGACTGTTACAAAAGTGCATGTGATCGCTTTGGTCTTACCATAAATGTCAATAAGACTAAAGTCTTGGCACAACCTTCACCAGGCACACCTCTTCCTCAGTTCAATATCTCCATCTCAAATTTGCCATTAGAACAGGTTGACCACTTCTCGTATCTGGGCAGTACCATTTCTGTGAGCTGTACCTGTGAGCAGGATGTGGATAAGAGAATTGGCGCAGCCCATGCAGCATATGGACGATTAGCGCACCGTGTCTTCATGAATAAAGATCTGTCCATGAGTACAAAGCTTATGGTGTACAAAGCAGTAGTCATTTCTACATTGTTGTATGGCTGTGAAACGTGGACCCTTTACCGACGTGATCTTAGGAAGCTTGAGCGTTTCCACCTACAAAAACTTCGATCAATCCTGAGGATTTAAATGGGAAGACCGCATTTTCAATATTGCTGTTCTGGAAAAGGCTCAAATCAACAGCATAGAATCATCCATAATAGGTCACCAATTTAGATGGATTGGCCATGTCCATCGGATGGATGATGTGAGATTACCTCATCAAATGCTATATGGTGAGTTATGCTATGGCACCAGACCTCATGGTGGTACTAAGAGGCGCTACAAGGACCAATTTAAGCAGACCCTGAAATTGACAGGTCTTGATTCACAAACCTGGGACATGCTGGCTGAAGACCGCTCAACTTGGCGCCGTACCATCTCGGATACTGTAAAGATGTTTGAAAGGGATCGACGCATACATGAAGGGGCCAAGCGTCAAGCTAGGAAACTTCGAGCAGCCCAACCACGTCCTCCTCCAGCAATACTATGTGACTTGTGTGGTCGTTTATTCCATGCCAGGATTGGACTCTATAGTCACCGTAAACACATCCACAAACTGGACTGAAGGAAGAAGATTTATACTCGGATTCGAGTTAAAGCCGAAGATTATCCTGTCCGTCACCTTCTTCATGTACAGCAGGAATGCGGTGGCCACCGGAGTTTCCTCAGATTCTTTCCTCGTGCTCCGGCGCCTGGGACGAGAGGCTCGCTCAATCTCCTTATTGCTGTATCCGTTGGCGCATAGGCCCCTCTTTAGATGTTGCAGCTCTTGGTTGAGGTTGGATGGCTCACAGATTCTCCTTGCACGGTCTACCAATGTTTTAATAACTCCGTGTTTCTGTCGGGGATGGTGATTAGATGTCTTGTGTAGATACCGGTCGGTGTGGGTTACATGTCATTTTTTATAAAAAAAAAAAAAAACAATTACTGTTATTGTTTTATTCATAAATGTCAGCCTCCAAGTCGATAAATTGGTGTCTTACGCAACAATTGACAGAAATGCATTATAAACAGCAGACCAGGAAAACTAACAATGTGACGGCTAACGGATATAGGATAAATCCAAAGACATTGTGCCGAGGACTAGCGCAAAAACACACTTTTTTAAAAAATACGTGATTTTTCCTAAAATGAATATTTTTGATATTGAGAGTTTCCTAGTGTTTGAGTAGAGTATGAGGTTAGGTACAGTGCTTTTGTTGATTAAATTTACCAAAATGTATTAGGTATATATATTTTCTTCACTGAATCTGTCTTAACATGACGACCATTGGTGCATTTACCTTAAATGCTTTTTGATAACGGTGCCCCGCTAGGTTCTCATGGCAAAGGCCGCTCCTCAACCCGACCATTCTAACCTTTGATTCGTCCAATCCAATGGTTACAGTCTAACGTGTCCAGATCAATGGTTTTTGACAATTCATGGTGTTCACAGAATTTTCAATGTCAATTTTCCTGACTTTTCCTGACCATTTTTCAACAAAATTCCTGACTCGCGAAGTCATCGTAACGTCGGAAAAAAGGTTTATTGAGCAAATATGTATATCTTTTTTCATTTGCAGAATTTGCCTAACGCTCGCCTCTTTATTCATTTAAAATAGAAAAGGCGGTGGCATCTGGTAGCAAAGTTCTGTACTAGTAGTCGTTGACGGGGGCGTTTTGGGGCAAAAGTAGGAACTATTTGAAAAATTCAAAAGTCTGCAGTCCTTACTTCAATTAAAAAACAGATAGCCCACACTAATACAGTCATCACAATAAACACCGGTTATCGGACAGATTCTACACACACCCAAAGTACACGGGACTACATGACCGCGTTGTCGCAGCCCCTAAACTTAGGAACCAACCAAGCAAAGTAAATTATAATGCAATAATACATAAATCAAAGTACTTAATGAGGGGCAGATGACCTCGTAGTTCTGCCCCTTAAAACAACAATAACTAACATATAACTTAAGTACTTAATAACCTAAACTATAGTGATGGGGTCGCCACCAAAAAAAAAGTGTTCAAAAATAGGTAAAAGAGGTTTTTACTATGATGTAGGCCTACTGTAAAAATGGAAACGTACCGTAATGTCCAGTGAGATATTGCTTTTTATCTTCAGAGATTAGTTGAACTAGTAACATCAAAATATGGCTGTAAAATACAAAATAATGTATGGTTAATATAAAATTCCTGACTTTCTAATACTTTTCGCCATTTTTTCCTGACTCGCGCCATTTTTATCAGACTTTTTCATGACCTTTCCTGACCAAAAACAAAATTCCTGACTTTTCCTGCCTGTGGACACCATGCAATCGCAGCCTAACATGTCCCGATCAATAGTTACGGCCTAACGCGTCCAGATCAATATTTTTTTTGTAAACAGTGATTTTGTATCCTATATATTGGCAACCACGTGTGCACCTCGGTGTGTACATTGTTGACAGTTGAACGAGATTCAAGTGCAGTCGGCACATTGCTGCCGTTGTTAAAATGGCAATAAATAAACACATAGGCTATTTATGGAATTTAGCACATATATCCGGTGCAGTCGGTGCCGATGTGATAAAGGTCAGTAATTACAATTGATAATGACCTAGCAGAAGAAGATGATAAGGTATGAAAATCATATAGGCTATATCGAAATGAAAGCGAAAAAGAAAAGTGATAAATCGTTCAGAATTAATCAAATTACTACAGTGATGTACACACCTTACCATCCTTCCCCTTTCCTCTTGGAAACAAATAGTCTACTGTTCACTATGCCACAATAGCACACTTCTACCAAAATCATCTGCTAATAGAATATTTGGGGTAATGACCTATAGGGGTTACAACGATCTTTTGGGATAATATCTTAATACAGACACATCATCGAGAGTAAGACTAATAAACCATGTGACTTCAGTACTCCATAATAGGTATAATAGCTTCAAGAGTAATAACGAACACTCCGTAGTTTACTTGTTGGCACACATGGCAAAACATGGAACTGTTCTGCGCAAACTATGTTTAAGGAAATAATATCATCTGTCCTCCACGACATTCCACCTCATAGCAATGAACTACATCCATTAATCCAATTTACGGTCTGTCGCACCAAAACCCGCTTCTGGTGATTTGAACTTTCGACCTATATACATGACATAAAGTACGCCCTAAATAAACGACATTTTTATCGAGATCGCCTTACAGTTCCTGCATTAAAAGTTACTATAAAATAAATATAACCTAACTTACTCCTTCTGATCCTTTAATTACGTCATTGTCTTCATAGGAATCTTCCGATAGCACTTCAGAATCCCCTGAAACCCGAACTGTACGTCTCCGTACATCCACCGACATCTTGAACGTGTAGTACTACAACGTCACTGCCTATTGGATACTACACAAACCTGCGCTCGATGAATAACGATAGTCAGCAGTTCCCGTCAACTCCATAAGTACAAGCCGGACGTTTGTTTTAGACGATTGCCCTTGATCTTGAAGCTTGCGGGTGAGCCTGTACACAGTCACTCTCTAGCCCTATCGCTTCACATTTGTCATCACCGGTCCGATGTAATGGAATTCCAGACTTGAGCAAGTGACGACACCACCATGCAGACAGTACAGTATTGTGTGACGCAAAAGTACACGTTACATAGTTATATTTGCCAATGACTGTACTTCAGTAGTAGTGTAAGGTAGCTTTGTCAATCATCTGACCGAATGGGGCAGGTGACAATAACACAGGGACTGTAGTAACTCAACTCCAGACTTCCATTAAGATTTTTCACTCGTCTAAAACAAACGTCCGGCCTGTAGAAGTCTCCGATAAGAAAGAGACAGACAGAGAATATATTTGTATAAGCCGGACTGTTGTTAATTAGTTATTGTTGCTTAGGGGCGTAACAGCGAGGTAATCTGCCCCCTGAAAGCCGGACTATCCACTATCCAGTGAAACTTGAAGAATGAAGGCTGGTGAGGAATTTTAAACCTCCAATGAGCTACAGTCAACGACCCCGGAGATAATGATAATGTTATTGGTTTTATGTCCCATTTAATAACTGCGACTTTTAGAGATACCGAGGGAACCGGAATTTTTCCCGAAGGGGTTCTTTAACGTGCCAGTAAATATACTGACACGGCTCCCATATGCGCACTGCGCCAGGATTCGATCATGCTACCTTGGGAACAGCAGGCGGGAACTTTACCGCTGAGCCACGCAGCCAGAGAACTTGTTCATTCATTCTGATGCCGGTCATGAATCAGATCGAATTTATTCAGTAAATACCAATCCATCCCGGCTTCGCCAGGGAACAGTTATGAATGCATTACGTGATAAGCGCTTTTTTTTTTCGATTTCAATGAACTACGACCTAAATCGGTTTTTTAGGGGAAGATGACCTCGTATTTCCACCCCTTAAAACAACAATAACTAACTAACTATATCGGTTTTATGTCTCGGCATGATGGGATAAGATCACTGACTGGACTATTAATTATATTATCATGGAGATGCATGTGCAACGAATTCTTGTCAGACGTAATTTAACAATGGCGAGGTTTATGAAACACAAATCCCCCTTCCGTCCAATCTTAACTTGACCATAGCGTATAGAAGAGAAAGTGGCGTGACTTGTGGAGTTTGAGTGGTCCAGCCGCTAGGCAGCTCTAGCGTCGGTTGGCGCTGAGTACAGACGGTATCAATACCAGTAGTTGAATGTTACTTTTCAGTTATCAACTTACACTACGTTGTATTAGACAAGATGACCCAATTATAATATTCTCCGCACTGAGTATATAAAACGCTGACGTCCGTTGAGTTAATTATGAAAAATCAGGTTACGTCATCTACTATTTATTTGTCAAATACCACTCACTCACTCATTCATTCGTCACGAAAGCTCAGAAACCACCGAACGGATTGGAAAGAAATTTGGTATGCAGCTTCCTCAAGCGCCGTAGGTGCTCGCTAAGAAAGGTTTTCAAAAAATTCACTTGGGATCATGGTCAAACCGCAAAAACTGCGATTATATGAAGCAATGCGGGCTGCAGGACGTCGCCCCTACCAGTCTTTACAAGCAGTGAGCTGTCATAACGTGCACGTCATTGTTGTCTGCGCTCCCAACCTTTACCCACTCTCTCTGTTCAAACAGTACTTCTATGTAATTTCTGTTTATACTTTATACTTTCACCATCACTTTATAATCATCATATGGCATTATATAATAGCCTTTAGTTGCAGTAACTGTAGAGTTCCTTTGTTTGTTGGATTAGGTACGGCGTTTTTCATCATTTCTTGGTAGTACATAGTTAGAGAGCAGAGTAGAGGCAGCTGAGATGAGATTCCTGAGAAGTATGGTCCAGAAAACGAGGAGAGACAGAGTGAGAAATGAAGATATACGGAAAGAACTGGGAGTAGGCCTACAGAAACTAAATTACAAACTGGAGCAAAACAGATTGAGATGGTTTGGACCTGTCACACGGATGAATGAAGTAAGTCTACCAAGACGAGCACTGGAATGACGGATGACAGGGAAGAGAGGACGAGGAAGACCAAGAATGCGTTGGATGGACTCGGTGGAGAATAGCATTAGAAAACGGAACCTGGATTGGAACACCGTGTCGGAAGAGGAATGGTGGAACGACAGAACAAAGAGGAGAGGAACCATATTTGCCCCCACCCAGTGTCAGCTGGAAAAGGGGAAATGAAGAGGAAGAAGAATAAGACATAGTTATAATGAAAAGTAGACTTTGGTAAAAGGAAATTACCTCTACCAACGTTAATTTTGTTAAGAAGAGATTTGTTTTATTACGTTAGGAGATTATTCCTCAACGTCACAACAGCACTCAAGTACCTTTGAAGAAGACTGTGTCTGCCGCTAACATTTACAGCTTCAGAATATTTGAGCTTGAGGGTGATAATTCTTATCTTTAGTTATTTCGCAATCTTCTCAATCATTTTCAGGTTGATATGTATGCAAAGATTGAGACAGAGAGACTACTTTGGATTCACATCAATCAGAAAAAGATGAGAAGTGAGAAATATGTGCACCTGAAGGACGCAATAAGTAAAGCTGTCAGCCGAGTGTCAGATATTGGTAAAATGGTCGTCTTGCCGTCGACTTTCACTGGAGGCCCGCGCTATATGCATGAACGCATGCGCCATTTTGGTCGTCCTGATTTTGTATAACATTCACCTGCAATCCAAAATGGTCCGAAGTAGTCGAGCACCTGAAACAAGGTCAACAACCTCAAGATAGATATGATTTTGTAGCGCGGATATTCCATTTGAAAGTCAGGCACATGATAAGACTTCTTAATAAGGGTTGTATCTTTGGTCCTTCAAGGTGTCACATGTATTCCATTGAATGGCAAACGCGAGGATTACCTCACGTTCAAATACTTCTGTGGCTGGAAGAAAAGCTAAGGCCTGAAGACCCTGACAAGGTAATCAGTGCTGAGATTCCTGACCCAAATCTTGACCCTGCTCTCCATGAGATTGTCAAGGCAACCATGATCCACGGTCCATGTGGAGTTCTCAACAGAAGTTCGTCTTGCATGGTGGAAGGAGTATGCAACAAGAAGTACCCCAGACCACTCATCAAGGAAACCCAAACCGGGGAAGATGGGTATCCCAAATATCGCAGGCTGCCCACTTCGGAGGATGGGGTTTCTAATATTAAAAAGGGAGTGGAAATTGAAAATAGCTGGGTGGTACCCTATAGGCTCCGTGCGTTAGAGGGAGAAATGCTCCGCCACGCTACGAGTGGCCGGAATTGTAAGCTGTTGCGGTTTACCGCGGACCGCAGAAATATCAGCTGTCATCACACAGCGTGTTGCCATGGCAGACTTGATAATAACTGTAGGATTTCAGAGTATTTTATCTGACAATAATCGGCCCAATTCTTCGAAGAAAGGCCGTCTACTTGCAGAAAGTGGGCATGTTTTAAATTTAGTAGAAAAGCAGTTTGCAGGAAATACCAACAGTGTAATAACTGCTAATGTGATAAGAGAAACATCAGTTCGCCAGAAACCTTATCATGTCACAATAGAGGTAACGTATCTAGTCATTTTATGCATTAGTTATGGGTGACAGCAGGGGCAGATGACCTCGTAGTTCCTCCCCTTAAAACATCAATAACTAACTAACTGGGGTGACAGCGGCATTAATGTTCATGTACACGCAATTTCTAATACGATATAATGTTATCGTAGGTTAATGCTACTAGAGAGACGATTGCATGTTCCTGTGAATGCCCAGCTGGATCGTCAGAGAAGTGCAAGCATATTTCAGCAGTTATTCATGCAGTTAATTCAGAGCATGTAACTTCGCGAACCGATCAACCCTGTGAATGGTCTAGACCTCGAATCTCAAACGCGGGGAAAGAGAAATATAACAAGGGGAAGAGGTTAGAAGAACTTTTTCCCACAAAAAGGCAGAGGCTTGATGTAAAACCAGCTGAAATTCCCGATTTGAAAACCCCATGTATACTATCCAAAATTTTAAATGAGGAGAACAAGTCAGAATCAGTTAAAGTTGCCAATGAATTGCTAGGAAATTTAATAACAGATGTCACAGTTATGGTTCAGAATAATGCATGTAAAAATGTAATAACAACATTATTAATGAAACAGGAGACTACATCTGTAATAACGGTAATTGATGTGTGTAGTGTTAGCAATTCTGCACTAGCAAGTTATTTTTATAACACTCATGTTGTAATTAATAAGACTCAAGCAGCTGACATTTGTGTAAAAACCTTACATCAATCGAAGTCTGACCTCTGGTTTTCAGAAAGGAAGAAAAGGATCTCTGCAAGTAAGGCACATTCAATTAAAACTAGGAGAAAAGATCATGAGAAGTTGGTAAATACACTCTTGAACCCTAAATGTCTTAATGGTAGGGGTCTTAGAAATGTCACATTTGGAAAAAAGTTAGAAAAAACTGCACTTGCCAAATACACAAATTTATGTGGTAAAACAGTTGTTGAGAGTGGTCTCATAATTCATCTCACCCATCCTTGGTTGTGTGCTAGTCCTGATGGTATAGTAATGGTGAATGGGAAGCCAGAAAGGGTACTGGAAATTAAGTGTCCTATTTCATGTCAAGACAAACCAATCATAGGTGAAAATGAGGAGATTAATGTGCCCTATCTTATAAGAAATTCAGAAGGAAATTTGGAACTGAAACCAAATCATGCATATTTCACTCAATGCCAGTTGTTGATGTACTGTTGTGGGCTTGATGCTTGTGACTTTTTCATTGATACAGACAACCATAGTTCCATTCTTTTAGAAATTCAAAGAAATGATATGTTCTTAAAGGTCTGTATTGAAAAGTTGCAACAGTTTTTCTTCACACACTATTTAAGGGAACTAACGTGCAGATTTAATAATGGGCTTCAGACATCAAGGGAGGTTGTACATTTGTCATAACACAACACATATGCACAATGTCATCAACACTACATAATAGCTCACTTGGAATTTTTTGAAGTATGTTATATACTTTCACTCTTTGAATGCACCGTTCAACATGAATTCGCACACTAGCAATATTGTAAGTGTCATCAACTTCTTCAGGTGTCAAATGACCTTCATGCATGAAGGGTGGCATTACTAAAATTGCATTGCTGTCCTCCAATATAGTTTTTATACCAGGGAAACCTTTATCAGCCATTATTTGATCTCCTGATTCTATCAATTTCAAAATTCCACAGTCATTTGTGATAAAACTGTCACTAGCTCGACCACCACAAGGTGCAATTGCAATAAGGACCTTAGCAGTATATGTAGACTTATAATTAAAGTACATATACACACGCTTGCTGATCTCAGGAGGCTGTTCTGTTTTAATTTCAGTGCAGTCTATAATAGCTCTACAATTTGGATAGTTATCTTTAAAAACAGAAGGCAATGTAGCATTAACAGTATCCTTGCTAGGCCAGAAAACCCACTTTTTGTTGCTTGTGTCAGTACAGGTAAAACAGATTGAAATATCCTAGAAATATTACTACGGTGAATATTGAAAATAACAGCAAGGGCAGCAAATGGTAAGGCTAACTTCATTTTCATTAAGAATACCAAGAGTCTATTTTCTTTACTAATTTTGCGTGTATTAGTGTCTGGCAGCAAGTTTAAAAATATATTAAAAATTTCTTTGTTGACACCAGCCAGAACATTTAATTGTGATTCATCAGAAACTGACCTATAACCAAAAAATCCTCTTTCTTCATATGGGAAGTCAGGCCCAGACAATTTACTAACATGTCTAGGTTTAGCATGTAATGTGTGAAGGGATGATATATTTGCTTGTGTGCTGACACTGTTTCCATCCAAAACACAACTGAATTCAAAATTGCTTTCTACATCACAATGTTTGTTTGTCTGAGTTTGGGCATCAGCTTTCATGGACACTAGAGCAGGCTCACTAGTTTGCAGATCTAATATATCAAGTGTTGAAATGACTAGATTTCTATTTACACTTCTCTTCTTTAATCTCATAAATCTGCTGAGAGAGCCTGTTCCTGTTGACTTTCTTCTGTAACATTCAGGAAAGATACTTGGTACATATGCTGGACTAGCAGGATGTTGAGATTTACACCCTCCTATGAAATGTGTACTGCAGATTCTAGATGATTTTGAAGGTGTCCACAAAGTACCATCTGCCCTATAAAACAAATTGTGTAAATGTGGCAAATTTATGTAAACATACCATTTAAAGTATGGGCAATCTGTAAATGCAAATATTATTTTGAACACATTTTGTAAAATTTGACTTGGATCTGTATTAGGCCTATATTTATTTGAATTTCTATTGTAATGAGTTCAAATTATTTTGTGACTATCTGGTTTCATAATAATATGTTTGTAGGACTATTTAAAATACTGTAATGCTTTTTTATTTAATGTTTATGTATAACTACAAACTTCTAATATATTTCTGTAGGCTATTAATATTTTGTTCCTATTTTTTTGTCATGTACCAGGGCCTATTTCTGTAAATATAATATTAATCCACTAGCCTTTCGAATCCACTTCGTGAGGTCGGGGAAGAAATCTAAAAAAAATCACACTTTGCTCGGTATTAAGGTATCTGTTATTTAATTATTAAGGCTATCATTAAGACTACTGTGTGTTAGAATATCTCTATTATGATGTTTGTGCTTTAAAAATATGGCCTACTGGTGCGGACCTTACCTTGGAAGTATAGCATTACTGTAATTATTTTGGTTACTGTTAACCTATTTGTAAAAGTCATGGTTAGTATAGGTTCTGTACTGTGTAATTTAGTATTAATTAAAATATTGAAATTCCCCATTACTTACTTCTTGCGATTTACTGCTAAAATCCACTGTCTTTTCAAATCCATTTCGTGAGCTCGTGATGGAAAACTATAAAATTTCACACTTTGCTCTGTATTGCAGTATCTATTATTGCAGCCAACAACACACCACATAACAATGCCAGAACGTTTTGACATTTTTTAAATAATAATCTGAAGACAACACTATAAAATATTGAATAAACACATGTAAAAATTCACTCTTATTGCATCGTCTTACGATCAGCTGTTGATAAACAAGACCGTGTGTAGTTCACGTAGTATCCACCCGCAGCAGCACCCTGCAGAACGCACGGTGCCTATAACCCCGTCCTATATCGCACCTTCTCAGCTCATATCAATGTTGAGTACTGCAACTCTGTAAAGTCAATAAAATACATTTGCAAGTATGTTAACAAAGGTTCCGACCAAGCTACTTTTAGCATCGGAGAGTTTGACGAAGTTGCGAGATATGAACCAGAACGTTACATCAGCAGCTCAGAGGCGGCTTGGCGCATATTCTGCTTCCTCATACATGAATGCTATCCTTCGGTCATGCAACTTGCCGTCCACCTCGAGAACGGCCAGCGGGTTTACTTTAATGAAGACGACGTTCGTGACCAGTTTAACAGCCCTCCAATCACAACCCTTCTTGCTTTCTTCGAACTATGCCGATCCGATAAATTTGCTTCCAACACTTTTATATTGTGAAGTTTTATCCTATTTCGCTTGGAAAGGTAGGAAGTTCTGTGGAAGGAAACAAGGAAAGCCTGTCCCAGGCCATCCTGGTGTGAAAAAAGATCAGACCCTTGGCAGAGTTTACACCGTTCACCCTGGTAATGCCGAGTGCTACTACCTCCTCCTCCTTTACATAAAATCCCTGGTCCTCAGTCTTTTACTGACCTTAAAACCGTGGCAGGGATGGTTCAACCAACATTTCTAGCGGCATGTAAAGCACTTGGCTTGCTAGAGGATGATGCGCACTGGGACCGCACACTAGAGGAAGCGTCCTCCACCGACTCTCCCCACAAGATACGCGAGCTCTTTGCAATCTTACTGGTGTTTTGACAAGTGAGTGATCCCATCATGCTCTGGAAAAAACACAAATACAGCCTCGCGGAAGATGTGGTGAGAGAGGTTCAGAGGCAGTGTGCTGATGTCAACCTGGTCATGGGAGTTATCTACAACAGGTGTCTGGTGCTTCTTGAGGATTTAGTACTAAAAATGGCTGGTCCACAACTGGAACGCTTTGGACTTCCGTCGCCTTCTCGAGAACAAGACTCCGTCGTTGTTCACCGAGAATATGTCAGCGAACTATCTTACGACACAATTAAGTCGTCAAAAGTGGTTGCTGAAAATGTTCCAAAATTGAACAACAAGCAGAGATTGGCCTATGACGAAATAGCTCGAAGTGTTGTTTCAGAATGTGGTCAGCTCTTTTTTCTGGATGCACCCGGCAGAACTGGCAAAGCCTTCCTGATTAATCTCCTGCTCAGTATATTTAGAAGTCGACAGAACATAGCCATCGCAGTCGCCTCCTCGGGCATTGCAGCATCCCTACTGGATGGTGGACGAACAGCGCATTCTGCCTTCAAGCTCCCTCTTAACCTCAGTCACGCTACATCTGCCATTTGTAAAATCTCTGCAGTTTCCTTTGAAAGTCTGCTTAGCCACGACAATTAACAAGGCTCAGGGGCAGAGTTTAAAAGTAGCTGGCGTGGATCTGAGAAGTGACTGTTTCGCACATGGTCAACTGTACGTGGCATGCTCCAGAGTCAGTTCTTCTGGTGGCTTAGTCATTCTGCAGCCTGAGAGAAAGACCAGAAATGTAGTTTACCGAGAAATGCTTAGGCGTTGGAAACACTCTCGATAGATATGGCAGTAGGCTAGGGGACCTGCCTTAAATCAAAGCTCCCCGTCGAATATTGCACCGGATTTCCAATTTCAACGCTCCATGTTGCCATCATCATCTTCCACCACAGGAAAAAATTATATAACTAATGTTATAACGGGATTCGAAATGTTATTGCGGGCGAAGCAGCGGGTAACAGCTAGTAGGTTCATATAATAAGGAAATAAAACATTCTGATGGGGATCAAAATGTATCTGAATGTGTAGAAATCGTATGCTAAAGACCAATCAATACTTCACAAATACAGTAAAATAATATAATATAAACTCACCCATGTAACTTAGTATGTTATTGTTGTTTTAATGGGTGGAACTACGAGGTCATCTTTCTTACGAAAGATGAAGTGAAAAACGAGTTTTCGAATAAGGTCCAATATGTTCCATAAGTATCCTAAATCACACGGCCCTAAAACAATCTCATCAATGTTGTTCAAACACTCATAAAATATAGCCTATCACCCCACAAATTTGAGAGGGAAGAGTAATAGATTTTAATTACTACGGAAAGGTTCATACCATAGACACGTCCCCCGAGTTCGCAGTTCTTTTCAACGACTACTTTGACTTGTAAATGAATGTTGAAGACATTGCGGACGGCTGGGTTAGGTACTGTAAGTAATGGTATTTATTGAGCCAAAGTCCTTTATGTTAGTGAAAGTTGCAGCTGTTGTGTCTGATGGCCTTTCACTTTGAAGGGTTGTTGCACACTTCACACAGCTGATTCCTTTTTTTAATGCTTGAAAATGTACCCTGCTAGATAGTAAACCAAATATTGTTTCGCAATGTTGTCTTCATAAGGAAGGGGAACATCATTCTCTTAGTCCGTTATCACCACTTTGTCTCTAATTTTGTCCTCCTCAGACAACTTAACAGATTTGTTTTGTTTCGTTTTTTTCCTCGGTTTGCTTCGCACATAATCGCATTTGATTAAGAAATGACGTGAGAGATAGGTTCACAGATCCTGGACGGTGATATAGCCATCTTAATTCTCACTGTATTCTCACTGCCGCTAAAAATGTCGGGGTTAGCTTGCCGGAAGAACTTAATGGCATTCGCGGTCGCATTTCTGAATAATTGTAAAGTGAGTCTCGCGTTCATTCTTTGGAAAGACGTAGGGTTTATGTGTGCGGAGCGGAGGTCAATTATGGACAATATTAAGGCCTGCAAACTGAGGGGACCTGTACATGGCATAAACCTGTCCGCAGTAATTAAAATCTATTACGGTACTTGATTTTTGTACAGCAAGTTATTTTATCGTGGAAATCACTTCTTGATCATATACACATTTCAACACCAAGAAATAAGGACCAAATACGGCAGCATTTCTGTGTTTCAAACTCGCGAGCGCTTAAAAAGTGACTCCAGTCAGCAATAGCACTGGCAATAGTCAACTGCTGCGCAGTCTGTTGTTGGGAGCAGAAGCTATCCTTACTAAAGATGCGGCAGATTCGGGAGTCTCCACACTTTCTCTTCTATACGCTCTGACTTGACTGTGTATTTTGTGGAACGAAAAGTTCACAGGTGAAATGAAGAAAAGCCGAGTTGCACTTCCAGGGAAACTCCAAAAACAACCACGCATCTCTGAAGTCTTAACTCAACACGATTCGACAGTTTGCTGCTGGATGTATCTGGGGGTAATAAGCTCGCCCGCTAGCTAGGCTGTATCTGGGGTGATAGCTCGTAAACTGTCGCCTCAGTAATTAAATGGAGATTCTTGGAAGAAATGAAAACGTAAAAACACTTATAGTGGGCGATGTATTGAAGATAGAGATATGCTCTCGCGAACTTTTTTTTTTGTAGAACTTTGCATGCTGAACAATTCTTACACTCATAGTATATTGATATTTTTAACAGTTTGCCCATGGTAAGCTTAAAAAGCGCACGTACGGCAGGTTTCTTTTACGACATTTTTACTGAAATCGTTACTGCTTATCTTCCTTTGATCATAAATAAATTATTTTCTACAAAAATCTTCCCCGAGATATCCTTTACAGAATGGTGAAAACCGTATCAAAATCCATCCAGTGGTTCTCAAGATTACCCATGACATCCAAGAATCGGGGACTTTGTTTTATACTAAGTAGAGACAAAACAAGCCCTTCCCCTGCCGATAAGTTATATCAAACAAAATTTATTCAGTAACTGATAAACACTTCCACCCACCCATGAGGAAAAATTATTCATACATAAAAGAAATACGACGTTTCGGCACCACTATACAGCACAACAGGTAACGACTAAATCTCGCGCAGGGCTTGTTGCCTTGGAAACCGTACAGAGCTGCCAATTTGAAAGATGCTAAGTGGTCACATGCTTTTCACACCGACTAGAGGCCTGTTTGGCTTGATAGTTGTGTTAAGTCCGAGTTCGATTTCAGGCTCTAACAAGAAATTTAATTCTGGTCTGAGGGCTGGAGCGGAGTAGGCCTATACTCAGCCCCGTGTGGAAGAACTGAGAAGAGGTGGGTGGTGGATTTTCGTGGTTTCCCACTTCTACTCCGGGCAAATTCAGAGCTGGTTCCTCACTTAAGGCCACGGCCGTCTCGATCCCAATCCTCACATCAATTGCAAATGTACACACTAACACATATACCACAATCTGTCTGTTAGGTAGTCAGCCCGAAGGCTGGTTGGATCCTCAAACAGTACCGCCGTTAGGCTATGTGAGTAGATACCCACAAAAACCCAAGGCAGCGCTATATTGAGGCGTTCTAGGCAAAAAGAGGAGTGAGGTAGTTTGCCATTGCTTTCCTCACTGAGTCAGAACAGTAGTACTAACCCTATGGGTAGAACCTTTCACAACATCCACAGGCACTGACTGTATACCACAATAAAGCAGATTATCATACAAATTCCACACGCACCCAATAACACGGGATTGAGATGACCCGATTTCCAAGCTCCTATGAAACGACAAGTATAAATCAGTTTTAATACGATGAGTTACTCTTGAGGGCAGGCGCGGATTCAAGGAGGGGGGGGGGTCACGGGTTTCATGACTCCCCCCCCCCCCCCCCAACGGGACACCAATTTTTTTTTTTGCAAACTCAAGAAACGAAAACACAAGAACCAGACAAATAGAACTTAACGAACTTTAACTGAAAATCAGTTTTTTTTTTTCATTTTATTCAATACTGAAAATATCTTTATTGCAATTATTATGTTCTGTTACAAGTGTACGGTACATATTTATAACTTCTTACCTGTTATATAAAAACGAATATTTATATAACAAAATCAACTCGTCTATTTTGTTTAGCAAACCTTGTGATTACAGAATCGATGTTTATAGTGATGTCACGATGAATGTGCAGGATAGGAATTTGGGGCTTTTTTTTTTTTTGCACCAAAAAATTTTGCCGACGTCCAAACTGCAAGCCTGGTTGGCAATTTAAGCTGTGACTTTCCCCCTTTGCCGGTACCAACTCGACTTGCCGAAACTGTAACATAGCTTGATACTTTTCTCGTAGCTTAATGTAAAAGTCGCAAAACACGCCGTTGCAATTTGTACGAATATTTTTGGTGCGCTAAACGCATCAAATTTCTATCCATGTAGCTTGCAAAAAAATTGGTCTGGTTTTGCACATTTGGTAATTTTGTGATTGCGTTTGTAGTGATACGGTACCATTTTTCTTAACAATTTCGATTCTCTGACCCGCCCCCCAAGCCAAACTCTAGATCCGCGCCTGCTTGGGGGGCTGCGTGGCACAGTCGGTAGAGGCACTGAGCTTCTAACTGAAAGGGAGTAGGTTCGATCCCCACCCAGATAGTGGATTTTAGAAGCAAAACTACCATTTTAAGAAATGCAAATAGCCCTGGGGTTCACTCAGCCTACACCAGAAATGAGTACCAGGGTAATTCCTAGGAGCAAAGATGGCCGGGCGTGGTGCTGACAACTCCAACCCATCTAGTGCTGATGTCACAAAGAGTGGAAGACTCTACCTTCCACTACTCCCAGGGCCTCTATGGCCTGTACGGAGTTGGCTTTGCTTGTCCCCTAGAAGTCCAACCTGTCGTCCACGTCGTGGGGGACAGGGAACATTATGAAGTAGGGGATAGCCTGTAAGAGCGAAGTACAGTGGAGACCTTGTGCCCCCAAGGCCTTACAGGAACCCTGAAAAGAAATGGCTAACGGGATTCTGATGAAGACCTTAACGGCAATGGAGGTGGAGAAGGAGACCTTTGGTACGGCGAAGTTGGCGGAAGAGACAACTCTCCCTCTTGGGGTAAACAAAGAGGAAAACCACTGCCTTGTGGTGGATCTTCAAAGGCTAAGGGAGTTAACCCCAACAGAAAACCGCAAGCATGGAGGCGCAGGTGGCAGCCCCACCATCAAGATCGGCTGCTGTGGGCTAATAACAACTTATTAAAGAAACATTAATGAAGAAAAACCTAAGACGACGACTTTGCCTTGAAAAGGTTGCCGAAAATTGGATTATGGAATGTGAGAACTCTGCGGGAAAGCGGAAGAGTACGACAAGCAGTGGCATGTATGAAGAATTACGGTATGAACATCCTGGGACTGAGTGAAGTAAGATGGAGAGATTTCGGGGAACTGGCCACCCACGATGGAGTTACATTTATATACTCTGGAAAACCCGAAGGTGATGGAGCAAGTTGTGAAGGTGTAGGTATAATGATGGATAAGGAGGCCAAAAGGAGTGGTATCCAGTGTCGGGAAAGATCAACATGGCGTCAGCTGACAGTGCAAGTAAGCGGTGTGAGGCGAAAAGCGAATGTATTAGGAGTTTACCGTGTCGAAAGTGTAAAGTAAACTACCCTAAAGGTGTGATTTGTGGTGGTTGTGAGTTAAAAGTGAAGAATACGGGAAGGATGACGACACGACTGTCTACAAAGGCCATTAAAGCGGGCCTCGTGGAGTGCAACAGTGTAGGCCTAGAGGTTATGAAGTGCTAGAAATGTTTGGTCTTAGTTGAGGAGGTGAGCAGCAAAGACGAGATAATTAGATTGCTCCGGCTAGAGCTAGAAGCTGTAATTAAAGATTTGGAGAGGGTCAAGGAGGCAAACAAGACCATGGAGGAAAATTTGTCAAACTTGGAGGTTGGTATTTTAAGTTCGGGGATTGGCGGGCAGATGGCAGCAGATGGCGGGATCAACAGTGACCGGAAGTCAAGGAGATCCAAGCGCTCAGATATGACTGACGGACGGTTGGCGGAGGAAAGACTGGAGCTGGACACCGTCGAGGGCGATCGAGTGGAGCAGGTATGTGATGAAATAAGGGAAATATCGGTCAACGGAAGAAGAGAAGAGGAAGTGTGCCGGTCCTTGGTTATTGGGGACTCAATAACTAGGCGCTTGGGAACAGGGCTTCAGGAAACAAATACTGAAGTGAAATGTTTTCCTGGTATAAGGACTGAACAATTGAGAAGAAAAGTGATGTTAATGGGAGGGGGTGAAGAAGTTAAGTCAGTTCTAGTACACGTTGGGACAAATGACCTAAGGAGCTCTCCTACTCCAGACAATATAGGAAATGACATTAAAAACCTGATAAGAGCATGCAGGGAGAAGTATAGAAATGCTTCTATTGCAGTGAGTGGGATTTTATATCGGCGGGACGTAGATTGCAGGTATGTGGATGCAGTAAATGGTGTACTGGACTGGATTTGTGGTGAAGAGGAAGTTCTATATATTAACTCTGGACTGTGGATAGAAGACTATGATTTGGGGTGGGATGGTCTCCACTTAAATAGGCGAGGTTCGGCCAAACTGGGACAACTCTATGGAAGGGTCATTAAAAGTTTGCCAAAAAAAAACAAACCACCAAGTGTTTAAGAGATGATTCATCCCAAACCAGTAAAGGGGATAGTAAACGGAGCAAGATGGTTGCTAGTCTTGGGTACAAAGGGCATTATCAGGGCTTCAAGTGTCTTCTGGTAAACTGTCGTAGTGTAGTTAGAAAGGGCATAACATTTGGAACCATGGTAGAAATATATGATCCAGATGTTATTATCGGGACTGAGTCATGGCTAGTTGAAAATGTTGTGGAAGGGGAGGTATTTCCTATGGGTTATAGGGTATACAGGAGGGACAGGGGAAGCACGGGAGGTGGGGTATTTATATTAGTTAAGGACATACTTAGGAGTCATCTAGTGTTTACAGATGAAGTAAATGAGATTCTGAGGATTAGGGTTGGTTCTAAAGACATGGTAGACATTTTGGGTGTATATAGAACAGGGAGGGGTGAACGGGATGTAAATCTAGGAACAACGTTAGTAAATTATGCTATGGAGGCTGACCGGGCAGGAAGAAATTTAATTGTAGGGGGTGATTTTAATATGCCAAGAGTGGACTGGGAAGGTAGGGCAGATTCTCAGGAACATTATCAATTGCTGGCTAACAAAATAATATGGGAGGGGGGCTTTGTTCAAGTTATCGAGGGAAGCACTAGGGGGAACAGCTTATTGGACGTGTGTTTGATCAAGCCTGAGGATATTTGGGTCAAATCAGAGATCATTGAAGGGATATGTGACCACAAGACTGTTGTAGTAGAGGTTAAGTTGGGTATTGAGAGGCAGGTTAAGAGGGAGACAAGATTGGTAAAGCAGTATTACAAAGCTTATAAAGAAAAGATTGGGAGTTACCTAGCTGAAAATTTCAATCAGTGGATAGAGGGGGGACAAAATGTAGATAAACTGTGGGCTGGTTTGAAAACCATAATTACATGTACCATTTAAAAATGTAGGGGCGACTACTGATCCACCTTATTACAATAAGAAGGTAAGAAGATTAAAGAAGAAATGTAGATTAGTAAGCAATAGGCTCAGGAAGGGGATAGGCCACCGAATAGAATTAAATAGGTTAAGGAGGGAACTGGACAGGGCTAAGATAGTAGCTAAGAAACATTTTATGGGTAGGCTGGTTGGCAGGGGGATGCCTTTCAAGGAACGGTGGAGAAATATGTATGTCTATTTAAGGGGAGTGAGAGGAGTTCAAGGCCGAATACCTGATATCGAGGGAGAAGATGGAACGTTGCTGGTGGAAGATGGTTAGAAGGCTGAAGCATTTAATAAGGTGTATGGTAAGGTGGTGGGGATTGTTGGGGAGGGAAATGTAGATCAGAAAGTAGAGCAGGGTATTGAGGACGGGAAGAAATTTAGATATGTAAATCAGGATATCTATAATGCAATACGGGGACTAGGGTCAAGAAAAGCAGCTGGGGTAGATGAGATAAATGGGGAATTGTAAAGATTATGGGATGGAACATTGTACCTTATTTAAGATTTCTGTTTGATTTTTGTATAAATAATGGGGTAGTGCCTGATGACTGGAAACAAGCTCTGGTAGTTCCGGTATATAAAGGGAGAGGGGAAAGGGGGGATAGTGATAGCTACAGATCTGTCAGCCTAACATGTATTATATGCAAAATTTTTGAAGGAATTATAAATGTTTACATAAGGGAATGCTTAGGGAATAGTAGGTGGTTTGCAAATGAACAGCATGGTTTCAGAGAGGGATTTTTTTTGTGAATCACAACTATCAGGCTTTCAGCAAGATATCAGTGAGGCCTTGGATAATAGAGGTCAAGTTGACTGTATTGCAATTGATCTTTCAAAGGCTTTCGATAGGGTCAATCATGATATCCTATTAAGGAAAATGGAGGTTGTGGGATTGGACAGGAGAGTAGTACGATGGGTGAGATCCTTTTTAAAGGGGAGAAGTCAAAGGGTAAAGGTTGGAGGGTCAGTGTCAGAACAGTTAAGGGTGGGAAGGGGGGTACCTCAGGGAAGTAAATTGGGACCTTTGCTATTTCTCATGTATGTAAATGACATAGGAGTTGAAATATCATCCCAGATAAGATTATTTGCGGATGATATAGTAGTATACAGGATGATAAATCATCTGGACGACTGCGGAATTTTGCAGAGGGACCTGACTGTCATACAAAGCAGGGCAGATGAAAGTGATATGTTGATAAATTCAAAGAAATGTCAGGCAGTGCGATTTGTTAATAAAAGGAATCATATTGTTTTTGAATATTCAGTAGGGGAAAATAAAGTTGTATTTGGGGACGAATGTAGGTATTTAGGTGTAACTCTGGGGGGTGGGAATTTTCACTGGGGTAAGCACATAGGGGAAATAGTGAAGAAAGCATACAAGTCACTACATATGGTTATGCGTGTGTTTAAAGGGGCTGGCAGAGAGATTAGGGAAAGGGCATACATGTCCCTAGTCCGTCCTCTGCTGGAATATGCTGGGGGAGTGTGGGATCCATACCAAATGTATTTAATAAAGGAATTGGAAGGAGTACAAAGGAAGGCCGCCAGGTATGTAATGGAGGACCACAGATCGATGAGTAGTGTAAGTAGGATGATTCAGAATTTGGGCTGAGAAAGTCTGGCTAGTAGACGTTCAAGAGCAAGACTAGGGGGTATTTTCTTAGCTTACAAGGGGGAAATTGAATGGGAAGACATTAATGAGGGATTGGGAAAGGGAGGTACTTATATGGGCAGATACAGTCATTCGTGTAAATTAAAATTAAGTCAGTGGAATAGTAACTGGGGCAAATATTCTTTCATTGGGAGGGGGAAGTAGAATGGAACAGTTTGTCAGAGGACATTTTCAGCCCTTTGCCTTCTAATGTTGGAAAATTTAAGGAATTGGTGAGAAAGCACCAGATCAGGAGCCAGTGACATGACATGGATGAAGAATAGTGTAAATTTTCCTTATTCGTAATTTATATTTGTTTCTATTATTATTATTTTCTTATAGCAATTATTCCTTGTATCTAAAATGTATTATTTTAGTTGTATGAATAATTTATTTTGCTTAGTGTTTTTGTTGTTGTAATTTGCCACCATGGACAGCGTCCACATCTGCAAATAAATATATGTATGTATGTATGTAATTGTGGCACGTATTAAGTCCAATATTAGGAACATTGGGATGATTGTTTGCTATGCACCCACAGAGGCAGCGCAGGGAGAAGATAAGCAGGCGTTTTATAGACATCTTAATAGTACAATTAAGAAACAGAAGAGGAAGGATATCATTATAGTTGGAGGAGACTTGAATGCAAAAGTGGGCCATGATAATGAAGGACTTGAGCATATTATTATGGGAAGGCATGGTTTAGGAGATTGAAATGAAAATGGACAACTCATTGTGGACTTCTGTGCCAACCATGATTTGATTATTGGTGGTACTGTACTGTATTTCCGCATAAAGATTACCATAAAGTGACCTGGGTATCACCAGATCATATGACAGAAAACCAGATAGATCAAGTAGCGATTGAAAGGAGATGGAGACGTTCTTTGTTGGATGTGAGAAATAAGAGAGGTGCGGACATCAGCAGTAATCACCTCCTTGTTGTGGCTACCTCGAGAATGAAGATTTAGGCCCAAAAAGGAGGATGGAACAGAAAAGGAGCCGGTATGATGTGGGAAAGCTAAAGGATGACATAAAGGTGAAGGAAGCCTTTAGGATAGAGTTAAAGAATCGATTCCAAGCACTTGCTCAGGTGGAGGATGAAACTGTTGAGGAAAATTGGGTGAAGGTTAGAAATGTCTTTACCAAAGCGAGTGAAAACATTCTGGGTTTCAAAGATAGGCGGAATAAAGATTGGATGACAGGACAGACATGGGATATCGTCAGAGAAAGGAAACAGATAAAGGATGAAATGCACACATGTAGGACACGAGCAAAAAAGGCAGTATTACAAGCAAAATATGCTGCAAAGGGCAAGGAAGTTTAGAGAAGTGCAGGAAGAGATCAAAGAAATTGGATAGATGACCAATCTTAACAGGAAGAAGAGGCAGCCAAGAAAGGACATCTTAAAGAAATATATAAAATCACCCGAGTTCTGGCAGGGAGCAGATGCAGAGAAACTGGCAGACAGGAACAAAGATGATGATGCCCTTTAGCAAACCCTGAGGATCAACTGAAGCGATGGCAGAAACATTTTTGTGCAGTTTTAAACCACTCCCTGGAAGATAACTAGGAGAGGGAGAAGGAGGAGATGAAGAAGAGATCCAGCATGGCCCAAGGATTAAAACCTGCATACCCACAGTGGAGGAAATCAAGCGAGCATTGAGAGAGTTGCATATTTGTAAGGCAGCAGGAGTTGACAATATTCCAGCAGAAGTAATGAAGGTTGATATGGACACCACAGTAAATATGTTGCTGCCGCTATATGAGAAGGTATGGACAAATGGAGAAATGCCGGAGGACTCGAGATGTGGGATGCTGGTGAAGTTGCCAAAGAATGGAGATATGTCAAACTGTAATAACTGGAAATACATTACACTTCTCTCAATCCCTCGCAAAGGCTTTACGAGGGTTCTGCTAAACAGAGTTAAAGAATATGTTGACCGAAGTCTCCGACGAGAACGGGCAGGTTTTCGTCAAAATCGTTCGTGTGTTGACCAAATAAACACCTTGAGGATAAATCTGGAGCATTGTGCGGAATGGTCATCTCGCCTCTATGTAGTGTTTGTTGACTTGGAGAAAGCTTTCGATTCGATCAATAGAGAAGCCATGTGGATGGAAGTGAAGTGCTATGGAGTGCCGTCACAGATTATTAGTCTTATTCAAGAAACATATCGGGAATACACATTGTGACCGATCGGAGCTGGGTTGATTTCCGGGTCCAGATCATTCTCGAAGCAACGAGAACCTGAAGGCTAGCGTGACGTCAAGGCGTGACGTAATGCGGATTTCTGGACGAACAGCCGAGCCAGGAACAGGGCCTGATGGGTATTTGGATATGTGAAAACTTTGGATGATGACACCATATTATGATTTATATTGACGCATTTTGATTGATGGCCTGGGATAACAATTCATATTTATTTATTTATCCGAGTCCAAAACACATACAAATATACATATAAAGTACACTAAATTTCATTTCTCCAGTGTTCAACTGTCTGAATGGCACAGTCATTAGCTTCTATCAAGTCCTGCATAGCACATGGTCTTGATAACATGCTGCAATTCAGAAGGTGCTCAGGGTCTTGTCTTTCACCACATCTACAAAGTTCTTCAGCACTGTATCCCCACTTCATTAAATTGCTTTTGCATTGACTCACACCAGTTCTCAGTCTGTTTAGCGTCTTCCAAGATTCGTATTGTAGATGGTAGCCAGCTGCCGGCTTCTCCTTCACTTCCCACGATCCCCCCGGTTTTATTTATTTATTTATTTATCGTATGGCTTTTAGTGCCGGGAGTGTCCGAGGACATGTTCGGCTCGCCTGAGTCTGTAGCTGCTTCCTGCGGACACCCTAAAGGGTGAGCTACAAGTTCCGTTCAATTTCAAGTAGTTCCAACTTTCGCCACCAGATATCAATGATACCTAGTGGTGAACGTTGGAACTTTGATAGAGCGTTCTGACGAAATCTAACCTAACAATTTTGCTTTACACGAGTTTAGTCTGTGAAAGGATCTTTTACATGCCATAAATCTATGACATGGGACCGCCGGCTTTACTTCCCCTCCGAAGGAAGGCATACTGAAGGATTTTTAACGCTCTTAAAAAATCCGACGACTTCGGTCGGGTTTGAACCCGCTATCTTGGGAACAGCAGTTCAGCATGCTACCGACTACGCCACCGAAGCCGCTATCCCCCCGGTGATTTTGTTTTCCAAAGCTCAATTCGGCGAGCTTCAGCTGAGGAAGGAATTGATATTGTTGTTTGGAGGAAGCTCTTTCTTAATTTTAGCCTTGATGGACATCAAGTCCATACTTTGGATGTCTTGGATCTGTTTCTTGCTTTTTTTTTTCTCTACTTCTGCCGCTACTTGTCGTCTAACTTCTGGAGGTGCTACTCCAATAAGCGGAAAGATCTTATCGACAGAAGTTGGACGTAGACAGCCTGTCACAATGCGGCCTGTCTCATGGAGGAGGGCAACATCTACTTGGTTGGTATGAGCAGAGTTCCTCCAGACTGGGGCAGCATGTTCTGCAGCAGAGAAACTCAGAGCAAGGGCAGTTGTACGCACGACACTAGGCTGCGCTCCCCATCTGGTGTTTGTGAGCTTCCGAACGATGTTGTTCCTGGTGCATACCTTCCGTTTGGTGTCCATGCAATGCTGTTTATAGGTTAGCGCGCGATCCAGCTTTACTCCTAAGTATTTAGGATGAACACCGTGTTTCAGATTGTGACATTCCCAGGTGACGTTTAGCTGCCTTCTCGCCTCCCTATTGCGCAGGTGAAACGCGCATATTTGGGTTTTCTCTGGGTTGGGTTTCAAGTAGTTATTATTGTAGTAGATGGCTAAGTCTTCAAGAGCAGATGTCGGCTTTTACTCTACTTCTTCAAACGTTGATCCTTGAGCAGCAACAGCAGTGTCATCTGCATAGATGAATGCTCTGGTCCTAGTGTTAAGTGGCTGGTCGTTAGTGTAGATATTATATAATAACGGAGCTAGCACGCTTCCCTGTGGAAGGCCATTCTTTTGGTTCCTCCATCGGCTTTTCTTATCCTTGAGGGTGACAAAAAATCGTCGATTCTAAAAAAAAACACTGAATAAACTGTGTTAGTCGGAAGTCTCTAGTTGTTCTTTGTCAATCGCTTGTGGTTTACAGTATCATAAGCAGCTGTGAGGTCCACAAAAGCAACTCCAGTAATCTGTTTCCTTTCATATCCATCCTCAATATACTAGGTTAAGTTCAGTATTTGACCAGTACACGATTTCCCTGGTTTGAAACCTGATTGCTCCTTAATGATCTCTCTGTCAACAAAATCAGAAATTCGGTTCAAAATAATTCTCTCCAGGGCCTTACAGAGATGACAGAGAAGCGATACAGGTCTGAAATTCTTGGGTTCATTTGGTTCTTTACCTGGTTTGAGCAAGGCCACAACTTTTGCTTTACGCCATAACTTCGGGATTATCATTTTAGTCACACAGGTGTTCATCAGTTGTAGGATCCAATCGATAGTTAAGGGGCCAAAATGTTGTATTTGCTCAGGTCTTATATCATCCAAACCTGCAGCTTTGTTGTGTTTCATCTGTTGAATAGCGGTTAATTCTTCCGTTCTGAATCTTGTACCAAGATGGTTGTTCTCCTGTTCATATCGTTGGATTTTTGTTTCTTTGGACCTTATTGAGGCTTTACCGTTCAGCAGTAGTTGATTGGCTATTTGGTCAGCGGTGACTTTATCCGATTCCTGGCTTGGAACTGTAGGATCACCATTGAGATTCTTCAATAATTTCCAATAATTTATCCGCAAGACGCACGTAAATGTTACCCAAAATTCTACCATTATTCATTGAGGGATGATAGTAACTACGAAGAAATTATATAACAATACCCGAGGTTACCGCTAGAGTAGGGAAATGTGTCAGGAATGTTCTAAACCCTCCCCCCTTCTCGAGAGGAGCACTAGGGCAGTTCTGGAATGATCAATGTGCGATGTAAACCCGATAAATGTTCTTGTGTGTGGACAGTACTCGTAGTCCTCTTGTGTAAAAAGTATGTGAAGAGTGCGAGGAAGCAATTTGTTAAGTACGCCTGAACAATATTTGTGAAGTGTCGCTACAGCGATATGTCGTGAGTGGACGATATCGGACACGTTAGTATGTGTTGTGATAATCCGAGCCGGTACGCGAAGGTTCGTTAGATCTGTGTAAATGAAACGATCGGCATGTAAAAGACACGTGGAATTATTCTAGAACACTTCACCATTTTGATTACGAAGTTTAATGCACGTGGTCCGGTTGATTTAGGAGATATTGAAGTGTCGAAGGCATGCACTGTAGTTATAGCAGAATGAGACTGTGCACATTTGGACATATGAATAAATGCCGTAATGGAGAGGTGAATCGTTATGCTTACGATTAATGTTAATTAAAGGCGAAAGTCAGATAAGTGTTGAACATTACAAATATCCGGACGTGAATGAGAGTAACTGCAGTCGAGGTGAGACATTATTGCGAGGGCCTATACTGTGAAAGACATTCGTTCGAAAACAGCATGGCATTGCTTGCATGTATTCGGCGTGAATACTACGGAAGGCTCTATCTAACCTCGTGCGTTGAGGGCTGCAGGCATGTAGGCAACCCCATAAGTCAGTCAAGGCCAGCTCGACCTCATAAGGAGGTGTTTTCCGCACCGAGAGATGTGAGTACGTACATTCAAATGAACAAGGAACTGAACGTGATATTGCGTGGACATTAAAGTGCTCCGATATAGTGAAATATAACGCTATTGTTACAAGACGATATGAACCTTACAACCTTACGAATACGCCTGGAATATATAAGCTTAATATGAATGTGAACACGCAAATTATGTGGCACTAAGCACATAAAGGGGCCGAAATGGGATGAACGATCGTCACGAGGTGGACGTGTGGACAAGGTTGGTTGGTTGGTTCCTATGTTTAGGGGCTGCGACAACGCGGTCATGTAGCCCCGTGTGGTGTATTCTTCGGAGTACATGGTAAGACAGAGTAAGCTTTTGCTTCTCTTTGCTTTATTTCATTCCTCCCTTTTTCACAAACACCAACAGTGATCTTCTGGTTTCTCCTAGTTGGTGTACTTTGCTCATGCTATCTGTGAGTCTGTTCTAGATATATATCTTCCATGACCCACCTAGCGTCAACTAGCAGAGAATCTCTGAAGTTCCTCATTTTTTCCCTGTACAAGAGGACTTCCTTACCAATCTGGCCACCAGATCTCGTCGCTATCGCTAGCTATCATCTCCGTGATCAAGAGGACTTCGTCTACTTTTTCACCCACCCGGCTTCGCTAGTGACGCCTGCTATCAACTCTTTGAATACCATTTCATCAAGAGAATTTATTGCTGTAATGTTGGTTATTCTTATGCGTATACCTTTTGTCTCCTACCCCCACTCTTTTCCCTTCCCTGGTCTCTCCGCGCTTCGGTGAGCTGGCCTTAATTGTGCTACAGTCGTCTAGACTCTCAGTCGGAGCTTAACTAGAGCTCGTCTCCTCACCTCGAGAGACAAACTTTCAAATCTTCGCCATGTTATGAATTCCTGACTAACGGTCACCAAGGAATCGCCGTTCATCAGAAATGAGCTAAGTACTACTTCGACGTTCTTCAACTAATTTCAATTGATTTTAAATAGCTACATGCTTTTTATCCATCATTTACAGACAGTGTGATATATCTAAATGTGGGCAATAGCGATCTTCGCGGGATTTTCGAGGTTGGGCTTAGTCTATCCAAGTTAATCTTAATATGAAGCAGCATTTCTTATGCTTATTAACTGAGATAATTTCTCACAACGTGGGACATCGTTAAATTACCCACTGTCTGTAGAAAGCTTAGTTCGTTCCACCGCTGTACTTTTTCTTTCAATTTCAACCGTCATGATTGTTCTGGAACTTTCCATGCTAAACAATTCATATATAAGTCAAACCTTCTAGTATTTTCCACTCACATATGGGAATACTTTTTCAAATTAAGGAATCTTCCTTATGAACTGCTAATCAACACCTAATTTTGTCTTCCTCCGTTGGAACTTTTCTGCTGCATTCAACTATAACCCACAAGTTTTTCTACTCAATAGACCCTCGCATACCTAGTGCAACTAGTTATTTTTCACCATCGCAATAACTTTCCTTGCTATAAACTTTCTGTGCTACAATAGTGAACTTTTCAGCCACGTCAATAGACTACAGGGAAACAGTGCTCGTCCGATTTCTCATCCGCGTCGCGCTCGTCCGAAATAAATAAAATAGGCCAAAAACTTTCTCTACAAAGTTCCTATTTCCTCTTCCTCAACCCCTCTTTACTAACAAATTAGGTTAATCTTTAAATTTATGTATTTTGCAACGAGGCCCCGCCAAACCATTGGCGCCCTCCCAATTTTCTCCACGTATCATGTATTCAATCTGTATCAATATCAGCAGTTAGAAACTGCTTATTAATCTATTTCTTTTCTTGCTAGCACAAGAATTGGTTATTTTCTACCAAACCTTTCAATAATCTCTTTAATCCAGGTTTCATGAAAGGGTAACTTGCCCCATTTTTCCTCGTGATCCTGTTTAAATATAGAAGTTCTTGAAACTTCATTTTAATTTTTCTCTTCAGGTTTCACAATAAGTGACCTGCCCTATTCGGTATAACCTCTAAACGTAATTCTGTATTAAAACAAGAAGTTATAGAAACTTCTATTTCATTCCTCTCTGTTTTTCTTTGTTGTTACTTTCGAAGCTGTTATTTGTTCATATTTCTAAAACACCGTTCTAGAAATCCTTAAGGTACTCTTCTTGTACTTGCTTTATTATTCAACTTTAATTGCGTTAATTTTCTTTAAATTTCCAATTCGTTAATCTTAACACCATTTCAAGATCTTACGAAGATTTTAGCACATATAAATGGTTTAAAACCAAAAAATTGTCAATTGCCTGGAGCAAACTTTAAATGATTTCGGAGGTCTGCGAACCCAATTGTTCATAAAATTAAATTGTATATTTGTTATATTAAATATTTCTTTCTGCATTGTTAAACAAATCAAGATTTATTCTTTTAATTTATCATTTCTCAAAAACAACGATTAGGCAGGATCCTGTCTTCCCATACTCTTCCTATGGGCTTAACTTTAAAAACTTCACAAATAAAATTAATAACGGGTCCACTTTTTGTTGCATTTGAGCAAGAACTCTTAGTTATTAACTTATTAAAGCCTCTCTTAGCTTTGATAGCTAATTCTAACTGGCCAGTAAGGCAAGCATAGCTCGCTACGCCAGCTTCCTAATTGTTGAGATTCTCTCTACAACTTATGGTTGGTTTTCAAAATTTAAGTTTTTTCTCATTGTCTAAACTTTTAGTCGGCTCTTTGCTGGGTAAATGCTTAGTCATTCCTAAATGCAACTATTGGTGCTCTTACCAAAATTATTCTCAAGGGTATAATTGCTTCATCCCTATCCTTCTTGGAAACATTCGGTCGCTTTTCAGAAATTCTACAATTTCAAGAATTAAAACATCACGGCCAATTCAAACTATTTGTATTCTTCAAAATATTTGTTTAAAATCAACTCCCTTGAAAAGATACAAAAAAACTCATTATTTCCTTCTTTGCCAGACTACCACCCTTTCCCATAGTAGCTGAATCTTGGCTTGGAAGGGAAGGTACCTTCTCTTCTCGCCTGCAAATAGCCCAAGCTCTAGCTGCGTTTCCCGTTAGCTGTGTTCGGGTCTCCACTCACTTTAGTGATCTCACGGGCTTTGCGGTGACACTCTTCTTTAAAATTGTTTGTATTTGGTGTTGGACTTTCTTCCTATTATCCACACTTGTTCCTCTGTCCAAAACCCACTTCCCTTTACTTCTTTATTCACCTTCCCTTGTGGGTAAGGTTAATTCTTAGCAAAAACCTACCCAAAATTTTATCCCAGAAACCCGGGAAAGTCCATTTGTCAATATTTTGCAAATCATTAATATTTACTTTGAATTTTTCAGCTCTAACTTCGCAGTGCAAAGCTGGTGAGCTGGAAAGGGATTGCTTCTGTCTCCTTTGGTGCATTTCTCCCTTTCAACTCGTTTGTTGCTGCCAGTCTGACAGCATTTCCAAGGTTCCACAGTTTCGTAAGTTATACTTGAATTTACCTATTTCGCCATGGCTCCTCCAGATAAAGATAAGGATGGCAAGGATGAAAAACTTACTTCCAAGCGAGCTTCTTATAAAGGGCAACTTACCCGATTCCGAAAATACATCAAGGAATTAGATCCCTCAGAAGCTCAATTAGATTTGTTAAAACATCGTGTAAAGGACTATGAACGTTCTTATGAAAACTATTGTACTATCCAAACCGAAATCGAACCCTGCATGCTCAATCAAACTGATGATCGAGTAGAGGTAGAAAATCAATATTATGACGGTATAGCCTCCGCCTTTAAAATAATTCGCCAACTTGAGGAAGAGCAGAAAAGGGATGGTTCTGTTCTTGGTTCCCTCCACGAACAACAAACCTCTTCTCGTGAGGGCGCTCACAAGCCCAAACTAATTCTACCTAAGATTAATTTACCCCACTTCTCAGGGGACGAATCTACTTGGGATTCTTTCTACGAACTATTTTGTTCTCTAGTTCATGAAAATAAGGATATTCAAATCATTTACAAGTTTCATTATTTGCGATCTATTCTACAAGGTCAAGCCCTGCAGTTAGTTGAAGCACTCCCATTAAGTGCCGAAAAGTACCCCATTGCCTTTAACTTGTTGAAAGAAAGATACGGTAATTTACGGCTACGTATTCATCGTCAAATGAAAGCTTTATTCAATTTGCCTGCGTCACAGCACAATGAAGTCACTAGTCTGCGTACCCTCATTGATACAACACATCTTCACGTTAAAGCTCTATCCCAATTAGATCAACCCACTGATCACTGGGACACTTTCCTAATACATTTAGTTGTTTCTAAAGTCGATGTTGCTACCCTCAAAGCTTGGGAAATGGACATTTCCAAAGATGACAATTACTCGTATGAGCATTTAGTCACTTTCATTAATGCTAGATGCCAACTCTTAACTGCTTTAGCTAATCAAAGTGAACCCTCTTCTCCTAGCTCTAAACTAGAATTACTGTCTCTTAAATGTAAAACCGAACACGTAACGTCTAGTACCCAAAAACCTGGGTCCAGCTCGTCTAAACTAAAGTCAAACGCCACTGGTTACCCAACTAGGTCTAGTGAACGCCGTATTGCTAGTTCTCTCGCTTTAAACACTCAGAGCGAATCCCGTAAAAGTTTAAATGAGCAATTAAAATGCATACTTTGCAAGGATTCCCACGCCTTGTATCTGTGTAAATCTTTTAAAGAACTGTCAGTCGATGACAGAAGAAAATTAGTTTCCCAGAATAAACATTGCTTTAACTGCCTAGCACCCAAGCATTCTGCTTCTAATTGTAAGTCTTCAAGACTTTGTTACCAATGTGAAAAACCGCACCACACTTTAATGCATCGTCATGATCAATTGAGGTAATCTGTGTTGGTTATCAGGATATCATTTGTAAGTATGTTCCTTGATGTAACAGCTATCCTTTGCTTTTTGTTAGTGCTCTTTGTATGTATTCTTTAGAGGAGTATTATTCTCTGTAATCCATGATGGAAGCATGTATGCTATAATACAATCTATTGCACTTATAACTGTTTAATTACACAAGTAAAAAGAATCTGAGAACGCCGGGTAGGCTTTTAGAACCAAGATATGGCTACCATGACAGAATTATTTTGTTCAATTGCGGGTTGCATATTAGCGCAACATATATCGGGAAGTGTTTTATCCAGTTTGTGAACACGTAGTCAATTGGTCATGGATACATTGAAAAAGAAACGTACGGTAGTGCTGGCGGCATTCACTCGCGTGTATAACAACTTGGAAGAAAGAAGAAACTCAAGAGTGAACACAGAAAAGCAAGATGATGTGGAGGTTATGGCGGATCTGGAATTACTACGCGAGAAATTCGAGGAGATGGCGCGTTTGGATGCAGAAATTTTGGATTTGCTACTGCAAAATACGGCTACCAAATCGCAGGATTTGGATACAGAGGTACAGACCGCTGATGAATACTCAGGCAAGTACAAAATAATAAGTATTTACTTGCAAAGGAGCCTAAACCCTGTTGATGATAGTATGTCTATGTCAAACATAACCAAGAGAAAATTTAAACTACCTGTTCTTGAGTTAAATAAATTTGGAGGGGAAATCAAGGACTGGTTAACCTTTTGGGGTCAATTTAAGAAAATTAATGACGATTCTGACATAGATGATTCTGACAAATTTCAGTATTTGTTACAAGCTATGGAGCCAAACACTAGAGCTAGGGAAGTGGTGGAAAGTTTTCCCCCTACAGGCAGTAACTATAGCAAGGCTATTGAATGCTTGAAAGCTAGGTTTGGTCGCGAAGACATTTTGGTAGAATTCTATGTCAGGGAATTGCTCAAACTGACTCTAGCGATGAATTCGAAGCATAATCAAGTCAGTCTTTCCTCCCTATATGAAAAAATCGAGACACAGTTAAGGGCTTTGGAAACCTTGGGAGTAGCTACAGATAAATATGCTCCAATGCTATTTCCACTTGTTGAGTCATGTCTCACTGAAGAAGTTTTGAGAGCTTGGCAGAGAAGCTACAACACCAGTTCGGCTCAAACTGATGGTAAAACCAGACTTGATAGCCTCATGAATTTCTTGAAATGCGAGGTTGAAAATGAGGAGCGAATTTGTATGGCAGTCCAAGGCTTCAAGATAGGAAACCACTCCAAGGGTAGCATGAAAACATTAGGAGCAGAATCAAACCGTCATAACACCGGTACTAATGTTCCAACTGCAGCTGGCCTTGTCAATTTTAAGCCAAACCAAAAAGTGTGCGTTTTTTGTGAAGGTAATCACTCAAGCGATGCTTGTTTTTAAGGCCCAGAAAATGGAGCTGGATGACAAGAGGAACATTTTAAAAAGAAGAAACTGTTGTTTTTCTTGCCTTAAGATTGGTCACATTAGTAGAAAATGTCAAACACTGTTAAAATAGCTTGCCACGGTGGGTGAGTGGTTATAGTGTCGGACTACCAACCCCAAGATTGCAGGTTCGCCCCTGGCCATGGTAAGTGATTTTTGAAGGCGACAAAAATCACGATACTCATGTCATACGTTGTTGGCATGTTAACGAACCCATTTGAATTCAGTAGGCCGTGTTCAACGGCAAAATTAATCTCGGGATTTTCCGCCAACACAAAGTTCCTCCATTCTCTACTTGAAAGCGCTGTGGTGTCAAGGAGTTTAGATATCTAACCTCCTTGACTTTCATAGCATTCAAAGGAATGACGAAATTCGGCGTGCAAGCTACCCTCTGGGTGTCAATTAACAAAGCTTGCACCAGGCACCCGAGGCCATACGATATTATTATTATTATACTGTTAAAATGTATTATTTGTGAGGGTAAGCATGTCCCAGTTATGTGTCCCAGAAGTCACAGGCAGCAAACTCCAAAAGAAGGGGAACGGTTGAGAATTCTCTATCAAATGTGAACTGTTGTCAGGTATTTTTACAAACACTCATGGTGACCATTAGAGGAGAGCAAGAAAAACAAGTCGGTGTCCTCATGGACCCAGGCTCGCAACGTTCCTATTTTAGGAAGGACACTGCTCAGTGTATGGGATATGAGCCCATTGGTGAAGAGACACTGATTCATGGTTTGTTTGGGGGTAAGGTGTCTTATCCAAAACCACATCTTTGCTACAAGGTTAGGTTAAAAAGTCTCAAGGGGACCTATGCTTGTAATTTCGAAGCACTGGATGAAGAAAACATTTGTTCTCGCATCCCTGTCATTGAGCCTGGGCCATGGTTGACTGAAACTACTGAAAAAGGTATACAGCTCTTCGATGAAGATAAACCAGTTGAAGTTTTGGTGGGAGCAGATATATATGGAAAACTTCTTACTGGCAGAAGGGAGATTTTACAATGTGGGCTTGTTGCAATTGAGACTTATCTGGGATGGATTGTCACGGGAAAGATAAAGGGGCCCAAATCTTCCAATTCTATGACAGCACTTTCAATGCTTGTTCATATCGAATCTGTAAGCAAACTTTGGGAGCTGGATGCACTCGGTATTCAAGATCCAGGTGATAGGAAGAATAGAGAAGAGAGGGAAGAGGCAACACATGATTACTTTATGGATACTGTTAGGACAAATGAAGAGGGACGCTATGAAGTGAGGTTGCCATGGATTGAAGGACACCCACCAGTTCCAAGAAATTTCAATTTGGGGAAAAGAAGAATGGAACACACCATCAAGAAGCTGGAAGAAAGTGATTCCAAAGAAATATATGATGAAGTTCTGAAGGGCTGGGCACAAGAAGGAATCATTGAAGAAGTACCTGTGTCACAGTGGGATGAAGGCCACTATTTACCTCATCGACCCGTTTTTAAAGAAAACAGTACAACGCAAGTTCGACCTGTTTTCAATGCTTCGTCTAGAGAGCGTGGCTCTCCATCGCTGAACCAGTGTTTAGAGAGGGGCATTAATCTAATTGAAATTATACCTACATTACTTCTTCGTTTTAGGCTCCATCAAATTGGAGTAATAGCAGACATCAAGAAAGCATTCTTGCAAATCAGCTTATGTGAAGAGGACCGGGACTTCCTCAGGTTTTTGTGGGTTGACATTGAGGGAGAGTTGAAAATATTCCACCATACACGTGTTGTGTTTGGAGTGACTAGCAGCCCGTTCTTGTTGGGTGCAGTGATCAATTTACATTTGAAACGTCTTGAACGTATGGGAAATGGGAGGTATTCTATAGCTACCATCGAGAAGCTAAAAAAGAGTTTTTACATGGATAACTGTGTAACCAGTTTACAATCTACTGAGGACTTGCACCGTTTTCAAGAAGAAGCAATAAGCATACTGGCAGAAGCTAAATTTGACTTGAGATGTTGGGAATATTCAGATTCAAACCTAGAAAATAAGACAGCTACTCCTGTTCTAGGCCTTATTTGGGACAGAAAATTCGATACTCTAGCTGTGAGTGGCTACGAGCCTATGGACATTAAGGCCATCACTCGAAGAACTATATTGTCAATAGCACAGAGAGTGTTTGATCCTATTGGCTTCACGTGTCCTGTTTCGCTATGTCCGAAGCTTTTGTTACAGCAGTGTTGGGCCATGAAAGGGGGATGGGATGAAGAAGTTCCAGATAGTGTGAGAAATGCATTCTTATTATGGTTACAAGAACTTCCTGCACTTGAAGATGTGAAGATACCACGCTGTGTCATGGGAGTTAGCGATAGTGTAATAAGGTGCTCGGTTCATACCTTTTGTGATGCCAGTAAGCTTGCATATGCCGCAACAGTGTTCTTACGCTTGGAATACAATTCTTGTGTACATGTACAGCTGATACAGGCTAAGTCTACAGTGTCACCTCTCAAAGGAATGACTATTCCAAGGCTAGAATTGTTAGCTGCATCCATTGGAGCTAGGTTAATGGCATCTTTGAAGAAAGAATTTGAAGAACTACATCCAGATTTCTTCTTCTGGACTGACTCGACTACTGTCCTCACATGGATACAGCGGGAAGATCATTGGGGAGTCTTTGTATGGAACAGGGTTCAAGAGATCAAGCGTCTGACAGCGAAGGAAGCTTGGAGGCACGTACAAGGCAATATGAATCCTGCAGATCTTCCTAGTCGTGGATGCTCTGGTGAACAATTGCTGGAGTCTAAATGGTGGGAGGGGCCACCAAGGCTGAAGCTGCCACAGGGAGAGTGGCCTTCAGAAGCACCAGAACCGGATGAAGAAATGGTAAGGCTGGAGAGTAGGAAAGCTATCACCTCGGCACTTCTATGCAACGATAGCGATGTGGGTCAGTTCTAAAAGTTCTCCAATGATTATGAGAAAGTTGTAAGGGTCATTGGTTGGATACTGCGGTTCAGTAATTCATGTAGAAAGAAATGTGTAGCGGGTCAAAGTGAGCTACAACAGAAGGAATTCAACGTAGCAGAGAAGTATCTCATACGATTGGTGCAAAGGGAGACTTTTTGGGGAGTCGGAGATGATAAACTTTCTACGTTGTGCCCCTTTATGGATGTCGATGGAGTCATTCGATTGAAGACGAGGATCACCGAAAGAAGTGATTTGGAGTACTTCAGGATGCCTGCAGTGTTACCTTCCAAACATCCTGTAGTTGAGAAGCTAGTGCTCGGAGCACATGTCAGATCTTGCCATGTAGGAGTGCAAGGTCTCCTAAGCCATTTGAGGGGAAAATTCTGGATTCTAAAGGGAAGGAAAGCTATTCGAGCCATTTTGACTAATTGCATTATTGTCGGAGGTATGAGGCGAGAGGTATATCCGCAAATACACCAGCTCTGCCTGAACCACGAGTGCGGGATGCAGTTGCTTTCGAGACCACGGGTATCGATTTAGCAGGGCCTTTGTTTTTAAGAGACAATCACAAAGTATGGATATGTCTATATACGTCTGCAGTTTACCGCGCAGTTCACCTGGAGTTGACCTCATCGTTGTCCATGGATTCATTTCTACGAACTTTCAGAAGATTTGTGGCTCGGCGGGGTAGACCTTCAATTGTATATACAGACAATGGTGGAAATTTTGTTGGGACAAACAATGCCTTCAGTCAGCTAGACTGGGACAAGATTTCAAAATATAGCAATGTTCATCAGATTGACTGGCGATTCAATCCTCCCACAGCAGCATGGTGGGGAGGATGGTGGGAGCGCCTGATAAGGCTCCTGAAGCAACTGTTAAGGAAAACTCTTGGTAAAGCTTCACTGACCTATGAGGAGTTGGAGACAGTCGTATGTGACTGCGAAGTTGTGATGAACTCTAGACCGCTGACATATGTGTCAGAAGATAGTACCGACTTAGCCCCTATCACACCTAATATGTTTCTGTTAGATACCAAAGAAATGGGGTACCAGACTGTGATGTGATGGATTCTGACAACCTTAACAGAAGGAGCGGAAATCGTCAGAGGTTAAGAGACAGCTTTCGACAACGATTTAGGAATGAGTATCTAGGTCAGTTGGCCTTAGCTGCTCAAAAGAAGAGTCGCAAGTTGTTACTGGGAGATGTTGTTCTTGTTGGAGCGGACAACCAGAAGCGAATCGATTGGCCTTTAGCTGTGGCGGAACAGCTTATTCCAGGACGCGACGGAGAAGTTCGCTTAGTGAAATTGAAGACGGCTTCAGGGGTCCTCTTTCGACCAGTTCAAAGACTATATCCTTTGGAAATCTGTGCAGGGGAGATTCAAACAGGAAATGAACTTGTCAAGAGTGGTGGAACTGAGACAACTGTCCAAAATAGTGTGGAAGATAGTGAGGAGGTAGTTGGACTCGTGCAAACTAGATGTGGACGAAAAGTACAGCTGCCAGCTAGATTCCAAAAGTGATTGTGATTTGATTGACTGATTGTTATTTTCTGTTATTATTGTTATTCATGTACTGTGTTCTGAATTGTTGTTTTAGTTCGAGTCGTTGAGAATTTAGTCTTGACTCGAAGGTGGGAGTATGTTGGATATCGGGATATCATTTGTAAATATGTTCCTTGATGTAACAGCTATCCTTTGTTTTTTGTTAGTGCTCTTTGTATGTATTATTTGGAAGAGTATTATTCTCTGTAATCCATGATGGTAGCATGTATGCTATAATACAATCTATTGCATTTAAAACTGTTTAATTATACAAGTAAAAATAATCTGAGAACCCCGGGTAGGCTTTTAGAACCAAAAATCTGCAGCATCTACTTCTCAGAAGAATGATAATACTGGCAATCCTAGTGCGTCTTCTTACATTCAAACCGCTAAGTCTTTGCGTAGTGCTCAAGTATTGTTGTCCACTGTCCAAGTCGAAGTCCAGGACAAATTCGGCAACTGGGTCAGTGCTCGCGGTCTTCTTGATTCAGCGGCAACTCATGATTTTGTGTCTAATTCTTTGATTAGAAAATTAGGCCTAACTGTAAACCCCACTTCTATCAATGTATCAGGCATTAACAGCTCAAAATCGCAAGCTTTACAGTTTTCAAAGCTAACCATAAGAGACACTTGTCACAGAAATAACTTTCTCAAACTGAATTGTCTCATTCTCAATAGCATAGGAGAAGACACTCCAAGTCACTCTGTCGATATTTCAGGTTTAAGCATTCCCTCGTATTTAAGACTAGCCGATCCTCTGTTCAATGTACAAAGCCCCTTTGACATACTCTTTAGTGCCAATGTTTTCTGGACATGCCTTCGTAAACAGGTTCGTAAGTTATCCTCAAACGTGGTTGCCAGAGACACTAATTTTGGATGGATCGTTACTGGTCAACTTCCTCATTGTTCTCCTCAACCCATATCTCAATGTTATTTTGCTAATACTGATTTGGAACAGTTCTGGAGGCTCGAAAGCGTTGATTCTCCTAACGTAACCTCTTCAGAAAACGACTTCTGTGCAGAGCCGCGAAGAGCGGCGACGGGCCCCGGGGCTGTAATCTTCCGGGCCCCCCTCTATAACCAAACTATGTAAAATTAATTTATAATCCTCGTAAATTTGCACAAACTGATTTTGCGCAATTTATTTTTGCACAAAATGTTTATCACGAAATACATTACAAGAACATAAAAAATCAGCAAGCAATAGTAATAATAATTGTAGCATGCTGAACTGCTATGCCCAAGTTCGCGGGTTTAAATCGGACCGAAGTCGTCCGATTGTTAAAAGCGTTAAAATCCTTCAGTATTCCTTTATTCGGAGTGGAAGTAAAGCCGGCAGGCCTGTGGTTTAGAAGGCCGTGGATATGAGTGGTGAGCGACACTTTTGTCCTCAGTGTGCGCACTTGAATGCAATGACACAGGAGACCGACAGTCCCGCGACAAATATCACGCCAGCTGTTGCGACAGTCCGGACACATTTTTGTCTCATCCAAAGGCTGTAGTTACACCATCGTACATTCATTTCCACAAAAATTGGTAGTGTGTAGCCAAAAGTTGTAGGTTATTTCGTTAGAAACATTCTATCAACTTCCAACGTTCGCCGCTGGGTGTCATTGACTGTGGCGTCTGGTAGCCAAAGTTGGAACTACTTGAATGTGAACTTGTTGAGGAGCCTACGGGCGTTCAATGGATATGTCCTAATATGACCATTGGCTGCAATAAATACTGTATAATATAGGCCTACTGTAACAATAATATTTCTATTATAGATTCCAGTAAATCCAGGCTATATTTTTTATCATAAGCAGAGCGTGAATTAATAACGATATACATAAGTTAATGCCAGTATATAAAATTTACAACAGTAAAACTAGAGGAATGCATTCAGAATTATTTGCAAATTCAATGTTTATACCTGACAAGCGCGTACCAATGCATTATTTTCAATTAACAAAAATAAATATCACGAATAAAGCCATCGAAAACTAGGTAATAATTTTCATTCAATTCACTATACTGTTTAGTTTTGGCGTTTGACAGATCTAAATTTGTCCCGATGAGGTAACACTGTAAGCATGCACGGTGTTCAGATTTCAAGTTCTGCAGATCCTCTTTGATATCAATAATTTTAGAACTTCAGTGATACTCGTAAAAGCAATATGCTCGTTAGTCATACACAAATTTGAAGAAAAAAAGAAGCATTTATCGGACTGTATTTCATCGCTTTTACAGTACCGTATTTTACTTGTGGAGAAAATTCACATTGAAAAAAGCTGTTGTCGATGCACTCTGAAACAGGTGGGTTCGAATTCCACCGTCGGTGATTCTAAGCTTATTTTCCACGATTTATTGTTATAACCTAAGACGATAGCCAAAGGCTGCAGTTGTACCATTGTTCACTCATTTCCTCCTCAATTATATCCCAAATTAATTCAAAATATATGATTAACTTCAGATATGGATTGTCGGACAGAGTTCTACACGCACAGTAAGTAGAAAGGACTGATGACCACGACATCCTAAGACCCAAAAAGTAATCAACAGGTAGTTCAGTTCACTGAACTGCATGATAAAACAGGTGGAAAGGGTATACCGTATTATGACATTTTGACATAATCTCTTTTCATAATGAAAACATGATTTTTACACAAAGTCAAGACGTATATTAAAATACGTTTTACATATAGCGGTTTTATGTTAAAATTCTCGAATGTTGCTGCCCTCCAAGAGTCGCGCCCTTGGATCTAAGCCTAAACACTGTTTTGGTTGAACGGCGATCACATATCATTGTACATTAAACAAAGCAAAATATATTTTCATAATCAACCACACGTATACCCATACGTAAATGAAGTTCACAAAAGAAGAAAATGTGAATTTGAACTATATTTTGTAATTTGCAGTCAGTGGACTTCTTATAATTTAATATTCCTTTGCAGTAAGAAAACCAAGAGCCAGATTCTAAAATCCCCAATCCTATCTATGACTGGTGACCATCGGGGGCAGATTTAAGCCAATATTATGGGAGAGTGGACACACCGGGGTCTGGGGGTATGGAATATCACCAAGCTCAGAGAGGGGTCCGGGGGTCCTCCTCCGGGAAATTTTGCAAAAATCAGGTCCAAATTATTGAGTTATAGGACATTTGGGTGATTATTTTTGTGATATTTTGGAGTAAAAATTTGGTGACCATTGACATTAGTGGCTATAGAAAAGACTCTCCGATATTGAAGTAAAATCTCTCGCACCTTCAAGTAAGACCCCGCGGTGTAGCTCACCAATGGCCGTGATATATGATTTGTATCCCGGTGCTGACAGCGGCTATCCTGAGTATTGTTTTTCACACTCCCTCCAGACAAATGCCGGTATAGTACTTTATTTCAAGTCCAAGGACATCTACCATACTCTTTACCCTAATAATTACAGTAATAGTCGCGACGGGAAACGCATTCCCACCTTTCCCGGTCGGCAACTAAAAATACGGCATGCGATTGATCGTGTCACAGAGGCAATACCCTGCTTATCGTTACTTATTGTTGTTTTATGGGACGGAGCAGCTACGGTAGGTCATCTGTCCCTACCACTGACGTTCAATGAGAGGAATTGGAAAATAAAGTTGAGTGGTTCAGTGCCCTAGTTTAATTGTCATTTTCCTCCTGGTTAACACTAAGTCCAGAAAAATACTGGAATGTTACCTTAGTTTCAGTTTGGATACATTTCCCAACTCTGGTACCAATAGTAACATAGGTTTTCTATAAATCCCTTAATCATAAATGATTTACGCACGAACCCAAGTATCTGGGATTGCTGATCGTGTTAAATGAACCAGTTATAATAATAATTATACTGCAGCTAAACATACAGATTATTCAAATGTTAACATTGTTTTCTCAATTCAGTATACGAGAAGATGAACAATTTCGCATGCATTTCTTCTATCTACAATAGAATCATCCCAAATTTCGCAAGATATTTAGCCAGCAATGATATTTTTTCACATAGTGCGAAAGTGAATTACTAGGGGACGATGGATGACCTCGCTGTTTCGCCCCTAAAATCAACAATAACTATAAAGTGAATTACTATGCGGACGCTACTTTAAAATTTATTTTACTAACCTGTCTGCAAGGCATACGATACGTCTAGCTAGACAATATATTCATTTCAGACACTAACACCCCTAAATATCTATGTTCGATGTGACGCACCAAACTTGAAACTCTTGAGTTAGCTGACCAAACACTTCATGGCAGCACAGGCTCTCATGGCCTTGGCGAAATAAGTGAAGGGATGAGAAAGTTATTGGAAGGATTGGGGCATAAGCCGAATAAGCTAAATTTAGACTGATGAAATGTTCTCTCTGTCTTCAGATATATTCTGAGAACAATACATAGCGAAGCCCCATCGCCAAAGTTGACCACTTTCAGACAGTTGTTCTTCTCACAAACGCTTTGTAAAGGAAAATATTGCCCACTTGACAGAATAAGACACTCAATCCTTGTAACATTGTTCACAGACAGTTAATTGCATTCAATAAGTAATTGCCAGTAGCAAATTCAAGTCACAAAGTCAATAATAAATCAATGCCCGATCGGGCCCATCCTCCTAGGACGCCGGGCCCCCTAGGAGGGTCGGGCCCCGGGGCACCAGCCCTGCCTGACCCCCCCTCTCGTCGGGCCTGCTTCTGTGAGCAACTTTTCCTGAACACTACCGCTCGTTCTCCTGAAGGCCGGTTCATTGTTCAGATGCCAAGATTACTCAATCCCCCCAAACTTATTAATTCTCAACCCAAAGCTCGAAAAGCTCTCTTTGCTATCGAGAGCAAATTCAAGAAAGAACCTCTTGTTAAACAACAGTACACTGATTTCATGGATGAGTATGAAAGCTTAGATCATATGGAAGTTGTCAGGAAATCTGATGACGAATTGCATCCCCCAAGCGAAACGGTTTTCTTAAATCATCATCCCGCGTGGAAAAACCCTCTTGTAAAGGATAAAATCCGAGTCGTTTTCAATGGTTCATCCCCTGACGTTAATGGCAACAGTCTTAACGATACTCTTTACTCTGGTCCCGCTATTCAGTCAGATTTATCTGCTATACTCTTAAACTTTCGATTATTTCCCATAGCTGTTATAGCGGACATAAAACAGATGTACCGTCAAATTTTAATTCAGCCTGAACAACACGATCTCCAAAGAATCTTGTGGCGCGATGAAATCAGCAAGCCCATTAAGATATTTCGCTTCAAGACAGTCACTTATGGCTTAAAGCCATCCGCTTTCCTTGCTATTCGCTCCTTACACATGTTAGCCTCTCTAGATGGTCACTTATTTGATTCTAAAGCTTCCGAAGCACTAACTACATTATTCTATGTTGACGATTACTTGCAATCCTTCCCCACTCTGGAGGAAGCTTCTTTCGTGTCACTAGAACTTTAGGCATTACTAAAGAATGGAGGATTCCCACTTCATAAGTGGAATTCCAACTCCCATGAGTTTCTCGCCCAGTTTCCTATTGAAGATGTAGACCCCTCCTCTGTCGAAATTTGTGGAAATTCCGAATCCATAAAAACTCTTGGAGTTCATTGGTGCACTAGCACTGACACTCTCATCTATAAAGTTTCGCTTGCCGAAGAGCTCCCTAACAAAAAAGGAAAATTCTCTCTGAAATTGCAAACAATTTTGATCCGCTTCAATTTCTTGCTCCGGTTATTGTTATAGCCACACTTTTCATGCAAGAGCTATGGTCTCTCAAATGTGAATGGGACGAAACTCTTCCCCTTTCTTTTCTAAACAGATGGCTCTCTTTTCGCAGCAATATGATTGATCTTTCCCTTATTGAAATTCCTAGGAATTTAATTAACGCTCATACTAATACATCTTTTTTCCTTCATGTGTTTGCAGACAGTTCCGAAAAAGCTTACGGTTGCTGTGCATATTTGGTTTATAGCGGTTCATTAAATGGATTTTCAGTTTCCAATCTTGTTTGTGCCAAATGGAAGGTGGCTCCTCTTAAAACTATCATTTTGCCGAGGCTTGAATTGTGTGCTGCACTCATGGCCGCTGAACTTGTTAAGAAATTACGGGAAGTCTAAAAGGTCGAATTTTCGCAAACCTATATGTGGAGCGATTCCATGATTACTCTTTCTTGGATCACCAAAAACCCCGTTCATTGGCAAACTTTTGTATCAAACAGGGTTTCCAAAATTCAAACTCTTTCTTCGGGATGTCAATGGAAACATGTGCCCAGCACTGACAACCCCGCCGACATAATTTCTCGTGGATGTTTACCCTCTCAATTGGCAGCTTCTCAGTTGTACTGACATGGGCCCTCGTGGTTAACCGAAGACTCTTATCGCTGGCCTTCTAAACCTCCAGCTACAAACTCCAACTTACCTGACGCTAAAGTATCTAAATCTACTGCTTCGTGTCTTGTTTCCAACGTTTCTCATCCCTTGTTGTCCCGCTATTCTTTCACAAATTAATTCGAATTGTTGCCTATCTTCTCAGATGGAAATATCTTGTGGTTGACCTACCTCTTCTCCCTAAACCACACCTTACCAATCATGAATTGAATCTCGCTACCATTAAGGTTTTGCAACTAACACAGCAAGAAGCCTTTTCTTCTGAATTGTCTTTGCTTTCTGCTAAAAGGGATCTTCCTATATCCAGTCGTCTTCGTGCCTTAGCCCCGTTCCTTGATGACAATAGGTTACTCAGGGTAGGTGGTAGGCTCTCGAAATCTTTGCTTTCTGAGGACAAAAAGCATCCTGTTATTTTGCCTTCTAAACACCACGTGACTTCTTTAATTATACGTGACTTTAATTATCGTAATCTGCCCGTTAGTACACGCACACTTCTTTGCTTCTTATGGGAAAAGTACTGGATCATAAATGGAATTCATGAAGTTTCCTCTGTACCGGAATTTCACAAATGCATTCCTTGCTTCAAAGCGAAACCTAAAGTTAATAATGAGCGATCTGCCCTCTTTTAGCTCTTCTCCTACACGTCCTTTTGCTTTAACTGGTGTGGACTATATGGGTCCGTTCCAATATCAACGCAATTCCCCTGAAGCTAAACGCAAATTGTTTGGTAAGCTCTATGTTTCTCTCTTTGTTTGCATGGTTACTGGCGCGATCCATTTGGAACTTGTAACGAATGCCTCCACTCCTTACTTTTTGTCAGCCGTCTCTCGCTTCGCTGCTAGGCGTGGTGTTCCTCTGAGATGTTCTCTGATAACGCTTCCACTTTTCAAGGCGCAGCTTCCTTGTGGAAGAAAGCTCTCACATCTTCTCCTGCCATGGAACAGATTTTTAATTTTTCCTACTGAAAGGGTTTCAAATGGCGTTTTATACCTCCCTACGCCCCTCATCACGGTGGTAGGTGGGAATCCTGCGTAAAGCTCACTAAACGTCATCTAAGAAAGGTTTTAGGTAATCGCATTCTGACTTATGAAGAATTTAATTCGCTGTTTATTCCGATTGAAGGTGTTATTAATTCTCGCCTTTAACTCTGCTTTCCAATGAACCTGATGACCTGCTTCCACTCACACCTGGTCACTTCCTTATAGGCACTTCTCTTTCTGTCCCTCCTCCCCTTCCCAACTCTTACAAGGATTCTAATTTACCTATTGTTTGGCGTAAACTTGAAGCCCTCCGTAACTCATTCTGGAAGAGGTGGAATTTGGAATGCTTAACTTCCTTGCAACGGAGACAGAAGTGGTTTCTTTCAAATCCCGGCATTAAAGTGGGGGACTTGGTCCAGGTTAGGGATGCTTCTCCTCCCTTGGTCTGGATCTCTGGAAGAGTGACCGAGTGTTACCCTGGAAGGGATGGGCGAGTTAGGGTAGCCAAGATCTTGACCACTAATGGGCATATCATAAGACCATTGTTTTTAATTACTCCTTTACCTTTAAGTTCTTAATTTCATGTCTTTTGTTCTCTGTTGGTGGTTTTCCCTCCCTGCTTGGTGTATTCTTCGGAATACACGGTAAGACAGAGTAAGCTTTTGCTTCTCTTTGCTTTATTTCATTCCTCCCTTTTTCACAAACACCAACAGTTATCTCCTGGTTTCTCCTAGTTGGTGTACTTCGCTCATGCTATCTGTGAGACTGTTCTAGATATATATCTTCCATGACCCACCTAGCGTCATCTAGCAGCGAATCTCTGAAGTTCTTCAATTTTTCCTTGTACAAGAGGACTTCCTTACCAATCTGGCCACCAGATCTTGTCGCTATCACCAGCTATCATCTCCGTGATCAAGAGGACTTCGTCTACTTTTTCACCCACCCGGCTTCGCTAGTGACGCCTGCTATCAACTCTTTGAAGACCATTTCATCAAGAGAATTTATTGCTGTAATGTTGGTTATTCTTATGTGTATTCCTTTTGTCTCCTAACCCCACTCTTTTCCCTTCCCTGGTCTCTCCGCGCTTCGGTGAGCTGGCCTCACTTGTGCTACAGTCGTCTAGACCCTCAGTCGGAGCTTAACTAGAGATCGTCTCCTCACCTCGAGGGACAAACTTTCAAATCTTCGCCATGTTGTGAATTCCTGACTAACGGTCACCAAGGATTCGCCGTTCATCAGAAATGAGCTAAGTACTACTTCAACGTTCTTCAACTAATTTTAATTGATTTTAAATAACTACATGCTCTTTATCCATCATTTACAGACAGTGTGATATATCTAACTGTGGGCAATAGCTATCTTCGTGGGATTTTTGAGGTTGGGCTTTGTCCATCCAAGTTAATCTTAATATGAAGCAGCATTTCTTATGCTTATTAACTGAGATAATTTCTCACAACGTGGGACATCGTTAAATTACCCACTGTCTGTAGAAAGCTTAACTCGTTCCACCGCTGGACTTTTTCTTTCAATTTCAATCGTCATGATTGTTCTGAACTTTCCATGCTAAACAATTGATATATAAGTCAAACCTTCTAGTTTTTTCCACTCACATATGGGAATACTTTTTCAAATTAAGGAATCTTCCTTATGAACTGCTAATCAACACCTAATTTTTTCTTCCTCCGTTGGAACTTTTCTGCTGCATTCAACTATAACCCACGCGTTTTTTCTACTCAATAGACTCTCGCAAACCTACTACAACTAGTTATTTTACACCATCGCAATAACTTTCCTTGCTATAATCTTTCTGTGCTACAATAGTGAACTTTTCAGCCACGTCAATAGACTATAGGGAAACAGTGCTCGTCCGAAATAAATAAAATAGGCCAAAAACTTTCTCTACAAAGTTCCTATTTCCTCTTCCTCAACCCCTCTTTACTAACAAATTAGGTTAATCTTTAAATTTATGTATTTTGCAACGAGGCATCGCCAAACCATAGGCGCCCTCCCAATTTTCTCCACGTATCATGTATTCAATCTGTATCAATATCAGCAGTTAGAAACTGCTTATTAATCTATTTCTTTTCTTGCTAGCACAAGAATTGGTTATTGTCTACCAAACTTTTCAATAATCTCTTTAATCCAGGTTTCACGAAAGGGTAACTTGCCCCATTTTTCCTCGTGATCCTGTTTAAATATAGAAGTTCTAGAAACTTCCTTTTAATTTTTCTCTTCAGGTTTCACAATAAGTGACCTGCCCTATTTGGTATAACCTCTAAACGTAATTCTGTATTAAAATAAGAAGTTATAGAAACTTCTATTTCATTCCTCACTGTTTTTCTTTGTTGTTACTTTCGAAGCTGTTATTTGTTCATATTTCTAAAACACCGTTCTAGAAATCCTTAAAGTACTCTCCTTGTACTTGCTTTATTATTCAACTTTAATTACGTTAATTATCTTTAAATTTCCAATTTGTTAATCTTAACACCATTTCAAAATCTTACGAAGATTTTAGCACATATAAAAGGTTTAAAACCAAAAAATTGTCAATTGCCTGATGCAAACTTTAAATGATTTCGGAGGTCTGCGAACCCAATTGTTCATAAAATTAAATTGTATATTTGTTATATTAATTACTTCATTTTGCATTGTTAAATAAATCAAGATTTATTCTTTTAATTTATCATTTCTCAAAAACAACGATTAAGCAAGATCCTGTCTTCCCCTACTCTTCATATGGGCTTAACTTTAAAAACTTCACAAATAAAATCAATAACGGGTCCACTTTTTGTTGCATTTGAGCAAGAACTCTTAGTTATTAACTTATTAAAGCCTCTCTTAGCTTTGATAGCTAATTCTAACTGGCCAGTAAGGCAAGCATAGCTCGCTACGCCAGCTTCCTGCTTGTTGAGATTCTCTCTACAACTTATGGTTGGTTTTCAAAATTTAAGTTTTTTCTCATTGTCTAAACTTTTAGTCGGCTCTTTACTGGGTAAAAGCTTAGTCATTCCTAAATGCAACTATTGGTGCTCTTACCAAAATTATTCTCAAGGGTATAATTGCTTCATCCCTATCCTTCTTGGAAACATTCGGTCGCTTTTTTGAAATTCTACAATTTCAAGAATTAAAACATCACGGCCAATTCAAACTATTTGTATTCTTCAAAATATTTGTTTAAAACTGACTCCTTTGAAAAGATACAAAGGAAACTCATTATTTCTTTCTTTGCCAGACTACCACCCTTTCCCATAGTTGCTGATACTTGGCTTGGAAGGGAAGGTACCTCCTCTTCTCGCCTGCAAATAGCCCAAGCTCTAGCTCCGTTTCCCGTTAGCTGTGTTCGGATCCCCACTCACTCTAGTGATCTCACGGGCTTTGCGGTGACACTCTTCTTTAAAATTGTTTGTATTTAGTGTTGGACTTTCTTCCTATCATCCACACTTGTTCCTCTGTCCGAAACCCACTTCCCTATACTTCTTTATTCATCTTCCCTTGTGGGTAAGGTTAATTCCTAGCAAAAAACTACCCACCGTGTACTTTGGGTGTGTGTAGAATCTGTCTGATAACCGGTGTTAATTGTGATGACTGTATTAGTGTGTGTTATCTGTTTTTTTTTAATTCAAGTAAGGACTGTAGACTTTTGAATTTTTCACATAGTCCCTACTTTGCCGCCAAACACCACGGGCAACGACTACTAGTTCAGAACTTATCTACCAGACGCCACCGGAGTCAGCTCTTGGCAACGAACGTAGGAAATTAAGAGCTTTGTTTACATTCTTAACCTATACAATTTAGTTTCACACAGGTGTAATTAGTGGAAGGTTCTTTAACATGCCATAAATCTATGGAATGGGACCGCCGGCGTCACTTCCCCTCCGAAGGAAGGCATACTGAGGGACGTTTAACGCTGTTAAAAAATCCGACGACTTCGGCCGGGTTTGAACCCGCGATCTTGGGCATAGAAACTAGGCATGCTACCAACTACGCCACCGAAGCCGCCCATGTGGACCACGAATTGGGTGTCAGGAGACGCTGCCACTGAGAGTAACGAGATGCAGCCGTTGGACGGAGGTGGACGTTACCATGGGGTCGATAGGTGCCAGGGGCGCAAGCCACTACCAGGACGCTGGGAACGACGCCACTGAGACCTTGGATGAACGACGCCGCCCAGACGCAAGGATACGCCGAAACCTGGGATTTCTGAGGACATGGATCCATCACGACGCCAGATATAAAGTAAGACGTTTCATTGTCATTCTGTACTTCATGAAGCAGAGAGCATCTACTTCGAATAGCCATGCCATAAGATGACATGGGATCGTGTAACTTAACGCCATTCTTGATTATTTATTTCATGTCGAATATGAGCATCATTTTCTTGTAGGCTTATTTCACTTCGAGTCATTTGATATTAGTAGGTTAACAGCATCGATTGAAGTTATGAATAATTCATACGTTTATTTCTTGAAGCATAATAATAATAATAATAATAATAATAATAAATAATAATAATAATAATAATAATAATAATACAATTATAACTGCTTCCAAGATTCACCAAGAGATTTCGGGGTAGAAAGATCAACAGGTTTGATGTGGAAAAATTGAGAACACAAAGTGAATTCAGTCAGAAACTTGAAGCACTTGAGCCACAGAATTGGGAACAACTCAAAGAAGCAATACTTGAAACGGTACAGGTCCATCCCACTGACAAAGTCGAGGAGGCATCCTTAGTGGACTAATGAATGTGACGATGCCATTCACCAAAGGCGACTTGCTTGGCTGCGATGGAACAAACAGAAGAATGAAGAAAACAGAGAGAGATTCCTGGTCGTGAGAAAGCAGACTGATAAAACCATACGCGAGTTAAAACGAGCATTCCACAAAAATCAGTTGGCACAGATAGACCAAGATTTCAAAAAGAACAACACCCGTGATTTCTATAAAATCTTCAAGCAAAATCTCAGTAAATACACACCACCCAGTCTTCACTTTAGGAATCCCGATGGGAAAGTTGCTTACAATGACAAAGACAACTGTCAGATCCTGGCGAAATACTTTGAGTCCCTTCTCAATTGTGAGGCTCCAACATCGACATTTTCCTTTCACAAAAATATGCTCCTCAATCCAGACTCAAGTCCACCAACTAGGGAAGAAATCAAGTAGATCATTCACTCACTTAAGAACAATAAAGCACCAGGTGAGGATTCAATAGTTGCCGAACTCTGGAAATACGCAGGTGAAAAACCAATCGACAAGCTAACGGATATCATCCGGGAGATTTGGGAAACATAAAAACTGCCCAGTGATTGGACATCGGCCCTGATTCACCCCCTGCACAAGAAAGGTGATAAAGCAGACGTAAACAACTATCGTGGCATACCACTCCTCTCGATAACATACAAGATTCTCGCGAAAGCGCTCCAAACGAGAGCAGAAGCACAGCTCGATCAACAATTGGGCGAATAGCAAGGTGGATTTCGAAAGAGGCGCTCTTGTGATGAGCAAATCATGAATCTAAAATCAATTCTATCGTACATATGAATCTGAGAAGTAAGAAATTTGTTGTGACCTTTGTTGATTTCAAGGAGGCTTACGACTCGCTGGATCGAAGTACCCTGATCCAGGTTTTAAGAGAATTTGGTTTAGATAATAAGACAAGAGCAATCATTCACCAATCCCTGTTGGATACAACTTCCATAGTGAAATTCAGGGGAGAGATTTCTGAATCCTTCGCAATACGGACAGGGGTGAGACAGGGAGATGGGCTCTTGCCTCTGTTATTCAACTGGGTTCTTGAGAAAGTTATTGGAGAATGGCGTAAAGAATTGTGTAAGGATGGTGTAGAGCAGGGGTTCTCAACATTTTTCAACCATCGTACCCCTTAAAAAAAAGTAAACACCCTGCGTAACCTCTACTAATCTTCCTTAGGTAGTAATAATGTTTATTAAAAATGTAAAAGGTATTTAGTTAGTATGGTTTAACCTTTGTAATTTAATAAGGAAATATATTTTAATAAAACAAAATATAGTTGTTGTTTTTCAGTTCCTTTTCCCAAAGGGTGATTTTTGTAATCATTGCGTTAGTTTTCATTTCAACATAGAACATATCAGAAACACCACCTTGCATACACTTATTCCAAATGTTCAGTTTTTCAAAAATATCACTTAAATAGGCCAATTTTAATAGCCAACCAAAGTCAGTGAGTACTGATGATAAATTAGAATTGTGCTCGGTAAGGAAAAGATGCAATTCTTTGTGGAGTTCGAATACACGCGCCATAAATAACTCACACAGTAGTCACGGCACGAAGCTCACTGCGCATGTGGATCGAGTAGAAGGATGGCCTGCCGCGTACCCCTAAGGGGTACGCGTACCACAGGTTGAGAACCCCGGGTTTAGAGAATGGGGTCAGACTAGGTTGTAAGAATAAAAACCTGACAATCGACTGTTTAGCTTTCGCAGATGATGTTGCAATTTTCTCTAATTCTCTTGACACGGCCTCACAACAAATCAATCAATTACAGGTGTAAGCAGCAAAGGCAGGTCTTCAGATTTCGTTTCATAAAACGCAGTTTATAACGAACATCAAGTCAGAAGCCAGAGAACTTATGGTGCATGGAGGACAAATAACACAGGTAAAGAAATTCAAATACCTGGGTGAATGGATTGAGCCCAACATTCGTGAAAAGGAAGCTTTCGTGGCACGGATTAACAAAATGGAAATGGCTTACCATTTAACCAAAGACATTTACAAAACACGATCAATGTCCTTCAAGGCCAAACTGAGGCACTGCGTTACCGTTATTCGCCCGGAGGCGTTATATGCATCATAATGTCTGGCGATGAATAAGAAAGGCCTGGCAGAACAACTCGAAACCAAAGAGAGGAAGATTCTGAGAAAGATCTTGGGCCCGGTCAAGGATCGAGGCGAGTATAGAAGACGACACAACGATGAACTTTATCTACATGTGGAGAAAATAACGGACACCATTCGCAAAAGAAGACTCTCCTTTTATGGCCATTTAACACGAATGAACTCTGGAAGATTGTCTAATCGAATCTGTGCCTACTTTGTGGGAAAGAAAACCAAAGGGATCTGGTTTACAGAGGTTGAAAGAGACCTACAAGAACTGGGGATATCACATGAGGACATCTTGGAACGTGACTCTTTGAAGAAGAAACTTGAGGAGATACAGAGTTTTCAGCCAAAATCTATACCGTAAAACGAGGTGAATGGGATCACTTTTGAACTTTGACTGTCAATAACTTTTGAACCACAGAACTTTATTTCGTGTTCTTTTGAAACATGAGTCCGCATCAATAGATTTTACATTGTTGGTAAATATGCCTCTATCCCGAAAAATTAAGTGCATAATACCGAATTAAGTGCGTGATCCCATTCACCACACCAGGTGGGGTGAATGGGATCACTCCTTGATTTCTATGACTAATCCTATTTAGATGAACTGTAGGGTGAAAGGGATCATTATTTAGGACTCTGGACCACTCCTAGAAATATCAGATCATATTTAAATTAAACTGCCGATGGTGAAAAGACCTGTAAAACAATTTATCACTTTAAAAATATACATATTTAGTTGAATGACAACGTATTCACTACGTAAATTATAAAATTGGTGATAAACACAACTATAGGGTGTTATAATTGAATGCAAACTTAAGTTGCCCCCTACGGATATTTTCTGGACCCTTCATTCTCCCAACTATTTGCTCATAAGAGAAGCAAGTAATGACCTCCACAATTGGAAACACATAGATGTGTCCTTGGAAGTCTCTTGTGGATTTGCATCAAACAAACGTCCCTTCGAATTTCTTCTCATCTTTACTGTTTACAGACCGCAAAATTTGGCCTACCAAATAAAGCAGCATGCTTGTGCCTTGTTTCCTGGTATCTGGAGGAAAACTTACTAGGACCCAGTCTCCTTCAGCACTTCATGGAATTGAGAATTTATTTGCCGCCTTTCTATACTTGGTCCTTATTCCTTATAGCTAACCTAGCTCTTTCTATAGAGTTAAGGTCAGCTTTGCGGTGTACCTTGCTGTGTGAATCTGGTTTGTAGTGCCACGGCATACTCAAACTTATATCAAAGTATCTGATCCTATTCACCTGCCAGTCAGAAAAATTAGGGAGGACACAAAACAAATAAGATTTTATCACAACTGATAATATGCAAACTGAAGATGATACTTGAAATGAATTCACTAAACATACCTTATCCAAATATCATCATCATCATCATCATGTTTTTCAGTCAAGCGACTGGTCTGCCCCTACAATGAGTCTTCTCCACGTTGTTCGGTCTTGTGCTGTCCTTTTGACCATTTCATAATTTCGTAGGCCAGGGCTATGTAGGAAAGATCTCATGAAAGTGTTCCGTGGCCTCCCGCGAGGGCGTTTTCCGGGTATTTTGCCTTCTAGAATGTCGATCATCAGGCCACCATGTCGTAACCTGTGGCCAAGCCAGGTGGATCTCCTTCTATATATCTGGCGGATCATTTGCCGTTTTTCCTTTATTCGACCCAGCACCGTTATGTTCGTCATTTTCTCTACCCAGCTGATCTTTTCCATTCGGCGCCAACACCACATCTCAAACGCTTCTAGTCGTTTACTGTCACCTTTATTCATTGACCAGGTCTCACTGCAGTACATTGCAACTGGCCATATGTAGGTCTTAACCAGTTGTTTTCTAAGGCTGAGGGACATCGAGCGTTGACAAATTAGAGAATGCTTTTCACGGAATGCCTGCTTGGCCATGGCTATACGGCTCCTGATTTCAACTTCACATCGTAGGTCTTCTGTGAAGATCTGGCCAAGGTATTTAAAACGATTGACCTGTTGTACTGGTTCTTTATTTATGGTAATATTTAGTTCGTGTTGATGCTTACTTATCACCAGAATCTTGGTCTTCTTAAAATTGATTTTCATTCCATATTCTGTAGCTGCATCATTTAAACATTGCAACATGTTTGTTAATGTATGCGGATTTACTGCAAGTAATGCCAGATCATCAGCAAATTTAATATTCTGGATAAGTCTTCCACCAACTTTCACTCCCATATTAGAACCTTTAAAAGCCCACTTAGTTATAGCTTCAGCGAAGGCATTGAACAGTCCAGGGGACAACAAACACCCTTGTCGCACACCTTTGCGGATCTTAGCGGGTTCTGATACGTCATTTCCAAGCCTAACAACAGCAGTTTGATTTATATACAGATCAAATATTAATCTGATTAATCGATGGAGACAAGGCCGATAACCTAGATGTTAGGCCCCTTAAAACAACAATTATCATCATCATCAACAACATATTTGATTCAGAAGAGGAAACAGCTTGTGCCAGCTGACTTTATCAAATGCTTTTTCGAAGTCCACAAAGCACACGTAAAGGTTTCTGTTTACACTTAACATCTTTTTTCCAAGACATCGCAAGGACCCGATAGCATCACGTGTAGACATATTCTTTCGAAAGCCAAATTGAGAGTTGTCTAGATACTGTTCGATGTATATTTCCATCCTTTTCCTTAAAATCTGCAGAAGTATCTTTGATGCATGAGGGATGAGACTAATGGTCCGATAGTCACTACATTCAACTGGTACAGTCTTCTTTGGAATTGGAATGATGATGCTGGTGTAAAACTCCTGAGGCCATTTACCTCTTCGAAAATTCTTGCTTCCAATTTGAATATCCATTCAAGTGTACTATCCCCACTATTCTTGATTAGTTCGGCAGGAACATTGTCAATACCTGGTGTTTTACCCATGGATATTGATTTTAGAGCTTCATCGAACTCTGATCTAATAATTCTATCTTCTGCAATTGGCCTGTCTTCCTCGCCACGTGTTGGCAAAAGGAATGGAATTGGTTCTGCGTATAGATCTTCAACATACATCCTCCAGTGTTCCTTCTTGTAATTCAGGTCTGATATAGGATTCCCATGTGTATCACGGAACTGTCTAGTGCGGAATCCTTTTTGTTTCTTAGTAGTTTCCCTGATCTTTTGGTAGGCTAAATCTGTTCTTCCTTGTTTTTGCAGAAATTCGATCTCTTCGCATTTTGACTGCCACCACTCCATTTTCTTCTCCCGACAGAGTCGATCAATGTGGTTCTTTAGCATTCGGTAGTTATTTCTGCCTACTTCTGAAGAGTCGTTTTTAAATTTTCTTCTTTCATCCATCTTTAAGAGAATGTTCTGTGTGATCCATGGTTTGCGATTCACTCTTTCCACAAATCCCACATAGTCTTCAGCAGCCTTTTCGATGGAGAATTTGGCTATTGACCATAAACGATCAACAGTTTGTGAGTTGTTTGCATATGATGATATGTTGTCATCAGTGGCTTCCTGATATTGCTTTTTAGTCCGCTCGCTTTTAAATGCTTCAAGATTCCACTTCTTTGTTGGTTTTCCCTGAATCCTGCGTTTAAATTTCATTTACGTACTCATTACTAGTAGAGAATGATCAGAACAGATGTCAGCGCCCGGATATGCCATGGATTTCTTCACTTGATTTTTGTATCTTTCCTTAACAAGACTATAGTCAATCTGGTAACGTTGATCATCACCTGGCTTTTTCCAAGTATATCTCCGCCTCTTTGGTGAGGTAAACCAAGTGTTACTTATAACGAACCTCTCTTGTTCACAGAATTCGAGAAGACGTTGACCACTTGAATTTCTTCTACCAAGACCATACCCTCCTGCTGCAAATCCTTCTTTTCCCTCACCAATCACTGCATTCCAGTCTCCCATTATAATAATGTTCTCGCTAGCCTTTGTCTTACGCAGTAATTCTTCCAGCTTCTCATACATTTCTTCAACCTCATCATCATCACTGCTGGACGTAGGCATATATACCTGCACCACAACTAAATTTACGGGTGTTGCCAGAAAACGTGCTATGATAATTCTGTTTCCAATAGCTTCAACATCCAGTAGGGCTCTTGAAGAGTTAGCATTTAGTACCAAACCTACACCGCCTTGACCATTCTCACTTCCGGAGTGCAAGACTTTGTAGTCTCCGCTTGTGAACTCTCCTTCTTCTCTCCAACGTGTTTCAGCTAATCCTAAAATATCTAATTTATGTCGGTCTATTTCTCTTTTCAAGTTCTCTAGTTTCCCAGCTTGTAACATAGTTCGAACATTCCATGTTCCAATTTTAAAATAGGGATTTCTCCGGATAACGACCTGAGAGGCCCCATTTCCTCTCCTGCCGGGCCCGACATCATTCCTTTGAGGTGTGATCCCGCAGTTGCCAACTTCACTAACATTTGTCTTTGGACTCATCATAGGTTTTCTTGGGATACACATAAAGGTCTTTAATGGAGTGGTTTCCCGTTGCCTTCTCCATTCTTATGCTGTTGACCAAATCCTGCTGGTTCATCCACCTTAAGGAGCGATTTCTCACTTCAAGGACAAAAGAGTGCCCTGACCCTATCTGCAATTTGCGAAAGAGGGGAGCCACTTATACCGGCGGCTACTCGGTCCCCTTTTAGTCGCCTTTTACGACAGGCAGGGAATACCGTGGGTCTATTCTACAGCCCCAACCCACAGAGGTCGTTACACTACTTAACAGCAATTTATCGGTTTGTATCATGTAAACTTAACTGTCTTCGTCCGAGAATTTGATAATGCTTCAGTATTCTTTCTATTCTGCATTGTATTCACTGACAGAAATAATATTAATAGGAATACTCACAGAAGGCGAAATGAGATATCTTCATGAATTCATCTCATTGGTTTAGTCACAGCTGATCATAACCTGTACTCCACTCATGCAATTTACGTAAGGCAACAATACACTTATTTGCTGTTTTAACATTCATGTTACTTCACTATGATTTGGTGCCTTAAAATCAAGCATATCACTTTCAAACACTATTCAGTGTGATCATTCAGAGAGAAGTGTACATACATCCAACTGTAGAATATATCTTACCAACATGAGGTTATGTAAGTGAACAATGACCGTGTACTATAACGTTACCAAAAACTGCGAAGTGAGTCCTCGCTATCACAATAACTTAATATGCACTATGAATAGGCAACCTATTAACACTATATAAACTGTAACATATTATAAAAGAGACGAAATGTCCATATAAAATACATAAAATACAGGATCAAAAGTCTACCCAGACTCGCTGAGTCACGGCCTTCTGTCTGTCTTCACACATACCAGAACAAAAATACAACCAGATCATATTGGTTCAAATATGACTTTAAAGAATTAGGATGGACAAATGTAATAAACTAAATTAAAGACAAGAAAATTGCACTTACACGGAGTTTTGAGGACAATGAGATAAGGTCTAACCACCATACTGAACCCTTATTAATCTGCGATAAATAAGTATTCATGATTTATTATTATTATTACTGCGGCCCAGGCAGTACTTGTGGAAGTTGACAAAGAGGAAGGCAAGTTAGTGTGTTGCAATGATTGCCACAGAAGCAGGGCTTGGTAGCTATTCTTGAAAACGGCCGGGTAAGCTGAGTTCAAGGCCAAATTGTGTAACAACATGCACCAAATTGGAGTCATAAGAGGAGGGTCACGAGTTTCGTTGCAACCGACCCACGATTGAATCACCAAATCAGGAGAGACCAAGCCAAAACCACGCGATGGGTGGCGTCACTGGTAAAAAGCGCGCGGAATTGATTATCTAAAGAACTGCCGATCCGAAATATCTCCGCATGAGTGCGCTGAGACGTTTGAATTAAATGATGAAGATTCACACTAGTCCCGTGTGTGTGAGATGAAAACTCTAGAAAATTTTTCTTAATTCACCCCACTCCTCCTCACTCTGTCAGTTTCCAATAAATTGATTGACGCGATGCTGTTTCGATGTCATTCGTTTTGAGCTCTGGTGAGCTAACTTCACGCCAGTTTGCGTAGTGATTTTTAAAGCTCTAATTTTATCTGAAGTCATTCGTTTTGAGCTCTGGTGAGCTAACTTCACGCCAGTTTGTGTAGTGATTTTAAAGCTCTTATATTATTTGAAGACAACTATTTTCAGCTCTTAGGGGCAAGACTTGAGTAACATTCCAATTAGCGCTCAACGCGAGCGAAGGTTCACAAGAGCAGTAGAGATTACCGAGCGAGATAACGACTGTCAGACAGTCAGATTTAAAACTTGTATTGACAAGCCAGTGACGATGGGTTTGAAGTGTATAGTTCATGTAAATTTTTATTGTATTTTTCAAGTGTTGTATTGTGCGTGTGTAAGCGAGAGCTAGAGAAAGTCTTCGTTGATTAATCGCATAGGACAATCGTGGGCGAAATTAGTAACTCACAAGCGATTATAGCCAGGTCAATTTATAATAACATTGAACTTTTCTGTCGAGGAGACTATACCAAGATGTCCGACGTGTGGTCAGGAGCCGGAGTGATGTCCAACGCTTCTACGAAGACAACGATGGAGGGCTAATTTCCCGGAGGGAAATGAGCTGAGATGGAAGTTATATGTTCTACAAGCTGATACGGTGATGTACAAAAATTGATTATTCAATATGTAGTTAGATACGGCGGGGGAACTTTGTAAATAGTTCATTTTCTTCTTTTTCTTGTTTTAGATTGTTTTTCTTGCACCGACACTAAATGTTTTAAATGTACGTTGGCGCGTGGCCAAAGTTGTTTGTTGTGTATTATTTTTCTTTGAAGTCATATTTAGTGTACACGGCACGTGTACGTGATTTTATCCATGCGAATGCGAAACCCGTTACATTCGATAAGTGGTGCTTTATTAAAGTTCATATTTTGTTGATAGGAAAGGGAGGTAATTACTGTAAGATGTTTGCTGAACAGGTTATTATTCATATTAGGGTTGCCGAGCGCAACAAATTAAGATGTAATTGTAGAACACCTTAGTTCTAATTTTTTAGATTTTTTTTAGTCCTTTTCAGGTTCGATAGTCACAGGCATAGAACGGAGGCGCCAGCAGGTGGAAAATATTTATGTCATTTTATTTCAGGGTCTGCCAAACCCATACGTGTGATTCTGTGAGTGTTATTGTGTCAGGTGTGTGTTTTGATTCTACGTGAAGAGGGGTAGAGGTCCTACCGCCCTCATATTTGTTGGTTGTATTTTGATGGAAAGGCAGGGTGCTCCTAGGAGACCGCTGTTCCTTGTCCGTATGCTGATTCTTGGATTTCCTAGGGGATATGCTGAGATATATTTGTTCTGACACACACACACGTATTATTGTGCTTTGGGGCACGCTTCTTCGAGACTGGATCCCATGCCTTGGGAGGTCGAGGTTATTTTGACACGTGGGTTGACAGATACGCAGATTTCCACGAATCGCCCGTCTAGCCTGGTGACTTATTTTGTTAGGCAGACCTGTTGTCCGACTGGCCCCTTTAAGCTTTCATTTAGCAAACCTGTTCTTTTGTGATGGTTATTTTGAACCATAATTAATTGGGGAGTTCGCCATGTTTGTGACGGATTATTGCATGTCGTATGGATGGAATATTGTGTTAATGATGTAAATGTTGGCTTTGAGCCTAGTGATTTGTCCATGACTCAGTTCATGTAAATTAGTGTGTGTGACACCCGTGTGGTGTAGTGGTATTTTACTTGTAAAAATGACGGCGGTCATATGTGTATTTGTTTTGTTGGTCACGTGTTAACTTACTTGTGTTGATTTGTGAGAAGTCCTAATTTTAGGCAGTAATGTTTTGCTACGGCAGTTTTGATTCCAATTTCATGCGGAAATTATTGTGTTGCTTATTTTAAGTATAGGAAGTGTCGGTTTAGTTTTAAGTGTTGTATAGTTTTTCCCCGCGTCTGTCTAGCTCTAAGTAATGCGGATTCGTCTTCTGAAAGTTTATTCCGGATGATGACGAATCATGCATTCAATTGTACACATCGTGAAGCATGTAGAACAGCACTCGCGCATACATTGTCATTATTGTTGATTTTTGGGACACTTGGTCCGAGTAATAATCTCTCCTGAGATTTGGCCTAGTTTTGGCAAATTTATTTTATTCAGTGGGAGTCATTATGGGAGTTTTGTTTGTTAATTCATTTTTGTAAATAGATGATCTGTCATTAAATTCATTTGTTATAACCCTGGCTTCACTTTTTCTTGCATGTTATTTTATTATATGTTACCCTGCATGTTAATGAAGCGCTTTAACAACAACTTACGATATGGACTGTTACAACCCCCGAAACTGAGTCTCATAAGCTTCTTTGCAAGGGTTCAATATATAGTCAATATAATGCAACATTCATTCGTTGATATCCAAATATAAAACACAAATTTTGCAAAATGCTAGTGCAAGCACATTTTCCACACAAAGTTATTTCACCAAGCTAATTTCGAAAAACTTGTAGCTTCTGGTTGAAAGTGTATACTGTTAAGTGCTGCCAACTTAAAAATTGGAAAACATGTCTTAGCATAGCGTTGTACCAACACAAGTAACACCAACTGCTAACAACCGCCTTCCGATTTATGTGGTACATGTAATATACGTTTATGTTTACCAACAAAGTTTTGATCCCTTTCACCCCACTGATCCTATTCACCTCGTTTTACGGTATTGAAAACCGGCAAGAAGTGGACCGAAGAACGGAAGGAAGCTCACCGAGGAAGAATGCGCGAATACTGGGCCAATGTGAAAGAAAGAGGGAAAAGGCAGTTCAAATAACGTGGTCCATAGACGACCGAAACGATTATTTAAAAAAATAATTGGAATTCTTTAATAACGATATGAGATGCCCACTTTACTTGGAGGTTTCAGCATTTCAATCTCTGAGGTACTATAATGGAAAGTTAATGAGTAGGCTACTGCTATATTCAGTGTGAGAGGTACTTGATAAAACATTCATGCATAGTTGTGAGATATAGTTATCGACAGTGTAGTCGTACATGATGGTCATGCGATGAATTTAATCCCGGAGGTTTTCATAATGAGTTTACCAGGGATATGATAGAAAAATGATATGCTGGATATGGTTGAGAATAAAATAGATAAGGTTCCTTGGATATTATTTCATTATCATGCAACCTCGATGTCCAGATAAAGTTGACACGCTATGTTAAGTGTGGGTCTTTGATACATGCCAACAGTGCATGATTTTGTGGTGATATTGTGTGGAGTTAGATAATAATTATTGTAAAATGGTACTTTGTGTTTTCTCAGCTTCATATTTTCTGTCTGTCAGGTAGTCAGCCTAGAGGCTGGTTGGATCCTCAAAAAGCACCACCATAGGTTATGTGGTAGAAACCCGCAAAACCGAGGCAGCACTACAATGAGGCGTACTAGGCAAAATGAAGAATGAGGTAGGTTGCCATTGCTTTCCTCACTGAATCAGTATAGCAGTACTAACCCTACGAGCAGAACCTTTCACAACATCCACAGGCACTAGCCGTGTGCCCTGAATGCCAATACTCAGCACCACCCATACCTCAGTAGCTTCCAGAAAATCACAGCCCTGAATGAGACTGACATAGGTGAAAAGTCACATTTTACTCTAGCCTGTGCCAACAGATAAAACACAAATGTACTGCATTTATCAAGAGATGGTAAACAGGCAGTCATATTGTGGTGTTTGAAGCCATAATTTCAGTGTTGCCTTAGTAAACAAGAGTTTAGAGCTTTTCAGTCGGTCAACACGAATGTACCCAAAAGAGATGGGTTATGCCCTAATCCTGAAATAAATTACATGAGATTAATAAAACACTAGGATGACCAGTTTCGATCGTCAAGCGATCATCATCAGATCCATTACACTTAGGCTACAAAATCTATGCTTGAAATATAGGTGAAAATATTTACAATATGTACAATTATTTAGTTGCAGTATTGGTACTGCTAAATGCAGTATATATGTTAGGTGAAATGCTAAATGGTGATAGCTATCCGTAGATTGTACTTTAGAGAGATTATATGGTTGTAAACTATGGTTAAACTATAAAATTTTAGGCTAACTACTTATCTGATTGTCTTCCGTACAACAGCTACTCGCAGTTTTCGTGCTCACTGGAACTCACTTTGCGGTAGACTGCGGTGGTTATCTTAACGACTGGTTTTTCCCTGCTTTCTACTCCCTGCTCCTACGTGCTGTGGGGAGTGATAGCGATGTGTTTATGTGAGGTGTTGCCAACCTAGATAAGATATATGTTATTGAATGAGGTGGGTCTACAATTATTAAAGACCGTGGATTAGCCCTCGCCACGCGTGGAGCATAACCCATTCGAACTAAGCGTTGACGGTCTTATGAGGACGTCCCGGCACCTTTAATACTGCCGCGAATATGGGCCTTGGTTTATTGCAGAAGAAAAGTACATCGTACACCTGATCCAGATAACATTTATCTATTAATAACCCCCTAATTTCCCCCCCCCCTTTTTTTTATCTAGCTTGGCTGTGTCGCTAAATTGTGTTTTGTTTCCGACAGGGTGTGTTTTTAGTAGCGTGAAGAGGGGTGAGCTCTCCATGAACGTGTGTTCATTTAGATTGTTGGGATTGTTTCGTTTGGCTAGGTGTATCTCGATTGCTTCCTTTATGTCAAGAGCTCTGTCTGTCGATTCGTGATGGATTATTTTAAGGTCTGACTCTATGTTGGTAAAGCTGTGCCCTGCGTCACACATATGTTCGCACACGGCTGAATGTGTTCCGTATCTTATCGCATTCCTATGTTCATTATAACGTGTGTCTACTCGCCTTCCACTCTGCCCGATGTAATTAGCTTGACAATCGGTGTCTTGGCACGTTATAGAATATACCCCTGACCTTGAATACGGGTCACGTTTATTTAGATCACTATTTAGGTGGTGCCTAGCGGTTGTGTTTTTCGTCGTGAAAGCTATCCTTATGCCTTGCTTTTTGAATAGGTTAGTGATTTTATATGTATTCGCATTCACATAGTTGAAACGCGCAAATTTTTTCTCATTACTGTCCGGTTTGGGAATCGTTTTATCTTTATTTTTATGTTTGGCTATAATTTGATTTATTTTGCTTGGCGAGAAGTTGTTTTCCTTTGCTATTTGCATAATAGTTCTTATTTCCTTATTATAGTTGTCTTTTGACATGGGTATGTTTAAAGCTCTGTGCACCATTGAATTGAAACCCGCTAGTTTGTGCGTACTGGGGTGGTTAGACTGATTGTCGATTGCATGCGAGGTTTGTGTTGCTTTCCGGAATATGGAATATGAAAGGTCGTTGTCTTTACGTTCAATAGTTATATCGAGATAATTTATTTTCCGGTCTATTTCGGATTCCTTAGTGAATTTGATAGAGTGGTGAAAGCTATTAATGGATTGGAGAATTGTTTCTTCACTTGTTAGTTCAGTATCGTAGATGCAAATTACATCATCTACGTATCTTTTCCATATTACTATTCCCTTTGTTGAAGTCTTTTCTAAGAACGCATTTTCTAGTGCATTGATGAAGATGTCAGCGATTAACCCACTTAGTGGCGATCCCATTGCTAGGCCTTCTCTCTGTGTGTATATTTTATTGTCGAATTGAAACATGTTTTGGGTGAGAACGACCCTCAGTAATCTCACAATCTCTTCAATTTCTTTTTGCCGACGTCCAAACTGCAAGCTTGGTTTGCAATTTAAGCTGTGACTTTCTCCCTTTGTCGGTACCAACTCGACTTGCCGAAACTGTAACGTACCTTGATACTTTTCTCGAAGCTCGATGTAAAAGTCGCAAAACACGCCGTTGCAATTTGTACGAATATTTTTGGTACGCTAAGCGCATCAAATTTCTCTCCATGAAGCTTGCAAAATAATTGGCCTGGTTTTGTACGTTTGGTTATTTTGTGATTGCATTTTTAGTGATACCATTTTTCTTAACAATTTCGATTCTCTGACCCCCCCAGCTCCCCCCCTCCCCCAAAGCCAAACTCTAGATCGATTTTCTGACCCCCCCCAAAACCAAATTCTAGATCCGCGCCTGAACGAACAACACACGAATAACAATGAATTCAATTTCCACAGCAGAGTAAACAACAGAACGAACGTAACCTTTTCTCAAGGTGAAATGAATATGTTAGACAAAGGTTTGAAATACAACTGCACAGACGCACACACGAACCACAATATAAAACAGTTAATCACAGATATTGAGATAGCCAGTCACAAGCTCCCAGTAGAAGACAGGGAATTAACCAAGAATCTCGCCACCAACGAGGCCAAAAAAATCCTCAAACGAGAGGGCGATAGCAATAATATTCAAAACAACAAACAACACAAAGAAATAAAGTCGTTGAAACAAAAAATAAAAGAACATGACTTAATCATCACAAAAGCAGATAAGGGAAACACTACAGTAATTTTGAACAAAACAGAATACATTGAAAAAACAGTCGAATTCCTAAACAACAACGAAATCAAGGAATTAACAAAAGACCCCACCAACAAATTCCAAAAACAAATAAAAAGTGCGCTAAAGAAACAGAATACATACTGACCAAAGCCGAAAAATCAAAACTAATAAACATGAACCCGAAAATACCGTCATTGAGGGGACAACCAAAAATACACAAAAAGGAATGCCCAATGAGACCAATAGTCAATTGTAGGAATGCCCCTAATTACAAAATCAGCAAAGAGTTACTAAAAATCTTAAAATGCCGTCTTTCCAACGACAAAAACAACTCTGTAAAGAACACAACAGAACTAGTAACAGCATTGAACACCCTACAAATGAAACCTAGCTTCAGGCTAGTATCCTTCGACGTAACTAACATGTACACCAATATTCCGATTATTGAAGCAATCAACACTATCGAAAACAACTTAAAATCCAACAATTCGGTAAAAGAAATTGAAGAGATTGTGAGATTACTGAGGGTCGTTCTCACCCAAAACGTGTTTCAATTCGACAATAAAATATACACACAGAGAGAAGGCCTAGCAATGGGATCGCCACTAAGTGGGTTAATCGCTGACATCTTCATCAATGCACTAGAAAATGCGTTCTTAGAAAAGACTTCAACAAAGGGAATAGTAATATGGAAAAGATAAGTAGATGATGTAATTTGCATCTACGATACTGAACTAACAAGCGAAGAAACAATTCTCCAACCCATTAATAGCTTTCACCACTCTATCAAATTCACTAAGGAATCCGAAATAGACCGGAAAATAAATTATCTCGATATAACTATTGAACGTAAAGACAACGACCTTTCATATTCCATATTCCGGAAAGCAACACAAACCTCGCATGCAATCGACAATCAGTCTAACCACCCCAGTACGCACAAACTAGCGGGTTCCAATTCAATGGTGCACAGAGCGTTAAACATTCCCATGTCAAAAGACAACTATAATAAGGAAATAAGAACTATTATGCAAATAGCAAAGGAAAACAACTTCTCGCCAAGCAAAATAAATCAAATTATAGCCAAACATAAAAATAAAGATAAAACGATTCCCAAACCGGATAGTAATGAGAAAAAATTTGCGCGTTTCAACTATGTGAATGCGAATACATATAAAATCACTAACCTATTCAAAAATCAAGGCATAAAGATAGCTTTCACGACGAAAAACACAACCGCTAGGCACCTCCGAAATAGTAATCTAAATAAACGTGACCCGTATTCAAGGTCAGGGGTATATTCTATAACGTGCCAAGACACCGATTGTCAAGCTAATTACATCGGGCAGAGTGGAAGGCGAGTAGACAAACGTTATAATGAACATAGGAATGCGATAAGATACGGAACACATTCAGCCGTGTGCGAACATATGTGTGACGCAGGGCACAGCTTTACCAACATAGAGTCAGACGTTAAAATAATCCATCACGAATCAAAAGGCAGAGCTCTTGACATAAAGGAAGCAATCGAGATACACCTAGCCAACGAAACAATCCCAACAATCTAAATGAACACACGTTCATGAAGAGCTCACCCCTCTTCACGCTACTAAAAACACACCCTGTCGGAAACAAAACACAATTTAGCGACACAGCCAAGCTAGATAAAAAAGGGGGGAAATTAGGGGGTTATTAATAGATAAATGTTATCTGGATCAGGTGTACGATGTACTTTTCTTCTGCAATAAACCAAGGCCCATATTCGCGGCAGTATTAAAGGTGCCGGGACGTCCTCATAAGACCGTCAACGCTTAGTTCGAATGGGTTATACTCCACGCGTGGCGAGGGCTAATCCACGGTCTTTAATAATTGTAGACCCACCTCATTCAATAACATACATCTTATCTAGGTTGGCAACACCTCACATAAACACATCGCTATCACACCCCACAGCACGTAGGAGCAGGGGGAGAAAGCAGGGAAAAACCAGTCGTTAAGATAACCACCGCAGTCTACCGCAAAGTGAGTTCCAGTGAGCACGAAAACTGCGAGTAGCTGTTGTACGGAAGACAATCAGATAAGTAGTTAGCCTAAAATTGTATAGTTTAACCATAGTTTACAACCATATAATCTCTCTAAAGTACAATCTACGGATAGCTATCACCATTTAGCATTTCACCTAACATATATACTGCATTTAGCATACACTGACAGTTGCAGTACCAATACTGCAACTAAATAATTGTACATATTGTAAATATTTTCACCTATATTTCAAACATAGATTTTGTAGCCTAAGTGTAATGGGTCTGATGATGATCGCTTGACGATCGAAACTGTTCATCCTAGTGTTTTATTAATCTCATGTAATTTATTTCAGGATTAGGGCATAACCCATCTCTTTTGGGTACATTCGTGTTGACCGACTGAAAAGCACTAAACTCTTGTTTACTAAGGCAACACTGAAAATATGGCTTCAAACACCACAATGTTCACGGCTAGTCAGGCAAATCGTGAAGCCAAGAAATTCAAATCACTCAGGCTTAAACTCATGAATTTAGACAAGTCAATTTGGTTCAACAAAAAATGTATAGAACTAAACCTCACCCCTAAATACGTACCAATTAAAACCGTACCGAACACACCAGCCTCGATCATTTCAACCAAACAAGCCAAAGCGCTTTGGATAAAAAACGAATTAAGATTTGCATACATAAGAAAGCAAAAAATTAACCAACAATTGTACGACATTCAATTGCAACTAAGTAATTTCTGGCACGCAGCCCAATGGGACAGCTTCACCGAGCTCCTACACGACACCATCAAAATCAGAGCAACGAGGAAGCATGAAACGCTAAAAAATAAATTAAGAAAACTAGGAGAAACACAGAACCATCAATCTAACGAACAACACACGAATAACAATGAATTCAATTTCCACAGCAGAGTAAACAACAGAACGAACGTAACCTTTTCTCAAGGTGAAATGAATATGTTAGACAAAGGTTTGAAATACAACTGCACAGACGCACACACGAACCACAATATAAAACAGTTAATCACAGATATTGAGATAGCCAGTCACAAGCTCCCAGCAGAAGACAGGGAATTAACCAAAAATCTCGCCACCAACGAAGCCAAAAAAATCCTCAAACGAGAGGGCGATAGCAATAACATTCAAAACAACAAACAACTCAAAGAAATAAAGTCGTTGAAACAAAAAATAAAAGAACATGACTTAATCATCACAAAGCAGATAAGGGAAACACTACAGTAATTTTGAACAAAACAGAATACATTGAAAAAACAGTCGAATTCCTAAACAACAACGAAATCAAGGAATTAACAAAAGACCCCACCAACAAATTCCAAAAACAAATAAAAAGTGCGCTAAAAGAAACAGAATACATACTGACCAAAGCCGAAAAATCAAAACTAATAAACATGAACCCGAAAATACCGTCATTGAGGGAACAACCAAAAATACACAAAAAGGAATGCCCAATGAGACCAATAGTCAATTGTAGGACTGACCCTAATTACAAAATCAGCAAAGAGTTACTAAAAATCTTAAAATGCCGTCTTTCCAACGACAAAAACAACTCTGAAAAGAACACAACAGAACTAGTAACAGCATTGAACACCCTACAAATGAAACCTAGCTTCAGGCTAGTATCCTTCGACGTAACTAACATGTACACCAATATTCCGATTATTGAAGCAATCAACACTATCGAAAACAACTTAAAATCCAACAATTCGGTAAAAGAAATTGAAGAGATTGTGAGATTACTGAGGGTCGTTCTCACCCAAAACGTGTTTCAATTCGACAATAAAATATAAACACAGAGAGAAGGCCTAGCAATGGGATCGCCACTAAGTGGGTTAATCGCTGACATCTTCATCAATGCACTAGAAAATGCGTTCTTAGAAAATACTTCAACAAAGGGAATAGCAATATGGAAAAGATACGTAGATGATGTAATTTGCATCTACGATACTGAACTAACAAGCGAAGAAACAATTCTCCAATCCATTAATAGCTTTCACCACTCTATCAAATTCACTAAGGAATCCGAAATAGACCGGAAAATAAATTATCTCGATATAACTATTGAACGTAAAGACAACGACCTTTCATATTCCATATTCCGGAAAGCAACACAAACCTCGCATGCAATCGACAATCAGTCTAACCACCCCAGTACGCACAAACTAGCGGGTTTCAATTCAATGGTGCACAGAGCTTTAAACATACCCATGTCAAAAGACAACTATAATAAGGAAATAAGAACTATTATGCAAATAGCAAAGGAAAACAACTTCTCGCCAAGCAAAATAAATCAAATTATAGCCAAACATAAAAATAAAGATAAAACGATTCCCAAACCGGACAGTAATGAGAAAAAATTTGCGCGTTTCAACTATGTGAATGCGAATACATATAAAATCACTAACCTATTCAAAAAGCAAGGCATAAAGATAGCTTTCACGACGAAAAACACAACCGCTAGGCACCTCCTAAATAGTAATCTAAATAAACGTGACCCGTATTCAAGGTCAGGGGTATATTCTATAACGTGCCAAGACACCGATTGTCAAGCTAATTACATCGGGCAGAGTGGAAGGCGAGTAGACACACGTTATAATGAACATAGGAATGCGATAAGATACGGAACACATTCAGCCGTGTGCGAACATATGTGTGACGCAGGGCACAGCTTTACCAACATAGTCAGACCTTAAAATAATCCATCACGAATCAAAAGGCAGAGCTCTTGACATAAAGGAAGCAATCGAGATACACCTAGCCAAACGAAACAATCCCAACAATCTAAATGAACACACGTTCATGGAGAGCTCACCCCTCTTCACGCTACTAAAAAACACACCCTGTCGGAAACAAAACACAATTTAGCGACACAGCCAAGCTAGATAAAAAAGGGGGGAAATTAGGGGGTTATTAATAGGTAAATGTTATCTGGATCAGGTGTACGATGTACTTTTCTTCTGCAATAAACCAAGGCCCATATTCGCGGCAGTATTAAAGGTGCCGGGACGTCCTCATAAGACCGTCAACGCTTAGTTCGAATGGGTTATGCTCCACGCGTGGCGAGGGCTAATCCACGGTCTTTAATAATTGTAGACCCACCTCATTCAATAACATACATCTTATCTAGGTTGGCAACACCTCACATAAACACATCGCTATCACTCCCCACAGCACGTAGGAGCAGGGGGGAGAAAGCAGGGAAAAACCAGTCGTTAAGATAACCACCGCAGTCTACCGCAAAGTGAGTTCCAGTGAGCACGAAAACTGCGAGTAGCTGTTGTACGGAAGACAATCAGATAAGTAGTTAGCCTAAAATTTTATAGTTTAACCATAGTTTACAACCATATAATCTCTCTAAAGTACAATCTACGGATAGCTATCACCATTTAGCATTTCACCTAACATATATACTGCATTTAGCATACACTGACAGTTGCAGTACCAATACTGCAACTAAATAATTGTACATATTGTAAATATTTTCACCTATATTTCAAACATAGATTTTGTAGCCTAAGTGTAATGGATCTGATGATGATCGCTTGACGATCGAAACTGTTCATCCTAGTGTTTTATTAATCTCATGTAATTTATTTCAGGATTAGGGCATAACCCATCTCTTTTGGGTACATTCGTGTTGACCGACTGAAAAGCACTAAACTCTTGAGGCAGTCATATTTTCTAAGATTGACAATTTATTATGAGGAAGCCAAACAATGCATACAGAACAATACAGATCAGTGCGCCACAATGACGACTGTCGGGGAATCGAGTAATCGGTAACTGGGTCTCTGGTGGTGTGTATGTGTTGTAATATACCAGCCTCTCAATACTTCTATATGTACGGGGTGCGTGGGGGTTAAACACCTGTACGATAATACCAACAGCAATAGACATTCACACCTAACTACTCCTAAGTGACCTAATAAATAAAACCCTTCAGATTCTGTTAAATTCAATAATATATTGTTATACCAGACATAAAACACACATTTCGCGGGATCCTCCTCGTTCAGAATGATTGCACTCCCTATCGTATTTACACAGATACACATATGGCATGATATAGATGACCCTCAGGAATAAAATTGACTGGTACTTACAGACGTTGGCTTCAGTAGTGGTGACCTAACTCTACTAATTCTGGGGTTAGTGCTCCCAAAGAATTAGCCCTATTTACTCGCAGCACAATTAATTTTGTTTCACACGCCATTTCTACTTTTATGATGACTATTATGTTTGTTACTTTTGTAACCAGCATCCAACGATTTAATTTGCGTTGTGGATCTAATACCATACAAATGCTTGGAATCCGTGTAGGATCGTCGCATTAACTCCGCTCGTGACTTTAATAATGCATAGCATATTTAACTAGCAATCCTGGACGAATACTTTGCCGCTATAATTGAAATGCAGATGTACAGATATCAGATAACAATACTTCGTGCTGTTAGAAATAAGTAATCTTGGCGATATACTTAAGACTAGGCTCATCATTCAATCAAGAACTTATAGCCAGCAACTTGGTTATTGTATCAAGAACACGACTAGTGTTATACTGTAATACCTCTTCCTCAACACACAAAACCAAAAAGACAAGTCCTACTCCCATGGAGTACCGAAGAATAATTTCCGCTTACACGCGGTCTGAAAACGAGACCTCCCTACGTGGAGGCTGAAAAATGAGTTCCTACCGCACCGCGGTTCCAAAAATGAGTGTAATCCCCACGGGATCCTAAAGTTGAGTGTCTTCCACTTGCCTCCACAAAATCTAAGTAACCGTCATCATCCCCTTCCACAATCACTGGTTTACCTAGGTTCGACCACGACTCCCACCAATCACATTGCCCGATTCTCAACATTATCAAATATGGAAACAGTCCATCGTCCTAGCTCGTACATAGATGCCAAGTCTCACCCTTGACTCATCCCCCCCATGCGCTCGGGTTTACTCCGGGTCTCAACAACATCCCGTGTTCCCCCGTCCGTGTACACTTGCCAGCTACAAAACTTTAGATTATCTCAATGTTAAAATATTTCAACTTCCCTAGATTTGGATCCTGCTAAAATTACAATATGTATACGCTAAACAAATTACTTGTAAATCAAGCACTTCATAATATACATTCTGATAAATAATTATAAAACATAAAAAGACCTCAAATAAAAATAGACACATCACATTAATAAAATTGTAACTCCCCAGAGTAAGGGTTCGATTCCTTTGTAACCCGGTTACAATTCCCCTCCATGGAGTTCCCACGAATATGTGAATGGGGACTCCATCACAAAACACTGACATACACAAATGAACCTAAAACAAAATATATACTATAGACAACATACACAAATCACCCTTCAAATATAAAATAACCCTCAATACATTTCATTCTCTTGATGTTGATTCTACATATCGTTTTCTCAAAAGTCTGTGCATATTCCTAAAATCTACCTCACACCGACTTACTCAAGTGTCCTAAAACTATCTCACACGGAAATTTCTCACGTGTCCTTTGCTTTACCATGTCAAACATGATCGATATGGCACAGAACCATGTTGCACACGCCGAAATACATGCTACAATGCATTTTCACTCAATTGCTCTACTTTTTATATCACTTGGCTAATGGTAGCCTCTTCGTCATTTCTTGAAGTGTACCTGTGTAATACACCACAATGTCGGCTAAATCTGCCTCAGAGGATCCTTCCTACCATTACAAGCTAATAGGCCTACATTTCTTAAGGTTATGGACATTGTATGACCCTACAATGGTACCTTGGTGGTCTGTTAGGCTATACGCACAATCACCAATACGTTTAGTAACTACGAAGGGTCCCTTATATACCTCAAAAAACTTGGACATTTCCTTGTGAACAGCGGAAAATGTGCACGACATTCTGAATAAGATCTGATCACCATTACAAAAATCAAACTAGAGATCTGCGCCTTGCTCTCGTCTCTTTCCCGCCCTGTGATCATCATCACCAACAATAAAACCACCTCAAAAGCATACCTCCCTGAGCCATCATACTTACCCATACTTACCGGTGAACTCAAATACTTACCTCTCCGTCCCTTGATATACTCACCAGTACCCTTTAATTGGCTCTATGATCCCTAACTCTAACATATGGCTACTTTCATCCTCCATGGTGGCCGCATACCTGAAAAGATGGACATATCTGGGTCCTGAAATAGGTGAGCTATCAATCAGCTTGAATTGACGGGTGTATACGTGCGTTAATCTAGGTTTCTCACTCAATACCTCCTTGTTGCTCAACAACACTTCCAATAAATCTTCCTTACTTTCATCACACAACTTACTTTTGTCCATTTCTTCACAAAGTGGATCACCTCGATGTTCCTCTACCGAAATACGGCCTCCAGCCTCCAGCTGTACCTCCTCATCAGACACCTCTGCTGACATCCCCTCCAAACCCTTACCAATGCACGCACCATCCATCTCCTCAACTAATTCATACCTCATCTTAATTCCCTGACACTTAATGCCCCTCTCCAGACATAAAACTCCGTTTTCAAAATCAATGTTACCCTTATGCTTGTTCAGTTTGTCATCACCAAGTAGGCATACCACTTCATAATTCAAATCTAACTTCCTAGGCAATACCATCTGTTTGCTCTGTTTTTTTTCTACTCCTATAACTCCTGTTTTCCACCTTCTGTTCATTCTGTCTACTAGGAACTCCCTGCTGATATTCACCTAACGTCGCTTTCACCTGCTGCCTCTCCTCATCTCCTCTACCTTCTCCTAACGTCACCCTCACCTGCTGCCTCACCTTATCTAAGCTACTCTCACCTAACGTCACTTTCACCTGCATCCTTTCCTCATCTTCTCAACCTTCTCCTAACATCACCCTCACCTGCTGCCTCACCTTATCTAAGCTACTCTCACCTAACGTCACTTTCACCTGCTGCCTTTCCTCATCTCCTGTACCTTCTCCCTACGTTACCCTCATCTGCTGCCTCATCTTATCAAAGCTACTCTCAACTAACGTCACTTTCACCTGCTGCCTTTCCTCATCTCCTCTAAGTTACCTTCTCCTAACATCACCCTCACCTGCTGCCTATTCTCATCTAAACTACTCACATCTAACTTCACTTTCACCTGCTGCTTCTCCTCCTCTAAGCTTCTATCACATAACGTCCTCTCTAACTGCTGTTCACTCTCATCTAAACTACTTTCACCTAACGTCACTTCTAACTGCTGTCTCTCCACTTCTACCATAGACTCTCCTCTCTGCCTAGCTTCTCCTACCTCCTTACTCAAAGACTCATTCCACTCTCTTACTTCCTTACTTACAGAATCTATCTCAGCGTTCGTTGCCTCTCCCTGTTTCTCGATTGTCTCACCTATATGCAATTTCACAGATTCAACTTGCTCCCCTACAGATCCTATCATATCTCCTATTTCTTTACCTAAAGACTCATTCAAACCTCCTAATTCCTTACATAAAGACTCATTCAAACCTCCTAATTCCTTGCTTAAACACTCCTTCAACGACTCTCCGCATCCTCCTATCTTTTTACTGTTTTATAGACTATTTCATAGACTCTTCCCATTCTCCTAATGTCTTCATTATCATTTCAAACTGCCTAGGGCTTATATCCCCCCATTACCTTTATTCTTACTACCCCTGATCTTTCTCGGAATTGATAGAGTTCTCCGACGGTTCCTCTATCAAGCCTTCACCCACCCCGCTCTTATCCATATCCATATCCATGCTCGAGTTCTTTCCCACGTCTTAACGTTAACTTTGATCCGGTACATTTTTAAGATCCGTTCGACGTTATTCCCATCTAGCGGTCACTAGTAAAACATCTAAGTGATCGTAATTTCCGCACGTCTGGAAAAGGAAAGCGCCCGCGATGGAGAACCCATCTTTGCCTAAGAAACACGCCTTCGGCGATGGTTATCGCGACTAAATTGTTATGTCGAGGAGAGATATAAAATGTTGAGCCGACATAATGCCCACTACCGACAGTTCTATTGAAAATGTTACGTGTTAATTATTATCTGTTGATCTTCGAGGTTATAAATGTTGAGGAAACACGGCGGGATTCCGGCCTCTGTCTAGCAGTTGAGATTTATTGTTATATGAGATAATTATTCAAATGAAATATCATCAGAGACCTTCTAGAACGTTTCGGAGAAAAAGCTAAGTGGAATTGGTCCTTGTTGTTATTCTCTATAAAAGTGTCATCCTTCAAAGAAAACTGATCATCGATATATATCTATATATATATAAATCAATGTTACGTGATAGTTTGTCTGTCTGTGGGTATGTCTCCTATGCGTTCATATACCATTCGTCCGATTGCGATGAAACTTGGGTGAGATGTTGAGTACACTCCAAGGACGGTTTCTGACTTAGTAAATCCATTTTACAATAGGTAGCGCACGCGTAGATTCAACAAATGAGCGACGATGCGCGAAGCATTTCAACAAAGTCCCGTATGTGTTCATATACCATTCGTCCGATAGCGATGAAACTTGGGTGAGATGTTGTGTACACTTACGTGAAGGTTTCAAAATTAGTGAATACATTTCACAGTAGATAGCGCACAAGTAGATTCAACAAATGAGCGACGACACGCAATGCGTTTCAACCAAGTCCCGTATGCATTCATATACCATTCGTCCGATAGCTATGAAACTTGCGTAAAATGTTGTGTACACTGCAGGGAAATTTTCTGGCTTAGTACATCCACTTTACAATAGGCAGCGCACGAGTAGATTCAACAAATGAGCTACGACGCGCGAAGCATTTCAACAAAGTCATGTTTGCGTTCATATACCATTCGTCCGATAGTGATGAAACTAGACTGAGATTTTGTGTGCACTCCAGGGAAGGTTTCTAGCTTAGTAAATCCATTTAAAAATAGGTAGAGCACGAGTAGAATCAACAAATGAGCAACGGCGCGCGAAGCGTTTCAACAAAGTTCCATATAATTTCATATACCATTCATCCGATAGCGATGAAACTTGGGTGAGATGTTGTGTACACTCCAGGGAAGGTTTCTGGCTTAGTACATACATTTTACAATAGGTGTCGCACCAGTAGATTCAACAAATGAGCGATGACACGCGAAGCGTTTCAACAAAGTCCCGTATAAATTCATATACTAGTCGTCTGATAGTGATAAATGTTTGGTGAATTGTTGTGTACACTCCAGGAAAGGTTTCTGGCTAAGTAAATCCATTTTACAATACGAAGCGCACGTTTATATTCAACAAATGAGTGACTACGCGCGAAGCGTTTCGAAAACGTCCCGTATTCGTTCACATATCATTCATCCGATTGCGATGAAACTTGGGTGAGATGTTGTGTACACTCCAGGGAAGGTTTCTGGATGAGTACATCCATATTACAATATGTAGCGCAAGAGTAGAATCAACAAATGAGCGACGACACGCGAAGCGTTTCAACCAAGTCCCGTATGCATTCATGTACCATTCGTCCGTAGCTATGAAACTTGGGTGAGATGTTGTGTACACGTCATGGAAAATTTCTGGCTTAGTAAATCCACTATACAATATGCAGCGCACAAGTTGATTCAACAAATGAGGGACGACGCGCGAAGCGTTTCAACAAAGTCCCGTATAAGGTCATATACCATTCTGCCGTTAGCGGTGAAACTTGGGTGAAATATGGTGGACACTCCAAAGAAGGTTTCTGGCTTAGTAAATACATTTCACAGTAGGTAGCACACGAGTAGATTCGACAAACGAACGACGACATGCGGAGCGTTTCAATACAGTCCCCTATGTCTTCATATCCCATTAGTCCGATAGCGATGAAACTTGGGTGAGATGTTGTGGACACTTACGTGACGGTTTCTAACTTAGTAAATACATTTTACAGTAGGTAGCGCACGAGTAGATTCAACAAATGAGTGACGGAGCGCGAATCGTTTAAACAAAATCAGGTATGCGTTCATAAACTATTCATCCGATTGCGATGAAACATTGATCAGTTATTGTGTACCCGCCAGGGAAGGGGACTTAGTAAATCCATTTCACAATAAGTAGCGCAAGAGTAGATGCAACAAATGGGTGACGACGCGTGAAGCGTTTCAACAAAATCCCCTATTGCGTTCATATAACATTCTTCGATTGCGATGAAACCTTGATGAGTTATTGTGTACACGCCAGGGAAGGGCTTCGACTTAGTAATACATTTCTCAATAGGTAGCGCACGAGTAGATTCAACAAATGAGTGACAGCGCACGAATCGTTTAAACAAAACCCCGTATACGTGCATATACAATTCATCCGATTGCGATGAATCATTGATGAGTTATTGTGTACACGCCAGGGAAGGGTTTCGACTTAGTAAATCCATTTCACAACAGGTAGCGTACGAGTAGATTCAACAAATGAGTGACAGCGATGAAACTTTTGAAAGTTGTTGTGCACGCTTCCACGAATGGTTCTAAATTATCAAATCCATTTTACGATAGCTTAGAGGCAGTTAACATGTTGTGTATCCAAAAGCACTTCAAGAAACAGAATTTCAACGCCAACACTTTCTTTGATTGGCATTGCAACGCATGCTGGGTACAGCTTGTATATATATATATACTCCCCAAGTTTCAGTGTTAAATGTCCCTTCATTTAACCTACAAAAGGGTAGGAGTAGGGGAGTAGTGGGTGTTCTGCCCACTCCCCCACCACTACTCTGAATGCGAGCCGATAACTCGCGAAGCCGTGGTCGGAGATTGACGAATGAGGTGTCGTTCGACTCTAGGTGACGTCCTCTTTCCTATGGATCACTCGATATATTTTTGAAAGTCTTTTGAAAATTTTTGTTTTCGAAAGTAGGTGATAGTTAGAAAACCAAACATGATAGAATGTTTTGCAATAGCTCAAACGAACGGTCTCTATGTTCTTTATTTTTTATGATAACACTTTTTTATTTTTTTACATTTTTTGAAAAAAGTTTAATTTTGAAAATCATATATTTTGGAAACTGGGAATTATACAAAAACGTTTGTTTGACATAAATAAAAGATCCTTACCCTCTCTACCCCCAAAATAAATTTCAAGTCTCTAGGACAAAAATTGTGTTTTGTAAGTAGTGTGATGGGGAAAGTTCTGGTTCCAAAAGGAAGTTGTGAGCCCCTGGCGACCTTGGTAGGGAAGGAGTGATGCTAGGAGGGCGTACTTGGATTCGTTTATTTCGTCTCGTTGTGCTCTTTAGGGGAATGTAGGTGTTGAAAAGGTGAAATGCTGGAAACAGTTTTTTTTGAGGGGGGGGGGGGGGGGGGTAAAAACGTGATTTTAGACTTTTTGTAATATCTCGCGAACCAATCATACTAGAGGCGTGTACGAGTGGTCCAAGGACTCGCAGTAACGTCCACTTTGCTATGGACCACTCGTTATATTTAAAAAAATGGAAACTCGATTTTGGGGTAAACAAGTGTTTTTTGTGATTTTTGCTGATATCTCACGAACCAATAAGCCTAGAGACTTGTACGAGGTGTCATTTTTTCATCGCGTTGTCCTCTTGTCGAGGATGTTCGTTTTGAGCAGGAATGAAACACCATTTTGAGGTAAAACCGTGATTTTAAACTTTTTGCTATATCTCGCAAACCAATAACGCTAGAGACGTGTACGAAGTGTCATAGGACTCGGGATAACGCCCCCTTTTTGAAACTATTTTTTGAAATTTTGACAAAGGGCCTAACGACACTTTTGTTGAAAAACAATTCTTTACCTGTTTAAAATGTTCATGAAGCGTGGTTGTTGAGAGAGACGATACTGCTGGGTATGTGTGTGTGTTTCAACGAACCTGTCGCAGACCACGGTGGCAGCGCTAAATAGAACAATCGATATTTCGACGGGTCGGTTTATGTCAGAGCGAGGGTTCGTTTTTTCTGATATTTTACCCTCGAAGGGGATCTTTAACGTGTGAACGGTTATGAGAACTTGGTTCTGTGTTGGTTGAAGCGAGTACAGAAAACAAACTTGCAGAAGAGCAGACTAGCAGGATGTGAATATCATTTGAGCTTATTGGAATGCGCTGATCAGACTTGACAGCACGTGCAATGGAAAATTACAAAGACGCAGAGGACGCTTGAAGGTTAAATAATCTGAAAATCGTGGTGGCAGGGAAGAGCGAAATGCATGTGAACACGTGTGAGATGGCATGTGAAACAACATGCAAGCTATACAAGTCACATCCTGTTTGCTTCGTACGTGACAAAAAGTAAGTTGACGTGTAATATGACCTGGCACAGGTGTTCACCTTGGACGTTAGCTGTCCACGTGCACGATAACAGAATATTCAAGCGTGGGAATCGCTGAATCAGTAAAATGTATGATGCAACTTGTGGGAATGATGTCATAACCATTAGATAGGCATGTGCTGCGAACAGCAGTGGTGGGCGGTGAAGGGGGGGGGGAGGGGTGATGTATGAGAGAACACAGGTGGAAAGAGAAAGAAATATGTGGAGCTGAGGACTGTACACACAGAGCTATAGGTGGTGTACAACCTGTGTGAATAAATAAACAAATAAAAAGTACACAGGTTCACACGACATGTAATATATTGATCCAAGAATTAAACGTAGAGTTAAATCCTAACCATTTGACATATAGTTCATTTCCTTTTTGTTTCAACACTTTTTCCACAAGATAATGTTAAGGAAACGCTGTTTTCTGAAGTTCATGGAGATAAAATCTACCTTTTATGGGTTGATGGTTGAGGTCCTCGAGTAAATAAGTGACTGGGCTGTCCACGTTGACTTGACGAATTCGAAATTGTTCAGTCCCCCACTGTGGCGTGTAGCCCTTATTGAAGGCAGACTTAAATTTGCTCACACGAAAAAAATCCCCAATTTTCAGTCGGTGACGTTTAGGATCGGCTGTTTTTATGGGGTTAAACAGTTTATCCAATCGCTGAATATTTTTAGTCACGACGCGTAGCTTGGTTCCAATCGTTCTATGTTTGGTGTCATTGTAACGTGACACCAGCTCTGGTAACATGTCCAACCAGCGATAAGTGCCCTGAGCAGTAAACGCTTTCCACACATGCGTTTTCAATGTTCGGTTGATCCGCTCTACCACGCTGGGTTTGAGATTGCTGTACGTGGTGTAATGGTGAATATCCTTAGATTTGAGAAAACTGGAGAAATCCTTGTTGAAAAATTCTTTCCCCTGGTCGGTTTGTAGCAGCTGAGGTTGACGTTTCGATTGTTGAATAATATGTTGAAAGGCCTTAGTAACAAGTGGACCAGACTTGCGACGCACAGGTTCAACAAAGGCTATTTTGGAATATACATCAATGACGGTTAACATATAGCGTACACCGTCGTTAACGCCAGCAAAGGGTATCATTTCAACCAAGTCAGCCTGCCATAGTTCATCCACACCTCGTGAAATCACCTTGAGTCGTCGATAGGGACGCCTAGCTGGGCGATGCAACTCGTGAGCAATAACCATTTTAATGGGTGAGGGCTTAAACAATAATTTTGGCTTTTCGAAGTTCTTGTTCAATTTCTTGAATTTCCCAATTGTGGCCGGTATGGCCAGCTTGACGTGAAGCATGCAGCAACTGTAGCCGCTGGACGAGCTTATTGGGATTGTGCCAGTAGGTAACATCCACAAGGGGTTTTAATGGTTTAAATGTCACTCCCGAAGCGGATGCTTTACGACGACCACTTTGACTAGTGGGAAACATTTTTGCAATGATGGTTTTATATTTTTGAGATATATTGGCATTCACTTGTTGAGTGGGATCATACTGTCTTTTGTGGGCATGGGTATCCAATAAAATGGATTTATATTTGCCAAGATCCTCTGGTGTATAATCATGGGAAGAGGGTGTTCGAGAGAAGAGCAGCTTTAACAGTCCTGGCGTTAATTTATAATTGATGTTCTTAATGACAGCTTTAGTACGAGCAAATTTAATGGATGAATCTCCAATTTTAAAACTATCATCCTCATAGCGAACACCATACGTTGTATCTGTGTTTCCAATGAATAGATCAATGAGATAGGGTTCTAGTGTTGATCCATATTATTTTATTAAAATGTTTTTGAGTTGAGCTTTATGTTGAGGGGTGGCCAAGAGTTTTGAAAACGGAGACGATCTGGAAGGGCAAGGTGTTTCGACCATGGCCAAGGATTTCTTTTTTCTTAAAAACTCTGCAAGGGGTGCGGCCTTTTTTTGATGCGTAAACACTTGTTCCTCGTCATCCTCAACTTCGCTAACACTAGTCAAATCTTCCTGTTCCTGTTCCTCTTCCTCAGGGTCCTCGTGCAGCGTCGAGTGGCCTTTGAAACGGTGGGTAGCGTTTCAGATGGCTTGAACGAGGGTTTCAACATGGCTTTTAGCGGAGGTGCTAAATTCTGTTGAATAAACAAAGCATGATTTGCACGTGATCGTTTCAATTGACGAAACTTTTGGCGAATAGTATTTTTTGCTCTAATAATATGCTTTTTCAATTGACTCTCTGCTAACGCCATAGTGTCTTGACGAATGACTTGACAGGGAATGAGACAGTGCCTTAAATAGCAATACAATGATCAAACCCTAAGCGATACCGTCCTTGGTTGAGTTCACTTTGTTTCTCAATCGCTATACAGGCATGACGTTGAGTGTTCCAGCACTTGGCACACAATTCTGTAAACATTTGAAAGGTCATATCCGGATTCACATGTTCATTATAAATATGACGACTGTTCTTCTCGTCTTGGCGAAATAAAACAATGACATTGTCATTGTCACGAATCAACTGTTTGGACATTTTAGAATACGTTTGTCCAAAATAGAAGCAATCGATATGTTTGTGACGACCCATGCTGAAATAGCTTTGAATGATGCCTTGACGTTCAGTGTATACATCATCGAAAATCATGAGTGAATCGGGCTTTACCTCATTCGGTGAAATAACATTTTCTTGCATGGAAAATGTGAAATAACCCATATTCTCTTTTTGTAATCCAGACATGACTTGATCCAGAAACACGTAGAGGGGTTGGTAGAGAGATTTTGCAAAAAATATAAATATTTTGAAAACGCAGACCATTGGGCGCTGTGATGAGCGTCAGCAAAAGATTGGTCTTCCCACAGCCGGAAGGTCCCACAATGATGCAGCGAATGGAAGATGGAAACAGTAAACCATGGCGTTGTTCACGTGATGTAGGACAGAGACGGGAAACCATGTCCCCCACGGGAATGACTCTTGCTGCTTAATAATCTTCATTTCAACTAAGGCTTAGACAGGCTAGCAGGCTGTCTATATACAGGACACCGACCCTTGTCATAGAAAAGGTAGACTGGTACTACAGGTTGACGATGGATGTCTTTGGACGTCCTTTAATGGCCAAAGCTAGGTATGTCCCCATACATGATCCTAAACAAGAAACAGATCCTGCTAATAAACACTATGTGGATAGGTCTCTAGTAACACGCACAAAACAGGGAGATTATGACTTTAAGGGAAAGCGGTTAACCCATGTAAAACATCCTCAAGTGTCTACAGACGTTACTACAAAAAGTATGTGGATAACAAAGGGTATGAATTTTATGACAAAGTGCCTCAGCTTACAGTGAATGGCTATAGCGCTAATCATCATCGGATTATTCACGTGGAAGACCCGCATGACGAAGACGATGTCTGTACCAAGCGTTACGTGACCTATGAAATGAAAAGGCTTTATAAATTCATCCCATCCATATTTTTAATGTATCTGACAAATGAAAAACCTTTGAATGGCAGAAACCATTTACCGCTAGCCCATGACCAGCACTTGACCTATGTGCTTGCTTAAGGTTTAAACCACTATCGATTACACTATGATGGAATCATTCACATGAAATACGCGATGCCTGATGAAAACCATTCACAAATACAGATAAATGGTCATAGGATGTTGGTTCATAGCCATGAAATGGTCAATGCAGGTGACGAATTATCCTTTTATCTCATGTTGACATGGGATGAAAAGCAAGCGGGAAAAACCATAAACGATTTCCCACTTTATGTGAAATTGGAATATACAGCCATGAAATAACAATATGACGTTAGTTGTGACTTAACCTTTCTTGTGAAAGGTTGTTGGTCATCATCATCATGGTGAAACAAAGATATGTGGTGAGAAAGACTAAAAATAAGACCCTGTCCTTGGCAAAGCCTGGGCTTAAGACATTGGTGGACAAGCCGGGGCGAAAGAAAAAAATTAAAAATAATGTATTGACCATAAGGAAAGCTCTTCGAGCAGCACAGAGACGTGTTATTCCACAACGTCAGCGACAGGGTTCAAAACAAGGGCGAGTGATCCCCGTCCCCAAACGAGCGGGATTTTTACCTGCTTTATTTGCCGGTTTGGCTGCTCTGGGTTCACTTTTGGGTGGTGCCAGTGCGGTGGCGAAATCCATTAAAAGCCATACAGTAGAGCAAGCAACAACTTAAATAAAGTCAGCGACATAATGAAACGATGGAAGCCATTGCTATGGGGGATAGAAATGCCAATTTGAAGACAGCCTTTTATCAACAAGGATTTGGGATTTCACCACTTCGAAATAAAAAAATAATAACCTCAGCCATAGCAAGACATGCCCTGACGCATCAACAAGTGGAAAGCTATGCTAAACAACTAAAGCTTTCTCATTTTCGAGGTGTGTTTATGCGAAACCATTTATCCCCACAACCCTGGAAACAGGAATGTGCTGTTGTCAATTTGGATGATCACCGAGGACCAGGAACGCAGGTACTTTGACAGTTTTGGGAATTTGCCCCCGCCCATGGAACTAGTGACCTATTTTGGAAACAGAATCAAGGTATATTATAATGTGAAACGTGAGCAAACGTTTAACAGCCAACAGTGTGGACGTTTGTGTTTTAATTTTTTCATATAAGACGCAGCATATGCAAAAACGTTCACAGTATGTCGACAGAAATTAAAACGTTTACACTGCATGGACGTGGACCCGAAGTCAGCGTAGACTTTTACCCGCCTATCGAATTGAGTGAAAAACCCTGTGGTTTAGGACTTGTTTCTCTTGAAACGTACAATCGAATATAAAACATACATGAAAATGTGAACAACAAGTTTTACTATGATGATTCTGTGCTCACCCTGAACGCTGGTGGATACACGATCGATTACATTTATGAACACATTTATGTGGTGTTGATCAATGAATATGGTTTAAAGTCATTTCTCGATGGAACGCGCAAGTTTCAACTTGTAGTAAACACCAACACTCATCGCTGCAGTATTTTCTCTACATTCAACATTGACTTTAAAACATGCCCCGATTCCATTGGTCCATTACTAGGATTTAAACCACGCGTGATGGAGCCCAACAAAAAACATGAATCGGACCATGAAGTGAAATTCATTGAGGACCATCATGTGTCGGTGACGTGTAATATTATTAGCCAAGTGTACACCAATCAAGAACCATCGCATTCGCTTTATGACTTTATTGTGACATCACCCAATTTCTATATTATTCGTGAAAACCCTCCAGTGGTGCTTTTTCATTCTGTGGCTGTCGATAGTATTAGTAATATAACATTAAGACTGATCAATAGAGATCAACAACTCATTGATCTAGATTCTACCACACCAGTGCCTTACAAGTTGGTGCTAAAGCCAATATGAAGTTTGTGTATACAGCAACAACACCGTCTAGGAATGGTGTTAGTTGTTTGCCACGTGAATACACGTTAACATCTCAAGACAAGCAGATTTTACAGCATTTGGGTTACCACGTCAACCCCCATGATGAATTCTATCCTAGAGGTAGCGAACCACATCGAGGAGCAACCAGGGGTGGTAAGAATTGATCTCCATTCCTATCAAGCTCAAACATCTGGACTCAATGACAATGATGAAATTCAATTTGTTATCAACAACCAAGATATTTACACCCTACCGCATGAAAGTGTCATTCAGATTGAAGGTCGACTCACGAAAGCCGATGGCTCTACACCCACCACATCCAAGTTAGCCAACCATGCTTTTGCCTTTCTGTTTTCTGAGGTGCGGTATGTCATTAACGATATCGTGGTGGATAGCACTCGAAATGTGGGTATTTCCAGTGTCATGAAACTATACCCCTCTTATAGTGAGGAAGAAGGTAAAACACTTTGCATGGCAGGTTGGTGCCCTGACTCGACCAATGACTGGATGGTACACATTACAGGATATTTACCTCTTAAACTGATTTTAGGCTCTGCCGAAGATCACTAGCGCATTGTGGTCAACGCAAGGCAAGTGCTTTATCTAGTGAGAGACAGGAGTGATAATAATGCACTCAAGGGAGCCGACAATGCCCCCATTGATTCGAAAATTCAACTACAACGCTTGCTATGGAAAGTGCCCCATGTGACCCTTGACGATAGCAAAAAACTGGACATACTCAAAATGGTAAAGAGAAATATGCCTCTACCCATGGAATTTAGAAGCTGGGCACTCCATGAGTACCCGCTATTGCCCACCACCAACACACACAGTTGGTCTGTAAAAACAGCTCGCTATACAGAGAGACCTCTCTCAATGATCGTGGGTTTTCAAACGAATCGCAAGTATCAACAAACCAAAGATGCCACGCAATTTGATCACCTGCAATTGAGAAATGCACGTCTTTTCCTCAAGGGAGCTGTGTTTCCCTATGAAGGACTGGATTTGGATTTTTCAAAAAATAAATTTGGCCCCCTGTACGACTTGTTTTCTAAATTTCGATGGTCGTATTATCAAAAAGAGAACGGCCCCATGCTGCTACCCCAAGCGTTTAAGGCAAGAGCACCACTGATTGTCTTTGACTGTTCTTACCTGGAAGAGTCTGTCAAGCCATCCAATATTGACATTCGACTAGATATTGAAACGCATGACAATGTACCAGCCAATACGACGGCCTCATGTTTGATTATTCATCACAAACAAGTCAACTATTTTCCACTGTCCAACCAAGTGACGAGTGTATAAATAACAGGTCAACCCACGTCAAGCCGCTCAGTCATGTCTTGCTTTAAAGCCTCAAGAGAAGTCACATCCATGAATTTAAACTCTGAGGAACAACGTTTCAAGACTTTTGCAACGTGGCCGGTGCCTTTCATAAACCCTCAAGCCTTGGCGGCCGCTGGCTTCTACTATTTAAAAACAAGAGATGAAGAGAAATGTGCATTTTGTCCCATCATCATAGACCAATGGCAAGAGAGCGATGAACCCATGCAGGAACATCAGCGCTGGTTACCTGCCTGTCCCTACCTGTGCAGAATGGAGGTGGGAAATATACCCTGTCATTCAAGCTATCCCTCACTCGTGCCTCTGAGTGATGAAAAAAAAAGTTACGATACGTGTGGTGCTTCGGTAAGCAGCTCACCATCAAAAACGCCTAGTTTAGAGACATTGGGACATCATCGGTGTTATGGACGTTACAAACAGAAGAGGCTATATTGTTGTATCAGCTGGTATCGTCCTTATCCCAAAATGACAAAAGCCTGTAAGACGTTTTATGATAATAAAATGATGTAATTCTTAAATTCTTATTTTTTCATGTCCCCCTGTCCTACACTAACCTCAATTTTTTAAAACTAGTATGGCAGGTAAGTCCATGGCATGGGTACACTTTAGTGGCCAATGGTTAGTCAGTCGACAGTCGAACTTGGTCCAGGCAAGCGTCAACATGTTGCGCACACTCATTGTGGATTGCCAAGGGTTTAAAATTGGTGACAACAAATTTATATTTAAACAAGTGGCCATTATCGATTGTACCACGTTTTGGATATCGAAAGCTACGCATTTGCTATTTTAACCGCCTCATGCTTTTGATTTGTTGTGTGAAAAAGACCGCAAACAAACCCAGTGGATTAAAAATCATAGGCATTTAGACTGGAATCAAGGAACCATTTCCTATAAATATTTGGACGTGGTCATGAAAGCCCACTTGTCCTCGGCCAATGTGGTATTTGTGAAAGGTAATGAAAAACGTCAATGGTTGCAACCATTTTTGGCTTCCTACTGTCAATGTATCGACCTCATGGACTTGGATTGTCTTTCCCTGCAAACGCTCATGGATACTTGTTCCTGTGGCAGCACTACCCATACAGCCCTAGCCCATGTGTGGCATCTCTTTCATTGGTTAACCACCCAAGCCTGTTGGGAGTTGTTGAACAAAATTATAAATCAAGATTTACCTGTGAATGACGCCAGTGAGATTTCTACAAGCGACGAGTAAACATCTACAACACGTGATACCATGGAGAAGGGCAATGCTACGGACAAAGCCATTGGCAAGTTCTTTGTGTGGAAAAAGAAACTAGACAGTTTTACCAAAGAGGAACTCTTGGCGCTGCCCAAGTCCTTCATTTATTATGTGGCCGCCAACGCAGTGAAAGAAATCTGGCAACATGTACTGAAATCATGGACTCAAGACCCTGTGTTGAGTGAATTGCAACCCTGTACGGATTACGATCACCATAAGCAAGTGGCCATGGCAAAAATACCCTCTATGCGTCAGTGCGCGACTTGTCAGATAGTGAAACTGTATCACGGTCATAAAAGTCCTTGTAAAGACTTTGTTGAATCATTCCACGGGTGTCATGGCGAGAAAAAGCAACAACAACAACAACAAACACAAACATCGTCCACAGAGGAGGAGGAAGACCAAACCTTTTTACCATCGATGGAAAAGGATATGCCAGACCTGTACTGACAATGGCGTCATTGACAAAGTGATTGAATACTTACCTTTTGAAATCCATCTTCCAGGTTATCATTTTTGTGGCCCTGGAACTCATCTTGAAAAACGTTTGCAACGTGGTGATGTGCCCATTAAACGTTTGGATCAAGCATGCAAAGAACATGATCTTTCATATCGCCATAGTCATCCTGGTTTAAGACATGTGGCTGATAAAATATTATTGAAAAAAGCTAAACAACGTTTCACATCCTGTGATGCCTCAGTGGGTGAGAGGATGGCAGCCCTGATTGTGATGAGTGCTATGAAAGGAAAGTTGATGATGCGTGGACATGAGCATTAAGGAATTGAGGAGTGAGGAATTGGAATGTGTTTGTATTCTATTTTCTTTTGTCAATTCCCTATGGTTATGAAATGGAAACAAAGGTTTACCAGAGCACGCTGTTTTTTAGTTTAAAAAATCATGATATTGATGGGCTGATTTTTCATTTTACACATTTCACATATTGCCATTAGCCAATTTGCAATTTACATTTTTTTTAAATGTCTGTTTCAAATTTTACGTTTTTGATGATATGGATTTTCCATTTTGTTGATGACACTTTTTTAAATGTTCGTTTTGAAGTTTTTCTGAATGTTCATAATTCACACATGGGCATTTCCAGTTTTTAAAATAACAGTTTTACGTTTTATGAATTCTGTCGATATCGAAACATAGATTTTCCATTTTGCTGTTTTCACATTTTTCCATTTGGTGTATGTCGAAAGTTGAGATTTGTCAATGATGTTGTTGCAAGTGCTTGACCATGGCGATTCTGCAATGTGTTTATGCGTGTTTGGAGAAACATCGAGGTCTACGACTACTGCAGGTAAGACTGTTTTTTTTTTACAAAAATAATGTCTATTGTCTGCCACTTTTCAAAGATAACAAAACTATTGAAAACAAAATGAGTATATAAGTGACAAATTCCCCCTCCCCACCCACCCTACCTCACCGTGTTTGCTCTGGTCATACATACACACCAGCTTTCTCTCTCTACTCATACATTCACACCTGTCTTTGGGAACAAACACAACCACTTTATTTATTCCCAAAAGCACATTCTCGGCATGCACACTCATCCCAAAATAACTTTTTAGTTTACCATTTACATTATAAAAAATAATTAAATACTAGTCATTAAAGTTACTAAAAAATATTACTTATTTCATATTTACAAAAAACTCCAACTTAGTACAGCTTTAAAAGAATCAAACTATTTACCAATCAAAATTAAAAAAAAATAAGGTTGCATACAACTTTTTAAAGAGCAAAAGGTCCAAGTGGGTTGCCACTATTTACAAAATCTACTATTTACAATGACAAAAACCAATATTTACAAAATACTAAATCTACAAGTTACAAAAAGCCATGTCCCAAAACGATTAAACAGAAAAATCACACCTCCTACTCCTGGCGATCATAACCCCAGGGTAGGCTAGTGAGCAGGTCATCAGCCCACACACGTTTGTTATCCAAGGAGGCGAGGGTGCGTTTTCTCTGTTCCACATGATACAAATGATGGTTGCTGGATTGTATCCTGCACTGTGTATGAGACATAGCTTTGCCAGTGCGTAAAACCGCTAGATAGTCATCTACACGTAGTGATTTTACCACTGCCCTACCTACACCTTTTGCTCTTTTGGCTTCCTTACAGTCTAGTGTGCGATAAGCATACATTTTCGAGGCCAAACCTACGAATTCCGTCATAATGGAATCACCGCATTCATCTTTTAAGACGCCCATTACCTTCTTGTTTTTTTATGTGTAGCTGAAACATGTTGTCAGCGCTATAGGAAGAAGTGTCGAACCAGTCACTATGTTGTCTCATGACGTTATAGGGGTTGCAGTGGCGAATGTGGTATATGAATGAGTCCGTATCCATATACAAAAGAGAGACGTTCTCAAAATGGCGTTTAGCAAACTCATAGTGGAATCGATACATGACCAATTTAGAAAAGTCTAAAATGACTTGGCCCAAGTAAATGGGCTTATCCATGGTCACGCTGGTCCTACTCAATTCAATAGTAGCCAAATCCTCATCGATAATGTTGATCGATTTGAAATTTGGCTTGGCAATGTACCGCCGGGCACCCCAACGCCCCTCCCAGACATTGTCCAATTTAATGTCACAGTATTTGCGGACATTATCCATGGACTTGCCATAGATGGAGTTGTTCATTAATTTAAAAGAATTAATTTCAAACTGCTGTGTTGCCATTTGACGGTGCTCTGTGTTGAGTTGCATGTATGGTTCGAGCCATGGTTATTGAGCAAAAGGAATACCCCTATGGATTTTCTTCAACACCAAGCCTTGGGCGAGGCATTGCACCAACATTTGGATATGTAGCACATACCGATTTTTGTTGTAAAGTGTGCCCTTGAGTTTTTCAATTTTCACTTTACTGTCAGGGGGAACCATTTGCTCAAGGAAGAATGGGAAATCAGCATGTTCGTCATACAAAGATGATGGATATTCAATATCCACTTCTAAGACATATCCACGACCTGTTTCTTGACTAGCCTTGATCACATCAAATTCTGACACTTGTTTCTCTGTCAGCCAAGCAAACTTCCCATAGGGCAAAGGCTAACTCATGGCGTAACCATACAAATTATTCACGTCATAGTACATTAAGTACGATTCTGGTTTGTCTGGTGAATAATCAGGCATGTAGACATTGTTCGCTTCGGCATGGCGTTGGTTAAGCGACACAAAGCCGCCACAAATGCCATTTTCAAAAAATAGAACCATGTCTACATCAGTGAGTAAATCCAATTCCACTTGAGTGTATTCCAAAGCGGCATCAAACGAGAGCCCAGGAGATATTTAGCACACGCAAATTCGAAGCACTGATAGTCTTTGATAAGTTGAAAACGTCTCTATCGTAGTGCATGTAGGTTTGTAGAACAAGTGAAAATTATTGCAGTTATGTAGAACACTTAGTTTAATTTGACCTTGAACAAGTTTATTGTGTTGGAATGTTGATGGGTTGCAGTTGAATGATGAGGTAAAGTTCCCACGGTGGAAAGCAAATTGACCAGCAGTTAATGTAACATGAATTCCTCGGTGAGGAAAAGTATTCCCTTATTTTGGCGTGGAAAATACTAGATTGCTTGAATAGTAGAAAGATTGGTTAACATAGAAAGTTCTGGAACTATGATGACAGTTAAACGGGGTAAGAGAGATCTCGCGGTGGAAAGCTAAGTTTTATAGACAGTGGTTAATTTGATTTAAATCCCTCGTTGTGGGAAGGTATTCCCATTTATTTCGTACAAGAAGTACTGGATTTCATGTCAAATAGCCGGCTAGATAGATAAAGCATGACAAGGAAAATCCCACGAAGACGGTTATTGCACAATAGTTAGCAATTCCCCACACTGTCTATAAAATTGTATTAAAAGCATTTAGCCCTTTTAAAAACCATTAAAATGTGTTTAAAACCATTTGATGTTTTGTACTTAGCTTTTTCGTGTAGAGCAGGCGATGGTTCCTTGTAACCATTAACTTTAAAAGGTAGACATGGCGTCTAGTTTAAAAATGTCTCATAAGGACAGGAGACTGGCCCTGAGAGGCCTCTGCACTGTAAACTTGATGGCCAAACAAGAACTGAGAACGAGCGATTCCTCACACTACAGAGGTAGGTAGCCGAGGGGAAGGGGAAGAGGAAGCAAGGGAGAGGGGGTAGGAGACAAGAGAGTATATATCATAATATACAAAATGACAAAATGAAATTCTTCGTGAATATAAATTTTCTTCATGAAGCAGTCTTCATGGAGATGTTAGCTGGCAACAACGACGATGCCTCGTGGATTGGTGAGGAGGTCCTCTTGAGCTTAGTGATATTGAATAACTTCGGCAGTTAGCTGCTAGATGCCGCTAGGTTGTCCATGGAAGGTACATATCTAGAACAGACTCAAGGAGAAAATAAACCTGTACACAAGAAGAAAATGAAAATATCACTGTTGGTGTCTGCGAAGAAGGAATTAAATAAAATAAAATAAACAAAGAGCATCAACAGCTAACTCTGACTGACCGTGTATTCCAAAGAATACACCACCCCCAGTTTTGTCTATGCTGATGACTGTGCAGTCACTACTCAGGCCAACTGCTTTGAAAATGTAGAACAGACTTTGACTAAGGTCCTGGAAGAATTTACTAGCTACTACAGTGACAATCACCTGAAGCCAAATCCTGCCAAATTCAGAGTTGTGTATTTTACCTCAATAATAAAAAGCATCTAAAACCCTACAAATCACTTGGGAAGGAATCCCTCTTCAGCATTGTTCGACTCGACAATATCTGGGAATAACTCTGGATCGTACGCTTACGTATAAGAAGCACTGTCTAAACGTGAAGCAAAAAGTGTCTGCCAGAAACAACATAGTGCGGAAACTGAGACACACCACCTGAGGAGCTCATCCATGTACTCGGAGAACAACTGTGTTACTCCACTGCTGAATATGCATGCTCGGCGTGGCACAAGTCCAGCCATACCAGAATCATAGATGTAGCATTAAATGACACTTGCCGTATTATCACGGGTTGTTTAAGACCTACACCCATAGATAAACTTCACTGTATCGCTTGTATAGCACCACCTAAAATCCGATGTGAGTTGCTGCTAGATATGAGAAAAGCAAGGCTATGACTATGGAAGCTCACCCTTTGTATGCTTGTCAGCCAGCACATCCTAGGCTGAAATCAAGAAAGAACTTCTTGAAAACCACTGAAGCTCTTAAAGGAACCTCACAGCAAGCAAGAATCTCAATGTGGAGGGGAAAATGCCAATATTTGAGAAAATGGATGGTACCAAAGGAAGAGCTTCCCCCTGGACATTCAGAAAAGTGGACAATATGGAAGGCTCTCTAATCGGCTAGGCTCTAGTACCACGAGATACAAGACTAACCGGCAGAAATTGGGTCTTCCTGTGGAATCAGTTTACTGTGAGTGTGGTACTAAGCAGACTAATGATCATCTTCTACTGTGTCCTTCTTCTCCAGACACTTGCACCATTGCAGACTTAAATAGAGCAACTTCAAATGCACTTGACGTGGCAAATTAATGGTCAACCAGTGTTAAATATTTCTATTTAATTTGTCTATGTTCACTTTGTACTTCTGACACGATAAATAAATAGTTTGCCGTAATGTATTACATGACTTCAGAATTTACCGTAATCTATCAAGTGACAGCAATCTATCAGATACTTAGTTAGTTAGTTGGTTAGTTAGTTATTGTTGTTTTAAGGGGCGGAACTACGAGGTCATCTGCCCCTCTTAACACAGAATAACGAACACAAATTTTGAATTAAATTTAAAATTTTGAGGTGGACATCTAAATTTTAAAACGACCAAAATTAATAAAACAAAAACAAAAAATTAAATAAAAATAAAAATTATAAAAATAAACAAAAATTACGGAAAAACAAAAACGTTATCATTCAAAAACGAACAAGTCGTTGAGTCAATGTTCACTGGAAAATTTAGATTGCTGGCCCTAACCCACTCTCACTTATAAAGCGGATAACGCGATCAGCAGCCACCGCGTCATCGGCTAATATAAGTTTGAGTGTCGTCTGCAAACAAAGGTTTCTTCGTAAGTCAGCAAGATCCACACACTCGGTGAAAATGTGGGCCACGGTGAAAACGGCACCACAGGAACAAAGTGGGGGGTCTTCCCTTCTCATTAGGTACGAGTGGGTGGATCTTGTATGACCTATCCTTAGCCTACACAAAATGACGGACTCTCTCCGGGCCCGGAAGGAGCTCCGCCACACGCGAGTAGTTCCCTTGATCGCTCTCAGTTTACTGGGCAGTGGGTCAGCTAGCCACTGACTCTCCCAAAAAGCCAGAACTTGTAGGCGTAACTGAGAGCGAATATCTCTAGCGGGTACCTCCATTGGTCGAGGTGGTAGTGATACCGCCTCTTTTGCAGCTTGATCTGCTAACTCATTTCCGGCAATTCCCATGTGGCTTGGAAGCCACAGAAAGGTGATTCGAGTGTCAGCGTGGCACAGCCCGGCTAGTAGGTCGTGGATTCGCTGAACTAGGGGGTGTTGCGGGAAACATGTAGCAATTGACTGCAACGAACTCAAAGAGTCGGTACACACGAGAAAGCCGATTCGTGCATCCTGTAGTGCAAACTGCAGAGCTTCATAGATGGCAACGAGCTCCGCAGTAAACACACTACAGGCCTCAGGCAAAGAGATCTTGGTATTTGCACCATCAATAACGTAAGGACAACCCACTTTCTCGTCCACCTTCGAACCATCCGTGAAGAGAATGCCAGCGTCCGGAAATTGGTGAACTATGCTGTGGAACTGCCTCCGGTAAACGGACGCATCCGTATCAGATACTTAAGAGCTTACCCTAATTTATCACGTGACTTAAATAATTCATCGTAATTGATATATTGCCTTTCACGGCCAGTGAATCAAAACTCAGCAATGCTTCTAGGTTTGTGCCGTGTCTTGTGTGGGATTTCTCCTATGACCCCAAGCTGGCTCATCAGCGGGCTCTAGGTGTCCCCGCCCGGACCCCCAAGGAGTAGCGAGCTGCGCGCTACCACCCCTTTTATAAAGCGCACCGGCGCCTCTTTACTGCGATAACTAAAAGCTCAAGCAGCCATAACTTCCCTATAAAGGCCTCCAAAAAGATATGTTAGCTTTCTCGGACAGTGAATTAAAATTCAGCAATTCTTCTAATTGTGTGCCTTGTCTAGTGTGGAGTTTCGCCTAGGACACCACGGCCAGTGAATTAAAACTCAACAATATACCATCTTTTTGGAAGTCATCATTGGAATGTTATGTCTGATTGAGCTTTTAGTTTCGCAGTAAAGAGGCGCAGGTGCGCTTTATAAAAAGGGAGTTAGCGCACAGTTTGCTAATCCAGTGGGGGTCCGGGTGGGGACACCAAGAGCCCGCTGATGAGCCATCTTGGTGTCCTAGGCGAAACCCCACACAAGACACGGCGCAAACCTTGAAAAATTACTGAGTTTTAATTCACTGACAGTGAAAGTCAATATACCAGTTTTTTGGGAGCCTTCATAGGGAGGTTATGGCTGCTTGAGCTCTTTAGTTCTCATAGTAAAGAGGTGCAGGTGCGCTTTATAAAAAGGGTGGTAGGGTGCAGTTCGCTACTCGAGTGGGGGTCCGGGCGGGGACATCAAGAACCCGCTGATGAGCCAGCTTGGTGCCCCCTAGGGGGGTGCCGGCTTTGATTGAAATATTTATATTTCATATTTTGAAATATTACTATCCTTATATTCATGAACCTATCATAGGCAGGTAACTCCCAAGACCATTCAAGAATAACAAACTCGTACTTTTGCTGTCTTATTTCACAAGAACTGACCAGTATATCCTGCCAGCAGGAATTCTGAGAAAAGGTGGCGAGTAACATTTCCCACACATCTCCCTTTCACTCGCTACCCGCAGTGACATCTCCTTACCAAACACTTAATGACAATAAGCCGCTTGGCAATGTGACCGCCACTTCTTTCAAGAATGGATTCCAAGAATGGATTCTTCTCTTTCTGCCGTTGCCGATTCGAATTCAGCTAGGCCTTTCCAGTCAGTTCAAAGACAGTGAGCGAACAGGTGAATTATAGTGCGTGGTTAGCCAACTTTACAAAAAATCTTCGGTTTTGAAGAATATTTCTAATGTTGCACACTAGATGGAAGTCTTTGGCGATGTCATACAATTTTGCTAAAAAAGCCGATGATTGATTGTGTCGTAAGCTACAGAGAGATCAATGAAAACAGCGTCTGTAATGAGCCGCGTGATAGATTACGGTAAACTAATTCAGATAATGGGTTTCAGTAAACTCTTAAGTAAACCAAGTCCAATGTAAACTCTTCAGCCACGTGATAGATTACGGCAAAATCTTGTTGTTTCATTTGAGGGGTTTGGACATGGTGGGCATTTAGTCCCGTGTACTTGGGTGTGTGTAATTGTATCAGATAACCTGTGTTATTGTGATAGCTGTATTATAGTGTGTGTGTGTGTATGTAATTCAGGTGATGGTTGGGAAGGAGGTGGCCGTGGCCTTAAGTTAAGAATCACTCCAACATTCGCCTGCAAGGGACGTGGGAAATCACGGAAAACCATTTCTAGGATGGCTGAGGAGGGAATGGAGCCCAATTCTCCTTAGTCCTGCCTCACGAGGCTGAGTATACTGCGCTTTCTTGACAGAGCCAGGAATCGAACCCAGACTTCGGGGGTGACAGCCAAGAATGCTAGTCACTGCACCAAGAGCTGGCCTACAGAAATGGGCCCTCCCACATACAGGCTCAAGCTGCTCGTACCTCTACCTCTAGAAACGTGTATGGCGGTACGTTTGGGTTATTACCCAAATGCTTATTAAAACGTCACATTTTCTTGGAAGATAAACTGATTAAGCAATGCCAATGATTATTTACATATATGTACTTACATAATTATTATATACATATAGAACATACTATTATTACCATGTTAGGAGTGGCCTATCACCTGGCAGTAGGTATAAAATGCACCCGACGTCAGGCTGGGGTGACAGGCCGGTTGGTTTATTCTTTGTCGCAACTAATGGATCATGACAACCTCATATGTATTGGTAAATGCTAGGACGTCCCCCGGAAGCGACGTGCGTCGGCCTCGTCTGACTGCAGTGCATGGACGACGGCTACTGGATCAAGAGCGGAATCAGAGTTCACCGCTACGTATTGCTACGTTGAACATCGGAACTCTTACAGGACGAAGCCGAGAACTAGCAGATATGTTCAAAAGGCGGAAAGTGGCCATTGCCTGCATTCAAGAAACTCGTTGGAGAGGACAGAAATCGCGTGAAATAGGAGATGGATACAAGCTCATCTACCATGGGACAAGCAACCGAAATGGGGTTTCTGTTGTTCTTTGTGCCAACTTAAGGGATCAGGTAGCCGAGGTCAATCGACAGTCAGACAGCCTCATGACTGTCATCATAGATATGCCATCTTGTCGCTTACACATCATTAGTGCATATGCCCCACAAACTGGCTGTGATGAGAGTGAGAAAGAAAGGTTTTGGCAAGAACTCCAGGATCTTGTCTTGTTGTGCCCAGAGGAGGAGTTCTTACTCGTATGTGGTGACTTAAATGGACATGTTGGTCAAAATAAGAATGGTTATAGTTGTCATGGTGGAAATGGCTATGGTAGACGAATCGATGACGGATGCCGAGTCCTTGACTTTGCAGAAGCAAACAGCCTTCTCATAAGCAACACTTTCTTTAAGAAGCGCACCAGTCATCTCGTAACATACGCCAGTGGTGACAGCAGAAGCCAGATCGACTTTGTACTGTTACGGCGATGTAACTTCCGAACAGTCTTAGATGTTAAGGTTATACCTTCCGATTGTGTTGCCACCCAACACAAACTACTCATTGCAGACCTGAGGATCAGTAAGCGCAGGATAGGTGGATGTACAAGAGTCTCAACAAAAGTAAAGTGGTGGAAACTACGCGACCAGAAATCAGCATTGGTTAACAGTATAACATTTCCTCTTGTCATTCCAAATCCCATCGACACCACATGGACTGATCTCTGTGAGTCAGTGACTACTGCTGCAGCAGAAACATTGGGTACCACTAAGCCAGGGCGCCGCCTTATTGACAAGCAGACATGGCTATGGACAGATCAGGTACAAGATAAGGTCCGTGATAAGAAGAAAGCATATAAAAGCTGGCTTTCTCTAAAGACAGACGTGAGCAGAGAAAGGTACGTCACTGCTAAACGAGAGGCAAAGAAAGCCGTGGCTGAAGCAAGAGCCAACCACTACAACAACCTCTATCTTAACTTGGACACCAAAGATGGTGAAAAGGATATTTACCGTCTGGCCAAAGCCCGAGCAAGAACAGCAAGGGATATTGAACACTATGTGTGCATAAAGAGCAAGGAAGGCCAAAGACTACACAACAAACATGCTATTCTCAAGCGATGGAAAGAGCATTTCGAGGAGATCTCAAACATAGAGTTTCCGCATCCAACAATCCCAGAAGGTGTCCCAACTAGTGGGCCTATCCCCCAAATCACTCCACAGGAAGTTGCCACTGCCCTAAAAAGCATGAGAAACCATAAATCTCCTGGGCCAGACAACCTCCCTGCTGACTTCTGGAAACTTCAAGAACTGCAATCTACTGCGATAGATTGGCTTGTTACCTTTTTCAATGCCATATTGGACTCTGGCCACATCCCTATTAACTGGGCTACAAGCATTACAGTACCGATTTTCAAGAACAAAGGAGACCCAGCGGAATGTTCAAACTATCGCCCAGTACGTCTTCTCTCACATACAATGAAGATCTTTGAGAGGATGCTTGATCGACGCCTACGTGCCATCACCGAAATCAGCTCCAACCAGTGCGGGTTTGTCAAGGGGCCTGGAACCGCTGACGCCATCTTCGCAGCACGGTTACTGATAGAGAAGCACCGTGAGAAAAGAAAGCCTCTGCATATTGCCTTTCTTGACCTTGAAAAGGCCTTCGATCGTGTTCCTCGTGAGTTGATTTGGTATGCGCTCCGCAACCATGGTGTGCCAGAGTCATTTGTAAATGTGGTCAAGATGTTATACACGAACACCAGCAATAGAGTACGTTGTGCTGTTGGCACCTCGGAAAACTTTCCTGTAAATGTCGGCGTCCACCAAGGCTCAGCACTATCACCGTCCCTTTTTGTTCTTGTGATGGACACCATCACTCGTGACCTGCAACGGAATGTTCCTTGGACCCTTCTGTATGCAGATGATATAATGGTTGCAGATGACACCCGAGAAAAACTCCAATGTCAAGTTGAAGATTGGAATAACCGCCTCTCCCAGTACGGCCTATGTCTGAATGTGAAAAAGACGGAGTATCTGGAGTTAAACCCAAGCGACGGTACCATTCAAGTCGCTGGACAAAATCTAGTCAAGACAGAATGCTTCAGGTACCTTGGATCTCGTCTTCAGAGTGATGGCAACTTCAATGATGAAGTAAGAGCCAGGGTAAACGCAACCTGGTTGCGGTGGAAGGAGGTCACGGGTGTGCTTTGCGACAATGCCACTTCGTCTCAAATCGAAAATATATCGGACAGTGGTACGGCCAGTTGCGCTGTATGGAGTTGAATGTCGAGCATCCGACAAAATTTCAGAACGTCGCCTGCACGCCATGGAAATGAGAATGCTCCGTTGGACAATGGGCATCTCCCTTATTGACCATGTCAGAAACGACACAATTCGGGAGAAAATGGGTGTCGCCCCAATTGTGGACAAAATGAGAGAGAAACGGCTCCGATGGTATGGCCATGCCCTGCGTGCAGCGCCTGATACTGTTAATAACTCTGTCCATCATTTTGAGGTTGAAGGCCTACGCCCCAGAGGACGACCGAAGCAGCGTTGGCAAGACACAATAAATGGTGATTTAAAAATTACCGGCCTAAATCCAGCTGACGCACAAAACCGGACAAAATGGAGGTCAATGACCAAAAAAAGCGGACCCTGCACCAGCGGGACAACGCTAGGAAGAAGAAGAAGATATAGAACATACTGTACTTGCCTGTGTACCATCTCTTAATTAATGCAATACATTTGCATCTGTTAGGTGGCACAGGCTAGAGAAAAATATGGCTTTTCACCAATGTCTCAGTCTCATTCATGGCTGTGATTACATGGGAGCTACTGAGGTATGGGTGATGCTGAGTAATGGCCTCAGGGCACAGCCAGTGCCTTTGGATGTTGTGAAAGGTTCTGCTCATAAGGTTAGTACAGCTGTACTGACTCAGTGAGGAAAGCAATCAATGGCAAACTACCTCATCCCTCACCTTGCCTAATACGCCTCATTATAGTGCTGCCTTGGTTTTGTTGGTTTCTACCACATAACCTATGGTGGTGCTTTTTAGCCTATTTTCACTAATGAAAAAAAAAATAGGCTTATGAGATCACCTTTTGTCCGTGTGTGTGTATGTGTGTGTCCTCCCTAATGACTTCTAAAAGGCTGGAGCGATTTCAATGAAACTCGGTAAGGTTATAGTACTATTTCGGCCGACCCTGTTCGAGTCCTTCAAATTTTATTACGTCTCATCAATCCAACAAGCCAACTGTCCGAAATATTTCACCGACATTCTATATCACCGGAACTATTACTGATATCACCCTGAAATTTTGTGCGGTGATAAAGCGCACTACTAGAAGTTTACCCATGAGACTTTCAAAAACCTGTTAACTACAAAACGAACATGGCGGCCAAGCGAATTTGAAACTTTTAAATATACTTTTTTCGCGATTTAACCATCCAAACGCAATGAAACTTGGTACAGCAAATGTTGATACACATAGTAATGCACTGACATCTAATATAGTTCAATTGTTTATATAATGTAAAGATGGCGGCTGTGCGAATTTTATTGTTTCACCAGTATTCTATATCTCTGAAACTATTACTGATATCACCCTGAAATTTCGTACGGTGATAAAGCGCACTACTAAAAGTTTACCTATGAGACTTTCAAAAACCTGTTAACTACAAAACGAACATGGCGGCCAAGTGAATTTGAAACTTTTAAATAGATTTTTCTTGCGATTTAACCATCCAAGCGCAATGAAACTTGGTACAGCAAATGTTTATATACATTGTAATGCACTGGCATCTAATTTAGTTCAATTGTTTACAAAACCTCAAGACGGCGACTGTGCGAAATATTTCACGGGCATTCTATATCTCCGAAACTATTGCTGATATGACCCTGAAATTTTGTACGGTGATAAAGGCCACTACTAGATGTTTACCTATGAGACTTCAAAAACCTGTTAATTAAAAAACGAACATGGCGGCCAAGTGAATTTGAAACTTTTAAATGGACTTTTCTTGCGATTTAACCATCCAAACGCACTGGAACTTGGTACAGCAAAGTTTATACGCATTGTAATGCACTGGCATCTAATTTATTTCAATTGTTTTTATAACCTCAATATGGCGGCTGTGCGAAATATTTCACCGGCATTCTATATCTCCAAAACTATTACTGATATCACATGAAATTTAGTACGGTGATAAAGAGTACTCCTAGAAATTCAGCTAAGAGACTTCCAAATACCTGTAAAATACAAAACGAACATGGCGGCCAAGCGAATGTGAAACATTTTGATAGGCTCTTCTCGCGATCTAACCATCTGAGCGCAGTGAAATATGGTACAGTAAATGTTTATACACATTGTAATGCACTGGCCTCTAATTTAGTTCAATTGTTTACATAACCTCAAGATGGTGGCTGTGCGAAATTTTAAAATTAAGTTCTTACGTCTTGTGTATTAATCATGCGATCGAAGTGAACGTTTGAATAATGAACCTACGCAAAAATTGCCATCTATTAGTACTTAACTGTATGGCCTACATACATAGAAATTCAACATTGTAACCATCCGAAATATTTAGACGGTTCTCAATATCTATTAATATATGATAACAACCAAACTGAAATGTTGTATATTGATAGAGGCTATGAACGTAAATTCACCTATGGGAATTTCAATAACCCGGTGAGCACAAATCCACCATGGCGGCGACGCGAAATATAAATACTTAAAGCGACGTTTCTCGCGATTTAACCATCCGAGCGCAGTAAAATTGTGTACGGTAAACTTGTAGAGGACTGAACTAATAAAAATAGAGCTTTTTATGTTCCTATGAATTAAAAGTGTACAGTATATCAACATTGTGGCTTTTTTATTCTTTGGTAGTTAGTGATTTAACATGACTTATCGGTATGTTTACAATGGAAATAATCACTCAGGTGAGTTAAAATTCATAAAATCCCTGCAAAAGTGAAATCATCTGTTCCTCGAATAACGTGCTTAAGGCAGTTGCCAGCTTGCTGGCCGCCGCGAGCGCTAGTGTCGCTTCACCTACCAAGAGGATCTTATTTCGTAACGCAGCGAGCTTCGCGACTGTGTGTTTTAGACTGTAGTAATACAACTCCGTCCTCCCAGGGTTGCCAATCTAACTTTCCCCCCCCCCCCGCGAAATATAGATTATTTCAAATTGAGGCTAGCACCAAATAATTTTGAATCCCACATAGCAGGACAATATTAGTTTTTTTTCTTTTCTTGGTGGGAGGGGAATTATGTGTAAATTAATCTAGTTTTTATTAAAAATAACGCGTTTTAATAAAGACTTAGAAAAATCTATGGGTACATGAACACTATTTTGGGATCGTTATTAACTTCTTGAGAGGCGGCTTCGGTGGCGTAGTCGGTAGCATGCTGAGCTTCTATGCCCAAGATCGCGGGTTCAAATCCGGCCGAAGTCGTCGGATTTTTAGGAGCGTTAAAAATCCGTCAGTATGCCTTCTTTTGGAGGGGAAGTAAAGCCGGCGGTCCCATGTCATACATTTATGGCATGTTAAAGAACCTTCCACTAATTACACCTGTGTGAAGCTAAATTGTATAGGTTAAGAATGTAAACAACGCTCTTAGGTTCCTACGTTTGTTGCCTAGAGCCGACTGCGGTGGCGTCTGGTAGCTAAGTTCTGAACTAGTAGTCGTTGACGGTGGTGTTTGGCGGCAAAAGTAGGAACTATTTGAAAACGTCTGCAGTCCTTACTTGAATTAAAAAACAGATAACACACCCTAATACAGTCATCACAATTAACACCGGTTATCAGACAGATTCTACACACACCCAATGTACACCGGGCTACATGACCGCGTTGTCGCAGCCCCTAAACTTAAGAACCAACCAACCTAACTTCTTGAGCATGAGATAACCGTCAGCCTAGTTGCTTCATATTACGTAAATATATGTCCAGCAATTCTCCGAATTACGGTTATCTCTCAGTTACGAATGAGTAAAATTTGTCGCATGTGTAGTGTAAGCAACTAAAGCTTTTTCCGGCTGCATGTAGCATTTGTGAGGTAAGAAGAACCTTGTTAGGTGTTAAACATCTTCGATAATGATATTTTAAGCATTCAGGGCTAATTGCAATATAAAGCACAGGATCTTGTTGAAAAAACTGATTAAACATAAAAATGAGTATTGAATAACTCATAAATCAACATGATACATCGTGAGAGGACATGCCGATTTTCCAATGGGGGGGGGGGGTTCTACCCCCCAGTAACCCCCCCTCCCCCTCCTTGCTACGCCACTGGGTATAATACTCAATAAAGTGCCAAGACACAGGGTGTCAAGCACATTTCATTGGCCAAAGTGGTGGAAGAATGGACACGCGATACGAAGAACACTGAACTGCGATAAAAATACAGGATACACTCGGCCGAATGCGAACATACTGTACGGACGTCGCGGGACGCAGATTCACTAGCGTTGAAACAGACTTAAAAATCGCACATCACCAACCGAAAGGAAAAACCCTCGACATAAAGGAAGTAATCGAGATACACTTAGCTAAAATAAACAGCCATAATAATCCAAACGAACACACATTCATGGAGAATTCACCTCCCTTACACTACTACAGTAGAGAACACTCCGCGTAGGAAACAATATAACGGCGTAGCCAGACTGGATAAGATAGAAAAAAGGGAAACATTTGACTGGATTAGTATGTACTTTGTACCATTTCTTCAATAAATAAGGACCGGCACGGAAGTATTAAAGAGTCCAAGCATTCTCAATAGTCCGCATAACGACAATGAAAATCGGTCTTTAATAATCGAAGATGCCCGGAATACAGTAACATACACCACCTCAGGAAGAACTAGGCTTGGCTTTCACAAAATATGTTGCATTACGAGACGAACATAGACAGGTAGGAATGTGGGGAATGTCCAAGGAGGTAAAAGAGATACCGAGGGAGCAGCCTACACAAGGAAATTCCTTCCAGTTCAGTGTAGACATGGGTAGTGATAGAAGCTGCACGAGAACGGATCCCACTTCGCTCAAACAACTAGCTAAGTTCATAATCCATTCTAACCTGACCATTTACTTACGACCATCGATATCATACTAAGGAAGCAAATTTGAAGGTCAAAAACAACGGCTTAACAACACAATCACTTAAAACTAACAAATCTTGGCATGTTGTGTAAGTTTATAATAACTACTGTAACTAAATAACAGTGTATTGTAAATACCATAATCCACATACTTGTAGACATAGATTTAACGGTCTATGTGTAAAGGATCTGATGATGATCGCTTGACGATCGAAACCGGTCATCCAAGTGAATGTATTATATCATGTAAATTTTTCAGGTTTAGGGAACCACCCATTACAATTGGGTACAATCGTGTTGACCGCTTGAAAATCATTACATTTTTATGATAATGTCTAGGCTATCAGGCCCCACTCGTCTAAATGAATGCTCTAGGGAGCTATAAAAAATTGTCTAAGAGGTGAACACGCAAAAACGATTTCCTATGGCCTGTGATAAGTCATTCTTTAAAATTGGAGTGTGGATGTGAGGGAGGCATTCAGAAAATCAACGTTGACCATATTTCAGTAGCAAACTCGTAGCCTTCAGTACGAAACGATGGATATTTTAGGGCCAAAATCGAAGTCTTGGAATAATCCCTTAAATATTTCGACTGTACTTATTCTCCAGTAAATAAATAAATAAATAAATAAATTCCTTATTCGATAGAACCTAATTTTATGAAATTGTTCCTTCGGTTTACTACTTGTTGTTTTCACCAGTGGCCTACCGACGGGTGGGGGGTTAGGGGTTAAACCGCCCCCCAGAGATATTCCTTTACTTGAATCTTTACATTGTCCCATCTATCACCTGTTTTACGGTATCGCTAGTTAGGCATCTTAACTCCTGTATATACTTTAAATGTGGTCACGTTCCTCACTTGGCACATGTCCTGCACTCTACTTGCAGCGCAAATCCTCCTTCAGTGTTGGAGCTAGTCATGGATCAGTTTTGCTGTGCAATTGTGCGATCGGTAACCTTTTTCACGTAGCTTCGGGTTGCTTTAATTGTGTATGCCCGTTTCGTTAAAGATAATTCAGTACATGAGTAGTGTCTGCAAATTATTCCAATTAATGATACAGATACACATAATTTAAATAGGCAGATTTTGCGAGTCATTAGCAATTGCAGCAGGAACATGGAGAGCAAAACATTATTTTTCTCTCACATATTATCAATATTTTAAGCAACCACTTATAGCTATGGTCATGATGATTGATAGCACTGCATCGTTTCAGTCTTAGTATTTACTTTCTGTTTTCCATATTTTTTTTAGATTTTTTATTGTGTCGAAGAAATGATGCCTAAAATAGTTTTCATGCAAAGAGAACGGTTATTTAATTGCTTTTAAATGAATAGTAGTCGAAATATTTTAATTAAGATGATCACTGTCTTTTTAAGGGGCGGAACAGCAAGGTCATCTGACCCTTTAAAATGCACTGTACACACCTACCCTATTATATTAATGACCCCCACCCCCGGAAGGAAATCCTGCGTACGCTACTGGTTTTCACCAGGAGCATCTTATAGAGTACGGAAGGTATGTGATAAGGCCACGGCTCCAATGGTAGTTATTTGCTGCTTTTACGAGGAGTATTTATGTACTGCATATTTCCTGCAGTAAAACAGAGTGGCGTTTTTAAAGAACTGCCAAGACGAATGTTTCGGCTACACTATAGTAAGAGGCAGTGTGCAGTGAAGTGGAAGCCGATCAAAACGAGATAAAATAATACATTATTCCCGGTTTATGGCATATAGTGCAAATGACAAGACTATCGTATTTTGTAACTGTTATTTTGTGTATTGTTTGCTAATTCGACGTAGAAGTTCAGAGTCAGAGAAAATGTTTTTTACATCAAATAGTGGATACATTTTCATTCACAGGGTTATAGAGCACAGGATATGTCTCGACTTCAATTATTATTCGCTCACTATCAACCTCCATTTCAACAAACGAACAAAAGCAGCAAAACACAATTCAACACAACCGAAGACGGATGCAATTGCACGGTGTTAACTACGTGGTTCGCAGTAAACTAATGCCAGTGCACGGACGGTAAACTACTGCAAGAACATGGAACCCGATCTATTCTCAACAGTACGACCTTGAATCTGCCGCCACCATTCATACTGTCACAGTAAAATACTGCACATGTAGCCGCATCCAGGGAAAATAATGCTTCTCATTTTTAGACAGTGAAATATTGCTTATAAAAGCAGCAAATATCTGCCAGTGGAGCCCTGGCCTGAGGCTTCAAGGTCAAGCTGACCACTCTGTGCAGACAGATTTACAACCACGTTTCAGTGACTGCGGTAGCAGTCACTGGTCGTCCGCCGTGCTGTCGACATTGGTGTTAATGCTGAAAATCGTCTTGAGCTCGGCGCAGTTAAGGGAGGGGTTTCTCCTAATGCGCTCCAGCTCCCCACCACCCATATTGTACCGCGACCTTGAAGCCTCGCCTCATACCGTCTGTACTCTACCCCTTTCACATTGGGAGGGGGGGGGGGTAGCGTCTGTGAAAAGAGCGCTACGCCACTGCAATACCACCACATTTTTGGCACCGTAGGTTGTGCATCGAGTGGTACTATCAGTGACCGCACCATCCAATGCACACAACGGAGATACCTAACCACTTGACAGGGTGGTAACATCAGACCGAAAGTCTAATAGTTGAAAGATAATTACAGCAATTTCATAAACAATGTCGTGACCTGTAGTAGATGTCACTAGCACATTTCATTCTCCTCATAGTAAATCGATACATCATTATTGTCGTAAACATGTTTACTTTCTTGTGCCTGTCAACTAGAAGCTGCAGTAAATATCGGACGTGATGAACCGATACGAGGCTACGACGCTTAATGTAATTGCTGCAGCCATTAAGTTGTCCATCAAACTTCTCTCTCGTACCCTGAAAACCACACGACATAAGAGGTCTCCACAGAAGGGTCCCGATAGGATCTTCCCGGAGATGGAGTAGAGAAGTTCTCGACACTCTCTTGAAAGCATTATCGAACTTGGAATATCAAGAGGTAAATACATTTAAGAAGGATCGAAAAAAGTGTGGTTTATTTCTTCATTTTTATGAAATTTCTAAGATCTCTGTTTAGATTTAGCCTTTTTTTTTTCAATCCAGAAATCAATTCCAATATTCAGGAACTATTTACGTTGTATTGTTTAATTTTACCCTTCGTTTGCATTTGATTTTCGTTTTAGACTGTACTTTTTTTAATGTTTCAAGTACCCAATAGTGACAATAAAAAAAGTAGGTGTTTACACAATTTTTAGAATTTTAATTCCAATTATGCCCCACTTGATATAAACTTAGACTAGTGTGCACGTAAACGTTTTAATATTTCTGCTGTCCATAATTTGTATTTGTATTGATATCCTAAATGTAAAAGGATAAATGTCACAGTGGTGTAAACATAGTTTTTTTTATTTTTTAAGAAAAGCTGTTACTTGTAAATAACAAATCGACGAAGTCTAAAACGAAAATTAAACACAAACCAAGGGTAAAATAAAACATTGCCAGGTAAATGGTCCCTTTCTTCGTCTTCTTTTTCTTCTTATGTTTCTTCTTCTTCTTCCTCTTCTCTTCTTCATCTTCTTATGTGTTTAGCGCCAAGTGGCAGGGTCCGATATGTGGGTCCATTTGACCCGGTTCTAGGCCATATCGGAGTGAAGATTTGCGCCCTTCAAGTCGTTATGTAGGGTATTGACACATCTTAGCTCTGGTCGTCGTACTGACTGAATAATTATTACAAAGATGATTAGTGAGTGGTCATTAATTTCCGCATAAACCCAGCTATCTTTATTGCTCAACTGCCTATTTTGTATATCAGAAAACAGTCGAGAAATGTTATTACTGGTATATCTTTGTTCTGGAAGATCATTGTCTTAAATCATGGGAGATATTTCCTTTTTTAGAATCTCCACATATATTTTTCTTTTGTTTACATTCTTGAAAGTCATTACGTTAGCCCAGAGGAATCTGGAAACATCTTTCAAGTTTGGCACCGTATTTAAACGACGTCCGACAGTCAGTGATGATACAAGGTCCATTCATGATGTGCGTTTATTAAGAGAACGCAGGTCATACATATTGTGTCATATTACAGTGTTCGAGTGTCGTATGTGTCACAGAGTGAGTCCATCAATGGTCAATATTAAAAATAAGAAATAAACTCTGAAAGTATTCTTACATCAGGGCACGATATTTGTTGATTTTAAATACTTGAATGTTGTGAATTGTGTGAAGTATTACGTGAAGTGTAAAGCTATTCGCCAACGAGAATATTAATCTGATCTTGAATTGGAGGTGGGCATAGTGAGTGATACCGCGGGACCTGCCTACAAAATCTTCAACTACCTACATTAGTGTGATCATCTTCCAGAGGTAGTATCAGCAAGTTGCTAACGGGATTACATGGTCAGACTGACAATTTTATTTTAGACCTTTATATCATTCAAAGTTTGCGAGAAAATCATAGTATTTGTATCTATTCTTTTGAAGGTCAGTTAATTTCTGTAATATTCATTGTATCGATTTTATTTACTTTTATTAGATGACATATCTGTTTTAGGATCATATTTCTGTGCATACTTATTGCTGTGATTACTGCTCAAGCCCAAATCGGCCCTCAAATAAGTCAATAATTTGCATATTTTATTGTTAAATTCAAATTAATCAATTACATTAATTCAATCAAGTATCAATCCACATGTATTTATTCACATTAATAAGTTCGAATAAATTCTATGTAAAATACATTTGATAATAATAATAATAATAATAATAATAATAATAATAATAATAATAATAATAATTTTTAATTCAACTGGATATTTTTTCTTTCCACGATACAATTTACTGTACATACGGCTCAACAAATCAGAAATGTAATAAATGGACGATATTAGCATTAACTTAATTATAGCATATCTGTATTCAATAATGTTTTTGCGTATAGACCACGTTGCAGACCCCGTTGTTTAATCCGATCAACAAATAACGTGGTTCAGTAGAGAACATGTAGCCTACTTTCTCATAAATTTATGAGTATAGTTGTATCTCTTTATTTATCTTGCAGTATAATTAACTATTAACATTTTGTACAGACATACTGAGTCAAGTAATATGCACCCGAATGGTCCATATTGGTCAAAGAGTAAGGATCGGAAATCTGTCGTGTTACATAACACACACTTGGGCTTGAATATGTTAATTTGTGTCTCATACAGTGAAAGTGTCTTATACGAGTCTATGACCGTTGTAAGTGTCGTCATTGTAACTGCTTTATATTATACGTTACCTATTCGAATATTGGTGCACTTGCACAAAAAATGTTTTATATTCTTGTGAGCAACGCTAAAATTGCATCTCATATACGACCCCTTGTTTACTAAGTGTCGTTGCTATTCCTCCATTTTATCCTGAGTAATTTATTTTAACGTTAATTGATAGAAAGTCGCTTATACGGGCCTACTTTAGTGCTAAGTTTCGTCATTGTAGCTCTAATAGATAATGGGTTATTGATTTTAATAACATATTTTCCAGAAAATGGTTGCGTGCTATATGCGGTGTGATAGTCTTATGACAAAAATGCTAGTGAGATTTATTATATGATAGTAATCTTATAACAAGTTACGTACTGTGCCCGTTTCCCAGACTTCACGTCGGCCCGGAAATCAAACGAGATGTCCAAGAAATGGTACATGGTTGTCACAATTAAATTTAGGAGTCCCTGAAATATATCTCCGGAAATACTAAACAAAAATCAACTGCAAACACGGGCAGGCAAGAGATCTAGTATCTCGGGTCGATTAACGGGATAGGTGAGAAAGGTTGCCTCAGATATGTACATCTCCAAATAAAATAGGATAGTATAATTCAATCAGGTTGAAGCTGCAATCTGAAGGAATAATTTAAGATTGCTAAGATAAAATGGTGTCTTTTATTCAAGATCAGACGAACACAATTAAAAATATATACCCTCCTAAAATCAAATTGGTTCAATCTTATGTTGGGATCGTAGATCCAAGAGTCCTATTCTGCCAATTCGATTTTCCTGTTTGACTTTGGGGTAATGTGATTAGAAATTAAAGTTCCAATGTTCGTTGGTTCAGCTGAATTACTAAATAAAAATCGTCGCACTTCACTATCACTGGCTCAGCTTTGAATAAATCAAAAGAATTTGTATATCATATTTTTCACATTCCCTTCAACAAATCTATCTAATCACACAAGTAAATTCACACATGTTGAAAAATCAATTAATTCACGACAAGATTATTTATTGTGTATATATCACAAATTTAAATATTGAAAAAGAAATAAGTAGTAAAAATATTTACAGTTAGCATTCAACATTATTGTAGAATACCATTCAAATAAGGTCAAATTTCCCTCAAATAATTCAAATGTTTATTAATTATATTACTCCAATCTCCAATTTCATCAATCTGCTAATCGTTGTCAAATTCTAGTATTCAGTTCCAACATATAATCATAATCCATAAATTATTATAATATCTTCCATAAATTTATTATTATAAGTGTGATGAATTGATTGATTAATTAATTAATTAATATAGGAAGTTCATTTATTAAATTAATTGGTTATAGATCACATCATTTAATTATTCCTTTCGAAGAGTTGATCACATTAAGTAGATTCTTAGTTATTATTATTAATATCTCTTTAAGTTCTTATGTCAATAGCAATTGGTTTACAGCATTTAATATATACTGTATATTATTAATCGTCGTAATCATAAAATATGCATAACGCAATTATCATCTCTGGATTGTGTTCACAGACACATCCTTTAATTCTCCTATCACAAAAAAAATCATTTGTGAAATACTTATTATCACTCCTACAAATGTGAAATATTCATATCATTATTATTGAATGGGCCACCTGACTCACATTCAAATGTTGCCGCTATAAGACCACTCATCTAGGAAGTATCTACAACATAATTCAAATTACATGCTGTCATAATTATATGGGCTGCTATGTAAAAATATCATAACTCAAATTGCTTGATATAACTCGAAAAATCAATCAAATCAATAATTCAGAATCTTCCAATACTCAGTCAGTTGAAAAGCAATAAATTATTATTATAAATTACGCTATAATCTGCAATAATGCTTCACATCGATGTAATAAATTGCTACACAAATGCAATTATGATAGTTGATAATCATCAATCAATAATTATGAATATAACTTCTGTTAAAATAAATTAGATAGTATTATCATTATAATAATTAATCATATTTAATTCATCATTTCAAATTAGTTCAATCTGTTAAATTTATTAACCATCGTTGCCAAACATGTGGAAATGTCGTTGACAATCGCATTCAAAATTAATCGTGCGAAAATATTCATAAACCGGGAGAATTATTATTATTAAATAATTAATTAAATTAATTTAAATTTATCAATCAAACAAATAAATACTAAGTCGTTATATTTATAAGAAAAATGTGAAATATATAGAAATTAGCAATGTCTAACTCCTAAAGTAGCTCTTTTATGTTTGAAATTCAGGCATAATATCACAGTCATCCATAAATAATATCAATCATGATTCATGGTGTCGGTTGTCATGGTGTATTATGGATGTATGATTTCACTGCCCTTGAAAATGGTGTGAAGTCCCACGATGACTAAAGATGTCTTGAATTTGCTAGACCGACGTCGCGGTCGCATGAATTTGTAGAATTCCATCATCAAGGTGTTGACTGTATAAGTTAATGTGTCTGCTGATACTGGTGTTCATCAAAGTCTATACGTTTCCCCTTATTTTATTTAAGCTGATATCATCTTGACTGTGTACAAGTTTTCAGAAGTTCCCACGATGACAAAAATGGTGTGTGAAATGTGCATTATGAAAAGTTCAGGTTTCCCAAATATCATTTGGCGGTTCGCCACTGCTATCTGAATGTTGCACATATTATGAGTCTTGTTATTCAGTTTTAATGTTAATTGTGTCGTTCATAGAACTGTGTTCTGCTTATTAATGTTAATTTTTAGAGTACAACTGTGAATATTACAGTATAAATGTCTTATTGTATCGAACCTATGACTTCACATTGCATGACTGCGCAGATATGTTGAGTTGTAGTGTTCATTATGGCGTTCATTACGATGCAGTAGTAGTTCCTTGCGGTGTATAATAACGTAGGAAATTGTTGTACTCACATAGGCCGCCGTTTCAATCACACGTTTTACACTGAATTTATCGCTGATATCAAACACTTTACCGTACGTGCGATTATTCTATCGAACTCATGTTCACTAAGCCATTTCGCTGAACGTGCGTGGTCTGAAAAATACGAACCTAGGTCTAAGTTGGCTCGATCTTTACTGCGTGAAATCACTTCCAATAATGACTAGCAGTCCGCCGATACAAAGAGCGAGTAGAATATTCCTTTTCTCATCACGTGGGTTGGAAGAGGGTGAGTTGAGACTCCCTCTCTCTGACGTAATACAACGTAACACAAAAGTAGGCTTGACACAGGTGATATATAATGAATACTCGGCTTTCTGCTATAATATTTAGCCGTTAGTCGATTGATATCTTCTATTATCAATATTTGCTAATACTTGGATATGCAGCTGTTAAAGATGCGTTAATCCCTATATATATATATATATAATAATAATAATTGTGAAAATCTGTGTGTCTGTGTGTGTGTTAGTTTGTTACCTCTTGACACTAAAACGGCTGGACGGATTTGGGTGAAATTTGATATGGAGACAGCTTATACCCTGGGATAACATATAGGCTGCCTTTCATCCGGAAATAAATCATTGTTCCCGTAGAACGGGCAACGTAACTGAAAAGTCACCAAAAATACTCAACTGGGACAAAATATCGAAGTTGTCGCATAAAGACCGGACAAAGCTCATTTTACGCCTCTCGATGCGAGAAATAATACTCGGTGCGTCCCTACGGGACACCGAAAACCACATTTTAAGGCCCTAAAACCAACAGTTTCAAAGATATTCGCAGAAAACTATCTTCACTCTGATAAACTGATGAACTAATGGCAAGTCCGTTTCCATGGCAACTGAATCTGAAGGTATGACATCCGATTTTCTATAAATATCCCTGTAGGAGGCAATGCCAATCCATTTATTATCTTTTTCAAGATATATCTATAAACGCAATAAGAAGAGCGTAGCGCGCATGCCTCCCAACCGGAGCCCCGGGTTCGATTCCCGGCTCCGTCAGAAATTTTAGACACTGACGTGAGGACTGCAACGGAGTTCACTCAGCAACGTGAGGACAATTGAGTAGCTGTCTGATAGAGAGGCAGCGCGCCGGTCACGAAAAACAAGATTAACGGCCGAGGGGACACGATGCACTGACCACGCGTAGCCACAATATCTGCAGGCCAAATGGCTGGGAAGCGGTCGCATGATAGGCCTAGGCCCTTCATGGTCTGTAAAGCCAGGGTTAAAAAAATTAGATGTAGCGCCTTCCAATGCCACTTTTAATTTTTAATCACTACAGTAGCGGCTACTAAATAAAGGTAGCGATATAGCTATGTTCAATTTCATAAACACTGGGCTTACAAATCCCGTTTAGTTTAGTAGAAATATCAGTCTGGTCGTTATTTCAGTAGCAACGAAGCTCTCTGGTGGCTATTGCCGTTTCCGTAACACTTAAGGCATCCCGCCGTCACATACCTCAATATGCACTTACAAAATTGTGAACCAGTCTATTTTACTGAAAAGAATTTCTACGAGCGAGTATCCACTCAGGCAAAAACCACACTCACCACCTTTTCCAAAATTTACACAAGACATGATTTTTAAAGCACTCTTCTGTATGTTTAGATACAGAGATATACCACATGGAAACATACAATAAAATGTTTGCAAATCTGTGTTCAAGGAACTGCTGTCCAGAATAGGCTTAGGGTAGGTTATGCGGCCCATGTTCGTAACATGGAATGTTTTCCTTTGACAATGCATCTACACCATGTGCGAGGGCAACGCATTTCAAAGATCTCTAAAAACACAATAACAAGGAAATTGGAGAAAAATTTAAAGTGGGAGCGAAGATTCAAGGAGAAATAATTTCATGTCTGAGATTTGCTGATGACATCGTCATCTTGGCCGATACGCCAGAGGATTTGAACGAGCTTTTGAATGGTAAGGACTCCCTCTTGAGGAAAGAATTCATGATGAAAATCAATAAATGTAAAACAAAATTATTGGAATGCAGCCGAAATAAATCAGAAAACTCTATGGACCTCAAATTGATAGGTGAAACGCTACGGGAAGTAGGAGACTTCTGTTACTTAGGAAGCAAGATAACCAGTGATGGACGAAGCAAAGAGGTTATAAAAAGCAGGTTGGCTCAGGCAAGGAAGCATTTCTACAGAAAAGGAATCTGTTGACATCGAATATACATTTAGGTACTAGGAAGTCATTTTTGAAAGCTTTTGTCTGGAGCGTGACACTATAACGAAGTGAAACTTGGACTAATGGTGCAGCAGAAAAGAGGACAATTAAAGCATTTGAAATGTGGCGTTACAGGAGAATGATGAAGATCAGATGGGTAGATAGGGTAACAAATGAAGAGCTATTAAGACAAGTGGGAGAGGAGAGATGTTTCTGGCGACTGCTAATGAAGAGAAGAGATAGGTTGGTACGACACATATTAACACACCCAGGAATAGCAAGCTTAGTTATGGATGGGAGGGTCGAGGACAAGAACTGTAGGGGTAGACCAGGAAGGGAGGAATGGAGAGCTGCATCAAACTTGTCAAAAAACTGAAGACTCAAACAACAACAATCTGGAATTTTAATTAATTAGAGAGGCATGTGAGGCAAAAGGGTTGTTGGAGAATTTCAAAAAAAGGAAGCTTGTAGTTTAACGTGACCGTTAATCTCTAGATCATGAGCCACGGGACCTCCTTTTTACGTGGAATCCGAACCACAGGAAAGGGCATTTTACTTCGAAAATCTCACATGCATTGACCGGGAATCGAACCCAGACCGCCTTGGTGAGAGGCATACAGCTAGACCGCTGAGCCACCACGCCCCTGGAGAATTTCAATCCCTGGGATGTAACACTAGAAGAGACTGCATAATGTACATCAGCGTCCAAGGTGAGAGATATTTTACAATAGGTCTATTAATAGTGACATGTTGACGTTCAAATCATCAATAAGTGTGGCAAAATTATACCCAGAATAACTTAAGGAAATATACGCCTACTTTTAATTCCCCATATTCCGATAGATTTGCCATTCCAGTGTGCAAGAGTGCAGTTCCCTCTTCAAACAATATTCGCAATTTCTATTAACAAAGCGCAATGACACACACTTAACAGCAGCAGGTGTACATTTAGACAAAACCATTTTTTCCCATGGGCAACTGTATGTGGCGTGCTCGCGAGTATCCGGACAACAAAATGGTCAGCAGAAGATGGCAAAACCAAAATCGTAATTCTAAAATGTATTCACATAATGTAACATCGTACCCTGCAGACTTTCACAACTCTATAAAATTCCCATTTTGATGCTCATATCAATATACTGTACTGTATGTATCAACATTTTCAGAATTAGAATGGACCCACCTGTAACCGCGATTGCTGTAATAGAATAGACCAATTATCAGCAAAGCTTGCCAGGTGGATGAGTGGATAGCGTGTCGGTGTACTAACCCCAAGATTGCAGGTTCGCTCCTGGCCGTGGTAAGTGATTTTTGAAAGGCGGCAAAAATACGACACGCATGTCATTCGATGTTGGCATGTCAAAGAACCCATTTGAATTCAGTAGGCCGTGTTCATACTGGCAAAATTAATCTCGGGATTTTCCGCCAACACAAAGTTCCTCATTTCTCTACTAGAAAGCGCTATAGTGTTCAAGGAGCTTAAATATCTAACCTCCTTGACTTTCATAGTGATTCAAGGAACAACGAAATTCGACGCATGCTACCCTCTGGGTGTCAAATTACAAAGCTTGCATCCGGCACCCGTGGCCATATGATATTATTATTATTATTATTATTATTATTATTATTATTATTATTATTATTATTATTATTATATTATCAGCAATAATGCATCGTCCTCATTGTCTTGATCGCGAGCGAAGCCGCGGGTACCTGCTAGTTAATTAATATAATTCATATCTAAGAAAAAATGGCTTCTACTTGCTTGCGTGCAAATAGGCTGTCGCTAGGCTTGAAGACTCGCTCTCAAGTTCATTATGCATTGTCCAGTCGTGAGCCTACGTTCCCGTTCTCTTCACAGCTGAAGTGTGCGCATATCAAGACTAGATTTCGGCCACAGTACTAATTGCACAACTATTCTGAGCAATCGATTTTAATATTGTAATAGCACGCCCAGCCGTCATATTTAATGTATAAAGTCACTGTTATTTTGCCTTTGACATATAAAGCCACTAATTATACGACTACCTTACTCTTAATCTTCACTATTGTAGCTCAAAAATGTTGAGAGTTATTTTGTACTAGCAGTAGTACCCGGCTTCGCCCGGTGGAATGATGATAATGTTTTAAGGTCTCCTTAGAAATATAATGGACTTAAAATCTAAGTCATTTGCCCCCAAAGACAATGAGGGAGTAATATCTAGGTCATTTGCCCTTTTGATAAGGATGATAATAAAAACTACTGTTGAATTGACATGTCAAACTTACAAACTACCGTAATAGAAATACATATTTCAAAATTCACAGGCGAGGAAGACTTATTGTGTGTGGTGATTAATGGTGTAATGGGCGTAACATCTACTGTAGGTCATTTGCTCTTATGATGAGGATGATAAGGGAAACTACTACCGGTATTGAATTGACACTTCAACGTATAAAGTACACAATGTACTGTAATAAAAATAACTATATGGCGGCTTCGGTGGCGTATTTGGTAGCATGCTGAGCTTCTATGCCCAAGATAGCGGATTCAAACCAGGCCGAAGCCGTCGGATTTTTAAGAGCGTTAAAAATCCCTCAGTATGCCTTTCTTCGGAGGGGAAGTAAAGCCGGCGGTCCCATGTCAGATTTATGGCATGTTAAAGAACCTTCCACTAATTACACCTGTGTGAAGCTAAATTGGATAGGTAAACAACGCTCATAGATGTCTACGTCCGTTGCCAAGAGCCGACTGCAGTGGCGTCTAGTAGCTAAGTTCCGAACTTGGCCTAGTAGTCGTTAACGGTGGCGCTTGGCGGCAAAAGTACGAACTATTTGAAGAATTCTAAGTTGCAGTTTGTACTTAAATTAAAAAACAGATAACACACACTAATACAGTCATCACAATTAACACCGGTTATCAGACAGATTCTACACACACCCAAAGTACACGGGGCTACATGACCGCGTTGTCGCAGCCCCTAAACTTAAGAACCAACCAACCAAAAATAAATATTTTAAAAATCACAGTCGAGAAAGACTTTATGCGGCGGTGATTATTGGTGTGATGCGCGTAACATCTACGTCATTTGCACTTATGATGATGATGATAATAATAACGTAATGAAAAAATGACTACTAAACGAACATGGTGTTATTTTAAAACTGATATAGGTAATTCAGGTGTCTAGCTTCGATGTCTTCCAAAGTCTCAACCTTATTTTCTGGCTTAGGCCTGTACTGGATGGGTCTAGTGAAAGAGCGTACTGCTCGGCAAAGACAAAGAATATAGGTCCAAGCTGCACGAACCTGAGATGATCGCAGATGATGACGGAATATGATGACACACGTTCGGGGTTCCCCGTCCTATACAGATTGACCGGGAATCACTCACTGTTTCGCAACGGCCCTGTGCTGGCATCAGCATAGACAGCAGGAGATAACACGGCGGGCTCTGGAAAGTACTCTCAAGTCACCTCGCGATGAATCAGCAAGCTATTCTCACAACTGACCCCCCCCCCCCAGGGTCTCACAACTTGTGGGACGTGGGTTGGCGACCACGGAACCCCAGTTGAGTCTGGCATCGCTTCTACTTCCTGGTGCCGGGCTCATTTCAGTTCTTTCCTGTCGGCCTCCCTTGGTCAACTCTTGTTCTCTTCCGACCCAGACTGTATTAGGGTATCCGAGGGCTAGGGAGTCTTTCAATTTCCCGCCTTAACTGGCTTTGTCTCATCTTTCCTGATACCCTCATTCTTCGAGGGGTCTGCCTTCTTTTCCTTTTCATAATATCTCCTGTCTTCTGCTCAAGGCCCTCAGAGGCAGGGTGTGTGTAGACCAACCACTTCTGGTACACCCTCAAGGGCTCATGACTGGTGAGTTAGGAAGCTGGCAACCCCGAGGAATTCCTGAGCTACATGCAGGGAATGGAGTGGTATGTCAGAAATTTCAAGTGGACAGTGTTACGCATCGGGTTCCAAAGGGTAAGTATACACACTTTGTTTTCGATCGGTGAACGATGTAGATTTGTACCAAAGGGCCTTAATGCGGGAAATCGAGTGGCCTGTCCGAAATTTCGAGTGGACAGTGTTACTCGTCGAGTTCCAAAGGGTAATTATGTAAAATCTGGTTGAGATCGGTGAAACGGTGTAGTTTTCTGCCAAAGGGCCAAAAAGCAGAGAATAGTGTGGTCTGTCCGAAATTTAAAGTGAACAGTGTTACTTGTCGGGTTCTACGGGTAAGTATATAAAATTGGGGTCAGATCGGTGAAACGGTGTAGATTTGCGCCAAACAGCCTAAATGCAAGGGATGGAGTGGCCTCGCCGCAATTTCAAGCAGACAGTGTTAGTCGCAGTGTTCCAAAGGGTAAATATACAAATTTTGGTTGAGATCGGTGAAACGGTGTAGATTTGGGACAAAGGGCCTAAATGCAGGGAATGGAGTGGTCTGTCCGCAATTTCAAGCAGACAGTGTTACTCGCTGGGTACCAAAGGGTAAGTTTCCGAATATTGGTTCTGATCGGTGAAAAGGTGTAGATTTGTGCCAAAGTGCCTAAATGCAGGGAATGGGGTGGTCTGTCCGAAATTTTAAGTGGACAGTGTTACTCGCAGGGTTCCAAAGGGTAAGTATACAAAGTTTGGTTCAGATCGGTGAAACGGTGTAGATGTGTGCCAAAGGGCCTAAATGCAGGGGATGGAGTAGCCTCTCCGCAATTTCAAGCAGACAGTGATAGTCGCAGTGTTCCAAAGGGTAAATATACAAATTTTGTTTGATATCGGTGGAACGGTGTAGATTTGGGCCAAAGGGCCTAAATGCAGGGAATGGAGTGGTCTGTCCGCAATTTCAAGCAGACAGTGTTACTCGCAGGGTTCCAAAGTGTAAGTATACACATTTTGGTTCAGATCGGTGAAACGGTGTAGATTTGTGCAAAAAGGACCTAAATGCAGGGAATGGCGTGGTCTGTCCGAAATTTCAAGCAGACAGTGTTAGTCGCAGTGTTCCATAGGGTAAATATACAAATTTTGGTTGAGATCGGTGAAACGGTGTAGATTTGGGCCAAAGGGCCTAAATGCAGGGAATGGAGTGGTCTGTCCGCAATTTCAAGCAGACAGTGTTACTCGCAGGGCACCAAAGGGTAAGAATACGAATTTTGGTTCTGATCGGTGAAACGGTGTAGATTTGGACCAAAGGGCCTAAATGCAGGGAATGGGGTGGTCTGTCCCAAATATTAAGTGGTCAGTGTTACTCGCAGGGTTCGAAAGGGTAAATATACAAATTTTGGTTGAGATCGGTGAAACGGTGTGGATTTGAACCAAAGGGCCTAAATGAAGGGAATGGGGTGGTCTGTCCGAAATTTCAAGTGAACAGTGTTACTCGCCGAGTTCCAAAGGTTAAATATACAACTTTTGGTTCAGATCGGTAAAACGGTGTAGATTTGGGACAAAGGGCCTAAATGCACGGAATGGAGTGGACTGTCCGCAATTTCAAGCAGACAGTGTTACTCGCTGGGTACCAAAGGGTAAGTTTCCGAATATTGGTTCTGATCGGTGAAACGGTGTTGATTTGTGCCAAAGTGCCTAAATGCAGGGAATGGGGTGGTCTGTCCGAAATTTTAAGTGGACAGTGTTACTCGCAGGGTTCCAAAGGGTAAGTATACAAAATTTGGTTCAGATCGGTTAAACGGTGTAGATTTGCGCCAAAGGGCCTAAATGCAGGGGATGGAGTAGCCTCTCCGCAATTTCAAGCAGACAGTGTTAGTCGCAGTGTTCCAAAGGGTAAATATACAAATTTTGTTTGATATCGGTGGAACGGTGTAGATTTGGGCCAAAGGGCCTAAATGCAGGGAATGGAGTGGTCTGTCCGCAATTTCAAGCAGACAGTGTTACTCGCAGGGTTCCAAAGTGTAAGTATACACATTTTGGTTCAGATCGGTGAAACGGTGTAGATTTGTGCAAAATGGGCCTAAATGCAGGGAATGGCGTGGTCTGTCCGAAATTTCAAGCAGACAGTGTTAGTCGCAGTGTTCCATAGGGTAAATATACAAATTTTGGTTGAGATCGGTGAAACGGTGTAGATTTGGGCCAAAGGGCCTAAATGCAGGGAATGGAGTGGTCTGTCCGCAATTTCAAGCAGACAGTGTTACTCGCAGGGCACCAAAGGGTAAGAATACGAATTTTGGTTCTGATCGGTGAAACGGTGTAGATTTGGACCAAAGGGCCTAAATGCAGGGAATGGGGTGGTCTGTCCCAAATATTAAGTGGTCAGTGTTACTCGCGGGGTTCCAAAGGGTAAATATACAAATTTTGGTTGAGATCGGTGAAACGGTGTGGATTTGAACCAAAGGGCCTAAATGCAGGGAATGGGGTGGTCTGTCCGAAATTTCAAGTGAACAGTGTTACTCGCAGGGTTCCAAAGGTTAAATATACAACTTTTGGTTCAGATCGGTGAAACGGTGTAGATTTGGGACAAAGGGCCTAAATGCACGGAATGGAGTGGACTGTCCGCAATTTCAAGCAGACAGTGTTACTCGCTGGGTACCAAAGGGTAAGTTTCCGAATATTGGTTCTGATCGGTGAAACGGTGTTGATTTGTGCCAAAGTGCCTAAATGCAGGGAATGGGGTGGTCTGTCCGAAATTTTAAGTGGACAGTGTTACTCGCAGGGTTCCAAAGGGTAAGTATACAAAATTTGGTTCAGATCGGTTAAACGGTGTAGATTTGCGCCAAAGGGCCTAAATGCAGGGGATGGAGTAGCCTCTCCGCAATTTCAAGCAGACAGTGTTAGTCGCAGTGTTCCAAAGGGTAAATATAAAAATGTTGGTTGAGATCGGTGGAACGGTGTAGATTTGGGCCAAAGGGCCTAAATGCAGGGAATGGAGTGGTCTGTCCGCAATTTCAAGCAGACAGTGTTACTCGCAGGGTTCCAAAGTGTAAGTATACACATTTTGGTTCAGATCGGTGAAACGGTGTAGATTTGTGCAATAAGGACCTAAATGTAGGGAATGGCGTGGCCTGTCCGAAATTTCAAGCAGACAGTGTTAGTCGCAGTGTTCCATTGGGTAAATATACAAATTTTGGTTGAGATCGGTGAAACGGTGTAGAATTGGGCCAAAGGGCCTAAATGCAGGGAATGGAGTGGTCTGTCCGCAATTTCAAGCAGACAGTGTTACTCGCAGGGCACCAAAGGGTAAGAATACGAATTTTGGTTCTGATCGGTGAAACGGTGTAGATTTGGACCAAAGGGCCTAAATGCAGGGAATGGGGTGGTCTGTCCCAAATTTTAAGTGGTCAGTGTTACTCGCAGGGTTCCAAAGGGTAAATATACATATTTTGGTTGAGATCGGTGAAACGGTGTGGATTTGGACCAAAGGGCCTAAATGCAGGGAATGGGGTGGTCTGTCCGAAATTTCAAGTGGACAGTGTTACTCGCAGGGTTCCAAAGGTTAAATATACAACTTTTGGTTCAGATCGGTGAAACGGTGTAGATTTGTGCAAAAGGGCCTAAATGCAGGGCATGGGGTGGTCTGTCCGAAATTTAATGTTGACAGGGTTACCCGCAGGGTTCCAAAGGGTAAGTATACAAATTTTGGTTCAGATCGGTGAAACGGTGTAGATTTGTATACATAACAGACAGACAGACAGACAGACAAACTTTGTGCTTTATATATATAGATATTGTACTATATACCCGTCCCGGATTCACACGGGAGCAACGCCCTTTTTTGAGTCCGATTTGGTTTCCTTCTCGGCTTGATAGATTATAAAATGTGTTTATATGTTACAATTAATAACTATTTTTAACAAATTCTAACTTTAAATCACTTTAACAGAGGCAACACATCTACTATGCTCGGGAGTTTTCACGTGAATGTTTGCCTTGGCCGTCTGATTCTGGGCTGGGAAAGGCTTGCTTGCTTGCTAGCTACTGTAGATGTCTGACTCGCTCGCTAGCTAACTCATGATTTTTATTATTACTGACACTGGACATTACGCTACGCTGGCTAAACTGTTAAAGATAGATATCAATTATATACCAATACTATTGTTGAGCATAAAACGACCCACGACAGCATATCTATCTTTAATAAATTCATAGACCACAGTAGCCTAAACTTAAAACACGTATAGAGGGCTATGTATTTGCGGTACATATATGCGGTGTCACGGACTTATTTTGCAGAATGTTTTATGCTGAATTGAGGAAAAATGTATACCTATATCTTTAACGGTTTAACAAGTGTAAGCTAAAAAGGTGCACGGACGTTGGATTTAGGTTCCTTATATAAAACTTCCTGTATACCAACTGTTGTGAGCATTGGAGTATGATTAGATGTAATTATGTTTGAATGTTACGCACGGTCACCATATTGAAAGTATGTAAGTGATGACCTAGGACTTCAGGTCTCTAACGCCTCCCATTAGATTTAGGTTAGTCGGTTTTTGATTTTGTCATTGAACGCTCTGGTGACTGCCAGTGTGTCTTCGTTAATATAACAGCAATTTAGAATAGGGGATTGAGATGATCACTCCTAATGCTAAATCTAAATGTTATTAAATTCGCTTTCGTCGTTTGGGAATTGATTGGAAGGGATAAGCACACACACCCCCACACCCACACATATACATTTATCCCGTGTAAGTGTTATAAGTTATACGTTTTTATTTTAATTTTGCAAAATTCGTAAGTAAGGGGTGACCAGGGATAATACGAGATTTATACTGGAGTTACAGTACTGAATGCTCTATCATTTTAAAGCACAAGTAATGGAGTCTGTGTGAGTAACTACTGAATGCACCTAAAATGTTTACTGTAAATATTAACTCATTTATACTCGTAGCGGTATTTCATGCAATGTTATTATTTTTATTTCATGTTTTTGTTTGAGTCTTCTGTCTTTTGACTGGTTTGATGCAGCTTCCATGCCTCCCTGCCATGATCTGATTGTTTCATCTCTACATAGGTACCACACCCTTCATCCAAGGCAATCTGTTTAGCATATTCTAACCTTGGTCTACCCCTACAGTTCTGGTCCTCAACCCTTCCTTCCATAACTAAGCTTGCTATTCCTGGGTGTCTTAGTATGTGTCCTACCAACCTATCTTTTCTCTTCATTAGCAGTCGCCAGAAACATCTCTCCTCTCCCACTCATCTTAATACCTCTTCTTTTGTAACCCTATCTACCCATCTGATCTTCATCATTCTCCTGTAACGCCTCATTTCAAACGCTTCAAATCTCCTCTTTTCTGCTGCACCAATAGTCCAAGTTTCACTTCCATAGAGCGCCACGCTCCAGACAAAGGCTTTCAAAAACGACTTCCTAATTGCTAAATCTATATTCGATGTCAACATATTCCTTTTTTGTAGGAATGCTTTCCTAGCCTGAGTCAACCTACTTTTTATATCATATTTGCTTCGTCCATCACTGGTTATTTTGCTTTCTAAGCAACAGAAGTCTCCTACTTCCCTTAGGTTTTTTACCTGCCAATTTGATGTCCATAGAGGTTTCTGATTTATTTCGGCTGCATTCCAATATTTTTGCTTTACATTTATAAATTTTCATCATGAATTCTTTCCTCAAGACGGAGTCCATACCATTCAAAAACTCATTCAAAACGTCAGGCGTGTCGGCCAAAATGATGATATAAATAATAATAATACTCCACACAAGACACGGTACAAACCTAGAAAAACTGCTGAGGTTTAATTCACTGGCCGTGAAAGCCAATATACCATCATTTTGGAAGCCTTCATAGGGAGGTTAAGGCAGCTTGAGATTTTAGCTCTCGCAGTTAAGAGGTGCAGGTGCCCTTCATAAAAAGGGAGGTAGCGCGCAGTTCGCTACTCCTGTGGGGGTCTGGGCGTGGACACCATGAGCTCGCTGATGAGCCGGCTTGGTGTCCTAGGTGAAACCCCACACAAAACACGGCACAAACCTAGAAAAATTGCTGAGTTTTAATTCACTGGCCGTGAAAACCAAGACATATATGGGACCGGGCAACCACCGGATTATCGAAAATTTCCGGGTTATTGGGAGTAAAAATACAATTTTACAGATAAGTAGCCTACAGTACACTTCTATTTCTGGAAGAAATAATACTAACACAGGTTTTGGCTATGAAAAATAATCATTGATTGTTTTTTTTTGTTTCTTTGATTTATGCCATACATTTTATCAAAAACGCACTCTTGTAACCGTTTAAGCACCAGGACATCATCACTTGCGATGCCATTTCCTTCTGCCCATCGAGTGCAGACATTGAGAGCATTCAATGCTTCGCTGTTGGTCACAGTTCGCCGAGTCGAAACCTCCAAGTCATCTGGGGATCGAATTTGGCTGAGGATTTTTGCGTCAGACAGGAACAAAATTTTCCTCGTTTGTCCCTTGAAGCCAATCGGTGATATCCTCGTTTGTCAGGGTAACATCCACTTCACATTTGTTAGAAAACTCTTGCAAAAATTGGGCAGTCAATAGTAAAGAAGAGTTATCATTAGGGTTCGGAAGTTTAAGACCCAAAGAAGTACAAAATATGCAAGCAAAACTAGCTAAATATGACCTAAAAACTATAAAATATGACCTAAAAAGCTACGTCTCTTCACCGAACTCTTTCACATACTCTCTGAACTTTACAGTTTCACTACACTTCACATTGGGCATGATGGGGTTCACTGCAGTACTACAAGTGTGACCAATCTGTTGAAATCCGTTGGTGAGCTTTCACTCGGCCCTGCAAGGAAGAACAGGGCGAGACATAACATGTCATTTCCTTGTTTGCTAATTGCTTCTGAGCTAAATATGTATACTGGAGTGACATCCTATTGAAAGGCGGAAACACACTTCGTTCCATGACCTCATGCGTAGAGTGTCGCAATCTAACTTGTCCAGAAAGATGTGCTAAAAGAAGTCCATAGAGGAGCGCCTTCTTGGAATCAGGTCTTCGAAACCTGCTATCTGCCTGTTCCGGGAAAGGAAAGAAAAATATATCTACTACACTATTCGGAAATTCTGTGTTTGAAACTCGACGCAGATAACACGTACCTTGTTAACGACGCCTCAATTCAAACAAAAATGCTGAAATTATAACCAAATATGACCTTATCACCAAAATATGACCAAATATGACCAAAGCAATAAAAATGGCCGAAATATGCATTTATAGGCAACAACAAATTGCTTTAAACGTGGTCAGGGACCCATCATTCAAACTTATTTTTCAGATTTCGGGTAAAATGAGCTCAGGAAAAAAAATATGACATTTCCTTAACATCCGAACCTTAGTTATCATCTTCAGAATGGTCAACCACGTTTTCAGAATTAAAAGTAGGGTGCGTTGGCCAAACCCTTTTTCCACGAACACTGGATAGTGTCACTTTTAACTTTGTTCCAGCTGTGAGCTAGATTGAAAACGACATCTTTAATGTGGTTTTTTTTTCAAAAAATGTATTACTCCATCAGTTTGTTTTATTAGGCTATATCAGAAAGGAGCGATATTTTGTAATTAACTTCACTGGCCGTAAAAGCCAATATACCATTTTTTTTGAAGCCTTCAGAGGGAGGTTAAGGTTGCTTGAGCTTTTAGCTCTCGCAGTTAAGAGGTGCCAGTGCGCTTCATAAAAAAGGGAGGTAGCGCGCAGTCACTACTCCTGTGGGGGTCCGGGCGCGAACACCAAGAGCCCGCTGATGAGCCAGCTTGGTGTCCTAGGCGGAATCCCAAACAAGACACGGCACAAACCTAGAAAAATTGCTGAGTTTTAAAATTGAAATTTCTCTATCCAGAGTATCTAGTGAATAGAATACAAAATATTACGGAGAGGTCATATAATGTATTTTGTAAATGACCATTAGTCTATGTTTATATCTCATTAGTCAATGAAATAGCTAAATTTCCGAAGTTGTCGAGCTTTCATAGGGCATAAAATTTCGATATAAGTCTGACCTCTAATCCGTGTGGTTGTAACTGCTTGTGAAGAGCGAGAGTAAACTTTTTGCTCAAATATAACGAAAACGACATTTAGAATTCACATTGAAAAGAATAAATCGTTCAGGACGAACAAACATGAAGGGGTCTGCAAGTCCTAGTTCTATGGCCTGTGCTCGCTCTCCACGGCCCTGATATTTATTTATTTATTTGGTACAGAATGTCCCAATTAGCTGGTAGCATAGTAACTTATAGCCTACTAGAATATACTAAGGTGGTAGGATAGTTTATTCAGTGTTTATGGGTTCATCTTCTATATTCTTCAATAGTTCCAGAAGGTTTTGAGATGCACGTAAACCGCGTTGTTACGCACCCGCTTATTACGCTATCCTGCTTATTAAGCTCTTCTTGTAAGGACCCTGGATGGTTCGTATATAATACTGCATAATTTTATCCTATGATTACGCTTCTAAATCCAGTTTATAGTGCGTTCTTTACATCGCAAAAAGAGGAAACAATCCGTATGAATTTCAAAATAAAGAGCACCTTATTTGAGACATTTTGATAATAATATAATAATAATAATAATTATTATTATTATCATTATTATTATTACTATTATTATGAGACAGTAAAATAAAATACAGTGCATTACTGAAATATTGTTTCCAAATTGTTTTCCTTCCTCACAAATCATTTCCCGTCTATAGCACTGTCCCGCTTATTGCGCGTTTAAACCACAGTCCCTTGAAGAGCGTAATAGCTGGGTTTTATTGGGTTTTCAGTGAGTAGATGTATGAAAGGAATGTGTTAGAAGACACAGTTGAAAAAGCATGTTGAACATTTTAAGTTTGTTTACCTAAAAGTTGTAGCCCTATGGGCTCACGTGTGTTGGCCGCCAGGGGACTCCAGCTGAGTACGGCATTGCTATTGCTTCCACATCCTTGTTCCGGGCTCCTCTCTGTCATCTATCCTGTCGATCACCCTTGGTCAACTCTTGTTCTCTTCCGACCCAGGCGGTATTAGGTTATCCGAGGTCTAGGGTGTCTTTCACTTTCCCGCCTTAATTGGCCCTCGTCTCAACTTTCCTGATACCCTCATTCTTCGAAGGGTCATAACTCTTCTTTCTCTTCATGGAATCTCCTGTCTTCTGTTCAAGGTCCTACAGGAAGCAGGGCACTTGTGGTGCACCCTCAAGGGCTCACGGCTGGTGAGCTCAGGAGTTGGGGTTGAGGGAATCCTGAACTGGGTCCGTTTCTCTCGTCTTCCACTGACGCACTCCTCTCTCTCTCTCTCCCACTCTTTTCCTATCGACTTGTCATGACTCTACTTCTTTCCAAGTCCCTAAGTCCTCATTCTTCGAGGGTTGAGGGCATTTATTTTCCCTGTCATTTATTTTCCCAATCACTTGTTTTGGTCCATTTCTTCTTGAAGTGCGTGAGTAGTTAGCTTAAGTTGCAGTTATACATTTCATCATTTTCACAATCACCTAAACCATCAGAGGCCGATAACCTAGATGTTAAGCCCCCTAAAATGTATTTTTGTATTGCAAATAACATGATATTTCACAACCTAATTGGCAAGTTCATTGAAAATTTGGCAGAATTATACAGATCTCTCTATATATAAACATGAAAGTTTGTCTGTTTTTTCTGAATTTCCACGGAAATTTGCGTTATTTGCGCGTTTCAGACTATTTTATGACGGATGCGCGCAAAATTAAAATTTTTGTCTGTCTGTTTGTCTGTCTGTCTGTGGACAACTATGTGTCCTTATAACTTGGGAACGGCTGGGTGGATCATCGTAAAATTTGATACAGATATCCATCCGAGGCACGACACTAATCATAGATGTAACTCTTCCCCGTACCTCTCATAAAAGGGGCCCAACCCCCTTAAAATACATGCTGAAATAGACGTCGAAGGGTGAGACAAAGCTCAGTATCAGCCCCTCAATGAGAAAAACGAAACTTGGGGGCCCTAAAGGGACCCCGAAAACCACATTTTAAGGCCCTAAAACCAACTGTTTTTGAGATATTCCCAGAAAACTAATTTCACTTAATAAATTAATGAAAGAACGCATGCCGGTAACCATGGCAACTGAATCTCAGAGGTCCATCTATTTCTGTAAGACGCAAGGCAATTCCATTTATTATATTACTGCGAAGGATCGCAAACGGCTATAAGGTTATAACGGATCCAAATTAATCTGAAATATTCATCAATACATACAATGCGCTTAAGGGGTCAAGGGGTACTCTAGATTTTTTTCACGCGATTTACACGTGCGGGTATGGTACGGAAGGTCAATTATATCCCTTCTCTATCATATAAAAAATGAAAGTTTGTCTGTTTTTCTCTCTGAATTTTCACGGAAATTTGCGATATTTGCCCGTTTCAGACTGTTTTGTAACGGATGCAAAAAAAAATTTTTTTTTGTCTGTCTGTCTGTGGACAATTTTTTGTGTCCTTATAACTCGAGAACGGCTGGGTGGATTAACGTAAAATTTGATACAGATATCCATCAGAGACACGACACTAATCATTGATGTAAATCTTCTCCGTACCTCTCATAACAGGGGCCCTCCCCCTTAAAATACATGCTGAAATAAGCGTAGAAGGGTGAGACAAAGCTCATTTTCAGCCCCTCAATGTGAGAAACGAAACTCGGGGACCCTAAAAGGACCCCGAAAACCACATTTTAAGGCCTTAAAACCAACAGTTTTTGAGATATTTCCAGAAAACTAATTTCACTTAATAAATTAATGAAGGAATGCTTGCCGGTAACAATTTCTGTAAGACGCAATGCAATTCCATTTATTACATTACTGTGAAGGTTTGCAAACGGCTATAAGGTTATAACGGATCCAAATTAAGCTGAAATATTCATCAATACATATAATGCGCTTAAGAGGTCAAGGGGTATTCTAGAAATTTTTAACGCGATTTACACGTGCGGGTATGGTATGGAAGGTCTATTATATTCCTATCCCTATATTGTTATATTATTATTATTCTTAAAATTATTATCATTATTATGGCGTACAACGATGAGGCAAAGCTCATTTTCAACCCCTTGGTGTCAGAAACAAAATTTGGGGCCCCTAAAGAGCCGTAAAGGGTCCCCGAAATATATATTTTAAGGATCTAAAACCAACAGTATCTTAGATATTCCCAGAAAACTAATTTCATTTATTAAACTAATGAAGGAATGCAAGCCATTAACCATGACAACAGTATCTCAAGAGGTGACATCCAACTTTCCATCTATTTCAGGAAGAAGTAATGCCACTCCATTTATTGCATTTCTGTGAAAGTTTGCAAATGGCTAAAAGGTTATCACGGAGCCAACTAAAACTGTAAAATTCATCAATGCGCTTAAGGGGTTCAAGGAGTACCCTAGATTTTTTCACACGACTTACACGTGTGATATGTCGTACATAAGGACAATTATATCTCCAAACAGCAACATTATTTTTAAAAAATCCTGATTTGAAATAGTAGACTATTTTTTGCTGATTTTAGGAATTTTGGCCATTGGAGGCTAAAAAGCCTAAATTTTCGGCACCACAAGCCTTTATAATTTATAAAAGGGTCTTCCTGTGGTTGGGCCCTTGACACAACGGTTAGGTTCAGTTTGTATGTGACGTGTATTGCGATTCGTCTACGAGGTTTTCAATTTTAATTTCACGTCAGGAAGCACACGTTAGGTAAATTTAATTTGAGAGCACATTTTAACTAATCATTTTTCTTTGTCAACGCACAGGTTCCAAGCCCCTAACCATTGCAACAGTAGCTCAATTGATAGTCTAACGTCTGGTTATTAATACCGAAGACCGTTCGAAGAATGGGTACTTCTGCTAGTATATGTATATTTTGAGGATGAACCTTATTGACCACATTTAACTATAAATGAAGGAAGCCACTAAAACATTTTCTATAAACAAATTGATTTTTTGTAACATTTATACAAATGCACCTATTAATCTCACGGTGGTTCATCAACTACGATAAAATATCTGTTTTCGTGAGGTATAGAAAAATTTCCCGTATCTTTGAGAATATTGAGTTTTTAAGAAAAATATGGCTACAATATTTTGAAAACCAAGTATGAAACATCCACATCAATAAAAGTACTCTTTATTAATTCTTGCTACACAAAACATTCATAATAATTATTCGTAATGACTAACCACAAGTAGAACTGTATCATTGTACACAACTGAATCACATTTTGGTGCATTTTACAACATTAATTTTTCATAGCAACAACAAATTTTAAACCCGGCCGAAGCCGTCGGATTTTTTAAGAGCGTTAAAAATCCCTCAGTATGCCTTCCTTCGGAGGGGAAGTAAAGCCGGCGGTCCCATGTCATAGATTTATGGCATGTTAAAGATCCTTCCACTAATTGCACCTATGCGAAGCTAAATTGAATAGGTTGAGAACAGTGGCGGCCGGTAATAAGGTTGCAGCGTTGCACAACGACCATATTTTTCATAGAGACAAAATATAGAATTTTTGGAGGGAAAATATTATGCATTTTATATTTTTCCCTCTTACATGGATAGGAATTGATAGATTTGTTCTTTAATAGTACTGGAAATCTCATAGTCCTGTGAACTGCATTGAAAAAGCAGAGCGCGCGAGCAGTGTAGGAGCGCTGGACGTGTGGTCGTTGCATCGCGCCAGCACCGACCAGATCTCAACAGTGAAAGGTATGGCAGAGATGCTAGGCCGGGTAAGCCCTATCGCAACAGTTAACTCGGCTGGTCGTTGCCCGCTCATTGCAACCAGAAAGGAGTGGGGCGGGCGATGATACCCGAGTGGCTCCGTGAACTGCCGATACGACCGTCTTGCAATGTAATTGGCGGATGAGTCAGATACTTCCTGTTCTTTATTACCCTCGTGTGTTAAGGTACGCTGATTTGTTCTCGTGAAGTTTTATATCGTTTTTCATCCATTTTATCCCGAGGTGAATGTGATGTTCTCGTGTGAATTTAATTAGTGTTTTGTGTTATTAGTGTTTTGTATTCAATCTTGGATGAATTCCGTAAGTAGTTTGCAAATTAAGACTTTTTCTCAGTGCACTGATGAAGAGAAACTTGAAATTAAACAACGTGGTAGACCATTGCCGGAGTTAAAAACTGTCCAAAATGTTCAAACCGGGAAGAGGCAGTTTAGGAGAATTTTTAAGAAAGATAACAATCATGACTGGCTGTGTGGGTGTGAAGATAGGAACGCATTGTTTTGTTTTCCGTGTTTACTATTTGGCGGCGAACAAGCGTGGACGAAATCGGGAGTTACTGATTTGAATCATTTGAGTTCAAGCATTAGAAAACACGAGTCCTCAGGTATTCATTTAAGAAATGTGCTGAAGCTAGCGCTCTTCGGCAAGGTAAATGTAGCTTCGCAGATGGACAGTGCATACAGGAGGAAAATAGCAGCAGAAAATGAGAAAGTGAAGTACAATAGGTACGTCCTGAATATACTAATAAATTGCGTTAGATTTTGTGGCGTATTTGAGCTAGCTTTGAGAGGTCACGATGAAACTCAAACATCATCAAATCCAGGAATTTATAGGGGATTAATTAATTTTAGTGCAGAACTAGATGTTGCTTTGAAGTCTCATTTAAAGAAGGCCACGGTCTTTAAGGGGACATCTAAAACCATTCAGAATGAGCTGCTTCAAGTGATGCTAGATGTGTGCCACGAAGAAATTGCAAAGCAGTGATGTGTCTAACATTTTTCAAATGGCCATTGTTTATCGCTATGTGGTGAAGGGTAAGCCGGTGGAAAGATTTTGGGGTTTTATTTCACCTCAACACCATGACGAAAAAACATTAGCTTCTTGTTTGCTTAAAGAATTGCGAAAACATAAATTAGATTCTCCAGAAAATTCGTGGAAATTAATTGCACAGACTTACGATGGGTGTTCGGTTATGTCTGGTTCTTCTGGAGGTGTACAGGTTATAATGAAAACCACATTTCCAAATGAAGAATACGTGCATTGTTATGCTCACCAAGTAAATCTGGTAATGGGTAAGGCTGCTTCTGTCAATAGAAACGTGAGAATTTTCTTTTCAAATTTACAGGGTATTTGTACATTTTTTTCTGTTAGTCCCCAACGTACTGCGGTACTTGATTCAGTGGTGAAGAGACGGTTACCTCGAGCTAACAATACTCGTTGGAACTTTTTATCTAGAAGTGTAAATACCGTTTTTGACCATAAGAAAGATATTATTCAGTGTATGAACGAGATTCTGGACAGTGACGAGATCAAGAACTCCAGCACAATAAATCAGGCTGCTGGTCATAAGAAAATTCTAATCAGTCATGATTTCAGTTTTTGGCTCTCCTTTTTCAGCAAAATAATGCCACTTGTTGAAATGTTATTTGGTCAACTCCAGAGAAGAGAAATTGATCCTTGTTCTGCCCAGAGGGCAATTTCTCAGTTCGAAGATAACATAAAACTCATTCGGGAACAAATTGATGTTGATTCAAGCGCAGAACCTACCGCGACTTCTTCGAAAAGGAGGATGACTGATAACACTGAATGGAAGAGGGAGGCAAAAGAAGTGTGTGACATGATCGTGTGCGAAGCCAAAGCCCGCTTCTCTTTATTAGGACATCGTGTTGCATCAAATTTGTTTGCGCCAGATATGTTTCCAACGTACGCATCAAAATTTCCAGAAGAAACAGTGAAAACAGTGTACACGATTTATAACTTTTTTGACAGGATTAAACTTTCTCATGAACTGTCTTCTATCTACTCGGCAGAAGAATTCAGATGTGTGTCAGGCGCTGTGAGTTTATTAGATTTTGTTCTGCGAAATAATTTGAAAAATACATTCAGTGAATCATCGAGACTACTGAAATTGATTCTAACTGTGCCTATGACGTCAGTGGAAGCTGAAAGATGTTTCTCTACATTGATGAGGATTAAAACAGTCCTAAGAAACTCCATGTCTCAAGAGAGATTGACAGCATTGGCGATGCTCTCCATTGAAAAGGACCTTATCATGGAAATTCCAGACTTCAATCAGCGCGTAATAGACAAGTTCGCTGCAACAAAAGACAGGAGAATGGACTTCCTGTTTAAATAATGTGAGTAAGAGATTATTACTAATTGTTACCAATTCTTAACATTGTCTTTGAATTATATTTAAATAATACCGTACGTTTTTAAAAATTTGATTGCTTATTTTGTGACTGTTAGCGGATCCTCTATGCTATTGTGCTTCTGCCTTCACAATCGAAAATAGACTTGTTTCCAAGAAATGTTGTCCACCGGTTCTATCCAATTCAGGCCTTTTCTCGCTTTCTATACAGCCCACAGAACTCTCCGATAGCCCCCGTACGGCTCATATTACCGACGCCCTGATAAAGGCTTACAGCTCCATGACCTCCGATCAGGGAAATGGATGTATACCGCAATTATTACCTGATGGCACATACGTACGGAAAGAGTTTCGTATGCGGGCGAGTCCACGTGCTGCAGCGGGAGAGAGAGGGGTTCACTTCGCTCATTGCTAAGGGAATGTTACTATCGGCTCCTACTGTAACTGCCACGTTTGAATTCTATTTGTATAATATGTTTTTATTTCATTTGATTGCTTATTGTGTGAAGTCAGTGCCTCCCAAGAGCACAGCAGCAATGACCCCATCCACTACCTTCCTTCTCCTCACCCGCGAGTTCGCACAGGTTTGCGCCATCAGGTATTAATTGCTGTTTAAATGAGAATGCCCGTGTCTGTATCGCTCCAGAGAGAGAGAGAGAGAGAGAAAGAGCAAGCATATTGCATTATAGTGTCTGAGTATATTCTTCTATAGTTTTTGCGGAGAAATATTTATACTATGGATTAGGTGTTCAATTCAGAAGACAGCACCCCTGGCTGGACAAATTTGCTTTGTCCGTGAATGATATCCAAGGTCTCGTTTGAACACAGCTGCTATCTGCCTCTTGCTGACGTGTGGTGAGAAGTTGATTTGTCGTCACCTCCCGTTGCGTCATCAGTGGCTGCTCTGGTCATAAGACGCAGGCTGCATTGAGGAAGAGTTCCGAGAATAATACCAAACCTTGCAAACAATGGAATTTGCACCAACTGAACTAGTATTTTATTACAGGCTGATCAATCTGAAGCAAAATAAGTTACTTATAAAGTTTAGTGAATATCATAATTAGGGTAACTAGGCAAGCAGCCGATAATAAGCTACGTTTGAACCGCAGCTTGTATTTGATTTACACTTACATACGATCACAAAGGATATGGTGATTGATAAACCTATGAGCAGTGAATGAGATAAGGGTGTAAGGGTAGCGTACCTGCCTCTCGCCCGGAGGTCCCGGGCTCGATTCCCGGCTCCGTCAATGACAGCCTCATGAGGGTAGTAGCGGTCACTTGGTAGGCCAAGGCTTTAAAGGCTCTAGTGCCACGGTTTTTTAGTGAATGAGCTAACAGTCTACTACTCAACAAATAATAATAAGTCCTGAGCTTGAATTTACGTGCGGAAATGTGTACCTGTATTAACCAACATTTAAAAAATCATTAACATTTTAAATACGTTGTAGTGAATCATTATTTCGATATTATACTTCATTTTGAATTATTTTACTGAAGTAATTTTGTACTCAGGCTTAGTAAAAACAAGTAGTTCCGTGAAGAACTATACAGCCTATTTTCATATATCCTGCTCATATTAATTGCCTCTATCAACATACAAAATTTCAGTTTAATTGCTGTAACAGATTCGTAGATATTGAGAACCGTCTAAATATTTCAGATGGTCGCCAGGTTGGATTTTTATTTTTGTACTATTATATTAAGATTATTGTGTACGAGTGGTATTCAAACTTCAATCGCATGATTAGAACACAAGAAGTAAAAACTATATTTTAAAATTACGCACAGCAGCCATCTTGTGATTATGCAAGCAATTGAAATAAATTAGATGCCAGTGGATCAACATTTGTGAAAGCATTTAACGTGCAACGTTTCACGGCACTCGGATAGTTAATTCGCGAGAAACGTCCATTTAAATATTTTGGATTCGTGCTCACCAGGTTACTGAAAGTCCTATAGGTGAACATATGTTCATAGTCTCTATGAACATAAAAATTTCAGTTTGGTTGCTGTAAAAGATTCGTAGATATTGAGAACCTTCTAAATATTTCGGAAGCTCGCCATTTAGGATTGTTATATGTATAGGCCATAGAGTTATGCACCATTCAAGGACACTTATTGCCTAGGTTCATTATTCAAACTTTCACTTCGATCGCATGATTACTACACAAGAATAAAAACTTAATTTTAAAATTTCGCACAGCCGCCATCTTGAGGTTATGTAAACAATTGAATTAAATCAGATGGTAGTACATTACAATCTGCAAAATCATTTACTGTACCACATTTCACTGCGCTCAGAGAGTTAACTCACGAGAAAAGTCTATTAAAATATTTCAAATTCGCTTGGTCGCCATGTTCGTTTTGTACTTTACAGGTTTATGAATTATACATAGGTAAACTTGTATCAGTACCCTTTATCACCGTACAAAATTGCAGGGTGATATCTGTAATATTTTCGGAGATATAGAATGTCAGTGAAATATTTCGCACAGCCGCCATTTTGAGGTTAGGTAAACAATTGAACTAAATTAGACTCCAGTGCATTGCAATGTGTATAAACATTTGCTGTACCAAGTTTCATTACGTTTGGATAGTTAAATCGTGAGAAAAGTCTATTTAAAAGTCTCATCTTCGCTTGGCCGCCATGTTGGTTTTGTGGTCACCAGGTTTTTGAAAGTCTCACAGGGGAACTTTCAGTAGTGCCCTTTATCACCGTGCACAATTTCAGGGCGATATTGGTAATAGTTTCGGAGATATTGAATGCTAGTGAAATATTTCGCACAGCCGCCATGTTGGATTGGTGAGACGTAACAAAATTTGAAGGGCACGGTCGAAGTCGCCGGGAATAGTGCTATGAACTTACCGAGTTTCACTGAAATCGCTCCAGCCGTTTAGATTTTATTAGGGACACACACACACACACACCTCACACACACACACACACGGACAAAAGGTGATCTCATAAGCCTATTTTTTTTCAAAATTGAAAATAGGCTAAAAATGCTGTTAATTATTAAGGATTCTCTAGACAGATCTATTTGCTCCTTTGTTATAACAATAATGCTATTGATTGCACGTCCCTTTTAACTACTGCGGCTTTTAGAGACGCCGGAGTGCCGGAATTTTTCCCCGAAGGGGATCTTTAACATGCCAGTAGATATACTGACATGGCTCCCTCACATTTGCTCACCCTCTAATGCCATCTGACTGCGCCAGGATTCGATCCTGCAACCTTGGACACAGCACGTGAGAACATTACCGTTGCGCCACGCATCCGATCGTTCCTTAGTCTATTATTTTGATGGTAATATGGATTTACCTTTAGTTTAAAAAACGTGGTCTGATATATTCTGTAATTGCATGCTGGGTCATAATACAGTAGGGTCTATGTGTTGAGTGAGCTCCCACAGGAATAGGAATTCTGGATACGTGTTTAAGTGAAAGGAAAGAACGGGAGAACGTTATCACCTGTAATACGAGGACTGCGACATTCGTAACGAATGAGCTACGACTGTTAAGTCAGACGTGTGTAACACATGTTTCTCAAGTCGTCTTTTACACCCTCGCCCCCTTCCACCCGCCAAAATAGTGCAACGCCCAGAAATAAATATACCAGCCGCCACTGGTTGAGAATGTAAACAACGCTCTTAGGTTGCTGCGTTCATTGCCAAGAGCCGACTGCAGTGGCGTCTAGTAGCTAGTTCTGAACTAGGCCTAGTAGTCGTTGACGGTGGTGCTTGGCGGCAAAAGTAGGAACTATTTGAAAATTCTAAGTTGCAGTTTGTACTTAAATTAACAAACAGATAACACACACTAATACAGTCATCATAATTAACACCGGTTATCAGACAGATTCTACACACATCCAAAGTACACGGGGCTACATGACCGCGTTGTCGCAGCCCCTAAACTTAAGAACCAACCAACCAACCAACCAACAACAAATTTGCTCTTGTTAGGGCAAACGGGTATAAGTCAAAGAACACCAAAACTGATATCATGCCATTGTTTGGTAGGTTGGTGCAAGGTTATGACCTACCAAACAATTGCATGATCTCAGTGTTGGTGTTCTTTGACTTATACTCTTTTGCCCTAACAAGAGCGAATTATTCGGTTAGAAAAATTGTAGTAGGCCTACACAGTTCCCATTGCATCAAGCCCTGCCTACCAAGCCCGAAGCTCCTCATGCATAAGGAAGAGAAAATGGTGCGTCACACGGAGAGATGGTTGGTTGGTTGGTTCCTTAGTTTAGGGGCTGCGACAACGCGGTCATGTAGCCCCGTGTACTTTGGGTGTGTGTAGAATCTGTCTGATAACCGGTGTTAATTGTGATGACTGTATTAGTGTGTGTATCTGTTTTTTAATTCAAGTAGAGACTGCAACTTTGAATTTTCAAATAGTTCCTACTTTTGCCGCCAAACGCCACCGTCAACGACTACTAGGCCTAGTTCAGAACTAGCTACTAGACGCCACCGCAGTCGGCTCTTGGCAACGAACGTAGCAACCTAAGAGCGTTGTTTACATTCTTAACCTATCCTATTTAGTTTCACACAGGTGTAATTAGTGGAAAGATCTTTAACATGCCATAAATCTATGACATGGGACCGCCGGCTTTACTTCCCATCCGAAGGCATACTGAGGGATTTTTAACGCTCTTAAAAAATCGGCCGGGTTTGAACCCGCTATCTTGGGCATAGAAGCTCAGCATGCTACCAACTACGCCACCGAAGCCGCCACACACGGAGAGAGAACGAAAAACAAGTATTAGCCTACTTTTGATTTTTGCAAAAAATGAAAGTAGACTTATGAGATCTACACAGGGCCAAAAATTGTGTGTGTCTGTGTGTGTGTCTGTGTGTGAGTGTGTGTACTCTGAATGTCTGTCCCACCCCTATCAATTCGAACAAGGTGAAACCGAATTGAACGAAATTTGGTAAAGAGGTAGCACTAGCAAAGGGCACCACAGTGCCATGTTTTATATCGCCACCATCTTGCCGGAAACGTAATGGTGGCCACCCAAATGTTAAAAGCTTAAGTCAAATTACGACCAACCTAATCATCTGATCTCTACCAAATTTTGCAACTTTATACCTTTATGTATTTTTTTTGACCAAACCTCAAGGTCATAAGCCCAATAATTTGCGGATGGCGGCCGTGTATGTGTGAAAATCGATTCACCATATCAATTCAAACACGATGAAACCGAATTGAATGACATTTTGTACAGAGGTAGCACTACCAAAGGGCACCTCATATTCATGTTTAATATACGTATAGCACATTGTATTTCAACAAGCTACTGCAGCCAACATTCAATTATACTCCTTGAAAAGGACAAAGAGTTATAACAATGCCCATGCGTTTAGGAGAAAGTAGGATATATGTTCTTTACTGAACATCTTGTTTTTCATATGTCTTACTTATGTTAATTGCCTTTATCAACATAGAACATTTCAGTTTGATTGCTTTAATAGATTCGTAGATATTGAAAACAGTCTAAATTTTTGGGATAGTCACCATATTGGATTTTTATGTATGTACGCCATAGAGTAATGTACTATTACATGAAGAGTATTGCGTAGATGTATTATTCAAGCTTCAATCGCATGATTAGGACACAAGAAATAAGAACGTAATTTTAAAATTTTGTGATTATAAAAATAATTGAAATAAAATAGATGTCAGTGGATTCAAATTTCTATAAGTATTTACCTACCAAGTTTCACTGCACGTGGATGGTTAAATCGCGAGAAACGATCATTTAAATATTTAAGTTTCACGTTGCCGCCATGTTGGATTTGTGCTCACCATGTTATTGAAAGTTCCATAGGTGAACTTATATTAATAGCCTTTATCAACGTACAAAATTTCAGTTTGATTGCTGTCATATGTTAGTACATATTGAGAACCGTTTAAATACTTCGGATGGTCACCATGTTGGATTTTTATGTATGTAGGCCATAGAGTTATGTACTATTAGATGGCAATTATTGCGTAAGTTCATTATTCAAACGTTGACTTCGATCGCATGATTAGGACACAAGAAATAAAAACTTAATTTTAAAATTTCGCACAGCCGCCATCTTGAGGTTATGTAAATAATTGAACTAAATTAGATGCAGGTGCATTACAATGTGTATAAACATTTGCTGTACCACGTTTGACTGCGCTCGAATGGTTAAATCGCGATAAACATCTATTTAAATGTTTCAAATTCGCTTGGCCGCCATGTTCGTTTTGTACTTAACAGGTTTTTGAAAGTTACATAGATGAATTTTTAGTAGGGCCCTTTATCACCGTACAAAATTCCAGGGTGATATCAGTAATAGTTTCGGATATATGAAATGCCGGTGAAATATTTCGCACAGCCCCCATGATGGATTGGTGATACGTAATGAAATTTGAAGGGCACGGTCGGGGATGGACATAATAGTACTATGACCTTGCCGAGTTTTATTGAAATCGCTCCAGTCGTTGAGATTTAATAGGGACACACGCATACGCTCACACACGTACAAAAGGTGATCTCACAAGTCTATTTTTTTCATAAATGAAAATATGCTAGAAAAAAAAGTGGATGCTCATTAGCATAGGAGGCAGAGATGCGGTCTTTTGATTGTTAGAAAGCGGAGCTATGATTGATTCGCACTCGATTCTTCAGGTAATGCTTGGGACTTGAAAAGATGCTGATAATTAGTGGCTTTACTACTAAGTTCCATCTGAATAACACTGAAGTGTTCACCACCTAGTGGTGTAGTGATTAACATACTTGGCTGTCACTCCTGAAATCCGGGTTATTCCTGGCTCTGCCAAGAAATGTAATTCTGCTTAGAGGGTTGGAACGGGGTTTATTCGCGAGGCAAAACTTATTTTTTGTTGTGTGGCCTCCTGCGAGGCCAAGTGCAGGTCTTTCTAGTTGATACCCTTGTGTGACCTGCGCGCCGGGAAGAGAGGTGGAATGGATGAAGATGAATGAAACTGGGCAAGGATGTGGAAGGAAGCGGCCGTGGCATATCAGAATGTACCGTCCCAGCATTTGCCTGGTGTTGAAAATGGGGAAACCAAGGAAAAACATTTCAATGACGTCCGACGGTGGGCCTCGAACCGACGCGTCTACCGAGTCAGCAGCGAACTTGGCCCCATGACCAAACGCTGCGTTTTAGCGAGCGTAGCCATCGCTGTCGGTGAGGCAAAACTGAGAAGAGAGAAGTTCAATTCCCATCTCAGCCATCCTAGACGTGGTTTTACGTGGTTCACCATTTCTACTCCAGGAAAATGCCAGGATGGTTCCTAACTTAAGGTCACGGCCTCCTTCCCAGTCATCATCATCATCATTTTCCATCTCCAGTTTCTCGGGTGTGGCAAACAAGCGCTCTCAATCTCGCCCGATCTTGGTAGGCTACATCATTTTGTTCTTGGACATCGTCCCAGTTAAAACCATTCTTCTCCACCTCTGATCGAACAGTCTCTATCCATCCTCTCCTTGATCTTCCTCTTTGTCTCTTCCCTCTGACATCCAGGTTGAAGTACTTCTTAGCTGTTCTAGAGCTATCCTTTCTCATTACATGGCCATACCACTGAAGTCTTCGTTTCCCCCAGAAAGTTGATAACCGGGATCCTGATGCCAGCTGATGCTCTGTGTACCTCATTTCTGATCTTGTCTCTCCTGGTAGCTTGGTTCATAGTCCTAATAAATCTCATTTCTGTGGCTTTAATTCTACTGTAATCCTTACTTAGCAATATACTTACCATAAGTAAGGATTGGAACAAAGTAGGTGTGATACAACGTTACCTTTGCTGTAAAGGATATTTCTTCCCCCCAAATTAAGTGCCGAGCTTGGTTATATAAATGTGATGCTTTCTGTGTCCTATTTGGAATTTCTTGTTTGAGGGAGTTATCCTTGGAGACTATACTTCCAAGATAGCCTACTGGAAGTGAGAAAGAGATTCTAGTTTTGCTCCCCCCAAATATATGTTTGAACTTTTCCTCTCTCTGCTAATGGTCATCTCAACAGTCTTGGCCTTGCTGATCTTCAGGCTAAATTCTTTAAATTTGTTATTCCAAGCAGTCAGTCTCTCCTGTACTTCCACTTCCGTTTCTCCCCATAAGACCACGTCATCTGCAAATACCAAAGCTCGTTATTCATTTGTAGTTTCCTTAATAGATTTTAAAATTCTGTCCATAACAGTGACAAACAATAGTGGTGACAAGGCACTTCCTTGCTGGACTCCCCTTTTTGTCTCAAACCATTCAGAACGACCATTTCTTATTTGGACACAAGTGTAACAACTCCGATATAACATCCGTATTTTGTCAACCAGGTAGTAGGGCACTTTAAGGTCCTCAAGACATTTCCAGATCTTATTACGGGGAACACTATCGTAGGTCTTTTCAATGTCCAAAAACACCATCACAAGATCCTTTCCACGTTCCAAATATTTCTCAGCCAAAATCCTTACAGCAAAAATGAGATCAACAGTGCTTCGACCTTTCCCGAAACCATGTTGTTCTTCTTCTAATAAGGGTTCAACTATCTTCCTCAATCTGTTTTCTAAGATCTTTTCTAACAACTTCTGAGTATACGATAGCAGAGTAATGCCCCTGTACTTTCCACATATCTTGCGGTTTCCCTTTTTGAACAATGGGATGATGATTCCTCTCGTCCAGTCATATGGAATACTATTCTTCTCCCAGATGACTGGCAGTACTCTGAAAATCCATTGTAGGCCAGGTGTTCCAGCAGCATTCATCATATCTGAGGTTAATTCGTCAAACCCTGGTTCGCATGTTCTTCAGTGCCATCTCTACTTCCAGTCATGTTAAAGGTTGTTGTTCCTCATGATTTTTTACAACTGTGCCATCACTAACATTACTGTTGTCAACAACATCACCATTCAGCAGCATGCTGAAATGCTTCCTCATTTCCTTCCTAACTTCAAGTTTTGTTCTTAACAACTTTCCATCATCAGTTTCCAGAGCAACGATATCAATATGCTCACACCTTTTATTCTTGACCATTACAGTACCGTAGTTTCTTATTGCCTTGGCCATCCTCCTTTAATCTGGTGGTAAAGTCAAACCAACATTTATCCTTCTCTACCTGGATCAGTCTCTTAACAGCCAGATTCTTATTCCGATATTCCTGAGACAGATGTTCAATTACTGTGTCATTGCGTACATGTCCAGTTTGTTGTTTTCCCGGTCTAATTTCTTCTTTATCATATTTCTTTCCTTTATTGCTGCCTTGACCCTATCATTCCACCATGGTGTTTCCTTTTCTCTCTGTATAGCACTTGTTTTAACACAGATCTCAACAGCCTGTGTAATAAAAGTGTCTTTGAAGAGCTTCCATTCTTCCTCCACCCCAAGTTCCTCTGTTTTAGGTATCTTACTCATGATCCTTTCATGGTACTCCTGTTTATTTTCCGAGTCTCTCAACAGCCAAGTCTTAATCTTTGGCATTTTGTGTGTTTGATTGTCGGTACACACACATTCTTCAGCTCTGATATCAGCAGTCTATGATCACTGTCAAGACAATCACTTGGAATAACTTGAACGTTAGTTACAGACTGGTTAGCTTGTTGGTCTGTTATTATACAATCAATCACAGTTTTAAGCTGCCCATTCCAACTGTATCGAGTACTTTTGTGACTCTCTCTCTTCTGATACCAAGTATTCTGGATAACTAAGTTGTTTCGCACACACAGGTCTATCAGGCATTCTCCCTCAGAGTTCCGATTTCCATCTCCATGAGGTTCAATGATGCTCTCACATCCCTGCCTCTCCTTTCCCACTTGGCCATTTAAATCACCCATAATGATGACATTGTCCTCTGCTATTAAATTATCTAGGTCGTCTAGGAACTCCTCTTTCTCCTCTGTAGTACACCCTGTTTGTGGTGCATATACTTGAAGTATCCAATAGTATGTATTGTCAACACGTAGTTTCATCTGGATGATTCTATCACTCACATGCCTAATATCTGAATGTATGCCTACTATATCTCTATGTAGCAGTAGTGCAACTCAATTTCTGGCCTCTGCATGATTACCACGCCAGTGTAACACATAAGGTAATCATTCCTGAGGGTTTTCTTGCCAGAACATTTCCACTTGGTCTCACTTAAACCTAGTATCCTTAGTTTCCTCCTATCCATTAGATCAACAAGTTCTTCACATTTACCATTGAGGGTGAGGATATTAATAGTCCCAATTCTCAATTTTTGTTTCTTCGGTTTCTGTGTTTTCAGGTACCTACGATAAACTTCGGGGTTTTGACCGTCATACCTTCGTGGGGTACCTAAAGAACTGTCATGTCTGGCGTTTCCATTTTTACATCCGAGGCTTGTTTTGGTTTTGAAAGCACGATTTGATCCACCGCTGGCCAGCTACGCCTAACACGGCTTCACCAGAGCCCCGTTAGTCGTCACATTTCAGGGTTCCTGTAAGGCCTTCACAGCTATCGTAGCGGTCACGGAGCACACCTAGTCCCCACTGTACTTCACCGCTACAGCACAGTATAGTAATCATATACAGTATGGACACATCAGGCCTTTACCATGTAATTGGCAACTCAAACTAACACTTGGGGCGCTACGGTCGGTCTGGATAAGTAGGATAAAAATACTCAATAACACGCGTTTGATATGGAACACTTTTTATTTTTCGGTTATAATCAGTAAATGTGGACCCTAAAATAATGACAGTGTTATTTTTAATTGTTGTGTGTATAACTGTGCGATACACGTGATCTAATTTGTGTGTTCCACTGGATTTTATGTGTCAATTGCATATTATTCAAGCATCGGTGTCTGCTGGTATTTGTTTTTGAGCAGTTCGAGTCATGGCGCTGTTACGTTTAAAAGCTACCGTATATTTGAGTTTGCTCACTGTACCATAGACTCCAGAAATTATTTGCTGCTTGGTAGGGCGAAGGGATGAGTTTAACTTGAATTAAAACTCGGGGGAGACAGGAATTGCTTGATTTGTTGGAAGGTTAGCAGGTAGGTTTGGTGTTGAATATCGGACTGGTAGCAGGTTCTTGCAGAGTAGATATTTACCCTGCGAAGTCAAATTAGGCCTATATGACTCGTAGTGGAATAGCTCGGATATCGCAGAGCGAGGTGATGGTGGTTGGTAGGGTTATTGGAAATGAACTAGGGAGCGGGGAAGGACACCTGACTGATGAAGCTTGGCTGTCCTCGGCTGGTGTAGGCTTGGCTGTCTTGGTACGGCTTGGCTCGGCGAGACTGTACTTGGCTGTCTAGGTGCGGCTTGGCTCGCCTTAACAGTGAACAACCCGTCCTGTCGTCAGTGTGTGTAGTGGTGAGTGGTCCAACCCGCTCCTGTTGACCGTATTTATTTGGTATCGTCACCTTTCGGCTATTGCTATTTGCATCTTTTGTAAAGTGATGAAAACTTATATCCGCAGCCCTCTTATACATCTACTTACACCCGTGAACTGAGCTATATACTGTGCTTTTAGTCATTTTGCATTCTATCAACGAGTAAAACTTATTACTTATGTATAAAGACACGAAGAATTTACCACGATCTGCTTACCAATACAAGGAACCATATACAAACAGTCACCACGTGACAAATGTACCCTACTTGGTAAGTTTCTCATTTTTACCGCTAGATGTCATATCAGATAGCTGGAGTTGCCAATATTTTCGCCATGGTTTTGAAACGGCCGTCACCGGAAGCACCGCACGCACGCACGCATGACGGCGACGGTTCACCATGTATCCGCGAGAGAGCAGTCTACCCATATTCATTATTGAGTGCGGCTTGTCGATTTTGGCTGAAGAAAACATTGCTTGTAATTATTAAAAACAGCTCAGAAATATAATTTTGCAATTTAACCAATAGCAGAAATGTGGGAAACCAACATCTGTGCGGTAATTTTTTGCGCAGTTCTTATCACACCGGACATACCAGCATTCCGGTTTCCTCGGGCATTGGAGCGGTTCTTATCACACAAATATCAAACGTTACACCGAATGATTCTGGTTTTAATACCCATGAAATATCAGTCCCTCAAACACCTATCCATTAATTCAAAAAACTAAAACCACATTTCCCCCACACTTTTCAATATATCGTGTTATTCTAATCATTAAAACATATCATAACCTTTCATCGTTACGATGCAATCACAATGCGACACCACAGGACTGAAGGAATGTGGTGTTAAACATTAAATTACACACTTCTTAGAATTAAAACACAGCAATATTAACACTTTCTATTTTCCCTATTTATTTTCTTAAAATACGGTACGGTATCTGATTATAAAGAGAGCTAGTGTGTTGAAATCGAGTTAAATAAATTACAACAAATATACATTCAGCACCCAGCTGTTTATCATGTGTTTGTCCGTAAGTGGTGCTACCAAGCGGCTTACAGGTGAATTGGTGCTGCCCCTTATCAATTTTTTTAAATTCGTTCTTCCGGTTTTGCCTAAGTGTCCATACTGTAATGATTTCTATACTGTGCCTACAGGCAGTCCTTACTTTGTGCCGTTGCCCATATCCCACGACGTGGATGAGAGGTTGGCCTTAATTGCAAATACACACACCTACAACAGACATCGCAGCAATAATGCAGGATATCAGATAAGTTATAGGCCTACATTCGTCCAAGTTCACCGTCCTGAAATGACAACGATGTTAAAGCCCCAAATTGAAATGATACTACTACTACTACTACTACTACTACTACTACTACTCACAAATGAAAGAAGGAAAGTCATAGCGAAGGCATTGTTTCCGTGCGCTAATTCTTGTCTGGAATTGGACCCAGATTTTAATGCCGTAGACCTGTTTACTATGGAAGAGGTACGCGAAGTAGCGTGTAATATGAAGACTGGTAAGGCACCTGGAGTAGATGGCATACCACCAGAAGCCATCAGATATGCTTTTGAGGTAGCACCGGGATGGTTCTTATCTATCTTCAACGATTTACTGAGACAGCGTGAGTTCCCCGCTGAGTGGAAGGTAGCCAAACTTGTGTTATTTTTGAAAGCAGGGAAACTATCCTTAGATCCCTCAGCGTACAGACCACTTTGTTTGCTAAATACCTTAAGTAAGCTTTTTGAAGGATTGGTAAAATCAAGACTTGAAAAAGAATTAGAACAACAAGGAGGGCTCTCCTTGAACCAGTTTGGGTTTAGAAAGGGCAGGAGCACAACACAAGCCATCGAGAGAGTGTTACAAATACCGGCAGAGAGCAGCGAGAAATGTGCAGCTGTCATAACTCTCGATGTGAAGAATGCTTTTAATACGGCTTCATGGAGCATTATTGTGAGAGAACTTCGAAGGAAAAACATATCTCAATACCTGCAACAGATTATCGTCAGCTACTTCAAAGGACGTAAAATAAAACTTAGTCAATCAGAGGACCTTGAAATTAGTGCTGGTGTTCCGCAGGGATCGGTCCTAGGACCAACCCTGTGGAACATTCTATATGATGGCGTCCTACGTCTGCAGCTGACGAAAGGCGCAGTATCTATTGGTTATGCCGATGACCTTGCATTAGTGGTAACAGCAGACAATGCAGAGGATCTGACCTTTAGAGTTAATGAATCATTGAGACGTGTCAACCTTTGGATGTAAAATAATTGCTTGAGTCTGGCACCACATAAGACTGAGGCTGTAATTTTGAAGGGTTCAAGGAAGTGGAGGAATATCAGTTTTCTCCTAAATGGTATTGATATTGTTCCAGCGAAGGCTGTACGTTATCTAGGAGTTCTGCTAGACATGAATTGAACGTTTGGAGCACACGTGAAGGCAGTTACTAAAAAGGCAGAGAAGAAAGCAGCGGCGTTAAGCTAGACTTATGCCTAACATAGGAGGTCCGAAAACAGTAAAGAGAGAAATCATTTGTTCAGCAGTATATTCCATATTATTATATGCTGCTCCTGTCTGGTGCGATGCGCTCAAGAAGAAGATCCATTTACGAGCTATGGAAAGAGTTCAGAGAAAACTGCTACTCAGAACTATCTGTGCTTATCGTACTGTGTCTACTGCAGCTTTACAAGTTGTAGCTGCCGGAATTCCCATCGATCTACTCGTTATAGAGAGAAAATTTCTTCATGAAAGGGGTACAGCAATACCTGCTGAAGAAAGGAAAGCGTTGAGGAACCAGCTCTTACTAGACTGGCAGGTCCGATGGGATGGTACAAACAATGTTGGCCAGTGGACTAATGAACTTATACCTGACGTAGGAGAATGGCTGAAATGCAGTCATCGACAAGTGAATTATTTCCTGTCCCAGGTCCTGACAGGGCATGGGAGATTTGGAGTATATGCCTTGAAAATGGGGAAGACGCAGGGAGATAGTTGTCGGTATTGCTCGGAAAGGGATACAGTAGAGCATACTTTCTTCCACTGTGATCTATGGGAGGAAGAGAGAAAGGAAGGCTGTGAACAACTTGGCCGGCGACTGACGACTAGGAATCTGATTCAGATTATGTTGGAGAGCCCACGAGCCTGGAACATTGTAAAGGCAATGGCTACGATTATTATGGGGACAAAGGAGAAAGAAGAAAAAGGAATAAACTAATAGTATAATCACTCCATTCTGATGTAATGCTGTCAAGCAGTCCCGGAATGGGCTAAGTGAAGAGGGCAGGGGGTTTTAGTTGGTGGAAATCCAATCTCCCACACAGAGTGGTGTCTTTGAAAGATTTCCCCCTGCCGAAACAAAAAAAAACAAAAAACTACTACTACTACTACTACTACTACTACTACTACAATTAAAACGCATGAACTGGAACAAAGTAACCGCCAATCGTACATAGAAATTAGTGGGGTCCCATATGAGACTGATGAAAATCTGGATGTAATAGTCCAAAAAAATAGCAGAGGAAATAAATGTAGACCTCAATATATTTGATGTAGAAGAAGCATACCGTGTGCCACTAAAGAACAAATCAAAAATCGCACCAATTGTTGTTAAACTTAGCTCTACGCGCAAAAGAAATGAAATAATCAATAAACGTAAAATAAAAATCAACAGTTGGTCCACGCAATCTCTGAATCAGGGAAGACTAATCTACATCAACGAAAGCCTTACGCATTTTCATCGTGATCTACTGTGGCAGGCGAAGTCGAAGGCGAAAGAAGCTAGCTGGAAATTTGTGTGGTTCAGAAACGACCGCATCTTGGCCAGGAAGAGCGAAGAAAGTGCCGTCATCAGAATCACACATTCCAACGACCTAGCGAAGATAGTGTAAAAGAGTGAAATAATAGTGTCGCAAAGTGTTAAAATGGCATTACTAAATTACACTCAAGAGCCTCGGATAACTTGCCACAAATTTGAAAGTGCTCAAGATTTCATACAAAATAGTAATCAATTGCTGAACAACTCACACTTAAATATAATATCTCTAAATATTGGTTCATTATCAACAAATTGGGACTATTTTTTAATAACTTTTCTTGAAGAAATTATTGATAAAATACATATTTTGTGTCTGGTAGAGATCAACATTTTGGACTTTAAGAATAGCCTTTTTAATTAAAAAATTTTAATGCCCTTTTTAATAATAGAATAAATAGAAGAGGGGGTGGAATAGCAATCTACACAAAGAAGAATATTGCAATAAGAAAACTAGATCTGATTGAAAATGTTAACTACTTTGAGTCACTACAGGCTGAAATTGAGTACGAAAATCAAAAATTAGGCATTCTCTGCATATACAGACCACCTGGACTCAATGTTAACAACTTCATAGACGAGCTGGACATGGGCCTGCAGTCATTCAGTGAGTATAGAAATTTGATTGTCCTTGGAGATATAAATATCGATCTTTTAAATAATAACAATATAACGGTAAACCATTATAGTAATATCATGGCAGCACATGGTTTATTTTCAGTAATAACTCATCCAACTAGAATTAATCCACGGACAGGGTCACAAACGCTGATTGATCATATATTTACAAGACAGGAGAATACAACATACTCAGCAGTAATAGAGTCAGATGTCAGTGACCACTTCATAACATATGTAGGACTGGGGACTCAGCAAAATGTCCCAGCAATTTCCGCTCACCAGTTAGGAAGCATTACAATGCTGAATGACCGCAAGGTCCAAGACCGGCTCAGTACAGTAAATTGGGACCTGTTTCTGAACCTTGAATGCCCAATACAACTCTATACACAATTAGTTGACACTTTTAATCTAATTTATAGTAACTCTTATGTACAATTTAAAAATAGACACAGAGCAAATAAACCATGGTTTTCCAAAGATCTGAAGGTTAAATGTAGATATAGAGACCAATTATTTAAATAATGGAAATCCGATAGAAGTAACGAGCAATATAGGAAAGATTACAACGTATTTAGAAACAGACTGAATAAGGAAATTCTCAGAACCAAATTGGCATATTACAGAAAGGGATTTAATGAAAATAGTCGAAATATGAGAGCAACATGGAAAATTATCAACACTATTATAGGCAGGAAAACTAATTCAGTAGATGACATTATTCAGAAATATCTCGGTAACAAATATTCTTTTGATACAATTGTAAAGAAGTTTGCCAAAAATTTTCATGACCAAGTGCGTAGAATAACTCATAAGTGTAACTACGCAGTGAGTGAAGTAACTATCGACACCTCATGTCAATCAATGGTACTACATGAAGTCACACCCACAGAAATTTTTAATATCATAGGTAATTTAAATTCTACCAAAGGACCAGGGATAGACAAAATTCGTGCAAAAGATATACAATATTGTCGAAGCAAAATCATCACAGTAATAGCACATTTAATTAATCTAATTTTCGAATCAGGATTAATTCCTGAAACACTAAAAATTGCAATTGTCAGGCCTATATACAAAGGTGGAGATCACTTAATATTAGATAATTATAGACCAGTATCCATTCTATCAATAATTCATAAAATCTTGGAAAAATTCATTGAATCCAGACTAAACAGCTATTTAGATAAGTTCAAAATTATTCATGATTGTCAATTTGGTTTCAGGAAAGGGAAAAGCACACAGCTATTGCTTTCACATTTCGCTAATATTGTGAATGGTGCATTAAACAAGAACAATCATGCACTAGTATTATTCCTTGACTATTCCAAAGCGTTTGACACATTACAGTTTCACCGAATATTGCTAAAACTAGAATCAATAGGTATTAGAGGTAGGGCACTAGAAATGTTTAGAAGTTACTTAACAGGTAGAAAAATGTTAGTCAAGGTGAATAATGATCTAAGTGATCCAATTGAGGTCCAGAGCGGAGTACCGCAGGGGTCAGTATTAGGTCCAAATATTTATAACATTTTTATGAATGACATTTCTAAAACAATTCTAAGTTGTAAAATATTTATGTATGCAGATGACATAATTCTTGTATCTGTACATAAAAATGTCCAAGGGGCCCTCAATATGATGCAAAAGGATTTCGACAATATCTTAAGATGGAGTCACGATAATAACCTCACCCTCAGTCCAAAAAAATCGAGAATTATGAATATACGGATGCCCGGTAAGATTAAGGAAGAAATTAAACTAAAATTTCATAATTTTAACTGTATACACTTAAATCCAGGCAAAGAACAGATCTATAATTGTGACTGTGACCAGTACATTCAATCTGTTGATAATTATAAATATCTAGGAGTTATCGTAGATGTTCATTTTAAATGGGATAGTCACATTATGAATCTGTTAAGAAACCTGAGAAAGACACTATTTTTCTTTCACACACTTGCCTACTGTGCCCCTCCAAATGTGTACACTATGGCATATTCAGCACTTGTCGAATCAGTACTTCGATATGGCATTGTAGCATGGGGAGGGACCACAGGGGGCCTAATTAAAATGCTAAATAGTATTCAAAAAAGATTCTTAAAACTTATTGTAAACAGAGAAAACTGTAAAAAGAAATTTTTGTCCATTGAAGATTTATATAAAACTACAACACTTCTAACGCATTACAAAGATAATAAATATAGAATAGTACCACAGCATACAAAAGAAACCAGATTAAAACAAGATGGTCAATACATTGTTCCACTTTATATCAACTCATATGGAAAACAGGAACTAAAAGTTGTAATTCCAAGTATATTAAATTCTCTACCAGCAACACTCAGAAACCTTCCACTAAACATAGCAAAAAAACAAATAGAAAAGCGTCACAGGAAAACTATCAATGAGCTAATTTAGGATTTTGAATGTACATAATTAATTAGTAAACTATAAATGTAGTATGTCTACTAACAGTGGGTATCCACTAAGAGATAAGCCACATTTGATGGCTTTGTGGGACCACGAAATTACTGTTATTGTATATACTGTATTGTAAATTTATTTGTCAAGTTATTGTATAATTTATCTGTAATTTTACTTTCATGTTTATGTACAGTATGTATACTGATTATTATTAATAAATTAACCCCTCCTCCCCAGGTCTTGGCCCCTCCAAGAGCCGGGAAAGGGTGGGTCACTTAATCACTTAATCACTACTACTACTACTACTACTACTACTACTACTACTACTACTACTACTACTACTACTAAAACTTAGTCAATCAGAGGACCTTGAAATTAGTGCTGGTGTTCCGCAGGGATCGGTCCTAGGACCAACCCTGTGGAACATTCTATATGATGGCGTCCTACGTCTGCAGCTGACGAAAGGCGCAGTATCTATTGGTTATGCCGATGACCTTGCATTAGTGGTAACAGCAGACAATGCAGAGGATCTGACCTTAAGAGTTAATGAATCATTGAGACGTGTCAACCTTTGGATGTAAAATAATTGCTTGAGTCTGGCACCACATAAGACTGAGGCTGTAATTTTGAAGGGTTCAAGGAAGTGGAAGAAAATCAGTTTTCTCCTAAATGGTATTGAGATTGTTCCAGCGAAGGCTGTACGTTATCTAGGAGTTCTGATAGACATGAATTGCACGTTTGGAGCACACGTGAAGGCAGTTACTCAAAAGGCAGAGAAGAAAGCAGCGGCGTTAGCTAGACTTATGCCTAACATAGGAGGTCCGAAAACAGTAAAGAGAGAAATCATGTGTTCAGCAGTCTATTCCATATTATTATATGCTGCACCTGTCTGGTGCGATGCGCTCAGGAAGAATATCCATTTACGAGCTATGGAAAGAGTTCAGAGAAAACTGCTACTCAGAACTATCTGTGCTTATCGTACTGTGTCTACTGCAGCTTTACAAATTGTAGCTGCCGGAATTCCCATCGATCTACTCGTTATAGAGAGAAAATTTCTTCATGAAAGGGGTACCGCAATACCTGCTGAAGAAAAGAAAGCGTTGAGGAACCAGCTCTTACTAGACTGGCAGGTCCGATGGGATGGTACAAACAATGTTGGCCAGTGGACTAAAGAACTTATACCTGACGTAGGAGAACGGCTGAAATGCAGTCATCGACAAGTGAATTATTTCCTGTCCCAGGTCCTGACAGGGCATGGGAGATTGGAGTATATGCCTTGAAAATGGGGAAGACGCAGGGAGATGGTTGTCGGTATTGCTCGGAAAGGGATACAGTAGAGCATACTTTCTTCCACTGTGTTCGATGGGAGGAAGAAAGAAAGGAAGCCTGCGATCAACTTGGCCGGCGACTGACGACTAGAAATCTGATTCAGATTATGTTGGAGAGCCCACGAGCCTGGAACATTGTAAAGGCAATGGCTACGATTATTATGGGGACAAAGGAGAAAGAAGAAAAAGGAATAAACTAATAGTATAATCACTTCATTCTGATGTAATTCATTCATTCATTCATTCATTTATTTGCAATGGGGGGTGTGTCCCCCGGTGGTAAATTGGATATACATAACAAATACATAATTATACATAACAATACATAATTATACATAACAATTCAATAACAATTATACAACAATTAAACTGGAGTATTTACACAAATAGTCAGTCTTTTCTTAAACACACCTATATGCTTGGGAAAAGGCTCTAAGACTGCGGCAGGTAGAGAGTTCCAGTTATCAATGGCACGGTTTACAAAAGAATATTTACCATAATTTGTTCGCTGTGGTCGGCCCTTAACTTTGAAAGGATGATCGCTCCTACCCATGTAAGTGGGCTTTCCCAATCGTTTGCTAAGCTCACCCCATGCTGGTTGATTTGTATACGTGTTGTACATAGCGCAGAGTCTAGATTTCATCCTTCCAGCCTCCAGTGATTCCCACCCAAGTTTCTTTAACATACGGCTCACACTGCTCCTGGGATTAAAGTCACTGAGCACAAATCTAGCGGCCTTTCTTTGTACCATTTCCAACTCATTGATGAGCCCTACTTGATATGGATCCCAAACCGCCGAGGCATATTCCAGAATAGGTCTTACAAGTGACAAATAGCCTAATTCTTTAGCAGAGGTACTACTTCCTTTTAATACCCTCATTACAAAGTGCAGGGATTTGTAAGCTTTTGAAACTACACATCCTACATGACTACTCCATTTCATATCATTCCTTACGTGAACGCCCAAATATTTGCAAGAATCTTCTTCTACAAGTATTTCCGAGCCAATGTTATATTTAAAATCCTGCCTTCGCACTTTCCCTATTTTTAAGAGACTACATTTTCTTGTGTTTATTTTCATTTTATTTACAATCGCCCACTTATAGACCAGGTTCAGGTCCTCTTGCAGCACTGCATTGTCTTGTGAGTCATGTATCTTTCGATATATTACACAATCATCCGCAAACAATCGACAGTCACTGCGAATTCCATTTGGTAAGTCATTTATAAACGCCAAAAACAACAAAGTTCCGATTACGCTGCCCTGAGGGATACCCGACGTTACGGTAATTTCATCCGAGAATATGCCTTCGACTTTCAGTTTCTGGGAACGACCCGTCAAAAATTCTTGGATCCATAAAATTACTCTTCTATCAATCTTCGTCGAAGCTAATTTATGGAGTAGCATGTCATGCGGCACGACATCAAATGCCTTCGCAAAATCTATAACCACGGCGTCGACTGAAACTGCACGGTCTAACGATTCGCTAATGTCTTGAAAAAGTGATAGCATCTGACTCTCGCATGAGTAACCTTTCCGAAATCCATGCTGCCTATCATTAAACCATGATAATGTTTCCCACTGTTCCCTCAAGTAGTCGCAAATGAGATGCTCCATCTGCTTACAAACGATGGACGTAAGGCTAACCGGCCTGTAGTTGCCCAATTCAAGTCTGCTCCCTCCCTTAAATATTGGGACTACCGTAGCTCTTTTCCAGTCATCTGGGATTTGCGCATTGTTTATGGACACATTAAATATCACCTCCAAGTATCGTGCCACGGCCCTACCTCCTAATTTAAGTACTTCACTAACAATATTATCAGGACCCTTTGATACATTGAAACGCAGTTTTTGTATTAGCTTACAATTGCTGACTGGTTTATTTGGAACAGGGGAGCCCCTGATTCGTCGTTAAGGTCCAACACACAGCTATTGGATTTATTGAACACACTACCGTAAAAGACATTCAATTCATTAGCAATGGCCTGTTTCTCAGTAATTAATTTACCGTCACCGGACATTATCATCGACAAATTATTTGAATTTCCCTTTCTTCTCCTAACATAACTGTAAAATTGTTTCCACCCACCCCCTCCCGAACCAAGTAAACCTTGCATATAACTGTCATGAGCAGCCCTCTTTTTTAAGACGAGCTCTCTTGATAAGGACTTAAATTTCAACATATACTTGTCACTATCATGTCTTTTATTGTATAATTTCCTAATTTTCCGTTTTAGTCTCCTAATTTCTCGTGTGTAATACTCAGGGTCTGGGTTTTGTTTCAGCAATTTAAATGGGACAAATTTATCAACAGCGCTATTTAAAATTTTCAAGAAGTTAGTCCACAGGATATTAATGTGATTTCCTTCCGTTGCCCATCCTACAAATAGCTCATTCAAATACCCCTGAAACTTGCCCTGATCCGCCCTGCGATACTGGAATATGATCTTTTTTGCTACATCAGAGTCTAATTTTGTAACGTCACCATATCTAATATTTAATTCAACCCCAGAATGGTCACTAATTCCTGGTACTTTCAGACAGTTAATATACAGCTCTACAGGCCTTACGAGATAAACATCTAAGGTATTATTGTCCCTAGTTGGGAAGTCAACTACTTGGGAAAATCCCCCCTCCCTTAAGAATTTATTTGCAGCGCTCTGAGCTTGACCACAGCTAGTTGACTCACCAGACCAGTCTACTTTGGGGAGGTTTAAATCTCCAGCAATTATTATGCTCTTTTTCATAGCATTACCCGTACAAGTTTTATCATACAGTGTTTCGAGGAGAGAAAAGTTATCTTTCGGTGCTCTATACACGCCCCTATCACCTGAAGAGGGAATTTATTTCCTTTATCCGAAATTTGTACACATAACATTTCATGATCCATATCAGCCCACTTTAAGAAACTAGCTATATTTTTGCGCACACAAATAAATAGCCCACCACCTCGCTTCCCCCGATCCCTTCTGTACATTTCGTAGGTCCCTTGAATTATTTCGCTACTATTTATGTCCTCATATAACCAAGATTCAGTTGCAATGACAATGTCCGGAGAATACGTCTCTACAAGATTCCAAAATTCAATTAATTTATTTCCTAAACTCTGACAATTAACCTGCAGTAATCTTAGAGCCTTACCTCCGCAGCAAATATCTTGAAGTAGCTCCTTCTGTTCCCATCGGCTGGCAACCTCCGGACCTGCTCCTCCTCACAAAAGCCGGCACGAACCGATGACCCTGTCATGTAGGCTCCCCAGGTTGTAAGCGCCGCGTCGATTTAGATGCAGCCCGTCTCGGGCGAAGTCACGGCCACCAATCCAGCAGTCAGCTTCTACGTACACTAATCCCAGTTGTCAAGCAGTCCCGGAATGGGCTAAGTGAAGAGGGCAGGGGGTTTTAGTTGGTGGAAATCCAATCTCCCACACAGAGTGGTGTCTTTGAAAGATTTCCCCCTGCCGAAACAAAAAAACTACTACTACTACTACTACTACTACTACTACTACTACTACTACTACTACTACTACTACTACTACTACGACGACGACGACTACTACCACTACTACCACTACTGCCACTACTACCACTACTACCACCACTACTACTACGACTACTACTACGACTACTACTACTACTACTACTACATTGTTGTTATCAAAATCGAATGGTTGATGGTTTTGGCGTTCCGCGTATTTCGTATATTTGATAGTGTATTCAAATGATCATATAGGTACAAGTGCTGCTATAAGGGAGTGGAAGTGCTTGTTCCTCAATACGAGGTGTAATCTCTCCTTGAGAAGTCCGTAAAGACCATCTTTTCTGTAAAGGTACATGTTTTTATTATCCTATTGGCAAGATAAGATTTAGGATTATGTGCTCAAGGAGTATAGAGAGTAGAAGCATTAGGGAGAGCGATGCCATTTCCAGAGAGTTTGAAATAGGTGTAGCCAGCGAGATTAGTGGTTCGCAGCGTGCGGCAGATATGAGTACTATATCGACTATTGAGCTGGATGATACCATGTTGGAGCAGAGTCCAAAAACAGCAAACCAAAGAGCTGGAATAGATGAGATGCGTCTAGCCGTTGAGAAATTATCCAAATACAGCGAGGACCTCTTAGAATTAGTTAAAATCACTCCTAATACAAAAGCGCAAATAAAGAAAGGAATTAAGGGTATGGGGCAGTTAGCTGAAATAATTCACAGTCGATGGTGGGAGTGGGAGCAATATGCTGTGACTGATTACCCTAAGGTAGCGAGTAATTTGGAACAGGACTATGCTCCAAGTAGGAAAATAACCCGGGATATTGGGACACAGGCGCATTTAAGTGACAGGGAGTTAGATATAGAGGAGACACTTTTAGAAGCTACGTGCTTCGAAGATTTTTCTAAGCTTTTGGACAAGGAATGGCCTGAGTTTGTTTACCAAAAAACGTGCACACTCTCCGGAAATATAGGAAATTTGACAGACTGGGACGTTTCTATGGTGGTTAATCCCAATAGCCCCTTGGAAGAGGATAGAATTGTAAGAACCATGAGAAAATGGCACCCGGAAATATCTGATTTGCTAAATGCTGATCTAAAGGAGGGTGAAACGGAATTTTTACGCACAGCTACGCAAACCTACACAAGTCGGGGAGGAGAACAGGAGAAGCTGCGATATGTGTTTGTAATACCGTATTCAGTCAATCAGGAAGGCGTTAATGATCTACCGAATCTGCACGCATGTTTACAAAATTGGCAAGGGATAATAGAGACTCATGCTAGAAAGAAAGTGCTGATAGCTATACCAGATAGCCTTAACCTCAGCTACACAAGGAAGATTTTGGAATGGGTATTTCGCAGAAGTAATGTCGAAATAGGGTGCTTGGTGTCGGGCAAAGCACAGACAGAACAGGAAGTTTCTGTAGAGATGCCGAGAAGAAAGAAATCCTTGAGTAATAATACACAAGAAACAGTTATGTGCAAAGCAGCTGGCAAAACGTATGCTGAATTGCTTAAGACAGTCAAGGATGGGGTGAACATTGATAAAATTGGTGTTAAAATCAAACGTATAAGAAAGACAGGAAAAGATGACCTTATACTCACAGTAGAAGGCAAGGGAAAGGCCGATACATTAAAAAGGGAGATAATTCAGAATGTGAAGGAAGTCGAGATGTCAACAAAGATAAAGGAGACAACCATCCTAGTGTATGGCATGGATCCGGACTTAAACGAAAATTATCTACGAACCGCCATCTCGTTGGAAGCAGCTGTTGAAGAATCACAGGTCAATATTACATCAGTGAGACCTGGCAGGTTCGGAAATCTCAATGCTACCGTAATCTTGCCAGCGGAATCTTCTAAAATATTGTTGAAAAAAAGACTATCAATGTGGGATGGACAACCTGTATGGTGAGGGAAAAAGTTATGGTTTCAAGGTGTTTTAAATGTCTTGGGTTTGGACACAAAGCGCCCCACTGCAAGGACACAGAAGACCGATCTCGCAGCTGTCTAAATTGTGGACAAGGAGGACATATGGCGAAGCAGTGTGAAAACAATTCTTTTTGCACATCGTGCCAAGTAGAAGGCCACCGCGCAGATCAAATGAAATGCCCTAATTGCAGAAAGATAGTATTGGAGGCAAGGGGGAAGAATCTTTAAACGATCATTAATGGACGTAATACAGGCGAATCTCATGAGGAAACCCGAGAGTCATGACCTTTTGTACGCAACAGCCTTGGAGAGGAAAGTAGACCTATTACTTGTTAGTGAGCCAAATAAAAATCGAGTAGCTAACAATAGCTGGTTCACGGACAAGAGATGTGACGTAGCAGCATTCTTTTTGAATGACAAGCTGGAAGTACTAAACATAAGGGCAGAAGAAGGATATTTATGTATTCAACTTCAACAATGCCACATTTATTGTTGTTACATCTCTCCTAATATATCCTTTGATAGCTTCAAGGATGAGGTAGACATAATAGTTCAGGACTGTGTGGCAACAGGTAAGGAATGCATTATTTTGGGAGATCTCAACGTAAAGTACCCTCAGTGGGGAGCACCAACTGCTGATCGTAGGGGAGAATATTGGGTGGATTGGATAGCTAGTTTAGACTTGGTTGTGCATAATACAGGAATTACTCCAACGTTTTCCAGAGGGAAATGTGAGTCTTTCATAGACATCACATGTTCAACGCAGGGTATAGCATCCTACATTGCGGACTGGGAAGTTCTGGAAGATGAATCTCTCAGTGATCATCGTTTTATTTACTTTAAAGTTAAGGGTCTCAAGAAGCTCACGGATATAACAAAAACGGTGTGGACGTACAATTGGGAGATTTTTAAGAATACAATTGAATGGATGTTGCAATCTGTGGGTATAGCGCAGATAACTTTAAAAGAAGTAACTGATATTCTTAAAGATGCTTGTAGGACTAGTCGATTGAGGGGACAAACAAAACATGAAACCCGAGTACCTTATTGGTGGACTAATGAAATAGCCATGCAACGAAAAGATTGCAATCGTAAGAGACGAATTCTTACAAGAGGTAGGAAACGAGTAAGTCAGGACAACTTAAGACAACTAGAAGATGGTTACAAGGCAGCTAAGAGGGAATTAACAAAACTAATTCAGCAATCAAAAAAGAATATCTGGCAAAAGCTCTGTGAAGATCTGGACAATGATACCTGGGGAGCGGAAAACAAGATAGTGACAGGGCGTTTAATTAATAGGGTTCCGGTTCAGCTCACAAATGAAAGAAGGAAAGTCATAGCGAAGGCATTGTTTCCGTGCGCTAATTCTTGTCTGGAATTGGACCCAGATTTTAATGCCGTAGACCTGTTTACTATGGAAGAGGTACGCGAAGTAGCGTGTAATATGAAGACTGGTAAGGCACCTGGAGTAGATGGCATACCACCAGAAGCCATCAGATATGCTTTTGAGGTAGCACCGGGATGGTTCTTATCTATCTTCAACGATTTACTGAGACAGCGTGAGAACCCGCTGAGTGGAAGGTAGCCAAACTTGTGTTACTTTTGAAAGCAGGGAAACTATCCTTAGATCCCTCAGCGTACAGACCACTTTGTTTGCTAAATACCTTAAGTAAGCTTTTTGAAGGATTGGTAAAATCAAGACTTGAAAAAGAATTAGAACAACAAGGAGGGCTCTCCTTGAACCAGTTTGGGTTTAGAAAGGGCAGGAGCACAACACGAGCCATCGAGAGAGTGTTACAAATACCGGCAGAGAGCAGCGAGAAATGTGCAGCTGTTATAACTCTCGATGTGAAGAATGCTTTTAATACGGCTTCATGGAGCATTATTGTGAGAGAACTTCGAAGGAAGAACATATCTCAATACCTGCAACAGATTATCGTCAGCTACTTCAAAGGACGTAAAATAAAACTTAGTCAATCAGAGGACCTTGAAATTAGTGCTGGTGTTCCGCAGGGATCGGTCCTAGGACCAACCCTGTGGAACATTCTATATGATGGCGTCCTACGTCTGCAGCTGACGAAAGGCGCAGTATCTATTGGTTATGCCGATGACCTTGCATTAGTGGTAACAGCAGAGAATGCAGAGGATCTGACCTTTAGAGTTAATGAATCATTGAGACGTGTCAACCTTTGGATGGAAAATAATTGCTTGAGTCTGGCACCACATAAGACTGAGGCTGTAATTTTGAAGGGTTCAAGGAAGTGGAAGAATATCAGTTTTCTCCTAAATGGTATTGAGATTGTTCCAGCGAAGGCTGTACGTTATCTAGGAATTCTGCTAGACATGAATTGCACGTTTGGAGCACACGTGAAGGCAGTTACTCAAAAGGCAGAGAAGAAAGCAGCGGCGTTAGCTAGACTTATGCCTAACATAGGAGGTCCGAAAACAGTAAAGAGAGAAATCATGTGTTCAGCAGTATATTCCATATTATTATATGCTGCACCTGTCTGGTGCGATGCGCTCAGGAAGAAGATCCATTTACGAGCTATGGAAAGAGTTCAGAGAAAACTGCTACTCAGAACTATCTGTGCTTATCGTACTGTGTCTACTGCAGTTTTTCAAGTTGTAGCTGCCGGAATTCCCATCGATCTACTCGTTATAGAGAGAAGATTTCTTCATGAAAGGGGTACCGCAATACCTGCTGAAGAAAAGAAAGCGTTGAGGAACCAGCTCTTACTAGACTGGCAGGTCCGATGGGATGGTACAAACAATGTTGGCAAGTGGACTAAAGAACTTATACCTGACGTAGGAGAATGGCTGAAATGCAGTCATCGACAAGTGAATTATTTCCTGTCCCAGGTCCTGACAGGGCATGGGAGATTTGGAGTATATGCCTTGAAAATGGGGAAGACGCAGGGAGATGGTTGTCGGTATTGCTCGGAAAGGGATACAGTAGAGCATACTTTCTTCCACTGTGTTCGATGGGAGGAAGAAAGAAAGGAAGCCTGCGAACAACTTGGCCCGCGACTGACGACTAGAAATCTGATTCAGATTATGTTGGAGAGCCCACGAGCCTGGAACATTGTAAAGGCAATGGCTACGATTATTATGGGGACAAAGGAGAAAGAAGAAAAAGGAATAAACTAATAGTATAATCACTACATTCTGATGTTATGCTGTTAAGCAGTCCCGGAATGGGCTAAGTGAAGAGGGCAGGGGGTTTTAGTTGGTGGAAATCCAATCTCCCACACAGAGTGGTGTCTTTGAAAGATTTCCCCGTGACGAAACAAAAAAAATACTACTACTGCTACTGCTACTACTACTACTACTACTACTACTACTACTACTACTACTGCTACTACTGCTGCTGCTACTACTGCTACTACTACTACTACTACTACTACTACTACTACCGTGGGGGTTTCTGCCTGTTCCCCTATCGGGCGCGTCCCAGGTGGCAGATAGGGAGGCTCGCCGGACTTGTCCGGAGGGTTTGAGGGAAATAAAATACCTCTCGCGGACCAAAAACAGGCACAGCTTGACAACATCTTCAGCAACCTCTGAAGCTCACTACTTCAGTTGTAACCATGACACCGACATATATCTATGTCCCCACTACTTTCATCTTGTTAGCATGATGGAAACAACCTACAATATAACTACCCCAGGCCCTAGTAGACATACTAGTTATTTTTCTCGGTCATCGGATTCTGGGGGACCGAGAACATCATGCGGGAATGTATCGGAGCTTCCCAAATCTCTTCGCCCAAAATGCAAAACTTTCATTGGTAGCTTAAACATCAACACACTTCGGAAAACTGGCAAGTTAAAACAATTAACAGACATGTTGGATAACTTCAACATCCAAATTTTAGCACTACAGGAAACCAGATACACGGATGAAAATCATTTTGAATCAGGAAATTATAGAATTTATAAAGGCAAGCCAGCAATCTCCCTCCATATGAAGCCACTACAATTTGGCAGTGGATTCGCTGTCAGAAAAAACATTATAAACTCAGTGCTTAACTTTTCCTCGCCTTCTGAAAGAATTTCAACACTATCCGTTAAATCAGGAAACAAAGCTTATACGCTTAATAATGCGCATGGACCCACCAACAACTACAATCGTAAAGATCCACAAAAGGTGGAAGACTTCTGGGAACTGCTGGAAGAAACTACAGCCATCATTCCAAATCATCACATAAAAATCCTATTGGGAGATTTTAATGCCCAAATTGGTAGAGAAAGGAAATTCAGGACCATTGTAGGACTATATCCAGCACACAATAGAACTAATAAAAATGGAGAAAGATTACTTGATTTTTGCAAAACTTTTGATCTCAAACTAATGTCAACACATTTCCTGGCACTTCCACACAAGAAAAAGACCTGGAGATCCCCTAATTTTCACTTAGGAGAATTTCAAATAGATCATGTGGCTATTTCCAAAAAGAATCAAAAAGAAATTATGAATGTCAAAGTCAAGAAAGGAGTCATTGACTCTGACCACCATCTATCCTTAATCAAGGTAAAATTTCAACCAAACAGGTCCAAACCAAAAATAACAAAAAATCTGCGCGTCTATCCAGAATTTCTTAAACAGAACGCCAGTACTTTCCAAGAAAGTATCCCTACTCACGATTCTTCTGGCTGGTTAGAACTCAAAGATATACTTTCGAAAGCTTCTCAAAACATTGGCACACCGCCCAGGAAACGCAAGCATAGGTGGTGGAACGAAACCTGTGACAAGGCTATAAACTTCAGAATTAAAGCCTGGCAGAATTGGAATTCTCACAAAACGGAACAAAATTGGCACGAATTCACCAAAGTACAGAATCAAACGTCTAAAATCATCAGATCTGAAAAACGCAAGTACGATCACTACAGATTGGCTGAAATTGAACAAGATTTTACTAAAAACAAAACACGAAACTTCTACAAAACATTCAGAGAAGAATTATCAAATTATCAGGCACCCAGTCTTTGCTTCAAACGCCCGGATGGGACATTGGAAACAAATAATCAAGAAAATTGCAAACTTCTAGCAGATTATTTCAAGGATCTTTTAAACTGTGAATCCCCCAAAGAACAAATCATCTTTGAAAAAAAAAACATCCAACCAAGATTCAGAACCCCCAACATTGGAAGAAATTAAAGAAATAATCCATGGACTCAAAAATAATAAAGCCCCAGGGGAAGATGGTATAATTGCCGAAATGCTGAATATAGGTGGTGAGAACGTAGCCCGGAAAATCCACTCAATTATTGAGAACATCTGGATCACCGAAGAAATACCTGAGGATTGGAAATGTGCGCTAATCCATCCACTGCACAAGAAAGGGGATAAAACCAACATCAATAATTATAGAGGAATTTCCTTGATACCAGTTATTTATAAAATTTTCTCCAAAGCCCTGCTCACTAGACTTGAGAAACAAACAGACCGTCTGATTGGAGAATACCAGGCAGGTTTCCGAAAAGGAAGATCATGTACGGAACAATTTCTTAATCTCAAAACTATCCTAAAAATGCGCAAAACCAGACAGACAGTCATTACCTTTGTAGATTTCAGAAAAGCATATGACTCTATAGATCGTCAAACACTTTTCAATACTCTAGAAGAATTTCAAGTGGATAGAAAAACAAGAGAATTAATCAGACAAACACTAACTGGCACTACGTCAAAAGTTAAATTCCTCGGCGAAATATCTGAGCCTTTTGCAATTAACACTGGGGTCCGCCAAGGAGACGGATTATCTCCGTTACTGTTCAACCTCGTACTTGAGAAGATAATCAGGACCTGGGAAAGGGCAACTAAGGGAATAACCCTTGGCAGACTACTCAAAGATAGAATTCATGTACATTGTTTGGCCTTTGCTGATGACATAGCAATCCTCCTCTAATAACAGGCAAGAAGCAATTCATTCCATTGAAAAATTACATGAAATTGCCATCAAAACGGGATTTCAAATTTCTTATCAGAAAACTCAGTACATGGAAGGAGCCTCACGATACTTAGACGGACAACCTATGAGAACTAAATTCGGCAAAATCTTTCAAGTCAACGAATTCAAATATCTGGGAGAAATTATTCAGCCCTCTGGTTTAAACCGTGAAGCAAACAAAGAGAGAATTTCCAAATTACAGAAAGCTTACAGAATCACTTGGAATAGGTATAACAAAAAAATCAATATCTCGGAAAGCAAAACTTAGACATTATAATACAGTAATCAAACCGGAGGCGTTATATGCATCAGAACCCTTAATCATTGGTGGCAAATCTTTAACCAAAGAGATTGAAAAACAAGAAAGGAAAATTTTACGAAAAATTTTTGGCCCAGTTTTTATAGAGGGAATCTGGAGGAAAAAGTCATCCCAGGAAATATATCGCCAATGTGAAAAAATGTCTCATACTTTTCGGAAAATACGATTGAAATTTTACGGGCACATTATCAGAATGAACAATGGCAGATTGACTAAAAGAATTCTCAACTTGGCCCTCTCACTAAAAAACAAGAACAGCTGACTACATGAAATTGAAACAGATCTCCAGGAAATCAACATTTCAGACAATATTATACAGGACAGATGCAAATTCAGAACCCTAATCGACAATCACCAATTTGAAGACAAACCCAACACCAGGGCCACCATAACTTGGACAGAAGACCGAAGAAAGGCGCTCAGCGAGAGGATGAAGAGATTTTGGAAGGAAAAGAAGGCCAACACATCAGCTAAACAGGTTCAACCATGCTCCTGAGTCGGGCATAACGATGCAAGAATAATAATAATAATACCTACAGCACAAACAATCGCCATGGTCTCGGGACAGCGTTTTAGCTCCTCGCTCAGGAGGCTTGGGTTAGATTTCCAGTACTGGCCAGGTCTGGAACGGCGTAGACCCAGCGTCGTAATGACACTATTGGGGATCTACAGTGAGTAGCGGCAGTGATTTAGTTGGAAAAAAATATTTACAGGAACTCACCTTATTAATTCAGCAATTTCCAAATGGACTCGTATTGGGTGTCAAAATCAGCGGCCTCGTGTTTCCGACAAGTTGTTTCATCAGCTGAACGTCTCCCCTTTCGTAGCCATGACTTGACATATGGTTGTGGGTTAAATAAATGCACAGGAGGTCCTACGCTGCTTATGAAAATAAGTCCGCTTGATCTTTCAACCAGCAGCCTATTTCTCTTTTCGGTGTGGATCTCATTCCTGGTACTGAAAGCTCTTTCAGCTTCTGCTGGAGAGATGGGAATGGTCTGTACAGTCTTGATTAAAGGCATCAGCTCCACTGGAATTTCCTTGGTCTCGACATACTTTCTAAGAGCATTAATGTACCTCCTCTTGTCTGACATGTGGAAAAAGTCACAAAGGTTGCCGACACTCTCATCACCATAACAGATATCCAAAGAAGAAGTGGAGGGCCAATTATTTTTTATAGTACCTTTGAATCACTGATAACTTTTGTCATTCTCTCATGTCTCTGCTGACTAGAGCTGGAACCAAGATGAGATGATGTGGACACATTTTCCATAAGCCTGTTATTTAAATTGTTCACAAGACTTCTGAAAAACTGCTTTCTGTCAATTTTTACAACTTTTTTAGAATCATGTAATCCTATGTTTCTAAACTTTTTGTTTTCTGCTGCTTTAAGAACTCTTCAGTAGTATTCTCCAGAAGCTGAGTTACACATAGATTCAAACACTTTTATAGTGCGCTTGATTGCATTTTGAGCCTCTGTCAGACTTGTCTCTCTTTTCTGCAACTCTAATGACAAATCGGCTAACTCAACAAGAGCATCATACATAATTGCAATATTTTCTAGAAATTTTACACAAGTTAACATATTTTCTAGACCTTGGAATTTTGCCCTTTCTTTGGAGTCTCTCTGGTGGTCATTTTTGGCCTCACTAAAATGTTTTACTAGAGCACTGTAGTTTTCCCAGACAGCTTTTAGAGTTCTCTGACTTGAAACTACCCATCTTATTGTAAATATTTTCCCAATCTTCTTAACTCTTTGTTCCAGTGAAGCAGCACAAATGTTGAGTTCCCTTTGATTTTTGGGAGACATGCTGTATAAAGAATACAATTTGTCAAAGAAAGAATGGAAATGGTTAACACCTGTAACTTCATTCCTTGTATCAGAAACGGCCAATTCCAAGCGATGGTTTAAACAGTGCCAGATTACTATATCTGGAAATAACTTTAAAAACTGTGCTCCAACTCCATTTTTTCTACCTAACATTACAGAGGCCCCATCACATGCTAGACCAACTAAATGTTCTGCCAGGAAGTTTTCATTCATCCCATATGAAGAAAGATTCTTCAATATCTCTCGAGTAATAACATCTGCTGTAGTTGATTCAAGTTCTATTAAGTCCCAGAGAAAGGAAACAACTTCAGAGTTATCTGAAAGAGCACATCTCAAACATAATACTAACACAGATTTTACATTAACTGTTGTTGATTCGGCAATCATAATACTGATTTTCCTCTGATTTTCTGTTATAGATTTTGCTATTTTATTTCTCATTTCCTGTGAAAAGTGTTCAGTAATATTAGCACAACTAAAATTTGTATGAAGAGCTCGTCCCACATCTAAACCATTTAATTGTTGAAGTTCAACATAAGCCTGTAGGTCTACGAAGGGTCTATATCTATTCGCAATTGAGTATGCTGTTCGAAATACTCGAACGGTGGTTTCTAGGTGTTTGACATTCATAGTGTCCAAGCAACTTTCAAATATCTTTTTATTGGATTCTGATTTTTGTAACATAGCTTTTTTGTGAGATTCTGAATTTTTGTGTTCAAATATTTTTTTTCCTAAGGCTTGTTTGTTGTTGATTAATATTATTTCCGTTGGGATGAACCTTGCATTGTACCCATACTTTCATTAGCTTAAGTCCTGCCCCTTTAGAAACTCCTAATCCTAATTTACTTTCCCCTTTACATATATTGCAGCCTAAATTTTTATTTCCTGCAAATAACCACTCGTTTTCTGACAAAAAATAACGGTACTGAGACTCGTTCCAACAGTCTGGAAAATCTTGTTTTCGGTAGGTGGGTCCATGAATTTCACAGTCGATGGTAGAAGGTGTAGAACCATAACCTAGATTCTCCCTTGAATCTGCATCACACGTTTCAGCAACATTTAACCCAGGGTCTATCTCTATACTCACGTCTTTAATGAAACTAATGTTCTCGGAACTCCATTCAGTTTCGTTTTTACTTGAGCCATCACACACCTTTTTAGTATTCTTTGATTCTTCATCTTCATCCCCAGCACGTTTTTTTGAACCCAGCCACTTAAGTAAACTCATTGTCACAAGTTGTGACTCACAACTCACTTTCACAGTCACTGGAAAACTTGAAAGGTACTACGGGGCTACTGATGTTCATTAACTGCAGAGAGATTCCGTAATATCTGCTTCCCAGCAACACATCGAGCAAAACATAAAATAAAACTTGGATTCACACAAACATAACGAGCGGTAGAAAGTTGTTGTGCTCACTTCCCGCTCTCCGTATCCAATAGCAGTGTAGCCAACCTTAGAGAACCAGTAAAACGCCCAGGAGTGTAAAAGTGACCGTATTTTATGAACATAAAACCGTAAGGTTCGATATTAGTCCGCTAGAGTACACCCGTGACGTTTCAGCGCTATGTATAGATTATAAACGATTTTCTTACTGAATGTAAAATTGTTACGTCATTCTAAAGCGGGAAGATATTTTCCGGAACGGCGTTCCGGCCCGTTCCGGTCCAACTAAACCACTGAGTAGCGGTACCTGTCAGAAAAACAAGAAATGCGGCTGAGGGAAGTGTTGTGCTGACCACATGACCCCCTTTCCTCTGTAAGCTTTGAGCCAGGCAGCAGCCGTTTTGAACGCCATGGGCCTTAACGGCCTGCCTACGTTGTGTACTTAATATAAAAAACAAAGCAAATATTATTACGATTATTATTATTTTCATTATTATAATTATTGTTACTACCAGTTAAATTGTCACCGGCCGTGTCATATACCATCCATGGATCGTTTCAACAAAGTCCTGTATGCGTTCATATACCATTCATCCAATTACGATGAAACTTTGGTGAGTTGTTATGCGCACTCCCGCGAAGGTTTCTGAATAAGTAAATCCATTTTACAATAGGTGGCGCGCGAGTTATTTCAACAAATGAGTGTATTTCATACAGTTTAGCGGCAGTTTATGTGTTTTCTTTGTATGAGTGCGCATTAAAAAGTAACGGTACTTCAATTAGCAAAATTACAACACAAACACTTCTTTCTTTCTTTCTTTCTTTCTTTCTTTCTTTCTTTCTTTCTTCCTTCCTTTCATTCTTTCTTTGATTGGCATTGCAACGCATGCGGGATACAGCCAGTCAAATATATAATCAATAGATAATTTCATGGTCTAATACGAAAATCACCATTAAGACACTGGAGTTATGTGCGCTTTTCATAGTCACCTACATTATAATTCTGTAAAGGTTATATACCACGTTCGAGGTTCAAATATGTCAGTTATATTCCTAATTAATTTTCATTTTTCGTTGGTCAACGCGTAAGTTAATGCAATAGGCACTCGCACGGTAGGCTATTTATTTGCTTATGTTAGCAGTACGGTGTTAGCCAAGGCACGGCAGCCTTTCCCCTTTACCTTAGCGAATCTAGCCTCTTGGAATGCCGCTATATACTGCAGATGTCGCCTGTTATAGCGAGGAGTGCCAGGTATTGTAATTTTGTGGTATTTGGCTAAAACTAAATGATGAATCCTTCTCTGTTTCAGTCCCGTCACCTGCGAAGAGATCTTCATATCGCTCCTAGGCCAAAACAGAATTAGAATTTTTATTTTGGCAAAATTCCCCGACTCAATGGAAGGAACGCGAAAAATAGCTGTGCTACAGTGCAACAGGTTAATTCAAAAAGCAGAGGAAAGAGAAATGAAAACAGAACCAATGAAAGGGTGCAGTATAAAGTTAAATCTCAAGAGGAATAACACAGCTAAAACATATACATTCGTTTCAGCTGTTGTGCCGTTGTACTACTCATCGTATGCGTTTGGATTAGCTCCATTCCGTTGTGTGAGGGATTTAAACTCGCCTACAGGATATGGAATATTCAAGAGGACCATAAGTGGGATCATTTGCACGATCTTACTGGCCTTCGTAGTTATAGCTGGTGCGATGTATAATCTAGGGTGGGATATAGACAATCAATTTCCCTATGTAAAGGGCAAAGTTACGAAAGTGGTTAGAGGTATCCTAGTGCTACAAATGTATGTCCTATCATTGATATCCCTACTCACCCACTCAACGGTTCATGTTCGAAAATTTGAAGAAGTATTTGTTAGAATATTAGAGATAGATAAGGTTCTTTTTAAAAATATGACTGATGAATACATTAAATTACGAAGAAATCTCTTCATACAATTAATTGTTTTGTTTATAAATAACATTGCTCTGTATATAGGTGCAGCAATTCAGCTGGACGGGTCAAATGGGAGATACTACTTTTTAAATTACGACACTGCTCACTTTTTGACTTGTATTGTACATATACAGTTTGTGAATTTCATTTTACTTATTAGACGTCGATTTAGGGCTTTGAATACGCTTCTGACTTTATATCTAAGAGAAGATAACGATAATGGCGTAGAGATTAAAAAGTTGAATTCAAGATTATTCTTCCCGTCTGAAGTGAATGCATTTATTACAATGTCTTCAAATGACAAAGAAGTTGGCACACTTGGAAAATCCAGTCATATGAAGGATAAAATACCTCTTAGAATATTACGAAAATCTCATGACAGTTTATGTGATATTGCCATCACAATTAATTCAATTTACAGTCTTGAAATTTTATTACGTATCAGTTATTATTTCATGTGCATTTTGTATGACGCCTACCAAATAAGACAAATGTTTAACACTGCAGATATTATGCAAAATTTGTATGAAATTATTCTATTTGTTCTCTGGGATTCCATTCATTTGTTTCAGTTGATAACTATTGCAGGTGCTTGCCACTTGGCTACTGAAGAGGCTAGAAAGTCATCAGTTATTGTAAACAAAATAATCTTGAACCAACCTGTTGGGAGTTGTATATTAGATGAATTGTCATCATTCTCTTTACAGTTATTACATTCGAAATTGCAGTTCACCGCCTGCGGGTTGTTTACACTAGATCTGAACATTTTATCTGCGTTTATTGGCGCTGCTACAACTTATTTAGTGATCATCTTGCAGTACTAGCTTGCCCGGTAGTGATCGGATAGCATGCTTGCCTCTTACCTTTGTGGGCTGAGGCCAACAAAGATTTAGTGTGACCGCTGTAACTTTATGCACTCTGACTCCTGAGGACAATTGAGAAGCTGTTTGATTCAAGAAGTAGCTAATCATGGTCTAAAACCATAATGTTGCAGCTGCGAGGTGCCGTTGTATTGTCGCCGCGTCCCCCAGATTCACTCATTATGAGCTGGACGACAGTCCTTGGAATACCCGTGGTTCTCGAGAGGTTGTGGTACTATAAAATATAAACACCCATCATTCTGGTTCTTTGCTGCATTCCGCTAGAGCGGCTTCTTCAGGATAATCGTTGCTTCAATTAGGAGCTAGAGACATCATTGTTCTTCAACTCCGATATTCATATTGGGTTATGCTGAGCTTCTATGCCCAAGATAGCGGGTTCAAACCTGGCCGAAGCCGTCGGATTTTTTAAGAGCGTTAAAAATCCCTCAGTATGCCTTCCTTCGGAGGGGAAGTAAAGCCGGCGGTCCCATGTCATAGATTTATGGCATGTTAAAGAACCTTCCACTAATTACACCTGTATGAAGCTAAATTGGATAGGTTAAGAATGTAAACAACGCTCTTAGGTTTCTACGTTCGTTGCCAAGAGCCGACTGCGGTGGCGTCTAATGGCTAAGTTCTGAACTAAGCCTAGTAGTCGTAGACGGTGGCATTTGGCGGCAAGAGTAGGAACTATTTGAAACATTTCTAAGTTGCAGTCCTTACTTAAATTAAAAATCAGATACACACACTAATACAGCCATCACAATTAACACCGGTTATCAGACAGATTCTACACACACCCAAAGTACACGGGGCTACACGACCGCGTTGTCGCAGCCCCTAAACTGAGGAACTAACCAACCAACCTCCTGAGAGGCCGAGTGCAGGTATTTCTAGTTGACGCCCGTGGGTGACCTGCGCGTCCTGATGAGGAGGAAGTAATGATGAAGACATACACCCAGTCCCCGGGCCAGAGGAATTAATCCCAGGAGAATAAAATCCCCAATTGCCTGTCCGGGAATCGAACCCGGGAACCTTCGGGCCAAAGCCCAGCACGCTGACCAATTCACCTCGGGGTTGGTCAGGGATTGGGGATTTTATTTATTACCACTCTGCCGTGTAGGGGTAGCATGCTTGACTCTTACCTAGAAGGCCTCGGATTCTATTCCTTGCTCCGTGAAAAATGTATGTGACGTTAGGACAGGATGGGTTGAACCAACGCCACCTAAGTGGCCATTACGAGAAGCAGTGACTCCATGGCTTAAAACAGAGATAATTTGGCTGAAGCTGCCGTCTTGCTGCTGCTCCCCCTCCCACTCTCCCTCTACCCCTGCATAATACGTAAACTAAATGACAGTCGTCCTTGGAAACTGTGAGTTTACTTTATTGCCCCAAGTACTGGGGATCGTAGATGGTATGAGTTTCAGCAGCATCATTGATAGATTCAACAAGTTATTGGGAATTAAGTGGCCCAAGTCCGACAAAATAACATATTGAACTAAAACAGTGAGTTACGAGAAGCAGGTCCTAGTTTTAGGTTATTGACAGCCTGGACGAAATCAATTTTGCGCCTCCTTCTTATAGCTTTACCCTTCTTTTCATCTAGCAGAAACCAGAAACAATAATTGTCGCAAAACAAAAGTTAAGTTTACTATCATAAGTACCAACATTACTATTATTAGGCCTAATGCTAATAATAAAATAGGTTAACTAATTAATATAAAATTTAGTTGGGTAAGCGGACTCAGGAAACATGCTTCAGTACAGCAACAGTGAATGTAATAAGGGGTCTTCCATAAAATACGTTCACTCGAACGGGGAGGGGGAGGAGGGAGACGGGAAGGGGGAGGAGGATGTGACGAAAGAATGCGTTTTTATTCGTTATTACCCGATTTGCTAAATCCAGAATAACTTTCTTTTTTGCACGTTCCATATACAGTAGACAACGTTTTTAATAAAATAACTTCTTTTGTAGGTTGATTTGTGGAAGGAAAAATTCATCCTGTGCAATATTCTTGTGATTTCAGAAATATATGTCCTGCTTCTAGTTCTGGAGCAAAGGGCTTTAAAGTGTTTTATTTTTATTTAATGCCCTGAGTTGCGCAATACATTGAACAAGGGGGTCGTTTAATTTAATTTGGACGGTCACTTAGGGGGGTTCTGAGAACTTTTAAAACGTGTTACAAGGGGAAGGGAGTTAACTTCTATGTCATTTTTGCGATCGTCTTTTATGGGACCTGAAAAAATCGCATTTGCGATAAATGCGAATGTTTCAATTTCATACAGAATCCAAGCCTGCGTTAATTTTAATGTGAAATAAAACCATTTTTACGGGTAAATCAAAGTGCGACAAGATGCTAATTGTGACCCAAAATGCGAAAATACCAAATAAATGCGATTTTATAGCGAAATTTCTTTGAATCTGCTAATTTATTTGCGAATTTGTTTATTAAACAAAAGAAAATGTTTAGTAGGTGGCCCAATCGCTCGCTAGCGATACCTCATCTCGGACTCGCAGTGTACTACGCATATTGGTCGATATAACAATCGATTTCTGTATCGATACGAACTTTCGACTATCTACAACTTATTCAGACAGCTGACGAACGAAACTCGTTTGTGTACTTGGCGCATCGTGGCGACTGGTGGTTTGTCGAACACGTGGACTTCGCTAAACGGAAAATTTTGCGGCTTGCCGCTTGAATAGTAACCAAACTTGAGAACTTAGATGCTAATTTTGGTGCAATAATTCAAGGCCATTATTCTGAAGCGACAGATAATGCCCTAGCTAAACTCATAGCCTTAGAATGTGCTTGTAATGTGTTTGTAAAAGTAGCTTAGTCTGCTAGAAGCAAGCTAGACTAAAGGCAAGTGATCCCAATCGCAAAAACATTGAAGCCATAGCACAGATATTTTATCCTAGACATGTGGTATTGAACAATGACAAAGAAACCGATATTCAAAAACTTCCGGACTTTACAAACATTCCATGTCATGAAATAAAGAAGGGCTATGATTCGTTCAAGAATATTATTGAATCGCAGTTAAAACAAAATGAGGAGTGTGAAGTAGTACGTGCCTTGACTGCTGTTCAATATGAACATGAAAATTTTGCCAAGAGTTCTTTTGATCTTTTGTGGACACCAACAAACAATGTGGACAGTGAGCGTGTTTTGTCGCACTACAATCCAGTTGTTACAGACAGATGGTGTAACTTGAAAGAGTGCAACGCAGCGTTATTTAAAATGCTTTCATTTGAATATTAAATTGTATCTCAAGTGTCGCCAATAAAGTCAGATATTCCGAAAGAATCCGGAAAAAAATAGATGCTAATTTTCCAAAAATAGATGCTAAATAGGGAAAAAATAAATGCTAATTTAAAAGAATATAGATGCTAAATTTTCAGGTCCCTATCTATAGGCTATACGTAGACGAAAGAATGTACATGGGAATATACAGTACAGTATAAGGTTCATTCAAGGGTATTAATTTAAAAATGAAAGATGAAATTGTAGTTAATTATATTAGGATTGATCAAATGAAGCTTAGGCTGATGCCTAGAAACGAATAGACATAGACAACTTATACTAACACAACGGCAGTTCGATGGAGTGACCTCCCCTCCACTGTTCAGGCACCTGAAGGAGGACTGCGCAAGGTGCTGTCTATGGATCCCACGCTGAGATTTGTAATCGCTAACAGCTGATGCTGATGTACGGTTATACCATGATTTCCCTTTACCATCATGTCCCACTACTGAGTTAGTACAGGCGCTCATCCATGTCAAGTGAAATTCTCCATGCATTCCCCCCACCCATATCGGCACTGCATTTGAATTTTGAATACTGTGCATCGTTTGACTTGTATTCACTTGCCACTGATCAAGCAGTTCGTGGTGCCGTGAAAGAGTGGTTTCATCAGCAACCAACATCCTTCTTCGTGGAAGGAATAGTCGGAATCATTTTACTTTAAACACTAAAAAGGAAGTTATTTATTCTTTGGAGAAAATTCGTTGGCTGAGACTGCCGACCTTCGTAGCCGTCGTAAAATCACACTGCAGTGTCATAACTGTAGGCCATATAGAGCATAATCTTGTGTCAATCATATACTACAGTGTTATGTAGTAGACAAGAATATGTAGTCTTCATGTACCGTAGTTAAAACTAGAAAATTCACCGTTCATCTGACGGTCATTTTGTTCGGAGAGTCTTGGATAGGACTGTCTGTTTCAGGGCAAGTAGGCGATCGTTTAGACGCTAGACAGCCAATCCGACCAGGGCTAAATATGCTAGGCCCCTCCCCACGCAGAGACCCAGGGTCGGCTAGAAAAGATCGAATCCGACGAGGAAGGACTCAATATTTTCAGAAATAGGACCACCGAAAATTTTCGAGAGAATGAAAAAAAAGGAAGGAAGCCACGGGACCTCCTTTTTACGTGGATTCCGAACCATAGGACATGGCATTTCACTTCGAAAATCTCACATGCATTGACCGGGAATCGAGCCCGGTCCACCTTGGTGAGAGGCCAACGGCTTGACTATTGCGCCACCACGCCCCTGAGAGAATGAACCAGCCATATACAGTACGGTATATATACAGCAAAGGAGCGACGTCGGGGAGTTCGTTGTTGTTCAGTTCAGTGCAGTACCGCGCTAGCGGAAGTGACGACAATGAAAGAAGTGATTGCGGTGTCAAGATACATTTCAAAGAGGATGAGGAATGTAAGAGACATTTATCGCAGAATACAGTGCAAATACATTCAGTGATAATTAATGGCTTGGAGTGTGACTCAATTATGGTAACGTGTGTGTGTGTTTAAGTAATTTATTTTAGTGTTTATTAGTGTAAGTTCTTATAGTAGCCTACATAAACAACCAGTTGAATATATACCGTACCCGACTAATTTCATTTTACGGACCTTAGTAACGTAACAGTAACTATATTCGTCAATAGGTCATATTATGCGTTATCTGACTAACGGCGTGAAAATTTGTAAGTCTGAATGACATCACACTAGACAAATGACAGACTTGCTGCCAGCTAGTGTCAGTGTCTGCAAGTGGCCTGCAAATATGGTGACTTCGAAACGTAAGTGGCAGACTGGCAGCAGTGAATACAACTCATATTCAAGCCAACGGCAAGAGATTATACTGTAAATCACCTGTTTATTGTGACGGGGGACTAATGGCGAGGTTTCATTGTCGGTAACTTCAGCGTTGGAACAGGTGCCTGACTAATAGTGATATACTTTGTTGAACTGTCATCGGTATGCTGTCGTTGTGATATAGTGTAAATTGTCCAATACATACTTAGTTTATAGACATCAGTCTACGGTTCATTAGAACAGACCTTAGTATAATTATTTACAATTTAATTTGGAATTTGCATAAGTATTTAACAGTTAAAATTATGCTCTTGATCGGACTAGAGAGATAGTAAATTCGACTTTCAAACATTATTATCTAACTACTTTCTCAAAATGAACAAAAAAGCAAGCGACAACGTCTTGCCGTGTCACATAATATTGTACAAGGAGAAATATAAATTGAATAATACAAGAGACGAAGATTTTGCAATGGTGCTCAGTGATTTGTAAACTGTTTCGCTTTTACAATTGACAGTCTGCTAGTTATGAGTGTTTCAACATTTATTTCAAAATCTAGACTTTGAAATATTATTACTCTTGAGCATTTGCCAAATCCACCCAGCTATAAAATAGGGATTGATGAGGAGGTCAAATAAAAAAAATGCTAATGTGATTGAGTAGGTTGCAGAGTGTTATAACAATAATGTTAAATTCAAAGGATCTTCTAAGAATAAGGCAACAAGAGCAGATATAGGCCTAATAATACCAAGTAGTGTACCCTTGCGAACAATAAATATGTGATCATAGTCCGCTAGCTCAATAGGACGTTTGGGCATGGTACATTCTCCCACTCTATGATTCACGTATCTTGGATCAAAGAATAAGGATAATACTCAAATAAACATCAAAATCCAAATATAAAAACTATTTAATATAACTCAAAATTAGGCGCTACAAAAACAAAACTTTACTATGAATATTTCACACTTGTCCTGGAATGGACAAGGAATCATAATAACATATCCTTAAAATCAATGATAAAGGTTCCACTGAACCTGACAAAAGTCAACTATCACTTCCATATAGCACTTTCCTTAAATTGCACATGCGAGCTCCATACGGCTCTGTGTTAACATTTACACATTTATTACATGATCAAAACACACTTATTACTTGGAGTATTACTTTTACTGTACAGGGATGGGAGGGTGAATACAATCTGTACAGAAACCAGACAGCAGTCATTCGAGCTGAAGGACATGAGAGAGAAGCTGGTATTCAGAAAGGTGTAAGGCAAGGATGTAACTTATCACCCATACTTTTCAATCTTTACACTGAACAAGCAATGAAGGAAATTGGAGAAAAATTTAAAGTTGGAGTGAAGATTCAAGGAGAAATAATTTCAACTCTGAGATTTGCTGATGACATCGTTATCTTGGCCGACACACCTGAGGATTTGAATGAGTTTTTGAATGGTATGGACACCGTCTTACGGAAAGAATACATGATGAAAATTAATAAATGTAAAACAAAAATACTGGAATATAGCCGAAATAAATCAGAAACCTCTATGGACATCAAATTGGCAGGTGAAAAGCTGAAAGAAGTAGGAGACTTCTGTTACTTAGGAAGCAAAATAGCCAGTGATGGACGAAGCAAAGAGGATATAAAAAGTAGGTTGGCTCAGGCAAGGAAAGCATTTCTACAACAACAAAAAAGGACTCTGTTGACATCGAATATAGATTTAGGCATTAGGAAGTCATTTTTGAAAGCCTTTGTCTGGAGCGTGGCGCTCTATGGAAGTGAAACTTGGACTATTGATGCAGCAGAAAAGAGGAGAATTGAAGCGTTTGAAATGTGGTGTTACAGGAGAATGATGAAGATCAGATGGGTAGATAGGGTTACAAACGAAGAGGTATTAAGACGAGTGGGAGAGGGGAGATGTTTCTGGCGACTGCTAATGAAGAGAAAAGATAGGTTAGTAGGACACATACTAAGACACCCAGGAATAGCAATCTTAGTTATGGAAGGAAGGGTCGAGGACAAGAACTGTAGGGGAAGACCAAGGTTAGAATATGCTAAACAGATTGCCTCGGATGTAGGATGTGGTACCTATGTAGAGATAAAACGATTAGCTCAGGACAGGGAGGCATGGAGAGTTGCATCAAACCAGTCAAAAGACTGAAGACTCAAACAACAACAACTTTTACTGTGTTAATTGTTTACAATGATAATAACAATTACCATTTCATTGGGTCCACATGATCATTAAATTATCACCTCACTTCATTCAACTCTACTACTTTACATTGTCCGGGAAGAATTCGTGTACCCCTGGAGTTTTGGAAACTACTGATTAAATCAAGTCAAGATATACTCCCCAGGTTATCGTAAGATTTCCACATACTCGGGAACAATAGTTATGTTGTGTAACAAACAAAAGGGATTTTTATTATAATCTTCATGACGATTATATCATTATTTAATACGGTTCTGAACGTTACTGAGCAAGAATAGTTAATATAAATTGATCTCAGCGCAGACTGCCGGATCATCTCAAATGTTTATAACTTCATGTAAACGACATAAACACATGGGTTATTCTCGACCTACCACAATTAGTTTGAAAGCGAACCTCCTTTCCTTTCAAGGCACTCAAGCTGATTTACGGACGAAGGGGCGCGTGGCCTCCAACACTCAGACGGGATGCTTTCAATACAGCCGATCGGCTACAAGCAACTTCATTTCTTAAACTCGAAAGAGCAACACAATAGTTCCTTTCAACATAACATTAATGCGGCAATATCCTCCGCTCATTATTTGCTCAGGTGAGACATTAATTGTGAAAATATCTACGTTGGTGAGTCCAAGATTAATAGAACCCCCAAAAAGAGGGGGCTTTCGAAGTAACAGAACCTTGGTTCAAGACTGGCCGGCCTTAAATGAAGAAGCGAGTGCACAACTGCCAATCCTCCTTAATAAGCGACTTCTGGGTGGCATTCAGAAATGTCCCCTGCGCGCAAAATAATATAAATAGAGCACCCTTTACAAAATTTGCCTCAGCAAACACACACATATCTTCGGTACCGCACGCAACTACATCTCACAATTAACATTATCCTGGCCTTAAATCACTGCAATACTAGTGTGAATACAACTTATAGGTGCTATCTTAGCGTTAATTAATTATTATTTACGTGATGCCTTTCGAGTAAGATTATTTACTTCTTATCAATTATTTAATCTCCGTCTATTTAACATTATTTGCCTTTTGTAATTCAATTCTTGACATTTCTTTAACTAGAACCCAATAGTTCAACAATCATTATTATTATTTCAAGGAACCTAGCGGCTTCCATAATTCATTATAACTGAATATTAATCTAACAATTAATTTATTCATGAAGTTTTTACTTTCTATTCTTGCTTGTATAGAATATTACATTATTATTTCATTTAATGGTATTCCAACGAATACAGTTATGTTAGTTATTGTTGTTTTAAGGGGCGGAACTACGAGGTCATCTGCCCCAACAACGAATACAACTCCACTGAGTATTTATTTAACACATTTATCTGGTTAATTTCACAAGCCTCCGTGGCTTAGGCGGCAGCACGCCGGCCTCTCACCGCTGGGTCCGTGGTTCAAATCCCAGTTACTCCATGTGAGATCTGTGCTGGACAAAACGGAGGCAGACAGGTTTTTCTCCGGGTACTCTGTTTTCCCTGTTAAAATTTCATTCCAGCAACACTCTCCACTATCATTTCATTTCACCTGTCATTCATTTAGTCATTGCCCCAGAGGAGTGCGTCAGGTCACGGCAGCCGGCAGAGTTCATATCCTCGCCGCTAGATGGGGGCTTCATTCATTCCATTCCTGACCCGGTCGGAGACTGGAAGCAGGCTGTGGATTTTAATTTTCATCTGGTTAATTTCATAATTAAATGATCGTTCAGAAGCCCGTATATCATACACACTGTTTTCACATATCCCTGTATTCAAATGAGAATACTTTCCCCACATTCTTTGTTACACGAATTCTCCCAAGGAACAATACATAATCAAATTTTGTTACTTACATGACTTTCCAGGGCTGCTCGCCTGGATCCCAATGAATCGACATTTCGCCCACAGAATTGGGTTTAAGCCGTCATCCCACACATTTCAACACACGTTACAAACACTAATTCTTCCTTAAACTTATACATTTTATATACACTGATAACCTCTGCTTGAGGAAATACACTCATGATATCGTTAAAAAAAACACTATAAGATTTATAAATATACTTGGAAATATTTACTACACTTGAAAACTATTTACATATACAAAAATTTCACTTCTGGCATGTAATAATGCCTTTTACACACGCGTGTTACACTTTTCTTTCTTTTCCGCCTCCGAGGGTGTAGATACTAGCGTTGACTCCCTAGACCTAACTCCTATCGGGTTGATTGAAAGTCTCGTTCACTCCCTCCTTCTACTGGTTACGGATAATTGTATCCTACTCTGGTTGCTTTAGTTATCGGCACTCTTTGAGCAGATGCATGATACTCTACTCGTTCGGTTGGCAAGTTTTCTGTCTTGCAAAATGTCTATGCTTGACATTAATCATAGAGTCGCTGTTTATTGTACTAACGCGCTCTAACAATGTCTTTACTTTGGTCCACGTTTGGACTTTGTCCCTGGAATACTGTAGTATTCTACTCGTGGAACGATTTCCAAAGTCTTTCCAATTTTCACTCGGCAATTACTGCCTTTACTTCAGATTCCTCTGATCTAACGTCACTTGCGCACTTATCTCCTAAGCACAGGAAGATAAGGCGGTTATCCTACGTTTTGACCCTGACGCGGTTCTTTAACGCACTGGATAAATTAGAGTTTCACTACCCTTTTAAAGTCTCGTTTACTGTCGAGATGTTGATGTACTGTCTTCGATAACTGATTCTATAACTGATCGTTTATAAGCATTTGCAACGCCTCCGTCGGCTGAATATATTTCTTGGCCAAAGAACAACACTTTGCCAAAGTCCAAAGACTGATTATAACTGTTCGCAGCACGACTAGACGTTCTTCCCAACGGGATTACGAAGACTGAACGTTCGGTGACACAGCATGACCCCTCACGGTCTGATGAAGACTGCAAGCTTACCTTAAGGCTGGCTGCTTATTTATTCAAATCCTCTAAAAATAAATTAGTTTTTCTCCTTCTCAAAATTATTTTCTAAACCAGACGTCGCACGTTTGTAACAAAAAATAACTGCTTGTTGCTCACGATCTAAACGTCTCAATGCTTCCAAAAATTTTCGAAAATCGATCATGAGAAAGTTCTTATAAAAATTAAAATGCGCTCCTGTAGCATGTGGGTGTACATACTTTTTCCCTCTCTCTCTGAGCTGCTGGCTAGGTGAATCCCCATTACGTAGTGCTTACACTACATTTCTATACTATTCAATTATTATAAAATTTTGTTGTTGTTTGAGTCTTCAGTCTTTTGACTGGTTTGATGCAGCTCTCCATGCCTCCCTGTCCTGAGCTAATCGTTTCATCTCTACATAGCTACTCTTAAAATTCTAATTTTCAGGATGATTAACATTTCCGATGAGATCTTTTAAGAGTTTTGCATATTTCATACCCATTTCAGTATTTCACCACGGTTTCTGGTCCCGCCTCTCAATCAGTGTTGCCGTTTTACCGCTAAGTCAGGACTTTTAAGTGAATCTTCTGTCTCTGTCTTCCCAATGGAAATTTCCTCTTGGCGATTGCATCTTCAAACGCAAGCAGCTTTACACACGTAGGCCGGTCATCTCATATACGGCTGGTGTGCAGTAACTCAGATAACGTCATATCTTCCCTGAGTCACACATGAATGATCTCACTATCTAGCTGGCTCCAAACTGTATCGAAATCTTTTAAGATTTTCTTCCTATATTTTCCTAAAAGATAATGGATTCGAGTCTTGTGCCACCCAAATGGGCACAGTCGTAGGACACTGATACACATTACTCTTCAACATAGTTACAATTCCAGTACAAGCAGTTGTTTCAACGGCACACTAATGCATCGATACCGACATGGAGGAAATATGTTTCTAGTTCATTGAACATCCCGCTCCCAGGGCTAAGGGTTGGTAACCATGGGACCCCAGCTGAGCCCGGCATTGCTTCCACTTACTTGTGCGGTGTTTCTCTCTGTCATCTTTCCTGTCGACTTCCCTTGGTTTAATTGGCCCTTGTCGCATATTTCCTGGTACCATAATTTCTCGAGTGGTCAGACCTCATTTCTTTTCATGGTACGGTATATCCTGCCTTCTGCACTAGGCCCTAAAGGAGACAGGGTGTGTGTAGAAACCTCTCCTCTAACCATCTGTCTTCTACTTCTTTCCGCGTCCCTCAGTCCTCATTATTCGAGAGTTGAGAACATTTCTTTTCCCCTTCGTTTAATTCCCTTCTTCCTTTGTTTTTGTTGTTGTTGTTGTTGTTGTTGTTGTTGTTGTTGTTGTTGTTGTTGTTGCCATGTTCTTTTTCTACTACGTAAGTTAGTCGTAGGCCTAAATCTGTTATTAGTTTTTAGTTGTAGCTCTTCGTTTCATCATAATTTTTGTTATTACCCAAACCATTAAGGGGAGATGATCTAGATATTTCGTTCCTTTAAATAAAATCACCGCCAGCATCCCTGAAGTACGTTAAGGAACGATCTTTGTGGTAAGCGTGTTAACAGTAACCGGCAGGGCCGTGGAGAGTGATTACGGGCCCTGGGAAACATTGAGTTGTTTGAGTTCCTTCAATGACATACTGATATTAAAAAAAGAAATCTAAAATTGGCTGAATGAAATTATGCTCAGGCTATTCAATTTATTGATTTTCCTTCATCCGGTCATGTTATAGGTTCATATTGTCTATTTTATTTTTTTGTGTGATTTTGGATTAAGTTTCATGACTTGCCTACATTTACCATGTTACTTTTGACATTGTAGTACTATCGTACTTAAAATCATGGACTGCTGATATGTAAATAACTCTGTTTAGAAATGTCTAATATTGGACGCAAGTAAGACTATAATTATAATCCTTCTGCTCCACAACGCCTCAAAAATCTCCACAGGTTATAAATACGTTGTTATTTCTAAGTTAACTCACTTAAACTGTTTAAGATTTCCCCATGCGAAAATGCAAACCCATGGCTTTTCCCAAAATTCTGTCGAATTCATATTTCAATATTATACAAGATTGTTCTTTGTATTCATACAAATGGCTGATACACCAATTAAAAGTAAAGTTTGATTGTCTCATCGAGGCGCTTCAGCGCGCCCGGGCCTGAGGGGCAGCAGCCCCGTTTTCCCCTTGCTCTCGTAGGGCCAGGATTCTCTGTCGCTCCTCTGGTGAGAAACTCAACCAGAAGCTGCACGCCTTGTGGTCCCAAAAGACCGTCACCACAACTTTCTTCTGGGATGGATTTGTTTAGATTTTCTTGCGAGGTGGGCATGAGGGGTGCCTCCATGATATGGATGCTCGATTCATCTCCTGTGTCTCATGATGCACCCACGTTTCATCTCCTATTACGATTTGCAAAAACCGAATAACACTACGCATTTCCGCTTTTGTTCAAGCAAGGTTCAAGTTTCTGTGCGCTCAGCAACCATTTTAACTGATATTGAGAGGGTCCGTTGCAACATATGCAGCATCAAACGCCTGCATTCTAAAACTGTGGTCTCCTAACTCGGGCCTGCTGGAATATTTGAATACGGGAAGAATATGTCAGCCATGAGAGCTCTTGTTGCCTTAATTTTTGTAATGTCCTCGTAAAACTTGATCAAGTTTTGAGAGATGACGGTCACTTTCATATTTTGGGATGATCTATATGATTTCAAGTCTTAACAGAAGCTTTCATTCCCATAGAACAAATATAATGGATTTCAGGAATGAAAAAATATGTGTAAGCACTTTTGTAATAAATGTAACCTACAAACTATGGATTTAGTCAATTTTACTTTTCCACAGAAACACCTTATCCTTTCCGTTCCGAATTTTTCGAAGTCATTGCACGTCATTCCATAAATCTCCAACTAAGCAGTCTGTGTTTCCAGAATCACAGAGACTTGTGACCTTAAGTGCAGTGGCGGCTGGTATATATTATTTCTGGGCGTTGCACTATTTTGGCGGGTGGAAGGGGGCGAGGGTGTAAAAGACGACTTGAGAAACATGTGTTACACACGTCTGACTTAACAGTCGTAGCTCATTCGTTACGAATGTCGCAGTCCTCGTATTACAGGTGATAACGTTCTCCCGTTCTTTCCTTTCACTTAAACACGTATCCAGAATTCCTATTCCTGTGGGAGCTCACTCAACACATAGACCCTACTGTATTATGACCCAGCATGCAATTACAGAATATATCAGACCACGTTTTTTAAACTAAAGGTAAATCCATATTACCATCAAAATAATAGACTAAGGAACGATCGGATGCGTGGCGCAACGGTAATGTTCTCACGTGCTGTGTCCAAGGTTGCAGGATCGAATCCTGGCGCAGTCAGATGGCATTAGAGGGTGAGCAAATGTGAGGGAGCCATGTCAGTATATCTACTGGCATGTTAAAGATCCCCTTCGGGGCAAAATTCCGGCACTCCGGCGTCTCTAAAAGCCGCAGTAGTTAAAAGGGACGTGCAATCAATAGCATTATTGTTATAACAAAGGAGCAAATAGATCTGTCTAGAGAATCCTTAATAATTAACAGCATTTTTAGCCTATTTTCAATTTTGAAAAAAATAGGCTTATGAGATCACCTTTTGTCCGTGTGTGTGTGTGTGTGAGGTGTGTGTGTGTGTGTCCCTAATAAAATCTAAACGGCTGGAGCGATTTCAGTGAAACTCGGTAAGTTCATAGCACTATTCCCGGCGACTTCGACCGTGCCCTTCAAATTTTGTTACGTCTCACCAATCCAACATGGCGGCTGTGCGAAATATTTCACTAGCATTCAATATCTCCGAAACTATTACCAATATCGCCCTGAAATTGTGCACGGTGATAAAGGGCACTACTGAAAGTTCCCCTGTGAGACTTTCAAAAACCTGGTGACCACAAAACCAACATGGCGGCCAAGCGAAGTTGAGACTTTTAAATAGACTTTTCTCACGATTTAACTATCCAAACGTAATGAAACTTGGTACAGCAAATGTTTATACACATTGCAATGCACTGGAGTCTCATTTAGTTCAATTGTTTACCTAACCTCAAAATGGCGGCTGTGCGAAATATTTCACTGACATTCTATATCTCCGAAAATATTACAGATATCACCCTGCAATTTTGTACGGTGATAAAGGGTACTGATACAAGTTTACCTATGTATAATTCATAAACCTGTAAAGTACAAAACGAACATGGCGACCAAGCGAATTTGAAATATTTTAATAGACTTTTCTCGTGAGTTAACTCTCTGAGCGCAGTGAAATGTGGTACAGTAAATGATTTTGCAGATTGTAATGTACTACCATCTGATTTAATTCAATTGTTTACATAACCTCAAGATGGCGGCTGTGCGAAATTTTAAAATTAAGTTTTTATTCTTGTGTAGTAATCATGCGATCGAAGTGAAAGTTTGAATAATGAACCTAGGCAATAAGTGTCCTTGAATGGTGCATAACTCTATGGCCTATACATATAACAATCCTAAATGGCGAGCTTCCGAAATATTTAGAAGGTTCTCAATATCTACGAATCTTTTACAGCAACCAAACTGAAATTTTTATGTTCATAGAGACTATGAACATATGTTCACCTATAGGACTTTCAGTAACCTGGTGAGCACGAATCCAAAATATTTAAATGGACGTTTCTCGCGAATTAACTATCCGAGTGCCGTGAAACGTTGCACGTTAAATGCTTTCACAAATGTTGATCCACTGGCATCTAATTTATTTCAATTGCTTGCATAATCACAAGATGGCTGCTGTGCGTAATTTTAAAATATAGTTTTTACTTCTTGTGTTCTAATCATGCGATTGAAGTTTGAATACCACTCGTACACAATAATCTTAATATAATAGTACAAAAATAAAAATCCAACCTGGCGACCATCTGAAATATTTAGACGGTTCTCAATATCTACGAATCTGTTACAGCAATTAAACTGAAATTTTGTATGTTGATAGAGGCAATTAATATGAGCAGGATATATGAAAATAGGCTGTATAGTTCTTCACGGAACTACTTGTTTTTACTAAGCCTGAGTACAAAATTACTTCAGTAAAATAATTCAAAATGAAGTATAATATCGAAATAATGATTCACTACAACGTATTTAAAATGTTAATGATTTTTTAAATGTTGGTTAATACAGGTACACATTTCCGCACGTAAATTCAAGCTCAGGACTTATTATTATTTGTTGAGTAGTAGACTGTTAGCTCATTCACTAAAAAACCGTGGCACTAGAGCCTTTAAAGCCTTGGCCTACCAAGTGACCGCTACTACCCTCATGAGGCTGTCATTGACGGAGCCGGGAATCGAGCCCGGGACCTCCGGGCGAGAGGCAGGTACGCTACCCTTACACCCTTATCTCATTCACTGCTCATAGGTTTATCAATCACCATATCCTTTGTGATCGTATGTAAGTGTAAATCAAATACAAGCTGCGGTTCAAACGTAGCTTATTATCGGCTGCTTGCCTAGTTACCCTAATTATGATATTCACTAAACTTTATAAGTAACTTATTTTGCTTCAGATTGATCAGCCTGTAAGAAAATACTAGTTCAGTTGGTGCAAATTCCATTGTTTGCAAGGTTTGGTATTATTCTCGGAACTCTTCCTCAATGCAGCCTGCGTCTCATGACCAGAGCAGCCACTGATGACGCAACGGGAGGTGACGACAAATCAACTTCTCACCACACGTCAGCAAGAGGCAGATAGCAGCTGTGTTCAAACGAGACCTTGGATATCATTCACGGACAAAACAAATTTGTCCAGCCAGGGGTGCTGTCTTCTGAATTGAACACCTAATCCATAGTATAAATATTTCTCCGCAAAAACTATAGAAGAATATACTCAGACACTATAATGCAATATGCTTGCTCTTTCTCTCTCTCTCTCTCTCTGGAGCGATACAGACACGGGCATTCTCATTTAAACAGCAATTAATACCTGATGGCGCAAACCTGTGCGAACTCGCGGGTGAGGAGAAGGAAGGTAGTGGATGGGGTCATTGCTGCTGTGCTCTTGGGAGGCACTGACTTCACACAATAAGCAATCAAATGAAATAAAAACATATTATACAAATAGAATTCAAACGTGGCAGTTACAGTAGGAGCCGATAGTAACATTCCCTTAACAATGAGCGAAGTGAACCCCTCTCTCTCCCGCTGCAGCACGTGGACTCGCCCGCATACGAAACTCTTTCCGTACGTATGTGCCATCAGGTAATAATTGCGGTATACATCCATTTCCCTGATCGGAGGTCATGGAGCTGTGAGCCTTTATCAGGGCGTCGGTAATATGAGCCGTACGGGGGCTATCGGAGAGTTCTGTGGGCTGTATAGAAAGCGAGAAAAGGCCTGAATTGGATAGAACCGGTGGACAACATTTCTTGGAAACAAGTCTATTTTCGATTGTGAAGGCAGAAGCACAATAGCATAGAGGATCCGCTAACAGTCACAAAATAAGCAATCAAATTTTTAAAAACGTACGGTATTATTTAAATATAATTCAAAGACAATGTTAAGAATTGGTAACAATTAGTAATAATCTCTTACTCACATTATTTAAACAGGAAGTCCATTCTCCTGTCTTTTGTTGCAGCGAACTTGTCTATTACGCGCTGATTGAAGTCTGGAATTTCCATGATAAGGTCCTTTTCAATGGAGAGCATCGCCAATGCTGTCAATCTCTCTTGAGACATGGAGTTTCTTAGGACTGTTTTAATCCTCTTCAATGTAGAGAAACATCTTTCAGCTTCCACTGACGTCATAGGCACAGTTAGAATCAATTTCAGTAGTCTCGATGATTCACTGAATGTATTTTTCAAATTATTTCGCAGAACAAAATCTAATAAACTCACAGCGCCTGACACACATCTGAATTCTTCTGCCGAGTAGATAGAAGACAGTTCATGAGAAAGTTTAATCCTGTCAAAAAAGTTATAAATCGTGTACACTGTTTTCACTGTTTCTTCTGGAAATTTTGATGCGTACGTTGGAAACATATCTGGCGCAAACAAATTTGATGCAACACGATGTCCTAATAAAGAGAAGCGGGCTTTGGCTTCGCACACGATCACGTCACACACTTCTTTTGCCTCCCTCTTCCATTCAGTGTTATCAGTCATCCTCCTTTTCGAAGAAGTCACGGTAGGTTCTGCGCTTGAATCAACATCAATTTGTTCCCGAATGAGTTTTATGTTATCTTCGAACTGAGAAATTGCCCTCTGGGCAGAACAAGGATCAATTTCTCTTCTCTGGAGTTGACCAAATAACATTTCAACAAGTGGCATTATTTTGCTGAAAAAGGAGAGCCAAAAACTGAAATCATGACTGATTAGAATTTTCTTATGACCAGCAGCCTGATTTATTGTGCTGGAGTTCTTGATCTCGTCACTGTCCAGAATCTCGTTCATACACTGAATAATATCTTTCTTATGGTCAAAAACGGTATTTACACTTCTAGATAAAAAGTTCCAACGAGTATTGTTAGCTCGAGGTAACCGTCTCTTCACCACTGAATCAAGTACCGCAGTACGTTGGGGACTAACAGAAAAAAATGTACAAATACCCTGTAAATTTGAAAAGAAAATTCTCACGTTTCTATTGACAGAAGCAGCCTTACCCATTACCAGATTTACTTGGTGAGCATAACAATGCACGTATTCTTCATTTGGAAATGTGGTTTTCATTATAACCTGTACACCTTGAGCCATGTTTAACATATCTCTTTCTTTATTTTCTTTGGCGGCCGTCTCGGTTGACTCAGACGCCATGTGAGATACTTTCTGTCCGGACGTGCCTTGAGGCTCTCCGCCTTATTATTTAAAATGTAATGTTTTCCTTTTTATTTAACATTGTTATTATGCCGAAGCCTTCCATTTACTCATGTAATACATCTAACCTTGTGTCCACTATGCTCATTTCCTAAATTTAACCTTTTTTTTTGATCTTCGTCGTGTGCTTGGGTTTGCTGTGGAACCAATCGAAATGGCGGTCTCCTGTTTTATTTTGTTTGAGTCTTCGTTTAACCTTTTATTTGTGCCGTGAAATATATCTGCGAGTGATTTTGTGAGTGTATGTTTTTCTTGCTGCCAGGTGCATTGATGCTGTTTTGATTTGGGCATATCTTCGAATGGGTCTCCCGTGGTTTGTGGACGTTGGCGTCTCGACCATTCTCCCAACACGAGGCATGACACCATATATTTTAGCCCTTATGTATTCCCTTCATTCCATGCTTCGGGCAACTGAATCACGGCGGTAACTTTAAGTAGGCCTTACCGTATTCAGCTCGAACTCGGAACGTAAGTTGGGGACCATATAGGTTTAGCATGTTTTGCTAGACTACCTACAAGCACGAGTTGCTTTGTGTTTTATTACTGCATCGACGGCTGGCATTTTGTGTGTTTGATTGCGTGTATGTATCATGATATATTTCACGGACATTTGACGTCATTTGTTTCTTCTTATAGTATCTTTGGTTTTGCTTTTCTTTTCTCTGGGGACTGCCAGCTCGATCGCATCCCCATTGCTCGCCACAGCCTCTGCGACACGCACACAGCCTCTTGTTTTATCTTTGCTATGCTTGTTATTTTGTGGTCGTCATGACAACCATCCATCTCTAGGCTGAGAAGTGATTGTTGTTGACCAGCGACCGGGTCGATTGCCTTTTGGTCAATTACCTCCTCCCTTTTTACATCATTTTTATTGGAAGTGGCACAGGTATTTATTTTATTTGTTTCCGTTATTTATTATTGTAAGTTATTTATTGTTTATAATCATCCTTCCCGTTTGAAAGTGACTGTATTTGACCCCTAGGGTACTCTTTTCTTTGAGTGTGTTATTCTGGCCGGTTTTCTTTGTGTGTTCGGTTTCAATTCATTAAATTTCCATTTCTTTACCCATGTGTCTCATTTAGTAGTGTTTGGCGATCGGGCTGCTCGCTTTCTCTCTCTCTCTCTCTCTTCAAACCTAGGCCTAACTTATTCTAGCTGTCTAGCACCAGGAGGGTATTCCTACCACTCGTCGTGGGACCACCTTCACGGAGTCTGGAGTCGCTCGGCACATCTGGCCTGCAAGTACGGGCCCAGCACAGGTCAGAAATTAACATCCATTTCCACTGCGTACTCCTTTCTTTTCTAGTTGGTTCCAGTGATGCAGCTAGGAGGCACGCCAAGAATATGTTTATTATAAAAGGGCGGTGCAGATGGTAGCAGAGCGTGGTTAAGTCTCCTGGTCGCTTAGCCATATCCATTGGATTTTAATATTTCGCTGCATATTTTTCAATGTTGTTTTTATTCTGTTTCATGTTCCTTATTGCATACTATGCAAACAAATATTAAGAGTCAATGTGAACTTCCAAGGAGTATGGACCATAAAAATAACAAACTGTAAGGAGAGTGCAATGAGTTGGACCCTATCAACGAACCCCAGCATTGGTAATGTACTAAACAACCCTACTTCTTGTTTCGTACTCATTTCAGGCGCAGGACGGAGGCAAGACATTTGTAGTTATTGTTTTGAATTGTAGCTAGCAGTACTTCTGTAGTTTAGCCATGTATTCTCTCCCAGGTTGTAACGTGAAGGAGGAGCTCTTCCAGTCTGACGATGATCTGCTATCGTTTGAAAGTGTCTGTGGGAAAGACACTAATCCATTGACTGAGGTGAAAGGCCATCGCAAGGGAGGCGTAGCCAATATAGTGTCCAAGTGGGGAATTTCATTTTCTGGTGAACTGGGAGTTTCGTCTGTATTTGAGTTCTTAGACAGGGTCAGTGAACTCTGCCATTGTTATGACCTCGAACCAGACGACATTGTTGTCTGCCTACCGTTATTGTTGAGTGGCTTAGCTTTAAAATGGTATCGACTTACCAACAGATCTTTCATCTCGTGGGTTGATTTCTGTAAGTCAATAAAGGAGCGGTTTACGACTTATGATTTTGAACATGACTTGAAGGCTGAAATTCATCGCCGTACCCAGGGTTTGGAAGAGCCTGTAGACGATTTTGTTACTGGGCTAATGACTTTAATAAGTAGGTTGTCGCAGCCCCTTCCCCTTATTGAAACTGTTGATATTGTGTATAGAAATCTAGCACCTGAGTACAAGTCTTTCATACGCCGGTCCAGTGTGTATAGTGTGGCTGACATTGTTGATCAAGGACGTGAATGCGAGTTCAATCGGCGCCTGCGCAAGTCATATGTACCCCCACCCCTCCCCTCTGACAGTTTGTTTCCAGAGACTGCATGCGCGCAATCCCAGATTCAGAGGACTGCGCACCCATCTTCAATATCTCGTCAGGAGGACCGGGCAGTTAACCGTCCCCACTCGCATATTGTCGGGAGTATTCCCAATGCTACTTCTTCTGCGAATCCCGCTCCTCAGGATCAACAGTTACCTCGAAACCCGAACATGTATAACCGTATAAAATGTTGGAATTGTGATCGTTTGGGGCATCATTTTAATTCCTGCCGTGCGCCCTCTCGTGTGTTTTGTCACACATGTGGTCTTCGTGACGTGACGCACATAGCCTGTCCTAGATGTGCTTCGCGTCAGGGAAACGAGCATGGGTCCCCGGTTTAGACCCGCCGGAGTGGCCATGCAATGAAGTTCGCCGGGAAATGAACATTTCCACGACTGGAAACTTCTGTCCTTGGGTCCCTGTAAGTGTTAAGAAATTGTCGATACCCGCTTTACTGGATTCTGGTGCTTCACGTTCATTTATTCAGCGCTCCATCGCGGACCAGCTTCCTGTTACTCAGATTTGTCCACAAGATGGGGGTTTGAAATTTTATTCTGCGGTGAAGTCATCTATTTCTGTTTCTAGCGTTGTAACATGTCATATTAAGATATGTGGTTATTCTTGGGATTGGAACTTCCATGTGGTGGATGACTTATCTACGCCTATGATCTTAGGTTCTGATTTCATGCACAAAGCAGGGTTGAGGCTTGATTTTTCGGATCATTCCTTCAGTTTTTTGTTTAAATCCAAGGAGCGGTTTCATTTTAATACTTGTGAAGCGAGTGTTCCTTGTAATTTTTCTGGTATCTCTGCTGTTCTAATCCCTCCTACTTTATTCACGAGTCAACGTGACGCTTTATCTGATTTGGTGAATGAATTTCCAGATGTTCTCACGTCGGAACTGGGTTCCGCTATCGGCTACGAGTGTCATATTGATTTGACTGATGAGGTTCCAGTTAGGTCGGCGCCATTTTCTTGCTCTCCACCCAAACTCATTGCCATGAGAGAATATATTCATGATCTTAAGGCACGCGGTGTTGTGAGCCCTTCTAAGTCTTCTTATGGTAGTCCAGCATTCCTGGTGCCTAAGAAAGAGGGTACTTTTCGTTTAGTAGTTGATTATCGTCGACTCAATTCTAAGGTGGTGTTCGACAACTTTCCCCTTCCAACTCTGGAGAGCGCTTTTCAGCATTTTCACGGGGCGAAGTACTATTCCGTCCTAGATTTGAACAGTGCATATTATCAAATTCCTCTCGATCCCGAGAGCCGTAAGGTAACTGCGTTCTCCACTCCGTTCGGCCTTTTTGAGTTCAATAAGTTACCCATGGGCATTTCTATCGGCGGACAAGTATTGAGTAGGGTTTTGGATGAGTTATTTGGAGATTTAAAGTATTCATCTGTGTTTAACTATCTAGATGACCTCGTGATTTACAGTCAGTCTTTTGAGGATCACCTGATCCATTTACGTGAAGTCCTATGTCGTCTTCGCAGAGCCGGACTCACTGTTAACCCGGACAAAATCTCTTTGGCTTCGAAGCAAATCAAATTTTTAGGTCACATTCTTTCGGATGGGGGCATAGAAGTGAACCCTGAGCGTGTGCAATGTATCCAAGAGTTCCCTACTCCCACGAATGTGAAAGCAGTCCGACGTTTTTTGGGAATGGCAGGCTTTTACAATCGGTTCATTAAGGGCTTTTCGGACATTTCAGCGCCCCTGAATTATTTGAAGAAGAAGAATGTACGATTCGTGTGGGGCCCCGACCAGTGTCTCGCCTTTGAGAAATTGAAAGAATGTCTTTCTTCTGCTCCCGTCCTTCGAACTCCGGATTTTGGGAAAGATTTTATGTTACATTGTGATGCGAGTGATGTCGCAGTTTCTTGTGTGCTTAGTCAGCAGGTGCATGGTAATTTGGCACCCATCGCTTTTGCCAGTCGGATGCTTAATGATTGCGAACGCCGGTATTCCACTTTCGAGAAAGAAAGTCTGGCTGTCGTATTCGGCTGTGAACGTTTCAGATCTTTTCTAGAACATCGGCATTTCATAGTGTATACCGACAATGAAGCTCTGTCCTGGATGCGCTCGCATGTCAAAAAATTGGGACATATAAATCGTTGGATTCTTCGTCTATCCTCTTTCAGCTTTGACATCATTCACGTCAGAGGCAGTGAAAATGTTGTAGCGGAATGTTTGTCACGCATGTTTGAGGAACCTCCTCCCATTGTTGAGATCCCCGAGCCAGTGAATCTTCTCCAACACATTCCATGGTCATTTACTGACATCCGTACGTACCAAGCAGATGACCCATTTTGTGTCACATTGCGTGAAAAAATTCTCGGGAAAGATCCTGGTGTATCTGAGTTTTCATTGCGCAATGATGTTATAGTGCATACCGCTCCTCGATCTTCGAAATGTAGGATTTTCGTGCCAGAGAATATACGAAGTATGCTCTTGGCGTATTTCCATGAATCCTGTTTTGGATTACATTTAGGTATGACGAAGACTTTCCATAAAATCTCTCAGGAATTCTTCTGGCCTCATTTGAAAGCGGATGCTTTTGCTTTCGTCCGAAAATGTGTTACGTGTCAACGTTCTAAGCCAGCAAAGAATTCTCGCATTGGACTTCACCACGCTGACACGATGTCATATCCTAATGAGCGCCTGTTTATAGATTATTTTGGTCCCCTAGTTAGGTCATCTTCTGGTCATAAAGCTATACTTACTGTCGTTGATGGATTTTCAAAATTTGTATGGTCATTTCCTGTCAGGGAAATCACGACACGTACCACTGTTAGGCTTTTGACCAATCATATTTTTGGTGTTTTTGGTCCTCCAAAGTTTTTAGTGTCCGATAACGCGAGCGTTTTCCGGTCCAAGTCTTTTAGATCAATGTGTTTTTCTTGGGGAATTGATCATGTCTTTTTGGCACCCTACCACCCTCAGCCAAATCACGTTGAAAGGTTTCATCGTAACTTGAAGGCTTGCTTGAGTGCGTTCCACAACGCAGATCAGTCACGTTGGGACGCAAATCTTCAGTTTTTCTCCTTAGGATTTAACACTGCTCTTCATGAATCGACGAATTCTACCCCTTCGGAATTGTTTTTAGGAAGGCGTATTGTTGATCCACTTCAGCTTCAGTGGAAAATAGATTATCTGGCTGCGCCATCCCGCCGTACCTCAGTCAAAGAAAAATGGGAAGTTGCTGTACGGCATCTGAAAAGGGCACGAGATCGCGTGGCGTCTCGCTATAACAAGGGTAGGCAACCTGTTTGTTTTCAGGTGAATGACGACGTGCTAGTGCGCCTGCACCCACAGAGTTCGGCCAAGAATAAGGAGTCAGCTAAACTAATGCTTCGCTGGAGCACGCCCAAAACTATCACTAGATTTTTAACACCTGTCACTGTTGAATTGATCTCCAAGGAGAATCCCACCGACGTATCCAGAGCTCACATATCTCAATTGAAACCATTTATTGTGTAACCTTCTTATTTGCTGTGATTAATGTTGTCCTTTTTCTGCGTAGGTTAGCCAATCATAATTTGCTTATGTTATCCAAGGAAGCTAGTATTCATATGGCGTCTCCTTGACCTGCCTATTATTGAACCAATTTTGACCGAGACAGAGTCAAGTACAAATTTACGAGCTCAAGAAAGAAAATAATACAAGAAGAAATAGGCCTACATACTCTGTGTAACTTAATATTTATTGTAAAAATATGTATTTTTGCGAACTCGGCCAGTAGAGAATTTATATTCTATAAATAATGGACACATTATATCGCTTCTTTGTTATTTTAATATGTCACTTTCATGATGGGTATAAGGAGAATGGCAGACTTCGGCGTCAAAGGGCGAAAGTCTTTTGTTTATGATTTTCGTCCGTGTCTCTATCTACTTTTCTTGTCATTGTAACGCTCAGGCGAACCGTAATACCATTATGACAAGCCCAGGGATCGTCAAAGGAACGCGCGCCTTTGGGGACCCCGAAGGAGTTCTGTCCTGATATTGCGATCGCCGAAGCGATCTGATTATTTTTATATATTACTTCATTTTATAACTGTATTCTTTCTGATATGGCTCAATTGCTTAAGTGATTGTTATATCGATCACCCTCCCCCCTCATATTTTGTGTACTGTTATAGTTGTTGACAAACCACCTGTGTGATAAGGATGTTGTGTATTTTGGAACACTTGGGATACCATTGATTTCAAAGCGGTGGTGTTTAGTGATGTAAAAAGAAAAATCTTTTATTATTATAAATAATTTTTCTTTTGGGGGGTGGTGTGGATCCTGAGCCATGTTTAACATATCTCTTTCTTTATTTTCTTTGGCGGCCGTCTCGGTTGACTCAGACGCCATGTGAGATACTTTCTGTCCGGACGTGCCTTGAGGCTCTCCGCCTTATTATTTAAAATGTAATGTTTTCCTTTTTATTTAACATTGTTATTATGCCGAAGCCTTCCATTTACTCATGTAATACATCTAACCTTGTGTCCACTATGCTCATTTCCTAAATTTAACCTTTTTTTTTTGATCTTCGTCGTGTGCTTGGGTTTGCTGTGGAACCAATCGAAATGGCGGTCTCCTGTTTTATTTTGTTTGAGTCTTCGTTTAACCTTTTATTTGTGCCGTGAAATATATCTGCGAGTGATTTTGTGAGTGTATGTTTTTCTTGCTGCCAGGTGCATTGATGCTGTTTTGATTTGGGCATATCTTCGAATGGGTCTCCCGTGGTTTGTGGACGTTGGCGTCTCGACCATTCTCCCAACACGAGGCATGACACCATATATTTTAGCCCTTATGTATTCCCTTCATTCCATGCTTCGGGCAACTGAATCACGGCGGTAACTTTAAGTAGGCCTTACCGTATTCAGCTCGAACTCGGAACGTAAGTTGGGGACCATATAGGTTTAGCATGTTTTGCTAGACTACCTACAAGCACGAGTTGCTTTGTGTTTTATTACTGCATCGACGGCTGGCATTTTGTGTGTTTGATTGCGTGTATGTATCATGATATATTTCACGGACATTTGACGTCATTTGTTTCTTCTTATAGTATCTTTGGTTTTGCTTTTCTTTTCTCTGGGGACTGCCAGCTCGATCGCATCCCCATTGCTCGCCACAGCCTCTGCGACACGCACACAGCCTCTTGTTTTATCTTTGCTATGCTTGTTATTTTGTGGTCGTCATGACAACCATCCATCTCTAGGCTGAGAAGTGATTGTTGTTGACCAGCGACCGGGTCGATTGCCTTTTGGTCAATTACCTCCTCCCTTTTTACATCATTTTTATTGGAAGTGGCACAGGTATTTATTTTATTTGTTTCCGTTATTTATTATTGTAAGTTATTTATTGTTTATAATCATCCTTCCCGTTTGAAAGTGACTGTATTTGACCCCTAGGGTACTCTTTTCTTTGAGTGTGTTATTCTGGCCGGTTTTCTTTGTGTGTTCGGTTTCAATTCATTAAATTTCCATTTCTTTACCCATGTGTCTCATTTAGTAGTGTTTGGCGATCGGGCTGCTCGCTTTCTCTCTCTCTCTCTCTCTTCAAACCTAGGCCTAACTTATTCTAGCTGTCTAGCACCAGGAGGGTATTCCTACCACTCGTCGTGGGACCACCTTCACGGAGTCTGGAGTCGCTCGGCACATCTGGCCTGCAAGTACGGGCCCAGCACAGGTCAGAAATTAACATCCATTTCCACTGCGTACTCCTTTCTTTTCTAGTTGGTTCCAGTGATGCAGCTAGGAGGCACGCCAAGAATATGTTTATTATAAAAGGGCGGTGCAACCTCCAGAAGAACCAGACATAACCGAACACCCATCGTAAGTCTGTGCAATTAATTTCCACGAATTTTCTGGAGAATCTAATTTATGTTTTCGCAATTCTTTAAGCAAACAAGAAGCTAATGTTTTTTCGTCATGGTGTTGAGGTGAAATAAAACCCCAAAATCTTTCCACCGGCTTACCCTTCACCACATAGCGATAAACAATGGCCATTTGAAAAATGTTAGACACATCACTGGTTTCATCAGCTATTACAGCCAAGAAATTTGCGTCTTTCATTTGCTTTGCAATTTCTTCGTGGCACACATCTAGCATCACTTGAAGCAGCTCATTCTGAATGGTTTTAGATGTCCCCTTAAAGACCGTGGCCTTCTTTAAATGAGACTTCAAAGCAACATCTAGTTCTGCACTAAAATTAATTAATCCCCTATAAATTCCTGGATTTGATGATGTTTGAGTTTCATCGTGACCTCTCAAAGCTAGCTCAAATACGCCACAAAATCTAACGCAATTTATTAGTATATTCAGGACGTACCTATTGAGCTTCACTTTCTCATTTTCTGCTGCTATTTTCCTCCTGTATGCACTGTCCAGCTGCGAAGCTACATTTACCTTGCCGAAGAGCGCTAGCTTCAGCACATTTCTTAAATGAATACCTGAGGACTCGTGTTTTCTAATGCTTGAACTCAAATGATTCAAATCAGTAACTCCCGATTTCGTCCACGCTTGTTCGCCGCCAAATAGTAAACACGGAAAACAAAACAATGCGTTCCTATCTTCACACCCACACAGCCAGTCATGATTGTTATCTTTTTTAAAAATTCTCCTAAACTGCCTCTTCCCGGTTTGAACATTTTGGACAATTTTTAACTCCGGCAATGGTCTACCACGTTGTTTAATTTCAAGTTTCTCTTCATCAGTGCACTGAGAAAAAGTCTTAATTTGCAAACTACTTACGGAATTCATCCAAGATTGAATACAAAACACTAATAACACAAAATACTAATTAAATTCACACGAGAACATCACATTCACCTCGGGATAAAATGGATGAAAAACGATATAAAACTTCACGAGAACAAATCAGCGTACCTTAACACACGAGGGTAATAAAGAACAGGAAGTATCTGACTCATCCGCCAATTACATTGCAAGACGGTCGTATCGGCAGTTCACGGAGCCACTCGGGTATCATCGCCCGCCCCACTCCTTTCTGGTTGCAATGAGCGGGCAACGACCAGCCGAGTTAACTGTTGCGATAGGGCTTACCCGGCCTAGCATCTCTGCCATACCTTTCACTATTGAGATCTGGTCGGTGCTGGCGCGATGCAACGACCACACGTCCAGCGCTCCTACACTGCTCGCGCGCTCTGCTTTTTCAATGCAGTTCACAGGACTATGAGATTTCCAGTACTATTAAAGAACAAATCTATCAATTCCTATCCATGTAAGAGGGAAAAATATAAAATGCATAATATTTTCCCTCCAAAAATTCTATATTTTGTCTCTATGAAAAATCTGGTCGTTGTGCAACGCTGCAACCTTATTACCGGCCGCCACTGCTTAAGTGTTCTCATGAGAGAAAATACTCGACAGCAGGAGCATGTTATGCTACCCCTAAGGCCCACTGGAGTGGGTCGTAATTTGAATATTCAAAGCTTAGTGCTTCAATGACGTTTTATTGCCAAGCGAATTTCATTGAATTGTTTTGGCCGCATCAAGTTTCGTCTGTGTAAAACATTTTGTAGCATTCATTTCGGAGTCGTCGCTTGATCTGAGAAAAGTGTGGCGAGATGCAGCAATGGTAGTAAATACCATAAAAATTGCCATCATATTCAATTTCTTGAATCGAAATCCAATCTTAAGACCATTCGAAGTTTAGTATTCTACAATTTCGGAAAGTCTCATAAACACTCCTCCAATTTTGCTATCAGTTTTTCGATAGTAGAAAATATTTTTTCTAAATAAGAACTATAAACTATGACTAGATCTACATATAACTCCAAAATTGAAAACTAGTCAATGTGAATGGATGGTCTTCCTCTTGGCTGGTCCTGGAATTTTCATTCCTCACGTTCTTGGTAGGTTCTTAGTTTTTTTTTAATGTTTCACTTTTCTCTCCAACAGGCGAATTCGCTTTTTACTACATCCTCAAGATAAATCACCGTGATAAAACGCGTAGGCTGGCTCAAGGGCAGAAAAATCCCAATTGACACAAGACAAGTTCTCTTGAAGCGTGATTTTTCCCTTACGTACAGTAGCCCATATACATTTATCAAACTTTTGGCAATTTTACCAGTCTCTGTAACTACCGCCGAACGGAGTTTTCCGATTTTGGGGAGATTGGAAACATACCATACCGTACCTAATAAATTCTACTTCCGAAAACTGACTCAACGGTATAGCATTGTTATCAATCCACAGAGATTGTAAAGTCAGCAAGTTGATTGTACAGTATTAATAAAAAAGTAACATAAATTGATCTTAATTGTATTTTACATTATCCTAAGATAAAACATCACATCAAATTAGTTGAAAAACGTGATGTCAGAGAGCCTTAAATCTCATCATTTTGCATCAAATTATACAAAAGTTTCCAGGATCCCCTTTTCCTTAGCGGTCATTACATGCCCCACAAACCCCCCGGATAGGCCCCCTCCCCAAAGGGAAAAACTCTATATACACCCCTCATACAGCACACAGACCTACTCGAAAGAAGTATAGTGGTGAGTGTGCCGGTGCAGTACAGGAATTATACATGAAGAGTATGTGAGCAGTACAAAGTGATAATGAAGTTGAGATGGGTACAAGCATCGACGTCTATAATTCACAAGCCGTGCTGTTGGTAGAATTGGCAACGTTCAGTCGAGTCCGTAAGTTCTATAAACACGTAAGACAACATGCTAAATGTTATTCATAAATATCGTTTACTTTGATATGACAGCATCTAAAAGCAGTTCGTACTAACTATTTCAACAGCCGTGAAATTCCTCGTGGTAAATCAGACCTGCTGAAAGTTATAGAAGTGAGTATTTACCGTATTAAGTTGCATGTGTAACGAATACCTACTAGTGAATTTAACCAACAAATTCTTCTGTTTTGTTTTATTCAAATTAGCAGGTTCCGCCTATCAATACCTTAATGCATTTACATAAACCCTAGGTGCAGTAAATGTTTCGAACCATTATCGGTCCTTCATCAGCTGACTTAATGTCTTGTCACAGCAAAATACATAAAAACACTGAGCATTGACACAAGGATATGCATACACGTTAAAATATTCACAATCATTCTTTAAAATTCATTAAAAGATATTCAAGCTTTAAAAGGATTTAAAAAACACTGCAAGTTCGATTTTTCCTGTTAAATGATGCTGATTCTCTTGCTTAGCATCTTGTCAGTCACTTTAGTACTCCTGTTCTCTTCACACGTGAGCGGCGAAGTCGTACAAATTGTTGGGCTAATATTGCCATGTATAGGGAGCAAACAAATGGATGAAAAACTGTCCCAATTGCGCGGCTCGAAGCAAGTGAAAATACTAATTAAATTGATTGATCCAGGCAGCAAAGTAATCCTCTGTTAAACAAGAAAAGAAAAAAGAAAAAGGTATTTAGACTTGCATTTAGTGGAGAAACAAGAGAGAAAACTCAGCAAATGTGATAGTCTACGAGAAGCCGCTATTGAAAGTGAAAGTGACAACTCATACCTCGTATGCGAGCAGTGTACACGCCGGCTGAGCTGACAGCAGCAACTGAGGTGCTATTCTGAGCAAGGTCAGGTCTGTGAAAGGGGAAGGGGGAGGGGAGCGGGTGTGGCTAGCGGGATGGGGAATGAAAGACTGGGGAGTAGGAAAGGAGATGAGAGGGAGGAATACGGGAGAGGGGGGGGGCAGTGAAATCAGGTATATTCTCTATGGGGGCTTTGTACGTCTCCTATTAGTGACGTAGTTCGTCAGTGTTTCATACAGAATGTTGGTGTCATAATTAATATCATTAAGATTGTGCGAGGGATTATTCCTTAGGGCCTGTTCTATTTCTATTTGTTCCAAAATGTTGAGCCTACACCCTTTGTTACAGTAGTGTAGAATTTCCAGATCATCTTCGATTTTCGAAAAATTATGATTGAACTCCCTCATATGATTACCAATGGCCGAGAATAGAACAGGCCCTAAGGAATAATCCCTCGCACAATCTTAATGATATTAATTATGACACCAACATTCTGTATGAAACACTGACGAACTACGTCACTAATAGGAGACGTACAAAGCCCCCATAGAGAATATACCTGATTTCACTGCCCCCCTCCCGTATTCCTCCCTCTCATCTCCTTTCCTACTCCCCAGTCTTTCATTCCCCATCCCGCTAGCCACACCCGCTCCCCGCCCCTTCCCCTTTCACAGACCTGACCTCGCTCAGAATAGCACCTCAGTTGCTGCTGTCAGCTCAGCCGGCGTGTACACTGCTCGCATACGAGGTATGAGTTGTCACTTTCACTTTCAGTAGCGGCTTCTCGTAGACTATCACATTTGCTGAGTTTTCTCTCTTGTTTCTCCACAAAATGCAAGTCTAAATACATTTTTCTTTTTTCTTTTCTTGTTTAACAGAGGATTACTTTGCTGCCTGGACCAATCAATTTAATTAGTATTTTCACTTGCTTCGAGCCGCGCAATTGGGACAGTTTTTCATCCATTTGTTTCCTCCCTATACATGGCAATATTAGCCCAACCATTTGTACGACTTCGCCGCTCACGTGTGAAGAGAACAGGAGTACTAAAGTGACTGACAAGATGCTAAGCAAGAGAATCAGCATCATTTAACAGGAAAAATCGAACTTGCAGTGTTTTTTAAATCCTTTTAAAGCTTGAATATCTTTTAATGAATTTTAAAGAATGATTGTGAATATTTTAACGTGTATGCATATCCTTGTGTCAATGTTCAGTGTTTTTATGTATTTTGCTGTGACAAGACATTAAGTCAGCTGATGAAGGACCGATAATGGTTCGAAACATGTACTGCACCTAGGGTTTATGTAAATGCATTAAGGTATTGATAGGTGGAACCTGCTAATTTGAATAAAACAAATTACAATTGTCAATACGGACCAAAAATGAAAAATTTTCCCAACAAATTCTTCACTAATATTTCATTAAACTATTTATGATGCCTATGAACTGTTGTGTGCCTGACTGTAAGTCAAATTAAGGCAGCTGGCAGGGACCAGAATCTACCCTGTTCGGGTGTAACCAATATTATTTCCTTACAATAAAAAAAGATTGACTTTCTTCGTTTAGGTATTTTATAACACACTCAGAGTTTACAAAAAAGACACAAGAATACATATGAAAATGAAAGCTAAAGAGATGACTCTTCTGGATGCTGTCAGTTCTGAACACTTGGTGGTTAATTGTATATTGAGTTTATATACGGAGCTCATTCAAGCAAGTCATGCACGCGGTCAAACTTCGCGAGATAGTCACATGTGACACACAAAGTAAGTTGCTGATACCTAGCGGTGGATATGAGCACTCACTGAATTACTAGCATGCTTGCCAATAATGGGCGCAATTGTTCTTAGAACTAACACCTCCCCTACAATAAACCCCACTTTTACTTGGGTTTAGATAAACCCAATCGTTCTCGGTGACGAGCTGTCTCCTTCCCTTTTCCTCTTGGGTGGCCCTGGAATTTTCATTCCTCACGTTCTTGGTAGGTTCTTAGTTTTTTATGTTTCACTTTGTTAAGATAACTGCCAAGTTGTCGGTGGATGGAACATAATTCAGGGATAACCGTCCTCCTTCAATCTTCTCCCTGATGAAGAAATGTCAAAGTTCTATATGCTTGTTCCTCTGCGATGTCACATGGTTGTTCGCTAGAGCGATTGCCCCTTGGTTTTCGGCCAGCAATGTCCTTGGCGCAAGTTCACCCTCTCCGATTTCCGTTAGGAACTGTTACAACCACAAGACCTCTTTGGTTGCCACACACATTGCCATGTATTCGGCTTCCACTGTGGAGAGGGCGGTTGTTCTCTGCTTTCTTGCACACCATGAGACTGCTCCTCCAGCAAGCATCATGACTTACCCACTGAATGACCGTCTGTCTATTCTGTCACGTGCCCAGTCAGCATCACAGAAGGCTGTCACTCGTTCTCCCGTTTTCTTAAACGTCAGCCCAATGTCTTTAGTGTGCTTTACATAACGCAGGAGGTGACGAACTCCTGTCCAGTGTTCAGCCGTTGGCCGTCGTTGAAATGACTGAGGTATGTCGTTGCAAAGTCTAAGACCGGTCTGGTGACTTCAGCGAGATACAGCAGACCCCCGACAACTTGTCGATGTTTGGTGCCCTGACTTTGGTCTGCCTCCTCAGTCGCCTTTTCAAACTGCATCCCACGATGAAGAGGCGTCGATGCTCCCTTAGCATATTGTGCCCGTCAGAGGAGCCATCAGGGTTGCCAACAGCCGAAACGACATCCCTAACACCTCACCTGCCGGACCCATGTGCCATGAGGTTTGGGTGAATTTCTTATAGGCCACAGCGGCACGAGAAATCCATGATCCAGGCGATCCGTGGTGACATGGTTGCTAAAAGGTCATAGACAGCCCAAGAAAATACACCCCCTAAAGCTAGACTGAGAAATTAAACTTCCAGACTTATGTAAAACTTACAGAAATATTTATTTAAAATATACAGACACCTAGCCTAGTTCGGAGGGTTTCTATGGGCTAATCCGCAAAGTAATAAATAAATAAAAATAAAAGATCAGTACCCTAACTGTAAACTACTGTAAACCCTCGCGAAAGGTCTATCTGAGAAAGTAAAGCAACAACAGCAACGCTGGGTAAATGGTACGGCAATAGTCTCTAAAACAAGTTACAAAATAAACTAATAACGGAATTTATATTTAACAGGGTAGCAATAGCAAATCTAAGTTAGGATGATACCATTTCCTCATTTACATTTATTTTTAAATCTAGCTAATTCCTAACAATTAATACAAAATTTACGGCGATGACGTCCGTAAAGCAAAAACAATTTAATACAAAATCTACCTGACAAGCCGTCAAACAAAAACATTAAATGCCCTCTTATAATCTAAGTAAAGTGTAAACAAAGGGTTATCATAGACTTGAAATAATTAAAACAAGACAGTTAACATTATTATTCCTGCCTTCGCCCTGGGTTACTGTTTGTAAACCAGTGTCATCTACGTGCATGTGATTTACGTTGGCGATTGCGTAGTGAAAACTACGTCTAACGTCGCATGAGGCTCACGCTCCACCAGCTACTGACTAAAGGTCGAGCAAGCACTTCGTCGATAAAAATTAGTGTCATCTGTCCTAGATTACTTCCACAAGAGAAGTGTGCACAAAGCAAGTGCCAGCCATCAGGTCCAAAATGCAAGACAATCAAGGTTAAATGCTATGAGTAGTTAATTATCATCAGGTTTATAATAATGACGTTACTGATTATTAGAATCGTTGGTTTAAATTATCGTTGATTTATGACGAATAGGCTGACCATCCTGAATACCTTGGGCTCAGCAGTAGCAGTCTCGTGCGAGATCAATCTCTGCTATAAAACACCGTCAACGAGCTCTCCCGCTCGGACATAACAATAACACAGATTATTAGTGGCTCTCGGCTCAGTTAATTTACCTCTGCGTAAGGCCTGGCATGAACAACAGTCACCTCCCTATAATAACACAGTCAACAGATTCGAAGTCTGGACACACATAAATATAGCCTCTAAACAGGTGTCTCATCTAGCCTCTTAATTACCATAAGTAAACCTTCACTTAACGTGAAAACATTCTCAGATGGAGAAGAAAGATATTCGCTCTAGTAGCGATGCAAACACATGGCTCCTCACCAGTCATCTCTAAGTAGCAAAACATATGATCATTACAAAATGGTGGCCTGGACATTGACCTACATATGAGACACATCATCTAAATGTTAGTAATGCTATAAGCATTGTCAAAGAGACTGAATGTTACGGTCTCACTGAGTGAGTGTGCTCTAGTACACTGCATGCTGGGAACTGTAAACACCTGTCCATGATTCGAGCTTGCCTCGCTACTCGCAAACATCTACACGGACAGTTTAGAAAATACACATCACTGAAGGCAGGCAGCTTTCATGCAGAAAGTCCTATTAGAAACTGGCCTTGTTATCATGTCCCAGATATAATACAAATTTACACAAGCATTAGGCTTGAAATCACGCCTTAAAACTATGCTCAAAGATATAGCATGTTTGAAAAGTCAAAGAAAAGATAAACATAGATATTCCACTGAATCTGAACCTCTTTGAAACGTGCAGATATGTCAGTTCATAACTGCTCTGTCTAAATATAACCAAAATAACAGCTGCGTCGAAACACTTGGCACGAAATAAACATTATAAAGGCGCAAATCTTACAATTGCTAAGTTTGCCAATGATACCGCATTCGTTGCTGAGTTCGATGCTAGATTGCATACAAACTGTAACACTCTGAATGTGTTCAAACTTGAACTGGATGGCTTCATAGCACATCAAAAATGAAAAATGTCATAGTATTACAAAACTGATAGCTACAGTCGGCTATCCAACGATACGGACTGTTCTGACTAAATCAGTGGCGTGACAACATTTACTAGAAAGGGGTGTTATAAAAATAACACTGGGCCATGACGTCTGACCGTCATCCCATATAACTGTACAAGATCACCCACCTAGGGTTGAACGAAACGTAGTAACAAGACTACTGTCACGCTTAGCAGGGGGTAGAAATAGCATCTGAACGATGTCCCTCAGAATGCACCGTGATCGAAGAGAAATTCAATCACTACAGGTGACTAACAATCACTGAAAGTGAACTACAAGCATTAATTCTAACAATACAAAACCCACCTATGGCTTGTCAAGAAGTTTGGCTGATTCTACAATAAACTACAATAAACTACACTAAGCTACACCACAAAAGAACCTCACAAGGAATGAATATTTCGGACTCACAAGAAAGAATGTCTACATCTCGGTCGTTCCAACGACCCGAGGGATATAATAAGGCAATGGTCTCCAGACAAAGGTTGTCCAATCTGAGCCTCCACATCGGCTCTATCCATCTCCACGGCCTTTATTCGTCCTCGTCGTTGTCGTGATGATATAACCAGACTCCTCCTCAAAGTCGTCATCTTCCATGGATTAGCGGATGCTAAAGCCATGGTTCTTCCGTCATCGGCTGTAGTTCTCTGGTCCAGTCCTTCACATTATGAGGCTTCACAGCTCATCTCCACAGGTGATGCGTAACAAGGATTGTCTTACACTTGGCCGTCAAAATATGACATCTTGAAATATGACTTTACCACTTTAAGGTACAATGAATAAGCGTGGCACAATTTCACAGAAGCTAGCTTTAACGTGGCACTAAACTCACTGCTTCTACACGGCGCAGATGGTTGAAAAATTGGCCATGCACTCTTATCTTCTTCACTGATACAGATTTCACTTGCCCATAAATCACGTGGCATCGGCGTTGCGTTTCACTGAAACAAATCGCACTCGCGATTAAAGCAATATTTGTAGCTACGAGTGTTGAAATGATCCACTCGGTTATTAATTATTTCACTGGGAGTGATGTATTTATCGCCATTCGACGATGTCGAAGTATGATGTTCCAGCACGTGGCTGAAAATGTGGCGTTCCACGGTTATGCTCACTTTTCCCAAAAATTCATAGAATTCGTAGCACAAGCCTTCTCCGGCTGTAATATTTAACAATATCATGCACTGTTCGAATTGAAATAAGGTGCGATGCACTAGGATTGCTTCCCTCGCCTACAGGCGAACTGTTACCTCGTCTTATAGACGGACTTAATACAACGGGCATCCAACTTGGATGATAATCCAAACACATGTGGTCATCTCTCAGCTCTGCGCTGCATTAGCTTGTAACTACTCTGGTAGTGCAGCGTCTGTCTGGTTCCGGTTCGCGGATCTGCGAGTTTACTACCTTACCAAAAGCAGAAATCACATTCTAAAGAATGTTTCGATGATACAGAATTACAATGTAATAATATCTGAGCTTCGTAGAAATTAGAAGTATCATAATTTAGCTTCAGATTATTTAATAGTGGTTTTCTCCGTAGTCAAATATCAACCATTTTATAACTCCAAAGAATGTTAGCATGTAGCGACAGCATGGTCGGTCAGTGGGTGCGTTCAAAAGTGATGCATCAAACATGCGTTGCGGTGAAAAATATCACATGAACCAGTGGTTAGCGGGTTCAATATTTTATGCCAAAAGTTGCCAAGAGCTCATCGGTATAAGCTGCTTGGCTTAGGGTGAGCGATCCATCATCTGCCTGATCTACCTTCATCGATAAGATGTGTTTCACCGGTCCCAAGTCCTTCACTTCAAACACTCCAGAGATGTCCTTCTTGATCTTCTCGATAGTTCTTCGTCTTTTCCCAGCATTAGCAGGTCATCTACATACACTCCAACTATGAAGTCCTCATTCTTCTCATAGTAGACGCACGGATCAGCCCTCGATCTTTGCAGTCCGGATGTCTTCAGGAATTCCTCAAGTCGCAGATTCCACTCTCGACCAGATTGCTTGAGTCCATACAAACTTTTCTTTAACAGGCATACATTATTTGGTCTTCCTTCGGGGAATCCCACTGGCTTCTCCATGTAGATGGTCTCCTTTAAAGTTCCATTTAGGTATGCTGCAGTGATATCTAGCTTATGAATCTTCCATTCCTTCTCAACTGCAACTGCCAACAGAGTCCGAATGGATTTTATTTTCACCACGGGCTGGAATGTTTCTTTGAAGTCGATGCCTTCAACTTGTGAATACCCACAAGCCACAGTCTTGCCTTGTAGCGTTCAAGTGTGCCATCCTTGTCAAACTTCTTCCGGAACACCCATCTGCACTTCACTACTCGTCTGTCAGCTGGTCTAGAAACTACCGTCTATGTCTGATTTCTCTCTATGTTGTCCTGTTCACCAAGCATGGCGGCCCTCCTCATGCCTCTGGGCTAGGTTAGAAGTGAGGCACTTGAACTGTTATTGGCCACCTTGCTTTACTGCCAGTCGTTCTGATCTCCTTGATACTTGTCTGATTTCAGAATATCCACGTACGAAAGCAATGACTTCTCTGGCCGGTCTTGGCACTTCTCTCTGGGAAGGTGGAGAATTGTCATCATTGTTTCTCCTGTCGTCATTCGCTTGTATCCCTTCTTCGTGCATCTCCCCAAGTTCATTGTCGAGTTCAAGTTCAATGGTGAGATTATCATTAAACGTCTTAGCCACAAAGTTGTCACCGAGTTCACTTGCCGTAGTTTTGCAGGGGAAACAGTTTTCATCAAGTGTGACATTGCGGCTTGTAATGATGCGGTCTGTCTTCATGTCCCACAGTTTGTAACCTTTAACACCAGAGGGGTATCCTATCAGGATGCACTCAATCGCCTTTGGGTCCAGCTTGCTTCTTCTTCGTTTCTCGGGTTCTGCGCTCCAAGTCTTACAACCATACACCCGAAGGTGGTCCAGCTTGGCCTTCTTTTCAAGCCAGAGTTCTTCAGATGTTTGGCCATCTATTGCGCTGGATGGGCACTTGTTCCTGATGTGTCAAGCAGTATGTAGCACATCAGCCCAAAGAGACTTCGTGATCCCTGACTCGATCGATCAATAGACAACTTGTCATGTCAAGCAGCGTCTGATTCATTCTCTCAGCAACACCATTTTGCTGAGGCGTGTGTGGAACAGTCAGCTGTCGTTGTATACCGTGATTCGTCAGGTAACTGTCAAATTCCCTGCTCAGGTATTCTCCTCCATTATCACTGCGTAGGGTTTTGACCATTGTTCCATGAAGATTCTCAGCTTCACGCCTATACTCGTCAAATTTACTAAGTACCTCATTCTTCTTCCTCATGGGATACACAGCAGTATGTCGTGAGTAGTCGTCTACAAATGCCAAAAAGTACTTGGATCCCCCTTTAGAAATCGGTGTGATCTTGCCTACAACATCAGATTGGATCAGCTGGAGTGGAGCAGTAGCTCTGGTCGCATCGTCGGTTGGAAATGGTTTGGGTATCAACTTTTCAAGAGTACAAGTGTCACAATTCTCCTGCATTCTCTCATCTATGCCCAACTTCTTGTGATGGAGGTGTCCTAGTCGTCTATGCGATACGTTGTCAGGGTTGGCTATAGCCAGTCTCGTCGATGGGGTAGACTCGTTCACAGCATACAGTCTTCCACTTAGCTTTGCTGTAAGGACGACTTCTCCATCCATATCTGCTACAGTGGCCATGCCATCACCAAAGTTGACAGTATAGCCCATTTCTTCAATTCTTCCCACGGAAAGCAAGTTACCGCTCAGGTCCGGTACATGGATCTAAGTTGAGAAACAAATCTTTGTCCGTCTGATCTAGTTTGATTTCTACTCGTCCAGTTCCACTAACCTTGATGGTTTCCTTATTGGCCAACTCAACCCTTGTTTCACATGGTTTGAAGTTGCTCATCTTTTCTCTCGATGACGGCATGCGGTCAGTAGCTCCACTGTCAAGATACCAAACAGATGAAACATGATGGTCACCCACCTTCGCACACATTTCCCTATGGAATGCTGTGTTTGCTTGTAGTTTCGGCGGCTGGCTCTTCGATTTTTCATTATCTTCAGGGCAGTTCCTTGCAATGTGACCAAGCTTTCCACAACAGAAGCACTTCACAGGTCGTCGTCGGCTGTCATTAACTTTATTTGCGTCTGCTCTTTTCCTGTCTTGTTTGGGAACTCCATCCTGCATAGGTAGTCTCACATTGTTGTGCTTCCAGATAGGTTCATCAAGCTGCTTCGTGATCAGTGTCTTTGGTTCATCATCACCACTTCCTCTTTCTTCATCTCGACGGATCTTCCGCTATTCTTCAACAAGCAACCTTGACTTGACTCTTTTCGACGTGAGGTCCTCTTCATCTTGTTCAAGGTAGAGGATTAGAGGTTCATACGTTTCGGGAAGACCCATCAGCATCACCAACGCAACCTCTCGGTCACTGAATCCATGGCCTGCACTTGTTAGTCTCCTGTGGATCTCCATTAGCCTCCCAAGGTTGCTCTTCATCTCCTCACCTTTCTTCATAGTGATGTTGAAGAAGTACCTCAACAGCTGAATTTTGTGCAGAAGACCGTACTTGGAGTTCATGTCCCTTAACGTTTCCCATGACTCCTGTGGTCTGGTACACATGCCAAAGTCATCTAAGTTGTTGTCATCAACCACAAGAAACAGAAACGTTAGTGCCTTGTTGTTGGCCTTGTTCTGCTCATTTGTCAAAGCAGGTGTGCCAAATCCAGAGTCAACGGCTTCCCAGCATCCCTTGTGCACAAGTGCTGACCTCGCACGAATTGACCAGACGTGGTAATTGCCTGATGATAATTTAGGGATTTTATATTCGTAGACATTGCCATGGTGCCTCTTGGTAAGAAAATCACAATAGTCACTTGGAAGTTCCTGGTCTTCTAAAGTCCACGTCACTTGATATATCGTGGTCGAAAACGTAGTCTAGCAGAATCGATTAATGATCGATATATCGTAGTTCCGAGCGTCGTCTAGAATCGATTTATGTTCGATATATCAAGCGTCACTTTCGATTATCGAACTTACGGTCACTTAAATGGCGCGGAAGTCGCCTGCTATAATCGATTAGATATAACGGTTGCGTCGTTTGCGTGGATTTGAATATCAAAATTGTATAGATTTAATTTAGATCTGCGCGGCGTCTCGCACATCACCAATCTCTTGCGGGTTGATGTACGTCGTCTATCAACAACGAACAATTTCACATGACAGTCTTCCCACACTCGATTTGTACTAACTTCGTTTCTGGCGTACCGCGTAGCTTGTTAGGCAATTCGAATTCGTCTTATTTCGCTTGCAGTGTTTATACGTCAACTGGGCACATAACCTGTTAGTTCTGAACACTCGGTGGTTAATTGTATATTGAGTTTATATACGGAGCTCATTCAAGCACGTCTTACACGTGGTCAAACTTCGCGAAATAGACACATGGAACACACAAAGTAAGTTTCCGCAACCTAGCGGTGAATATGAGCACTCACTGAATTACTAGCATGCTTGCCAATAATAGTCGCAATTGTTCTTAGCACTAACAGGTGCAACATCCTCCCACCTTTTGATTCAACATCAAAACAAAACTAATGAAACGTTTATAAGTCAAGGCGGGAGGGAGGACTGACTGTTCTTCCACTCCTAGTGACAAAACTTTTGTCAACGGAAAGTGATGAGCAGGTGGGCGGCTAAGCAGTCTTAGACCCTCGCGGTCCATATCTTCAGGTCCAGCCTCCATGAGATAAACGTGTTGTATGGGTCGGAGAAACTCACCACTTGAAGTCTTGGTGCCGGTACAGTTTAGACAATCCTTTGTATAAAAAATTTTAAAAACTGAAAGTACCTGAAGTAATAGTCGGGAGAATATCTGGAGAGGATTTAGTATTAGATGTTCGCTACTCCGCTGCCATAGACCCACCATCCCGCCCTAATAGCAACACGACTTATATAGTTGAAATCGAAGGTGTGACGAGCATCTTTCTCACTGAGTCAGTAATGCCAACCCCACGCATTTGGTACTATATCGCATCCGGCAGACCAATGGTTTTGTCTAGACCAATATTTTCGTCCAGACCAATGGTGGTTGGGTAGCGCGGCTCTGCGAGCCGCGTTAGCTAACAGATAACACCCCTGGTTTTTGTCACGCACAGTTGGGAAGTCACGCACCAATAATCTTGATCCAGGCCAATGGTTTTGACTTTTATTTCATTATTCATGTTGGCAACGTGTACCGTGGGTATGACGTAGTGTCCACCGTCGATGTAAAATGGAGGACGATATTAAAATGAACACGCCCAAAAATGCTTACTTTACGTAAAAAGCAATTATATTTCCGGTGTAGGCAGTGGGAATTGAAACAAATGAACTCGCTAGGACTCTCAGAAAGGTATTTTAATCATAAATGATATATTTTCAATAAGCTACGTTGTTAAAAGTGATGAAAAGGGAGGATTGACTAAACTTTTAAAGAATTCTTATCTAGCACAACTCTGATCACCCCGTCTCTGCCAGGGTAAATTGCAACAACTTTTCCGAGGGACCAGTCATTTCTGACTATTTTAGAGAACTTCGAGAAATAGCGCAAGTACTGTACCCGAAAATACCTACCATCGGCTTGTTGGAAACCCTCGTTGTTAACTGGATCGTAGAACCTGAAAACCCCGCCTAGAAAACCCCCAGATTCTACCAACAAGTGACGAGGATAATGGGGTACAGGAATTCCTAACTGAGACTACGTTAAGAAAAACCGTGGTAAACGACGAAAAAGCAGCTCAAAAAGCTCGAAAATTACGAAAAGACGTAACCTCTGGTGTGTGGAAAACACCGAAATACCCACCACTGGCCTTCTTAACGTGTTCTCTTATCATTTCTATAAAACATCACACTCGGAAGATTTAAAATGAACTAAAATGATTTATTCAAGAAAACGAAGAATATAGTGAAAGTCACTATATTTAAGACAAAGGCGAAGTGCCTAACTTCAAACTGAAGTATTAACTATAATTGAGTATAAATGCCAGTCCCCAGTCACCACTAGAAATGACTGCATTTCACCATGATTTAAACATGAACAATATTCTACGATCCAACAGCAATGTTGAAAAACGATGAAATAGGTTTGGATCTAGATTCAGAAATTTCACATTATAGGACTTAATTGCCCATACATAAATTTATACCCTTAAAAATTAACGTTATAATATATATTTACATTTATGGTGTAACACTTTCCTGAGTGTTACTTGCAAGTTTCAGAACTGACACTTTCCATTAGTGTCCTATTCGATGTGTGGTTTCTTATAATATTGTATTTTATCAATTTAATCTGGCAAAGCAATTAAGCTAAGTCGATTTTCTATTAACAGACACCTATAATAAACTATCACCACCAAATCAAAAAAGGGATGATTATAAAACCTGATCGGCACCGCAATGATTCCAGGATTTGAAATCCTACAAAGAAGATTTAATTATCCATGCATGAAATGCATGATTCTTCGCAACAGAATATTCACATGGAAAGATACTGAAATTTCAAAGCCCTAGGCAATAATTACACTTGGTTTCAATAATCCATCTGAGTGGATTGTAATTCATTTCACAACACGGAATATTTATCTGAATATCCTTTCGACAAATAACTACAGTAGCCTCTACATGGCTTCATTATCACATATTACGCTGCACTGAGCATTCATATAACCATTAAACATTGCATTACTTTAAGTCAATGCCTTAAATAATCACCTTCCTTGGTGAACGAAGAATTCCATAACTAGGCTTAATTAACAGCTCAAATTCACATTAAGAATAGTGTTGTTAGAATTATACATATTTCGTTACATTTTAATTATCGATATTTAATCCTTGTTTCATTAAATCTTACATTATTCATAGTGCTCAAAATGCGTTGCCTTCACTAGGTTTAATTATAATCACAAATCTGGCAATAGATCTGCCTCCACATAAAACTAATCTGGGATTCACGTTAATACAAAGGATGAATGTTTATCAATGTCTTCATGAATCAAAACTGTGTAAATATAACGTGTATATTATCCATCTATTATGGATCTCAATAATGCCCAACGAAGCATAGCTATCGTGTTTCATAATCTCAAAATGTCAATGAAGAAAAAATTGGATCAAGCCAAAGGTCGGAATAAATCTACTCAAATGGTTACAAGAACGACGAATAGTGCCCTACACCACCGATCTGGGTAATCATAACAATTAGCACTCCAATTGATCGTCTAGAAACACTATAGGCGTCTATCTGCCAAAAGAACAGGGTAGAAATTCCCAACAAAAGCAAAAGAATCCAGCATCTCCACTCAAAATAGCTTCAACAAGCTTACAACAAATTTTAATAATCAATCTGAAGATTGTAATCCAACTTTCGAGTGTATAACAGTTCTTGAAGTTGAACCATAATTGTAGCTCAAATTTGAGTCTACCAAAATTGAAGAATGTCATAAATAGACATATTACGAGTGTTCATTCACTATCAAAACACGTGGAATGAAGGATCTTGACCTACTAGCTCCTCTTCTCTACATTAAATAAATCCCCAATTAAATAACTTGAATTTACAATTACTATAATTTCAAACAACAATGCAGTTAATAAAAAAGGTGCATCATTTACTAGGATCCAAACCCTGTCTAGAATAGAATCAAACTTGACAAGAATATCAAGCCTAAACTCTACTCTTAGATATGCTACTGAAAATCCTACAAAATGTGACAACATGACAACGTTAGAATGCTAATACGTTACTACGATTAATGGGATTTTTTCTGTATCTTTCACGATTCTTGGAGCTCACAGAAGAACAATGGCATGCCCTTCATATCGATTCCTTCCTTGCATGTGGCAATGGTATAGATTCTCTGAACCCCGGAACACCAGTCATCCTCCCCTGGCTCCAGCTGGTCCTCAGGACACCTCCCATTCTGGTTGAATTGTCAGCTACCTCTCCACAGAATGTTCCTTTCATCACAGGTGATTGTCCGGATAACCGTAGCGAAACGATCTCGATCTCGGCTCGAGTTGAAAGTTCAATAGCCCCGCGGTAGTGTGTCATTGCGTAACACGACACACTAAGCACCGAACAGGTGTGCTGGCGGACACTCAAAAGCGCCTGAAGCTAAGCCGGTTGCATCGAGAATGTTCGCAACTCTACTTGTACAGTGACACTCATGTTTCCTGCGTTTAACCAGCCATGGTTAAATTAATATAACACATTATAATTTTTCCTCCTGACATCCGGTTAATAGACACGGTCGTAATGTCATAAGAACAGAATTCAGGATCCGTAAATAGTAATACAGTTACGATATATATGCAGTTGTATGATAAATCACTTCTCGAATGTTAGCATTCACTGTCTTAAATAGCAACAAAATATGTTCTTTACAATTTCAAGTTCCGACACGGTGTACTGTGCTTGCACTTGGAATTAGTCTTCAAGCTTGTAGTTCATGAGAAGAGCACATGACTTGCTTGTAAAGAACAGTTATCAGATCTGACCTACCGTACTGTACTTTTCATTCGTCAGCAATAGTTTGTGCGTAAAATAATTGAAGTTCCGTTCGTCACCGGAATTTCCAAGATGTACAGGAATTGTACATGTTATACGAAACGGACTTTACACTCCCGACTCACGTGATATAATAGTAAAATCACCGGTCCAAATCTGGATGTAGCTCCTAGAGCGACAAACTATGTTCTGACTTCTCTCCCTAGCAGACACTCTCACGAGGCCACAGCTGCCTCGACCTCAGCGCTACCTGGACTCACAATTGACAATCTTGATGTACAGTTATCATATGTTCCATTTTCCTGTGATTTCAATTACATGAAAGTACTTCATAATCCGTTATCTGCTATTATGACAAACATAACATAATGCTTCAATATATATAAAAAGCTTTTATTCCTTCTTTATAGGCATAATTAATATCTTGGTGGCGGTCGATATAATCAATGCCACTGACCATCCAGCCGTGACGTCAGCTCCGCCTACGAATGCACTCGGGTTTCCTCGGCATAACCGATCCCAAGTATCACTGGGCCGTGAAACATCTGTTTCTGAATCGCCCTCTGGGTTTCCAACTAAGTTACATGCTGCGCTAGAATGTACGGTATTCTGCTAATGAGAATGAGGGTACAGTACCATTGTGGCTCCTTGTTCGAGGCCATTAATGTGGTAGCAAAGCTCCTTTTTCTCTCTCTATTCACTTTCTCTTCATCTGTCGGAGTAACATTGGACGGCCATTCATTTTCTGGGAGTTTCAACCAAAGAGGTCCCTCCCACCATTTGGAAGCTATCAGCTGTGGCACAGAGCAACCCCTAGAGGGCAGGTCAGCTGGATTATTTACTCCGGTCACGTGAGACCAGCATTCTGGACCCGACAAACTTCTAATTTCCCTGACACAGTTGGTCATTAAAGTTCCCCATACCTCCCCTCTCTTTATCCAAGAAAGAGCCGTGGAGGAATCACTCCAATAGTAAGCAGGAACGTCAGCTAAGCCCAGACTACCTATTGCTAAAGCAGCTAGCCGAGGCCCCATTGTTCAAGCCAATAACTCCAATCTCGGTATGGTAGTCTTCTTTAACGGAGACTAGATTTTGCAGACACCAGCTGGATATTGATCCCCCAAGTTTCCTTCCTTCTTCAGACGAACAGTAGCAGAACTCAATCTCTTCAATGAAATGTCCTTATTTCCTTTCATAAGCTGCCAATTCCCTCTCTCCATGGTAGTGCAACTTAATAACTTCCTTCCTCGTTCATCTTGAAAATGTTTATGGGTAGCTAACTCGAGCTCCTGTTTTGTAAGAGTTTAAATGGGATCCCTAATGCCGATAGTTTTAAGCTCCACAGCTCACGTAAAGACATGCATTGCACAAACAAGAAATTTACAGTAGACACACAATATTAATTATCCCCAATCTTCTGCCAAACCATTCCCATAACTGTCCAGCCAAGAGTAGTTTTCATGGCAACTAATTGAGAGGCGTGCAGATGGAAAGGATGTGGACCATGAGACCTTATCGAGTTTACTCCGAACTAGATGGAGAACCAACTATGAAATGACTACACGTTTCGAGTAGAGGTCGATATAAATTTAATATCAAAAGAACATAGCAAAAGGGAAACGAGAGGCGCATGAAATGGTGTATGAGGATGATAACGGGAGTAGGGGGATGACAGGGGTTTAAACGCAACCCACCATCTCTCCCTCTGACGTCACATACTAACCTGCAATACATTCAGGGGCAAAGCTGATATCTCGCGAACCCATGGTTCGATTTTGGCATGTGACATATCGTTGGACTCAAGCTGACGCCCCCTTTGCTATGGACCACTCATTATATTTTTCAAAAAAAAAATTGGAAAATTTTGTTTTTGAAAATAGGCAATAGTTTAAAAACCAAACATGATAGAACGTTGTTCCGTGCTTGAAACGAATGGTCTTTATGTCCTTTATATTTTATAATAAAACTTTTTTATTTCTGATGTGTTTTTGAAAACAATCCAAATTTGAAATTCCTATATTTTGGAAACTAGGAATTTTACAAACAAGTTTGTTTGACGTAAATGAATGGTCCCTACTCCCTCTACTCCCAAAATAAATTTTAAGTCTCTAGGATAAAAATGCAAACAGAGTATTGTGGAACGGGGGTTCTGCTACACAGCCTACTTTACTACGAACTTTGCCGATATCTCCCGAACGCATGATCGGATTTTAACGAACGAGGTATTGTTGCCGTTGGGATGACGTTCTCTTGGCTAAGAATGTGTGTTGGTATTTAAAAAAATGAAAATTTTTGTTTCTTGGATTGGCGCTATTTTGGAAACGGTGAATTTTGGAAAAAAAAAGTTTGTTTGACGTTAATGAAAGGTGGGTATGCCCTCAAGGGTAGAAGCAAGTTTCAAGGGTGTAGGAGGGAAAAAATGATAGCCTACTTTCTCGCGAACATAGGCGATAATTCGCGAACGCCTGATTGGATTTTAACGAATGAGGTGTCGTTGGACTCGAGCTGACGTCCTCTTTCCTATAGACCACGTATTATATTTTTTTTTTGAAAATTTTTGTTTTTAAAAGTAGACTATAGTTTTGAAATCCAAACTTAATAGAACGTTGTTCAATGGTCTCTATGACCTTTATTTTTTTATAATAAAACTTTTTATTATTTGAGATTTTTTGAAAACACTTAAATTTTGAATTTTTACTATTTTGGAAACTAGCAAGTTAACAAATAAGTTTGTTTGACATAAATGAAAGGTCCCTACACCTCTACTATGAAAATAAATGTCAAGTCTCTAGAACAAGAACTAAGCACTTTATTTTAACATTTTTAATTTTTTTTAAATAAAAGACTGTTTGTAGACAGAGAGCCGGTAGCGCTTGAAGTATGTTACAACGAGGCTATGACTGGCCATGGTGAATACAGGAAATGGCTATTTCGACGGCGCAGCAGGGCGAGGGAGCGGTTTTTGATATTTTTGTTATGACGAACGAATGAAGGTGAATATTTTGAAAATCGCTTATGGCGATCTCGGTGACCGTGCCCGGAAGAAATGAATCGCTATTTTGGCAGGACGGCTGGGTCTGCTTATGACGGTTGGCTTTGTGACATTTCCTATGACGGATGGAGGCGAATATTTGAAAATGTGTGCTAGGATTTTTTACCCTGAAGGGATCTTTAACATGCTAGTAGACGATAATAAGCGAGACTGCTGTCTGGCACAGTAAACGGTTTTAGAATATGGAAACCTGTAACATATGCTCAACCAAGTCATGTGCATGTACGCAAAGAGCCAAAACGGTAAGGTCATTGGCCTGAAATGTTATCAACTAAATATTGAACTGGGTAAAGTCATGTGTTTTAGGGTGAAAGTATGTGGTTAACATGATCATGTATTGAGGATGGCCGCTTGCTAGTAATTATTTTTACAGTGAAATGTTTAATAATAATAATAATAATAATAATAATAATAATAAGACACACATGTTTTCAATGCTAACACACACACACAGTCCTGCTCACTGGAGACTGAATATTGTACCTAGCCAGAGGACTTATGAGAGAGACTGCTGATAAGACAAAAATGTCTACGTCAGCAGGAAGTGTGATATCAACTTACTTGCCTCGTGGTGGCTAGCAGGTGTGCTGTTTAAGCAGAGACCGTCATTTTGGTTCTGAGACAGTAGGACTGCCGATGTATAAGAGGCAGCCATTTTGGTTCCTTATTAAAAACATGAAACTAGTATAAGGTACGCGAATCTCATCGCGTTTGAGGAATGTGGGGAGGCGTGGGAACACGTGTGAGAGAGACAACATTTCAAGGTCAAAACGCTGAGAAAATGCAACTTTTTCTGTTGCTAAGCAGACTGATAAGGTTTGTGTTAGTAATACACTGACAGGACCAGCAAATAGACGTATACAGTAGAGCTCTGAACTGAACTTTGGAAGAAAAATCCTTTTATTTTTTTGGTAAGTACCTATGAATGATTATTTTAATTTAAAAAAATCAACGTATGATTTTAGCCAAGGTCTTTGTTTAAACTTTAACACAAAAGCCGACACATGAAATCATCATTTGTTAAAGTTTAAACAAAGACCTTGGCTAAAGGCATCCGTTGATTTTTTAACAAATTTTAGTCCATGATCTAGAGCTTGTGTAAGTGCCATGTAATGAACAACGTGGTATAGGATTTACTGCTAACAGGTGCTACTGCGTATGACAAGGATGTAGACTAGTGGGTTAGGCAGCCTTTCTTGCTATGTTAGTTCTGAACATTTATTGGTTTATTGTATATTGAGTTTATATACATAACTTATACAAGCACGTCTTGCACGCGGTCAAACTTCACAAGAGTCACATGCAACACGCAAAGTATGTTTCCGCTACCTAGCGGTAAATATGAGCACTACCTGAACAACTAGCATGCCACCTAGCAGAGGATATGAACACTTACTAGTGATATCCAAAGTGAGCTGATGTTAGGCTAGGTAAAGTTAGGTTAGCCATGAAAATAAGCTACCAAAATAAGCAACCAAAAAATAATTGGTTTTCACCCTTGAGGTCTTGGGTTCCAACTCGACTATGCCCAGAATGTAATTATCATCTGAGAGTTGAAAGGTTAGGTTAGGTTAGGTTAGGTTAGGCAAAGTTGGGTTAGGATAGATAAAGTTGGGTTAGGTTAGGTGAAGTTAGGTTAGGTTAGGTTAGTGAGCTGAGGTTAAGTCTTTAAATATTCCCCCTCTTTCAAATACTTTCCAACACCAAGAAAAAATTCCACTAAATACATTGACAAAAATAACTTGTCAAATAAGCCAATACAAAAGCCAATGCTAAAGCCAACACAAAAAGCCAACACAAAAGCCAACACAAAAAGCCAACACAAAAAGCCTACACAAAAAGCCAACACATAAGCCAATATATAAGCTTATGGTAGGTCACTCCATCAGCAAAACAGTTTTAACCTTTGTAGTGTGAACATCGTACTGACAGGTCAGTTACTACTATGGAACTTACTACAACCAACAAAGGTAGGCAACGTGCACTCTATCAAGGCTACTCTTATAACTATAATCGTCAGAATGCGAATGGAATTATATTCTCGCGATGCTCATTAGAGAGGTCATCAAAATGTCGAGGTAATCTGAAAAGTAAAAATGGAAAGGTTTTAAGTGTGAGTGTTCATCAATGTACTGCTCCAAACGAACCACGGTTGCTGTTTACAAACAATTATCAAAATGCTAAAAAGCGAGTTCAAGAAAACGATATTGCGGCTAAAAATAGTGCAGTGTTTGTTCAAAAGGACTTATCATGTCCTCAAAAAGTCATGTTAAGACAGTTGTCAACGTCCAAGAAACCTTTAACACTATCAAAATCAACGCATACTATAAATGAAGTGCTATCGCAAGAGGATCAAAAAGGACTATATAGTAATAGTGATGATGGTCATGATGATAATGATGATCATGAGGATGATAATGATGATGATTATAACGGTAATGCTTTGTATACACCTAAAATCATTTGTTAAATTTTTATATTGGAACAAACCCAGTAAGCTAATTCAACGGCTTCGATTCTTGCATGCTTTACAACAAGCTGGGCATACCGGTCACGATTGGGAAATCAAAGAAATTGAACAAGAGCTTCGTCGTGCTAAAATTATTGTGTAATGGGTCCACCACTTTGCGACCAGTTTTACCCCCACTCTTGGTTCTTATATTTGCTTATTTGCTTCCACTTTAACCTGAACCCTTTGGATCCATATTTGCTCTCACATTAAACTATTATTCTTATTGCCAAGTTGACTTTACTAGAGCTTAGTCTATGCTTGACAGTTGACATGGAAATATCAGTGACTAGGTATGGTAAGCCTTATGCATACTATAAAGGATATTCATATAGTGAAACGAACCAATAAAAAATGGAACTGTTATTTGGCGTTGTTTAAAACAACGTTCCAAGCATTGTCGTAGTGACCTAAAAAGTAAAAATTGTGAGATTTTAAGTGTCAGTGATCATCAATGTAGTATACTGCATGAAACACAGTTGCCGTCGACAAAATATCAAGAAAACCATATTGCTACTCAAAATAGTGGATTGTTTAATGAGCAACGTTTAACCCCTGTTCTAAAAGTTATGTTTAATCCATCTTCCACATCGCAAGAGCCATCAACATCACAAACTATGCAAGAGGTAGTGTTGTTGTTGTTGTTGTTGTCGTCATCGTCGTCGTTTTAAGGAGAGGAACAACTGGGTCATCTGCTATTGATATGCAAAAAGGTACCGTAGTATTGCAAGAGGATCAAAATGACTAAATAGTAATAACAATAAGGTTTTTATGCCTATAAAACAATTGCGGCTTCCCCAGTTTTTGAAAACAACAGTGAATGGACATTGCTATAAAAAGGTTTACAACAAGCCTTGTGTTTAAAAACTATAACAGACTATTGTTGAGAGAGAAAGAGTTGTATTAAGTGTGCATCTATTGTCATAATCATGTATACTCTGCAATGTTAAATATTCTAACTTTGTATAAAATAAAACAACATTGTAACATCATTTTTCATTTATTTACATACTTTATATATATATATATATTTTTGGTTTCATGATAATATTTTTTGACAATGCTAAAAACTAAAACATTATTATTCTATACACATATTTTTTCTTTCAGTCCATTTTCATCACTTATATTTCCATTATTATTTCACATTTGTTTCTTTTTTCATTTAATTAAAACGAACCATGCACCTATTGTATTTAAAACCTTCATAAATTAAGTGTACAGGTTGTACAGCATTATTCACTTCATGAAAAACACTCACCGACATATCATTAAACCGTGTAGGCAGAAATGTCTCAAAGTTTTCACATACACAAAGTACACGATCACCATATGATGTTTTCAATTTCTGAAACTTGATAATGCGGAATGGAATATGCGTTGGCAATTCGCTGAGCTTCTTTGTCTCTAAGCCACACGATTGTCCCACAGCATTCAAAACATTCATTGTAGTAGTCTATAAACAAAACATAAGCATACCAATTACACACTACAACATCTTGTAATAATATTGTTCATATAGGTATTTTGCACTATGCATTGCTAATATATTATACTATTTATGCAAGAAATGCTCTAACTGTAGCAGATACTACTTTTCTGCGTATAGCACAAGTGTTAAGTTCTATTGCACACTTGACACTGGCTATCATGTGTCCACAAGGCAAAAATACAACACCTAGTTCATCTTGGTAACAAATTTTACATAATTGTTGGTCACACTTTTGTATCTGTTCGTAAGACAAGTCTTTTCTTTCAGCCTCATGTATTTGCTCCGCGTGTTCTAACTCTAAAGGCACTTTTATGTCTTGTGCTGCAATCACGTTTTCTTTACGAATAGTGTTCACAAATTCCTGACCTTTAAGCAACACCATGTATTTACAGTTAGGTAACCAACGAGCGTGTTGCACAAAAGGGACATCAGTCATTTGCCAATCCTTTAAAGCAAATCCACAATAAAAACATATTGTTTTATATCCTTCACCAGTATAAAAAAAATCCAGCTTCACTTAGCTGTTTTGTAAGGTGTTTTAATATTAATGGCCAAACATTTTTATAAGATTCTAAACGTTTTTCAACAGAGCTGTACTCTGGGTGTGCTAGTGCTTTAGTCTTGCAAACTCCCAGTTTTTCAAAAGCACACGCCAATTCAACACTGTCTATGGCATATGGGCCACATATATCGACACTACCGTTGGCTGGTAATACATTATTATTATTATTATTATTATTTATTTGTGATTCAGCAACGTAATTAGTAGCCAATGGCCTTGTGGTTCGGTAAAATGGATACACGGGTATGTTACCCACTTGTTTTCCAAGCATGTAAGGACAACAAGGAGACCATCGCAAATGGTCTCTAAAGGGATCATCCCCTTCTTCCCAGTGTGAAAGTTCAATACGACAAAAAAAAACACATCTTCTCGGTTCAAGTAAAAAAAGGCATTTGCAAGTTTATGTCTTGACAAAATGCCTACAGGCCAGGATTCAAATGTTAACCAACGATCATGTTCTGATTTTAAATTTAACCCACGTGGTTAACCAACTTGTTCACTTGTTGTATTTGGTACTAATGCCATGTGTTATAATAAAACTTTTTCTTATTGTAAGTTATTAACGTTGCACACAGTTCTTTAAACCACAATGTGGTTTTTTTTTCACTGTCTGTTCACTATGTTAATGGCGTATGACCACACGTAAAAACAAACAAAATAACCCATCACTCAATCAATCAATCAATACTTGTAAATAAAACTTTAACGATAATTGACATTAAATAAAAAACAGCATTAAAAATAAACTGTATGTTGTCACTAACAGTAACACATGTACTTATTTTGTTTTTATAAAGCTTCAGTCATTTACATCCCCCTTTAACCAATATATAAATAAAAAGTGAATGTCATGTCATTTTGTTCAGATTATCATGTTCAAACCTGTGGATATTCGTTGAGTCCATAGGAAAACGCCCATAAATTGAATTTAAATTTTTGTTTTTAGAAAATCCAACATGGCCTTGTACTTTTCCCAGTCAACAACAACATAGCCATTAATCAAGAAAGCAATCTTCCCAGTCATGTACAGGTAATGCATTTTTTTGTCTAGAAGTTTACAGTAGTGGTAAAATGCAATAGCATTTTATGTTAGGCTTACCTGAGTTTTAAATAGTTCACTGCCTGGAAACAATGGTTGCACTCTACTGCGCCTCGGGTTTCCAGCAACTGCTACGGTGGTAAGGCTTTTCTTTCCAAGTTTCTAAAAATAAATAAAATAAACCGCTATAAATACCTAAATTCAGGTTAATACATGCATTTTATAAAATAAAATAAAATAATATCAAACAAAAATAAACAAGTTAGTTTAAAAAAATAATCTCACATTCACTTGCACTGGCTTGTTGCTGTTTCCTTCCAGTGGGCCCAAAAGTGCAATGGTTTCTTGTATCTCAGTCATGTAACAAATAAATAAAAATCATTAATTACGTGATCAATAACTACAAATTTAAGGTTCATTAGCATGACATTATTAAAATAATCATTCATAGGTACTTACCAAAAAAATAAAAGGATTTTTCTTCCAAAGTTCAGTTCAGAGCTCTACTCTATACGTCTATTTGCTGGTCCTGTCAGTGTATTACCAGCACAAGCCTTATCAGTCTGCTTAGCTACAGAAAAAGTTGCATTTTCTCAGCGTTTTGACCTTGAAATGTTGTCTCTCTCACACGTGTTCCCACGCCTCCCCACATTCCTCAAACGCGATGAGATTCGCGTACCTTATACTAGTTTCATGTTTTTAATAAGGAACCAAAATGGCTGCCTCTTATACATCGGTAGTCCTACTGTCTCAGAACCAAAATGACGGTCTCTGCTTAAACAGCACACCTGCTAGCCACCACGAGGCAAGTAAGTTGATATCACACTTCCTGCTGACGTAGACATTTTTGTCTTATCAGCAGTCTCTCTCATAAGTCCTCTGGCTAGGTACAATATTCAGTCTCCAGTGAGCAGGACTGTGTGTGTGTGTTAGCATTGAAAACATGTGTGTCTTATTATTATTATTATTATTATTATTATTATTATTATTAAACATTTCACTGTAAAAATAATTACTAGCAAGCGGCCATCCTCAATACATGATCATGTTAACCACATACTTTCACCCTAAAACACATGACTTTACCCAGTTCAATATTTAGTTGATAACATTTCAGGCCAATGACCTTACCGTTTTGGCTCTTTGCGTACATGCACATGACTTGGTCGAGCAAATGTTATAGGTTTCCATATTCTAAAACCGTTTACTGTGCCAGACAGCAGTCTCGCTTATTACCGTTTACTAGCATGTTAAAGATCCCCTTCAGGGTAAAAATCCTAGCACACATTTTCAAATATTCGCCTCCATCCGTCATAGGAAATGTCACAAAACCAACCGTCATAAGCAGCCCCAGCCGTCCTGCCAAAATAGCGATTCATTTCTTCCGGGCACGGTCACCGAGATCGCCATAAGCGATTTTCAAAATATTCACCTTCATTCGATCGTCATAGCAAAACGATCAAAAAGCGCTCCCTCGCCCTGCTGCGCCGTCGAAATAGCCATTTCTTGTATTCACCATGACCAGTCATAGATAGATTTTATTAATTCCAATTTTATCAAATACATATACATTTATGATATAGGACACGTCAGAATTTACATCTATAAAATAAAAGTAGTAATAGGTATATAATACTAATACTATAACTATTCATAACTTATTATAATAACAGATCTTAAGAGATACAATCTTATTGGACTACTATTTACACCTAACTCTATTATCATAATATGAAACTTAATTCTATAAATACAGCAACTTAGAGCTGGGTATTACAATTAAAATAGAAAAGTAAAATATAATTGTAGATTTCATCACTCCTTTACACTAAGATATTCAAGTACAGAATAAAAAAATGGCACTGCAGCTTTCAACATTCTATCAAAGGTTTTTATTTTTGGGGCAAGTTTTATACGCTGGGGTAGTTTATTGTATAATTTAACTCCTGTGTGAAAAGTTCCTTTTTGATATATGCTTGTGTGTGTGTGTGTGTGTGTGTGTGAAATATGAATGTTTTGATTTTGTCTTGTGTTATGCCTATGAACATCATTGTTTGTTTTAAGAAAAACATCTTTATTCATTAAATTCTTTTTAAAAAACATAATACTTTCAAAGATATATATGCAGGGCAGTGGGGGAATGTTTAAATTTTTAAACAGAGGTCTACATGATTCTCTAGTGTTTACATTTGCCACAATTCTAATCGCCCTCTTTTGTATCCTAAACGTGCTTAGTACATCTGGCGACATACCCCAAAATATAAGCAAAATAAGTATTTGTTAATGTGTGCATGCTAGTGCAGGTTTTCAAAATACGTAACGCAAAGCACATCGAGTTCAGTTTAGTATTCAGATATTGTATATGTTTGTTCCATTTCAAGTCATGTTGTATCCATAGTCCTAAAAACTTTGTTTCTGATTTATTTTCTATTTGATGACCATTTAATGTTACATTTGGCTTCAAAGGATTCCTATTCTGTATATTGTGGAAATTTAGGCATACTGTTTTTTTATAGTTTATTATGAGGCGATTATCTCGTGACCATTTGGTTAACTCTCCTGTAACGGAGCCTCGTTTTAACATACGTCAAACGCTACCGGCTCTCTGGCTACAAACACTCTTTTATTTTAAAATTATTTTAAAAAAAATGCATAGTTCTTGTTCTAGAGACTTGACATTCATTTTCGTGGTAGAGGGGGTCGAGATCTTTCATTTATGTCAAACAAACTTATTTGTAAACTTGTTAGTTTCCAAAATAGTAAAAGTTCATAATTTAAGTGTTTTCAAAACATCTCAAAAAATAAAAAGTTTTATTATAAAAAATAAAGGTCATAGAGACGTTTTGTTTGAACTATTGAACAACGTTCTATTAAGTTTGGTTTTCAAAACTATAGTCTACTTTTAAAAATAAATATTTTCAGAAAAATTTAAAAAATATAATACGTGGTCTATAGGAAAGAGGACGTCAGCTCGAGTCCAACGACACCTCATTTGTTAAAATCCAATCAGGCGTTCGCGAATTATCGCCATTGACAGACACAAAACAACAACCCTTAAAACATTAAAATACGCCATACGCCATACCGACCATAGAGATATTACATCCCAAGCGATGAACAACACACCCTTCCACGTCTGGACACAAAGAAAACCGCGAACTAGCCTAAAATTACTAGCCCCTAAAGACCCTTGAAAAATCCCATACTCTTGCAAGGAATTAGGAGCTAGAAAGAATACCTCCGATAATATAATCACTTTTCATGACATAAAACAAACGCAAGAAACACGCACTAAATAAAACACAACAAGATACAGAAAATAAAACAACAACAAGAACCCCTAAGACAAATAAACCCATTAAATAAGCAAAGCTATTCCCCACTACGTAAAGGAGCAAGGGACAAAACAAAATACAAGTTAACCTCAAACTATGGTATGAACGACCTTCAGTTTAACCCTACTTTTGCAAGTTGAATGAAAGGGATCCTTTATCACTAAAAATTGGGAGGATATGGTTTGGTAATAAAATCTCTTCATCAGAACACATGCATGATTATACAGTATAACAATTAAAGACCAGATGCCACTTAGCTTATCCTTGAGATGATCTGGACGGTCCTCGATGATATTTCATATTATAATAATTTCATTTTCATGCCATTTTTAGCTGTAAGTTCAGGGAGCAATACCGCAACGCGACTTCACAACATTTAAACCACAGTAGATAAATTTAGAAATGAGATTCGAAACATATTAACAAATCCAAGTTACATTTTGAGCTATGTCTGCCGACCATCTTTTCTTATCCTTGTTATAACAATTCTGACGACATAACAATCGCTCAAGTCGAGTTCCTTAGATTCAGATCACATTCTCCATAGCGGGCGCTTTTCATTATACAAGATGTGCTGATAAGTACGATCGCTTATAGATTCAAGTAGTAACCGCTAGATGGAAATAGCGTCTAATGGATCTTAAAATAGTATCGTATCATCTCTCCCACGCTCCAATCTTGGATGTAGTTTGCAAGTCCAACTCAAAATGTGAATGTCAAATGTATGAAGTTGTGTTGACACTTGATTGTCACTTGTCTGCATCACGTGATTGTAGGGCCTTGACATAGCACAGAGCAGCATTGTGGGAAATGTCAATGGTAAGACGGAGGAACAAGTCACAGCTGATTAACAATAGCTTCCAATCCGGTTAGATTAAATAGATGTCGTGACGCGTTTTCAACAGTATTAGAATACGAGTTCGCATTAAGACAAGAAAATAAGGTACATCAAGCTTGAATTGAAGAAGTTGTCGTTTAACGGATCGTAAAGTCAAGATTTAGTTTTCACGTAGTTTAGTAGCTAAGAAGGGACTACACTTGTCAGTAGAGTTCATTTCCATCAAGCCGATGTATAGTAATACATTTCACACAAGTTAGGAAACAGGAAATACCCGGTAACTTAGGACATCTCCGAATAGAAGGAAACTTACAAATAATGAATTTAAGATAAAATGGTCTAAACAACCAATCCAAGAAAAATGCAGTCATCACACAATTAATCTCCCAATGTTTAAAATGTGAATGTGACACGAGCAGGCTCTGCTACCATTAGTGAGGCGTGCAGATGGAAAGGACGCGGACCATGAGACCTTATCGAGTTTACTCGCATTCTGAACTAGATGGAGAACCAAATATGAAATGACTACACGTTCAGAGTAGAGGTCGATATAAATTTAATATCAAAAGAACATAGCAAAAGGGAAACGAGAGGTGCATGAAATAGTATATGAGGATGATAACGGGGCTAGAATAAACGTACACATATATTATAAAACAGTAAAACATAAAACGTAAAACACACAATAAAGAACTATCAAAAGGAGAAGAAGATCTCGACGCAGAGAAGCCTAAGTTACTATAGTACTGGAGATCGTTCAATAGGAAACAAAGGGGCAGAAAAATAACAAATTAACAATAATGTAAATAGTACATTCGTCCCACCACAGGCTAACTACTGGAACGTAGTCAGAAGAGAAATTCTGAGAGCTTACGAAGTCATGTATCCCGTGAAATGTCTAGCCGACCACCCTTAAATAAAATGTATATCATACCAAAATAAGAAACCCATAAAAAATGGTACAAGAACAAACGAAATCACAAAGAATATTACAGCAACACGTACCCGAACTTAACTAAAATATGACATGACATACCAAAATCCTTAAGAAATATAGATCAGTTCGGTATAAATCGCGAAAGGAACCAACAACAAAACGAACTAAATAAAACAACAAATGATTTCATCAACTTCAGAACAAACCTTCTTTCCGAACGAAAGTACGAGACTAGGTTATCTAATGAGAAGCAAGATGAGCATCAATTGCAGTCTCGGGCACATGCAAGGAATACACAAATCACCATTCGAGAGAGTAACCAGTACATCTCACTAATAAACGTAATGAGTTCACGTGTTGCTTCTTGACTGAAAGCAACAACAAACAAAACAGAACTAAAATGACCCTCAACTTTCAGTCAAACCCCTCTTCAACAAATGATATTAACCCACCCTTAATCATAGGTCAAGAAGCGTGATTATAAATGAAACATATTTCTGACATATACATAGTTAATGTCTGCCCAGACCCTATAAGGCTGCTTTCACACGGTCCACCTTCCTCCACACCACTCCACGCCACTCCACTCCACTTTTCAGCCACTCCATTTTTCTTCCCTTTCCACCTCCATCAACTTTAACTCCAGTTTGACTTCGGCCATGGATGTGAAGAAGATTACGGATAAAGAAGAAGAAAATGGTTCATTTGGTCCATCCATTAAATGCTTATCGCATAGAGCGAGGAACTCATCTTTTTCTCATGGAAGAACTTGCCAGTGATCCGAAAAAAAATCTTTAATTAGTTTCGTATGAGTGTAAGTTCTGCTGAAGAATTGCTATCAATCCTTGAACCAAGCTTACAGCGTCAGGACACCAACATGAGAAAAGGTATTCCACCCAAAGAGAGGCTAGCTGTTACTTTGAGGTAAGTAGGTACTATACATTTATTATCTCTGCTCAAAGGCTATTTATTTTATAGGTACATTTACTCGTATTTCATTACAATCGAACCATAAAATAGTCTACAACGAAAGTAAAGATGATGATAATTGTTGTTTGAAGGGGCCTAACATCTAGGTTATCGGCCCCTGATGGTTAGGGTGATCGTGAAGATGAAAATGAAATGCAAACTTAAAACTAAAACTAAATGCCCTCAATCCACGAAGAATGCGGATTGAGGGACTTGGAAGGAAGGAGAGCCATGAAAGGCAGATAGGAACGTGAAAGAGGAGAGGGTCCGGCCCACAGGTAAGGGACAAAGGGGGAAACCGGACCCAGATCAGGAATCCCTCGGGGTCGCCAACTCCCGAACCCACCAGCCGTGAGCTCCTGAGGGTGTAGCACTATCTAGGGTGCACCAAAAGTGGAGGGGCTACATACACCCGGCCTCCTTGAGGGCCTAGAGCAGAAGGCAGGAGAAAACATGAAAAAAAAGAAGGCTGACCCCTCGCAGAAGGAGGGAATCAGAAAAGATAAGACAAGGGCCAATTAAGGCGGGAAATGAATAGACTCCCTAGGCCTCGGATACCCTAATACCGTCGGGGTCGGAAGAGAACAAGAGTTGACCAAGTGAGGTCGACAGGAAAGAAGACAGAGAGGAGCCCGGCACAAGTAAGTGGAAGCAATGCCGGACTCAGCTGGGGGCCCGTGGTCGCCAACCCACGTCCCACTAGATGTGAGCCCTTGGGGGGGGGGGGAGGAAAGAGGTGACAATAATGGAGAGAAAGTTATATATTTCTCATTTATAACCTAACTTATAATAATTACCACAGAGGGATATATAAGAAAGGTATGAAATTGGTAGGTACTTATTACTGAATATGTGTATCATTAGGGGCCAGTACATCAGAAGGCATCATCGTCGGGCACAGGTTGTTTGTGGCTGACAATTATTATATGTATCAGGAGTATGTAGTAATGGGGAGGTGTTGTAGTGGATTGGCTGAAATGAGGCGTTGGGTGATTGTTGATTGATAAATGAAGAGGAGGAAGAATAGGATGATGAGGGTGGGCGCTGGTAATAAGAGTGGTAGGGAACGGCATGAGAATGTGTGGACCCACGTCGACCTATTTGATTTTTGAATTGACGAATGGTGGACATTTAGGCCATGTCGCATTCTAATTTAACATCTTCATCAATTTGTTGAATTTCAGGCTAGAGGGAAAGGAGGAAGTGCTTGTCTGCATCAAATACTTCCTCCTTTCCCTTTCCTTGACTCAAAGTTTTGTTCAAATTTATCAAGAGTAGTTCCTCCTGTGATATCTTCTTCTACTTCTTGGGAGGACATGGTTGGTCCTCATGGTTTTCAGTTATAATGTCCCTTAGCTCGGTGTCCATGACGTCCTCCTCGTCTTCGCCAGCTTCAGTTTCTTCAACTTCCTCTTGCTGGTTAATGTTGGAAACAGTGCTGGACACGAAAAAAGAATCCCATAATCAAGCGTAATAATCACATATAAATAATAATGCAACGGTGATTATTGACATAGAAAAGTAGATACACTGAGAGTTCCTTACGTTTTGTTGGCCATGACTGGTAGAAGAAAGTGTAAGAGATCAAAGCATATGTACGTTTTCCTTGTGGCGCTGGCTTCACTTCCTGTCGGTTGGGTTTTCAGTTTTTGCAGTTCTCTGGAAAAACTGCTTCGAATGCCCTTCCACTTCTTCTGTACATTTAGTTCTGAAAACAATACAACTTTTGTTGCAGATACCTTGCAAGTGGATGTTCCTTGACAGATCTACATTACATATACAGGATTGGAGTATCTACATTGAGTGAAGTCATAAATGAAACATGCGATAAAATTTGGAATCTACTTCAGCCAACAGTTCTTCCTATTCCAACAGCAGAAAAATGGGAAGAAATTGCTCAACTGTTCTTTGTGCGTGTTAATTTTCCAAACTGCATTGGTGACATAGATGGCAAGCACCTTAGAGTTATAAAACCAGCACATAGTGGATCATTATACCATGATTATCAGAATTTGTTTCTGTTGTGCTATTGGTTGTGTGTGACGCTAATTGTTTCACATTGGTTGATATAGGAAATTATGGAAAGAATCCAGACTCTTCTATTTTCAAGCAATCCAATCTTTCGAAATCGTTGGCCAGGAACACACTGAACATCCCTCCATCTCGGCCGTTTCCAGATTTGGCTGAACCCAATTTCCCACTAGTGTTTGTTGGAGATGAAGCCTTTTCCTTGTCCTCTCATATAATGCGTCCATACGCGGATCTCATCTTTCTCACAAGAAACAAATATTTAATTATAGACTTTCGAGAGCAAGAAGATTCGTAGAGTGCTCGTTTGGCATACTTTCAAATAAATGGCGTATTTTCCACAGGCCTCTCATTGTAGATATTGACTTTGCTACAAGTATCGTGAAGGCCTGTGTCGTTCTACATAATTTTGTCAGAGCCAGGGATGGGTTCCAATTTGAACATACTTTAACTGAAACTGGGCTATACGAGGAAGTTCATTCAGATATACAAAATCAAAGGTCTGTTAACAACGTAAGAGAATTCTATGCAGATTATTTTGAAGGGGAAGGGGGCTTTACCCTGGCAGGATTCTATGATTAATCGTTAGTACAGTAGGTACTACCTCAAGACACAACAGCTTGTGTTCAGTTTATTGTTATAAAATAATTATGTTGTAATAATACGGGCTACAAATAATAAAAAGAAGTGTACTTACCAACTTCTCTCTTCCTGGAGTCATTTGCTTCACTATAATTAGGAATAACGGCTTGGGCAACTTCAGCTCACATTTGATTCTTTTTAATTTTATTGGCATAATCTGTGGAACGAATGTCCTATAGTCAAGGACGCTGTTCAATTTCAAATATTAGTTTTTCACTATCTATAAATGGCATTTAAAAAATTAAAAACTGAATAAAAAATAGTAATGAAAATGGTGAAAATAGAACACGTAGCACACACAAAGTTGACCGTCCGAACGATTTCATCCAACTGAGTAAGCTACATGTGGCCGAGAGTTGTCTGAAGTGGAGGGGGTTGCAGCTGACAGGCACCAACTGCTGGTTGACGAGAGCGGACGGATGTGGCGCCACAGAAAGTGTCTCATCTGAAAGCCCCCACGCTCTAAGATTTACCTACAGTGGAGTGGCGTGGAGTGGTGTGGAGGAAGGTGGACCGTGTGAAAGCAGCCTAAGGATAAATAAAAACCTAATCGGCCATCCTTAGAGTGCACAAATGACAGACACAAAACAACAACCCTTAAAACATTAAAATATATTGGTGTGTGTTCCGACCATACAGATATTACATCCAAAGCGATGAACAACACACCCTTCCACGTCTGGATACAAAGAAAACCGCGAACTAACCTAAAATTACTAGCCCCTAAAGACCCTTGGAAAATACCATACTCTTGAAAGGAATTAGGAGCTAGTAAGAAATAACATTAATTCTACAGAACAGGAGAACAGGCCTTGGTAACTTTCAACAAGGTATATTACTGAAAATATAGTATTTATGATTGGCAAACCTTTCTCGGAGTTGTTGGGAGTCCTTTCACATTCTCAATTGCCACTGCTGCACCGGAAATAATTACTTTTAACGTAAATAAAGCATTATTGGTCGTGTTCATTTGAACAAGATCGGCCATTTAACAATCACTCCGGATACTACGTCATACCCACGTGACACGTTGCCAACATGAAAAATGAAATAAAAGGCAAAACAATTGGCCTGGATAAAGATTATTGATGCGTGAATTCCCCCACTGTGCGTGACAAAACTAGGGGTGTTATCTATTAGCTAACGTGGCCCGGGCCGTGCTATCAATCCTCCATTGGTCTGGACGAAAATATTGGTCTAGTCAAAACCATTGGTACCGAATGCGTGTGGTTGGCATTATGGACTCATACACAAACATTCACAAAGATGGTCGTCAGAGCAGCAATTTCAGCTATATAAGTCGTGCTCCTATTAGGGCGGGATGGTGGGTCTACGGCAGCGGACGAGTAAACATCTATTACTATCTCATCTTCAGATACCATTACTACAGTTATTTTGGCCAATTTCATTACTTACAATTTTTAAACACATGTTCTCCTGTTCTGTAGCGCCACCGAAATACCTCCCATAATATAATCACGTTTCATGACATAAATCAAACGCAAGAAACACGCACTAAATAAAACACAACAAGATGCAGAAAATAAAACAACAACAACAAGAACTCTTAAGACAAATAAACCCATTTAACAAGCAACTCGATTCCCCACTACGTTCTGAGCCCGAATTCGGCTTATTTCAGGTCATATCTGTGTTTTTTTTATTCCATTGGTATTGGTGTTGTATGGAAGAAATGATATTGGAGTCACTCTAAGAATTGAGTTTTTGTTAAGTTGAGTAATTGTCAAATGTATCATGAGGCTTCTGGAGAAGGTCATTGTCTTATGGCAATGAACTGGACTGCGCCTATATTGACATTATTGTGGTATCTACGAGTACTGTGAAGGTATCTCGATAACCAATCAGGAAGTCTGATTCTATTCGGAAGACTCTGAAACGTCATCACATTATATGTACTTCCAGGAATTAGCATTATTAAGAAGATTATATCACTTGAGAAGACGTTTAAATTCATGAGGAAGCTTCTGATTTTATTATAAGGACGTAGACATTCGCTGTAATGTGTTTATCTGCTATATACTTGTACGCGAAATCTACTCCCCCTCCACTAGCAAGATGGCGGCGATGAAAAATTCTAGGCAAGAGCGGCGTGAGAAAGGAGGTTCAGTCGGTCTTCTGAAATCGAGACGTGAGGTAAGGGAAGTGTCGTTTCCAAGAGCACTCAAGGTTTAAATTGAAGTCGCGGAGGAATGTCTACCCTCCCGAGTCGACCACAGCGTGGGCCAAGCCGAGGGCTAGAAGGCCGGACAAGTCATGCAGTGTGTTGAAACGATGTGAAGTTGAATCAAAGCTTATAACAGTGAAAGTAAAGACTGTGAAGCAATACCACAACTACATGCGTGTGTGTAATGAAGTTACAGTCAGCAGTGTATTTCAGGGATATTAGTAAGAAGATATTGGTATAAAACACAGAACAGTGCGTGTTTGAAAAACGTCACGCTAGTAACAGCTTATTCGTAGTGCAAGCGAGCGAGATTGTGTGAAATAGAGACTGGCAGTCCAGGTCCAAGAACGTGTCTTGCTTCAGAACTGTGTGAAGGAACATTGAATTGGCATATTAAACTGATAGCTGTATTGTCAATTATACACGATGTGTTATAAAATAAAATGGTGTCTTGTGATATTTGACTTCGACATGAAGGTGGTGATGATGGTTTAAGATAGTTACGTGCGCCTGGAATACAGATAGCAGAGAGTAGATGCCGTTACGAGTGAACAGTAGTTCGTCATGGAAAATTTTCAACGAAGTACCGAGCCAAGCTGAACGTTCATTGAAGTGATGTGACTTCACACTTTTCGAAGTTTATTTCATTCTCTCACCATGAATGTTTATCAACGATATTACTCATTTACGATGAACAACTTTAAAAATCGCCGGAGATTCGTCATGATACTGCCAGAATTGTTAAGATCGGAAGGGATGAGCCCACCGAAACCAGAAGAGACTACGAGAGCCGATGAGGAAGCAGTTCGCTTTCCAGAATGAGCAGGTCCAGCCCAGGAGAGTGAAGTTCGAGCCCCAGAGATGCAGCGGACCAAAGTTCAAGTTCCCACTCGTGCTGTAATACCAGTCCATCAGGATATATATTCAGGTCCTCTGATCCTGCTAGATTCAACACCAGGTAAAATCGACGATTTTTATTACTTGTAGTTTGAGAATTTGACAATTCTATTGAGCAACACATCTTCCATTATTTTGTGTGTCATCGATTCTTCGGAATTTTTATAGCTCGATGCTTACTTGGATGTTAGGGTTTTCATGCCCGCTTTGACGTCGATTGTTCTGTGGTGGAACATCAAGATTATCCGTTTAAAATTTTCTTATTTCTCTTTTGGATATTTTTATAATTCAACCCAGTTGAATTTCTTTCGAACTTAAGAGCATTATTTTTATTCTCTCGACGTTTGTATTAGACAATTCTTAAATTTTGCCATGTGCTTGGAATAATACGATCTTTGGTATTTTTCTTGTAAGAATATTGAATTATCGTAGGGGCAGAACACGTCGATCTTATCAACAATTTATAATGAATTCGACACCGGAAATATATATACGATTTTGTGAAAGAAAATTTTATTTTCTTGTGAGACCATGTGGATTTTGAAAGACGTGACATGGACACTTAATGATTTTCGTCCTGTCAGTTAACTATTTTATTCTGGTCGGATAGTATTATTCTATCTTTAACAAATAGTAGGATTAAATCAAATCGTTCGAGGATTTGTTTTTCAGAGATTTTTGAATATTAGGATCGTCTTAATCCAGTTGATTCTTGGAGGAGTCGTTATAAAAAAACATTCATGACATTATATTTTCATTTACGTTGTAACGTTAACGATTATGGTTATCATAACTTTGCAATGGTGTTAGAATTGTACGTCGGTACAATTGTATTATTATTAAATATTGGGAACATTTGTTCAATCTACTAAATCTTTACTAAGTGAACTTGCTACCAACAATAAATCAGTACAAGTATTGTAGGTTGTTAACATGTATAAATATTGTAATCAACAAATACCGTTGTAATAACGTGTGAGAATGCAAATACTTATTTTTCTCAATACGGAAAAGAAACTACGAGGATATATTAAGATGAATTACTATGGTAATGTCTGTATTATGCGTGAAACTAGTAAAGAAAGGAAGGAGGTAGCTAATGTGAGCTTATTGAAGTATGAAATACGATGGGTATTTTTTTTGTTAAGAGGTATTGCATTGAAATTGTTGTAAAGGGAAACATTCTATTTGGAGCATTGCTGATATGGAATTTGAGTTAGTTGGAAAACATTTATGTTGTTGAAGCTGGACAAAATACTGATAGTTAGGTGAAGCCTGCGGAAAAGCAAGATGAAGTTTTGTTGACCATGTTGTCCTAATTATTATTAACCTATTAACTCGAATAATTTACATAATAATCATATGAGCTTTACTTAATTGTACGACCATATTAGACTGATATAAACACTTAAACCGATCTAAACTTTCAGTATAAAGATAAACGTTGAGTGTCTTAATAAATAACGAAGGTGGATTAAACATAATTGCTATAAAATATTTTATGAAAAGGTTAGACATAATGATTAACCTACTCTCATTAACATTGTTGAATGTTTATTTAAAATAATATAATGAATAATGATAATATTAACAAATATTAACGCAATTAGATAGTTTATCTAAACTAGTGGAATGTAATTAACATAATTATTTATTTAAATTTAATTTGCGAATCGCATCGTCATGAATAAGTTTGAATTTGCATGAGAAATGAAAGAAGGGAGTTTGAGAATTATTCTCGATGAATAATGCAGTACGAGAAACGCTGGAGTGGTTTGAACACTCTTAAGATAGGTAAAAGGAATGTCTGGGACAGACATTCAGGGCAAATCTATCTAGATAAATAGATCGTGGAGAAGGATATTGTTCTCCTCTGTTGTTTCAAAGCTTGTGAAGTGTTATATTTATGTAAATGTTTGTGTATTTGCGGACTGAAAGAATGTGTGATTTTGGGTTCAATCACAAGAATGAATGGAGCCCTTGTATGAGAACCAGCTGATCGCTGATAGGTAGACTAGCATTTATAAGCAACTGATTGTTGAGGGAATGAATTTTAGTCAAGATTTATTTTTTCTTTATTGTACGGAAGTTCTTCATGGTATAGATTTCTCGATAATAATGTTAAGAATTAATTAATTAATGTTTGAATCGTCTTTTGACAGGAAATATTAATAGTACCGGTATTTATTTTTATTTTAAGAACTTCTCAAATAGAAGACAGCAGATGTGTGTGGATCATTTTCAATCTGAGCACTATGACTACGGAGGCATTCGAGTCTCTTGTATATCCTACTTTATTATTTGTTTCATTTATTTTGTTTTATTGTTGCTTTTGACAGTAAACTTTATTTCATCCTTTTATACGTCGGTTTTCCGTGGTTTAATTTAATTATAGCTAGCGTTGTGTTAGAGGATGGGATTTTCTTTGGTTGTGGCGCTTTCCTTTACCCTTCCCGACCTGAGATTATGGTAAGGATCTCGAGCTTTTAGTGTAGTTTGCTCCTAACACAACATTCCACTGTGAATTTATCGTTGAGGTGCCTGTCGGAAGATCTTCTAGGTTTTTAGCCGGGGCCTTCGAGAATCTTCGATCCATTCTTCATCTTGGGATTTCGACAAGCGGGCCTCATGATAAATACGGGCTCAGTACGTATATTACTAAAGAAGCAAGGGACAAAATAAAATACAAGTTAACCTCAAACTATGGTATGAACGAACTCCAGTTTAACCCTACTTTTGCAAGTTGAATGAAAGGGATCCTTTATCACTAAAAATTGGGAGGATATGGTTTGGTAATAAGATCTCTTCATCAGAACACATGCATAATTATAAAGACCAGATGCCACTTAGCTTATCCTTGAGATGATCTGGACGGTCCTCGATGTTATTTCATATTATAATAATTTCATTTTCATGCCATTTTTAGCTGTAAGTTCAGGGATCAGTATCGCAACGCGACTTCACAACATTTCAACCACAGTAGATAAATTTAGAAATAAGATTCGAAACATATTGACAAATCCAAGTTAAATTTGGAGCTATGTCTGCCGACCATCTTTTCTTCTCCTTGTCGTAACAATTCTGTCGACATACCAATCACTCATGTCGAGTTCCTTAGATTCAGATCACATTCTCCCTAGCGGGCGCTTTTCATTATACATGGTGTAATTAGAACACCATTGGATCGACCAATTAAAAGTCTCCATTTTCAGGAAGAATTGTGAGTGAGTTCAGAATCAGTAAAGCTTGAGCGTTACAGTACATGGGATAGTGAATATGATAAAAGCAAAAACAAAAAGAGAGAGCAAGTAGCTTTAAGTATATATTCAATATAACATATTCAAACAAGTTAACAGTTTCCTTTACAAAATTATAATTGCGTCTAGCAATCAATAAACATAGAGACAAGGTTAATGTTTTAAACACAATTGAAAAAAATGTAATTTATAAAGATTCGTGAAGGCTGACAGGGAGAAAATCCTGTTGTACCTTTGAAAGAGAATTATTTGGGGAGTTGCCAAGATGCAACAGAATAACTTGCAAAATAAATGCGATGGCAGACACAGAATGCGTGAACTGCATGCACGATTTACTGAGAAGTTGAGATGGCAGAAAAAGTTAGGCAAGTTAGCCTATAAACTGAACGTGAACCAGGAAATAAATAGTGCACAAGAAAAATGCAATGGCAGATGTAGGTCTGCTTTAGAATAAACATGACTAAGTATGAAATTCATAATACATCTTAGTACTTAACTTGAAAGCGTGTGGTTAACATCCCACACGTGTGCGTAGAACACTTGAGAAGAAATAGTTCATGTCCAGTTGTGGTTGCTTTCACAAAAGTACTTGACGGAGTTGTAGAACACTTGCGGAATAGTAAGGCTGACCCTAGCTATCGCAAAGATGAAGCGATAATATTCACTTACAGTAGTAGGAATAGATTTCCGTAACCCACAAAGATGTATACTTGACATCTTAATGTTCGTGTCGCAGGAACACGTTGAAGTTTGATCCAAGTTGGATTATTTGACAAATGTCTTTGACGACATAAAGAAGGTTAAGTTTAACACTTCTTGGCGGATAATTTACAGATGAGAAGTTTTTCCAAGTTTGAAGTTTATCGCCCTGTGTTCAAGACGGGTGGTTAGCGTAATGTTAACGCAGAAATCACATCGAAGATGGGTCTGCCGGCAGATTAAATAGCAGACAGAACAGGCTTCTCGAAAAATCGATGTCCGGCCATTGGAGAGTCCCAAACACGTTGGCAGGAAGAAGCGCGGTGAGTGGCTGGAGAGAGGCTACGTCATGGAGACGGCCAATGAGAGCGTAGCTACTGAGACCAGCTGGACAGGCCAGAATGCCACGAGGTATGAGTATAATGACCTATGAACACTTGTAAAAATGTCTTAAAGTCGAGAGAGCGATATATATATAAACACAACAGGTGAGTACGAAAATTATTTTGAATATGATTGAATTAAACAAGAAAGTGAAATAAAAAGTTAATTGTCACGAACACGTGGTGACGAAAAATGAGGTTATGAAATCAAATTCTGGTCTGACTTTTGACATAACCAAAACCTACAAAATTAACAAGTTAATCATTCGCATATGCGAACAATACAAGATGTTCTGATAAGTACGATCGCTTATAGATTCATGTAGTAACCGCGAGATGGAAATAGCGTCGAATGGATCTTAAAATAGCAACGTATCACTAATCCTGATTTCAGCTGAACAACATCCCCCGTGAATAGTCTACCAGCGACGTCAGCACCAATGAGAAGTTCTATTATATGAGGGCATGGACCGAAATCAGAGACCCAAATGTTTTTTTCTTCTTAATTTCTTTCATCCACGGACCACACTGTAACCTTGGAGTTTTCCCACATATTACCTTTCGGCTTACCACCTGCGTATTTTGTTTCTTTATATCCCGTTCGTCACTAACCGAAATTTCATAGACATTGTGATCTTGTTCGCTAATTGACGAACCTGCAAATATCATGTGGTCTATCCTCTCGGTGTTCAGAGGGACATACTTCATCTCCTTCGCTGTTTCTTCTAGTAGGAAAGACCAGTGGCGGCTCGTCCATACATGACTAGGTAGGAGGGGGGGGGGGGCTGCATGTATAACTACTGAATTTTACCTTATTCATAGATGAGCTGCATTCTGCGAGACTTGTAGGTTGAAAATTTGTTAATAACCTTCTCATTGAAATTAAGTATATTTCTCATCAAAGTAGTTTTCATTGACAGCATTGCCAGAGCTGTCAGTCTTTCTTCACCCATAGTGCTGCGGAGGTACGTTTTTATACTCTTCATGGCTGAGAAACACCTTTTTGGTTCACTCGTGGTAGCTGGCAGAGTTGCTGCAATGCGAAGAAGTTTCACTACTTCTGAAAGAGATGACTGAATATTGTTCGAGATGATGAACTGAAGCAGCTGGATAGCACCAGACAGTGATCTGAATTCTTCTCTGGAGTATAAAACAGATAGTTCAGTTTGTAGTTTTTCTTTTTCAAACGTAGGAAAAAGTCGTACACAGTCATTTTGCTCTTTCTCAGGAAAATCTGATTTGAAGGAAGAATAATTTGATGGTATTGTTCTGTACCCTTGCTGTGGGGGTGAGAACAGAGGGTGTAAATGTTCGGAGGGTGGCCTCTAACTTAGGGGCAGTGTAAGGCGTTGTTAAGACGGGGATTAGAGAACGAAGTGACGTTGGGGTGTCGGAGCTGAGCAAATAGGGATTAACGTAGCGGGGGTAGTAATGAAGCGAATGCACTCTGGAAATGAGCTATTGCCTGCGGGCTGAGTCCGTGAGGAGCGAGCTGCCTGCTTATTGCTAGCGCGACGAAACAGCTGAGGTGTGAGCGAGAGAGACAGTGCTAGCGCCAGGCAGTGAGCTATTGGCTTACACAGCGATACTCGGAACAATGTAATGTTAGGTCAAGTGCAATTGAGGAATTGGGAAGTCGGCGATAAAAACAGGTGCGGGTAAGCAAAGGATAACACTGGAAATAATGTGATATTGGTTGTTTACTAGTGTCCCCAAATGGGTAATGTGGTTCCCGGATTTCGGGGTTTGAATACAAAATGTAAGTGTACAATCGGTACAATTAATCAAGGGGTGGCGAGAGGTAGGAGTACAACTTGTGTGTGATTTCTGAGAGAACACTTACCGGAAGTGCAATGTCAGGATGCGTCTGGACGAAGCCTACGGCGAAGAACAGTCCCCCCACTCTCCAAATGCTGTCTCTTATATAGCTTTTCGGATTGCTGACTGCGCATTGCCCAATGTTGCTGCTTTGCAGCCAGTTTCTTGTATATTTGTTATGGATGTGATGCAAGCATTGGTCAGCAGCTGTGGTTAGCTGTGCCAGCTTGGTGTCTATAGAAATGTACTTTTGAGGCTCTTGCTTTATCCTGGGGGATGTTTTATGGGGTGAAAGGGTGTATTATGTTGGACAGATTATAGATGTATTAATTGGAGTCTTGGCTGAAGGATAATGTTTATATGTGTATAGCCTTCTGTAGATTCAGGGGTGTATGGCCATATCTCTCTTGGGGGGTGTAAGGTCCTAAGGGTGTAGGGACCCTTGGGCCTTAACAGTATCACCAGAGTTGACACTTGGAGATGATTTGTAAACTGAAACCGGCTATTTGCCTGGTTTATGATGACATCACAGACTTCCTTGGCCGCAGACATTCTTGTCGCAGTTTCCTGAACATGGCGTCGTTTGTTTACATTTCCGGTTTCAGAATTTTCGTTGGAGTCCAGTAATGTATTTCTCACATCATTAACAGTTTTAACAAAGTTTGAAACATGGCAACGAATTTTTGCTACATCTGCCTGCCGATTTTGAAGTTGATTGTATAAAATATCAACATGAGGCATGCTATGATGAAAGAATTTCAGCCAGAAGTTGAACTCTTCATCCTGAAGGTACTTGTACAAAGCCGATGCTTCTCTGATTGTGATGTCCTTTGAAGACTCGGATTCCATCAGTAGTTCAAAGCAATCTATTAAAGCATATTTTTTCTCGAATACAATATTCACTGTTCTCGATTTAAAATTCCATCTTGTGGCTCCAGCAGCAGGTATCCGTTTAGCCACACAAGAATCTATAACAGATACTCTTCGGGGTGATCGGGAAAAAATGCCGGTATTGAAGACAAATTTGCAAAAAATATTCTTGCTCTCGTGTTTTGCTTAGCAGCTCTCTCCATTATCAAATTAAGTTAGTGTGCAAAGCAATGTATAAAATGGGCGTTCGGGTACACTTCCCTACACGCCACTGATGGCACCACTCATAACAGACGCGCGATCGTACGTCTGGGCAATACGTTTATTCTTCTTATCTTTCAGAATAACGCCAAGCTGGGAAAAAATACATTCTGAAATAGCCTCTGCATTTTGACCAGAAGGATTTAAAAAATCCCCAAAACCGTTCTGCAGCATTACCTTGCGAATCACAGTACCTTAGCACAAGAACAAGCTGAAATCCATCCGACACATCCGTCGTCTCGTCAGCCATGACTGCTACAAATTCAGACTCGGATACCTCTTCCAAAATAGCCTCTCTGCATACCTCCAGCATACACTGCAACAATTCTTCCTGAATCATTTTCGATGTTCCTTTGAAGCACGAAGCACTCTCTAGACGTGACTTAAAAGCAGAGTCTAGTTCACTCGTGTATTTAATTAAATTCACAAATATACCAGAATTCTCGGAGTCTAGCCTCTCGTCATGTCCTCTCAACGCCAGTTCGTTTGACCCACAAAACTCAATACAGTTTATTATTCTGGATAGTTCTTGCCGATTTTTGCTTACTTCATTGCTATGACCCTGTACAGCTTCCTCATGGGCCTTACTTAAACCCTGGCGCACATCTACGGAACCTAGAAGAGCTAAGTCTAGCACACTGTTCACATGTTTTTCTGATTTTTCATGTTTCATTATTTTATCACTAAGCCGTCTACAGATCACGAACTCCTGTATCAACCCACGCACTGTTTGCTCCTTCACTGGCACTTCCAAAAATAAAGCACGGGAAACAAAAGTGCATTTTGAACTTCGCACCCACACAACCATTCGTGTTTACTATATACATCTGGATTGAAAATTCTTGTGTGCTCTTTGTCACGGCTCATACCAGTCTGGGAGATTTACAATTCTGGGATAAGTCTTCCTTTTCATTTACGGTTAAACTGATAAGTTTGATAGTTTTTTTAAACTGTACTGTACTCATGTTGTTGTTACAAGGCAACTATCGCGATCGGTGGTCAACAAATAAGACACACTGCTCTGCAATGCATGCAGACCGCTAGAGTGGGATTGGCGGGAGCCTTGTAGCGCATACGGAGGGGGGGGGGGGGGGGGGGGAGCGGATTCAAAGCCTTATGGCCAGATAACAGTGCCCTGTCCTGGCAGTCCCAAGAGAGGGACGTGGAATCATACCACATTATCATGTCAAGAGAAGCATTCAATTATTGCGCTATTCTGGAGTTGAACCCACTTGAATATGTAATGTTGCTTCGTGTAAATTACATACAGTACGTGTGAAGAACCGGGGGGGGGGGGGGGAGAGGGGGTGCAGTCCTGCAGACCACCCACTAAATCCGCCACTGGGTAAGACCTCTGTGAACCACAATCTATCAGAGCACGTACTGTCTTCACCTTCCCATTGTGTTCTAGTCTAACACTGAGAGTCTGCAACAATACACCTTGAACAGCTGATGCTTGTGCATTGAGGGTCACAACTCCATTTTCCTCCCCATCTTACTGTTACTATGCATTGTATCATTCTTGGTCAAAACCTTATTTACTTCTAACCTAGGGCACATGATTACTTCGTGTCTGTTACTGCATACTGGACACCTCAAGTTTGCGGTGCAACTGTTTGCCCTATGACGAACTTTTAAGCATGCAAAACAACATTTGTTCTCCGCTAGTCTCTTACGCTTGTCGTCTAAGTTCAGATCTTGGGCGAAGTGACACTCCTTACTTTCATGTCGCCTCTTACAAAATATACAAATTTTCTCTCCCTCGCATTTGCTTGTAAACAAAACACTAGCAGTAGGTGGCGAGTTATCTTCAGATTCTCTCTACTTAAATTTGTCATTATTTCTCTTTTGAGACAAACCAAAACCAGCCTGGGCCATATTTATTCTTTCTTCGCCTTCCACTTCCCCGTTACAGTAAGGAAAGCAAGTAATGCTCCTAGTTTATCAGCACGATTGCACACTTGCTCTGCCGTTGAAGTTGATTGATTTCTCATCCATACACGCGGAATATCCTCAGGAAGGCACGACTCAACCAATGGAAATAGCATAGCTCCATATCTGTCCCTAGTGACACCAATGGACTCCAACGCTCTCAACTGTGTTTCAAGTTTATCATGTAACACGGCAAGATTAAGCCTGTCTTTCTTATTGCCAACATTAACAATGACAAGACTTATAAGATCCTTCACATAACACTCAGTTAATAAATCATCCCGTCCAAACCTACTCTGTAGAGAGTCTATCGCCTTTCGGTAATTTTCTGCAGTACGTGGGAAACTATTTACTAACTCTCGTGCTCGGCTGCCTACCTTTGTGGCCTGTATTAAATACTTGAACTTGTCATCAGCTTCAATGTCCTCATCCTCGTGGATACACTTGAATTGTTCCCAAAATCCCAGACATTCTTTAACCTCTCCTCCAAACGTAATAAACTCGATCTTAGACAATTGTAGCTGTCTTTTGCTATTACTTATACACGTTGAACTCTCAATTTCGCGTGTCCTCTTATTGATGATAGACTGCAGGCTATTGGAACCTTGTAGTCTAGCACTGTCCAATTTATCTCTATAATTTTATTAGCAATAGTTTTGTACTCACTGATGTATGTGTCGCCATCTTGTTTTAGTAACAGATTCAATAGCTTTTCGTCTAGTGTAGTCATCTCCGTACCTAACCTCTCAATCTTGGTCAGCAGAGATTATAACTCCTCTTCGTGCGCAATTTCAATATTCTTCGTATTTAAATGTTGTTCAAGCATGTTGTAGGTTTTCGTAAAGGACATCCTTACGGGGTTTCTCGCCTTTATTAACTTATCATCCTCCATCGTCGACACGTATGTTCTATCGTAGACCTAAATACTATCTTACAGGTGCATCCCCTAATATTCTCCAATTAATTCGTTACTGAAATTAATCACGTCGGGGTCACCAAATTTTGTCAGGGACCAGAATCTACCCGGTAGATAGACGACCCGTGCTGCTCCGCAGCATTCATTTCAACAATCCTACAGCACTTCTTTCCATGTAATATTTGATGTTCAAATGTCTTCATGCTATTGACCTGAACAGACATTTACGGACAGGCGCGGATTCAAGGGGGGGGTCACGGGGGTCATGACCCCCCCCCCCCAAACGGAGACCAAATTTTTTTGCAAACTCAAAAAACGAAAACACAATTACCAGACAAATAAAACTTAACGAATTTTAACTGAAAAACAAGTTTATTTTTTCATTTTATTCAATACTGAATTATCTTTATTGGAATTATTATGTTCTGTTACAACTGTACATATTAACAACTTCAAACCTCTTGTATAAAAACTATTACTTATACAACAAAATCAACTCCTCTATTTTGTTTAGCAAACCTTGTGATTACCGAATCGATGTTTATAGTGAGGTCACGATGAATGTGCAGCAATGCACGGATAGGAAACTGGGGCTTTTTTCGCACGAAATTTTTTTGCCGACTTCCAAACCGCAAGCTTGGTTGGCAATATAAGCTGTGATTTTCTCCCTTTGTCGGTACCGACTCGACTTGCCGAAACTGTAACGTACCTTGATCCTTTTCTCGAAGCTCGATGTAAAAGTCGCAAAACACGCCGTTGCAATTTGTACGAATATTTTTGGTGCGCTAAACGCATCAAATTTCTATCCATGTAGCTTGCAAAAAAATTGGTCTGGTTTTGTACGTTTGGTTATTTTGTGATTGCGTTTTTAGTGATACCATTTTCTTAACAATTTCGATTCTCTGACCCTGACCCCCCCCCCCCCCACCCGCCCCCCCCCCCCCGCAAGGCCAAACTCTAGATCGATTCTCTGACCCCCCCAAAACCAAACTCTAGATCCGCGCCTGTATTACGGTACCATTGCATTTGGGTAAATGATGAAGTAGACTTATGAGATCAAATGTGTGGGCGTCTGCCTGTCTTCTGTGTGTGTGTCCCACCTTATATTTAACGGTTTACCCAATGTAAGCTTAAAAGGCACAAAGACGGTAGGTCCCAGACGCAATTCTGAAAAGCCGAGGTGAATAACGAAACTCCACATACTTCTCTGAAGTATTAACTCGACACGATTCGACAGTTTGATGCTGTCCGAAGCTGGGGTGGTATGGTCGCTCGCAAGCTGTGTGACCTTCAATTGTCTACACAATAAAACTGCAAAATGGTGGTCCAAAGCATTCACTTCAACAATCCTATAGCACTTCCGTCCATATGACATTTGCATGTCTTCATGCTAGAGACCTGTAGAGACATTTTCGGTACCGTCGATTTTGGGTGAATGATGAAGTAGACTTATGAGATGAGGCTCATTATACACACATCAAAAAAAGTTTTGCATCACCTCGGTTCCAAGAGTTCCGGAACCGTTAAATACAAAGGGAATAGAGATCAACACAAACAACATTTCAGCTCGTTTTATTGCTCATGAGACCCACACATTGCATGTTGTACCATCATACAGCTAGACTTTCAGCATTTGTGGTCCAGATTGCAGTACACACCACTACCTCTAATACCCAGTAGCACGTCCTCTTGCATTGATGCATGCCTGTATTCGCCGTGGCATACTATCCACAAGTTCATCAAGACACTGTTGGTCCAAATTGTCCCACTCCTCAACGACAATTCGGCGTAAATCTCTCAGAGTGGTTGGTGGGTCAAGACGTCCATAAACAGCCCTTTTCAACATATCCCAGGCATGTTCGATAGGGTTCATGTCTGGCGAACATGCTGGCCACTGTAGTCGAGCGATGTCGTTATCTTGAAGGAACGCATTCACAAGATGTGCACGATGAGGTCGAGAATTGTCGTCATTGAAGACAAATGCCTCTCCAATATTCTGCCGATATGGTTGCACTATGGGTCGGAGGATGTCATTCAGGTATCGTAAAGCCGTTTCGGAGCCTTCCATGACCACCAGTGGCGTACGTCGGCCCCACATAATGCCACCCCAAAACATCAGGGAACCACCACCTTGCTGCACTCGCTGGACAGTGTGTCTAAGACGTTCAGCCTGACCAGGGTGCCTTCAAACACGTCTCCGACGATTGTCTGGTTGAAGGCATATGCGACACTCATCGGTGAAGAGAACGTGATGCCAATTCCGTGGGGTCCATTCAGCATGTTGTTGGGCCCATCTGTACCGCGCTGCATGGTGTCGGGGTTGCAAAGCTGGACCTCGCCATGGACGTCGGGAGTGAAGTTGCGCATCATGCAGCCTATTGCGCACAGTTTGAGTTGAAACACGACGTCCTGTGGCTGAACGAAACGCATTATTCAACATGGTGGCATTGCTGTCAGGGTTCCTCCGAGCGGCAATCCGTAAGTAGCGGTCATCCACTACAGTAGTAGCCCTTGGGCGGCCTGAGCGAGGCCTGTCATCGACAGTTCCTGTATCTCTGTACCTCCTCCATGTCCGAACAACATCGCTTTGGTTCACTCTGAGACGCCTGGAAACTTCCCTTGTTGAGAGCCCTTCTTGACACAAAGTAACAATGCGGACGCGATCGAACTGCGGTATTGACCTTCTAGGCATGGTAGAACTACAGACAACATGAGCAGCGTACCTTCGTCCTGGTGGAATGACTGGAACTGATCGGCTGTCGTACCCCCTCCGTCTAATAGGCCCTGCTCATGCATGGTTGTTTACATCTTTGAGCAGTTTTAGTGACACCTATGAACAGTCAAAGGGACTGTATCTTGGATACAATATACACAGTCAACGTCTATATGCCGGAGATCTGGGAACCGAGGTGATGCAAAACTTTTTTTGATGTGTGTAGTTCAAGTTTAATTATGATACAGGTTCTTCACCAATCATAGCTCAAGATTTTTCATTACGATACAACTGTTTGACCAATTAGGTAAGGATAGCATCGCATATCGCCTCCACCACTACAGATAGAATAGTAAGTAAAGGCGATGATGAGAAATGAAAAGATAACCTACACAGAAGGAATTAATATTTATTAAGCTGTACATTTCATTGAGTATATCTTAGTTATAGAACTGAGGGAATGAAAGAACAGGATGTAGGATAGTAATCACTGATGTAGGACAATAGCACATTTTTTTACCATTACCACAGGACAGTTATCGTAATAGGGATGCGGACGTCCTTGTATAATTGTTATTTAATCTGTGCCCCGTTTGATGAGGTCTGTGTTCCCCCGCAACATTAGTTTCAGCATTCTAATAGTAGCCTACTTCCTTCCATACGACATTTGCTGCTCGCTTGCCTTTTGGTTCTATTTGAACTTTGAAGTCATAAAAGGATTTTGCTCGCGATAGTGCGACATACAGTTGTCCGTGGCTAAACACCGGTTGAGGTAAATAAATGCCTTCTTGATCTAGTGTTTGACCTTGAGATTTATTGATAGTTATACAAAAAGCCAAACGTACAGGAAACTGCCTCCTTTTGAAGGAAAATGACATAGAAGTATCTGATGGCGTAAGGTCAAGGCGAGGAAGTAGGACATTGTTTCCAACATTTACGCCAGTAATAATTTCCAGGTGTAAGAAATTGTCATGCATCTTACGAACCAACAGTCTAGTACCGTTCAACAGACCTTGGGTAACATTAATATTTCTCAACAAAATCACAATTGAGCCTTCTTTTAGTCGAAGGTTATGAGGTGGCAATCCACTTATGTCTATGCTGTCTAAAATTATGTTATTGTATGTATTTTTGAAGTGAATAAAACGCTGTTGCGTTTACCGATTGCTTAAATCTTTATGTTTGTGTCCTTACTTTCTGTCTTAAGTTTTAACAATTTCAAACAATTGACTACACGCTCCCGCAAGTATGGGTCGCAACAAAAACCAGTCGACGCGTAATCGACTCCTTCCTTTCAACATCGACGGGATGAAGTCTACTCATTAACATGCACCCCCACCTTGAAAGGAATTATTTCAATTAATTAATTAATTAATTAATTAATTAATACAATTATACAGATTGAATCTATTTCATAATAATTAATAATGATCCTTTTCTTCATCCTCTATTTTCTTGATACTTCGAGTGAAGGTTCCACCAGGAGTCTGAATGGTGACAACTCTCACCTCGCCATCTCGTCCGGGATGGACTTGAATTATCCTACCTCGTGGCCACTGTAGAGGCGGGATATTGTCTTCGATCAACAGTACTAAAGAGTCAATTTTAATACGCCGATCAGTACTGACACGTTTTTGCAACTCCTGCAAGTATTCTTGCTGCCATCTCGGCCAGAGCCGTTGTCGGACTTTCTGCAAGTTTTTCCAATGGGACAAGCGGTTATCAGGTTCCCTCGACACATCCATCTGTACAGGTTGCATAAGCGAGTCACTCAAGATGAAATGTGCAGGTGTTAGAACTTGCAAATCATTGGGATCATTTGCTAACGGAGTGAGAGGGCGTGAGTTTAATACTCCTTCAATGTCGCAAAGAATAGTGTAGGTCTCTTCAAAGGTTAGTATACGTCCCTGCGTTTCAGTTAGTAAATGTCTCTTCATAATTTTTACAGCAACCTCCCGCAATCCCCCAAAATTTGGCGATCGGGGAGGGATGAATTTCCAATTGATTCGTTGCTGGGCAAGTGAGGAGGCAATGCCTGATGATTCTTTCTCTAAAAAGGACTGAATATCTTGAAGCACATTGGATGCTCCAATAAAATTCTTTTCATATTCGGAAAAGAGCTGGTTACATAAACCTCGTCTAGCTGTAAAACGTTGCAGTGCGGCTAAGAAAGCTTCAGTTGTTAGCTCTGACACTAGTTCCAGATGCACTGCCTTGGTGCTGAAGCACGTAAATACAGCTATGTAACTCTTGTAAACATGGAACCGGCCTCTTCTGCAGCTCTCTCTCACAGATATGGGACCTGCGTAGTCCACTCCCGTGGTGACAAAGGGCCGAAGAACCAGCGTGACAGTTTCCTTTGGTAAATCTGCCATGCGTACCTCAGGAACTGTAGGATTAAAGCAATAACATCTTCTAATGACCTTCTTTGCCTCTCTTCTGCCACTGATGGGCCAATATCGCTGTCGTGTTGCATGTAATAACTGCTCTGGCGGACAGTGCTTAAGACGACGATGTTCCCCTTCCATGATTATCCTGGTGATGTGGTGATTTGCTGGGAGAAGTATGGGATGTCTCTGTTCCGATGCTAAATCTGAAAACCAAAGCCTTCCTCCAACCTTAATCAACCCATCGTTGTCTAGGAAAGGACTGAGTGAATTTAATGGACTCTTTCTTGGGAGGTCTTGATTATTTGTTAAACAATTTTGTATTTCATAGAAAGCTTCCAACTGTGTCCACCTGACCACATGTCTCTCTGCTTGAAAAATTTCCTCTGTCTCTAGTGAGCTTGTTTTCCTTTCTGGTATATCCTGTTTGCAGTTGTAGATGAATCTCTGACAGTATGCTACTATACGGCATAATTTCAAGAACGACGAAAATTTGATAAGCAAACTGCTGGTTGCAGTTGCCTTTAATGTCACTGTTGTAATCTTCATTTCTGGCAGTTCTGTTTCAAATTCCTTGGATTGCCTTGGTTGTTGAATTTGTGTGCAGAGCCACGGAGACCCTTTCCACCAAAGTGTTTTGCCTTCAAGTTCTATAGAAGTAATTCCCCCTGAGAGAAGATCAGCTGGATTTTCTGTTGATGGAACATGATTCCACATGGCGGGATCGGTGGCTTCTTGAATCTTTGCGATCCTATTTGCAACAAACGTCTTCAACAACCGTGGCTCGGTGTTGATCCATCCTAAAACAATTGTACTATCGCTCCACAATCTGATACGACCAACTCCTTCTTTCAAAGCACTTGCCGTCGTTTTGACAAGTTGTGCAAGAAGAAGTGCTGCCTCTAATTCGAGCCTGGGCAATGAAATGGTCTTTAACGGAGCCACCCTCGTCTTGGAACAAAGTAAATTAGACACGAATTGATCCTTTTGTGTTTGACTAAATACATAGATGCAGGCTCCAAAGGCCTTCTCGGAAGCATCACTAAATCCTAACAAATCAAAAGTGTCAGAACAATTTCCAGGATTTACATTTCTGATTATTCTGATGTCGTTCAGTCTCTACAATGATGAATAATAGTCGTTCCAACTTTGAAGGTGCTTCGGACACAATGGCTGATCCCAATCTAATCCATCTTCCCTTAAGTGTTGCATCAACAATTTTCCTTTGATCAGTACTGGACTCTCAAGCCCCAGAGGATCAAAAATCTGTGCGATTTTGGAAGCCACTTCTCTTTTGGAATTTGGTGTTTGCCTTGCTAGTATAGCTCGAAACTGAAGACAATCCCGTGCTGAGTCCCAGAGAAGTCCAAGAGTCTTACTGGCTTCACCTTTATCTAAAATCAACAAAGTCCCCTCGTTACTTTTGCTCTCCAACTCCTGCAAAATACGTCTGTCATTGGACCTCCACTTCCTCAAATGCATTCCACCACTCAAAAGGATACTTTGAATTTGTTGCCGTAGCTGAATCACATATTCAAGAATATTTCCTCCACTCAAACAGTCATCCATGTAAAAATCATCACGAATAGCCTTGGCGGCTATTGGAAGTACACTCTCATGGAGGTTAGCCAATTCATTTAAACAGCTCATGGCATGGTACTGTGCAGACCCTGTTCCGTATGTCACTGTGATTAGTTGATAAATCCTCACAGGGGCTGAAGGATCCTCCCTCCATATAATTTGCTGTAATGCTCGATCATCAGGGTCGACGTTTATCTGCCTGAACATCTTTTCCACATCCGCTGTTATGACATACTTATAACTGCGAAATCTAAATACAATATGAAAAAGGTCTCTCTGTAAATTAGGCCCAATCATGAGCTTGTCGTTGAATGATGTACCGTGTGATGTTTTTGCTGAGGCGTCAAATACCACTCTAACTTTAGTAGTGTCACTGTCTGGTCTCACCACTGCATGATGGGGTATGAAATATGAGTTTGTCATTTCCTGATTTTTCTGCTCTTCCATCAAAGTCATATGTCCTAGCCTTTGATATTCATTTAGAAAATCTGTGTACGCAGTCTTGAGTTCTGGTTGTCTGCTTAATCTCTTGATTAATGATTCTAGTCTCTTTTGTGCATGACCTTTAGGCTCTCCAAGTACAACATCTGGTCTTAATGGCAGCCTTACGATGAATCTACCTGTTTCATCTCTCAAAACAGTCTCTGTGAACTGCCTTTCACACATTTTTTCTTCTTTTGTGTAATGCTGAATTTCCGGAACTGCTTCTTGCTTCCAAAATCTTTCTAATTGATCTGCTAATTGTTGGTTGCTGATCTTCATGCATGTGATTGATAATCCTTGTTGATTCTCGCAAACTTCACCGCCAATAATCCAACCTAATCGGGTGTTCTGTAGAGCTGGTTGCCCTTGTACTTCGTTTCTGGGTCGACCAATAACAAGCTTCCAATAGAGTCCCGAACCAATCAACATGTCTATGTCCCCAGGCTTGTTGAAAGTCGGGTCTGCCAAGCAAATATCCTTTGGAATAATTAACTTGTCTTTCTTGATCTCTAGCTGTGGCAGTCGTTCTGTAATAGATGGCAACACCACCAATTCTTCTTCTATGGCAAAGCCGTCATTTCTTGAAGCGAGTTGTACTCTTGCAGTTTTGTTTGTTTCTACTTTGGAACAATCAACTCTGATGATTCGCATGCTTCTCTTAACATTTGGCAAGCCGAGCTTCTTATTCAGATTCTCTTTCATCAGATTGATTTGAGATCCAGGATCCAATAAGGCTCGACGTGTTGTTCTCCTACCTTGTGCATCCCTCACATCGATTAATGCCGTTGACAGAAGTATTTGCGATGTGTTTTCTTTTTCCAAGCTTATATTGAGGGGAGGCGAATCCTGAAATTTGACGCAATGATTCACACTCGCTTCGTTTTTTTTTCCAATATTTTGTTTTTGTTTGTTATCGTCCTCTGCATGTAATAACGTGTTATGTAAATGTCCACATTTCTTGCACTTTGATCCTCTACAGTCTTTCGCAATGTGTCCTGGATTCAAACAGTTAAGATACCGTTTTTTTTCTCTCGGAGAAGCTTCTTCCTGTCTTCTACTGATCGTTGAAGTAACTCCTCACAAATGTAAATGGGGTGACTTCCTCCACACAAAATGCAGCCCTCCTGAGTGGCTGTCATAACAACTCTCTTGCTAGGCCTTTTGTCCTTTGAATATGTCTTAGTATTGAAGTCTTTGTTTTTATTATAATTCAACAGCATATATGATTGATAACGTTGAGTTAAAAACTGTAGAAATTCTTCTAATGTTGGCATCTCTTCTGGAGTGCATCCTTTTACTCTTTCTTGCCAATTTCTTTGCTCCACAAAATCCAACTGCTTCTTTGCTAGGTGACTAATCAGCGTGTCCCAGTGTTGCACCTGTTGCTTCATTGCCTTTAATGAAGCTATGTGAGTTTGGATATGAAGATGTAACCTCCTGAGGGATTCAGATTTATTCCCTTTTGAAATTGTGGGAAACTTGAAAAGTTCATCTAGATGTCTCAATGATCAGAATTTGATTATCATACATATTTGCAAGCAAGTTCCAGGCACTTGTGTAGTTTTCCTCTGAGATAGTAAATCCTTGTTTGACCTTGCGTGCTTCACTCTGCAGGACTCCAATCAGATATTGGTATTTTTGGATGTTTGTCAGCTGAGTACCATGATGCATTGTTGACTCGTAACTATTCTTAAAGAACAACCATTTTGTGAATTCTCTATTGAATTCCAGTAATTTGATTTCTGGTAATTTCTGTACTCTTTTAGAGTGAATTGCTGGTAGGCCTACTTCTTGTTGATGAATGGTGTTGTTTATAGCTGGATTCAATTGAGATAGTAAAGTACTTTGAACCTCTTCCGCTTCATCTATAATTGTTTGCAAACGTGTAACTGCATTGAAATAAATGTATTCAAACAGCTGCCGCTCTCCTTCACATTCCACTTGAAACTCTTGTGCTGCCAATTCATCAGTGATCTCTGTTTCCTCTATTTTGATCTGTAATTCTTCAAAGGCACTCCATACTTCATCACATTTTTTAAATTTTAACCTTTGCTTCCGATTTTGATGTGTCAGCTGTAATAGAATTGTTTATTCTTGTTAACATGCCTTTTACTCGGCCACGCGATTACTTTAATTTCGCAAGTTGCGACATGTCGAAATTGAGGTTATGAGTAGCTTCTGAAGGATTATGTTATGTTTAGGTTATCAAATGATTTCTAGGGACGTCTTGTGACGTTCGTCTCCGTGAAGCGTATTGCCGTGTTGCCGATTGCCGTAATATCGGCTCGTTGCCGATGCTATTTCTGAATATCTCCGGTTTTCGAAGACCGTGCCGTTGGGCGCCAATGTTATTGTATGTATTTTTGACGTGAATAAAACGCTGTTGCGTTTACCGATTGCTTAAATCTTTATTTTGTGTCCTTACTTTCTGTCGTAAGTGTTAACAATTTCAAACAAATGACTACACGCTCCCACACTTGACGTTACAGACAGTTAGGAACGGGGCTTCGAGTGAAAGCCGAAGTTAAACGATTGACTTCGCGTCACCACATGGTAGCTTTACGATTGGTTACAAAGTGAGAAGCTTATTATCCTCTCTGTTTCAAAATAAATCATGTGATTGTGCCAGAACTTATCTATATTTACGACACTTTACTAAATGTAAAATACTGTAGTGTAATATTCAGCATATCATATTCTCAGAATACAGCAGTGGCGGCTGGTATATATTATTTCTGGGCGTTGCACTATTTTGGCGGGTGGAAGGGGGCGAGGGTGTAAAAGACGACTTGAGAAACATGTGTTACACACGTCTGACTTAACAGTCGTAGCTCATTCGTTACGAATGTCGCAGTCCTCGTATTACAGGTGATAAAGTTCTCCCGTTCTTTCCTTTCACTTAAACACGTATCCAGAATTCCTATTCCTGTGGGAGCTCACTCAACACATAGACCCTACTGTATTATGACCCAGCATGCAATTACAGAATATATCAGACCACGTTTTTTAAACTAAAGGTAAATCCATATTACCATCAAAATAATAGACTAAGGAACGATCGGATGCGTGGCGCAACGGTAATGTTCCCACGTGCTGTGTCCAAGGTTGCAGGATCGAATCCTGGCGCAGTCAGATGGCATTAGAGGGTGAGCAAATGTGAGGGAGCCATGTCAGTATATCTACTGGCATGTTAAAGATCCCCTTCGGGGCAAAATTCCGGCACTCCGGCGTCTCTAAAAGCCGCAGTAGTTAAAAGGGACGTGCAATCAATAGCATTATTGTTATAACAAAGGAGCAAATAGATCTGTCTAGAGAATCCTTAATAATTAACAGCATTTTTAGCCTATTTTCAATTTTGAAAAAAATAGGCTTATGAGATCACCTTTTGTCCGTGTGTGTGTGTGTGTGTGTGTGTGTGTGAGGTGTGTGTGTGTGTCCCCCTAATAAAATCTAAACGGCTGGAGCGATTTCAGTGAAACTCGGTAAGTTCATAGCACTATTCCTGGCGACTTCGACCGTACCCTTCAAATTTTGTTACGTCTCACCAATCCAACATGGCGGCTGTGCGAAATATTTCACTAGCATTCAATATCTCCGAAACTATTACCAATATCGCCCTGAAATTGTGCACGGTGATAAAGGGCACTACTGAAAGTTCCCCTGTGAGACTTTCAAAAACCTGGTGACCACAAAACCAACATGGCGGCCAAGCGAAGATGAGACTTTTAAATAGACTTTTCTCACGATTTAACTATCCAAACGTAATGAAACTTGGTACAGCAAATGTTTATACACATTGCAATGCACTGGAGTCTAATTTAGTTCAATTGTTTACCTAACCTCAAAATGGCGGCTGTGCGAAATATTTCACTGACATTCTATATCTCCGAAAATATTACAGATATCACCCTGCAATTTTGTACGGTGATAAAGGGTACTGATACAAGTTTACCTATGTATAATTCATAAACCTGTAAAGTACAAAACGAACATGACGACCAAGCGAATTTGAAATATTTTAATAGACTTTTCTCGTGAGTTAACTCTCTGAGCGCAGTGAAATGTGGTACAGTAAATGATTTTGCAGATTGTAATGTACTACCATCTGATTTAATTCAATTGTTTACATAACCTCAAGATGGCGGCTGTGCGAAATTTTAAAATTAAGTTTTTATTCTTGTGTAGTAATCATGCGATCGAAGTGAAAGTTTGAATAATGAACCTAGGCAATAAGTGTCCTTGAATGGTGCATAACTCTATGGCCTATACATATAACAATCCTAAATGGCGAGCTTCCGAAATATTTAGAAGGTTCTCAATATCTACGAATCTTTTACAGCAACCAAACTGAAATTTTTATGTTCATAGAGACTATGAACATATGTTCACCTATAGGACTTTCAGTAACCTGGTGAGCACGAATCCAAAATATTTAAATGGACGTTTCTCGCGAATTAACTATCCGAGTGCCGTGAAACGTTGCACGTTAAATGCTTTCACAAATGTTGATCCACTGGCATCTAATTTATTTCAATTGCTTGCATAATCACAAGATGGCTGCTGTGCGTAATTTTAAAATATCGTTTTTACTTCTTGTGTTCTAATCATGCGATTGAAGTTTGAATACCACTCGTACACAATAATCTTAATATAATAGTACAAAAATAAAAATCCAACCTGGCGACCATCTGAAATATTTAGACGGTTCTCAATATCTACGAATCTGTTACAGCAATTAAACTGAAATTTTGTATGTTGATAGAGGCAATTAATATGAGCAGGATATATGAAAATAGGCTATATAGTTCTTCACGGAACTACTTGTTTTTACTAAGCCTGAGTACAAAATTACTTCAGTAAAATAATTCAAAATGAAGTATAATATCGAAATAATGATTCACTACAACGTATTTAAAATGTTAATGATTTTTTAAATGTTGGTTAATACAGGTACACATTTCCGCACGTAAATTCAAGCTCAGGACTTATTATTATTTGTTGAGTAGTAGACTGTTAGCTCATTCACTAAAAAACCGTGGCACTAGAGCCTTTAAAGCCTTGGCCTACCAAGTGACCGCTACTACCCTCATGAGGCTGTCATTGACGGAGCCGGGAATCGAGCCCGGGACCTCCGGGCGAGAGGCAGGTACGCTACCCTTACACCCTTATCTAATTCACTGCTCATAGGTTTATCAATCACCATATCCTTTGTGATCGTATGTAAGTGTAAATCAAATACAAGCTGCGGTTCAAACGTAGCTTATTATCGGCTGCTTGCCTAGTTACCCTAATTATGATATTCACTAAACTTTATAAGTAACTTATTTTGCTTCAGATAGATCAGCCTGTAATAAAATACTAGTTCAGTTGGTGCAAATTCCATTGTTTGCAAGGTTTGGTATTATTCTCGGAACTCTTCCTCAATGCAGCCTGCGTCTCATGACCAGAGCAGCCACTGATGACGCAACGGGAGGTGACGACAAATCAACTTCTCACCACACGTCAGCAAGAGGCAGATAGCAGCTGTGTTCAAACGAGACCTTGGATATCATTCACGGACAAAACAAATTTGTCCAGCCAGGGGTGCTGTCTTCTGAATTGAACACCTAATCCATAGTATAAATATTTCTCCGCAAAAACTATAGAAGAATATACTCAGACACTATAATGCAATATGCTTGCTCTTTCTCTCTCTCTCTCTCTCTCTGGAGCGATACAGACACGGGCATTCTCATTTAAACAGCAATTAATACCTGATGGCGCAAACCTGTGCGAACTCGCGGGTGAGGAGAAGGAAGGTAGTGGATGGGGTCATTGCTGCTGTGCTCTTGGGAGGCACTGACTTCACACAATAAGCAATCAAATGAAATAAAAACATATTATACAAATAGAATTCAAACGTGGCAGTTACAGTAGGAGCCGATAGTAACATTCCCTTAGCAATGAGCGAAGTGAACCCCTCTCTCTCCCGCTGCAGCACGTGGACTCGCCCGCATACGAAACTCTTTCCGTACGTATGTGCCATCAGGTAATAATTGCGGTATACATCCATTTCCCTGATCGGAGGTCATGGAGCTGTAAGCCTTTATCAGGGCGTCGGTAATATGAGCCGTACGGGGGCTATCGGAGAGTTCTGTGGGCTGTATAGAAAGCGAGAAAAGGCCTGAATTGGATAGAACCGGTGGACAACATTTCTTGGAAACAAGTCTATTTTCGATTGTGAAGGCAGAAGCACAATAGCATAGAGGATCCGCTAACAGTCACAAAATAAGCAATCAAATTTTTAAAAACGTACGGTATTATTTAAATATAATTCAAAGACAATGTTAAGAATTGGTAACAATTAGTAATAATCTCTTACTCACATTATTTAAACAGGAAGTCCATTCTCCTGTCTTTTGTTGCAGCGAACTTGTCTATTACGCGCTGATTGAAGTCTGGAATTTCCATGATAAGGTCCTTTTCAATGGAGAGCATCGCCAATGCTGTCAATCTCTCTTGAGACATGGAGTTTCTTAGGACTGTTTTAATCCTCTTCAATGTAGAGAAACATCTTTCAGCTTCCACTGACGTCATAGGCACAGTTAGAATCAATTTCAGTAGTCTCGATGATTCACTGAATGTATTTTTCAAATTATTTCGCAGAACAAAATCTAATAAACTCACAGCGCCTGACACACATCTGAATTCTTCTGCCGAGTAGATAGAAGACAGTTCATGAGAAAGTTTAATCCTGTCAAAAAAGTTATAAATCGTGTACACTGTTTTCACTGTTTCTTCTGGAAATTTTGATGCGTACGTTGGAAACATATCTGGCGCAAACAAATTTGATGCAACACGATGTCCTAATAAAGAGAAGCGGGCTTTGGCTTCGCACACGATCACGTCACACACTTCTTTTGCCTCCCTCTTCCATTCAGTGTTATCAGTCATCCTCCTTTTCGAAGAAGTCACGGTAGGTTCTGCGCTTGAATCAACATCAATTTGTTCCCGAATGAGTTTTATGTTATCTTCGAACTGAGAAATTGCCCTCTGGGCAGAACAAGGATCAATTTCTCTTCTCTGGAGTTGACCAAATAACATTTCAACAAGTGGCATTATTTTGCTGAAAAAGGAGAGCCAAAAACTGAAATCATGACTGATTAGAATTTTCTTATGACCAGCAGCCTGATTTATTGTGCTGGAGTTCTTGATCTCGTTCATACACTGAATAATATCTTTCTTATGGTCAAAAACGGTATTTACACTTCTAGATAAAAAGTTCCAACGAGTATTGTTAGCTCGAGGTAACCGTCTCTTCACCACTGAATCAAGTACCGCAGTACGTTGGGGACTAACAGAAAAAAATGTACAAATACCCTGTAAATTTGAAAAGAAAATTCTCACGTTTCTATTGACAGAAGCAGCCTTACCCATTACCAGATTTACTTGGTGAGCATAACAATGCACGTATTCTTCATTTGGAAATGTGGTTTTCATTATAACCTGTACACCTCCAGAAGAACCAGACATAACCGAACACCCATCGTAAGACTGTGCAATTAATTTCCACGAATTTTCTGGAGAATCTAATTTATGTTTTCGCAATTCTTTAAGCAAACAAGAAGCTAATGTTTTTTCGTCATGGTGTTGAGGTGAAATAAAACCCCAAAATCTTTCCACCGGCTTACCCTTCACCACATAGCGATAAACAATGGCCATTTGAAAAATGTTAGACACATCACTGGTTTCATCAGCTATTACAGCCAAGAAATTTGCGTCTTTCATTTGCTTTGCAATTTCTTCGTGGCACACATCTAGCATCACTTGAAGCAGCTCATTCTGAATGGTTTTAGATGTCCCCTTAAAGACCGTGGCCTTCTTTAAATGAGACTTCAAAGCAACATCTAGTTCTGCACTAAAATTAATTAATCCCCTATAAATTCCTGGATTTGATGATGTTTGAGTTTCATCGTGACCTCTCAAAGCTAGCTCAAATACGCCACAAAATCTAACGCAATTTATTAGTATATTCAGGACGTACCTATTGTACTTCACTTTCTCATTTTCTGCTGCTATTTTCCTCCTGTATGCACTGTCCAGCTGCGAAGCTACATTTACCTTGCCGAAGAGCGCTAGCTTCAGCACATTTCTTAAATGAATACCTGAGGACTCGTGTTTTCTAATGCTTGAACTCAAATGATTCAAATCAGTAACTCCCGATTTCGTCCACGCTTGTTCGCCGCCAAATAGTAAACACGGAAAACAAAACAATGCGTTCCTATCTTCACACCCACACAGCCAGTCATGATTGTTATCTTTCTTAAAAATTCTCCTAAACTGCCTCTTCCCGGTTTGAACATTTTGGACAATTTTTAACTCCGGCAATGGTCTACCACGTTGTTTAATTTCAAGTTTCTCTTCATCAGTGCACTGAGAAAAAGTCTTAATTTGCAAACTACTTACGGAATTCATCCTAGATTGAATACAAAACACTAATAACACAAAACACTAATTAAATTCACACGAGAACATCACATTCACCTCGGGATAAAATGGATGAAAAACGATATAAAACTTCACGAGAACAAATCAGCGTACCTTAACACAAGAGGGTAATAAAGAACAGGAAGTATCTGACTCATCCGCCAATTACATTGCAAGACGGTCGTATCGGCAGTTCACGGAGCCACTCGGGTATCATCGCCCGCCCCACTCCTTTCTGGTTGCAATGAGCGGGCAACGACCAGCCGAGTTAACTGTTGCGATAGGGCTTACCCGGCCTAGCATCTCTGCCATACCTTTCACTGTTGAGATCTGGTCGGTGCTGGCGCGATGCAACGACCACACGTCCAGCGCTCCTACACTGCTCGCGCGCTCTGCTTTTTCAATGCAGTTCACAGGACTATGAGATTTCCAGTACTATTAAAGAACAAATCTATCAATTCCTATCCATGTAAGAGGGAAAAATATAAAATGCATAATATTTTCCCTCCAAAAATTCTATATTTTGTCTCTATGAAAAATCTGGTCGTTGTGCAACGCTGCAACCTTATTACCGGCCGCCACTGGAATACAGTACATTGAAGTACCTCCATTTTCTGCATGATTCACATCGCACTGTTGGTCTAGGGGTATGATTCCTGCTTTGAGTGCCGGAGGTCCCGGGTTCAAATCCCGGAAGTGCTCAGCATTTTTACTATTGTTTTATCTCTTGAAAATATTCAAAAAGTATATAAAAGAACCTTACGAACTTTTTTTTTTCGTGCGAGACTTGTACTTACTGTGTGCCAGTAATATAAATACATAGTTTGAGGTCAAACGCAATTTTTTATATTAGTCGCTTTACCCTACATGTTGGCTTTTCCCTCGGATTCTGCGGGGATCCCACCATTACCGCCACCAGGGTGGTGTCCTGGAGCTTGAAACACCTGGACGAAGGATAAAACTGGGGAGGTGGGACCAGCACCTCGCCCAGGCTGCCTCACCTGCAAAGCGAACATGGGCCTCATGAGGGATGAAAAGTGAGGGGAAGATTGGGAGGGATAGGCAAGGAAGAGGCAAGGAGGGTGGCCCCACCACCCCAGTGGTATCCCCCAACCAGGTGTTTCAAGCTCCAGGACACTGCCCTTACGGTGGTTATGGTGGGATCCCTCGCTGAGTCCAAGGAAGGGTAGCGGCTTTGGTGGCGTAGTTGGTACATGCTGTTCTTCTATGCCCAAGATCGCGGGTTCAAACCCGGCCGAAGCCGTCGTTAAAAATCCCACAGTATGCCTTTCTTCGGAGGGGAAGTAAAGCCGGCAGTCACATGTCATAGATTTATGGCATGTTAAAGAACCTTCGCTCTTTAACGAAGAACGTTCGTTGCCAGGAGCCGACTGCGGTGGCGTCTAGTAACCAAGTTCTGAACTAGTAGTTGTTGATGGTGGCGTTTGGCGGCAAAAGTAGGAACTACTTCAAAAAATCAATGTCTGCAGTCCTTACTTGAATTAAAAACAGATAACACACACGTATACAGCCATCACAATTAACACCGGTTATCAGACAGATTCTATACCCACCCAAAGTACACGGGGCTACATGACCGCGTTGTCACAGCCCCTAAACTGAGGAAGCAACCAACCAACCAACCAACCAACCAACCAACCTAAGTCCGAGGGAAAAGCCAACCTGGAGGGTAAACCGACGGGGAAAAAAGAAGCGTTTACCTCAACCTATGTATTTAAATTACCGGAAGTCTCGCCCGAAAAAAAGAACGTTCCTAAGGTTCTTTTACATACTTTTTGAATCTTTTCAAGAGATAAAAACAAAAGTAATACAAATGCTAGGATCTTCCGGGGCTTGAACCCGGGACCTCTCGCACTCAAAGCAGGAATCATACCCCTAGACCAACAGAGCGATGTGCATTGTGCAGAAAATGGAGGTACTTCAATGTAATGTATTCTGAGAATATGATATGTTGAATATTACACTACAGTATTTTACATTTAGTAAAGTGTCGTAAATATAGATAAGTTCTGGCACAATCACATGCTTTATTTTGAAACAGAGAGGATAATAAGCTTCTCACTTTGTAACCAATCGTAAAGCTACCATGTGGTGACGCGAAGTCAATCGTTTAACTTCGGCTTTCACTCGGAGCCCCGTTCCTAACTGTCTGTAACGTCAAGTCGCTCCCACGAGTACGGGTCGCAACAAAAACCAGTCGACGCGCAATCGACTCCTTCCTTTCAACATCGACGGGATGAAGTCTACTCATTAACAAATTCTCTTGGAAATTTTAGAAGTTGACTCTCACCTTCAGTAATCAAATTATTCACACTGATGTAAGTTCTCGATGATCATGGGATTAGCTCTAAAAATTTGTCAATGATTTCTTTACAGTGTTCATTTTTAGGTGCTAAAATCGCTATTTTTGAAAAGCGTGCAATATATTTCAGCGTGGAAACTTCGTTTCCATATATTTCAGTGATGATATCAGTTTTAGCAATGATGGAGGGTGGTATGTCGACTAATTCTGAATTTTCTCCATCGGCGTGAAGGTATTCACCGTTACCAATTTGTATGAAGAAGTTTGCACAGCAGTTTCATACGTATCGCTGAAGCCAATAATAAAAGGAGAATACATATTCCAGTTGTCTGTAACATGTTTAACAATTCATAAACTCTGATTATTGTACACACAATATGCCAATGACCTGAACAGACAATTACCGTCACCTATAATGTTTATAACATTTGTAATTGAGGGTCTCCTCTCACTCATCATATGAATCATCGATTTGATTGAACACGAATGGCGGTTCCAACATTCGACTCAAGTGGCATCTGCTACTGACCCGAACATGTAGAAGTTAATTTGGCAAACAAACTTTTCATCAGTTCCTATCCACTCTTTTTATTATTGTATGTTTATTCGAAAAGTAATGTTTTTCAGACGGTCAACACGAATGAACGCAATTGTTATTGCAGGTATCCTAATCCTGAAAAATATTGCATGAGATTAGTAAATAGGCTACACTTGGATGACCAGTTTCAATCGTCAATCATCCAAGTGTATTTATTAATCTCATGCAATAATTATTTTCCGGATTAGGGAACCTCCCATTACAATTGGGTACAATCGTGTTGACCGACTGAAAAACATTAAATTTAGATTATTAGAGCAAAACTGAAAAATGGCTTCAAATACCCTATCCTATCTCCAATTTACACATGCTAGTGCAACAATCACAATAACGCAGGTAATCACAAAAATTCCACACACACACATGTACACGGGACAACATGACCACGATTTCTAAGCCCCACAAATGAAATGACAACTCTGTCTACACATAAAAACTGCATAATGGTGATAGGAGAATGTAGGAATGTTTGCCACTATTTTTCTCTGACAGGATAGCATTACATTTTGCTAATATGCTGATTAACTGTTCATACGATAGCACAGAGAACATACTACAGTTCAATAAATCCTTGAGCAACACTGAAAAATGGCTTCAAATGCCATATTCTATCTCCAATTTACACATGCTAGTGAAACAATCACATTAACGCAGGTTATCACAAAAATTCTACACACACACACACATGTACACGGGGCAACATGACCACGATGTCTAAGCCCCGCAATTGAAATAACAACTGTCTACACATGAGAAATGCAAAATGGTGATAGGAGATTGTAGGAATGTTTGCCACTATTTTTCTCTGACAGGATAGCATGCTAATATGCTGATTAACTGTGCACACGATAGCATAGAGAATACTACAGTCCAATAAATCCTTGAGCAACACTGAGAAATGGCTTTAAATACCATACCCTATCTCCAATTTACACATGCTAGTGCAACAATCACAATAACGCAGGTTATCACAAAATTTCCACACACACATGTACACGGGGCAACATGACCACGATGTCTAAGCCCCGCAAATGAAATGACAACTCTGTCTAAACATGAAAACTGCAAAATGGTGATAGGAGAATGCAGGAATGTTTTCCACTATTTTCTCTGACAGGATAGCATTACATTTTGCTAATATGCTGATTGACTGTGAATACGATAGCACAGAGAACTTACTACAGTTCAATAAATCCTTGAGCAACACTGAAAAATGGCTTCAAATGCCATATTCTATCTCCAATTTACTCATGCTAGTGCAACAATCACATTAAAGCAGGTTATCACAAAAATTCTACACACACACCCATGTACATGCGGCAACATGACCACGATGTCTAAGCCCCGCAAATGAAATATTAACTGTCTACACATGAAAACTGCAAAATGTTTATAGGAGAATGTAGGAATGTTTGCAACGCAGGTTATCACAAAAATTCTACACACACACCCATGTACACGGGACAACATGACCACGATATCTAAGCTCCGAAAATGAAATGACAACTCTGTCTACACATGAAAACTGCAAAATGGTGATAGGAGAATGTAGGAATGTTTGCCACTATGTTTTTCTGACAGGATAGCATTACAATACATTTTGCTAATATTCAGATTAACTTTGCATACGATAGCGTAGAGAATACTACAGTCCAATACAATCCTTGATTCACAATCGGTCACTTTTCCTATGTGTCCTTTAGCAAATTTTACCAGACTACTCTGATACAGAGTAAATCGTTGTTGACTAGTGACAACCTGTCCATCAATGGTGCGGCGTTAACTATCATGATACAGTGTTAGTCGTTGTCGCCTAGTGACATTATGTCCGTCAAGTTATTAGATTCTATTTTCGTGTGACCTTGAATAAATGAATTTTCGCAATTATTTTAATACACGGATGATATAATCAAGTAAAGTGGGGTTCAATCGATAATGGCTGACTTATATCACATTTTAAGACAACAAACGTCGTCGTAGCGCAAATACTTCCCGAGATATTTCAGTTTAAGTAAAGGGTGAAATTTCTTCAAAACTATTTTAATATACATAATGTTGAATTTTGGGCTTATGCCGTGCATTATTATATTAAAATTCGACGCGTTTCGAAAGAAACCATGTCTTTCATCGTCAGGAATAATCGGGAATACGACAATGTTGCTAAGAGAAAGCAACGAAGAACATATAGAAGGTGCCCAAAGATGGACGCCATTATAGCCCCATGTTAGGGACAACGGAAAGCAGCAGTGAATTACTTTCTCAGGGTTCTGATAATAGGTAGCCAGGATTCACTGAGATTGTAGCCGGTGTCGCGGTTGAAATTATCTGGGTGTTTACGTATTTCAACCGCCTCCCTGATGATTCTGGGACGATATTGCTTTATACGGGCAAGAACATCCACTCCTTGGAACATGACATCATGGCCAGGTGTTAAAGCATGATCGGCAACAGCTGATTTATCAGGTTGAATGAGCCTGATACATCTATTATGTTCCTTAATGCGAGTGCATATTGTTCTCGAAGTCTGCCCGATGTAAACCTTGCCACAAGTACAGGGAACTCTGTAGATACCCGGTTGTTGCAATTTAGGCAAACTGTCCTTAGTTGGTCGCAGGAGTTGCCTAATCTTAACAGAAGTTCCAAATACAGTCCGTATGTTGTACCGACGTAGGATTTTAGCAATACGATCCGTTGTGTTATGTATGTACGGAAGGTAAGCAGTTCCTCTTACATCTCTTTTCTCAACTGACGTCCTATTATTATTTGTTGGTTTCAGAACCGTAGAAATCAAAGCCTTGCTATAACCGTTGCTCTCAAAGGTGGTTCGCAGGGTGTTAATTTCTTCTTGTAAAGAAGACACTTCACAAATCCTCCTAGCCCTGGTAGTTAGAGTTGTAAGGATACCATGTTTCTGGGCAGGGTGATGGTGAGAACTTGCGTGGAGATATCTATTGGTGTGTGTTGGCTTACGAAAAACGCTGTGTCCTAAAGATCCATCCTCTTTCTTGGTGACGAGAACATCCAAAAAAGGTATTTTGCCGTCAGATTCCTTTTCCATGGTGAAACAAATAGAAGGGTGCTGGAGATTAAGGTGATCCAGGAAATGGCTAAGATTTTCCTCACCTTCCGTCCAAACAACGAACGTGTCATCCACATAACGCCACCAGATCTTCGGTTTGAAAGGAGCCGACGACAAAGCTTTCTCTTCAAAGTTCTCCATGAAGAAATTAGCCACAACAGGAGAGAGAGGACTACCCATGGCCACACCATCAGTCTGCTCATAAAAATTCCCATTCCATAGAATGTAGGAGGAGGTCATGCAGTGATAAAAAAAAGTCTTGTGATGTCTTCAGGAAAAAAGCCATTAATGAGAGACATAACACCATCAATAGGTACTCTCGTAAACAGAGACACCACGTCGAGACTCACTAGAATATCACCCGGCTGAAGTGTTATAGCTTTTAACTTTTCCACGAAGTGTGTGGAATCCTTAATGTACGAAGGCGTGTTACCCAGAAGCGGCTGAAGTAGTCTACCTAAGTATTTGGAAAGGGCATATGTAGGAGAACCAATCGTACTAACAATAGGTCTAAGAGGAACATCTTCCTTATGTATTTTAGGAAGACCATAGAGTCTTGGAGGAATAGCATCCGCTGGAAGGAGAGTCTTCGCTGCATCCGCTGGAATAGATGATTGCTTGATCAATTTGACGGTGTCATTTGAGTAGCGAGTAGTAGGATCACGACTATTAATCCTATATACAGGATCTGATAACAAAGACGAGATCTTGGAATCATAATCAACCTTATCCAATACCACTGTCGCGTTACCCTCGTCAGCGGGGAGAACGATAATATCAGAATTGTCCCTTAGATCTTTAAGTGCCCGGCTTTCGCCTTGTTTTAAGTTGGTCTTAGGTGGCTTAGCGGTCTTGAGAACTCGGGAACATTCTTGCATGGCTTCCTCGGCCTCTTCAATATTTTAATATAATTATAAGATGAAACCTGCCAACCTGGACCCATTGTTTGTGAAGCCAGGCTCTGCCTGTCACAAGCCAGGACAAAAGGTGAGTGATAGAGGAGTAACACCTCTTAAAAAAAACATGGTCCAGTTGGCCCGACTGGTAGTACCATGTATGGGCCCCTTACCAGGGTAACGGTGAAGACCTCAACGGCATTTATGGTGGAGAAGGTAACTTTCGGTACAGCATAATTGGCGGAAGGGGCAACCCAGTGCTCGGGTTAATGAGTAAAAGGTATATGGAGGCCATATATCAGTCTTAGGGGTAGGACGGTTCCACATGTGAGTGGCGGTATTCCGACAGCGTCTGTTCCACATGTTAGTGGCGGCTGATTAATAACACTCAGAAGTGGAACTCTGAGCTTAACCCGACTAGAACCTCAATTCTAGTCAAATCCCTAATCCAAGTTAATCAACACGGATGTAGCACGTTCAAAAACAACTTACCCCAGTGGGTCAAATCCCACGGTTGAAAAACCGCAAGTGGTCTATTCGGATTCTGGGGAGACCACAGACGTGTACGATGAGGTAAGTCGGAGTGCCTCGACACCCCGTAAGAAAATTAAACCTAAGTCAAAGATTTGGCTAATGACGTTTAACGTAAATTCTCTCTTGAAGATGGGGAAACTCAAATCCATTTTAGACAAATCACGAGAACGTAAAATCAAGATTATTGCTTTTCAAGAATCTAGATTTACAGATGAATATCTTTTCAATTCTGAAGGTTACAGGATTTACAAAGGGAAGCCAGGAGAACGAGCTATGAAAAATTGCCCACAATTTGGTACTGGATTTATAGTCCATCATTCCTTACTTGATTCAGTTACAACCTTCCACTCTCCCTCCGGTCGTCTCTCCACCATGACAAAATCAGCAAACAAAATTTACACTCTCATTAACTGACATGCCCCAACTAATATCACCAACAGAAAGGCTGAAGGAAAAGTCGAAGAATTTTGGAACCAATTAGATGATATACTTCAAAGAATCCCGAGGAATCATGTTAAAATACTTATGGGTGATTTTAATGCCCAAATTGGCCAAGAAAAAAAATATAGATATTGTGTAGGTAAATGGTCAGGACATAATCAGACCAATCGGAATGGTATGCGTCTTCTTGAAATCTGCAAGAACCATGACTTATTCTTCAAATCAACATTTTTCAAAAAGAAAACCTCTCAGTCCAAGACGTGGGTGTCACCTAACCCACTGTTAGGAGAATATCAATTGGACCATGTGCTGATCTCCAGAGTAAATACTCTCGAAATAATGAAACTTAAAGTCCTTAAGGGGTTATCTCTGGATTCTGACCATTACCCTACAAAATTTTCATTACATATTATTCCAGAGAAATGGCCATTCTCTCAGAAAATCCCACCCCGTAAATATGATGTTCAAAATATTCAAGGTAATGATAAATTTAAAAACGAGACTCAACAATTGAATCCACAAAACTGGCAACAGCTCCAAGCAGGATTAATAAAAACAGCCGAGAAAATAGCACCACACATGAGAACACGCAAACATCCGTGGTGGACAGCCGAATGTGATGACCTTGTAAGGCTCAGGCAACAGGCATGGAACAATTGGTCTTGCAACAAAACTCCTAAGACTCTGCAAGATCTCAAGGATGTCAGAAGAACAGTCACGAAATCAATACGAAGAATTCGCAAGCAGAATGACAACAAAATATTACAAGAAATAGAAGCTGACTTCAAACAACATAATTCTAGAAACTACTATAGAACTTTTCGCCAGAAGCTCACTAAATATTCACCTCCATCACTTCAATTCAAAAATGAACATGGGGATATTGCTCATAGTAACACAGAAAACTGTGAAATCCTTGCAAACTACTTTTCGGTATTGCTCAATTGTGAGAAACCCCAAGAAACATTCACATTTATCCACACGCAACAAAACCAAGATTCGCATCCACCCAACGTTCAGGAAATAAGAGAGATAATTAAATCATTGAAAAACAACAAAGCGTCGGGGGAAGACCAAATTGTTGCAGAGTTGTGGAAAAATGCAGGAGAAAATCTCATTGTAAAACTCCAAGAAATTTTAGAAGAAGTTTGGCGAACTGAAAAAATCCCCGCTGACTGGAAGATGGCACTCATACATCCCTTGCACATCCCGAGAATCAAAGATGGTGTTCATCTTCCAAAGCCAAATGCTGAAATATATAAAACCATCTCCAAAATCACAGACAAAATGCGTATGCGACGAATCCAATTCTTGGGGCACCTGGAAAGAATGGACCCAAATAGACTAACTCACAAAATTCACACATACTTGAAAAACAAAACAACTAGATCAAATTGGTACAAACAGACTGAAAAAGACTTGCAAGAATTAGGATCGCCAAATCTCCTAGACCGAAATGTCATCAGAACACTTGCACTCACACGGGGTTTCGAGGAGGAAGAAAGACGGCCATACCACCATAACTGGTCTGCACAACGGAAGCAAACCCATTCGTTGCGTATGAAGGAGTACTGGGCTGCAAGAAAGGCTAACCATTGTTGATTCCGCGTGGTTCTAAGAGACCCATTCGCGACGAAGAAGAATTATAAGATGTTGTTGTTGTTGTCGTCGTCGTCGCTGTCATCAACAGCATCAGTACCTTTCCAGTAGAATGAACACGCCGCATACTCTCTCGGAAACCAAAGTCAATGGACACCCTCTACGCTGTGATGTCACAGCATGCTCGTCAGTTGTCAATGTGACAGTCACTCATAGGTTTTTGCTCCGGTCTCAGGGCCGATCACTCCTGCCTGGGCAACACTGCTCTAGAGAGTAAAACCTCTCCTTTCATATGTTAACAGATTTTCCATTTCTACTGTACTTTTGAGGATAATGAGTGTCCTTTAGCAAATTTTACCGGACTATCATGATACAGAGTAAATCGTTGTTGCCTAGTGACAACCTGTCCATCAATGGTGCGGCGTTGACCACGGCCGTGCGTTGACTAATCTGCTAAACTGTCTTGGGATGCACATATTGATCTTAATACAAGGAAATTGTCAAAAGTACTGTATTTATTAAGAGCCCTCATTCAGAAAGTTCCAAGAAAATTCCTGCTAAATGCATACTTTCATTTTTTCAAAGCATCGTGCAATATGGAATTTTACTATGGGGAAATTGCAGTAGAATCTCAGAGGTTCTTGTAATTCAAAAGAAAGCTCTACGCCTTATAAGTCTCCACCGGGTACACACTGTAAACCCTTGTTTATTTGTTTATTGATAATTCTATTATGACAGTAATTAATTTGAAGATTTTTAATGCAATAAGTAAAGTTAAAATCACAGATGTTAAATACCGAAATGACTTACTTCCATAATCACAACACTAGGAGTAGAAATCAGGTGGATGTACCCTATTGTAGGTTGCAAAAAACAAAGGCAGGTCATTCATTTTATCCTTTGAAGCTCTTCAACAGATTACCATTTAGTGTACAAGTTCTTCCTAATAATATATTTAGGACAAAACTGAAGCAATGGCTCTTACAACTTCCTTTTTATTCAACTAAGGAGTTCTTTGAAATTTTCGGTATTTAATTAAGATTTCTGGAATTATTATGTACTGTACCCGTTCATCCAAGGGATGCGATGACCCATCTGCTATTACATCGCATACCAGGCTTCCCAGGCCAGAGTGGAGTTAAATGAACATGAAGTCACATAAGGAATGTGTCGGAAATTCAGTTGAAATATCACAAAAGCAGAGGGTAACACGAGATAAAGTATCTCCAGGGTCGTTACGGGCTTAAATTTAATAATAAAAACAAATAGAAATGGGCGCCATCAACTGAACCCCTAGAAAACCACATCCTTCTTGGTTAAGCCTTAATTAAGACAAAGGAAAGGATTGGGAAAACAACACCATCATCAGATCACAACTAAGATAAAACCAAATTTATTTAAACTTAAATAGTCAGACAGCGAAAATAAACACAAACCCTACCTAAGAGTATGGTCGAATGCAAACGTTTGGTTGTCATTGTCCTCAAAATCGAACCATCTCTGTGCTATTTCAAAGTATATTTCATCCACATAAAATATAAAAATTTACTAAAGTTCCCTTGGGTTCTCAGGGCCACCGTAGCACTATGTCTTTGCGTCACTGACATTTCGTGATCCCTGAGACCCAACCTTTCTTTAACTTAACATCAGGAATGTGGGTGTCAATAAATATGAATCTGTCTAACAAAATATCCTAATAACACATATATTTAAATATTGACTTATTTTCATGGCTTGAATGGCACTATTCAAATGCTGAACATCGCAATAAATGCTCCTAAAATCTAACAATTAATTTATACACTATATTTACACTGGCACTGATTATTGCTGGGTTGTGAATCAAAGAAAACTTCACTATTCATTGGTTATCATCATCATTATCATATCAAAATTAAATATCTCTCACATTAGTTCTCATCCCAATATTCGTTATATTCAAGTCAGAATAATTAATTTATTACCATCAAATCGTTTAAATGAATATTATATTCATCAATTCATTATATTCTTCAATTATCCACACACTCTCATTTCATTATCTCATTCAGATTAAATCATCTCAATTCATCCATTTAAATTGTTTAATTCATTAATTCAAGTTGCAATTCATCAAGTTATTTAAATCATATTTCTTATTTAAATTTATTTAAATCCATTTAAATTTTATTAATCATCAGTTTCTTTAATTAATTATCACCTTTCAATTAAGTTAATCATCAGCTGTTTAATCACCTGTTAATTTATTTAATTCAGTTAATTTATTCAACCTTTAATCCATCAATTTATTTAATTCATCGATTTATTCGAATTTTAATTTATCAATTTATTCATATGTTAATTCATCTGGTTATTTAGATTTTATTCATCGGGTTAGATCATTAATATGCTTAAACTTCAGATTATTATTTTATAAATTATTATTATCAGAAAATCTTGGATTATCAAAATTATTTATTTATTTAATTTCCTAAAAAATTGTTTAATATAGGTTATAGAACGTTGTCTTACAGTTTTATCACTTCCAAGTTATATCTCGTATTTAATTATCATGCCAAAATAATATATTGCCTTCACAAAATCACGTTGGATCTCACTATCCAAAACTTCACCATTTAATCTCACTTTATCAAATACCATATTTGAATACCATAATTATTCCATATAATACCATAATTATTCCATATAACACCATAACTATTCAGCGCACAGCATGAATCTTGAAAAATATGCTAGACTGGGTTCAACAACCTCATGTCTGCCTCAAAATACTCATTGGCAACATTGCAAACTTCCACATGGCAACCTCCAAAAATACCTATCAAAAATACTTCACATAATCACGTTGCATGATCCACAAAAATATATAACTGGCTTCAAATTATTAACGCACACAATCTATAAGAACTGTAATTAATCTGATCATATCTAGACAACTTCTTAAACAATAAGGAAAATTACCTTAGTAATCGTAATCCAATTCAAGATCTGCTTTCAAATACAGCAAAAATTATCTTAAGATTCTCAAGATTTACTTCAAAGAAAAACACCAATGTGTTATAATACCTCACATCAAAAATATCTAATACTGAGCTGCCTCAAAATAAATTCTGACCATAAATGATTCGTCTTACAAGATTCAATTACTTGAAATCCTTCTCAAAGGTATCAAATCACTCACAAAGAGTATCAAAAGTATCAGCTGTTAAATGAATATACTCTCAAAAGAGTATTGCAATAAAATATTGGATTGGCAAAACAAGAATTAAAAAAAAACCTGCTGACATTTATTTTTAATTTATTTAACAAAATTCGACTAATGTGTGACTGGTAGTTTCTTGTTTAATCCTCTTACGATCATAAGTACACTCGATGATAAAATGAAGCCCTCGACTGGCAGGTAAGGTGAGTGCCACCACACAATCGCCTAAAGCGATAGGCCCTGCCCCGTAGACTATCATGATAATGCCCTAAACGATGGGTAAGGTGAGTGCCACCTCACAATTGCTAAATGCAACAGGCCCCATCTCGTAGACTGATGAGTGAGTGTACAAGATTGGAATCAACAAGACTCTAGCTGTCACATAAAAGCGATATGTATTCACTTGAGTGAATAAAATTTTAATATCGCCAAACTATCCAACAAAAAATCCCTACTGATGAATTATACATACTCGCTAGAATGCAATGAACTGACGAAATAATTTAAATTATCCAATTGCAGATCACGAGTTCGAAACACTCGCCAAAAAATATATCCATAATCAAGAAATACTATCCTCACAGAAAAAATATAAAAAGACTTAATTCTGTCTAATAAAGTCAACCAATGGTGAGAACGTCGTATAACTGTGCCTGCCATATCATATGGTAACACCATATTCTAGCAAATGGAGCAATAAAGTATCTAAGCCATGTCGAAAAATAATAGTAGAACTTCTACTAGAAATATATATACAAGTATGCCCAGAGTTCATGAAAAATCATATCAGGAATGGCATAACTCTTACAATACCTTCATATTCCAGATGTTAATATAATTCAAAGATCGCCGATAATCCACGTGTGTGTCACAAATTTCTCGATAGATCGACGAAAACGCTGTATCACCCACTGAACTAACGCTTGACTTCATATTCCAAGTGAATCTGATGTTGTATATCCTCTTCGTCAGGAACCGAATCCATCGCTCTGTGGTGCCATCACGTCTCCGTATCCGCCTAGCCCGACATGATGAACTGAAGATTATCCATCACGGATATTGTCCAAACTCTTCCATAAAATTTCAAAAATGTAGAGTACCCCATACTCCTCGAACATGTCACGCCACTGTCCCATAAACTATTCGGTTGGCATATGACAAAAATGTTAATCTCCACAGCAGCTGAATTTCACTGGTAGAAAAAAATTATCTAGAAAAGTGTACTGATTTGTCAAACACCCTGTATCTGTGTTCATAACCGAGATATTTCATAACTGTTCATGATATGCAACTATTATGTTGCACGTGTCACTGTTCACAAAGTGCATACACTTGTAACTGTTCACTTGCCAAAAGCAGTAATGTTGGACTGACCCCATGGTCGCCTTAAATATTTCGGTCTAAAATGCATCATAAAATATGCCGTAATACCGCTGAAATATGTTCAAGTCCATTGAAAAGTCCACAATAGAAGTGTATAATTGCAATTGGACTGCACAATTGGACTGTCGAAACACAAGTCCAAACATATTAAGCCTGACAAAATGTCGAATGTTCTGCTGCTTGACTATCGCCTTATTGTAAAATGTCGGCCACAGCACGACACGTTCCGCCTCACTGTCCTTGTATAATGTGAGGTTGAATACTGGCCTCATTATACCGCTTCGCTGTACTGTTCTGCATTGAGAATGTAGCTCAAATAATGTTCTCAATCCTATCATAATGCTGCGTATTGCTTTGATAAACTGTAAGTTTGGAAAAGCATTGCTGTTTCACGTAACTATTACTGCGATGTTGAAAAGACATCTGCCTGAACACCGGCTTTCTCTCTCACGTTTACGGCTTGTATAACCTGCCTTGCAGATAGCGTGCGTTCCAACCACGAACTCCTCCTACTGCGCTGCACTGCCTTGCTAACTGATTCTCGTACTGCGCGATGTGCTCCGCTCAGCTTGACTTGCTGGAATACTTCTTTCGTTCTGCTAGTGTCACTCCGTTCGGCTGTCTCGCCCGGCTCTATCACGTGACTTTCCCCTTCCTTCCACTGTCATACGTCAAAGCTATAACATCGACCACTATTATATCGGCAATTAAGTTATAACATAACTTAAGGAGTTGTCTGCCTTTCTTCAAGTTATCACCAATCAGATTTCTTGATATTTCCTTCTCTTCTGAGGTTATATAATGTTTTATTCCATATAGATCTTTATAATAATCCAGTATTTCTCCCATAACTCCATATGCTTGAAGGGTAGTGCCTCCTTCTTCCTCGGCCTCCTACGTCATTTCCTACCATTCTTCTTGACACGATCTGAGCGCTATCTTTTCTTCTTTGCCCACAAATCTCAACTATGGCTCGATCACAACTGGCGTAGCCGATAGCCTCAACTAGGTATCGGGTACAGTACTAAAACTGTAATATATATGTATATGTAATTATTTGCTTACAACATGTATGTGACAATGTCTATTGCATACTCTAGGCTTAATGACAGAATAAAGATTGAATAAAGGTGAATAAAGACTATCATGATACAGTGTTAGTCGTTGTCGCCTAGCGACAATGTGTCCGTCAAGTTATTAGATTCTAATTTCGTGTGACTTTGAATAAATGAATTTTCGCAATTATTTTAAAACATGGATGATATAATCAAGTAAGGTCGGGATCAATCGATAATGCCTGACATAAATTACATTTTAAGACAACAAGCGTCGTCGTAGCGCAAATACTTCCCGAGATATTTCAGTTTTGGTAAAGGGTGAAATTTCTTAAAAACTGTTATATCTTTGCAATATGTTTGCACGGACATATAGACTCTGTGGAAAATAGACACTCTGTGTCAAGAGAAGCGTTATGTAAACATGTGTATGTTGTGTTGTGTAAAATAAATAGTTTTAAGACATAACAAATTGGCGGCGAGGATAAAGAAAAACGGAAAACACTAATAATGGAGGAACAACGGCAACTGTCGCAGCTAATTCAAGCTCTGAACGCACTGGTTACCAACATGGCACAACAACAACTTCAACAGCAAACACCCATGCAGCAACCTCAGCAGCCGGCAAGTATCAAAAGCATGTTACAGAAACAATCTTTAACTTTTGAAACATTCAGTGAAGCAAACGAAACTTTTGACATTTACTGCCAACGGCTCGATTTTTTTTTTTTTTCAATCTAAAAAGATTGAATGAAAACAATCAAGAAGCTAAAGAAGCAAAGTGAATGGTGCTGCTTAACTGTCTAGGTAGTAAACATTATGCCTTGTTGGCGAGCTTAATGGCACCCGACTTGCCCAACACCAGAACTTACGACGTAATCATAGGCCTACTTAAATCGTAGTTATTACCCAGATGAAATGTTTTGGCGGAACAACACCGCTTTTTCTCACGAATGCAAACACCTTCTGAAAACATTTCATATTACGTAGCTGCTCTCAAAGAACTTGCAAAAAACTCCGAATTCCATGGAAGTTGTGACGATGGCGCGTGTACTAAAGCAGTGATCGAACTTTTATTAAGAGCACAGTTCATACGGGGTTTGCATGATCGAGAAATACGTGGACGTATCCTACAACAGTCACAAATAACCTTTGACGAGGCATTGAAAACCGCCTTAGCTATTGAAGCATCCAAAATTCAAAATTGGGATCTTTATTGCAGTAATCCATTCCAAAAACAGGACGTCAATGAAATTAAATCAGTAAAAATACCGAAACCATCGAAGTCAAGTGGCGGAGACTTACGGTCAAATTACAAGCATAGAGCCTCCCTCTCTGAACTTGGACTTGAAGGGCTATGGCTTTGTTGTGGTAAAACAATCATATCTCCAAGGACTGCAGGTCAAAAAGTATTTGAACTGCACTAAATGTAATAAGGCCGGCCATATAGAGAAAGTCTGTCTGTCCACACGCACAAAACATGTGAAAACATTGTCGGAAGAGGAAGAAGGCTCTGACCTCAACCATTTAGAAGTATGTACATCAAGCACTCAGAACACATTAACAGCAATGATAACACATTCCCAGAACTGTAATGCAGGAAACGCTGTTTTTAACATACATTCAATTGAGGGGAAGTTTTTCGTCACTATAAAAATTGGTGCGACACCACAGAAATTTGAAGTTCATTCTGGGAGTCCCGTAACCTTGCTGTCAGAAAAGGCATTTCTCAACCTGGGAATCAAGGCAACCCTAAAAGAATCCAACATCAGATTCCGATCGTATACAGGCAGCATATTCGAACCTTTGGGAGAAGTACATGTTCCTGTTGAGCATGAGGGGCATAAGAGCGAGGAAAAATTCTATGTCATTAAAGAACCATATTCCCCTATATTAGGACGTTCTTGGATACGCAGTCTAAAGATCGACCTAAATCATCTGTCGAAATTAAGCCCAGGGGAACCCAGTGCCATGAACAACATTAACTCATAAGTTGTTAATTCCCTTGTTGACAAAATCACCTCGAAGTACTCGGATATATTTAACCCAGAAGTTGGCAGAATCCCAAACTACGAATGCTCCCTGGAGCTCAAGGAAAACACAAAGCCAGTTTACATCAAACCTCGACCAATACCGTACGCAATAGGCCCTACTCCCAAAATTAAACGAAGAACTGGATAGCCTTGAAAGCCAATGCATTATAGAGCGCATTGAAACATCCGAGTGGGGCACCCCACTTGTTCCCATTCCAAAATCCGATGGAGGCATCCGTTTGTGCGCTGATTACAAGGTTACAGTCAACCCCAACATCCACGATACCAGGTACCCAATTCCGAAAATTGAAGATATCTTCAATAAAATGAAAAATGGCCGCTATTTCTGCACCTTAGACCTTTACAAGGCTTACTTACATATTCCAGTTGACCAAGAGAGTTCGAGACTCGCTGCAATATCAACTCATCGGGGCACATATGCAGTAAAACGGCTGTTTTTTGGATTAAAGAATGCACCCAATGAATTCCATTTAATTCTTGATCATTTACTACAAGATCTGGATGGCGTCGTTGCCTACTTTGATGACATAGTAGTTCGAGGGGCGACAGTTCAAGAAACCCAGCAGAGACTAGAGTCCTGCCTCCAACGTTTGCGAAAGCATAACATCCACCTCAATCGAAAGAAATGTCAATTCTTCACTCGGAAGATAACCTACTTGGGGCACACCATCTCCGAAAAGGGTCTTCATAAATTTACCGACAAAATTGACGCTATCATCAAGGCAACCCAACAGCGCAATGTGGACAATTTGCGCTCATTTCTGGGACTAGCGAACTACTACATCAAGTTTATACCTGACGCAGCCAAACTGATGTACCCATTAACTCGCCTGCTGCAGAAGGACGTACGGTTTCGTTGGACAACAGAGTGCGGAAATGCCTCAAATTATATTAAAAGAGAGATAGCTAGCGAACGGACACTGATACCATTCGACCCTGATAAACCTTTGTTGTTAGCATCCGATGCCAGCCCTTATGGACTTGCAGCAGTCATCAGTCATCAGATTGCAGGAGAAGAACGACCGATTGCATTCATTTCTAGATCGTTAACAGCAGCAGAGAGGAACTACAGCCAGCTAGATCGAGAAGCCACTGCTGTATATTGGAGCTTCAAAAGATTTTACCAGTATCTCTAGGGAAGACACTTCACCTTAATCGTAGATAATACCCCTCTGCAAAGAATATTTGGCCCAGATAAAACCTTGCCCCTTATGTCAGCAACCAAGCTTCTGTGGTATGCCCATTTCTTGAGTGGGTTTGATTACGAAGTCCGGTCTCGCTCATCCAAACAGCATGGAAATGTTGATTACTTATCCCGACATCCTGTACAACTGAATTAGATTGATGAGAAATTCAGAACAGATGACTACAAGAAAATGATCAACAAGTTGCATCACTTTCAAATCTCGCACTGGTGACAGTAGATGAGATACGAAGATCAACAGATGAGGATGAAGATCTTGTTTCTCTGAAAACACAGCTAATGAACGGGAAAGTATCGAGTCCAGAATATAGTCTAGACAATGGTGTAATAATGCGAGGAAATCGAGTAATGTTCCCTAAGATACTACAGCTAGCAATCCTAAATGAGCTACATTCAACCTACACCGAGGTTGTAAAATAAAAATGATTGCTCGATCATACTGCTAATAGAAAGGCATAAATGAAGACATAGAAAACATGGTGAGGAGCTGCACACCCTGTTGCCTCGCGAAGAAGAATCCTGAGAAGGTACCTCTGCACATCTGGGAAACAACCGGATGCAACCTGGAAACGAATACATATCGATCATGCAGGACCATTTCAAGAACACTTTTTCTTTGTAGTAATTGACGCAAGTACACGTTAGATAGAAGTTAAATTTTCCAAACATGCTCCAACGTCATCCAGCACTATTGCGGCATTAAATGAAATATTCTCACGAAATGGACTTCCTGAAAAAAATGGTGAGTGACAATGCTGCCATCTTCAAGTAACATGATTTTCTAACATTCTGTCAAGCAAAGGGAATAAAACCGAAAAATATTGCACCAAATCACCCAGCGACCAATGGAGCAGCAGAACGTGCAATTCAGACACTAAAGCATAAATTGAAATGTATGGCCACAGAGGTGGGCTTCATGCAAGAGAAGTTAAACAAACTGCTTCTTAAATATCGCACCACTCCGAACGAAAACAATGTAACTCCAGCTGAATTGCATCAAGGAAGGAAGCTCCGAACTAAACTGAACCTCATCAGACCACAAGGGGAGACCATCCTACAAGAAAATAGGAAAGTGCACCCACAACTCAAGAAATTCTACAAGCCTGGAGAAAGAGTGCAATCCAGGAATTACACCGGGTCACACCTGTGGAAGTTTGGAACCATTGTTGAACGGCTGGGAAGGGTTCACTACATGGTGAAACTGGCAAGGGGCATGTGGATCAATTGAGGAGATCCGAGGCACAGGACCCAAATCCCTCACCAATCGCGGGAAGCAGATCGAAGGGGCCTTCATCCGGGTACGCTAGGGGGAGTCCCAGCCAACAGACCCCATCGACAGAAGCCGAAGGAAGAAGTGAGGACCTAAATCCATCACCAGCCACAAGAGAACAATGTACAAGGACCACAATCCAGACGACTCCTTCATACGGTTACGCCAGGAGTTCCGCTTGTCAGGCTCAGCCTGCAGAAGCCGATCCAAGGATCGAGTACCTAAATCAGTCACCACACTCAGAAGGACAGTGCACAACGGCCACAAACCAGGACCCAGCTACAAGGGCAGGAAGACAATAACCGGATGGAAATGGAAAAGGACCACCAACACCTAGTCCTCCGTTGCGTCGATCTACCAGAGTTAGGCGACCGCTGCAGCGTCTAAACTTATGAACAAGTTAAGTGGCGGAGATTGTTATATCTTAGCAATATCTTTGCACGGACATATAGACACCGTGGAAAATAGACACTCTGTGACAAGAGAAGTATTATGTAAACATGTGTATGTTGTGTTGTGTAAAATAAATAGTTTTAGGCCATAACAAAAGCTATTTTAATATATAAGAAGATTGACTTTCTTCGTTTAGGTATTGTATAACACGCAAGGAGTTTACTTAAATAGGTTAGGAAAAGAGTATCTTAGTGATGAAATCTGCAAAATTGTAAATTCAAATGGTAAGAAGAGTTCAACAGTAATATCTTTAGAGTGGAAGCAGGGAAACTGGTAAAAGAAGCCAAACGTGAGGTTTGGCATTCAGATCTTTTGAAGTCAAATTTAACGGAGTGCAACAATGGTATTTCAGATTTGTCTAGCAACAATAATAATAACAATTATTGTAATAATAATGTAAAGAAATCACCAACACAAGCTTGCAAAAGTAACAAATTTAAAATTTACCACCAGAATGTTCAGTCTCTCTATAATAAAATAGATTACATAAATCTAATGCTTAAAAATGGACTTAAAGACATCTCAGCACTATCTATTTCAGAACATCGGCTGAAAGAGGAACAACTCGAATTAATTCAATACCCAGGGTTTATACTAGCTAGTAAATACTCTAGATTTAATATTAGCCATGGTGGTGCTTGTATCTTCTTAAGAAATAATTTAGATCATGAACAGATAACAGCTTATGATTATCTAATTATGGAACAGGATTTTGAATTTTCTGACGTAAAAATACAGCAGTTTAAGTTAATAATAGTATGCGTATACCGTTCTCCGTCATGAAAGTTTCGTTTATTTATAGATAAATTATAATTGTTACTCAATAACATGAGCAAAGTAAATTTCGATATAATAATTTGTGGGGATTTAAATGTGGATTTCCTAAAATGTGATAAAAATTGTGAATTATTAACACAGTTACTAATTTCCTATGGACTGAAACCTACAGTAAATACCCCAACAAGAATAACAAAATTTAGTAAAACCACTCCTGATCAAATTTTTATAAATACAGATAAATATCACCATTCAATAGAAGTCTATTGTCCGGGTTTCAGTGACCACCATGGACAAATACTGAGTTTTGAAGTACCCGAAACAATCAATAATAAAGATAATGGAGTAAAATCAAAGTGCAGGTCATTCACTGAAACAAATGTTACATATTTCAATGACTTATTAAATAAGGAAACATGGTCAGAAATTTATAAACTAGAAAATGTAAATGATAAATTTAATGCATTTAACAGTACCCTAAAACACGATTTTTAAATAGCATTCCCCTTTAAACAAAGAACTGTTCAAAATAACAAAACTAGCAATTGCATAACAACAGGGATTATAAATTCAAGTCAAAGAAAGAAATTTCTACACAAATTATATAAACAATACCACACAACACCTGAATTCAATTTATACTACAAAAAATACAATAGCATACTAAATAAGGTAATAAGACTAGCAAATAGAAAGCATAATGATAATTTTATTTCCCAATCATCTAATAAAAACAGGGCTATGTGGTCCGTGATAAAGGAAGAAACTGGAAAATCTGCTAAAATACAAAGGAACATTACACTGACCAGAAACGATAAAGTGATTAATAATCCAGAGGAAATAGCAAACACTTTTAATTATTAATTTCTGGAAATTCCACAAAAATTATTAAATAAATCACAGGTAAATACACTAAATTCTAATAATAAAATACATATATGCAGTGATTCTTTATTTATAAATCATGTCACAAGTGAAGAGGTAAGAATAGTTATAAAAGAGCTACAAATAAATTCTGTGCTGGCATTGATGGCATCCCTGATGCAATTTTAAAGAAATGTGCAGAAAATATAATAAATCAACTTATGCACTTAATGAAAATCCACAGCCTGCTTCCAGTCTCCGACCGGGTCAGGAATGGAATGAATGAAGCCCCTATCTAGCGGCGAGGATATGAACTGTGCCGGCTGCCGAGGCCTGACGCACTCCTCTGGGGCAATGATTAAATGAATGACAGATGAAATGAAATGATAGTGGAGAGTGTTGCTGGAATGAAATTTTGACAGGGAAAACCGGAGTACCCGGAGAAAAACCTGTCTGCCTCCGTTCTGTCCAGCACAGATCTCACATGGAGTGACCGGGATTTGAACCACGGACTCAGCGGTGAGAGGCCGGCGTGCTGCCGCCTAAGCCACGGAGGCTCTAACTTATGCACTTAATAAACAGTTCAATTCTCTCAGGAACTTACCCGGATATTTTGAAGTTATCAAAAGTAATTCCAGCGCACAAGAACGGTTCAAAAGATGAATTAGATAACTATCGTCATATTACCTTACCAACTGGTATTGCAAAAATTGTGGAAAAATCATGTATACGAGACTGATAAGTTTTATAGAAAAAAATATAATATTATCAAACTCACAACATGGATTCAGAACGGAAAAATCTACACAGACAGCAATTTACGAATGTAGTAATAGTATACTGAAATTAATTGACAATAAGGAACATGTAACAGGCCTATTCTTGGATTTATCGAAAGCATTTGATGTTGTTGACCATAAAATCCTCATTACAAAACTAAATCAATATGGTATTAGAGGTCTAGCTAATAAGTGGACAGAGTCTTACTTAACAAGGCGTAAACAAATAGTAAGATTGAGACACAAGGATGGTGGAACCGAATTACTTAATGAAACATAATGAGGGAATTATTAAATTTGGAGTACCCCAGGGATCGCTCTTGGGCCCATAACTCTTTCTTCTATATATCAATGATATAACACAGAACGTTCATTCACATAAGGAAATTTTGTTTGCGGACGATACAACACTCGTAATAAAAGGTGAAACTAAACAGGTCATACAACAGTCTGCGGACTCCGTTACAGGAGAGTTAACCAAATGGTCACAAGATAATCGCCTCATAATAAACTATAAAAAAACAGTATGTCTAAATTTCCACACTATAGAGAATAGGAATCCTGCGAAGCCCAATATAACATTAAATGGTCATCAAATAGAAAATAAATCAGAAACAAAGGTTTTAGGATTATGGATACAACATGACTTGAAATGGAATAAACATATACAATATCTGAATACTAAACTGAACTCGATGTGCTTTGCGTTACGTATTTTGAAAACCTGCACTAGCATGCACACATTCAGAAATGCTTATATTGCTAATTTCCATTCATACTTAAGATATGGGGTCATATTTTGGGGTATGTCGCCAGATGTACTAAGCACGTTTAAGATACAAAAGAGGGCGATTAGAATTATGGCAAATGTAAACACTAGAGAATCATATAGACCCCTGTTTAAAGATTTAAACATTCTCCCACTGCCCCGCATATATATCTTTGGAAGTATTATGTTTTTAAAAAGTATTTAATGAATAAAGATGTTTTTCTTAAAACAAACAATGATGTTCATAGGCATAACACAAGACAAAATCAAAACATTCATATTTCACACACACGCGCAAGCATATATCAAAGAGGAACTTTTCACACGGGAGTTAAATTATACAATAAACTACCCCAGTATATAAAACTTGCCCCAAAAATATAAACCTTTGATAGAATGTTGAAAGCTTATCTGCAGTGCCATTGTTTTTACTCTGTAGTTGAATATCTCACCGCATAGGAGCGATGAAATCTATAATTATATTTTACTTTTATATTTTCATTGTAATACCTAGCTGTATGTTGTTGTATTTATAGAATTAAGTTTTCATATTATGATAAAAGAGTAAGTTGTATATATTTGTGCAATAAGATTGCATCTATTAAGTTCTGTTATTATAATAAGTTATAAATAGTTATAATATTAGTAATAAACACCTGTTAGTTCTTTTATTTTATAGATGTAAATTCTGACGTGTCCTATGTCAAAAATTTATTGTATACATGTAATTGATCAAATGGAATTAATAAAAAAAATCTATCTATATAAAAAGACACAAGAATACATATAAAAGCCAAAGCCAAAGAGATGACTGTTCTGGATGCAACAGCAGCACTATTAAAATAACGGGTTATATCATTACGTTTTGATCACTACAGCGAGGTGGACTTTCAGTGCCTAGTAATTTAGTTTTGGTATATATCTTCACGTTGCCTCTATATTCCGGTACATTATGAACTGTACTCAGTTGGCAAGTGCCTTTAGTTGATTTCATTATAAAGCTACAGAACGTTGATTCTCATAAGGAAATTTTGTTTGCGGACGATACAACACTCGTAATAAAAGGTGAAACTAAACAGGTCTTACAGCAGTCTGCTGACTCCGTTACAGAAGAGTTAATCAAATGGTCACAAGATAATCGCCTCATAATTAACTATAAAAAACAGTATCTCTAAATTTCCACTCTATACAGAATAGGAATCCTGCGATGCCAATTATAACATTAAATGGTCATCAAATAGAAAATAACTCAGATACAAAGATTTTAGGACCGTGGATACAACATGAATTGAAATGGAATAACATATACAACAACGGAATACTAAACTGAACTCGATGTGCTTTGCGTTACGTATTTTGAAAACTTGCACTAGCATGCACACATTAAGAAATACTTATTTTGCTTATTTCCATTCATACTTAAGATATGGGTTCATATTTTGGGGTATGTCACCAGATGTACTAAGCACGCTTAGGATACAAAAGAGGGCGATTAGAATTGTGGCAAAAGTAAACACTAGAGAATCATGTAGACCTCTGTTTAAGGATTTAAACATTCTCCCACTGCCCTGCATTCATATCCTTGAATGTATTATGTTCTTAAAAAGAATTAAATGAATAAAGATGTTTTCCTTAAAACAAACAATGATGTTCATAGGCATAACACAAGACGAAATCAAATCATTCATATTTCACACACACACACAAGCATATATCAAAAAGGAACTATTCACACAAGAGTTAAATTATACAATAAACTACCCCAATATATTTGCCACAAAAATAAAAACCTTTGAAAGAATGTTGAAAGCTTATCTGCAGTGCCATTGTTTTTACTCTGTAGTTGAATATCTTAGCGTATAGGGGCGATGAAATCTATAATTATATTTTAGTTTCTATTCTTATTGTAATATCTAGCTCTAATTTGTTGTATTTATAGAATTAAGTTTTCATATTGTGATAATAGAGTAAGGTGTAAATAGTTGTCCAATAAGTTCTGGCATTTAAATAAGTTATAAATACTTATAGTATTAGTAATATATTGTGCCCGTTTAGACCGGAGTCCGCACGACCACATATGCATTTTACCAAGAATCAGTCAGCACGAGAGTCAAAATATCCCGGGGCGCCAGATGGGTTAAAGCTAATCGCAAAAACGACATCAAATGAAAAAAATGCTGAACTGATTGTTGGCTTAATGCAAAAATAAGGAGAGAAGGAGATTCAACTGGGCATAACACATCATGTAAAATTATCTCATTTTATTCTGAATTTAAAATTGACTGCAAAATAAAATGCTCAAAGCAGCATCATTAATGTGTGGCGACCCACATTACTATTTACACAATGTACAGAAATTTTCCAACACATTGGACAATTATCTTTGGAGACACAAGTCTGATTATCAGTCCTGTAGACTGTGTTCCAAAATTATATCCATTATTTATGATTAAATCCAGTTCAAATTTAATTGTCTTTACTGGAAATACTGTAGTTCACTGGTTGAATTTTTACATAATATTAACACTCGTAGAATAATTGTTCATAGAATTTTTAACTTTCACTTATTTTTCCAGTTTCAAAAAATATTGTCAAAAAATATTATTATCTCTGAATCAACACAAATTATGTACACATATTAATAACAACATCTGAAAAGTATCTGCCCTTCAGCATAGCATCGAAGAACTGTGCGAAGCACAACAAAATTAATTGTTCTTCTGACATTAAACGTTTCGAGAAGTGACTCGATTATGAACTTCAAGTTCCTAACAAAATATATGATTTCTGAATCATCAACTTGATCGATAAATTGTTGGACCATTCAACTATTCGATTTTCCACTTGGAATCATTATTAAGAAAAATATTTATATTTGTGGCCATTTTAGTAACTTTCACAACTTGCAATTCTTGAACAGAATGCGGAAATAAGAATTGTAGCTTCATAATAAATTCATTTAGTTCATGACAATAGGATTGAAAACATCCTTCCAATTATTCGTGGTTATAGAATTATTTTTAATTGGCAGTGGCCCATTCTATTATTTTTATAAGAACACAATATTCCAACAACAACGGCAAAGGTCTTCCTCTGAAGAAGAATAAAATACTATCATGACAAATCCGGGTTCTAGCAAAATCAAAGTCTTAATGGAATCCGTAAACAAGGTTGAAATAAGAACTGATGGTTTTTAAGAAATAACCTTTGGGTCATTCATACGACGCAATGTGTAATTCCAATACTCCTTCTTTAACACTGAGTCATCGAACCTGCTATTTGATTGATGCTCAAATAAAAACCTCCTCATTCCTGCGACTTAAACATGCGCACCTGGGAATGGCATTTCAACTACTCCACACACATAAATTTTCTTCCCCAAATTTATACAATAAATCAAACCTCTGCTTATTATCAACACTGGAAGATTTATAAACTTACAAGTTTATTTTATTTTATCATTCAGTTCAAATCGTGAAGTTACCACACTTATGATACTCTCTATTTCACTTTCGAATGTGTATCTACGTCATGATTTTATATAAATACAAAAATATCTTAATTGATACAAATATCATTTGCTTCCCGTTTCATGCCTCTCTGTGTTATCTGAAAAATATACTTTGGTCATTGCAAATATTAACTGTTCAACCAGAACTGTAATGTTGGTTGAATGCGGGCTTGCGCTAACCACTATCCTTCGGAAAATCACCTGCTCCAAACTAGAAATGATTAAACTACTTCATAAGCTCTCTCTCAATGAATGTGATTATTAGAAAATATAAGATCCAAGAATTATTTAGAAAAGTTATGAAAATCATTATTATTATTATTAGTGGATTATTATTATTATTAGTTATATTATTGTAAATGTGTTTAATTAATATTTCATTATGTGAGAATCCACATGTTCGATTCTTCGAATATGGATAAAATATCCATTTCTCAACAAAAATAATTATTAACTTTTACAGTTACCTCGGCTGATTACCGTGATTATCAAAAAAAATATGAAACATTCAAATAAATGCTCGTTATGCTCGGTCATCGATCCTAAACTGTTCTGAGTGCTGAAAATACTCAGAATGACTCTAATATGTCTTGCGTAAATCATTGCAAGATTTAAATACGAAGAAAAATAAATGTGTTGGTCATCTGCAGAAAATGAGTTTGTTCCAATTAACTAGGCATAATATAAAAGTCAAATGTGGCTTACATTTCTCGTTGGTCTTGAAGCGTAGTGAACCTGGTCTGTACCAGATTTATCCAGATACATGCCCTATTGGACACGCACGTCTAATCCTTGTATCGGCCGCCATTATATACCCTCAATCTGTCTAACACGACATAGTGGAAATATTTCTTGAAGTTTGAAGTAACTGCTGATCCATTTTAATATTGACTTCAATTAAATCCATAGCAGTTCGCTTAAATGGGGTCAGATCCAAATGATCTATTCTCAAATACGTCAGTGGTAACATAACTCACGGTAATCTTTTCAGTACAGGAAAACACTGACAGTCTAAATCAATCAACGGCTGTTCTGAAGATCGTAACCTGGGCATGGTTTATCACCATCTATCATGCGCGAAGCAACTTATAGTTTCCCTTTGTCGGCTAATGAACAACACCGTGATAGACTGGCCTTCAATATACTGAAAGATCGGAGTGGTTATCAAGTTACAATTTATGAAACTGACTAATTGGATTAAAATATCCAAGAATTGAATTATTATTACTGGACTGTGACAAAGTACTTTCTAGACAAAGTCTAGCATGTGTCCATATAGAAATAAAGTATTTCACCAGTGTCCGTAGAAAAATAACAATCACCTTAGTGATTCCCTCTGCCGGAAACTTACTATGTTCCACACGTATCGCAACACTTTTGTGACTATCACAATTTAAAGATATCTTCTGCGTAGATCCGGCAACCATGTGCCTTGGCTCAACGTAGCAGCAGCACCTTGTCATGCAAGAGCTTGGCTCGAAGTGAGCTGATGATGCTTGGGCCGGTCGGCTTTTATTCAAAACGGTCGGGTCCACGCTGGATCACGCTGCAATCTGGAAATCCTCATATCTCCAGTGTCTCTGGTCCGATTCACTTGAGACTAAGTGCATTCTCTTTCATTTGGCCGTGCCATTAATCTGATCCAAGTCTCAAGTCTCTACTCCATGGCTAACTATTTAATCAACAAATAGTCTCGACCACTGCTACTACTCGCTACGTCACTTAACATGCTCTTGGCTGCACAAAGTTTCCATTCCATTCTAGAAGTAATGGAGCGCGATATTCAAATATCTCAACTTTCAAAAGCGGCTGTAGCCTTTCCCTTGATATCTAGGTGTCTGAATCTTGGAATACCCATTCCTAGAGTTGGGCACATCCACCCCACACCTAGCAAAAAATAAAAATTGGAAAATTTTTATTTTTCCTATCTACACATTAAATCATCTGGTTCTTGAATAATAAATCTTCAAATTCGCTGCATTATAAGTTCCCACGATGTTACCAGTTCGTGTATTGGCGATTTCATTGCTTCCATTGTTGTTTACTTCCACAATACGATAGGGTCCAGCGTAAAGGCTTGCAAATTTCGAGTACACTCGATTTTGCACGTCAGAGGGTGTAGGTCTTATCACTAAAACAAGAGTTCCTACGCGCAAGGGTCTGCGAAAACACTTTCCTCTCACTCTGCGCTCTCTTTTCTCAGCTTGGCTCCTCAACTTGTCTAAAGCTAGAGTTTCCCTCATCTGACGACTTGGTTCAATCTCAGGTGGAATAGAGATGATTCGATCCCATAATCTTGTTGGTTTAATTCCATGATGAAGCAACTATGTCAATATTCTAAATATGTAAATACTGCAAATATCTTTGTAAAACTTGTAAATATTGTTAAAACAAATGTAGATGTAAGCTGTGCCTGTGAAGCATGAAATATGTATGTGGGGCTTGCCCTTTTTCACTAGGCCTTCCATACTTCGTGTACGATTTATGGTAAATGAATAATAATAATAATAATTATAATCTGTCCAGTACTCTCATGAATTGTAGAGTTGATGGATTCGGATGCTAAAGAGAGAACATCCATCCATTTCCAATGCTCATTTGGACAATAGAGGAGGCAAAATTTTGCTATTCCAGCCATCACGCGTTCTGCTGGATTGCTTTCAGTTTCCACAAAATCATCATCATTTGGATCCATGTCTCCCTGTAGAAAACGAAAAATGTTTCTAAAACGTCGGTCTCTCCTCTCGGATATACGCAACAATCTTAACCTTCTCAAGGTATCCTCATCCTCCTGCGTCAGGTTAACTTGAAAAACCTTAGATGTAGACTCCACTGCTCTACTCAATAAATCGGCCCCAACGTTCAATTTTCCAGGAGTGTGTTCAATAACTAGGTTGAATTGTTGAATAAAAAGTGTCCATCTAGTTATCCTATCACTGGCAAAGTTTGTTCTCAAGATAAACTCCAATGCATGGCGATCAGTCCTCACAATTACTGAATGTCCAATTAACATTTTCTTCCACGACTCCAACGCGAAGATTACAGTAAGGGCTTCTAACTCTGTGGTGTAATAGTTCCTTTCTGATGGACGAAGTTTCCTGCTTATGAACGCCAGGTAACGTCTCTTGTGATCGTCATCTTCTTGAAGAAGAATAGCTCCAATCCCTACGGTGGATGCATCGGATTCTATGATGAAATTCTTGGTAAAGTCAGGATACTCTAATTTCACGCTGTTTACCAATAACCTCTTGGCATCTTGAAATAATTGTTCACAATCTTCATTCCATTTCCATTTGTTTCCCTTTTTTTAATAATTCCTGCAATGGAGCAACCGTCTTGGTGAAGCTTGGACAATGCCCTGCAAAGAATTGGCATGTCCCGAGAAAACTGCGGACATTCTTCACTCTAGTAGGTCTAGGGAAATTTGCAATCACCTGTATCTTTGTCTCATTGGGACGGTATCCTTCACCATCCAAAATGTGGCCCAAAAATTTTATTTCCTTCCGAAAGAACTGACATTTTCGAAGGTTTACTTTAAAGTTCGCTTTTCTCAAATCTGCGAATAACATCTGAAGATGTAACAAATGTTCCTCCTTAGTCTCAGATGCAATTAGGATATCATCTATGTAACGAATTGCTATCTCTTTTACTTCAGGACTCAAGTTTTGTTCCAGTGCTCTGATCAAAACAGATCCAGATGTTTTGACCCCAAATGGTAGACGGCGGAATACATAAGTCTGCTGGTCAAACATAAACCCTGTAAACTTTTTGGAATCTTCACTAAGCCTAATGTGGTGGTAGGACGAAGTGAGATCAATGTTAGAGAACCAGACCTTGCCTTGGAATTTTCTTAACAGTTCCCTAATGATTGGTGGTCTGTCATACTCTGGCAGCAATCTTGAATTCAAATTTCGCGCGTCTAAACATAGTCTCAGACTTCCATCTGGCTTAGACACTACTGCTAATGGATTGACATAAGAGGTAGTGTACTTTTCAATCACATTGTTACTTTCCATCTCTTTGATAAGCACTTTTACCCTTTCTCGATGCTTTTCCGCTACCGGATACAATTTAGCATGGAAAGGTGCATCATCATTTACACGAATACGATATTCAAAATCTTTAATTTCACCAGGTTTAATATCAAAAATATCGTGGTACTCTTCCAAAATTTTTCCTAGCTCTGGGGACTCCTTCTCAGTGTAGACTTCTCTTCCTTCAGCTTCATGAAAAATCAGAGACCATTGAGCATCTCCCTCGATGTCTTCCTCTTCTTTTCCCTCGAAGTTTATCTCTTCGGTATTCTTCAATCTGATCGTCTCTGTCTTCATGTCTATCACTGCTTGAAATTTCTGAATGAAATCCGCTCCCAATATCATGTCAAAAGCCATGTCCTTCATTACTACAAACACATGTCGGAAATCATGTCCTCCAATAGTAACACATAAGTATAATTGTGTTTTACACAGAGATATTTTGTTGGGTATTATTCCTTGGATTTTAATTCCTGATACTGGAATCTCCTCTAAATTCTCTTTGAGCTTCCACAGAATATAAAGCTTCTCGCTCACAAGACAAAGCATAGCCCCAGTATCAATTAAAGTATCGACAGGCATACCGAATACTTCGCATGATATGATTGGCATTTTAATTCTTGCACCCATTTCTTTCCGTTCGTCATTCTGTTGAATTAAGTCATCATCCTCTGCTTGCCATTTAATAATCCTGGAAGTGAAAGTGTTTAAAATTCTATCTTCTACTGTGAATTCGAAGTTTTTTTTCTTTTCCATTCCCCCGGGATTGTTGTGTTCCCGATGGACCTGGTTCATTGGGCTTCTGTTCCAAGAACTGCAAGTTTTCTTGGTGTCTTTCTTCCAAGTTCTTCCTCGTCTCCTTATTGAACTCTTCATTGGACTGACGAGTGTTCACATTCCCTCTGTTATTGTAGTTATTGTTTCTACCATAGTACCTTCTTTCCTGGTACCTTCCTTGATTATCCCTTGGCCTTCTCCATCGAGTATTATATCGATATCCACCATCCGGTCTCGCATAAGGCTTGTAACTGTATCTGTTATTGTTCTGATTCCATCCTCTTTTATCGGGCTCTTCCCTCGGCGTTTTCTCTTCTCGCCCCTCTCGAATCTCTCGAGGTGTTTGGGAATAACTGTCGGCCATAACAGCGTACACAGCGTTGTTATTCTTTCCTCCCTTCTGATGGAAGAATTGAGCGTTCGTGTGATCAAGTTTCTGCAATACCTCGTCAAATTGCTCCATATTATAAATGTCAGCAGCGATCAAAGTTCTTTGGACGTCTGCTGGAAACTGACGTATTAATGCGGTAATTAATTCATTATCTGGCATCGGCGGATCTAAATGTTGTAGTTTAGAAAGCTGTCCATAAAAGTACGTAGAGTATCGAGTAGGTTGTGACGTCGAGAATCTCTTTGAATATAATTCTGCTCTGACTTGCTGTTGGGTTTCCAGGGACCAAAACTTTTTAATAACCCACGGGAAAACTCCTCAAAATTGGTGAGAGTGGACCTGAATGCTCTAAACCAGAGAAGTGCGGGACCTTCCAAAAATTTCCCTATCACTCGGATCTGTCTTTCCTTAGGGATTTTGGAATCTTTAAGGTAATCACCAGCTTCTCTCAAGAATTCTACGGGTGTCACAGAATCTCGCCCTGAAAATTTAGAAGGCTTATCCTCTACATTCTTGAATACAGTTATGGGGTTGGATTGAAATACTGTCCTGACGTCATCCTGTCTTTGACTATCAGTTTCTCTAGCTGCTCCTAGGTTTATCTGTATCTGTTCTTCTCCCCTTATACTTGGCATTTTCAACAGATGGTCAGACTGTTTCTCGTCCTTGATTTGGGTTTTCATAGCCTCAATTTCCTTATGGTTTTCTTCTGCCATTTTTCTAATTTCTTCGGTTTCCTTACAGTTCTCCTTGACATCAGTGGATATCTGGTTCATAACAGCCTCGTGACTTTTCAACGACCCTGTCACATCTGATATATCCTTCTGAGTTGCTTGAATGTCTTTGGAAATTACTTGAATATGGGATGACAAAGATTCCCTAATTTCCTTGACTCCCTCTTTGTTCTCCAGCTTGAGTGTGTCTTTAATCTCATCGATAACTGTGGTTTTAACTTCAGTTTGTAATTCATTAATCACACCTTCTCTTATTTCTCCCACTATGAGTTCTTTGAATTGTTCTGTCAAACGTTGAACAACTAGAGTTGCCATCTCATTGCTCTCTTTCTTCACTCTGATTTCTAGGTTAATCATGTCTTCACCAACTTTCCTAAGACCATGTTCTATCCTATCAGCTAAGCTTTGGGATCTTAGATCGGCATCGCGAAATTTATCGTCCATTAAACTTGCGTTAGTGGCTAATAAAGTTTCGAGCTCATGTGTTTTTTCGCATAATTTAGTCATTTTACTCTCAAGTGACATTTTCAAGATTTCGGAATTCTCTTTAAATTTATTTTCCATAGAATTAAATTTACTATTTAAATTTTCTTTCAAGTTATCTTTTAACCTGCTTTCTAACAAATCGGAACTTTCTTTCAAGTTATCTTTTAAAGAATCAGAATTTTCTTTAAGTTTATCTTCTAAAGAATCAGAATTTTCTTTAAGTTTCTCATTTAAACTTTCTTTAAGTTTATTTTCTAAAGAATCAGAATTTTCTTTAAGTTTCTTTTCCAAAGCCTCTGTATTTTCTTTCATAATGGCTGCTACACGCAGTCCAGCTTGTTTGGAACTCTCTTCCAAACTCCTCATCATCCTCATCATCTCTTCCATAATTTTCAATTATTATTCAAAACTTAGGGGTATACATGTTGGCAGACACAAGATTATAATTAGAACAAGAAATATGAATAGCTAATTGGAACACTCTAATAAAATGAGATTTGTCCTAATGTCGACGTGATGGAAAAACAAAATTCTCTACTTTTACGAATTACATTTGCCACAATATCACAAGAAAAATATGCAAGTTCTCAAATATCCTCCACCTGGATTCTAATAATGCGTATGTCCAGTCCTCGAACGTTTACTACTGAATTTACTTGACGCCCTAATGGTTAAGCCATTATCAAAAATAATCAAACCCATTCTAATTATTAACCCAGTTAAATTTTTTATTTTCCCCACTAATTGGGTTTCCTACTAATTTATTCATCCAAACCAGACATCTCTCAATTCCCAAAATATCTATATATAAAATATTATCACAATTTAAATCGGCATGCGATTGACCGTGTCTAACTCGAGCCCCACGTTCGAAGCCATTTCTCTCTCTATCTTATTTTATGTGCCCGTTTAGACCGGAGTCCGCACGACCACATATGCATTTTACCAAGAATCAGTCAGCACGAGAGTCAAAATATCCCGGGGCGCCAGATGGGTTAAAGCTAATCGCAAAAACGACATCAAATGAAAAAAATGCTGGACTGATTTTTGGCTCAATGCAGCAATAAGGATAGAAGGAGATTCAACTGGGCATAACACATCATGTAAAATTATCTCATTTTATTCTGAATTTAAAATTGACTGCAAAATAAAATGCTCAAAGCAGCATCATTCATGTGTGGCGACCCACATTACTATTTACACAATGTACAGAAATTTTCCAACACATTGGACAATTATCTTTGGAGACACAAGTCTGATTATCAGTCCTGTAGACTGTGTTCCAAAATTATATCCATTATTTATGATTAAATCCAGTTCAAATTTAATTGTCTTTACTGGAAATACTGTAGTTCACTGGTTGAATTTTTACATAATATTAACACTCGTAGAATAATTGTTCATAGAATTTTTAACTTTCACTTATTTTTCCAGTTTCAAAAAATATTGTCAAAAAATATTATTATCTCTGAATCAACACAAATTATGTACACATATTAATAACAACATCTGAAAAGTATCTGACCCTTCAGCATAGCATCGAAGAACTGTGCGAAGCACAACAAAATTAATTGTTCTTCTGACATTAAACGTTTCGAGAAGTGACTCGATTATGAACTTCAAGTTCCTAACAAAATATATGATTTCTGAATCATCAACTTGATCAATAAATTGTTGGACCATTCAACTATTCGATTTTCCACTTGGAATCATTATTAAGAAAAATATTTATATTTGTGGCCATTTTAGTAACTTTCACAACTTGCAATTCTTGAACAGAATGCGGAAATAAGAATTGTAGCTTCATAATAAATTCATTTAGTTCATGACAATAGGATTGAAAACATCATTCCAATTATTCGTGGTTATAGAATTATTTTTAATTGGCAGTGGCCCATTCTATTATTTTTATAAGAACACAATATTCCAACAACAACGGCAAAGGTCTTCCTCTGAAGAAGAATAAAATACTGTCATGACACATCCGGGTTCTAGCAAAATCAAAGTCTTAATGGAATCCGTAAACAAGGTTGAAATAAGAACTGATGGTTTTTAAGAAATAACCTTTGGGTCATTCATACGACGCAATGTGTAGTTCCAATACTCCTTCTTTAACACTGAGTCATCGAACCTGCTATTTGATTGATGCTCAAATAAAAACCTCCTCATTCCTGCGACTTAAACATGCGCACCTGGGAATGGCATTTCAACTACTCCACACACATACATTTTCTTCCCCAAATTTATACAATAAATCAAACCTCTGCTTATTATCAACACTGGAAGATTTATAAACTTACAAGTTTATTTTATTTTATCATTCAGTTCAAATCGTGAAGTTACCACACTTATGATACTCTCTATTTCACTTTCGAATGTGTATCTACGTCATGATTTTATATAAATACAAAAATATCTTAATTGATACAAATATCATTTGCTTCCCGTTTCATGCCTCTCCGTGTTATCTGAAAAATATACTTTGCTCATTGCAAATATTAACTGTTCAACCAGAACTGTAATGTTGGTTGAATGCGGGCTTGCGCTAACCACTATCCTTCGGAAAATCACCTGCTCCAAACTAGAAATGATTAAACTACTTCATAAGCTCTCTCTCAATGAATGTGATTATTAGAAAATATAAGATCCAAGAATTATTTAGAAAAGTTATGAAAATCATTATTATTATTATTAGTGGATTATTATTATTATTAGTTATATTATTGTAAATGTGTTTAATTAATATTTCATTATGTGAGAATCCACATGTTCGATTCTTCGAATATGGATAAAATATCCATTTCTCAACAAAAATAATTATTAACTTTTACAGTTACCTCGGCTGATTACCGTGATTATCAAAAAAATATGAAACAATCAAATAAATGCTCGTTATGCGCGGTCATCGATCCTAAACTGTTCTGAGTGCTGAAAATACTCAGAATAACTCTAATATGTCTTGCGTAAATCATTGCAAGATTTAAATACGAAGAAAAATAAATGTGTTGGTCATCTGCAGAAAATGAGTTTGTTCCAATTAACTAGGCATAATATAAAAGTCAAATGTGGCTTACATTTCTCGTTGGTCTTGAAGCGTAGTGAACCTGGTCTGTACCAGGTTTATCCAGATACATGCCCTATTGGACACGCACGTCTAATCCTTGTATCGGCCGCCATTATATACCCACAATCTGTCTTAACACGACATAGTGGAAATATTTCTTAAAGTTTGAAGTAACTGCTGATCCATTTTAATATTGACTTCAATTAAATCCATAGCAGTTCGCTTAAATGGGGTCAGATCCAAATGATCTATTCTCAAATACGTCAGTGGTAACATAACTCACGGTAATCTTTTCAGTACAGGAAAACACTGACAGTCTAAATCAATCAACGGCTGTTCTGAAGATCGTTCCCTGGGCATGGTTTATCACCATCTATCATGCGCGAAGCAACTTATAGTTTCCCTGTGTCGGCTAATGAACAACACCGTGATAGACTGGCCTTCAATATACTGAAAGATCGGAGTGGTTATCAAGTTACAATTTATGAAACTGACTAATTGGATTAAAATATCCAAGAATTGAATTATTATTACTGGACTGTGACAAAGTACTTTCTAGACAAAGTCTAGCATGTGTCCATATAGAAATAAAGTATTTCACCAGTGTCCGTAGAAAAATAACAATCACCTTAGTGATTCCCTCTGCCGGAAACTTACTATGTTCCACAAGTATCGCAACACTTTTGTGACTATCACAATTTAAAGATATCTTCTGCGTAGATCCGGCAACCATGTGCCTTGGCTCAACGTAGCAGCAGCACCTTGTCATGCAAGAGCTTGGCTCGAAGTGAGCTGATGATGTCTGTCTGTCTGACCCAAGCAAGCGAGGCCGGCGGAGCCGGCTTCGCTGCGTGCATTTTTAGCCCGTCAGCTCATTTATGGAGCCATTAGTGCTGTATCAAGGGGGGGATAGGACAAGGAACTTAATAGATTAATGTATTGGGTTGGGTACATGTAATCAAACTGACCAGGATATGGCCTGAGGATTTTGGAAGTTGGGAAGGAGTAGGATTGTGGGAGGGGGAGGTTGAGGAGATGTATAATGCCATTGGGATCAAGGTGAGCTATAGCTCATTGCTAGTCAAGGAGAAGAAACAGAAAGGACAGCTATCGCCGCTCTAGTGGCGTGCAGAGGGCCCGCGGACCACTGGGCACCATCCCGGAAGGGGCCGGCCGAGGCCGTCCCCCCGAGCAGGCACGCAGCGGGGCCGCGGGGCAAGTGGGGTAATGAATATGTGCCTGGAGTGAGGGGGAGCTAATTAGCAGGTAATTAGCTGCTGGAGTATATGTAAAATACTTGTGAGGGCAGTGTTATTAAGATTACTAGGGCCTGGAGGGGGAACGTGCATGGAGAGAAGGGAGGGAATGTTTCTTGGCGTGTCAGTGCGCTGCCGTTGCCAGTGTTGGTGTTTTAGTGCGTCCTTAATGAACTTACAGCCCAAGTAGGACGCAGCATGGGATCCCTTACAGTTTACACATGTAGGGGAGTCCCTAGGCACTACACATTCAGTATGCCGGTGCGGCCCGCCGCAGCGGTTACACCTGACACCATGTGTACACTCGTGAGCTGAGTGATTAAGCCTTTGGCAACGGTAACATTGTGTGATGTGTGTGGAATGTTGCCTGGGAGGAGGGCGTCGCGACGCCAGTGTTATTGAGGGTGTAGGGGGTGGGGACGCTGAAGGCATTGGGGACAGAGGTGTAGCAGAGCTGTCTGAGGGATTGGCTACTGCAAGTGTGTCATGAGAGGTCTGAATGCTCTTATTCTTCCTCCTAGGCTTGGCAGGGGGTCGAATAAGAGCCTTCGAGGTTTGAGTCCAGTGGTCGGTAGTTACTGGAGCTTTCGGCGTGGACTCTTCTTGATTACTTTCAAGGGAAACCTCAGATTCCTCGTCTGAATGCGAGGACTCGGAACACTCAGGTGTAGGAGCCTCTTCAGGGACTTCTGTCTGTGTCTCAGAGTCCGTCTTCATAACACGGCTGATGACAACGTGAGAGGGAATGATTCGGCGGCTGGAGAGTGCCTGACAGACAGTTACAGTGTGCTCTTTTGTCATGGGAGTGATCGAGATGAACCCGCAGGTAATCTCCTCTATCAGGGCCACTCCGTCAATAATTGGCGTGAGCACATCAATAATGGCTTTCCTGACAGCCTTGGCATGGGACTGTTTAGCAGGGCGGACCATTATTGTGATGGCGGTAGGGTACACTCTTTCCGGTTGTATGTAGCACAACGGTTCGTCCATGTCAATACAGGAAAATTTGACGTGCATAATTGTACTGTATGATTCTCCCCAGCATTGTTCTGTGTCCGAGGAGGCTGCGAAGTCATTTTCGTAATTAGGTGATGTATGTGGAGAACTGCAGGAGAATGAAGGGTTGGGGGAATCTGCAGATTTCTTATGACTGTGCATGATGAGAGGTGAGTAATGAGTGTGAGGGGAGGGAGATCAAATACACTTGGTAGATCGTGAAAATGAAAAGAAGTAGAAATTAACTCAGTCTTAGTCGCTCAGGGTTAACCAGATTGAGACAGTTGGTGCTGTGACACTGAGCGCGCTAATAAGAGATAAGGCTGCTTGACGGGGGTTCAGGACGGGATTGTTGGGTAAGGGAGGGGCCGACGGGCTCGATGTTAGCACGTCAGCGACGTACGGAAGACTGACCAGAGGAATGGGATCAGCCCTCTTAAATCTTGAAGAGGTCGGATCGCGAAGGGAACGGTCGAGCAGGCGGGCAGCAGACGACTCGGCGGCGCTAACGGGGGAGTTAGCGAAGGCTTGGCAGGCAGGGCTGGTGAAGCATCAATTACATCGGTTGATGCAGGCGATGAGGCTTGGAGCAGTGGCGAACCGTATGTGTATGTATGGATGTGTATATCGTCGTATGAGCTGATGATGCTTGGGCCGGCCGGCTTTTATTCAAAACGGTCGGGTCCACGCTGGATCACGCTGAAATCTGGAAATCCTCATATCTCCAGTGTCTCTGGTCCGATTCACTTGAGACTAAGTGCATTCTCTTTCATTTGGCCGTGCCATTAATCTGATCCAAGTCTCAAGTCTCTACTCCATGGCTAACTATTTAATCAACAAATAGTCTCGACCTCTGCTACTACTATCTACGTCACTTAACATGCTCTTGGCTGCACAAAGTTTCCATTCCATTCTAGAAGTAATGGAGCGCGATATTCAAATATCTTAACTTTCAAAAGCGGCTGTAGCCTTTCCCTTGATATCTAGGTGTCTGAATCTTGGAATACCCATTCCTAGAGTTGGGCACAATATACCTGTAAGTTCTTTTATTTTATAGATGTAATTTCTGGCGTGTCCTATATCAAAAATGTATTGTATACATGTAATTGATCAAATGAATTTAATAAAAATCTAATCTAATCTATTTTTAAATTAAGTGACCATTGGAGCATTATTGCTAGACTCTCAGCATGAAGCTTGGAGGCCTATTGTGACTATGATGAGTGCATGTGTGGATAAAAAGTGAAGATTTTTTTATAAAAGGCAGTCTCTAAGTTCGTAAGAATAGTCTTAATATTTTTTCTGAACGCGTCAATGACGGCTGTGAGCAAAGCAGCAATGAAAGGAAACTTCAGGCTTTGGGACATTGAGGTACAGTACAGTCTTTTATTATTACTATATCGGGAATCGACAGTACATAGCAAGATAATATGTAAGGTGCGTTCAAAAAGTAACGAGCCGGAGGCTGCAATGCGCAAACCGGTGACGACATCGGCCAATCGTGGCGTGTGTAACAAGGTGTGGTTCCGTCCAGAGCGTGGAATATCACAGCCCGTCGCTAGAGGGCATGCGTGCACGTCACGTGACGATACAAAGCGAGCAGCAGCATGCATCAATCGTCCAACGCTGCCAGTCGCATTGCAAACAGTGACATGCTGGCGTCAAACGAAGAGCAAAGAGGTGTTGTTCGGTTTCTGACAACGAAAGGAGTAGGGGGAACGGACATTCATCGCCAAATGTCACAAGTGTACGGCGAACACTGAATGTCCCTTGCAAGGGTCAAGGCGTGGCACAAGCGCTTCAGGGAAGGACGGGTGTCGTTAGCCAATGATGCCCGGTCTGCCCCCCTGCATTACCGATGACAACATCTAGCTGGTTGATGCACTCATTATCCAGGACCGCCGAGTGACAGTGAACGCCATAGCCGCCGTGGTCGGATTGAGCGTCGGAAGTGTGCACACCATCATGAAGGAACGACTGCACTTGCGGAAAGTGTATGCCCAATGGGTGCCCCACAGTCTTCAACCACACCAAGAAGCACGTCTTTGTCTTGGTTGTATTTTCGGAAACATTTGGCGTCAAAATCTATGTGTTTACGCAGTGTTCGCAATTATCATGTGCTTGCGCTAGGCTTCTCTGATGTCAGATTGGCCGCGGTGTTGCCAAACCTTATGACACTGCCTGAGAATTGTAGACGGCGATGGTACAAGCCGTACTCAGTACCAGACGACTTGACGTCCACAGATGAGGATCGCTGCAATTTTTTTATTGGGTGTCAGCGTGTTCTAAATCCGTAAGTTCAAGACACAGGACGTTACCAAATCGACCTACTTATGGTCAAGCAGAGATTCCGAAACCAGATTTTGGATTGCAAAACATATCCCGGAGCTGACATATACTCTGACAACAATATGGTTGTTATGAAATGCAGATTAAAGTTGAAGAAGAGGCAAAAGCCAGGAAGGTGGGCATTGGACAAACTGAAAGAGAAGAACGTGAATGAAAAATTCAGGGCAATTATAAGGGAAGGACTAATGAAGATCCCTGAGCCGCCGTACTTCGGCTTTTCCCAATTAATTGGGGTCGCCGGAGCCAAGTAGGCCGGGGATTTAAGGCCGGATGCCCTTCCTGACGCCACGTGATTTTCCAGGTGAAAATTCCACCCCGCTGTCACCGGGATTCGAACCCCGGCCGTCCGGGTGAAAGGCGAGAGGCTAAGCCACTGCGCCATCACGCTCCCCTCTCGGCACGCTGGAAGGCGGAGGTAGATTTCACCGGACAAACTAGGGGATAGGCTATAATAGGCAAAATATGCAGGTTTTCATAGGAGGATCAGACTTCATTGATTGCAAGAAAGAATTTTACATTTAGAGGTTAATTAACTTTTTTTTCGTTTTTGTATGCACATTTTTATCATTTTATTGTCTTATGGGGACGGTAACCTTCTTGTCATTTGGGGTTCATTTTTATACTTGTGATCACACTGTCCTTATGCAAGGTTTGGAACTGATGTGTAACTATCTGACAGTCTGTTACTTCTTCACGCAAAATTTTATCTCCCGCAGAGATTTTTGTTGGTTCCTCAGTTTAGGGGCTGCGACAACGTGGTCATGTAACCCCGTGTACATTAGGTGTGTGTAGAATCTGATAAACGGTGTTAATTGTGATGACTGTATTAGTCTGTAATTCATAAGGTCTGCAGACGGTCAATTTTATGTAGTAGTTCCTAATTTTGTACCATATACTAACGTCAACGACATCTAGCTGTGAACTTGGCTACTAGATGCCACCGCAACCAGCAACTTGCAACGAACGTTGGAACTTCTCCTCCAAAGGAAAGCATGCTGAGGGATTTTTAGCGCTCTTAGAAAATCCGACGACTTTGGCCGGCTTTGAACCAGCGACCTTGGGCATATAAGTTCAGCATGCTACCAGTTAGCCGCTTCCCACAGTCAGATGGAAAAATGAATGTGATCTCGTGCAATGGCGTTGTCTTGGCAACCTCTGATAGCTCATTCCTCATCAATTTAGAAGCGTTGTCATGGTAACCTCTGATGGCACTTGGCATGTTCTTTAATTCCGAAATCATTTTTCTCATCCCTTGGCGTAATGGTATCAATTTAGAAGCGTTGTCATTGTAACCTCTGATGGCACTTGGCTTGTTCTTTAATTCCGAAATCATTTTTCTCATCCCTTGGCGTAATGGTAGGTCAGATCAAAAATTCTTTCAGACAAAGTTTTAGGTAATTATTAAGGGAATATTTTTGGCACTTATCCGACACATATTATGAACTTTGAATGGATTCGATATTTCACGTATTAAGAGAGTTATAGCGATATTTCACTTTTTCGAAAAAAAAAGCCCCCCCCCCCCCCCCCCATTTTCACCCTCTTCAACCAATTTTGCCCATTAACGAACTCGACCGATATTTTAAGGGGTTACATATTTTGTAAAACATTCAAAGTGATTGGTGCAAAATTACGGCAGTTATCGTGTCCACAAGAAACTGATATCTATACATATATACATACATAAATTATATATAAACTTTTGAACTGACGGTGGTTTGGGGGTCTGGGGGATGTGAAACGCGAAGATATGTCGAAATTTTCCGGAAGTCGAAACATGGCACCCATTGCAATAGTTAGCTTTCTGATGAAATCTACCTAAAATAGGCTACATAATTAAAAATACTACTATGAACGACACCTAGCTGCGAACTTGGCTACTAGATGCCACCGGAACCATCAACTCGCAACGAACGTTGGAACTTCCCCTCCGAAGGAAAGCATACTCAGTTTTTTTTAGCGCTCTTAGTAAATCCGACGACTTCAGCCGGGTTTGAACCTGCGACCTTGGGCATAGAAATTCAGCATGCTACCAGTTCCGATACCGAAGTCGCTTCCCACAGACATATGAAAACTGAATGTGATCTCGTGCAGTGGCGTTGTCATAGCAACTGCTGATGGCTCATCCCTTATCAATTAAAAGTAAAGTTGTCATGGCAACCTCTCTTGGCACTTGGCATTTTCTTATAATTTAAATAATTTTGCTCACCCCGTGGCGTAATGGTGGGTCATATCAAAAATTATTTCAGACAAAAGTTTTAGGTAATTATTGGAGGAATATTGTCCATTTTGTACGGTTTTGATATTGTGCCGTCGCCTCCGTAGCGTAGCGGTCAGCATGGTTAGCTGCCGCCCCGGAAATCCTGGGTTCGATTCCCGGCTCTGCCACGAAATTTGAAAAGTGGTATGAGGACTGGAACGGGGTCTACTCAGCCTCGGGTGTTCCAAATGAGTAGAGGGGGTTCGATTCCCACCTCAGCCATCCTCGAAGTGGTTTTCCGTGGTTTCCCACTTCGTCTTCGGGCAAATGCCGGGATGGTACTGTCCCCGTAAATCCGGATAGTAGGCTGTCAGATATCCGCCCCCTCAATCGGATTGCCAATAATCAATCGCACCGGCACAGCTGCATCAATGAAAATGGCACTGACAGATACTACCGAGATTAGAGCACAGCAGTTAACAAGAAATTATTGTGGAACACACCAAAATATACGGGGGTTCATACTTACCTTTACTTACCTCTTCAAATTAATCTCGGGTATGGGTTGCCAACTGGATCACTTAAAGTATGCCCACACAATAACCTCCACCATGATATTTAAAATGAACCAAAACGGAAACAAGAAACCTTAAACTGTACAATAATTTATTTCACATAAAGGGATGACTCTAACAAACTTCAACAAAAAACACGTGGCAATCAGAAGCCATTGTCAATATAACCATGTCCTCCTGTAGGACTTGTAAACTTAGCATACAAAATTTTATCTTTCACTAGCTTAAAGAACGTAATAATAGTAATACACTTGGAATGGATGAGGGAATTGGAACGAGACATGTAGCAATTGTTTTCCTCTTTCATAAACATCACACTTTATTTATAACTGCAAGCCTGTTATTTAATCGACCTTGGCCTCTAACATACAGTTGTCAGGCCAGCTGCGATCCACCCTACATCATGTCGCATGCCCACGTCGTCAAGTGGACCCACCTGTCCAGTCAGCCTTAGCATATGCTCGTAACCTCAGAGCCTAGCTCCTTTTCAAACACTTTAAATGTCCTCAACTCAACTCAAATATTATCACGCAAATCTTTAAATGCTCCAATCAAATATTACTGGATTACTCTAATAATCCCAAAACTTGTTTAATGGTATAATCCACTTGTATAATTAGCGTTCTTTAGAGTATATTAAGAAAACTCTTAATCTTTATAACAAAAACTCCTTAATTGTTTATAACAATTATAAATTGTTTATAATATTGTCAAACGACAATTCAAAATCTATACACGCCTCTATTAATTCCTTTCATTTCACATTATTGTTAAAGATATTTACATAATTTATTTACAATATTTATAATATTAATATTTTAGAAATACATTAAACCACACGTTTATCCGGTTGATAATTACTCAAATCAGGTTAATATAATCGACCAATGAAGGTTAGTTATATTTAAGCTTATATTCAGGTTTAATAAGTTTTAATAATTATTATTATTATTTGTGACGATAACCTCCATTCAAAACCGTTATCTCAAATTATTTAACACTCTTGTTAATTTTAACAGTAATTTCACATGATTAATTTTCAAAGGACCTGGACAATAAACTCAGCGGAAAAATACTTCGCTCAAACGCACTAAATTGCATAAAATAGGCCCAGAATTCATCATATATTTCCATATATATGGCATAAAAATCTTCCACAATCCATACACAAAACCTCCACTTATAATCTCATCAACTTCATTAATATTACTGTGGGAATCTCCTTCACTTATTCAAGGGCATTATTCATCAGCGACTTTTACATGTCCACTGAACTAACGATTATACATCCATAGTTCCACTTCAAAAATTCTTATATTCATTAATTGTTTCAAAACTGTTATTTATTTAACCTTCGTGGGTTTCATTCATGAATCGATATGAAGTAAAAATTTGCCAATCACAAATAAATTTAATAGCAAATACGATTATACACGCCTCTCTGGTCTATCAAAATTGAGATTAATATCTCCTAAGTATCGTAGTATAAAAATACTATCTTCAATCAAAGTTCATCTAAACTGCATAATAGTCGAATAGAATACAATTAGATTGTGGAATGCAAACATTATTGTTCCAATCTAGAATTGAGAAAAATTCCTATCAAATGTTCATTACTATAGTGTATTCAATAAATCGTAATCAAAGTTCATATTTCATAAAATTGTCTGTAATGCAATGGTAATTTCAGAACTGACGATAAATGTCTATGTTGCAATCATGTTCATATAACGACTAGTATTTCCAAGATCGTCGATACAGAAATAGATTTTAACGCTCTAAAATCTTTTAATTATTCTTCTTTCTTGAGGATGACAGAAAATTGGTCAAAGTAATTTACTGAAATGAATTACTTTAATAAAATGACACGCTGTCTGAATTCAAATCTGCCATAGAAAATCATTAACTTTACAGTCAAATCGTGGCTACAAAAATATGCAAATTACTGAAAGAATATACTAAATTATCAGTCTCAACTGATCCAAAATTATTTAAATATGCCAATGACATAACAATGTCTTAATAAATCGTAGAAAAAGGCATAACTCATCGAAGTGTACTGAGTACAGAAATATCTAGCAAGAATATGGGGCAAAACATAGGACAGAACATATGGGAAAAATGGTTGCTCAGATATCGCTAAATGACTCAAATAAAACAAGAAACGTTCACGACTACCTTATCTGTTGATTGAAGTTCTAGAGGAAAATCTTCCAAAGAAGACTGGTGATGGTTCCATTTCACCAAAAAGATGTGCTCCGACCTCGAACCTGGAACCAGCGCCCTCGGAGAATAGAACTGCTTCCTCCTCCGGAAATTGCACTGCTCCGTGTATACGATAGACATCCTTCTGGCAAAACTCTTCTTTGTGAGCCGGGTCTACCCTGGCCTCTCTTGATAGTTCCCTGAAATTCTGGTAGAAATTCGCCATGAAGTTTATTGCAGTTATTTCCGTAGAAATATTCATATTTGTGGAGTATGAAAATATTTCCACTGCCATTTGATATAATTCAGCGTTGGACTACGAGGCATGAGTGTAGTTGGATATTCACTACATGCTCGCTTTTGTAGAAAGACGATTAGCGAAGTTCCATGCTGCTATTTCACTCCATTGATATATGTCCCAATTGCATTAAAGTCCTTAGCCTTCCATCTCCATTTCCGTTATAATAGTTGAAAGAACTGCCATATTATATTGTTCCATCTTAGAATGCAGCGTTATATCACCAAAAGCAATATGAAATATCACTGTTGCACTACACGTGTCAGCCGTAGCGTAGAATGTGATATTTTAAAAGTGCTTCTCAGGTGGCGTGAAAATCACTTTGTCTGCCGACTTAAAATGCCAATATCTTTCGAATTATAATCTTGAAAATGTTCAACCTTTCTACACACTTTAATATAGTACTGCACAATCGAATTTAGCTTAAAGGCATTAGTCAACTCTTGATATATTATCTTGTAGACTTGAAAATGTGTGCGTTTCAACTTCGCCTAGTTTCAAACACCGTAAAATGGAACTGCGGCACGCTCGAAGCTCGTTCAATGCGGTGGGCTTTACCACACGCGCTAAAGACAACTTGTTTCACTTATTCACTCGAAAACGACTATATGACATCAGAAATATATCTGCGGTATGAGATATATATGCGATATGAGACACATGAGAGCTCCTCTCTGCTGTGCAAGACCTTTTATCAACTTCCTAAGGGGCGTATCCATCCCTTCCATAGCTTGTTTCTCCGTCATCGCTAGAAGTTCTAACTTTGGCAATACTTGACGGATTTTCAAATTTCAAAAACTTAAAAATAATTTCTTCAAAATTCCAAATCAATGCCATAACTGAAAATAGATTTCCACAATTCTGCATTCCAAAAGTAACTAAATATGATAGTTGTTTCAGTAATCTCCGTCTCCCTCCAAACTATCGTTCATTGGTTCGAGTCTCTCCTCCAATCGCGTAACTTCTTCCTCAGCACAATTCCATGTTTCCCCGCGACTGCGTCGTAAATCTCAGATCTTTCTCGAACAAAATCATGACGTCACCAAGAATCTCAGTTCAACCAGCCTACTTGCGTGAAGTCTGCGTCATCCGTGCCTACGTCATGAATATCCACGTCACAACTATGACAGCCATAACTTTCTTCATATTTTCCAATACAGCCGCCGTGGCCTCAATATAATTCAATTTACGGGGGCAGTACCTTCTTCAAGGCCACGGCCGCTTCCTTCCATCTTCCTTGCCTATCCATCCTGACCATCCATTACCTTCCCTCATGAGGCCCCTGTTCGCTTTGCAGGTGAGGCCGCCTGGGCGAGGTGCCCATCACACCTCACCAGTTGTATCCACTCCGATTAGATGTTCCCAGCTCTAGGACACTGCCCGTAGAGGCGGTAGTGGTGAGTTCCATCGCTGAGTCCGTGGGTTCCGCCAACCTTGAGGGTAAACGACTAAGAAAAGAAAAAAAAGAGAAGAAATTGATATTGTGCCTATTAACAGAGATATGATTAATGTTTCCCGAAAAACCCACTTTTTCCCACCCCTTTGGTCAATGGTTGCTGCTATAAAAAAACTTTTCAAACATAAATTTTAAGGCCTTATCCGATACATAGTATGAACTTGGAATGGATTCAATATTTCAGATATTAAGAGAGTTATAGTGATATTTCAATTTTTCGAAAAAAGCCTCCCATATTCACTCCCTTTGACCGATTTAGCCCATTAACGAATTCGACCGAGATTTTAAGGGGATACATATTATGTAAAAAATTCAAAGTAATTGGTGCTAAATTACGGCAGTTATCGTGTCCACAAGAAACTGATACCTATACATACATATATATATATATACATAAATTATACAGTGTGGTCCACCCGCCCCTTATTATTTAGTTTTATGAAACCCAACTAACATCTCAATTCTCCCGATGGTCGATATTGCTCTGCGCTCTGACTGTGTGACAGCAATGTAATTGGGTCATGAGTCTAGCAAAGAAAAACCGACCTTAAACTTTTCCCCGCCAAATACAATGGCCCATTCTTCTAACATATTACTTACTGCTCCTTGAAATAACACACATACACGTAATACGATCGAATTAATAGCTTACGCCACGTGATCTGTAATAGTAGAAAGTTAAATCAACACCATAAACCGTGATTGAAGACTTTGAGATGGACTTAAACGTTTGAGGTGGGACGGCTACAGTAACTATTGCACGTTTAGCGTGCGGTATTTACTATGTTTTGGTGGCTGAGAGGTTTAAAGCCTGACCGTACGTGATGGGCGCGTGAGGGTAGAACGCTGCTTCGAATCCAGTAGTAGGCATACTTTCTTGAACGAAAGCCCACATTCCATTTTAGTTGGGATGTAACTACATTGCCACATTTATTGCCTTATGACGTATTTTTGTGAAGAGTGCGTTGAATTTTGATGATTTATAAAGAAAATACGATCGAATTGGTACGATACGCCACGTGAACTGTAATGGCAGAAAACTAAAAAACTGGCATGAATATTAACATAACATATCAAAGTGTTGCTCCGGTGGTCCGGGTTCGATTCCCAGCTCTGCCAAGAAATGTAATACTTGTCTGAGGGCTGAAATTGGGTACACGTAGCCTCGTGAAGCAAATATGAGAAGAAGTGGGTTTGATTCCCACCTCAGCCACCCTGGAAATGGTTTTCCGTGGTTTCCCACTTCTACTCCGGCCAAATTCCGGGACGGATTCTATCTTAAGGCCACGGACGCCCCCTTCCCAATCCTTAATTGCAAATACACACATCATTACAAGACCGCAATAACTCAGGTTATCAGAAAAATTCTACACACACACCCAAGTAAACGGGGCTAATTGACCGCGATGTTCTATCCCCTCAAATGAAACAAAACAACAACATATCGAAGGATATTCTGATCGCCAGTGCTTGCATCAAAGTATACGTATTCCTTAGAAATTCCCATGGTATTATTAGCATACTTTCGATTTTTGCAAAAAAAATGAAAGTAGACTTATGAGATCTATACAGGGCCAAAGATTGTGTGTCTGTCTATGTGTGTGAGTGTGAGTGTGTGTACTCTGAATGTCTCCCCCTCTATCTCTTCGAACACGGTGAAACCGAATTGAACGAAATTTGGTACAGAGGTAGCACTAGCGTAGAACACCTCAGTGTCATGTTTTATATCGCCACCATCTTGACGGAAACGTAATGGTGGCCAGCCAAATGTTCAAAGCTTAATTCAAATTACGACTAACTTAATCATCCGATCTCTACCAAATTTTGCAACAACATATACTTGTATGGCGAGCGTCGTTTGACTGAACTACAAGGTCATCAGTCCATTAGTTTGCAGATGACGGCCATGTATGTGTGCAAATCGATTCCCCCTATCAATTCAAACATGGTGAAACTGAATTGAACGAAATTTGGTACAGAGGTAGCACTAGCAAAGGGCACTCCAGTGTCATGTTTAATATCGCCGCCATCTTGACGAAAACGTAATGGCGGCCATCCTAATGTTAAAAGCTTGAATCAAATTACGACCAACCTAATAATCTGATCTCTACCAAATTTTGCAACAGCATACTTTTATGTATAGAGAATCTTTTGACCACACTACAAGGTCATCAGGCCAATAATGTGCGGATAGCGGCCATGTATGTGTGCAAATCGATTCCCCCTATCTTTTCAAACACGGTGAAACCGACTGGAACGAAGTTTGGTACAGAGGTAGCACTAGCAAAGGCCACCACAGTGTCATGTTTTATATCGCCGCCATCTTGACGGAAACGGAATGGCGGCCACCCAAATGTTAAATTCTTAAATCAAATTACGACCAACCTAATCATTTGATCTCTACCAAATTTTTCATCAACATACCTTTTTGTGGCAAGCATCTTTTGACTGAACTACAAGGTCATCAGCCCAATAGGTTGCAGATAGCGGCCATGTATGTGTGCAAATCGATTCCCCACATCAATTCAAACACGGTGAGACCGAATTGAATGATTTTTTTTTTTACAGAGGTAGCACTAGCAAAGGGCACATCATATTCATGTATAATATCCGTATAGCACGTTGTATTTCAAGAAGCTACTACAACCAACATTCAATTATACTCCTTGAAAAGGGCAAAGAGTTATAACAATACCCATGCATTTAGGAGAAAGTAGGCAATACGTTCTTTACCGAATATATTGTTTTGTTATTAAATTTTAACAAAAAAGTCATAGCATATCTTTAGGCGAGGATGTACTCAACTTTAAAGTTGTACAATGGACAGTGATGACTGTGATATACGCGTTAGTTGGGTTGCCTTCCTCCAAAAAAATAAGGGGCGGGTGGACCACACTGTATATAAACTTTTGAACTGACGGTGGTTTGGGGTCTGGGGGATGTGAAACGCGAAGATATGTTGAAATTTACCGGAAGTCGAAACATGGGACCCATTGCAATAGTTAGCTTTCTAATGAAATCTACCTAAAATGATAATTAGGATGGCACAGGATGGTGCTATTTGCAAAAGTTCATAGGCCTTCAATATAACTTGGTTTTGTAGTGCACTATAAAATAAAATATCAATATAATTATTAATATCACTTAAAAATGAGATGAGAGATGATTAAAATAATGTTTAATATGAAAACACTTAACTTTTGCGGTAATATAAATTGACTAGACTTTTGGCGCGGCAGGTCGGCCAGCTTACTGGCTGGACGGCGGAACCTTTTGGTTTGTAGGTGACTAGTGACTAGAAGTTGCGTTGCGGATGTCCAGCATCCATAAATTATGGCCCTGCTTAGAGCAAGTTTTCTCTTTGGTAATTCAGTTGTACCATTTTTAGAAGGTCACTAAAGCGTAGTGAACAAGTTTCCATCTTGTATAGCGAATCACCATATTGTTACGTGCCACCCCCCCAGTGGCACTTTTTGTTAACTGGATTACGGTGGGTAGGAAGCACAACACCAACTACTGCTTTAAAGGAATAATTAACTTTATTGTGGCCAGAAATATACACTACTCAACAGCAAATAGCAATTATTACCTTACTCCAGTTTCCTCAAGTCGAGAATACTTCCCCTTTCACTTGTCAACAGACCACAGTTAATCCCTCGTAATGAGGTGGCCCCGTACGCTGGATGGAAATAGCTGCACTAGCTCTGTCACTCACTGTTTTGCAACTCACCACAATGACTTCTCTTCACACTAAGTAAGCACACTCGCTCAAAACACAGGCAGTCCCCTGTAAGCTCCTCCCTCCCTTCGCCGTCACGAGAATCGGCTTCACTAGTCGGTTTCGCAAGTCTCCACACTTCTGTCGCTCAGGATACGCGCTCGCACTCGCTCGTAAAACACAACAACAACAACTGCTTGACAGGTTGCACTTATATAGCAGGCCGGTGACTCAATAAATGCTTCTAGATCCATCCAGGGTTCACGGCTTCTCGAGGTTTCCATCGCTGGTCCAGTCACGAATATTCTGGACTATCCCTTTGTCCTAGTAGCCCTGTTGCATAAGGCGCACGATATACAGGAGGCAGGGCACAGCCCAGCCCTGGGGCAGTTGTGACTCATGCGGAGAGTGATGACACAAACTCACAGCCGTAACACCACCCCCTTCCTAAAAAGGCTGATCGTCCCGATCAATCATTGGTCCGTCTGTGTCCCTCCGTAGGCTGCCAGGCGATCTCGATGCACGATCTTCATCTTCGCCCTCGGGCTCCGCTGGATCCTGTAGACGACATCGTTGATCCGTTTCACGACTCGGTACGGGCCCTCCCAGGACTTCTGCAGTTTGGGTGACAGGCCTTTCTTCCGTAATGGGTTGAAGAGCCAGACCAGGTCGTCCTCGTGGAATCCTCCGGCATCCGTCTGCTGGTCGTATCGGGTCTTCATTCGGTCGATCTCGATCCGCAGTTTCCTCCTCGCGAACGCGTGCACGTCCTCCAGTTGGTCGACCAGTTCTTGACAATACTGGCTTACCGGGATCGGATCATTCACAGGTCGGCCGAAGGCAAGATCGACAGGTAGACGGAGCTCCCTCCCAAACATGGCCCGGGCTGGTGTGCACCCGGTGGCTTCATGCATGGCGGCGCGGTAGGCCAGGAGAAATAGTGGAAGATGCTTGTCCCAATCCCTCTGGTGCTCGCTGACAACTATTCGGAGATGGTTCTCGATGGTGCGATTGAATCGCTCTACCATCCCGTCGGACTGAGGGTGTAGTGGCGTTGTCCTTGTCTTCCGGATTCCCAGCAGCTGGCATAGGTTCTGGAACACCTGCGACTCGAAGTTCCTCCCTTGGTCGGAGTGCAGCTCCAGGGGTACTCCGTACCGGCTGACGAATTCCTTCACCAGGGTCTCTGCGATCGTCGCGGCTTCTTGGTTAGGGAGCGCATACGCCTCCGGCCATTTGGTAAAGTAGTCGCTGACGACTAATATGTAGCGGTTCCCTGCCTCGCTTAACGGGAATGGCCCAGCAACATCGATGGTCACTCTCTCCATGGGGCCGCCCACGTTGTAGGTCTTCGTTGGACCCCGTCGTCTTCGTCCTGGGCCCTTGCTGGCTGCGCAATCGTGGCACCTCGCGCAGTGGTTCTCCACGTCTGTTCGGCATCCGATCCAGTAGAACCGCTCTCTCAGCTTCTCCAGGGTCTTCTTTATCCCTAGGTGTCCACCAGATGATGCTCCATGAACTTCCTTCAGGACTTCCTCCGTCATAGCCTTTGGAACGACGACTTGTTCCCGATATGTCTTCCCGTCGGTGCTCTCCCAGGCGCGGCAGATGAGGCCATCCCTTACAATCAGCGAGTCCCACTGCGCCCAGTAGGACTTAAACTTTGGGCTGCAGTCACTCACAATGTTCCACCCGGGTCTGGGAACACAGGCCCCCTTCCATTCGGCTATCAGTCCCAGGTCATCATCTTCTGCTTGTGCCCGCGTGAAAGATTCGCGGCTCCAGCTCCCTTGAAGTTCCACGGTAGTCCTTCGGCACTGTATCCCGGTGTTCTCCTCCCTTCGGGCACAGAAGGTGCAGTTTTCGGGGCACGGTCTTCGTGACAGGGCGTCGGTGTTAGAATGCAGCTGGCCTTTCCTGTGCTGAATCTCAAAGTTGTACTGTTGAAGCCTCTCTAACCACCGCGCGAGTTGACCCTCGGGCTGCTTGAAGTTCAGGAGCCACCGCAGGGATGCATGGTCGGTCCTGATGAGAAATTCTTGCCCGTACAGGTACTTGTGGAAGTGTTCAATGGTCTTCACGATGGCGAGCAGCTCCTTCCTGGTGACGCAGTAGTTCCTTTCTGGCTTTGACAAGGCCTTGCTGAAGTAGGCCACTACTCTCTCCTCGCCGTCCACTACTTGCGACAGGATTCCCCCTATGCCAAAGTCGCTGGCATCGGTATCGACGATGAACCTTGTTCCAGGTCTGGGGTAGGCCAGAATAGGTGCGGCGCACAGAGCCTGCTTGAGTTGTTCGAAGGCACTGTGGCATTCTGCTCTCCACGTGAAGAGTTGGTCCTTCTTAGTCAGTCGATGTAAAGGTTTGGCGATGTCGGCGAATCCTCTCGCGAAGCGACGGTAATAAGTGCAGAGTCCCAGGAAGCTTCGTAGTTGGGACTTGTCCTTCGGAACTGGCCACTCCCTCACAGCTGCGGTCTTCTCTGGGTCGGTGCGCACCCCTTCCTCGGAGACGATATGCCCAAGGAACTGGACCCGCTTCTGGAAGATCTGACACTTCTTGGGGCTCAACTTCAGCTGGGCAGCCCGTAGCTTCAACAAGATATCCTTCAGGTTGCTGTAGTGCTCCTCGAAGCTCCTCCCCAGAACGATGACGTCGTCTAGGTATACCAGGCAGGTCTTCCAGTGTAGTCCCCTCAGAATGGACTCCATTAGCCTTTCGAAGGTCGCAGGGGCGTTGCACAGACCGAATGGCATGACGGTGAATTGCCAGAGCCCGCTGCCCACAGAGAACGCCGTTTTCTCGCGGTCCTTAGGGTGGACCTCCACCTGCCAGTAGCCACTCTTCAAATCCAAGGTGGAGAACCATCTTGACCCTGATATGGTGTCCAGCGTGTCGTCGATCCGGGGTAGAGGGTAGCTGTCCTTCTTCGTGACGTCGTTCACCCGCCTGTAGTCCACGCAGAACCTGGTGGAACCGTCCTTCTTCTTCACAAGCACGACCGGAGAACTCCAAGGACTACGTGATGGCTCGATCACCCCTTGCTCCTTCATCTCTTCTACCATCCGGTCGACTTCGGCTTGCTTGGCGAGCGGGACACGTCGGAATGGAGCCCTAATCGGTGCGCTGTCCCCAACGTCGATTCTGTGCTGGACCAAGCTTGTCCTGCCGAAGTCTTTGCTCCCCACGGAGAAGACATCCTGGAATTCGCGTAGCAGGTCCTGAAGCTGGCGTGATTGCTCTTCGTCTAAATGGTCCTGGGATCCTTGGAACAGCTTCTGTAGTTCTTCTGGCAGGGCGCGTCTTCTTCGGTTGTCCGTCTGCAGGTGACCGTCCGTCGTTTCTGTGATGCGGGCAATCCAGGTAACGGGCTCGCAGACTCCTAGGTTGGTGTCCCGGTGAACCGTAATATCGTAGTCGTTCAGGTTGGACAGGCGGACGTACGGCCGAGGCGTCGTGTTGATGAGGGTCTTGGCAACTAGCAATCCTTTTGTCTGGACGTCCTCATATTTTGGCTCGATGACAGCCGCCACTCCCTCAGCAGTTCCGTCGACAATTACGGCGGCGCTGACCTACGTCCTGGCAGGAACGATGACGTCCTCTCTCAGCCTTACTCGTCGTGCGGTGACGGCCTCGTGTGCTGGTTGCAAAGCAAGTTCTTCACCTCCGAAGTGCAGAGTGTTGGTACTCAAGTCCAAGATGATGTTGTTCTGGTCCAGGAAGTCCAGTCCGATGATCACTTCGTTTGATACGTCAGCCACAAGCACTGGATGCTTCACCACCCGTCGACCAATGACGAGCTCCAGTGATGCTTCGCCATGTACCGGTGCGGTCTCTCCGGTCGCGGTTATTAGCTGGAGGTTCCTTTGTGTGGGTTGCACTCTCCACTTCGGGATCACGGTGGGATTGACGATGGTCCTCGACGCTCCCGTGTCGATCAGCATGGGCCAGCTCACTCCGTTGACGACTCCGTCGACCATCAGGCTGCTATTGTCCCTCCGTAACTTCGTCACACGCACTTGGACTGCTGGGGCTTGACGACTGTCACAAGCCAACCTTTGCCCCCCAAGGCTGGCTAATACTCGTTTCCCTGGACCGCGCGGTTTTCAGACGACTGATTTCCCGTCGGATACCCTCGGCGGCGGCGATCACCGCAGTCCTTGCTCAGGTGGCCTTTCTTACCGCAGGCCCAGCAGGTCGGTAGTCCTCTTCCGGGCCGCCTCTCCGGTTGTCTTCCGGCTGTGTCGTTGCTGGTGGTACCGCGACTATCGAAGAAACGGCTTAGCGCCTCCATTAATTCGTCGGCCAGGGGCTTGGTCTCGTTGGTTTTTACTGGTTCGTCGACGTCCACTTGATGCACACGCGCGTGCATTCTGGATGCCTGTTTTGCCGTCTCGAACTCAAGTGCATGGCTCAGCGCATCTGCCAGGGTCATATTGCGCGCGAGACGCAGCGCCTGTTGAGTGTCCGAGTCCCGTAGCCCGTCGGTGAAAGTCTGCGTCGCTATCTGCTCCAGAAAGTCGTCCGGCGCTGTTGGGTAAGCGAGCCTTACGAGGCGTGCGATGTCCATCTCGAACTCCTGCAGGGTTTCCGCGTTCTTCTGTACCCGGGTCCGGAGCTGCATCTGATAGGCCTGCTGAAGATGGCTATCTCCATATCGAGACTCCATATGGGCGATCAGGGAAGCGTAGTCCTGGGATCCAGTCGGGATGGCCTGAAGGACGTTAAGGGCGTCACCTCTCAGCGCTACAACTACAATGAGAGCTGTAGCCTTTTCTGTGTTGTTCCAGTTATTTATGGAACAGGCCGCCTCGAACTGACGTAAGTAGGTGCTCCACGGGACCTTTCCGTCGAAGGTTGGGGGCGTCACTCTGCTATGTCCCGTTCTTGATATTCCCGGTGTAACGGTGGGCGGGCGTTGGCGCAGCTCGGCAACTTCCTCTCGTAGAGCGTTGAATTTCTCCTCCACCCCCGTCAGTGGGCGTTGGCGCAGCTCGGCAACTTCCTTTTGTAAGGCGTTGAATTTCTCCTCCACCCCCATCAGCGGGCGTTGGCACAGCTCAGCAACTTCCACTTGTAAGGCGTTGAATTTCTCCTCCACCCCCATCAGCGGTCGTTGGCACAGTTCGGCAACTTCCACTTGCAAGGCGTTGAATTTCTCCTCCACCCCCGTCAGTGGGCGTTGGCTTAGCTCGGCAACTTCCCTTTGTAAGACGTTGAATTTCTCCTCCACCCCCATCAGCGGGCGTTGGCGCAGCTCGGCAACTTCCACTTGTAAGGCGTCGAACTTCTTTTCCACTGCCGTGACTTCCTCACGCAGACCCAGTTCTAATTTCTTCAGGTCCTGTGTCAACTTATTCTGACCGTCTTCCATCTTCTTCTGGCCGTCCTCTATCCTCTTCAGGTCCTCTGCTAGCTTATTTTGACCGTCTTCCATCTTCTTCTGGCCGTCTTCTAGTTTGGCAGTTAGGTCCTCGGCTAACTTCTTCTGGCCGTCCTCCATCTTCTTCAGGTCCTCCGCTAACTTATTTTGACCGTCTTCCATCTTCTTCTGACCGTCTTCTAGCTTCTTCTGGCCGTCTTCTAATTTGGCAGTTAGCTCCTTGGTTAAATTCTTCTGGCCGTCTTCTATGCCATTTAACTTTTCTAGCAATGCTGCCAATTGCGCCTCCATTTTAGTTGTTTGCCTTGTAAAGGGCATGCACTCACAGGAAAATTAGAGAAAATGACCTGCTCGGGTTTTGAAACCAGGACCGTCAGGTGTTGTGCTTGAGTTCGTAATCCGGCTTCTGACACCAGTTGTTACGTGCCACCCCCCTAGTGGCACTTTTTGTTAACTGGATTACGGTGGGTAGGAAGCACAACACCAATTAGTGCTTTAAAGGAATAATTAACTTTATTGTGGCCAGAAATATACACTACTCAACAGCAAATAGCAATTATTACCTTACTCCAGTTTCCTCATGTCGAGAATACTTCCCCTTTCACTTGTCAACAGACCACAGTTAATCCCTCGTAATGAGGTGGCCCCGTACGCTGGATGGAAATAGCTGCACTAGCTCTGTCACTCACTGTTTTGCAACTCACCACGATGACTTCTCTTCGCACTAAGTAAGCACACTCGCTCAAAACACAGGCAGTCCCCTGTAAGCTCCTCACTCCCTTCGCCGTCACGAGAATCGGCTTCACTAGTCGGTTTCGCAAGTCTCCACACTTCTGTCGCTCAGGATACGCGCTCGCACTCGCTCGTAAAACACAACAACAACAACTGCTTGACAGGTCGCACTTATATAGCAGGCCGGTGACTCAATAAATGCTTCTAGATCCATCCAGGGTTCACGGCTTCTCGAGGTTTCCATCGCTGGTCCAGTCACGAATATTCTGGACTATCCCTTTGTCCTAGTAGCCCTGTTGCATAAGGCGCACGCAATACAGGAGGCAGGGCACAGCCCAGCCCTGGGGCAGTTGTGACTCATGCGGCGAGTGATGACACAAACTCACAGCCGTAACAATATGATATAAGTTGACCACCACTCAACTTGTTTGGATCATATGCGAGGATGACGAGCAATATGTCATGCGGTAGCAACGTGGTGTTATGCTGCCGCCAGCGCAGCGAAGTGAAGCGTTGCTTGAGCTGTCATACAGCGGAAGTACACCGTGGAAGTGCTGCGTAGTATTGCATCGTGGAAGTGCCGGTGTACCGAATGAACGTCTTGTTGAAGAATGAAGAATGAGCATCTGGGTGAAGAAAGACGCCGTTCAAATAGTGATACCATCGAAGGATCTGGAAATCCACAGGCTGGCAAGCGATGATTGGCTATAGCGGTAGATGTGACGTCAGCCCAGCAGGTAAGGGAACACACTCATCAGTTGTGTTTTTGACGCTAGACACGCATAACCTTAAACACGCTAAGGTATAATACAAGCAAAAATATAAATAAATATTACTCGTTCGGTGGTCTCGGAAACTAAAATCATTTGACCAGCAAATGCGACAGCTAAGTTACAGAAAAATCAACACGTGAAACATCACGAAAGTGATCAACATGCAACACATAGCCTAATATGAAGTCTATCACCCTTGGGTCCACCATTTTGTGGCGACCGACCTCCCATCTACATTCGATTGAATTTCCGAATAGGGGTAAGGCAACACCACCTGGAAAGAAGGCCTTGCTATACGTATTTGACAAGCGAGTGACGTCACGGAAGCCCGGCCATGGAAATTGAGACATAACATTCGAGTTAAGCAGGTTATGGTGTGGTTTTCGCGTGTTGTGTTTCGTGTTTACAGTCCCAGGTACTGATGTTCTCCGAATTCCTTCCCGGTTATACTTAATGGTTATCAGTGCAGTGTAAAGTTATGCCTAATAAGTGCAGTGTACCAAATTGTAAATGCAATTATGACAATGGACGAAAGTAAACGTTTTCTTTTCCTCTTTTCCTAATGATGAAGGTAAAGACGAAATGGATTCGAGCCATTCACCGCAAGGATTTTATTCCTACGAAATATTCCATGGTACGTTACATCAATACTTACGCTCCAATTCTCACAAGTTTAATATAATGGGAGGAAGGAACCTTGTAACAAGTCTCTTTTCTTGTAGGTGTGTGGGCTCCATTTCAAGCCACATGAGATTGAATGGAGCACTAGTAAGTATGCAAAGCTAGTTACTGCACCGTTGTATAAACCGAGACTGATTAAAGGTTAGTAAGCAGATAGTCCTACCCTTAAATTTTAGCATAAGCTAGCTCCTCTGTTCGAAAATTCATTTAGATGTAGAAATCAGATTTTTTAACCTAAATTATGTGCTACAGGCTACTGTCGTAGGTTAGGTTTATTTGTTTTATGGGACTATCAATTTCAAGTGGGGGTGTAAGTGGGTATTAATGTGGGTAGTATTCATATTTCTATTGGGGTTTAAATTGCAAGAACTGCACGAGGTTAGAGACCCATAACCTGTAGCAGGTCCTGATGTATCTTTTTTTTCTATTGCAGTAATCTCATTCATTACATTTCTTATTGGGGTGGGGGAAGTGGTGTGTGTAAGTCAGGTTGGTGATTGAATACATTTAGATTAAGTAGAGTAATTAATGTAATGCAAGGTAATAAAATGATTGTATCGCAAGTTAAACGCCTTAGGAATCCTCTTCAGGAACGAATAATGACCAACTCCTCTCATATCGAGTGCCTCCAGGAAATAGTGTCATGGCTAGATAGGTGGAAAACAATTGACTCACCTGGAAAGCTGAGCAAGGAAACTCATGCTGCAATAAAGTTACCCTTTCTACCAAGAGCATGATTGAAATGGCACAATTTTGTCTTTGAAAGAATAATAGATTTTCCGCCTTCAATACTGTTTATTTCTATTACTTACAGGGACTAGTTTCGGGGGTAAATACTCCCCCTTCCTCAGCCTGTCCAACAAAACTTCACAATGGAAAAACTTTCCATGTACAAGCTCATACAAAACACATGAATAATAAAGAAATAATATTATTTACAATCCAGCTCGACGCTCCAAAGAAGATACTTTTATTGGATCACTAAGGCCTAGGCGCATCAGAACTCCTGAATTGGGCCGGTGCTGAGGTCCGCTGTCCCCATTGCGTCATCGTGGGAGCACTCTAGTCCCCTGGTTGCTCTTGGCAAACGTCAAGGCGAGAAAATTTGTGGCCGCGTCACGCGCCGCCAAGAACTGCAGTGCGCAGGGCGTGGACAAAGACAAACCGGAATTCAGCTTGCGAAGTCTCTTACAGCTGAGTGTTAGTGACGTGCTTGGGAAAAGGTGGCGGTTGGGGTTGTGGGAGATTGGAGGCTAAGGAAATGAGAATGAGTGAGGTTTGTTGACGCGCCGTGTGTCGCTGTTATGGAGATTGATTAATGCGTAGAATGAGAGGTGTCGATCTTTTGTATGTTATGAAAAATGATGGGTATGAATAGTGGAATATAGCGGGAATTTTATCTATTACAATATAATTCGTCTATTAATGTTCTGTATAAAATGCTGGTTTCAAATATTATTTCATTAAGATTGTGTGAAGGGTTGAATCTCTGTGCTTTATCAATTTCTATTTGTTCCAAAATATTCATGAGCGTGCCTTTATTTTCTTGATGTAAAATTTCTAAGTCATTGTCTATGGTTGTGAATTTATGCCCAGTTTCTGCCATGTGGTTGCCCATCTCTGAAAATTTATTATGTTTGATGGCATTTACATGTTCCAAAAATCTGGTGTTGAACCCTCTCCCCGTTTGTCCCACGTAATCGGCATTACACTCGTTACATTTAATCTTGTAGACACCTGAATTGCTGTATTTGTTGGTTTTGTTGAGAATATGTGAGTTGAAAAATTTATTATGATTAGTGTTATTGGTTCTGAACGCTGTTTTTATTTTATATTTTTTTAGTACACTAGTAACATTGTATGAGGATTGGTTCACAAAAGTGAACGTTGCGTATGTGGAAGGTTCTTTGTCTTCCTTTGCTAATCTGGAAACGGGTTTGTTCTTAATTTTGTTAATTATATTGTTAACATATTTACTATTGAATCCATTAGCTTCGGCAATTTGGTGAATTATTGAAACTTCTTTACGATAATCTACGTCAGATAATGGGACGTTCAACGCTCTATTGATGAAACATGCGAGTGCTGCTCTTTTATGGGAAGCTGGATGATTAGAATCTTGTCTAATTACAGTACTGGTTTGAGTTGGTTTCCTGAATATTTGATAGCGCAGGTGATCTTTATCATGCATGACTAGTAGATCAAGGTAATTTATGGAACTGTTTATTTCATTTTCTGACGTGAATTTAATGTTGCTGTTTATTTGGTTCAAATATTACAAAAGTTGTTCTATTTTCGTTTTAGAGTTGTCAAGGATAACGAAAACGTCATCAACATATCGTCCCCAAAAGAACAAACCATCCTTTTTTGTTAATGATTGATTCGTATTCCAGATTATCTAAGAATATGTTAGCTACTATTCCTGATAAAGGAGAACCCATGGGGAGGCCTTCTTTTTGTTTATAGATTTTCTCATTAACACTAAATTGGTTGTTATTTAGGATGAATGTTAAGATGTTCAAAAATTCTGAGATCTCAACTTGTGTTAAATCACTATTATTCTTTAAGTTGTTCTTTATAATAACAATGGAGACGGCAATCGGTATGCTTGTACACATGTCTTTTATGTCTATAGTGTGTAAAGAATGCGTTCTGGTAAGTTTTAGTTTACTAGTTAATTCACAGAAATGTATCGAATTTTTAAAGGATGCATTAGCCTTGAGTTTGTAATATGATTTAAGAAATGAATGAGCAAATTGAGCGAGTTTATACGTCGGACTATTTCTGAAATTGACTATTGGTCTGATAGGAATGTTATCTTTATGTATTTTAGGTAGTGCTCTTAATGTTGGTAATTTAGGGTTCATATTGACCTTTTTTTTTATTTTTTTTTATTTTCATCAAGGATGAATAAGGTGTTTTTCAGGAGCTGTTTAAGTTTCCTTTGTAAACATTGGGTGAGGTCTTTTTGATTTATCTCAAAGTTGGGATTAGTGAGGAAATCTTCTGTTTTATTAATATAATCATTCTTCTTAATAATGACTGTGGTGTTGCCTTTGTCTGCTTTAGTTAGGATTAACTGGTTTTGTTCTATTTTGGTGGATAAACTTTTGCAATCTCTTTGAAGTTGTAAATCCATTCTATGTTCCTTCTTATGTTGAATAATTTTCTTGATTTTCTTGTTGACTTCATGCCGTGCTCCATTTTGTTCATCTTGAGGCAGTCGTTTAATAGCTGACTCCGATTCAGCTGTCAGTTTGGTTAGGTTGTGTGCATTATAGTTAGATATCCAATTATGCTTCATGCCTTTTTCTAGAATTTGTAATTCGGATTGGTTGAATACGGTGTCTGTCAGATTTTTTATTGGTTTTGGGAAAATATGTTTTGTGACGGGTCGTACATTAGATTCCTCCTGGTTGCTCCTAACGAGGTTATCAAATTTCTTTTCTAATGTTGCCGTTTTTTGCTGATTTGGTATTGCAAAGTTTGGTGTAACTGGAAGCCGGTGCGGTCTCTCTGAGAAAGGCCATAGCTTCTTCCTACCTGGCAAAATACAGACGGATAACCTAGAAGCTCGATTTGGAAAATATCGCCAACTGGCAGGGAGCCATTACAATATTTCCCTGAGGCAAGTGTTTGAGGTGGAGAATAAATTGCGCCTTCAGAGCATCCTGGACCTCAATGCTGCAGTGAGCGAGTAATTTGAAGAAGACAAGACGTGTGACATAAGTGCTTTTGATGCTTGTGTTGCTGATGATAGTGATGTAGAAGTCCTACAAGATGAGTATTGGCCTCTCATACACTGCATCAGTGGTTATTGCTCGTATGTTTTTTTAAAGCGATATGCTTGCAATTATTGCAAAGTCTTTCTTTGCGATGAGGCAGACCAGAGTGATCACGCCAGCCTAATAAATGCCAATAACCGAGAACTATGATATCCCCTTGCAGATGTAGTCAACTGTACGTACACTGTTTAGTCGGTGGTTGACGCACACTTGAACACTTTTACCAACCATGTTCAATAATATGTACTTACGGTGTTCATAGTCGATGCCGAAAATGTCCTCCCTCTATTGTAACATACACCTGACATCTTCTGATGAAATAATGGACAACAATCTCATCTGTAAAGATGGTATATTGGCTTTCACGGCCACTGAATTAAAACTCAGCAATTCTGCTAGGTTTGTGCCGTTTCTTGTGTGGTGTTTCGCCTAGGACACCAAGCTGGCTCATCAACGGGCTCTTGGTGTCCCCGTTCTGTAAAAACACAGCGTTGTCTGTTAAAATGCTTATTATTTACAGAGTCTGTTTTCTTGAATCGTTTAGCGAGCCCCCTAATTGTACTGGTATTAGGCACAGGTCTTCCTGGAAACATGATTCGAAATTTTCATCTTGTTTCAGAACAAGACTTTCTGCTTTTCATATACGAATTATGGATATACACACGTTCGTGCAATGTGAATTGGTGTCTGGGCATGACCAACAATCACAGTAATCACAATACTCACTAAACGTGCAACACTAACGACTAAGCTTTGCAGATACACATCCATATGAATGACAAAATGCGTGTGAACTAACGATATGAGTCAGCGGAGCGGGGTATTGCAAGGTCCATTCGCTCCGCATCTGACCAGCCAAATGACGCTATAGCTTGTCGCGATTTTCGGGGCGCACCAAGATAATGACCCTGTAGTTCAATTAATATTGTGTTACTTGATCCACTCCTGTACATGGCTAATTACTAATCTGTAAGTATAGCAGTGGCGGCTGGTGGATAATTTATGGGTATTTTCCTTTTTCATTAAGGGGGGAGGGGTAATATACTGCTTGATATCAAAGAAAACTGTATTCAATTGCGCGGTAAAACGGATGTACCTCATTCATCACGAATGCCACAGTTCAGAGAACATCACATTGTCACTGGATCAACAACGTAAGTTATAATACGAGGGTGAGAAAGAACCGTGAGTGTCACAAGTACGTGCAACATTGCAAAACATGGTATCGGCAGTTGACGGAGCATCTCAGATGTCTCCATCCACTCCTCGGCTCCCTTGTTGCAATCAGCGGACAACGACCAGCCGAGTTAACTGTTGGGTTAGGACCTATTCGGTCTAGCATCTCTGCCATACCCTTCACCACTGAGATCTGGTCAGTGCTCGGGCCTGGCTCCTAGCCGGTTGGCGCGTTTTGTTTTCTCAGACATTTCACAGTAACTTACCATAAGATTTCCTGAATTATTAAAGAACAGAATTATGAATTCCTATACATATAGAAGGACACGTACAGTTTTTATTACTAAAAATATTATTACGATATTAATTGTTTTTCTTGAATTAATCTGGTCGTTGGTCAACACTGCGCACCGTATTACCAGCCGCCACTGAAGCATAGGATGAACAATGAATTGGCATTTACAATAGGTGACCACTTCTTGAAATTGGGTAGATTATTGGCTGAGGAATAACCTAACCACCAAGGGAAGATGATAAATGGAAGGAGGTGGGTTTCGGACTGGAGAAAAAGGATAGAAAAATAGGATGAGAGTCCCACAAAAGTTATAAATTTAACTTTAAATGCGCTCAGAGGCGGTTGCCACTGCAAATCCGTTCTCTGATACCTAAAGTGAGTAGGGACCTGGTCGAAGCTGACGGGAACCGCAGCTAAGACTTGGGCGGTTTGCCAGAGAAAGGCTTTAGTGTATTCCCTCTCAAGCAAGCATAAGACTACTATGGGGAAGGGTGATTGTCTGACAAGACAAATATTAACAGATTCATTCTGTATTAACGATGGCATGAACTTAGGAAGAGTTAGGAAAGCCAGGATCTTGCCTAACTGTAGTATTTGCGAAATGATTAATCCAAAAACAAATATTTAATTTATTTAACAAGGCAAAAGAAGTTGATAACTTTAACAAGTATATATTTTCAATTTGGTTAACAATTTTTGGGTCACAGACCTCAGAAAACATTAAACGTTTGCTCCAGGTAATTGACAATTTATAAGGATTCAAACCTTATATTGTTCTAAAATCTTTATAAGATTTAAAAAAGACAAATGGAGTAATTAAAGTTTAAACATTAAATTGAGTACAAGGAGTGTACTTTAAGAAATTTCTGAGAGAATATTCTAGAGAGAGTGACAACTTCGAAAATAACAATAAGAAAAACATGAAGAATAAGATAGAAGTTCCTATAACTTCTTATATTTAAGCTGAATTACTGTTGGTTATTATACAAATAAGGGCAGGTCACTTACTGTGAAACCTGAAGAGAAAATCAAAAGGAAGGTTCTCGACCTCCTATGTTTAAGTAGGAATCACGAGCCAAATGGGGCAGTTTCCATTTCGTGAGACCTGGAAATAACTCACTCAAGAGTTGAAAGAATTGTTTTCCCTGATTATAGGGAAGAAACAATGTAAGCTTGAACCGTGTATAAAACAAGTAGTTATACAGAAATTAATTAATGATAAACAAGCAAAATGGAAGGGCACTTCGTTAGAGTGACACCTTATAGAAAAGTTACAATTTTATTAATATGGTTTGTTAGTAGAAGGTTGAGGAAAGATCATTGGGATTTAGGATCAATGTTCATGGCCTTATTTCATGTAAACGGACGATCGCGACGCGGTAGAAAAGTGGAACAAGCACTAGTTATCACTATAGTCTTTTGAATAGATGAAACGTTCACTGTAGAAACACGAAAGTTTATGGGAAGGAAAGTTATTGCAAAGATGAAAGATAACTGGTTGCACTAGGTAGGCGAGAGTCTATTTCTTGAGAAAGTTGTGAATTACAATTAAATACGCCATAGAACAATCCAACGGTGGAAGAAAATTCGCTATTGCAGTAATTTATAAGGAAGATTCCTCATTTTAAATAGTATTCCCACAAGTGAGTGAAAAATACATGACGGCAAGACTTGCAGATAGAGTACAGGATCTGGAAGGTTCCAGAACGATCTTAATAGAAGAATGGGGCCAAAGTTAATCCAGCGGTGGAACGAGCTTGGTGATTTATAGACAGCGGGTATTGGATAATATCCCACGTGGTGAGAAGATTTCTCATTTAAATAGCTTAAGAAAAGCTTCTTTCTAGTAAGGTTGGCTTATACAAACAAAAGCTCAACATGGCAAATCCCGCGAAGAATGATTTTTGCCCCAAAATAAGTAATCTCACGCTGTCTATAAAATATCGTTAAAAGCATGTAGAAGTTAAAACGAATGAAGATGAAGTTAAAACTTGAAGTAGGTACTTATCTTTGTTGCATAGCGAAGTTGAAGTTCCCTTTGAAGTATGAGCTTAATGTGCCAACATGGCGTAGAATGTAGAAAGTGTCTCTTGGTTTGAGGAGACTGGCTCTAGTTGAGCCTTAACTGACCGAGTCAACTGCCGACTTACAAGTGAGAGCTGCTAGACGCAGAAAAGCACTAGCCTAGACGGCATGACCAACAAGAAGTTGAGTGCACTTAAGAGAGTGAGTGAGCGGTTGCTCACGACGTGGAGAAGTGTAGAACTGAAGTGACCGAGCGAGCAGGCTGCGCGCGCGGAGAAGAGCAGTAGGAGGAGGGGAGAAGAGGGGGAAGCGGGCAAGAGAGGGGAGGAACAAAGAGGTTGCACATAAACATGAAACAACTTTACAAAAATAAATATTTTTCTTGATGAATGGTCTTCAAAGAGTTGATAGCAGGCGATGGTGACGAGATCTGATGGCCAGATGGAAAAGGAAGTCCTCTTGCACCAGGAAGAATTGAGGAGTTTCAGAGATTCGCTGCTAGATGACGCTAGGTGGGTCATGGAATATATATATCTAGAACAGACTCAAAATGACATAAGAGGCATGATCATCAAAGAGAAATTAGAAGATCGCTGTTGGTGTTTGATAAAGAGGAAGGAATGAACAAGCAAAGAGCATTAAACTTTATATTCTCTCGTACCGTGTATTCCGAGAATACACCAGAAATTATTGAGGCATGTTGTGTTAGCACACCAAAGGTCGAACTGATTGCAAGAAGTTGTCCTAAAGTGGAGATGTCGTTTTAAAACGCAACTAATAACCTCTGTGTACAGTCACATTAAATGTCTAGTCCAGGAAGTGGTAAATAGCTCTGCAACCAGCAGAGTGCTTTGGAGAATGTTCGTTGTAAAGCGAAGGTTAGAATGGAGAGGGTAAGTGTACGCTTTAAATGGGATATTTCATGCAATTTTAACATACAATTTCTAACAGGGTTTTTGTTTCAATTTCACAGATAAAATGGAATGCGATCTGAAGAATGTTGCACTGGAACGAATTATTATTTGTACAGATTTTTAACAAGGGACTGAATGAAGTCTTGCAAGTTTCTTTAAGAATTTTACATCTAGTTTCATTGGATGAACGTTAATGTAGGCCTATTTTAAAAGTTTTAATCTAATGTAGCATACGTGCTAGAGAGTATTTTTAGAAAGTGTTCGCATAAGGACTGTTGAAGGTGCAAATACCGAAAAATGTATCCACCCTGTAAATAATCGAATATTAATTCTAAATGAAAGTAGAACGCGGCTTATACACTTGCATCAGCATTGAAATTAGGAATCCTGGTCAATACTGCACCTCATATAAGTTATGTGCTAAAGTACATAAATATGTGTTTTTATTTATTGCTCTTTTTATAAACGGTTGCTATGTTCTGACAGTGCTTGCATCTCGTTGATCTGTCAACAAGGCGTACTCTAGTGGCACACGCTGTTGATTTAAAAAAACATTCATTGGGACGTGTTATGCTGTAACCATTGTCAAAAACCATTGATCTGGATGCGTTAGGCTGTAACCATTGTCAAATACCATTGGATTAGATAAAACGAAGGTTAGAATGGTCGGGGGTAGGTGCGGCCTTGGCCACGCGCAGCTGGCGGGGCACGGTTGACACAAAAACATTGACCTGGGTGCGTTAGGCTGTAAACATTTTCAAAACCAGAGTTATGCTGAAAAAAGAAACAAATATTTATTACAGTTGATCATAGAACCGCCGATTGAAATTACAGGTCGTTATGAGGCAATTTCCACAATCCATGGTGAATAAATGATTCAATTCGGTGCACGATGTAATGAACTAAGTGGTGCGCACGAAAGATGCGGACTAGAGACAACTGGGCGCTTCTTTGATTTTCATAGTACTATAAGGGCGAGGTTGGCAGAACTGTCATGGTACTGTTTTGATGACGATTGTTTTGAACAATAGCGCTGACAGCTGTAATTTTCGCTATATAAGTCGTGATCCTATTTGGGATGACTGGGTGGGTCGCAGACAGCGGAGGAAGAAATATCTATTAAAACATCGCTCCCTGATTTATTTCTCATCGTTTCATAAGGTATTTTGGCTATTTCATGTATTGTAGAGAATTTTATCGTGCGTTCTATCTTCATTCAGTGCTAACCTTGCCTTCAATTTGAATTGTCACTACTGAACCTCATATAATATGTGCTCAAGTTCGTAAATATGTGTTTTTATTTATTGCTACTGTATTTTAAAAACGGCTGTCATGTTTCGACAGCGCTTGCATCTCGTTCAACTGTCATCAAGGCTCGTTCTAGCAGCACGCATCGGGGCGCACACATTGTTTCCAACATGTGAGATACAAAATCACTGTTGATAAAAAGAAGTGGGATACAAAACCACTGTTGATAAAAAGAAGTAGAATACAAAATCACTGTTGATAAAAAAAAATCATCGGGACGCGTTAGGCTGTAACCATTGTCAAAACTCATTGATCTGGGCGCGTTAGGCTGTAACCATTGTCAAAAACATTGAATTGGGCAAAACGAAGGTTAGAATGGTCGCGTGCAGGTGAGACTTTGGCCGCGCGCAGCTAACGGGGCACGGTTGACACAAAACCATTGATCTGGACGCGTTGGGCTGTAACCATTGTCAAAAACCATTGGATAGGACAAAACGAAGGTTAGAATGATTGGGTGTAGGTTCGGCCTTGGCCGAGCGTAGCCAGCGGGGCACGGTTGACACAAAACCATTGATCTGGACGCGTCAAAAACCATTGGATTGGAAAAATCGAAGGGTGTTGGTGCGGCATAGTACCGTAAGGGCGAGGTTGGCAATACCTGTTTGATGTTGATTGATGTGGACAATAGTGGCCCCAGCTGGAATTTTGCTTATATAAGTCGTGATCCTATTTGGGATGGCTGGGTGGGTCACAGACAGTGGAGGAGAAAACATCTATTAAAACATAATTCCCTGATTTATTTCTCATCGTTTGATAAGGTATTTTGGCTAATTCATGTACTATAGAGAATGTTATCGCTCGTTCTACTTTCATTCAGTGCTACCAAAATAATAGGGAATACAATAGTTTTGTATTGAAAAGTGGAAAGGATCTTTTGAAAAGGCTATATTTATTTAACTAGTGAAGGATAGATATAGTCATCTTTTAGTTTAGCGGCTTCGGTGGCGTAGTCGGTAGCATGCTGAGCTTCTATGCCCAAGATAGCGGGTTCAAACCCGGCCGAAGCCGTCGGATTTTTAAGAGCGTTAAAATCCCTCAGTATGCCTTCCTTCGGAGGGGAAGTAAAGCCGGCGGTCCCATGTCATAGATTTATGGCATGTTAAAGAACCTTCCACTAATTGCACCTGTGTGAAGCTAAATTGGATAGGTTAATGAAAACAACGCTCTTAGGTTTCTATGTTCGTTGCCAAGAGCCGACTGCGGTGGCGTCTAGTAGCTGAGTTTCGAACTTGGCCTAGTAGTCGTTAACGGTGGCGCTTGGCGACAAAAGTAGGAACTATTTGAAAAATTCTAAGTTGCAGTACTTAAATTAAAAAAGACAGATAACACACACTATTGCAGTCATCACAATTAACACCGGTTATCAGACAGATACTACACACACCCAAAGTACACGGGGCTACATGACCGCGTTGTCGCAGCCCCTAAACTTAAGAACCAACCATCTTTTAGTTTTTTTTACAAAACAGCATAGTTTGTGTAACATTGAAAATATGAGAACAACATGATTTTGCAGATGACTCACGGTATTCTGTTCAAAAAAACTGGGAATTAGCATGTTTTATGTATTGTCGGGTATTCCATGCCTGATATTGTAAATAATGCAATATGAAAACTGCTGTAGGGTTACTCTATATCAAGTGTTTCTAAATTATTACCACATCATCATGCCCCTGTATGAATCATCAACAACAAGTTTCCTCTTTTGTAAATGTTCTCTAGTCTCATGACTGCTGCTCTGTTCCATTTCAGTAGGTAACCTTTTTCTGCCATAGGCATGCCATTACTAGCCTGTTTTGTTATCACGGATGAAAACTTTCTGTGGCTAGTTGCTGTTGTTGTTTTTGTTTTTTGTGAGTGGGTCAGGACATCACTGTCATCAGCCATTTGTACTTGGATATGGGTAGAATTTGTATGTGTGTATTGTGACGCTAGAATTGGGAAGGTGGTTAGGGGAGGAACTGCGAGGTCATCTGCCCTTGGGAAGGAGGTGACCATGGTCTTCTGTTAGGAACAATCCCAGCATTTACCTGGAGGAGAAAGGAGAAATCGAACCCACTTCTTCTCAGTTCAGTTTTAACTCATGAGGCTGAGTGAATTTCGTTTCAAACTCAAATCAGAATTATATTTTTAGGGGCAGATGACCTCGTAATTCCGACCCTTAAAACAACAATAATCATCAATAACTAACTAGAATTATATTTCTCGGCAAAGATGGGAATCAAACCTGGACCTTTCGACAGATATGATTGACTATACTGTAGATATTCATTTCTGTTTTAACTATTACAGATTAATTGGTTATTTGTGTATGTGTCTTTTCTTCTCGTTGTGTAGTCGACATTTCACGTTAAAATGGGGTGAATATTTTTCAAGTTTTCTATAGAATTCTTTTATATATCGCATTTATTGAGACAATAGTGTTTTCGGTCAAGTTCACACTCGCAAGGTTCGAAATGCCTATACCGGGAGATTTCCGATCCAGTCCGGGACAGTGCCAACCCACTTTGTTTATGCTGATAGAAACAGAAATAAACTGTTCCACCTCACACAGCATACAAGAGAGAGGAATGTAGCCGGGCTGTTAGTATGCACAGTGGTGAAGGATCTCCCTAAGTATTCCGTCGATTTATTAGCCTAGTGTAATGTATCGATCGCATCAACTTCTGACCATATGTTTCATTTATGGTTACGTTATTTATTTATTCGCGTCTGTAGAACGTAATATGATACATAAACACTCAGTCGCGTTTCCTCAAAACTTGCTCATAGCAGCAGCGCCGGGTAGCGCGCTCACTGACGGCCGGAAGGCTTTGACGTCATAAATCGTATTGCAAGGCTTTCTCTCTAGGTGGTGTTGGGTAAGGCTTCGCCGTCTATAATTCTCAAGCCATGATGATCGTAGAATTGGCAACGTATAGAAGAGTTCTTAAATTCTATAAACACGTAAGACCACATGCTAAGTTTTATTCTTAAATTTAGTTCATTTTGATATGACAGCATCTACAAGCAGTTCGTACTGACTATTTCAACATCCGTGAAATTCCTCGTGGTAAATCAGACCTGCTAAGAGTTGTAGAAGTGAGTATTTCTCGTATTAAGTTGCATGTGTAACCAATACTTGGTTATGAATTTAACCATCACATTCTTCACTAATATTTCATTTAACTATTCCAGATGCCTAGGAAGTGTTGTGTGCCTGACTGTAAGTCAAATTATGGCAGCACTATTAAAATTACTGGTTATATTACAACGTTTGGATCACTACAGCGAGGTGGACTTTCTGTGGCTAGTAGGCCTAATTTAGTTTAGGTATATATCTTCATATGTCCTCTATTTTCCAGTACATTATGAACTGTACTTAGTGGGCAAGTGCTTTTAGGTAGATTTCGTTAAAAAGCTACCTATTTTTAAATTAAGTGGCCAGTGGAACATTAGTGCTAGAATGTCACCATTAAGCTGGGAGGCCTATTGTTAGATAGATAGATAGATAGATAGATAGATTTTATCAATTCCATTTGATCAAATACATGTATACAATACATTTTTGATATAGGAAACGTCAGAATTTACATCTATAAAATAAAAGTACTAATAGGAATATAATACTAATACTATAACTATTTATAACTTATTATAATAACAGATCCTAAGAGATACAATCTTATTGGTCAACTATTTACACCTTACTCTATTATCATAATATGAAAACTTAATTCTATAAATACAACAACTTACAGCTAGGCATTACAATTAAAATAGAAAAGTAAAATATAATTATACATTTCATCGCTCCTATACACTAAGATATTCAACTACAGAGTAAAAACAATGGCACTGCAGATAAGCTTTCAACATTCTATCAAAGGTTTTTTATTTTTGGGGCAAGTTTTATATACTGGGGTAGTTTATTGTATAATTTAACTCCTGTGTGAAAAGTTCCTTTTTGATATATGCTTGTGTGTGTGTGTGTGTGAAATATGAATGTTTTGATTTTGTCTTGTGTTATGCCTATGAACATCATTGTTTGTTTTAAGGAAAACATCTTTATTCATTTAATTCTTTTTAAAAACATAATACTTTCAAAGATATGAATGCAGGGCAGTGGGAGAATGTTTAAATCCTTAAACAGAGGTCTACATGATTCTCTAGTGTTTACATTTGCCATAATTCTAATCGCCCTCTTTTCTATCCTAAACGTGCTTAGTACATCTCGCGACATACCCCAAAATATGACCCCATATCTTAAGTATGAACGGAAATAAGCAAAATAAGTATTTCTTAATGTGTGCATGCTAGTGCAGGTTTTCAAAATACGTAACGCAAAGCACATCGAGTTCAGTTTAGTATTCAGATATTGTATATGTTTATTCCATAAACTATAGATAGATAGATTTTATTAATTCCATTTGATCAAATACAAGTATACAATACATTTTGATATAGGACACGGCAGAATTTACATCTATAAAAAAGTACTAATAGGTATATAATACTAATACTAAAACTATGTATAATTTATCATAATAACAGATCTTAAGAGATACAATCTTATTGGACAACTATTTACACCTTACTCTATTTTCATAATATGAAAACTTAATTCTATAAATACAACAACGTACAGCTAGGTAGCCTATTATAATTAAAATAGAAAAGTAAAATATAATTATAGATTTCATCGCTCCTATACACTAAGATATTCAACTACGGAGTAAAAACAATGGCACTGCAGATAAGCTTTCAACATTCTATCAAAGGTTTTTATTTTTGGGGCAAGTTTTATATACTGGTGTAGTTTATTGTATAATTTAACTCCTGTGTGAAAAGTTCTTGTTTGATATATGCTTGTGTGTGTGTGTGTGTGTGTGTGTGTGTGTGTGTGTGTGTGTGTGTGTGTGTGTGTGTGTGTGTGTGTGTGTGTGTGTGTGTGAAATATGAATGTTTTGATTTTGTATTGGGTTATGCCTATGGACATCATTGTTTTAAGAAAAACAACCTTATTCATTTAATTCTTTTTCAAAAACATAATACTTTCAAAGATATATATGCAGGGCAGTGGGAGAATGTTTAAATCTTTAATCAGAGGTCTACATGATTCTCTAGTGTTTAAATTTGCCATAATTCTAATCGCCCTCTTTTGTATCTTAAACGTGCTTGGTACATCTGGCGACATACCCCAAAATATGACCCCATATCTTAAGTTTGAATGTAAATAAGCAAAATAAGTATTTCTTAATGTGTGAATGCTAGTGCAGGTTTTCAAAATACGTAACGCAAAGCACATCGAGTTCATTTTAGTATTCAGATATTGTATATGTTTATTCCATTTCAAGTCATGTTGTATCCATAGTCCTAAAAACTTTGTTTCTGATTTATTTTCCATTTGATGACCATTAAATGTTATATTGGGCTTCGCAGGATTCCTATTCTCTATAGTGTGGAAATTTAGACATACTGTTTTTTTATAGTTTATTATGAGGCGATTATCTTGTCACCATTTGGTTAACTCTTCTGTAACGGAGTCAGCAGACTGCTGTATGACCTGTTTAGTTTCACCTTTTATTACGAGTGTTGTATCGTCCGCAAACAAAATTTCCTTTTGTGAATGATCGTTCTGTGTTATATCATTGATATATAGAAGAAAGAGTAGTGGGCCCAAAACCGATCCCTGGGGTACTCCAAATTTAATAATTCCCTCATTATGTTTCATTAAGCAATTTGGTTCCGTCATCCTTGTGTCTCAATCTTACTATTTGTTTACGCCTTGTTAAGTAAGACTCTATCCATTTATTAGCTAGACCTCTAATACCATATTGATTTAGTTTTGTAATGAGGATGTTATGGTCAACAACATCAAATGCTTTCGATAAATCCAAGAATAGGCCTGTTACATGTTCCTTATTGTCAATTAATTTCAGTAAACTATTACTACATTCGTAAATTGCTGTCTGTGTAGATTTTTCCGTTCTGAATCCATGTTGTGAGTTTGATAATATTTTATTTTTTTCTATAAAACTTATCAGTCTCGTATACATGATTTTTCCACAATTTTTGCAATACCAGTTGGTAAGGTAATATGACGATAGTTATCTAATTCATCTTTTGAACCGTTCTTGTGCACTGGAACTACTTTTGATAACTTCAAAATATCCGGGTAAGTTCCTGAGAGAATTGAACTGTTTATGAAGTGCGTAAGTGGATTTATTATATTTTCTGCACATTTCTTTAAAATTGCATCAGGGATGCCATCAATGCCAGCACAGAATTTATTTTTTAGCTCTATTATAACTATTCTTACCTCTTCACTTGTGACATGATTTATAAATAAAGAATCACTGCATATATGTATTTTATTATTAGAATTTAGTGTATTTACCTGTGATTTATTTAATAATTTTTGTGGAATTTCCAGAAAATAGTCATTAAAAGTGTTTGCTATTTCCTCTGTATTGTTAATCACTTTATTATTTCTGGTCAGTGTAATGTTCCTTTGTATTTTAGCAGATTTTCCAGTTTCTTCCTTTATCACGGACCACATAGCCCTGTTTTTATTAGATGATTGGGAAATAAAATTATCATTATGCAATTTATTTGCTAGTCTTATTACCTTATTTAGTATGCTATTGTATTTTTGTAGTATAAATTGAATTCAGGTGTTGTGTGATATTGTTTATATAATTTGTGTAGAAATTTCTTTATTTGACATGAATTTATAATCCCTGTTGTTATGCAATTGCTAGTTTTGTTATTTTGAACAGTTCTTTGTTTAAAGGGGAATGCTATTTAAAAATCGTGTTTTAGGGTACTGTTAAATGCATTAAATTTATCATTTACATTTTCTAGTTTATACATTTCTGACCATGCTTCCTTATTTAATAAGTCATTGAAATATGTAACATTTGTTTCAGTGAATGACCTGCACTTTGATTTTACTCCATTATCATTATTATTGATTGTTTCGGGTACTATGATAACTATGATGAGTGCATCTGTGGACAAAAAGTGAAGGATTCATTATCAAAGGCAGTCTCTAAGTTAGTAAGAATAGTATTAAATATATTTTCTGAGCGCGTCAATGACGGCAGTGAGCATAGCAGCAAGAAAAGAAAACTTCAGACATTGGGACATTGAGGTACGGCCTTTTATTATTACCATATCGGGAATTGACAAATTGACAGTACATAGCATGATAATATTATGCTTTATTTGTGATATTTGTGTGTGGATTTACCGGACTTTATGTTCTATTGTATTTTCGGAAACATTTGGCGTCAAAATCTATGTGTTTACACAGTGTTATCATTTACCATGTGCTTGCGCTAGGCCTCCCCAGCATGAAGCATTGTGAATGGTCAGGTCTTTGGAACTTGGATAGGATTGGCTAAACCTTATTTTGGCCCTGGTCTTTTATCGCGCTCCAGTTATGCAACTTTGGAAACATAATAGCAGTAGTGATATGATATTTAAAAAAAAAACTCTTCAATTCTAATCTGAGCATGTGTACCCTCTCTCTATATATAAAAAAATTCCTCGGCAAATCCCAAATTATCAAACGCCTGTCGGTCACGTATTTTTGTGCAAATATGCGTCCTTTTTTAAATGTAGGCCTACTGTTTATTAGTTTTAATGTTTGTATTCTTCAATATCAAAATGTGTACGACCAATGAGTGAAAGTGGCTGTGCTCGAAATTAGGCCTAAAAACTGATGAATGCCTCAACACCAATCTATATATTTAAAACAGTAAGGTGATTTTTGTTACCACGAGATTGAGAGAACGACAGATCCGATTTACTTCGTAGAGCACTCTAACGAAAGCTCTTGGCCTCCAGATTTGCGGAGTGTGTCTAAAATAAACAAATATATTACTGTATATTTTTGAATTAATATAGAAAATAGCACAATTCTTTCCCCTCACGCATGCGCACAATCCGCCTGGGGTCATGACAAAATGGCGGTGAGAAGTCCATTAAAATGTAAGTTATTTAACAAGCTTCCATGTAATTGAAAACATACATTAACCAAGTTCTGACAATAAAATATACTAACAGTATGAACGTATACGAATGTGCAACATTGATTTATTTGGATAATGAAATGGATTATTTCCTTCAAACAGCGGCTTTTGAAGATAATGAATAGCTGCGTCTGCTGGTGATGAAGAGTGCGCGAGTAGCTATGTGGTTAAGGCGACTAGGTACACCGGTTCGATCCCAGCCCTCGCCAATATTTTTTTTTACCACTGAAATATTGTTTAATCAAGGAGTATTAGTAAGGTTTTATGTCTGTTAAAGATACATATTTCTACATTCCCCCTCAATACGTTTTATTTCCGTTTTACCATTGCATTACAGCAAGTGATCAAAAGACAAACTGTTGTCCTCAGTATGCCGTTTAAATATCTGCAATTATTATTATTATTATTATTATTATTATTATTAAGGATAAGTGCGAACAATGTGCATTACATTAATTATTTACAAAATTCTGTAAGCGATGACAACCTTTTACTACACACGAGAGCGTGGTAAGTATCGCATGATTTTTGACACAATTTACAAATGCACTTAGGTCTGGGCACATGGAACACCTCAGTCTCACAAATCCTGTGGTGAAAACCGTGCACCGCGAATCTGCAATCAGTTCCTATAACTGACAACAGATGGCAGTACATCGCCCATATAGTTCCAGTAACTGACAGCAGATAGCAGCACCATTGCATCGATATATTTAAAACACAAGACATGGCATGTTTTCACGTGATGGAGAATTATGAAGGAGGGGAATATTTAAGAAGGGATATTGTGAGGAACATTAACCGACAGTTGAATGTGTAGGCTAAGTTGTTTATGTACCTTAATATTGCAATTTCTTCCCAATGCTTCGGAGGTCAAGTTATTAGCGTCCTAGACTAAATTTATAATTATGCATCGTCGATATACTCTTAAATTATTAAAGAAAAAAGGAGTTTTCCAGGCACTCGCGCGTGTCCACAATTGCTTTCGCCATGAGAGACACTTGGCAAACATAATTCGTTTGAAGGGCTCCGACATCGTGGCCACTCAGCCCCGTGTACTTGGGTGTGTATGTGTGAAATTCTCTCTGATAACCTGTGTTATTGTGATGGCTGCATTACTGTGTGTATTATTTTGTAATTAAGGTGGTAAATGGCAAGGAGACGGCCAACGCCTTAAGTTAGGAACCATCCCGGTATTTGCCTTAAGTGGAAGTGGGAAACCACGGAAAACCACATCCAAGATTGTCGAGGTGGGAATTAAACCTTCCTCTTCTTAGTTATACCTCAATAGACTGAATGTGCCCCGTTATTGCCTTCAGACCAGAATTAAATTTCTTGGCAGAGCAGGAAATGTAACCCGGGTCTCCGGGGCGATAGACAAGAATAGGTGGGCCTCCATGTGTTAATACGATTTTTGACATGCACGGGACACAGAATTCAATAACTGCCTCCATTAGGGTGACTGCCGAAGTGAGTATTGAGTATAGGCCTATGGTCATTCCAGTAGTTGGCGAAGTGATTCTATGTTCCCCTGCAAAATGTACTGCCATAAACTATAACAGGTGATGGAAATTGCTTATTTAGAGCAGTTTCATGCTGTTTATAACAAAATGAAGAACGTCATTCTGAGCTGCGTTTTCAAGCTATTGCAAAAAAATTCGCTGGCAGGAACAATTATAAGGAATTTATTTTAAGCGATCAGTCTCATCGCATTCTCCTCGCCAACCAACTTAAGTATGAAAGTCTCTGGACGGTCATGTTGAACTTCATTGTATAAGACAATTGTTTAATGATTATTTGTTTAGAGTACGGAGTCTAACTACGCAGTTGATTTCGACAAGGGAAGTACTATTTGCAATTTAATATTTAGCGGCTCCGTTATTGCAGGACACTATAGTGTTATCGAATAATACGAAGCCACATTTAAAATCCAATATAAATAGGCCATTTCAGAAACAATTCCAGATGTTATGCAGTACAGTGTACTGTAAGGTCTTTGGCGATCATATGTAAACATTGTTCTACATTGTATTTCTCTTGCGTAAAATCTATGCGTGTTTACTTTGGTCTTTACTGTTGTGAGGGTAAAATTGATCTGCTGGAATATAAAATATTTGCCAAGCTGCAACAATGTAATGTTATTAATTTAAAAGTAATTGAACTCATATCCAGTAGTTCGAACACATACATCAGCGTTAACAGATTGGATACTGAAGATGAAAGCCAGCTACTTCATTTCCCTATTATTGAATTTTTCAATTCCTTGGAATTAAGTGATTCGCCTCCACATACTCCGAACGTTTGAGCTATAGTTATGCTCCTTAGAAATCTGAACGTTTCCCAAGGACTCATATATGGTAATATATTAATTGTAAGAAATATGTAAGAAATTGATTGGATTCGGATATAATAGGTGCAGTAATATTAGGCAGAGAGCTCAAATCCTACGACTTGATTTAACACCTTCCGATAAAACACTTGCAGGTACAGTACATTTTCTTTTAATAAGCAACAATGCCCTATTCGCTCGGCCTACTTTATCAGAATCAATCAAGCTCAAGGAGAAACTGTTGAACGTATTGGGCTATTTACCTCATCACGTTTTCAGTCATGACCAGCAGGATAGTGAAAATGAAAATCCACAACCTGCTTCCAGTCACCGACCGGGTCAGGAATGGAATGAATGAAGCCCCCTTCTAGCGGCGAGGGTATGAACTGTGCCGGCTGCCGAGGCCTGACGCACTCCTCTGGGGCAATGATTAAATGAATGACAGATGAAATGAAATGATAGTGGAGAATGTTGTTGGAATGAAATTTTTGACAGGGAAAACCGGAGTACCCGCTTCCGTTTTGTCCAGCACAGATCTCACATGGAGTGACCGGAATTTGAACCACGGGCCCAGCGGTGAGAGGCCGGCGTGCTGCCGCCTAAGCCACGGAGACTTACCAGCAGGATAGTGAAGGTACAAAAAAGGTCCTGTATGGGATGGTAAAGAATAAGAGGCGGAAGGATCCTACGGATTATGTTAGAATGGCGAACAAAAGGGGACAAGAGATAGAAAATAGGGAAGAACTGAAGATAATGTGGAAATAATATTTTGAAGAACTCCTGAACCCAAATGGAAACCACGGCGAGGAGGAAGAAATCGGGGAAGAGGTACAGTAGATGAACTGCAAACAGAAAAGGACTTAACATGGAAAGAAGTGGAAGATGCAGTGAGGAAGATGAAAGGAGGGAAGGCACCGGGTGTGGATGAGTTGAGTGTGGAGATGGTGAGAGCAGCAGGAGAGGTGGGGATACAATGGTTGTACCGAGTGATGAAGACAGCATTAAGGAAAGGAAGACCCCAGAGGACTGGAAAAAGGGAATAATTGTCCCGATCTTCAAGAAAGGTAGTAGAACAGAATGCAGAAACTATCGGGGAATAACACTGATGAGTCATTGTGCAAAGATGTTTGAGAAAGTTTTGGAAAGGAGAATTAGGACAAGGATAGAAGGAGGGATGAGGGAAGAACAACATGGCTTCAGAGCAGGAAGGTCCACAGTGGATTTGATTTTTGCTGTACGGCAGTTACAAGAACACCACTATGAGTATGGAACAGATCTACTGATGGCCTTCCTGGACATTGAGAAAGCATATGACAGTATATGCAGAAACAAAGTATGGAAGTCCCTGGAGGAAAGAGGAATAGAAAAATGGACTATAAGCAGGATAAAGGAGATGTACAAGGGAAGCGTGAGCTGTGTGAAAGTGGGAGGAGAGAGATCAGACTGGTTGGAACAGAGAAACGGCCTGAAACAAGGAAGTGCACTGTCACCGTTACTTTTCATTGTGGTGATGGATGACATAATGACCCGAGTGGCACAAGTAATTGGGGAAGGAATGATGAAAGCAATGGTGCTTGCAGATGATTTAATGATTTGGGGAAACAAGGAGGAGGAGGTACAGGAACAGTTGGACGTGTGGGAAGGAATAATACAAGGTTATGGGATGAAATTTAGCATAAATAAGAGTGAGATGGTGATCACAACAAGGAAGAAGGAAAGAACCACAACTGAAATCAGGCGCGGATTCAAGGGGGGGGGGTCACGGGGGTCATGACCCCCCCCCCCCCCAAACGGAGACCAAATTTTTTTGCAAACTCAAAAAACGAAAACACAATTACCAGACAAATAAAACTTAACGAATTTTAACTGAAAAACAGGTGTTTTTTTCATTTTATTCAATACTGAATTATCTTTATTGGAATTATTATGTTATGTTACAACTGTACATATTTACAACTTCAAACCTCTTGTATAAAAACTAATAGTTATACAACAAAATCAACTCGTCTATTTTGTTTAGCAAACCTTGTGATTACCGAATCGATGTTTATAGTGATGTCACGATGAATGTGCAGCAATGCACGGATAGGAAACTGGGGCTTTTTTCGCACCAAAAATTTTTGCCGACCTCCAAACCGCAAGCTTGGTTGGCAATTTAAGCTGTGACTTTCTCCATTTGTCGGTACCAACTCGACTTGCCGAAACTGTAACGTACCTTGATCCTTTTCTCGAAGCTCGATGTAAAAGTCGCAAAACACGCCGTTACAATTTGTACGAATATTTTTGGTGCGCTAAACGCATCAAATTTCTATCCATGTAGCTTGCAAAAAAATTGGTCTGGTTTTGTAGGTGATTGCGTTTTTAGTGATACCATTTTTCTTAACAATTTCGATTCTCTGACCCCCCCCCGCCCCCCCCCCCCCCCTGCAAGGCCAAACTCTAGATCGATTCTCTGACCCCCCCCAAAACCAAACTCTAGATCCGCGCCTGACTGAAATAACAATTGGTGGGGAACAGCTGAAGAAAGTGGAGAGTTTCAAGTATCTGGGAAGCCTGATACAAGAGAATGGAAGAAACGATAGAGAAATAAATGAGCGAGGGAGACAGGCAGAAGCATCCCGGAGGAGTGTGAGAAGCATGTTATGGAGCAAGGATGTCCCTCAGAACAGCAAAAAGATCATATATTGGACGTACTATGTCCCTATCCTGACGTATGCCTCGGAGACCTGGGTTATGAAAGGAAGGGAGAAGAGCAAAATACAGGCCAGTGAGATGAGGTTCTTGAGAAGCAGTATTGGAGCTACCAAGATGGACAGAATAAGAAATGAGAGGACCAGAGAATTAATGAAGGAGGAACCATTACAGGATGGTATAGAGAAATCTAGACTTAGATGGTATGGAAATGTAAAACGAATGGAGGAGAAGAGGATACCCAGGAGGATACACGAGACGAAGTGGAAAGGAAAGAGACCAAGAGGAAGACCGAGAGACAGGTGGCTGAAGGGGGTGGAAGAAAGCGTGAAGAAGAGAGGAGAAGACTGGACAAGGGTGGAGGCTGAGAGATGGTGGGAAGACAGAAGTGGTTGGAGAGGCTTGTGTTCCAAACAGACCCGGCCAGTGGCTGGAAACTGTGCAAGATGATGATGACCTCATCACGTTTTCAGTCATGACCAGCAATATGTTGCAATGCTGAGAGTGCTATGTTTTGACGCCCTTAAAGTTGCAATCGTGCTAAAAAGTATTCGTACAAAGAATGTAACTTACATAAGAAGCTTCTTCAGTAATTTTGTTTTCCATTGTCTGTCATGTTTTGACGGGTTTCATCTAGTAAGAACTTAAAACTCAATTTGGTGTAAATACCGTAATTAGTTCGGCATCATTAGTTCCCAAGATGTTCCTTCTTTGGTATAACTCGCATCCTCAGACACCTGTATTCAATTTAATCAGTGTTTCAGCGTATTATTACGTTTTGCCGCGTCTTTCTTACAAAACTAGCCTTGCGAAGGTGCTCTCATATTTCTATTTAAATTGGCTTTTAAAACGATAACGCAGCTTATGTGTGCCAAGTACCGTGATGTACAGAGTGTATTCTGCCTATCAAAGAAAAAATCTTGACGTGTCATTGCAGTTTTATGTGACTAAAATCCAAGACGACACTACATGAAAGAGTAATTAACTAATTAAATCAAAACAATTATAACTCATAAAAACAACAGATTATGAAACGCAGCAAGGTCAGTGTGCCATGGAGGAAAGAAAGGAAGGAGATGCCTTCGCTGCGCTTCCTAGCGCAAGCTGTTGAAGCCAAACGGCTCGCTCACTTTGGTTGCAAGAAAATGGCTGCCCCTATGCTTAAAGCCGTAAACCACTCCAAATAGTAATGGATTTTAGTGACATAAAACTGCAATGACAAGTCAAGATTTCTTCTTGGATAGGCAGAATACACTCTGTACTTCACGGTACTTGGCACAAATAAGCTGCGTTATCGTTTTAAAAGCCAATTTAAATATAAATATGAGAGCACCTTTGCGAGGCTAGTTTTGTAAGGAAGACGTGGCAAAACGTAATAATACGCTGAAACACTGATTAAATTGAATACAGGTGTCTGAAGATGCGAGTTATACCAAAGAAGGAACATCTTGGGAATTAATTATGCCGAACTAATTACGGTATTTACACCAAATTGAGTTTTATGTTCTTATTGGTGTTGAGGCATTCATCAGTTTTTAGGCCTAATTTCGAGCACAGCCACTTTCACTCATTGGTCGTACACATTTTGATATTCAAGAATACAAACCTCAAAATTAATAAACAGAACAATTAAAAAAGGACGCATATTTGCACAAAAATACGGTATAGCCTATACGTTTCGGTACCGTACGTATTTTCTTTGTGGGGGGTAGAAACTTGACGATTAGCCTCGAATTGATTAATTACGTAGGCCTAGCGTAATTATTGACCGACAGCCGTTTGATAATATGGGATTTGCAGAGGAATGATTTTTATTTTTTTGGTATATTGGCAACTCAAACTAACACTTGGGGCGCTGCGGTCGGTCTGGATAAGTAGGGTTTAAAATACTCAATAACACGCGTTTGATATGGAACACTTTTTATTTTTCGGTTATAATCAGTAAATGTGGTCTCTAAAGTAATGACAGTGTTATTTTTAATTGTATATATGTATAACTGTGCGATACACGTGATCTAATTTGTGTGTTCCACTGGATTTTTTGGTGTCATTTGCATATTATCAAGCATCAGTTTTTATGGTTGATGTAGATCAGCTGATTCAAATTTACACAGGGCTACACTTCGGACATTATTTCGGTACTATAATGCGCAATATAATGTAAATGTCGATCATGAGTCAACGCCGAGGACATTCAAATAGAGAAATACGGTACATAAACAAATAAATAACACACCGAAGCTGTGCTACTTTTATCATTCCGAGACTAGCATCCACTCAAACCAGACGCCACTGTTCCAAGCTCCGACTTATATCGTGAATTGATGTCAAACTGATGATCCGCCAGCCTTTCCGCCAAGCCTACACCTCGTAATCGCTAAGTTCTTCGATATTCGAGCTATTCCACTACGAGTCATATAGGCCTAATTTGCCTCCCCGTGGGCACTGTAGAATGAGTGATTCCGCTACCATTCAAATATTCAACACCAAACCCACCTTTTAACCATCCAAATCAAGCAATTCCTATCGCCCCCCGAGTTTTAATACAAGTTAAACTCATCCCTTCTCCCTACCAAGCAGCCAATAATTAATTATTTAATTAATTATTCAAGTAACTTCAATCTTACCAGCGCGCCCATCGTAACAGCTGTTTTTAAACTGAATAACCTTCGCTGGCTTTACGTCGCAGGTCTTCTGTCTGTCTACCTCGACAAGTGTTAGATCCTTCCCGGGGTGGAAAGGTATTATTATTAGGTATTAGGTATCATCACATTTCGTCTATTGCTATTTGCATCTTTTGGAAAGTGATGAAAACGTATATCCGCAGCCCTCTTATACATCGACTTACAGCCGTAAACTGAGCAATACACTTTGCTTTTACTCATTTTTCACTCTATCAATGAGTAAAACTTATTACTTATGTATAAAGACACGAACAATTTACCACGATCTGTTTACCAATACAAGAAACCATATACAAACAGTCACCACGTGACAAATGTACCCTACTTGGTAAATTTCTCATTTTTACCGCTAGATGTCATATCAGATAGCTGGAGTTGCCAATAGGGTAGGCCTACACATGCTGAGATTAGAATTGAAGTTTTTTTTAATAACTTATCATACGTTTCCAAAGTTGCATAACCGGAGCGCGATAAAAACCAGGGCCAAAATAAGGTTTAGCCATGCACAATGCCCCATGCAAGTCACAGAACACCAAATACGAGTTAAGGTTACGCCCACTTTGGTTGCAGCGCTTGGCTTCACTCAAACGAGCTCAGTGCATCTCCCCTTATTCTTTCCTCCATGCAGTGTGCACACTGGAGGCAACCAAACAAGCGACTGTTCGGCGGCAAGCAGGTGGCCAAATATCATCATTCGACTTGGCAGCGCTGTATGGTTTCCATGGCAACAAGCCTTGCGTGCGATCTAGCCGTCAACTGTTCTTGCCCAGTGGCGCTGAACTGTCAGATTCCAACTCTGGAAAATACACCTGTAGGGAGTGGTTTACGGCTTTAAGCATAGGAACAGCCATTTTCTTGTTCCCCAAAGTGGGCGTGCCGTTTGGCTTCAGCAGCTTGTGCTAGGCAACGCAGCGAAGGCATCTCCTTCCGTTCTTTCCTCCATGAAGCGGACTGATGCATGGAGGAAAGAAAGGAGAAGACTCGTACACCAACAACAACAATAAAAATAGGGCCAGGTAACAAAGAAGAAAGAAATCAATACGGTTTTTAAGGAAAACCCGAATTCTAAAACACTGCACGAACAAAATAAATATGGCAAAGGTACAGGCCTATTATGGAACGTGGAAGGTATTAAAGGTGCAATGTCTTTGGCACCAATTGACTTTGTAAGCAATTATGATCTCGTAATTTTGACAGAAACATTTCTTCTAGAAAACTGGCAACATCCAAATTTCTATTGCAGTCACCTCATGGCAAAACATGGGGATTTAGGAAAACCTTCAGGTGGCGTATCCATCCTTGTGAAACCAACTTTTACTCCGATAATAAGTATATCCCAAACCAATAATACACTGGCAATGGAAACAAATCAATTAATCATCATTGCAGTATACTTTCAACCTCAATGCAGTGCTTTAGAAATAATTGAAGAACTTTGTGAAATAATTAATATTAACAAATATAACAAACCTACAATGATAGCTGGTGATCTCAATTGCCGAATCGATAAGGAAAACTACAAATCAAAAATCGTTATCGAAACGTTAGAAGAACAGGGTTTCATTCTCATCAACGATACACATACACCCACTTATATTTCTCACAACGGCAAGAGTTCAATAGATCTCATATTCCTAAAAGGTCAAATTCAGGGAATAGTAAACCCGATATGGTCTGATTCAGTGACCCCCATAAGAAAACACATCCCGTTGCAATTCATCATAAAGTTACCAATGAATCAACAACTAGAAAAATCTCTACCAAAAATCTCTAGGAAATTAAACATTGAGGCATTAAAAGAAAGATCTTATGAAATAAAAAATATAGAAGAATTAATAGATGAAGCTGAACTATCACAGGCTGCAAATCTCATGCAAGAACTGATTATAAATAGCACGGTAAAAATCACTGCAAATACTAGAATTGCGAAAAAGTGGTTTGACAAAGACTGTTATATCAAAAGGAAACAAGTACTAGATATACTACATCAAGTAAGAGGAAACCTCCAAGACACAACGATGTTAAACACGTATGCCTACGTAAGAAGACAATATAAAGAAATGATCAAATTGAAGAAGAAACTCCACAACGAAAAGGAAGCGAAACAGCTGGCAGATGAAGCTGAAAAGGACCCCTACATTGCCCTTCGACCTAGAATACGCCCAACGACACACTACATCAGTTTACAAACGTGGGAAAACCACTTCAATACCATATTAAATAACAAAAGCGACACTAAACTACCAAGTATGGAAATGAAAGAAACAAAATCTATAAACAAATATAAATGGTCAGAAATAACAACAGAAGAGGTTCGGAAAACAATAAATAAAGCTAAAAACAAAAAGGCTGCTGGACCTGACAATATTTTTAATGAACATATGAAAGCATCTACTGAAATACTGCTCCCAACTTGGACCAAATTATTCAACAAGTGTTTAGAAACAGGACAAATTCCCGAGCAATGGAGAAACTCCACAATTAAAGTGTTATTCAAAGGAAAAGGAGATCCTGAGGATCCCAACAAATACAGGGGCATCGCATTGGAAAGTAATACTTTCAAGATATTCACTAACATAATAACACAAAGACTGAAGGAACCTATCGACAAATCACTCCCCGATGCTCAATTCGGATTTAGAAACAACAGATCTACGTTAATGGCTGTAGAATTACTATTAAATAACATCAAAGATGCACTTAAAAAGAAAGAAAAATTCTATACTGTATTCTTAGACTTCACGAAGGCTTTCGACCTACTGGACAGAGGACTAATAATATCGAAGCTGGAGAATACCTTAGGAATTGATAAAATCTGGATTGAAATTATTAGATCTATACTCGCCTACAACACCATACAAATATCGGATGGCCTTTCTACATCAGATACAATTCTACAGACTAATGGTGTACTCCAGGGAGACCCTATGAGCCCTTTATTATTCATTCTTACATCTGAAGAATTAATAAGAATCATCCAAGACAGAAAGGATATTTACATTTATGCTTACGCTGACGACATAGCAGTTATCTCTAGTAACCCGCACATATTGCAAGAGGCGGTCGATGTTATGGTTAAATGGTGTCAAGAAAACAGTTTCTACATAAACAAAACAAAAACAGAAATGATGGTCTTTAGAAATGGGGGCAAAATACCGTCCGGTATACAAATCACCATAAATGACTCTGCACTTAAAATAGTAAATGACTTTAAATATTTAGGTGTCACATTGCAACCTAGTGGCAAGTGCTTCACCAAACATACAACAGAAAGAGCTGCCAAAGCAATAATTGCAATTAAAGATATAAGAAACTTACAAACACTAAGCCTCGAAACGGCTATGAGACTATTCCAAGTGAAAATACTACCAGTGCTAACTTACGGTATAGAAGTTATCTGGCCTGATCTTACCAGAAATAATCTATATACACTGGAGAAAGTTAAAGCATATTTTTTAAAAAGAGTATTGGGGGTATCTAAAACAACCAGATCTCGCACAGTATACGAGCTGTCTAGAGAGCCGTTCCTTATCGAAGAACTTCGAATGAAAATGCTCTTGCCATCTAGTGCCAGCTACACGCAAGCGCTTGCTGTGCTGCAACGGAAGAAGGAAGATATATGGAGCGAGTTCTACGCTACAGATGCTATGATGACACAGGATTGGACACAAGCAAACTACGAGCTGCGTCACCCGGTGACCCGATTAGCAGTACACGGTTTCCATCACCGCCTATGCTTGACTAAATCGTATCACACACCGTGCTCAGAATGCGTGTGTAAGCGTTGCAACAATTTCTGTGAACGATATCATGTGCTGAAGTGTCCAGACAGGAGAGAGACTCTAACACGGTTCTGCTTGGATGATTACTAGTTATAACAATGCACATTGCGAGTTTTTTTTAACGTTATAATTCATGTATTTAGGTATTACGATAGTATTTATGTTCTTTGGCCATTGGCTGCATTAAATGTTTAAATTAAATAGTTTTCGAATGAATTAAGAATTTTTGACGTGGAATTTCCTGTATGCTTTTTGTTTCCTGAAGTGGTATGACGTCAACTCTTGTGTAACAGGGAGTGATGAGGACAGGTGCAAATACATTAGAAGCAATTTAAAATACATCTGAGGATCGGTCAAAGAGTGCTAAATTTAAAAGAGAATTTGGAGGCACAATAGTTGGCTAAGCTGATTATCGTTTGTCGTGTTCATCATCCTTAAACTATATAATTCGAGCTTATGCACAGGGACATTTCCAGAAGATTGGAATGTTTTTCAAACTGTCCCTATTTTGAAACCCACAAAAGATGCCCGCTTAGCGAGTAGTTATCGAGGTATCCAACTTGGCTCCTGTTTCCGCAAAATTTTTCAAAATGTACTTCTCCGACGGCTGCAATGGTGTCTAGAATATTATACCCTGTTTCCTAAAACGCAATTTGCATTCAGGAAAAATCTCGGTACATCTGATCCATTAAACATTTTCTTCACCGATTTACTCCTAGCAAAAGGACAGAAAATGCATACTATAGCGATTTTCCTTGACCTAAAAAATGTGTATGATTCTGTAGATCCATTTATTCTTATTAATATACTTCGAGATATGCAATTCCCACTTCCATTCCGGTGTTTAATATATAACATGCTATGTCATCGTAAAATCATTTTAAAATCCCCAGTCGGTGTATTTGATTCCCGATACACCTCTCACGGTGTCCCGCAGGGAGATGTTTTAAGTGGGATTTTATATTTAATTTATACTCGTACCCTAGAAACAGTCATATTACCGCACGCTCGCATCCTTCAATACGCGGACGATATTTTAATATATTGTACAAGGGACGATTTATTCGCATGTCGTCGGGATATATACACCGCCTTATCTAATGCTCATGACTGGTTTCATCAACACGGATTTGAAACTTCTGCCGGAAAAAACGCTGCGATGATATTTACTAACAAACGACGTTACGACAGTTCTCCTATATTATATCGTCAAGGCCAAATTCCGGGGGTGACGAATGTAAAATACTTAGGAATTTACATTGACAGGAAAATGCAAGGAGAGAGACATATACAATACCTTCAGAGTCATCTTACCAGCAAAATCAATGTTCTAAAATCACTTACTCGGCGTACTTCGGGAGCAGACCCGGAACTATTATTAATAGTATATCGTAATATAATTCGTTCTGTGCTGGATTACAATTCCTTTTATTTTGATATAATGTCAAGAACTAGGCTCCTCCGTTTAGATCGAATACAGTTTACTGCTTTGCGTCTCATAATAGGCGCGCTTACATCTACTCCCACAGGAGCACTTTTAGTTGAAACGGGAGAAATGTCATTACATTATCGGCGTCAACACCTTGCATGTATGTACCTGTTGCGTAAAATGATGATAGCGGTATCACCTATCGTTCCTAAATTACAATTATTGGAAGACTATTATACTCGTCGATTATTGCCCACAGCTTCTGTTCCCGCCTTGCTGGCCGCATATTCCATTCTTAAACAGTACCGCCATAATATATTAAAAGTTAGTCGCCTGCCTTTATATAATATTCCGTATTCCGTAGCTCATTTTCAACCGAATATCATCCAGCATTCCTTACCCCAAATACATCAGACTTTTCCACACAACCCACTAATCATTCCTCGTATGTTTCACGAAATAACGAGCCATTTGGCATCTTGCATTCCTTTTTATACAGATGGGTCTAAAATGGTTAACCCCTCACGTCTGGGAGCAGCCTTCTTCTCTCCCGATTTACATATTTCATGTAAGTATACTTTACCCTCTGACGTCACGATATTTACAGCCGAAATTTTTGCAATTCGTCAGACGTGTCTTTATATTAAACAACATGGTATTCGCCATTCGCTAATTTGTACAGACTCTATGAGTGTCGTTCAATCACTGCAAAATGTTCTCGGGGCTGATAATTGGTTTTTATGCCAGTTAATGCATCAATTGTATACTTTACATACTGAGAGGGTTTTGACGTCAGTATCATGTGGATCCCCGGCCATTCACATATTGAAGGTAATGAAATCGCTGATAAACTCGCCAAAGAAGCGGCTAATGGTACAGGTAAGGCTTATAATATCGCTATACCCATTTCTGATTTGCGTTCTCTAATTCGTTCGAAGATCCAGAATGACTGGCAGGTCACGTGGACTAACTACGCAAAAACTAAAGCCAAACATTATTTTGGGATACAACCGACCAGTGGCGGCTGGTGACATTGTTGCAGCGTTGCACAACTCCCAATAATTTTACACCTAATTCGTAGTTTCTTTTCCTTTAATGTTTTAGTTTTATAGATCTAATGCATTCAAAAATGTGTTAAATTCATCTATATTTTGATATTATTTATCCAAATGCTTCACACTGTACCTATAAAAGCTGCCGCCTTCAAATCAAACTCCAGGGGGTTAGCTCTCTTGTGGCAACTCCCAAGCAGACAGCGCGGCGTACAGGACGAGGCTGGACGAGGCCAAGCTTGTGCATAGCATGCCGACCAGCATGGGTAGCAGGGAGTTGCAGACGAGCTGCCAGCCCCCTAGCAACACTCAGTTCCAAATGGCCCCGTTAGACTGCACCACTCTTTGGAAATGACAACACCCTCGATTTCTCTTACCCCGCGCGAAGGGTAGTTTAGTTAGTTAGTTATTTAGTTAGTTAGTTATTGTTGTTTTAAGGGGCGGAACTACGAGGTCATCTGCCCCTGAAGGGTAGTTTCTTTCCCACACCACTAGAGAATGCTATACCACCCACAACGGTACAAATATCGGAATTTCATAGGGAGACATTAGTTGGTTCACACCCAATTATTTTTAGATGTTTTCTCATCATAACTTCATTTAATATTTTTGTCAAATGTTCTGTGAAGCGAGCCTAAGAACGCCACCGTGCTATAAGTACAGTAGATAAGTGGCTGAACTATTTTGCGACGTATTGTTGGTGTACTTTAGCGGTTTATGTTTGCTTTTACCACTCTTGTTCTTGCGGTATTTGGGTTGCGATTAGTTCTGTATTTAGTTGATTTGAGTATTTTGGTTCCAGGCAGACACTTTACTGTGCATTTTTATTATTATTATTATTATTATTATTATTATTATTATTATTATTATTATTATTATTATTATTATTATTATTATTATTGTTTGGTTGATTGTGAGTAGACCTATGCATTCACTACGAAATTTCTTGGCTAGCAAAATTCAGTGTTTTGTTAGTTTGCTTTTCGCGCCACTTTCCGATGTAGCACCCAGATTTATCATCTGTGCATCTTGTAAGTTACCGTAGTATTTTATTTTAACGGAATGTTTAGTTTGAAACATTAATTGTATTGTGGAGTGTGAGTGAAAATGAATAGAGTAAGTAATTTGCTAGTCAGACAGTTTTTCCAGCTCCCTGATGACGATAAACTTACACTAAAAACACTCGGTAGACCATTACCGGATAAGTATTGTCCAAAATATAAGTATACGAGGGCGTTTAAAGGAGATATTTAAGGCAATAATAATTGAGGCGTTGACAGGGGAAAGGTAGTAAGTGCCAAAAATGAAATTTTCGTTTTTTGGTGAAGAAGGTAGTAAGAACCAAGGCCAACACCGCAGAGAAAGTAGGAAGTCGATGGATGATTAGAACAGCTTGAAATTGTTGCCACTAGATCGCTCTTGTGGCAAGTACGAGGCTCTTGGCGCAGAGAACGTAGTAACTCCTTTTGCGCGCCAAACAAGTTTCCGCTTGTTGCGTGGAAGTGATACTCAAATTATTGTGAAAATCAACATGCCTACAAAACGTGGTCCTTTCAAAATGTTAAGTTAAATGACACTTCTTAAGAGATATGTTTTCTCACTTCATAATTGACGTGTAACAATGCAAACTCGTCGAACACCGACTTCGCTTGCAAGGGTCAGGCAGGTTAGGAAACAGACATAGGCTAATCTAACCAATATTTTCTACTTTTCCAGGCAACATGTAAATGTTGTTACAAGTGCCCCAGTTTCACTCAAGAAGAAATAAGCAAACACCACACCGATTTCAGGAGACAGATAGCAGACATGCAAGGTACATATCGTGGGTCTGATTAACGTTGTCAACATTCTGGGAAATGGGAAATACAATAATACAATGCGCAGGGCAGAATAAAAATCGAATGGTGTTAATGGTTATGATTTATGCCAATGCCATAAACTATTTTCATTCTGTTGAATTAAAATTCCTGGTTTCCGGACACTCCTAAAAGCCCCGTGAAAGGAAATTTGGCATCATCGAAAAGAGAAAGAAACTGTAAGCCAATGGTTCCAGAAGAAATGGCTGAAATGATTTGCAGTGCTAATGTTTTCAAGCCCAATAATGTAATTATGATGAACAATGATAACGTCATTGACTTTCCTGCTGAATCTGACAAGTTTTTTTTAGTACGGGTGCTCTTGAAATAAGCACCGTCGGACGGATTGGAAGGAAGATTGTAGTTTTACGTGACCGTTAATCTTGTGATTATGAGTCATGAGACCTTCTTTATACGTGGAATGCGAACCACGGAACATGGCATTTCACTTCGAAAATCTCACATGCATTGACCGGGAATCGAACCCTGTCCACCTTGGTGAGAGGCCAACAGCTTGACCGTCGTGCCACCACGCCCCAGGCTGGATTGGAATTCCAAGAGAATTCCCCGTGACTGAAACAAGACAGTCATTTAATGAAATTGAAATGTTGAAGGAACATGCTATATTCAAAAGGCATCAGTCATTCAAGGCCATCACCAATATTAAGATTTTGCAACCCCTTGAAAGAAGAATATTCATCAATGAAGCAAAAAAGGAGGATTTATAACCAATGATGGACTTCCAGGATAAGAAGTATCATGCATTTTACAGGGATATCTGTGCCTAACAAAATCAGTTTCAAGTGGTAGCCTAGTACTGATTGTGTAGAAATCTCTATTTAAACATTGTATAGACAAATTATTTTTCCACCATGCTATGCCTAATTCTGAATATTGCTTTTCAATATGTTAAGTGAGTGGATTTCTTCAATTTGGAAGTATTTTGTGCAATAAAGTGAATAACAAAATGATCGCAAATCGTTTTTTGCTTCTCCTGAAAAATTTCATTTTTGGCACTTACTACCTTTCCCTTGTCAACGCCTCAATTGGTTATGTGAATGCGATATTAAAAACGCTTTATTCTGTTTTACATGTTTGTTGGTGGAGAATTCGCGTGGACCAAAATAGGAGTTATGGAAAATAATCCCTAAAATAAAGAAACATGAATCTTTAGCTGAGCGGCTTCGGTGCCGTAGTTGGTAGCATGCTGAGCCTCTATGCCCAAGATCGCGGGTTCAAACCCGGCCGAAGTCATCGGATTTTTAAGAGCGTTAAAAATCCCTCAGTATGCATTCCTTCGGAGGGGAAGTAAAGCCGGCGGTCCCATGTCATAGATTTATGGCATGTTAAAACCGACAGTAGTGGCTACGCGGGCTAAAGCGCTGCGTTAGGTCAAGGGGCCAAGCTCTCTGCTGACTCGGTAGACGCGTGGGTTCGAGCCCCACCGTCGGCTGTCCTTGAAATGGTTTTCCGTGGTTTCCCATTTTCAACACCAGGCAAATGCTGGGACAGTACCTTCTGACAGGCCACGGCCGCTTCCTTCCACATCCTTGCCCAGTTTCATTCATATTCATCCATTCCATCTCTCATCCCGACGCGCAGGTCGCCCACGGGCGTCGACTAGAAAGACCTGCACTCGGCCTCTCAGGAGGCTACACGACAAAAAAAAAATGGCATGTTAAAGAACCTTCCACTTATTACACCTGTGTGAAGCTAAATTATAGGTTAAAAATTTGAACAACGCTCTTAGATTCCAACGTTCGTCGCCAGGAGCCGACTGCGGTGGCGTGTAGTAACCAAGTTCTGAACTAGTAGTCGTTTACGGTGGCCTTTGGCGGCAAAAGTAGGAACTGCTTGAAATTCAATGTCTGTAGTCCTTACTTGAATTAAAAACAGATAACACTCACTAATACAGCCATCACAATTAACACCGGTTATCAGACAGTTTCTCCACACACCCAAAGTACAGGGGGCTACATGACTGCCTTGTCGCAGCTCCTAAACTGAGGAACCAACCAACCAATCTTCAGCTGTTTGAAATTGACACTTTTTGGAACTGTTAACGAAGATGCACAATTGGACAGTGCCTATAGAAGGTAAATTGCGGAATATAACGAAGATGTTAGGCACAATAGATATGTGTTAAATATTGTAATAAACTGTATTCGTTTCTGTGGTTCTTTCGGACTGGCCTTGCGTGATCATGATGAAAGCATGACGAATAGAAGGACCTAGTGTGAGGACTCCGCCATTATAGCACGGTAGTTTGTGGTCGCGCCGCTACAAGCACTGCAAGCGATAATGTCCAACAACGTGTCCTGTTGTTGGGTTCCCGTGGCTCATGATCTCAAGATTAACGGTCACGTTAAACTACAAGCTTCCTTCCTTTTTTCTGTTGTTGGGTAGAGCCGGGTCTTAGAAAAGTGCGCGAGAAGTTACTGTGTGAGATATTTGTGCGAATTAAATTGAATTTTCTTTGCATTCAGTTCTTAAATTCAGTTCATTGTGTCTTGTGTACATCAGCGTTTTGTGTTGTGAACTTCAAACATATTTCTTATGCGGCTTTGTTAATTGAATTGTTCAACATGCCGTAGTGGTTTTTGCCTGGCTGTAAGTCAGGATATGGTAGAGTAGTTGACGATATACGATCTTTTTCACCACCGAAGAATACAAATCAATTTGAAAAATGGGCCAGAGCTATTCCACGAAAGGATACGGAGTTAACGCGAAGTATTAGAATTTGTCAAATTCATTTCTCTGATGATTTGATAGTAAAATCAGGTAATTTTATAGTGAATGGTGAAGAAGTAGAAATCTCTCGTGTGTGGTGGAAGTTACGACCTGGAGCAGTGCCTCATTTTCCCCCTAATTTACCGAAGTAGTGAGAATAAGTCCCGTAAAGCTCCCAACAGGAAAAAGAATCTCGACACCACCAGTAAAAGAAGATTGAAGATGGGAGTAGAGCAACGAATGAGGCATTAAAAGGTAAATCCAGTGTTGATAAGAATTTGGGTCATTCTAGTGTACTTACTGATGCTGAAAAGACTATAATATTGTTCAAAAGGCGCCTTAAGAATGCTAACCGTAATTTAATACGCGTTAGATCCTGCCTTAACTCAGCAAAATCGAGAATTAATTTGCTGGAGAAGCAGGTTCGAAATTCACAGGCTTTTAATTACAAAGATAACGATTACAGTGGCGGATCCAGGCCTTGCGAGGCCCTGGGCGATATGATAAGGTGGGGCCCACAACAATAGAAAAAAAATCGAATCAAATGGAAAATAGTTTGGTAATAATAATAATAATAATAATAATAATAAAATAAAGAATAGTTACAATATTTTGAATACACTACAGTACATTATTTTAATAATATGAAAGAAACCTTTATGTCCCTTTGAATAAGATTATGTAAACAATGAAATATTAAAATATTACTTTGCGACTTTTTTCCCGGCTGAAGTCTTCTATTATTTCACTGAAATCTTAACTTGCTAAACGGTCACGAGAGGGCATAGCTACACTGAAGAAAGGAATATGATTTATAAATTAGTTTGAAAAGTAAGTTATACTTAATTAATTAAATGTAGAAAAATCCATGGCGCGGGGCTCCTAGGACCGCGGAGCCCTGGGCGGTCGCCCTCCTCACCCTCTCCTGGATCCGCCCCTGATAACGAACACCTTAGCAAGAAGGAAAAGATGATAATAGACACTATGCTCAAGAAATGCCAGGAAAAATCTCGCAATGGAATGAGGTACAGCAATGAATTCATTTTAGAGTGTTTATTGTTGAGAATAAAATCACCGAAAGGATTCCGTCATTGTCGGCGACATAATCTCTTGTCTCTGCCTTCAGAAAGTCACTTGAGAAAACTTTGTAAAGGACTAAAGTGCCCTTATGGAGTTAATGCGCATAGTATAAATGCTATTTCAGACTATTTTAAGGAAGAAAAGAATGATAATTCACGTTACGGTGTTGTAATTTTCGAAGAAGAGAAGCTAAGAGAAGAAATCGAGTTAAATAGCTTTTCTGATAAAGTAGATGGATTAGTTGATTTTGGTGAACACACACCTGACCTCCAGAATAACGTACTTGCAAATCACGCTCTAGTGTTCATGTTCGTACCTTTCATGCATATATTGGGTGCAGCCAGTTGCTGTTTATGCAAGCGGAAATGCTACTCCAGGGGACATCCTAGCAAAAATTCTAAGTCTAGGTGATTTTGCAGTTAGAAGAGACTGGGGCGAGGGTGGCTGGCTTTACTTGTGATGGTAGTCAATCAAATAAAAAGGCCAGGAATTCGTTAGGAGTCAGTGGCAAGACAAGCTCTCTACAACCTCGCATCCTTAATCCTGCGGATGTTACGAGAAAGATCTGGGCTTTCTCCGACTGTATATTCCAGGAATCTGTGTGTTCCGTAACATGTAATGAAGACCGTAGTTCTTATTTCCGTGAATTATATTTTCCAATGTGCCCTGCCATGCTATTTTAATTGTAACCGCTAATTACTTTTTAAAAGAGTATTAGTTACAAAGTAATTAGTTTCCCTTAGCACCATCCCTAAGATCAGCTGACCCCGGCTGTGTGGAACTTGTCCACTCTAGCGCTGCCTGGCGGGGCGCGCTTGAACTTCAGGAGTCTTCTCACTTTCTCCTTCTATTCGTCATGATGAAAGTGTAACATCAACAAATCCATGTGTTTTGAGAGAAGTAATTAATTTTACCGCTGAGTTGGATGCTGTGTTAAAGGTCATTTGGTAAGGGCAACTGTTTTCAAAGGAACGTCCAAAACAATTCAAAATTAATTTTTACAGATTATGATGGAGGTTTGCCAAGAAGAAGAATCAAAGCAAATAAAGGAATCGGAAATTTTTGCCATTATAGCAGATGAAACTAGTGATATTTCAAACATATTTCAGATGGCTGTTGTGCACCGATACGTAGTAAGAGGCAAACAAAATATAATGCACACACATTAGCAGCGTGTTTACTGGATGAATTAAAGAAGCAGAAATTGAACGAAACTCCGCAAAAATGAATTGCGCCGACGTATAACAGAGCGCACTTCATGGCTGGTTCCTCTGATGGGGTTCAAGCTATAGTAAAAAAAAAAGACTGATAGTCAGTCTGAAAGACTAGACTTTATATCATTTTAAATGCTACAAATGCTGCGTGAACTCAAAGTCCGTTAGCAAGTGCAAACCAAGGTCAAAGGAGGTAGCTGGCTGGATGACGTCACGCTCACCGCAGCGCGCGGGGAAAGGAGGAAGCTCAAGCAGTATTATGACGTCACACACCTCAGTGCATGCTCGGTACATTTCGTCCCGTCACCGTAACGTAAAGCCAGACCCCAGCGTAACTACGAAGTCGACAAGATCATTTAAAATGATAAAAATCCTATCCTTATGCAGAATATGTGCCCGTCTTTGTTAGTAATAACATTTTTCGTTAACGTACAAACTTTTCGGTTGCCATGTTTTTATGTTGAGAATGTTTATTATCCCGGAGATTGAGACCCAACCTTAGACAACCTGCTGTGTTTAAAATTCTTCTCATGAACTCAGGCATAGGGCTTAAATACATAAATCTGATTTTTTTTAATGAATTCCTATAGGAAGAAGCCCAAAAGAGCCATTAAAATTTGTCTATTTGTCGAACGTACAGTTATTTTGGAAAACCCATGTATTTCAGTTTTTATAGAACTGTAGTTTATCTAACGTTAATTAATTTGTGTTACATGTGTAAACTTCCCATATAAAATTGAGACATCAGAAATTTTGGTGCAACAACCAGCTTTACTTACCACCGGCCGCCTCTGCAACCGACTATTTTAAGCAAGCCCTGGTTCCAGGGTGGTAAATACACACGACGACATATTATTACAATTATTCGTCTCCGCTTTAATCATGCATTAACGCCGGTGTATTTATTCCGTATAAAACAACGTAATGATGCCTTGTGTTTGCAAATGGAGGGCTCTATAAATCATATTTTATTTCAATGCCCTCAATATGACTTTCACCGTGCAATACTGTTGCGCGATTTATATTCCCTAGGGTATACACTGCCTTTAAATGTTGCCACATTAGTTTCTAATCCTACCATTCCACTGGTCAGTAGCCTAGTATCCTTTTTTGACAACATTGATTTTAGACCTTGAACTGGTATTCCTTTTACCTGGTCCATAATCGTGACCCGGTCATGTAGCCTACGTCTCTATGTTAAGTCACCAAGGTGGGTCACTTCGGTGTGAAGAGTCAAATACCAATTGTGTCCCAGTCTAGTTTCATCTGTTTTCATGCCCCTTTTGTCTCCACGTTACGTCATACCTTTGTTTGGTATAACCTGTTCCTCACTGGTCTTACGCCTTTTCTCGGTTGTCAATGTTTACCTCAAGATACGTACTTCTGAACAGTAGCAATTGGGTAAAGATTTTACTATGCCCACTACCGTAACGCGAAGAAGAAGAAGAAGAAGTTTGTCGTGTTGCTCTAGGGGCGCTGTAGTCATGTATACAAACAATAATTGTAGTGGTGCTTGAATTTACATTTGTGAGCGCGAAGTTAAAAATAGTGTGTGCTGATGAATCTACTATCGGACCAGGGGTTACGTTTGGATGGGCGCAGAGCCAATGAGTTAAGGAAAATACGATGCAAGTTAGGTGTTTTTAGTCAGCCAGATGGTAGCGCATACTTGGAACAAGGTAATACTAAAGTGCTGGCTGCTGTGTATGGTCCACATGAGGTAACTATTTTCGCCTTGAGTCTGTTTTTTTTATTGACTTTTCTGGTTATCTTGTAATATTTAAATTGTCAATTTCTTCTATCCTGTGTTACTTGGCTGTCTTTTAGATACGAGGAAGTAAAACAAAAGCTCTGCACGATCAAGTATTGGTGAACTGTCAGTATAGCATGGCCACGTTTAGTACTGGAGAGCGCAAGAGACGTCCAAGAGGTGATCGAAAGTCCACGGAAATGTCAATGCATCTCCGTCAAACATTCCAAGCTGCCATAAAAACTGAATTGTATCCACGATCTCAATTAGATATTTTTGTGGAGGTATGTAACCTTTTTAGTAATTGTATATTCTCTTGCTGTGTTGTGGAAACTGGTGTTAATGGTACATGTAGTCATACTGTTTCTACACTGTCTGAAAATTACCCAGGTGTTCAGTGCAGATGAAGTGTGGTTGAGCCATGCTTTGGTCTGCCTCAAGAGACTCCAAAAGTCCCACAACTGCATTTTGGCAGCTTTTCTGTCTCCCTTTGCTTCTTTGGCTCTTCTGCTTTCCAGTGTATTTGAGGGTAGCGCTGCACACCGCGAGAATTTGTGTTTAAAAAAAATTAGTAATGAAATTAGCCAAAGTACCTGTAGTAATGGTATCTGGAGATGATAAATTAATAGATGTTGACTCGTCCGCTGTCATAGACCCACCCAGCCATCCCAAATAGCGACACTACTTATATAGTTGAAAATGAAGTATCGGGTAGACATCTTGTCACTATGTCAGGAATGCCAACCCCGCGTGTTTGGTACTATCTCGCACCGTGTATAGAAAGAAACAAAAGAGCGTCGATAATGTAATTTATAATTGCGCCAAATCCAAATCGTCAGTCGTAATTTAGCCATGGATTGCGTGTCATGTCAAATTACTTTTGCGAGTTTCAATCGTGTATACTACGGCGATCGTGACAAATTATTGAACCCCAACCGTTAAAACCTAAATTGTATCTTATTAATGTTTTACATACAAAACCAAACCTAACCTGGGGCTTAGGCCCCAGACCCCCTTGCTTGTGGTACTAGCAGTAATTTTCGGCCAGGCAGTACCTAACCTAGTAGCGGACATAAATTGTATCTTATTAATGTTTTACATACAAAACCAAACCTAACCTGGGGCTTAGGCCCCAGACCCCCTTGCTTGTGGTACTAGCAGTAATTTTCGGCCAGGCAGTACCTAACCTAGTAGCGGACATAAATTGTATCTTATTAATGTTTTACATACAAAACCAAACCTAACCTGGGGCTTAGGCCCCAGACCCCCTTGCTTGTGGTACTAGCAGTAATTTTCGGCCAGGCAGTACCTAACCTAGTAGCGGACATAAATTGTATCTTATTAATGTTTTACATACAAAACCAATTTCTAACAATTTCTAACTCAAGAAACAATTTCTAACTTTACGTGTGAAAGTTACTAAAACTATGTGTGTCGGAAAATTTTCATTTTCAAACTTTAAATTTCCAACAATTTCAATTTCAAACTTTACGTCTCAATAATATGTGTGTCAAAAACAATTTCTAACTTTACGTGTGAAATAGTGAATTTTGTGTGCGACATGTTGGTAACGTAGTCACATGGTGTCACACATGGTGTCACATGACGTGTCCAAGATGGCGTCCGTAGTGAAACGAACACGATAAGAATTCTTTATTTTCGTGAAATAATTATTATTGAGGAGCGGTGAGATTGTGAAACGACTCCCAAGAACTCCGTAAAAGGTATGTAAATCATAAAACCTATATTTTCAATAATATACCTCGTAAAAGTTCGTAAAGTTACGAAAAGGCAAATTCTCACGGCGTGCAGAATTACCTATTTGAGTACTATTGGTAACAATGCATTCAATGGCTCATTTTCAACATGCCAAGCAATGGTCAGTTGATAATTTTGTTATTAAGGTGCTAGATATGACGTTCCCTGAAACCACCATACTACTAATACACGGATATATTTATATATCAGCACCGTCGCACGTCCACTCTGCTGTTTCCTGTGTATCGGCGGACCACAGCTGATGTAATTCCCCTTGTTATCTCTAAGCGCTTGACTGGCTGCGTGGCCAGCGGTAACGTTCTCGCCTGCTGAACCCAAGATAGTGGGATCGAATCCCGGCGCAGTCATTTGTCATTTGAGGGTGCGCAAATGCGAGGGAGCAGTGTCAGTAGATTTACTGGCACGTTAAAGATCCCCTTTGGGGGAAAATTCTGGCACCTCGGCGTCTCTCAAAGCCGCAGTAGTTAAAAGGGATGTAAAACCAATAACATTATCATTATCTCTATGTGCACTCGTCTCGTCTGTTGCATCTGTCACTTTGCGGCAATTACAGCAGCCTTGGTCAGCTGATACACGGACAACAGCCGAGTGGAGGCCTGATGGTGCTGATATATAAATATAACCCTGTATAACCCAGCAGAGGGGGTTGCTGGAAAATATACCTAATACGCAAGGTATGGGATTGACTAATAACAGATGACTTCACCCCTTCCAAACTGATGGGAACTTGGGACGTAGGGGTTTTTGGGCCAAGATATTCATCAAAGCAAAAATACTTTTTTTTCTCCAATAATTTGTATTGTAAAATAAAGTTGTGTCTGCCATCTGTCCAATGGTAGCACCCAGTGGCAACAGTAGCTATCAGAGTGTGTTTTATTTGTGGGCTCTAACCTTCATCCGTGCTTGCCACAGTGGACGAGTGGTTAACGTGTCGGTCTATTAACCCCAAGCTTGCGGGTTCGCTCCTGGCCGTGGTAAGTGATTTTTGAAAGGCCGCAAGAATTACAACACGCATGTCATACGATGTTGGCATGTCAAAGAACCCATTTGAATTCAGTAGGCCGTGTTCATAATGGCAAAATTAATCTCGGGAGTTTCCGCCAACACAAAGTTCTTCATTTCTCTACTAGAAAGTGCTATAGTGTTCAAGGAGCTTAGATATCTAACCTCCTTGACTTTCATAGTGCTTCAAGGAACAACGAAATTTGACATGCAAGCTATCCCCTGGGCGTCAAATAAAGCTTGCACCCGGCATCCGAGGCCATGCGATATTATTATTATTATTATTACTTTCATCTGTCATAAACCAAAGGTGTGACACTAACCAGTCATAACCCACTACAGGCTCTTGGCAAAAGATGAATATATTCACACAGTTTACATACAGTAGGCTACTGTATGGAGATTCTAGGTTTTCCTCCATAATATTAAATCGCCAAATATTGCAGATACTACCAAATACACACTTGCTATATATTAATTTATCACATAGAAACCCTGTCATAGAAGCAGACAGGACAAACGCTAAAGTATATCATCAGTATGTCATTGACGACATCCAGGCATGTATCCAGGGGTATTTAGGGGATATATCCCCTTCAAAGAATATGGATCGTTACTCCCCATCATATGGGTGGTCTGGTAGCCATATAAGGTAGTCTATACTTACTCCCCATCCCCCTCGAAATTATTTTCTGGTTACGTCCCCATGACATCTCGTATATCGACCCCATAGCCACCAAGACTGTTTTGCTGGTATTTTGTTCTCCAGTCTACCTACTGCCACTGTTGTGAAAGATGTGCATGAACCATAAACTTATTACTCTACAGGGTCTTTATTTTTGCTTGGCAAGGCATTCCGCTCGACCTTGGCCGCTGGTGTCCGGCTAATAGCCGGTTGCTACATGTTGGCATGTGCGGTCTCCGGCCATATTCCCACGTTCTTCCTGCGGTAGACGTGTGAGCTCCAGGCTAATTGGGTGTTTTATAAAGCTACTGTGTACTGTATATCATATTGTATAGTGTTTTATTGTAATTGTATATAGTGCTGTAATGCCTTATGTGAAATATTCGTTACATGAACATGTATATCTGCACAATACGTACATCAAGGGTAGGAAATTCTGCACTAGGTCTAGATGAAGTCAAAAGTTTCGAGCGAAATTTCCAGGGAGACCCATTCCTATAAATCGGACAATAAAACAACTGGCTAAGAGATTCAAACATACAGGTTCAATAAACAATAAAAATAGACGTAAAGGTCATTATTTCCTTACTGAAGCTTAATTTACCGCAGTAACCGAAAACTTCATAAGGAGATGCCGATTATGATTGGCAGCAATGGGGAACATTTTCAGCATCTACTGTAAACATGGTGAGTAAAAAAGGCAAAAAAATGTAAATTGGGGGGAGGGGGGGAATTTATAAAAATTTTAAATCAAGCACCGTATTTTGTCGTACATATGCATGCGGTAGCCGGCAACTGAGCTGTCACTGGCGGAGTGCGTGAGCGAGAATGTCCTTGCCAAGCAAATATAAAGACCCTGCAGTTACTGTGATCTAACCTGCATGTGCTGTATAGCCTAAAGTTTAACAAAATTGGACAGATTACATTTTCAAGGTTCTTTTGTTAGTATTGGTAATGTAGTAAGTGTAATTGTGGCAGGTTCTCCAAGCAGATGGAGGGAACTACTGTGCCAGTGTTAATGCTGCTACATTAGCTCTTGTGGATGCTGGTATTCCACTCAGGGAATACATGTGTTCCTGTTCAGCCAGTCTTGCTAATGGTGATGTTCCTCTGGTTGACATCAGCCATCTGGAAGAAACATCTGGTGGACCTACTCTCACAGTCGCAGCTCTTCCCATGTCAGGACAGGTAACTGCTTTTTAATGACAAAAGAGTTGATTTGTGAAGTAAATGCTTTTTACATGACCCCTAACATTCAAAATTACTGGAATTTAATTATTTCTGCAAATTTAATTTCTAATTTTCTTAAAAGTATTTTATAAGTACCTTGCTGCAGTGGTGGTTGACTTGGATGCCTTCCCTCTATAACTGATAACCTGTGTAGGTAGTGATGCAACTTTTTAACAATAGAAACTTGTGTTGATCACGTATTGAGTGTTGTTGGTAACTGTACAGGAGTGGTGAACCTGAACTGTACACTTGCACTCGAGATAATATACGGTATGTCATTTTCATGATTTTCATACCGTATTTCATATTCTAGGAGTCATTACCAATTGAAATTACTGTCCATTATCACTACTGCACTGGAAATACGAGCTAAATTACGTAAATATGTGTTTTTATTTCTAGCTTATTCTACTGGAATTATTGTTTCCCGTAGGATACAGAACATTATTTTTTCTGAATGAGCGTGATAACCAGGCTTCGGATAATTATGCACTTAAAAATGCCAAAATATGCCTGCAAATATGCACTAAAAAGTGTCTAAATAAGCACTAAAATATGCATTAAGAAAGCATATATCTGATATCAATTATTGGTTTATATAGGGTGACACATAAGTACCGGATGTTTTTGAAATGAGCAGTACTTGGTTGATTTGCAAGGGAAACTTATTTTATTGTTACCACATTTTAGAATACGTTCTACCATTTCATTTACTACGTACCATTGTTAGGTGTGAAAAATAATGTCACTCAGGTGGCGGCCATCCTTTTGAATACAGGTTTCAAGTCGTCACGAGAAAGCAATCATAACTCTGCCGAACACCGGACGTTTTTAAAATGGATTGTACTCAGCCGGGTGGAGCGGCAGAGAGAGGGGAGAGGAGCCATGCTCCTCGGCATAGCATACCGTGTCACTCACACCTACGCTTTGGAGCCTTCCAGATCAGTCGTGAGAGTCCTCACCTCCTCGACTTTCCTTCATTATGTTAGGTTTTATTCGTTGGGTGCACTTAGGCTAGTCCTATTAACTGGGTATCTGCTAACGGTGAGGTAGCCTATAGATAAATTAAGGAGACTAGGCTTCAAGTTATTTTTTAAGCCAATAAGAGAAGTAGCAGCCGCGGCTTCTACGTGACAGCCCTCTCGGGCAAGGCCGCCACCCATACATAGGCGTTAACGGATTAGCGGCAACTCCAGTCTCGACAAGCATTGTTGGACGTTGAGGCCAACATTGTTTTGGTGGGCTGGTTTTAAAAGTGGCAGTTAGGCAATTGTAGGTAGGCTATGGCTCAGTGGACCGAGCAACACCGTGTGTTCGCACATGAAACCTATTACCCCAGGCATTATATGCAAAAAACACGGCCAACCTCAAAAAAAAAAAATGTAAAGCTGCAATTTGGCATAGATGTTCCCTACTACCCTAGAAACAAATCCTGAAAAGTCCCCATCTCTGCGGTGTCCGTGTCATAGTTTTTGGAGGGTTCAAAAGGGCTTAAATAGGGCCTAAGTGCCAAAAACAGCATTTTTGCTCCCTGCGTTAAAAATATTGATCCAAATTTAGTTCTCGCGAGCTTTAGCAATTAATAAAAATGAACCAGTAGGATAACGGACTTACCAGGCCTAATTATTGCTATTGACGAAGGGAAAGAAACGACTAATTTAACATTTTTAGCACTATTTTACACGAAAATTTGGTTAATTTGTGATTAGCAGGTCATTATTTTTTAAACGACTGCTGATATTGACTAAAGACCAAGAATGAAAGTTATAAAGCATACTTTTAGCTTTACATTGGCACATTACCCATGTCTATGCGAGAAACGGTTACCGAGTTACGGTCCCAAAGCATAACCGCTGTTGAAAAGGCACCCGATCGCGTTTCTAGGTGACAGCGCTCGGCCTGTCGGAGCAGGCCAACATTAATCCAAATAATTAGTTCAGCTTCTAAACAGTCTTGGATTTTCAGTAAATTTGGTGGAAGTCCACAGGTACGAAGTTTCAGCGCTTCGTGAAGAACGTCCAATCCCGAATACTGGAGCGTTCACGCAGTTTTACTTTAACAACGCTGACTTCAACATAAGGACATTGGACGAGCGAAACACATTTCACTGCATGGGAGTCATCAAGTGCACAGGTCCAGCACCTAACAGTGAAATATCTCCACTCCCACGTACACGAGAAGTTCTTAATGCTGGTGTGATTGCGGCGATGGGAAAGTTCAACATTTCGTGGTATCGGAAGCCCTCTTCCCGTGGTTCAAAGGACGTCAAGATTAAGGAATTAACTGTGGAAGCCCCAAACTCTGTGGCTAATGCATCGATGATGGACTCCTTGTTGTTATCTGGACGGTGGTCAGGTATTAATTTACCCGCCTCGTGGAACGGCGTTATGAAGACGTCACTGTCTGCTCATGCTCAACCAGCTCCCCAGACGACGTCAGTTGATACCCTGCTGTTCATTAACTTGGAACCGAGCAATCCATCAACTATACATTCCGCGTTGAAGTTTGCCGCAAGAGAGTGCGTGGAACTGAAACAAAGCACTTGTTTTGGAACCTTTGACCAGCCCCTATACGCGAAAGCTGCAGAGATAGTCGCCTCGGACACTTCAGAGGAACTCAAAAACGTGGTTGTTCGTCTAGGCGGATTTCACATTCTAATCTCGTTTCTTGGCTACGTGATGAATGGAAGCGGTTTGGAGGAGCTCTGGGCGGAAATATACGCTAAATCGTCAGTGACTCACATGATGTCTGGACACGCATATTCTAGGTAGGCTTGCAATTAGCTCGCTCTTAAAAATGATTACGTTATGCCTTCAATTTCAAATGTATCAATAACGCGAAAATGTGCATGTTCTAGGGCCCTCATGAACGACGGGCTGAAGGATGACAAGGACGAAATACAGGCGCTTTTTACCGCATTCCAAGAAGGCACCGCCAACGATTTGCTATCATATCCTTGCCTTCAACGTCTCAAAGAGTCGCTTCATGACACATTTTCTTCAATGAGCCAGAAATCTCGCACAGGAAAGCTGTGGGTAGAGTACATCAAACAGCAAGCCTGGAAAATATTGAAGGATTCCGCATCTTTACGCGAGGAAATGAAGGTATTCGTCTCTACGGCTCCACATGAAAAGGCCATACTATCAGCTGGAGAGAAGTTCGCCATTTGTCTATATGATAGTGCCAAATTGGAGTGCAAAAGCCTCGACGAACTTTGGGTAGTGAAATACAGCCAAAAAATGGCCAACAACCGGTCACAGCGTCATTTCAGCTGGCTTCACTTCGGCGGCATGCAAACAACATTCACTGCAGGTATATTTGCAAGATCAGGAATGATTAGGATTTTCTTTGGACCCTACCCAATGGGGATGGAAATTCCAACACTCAGCTTTAGTACCAGTGACAACTCATCTTCCAGCTGCTCCAGATCATCTCCTCAATTTGGTGTCCTGCAACTGCAAGAACTCTTGGGGCAGTCGGTGTGAGTGCTGCTGATAGCGACTAAAGACCCGAAGTAAAAGTTGTAAAGCACACTTGTAGCTTTAAAACGATACATTGCCCATGCTCCTTAATGTGTGGGCACTGCAGTGGAAAAGCATGTGGCAACGTCACATTTGATGGTTCAGACGATGAGGAGGACGATTGAGTCCGATGTAAGCTTTGTTTTGCAAGTGTTCTTTGTCTGAAGAAAGCTTTTTAAGCTTTGTTTTGTTATTATTTGCATTATGCATATTATGAATGTACGTTTAACTGCTAACTGCATTAAACTCGTTTTGTTCTATGTAAACTGTTTCTGCTAGTTTACCTGGATTCAAAGGAATACCATCCTAAAAGCTCTTGAGCAAAGATACAAAATGGTGTCAGCAAAGGTGAATAGAGGAGCCCACCAGAGTAAATCGGCGTTCGTTCGTACAAGCGACTGCCACACTTCCACTTTTATATTTGTAACTGTATCTCTGCTGCTGTTTGTCGGATGAACATGGGCAATGTATCGTTTTAAAGCTACAAGTGTGATTTACAACTTTTACTTTGAGTCTTTAGTCGCTATCAGCAGCTGTTTACACGATAAGTCCCGGCAAATGACAAATTAGCTAAATTTTCGTGAGAAAAGTTGAGCTAAAAATGTTTGATTACTCATCTGTTTAAATATATGGCAATAATTACGACCAATAAGAGCGTTATATATAACGCAGTCATTCTCTTATTACTATCAAATCTCATTATAACTGATTTTGGATCAATATTTTGAACGCAGGAAGCAAAAATTTGTTTTAGGCACTTAGGCCCCATTTAAGCCCTTTTGAACTCTCCAAAAACTATGACGCGGACGCCGCAGAGATGGGGACTTTTCAGGATTTGTTACTAGGGTACTAGGGAACATCTATACCAAATTTCAGCTTTACATTATTTATTTTTTGAGGTTATAACTTAATATGCCTGGGCTATATGTGCTAAATGAAGTGAACGGCAGAACAGTCACAGTGACCTCATGTCGATACGTCCACATGCTGGAAACATTTTTGCGACCAGAACTGCGGAGATGCCGAATAGACATTCGCAATGTTTACTTCCAACAGGATGGAGCCACAGTGCACACCGCCAACGCATCGATGACACTTGTGAGGAACATGTTCCTGGGTCGCCTCATTTCTCGGTTCGGTGACGTTCCATGGCCGCCAAGATCCCCTGACTTATCCTGTTGTGAAAAGGAACGTGTCTATGCCCACAAACCTCGTACAATAATGGTGCTGAAAGATGCCATTACAGAAGAGGTGCGTGCGATTGACCAAGCGGTGTTCGGCAGAGTTATGAATGCTTTCTCGCGACGACTTGAAACCTGTATTCAAACGGATGGTCGCCACCTGAGTGACATTATCTTTCACACCTAACAATGGTAAATAGTAAATGAAATGGTAGAACGTATTCTTAAATGTGATAACAATAAAATCAATTTTCCTCGCTAATCAGCCGAGTACTGTTCATTTCAAAAACATCCGGTTCCTATGTGTCACCCTGTATTACAAGAAATTAATGTTATATATTAAATATCGCCAAAATGAAGAAAATTACTTACAGTACTACAATAGATTGCTCCAGTTTGTCAATAAAATTTACAAGTCTTGATTACACTTAATCACTGCATGATTTAATCGGTTTTCAAACACAAGCTTGCTCCTATTTTCACTTAAAATGACTTTTACTCAGAAAACACTCTCTGCACATCACATGCCACAATTGGAGCTTACTCCAACTTAACGAAATCAGAGACCTCTAGTATCTATGCACTGTCAATTTTGTCTTTGCCTTGGATAACACCACAAATGCTTTTAAGTTTGAGGTGACCAGAATTTTTCAGTACTACATTCTGCATTTTTTTTTTGAGAAAACTTGATTCGTCTGGTTCTTTAGGGATCGAACGACTTCTTCAACAATTCCAATGCTAACGTGAAGAGGCAGTCCATTTTCTTGCAATTTCTTGATGGCTGAATGTACGCAATGCAAACTGGAACTAATGAATATAAGTTGCTCTCGAACACCAACTTTGCTCATGACTTCTTGAGCTTCTTTAATAGTAGCAGCTTCTTCAGAATCGAGGTCTTTTACTACCTCGAAATAATTGGCATAATAAACAGCAGCTTCGAGCCACGTTCCCCATCTTGTATGAACTGGTGAAGGCGGGAGCAGCACATCATGAACTGCATCCAAAAAAAAATTCTTAGTGACTTGGAACCTTCAGGAACACTCTTTTCACTGTGGAGATCAACGTGTTTACTTCAGGAAAGGAAGCCCGGACTGCTTCAGCGACTCGATGAAGTCCATGTGCTACACATGTGACGTGTATCATTTTGGGATGTAATATCCCAAGACCTCCCATGGCTTTACACATGTAAGGTGCGGCATCCTTGCAGGCCACGATAACATGATCGTAAAGAATGCCTGATGGCCATAAACAAGAAAGTGCATCATTGAAAAATGCGGCAACTGTTGAGTGATTCACCTTAGGCAACACAGCCATAGTTAGTAGATATGATTTGTGTCTCTCTTCTTCTTCTTCTCCTAAAATTCCAAACACGAAGTTAGCTACATATGTGTGATCTACGTCCGTTGTTTCGTCTAGTGAGACCCAAACATATTTTCCATGAGCTTTTTCCCTTATTTTACCTAACGTTACATTGTAAAGCTCAGGAACGTGATTCTTCTGAGACTGGTTGTTTCGTATACTCTTGCAGAATCTGAACTAAGTTCTTATTGCTTACTTTAGCCAACGGTATATTTGCCAAGAGAAATGATTTACACAGATCTTCATTGAATTTACTATGTGTTGGTCCAGGTTTAACTAAAGCAGTGGTTACAAGAACCTGGTGTTTTTGTTTCAGGTTTACTCCTTTCAATTTATTGTGTTTCGTTTTTTGAAGATGTTGTTGAAATTGATACTTTTTAGTTGCGTTTACGACTGTGCTATAGTAATAGGGATGTAGCGGGAGAAAGTTCGCGCCAGATAGCGCTCGTGTAGTACTGGGTAAGCGCAAGGCGATCGACTTATGTTTCTCCCAGTCAGCTGTGAGGAATGTATAAATTGTGACCGAGTTTTCTAAGCTAAAGTAAATTATATCTTCTCTAATTTTACTCCAAGACTATATTAATTAATTCTATAGGTATATCTCCTAATATATTATGGACGATTTTCAGCGTTTAAGTGTTAAACAGCTGCAAAATGAGCTACGGACCAGAGGCACTAAAACTAGCGGGAGGAAGGAAGAACTAATAGCCTACAGCGGTAATAACAAAATTCTACCACGCTTTCTTATTCAAATAATGAATATGAGTCAGCATGCTTTCTCCTGAAGATTACAATTACTAGAATATTGTAGGCCTATATTGATAAATATAATTTCTCCATAAGACTTAAATCATAAATAGACTACGATTCATGTTTTTTTTAGGTTGATAGCTTACATGAAACTGTCGTGTTTTAAGGTAAACATAATCAAAGAAAGTTGATACCGGTAATGTGTACCTTGAAAATGCATCGCAACGTTTGGTTCTTATGTAATTTTGTCAATGTCTCAATGAGAATCATTCCCTTACCCCTGGGAAAGGACTTGGGGGTACAGTTTTTAAAAAGTTTGTGAATCCCTGCTTTAGGGCCACGAACTGTTTCCATTCATCTGACTATGTCTCAAGAATGTAGAAGTCAGTCGCTACCACATTCTCCGTCGGGCAGATGGAAGTTGACGATTAATTCTGATTTCAAGAAACCAAGCATAATACGTTTGTGACTGTTAATGTTGCGACATTTATTCTTTAAGTATTTGACCGAGTAGCCTATTGATGTCTTTGAAAATGGGAGTCAGAAATGTTACTTTCATTTCTTCGTGTATATTGACGATTTCTTCCCGTACTTTAATGGAGATAATAATAATAATAATAACGTATGGCCTCGGATGCCGGGTGCAAGCTTTGTAATTTGACACCCAGAGGGTAGCTTGCATGTCGAATTTCGATGTTCCTTGAATCACTATGAAAGTCAAGGAGGTTAGATATCTAAGCACCTTGAACACTATAGCGCTTTCTAGAAGAGAAATGAGGAACTTTGTGTTGGCGGAAACTCCCGAGATTAATTTTGCCATTATGAACACGGCCTACTGAATTCAAATGGGTTCTTTGACATGCCAACATCGTATGACATGCGTGTCGTATTTTTGCCGCCTTTCAAAATTCACATACCACGGCCAGGAGCGAACCTGCAATCTTGGGGTTGGTAGACCGACACGCTATCCACTTACCCACCGCGGCAAGCTACTTCAATGGGGATGATTTCTGCAGATTCCGATATTGTAGGCTTATCGTGAAAATCCGGCAATTTTCTTGTGTATGGCCTCTTCCTAAATAATTCATTTTTTTGTGTTCGTGAAAAAGCTCTCTCACCTTCAAATACAAACGCATAAATTCACTGGTTGTTATCGAAATGTCTAATCAGTTTATAGGTTCAATATAGGAATTATTTCACACTTATCCAACACAGTTTTCATGAAGTTATCGGGTTGTAAATGATGGAAACACACTTTAATATATTCGGTCAGATTTTTCTCATCGAAATTTTTCCTTCGAATAACATGTGACCATTTCTTCCTCATTTCTTTATTTTGTGGAAATTGGTGAAACGAAAACGGGCTTCCCTGATTTTTGCAAAGAGGAACACTGCAATAGCTCGGCATAGTCACGAAAATAACAATTTAAACAACTTATATTAGCGGCATGAGAACACAGGAGACAAATGAAGAGCGCGTTGCGCTTACCCAGTACAACAGCAGTGCGCTCTATTGGTGCTAGTTCTATACATCCCTATTGCAAAGCAATACACTTCCCTCAGTTGAAAAGTCTTGAAACACTCGTACATACCCTTTCATTACCTCGTTAACAGTTCTCTTCTCCTTAGGCATCTTAAATACAGTAGCTATTTAACATGCTATGCACCACAGCCTGTTTCAGCTCATCGAAAATAAGACTGACAAGAACTAATTGTGCATGAAAGGTAACTATTTACGGAATGAGGAAAAGATAACCTGCTTTACAGGAAATACCAAGAATCAGTCCCCACCTAATTGCATTGCAGGTAGACAAAGCTTTGGCCGGATGTAGGACTAGTGTTGCTAAATTTAAACATGATGCAAACCCAGCACTGCTCAACATTCCTGTTACCTGAAATACATGTCAAATATTCCAAAAGTGTCCTGCAGAAGTAGACGTCTACACTCAAGATTAAGAATGTTCTTGAATTGGACAGTATATCACTCCAAGTAGCATAAAATGAATCATTAAGGACCTACATTTCCTCTCAAGGATAAAAATAGGCAATACGGCAAATATCTGTAGCTCGGTAAAACAATTAAAAACAAAACCGCCTAACTGACTTTTGCTACGTAACCTAGTCTTGTTTGTTGGTGGTCTTAACTAATTTGGGGTGTGGTGGTGCAATGTTCGAGCTGCTTGCCTCTCACCAAGGCGGGATTCAATTCCCAGTCAATGCATATGAGATTTTCGGAGTGAAATATTACATCATGTGACTCGGATTCCACGTAAAGTGGAGGTCCCATGGCTGATGATCGCTGGATTGACGGTCAAATAAAACTACAAGCTCGTGGTCTTTCCTAAGGAATAGAACTGCATAACCATTACAAGCAATATTTATCCTTAAGCATTATTCTTTATTAATGTAAGTTTTAATATCAGGTGGTCAGTTTGATCGTTCGTATTAAAATATTGTAACTAGCCATTTTGTGTACGAAAGTTGTCTGATTTACATAATTTTTTGTGCCAGATTGCATTGCTGGAGATGTCGCAACGATTTCATCTGGACCACCTAGACAAGGTACTGAATCATGCTCTGCAAGGTTGTAGAGACATTCGGGACATCATGGACGACGAGGTGAAGCGACATGTGGCACTGGTCGGAGCGGCTTCAAACTGGGGGCGAAAGACTGCAGGGGAACTCTGATAGCACAATTTTTGTCTTAATGATTGATTATATCAAATATACGTGTAGTTTTAATGTGTGTAATGGTTATTTTTACTTACCTTTCTTTTGCTCATGAACCAATTACTAGAAACAAAATGTTAACCATCTCCCTTGGAGACCTCTGCTCCATGACATGTTTCCAGTTCCACCCTCTTCTTGTCACATCCTCCTTCAATTTGTTTTCTTGGTCTTCCAACCGGTCTCCTGCCCGGCAGTCCTCTTTCCATCTATGCATGTGGTAATCTTGTGCTATTCATATGTTTAACGCGCCCAAACCATTTTAATCTGGTTGACCTAAGCCTTTCCTATGTAGGTTCACTTAATCCTTGGTTGAATCGGATCACTTTGTTCTTTATAATAATAATTTTATTAATGCAGCCAATGGCCATGTACTTTTCTTTTCAGGACGGGTCAGGGAAGGGATATTGGAAGGAAATCGGCCGTGGACCTATTGAAAGGAACCGTCCCGGCATTTGCCTGGTGATGAAAATGGGAAACCACGAAAACCATTTTCAGGACGGCCGAGGTGGGAATCGAACCCACGCTCTCCCGATGCCAGCGAGGCACGAGGTAGCGCCGTAGCGCTCTCGGCCACGTTCTTTATGTGATCAAGTCGTGTTTTTTTTGGAGTGCCATTCTGAGATCCTTGGATGTCAGTGTACATGTTTTCAAAGAATTTGAATTGGAATGACATATGACTTCTACAGGGTGATTTTTGTTTTGGGAATCTTTATGTCACATAACAAAATCCGCACGAGACTATAGAAGTTAGACCCTTTGGTTATTCTGTTCATTACTTCAGACAAGAAGACAAGAAGCAGTGTACAAGTTGGCTGTGTGATGTCAGACTGGTTTGAGACAAGAAGAAAGGAGTACAGCAAGGTAGTGCGTTGTCACCTCTTTTATTTATCATTGTGATGGATGCTACAATAAAGATGCTAAAAGGGAAGGGACAACAAGAGTTACATGCATTTGCTTTTGCGGATGATGACGTGATCTGTGGTGATTCGGTAAAGGGTGTAGACTGCGAAGGTGGAGCCAAGAGTTTGAAATATTTGGCTTAAACATCAATAAAACTAAAACAGTAGTGTTGAAAGTACAGAAGGGTGACTAGCCAGAAATCATGGTAAATGGCAAAAAGCTGGACAATGTGTCAGAGTTTCAATACTTGGGTAGTATAGTATCCAAAGACAACCTAGCCACATGTGAAGTGAACAATCAAGTCAACAATGCATTGCACTTTACCACCAAGTAAGACAACTACTCTGGGATAAACGAGTGCCACTCAAAACCAAGGTGACATTTGTACAAATCATACTTCATAGCAATCCCACATACAGCCTGGAAACCACCACACTAACCAGGAAGGACAACTCGAAACTCCAAGCTGAAATGAAGTTCCTGCGAAGACCAGGAAAGAAAAAATCAGAGAAGAGGTGAGAATAGAAGATTCTATACCGGTACTTCAAAAGATCCAGAAGGCTAGAATGAAGTTGTTTGGCCTCTTGAAGAGAATGAATGCTAATGAGTACTGCAAGAAGGGAGTATGATACCTAGGAGGGAGGAGACCAGCTGGCAGACCTGGTGAAGAAGAATGTACAGGAGAGAGGCCACGATTGTGAACGAAGAATGGTTCATAGATCGACAGAGATGGAGGGGGCTCGTATACCACACCCGGGAAACTGGAGTTGGATGATGATGATGATGATGACTTCAGACCGAACTTTACCATTACTGGCCAACATGCTGCCCAGATATCTGAATTGGTGAACAACGTCTACCTGGTGGTCCTGCAGTTGTATGTTTCACCCTACATAAACTCTGCTAGTTTTCATTGGGCTCACTTGCATTCCAAACTTTTCAAACTTATTTTCCACATCTTCAATTTGCTTTGTATTTTTTTTATACCCCTTCTCCGTGTCATCCCATTTTGGAACAACATCCGGAAATACCAAAGCCTGTAATTCCCTATTTTGTACGACCTTTAAGTCTTTCAATATGTTATCCATAACTGCAATGAATTAGAGAGGTGACTTTCTTGATGTACTCCCTTGTCGTGTCAACCAACTATTGGGAGTTGCCATCTCCAATATGGACACAGCTTTTACAGGTAGTGTACAACATTTGGATCTTGCTGATGAGGTAATCAGGCAATCCAAGTTTCCTGAGACTTTTCCAGTAACTTCTCTTGGGACACTATTATATGCGTTTTCAAGGTGCATAAACACAATACCGTAGATAGGTCTCTTCCTTTTTCCCAATATTTTATACCTGCATCCTCAAAGCAAATATTAATCAATTGTGCATCTACCAGTTGTAAATCCAATCTTTTCTTCCTCTAAGATTGGCTCGAGTATTGTTGACACTCTGGCTTTGATGATCTTTTCCATATCTTAAGGCCATGGAAGAGAAGAGTACTGCTCGAGTCTAAGCTGCGTGAACCTGAGAGGAATGTGCATCGCGGACTATTGAGTAGTGGTGTTGACGAGTGATGAGGTTTCTCGGTCCGTGCATAGTACAGAACCAAATACATTGGTCGGTGACTCACTCAGTCATTCCTAACACCACAGTGGTTTGAGCAACGGCCGAATGTTGGAATAGAAAGGAATACCATATATCACGGTGGGTTGTTGACAGATCCTTCTCTTCACGCCCGACCCTTCCCTGCTCTTTCTCCTCACCCCGCAAGTTCATAGAGCTTGGACTCGAGCAATAATACCTCGATAGTACTCCCATTTTCTCCTGCTCCCTTTCTTGAAAATGGAAACTATCATCCTTTTTGTTCAATCTTCTGACATTTGACTATCGTTTCATATTGCTGTGAGGATTCGGCATAACCACTGTCGCCCAGGTATCTCAACAGCTTTAATCATATCTGTCTTAATTTTATCGGCTCCGGCTAACTTACCGCTTTTTATCTTTCCAAGGGCTGGCTCATCTTTTTGATGAAGACAATTTACACTTTTTGGATGATACTATAGGGTGGCTATATACTGTAAGTTGCACATCACTTCTGTAAGGGGGAGCTGGAGTCTGCAGATTGGGTTTGAATCCTGACACTGACAGCTGCTGCCACCCCGAGTTTGACTTTTACTGACATAAGTTTTTGGTCCTTATCCAAAGAATAGTAGGAACTTTGAATAGATTCGATTTTTCACACACTAAGAAAGTTATGGCGATATTTCACTTGGTCCGATTTTGCCCATTTGTATTTTATTTTGAAAGTGATGGGTGCAAAATGAAGGTAGTTATCGTGTCCACAAGAAAGTGATATATATAATATATATACACTGTATAACAAAAATACGACGCACTTGGAAGGAACTGTCTGAAGGCGATAAAAATCGATGGATGTGAGGAAGAGACATAGAACAACAAACGATCAAAAGTGCAGAACAATCGAATGATTTATTGCAGAGTTAGAGCGTTACGAAGTGAGGACGTCAATAAGGTGTTGGTCCACCCCTGACCTGGATGCAAGCTGTCACACGACGTGGGATGGACTGATAAAGTTCCCGGATGGTGTCCAGCAGAATTTTGTGCCAAATGGCCTCCAACTGTTGGGCTAAATCGGTGGCATTCCGGGATTTTCGCAAACGCCTTCCCAGAGAGATCAGGCGACCGAGTTCGCCAAGGAAGGATAGGGCAAGCTTGAAGACACCATAGCAACACTTGCCGTGTGCGGCCGGCATTATCCTGTTGGAAAGTAAGGCCTGGATGTCTCTGAAGGAACGGTAACACAACCGGCCGTAGAGTGTTATCAACATACCGCTGTGCTGTCAGTGTGCCAAGAATGACTACTAGAGGGGTCCGGCTATCGAAGGAGATGGCACCCCAGACCATCACCCCCTGTTGTGGGGCTGTGTGGCGTGCGATAGTCAAGGCAGGATACCCACACTGGGCTGGACGTCTCCAAACACGTCTGCGGTTGTCGTCAGGGCACCGTTGGAAATGGGACTCGTCACTAAAGACTATACATCCCCAGTCAGCGCAGTTCCATGTTGTTCGAGCGTGGCACCACTGTAATCTGACTTGACGTTGAGCGGGCATGAGTGGTAAGCAGCGTAATGGGCGGTGAGAGTACAAATTCTTGTCGCTCAGGTGTCTGTTGATGGTCATGGTGGACACATGTGTGCGGGTCACACGCTGGATCGTTGATGACGACTCTGGTGCTGTGACAGCTGTTCTGACAATCACTCTGTCTTCCCATGCTCTTGTGGCCCTCGGTCGACCACTGCCGTCCTGATGCTGATGCCTGCCATTGCTGACCCATGCTTGCCAGCATCGTCTGATCGCCACATCACTTCGACCCAAATGTTCAGCGACAGTTCGATTCGACAAACCAGCTTCTTTCAATCCGATCGCACGACCTCTTTCAAACTCTGACATCTGCTCGTAATGAGCACGAATCCTTCGGCGTGGCATGCTTACAGCCGACGTTCAGATATCACAGTCAAATGCAACAGCTACTTTCAGCATTAGGGGCAGATGACCTCTTAGTTCCGCCCCTTAAAACAACACTAACTACTTTCAGCATACGCTTCAGAATCATGCCTTATATACACCTGATGCATGCGCAGTTCGGATGAGCGGGAGCTACCGCTATTCATTCATTGGACACGAAGTTTAATTAGTTGCGTGTTCGGTCCGAATGTCTTTGCATACGTAATTTCCTTCTCGATGAGTCTTTTTTTTTTCGTTATACAGTGATACGGGTATACACTTTTGAACTGACGGTGGTTTTGGGGTCTGGGAGATGTAAAATGCGAAGATATTTCGAAATTTTTCGGAAGTCTCAACATGGTACCCATTGCAATAGGTATTGAAACCTACCTAATAGAAAGCTGAAAAAAGAAGAAATTTATGTTAAAAATAATTTTTAAAATAAATGTTTCAGACAGCTAAACAAATTCAGGGGTGTAGAGGAACATCCATAAAAGGAATAAGCAAACAAGTAGTGTTCGTTGACATACCTTTATTTGAGTATTCATCTAAATACAACTTAGATACAACATATTCAGTCTTAGGACACAATATCTGGTAAACATTTATGTGAATTACACTTTTCTTTGACAACAATCATACATCTTTTTGTTCCGAGTAGGGACAGGCTAACTTATTTCCATTACTGTATCTATATAAAATCAATAAAATCAACTCTAAAATTATTTATTGCTATGGTATTAAAGAATACATGTGTGAACCCTTCCATTTTTCTTTGCTGTTGTCATCATTGTTCTGCTCATTAATCCACAATATTGACAAAACCAGAAGAGATAACGGACAGATGGAAAGAATATTTCAGCGACCTGTTGAAGGTGAGACGCCAGGCATGCGGAGAAGTTACGCAAACAGCCAAAACGGTGGAGGAAGAAATAGAAGAAGAACCAGACATTACTATGGCAGAAGTGGAATGGGCAGTTAGGAAGATGAGATGGGGAAAGCTGTGGGAATCGACGAAGTGGCAATAGAAATGATCAAGGCGGCAGGACCAGTGGGACTGCAATGGACATACAGACTTCTCAGGAGTGTGTGGAGAGAGAAGAAAGTACCTGAAGCCTGGAAAAAGGGAATAATATTGCCAATATTCAATAAAGGAGACAGGAAGGTGTGTGGTAACTACCGAGGAATCACCATCATCTCGCATGTTGCCAAAGTAATGGAAAGAATTAGAGTGAAAGTAGAAAGCCAAATAGAGGAGGAGCAGTTTGGATTTAGAGGGGGCAGGTCAACAGTGCAACCCATTTTCATTCTGAGACAGAACATTGAAAAGAGTTGGGAATATGGGAAGGATATGGCAATGACTTTTATTGAGCTAGAAAAGGTCTATGATAGCATCCCTAGAACATAAGTTTGGGAAAGCTTATCAAATAGGGGGATAGGCAAGGAACTGAGAGACAAGATAAAAGGAATGTGCATGGAGTGCTACAGTAGTGTGAAGATATCGGAATGGTTTAAAATTGACACTGGACTACAGCAAGGAAGTGTGTTGTCACCATTATTGTTGGTACTGGTGATGGATGACAAGAAGGCAGCAATGAAAGTATATAGTAGGGCAAAGATGAAAGTAATGTTGTTTGCATATGACGTCGTGATCTGGGGCGAGGATGAGATGGAGGTACAAGAACAGTTAGACGTAATAAATGAAAAGATTGAGCCATGGGGATTGAAGATAAATGTGGAGAAGAGTAAAACAGTGGTGATGAGTAGAGATAAGAAAGAAGGAAAAGGAGTAATCAAAGTAGGAGATAAAATATTGGAAGTGGTGAAACACATCAAATACTTGGGAAGTGAACTTACTGAAGATGGAAGACTAGATTTGGAAATTAGCAGAAGAATACAACTCGGGAGTACTTTTTACCAACAGGTATGGGGTCTAGTATGGAACAAGGATATACCAATTAAGGCTAAAGAAGTTATGTACAAAACATATTATGTTCCTATAATGACATATGCAGCAGAAACTTGGACAATGACTAAGAGGGATGAGAGCAGAGTACAAGCAGCTGAGATGAGATTCCTGAGAAGTATGGTCCAGAAAACGAGGAGGGACAAAGTGAGAAATGAAGATATACGGAAAGAACTGGGAGTACAGAAACTATATGACAAACTGGAGCAAAACAAATTGAGATGGTTTGGACATGTCAAACGGATGAATGAAGTAAGGCTACCAAGACGAGCACTGGAACGACGGATGACAGGGAAGAGAGGACGAGGAAGACCGAGAATGCGTTGGATGGACTCGGTGGAGAATAGTATTAGAAAACGGAACCTGGATTGGAACACTGTGTCGGAAGAGGAATGGTGGAACGACAGAACAAAGTGGAGAGGAATCATATTTGCCCCCACCCAGTGTCAACTGGAAAATGATGATGATGTGGTCAAATAACATAATTGTGTTGAAAGTCATTTCTTAGTGTTGCCTTAGTAAATGAAATTTAAATGCTTTTCAGTCGGTCAACACGATGTCAGTCCCCAGTCTAGTTATTGGGGTTTTAAGGGGCGGAACAGTGAGGTCATCTGCCCCTGTGCCCAGTCTCTCCCCAATGCCTCCCTATGTCCCTTGCCCTGTATAATCTAAGATATTCCTCCCAATCTTGACCTCACTCTTCTTTCTGCCAGACTTTCCTATCCCAGGTTTTGTAACGTCCCACTAATACTCCCCTTAGCACTCACATGGTCAGGTGAAGAGACATGTATGCCTTTACTAAAATCAAACTGTGCCCCTCATAGCCAATCTTTCTCTGTCAGGCACTTGCTTGTATAACTAATACTTCCTACCATTCCATTATTTAGACAACAGTAAAATAAAAGTCTTAAATATGGCACTATGTTCCAGCCCATTGCCTTTAGCCAATCACCATTTATTCCGTCAACTCCTACTGCATTTTTAGCACCTATAATCCATTAAAAATACAGTATCTTTATTTCTGTGAAAATGTAGGGAGATTAGCAGGTTGGATATTATTCTAACTTAAGGGATGATTTCATTAGATTCATTGTGTGGTTTACAGAGAGATGCTATAATTGAGTTTAAATAATTTATGTGTGTGTGGGGGGGGGGGGGGAGGGGGAGAGGATTTTACATTATTATTATTATTACTATCATCATCATCACCATCTGAAATGTACTGCTTGTTGATAACAAATGAATCTATCTCCTAAGAAGTGTCAATATTCTTGTTAGCTTTTCATAAATTGGTTATTCAAACTATGCAGTCTCTCATGACCAAGTTTAAAGGCACATTTGTACTCGTTAGAGATTCATTTTGTGTATCTGTGGCTTTTAAAATGTAAAAAAAAAAAAAGGTATATTTTTGTGTTACTATTTTTTGTTATGTGATACAAACTAAATAGTCTTGTCAATACCTTAAAACAAATATCAATAATTTACGAACCATGTGTTTATTGTTTGTAATTCATTAAATAAGAGATTGTAATCTAAATCATGTTCTGTTTTATGTATGAATTTATATATTCTGTTTTAAAATGTCATTTTTTTCTTTCTTTTTAATTTCTTTAATTTTTATACTTAGTGTTTACAAATCATTGCTTTGGTCTCGCCACAATCATGCTTGTGTGTGTGAGGGAGCAAGATTTCAAAATCAATTATTTGACTTAAGGGGGGGGGGGGAGACTACAAACATAGTCTGCAGGAAATTTTGATGCAGAAATGTAAACTAAGAGGACAAGGAAAGTGAGAATTGTTTAGAGTAATCTAAAGCTGTATATCATGGAAAAATTATTTAAAGAAAATTAATTATGCATGATGGTACCCCTCATTAGTTCCGTATCTATTGGGTCAGAGATGAAATGCAATGAATCTATAAATCAAATATTTTACACAAAAGTTTTATTTTTTGAGTTCCACCCAGTTAGTACAAAAATGATTCCTATTTTAACTATTTGTTGTAGATATTTCCAACACTTTGTATCATTCTTCAGCAACATTTATCATTATAGCAAAGCATCTTGTAAGAAACACCCGTCCTCCATTTAACATAACACAACATTAAAATCATTTTCAAGCTCAATTTGGTTGCCTAAGGTTATCTCCAATGAAGAACTCGGGCAGAAAACCCAACAACGGATGGCTGAGGATGTTATAAAGGAGAGGACATGGAGATGCATTGGTCATACGCTCAGAAGAGGTCTACAGCACATCCCAAAGCAGGCGCTGGATTGGAACCTACAAGGAAAATGGTGAAGGGGGAGGCCAAAAACAACCTGGAGAACCATTGAATCTGAGGTGGCAGCTGTGGGGAGGTCTGGACAAACATCAAGGGAACAGCAGATGGAGAACTCTAGCATGTGCCCTATGGTTCACATCTGAGTAACAGGAATTAAGTAAGTCGAGCACAATACATTTTTCTTCCCTCCAAGAGAAGATCCTTGTAGTTCAAATCGTTGATATTAAAATTTAACAGCTGATGAGTTATTCACAATCTTTGTGTTAAGAAATACAAAATGTCCCATCTCTATGTGGTGTATGGTTTATACAGTCAGTTGCTCTTCCTGATGCCAATCTCAACATAGAGGTCAATAAAATATGAAATGAAAGTGGACAAGGAGTAGAAGGTACCATCAAGGCATTTGCCTGAAGCTGATAATGTGAAATAATGGAAAGCCATTTCAAGGACGGCTGACAGTGGAGTACAAATCTAAATCAGTCTGGCCCCATGGCCATGCACCTCAGCGTGCTTTGCTACTGTGGCCAGTAAAGTATTGTGGATTAAATTTGGATTTGAAAATAGTGGTGTTTTTATTAAGAAACACCCATTTCATATTGGGCAAATTTATTCCAATATGGCCCTGTCCATTTTACATTATTTTAGCTCTTATTTTTGACAAGTGTTAGGGTCGGTAGTTCTGCCTGACCAAGAAATGTAATTCTGGTCTGAGGTTGGAACAGCCTTGTCAGGCAAGACTGAGAAGAGATGGGTTTGATTCTCACCTCAGCTGTCATAGAAGTGGTTTTCCATGGTTTCCCACTCTTCTAATCCAGGCAAATGCCTGTATAGTCCCTTTATTTGGGCCACAACCACCACATTCAAAATCCAAGCCTTATTTACAAAAGCACACACTAGTACTGACATCACAATGACACAGTATATCAGCCAGATTCCATATAACCCAAGTACATGGGGATACATGACCATAATGTTGCATAGCCCATAAAGGTTTAAGCGGCTTTGTGGTGAAACCGGCCCTAAATGAATCAACAACAAACTGCAAGTTCTCCCTTATCATTTCTAAAGTAGCACATTCTCTAGTCCGTGATTTAAATATTCTTGGCACAGTTGCATCCTCTTTTGAAATTCACCTTAATAACATCCTTTAAAATGAAAAAGTTCCGCAGTAACCGCAGTTTAAGTCGAGATCTTAGGCTTCGAATGGTCAGGGGATATAATTATGTTTGTCACACTATTGTATGGCATGGAAGGGTGGACTCTAACCCAGGCCCTGTGCAGGATGTGGATGTATCAGCGGATGTTACATGTCTCGTGGAACGAAAGAATGAGGTGATGAGAAGATTACACAAGAAGATGGAAGTGCTCCTTTCCATCAAGAAGCGGAAACTCGAATATTTTGGACACGTGATGCGGAATGAAAAATACAGGATCCTACAGTTGATGATTCAGGGGAAGATCTCAGGACAGCAGAGACCTGGCCGACGGAAAATCTCATGGCTAAAGAACCTCAGGGACTGGTATGAGATGAACACAACGACCCTTTTCTGTGTGGCAGACTCGAAGACTAGAATAGCCATGATGACTGCCAACTTTTGATAGAAGAAGAATGTTCATAATTTTGATTTCAAAAACATCCATTGCCCAGAGACCAACAAGAGGTTTGTCATATGTTCAATCAATCAATGTTCCTAGAAATGATGGATTTGTGAGTGTCACTGTTGACAGGTGCACCAACTTAATAACCTTTTAAGTGCTGAGTTACCAATTAACTGTTTGCTACCTCAGCACTGAGTTCTTTCATTCGCATGTTAAAAAAATAATTGTAGAAGCCATAATTTTTAACTTATCGGGTCTTGTCTATAGGTCTTGGGTCTTCATTTATCTAAATGCAAATTCAAAAACCTATATTAATTTTTATTTTGAGACAAAAAAAAACTTTTTTTTTTGCCTATGCATTCATCATCTTACCAGGTAACTTATACTGCCCAAAATAAAATTAAATCCTAGAATCAGTAGGCAACAAATACTAGGGGTTAATTACTGAAGGATTCTTCGATCCAAAATCACGGCACAGCGAGAAGAACATGCTTTCCAGCTGTAGAGGACAGATGTCTACAAAATGCTCTGTTAGTTACTTCCAGAAGCAAAAATCCAAATTCTAGTGGTACTCTAGTACATAATGCTGAACTTCTATGCCCAAGATCACAGGTTCAAACCCGGCTGAAGTTGTCGCATTTTTAAGAGCTTTAAAATCCTTCAGTATGCCTTCCTTTGGAGGGGCAGTAAAGCTGGCGGGGCCCATATCATAGATTTATGGCATGAAAAAGAACCTACCACTACAATTGGTAGTGTGTAGCTAAGTTTGTAGGTTATTTGGTTTAGAAACTCTCTAACAAGTTCCAACTTTTGCCGCTGGGTGACAGTGACAATGGCATCTGGCAGCAAAATTTGGAACTACTTGAAATTGAACTTTCATTCATCTTCATTGATTTCATCTCTCATATTAAATCCTCTCGTGAGGTTGGTGTCAGGAAGGGCATCCAGCCTAGAAACCATCAGCCACATGGAATTTCATCGCTTCTCATCCCTGACCCCGTTGGAAACAGGATTAATAAGGAGCAGACATAATAGATAGATCGATCATTGTGAATCTAATTAAACTCTTTTTTTTTTTTTTTTAATGTACGTTAACAGACAACATTTTATGGGACAGGCCTAACTTCAGAATGTTGATGAACAAACAGCATTATACTGCAAACCCCTGGATGAGAGCCACCACTGCATAACAGCAGAAAGGAAGAATAATCATAGTGAGAGAATGAAGAGATTTTGGGAAGAGAGGAAAGCTAATTCATATTTATCTGTTAAATAAGTTCATTCATGTTCCTTAGTTGGGATTAACATAAAAAAGAAGAAGAAGACCTGAACCTTGATAGCTTTCAGAATACCGTAGTTGATTTAAAAATCAATCAAAGGAGCACTGAAAAGAGAGGGGGAAATATTTCAACCTTAAGAGCTCTTAGATAAATTGATTTGGTTTGAAACAGTCAACAATTTCATATAATTAGAGCTTGTGTGATTTGTTCAAAATTCTACAGTTGATGTTCCTTCATGTTCTATTGGAGTGGATGTTAGCAGTATTCAGTTGGTGATAAAATGCAGAATTATTAGTGTTCTGCCAAATAAATGCAATATTCTTGATTTTCAACAAAATAAACAAATTTTAAATAAAATTGTATGGTACACCTTCATAAAACAGTAAAAATGGTGAAAAACTTATTCGCTAGATCTCGAGTCAACCGGGAAGGCGGTGCTCAGAACACAACGCTACCATTACGTCATGCCTCACTTCCATCCCACCAATCACAGTCAGTCTGTCTTGAGAATCTGAACTAGCGTGTTGGCAGTAAAGCGAAGTGATTATATCGTAATATTTAAAGATCCAGTGGAAGCAATTGTGTACATTTTGTGTGCTATGGAAGCAGAGGGAAAAAAATGACAGGTTGTGCATAGGCAAGCCCGAGAAATGGTTTACAAAGTGTACAGCAGAGTGAAAGAGATGGGCTCGATGAGCTAAGCGGCGGTGTTACCACACCGCAAGAACTCACGGTAGCAGCTTGCGGTGTGGGGACTCGGATCCGGTGGACCTGTTGCAACAGTGGACATGTATCTCTGTCTCTCTATGCACAGTTCCCAGATAGCCTGTCGCCTTCCCGGCTGACCCAAGCTCTAGTAACAATTGACTTTCTTTTATGTGGACCTTTGGAGAAGGGGGGAGGGGGGATTTTTTCAATGGAAAGAATTTATTTCTGGTTCAAAATGGTATTTTTTTGCAGAATGGAATGTTTGTACAATGTGTAATTGTGGTGTAAATCTGTATTTTTTTTAATACGTTTGTATGTTAAGTTCTTCTATCCTAGTTTCATGTAGTATTTTATAAATAATATGATTAGAATTAGTATATCACTGAATTATATTATTTCATCATCTTAGTCCTAATTGCTACAAGAACCTTATTTTTAACCACTTTGCTACAAAATGCTCATTTCAAAATTTTTAGATGTTGTAGAACCCTAAATTCAGAATGTAAAATGCAAAATTTGGAATTTTAAATAGGGCACTAGAAACCACAAATTCTACTTATTATATAAATTAGGGCAAGTACTGTATACATACACAGAATAAGCTTTTTGCTGGAGCATGGCTACCAGCTAGCCAGGAGTGTGTGTGTCTGCCATTAGACAAGCCAGCTCGGCTGGTTGCTTCAGCCTGGCTTATTATTGTACTAGTAGCGGATCGAGCTGGCGTGGCTAACTGTAGCCACAAGCTCCTGACTAGCTGGCTTGGATAACTGTAGCTACAAGCTCCTGACTAGCTGGCAGCCGTGCTCCATCAAAAAACTTACTTTGTAAATATATATATACCAGTACCGCATGTATATACATACATAACCCACGTCGTTCCATCTATTAGATGGGTCGGCGAATGTGTCCCCTCCATCAATTTCTGTCTCTGTACTTTTCTTCTTCTTCTTCATTGCTGTCAAAGTCCTGACCCAATTTTTGGATGCCATTTCTCACCATGTCTGCATATCTCATTCTTGGCCGTCCTCTTGGTCTTCGGTCATGAAGCTGCAGTTCGTACATTTGTTTTGGAATTCTGGTAACATCCATCCTTCGCATATGGCCAAACCACATGAGCCTTTTCATGGTTATTTTATCCTGTAGTTTGTCGACCTGAACCAATGCTCTGATATGCTCACTACGAATTCTGTCTTTTCTTGTCTTACAAACCATGGCTCTGGCAAATCTCATCCCTGCTGCCTGAATCCTTCTCTCATCTTTCTTCCTCATCGTCCAAGTTTCGCAGCCATAGGTCAAAATTGGCACATAATAAGTCTGACAAATTGCTCGTTTACATTGCAGAGGCACTTCTGGTTCCATATGATGTCTTGAACAGCTCTATAAAATGTACCTCCAACCGAAATCCTGTTGGTGATTTCCTCATCAATGGTACCTGTTGCTGATATCACACTTCCAAGATATTTAAATTTTTGAGAAAATCTAAGCTGTCTGCCATCAATTTCAATGGAACCTTCCGGTTGGCCGTTGCTCTGCATAACTATATAACGTATGTATAAAGATAAAATATTTTTAAAAGAGGATCCAAACCATAACAACTCTCATAATGGTTGATTCTTTTAAACAAAGTCTAAATTTAAGAATCTCTTATAATGCAAGTCTAAATGGAGTGTAATGAATATCTTTTGAATTTAGAAAATATTCAATAAAACTAGCAATTTCTAAGTAATGATATAATTTTCAATTAGTAAAATCATTGTTATTTTCATGTGCATGATGAAACTCAAATTTGAAGTTGTGGGTTCTGTTTAGACTTAAGATACTGGTATTGAAAATAATATTTGGCAACAGTGATTACTTTGAAGATTAGTTTAAGTTGCAAATAACTGATGACCATGATTATGATAAAATCATTGAATTTTGTGTTCAGACTTGCAGTATTAATCCAGTATGATTTGTTGGTTTCTGACAGATTGTTAACTGTGAAGTGGTATATGAGACGAACACACACCAGATATATTGACAGGAATATCACAGATTCACTCAGACCATTGAATCTGAATACCTCAAGATGTTGCAGTTGAAGAATAAGATTAATTACCACAGAAAATGCAGGGTAAACGTAAATCAATAACATATGTTCATTGATTGGTTTATCCAATTTAGGACATATTGTTAGGAAATAATAGTTAGCTAAGCTTATATTCATTGTATAAATGATGGTGTAGAACATACACAAGGTCTCATGGCGAGCTTTGGATTTCTCTGAATCAAATTCAATACTCTTGTAGTGGGCCAAAATGACTGCCACATAGAAGAAAGCATTGAGGAACAGGACCCATGTTGTAAGCTGCTGAGACCACATGGTAAAGTTGTTTAAGCCTCGATTTGCTCCCACCAGCAACACATTGAACGACACAATATGCAGGAAGAGCATAAATAGTTCAATGGAGTGCCTTACTTTCTGGTAAGTGGACCTGCGAAACAAATCAGATACATGTGTTGAAAACAATATTGTGTAAATATGAGGTTAATTAGGGAACACAAGCTGATTTTCTTTTACATAGTTTTTTTTAAAGTACTGTATTGCAATAGATAGATTTATTTACCATCAACAGGACAGGCACCCAATTACAGATGATGTAATAAAAACTAATAAACATTAAATTACTGTAACTTAAAAGCAACTATTCTAACTAACCTAAAAAAAAAAGAAATTATAAATAAACTTATAACTCATGGTGTCAAGATTAATTGGAGGATTATCCATTTCACAAGGTCCGTATTGACGTGTACAATAACGATTCTAATGGGTTGAGGGGGTCTCCGCCCAATCAATACAATTTAATATTGGCAATTATTAATTTATTACCTTTGGGGACATGTTTCGGGCCTCATGGGCCCTTCTTCAGCCGCAAAAATATGTACACATTCACATCCATCATATTACTTATACACAAATCATGCATATTTTAAGAAAAAACATTAAAATTAAACTCTAAAATTAATTCTAAAATATCATCTATCATGCTTCAAGAAAACAAATTAAAAGTAACATTCAAGAACTAATTCTAAAATATCATCTTATCCATATTATAAAAAGGAGAAACAAGTACAGCTAAAAGAGACACATGTAGTCTTGGTGACCTTCTTAATGTTTTGCTCTGGTAGATTCCCTATTCAAAGTGCTATTTAAAAAAAAGTTAGTTAAAAAAGTTTAAAATATATTGGAGGTAATTAGAATGTGAACAGTGGGCTTATAGGCTCTCCATTTGTGATTCGGGGTCCTATTTTACAGCAATCTTCATGATTTTGGCTTGGGAATATGTTTTGAACCAAAGCTGAACTGTTGTCAATTTTCTTTGATGCTGGATTGGGTGGAGACATTACACTTTTGAAGAAACGTCATTCGGAACCTATGAAGGGGTGAACCAGCCAGAGGGTAAGCCTGCTGTCCCAACTATAAAGAAATAAGATGGGTCTTAGAAAAATGAATGCGTCAGAAAAAACTAGGGCTAAAACGGAAAAAATGTAGAAACAACTTACTGAGCTCGAATTGAAGGAATAAACGACTGTCAGCTATCTACCTGGAGGCTGTAATGGAAAGAAAAAGAAGTAACAATAAAAACGTCTATACACCTGAACATGTGAGAGGATGACTCATGCGCCGGATTGCTTACCTTTACTTAGTAGTTTGAGGTACAGATTGTGTTATGTCTGACGGCACGTTGCTGTGTGAGCTAAGCTGGCCCGACCTTGTGGCAGGTCAGGGATTGGGAGGAGGGGAGGGGGAGGGAGGAGATGTGTGTGGGGGTAATGAATGACATGATGCAAAGCGGAATTTGTCTTGGGTTTGTGGCCTAATTGGCAGGCTACGTGTGTGGGGGGCGGGGGGGTGTCTTAACTTGGGGAGGAGAGATAAGTAAGGAAGCTAACGAACGGATCTGAAAACTACAAAAATTATGTTTGTGTTTTGACTGCTATGATTGTTGTGGCGACGGAAAAAATGTATGAATATTTTCAAAAGGTATGTTAGCATCGAAATTGATTTCGTTTAAATTATGCATTGGATTGGTGCGCTGTGCGTTATCTATTTCTATTTGCTCCCGTATATTCATGATAGGCCCTTTCCTGACATAGTGGATAATTTCTAAATCTTTCTTAATGTCTGTGAAGGTGTGGTTGGTGTCTTTCATATGATTCCCCATGGCCGAAAATTTTCTATGCTTGATCGCATTTACATGTTCAAGGTATCTCGTAGTGAAACTACGTCCGGTCTGTCCTAGATAATCTGAGTTGCATTGCTGGCATTTGAGTTTATATATACCTGAGGAATTGTATTTATGGGATTCGTTTATTTTATTAGCATTATAGATTATTTTATGGTTATTGTTGTTAGTCTTGAACGCGATTTTGGTGTTGAATTTCTTTAGCGTGTTTGCTATGTCATAGGTGTGCCGATTAATATATGTAAAGACAGCAAATTGAGTTTTTTCTTTTCTTATGGGGGTAAGCCGGGAAATAGATTTGTTTTTAATTTTATTGATGATTTTTTCTATTTCTGTTCTGGAGTACCCTTTGGCTTCCGCTATTTGAAAAATGACATTAATTTCATGCTGATAGTCTTGTTCGGTCATGGGGGTGCTGATGGCCCTGTTGACGAAGCTTATGAAAGCTGCCCTTTTGTGGCTTTGTGGATGGTTGGAATTGTTCTTTATAACTGTGCTGGTTTGCGTGGGTTTCCTATAAATGCTATATTGGAATTTCTCTTTTTTAATGGACAAATTGAGATCAAGGTAATTAATCATGTTGTTGTTGTTGGTTTCGCCTGTGAATGTAAGGTTAGGATCTAGGTTATTCAGCTTACCGAGAAGCTGGTCTAAGTTGGTGACATTTCCGTCAATAATGACAAATATGTCATCCACATATCTTCCCCAGAATTCTATGCCTTTTATTTTGTTTAAGATTTCACTCGCTTCTAAGTGGTCGATATAGATGTTGGCAAGAATCCCGGAGGCTGGGGATCCCATTGCTAGACCTTGTTTCTGTATATAAATGCTATTATTGAATTTAAAATAATTATTGTTGAGCATGAAGCTGAGGATCTCGATAAATTCTTCAATTTCTATTTCTGAAAGTTTGTCATTATCTTTTAAATTGCTTTTGATAATTTCTATTGTTTTATGTATTGGTATATTGGTGTACATATCTTTTATGTCAATTGTATGACATGAATTTGTAGGTTTAATTTGCAAATTTTTGGTTATTTCACAGAACTGTAAAGAATTTTTGGAGCAAATAAATCCTTCCATTAAAAAAGAGAAATTCCAATATAGCATTTATAGGAAACCCACGCAAACCAGCACAGTTATAAAGAACAATTCCAACCATCCACAAAGCCACAAAAGGGCAGCTTTCATAAGCTTCGTCAACAGGGCCATCAGCACCCCCATGACCGAACAAGACTATCAGCATGAAATTAATGTCATTTTTCAAATAGCGGAAGCCAAAGGGTACTCCAGAACAGAAATAGAAAAAATCATCAATAAAATTAAAAACAAATCTATTTCCCGGCTTACCCCCATAAGAAAAGAAAAAACTCAATTTGCTGTCTTTACATATATTAATCGGCACACCTATGACATAGCAAACACGCTAAAGAAATTCAACACCAAAATCGCGTTCAAGACTAACAACAATAACCATAAAATAATCTATAATGCTAATAAAATAAACGAATCCCATAAATACAATTCCTCAGGTATATATAAACTCAAATGCCAGCAATGCAACTCAGATTATCTAGGACAGACCGGACGTAGTTTCACTACGAGATACCTTGAACATGTAAATGCGATCAAGCATAGAAAATTTTCGGCCATGGGGAATCATATGAAAGACACCAACCACACCTTCACAGACATTAAGAAAGATTTAGAAATTATCCACTATGTCAGGAAAGGGCCTATCATGAATATACGGGAGCAAATAGAAATAGATAACGCACAGCGCACCAATCCAATGCATAATTTAAACGAAATCAATTTCGATGCTAACATACCTTTTGAAAATATTCATACATTTTTTCCGTCGCCACAACAATCATAGCAGTCAAAACACAAACATAATTTTTGTAGTTTTCAGATCCGTTCGTTAGCTTCCTTACTTATCTCTCCTCCCCAAGTTAAGACACCTCCCCGCCCCCCACACACGTAGCCTGCCAATTAGGCCACAAACCCAAGACAAATTCCGCTTTGCATCATGTCATTCATTACCCCCACACACATCTCCTCCCTCCCCCTCCCCTCCTCCCAATCCCTGACCTGCCACAAGGTCGGGCCAGCTTAGCTCACACAGCAACGTGCCGTCAGACATAACACAATCTGTACCTCAAACTACTAAGTAAAGGTAAGCAATCCAGCGCATGATTCATCCTCTCACATGTTCAGGTGTGTAGACGTTTTTATTGTTACTTCTTTTTCTTCCCATTACAGCCTCCAGGTAGATAGCTGACAGTCGGTTATTCCTTCAATTCGAGCTCAGTAAGTTGTTTCTACATTTTTTCCGTTTTAGCCCTAGTTTTTTCTGACGCATTCATTTTTCTAAGACCCATCTTATTTCTTTATAGTTGGGACAGCAGGCTTACCCTCTGGCTGGTTCACCCCTTCATAGGTTCCGAATGACGTTTCTTCAAAAGTGTAATGTCTCCACCCAATCCAGCATCAAAGAAAATTGACAACAGTTCAGCTTTGGTTTAAAACATATTCCCAAGCCAAAATCATGAAGATTGGCTGTAAAATAGGACCCCGAATCACAAATGGAGAGCCTATAAGCCCACTGTTCACATTCTAATTACCTCCAATATATTTTAAACTTTTTTAACTAACTTTTTTTTTAATAGCACTTTGAATAGGGAATCTACTAGAGCAAAACATTAAGAAGGTCACCAAGACTACATGTGTCTCTTTTTGCTGTACTTGTTTCTCCTTTTTATAATATGGATAAGATGATATTTTAGAATTAGTTCTTGAATGTTACTTTTAATTTGTTTTCTTGAAGCATGATAGATGATATTTTAGAATTAATTTTAGAGTTTAATTTTAATGTTTTTTCTTAAAATATGCATGATTTGTGTATAAGTAATATGATGGATGTGAATGTGTACATATTTTTGCGGCTGAAGAAGGGCCTATGAGGCCCGAAACATGTCCCCAAAGGCAATAAATTAATAATTGCCAATATTAAATTGTATTGATTGGGTGGAGACCCCCTCAACCCATTAGAATCGTTAACTCATGGTGTAGTCACGTTCTAGTTCGTGAACCATGGGCAATGGCTGAACAGCCTAGTAAGTGTCCTGACAGTTGGAATACCAGTTAACACGGAATAGGAGTGGAAATCTTGGACATATTCTGAGTTGTGGCCCTCCTTGTGCTCAGGCAGCTAGGCATACACAACTCACTTGTTTGTTCCCTGAGGTGAGACTCGCGGGCCCTGTGTAAGTAAGCCTAGCAACCGCTTCATTTGTATTTTCTAAACCTCCTCAAAATGTCATGATCAAGCCTCAGATCAGGGACTCCTTGAGAACGAACAGGCAATCAAACTGGTATTCGATTCGGGTGCTATTAATATCAAAGATGGCTGTGGAAGGAAGAAAGTAGTGGATATTCTAGGGATTAGTAAAGTACAGATAAAGGGAGATGGAGAGGAGGAAGTAGGAGATTACAAGGTATACCTGTGAGGAGTAAAATGAGGCTGGGCAAAGTGGGAGAATCTTAGAGTGTAACATAGTTTCAGTGAGGTATGTAAATGGGTGATTAATGTGGATAAATTTGGAAAAGTCTGGAAATCAGGTCAGGATTGTTTCAGTGTGTGCTCCATATGAAGGGACGGAAAAGGACTAAGTAGACAGATTCTATGAGACATTGAGTGACGTGGTAGTGAGAGTTAACAATAAGGATAGTGTAGTACTGATCGGGGATTTCAATGCTAGGATAGGAAATAGGGCTGAGGAGTATGAGAAGGTAATGGGTAAGTGGGGTGAAATCCAATGGGAAATGTTTACTGGACTTCTGTGCTAGAATGGGGCTATCTGTAGCAACTCATTCTCGAAGATTCACAGATACACATGGGAGGGTAGAGGTACTGATTTTTAATTTAGGAAATTGATCGGGAATTGCAGAGTATTCAGGGCTTATTTGATGAAACAGACCTCAAACTGATTTGCTATGAATTAAGCATAGTTATATCTAATGTTTAGAAAATGAGGGTTGTTTTGGGATGGATTAGGGTTGAAAATTTCCAGGATAAGGAACTTGGGCAGTGTTTGATAAGAAATTTCAAAGAGTAGATAGTAAAGAATTGCAGGACATTCAAACGGAGTGGTCAGTATACAGGGATACAGTACTAGAAGTGGCAAAGGCATGTCTTGGGACAACAGTGTGTAAAGATAGGGAAAAGTGCACATCCTGGTGGAATGACTTAGTGAGGTCTGCTTGTAAATGTAAAAAGAAGGCTTGCAAAAGATTGCCCCAAACAAGGAATCCAGCTGACAGAGAGCTACATGTAGTGGAAAGTAACAGAAACAAACAAATAATAGAGTCCAAAAGGAAATCGTGGGAGGAATCAGGAGCCAAATTAGAAACATTAGGTCAAACTGCTTTCTGGAGTGTTATAAAGAATCTTAGAAATGGAGGAAATGAGAAATGAGCAGTGTTCTAGATAATTCAGGGAAACCTATTGTAGATACCAAGAAAATGGGAAGATGGCAAGTATACTTCGAAAACTTGCTAAATGTTAACGGAGACTTATCTGGCAATGTGGCAGATTTTAAGATTATGCAGAAGGAGAATGAGGGCGGGAACAGGATCTTGGTTGAGGAAGTAGAGAGGGTGGTAAATAAATTACAATGTCACAAAGCGGCAGGGATAGATGAAATTAGGCCAGACATGGTAAAGTATAGTGGGAAAGCAGGGCTGAGATGGTTGCATAGGATACTCGAATTGGTATGGGATTTAGGAAAGGTACCCTCTGACTGTACATAAGCAGTAATTGCTCCAATTTATAAGCAAGGTAACAGGAAAGATTGCAATAATATTACAGAGGCATTTCTTTGATAAGTGGTCCGAGCAAAGTGTACTCGGGGATCGTAGAAAGGAGAGTTTGATCATTGGCCAAGATTAAGATGGATGAAAACGGCTTTAAACCACAACGAGGAAGTCGGGTTATTCGAAGAAGTATTCATTTCAGGTTCCGTGTTGACAGTTTTATGAAATATAAGAATTTCCTGAATTTCCGCCTAATCAACACTTTTTATTGTTATTTTAGTGTCCTTGTGGGTACATGTTTCGGAATTCTCTCAATGCCTTCTTCAGCCATCAACAATATTAGGAAACATTTATAAAAGACAATGTTGCAAACCCTTTCAAAAGTCAAAAAACACATAATTGAACAACAACGAAAGCACACAAAAATTGTTAAAAATTTTAAAGTAACACATGCAATTTTTAAAATAAAAAACACTTCATGACTTCTTACAACCTTCCCACAGGAATGTCATATTGACATCCATTGTACTACCGGCATTTCATATGTGATGAATAATATCCTTATGTGTTAATAAATAAAAATGGAACATTTTGGAAAAGAATTTTAAAATTATCTAAAATACTGTCCGTGTCCTTGAACGAAGTCACATTCTTGAACTAGTAATGTTGATAACTGAGTTCAGGTAATACATGGCATTTGACACTCTGAAATATTGGGGCATTGTCAAATGTGCTGACGGTTGAGGTCTATGTTGTTTAAAACATTATTCTTGGAAGCTGACTCATCCTTGTTGTAACAAAGTAATTTTTGAAGAGCAACCTGAGGGATTATGGTGTTGAGGGAAGGCAATGAAAAATATTTTCTGTTTGTTGATAATCAGCCTGCAATGAGAGTTGATGGTAGGATGAGTTCTTGGTTCAAGGTTGTTACAGGAGTGAGGCAAGACTTAAATCTTTCACCACTACAGTTTATTTTATATGGAGGTCGAGTCATAAGTCATGGCAACTATTTTTTTCTCGCGAACAGGAGACAACACGGAACATCTCCGATATGCATTTGGAAATATAGTGTATGTACGTTTGCATAGTGCCTGAAGATAAATTCTGACTTCAGGAGATGCTCGTAGGTAAGTGACATAACACAGGCCATTGGTAAACATTGTTTTATTATGGTATAGACAGCAAATACACAAGACTACGTACAAAGGACAGGTCTGCACTGGTTACAGACCTTCGAAATACTCACCCAAGGTGTCTACTATGCGTTGCCAGCGGTGCGGCAGGCGCTGAATACCATTCGCTGCATGTGTATCGCTAACGTGTAACACCTCCCTCCGAAATGCTGTTACGATGTCTTCTTTGTTAGCAATCCGTAGTTCACTTAGTGGCTTCTTGACTTTGGGGATTAGAGAACTGCGAATTTGATATACGATCGTTGCTCCTGCTTGTTGACTTCCATTGTGTGACGCTCTCACTCACACACTGAACTTGGGGGCATGCTCAGACCCACACTGTTGTTTACATACACCATCTAGTGGCATCCTACGCAAATACATACCATACGTTTCCAAATGCATATTGTAGATTTTCCGTGTTGTCTCCTGTTCGCGAGAAAATAATAGTTGCCATCACTTATGACTCGACCCTCGTATATTCGCTGAAGAGCATAAACTGGCTGGGTGGGATCAATTAGGTGGAAACCAGGTAAGCAGTCTGGCCTATGCTGTTGACCTGTCTAAAGCTTACAAGCCAACATGTTAGAACTTGAACAGAAATGTAGGGAATATGGTAGACTATGAAAATCAGCATTTCAAAAACGAAAGTTATGTCGGTAGGGAAGAAACACAAGAAAAAAGAATGCCAGGTAGGTGGAACTAAATTGAGTCAGGTGGAACATTTTAAGTACTTAGGCTGTGTATTCTCTGAAAGAAATAGGGTCCAGGAGTAGAAAAGTCAATGCAGTGAGTTCTCAGTTGTGACCTACAGTATTCTGCAAGAAAAAAGTTAGTGCAGCCACGAAACTCTTCCTACATCACTCAGTATTTAGACCGACCTTGCTGTATAGAAGTGAGAGCTGGGTAGATTCAGAATATCTGATACATAAGCTAGAGGTAACTGGTATGAGGATAGCACAAATGATTGCTGGGACAAATAGATGGGACCAATGGCAGGAAGGTACTAGTAATGAAGAGATAAAGGCCAAGTTAGAAATGAACAAGCTAGATGAAGTTGTTCATGGGAGGGTCATGTGAAGAGAATGGGGGAGGAGAGATCGAAGTGAACGTTGGCTGCACCAAGAAATTCAGTTCGGGTCTGAGGGCAGCAACGGGGTTCACTCAGCCTCATGAGGCAAAATTGACAAGAGGCAGGTTTTATTTCTACCTCAGACATCCTGCAAGTGGTTTACCGAGGTTACCCCACTTCTATACCAGGCAAATGCCGGGATGGTACTTAACGTAAAGCCACAGAATTTCCTACCCAAATCGTACCTTAGTTACACTATACACCCATAACAGTGACACAGGTTTCCAGACAAATTATACACACACCCAAGTACATGGGGCTACATGACCAGGAGGTCACAAATTCCCTAAAAGAATCAACAACTTATTTTTCTTGATGAATAAAGTGGGATAAAAAGGATTCTTAGAACTATCCTCAACACAATGAAGAAAAAAAAAAGTGAAAACATTCAGTTTGCGCTACAAAACCTAAATACAGTATGTCTTTGTAACTGACATTTCTTCGATAATGTACCTTCTAGATAGATCCTCACACATTAATTATGTCCCATAGTGAGCAAGCTTATATACAGTAGAATACAATATTGCAGAATGGTAACAAACCTGCCAAATGATGTTTGCGCTATCTTCATTTTCTCTATCAGATCTAACGATAACCTGGAAGGAAAAAGGTTTACCATTTTAAATACCGTACCGTAGTGTAAGAGTGTAACACTGCTCCCCTAAGTGTTAAATATGCTTTTAAATATTTTAATGTCATATTTTTATCAATATCTTTGTGATGTTTATATAAAGTGTGTATGGGGCTCATAAAGGAAGCATATAAGTTAGCACCTGAAACATGTACCAAACCATAATGAATACAATATGAGTAAATAATAATCATATAAGGAAAGGCATTGACTAGGAGGAATTTCTTTTCAACAAATGCGTTTTACCCTATTATTCTTGTCTTGACTTTCCAGTGTACTCTATTTTTATGGTACGTTCAGTCGACTCTCGATAATTTGAAACTCAAGGGACCAAAGAAAAAGTTAAATTTACCGAGAGTTTGAAATACAGTAGAGCGTCGATAATCCGGTTTCAATTCTGGTGAAAAAAGAAAGGTGAAGTGATTACATACATAAATACATACATATTTGTCATTAGTAGCTCTTCAGTCGGTCAACACAATTTTGCCCAATGACCGGGCAGGGTGCAAAGTATAAATATGTAAATACATTCCTGGAAAAAATTACATAAATATTAGTTATCACTATTCATCATCATCTTGAACCTTGCCACGGTGGGTGAGTGGATAGTGTGTCGGTCTACTAACCCCAAGATTGCAGGTTCGCTCCTGGCCGTGGTAAGTGATTTTTGAAAGGCGGCAAAAATACGACTCGCATGTCATACGATATTGGCATGTCAAAGAACCCATTTGAATTCAGTAAGCCGTGTTCATAATGGCAAAATTAATCTCGGGAGTTTCCGCCAACACAAAGTTCCTCATTTCTCTGCTAGAAGGCGCTATGGTGTTCAAGGAGCTTAGATATCTAACCCCCTTGTCTATCATAGTAATTCAAGGAACAACGAAATTCGACATGCAAGCTACCCTCTGGGTGTCAAATTACAAAGCTTGCACCAGGCACCCGAGGCCATACAATATTATTATTTATCATCTTGAACAGTTTCCAGCCACTGACCGGGTCTGTTTGGAACATAAGCCCCTCCATCATCTTCTGTCTTCCCACCATCTCTCCGTCACCTCCTTGGTCCAGTCTTCTCCTTTCTTTCGCACGCAGCCCTCCACACCCTTCAGCCACTTATCTCTTGGCCTTCCTCTTGGTCTTTATTCCTCTGTTTTCATCTCGTGTATCTTCCTGGGTATCCTCCTCCCAACCATTCGCTTAACATGCCCATACCATTTAAGCCTTGATTCCTCTATCCTATCCTGTAATGCTCCCTCCTTGACTAATTCTCTGATCTTCTCATTTCTTAACCATCTGCCTTTCTCACTCCAATATTGCTTTCCAAGAATTTCATCTCACTAGCCTGTATTCTGCTTTGCTCCCTTCCTTTCATAACCCAGGTCTCTGAGGCATACGTCAGGATTGGAACGTAGTACGTCCTATATATGACCCTTTTGCTGTTTTGAAGGACATCCTTACTCCATACCAGGCTCCTAACACTTTTCCTGAATAATTCTGCTTGCCTCCCCCACTCATTTATTTCTCTGTCTTTTCTTCCATTTTCTTGTATCATGCTTCCCAGATACTTGAAACTCTCTACTTTCCTCAATTCTTCCCCACCAATTGTTATTCCCGTCGTGACTCTCTCCTTCTTCCTGGTTGTGATCGTCCACTCGCTTTTGATTATGCTAAACTTCAACCCATATCCATGTACTATTTCTTCCCATACATCCAACTGCTCCTGTACTTCCTCCTCGTTTCCCCAGATCATCAAATCATCTGCAAATGCCATTACTTCCATCCTTCTTTCACCAATCACTTCCTCCACTCTGGTCATTATATCGTCCATCACTACAATGAAGAGTAGCGGTGAAAGTGCACTTCCGTGCCTCAAGCCATTCTTCTGTTCCAGCCAATCTGATCTCTCTCCTCCCACTTTCACACAGCTCATACTTCCATTGTACATTTCCCTTATCCTCCATATAGTCTGCTTTCCTACTCCTCCCTTCTCCAAAGCCTACCATACCTTACTTCTACATAAACTATCATATGCTTTTTCAATATCCAGGAAGGCCATCAGTAGGTCTATTCCATATTCATAATGCATACCTACCAACTCTCACGATTTAGGCGGGAGACTCCCGATTTTACACCACTTCTCCCACCCTCCCGCTTAACATATTAAATCTCCCGTTTTTTTTTTCTTTTTAAATCCCACGCGTAATATTGTACTAAAAGTGCGAGATGACAAACTCCAGTCATCCATTGAACAGATCAATTTTACGTGTATTGTGTTTCAGTACCGCAGTTTCGCTTCGTATCGATAATTTATAGATAATTCTCCATAACTATTCGTAACACTTAGTGGGATTTGAATACGTTTCTCTTTGTTTGAAATAATCTACGGTTAATTCAGCACGTGTTCCTAAAAGTTTTCATAATATCCTGAGGGTGAGAGGTAGTTGTAGGTTGCGGAATATTGTATCTGTTTAACACATTTGTGTATAACTTAAGATGTCGTTGGCATTAATATGTCGGTTGGCTATTGTGAATTTTCGATTGAGTGATTTTGTCGGTTCCTCGGTAATATGGCGAAGAAATATAGTTAGACATTCACCGTCTTCAAAATCTCCTGATTTTTCAGTTTGAGAGGTTGGCAGGTATGATAATGTTTTCCATGCAACTGTCTTACAGCAAAAATTATATCTACTGTGAACCTTCCTGCTCTGAAGCCATGTTGTTCTTTTCTCATCTTTCCTTCTATTTCTATTTCCTTCTATCACTATTAATGGGGTAATTTAGGATTATGTGTTTCGACCCTCAAGTGCCCATCATCAGATGCTGTTCACTGCGTTGTGGTTTAAATTTACAGTAATATAATCACACTACTGTTGTAGTAGCTTGTCTTTGGTGTTTTTTTTTAAATATACGATTCACAATTTGAATTTCGTTATACGTTAGGTTTGTTTTGTCTTAAAGGTATTGTGAATTACATGAGTAAAGGTGTATATGCACTTGTATACAATTTAGAATAACACAATGTAATGAAAAATAAATAAAATTAACATAATTTCCATGCACTAGAAAACTCTATTTGTAATGTTTACTTAGTAGGGTGTCGACGTACAGTAGTGTTGACTTGCCTCTTGGGCTGTAGTGACTGTCACTGACTTTCAGAAAATACGGAACATTATAAGTTCATATTAATTAATGGTTTTATTTATCTGCTCCAATTATTTACCACTAAAGTGAATTATTAACGGTTTTAGCAAGTTTTCTTATTGTTATGAAATTAAAACGACCTATTTTGGTTCTTTTCGAAAATCCGTACATTTTGATAATCCGGACTGGGTCTGGTCACGATTAATCTAGATTATCGATGCTCTACTGTAATAGGAGTTCAAATAACCAAGACGGAGGGAAGAATTCAAATAAACAAGAGTTTGATTTTCGTGACTTTATTACTGAACTTACTTACTGATTTTTATTTCACAACATTTGTACAATTACACACAAATGTTCATTTTGAAAAAAAGTCTGCAATTTTCTTTTGAGTGAGCGACTTCCATATATCATTATCCAATAAATTTTCAATAGTGGTGAGAGCTGAGAATGACGATCGTAAAATGCCGAACTATTTGGCGACATCTTTTTTTAAGTGCCCATCCTCCACAGCTGAATCCCATGCTTTTTTTCACTTAGGGAAAGACACTTTCTTGAGCTCATTTTGATGCTTAAAAAATACACAAATCAAACATTATACTGTAACACCCTTTAAGGTTTGAAAGAAGACTCAAGACTGCGAATTCACTCATACATCTCATTATTGATGTAAACCAACGACAGATCTGTGCATGATAACAATACTGTAATCACAGACTTCAAATTATAGAATGTCGGTGAGCAAGATGCCATTCCTACAACGTCAAATTACCGAGGGGACCAAATCACATTGATTTTTTTTTTTTCAATTTATCGAGTATTTTTCAAGGGACAAGGAAATAACTTCAAATCATGGAGAGATTCAAATTAACGAGTGTCAAATTATCGAGAGTCGACTGTACGGTATATAGTCTACGTTAAACGGCATTATTTATCAAAGATTCAATTTCCGTTTTTTCATTGTAAATGGAAGCTTTATTTGTCTGCTTCAAATGAATATATATATTTCATCTCAATATTCCACCTGTAAGTAGTTAAAAACTATTTCATATGTGCATATGTCTAGCGGGCGTGGCTCCACATCATATTACTTGCATCTAAATATCTCGGAATGTCAAATAAGGTATGAAAATCATGAAAATGTCATATTAGCTAAATGTAAGTGTAGGATCCAAGTTCAACACTCCCGAAGAATTACCGTTTTTAATATGTCTAAGTTAGTTTATTTGTTGATATCACAAATGTTCACTTCATTTACGTTATTCTCAGTATTAAAAACTTGAACATTTTATGCCTTTCAAATTAACAAAATCAACGTCAAAAATTGGCATAGAAATATTATTGATACAACAAATTAGAGCTAATAAATGTAGGAATGATGTGAACTAGGGATTTTTGGATACTTTGAAAACTTTAGCTACCTTGTTTATTTTAAGCAATGATAAAATTGAATTCCTTTTTTGAAAATTGAAGAAAACCCTCCTACATTCTGTCTGTTGCAGATAACTGCACGATTAATTCTAGTTCAGAACATTATATGCATTAAATAGAAGAACTCTGTAAAAGAAATTTGATGATTGAATACTGTAATATTTAGTAATTTTTTAGCATTTTGAAAAATTACCAATTTTTTATTCTGTTTTTCAAAAATGTAGAGAACTGAAAACAGAAAACAAGGCTTCTGTTACAAACATGATGATTGGGTTTCATGTGAGACGTGGTAAAAGTTTCAGAAATATCCGTTCAAAAATATGGATTTTCTTCCTAAACATATATACATACCTTAAGTTATACATAACATGTTTAAATTATATTGTTTCTATCCAATATTCAGTAAATATGCCACAATTGGGTGCAATTCTAAATGTTACGTTTTGCTCTTTGAATGCTATGAACTATATGTACTTACTTAGACATTGTAGCAGAAGTTCTCTTCAACTTGTTAGAGGAGTTTCCTTTCAAGGACTGAGAAGAGCTGGGCTGAGCTGGCCAGAGCTTTGCCTTATATAGCCTCCTGCTGGATGACTCTCTAGGAGGGGGTACAATGGACATTCCACTGATGAGTCAAGCTTATGTCTGTACTATTCAGCACTTCTTTTACATTTGGAATATATTTGATTGGGTCACTATGGATTATAATCTGTAAAAGTGATTGATTTCTATATCTATATTAGACATTACAACGACTGTCAATTACATGAAACATGTTTTGATTTGTTAGTGCCTGGTTGGCATTTTTAGGAGAGCTGACAGCTAATAATATTGATAAATGTTTAAATCTACTTGTCAGACAATAATTTATGATCCATCACATTGAAAGTTATAAAACTTGATGAATATTATTGTTTTTAAAGTTTTCCTCCCTGAAACATGAGTGTTTCGTAACTTGCCCCACATTGCATCACTCAGATATTTTTGCTATTGCCACCCTGGATACTCTACCCCTAGAGAATTGTACCAGCAACATACCAAGATAGTCACTTCATAATGCCAATATGTTATCAATACAACTAATTATTGGAAACATATAAACAATTTGCAACATGCAACCAGCATGTCTGAAAACATTCCCAGTGGTTTTAACCCTCTTAGTGCCAAGCCATTTCCTGAAATACTTGCCAAGAATGCCAAGCCATTTTTAATGGTCATGCAGACTATTCGAAAAAAAATCATAAATACCACATTTCCAACGATAGAAACATTATTTTTGCTTTGCATTATAACCAATACTTCATTCTTTCATACATTATGTTCATAAAAGTAAATACGGCATCCAAATCTTTTTAATTGAGGTTATTCTGATAATTGTACAATTTTTAATTTTTTTGTTGTAAAAATCAGTTTTGCGCCTAAATTTAGGACACCTAAGAGTCATATTCGAAGAAACACTACGTTTCCAGCTGTAGAAAGTTCTTAGATTCATCTGTAGGCAGAAAACATCAACAACAAGAAAACAACTGCTCCACAATTTTGGCGGGAACGCGCGTGATTGATGGAGCGCAAAGGGAGGGCGTGAATACAGACTCAAACCTATCGCGTAACGGACTTTGAAGGAAAAAAGTAAACACCGCGCTAGCAAGCTTGAAACCTCACCTTTCCAACAGTATGAAATAATCACGGACATATGCCTGCAGAAATCTACAAATATAAGATAAACAGCGCGCCGATTGAATCGGCTTTGGCACTTTTGGCACAAGCAGTGAGAGCCAATCTGATCGGCACGTGGCACTGAGAGGGTTAACTAACAACCTACATGCACCTACTCTTCTCTGTTTAGGGGCCGATAACCTAGATGTTGGGCCCCTTAAAACAACAATTATCATCATCATCATCTTCTCTGTTTGCCCCATTCCATCCCTCAGACCAGAATTAAATTTCTGGAATCGGACCCAAACCTTAGGGGTGACAGCCTTTATATCTAGCCACTACCTCACAACATGCTCGACTGTTATCAAAAGTGTATGCTTCCCTGTCCTGAGCTAATCATTTCATCTCTACATAGCTACCATGTCTTACATCTGAGGCAATCTGTCTAACATATTCTAACCTTGGTCTACCCTTACAGTTCTTGTCCAAGATACCACAGGCAGTAGACATTTGAGGATGCTTAACTGAAGAAGCTATGCCAGTAGATCCCCTTTGAGGCACAATTCCAGCACCCGGTATCTCTAAAAGTCGCAGTGGTTAAAAGGAACGTAAAACCCATAACATTATTATCTTGTCCTCGGCCCTTCCTTCCATAACTAAGTTTGCTATCACTGGGTGTCTTAGTATGTGTCCTACCAACCTATCTCTTCTCTTCATTAGCAGTCGCCAGAAACATCTCTCCTCTCTTCCAAACGTCTTAATACCTCTTCATTTGTTACTCTATCATTCTTCTGTAATACTACATTTAAAATGCTTCTATTTTTCTCTTTTCTGCTGCTCCAACAGTCCAAGTTTCATTTCATTGAAGTACCATTCTCCACACAAAGGCTTTCAAAAATGACTTCCTAATATCTAAATCTATATCCAATGTCAACAGATTTTTTCTGTTGAAATGCTTTCCTTGCCGGAGCCAACCTACTTTTTATATCCACTTTGCTTCGCCCAACACTGGTTATTTTGCTTCCTAAGTAACAGAAGTCTCCCACTTTAGCATTTCACCTGCCAATTACCTTACTGACTTCCTTTTAACCCCTTCACCCCTTTGTATTACATAAATAATTAGTTTCTAGTTTTCCTTTTAGGGGAGCCTCCTGCTCAAATATGAAATGTCTTGCCATTTGCTCCAAAGTTTTAGCACCAATCCATAACAAGCAGACAAAATTTAAACAAAGGATATTGTTATGTCCCGATGTCGGTTCAAGGAGAAACTGTATCGGACATTCAAAACCAGTTCAGCCTGGTTAGCAAGAAACTCGCTTCCTCACTATAAAAAGCTGCAGACTCAAGTCAGTTAGTCACTGCATTGGCGGAAGTCAGACAATCACAGAGGTTGAGCAATGAAGGAAATTGAAATAAAGAATTAAAGAAAAATGTAAAGTAGGAGTAAAGATTCAAGGAGGAACAATTTCAACTCTGAGATTTGCTGATAACATTGTCATCTTAGACGATTCATCAGAGGATTTGAATGAGTTTTTAAATGGTATGAACTCTGTCTTGAGGAAAGAATTCATGATCAAACTCAATAAATGTAAAATACAAATTATGGAATGCAGACAAAAGAAATCAAAATCCTCTATGGATGTCAAATTGGCAGGTGAAAAGCTAAAGGAAGTAGCAGACTTCTGTTACTTAGGAAGCAAAATAACCAGTGATGGACAAAGCAAAGTGAATATAAAAAGTAGGTTGGCTCAGGCAAGGAAAGCATTTCTACAGAAAAAATCTGTTGACATTGAATATAGATTTAGATATTAGGAAGTCATCATTAAAAGCCTTTGTCTGGAGCGTGGTGCTCTATGGAAGTGAAACTTGGACTGTTGGTGCAGCAGAAAAGAGGAGAATAGAAGTATTTGAAATGTGGTGTTACAGGAGAATGATGAAGATCAGATTGGTAGATAGAGTAACAAATGAAGAGGTACTAAGACGTTTGGAAGAGAGGAGAGATGTTTCTGGCGACTGCTAATGAAAAGAAGAGATAGGTTGGTAGGACACGTACTAAGACACACAGGAATAGCAAACTTAGTTAAGGGTTGAGGAAAAGGTGTGATAGCTATGTAGAGATGAAGCAATTAGCTCACAATCAGTACGGGGAGGAATGGGTAGCTGCATCAAACCAGTCAGAAGACTCAAACACAAAAACACATTCTTCATAGCACGATTTGGTGTTTGGTGTACCTTTTGTTTGTGCTGAAGAAGGGTTTGGAATTGAACTTGAAACAATTGTACAGAGTTTTATAACTTGTATTGACTAGGTGGAAGAAAATCCATATAGGCCTATATAATTGAATCATTTATTTTTCTCAAACTTGAAAATCCACCTACTTTCAAGTAGACTCGTCCAGCACTTGTCTTGTTGCGATTCATTTCTCCCCAACAATTAGTTGTGTGGTGATTGTTGTTTTATGCAATTGTTTTGAAGCTTCAGAAGAAGTTTTTTTTTTTCTTTCACATCAGAAGAGACAAACATAGAAGACAGTGCACATAACTCGGATTCAATACTAAGTCTGTAGTCTTAATTGTTGAAGGGTTGGAAAGTAACACCATTACTTTTTGTAGGTAACGAGCAGTAATGGTGTTATTAATTAAAGTAACTGTAATGGTTTTCTTTTTATGAGGGATGCTCATGAGCATCCAGTTTCCTCTTCCTCTGACACCAAACAGCTTCCACTTAGGCAGCTATCTGATTAAAGTTTCTACATGTTGTGGTATCACCTGTACAATATTGCCCGGCGTAATTTCTCCAAGATTAGCATCCAGATCTCGTAGTCAATATATCAATAACACTCATGAGCATTCAGTTCCCTCTTCTTCTGATGCAGAAAATCTGATTCCAGGCTTCATCATTGCATAGTATCACCTGTACGATATTGTCTGGTGTAATTTCTCCAAGAGAAGTTTCCAGATCTCTTCTGTGCATAGACCAGTGTCCACACACAAAGAATGTGTGGAACATTGTAATGAGTTTCGCTTCGCAAAACATTGAGCGTACAAATGTAACAGCTTGTCTGGCCCTTACTATTGGGTGACAAATGTAATGCTTCTACTGGGCCTGCCTTGCACTCTGAAATATTAACTCTGCCTAAGATATGTTGTTTTAATGGGCGCCAAGACCTCAACGCAATGTTGAAATCTAAATTTGTATTTAACAACACCTAGCTCTGGTAAAACACCTTCAAGAATCTATTCACTCAGATCGTGGTATGATTTGATCATTAACCCAACAAACAATTGTATCAGGAGAAGGAATTGGTCTATATCTAATGCTACCTACTGAAAGCAAAGATTGCATGGTTAAAAGAAATGAATTTATTATATATATCAAGTACTGCAAAATTAATAATAATAATAAGTTTAAAATTTATATTGGAGCGTTGCGATTTGAATATTACCGCTAGAAAATTACGTGAGAACGGAGTCGGCTAAATTACTGATTTTACTCTTATTCCCAAGCTATGAAGTTACTGAAATATTGAATATAAAACAAAGAGAAACGAGAGATTGCGTATTTCTGCGTCATTCGCGCTTACCACTGGAAATTGCCGAAGCATTTCCCTCGTACTGGATGATGAAGAGAGCTTCCCACAGTCTCCTGGACGTCGTCATCTTCTTCGTTATTTGATGATATACTTGTAGATGTAGTCACTTTATGGTCCGAACATCGGAGCCAAACACTCGTACAACCACACTGGTTAAGTTTTACAAAGATAGTCCTTTACACCACGGCGCGCCAAACGATATATGCACTCGTCGGCTCCCCACTCCGGTGCCGACTTCCACCTAACGTGGTCCTCACTGATTGGCTGTGCCACCCCGCTACTCCCCTCCTTAGGCTCAATACACACTGCGCGTGGATGATGTCGTTTGCCGTTCCAGACTATTTCGCCTTTTCTTGACGCTGCAACCCAGGCTTGCGTAATGCTTCTTGACAAGAATAAGCCTGTATCCGAATTCCCAATGAGTCATCTCTCTCATAATACCCTAACTGACAAAACTCTGTAAAATTCCATAATCATATAATTTCCTATGATAATGTAGTTCGTAATAACTTGCTTGATAGTGTTTTCTAAGACATAGAAAACCTATCTGTATGCTTATAATTTTATAAAAATGCTCCAAAAAATACCTTAATAATAATAATAATAAATTAACATGAAAAATTCTCTTGGCTGAACAATTTGCCGCGTAAATAAATATAGAATGGCTTCCTACTGACTTATGCCAGTGGCATAAAAACCCCTCGAAAAACACGTTATATATTCGCCTCGGATCATCGGATGATTTACCGTGACGACGGTCCATTATCCTATTATCCTAGACACGTTAATAATCCCCATCCAAAATACATATTACATAAATTAAATCACCCTAAATTACATATATACACTCATAATTTTTCTTTACGCACTTTGCGTCAAAGTTTGTTGTCACTATGGATTGCACTTTGCAACCAGTCCAATGTTTTTCATGTAGAATAGTGTTCCACGGATATTTCCGCCTCTCACATTTCTCTATGTTGGAAAAATTGACATAAATAATGTGTGAGCACTATGTATATAAGATGTCACATCACACGCATCAAGGTGTTCTGATATATGTATGTCTCCCTAGAACTTCCTAATTTCACTGGAGGTTCCTTCCTTATTGTGAAATTTAATCCCACTTATCACTGAGCACACGATCACACTATTGTGGCAGCGCATCGTGACCATAATACTTAATCTCTCTTTATAAAAGACGAAATTAATATTGATTTCTGAAAGAAAAAAAAACAGTAAATGCGCATTACATATAACACCAAATATTTCTGTGCCGTAATCGCCCTGTCTTGTTAAGTTCCCGTAGATCATATTCTACTTAATACTAGTTCTCAACACAGACCAGTTCTCCTCACACAAATAATACCATTGTACAAATCACCTTAAATTACACACAAATCTTACATGGCGAGGCCGTAAACAGAAATCACGTGTGCTGTTATGTATGAGTTTCATGAAGGACTGTCTCGCATTCTGATGGCCCATCTTTTGTCCCGTGGACGCCTTAAGCAAAGATATCCTGTTCAAGCGCTCACCCATCTCTTGGAGACAAATGGGAATTCACCAGCGCTACCAAATTCTGGCCTTGGTGTATCGAGACATTTTAGTGCTCAAGAGCATCCGACAATCCCGTCATATTTCCCTGTACCTTAAAAACTCTCATTTACTTACATACTACCCCCCTGTGTGACTTCTGATACGCCTGCCTGGAAGACCAGATCTTCCTCGATCCAAATACCACACTTACTCATTTGATAGGCTGGCTCGCCAGCTAAACACACTTACTTTATGACACATACTTTCGTAGACTATGTATATTATACGTCCCGTATAATCTGTTTCCCTCACTATTCTCCAGCACATATGCTGTTTTGCCAATACGTTTGGAAACTATAAATGGGCCCTCGTAAATATAAAAGAACTTGGACATGACTTTCTCTAACTTATTTGACTGTTTCGGCACTCTAAGTAAGACTCTGTCTCCCGGCTCGAATAGGTCAAATTTAGTTTCTTTTTGTTGGCGAATTCTCTTTTGTGCTGACTTAGATAAATTCTGTTTCGCCAACTGGACAATGTAATCCATCCCCGGTTGCTTACCCTCATTTAAACCCAACACCCTCGCTAGTTCATTTTGTGGTCATTTTCCGAAGTGAACTTTGTATGGCGTCAATTTCGTGCTCTCATGCTGGAGAGAATTCAGCCAAGTCTCGACCTTGGGAAGATGTCCAACCCAGGCCGTATGCTTGTCATGCACTAGAGTCCGAAAAAGATGAGCCACTTCCCTTAATGGACGCTCTGCAGAATTACCCTGAGGGTGTAACGTGTTTTTCGAGGGGTTTTATGCAACAGGCATAAGTCAGTAGGAAGCCATTCTATATTTATTTACGCGGCAAATTGTTCAGCCAAGAGAATTTTTCATGTTAATTTATTATTATTATTAATTTATTATAATTATTATTTAGATATTTTCGGAGCATTTTATAAAAATTATTAGCATTCAGATAGGTTTTCTGTGTATTAGAAAACGCTATCAAGCAAATTATTACGAACGACGATATCATAGAAAATTATCTGATTACGGAATTTTACGGAGTTTTGTCAGTTAGGGTATTTGAGAGACATGACTCACTGGGAATTCTAATACAAGCTGATTCCTGTCGAGTAGCATGACGCAATCCTGGGTCGCAAGGTCTAGAAGAGGCGAATTGTTGAAACGGAAAACGACTTCTCCCTCTCGCCCGCGGAGTGTAATGAACCGGAGGAGGGGAAGTGGCGGCGTGGTCAGCCAATCAGCGGAGACAGCGTAAGCTAGGAGACTGCTCCGGAGTGGGGGAGCCGACAGGTGAATATATCGTTCGACGCGCCGTGAGACGAGGACTATCTGTGAAATACTTGAGGAGTATGGATGCGCGTGCGTGTCGCTCCGATGTTCAGTGGAGTTAGTGACAATCTGTGTAGAACTTGCAGTGTACGGTCGCAAGTGCGTGTCGCTCCGATGTTCGGTGGAGTTAAGGACAATCTGTGTAGAACTTGCAGTGTACGGTCGCAAGTGCGTGTCGCTCCGATGTTCAGTGGAGTTAGCGACGATCTTTTGTAAAACGTAACCAGTGCGGTTTTACGAGAGTTTGGGTCCGATGTACGGACCATAGAGTTATCTAATCTACCAGAATATCAACATATAACGAAGAAGATGGCGACGTCCAGGAGACTGTGGGAAGCACACAGCATCATCAAGAACGAGGGAAATGCTTTGGCAATTTCCAGGGGTAAGCGCTAATGACGCAGAAATACGCAATCTCTCATTTTTCTTTGTTTTATATTTCATAATTCAGTAACTTCATAGCTTGGAAATAAGAGTAAAATCAATTTATCAGACTCCGTTTTCACGTAATTTTCTATCGGTAATATTCAAATCACAACGCTCCAATTTAAATGTTAAACTTATTATTATTAATTTTGCTATACTTGTTTTATATAATAAATTCATTTCTTTTACAATGCAATCTTTGCTTTCAGTAGGTAGCATTAGATATAGACCAATTCCTTCTCCTGATACAATTGTTTGTTGGGTTAATGATCAAATCATACCACGATCTGAGTGAATAGAGTCTTGAATGTGTTCTGCCAGAGCTAGACGTTGTTAAATACAAATTTAGATTTCAACATTGCATTGAGGTCTTGGCGCCCATTAAAACAACATAGCTTAGGCAAAGGTAAACAGTTACATTTCTCACCCGACAGTAGGGGCAGCCAGAACGTTAAATTTGTCGCCGACAACTTGGGGCTGAAAACCTAATAACATTTGTGGAAGGAGTAGGGTATATATTTCTGTGCCTGTATTTTGGGGGTTATTTGTCTGTATCAGTGTATATCATTATGGGGGATGAGAAAGAAAGACAGATGAGGTTACGTAGTGGTCATCAACGGGAGAATGATGATACGAGCAGTATGTCGAGTGATGGTAGTACCGGGGTAGCGGAGGTAAATCCCGATACTGAAACAGGGAGTGTAGGCGGCCAACCAGAATTAAAAACTTTACTTCTCGAGTTCATGTATCAGAACAAAGTTAGTAGTGATGCCTTAAATGCAAAATTAGAACAAAACAGTAGGGAAAATAAAGAAAGTACAGATGCCTTAAATGCTAAATTAGAACAAAACAACGCAAAACTGGAACAAAACAACGCTAAATTAGAACAAAACAGTAAGGAAAATAGAGAGAGTACTGAAACTTTAAATGCTAAATTAGAACAAAACAGTAGGGAAATGAGTGACAAATTCGAACTGATTAGAGGTGAGATCAGGGGGGTGATGGAAGAAAAGGCTAAAGAGATTATTGCAGATGTAGACAGAAAATTAGGAAAAGTACAGGAGGAGTTGGAAATTAGAATCAGTACACAGGCTGAAAATTTAAAAGAACTAGTGCAACTGGAAACACAGCAGGTCAAAAAGCAATTGGGGGGAGAAATTGACAAAATTCAGGTAGCTACTAAAGAGGTTAAGGAACAGCTGGGGGGTAGAATTGAGAAAGTCCACTCGCAAATAGTTGCAGAAGTAAATGATTTAAGAGAGAGTAATAGAGAGAGCATTAGCAAGATTGAAGAGAAACAAGCAAAGCTATATGATAAAGTAGAAGAATCAGAAGGAAACATTAAATTAACAGTAAACAGTATTGAGAGGAAGGCTGAGGAGAAAATCGCAGAATTAGAATTAAAATTAAAAGCTAGGATCAGGCAAGAAAATAGTCAGAATAGGCCAGTTTTTGTGAATAGCACACACAGGGAGGTAGAACTGGGTAAGTTCAGCAATCGACAGGGGTGCCCAATGGAGTTCATGAACACTATAGAAAATAAATTCGGGGAGAGGTTGGAAAATGGTAGTATTGAGTGGTGCCAGGTAGTTGAAATTTTAGAACAAGTGTTTGTGGGGGAAACGAGGAATTGGTTTGCTGTCTACAGAGACAAGTTTACTGATATCAATGATTTTAAAATGAAATTCTGTGAAAAGTTCTGGAATGAGGTTATTCAGTCGCAGCATCGTGAGGGAGTAGTGTGTGGTAAATATAACCCTAAAGGAAGCTCCACCATGACCGAATACTTTTTAGGGCAGGTATTAGTGTGTAAATATCTGGATGGCTTGAAGGAGGAAAGTGATGTGGTAAGGTTGCTACTTAGGCACTTTCCCTATAGGATCAAGGAGGCTGCTTGTATCCAGAATGTAAAGACTATATCACAAGTAGAAAATTTGTTAAGCACATTTGATGCACTAGGGAGAGGGGGTTATGAGGACAATTTCAACCGGAACCAGGGTAATAATAATAATAGACCTAATGAAGCCAGGCATCAAGAAGTTCAAGGGAACGGTGGCGAAGGAGCCAACGCTCAAAATAGAAATAATAATAATCAGCTATATCAGAACAGAGGAAATGGCTATGGTAATCAGTATCAAGGGAGGAACAATGATTTCAGGGGAAATCAAGGGAGAAATTATAATGACAATAATTACAACCAGAATAGGGGTCAAGGAAGAGGACAGCCTAGTGGTAGTAATATACAGCCAAACAATGACAACACAGCCCAGAACAACCAGACCAGTTTAGTAGTTAGTAGTACTACGGCCAGCTGTAGCGGTTCTTTAAACGCGAACCAGGCTGCGAAGTAAGGTCAGAATCTCAGTCTGTAGCATGCCCTGTCCATACAATTATACAGGAACCCTATGACCTAAATGTAAGAAATGAATTATTACATGAACTAAATGATGAAGGTATTATTCAGGAAGTGGTTAGTAAGAGCCCCATAGTTAAATTTAACGTGTCCGAGGCGTACACAGATGTTTTAATTGATAGTGGTTGTATGAAGAGTTGCATAAGTAGTGCATTTTATGATAAAATGAAAGGAACTGGAGTAAATTTTGAGGAGATGCCAATTAAAAGCACTTTTGTTATCACAGCTGTTGGGAAGAGGTCTAAAGTAATTTCTAAGCAAGTTTTAGTAGACATTAAAATTAATAATCATGTAGAGAAGCAGATTTGTCTTGTAATTCCAAATTTAGTATTCAGTGTTATCTTGGGTTCAGAGTGGCTAAGTAGAGTGTCGGGTAACTTATGTTATGATGTAGGGAGTTTGAAATTTAAATGGGGAGATTCTGAAGTAGAAGTAGCGTTCAATGACCAAATTCAGAGAAGTAGTGTTGTAGGTGTGATTTGTACTTTAAATGAGATATCGCCAGCCGTAGAGCGGGGTTCTCCATGTTTTGTGGGCAGTGTGATTACGAACGGAAGTCTAGAGGACTCGTTACGTGAAGCTGCATTTCAGGGAAATATAGAGGATGAACAGTGTGTTCGGCTCTATGATGTGTTATGGTGTAATAGGAGAGTTTTTGAGGATCGCATTGGTATGGCCAATTGCTATACACATTCATTGAACGTTATTGATAGGTCAGTATTCACAGGACATAGATATCCTGTACCTTTCGCTTATCAGAGTGCAGTTGAGGCACAAATTAATCAGATGCTTGAAGATGGGATTATTGAGCACTCGAACAGTCCATATGTTAATTCTTTGATAACGGTACCCAAGACCGACGGCACTGTTCGTATTTGTTTAGACGCTCGTTTGGTTAACAGTAGAATTAGTTCAGATCAGCTGAAATCTATGTCAATAGAGGAATTAATGCAAACATTTGAGGGGAAGAAGTATTTCACTTGTGTAGATTTGAGTTCCAGTTTTTGGCAAGTGCCACTTATGTACGAAGATAGACCATTTACAGCTTTTAGTCATAAATATAACCTTTATCAATTTTGTAGAACACCTTATGGGTTAAAGAGTAGTTCAGCAGCTTTAATTAGGGCTTTAAACATCGCATTAGGGGATGACACAGGAGAGTTTGTAACCATTTACATAGATGATATGGTAATTAGTTCACACAGTTTTGAGGAGCATCTACGTCATTTAAATATAGTTTTTCAGAAGTTAGATCAGGCAGGGTTCAATTTGAAGCTGTCTAAGTCGTCATTCTGTCAGTCAGAAGTGACATTTTTAGGTCATAGTGTGTCAAGTAGAGGTGTTACACCAGAGGAAAGTAGGGTTAGCATGTGTGGACAGTAGCAACAGGGCATCGTTACAGATACTGAGTAATATGCTAGGTAGAGCAACGTGATGACGTTCATTTAAGGGAGCCACTTGCAAGGTTGGAAGCAGGTGACGCAGTAACATTTATAGTTTCCAAACGTATTGGAAAACAGCATATGTGCTGGAGAATAGTGAGGGAAACAGATTATACGGAACGTATAATATACATAGTCTACGAAAATATGTGTCATAAAGTGAGTGTGTTTAGCTGGCGAGCCAGCCTATCAAATGAGTAAGTGTGGTGTCTGGTGCGTGGAAGATCTGGTCTTAAGGCAGGCGTATCAGAAGTCACACAGGGGGGTAGTATGTAAGTAAATGAGAGTTTTTTAAGGTACAGGGAAATATGACGGGATTGTCGGATGCTGTTGAGCACTAAATTGTCTCGATGCACCAAGGCCATTTTGGCAGCGCTGATGGGTTCCCATTTATCTCCAAGAGATGGGGGAGCGCTTGAATAGGGCTTGTTAGCTTAAGGCGTCCACGAGATAAAAGATGGGCCATCAGAATGCGAGACAGTCCTTCATGAAACTCATACATATCAGCACACGTGATTTCTGTTTACGGCCTCGCCATGTAAGATTTGTAAGTGTGTAATTTAAGATAATTTGTACAATGGTATTATTTGTGTGAGGAGAAATGGTCTGTGTTGAGAACTAGTATTAAGTAGAATATGGTGTACGGGAACTTAACAAGACAGGGCGCTTACGGCACAGAAATATTTGGTGTTATATGTAATGCGCATTTACTGTATTTTTTTTTCAGAAGTCAATATTAATTTAATCTACTTTAAAGAGAGATTAAGTATTATGGTCACGAGGCGCTGCCACAATAGTGTGATCGTGTGCTCAGTGATAAGTGGAATTAAATGTCACCATAAGGAGGGGACCTCCAGTGAAATTAGGAAGTTCTATGGTGATATAAATATATCAGAACACCTTCAATGCGTGTGATATGACATCATAAATACATAGTGCTCACACATTAATTATGTCTATTTCTCCAACATAGAGAAATTTGAGAGGCGGAAATATCCGTGGAACACTTCTATATGTAAAACATTGGACTGGTTGCAAAGTGCAATCCATAGTGACAACGAACTTTGACGCAAAGTGCGTGAAGAAAAATTATGAGTGTATATATCTGTAATTTAGGGAGATTTCATTTATGTAATATGTATTTTGGATGGGGTTTATTAACGTGTCTGGGATAATCGGATAATGGACCGTCGTCACGGTAAATGATCCGATGATCCGAGGCGAATATGTAACGTGTTTTTCGAGGGGTTTTATGCAACAGGCATAAGTCAGTAGGAAGCCATTCTATATTTATTTACGCGGCAAATTGTTCAGCCAAGAGAATTTTTCATGTTAATTTATTATTATTATTAATTTATTATAATTATTATTTAGATATTTTCGGAGCATTTTATAAAAATTATTAGCATTCAGATAGGTTTTCTGTGTATTAGAAAACGCTATCAAGCAAATTATTACGAACGACGATATCATAGAAAATTATCTGATTACGGAATTTTACGGAGTTTTGTCAGTTAGGGTATTTGAGAGACATGACTCACTGGGAATTCTAATACAAGCTGATTCCTGTCGAGTAGCATGACGCAATCCTGGGTCGCAAGGTCTAGAAGAGGCGAATTGTTGAAACGGAAAACGACTTCTCCCTCTCGCCCGCGGAGTGTAATGAACCGGAGGAGGGGAAGTGGCGGCGTGGTCAGCCAATCAGCGGAGACAGCGTAAGCTAGGAGACTGCTCCGGAGTGGGGGAGCCGACAGGTGAATATATCGTTCGACGCGCCGTGAGACGAGGACTATCTGTGAAATACTTGAGGAGTATGGATGCGCGTGCGTGTCGCTCCGATGTTCAGTGGAGTTAGTGACAATCTGTGTAGAACTTGCAGTGTACGGTCGCAAGTGCGTGTCGCTCCGATGTTCGGTGGAGTTAAGGACAATCTGTGTAGAACTTGCAGTGTACGGTCGCAAGTGCGTGTCGCTCCGATGTTCAGTGGAGTTAGCGACGATCTTTTGTAAAACGTAACCAGTGCGGTTTTACGAGAGTTTGGGTCCGATGTACGGACCATAGAGTTATCTAATCTACCAGAATATCAACATATAACGAAGAAGATGGCGACGTCCAGGAGACTGTGGGAAGCACACAGCATCATCAAGAACGAGGGAAATGCTTTGGCAATTTCCAGGGGTAAGCGCTAATGACGCAGAAATACGCAATCTCTCATTTTTCTTTGTTTTATATTTCATAATTCAGTAACTTCATAGCTTGGAAATAAGAGTAAAATCAATTTATCAGACTCCGTTTTCACGTAATTTTCTATCGGTAATATTCAAATCACAACGCTCCAATTTAAATGTTAAACTTATTATTATTAATTTTGCTATACTTGTTTTATATAATAAATTCATTTCTTTTACAATGCAATCTTTGCTTTCAGTAGGTAGCATTAGATATAGACCAATTCCTTCTCCTGATACAATTGTTTGTTGGGTTAATGATCAAATCATACCACGATCTGAGTGAATAGAGTCTTGAATGTGTTCTGCCAGAGCTAGACGTTGTTAAATACAAATTTAGATTTCAACATTGCATTGAGGTCTTGGCGCCCATTAAAACAACATAGCTTAGGCAAAGGTAAACAGTTACATTTCTCACCCGACAGTAGGGGCAGCCAAAACGTTACAAGGGTACCTTACAGAGGAATGAACGTGTGTTATACCAGCTTCCTGCATACTGGTTCTCCATTTCTTTGCAGTAAACTGTGGTCCACTGTCAGATAGTATCCTGAGAGGAACGCCAAACTCAGGTACATACTTATTAATGATCAGACGGCTACACGCCAGTCCCGTGGCTTTCCTTAGCGGATATAGCTTGACATACTTACTAAAAGCGTCAATAACTATAAAAATGTACTCGTAGCCGTACTGTCCTTTAACGATCGGGCCAAATAAATCCACACACAGTAGTTTGCCGGGACTACTTGTGAGAACTGCAGATCTCTCCCCCACTAAATATTTAACTGGATATTTACTCCTTTGACAGGTGTCACACTTAGCTAGAATCCTCCTAACATCCCTTCCCATTTTACTCCAAATGAAGTCACGACCAATTTCATAGAAGACCTTGGCAGCACCAAAGTGTCCTAATTCCCTATGAATGAACCAAATTAGCTCCTCCCGCAAAGTGGCAGGAACACATATTGCCCACCGATTATTCCTACATTTCCGTGCAAGAAGCCCATCCTGCATCTTGTACGTGAACCATCCTACTTTCACATACTCTTCTTCACCTATTTCCAACCTAGCCAGTGGCTCCCTTAACTTAACGTCATCACGTTGCTCCACTAGCATATTTCTCAGTATCTGTAACGATGCCCTGTTGCTACTGTCCACACATGCACATATTAAAATACCGTCCTCTGCTTTAACCACAGGATAATCCCTACATAAATTAGTGTCCCTTGATAGCATGTCTGCAAGAATGTTATCTTTACCTTTAATATATTTTACTGTGAATTCGTATTCCTGCAGAGCAAGAATCCACCTACTAACTCTGTTAGAACTGAGTTTAGAAGTCCTCATATACAGTAATGCATGGTGATCTGTATGGATCTCAAATTTCCCCCCTACTAAATACATTCTAAATTTCCCTAAACTGAAAACAATACCTAAAAGCTCTAACTCAGTAATCGTGTTTCTTTTCTCTGCTGCTGTCAATCCTCGCGAGGCTAAAGATACAATGCACAGATTACCCTCATCATCTTTCTGACATAATACTCCAGCAATGCCTATATGTGAAGCATCTGTCATAACCACATATTCCTTATCTTTCAAAGGATATTTCAGCACTACAGCTTTCTCAAAACCTTCCTTCAGCACTCTAAAAGCCTGATCATGCTTGGACTCCCAACTCCACCGAGTCCCACTTTTAAGCAGTTCCCTGAATGGTTCTACCAACCCAGAGTATTTAAGAACGAACCTCCTGAAAAAGTTGCAAATTCCCAGGTATGTTTTTAACTGTTTAACATTCTGTGGCATCTCTGCGTTAAGTATCTTATTAACCCTACTTTCTTCTGGTGTTACACCTCTACTCGACACTCTATGACCTAAAAATGTCACTTCTGACTGACAGAATGACGACTTAGACAGCTTCAAAGTGAACCCTGCCTGTTCTAACTTCTGAAAAACTATATCTAAATGACGTAGATGCTCCTCAAAACTGCGTGAACTAATTACCATATCATCTATGTAAATGGTTACAAACTCTCCTGTGTCATCCCCTAATGCGATGTTTAAAGCCCTAATTAAAGCTACTGAACTACTCTTTAACCCACAAGGTGTTCTACAAAATTGATAAAGGTTATATTTATGACTAAAAGCTGTAAATGGTCTATCCTCGTACATAAGTGGCACTTGCCAAAAACTGGAACTCAAATCTACACAAGTGAAATACTTCTTCCCCTCAAATGTTTGCATTAATTCCTCTATTGACATAGATTTCAGCTGATCTGAACTAATTCTACTGTTAACCAAACGAGCGTCTAAACAAATATGAACTGTTCCGTCGGCTTTGGGTACCGTGATCAAAGAATTAACATACGGACTGTTAGAGTGCTCAATAATCCCATCTTCAAGCATCTGGTTAATTTGTGCCTCAACTGCACTCTGATAAGCGAAAGGTACAGGATATTTATGTCCTGTGAATACTGACCTATCAATAACGTTCAATGAATGTGTTTAGCAATTGGCCATACCAATGCGATCCTCAAAAACTCTCCTATTACACAATAACCATCATAGAGCCGAACACATTGTTCCACCTCTATATTTCCCTGAAATGCAGCATCACGTAACGAGTCCTCTAGACTACCATTCGTAATCACACTGCCCACAAAACATGGAGAACCCCGCTCTACGGCTGGCGATATCTCATTTAAAGTACAAATCACACCTACAACCCTACTTCTCTGAATATGGTCATTGAACGCTACTTCTACTTCAGAATCTCCCCATTTAAATTTCAAACTCCCTACATCATAACATAAGTTACCAGACACTCGACTTAGCCACTCTGAACCCAAGATAACCCTGAATACTAAATTTGGAATTACAAGACAAATCTGCTTTTCTATCATCATCATCATCTTGTACAGTTTCCAGCCCCAGGCTGGGTCTGTTTGAAACATAAGCCTCGCCACTTAGTTCTTTCTTCCCACCACCTCTCCGCTGTCACTCTGGTCCAGTCCTCGCCTCTCTTCTTGACACATTCCTTCACTCCTTTCAGCCATCTATCTCTTGGTCTTCCCCTTGGTCGTTTCTTCTGCATCTGCATCTCATGTATCCTCTTGGGAATCTTCTTCTCATCCATTCTCTTTAAGTGTCCATACCACCTCAGTCTTGATGTCTCAATCCTACCTTGCAAGGGCTCCTCTTTCACCATTTCCCTGACCTTTTCATTCCTCACCCTGTCTCTTCTTGTTACTCCGATCCTACTTCGCAGGAACTTCATTTCACCTGCCTGTATTCTGCTTATGTCTCTTTTCTTCATTGTCCACGTTTCTGAAGCATAGGTCAGTATCGGGATATAGTAGCTTCTGTATAACACTTCCTTGCTTTTTTGTGGGACATCTTTATTCCACACTAAGCTCCTAATGCTTCTCAGAAATGCTTCTGCCTGTCTGCCCCGTTCCGTAATCTCTTTGTCATTTCTCCCATTTTCCTCCACTATACTTCCCAAGTACTTGAGACTTTCCACCTTCTTCAGCTGTCCACCTCCAAGTGTTATCCCACTCATTGGTCTGTCCTTTTTCCTGGTTGTTAACAGGATCTCACATTTATTGATGTTGAAATTCCATCCGTACTCTCCCACTGTTTCTTCCCAAGCCTTCAGTTGCTCCTTAATTTCCTCCTCCTTGTTTCCCCAGACCATGAGATCATCTGCAAACACCATTGCTTTCATCTTATCTTCTCCTATCTTTCCTGCTACCCGTGTCATTACCTCGTCCATAACCACAATAAAGAGAAGGGGTGACAGCGCACTACCCTGTTTCAGGCCACTCATTTGTCTGAACCAGTCTGTTCTTTCCCCTCCAACTTTCACACAACTCACACTTCCACAATACATCTCCTTCACTCTGCCTACAGTCTCTTTTTCCACTCCCATGTTTTCCATTGCTTTCCAAACCTTCTCCCTACACACACTATCATAGGCCTTTTCGATGTCCAGGAAGGCCATCAGCAGATCCTCTCCAAATTCGTAGTGGTGTTCCTGGAGCTGTCTCACCGAAAATGTGAGATCCACTGTTGATCTCCCAGGTCTGAATCCATACTGCTCCTCTCTCAATTTTCTCACCACTTTGGGTCGTATTCTACTTTCTAATATCTTTTCATATATCTTGGCACAGTGAGGTATGAGTGTGACTCCCCTGTAATTTCTGCACTCCTTTCTGCTTCCTTTCTTAAATATTGGGACAATTAATCCTTTCTTCCAATCTTCTGGGGTCTTTTTCTCCTTCCATATCACCCTCATCACACGGTACAGCCACTGTTTCCCAACCTCCCCTGCTGCCTTCACCATTTCATCACTCACTTCATCCACACCTGGTGCCCTTCCTCCTTTCATCTTGTCTATAGCCATCTCCAGTTCTCTCCAATTCAGGTCCTTTTCCATTCCTGTGTTATCTTCTCCATCTTCCAATACATTGTCTTCCTCCCTATGACCATTTGGATTCAGCAAATCCTCAAAGTACTCTTTCCACACTGTCTTGAGTGCCTCTTTGTTGTGTACCTCATTTCCGTTTTTGTCCATCATTACCACATCCTCTCGCAGACCTCTTCTCTTACTTTTGACCATCCCATAAAGTACTTTCTTATTTCCTCTGCTGTCTTCCTCCATCATCTCTGTCCACTTTACCATCCACTTCTTCCTCTCCTCTGTGACAATCTTGTTTGCTTCTTTCTTCTTTATCTTATAATCTTCCCTTGTCAGATCAGTTCTTTCCTGGAACCACACTCTGAAAGCCTTGTTCTTCCTTCCCACAGCTTCTTTTACTCTCTCATTCCACCATGGTGTCTCTTTACACCGCTTTCTGTTGCTTGTTCTTCCACATACTGCCACTGCAGCTTCCACCATTGTGTTTTTGAATTGCTTCCATTCCTCTTCCCCTGTTTTAGGATTGTCTGTTGGCATCCTTTCCCTTATTATCTTCTGGAATTCTTCCTTGTCTTCCTTTTCCTTGAGTTTCCATACTTTGATTCTCCTTTCCTGGTACTCTGTCCTCTTGCTATCCTTAACAACTCCCAGGTTCATTACAAGTATTCTGTGGTCGCTATCTAAGGCCTCTGATGGTATTACCTTTATATCTCTGACACTTCTCTTCATTTCCCAGTCGTACAGCATGTAATCTACCAAAGATTTCTTTGTTAAATCACTGCTGTACCACGTTACCTTGTGGCTTTCTTTCTTCCGGAACCAGGAGTTGCCTACCACTAAACAGTTTCTCTTGCAAAAATCCAGCAACTTTCTCCCTTCTTCATTCCTGCTACCCCATCCTTCTGCTCCCAATACATTTTCATATCCTTGCCTTTCACTTCCTACATGTGCATTAAAATCTCCCATGACAATGATGCTCTGCCCATTCAACTGCTGTTGTAGCTCCTCCTCAAAGTCTTCCTTCTCTTGAGCTGTACATCCAACTTGAGGGGCATATACCTTGGCTATCTCCAGGCTTCTTCCCTTTACAGTTACTCTGATCTTCATGATCCTGTCACTTATTCCCTTTACCTCTTCCTTCATTCCATCTCTCACAACTACTCCTACTCCGCTGCTCCTTCCTTCACTGTTCCCACTCCAGTACAACCGGTACCCTTTCCTCAGTTCTCTGCGACCTTCTCCTTTCCATCTTGTTTCTGCCAAGCCCAGTACATCCAGTTTTCTTCTCTCCATCACATCTACAATCTCCTCCACTTTTCCTGTCAGTGTCTGTATGTTTAATGTCCCAACTCGTAGTCCATTAGCATATCCGGGTCGTCGTCGTTTGCATCCGTCCTTTCCGAGGCCTGTTCCTGGTTTGAAAGCAAATATGATATCCACTACTGGCTTGCTAGGCCTATCGTAGCTTTTCTATATGATTATTAATTTTAATGTCTACTAAAACTTGCTTAGAAATTACTTTAGACCTCTTCGCAACAGCTATGATAACAAAAGTGCTTTTAATTGGCATCTCCTCAAAATTTACCCCAGTTCCTTTCATTTTATCATAAAATGCACTACTTATGCAACTCTTCATACAACCACTATCAATTAAAACATCTGTGTACGCCTCGGACACGTAAAATTTAACTATGGGGCTCTTACTAACCACTTCCTGAATAATACCTTCATCATTTAGTTCATGTAATAATTCATTTCTTACATTTAGGTCATAGGGTTCCTGTATAATTGTATGGACAGGGCAGGCTACAGACTGAGATTCTGACCTTACTTCGCAGCCTGGTTCGCGTTTAAAGAACCGCTACAGCTGGCTGTAGTACTACTAACTACTGCACTGGTCTGGTTGTTCTGGGCTGTGTTGTCATTGTTTGGCTGTATATTACTACCACTAGGCTGTCCTCTTCCTTGACCCCTATTATGGTTGTAATTATTTTCATTATAATTTCTCCCTTGATTTCCCCTGAAATCATTATTTCTCCCTTGATTTCCCCTGTAATCATTGTTTCTCCCTTGATTTCCCCTGAAATCATTGTTCCTCCCTTGATACTGATTACCATAGCCATTTCCTCTGTTCTGATTTAGCTGATTATTATTATTTCTATTTTGAGCGTTGGCCCCATCGCCACCGTTCCCTTTGAACTTCCTGATGCCTGGCTTCATTAGGCCTATTATTATTATTACCCTGGTTCCTATTGAAATTGTCCTCATAACCCCCTCTCCCTAGTGCATCAAATGTGCTTAACAAATTTTCTACTTGTGATATTGTCTTTACATTCTGGATACAAGCAGCCTCCTTGATCCTATAGGGAAAGTGCCTAAGTAGCAACCTCACCACATCACTTTCCTCCTTCAAGCCATCCAGATATTTACACACTAATACCTGCCCTAAAAAGTATTCGGTCATGGTGGAGCTTCCTTTAGGGTTATATTTACCACACACTACTCCCTCACGATGCTGCGACTGAATAACCTCATTCCAGAACTTTTCACAGAACTTCATTTTAAAATCATTAATATCAGTAAACTTGTCTCTGTAGACAGCAAACCAATTCCTCATTTCCCCCACAAACACTTGTTCTAAAATTTCAACTACCTGGCACCACTCAATACTACCATTTTCCAACCTCTCCCCGAATGTATTTTCTATAGTATTCATGAACTCCCTTGGGCACCACTGTCGATTGCTGAACTTACCCAGTTCAACCTCCCTATGTGTGCTATTCACAAAAACTGGCCTATTCTGACTATTTTCTTGCCTGATCCTAGCTTTTAATTTTAATTCTAATTCTGCGATTTTCTCCTCAGCCTTCCTCTCAATACTGTTTACTGTTAATTTAATGTTTCCTTCTGATTCTTCTACTTTATCATATAGCTTTGCTTGTTTCTCCTCAATCTTGCTAATGCTCTCTCTATTACTCTCTCTTAAATCATTTACTTCTGCACTTATTTGCGAGTGGACTTTCTCAATTCTACCCCCCAGCTGTTCCTTAACCTCTTTAGTTGCTACCTGAATTTTGTCAATTTCTCCCCCCAATTGCTTTTTGACCTGCTGTGTTTCCAATTTAACTAATTCCTTTAAATTTTCAGCCTGTGTGCTGATTCTACTTTCTAACTCCTCCTGTACTTTTCCTAATTTTCTGTCTACATCTGCAATAATCTCTTTAGCCTTCTCTTCCATCACCCCTCTGATCTCACCTCTAATCAGTTCGAATTTATCACTAATTTCCTTACTGTTTTGTTCAAGTTTAGCATTTAAACTATCGCTCAATTCCCTATTACTCTCTTTATTTTCCCTACTATTTTGTTCTAATTTGGCGTTTAAGGCATCTGTACTTTCTTTATTTTCCCTACTGTTTTGTTCAAGTTTCGCATTATTTTGCTCGAGTTTAGCGTTGTTTTGTTCTAATTTTTTATTTAAGGCATCACTGCTAACTTTGTTCTGAAACATGAACTCGAGAAGTAAAGTTTTTAATTCTGGTTGGCCGCCTACACTCCCTGTTTCAGTATCGGGTTTACCTCCGCTACCCCGGTACTACCATCACTCGACATACTGCTCGTATCATCACTCTCCAGTTGATGACCACTACGTAACCTCATCTGTTTTTCTTTCTCATCCCCCATAATGATATACACCGATAAATGAAAAACCCCCAAAATACAGGCACAGAAATATATACCCTTCTCCTTCCACAAATGTTATTAGGTTTTCAGCCCCAAGTTGTCGGCGACAAATGTAACGGGTTTCGCTTCGCAAAACGTTGAGCGTACAAATGTAACAGCTTGTCTGGCCCTTACTATTGGGTGACAAATGTAATGCTTCTACTGGGCCTGCCTTGCACTCTGAAATATTAACTCTGCCTAAGATATGTTGTTTTTATGGGCGCCAAGACCTCAACGCAATGTTGAAATCTAAATTTGTATTTAACAACACCTAGCTCTGGTAAAACACCTTCAAGAATCTATTCACTCAGATCGTGGTATGATATGATCATTAACCCAACAAACAATTGTATCAGGAGAAGGAATTGGTCTATATCTAATGCTACCTACTGAAAGCAAAGATTGCATGGTTAAAAGAAATGAATTTATTATATATATCAAGTACTGCAAAATTAATAATAATAATAAGTTTAAAATTTATATTGGAGCGTTGCGATTTGAATATTACCACTAGAAAATTACGTGAGAACGGAGTCGGCTAAATTACTGATTTTACTCTTATTCCCAAGCTATGAAGTTACTGAAATATTGAATATAAAACAAAGAGAAACGAGAGATTGCGTATTTCTGCGTCATTCGCGCTTACCACTGGAAATTGCCGAAGCATTTCCCTCGTACTGGATGATGAAGAGAGCTTCCCACAGTCTCCTGGACGTCGTCATCTTCTTCATTATTTGATGATATACTTGTAAATGTAGTCACTTTATGGTCCGAACATCGGAGCCAAACACTCGTACAACCACACTGATTAAGTTTTACAAAGATAGTCCTTTACTCCACGGCGCGCCAAACGATATATGCACTCGTCGGCTCCCCACTCCGGTGCCGACTTCCACCTAACGTGGTCCTCACTGATTGGCTGTGCCACCCCGCTACTCCCCTCCTTAGGCTCAATACACACTGCGCGTGGATGATGTCGTTTGCCGTTCCAGACTATTTCGCCTTTTCTTGACGCTGCAACCCAGGCTTGCGTAATGCTTCTTGACAAGAATAAGCCTGTATCCGAATTCCCAATGAGTCATCTCTCTCATAATACCCTAACTGACAAAACTCTGTAAAATTCCGTAATCATATAATTTTCTATGATAATGTAGTTCGTAATAATTTGCTTGATAGTGTTTTCTAAGACATAGAAAACCTATCTGTATGCTTATAATTTTATAAAAATGCTCCAAAAAATACCTTAATAATAATAATAAGTTAATATTAATAATAAATTAACATGAATAATTCTCTTGGCTGAACAATTTGCCGCGTAAATAAATATAGAATGGCTTCCTACTGACTTATGCCAGTGGCATAAAAACCCCTCGAAAAACACGTTACAACATGTCATCATCTTCTTTACAGTAAGGGCATACAAGGCTATTAGTCACACTGATACGACACAAGAATTTCCAGAAATATCCATTGCCTGTCAGAAGCTGCGTCAAATGATAGTTCACCTCGCCGTGATTTCGGTAACACAATCAGTCTTTGTCCATCGACCTCGTGTCTCATCATCCCATTTCTGTTGTCATTGTTCCATACAATGGCTGTGTGCCAACGTCTTTGCATGCCATGTGGCCAGTTCTCCTTTTGTGTGCCAAACTTCCTGACGTATAATGCAAGTAAAGCAATTTGTGGTATCCCTGGTACCACTAGAACAGCAGGTTCTGATACTGTTCGATATGCATATGTGACCCTCATTGTACTGCCGCTATCTTTTTGTCATACTTTTTGTCCCATAAGGACTCAGCTCCATGAAGTAATATCGACTGTACTACAGTAGCGTAGCGTGAAGAAAAAAATTGGGTAGACACAAATATATAAAAAGAAATCCTGCAGTAACACATTTTAAAGAAAATGTTAAAAGTTTTAACTACCGTGCAATATGAAGAATTTTCATAATCTTACATACCTATTAAAACATCTTCTTGTAAATAAGCTCGGTTCGACGTGACTTCATATGAGCAAATAAATCAATCGCTCGTTCCTTGAAGCCAGGATCCTTGCTACACAAATTGCATAGATCTGCTTCAATTGAAAGTGTTGCCAGGTTTGACAGCCGGGTATTACATACGATATTTATCACAAAATAACACGTTTTATGTTCAAAATTGGAGAGGTGCTTAATTGGATGACATGTTTCAATCGTCAATCGATCATCACCTGATCCTGCTCACTTAGACTTAGTTAATGTACGATGTTTATGAATTACACTTATGCACAAGTATATATACAATGTGCCGGCCCCGTGGTGTTGGTGTAACGCGCTTGCCTCTCACCCGGAGACCCCGGGTTTGATTCCCGGCTCCGTCAGGCATTTTAGAAACTGACGTGAGGGCTGGAACGGGGTACAATCAGCCTCATGAGGACAATTGAGTAGCTATCTGACAGTGAGGCAGCGCCCCGATCACGAAAACCAAGATTAACGGCCGAGGGGACCTGATGCGCTGATCACGTGTCACCCCATTATCTGCACGCCAAATGGCAGGGCAGCTGTCGCTTGGCCGGCCTAGGCCCTTCATGGGCTGTATAGTGCCAGGGGTTATTATTACGAGGGCTGTTTTTTAAGTAATACCCATTGTGATATTTCGCCATTGCCGCGCTGCGGTCGGCATTCTGTGCAAGTGCACTGTGTACCTGCATCTATTGGAAAGGCTGAGACGCCATTACGACAACAGTCGCCTATGTGTGGGTGTGTTGACAAGCTTTTGAAATGGCATCGCCGATCGCGAGTGCCACCGACACGTAAACGAGAGAGAAAACTCCCCTGTAAGATATCCTGCCATTTGGCCACCACTTTAATGCAAATTGCATGCTTACCAGGAGAACTGCGTATGTTTAGGAGGTCTCCTGACCACATATGCAATTTGCGTGACAGTGGTGGCCAAATGGCAGGATATCTTACAGGGGAGTTTTCTCTCTCGTTTACAGGTCAGCGGCACTCGCGATTGGCGATGCCATTTCAAATGCTTGTCAACACACCCACACATGGGCGACTGTTGCTGTAATGGCGTCTCAACCTTGCTAATAGATGCAGGTACACAGCACACCTGCACGGAATGCCGACCTCAGCGCAGCAACGGCGTAATATCACAACGGGTATTACTTAAAAATCAGCCCTCATATATTATTATTATTATACATACAATGTTTAGATTAGTTTGTAAAAACTTGTGTAATGTGTCAAACTTATTTACTCACTTCTATAGTAGTTGTGTTATTATTAAGTTAATGTAGTTTAAGAATGTTAGGCTGTGGTCTATTGAATTATTATTGTGACTAACTTCAGGAATCGTGTTGTCTATAATATTTTGTTATTTATGTTCTAAATCGTTGTTGTTTGAGTCTTCAGTCTTTTGACTGGTTTGATGCAGCTCTCCATGTCTCCCTGTCCTGAGCTAATCGTTTCATCTCTACATAGCTACCACACCCTACATCCGAGGCAATCTGTTTAACATATTCTAACCTTGGTCTACCCCTACAGTTCTTGTCCTCAACCCTTCCTTCCATAACTAAGCTTGCTATTCCTGGGTGTCTTAGTATGTGTCCTACCAACCTATTTCTTCTCTTCATTAGCAGTCGCCAGAAACATCTCTCCTCTCCCACTCGTCTTAATACCTCTTCGTTTGTAACCCTATCTACCCATCTGATCTTCATCATTCTCCTGTAACACCACATTTCAAACACTTCAATTCTCCTCTTTTCTGCTGCACCAATAGTCCAAGTTTCACTTCCATAGAGCGCAACACTCCAGACAAAGGCTTTCAAAAATGACTCCTTAATGCCTAAATTTATATTCGGTGTCAACAGATTCCTTTTTTTGTAGAAATGCTTTCCTTGCCTGAGCCAACCTACTTTTTATATCCTCTTTGCTTCATCCATCACTGGTTATTTTGCTTCCTAAGTAACAGAAGTCTCCTATTTCCTTCAGCTTTTCACCTGCAAATTTGATGTCCATAGAGGTTTCTGATTTATTTCGGTTGCATTCCAGTATTTTTGTTTTACATTTATTAATTTTCATCATGCATTCTTTCCGTAAGACGGGGTCCATACCATTCAAAATCTCATTCAAATCCTCAGGTGTGTCAGCCAAGATGACGATGTCATCAGCAAATCTCAGAATTGAAATATTTCTCCTTGAATCTTCACTCCCACTTTAAAATTTTCTCCAATTTCCTTCATTGCTTGTTCAATGTAAAGATTGAAAAGTATGGGTGATAAGTTGCAGCCTTGCCTTACACCTTTCTGAATACCAGCTTCTCTCTCATGTCCCTCACCTCAAATGACTGCTGTCTGGTTTCTGTATAGATTGTAGATCACCCTCCTATCCCTGTACTTTATTCCAATAGATTTCTAAATCAACCGTTCCTATTTATTAAACTGGTAGCCTAATGTCAATGTAGCGAATACACGAATGATACACTGCACTAGAATGGAATAAGGTAAACTAAATTTTAAACTTAGCTGGTATTTGAAACCCGGGCCCTATACGGCGTCCAATCTCGTTCACTGCTCACCTCGGAGCACTATTATTATTACTATCGTCATCAATATTGTCTGGAAAATATGACTGGTTCACATGAATATGAAGCTGGTTAGGAAGCCAGTAGGTAGGTTAATGAGGTTACATCCCAAAGTCATTTCTATGGATCTTAAAATTTATTTTCCAGGTCTCTTTTGAGGAATGATCACGAAAAGGAAAATATTCATGCTATATTAACTTTTTATTAAAATATTTGAGATAGATTGTACCCATTTCCTGGTTTCACACAACACAGTTTTTGGTCTTATTGTTCCTGCTATTGTCTCTTATCTTAATGCTATCATGTATACGAAGAGAAGGAATTCGTGGAAATGAATAGCATGACTCATCATGTAACACTTTCTGAAACAGCACCTGATAACCAGAGTATGGGAACCAGAGAGGTGTATGACTCATGACAGAGGCAGGCTCATTGTTTGCAACATTCTTTACCATTTCCTAAACACACAGCAACTTTTCAATGTATTGCAGATATAACCAAAGTCTCTATTTTCTGGAGGTCATACTGGAGACAACATATAGGGTCTCACAACTAGTGGGACATAGGTTGGATTACAAAGTCAGGAAAGAGATGTGTCTTTTCAAGGATGATGAGAACCTTGTATGATTAACTCGTACAGCTTGGGGACTAAGTGTTGGTGATGTCTTCATCATCACTTAGTCCTTGGTAAGACAAAAAGGTCACACACAGGTGTCATCTTGAAAAACTTCAATACACTTCTGCTATTGCTGTTGCCACCACTGCTGCTCAATTGACAGGAAAAGGAAGATAGAATCATGGTTAATGGATTTACATTATGCTGACAGTGTTCTGGGATGTGAAGGGTGTCATTTTCCTTGATTTCCTCGCTGCAATGACTGTCATGTGGCACTCTAGCCTACTAAGTTCGCTACGACTCAAGAAGCTAGGGCACTTTAGTCGGGGGTTTTCTCCTTTGTTAACAAGGGAAGCAAGGGAAACTGCAGAACACGTTCATCCTCTGAGATAGGAGAGATTGAAACAATCTGACCTAAGACCACCTCGTGATGTAGTGGCTAATGTTCATGGCTGTCACCCCGGTGGTCTGGGTTTGATTCCCAACTCTGCCAAGAAATTATAATTCTGGTGTGAAGGTTGGAATGAGGTACACTCAACCTCGTGGGGAAAAACTGAGAAGAGAGGGTTCGATTCTCACCTCTGCCGTCTTGGAAGTGGTTTTCCGTGATTTCTCCACTTCTACTCTGGACAAATGGTTCCCAACTTAAGGCCATGGCTGCCGCCTTCCCAATCCTACCCCCAATTTACAAATACACACACTAGTGCAATCATCACAATAAGACAGGATATCACACAAATTCCACACACACCCAAAATACATGGGGGCTATATGACTATGATATCACAGCCCTAAAGTAAACAACAACAACAATCCGGTCCCCAGTTTTCCTTCATTGAAGTCAGAATATTATTACGGAAACAACAAAGAGGTGCAACAGGGTGTGAAGAACTTTCTGAAATCTATGGGCTCTGAATGATATGAGGAAGGTTTCTTCGTCTTTGCTTTTGATCTTCTGCCAATACAGCTTTATTCTGTAACTCATCTCCCTCCATCTTTCCACTGAGAAGACCACATTTGAAGATTTATTTTCTCCTCCTTGGAAAATCCTGAAGTCTGAAACTAATTGTCGAAAGTGGTTCCTGTCTTCAACATCTTTCTGACTGATGCTCATTCTCTCCATATCAGTATGTTATTATTATTATTACCATTCAGTCGGTGTTGGCCTACTGTGGACCGTGGTAAACAATTGGCCAACTTGCTAATCGCTTTTTCTCCTACCAGAATTTCTTCATACGGTTGCAAAGTCTCCTCCTTCTGTCTTCAGACCAGATGACCTTTGTTTTTGAGCTATGTTTTTCCTGAAACCCTTCGCATATCAACCTTCCCTTTCTTTTATTATTCTTGTTCTCCTTCTTCGCGAATGGATCACTTAGGACCACGCGGAATCGACAGTTTGCGAGCTTTCCTCCTTGCCCAATAGTTCCTCATTTTCACTTATTGTTGTAATCTCTGTTCCTCCGCCCAGATACGACATGTTGGTCTCTTCCTATCTTCCTCAAAACCCCTTGGGTGGACAATTTTCCTTTATACATCTCAATCCTGAAGATTCGGTGATCCTAACTCGCGGAGATCTTTCTCCACTTGTTTATATCATTTTGATTTCGTTCGTTTGATTTATAGAAATTGGTGTATTATTATTATTTATTTAATTAAGTTGACGAAGTTTGATGCTTTTCAGTTGGTCAGCACGATTGTACCCAAATAAGATTGGTTATTCCCTAATCCTGAAATAAAATTATATGAGATTAATAAATACACTTGGATGACCAGTTTCGATCGTCACGCAATCACCATCAGATCCATTACACTTAGGCTATAAAATCTATGTCTGAAAAATATGGGTGAAAATATTTACAATATGTACGCTTATTTAGTTGGAGTATTAGTTAACACCGAAGAAGTGCAAGAACAACTAGATGCAGTGAACGAAAATATTCAGAAGTACGGCCTGAAAATCAGTATAGAGAAAAGCAAGACCGTGGTGATGACAAGAGGAGAAAGACAAGGAAAGGGCACTGTGAAAATTGGAAGTCCGAGTTTGGAAATTGTGGACACGTTCAAATTCATAGGAAGTGAATTGATGCAAACTGGTAGGTTGGACATGGAGATTGGCAGGAGGGAACAGCAGAGCAATGCATTCTATCAAAATGTAAGAAAACTTGTTTGGGATAAGGAAGTACCAAGTACCCATATTAACTTATGCAGCTGAGACTTGGACCTTGACAAGCAGGCTAGCGAGTAGAATCCAAGCCAGTGAAATGAAATTCCTAAGAAGTATGATAGGAAAGACAGAGTGAGAAATGAAGATGTTAGAAAGGAAGTTGGGATGGGAAAACTAAATGAGAGAATTGAGAAGAATAAACTAAGGTGGTTTGGACATGTAAAGAGGATGGAGGAAATTAGAATACCAAGACAGATGCTAGAGGCGAAGTGCAAGGGTAAGAGAGCAAGAGGAAGACCTAGAACAAGGTGGATTGATTCAGTGAAGAACAGCGTAAGGAAAAGAAATCTGGACTGGGACAAGATCGTGGAAGAAGAATTGTAGAAGGAAAGAGGAAAGTGGAGAAGTGCCATAAATACCCCGCCCGGCATGTGCTGGATAAGGGGAAATGATGATGATGATATTAGTTAACATAATGCAAATCGTCAATACTTGTTAGTTGTAGTCTATGTGATGTTTTGTTTAGATACTGGAAGTGGTGATTGACTTAGCAAGTGTGGTAATTATTACTCATAAATATTAAGGCATTAAGCACCGAAAATGAACTATTTATTTTAATATTGCAACATTTTTTTTTCAAAGGTATTTGTCTTACATATTTGGATCTGATGATGCTCGCTTAACGAGCAAAACATTTCATCCCTTAGTTTTCTTCTTCTTCTTCAACCTTATTTGTCTTGCATATTTGGATCTGATGATGCTCGCTTGACGAGCAAAACATTTCATCCCTTAGTTTTCTTCTTCTTCCTCTTCAAAGGTATTTGTCTTGCATATTTGGATCTGATGATGCTCGCTTAACGAGCAAAACATTTCATCCCTTAGTTTTCTTCTTCTACAAAGGTATTTGTCTTGCCTATTTGGATCTGATGATGCTCGCTTAACAAGCAAAACATTTCATCCCTTAGTTTTCTTCTTCTTCTTCAACCTTATTTGTCTTGCATATTTGGATCTGATGATGCTCGCTTGACAAGCAAAACATTTCATCCCTTAGTTTTCTTCTTCTTCCTCTTCAAAGGTATTTGTCTTGCATATTTGGATCTGATGATGCTCGCTTAACGAGCAAAACATTTCATCCCTTAGTTTTCATCTTCTTCTTCTTCCTCTTCAAAGGTATTTGTCTTGCATATTTGGATCTGATGATGCTCGCTTGACGAGCAAAACATTTCATCCCTTAGTTTTCTTCTTCTTCTTCTTCTTCAAAGGTATTTGTCTTGCATATTTGGATCTGATGATGCTCGCTTAACGAGCAAAACATTTCATCCCTTAGTTTTCTTCTTCTACAAAGGTATTTTGTCTTGCATATTTGGATCTGATGATGCTCGCTTAACGAGCAAAACATTTCATCCCTTAGTTTTCTTCTTCTTCTTCAACCTTATTTGTCTTGCATATTTGGATCTGATGATGCTCGCTTGACGAGCAATAAAAATTTCATCCCTTAGTTTTCTTCTTCTTCATTAGTCCATAACAATATATAATAATCACGATGTATTTTGTTATTTGTTATTTTTCACATATTCCAGTAATTGGAATTATTTTGTGTTGACCAACTGAAAGCTAAAATATTAATTGTTAATAAGCCAACACTGTATAATGGCTTCAAAACTATCTTGACTTAATTTGCTGGATTTCACCATTTCCCTGATAAGTCAAACATTTATTAACTTACTTTTGCTCTGGTTATTGAAGATTGCTTTGCAAGGTAACAGCTAAAACACTGACCTCTTTCAGATCTGTCTGGCTGCGTGGCTCAGGGGTAACGTTCTCGCTTGCTGAGCCCAAGGTTGCAGGTTCGAAACCTGGCGCAGTCAGCTGGCATTTGAGGGTGCGCAAATGCGAGGGAGCCGTGTCAGTAGATTTACTGGCACGTTAAAGATCCCCTTCGGGGCAAAATTCCGGCACCCCGGCGTCTCTAAAAGCCAGTGTAGTTAAAAGGGACGTAAAACCAATAACATTATTATTATTATTCTTTCAGATCTCTGTTAATAAATTTAGTATTTTTAATCATTTGATAAATTAACATAACATAAATTTGTATATTTATTTTGTGGAAATATTTTTTTACAAACAAACATCCAACCAAGACTCATGATTTTGGTCAATTTTGTAGACCCTATCACTAAAAACACATGAGAAAAAATTCATTGTAATGCACCTTATACTTTAGGAGTTACAAGGGAAATGAATTAGAAAAATACCTACACAATAGCGGCTTCAGTGGCGTAGTTGGTAGCATGCTGAGTTTCTTTGCCCAAGATCGTGGATTCAACCCGGCTAAAGTCGTCGGATTTTTTAAGAGCGTTAAAAATCCCTCAGAATGCCTTCCTTCGGAGAGGAAGTAGAGCCGGCGGGCCCATGTCATAGATTTATGGCATGTAAAAGAGCCTTCCACTAACTACAATTGTGTGAAGCTAAATTTGTAGGTTAGATTTGAGTAACGCTCTGTTAAGTTCCAACGTGTATTGCCAGGTGCCGGTTGGGGTGGCATCTAGTAGCCAAGTTCACAGCTAGGTATTGTTGATGGTAGCTTTTGGTAGCAAAAGTGGGAACTACTTGAACTTGATAGTCTGCAGTCCTTACCTGAATTACAGATAACACACACTAATACAGCTATCACAATTAACACCGGTTATCAGACAGATTCTACTCACACCCAAAGTACACGGGGCTACATGACCGCATTGTCGCAGCCCCTAAACTGATGAACCAACCAACCTACACAATGCCTAGCTTTTAAAATCATACCTTCTAAACTAATATACCAGTAGTTATTTATAAAATTCTTTCACCAAAATTAACTTGAAGAGTAGGGTTATATTAAAAATAAAAATGAAAAATGGATTTTTGCAAGGTGTTACGGATCAGTATTCCTTTATTTACCACTTAATTGCCACCTTATGCCTTAATATTTTTACCAGAGTTTAATGTCTTATATAGATATAACAATAAATTAATAAGAAATCAATCACTATTACAGATTATAATCCATTAATACCCTAATCAAATATATTTCAAATGTAAAATAGTACAGACATAAGCTTGACTACCTTATCAGTGGAATGTCCATTGTACCTCCTCCTAGAGAGTCATCCAGCAGGAGGCTATATAAGGCAAAGCTCTGGCCAGCTCTTCCCAGTCCTTGGAAGGCAACTCCTCTGACAAGTTGAAGAGAACTTCAGCTACAATTACTAAGTAAGTATATGGTTCATAGCATTTTTAATTGCTTACAATTGTGGTAAATTTACTGAATATTATAAACTATGTGCAGGCCTGACAAGAGGGAGGGGCAAGCGGGGCTGTAGCCTGGGGCCCGGATATTTTGCTGAGGGGCCCGTGGCTTACCTGTGGGAACAAATTTAAAAATATTACTTGAATGTATAACTCGATAGAACCTCACTCATGGAAAACGTAACATAGAATTGAAATTGATTTACCTTACTTGAAATTGCTATTTTATTTATTTTTAAAATTTATTGCATGTGATCAAAACGTTACTTAGTTGACTGATAGTTTTTCTATTTCATTTTTTGCTTCTTGTATTGGTAGTTTCCTTAACGTTGAGGGTAGTGAATTGAGTAATCTTGGTACTAAAACTTTCAATTCTTGTTTTCCATATGAATTAATGTGAAGGGGAACCATGTACCAGCCATCCTCTTTTAACCTGGTTTCTTTAGTGTGTTATGGTAGTACTCTGTATCTATTATCTCTATAATGTGTTAGAAGTACTGTGCTCATATATAGGGTGTCATTTATGTACTTGAGTACCCTTAAGGGGCATGTAGGGGATAGGTATAGGATCAATTTGAGTTAGGGAACCTGGGGTTGGAATGGCCTCCTAACCCCAGAAAATAGGTTTGTTTCAGGCCCTCCGCTCCTGTAAAGTAGGGAAACACGCCATGTGTTACTCTGAAGTCAGGCACTCTTTCGCTGTCAACGGTCTTGGCGTGACCACCGCTCAACGCTGCGTTAGCCGAGAGCTGTATTCCTCTTGCCAATTGATAGTTCCATCGTCTTTTAACTACTACCGAAACACACCTAACTCGTTGATACTAATAATCAAAAGGCAATTAATTTACAGAATCAACGATAGTTTAAGAAAAAACAGCACAGAATAAACACGCACTGTGACTATGCCCCCTCCTTCCCCTCTAAAAAATAAAGAAAAGTAAAAGAAATAAAATGAAGGCATGGCACCCCAGGAGAAACGAACTTGGGACCACCGTGGCACCGCGCCTTGCCGCTATCCTCTCGGCTAACAACCCTGTTTTCTGCGGTTAGGAGGCCGTTACGACCCCAGGTTTCCTATCTCAAATTGATCCTATACCCATCCCCTACATGCCCCTTAAGGGTACTCAAGTACATAAATGACACCCTGTATAAATCTTCAATAGACAGGAATAATAATAATATAATAATAATAATAATCAATTTTCGTTTTCCACCCTGGGCCGGGTTGGAGCAAATATGACACCCCTCCACTCCTGACACTCTGTCTGTGTGTCCACCATCCTTCCTCAACCACTGAACTCTATTCCAGGTTCCGTAATAATAATAATAATAATAATCGTGACGATAATCTGATTCCAGCCCTGTAGTTGTTAATTTGTGGCTCTTCAGTTGGTCAACACGATTGTGCCCAATGAATGGGCGGGGTACAAGATATATAAGGTGCGTTCAAAAAGTAACGAGCCGGAGGCTGTAATGCGCAAACCGGTGACGACATCGGCTAATCGTGGCGTGTGTAATGAGGTGTGGTTCCGACCAGAGCGTGGAAGGTCACAGCCCGTCGCTAGAGGGCACGCGTGCACATCACGTGACGATACAAAGCGAGTTGCAGCATGCATCAATCGTCCAACGCTGCCAGTCGCATTGCAAACAGTGACATGGAGGCGTTAAACGAAGAGCAAAGAGGTGTTGTTCGGTTTCTGACAGCGGAAGGAGTAGGGGGAATGGATATTCATCGCCGAATGTCACATGTGTACGGCGAACACTGCATGTCCCTTGCAAGGGTCAAGGCGTGGCACAATCGCTTCAGGTAAGGACGGGTGTCGTTAGCCGATGATCGCGGTCTGGGGCACCCCCCTGCATTACCGATGACAACGTCCAGCTGGTTGATGCACTCATTACCCAGGACCGCCGAGTGACAGGGAACGCCATAGCCGCAGTGGTCGGATTGAGCGTCGGAAGTGTGCACACCATCATGAAGGAACGACTGCACTTGCGGAAAGTGTGTGCCCAATGGGTGCCCCACAGTCTTCAACCACACCAGGAAGCATGTCGAATGGCCTACTGTCTTGGTCTTGGTTGGATGATTGATGCATGCTGCTGCTCGCTTGTATCGTCACGTCACGTGCCCTCTAGCGACGGGCTGTGACCTTCCACGCTCTGGTCGGAACCACACCTCGTTACACACGCCACAATTAGCCGATGTCGTTACTGGTTTGCGCATTCCAGCCTCCGGCTCGTTACTTTTTGAACGCACCTTATAAATGTGTAACGACACTCCTAGAAAAAATTACATGTATTAGTTAGATTATCACAGATAATGGGGCAATTTAGGATTTTTTCCTCCTAAATTAATACATGCAATTTTTCCAGGATTTATTTATTTATCGTATGGCTTTTAGTGCCGGGAGTGTCCGAGGACATGTTCGGCTTGCCTGAGTCTGTAGCTGCTTCCAACGGACACCCTTAGGGTGAGCCACAAGTTCCGTTCAATTTCAAGTAGTTCCAACTTTCGCTACCAGATATCAATGATACCTAGTGGTGAATGTTGGAACTTTGATAGAGCGTTCCGACGAAATCTAACCTAACAATTTTGCTTCACACAAGTTTAGTCTGTGGAAGGGTCTTTTACATGCCATAAATCTATGACATGGGACCGCCGGCTTTACATCCCCTCCGAAGGAAGGCATACTGAAGGATTTTTAACGCTCTTAAAAAAATCCGATGACTTCGGCCAGGTTTGAACCCGCTATCTTGGGCATAGCAGTTCAGCATGCTACCAACTACGCTACCGATGCCGCTTTTTTCCAGGAGTTAGATTATCACAGATATTGGGGTAATTTAGGATTTTTCCCCCTAAATTAACACATGCAATTTTTTTCCAGGAGTGTCGTTACATTTTTATATCTTGTACCCCGCCCATTCATTGGGCACAATCGTGTTGACCGACTGAAGGGCTACAAATTAACAATTTTGTATAGGCAACACTGGGAAGCCTCCGTGGCTTAGGCGGCAGCATGCCGGCCTCTCACCGCTGGGTCCGTGGTTCAAATCCCGGCCACTCCATGTGAGATTTGTGCTGAACAAAGTGGAGGCAGACAGGTTTTTCTCCGGGTACTCCGGTTTTCCCTGTCCAGAATTTAATTCCAGCATCACTCTCCACCCTCATTTCATTTCATCTGTCATTCATTTAATCATTGCCGCAGGGGAGTGCGACAGGCTTCGGCAGCCGGTACGGTTCATATCCTCGCCGCTAGTTGGGGGCTTCATTCATTTCATTACTGACCCGGTCGGTCGACTGGAAGCAGGCTGTGGATTTATTTTTATAGGCAACACTGAAAAAGAATGGCTTCAAATCTATACAGCCTGGTAGTGTCGGGTAAGAAACAATGCCAAGGAATAGGTGCCAACTGGTGATGCTTGTCGCACTCTCTGGGTGTCGTGTATGCACACAAGTTTTTCTTTTATTGTTACTACACATCATACAGTACAAGGAGAAAATAATAAGGTCAAAGAAAGATAACAGTAGAGATTTGAAGCCATTCTTTTCAGTGTTGCCTGTACAAATTGTCTTTTGCAGCTTTTCAGTCGGTCAACACGATTGTACCCAATGAATTGGGCGGGGTACAAGTTATAAATATGCAAACATACTCCTGGAAAAAATTACATGTATTAGTTAGCTATCACTAGGACCCGGATATTGATGACATGTCATCTTTTTACTGAGCTGTCTAAAACAATGCTGAAGTACATAGAAACTCCGGACGGTCTTCAAATATGTCATTTTTATTTTGCATCTTTTTGCATATTTTGCTATTTTTCCATTTTAAGAGCATTTTTTTAAGTTTGGTAGATTTTGTTGGTCTTATTTTAGAGAAATCGGCCTTTTAAGGTAATTTTGTATCCAATTTAGTCATGTCTCAGCTTTATATGAGGGAGTTACGTCTCTCAGAGTTAAGAAGAAGAAGCTAGTAGCTGATACAAGATACAGTAATTTAAAATATTGAAATATTGATTCCATTTCCTTAATCAACTGGGTGGAAACTAGTCTTAGCAACAATCATGGCGAAATTGCTGCGGGTATTGCCTCAAAACTGAAAAAAGTGCTGGACGAAAACACCGGGTATAAAACATTAGGCTATGCAAAATCTCAGCATTCTCTCTGCCTTTTTTTTTTCTTTTTTTTTTTTAGCATATGGCGTTTAGTGCCGGGAGTGTCCGAGGACATGTTCGGCTCGTCAGTTTTGTAGCTGCTTCGAGACGGACACCCAATGGGTGAGCTACAAGTACCGTTGGGGAGGAAAGTTGGAAGGGAAGGTCGAGGAGTTGGAAGGTAGCGGCTGTGGCCTATAGTTAGGGACCAACCCCGGCATTTGCCTGGAAGGAAGATGGGAAACCACAGAAGACCATCTTCAAGGTTGCCGGCGGGGGGATTCGAACCTCCTCGCCTCCCGGATGTGAGCGACTGCCAGCAGTCATGCCTTAACGACCACGGCTAACTCACCCGGTATTCTCTCTGGTGAGAACAACTGCATGGATAGGATTAAGGAGGATTTAGTGCATTTTTCGAATTGTTAGGTCATTTGTTACAGTCATTTTAAGCACATTTTCTAAACTTTTTTACGGCATCAACATCCGGGCCCTAATAATCACACTTAAATGGGCAAATTTAGAATTACGCGTTTCTACCCTCAAGTGGCCATCATCAGATCCTGATCACTGTGTTAAGGTTAATTTTCACTACTGTGGTTCAATAGCTGGTCGTTAAATGATTATAGTATGGTGTTGATTTGCAATTTGAATCCCTCCCCCAGGGGCTCACATCTAGTGGGTTGGCGACCACGGGACCCCAGCTGAGTCCGGCATTGCTTCCACTTACTTGTGCCGGGCTCCTCTCTGTCTTCTTTCCTGTCGACCTCCCTTGGTCAACTCTTGTTCTTTTCCGACCCCGACGGTATTAGGGTATCCGAGGCCTAGGGAGTCTCTTCCTTTCCCGCCTTAATTGGCCCTTGTCTCATCTTTCCTGATCCCTTCCTTCTGGGAGGGGTCAGCCTTCTTTTTCTTTTCCTGTTATCTCCTGCCTTCTGCTCAAGGCCCTCAAGGAGGTAGGGTGTTTGTAGCCCCACCACTTCTGGTGCACCCTATAGAGCATCCAGCGTTTAGAAAAGACTGTGGAGCCTTATGGCGACAGTGTTGCTAACTCTAGGCAGAGGTAGCGCTGACGTCATACGTTATGTTCACCCGCTTCGAGTACTGCGCTTTCATAAGTTAGCGAGACAACCACAACCCCAGCAGCTACCTGAAATAGAACACGCCCAGGAAGGAGCAGTTTTGCAGGTGTTAACGGATTGGACCAGTATTAAGGATACTGTATGCGAAGAGAACCAATAACGACATTCATTTCGTTGTGATATGACGCATTACTGATTGACAGATGTCGAGAGCACAACCCTTCCTTCCTTCTCGGATGTATGCAGACGATGTTAACAATTTTTATGTCAGCAATACTGTTGATCATCACCTCTTTAGTTATTAGTTAGGCGGTAATTTAGTTTCTTTCAATTTTACTCTTGTTGTTTTGTTTAGATTAATATTTGTAATATTGTAGTGAGTTAGCCTTGCGGTTAGGGGCGCGCAGCTGTGAGCTTGCATTCGGGAGATAGTGGGTTGGAACCCAACTGTCGGCAGCCATGATTCGATCGAAGAGAAAATAAAACAGACACACAACAGTAACACCAATGACGGATAGTGCTTCAGAACTTATGTTGTCGATGGAACTGAGCACGTGCTCCACTCCGGGCGAGCATGCAGCACTGGACGAGGCTCTTCTTTCCAGCGTGCTAACCTCGAAAATTTTTAAATTACTAAGACGTAATATAAGCGATACTTGTACGCAATAACAAAGGTAATCAGTTGGCAGATAATTGTAGGAAGCTATTATGACGAAAAATATGTATGTTCAGAGTTCCTTCATGATAAAAGGTGAGACAACAAAACCAGTGTAGGGGGGATTTTCGTTAAAAGTAAAAGCCCATAAGACCCACAGTCTTTTCTAAACGCTGGATGCTCTATAGAAAGTGCTACACTCTCAGGGGCTCACGGCTGGTGAGTTCGGGAGTTGGCGACCCCGAGAGATTCCTGAGCTGGGTCCGGTTTCCCCCTTTTGTCCCTCACCTGTGGGACGGACCCTCTCCTCATTCACTTTCCTGTTGTTTTTCTTTTCATTATATTTCCTTTTCCCTTTAAGATTCCCGCTCTGTTATTTTTGCATCTCCACTCCATTTTGTGGGTGTTTTCAATCTCCGTTGCATTTTGTAAGTCTTTTCGGTCTACGTTGTATTTTGTGAGTGTTTTTCAACCTCGATTGCATTTTGTAAGGATTGACAATCTAAATTGCTTTTTAGTAAGTCTTTCAATATCGGGGGGGTTCTTTTGTGAGTACTTTGAATTTCAATTGCATTTTGTATTTTCAACCTACACCGCTTTTTTTGCGAGTAGTTAAGTCTCAATTGCATTTTTGTGGGTATTTTGAATCTAAATTACTTTTTGTAAGTATTTTCAATCTAAATTGCATTTTGTAAGTATTGTCCATCCAAATGAGAAGTTTGAATCTACCATACATTTTGTAAGCAATTTAAATTGCATTTTGTATTTTCAACCTACCCCGCTTTGTTCAAGTAGTTAATTCTCAATTGCATTTTGTGAGTATTTTGAATCTAAATTACATTTTGTGCATATTTTCAATCTCATTTGCATTTTGTAAGTATTTTGATTTCACTTGCATTTTGTAAGTATTTCGACAGTACGTTGCATATTGTACGTAATTTGAACTTCAACTACATTTTGTGCGTTTTTTTCGATCTATTCCTTTTGTGATTATTTTCGTTCTAAATTCCCTTATGTACGTATTACCGCTCTCTATTTTGTGGGTAGTTTCAATCTGAGTTCCTTTTTGTAAATATTTTCCTGCTCGCTTACTTTTCGTTCTGGTTTCCACTTCATTGGCATTTTCGCTATCACACAGACGATTAGGGGCCGATAACCTGGATGTTAGGCCCTTTAAAACAACAATTATCATCATCAATTTGAATCCCGTTATATGTTAGGTTTGTTTTGTGTATTATGTGAGTAATGGTGTGTATGCGCGTGTATACAATTTTGAATATCACACTGTAATAATAATAAATCAATTAACAAATTTTAGCATGCTCTAGAAAAAACTGACTATAATGTACACTTAACTTACTTGTTAGTATTGTTCTCCTCACAGCGATGCTCACTTATGGACCTCCACACTGCTACACCGATACAAACAGAATTCATACAGAGAGAAAAACACACTGGGTCAATGCTAAATGAATGATGATGGCATAATACTGGAATGCAATTGATAGGGAAAAACAGAGATCCACGAGAAAATCTGTCCCACCTCCACTTTGTCCAGCACAAATTTAACTGAGCACTGAGATGTGAACCCAAGATGTAGCAGTGAATGACTGATTTTTAACCATATGAGCCACAGAGAGACCAATAACTCTTTAGGCTTTAGGGTAATTTATACGTTACTCCCAAACTCTTTCTAAAAATGTATATGTTCTTGTTTCCAGGCTCGCATCAATGCTGTTCGGTCTACTGATGTTGCCAAAAATGGCTGACAGGTTTGGTTACCTTATTATAGTATCACTTTCTGTCATGCTCGTTAAGAGACATTGTAACGTGAAATAATCACACACAACTACTGTAGTTGCATGTCTGACTTATACTACATTTTATTTTGAATAACTGCTATTTACATTAGTATTTAACTATTTACAGAACTTACACTGCGCTCACTCTGTCTGCAACTCACCACAGTGCACAGCCAACATAGTTTACACAGCCCGCACACCACTTCAGGTCCAATTAGAGACCCGCTGATGTTGCTGCAACGCCTCAAACCCAGGTCTTTGCACGTGTCTTCCACCATCCCATCTGCAACCAAGCTTCCACAGCACCCAACTCACTGTTCTCTCCCTGGCAGATATGCTTCTGAACTACTAGGTGTACTGCACTGCCGTACTACCTGTTAGTCCAGCTAAGATCTCGTCACTGTGCTGTGCTGACTTTACACTCCCACTGTCACGAGCTTACTGACTGAATGCTTCCTCGGTTCTGAATGACTCGCTCACCATGGACTGCGTCCTCACTTATACTGTTGGCTGGAGGGATTTCTAGGAAGATCTCCAATTGTCTGGCCACGTCTGGGCAGGAGTTTGGCTCGATTGCTTGAGAGGTAGAATAATCCAGGCTTTGCCCAAACATTTCACTCATGGCCTAGGGCAGGCTTTCTCAACCTGATGCTCGTGAGCATTTTCATTTTGTGAAATAGTTCAGTAACCTATTTTTAATCTACAGTAAAAATAATTGGACATCCCTGTTTTATGAGTAACACTAAAGATGCTGATTCAAAATGTAAATGTGTCTTATTTACATGGGTCATACAATCAGTTGCAATATGCCTGGTGAGTGGTGAATCCTTAGCTATTTCAGCACTTCTGAGGGAGATAAGAGATAGGCAAAGGAAAGAGAGGTGCATGCTTGCTGCATTATTATTATTATATTTGATTTAATGGAGCTCGAGTACTTGTTAAACATGAGGGTGGTGTTCACTGTCTCAAAAAGGTTGAGAATGCCTGGCCTAGGGGCTGGTTCGTAAGACGTTATGTGGTACCGCCCACCCTTTCTCCCGTCGTGTGCCTACTTGCTGAGCTGTCTCCAATGCTCCGCCCACTGGGATGTGGTCTGACTTCTGAGACACATGACTGCACATCACAATATCATATAACGAATATGTTTGAGGATCATCCTAGGAGTGACATAACCTCATAACTAAGAAATATCAGTTACAAAGACTTCTTTTATTGTTGTATTAACAAAATAGTGTATAGAGAGGGAGCTTTGAGGCCATTTTTCAGTGTTGCCTTATCTATAATTGACTAGCAATCCGCCCCTGATTCACCCGGTATCTTTAACGGTTTACTCAGCGTAAGCTTAAAGGGAGCACAGACGGCTTGTTTTTCTTTGATTCGATTGACTGAAATCGTTACTACTTGGCTTCCTTTGGTCATAAATGAATGTTTTCCTACAGAAACCTTCCTCGAGAGATCCTGTGCAGAACGGTGAAAACTACATCAAAATCTATCCAGTGGTTCTCGCGATTACCCGTTAGAATCGGGGAATTTGTTTTATACTATGTAGAGATATTGCAGATTTCCAGTTGGTCAACACAATGTAATCCCAATTATTGGGACATGCAAAAAATAATCCGAAAAAAATTACATATGATTGAAATATATACAGTAGAACTCCAATTATCCGAACTCCGACTATCCGAGCCGCTTTCAGAAACATAAATTAAGATGGAAACGTACTGTGATTCACTGTGAAGCGGATGCGCGACATGGCTGCCAGAAAACGGATCAAGACAGTCAAACAGCTTACGGTACTTTGACCGAGATGTTCAGCCAAAAATGACTTTCATTTTCTACTAATTGGCAGCACTTGTAAGTATATACACTATATAACACGTAAAAGTGTTGCCTTTTCATTTAATTACTTAATTAAAAAGTGACAGTCAGTCTGAAAGACTTGACTTTGTATCATTTTAAATGCTACAAATGCTGAAAAATGCTAGAAAGGCTGGAGGCTTCTCGCTTCGCTAGAAGCCAAAGACTCTTGATATTTTAGAAAATTATCTGCATAATACTTATCTTGCTTATCTTGTTTCAAATTACTCACGAACGGCATGTGCAAACGAAGGGAAAGGCAAGGTCAAGCGTGCGGGATGCAGTCACGCTCACCAGTGCGAGCGGGGACGTGCCCCTTCCATCCAGTCTAAAAACACTTGTAATGGGCGATGTATTGAAGATAGAGATATGCTCTCGCGGACTTTTTGTAGAACATTTCATGCTGACCAATTCTTACGCTCGTAGTATATTGATATTTTTAAAGGTTTGCCCAGCGTAAGCTTAAGAAGCGCACTGACGCCAAGTTTGTTTTCGACTTTTTCACTGAAATCGTTACTGCTTGGCTTCCTTTGATCATACATAAATTATTTACTGCAGAATCTTTCCTCTAGATATCCCTTACAGAATGGTGAAAACCGCATCAAAATCCTTCCAGTGGTTCTCGAGATTACCCATGACATCCAAGAATCGGGGATTTTTGTCTTATACTGATGAAGTAGAGATTGTCGGGGAACACATGCACTAAGCAGTACTATGACGTCACACACCTCAGTGCATCTGGGTACATTTCGTCCCGTCACTGTAACGTAACGCCAGACCCCAGCGAAACGACGAAGTCTACAAGATCATTTAAAATGATAAAATGCATACAGTACCGAAATAAGCTCTTTTTTTTTTAAATACAGTATGTATGTATACCCTTTTTCGGAAAAATCCAACTATCCGAATGTTTGATTATCCGAATGGAGTCCGGTCCCTATTGATTCGGATAGTTGGAGTTCTACTGTATTTGTTTTGAACTACTAGATGTACTGTACTGCCATATTACAGTGTGGACCCACCTTATCGAACGGAGAATTGCAGTGGCCGCATGGCAGCCGGGGCACTGCGGCTAACAACATGTCGAACAAGGCCCTGGCGCTAGCAGCAGCGTAGCGCCCAACTAGTTTTACTCTTTCATCATCATCATCATCAACTAGAGCAGTTTCCAACCGCAGGTTGGGTCTGCTTGGAGCACAAGCCTCTCCATCGTTTTCTGTCCATCCACCATTTCTCTTCTGTCACTGTAGTCCAATTAACTCCTTTTCTCTTGACACTTTTCTTCACCCCCTTTATCCACCTATCCCTTGGTCTTCCTCTAGGTCTCTTTATCTTCCACTCCATTTCCAATATTGTCCATGGTATTCTCTCTTCTCCCATTCTTTTCACATGTCCATACCACTGTAGCCTTGATTTTTCAATCCTATCCTGTAGGGATTCTTCTTGTAATATTTCTCTGACTCTATCATTTCTGACTCTGTCCATTCTCGTTACACCTATACGACTCCTCTGAAACTTCATTTCCACTGCATGTATTCTGCTTTTATCTCTCTCCCTCATCACCCAAGTTTGTGATCTATACGTTAGGATCGGCACAAACTATGTCTTGTACATGATCCCTTTACATTTCTGTGGCACATCCTTGCTCCATATCAGGCCTCTAACACTCTTGAAGAATCCATCAGCACACCTTCCTCTTTCATCTAATTCCAAGGCATTTCCCCCATTTTCTTCAATGACACTTCCCAGATACTTGAAGCTCTGCACTCTCTTCAACTACTCTCCGCCTAACTTTATCCCAGAGTATACTCTGTCCTTCTCACGTGTTGTTATCACCACTTCACTCTTTTGCGTCGAAAACTTCATTTCATAGGATGACACTACTTCCTCCCATGCATTAAGTAGCTCCTGTACATCCCTTTCCTTGTTTCCCCAGATCATCAAGTCATCTGCAAACACCATTGCCTTCATTTTTTCCTCCCCAATATGCTGTGCTACCTTTTGCATCACTTCATCCATCACCATTACTCTTTATAACATATTTAATAATCACGGGATACAAGACTGCCTACAGTACTTTACCACAAGTCTTAATTATCTCAACTAAGGTACAGTATCTTGCCAGATCCATATCTAATAAATGCAGTGACAGCATTGGGGACTTCCCGTGCTGCTCTTGTGTTATCACTAAATGCTAGTCAAGTCACTAGAGACCGGATTCTTAAGTTTTTACCTATTTTTTTCCCTACTTCTAAATACATAATACTTTAATACTTTTTTAGAATCATGCTCAATTCATGAATTCTGTAGTCATCATCATCATCATCATCATCATCATTTCCCCTTATCCAGCTCCTGCCGGCTCGGGGTATTTATGGCACTTATCCACCTTACTCTTTCCTTCCACAATTCTTCTTCCATGATCTTGTCCCAGTCCAGATTTCTTTTTCTTACGCTGTTCTTCACTGAATCGATCCACCTTGTTCTAGGTCTTCCCCTTGCTCTCTTACCCTTGCACTTTGCCTCTAGCATCTGTCTTGGTATTCTATTTTCCTCCATCCTCTTTACATGTCCAAACCACCTTAGTTTATTCTTCTCAATTCTCTCATTTAGTTTTCCCATCCCAACTTCCTTCCTAACATCTTCATTTCTCACTCTGTCTTTCCTTGTATTTCGTATCATACTTCTTAGGAATTTCATTTCACTGGCTTGGATTCTACTCTCTTGCCTGCTTGTCAGGGTTCATGAATCCTGTAGTACCTTAAAATAACCTAAATGATATGAGAGAACCTAAAAACACCTAATTGCAGTTTTGTTCCATTTATTGTAGTATATTTGAATTTTTAGTCCACTGGACTCGAGATCATCAGGCTGATATCCTGATAGTATTAAATTACACTTATCAAAGAAAGAAATAAAGGAAAATACAGGAATGATCTTAAGGTTGACGACAAAGGCTTTATTAAAGGACTGATTGGTTTTCGAATTATTACATGGAATGTTAGGTCAATCATCACAGGAGGAATGAAGCAGCTGGAATCAGTGCTGGGTAATTACAGGTATATACTAACAGCAGTCCAAGAGACAAGACTACCGAAAAGAATCATGAATGTTGGAAATCAATATATGATGTTTAATAGTAACGAAGATCGACCTGAATGGACTTCGGGAGTTGGAATTGTTGTACATAATAAGATATCTTCTGCTGTAAGTAAGTGGTTGCCCATAAATGATCGAATTTGTGCACTGATCTTGAAAGCATCCCCATATAAGATATGTGTTGTAAATTGTCATGCACCATCAGAAGATGCGGAGGAGGAGGTGAAAAACAGCTTTTATGCAGAATTGGAATCTACTGTAGATCAGTTACCAAAACATGCTATTCATCTCATACTGGGTGACTTTAATGCACAAGTTGGACGTGAAGACGAATATCGTCCAACCATCGGACCAGATAGTCTCCATGTCAATAGCAATGAAAATGGTATCAAAATGATCACATTTGCATATGACAGAAGAATGGTCATCAGCAGCACATATTTTCCACGTAAAGAAATACATAAAGCAACATGGATATCACCAGGTGGAGATACGAGGAATCAGATTGATCACATAATAGTAGATGGTACACACCGTGGGTGTGTTGAACAAGTACGAACATTCCGTGGAGCGGATATGAATTCAGATCATCTTCTAGTAGTAATGAAATTGCGCCTCAAGCTGTCTACCAAATGGCGAAAGCAAAAGCAAGAAATGGTCATCCCGGACAAAGATAAATTGGCCCTTACGTCTGTGAGGGAAGAATATCAAGATAGAATCAAGGAGTGCCTATCTACATCAAATACATTAGAAGATGTGGTAGGGCAGTGGTCTGTTTTGCGGAGGGCAGTTCTACAAAGTGCAAATGAAGTTTTGGGACAGCGACCAAAAACCAAAAACAAACCCTGGTTTGATAATGAGTGTCAAGTCGCAGTGAAAAACAGAACAATAAAAAGATTGCAATGGGTGAAATATCCATCAGAAGATAATAATGCAGCGTATATGGAAGTGAGACATATGACATTTCGACTCATCCGACAGAAAAAACGGGATCATGGTAAGGCACTACTGACAGCAATAGAAGAATCCAAGAAAGCATCGAGATCCTTCTTTAGAATGGTTAACCCTGCGAGGGGAATCTACAAGTAACATACACTAATACTAAAGGATGAAGATGGAGAAATTGTACCTCCTGAAGAACAGGCAGATCTATTTGGAAAACATTTTGATCAGTTACTAAATGTTCATGTTGAGATGGATGCTATAAATGCACAGGTGCTAATGATGACGGCGGAAATGCAAGTACCTGAGCCAACTATTGATGAGATAAGACATATTGTGGAATCTCTAAAGCACAACAAAGCTCCGGGAGGAAGTGGAATTACTGCCGAGTTGATTAGGTATGGTGGAGCAGTGTTAATGAAAAATCTGCAACAATTAATTGTTAATATTTGGAGGAAAGAAGTTATTCCAAGTGAGTGGAAAAGAGCCGTGATATGCCCCATTTTTAAGAAAGGTGATGCCACACAACCTTCTAACTACCGAGGGATTGCCTTACTCGAGATAGGATATAAAATTTTTACCTCACTGCTTATGAATTGACTTAGGCCATTTTTGGGAGACATTATAGGCTCATACCAGTGTGGTTTTGTATCTGGTCGGTCTACTATCGACCACATCTTTACATTGAGGCAACTCATGGAGAAATTCTACGAATTTGACAAGGAATTGCATTTAATTTTTATTGATTTTCGTCAGGCCTATGACAGTATAAACCGTATAGTATTATGGACGGCTATGCACGAGATGGGCATTCCAATGAAGTACATAAGGTTGATCATGACCTGTTACTCTGACTCTAGATGCCAGGTGCGGTTTGCAAATCAAGAATCAGAATCCTTTAGCGTTCAAAGTGGACTAAGACAAGGAGATCCTCTAGCCCCAGTCCTTTTCAATATAGCATTGGAAAAGATTAAACGTGGAACTGGTTGGAATAGGGAAATGGAGATGGTCGGATCCGACATAATTCTTGCATTTGCTGATGATGTGGTGATCATGGGGAACACTTTGGATCAGGTAACGACTGATACATCAAGATTCCTACTGGAAGCAAAGAAAATGGGGTTGGTGGTTAATGAATCGAAAACAAAATACATGATTATATCACGTCGACGGAATATTCCGATCGCTATCGACGTTGGAATGCACAAATTTGAGACAGTTGAATCATTCAAATATTTAGGATCAATATTGTCAAACAAAAGTGAAATAGAAAAGGAAATAAGACAAAGAATCACCAACGCTACTCATGTTTCCTATAGCATGAATCGAATTTTCACGTCACGTCTAATATCTCAGGAAAACAAAATCCACCTATACATGACCCTAGTACGACCTGTTTTAATGTATGGTTGTGAAACGTGGGCGACTCCAAGAACTTTTGAAGAACGTATATGTGCATTTGAAAGAAAAAAGCTGCGGAAAATCTATGGCCCAAAATACTGCCCAGAAACTGACAGTTGGGAAAGACGGAGTAAAGAGGAGTTATATCGACGTTATACAAAGGCAGACATCAGTAGAGAGATAGAGAGAAGACGATTACAATGGTTAGGACACATTATCAGAGCAGAAGGTACTCTCCCGAACCGTGTGTTCAATTTTCAGCCAACGGGAAAACGTCCAAGAGGTCGACCAAGAACGAGATGGAAAGATCGAGTTATGTTGGCACTGAACCAGGTAGATCCAGATGCAAGTATGGAAGATGCCAGGGATAGAAATCATTGGTCTAATATATGCAACCATTATTTGAGAAGCTGAAATCATTCTTCCTGTTATGAAGTACAGTGTTATATATTATGTTATGCTTGCTATTTATATTGTAATCAAGAATTGTATATCCTTGTTTTTCTGCTATGGGTCTTACTGGCCTGTCACATGCAATAAATGATGATGATGATGAATTTTTAAAAGTAAACCTGAAGATAGTTTCTATTCCTAGCTCTCTAGTTGATTGTGAGAAATCCTACCTGCCAGAAAATTCAAATACTTCCAGCTCTTTTCAGCTTATATCTTATTGTTTGGTTATTTACTGTCAGGAAAGTGGGGATAAATCTCTTATTGTTTCGAAGAATCCTATATTCTATGTGAGCAAAGTTAATTAAACAGACTAGAGTGTGAAAATCACCTGTGGCATCCTTGGTTTTATTCTCTCTCTCTCTCTCTTAATTCCTGCCGCTCCTTCCGGAGCATTGGGCCTTGGCGAAATTTCTCCACGCAGTACGGTTCCTGGCCATTCTCTTCACTTGACTACAGTTCTTGTCCACCTCTGCAATTTCATTTTCGATCGTCCTCTTCCAGGCCTTCTTAGGTCGACCTCGCTTCCTGGCGCCTTGAGGATTCCAGTCTAGTGCCGCCCTCTCAATAGCTCCGTCCGGCTTCCTTAGTGTGTGACCAATCCAGCGCCATTTCCTCTCCTTGATCTGGATGCTAATCGGTTGTTGATTGCTGATGGTCCAAAGATCTTCATTTGAGATTATGTCCGGCCACCTCATATTTATGATACCGACAGTAGTGGCTACGCTGTCTAAAGCGCAGCATTAGGTCATGGGGCCAAGCACTCTGCTGACTCGGTAGATGCGTGGGTTCGAGCCCCACCGTCGGTTGTCCTTGAAATGGTTTTCCGTGGTTTCCCATTTTCAACACCAGGCAAATGCTGGGACGGTACCTACTGACAGGCCACGGCCACTTCCTTCCACATACTTGCCCTATTTCATTCATCTTCATCCATTCCATCTCTCATTCTGACGCGGAGGTCGCCCACGGGCGTCGACTTGAAAGACCTGCACTCGGCCTCTCTGGAGGCTACACGAAAAAAAAAAAAAAAAAAAAATTATGATGCGACGCAGACATCTGTTAATGAACACCTGTAGTTGGTTGTTGATCGGTTTTGTGACTTTCCATGTTTCACAGCCGTAGAGAAGAATCGACTTTACGTTGCTATTGAAAAGGCGGAGCTTGGTCTTCCTGGAAATGTTTCTATTTCTCCAGATGGGGTAGAGCTGGACAAAGGCACCATTTGCCTTCCTGATACGGCTTCGAACATCTTCCTCTGCTCCCCCATCATTTGTGACTATACTTCCAAGGTAGAGGAAGGACTCAACTCGCTCAATGTCCTTCCCGTTGACTGTCAAACTAGTCGTGATGTCAGAATTTATCCTCATCTCTTTGGTCTTGTTGGTGTTGATCATCAGTCCTGCACGTTCTGCTTCTCTCTGCAACCTCCCCAGCTTATCTTCTATGTCTCGGTACCGTTGCGCCATAAGACAAATGTCGTCTGCGAAATCCAGATCTTCAAGCCTGTCATTTATACCCCATTGAATACCCCTCTTCCGTCCTCCCATTACCTTCTTCATCACACTATCCAGGACCAACAGGAACAGTGTGGGGGAAAGGACACATCCCTGTCTCACTCCGGAACTGACCTTTATCTTTTCTGTTAATTTGCCTTCGTGAAGAACCTGGCACTCATACCCTTCGTACATCTCTTCCATGATTCTGATGATCTTTGTTGGAATTTTATATTCCTCGAGGGTCTTCCACATGATTCTTTGATTTACGGAGTCGAAGGCTTTCTCGAAGTCAACAAATGTGAGGTAAAGGGTATTCCGCCACTCCACACTCTGCTCCAGGATGATTCGGAGGCTGTTGACGAGATCCGCACAGCTGCGATGTTGTTGAAATCCAGCCTGTTCCTTACGAAGCCTTTTTTCTACGCAGTCTTTTATACGATTCAGGATGACTCTCGCCAGCACTTTGCTTGGAATGGACAGCAAGGTGATACCCCTCCAGTTGTTACAGTTTGTGATGTCCCCTTTCTTCGGCAACTTGACTATCAACCCCTTCTTCCAGTCGGTTGGTATTTTCTCCTCCTTCCAGATCTTCTCCAACAGCGGGTGCAGCAGATCGATCGTAATATCCAGGTGTGCTTTCAGTACTTCCGCTGGGATATTATCCAGACCTGGTGCCTTCCCGCATTTCATCTGCTTCAACGCTGTCCGTATTTCGCCCCGAGTTGGGAAGTCGAGGCTGATGCTTGGGTCACTTTCTGCTTCCTCTTCATCTTCTCCTCGCTGCTTACTTTCTGGTCCTCTATCCCTATTAAGAACCTCCGCAAAGTGTTCTCTCCATCTTGTCAGCTGCTGTTCACACGTCGTGAGGATCTCGCCTGTTTTGCTCTTCACAGGCCTAGTTTTATTAAAACCTTTCTTCGAAAGCATCTTTGTGATGCCATAGAGCTCCTTAACGTCCCCCCTTCTTGCCGCTTCTTTTGCTTTCTCCGCCTGCTCATCAATCCACCTCCTATGATCCTTCCGTACACTCCTCTTTACCTCCCTGTTTGCTGTTGAATACTTTGCTTGTGTGAGAGCCTTCTGCTGCCTAGTCTTGCAGGTGTTGAGCTTGGCCTTAATCTCCTTCCTATAATTTATCTTGTCCCAGGTCTGATCGGATATCCATTCTTTCCGCAGGTAGTTCTTGTACCCGAGCTGCATCTCACTGGTTTCCACGAAGATATTCTTTACCTCGCTCCACACAGTCTCCACGTCCTTCTCTGTCTCGGAGTCCAACACCTGGAATTTATTTCTGAGCTCCAGTTTAAATTGGTCCAATCTCTGCTGGTTCTTAAGCTTGTCCACATCAAACTTGTTGTGCCGAGTGTTAAACTTTCGGCGGACTGCGACGATCTTCATGCGGAAGTTGGCAACCACCAGGTGATGGTCACTACCAACGTCCCTTCCTCTCTTGTTCCTAACATCTTCCAAGCTTCTTCTGAACCTCCTGCTCACCGCGATGTGATCAATTTGATTTTCTGTGACTTGATCAGGAGACACCCAGGTGACCTTGCGGCACCGCCTATGAGGAAATACCGTGCCACCCATCACCAAATCCTGACTGGCGCAATATTCCGTAAATTTCTCCCCATTGTCATTCATCTCACCAAGGCCATGTTTACCCATGATCTGCTCCAACCCCTCATTGTTTGAGCCCACCTTCGCTTTGAAGTCTCCCATAACAATGAGAATGTCCTTCTTACTTGTTTGTCTTGTGACATCTCGCAGCATTTGGTAGAATTCTTCCTTCTTCTCTGGCTCCGACTGTTCTGTAGGCGCATAGCATTGGATGATGATCACATTCCTGATCTTTGTCTTGAACCTAGCAAACATGAGCCTACTAGAAATTGGCTTCCACTCCATAAGGCTTCTCTTTGCATTTCTGTTGAGCAGCAACCCCACTCCATCCCTGTGTTCTTCATCATCGCCCCCAGAATAGAGAAATGTAATTCCATCTGTTGTCTGTATTTCACCAAATCCTGGCCACCTCACTTCACTCAATCCTAGGATATCCAGCCCATAGTTCTTCATCTCCCGTGTCACTTGTTTCAGTCTGGTTTTCTCCATCAAGGTCCTCACATTCCAGAAACCGATTTTCGTACCTCTTCATGCCAAAAGTCGTCGTCAGGTTATCCGTCCGGTTTTGTAATTTCGCTTCAGTTTCCGTAATCAGTTTATTTAAGAGGAGCGAGTGATTAACCCACTGCCTCCGAGTGCCTTGGAGGGGCTGTCACCTTAAGCCTGAGGCACCAGGCTGATTTTCTGTCAGGGTTTCTTCCCTTAGCCTTTGAAGAACCAACTCCAAACTACAAGGCAGCAGTTGTTTCACCGTAGCCCCGTTAGCCGGAATTTTTTCAGGGTTCCTGTAGGGCCTTCACAGCTACCGTAGCGGTCTTGAGGCACACAAAGTCCCCACTGTACTTCACCCCTACAGGCAATCCCCTACTTAATTACGTTGCCCATCTCCCACGACGAGGACGAGGGGTTGGATTTGTGGGAGACCTTGGTTTTATTGAATTTGAATAATTAACATATTTAAGGAGAGCGTCGCCTCCGTAGCGTAGCGGTCAGCATGGTTAGCTGCCGCACCGGAGGTCCTAGGTTCGATTCCCGGCTCTGCCACGAAATTTGAAAAGTGGTATGAGGACTGGAACGGGTCTACTCAGCCTTGGGTGGCCCAAATGAGTAGAGGGGGTTCGATTCCCACCTCAGCCATCCTCGAAGTGGTTTTCCGTGATTTCCCACTTTGTCTTCGTGTAAATGCTGGGATGGTTCCTACCGTAAAGCCACAGCCGCCTCCTTCCCTCTTCCTTGCATAACCGTCCCACTCTTCCCATCCATTCAACAGGCCCCCTGTTCGCTTTGCTGGTGAGGCCGCCTGGGCGTAGTGCTGGTCACACACCCCAGTTGTATCCCTGATTCAGAGTCTCAAGCTCCAGGACACTGCCCTCATTGGCGGTAGAGGTGGGATCCCTTGCTTAGTCCGTGGGAAAAGCCAACCCTGGAGGATAAAACGATAGCGAAAGGAGAGCAAATATTGCCTAAAAGTGTGAAGTTCTCAGTGATAATTTGATGACGTATCATTATGTAAAATATTTACAATCTCTTTGCAATCACATTTTCTACTAACAATTAGGCATTAATGTTAAGCTTTGCGCAGTTTATGTAAACTTTTGCTAAACGTTAAACATAAAAACCTATTCTACCTATTAAAAATCTAAAAAAGAAACATTTCATATTTTTGAACAACTAAAATGACAATTTTAGAAACCTAAAAATCCGGTCACGGTCTCCGCCCGCCGCACCCATAAGCAAATCTCCGTTCTATAGGGAAGGCCCTCATGTACCTGTTAGTCCAGCTAAGGTATAAATATAAAATAATATATTTTAATCTCATGTAATTTTTTTCAGGTTATTGTTTGCATGTCCCTGTAACGGGTATTATATTGGGTTGAGGTAATTTCTAGGAGCCATTTTTAACTTTATTTATTTATGCCTCTGCCAAGGAAGTGTGAGAAGCAGGTAGTGATGACTGATGAATTTCCTAATCTAGTAGAGATCCACATGCAAATTTTAAATCTGTAAGTGCGGAATATCCTTCTGAGAAAATTCGAGGGTACAAGGGAAGAAAGCTCATGGTCACATGAAGCAAATTTTTCAGGAGTGAGATTCACATCAAACAAAATTTTAGAACTATAGAATTTATATCTTGATAATATCAAAGAACCATGTTTGGAGGAAACATGCACATTACTTTCACTAACTTTACAGTAAATACTGTTAAGAAATTTGTTAAAATTGTTACTTATTTTTTTATTTAGTTAGGTAACCCGTAAATGCATATTGTTGTTAAAACTCAACAATTTGTCTAGGTTTATTTACAGTTCTTGTCCTCAACCCTTCCTTCCATAACTAAGTTTGCTATTTCTGGGTGTCTTAGTATGTATACTACCAACCTATCTCTTCTCTGCATTAGCAGTCGCCAGAAACATTTCTTCTCTCCCACTCGTCTTAATACCTCTTCATTTGTTACTCTATCTACCCATCTGATGCTCTTCATTCCCCTGTAACACCACATTTCAAATGCTTTTATTCTCCTTTTTCTGCTGCGCCAACAGTTTCACTTCACTGGAGCGCCACGCTCCAGACAATGGCTTTCATAAATTACTTTCTAAATCCTAAATCTATATTTGATGTCAACAACAGATTTCTTTTCTGTAGAAATGCTTTCCTGAGTCAACCTACTTTTTATATCATCTTTGCTTCGTCCAAACTAAACCCCATGGCACCACAGGGGTTGCTGCCTCACTGCCAAACAGCTACTCAGTTGTCCTCATGAGCTTGAGTGCACCCCAAACCAGCCCTCATGTCAGTTTCTAAAATCCCTGACGGAGCTCGGAATCAAACCTGGGGCATCCGGGTGTGAGCCAGGAGCGCACTACCAACACCAAGGGGCCGTCCTGGTTATTTTGCTTCCTACGTAGCAGTAGTCTCCTCCTCCCTTTAGCTTATCACCACCTGTCAATTTGACGTCAACAGGGGTTTCTGGTTTCTTTCGGCTGCATTCCATTATTTTTGTTTTACATTTATTGACTTTCATCATGAATTTGTTCCTCAGGACGGAGTTCATACCATTTAAAAACACGTTGTGTACTACTCACATTAAGTGAAATAGTCATTGTGGGGTTTGAAGCCATTTTCCAGTGTTGCCTTAGTAAACTAGAGTTTAGTGCTTTTCAGTCGGTCAACACGAATGTACCCAAAAGAGCTGGGTTATGCCCTAATCCTGAAATAAATTACATGAGATTTGGGTTATGTCCTAATCCTGAAATAAATTACATGAGATTTGGGTTATGCCCTAATCCTGAAATAAATTACATGAGATTTGGGTTATGCCCTAATCCTGAAATAAATTACATGGGATTTGGGTTATGCCCTAATCCTGAAATAAATTACATGAGGTTATTAATCTCATCCTGAAATAAATTACATGAGATTATTAATCTCATCCTGAAATAAATTACATGAGATTTGGGTTATGCCCTAATCCTGAAATAAATTACATGAGATTTGGGTTATACCCTAATCCTGAAATAAATTACATGAGATTTGGGTTATGCCCTAATCCTGAAATAAATTACATGAGATTTGGGTTATGCCCTAATCCTGAAATAAATTACATGAGATTATTAATCTCATCCTGAAATAAATTACATGACATTTGGGTTATGCCCTAATCCTGAAATAAATTACATGAGATTTGGGTTATACCCTAATCCTGAAATAAATTACATGAGATTTGGGTTATGCCCTAATCCTGAAATAAATTACATGAGATTTGGGTTATGTCCTAATCCTGAAATAAATTACATGAGATTTGGGTTATGCCCTAATCCTGAAATAAATTACATGAGATTTGGGTTATGCCCTAATCCTGAAATAAATTACATGCGATTATTAATCTCATCCTGAAATAAATTACATGAGATTTGGGTTATACCCTAATCCTGAAATAAATTACATGAGATTTGGGTTATGCCCTAATCCTGAAATAAATTACATGAGATTTGGGTTATGCCCTAATCTTGAAATAAATTACATGAGATTAATAATCTCATCCTGAAATAAATTACATGAGATTTGGGTTATGCCCTAATCCTGAAATAAATTACATGAGATTAATAATCTCATCCTGAAATAAATTACATAACCCATAACCCAGCTCTTTTGGGTACATTCGTGTTGACCGACTGAAAGGCACTAAACTCTTGAACTAGTCATGTGAAAGAAACTTCCAAATGACCTAGAAATTATTTTAATTGCTCTGGGCCCTGGCACTACAGTCCTGTTTGCTCCTCCCTCACATCAGGCTTGGTGATCAGAACCCAGATTGATGACCGGTTCTGGTGGACCACCCTACCGCAAGTAAACTCTGGCTCAACACTATCTACCAGAGGTCCACAACTTCCTATTATGTGGAAAACTCTTCTTTATATTAGTATGATATTGTTTGTCCATGGATGCACATAAAAAGGTTAGGTTCAAAACTATTTCTAAAATGTTAACTATCTAAATAATTTAATATTAATAATAATAATAACCTATTTATAAGTTTAAGTGAAAGCATATGACAGTGTATGCAGAAACAAAGTATGGAAGTCCCTGGAGGATAGAGGAGTAGAGAAATCTATATATATAAAGCTCAATGTTTGTCTGTCTGTCTGTCTGTCTGTCTGTTATGTATACAAATCCACACTGTTTCACCGATCTGAACCAAAATTTGTATACTTACCCTTCGGAACCCTGCGGGTAACCCTGTCCACTTGAAATTTCCAACAGACCACCCCATTCCCTGCATTTAGGCCCTTTGGCCCAAATCTACACCGTTGCACCGATCTCAACCAAAATTTGTATACTTACCCTATGTAACCCTGTGAATAACACTGTCCACTTAAAATTTCGGACAGACCACCCTATTTCCTGCATTTAGGCCCTTTGGCAAACATCTACACCGTTTGACCGTTCCGAACCAAAATTTGTATACTTACCCTTTGCAACCCTGCGGGTAACCCAGTCCACTTGAAATTTCGGACAGACCACCCCATTCTCTGCATTTAGGCCCTTTGACCCAAATCCACACCGTTTCACCGATCAGAACCTAAATTTGTATACTTACCCTTTGGTACCCTGCGAGTAACACTGTTTGCTTGAAATTGCGGACAGACCACTCCATTCCCTGCATTTAGGCCCCTTGGCTAAAATCTACACCGTTTCACCGATCTGAACCAAAATGTGTATACTTACCCTTTGTAACTCTATGAATATCACTGTCCACCTAAAATTTCGGACAGACCACCCCATTTCCTGCATTTAGGCCCTTTGGCAAAAATCTATATCGTTTCACCGATCCGGACCAAAATTTGTATACTTACCCTTTCGAACCCTGCGGGTAACCCTGTCCACTTGAAATTGCGGACAGATCACCCCATTCCCTGCATTTAGGCCCTTTGGCACAAATCTACACCGTTTCACCGTTCAGAACCAAAATTTGTATACTTACCCTTTGGTACCCTGCGAGTAACATTGTCTGCTTGAAATTGCGGACAGACCACTCCATTCCCGGAAAGAGGACAGGGTCCGTCCTAAAGGCAATGGAAAAAAGGGGTAAAACCGGACCCGCTCAGGAAACCCTCAGGGTTGCCATCTCCCGAACTCACCAGCCATGAGCTCTTGAGGATGTAGCACTATCCAGGGTGCACCAGAAGTGGTGGGGCTACACATACCCTGCCTCCTTGAGGGTCTTGAGCAGAAGACATGAGATATTAAGAAAAGAAAAAGAAGGCTGACACCTCGAAGAATGAGGCTATCAGGAATGATTAGACAAGGGCCAATTAAGGCGGGAAAGTGAAAGAGTCGCTAGGCCTCGGATACCCTGATACCATCGGGGTCGGAAGAGAACAAGAGTTTGACCAAGAGAGGCTGACAGGAAAGAGAACTGAAAGGAGCCCGGCACAAGTAAGTAGAAGCAATGCCGGACTCAGTTGGGGTCCCGTGGTCGCAAACCCACGTCCCACAAGTTGAGAGACCCTGGTGGGTGGAGGGGGGAGGAGGGGGCCAGGTGTGAGAATAGCTTGCTGATTCATCGCGAGTTGACATGAGAGAAATGTCCAGACCCCGCCGTGTTACCTGGTATTGCTGACTATGCTTATGTTCATACAGGGTCTTTGCTCAAACCGCTGTCGTGTTACGAAAGAATTAGTGATTCACCGGTCAATGTGAATAGGACCGGGAACCCCCCCGAACGTCTGTCATCATATATCATCATCATCTGCGATTCGTGCAGCTTGGACCCGGGCAGTACTCGATAAGCTCTTTCACTACACGCATCGAGTATAGGCCTAAGCCAGAAAATAACGTTCAGACTTTGGAAGACATCGAAGGTAGAAATCTAAATTGCCTATATCAGATTTAAAATTACACCATGTTCGTTTAGTAGTCATTTTTCATTACCTTATTATTATCATAAGGGCAAATGACCTAGATGTTACGCCCATTATACCACTAATCACCACACACAATAAGTCTTCATCGCCTGTGAATTTTGAAATTTTTCTTTCTATCACGGTAGTTTGTAAGTTTGTAGTGTCAATTCAACAGTAGTTTTAATTATCATACTCATCAAAAGGGCAAATGGCCTAAATGTTACGTCCATTATACTACTAAGTAACACCACAGTCTTCATGGCCTGTGATTTTAAAATGTGTATTTCCATTAGTTTGTAAGTTTGATATACCCGTTCAGTAGTAGTCGTCTTCATTATCATCCTCATCAAAAGGGAAAATGACCTAGATGTTACGTCCATTATACTACTAAACAACACCAGAGTCTACCTAGCCCGTGATTTTAAAAATATGTATTTGCATTAATTTGTAAGGTTGATATACCCGTTCAGTAGTAGTCGTCTTCATTATCATCCTCATCAAAAGGGCAAATGACCTAGATGTTACGTCCATTATACAGTACTACTAAGCAACACCACAGTCTTCATTGCCTGTGATTTATAAAATGTGTATTTCCATTAGTTTGTAAGTTTAATATACCCGTTCAGTAGTAGTAGTCTTCATTGTCATCCTCATCAAAAGGGAAAATGACCTAGATGTTACACCCATTATACTACTAGGCAACACCACAGTTTTACTTGCCGGTAATTTAAAAATATGTATTTCTATTAGAGTGTAAGTTTATTATACCCGTTCAATAGCAGTCGTCGTCAGTATCATCTTCATCAATGACGTTGAGTGTTAAGGAGACTGAAATATTATCATCAATCCACCGGGCGAAGCCGGGTACTACTGCTAGTGGACTATAAAGAGGATAAAGGAGATGTACAAGGGGAGCGTGAGCTGTGTGAAAGTGGGAGGAGAGAGATCGGACTGGTTGGAACAGAGAAACGGCCTGAAACAAGGAAGTGCACTGTCACCTTTACTTTTCATTGTGGTGATGGATGACATAATGACCCGAGTGGCACAAGTAATTGGGGAAGGAAAGATGAAAGCAATGGTGTTTGCAGATGATTTGATGATTTGGGGAAACAAGGAGGAGGAGGTACAGGAACAGTTGGACGTGTGGGAAGGAATAATACAAGGATATGGGATGAAATTTAGCATAAATAAGAGTGAGATGGTGATCACAACAAGGAAGAAGGAAAGAACCACAACGGGAATAACAATTGGTGGGGTACAGCTGAAGAAAGTGGAGAGTTTCAAGTATCTGGGAAGCCTGATACAAGATAATGGAAGAAACGATAGAGAAATAAATGAGCGGGGGAGGCAGGTAGAAGCATTTCGTAGGAGTGTGAGAAGCATGTTATGGAGCAAGGATGTCCCTCAGAACAGCAAAAAGATCATATATCGGACGTACTATGTCCCTATCCTGACGTATGCCTCGGAGACCTGGGTTATGAAAGGAAGGGAGAAGAGCAAAATACAGGCCAGTGAGATGAGGTTCTTGAGAAGCAGTATTGGAACTACAAAGATGGACAAAATAAGAAATGAGAGGACCAGAGAATTAATGAAGGAGGAACCATTACAGGATGGTATAGAGAAATCTAGACTTAGATGGTATGGACATGTAAAACGAATGGAGGAGAAGAGGATACCCAGGAGGATACACGAGCCGAAGTGGGAAGGAATGAGACCGAGAGGAAGACCGAGAGACAGGTGGCTGAAGGGGGTGGAAGAAAGCGTGAAGAAGAGAGGAGAAGACTGGTCAAGGGTGGAAGCTGAGAGATGGTGGGAAGACAGAAGACGTTGGAGAGGCTTGTGTTCCAAACAGACCCGGCCAGTGGCTGGAAACTGTGCAAGATGATGATGATGAAGTGAAAGCCAATATGCCATCTTAATTATTACTTGTTGAAAATTATTAGAAACACTTAGGAAATTATTGTTTTACATTTATCACACAAACTTGCAACTTCATTGTTTGTTTCTATTTATAAATATAAATTACATTTGCTGATGAAGGCCATCATAATGTGACCGAAACCGGTACATTGAATTACATAAATAATACTTTTATTGACTAAAGGTATTCTTTCATTGTCTATTAAACTTGGTCAATAAAGTTCACTTTATATACATGGTTATTTCCATGTCTCTTCTTTCATATTAGTCTCTACAAAGAGCCAAATGATTTGTTTTTCAGGTTCACTCTCAAGAAAGTAATGTGCTTCATTCAACAGTCCTTCATTTTCCTGCATATTATATGGTTCTACACGCTGCTACTGACAACAATGGAAGAGATAAACAACAGTTCCCTGTGGATTCGGCAGCTCTCGACATGGATCCTGATCCTCAATGTTTTCTTCTACATGCTAGTCATTTTCAGCCACTACAGGGAGACTGCGGTCGATATAGAGATACCTGTAGATGGAACCGAGGTTCTCTCAATGTTTTACACCATCGTTTATACGATGAATGCAAGCATCACTTACTATTACTTTTTTAAGATATATCCTCATTTGGATAAAGTATGTGATCGTGAGTTTTTTGTTTACTTTTACCCTGCATTTTCTGTGGCAGTTAATCTTAGTCTTCAACTGGATCATCTAAGACAATTCCATTACAATGGTCTGGGTAAATCCGTGATATTCCTGTCATTATATCTGGTGGTTACTCGTCTCATAGAGAACTTCACAGGTAATATTCTATCAGAGAAAGACAAATCAGTTTGGACTGAGACTTCAAATCTGAACATAAACATCTATGATTTTGTCACACTTATGACTGTCAGTTATTTACAATTGAAACTTATCTTCAAAGTAATCGCCTTCATCAAATAAATTAAGTCTGATCGTCTACAATGAACCCAACACTTCAAATTTGGGTCTCATCAAACAGATGATTAAAGTTATTTTACTGATAACAGATAATATAATTTTTAAGAACTGTTAGTTTTATTGCATTTTAATTAACCAATTCTATCAAAATTTGGCACAATAACTTTAAAATGTATTTTTAAATTCAGAAGTAAATCAGTGAAACTTTTAGAGTTTGCTTCAAATTTACAGTTTTATTCAATCATTCTGAAAGCTCTTAAGGTTCAGATCTTCTTGCAAAATAATGTTGATTTTCTTTTTATGTGCTCTAATTAGATATACAGTACAGTGCAGTCATCATCATCATCATCGATTCTCCACTCCAATAGGCCGGGTGTGGGAATTAACAAGCCCCTTCCATAGCTGTCTGTCCTGCCACCATTCTTGTTCCACCATTCTAAGCTCCTTTTAGTCAGAGCTCTGTGGACCTGCTTCATCCACCCATCTCGAGGTCTACCTCTTGGTCTCTTGCCAATTATCTCAGTACAGTACGGTACCTTATAAAATTATTTTTTGATACACTCAAAAATCAAACTATGATCTCAAGTTTATTTACTTTTTATACTCAATCTACTCACTTTGTAAACCCACCAATGGTTCCGTTAGATAGCCAGCTCAGAGGCTGGTTGGATCCTCAAAAAGTACAGCCATAAGACATCATCATCATCATCATCATCACAGACTTGTTCCGTCTCCAGATTTATTTGGTTCGCCCATCTCATCTTTGGTCTACCAATTCTTCTTGTACCACTTGCTTGGTAAGAATAGATTTGTGCAGGAAGCCAAGAACTTTCCTTTCTTAATAAATGTTGATACCAAGAAGTTCTGTAATTTCCAATGGTGCTTATAACGTTAGGTACACCAAGATGTTGCCGGATATCTGTAGACTACTATACTGCTGGTCTAACAGTGTAAAACCAGCCAGAGGTCGCATCAAACAAATCTCTGCTGCCTATATCCTGTTCTTTTCTCTCACTGATAGTGCCCATGCTTCTGAGCCATAAATTAAGGTTGAGATAATAGGGTGATACAAATTAATAACAGATTCTGCCTGGTCATCATCATCATCATTATCATTTCCCCTTATTCAGATCCTGCGGGTGGGGGCATTTATGTCACCTTCCTCTTTCTTTCCACCATTCCTCTTCCACGATCTTGTCCCAGTCCAAATTTATTTTTCTTATGCTGTTCTTCACTGAATCAATCCACCTTGTTCTAGGTCTTCCTCTTGCTCTCTTACCCTTGCACTTTACCTCCAGCAGCTGTCTTGGTATTCTATTTTCCTCCATCCTCTTTACATGTCCAAACCACCTTAGTTTATTCTTCTCAATTCTCTCATTTAGTTTTCTCATCCCAACTTCTGTCTTAACATCTTCATTTCTCACTCTGTCTTTCCTTGTCTTTCCTATCATACTTCTTAGGAATTTCATTTCACTGGCTTGAATTCTACTCTCTTGCCTGCTTGTCAAGGTCCAAGTCTCAGCTGCATATGTAAATATGGGTACATAGTACACTTTATACATTATTTCTTGGCTTTTCCTTGGTACTTCCTTATCCCAAACAAGTTTTCTTACACTTGGGTGGAATGCATTGCTCTGCTGTACCCTCCTGCCAATCTCCAAGTCCAACCTACCATTTTGCATTAACTCACTTCTAGGTATTTGAACATGTCCACTATTTCCAAACTTTGGCTTCCAATTTTCACAGTGTCCTTTCCTTGTCTTTCCCCTCTTGTCATCACCATGGTCTTGCTTTTCTCTGTACTGATTTTCATGCCGTACTTTTGAATATTTTCGTTCAGTGCATCTAGTTCTTGCACTTCTTCGGTGTTCCTTCCCCAGATCACAATATCATCTGCAAATAACAGTAACTTCATTTCTTTATTTCCGTAGTCTTCCTTTGTTTCCTTTACAATTTCATCCATTACCATTATAAACAAAGGAGGTGACAGCACACTCCCCTGTCTTAGTCTAGTCTTGTTCCTAAACCATTCTGTCTTTCCAACTGGGGTCAGTACCCTGCTAATACAATTGTTGTACATTGCTTGCACCATTTCCAACATTTCTCTTCCCAGTCTCTTCTTAACCATGGTTTCCCATACCTTCTCTCTGGGGACACTATCATATGCCTTTTCTAGATCTATGAAAGTCATGACCAAATCCTTTCCATATTCCCAGTTCTTTTCCATCACCTGCCGCAAGCTAAAGATTGGATTCACTGTAGATCTTCCACTCCTAAAGCCATACTGTTTCTCTTGCAACTCTCCTTCCACCTTTCTTCTCATTCTTCCTTCTAATATCCTTTCCAGTATTTTTACTACCTGTGATATGAGTGTAATCCCTCTATAGTTATCACAGACCTTCCTGTCCCCCTTCTTAAACACTGGTATTATTAACCCATTCTCCCAGTCTTCTGGTACACGTTTCTGTTTCCACACACACTTTAGCAGTCGATACAACCATTGCATACCAACAGGTCCAGCAGCCTTTATCATTTCCACACTGACTTCATCCATCCCTGTGCTTTTCCCATCTTCATTTTCTGTACTGCTAATTCCACCTCCAGCATTGTTATATCATCCTCTGTTGTAGAGTCGTCAGGTTGTATCACTTCCATCTCACCAGTACAATTGGTCACATTCAATAGCTTATCGAAATACTCCTTCCATCTTCCCTTTATCTCTTCTGGGTGTGTTAACAACTCTCCATCTTCCTTTTTCACCAGCTTTGTGGTAACTCTTTCTTTCCTCTTACTTCTTAAAGGTCCATACAGCATCCTTTTACTGCCACTTAAATCTGTTTCCATTCTTCATGTAAATTCTTCCCAACTCTTCTTCTTTTCTTCTCCTACCACATTCTTACACCTCCGTTTACTGTCGTGATACTTCCTTTTGCTTTCTTCTGTTTGATCTCGATTCCATTCTTGCCATGCAGACTTCTTTTCTTTCACTACTTTCCTCACTTCCTCGTTCCACCACGGTGTCTCCTTTTCTCTCACTCTTGTTGATGTCCTACCACAAGCACTCTCTGCTGCACTAACAAATGCCTTTTTAAAGTGGGACCATTCCTCTTCTATGTTTTCCACTTCAGTAACTGGGATTTGTTGGTTCAATCTTTCCTGAAAATCTTCCTGTAAATTTTTGTCTTTCAATTTCCATGCTTTTAATTTACTTTCTCTGATCTCCTTTAGGTTTTCCAATTTTACCCATCTAAATTTTGCCACCACAGCTCTATGGTCCCCATCAAATGCTTCTTCTGGTAAAGCTGTCATATCCATCAGCTTTCTGCGATTTTTCCTCCACCAGGAAGTAGTCAATTACTGATTTTTTCTTCTATCACCCCACCCATATCTCGTAACTTTCCTGCTGTTTTTCTTACGAAACCATGAATTACCCACTATCAGTCCATTCGTTTCACAAAAGTTTACAAGTTCCTCTCCTTCCCAATTCTTTTTCCCATATCCATATGATCCAATGACTTCTTCCTTTCCTTGTCTCTCATTTCTGACTTGTGCATTCATATCTCCCATGATCACCACTTCCACATCTGAAATTACTCTTTCTACATCCTCCAGGAATACTTCAATATCTTCTTCTCTGTTTCCAGTCTGTGGTGCATACACTTGTATGAAGTCCATCACATCATTCTTCTTCTTGATTATAATTTTCATTATTCTGTCACTTGCACATTCTACCACTTCAACATACGCCTCTAGTTGTTTCGAGGTTATCAGTCCCATGCCATTTTTTGCCTCCTGGCCACTACTCCGGTATAATGTATACCCTTTCCTCAATTTCTTCCTTCCTTTACCTTTCCGTTTCACTTCACTCAACCCCATCATTCCCACATTCTCCCTCTCCATGAAGTCTACCACCTCCTCCACCTTGCCTGTCAGGGTCATGACATTCATGATTCCTACTTTCATTTCGATAACTGGTCGCCCATTTCTCACAATTCCCCCAGTACCCAAGGAACTGCGCGTCGCCTGCAGGGTACGCCCTAACCTCCTCCGAATCATTGGAAGTGCCATTCATATTTTAGGCTGTTATTACGATGGGGTCACCACTCCCAAAGGCATTTTATGAAGCTACTGCCGGCTATTATTCAGGCCACCCCTAACCTGGAGACGCCCTTGCAGCTGCTGATTGATGTTGTACTCATACTATTTCCTGAGAACTGGACTGCCTCTTCCGCCATCTCCACTGTACCGAATTCCATCTTCTCCACTGCAGATGCCGTTGAGGTCTTCATACGTAACCCTGTGCACGGGGCCTATGTTATACCCCATAGGACTGGGTCCTCACGAGAACTTAGCCGTTACTGTAGTTCCATGGTATATTACAGTACCGTAGCCCACCCCTGCGATGGGGATGCGCCTGGCAAGAATTATCCATATAGCCAATTTTAATTGACTCATGGACCGGGTTAAGGAGCTGTCTAAATCCAGCCTCCAAGGTAGTTTCGGGGCTAGTGATAAATGCTCCCTTCATCAGCCAATTATGTATGTGTATTTACTAGCACATTCAAAGACATTACAGTACATATTTATCAAAAATATAATTAAAATATATTAATAATAATAATTATTATTATTAAAATATATTACAAAAATTCTAAAACATATACAGGGTCTTTATTTTTGCTTGGCAAGGACATTCTCGCTCACGCACTCCGCCAGTGGCACCTCAGTTCCCGGCGACTGCGCACGCATATGTACGACAGAATACCACGCTTAAAATCAGTTTCATGCATTTTTACTCGCCATGCTTACAGTAGATGCTGAAAATGTTCCCCATCCGCTGTCAAACATAATCGGCATCTCCTTCTGAAGTTTCCGGTTACTCCGGTTAATTTAGTTTCAGTAAGGAAATAACGACATTTTCGTTTTTTATCGTTTACTGAACCTGTACGTTTGAATCTCTTAACCAGTTGATTTATTGTCCGATTTATAGGAATGGGTCTCCCTGGAAATGTCATTCGAAACTTTTGTCTTGTTCTAGCGCACGTTATGAACGACACGTATTATGCAGACGTTCGCTCGACCTTGGCCGCCGGTCCCCGGCGCGTGGTCTCCAGCCGTATTGCCCGGGTATTCCCTCGCTCTTCTGTAGACGTGTGAGCTCCGAGCTAATTGGGTGTTTCAGTGTTTTATAAAGCTGCTGTGTACCGGTACTGTATATCTTATTGTGTGGTGTTTTATTGTGATTGTGTATAGTGCTGTAATGCCTTATGTGAAATATTCATTACGTGAACGAGTATATCTGCACAATACGTACATAAAGTGCAGGAAATCGTGCGCTAGAACAAGACAAAAGTTTTGAATGACATTTCAAGGGAGACCCATTCCTATAAATCGGACAATAAATCAACTGGCTAAGAGATTTAAATGTACAGGTTCAGTAAACATTAAAAACAGACGAAAATGTCGTTATTTCCTTACTGAAGCTAAATTAACCGGAGTAACCGGAAACTTCATAAGAAGATGCCGGTTATGTTTGGCAGCGGATGGGGAACATTTTCAGCATCTACTGTAAGCATGGTGAGTAAAAATGCATGAAACTGATTTTAAGCGCCGTATCCTGTTGTACATACGAGCACGCGGTCGCCGTGAACTGAGCTGTCACTGGCGGAGCATGTGAGCGAGAATGTCCTTGCCAAGCAAAAATAAAGACCCTGTATTTAAAAAACACAAGGATTAAAATTTGATCAATACTTTTTTTCACTTATAAGAAAAACACATTATATTATTTGCTTCGCTTTTTTATTGTCAAGTGAGAAATCTACTATGGGATGACAAAATACCCAAGAAAGCAAAATTAAGCATGTTTCACACCTGCTTCATTCCAATTCTCACCTATGGACTTGCAACATGTATCTTACTCAACAAGGCTATTAGTAAAATCCAGGCAACAGGAATGAAATTCATCAGAACAATGAACCAAAGGACCAGGAAAGATAAGATTAGGAATGAAATTCACAGGCAGGAAGTTGGTATCAAAATACCTGTCACTGAAATCCTAGGAAGACGCAGATTACAGTGGTTTGGACACGTCATGAGAATGGACAGAAATAGAACACCAAGAAATTGTTTTGACAGAGAGGTGAGAGGGAGGAGACCGGTAGGAAGGGCAAGAAATCAATGGATAGACACAGTGAAGTCTGAGGTCAACAAACTGAATGTGAAATGGGAAGATGTAGAAGAACAACAACTCCACTTCGACAAAAAGAAATGGCGAGCCCTTGTATACCACACCTGGGAAACTGGAGCTGGAAAATTATGTTGATGATGATGACTTATAAAATAATTGTTATAGTTCTTATTTCCCTTTGATGGCCTTTTTCATGTTGAATAACAATCATTAAACAATTTTTATATTATTTAAAGGTTTAAAGTGTCATAGTGAATACCCAAATAAATTGAAAAAAAAAACATTTGATTTTCATATTAGAAAATGTTTAAATTAGACATTTTTTATCTGTTGTTTTATGAAACAGCACAGAATCTGGTTGAACATGTATTATCCTTCATTTAAATCTTTCAATTTATTGACTTTGGTTGAAATTGAGTGTTGGAGCTGGTCCCATAATTTTTATTGGTTGTTGGACATATCCATAATGAATCTTCTTGGAAAATTTAATAAGTATAATGGTGAAAATTCCTTCTGTCCCATTTGAATATCATGTGTAATTTGAAGAAAAATAAAATTATTGTTCTGGAAGCTATTTCTATTATTGAAAGCAACGCTGCAGTTGCATTTACGAGACCCATGCTCGTGACGACGCATTCCTATATAAGGTCGTTTAATGGAATTTCAGAGGTCAAATGTCTCCATCTAACTAGCCCATAATTCAAATCCCTTGATGTTAAGTGCAATCTAAAGCTAAAGGAAATTTTTTATTAAGAAATTAATAAAAGTTGGATTGCAGAAACCAGGTGTAAAAATATTTTTGAATCTTACTTGTTCTGTAATTTACGTGTCCTTGGTAATACTGTCGTCATAGAGCGGCTATTAGATTGCACTACATCAAGGGATTTGAATTATCGGCTAGTTAGATGGAGACATTTGACCTCCACCAAGGATTCCACTCTATACCAATCACATTTTCCGTCTTCATCATTTATAAATGAACTCTTACAAGTTGAACAACTTCAACATAACTTGTGAAAAGTACAACTAAGGTCAAACCATTGACCAAAATGAGCAAGTGCAATAACATGTTAATTTGTTTGTTTTTAAATGTATAGTACAATAGGACTATCACAACATTGACAAATTCAAACATTTTTTTTTAAATCAAAGATGAACAATTCTAATCACAATAAGCATGGTACAAAGAATTACAACATTGAACATTTATTGATAAAGTGACCACAATTAACCATTAAAGTTACCATGTTTTAACTAGATTGTAGAATAAGACAATTTTTTCAATTGTATAGACATTATGATATTTTGATTTATACAAATGACTATTTTTATTGAACTACATGCATTTGAGTGTATTTTATGCCCATGATTATTTTATGTGTATTCTGGCAGAAGAAGAACATAACATTGTTCGAATTAAACATTAAAATATGAGATGAGATGTCCTAAAATTCATAAAAACATAATGATTTTAAAATCTAACATGTTAAAAACAATTCTTTACACATGATTTTGGAGTTGTGATTCCATTGTCTTTATCAAACAATGGAACTACAACTCCAAAATCATGTGTTAAGAATTGTCTTTATCAAACAATGGAATTGTATGTCTACCCCTTATTATTCCCGTTTTTCCAACGGGGTCGGGGATGAGATGCGATGGAAGTCTTTGTGGTGATGGTTTTTACGGCCGGATGCCCTTCCTGACGCCAACCTCAGGAGAGGAGTTAATGAGAGATGAAATGAATGATGGTGAATGAAACTGGGCAAGGATGTGGAAGGAAGCGGCCGTGGCCTGTCAGAAGGTACCGTCCCAGCATTTGCCTGGTGCTGAAAATGGGAAACCACGGAAAACCATTTCAAGGACGGCCGACGGTGGGGCTCGAACCCATGCGTCTACCGAGTCAGCAGAGAGCTTGGCCCCATGACCTAATGCTGCGCTTTAGCCAGCGTAGCCACTGCTGTCGGTTTATCAAACAATGGAACTTTATATTATCAAACAACGGAATTAAAACTCCAAAATTGTGTGTTAAGAATTGTCTTTATCAAACAATGGAATTCATCATCATCATCTTGCACAGTTTCCAGCCACTGGCTGGGTCTGTTTGGAACACAAGCCTCTCCAACGTCTTCTGTCTTCCCACCATCTCTCAGCCACCACCCTTGACCAGTCTTCTCCTCTCTTCTTCACGCTTTCTTCCACCCCCTTCAGCCACCTGTCTCTCGGTCTTCCTCTCGGTCTCTTTCCTTCCCACTTCGTCTCGTGTATCCTCCTGGGTATCCTCTTCTCCTCCATTCGTTTTACATGTCCATACCATCTAAGTCTAGATTTCTCTATACCATCCTGTAATGGTTCCTCCTTCATTAATTCTCTGGTCCTCTCATTTCTTATTCTGTCCATCTTGGTAGCTCCAATACTGCTTCTCAAGAACCTCATCTCACTGGCCTGTATTTTGCTCTTCTTCCTTTCATAACCCAGGTCTCCGAGGCATACGTCAGGATAGGGACATAGTACGTCCAATATATGATCTTTTTGCTGTTCTGAGGGACATCCTTGCTCCATAACATGCTTCTCACCTTCCTCCGGAATGCTTCTGCCTGTCTTCCCTGCTCATTTATTTCTCTATCCTTTCTTCCATTATCTTGTATCAGGCTTCCCAGATACTTGAAACTCTCCACTTTCTTCAGCTGTTCTTCACCAATTGTTATTCCCGTTGTGGTTCTTTCCTTCTCCCTTGTTGTGATCACCATCTCACTCTTATTTATGCTAAATTTCATCACATATCCTTGTATTATTCCTTCCCACACGTCCAACTGTTCCTGTACCTCCTGCTCCTTGTTTCACCAAATCATCTGCAAACACCATTGCTTTCATCTTTCCTTCCCCATTTACTTGTGCCACTCGGGTCATTATGTCATCCATCACCACAATGAAAAGTAACGGTGACAGTGCACTTCCTTGTTTCAGGCCGTTTCTCTGTTCCAACCAGTCCGATCTCTCTCCTCCCACTTTCACACAGCTCATGCTTCCCTTGTACATCTCTTTTATCCTCCTTATAGTCCATTTTTCTACTACTCTATCCTCCAGGGACTTCCATACTTTGTTTCTGAATACACTGTCATATGCTTTCTCAATGTCCAGGAAGGCCATCAGTATATCTGTTCCATACTCATAGTGCTGTTCTTGTAACTGCCTTACAGCAAAAATCAAATCCACTGTGGACCTTCCTGCTCTGAAGCCATGTTGTTCTTCCCTCATCCCTCCTTCTATCATTGTCCTAATTCTCCTTTACAAAACTTTCTCAAACATCTTTGCACAATGACTCATCAGTGTTATTCCCCGATAGTTTCTGCATTCTGTTCTCTTACCTTTCTTGAAGATCGGGACAATTATTCCCTTTTTCCAGTCCTCTGGGGTCTTCCTTTCCTTCCATGCTGTCTTCATCACTCGGTACAACCATTGTATCCCCACCTCTCCTGCTGCTCTCACCATCTCCTCACTCAACTCATCCACACCCGGTGCCTTCCCTCCTTTCATCTTCCTCACTGCATCTTCCACTTCTTTCCATGTTAAGTCCTTTTCTGTTTGCAGTTCATCTTCCTCTTCCCCGATTTCTTCCTCCTCGCCGTGGTTTCCATTTGGGTTCCGAAGTTCTTCAAAATATTCTTTCCACATTTTCTTCAGTTCTTCCCTATTTTCTATCTCTTGTCCCCTTTTGTTCACCATTCTAACATAATCCGTAGGATCCTTCCGCCTCTTATATTTTACCATCCCATACAGGGCCTTTTTTGTACCTTCACTGTCCTCCTCCATCATCTTTGTCCACTCTTCCATCCACTTTCTTCTCTCCTCAGCCACTACTCTCTTTGCCGCCTTCTTTCTTTCCTGGTACTCTTCCCTTGTCTTTACCGTCTATTTTGATACCACCTCCTAAAGGCTCTATTCTTTTCCCTTACTATATCTTTTGTCTTCTCATTCCACCATGGTGTTTCCTTCCACCTCTTCTTACTACTTGTCCTCCCACATACTGCTTCTGCTGCACCTACTAGTGTCTTCTTAAATCTAGCCCATTCCTCTACCAACCCTCTTTCTTCATCTGTTGGAATTCCTTCCTTTACCATTTTGAGGTACTCGACCCTTCTATCTCCTTCTTTCAGTTTCCATATCCTTATACGTCTTTCCTGGTTCTCAGTCCCTTTCTTCTCCTTAGTCCCTCTCAGGTTCATTACCAGCAATCGATGGTCGCTATCCAAGTTCTCCGATGGTATAACCTTGATGTCCGTGATGTTCTTGTTTAATTCCTTCTCATACAGTATATAGTCGACCACCGACTTCCTCGTCAAGTCATCACTGTACCATGTGATTGTGTGGCTCTCTCTTTTCTTGAACCAGGAGTTCCCAACTAGCAGGCTGTTCCTTTGACAGAAGTCCAACAGTCTCTTTCCTTCCTCATTTCTTCTGCCCCAACCCTCTGGTCCAAGCACACTCTCATACCCTTGTCTTTCTCTTCCTACATTGGCAGTCAGATCCCCCATTACAATCATATTCCTTCCTCCCAACTGCTTCTGCAATTCCTCTTCAAACTCCTCCTTCTCTTCAGAGGCGCAGCCTACTTGTGGAGCATACACTTGTACTATTTCCATGGTCTCTCCCCTCAGTGCTACTTTCACTTTCATCTTCCTATCACTTATTCTCTTCACTTCTTCTTTTAAACCATCTCGTACTACTACTCCCACTCCATTCCCCTTTCCCTCTTCATTCCCACTCCAGTACAGTCTATAGCCTTTTCTCAGTTCTCTCCTTCCTTTCCCTTTCCACTTTGTTTCTGCCAATCCCAATAAATTCAACTTCCTTCTTTCCATCATATCCACTATCTCCTCCACCTTCCCCGTCAGCGTTCTTATGTTTAAAGTTCCAAATCTTAGTCCATGGACACAGCTAGGTCATCGTCCATTGTATCCATCCTGTCCAAGGCCTGTCCCCTTCTTGAAAGCAAAAGTCTTATCCACTACTGGCTTGCTGGGCCTATCGTAGCTTCACCAGAGCCCTGTTAGCCATCACTTTTCAGGGTTCCATTAGGACCTTCACAGCTACCGTAACGGTCCCGGGTCACATGAAGTCCCCACTGTACTTCGCCCCTACAGGCAAGCCCCTACTTTGTGCTGTTGCCCATCTCCCACGACGAGGGGTTTGACTTATGGGAGACAAAACAATGGAATTACAACTCCAAAATTATGTGTTAAGAATTGTTTTTATCAAACAATGAAATTACAACTCCAAAATCATGTGTTAAGAATTGTCTTTATCAAACAATGGAATTACAACTCCAAAATCATGTGTTAAGAATTGTCTTTATTAAACAATGGAATTACAACTTCAAAATTATGTGTTATTGTCTTTATCAAACAATGGAATTACAACTCCAAAGTCATGTGTTAGAATTTTTTAAAACATGTTAGATTTTAAAATCAAATGTATTTGTTTTTATGAATTTTAGGACATCTCATCTCATATTTTAATTTTAATTGTATTTGTATGACTTTTACTATACAGTGTGTAATTGAAATTGCAATGGCTGGAGAAGTTTTATGATAAGCCTAAACTTGTAGCGTCGAATGGGAACAAGTTCCTGTTTAAAAAAAAGAAAAGTGTTGAAAAGTGGATAAATTTGTAACAATTGAATGTGCCCCACCGTAACGTTGCAAGCGCCAATTTCCCCCCCCCCCCCCCCCCCCCCCCCCCCGGGAGATGCCACTAGATGCTTCTTATCCACTTCTCCAGTCATCTAGTGGCTTCTCCTGGGGGGGAAAAAAATTGGCACTTGCAACGTTGTTGGGACACATTCAATTATTTAAAGACTAAACTTTAAGAAATCAAAATGGTGTGGTGTCAGAACTTATCCTGTCCTAAAACCAAATCTGTCGACGTTTCTTCTTTTGTTACTAACTTAGTAGTGTATGGCATACGAATACCTTAAATGAAAGGTATTATTCAACAGGAAATCATCAATTTAATTAATTTCCAGCCGTGTTAGCTCAATTGGCAGCCAATATGGATCTGGTTAGGATGCCACAAAAACACATCATTATCTTAATCCAGGTACAGGAAATCTATACATTGTTGAAGGTTCTATGATCCAACTAACAAGAAAGAATTTGCTTCCATAATAATTTGACCACCTGTGTAAATGAAGAGACTCTCATATCATCGATAATAATTTTTTTGCCCTCACTGGTTCAGTGCCTTTAAATGCCTTTTAAGTTTTTTTTGTTGAAACACTTAGGTCATATTTTCTTGCAACAAGAAATACGGTAATTTATAAAGAGATCTATGAAGCCACGTCGTGTATTGGTGATTGTTTCCCGACGTTTCGGCTGTCATTGCAGCAGCCTTAATCATGGGTACGAGTTGATGTCTGTACTCAAACCGACCATTATTGCCAGCCAGACGTGCCTGCTTGAACTGCATTGTTGTCACACTGCTCCCTGATTGGTCCTACCCCAGCCAGTCGTGTGCTAAGAGAACTTTTCATGTTTTGCTAAGCCTGAATCCGTTTTTGAGATTGAAATTATTGGGATGCTTGTCTATTGCCTCTCTAATTAACCTGTTTTGATATCGAGGAATTTTAGCAACAGTTTCGGCCTTATCAAATTCTATGGCATGTCTTGAGACGTCAGCATGTTCAGCTATTGCAGATCTGTAGTTTATCTGTTTTGTGTCCCGAATGTGCTCTGATATCCTACGGAAATGTTGGAAACAATTACCGATACACGACGCGGCTCTATCCTGTAAGCCTAGATGCTAAACTAGAGATCGGTCGCAAAAGCCTATGATCTAAATCAGTGGTTCTTAACTGGTGGTCCGCGGGAGAAAAGGGTCCACCAGCACGTATAAAAAAGTGGCCAATAAATGGGGATTTTGAAAACGATGAGCGTTGAACGAGAATCGTCCGAATGTATTCGCGGCGATGACTATCAGGTTTTGAATTGAAATATCTTTAAAATAAGTGTTATTGAGGAAGGGTTACAACTGATAAGGTGTATTGGGAGGGGGGTCTGTACATGATTCAATTTCACGCTGAGTGATCCGCCGACTTCTACGGGTTCAGAACAACTGATCTAAATAAAGAGATCTCTGAAGTTCATCTTCTGAGCCAGCAAATATTGCCTTAGGTTATGTGGGTTGAGACTCAATTCAAAGCAGCACAATAATGAGGAATACTATGTAAAGAAGTTTGCTATGGCTTTCCTCACTGAATCAGTGTATCTGTACTGATCAAGGTTATACCGCACTTAATTTAGATGGCACGGTCATGATCTGGGTTATCTCCGATGTGGATAATGACTAATCCCAGTCGATATCAATTATCATTTGTGTGTGTTTAGGGCTGCCACCATGAAGCCAGGCCTGTTGAGAGGGAGAGGCAAGCGGGGCTGTAACCTCGGGGCTCAGATTTGCTGAGAGGCCCAAGGCGGAAAAGGATTTAGAGAGGACAACTTTATTTATTTATTTATTTATTTATTTACACTGTTTACGCCCACATTGGAGCACCAAAAATCAAACCTACAGTATATACAAAGTCTTCAAATACTAAGTTCAGTTCTTTATACTTGATCATTTTTTTCTTTCCCAATACTTTTTCATCACAACATCATGTCAAAATTCAGAATTGTAAAAGAAATGGACCCAACAGATACATCAGAAATTATCGAATTATCCGTATGGATCAACAAGAAGAAAATAACAATATTCTGTGTTTACAGTCCTCCAAACAATAAAAATCTGAATCTTCACCTTTTAGAAATCAAAACAGCTACTATTTTCATAGGAGACTTCAATGCAGCTTCTCCAGTCTGGGGCTACAACTACACAAATTCAGCTGGTAAAACAATAAAAGACCTTATAGAGAGTAGCTCTCTTGAGCTATTATATAGTAACAAAGACCCAGCAACATTCATTCACCACTCTGGTTCCACAACTAACCCAGATCTCATATTAGTCTCAACAGATCTTACAAACCACAATCATCGATCAGTACTCGAAGATCCAGGCAGCGGACATAGAATGTCCCTTCTTACTATTACATCATACAGTGAATCTGCTCAAAGTGCAGACCAGAAGATTCGGTGGAACTTTAAAAAGGCAGACTGGGAAAATTTCAGAAACAAACTTGAAACAAAAATGTTGGAAATTGATCTTGATGCACCTCCTAACATCATCCTGAATAAATTTACTACAGCCATAAAAGACATAGCCAAACTGTGCATACCCAGAGGTGCCCAAACAAAATATAAACCTTTCTGGTCAGATGAATTGAACAATCTTAAGTCCGCCAGAGACAAAGCAAGAAGAACAGCTGAACTTACTCAGGATCAAAATGATGTACGGAAATGGCGACAAGCAACAGCAAAATTAAAACAAGCAATAACAATATCAAAAAGAGAATCTTGGAACAAATTTTTAACAACAGTTGACTATAGGACAGACAGCAATAAAGCTCACAAACTTATCAATTCTCTAAACAACAAACACGTAGTCACTCCTTTGAATCCTATTATGATAAATGATAAGGAAATTACAGACTGTCATAAAATAGCAAACCACTTCTGTAAACATTTCACTTCAATTAGACTATCAAAACAGAAAAAGAAAGAAGACAAGACTCTCAAAAAAATAGTCAAAAAATTCATGAATAATAATGCAGATGATATCTTTAACAATAAATTTTCAATGGAAGAGTTAATGTTAGCAATAAAGAACACACAAGTCAGAAAACAACCAGGACCAGATGAAATATTCCCAGAATTCATAAAAAATCTAGGTCCATCTGCTCTAAACATCCTGCTACACATATTCAACAAATTTTGGACATCAAATGATAACCTACCTAAAGACTGGACCAAAGCAACCATCATTCCAATCTTAAAACCAGGCAAGCCAAAAAACCAAGTCCCCTCGTACCGACCTATAGCACTTACCTCCATTCTGGTAAAAATTCTAGAAAGGATGATTACAAATAGACTCAATTGGTGCTTGGAAACAAAATCTCTTCTATCTGAAGAACAAGCAGGGTTTAGACAAAACAGGTCCTCCTCCCACCAAATAATGAGATTTACACAAGCTGTTAAAGAAGCCTTTAACAAAAGGGAAAGTGTTCTTGCAGTTTTCATCGATTTTAAAGGAGCCTATGATACTGTATGGCGAAACATGCTGCTAAAGAAACTTATCAACTTCAAAGTAAATGGATGTATGTTAAACTGGTTTTCAAGATTCCTTTCACAAAGAATGATCAATGTTCGTTACAACAACAAAACTTCAGGTTGCAAGCAATCAAAACTAGGCCTCCCACAAGGAGCTGTATCAAGCACAACTTTATTCAATGTGTACATCAACGATCTTCCAAAAACAATAAAGAAAGTAGGTAATGTGAATATCAGCATGTTTGCAGACGATGTTATCATTTGGACCACAGCACGTAACAGCCCAAATCAGCCAATGCTTCTTGAACACAGAATGAACCAGGCACTTATAAAACTCAAAAACTGGACTGAAAACAATAATATGGAAATCAATACTTCCAAAACAGTATACCAGTTTTTCTCCCTGAGACACCACAATCCAACTTTTAGTCTCAAATTTAGTAATCAAGACCTTCCAAAAAGTGAAAGTACAAAGTACCTAGGTATCATCATGGACAAGAAGCTGAACTGGACCAAACACATAAAACATGTGGAGGATAAGGTAAGCAAACGGATGAAATTACTGAAGAGACTAGCAGGAGCTACTTGGGGGAGCACTCAAGACACACTAAACAAAACCTACAATACTTACATCAAACCTATCATAAAATATGGCAGTGAAGTACTCTCTACAGCACCCCAGTCAAACATTGATCGCCTCGAGAGGTGTCAGAATAATGCCCTACGAATCATAACAGGTGCAATAAAAACCACACCTATAACCGCCTTGCAATTATATACCCACAACTTACCAATAGAAGAAGAGATGAAACATCAAACAGCCAATGCATATCTCAGTATACAAAGACTACCTCAAATGACATGGATCAAAAAACCAGTTTCTAGCCCCAATCTTAAAACACAAAAAGATCCCTTAAGTCTCGCCAAAGAATACATCAATAAGAGCAATCTGCAAATAAAACTTGAACCACTTTGCATGCCAGTCAACCCCATTGAATATATACAAGTGACTACAGATCTTACTTTGTCAGAAGAGGTCTGCAAGAAAGGCTCTTCACCACAAGATCTAAAACAACTGGCCCTCTGTACAATAGAAGAAAGATATCCATCTAATCAATGGCTAAAAATATTTACAGATGGCTCACAAGACAAAGAAAATAGAACTGGAGCAGGAATACATTCATCTCTCTTCTCACTCTACTTCCCAGTAGGCCAAAACAAAACAAACTTTGATGCTGAGATAAGAGCAATTTCACATGCACTCCATCAGTTATTAGGCAGAAACATTGATTATCAAAAATGCGTTATCATTACAGATTCAAAAGCAGCCATCCAAGCCATCTCGTCAAATTATAAGCCCCAAAATAAAGAACTGAAAGAAATTTTTTGTATGATAAAAACCCTTCAAAGACTCCACAAACATATCTCATTTCAGTGGATCCCTTCTCATGTTGGAATAGTAGGAATTGAAGAGGCAGACAGATTAGCAAAAAAAGGTACCACACTACAACAACCTGTCAGTCAGACTGATTTTATGTCAGCAAAAAGGATCTTGAAGAATACTATCAAAAACAGGTATGAAGAAATGGCAAAGAAAACAGCAGAAACCAAATTATGGAAAGACATTGATGCTAAATGGGATCAATATAAATTAACACCAAGAAGAGAAGCTGTAGCCTTCTTCAGACTTAACACTGGCCACAACTGCCTTGCAGCTCATCTGAAACGAATCAACATCCTGAGATCTGAAGAATGGACACTTTGTCACGAACCTGGAAGTAAAATGGATAAGGGGCACCTGCTACATTGCAACAAACTTGATGTGACTGCTAGAACTTCTGGAAACCTCACACAACTCTATTGGAACGCAAGAAAGCTGATGGATTGGAATCTGGGCTAGCCATAAGAAACAACAACAACAACAACTTTTTCATTCTGGAAGATCTTGCAGCTCGTTCTTCTGCTGATATAACATATTCAGCAAGGAAAAGCAGCAGGGTGTGATCAAATTACTGGGGAATTAATAAAGGCAATGGGGTGGTACATAGTGCCTTATTTAAAGTTTCTTTTCGACTATGTCATGAACAATAGTAGAATACCAAAGGAATGGAAGGAATCTATAATAATACCAATTTATAAAGGAAAGGGAGATAGAAGTAAACCTGAGAACTACAGACCAGTAAGTCTGACCAGTGTAGTTTGTAAAATCTTGGAGAGTTTAATAGTAAAATATATTAGAGGGGTATGTGAAGATAAAAATTGGTTCCTGAGGAGCCAGTATGGATTTAGAAAGAAATTTTCTTGTGAGGCACAACTGGTGGGATTTCAGCAGGACATATCAGATCGGTTGGATCTAGGGGGACAGTTGGACTGCATAGCTATAGACCTTTCCAAAGCTTTTGACAGAGTGGAACATGGAGTATTATTAAAGAAAGTGGAGAGAATGGGATTGGACTCGAGGGTTGTACGTTGGATAGGAACATTTCTAAATTCAAGGGTTCAGAGAGTCAGAGTAGGGAATTACGTATCACATGAAGAGAAAGTTAAGAAGGGAATTCCACAGGGTAGTAAAATTGGTCCATTGCTTTTCCTAATATATGCAAATGAATTAGGGAACAATATAGCATCAAAAATAAGATTGTATGCAGATGACATTATCATCTATAGGGAAATAAATAATATAGAGGATTGTAAAATATTACAAAGGGACCTCGATAGTATCCAACATTGGGTTGAAGAGAACCACATGAAGGTTAACGGAGGTAAATCAACTGTCACAATATTCACAAACAAGAGATTAAAAACTGAATTTCAATATACATTGGATGGGGTAATCATACCAAAAGATGACAAGTGCAAATACTTAGGTGTGAGATTTGATAGTAAATTGCACTGGAAGGGTCATGTTGGAGACATTGTTGGGAAAGCATACAGATCGTTGCATGTCATTATGCGACTACTTAGAGGATGCAACAAAGAAATAAGAGAGAAAAGTTACCTAAGTTTGGTTCGTCCAATATTGGAATATGCAAGCAGTGTATGGGATCCGCACCAGGAATACCTAATAAAAGAAATTGAGAGTGTTCAAAGGAAAGCAGCAAGATTTGTGATAGGGGATTTTAGGAGAAGAAGCAGTGTATCAGATATGTTAGAGAAGCTTGGGTGGGAAACATTAAGTAAGAGAAGGGAGAAAAACAGACTTGTAGGGTTATATAGAGCATATACAGGAGAGGAAGCATGGGGGGAAATCCGTGAGAGGCTCCAATTGGAAAGTAATTATATTGGCAGGGCAGACCACAAATTCAAAATTGGACGGCACTTTAGCAGAAGCGATTGGGGTAAATTTTCATTCATTGGGAAGGGTGTGAAGGAATGGAACAGTTTACCAAGGGCGGTGTTTGATCCCTTTCCAAAATCAGTCCAGTTATTCAAGAGCAGAATAGACAAAACCAGGGAAAAGAAAGAAGTGCTGTATTCCTAGAAACATTATACGTGCTATGTAATTCCTACAGCAGTTGTGAGAGGGGAGTTCAATCAATGTGTGAATAGTCCATTAAGTTACTGTATTCTTATTGTGTAGTGTTTGTTACTGTATTCTTTTGGGTGTTTGTTACTTTATTCTTTTAATATTGTGTAGTGTTTGTACATTAAGTTACTGTATTCTTTTAATATTGTGTAGTGTTTGTAAATTATGTACCTCATTTGCCACCGAGGTTGACACCTCATTGCAAATAAAGTGATTTTGATTTGATTTGATATTGCTTACGCTGTGAAATTTTGAATGTTAGTCGAATGCATTTGTTCTTCAGAAGCCGTTTCTCTTCTCTATGTTCAATTTGAACAACTTTATTTAATTTAATATAAAAACTACTGTATTATGAAGATTTTGATATGACTTTGTTCGATGTAAATACAGAAAGTGAATAGTATCCAACGTACAGGGTGTTCGTAAAGTTACGAAAATCTAACTTTGAAAAATTGTAATTCACGTATCTGATGGAATAAGTTGGCAATCTTGGCTGTGAGATGTTATCAGACTTGTTGTTGTGTTAGAACAGTGCGGATGCTGCCTTGTGCAGAGTGATTCTTACAAGGTCAAGCGCACGACAATGCTCAACGGGTCGCTTTATTGGAGGCGTATTTTGAGTGTAAAGGTTATGAGGGATGTGTGGAAAGAGTGGAGACATAGATTTCCTGATAAACCCTCAACAGGTATAGGCCTATCTTCTTTGTATGATCTTGTATGCATACAGACTTCGAGAGAGGTAGAGAACAATGTGGGAGACCTGAATTAATTACTGACACTTTCCTTTGTGATGTATGGCAGCGCATTGAGAGATCTCCGTGGAAATCTGTAAAACGTTTGTCACAAGAACTTGGAGCATCAATTCGGTCCACACATAAAGCGCTGAAAGTGGGACATTTTACAACAATTCGTAACTTTATTGGAAGAGGATGAGTGCTATTGTCGGTTCCAGCAAGATGGTGCCACTTTTCACACTGCTAACGCGACCGTGACTATGTTGCAATTTTTTTCGGAAATCAAGTAGCCTAATCTCAGGAAATTTGTGGCCTCCTTGTTCACCAGATTTTTTCTCTGTGGGGGTATTTAAAAAAAAGAGTACGGCATACAGTGGCGGATCCAGGCCTTGCGGGGCCCTGGGCGATATGATAAGGTGGGGTCCACAACAATAGGAAATAAAAAAATCTTAAATCAAATGGAAAATACTTTTGTAATAATAAAATAAAGAATAGTTATTATATTTTGAATACTCTACAGTACATTTTTTTTTAAATATGAAAGAAACCTTTAAGTCCCCTTGATGAAGATTATGTAAACTATGAAATATTAAAACATTACTTTGTGACTTTTTTCCCAGCTGAAGTCTTCTATTATTTCACTGAAATCTAAACTTGTTAAATGGTCACGGGAGGTCTAGCTGCACTGAAAAAAGAATATGAATTATAAATTAGTTTGAAAAGGTTAATTAATTAATTAACTGATTAAATTTAAAAAATCCATGGCGCAGGGCCCCCTGGACCGTGGGGCCCTGGGCGGTCGCCCTCCCCTAGATCCGCCCCTGACGGTATACAGAGATAATCCACATTCCTTACAAGAACTCAAAGAAGCAATTTCTATATGTATTGGAGAAATAACACCAGCAATTTTGAAAAAAGTGTCGTAAAATATGTTTAAGCATTTAAATTTGTGCCCTTATGAAATGATGGTCACTTTCAGCATCTCTTGTGAACTGGAACTCTGGGAACCCAATGTAAGTAAAACGACTTAGTGTTATATCTGGACATTTATGACTCTCAGCACTTCCAGAATACTTCCACCATAGTTTAAAAAATACCTTTCTTCACTTGAGGGTATGTGGAACTGTTGTGTGTAATCACTAGATTTGTTTGTGTAATACATAAAAAAAACAATGAAATATTGAGTCTGGTGACTTTACAAACAGCCTGTATAATTAATTTTATAAATAACCATTGAGTTTTTCGTTTTTCATCCAGGGAAATGGCGAAGTTACCAGAGTTGTCCATTTAATTTATAATGTGTTAAGCTCAAGAGTTCTTTTTCTAATTCAATCTCAGAACAAATTGACTCTTTACCTCATGCATTTCTGAAAGGAACACATTCAGATACAACGAAAATCTTGAAATAAAAGAGCACCCAATCAGTGAAAGAAAAAAGAAAAGGAGAGTGGCTGAATAACTAAAAACTAAGTAAATTAATATTCAGTCGGGCAAGCTAAATTTAATGGAGCTATTGTGGGGGAGGGGGGTTGCAACCTTAATACTGTAATCAGTAGGCAACTACAGGGTCTTTATATTTGCTTGGCAAGGACATTCTCGCTCACGCGCTCCGCCAGTGACGGCTCAATTGCCAGCTGCCACATGTGCATATGTACGGCAGAATACGGTACTTAAAATCAGTATCATGCATTTTTACTCACTATGTTTACAGTAGATGCTGAAAATGTTCCCCATCCGCTGCCAAACATAATTGGCATTTCCTTATTAAATTTCTGGTTACTCCGGTTAACTTAGCTTCAGTAAAGAAATAACGACCTTTAAGTCTATTTTTTATTGTTTACTGAACCTGTACGTTTGAATCTCTTAGCCAGTTGTTTTATTGTCTGATTTATAGGAACGGGTCTCCCTGGAAATTTCACTCGAAACTTGTGTCTTGTTCTAGAGCACGATTTCCTACACTTCATGTACGTATTGTGCAGATATACACGTTCACGTAATGAATATATCACATAAGGCATTACAGCACTATACACAATCAAAACAACACACTATACAATACGATATACAGTACACAGTAGTTTGAAAAAACACCCAATTAGCTCGGAACTCACACATCTACAGAAGGAAGTACGTGGGAATACGGCCGGGGACCGCGCGTGCCAACCTGTAACAGTCGGCTATTGACCGGCGGCCAAGGTCGAGCGGAATCGCCTTGCCAAGCAAAAATATAAAGACTCTGTATTAGGCCTACATGTAGCTTCCTAAGAGTGGTTAATAACTTTGATCTAAAATCACAATGTGGCGATAAGAACTTGCTTGTTGTTCCGCCATGTTTATTTACATCTCAGATGAACTCTAGCTGTAGAGGACAGACATCTACAAAATGCTATGTTAGATAAATCCAGAAGCAAAAAATAATAATACTCAACTAGTTCTGCGTGATATCCAACAGATGCCACAACAAATGGGAAATATGAAGAAAAAAGATACGAGCCTTACAGTAGTCACATATGATGTGTAACATCTGACATGTTATCCTACTATGAAATTGAGTTGAAATGTATGTGAAGTCATCTGACATGTTATCCTACTTGTATACTACACAGCTTGGACATCCTTAAAATGTTAATTTACGCTCCGTTTTCATACTGGTACTATGATGAAAGTATAGATTGAATTGGAGATATGCTACTGTCACACTTGTTTGAACAAACATCACATCATCATCATCATCATCATTTCCCCTTATCGAGCTCCTGCCGGGTCGGGGTATTTATGGCACTTCTCCACTTTCCTCTTTCCTTCCACCATTCTTCTTCCACGATCTTGTCCCAGTCCAGATTTCTTTTCCATACGCTGTTCTTCACTGAATCAATCCACCTTGTTCTAGGTCTTCCTCTTGCTCTCTTACCCTTGCACTTCGCCTCTAGCATCTGTCTTGGTATTCTATTTTCCTCCATCCTCTTTACATGTCCAAACCACCTTAATTTATTCTTCTCAATTCTCTCATTTAGTTTTTCCATCCCAACTTCCTTCCTAACATCTTCATTCCTCACTCTGTCTTTCCTTGTCTTTCCTATCATACTTCTTAGGAATTTCATTTCACTGGCTTGGATTCTACTCTCTTGCCTGCCTGTCAGGGTCCAAGTCTCAGCTGCATAAGTTAATATGGGAACATAGTACACTTTATACATTACCTCCTTGCTTTTCCTTGGTACTTCCTTATCCCAAACAAGTTTTCTTACACTTTGATAGAATGCATTGCTCTGCTGTACCCTCCTGCCAATCTCCATGTCCAACCTACCAGTTTGCATCAATTCACTTCCTAGGTATTTGAACGTGTCCACAATTTCCAAACTCTGACTTCCAATTTTCACAGTGCCCTTTCCTTGTCTTTCCCCTCTTGTCATCACCATGGTCTTGCTTTTCTCTATACTGATTTTCAGGCCGTACTTCTGAATATTTTCGTTCAGTGCATCTAGTTGTTTTTGCACTTCTTCGGTGTTCCTTCCCCAGATCACAATATCATCTGCAAATAACAGTAACTTAATTTCATAATGTCCATATGCTTCCTTTGTTTCCTTTACAATTTCATCCATCACCATTATGAACAAGAGAGGTGACAGCACACTCCCCTGTCTTAGTCCAGTCTTGTTCCTAAACCAATCTGTCTTTCCAACTGGGGTCAGTACCCTGCTAACACAGTTGTTGTACATTGCTTGCACCATTTCCAACATTTCTCTTCCCAGTCTCTTCTTAACCATGGTTTCCCATACCTTCTCTCTGGGGACACTATCATATGCCTTTTCTAGATCTATGAAAGTCATGATCAAATCCTCTCCACATTCCCAGTTCTTTTCCATCACCTGCCTCAAACTAAAGATTGGGTCCACTGTGGATCTTCCACTCCTGAAGCCATACTGTTCCTCTTGCAACTCTCCTTCCACCTTTCTTCTCATTCCTCTTTCTAATATCCTTTCCAGTATTTTTACTATCTGTGATATGAGGGTGATCCCTCTATAGTTATCACACACCTTCTTGTCCCCCTTCTTAAACACTGGTATTATTAGCCCTTTCTCCCAGTCTTCTGGTACACATTTCCGTTTCCACACACACTTTAGCAGTCGATACAACCATTGCATACCAACAGGTCCAGCAGCCTTTATCATTTCTACACTGATTTCATCCACCCCTGTTGCTTTTCCCATCTTCATTTTCTGTACTGCTAATTCCACCTCCAGCATTGTTATATCATCTTCTGTTATAGAGTCGTCAGGTTGTGTCACTTCCATCTCACCAGTACAATTGCTCACATTCAATAGCTTATCGAAATACTCCTTCCATCGTCCCTTTATCTCTTCTGGGTGTGTCAACAACTCTCCATCTTCCTTTTTCACTAGCTTTGTAGTAACTCTTTCTTTCCTCTTACTTCTTAGAAGCCCATGCAGCATCCTTTTACTGCCACTTACATCTGTTTCCATTCTTCGTGTAAATTCTTCCCAACTTTTCTTCTTTTCTTCTCCTACCACTTTCTTACACCTCCGTTTGCTGTCGTGATACTTGCTTTTGCTTTCTTCTGTTTGATCTCGGTTCCATTCTTTCCATGCAGACTTCTTTTCTTTCACTGCTTTCCTCACTTCCTCATTCCACCACGGTGTCTCCTTCTCTTTCACTCTTGTTGACGTCCTACCACAAGCACTCTCTGCTGCACCAACAAATGCCTTTTTAAAGTGGAACCATTCCTCTTCTATGTTTTCCACTTCAGTAACTGGGATTTGTTGCTTCAATCTCTCCTGAAAATCTTCCTGTACAGTTTTGTCTTTCAATTTCCATACTTTTATTTTACTTTCTCTGATCTCCTTTAGGTTTTCCAATTTTTCCCATCTAAATTTTGCCACCACAGCTCTATGGTCCCCATCAAATGCTTCTCCTGGTAAAGCTGTCACATCTATCAGCTTTCTGCGATTAGTCCTTTCCACCAGAAAGTAGTCAATTACCGATTTTGTTCTTCTATTGCCCCAACCATATCTCGTAATTTTCCTGCCGTTTTTCTTCCGAAACCATGAATTACCCACTATCAGTCCATTCCTTTCACAAAAGTTTACAAGTTCCTCTCCTTCCCGGTTCTTTTTCCCATATCTATATGGTCCAATGACTTCTTCCTTTCCTTGTCTCTTGTAAATTAAGAGAGGAATGAAACCATAGTATCTAGCCTATCTATAGACTACTATAAATAATGCTCAATACAATGCTCAGTACACGAGACGAAGTGGGAAGGAAAGAGACCGAGAGGAAGACCGAGAGACAGGTGGCTGAAGGGGGTGGAAGAAAGCGTGAAGAAGAGAGGAGAAGACTGGACAAGGGTGGAGGCTGAGAGATGGTGGGAAGACAGAAGACGTTGGAGAGGCTTGTGTTCCAAACAGACCCGGCCAGTGGCTGGAAACTGTGCAAGATGATGATGATGACAATCAAATTTCCCAACTCCTGCTTGGTGCAAACTATTGTAATTAAAATTAGATAAATCATAATTTCATGTAGATTCTATTAAAATGACACATAATGTTATGATATATATCGTTTAAATCAATAATCAGGTAGCAAAAATAATTGCCGGGACCGGGGTTCAAACCTGAGACCTCGTGATTCGCAGACCAAGATGTTATCCATGCAGCCATTAACACCACAGACATTTGGAGTGCAAGACAGGTACTGATTTTCACGTGCCGGTAATAATATGGAAGTATCTTTTTGTTCCATTAATATTTTGCTGTTTTTCGATAATGTTCCTGCGTGGAATTGAGTTTTAAATTAGTTATGAATACGCCTACTTGACAGTAAAGGGAATTCCCATAGTGGTCTATGAAAGGCTAGCTCAGTTCCCGTATAAAATATATATTACATTGATCACTGCATTACCGCAATGCGGGTTAATTTCTGAATGGCCATTGTGCAGAAACATAGGCCTAATACTGGCTTTGCCGACTAGTTACAATGTTTCATATTATTATTATTATTATCTTGATTGGTCACATTGGACCATTTGAGTCGTTCCACAATCACTTCTTCTTTGAAGGTAGTATTGCTTGGTTCTTGCGCTCTTTCCAGTACTTTTTCATTCTTTCAGATTGGGATTTTCTCAACTCATCTGAAATCTTCATAGGTTTTCTATGTGTTATTTCTGCAGAAAATTTGTGAGTTTTAAGAATTGTGTTAATTTTATTTTTCTCCTCGGCATCTGTTATCTTGAGTCCAACTGCTTTGAGATCTTGTTGGATTTCTTGGATCCATTTTCCTCCAGTATTCTTTCCTACATTCCTAAATTGATATGAAATGTATAAGTCACCAGACATGCAGACAGAACCTTGCACAAGGGGTAAAATGGTACAGCGGTCATGCTGATTTCTTCCCACCAAAGTTCGGTTCCCTATTAATGCATATGGGTGAAATGTCACATCCTATGGTTTGGATTCCGTTATAAAAGTTCCCTCTCGGCACGCCGAAAGGCGGGGGTAGATTCCACCGGGCAAAGAAGATCTTGTTGGATTTCTTGGATCCATTTTCCTCCAGTTTTCTTTCCTAGATTTCTCATCACCAGTTGGCGTACAATTCTGTTTTCTGGAAGCCGTAAGATGTGAAAAAAATATGAAATTCTTTTCTTCTTCATTGTGCTGGTGATTGGATCAATCTCACGATAGACAGTTTCATTTGGGAGAATCCTCCAGACTCCCTCAACCTGATACTTTTTATTTATGCACGTTCTAATGATTCTTCTTTCCGTTTTGAGGAGCTGATCAGTTCTTTGTTCATTTTTAATTTGCAACAGTGTTTCACAAGCATAAGTTTCATATAAAAGGGTATCATCATTTAAATACTGATACGAAGATATGTGGTTTGTGTTTCAATGAGTTGACACCAGAGTTCGCATGGGTGTTTACCGTTCAGTATGAAAGTGTTGAGGAAAGTTAATCAGCGAGTGGATGCCCATCACTTTTATCCAGAGATTGAAAAACAGACTCTTAATAAATCATAATTGTTTTCAGCAAATATGATTTAATGAATATTTTTACACCAAAGAACGACAACTTGATGATGATCTATTGTAGAAATATCTGTAATGGCGTCTCCAAACCTTGAAGTAATCCGTATGTTATATACATTCCACATGATACCACTGCCAGCTGGATCGGATGCGATCTAGCTGGCAGTGCGTCTTACACACTTCCGTCCCATTTTTCAAAATCACTCCCACAAAAATATCCAGCAACAGAATGGAAAGATGTTTCACATCAAAAAAACCTTTCTCGTGCACCGTCTATAGCCAGGCTTAGCACTCATCGGGTTTATCTGGATCAGGGACTAATTAAGATCGTGAATGTGCCGCCTAAATGGACGCTACACTCATTTCGTAGAAGTTTGATTGAATGTATGACTAACATAGGAGGATAATTAAACCTAGCTTGAACAAGTATATTAGTGCGCTCTTTTGTCTCTCCTCAAACATGTTGTTTTTGGGGTAGATTACCTTGCTTTTTGTCCCTTGAAACAACAATCTCTACTGCTGAACATGTTGGTCTTGAGACCAACCCCTTGGCACAACAGCCCAAGAAGGGCCTAGGCCTACCAAGTGGCTGCTGCCCAGCAATTTGGCCTGCTGATTGTGGGGAGACACGTGGTCAGCACATCGGGTCCCCTTGGCTGTTAATCTCGGTTTTCATGACTGGGGCGCTGGCTCACTGTCAGACAGCTACTCACTTGTCCTCATGAGGCTGAGTGCACCCCCGTTCCAGCCCTCATGTCAGTTTCTAGAATCCCTGACAGAGCCGAAAATCAAATCCGGAGCCTCGGGTGAGAGGCAGGCGCACTACCCCAACACCACGGGGCTGGCTACTTCTTCTTCTTCTTCTAGTCTTTGTCCCGCATAGCAGGGTCGGCTCTTCTGCACAATTGTCTCCATCTTGCACTGGGTAGTTTTTAATGTCGTTAATTCATTTAGGGGCTTTGCAACATTGTGGTCATTTAGCCCTGATTATTTGGGTGTGGGCACAATTTGTCTAATAACCTGTGTTATTGTGGTGTCTGTAGTATTGTCTGTATTTGTAATGCAGGTGAGGATTGGGAAAGAGGCGGCCGAGGGCCTTAAGTAGAAGTGAGGAAACCACGGATGGCTGGGATTGGAATTGAACCATCCTCTTTTCAGTTTTACCACATGGGGCTGAGTGTACCTCCTCCAGCCCTCAGATCAGAATTAAATTTCATGGCAGAGCCGGGAATTGAACCCAGGCCTCCGCGGTGACAGCCAAGAATGTAGTTTTTAAATTACTATTGTAATTATAAAGTATTAATTATAGTATTTGTGTTCTGATGGTCATTTAATTTGCATCCCTAGTTTATGGATTCTGGCTATGCCCTGGTGTCTGGAGAGGGAGGTGGGGGGATAAAACTGACATTTTATGAATTTGATGTGTTTGTTGATGTTTTTTTTAACCTAAAGCTTTTCATTTGCATAAAATACACGAATAAGTGTAATGGAACTGGACAAAACATAGGTTGAGAGGAAGGGCTCATACGTGTTGTCTTTGTTAAGACTCGCTGCATGGCTCAGCGGTAAAGTTCTTGCCCGCTGTTCCCAAGGTTGCAGGATCGAATCCTGGCGCAGTCAGTTGGGAAATGCGAGGGAGCCATGTCAGAAGATTTACTGGCTCGTTAAAGATCCCCTTCAGACAAAAATTCCGGCACCCCGGTGTCTCTAAAAGCCACAGTAGTAAAAAGAGCCATAAAACCAACAACATTATTATTATTATTAGTTGTTAATTCATTTGAGGGGCTTGGGATATCTTGATCATCATCCCCATGTGGTTGGGTGTGTGTTGAACTTGTCTGATAACCTGTATTCCTGTGATGACTGTAGTAGGTACAGGGATAGGTTAGGCGCTCTAAGACTTCAAGTGAGGTACTATCCCAGCAATTGCCTGGAGGGAGTGTGGGAATGCCCGAGGAAAAGCCACACTCAAGATAGCCACTGTCAGTGCCGAGAATCGAACCAGCGATCTCTGGAATTGCTGCAGCTGTCCTCATGGCAATGGTGCAAGGCTACGCTGTGGGGTTTCTTTTAATATCATAATGATGAATTGTACTGTTGAACATTGGTGATCTTGTTTAATGTGTGTATACAGTAATGCCAATATATTAGCCTGTCCCTATTCAGACCAAGGAAATGGATGATTGTTGAAAAATAAGTGGAAAAAAAAAATTTTTTTTTTTGTAAAATAAAAGAAGAAAAAACAAAAGAAACTTGTGTATTCTTCTTACCAATGTGCAAAGTATGTGTTTATTGCATGTTTTCCAGAGACCGACAGAGAGGCACAAATTGTTGGTGAAGATCACAAACATCAAATGTGAGCTTTTGACATCTTCAAAATTTTAATGTAAGTGTGTATGAAAAGAGTCTAGTTATCGGTTACTGAGTTAACATTATTTCTAGACTGTATAGAGCTGTATCTAAGTTCAGTATTTAAGGTGGTTAATCATCCAAAAAATATGAACTTAGAACTTACGACGTAGAACATGAGACTTAGAAAATATGCTACCATAATTATTTAGTGTAATGGTATATGCCTTTAATGTTCTGATTCAGTCTGTGTTTAGTTTCAAACCAGACATAGACAAACCAGTGGCGATTCCTCCATGTAGGACGTGAGGATCATCCTACAGTCAGCTCTCAGCTGTAACTGTTTTAAACCATTAAATTGATTGTTTTGTAAAATAGTCTTTGGGGCTACCTTGCGTGCCGTCTCGATAAGCTCTGCCTTACTGTCACTGTCAGTACTTGTAACTAGTTCTACATTTCACCCCTAGATGGGTGAAGTGTGTGTGACCTTCACCGCCCAGAGGAGAAGCTGAGGAAGGAAGCCATGCATCCTCAAAGCACGTGTTTATAGCCTTAGAAATGTATGGTAGCCCATGAGGGGGAAGGGGCAGGTTTGGTCTGTTTAATAGCGCTCTGAGGACGTCGACTGAGATCCTCAAGACTCGCTATCGGTTGAATTCGAACCAACACTACGGGCTTATTGGTTATGATTTCGCACTGTCAGAATGGATAGTCTGTTTTCAGTGTGTGCACATCTTTGGAGGGGTATTCGATTGTATTGTATTGTGTAATGTGTTCATAATAGTGCTGTGCGACTGAATAATTAATATTAGACTGAGTCTAATATCTCAATTAGCCCAGCTATAATAATTATCTTAAGTTAAGCCTAAGATATTACTGCTCGGGTCTAACCTCTGTGAACTTGCGGGATGAAGGGCAGAGGTAGGGTAGGAGCAGGCGAGAATTGAGAAGCCTGTCGACAGCCCGCCGTGTTACCTGACATTCTCGTCTATTCCAATACTGCTAACATGGGTCTTTTCTGAAACCAGTGTGGCGTTGGGAATGAGTGACTGAATCACCTACTAATATTTGCTTCTGTTACTACGCAAGGACCGAGAAACCTCGTCACCACCACTACTCCTAGTCTGCGATGCACATTCCTCTCAGGTCCACGCAGCTTAGACCCGAGCAGTACGTCCTACAGATTACAAAAATCAACAGTCGCCACTGAGACAAATGTGCATGATAAATAGATTTAAAGATTGTCAGTTTCCAGTTTAAACTTGAACAACTCTTAAACTAGATACCAGAAACTGGTACCTTTTCATTTATACACACAAAGATAGCTTTGAAGCCATTTTTCAATGTTGCCTTATTAACAAAGTTTTCAGCCGGTCAACACTAAACACCCATACAAATTGATATGAAATGTATAAGTCACCAGACATGCAGACAGAACCTTGCACAAGGGGTAAAATGGTACAGCGGTCATGCTGATTTCTTCCCACCATTGTTCGGTTCCCTATTAATGCATATGGGTGAAATGTCACATCCTATGGTTTGGATTCCATTATAAAAGTTCCCTCTCGGCACGCCGAAAGGCGGAGGTAGATTCCACCGGGCAAAGAAGATCTTGTTGGATTTCTTGGATCCATTTTCCTCCAGTTTTCTTTCCTAGATTTCTCATCACCAGTTGGCGTACAATTCTGTTTTCTGGAAGCCGTAAGATGTGAAAAAAATATGAAATTCTTTTCTTCTTCATTGTGCTGGTGATTGGATCAATCTCACGATAGACAGTTTCATTTGGGAGAATCCTCCAGACTCCCTCAACCTGATACTTTTTATTTATGCACGTTCTAATGATTCTTCTTTCCGTTTTGAGGAGCTAATCAGTTCTTTGTTCATTTTTAATTTGGAACAGTGTTTCACAAGCATAAGTTTCATATAAAAGGATATCATCATTTAAATACTGATACGAAGATATGTGGTTTGTGTTTCAATGAGTTGACACCAGAGTTCGCATGGGTGTTGACCGTTCAGTATGAAAGTGTTGAGGAAAGTTACTCAGCGAGTGGATGCCCATCACTTTTATCCAGAGATTGAAAAACAGACTCTTAATAAATCATAATTGTTTTCAGCAAATATGATTTAATGAATATTTTTACACCAAAGAACGACAACTTGATGATGATCTATTTTAGAAATATCTGTAATGGCGTCTCCAAACCTTGAAGTAATCCGTATGTTATATACATTCCACATGATACCACTGCCAGCTGGATCGGATGCGATCTAGCTGGCAGTGCGTCTTACACACTTCCGTCCCATTTTTCAAAATCACTCCCACAAAAATATCCAGCAACAGAATGGAAAGATGTTTCACATCAAAAAAAACTTTCTCGTGCACCGTCTATAGCCAGGCTTAGCACTCATCGGGTTTATCTGGATCAGGGACTTAGAACTTACGACCTAGAACATGAGACTTAGAAAATATGCTACCATAATTATTTAGTGTAATGGTATATGCCTTTAATGTTCTGATTCAGTCTGTGTTTAGTTTCAAACCAGACATAGACAAACCAGTGGCGATTCCTCCATGTAGGACGTGAGGATCATCCTACAGTCAGCTCTCAGCTGTAACTGTTTTAAACCATTAAATTGATTGTTTTGTAAAATAGTCCTTGGGGCTACCTTGCGTGCCGTCTCGATAAGCTCTGCCTTACTGTCACTGTCAGTACTTGTAACAAGTTCTACATTTCACCCCTAGATGGGTGAAGTGTGTGTGACCTTCACCGCCCAGAGGAGAAGCTGAGGAAGGAAGCCATGCATCCTCAAAGCACGTGTTTATAGCCTTAGAAATGTATGGTAGCCCATGAGGGGGAAGGGGCAGGTTTGGTCTGTTTAATAGCGCTCTGAGGACGTCGACTGAGATCCTCAAGACTCGCTATCGGTTGAATTCGAACCAACACTACGGGCTTATTGGTTATGATTTCGCACTGTCAGAATGGATAGTCTGTTTTCAGTGTGTGCACATCTTTGGAGTGGTATTCGATTGTATTGTATTGTGTAATGTGTTCATAATAGTGCTGTGCGACTGAATAATTAATATTAGACTGAGTCTAATATCTCAATTAGCCCAGCTATAATAATTATCTTAAGTTAAGCCTAAGATATTACTGCTCGGGTCTAACCTCTGTGAACTTGCGGGATGAAGGGCAGAGGTAGGGTAGGAGCAGGCGAGAATTGAGAAGCCTGTCGACAGCCCGCCGTGTTACCTGACATTCTCGTCTATTCCAATACTGCTAACATGGGTCTTTTCTGAAACCAGTGTGGCGTTGGGAATGAGTGACTGAATCACCTACTAATATTTGCTTCTGTTACTACGCAAGGACCGAGAAACCTCGTCTCCACCACTACTCCTAGTCTGCGATGCACCTTCCTCTCAGGTCCACGCAGCTTAGACCCGAGCAGTACGTCCTACAGATTACAAAAATCAACAGTCGCCACTGAGACAAATGTGCATGATAAATAGATTTAAAGATTGTCAGTTTCCAGTTTAAACTTGAACAACTCTTAAACTAGATACCAGAAACTGGTACCTTTTCATTTATACACACAAAGATAGCTTTGAAGCCATTTTTCAGTGTTGCCTTATTAACAAAGTTTTCAGCCGGTCAACACTAAACACCCATACAAATTGATATGAAATGTATAAGTCACCAGACATGCAGACAGAACCTTGCACAAGGGGTAAAATGGTACAGCGGTCATGCTGATTTCTTCCCACCAAAGTTCGGTTCCCTATTAATGCATATGGGTGAAATGTCACATCCTATGGTTTGGATTCCATTATAAAAGTTCCCTCTCGGCACGCCGAAAGGCGGAGGTAGATTCCACCGGGCAAAGAAGAATGTTCCGAATTCACTTAATTTGCCTATTGTTGTATATCTACAAAATGCCCACATGTTCCAAAAACATTTTGGTCATCCCTTGGCGTAACGGTGGGTTATATAAATAATTCTTTCAGACAGAAGTTTTGGGTAAATTGTAGAGGACTATTGACCAGTTCAAATGGATTTGATATTGTGCCTATTAAGGGAGGTAAATTAAGATTGTTTTTCACTCAAAACTCTATTTGTCCTATCACTTTGGTCAATGGTTGGTGCTCTCAAAAAACTTTACTGAGATAAGTTTTTGGCACTTTGAATGGATTTGATTTTTCACTTACTAAGAAAGTTATAGCGTATTTCACTTTTACTAAAAAAGGCCCCCCATATTCACCCCCTTGATCCAAGTTTGCTGATGAACAAACTCGACCGAGATTTTAAATGGTTATATTTTATGTATACATTTGAAAGTGATTAGTGCAAAATGACGGTAGTTTTTGTGTCCGCAAGTAAGTGATATTTTTAAATTTATTTTACACCCGCATTGGAGCACTATAACCAATCTATATACAGTCAAGTCTTGGAAATATCAGTTACAAATTTGGCTTATGTTTCTTCTTACTCAAAATTTCCCGTTCTTATAGCGCTCTTTTCTTGAAGTGTGCATTTCTGGCTTAATTTTTAAATTTGTTGATAATCATCTTTTTTTCATTGTTAGACACCTACATGGGACCATACTACAATATTTCATCATCTTAGAGTAGATTAGTGTCATAAATTTAAAATAAATGTCAGTTTTTGTAAGAAATTGAAGTGTTGCGTTTTTCGTGCCAGTCAGTGTAGTTAAAGTTTCAGTATGATACAGATTCTCCACCAATCAGAGCTCAAGATTTTCATTACGATACAGCTGTTTGACCAATTAGATAAGGATAGCATCGCACCTGCGCTGACTTCCACGGCCTCCCATTTTAAATTTCACGTCGGGGGTATTCGAGGAGGCCGTGGTCGAATACAAGGTAAGGCACTTCTTTTTGATTTTATACACTTCACACTTTACTTCACAGACCTCGGAGATGATCTCGGACACCTCTGTTCGCAACATCGAAAGCTTGTATTGCAACCTCTAGCACCAATGATGGCATTCAACCTTTCAGGGATGCTCCTGATTAATGCTGTAATGTCCTGTTGAGGAATCATCACCCATACTTCCAGGAGGGCATTCTGTAGGTCCTATAGGGTCTCTGGATAGTGCTGATGGGCTCATATCCCCAGCCGGTCCCAAATATGCTCAATAGGATTCAAATCAGGGCTTTGAGCAGGTCAAGCCAATGTGGGTGTAAAATAAATGAAAAAAATGAAAAAATAATAATTGACCCTAGGCAGAGTTATTAACATCAAATACAGTATTGCTTGGTATAATAATAAAATGATTTAATAGCAAGGTATATGAGAACGTGTTAAAAAAAAACATTTTAATAGCACCAGCATAAAATGTAGTTGAGACCACTCAAGAGTATCGACCTTATTAGAGCTCTTCCTAAGTGGAATATATCCTAGTATATCTTGCAGTAAAGCAAATTTTTGCAACACTAAATGCACTGCAAGCAAGTTGTTAATGGGAAGTATGACATCGATGGGTGAAAGGCAAAACATCATAACTGCCAAGTTTGTCTAATTGTACTTTTCAACATGAATTGAACAGCATCACTGAATATTTCTTCCCAGCAAAACATCTTATAGGAAATCCTTCTCTGGTTACTGTTAAACATCCTAAAAAGAAATAGTTCCCATAGTTTTATCTTAACAACCATCCCAAACTGGTGCATAAGATAATAAATGTGACTCTTAAGATAATCTTTTCGAGTCTAATTTTGTATGCAGTAGGTTAAGTTAACAGAATAATCTTTATAATTAATAATTATTATGAATCCAGGTGTATAAATGTACAAATATACACTCTACAATCACAACGGATTAAGATGTTCTTCCTTTCACCCATCGGGTAGCTACTATCTGACTTTGGTACAGTGGGGTAGCAAGGATGAATGACACAGATCCCAAGATTGTTGTCCCCAAGTATTTTCCCAATCTCCCTTGAGAAAGTTGCTTGCTAAAAAATAAACTACCTGTCTTCTTAACTTAAACTACCGGGTGAGTTAGCCGTGGTCGTTACGGCATGCTGCAGGCAGTCGCTCACATCCGGGAGGCGAGGAGGTTCGAATCCCCCCACCGGCAACCTTGAAGATGGTCTTCTGTGGTTTCCTATCTTCCTTCTGTAATGTAATAGGTATTATGTGTGTATATATATGATATGTGTAAATTGTAATGTTGGTACTACATCTTATGATATGTTATGTTGGCACGTCTTAGAAATAAATCAGTTGAGTTACAAATGGACTAGTATGAAGGAGTCATTACACTGGCGACGAGTGGAAAACAGATTTAGGGAACATGGGACCTGCAGACATGTTGTCTAGACTTCCCAGTCAAGATGAAATTGTAGAAAGTGTAAAAAGTGTAATAACTGAACTGTCAGGGTTACCCATAAATGCTGAAATTGTAGCATATGTTACTCTTAAGGATCCTGTATTGACAAAGGCTATTGAGTTAACACAGTCGGGTTGGCCACAACAAGTGACAATGCCAGCGCTCAAACCGTATTTTGAAATACGCTATAGCCTGTCAGTGGTAGAAGGGTGTCTTCTATTTGGAGATCGTGTGGTAATCCCCTTTGAATTAAGAAGTAAAGTACTGGATACCCTTCATGGTGGACATCCAGGTAGTGTAAGGATGAAAATGAGAGCAAGGAATGTGGTTTACTGGCCAAATTTTGCCAAATATATTGACGAGTATATTAAACTGTGTGAACCATATGCTAGAGTAAATTTTCAGGCGATTTCAACAATACAACATGTTTGGCCTTCAACGAACAGTAATTGACTCGCCTGCAGTTAGATTTCTTTTATTTTAATACTGAAGTGTATTTGATATTGCTCGACAGTCATAGTAAATGCCTGGAAATATGGGATGTTGGGGGCAGAGGCGGTTTTAGAACAGGGGCACACGGTCACGTGCCCCACCATTAATAATCATTCTCCTTGGGTTGTAGTCGTCTTGATAATCCTTCCGTGGTAATGGCGCTTATGACGTGACCAAGCAGTTCAATTGGCTTGCTGTTCACTTTCCCCGACAGCAGGAGCGTGTCACGTCACAACGAGGTGCTATGCTGGGCACATGCCTGGTGTGACCAACACAGTGTAGCCACATGCTTCCTCTTCCTGGCCCTTTAACATCATCCCCTACTTTTACAGCGGAGAGAGGCGAGAGAGGGGCTATGGGAGTTTCCTAGACTCGGGGCACAAGACTCCTGTGATTAGCCGGCGATACGGCCGTGAAAGTAGCGAGGGCGGGTGGGGGCGGGGAGGGTCGGTGCGAGGAGGGTCGGAGAGGGGTGTTAAAGTGTACCGTTAGCAAGGAGTACCGATAGAGCGCAGACAAGTTCATAGATAGCTTATTTACCAACCCTCAGCAATTTTCCACCAAAATAATATACGGAACATAGCGCCCGTTATTAATATGTACGGAGAAAAATCAACATGTATAATATGCATTGAGAGAGAAACGTAACATTATGACCGTAGGGTATGTACCGTAAGCGAACTTGTATTATGTTATAACGACAAGTATGAGAAATTTCATTATCTGGGGGAATACACAACTGCGTGACGACAGCACTGCCTCAGTACTTGGTTCCGAAAGTTTTGGCGCCTACGATATTGAGTTACTGTATAATTTTGTTCGAGTGCGGTGGTCTTTTGCAGTGTTCAGTAATATTAATCTTACATAGGCTAATATTTGTATTGGAAGCGTGTTTTGTGAGGTGGGAATAACGCGTACCGGTACCAGTGTGTTATTAAACATAATTAAAATATACACTGAACGAGTATTTCGTCGTACGAGGTAAGTGGTTAATTCCTACTTATCAACTATGTATTATGTGGCATTTTATTTTTAGACCGTAACTTAATGCTGCGACAAATTACTTTATAATTCTCACTGTGTTTTCAGGCATTGAAGGTGTGCATGTCGTTACCAAAACCGTGCAATGAACGAGGTAAAATACTTACAAAATAAGTCCTTAACTTATGAGGACAGACTATTAGCAAAGTAATTAGGCCCTCCGAAACCAGATCTGTGCATTAATCAAGTCTCTAAAGATAAAAACAGAACATATCACAGGACTTTCAATAAATCTGTGTAAAAAAATGGGATTGGTTATGTGGATGTCCGGTAGTAAATTCATTATTTTGTTTTCCGTGCCTGTTATTTGGTGGCGATGACACAAGGGCCAAGACTGGCATTAATGATTTAAAACATTTACCTGAAAAAGGAAAGAAACATTGTTTGTCAAAATGCCATATGAACAATGAAATGAGGTTAGCAGTGTTAGGGAATATAAGCATAGCGCAGCAACTGGATGATGGCTACAGGATTTCTGTTCGTAAACACAATGAACTTGTGGACAAGAATAGGTATATTATGTCGCGCATTATTGATGCTATCAAGTTTTGTGGGGAATTTGAATTGGCCTTGCGTGGACATGACGAAACCGATGAATCAATTAATCCAGGTGATTTTAAGGGTCTCATCAATTACACTGCGGCGCTTGACAATGTTTTAAAGGATCTCTTGGAAAATTCAAGCGTGTTTAAAGGGACATCGAAGGTCATCCAAAATGAAATTTTAGACACGATTCTGTCCGTTTGTCGGAAGAATGTTGTCGAGGAAATCAGTTCGGAAGACTTCCTCTCGCTCCAGGCTGATGAAACAACGGACGCTTCATGCAAAACCCAAATGTCCCTAATTTTTAGGTATCAAATAGCAGGTAGAATTGTTGAGCGATTTTGGGGTTTCTTTGAAGTCACCGACAGGAGCGCGCACGGTCTGGCTGCAACAATATTGGGACAGTTAAACAAAATTGAAGTAGAAAAATCCCCTGAGAAACTTATTTGTCAAACGTATGATGGTGCTTCTGTGATGAGTGGGCATAAGGGTGGAGTGCAGTCGTTAATTAAGGAGAAATACCCAAACGCGAATTACATTCATTGTTACGCACATCAAGGTAATTTGATTCTCAAACACGCCACTTCATCTTGCTCCCAAAGCAGAATATTTTTTCAAGATTTGCAAGGGATAGGGCCATTTATTTCAAGATCTCCAAAGAGAATGGATTGCTTGATTGAAGTGGTTCAAAAGAAAATAGGTTACGCCCCTCCGACAAGATGGTACTTTCAACATAGAACTGTCAACACTGTGTTCGAAAACAAAGAAAATCTTTTGAAATGTTTTGAGCACATTAGAGACTCAGAAGTTAGTGACAGAAATGCCTCTAGTCAAGCTGCAGGATTTGTGCATACATTGAAAGATCCCCAGTTTATATACTGGCTGACTTTCTTTCATAAAGTTATGCCACACGTAGCTATTTTCTTTGATTGTATTCAGCAAAGTGGTATTGATGCTGTTAAAGTCAGTGACTTTATAAAGCAGTTTTCTAAAGCGGTGACCAAAGTTCGCGAAGAATATGCGGAAAGTGAAGTGTCCTTTAGTGAGCCCGCGAGCAAAAGACTTTGTGTTGAACAAGGAAGTAGTACGAGTAATTGTCTGGCCGTAATAGAAGTGTGTGATACTATTGTTAGTAGCATTAATGACAGGTTTCAATTTTCGGATCACTTGTGTGCATCAAAATTATTTCTAGTTGGAAAGTTTCCATGCTATTCCATTGAATTTCCAGAGAGGGATTTCCAGACAGCCGTTACATTGTTCCGTGCAATAAATGGTCCGAAACTGAGAACGGAATTGGAGGTATTGTACTGTCGTGAAGATTCGCGTAATGCTTCCGGTGCGGCACCACTTCTGCAGTTCTTTTATAACAATAATATGTTGCGCACATTTTCAGAGTGTGTGATACTTTTAAAAATCATTGTTACTATCCCAATGATGACTGTAGAGACCGAAAGGTCATTCTCTACTTTGAAGAGGATAAAATCTTTCCTGAGAAATTCTATGGGGGCTGATAGACTGTCTGCACTTGCAATGTTGTCGATGGAGAAGAGGATGCCCCTCAGGGGCTCACATCTAGTGGGACGTGGGTTGGCGACCACGGGACCCCAGCTGAGTCCGGCATTGCTTCCACTTACTTGTGCCGTGCACCTCTCCGTCTTCTTTCCTGTCGACCTCCCTTGGTCAACTCTTGTTATTTTCTGACCACGACGGTATTAGGTTATCCGAGGCCTAGGAGTCTTTCACTTTCCCGCCTTAATTGGCCCTTGTCTCGTCTTTCCTGATACCCTCCTGTGAGGGGTCAGCCTTCTTTTTCTTTTCCTTTTACCTCCTGCCTTGTGCTCAAGGCCCTTAAGGAGGCAGGGTGTATGTAGCCCCACCACTTCTGGTGCACCGTAGATAATGCTACGCCCTCAGGGGCTCACGGCTGGTGAGTTCGGGAGTTAGCGACCCCGAGGGATTCCTGAGCTGGGTCCGTTTTCCCCTTTTGTCCCTTACCTTTGGGGCGGACCTTCTCCTCTCTCCCCTCTCCTCTCCTCTCCTCTTTTCATTATATTTACTTTTCTCTTTAAGATTCCCGCACTGTTTTTGTTACTTGGTTCACCGTGTATCTAAATTCCCTTCTAGCGATTTTTTTTAAGGCATTTTTAATCTACGTTGCTTTTTGTATGTTTTTTCGATCTAAATTACATCTCGCGATTGTTTTCAACCTCAATTGCATTTTGTAATGATTGACAATCTAAATTACTTTTTAGTAAGTCTTTCAATATTGCGGAGCGACCTTTGTGAGTATTTTGAATTTCAATTGCATTTTGTAAGTATTTTCAACCAAAACCGCATTTTGCACGAATTTTGAATCTAAATTGCATTTTGATTGGCGGGCATTTTGCACATATTTTGATTCTCAATTGCATTTTGTGGGTATTTTGAATCTAAATTACATTTTGTCAAGTATTTTCAATCTAAATTGCATTTTGTAAGTATTGTCAATCCACATGAGTCGTTTGAATCTACCGTACATTTTGTAAGCATTTTCAATTTCAATTGCATTTTGTAAGTATTTTGAATTCCAATTGCACTTTGTGAGTATTTTGAATCTGAACCGGCTTTTTTTTTTCAATATAACTTGCATTGTGTATTTTCAATTTCAATTGCAATTTGTAAGTATTTTGAACCTCAATTGCATTTTGTACGTATTTTCGATCTCATTTGCATTTTGTAAGTATTTTGAATTTCAGTTGCATTTTGTAAGTATTTCGACGCTACATTGCATTTTGTACTATTTTGAATCTCGCCTACGTCTTGTGGGTCTTTTTTCAACCTATTCTTTTTGTGCAACTTTTCGTTCTAAATTCCCTTTTGTAAGACCATATTGTGAGTTGTTTCCATCTGAGTTCCTTTTTGTACGTATTTTCCGTCTCACATAATTTTGTTCTGGTTTCCATTTCATTATCATTTTCGGTATCACCCAGATCATTAGGGGCCGATAACCTCGATGTTAGGCCCCTTAAAACAACAATTATCATCATCATCATGGAGAAGAGGATGATAAACAGTATCCCAGAATTCAACACACGCGTGATAGAGGAGTTTGCTGCTGCTAAAAATAGAAGGATCGAACTATTCTACAAGAAGTGAACGATCAGGTAAGCTTTTTTTTACTTGGCATAACTCTGATTTGGTTTCTTTTTTTTTTCCGTGGTAATCAATCCCGTGTACCCTAGCCAACTTATTGTGTGTGTTAATTACTTAGTAACCTGCGTTATTTTCTGTTTATTTGACCGGGTTTGTACTTAATTATCTGTGCCTACAGTTGGGAAAGGAAGGCATGATGAGGATGACGCTCATGATCAAATCACTCATCTGTGGTTTCATAGTTCTCTCATGGTACGGATTAGGGGGCAGATGACCTCGTAGTTCCTCTCCCTTAAAACAACAATAACTAACATCTAGAATTATGGTCATGTGTTTTAGCAAAACTGATACCTGCTGTGCCCCACCCTTATCAAAGCCCACGAGCCGCCTCTGGTTGGGGGTACCTCCTCCACAGCTGTAATTGACAGATTGAAAGCATGCTTTGCCATGTTTGAACTTCCTGCTCAAATAGTGACCGACAATGTTCCCCCCTTTGATTCCTTCAATTTATTATAATTTTGTACAGATAATGACATAATAGCTTCTAAAAGCCCACCTTATCATCCTCAGGCAAATGGCCTTGCAGAAAGGGGAGTGCAAACAGCAAAGACTGGTCTTAAGAAAATGCTAATGTCTGAGTCAAAATTGTCAATTAAGCATAAAGTTTATAATTTCCTTTTCCAGTACCGAAATACACCAAGCACAGTAACTAATATCACTCCAGCAGAAATGATCTTTACCTTTCCGGTACGAACACCTCTCAGCAAGCTGAAACCAGCTGCTAAACAGTCTTATGTGCCAAATGTAATTACATTTCAGATAGGGGAGCAAGTTCGTGTACGTAGGAGAAAGGAAGATATCCCTGAAGTGGGTACAGTGTTAAAAGCCCTTGGGCGAGGTACATACTTGGTAGATTTAAAAGGTAAACAATCCTTATGGCATATAAATCAAATGAATATGTATTATTCTAAGCCAAATACCCAAGTTGGAGAACAAAGGTCTAATCAAGATGTTTCAAACACAGATAAACTAGTTGTGCCCCATAACCAGACAACCATGTTAGCGAAACTGGCAACTCCGCTAGCAATAAACCTAGAAGCTGAAACTATACCTCAACCTAACTCTGAGGTAGCATCTGTATCAGAATCATCCAGCCAGGACATGAAATCAACAATTATCTTTCCCCCTGCTGGAACCCAAGTGTGCAGATCTGAGCGCATCAGTCTACCTCCAGTTAGACTGAATTTATAGATTTCTAACAAGTAGATATTGTCATTGAAGGGAGGAAAGAGTGTAATGTAATAGGTATTATGTGTGTATATATTGTAACGTGTTTTTCGGAGGGGTTTTTATGCCACTGGCATAAGTCAGTAGGAAGCCATTCTATATTTATTTACGCGGCAAATTGTTCAGCCAAGAGAATTTTTCATGTTAATTTATTATTATTATTAATTTATTATAATTATTATTAAGGTATTTTCGGAGCATTTTATAAAAATTATTAGCATTCAGATAGGTTTTCTATGTCTTAGAAAACGCTATCAAGCAAATTATTACGAACGACAATATCATAGAAAATTATGTGATTGCGGAATTTTACGGAGTTTTCGTCAGTTAGGATATATTGAGAGACATGACTCACTGGGAATTCAAATACAAGCTGATTCCTGTCGGGAAGCATGACGCAATCTTGGGTCGCATCGTCAAGAAAAGGCGAATTGTTGGCACGGAAATCGACTTCTCGATTCGCGCGCCGTGTGTAATGAACCAGAGGAGGGGAAGTAGCGGCGTGCTCAGCCAATCAGTGGAGACGACGTAAGCTGGAAGACGGCTCCGGAGTGGGGAGCCAACGTGTAGATATATCGTTTGGCGCGGCGTGGAACGTGGACTATCTGTGTAGAACTTAACGAGTATGGTTCGTGCGGGAGTCGCTCCGATGTTCAGTGGAGTTAGCGACTATCTTTGTGAAACTTAACCGGTGTGGTTATACGAGTGTTTGGGTCCGATGTACGGACCATAGAATTATCTAATCTACCAGAATATCATCAAATAACGAAGAAGATGGCGACGTCCAGGAGACTGTGGGAAGCACACAGCCTCATCCAGTACGAGGGAAATGCTTTAGCAATTTCCAGTGGTAAGCGCAAATGACGCAGAAATACGCAATCTCTCATTTTTCTTTGTTTTATATTTCATATTTCAGTAGCTTCATAGCTTGGAAATAAGAGTAAAATCAATTTATCAGACTCCGTTTTCACGTAATTTTCTATCGGTAATATTAAAATCGCAACGCTCCAATTTAAATTTTATACTTATTATTATTATTAATTTTGCTATACTTGTTTTATATAATAAATTCATTTCTTTTACAATGCAATCTTTGCTTTCAGTAGGTAGCATTAGATATAGACCAATTCCTTCTCCTGATACAATTGTTTGTTGGGTTAATGATCAAATCATACCACGATCTGAGTGAATAGAGTCTTGAAGGTGTTCTGCCAGAGCTAGACGTTGTTAAATACAAATTTAGATTTCAGCATTGCATTGAGGTCTTGGCGCCCATTAAAACAACATAGCTTAGGCAAAGGTAAACAGTTACATTTATCACCCAACAGTTAGGGGTAGCGAAACTGCTACATTTGTCGCTACCAACAGATGGGGCAATAATTAACGTTACACTTGTCGCTCAACGTGAGGGCAGAGGAATCCATTACATTTGTCGCCGACAACTTGGGGCTGAAAACCTAATAACATTTGTGGAAGGAGAAGGGTATATATTTCTGTGCCTGTATTTTGGGGGTTATTTGTCTGTATCAGTGTATATCATTATGGGGGATGAGAAAGAAAGACAGATGAGGTTACGTAGTGGTCATCAACGGGAGAGTGATGATACGAGCAGTATGTCGAGTGATGGTAGTACCGGGGTAGCGGAGGTAAATCCCGATACTGAAACAGGGAGTGTAGGCGGCCAACCAGAATTAAAGACTTTACTTCTCGAGTTCATGTATCAGAACAAAGTTATTAGTGATGCCTTAAATGCTAAATTAGAACAAAACAGTAGGGAAAATAAAGAAAGTACAGATGCCTTAAATGCTAAATTAGAACAAAACAGTAGGGAAAATAGAGAGAGTAATAAAACATTAAACGCCAGATTAGAACAAAACAGTAGGGAAAATAGAGAGAGTAATGAAACATTAAACGCCAGATTAGAACAAAACAGTAGGGAAAATAGAGAGAGTAATGAAACTTTAAACGCCAGATTAGAACAAAACAGTAAGGAAAATAGAGAGAGTACTGAAACTTTAAATGCTAAATTAGAACAAAACAGTAGGGAAAATAAAGAAAGTACAGATGCCTTAAATGCTAAATTAGAACAAAACAGTAGGGAAAATAGAGAGAGTAATGAAACATTAAACGCCAGATTAGAACAAAACAGTAGGGAAAATAGAGAGAGTAATGAAACATTAAACGCCAGATTAGAACAAAACAGTAGGGAAAATAGAGAGAGTAATGAAACTTTAAACGCCAGAATAGAACAAAACAGTAAGGAAAATAGAGAGAGTACTGAAACTTTAAATGCTAAATTAGAACAAAACAGTAGGGAAATGAGTGACAAATTTGAACTGATTAGAGGTGAGATCAGGGGGGTGATGGAAGAAAAGGCTAAAGAGATTATTGCAGATGTAGACAGAAAATTAGGAAAAGTACAGGAGGAGTTGGAAATTAGAATCAGTACACAGGCTGAAAATTTAAAAGAACTAATGAAACTGGAAACACAGCAGGTCAAAAAGCAATTGGGGGGAGAAATTGACAAAATTCAGGTAGCTACTAAAGAGGTTAAGGAACAGCTGGGGGGTAGAATTGAGAAAGTCCACTCACAAATAGTTGCAGAAGTAAATGATTTAAGAGAGAGTAATAGAGAGAGCATTAGCAAGATTGAGGAGAAACAAGCAAAGCTATATGATAAAGTAGAAGAATCAGAAGGAAACATTAAATTAACAGTAAACAGTATTGAGAGGAAGGCTGAGGAGAAAATCGCAGAATTAGAGTTAAAATTAAAAGCTAGGATCAGGCAAGAAAATAGTCAGAATAGGCCAGTTTTTGTGAATAGCACACACAGGGAGGTAGAACTGGGTAAGTTCAGCAATCGACAGGGGTGCCCAATGGAGTTCATGAACACTAGAGAAAATAAATTCGGGGAAAGGTTGGAAAATGGTAGTATTGAGTGGTGCCAGGTAGTTGAAATTTTAGAACAAGTGTTTGTGGGGGAAACGAGGAATTGGTTTGCTGTCTACAGAGACAAGTTTACTGATATCAATGATTTTAAAATGAAATTCTGTGAAAAGTTCTGGAATGAGGTTATTCAGTCGCAGCATCGTGAGGGAGTAGTGTGTGGTAAATATAACCCTAAAGGAAGCTCCACCATGACCGAATACTTTTTAGGGCAGGTATTAGTGTGTAAATATCTGGATGGATTGAAGGAGGAAAGTGATGTGGTGAGGTTGCTACTTAGGCACTTTCCCTATAGGATCAAGGAGGCTGCTTGTATCCAGAATGTAAAGACTATATCACAAGTAGAAAATTTGTTAAGCACATTTGATGCACTAGGGAGAGGGGGTTATGAGGACAATTTCAATAGGAACCAGGGTAATAATAATAATAGACCTAACGAAGCCAGGCATCAAGAAGTTCAACGGAACGGTGGCAAAGGGGCCAATGCTCAAAATAGAAATAATAATAATCAGCTAAATCAGAACAGAGGAAATGGCTATGGTAATCAGTATCAAGGGAGGAACAATGATTTCAGGGGAAATCAAGGGAGGAACAATGATTTCAGGGGAAATCAAGGGAGAAACAATGATTTCAGGGGAAATCAAGGGAGAAATTATAATGACAATAATTACAACCAGAATAGGGGTCAAGGAAGAGGACAGCCTAGTGGTAGTAATATACAGCCAAACAATGACAACACAGCCCAGAACAACCAGACCAGTTCAGTAGTTAGTAGTACTACGGCCAGCTGTAGCGGTTCTTTAAACGCGAACCAGGCTGCGAAGTAAGGTCAGAATCTCAGTCTATAGCATGCCCTGTCCATACAATTATACAGGAACCCCATGACCTAAATGTAAGAAATGAATTATTACATGAACTAAATGATGAAGGTATTATTCAGGAAGTGGTTAGTAAGAGCCCCATAGTTAAATTTAACGTGTCCGAGGCGTACACAGATGTTTTAATTGATAGTGGTTGTATGAAGAGTTGCATAAGTAGTGCATTTTATGATAAAATGAAAGGAACTGGAGTAAATTTTGAGGAGATGCCAATTAAAAGCACTTTTGTTATCACAGCTGTTGGGAAGAGGTCTAAAGTAATTTCTAAGCAAGTTTTAGTAGACATTAAAATTAATAATCATGTAGAGAAGCAGATTTGCCTTGTAATTCCAAATTTAGTATTCAGTGTTATCTTGGGTTCAGAGTGGCTAAGTAGAGTGTCTGGTAACTTATGTTATGATTTAGGGAGTTTGAAATTTAAATGGGGAGATTCTGAAGTAGAAGTAGCGTTCAATGACCATATTCAGAGGAGTAGTATTGTAGGTGTGATTTGTACTTTAAATGAGATATTGCCAGCCGTAGAGCGGGGTTCTCCATGTTTTGTGGGCAGTGTGATTACGAACGGAAGTCTAGAGGACTCGTTACGTGAGGCTGCATTTCAGGGAAATATAGAGGATGAACAGTGTGTTCGGCTCTATGATGTGTTATTGTGTAATAGGAGAGTTTTTGAGGATCGCATTGGTATGGCCAATTGCTATACACATTCATTGAACGTTATTGATAGGTCAGTATTCACAGGACATAGATATCCTGTACCTTTCGCTTATCAGAGTGCAGTTGAGGCACAAATTAACCAGATGCTTGAAGATGGGATTATTGAGCACTCTAACAGTCCATATGTTAATTCTTTGATCACGGTACCCAAGACCGACGGCACTGTTCGTATTTGTTTAGACGCTCGTTTGGTTAACAGTAGAATTAGTTCAGATCAGCTGAAATCTATGTCAATAGAGGAATTAATGCATACATTTGAGGGGAAGAAGTATTTCACTTGTGTAGATGTGAGTTCCAGTTTTTGGCAAGTGCCACTTATGTACGAAGATAGACCATTTACAGCGTTTAGTCATAAATATAACCTTTATCAATTTTGTAGAACACCTTATGGGTTAAAGAGTAGTTCAGCAGCTTTAATTAGGGCTTTAAACATCGCATTAGGGGATGACACAGGAGAGTTTGTAACCATTTACATAGATGATATGGTAATTAGTTCACGCAGTTTTGAGGAGCATCTAGGTCATTTAGATATAGTTTTTCAGAAGTTAGATCAGGCAGGGTTCGCTTTGAAGCTGTCTAAGTCGTCATTCTGTCAGTCAGAAGTGAAATTTTTAGGTCATAGAGTGTCGAGTAGAGGTGTGACACCATAGGAAGGTAGGGTTAGTATGTGTGGACAGTAGCAACAGGGCATCGTTACAGACACTGAGAAATATGTTAGTGGAGCAACGTGAGGACGTTCATTGAAGGGAGCCACTTGCAAGGTTGGAAGCAGGTGACACAGGGCCCATTTATAGTTTCCAAACGTATTGGGAAAACAGCATATGTGCTGGAGAATAGTGAGGGAAACAGATTATACGGGACGTATAATATACATAGTCCACGAAAATATGTGTCATAAAGTGAGTGTGTTTAGCTGGCGAGCCAGCCTATCAAATGAGTAAGTGTGGTATTTGGTGCGTGGGAGGAGATGGTCTTCCAGGCAGGCGTATCAGAAGTCACACAGGGGGGTAGTATGTAAGTAAATGAGAGTTTTTAAGGTACAGGGAAATATGACGGGATTGTCGGATGCTCTTGAGCACTAAAATGTCTCGATACACCAAGGCCAGAATTTGGTAGCGCTGGTGAATTCCCATTTGCCTCCAAGAGATGGGTGAGCGCTTGAACAGGGTATTTTTGCTTAAGGCGTCCACGAGGCAAAAGATGGGCCATCAGAATGCGAGACAGTCCTTCATGAAACTCATACATATCAGCACACGTGATTTCTGTTTACGGCCTCGCCTTGTAAGATCTGTAAGAGTGCAATTTAAGGTAATTTGTACAATGGTATTATTTGTGTGAGGAGAAATGGTCTGTGTTGAGAACTAGTATTAAGTAGAATATGGTCTACGGGAACTTAACAAGACAGGGCGATTACGGCACAGAAATATTTGGTGTTATATGTAATGCGCATTTACTGTTTTTTTTTCAGAAGTCAATATTAATTTAATCTACTTTAAAGAGAGATTAAGTATTATGGTCACGAGGCGCTGCCACAATAGTGTGATCGTGTGCTCAGTGATAAGTGAGATTAAATTTCACCATAAGGAAGGGACCTCCAGTGAAATTAGGAAGTTCTTTGGAGATATAAATATATCAGAACACCTTCAATGCGTGTGATATGACATCATAAATACATAGTGCTCACACATTAATTATGTCTATTTCTCCAACATAGAGAAATTTGAGAGGCGGAAATATCCGTGGAACACTATTCTATATGTAAAACATTGGACTGGTTGCAAAGTGCAATCCATAGTGACAACAAAATTTGACGCAAAGTGCGTGAAGAAAAATTATGAGTGTATATATCTGTAATATAGGGTGATTTCATTGATGTAATATGTATTTTGGATGGGGTTTATTAACGTGTCTGGGATAATCGGATAATAGACCGTCGTCACGTTAAATCATCCGATGATCCGAGGCGAATATGTAACGTGTTTTTCAAGGGGTTTTTATGCCACTGGCATAAGTCAGTAGGAAGCCATTCTATATTTATTTACGCGGCAAATTGTTCAGCCAAGAGAATTTTTCATGTTAATTTATTATAATTATTATTAAGGTATTTTCGGAGCATTTTATAAAAATTATTAGCATTCAGATAGGTTTTCTATGTCTTAGAAAACGCTATCAAGCAAATTATTACGAACGACAATATCATAGAAAATTATGTGATTGCGGAATTTTACGGAGTTTTCGTCAGTTAGGATATATTGAGAGACATGACTCACTGGGAATTCAAATACAAGCTGATTCCTGTCGGGAAACATGACGCAATCTTGGGTCGCATCGTCAAGAAAAGGCGAATTGTTGGCACGGAAATCGACTTCTCGATTCGCGCGCCGTGTGTAATGAACCAGAGGAGGGGAAGTAGCGGCGTGCTCAGCCAATCAGTGGAGACGACGTAAGCTGGAAGACGGCTCCGGAGAGGGGATGTAAGGTGAGCATATATCGTTCGACGCGGCGTGAAACGAGGACTATCTGTGTAGAACTTGCCGAGTACGGTTGCAAGTGCGTGTCGCTCCGATGTTCAGTGGAGTTAGCGACTATCTTTGTGAAACTTAACCAGTGTGGTTATACGAGTGTTTGGGTCCGAGGTAAGGACCATAGAATTATCTAATCTACCAGAATATCATCAAATAACGAAGAAGATGGCGACGTCCAGGAGACTGTGGGAAGCACACAGCATCATCCAGTACGAGGGAAATGCTTTAGCAATTTCCAGTGGTAAGCGCAAATGACGCAGAAATACGCAATCTCTCATTTCTCTTTGTTTTACATTTCATATTTCAGTAACTTCATAGCTTGGAAATAAGAGTAAAATCAATTTATCAGACTCCGTTTTCACGTAATTTTCTATCGGTAATATTAAAATCGCAACGCTCCAATTTAAATTTTATACTTATTATTATTATTAATTTTGCTATACTTGTTTTATATAATAAATTCATTTCTTTTACAATGCAATCTTTGCTTTCAGTAGGTAGCATTAGATATAGACCAATTCCTTCTCCTGATACAATTGTTTGTTGGGTTAATGATCAAATCATACCACGATCTGAGTGAATAGAGTCTTGAAGGTGTTCTGCCAGAGCTAGACGTTGTTAAATACAAATTTAGATTTCAGCATTGCATTGAGGTCTTGGCGCCCATTAAAACAACATAGCTTAGGCAAAGGTAAACAGTTACATTTATCACCCAACAGTTAGGGGTAACGAAACTGCTACATTTGTCGCTACCAACAGATGGGGCAATAATTAACGTTACACTTGTCGCTCAACGTGAGGGCAAAGGAAACCATTACAATATGATATGTGTAAATTGTAATGTTGGTACTACATCTTATGATATGTTATGTTGGCAAGTCTTACAAATAAATCAGTTGAGTTACAAATGGACTAGAATGAAGGAGTCATTACACCTTCCAGGTAAATGCCGGGGTTGGTCCCTAACTACAGGCCACAGCCGCTACTTTCCAATTCCTCGTCCTTACAATCACACTTTCCTCCCCAGGCAACACTCCACATGCGATGGTACTTGTAGCTCACCCCATTGGTGTCCGCATAGAAGCAGCTACAAATTCTGGCGAGCCGAACATGTCCTCAGACACTCCCGACACTAAAAGCCATATGCTGAAAAAAAAAAAAGCTTAAACTGAAAAATCAATCATTTCTTATCTCTGAGAAAAATCACTAAATTGACCTTATTTGGATGCAATACTGTATTTATAAATAAATTCCAGTAATTTGTTACAGTTTATTGTCAAATCTATTGCTCATAGATACAGTCTTTCAAAATTTCTTTGGATCAGGTATGAATACATTAAGATATACAAATCTGTATCTATTAAAATCATAAAAATGTAATCCAGAGGCATTGCTTATTAGATTACACACAATACAGGTCATGAAGCAAAGTTAACTGCAGGTAGCAAACATTATTACATTTATCCTAAGTTAACAAAAAAACACATTTTTTGCCTTTCTCAGAGCAAAGTCTTTTCTTACTCTTTAATGTTGACCCAACAAGTCATGTTCTGCTCAATCAATAATATACGGTAGCTAAATTGATTGACCTCAGTATGCTTATTGTAGACATTCAGTAATCTTTAAATTAATTTTAGTTTTGATAAGCTTTTCTCACAACTAGCTTCACTTTAAGTGCCACCTAGTGCAGACTGCACATTATGCATTCCCCCCTTCCTACACCACTGGCTTGATGCAATAAAAAGCTATGCGTTTCCTGTTACAAGCATAGGAATGCATAGATTTGTTCTTTAATAATTCAGATCCAACATTATATAACTGTAACTCTCCCTGAAGCCACTTATGCTTGTGAAACACTGTTCCAAATTAAAAATGAACAAAGAACTGATCAGCACCTCAAAATGGAAAGAAGAATCATTAGAATGTGCATAAATAAAAAGTATCAGGTTGAGGGTGTCTGGAGGATTCTCTCAAATGAAACTTCCTATCGTGAGACTGATCCAATCACCAGCACAATGAAGAAGAAAAGAATTTTTTTTTTTTTTTCACATCTTACGGCTTCCAGAAAACAGAATTGTACGCCAACTAGTGATGTGAAATGTAGGAAAGAATACTGGAGGAAAATGGATCCAAGAAATCCAACAAGATCTCAAAGCAGTTGGACTCAAGATAACAGATGCCGAGGAGAAAAATAAAATTAACACAATTCTTAAAACTCACAAATTTTCTGCAGAAATAACACATAGAAAACCTATGAAGATTTCAGATGAGTTGAGAAAATCCCAATCTGAAAGAATGAAAAAGTACTGGAAAGAGCGCAAGAACCAAGCAGTACTACCTTCAAAGAAGAAGTGATTGTGGAACGACTCAAGTGGTCCACTGTGACCAATCAAGATTAATAATAATAATTGAGGAAATCTTGTAGTACTGTTAACTGTTTGAGAAAGCGAAGCGCACCAACAGTATAGGAGCACTTACCGTGTGGTCATTGCCAGCACCGACCAGATTGATATTGTAGCTTTCAATCGGCCAACACTAAATAATAAAAATTAACCTGACATAAATTACATGTGACTAAGATATATTGTTGTGGACTATTGGAAAAGGAAAAAACTAAAGGATGACATGTTTCGCTCGTCTAAGTGAGCATAATCAGATCCAAATTAACAAGACAAATGGCTCTACAAAACACTACCAAACCTACAGTGAGAACCTCAGATAGTCTCTGTCCTCCAAAATCAAAAATCAAAACCTGATTTTTGGTCAAGTTCTTGTATTGTTATCAGTTAATAATTCTGAGTCAGTGCGATTTTTACACAGAGAGTTTTTCGACAACCAACGTCAAGATTTAAAAAAAAATCTGTCAGCACTGATCATAACTATCAGCACATCACTAATTACAAATAAAGCATAGTCATCCATGTTTACTACATGATGGAAACAAATACACTGAGGATATTTCTTGTTTTCTTGTTCGTTGGAACAGTGGATCGTGGGAGGCGCGGACTGTGTGTGGTCTTCCCTTGGACACAGAGCGCGGTGCAGTGCGGACTGTGCGTGCTAGTGTGTAGGCCTACAACATAAAGCTTCTTGGGTGTGAACATATATTTTAAGAATTCTGTCGCTCTTGCAGGCACACAGCTTTTTTACTTATACAGGGTGTAACTGGATATGTGGGTAAGCTCCGGGGATTAGATAGAGGACCTGACAACAATCAAAACATGTCCTGTAAACATATGGTGTATTTGCTTTCATTTCAGTGTTAGAAGCATTGTTTGTGGTGTACATAACACAGACTGCTTCACTATGCAGGTTGGTCATTTGTGTTGATAAAGTGTATGTTACTACTCTGTATCACGACGTGTACTGTCCATCCACTCAATAACAACTGACAACACGTATCACTCCACTTCACTCCACTCTACTCTAGCTTATGACCTGTGTGGATGTGTTTTTGTGTTTGGCTTTGAATGCAAAACAAATGCACACAGACTTTGTAATTAATATAATACCTTGAGCTAGCTACCTCAGGTAGTGGGGCAACATACTTGCTTAAAAAAATCATCACACAAAGAACAGGATACTATCTTCCAAAATCCATTATTTTATATTTATAAAAAGCAAGCTTCCATTACCTGCATCTGTTGTGCAGCATTAACTACAATTATTATTATTGTCCCCCACACTTTTTTCAGACAACCTCTTTATTTCTTCATAAAAGCTTCAATTTCTGGACCAGAGAGCATCACATTTTACTTAAAACCAGCCTCCATTTTTCCTGGCAGCAACTACACAATAACTCATTCCCATGGCAACCATTATAAGCCAAGGAACCTTTTGACCAAACTGCCAAAGCACATATGCCCTAGCCAAAGCCACCTGATGCCACCAGCTATGGCCACCCATTGATAAACCACCAAAATTGAATCCAATGGGCATTGACCACACAAGATACACCATGGCAGCCTACCAACCAGTGTCCATAGCTGGCAACCCGACAAAAACAAAACAACCAAATGAACTAAATGAAAGAAACAAGGAGGAGCCTCTGTAACCCACAAATGTTAGGTTACAACTTGAATAGCGACAAAACGTACAAGTGGCCTGTGTGCCCTCCACAAATGACCAACTAGCATCGTGCCACCGTCTGTGTTATGCACACCACAAACAATGCTTGTAACACGGCAACGAACGGACATGCACCATATGTTTACAGGACATGTTTTGATTGTTTTCAGGTCCTCTATCGAATCCCCAGAGCTTTCCCATATATTTAGTTACACTCTGTATATTAGCAAGGCTGACTAATATTTTGTGTCAGATTTGATACATTACAAAAATGAAAATCTATGAGAGAGAGGTTTTTTTATTTGGTGAGTTTGTAATGAAAACACTTCTTGTTTACACTATATATTTCTCTGATATTTAAACCAATACATTTGATGGTCCGTATTGCTGTACCACTGAGTTATATAAATAGTGCTCTTGAAACTGGGTATGAAAATGATTTTGCATCCTTATTTTGGGACCTAAACAGTTGACATAAATTGAGAAGCTGATTTGTGAGTACATACGGTATTTTATCTCAAAAGAGGGGAATAAATGGTCTAGAAAAGAAGTGATTTTTAATGGACACCAGACCATCAAAATCTCTCTCCACATGTCAGTGAGCAACACCATCCCTCATAATGAACTGTTTGATATCAAAATATGAACTCTTACTTGACAAAATGAGCTATCTTAAACACTAACACAAGAAACATATCATATGCTATAATCATAAGAAAAACCATGCAGTTATTCAATTGTTGAATTTCCATAAAATTCCCAATTGCTACATAAGATTTAAATCTCAAGATAACATTTATCAACCGGACCACTGCATTTGTAAGTACTACACACACTGAGAAGTATACTAAGGCATCCCCAAAAGTATGAGGCTCAAACAGATGGCGATTATACAGCCGCAGCATCACTTCGATGACAGAGCATATTGCTGGGTAAGTGTAGAGTAGTAGGGTTGTCCAAGCGAGTGGTTTGTCCATGTTGATGTACACAGAAGTCCAGAAGTACGAGCACACGGTGATGTTCAGAACAGAAGTAATGCCGCCGAGTTTTGATATTGGTCCTGTGATGTTACTGCTGATATGGAGTCCTTCAGGTAAATGAACACTGTGGATAACAGCTAGCATCAAGTAGAGGGTAAGGTTGAGTGGAGATACCCACACGTTAATCAGCATCAAAAATGGGATCAAGGAGTCGGCCTGAGAGAATCCCACTATTATTAGAAGAGGGAAGACGAGAACATTAAAAACCGGGAATATCAGTCGAAGGTCACTCCCACATTCTGAGCAGTTCATCAGAGCAGTACTTCTGGAAATAAAGAAAGTATCATTAGTTACCTGCTGTATCGAAAGTAAGGATGGACAAAGTCATAAAAATGTACAAGGACTATTTCTTTATTAGTGGCAACACTATTGTATTTACACCAAGAAATGGAACCAGTATTTCTCGTGTATACATGTGTTAGGGTGATAACAATTGGCGGGTGGCGGATAACTGTTCTGGGTATTGTAGTGTTTTTACTAAGGAGGGCGGAGATAGGGTTAAAGACAGCATGATTTCAGGTAAGACTGTAAACACGTTCGCGGTAAAACTACCGTAACTCCTTCATCACTAATGCCGCTGTCCGGAGAACATCACATTTACCACTGAATTAAATGGTCTATGAGTTATTAAAAAAACTTCACAACAACAAAACAGCGTAAGCTATACACAAGTGCAAGAAAGAAACGCAGGTGTCACACTCACGCTCAAATTACATTGCGAGACAATGGTATCGGCTGTAGACTGAGCGTCTTGGATATCTTTGGCTGCCCCTCTCTGCTCTTGTTGCAAGCAGCGGGCAATGACCAGCTGAGTTAACTGTTGGGACAGGGATTACTCGGTCTAGCATCTCTGCCATACCCTCGACCAATAGCGAAGCCAGGATTTTAGTTTGGGGGGGGCATTAGGTCCTCATCTATTACTGCAGAAGTTCATATATTTTTCTGATTATAAGTTAAATCAATGCAAAAAAGGCGAATTGCTTTTTTTTTTGTCATATCTCACGCCTGCCGGATACCAGACAATTAAAAGTATTATTTAATTTTTTTTTTTTAAAGTAAAACAAAGAACTCTTGGTTTATGGAAATTCAAAATGATCTGGATGAACTCGGCTTGACAATGTCCCAAATTGCTAACAAAGATGAGAAGAATATCTTGAAAAACAAGAACATCCGACTTCCCTTAAAAACCTTTACCCGCAAAACTTACACCATAAGCGATGCAGAGAGAGCGGCAAGGTCGACTAGAATGAAAATGTTTTGGGAAAAGAAGAAAAAGAAGAAGCTGAATCTTTAATATTGTTTTGAGATATGTATATACTTGTTTTGGTTAAGTGCTCCAATGAGGGCGTAACATATGTAAATAAATAAATAAATCAATGCAAGAGTGAACTGTTAGTGTAATCTTGGAACTATTGTAGTATAAACTATATGATTTTGGTTGAAAACTGACACGTTTGGTCAACTGTGTAAATCATTCTCTACTTGTAGAGAAACTAAGCAGAGGCCACTTGGTGTCATGTTCAGAGTCTTAGATGCTGGTGGAGTCAATACTTTCAATCCCTATGATGATGATGTCATCTGTTCAGTCGAATCTGACCATCGGCGATTCTATGAATCTTTACTCTCCAAGTAGTCCTGTGCCACACTGCATCCTTTAGTTGTTCCAGGGTGAGGTTAGAGTCTGTTTTTTTTAGTGTCTAACCAACATGTCCTATTCTCTATAATCTAGCCATTTCAGGATTGCAACAAGGATAGAGAAGTCGTAGACAGTTTTTGAAAGACTTAGGCATGCCACTTATGGAGCTTCAGTTTTATTATTGGCTAAGTATGCGTAGCATACTCCGCGAGATGAAAACATTGCTCACATTTTGAGGAGGAAGATTCAATGGGACATCTGTCCACGTTGGAGTGACAGAATAACTCACAAAATCTGCTTGCAGTGTGCAAAACTATTCTGCCATTGTCAAAGAGTCATGGTTTAAGTCGATTGCGAAGTCTCATGCGAAGGATATTGTAACCCCCTCACTATGGTAGTCTGCCAGTGCTATTCATCGGAGAGACTGTTTTATAAATTTTTAATATTTTCACTGTAAATATACCCCAAAACTTGAGAAAAGTTGTTCCCAGTGCTAGCAAAAAATGTGTATTTATGTACTTCTGCAATATTCAGGATATAACTGCATTCATTGTGTTCATCATCATCATCATCTTGTACAGTTTCCAGCCCCAGGCTGGGTCTGTTTGGAACATAAGCCTCCCACCACCTCTCTGCTGTCACTCTGGTCCAGTCCTCGCCTCTCTTCTTGACACATTCCTCCACTCCTTTCAGCCATCTATCTCTTGGTCTTCCCCTTGGTCGTTTCTTCTGCATCTGCATTTCATGTATCCTCTTGGGAATCTTCTTCTCTTCCATTCTCTTTAAGTGTCCATACCACCTCAGTCTTAATGTCTCAATCATACCTTGCAAGGTCTCCTCTTTCACTATTTCCTTGACCTTTTCATTCCTCACCCTGTCTCTTCTTGTTACTCCAATCCTACTTTGCAGGAACTTAATTTCACTTGCCTGTATTCTGCTTAGGTCTCTTTTCTTCATTATCCACGTTTCTGATGCATAGGTCAGTATCGGAATATAATGTTATTAATTAAAAGATACAAGCAGCGAGGATCAAACTAGACATGTACTGGTGTCCTCTAGATCAGGGGTCTCCAAACTTTGTAGCCTAAGGGCCACACTGATTCTTCCACTAAATCTCAAGAACCAGCTAGCTCATCATACCAACATACTGTAGTTTTGAATTACACGAAAATTTTGATTTCGGGACTAGCCGGCGAGACAGATATCTATGGCATAGTGTGCGGGGGGAGGATGGACTCCGCTCCGTTTGCTCGTGACTTATTTTCCGCTTTGGAGACTACTTATCTGTGTGCAAAATATTCTCCAAAATGAAAAATACCAAAAATATTTACAGATCCAAATTAACTGATGAGCATTTGAAGTCGCTGCTGATAATTTCCACCAGTAAACTTGATCCACAACTGCAAATAATTATCAAATGAAAGTTACTGTTACATAAATCTCATTAATCATTATTTCATTATGTGAATTACGTATGTATGCTATATGCTGTAAGTTTTGAGGATAAATCTGATAATTAATTGCAGTTAAAATGTCCAATTTCATTAATAAAATAATAATAATAAAATTAGCCTATAGACATCCCGTAAGGGCAAAGGCCTCCTGTTTGCACAGGGACGTGCTCGTGATTAGGCTCCGAAGTTGAGCATCGTTGGGAGCTTTTGTCTTGTTGCACTCACTGTCATTGTCTTTCTGTCCTGTTTGGCTCCAGCTGTCTCCATGCTTCCCTGTCTCTTGCCACTCTCGACCATTGGTTTCCCGCTTTAGCTCTAAAGTAGTCTGACCATTTGGTTTTTTGGCGTCCCACGTTTCTTCGTCCTTCTCTCGGGTCCCACATTGTGGTGCGATGCGTCCATTTCTGGTGATCCATGCGTGATATGTGTCCTCCCCATTTCCATTTTAGGCTTTCTGCCCTTTCTACCACGTCGCGTATGTTTGTCCTTCTTCTTAGTTCCTCGTTCCTGATTCTGTCTCTTAGAGAAACGTTTAGGATCTTACGCTCCATTCTTCTTTGACATACCCGTAGCTGCTTTTACAGTTTTTCTGTCAAGGACCATGTTTGACAACCATAAAGTAGTGGTGGCTTACTTTTAGTCTCTTGTCTGTGAGTAAGAACTCAAGCATCCAAAATTTGTTCCACGCCAGTCCTATACGGCATTTAATTTCACTCTTTGTGTAAGTCCAACCCCTCGTCCACGTCGTGGGAGACGGGCAACGGCACAAAGTAGGGGATTGCCTGTAGGGGCGAAGTACAGTGGGGACTTCGTGTGCCCCGGGACCGTTACGGTAGCTGTGAAGGTCCTACAGGAACCCTGAAAAGTGACGGCTAACGGGGCTCTGGTGAAGCTACGATAGGCCCAGCAAGCCAGTAGTGGATAAAACCAAATGCTTTCAAAAATGGAACGAGCCTCGGACAGGATGGATTTAATAGACGACGACACGGCTGTACACACGGACTAAGATTTGGAACTTTAAACCTAAGAACGCTGACGGGGAAGGTGGAGGAGATAGTGGATATGATGGAAAGAAGGAAGTTGGATTTATTGGGATTGGCAGAAACAAAGTGGAAAGGGGAAGGAAGGAGAGTACTGAGAAAAGGCTATAGACTGTACTGGAGTGGGAACGAAGAGGGAAAGAGGAATGGAGTGGGAGTAGTAGTACGAGATGGTTTAAAAGAAGAAGTGAGGAGAATAAGTGATAGGATGATGAAAGTGAAAGTAGCACTGAGGGGAGAGACCGTAGAAATAGTGCAAGTGTATGCTCCACAAGTAGGCTGCGCTTCTGAAGAGAAGGAGGAGTTTGAAGAGGAATTGCAGAAGCAGCTGGTAGGAAGAAATATGATTGTTATGGGGGACCTCAATGCCCATGTAGGAAGAGAAAGACAAGGTTATGAGAGTGTTCTAGGACCAGAGGGTTGGGGTGGAAGAAATGAGGAAGGAAAGAGACTGTTGGACTTCTGCCAGAGGAACAGCCTGTTAGTTGGGAACTCCTGGTTTAAGAAAAGGGAGAGCCACACAATCACATGGTACAGTGATGACTTGACCAGGAAGTTGGTGGTCGACTATATACTGTATGAGAAAGAACTAAATAAGAACATCACGGACATCAAGGTTATACCATCGGAGAATTTGGATAGCGACCATCGATTACTGGTAATGAACCTGAGAGGGAGTAAGGAGAAGAAAGGGACTGAGAACCAGGAAAGATGTATAAGGATATGGAAACTGAAAGAAGGGGATAGAAGGGTCGAGTACCTCAAAATGGTAAAGGAAGGAATTCCAACAGATGAAGAAAGAGGGGTGGAAGAGGAATGGGCTAGATTTAAGAAGACACTAGTGGGTGCAGCAGAAGCAGTATGTGGGAGGACAAGTAGTAAGAAGAGGTGGAAGGAAACACCATGGTGGAATGAGAAGACAAAAGATATAGTAAGGGAAAAGAATAGAGCCTTTAGGAGGTGGTATCAAAATAGGACGGTAGAGACAAGGGAAGAGTACCAGGAAAGAAAGAAGGAGGCGAAGAGAGTGGTGGCTGAGGAGAGAAGGAAGTGGATGGAAGAGTGGACAAAGATGATGGAGGAGGATAGTGAAGGTACAAAAAAGGTCCTGTATGGGATGGTAAAAAATAAGAGGCGGAAGGATCCTACGGATTATGTTAGAATGGTGAACAAAAGGGGACAAGAGATAGAAAATAGGGAAGAACTGAAGAAAATGTGGAAAGAATATTTTGAAGAACTTCTGAACCCAAATGGAAAAGATGGTGAGGAGGAAGAAATCGGGGAAGAGGAAGATGAACTGCAAACAGAAAAGGACTTAACATGGAAAGAAGTGGAAGATGCAGTGAACAAGATGAAAGGAGGGAAGGCACCGGGTGTGGATGAGTTGAGTGTGGAGATGGTGAGAGCAGCAGGAGAGGTGGGGATACAGTGGCTGTACCGAGTGATGAGGACAGCATGGAAGGAAAGGAAGACCCCAGAGGACTGGAAAAAAGGAATCATTGTCCCGATCTTCAAGAAAGGTAGTAGAACAGATTGCAGAAACTATCGGGGAATAACACTGATGAGTCATTGTGCAAAGATCTTCGAGAAAGTTTTGGAAAAGAGAATTAGGACAAGGATAGAAGGAGGGATGAGGGAAGAACAACATGGCTTCAGAGCAGGAAGGTCCACAGTGGATTTGATTTTTGCTGTAAGGCAGTTACAAGAACAGCACTATGAGTATGGAACAGATCTACTGATGGCCTTCCTGGACATTGAGAAAGCATATGACAGTGTATGCAGAAACAAAGTATGGAAGTCCCTGGAGGATAGAGGAGTAGAGAAATGGACTATAAAGAGGATAAAGGAGATGTACAAGGGAAGCGTGAGCTGTGTGAAAGTGGGAGGAGAGAGATCTGACTGGTTGGAACAAAGAAACGGCCTGAAACAAGGAAGTGCACTGTCACCGTTACTTTTCATTGTGGTGATGGATGACATAATGACCCGAGTGGCACAAGTAATTGGGGACGGAAAGATGAAAGCAATGGTGTTTGCAGATGATTTGATGATTTGGGGAAACAAGGAGGAGGAGGTACAGGAACAGTTGGACGTGTGGGAAGGAATAATACAAGGATATGGGATGAAATTTAGCATAAATAAGAGTGAGATGGTGATCACAACAAGGAAGAAGGAAAGAACCACAACGGGAATAACAATTGGTGGGGAACAGCTGAAGAAAGTGGAGAGTTTTAAGTATCTGGGAAGCCTGATACAAGATAATGGAAGAAACGATAGAGAAATAAATGAGCGGGGGAGGCAGGCAGAAGCATTTCGTAGGAGTGTGAGAAGCATGTTATGGAGCAAGGATGTCCCTCAGAACAGCAAAAAGATCATATATCGGACGTACTATGTCCCTATCCTGACGTATGCCTCGGAGACCTGGGTTATGAAAGGAAGGGAGAAGAGCAAAATACAGGCCAGTGAGATGAGGTTCTTGAGAAGCAGTATTGGAGCTACAAAGATGGACAGAATAAGAAATGAGAGGACCAGAGAATTAATGAAGGAGGAACCATTACAGGATGGTATAGAGAAATCTAGACTTAGATGGTATGGACATGTAAAACGAATGGAGGAGAAGAGGATACCCAGGAGAGTACATGAGACGAAGTGGGAAGGAAAGAGACCGAGGGGAAGACCGAGAGACAGGTGGCTGAAGGGGGTGGAAGAAAGCGTGAAGAAGAGAGGAGAAGACTGGACAAGGGTGGAGGCTGAGAGATGGTGGGAAGACAGAAGACGTTGGAGAGGCTTGTGTTCCAAACAGACCCGGCCAGTGGCTGGAAACTGTGCAAGATGATGATGATGTGTCTTTGTTCAGGGAGATGCTTTATCCTAGGTACACATACTGTTTCACATACTCTCATTATCTTTGTCAATTATTTTGTGTTTCTTAATTCGTTAAGTAGAAATAAAACACCTGATTATTTTGTTTGTTTTACTTAACATTCTACAATGTAATCAAAATAAACCATGATGGGCCAGATGCCAGGCAAGTTGCAGTAGCAGGCCGAATTGGTGGTGCTTGCGGGACGGCGTTGGCCAGTGGGCCGTAGTTTGGAGACCCCTGCTCTAGACAGCTAAAACAATAAAACTAAGGTATGACATGTTTCGCTCGTCAAGTGAGCATCATCAGATTCAAATCTATAAGCTCTACAAAACACTACCAAACCTACAGTGACACTCACAGACAGTCTCTGCATAGTATTTTGTAGAGCTAGTTGTCTTGTAGATTTGGATCTGATGATGCTTGCTTGACGAGTGAAACATTTCATCCCTTAGTTTTCTCCTTCCCATAACAATATACGAGGGCTGTTTTTTAAGTAACGGCCTTTTTTTTAAGCCCGTAGTTAGTGCGCATGCTGCAACAAGCGTGCGCGCTACTTCCCGGCATCCTTTGCGAACAAGCAGGCATCAGTTGCAGCTGTGTAGCTAACCTGTACGCTGAACTGTGCATCTTTACAAAGTTCAAGATTATTGATTCGCCCGCCGCGTGTTAGGTATGATCTGTGATACGTTTTTTGAGTGCAAGAAACATGTCGGCTGCAGACATTCATCATCAGCTTTATGAGGTGTATGGTGATAATGCAATGACTGAAGGTAAAGTGTGAAAATAGGTACGCGAGTTCAAAAGTGGCCGTGAAAATGTTCATAACGAAGAACGCTCAGGTCTGTTATCACAGATGACTTGGTGACTGCATTTGACACGAAAATTCACGAGGACCGAAGATTCATGATAGCCACTCTATCAATGGATTTTCCTCAAGTGTGAATTCTTGGTTGTCAGAGCAGGCGGCAAACTTTTATGCAGAAGGATATCAGAACTTAGTTTTAAGGTATGACAAGTGCCTAAATAAACAAGGCAACTATGTGGAAAAATAGAGGAAGGTATGTAAAACCTAAAAATAAATGTGGTTTCAAAATAAAATGTTCGGTTAATTTGAAGAAAAAAAAAACGGCACTTTCTTAAAAAAAATTGCCCTCATATCTTAATGACATGTAATTTATTTCAGGTCATTTTTTTGTATATTCCAGTAATTGTAATTATTTTGTGTTGACCAACTCAAAGTTACAATATCAATTGCCAATAAGGCAACACTGAAAAATGGCTTCAAAGCTATCTTGACTGCTAATAGATGTAAGGGCTGAGGGAAGTTTATTATCCCCATGTGGAAAGTTCCTTTCTGATTGGTAGTTGTCCCACTGCTATTGGTATATAAAGAATATTTTCCGTCTTGTGTTATGTGCCAAATTAGAGGTACAGAACAGAGTAATAGGAATCTCAGTTCTCTAATCAAGTGCAAAATCTAGTGTGGGACGTGAGAGTTCCAATGAGGGCTAAACAGACTATGTTTAAAACCTATCTCCTGCTAATTATGACATACAGCTTGAAGTGCTGTCCAATAATAAAGAAGACCTCAACAAATTACAAGCATGTGAGATGAAGTTTCTGCGGTCAGCCTTGCAGAAGACTAGAAGAGACGAAATTAGGAATGAGGTCATCAGAGAAGAGACGCAGGTGGGTCTGTCGATGGCCGAGAGGCTGAGTACTGCACGGCTCAAGTGGTTTGGACATGTGAAGAGGATGAAGGATACCCGCACGCCAAAGCAATACTTGGATAGAAATGTGCAGGGAAAAAGACCAATAGGACGACCCAGGAAGAGATGGCTGGATCACATTAAGGAGAATCTGGAAACTGGAGGAGAAAACTGGGAAACAATAACAAGACAGGAAGTGTACCAAGATAGAGCAAAATGGAGGCAAATTGTTCATAAATATCCTACCCGGCTCACTGGAAGGATATGAAAATGATGATGTTATGTTGATGGATATCAAGATTTTGCTGACATATGTTGCTATTTCTTTCCATATTTCTCTGCACGAATAAAATAATATCTAACTTATAAATGCATGGCAGAAGCAGAATTGAGAAAGATTTTAAAACAGGTTTACAAAATTCAGTTCGATATTCTCCTATCATTATTCTAACAACCATGCTATGCTACAAGTTGAGCTACCCCCCACTCCCAAAGCATTATTCCATATTCTAGATGGGATGAAAATAGTCATAATATGCATTTAAAAGAGTATGCTCATTGGTAGTCTTTTTTAGAACCCATAAGGCATAGCATGCTCAACTTAGTTTTGTACAATTGCGTGACATGCCTGTCGCAATTAAGATAACTTTGAATAAATAAACCAAGAAATTTTGTGGTTTTAGTCAATTAGGGTACACTCGTGTTCTTCAGTAAGGTGTCTTAGAGTGTTGCTTAGTGGCTAGCATTCTTAGCTTGAACATTGGAGGCTCGGGTTTGATTCCCGGCTCTGACAAGAAATTTAATTCTGGTCTGAGGGCTGGAACAGGGTACACTCAGCCTCTTGAGGCAAAACTGAGAAGAGGCAGGTTCGATTCCTACCTCAACCTTCCTGGAAGTGGTTTTCTGTGGTTTCCCCACTTCTACTCCAAGCAAATGCTGGGATCAGGCACGGATCTAGAGTTTGGCTTTGGAGGGGGTCAGAGAATCGAAATTGTTAAGAAAAATGGTATCACTAAAAACGAATTAACAAAATAACCAAACGTACACAGCCAGACCAATTGTTTTGCAAGCTACATGGATAGAAATTTGATACGTTTAGTGCACCAAAAATATTCGTACAAATTGCAACGGCGTGTTTTACGACTTTTACATCGAGCTTCGAGAAAAATATCAAGGTACGTTACAGTTTCGGCAAGTCGAGTTGGTACCGACAAAGGGAGAAAGTCACAGCTTAAATTGCCAACCAAGCTTGCAGTTTGGACGTTGGCAAAATTTTTTGGTGCGAAAAAAGCCCCGAATTCCTATCCATGTATATATATATGACAAACGAAAAATGTATGTTTTAAATAAACCAATATATACTCGACACAACAATTAGCGGGCCACTTTTCAATGCATTTTAATGGTCAAGTGGCCCGTTAATAGACGAGTTGATTTTGTTATATAAATAATCGTTTTTATATAATAGGTATGAAGTTGTAAATATGTGTTGTAACAGAACAAAATAATAGCAATAAAGATATTTTCAGTATTGAATAAAATAAAATAAACTGTTTTTCAGTTAAAATTCATTAAGTTTTATTTGTCTGGTTATTGTGTTTTCGTTTTTTGAGTTTGCAAAAAAAAATTGGTCTCCGTTTGGTGGGGGTCATCACGCCCGTGACCCCCCCCCATTGAATCTGCGACTGGCTGGGATGGTACCTAACTTAAGGCCATGGCTGCTTCCTACCCAAATCCTAACTCAATTACAAATACATACACTAGTACAGACATACACTCACTATCACAGCAAGCACCAATTCTCAACATCATTACAGTACAGCCGTCGAGTGTCCGGCTCTGACATTTCTCATGATGGAGGGAGACACGTTGCCGGTACTGTACCACGATATATAAAACAACGTGGACTACATAACATATTTCACATGTTTTTAAATGAATTCTGACGAACCGCTGACCATATACACACAGTTAACCGTTAAGTGTGCACACACAAGACAATAAAGCAACAAACCTGCACTAACACACAGAGCAACTGGACGACAGAGTCTTGGCAACATCGAGCTAAATTTAAAGACCGGCTTACCGGGAAAATCGCTGATTGGTACAGGTGACAACATTATTCATGATAGTAAGCGACTTCGCCAACATAGGCGGAATTCCACTGCGATTTAGAACTAAGGTTTTGTAACCGCGAAATATCGGAATAACAAAATGATGCATATAATTTCAAATGGGGTGTGGGACTTCTACGGTACATAGTGAAGACGCTAGAGAAGAATTACAATGATGGCAAGTTTGAAGGTTCTATTAACAGCTTCTCACTGCCGTAAGTTGGCTATATTGTTCTCTTTACCTCTCTTCTCCCACCATCGGCAAACGTCAGAGCCGGACACCCAGCGGGTGGACTGTAACTCCAGAAGACTTCAATGGACTGGTCATGTACTAAGGATGGGAGATGATAGGATGGTCTTACAAATCATACAAACCAAGAGGAAAAAGGCCAGTAGGAAGACCATGAAGTTCCTGGAAAAATAAAATCTCCAAACTTGGTAGACATCTGAATGTGGACAAATGGTAAGAACTTGCCCAAAACAGAGTTCAATGGAGACATTTTGTGAGATCGGTGCAGGATCTTCGTGTCACATAGAAACCTTCTGAGTGAGTGAGTACAGACATCACAGTGACACAGGTTATCAGACTAATTCTACACACAGCAAAGTACATGGGGCTACATGACCAAGATGTTGCAAAGCCCTTAAAAAATCAACAATAACAACTATCTTAGAGTGGATGGCATAGCTTGGAGTGAGAACAAGTACAGAAAAAGGAGTCAGGGAAAGTACAAAATATAGCAACAGGAAAAAAAACCAGTAGGAACATACAGGAGAAACACAGGAGGAAAGAATTGTGATAAAACTAAATACAACAATGTATTTTCCTACCATATATAGTTATGCTCTATATTTAGATTTATCTTTTCCTAACACCAAGCACAAGTTTGCAAAATGGATCATGATTTCTCTGGACAGGGCGAGTCTGTCCCCTGAAAACATTTGTTTTGTCTACCTTGCTTGGTTTTGGTACAGATGTGAGGTACAGAATTACAACCTTCCTAGTCAGTTACTGTATATGGTTGTGAAAATACAAATCTTGACTGTTACTCACATACTTGTTCTTGCTCTTATCTTCCCTTTGTGTCCAGTTCCCAGGAGTACCCTAAGTATCCAGATCTGAGAAGCAAGCAACACACTAAACTCTGATACTCACCGAGGTTGATGAAGCTGCAGTTCAGGAGGTGCCATGGTCATTGTGGACTCAGTGCCTTGCTCCAGAGTTCAAAGTGAGAGCACCTGTGAACCTCCCCAGCCTTATATACCGGTACTGCTGCTTGAATATGTGTCACTCTCCAAGGATGTACAAACAACAGACTGTAGCCAGGGGTTTACAAGCAACAAATACATCACTTTCTGACATTATGCCCATTACCCCTTCCAGTGTCATTGAGATATGATGTACTTTTCTTTGAGTGTTCATCGTTTCAAGGAAAAATTTTAAGGCATGCTTATTTGTTTTTACTTCTTTTATATTGTTTAGAAAGACATTTTAAAAGATGCAAAATAGTATAAAATATGAATTAGATCTATGAACCATGGAAAACAGCCAGACCTTGAAACACTACACTAACTTGTATCTGAATTGACACTGCTCTCACAATCAGTTTCAGTGTCACTTGATTAACCCTGAATCTCTGAATATTTTCAACATTGTCTTCAAATCCACTATAATCTCTGTCCGATTCGTCCAATTATCGTGCAACCTCCCCACCCCATTTCACTTTTTTACTGTACATCAGCTGATACTGTCAAACTCAAGTATTCATATAACCAATACTGAAATATGTTGGTGAAACTATTCACGTAATATTTCCCGGTGAGTTTAGGTTGTCAAATAGGCCTACCTTCCTGCAATCTACCGTAATTAAATATAAACTTATGATAGCCTGCGGAATATTCCGTATGTGACCCACAAGAGCGGGAATTAAGTCGCGGAATATTCCGGAAAAGACGCAGTAAGGGTTAATCTAAGGTTCACTTAGCTCTATTTGTATACTGAGATATCTGCATCATCATTTAGCTCATACTGGACCATCGTCAACACTTGCCAGCCTTTCTGGATTTTCATTACTCCTTCATCTAGTTGGAGAATGTGGTTCAGTAATCTTCAGACCAGCTGGTAACTCTTCTTCTTGGAAATATCTGTTCCCGAAAGAAACAGGATTTAAATTGTCCGATTGAGTTATGTATATTAACAAATTCACAATGAAATTTGATAAAATGGTCCGGTTAACTCAAAACAGTTGCCAGCGTTTTGCCCCAGTGTACCATTGGGCTCTTCAGTTGGAATTGGTACACCTCTCCAAGACGCGTGGCTAGTACATACTGAGGAGGCCGCTGCAAGGCACAAATGTCACCACGAGCAGCGCCAATGTACTACGGAAGTCAAAACTTCCTTTCAAAAATAATGTTAGCTTACCTTGCTAATCCAAATTGGAAATATCTGTTCCCGAAAGAAACAGGATTTAAATTGTCCGATTGAGTTATGTATATTAACAAATTCACAATGAAATTTGATAAAATGGTCCGGTTAACTAAAAACAGTTGCCAGCGTTTCGCCCCAGTGTACCATTGGGCTCTTCAGTTGGAATTGGTACACCTCTCCAAGACCCGTGGCTAGTACATACTGAGAAGGCCGCTGCAAGGCACAAATGTCACCACGAGCAGCGCCAATGTACTACGGAAGTCAAAACTTCCTTTCTCTTCTTCTTTTCGATCTTTTTGGATGATTATTTATTTATCTATTTATTTATTTACCGATCTATTTATTTTTCAGTGGCATATACTGGTCTGAAGATCTGGGCTACCACTGAGCTTAATACACAAAACATGCTTTAGAACTGCCATGCGAAAAGAGTTCATATTTGAAAACACTTCCTTTGACCATACATTAACTTCACGACTAAATAACAAAAACAATTTAGACAGTTTAGAACTGCCAGATAACCTATTGAAAAAATGAAAATCCACAGCCTGCTTCCAGTCTCCGACCGGGTCAGGAATGGAATGAATGAAGCCCCCATCTAGCGGCGAGGATATGAACTGTGCCGGCTGCCGAGGCCTGACGCACTCCTCTGGGGCAATGATTAAATGAATGACAGATGAAATGAAATGATAGTGGAGAGTGTTGCTGGAATGAAATTTTGACAGGGAAAACCGGAGTGGAGTACCCGGAGAAAAACCTGTCTGCCTCCGTTTTGTCCAGCACAGATCTCACATGGAGTGACCGGGATTTGAACCATGGACACAGCGGTGAGAGGCCGGCGTGCTGCCGCCTAAGCCACGGAGGCTCACCAGATAACCTATTACACCTAGCATTTATGTAGATGATGTGAAATGACGTGTATACATTGACACACAATTGCAGTTGAGGTGTAGGCCTTGTCATATGTATAATATGAACTTCCTCACTGTATGGACGACGGTTGAAAGGAACTTCTAACAAACTCTCTATTATACAGTCATTGGCATTTAAAGCCCCTGCAGGTGATTTTTCCATAATCTTCTTACAAAATCACAACTGGCACAGTTAAAACAAAGCACTACCAGTGCATAAAGATTCTTCAGCATACACACACTTAAATAAATCACATATCGAAAATACTACAACTTCTAAAACATATTCACATCTATACGTGTGATAATGTATATTTATTGTAGGCTATTTGTTGCTTTAAACGCTTTTAACTTCAAAGAAACCGCTGGCTGGAGCGGCAACTTGCTTGCTATGAGTGATGTACCTGCACGGAACAAGGCTGGGTGTGACAGATGGGGAGAGCGGCGTAAGGCTGCCGCTTTCTTGGCCGGTTTCTACTGCGTTGCAGGGTTGACTACCCACTAACCGTTATTTCTTTCGATAAAGAAGAATGTGCATGAAAGTCACGATTGAATGCTTTGTTGAAACTGTAATAAAGTGTTATTTATTTCTTTTAATGTAATTTTCTTGGGCTACCGTCGGTAACCCCGGTAGCCCTAAGAATACGCCCCTGTTATTTTTTGATTGCTTAATTATTTGTTTCTTTTTCTGACGTTTAGGCCGACTGTTGACCACATTAACTTGATTTCAGCTGTTTCTGCGTCTTTATTTTTGCCCAGTACTCCTTCATTCTATCGCTCTGCATTCTCCTCCTTTCTTCAGTCCATGGTACCTGGATCTGGGATGTAGGATGACTCTTAAAACCTGTGAAATTCTTAATTTTGGCTTTGTATGTTTCCCTGTTGCTGATTTCAGCTTCAGATGTTGTCATTTCTTGTAGGTCCTTCTTCACCTGATACCAGTGAGCTGTGATTTCCTGGTCGAAATAATATCATTATCTGGTTGGTTAATCTACCTGGGTCCATTCTGTATAGCCTATATGTATATTGCGGATGGTGTCTGAAATTTTATCCAATCCGAGGAATATTTCTTGGTTCCCTCTTTTTCTATTCTATCTTCTGTTCCTTTGAAGAGCCTGTTTCACCTCAAGGCAAGTGGCTTTGGTGGCGTAGTTGGTAGCATGCTGAACTGCTGAGTCCAGGATCGTGGGTTCAACCCGCCCAAAATCGTTGGATTTTTTAAGAGCGTTAAAATCCTTCAGTATGTCTTCCTTCTGAGGGGAAGTAGCCGGCGGTCCCATATCATAGATTTATGGCATGTAAAAGATCCTTCCACTGACTAAACTTGTGTGAAGCTAAATTTCTAGGTTAGATTTAGTTGAAATACTCTATCAAAGTTCCAACGTTCACTACGAGGGGTCAGTTTTTTTTTTTTCGTGTGGTCTCTTCAGAGACCTAGTGCAGGTCGTTCTATTCGACGCCCGTGGGTGACCTGCGCGTCGGGATGAGAGATGGAATTGATTAAGGTGAATGAAATTGGAGAAGGATGAGGAAGGAAGCGGCTGTGGCCTATCAGAAGGTACCGTCCCAGCATTTACCTGGCGTTGAAAATGGGAAACCACGGAATACCATTTCAAGGACGGCCGACGGTGGGGCTCGAACCCACGCGTCTACCGAGTCAACAGAAAGCTTGGTCCCATGACCGAACACTGCGCTTTAGCCATCATAGCCACTACTGTCGGTACGAGGGGTCAGTGATATCTGGTAGCGAAAGTTGGAACTACTTGAAATTCAACGGAACTTGTAGCTCACCCCATGGGTGTCCGCTTGAAGCAGCTACAGCCTCTGGCGAGCCAAACATGTCCTCAGACACACCCGGCATTAAAAGTCATAAGCTAAATAAATAAACCCAAAGCAGTAGCGTCCTCTTCAAATTCCCCCTGAGAGGATGGGTTGCGTTATCCATCCACCATCTACACCAGGTGTTCTCAACCTGGTGCTCGTGAGCACAAGCTTCCCTTAGACCCATTCTTCAATTCAAATTATATTGCACGAACAGGAATAATAGTTTTCTCATTACAAGTTTTGATTGTCAGAAATTTTATTTATTTGTGAAATGGTATTTTTAATCTACAGTAAGAATAACTGGACGTCCCTATTCTATGAATAACACGAAAGATGCTGATTTAACATGACTGTCCACAAGTAAATGTTCATCAGGTTATTGAAAATCCCGTAGGTGAACTTATCTTAATAGCCTCTATTAACATACAAAATTACAGCTTGAGTGCTGTAATAGATTCACAGATATTGAGAACCGTCTAAATATTTTGGATAATAGCCATGTTGGATAGTTCTATATGAAGGCAATAGAATTATGTACCATCAGGCGAAGGTTATTGCATAGGTTCATTCAACGTTCACTTTGATCAAATGATTAGGACACAAATAATAAAACTTAATTTTAAAATTTCATACAGCTGCCATCTTGTTTTTATGAATGCACTGGAATTGATTAGATGCTGTTGGATTAAATCTTGTATAAACATTTACTGTACCAAGTTTCACTGTGCTCTGATCATTAAATCGCGAGTTAAGTCCATTTAAATATTTAAACTTCACCAAGCTGCCATGCTGGCTTTGTACCGTACTTAACATGTTTTTAAGTGACACATATTTCAACTTACCTTAGTACTCTCTATCACAATGCACAATTTCAGGGTGATATCAGTAATTGTTTCGGAGATATAGAATGCCGGTGAAATATTCTGTGCGGCCGCCATGTTGGATTGGTGAAACATATCTATCTTTTCCTTTTTTTTTTTAGGAAGAAAGGTTTTTAGAAAATATGTTTTTTTTTTTTTTAGCCAACATAGGACTACATTAGTCAGGTTTATGGAGGTTTTTCTTCTTTTCGTCAGCCCAATATTTCTTCATCCTTTCTGAACGTAATTTTCTTTCTGCTTCAGGAATGACTCTTCCTATTCTCTGCTTGTTGATTTTTGTCTGTAGTCTAGTGTGTTTGTCTTTCAGAATCTTGAGTGTGTCTGTCTTGTATTTTAAATCTTCTATTGTAATATGTAACTCTCTCATGTCTTCTTTAAGTTCTGTGATCCATCTAATATTGATCTTACTCTTACTCGTCCATAATTTTTCTATTATTTTTCTACTGATTCTATTTTCTGGTGACCGTATTAGATGCCCTAAGACTGATATTCGTTTCTTTTTCATTGTGCTTGTCACTGGTTCTATTTCTTTATAAACTATTTCGTTGGAAGCTAGTCTCCAGACTCCATTTACTTGATAACTTTTATTTAAACAGGTTCTCACTATTCTCCTTTCTAACTTGAGTACTCTATCTATTGCAACTGTGTTTGTTGTCTTGAATAATGTTTCACATGCATGTGTAATTTGTGGCTGGGTGACTGTTTTGTAGTGCTTCAATTTGGTTGCTATCGAGAGACACTTTTTATTATATGTATTCTTGGTAACATGCTGTGCTCTAACCAGTTTATCTATTCTATTTTGCCATGCTGGTTTCTCGTTCAGGTTGTATGTGATAACTTAACCTTCACCTAAGTATTTAAATTTTTCTACAATTTTTATTTCTTGGTCTCCCAGCTTAATTTTGTTTGCAAGCGGAGGTTGAGTTAGCATAACTTCTGTTTTTTCAAATGAAATGAAGAGCTTGTTAAATGCTTCCGCCATGATTTCTGCATTTTCCTTATTGTTATGCGCTATTTTTCCATCTTTATTTTTCAATAATAATGTGGGGAGCTGTATTTTTGCATTGTTTATCAAAGGCTTTGTAATAATCTCTAGAATTGGTTTTGTAAGTATTTTCCTCAATAGAGTTTATTAAATCTTTTCGATGTTTTCTCTTTATTCTTCTAATAGTTTGGGTGAATTCTTTTCTGACATTCTTGAGGTTAGTGGCGTTCTCTTCTGTTCTGTGGGCTTGAAATTTCAACCAAGCTTGATGTCTTTCTTCATGCATTCTATCACAATCAGAGTTCCACCAGGCATGTCTTTTCTTTGGATTTAATGGAGCTCAAAGAGGTTATGGCATCTTTCTCCCAGAAACTTGAGGAATCCCTTTCGGCGATGAGAGAAGAAAACCACGAGGTAAGAAAACTAGCAACTTTCTTATCAGAAAAGTATGATGAACTCCACCGGGAAATTGAAACTCTGAAGAAAGAGAGAAAAACCGTCAAGGACGCAGAAATGGCAGCATCTAGAGCTATCAATGAATTGGAGGAACTAAAACAGTACCAGCGCAAGAACAACTTGATAGTGTATGGAATACCCACTGAAAGAGAGGAGGATGTATTTCACAAAATCTCGGACATTGGCAAGACGTTAGGAGTTGAAATCACCAGGGCAAACATAGACGCAGCTCACCGCCTCCCGTCAACAAAGCCTGGGCCTCAACCGATAATTGTGAAATTAAATAATAGGTGGAAGAAGGAAGAGATTCTCAGTAGCAGAAGACAAAAGAAGACCCTGAAGACGAGTGAAATTGGTTACAGTGATGGTGGTAATATATATATCAATGAACACCTGACCCCAAGAAATGAAACCATCGCCAAAAAGTGCCGTGAATTGAGACAACAGGGAAAAATCTTTGCAACTTGGGTCAGAGACTGCAAAATATACATTCGGAAAAATCAAAATGGACCCTCAAAGCTTATATCAAGTGCTGAAATACTGGATTCACTCACCCTCTCAAACTAAAATCTATGGAATAGTAAGATATCTACTAAGTATTATCCCATATGGAACTAGAATCACAGAAATTAAATTTTTTAGGTAATGCAAATAATAATACACTAGAATTAACCGAGTGTAACTGTAATACACTTAGCGATTATTATAAAATTAAGGACAGTAAACACATAATAACCGATACCAGTACACTAAAATGCGTACACATAAATGCACATAGCATAAAAAACAAGTTCGATGATATCCAAATAATGTTAGACAGAATCAAAGGTGTAGATGTCCTAGCAATCTCAGAAAATTGGTTAACAGAACAAACAAAAATGTTTTTCAATATTAAGAAATATGTTGCATATCACATAGTTAGAAAGCAAGCTGGAGGGGGAGTATCTTTGTATATTTCAAACAAATGTAGCAGTACCCTTGTAAAGGAAATAAATTCCACCCACAGCATACTGCACATTACTGTGAGAAAAGGCCATCAAGAATACAATATAATCACTGCTTATAACCCTCATAAAAGCAACATTCCACACTTTCTAACTGATCTCGAAGTAATTATTAGTTCTTACTCAACGAATCCTGTTATAATACTAGGTGATATGAATATCGATCTATTATTTGGGGACAGATATACTAGTAGTTATATTAACCTAGTCAAATCATACGGTCTAGTCTTATGTAATACAAAATATCCAACTCGTGTAACACAAACTAGCTCTACTCTAATTGATCATGTATTGGTGAACGACTGTGACAAAATATGTAATGTCTATAATATTGATAATGATTTGAGTGATCACCATTTACTAATCTGTGAAATGAGAAACAAAAAGATAAACAGGAACTCAATATGTGATGATAGGCCAATAGAAAAGGATAAAATAAACTACAAAAAACTTAATAAATATTTAATAACTCAAGAATTTGTATGCAATGAAACTAACATCAATGACTACTACAATAAATTCTGTGATTTTATTAATAAAGGAATAGAAGCCTGTACTATGAAATATACGAATAAGGAGCCAAGTGCCCCACCAATAAAACCCTGGATCACACAAGATCTTTTAGCACTAATACACAGGAAAGATAAGATATATACAAAAACCAAAGTTAAAAATCCATCTGCAGAAATTTTAGAAGAATATAAAATTATTAGCAACCAAGTTACAAAACTTAAGAGAAACCTACAAAGAAACTACTTTGACCAAAAAATTCAAAATGCAGGTAATCAGAGGGAAGTGTGGAGTGTTGTTAATGAGATGTTAAATAGGCCAAAGAAGGGGAAAAATGAAATTGTCAAACTTATAGTCGATGGCACAAATGTCGAAAAAAAGGAAAATATATGTGATGAAATTAATAAATATTATGTCAATATTGCTAACAGTATATGGGAAAATCAAGGAAACGGTTAGATATTTTATTCAATTAATTCCAAAGAGCCACAGGCTCGTACAGAGGAATTGTACAGTAATATGTGTGTTTACACACCAAGGAAGAAAATTCTGAAGGTAACACAAATTGATGAATAAGGACATAGGCCTATTATAAGGTTGATACCATATCTAAGATTGTTTAGACTGAAACGTTTTGGCTGCCCCTACTGTTGGGTGACAAATGTAACTGTTTACCTTTGCCTAAGCTATGTTGTTTTAATGGGCGCCAAGACCTCAATGCAATGTTGAAATCTAAATTTGTATTTAACAACGTCTAGCTCTGGCAGAACACATTCAAGACTCTATTCACTCAGATCGTGGTATGATTTGATCATTAACCCAACAAACAATTGTATCAGGAGAAGGAATTGGTCTATATCTAATGCTACCTACTGAAAGCAAAGATTGCATTGTAAAAGAAATGAATTTATTATATAAAACCAGTATAGCAAAATTAATAATAATAATAAGTACAAAATTTAAATTGGAGCGTTGTGATTTGAATATTACCGATAGAAAATTACGTGAAAACGGAGTCTGATAAATTGATTTTACTCTTATTTCCAAGCTATGAAGTTACTGAAATATGAAATGTAAAACAAAGAAAAATTAGAGATTGCGTATTTCCGCGTCATTTGCGCTTACCACTGGAAATTGCCAAAGCATTTCCCTCGTTCTTGATGATGTTGTGAGCTTCCCACAGTCTCCTGGACGTCGTCATCTCCGTCGGAATTTGATGATATTCTGGTAGATTAGATAATTCTATGGTCCGTACCTCGGACCCAAACACTCGTACAACCAAGTTTTACAAAAGTTCGTCGCTAACTCCACTGAACATCGGAGCGACACGCACTTGCGACCGTACTCTGCAAGTTCTACACAGATTGTCCCTAATTCCACTGAACATCGGAGCGACTCGCACGCGCATCCATACTCCGCAAGTTCTACACAGATAGTCCTCGTTTCACGGCGCGTCGAACGATATATCCACACGTTGGCTCCCCCACCATGGTACCGACATCTAGCTTACGTCGTCCTCACTGATTGGCAGAGCACGCCGCTAGTTCCCCTCCTCTGGTTTCTTTACACTCGGCGCGCGAGAGGGAGAAGTCGTTCTCCGTCCCAACAATTCGCCTTTTCTAGACCTTGCGACCCAGCCTTTCGTAATACTTCTCGACAGGAATCAGCTTGTACTTGAAATCCCAGTGAGTCACGTCTCTCGATATACCCTAACTGACGAAAACTCCGTAAAATTCCGTAATCAGATAATTTTCTATAATATTGTCGTTCGTAATAATTTGCTTGATAGCGTTTTCTAAGACATAGAAAACCTATCTGCATGCTAATAATTTTTATAAAATGCTCCGAAAATACCTTAATAATAATTATAATAAATTAATAATAATAATAAATTACCATGAAAAATTCTCTTGGCTGAACAATTTGCCGCGTAAATAAATATAGAATGGCTTCCTACTGACTTATGCCAGTTGCATAAAACCCCTCGAAAAACACGTTACATATTCGCCTCGGATCATCGGATGATTTACCGTGACGACGGTCCATTATCCGATTATCCCAGACACGTTAATAAACCCCATCCAAAATACATATTACATAAATGAAATCACCCTAAATTACAGATATATACACTCATATTTTTTCTTCACGCACTTTGCGTCAAAGTTTGTTGTCACTATGGATTGCACTTTGCAACCAGTCCAATGTTTTACATAGGGAATAGTGTTCCACGGATATTTCCGCCTCTCAAATTTCTCTATGTTGGAGAAATAGACATAATTAATGTGTGAGCACTATGTATTTATGATGTCATATCACATGCATTGAAGGTGTTCTGATATATTTATATCACCATAGAACTTCCTAATTTCACTGGAGGTCCCCTCCTTATGGTGACATTTAATTCCACTTATCACTGAGCACACGATCACACTATTGTGGCAGCGCCTCGTGACCATAATACTTAATCTCTCTTTAACGTAGATTAAATTAATATTGACTTCTGAAAAAAAACAGTAAATGCGCATTACATATAACACCAAATATTTCTGTGCCGTAAGCGCCCTGTCTTGTTAAGTTCCCATTATCCATATTCTACTTAATACTAGCTCTCAACACAGACCATTTCTCCTCACACAAATAATACCATTGTACAGATTATCTTAAATTACACACTTACAAATCTTACATGGCGAGGCCGTAAACAGAAATCACGTGTGCTGATATGTATGAGTTTCATGAAGGACTGTCTCGCATTCTGATGGCCCATCTTTTATCTCGTGGACGCCTTAAGCTAACAAGCCCTATACAAGCGCTCCCCCATCTCTTGGAGATAAATGGGAACCCATCAGCGCTGCCAAAATGGCCTTGGTGCATCGAGAAAATTTAGTGCTCAACAGCATCCGACAATCCCGTCATATTTCCCTGTACCTTAAAAACTCTCATTTACTTACATACTACCCCCCTGTGTGACTTCTGATACGCCTGCCTGGAAGACCATCTCCTCCCACGCACCAAATACCACACTTACTCATTTGATAGGCTGGCTCGCCAGCTAAACACACTCACTTTATGACACATATTTTCGTAGACTATGTATATTATACGTTCCGTATAATCTGTTTCCCTCACTATTCTCCAGCACATATGCTGTTTTCCCAATACGTTTGGAAACTATAAATGGGCCCTCGTAGAGATAAAAGAACTTGGACATGACTTTCTCTAGCTTATTTGACTGTTTCGGCACTCTAAGTAAGACTCTGTCTCCCGGCTCGAATAGGTCAAATTTAGTTTCTTTTTGTTGGCGAATTCTCTTTTATGCTGACTTAGATAAATTCTGTTTCGCCAACTGGACAGTGTAATCCATCCCAGGTTGCTTACCCTCATTTAATCCCAACACCCTCGCTAGTTCATTTTGTGGTCTTTTTCCGAAGTGAACTTCGTATGGCGTCAATTTCGTGCTCTCATGCTGGACAGAATTCAGCCAAGTCTCGACCTTGGGAAGATGTCCAACCCAGGCCGCATGCTTGTCATGCACTAGAGTCCGAAAAAGACGAGCCACTTCCCTTAATGGACGCTCTGCAGAATTACCCTGAGGGTACCTTACAGAGGAATGAACGTGTGTTATACCAGCTTCCTGCATACTGGTTCTCCATTTCTTTGCAGTAAACTGTGGTCCACTGTCAGATAGTATCCTGAGAGGAATGCCAAACTCAGGTACATACTTATTAATGATCAGACGGCTACACGCTAGTCCCGTGGCTTTCCTTAGCGGATATAGCTTGACATACTTACTAAAAGCGTCAATAACTATAAAAATGTACTCGTAGCCGTACTGTCCTTTAACGATCGGGCCAAATAAATCCACACACAGTAGTTCGCCGGGACTACTGGTGAGAACTGCAGATCTCTCCCCCACTAAATATTTAACTGGATATTTACTCCTTTGACAGGTGTCACACTTAGCTAAAATCCTCCTAACGTCCCTTCCCATTTTACTCCAAATGAAGTCACGACCAATTTCATAGAAGACCTTGGCAGCACCAAAGTGTCCTAATTCCCTATGAATGAACCAAATTAGCTCCTCCCGCAAAGTGGCAGGAACACATATTGCCCACCGATTATTCCTACATTTCCTTGCAAGAAGCCCATCCTGCATCTTGTACGCGAACCGTCCTACTTTCACATACTCTTCTTCACCTATTTCCAACCTAGCCAGTGGCTCCTTTAACTTAACGTCATCACGTTGCTCCACTAGCATATTACTCAGTGTCTGTAACGATGCCCTGTTGCTACTGTCCACACATGCACATATTAAAATACCGTCCTCTGCTTTAACCACAGGATAATCCCTACATAAATTAGTGTCCCTCGATAGCATGTCTGCAAGAATGTTATCTTTACCTTTAATATATTTTACTGTGAATTCGTATTCCTGCAGAGCAAGAATCCACCTACTAACTCTGTTAGAACTGAGTTTACAAGTCCTCATATACAGTAATGCATGGTGATCTGTGTGGATCTCAAATTTCCCCCCTACTAAATACATTCTAAATTTCCCTAAACTGAAAACAATACCTAAAAGCTCTAACTCAGTAATCGTGTATCTTTTCTCCGCTGCTGTCAGTCCTCGCGAGGCTAAAGATACAATGCACAGATTACCCTCATCATCTTTCTGACATAATACTCCAGCAATGCCTATATGTGAAGCATCTGTCATAACCACATATTCCTTATCTTTTAACGGATATTTCAGCACTACAGCTTTCTCAAAACCTTCCTTCAGCGCTCTAAAAGCCTGTTCATGCTTGGACTCCCATCTCCACCGAGTCCCACTTTTAAGCAATTCCCTGAATGGTTCTACCAACCCTGAGTATTTAAGAACGAACCTCCTGAAAAAGTTGCAAATTCCCAGGTAAGTTTTTAACTGTTTAACATTCTGTGGCACCTCTGCGTTAAGTATCTTATTAACCCTACTTTCTTCTGGTGTTACACCTCTACTCGACACTCTATGACCTAAAAATGTCACTTCTGACTGACAGAATGACGACTTAGACAGCTTCAAAGTGAACCCTGCCTGATCTAACTTCTGAAAAACTATATTTAAATGACGTAGATGCTTCTCAAAACTGCGTGAACTAATTACCATATCATCTAAGTAAATGGTTACAAACTCTCCTGTGTCATCCCCTAATGCGATGTTTAAAGCCCTAATTAAAGCTGCTGAACTACTCTTTAACCCATAAGGTGTTCTACAAAATTGATAAAGGTTATATTTATGACTAAAAGCTGTAAATGGTCTATCTTCGTACATAAGTGGCACTTGCCAAAAACTGGAACTCAAATCTACACAAGTGAAATACTTCTTCCCCTCAAATGTTTGCATTAATTCTTCTATTGACATAGATTTCAGCTGATCTGAACTAATTCTACTGTTAACCAAACGAGCGTCTAAACAAATACGAACAGTGCCGTCGGTCTTGGGTACCGTGATCAAAGAATTAACATATGGACTGTTCGAGTGCTCAATAATCCCATCTTCAAGCATCTGATTAATTTGTGCCTCAACTGCACTCTGATAAGCGAAAGGTACAGGATATCTATGTCCTGTGAATACTGACCTATCAATAACGTTCAATGAATGTGTATAGCAATTGGCCATACCAATGCGATCCTCAAAAACTCTCCTATTACACCATAACACATCATAGAGCCGAACACACTGTTCATCCTCTATATTTCCCTGAAATGCAGCCTCACGTAACGAGTCCTCTAGACTTCCGTTCGTAATCACACTGCCCACAAAACATGGAGAACCCCGCTCTACGGCTGGCGATATCTCATTTAAAGTACAAATCACACCTACAATACTACTCCTCTGAATATGGTCATTGAACGCTACTTCTACTTCAGAATCTCCCCATTTAAATTTCAAACTCCCTACATCATAACATAAGTTACCCTACTTAGCCACTCTGAACCCAAGATAACACTGAATACTAAATTTGGAATTACAAGGCAAAACTGCTTCTCTACATGATTATTAATTTTAATGTCTACTAAAACTTGCTTAGAAATTACTTTAGACCTCTTCCCAACAGCTGTGATAACAAAAGTGCTTTTAATTGGCATCTCCTCAAAATTTACTCCAGTTCCTTTCATTTTATCATAAAATGCACTACTTATTCAACTCTTCATACAACCACTATCAATTAAAACATCTGTGTACGCCTCGGACACGTTAAATTTAACTATGGGGCTCTTACTAACCACTTCCTGAATAATACCTTCATCATTTAGTTCATGTAATAATTCATTTCTCACATTTAGGTCATAGAGTTCCTGTATAATTGTATGGACAGGGCATGCTACAGACTGAGATTCTGACCTTACTTCGCAGCCTGGTTCGCGTTTAAAGAACCGCTACAGCTGGCCGTAGTACTAGTTACTACTGCACTGGTCTGGTTGTTCTGAGTTGTGTTGTCATTGTTTGGCTGTATATTACTACCACTAGGCTGTCCTCTTCCTTGACCCCTATTCTGGTTGTAATTATTGTCGTTATAATTCCTCCCTTGATTTCCCCTGAAATCATTGTTTCTCCCTTGATTTCCCCTGAAATCATTGTTCCTCCCTTGATACTGATTACCATAGCCATTTCCTCTGTTCTGATTTAGCTGATTATTGTTATTTCTATTTTGAGCATTGGCCCCTTCGCCACCGTTCCCTTGAACTTCTTGATGCCTGGCTTCATTAGGCCTATTATTATTATTACCCTGGTTCCGATTGAAATTGTCCTCATAACCCCCTCTCCCTAGTGCATCAAATGTGCTTAACAAATTTTCTACTTGTGATATTGTCTTTACATTCTGGATACAAGCAGCCTCCTTGATCCTATAGGGAAAGTGCCTAAGTAGCAACCTCACCACATCACTTTCCTCCTTCAAGCCATCCAGATATTTACACACTAATACCTGCCCTAAAAAGTATTCGGTCATGGTGGAGCTTCCTTTAGGGTTATATTTACCACACAGCACTCCCTCACGATGCTGCGACTGAATAACCTCATTCCAGAACTTTTCACAGAATTTCATTTTAAAATCATTGATATCAGTAAACTTGTCTCTGTAGACAGCAAACCAATTCCTCGTTTCCCCCACAAACACTTGTTCTAAAATTTCAACTACCTGGCACCACTCAATACTACCATTTTCCAACCTCTCCCCGAATTTATTTTCTATAGTGTTCATGAACTCCATTGGGCACCCCTGTCGATTGCTGAACTTACCCAGTTCTACCTCCCTGTGTGTGCTATTCACAAAAACTGGCCTATTCTGACTATTTTCTTGCCTGATCCTAGCTTTTAATTTTAACTCTAATTCTGCGATTTTCTCCTCAGCCTTCCTCTCAATACTGTTTACTGTTAATTTAATGTTTCCTTCTGATTCTTCTACTTTATCATATAGCTTTGCTTGTTTCTCCTCAATCTTGCTAATGCTCTCTCTATTACTCTCTCTTAAATCATTTACTTCTGCAAATATTTGCGAGTGGACTTTCTCAATTCTACCCCCCAGCTGTTCCTTAACCTCTTTAGTTGCTACCTGAATTTTGTCAATTTCTCCCCCCAATTGCTTTTTGACCTGCTGTGTTTCCAGTTGCACTAGTTCTTTTAAATTTTCAGCCTGTGTACTGATTCTAATTTCCAACTCCTCCTGTACTTTTCCTAATTTTCTGTCTACATCTGCAATAATCTCTTTAGCCTTTTCTTCCATCACCCCCCTGATCTCACCTCTAATCAGTTCGAATTTGTCACTCATTTCCCTACTGTTTTGTTCTAATTTAGCATTTAAAGTTTCAGTACTCTCTCTATTTTCCTTACTGTTTTGTTCTAATCTGGCGTTTAAAGTTTCATTACTCTCTCTATTTTCCCTACTGTTTTGTTCTAATCTGGCATTTAATGTTTCATTACTCTCTCTATTTTCCCTACTGTTTTGTTCTAATCTGGCGTTTAATGTTTCATTACTCTCTCTATTTTACCTACTGTTTTGTTCCAGTTTAGCATTTAAAGGGTCTGTACTTTCTTTATTTTCCCTACTGTTTTGTTCTAATTTTGCATTTAAGGCATCACTACTAACTTTGTTCTGATACATGAACTCGAGAAGTAAAGTTTTTAATTCTGGTTGGCCGCCTACACTCCCTGTTTCAGTATCGGGATTTACCTCCGCTACCCCGGTACTACCATCACTCGACATACTGCTCGTATCATCACTCTCCCGTTGATGACCACTACGTAACCTCATCTGTCTTTCTTTCTCATCCCCCATAATGATATACACTGATACAGACAAATAACCCCCAAAATACAGGCACAGAAATATATACCCTTCTCCTTCCACAAATGTTATTAGGTTTTCAGCCCCAAGTTGTCGGCGACAAATGAAACGTTTTGGCTGCCCCTACTGTTGGGTGACAAATGTAACTGTTTACCTTTGCCTAAGCTATGTTGTTTTAATGGGCGCCAAGACCTCAATGCAATGTTGAAATCTAAATTTGTATTTAACAACGTCTAGCTCTGGCAGAACACATTCAAGACTCTATTCACTCAGATCGTGGTATGATTTGATCATTAACCCAACAAACAATTGTATCAGGAGAAGGAATTGGTCTATATCTAATGCTACCTACTGAAAGCAAAGATTGCATTGTAAAAGAAATGAATTTATTATATAAAACCAGTATAGCAAAATTAATAATAATAATAAGTACAAAATTTAAATTGGAGCGTTGTGATTTGAATATTACCGATAGAAAATTACGTGAAAACGGAGTCTGATAAATTGATTTTACTCTTATTTCCAAGCTATGAAGTTACTGAAATATGAAATGTAAAACAAAGAAAAATGAGAGATTGCGTATTTCCGCGTCATTTGCGCTTACCACTGGAAATTGCCAAAGCATTTCCCTCGTTCTTGATGATGTTGTGAGCTTCCCACAGTCTCCTGGACGTCGTCATCTCCGTCGGAATTTGATGATATTCTGGTAGATTAGATAATTCTATGGTCCGTACCTCGGACCCAAACACTCGTACAACCAAGTTTTACAAAAGTTCGTCGCTAACTCCACTGAACATCGGAGCGACACGCACTTGCGACCGTACTCTGCAAGTTCTACACAGATTGTCCCTAATTCCACTGAACATCGGAGCGACTCGCACGCGCATCCATACTCCGCAAGTTCTACACAGATAGTCCTCGTTTCACGGCGCGTCGAACGATATATCCACACGTTGGCTCCCCCACCATGGTACCGACATCTAGCTTACGTCGTCCTCACTGATTGGCAGAACACGCCGCTAGTTCCCCTCCTCTGGTTTCTTTACACTCGGCGCGCGAGAGGGAGAAGTCGTTTTCCGTCCCAACAATTCGCCTTTTCTAGACCTTGCGACCCAGCCTTTCGTAATACTTCTCGACAGGAATCAGCTTGTACTTGAAATCCCAGTGAGTCACGTCTCTCGATATACCCTAACTGACGAAAACTCCGTAAAATTCCGTAATCAGATAATTTTCTATAATATTGTCGTTCGTAATAATTTGCTTGATAGCGTTTTCTAAGACATAGAAAACCTATCTGCATGCTAATAATTTTTATAAAATGCTCCGAAAATACCTTAATAATAATTATAATAAATTAATAATAATAATAAATTACCATGAAAAATTCTCTTGGCTGAACAATTTGCCGCGTAAATAAATATAGAATGGCTTCCTACTGACTTATGCCAGTTGCATAAAACCCCTCGAAAAACACGTTACAAGACCAAGGTCCCTTAAAATGATAAGCACTTAGGATTTTTAATCTTATACATAACTTAACTTATTTGATGTATTAAGATGCATCGAATTTTTCCCACAATAATTCCATAGTTTTCCTCTTAAATACCGACAAAGTTGGTGCACTTTTTACTTCATCAGGAAGTTTATTATATGACTGTGATGCAGAGAACTTGAAACTATTTCTACCATATTTAGAAGAGTGAATGATATATAAGGCTACGTCCTTCGCATGCCTAGTTCCATAAGAATGATTGTCTGAGTTCAAGATGTAGGGAGAGCTATAGAGTATTGTGTTGTGTTTAATCTTGTATATTAGCATAGCTGCTCGGAGTTCTGCACTTATGCTGAGGGGTAGAATTTTACTTTTGATGTACAGATCTTTTACTGGAGTGCAGTAAGGAAGGTTAAATATGTTTCTAATAGCCCTATTCTGAATAGTCATTAAATCATTCAGTGTGGATTTCCTGCAGTGAGCCCAAATAACATTTAAATATTGGAGCTTGCTATGTACAAGTGAATAGTAGATTTGTTTTACAAGGTTTAGGGGAATAAGATACCGAAGTTTCCTTAGGATCCCCACTACAGGTGAGAGTTTCTTAGCAATTCGTTCAACGTGTTCAATCCAGGTCAGGTGTTTGTCGATGATTAGACCTAAATACTTTGCCTGATTAACCTCTTTTATTTCAATATTATTTATATATATTTTGTCATGTGTGATTTCTTTCATGCTTTGTTTTGAAATTACCATGTAATTGGTCTTCTGTAGGTTCATTGTTAATTTATTGGCCTGGAACCATTGTGAGAGAGTATTTATATCTTGTTGCACATTTTGTATGATTTCAATTATGTCTTTCCCAGTGTAGAAGATATTTGTATCATCTGCATACAATTTGATATGCCCTCTCAAATTACATTCCACAATATCATTTATATACATTAAGAATAATGTAGGTCCAAGTATAGATCCTTGTGGAACGCCATGAGTTATATATTTTCCTGAACTTATGCATTTATTCAAAGCTACATGCTGCTTTCTTCCAAGAAGGTAGCTTTGGAACCATTTTAGAGCTATACCTCGGACACCAGCATTTTCTAATTTTGATAACAGTATTTTATGATCTACTGTATCAAAGGCTTTTGTGAGATCAATAAATAACCCAACTGCCATATTATTTTTGTCAATAGTTTCTTGTAGCATTGTTATTAGGTCAATAGTTGCTGCCTCAGTACTAGATTTTTCCCTGAATCCATATTGCATATTATGAAAGAATGTATTCTTGTTCAGAAATGAAAGCAATCTTGTTTTTACCACTTCTTCCAGAATTTTTGAAACTACCGATAAAATAGAAACAGGTCTATAATTATTTGGATTTCTTTTGTCACCACCCTTAAATATAGGAACTACTTTGGCCACTTTTAAGTCATCTGGTATCATGCCAGTAACTAAGGACTCATTAATCATTTCAACCAAGATTTTAATAAATGATTGCATATTGTTTTTAATGAAATTTGTCTTGATCCTATCTAAGCCACAGCTCTTTTTATTCTTTAAATTTGTGATGATGGACTTGACCTCTGCTTCATCTGTTGGATATAAGTAGAGGGAATTTGACTGCTTGTGGTCCTTACTGAGGATTTCCTTCTGTTCAGGAATAGCTTTTGCTAGACTTCCAGCAATGTTTGTGAAGAACAAGTTGAATGATTCGCATAGCTCTTGATTGTCTGTGATAATTTTGTTGTTTATTTCAAGTGAAGTGCATGTCTCAATGGTTTTTTGTTGTGTATGATTTCTTTGATAGTCTCCCAAGTTTTTTTGGAATTGTTTCCATATGTTCTGAATTTTTCTGAGTAGTAATTTGACTTTAGTCTTCTTTTTAAGTTTGTTACACTATTCCTGCATCTACAGTATTCTTGGTTCATATCATTATTATTTTTGTGAAGGGGATTTTTGAGCTTTGCATGCAGACTGTCTCGTTGTTTTATAAGTGTAAGGAGTTCAGCTGTGACCCATGGTAAGTTAGTAGTCTGTCTTTTATTGTTAGTTTTGTTTGTTATTTTTCTTTGACTATGCCTGTTCCTTAGATTCAATTGTTTGATGAAAGAGTTATATAGAGAGTTAACAGAACTGTTTGCATCATTATGGGAATCAGCGTTTATAGATATATTAGTTTCAGGAGTGTGTTGCCTATCCCAAGAGTCCTCGTGTGTTGTTGATTTTGTCGAGTTATGTGACTGAGTGTACGTGCTATAATTGGTCTTGGAAATATCAAGAATTAATATACTGTGATCACTAATATCATTGCTGACATTTGATATTTTATAACTTAATTCTGAATTGTTTAGTGACACGTGATCTATTAAGGTAGCTGCAGTGTCACAAAGCCGTGTAGCATATTTAGTGTTGCACTGTTTAAACCCATAGCACGCTATTAGATTTAGATATTTCCTTCTTAATTGATCATCAGCTAGGATATCAATGTTGGTATCTCCGAGGAAGATGCATAATTTATTGTTTATCTGGCTAAGAAAACTTTCAAATGAATTTAAGAAGGGTATGGCATTGCTTCTATTGGGGTTATATGCTGCAATAATATCAATGCTTTTATATGTTGGCCTATTACTTTTAACATCATCTCTGAATACCTCAATCCACATCAAACTATGATTCATTTCACACTTTCTTTTAACATTCACTTTCCATTTGTGTGATACATAAATACCCAGACCCCCACCAACTTTGTCATCTCTATGAGCAAACACACTTGTGAAATTGTTGAAGTTATAAAAATCTGCCTCATTACTTTTCACCCAGGTTTCTGTAACTACCAATACATCTATCTGGCCTATCATTTGCAAGAGAATTTCAATGTCATCAAGCTTATTCCGAATACTTCTGCTATTAATGTACAAACACCTAACCTCTCCACCTAATTCTAATGAGTTTATGCATGCACTTATATTACAGTCCTGTTGCATGAACTCATTCAAAGCGTTGTACTTATGTTCACTGCACTGTACTTCACCTAGGTGTCCACTTGTAGTCAGCGCTTTCTTCTCTCTAAACAATAAGATATCATCACTCGTTCTAGCAATTAGTTTTCCGAGAGTAAAAACTTGGCAACTCTGTTTAAAAGTTTTCCAAATTTCATTGTTCCTCTTCTATTGAGGTGGAGACCATCATAAGCAAGGTCCCTGTCTTGTAACCAAGAGTACCCTTCTAAAAAAATAATGTTTTTTTCACTACACAACCAATCCAGTGTTGAATTCACGGCATTAATGTACCGTGAGTCTATGTCACGTCTTTGTAATACACCACTAACACACACTTTCGAACTCGGAAAGGCACTCTTCACTTCGTCCACGAGCTTGTCCATGTCATTCATAATGTGAGTTGGTGTTGGAGAACTGTTCAAGCAATTGGTCCCTACATGAATCATTACCACCTCAGGGTCTTCTCGAACCTCGTTTGCCCATACCTTTCTAGTTAATTGATCAGTTCTTATTCCTGGATAGCAATAGACTGCGGCATCATCAACTACTGGGCCTACATTTCGCAGAATTGAGTCACCCATGACAAGTACACGGGGACGTCTCCTTTTCTTAGGGTTATGGGTAGGTTTGTCACGTCTGGATGTCTCGTTTTCAATACCGGTATTTTGTCTTTCTTCTACTTGGGAATCGGAACGGCTGAGGATTTCAAACGGATTCTGGGAGATAAAGTCGTTAGGAATATTCCCAGATTTCACCAAGTTAGGCCTACTTCTTGGAAAGCGTGCATTGGTTTTAGACCTAACCTCTAAATAGTCTGCCTGAGTAGGCCTATCTTCTTCTGCTTGTAGTCGTTCATTAAGGAGACATATTTGTGACTGTGCATTTTTTAAATCAACCACAAGCATTTTGATTATTTCCTCTTTGGAGGCCAATTCTAATTTGAGGAGTTCAGCTTCATTCGCCGCTCGCGGCAACTCGTACTTGTTTTCCTGTTGATTTCGTTCACATCTCAAAAGTTTTTCGCCACTACATGATTTGTCTTCACAATTAAGACACACCTCTTCAAGAAATAAAGAATTGTTATCACATTGAACACTTACATCACCCGATTGGGAACAATTTTCAAGAGATAACCGTTTGTGACTTACATTTAACATCGCCATCTTGAGCCTTGAAAGACCTACCTCGGACATTGCAAGCTATAAAAAAAATACTAGCACTAAGACAATCTTTATGTTACCTACTGATGCTAATGAAATAGATAGATAGATAGATAGATTTTTATTAATTCCATTTGATCAAATACATGCATTCAATACATTTTTGATATAGGACACGTCAGAATTTACATGCATAAAATAAAAGAACTAACAGGTATATATTACTAAGATTATAACTATTTATAACTTATTATAATAGCAAATCTTAATAGATACAATCTTATTGCACAACTATTTACACTTCACTCTATTATCATAATATGAAAACTTAATTCTATAAATACAACAACATACAGCTAGGTATTAAAATTAAATTAAAAAAGTAAAATATAGTTATAGATTCCATCACTCCTATACGCTAAAATATTCAACTACTGAGTAAAAACAATGGCACTGCAGATAAGCTTTCAACATTCTATCAAAGGTTTTTATTTTTGGGGCCAGTTTTATATACTGGGGTAGTTTATTGTATAATTTAACTCCAGTGTGAAAAGTTCCTTTTTGATATATGCTTGTGTGTGTGTGTGAAATATGAATGTTTTGATTTTGTCTTGTGTTATGCCTATGAACATCATTGTTTGTTTTAAGAAAAACATCTTTATTCATTAAATTCTTTTTAAAAAACATAATACTTTCAAAGATATATATGCAGGGCAGTGGGAGAATGTTTAAATCTTTAAACAGAGGTCTACATGATTCTCTAGAGTTTACATTTGCCATAATTCTAATCGCTCTCTTTTGTATCCTAAACGTGCTTAGTACATCTGGCGACATACCCCAAAATATGATCCCATATCTTAAGTATGAATGGAAATAAGCAAAATAAGTATTTCTTAATGTGTGCATGCTAGTGCAGGTTTTCAAAATACGTAACGCAAAGCACATCGAGTTCAGTTTAGTATTCAGATATTGTATATGTTTATTCCATTTCAAGTCTTGTTGTATCCATAGTCCTAAAAACTTTGTTTCTGATTTATTTTCTATTTGATGACCATTTAATGTTATATTGGGCATCGCAGGATTCCTATTCTGTATAGTGTGGAAATTTAGACATACTGACTTTTTATAGTTTATTATGAGGCGATTATCTTGTGACCATTTGGTTAACTCTCCTGTAACGGAGTCAGCAGACTGCTGTATGACCTGTTTAGTTTCACCTTTTATTACGAGTGTTGTATCGTCCGCAAACAAAATTTCCTTATGTGAATGAACGTTCTGTGTTATATCATTGATATATAGAAGAAAGAGTAGTGGGCCCAAAACCGATCCCTGGGGTACTCCAAATTCAATAATTCCCTCATTGGACAATGTTTCATTAAGTAATTTGGTTCCATCATCCTTGTGTCTCAAGCTTACTATTTGTTTACGCCCTGTTAAGTAAGACTCTATCCATTTATTAGCTAGACCTCTAACACCATATTGATTTAGTTTGGTAAGGAGGATTTTATGGTCAACTACATCAAATGCTTTCGATAAATCCAAGAATAGGCCAGTTACATGTTCCTTATTGTCAATTAATTTCAGTATACTATTACTACATTCGTAAATTGCTGTCTGTGTAGATTTTTCCGTTCTAAATCCATGTTGTGAGTTTGATAATATTTTATTTTTTTCTATGAAACTTATCAGTCTCTTATACATATTTTTTTCCACAATTTTTGCAATACCAGTTGGTAAGGTAATAGGACGATAGTTATCTAATTCATCTTTTGAACCGTTTTTGTGCACTGGAATTACTTTTGATAACTTCAAAATATCCGGGTAAGTTCCTGAGAGAATTGAACTGTTTATTAAGTGCGTAAGTGGATTTATTATATTTTCTGCACATTTCTTTAAAATTGCATCAGGGATGCCATCAATGCCAGCACAGAATTTATTTTTTAGCTCTTTTATAACTATTCTTACCTCTTCACTTGTGACATGATTTATAAATAAAGAATCACTGCATATATTTATTTTATTATTAGAATTTAGTGTATTTACCTGTGATTTATTTAATAATTTTTGCGGAATTTCCAGAAAATAGTCATTAAAAGTGTTTGCTATTTCCTCTGGATTATTAATCACTTTATTATTTCTGGTCAGTGTAATGTTCCTTTGTATTTTAGCAGATTTTCCAGTTTCTTTCTTTATTACGGACCACATAGCCCTGTTTTTATTAGATGATTGGGAAATAAAATTATCATTATGCATTTTCTTTGCTAGTCTTATTACCTTATTTAATATGCTATTGTATTTTTTGTAGTATAAATTGAATTCAGGTGTTGTGTGGTATTGTTTATATAATTTGTGTAGAAATTTCTTTCTTTGACATGAATTTATAATCCCTGTTGTTATCCAATTGCTAGTTTTGTTATTTTGAACAGTTCTTCGTTTAAAGGGGAATGCTATTTCAAAATAGTGTTTTAGGGTACTGTTAAATGCATTAAATTTATCATTTACATTTTCTAGTTCATAAATTTCTGACCATGTTTCCTTATTTAATAAGTCATTGAAATATGTAACATTTGATTCAGTGAATGACCTGCACTTTGATTTTACTCCATTATCATTATTATTGATTACTTCGGATACTTCAAAACTCAGTATTTGTCCATGGTGGTCACTAAAACCCGGACAATAGACTTCTATTGAATGGTGATATTTATCTGTATTTATAAAAATTTGATCAGGAGTGGTTTTACTAAATTTTGTTATTCTTGTTGGTGTATTTACTGTAGGTTTCAGTCCATAGGAAATTAGTAACTGGTTTAATAATTCACAATTTCTATCAAGTTTTAAGAAATCCACATTTACATCCCCACAAATTATTATATCGAAATTTACTTTGCTCATGTTATTGAGTAACAATTCTAGTTTATCTATAAATAGAGGAAACTTTCCTGACGGAGAACGGTATACGCATACAATTATTAACTTAGACTGCTGAATTTTTACGGCAGAGAATTCAAAATCCTGTTCCATAATTAGATAATCATAAGCTGTTATCTGTTCATGATCTAAATTATTTCTTAAGAAGATGCAAGTACCACCATGGCTAATATTAGATCTAGAGTATTTACTAGCTTGTATAAACCCTGGGAATTGAATTAATTCGAGTTGTTCCTCTTTCAGCCAATGTTCTGAAATACATAGTGCTGAGATGTCTTTAAGTTCATTTTTAAGCATTAGATTTATGTAATCAATTTTATTATAAAGAGACTGGACATTCTGGTGGTAAATTTTAAATTTGTTACTTTTGCAAGCTTGTGTTGGTGATTTATTTACATTATTATTATCATAATTGTTATTATTATTGTTTCTAGACAAATCCGAAATACCATTGTTGCACTCCGTTAAATTTGACTTCAAAAGATGTGAATGCCAAACCTCACGTTTGGCTTCTTCTACCAGTTTCCCTGCTTCCACTCTAATGATATTACAATCAATTATAAACTCCCTAAAACACAAAAACAATATAAGTGAGGACAACACTACTAATGTCATGCTACAATTGTGTCTTGAGGGCCTTACACCATATCTTGTCAAAATAATAAATCTTTCACTGATGACTGGTATATTCCCCGATGCCTGTAAAGTCTCTAGGGTGGTCCCGATCTACAAAAAAGGAGACAAAACCCACCCATCAAATTACAGACCCATTAATATTATATCTGCCATCAGCAAGGTTCTAGAAAGCGTTGTTAAACGAAGACTTATGAATTTCTTCATGAAAAATGATTACTTTGCAAACTGCCAATATGGGTTTATTCCAAATAGAGGAGCTGATAGTGCTATATTTGAAGTAGTAACTGATGTAGAAAAGGCATTAGATGAAAACAAACTAGCTGCTGGTGTACTAATTGACCTTCAAAAAGCATTCGATCTGGTTAACCATAAGATTCTCCTTAATAAACTAGAATTTGCAGGCATCAGAGGAGTGGCACATGATTGGTTCAAGAACTACCTCACTAACAGAAAACAATATGTTGCAATCGATAATGTAAAAGGGTCTCAAATGAGAATTGACACAGGAGTACCTCAAGGTTCTGTCTTAGGACCAATTCTTTTCTTGGCCTATATTAATGATATAGTATTATTAGAATTGAAAGGCAAGCTTAAACTATTTGCAGATGATATTTTTATACTCTATCTGGGAACATCTGAACAGGAAATTATGCTAAATATTAATTATGATCTCAGTAAGCTGGTGGATTGGTTGAGAGCACACAAAATGGTTATCAATATCACTAAAACAAAATATTTATTCTTCCATAAACCATCATACAAGATTGAGACCACAAACATAGTCAACATAGCCAACAAAGAAATAGAAAGGGTTAAATCGGCAACATACCTAGGTATCACACTAGATAGTACACTAACCTGGGAAAATCATGTAGAAAATGTAAAACATAAAATCAGCCCTTTAATTGGTATTATTTTCAGATTAAGATATAGCTGTCTTACTAGCCAACAATTGAAAAATATATACTTTGCTCTGATACATTCACATCTAATGTACATGAATTTCATATGGGGATATTGTAAGAAGGAGCTGATAAAAGAACTTGAGATACTCCAGAAACGTGCTATAAAATCTATCTTTGGACTTCCTTGGCTCACACCCTCAAATGAATTATACTCAAGAACTAAAATTATGCCACTGCAAAAACAAATAGCTATGTCAGCAACAGTATTTGTATACAAATTAGAAAACAAATTGATACACACACACATCCATTTTACCCATGCAAATGACATTCATCATTATGCAACAAGAGGAGTAAATCAAATATTCACCAGCCATTCCCAATCCATTAAATTTGGAACTAAAGGAATTATGTCCTCTATAATAAAAGAATACAACTCGCTACCATTAGGCATAAGGGAAAGTTTCTCTATAAAAACATTTAAGAGGAAAACAAAAGACTTCCTATTAAGGAATGAATAGCCAATGTACAATAGCCTTAAGCAATGCAATGTATCATACCGAATTATCTCTGTAAAATTAGTCACTAGCAATATAATATAAGTTGCTATTAAATTAAACAATAATGTTACAAAAATTATATATATGCCATGCTGTAACTATGTTACTTGATTGTCCCTAACACGAGCTCAGGCTCATTGGGACCTATGTAAATAAATAAATAAATAAATAAATAAATAAATAGATCTTCTGCGTTCTGTTTAAGTATTGGTATTAGTTCATCTAAATTGTCTGTTAGTCTTGTAGTTCCTGTTCTTTGCCGGTACTGGTCATTCTGGATTAACTGATGAGGGTCGTATGTCCTTTTCCCTCCAACTGTATTTTGTCTTTTTCTTCTTAATGGAGTAAATTTGATCTTGATTTTAATTAAGTAATGATCTGAGCCAGTGTCGGTTCCTCTTAGAACTTTGACATTGTGGATTTCCTTGTGATAGAATTTGTCCATACATACATGGTCTAGCTGAAATTCTCCTTTTGTCCAATCAGGATGTTTCCAAGTTTTGAGTTGGTGTGGTTTTCTTTTAAAATAAGTAGATTTGGAGATTAGTCCATGGGTTCTGAGAATTTCTACGAGTCTTTGGCCATTTCTATTAGTATATTTGTGAGGAGCCCACTTTCCTACTACATCTCGATACTTCTTTTCTTTACCCAGTTGAGCCTTAAAGTCCCCTATAAGGATTTTGATGTTATAAATATTTATTTTATTCATAGTCTGATCCAGGAGAACCCAGAAATTATCGACTTCTTGCAAAGTTTTGGTTAGGAAATATTTTTCATTTGTAGGGGCATGAGCATTAATGATGGTGTAAATTTTGTTTGTGGCTTTTAAAGTTAGAATTGCAATTCTTGGTGAGATGGCTTTAAAATCAATTATGGAATCTATTATTTTCAGACTTACTATAAATCGTGTACCAAATTGGGGGCAATGTTTCATGACTCTTTGTCCTGGCTTCCCATTGTACACTCTATAACCCTGAGATTCAAACGGATCTTCTGTTAAATTTGTCATTTCTTGGAGTCCTACCAGAAGAATATTCTGCCTATCTAACTCATCTGTGAAGTTCTTTAGCTTTCCGGTTGTCAGTAAAGAGTTTATGTTGTGCGTCGCAATGTAGTTAATATGCTTATGTTTGATTCTTTGTTTCTGTGTTTGGTTGTATGCATTTGAATGCTTAAATTCATTCTTGTCTTTTAGGCGACTACCCACCGAGTCCGATGTAGTCCCCTCCATCCTTAAGTGGTTGGACGGTGGAATTCCTTTACTACTTAAAGACTTTTCCATATCTGACTGTCGAAGGTTATCAACCTTAAGTGGAGCAAGCTCCGAATTACAACTGCGGTTGTTAGCCGCAGAGGACAATCCCAGATGTTCAGGGTTCTGGATATCTATCAAAGAAAGATCATATAAAATTGGTAATAATTCAAAATGTAGGGATCATCATCTACTATGTTTTAAATGGAGAAAAGTTTTGTTTTTTTCAGTACGGTATATTATAAAGATATTTCATCTAGACTGAAGAAGGCAAACAAATGCCGAAACATGTATTTATAATGTAAAGTAGTAGAATTGAAATACGTATTGTTTTGAAAAGTGGAAAAGTAGAATTGAAGATTTTACACATGTTAGCAGTATTCTTGGAAATTTATCAACAAGAGGCTTGTTCACAGTCATTGCTAGAAACTGAAAGTTATTGAAAGGAAATACCATACTTTTGAAGAAAGTCAAAATTCTGAACTCCTGAGTCATAAATTCCACACAGTGGTTAAGAAAAGAGGAATGGTTATCTCAGCTAGCTGTCACAGATATGATTAGCGCTGTGATTTCTCATTTCTGTTATCAGCATGGATTGTATATGACACATCAGCAATACATTTCTTTCAAGTAACAATGCTTTTGTCATGAGTCATTCCTTCTGTGATATTTGTCACACTTCCTTGAAATTTCATTCATGCTCCAAAAATGAGCTTTGTCTTATGCATCATTCTGTTTTCCCCACCTGCATATTGTTGTTTTGTTTGAGGGGCTTGAACATTGTGAACATTTTGGCCCCGTGTACAATTTGTCTGGTAATCTGTGTTGTTGTGCTGTCTGTTTTAAGTGTGTATATTTGTAAATTTGGCACTTCCTTGGAGGTGGCTGTGACATTAAGTTAAAAACCATTTCAGCATTTGCCTGGTTACCAGGTTATCCACAGGTTATCAGACACCCAAGTACATGGGGCTGATGACCAAGATGTCCCAATTCCCAAGTAGAGATGTGAAACCATGAAAAATCACTTCCAGGATGGCTGAGGTGGGAATTGAACACACCTCTTCTTAATTTTGCCTCACGAGGCTGAGTGTACCCTGTTCCAACCCTCAGACCAGAATTAAATTTCTTGGCAGAGCTGGGAATCGATCCCAGTCCTCTGGGGAGGGTGACACAGCCAAGAATGCTAGCCACTACACCACAAGGTGGTTAAATCCTGAACAGATTTCTGTGATCTCCTTCCCTTAAATTTCCATGTACCACGCATCAATTCAAGGAACAAAATAACAATTGAAATGAAAAGGACCAGGACAACCGCCAAAAAAAAAATTCACCGCTGAACAGTCTATGTAATATCTTCAATAATGTTGTTCGAAGAAATAATGCTATAGATTTTAGCATTTCCTTGACAGTTTTTTTATGGAATTTCTAACTGCCCTCTAGAAATAATGTTTCAAACTTTGCAAATTGTAAATCATGAATTCTTACCACTGTGTCATTCTACCTAGCCGACCTTGAATTATATCTGTATTATACTGTTTTAATTTCACAGTTATTTTAATGTTCACCTCTACTTTTATTTAGTAACTGTTTACCTTAAGTTAGTTTAAGTTACAAGATAACATACCGTACTGTGTAATCTTTATGCCACTGTAATTGGGACAAAAATCCTGTTGTGCGGAAATTATGAATGAATAAATGGATCAGTGTATATCATTATGGGGGATGAGAAAGAAAGACAGATGAGGTTACGTAGTGGTCATCAACTGGAGAGTGATGATACGAGCAGTATGTCGAGTGATGGTAGTACCGGGGTAGCGGAGGTAAATCCCGATACTGAAACAGGGAGTGAAGGCGGCCAACCAGAATTAAAAACTTTACTTCTCGAGTTCATGTATCAGAACAAAGTTAGTAGTGATGCCTTAAATGCAAAATTAGAACAAAACAGTAGGGAAAATAAAGAAAGTACAGACGCTTTAAATGCTAAACTGGAACAAAACAACGCTAAATTAGAACAAAACAGTAGGGAAAATAAAGAGAGTAATAGGGAATTGAGCGATAGTTTAAACACCAAATTAGAACAAAACAGTAGGGAAAATAGAGAGAGTACTGAAACTTTAAATGCTAAATTAGAACAAAACAGTAAGGAAATAAGTGTGAAAATGGAGCAGATTAGAGGAGAAATCAGAGGAGTAATGGAAGAGAAGGTTAAAGAGATCATTGCAGATGTAGACAAGAAATTAGGAAAAGTACAGGAGGAGTTCGAAAGTAGAATCAGCACACAGGCTGAAAATTTAAAGGAATTAGTTAAATTAGAAACACTGCAGGTTAAAAAGAAATTGGGGGGAGAAATTGACAAGATTCAAGTATCAACTAAAGAGATTAAGGAACAGCTGGGGGGTAGAATTGAGAAAGTCCACTCGCATATAGTTGCAGAAGTAAATGATTTAAGAGAGAGTAATAGAGAGAGCATTAGCAAGATTGAGGAGAAACAAGCAAAGCTATATGATAAAGTAGAAGAATGATATTTATTCAATTAATTCCAAAGAGCCATAGGCTCGTACAGAGGAATTGTACAGTAATATGTGTGTTTACACACCAGGAAGAAAATTCTGAAGGTAACACAAATTGATGAATAAGGGCATAGGCCTATTAGTAAAGTTGATACTATATCTAAGATTGTTTAGACCAAGGTCTCTTAAAATGATAAGCACAGGATTTTTGAGCTTATTTGATGTATTACGATGCATCGAATTTTTCCCACAATACTTTCGTAGTTTTCCTCTTAAATACTGACAAAGTTGGTGCACTTTTTACTTCATCGGGAAGTTTATTATATAACTGTGATGCAGAGAACTTGAAACTATTTCTACCGTATTTAGAAGAGTGAATGATATATAAGGCTACGTCCTTCGCATGCCTAGTTCCATAAGAATGATTGTCCGAGTTCAAGATGTAGGGAGAGCTATAGAGTATTGTGTTGTGTTTAATTTTGTATATTAGCATAGCTGCTCGGAGATCTGCACTTATGCTGAGGGGTAGAATTTTACTTCTGATGTACAGATCTTTTACTGGAGTGCAGTAAGGAAGGTTAAATATGTTTCTAATAGCCCTATTCTGAATAGTCATTAAATCATTCAGTGTGGATTTCCTGCAGTGAGCCCAAATAACATTTAAATATTGGAGCTTGCTATGTACAAGTGAATAGTAGATTTGTTTTACAAGGTTTAGGGGAATAAGATACCGAAGTTTCCTTAGGATCCCTACTATAGGTGAGAGTTTCTTAGCAATTCGTTCAACGTGTTCAATCCAGGTCAGGTGTTTGTCGATGATTAGACCTAAATACTTTGCCTGATTAACCTCTTTTATTTCAATATTATTTATATATATTTTGTCATGTGTGATTTCTTTCATGCTTTGCTTTGAAATTACCATGTAATTGGTCTTCTGTAGGTTCATTGTTAATTTATTGGCCTGGAACCATTGTGAGAGAGTATTTATATCTTGTTGCACATTTTGTATGATTTCAATTATGTCTTTCCCAGTGTAGAAGATATTTGTATCATCTGCATACAATTTGATATGCCCTCTCAAATTACATTCCACAATATCATTTATATAAATTAAGAATAATGTAGGTCCAAGTATAGATCCTTGTGGAACTCCATGAGTTATATATTTTCCTGAACTTATGCATTTATTCAAAGCTACATGCTGCTTTCTTCCAATAAGGTAGCTTTGGAACCATTTTAGTGCTATACCTCGGACACCAGCATTTTCTAATTTTGATAACAGTATTTTATGATCTACTGTATCAAAGGCTTTTGTGAGATCAATAAATAACCCAACTGCCATATTATTTTTGTCAATAGTTTCTTGTAGCATTGTTATTAGGTCAATAGTTGCTGCCTCAGTACTAGAATTTTCCCTGAATCCATATTGCATATTATGAAAGAATGTATTCTTGTTCAGAAATGAAAGCAATCTTGTTTTTACCACTTCTTCCAGAATTTTTGAAACTACCGATAAAATAGAAACAGGTCTATAATTATTTGGATTTCTTTTGTCACAACCCTTAAATATAGGAACTACTTTGGCCACTTTTAAGTCATCTGGTATCATGCCAGTAACTAAGGACTCATTAATCATTTCAACCAAGATTTTAATAAATGATTGTATATTGTTTTTAATGAAATTTGTCTTGATCCTATCTAATCCACAGCTCTTTTTATTCTTTAAATTTGTGATGATGGACTTGACCTCTGCTTCATCTGTCGGATATAAGTAGAGAGAATTTGACTGATTGTGGTCCTTACTGAGGATTTCCTTCTGTTCAGGAATAGCTTTTGCTAGACTTCCAGCAATGTTTGTGAAGAACAAGTTAAATGATTCACATAGTTCTTGATTGTCTGTGATAATTTTGTTGTCTATTTCAAGTGAAGTGCATGTCTCAACTGTTGGTTTTTTGTTGTGTATGATTTCTTTGATAGTCTCCCAAGTTTTATTAGAATTGTTTCCATATGTTCTGAATTTATCTGAGTAGTAATTTGACTTTAGTCTTCTTTTTAAGTTTGTTACATTATTCCGGCATCTACAGTATTCTTGGTTCATATCATTATTATTTCTGTGAAGGGGATTTTTGAGCTTTGCATGCAGAGTGTCTCGTTGTTTTATAAGTGTAAGGAGTTCAGCTGTGACCCATGGTAAGTTAGTAGTCTGTCTGTTATTGTTAGAATTGTTTGTTATTTTTCTTTGGCTATGCCTGTTCCTTAGATTCAATTGTTTGATGAAAGAGTTATATAGAGAGTTAACAGTACTATCTGCATCATTATGGGAATCTGCATTTATAGATATATTAGTTTCAGGAGTGTGTTGCCTATCCCAAGAGTCCTCGTGTGTTGTTGATTTTGTCGGCTTATGTGACAGAGTGTACGTGCTATAATTGGTCTTGGAAATGGTCATAGAGTGTCGAGTAGAGGTGTAACACCAGAAGAAAGTAGGGTTAATAAGATACTTAACGCAGAGGTGCCACAGAATGTTAAACAGTTAAAAACTTACCTGGGAATTTGCAACTTTTTCAGGAGGTTCGTTCTTAAATACTCAGGGTTGGTAGAACCATTCAGGGAATTGCTTAAAAGTGGGACTCGGTGGAGATGGGAGTCCAAGCATGATCAGGCTTTTAGAGCGCTAAAGGAAGGTTTTGAGAAAGCTGTAGTGCTGAAATATCCGTTAAAAGATAAGGAATATGTGGTTATGACAGATGCTTCACATATAGGCATTGCTGGAGTATTATGTCAGAAAGATGATGAGGGTAATCTGTGCATTGTATCTTTAGCCTCGCGAGGACTGACAGCAGCAGAGAAAAGATACACGATTACTGAGTTAGAGCTTTTAGGTATTGTTTTCAGTTTAGGGAAATTTAGAATGTATTTAGTAGGGGGGAAATTTGAGATCCACACAGATCACCATGCATTACTGTATATGAGAACTTGTAAACTCAGTTCTAACAGAGTTAGTAGGTGGATTCTTGCTCTGCAGGAATACGAATTCACAGTAAAATATATTAAAGGTAAAGATAACATTCTTGCAGACATGCTATCGAGGGACACTAATTTATGTAGGGGTTTTCCTGTGGTTAAAGCAGAGGACGGTATTTTAATATGTGCATGTGTGGACAGTAGCAACAGGGCATCGTTACAGACACTGAGAAATAGGCTAGGTAGAGCAACGTGATGACGTTCATTTAAAGGGAGCCACTTGCAAGGTTGGAAGCAGGTGACACAGGAACATTTATAGTTTCCAAACGTATTGGAAAAACAGCATATGTGCCGGAGAATAGTGAGGGAAACAGATTATACGGAACATATAATATACATAGTCTACGAAAATATGTGTCATAAAGTGAGTGTGTTTAGCTGGCGAGACAGTCTATCAAATGAGTAAGTGTGGTATTTGGTGCGTGGGAGGAGATGGTCTTCCAGGCAGGCGTATCAGAAGTCACACAGGGGGGTAGTATGTAAGTAAATGAGAGTTTTTAAGGTACAGGGAAATATGACGGGATTGTCGGATGCTTTTGAGCACTAAAATGTCTCGATACACCAAGACCAGAATTTTGTAGCGCTGGTGAATTCCCATTTGCCTCCAAGAGATGGGTGAGCGCTTGAACAGGGTATTTTTGCTTAAGGCGTCCACGAGGCAAAAGATGGGCCATCAGAAGGCGAGACAGTCCTTCATGAAACTCATACATATCAGCACACGTGATTTCTGTTTACGGCCTCGCCATGTAAGATTTGTAAGTGTGTAATTTAAGATAATTTGTATAATGGTATTATTTGTGTGAGGAGAACGGGTCTGTGTTGAGAACTAGTATTAAGTAGAATATGGTCTACGGGAACTTAACAAGACAGGGCGATTACGGCACAGAAATATTTGGTGTTATATGTAATGCGCACTTACTGTTTTTTTTTCAGAAGTCAATATTAATTTAATCTACTTTAAAGAGAGATTAAGTATTATGGTCACGAGGCACTGCCACAATAGTGTGATCGTGTGCTCAGTGATAAGTGAGATTAAATGTCACCATAAGGAAGGGACCTCCAGTGAAATTAGGAAGTTCTTTGGAGATATAAATATATCAGAACACCTTCAATGCGTGTGATATGACATCATAAATACATAGTGCTCACACATTAATTATGTCTATTTCTCCAACATAGAGAAATTTGAGAGGCGGAAATATCCGTGGAACACTATTCTATATGTAAAACATTGGACTGGTTGCAAAGTGCAATCCATAGTGACAACAAACTTTGACGCAAAGTGCGTGAAGAAAAATTATGAGTGTATATATATCTGTGATTTAGGGTGATTTCATTTATGTAATATGTATTTTGGATGGGGTTTATTAACGTGTCTGGGATAATCGGATAATGGACCGTCGTCACGGTAAATCATCCGATGATCCGAGGCGAATATGTAACGTGTTTTTCGAGGGGTTTTTATGCCACTGGCATAAGTCAGTAGGAAGCCATTCTATATTTATTTACGCGGCAAATTGTTCTGCCAAGTGATTTTTTCACGTTAATTTATTATTATTATTAATTTATTATGATTATTATTTAGATATTTCGGAGCATTTTATAAAAATTATAAGCATACAGATAGGTTTTCTATGTCTTAGAAAACACTATCAAGCAAATTATTACGAACGACGATATCATAGAAAATTATCTGATTACGGAAATTTACGGAGTTTCGTCAGTTAGGGTATATCGAGAGACGTGACTCACTGGGAATTCAAATGCAAGCTTAATCCTGTCGGGAAGTATTACGCAAGCGGGCTCGCATCGTCAAGGAAAGGCGAATTGTTGGAACGGAACCCTCCCGCCGAGTGTAATGACCCGGAGGAGGGGAAGATCGCGTGGTGGGTCAGCCAATCAGTGAGGACCACGCAAGCTACAAGTCGGATGAAGAGTGGGGAAACGGGGGGTGCATATATCGTTCGACGCGCCGTGGAACGAGGACAATCTGTGAAATACTAGACGAGTATGGGTGTGCGTGCGAGTGGCTCCGATGTTCGGTGGAGTTAGCAACAATCTGTATAGTGCTTGCCGAGTGTGGTCCGCGGGAGTCGCTCCGATGTTCAGTGGAGTTAGCGACTATCTTTGTGAAACTTAACCAGTGTGGTTATACGAGTGTTTGGGTCCGAGGTACGGACCATAGAATTATCTAATCTACAAGAATATCATCATATTTCGACGGAGATGACGACGTCCAGGAGACTGTGGGAAGCACACAGCATCATCATGTACGAGGGAAATGCTTTAGCAATTTCCCGTGGTAAGCGCAAATGACGCAGAAATACGCAATCTCTCATTTCTCTTTGTTTTACATTTCATATTTCAGTAACTTCATAGCTTGGAAATAAGAGTAAAATCAATTTATCAGACTCCGTTTTCACGTAATTTTCTATCGGTAATATTAAAATCGCAACGCTCCAATTTAAATTCAAACTTATTATTATTATTATTAATTTTGCTATACTTGTTTTTTATATATTAAATTCATTTCTCTTACAATGCAATCTTTGCTTTCAGTAGGTAGCATTAGATATAGACCAATTCCTTCTCCTGATACAATTGTTTGTTGGGTTAATGATCAAATCATACCACGATCTGAGTGAATAGATTCTTGAAGGTGTTCTCCCAGAGCTAGACGTTGTTAAATACAAATTTAGATTTCAACATTGGGTTGAGGTCTTGGCGCCCATTAAAACAACATAGCTTAGGCAAAGGTAAACAGTTACAATTATCACCCAACAGCATGGGGCATTAATAACCGCTACACTTGTCGCTCAATGTGTGGGCTAGCGAAAACGTTACACTTGTCGCTACCAACGTGTGGGCAAGATAAACTGTTACACTCTGCGCCACCACAGCCCCCGAGATAATCTAAGAGATTAGCAGGATATATTTGTAACTCTGGATCTCACAGTTATGCAGTAGGTCCTTAGCAGGTTTTGACACTGCTTCTAATTCTAGTGCCATGTTAATAGAGTTGCTTCTCAGTTGGTCAGTACGAGTGTACCCAATTAGGGCAGGAAGTAATTATTGTGCTAGCCCTGTGAAGTTGAGGTAGCGCATCTGCCTCTCACTCGGAGACCCTGAGTTTGATTTCCGGCTCCATTAGGGATTTTATAAACTGATGTGAGGGCTGGAATGGAGTACACTAAGCCTCGTGAGGTCAATTAAGTAGCTGTGTGACAGTGAGGCAGCGTCTGCGATAGGCAGCTGCAGCAAGTCCTGAGATCTGAGGTTCGAACTCCTTGCTGACAGCAGCTATCCTGAGTGTGGTTTATCCCTGCTTTTTATTTCACACTCCTCCAGAAAAATGCTGTGATACCTTGTTTTAAGTCCCGGAACACCTAGCCATCTTTGTCCCTAATACAGGTACACACACTACTACAGAAACCACAGCAACACAGGTTATCAGACATACAAGTACACAGGGCTGATGACCAAAATGTCCCAAGTCTCCAAAACTATTAACAACGAATAATTCCTCCCGTTATTTTACGTAAGGTACCATTACCATCAGGTAACATAAAAATCTAATGATATGTCTTGCCGATTCAGGTGCCTCAGCGAAGTAAATCAAACACACCTATTAGATTTTTTTTTCTATTTTGCAGGCCTGTGTAATTTGTAACCTATTGCAGTCTTATTTTAAGGTCGTTTTCTACTTACTTAAGAATTTTCAAGTCATTTGCTCCACAAGTTTTGACGCCAGCCCATCACAAACAGACAAACCATCAAACAGGTAAAAATTAAACCAAAGGTATAGCCTATTTGGCCATTACACACCTCATTCAAGGAGAAATAATTTCAACTCTGAGATTTTCTGATGACATTGCCGTTTTAGCCGACACACCAGAGGATTTGAATTGAGTTTTTAAATGGTATGGATTCTGTCTTGAGGAAAGAATTCACGTTGAAAATAATAAATGTAAAACAAAAATATTGGAATGTAGCCAAAAGAAATAAAAAAACCCTATGGACGTCGAATTGGCAGGTGAAAAGCTGAAGGAAGTAGGAGACTTCTGTTACTTAGGAAGCAAAAGAACCAGTGATGGACGAAGCAAAGAGGATATAAAATGTAGGATAACACAGGCAAGGAAAGCATTTCTACAGAAAAGGAATCTGTTGACATCGAACATAGATTTAGGTATTAGGAATTCAATTTTGGAAATCTTTGCACTTTATGGATTTCAGCACCACAGTCACATCTTGGGGATTGTATTTTATCACTGTTGGAGCAGCAGAAAAGAGGAGAATAGAAGCGTTTGAAATGTGGTGTTACAGATGAGTAGATAGGGTTACAAATGAAGAGGTATGAAGAGGAGTGGGAGAGGAGAGATGTTTCTGGTGACTGCTAATGGAGAGAAGAGATAGGTTGGTAGGACACATACTAATACACCCAGGAATAGTAAAGTTAGTTAAGGAAGGAATTTATTTATTTATCTTATGGCATATAGACATCAGTAAAATATAAATGACATTAAAATAGAAAACAGAGTACCGTACTACAAAGATAAGTCGATATGACTTATGTAATGAATAGCTTCTGGTGTAGCGTTCAGGAAGTCACGGAATTCTCCAACATAGGCTCTCTTGGTGCACTCCATCACAATATGCCAAACAGATTGGATTTCAGCACCACAGTCACATCTTCGGGATTGTATTTTATCCCAGTTGAAGAGGGCATCAGCACATCTACCATGGCTCGTACGGATGCGATTCAAAGTGGACCAAACCGAGCGAGGTTGATCAAATCCTGGAGGTTTTCTTGTCAAGCATGGTAGAGTTCTGCATTGTGGGGGGCAACCTTCTAGCCACTGTTGCTTCCATGAGTTGTTCATGTTGAAGCCAGCATCTTGTAGTGCTTTTGCTGTGAGAATGGCTGGGTGTCTGGATCCAAGCCTGTTTTGTTTGAACATCGGAACGTCAGTAAGAACAGGCAGTTGAAGGTCAACAATCTTCCGATATTCCCAAATAAGGGCACTCTTTCTCCTATCTTGTGGGGGTGGTATATGGCTCAGAACAGGCAGCCAATAAGTGGGGGTGGATCGTATTGTTCCACTAACGATGCACATAGTTTCATTTAATACAACATTGACTCGTATTGTATCTGCACTGTTGATCCATACTGGGGCACAGAATTCGGCTGTGGGGTAAACCAGGCCAAGTGCTGACACATGTAATGTGTCTGTTGATGACCCCCAACTTGTGTCACAAAGTTTAGGCAAGATGTTATTTCTGCTTCTCAATTTGGCTGCTGTTTTGACCAGGTGTTCTCTGTAAGACAATGTTCTGTCTAGTGTGATTCCGAGGTATTTTGGATGCTTGTTATGCCTGAGAATAGTTCCTTCAAAGTTGACATTTAGTTTACGATTGGCTGTACTATTACACAAGTGGAAGCATGATACTTCTGTTTTTATAGGATTAGGCTTTAATCTCCACTGTTTGAAATAATTACTCTGAGTGTCTAGGTCAGAAGTTCGGACTTCTTCGTTTGTCTCGAAGGTATCATGTTGTGTTGCTATAACCCAATCATCAGCGTAACCAAATTTTCTGGATTTTATTGATGGCATATCTGCAATATAAAGATTGAAGAAAAGAGGTGCGAGCACTGAACCTTGTGGAAGACCGTTGTTAAGTGTTTTGGTAACACTGGTATCCTTTTATCCTTTCCCATGGTAACAAAGAAAGTTCTACCAGGTAACATACTGTCAATAAGAGATATGGTTTTCCGACATTGAACGACTTGAATCAATTTATAAAGCAATCCATGTCTTCAGACTGTGTCATAGGCTGAACTTAGATCCAAGAAGGCAAGGATGTCTTCATTTTCAGCTGATATCCTGTTTCTATATAGGTTGTCAGAGAAAGAACTTGGTCGGTACAGCTTCGAGCAGGGTGGAATCCGGCTTGTTTTACTGGGATCTTCTGACGGATCTCTGGACTAATTCTGTTATACAGAAGCCTTTCCAGAAGTTTGTAGAGTATGCTCAACAGTGCAATTGGTCTATAGTTTTTTGGATGGTCACTCGTTTTCCCTGGTTTAAGTATTGCAATAATTTTGGATTGCTTCATCTTGTGTGGTGTAATACCTGATTCCAAGATATCCGAGGAGGAACGGTCGAGGATAAGAGCTGTAGGGGTACACCAAAATTAGAATACAGTACGTTAATCAGATTGCCTTGGATGTAGGATGTGGTAGCTATGTAAAGATGAAACGATTAGCAGGGAAGCGTGGAGGGCTGCATCAAACCAGTCAAAAGACTGAAGACTCAAACAACAAAAACACGTCATCCGGGAAGTTTTAATCAAAAGTTCAATATGTTCAGCCAGAAAGCTAACTTTATTTATAGAGATGAAGTGCATTTTACAAATTCACTCATGGAAGGTTATTTTCCCTCATATTTCCCCATGAAGAGAACTGCTCCAGATCTTGCTTGCTGGATCATGAAGAGGAATGGTCGATCTGCTCTGAACTCAACATGATTAATCGGGAGTGCTGCTGTCAGAACCATGACTACACCTGAAAAAGATGGGAATTGAAGCGATTTTTAAATTTCTTAAAGTATTTCCTATAAAATACTATAGAATACACTTGGCAACAAACTGAAGAGGCACAGCATAGCAGTAGGTTATGACTGGCCTAGCACTGCTTACAGAGATCATTCAATTTTTGCCAAACCTATTTCTTTAATGAAAATTAGCAATATAAACAAAACTAGATTGAGTTTTATGGCAATACTTCTACAAAGCATTCGAGTTTGGGGATTTCACACACTAGCAAATACACACAGTTCACAAAATATTCAATATCTCTGTAACTATTGTGAGGGATTTTATTGAATTTTGGCTAATGTGTATATTTCTTAGGCTTTTTGTGAAACAAGAATAAAACGAATAAGAAAAGGCTCTTCAAAATTCTGTTGCCTATTTTCTGTGTAACTCATTATCCTCAAAAGTACAGTAGAAACGGAAAATATGGTAACATCTCATGAAAGGAGAGGTTTTACTCTTTAGGGCAGTGTTGCTCAGGCAGGAGTGATCGGCTCTGAAACCGGGGCAAAAACCTATGAGTGACTGACGATCATGCTGCGACATCACAGCGTGGGGGGTGTCCATTGACTTTGGTTTCCGAGAGAGAATGCGGCGTGTTCATTCTACTGGAAAGGTGTGGATGCTGTTGATGACAGCGACGACAACAACAACATTAATAATAATAATTCAGTTCCCAACATCAATTCTCTTACCTTGGGGCATAGCAAACTGTGAGAAACAAGGGAACTGTAATATTATTTTTAAATGATCTAGACGCAGGTATTTTTGGATGATTACGTGGCACAATGGTAATGTTGTCGCCTGCTGTGCCCAAGACAGAGGTATCAAATCCTGTTACAATCACTTAGCATTTGAGGGTGCTCAAATGCGAGGGAGCTGTGTCAAATGATTTACAGGCACAATAAAGATCCCCTCAAAGCAAATTCCCGACACCCTAGTGTCTCTAAAGCTGAAGTAGTTAATAGGGATGTAAAACCGATACCATTATCTTCATCTGGCCGTGCTCCAATTCATGTTAGTAAAATAACAATAGTTGTTATAAATCAGATTATTGATATCATTATCATTTTGATTTACCGATTTGGTGTATCTTTCACAGTAAAATATGTGTAGTCGTGTTGGAGCTCTAGGTTGTATTGATGGTGATTGTAATAATTGCCATAGTCGTTCACAAAATTATTTGAGTTCGATGGGATTCTAACAGGCAACCATGCCTCCATGATCTCTTATAAGCAGTTAGCACTGTGGCCTTCTTTGCTTCTATACATTTCACTTTGAAATCATTTAACACTAGACATAACCATTGCGTCTGAGGTCTACCTCTGCTTCTCTTACCCTCTACAGGTGAACTCATTAAACTCTTCGGTAATGGCTCCTTCCCCATTCTCTTCATATGACCCCACCATCTGAGTCGGCTCATATGAACAGCTTCATCTAGCGTGTTCATTTCTAACTTAGCATTTATCTCTTCATCGCTAGTAACCTCCTGCCATTGCTCCCATCTATTTGTCCCAGCAATCATTTGTGCTACCATCATATCAGCTACCTCTACTTTATGTATCAGATATCCCGAATCTACCCAGCTCTCACTTTCATACAGCAAGGTCAGTCTAAATACTGAGCAATGTAGGGAAAGTTTTTTTTTTTTTTTTGCAGAATACTCTAGATTCCAACTGAGAGCTCACTGCATTGATTTTTATGCACCTCGATTCTATTTCTTTTCTGATATGTTTTTCCTACCCTTTAAAACATCTACTTCCTCGGTTTTTTTTTTTTTTTTTTTTTTTTTTTTTTTTTTTTATGAATGAATGATATTTATTCAATTAATTCCAAAGAGCCATAGGCTCGTACAGAGGAATTGTACAGTAATATGTGTGTTTACACACCAGGAAGAAAATTCTGAAGGTAACACAAATTGATGAATAAGGGCATAGGCCTATTAGTAAAGTTGATACTATATCTAAGATTGTTTAGACCAAGGTCTCTTAAAATGATAAGCACAGGATTTTTGAGCTTATTTGATGTATTACGATGCATCGAATTTTTCCCACAATACTTTCGTAGTTTTCCTCTTAAATACTGACAAAGTTGGTGCGGTTGGGAAGCCAAATCCACGATCTCGGGATCAAAGGCACTGATCTACCGAGGAAGCTAGAGCATTTAAGATATATAGAAAGAAATGTTAAATTAATCTAAATGAAAACGCCGTATTTTGTAGTATCTCCAATAACAGGTGATTCAAGATGAATTTAACATTTGGACATTTCCATTCATTCCAATCTATTGCAAGTGTGGCCTGCTTGACGTATCAGAGCATTGTATTGTTTTTCAATTGGAGCCTATAATATAGAGAGAATTATTCACATAACATCAGAGAATGATTAGATCTGTATGAGGTATATAACCTTTTTATGAACGGCTATGATGAGAATAGGCTGGCAATTGTGGCTTTAAATTTGGTAGATGCCGAGAGTGGAAGTCTCAATTCCATCTGTCAGTTTTTTAAACTTCACAACCATCCATCACGGCTCTATTGACCAGTTTGGAAACAGCATCTCCGGAGTGTTTTTGAAAATTATATTTAAACTAGCAGGTACCCGCGGCATCGCTCGCGTCATATTTGTGTCATATTTTTATTCAATGAAATGCAGGTTTAACCCCGTTAACACCCTTTTAGAACCTGAATATCCAAAAATCCCTCCTTAGTTGTTTTCGACACACAACAAACATATCCCCAAAATATCATTCTTCTAACTTTAATAGTTTTGGTTGGTCGATGAGAGTGAATATCCAAAAATCCCTCCTTAGTGGACTTTTTCTTCCAGAATTTCAGCCCTCCCCATGGGCCCCTTAAATTGGATTCATGAAAAAAAACGAATGACCACCTTTTTACTTATTTTCCAAGCTGATTCTTCCCCCTGAGTTTCATACTTTATGCCTCTGTCTTTTAAGAGATACTTGCTCCGTTAGGAATCCTTCAACCCCCACTTTTCACACATACACCTCATAATATACAGTTCATCGAAAAACCCTCAGACATATGTCTTCTTATTCTTAATGATGAGTTTATATGCCGAGTATCGCATCCCCCAAGGAAACCAATCGGGAGATATTGCTATTCAATTAAATGCAGGTCTACCCCCTTAACACCCCTTTAGAACCTGAATATCCAAAAATCCTCCCTTGGTGGACGTTTTCGACATACAACGAACACAACCCCAAAATTTCATGTTTCTAACTTCAATAATTTTGGCTGGGCGATAATGAGTGAGTGAGTAAGTCAGGACATTTTCTTTAATTTATTTTTCAGAATTTCACCCCTCTCATGAATCCCTTATATTGGATTTATGATTTAAAAAACGGTCGAAGACCTATTTACTTCTTTTTAAGCTGTTCTTCCCCCCTGAGTTTGATGAGTGAGTGAGTTAATCAGTTAGAACACTATCTTTCCTGTTTTTTCCCCCAGAATTTCACCCCTCTCCAAGGGCCCCTTAAATTGGATTTATGAAAAAACGGTCGAACACCTATTTACTTATATTTTAAGCTGTTTTTTTCCCGCTGAATGTCAAACTTCTCGCCTATGTCGTTTAAGAGATACACGCTCCGTTAAAAATCCTTCAACCCCCAATTTTCACCCCTTTCACTTCATAATATACACCACATCGATAAACCCTTAGACATATGTCTGCTTAATTTTAATGATTAGTTTATATGCCGAATATCACATCCCCAAAGAAACAACTCGTGAGATATCGTTAATCAATGCAATACACGTTTACCCCCTTAACACCCCTTAAGAACCCGAATAAACAAAAATCCTTCATTAGTTGACGTTTGCGACATAGAGCGAAAATATTCCCAAAATTTAATTTTTCCTACTTCAATAGTTTTCGCTGGGCGATGATGAGTGAGTGAGTCAGTCAGGTCATTTTCTTTCAATTATTTTACCTGAAATTTACGCCCTCCCCATGCGCCCCTTAAATTGGATTTATGAAGAAACGCTCGAACACCTATTAACTTATATTTGAAGCTGTCTTTTTTCCCTGAGTTTGATGAGTGAGTGAGTTAGTCAGTCAGTCAGGACACTTTTTCTCCTTTTTTTTTTCTTCTAGAATTTCACCCCGCCCCATTGGCCCCTTAAATTGAATTTATGAAAAAATGGTCGAACACCGATGTATTTATTTTTAAGCTGTTTTTTTTACGCTGAGTTTCAAACTTCTCGCGAATGTCGTTGAAGAGATACACGCTCCGTTAGGAATCCTTCAACCCTCACTTTTCACCCCTTTCACCTTATAATGTACACCACATCGAAAAACCCTTAGACACATGTCTGCTTATTTTTAAGGATTAGTTTATATGCCGAGTATCACATCCACAAATGCAACCACTCACGAGATATTGTTATTCAATAAAATGCAGGTTTAACCCCATTAAGACACCTTTAGAACCTGAATATCCGAAAATCCTCCCTTAGTGTACGGTTTTGACATACAACGAACATATCCCATAAATGTCATGTTTCTAACTTCAATAATTTTGGCTGGACGATGATGAGTGAGTGAGTGAGTGAGTCAGGACATTTTCATTCATTTTTTTTCTTCAGAATTGTCCACTCACAATGAACCCCTAAAATTTGATTTATGAAAAATAAACTGTCAAACACTTATTTACTTATATTTAAGCAGTTTTCTCTCCCTGAGTTTAAAGAGTGAGTGAGAGGGTCAATCAGTTAGGACACTTTCTTTCCGGTCCCACCCCCAGAATTTCATCCCTCCCCATGAGCCCCGTAAATTGAATTTAGGAAAAAAAAAACGATCGAACATCTATTTACTTATCTTTTAAGCTGATTTTTTCCGCTGAGTTTCAAACTCCTCGCCTATGTCATTTAAGAGATACACGCTCCGTTAGGAATCCTTCAACCCCCACTTTTCACCCCCTTTCACCTCATAATATACACCACATCGAAAAACCCTCAGACACATGTCTTCTTATTTTTTATGTGTTCATATGCCGAGTAACACATTGTAACGTGTTTTTCGAGGGGTTTTTATGCAACTAGCATAAGTCAGTAGGAAGCCATTCTATATTTATTTACGCGGCAAATTGTTCAGCCAAGAGAATTTTTCATGTTAATTTATTATTATTATTAATTTATTATAATTATTATTAAGATATTTTCGGAGCATTTTATAAAAATTATAAGCATACAGATAGGTTTTCTATGTCTTAGAAAACGCTATCATGCAAATTATTACGAACGACGATATCATAGAAAATTATCTGATTACAGAAATTTACGGAGTTTCGTCAGTTAGGGTATATCGAGAGACGTGACTCACTGGGAATTCAAATACAAGCTTAATCCTGTCGGGAAGTATTACGCAAGCGGGCTCGCATCGTCAAGGAAAGGCGAATTGTTGGAACGGAACCCTCCCGCCGAGTGTAATGACCCGGAGGAGGGGAAGATCGCGTGGTGGGTCAGCCAATCAGTGGAGACCACGTAAGCTCGAAGTCGGATGAAGAGTGGGGAGCCGGCGTGTGGATATATCGTTCGACGCGCCGTGGAACGTGGACAATCTGTGAAATACTTGACGAGTATGGGTGCGCGTGCGAGTGGCTCCGATGTTCAGTGGAGTTAGCGACTATCTTTGTGAAACTTAACCAGTGTGGTTATACGAGTGTTTGGGTCCGAGGTACGGACCATAGAATTATCTAATCTACCAGAATATCATCAAATAACGAAGAAGATGGCGACGTCCAGGAGACTGTGGGAAGCACACAGCATCATCCAGTACGAGGGAAATGCTTTAGCAATTTCCAGTGGTAAGCGCAAATGACGCAGAAATACGCAATCTCTCATTTTTCTTTGTTTTATATTTCATATTTCAGTAACTTCATAGCTTGGGAATAAGAGTATAATCAATGATTGATCAGACTCCGTTTTCACGTAATTTTCTATCGGTAATATTAAAATCGCAACGCTCCAATTTAAATTCAAACTTATTATTATTATTATTATTAATTTTTCTATACTTGTTTTTTATATATTAAATTCATTTCTCTTACAATGCAATCTTTGCTTTCAGTAGGTAGCATTAGATATAGACCAATTCCTTCTCCTGATACAATTGTTTGTTGGGTTAATGATCAAATCATACCACGATCTGAGTGAATAGAGTCTTGAAGGTGTTCTGCCAGAGCTAGACATTGTTAAATACAAATTTAGATTTCAACATTGCATTGAGGTCTTGGCGCCCATTAAAACAACATAGCTTAGGCAAAGGTAAACAGTTACATTTATCTCCCAACAGTTTGGGGCAGCAAAACTGTTACATTTGTAAGCTCAACGTGTGGGCAGTCAAAATGTTACACTTGTCGCCGACAACTTGGGGCTGAAAACCTAATAACATTTGTGGAAGGAGAAGGGTATATATTTCTGTGCCTGTATTTTGGGGGTTATTTGTCTTTATCAGTGTATATCATTATGGGGGATGAGAAAGAAAGACAGATGAGGTTACGTAGTGGTCATCAACTGGAGAATGATGATACGAGCAGTATGTCGAGTGATGGTAGTACCGGGGTAGCAGAGGTAAATCCCGATACTGAAACAGGGAGTGTAGGCGGCCAACCAGAATTAAAAACTTTACTTCTCGAGTTCATGTATCAGAACAAAGTTAGTAGTGATGCCTTAAATGCAAAATTAGAACAGAATAATGCAAAATTAGAACAGAATAATGCAAAATTAGAACAAAACAGTAGGGAAAATAAAGAAAGTACAGAAGCTTTAAATGCAAAATTAGAACAGAATAATGCAAAATTAGAACAAAACAGTAGGGAAAATAAAGAAAGTGCAGAAGCTTTAAATAAAAAATTAGAACAGAATAATGCAAAATTAGATAAGAACAACAAGGAAATTAGTGTGAAAATGGAGCAGATTAGAGGAGAAATCAGAGGAGTAATGGAAGAGAAGGTTAAAGAGATCATTGCAGATGTAGACAAGAAATTAGGAAAAGTACAGGAGGAGTTAGAAATTAGAATCAGTACACAGGCTGAAAATTCAAAAGAACTAGTGCAACTGGAAACACAGCAGGTCAAAAAGCAATTGGGGGGAGAAATTGACAAAATTCAGGTAGCAACTAAAGAGGTTAAGGAACAGATGGGGGGTAGAATTGAGAAAGTCCACTCGCAAATAGTTGCAGAAGTAAATGATTTAAGAGAGAGTAATAGAGAGAGCATTAGCAAGATTGAGGAGAAACAAGCAAAGCTATATGATAAAGTAGAAGAATCAGAAGGAAACATTAAATTAACAGTAAACAGTATTGAGAGGAAGGCTGAGGAGAAAATCGCAGAATTAGAATTAAAATTAAAAGCTAGGATCAGGCAAGAAAATAGTCAGAATAGGCCAGTTTTTGTGAATAGCACACACAGGGAGGTAGAACTGGGTAAGTTCAGCAATCGACAGGGGTGCCCAATGGAGTTCATGAACACTATAGAAAATAAATTCGGGGAAAGGTTGGAAAATGGTAGTATTGAGTGGTGCCAGGTAGTTGAAATTTTAGAACAAGTGTTTGTGGGGGAAACGAGGATTGGTTTGCTGTCTAAAGAGACAAGTTTACTGATATCAATGATTTTAAAATGAAATTCTGTGAAAAGTTCTGGAATGAGGTTATTCAGTCGCAGCATCGTGAGGGAGTAGTGTCTGGTAAATATAACCCTAAAGGAAGCTCCACCATGACCGAATACTTTTTAGGGCAGGTATTAGTGTGTAAATATCTGGATGGCTTGAAGGAGGAAAGTGATGTGGTGAGGTTGCTACTTAGGCACTTTCCCTATAGGATCAAGGAGGCTGCTTGTATCCAGAATGTAAAGACTATATCACAAAATTTGTTAAGCACATTTGATGCACTAGGGAGAGGGGGTTATGAGGACAATTTCAATCGGAACCAGGGTAATAATAATAATAGACCTAATGAAGGCAGGCATCAGGAAGTTCAAGGGAACGGTGGCGAAGGGTCCAACGCTCAAAATAGAAATAATAATAATCAGCTAAATCGGAACAGAGGAAATGGCTATGGTAATCAGTATCAAGGGAGGAACAATGATTTCAGGGGAAATCAAGGGAGGAACAATGATTACAGGGGAAATCAAGGGAGAAACAATGATTTCAGGGGAAATCAAGGGAGAAATTATAATGACAATAATTACAACCAGAATAGGGGTCAAGGAAGAGGACAGCCTAGTGGTAGTAATATACAGCCAAACAATGACAACACAGCCCAGAACAACCAGACCAGTTCAGTAGTTAGTAGTACTATGGCCAGCTGTAGCGGTTCTTTAAACGCGAACCAGGCTGCGAAGTAAGGTCAGAATCTCAGTCTGTAGCATGCCCTGTCCATACAATTATACAGGAACCCTATGACCTAAATGTAAGAAATGAATTATTACATGAACTAAATGATGAAGGTATTATTCAGGAAGTGGTTAGTAAGAGCCCCATAGTTAAATTTAACGTGTCCGAGGCGTACACAGATGTTTTAATTGATAGTGGTTGTATGAAGAGTTGCATAAGTAGTGCATTTTATGATAAAATGAAAGGAACTGGAGTAAATTTTGAGGAGATGCCAATTAAAAGCACTTTTGTTATAACAGCTGTTGGGAAGAGGTCTAAAGTAATTTCTAAGCAAGTTTTAGTAGACATTAAAATTAATAATCATGTAGAGAAGCTGATTTGTCTTGTAATTCCAAATTTAGTATTCAGTGTTATCTTGGGTTCAGAGTGGCTAAGTAGAGTGTCTAGTAACTTATGTTATGATGTAGGGAGTTTGAAATTTAAATGGGGAGATTCTGAAGTAGAAGTAGCGTTCAATGACCATATTCAGAGGAGTAGTATTGTAGGTGTGATTTGTACTTTAAATGAGATATCGCCAGACGTAGAGCGGGGTTCTCCATGTTTTGTGGGCAGTGTGATTACGAACGGAAGTCTAGAGGACTCGTTACGTGAGGCTGCATTTCAGGGAAATATAGAGGATGAACAGTGTGTTCGGCTCTATGATGTGTTATTGTGTAATAGGAGAGTTTTTGAGGATCGCATTGGTATGGCCAATTGCTATACACATTCATTGAACGTTATTGATAGGTCAGTATTCACAGGACATAGATATCCTGTACCTTTCGCTTATCAGAGTGCAGTTGAGGCACAAATTAATCAGATGCTTGAAGATGGGATTATGGAGCCTTCTAACAGTCCATATGTTAATTCTTTGATCACGGTACCCAAGACCGACGGCACTGTTCGTATTTGTTTAGACGCTCGTTTGGTTAACAGTAGAATTAGTTCAGATCAGCTGAAATCTATGTCAATAGAGGAATTAATGCAAACATTTGAGGGGAAGAAGTATTTCACTTGTGTAGATTTGAGTTCCAGTTTTTGGCAAGTGCCACTTATGTACGAAGATAGACCATTTACAGCTTTTAGTCATAAATATAACCTTTATCAATTTTGTAGAACACCTTATGGGTTAAAGAGTAGTTCAGCAGCTTTAATTGGGGCTCTAAACATCGCATTAGGGAATGACACAGGAGAGTTTGTAACCATTTACATAGATGATATGGTAATTAGTTCACGCAGTTTTGAGGAGCATCTACGTCATTTAAATATAGTTTTTCAGAAGTTAGATCAGGCAGGGTTCACTTTGAAGCTGTCTAAGTCGTCATTCTGTCAGTCAGAAGTGACATTTTTAGGTCATAGAGTGTCGAGTAGAGGTGTAACACCAGAAGAAAGTAGGGTTAATAAGATACTTAACGCAGAGGTGCCACAGAATGTTAAACAGTTAAATACTTACCTGGGAATTTGCAACTTTTTCAGGAGGTTCGTTCTTAAATACTCAGGGTTGGTAGAACCATTCAGGGAATTGCTTAAAAGTGGGACTCGGTGGAGATGGGAGTCCAAGCATGATCAGGCTTTTAGAGCGCTGAAGGAAGGTTTTGAGAAAGCTGTAGTGCTGAAATATCCGTTAAAAGATAAGGAATATGTGGTTATGACAGATGCTTCACATATAGGCATTGCTGGAGTATTATGTCAGAAAGATGATGAGGGTAATCTGTGCATTGTATCTTTAGCCTCGCGAGGACTGACAGCAGCAGAGAAAAGATACACGATTACTGAGTTAGAGCTTTTAGGTATTGTTTTCAGTTTAGGGAAATTTAGAATGTATTTAGTAGGGGGGAAATTTGAGATCCATACAGATCACCATGCATTACTGTATATGAGGACTTGTAAACTCAGTTCTAACAGAGTCAGTAGGTGGATTCTTGCTCTGCAGGAATACGAATTCACAGTAAAATATATTAAAGGTAAAGATAACATTCTTGCAGACATGCTATCGAGGGACACTAATTTATGTAGGGATTATCCTGTGGTTAAAGCAGAGGACGGTATTTTAATATGTGCATGTGTGGACAGTAGCAACAGGGCATCGTTACAGACACTGAGAAATATGCTAGTGGAGCAACGTGGGGACGTTCATTTAAGGGAGCCACTTGCGAGGTTGGAAGCAGGTGACGCAGACACATTTATAGTTTCCAAACGTATTGGCAAAACAGCATATGTGCTGGAGAATAGTGAGGGAAACAGATTATACGGGACGTATAATTTACATAGTCTACGAAAATATGTGTCATAAAGCGAGTGTGTTTAGCTGGCGAGCCAGCCTATCAAATGAGTAAGTGTGGTATTTGGTGCGTGGGAGGAGTTGGTCTTCCAGGCAGGCGTATCAGAAGTCACACAGGGGGGTAGTATGTAAGTAAATGAGAGTTTTTAAGGTACAGGGAAATATGACGGGATTGTCGGATGCTCTTGAGCACTAAAATGTCTCGATACACCAAGGCCAGAATTTGGTAGCGCTGGTGAATTCCCATTTGCCTCCAAGAGATGGGTGAGCGCTTGAACAGGGTATTTTTGCTTAAGGCGTCCACGAGGCAAAAGATGGGCCATCAGAATGCGAGACAGTCCTTCATGAAACTCATACATATCAGCACACGTGATTTCTGTTTACGGCCTCGCCATGTAAGATTTGTAAGTGTGTAATTTAAGGCAATTTGTATAATGGTATTATTTGTGTGAGGAGAACTGGTCTGTGTTGAGAACTAGTATTAAGTCGAATATGGTCTACGGGAACTTAACAAGACAGGGCGATTACGGCACAGAAATATTTGGTGTTATATGTAATGCGCATTTACTGTTTTTTTTTCAGAAGTCAATATTAATATAATCTACTTTAAAGAGAGATTAAGTATTATGGTCACGAGGCGCTGCCACAATAGTGTGATCGTGTGCTCAGTGATAAGTGAGATTAAATTTCACCATAAGGAGGGGACCTCCAGTGAAATTAGGAAGTTCTATGGTGATATAAATATATCAGAACACCTTCAATGCGTGTGATATGACATCATAAATACATAGTGCTCACACATTAATTATGTCTATTTCTCCAACATAGAGAAATTTGAGAGGCGGAAATATCCGTGGAACACTATTCTATATGTAAAACATTGGACTGGTTGCAAAGTGCAATCCATAGTGACAACAAACTTTGACGCAAAGTGCGTGAAGAAAAATTATGAGTGTATATATCTGTAATTTAGGGTGATCTCATTTATGTAATATGTATTTTGGATGGGTTTATTAACGTGTCTGGGATAATCGGATAATGGACCGTCGTCACGGTAAATCATCCGATGATCCGAGGCGAATATGTAACGTGTTTTTCGAGGTTTTTTTTTGCAACTGGCATAAGTCAGTAGGAAGCCATTCTATATTTATTTACGCGGCAAATTATTCAGCCAAGAGAATTTTTCATGTTAATTTATTATTATTATTAATTTATTATAATTATTATTAAGATATTTTCGGAGCATTTTATAAAAATTATAAGCATACAGATAGGTTTTCTATGTCTTAGAAAACGCTATCATGCAAATTATTACGAACGACGATATCATAGAAAATTATCTGATTACGGAAATTTACGGAGTTTCGTCAGTTAGGGTATATCGAGAGACGTGACTCACTGGGAATTCAAATACAAGCTTAATCCTGTCGGGAAGTATTACGCAAGCGGGCTCGCATCGTCAAGGAAAGGCGAATTGTTGGAACGGAACCCTCCCGCCGAGTGTAATGACCCGGAGGAGGGGAAGATCGCGTGGTGGGTCAGCCAATCAGTGGAGACCACGTAAGCTCGAAGTCGGATGAAGAGTGGGGAGCCGGCGTGTGGATATATCGTTCGACGCGCCGTGGAACGTGGACAATCTGTGAAATACTTGACGAGTATGGGTGCGCGTGCGAGTGGCTCCGATGTTCAGTGGAGTTAGCGACTATCTTTGTGAAACTTAACCAGTGTGGTTATACGAGTGTTTGGGTCCGAGGTACGGACCATAGAATTATCTAATCTACCAGAATATCATCAAATAACGAAGAAGATGGCGACGTCCAGGAGACTGTGGGAAGCACACAGCATCATCCAGTACGAGGGAAATGCTTTAGCAATTTCCAGTGGTAAGCGCAAATGACGCAGAAATACGCAATCTCTCATTTTTCTTTGTTTTATATTATATATTTCAGTAACTTCATAGCTTGGGAATAAGAGTAAAATCAATGATTGATCAGACTCCGTTTTCACGTAATTTTCTATCGGTAATATTAAAATCGCAACGCTCCAATTTAAATTCAAACTTATTATTATTATTATTAATTTTGCTATACTTGTTTTTTATATATTAAATTCATTTCTCTTACAATGCAATCTTTGCTTTCAGTAGGTAGCATTAGATATAGACCAATTCCTTCTCCTGATACAATTGTTTGTTGGGTTAATGATCAAATCATACCACGATCTGAGTGAATAGAGTCTTGAAGGTGTTCTGCCAGAGCTAGACGTTGTTAAATACAAATTTAGATTTCAACATTGCATTGAGGTCTTGGCGCCCATTAAAACAACATAGCTTAGGCAATGGTAAACAGTTACATTTATCTCCCAACAGTTTGGGGCAGCAAAACTGTTACATTTGTACGCTCAACGTGTGGGCAGTCAAAATGTTACAACATCCCCCAATGAAACCAATCGGGAGTTATTGTTATTCAATGAAATGCAGGTTTAACCCCCTTAAGACCCCCTGAATATCCAAAAATCCTCCCTTAGTGGACGGTTCCGACATACAATGATCATATTCCCCGAAATATCATGTGTCTAACTTCAATAATTTTGGCTGGGCGATGGTGAGTAAGTCAGGACTTTTTCTCTCAATTTCCTTTTTTCAGAATTTCACCCCTCCCCAAGAACCCCTTAAATTGGGTTTATGAAAAAGACTGTTGAACACCTATTTACTTATTTTTGAGCAGTTTTTTCCCCTGAGTTTGATGAGTGAGTCTGTCAGTCAATCAGTTAGGACACTTTCTTTCCTGTTCCCCCCCCCCCCCCCCCAGAATTTCACCCCTCCCTATTGGTCCCTTAAATTGGATTTATGAAAAAACGGTCAAACACCTATTTACTTATTTTTTAAGCTGATTTTTTTCCACATAGTTTCAAACTCCTCGCCTATGTCGTTTAAGAGATACACGCTCCGTTAGGAATCCTTCAATCCCCACTTTTCACCCCTTTCACCTCATAATATACTTCACATCGAAAAACCCTCAGACACGTGTCTTCTTATTTTTAATGATGAGTGTATATGCCGAGTATCACATCTCCCAATGAAACCAATCGAGAGATATTGTTATTCAATGAAATGCAGGTCTATCCCCTTAACACCCCTTTAGAACCTGAATATCCTAAAATCCTTCCTTAATGCGTGTTTTCGACTCACCACGAATATATCCCCAAAATTTCATGATTCTAACTTCAATAGTTTTGGCTGGGCGATGATGAGTCAGTCAGTCAGTCAGTCAGTCAGTCAGGACACTTGTTTTTATATAAGAGATAATTAGAACCTTTATTTAATCAAATTATTTGTAAGGATATCCATTTTATATTTTTTCAAATTGATGCTATTATTGGCTTCAGTGGCATAGTTGGTAGCATGCTGAACTGCTGTGCCCAAGATCAGGGGTTCAAACCAGGCTAAAGTTGTCAGATTTTTAACAGTGTTAAATTCCTTCAGTATGTCTTCCTTTAGAGGGGAAGTAAAGTCTTAGATTTATGGCATGTGAAAGAACCTAGTGCTGGTTGCCATCTCAGAAGATGATTTACAGCGTTCAATGTATAACCTAAAACTAGTCTCAGTAAACTACTCAATGGAAATATCTCTAGAGAAAACTAAGATAATGGCATTCTGTGGCACGGAACCAGTAAGAAGTAAGATCTGCTTGGATAATAACATTTTGGAAAGAGTGAACAATTTTAAATACCTTGGATACAAACTGTCTCTCCTTGAAGAAATGGGCATACCCGAGAAGGAATCATCAATAAAGTTTTTAGACCATCATTAGTTCAAGAACACACCCGAACAAGAATTTACAAAACCTTAGCAAGACCAGTACTTTGTTATGGTAGCGAATCGTGGACCCTAAGGGAATGCGATGAGAGACGAATAACTACCGCCAAAAAGAAATATATGCGACGAACAGCTGGAGTCACTAAGTGGGATCACAAATGAAACACAGAAGTGCTTAATGGTCTTAACAGAAAACCTATATTGGAATACATCCATGAATACCAAAGAAATTGGCTAGGCCACCTCAACAGGATGGACAGAAGCAGGATCCCTAAAGCAGTCCCCGGTGGGAAGAGATCTCTAGGTCGCCCCAGGAAAGGATGGCGTGAAAATTCAAATCTTTTGTGTAGATCGTAACAGTTCTTCTAGGACTAACACATGAAAGGAGGATGATGATGATGAAAGAACCTACCACTACAATTGGTAGTCATCATCATCATGAACCGGCTCCAGTTTCCCGGGTGCTGTGAATGAGCGCTCTCCATTTAGTTCTTTCCAAGAATGTTTCCTCCTCCATGATCCTCTGCATATCCAGACCTCTCCCTGCAAGATAATTTCTAACCTGGTCGATCCATCTCTTCCTCGGTCGACCTCTTGGTCTCTTGCCTTTTAGTTCTTTCTCAAACCACACTCTAGCTGTTCTTTGTGTATCCATTCTTTTGAGATGACCAAACCATTTCAGCCTGGCTTCAACACAGATCTCATTAAGAGATTGTTCTACTTGAACAAGATGGCGTATCTCATCATTTTTTATTTTGTCCCTCCTTGTTTTCTGAATCATAGTTCTTAAAAACTTCATCTCCAACGCCTGTAGTTTACTGGTATTTCTCTTGGATTGGGTACAGGTTTCTAAGCTATATGTAGTAACAGGTACAAAGAAGCTCTTGTAGAGTATTAGTTTTGATCTTAAAGGAACTTGCTTATCCCAAAGAAGCCCTCTCACGAGATGATAAAATTTTGCTCCATGATGAACTCTACTAGTGATTTCTGCAGATGGTTGGTTATCTGTGGACACTATACTGCCAAGTTAACAGAACTGATGTACTTGTTCTAATTTTGTACCATTGAGAGTGATGTTAGTACAGATGTTTTGTTGACTAACGGGCATCACAACCGTTTTGGACTTGCTTAAATTCAGACCAAATTGCTTGAATACAGCATTCCAATCATTCAGCTTCTGTTGTACTTCAGCCTCATTTTCACCCCATATTACATCATCATCTGCAAACGCTAAAGCTTTAAACTCAGAGGTCTTATTGAGTCTCTTAACTCTTTTCATTATTTAATCCATTACAGTGATAAATAAAAGTGGTGATAGAGCGATGCCTTGCTGTACACCCTGCTTAGTGTCGAACCACTCTGAATAGCCATCACCTGTTTGGACACAACTCTGGCAATGTTCATATTGAAACGTTTTTGTTGGTCCTTACTGTTTGGTGATAAATGTAACTGTTTACCTTTGCCTAAGCTATGTTGTTTTAATGGGCGCCAAGACCTCAACACAATGTTGAAATCTAAATTTGTATTTAACAATGTCTAGCTCAGGCAAAACACCTTCAAGATTCTATTCACTCAGATCGTGGTATGATTTGATCATTAACCCAACAACAATTGTATCAGGAGAAGGAATTGGTCTATATCTAATGCTACCTACTGAAAGCAAAGATTGCATTGTTAAAAGAGATGAATTTATTATATAAAACAAGTTTTGCAAAATTAATAATAAGAAGAAGTTTAAAATTTAAATTGGAGCGTAGCGATTTTAATATTACCGATAGAGAATTACGTGAAAACGGAGTTTGATAAATTATTGATTTTACTCTTATTCCCAAGCTATAAAGTTACTGAAATATTGAATATAAAACAAAGAGAAACGAGAGGTTGCGTATTTCTGTGTCTTTCGCGCTTACCACTGGAAATTGCCGAAGCATTTCCCTCGTACTGGATGATGCAGAGAGCTTCCCACTGTTTCCTGGACGCTGTCATCTTCTTCGATATTTGATGATATACTGGTAGATTTGATAACGCTATGGTCCGAACATCGGAGCCATACACTCGTACAACCACACTGGTTAAGTTTTACAAAGATAGTCCTCCACTCCACGGAACATCGGAGCGACTCACGCGTGCAACCATACTGGTCAAGTCTTACACAGATAGTCCTCTATTCCACGGCGCGCCAAACGATATATGCACTCGTCGCCTTCCCACTCCAGTGCCGACTTCCAGCTTGCGTGGTCTCCACTGATTGGCTACTCCCCACGCGCTACTTCCCCACCTCTGGCTCATTACACTCGGCGGGAGGGTGATGTCGTTTGCCGATCCATACTATCTGCCTTTTCTTGACGCTGCGACCCAGGCTTGCGTAATGCTTCTTGACAAGAATCAGCCTGTATCTGAATTCCCAATGAGTCATCTCTCTCATAATACCCAAACTGACGAAACTCCGTAAAATTCCGCAATCACATAATTTTCTATGATAATGTCGTTCGTAATAATTTGCTTGATAGTGTTTTCTAAGACATAGAAAACCTATCTGTATGCTTATAATTTTAAAAAATGCTCCAAAAAATACCTTAATAATAATAATAATAATAATAATAAATTAACATGAAAAATTCTCTTGGCTGAACAATTTGCCACGTAAATAAATATAGATTGGCTTCCTACTGACTTATGCCAGTGGCATAAAAACCCCTCGAAAAACCCGTTACATATTCTCCTCGGATCATCGGATGATTTACCGTGACGACGGTCCATTATCCGATTATCCCAGACACGTTAATAATCCCCATCCAAAATACATATTACATAAATGAAATCACCCTAAATTACAGATATATACACTCATAATTTTTCTTCACGCACTTTGCGTCAAAGTCTGTTGTCACTTTGGATTGCACTTTGCAACCAGTCCAATGTTTTCCATATAGAATAGTGTTCCACGGATATTTCCGCCTCTCAAATTTCTCTATGTTGGAAAAATAGACATAATTACTGTGTGAGCACTGTATATGAGATGTCACATCACACGCATCAAGGTGTTCTGATATATGTATATCTCCCTAGAACTTCCTAATTTCACTGGAGGTTCCTTCCTAATTGTGAAATTTAATCCCACTTATCACTGAGCACACGATCACACTATTGTGGCAGCGCATCGTGACCATAATACTTAATCTCTCTTTATAACAGACGAAATTAATATTGACTTCTGAAAAAAAAACCAGTAAATGTAAATTACATATAACACCAAATATTTCTGTGCCGTAATAGCCCTGTCTTCTAAAGTTCCCGTAGACCATATTCTACTTAATACTAGTTCTCAACACAGACCAGTTCTCCTCACACAAATAATACCATTGTACAAATTACCTAAATTACACACTTACAAATCTTACATGGCGAGGCCGTAAACAGAAATCACGTGTGCTGTTATGTATGAGTTTCATGAAGGACTGTCTCGCCTTCTGATGGCCCATCTTTTGCCTCGTGGACGCCTTAAGCAAAAATACCCTGTCCAAGCGCTCACCCATCTCTTGGAGGCAAATGGGAATTCACCAGCGCTACCAAATTCTGGCCTTGGTGTATCGAGACATTTTAGTGCTCAAGAGCATCCGACAATCCCGTCATATTTCCCTGTACCTTAAAAACTCTCATTTACTTACATACTACCCCCCTGTGTGACTTCTGATACGCCTGCCTGGAAGACCATATCTTCCACGCACCAAATACCACACTTACTCATTTGATAGGCTGGCTCACCAGCTAAACATCCTCACTTTATGACACGTAATTTCCGAGACTATGTATATTATACGTCCCGTATAATCTGTTTCCCTCACTATTCTCCAGCACATATGCTGTTTTGCCAATACGTTTGGAAACTATAAATGGGCCCTCGTAGAGATAAAAGAACTTGGACATGACTTTCTCTAGCTTATTTGACTGTTTCGGCACTGTAAGTAAGACTCTGTCCCCCGGCTCGAATAGGTCAAATTTAGTTTCTTTTTGTTGGCGAATTCTTTTTTGTGCTGACTTAGATAAATTCTGTTTCGCCAACTGGACAATGTAATCCATCCCCGGTTGCTTACCCTCATTTAAACCCAACACCCTCGCTAGTTCATTTTGTGGTCTTTTTCCGAAGTGAACTTCGTATGGCGTCAATTTCGTGCTCTCATGCTGGACAGAATTCAGCCAAGTCTCGACCTTGGGAAGATGTCCAACCCAGGCCGTATGCTTGTCATGCACTAGAGTTTGAAAAAGATGAGCCACTTCCCTTAATGGACGCTCTGCAGAATTACCCTGAGGGTACCTTACAGAGGAATGAACGTGTGTTATACCAGCTTCATGCATACTGGTTCTCCATTTCTTTGCAGTAAACTGTGGTCCACTGTCAGATAGTATCCTGAGAGGAACGCCAAACTCAGGTACATACTTATTAATGATCAGACGGCTACACGCTAGTCCCGTGGCTTTCCTTAGCGGATATAGCTTGACATACTTATTAAAAGCGTCAATAACTATAAAAATGTACTCGTAACCGTACTGTCCTTTAACGATCGGGCCAAATAAATCCACACACAGTAGTTCACCGGGACTACTGGTGAGAATTGCAGATCTCTCCCCCACTAAATATTTAACTGGATATTTACTCCTTTGACAGGTGTCACACTTAGCTAAAATCCTCCTAACATCCCTTCCCATTTTACTCCAAATGAAGTCACGACCAATTTCATAGAAGACCTTGGCAGCACCAAAGTATCCTAATTCCCTATGAATGAACCAAATTAGCTCCTCCCGCAAAGTGGCAGAAACACATATTGCCCACCGATTATTCCTACATTTCCTTGCAAGAAGCCCATCCTGCATCTTGTACGTGAACCGTCCTACTTTCACATACTCTTCTTCACCTATTTCCTACCTAGCCAGTGGCTCCCTTAACTTAACGTCATCACGTTGCTCCACAGCATATTTCTCAGTGTCTGTAACAATGCCCTGTTGCTACTGTCCACACATGCACATATTAAAATACCGTCCTTTGCTTTAACCACAGGATAATCCCTACATAAATTAGTGTCCCTCGATAGCATGTCTGCAAGAATGTTATCTTTACCTTTAATATATTTTACTGTGAATTCGTATTCCTGCAGAGCAAGAATCCACCTACTAACTCTGTTAGAACTGAGTTTACAAGTCCTCATATATAGTAATGCATGGTGATCTGTATGAATCTCAAATTTCCCCCCTACTAAATACATTCTAAATTTCCCTAAACTGAAAACAATACCTAAAAGCTCTAACTCAGTAATCGTGTATCTTTTCTCTGCTGCTGTCAGTCCTCGCGAGGCTAAAGATACAATGCACAGATTACCCTCATCATCTTTCTGACATAATACTCCAGCAATGCCTAGATGTGAAGCATCTGTCATAACCACATATTCCTTATCTTTTAACGGATATTTCAGTACTACAGCTATCTCAAATCCTTCCTTCAGCGCTCTAAAAGCCTGTTCATGTTTGGACTCCCATCTCCACCGAGTCCCACTTTTAAGCAATTCCCTGAATGGTTCTACCAACCCTGAGTATTTAAGAACGAACCTCCTGAAAAAGTTGCAAATTCCCAGGTATGTTTTTAACTGTTTAACATTCTGTGGAACCTCTGCGTTAAGTATCTTATTAACCCTACTTTCCTCTGGTGTCACACCTCTACTCGACACTCTATGACCTAAAAATGTCACTTCTGACTGACAGAATGACGACTTAGACAGCTTCAAAGTGAACCCTGCCTGATCTAACTTCTGAAAAACTATATCTAAATGACGTAGATGCTCCTCAAAACTGCGTGAACTAATTACCATATCATCAATGTAAATGGTTACAAACTCTCCTGTGTCATCCCCTAATGCGATGTTTAAAGCCCTAATTAAAGCTGCTGAACTACTCTTTAACCCAAAAGGTGTTCTACAAAATTGATAAAGGTTATATTTATTACTAAAAGCTGTAAATGGTCTATCTTCGTACATAAGTGGCACTTGCCAAAAACTGGAACTCAAATCTACACAAGTGAAATAATTCTTCCCCTCAAATATTTGCATTAATTCCTCTACTGACATAGATTTCAGCTGATCTGAACTAATTCTACTGTTAACCAAACGAGCGTCTAAACAAATACGAACTGTGCCGTCGGCCTTGGGTACAGTGATCAAAGAATTAACATACGGACTGTTAGAGTGCTCAATAATCCCATCTTCAAGCATCTGGTTAATTTGCGCCTCAACTGCACTCTGATAAGCGAAAGGTACAGGATATCTATGTCCTGTGAATACTGACCTATCAATAACGTTCAATGAATGTGTATAGCAATTGGCCATACCAATGCGATCCTCAAAAACTCTCTTATTACACAATAACACATCATAGAGCCGAACACACTGTTCATCCTCTATATTTCCCTGAAATGCAGCATCACGTAACGAGTCCTCTAGACTACCGTTCGTAATCACACTGCCCACAAAACATGGAGAACCCCGCTCTACGGCTGGCGATATCTCATTTAAATTACAAATTACACCTACAATACTACTTCTCTGAATATGGTCATTGAACGCTACTTGTACTTCAGAATCACCCCATTTAAATTTCAAACTCCCTACATCATAACATAAGTTACCAGACACTCTACTTAGCCACTCTGAACCCAAGATAACACTGAATACTAAATTTGGAATTACAAGACAAATCAGCTTCTCTACATGATTATTAATTTTAATGTCTACTAAAACTTGCTTAGAAATTACTTCAGACCTCTTCCCAACAGCTGTGATAACAAAAGTGCTTTTAATTGGCATCTCCTCAAAATTTACTCCAGTTCCTTTCATTTTATCATAAAATGCACTACTTATGCAACTCTTCATACAACCACTATCAATTAAAACATCTGTGTACGCCTCGGACACGTTAAATTTAACTATGGGGCTCTTACTAACCACTTCCTGAATAATACCTTCATCATTACTTCATGTAATAATTCATTTCTTACATTTAGGTCATAGGGTTCCTGTATAATTGTATGGACAGGGCATGCTACAGACTGAGATTCTGACCTTACTTCGCAGCCTGGTTCGCGTTTAAAGAACCGCTACAGCTGGCTGTAGTACTACTAACTACTGCACTGGTCTGGTTGTTCTGGGCTGTGTTGTCATTGTTTGGCTGTATATTACTACCACTAGGCTGTCCTCTTCCTTGACCCCTATTCTGGTTGTAATTATTGTCATTATAATTTCTCCCTTGATTTCCCCTGAAATCATTATTTCTCCCTTGATTTCCCCTGAAATCATTGTTCCTCCCTTGATACTGATTACCATAGCCATTTCCTCTGTTCTGATTTAGCTGATTATTATTATTATCATTTCTATTTTGAGCGTTGGCCCCTTCGCCACCGTTCCCTTGGACTCCCTGATGCCTGGCTTCATTAGGCCTATTATTATTATTACCCTGGTTCCTATTGAAATTGTCCTCATAACCCCCTCTCCCTAGTGCATCAAATGTGCTTAACAAATTTTCTACTTGTGATATTGTCTTTACATTCTGGATAGACGCAGCCTCCTTGATCCTATAGGGAAAGTGCCTAAGTAGCAACCTCACCACATCACTTTCCTCCTTCAAGCCATCCAGATATTTACACACTAATACCTGCCCTAAAAAGTATTCGGTCATGGTGGAGCTTCTTTTAGGGTTATATTTACCACACACTACTCCCTCACGATGCTGCGACTGAATAACCTCATTCCAGAACTTTTCACAGAATTTCATTTTAAAATCATTAATATCAGTAAACTTGTCTCTGTAGACAGCAAACCAATTCCTCGTTTCCCCCACAAACACTTGTTCTAAAATTTCAACTACCTGGCACCACTCAATACTACCATTTTCCAACCGCTCCCCGAATTTATTTTCTATAGTGTTCATGAACTCCATTGGGCACCCCTCGATTGCTGAACTTACCCAGTTCTACCTCCCTGTGTGTGCTATTCACAAAAACTGGCCTATTCTGACTATTTTCTTGCCTGATCCTAGCTTTTAATTTTAATTCTAATTCTGCGATTTTCTCCTCAGCCTTCCTCTCAATACTGTTTACTCTTAATTTAATGTTTCCTTCTGATTCTTCTACTTTATCATATAGCTTTGCTTGTTTCTCCTCAATCTTGCTAATGCTCTCTCTATTATTCTCTCTTAAATCATTTACTTCTGCAACTATTTGCGAGTGGACTTTCTCAATTCTACCCCCCAGCTGTTCCTTAACCTCTTTAGTAGCTACCTGAATTTTGTCAATTTCTCCCCCCAATTGCTTTTTGACCTGCTGTGTTTCCAGTTGCACTAGTTCTTTTAAATTTTCAGCCTGTGTACTGATTCTAATTTCTAACTCCTCCTGTACTTTTCCTAATTTTCTGTCTACATCTGCAATAATCTCTTTAGCCTTCTCTTCCATCACCCCCCTGATCTCACCTCTAATCAGTTCGAATTTATCACTGATCTCCCTACTGTTTCGTTCTAATTTAGCATTTAAAGTTTCAGTACTCTCTCTATTTTCCCTACTACTTTGTTCTAATTTAGCATTTAATGTTTCATTACTCTCTCTATTTTCCCTACTGTTTTGTTCTAATTTGGCGTTTAAGGCATCTGTACTTTCTTTATTTTCCCTACTGTTTTGTTCTAGTTTAGCGTTGTTTTGTTCCAGTTTAGCATTTAAAGCGTCTGTACTCTCTTTATTTTCCCTACTGTTTTGTTCTAATCTTGCATTATTCTGTTCTAATTTTGCATTTAAGGCATCACTACTAACTTTGTTCTGATACATAAACTCGAGAAGTAAAGTTTTTAATTCTGGTTGGCCGCCTACACTCCCTATTTCAGTATCGGGATTTACCTCCGCTACCCCGGTACTACCATCACTCGACATACTTCTCGTATCATCACTCTCCAGTTGATGACCACTACGTAACCTCATCTGTCTTTCTTTCTCATCCCCCATAATGATATACACTGATACAGACAAATAACCCCCAAAATACATGCACAGAAATATATACCCTTCTCCTTCCACAAATGTTATTAGGTTTTCAGCCCCAAGTTGTCGGCGACAAATGTAACGGTCTCGCTTTGCTCCTTGTTGAGCGTACAAATGAAACGTTTTGACTGGTCCTTACTGTTTGGTGATAAATGTAACTGTTTACCTTTGCCTAAGCTATGTTGTTTTAATGGGCGCCAAGACCTCAACACAATTTTTAAATCTAAATTTGTATTTAACAACGTCTAGCTCGGGCAGAACACCTTCAAGACTCTATTCACTCAGATCGTGGTATGATTTGATCATTAACCCAACAACAATTGTATCAGGAGAAGGAATTGGTCTATATCTAATGCTACCTACTGAAAGCAAAGATTGCACGGTTAAAAGAAATGAATTTATTATATATAACAAGTATTGCAAAATTAAAAATAATAATAAGTTAAAAATATATATATTGGAGCGTTGCGATTTTAATATTACCGATAGAAAATTACGTGAAAACGGAGTTTGATAAATTATTGATTTTACTCTTATTCCCAAGCTATAAAGTTACTGAAATATTGAATATAAAACAAAGAGAAACGAGAGATTGCGTATTTCTGTGTCATTCGCGCTTACCACTGGAAATTGCCGAAGCATTTCCCTCGTACTGGATGATGCAGAGAGCTTCCCACTGTTTCCTGGACGCCGTCATCTTCTTCGATATTTGATGATATACTGGTAGATTTGATAACGCTATGGTCCGAACATCGGAGCCATACACTCGTACAACCACACTGGTTAAGTTTTACAAAGATAGTCCTCCACTTCACGGAACATCGGAGCGACTCACGCGTGCAACCATACTGGTCAAGTCTTACACAGATAGTCCTCTATTCCACGGCGCGCCAAACGATATATGCACTCGTCGCCTTCCCACTCCAGTGCCGACTTCCAGCTTGCGTGGTCTCCACTGATTGGCTGCTCCCCACGCGCTACTTCCCCACCTCTGGCTCATTACACTCGGCGGGAGGGTGATGTCGTTTGCCGTTCCATACTATCCGCCTTTTCTTGACGCTGCGACCCAGGCTTGCGTAATGCTTCTTGACAATAATCAGCCTGTATCTGAATTCCTAATGAGTCATCTCTCTCATAATACCCTAACTGACGAAACTCGGTAAAATTCCGCAATCACATAATTTTCTATGATAATGTCGTTCGTAATAATTTGCTTGATAGTGTTTTCTAAGACATAGAAAACCTATCTGTATGCTTATAATTTTATAAAAATGCTCCAAAAAATACCTTAATAATAATAATAATAATAATAAATGAACATGAAAAATTCTCTTGGCTGAACAATTTGCCGCATAAATAAATATAGATTGGCTTCCTACTGACTTATGCCAGTGGCATAAAAACCCCTCGAAAAACACGTTATAATATAGCATCTTCACTTTATTTATTAAAGCGCATGGTATTGATCTATTTTGAAGGCATTCCCAGATCGTATTTCTCCGTACAGTCGTAAGCCTTCTCAATATCTAGAAAAATGAAGATTATGTCTTTTCCTTTTTCCCAGTGCTTCTCCATAATCATCCTGACAGAAAATATCAGATCGGTTGTTGCCCTGTTCCGTCTCAAACCGTACTAAACTTAAGAACCAACCAACCAAACCGTACTGCTTTTCTTCAAGCTGTGGTTCAATGATAATTCTTAATCTGTGTTCTATGATTCATTCCATTATCTTCAGGCCATGAGATAGAAGAGTAATTCCCCTGTAGTTGCTAGGTTTCTGTCTGTCTCCTTTCTTAAATAGAGGGACGATAACACCTTTAGTCCAGTCTGTTGGTATTTTTTCTTCTTTCCAAATAGTGTTTAGGACTCTAAACAACCACTGGAATCCTTGTACTCCAGCTGCCTTGATCATGTCAGCGCTTGCATTATCAATGCCTGTTGCCCTAGCTTTTTTCATGTTCTTTAGGGCATTTTCCACTTCCATCCATGTTAGAGGGTACTCCATATCTGGGATGTTTTCTTCTCTTTTAGTCTCCTCTTGTTTGGTATTTGAATTTTGATCATTATATAATTTTTCGAAATACTGTCCCATCTCATCTCGAACCTCCTTCTCATTCCATGTGATGTTTCCATCTTCCTTCTCCACAGCCTTTATTGGTTCATAGCTGTTTTTCTTACTCCTCACGACTTGAAATAATAGCTTCCTGTTGTTCCTGCAGTCTTCTTCTAGTTTCTGAGTGAATTCTGTCCAGTATTTCTCTTTTTCTGCAGAAATGATTCTTTTCACCTTAAGTACAGCTGACTGAGTTCTTGAAATTTCTCTCTTTTCTGACTTTCTCTGTCCCTTAGTTTTCTCACATCATTTCTCTCTTTTATTGCTCTTCAGACAGTTTCATTCCACCATGGGGTTTCTCTCTCTCTTACTCTGCTGCTTATTTTGCCAACAATATTTACTGCAGTATCTACCAGGATTTTCTTAAATCCAAGCCATTCTTCTTCAGCTGATCCAGTCTCATATTTAGGCAGTTGGTCTCTAATCTTCATCTGGTAGTGTGTAGCTAAATTTGTAGGTTATTTGCTTAGAAACGCTCTACCAAGTTCCAATGTTAGCCACTAGGTGTCAGTGACAGAGGCATCTCTGGTAGCCAAAGTTGGAACTACTGGAAATTGAACTTGTTGGGGAGCCTACGGACGTTCAATTAAAATACCCTGCTATGGCCATTGGCTGCAATTCAAATATAATAATAATAAATTGATCCTATTATTTTAAATCTTGGGACCATCAACATTGACGGAGAAGATCTGCCACGAGTAACAAAATTTAAGTATCCTGGTTCTACTATGTCCAGCGATGGCCAACTTACAGATGAGGTAAATGCAAGGACACAAGCAGCCTGTATGAAGTGGCGAATGACAACAGGAGTCACCTGCGATCTTTGGATGAAAGATCATCTGAAGTCAAAGTTTTACCGGACTGTTATCCACCCCGTCGCTCTCTATGGCACCGAGTGTTGGCCGGCTACAAAAGAGGCAGAACGACAACTGGGAATCATGGAGTCGAAGATGCTTAGTTGGACAGGTGGAATCACTAGACTGGATCACTTTCCAAACAATACCATCAGGAAACGCTTTGGGGTTGACCAATCCAGAAGAAAATGCTAGAAAGCCATCTGCGGTGGTTTGGACATGTGCTGCGCGCGGAGGACAATACAATCGCAAAAGCAGCTTACACAATGGAAGTCACAGGAAAGAGACCCAAAGGACGACCTAGACAGCGATGGGCCGATACTTTGCACAACAACCTGAAGGCTATGAATCTTCATCCAGATATGGCCTACGACCGAACAAAATGGACACAGCGAATTCACTCAGCGGATCCTGCCCGAACCCGGGACAAACGCTAAAGAAGAAGGATTATTTTACATCTTCCACAAATACTTATCCTTTAAATTTTAAATATTTATTGTTGTTAATTTTTTAGTTTATATTTTCTTCATTCTTATTCATTTGTTTTCCAGTTTCTTCACATCATCCTTATGTACACTGACCGGCACGAAAAATGCAACATTTCAATTTCTTAAAAAGCTGAAATTTATTTTAAATTTATGACACTTTTATGACACTAATCTACTATATGATGATGGAATATTGTAGTATGGTCCCATGTAGGTGTCTAACAATGAAAAAAAAAAAAAAAGATTATAAACAAATTTAAAAATTAAGCCAGAGATGCACACTTCATGGAAAAAGCACTATAAGAGTGGGGAATTTTGAGTAAGCTCCTAAAGGTTTTGATTGTATACACTTCACACTTTACTTCACAGACCTCGGAGACCTCTGTTCACATCTTCAAAAGCGTGGATTGCTACCTCTTGCACCAATGACAGCATTCAACCTTACAGGGATGCTCCTGATTAATGCTGTAATGTCCTCTTGAGGAATCATCTCCCATTCTTCCAGGAGGGCGTTCCGTAGGTCCTGTAGGGCTCTTCTCCCAAGCCGGTCCCAAACGTGCTCAATTGGATTCATATTAGGGCTTCGAGCAGGCCAAGTCATAGCATGAATCCCTGCTTCATCCAAGAACTCTCGCAACATGTGGACATGCATTGTCTTGCATTAGTGTGAAATCATCACCAATAAAGGGAGCGAAAGGCACAACATGATCCAGAACGATTTCCTCCACATACCGATGTGCGGTAAGGCTTCCATTCTCCACGAAGACCAAATCCATCCTTGCAGCCATACTGATTCCTGCCCACACCATCACAGAACCACTCTGAACAGGCATCCTGGATGAGAATGTGCAAGGGGAATACCTTTCCCCTGGCCTTCTCCAGACCCTCTCTCTTCCGTCAGATGATTGGAGGCCAAATCACGACTCATCGGTGAACAACACTTGTTCCCATTGTTGTACTGTCTAGCCATGATGCTCCCTTGCAAAACGTAGTCGAGCTGTGCTGGTGAGTTCTGGGCCTGTAACTGGTCCTGGATTGAAGATTGGCTTCTTCCAATCTTCTTCGGATGGTTCTCTCACTAGCATCGACCCCTCGAACTTGGTAAAGTCAATTCCGTGCATCAATGGCGGTGGTGTGAAAGTCGTGGAGAACTTGATGTTGTAAGAAGAGGTTATCTCTCTCCGATGTTGCTCTTCTCGGGCCTGTTCCTGGTCTCCTTGCAAAGCCTCCAGTTTCCCTGTACCTTCGTACGGTTCTGGAAATTGTGGAAGGTGTAGTCCTCAACACTTCTACAATGTAATGCATGCTGCGACCATCTTCCACCAAAGCAACAGCTTTTGCAGCTTGTTCCGGGCTTAAGGGCATGTTTGCTCAGAAAGCTAATTACGACCATCACGGGAAGATCCTACAAACACATGTGATTGATAAGGGAACAATTCAAAGTACAACAATAAGCGTTATAAGAGCGGGAACACATTATTAGCTCACATCCAGTGATGTATTTTCCAGGTTGCACGGGAAAAAGCAAGAGTCTAGTGCAATCAACAATCGACACTTCATTGTTTGCTCGCATAGCAACGCCAATTACATACCTCGTCTGAAAAAATAGGTAGAAGTGATTCACTTTGATAATCACACATCATTTATTGTGTGTTGCGTTTTTCGTGCCGGTCAGTGTATTTTAGTTAATTTTGTTTGTCAACACTTAGTTTTATTAGATTAATTTCTTAAGTTTTGATTGTAATGTTGCTGAAGAAGGTCCCATTGTTGGATCGAAACATGATTAGAATTTGTATTGACTTTGAAAGAATAATAGATTTTCCGCCTTCAATACTGTTTATTTCTATTACTTACAGGGACATGTTTCGGGGGCTAATACTCCCTCTTCCTCAGCCTGTCCAACAAAACTTCACAAAGGAAAAACTTTCCTTGTATAAGCTCATACAAAACCCATTTGTATTGATTGGCAGAGAATTTTAATTAATTATTAATTTAAATGGGATTGAAGATGTATCATACCGAATTATCTCTGTAAAGTTAGTCACTAGCAATCTAATATAAGTTACTATTAAATTAAACAATAATGTTACAAAAATTATATATATGCCATGCTGTAACTATGTTACTTGATTGTCCCTAACACGAGCTCAGGCTCATTGGGACCTATGTAAATAAATAAATAAATAAATAAATAAATAAGATAAATGTGAAGAAGAGTAAAACAGTGGTGATGAGTAGAGATAAGAAAGAAGGAAAAGGAGTAATCAAAGTAGGAGATAAGGAATTGGAAGTAGTGAAACACTTTAAATACTTGGGAAGTGAACTGACTGAAGATGGAAGACTAGATTTGGAAATTAGCAGAAGAATACAACTCGGGACTGCTTTCTACCAACAGGTACGGGGACTAGTATGGAACAAGGATATACCAATTAAGGCTAAAGAAGTTATGTACAAAGCATATTATGTTCCTATAATGAAATGCAGCAGAAACTTGGACAATGACTAAGAGGGATGAGAGCAGAGTACCAGCTGAGATGAGATTCCTGAGAAGTATGGTCCAGAAAACGAGGGGGGACAGAGTGAGAAATGAAGATATACGGAAAGAACTGGGAGTACAGAAACTAAATGACAAACTGGCGCAAAACAGATTGAGATGGTTTGGACATGTCAAACGGATGAATGAAGTAAGGCTACCAAGACGAGCACTGGAACGATGGATGACAGGGAAGAGAGGACGAGGAAGACCAAGAATGTGTTGGATGGACTCGGTGGAGAATAGTATTAGAAAACGGAACCTGGATTGGAACTCTGTGTCGGAAGAGGAATGGTGGAACGACAGAACAAAGTGGAGAGGAACCATATTTGCCTCCACCCAGTGTCAACTGGAAAAGGGGAAATGAAGATGATGATGATTAATTTAAATGGGAAATACATTTCAAAGAACCGTATCTAAATTAAGTTTACTGATGGTTGATATCAGTTGTCCAAACTTACTCATTTAATTACTTCCTCTGTAGGCCCCAAGGAAGAGCACTGCTTGTGATGATTTCTCCACAATGAGGCAAATAAAAGGATGATCGGCTCTGAACACAGGTGTAGGTTGTTCAAATCCTACAGATGTAATCCGGGTCCCAACGACTGCTGTTCAGAGAAATTTTGAAACTTAAGTCACCCTCAAATTCCAGAACCTGAATATCCTATAAGATGTTATTTTAGTATATTGACAGTAGGAAATATTTTGAAGTTTTAGTTTTAGTTCTAGGTAGATCTTTAAAAAATAGATTACTTTCTACGATAGTCAACACGTTTCAGAAGACAATTTACCATGAGTGTTTAATGTATATACGGTAATACAGAAAGGTACCGTAGAGCTGTAACATGCAAAGAAGACTGAGGGGAAGAAGAATAAGAAGAATGAAGGTTGTAGTTTTACGAGACCGTTAATCTTGTGAATATGAGCCATGGGAATCCAAACACCACAGGACATGGCATTTCACTTCAAAAGACTCACATATATTGACCGGGAATCGAACCCGGTTCACCTTGGTGTGAGAAGAGCTTGGCTGCTGTGCCACCACGCCCCATAAGAAGAAGAAGAAGGTGGTGGTTTTCTCCATTCCCCAGTAAGTAGCATACTGTTCCCAGAAATGGTCACCTTTCCAAGTACAGTATTAACCACATCCAATGTTCCATAACTTACAAGCTCTCTAGAGATCCATTGTCTTAGCATGACTTTACACATTACAACACTAAAAAGTGCTTTGCCATTTTCTGATCCAATTAGAAAGTTATTATTATGACGAGAAATAAATGCATTCTGATTCTAAAATAATTCATCAGTAGTGAACTTCATTGTTTTGTTTAAAATAAAACTCGTTTCCATGTAAGTGGATCCTTTTGTTCCCTGGGTAGGGTTTAACTTAAAATTTCACACTCCTCTGCTAGGGGCAGATGACCTCGCAGTTCCGCCCCTTGATAAGTTTACACTCCTCTGCTAGACTGATCAATTAAATGTTCACAGATGTGCAGGTGAATCCTAATGAAGACATCAGACATCATGGGTGAGGTTCTTCTCTGAGTTTTTCCTCTAATTCCAAAGAAATGGTACCTTATTTTAAGTCTTGGCGCATACACACATAAGTACATGGGACTGATCACCAAAATTTTTCAAGCAACTAAATGAAGTAATATCAAGCGCATGAACTCTGAGTGAAAATACCAATCATAGGAAAATGTATACTTTTGGAACATGCTCACTGGAATGGCAAAAAACCAACCATATCAGACTACAAAAAGAAAGATAAGAAGAATCCATCTTCAAATTACAATTACACTCTAATACAGACACCACAATAACACAGGCCATCACACAACATGCACAGTGTTCCCATTGGATTTATGAATTCATTGTCGCTTGCTAAAAGAAAAGAAAATGAAATTTGGTTGATCCTAACTTAATCCATCAAGGAATGGGAACATGGAAAAAGGACAAACGCATGTTCCTAATGTCATAGACAGAAGAGACAAAATGCCATGTGCTCTCTGGAGAAAACTTCCCGAAAATTATGCGTGAATCAGAAAATACTTTTTACTTGAAGGTTAAATAAAGTACCGGTAGTCACTTTCAGCCTTACACCTCTAAGTCCCTATTAACCTTGACAATGGGGAGTATGCTATAGTTTTGCCCTTTAAAACAACAATAGAAATCAGTGGCGGCCGGTAATAAGGTTGCAGCGTTGCACAACGACCAGATTTTTCATAGAGACAAAATATAGAATTTTTAGAGGGAAAATATTATGCATTTTATATTTTTTCCTCTTACATGGATAGGAATTGATAGATTTGTTCTTTAATAGTTCAGAAAATCTCCTAGTCCTGTGAACTGCATTGAAAAAGTAGAGCGCGCACAGTGTAGGAGTGCTGGACGTGTGGTCGTTGCATCGCGCCAGCACCGACCAGATCTCAATAGTGAAAGGTATGGCAGAGATGCTAGGCCAGGTAAGTCCTATCCCAACAGTTAACTCGGCTGGTCGTTGCCCGCTCATTGCAACCAGAAAGGAGTGGGGCGGGCGATGATACCCGAGTGGCTCCGTGAACTGCCGATACGACCGTTTTGCAATGTAATTGGCGGATGAGTCAGATACTTCCTGTTCTTTTATTACTCTCGTGTGTTATGGTACGCTGATTTGTTCTCGTGAAGTTTTATATCGTTTTTCATCCATTTTATCCCGAGGTGAATGTGATGTTCTCGTGTGAATTTAATTATTGTTTTGTGTTATTAGTGTTTTGTATTCAATCTAGGATGAATTCCGTAAGTAGTTTGCAAATTAAGACTTTTTCTCAGTGCACTGATGAAGAGAAACTTGAAATTAAACAACGTGGTAGACCATTGCCAGAGTTAAAAATTGTCCAAAATGTTCAAACCGGGAAGAGGCAGTTTAGGAGAATTTTTAAGAAAGATGTATATAACAATCACGACTGGCTGTGTGGGTGTGAAGATAGGAACGCATTGTTTTGTTTTCCGGGTGTACTCTTTGGCGGCGAACAAGCGTGGACGAAATCGGGATTTACTGATCTGAATCATTTGAGTTCAAGCATTAAAAAACAGGAGTCCTCAGGTATTCATTTAAGAAATGTGCTGTAGCTAGTGCTCTTCGGCAAGGTAAATGTAGCTTCGCAGCTGGACAGTGCATACAGGAGGAAAATAGCAGCAGAAAATGAGAAAGTGAAGTACAATAGGTACGTCCTGAATATACTAATAAATTGCATTAGATTTTGTGGCGTATTTGAGCTAGCTTTGAGAGGTCACGATGAAACTCAAACATCATCAAATCCAGGAATTTATAGGGGATTAATTAATTTTAGTGCAGAACTAGATGTTGCTTTGAAGGCTCATTTAAAGAAGGCCACGGTCTTTAAGGGGACATCTAAAACCATTCAGAATGAGCTGCTTCAAGTGATGCTAAATGTGTGCCACGAAGAAATTGCAAAGCAAATGAAAGATGCAAATTTCTAGGCTGTAATAGCTGATGAAACCAGTGATGTGTCTAACATTTTTCAAATGGCCATTGTTTATCGCTATGTGGTGAAGGGTAAGCCGGTGGAAAGATTTTGGGGTTTTATTTCACCTCAACACCATGACGCCAAAACATTAGCTTCTCGTTTGCTTGAAGAATTGCGAAAACATAAATTAGATTCTCCAGAAAATTCGTGGAAATTAACTGCACAGACTTACGATGGGTGTTCGGTTATGTCTGGTTCTTCTGGAGGTGTACAGGCTAAAATGAAAACCACATTTCCAAATGCAGAATACGTGCATTGTTATGGTCACCAAGTAAATCTGGTAATGGGTAAGGCTGCTTCTGTCAATAGAAACGTGAGAATTTTCTTTTCAAATTTACAGGGTATTTGTACATTTTTTTCTGTTAGTCCCCAACGTACTGCGGTACTTGATTAAGTGGTGAAGAGACGGTTACCTCGAGCTAACAATACTCAAGAGTTTAGTGCTTTTCAGTCGGTCAACACGAATGTACCCAAAAGAGATGGGTTATGCCCTAATCCTGAAATAAATTACATGAGATTAATAAAACACTAGGATGACCAGTTTCGATCGTCAAGCGATCATCATCAGATCCATTACACTTAGGCTATAAAATCTATGTTTGAAATACAGGTGAAAATATTTACAATATGTACAATTATTTAGTTGCAGTATTGGTACTGCAACTGTCAGTTTATGCTAAATGCAGTATATATGATGTTAGGTGAAATGCTAAATGGTGATAGCTATCCGGAGTTTGTACTTTGGAGAGATTATATGGTTGTAAAAATCAACTATAGTTAACTATAAAATTATAGGCTAACTACTTTTCTGATTGTCTACCTTAATACAGCTACTCGCGGTTTTCGTGCTCACTGGAACTCACTGTGCGGTCGACTGCGGTGGTTATCTTAGCGACTGGTTTTTCCCTGCCTTCTCCCCCCTGCCCATACGTGCTGTGGGGAGTGATAGCGATGTGTTTATGTGAGGTGTTGCCAACCTAGACAAGATGTATGTTATTGAATGAGGTGGGTCTACCGTGGATTAACCCTCGCCACGCGTGGACCATAAGTCATTCGAACTAAGCGTTGACGGTCTTATGAGGACGTCCCGGCACCTTTAATACTGCCGTGAATATGGGCCTTGGTTTATTGCAGAAGAAAAGTACATCGTACACCTGATCCAGATAACATTTGCCTATTAAAAACCCCCTAATTTCCCCCTTTTTCTATCTAGCTTGGCTGTGTCGCTAAATTGTGTCTTGTTTCCGACAGGGTGTGTTTTATAGTAGCATGAAGAGGGGTGAGCTCTCCATGAACGTGTGCTCATTTAGATTGTTGAGATTGTTTCGTTTGGCTAGGTGTATCTCGATTGCTTCCTTTATGTCAAGAGCTCTGCCTTTCGATTCGTGATGGATTATTTTAAGGTCCGACTCTATGTTGGTAAAGCTGTGCCCCGCGTCACACATATGTTCGCACACGGCTGAATGTGTTCCGTATCTTATCGCATTCCTATGTTCATTATAACGTGTGTCTACTCGTCTTCCACTCTGCCCGATGTAATTAGCTTGACAACCGGTGTCTTGGCACGTTATAGAATATACCCCTGACCTTGAATACGGGTCACGTTTATTTAGATTACTATTTAGGAGGTGCTTAGCGGTTGTGTTTTTCGTCGTGAAAGCTATCTTTATGCCTTTCTTTTTGAATAGGTTAGTGATTTTATATGTATTCGCAATCACATAGTTGAATCGCGCAAATTTTTTCTCATTACTGTCCGGTTTGGGAATCGTTTTATCTTTATTTTTATGTTTGGCTATAATTTGGTTTATTTTGCTTGGCGGGAAGTTGTATTCCTTTGCTATTTGCTTAATAGTTCTTATTTCCTTATTATAGTTGTCTTTTGACATGGGTATGTTTAAAGCCCTGTGCACCATTGAATTGAAACCCGCTAGTTTGTGCGTACTGGGGTGATTAGACTGATTGTCGATTGCATGCGTCGTTTGTGTTGCTTTCCGGAATATGGAATATGAAAGGTCGTTGTCTTTACGTTCAATAGTTATATCGAGATAATTTATTTTTCGGTCTATTTCGGATTCCTTAGTGAATTTGATAGAGTGTTGTAGGCTATTAATGGATTGGAGAATTGTTTCTTCGCTTGTTAGTTCAGTATCGTAGATGCAAATTACATCATCTACGTATCTTTTCCATATTACTATTCCCTTTGTTGCAGCTCACCCCTCTTCACGCTACTAAAAAACACACCCTGTCGGAAACAAGACACAATTTAGCGACACAGCCAAGCTAGATAGAAAAAAAGGGGGGAAATTAGGGGTTTTTTAATAGGCAAATGTTATCTGGATCCGGTGTACGATGTACTTTTCTTCTGCAATAAACCAAGGCCCATATTCGCGGCAGTATTAAAGGTGCCGGGACGTCCTCATAAGACCGTCAACGCTTAGTTCGAATGGCTTATGGTCCACGCGTGGCGAGGGTTAATCCACGGTCTTTAATAGTTGTAGACCCACCTCATTCAATAACATACATCTTATCTAGGTTGGCAACACCTCACATAAACACATCGCTATCACTCCCCACAGCACGTATGGGCAGGGGGGAGAAGGCAGGGAAAAACCAGTCGTTAAGATAACCACCGCAGTCGACCGCACAGTGAGTTCCAGTGAGCACGAAAACTGCGAGTAGCTGTAGTAAGGTAGACAATCAGATAAGTAGTTAGCCTATAATTTTATAGTTTAACCATAGTTGATTTTTACAACCATATAATCTCTCCAAAGTACAAACTCCGGATAGCTATCACCATTTAGCATTTCACCTAACATCATATATACTGCATTTAGCATACACTGACAGTTGCAGTACCAATACTGCAACTAAAAAATTGTACATATTGTAAATATTTTCACCTGTATTTCAAACATAGATTTTATAGCCTAAGTGTAATGGATCTGATGATGATCGCTTGACGATCGAAACTGGTCATCCTAGTGTTTTATTAATCTCATGTAATTTATTTCAGGATTAGGGCATAACCCATCTCTTTTGGGTACATTCGTGTTGACCGACTGAAAGGCACTAAACTCTTGTTTACTAAGGCAACACTGAAAATATGGCTTCAAACACCACAACTAACAATACTCGTTGGAACTTTTTATCTAGAAGTGTAAATACCGTTTTTGACCATAAGAAAGATATTATTCAGTGTATGAACGAGATTCTGGACAGTGACGAGATCAAGAACTCCAGCACAATAAATCAGGCTGCTGGTCATAAGAAAATTCTAATCAGTCATGATTTCAGTTTTTGGCTCTCCTTTTTCAGCAAAATAATGCCACTCGTTGAAATGTTATTTGGTCAACTCCAGAGATGAGAAATTGATCCTTGTTCTGCCCAGAGGGCAATTTCTCAGTTCGAAGATAACATAAAACTCATTCGGGAACAAATTGATGTTGATTCAAGCGCAGAACCTACCGCGACTTCTTCGAAAAGGAGGATGACTGACAACACTGAATGGAAGAGGGAGGCAAAAGAAGTGTGTGAGGTGATCGTGTGCGAAGCCAAAGCCCGCTTCTCTTTCTCAGGACATCTTGTTGCATCAAATTTGTTTGCACCAGATATATTTCCAAAGTACGCATCAAAATTTCCAGAAGAAACAGTGAAAACAGTGTGCACGATTTATACATTTTTTGATAGGATTAAACTTTCTCATGAACTGTCTTCTATCTACTCGGCAGAAGAATTCAGATGTGTGTCAGGGTATGTGAGTTTATTAGATTTTGTTCTGCGAAATAATTTGGAAAATACATTCAGTGAATCATCGAGACTACTGAAATTGATTCTATCTGTGCCTATGACATCAGTGGAAGCTGAAAGATGTTCCTCTACATTGAAGAGGATTAAAACATTCCTAAGAAACTCCATGTCTCAAGAGAGATTGACAGCATTGGCGATGCTCTCCATTGAAAAGGACCTTATCATGGAAATTCCAGACTTCAATCAGCGCGTAATAGACAAGTTCGCTGCAACAAAAGACAGGAGAATGGACTTCCTGTTTAAATAATGTGAGTAAGAGATTATTACTAATTGTTACCAATTCTTAACATTGTCTTTGAATTATATTTATATAATACCGTACGTTTTTTAAAAAATTGATTGCTTATTTTGTGACTGTTAGCGGATCCTCTATGCTATTGTGCTTCTGCCTTCACAATCGAAAATAGACTTGTTACCAAGAAATGTTGTCCACCGCTTCTATCCAATTCAGGCCTTTTCTCGTTTTCTATACAGCCCACAGAACTCTCCGAAAGCCCCCGTACGGCTCATATTACCGACGTCCTGATAAAGGCTTACAGCTCCATGACCTCCAATCAGGGAAATGGATGTATACCACAATTATTACCTGATGGCACATACGTACGGAAAGAGTTTCGTATGCGGGCGAGTCCACGTGCTGCAGCGGGAGAGAGAGGGGAGAGACGTTCACTTCGCTCATTGCTAAGGGAATGTTACTATCGGCTCCTACTGTAACTGCCACGTTTGAATTCTATTTGTATAATATGTTTTTATTTCATTTGATTGCTTATTGTGTGAAGTCAGTGCCTCCCAAGAGCACAGCAGCAATGACCCCCTTCACTACCTTCCTTCTCCTCACCCGCGAGTTCGCACAGGTTTGCGCCATCAGGTATTAATTGCTGTCTAAATGAGAATGCCCATGTCTGAATCGCTCCAGAGAGAGAGAGAAAGAGCAAGCATATTGCATTATAGTGTCTGAGTATATTCTTCTATAGTTTTTGCTGAGAAATATTTATACTATGGATTAGCTGTTCAATTCTCTACAGCACTCCTGGCTGGACACATTTGTTTTGTCCGTGAATGATATCCAAGGTCTCGTTTGAACACAGCTGCTATCTGTCTCTAGCTGACGTGTGGTGAGGAGTTGATTTGTCGTCACCTCCCGTTGCGTCATCAGTGGCTACTCTGGTCATGAGACGCAGGCTGCATTGAGGAAGAGTTCCGAGAATAATACCAAACCTTGCAAACAATGGAATTTGCCCCTACTGAACTAGTATTTTCTTACAGGCTGATCAATCTGAAGCAAAATAAGTTACTTATAAAGTTTAGTGAATATCATAATTAGGGTAACTAGCAGCCGATACTAAGCTAAGTTTGAACCGCAGCTTGTATATGATTTACACTTACATATGATCACAAAGGATATGGTGATTGATAAACCTATGAGCAGTGAATGAGATAAGGGTGTAAGGGTAGCGTACCTGCCTCTCGCCCGGAGGCCCCGGGCTCGATTCCCGGCTCCGTCAATGACAGCCTCATGAGGGTAGTAGCGGTCGCTTAGTAGGCCAAGGCTTTAATTGCTCTAGTGCCACGTTTTTTTAGTGAATGAGCTAACAGTCTACTACTCAACAAATAATAATAAGTCCTGAGCTTGAATTTACGTGCGGAAATGTGTGGGTAAACCTGTAATAACCAACATTTAAATAAAAATCATTAACATTTTAAATACGTTGTAGTGAATCATTATTTCGATATTATACTTCATTTTGAATTATTTTACTGAAGTAATTTTGTACTCAGACTTAGTAAAAAAATGCTGTTAATTATTAAGGATTCTCTAGACAGATCTATTTGCTCCTTTGTTATAACAATAATGCTATTGATTGTATGTCCCTTTTAACTACTGCGGCTTTTAGAGATGCCGGAGTGCCGGAATTTTGCCTCGAAGGGGATCTTTAACAATCCAGTAGATATACTGACATGGCTCCCTCGCATTTGCTCACCCTCAAATGCCAACTGACTACACCAGGATTCGATCCTGCAACCTTGGGCACAGCACGTGAGAACATTACCGTTGCGCCACGCAACCGGTCGTTCCTTAGTCTATTATTTTGATGGTAATATGGATTTACCTTTAGTTTAAACAACGTAGTCTGATATATTCTGTAATTGCATGCTGGGTCATATACAGTAGGGTCTATGTGTTGAGCTCTCACAGGAATAGGAATTCTGGATACGTGTTTAAGTGAAAGGAAAGAACGGGAGAACGTTATTACCTGGAATAAGGGGACTGCGACATTCGTAACGAATGAGCTATGACTGTTAAATCAGACGTGTGTAACACTTGTTTCTCAAGTCGTCTTTTACACCATTGCCCCCTTCCACCCGCCAAAATAGTGCAACGCCCAGAAATAATATATACCAGCCGCCACTGATAGCAATCATCATAGATGTACAAATGTTCAGTCTAGGTTATGTTTAGTACAAAATGAATAACTTAAATAAAGTAATGAACATAACAAAATGTATGTTATACCTGTGGCAGCTGCAGCTTCTGTACCTTCCTCAGTGACCTCAACAAAGGTCTTCTGTATCACAGTGCTGACTTTCACACGGTCCTTGATAGAAATACATGAAAAGTCTGCAACATCTGTGAACATTTGCTGCATACCCATCTGAAAGTCAAATTAAATTGCATTAGATCAATTTCAGATTGAAATCTAGAGTTCCATCATCGCTTACTTGACTTATGTCCAATCAATTACGAAAGGATAATATCTTAAGACAATAAAATTATTACCTGTATTCATATATTATACAGTACAATGTCCGGTTATGGTCATGTTATTATGACCTTTGTCAGCAAAATAATAATAATAATAATAATAATAATAATATATTTCAGCCGAAAGGCCATAGAAAACAATAAAGATCTATAATTTACTGTAATCACTTAGCGTCATAGTTCTCTTCTGGCATTTTACGAAATGGTACCGTTCACATTTTTTCCCACAGAGGTTACATACACACTGGTCTACCGGCTCGTGAAAGTTTATCTTCCTACACATCTTATGATGGAAGCCATGCACTGTAAACGATTGATTGCGCCCCCTATTTAACAGTTTGGTCCCGTCCAATTTCTATTACACATAGAAAAGTTGGGAACAGTTAAGAAAGTTGAGAAAAAATAAGAAAAGTTAAGCAAAGTTAAGAAGAGTTAAGATAAAGTAAGAAAAGTAGAGAAAAGTTTAGAAAAGTTTAGAAAAGTTGAGAAAAGTTATGAAAATTTAAGTGAAAGTTTATCTTCCTACATGTCTTATGATGGAAGCCATGCACTGTAATCGATTGATTGCGCCTCCCATTTAACAGTTTGGTCCCGTCCAATTTCTATTACACATCGCGTCTGTTGCATAGAAATCTCTCTCTATTTGTTCCGCCTTCCCTTCCATACCCTGAGGATTATGTGGCTGGCAACAGAAGTCGCTCTCTCAATTCTGCTATCAGGAATGGTTCAAGTGCTAGTTCATAAGCCAATCTAGAATATGAGGTTTTTGCGATGCCTAGTATCCTTTTCAGGTATTTAGATTTGACCCCTTCTATTGCTTTCAAGTCTGTTACTGTTAAGTGTTCCCATATCAGGTGTAGACCATATGATACTATTGGCACGACCTTGGCGTGAAATAGAGACATGGCTGTCTTTATTGAGAGTCTGCTTGGTTCGTGGATATCGTAGATGGCTCTTATTGCTGCACTAGATTGTTCTATGATGTGGTGCCTATAAGATCTAATTGTTGTCTGTAGCGTTAGTCCTAGGTATTTAAAGGAAGTCTGTTGCAACTTCATTTTCTGTTAATAACATTTTGCTGACGAAGGTCATAATGACGTAACCGAAACTGGTGCATTGTACGAAAGCTGATCAACAAAGACAGACTGATAATTTTTTTCACAGCTGTTTATTACTCCATTTCGATGCTTACACGATCTTTTTCAAAGTAGTCTCCTCCTACTTCAATGCACTTTTTATAGCGTCTCTGCCAGTCCTTGAACACATTTTGCAGACCATTCTTTGTCAGGTCCTTGAGAATTTCCTCACTTTCCTTGAGCACTGCTTCAGAGTTCTCGAAACGAATGCCCCTAAGCTTTGCCTTTAGTGATGGGAATGAAAAAAATCACAGGGTTATAAGGTGGGTGCGGTACACAAGTAATGTTGAATCGAGCCAGAAACTGCACGACTTGATTTGCGACGTGAGGTCGTGCATTGTCATGACGTGGCACCCAACGGGCATATGGAGATGATCGTGCATAATTGTATAGATACTGCCATATGCAGTGCTGTAGTTGGGCCGGTACAGCATACCCCCTAAAATCCAAACTCGTTATAAGCGTACCGGTTAAACTACCTTTTTAAATCTGTAAAAAATAGCCCTACCGTAAATTGTCCAATGGATTTCAAAATGAAAAATAGGAAATGATTATTTTCTTGTTCAGAGTTATCTCGTGGAACAACTTGGAACTAATTGGGCCCATAAGAGTTGGAGTTTGATATTTCAATCGCGCCCAGATGATAATACATGTTCAGCTGTTGGCAACATTGTGAAATTGGTTTCATTTGGCGGTAAACGCTTGCTTGTGTGTTTTCAGTGCCTCGCTGTGCCGTTGTTTGAATTGAGGCTGATTTGTCGTTAGGTACTATCTGTGTAAAGACGTAAAGTGTGTGTGTGTGTGTGTGTGCGCGCGTGTGAAAGTACGTACATCATAATTTCAAAGTAATAATGAGCTCGCTTAACTGGTTAAATAGTGGCAAACTAAAAACTCCAGATGATAACAGGGACGTTGAAGAGAACCGTGCTAGCTGTGACCAACAAGGCCCTTCGAAAAGATCGATCATCTCAAAGGACAACGATTTTGAGTGGGAACTTAAGAATGTAGGAAGTGATTCAGTTATTCTTTCTGGTCAAGTAAGTTCAGTGATTCTAGATTATCCAGAATGCTGGCCGGAGTCTCAGCACAATTACTTTAAAACTGAAAACAGCTGGCTAGTAATATAGAACAAAAACTTGGTTGTTCTTATTGTTCTGAAGCTGGCAGGCATGGTTTGGGACTAGGGCTGGTACTTTTAATCGATTAATTTCAGATTTCGATTAATCGATTAATCGAAATAGAAAAATCGATCAATTGCCACAAAAAACGATTAATCGACTAATAGATTAATCGGTTAATCGATTATTCGATTAATCGGTTGGTTGATTAATCGATTAATCGGTTGGTTGATTAAATGATTAATTGTTTTGTTGATTAAGCTATGTACTTCCACTTTTCACTATGTTCTTACCGAAGCAAAGTTGTAAGAAATAAAACATGGACGAGGGTTGTCGTTTGAGGGTAATATTTTCCACTGTAATAATAGTATATTTAACCTTAATTATGAGAAAAAAAAGTAAAATATCCCGTCGGTGGATAGGATTCAACCCGGTATCTTTAAAACAGTGAGAAGCCGCGATACCACTCATACACTTTTCCAACGGACTTTGAAGCTCGTTGTTACCTAACGTATTATCGCGTATGGTTAAATATACAATTATTACAGTTAGATATTGAATACTGATTGAAATGCATTCACTCAGTGCATGACATGTTTTGAAATAATGCGAATCAAATGCAAATATTACCGTCAAACGACAACCCTCCTCCTTGATTTATTTCTTACAACTTTGCGCACGATATGCTAGCGCAACTTTGCGCACAATAAGCTAGCGTGTGATACACTTCGGTCATAAAAGCACGTGTACTGACGAGGATGAACAGGATTTTGTACCAGGCATCACAACAGCCAGAGGTGTCGTGTGATACGGGCCTATTATTATACGGTTGCGATAGCAATGCTTGGGAACTGGTCTGTGTGAACAGGTAAAGCTACACAACCGTGTGTGCGCAAGTTGCGATGACACATTCATTCGAATGAGCACATATTCGACGAGTTTCAGAAAGAGAAGATCTACCACAGGAAAACTAACGACCATGCCCAGCATAGTTGGGAAATATTTTGAAAAATCTGCGGACGGTTCACATGTTGTGTGTACCTTGTGTGAGAAACGACTGGCGTATAGAAGCTCAACGTCCACTTTGAGGTTTCATTTGACGAAAGTTCACTCCAAGGATGTAAATTTGGCGTCCTGCAAACGAAGGTATGTCCAAACTGAACTTTTAAGCATATTCGATAAAAACACAATGTTCTCATAATAAGGCAGTTATAGACTGTAAAAAAAAGCGTGATAAACAAGTAGTTCCGAGAAGAACTAAAGAGCCTACTTTTCTTAAACTTTAAGATTCATGGTAATCCATATAGACCTATCTAGAATAATAACGAAATCAAGTTGGTAATAGTAACATTTCTATGTACTGCAGTTTGAAATACATCTGAAATAGTTTAGCCTAATAGAGTAACTTACTATAGTTCGCAGCCCTGGTGACTCGGAATATATTCTTAGTTCCATCTCTTAAGGTTTAGAATGTACATACAAACTTCGGTTGAAGTCTAATGGATAGTATGGACGTTACACGCTGTTTGATATTGGATTTATCAGTGCGCGTGAAATCATGTTGGGAACAATGTCATGTATGTGATGCTCAGAATTAATCTGAAATGGCCTCTCATTTCAATAATTTTCAACACATCTTTTCTAATCTCGTGTCTACTAATCAATTAATCGATTCCCCGGTTAACCGATTCATCGATTATTCGGTTAATCGATTAATCGGTTAATCGAATAATGAATTAGTCGATTAATCGGTTTCGATTAATTCTAAATTAATCGATTAATCGGTTATTAATCGATTAACCGAAAATCGATTATTAACAGCTCTATTTGGGACCACAGCAAGGTTCAGGATTAAAACAAGCTAAAGAGTGGGTTGATGGGGAAATACTTATTTTGGAAATACTAAAGATTTGCAGCAAAATAGATTAAGAAAGAAAATATATGAACATAAAAAGAGCATTTAGTGCTATGAATGACATTATCACTAAAAAAGGAACAGTTTGTTGGTAGAACGAACCGGAAAATTAATTTTCCTTAGAAGTGTTGGGCCTCCATTGGAAAAATTTAATCCAGAAATTTATGTGCAGTCTTTGTTCAAATCAGGAAGAAGATCAGCTGAAGAAACAGCGTGTCGAAAATGAGACCCACTCAACGAAGTCCACTACGAATCCATCTGGAACCTCCTTAAGTGATTTTTGGTGAGTACCGCCTAATTTTTTTCCCCAACTACAGCACTGGCCATATGAAATTTCCAACACTTCACTGAGGTTACGTAATGTTATCCGCCAATCCTCATGGACAATCACAGCAGCTGTGTTGACGTACTGTAAGTCACCTGGCCCACCTTGCTTAACACAGACAAGTCGGCCTTCTTTGAAGTCCTTGAACCACCTAAACACTGTTTCACAAGGTAGTGCATCTTCAGCTTTTCGTAAGTTTCAGTGGGTGTATGGTTTAAATGAAAACAGAATTTGATTGCACTGTACTGTTCCTCTCGTGTCACCTCCATTGTCTGGTATGCGAAATGCACGGAGCGACTACAAAATAGAGCGTTACTACCAACCTACCGATACGAGTGTGCTGCCACCTACGGACATTATACATAACAACCCGCTCTATTCAAATATTTATGTTACAGAATGGAAACTTAAAGCCTCCGTGGCTTAGGTGGCAGCACGCTGGCCTCTCACCGCTGGGCCCGTGGTTCAAATCCCGGTCACTCCATGTAAGATCTGTGCTGGACAAAACGGAGGCAGACAGGTTTTTCTCCGGGTACTCCGGTTTTCCCTGTCAAAATTTCATTCCAGCAACACTCTCCACTATCATTTAATTTCATCTGTCATTCATTTAATCATTGCCCCAGAGGAGTGCGTCAGGCCTCGGCAGCCGGCACAGTTCATATCCTCGCTGCTAGATGGGGGCTTCATTCATTCCATTCCTGACCCGGTCGAAGACTGGAAGCAGGCTGTGGATTTTCATTTCATGTTACAGAATGGAAACTATCACGGAAGCTACAGGAAAAAAATCAGTCTCAGTCTTTGTTGATCAGCCCTCGTATTAAATGAATAATAATTTTATTGACTTTTATTAAGGTGGGTTTTTTTGGTAAGCTATTAAACATTGTCAATAAGGATCACTTTGGGCAGACATGGTTATTTTCCAGTCTCTTCGTGACATATGTCTTTAAACTCCTTATGGGGAGGGAGCAAAGGGCTGCAACAAAGGAGTGCCATCTCGTAAACATGTATATTAAAGGTTATTTTCCTGCCTCTTGGTGACTAATGTCCTTAAACTCCTTATGGGGAGGGAGCAAAGGGCTGCAACAAAGGAGTGCCATCTCGTAAACATGTATATTAAAGGTTATTTTCCTGTCTCTTGGTGACTAATGTCCTTAAACTCCTTATGGGGAGGGAGAATAGGGCTGCAACAAAGGAGTGCCATCTCGTAAACATGTATATTAATAAACATGATTTATTCTTTAGTATTGATTAAGGTGTATCATTCACCTGAGTCAATTATAGATATCAATACGGATCCTGTGATTTGTATGTATGTACGCGGTCTGTTAGAAGATTATGTGACCTTTCTTTCTTTTTGCGAAAACCTGATGGATTTGAATCAAGAGCGCTTGCATGAGCCGACCTTGAACCTTCGTACGCATGCGTGAATTTTTTCCCGCCTATCGATAGCGTCTGTTGCTGGCAAGCAGCATTTGAGTGAGGTAGTGTGTTGTGCCTCGTCTGTTTTTCTTTGCAAGGACTGGGATTTGGTTTCTGGGTCTTACCCGTACACGCAGGACTCGTCACCAGTGATTATGGTGTTCCACTGTTTGTTGAGCCCCACATGTTCTGTGAGACTTCAACACGAAATTCGTGCCGAAGCTGCTGATGGCGGAACAAAAACAACTTTGTGTTGAAGTCTCACAGGACATGCTGAACTCCACAAACAGTCCATGAACACTATAATCATTGGTGACAAGTTCTGTGTGTACGGGTAAGACCCGGAAACCAAATCCCAGTCCTTGCAATGATAAACCGACGAGAGCACAACATACTTCCTCACTCAAATGCTGCTTGCCAGCAACAGACGCTATCAACAGGTGAGAAAAAATTCACGCATGCGCAAGAAGGTTCAAGGTCGGCTCATGCAAGCGCGCTTGATTCAAATCCATCAGGTTTTCGCAAAGAATAATAAGGTCGGACACTTTTCTAACGGACCTCGTATGTTAAGTAGACAGCCCAGAGGCTGGTGGGAACCCTAAAAAATGCCACTGTACGTTATGTGAGTAGAAACCACAAAACCCAAGGCATACTAGGCAATTCCTAATTGACTTAACATTACTTATAATGATTCATGTTTTCACATATATTATTATAAACCCAATAAATACTGTATCATCTCAAATTTCATGTGATTTTACCAAAATTGCCATACAGCCATGAACTTGCACCTTGTGACATTTTCCTTTTTGTGAAGATGTAGGAACACTTGAATGGTCACTGCTACACTTGCAATGAGGAGGCGAGGGAACATCTGAAGCGTCACTGTTCCACTGGGAACGAGGAGGTGCATGCAGCAGTGTTCACTGGTACCACCATAAAATTACCATTTTTTCTTTGTCAACAGGATGAGAAACTTTTTCAATATTTGCAGAAATGTGCGGATATGGATGTAAAAACTTTAAAAAATAAAGCATTTTCTTCTAGAGGACATTCCATACTTTCATCTTACAGTAGCTAAAAAGGGGAGGATGCGATGCATGGGTCACCGATTCGAGCCATCTTTAGTACACATGTAGGACATGACCAGGTGTATACCAGGTGCAAGTAGTATGCCCATTCAACAATGAAATATGCAAATCACAGTTTGCCAGCAATGCTCAATCGGGAGTATAGGGGGTCCATGGTTTGTTCTCCCACTCTGTGATATACACACTTTGGACTAAATAGAGGATACACTTCCAAAAATAAACAAAGATCAACTCCTACTATTATAAAACATTTAATTATCCAAATATATGGCGCTACAAAACATTAAACAAATAAATTACTGACCCTTCACATATACTTGTTCAGAGTTGAACAAGGAATTCATATTAAACACATCTAAGATCATAATAATTGGTTTTCCATAACCTAACAAACTTCCACTAAGTTTCACTTCCATATAGTATCACTTCACAATCTTTAAAATAAGAGCTCCAAACGGCTCGGTAATGTTTACTTACAATGTGCTATCAATTTAATACACATCCATTATTATTTATATGAGTATCTCTTTTAATCATAAATATCAAAATTACCAAAGTATTGTTAATCATCACTTAATTTTTGGATTTCACAATGTTCATATGTTACCATCCCTCTCTCTCAAGTCAACTACTCACTACTGTGATTGGGAAAAACTTGCGTACTCCCGAGCTACAGAAGACTACTGAACACGTCAAAATTTAGATCACTCCCGGAATCTAATGTCTTCAATCGAACTCGTGAATCACTGAATCATATAATCATTACATTAGGGATTTATCATTATTTGTCTTAAAAGACCATTCAATTATAAGAAAGCCACGATCTGAACTCTGCAAGCGATAATCATTTATATGAAGGGACCTCGGTTCCAAGACTGGGTCGTTAAAACAAACTCTAAACACTTCTGTGTACTATAACTCAAACAGACCATTTACCGACCTACCACAATACGTCGAGGGTGAGGCCATAGCCTTGGCTACTTAGCGTGATTTATTGCAGGGATACAGAGAGTCCCCAGTCTCGCTGCTACAAGTGACTGGCTACCGTCAGCTTTCATACAGCTGTCTTCAAATGTAACTAGTTGAAACCCGTCAAAACATGACGGTCAAAGGGAAAATATTTACTGAAGAATCTCCTTATATAGGCCTAATGTACATTCTTTGTACGATTATTTTTTGGCTCTATTGAAACTATAAGGGCGTCAAAAGATTGCACTCTTAACATTGCAAAATACTGCTGGCAATGACTGAAAAATTGATGAGGCAAATTGAGACTTGTACGTTCCAGAGTTTCCCCTTGAGCTTTATTGATTTTGATAGAGTATGCCAAACGAATTGGAAAATATTGCCTCTTAAAAGAATTATTATAGTGTTATATCGGATGGCATTAAATCAAGTCAAAGGATTAGACCTCTTGGCCTATTTTTTACTGCACTTATTATTTCCAAATCCAAGCAATATGGTTGCATTTAGGAGCCCTTGGGAAACCTTCAGATTTCTAAGCAGCATAACTATGGGTCAAGCGTTTAGAGTATGTGGAGGCAAATCTTATAATTCCAAGGAATTCAAGAACTCTGAGGGGTCTAATACAACTGGCCGCAAACCGTTGCTTATAATTTTGGAATATAACGAAGAAATGCGATGATGTGCAAAACATAACGGTCATTGGGAAAATATTTACTGTAGGACTTTCTTATATGCATTCTCTGTGTGATTACAGAGAAAGATCGACTTTGCAACATATAACTGGCCATTACTGAAAACTTGCGTTACGTTACGTTTGCGTTAACCTTTTTCTCCTCCAGGGTTGTCTTTTCCAACGGATTAAGCGAGGGGTCCCACCTCTACCGCCTCTAAAGGCAGTGTCCTGGAGCTTGTGACTCTGAGTCGGGGATACAACTCGGGTGTGTGACCAGCACTACGCCCAGGCGGCCTCACTTGCAAAGCGATCAGGGAGCTGATGAAGGGATGGTAAGAGCGGGAGGGTTAGGCAAGGAAGTGGGAAGGAGGCGGCCGTGGCCTTACGGTAGGTACCATCCCGGCATTTTCCCGAAGACGAAATGGGAAACCACGGAAAACTACTTCGAGGATGGCTGAGGTGGGAATTGAAACTCCTCTACTCATTTGGACCACCCGAGGCAGAGTATACCCCGTTCCAGTCCTCATACCACTTTTCAAAGTTCGTGGCAGAGCCGGAAATTGAACTCAGGACGGGGCGGCAGCTAACCATGCTGACCACTACGCTACAGAGGCGAGCTACGGAGGCAACGACTGAAAACTTGATGAGGTAAATAGTGACCTACACGTTGGAGAGTTCCCCCTTCAGCTTTATTGATTGTGATAAGGTATGGCAAGCGATTGCAAATTGGTGCTCTAAACGAAAATGGAAGTGTTTCATCGGATGGTGTTAAATAAAGTCGAAGGATTAGAACTCTCTGCCCAATATTATCTGCACTTATTATTTCCAAATCCAAGCAATTCTCATGCATAATTCTTACAATTAATCTGGCACCAATTAGGAGCTTTTGAGAAATGTCCAGATTCCTAAGGAGCATAACTGTGGCTCGAACATTAGGAGTATGAATATGTGGAAGCAAAATTCCGAGGAATTCAAGAATTCTGTAAGAAGAATCTGGCTTTCATATTCATTATTTAATCTGTAACAATGGTGTATGCTTTTGTTTTAAATATATATATGGCAATGTCAATCGCGCCGAATTTCTTAGTTTACGGGAATGCTAAGAGTAAAATATGTTTTGTCAATGGAATAGCAATACCAAGAAATAACAATTCGGAAAAAAAGGTGACGGAGGTGGGACTCGAACAGCTCCCATTGCGCGATGCATAAATTAAGAGTCTCTGACGCTACGACCTGAGCTACCGAAACACTGGTAATACCACGCAATATTAAGTTAGTTAAATAACATAGGCCCTACACACTTAATTGTCAGTATACATATTTCAACATTTTCCGTCGTGTATAATTGTATTCCAGTATATATCGTGGGAACGTCATAAATAATGTTCACTTCTTTTATACTTCTAATAAATAACTGGTAATACTGGTAATACCACGCAATATTAAGTTATTTAAACAACATGGGCCCTACACACTTAACTGTCAGTATACATATTTCAACATTTTCCGTCGTGTATAATTGTATTCCAGTATATATCGTGGGAACGTCATAAATAATGTTCACTTCTTTTATACTTCTAATAAATAACTATCATGGCCTGTTTGCCATCTCTTGATGAATACAGTACATTTGCATTTGTCAGTTGGCACAGGCTAGAGTAAAAGGTGGCTTTTCACCGATATCTCAGTCTCACTCATGGCTGTGATTATATGGAAGCTACTGAGGTATGGGTGGTGCTTAGTAATGGCCTTCAGGGCACAGTCAGTGCCTGTGGATGCTGTGAAAGGTTCTACTCATAGGGCTAGGACTACTGTTCTGACTCGGTGAGGAAAGCAATGGCAAACTACCTCACTCCTCTTCTTGCCTAGAATTTCTCAATATAGCGCTGCCTTGGGTTTTTGTGGGTATCTACACACATAACGTAACGGCGGTGCTTTTTGAGGATCCAACCAGCCTTCGGGCTGACTACCTAACAGACATGACAGACAAATAACTATCAAACGCGATTGTACGCATGCGTGAGGGCAAGAATTCTATATTAATTTAAAAATATACCAATTCCTTAGTTTAGGGGAATGCCAAGAGTTAAATATTTTTTGACAATGGAATAGCAATACCAAGGAATAAAAATACGGAAATTAAAAAAACATGTCGGAGGTGGGACTCGAACTGCTTCCATTGCGCGATGCATAAATTAAGATATCTCGCTTCTACGACCTGAGCTACCATACCACTTGTAATGACGCGCAATATCAAGAAGACGTATTGATGACATAGGCCCTACACACTCGACTGTCAGTTGACGTGTTTCAACATTTTCCGTCGTGTATAAATGTATTCCAGTAGCCTATACATCGTGGGAACGTCACAAATAATGTTCACTTCTTCTATATTTCTTATAAATAACTATCAAATTGAAACGCGATGCACTTGTAACCGCCATGACTGTCATGAGGCAAGGTGATTGTACGCATGCGTGAGGGGAAAGAATTCTGCAATTTTCTATATTCATTTAAAATATATACGAATTCCTTAGTTTACGGGAATGCTAAGATTTAAATATGTTTTGACAATGGAATAGCAATACCAAGAAATAAAAATACAGAAATAAAAAAACATGTCAGAGGTGGGACTCGAACAGCTTCCATTGCGCGATGCATAAATTAAGATTTCTTGCCTTTGCGACCTGAGCTACCGAACCACTTATAACGATACGCAATATTAAGACAGTTTAATTACATAGGCCCTAAACACTCGACTATGTGTTTCGACATTTTCCGTTGTGTATAATTGTATTCCTGTATATATCGTGGGAACATCATAAATAATGTTCCCTTCCTTTATACTTCTTGCAAATAACTATCAAATTGAAACGCGATGCACTTGTAACAAAATAAAAAAAAAACAATATCCGAGGTGGGAATAGAACCCTCTCGATCATGCATAATACATATTTCTAAGCAGTAAACTTATCCCCTTGGCCATCCACACAACTAAGGGACATTTCAGTATTAACCTATCTAACCAGTATACACACTCAACCTGCAGTTTAAGTCCTTCAATTTGTGGTTTATTTAATATAATTCTATTTCAATGCATATTGTAAAAACATAATTAACATTATTGGAGACCCTTTTTAATTCTCATAAACAAAGATCTCAGTTAGACGCGACCGGAATCGCCATTTTCCTTGTTGAGAAAGGCCATTGTGCGCATGCGCGGGAGTGTCAAATATTACATATTTCTTTAATCATTTAAAAATATACCGTAACATATATTTTCCTTTTAAAGAAACTCTGCAAATCTGCATGCCAAGAGCTTTCGTTAGAATGTCTTACGAAGCCAATCGGTTAAGTGGTTTTCACAATCTCGTGTGTACAAAAAACAGCTTAGTGTTTTAAATATATAGATTCTCTGACCGACAAGGCTTTTAAATACAGATTCTTAACCCAACATATTTAGGCTCAACAGACCTTTTCTCTTAGCTTCGGTATGTAGTAATTATGAAGTGTCCTCATTGGCGGGTAAGAAAAATTCAATAATACAACCAATATTTAGGGGCTTCAACACGGACGACTCTGAGTTCGATCCTTTCAAATGCCTCGGGAGCAGTATCCCAAATTGGAGGACTTATACATTTGCGACTTAGGGCAGGCCTTGCCTTATACCAGCGCTCATAATACACATAATTAGCACCCTTTTTACCATACAACACACACGGCCTCGTGATCACATCACCACTTTTGAGGACTTACCATAGTTCAATTACCACGACCAACTGCCCCTCATAATTAGTTTTACCGAGCATTTCAATGCATTCCTAGCGTGACAAATTACTTCAATGTGCTACATGGCGCTTATACATTAATTAGCCAAGTTGCCTTCAGAGAACTAATAAATTCAAAATCCACATTTGACCTACATCTCAAATATATATTACTCTTCTCCCTTGACAATAATCATTTTACCATAAAGAACATGTATTCATAACATGTGTTAATTCCTCTAAAGGAGCTCGGAAGCTACTACTTTCAATATAAAATTCATCATACTATTCATTCATTTATGTAATTATAATTATTATCATCATTACGCTTGCTTTCTTATATTTATATCATTTACATTGATATTTTACTGAATACATTCCCCATGGGATTCATTTACATTTCACATATTTATTATTTTTATTTCAAATTTATCGTTCACGCGCTACTATTCCTTTATCTGTTATTCAACATCCCTATTCTTTCTTTCTTTATGTGGATTATACGCAAATCTTCCCAAACACATATCATAATGAAATAGTTACTCACATGACTGTCCGGTCAGCAACCGAATCCTCCAACGATGGAACATGTTCGCCCACTCACTGCTTTCTAAGCCATTTTCATTGATACACTTTCACTTAATGACACTTTTTTAACTACACAGAAAATATTTACCTTAATCACTTGAAATATATTGAATACCATTTTGTATTCATTTCAATTAACACAATATAAATTCACAAAAAATATTACACTCAAATATTTTCACAATATTTACATTACATAACACTTTTATCACTTGGGCGTTAATTATTCGCCTTACACACGTGATTTCTTTTCTTTCCCGTTTCCAAGGGTGGCATTTATAGAACTTCGGCTTCCTAATCTGACCAGATGATGGAAAGTCTCGATTGAACTACACCTCACTGGAACGGCTGATCTTCAAATCCGGGGTTTGACTATCGGCTTCTATACTTTAATTGCACGATGTCGTTTTCTTTACTAGACGCTAACTTGTTCGTCTAGATCACAGTCTGTCCTTATTGTATTACTTTGACGGCCGCTCAAATAGTTTATCGGTGACCTAGTAATTTCCTTGCATTAATTTGCTATTACTTTAATTCGTAGCTTATTGGAGTCCTCCCCAATGTTTACTTGTTCGTTTGCCTGCCTAGACAAAGCCTGGAACTATAATTCCTAATTCTGATCGTCCTACGCTCTAGTCCCTATCTTTCCGGAACACTAGGCGTTATTTATTTCGTTCTACCCTGATCGGGTTCCTTAACTTCGATAGAACTGTTTATTTCACTTCCTTAGGTACTTCGAAACCTTATGACGCTTTATGTCTTTAACTGAACTATTATTCGAGTACCTATCGCCTGTTATTTCTTCAAGTCCATAGCCTGACTTTGACTGTACTGGTGAACTTTGATGATACTTGTTTCTATGTGCAGCGTCTACGCGCTCACTAAAATAACTTGTTATACTTTGCGACACAGTATTACGCTCTCGGGCATCTTTTATAACTGAATATACTTTGATGCAGCTCTCCTGTACTAGGAGTTTACTTGTAGCTTATCATGTAGTCGATGCTTCATCGTGCAGCGTCTCGGCGCTCACGGAACTGAATTGTTGGTGAAACAGTACGACCCGCCTCAGCGGTCGTTCAAGACTGAATGAATCTCCTGGCTCTGCCAGGATTTTTATACAAATCGGCTGCAAAAAGACAAAATCCGCGTCTTCTCCAGCACCAACTTTTGAAATAATTGTCGTATAATATTTAAAAATATATCTCTGGAAAGCTCTTGCTCTAAACGTCAACTGATTTCTTTGATCATAAAATCGATCGCACAATTCCAAGATATTAAATAATTTTGCTCTTCAGATACGTGGGTGTTGCGGTTTATTTTTCCATCCCTACCAACTCTGGTCTCGGGGAATTTCTAATTACGTCATGCTGCGTCGGCACTTCTTTCCTGTGCAAATATTATAAACTTTTTCCCCACACAAAAATCTCTCTTCCAAAATGATCAACCATGATGTGTTTCTTTCATTAATTAAATGCTCGCAAATGGCTTATTTCTAATTATTTCTATTCTTGCACAATTGCGAGGTTGTCATTTTATTGCTGCGTAAGGTCAATTTCCGAAACCTCCTCTCTCTTACACGCAGTGGAAAGTTTTTATCGTTCTATTAATAGTCATGATCAGCTCCTTATCAATGCGTCATGCATGATATCATGTCCGCGTGACTCGTGGTCCCTTCTTATTGCGCCACGTTATAACAGTCCTCAAGATTAATTGGAGGATTATCCATTGATTGGGCGGAGACCCCTTAACCCATTAAAATTGTCATAACAGTCCTCTCCGTAAAATCTTTCTCAGTCATTCTAAAGACTGTATTTTTTCCTCTCTTCTTTTGCCAATAATTATGGATTCGACTCTTGAACCAATAGCATATGGGTTCAGTAGTAAGGTGCGCTTCTCAGCCGTTTCCGAGAAATTAATTATTCGCAATTGCAGTGCGGAGTCCAAGTGCGTTGTACGCTAGCAAAAATCCAAGCAGCGCGAGTTGCAGCGGTAACAGCCCTGCTTCGTAACCACGGAATCCCTGGATCGAAACCCACCGGTGAGCCTTTGCAGTGTGTTGTGTGTGATTTTTTATTTTTAAACCACTGGCAATTTCCAACCAATACGCATTGCTTGCGGAGTACGGGATGGTCTGATGGTTCACAGACATGCAATGAACGGAACCGACTGGGCCTTCGAAGTATAAATGTATATCGGTACATATAATAGAATACACTTGACCATGTATAATACCAATGTATTTGCAGTGCCGATACTGTACATTATGTAATGTCACAAACGTTGATCCCCAGACGATGATTTCAGAATCTCTTTTCCTGCTCACATAACACGTTATTACAATTGACTGCAAAATAAACATTGTTCACGACACCTACATTGTTATGAATTGCCAAAACTCACCGGTGGTATTCGATCCATCGATCCCGCGCTTACGAAGCAGGGCTCTTACCACTGCACCACGCGCTCGTTGGCTTCTTGCTAGCGTACAACACACATGGACGCCGCACTGTAATTGCAATTAATTAATTTCTTGGAAACGGCTGAGAAGCGCACCTTACTACTTGTACCTGGTATACGCTTGGTCATGCCCTACACGTGTACTAAAGATGGTTCGAACCCGTGACCCATGCATCCTATCCTCCCCTTGTAAGTGCCAGAGATGATGGAAGTTGAACAATTGTCAAGCACAGGAAGCAAAACTTTTCAAAATCACTTTTGTATAAAATGTAATTCTCACTGATATTCAATTTATTTTTTTGATTTTTGAGTTCGTCTCTTACCTCAATATGCTTTGTCTAACATAATTTTAACTCTTTTAAACCTTCCAAAAGACATTGGTCTTTTAATGTTGCAAAACTGCTCTAGTAAACTAGGAGTTTCAGTGGCATCTTGCTTCTACTTGCTTCCCAAAATGCCTTTTTAAGCTCCTGAAATAACTATGCAACATTGACTTAAAAGAAAGATACACGGTAGAGAGCTTTGAAGCCATTTCACAGTGTTGACTTCTTGACAATTCAACTTTTTAGTTGGTCAACGCAGTATAATCCCAATTACTGGAACATGAAAAAAGTAAATTAACATATATATATTATTTTTGCGATTAAATATATATACGCCTTGGAGGCTGGATTTAGACAGCTCCTTAACCCGGTCCATGAGGCAATTATAATTGGCTACATGGATAATTCTTGTCAGGCGCGTCCACGTCGCGGGGGTGGGCAACGGTACTGTAATATACCATGGAACTACAGTACCGGCTAAGTTCTGGTGAGGACCCAGTCCTATGGGGTATAACATAGGCCCCGTGCACAGGGTTACGTGCGAAGACCTCAACGGAATCTGCAGCGGAGAAGATGGACTTCGGAATGGTGGAGATTGCGGAAGAGGCAACCCAGTACTCAGGGAATAGTATGAGTACAGCATCAATCGGCAGCATCTGTTTCCCAGGTTAGGGGCGGCTGCAAGGGCGTCTGTTTCCCATGTTAGGGGCGGCCTGTATAATAGCTGGCAGTAGCTTCATAAAATGCCTTTGGGAGCGGCGACCCCATCGTAATAATAGCCTAAAATGGAAATGGCACTTCAAATGATTCGGAGAAGGTTAGGGCGTACCCTGCAGGCGACGCGCAGTTCTTTTGGTACTGGGGGAACTGTGAGAAATGGGCGACCAGTAACCGAAATGAAAGTGGGAATAATGAATGTCATGACCCTCACAGGCAAGGTGGAGGAGGTGGTAGACTTCATGGAGAGGGAGAATGTTGGATTGATGGGGCTGAGTGAAGTGAAATGGAAAGGTAAAGGAAGGAAGAAATTGAGGAAAGGATATACATTATACTGGAGTGGTGGCCAAGAGGCAAAAAATGGAGTGGGACTGATAACCTCGAAACAACTGGAGGAGTATGTTGAAGTGGTCGAGTGTGTGAGTGACAGAATAATGAAAATTAGAATAAAGATGAAAAATGACGTGATGGACTTCATACAAGTGTATGCACCACAGACTGGAAACAGAGAAGAAGATATTGAAGTATTCCTGGAGGATGTAGAAAGAGTAATTTCAGATGTAGAAGTGGTGATCATGGGAGATATGAATGCACAAGTCGGAAACGAGAGACAAGGAAAGGAAGAAGTCATTGGACCATATGGATATGGGAAAAAGAACCGGGAAGGAGAGGAACTTGTAAACTTTTGTGAAAGGAATGGACTGATAGTGGGTAATTCATGGTTTCGGAAGAAAAACAGCAGGAAAATTACGAGATATGGTTGGGGCGATAGAAGAACAAAATCAGTAATTGACTACTTTCTGGTGGAAAGGACTAATCGCAGAAAGCTGATAGATGTGACAGCTTTACCAGGGGAAGCATTTGATGGGGACCATAGAGCTGTGGTGGCAACATTTAGATGGGAAAAATTGGAAAACCTAAAGGAGATCAGAGAAAGTAAAATAAAAGTATGGAAATTGAAAGACAAAACTGTACAGGAAGATTTTCAGAAGAGATTGAAGCAACAAATCCCAGTTACTGAAGTGGATAACATAGAAGAGGAATGGTCCCACTTTAAATAGGCATTTGTTGGTGCAGCAGAGAGTGCTTGTGGTAGGACGTCAACAAGAGTGAAAGAGAAGGAGACACCGTGGTGGAATGAGGAAGTGAGGAAAGCAGTGAAAGGAAAGAAGTCTGCATGGAAAGAATGGAACCGAGATCAAACAGAAGAAAGCAAAAGGAAGTATCACGACAGCAAACGGAGGTGTAAGAAAGTGGTAGGAGAAGAAAAGAAGAAAAGTTGGGGAGAATTTACACGAAGAATAGAAACAGATCATCATCATCATCATCATCTTGCACAGTTTCCAGCCACTGGCCGGGTCTGTTTGGAACACAAGCCTCTCCAACGTCTTCTGTCTTCCCACCATCTCTCAGCCTCCACCCTTGTCCAGTCTTCTCCTCTCTTCTTCACGCTTTCTTCCACCCCCTTCAGCCACCTGTCTCTCGGTCTTCCCCTCGGTCTCTTTCCTTCCCACTTCGTCTCATGTACTCTCCTGGGTATCCTCTTCTCCTCCATTCGTTTTACATGTCCATACCATCTAAGTCTAGATTTCTCTATACCATCCTGTAATGGTTCCTCCTTCATTAATTCTCTGGTCCTCTCATTTCTTATTCTGTCCATCTTTGTAGCTCCAATACTGCTTCTCAAGAACCTCATCTCACTGGCCTGTATTTTGCTCTTCTCCCTTCCTTTCATAACCCAGGTCTCCGAGGCATACGTCAGGATAGGGACATAGTACGTCCGATATATGATCTTTTTGCTGTTCTGAGGGACATCCTTGTTCCATAACATGCTTCTCACACTCCTCCGAAATGCTTCTGCCTGCCTCCCCCGCTCATTTATTTCTCTATCGTTTCTTCCATTATCTTGTATCAGGCTTCCCAGATACTTAAAACTCTCCACTTTCTTCAGCTGTTCCCCACCAATTGTTATTCCCGTTGTGGTTCTTTCCTTCTTCCTTGTTGTGATCACCATCTCACTCTTATTTATGCTAAATTTCATCCCATATCCTTGTATTATTCCTTCCCACCCGTCCAACTGTTCCTGTACCTCCTCCTCCTTGTTTCCCCAAATCATCAAATCATCTGCAAACACCATTGCTTTCATCTTTCCGTCCCCAATTACTTGTGCCACTCGGGTCATTATGTCATCCATCACCACAATGAAAAGTAACGGTGACAGTGCACTTCCTTGTTTCAGGCCGTTTCTTTGTTCCAACCAGTCAGATCTCTCTCCTCCCACTTTCACACAGCTCATGCTTCCCTTGTACATCTCCTTTATCCTCTTTATAGTCCATTTCTCTACTCCTCTATCCTCCAGGGACTTCCATACTTTGTTTCTGCATACACTGTCATATGCTTTCTCAATGTCCAGGAAGGCCATCAGTAGATCTGTTCCATACTCATAGTGCTGTTCTTGTAACTGCCTTACAGCAAAAATCAAATCCACTGTGGACCTTCCTGCTCTGAAGCCATGTTGTTCTTCCCTCATCCCTCCTTCTATCCTTGTCCTAATTCTCTTTTCCAAAACTTTCTCGAAGATCTTTGCACAATGACTCATCAGTGTTATTCCCCGATAGTTTCTGCAATCTGTTCTACTACCTTTCTTGAAGATCGGGACAATGATTCCTTTTTTCCAGTTCTCTGGGGTCTTCCTTTCCTTCCATGCTGTCCTCATCACTCGGTACAGCCACTGTATCCCCACCTCTCCTGCTGCTCTCACCATCTCCACACTCAACTCATCCACACCCGGTGCCTTCCCTCCTTTCATCTTGTTCACTGCATCTTCCACTTCTTTCCATGTTAAGTCCTTTTCTGTTTGCAGTTCATCTTCCTCTTCCCCAATTTCTTCCTCCTCACCATCTTTTCCATTTGGGTTCAGAAGTTCTTCAAAATATTCTTTCCACATTTTCTTCAGTTCTTCCCTATTTTCTATCTCTTGTCCCCTTTTGTTCACCATTCTAACATAATCCGTAGGATCCTTCCGCCTCTTATTTTTTACCATCCCATACAGGACCTTTTTTGTACCTTCACTATCCTCCTCCATCATCTTTGTCCACTCTTCCATCCACTTCCTTCTCTCCTCAGCCACCACTCTCTTCGCCTCCTTCTTTCTTTCCTGGTACTCTTCCCTTGTCTCTACCGTCCTATTTTGATACCACCTCCTAAAGGCTCTATTCTTTTCCCTTACTATATCTTTTGTCTTCTCATTCCACCATGGTGTTTCCTTCCACCTCTTCTTACTACTTGTCCTCCCACATACTGCTTCTGCTGCACCCACTAGTGTCTTCTTAAATCTAGCCCATTCCTCTTCCACCCCTCTTTCTTCATCTGTTGGAATTCCTTCCTTTACCATTTTGAGGTACTCGACCCTTCTATCCCCTTCTTTCAGTTTCCATATCCTTATACGTCTTTCCTGGTTCTCAGTCCCTTTCTTCTCCTTACTCCCTCTCAGGTTCATTACCAGTAATCGATGGTCGCTATCCAGGTTCTCCGATGGTATAACCTTGATGTCCGTGATGTTCTTATTTAGTTCTTTCTCATACAGTATATAGTCGACCACCGACTTCCTGGTCAAGTCATCACTGTACCATGTGATTGTGTGGCTCTCTCTTTTCTTAAACCAGGAGTTCCCAACTAGCAGGCTGTTCCTCTTGCAGAAGTCCAACAGTCTCTTTCCTTCCTCATTTCTTCCACCCCAACCCTCTGGTCCTAGAACACTCTCATAACCTTGTCTTTCTCTTCCTACATGGGCATTGAGGTCCCCCATAACAATCATATTTCTTCCTACCAGCTGCTTCTGCAATTCCTCTTCAAACTCCTCCTTCTCTTCAGAAGCGCAGCCTACTTGTGGAGCATATACTTGCACTATTTCTACGGTCTCTCCCCTCAGTGCTACTTTCAATTTCATCATCCTATCACTTATTCTCCTCACTTCTTCTTTTAAACCATCTCGTACTACTACTCCCACTCCATTCCTCTTTCCCTCTTCGTTCCCACTCCAGTACAGTCTATAGCCTTTTCTCAGTACTCTCCTTCCTTCCCCTTTCCACTTTGTTTCTGCCAATCCCAATAAATCCAACTTCCTTCTTTCCATCATATCCACTATCTCCTCCACCTTCCCCGTCAGCGTTCTTAGGTTTAAAGTTCCAAATCTTAGTCCGTGTGTACAGCCGTGTCGTCGTCTATTAAATCCATCCTGTCCGAGGCTCGTTCCATTTTTGAAAGCATTTGGTTTTATCCACTACTGGCTTGCTGGGCCTATCGTAGCTTCACCAGAGCCCCGTTAGCCGTCACTTTTCAGGGTTCCTGTAGGACCTTCACAGCTACCGTAACGGTCCCGGGGCACACGAAGTCCCCACTGTACTTCGCCCCTACAGGCAATCCCCTACTTTGTGCCGTTGCCCATCTCCCACGACGTGGACGAGGGGTTGGACTTATGGGAGAAACAGATGTAAGTGGCAATAAAAGGATGCTGTATGGGCTTCTAAGAAGTAAGAGGAAAGAAAGAGTTACTACAAAGCTAGTGAAAAAGGAAGATGGAGAGTTGTTAGCACACCCAGAAGAGATAAAGGGACGATGGAAGGAGTATTTCGATAAGCTATTGAATGTGAGCAATTGTACTGGTGAGATGGAAGTGACACAACCTGACGACTCTATAACAGAAGATGATATAACAATGCTGGAGGTGGAATTAGCAGTACAGAAAATGAAGATGGGAAAAGCAACAGGGGTGGATGAAATCTGTGTAGAAATGATAAAGGCTGCTGGACCTGTTGGTATGCAATGGTTGTATCGACTGCTAAAGTGTGTGTGGAAACGGAAATGTGTACCAGAAGACTGGGAGAAAGGGCTAATAATACCAGTGTTTAAGAAGGGGGACAAGAAGGTGTGTGATAACTATAGAGGGATCACCCTCATATCACAAATAGTAAAAATACTGGAAAGGATATTAGAAAGAAGAATGAGAAGAAAAGTGGAGGGAGAGTTGCAAGAGGAACAGTATGGCTTCAGTATGGAAGATCCACAGTGGACCCAATCTTTAGCTTGAGGCAGGTGATGGAAAAGAACTGGGAATATGGAGAGGATTTGATCATGACTTTCATAGATCTAGAAAAGGCATATGATAGTGTCCCCAGAGAGAAGGTATGGGAAACCATGGTTAAGAAGAGACTGGGAAGAGAAATGTTGGAAATGGTGCAAGCAATGTACAACAACTGTGTTAGCAGGGTACTGACCTCAGTTGGAAAGACAGATTGGTTTAGGAACAAGACTGGACTAAGACAGGGGAGTGTGCTGTCACCTCTCTTGTTCATAATGGTGATGGATGAAATTGTAAAGGAAACAAAGGAAGCATATGGACATAAAGAAATGAAGTTACTGTTATTTGCAGATGATATTGTGGTCTGGGGAAGGAACACCGAAGAAGTGCAAAAACAACTAGATGCACTGAACGAAATTATTCAGAAGTACGGCCTGAAAATCAGTATAGAGAAAAGCAAGACCATGGTGATGACAAGAGGGGAAAGACAAGGAAAGGGCACTGTGAAAATTGGAAGTCAGAGTTTGGAAATTGTGGACACGTTCAAATACCTAGGAAGTGATTTGATGCAAACTGGTAGGTTGGACATGGAGATTGGCAGGAGAGTACAGCAGAGCAATGCATTCTATCAAAGTGTAAGAAAACTTGTTTGGGATAAGGAAGTACCAAGGAAAAGCAAGGAGGTAATATATAAAGTGTACTATGTTCCCATATTAACTTATGCAGCCGAGACTTGGACCCTGACAAGCAGGCAAGAGAGTAGAATCCAAGCCAGTGAAATGAAATTCCTAAGAAGTATGATAGGAAAGACAAGGAAAGACAGAGTGAGGAATGAAGATGTTAGGAAGGAAGTTGGGATCGGAAAACTAAATGAGAGAATTGAGAAGAATAAACTAAGGTGGTTTGGTCATGTAAAGAGGATGGAGGAAAATAGAATACCAAGACAGATGCTGGAGGCAAAGTGCAAGGGTAAGAGAGCAAGAGGAAGACCTAGAACAAGGTGGATTGATTCAGTGAAGAACAGCATAAGAAAAAGAAATCTGGACTGGGACAAGATCGTGGAAGAAGAATGGTGGAAGGAAAGAGGAAAGTGGAGAAGTGCCATAAATACCCCGACCCGGCCGGAGCTGGATAAGGGGAAATGATGATGATGATGATGATAAATATATATACATTTTTAATCACAGGTAGGCCTATATATATACATACACAGTGAACCCTCACTATTTCGGGCTTCAGTAATTCGGACAGTTTTTCTTCGCCGCAGTACTGCGCCAGACATCATTCGCACCAAGGCCATCTATTGTAAAATGTCAATCGCATCCCCCTCCTTTCCCGATCACTCCACTCACGGCGAATAACAAGTACCGTATGTATCATTATTGGCCACAAGCACGCAACAAAGGCAGTCCCTGGTTAGTTCGCATTTTGAAGCCCACATGAGTTACTGTTTATTGTGTTAAATTCTATCTCTATGAGTGTTTGGAAGTGTTGTACTGTTATCTTTGCTAGAATATAGTAACTAAGATGAGTGTTAGGGGTAAATATACATCGCTAAGTTCAGAAGACAAAATAGAGTGCTGGAAAAAATTCAAGCCAGTGGTTCTACTCAGAGTATTATGACGATTTTGACATTAGTAAGTAAACTATTGTCTTCAAACTTTAACGATGGATAACCAATCCCGGAAAAGGTATGTAGATACTTTAAAGCATATTTGTATGATCTTAGCACTTTTGAACTGTACAGTACAGTACAAGATATTAGAAAACATTTCTATAATTCGGACTAGACCTCGCCCCCATTAGTCCGAATTAGTGAGAGTTGATTGTAAACAGCATATATTTTTAATACCATCTGCAGTGGCTGAGAACACTAACGCACTAGCTCGTGCCTCGCTGGCATTGGGAGAGCATGGGTGCTAATCCCACCTCGGCTGCCTTGAAAATGGTTTTTCGTGGTTTCCTATTTTCACCACCAGGCAAATGCTGGGACAGTTTCTTTTAATAGGTCCACGGCCAATTTCCTTTCAAAATCCTTTCCCTGACCCATCCTGAAAATAAAATAAATGGCCATTGGCTGCATTAATAAAATTATTAAGCTATATACTGTATATTTTCAATCTCGTGTAATATTATTTCAGATTATTTTTCTCATGTCCCAGTAATTGGGATTATATTGTGTTGACTAACTGAAATGTTGCAATATCAATAAAAGAAAGAAACAGTCAATTATTCACTCTGTTACTTTATAAACTCACATAACAATAAGGCATTCGGGTGTAAACCATGGTAAGTAACAAATCGCTCATTTTAGCTTGGTTGTCTTTTTTCTCACATTCCATTGTTAATCTGTAAAGCAAAAATTACCATTCACCATGCTGCTGTCTTTGGGCAATTTGGGGTACTGCTTACATTAGATTGTTCGGAACCTCACTTAGCATGGTTTACACCTGAACCCCCCAAACAGTAAGGCATGTTCAGCAATCAACACAAGAAAAATGATGCCAAATAATGCCTTCCATTCAAATTATTTACTCGTTATAGGCATACCTTTTGCAGATCTTCATTCATTTCAATAGTCTGTTCAATCTTGAACTTGGGGAGAGACACATCAACTTTTGTTTGCCTCAGTCCATTTTGTACAGCGGTGAGGTTCACAGTCCGAGAGAGTTCTTCCAGTTCTCTGCTATCTCCACAACCTCGTGGCAAGAGAATCAACATGTGGAGACCGTATCCCTAGGAAAGAAAAGAGCCTGTACAGTTCGATTGGTTGGTTCCTCGGTTTAGGGGCTACGACAACGCGATCATCTAACCCCGTGTTCTTTGGGTGTGTGTAGAATCTGTCTAATAACTGGTGTTAATTGCGATGGCTGTATTAGTGTGTTTATCTGAAATTCAGGTCAGGACTGCAGATGATCAATTTCAAGTACTGTAGTTCCTACCTTTGCTACTAAATGCTACTGTCAACAACACTTAGCTTCCAACTTGGCTACTAGATACCACCCCAACTGGCACCTGGCGGCAAACTTTGGAACTTAATAGAGCATTAATCAAATCTTACCTACAAATTTAGCTTCACACAATTTAATTAGTGAGAGGTTCTTTTACATGCCATAAATCTATGACAAAGGCCCGCCGGCTTTACTCCCCCCCCCCCCGAAGGAAGGCATACGGAGGGATTTTTAACGCTCTTAAAAATCCGACGACTTCGGCCAGGTTTGAACCCGCGATCTTGAGCATAGAAGCTCAGTATGCTACCAACTATGCCACCGAAGCCGCCATCTGTAACCTCTCTGAGTGTGACAGAGGGAGTAGTGTGCCTTCACTTGAGCAACGTTTTACCCCTTCGCTAGGTGCGCTGGGTCTGGTGGCCCCATGCTATTGTCCCATATCTTATTGTCAATTATTGTAGTTTATTCATAAATTATTAATGTACAGAATAATTATGAGAATACAAACCAAGTTGGACTGCAAATAAAAAATATAGAAGAACACAATATCTGAAACTTCAAACACCAGATTATTAAACTTAAATTTAAAATCCATACTTCAATTTAAAGTACGGTAGGAGTAAAGACTCAAGGAGAAATAATTTCAACTCTGAGATTTCCTTATGACATTGCCATCTTAGCCAATTTACCAGTGGATTTGAATGAGTTTGAAATGGTATGGACTCCATCTTGAGGAAATAATTTATGATGCAAATCAATAAATGTAAAACAAAATTAATGGAATACAGCTAAAAGAAATCGGAAACCCCTATTGACGTCAAATTGGCAGGTGGAAAGCTGAAAGAAGTAGGAGACTTCTGCTACTTCTTCTTTCCTAGCGTGTATCCCGCGATGGTACAGGGTCCACTTGTTTGGTTGCTCTTCGCCACTTCTTCCTGTCAAGGGCATCTTCAGGTTTAAGTCCACACATCACGAAGTCTTCCTTGATTCTGTCCAGCCATCTTTTCTTTGGACGTCCACGGGGTCGATTTCCTCCTGGATCGTATTGGAGAGCTGTTCTTGCCACAGAGTTCTCATCACTTCTAGTGACATGCCCATTCCACCAAAGAGGTTTTTCTCTCATTTTATTGGTAATGACTGCAACTCCCATCTGTTTCCGGATATGTTCATTCCTGACATGATCAAGCCGTGAAACACCCATGGACCAACGTAACATTTTCATAGGACACTTCTGCTACTCAGGAAACAAAAAACCAGTGATGGACGAAGCAAAGAGGATACTGTATAAAAGGTAGGTTGGCTCAGGCTAGGGAAGCATTTCTACAGAAAAGAAATCTGTTGACAACAATAATATAGATTTAGGTATTAGAAAGTAATTTTTGAAAAACCTTTGTCTGGAATGTGGCATTCGATGGAAGTGAAACTTCCACTGTTGGCGCAGAAGAAAAGAGCAGAATAGAAACATTTGAAACGTGGTATTACAGGAGTGTAAAGGAATTTTAGTAGGTTACAGATAATGAATAGCATGGCAAGCGAAATGAATACTATGGCAAGTCGGATGGACGGTATTGAGGTGAGAATGTCTGAGAAGATAGACGGTGTCAAAGAGCAGGTGGCTAGCCTTTGCATCGTAGAAGAGAAAGTTGAGACGGTAGAACCTGTGAGTGTGGCTGTGGAGGAGATGAAAGAGAAGAAGGAGCAGGAGGAAGAAAAAGGGAAGTTGGAAGAACAGAGAGTGGGATCATAGGTATTGTAGAAGAGAAAGTTGAAATGGTGGAATCTGTGAGTGTGTCTGTGAAGGAGGAGAAAGAGGAGGAGTAATGAAACTTACGTGATGCTAGGGGACGTAAAGAAGAAAATGAAGAAGTGGAAAAGATAAGGCGAGGTTGTAGAAGTATATATTGGAGAGACTATAGCATGCGAAGAAGAGAGAGCAGTTGCAGAGGTAAACACAGAGGTCGCCGCCGACGTAACAGAGGAGGACGTCAAATGGAGGAGCAGAATAAAACTGAAGACAAGGAGGAAGATGACATACAAGATAACGTGAAGAAGCGTTGGAGGAGAAGGACGAGGAGGATAGGCTGGAGGACAAGGTGGACAGAGAAAAGGATGAGATGTAAGGCAATGAGAAGGAATAAGAAGAGGAAGAGATGTCAGGCAGATCGAGATAAGAGAGTGAAGGATCAGAGGAAGAAAAAGGAGAAGAAGATAAAAGGGATAAAGGGAAAGAGAAAAGAAAAGATGAGAAGAAAGGAATTGCTGAGCAAGACAGTGAAGCAGATGAGGAAGACCGAAAGCATAAGAGAAAGAAAATGGGAGGAAAATCTGATGGTAGTGAAACACAGGACAAAGACCAAAGGAAGAAGAAAAAGAAAGGAAAATATGATGATACCGGTACTGGATCAGAGGACACAGACCAAAAAAAAAGAAGAAGAAGGAAAGGGGAAAGGACTTAATGATGATGATGATAATTCTGAAAATGATTATGATAACAGCACGGACAGATCTGATGACGTTTCTGCCGTTTGTTCTGACCATGATATTGTTGTCGGATTTTTCCAATGGAGCAGGAGTGCATTTAGACTCAATGAGATAGTTTCGGCTACTCTATCAGAAGAAAATATTTATGCTGGTGATTCTGGTGAACTTAGAATAATTGTTTCTGGCGATGATAGTGCCAATAGTCTTTCTGAAGATGATATCGCCATTGAAATGGAAGATGACGATGCCACTATTGGCGAAGATGATCCTGTTATCTTTTATAAAGAAGATGATCAATATTTGTTTACTTTGTGTTTTTTTGTTTTTGATAGTGTTTGTTTCATGTATTTTATTTGTCTATTTTGTGTGATGATCGAAAAAGAATCTGTAACCTTGAGTTACATATTATTTCTCGAGGGGGCGTAAGTAACCGAAATTGTGGTTACAATAGCTCACCCTCAGGTTTTCGCCTTGTGCGGTTTGTTTTGTATTTTTTAGGTTACCTACCATGGCCACCTGTTGGTGCAGCACCGTAGAGAATCTTGTGTGTTCTGTGCCATAGAGATTCTTGGTGGTGGTCTAGCTATTGCTGGCATGGTGGCTTTGTTTATGACAAGGTGGCTTTGATCTTAGGGCAAGGTTTCCATGGTTATGTAGTGATGTTATTGATAGTTAGGATGCCATGCAGAATGGAGGCTGACTTTTGATGAAAATGTGAGGTGGAGAATTGTTGGTCTCTCCAGTCTAGAGATTGGTGTTTGGGGGTTGAGGATTGTGTGATGTTTAATTGAGGGTCTGGCAGTTGGTTTTGGGAGAGAGAAGTGATGGTTGTAGTTGATGCTCTGCCAGAGATGCAGGTAAAGGAAACCTGCTTATATGTCTGGCAAAAAGGTATTGATAGTTTATGATTGCCAAAGATAAAAAGAAAAGGAGTAGAAGAAGTTGTGAGAAGAATACTAAGAATTGTGTGAAGGGGTAGACTATGAAGATAGTTGTGAATACTGGGTGAGAGATCCAGGTAATTGAAGCTTGCTTTTATTAATAAATGTGGTTTTTTTTTGGTGAAGTTGGTGTACTGTTTTGTGTGATGTCATTTAAGCTAGTATTATAGCCCCACTATCCTGAGGTGGCAAGCTTGGAGGATTATATATTTTTTACAATGACACAAAAACGTGTGGGTAGATGAAGGACGTACCAATAAGAAAGAAGATAAGTTTATCGATTTTAAATATCAACATTGGAACAGAATAGTTACAATGAACGCCCAACTGTGGGGCATGTTGTTGGTTGACTCAGACCACTACAGGGAAAGTATTATATTAGATACAAGTGTCGCCTAACATAGGGACAGTATCATATTTTATTACAATGGCGCCCAACGTGAAAGCTCGAAAAATTCAATGAATCATACAAGGACAGGAGTAGGGTTGGGGGAAAATAGAAGAAATAAGGAAGTTTCAATGATGGTCATGTTGGAGACGCTTCTGCTCTGATATGAGAGGAGGAATAAGATGGAGGAGAGGATTAGAAGCCAGATGAACAGTCGGATGGATGGTATGGAGGAGAGGATGAATAGTATGGCAAGTCGGATGGACGGTATGGAGGTGAGAATGTCTGAGAGGATAGACAGTGTCAAAGAGCAGGTGGCTAGCCCTTGCATCGTGGAAGAGAAAGTTGAGATGGTAGAACTTGTAAGTGTGGTTGTGGAGGAGATGAAAGAGAAGAAGGAGCAGGAGGAAGAAAAAAGGAAGTTGGAAGAACAGAGAGAGAAGATCACATGTATTGTAGAAGAGAAAGTTGAAATGGTGGAATCTGTAAGTGTGTCTGTGAAGGAGGAGAAATGTGAAGTACGTGATGCTAGGGGGCGTAAAGAAGAAAATGAAGAAGTGGAAAAGATAAGGCGAGGTTGTAGAAGTATATATTGGAGAGACCATAGCAGGCGAAGAGAGAGCAGTTGCGGAGGTAAACACAGAGGTCGCCGCCGACATAACAGAAAGGGACGTCAAATGGAGGAGGAGAATAAAACTGAAGACAAGGAGGAAGATGAGATACAAGATAACGTGAAGAAGCGTTGGAGGAGAAGGACGAGGAGGATAGGCAGGAGGACAAGGTGGATAGAGAAAAGGATGAGACGTAAGGCAATGAGAAGGAATAAGAAGAGGAAGAGATGCCAGGCAGATCGAGATAAGAGAGTGAAGGATCAGAGGAAGAAAAAAGGAGAAGAAGATAAAAGGGATAAAGGGAAAGAGAAAAGAAAAGATGAGAAGAAAGGAATTGCTGAGCTAGACAGTGAAGCAGATGAGGAAGACCGAAAGCATAAGAGAAAGACAATGGGAGGAAAATCTGATGGTAGTGAAACACAGGACAAAGACCAAAGGAAGAAGAAAAAGAAAGGAAAATATGATGATACTGGATCAGAGGACACAGACCAAAAAAAAAAGAAGAAGAAGAAGAAGGAAAGGGGAAAGGACTTAATGATGATGATAATTCTGAAGATGATTATGATAACGGCACGGACAGATCTGATGACGTTTCTGCCGTTTGTTCTGACCATGATATTGTTGTCGGATTTTTCCAATGGAGCAGGAGTGCATTTAGACTCAATGAGATAGTTCCGGCTACTCTATCAGAAGAAAATATTTATGCTGGTGAATCTGGTGAACTTAGAATAATTGTTTCTGGCGATGATAGTGCCAATAGACTTTCTGAAGATGATATCGCCATTGAAATGGAAGATGACGATGCCACTATTGGCGAAGATGATCCTGTTATATTTTCTAAAGAAGATGATCAATATTTGTTTCTCTTTGTATTTTTGTTTTAGTCTGTGTATGTTTCATGTATTCCTTTTAATTTTTGTATTTTGGTTGAGGGTTGAGAATGAATCTTTAACCTTAAGTTAGAAATTCTTTCTCAAGGGGGCACTTCTGTAACCGAATTTTAGTAGGTACAGAGACTGCTTCTAGTTTGTTTTGTTGGTTGTAATTATACATTTCTATCAGGTTGCCTGCCATGGCCACCTGTTGGTGCAGCACCGTCGTGAATCTTGAGTTTTCAGCACCTATTGGATTGATAGTGGTGGTCTGGCTATTTGCTGGTAGTTGGCCTTGCTAATGGTAAGGTTTGCTTTGACATGGCAAGGTAACCATAGAGATAATATTGATAGTGAGGATGCTAGGCAGAATGGAGGCTGGCTTGAAATGAAGAAAAGTGATGTTGGAAATTGATTTTCGTTAGATAGTTTTATGATAGTTTATGATGGTGAACACTCTGCAACAGATGCAGGTAATGGAAACCTGCTTATATGTCTGGCAAAAAGGTATTGATAGTTTATGATTGCCAAAGATAAAAAGAAAAGGAGTAGAAGAATTTGTGAGAAGAATACTAAGAATTGTATGAAAGGGTAGACTATGAAGATAGTTGTGAATACTGGGTGAGAGATCCAGTGGCGTACGCAAGATTTCCTTCTGGTGTTCATTAATATATTAGAGTAATTGAGTACATTACCTGTATTACAGGGACAGATGACCTTGCTGTTCTGCCCCTTAAAACGACAGTCATCATCATAATAATTAAAATGATACTTTGATTAATATTCATAAAAAACAACAATTAAATAACTGCTCTCTCTGCATGAAAAATATTTTAGGTCTCATTTTTTCGACACAATAAAAAAAAATGAAAAGAAATTCTAAAAAAATATGGACAACAGTATTGAGACTGATACGATGCAGTGATATCATCATGACCATAGTGACGTGGTTGCTTAAAATATTGATATTATGTGAGAGAAAAATAATGTTTTGCTCTCCGTGTTTCTACTGAAATTGCTATTGGCTCTCAAAATCTGCCAACTTGATTATTTTATCTTTATCATTAATTGGAATAAATTGCAGATACTCCTCATGTACTGAATTATCTTTAAGGAAATGGGCACACACAATTAAAGCGACCCGAAGCGACGTGAGAAGAGTTAACAAATTCACAAAAAAATTTATAAAATGGTCCGGCTAGCTCAAAACAGTTGCCAGCGTTTCGCCCCAGTGTACCAATGGGCTCTTCAGTTGGTTATGGTACACCTCACCAAAACGCGTGGCTAGTACATACTGTGAAGGCCGCTGCAAGGCACAAAATGTCGCCACGAGCAGCGCCAATGTAATACGGAAGTCAAAACTTCCTTTCAAAAATAATGTTAGCTTACCTTGCTAATTCATATTGGAAATATCTGTTCCCAAAGGAAACAGGATGTAAAATTGTCCGATTGAGCTATGTACATTAACAAATTCACAAAGAAATTTGATAAAATGGTCCGGCTAGCTCAAAACAGTTGCCAGCGTTTCGCCCCAGTGTACCAATGTGAAAAGAGTTACCGATCACACACTTCAACAGCAAAACTGATCCATGGGTAGCTCCAACACTGCGAGTAGAGTGCAGGGCATTTATTAAGTGAGGAACGTGATCACACCTAAGGTATATGCAGGAGTTAACACGCCTAACGAGCGTAAAACAGGTGATAGATGGGACAATATATAGATTCAAGTAAAGGAAAATCTCGGGGGGGAGTTCAACCCTGAAACCCCCCGTCGGTACGCCACTGGAGAGATCCAGGTAATGGAAGCTTGCTTTTATTAATAAATGTGTGTGTTTTTGTGAAGTTGTTGTACTGTCTTGTGTGATGTCATTTAAGCTAGTATTATAGCCCCATTATCCTGAGGTGGCAAGCTTGGAGGATTTTATATTTATTACAGAAGAATGATGAAGATCAGATGGGTAGATAGAGTAACATATGAGGAAGTGTTAATACGAGTAGGCGAGGAGAGATGTTTCTGGCAACTGATAGTGAAGAGAAGAGATAGGTTGTTAGGACACATACTAAGACACCCAGGAATAAATAGCAAAATTAGTACCGTAATGGAAGGAAGGGTTGCCACCAAGAACTATACGAATAGACCAAGTTTAGAATATGTTAAACAGATTGCCTTGGATGTAGGGTATGGTAGCTATGTAGAGATGAAACAATTAGCTCAGGACAGGCAGGTATGGAGGGATGCATCAAACCAGCCAAAAGACTGAGTACTCAACAACAACTTTAATAGATTAGAATAGCTCATAACTTTTTCAGTACATCCTGGGATTTACTTATTTCACAACATATTTTTGCTTGTTAGCTCAATAATGGTGGTTTAGTGTGAGAACTATCCTAAAATCCATAATTGGGGAAAGGTGATCCATGCCAATCAATAAAATTAACTACAAAATTCAAATACCGGTACTGTACTTAGATAATCTTACGATACTTTGTGGTATAGAAGTGTTAATAGAACAGCTTGTGAGTGACTGTAGGGAGAGGAGGCACAGACATTTCCTCCCAAAAAGGCATCCCAAAGTTAGCTTTAAACATACCCCTGTTGACAAAACATAGATATATTGAATTTAAATGAGAACTAATTACATCCTCATTGTTGTCCACGAATAGTGATGCTTGGCAGCTCTGATAATGTGTATCACAATTTGGCATGCTAGGTCCAACAGCCAACAGATGAGACATCAGTAAAGTTGACTCCTGCCACATTTGAGGAGTTGTTATGAGACTGATCAGATTGTCAACTCATTAAAATACTGACCAAGGTTCGGTACAAGATGTCCTAAGTCAATAGCAATGCAAGTTGATTTGTTAGCAAGATATTAAGACTTAATCAACCCATGGAGCTGTCAGACCCAGCGTGACAAACGGAGGGTTAAATGTAAATGGGCATATTAACACTACAAGTGTGCATTTGATGTCGCATTCACTACCTTATTTATTTGTCTAGAAAAAGATTCCCGAGAGCATAGCTCTGTTGTGGCGAACAGTACATAGTTTATTACACAGATGACGGATTAACTATACATACGCTAAATTATAATACATTTTTCAGAGTACAGTATACAAATATGCAATTGAAGTGTATTCCAAGCAATGCTTTTGACACATTATAGTTTCACAATACATGAATAAGGAGAAAGGTTAAAATATAATTAGAGAAAATGAGAGTACAGTATAAGCAAACGAGCATTCTGATGCTTTAAAGATATAAAGCAATTAGTACGATACTGATAAACGTAAAAAAAATATTTGGAAGAATGTGTTATCATAAGATTAAATTATTATACATTCAGAGCCAGGATATAGTACCGTTTTGAACTTTTCATGAAATGGTCCAATTTTAGTTATATTTTACACTTATATGACTTGTGCTCAACATGACCTAATAAACTGAAAGCTCCCTTGGCCATTTATTGATGTCATCTACTTGATTGAACAAAGATCGCTTTGAAGGCATTTTTCAGTGTTGCCTTATTGACAATTGATCTTGTAACTTTCAGTTGGTCAACACAAAATAATTACAATTACTGGAATTTAAATAAAAAATAACCTGAAAAATATATAATTATATCTTAATTAATACAGTAACTTTATCACACATATATCTTAATATCTTATATATATCTTAATCACATGTACTGTTAGGCCTATATCTCAATCTCTTATATATATCTTAATCACATGTAATAATCATCATCTTGCACAGTTTCCAGCCACTGGCCGGGTCTGTTTGGAACACAAGCCTCTCCAACGTCTTCTGTCTTCCCACCATCACTCAGCCTCCACCCTTGACCAGTCTTCTCCTCTCTTCTTCACGCTTTCTTCCACCCCCTTTAGCCACCTGTCTCTCGGTCTTCCTCTCGGTCTCTTTCCTTCCCACTTCGTCTCATGTACTCTCCTGGGTATCCTCTTCTCCTCCATTCGTTTTACATGTCCATACCATCTAAGTCTAGATTTCTCTATACCATCCTGTAATGGTTCCTCCTTCATTAATTCTCTGGTCCTCTCATTTCTTATTCTGTCCATCTTTGTAGCTCCAATACTGTTTCTCAAGAACCTCATCTCACTGGCCTGTATTTTGCTCTTCTCCCTTCCTTTCATAACCCAGGTCTCCGAGGCATACGTCAGGATAGGGACATAGTACGTCCGATATATGATCTTTTTGCTGTTCTGAGGGATATCCTTGCTCCATAACATGCTTCTCACACTCCTCCGAAATGCTTCTGCCTGCCTCCCCCGCTCATTTATTTCTCTATCGTTTCTTCCATTATCTTGTATCAGGCTTCCCAGATACTTGAAACTCTCCACTTTCTTCAGCTGTTCCCCACCAATTGTTATTCCCGTTGTGGTTCTTTCCTTCTTCCTTGTTGTGATCACCATCTCACTCTTATTTATGCTAAATTTCATCCCATATCCTTGTATTATTCCTTCCCACACGTCCAACTGTTCCTGTACCTCCTCCTCCTTGTTTCCCCAAATCATCAAATCATCTGCAAACACCATTGCTTTCATCTTTCCTTCCCCAATTATTTGTGCCACTTGGGTCATTATGTCATCCATCACCACAATAAAAAGTAACAGTGACAGTGCACTTCCTTGTTTCAGGCCGTTTCTCTGTTCCAACCAGTCTGATCTCTCTCCTCCCACTTTCACACAGCTCAAGCTTCCCTTGTACATCTCCTTTATCCTCTCTATAGTCCATTTCTCTACTCCTCTATCCTCCAGGGACTTCCATACTTTGTTTCTGCATACACTGTCATATGCTTTCTCAATGTCCAGGAAGGCAATCAGTAGATCTGTTCCATACTCATAGTGCTGTTCTTGTAACTGCCTTACAGCAATAATCAAATCCACTGTAGACCTTCCTGCTCTGAAGCCATGTTGTTCTTCCCTCATCCCTCCTTCTCTCCTTGTCCTAATTCTCTTTTCCAAAACTTTCTCGAAGATCTTTGCACAATGACTCATCAGTGTTATTCCCCGATAGTTTCTGCAATCTGTTCTACTACCATTCTTGAAGATCGGGACAATTATTTCTTTTTTCCAGTCCTCTGGGGTCTTCCTTTCCTTCCATGCTGTCCTCATCACTCGGTACAACCACTGTATCCCCACCTCTCCTGCTGCTCTCACCATCTCCACACTCAACTCATCCACACCCGGTGACTTCCCTCCTTTCATCTTGTTCACTGCATCTTCCACTTCTTTCCATGTTAAGTCCTTTTCTGTTTGCAGTTCATCTTCCTCTTCCCCGATTTCTTCCTCCTCGCCGAGGTTTCCATTTGGGTTCAGAAGTTCTTCAAAATATTCTTTCCACATTTTCTTCAGTTCTTCCCTATTTTCTATCTCTTGTCCCCTTTTGTTCACCATTCTAACATAATCCGTAGGATCCTTCCGCCTCTTATTTTTTACCATCCCATACAGGACCTTTTTTGTACCTTCATTATCCTCCTTCATCATCTTTGTCCACTCTTCCATCCACTTTCTTCTCTCCTCAGCCGCTACTCTCTTCGCCTCCTTCTTTCTTTCCTGGTACTCTTCCCTTGTCTTTACCGTCTATTTTGATACCACCTCCTAAAGGCTCTATTCTTTTCCCTTACTATATCTTTTGTCTTCTCATTCCACCATGGTGTTTCCTTCGACCTCTTCTTACTACTTGTCCTCCCACATACTGCTTCTGCTGCACCTACTAGTGTCTTCTTAAATCTAGCCCATTCCTCTTCCACCCCTCTTTCTTCATCTGTTGGAATTCCTTCCTTTACCATTTTGAGGTACTCGACCCTTCTATCCCCTTCTTTCAGTTTCCATATCCTTATACGTCTTTCCTGGTTCTCAGTCCCTTTCTTCTCCTTACTCCCTCTCAGGTTCATTACCAGTAATCGATGGTCGCTATCCAGGTTCTCCGATGGTATAACCTTGATGTCCGTGATGTTCTTATTTAGTTCTTTCTCATACAGTATATAGTCGACCACCGACTTCCTGGTCAAGTCATCACTGTACCATGTGATTGTGTGGCTCTCTCTTTTCTTAAACCAGGAGTTCCCAACTAACAGGCTGTTCCTCTGGCAGAAGTCCAAGTCTCTTTCCTTCCTCATTTCTTCCGCCCCAACCCTCTGGTCCTAGAACACTCTCATAACCTTGTCTTTCTCTTCCTACATGGGCATTCAGATCCCCCATAACAATCATATTTCTTCCTACCAGCTGCTTCTGCAATTCCTCTTCAAACTCCTCCTTCTCTTCAGAGGCACAGCCTACTTGTGGAGCATACACTTGCACTATTTCTACGGTCTCTCCCCTCAGTGCTACTTTCACTTTCATCATCCTATCACTTATTCTCCTCACTTCTTCTTTTAAACCATCTCGTACTACTACTCCCACTCCATTCCTCTTTCCCTCTTCGTTCCCACTCCAGTAGAGTCTATAGCCTTTTCTCAGTTCTCTCCTTCCTTCCCCTTTCCACTTTGTTTCTGCCAATCCCAATAAATCCAACTTCCTTCTTTCCATCATATCCACTATCTCCTCCACCTTCCCCGTCAGCGTTCTTAGGTTTAAAGTTCCAAATCTTAGTCCGTGTGTACAGCCGTGTCGTCTATTAAATCCATCATGTCCGAGGCTCGTTCCATTTTTGAAAGCATTTGGTTTCATCCGCTACTGGCTTGCTGGGCCTATCGTAGCTTCACCAGAGCCCCGTTAGCCGTCACTTTTCAGGGTTCCTGTAGGACCTTCACAGCTACCGTAACGGTCCCGGGGCACACAAAGTCCCCACTGTACTTCGCCCCTACAGGCGATCCCCTACTTTGTGCCGTTGCCCGTCTCCCACGACGAGGACGAGGTGTTGGACTTATGGGAGACATGTAATAATAATAATAATGCTATTTGTTTTACGTCCCCTTAACAACTGCTGCTAATCACATGTATTTTTTTGATGTGTAACACCTTTCCGCTCGGTTGCTGGATAGTTTTGTGGGAGTGATTTTGAAAATTGGGGACGGAAGTGGATGGGAACGATCGAGCTGGCAGTGGTGGATCAAACGGAAGTATGCACTGCCCGCTCGATCGATCAAACGGAAGTGTACTAGCTGGCAGTGGTGGACAACGGTAGTATGCTCTGCCCGCTCGATCGATCTAACGGAAGTGTACTAGCTGGCAGTGGTGGACAACGGAAGTATGCACTGCCCACTCGATCGATCGAATGGAAGTATGCCCAAGCTGGCAGTGGTGGATCGAACGGAAGTATAAGACGCACTGCCAACTCGATCGATCCAGCTGGCACTGGTAAGAGATACAATCAGCACGCGGTGTCGAAAATTGATACCATGACGCACTCTCGGCCATGTGGAATGTATATGACATACTGTACGGAAAACGCTCATGCGAACTCTGGTGTCAAGAGATTTAAACAAATGACAAGGTACATGTTCAAAGTCTTCTTCGTATCAGTATTTAAATGGTTAAATGCCTTAATATCAAACATTGTAAGTAGTCGGCATTGCATTGGCATAAGGCATTTTAAACTCAATGTCACTCAGGAACATTATCGAAAGAAGCAAAATATAAATGAAACTTAATTCCGTGATGCAGTATTATTGGAACGCGGAAATAAGTCACCATCTTGTGCACAATATTTGTGTAGTCAAAATAGCCGTAGGGTTATTGCGTATGACTGTGAATCTACAGATCTTGGGTTCGAATCCTGGGCGGGGCAGATATTTTTGCTACCAGATTATCATTTTAAACGATATTTATCATATCAATATGATTCATTTTAACAGAATCCATATGAAATTATGTGTTGGTCTGTGAATCAAGAGGACCTGTTTATAAGGAATGTAAGGTTATGAGCGGTGTTCCGTCTATTAATCTAGTTGATCCATATCATATTCTTTATTTAGGCTAGTGCTGGTGGAAGCTACAAATCATCTAATAAAATGAGTTCCGTATTATAAACTACAATATCTGTAAAACTCTCCCTTTTACAATAGATTAATATTTGTGCCAATATTACTATAAAATACCGGTGTATCAACAATTTCACGTGAGGTTTCTTCTATGTCAGATGTTACACATCATATGCGACTACTGTAAGGCTCGTATTTTTTTTTTCTGGTAACTTTTTCACATATCTTAGTAATTGTAATTATTTTGTGTTGATCAATTGAACAAATAAATCAATTCTTAAAATCTTTGGGCTTGACCACTTTCGCTCTGACATCCCCATGTAACTTAGGAGCCTAAAAATGACAATTAAGTGACAAAAGAGAGATTTCAACAAAACTCTCAGCCTAGTATGGGAATCACTAATCAAATACCATTGCCAACACTTTTCTGAAGTGTTCCTGTGATAATTTCTGCATTTACCTGGTAGTCCAGCTGAATTGCTTGGTAGTTACGGAAGTCACCATACATATAACTATCTGTTTTATGCATCATATCCACATTTGTCACATCATTGCATGATGTATGAAACTGCTCAGATCTTGTGTTTCTAGAGTTGAATTTCTTTGTCCAGTTGCCTTTGAAGTATATTGCGTTAACTAAAACTGTACGAGTATCTTTGGTTACTGCACCTGTAAACAAATAACAAGAACAATGAGATGCAAGTTTCCTGATAGATTATTATCAGCTCTCTTTTTGTTTTGTTTTGTTTTTTTCATTCTAGTAATAAGGAAGGGAGTGGGGTTCAAGTATGTAGTCAATGGCATCACAGATGACGTGCCGCCATATTGGTCAGCTGTATGAGATTTCAAACAGAGCGTGAGTGGCGAATTCTCCTATGCATCGCATATACCGGCGGTATACCACCAATGATAAAAATATAAAATGTTTATCTCGACATTTTCTCGACTCGTATGTAGCAGTGCAGACAGGAAAATCGAGCTTGTCATCATTCATGTTCCGCCGATTGTTGTCATGGAAGCTGGCACTCGAACCCCGCTTAACTCGCTAATTTTCTTCTGGGGTACACACTTTTAGCTGTGAGTGACTATACTTTGGTATACCACAAGTCTATCCCGGTCGCGAGATTGCAATTTCTAGTTCACTTTTAGCATTGGAGAGCGATACGGCTTCCTGATTGGCTATTCTGACAGAACACAACTGCAGCAAAGGATGTGATTAGTCAGCGTAGATATAGCATGGAATCTATCAGTGATGTCGTTCCTTTAAGTTAAGGTTTATATGCTTGTCAAATTTATGCATTCATAACGAAAAAAAACCTCACACTTCAATAAATGCAATAGCAAACACTTAGGAAGTGATGACTAGGAATATCCATGTTAATGACAAATTTCGTATTGTTTTGTTGTATTGTTCCATTCTCAAAATTTTATTAAAATCTAGTCTATTTGCAAGATATTCATGTATCCAATGATACATTTTTCATAGAACTGAGTTAGAATAATAAACTCTCTACAGCCATAGAACCATAATGTGTCCCCTATTATGTAGAATCACCCAAATGGTGGGCTACAAGGGGGTGTTAATCAATGAAAAACATTCTGGTAATGATTCTTCTTGATCTAAGAAGATATGGAAACACTTATGGCCTAGGAACATGATGATGATAATGATGATAATTGTTGTTTTAAGGGGCCTAACATCGAGGTTATTGGCCCCGCCTAGGAACATTGATCATGCAACTATTTCAAGGCGCATTACGAAGTTAAAACAGCGGAAGTTCTACATATTTTTTTCAAACCTGGAATGACATCGCTGATAGGTTCCACCCTATAACTGCGCTGATCACATCCTTTGCTGCAGACGTGTTTCGTCAGAATAGCCAATCAGGAAGCAGTGTCTTTCTCCAATGCTAAATGTGAACTAGAAATTGCAATCTCGCATCCCGGTCGTTGAAAGGGCTCGACACTGGCACGCGGGGCGAGGGAGGGTGAGAGTAGCAAAGGTCCGTATGGGGTCTCGCGCTTAAGACTAGCGATGAGTGTAGTGCTGATTGGCTGATTTCAAACAGTACTTTCACCCTGCTTGCAATAGGAGGCACACCAGCGCAGCGCCTCATACACTCCAGTTATGTTGTGAGTTCGTCTTGGCGTGAATTACTTCCCACAAATATCAAATCAAAATCACTTTATTTGCAATGAGGTGTCAACCTCGGTGGCAAATGAGGTACATAATTTACAAACACTACACAATATTAAAAGAATACAGTAACTTTATGTACAAACACTACACAATATTAAACGAATAAAGTAACAAACACCCAAATGAATACAGTAACAAACACTACACAATATTAAAAGAATACAGTAACTTAATGGACTATTCACACATTCATTGAACTCCCCTCTCACAACTGCTGTAGGAATTACATAGCACGTATAATGTTTCTAGGAATACAGCACTTCTTTCTTTTCCCTGGTTTTGTCTATTCTGCTCTTGAATAACTGGACTGATTTTGGAAAGGGATCAAACACCGCCCTTGGTAAACTGTTCCATTCCTTCACACTGAAACGGTTTCTATTGCCCTCATTTTGAGCGACAAGTGTAACGTTTTGCTAGCCCCTAACTGTTGGGAGATAAATGTAACTGTTTACCTTTGCCTAAGCTATGTTGTTTTAATGGGCGCCAAGACTTCAACGCAATGCTGAAATCTAAATTTGTATTTAACAACGTCTAGCTCTGGTAGAACACCTTCAAGAATCTAATCACTCAGATCGTGGTATGATTTGATCATTAACCCAACAAACAATTGTATCAGGAGAAGGAATTGGTCTATATCTAATGCTACCTACTGAAAGCAAAGATTGCATTGTAAAAGAAATGAATTTATTATATAAAACAAGTATAGCAAAATTAATAATAATAATAAGTTTAAAATTTAAATTGGAGCGGTGCGATTTTAATATTACCGATAGAAAATTACGTGAAAACGGAGTCTGATAAATTGATTTTACTCCTATTTCCAAGCTATGAAGTTACTGAAATATGAAATGTAAAACAAAGAAAAATGAGAGATTGCGTATTTCTGCGTCATTTGCGCTTACCACTGGAAATTGCTAAAGCATTTCCCTCGTACTGGATGATGCTGTGTGCTTCCCACAGTCTCCTGGACGTCGCCATCTTCTTCGTTATTTGATGATATTCTGGTAGATTAGATAATTCTATGGTCCGTACATCGGACCCAAACACTCGTCCAACCGCACTGGTTAAGTTTTACAAAAGTTAGTCCTCCAATCCACGGAACATCGGAGCGACTCCCGCGTGCAAGCGTACTCGGCAAGAACTATACAGATTGTCCTCGTTCCACGGAACATCGGAGCGACTCCTGCGTATAACCACACTCGGCAAGAACTACACAGATTGTCCACGTTCCACGGCGCGTCGAACGATATATGCACCTGTCGGCTCCCCCACTCTTCAGCCGACTCCTAGCTTACGTGGTCTCCACTGATTGGCTGCACCCTACGCGCTAGATCCCCACTCTGGCTCATTACACTCGGCGCGCGAGGGAGAAGTCGTATTCCGTTTCGTATATTCGCCTTTTCTTGACGATGCGACCCAAGATTGCGTCATGCTTCTCGACAGGAATCAGCTTGTATTTGAATTCCCAGTGAGTCAACTCTCTCAAATACCCTAACTGACAAAACTCCGTAAAATTCCGTAATCATATAATTTTCTATGATATTGTCGTTCGTAATAATTTGCTTGATAGCGTTTTCTAAGACATAGAAAACCTATCTGTATGCTTATAATTTTTATAAAATGCTCCGAAAATATCTTAATAATAATTATAATAAATTAATAATAATAATAAATTAACATGAAAAATTCTCTTGGCTGAACAATTTGCCGCGTAAATAAATATAGAATGGCTTCCTACTGACTTATGCCAGTTGCATAAAAACCCCTCGAAAAACACGTTACATATTCGCCTCGGATCATCGGATGATTTACCGTGACGACGGTCCATTATCCGATTATCCCAGACACGTTAATAAACCCCATCCAAAATACATATTACATAAATGAAATCACCCTAAATTACAGATATATACACACATAATTTTTCTTCACGCACTTTGCGTCAAAGTTTGTTGTCACTATGGATTGCATTTTGCAACCAGTTCAATGTTTTACATATAGAATAGTGTTCCACGGATATTTCCGCCTCTCAAATTGCTCTATGTTGGAGAAATAGACATAATTAATGTGTGAGCACTATGTATTTATGATGTCATATCACACGCATTGAAGGTGTTCTGATATATTTATATCACCATAGAACTTCCTAATTTCACTGGAGGTTCCATCCTTATTGTGAAATTAATCTCACTTATCACTGACCACACGATCACACTATTGTGGCAGCGCCTCGTGACCATAATACTTAATCCCTCTTTGAAGTAGATTAAATTAATATTGACTTCTGAAAAAAAAAACAGTAAATGCGCATTACATATAACACCAAATATTTCTGTGCCGTAATCGCCCTGTCTTCTTAAGTTCCCATAGACCATATTCTACTTAATACTAGTTCTCAACACAGACCATTTCTCCTCACACAAATAATACCTTTGTACAAATTACCTTAAATTACACACTTACAAATCTTACATGGCGAGGCCGTAAACAGAAATCACGTGTGCTGTTATGTATGAGTTTCATGAAGGACTGTCTCGCATTCTGATGGCCCATCTTTTGCCTCGTGGACGCCTTAAGCAAAAATACCCTGTTCAAGCGCTCACCCATCTCTTGGAGGCAAATGGGAATTCACCAGCGCTACCAAATTCTGGCCTTGGTGTATCGAGACATTTTAGTGCTCAAGAGCATCCGACAATCCCGTCATATTTCCCTGTACCTTAAAAACTCTCATTTACTTACATACTACCCCCCTGTGTGACTTCTGATACGCCTGCCTGGAAGACCATCTCCTCCCATGCACCAAATACCACACTTACTCATTTGATAAGCTGGCTCGCCAGCTAAACACACTCACTTTATGACACATATTTTCGTAGACGATGTATATTACACGTCTCGTATAATCTGTTTCCCTTACTATCCTCCAGCACATATGCTGTTTTCCCAATACGTTTGGAAACTATAAATGTTTCTGCGTCACCTGCTTCCAACCTTGCAAGTGGCTCCCTTAAAATGAACGTCATCACGTTGCTCTACCAGCATATTTCTCAGTGTCTGTAACGATGCCCTGTTGCTACTGTCCACACATGCACATATTAAAATACCGTCCTCTGCTTTAAACACAGGATAATCCCTACATAAATTATTGTCCCTTGATAGCATGTCTGCAAGAATGTTATCTATACCTTTAATATATTTTACTGTGAATTCGTATTCCTGCAGAGCAAGAATCCACCTACTAACTCTGTTAGAACTGAGTTTACAAGTCCTCATATACAGTAGTGCATGGTGATCTGCATGGATCTCAAATTTCCCCCCTACTAAATACATTCTAAATTTCCCTAAACTGAAAACAATACCTAAAAGCTCTAACTCAGTAATCGTGTATCTTTTCTCTGCTGCTGTCAGTCCTCGCGAGGCTAAAGATACAATGCACAGATTACCCTCATCATCTTTCTGACATAGTACTCCAGCAATGCCTATATGTGAAGCATCTGTCATAACCACATATTCCTTATCTTTTAAAGGATATTTCAGCACTACAGCTTTCTCAAAACCTTCCTTCAGCGCTCTAAAAGCCTGATCATGCTTGGACTCCCATCTCCACCGAGTCCCACTTTTAAGCAATTCCCTGAATGGTTCTACCAACCCTGAGTATTTAAGAACGAACCTCCTGAAAAAGTTGCAAATTCCCAGGTAAGTTTTTAACTGTTTAACATTCTGTGGCACCTCTGCGTTAAGTATCTTATTAACCCTACTTTCTTCTGGTGTTACACCTCTACTCGACACTCTATGACCTAAAAATGTCACTTCTGACTGACAGAATGACGACTTAGACAGCTTCAAAGTGATCCCTGCCTGATCTAACTTCTGAAAAACTATATCTAAATGACGTAGATGCTCCTCAAAACTGCGTGAACTAATTACCATATCATCTATGTAAATGGTTACAAACTCTCCTGTGTCATCCCCTAATGCGATGTTTAAAGCCGTAATTAAAGCTGCTGAACTACTCTTTAACCCAAAAGGTGTTCTACAAAATTGATAAAGGTTATATTTATGACTAAAAGCTGTAAATGGTTAATCTTCGTACATAAGTGGCACTTGCCAAAAACTGGAACTCAAATCTACACAAGTGAAATACTTCTTCCCCTCAAATGTTTGCATTAATTCTTCTATTGACATAGATTTCAGCTGATCTGAACTAATTCTACTGTTAACCAAACGAGCGTCTAAACAAATACGAACTGTGCCGTCGGTCTTGGGTACCGTGATCAAAGAATTAACATATGGACTGTTAGAGTGCTCAATAATCCCATCTTCAAGCATCTGATTAATTTGTGCCTCAACTGCACTCCGATAAGCGAAAGGTACAGGATATCTATGTCCTGTGAATACTGACCTATCAATAACGTTCAATGAATGTGTATAGCAATTGGACATACCAATGCGATCCTCAAAAACTCTCCTATTACACAATAACACATCCTAGAGCCGAACACATTGTTCCACCTCTATATTTCCCTGAAATGCAGCATCACGTAACGAGTCCTCTAGACTTCCGTTCGTAATCACACTGCCCACAAAACATGGAGAACCCCGCTCTACGGCTGGCGATATCTCATTTAAAGTACAAATCACACCTACAATACTACTCCTCTGAATATGGTCATTGAACGCTACTTCTACTTCAGAATCTCCCCATTTAAATTTCAAACTCCCTACATCATAACATAAGTTACCAGACACTCTACTTAGCCACTCTGAACCCAAGATAACACTGAATACTAAATTTGGAATTACAAGACAAATCTGCTTCTCTACATGATTATTAATTTTAATGTCTACCAAAACTTGCTTAGAAATTATTTTAGACCTCTTCCCAACAGCTGTGATAACAAAAGTGCTTTTAATTGGCATCTCCTCAAAATTTACTCCAGTTCCTTTCATTTTATCAAAAATGCACTACTTATGCAACTCTTCATACAACCACTATCAATTAAAACATCTGTGTACGCCTCGGACACGTTAAATTGAACTATGGGGCTCTGAATAATACCTTCATTATTTAGTTCATGTAATAATTCATTTCTTACATTTAGGTCATAGGGTTCCTGTATAATTGTATGGACAGGGCATGCTACAGACTGAGATTCTGACCTAACTTCGCAGCCTGGTTCGCGTTTAAAGAACCGCTACAGCTGGCCGTAGTGCTACTAACTACTGAACTGGTCTGGTTGTTCTGGGCTGTGTTGTCATTGTTTGGCTGTATATTACTACCACTAGGCTGTCCTCTTCCTTGACCCCTATTCTGGTTGTAATTATTGTCATTATAATTTCTCCCTTGATTTCCCCTGAAATCATTGTTTCTCCCTTGATTTCCCCTGTAATCATTGTTCCTCCCTTGATTTCCCCTGAAATCATTGTTCCTCCCATGATACTGATTACCATAGCCATTTCCTCTGTTCTGGTTTAGCTGATTATTATTATTTCTATTTTGAGCGTTGGCCCCTTCGCCACCGTTCCCTTGAACTTCCTGATGCCTGGCTTCATTAGGTCTATTATTATTATTACCCTGGTTCCTATTGAAATTGTCCTCATACCCCCTCTCCATAGTGCATCAAATGTGCTTAACAAATTTTCTACTTGTGATATAGTCTTTACATTCTGGATACAAGCAGCCTCCTTGATCCTATAGGGAAAGTGCCTAAGTAGCAACCTCACCACATCACTTTCCTCCTTCAAGCCATCCAGATATTTACACACTAATACCTGCCCTAAAAAGTATTCGGTCATGGTGGAGCTTCCTTTAGGGTTATATTTACCACACACTACTCCCTCACGATGCTGCGACTGAATAACCTCATTCCAGAACTTTTCACAGAATTTCATTTTAAAATCATTAATATCAGTAAACTTGTCTCTGTAGACAGCAAACCAATTCCTCGTTTCCCCCACAAACACTTGTTCTAAAATTTCAACTACCTGGCACCACTCAATACTACCATTTTCCAACCTCTCCCCGAATTTATTTTCTATAGTGTTCATGAACTCCATTGGGCACCCCTGTCGATTGCTGAACTTACCCAGTTCTACCTCCCTGTGTGTGCTATTCACAAAAACTGGCCTATTCTGACTATTTTCTTGCCTGATCCTAGCTTTTAATTTTAACTCTAATTCTGCGATTTTCTCCTCAGCCTTCCTCTCAATACTGTTTACTGTTAATTTAATGTTTCCTTCTGATTCTTCTACTTTATCATATAGCTTTGCTTGTTTCTCCTCAATCTTACTAATGCTCTCTCTATTACTCTCTCTTAAATCATTTACTTCTGCAACTATTTGCGAGTGGACTTTCTCAATTCTACCCCCCAGCTGTTCCTTAACCTCTTTAGTGGCTACCTGAATTTTGTCAATTTCTCCCCCCAATTGCTTTTTGACCTGCTGTGTTTCCAGTTGCACTAGTTCTTTTAAATTTTCAGCCTGTGTACTGATTCTAATTTCCAACTCCTCCTGTACTTTTCCTAATTTCTTGTCTACATCTGCAATGATCTCTTTAACCTTCTCTTCCATTACTCCTCTGATTTCTCCTCTAATCTGCTCCATTTTCACACTAATTTCCTTGTTGTTCTTATCTAATTTTGCATTATTCTGTTCTAATTTTTTATTTAAAGCTTCTGTACTTTCTTTATTTTCCCTACTGTTTTGTTCTAATTTTGCATTATTCTGTTCTAATTTTGCATTTAAAACTTCTGTACTTTCTTTATTTTCCCTACTGTTTTGTTCTAATTTTGCATTATTCTGTTCTAATTTTGCATTTAAGGCTTCTGTACTTTCTTTATTTTCCCTACTGTTTTGTTCTAATTTTGCATTATTCTGTTCTAATTTTGCATTTAAGGCATCACTACTAACTTTGTTCTGATACATGAACTCGAGAAGTAAAGTTTTTAATTCTGGTTGGCCGCCTACACTCCCTGTTTCAGTATCGGGTTGGCGCCAAGGTTGGTGCGTTTGCTCTTAAACGTTGCACGTCCGTGGAGCTTTCGGCTCAAGATAAACACTCCCAGTTAATGTGCAAAACACAAGTTTAATAATCGGAAGGTTTCTCCGTTTTGCATCCACTAAGCACATGTCAGCGCACTTTCAATAAAGTGCCGAACAAAGTTTCCACCTATGTCAACGTTTATCAGTACAGCAAGTTATTTGTGTCCTGAACACTAATGGAATGTGCTCTTTGTTTTTATTTACAAAAAGAAATTAACGACTGCTCAATTTGACCGTCGCATACCGTTCAAGAATGTGCATAGTAGTGATTATTAATCAATTTGATTGTTAACAGCAGGAATGTTTTTATTGTTTTATTGTATGTAATGTCCATAAGGTTGTCATGTTTTAAAGTGTTCAATTAATTTTTTATAGTATTTTAATTATCAGTGTGTTATGTTTCTCACATGGACGTGGTCTTTTTAGTCTTTTTAGTCTTTTTAGTCTATGATGTTTCCGAATATGAATTATGAAGGGCTGAAGAAGGAATTGTACTAATTCCGAAACATGAACCCATAAGCTAACGAAATAATAAATGAGTGTTGATTAGGCGGAAACTTTACGTTTGTTATACTTAATTAGATGGTATGGACATGTAAAACGAATGGAGGAGAAGAGGATACCCAGGAGAATACACGAGACGAAGTGGGAAGGAAAGAGACCGAGAGACAGGTTGTTGAAGGGGGTGGAAGAAAGCGTGAAGAAGAGAGGAGAAGACTGGACAAGGGTGGAGGCTGAGAGATGGTGGGAAGACAGAAGACGTTGGAGAGGCTTGTGTTCCAAACAGACCCGGCCAGTGGCTGGAAACTGTGCAAGATGATGATGATGATGATGGTAGAGCAGTAACAGCCCCAGAATACAAGCCACTACGCCACAAGGTGGACCTTTAGAAATCTAAGTGAATGGAACTTACTTTCAAGTAAAATTCTTCCTGGCAGACCAAGGTTGGGAAACAATATGTCGAAGTAGTTTACACAATAATTATTTTAACTGATTCAGGCTGAATGTTAGCTTTCCAGAATATATTTTCACTTTGAGATAATGGCTCTTCTTTAAATGCATTATTACATTGGTTATGCATGAATGTGCTTCTCATGTTTGGACATGTCTAATGATATGACAATGTATAATTGAGATCCTTTGGAAATGGGTCAATGTTAATTTGTTTTCGGAAAAGTTACGACCTGGTCAAGAATGGGGAGAGAGAAAAGGTAGCGCAAAGATTAAATGTACTCAGTACGTTGCCAAAAGGAACTAGGAGGGCGAGGGGATACGAAGGCCATTTCCCTAGAAGCAGTTTCAAGTAGGTAGTGTTCAGGCGTTAAAAGAAGATTTTTTTAAATGTATAAGGCCATAGTCTTTGCAGAGGGAAGATGACGCAGTGGCTTTACCCGGACGGTCGAGGTTTGAATTCCGGTGACAGCACGCTAAATATTTCACATGGAAGATCACGTGGTGTTAGGAAGGAAATGTGACTGTATATCCCCTGCCAAAACAATTGGCTAGTGACCTCAATTTATTGGGATAACCTCTCCAAAATTATAGCGATAAAGTGCGTTTCTTAGAAGTTATGTAAATGTTCTCCAATACATATAATAATAATAATAATAATTCAACTTTGACAAGAGGTTGAGGCATGGAGAAATAGGGCAGGGGGGATGTAAGGGGTAAATGGTGCGGTATACCAAGAACGGTGGCCATCAGTCGCCACTGCAGTGCGTCATTACATGCCGATGTAGTCACATTGTGCCCAACTCTAGGAATGGGTATTCCAAGATTCAGACACCTAGATATCAAGGGAAAGGCTGTAGCCGCTTTTGAAAGTTCAGATATTTGAATATCGCGCTACATTGCTTCTCGAAGCATTTCGAAGGATTTTACCGATAGTTGGATGTCAAGTGACGTAGCGAGTAACAGCAGAGGTCGAGGCTATTTATTGATTAAATAGTTAACTACGGAGTAGAGACTTGAGACTGGGATCAGATTACTGGCACGGCCAAATGAAAGAGAACGCAATTAGTATCAAGTAAATCGGACCAGGGATTCAAGAGATATGAGGGTTTCTAGATATCAGGCGATGACGCGTGACCCTGAGCGTTTTGAATAAAAGCCAGCTGGAGCAGGCATGGTCAGTTCATTCTAACACAAGCACTTGGCAAGCAAGTTGCGTCTACGCTGAGCCAAGGCACATGGTTGCCGTATCTACGCAGAAGTCCTTTTCAAATCGTGATAGTCACGAGAAGTGCTGCGCTTCGAGTTGAAACTTAGTAAGTTTCTGGTGAGGAGAATCACTGAGGTGATTGATTTCTACAGACATTGGTGGAAATATTTATATTTCCAAAAGGACATATGCTAGACTTTGTCTAGGAAATAGTATTTTGTCACAGTCCAATAGTAACTTAATACTTGGATGTTTAAATCCATTTCAAGTCAGTTTTCATTTTTGTAACTAGTTAACCACTTCGATCTGTCAGTACATTGAAGACTAGTCTATAACGGTGGCGTTCATTAGTCTACGCAAGGGAAACTGCAAGTTGTCTAGCGCATGGCAGATGGTGATATTAATAAACCATGCCCAGGGAACGATCTTCAGAACAGCCGTTAATCGCTTAGACTGTCAATGTTTTTCTTGTACTGATGAGATTACAGTGAGTTATGTTACAACTGACATATTTAAGAAGAGATCACTTAGATCTGACCCTATTTCAACAAACTGTTATGGCTTTGATAGAAGCCCATATTAAAATGGAACCACAGTTTATTCAAACGTTGAAAGATACTACCACTATGTCTGACTAGATGAATTGTGGGTCTACAATGGCGGCCGATACAAGGATTATACGTGCTTGTCCGATAGGGCATGTCTACGGATAAATCTGGTATAGACCAGGTTTACTACACTTCAAGACCATCAAGAAATGTAAGCCACATTTGAATTATATTATGCCTAGCTAATTGGAACAAACTATTTTTCTGCAGATGACCAACACATTTTTTTCGTCGTATTTAAAGCTTGCAATGATTTACGCAAGACTTATTAAGAGTTATTCTGAGTATTTTCAGCACTCAGAACAGTTTAGGATCGATGACCGAGCATTTCGAGCATTTATTTGAATTTTTCATATTTTAAGGAAATCACGGTAATCAGCCGATGTAACTGTAAAAGTTAAATTTATTTTTGTTGAGGAATGGATATTTTTTCCATATTCGAAGGTTCGAACATGTGGATTCCCACATAATGAGATGATAATTAAACATATAACAAATAATAATAATAATAATAATAATCCACTAATAATAATAATAATAATTTTCATAATTTTTCTAAATAATTCTTGGATATTATATTTTCTAATAATCATATGTATTGAGAAAGAGCCTGTGAAGTAGTTTAATCATTTCTAGTTTGGAACAGGAGATTTTCCGAAGGAGAGTGGTTAGCGCAAGCCCGCATTCAACCAATATTTCAGTTCTGGTTGAACAGTTGATATTTGCTATGAGCAAAGTATATGTTTCATATAACACGGAGAGGCATGAAACGGGAAGCAATTGATATTTGTATCAAATAGGATATTTTTGTATTTATATAAAATCATGACGTAAATACACTCGAAAGTGAAATGAAGCTTTTCATAAGTATGGTAAATTCACGGGTTGAACTGAATGGTAAAATAAAATAAACTTGTAAGTTTATTAATCTTCCAGTGTTGATAACAAGCAGAGGCTTGATTTATTGTATAAATTTTGGGAAGATAATTTATGTGTGTGGAGTAGTTGAAATGCCATTCCCAGGTGCGCATGTTAAGTCGCAGGAATGAAGGTTTTTTCGAGCATCAATCAAATAGCAGGTTCGATGGCTCAGGTTTATAGTAGGAGTATTGGAGCCACACATTTCGTCGTATGAATAACCCGAAGGTTATTTCTTTGAAACCATCAGTTCTTATTTCAACCTTGTTTACGAATTCCATTTAGACTTTGATTTTGCTAGAACCCGGATTTGTCATGATAGTAGTTTATTCTTCTTCAGAGGAAGACCTTTGCCGTTGTTGTTGTTGTTGTTGTTGTAATATTGTGTTCCTACACAAATAATAGAATGGGCCACTGCCAATTAAAAATAATTCTTTAACCACGAAAAATTTGAAGGATATTTTCAATCCTAGTGCCATGAACTAAATGAATTCATTATAAAACTACAATTCTAATTTCCGCATTCTGTCGAAGAATTGCAAGTTGTGAAAATTACTAGAAATGGCCATAAATATAAATATTTTTTTCATAATGATTCCAAGTGAAAAATCTAATAGTTGAATGGTTCAACCATTTATTGATCAAGTTGATGATTCAGAAATCATATATTTTGTTTGGAACTTGAAGTTCATAATCGAGTCACTTCTCGAAATGTTTAATGTCAGAAGAACAATTAATTGTCGTTGTGCTTCGCACAGTTCTTCGATGCTATGCTCAATGGTCAAATACTTTTCAGATATTATTAATATGTATAAATAATTTGTGTTGCTTCAATGATGATAATATTTTCGACGATATATTTTTGAAACTGGAAAACAAGTGAAAATTTAAGAAATTCTATAAACATTTATTCTACGAGTGTTAATATCATGTAAATAGTCAAACAGTGATCTACGTTATTTCCAGTATTGACAATTCATTTTGAACTGGAATTAGATTAATAATTTTGGAACACAGTCCACAGGACTATTAATCGGACTTGTGTTTCCAAAAAGATTGTCAAATGTGTTTGGAAGATTTCTGTATATTGTGTGTAAATAAGAGTGTGGATCGCCACACGTGGAGTGATGCTACTTTGAGCATCTTTGCAGTCAGATTTTAACTTTAAAATAAACTGAGATAATTTTACCAGATGTGTCTTACCCAATTAAATCTCCTTCTATCCTTATTGTTGCATTGAGCCAAAAATCAGTAAAGCATTTTTTTAATTGATGTCGTTTTTGCGATTTGCTTTAACCCATCTGGCGCTCCGGGATATTTTGACTCTCGTGCTGACTGATTATTGGTAAAATGCATATGTGGTCGTGCGGACTCCGGTCTAAACGGGCACATAAAATAAGATAGAGAGAGAAATGGCTTCGAACGTGGGTCCCGATTTAGACATGGTCAATCGCATGCCGATTTGAAATTGTGATAATTTTTATAGAAATATTTTGGGAGTTGAGAGATGTCTGGTTTGGATGAATAAATTAATAGGAAACCCAATTAGTGGGGAAAATTAAAAATTTAACTTGGTTAATAATTAGAATGGGTTTGATTATTTTGATAATGGCTTAACCATTAGGGCGTCAAGTAAATTCAGTAGTAAACGTTCGATGACTGGATATACACATTATTAGAATCCAGGTGGAGGATATTTGAGAACTTGCATATTTTTCTTGTGATATAGTGGTAAATGTAATTCGTAAAAGTAGAGAATTTTGTTTTTCCATCACTTCGATATTAGGACAAATCTCATTTTATTATAGTGTTCCAATTAGCTATTCATATTTCTTGTTCTAGTTATAAGCTTGTGTTTGCCACTGTTGTATACCCCTAAGTTTTGAATAATAATTGAAAATTATGGAAGAAATGATGAGGATGATGAGGAGTTTGGAGGAGAGTTCAAAACAGGCTGGACTGCGTGTAGCAGCCATTATGAAAGAAAATACTGAGGCTTTAGAAAAGAAACTTAAAGAAAATTCTGATTCTTTAGAGAATAAACTTAAAGAAAATTTGAATGATAAACTTAAAGAAAATTTGAATGATAAACTTAAAGAAAATTCTGATTCTTTAGAAAATAAACTTAAAGAAAATTCTGAGTCTTTAGAAAATTAACTTAAAGAAAATTCTGAGTCTTTAGAAAATAAACTTAAAGAAAGTTTGGAGGATAAACTTAAAGAAAATTCTGATTCTTTGGAAAATAAACTTAAAGAAAATTCTGATTCTTTAGAAAATAAACTTAGAGAAAGTTCTGATTCTTTAAAAGGTAATTTGAAAGAAAATTTAAACAGTAAATTTAATTCAATGGAAAGTAAATTTAAAAAGAATTCTGAAATTTTGAAAATGACACTTGAAAGTAAAATGAATAAATTATGCGATAAAACACATGAGCTCGAAACTTCATTAGCTACTAACGCTAGTTTAATGGACGAAAAATTTCGCGATGCCGATCTTCGATCTCAAAGCTTAGCTGATAGGATAGAACATGGTCTTAGGAAAGTTGGTGAAGACATGGTCAACCTGGAAGTCAGAGTGAAGAAGGAGAGTAACGAGATGGGAATTCTAGTTGTTCAACGTTTAACGGAACAATTCAAGGAACTTGTCATGGGAGAAATAAGAGAAGGTGTGATTAATGAATTGCAAACTGAAATCAAAACCACAGTTGTCAATGAAATTAAAGACACACTCAAGCTGGAGAATCAAGAGGGAATCAAGGAGATTAGGGAATCTTTGTCATCCCATATTGAAGTAATTGCCAAAGATATCCAAGCAACTCAGAAGGACATATCAGATATGACAGGGTCATTGAAAAGTCATGAGGCTGTTATGAACCAGATATCCATTGATGTTAAGGACAATTGTAAAGAAACTGAAGCAATTAAGAAGATGGCAGAAGAAAACCAGAAGGAACTTGAGGCTATGAAAAGTCAAATAAAGGATGAGAAACAGTCTGATCATCTGTTAAAAATGCCAAATGTACGGGGAAAGGAACAGATACAGATAAATCTAGGAGCAGCTAGAGAGACTGAAAGACAGGATGAGGTCAGGACAGTATTTCAATCCAACCCCATAACTGTATTTAAGAATATAGAAGATAAGCCTTCTAAATTTTCAGGGCGAGATTCTGTGACACCCGTGGAATTTTTGAGAGAAGCAGGTGATTACCTGAAAGATTCTAAGATCCCTAAGGAAAGACAGATCGAGTGATAGGGAAGTTCTTGGAAGGTCCTTCACTTTTGTGGTTTAGAGCATTTAGATCCACTCTAACCACTTTTGAGGAGTTTTCTCGTGGGCTATTGAAGAAGTTTTGGTCCCCGGAAACCCAACAGCAAGTCAGAGCAGAGTTATATTCGAAGAGATTCTCGACGTCACAACCTACTCGATACTCTACGTACTTTTCTGGACAGCTGTCTAAACTCCAACATTTAGATCCGCCGATGCCAGATAACGAGTTGATTACTGCATTGATACGTCAGTTTCCAGCAGACGTCCAGAGGACTTTGATCGCTGCTGATATCTATAATATGGAACAATTTGATGAAGTATTACAGAAGCTGGATCATACAAACGCTCAATTCTTCCATCAGAAGGGAGCAAAGAGTAACAACGCTGTGTACGCTGTTATGGCTGACGGTTATTCTCAGACACCTCGAGAGATTCGAGAGGAGCGAGAAGAGAAATCGCCGAGGGAAGATCCGAATAAGAGAGGATGGAACCAATACAGTAACAGATACAGTTACAAGCCATATGCGAGACCGGATGGTGGTAATCGATACAATACTCGATGGAGAAGACCACGAGATACTCAAGGAAGGTACCAGGAAAGAAGATCCTATGGTAGAAATAACTACAACAACAGAGGGAATGTAGATACTCGTCAGTCCAATGAAGAGTTTAACAAGGAGACGAGGAAAAATTTGGAAGCAAGACACCAAGATAACTTGCAATTTGTGGAGCAGAGGCCCAATGATCCAGGTCCATCGGGAACACAACAATCCCGGGGGAATGGTAATAAAAAAAAAAAACTTCGAATTCACAGTAGAAGATAGAATTTTGAATACTTTCACTTCCAGAATTATTAAATGGCAAGCAGAGGATGATGACTTAATTCAACAGAATGACGAACGAAAAGAAATGGGTACGAGAATTAGAATGCCAATCATATCATGCGAAGTATTCGGTATGCCTGTCGATACTTTGATCGATACTGGGGCTATGCTTTGTCTGGTGAGTGAGAAGCTTTATATTCTGTGGAAGCTCAAAGAGAATTTAGAAGAGATTCCAGTATCAGGAATTAAGATCCAAGGAATAATACCCAATAAAATATCTCTGTGTAAAACACAATTATACTTATGTATTACGATTGGAGGACATGATTTCCGACATGTGTTTGTTGTAATGAAGGACATGGCTTTTGACATGATATTGGGAGCAGATTTCATTCAGAAATATCAAGCAGTGATAGATATGAAGGCAGAAACGATTAAATTCAAGAATACCGAAGAGATAAACTTCGAGGGAAAAGAAGAGGAAGACATCGAGGGAGATGCTCAATGGTCTCTGATTTTTCATGAAGCTGAAGGAAGAGAAGTCTACACTGAGAAGGAGTCCCCAGAGCTAGGGAAAATTTTGGAAGAGTATCAAGATATTTTTGATATTAAGCCTGATGAATGAAGATTTTGAATATTGTGGAAGTAAACAATAATGGAAGCTATGAAGTAGCCAATACACGAACTGGTAACATCGTGGGAACTTATAATGCATCGAATTTGAAGATCTATTATTCAAGAACCAGATGATTTAATGTGTAGATAGGAAAAATAAAAATTTTTCAATTTTTATTTTTTTGCTAGGTGTGGGGTGGATGTGCCCAACTCTAGGAATGGGTATTCCAAGATTCAGACACCTAGATATCAAGGGAAAGGCTGTAGCCGCTTTTGAAAGTTCAGATATTTGAATATCGCGCTACATTGCTTCTCGAAGCATTTCGAAGGATTTTACCGATAGTTGGATGTCAAGTGACGTAGCGAGTAACAGCAGAGGTCGAGGCTATTTATTGATTAAATAGTTAACTACGGAGTAGAGACTTGAGACTGGGATCAGATTACTGGCACGGCCAAATGAAAGAGAACGCAATTAGTATCAAGTAAATCGGACCAGGGATTCAAGAGATATGAGGATTTCTAGATATCAGGCGATGACGCGTGACCCTGAGCGTTTTGAATAAAAGCCAGCTGGAGCAGGCATGGTCAGTTCATTCTAACACAAGCACTTGGCAAGCAAGTTGCGTCTACGCTGAGCCAAGGCACATGGTTGCCGTATCTACGCAGAAGTCCTTTTCAAATCGTGATAGTCACGAGAAGTGCTGCGCTTCGAGTTGAAACTTAGTAAGTTTCTGGTGAGGAGAATCACTGAGGTGATTGATTTCTACAGACATTGGTGGAAATATTTATATTTCCAAAAGGACATATGCTAGACTTTGTCTAGGAAATAGTATTTTGTCACAGTCCAATAGTAACTTAATACTTGGATGTTTAAATCCATTTCAAGTCAGTTTTCATTTTTGTAACTAGTTAACCACTTCGATCTGTCAGTACATTGAAGACTAGTCTATAACGGTGGCGTTCATTAGTCTACGCAAGGGAAACTGCAAGTTGTCTAGCGCATGGCAGATGGTGATATTAATAAACCATGCCCAGGGAACGATCTTCAGAACAGCCGTTAATTGCTTAGACTGTCAATGTTTTTCTTGTACTGATGAGATTACAGTGAGTTATGTTACAACTGACATATTTAATAAGAGATCACTTAGATCTGACCCTATTTCAACAAACTGTTATGGCTTTGATAGAAGCCCATATTAAAATGGAACCACAGTTTATTCAAACGTTGAAAGATACTACCACTATGTCTGACTAGACGAATTGTGGGTCTACAATGGCGGCCGATACAAGGATTATACGTGCTTGTCCGATAGGGCATGTCTACGGATAAATCTGGTATAGACCAGGTTTACTACACTTCAAGACCATCAAGAAATGTAAGCCACATTTGAATTATATTATGCCTAGCTAATTGGAACAAACTATTTTTCTGCAGATGACCAACACATTTTTTTCGTCGTATTTAAAGCTTGCAATGATTTACGCAAGACTTATTAAGAGTTATTCTGAGTATTTTCAGCACTCAGAACAGTTTAGGATCGATGACCGAGCATTTCGAGCATTTATTTGAATTTTTCATATTTTAAGGAAATCACGGTAATCAGCCGATGTAACTGTAAAAGTTAAATTTATTTTTGTTGAGGAATGGATATTTTTTCCATATTCGAAGGTTCGAACATGTGGATTCTCACATAATGAGATGATAATTAAACATATAACAAATAATAATAATAATAATAATAATCCACTAATAATAATAATAATAATTTTCATAATTTTTCTAAATAATTCTTGGATATTATATTTTCTAATAATCATATGTATTGAGAAAGAGCCTGTGAAGTAGTTTAATCATTTCTAGTTTGGAACAGGAGATTTTCCGAAGGAGAGTGGTTAGCGCAAGCCCGCATTCAACCAATATTTCAGTTCTGGTTGAACAGTTGATATTTGCTATGAGCAAAGTATATGTTTCATATAACACGGAGAGGCATGAAACGGGAAGCAATTGATATTTGTATCAAATAGGATATTTTTGTATTTATATAAAATCATGACGTAAATACACTCGAAAGTGAAATGAAGCTTTTCATAAGTATGGTAAATTCACGGGTTGAACTGAATGGTAAAATAAAATAAACTTGTAAGTTTATTAATCTTCCAGTGTTGATAACAAGCAGAGCCTTGATTTATTGTATAAATTTTGGGAAGATAATTTATGTGTGTGGAGTAGTTGAAATGCCATTCCCAGGTGCGCATGTTAAGTCGCAGGAATGAAGGTTTTTTCGAGCATCAATCAAATAGCAGGTTCGATGGCTCAGGTTTATAGTAGGAGTATTGGAGCCACACATTTCGTCGTATGAATAACCCGAAGGTTATTTCTTTGAAACCATCAGTTCTTATTTCAACCTTGTTTACGAATTCCATTTAGACTTTGATTTTGCTAGAACCCGGATTTGTCATGATAGTAGTTTATTCTTCTTCAGAGGAAGACCTTTGCCGTTGTTGTTGTTGTTGTTGTTGTTGTAATATTGTGTTCCTACACAAATAATAGAATGGGCCACTGCCAATTAAAAATAATTCTTTAACCACGAAAAATTTGAAGGATATTTTCAATCCTAGTGCCATGAACTAAATGAATTCATTATAAAACTACAATTCTAATTTCCGCATTCTGTCGAAGAATTGCAAGTTGTGAAAATTACTAGAAATGGACATAAATATAAATATTTTTTTCATAATGATTCCAAGTGAAAAATCTAATAGTTGAATGGTTCAACCATTTATTGATCAAGTTGATGATTCAGAAATCATATATTTTGTTTGGAACTTGAAGTTCATAATCGAGTCACTTCTCGAAATGTTTAATGTCAGAAGAACAATTAATTGTTGTTGTGCTTCGCACAGTTCTTCGATGCTATGCTCAATGGTCAAATACTTTTCAGATATTATTAATATGTATAAATAATTTGTGTTGCTTCAATGATGATAATATTTTCGACGATATATTTTTGAAACTGGAAAACAAGTGAAAATTTAAGAAATTCTATAAACATTTATTCTACGAGTGTTAATATCATGTAAATAGTCAAACAGTGATCTACGTTATTTCCAGTATGGACAATTCATTTTGAACTGGAATTAGATTAATAATTTTGGAACACAGTCCACAGGACTATTAATCGGACTTGTGTTTCCAAAAAGATTGTCAAATGTGTTTGGAAGATTTCTGTATATTGTGTGTAAATAAGAGTGTGGATCGCCACACGTGGAGTGATGCTGCTTTGAGCATCTTTGCAGTCAGATTTTAACTTTAAAATAAACTGAGATAATTTTACCAGATGTGTCTTACCCAATTAAATCTCCTTCTATCCCTATTGTTGCATTGAGCCAAAAATCAGTAAAGCATTTTTTTAATTGATGTCGTTTTTGCGATTTGCTTTAACCCATCTGGCGCTCCGGGATATTTTGACTCTCGTGCTGACTGATTATTGGTAAAATGCATATGTGGTCGTGCGGACTCCGGTCTAAACGGGCACAACATGTGTTCAAGTACGAGGTGTGGTGGAGATTTACGAATGTTCATAAGTTACTTTTAGTTTTTCTCGATACAATGGCAGACATTATAATTTTTTTTTTTTTTTTGCTTATGACTTATATCACTCTGACAGCATTCAAAAATCATTCAAATCTCAACGATATCCAGATATTTGCTTCATCTAAAACATAGAGATAGGTTCTGGTCACACCAAGGTCCATGGTAGTGTAAGCAGTTAAATGCGCCTGGCTGAATGCAGATGATTCGGGTTTGAATCCCAACTGCAGTCCCATTTTCAAGTCTAACTCAATAGTTATTCGGAAGGTCTTAAGAAATTGTTGTTCATAAACTGTTTCTAACTCATTCACACTAAATTACATTTTTCCACTTGCATCAGAAATCAGGAAAGAGGACAAATTTTGATGAAGGTTTCTACAATTGAAAACGTTTCTTTCAACCTGGGCTGAAAATTTGAGCCTTTTCCTTATGGTTCATGAAGATGACATTAACTTTTATGAGAGTTACCACTAGATACAAATAAAATTACCCTGGTGATATATTTTAACTGCTGACATTATGTTTCTGAAATAGACAGCACTATTAGTCCAGTCATATTAGGGTTTCGCCTCGGAATGAGAGATAACAAGCTGTAAATTCTTATACACCTTCATTTTGGTGTTCTTAAAGTTGTCTCAAAAGTCTCATAAAATTCGTGTCTGCGCCATAAGTTGTTCAAGGTCAAAGGTTACAAAAATCAGTTTTTCGTGATTATCTCGGTTTCTATATCTCCAATGATGTTAACAATTATTATAAAAATTGTAGAACATAACATTTGCGACACATTTTGTTTGAAATTCTTTTTTATATGCCCAACCGTTTTTGAGATAGAGGGCAGAGAGCCCGCAGTGCTCAGCCATACTCGCTGCAATGCAAGGTCAACCGTGAATCTCAGTGAATAATACCTTGTATAAAGTTATTAAATCATTGAAATATCATTAACAATAAATAATTTGCATTATTTATTAGTCAATACATTATATTTAATAACATTTTGTACGTATCTAATATATTCATTTAATAATACTTACCCACTTTGTGTAATTGCCTATAGCCACCACCATTATAAATTGATAGTTTGTACAGACAACACTGAAGAGATGGCTCCAAAACTTTACATATGCATGAGGCATGGTAAATATGCTCAACCATGCATTCCTGTTGGCGCTGCTTAACTGAAAGCTATCGCTAGGCAGGATATTTTTTTAACTAACACAGAAAATGAGGTTGTAACGGTCTCGCTTTGCCCTCACGTTGAGTGATAAATGTAACTGTTTACCTTTGCCTAAGCTATGTTGTTTTAATGGGCGCCAAGACCTCAACGCAATGTTGAAATCTAAATTTGTATTTAACAACGTCTAACTCTAGTAGAACACCTTCAAGAATCTATTCACTCAGATCGTGGTATGATTTGATCATTAACCCAACAAACAATTGTATCAGGAGAAGGAATTGGTCTATATCTAATGCTACCTACTGAAAGCAAAGATTGCATTGTAAAAGAAATGAATTTATTATATAAAACAAGTATTGCAAAATTAATAATAATAATAAGTTTAAAATTTAAATTGGAGCGTTGCGATTTTAATATCACCGATAGAAAATTACGTGAAAACGGAGTCTGATAAATTATTGATTTTACTCTTATTCCCAAGCTATGAAGTTACTGAAATATTGAATATAAAACAAAGAGAAACGAGAGATTGCGTATTTCTGCGTCATTCGCGCTTACCACTGGAAATTGCCGGAGCATTTCCCTCGTACTGGATGATGCTGTGAGCTTCCCACAGTCTCCTGGACGTCGTCATCTTCGTCGATATTTGATGATATACTTGTAGATTTGGTGACTTTATGGTCCTAACATCGGAGCCATACACTCGTACAACCGTACTGGTCCAGTCTTACCCAGATTGTCCCCCCTCCACGGCGCACCAAAACGATATATGCACTCGACGGTCTCCCACTCCAGTCCCGACTTCCAGCTTACGTGGTCTCCACTGATTGGCTCTGCCACCCCGCTACTCCCCTCCTTAGGCTCAATACACACGGCGCGCGGAGGGTGAAGTCGTTTGCCGTTCCATACATCCGCCTTTTCTTGACGTTGCGACCCAGCCTTGTGTCATACTACTTGACAAGCATAAGCGTGTATCTGAATTCCCAGTGAGTCATGTCTCTCAATATACCCTAACTGACGAAACTCCGTAAAATTCCGTAATCACATAATTTTCTATGATATTGTTGTTCGTAATAATTTGCTTGATGGCGTTTTCTAAGACATAGAAAACCTATCTGTATGCTTATAATTTTTATAAAATGCTCCGAAAATACCTTAATAATTATAATAAATTAATAATAATAATAAATTAACATGAAAAATTCTCTTGGCTGAACAATTTGCCGCGTAAATAAATATAGAATGGCTTCCTACTGACTTATGCCAGTGGCATAAAAACCCCTCGATAAACACATTACATATTCGCCTCGGATCATCGGATGATTTACCGTGACGACGGTCCATTATCTGATTATCCCAGACACGTTAATAATCCCCATCCAAAATACATATTACATAAATGAAATCACCCTAAATTTCAGATATATACACTCATAATTTTTCTTCACGCACTTTGCGTCAAAGTTTGTTGTCACTATGGATTGCACTTTGCAAACAGTCCAATGTTTTTCATATAGAATAGTGTTCCACGGATATTTCCGCCTCTCAAACTTCTCTATGTTGGAAATATAGACATAATTACTGTGTGAGCACATCACACGCATCAAGGTGTTCTGATATATGTATATCTCCCTAGAACTTCCTAATTTTACTGGAGGTTCCTTCCTTATTGTGAAATTTAATCCCACTTATCACTGATCACACAATCACACTATTGTGGCAGCGCCTCGTGACCATAATACTTAATCTCTCTTTAAAGTAGATTAAATTAATATTGATTTCTGAAAAAAAAACAATAAGTGCGCATTACATATAACACCAAATATTTCTGTGCCGTAATCGCCCTGTCTTGTTAAGTTCCTGTAGACCATATTTTACTTAATACTAGTTCTCAACACAGACCAGTTCTCCTCCCACAAATAATACTTTTGTACAAATTACCTTAAATTACACACTTACAAATCTTACATGGCGAGGCCGTAAAGAGAAATCACGTGTGCTGTTATGTATGAGTTTCATGAAGGACTGTCTCGCCTTCTGATGGCCCATCTTTTGCCTCGTGGACGCCTTAAGCAAAAATACACTGTCCAAGCGCTCACCCATCTCTTGGAGGCAAATGGGAATTCACCAGCGCTACCAAATTCTGGCCTTGGTGTATCGAGACATTTTAGTGCTCAAGAGCATCCGACAATCCCGTCATATTTCCCTGTACCTTAAAAACTCTCATTTACTTACATACTACCCCCCTGTGTGACTTCTGATACGCCTGCCTGGAAGACCAACTCCTCCCAAGCACCAAATACCACACTTACTCATTTGATAGGCTATCTCGCCAGCTAAACATCCTCACTGACACATCCTTAATGTCATCACGTTGCTCCACTAACATATTTCTCAGTGTCTGTAACGATGCCCTGTTGCTACTGTCCACACATGCTAACCCTACTTTCCTATGGTGTCACACCTCTACTCGACACTCTATGACCTAAAAATGTCACTTCTGACTGACAGAATGACGACTTAGACAGCTTCAAAGTGAACCCTGCCTGATCTAACTTCTGAAAAACTATATCTAAATGACGTAGATGCTCCTCAAAACTGCGTGAACTAATTACCATATCATCTATGTAAATGGTTACAAACTCTCCTGTGTCATCCCCTAATGTGATGTTTAAAGCCGTAATTAAAGCTGCTGAACTACTCTTTAACCCAAAAGGTGTTCTACAAAATTGATAAAGGTTATATTTATGACTAAAAGCTGTAAATGGTTAATCTTCGTACATAAGTGGCACTTGCCAAAAACTGGAACTCAAATCTACACAAGTGAAATACTTCTTCCCCTCAAATGTTTGCATTAATTCTTCTATTGACATAGATTTCAGCTGATCTGAACTAATTCTACTGTTAACCAAACGAGCGTCTAAACAAATACGAACTGTGCCGTCGGTCTTGGGTACCGTGATCAAAGAATTAACATACGGACTGTTAGAGTGCTCAATAATCCCATCTTCAAGCATCTGATTAATTTGTGCCTTAACTGCACTCTGATAAGCGAAAGGTACAGGATATCTATGTCCTGTGAATACTGACCTATCAATAACGTTCAATGAATGTGTATAGCAATTGGCCATACCAATGTGATCCTCAAAAACTATCCTATTACACAATAACACATCATAGAGCCGAACACACTGTTCATCCTTTATATTTCCCTGAAATGCAGCATCACGTAACGAGTCCTTTAGACTACCGTTCGTAATCACACTGCCCACAAAACATGGAGAACCCCGCTCTACGGCTGGCGATATCTCATTTAAAGTACAAATTACACCTACAATACTACTCCTCTGAATATGGTCATTGAACGCTACTTCTACTTCAGAATCTCCCCATTTAAATTTCAAACTCCCTACATCATAACATAAGTTACCAGACACTCTACTTAGCCACTCTGAACCCAAGATAACACTGAATACTAAATTTGGAATTACAAGACAAATCTGCTTCTCTACATGATTATTAATTTTAATGTCTACTAAAACTTGCTTAGAAATTACTTTAGACCTCTTCCCAACAGCTGTGATAACAAAATTGCTTTTAATTGGTATCTCCTCATAATTTACTCCAGTTCCTTTCATTTTATCATAAAATGCACTACTTATGCAACTCTTCATACAACCACTATCAATTAAAACATCTGTGTACGCCTCGGACACGTTAAATTTAACTATGGGGCTCTGAATAATACCTTCATTATTTAGTTCATGTAATAATTCATTTCTTACACTTAGGTCATAGGGTTCCTGTATAATTGTATGGACAGGGCATGCTACAGACTGAGATTCTGACCTAACTTCGCAGCCTGGTTCGCGTTTAAAGAACCGCTACAGCTGGCCGTAGTACTACTAACTACTGAACTGGTCTGGTTGTTCTGGGCTGTGTTGTCATTGTTTGGCTGTATATTACTACCACTAGGCTGTCCTCTTCCTTGACCCCTATTCTGGTTGTAATTATTGTCATTATAATTTCTCCCTTGATTTCCCCTGAAATCATTGTTTCTCCATTGATTTCCCCTGTAATCATTGTTCCTCCCTTGATTTCCCCTGAGATCATTGTTCCTCCCTTGATACTGATTACCATAGCCATTTCCTCTGTTCTGATTTAGCTGATTATTATTATTTCTATTTTGAGCGTTGGCCCCTTCGCCACCGTTCCCTTGAACTTCCTGATGCCTGGCTTCATAAAGTCTATTATTATTATTACCCTGGATCCGATTGAAATTGTCCTCATAACCCCCTCTCCCTAGTGCATCAAATGTGCTTAACAAATTTTCTACTTGTGATATAGTCTTTACATTCTGGATACAAGCAGCCTCCTTGATCCTATAGGGAAAGTGCCTAAGTAGCAACCTCACCACATCACTTTCCTCCTTCAAGCCATCCAGATATTTACACACTAATACCTGCCCTAAAAAGTATTCAGTCATGGTGGAGCTTCCTTTAGGGTTATATTTACCACACACTACTCCCTCACGATGCTGCGACTGAATAACCTCATTCCAGAACTTTACACAGAATTTCATTTTAAAATCATTAATATCAGTAAACTTGTCTCTGTAGACAGCAAACCAATTCCTCGTTTCCCCCACAAACACTTGTTCTAAAATTTCAACTACCTGGCACCACTCAATACTACCATTTTCCAACCTCTCCCCGAATTTATTTTCTATAGTATTCATGAACTCCATTGGGCACCCCTGTCGATTGCTGAACTTACCCAGTTCTACCTCCCTGTGTGTGCTATTCACAAAAACTGGCCTATTCTGACTATTTTCTTGCCTGATCCTAGCTTTTAATTTTAACTCTAATTCTGCGATTTTCTCCTCAGCCTTCCTCTCAATACTGTTTACTGTTAATTTAATGTTTCCTTCTGATTCTTCTACTTTATCATATAGCTTTGCTTGTTTCTCCTCAGTCTTACTAATGCTCTCTCTATTACTCTCTCTTAAATCATTTACTTCTGCAACTATTTGCGAGTGGACTTTCTCAATTCTACCCCCCAGCTGTTCCTTAACCTCTTTAGTTGCTACCTGAATTTTGTCAATTTCTCCCCCCAATTGCTTTTTGACCTGCTGTGTTTCCAGTTGCACTAGTTCTTTTAAATTTTCAGCCTGTGTACTGATTCTAATTTCCAACTCCTCCTGTACTTTTCCTAATTTCTTGTCTACATCTGCAATGATCTCTTTAACCTCCTCTTCCATTACTCCTCTGATTTCTCCTCTAATCTGCTCCATTTTCACACTAATTTCCTTGTTGTTCTTATCTAATTTTGCATTATTCTGTTCTAATTTTTTATTTAAAGCTTCTGTACTTTCTTTATTTTCCCTACTGTTTTGTTCTAATTTTGCATTATTCTGTTCTAATTTTGCATTTAAAACTTCTGTACTTTCTTTATTTTCCCTACTGTTTTGTTCTAATTTTGCATTATTCTGTTCTAATTTTGCATTTAAGGCTTCTGTACTTTCTTTATTTTCCCTACTGTTTTGTTCTAATTTTGCATTATTCTGTTCTAATTTTGCATTTAAGGCATCACTACTAACTTTGTTCTGATACATGAACTCGAGAAGTAAAGTTTTTAATTCTGGTTGGCCGCCTACACTCCCTGTTTCAGTATCGGGTTGGCGCCAAGGTTGGTGCGTTTGCTCTTAAACGTTGCACGTCCGTGGAGCTTTCGGCTCAAGATAAACACTCCCAGTTAATGTGCAAAACACAAGTTTAATAATCGGAAGGTTTCTCCGTTTTGCATCCACTAAGCACATGTCAGCGCACTTTCAATAAAGTGCCGAACAAAGTTTCCACCTATGTCAACGTTTATCAGTACAGCAAGTTATTTGTGTCCTGAACACTAATGGAATGTGCTCTTTGTTTTTATTTACAAAAAGAAATTAACGACTGCTCAATTTGACCGTCGCATACCGTTCAAGAATGTGCATAGTAGTGATTATTAATCAATTTGATTGTTAACAGCAGGAATGTTTTTATTGTTTTATTGTATGTAATGTCCATAAGGTTGTCATGTTTCAAAGTGTTCAATTAATTTTTTATAGTATTTTAATTATCAGTGTGTTATGTTTCTCACATGGACGTGGTCTTTTTAGTCTTTTTAGTCTTTTTAGTCTATGATGTTTCCGAATATGAATTATGAAGGGCTGAAGAAGGAATTGTACTAATTCCGAAACATTAACCCATAAGCTAACGAAATAATAAATGAGTGTTGATTAGGCGGAAACTTTAAGTTTGTTATACTTAATTAGATGGTATGGACATGTAAAACGAATGGAGGAGAAGAGGATACCCAGGAGAATACACGAGACGAAGTGGGAAGGAAAGAGACCGAGAGACAGGTTGTTGAAGGGGGTGGAAGAAAGCGTGAAGAAGAGAGGAGAAGACTGGACAAGGGTGGAGGCTGAGAGATGGTGGGAAGACAGAAGACGTTGGAGAGGCTTGTGTTCCAAACAGACCCGGCCAGTGGCTGGAAACTGTGCAAGATGATGTTGATGATGATGGTAGAGCAGTAACAGCCCCAGAATACAAGCCACTACGCCACAAGGTGGACCTTTAGAAATCTAAGTGAATGGAACTTACTTTCAAGTAAAATTCTTCCTGGCAGACCAAGGTTGGGAAACAATATGTCGAAGTAGTTTACACAATAATTATTTTAACTGATTCAGGCTGAATGTTAGCTTTCCAGAATATATTTTCACTTTGAGATAATGGCTCTTCTTTAAAAGCATTATTACATTGGTTATGCATGAATGTGCTTCTCATGTTTGGACATGTCTAATGATATGACAATGTATAATTGAGATCCTTTGGAAATGGGTCAATGTTAATTTGTTTTCGGAAAAGTTACGACCTGGTCAAGAATGGGGAGAGAGAGAAGGTAGCGTAGAGATTAAATGTACTCAGTACGTTGCCAAAAGGAACTAGGAGGGCGAGGGGATACGAAGGCCATTTCCCTAGAAGCAGTTTCAAGTAACTTAGGTAGTGTTCAGGCGTTAAAAGAAGATCTTTTTAAATGTATAAGGCCATAGTCTTTGCAGAGGGAAGATGACGCAGTGGCTTTACCCGGACGGTCGAGGTTTGAATTCCGGTGACAGCACGCTAAATATTTCACATGGAAGATCACGTGGTGTTAGGAAGGAAATGTGACTGTATATCCCCTGCCAAAACAATTGGCTAGTGACCTCAATTTATTGGGATAACCTCTCCAAAATTATAGCGATAAAGTGTGTTTCTTAGAAGTTATGTAAATGTTCTCCAATACATATAATAATAATAATAATTCAACTTTGACAAGAGGTTGAGGCATGGAGAAATAGGGCAGGGGGGATGTAAGGGGTAAATGGTGCGGTATACCAAGAACGGTGGCCATCAGTCGCCACTGCAGTGCGTCATTACTTGCCGATGTAGTCACATGTGTTCAAGTACGAGGTGTGGTGGAGATTTACGAATGTTCATAAGTTACTTTTAGTTTTTCTCGATACAATGGCAGACATTATCATTTTTTTTTTTTTTTGCTTATGACTTATATCACTCTGACAGCATTCAAAAATCATTCAAATCTCAACGATATCCATATATTTGCTTCATCTAAAACATAGAGATAGGTTCTGGTCACACCAAGGTCCATGGTAGTGTAAGCAGTTAAATGCGCCTGGCTAAATGCAGATGATTCGGGTTTGAATCCCAACTGCAGTCCCATTTTCAAGTCTAACTCAATAGTTATTCGGAAGGTCTTAAGAAATTGTTGTTCATAGACTGTTTCTAACTCATTCACACTAAATTACATTTTTCCACTTGCATCAGAAATCAGGAAAGAGGACAAATTTTGATGAAGGTTTCTACAATTGAAAACGTTTCTTTCAACCTGGGCTGAATATTTGACCTTTTTCCTTATGGTTCATGAAGATGACATTAACTTTTATGAGAGTTACCACTAGATACAAATAAAATTACCCTGGTGATATATTTTAACTGCTGACATTATGTTTCTGAAATAGACAGCACTATTAGTCCAGTCATATTAGGGTTTCGCCTCGGAATGAGAGATAACAAGCTGTAAATTCTTATACACCTTCATTTTGGTGTTCTTAAAGTTGTCTCAAAAGTCTCATAAAATCTCGTGTCTGCGCCATAAGTTGTTCAAGGTCAAAGGTTACAAAAATCAGTTTTTCGTGATTATCTCGGTTTCTATATCTCCAATGATGTTAACAATTATTATAAAAATTGTAGAACATAACATTTGCGACACATTTTGTTTGAAATTCTTTTTTATATGCCCAACCGTTTTTGAGATAGAGGGCAGAGAGCCCGCAGTGCTCAGCCATACTCGCTGCAATGCAAGGTCAACCGTGAATCTCAGTGAATAATACCTTGTATAAAGTTATTAAATCATTGAAATATCATTAACAATAAATAATTTGCATTATTTATTAGTCAATACATTATATTTAATAACATTTTGTACGTATCTAATATATTCATTTAATAATACTTACCCACTTTGTGTAATTGCCTATAGCCACCACCTTTATAAATTGATAGTTTGTACAGACAACACTGAAGAGATGGCTCCAAAACTTTACATATGCATGAGGCATGGTAAATATGCTCAACCATGCATTCCTGTTGGCACTGCTTAACTGAAAGCTATCGCTAGGCAGGATATTTTTTTAACTAACACAGAAAATGAGGTTGTAACGGTCTCGCTTTGCCCTCACGTTGAGTGATAAATGTAACTGTTTACCTTTGCCTAAGCTATGTTGTTTTAATGGGCGCCAAGACCTCAACGCAATGTTGAAATCTAAATTTGTATTTAACAACGTCTAACTCTAGTAGAACACCTTCAAGAATCTATTCACTCAGATCGTGGTATGATTTGATCATTAACCCAACAAACAATTGTATCAGGAGAAGGAATTGGTCTATATCTAATGCTACCTACTGAAAGCAAAGATTGCATTGTAAAAGAAATGAATTTATTATATAAAACAAGTATTGCAAAATTAATAATAATAATAAGTTTAAAATTTAAATTGGAGCGTTGCGATTTTAATATCACCGATAGAAAATTACGTGAAAACGGAGTCTGATAAATTATTGATTTTACTCTTATTCCCAAGCTATGAAGTTACTGAAATATTGAATATAAAACAAAGAGAAACGAGAGATTGCGTATTTCTGCGTCATTCGCGCTTACCACTGGAAATTGCCGGAGCATTTCCCTCGTACTGGATGATGCTGTGAGCTTCCCACAGTCTCCTGGACGTCGTCATCTTCGTCGATATTTGATGATATACTTGTAGATTTGGTGACTTTATGGTCCTAACATCGGAGCCATACACTCGTACAACCGTACTGGTCCAGTCTTACCCAGATTGTCCCCGCTCCACGGCGCGCCAAAACGATATATGCACTCGACGGTCTCCCACTCCAGTCCCGACTTCCAGCTTACGTGGTCTCCACTGATTGGCTCTGCCACCCCGCTACTCCCCTCCTTAGGCTCAATACACACGGCGCGCGGAGGGTGAAGTCGTTTGCCGTTCCATACATCCGCTTTTTCTTGACGTTGCGACCCAGCCTTGTGTCATACTACTTGACAAGCATAAGCGTGTATCTGAATTCCCAGTGAGTCATGTCTCTCAATATACCCTAACTGACGAAACTCCGTAAAATTCCGTAATCACATAATTTTCTATGATATTGTTGTTCGTAATAATTTGCTTGATGGCGTTTTCTAAGACATAGAAAACCTATCTGTATGCTTATAATTTTTATAAAATGCTCCGAAAATACCTTAATAATTATAATAAATTAATAATAATAATAAATTAACATGAAAAATTCTCTTGGCTGAACAATTTGCCGCGTAAATAAAATATAGAATGGCTTCCTACTGACGTATGCCAGTGGCATAAAAACCCCTCGATAAACACATTACCTATTCGCCTCGGATCATCGGATGATTTACCGTGACGACGGTCCATTATCTGATTATCCCAGACACGTTAATAATCCCCATCCAAAATACATATTACATAAATGAGATCACCCTAAATTACAGATATATACACTCATAATTTTTCTTCACGCACTTTGCGTCAAAGTTTGTTGTCACTATGGATTGCACTTTGCAAACAGTCCAATGTTTTTCATATAGAATAGTGTTCCACGGATATTTCCGCCTCTCAAACTTCTCTATGTTGGAAATATAGACATAATTACTGTGTGAGCACTATGTATATGAGATGTCACATCACACGCATCAAGGTGTTCTGATATATGTATATCTCCCTAGAACTTCCTAATTTTACTGGAGGTTCCTTCCTTATTGTGAAATTTAATCCCACTTATCACTGAGCACACAATCACACTATTGTGGCAGCGCCTCGTGACCATAATACTTAATCTCTCTTTAAAGTAGATTAAATTAATATTGACTTCTGAAAAAAAAAACAGTAAGTGCGCATTACATATAACACCAAATATTTCTGTGCCGTAATCGCCCTGTCTTGTTAAGTTCCCGTAGACCATATTCTACTTAATACTAGTTCTCAACACAGACCAGTTCTCCTCCCACAAATAATACTTTTGTACAAATTACCTTAAATTACACACTTACAAATCTTACATGGCGAGGCCGTAAACAGAAATCACGTGTGCTGTTATGTATGAGTTTCATGAAGGACTGTCTCGCCTTCTGATGGCCCATCTTTTGCCTCGTGGACGCCTTAAGCAAAAATACCCTGTCCAAGCGCTCACCCATCTCTTGGAGGCAAATGGGAATTCACCAGCGCTACCAAATTCTGGCCTTGGTGTATCGAGACATTTTAGTGCTCAAGAGCATCCGACAATCCCGTCATATTTCCCTGTACCTTAAAAACTCTCATTTACTTACATACTACCCCCCTGTGTGACTTCTGATACGCCTGCCTGGAAGACCAACTCCTCCCAGGCACCAAATACCACACTTACTCATTTGATAGGCTATCTCGCCAGCTAAACATCCTCACTGACACATCCTTAATGTCATCACGTTGCTCCACTAACATATTTCTCAGTGTCTGTAACGATGCCCTGTTGCTACTGTCCACACATGCTAACCCTACTTTCCTATGGTGTCACACCTCTACTCGACACTCTATGACCTAAAAATGTCACTTCTGACTGACAGAATGGCGACTTAGACAGCTTCAAAGTGAACCCTGCCTGATCTAACTTCTGAAAAACTATATCTAAATGACGTAGATGCTCCTCAAAACTGCGTGAACTAATTACCATATCATCTATGTAAATGGTTACAAACTCTCCTGTGTCATCCCCTAATGCGATGTTTAAAGCCCTAATTAAAGCTGCTGAACTACTCTTTAACCCATAAGGTGTTCTACAAAATTGATAAAGGTTATATTAATGACTAAAAGCTGTAAATGGTCTATCTTCGTACATAGGTGGCACTTGCCAAAAACTGGAACTCAAATCTACACAAGTGAAATACTTCTTCCCCTCAAATGTTTGCATTAATTCCTCTATTGACATAGATTTCAGCTGATCTGAACTAATTCTACTGTTAACCAAACGAGCGTCTAAACAAATACGAACTGTGCCGTCGGTCTTGGGTACCGTGATCAAAGAATTAACATACGGACTGTTAGAGTGCTCAATAATCCCATCTTCAAGCATCTGATTAATTTGTGCCTCAACTGCACTCCGATAAGCGAAAGGTACAGGATATCTATGTCCTGTGAATACTGACCTATCAATAACGTTCAATGAATGTGTATAGCAATTGGCCATACCAATGTGATCCTCAAAAACTCTCCTATTACACAATAACACATCATAGAGCCGAACACACTGTTCATCCTCTATATTTCCCTGAAATGCAGCATCACGTAACGAGTCCTTCAGACTACCGTTCGTAATCACACTGCCCACAAAACATGGAGAACCCCGCTCTACGGCTGGCGATATCTCATTTAAAGTACAAATTACACCTACAATACTACTTCTCTGAATATGGTCATTGAACGCTACTTCTACTTCAGAATCTCCCCATTTAAATTTCAAACTCCCTACATCATAACATAAGTTACCAGACACTCTACTTAGCCACTCTGAACCCAAGATAACACTGAATACTAAATTTGGAATTACAAGACAAATCTGCTTCTCTACATGATTATTAATTTTAATGTCTACTAAAACTTGCTTAGAAATTACTTTAGACCTCTTCCCAACAGCTGTGATAACAAAAGTGCTTTTAATTGGCATCTCCTCAAAATTTACTCCAGTTCCTTTCATTTTATCATAAAATGCACTACTTATGCAACTCTTCATACAACCACTATCAATTAAAACATCTGTGTACGCCTCGGACACGTTAAATTTAACTATGGGGCTCTGAATAATACCTTCATTATTTAGTTCATGTAATAATTCATTTCTTACACTTAGGTCATAGGGTTCCTGTATAATTGTATGGACAGGGCATGCTACAGACTGAGATTCTGACCTAACTTCGCAGCCTGGTTCGCGTTTAAAGAACCGCTACAGCTGGCCGTAGTACTACTAACTACTGAACTGGTCTGGTTGTTCTGGGCTGTGTTGTCATTGTTTGGCTGTATATTACTACCACTAGGCTGTCCTCTTCCTTGACCCCTATTCTGGTTGTAATTATTGTCATTATAATTTCTCCCTTGATTTCCCCTGAAATCATTGTTTCTCCATTGATTTCCCCTGTAATCATTGTTCCTCCCTTGATTTCCCCTGAGATCATTGTTCCTCCCTTGATACTGATTACCATAGCCATTTCCTCTGTTCTGATTTAGCTGATTATTATTATTTCTATTTTGAGCGTTGGCCCCTTCGCCACCGTTCCCTTGAACTTCCTGATGCCTGGCTTCATAAAGTCTATTATTATTATTACCCTGGATCCGATTGAAATTGTCCTCATAACCCCCTCTCCCTAGTGCATCAAATGTGCTTAACAAATTTTCTACTTGTGATATAGTCTTTACATTCTGGATACAAGCAGCCTCCTTGATCCTATAGGGAAAGTGCCTAAGTAGCAACCTCACCACATCACTTTCCTCCTTCAAGCCATCCAGATATTTACACACTAATACCTGCCCTAAAAAGTATTCAGTCATGGTGGAGCTTCCTTTAGGGTTATATTTACCACACACTACTCCCTCACGATGCTGCGACTGAATAACCTCATTCCAGAACTTTTCACAGAATTTCATTTTAAAATCATTAATATCAGTAAACTTGTCTCTGTAGACAGCAAACCAATTCCTCGTTTCCCCCACAAACACTTGTTCTAAAATTTCAACTACCTGGCACCACTCAATACTACCATTTTCCAACCTCTCCCCGAATTTATTTTCTATAGTATTCATGAACTCCATTGGGCACCCCTGTCGATTGCTGAACTTACCCAGTTCTACCTCCCTGTGTGTGCTATTCACAAAAACTGGCCTATTCTGACTATTTTCTTGCCTGATCCTAGCTTTTAATTTTAACTCTAATTCTGCGATTTTCTCCTCAGCCTTCCTCTCAATACTGTTTACTGTTAATTTAATGTTTCCTTCTGATTCTTCTACTTTATCATATAGCTTTGCTTGTTTCTCCTCAGTCTTACTAATGCTCTCTCTATTACTCTCTCTTAAATCATTTACTTCTGCAACTATTTGCGAGTGGACTTTCTCAATTCTACCCCCCAGCTGTTCCTTAACCTCTTTAGTTGCTACCTGAATTTTGTCAATTTCTCCCCCCAATTGCTTTTTGACCTGCTGTGTTTCCAGTTGCACTAGTTCTTTTAAATTTTCAGCCTGTGTACTGATTCTAATTTCCAACTCCTCCTGTACTTTTCCTAATTTCTTGTCTACATCTGCAATGATCTCTTTAACCTTCTCTTCCATTACTCCTCTGATTTCTCCTCTAATCTGCTCCATTTTCACACTAATTTCCTTGTTGTTCTTATCTAATTTTGCATTATTCTGTTCTAATTTTTTATTTAAAGCTTCTGTACTTTCTTTATTTTCCCTACTGTTTTGTTCTAATTTTGCATTATTCTGTTCTAATTTTGCATTTAAAACTTCTGTACTTTCTTTATTTTCCCTACTGTTTTGTTCTAATTTTGCATTATTCTGTTCTAATTTTGCATTTAAGGCTTCTGTACTTTCTTTATTTTCCCTACTGTTTTGTTCTAATTTTGCATTATTCTGTTCTAATTTTGCATTTAAGGCATCACTACTAACTTTGTTCTGATACATGAACTCGAGAAGTAAAGTTTTTAATTCTGGTTGGCCGCCTACACTCCCTGTTTCAGTATCGGGTTGGCGCCAAGGTTGGTGCGTTTGCTCTTAAACGTTGCACGTCCGTGGAGCTTTCGGCTCAAGATAAACACTCCCAGTTAATGTGCAAAACACAAGTTTAATAATCGGAAGGTTTCTCCGTTTTGCATCCACTAAGCACATGTCAGCGCACTTTCAATAAAGTGCCGAACAAAGTTTCCACCTATGTCAACGTTTATCAGTACAGCAAGTTATTTGTGTCCTGAACACTAATGGAATGTGCTCTTTGTTTTTATTTACAAAAAGAAATTAACGACTGCTCAATTTGACCGTCGCATACCGTTCAAGAATGTGCATAGTAGTGATTATTAATCAATTTGATTGTTAACAGCAGGAATGTTTTTATTGTTTTATTGTATGTAATGTCCATAAGGTTGTCATGTTTCAAAGTGTTCAATTAATTTTTTATAGTATTTTAATTATCAGTGTGTTATGTTTCTCACATGGACGTGGTCTTTTTAGTCTTTTTAGTCTTTTTAGTCTATGATGTTTCCGAATATGAATTATGAAGGGCTGAAGAAGGAATTGTACTAATTCCGAAACATGAACCCATAAGCTAACGAAATAATAAATGAGTGTTGATTAGGCGGAAACTTTAAGTTTGTTATACTTAATTAGATGGTATGGACATGTAAAACGAATGGAGGAGAAGAGGATACCCAGGAGAATACACGAGACGAAGTGGGAAGGAAAGAGACCGAGAGACAGGTTGTTGAAGGGGGTGGAAGAAAGCGTGAAGAAGAGAGGAGAAGACTGGACAAGGGTGGAGGCTGAGAGATGGTGGGAAGACAGAAGACGTTGGAGAGGCTTGTGTTCCAAACAGACCCGGCCAGTGGCTGGAAACTGTGCAAGATGATGTTGATGATGATGGTAGAGCAGTAACAGCCCCAGAATACAAGCCACTACGCCACAAGGTGGACCTTTAGAAATCTAAGTGAATGGAACTTACTTTCAAGTAAAATTCTTCCTGGCAGACCAAGGTTGGGAAACAATATGTCGAAGTAGTTTACACAATAATTATTTTAACTGATTCAGGCTGAATGTTAGCTTTCCAGAATATATTTTCACTTTGAGATAATGGCTCTTCTTTAAAAGCATTATTACATTGGTTATGCATGAATGTGCTTCTCATGTTTGGACATGTCTAATGATATGACAATGTATAATTGAGATCCTTTGGAAATGGGTCAATGTTAATTTGTTTTCGGAAAAGTTACGACCTGGTCAAGAATGGGGAGAGAGAGAAGGTAGCGTAGAGATTAAATGTACTCAGTACGTTGCCAAAAGGAACTAGGAGGGCGAGGGGATACGAAGGCCATTTCCCTAGAAGCAGTTTCAAGTAACTTAGGTAGTGTTCAGGCGTTAAAAGAAGATATTTTTAAATGTATAAGGCCATAGTCTTTGCAGAGGGAAGATGACGCAGTGGCTTTACCCGGACGGTCGAGGTTTGAATTCCGGTGACAGCACGCTAAATATTTCACATGGAAGATCACGTGGTGTTAGGAAGGAAATGTGACTGTATATCCCCTGCCAAAACAATTGGCTAGTGACCTCAATTTATTGGGATAACCTCTCCAAAATTATAGCGATAAAGTGTGTTTCTTAGAAGTTATGTAAATGTTCTCCAATACATATAATAATAATAATAATTCAACTTTGACAAGAGGTTGAGGCATGGAGAAATAGGGCAGGGGGGATGTAAGGGGTAAATGGTGCGGTATACCAAGAACGGTGGCCATCAGTCGCCACTGCAGTGCGTCATTACTTGCCGATGTAGTCACATGTGTTCAAGTACGAGGTGTGGTGGAGATTTACGAATGTTCATAAGTTACTTTTAGTTTTTCTCGATACAATGGCAGACATTATCATTTTTTTTTTTTTTTGCTTATGACTTATATCACTCTGACAGCATTCAAAAATCATTCAAATCTCAACGATATCCATATATTTGCTTCATCTAAAACATAGAGATAGGTTCTGGTCACACCAAGGTCCATGGTAGTGTAAGCAGTTAAATGCGCCTGGCTAAATGCAGATGATTCGGGTTTGAATCCCAACTGCAGTCCCATTTTCAAGTCTAACTCAATAGTTATTCGGAAGGTCTTAAGAAATTGTTGTTCATAGACTGTTTCTAACTCATTCACACTAAATTACATTTTTCCACTTGCATCAGAAATCAGGAAAGAGGACAAATTTTGATGAAGGTTTCTACAATTGAAAACGTTTCTTTCAACCTGGGCTGAATATTTGACCTTTTTCCTTATGGTTCATGAAGATGACATTAACTTTTATGAGAGTTACCACTAGATACAAATAAAATTACCCTGGTGATATATTTTAACTGCTGACATTATGTTTCTGAAATAGACAGCACTATTAGTCCAGTCATATTAGGGTTTCGCCTCGGAATGAGAGATAACAAGCTGTAAATTCTTATACACCTTCATTTTGGTGTTCTTAAAGTTGTCTCAAAAGTCTCATAAAATCTCGTGTCTGCGCCATAAGTTGTTCAAGGTCAAAGGTTACAAAAATCAGTTTTTCGTGATTATCTCGGTTTCTATATCTCCAATGATGTTAACAATTATTATAAAAATTGTAGAACATAACATTTGCGACACATTTTGTTTGAAATTCTTTTTTATATGCCCAACCGTTTTTGAGATAGAGGGCAGAGAGCCCGCAGTGCTCAGCCATACTCGCTGCAATGCAAGGTCAACCGTGAATCTCAGTGAATAATACCTTGTATAAAGTTATTAAATCATTGAAATATCATTAACAATAAATAATTTGCATTATTTATTAGTCAATACATTATATTTAATAACATTTTGTACGTATCTAATATATTCATTTAATAATACTTACCCACTTTGTGTAATTGCCTATAGCCACCACCTTTATAAATTGATAGTTTGTACAGACAACACTGAAGAGATGGCTCCAAAACTTTACATATGCATGAGGCATGGTAAATATGCTCAACCATGCATTCCTGTTGGCACTGCTTAACTGAAAGCTATCGCTAGGCAGGATATTTTTTTAACTAACACAGAAAATGAGGTTGTAACGGTCTCGCTTTGCCCTCACGTTGAGTGATAAATGTAACTGTTTACCTTTGCCTAAGCTATGTTGTTTTAATGGGCGCCAAGACCTCAACGCAATGTTGAAATCTAAATTTGTATTTAACAACGTCTAACTCTAGTAGAACACCTTCAAGAATCTATTCACTCAGATCGTGGTATGATTTGATCATTAACCCAACAAACAATTGTATCAGGAGAAGGAATTGGTCTATATCTAATGCTACCTACTGAAAGCAAAGATTGCATTGTAAAAGAAATGAATTTATTATATAAAACAAGTATTGCAAAATTAATAATAATAATAAGTTTAAAATTTAAATTGGAGCGTTGCGATTTTAATATCACCGATAGAAAATTACGTGAAAACGGAGTCTGATAAATTATTGATTTTACTCTTATTCCCAAGCTATGAAGTTACTGAAATATTGAATATAAAACAAAGAGAAACGAGAGATTGCGTATTTCTGCGTCATTCGCGCTTACCACTGGAAATTGCCGGAGCATTTCCCTCGTACTGGATGATGCTGTGAGCTTCCCACAGTCTCCTGGACGTCGTCATCTTCGTCGATATTTGATGATATACTTGTAGATTTGGTGACTTTATGGTCCTAACATCGGAGCCATACACTCGTACAACCGTACTGGTCCAGTCTTACCCAGATTGTCCCCGCTCCACGGCGCGCCAAAACGATATATGCACTCGACGGTCTCCCACTCCAGTCCCGACTTCCAGCTTACGTGGTCTCCACTGATTGGCTCTGCCACCCCGCTACTCCCCTCCTTAGGCTCAATACACACGGCGCGCGGAGGGTGAAGTCGTTTGCCGTTCCATACATCCGCTTTTTCTTGACGTTGCGACCCAGCCTTGTGTCATACTACTTGACAAGCATAAGCGTGTATCTGAATTCCCAGTGAGTCATGTCTCTCAATATACCCTAACTGACGAAACTCCGTAAAATTCCGTAATCACATAATTTTCTATGATATTGTTGTTCGTAATAATTTGCTTGATGGCGTTTTCTAAGACATAGAAAACCTATCTGTATGCTTATAATTTTTATAAAATGCTCCGAAAATACCTTAATAATTATAATAAATTAATAATAATAATAAATTAACATGAAAAATTCTCTTGGCTGAACAATTTGCCGCGTAAATAAAATATAGAATGGCTTCCTACTGACGTATGCCAGTGGCATAAAAACCCCTCGATAAACACATTACCTATTCGCCTCGGATCATCGGATGATTTACCGTGACGACGGTCCATTATCTGATTATCCCAGACACGTTAATAATCCCCATCCAAAATACATATTACATAAATGAGATCACCCTAAATTACAGATATATACACTCATAATTTTTCTTCACGCACTTTGCGTCAAAGTTTGTTGTCACTATGGATTGCACTTTGCAAACAGTCCAATGTTTTTCATATAGAATAGTGTTCCACGGATATTTCCGCCTCTCAAACTTCTCTATGTTGGAAATATAGACATAATTACTGTGTGAGCACTATGTATATGAGATGTCACATCACACGCATCAAGGTGTTCTGATATATGTATATCTCCCTAGAACTTCCTAATTTTACTGGAGGTTCCTTCCTTATTGTGAAATTTAATCCCACTTATCACTGAGCACACAATCACACTATTGTGGCAGCGCCTCGTGACCATAATACTTAATCTCTCTTTAAAGTAGATTAAATTAATATTGACTTCTGAAAAAAAAAACAGTAAGTGCGCATTACATATAACACCAAATATTTCTGTGCCGTAATCGCCCTGTCTTGTTAAGTTCCCGTAGACCATATTCTACTTAATACTAGTTCTCAACACAGACCAGTTCTCCTCCCACAAATAATACTTTTGTACAAATTACCTTAAATTACACACTTACAAATCTTACATGGCGAGGCCGTAAACAGAAATCACGTGTGCTGTTATGTATGAGTTTCATGAAGGACTGTCTCGCCTTCTGATGGCCCATCTTTTGCCTCGTGGACGCCTTAAGCAAAAATACCCTGTCCAAGCGCTCACCCATCTCTTGGAGGCAAATGGGAATTCACCAGCGCTACCAAATTCTGGCCTTGGTGTATCGAGACATTTTAGTGCTCAAGAGCATCCGACAATCCCGTCATATTTCCCTGTACCTTAAAAACTCTCATTTACTTACATACTACCCCCCTGTGTGACTTCTGATACGCCTGCCTGGAAGACCAACTCCTCCCAGGCACCAAATACCACACTTACTCATTTGATAGGCTATCTCGCCAGCTAAACATCCTCACTGACACATCCTTAATGTCATCACGTTGCTCCACTAACATATTTCTCAGTGTCTGTAACGATGCCCTGTTGCTACTGTCCACACATGCTAACCCTACTTTCCTATGGTGTCACACCTCTACTCGACACTCTATGACCTAAAAATGTCACTTCTGACTGACAGAATGGCGACTTAGACAGCTTCAAAGTGAACCCTGCCTGATCTAACTTCTGAAAAACTATATCTAAATGACGTAGATGCTCCTCAAAACTGCGTGAACTAATTACCATATCATCTATGTAAATGGTTACAAACTCTCCTGTGTCATCCCCTAATGCGATGTTTAAAGCCCTAATTAAAGCTGCTGAACTACTCTTTAACCCATAAGGTGTTCTACAAAATTGATAAAGGTTATATTAATGACTAAAAGCTGTAAATGGTCTATCTTCGTACATAGGTGGCACTTGCCAAAAACTGGAACTCAAATCTACACAAGTGAAATACTTCTTCCCCTCAAATGTTTGCATTAATTCCTCTATTGACATAGATTTCAGCTGATCTGAACTAATTCTACTGTTAACCAAACGAGCGTCTAAACAAATACGAACTGTGCCGTCGGTCTTGGGTACCGTGATCAAAGAATTAACATACGGACTGTTAGAGTGCTCAATAATCCCATCTTCAAGCATCTGATTAATTTGTGCCTCAACTGCACTCCGATAAGCGAAAGGTACAGGATATCTATGTCCTGTGAATACTGACCTATCAATAACGTTCAATGAATGTGTATAGCAATTGGCCATACCAATGTGATCCTCAAAAACTCTCCTATTACACAATAACACATCATAGAGCCGAACACACTGTTCATCCTCTATATTTCCCTGAAATGCAGCATCACGTAACGAGTCCTTCAGACTACCGTTCGTAATCACACTGCCCACAAAACATGGAGAACCCCGCTCTACGGCTGGCGATATCTCATTTAAAGTACAAATTACACCTACAATACTACTTCTCTGAATATGGTCATTGAACGCTACTTCTACTTCAGAATCTCCCCATTTAAATTTCAAACTCCCTACATCATAACATAAGTTACCAGACACTCTACTTAGCCACTCTGAACCCAAGATAACACTGAATACTAAATTTGGAATTACAAGACAAATCTGCTTTTCTACATGATTATTAATTTTAATGTCTACTAAAACTTGCTTAGAAATTACTTTAGACCTCTTCCCAACAGCTGTGATAACAAAAGTGCTTTTAATTGGCATCTCCTCAAAATTTACTCCAGTTCCTTTCATTTTATCATAAAATGCACTACTTATGCAACTCTTCATACAACCACTATCAATTAAAACATCTGTGTACGCCTCGGACACGTTAAATTTAACTATGGGGCTCTGAATAATACCTTCATTATTTAGTTCATGTAATAATTCATTTCTTACATTTAGGTCATAGGGTTCCTGTATAATTGTATGGACAGGGCATGCTACAGACTGAGATTCTGACCTAACTTCGCAGCCTGGTTCGCGTTTAAAGAACCGCTACAGCTGGCCGTAGTACTACTAACTACTGAACTGGTCTGGTTGTTCTGGGCTGTGTTGTCATTGTTTGGCTGTATATTACTACCACTAGGCTGTCCTCTTCCTTGACCCCTATTCTGGTTGTAATTATTGTCATTATAATTTCTCCCTTGATTTCCCCTGAAATCATTGTTTCTCCATTGATTTCCCCTGTAATCATTGTTCCTCCCTTGATTTCCCCTGAAATCATTGTTCCTCCCTTGATACTGATTACCATAGCCATTTCCTCTGTTCTGATTTAGCTGATTATTATTATTATTTCTATTTTGAGCGTTGGCCCCTTCGCCACCGTTCCCTTGAACTTCCTGATGCCTGGCTTCATAAAGTCTATTATTATTATTACCCTGGTTCCGATTGAAATTGTCCTCATAACCCCCTCTCCCTAGTGCATCAAATGTGCTTAACAAATTTTCTACTTGTGATATAGTCTTTACATTCTGGATACAAGCAGCCTCCTTGATCCTATAGGGAAAGTGCCTAAGTAGCAACCTCACCACATCACTTTCCTCCTTCAACCCATCCAGATATTTACACACTAATACCTGCCCTAAAAAGTATTCGGTCATGGTGGAGCTTCCTTTAGGGTTATATTTACCACACACTACTCCCTCACGATGCTGCGACTGAATAACCTCATTCCAGAACTTTTCACAGAACTTCATTTTAAAATCATTAATATCCGTAAACTTGTCTCTGTAGACAGCAAACCAATTCCTCGTTTCCCCCACAAACACTTGTTCTAAAATTTCAACTACCTGGCACCACTCAATACTACCATTTTCCAACCTCTCCCCGAATTTATTTTCTATAGTATTCATGAACTCCATTGGGCACCCCTGTCGACTGCTGAACTTACCCAGTTCTACCTGCCTGTGTGTGCTATTCACAAAAACTGGCCTATTCTGACTATTTTCTTGCCTGATCCTAGCTTTTAATTTTAATTCTAATTCTGCGATTTTCTCCTCAGCCTTCCTCTCAATACTGTTTACTGTTAATTTAATGTTTCCTTCTGATTCTTCTACTTTATCATATAGCTTTGCTTGTTTCTCCTCAATCTTGCTAATGCTCTCTCTATTACTCTCTCTTAAATCATTTACTTCTGCAACTATTTGCGAGTGGACTTTCTCAATTCTACCCCCCAGCTGTTCCTTAACCTCTTTAGTAGCTACCTGAATTTTGTCAATTTCTCCCCCCAATTGTTTTTTGACCTGCTGTGTTTCCAGTTGCACTAGTTCTTTTAAATTTTCAGCCTGTGTACTGATTCTAATTTCTAACTCCTCCTGTACTTTTCCTAATTTTCTGTCTACATCTGCAATAATCTCTTTAGCCTTCTCTTCCATCACCCCCCCTGATCTCACCTCTAATCAGTTCGAATTTGTCACTCATTTCCCTACTGTTTTGTTCTAAATTAGCATTTAAAGTTTCAGTACTCGCTCTATTTTCCTTACTATTTTGTTCTAATTTAGCATTTAAAGTTTCATTACTCTCTCTATTTTCCCTACTGTTTTGTTCTAATTTTGCATTTAAGGCATCACTACTAACTTTGTTCTGATACATGAACTCGAGAAGTAAAGTTTTTAATTCTGGTTGGCCGCCTGCACTCCCTGTTTCAGTATCGGGATTTACCTCCGCTACCCCGTTACTACCATCACTCGACATACTGCTCGTATCATCACTCTCCAGTTGATGACCACTATGTAACCTCATCTGTCTTTCTTTCTCATCCCCCATAATGATATACACTGATACAGACAAATAACCCCCAAAATACAGGCACAGAAATATATACCCTTCTCCTTCCACAAATGTTCTTAGGTTTTCAGCTCCAAGTTGTCGGCGACAATTGTAACGGTCTCGCTTAGCCCTCACGTTGAGTGATAAATGTAACTGTTTACCTTCGCCTAAGCTATGTTGTTTTAATGGGCGCCAAGACCTCAACGCAATGTTGAAATCTAAATTTGTATTTAACAACGTCTAACTCTGGTAGAACACCTTCAAGAATCCATTCACTCAGATCGTGGTATGATTTGATCATTAACCCAACAAACAATTGTATCAGGAGAAGGAATTGGTCTATATCTAATGCTACCTACTGAAAGCAAAGATTGCATTGTAAAAGAAATGAATTTATTATATAAAACAAGTATTGCAAAATTAATAATAATAATAAGTTTAAAATTTAAATTGGAGCGTTGCGATTTTAATATTACCGATAGAAAATTACGTGAAAACGGAGTCTGATAAATTATTGATTTTACTCTTATTCCCAAGATATGAAGTTACTGAAATATTGAATATAAAACAAAGAGAAACGAGAGATTGCGTATTTCTGCGTCATTCGCGCTTACCACTGGAAATTGCCGGAGCATTTCCCTCATACTGGATGATGCCGTGAGCTTCCCACAGTCTCCTGGACGTCGTCATCTTCGTCGATATTTGATGATATACTTGTAGATTTGGTGACTTTATGGTCCTAACATCGGAGCCATACACTCGTACAACCGTACTGGTCCAGTCTTACACAGATTGTCCCCGCTCCACGGCGCGCCAAAACGATATATGCACTCGACGGTCTCCCACTCCAGTCCCGACTTCCAGCTTACGTGGTCTCCACTGATTGGCTCTGCCACCCCGCTACTCCCCTCCTTAGGCTCAATACACACGGCGCGCGGAGGGTGAAGTCGTTTGCCGTTCCATACATCCGCCTTTTCTTGACGTTGCGACCCAGCCTTGCGTCATACTACTTGACAAGCATAAGCCTGTATCTGAATTCCCAGTGAGTCATGTCTCTCAATATAGACTACCCTAACTGACGAAACTCCGTAAAATTCCGTAATCACATAATTTTCTATGATATTGTTCTTCGTAACAATTTGCTTGATAGCGTTTTCTAAGATATAGAAAACCTATCTGTATGCTTATAATTTTTATAAAATGCTCCGAAAATACCTTAATAATTATAATAAATTAACATGAAAAATTCTCTTGGCTGAACAATTTGCCGCGTAAATAAATATAGAATGGCTTCCTACTGACTTATGCCAGTGGCATGAAAACCCCTCGAAAAACACGTTACAAGGTTTCCTTTTGCTGAATTATGCATGGATAATCCAAAACCTGTTAGTCAAGGGTGTACTGTATTCAATTCCATATTAAGCAGATTACCAGGAATGTAACATGAACAATCACTCTATCACTCTTTGTTAATTAGCTACGGTATCTTACATTAGCTACAATTAATGTCATCAAGCTTTATCAAAATTCTTACCTGCTGGAAGTAAATCTTTTATTCTGTTATGGGTTTCTGCTTCCACCCACTGATTAATGCTTGTCCTTGATAGGTCAGGGCTTTGCCTGAAGTCTGTTTCAACTATGTCTGAAGAGAAGGGCCCTTGTGCCACCTTCTTATAGTATTTATCGATCTCAAAACTCAAGTCAACATATATCCTGTTGGCAATGCTGAGGGTTATGTTTGCTTCGCCAGCCTACGACAAAGAAAATTGCACTTCATTTCATCCATCTGAAAGGGAAAAGTCAAAACATTTTGCCTGGAATACTAATTGTAGAAGGCTTTCCTGTTACCTTGTTTGTAAATTGGGGGCAATTACCGAACAATCTCATCTAATGTACGGTAACTTCATTATGAGTCACCATTAATTCCATTTATTTTCCCCCAAATCATTTACTCTACATTCATAATCTGCTATATCCAGCTTATGAATTAGATATCATTAATACACTCAGATTACACTTCAAAGTTGGCTTGCATAGTGAGTGATGGATCATATCTGAGAACTCCCTGCACTGACTATACTCTTTCACAATATTAACATCCTGACATAACACCCTGTCCAAGTGCTTGAAATGGTCAACCTACTACAATTTGGTTCCTACAACCTGGCATTCTATCTCCTTGTATTTCTTCCTATCAACATGATTCGAGTCAATAGCTCTTCAATACCCTGCCACCGACAAGCTTGGTTTCGACCCCCTGATCTCATTAGGAGAGTGATCAGTAATATTCGCCCACTTGTTATCGTTCTCAGTCTTCTATTCCTGTTTGGAGCAGTTTTCACTCCATCCTACACCAGAGGATCTCAAAGAATGCTCCCCCATAATGCACTATCTTGAGCGACAGAAGAACTGGTTACTGCCCGCCCTCCCGATGAGACTGGAAGGTTGAAACGACCTCATCGGAGGCTATAGCACTGAAGAGCTACCGCTGATTGGATTGGTGACAATATGGCAATATGTTTGGCTGTGGTGATTGTCCCTGCTCTTTCTTATGTGTGTTGGCCCTTTTCTGTATTAATCTGTTTTTTCCCCATCCAAGGATTGTTTGCTTTTCCACCTAGAATACCATAATGATCTGAGTGCCATATCCACAAGGGGGGCAGGTCTTTCTTTATTCATGTCACAAGTACGGTGCCTATAGTTTAATATACAGAGTTAAGAATTTAAATGAAAATATCAATATAAACCAAGATAACACATAATGAGTTATGTATAGAAATTTATGTGCAACTATGAGGCAAAGTCTAGTAATCAAATTAGGGGAGGCTTAGTTGAAATCTTCCATTGTGTATGTTGATGGGCACAAGATGTGAACTGTCTGATGCTCTCCACAATCACTTAGGGATGAATTTTTTATAAATCCCCATTTCTGCAGATTCAACTGCATTTTACCCACTACTGTTCAAAGTCTTTTCAGTGCCTTCAAAGTAACCCATTCCTCCATGTGACCAAAAGGGAGGCTTTCCTTTGGAACAATCCAGTTTGCGAGATGGTCAATTCCTTCTTTCCACATTTTCATTCTGGCAGTGGCTGCACTCTTGGCTATGACAAGAGATCAACATCCAGGTAGGCTTCCTTAGCTGGAGTTTATATGTGGTAGGTTGATCTGATCTGCCACAGAATCCGGCAGTTGCCCATTTGGCATCACAAGGTTGGGAGGCCCCATACTAGACCATACCATGACTTGTAAACTCTTTGTAAATAGTTATGATAAAAAAAAAAAACTAAAAAACAAAACATGAGTTTTCTTTTTCTTTGGGTCCATTTGACTTAAAATAACTTATTTTAATTTATTCACAAGAATAGTCACTGGTAAAATTCCTGCCTTTGGCAATACAATGTTTTACTTTTTAATCTTCTTTAGTTGTAAATGTTTCGGACCTGCATTATACATACATACATCTATTTATTTGCAGATGTGGACGCTGTCCATGGTGGCAAATTACAACAACAAAAAACTAAGCAAAATAAATCATTCATACAACTGCAAAAATACATTTTAGATAGAAGGATTAATTGGCATAATAAAATAATAAAATAAAAAAATTATAAAATAAGAATAAGGATAATTTACACATCCATGTCATGTCACTGGCTCCTGATCTGGTGCTTTCTCACGAACTCCTTAAATTTTCCAACATTAGAAGGCAAAGGGCTGAAAATGTCCCCTGGCAAACTGTTCCATTCCCCACCCCTTCTTAAGCTGCACATCAAAACTCTTACTGTTTACAAAACATTCTTTTGGATCATGCATGTCAAATTTAAAATATTAAACATTTATCACTTTCCAAAAAGTATGTCAGGTATATAAATTACGAACACATGTTAAGAACTCATTACCTTAAATACATTAAAATTATAAAAATTTGTCTTAGTTTCTTCTTGTTGTTTTTATGTTGGATGGGACCAAAAGAAAAACCAATTCTATTATTCAGTCTTGTGTTACATTTGTATATTCTTCAGCTTTGTTGTTTCATTGCTGTTACAGTAAGGATCGAGCCAAGTTCCTTTTCCGGTTGAATAGATGTATGGTCCCTCATGTGTTACTTAGGCCATCAACTGAGCTAGAACCCAGCAGACAGCTAAGAATGCTTCCGTAAACTTTCACAGCCGGAGCTAACGCTGCGCTGTAAGCTGTAGTGTCTTGGGTTGATTGGTGTGTCTGGTGTTGCTTCGTTGCCAACATTCACCATTGTTACAATAGGCTTAGTTAGTCATGGCAGAATAGTACACTGACCGGCACAAAAACGCAACACTTCAATTTCTTACAAAAACTGAAATTTATTTCAAATTTATGACACTTTTATAACACTAATCTACTATATGATGATGAAATATTGTAGTACAGTCCCATGTAGGTGTCTAACAATGGAAAATAAAAGATGATTATACACAAATTTAAAAATTAAGCCAGTGATCAACACTTCAAGGAAAGAGCGCTAAAAGAGCGGGAAATTTTGAGTAAGGTCCTAAAGGTCCTCACTTCTGTTTTGATTTTATACACTTCACACATTACTTCACAGACCTCGGAGATGATCTCGTAGACCTCTGTTCACATCTTTAAAAATGTGTTTTGCCACCTCTTGTACCAATGACGGCATTCAACCTTTCAGGGATGCTCCTGATTAATGTTGTAATGTCCTGTTGAGGAATCATCTCCCATTCTTCCAGGAGGACATTCCGTAGGTCCTGTAGGGATCTTCTCCCAAGCCGGTCCCATCATCATCATCATCATCTTGTACAGTTTCCAGCCCCAGGCTGGGTCTGTTTGGAACATAAGCCTCGCCACTTATTTCTTTCTTCCCACCATCTCTCCGCTGTCACTCTGGTCCAGTCCTCGCCTCTCTTCTTGACACATTCCTGCACTCCTTTCAGCCATCGATCTCTTGGTCTTCCCCTTGGTCGTTTCTTCTGCATCTGCATCTCATGTATCCTCTTGGGAATCTTCTTCTCATCCATTCTCTTTAAGTGTCCATACCACCTCAGTCTTGATGCCTCAATCCTACCTTGCAAGGGCTCCTCTTTCACCATTTCCCTGACCTTTTCATTCCTCACCCTGTCTCTTCTTGTTACTCCGATCCTACTTCGCAGGAACTTCATTTCACCTGCCTGTATTCTGCTTATGTCTCTTTTCTTCATTGTCCACGTTTCTGAAGCATAGGTCAGTATCGGGATATAGTAGCTTCTGTATAACACTTCCTTGCTTTTTTGTGGGACATCTTTATTCCACACTAAGCTCCTAATGCTTCTCAGAAATGCTTCTGCCTGTCTGCCACGTTCCGTAATCTCATTGTCATTTCTCCCATTTTCCTCCACTATACTTCCCAAGTACTTGAGACTTTCCATCTTCTTCAGCTGTCCACCTCCAAGTGTTATCCCACTCATTGGTCTGCCTTTTTCCTGGTCGTTAACAGGATCTCACATTTACTGATGTTGAACTTCCATCCGTACTCTCCCACTGTTTCTTCCCAAGCCTTCAGTTGCTCCTGGATTTCCTCCTCCTTGTTTCCCCAGACCATGAGATCATCTGCAAACACCATTGCCTTCATCTTATCTTCTCCTATCTTTCCTGCTATCCGTGTCATTACCTCGTCCATAACCACAATAAAGAGAAGGGGTGACAGCGCACTACCCTGTTTCAGGCCACTCATTTGTCTGAACCAGTCTGTTCTTTCCCCTCCAACTTTCACACAACTCACACTTCCACAATACATCTCCTTCACTCTGCCTACAGTCTCTTTTTCCACTCCCATGTTTTCCATTGCTTTCCAAACCTTCTCCCTACACACACTATCATAGGCCTTTTCGATGTCCAGGAAGGCCATCAACAGATCCTCTCCAAATTCGTAGTGGTGTTCCTGGAGCTGTCTCACTGAAAATATGAGATCCACTGTTGATCTCCCAGGTCTGAATCCATACTGTTCCTCTCTCAATTTTCTCTCCACTTTGGCTCGTATTCTACTTTCTAATATCTTTTCATATATCTTGGCACAGTGAGGTATGAGTGTGACTCCCCTGTAATTTCTACACTCCTTTCTGCTTCCTTTCTTAAATATTGGGACAATTAATCCTTTCTTCCAATCTTCTGGGGTCTTTTTCTTCTTCCATATCACCCTCATCACACGGTACAGCCACTGTTTCCCAACCTCCCCTGCTGCCTTCACCATTTCAACACTCACTTCATCCACACCTGGTGCCCTTCCTCCTTTCATCTTGTCTATAGCCATTTCCAGTTCTCTCCAAGTCAGGTCCTTTTCCATTCCTGTGTTGTCTTCTCCATCTTCCAATACTTTGTCTTCCTCCCTATGACCATTTGGATTCAGCAAATCCTCAAAGTACTCTTTCCACACTGTCTTGAGTGTCTCTTTGTTGTGTACTTCAGTTCCGTTTTTGTCCATCATTACCACATCCTCTCGCAGACCTCTTCTCTTACTTTTGACCATCCCATAAAGTACTTTCTTATTTCCTCTGCTGTCTTCCTCCATCATCTCTGTCCACTTTACCATCCACTTCTTCCTCTCCTCTGCGACAATCTTGTTTGCTTCTTTCTTCTTTATCTTATAATCTTCCCTTGCCAGATCAGTTCTTTCCTGGAACCACACTCTGAAAGCCTTGTTCTTCCTTCCCACAGCTTCTTTTACTCTCTCATTCCACCATGGTGTCTCTTTACACCGCTTTCTGTTGCTTGTTCTTCCACATACTGCCACTGCAGCTTCCACCATTGTGTTTTTGAATTGCTTCCATTCCTCTTCCCCTGTTTTAGGATTGTCTGTTGGCATCTTTTCCCTTATTATCTTCTGGAATTCTTCCTTGACTTCATTTTCCTTGAGTTTCCATACTTTGATTCTCCTTTCCTGGTATTCTGTCCTCTTGCTATCCTTAACAACTCCCAGGTTCATTACAAGTATTCTGTGGTCGCTATCTAAGGCCTCTGAAGGTATTACCTTTATATCTCTGACACTTCTCTTCATTTCCCAGTCGTACAGCATGTAATCTACCAAAGATTTCTTTGTTAAATCACTGCTGTACCACATTACCTTGTGGCTTTCTTTCTTCCGGAACCAGGAGTTGCCTACCACTAAACCGTTTCTCTTGCAAAAATCCAGTAACTTTCTCCCTTCTTCATTCCTGCTACCCCATCCTTCTGCTCCCAATACATTTTCATTCCCATTCTCCACGAAGACCAAATCCGTCCTTGCAGCCATACTGATTCCTGCTCACACCATCACACAACCACCCTGAAGTGGCGTCCTGGATGAGAATGTGCAAGGAGAATACCTTTCCTCTGGCCTTCTACAGACCCTCTCTCTTCCGTTAGGTAATCGGAGGCCAAACCGCGACTCATCGGCGAACAACACTTGTTCCCGTTGTACTGTCCAGCCATGATGTTCCCTTGCAAAACGTAGTCGAGCTGTGCGATGTTCTCTGGTAGGTTCTGGGTCTGTAACTGGTCTTCTGGATTGAAGATTGGCTTCTTCCAATCTTCTTCGGACGGTTCTCTCACTAGCATCAACCCCTCGAACTTGGTGGAGTCGATTTCATGCTTCAATGGCGGTGGAGTGACGGTCTTGAAGAAATTTAAGTTATAAGAAGCGGACATCTCTCTTCGAGTTTGTTCTTCTCGGGCCTGATCCTGGTCTCCTTGCAAAGCCTCCAGTTTCCCTGAACTTTCGTACGGTTCTGGAAATCGTGGAAGGTGTAGTCCTCAACACTTCTGCAATGTAATGCATGCTGCGACCATCTTCCACCAAAGCAACAACTTTTGCAGCTTGTTTAGGGTTGAAGGGCATGTTTGCTCCAGAAAGCTAATTACGACAATCACAGAAAGATCCCACAAACACATGTGATTGAAAAGGGAACAATTCAAAGTACAACACTAAGCGCTATAAGAGCGGGAACACATTATTGGGTTACATCCAGTGATGTGTTTTCCAGGTTGCGTGGGAAAAATTAATTGAGGCTAGTGCAATCAACAATCAACACTCCATTGTTTGCTTGCAAAGCAACACCAATAACATACCCCGTCTAAAAAAATAGGTTAAAGTGCTTCACTTTGATTAAATAGATAAATTACATAATAATTTCACATCATTTATTGGGTGTTGAGTTTTTCGTGCCGGTCAGTGTATTTATTCAGAAGTGTTGGACCACATAAGGAGCCCTTTGCTGCCTGGGGCTGTTTCTGTGTTTCTGGAAGGCGATTTAATGTCAATTGGACAGATGTACGACCTGGTCATGGTTGAAATTGTTGGGAAAAATCAGAGAGGCCATAGAGATATCCTAGCATCCCGAGAATTTCAACAAGGGCGTCCATTCTCCAATGTCTGGGAATTGGCATTAAATCGTCTTCCAGCCAGCCGGGCAGCAAGAGGTTCCCTACACGGTCCGATACTAATGAATATATACAAGTAACAGGTCGCCTACCAGCCTACTGTAATGATAGAAAAACCTCAGTACGGTAATGAAGCTGCTCCAGACACTAGAGCTAACAGCTAACACTGAAGCTTTGTTTTATATAGTATTTCTTGTTTCATACCTTCCTGATGGATGTTATCAAGCACTGGGCACCCTTGGCAATGGTGTCCTTGTCTTCTGGCAAGTGTAGTGCCTGGACTATCTCGGAGAATGTGGTCCCTTTAGCTCCCATGGACAGCAGAGCCAGTATTATCTCTGCACTGAATGGTGATATGAAGACATTGTCAGGGTTCTGGGCTCGGTGCTGAAAATAACAGAACACTTGTCATTATTGGTACTGAGTGTATCTTGTAGACATCAAAGTTGAATTGGTCATTTAAGAAAGGGCACATATCCAAATTAAAATATTTTCATTCAAAGAGAATGTTTATTTAATTGCTTTTTATGAATAACTAGCTTCACCTGGTATCTTTAACGGTTTAGCCAGAGTAAGCTTAAAAGGCGCATGGACGGCAGGTCTCAGACGCAATTCAGAAAAGCCGAAGTGAACAGCGAAACTCCAAACACATACTCTCTTCTCTGAAGTCTTGACTCGACAGTTTGATGCTGGCCAAAACTGGGGTGATAGGCTCGCTCGTTCGCTTGCTCGTAAACTCTCTCCGAAGCTAGTAATTTAAATTTCCACAGAACGGAGATTGTTGGAAGAAATGAAAATGTAAAACCACTTATAGTGGGTGATGTATTAAAGATAGAGATATGCTGTTGCTTTTCATGATGAACAATTCCTACACTCATAGTATATAGATAATTCTTTTTAACAGTTTATCCAGCGTAAGCTTAAAAGGCACACAGACAGTAGGTTTTCTTCGACTCAATTCACTGAAATTGTTACTGCTCAGCTTCCTTTGGTCATAAATGAATGCTTTTATACAGAAATCTTCCTCGAGAAATCCTTTACAGAATGGTGAAAATCTCATCAAAATCCATCCATTGGTTCTCGAGATTACCCGTTACGTCCAAGAATTGGGGACTTTGCTTTATACTACCTATGTAGAGATAATTGAAATATCATTTTAATAATGTACACAACTATTGAAGGAATTAAACCAACCCTTCCCAGAAAAAAATCCTATATACGCCATTACATATCTTGACAATGAAATGAATCCTAAAGTACTGCCTGAATAAGAGGAGATTAGAGCTGGAGTAGGTTCAAAGGATATTATAGTCAAGAATACTCAACACTGCATTTGCTGTTATACATCAAAGAAAGTGAACCATCCGGTTAAATATTTACAGAAAATGTGGTTGAGCCAATTAATATGGCCATGTACTATTAATAATAATAATAATATTGTATGGCCTTGGGTGCCGGTTGCAAGCTTTGTTATTTGACACCCAGAGGGTACCTTGCAAGTCGAATTTTGTTGTTCCTTGAAGCACTATGAATGTCAAGGAGGTTAGATATCTAAGCTCCTTGATACTGTAACGTGTTTTTCGAGGGGTTTTTATGCCACTGGCATAAGTCAGTAGGAAGCCATTCTATATTTATTTACGCGGCAAATTGTTCAGCCAAGAGAATTTTTCATGTTAATTTATTATTATTATTAATTTATTATAATTATTATTAAGATATTTTCGGAGCATTTTATAAAAAATTATAAGCATACAGATAGGTTTTCTATGTCTTAGAAAACACTATCAAGCAAATTATTACGAACGACAATATCATAGAAAATTATGTGATTACGGAATTTTACGGAGTTTCGTCAGTTAGGATATTATGAGAGACATGACTCACTGGAAATTCAGATACAGGATGATTCTTGTCACGTAGTATTACGCAAGCGGGGTTGCAGCGTCAAGAAAAGGCGGATAGTTGGAACGGAAATCGACTTCCCCCTCCCGCCGAGTGTAATGAGCCAGAGAAGGGGAAGTAGAGCGTGGGGAGCAGCCAATCAGTGGAGCCCACGTAAGCTGGAAGTCGGTACCGTGGTGGGGGGCCGACAGGTGGAGATATCGTTCGGCGCGCCGTGAAACGAGGACAATCTGTGAAAGACTTGACTAGTTCGGTTGCAAGTGTGTGTCGCTCCGATGTTCCGTGGAGTGGGGAACTATCTGTTTAAAACTTAACCAGTTTGGTTGTACGAGGGTATCGCTCCGTTGTTAGGACCATAAAGCCACCAAATCTACGAGTATATCATCAAATATCGACGGTGATGACGACGTCCAGGAGACTGTGGGAAGCACACAGCATCATCCAGTACGAGGGAAATGCTTTGGCAATTTCCAGTGGTAAGCGCGAGTGACGCAGAAATACGCAATCTCTCATTTCTCTTTGTTTTATATTTCATATTTCAGTAACTTCATAGCTTGGAATAAGAGTAAAATCAATAATTTATCAGACTCCGTTTTCTCGTAATTTTCTATCGGTAATATTAAAATCGCAACGCTCCAATTTAAATTTTAAACTTATTATTATTATTAATTTTGCTATACTTGTTTTATATAATAAATTCATTTCTTTTACAATGCAATCTTTGCTTTCAGTAGGTAGCATTAGATATAGATCAATTCCTTCTCCTGATACAATTGTTTGTTGGGTTAATGATCAAATCATACCACGATCTGAGTGAATAGATTCTTGAAGGTGTTCTACCAGAGCTAGACGTTGTTAAATACAAATTTAGATTTCAGCATTGCATTGAGGTCTTGGCGCCCATTAAAACAACATAGCTTAGGCAAAGGTAAACAGTTACATTTATCTACCAACATGGGGCACTAAATAACGTTACACTTATCACCCAACAGTTAGGGGCAGCCAAACTGTTACAATACTATAGCGCTTTCTAGTAGAGAAATGTGGAACTTTGTGTTGGCGGAAAATCCCGAGATTAATTTTTCCATTATGAACACGGCCCACTGAATTCAAATGGGTTCTTTAACATGACAACGTCGTATGACATGCGTATCGTTTTTTTTCTGCCTTTCAAAAATTACTTACCACGGCCAGGAGCGAACCTGCAAGCTTGGTGTTAGTAAGCCGACACGATAACCACTCACCCACCGTGGCAAGTGCCAGGTACTATTAATTTCGCTACAAAACTCTTTCAAGCCAGGTCCATGCCAGTTACCAAAATATTGCAATTGTCTCCACAACAATGCAGTTACGAGCACAATGTTTGGACAGATAATGGTATGTCCCGATGTCGGCTCAAAGCAAAACAGTTTCGGACATTCAACCCTAGTTGAACCTGATCAGCAAGAATCACACTTCCTCACTATAAAAAGCTGCAGGCTTAGTTCATAAGAGGTGAGTCAGTCATTGCATTGGAGAAAGGCAGACAATCGCAGGGGTCGATTGCCTGCAAATCGGGAGATCAGGCAAGTTGGCTTATTGGGTGCTCGTTGACCAAGGGGCATGGAGCTGAGGCAGTATTTGGGAGCACCAATGCTAGCAAAACTGAGGGGACAGGTGAGAACCAGTTTTTCGATTTTACTTCAGGATTAAATGAAAATCCATCACAATCCTTGTGTCCACGGTGGTGGGTCCTTTATTCCCAAACTCATAAGCTCGGCGTTAATAGTTCCAACTCTTTCATTGGGGAGTATTCCCATAATCCTGGAATCACGTGTTCCACTCCCATTCCTCACATTGTATAGCAGAGGCTGTACTGTAATCCCAATCTGAAGCTATCGGTAAGGACACAATAATGACCCTGGTACATAATCATGCAGAACCCCTGATCGACTTATGGCGTAAGTCCATGTCATCAGGTGGGGATAGAACAATATAATCTCACTGGACACTTCCTGAAATGGTAATATCACAAATTTAATACACACTTTAAACTATAGATCTAAAATTAAAGAAAAATCGTCAAATCTTAAATAATCGATTCAATAATTGAATAATAACTATTATTGTTCACCCAGGGCCAGTCACCAAGTTTATTACTAGCAAAAGGACTATTGCCTGTGGTGCCTTGTACTGTACCTTTGTTTATGACCCTAATCATATTTTCCAGTATGTTGGAATGCTTACCATGGAGGTTCTATTGTTACATACCTTATACCACTGCATGCCAAAGTCATTGTTCCCTCTGACAAAAGTTTCATCGGCTTCTGAGGTTACAAGAGTAGCTATTAGGCCACACGCAAGCACTGGAAACAAATAAGATTTATAGTATTTGGATCTCTTTTCATTTACAAAATGCTAAATGTTAATATTAATACAGCAAAACTTGCCTTCAACAGACTCTTTATTAAACGGAAACTTATTTTAAACGGAAATATTTGACAGCCCCGTGAACTTAGCGGTGAGAAACGTGTTAAATTTCCTTCATTAAATGGAAACCGTGTTACACAGACAATGGAAATCCAAATATGTATAAGGTGCGTTCAAAAAGTAATGAGCCGGAGGCTGTAATACGCAAACCGGTGACGACATCGGCTAATCGTGGCGTGTGTAACGAGGTGTGGTTCCGACCAGAGTGTGGAAGGTCACAGCCCGGCATTAGAGGGCACGCATGCACATCACGTGACGATACAAAGCGAGCAGCAGCATGCATGAATCATCCAACCAAGACCAAGACGTTAGCCATTCGACATGCTTCCTGGCGTGGTTGAAGACTGTGGGGCACCCATTGGGCACACACTCTGCGCAAGTGCAGTCGTTCCTTCATGATGGTGTGCACACTTCCGTCGCTCAATCCGACCACGGCGGCTATGTTGTTCACTGTCACTCGGCGGTCCTGGGTAATGAGTGCATCAACCAGCTGGACATTTTCATCGGTAATGCAGGGGGGTGCCCCAGACCGGGCATCATCGGCTAATGACACCCGTCCTTCCCTGAAGCGCTTGTGCCACGCCTTGACCCTTGCAAGGGACATGCAGTGCACTTCTGACATTCGGCGATGAATGTCTGTTCCCCCTACTCCTTTTGCTGTCAGAAACCGAACAACACCTCTTTGCTCTTCGTTTGATGCCTCCATTTCACTGTTTGCAATGCGACTGGCAACGTTGTACGATTATTTGCGCATTATAGCCTCCGGCTCGTTACTTTTTGAATGCACCTTATATTTTAATGGAAATTTTCCAAGTTCCAGAATGCAATATTTACAAAATTTTCAGGCACTCTGAGAAAGTCTACCTTGCCTTCTGTAACAGTTGATTCTGTAACTAACAAGGAATGTCCAAATAGGTCATCCTTGTTTTATTCTTAACTTACACATCAAAGTGAACATCCATTTGCCTGTTTCCTGTTCCCCAAGCCTTTTCCAATGCTTGCTTTAATTAGCTGTCAATCAACAAATGTCTGTCTTTGTCTTGGCCGTTGTCAATCAACTTAGAATTCAGCTTTTAACTGAGCACTATTGGTAGTTAACTTACATTACTGACATCGTTTGGCAGTAATCATTACGGTATGACTTCGAAAACAAGAGTTGGGCTTGATCTTAACACTAGAGCAAACTTGATACAGTAGCCTACTGTATTAATTCGTATCAGAAATCCTATATACATTCAACATTGTATAAGGTAGGCCTACTGGTATGGTATATACAGTAGGCTACACCACTTTATTTTTTCACAGTACAGCCTACTATATGTGTGACCTACCTCCGTTAACCGGAAACCTATCTTTAATGGAAAAATCTGTTGAGGGGAGGTTTTATTGTAACTCCATAAGGCTAAATGTTAAATATTATAACTAATAACACTAAAATGCTAGACACCACAGGCTATTAATATTAGCTAGTAAGCCTATCCGAAGCTTTCGCACTTTATCATGAGGGCAATGAAACGTGAATAGATATCACATCAAAAAAAGAAAAAGAGTAAGTTATTGGAAATGTATTTAATTGAAATTGAGCACAGAGCAAAACATAGTTGCTGCAAACCAAGGTGGGTACATCCACAGCTTTGGAAATTATGATAAGGCAATTTGATAGCCAGAATCACTGCTATCGTAATGTACAGGCCATCATGCAGCGACTCTTTTAACGATTGATCAGCTGATAGGTAGAGGGTAGAGATGGCGACCATTTTACATTGTGCTGTGTTGTTTATATCTTTTATGATTGAGTACCCGCGTGAAAAGTGATACTTGAGAACGCTTCTACCTACGTCATCTAGAATGAGGATTATTTATTTTCTGAAACAAATGTTCATTTTGTAGGTAGGTTATTGTATCTACGCAAATTTTGCGTTGCATGTATGTCATCACACAGAAGGTTATGTTTTAGTTAGGACCTCTATATCACTTATTATTTCGACTCATACAAGGTTTTTTGGATGGTAATAAAATGTTGTTAGTTCAGGAAACCTCCTTCCCCGGTCGCAGGTATGTCAAAAGTTTGTTTATAGCAAGTACCGGTATTATGAAAGAAATGATAATGTAGCTTGCGTCTCCTTCCCCACTACGACAATTTAAGAAAGCAATGCATACACAGCATTCCTAGAAATTATTGGTAGGTACATTACGGGAAATACAAGAGTGTGTGTTAACATTTCCCTGAAAGTAAGATACCCTTCTTCGGGATAGAAGAGCTAATCGCCTTGATGGTAGGTTGTTAGTTAATATGGTTTCAATTATTGTAAGAAGTTCCCAAACTGCAGCCTATGCTAGGACTGGAAACATTTCTAATATGATAATGCGGAGGTTAAGTTACTTACCGTATGTAAATCAGAGAAGCGATATCCAGTATTCAGTATCTACTGAAGTCAGTCCAAGTTACATTATTTGTTAGAATGGTCTCTCGATCAACCTCAAGTGAATATGGTAATGTTTTCTTGGCAGCATTTGTGTAGGCTACTGTATTTACATTAATGGGATTGTTAGCACCTGGTGTATGTACTGTAGGTTATTGATACCTGATTTCAAAATTACAACCCATTGTAAATTCCTGATGCAAGAAACAAGTTAGATTGAGTCATAGAAAATAAGTGCTGTTAGGATAGGCCCTGTTTAAGTCACATTGAGGGTGGCCTGTGCATTGATTACAGTTAGATATAGGTTACATTGTGCGTTGTCATCCACGAGCAGTTTAGTATGTGATCTGTTGAATAGCCAAGAGTGATGTGGGGTTTTCTCAGGCATCTACCATAAACCTTTTAAAAGCGGTGAACAACGAGAAAATGGCCAAGAATAGATCTTATTCTCGACGTCAAAATACTGCAATTTAGCCCTATTTGTGTGTTTCAACGTCCTAGTAAATGTACCGGCAATGTACCATTTTGTTCACTCTCAAAATCGGCCGGATTCGGACAAGCGGAGCGATAATTAGGCGTATTTAGTGGTAACGGATGGAAGTACCAATCAGCCCTAAATACTATTGCTATTTTTCTACGTCTTGAAGCGGGAGCGTAATTTATATTAGGTTAGAAGAGACTGCGTGTGAAGGGAGCTATCTGACTGCTGCTGCGACTATAACGACCCTAGGCGTGACGTCACAGTAGGCGCCTTACGGCCTGTACATTACGATGGCAGTGCCAGAATGCAGTAGGCAGACGAAAGTGGAAATGCTGAGGTGGGATACGAACCACCTAAAATTGATAACTTCATCAAATGTCAAGCATGCTATCCCCTAGGCCACCATTGCATGTTAAAATAAGACCTAAGTAACGTAACTTGATAGCGCGTATAAGTTACAGATAAATGGTATGTACCGGTAATGTCACTGAGCATTTGTCTTTGATAGTTTTGTACGAAATCTGTCTGTAATAGCTGTGCTATTATAAAGATTACCCTATACATTCTTAGGTTTATTTATGGGTAGTTCGCTAGAATAAGGAGAAAGCCAATTGCACCACTGCAATGCTGGGTATCGCCTGTCAGATTAAAGTGGAACGTTCATTAGGATGCCAGTTCATTTTTAATGTTTGGAATTATGAAATATTGAATTACTAGTTATGTGGAACACCCTGTGTCCTGCAAGCTTCTAATGAATACTCGTTCATGACATTCTGTTATGTAGTTCCCTTAATATGTGTTCCAAACCATTTGCAATCCTTAGTGAAATAATATATAGTAGGCCTGTAGGAGATAATGTTACAAAATGCTGTGTTAACATAATGAGGTTGGTATATTGGCTTTCACGGCCAGGTTGGTTGGTTCCTCAGTTTAGGGGCTGCGACTACACGGTCATGTAGCCCCGTGTACTTTGGGTGTGTGTAGAATCTGTCTGATAACCGGTGTTAATTGTGATGGCTGTATTAGTATGTGTTATCTGTAATTCAGGTAAAGACTGCAGACGATCAATTTCAAGTAGTTCCTCCCCTGGAAAAAAATCCTGCGGGCACTCATGACGCTGTAAAATGCTAAATATTAACACCAATAACGCTATAAATTGTCAAATGTTGATGTTAATAATGCTAAATAATGCTAAATATTAACATGAAGGTAATGCATAAAATGCTAAATGCTAAACATTGCTAAATGTTGGCATTAATAGGGCTAATGTTATACTACTATAAATGCCAAGTATTAGCATAAATAAAGCTATTAATAATAATAATAATGTTATTGGTTTTACGTCCCTTTTAACTACACTGGCTTTTAGAGACGCCGGGGTGCCGGAATTTTGCCCCGAAGGGGATCTTTAACGTGCCAGTAAATCTACGGACACGGCTCCCTCGCATTTGCGCACCCTCAAATGCCAGCTGACTGCGCCAGGATGCGAACCTGCAACCTTGGGCCCAGCAAGCGAGAAATAAAGCTATTAATGCTAAGTATTACCGGCAGTATAAACAATTCCATAAATGATAAATGTTAACATTAGGTAAATGCTAAATGTTAATGTACCCTTCATGGCAATAACAATGTTATAAATATTATCATTTAGACTTTCACGGCCCGTGATACTATCCATAATGTAGAATTTTGGGCTTATGTCGTGTTTTATTTAATCAAACTCGACGCGTTTCGAAAGAAACCATGCCTTTCTTCATCAGGAATAAACGGAAATACGACTAAATTGTTGCTAAGAGAGAGCAACAAAGAAACTAAAAAAAGGTGCCCTAAGATGGACACCATTTTAGCCCCATGTTAGGGACAACGAAAAGCAGCAGTATATTACATACATACATACATATATTCATTTGCAGATGTGGAAGCTGTTCATGGTGGCAAATTACAAAAAGAAAACTAAGCAAATTAAATAATTCATACAACTGCAAAAATACATTTTAGATACAAGGATTAATTGGTATAATAAAATAGAAACAATTATAATATAAGAATAAGGATAATTTACACTACTAGCGGACCCGTGCGAGAAATCTCGCATGTTCATAAGCCACACTTTCCCCAATAGGTTTATAATAAGAGACTTAAGGAGAAAGGTTGTTATGTTTTTATTTGAACCAAATGATTATAGAACACTATTTACGTTTCAGGCGTCCCTACGGCCAAAATGCGAACTGAACAGCAATTATGTCACATATTTTCCTACAGCAACAGTATTTGCTAATCGCACACTTCTTACAAAAATTGATACTTATGAAAATAGAATGCAATTCATCACTGCCAATGTAATTTGTGTGCTGAGTCCATTCATTGACAGCTTAGCCGTAACACTCACCGGTTATTCGATATTTATGAAATTATACGATTTGAGTACTGATTCCTTTAAATTACCGCTTCTGAAAACCATGCAAAATGATAAAGGAAAGATCTCAGAATGATAAAATGACATGAAACAGGCGTCACAGTGGCCAAAATCTGAAGTGGACAGCAATTATGGAGCATATCTTCCTGCAGCAACGGTATCTGCAAATCGCACACTTCGTACAGTTTTTTAAAAGTCATTTTTTAACGAAAGTATTGATATTTATAAAATTAGATTGCAATGCGTCACTGGTATTGTATATTCTCTTTCATTTGAATGCTCATTTTTCACGATCGATCGCTTGTGAGCGCTGCAGGAGGGATCTATACTACTGAAATAATATATATGATTCTTCATCCATGTCAGGTCACTGGCTCCTGATCTGGTGTTTTCTCACCAACTCCTTACATTTTCCAACATTAAAAGGCAAAGGGCTGAAAATGTCTCCTGGCAAACTGTTCCATTCTACTTCCACCCTCCCAATGAAAGAATATTTGCCCCAGTTACTATTCCACTGACTTAATTTAAATTTACAACAATGACTGTATCTGCCCATATATGAACTTTCCTTTCCCAATCTCTCATGAATGTCTTCCCATCCAATTTCCCCCTTGTAAGCTAAGAAAATACCCCCTAGTCTTGCTCATGAACGTCTACCAGCCAGACTTTCCCACCCCAAATCCTGAATCATCCTACTCACACTAATCGTCGATCTGTGGTCCTCCATTACATACCTGGCGGCCTTCCTTTGTACTCCTTCCAATTCCTTTATTAAATACATTTGGTATGGATCCTACACTCCCCCAGCATATTCCAGCAGAGGACGGACTAGGGACATGTATGCCCTTTCCCTAATCTCTCTGCCAGCCCCTTTAAACACTCGCATAACCAAATGTAGTGACTTGTATGCTTTCTTTACTATTTCCCCTATGTCCTTTCCCCAGTGAAAATTCCCACCCCCCACAGTTACACCTAAATACCTACATTCATACCCAAATACAACTTTATTTTCCCCTACTGAATATTCAAAAACAATATGATTCCTTTTGTTAACAAATCTCACTGCCTGACATTTCTGTGAATTTATCATCACTTCCATCTGCCCAGCTTTGTATGACAGTCAGGTCCCTCTGCAAAATGCCACAGTCGTCCAGATGATTTATCCTCCTGTATACTAGTATATCATCAGCAAATAATCTTATCAGGGATGATATTTCAACTCCTATGTCATTTACATACATGAGAAATAGCAAAGGTCCCAATTTACTTCCCTGAGGTATCCCCCTTCCCACCCTTAATTGTTCTGACACTGACTCTCCTACCCTTACCCTTTGTCTTCTCCCCTCCAAAAGAGATCTCACCTATTGTACTACTCTCCTGTCCAATCCCACAGCCTCCATTTTCCTTAATAGGATATCATGATTGACCCTATCGAAAGCCTTTGAAAGATCAATTGCAATACAGCCAACTTCACCTCTATTATCCAAGGCCTCACTGATATCTTGCTGAAAGCCTGATAGTTGTGATTCACAGGAAAATCCCTCTCTGAAACCATGCAGTTCATTTGCCAACGACTTACTATTCCCTAAGCATCCCCTTATGTAAACATTCATAATTCCTTCAAAATTTTTGCATATAATGCATGTTAGGCTGACAGGTATGTTATCACTATCCCTCCTTTCCCCTCTCCCTTTATATACCGGAACTACAGTACCAGGAGTCGACGACAAAGTTGATGATGTGGCCATGGGTAGTTCTCTCTCCTGTTGTGCTAATTTCTTCATGGAGAACTTTTAAGAGAAAGCTTTGTCGTCGGCTCCTTTCAAACCGAAGATCTGGTGGCGTTATGGATGATACGTTCGTTGTTTGGACGGGAGGTGAGGAAATTCTTAGCCAATTCCTGGATCACCTTAATCTCCAGCACCCTTCTATTTGTTTCACCATGGAAAAGGAATCTGACGGCAAAATACCTTTTTTTTAGATGTTCTCGTCATCAAGGAAGAGGATGGATCTTTAGGACACAGTGGTTATCGTAAGCCAACACACCAATAGATATCTCCACGCAAATTCTCACCATCACTCTGCCCAGAAATATGGTATCCTTATAACTCTACTAGGGCTAGGAGGATTTGGGAAGTGTCTTCTTTGCAAGAAGAAATTAAAGCTTGAGAACTACTTTTGAGAGCAACGGGGTATAGCAAAGCTTTGATTTCTACGATTCTGAAACCAACGAATAATAATAGGACGTCCGTTGAGAATAAAGATGTAAGAGGAACTGCTTACCTACCGTACATACATAACACGACGGATCGTATTGCTAAAATCCTACGTAGGTAGCCTACAACATACGGACTGTATTTGGAACTTCTATTACGATTAGGCGACTCCTGCGACCAACTAAGGACAGTTTGCCTAAATTGCAACAACCGGGTATCTACAGAGTTCCCTGTATTTGTGGCAAGGTTTATATCGGGCAGACTTCGAGAACGATATGCACTCGCATTAAGGAACATAATAAATGTATCAGACTCATTCAACCTGATAAATCAGCTGTTGCTGATCATTCTTTAACACCTGGCCATGATGCCATGTTCCAAGGAGTGGATGTTCTTGCCCGTACCGCATAAAGCAATATCGTCCCAGAATCATCAGGGAGGCGGTAGAAATCTCAGTGAGTCCTGGCTACCTATTATCAGAACCCTCAGAAAGTAATATACCGGTACTGCTGCTTTTCGTTGTCCCTAACATGGGGCTAAAATGGCGTCCATCTTAGGCGCGGTGCACACTGGAGAAACCTGTTTCATGCAACTGGTTTCATGAAACGTGAAACTAAAGTTGCTTGCAACAGATAGATAAGATTAACATGGGGCTGTGCACACTGCGTTTCATGAAACTGTAGTTTCATTGGTTTCGTGAAACTCGGAAAAGCAGTTTCATGAAACGCAGTGTGCACAGCCCTATGTATTTTAATATTATTCTTTGGCCAATGCCTCCCGTCTTTTACGTAAATAGGCTATATGAACTTGCTATTGAAGGATGAAGTGTGAACTTTGGAATCAAAAATGTGGCCTGCTGTTGGTTGGACATTACGAACCTACTGTAGGTGTTTACAAGACATATAAATAATACCTTGTAATAACAGCAGGGGCGTACATAGAGTTTTATTTTTGGGGGTGCCCTACCGCGAGTTAGGGGGCATGGTGTAGGCCCCAAAGAATAGGGGATCCGGAGTTCTCCCCGGGAACCTTTTATATAATTTGGTGCAAAATGATGAGTTTTAAGGCTATCTGGCATCACTGTGTCTACCAATTTGTTGTGATGTTTTATGTTTGGTTAATGTCAAACACAACTACGACCATTTGATGTTACGTTTTATTAATACAATCATCTTGCTTACTTGATAGTGTTTACATGGAAAGAATTATCATTACTGTTTTGATTTACAACTTACACTATAATATAAGGTTTCTTGAAGCATTACCAAATCGGTTTATAACTTCATTGTTAGTGATGTATGTCTCTGTAACAATACTAGACCGTTGAGTCTGTTTTCAGAAGTAGAATTTCTAAAGTATGTTTTCAACTAACTCAAACTCCGTTCGGCAGTACCGGTATCTACAGAGAGAGGCAGATTTGACAAACTTTGATAAGGATATAAAAGTTAGGGAGAAAACTTTTGTCACACGCTTCAAGGGCACTTGTTGCTGTTCTTGGTAGGTTCTTAAAAGCGAAGGCACTGGAGAGTAATAAGAGGTTATGTTGTTACACATAAGATCGGAGCTGACTGATAGTCACACTGTTTACATAGACAACAATAAAATAGCAGCAGGACTATTTATAGATATTGCTAAGGCATTTGACACAGTTAACCATATCTTGTTGCTAAGTAAATTATCAAATGCAGGAATTAGAGGAATAGCCTTTGAGTGGTTTAAAAACTACCTGTCTAACAGGAAGCAATATGTTAATATTAATAAAACTAAAGGGTCCATCTCTGATGTTAAATGCGGTGTCCCACAAGGGTCAGTGCTTGGACCATTGCTGTTCCTGATATTTATTAATGATATAGGTTATTTAGAGTTTACTGGTAAAATATTTCTATTTGCAGATGATATATTTCTACTTTACGAGAGCGCATGTGAACAAAGGATTATGGAGAATATGCAAAAGGATCTAAATACAGTATACTAACAACATGGCTTTCAAAAAATAATTTAATCATAAGCACCTCAAAAACCAAATACATGCTATTTCATAAACCAGCTTACAGTTCAAACACTTCCAACATAGTTAAAATTGGCAATGCGCCCATCGAACGGGTTAAACAATACACATATTTAGGCCTAACTTTGGACAATAACCTAAGTTGGAATGATCATGTCACAAATGTGAAAAAGAAAATTACGAATGTAATTGGTGTTCTAAAAAGGTTAAGGGATTATGGAATAAGCAATCAACATTTAAGGAGCATATATGCCTCTCTTATTCATTCTCACATGAACATAATATGGAGTAAATGCACACAGGAATCAATAAATGAGCTCGAAGTACTCCAAAAAAGAGCAATTAAAATCATGTATGGTTACGATTTTAGGAAACCGACTGTACAAGTATTTCAGGAGACAAACATACTGCCATTACGAAGCCAGCTCAACTACTCTGAAGCTTTATTTATGTTCAGATATAAACATGGTCTTATTAGTCTTAATACTGAACTTCAATGCAGGAAAGACATTCATACCCATAACACAAGATCAGCAAACCAGTTATACATGGAGTCAACAAACACAACTAGATATGGTATTAAAAGTATTTACTATTCAGCCAGCACAACTTATAATAACTTACCTCCTAAACTGAGACAAATTGTAAACTTCAACAAATTCAAAAAGGAAGCACGCAGGTACTTCCTGAAACAATATGTTGAAGAATATAGATGAACTCATAAGCACTGAATAAATGTTCCTACCACCTTAGTATATTCTAGTATTAAGTTAGTTACTAAGCCATATTTGTAAAGGGCGGTCCCCCCTTGAGCTATCAGCTCACTGGGACTTTCTGTACCCTATAAATAAATACATCGCTTTACCGTCGCCTTGCTTTGCAACGTTGCCATATGTCGCGTAATAACATTAGTACAGGATAAGTAGACTATATTAGTTTTTAATGTTTTAATTCATAAACGATGCACACACAATCCACACACAGTGTTTCTTTTTGTTTTCAACTTTAATACAGGTTTGTTCCAACACAGCGAATTATCGTTCGAGAACTGTCGACGCCTGCACAGTAGCGCAGGAACCGTTCCAACAAACTTCACTAACGAGTTCTGAACTGCTAGTTATATACGCCCAAGAATAACAGGGGAGTGTGGAATCGGGCAACCTCTTTGCTCACGTGATCCGCAAGGTCAGTTATTTAAGTTAGTATTATGTTATATATTTATTATATGGGTGTCCTTGTCCTTTCTATTGATTTTCGTCAGCTGAACCGGGCGCTCATTCTTTGGGCTGGCAAGTAGGGGATGCTGCTTGGATGCGATAATGGTTTATATTGCGATCGCGTGAACATAATACGAAGGCTACTGCTGGTTGTTGATTTAAAGGGCGGGAAAACGAGGTTATCTGTCCTTGAAGGCTACGGAATGGTTACGGAATTTTAATTGTATTTAGTTACCGTTCGGGTTCATTATTCTTTGGAGGCATAGTCCTCGTTAGGAAGGCGGGGCCATGAAATCCAACAAGAAATAAATCATGGCCCCACCATCCTAACTGATGGAAAACCGTTGCTTCTGTGTGCATGTTCCAATGCAACTGGTTTCTTGAAACTGATTTCATTAAACAGGTTTCTCCAGTGTGCACTGCGCCTTAGGGCCTTCTTTTTAAGTTTCTTTGTTGCTTCCTCTTAGCAACAATTTAGTCGTATTTCCGTTTATTCCTGATGAAAAAATACATGGTTTCTTTCGAAACGCGTTGAGTTTGAATAAATAAAACACGACATAAGCCCAAAATTCTACATTATGGATAATGTATTGTACGGTATTGAATTGTATTGTATTGTAATGTTATAAATGCCAAGTATTAGAATTAATAGCGCCATAAATGCTAAATGTTAGTATTAATATGATAACGCTATAAAATGTTATTTGTTAACATTAGTAACACTATCAATGGTTATATGTTAGCATTAATAACGCTATACATGCTACATATTAATATCAATTAATTAATATTAATTATGGTAAGTTACTGTACTCTAATTGTTAATTTCAATAACGCTATGAGGCTGATTAGAGTAGGCCTATGCTACAGAACTGGAATATAAAATGTTAACAATTATCGCTTAGGAGAACACTCAAGAAGAAACGGTTACGTCTCAAAACTCACGAGCTAAAAATAGTACGGTAACAAATAGCATCAAAACTCACGGCTAGAAACTAGTAGCTGAATTAACATTCTAATTAGTTTCAAAACGCACGACTCCGGAGAGCACGTGCCTGCGATGACCGTAGGAAGTACAGACACTGTCATAAGTATTCGTACACGTACAAGTAAGATGTAATGCACTCTTCCAACCAAGTACATGATTACTTACGGTAAAAACAGCGACAATTGTCAATACCGGTACCATCGCAATTAATTCCTTTACTTTAAATATTTAATATAACATTAACTGTGTAATTAACGAAATTAAAATAACGGAACTATACTGTACCGGTACCTCGCCTGTCAAAAGTATTCTTACACCCGGAGAATTATCCGTCTAAGGTCGTGTAAGGACACAGTTGTCGTAAAGCGAGCGAGTCACACACACGCAGTGGCGGCTTCGGTGGCGTAGTCGGTAGCATGCTGAGCTTCTATGCCCAAGATAGCGGGTTCAAACCCGGCCGAAGCCATCGGATTTTTTAAGAGCGTTAAAGATCCCTCAGTATGCCTTCCTTCGGAGGGGAAGTAAAGCCGGCGGTCCCATGTCATAGATTTATGGCATGTTAAAGAACCTTCCACTAATTACACCTGTGTGAAGCTAAACTGGATAGGTTAAGAATGTAAACAACGCTCTTAGGTTTCTACGTTCGTTGCCAAGAGCCGACTGCTAGTCGACCTACGTCTAGTAGGTAAGTTCTGAACTTGGCCTAGTAGTCATTGACGGTGGTGCTTGGCGGCAAAAGTAGGAACTATTTGAAAAATTCTAAGTTGCAGTCTGTACCGGTACTTAAATTAAAAAAAACAGATAACACACACTAATACAGTCATCACAATTAACACCGGTTATCAGACAGATTCTACACACACCCAAAGTACACGGGGCTACATGACCACGTTGTCGCAGCCCCTAAACTTAAGAACCAACCAACACACACGCAGTGCGTACTAAACGAACAGTCGAACCATTTCCCAGTGTGTCTGTAGTTGGTTGTGGGATTGCTCAGTCAAAATGGGTCAGAAAAGCAAAGAAAGCAGTATTGAGTTGCGGAAGTTAATAACAAAACTCCATAACGAGACAAAACCTTTAGGAGAGATATCCAAGCTTGTCGGAAGAGCAAAATCTACTGTGCAGTCCATCATAGACAGATTTGGAGAGAGAAACACAGTGCAAAATATGCCACGAAGTGGACGTCCACGCTTGATTACCACAATGACAGGACGACACATGGTGAGATTAATTCAGAAAACACCAAAACTAAGTGCCCCTAAAGTTGCGGTAGAGTTACGAAATGACGGTGTGCAGGATCAGTACTGTCCGGCGTGCTTTTAAAGAAGCAGAGTGTCATGGATGAGTGGCGCGAAGAAGTTCTTCGTGTCCGAGACCAGCAGGAAGAAGCGCCCGACATTTTGCAAAACAGCACGTTGATATGAGTCTGGCGTTTTGGAGGAAGGTAATTTTCTCGAACGAGAGTAAATTTAATGTGTTTGGGTCCGATGGACGAAAACTGGTGTGGAGAAAGAAGAACACACAGCTTCATCCTAAGAACTTGCTTCCGACAGTTAAACACCGAGATGGGAGTGTGTTAGTGTAGGGGTGTATGAGCGCAGCGGGGAATTTGGACCATCGGATGTACATTGACATTCTGAAGGAAAATTTGGTGCCTAGCGCTGCTGGGATGGATCTGGAAGGTGATTTCTTATTTCATCAAGACAACGATCCCAAACATACGGCTCATAACACCAAGATGTGGCTGCTTTACAATGACCCAAAGCAGCTTCCCACCTCTCCACAATCACCGGACACCAACCCAATAGAACAGCTGTGGAGCATTCTTGACTCAAGAATTTAAAAAACGTCCAATTTTGAACATGAGTGAATTAAAAATTACGCTTCAAGAAGAATGGGTCTCAACTCCAGTGGTGATCACCAGATCATTGGTCGACTCAATGTAAAGACGCATTAAGTTATTAGGTCTATTCAAGCGAAAGGAAACCCAGCAAAATATTAAAAGGCGTTCTATAAATGATGTTTTCTGTCGTAAAGAAGGTGTACGAATACTTTTGACACACCAGAAATTTGTAATATTTATTTCATTTGTTGTTTTCTGTATATACCGACAGTAGTGACTACGCTGGCTAAAGCGCAGCATTAGGTCATGGGACCAAGCTCTCTGCTGACTCGGTAGACGCGTGGGTTCGAGCCCCACCGTCGGCTGTCCTCGAAATGGTTTTCCGTGGTTTCCCCCATTTTCAACACCAAGCAAATGCTGGGACGGTACCTTCTGACAGGCCACGGCCGCTTCCTTCCACATCCTTGCCCAGTTTCATTCACCATCATTCATTTCATCTCTCATTAACTCCTCTCATGAGGTTGGCGTCAGGAAGGACATCCGGCCGTAAAAGCCATCGCCACAAAGACTTCCATCGCATCTCGTCCCCGACCCCGTTGGTAAAACGGGAATAATAAGGGGTAGACATACACAGTTGTTTTCTGTATATTGTTTATGTGTGTTATTTCGAGAACTGCAGCAAGTAGGCTACAACAAAAGAATTCAATGCAGTTATCATGTTATTGGTCCTGTATTTCTACCTTCACTTAATTCTGTGCACCAGGTAAACAACTCCTTTCCCTAGAAGTATACGAATACTTATGACACTATTGGTATGAGCTGTACAGTGACTCACACTGCCTTTCAACCCATGTTTCTCCACCCAGTTTCAGAATGGGATATCGTTTGTATTGTTTTGACAGGAATTATCAACCTACCACAGACCAAATTCTCCAAAGTATAACTCAGTCATTCTGCTTGGTGACATCAAACAGGCCTTAAAAACTTCATTGGATTGATCGATGAAGGTCGTTATTTTGTGTTTGGATACAAAGCGACAGCCAATGGCCATTAGCAAAATCATTGAAATGCGCCTAGTAAGCACGTGGAATGCTCATATCTGCCAACCCTATCAAGTGACTTAGGTGTCTATTGTGTTGGTCCGGTACAGAAAAAATGACTAGCAGCTTATTCGACAATAATTAGAATAATAATGATATGGTAATAATAATGTAATGGCTTTTACGTCCCTTTTAACTACTGCGGCTTTGAGAGACGCCGGGGTGCCGGAATTTTGCCGCAGTTCCGGATGGCGCTAACAATGGACCTTTTCCCATTCAAAGATGAACTGGCTTGGCTCGTGACTTTGTGACTGGTCCAGGTACAGAAACCGGTTAAAACCTACTTTTACTAATCCTCATCTTGAAATTCGTGAGTTTTGAGACGACACGGAAGAAACGGGGTAATTGGAATTGGCAACTCAGCTATCTGATATGCCATCTAGCGGTGAAAATTAGAATCTACCACGTGGTTTTATTTATTTATTCGTATCAGAAGTATACATTTTAAATTTAAAAATATGGTATTTAAAAATGCACATATAGTGTCTGTCCAAACTTTTGCCAAGTCGCGGGCATTAGGTGTAGCAGCCATCAAGTCCTCCATTGTGCAACTTAAAGGACACTAAATGCAATTCATGAAATGTATTGTGGTTTGGACTTCACCACAATCACATAGCCTGGATGTGCCAGGAAAATCCCACTTTAACATATTGGTTCTTGATCTACCAACACCAGTGCGAAGCCTATTCAATAACTTCCACGTAGACCAGTGTTCCTCATGTCCTGGAGGTAGGAGGGAGATCTTCAATTGGTAGCATCCAGCCATCAAGTTGAGTATTTCTAGATCTCCATAATCTTAACCTTGTGGACTTAGAAGTACCACGTGGTGACAGTTTGTAAACCAATGTTTCTTGTATGGGTGAACAGAACGTGTAAATTTGTTTATGTTTTTATACACAATGAGTTTTATTCATGAGTAAAAGCAAAGTATATTGCTCAGTTTACGGCTACAAGCCGTAGTATAAGAGGACTACGGATATGAATTTTCATTATACCGGTTTTCCAATAGATGCAAATAGCAATGGCCGAAAGGTGGCGATAACGAATCAATTCGGAGAACAGGAACGAATTGGAATGCAGTTGGTGTGGACCATGGGTAACAGTGTAGCCATTTAAGATGATAATAATAATAGTCTAATAATAATTGACTAATAGGCCCTAATTATCTGTGACAGAAAAGAAGCAGTGATAAAACATAGGCCTATTTGCAACATTTTGATGCATCTCACAGAACACCTATATATGCATCTGCCTTCTAAGAACATTGAAACTGCTTAATTGTAATTTAGCTTTCTCCTTACAATTTCTCGTGTAACCATGTGGGACGGAGCAGCGACGTAAATCGACCAAATAGTTTCATCATTGTGTACGGTACCGGTACTTTTTCACATGGCATACGGTATTTGAAAATAACACTTCTACCCCCTCTGTAAAGTTTCTGGAATCTACGGTATGGCGCAGTTAGCAAACTCGAATAAAGCTATCAAACGTATCAGTGTCATGGTTCGAAATACACAAAAACAAATCCGAACAGACAATCAATGCTTGATAATATGTAATTCACACATAAAATCCAGTGGAACACACAAATTAGATCGCGTGAATCGCAGTGTTATACATAATATAACACTGTCAGTATTTTAGGGATCACATTTACTGATTATAACAGGATAATACGAGAGTGTTCCGTATAGCAATCCTGTGTTATTGAGTGTTTAATCCTACGTATCCTGGCCATGTTGGACCGACTGCAGTGCCTCAAATGACAGTTTGAGTTGCTATGGGGTACTATAAGCATTTTGTAACAAAAACTTGGGATAGGAACCCTAGTGTAAAAAGGGTCGCCATTTATTAAACGTGCAGTAGGAATCACTAATGAAAAGGCACTCTATTCGGCGGATAAAACAGTTTAGATTGGCAACGCTGCTTATCAGGCGTACGGGGAGGAACAGGTGTATGTGCTCTGTGGGACTTCCCCTCCTCCCAGTCGGTACGGCACGTGCATATTACACGCGTCATGACACCATGCTGCTCTTCACAATGGCGCCCACACAGGACTTTCCCTGAACAGCCGTCGAGGATAGGTTTCAAACTTTTTGTTGTGATGGCTGATTATTTTGCTTACCGGGTAAGCACCCTGAACTTCATACAGGGGCTTATCATCAGAGGTGATAACTTCCTTCAAACACTGGAGCGGGAAGTCATGCTGCGCATTATGTAGCCGAATTTTGCCTTAGGATATGCTGTTTCTTCAATAGGAGTAGTTTTGAACAGCATTTCCTTCCAGAAGATTCCCGCGTTCCAACCTTCGACTAGATGTCGATGAGAGTTAAGTTTTAGGTTATATAGCCTAACAGTGCAGTAAGTATCCTCATATTAAATAAATGTTCAGAGCAACTGCCATAGCCTATTTGAAATGAAATCTAAATGAATTACTGTACATCAAAATATACCACCGAGTATAAATTTTATTGCATACAATATTGATTCTTTTTAAAGGCACACAGTATAACAAATATCGTTGCGAATTGCGATACCTGGTCTACTGCAGATCCAAAGAGCTCCGAGTATAAGCGTACAAATTATTAAATGTTAATACGGCATTTAAGCGTTGTACAGAAAATGCGACATGGAAGGAAAATTGAGGAGGGAGGTGGGGGAGACTGTACCGTATAACAAATCACAAATCAATAATAATTTTAATAATAATAATAATTATTATTATTCGGGGGCGTGATGGTACAGCGGCCAAGCTGCTTGTCCCCACAAAGGCGGATCGGGATCGATTCCCGGTTAACATATGTGGTATTTTTGAAGGTAAAATGTTACGTCCCGTGGTTCGGTTTTGGTTGGTTGGTTCTTAAGTTTAGGGGCTGCGACAACGCGGTCATGTAGCCCCGTGTACTTTGGGTGTGTGTAGAATCTGTCTGATAACCGGTGTTAATTGTGATGACTGTATTAGTGTGTGTTATCTGTTTTTTAATTTAAGTACTGCAACTTAGAATTTGTCAAATAGTTCCTACTTTTGCCGCCAAGCGCCACCGTCAACGACTACTAGGCCAAGTTCAGAACTTAGCTACTAGACGCCACCGCAGTCGGCTCTTGACAACGAACGTAGAAACCTAAGAGCGTTGTTTACATTCTTAACCTATCCAATTTAGCTTCACACAGGTGCAATTAGTGGAAGGTTCTTTAACATGCCATAAATCTATGACATGGGACCGCCGGCTTTACTTCCCCTCCGAAGGAAGGCATACTGAGGGATTTTTAACGCTCTTAAAAATCCGATGGCTTCGGCCGGGTTTGAACCCACTATCTTGGGCATAGAAGCTCAGCATGCTACCGACTACGCCACCGAAGCCGTCGTGGTTCGGTTTTCACGCTAAAAATGATATCCCGTGGCTTAGATCGAGAGATTATCTGACACCTGAAACCACAAGATTCCTTCCTTTCGTTGTTACTGTATTTCAAGTTATTACCGACGTTAGAACATTATAGATGCTTTTATTTATTCGTAATTGAAGTAATAATTAAATTATTAATGCTGAATTTGAAGGAACAATCGCGGTAGGTCCGTTGTGCTCTACCTCAGTGTGTTCCGGCAAAAGTGCTGTACCCCAGCTCATCCCCACGGCACTAATGACTCGTACAATAACAAGTTACAGTTTCCTCGGACCTCGTTAATCTTTCAAACAAATTGACGATGTTAAGAAACGAGGAACGTATCCTGGAACTAATTGCAGAGTAATGGCCCCTTCAGGGAAGGGGGAGTATGTCTCCTGCTTTATAACTTAAGGGGTAGAAGTGGATTTATTTGTTTTTTGGATCATAATGAATACTACTACAGAACCGGCACATGATATTTAGACTATCAGAAAAAAAAAATGTGGTGGTGGTGGTGGTGGTGGTAGTGGGGTTGATAAGTAGTACAGTAATGGAGGTAACTTTCAGGTCATTTTCCCGTAATGATAATGATAATTATGAATAGGTAGACGGCTATTTACTAACTATAGCACTGAAACATGTACGGTACCAGTAATTTACAAACGAATTGAAAAATTTGATTAGAAAGAGGAGTAAGTGAAATATAAGACACTGCTTAGGGCCTATATCTCATTGGCTGCTAAAAAAATAGAGACCAATAGTGTCGTCTTTTATCGCATTGCAATGTAGGAAATCTTCAGCTGTCCCGTGCGCATAATTTGTTTTCAGCCCGAGCCTAGCCACAGTATGTATTTCCGAGCCTCTTATTGGTTGTTATGTCGAGCCATTCTCCTGGTTCCGAAGCGGGACGGTAGATAATAGCAGGGGTCACATCCGATCAAACATGGAGGAAGGTTATCGAGTGAGATGTGGATAATATTCGATGTTGAATTGCATTATTAGCGTGAAACAGGCATGAAACTTGCTTTAGATCAAGTTTAAAACAACCCACGCAGCAAATGAATGCATTCCAATCAACATTTTAAAGTCTAAAATGAAATCATCCGACATTTAACCACATGTATTAAGACCTATGTTAATATACAAAGCGTGCGCGCGCAGATGTGTACAAGTGGTATCGTTCTAGCTTGGTGACTTTGTGTCCCGGGTTCAAGACTGCCCTAGGGCACACATTTTTACTTCTTTTGAATTATTTTATAATATCCTCCCTACCTTTTACTGCATGTTTTATGCCTTGTTTTATTGAAATTATCTGTATGGGTGATTGAAATAATAAACATTGTTAGGCGGAATTCTTCCCTATTTTCACTTGAATTTATATTCCTCTGCTTACTGTTCAACGTGGCTAGTTTGGCGGCTTCGGTGGCGTAGATGGTAGCATGCTGAGCTTCTATGCCCAAGATAGCGGGTTCAAACCCGGCCGAAGCCGTCGGATTTTTTAAGAGCGTTAAAAATCCCTCAGTATGCCTTCCTTCGGAGGGGAAGTAAAGCCGGCGGTCCCATGTCATTGATTTATGGCATGTTAAAGAACCTTCCACTAATTACACCTGTGTGAAGCTAAATTGTATAGGTTAGGAATGTTAACAACGCTCTTAGGTTACTACGTTCGTTTCCAAGAGCCGACTGCGGTGGCGTCTAGTAGCTAAGTTCTGAACTAGGCCTAGTAGTCGTTGACGGTGGCGTTTGGGGGCAAAAGAAGGAACTATTTGAAAAATTCAAAGTTGCAATGCTTACTTGAATTAAAAAACAGATACACACACTAATACAGCCATCACAATTAACAGCGGTTATCAGACAGATTCTACACACACCCAAAGTACACGGGGCTAAATGACCGCGTTGTCGCAGCCCCTAAACTGAGGAACCAACCAACCAACGTGGCTAGCGTTCTTGGCTGTCTGCCCAGAGGTCCGGGTTTGATTCCCAGCTCTGCCGAGAAATTTCAATTCTGGTGTGAGGACTGCAACGGGGTACATTCAGCCTCGTGAGCCAAAACTGAGTAGAGGTTGGTTCGATTCCCACCTCAGCGATCTTGGAAGTGATTTTCCATAGTTTTCCACTTCTACTCCAGACAAATGCCGAAATTGTTCATACCAATGCCACGACCGCCTCCTTGCGAATCCTCACCTGAATATCAAATACTCACCATACTACAGACACCACAATAACACAGGTTATCAGAGAAATGTATGTATTTATTTATTTATTTATTTATTTATTTATTTATTTATTTATTTATTTATTTATTTATTTATTTATTTATTTATTTATTTATTTATTTACAAGTAGGTGGGCTCAATGACCACCATGTCAAATTTGCTCAAATGAACAAGAGCAACATCAGCATCAACTTCTGCTTGCCTCTCCCCAAGGTGGACAGGGTTCGATTCCCGGTCAATTCACGTGAGATTTACGAAGGGAATTATCACGTTTTGAGTTTTGGTTTCTAACTAAATTGGAGGTACCGTGTCTAATGATCGCGAGATTGTGTGTTTGAGTCTTCAGTCTTTTGACAGGTTTGATGCAGCCCTCCATGTCTCCCTGTCCTGAGTTAATATTTTCATCTCTACATAGCTACTACACCCTACATCCGAGGCAATCTGTTTAACATATTCTACACTTGGTCTACCCGTACAGTTCTCGGCCCTTCCTTCCATAACTAAGCTTGCTATTCCTTGGTGTCTTAGTATGTGTCCTACCAACCTATCTCTTCTCTTCATTAGCAGTCGCCAGAAACATCTCTCCTTCCACTCGTCTTAATACCTCTTTGTTTGTAACCCTATCTACCCATCTGATCTTCATCATTCTCCTGTAACACCACATTTCAAACGCTTCAATTCTCCTCTTTCTGCTGCACCAATAGTCCAAGTTTCACTTCCATAGAGTGCCACGCTCCAGACAAAGGTTTTCAAAAATGACTCCCTAATACCTAAATCTATATTCGATATCAAGAGATTCGCTTTTTTGTAGAAATGCTTTCCTTGCCTGAGCCAACCTACTATTTATGTCCTCTTTGCTTCGTCCATCACTGGTTATTTTGCTTCCTAAGTAACAGAAGTCTGCTACTTCCTTTAGCTTTTCACCTGCCAATTTGATGTCCATAGAGGTTTCTGATTTATTTCGGCTGCGTTCCAATATTTTTTGTTTTATATTTTACTAGCTGAAGTACCCGTGCTTCGCTACGCGTCATAAATAAATTAAAATGTGAAGGTGACAGTTAAAACAGGGGATAGGCGAGATGCTGCGTAGAGGGATATTAAGGATGGAACATTTTGTCCAACTACACCGCTCGGCGTTGACCGTGTTTTATAGCACAAATTTAGGTTTTTCTCGCTAACCGTTGGAGATACCTTTAGGATAGAAAATGTAATTTTAAACCTCGTATATGCCATCAAAAGTTTGCTATTTCTTAGCGTTCTCTTTTTATTTGAAATGGAAATATGAAAGTTTGAAACCAAAGGGTGACGTCACTAAAATGGTCGCCATCTTTAAATAGTGTAAATTATTGAAATCAAAAGTAACTATATGTTAACCAGGTAAATCAGCTACTTCCATGTAAAATTCATGTAAATCGGACCAGTGGTACTTGCGTGATTGAGTAATACACACACACCATCTCATTTTTAGCCTCGCTTCGCTCGCGTCATAGTCGTGTCATATTGTTATTGAATGAAATGCAGGTTTAACCCCGTTAACACCCCTTTAGAACCTGAATATCCAAAAATCCCTCCTTAGTAGACATTTTCGACACACAACAAACATATCCCCAAAATATCATTCTTCTAACTTTAATAGTTTTGGTTGGTCGATGAGAGTGAACATCCAAAAATCCTTCCTTAGTGGACGTTTTTCTTCCAGAATTTCACCCCTCCCCATAGGCCCCTTAAATTGTATTTATGAAAAAACGGTCGAACACCTATTTATTTTATATCTTTATTTATTTATTTATTTATTTATTTTTAAGCTGATTGATTTCCTCCGAGTTTCAAACACCTCGCTTATGTCGTTTAAGAGATACACGCTCCGTTAGGAATCTTTCAAACCCCACTTTTCATCCCTTTCACCTTATAATATACACTACATCGAAAAACCATTAGACATGTGTCAGCTTATTTTAATGATTAGAATATATGCCAAGTATCACATCCCCAAATGAAACCACTCGTGAGATATTGTTATTCAATGAAATGCACATTTACCCCTTAACACCTCTTTAGAACCTGAATATCCAAAACTCTTTCCTTAGTGGACGTTTTCGACATACAACGAACATATCCCCAAAATTTCATGTTTCTAACATCAATAATTTTTGCTGGGCGATGATGAGTGAGTGAGTCAGTCAGGACATTTTCTTTCAATTATTTTTGATAATTTCACCCCTCCCCATGAACCCCTTAAATTGGATTTATGAAACAAACGGTCGAACACCTATTTACTTATTTAAAGCTGTTTTCCCCCTGAGTTTGATGAGTGAGTAAGTGAGTCAATCAGTTAGGACACTTTCATTCCTTGTTTCCCCCCCCCCCCCAGAATTTCACCCCTCTCCAAGGGCCCCTTAAATTGGATTTATGACAAAACGGTCGAACACCTCTTTACTTGTATTTAAAGCTGTTTTCCCCGTCGAATTTCAAACTTCTCGCCTATGTCGTTTCAGAAATACACGCTCCGTTAAGAATCCTTCAACACCCAATTTTCACCCCTTTCACCTCATAGTATACACCACATCGATAAACCCTTTGACATATGTCTGATTATTTTTAATGATTAGTTTATATACCGAATAACACATCCCCAAAGAAACAACTCATGAGATATCGTTATTCAATGAAATGCACGTTTACCCCCTTAACACCTCTTTAAAACGCGAATAAACAAAAATCATTCCTTAGTTGACGTTTTCGACATACAGCGAACATATTCCCAAAATTTCATGTATCCAACTTGAATAGTTTTCCTTGGGCGTGATGAGTGAGTGAGTCAGACAGGACATTTTCTTTCAATTATTTTTACCAGAATTTCACTCCTCCCCACGGGCCTCTTAAATTGGATTGATGAAAAAACGCTTGAACACCTATTAACTTATTTTTTAAGCTGTCTTTTTTCCCTGAGTTTGATGAGTGAGTGAGTTAGTCAGACAGGACACTTTCTCTCCCTTTTCCCCCCAGAATTTCACACCACCCCATTGGCCCCTTAAATTAATTTATGAAAAAACGGTCGAACACCGATTTACTTACTTTTTAAGCTGATTTTTTCGCTGAGTTTCAAATTTCTCGCCTATGCCGTTTAAGAGATAGGCCTACACGCTCCGTTAGGAATCCTTCAACCCCCACTTTTCACCCCTTTCACCTCATAATAATACACCACATCGAAAAACCCTTAGACACATGTCTGCTTATTTTTAATGATTAGTTTATATGCCGAGTATCACATCCACAAATGAAACCACTCGTGAGATATTGTTACTCAATGAAATGCAGGCTTAACCCCCTTAAGACCCCTTTAGAACCTGAATATCCAAAAATCCTCCCTTAGTGTATGGTTTTGACATACAACGAACATATCCCCAAACTGCCATGTTTCCAACTTCAATATTTTTGGCTGGGCGATGATGAGTGAGAGAATGAGTCAGGACATTTTCTTTAATTTTTTTTTCTTCAGAATTTCACCCCTCCCGATGAACCTCTTATATTTGATTGTTCAAAAAACTGTCGAAAAGCTATTTACTTACTTTAAAGCAGTTTTCCCCCTAAGTTTGATGAGTGAGTCAGTCAGTCAATCAGTTAGGACACTTTCTTTTCTGCCCCCCCCCCCCTCCCAGAATTTCACCCCTCACTATGGGACCCTTAAATTAGATTTATGAAAAAACTGTCAAACACATATTTACTTACTTTTATCCTGATTTTTTTTCCGCTGAGTTTCAAACTCCTCACCTATGTCGTTTAAGAGATACACGCTCCGTTAGGAATCTTTCAATCCCCACTTTTCACCCCCTTTCACCTCATAATATACACCACATCGAAAAACCCTCAGACAGGTGTCTTCTTACTTTTTAATGATGAGTTTATATGCCGTGTATCACATCCCCCAATGAAACCAATCGGGAGATATTGTTATTCAATGAAATGCAGGTTTAACCCCCTTAAGACCCCCTTTAGAACCTGATTATCCGAAAATCCTCCCTTAGTAGACGGTTTTGACAAACAATGAATATATCCCCAAACTGTCATGTTTCTAACTTCAATAATTTTGGCTGGGCGATGATGAGTAAGTGAGTGAGTCAGGACATTTTCTTTCAATTTTCTTTTTTCAGAAATTCACCCCTCCCCATGAACCCCTTAAATTTGATTTAAGAAAAAAACTGTCAAACAGCTATTTACTTATTTACTTAATTTTCCCCTGAGTTTGATGAGTGAGTCAGTCAGTCAATCAGTTAGGTCACTTTCTTTCCTGTTCCCCCCCCCCCAGAATTTTACCCCTCCCCGTGGGCCCCATAAATTGTATTTATGAAAAACCGGTCAAACACATATTTACTTCTTTTTTATGTTGATTTTTTTCGCTGAGTTTCAAACTCCTCGCCTATGTCGTTTAAGAGATACACGCTCCGTTAGGAATCTTTTAATCCCCACTTTTCACCCCCTTTCACCTCATAATATACACCACATCGAAAAACCCTCAGACACATGTATTCTTATTTTTAATGATTAGTTTATATGCCGAGTATCACATCCCCCAATGAAACCAATCGGGAGATATTGCTATTCAATGAAATGCAGGTCTCCCCCCTTAACACCCCTTTAGAACCTGAATATGCAAAAATCCTCTCTTAGTGAGCATTTGCGTCCCTTGAGGAAGCTGCATACCAAATTTCATTCCAATCCGTTCGGTGGTTTCTGAGATTTCGTGATGAATGAATGAGTGAGTGAGTGAGTGGTATTTGACAAATATATAGTAGAAGATGGTGTCAAGTCTTTGTTATGCTAAACTCGGTTGACAGTGCTGTGTGAGTAGTTGAGTAACTAACGGGATTTCAAGTAAAGATCCTCATTTTCTATACCGGTAGTGCAGAGCGCGAATGGCATCCAGTCGGCCGTGTCTCAACTTGAGCTATGTTGCCATGGAAACTATCTGCCTTGCCATTCCTTCATGAGTATATTTTATGATTTGATTTGCCTGTGCTTGAGTGCAAAAGGGCCGACATCAGAAGAATGAGAAAGGCTATCGAAAATTCATGTAGCCAGCGGTTCGTTCTGGGTCCTAAACTATGTGTATGCAAAATTTGGTTGAGATTGGTGGAACGGTGTAGATTTGTATACGGAACAGATCCACCCACATACCCACATACATACATACAGACTTTCACTTTTATATATAAGATTAATTTTCATCATCAACTCTTTCCTCAAGACGGAGTCCATACCATTCAAAAACTTATCCAAATCCTCAGGCGTGTCGGCCAAGATGACGATGTTATCAAGCAAATCTCAGAGTTGAAATTATGTCTCCTTGAATCTGCACTCCCACTTTAAATGTTTCACCAATTTCCTTCATTGTTTTCTGAATGTAAAGATTGAAAAGTATGGGTGATAAGTTGCAGCCTTGCCTTTGTTATGAACAATTTCGGCATTTGTCTGAAGTAGAAGTGGAAAACTATGGAAAATCACTTCCAAGATGGCTGAGGTAGGAATCCGCCTAACAATGTTTATTATTTCAATCACCCATACAGATAATTTCAATAAAACAAGGCATAGAACATGCTGTAAAAGGTAGGGAGGATATTATAAAATAATTCAAAAGAAGTAAGAATTTGTACCCTAGGACAGTCTTGAACCCGGGACACAACGTCACCAAGCTAGAACGATACCACTTGTACACATCTGCGCTCGCATGTTTTGTATATTAACATAGGACTTAATACACGTGGTTAAATGTCGAATGATTTCACTTAGACTTTAAAATGTTGATTGGAACGCATTCATTTGCTGCGTGGGTTGCTTTAAACTTGATCTAAAGCAAGTTTCATGCCTGTTTCACGCTAATAATGCAATTCAACATCGAATATTATCCACATCTTACTCGATAACCTTCCTCCATGTTTGATCGGATGTGACCCCTGCTACTATCTACCGTCTCGATTCGGAACCAGGAGAATGGCTTGACACAACAGCCAATGAGAGGCTCGGAAATACATACTGTGGCTAGGCTCGGGCAGAAAAAAAATTATGCGTCCCGCATTCCTAAGGTAGCAATAGTGTCATTTATCGCCACATAGCGCTCAAGGATAAGGATCGGAATAAATGAAAGTAAATTTGAAAGCACCAACGCGTATTGCAGCTGATAACCTCAATGTACTGCACCAACACCCCCAACACCATTGCACTTATACAGAGGCATAATATTTCATGATGATAACTTTGTTCCAAAGGGTAAGTACATTTGGTTTCTATCGGTGAAACGATGTAGATATGTGCTGAAGTTCCTAAATGCAGGGAATGGAGTGGTCTGTCCGAAATTTCATGTAGACAGTGTTACTCGTCGGGCTCTAAAGGCGAAGTATGTAACATTTGGTTCAGATCGGTGAAACGGTGTAGATTTGTGCCAAAGGGCCTAAATGCAGGGAATGGAGTGGTCTGTCCAAAATTTCAAGTAGACAGTGTTACTCGTCCGGTTCCAAAGGATAAGTATGTGACATTTGGTTCAGATGGGTGAAACGGTGTAGAGTATTCCCAAAGGGAGTGGTCTGTCTGAAATTTCAAGCAGACAGTGTTACTCGTCGGGTTACAAAGGGTAAGTAGGCCTATGCAAAATTTGGTTCAGATCGGTGAAACAGTGTAGATTTGTGCCAAAGGGCCTAAATGCTGGGAATGGAGTGGTCTGCCTGAAATTTCATGTAGACAGTGTTTCTCGCAGGGTTTCAAAGGGAAGATAGATAGATAGATAGATAATGCCTTTATTGGTGGCGAAGTTAGGGCTCAAGGCCCTCTCTTACACTTAACCACTAGAAGAGTATACATCTACATGACTTATAATTACAAATACCAATAGCACAAATAATATTAATAGCAATAAGAATAGTGATAATATGAATAATGGTAGAATCATTGATTTCAAAAATACACAAAGTAAAGTACCCTTAAATGACGTAACTACAGTAATCCGATCATTCATCTCATTCATTCATTCGTTCATTCAACATTTATCCAGGAAGTCAGCGGGCTCCACCCAGCAAATACTCGCAGCAAGCCACTTTAAACTTGCGATGTGAGGGATTGTCTCTAATGTTCGCAGGTAGCAAATTCCATGACCTGGACGCAGGGCAAGTACAGTATACAAATTTTGATTCAGATCGGTAAAACGGTGTAGGCTATATTTGTGCCAAATGCCCTAAATGCAGGGAATGGCGTGGTCGGTCCGAAATTTCATGTAGACAGTGTTACTCGCAGGGTTCTAAAGGGCAAGTGTACAAATTTTTGTTCCGATGGTGAAACGGTGTAGATTTTTGCCAAAGGGCCTAAATGCAGGGAATGGAGTGGTCTGTCTGAAATTTCAAGCTGACAATGTTACTCGTCGGGTTACAAAGGGTAAGTATGTAAAATTTGGTTCAGATCGGTGAAACTGTGTAGATTTGTGCCAAAGGGCCTACATGTGGGGAATGGAGTGGTCTGTCCGTAATTTCATGTAGACAGTGTTACTCGCAGGGTTCTAAAGGGTAAATATACAAATTTCGGTTTCGATCGGTGAATTAAGTGGTCTGTCTGAAAAAGCCTCCGTGGATTAGGCGGGAGCACGCCGGCCTCTCACCGCTGGGTCCGTGGTTCAAATCCCGGTCACTCCATGTGAGATCTGTGCTGGACAAAACGGAGGTAGACAGGTTTTTCTCCGGGTACTCCGGTTTTCCCTGTCAAAAATTTCATTCCAGCAACACTCTCCACTATCATTTCATTTCATCTGTCGTTCATTTAATCATTTCCTCAGAGGAGTGGGTCAGGCCGGCACAGTTCATATCCTCGCCGCTAGATGGGGGCATCATTCATTCCATTCCTGACTCGGTTTGGAGACTGGAAGCAGGCTGTGGATTTTCATTTTCAAGTGGTCTGTCTGAAATGTACAGTGGATTGGCAACTCCAGCTATCTGATATGACATCTAGCGGTAAAAATGAGAAACTTACCAAGTAGGGTACATTTGTCACGTGGTGACTGTTTGTATATGGTTTCTTGTATTGGTAAACAGATCGTGGTAAATTGTTCGTGTCTTTATACATAAGTAATAAGTTTTACTCGCTGATAGAGTGAAAAATGAGTAAAAGCAAAGTGTATTGCTCAGTTTACGGCTGTAAGTCGATGTATAAGAGGGCTGCGGATATACGTTTTCATCACTTTCCAAAAGATGCAAATAGCACTAGCCGAAATGTGATGATACCTAATAATACCTAATACCTAATAATAATACCTTTCCACCCCGGGAAGGATCTAACACTTGTCGAGGTACACAGACAGAAGACCTGCGACGTAAAGCCAGCGAAGGTTATTCAGTTTAAAAACAGCTGTTACGATGGGCGCGCTGGTAAGATTGAAGTTACTTGAATAATTAATTAAATAATTAATTATTGGCTGCTTGGTAGGGAGAAGGGATGAGTTTAACTTGTATTAAAACTCGGGGGGCGACAGGAATTGCTTGATTTGGATGGTTAAAAGGTGGGTTTGGTGTTGAATATTTGAATGGTAGCGGAATCACTCATTCTACAGTGCCCACGGGAAGGCAAATTAGGCCTATATGACTCGTAGTGGAATAGCTCGAATATCGAAGAACTTAGCGATTACGAGGTGTAGGATTGGCGGAAAGGCTGGCGGATCATCAGTTTGACATCAATTCACGATATAAGTCGGAGCTTGGAACAGTGGCGTCTGGTTTGCGTGGATGCTAGTCTCGGAATGATAAAAGTAGCACAGCTTCGGTGTGTTATTTATTTGTTTATGTACCGTATTTCTCTATTTGAATGTCCTCGGCGTTGACTCAGGATCGACATTTATATTATATTGCGCATAATAGTACCGAAATAATGTCCGAAGTGTAGCCCTGTGTAAATTTGAATCAGCTGATCTACATCAACCATAAAAACTTATGCTTGATAATATGCAAATAACACCAAAAAATCCAGTGGAACACACAAATTAGATCAAGTGTATCGCACAGTTATACATATATACAATTAAAAATAACACTGTCATTACTTTAGAGACCACATTTACTGATTATAACCGAAAAATAAAAAGTGTTCCATATCAAACGCGTGTTATTGAGTATTTTAAACCCTACTTATCCAGACCGACCGCAGCGCCCCAAGTGTTAGTTTGAGTTGCCAATAGTGTTACCCAGAGAGTTCCAAAGGGTATATATACAAATTTTGATTCAGATCGGTGAAACGGTGTAGATTTTTGTATAAATAACAGTCAAGCAGACATTATATTGAGCTTCATATAATTACTACACCGCTCGGTGTTGACCGTGTTTTATAGCACAAATGTTGGTTTTACTCGCTAACCGTTGGAGGTACGAAAAGTGATATGGACCTTTCGGACAGAAAATTTAATTTTAAACCTCGTATATGCCATCAAAAGTTTGCTATTTTTTAGCGTTCTCTTTTTATTTGAAATGGAATATGAAATTTTGAAACCAAAGGGGTCTAGTGACGTCACTAAACTGGTCGCCATCTTTAAATAGTGCAAAGTATCGAAATCAAAAGTAGCCTGTATGTTAACCAGGTAAATCAACTACATCCATGCAAAATTTCATGTAAATCGGATCAGTGGTTCTTGCGTGATTGAGTAATACACACACAGACACTATATCATTTTTATATATTAGTATGATAATATCGAATAGGCCTAGGGGCGTGGTGGCTCAGCGGTCTAGCTGTGTGCCTCTCACCAAGGCGGTCCGGGTTCGATTCCCGGTCAGTGCGTGTGAGATTATCGAAGTGAAATGCCATGTCCTGTGGTTCGGATTCCACGTAAAAAGGAGGTCCCGTGGCTCATGATCTCGAGATTAACGGTCACGTTAAACTACAAGCTTCCTTTTTTTTTCGAATAGGCCTACTTGTATGAGAGCGCTAGAAATCATACACCCTGTCTCTACCCAGCTAACTTCTAAAGTTTGGTGTCGCCCTAGTAGTCCGGGTTGGATTCCTGGCTCTGCCAATAAATGAATTCTGGTCTGCTGGAACGAGGTCCATCTCAGCGTCGAGTCGTGAGGCACAACTGACAAGAGCTGGGATACATTTCTACCTCAACAATCGTAGACGTAATTTTCCGTGGTTCTCCCAACTTATACTCCATACAAATGCCCTGATGGTACCTAAATTAAGGCCACGGCCACCTCCTACTCAAATCCTAGTCCAATTATAAATATACACACAAGTTCAGCCTTCACAATGGCACAGGTCAATTGATAGATTTCACATACATCCAAGTACACGAATCTACATGACCACGAGGTCGCAAAGCCCCTAAATGAATCAACAACAAAAAGCTCCAAGGTTTGGAGCCATTCTGTTCCCATGTATAAGAATTAATTCTCCAATTTCCATTAGGTTTTTCAAAGCGTGCCATTTTAAAGAAAGGACGTATATCGTCGTGCTTCATTACTTCTGTCCACCTCGTGGTGTAGTGGCTAGCGTTCTTGGCTGTCACCTCGGAAGTCCAGGTTCGAATCCCGGCTCTTCCCAGAAATTTCAATTCTAGTGTGACGGCTAGTGCACTCAGCCTCGTGAGGCAAAACTGTGAAGAGGAGGGTTCGATTCCCACCTCACCCATCCTGAAAGTGGTTTCCCGTGGTTTCCCCCCCCCCCCCCCCACTTCTATTCGAGGAAAATCCTGGGATGGTTCCTAAATTAAGGCCACGGCCGCCTCCTTCCTAATCCTATTTACAAATAGGCCTATACACTCTAGTACAGCCATCACAATAACACAGGTTATCAAACAAGTATGACCACGATGTGGTAGCCCCTAAAATAAGTAACAACACTACTTATATTCTACTCTTATCAGTAGTCGTCTTCCGTGGAGAATCCTGTCCCGAAAGTCCTTGGGTCGTTTCTGACTTTGCTAAGTCATGCAGTTCCGGGCTGAGAGCTGGAACGATAACTGAGGTTTCGATTCCCACCTCAGCATCCTGGAAGTGGTTTTCCGTGTTTTTTACAGTTCTATTCCAGGTAAATGTTAGGATGTAAGGTAACGGGAGACTGATGCCTCCATCTCAATCCTAGCTTCAGCTACAACTATATTTAAACTAATGTATAACACGATATTCAGTAAAGAAAATATAGCTTACTTTCCCCTAAATGCATGGGTTTAGTTATTACTCCTTGTCCTCTTCAAGGAGTATAATTGAATGTTGGTTGTAGTAGGTTGTTGAAATACAACGTGCTATACGGATATCATACGTTGATTGATTGAATCCTCACCTGAATTAAGCTATGTATACACACACTAATACAGCCATCACAATAACACGCGTTATAAGACAAAATTCAACACTCACCCAAGTACAAGGGGCTAAATGACCATGATGTCCATGCATCTCAAATGAAACAACAACAATAACAGCTTCTTACCCATATCCTTCCTCGTATAAAAGTACACACACGTTTTTTTTAATAGTCTAGCTCGGGTCTAAGCTGCGTGAACCTGAGAGGGATGTGCATCGCGTACTATGAGAAGTGGTGTTGACGAGTGATGAGGTTTCTCGGTCCGTGCATAGTACAGAACCAAATACATTGGTCGGTGACTCACTCAGTCATTCGTAACACCACAGTGGTTTGAGCAACGGCCCTATGATACCAGTATTGGAATAGAAAGGAATGCCAGGTATCACGGCGGGCTGTTGACAGATCCTTCTCTTCTCGCCTGACCCTTCCCTGCTCTTTTCCCTAACCCCGCTTGTTCATAGAGCTTGGACCCGGGCATAAGCCTACAGACCTCACAGTGACACAGGTTATCAGACAACGTCTACACACACCCAAGTACATGGGGCTACAAGACCATGATGCGCAAGACCCCTAAAGAATCAACAACAAAAATAACAACAACAATAGACTCTACCGTGGATCAAGGACAAATAATTTAAATCGCTGTAGTCGAGTTTTGAAATGTGTGGTGTTATGAGTACATCATATCCCTCCCTATATTATTCTGCTAAGATCTCATTCCAGTTTTGTACCGAAAATAAGACCGGGTGAGTTAGCCGTGGTCGTTACGGCATGACTGATGGCAGTCGCTCACATCCGGGAGGCGAGGAGGTTCGAATCCCCCCGCCGGCAACCTTGAAGATGGTCTTCTGTGGTTTCCCATCTTCCTTCCAGGCGAATGCCGGGGTTGGTCCCTAACTATAGGCCACAGCCGCTACCTTCCAACTCCTCGTCCTTCCATTCCTACTTTCCTTCCCAACGGTACTTGTAGCTCACCCATTGGGTGTCCGTATCGAAGCAGCTACCAAACTGGCGAGCTGAACATGTCCTTGGACACTCCCGACACTAAAAGCCATACGCAAAAAAAAAAAAGAAAACAAAAAAAAAACAAAAAAACGAAAATAAGGTCCCATTAACACCAACCTACACATATGGGGTACCTACAGGTTCAGCATAACCCAATGCGTAAGTGAAACGCACTCACTTACTCTTTAAATGCCTCACAATTAAATAAATACCTTAAAACATGTATATTTACAATGAAATAATGAAAGAATGCAACACGGTAACCATGGTAACAGAATCTCACATGTCCATCTATTTCTGTAAGACGCAATGCAATTCCAATTATTACATTACTGTGAACGTTTCCAGACGGTTATAAGGTTATCACTGAACCAAATTAAGCTGTAAAATTCATCAATACATACAGTATAAAGCGCTTAAGGGGGTTAAGGGGCATTCTAGAATTTTTTCACGCAATTTTCACGTGTGAGTGTGGTACGAAAGGTCTTTTTAACCCGACTATAAAGGGTGTTAACTCTAACCTTGTTTTAATATAAACACCGTGCAGTCATATACTGGTACAGGTTCCATACTTTATTTTTCTATCGTAACCAAGACAACATAACACATAAAACAATTCCGTGTACATGATACCAATACCAAGAAATTAATTACTTTACCCTGACATTCTCCCACCTTGCAATTTTCAGCCCTCAATAAAATTGCAACATTCAAAGTACGGCATTTATCTCATTGCAGGAATCGCATCGGACACCTCACTGCTCTCCCACTCCGAGTATGATATCTCTGCAACATCATGTTCTCTTGTTCCATGGCCTCCTTTTCGGTATCAATCACTCGTTCCTCCTCTTCAGACTCTGACATAGAGCACTCTAATGGGATCAAACGTTGAACAGGACGCATGACAACTCCCCTTTTCGTTCGAAGTCTCTTACGATCACTAGGCATAGGTGGGGTAGAAACTTTCAGTCGCTCTTTCTTGTACCTTCTGCAAACAACACAGTTTTGTACGACTCGTCTTCCATTCAAGATCCAGTACTTCTCTCTACTAATACCCAACAGAGTCTGTGGGCCTACATGTCACTGCCGAATGTGCGTGTCATGACTAAGTCGCTGCACAACAGGGTGATCTCCCGGCAATATAGCAGGCCGGCGAAACTCATTGTTGTCCTCCCTCTCTGTTATTCTGGTGTTGACTCGCAAAATGCCAAGATTGTCTAAGAATGGCACTATTGAAAACCAGTCTCTGATCCTCGGGCCCTTGAAAACCTTCATTCTGGACAAGTTTAATTACTATTCTTTCACTTTCTTCTAATTCTGAACAAGTCAGTTCTCCATTCTGCCTTCTGTTATATTTACAATTGAACATAAACCGTCTTATCCACCCGATCAGCCTCACTATTTTGTCAAATCGAGAGAAATACTTGTAGGCTAATACCAGTTGGAACTTGAAGGCTCTTCTGCGACCAATAGAGTCGTGGCAGTCTTTCTTCTTTCAAGCATGATTTCATCTTCATTTCTGTTGCTATTATCTGAAGGCCATTCTTCCATGGGAAGATACATCCATGACAGTCCCTCCCACCATCTCGATGCTATAAGATCTCTTGTTGTACAGCCTAGGGTAGGCAGATCAGCAGGATTGAGTGCCCCAGGTACATGCCTCCACGATTCTTTTGAAGTCAGTTGCCTGATTTCTCTAACCCTGTTCTCAACAAAAACAGACCAGAGAACTTCTCGCTGTATCCATGTCAACACTGTCGTCGAATCAGTCCACAAATAAACTATTTCAGTGTCAAACTCTTTTCTTATAAATGCCAGCAATCGGGCACTAATTGCAGCTCCATAAGTTCTAGTCGAGGAATAGTCGGTCGAGGTGATGGAGCCACTCTTGATTTTGCTTGGAGAAGCTCAACATGAACTCCTGTTACTGTCTGCGAGCGTAAAAATACCACTGAATCATAGGCATCTTGACTCGCATCGCAAAAGGCATGGAGACTACGTTCCTCATATACCTCAGGGAGTTTTTTTGGGATCGTCAGCTGGCCTAATTCTTCTATTTCACGAAGCCATTTTTCAAACTTGATTTGGATTTCCTGCGGTACCTCCATGTCCCAAGAAACCTTGTTTATTTTCTGCAGTAACAGCTTCGGTGATAACATAACCGGTGCAGAAAATCCAATTGGGTCATAAATCCTATGGACGGCAGATAGTGTCGACCTCTTGGTTGCTTTTATAGGTGATAGCTTCTTCAGGGGTTCACAGTTCAAGCTAAGCGTGTCGTCCTTGCGATTCCACATTATTCCTAGGATGGGTGACATTTTTTCATCATCTTGAAGCACTGGATCACTACTCTCCCAACCTCTGAGCTCAAACTTGTGTTGGGCAAAAACATCTTGAGCAGTTTTAATAAACAATTCCAGCTCCTGTTTATTTGAGACACTTGTCACACAATTATCAACATAAAAACTGTCTTTCAGTTGCTTAATAATATTGACAGTCATACTGTTCCATCTTTCCTGATCATTTTTCAAGGCTTGGTCTAAAAGTTGTTCAATCACAGCTGCCAGTAGGAAGGGACTTGATGTCACTCCAAAAACAACTCGTTTGTGTCCATATGTTTTCATTTTCTCTTTTCCCCACAGGAATCTCAAAAAATCTCGATCTTCTGGTGCTACCGAAACTTGCAGGAAAGCCTTGCGAATATCAGCAATAACTCCAACTGACTTCTTTCGAAACTTGTGTAGGAGAGATGGAATAAGTTGGATCAGATTTGGACCCTTTTCCAAACAATCGTTCAGTGATGGGTTGTTACCTCTTCTAGCGGAAGCATCCAACACTGGTCGAACAGGCGTTGTTCCATAATCCTTGATCACAGGTCGATGGGGGCAGATAATGGCCACATATTTCAGTGTGATCACAATTAATCTCTTCTATTATCCATTCAGCTAGCCAGTCTTGAAAGACTTTATCATATTCTTCCAAGTATCCGTTATTATCTAGCTTTCTCCTCATTATATCAAGGCGCTTCACTGCCATCTCGTACGAAGGTTCCAAGGGAAGATGATCATTCAACCATGGCAGTCGAACTTCGTATCTACCATCTTCTTTTATTTCTACGGTTTCAATGAAATTTAATCTAGCTTCCTCTTCAAGTTCGCATCTCTTCTTTTCGGTGATAGGATCTTCTATTCCCAATACGTCAAGTTCCCAGAGGTTGATAACCTTCTCTATATTCAGCATAATAGGTGTAGTTTTACTCATGCCACACTCCGAGCGTTGGTCTCTACCAAATACTGTCCATCCCAATGTAGTGCGCAACGCTGTTAACTCTCCCACCGTTTTACGATCATTGGAGAGAATTGATCCTAGAAAATCAGCACCAATAAGGATCTCAATATCCTTATCCTTTCCTACATCTAGATGAGACAGTCCCAAGTTTCACGACTTGCTCTGTTGTAAGGCGAGGAACCTGACTGCAAATAACAGGCTGACTAAGAGCAGTCAGTCTCAGCTGAGAGGAGTTATCGAGATTATGAAGAACAAGTTCAAATACGCCATGTTCCACCGGAGATCCAGTTCTGCCACCAAACACAGCATGGCTTAAAGTAACTTTCCTGAATTCCTTGAGACTCAATCTCTCTGCCAGTTCTTCTTTAATGTAAGAATGTTGTGAGGCGGAGTCTAGAAGGACGCGTACAAGCTCTATATTATACCCGTGAACAATCTTAATCAAAACTGTTTGTAGATATACATAAGAGGAATTTATGCAGAAGTTCGTCACTGACCTGGCCTGAGATGGGGCCTGAGTCTCCGTTTCAAGATTCCTTTCTGTAAAATCACACATAACTGGATAATGCTGCCGCTTACATAAATTGCAGGAGAGGCGAGTATGGCATCTTCTTGCAACATGACCAACCCTGAGACATTTGAAGCATGCGCCATTCTTTGACAACCTAGCCTTCCTTTCTTCGAGAGTCATGTTCTTTGCTTCCGTGCATCCCGATGAAGGATGTTTCTCTTCACCACAAAAAGCACATGTACCTCTCACTCCTCCAGTTGATACCAAACCATGAGCAGTAGGAACTTCACACCGTTTGAAGGGATTTGAAATTTGTTTCTTTTCCGCAGTAACGTTACCTATCTTTCTAGTAAGTTGTAAGTACTCTTCATTTTCTACTTCAGATTTCAAAAATGTCAAAAGGTATCTAAGCTTATCTTGTGACCCATTTTCTTGTATACAATCCCCTCTTCTCTGCCACACACGAATTAATTCATCCGTCAAACAAGACTCTACCACGGGAAATAATAATGCAGCATAATTGTCGGTAGTCAGGCCCATTGACTCGAGGGACCTAACATTAACCTCAATTCGATCATACAATACTGAAAGGGAAGGTTTCTCTGTCACTAGATGAATTATGTCCCTCACGTAAAGTTCTATCAATAGATCTTTTCGACCATAGCGGGCTTCTAACAACTGCACAGCCTTGCTATAATTCTCGGCAATAGGAGGAAAACCGCTCACAAGATCATACGCCCTTGTTCCAGGAGTCATAGATTCTCTTAGATAAAGAATCTTTTCTGCAGCATCCAGCTCGACACTCTCATGTATTCGCTTGAACTGGGCCCAAAACGATAACTAATGTTTGATATCTCCTGAGAACTTCACAAGCGACAATTTGGGTAATTTACTAATCACTTTACCCGTTTGAGAAACACCAGTTCTTATGGAATGAGTGTCATACGGTATTTCACATTCGTATTTTTCGTACTTGCACTTCACTGCTGTCCATTTGTCTCGATATGTTTCGACTTCTTCATATTCCTTGTCTTCATCTTCGCTGTTGCATTCACGTCCATGCCAAGCTTCGCGGATTCTCTCGTCAAGTGGAAACAGTCGATCGGCTTTATCTTCGAGTAGTTTAAAACTAGTAAATATATCATCCTGCTTCACATTTTCCTCCTTAATCTTGTTCTGGAACGTGTTAAAGGCTCTTGTGAACAAACGACGTAACTGTGCTCTTTCTCTTTTTAAAGCAGTCACTTCAGCCATGTTGATAGATTATGCTAGTCGAAATCAAACAGTTGTTGTGTACCTTAAGTTCTTATTTTACCTTCACTGCACGACAATCAGTCCTGTCTATCGGTCGCCAAATGTTAACTCTAACCTTGTTTTAATATAAACACCGTGCAGTCATATACCGGTACAGGTTCCATACTTCATTTTTCTATCGTAACCAAGACAACATAACACATAAAACAATTCCGTGTACATGATACCAATACCAAGAAATTAATTACTTTACCCTGACAAAGGGTCTCCGAAAAACACATTTAAAGGCCCTTAAATTAACAGTGTCTGTGATATTCCCAGAAAACTAACTTCGCTCTGATATACCTATGAAGGAATAACAAACCCCTAACCACTGCACCAGTAGCTGAATTGATAAAGTCTGATTATTCATACCAAGAATAAATCTGTCATAGCATTCATGATTGAGATTTTGCTAAGTGTACTCTTTACAACTAGAATATTCGCGGGCGAAGCCGCGACGGGTAATGCTAGTTATATAATATTTTCTATTACAAATACACACAAATGCTTAACACTATAACGTGTGAGTAGTTATGAAACAATAAATACAAACACAAAGCGAAGTATAATCAAACCCACAGGGATTCGAACCACGGATCCCCGTACTATGAGGCTAGATCGCTACCACAGCACCTCGGATTCGGTACAATAATGTTATGTTAATACATTCTTTAGTACAAATGTATCATATTTTTTGTGTTGAAATCAACTATTTCATTAGCGTTTTTTGGCGCTTCTATAAACCATTTGATACTAAATAATGTATTATTTTGTTCAGTACATTCCTAAAACTATATAACCTTACGCAGTTACGGATATATATGGATTTACGAGCACAAATAGCGGCCATTTTGTCTACGGGACGGGACGACCCACAATGATATGGCATGGTCAATCGGACCTGTTAAGTCACTTCTACGGTTACATATCCAGTCACCTCCTTGAGGACAGTTTAAACCTCCATATGTACGATAAGCTGAATTGTCGAGGTCAGGCCTTGTTGAATCGTAAGTTACGGTTGGGCTATAATACTTGCATGATTCATACATCCACCATTCTGAAATTATTTGGCTGATGACCTTGTAGTTTGGACAAAAGACGTTTCCCACATTAAGGTATATTGTTGCAAAATTTAGTAGAGATCGGATGATTAGGTTAGTCGTTATTTGAATTAAGCTTTGAACATTTGGGTGGGCGCCATTTCGTTTTGGTTATGATGGTGGCGATATCCAACACGACACTGAGTTGTCCCTTGCTAGTGCTACCTATGTACCAAAGGTGATTCGATTTGGGTTCGTTGTGTTTGAATTGATAGGGAGAATCGATTTGCACACATACATGACCGCCATCAGCAAACTATTGGGCTGATGACCTTGTATTTTGGTCAAAAGACGCTTCCTACATGACGGTATATTGTTGAAAAATTTGGTAGAGATCAGATGATTAGGTTAGTCCTAATTTGAATTAAGCTTTGAACATTTGGGTCACCGCCATTACGTTTTCCGTCAAGACATGACGTGCCCTTTGCTAGTGCAACCTATGTACCAAATTTCGTTCAATTCGGTTTCACCGTGTTTGAATTGATAGGGAGGACAGACATTCAGAGTACACACGCACACACAGACAGACACACAATTTTTGGCCCTGTGTAGATCCCATAAGTCTACTTTCATTTTTTTTTTGCAAAAATCAAAAGTAGGCTAAAAATGTAGTGGTGTGTGTATGTCTGTCATCGTGTTACGCAACCGAATAGGCTGACATTTTGCATGAACATGTTTTTTTTATACCTGAAAAGGAAAAAAGGTCCTATTGTTTGATTTCAGCCCTCGGGCATATGCTAAAATAGGGGGGATGGTAGGGTCTACCTAACTTAAGGCCACGGCTGCTTCCTACCCAAATTCTACCTCAATTACAAATAGGCTACCCACACTAGTACAGACATCACAGTGGCACAGGTTATTAAACAAATTTCTACACACACCCAAGTTCACGGGGCTACATGACCACGACGTCACAAAGCCCCTAAAATAATCTACAACAAGAATAAGAATCACTTAAAGTCAAGATATGTATCCTTAGTTTGTGACATTACTTGAAGATTTTAGATATAGATTAAGTTGTACCGACAAAGGACTCCTTGAAGTCTGAAACATGTACTCAGAGTATTAATTATCCTTAAAGAATATTGCAAGTCAATATCGATATTTACAGTATATTATTTAAACAAAATTGTTAATATCTTCGCTTATTATAACACAGTTTGTCAGTCGGATTCCACACGATGTCGTAAAGCCCTTAAATGAACTTGAACATACCTGCAGTCAGCTGATAGAACACCATGGTTGGAGTGTTTCCTCTGTGGCCACTGCCTCTCATATATACTGTACATCGCTGTCATGTTAGTGACCTTCCAATGAATGAGGAGCGAAGCTCATTATCTAACATAAGCAATGTTGGCACCCTGATAACAGTTCTACCTCAAGGTCTGGGGACAGGAGACAAGAGACTCGACCAGTGCGTTGGTACGGTTGGTTTCACCCCTTCCCCAATATTCAATGGATGTTGAGAAACAACATACGAAAGGGAGGGGCAAGTGGGGCTGTAGCCCCGGGGTCCGGATTTGCTGAGGTACCTGAGGCGGTAAAAGGACTTAGAGTGGAAAACTTTATTTAATTTAATGTCAAAACTATTATGATATTTTCTAATAATAATGTTGTTGGTTTTATGTTCAACGATGTCGAAATGTAAATGTTATATGTCAGAAAAGTGTATCATAAAGAGGGTCATTATAACACTATTTTTCATTATGAGACAGTTTCTCCCACCAATCAGAGCTCAAGAAACAATTGTGTGACCGATTAGGTAAGGATAGGATCGCATCTGCGCTGATTTCCACGGCCTCCTCTTTTAAATTTCACTGCGTGGCTAGTGTCACATTGGGGGTATTTGAGGAGGCCATGGTCAAATACAAGGTATTCTCTGCGTCCCATGCGCTCTGTTCAGTACATAAAACTGGCGAAATCTCGACAGATATTTATGAATATTTATGTTCGAACATAAAATAGTTATAATAATTATCGTCGAACATAAACTGTCGTATGCAACTCGCCTATAATGGTAAATTATAGGACACTCGTATGGAAATTATAAAACTCGCTTGGCTCGTTCTATAAACATACTCGTGTCTTAATAATATTGCCATTATAGGTTCGTTGCATAATGTACTGATTACGACCCTTTTAATTACTGCGGTCTAGCTGCGTGGCTCAGCGGTAACGTTCTCGCTTACTGGGCCCAAGGTTGCAGGTTCGTATCTTGGCACAGTCAGCTGGCATTTGAGGGTGCGCAAATGTGAGGGAGCCGTGTCAGAAGATTTACTGACACGCTAAAGATCCCCTTTAGGGCGAAATTCTGGCACCCGGCGCGGCGTCTCTGAAAGCCCGAGTAGTTAAGAGGGACGTAAATCCAATAACATTATTATTATTAATTAATTCGACTTTTAAAGACGCCGGGGTACCGGAATTTTGCCCCGAAGGGAATCTTTAACGTGCCAGTAAATCTTCCCTACACGGCTCCTTCACATTTGCGCACCCTAAAATACCAACTGCGCCAGGATTCGATCCTGCAACATTGGACTCAATAGACGAGAATGTTACCGCTAAGCCACGCAGCCAGTCATATGCTATTTTCTTATATGACTCTGTTCGAAGTAAATACAGCCAGTGAATAACATCGAAAATATTACAAAGAGAACATACAATTAATCTTACAGTATAATAACCACTGTGTGGTTTTTTTTCCCCAGGGGAAATGGCAAAGTTGCCAGAGTTGTCTATTTAATGTATACAGGGCTCGAGGAAATGTTCACCGCAGCGGCTACGAGCACCTGCGAGAGGTACCGTCATCAGTTTAGTTGGTAGCAAGGTTTCCTTGATAGGGTGAAGCCCACACGTGTGGGCTGTGCGTTATCCAAATCGTCAGTGTGTATAGTTAGATTATTGGATGAGTGCAACTGCAACAGTATGTTATGAATGGCTGTGGTGAGTAAAAAGTTTACTGTTTGTTTTCATACAAGCGAGAGCTGTGCTGTCAACGCAACTAGTGACGCTATCTCTCGCAGCTGCAATGTAGGTACTGTGGAGAACATTCCCTGGCGCCCTGTAGAATGCAAACACATTTAGCATGATAGCCAAATGTTTTTTGTTATCCGTGTTGATAGTTTTATTATAAAGTTGTTAAAAATACGCCAATCCATACATGAATTAAAATAATCTATTATATTATAGGTACAAAAGCCTCCGTGGCTTAGGCGGCAGCACGCCGGCCTCTCACCGCTGGGTCCGTGGTTCAAATCCCGGTCCCTCCATGTGAGATCTGTGCTGGACAAAACGGAGGCAGACAGGTTTTTCTCCGGGTACTCCGGTTTTCCCTGTCAAAATTTCATTCCAGCAACACTCTCCACTATCATTTCATATCATCTGTCATTCATTTAATCATTGCCCCAGGGGAGTGCGTCAGGCCTCGGCAGCCGGCACAGTTCATATCCTCGCCGCTAGATGGGGGCTTCATTCATTCCATTCCTGACCCGGTCGGAGACTGGAAGCAGGCTGTGGATTTTCATTTTTCATTATAGGTACAAGTTTCGACCTACAATGAGGCCTTTCTCAGCCCAAATCAAGAATTAAAATCCTAAATGTTATATTTAAGTCAAATAACGAAATGCCATCTATGAAAAATTATATAAAATGCATAATTCAATAATAGTACAGTATGCAACGAGCCTATAATGGCAATAATTAAGACACGAGTATGTTCATAAAACGAGCGTATGCGAGTTTTATAATTTGCATACGAGTGTCTTAATTACCATTATAGGCGAGTTGCATACGACTGTTTATGTTCGACGATAATTATTATAACTATTTTATGTTCGAACATAAATATTCATTAATATCTGTCGAGATTTCACCAGTTTTATGTACTGAACAGAGCGCATGTGACGCAGAGAATGCCTTGTATTTGACCATGGCCTCCTCGATTACCCCAATATGACACTAGGCAACGCAGTGAAATTTAAATTAGAAGGCATTGGAACTCAGTGCAGGTGCGATGATATCCTTATATAATTGGTCAAACAACTGTTTCTTGAGCTGTGATTGGTGGGAGAACCTGCTTCATAATGAAAAATAGTGTTATAATGACCATCATTATGATACAGTTTTCTGACATAATAGTCAGGGTTGAACATAAAAAAATAATAATGAAATGGATATCCGTACAATCAAAATTAAAATGATGCAAAATACAATGTTTGGCTTTACATTAAAACTTCAAAATTCAAATAGAAAAGTCAATTAATTTTCGAGTGTCGGAGCAACACCTGCACTTGGCAAATACGGTTTACGAATGAAAAGTATGGAGCACGTTTATAAGCTGCAGAAATACGACAGCATCGTGTTATCCAGGAACAATATTTGCTATTGCGAGTAGTTCGAACGTATAAGTTCTTCTTCTTCTACTTTCCCTTTGTACCGTTAGGTGTCGGGACGTTTCCCGGCTACTCTCATGTTTCTCTGAATAGTTTAATTTCACTCCACGTGGGTTATTAACCCTACGGAAGGTAGCTTGATGAGGGGGCTGCCCTCTTAGCTGTCATGCCAGCCCGTTTTCTGTCAGGGTTACGGCACTTTGGGGTCCTCTCCCTACCTGCAAGGCAGCAGTTTGTGGTTAGCAGTTCCTCTTCCTACTCCGCCGTTGAGGTGTTTACAAGGTTCCTTCTTCCGCCTTCGTAGCCATTGACTGCCAACATCTGATGAATTTATGTGCCATTTCCAGCACAAAGGCTTCATCTGGCCTCCAAAAGGGGGACTCCTCAGCCCGGAGCCGTTGGTCCCCCCTCTGTTTGTCAGGTTTGGTAATGGCCGACTGACCCTCGGCCAGACAGTCGCAGGTCGTACTGTCTACTGATACATACGGTAGCAGGATATTCCTGACCTGACTGGCGAACGTATAAGTTAAGTGCCTTAAATATCTCTCAAAATCAGGATAATGAACAGTTGACGAAACGCGTTTCAAGCATGCGGAGCCGCCATGTAATCAACAACACAGAACACCAAATATAACAAGGTCAAATCAACCAATTACGAGGCGAGCTTTTGTCTAGCAGCGCTTGTAGTGGGGTGGCGGTGAAGTACCCAGTGTTGTCAGTTACTTGTACCGTAGCTGCGCCATTCAGCCCAACAATAAAAAAGCTTGCAGGTTGCAGCATGTTGATCTTCGCCATGAGGCCTTTCTTATGTGGAATTCCAATCACTGAGCGTGATTGTTTTTAATATTTTGAATATCCCAGATGGATTGGCCGGCAGTCTAACTTCAGTCTCTCGTTGTGTTGCTGCTAACATTCTTGTCTATCGGCCCGGAGGTCCGGGTTCGATTCTCGGCTTTGCCAAGAAATTTAAATCTGGTCTGAGGGCTGGAAAGGGGTATACTCAGCCTCGTGAGGCAAAACTGAGATGAGGTGGGTTCGATTCCCACCTCAGCCATTCTCGTGATTTCCCACTTCTACTCCAGACAAAAGCCGGGATGGTTCTTAACTTAAGACCAAGTCCGCCTCCTTCCCAATCCTCACCTGAATTACAAATACACACTATCTATCTATATCTCTACTTAGTATAAAACCAAGCCCCCGATTTTTTGATGTACGGGTAATCTCGAGAACCACTGGATGGATTTTGATGCGATTTTCACCATTCTGTAAAGGATATCTCGAGGAAGGTTTCTGTAGAAAATAATTTATTTATGATCAAAGGAAGACAAGCAGTCACGATTTCAGTGAAAAAGTCAAAAACAAAACCTGGTGTCCGTGCGCTTTCTAAGCTTACGCTGGGCAAATAGTTAAAAAATTCAATATAGCCTACAATCAATATACTATGAGTGTCAAAATTGTTCAGCATGAAAAGTTCTACAAAAAGGTCCTGAAGAGCATATCTCTATCTTCAATACATCGTCCACTATAAGTGTTTTAACGTTTTCATTTCTTCCAACAATCTCCATTCAATTACTGAGGCGACAGTTTACGAGCTAGCTATGGACGAGCCTATCACCCCAGTTACAGCCTGGCTAGCGGGCGAGCCTATTACCCCAGATACAGCCAGCAGCAAACTGTCGAGTCGTGTTGAGTTAAGACTTCAGAGAAGAGTGGTTGTGTTTGGAGTTTCCCTGGAAGTGCAACTCGGCTTTTCTTCGCCTGTGAACTTTTCATTCCGCAAAACACACAGTCAAGTTAAGATTGGACGGAAGGTGAATTTGTGTTTCATGCACCTCACCATTCTTAAATTACGTCTGACAAGAAATTGTTGCACTTGCATCTCCATGATAATATAATAAATTAATAGTCCGGTCAGTGATCTTAACTCATCATGCCGAGACGTAAAACGGATATAGGTCGTAGTTCATTTACATCGAGAAACAAGCGCATATCACGTAATGCATGAAGCCGGGGCGGGTTGCTAGTATATGTATATACTGTATACACACACTATAGACACCACAATAACACAGGTCATCAGAAAAAAATCACACAACCATTTACATGCGGCTAAATGACCACGATGTCCACGCCCTTCAAATGAAACAACAACAACAACAGTATAAGTCAGGCCGTGTCCGTAGCCTTCTTCAGTTGTAGTTGTTGTGATTGAACATGATTCATGTTGTGCATTTGCATTATGCGTAATATTTTGGATAAGTTTTGACTTACAGGAGAGGCGGCTTCGGTGGCGTAGTTGGTAGCATGCCCAAGATCGCGGGATCAAACCCGGCCAAAGTCGTTGGATTTTTTAAGGGCGTTAAAAATCCCTCAGTATGCCTTCCTTTGGAGGGGAAGTAAAACCCATGTCATAGATTTATGGCATGAAAAAGAACCTTCCACTGACTACACTTGTAGAATCTAAAATTTGAAGGTTAGATTGATAACGATATATTAGTTGCAACGTTCGTCGCCAGGTGCTGGCTGCGATGGCATCTAGTAGCCAAGTCCGCAGCTAGGTGTCGTGGACGGTAGCAATTGGTAGCAAAAGTAGGAACTACTTGAAAAATTGATCGTCTGAAGTCTTTCTACCTGAATCACAGATAACACACACTAATACAGCCATCACAATTAACACCGGTTATCAGACAGATTCTACACACACCCAAAGTACACGGGGCTACATGACCGCGTTGTCGCAGCCCCTAAACTAAGGAACCAACCGACCAAACTTAAGGTAGAATATAACCTATGGATTGATTAATTCAATTTTCCGCCTATCAATACTTAATTTCTTATAATGTTTTATTTATTGTTCAATGGTAAATGTTTCGGAAGGTGCATTTCATTCTTCAGCTACATTTTAAGGAAAACAAGCATAGAAAACAAATCACATATATTTTTAGCCTATTTTCATTTATGAGATCACCTTTTGTCCGTGTGTAAGTGCATATGTATGTGTGTGTCCCCCTAATAAAATGTAAACGGCTGGTGCGATTTCAATGAAACTCGGTAAGGCCATAGTACCATTTTGGCCGACCCCGACCGTGCCCTTCAAATTTTATTACGTCTCATCAATCCAACATGACGGCTGCGCGATATATTTCGCCGGCATTCTATATCTCCGAAACTAATACTGATATCACCCTGAAAGTTTGTACGGTGATAAAAAGTCACTACTAGAAGTTCACCTGTGTGACTTACAAAAACCTGTTAAATACAGAACAAACATGGCGGCCAAGCGAAGTAGAAACATTTAATAGACGTTTCTCGTGATATTGCATAACTCTATGGCATACATATATAAAAATTCAACATGGCGACCATCCAAAATATTAAGACGGTTCTCAATATCTATTAATCTATGACTGCAACCAAACTGAGATATTGTATGTTGATAGATCCTATGGACATAAGTTCACCTATGGGCCTTTCAATAACCTGGTGATCACAAATCCAACATGGCGGCGACGCGAAATGTAAATATTTAAATGGAAGTTTCTCGCGATTTAACCATCTGAGCGCAGTGAAACTTGGTACGGTAAATGCTTATACTAATTGTAATCCACTGGCATCTAATTTATTTCAATTGTTTTCATAACCATAAGATGGCGGCTGTGGGAAATTTTAAAATTAAGTTTTATTTCTTTTGTCCTAATAATGCGATCGAAGTCAACGTTTGAATAATGAACCTACGCAATAATCGTAATATAATAGTGCATAACTCTATGGCCTACCTACTGTATATACAAATCCAATATGGCGACCATCCGAAATATTTAGACTGTTCCCAATATCTACTAATCTATGACAGCAATCAAACTGAAATTCTGTATGTTGATAGATACAATTAACATAAGCAGGACATATGAAAATAGGCTATATAGTTCTTCACGGAACTACTTGGTTAAAATGAACAAACTGTTAAAGATTTTATAGAGAATATGTAACTGAAGAAGGAAATACACTTTTCGAAATAGTGTACTTACTGTTGAACAATGAATAAAACATTCAAGTATTGATAGGACAATATTGTGTTAATCAGTTTATAGATTAATAATACGATGATTCATATTGTCTACCGAAAACCCTTGCATTATTCTCGCATTCAGAAGATCTTTATTCTTTACTTCAAAAAGTATCATCCTTTATGAAACAATAGTACGTAGCTGTTGAGTACAGGGTTGCCAACAGGAAAAATTATCGTACTAAAATTTCTTTAGACCATTCCAAAATATGATATATTATTTCTATAAATATTATGCTTCAAGGCGATATTTCCACGCATAACTGCATTTTTTAAACAGTTACATTTAAAAAAAACAGGTTGGGGATCAATCCGCCGAGCTGGGTGCACCATTCAGTAAATGTAATATAATTGTTTCGACATAACGCTCCCTCTATACTCTTTGAAACAGTCTAGGATCTAATGTCAACTTTAAAGCGCCATCACTTTCTGAGGTCACAAAACATCAGCTGTGCACAAAATAAATTTCGTATGCGGGCGAATTCAAGTGCTGCAGCCTGAGTGAGAGGGAGGAACGTTCACTTCGTTAGTTGCTAGAGAAGTGTTCTCCCGTGTTCATATCGACTCCTGGTAATTTTAACTGTATTGAGTGCTAAGATCTGAAGTGAGGAAATGTCACTCTATAAACTTGATAAGGAGCAGATGACCTCGTTGTTCCGCTCCTTAAAAAGCAACAACAACAACAACAACAACAACAACAACAACAACAACAACAGTCTTGATGAGGGGAAGAAACCTGTGAAGAGAAGTGGCGAGCCTCAAGTGATTTGTAGCGTGTTTAGTCATTAATTAGCTATGTGTACAACCACCGGCCTGTACATAGAAATGAATGTGCGCTGTGAAGGCCTAAATTGTTATAACAGTTAGCTTACTTACTGAACGGTCTCATCCCCTGTTAATTCACAGTCGACCTCGATATATCGAACCTCCTTTACTTGAATTTTCGAGCTGTAATTATTATTTCTACAACGAAACTCCTATAATTTAGGCCGACGTGTACTTTCTCTCTGTAAGTCGAATTTCTATACCTCCAAGCGTAAATTATATCCCTGGCACTTAAACTTGTTATTTATCTCGAACATTTATGTATTTTAAAGTGCAACTTGTCTCATTCGAAGGTTCTAATTCGAAATGCCCACCGATTATTTTAATTGAGTCAACGGTTTGCAACTTCTATACTTACTTAGTTAATGCAACTTACTTAAATAATGTATTAAACCTGTCATCATTACAAATGCTCATTTTTATGACATATATTTAGACAACTATATGTTGTGAGCCTACGGTCTATAGGTCTTTTTATATATTTCGCACGTACCTCCATATCTCGAATTTTCGATAAGTCGAATTTATTTCGACATCCCTTAACGAATCGAGATATCGAAATTTTACTGTAGTTTCATGCGATATAATTCCGAAATATGTACAAGCATCCTCCCTTGTGCGAATAAAAATACACTAGCATTACCCGTCGCGGCTTCGCCCGCGGATATTCTAGTTGTAAAGAGTACACAGCAAAATCTCAATCATGAATGCTATGACTGATTTATCCTTGGTATGAATAATCAGACTTTATCAATTCAGCTACTGGTGCAGTGGTTAGGGGTTTGTCATTCCTTCATAGGTATATCAGAGCAAAGTTAGTTTTCTGGGAATATCAAAGACACTATTAATTTAAGGGCCTTTAAGTTTAGTTTTCGGAGACCCTTTATAGTCGGGTGAAAAAGACCTTTCGTACCACACTCACACGTGAAAATTGCGTGAAACATTTATAGAGTGCCCCTTGACCCCCTTAAGCGCATTATACTGTATGTATTGATGAATTTTACAGCTTAATTTGGTTCAGTATAACCTTATAACCGTCTGGAAACTTTCACAGTAATGTAATAATTGGAATTGCATTGCGTCTTACAGAAATAGATGGACCTGTGAGATTCTGTTACCATGGTTACCGTGTTGCATTCTTTCATTATTTCATTGTAAATATAGCCTACATGTTTTAAGGTATTTATTTAATAGTGAGGCATTTAAAGTGTAAGTGAGTGCGTTTCACTTACGCATTGGGTTATGCTGAACCTGTAGGTACCCCACATGTGTAGGTTGGTGTAAATGGGACCTTATTTTCGGTACAAAACTGGAATGGGACCTTAGCAGAATAATATAGGGAGGGATGGTGTTGCAGTACCAAAGTATAGATAACTTTAAAAATCCAGCATCTCTTCTAGGTTTTTGCCGTGTCTTCGCATAGGTGCACCAAGTCAGGCTCTTCAGCGGGCACTCGGTGACCCTGCCCGGACCACCGCTGGGGTAGTGGACCATGCACTATGTTCCTTATTGGAAGCGCTGAGAGCTGAGAGCCCTTAAAACTTTTCTCCTCCCTATAGAGATTTCCAAACCGATGACCCAGCAGTGGTCCAGGCACGGTTACCAAGAGCCCGCTGATGAGCCTGACTTAGTGTACCTAGGTGAATCCCCGCAAAAGACACGGCAAAACAAAACAAAAAGAATTGCTGGATTTTTATTGGGCAGAGATGGCCAATATATCATATATTTATTATAAGTAACTTTTGTTTGTAAATTTTGGGCTGGGATGTATCTGGGATTATCGTAGGCAGTTTTGCGTCTAAAAATTTCCAACCACTAGTTACCATGACAACAAGTTCAAGCGCCCTTTGTTCCCACTCGTTGAAGCGTGCGCGATCATCACACACAAGTTGAAGACTGTACTTAGAACCATTGGACCTCGTGGGTTGGAGATGACTTTAAATGGTTGTGAAGCAAACTTGATATAAAACAATAAAACATTTAAAAAGATCCCTCGCAGCACGCCGGAAGGCGGAGGTAGATTTCCCCAGGCAAAAAAATTGAATTCACTAAATTTATCAATTGTTGTATACCTACTAAAGTTCCACATTTTTAGTCTGCGAGAAGCCGCATCTTATAATTCCGAAAACATTTTGCTCATCCCTTGGCGTAAGAGTAAGTCATGGCAAAATGACTTTCATGCAAAAGTTTTAGGTAATTTTTAGATGAATATTGACCATTTTAAACGGTTTTCATATTGTGCTTTTTCACATTAAATTTTCACCCATAGCCACATACGGTCTTCAGATCATTTGGAATCACCTGGATCCCAATAGCCTTAGACTACTCGAGAAAGTGGAATCGACATACAGTAGACTCTCGAAAATCCGGACCAATGTGGCGGACGGCCGATCCGGATTCCGAAAAATCCGGATTTCCCGGAGACAGAGTGACGTCGGTCGCGGCAGTGGTTTGCGTGCCGCGATCGCCGCCACTCCGTGCCGATATGTGTACTTTATTGTTACTCGCATAAAACAGTTCTGAACTGCAATTAACTGAACACAGGGGTAGAAAAAATAGATGGTTAATAGTATTGAACAACTTTAATAAGACTTAAGAATTTACATTACAGTACTACAGTATGCAAAATAAATGAAAATAAATCATCAGAAACAGTGTGTAAAAACAAACTTACACATGCTTGAATTCAGGAACAGCATCTTTGTTGGCTGATAATGCCTCCCCACTTATTGACAGTTTACGAACACCAAATCGTTTCTTCCAACGATCAAGCCAACCTTCACTTGCTGTAAACTCACCATCTTCACCTTCAATTTCTTTTTTGAAATGCAACGCCTTTTCTTGAAGCATAGGCCCCGTAATAGGAACCCCTTTACCTCTTAAATGTTCATGCCACAAGAACAATGCTTCTTCAACTTCTACATGTTTGCCTTTATGCATGCTTTTTCTAATTTTAATCGCACTTCCACTGGATTGAGAGGAACACCATTTTTCTATCTGTCCGCGATTCTTCTTCCAATCTGAAACTGTACTTGTTCCTACTCCTAACTCTAGAGCGATTTTTTTCGCCGATTCTCCAGCATCAATCCTCTTTATAGCACGGAGTTTTTCTTCCACTGACACACACACTTGCTTTCGTTTGTTACTCATCTTACAGTACTTAAAAACAAGACGCGAGAAACACAGAGCACCGACACAACACGAGGTAGCCACCGAAAATAACGTCTGCACAGAGAGAGTGAGCGCGGTCAACTAAGTACTGTATGAGTAAACAAAGAGCTGTTGGGGAGGGGGCGAGTCAATGACCTCCCGCCGTGCCGCACAGCCAGTAGAATAGAAAAGACGTCATTCTTGTAATGCGGAATGGTCGCGGAGAAATTGAAGGCGCTTAAGCATCACGTTACCTACATTTTACTGATTTTGTATTACAAAAAATATTTTTTGAGCGGTCCGGATTTGCCGGAGTCCGGATTTTTGAGGTCCGGATTTGTGAGAGGCTACTGTACCTGAAAAAAGCAGCGGGCCCTTCAAAGTATGCGCCTTCACGCACAGTATACGAATTGACAAGGGGGTCTTTCTTCATTGAGGAGCTCCGACTTAAATTATGTCTGCCCAATACAGAGAGCTATAACTCAGTGTTGAACGACCTACAACAGAAGAAAGAAATCATCTGGTCTGAGTTTTATTCCACAGATGCCATGATCAATAACGAGTGGAAAAGGTCAAATTACGAGCTGCGCCACATGGTGACCCTCTAGCAATATATGGCTTTCATTACAGACTGTGCGTAACGAAAGCTTTTCACGACCCAGGATCTGGCTGTGTGTGCGAAACGTGCGGCATGCCGTGTGAAAGGTTTCATGTGCTAAAGTGCAAGAACAGAAGTCACTCCTTAACAGGATTTTGTACAGATTGATGATATTGATGTTAATTTATGTAATAATGTGAGTGTACTGTAATTCATGGCCATTGGCTGCTATTAAATCTTTATATTGTGCCTATACGCTGCCGAAGTCAACGTCACTTCCGCTCCGTTGCTAAGCAACTGGAGCAATACAACATGGCTCCCTTGTAGCTTGCTTCAGTCTTTGAGCCGTCATTATTTCCTATTTGTATCGTATAAAACTGTACATGCATGGATGTCCAGAGGAAAGAAAGCATAGAAAAGTATATTTTCCACAGTAATTTAACATAGTTGTCCAGTAAAGTAGTAAAATATTGCGTACGAATGCACATTAAGTCTTAAAACATAAGTCGTAGAGATGTGGCCTAAGATATTTACCTTAAATTAAGTGAAAACATGAAAATATAACATTTCTGGATATTGTGAATCACGCCCCGTATGAATGACCAATACTATGGAAAATAAAGTACCGTAGGCCCTACCAGTAAGTGACAAATAAAATAAACTTAAGGTCTATCAATGCATAAGGGAACAGTTTAAAATATTTGGATGAGAGTTTAGGCCAAATCTCATCAACAGCTGTAGAAGAAACAAAGACTGCATTTCAACACAATTTGTGTGTTTACCACAACGCCGCGTTTGTCTGAAAACGAATCAAACTAACAAAGCCTAACCTGTGTGCTCACTAACAGGTTAGAGAAGTCTACAGTTAAGGCCTATCGTCCTACCTCATTCTAAATAATGGGGCACTTTTCGTATCCTAGCTCTAAATATAATCAAAACAATCACAACAAGACTTGCCACTCCATCACTTCAGAAATAAGCAGTACCGGTATACATTGGCTTGAATAATGTCACTATATGGTACTGTAACTTTGTTGCAGGGTGTAGGCCTACATGATAATTGTTTTCTGAAAGTGCAAAAAATAAAATATTTAGGCAGAAATTTTCAGTCTGGGATAGGCCTAATTGTTATTTGGAAACACAATTCACTGCTTAAATAAATTAAGTGAAAAATCGCCACTCAGAAAAGTTGTAGGATAAAACGTATTGGTGTTTGTGAATCAGCTGTAAGGTTATGTGGGTTGTCGTTTATAATTACGGTTACCATAATATTTTTAGGCCAAATCCGGACGTCGGATCTTCTGGGGGGGTCTGGGGGGTATGGACGAACAAAATGAAATGAACTGAACTTGATTTTATAGGTTTACAATCCCTTTACAATTACATAACATGATTACATAAGAATATACTAAAACATCAATCAGTGTTCATCATATATCACACTGATCCCTTGAACAATTTTTTCTCGTCTTAGATTAATCTGTGCTGGGTCCAGGGGCAGGTTCCTCAATTTTCCTTGCATCGTATTTTTCATTAGAGCTGACTTTCTTCAGAAATGGCTTGTTATTTTTTATTTGGTCGTGGAACTCTGAGCATGTCATATCACTATTTGCCTTGATAACTAGCAGGTCCCTGACAACTGCAAGAGATAATCGTCCTCGTTCAGCTGTCCACTTTGCTCCCACCTTTGAAAAAATTCGCTCAGCTGGAGCTGAAGATCCAGGCTGACACATGGCGAATTCTACAAGTTTGTAATATTCGCAAAGGACACATTGCTCTTGGAAAATACTTCAAACAATTGTCTCCACTTTTCATGAGTTTTAGGGGTTTCTTCTTTTGACAGGGCGTCCCATTCGGGTCTCAGATTCTTCAAAACTTGAATAAGTGCCGAACGTTCATCAAATAGCTCATCCACATTTATTGAATCTGGTATGACACTGACTACTGTCAGAGCACTGTCTTCCATTTCATCCCAAGGAGGGACATGTTGTAATGTCAACCACTTGAAGTGTTTAGCTTTGTCAAAGCTGCTTTGCCAAAGTTTCAAGTAGCTAATGCCAGCCTGATAAAAACCTTCGGCATATTTTAAAAACTCTTCTTCCTTGCTGTCATTAATAGCTTCTTCAGTTTTCAATTTCCTTAGTAATTGTTTAGCAGCCAATGGTATGTAATTGTCAGCCTTCCTATCTTCCAGATTCTCAAGTAATTGTTCATATACTTGCGCCGCTTCTGTAGCTGATATTTGATCAGACTCGTCTTTCAATATTGATAGTTGAAACATTTGCAGACATCCGTGAACAAAATAATGTTAAAAGCAGTTCATTGACTGGGTCTTCAAAAAATGATTGAATTGTTGCAGGGCAGTTGCTAAGTGATGAGAAATATGCTTTCAAGGGCTCAAACAAAACCAATATTATTTCTACTGCTGGCATCAAGCTTAAAAATCTCGTATTGCCGTGGGAAAGGATCCTTTTGTACTCTACTTCTACAGATTCACAAAATTCTTTCAATGTAGTCACTCTGACAGTATATTGGAAGAAGTATTTGTACACTTTCACAACGATTGCCTCGACGTCCACATGTAGAGCATCACAGGCATGCTGCACTGCGTTATGCAGAATGTGCGCCGAACAGCCAATGCCAAGAATTGGCCTTGAGAGGGCATTTTGAAGTTTGCGAAATACATTTCCTTGGCCCTGCCTTTTAACACCACCAAAGTTGGTATTGGTGTTGTCAGCGCATAGGCATACGACCTTGGAGTCAATAGAGAACTTTTTGATGCATTTTAAAACATGTTCTACTAAGATATCAGAGGTTTCACCTGGAAGTTCATCAAAAAATAACAGCTTCACCTTAACACCTTCATTTTGGTTAAAATAACGAACACAAACAGGAGACAATTTAACCTCTTTTCTGTTTGAACTGTCAATTGTTAGTGTAATGAAATTTGCATCCTTCAGATCTTTGAGAAGTTTGTCAAATATGTAAGGGGATATTACATTTACAATGATGACTTCGGTCTTAGTACGAGCTCCCGAGAATTTCGGTTCAAAAAGCTTTTTAATCAGTTTGGCATTGCAATCAGACGTTTTGAAACTAAGTCCATGCATTGCAGTATGGTAGTCAAAAGTAGCTTCTTTTGCTGAACATTGCAGCTCAGCATCAGTGGCATCAGTATTTTTTTAAATGTTATAATACTTGCCGAGGACGCTGCTTGATTCGCCTTCTTATGTCTTTCAGTCTGTAAATGATTTTCTATATCATAGCGTCCACGATGTTCCACCGAAAATTCTGAATTGCACACCGTACACCTCACGCGATCATTGCTATTTTGGCACTGTCTCAGAAACTTATATTCTTCTTTAAGTTTGTCGTTAAAAACACACTTACGCTTCGGCATTTTCCCAATTTATAACACTACTTTGTTGTTATGTACTTAAAAACTACTGATACTGAAAACTAATAGCATAAAACGTCTAGAAATGGACGCAGTCCAGCAAACAAAACAGTAGCACTAAACTGACTGAACGCACTCCTTCCAAATAAAATGGCGACAGGAGCGGCACACAGAACAGGTGCAGCCGCCTGAGCAGTCCTGGTGCTCAATGTGACCAACCTATATGTGGTGTGAAGTAAAATTTCCCCAAATATTTGCCTCGTAATCGGTTTCTGGACAATTTTTAAATCCGGACGCCAAACCGGACACATGTTTAAAATCCGGACTGTCCGGACGAAATCCGGACGGATGGTAACCCTATTTATAATACTTATAGTACAAACCATATTTAATTACAACTACACTCCCCACATGAACCAAAAACCCCTTTATGTGACATATATGTCCTAAATATCTCTCTATATTAGATATACTCTATCCACCAAATGATAAATATTTATAATTTGCAGTACCCGCCATGCAATTCTTGCCTCAGGAGTGAGGTCAACTTTATTCATACTATCTCGCAAAATTCTCGTACTTAATCCGTAAACGTTCACTTCTATTTTGTAGCTCCAACACTGTAGATGATCTTCACGGGAGGCGTTTGCCTTATTTCACGCTTATTACACATTATTATCCACAAAATTCAAGACGCTGCGCAGAGTTAATGCAGCTTCCTATGTATAAAAAACCTAGCAACCAGTTGTTTGGGTCCAATGTGGCTGCGCCCATGTGGTTGCTAGGCGCGACACTTCGGCAGCGTATTAAGGGAGTAGTCGGTAGCATGCTGAACTGCTGTGCCCAATCAGTCGTCGGAATTTTTAAGAGCGTTAAAAATCCTTCAGTATGCCTTCCTTCGGAGGGGAAGTAAAGCCGGCGGTCCCATGTCATAGATTTATGGCATGTAAAATATCCTGCCACAGACTAAACTTGTGTGCAGCTAAATTGTTAGGTTAGATTTCGTTGTAACGCTCTATCCAAGTTCCAACGTTCACCACTAGGTATCATTGATATCTGGTGGCGAAAGTTGGAACTACTTGAAATTGAACGGAACTTGTAGCTCACCTAAGGGTGTCCGCTGGAAGCAGCTACAGACTCTGGCGAGCCGAACATGTCCTCGGACACTCCCGGCACTAAGCCATACGATAGATGGGAGTTTTGATTTTTTCCTCTCATAACTCCATTTTTCCCAGAATTTTGGTCAAAAAATTGGTGGTATCAAAAAACTTTGCTGAGATCAGTTTTTGGCCCATATCCAAAGAATAGTACGAACTTTGAATGGATTAGATTTTTAGCCTACTTTTCATTTTTTTTTTTTTAAGTAGACTTATGAGATCGATCCGAGCAAATGCGTGTCTGTCTGTGTGTCCCCCTCCCCTATCAACTCGTAAACGGCTGCAGCTATCGAAACCAAATTTATTATGAGTAAAGATATATTCCTGAATATCTCACGTCCATATTTAAAAATGACGTCAGTCCTACCAACTGCTGAAAATTCTCAATTGAAATTTGAGCTCTAAGTTGTATATTTCAGAAGTTATGCGTGTGAACTGTTCCAAAATTGGCACACTTATAGATAATAATATTCTAGATTAATTTTCAGGAGCCTATACATGACAGTGTTGCCAACATGATTCTAAGCCTGCTGATTGTTCCAACATTTAAAAATATACATGTAACTTCTATACTATAAATTGGATTTCAACCTCATTTCGTATGTGTTATGTGTACCATTACAGATATGACTATACGTCATCTTAAGAGCAACCAGGGCTGCCAACTGTTAATAAATGCTTTCTCTCTTTTTTAAATCCTAATACCAATATATCAGAAAGTATGCAATCCAACAGCTCAAAACTTTGCACACTTATAGTACTTGACATTCTAGACTAATTTGAAGTAACTAATATACGTCAGTGCTGCCAACATGATTCTAAGGCTGCTGATAGTTCCAATTTTTAAATACATTTAATTTCTATTCTAACAATTGGATTTCATCCAAAATCGGCACAATAATAGATCATAAGACTTCAGATTAATTCTGAGCAGCAAATACATGACATTGTTGCCAACATGATTTTACGCGTGCTGATAGATCCAATGTCTAACTACATGTAACGTCCATACTATCCATTGGGCTTCAACCAAATTTTGTATGAGCATTCCGTACCTTAGCCGGGCCTGTTGTGTTGGGGTAGCGCGGCTGCCTCTCGCCCAGAGGCCCCGGGTTCGATTTCCGGCTCCGTCAGGGATTTTAGAAACTGACGTGGGGGCTGGAACGGGGTGCACTTAGCCTCGTGAGGACAACTGAGTAGCTGTCTGACAGTGAGACAGCGCCCCGGTCACGAAAACCAAGAAAAACGGCCGAGAGGACCTGACGCGCTGACCACGCGTCATCCCAATATATGCAGGCCAAATGGCTGGGCAGCGGTCGCTTGGTAGGCCTAAGCCCTCATGGGCTGTAGTACCATGGGTTGTTGTTGTTAATTCTGTACCTTAAGAGATGGAACTATGAATATAATCAGTATCCAGGGCTGCCAACTGTAGTGCTCTATTAGGCTACACTATTTCAGATATATTTCAAATTAATTTAAAAATGTTAGGTTTACCAAAGGAGCGTGATGGCGCAGCGGCTTAGCTGCTCGTCTTTCACCCGGATGGTCGGGGTTCGAATCCCGGTGACAGCGGGGGGGGGGGAATTTCAACTGAAAAATCACGTAGCCTCAGGAAGGGCATCCGGCCTTAAATCCCCGGCCAAAACCAAAATGAGCCTGGTTGGCTCCGGCTACCGCAATTAATTGGGAAAAACCGGAGAAAGTAGTAGTAGTATTACCAACTTAGTTTCGTCATTATTCTAGATAGGTCTACCATATATACGATTATTCATTGGCTTGAATCTTAAATTTTAAGAAAAGGAGGCTCTTTAGTTATAGCGATATTCACATTTTCTAAAACGGCCCGTCATTTGCACCCCCTTAGTTCGATTTTCCCCTTTAATGAACTTGACCGAGATTTTGAGTGATTATATTTTGTGTATAAATTTGAAAGTAATAATAATAATAATAATAATAATAATAATAATAATAATAATAATAATATCGTATGGCCTCGGATGCCGGGTGCAAGCTTTGTAATTTGACACCCAGAGGGTAGCTTGCATGTCGAATTTCGTTGTTCCTGGACTATGAAAGTCAAGGAGGTTAGATATTAGATATCTAAGCTCCTTGAACACCATAGCGCTTTCTAGTAGAGAAATGAGGAACTTTGTGTTGGCGGAAACTCCCGAGATTAATTTTGCCATTATGAACTCGGCCTACTGAATTCAAATGGGTTCTTTGACATGCCAGCATCGTATGACATGCGTATCGATTTTTGCCGCCATTCAAATATCATTTACCACGGCCAGGAGCGAATCTGCAAACTTGGGGTTAGTAGACCGACACGATATCCACTCACCCACCGTGGCAAGCTAATTTGAAAGTTATTGGCGCGAAATGATGGTAGTTATCGTGTCCACAAAAATTATATAGGCCTATATGAATTACTAGCTGGAGTACCCGTGCTTCGCTACGCGTCATAAATAAATTAAAATGTGAAGGTGACAGTTAAAACAGGTGATAGGCGAGGTGCTGCGCAGAGGGAGATTAAGAATGGAATTTTGTCCAACTACACCGCTCGGCGTTGACCGTATTTATAGCACAAATTTAGGTTTTACTCCCTAACCGTTGGAAATACCTTTCGGATAGAAAATGTAATTTTAAACCTCGTATATGCCATCAAAAGTTTGCTATTTCTTAGCGTTCTCTTTTTATTTGAAATGGAAATATGAAAGTTTGAAACCAAAGGGTGTAGTGACGTCACTAAAATGGTCGCCAACCTTAAATAGTGCAAAGTGAATGTGAAACATGAAGATATGTCGAAATATTCCGGAAGTCGCAACAGGGTCCCATTGCAATGGGAAGGTTTCTTATGAAATCTTCCTAAAACAGTGCCCTGACCGTAAAAGCAAATCAGGACCTTTATGCCATTGAGTACCCTTCGTTTTAGGGCAAATGGAACCAGCCATACAGAGGAAGAATCGAGTTACAAAACTCGTGCTGACCAGTGGTAGGCTATCAGACACGTCGCAGTACACGGAGCAATGGCTACAATGTAAATAAAACAACTACACAAAACAAAAAGCACATTCTTGGTTTTAATTCCTCATGATTTCCATTGTTTTGAGTGAAATTCAAGTTAGCACTCATAGACAGGCAAAGAACGAAAAGCAGGAAATAACTGTATGGATAGGTGAACAGGAAGCACAGTGACAAATTGATGCCTATCCGTTCTGTAATATGCTGGTATCTGGTGTCAGGGCCACTGATAATGATTGGGTTCGGTAACACATAGGCAACAAAATAATCCCATACTTGGCTACGTCAGTGACAGATGACCTTGGTTGGCATGAGCTTCAATTTCAATTGTTCAGCCTTCCTTGGTCTAGGGTTAGGTATTAAGATGCATGTCCTGAAAGTCCTCATTTTATTTCCCAGGCTTTGTCAAGAAATTTCATTCTGTTCTGAAGGCTGGAGTGGGGGTGAGCTTCGTGAGGAAATCTGATAAGTGGTGGCTTCGATAACCAACTTAAAGCTACATCCGTCTCCTTTTCTACCCTATCCTAGAACATACTGTACATTATTAAAGATATCACAAGAACACAGTTATCAATCAGATTCCCGTACATTCCCAAGTGCACAGGGCTGAGGTCCACAAAGCCCAGACTAAATGAACCATCAATAACATCAATTCTTGACTTTCTGTCGTTTTATCCACTTCTAAAATTCCCCGACTGGCTGCGTGATTCAGCGGTAACGTGCTCGCCTGCTGATATCAAGATAGCTTGAGGGTGCTTAAATGTCAGGGAGCCGTGTCAGTAGATTTACTGGCACGTTAAAGATCCCCTTCGGGGTAAAATTCCGGCACCCCGGCGTGGCGTCTCTAAAAGCCGCAGTCGTTGAAAGGGACGTAACACCCATAACATTACTATTATCTAAAAGTCCCACTTATTTCCCTCTCTGAACGGGCCTGGGTTTAGGTGTTAAAGTGCACTACCCACTGCACTTCGAGCTCAAAATCGGTCGGTACATGTGAAGGGGGTGGGAGGGCCCTAGCAGCAGCTCCATCCAGGATTGTATTTTGTACACGCATTGGCAAATCCAAGTCAACGTTATGAAGGAAATAATTTTTCAAACACCCCCTTCTGCTCCACCTCTTAGGCAAATGATTTATTGTTCATAAGTTATGAAGAAATAGGCAAGGTAAACATTTTGCACAAATTTGTAAATTGTCTTTTGCTGCTTTTCAGTCGGTCAACACGATTGCGCCCAATAAATTGAGCGGGGTACAAGTTATAAATATGTAAACACACTCCTGGAAAACATTACATGTATTAGTTAGTTATCAAACTTAAATGGGCAATAATTAACTAATACATGTAGGCTAATGTTTTCCAGGAGTGTGTTTACATATTTATAACTTGTAACTCGCCCAATTCATTGAGCACAATCGTGTTGACCGACTGAAAAGCAGCAAATTACAATTTGTATAGGCAACACTGAAAAAAGAATGGCTTCAATTTCCACAAATTTGTAAAATCTACCCTCCCAAATAAATAAACAAATAAATATATAAATAAATATATAAATAAATAAATACATATCTCACTTAAGTGAATGTTTAAATATCCGACTTGTTTGAGCGCGCAATCATACATTATACGGCATTTTAATGCGATAAACTCGCCCATCTGTCCAATCTTTGCAACTCACCAATTCCCACTGTCGGATTGTTGTTGTTGTTGTTGTTTCATTTAGGGTTTTTGTAACATCGTGGTCATGCAACTTCGTTTACTTGGATGTGTATGTAGGATTTGTCTGACAACCTGTGTTATTGTATGGATGTAGGCCTATTTGCGTGTGCCGTCTGATAACCGGTGTTAATTGTGATGGCTGTATTCGTGTGTGTTATCTGTAATTCAGGTAAGGACCGCAGACGATCAATGTCAAGTAGTTCGTACGTTTACTACCAAATGCTAACGTCAACGACACCTAGCTGTGATCTTGGCTACTAGATGCCACCGCAACCGGCATCCGGCGACGAACTTTGGAACTTAAAGAGCGTTAATCATCTGTAATCTACACATTTAGCGTCACACAATTGTAGTTAGTGGAAGGTTCGTTTACATTCCATAAATCTATGACATGGGCCCGCCGACTTTAGAAGTGTCCTGGTCTATATCATATCAACCTAATTACATAATTATTTTATAACTTTAACTTATTACACACTGGATCTTTGATTACCTCATCGTGCGTCCCCGTGGCTACGCGGTTATCATGCTGGACTATGGCCTGAAGGGTCCGAAGTTCCATTCCTGGCTAGGTCATGTGGAATTTAATCTCCTGGGGTCTATTCTCCTGGCTCGGAGACTGGGTGTTTGTAACGTCATCATCATTTCATCCTCACTACGACGCGCAGGTCGCCTACGGACGTCAAGTAGAAAGCTCTTCACCAGGCCTCCCAGGAGACCATACGACATTTCATTACTTCATTGACTTGTGTATCCATGAAGACCTGTAATGGTCCCAATTTGTGACCAGAATGAAATAATTGTATATATTTTATTATTATTATTATTAGCAATATTTTTTTAATTTTACATTTTACATTTTATTAGTTATTATGTTAACTAATATGTTTATATCTATTATTATGCGGTAATGTAGAATATTATGGCAATTGAAAGGACTTGGAGCTATACACATTATATTTGAAATAAGTTAGGTGCTTGACTGAATACTATTTCTGAAGAAAACACGTACAGAGGAAGAAAGAGGGTTATTCGCGGAAGGCCGGCTTATCCACTGCTTCTTGGTAATGACATAAATAGACACTAATGTCTTTCACATCAAGTATTCTACCAGTAAACAAATCATACTAAGAAGGGATTCTGTGAAGACTCGCCATTAACAATGCTGGGCCGGTGAATGAGTTCTTTGCAACTTTATACAAAAGGTGGGCTGGACCTCCCGAGAAATGTTACAAAGAAGTATTGTCATTATTGATATGTGAAAGGCGAGCTAAAATTGCCTAGCGACTGCCAGTGGCGGCCGGTAATATGGTTGCAGTGTAGCACAACGACCAGATTAATTCATGAAAAACAATTAATACCGTAATAATGTTTTTAGTAATAAAGGCTGTATGTTTCCTTGTATATGTATAGGAATTCATACTTCTGTTCTTAAATAATTCAGGAAATCTTATAGTGTAGTACGTTACTGTGAACTGACTGAGAAAGCGAAGCGCGCCAACTGTCTAGGAGCGCTCATCCGTTTGGTCGTTGCCAGCCCCAAGCACCGACCAGATCTCAATAGTGAAGGGTATGGCAGAGATGCTAGACCTGGTAAGCCCTATCCCAACAGTTAACTCGGCTAGTCGTTGCCCGCTGACTGCAACAAGGAAGCCGAGGCGCGGACGGAGACATCCGACATGCTCCGTCAACTGCCGAAACCATGTCTTGCAATGTTGCGCGTATTTGTGACACTCGCAGTTCTCGCCCTCGAATATAACTTACGTTGTTTTGTTCTCGTGAGGGTTTTCATGTAAACTAACTCATATTCCATTTAATCCAATGAAAATGTGATGTTCTCTGAACTGCGGCATTCTTTATGAATGAGGTACATCCGTTTTACCGCGCAATGGAATACAGTTTTCTCCGATGCCTTTTACCCTACCACTTCATAGGCAGGAGGGGGAGGGCAAGGAGGGGCCGTGCCCGCCCCTCTGAAATCCCGAGAATATTTCGATTGTTCATTGTCTCACCAGTTTATTTCATAAATTTATTGAAATTACTAATAGTTAACTGAATTACATGTAGGGATAATTCCACTGATGTATTTAACTTATATTAGTAATTTGGGATTATTTGAGAATATCTTCAGTTATTTAAAAAATCGGCGACCTGTATTAACATTACCATTTTAATCAACTGCTTGATTTTTATTTTTGTCGATAGGCCGACATGTTGATGCAACTACGTTAAAAAAGTGAACATTATGACGATGATTCACAAAGAAAAGTGAACTCCCAAGGACAAAAACTCTGAACTAAAAAAAGAAAATCATGCCATAAAGATCATGCCCCCAACGGTTTAAGAGCAGCCAAATCATATCACGAATCAAGTAAGAAGTGAAACGAAAATTAAGTTAGGGGGTGTGGGGTGTACGTCTTAATAACACCTAGTGACATGTAGGTAATGAAATGAAAACTATTATTTGCATCCCGCCTAGAAAACTTCCTACGGGTGCCCATGTACCACCTCCCCCTCCCTTAATGAAAAAAGTGCAACACCCAGAACAATAATCTGCCAGCCGTCACTGGCGACTGCAGAAGTGGGGATAGACACGTGCCCTACCTGGGAACGATATATATATATATGACGGCCGCCCAACTGGAGGATTATTATTATTGAATGGTTGGCAGGAGACTGATTGGAGCTGGACGTACAGGCAGAAGAGTGGAACTTGTAGCGAGACGGAGTTGGAAATTAACATTCATCTGTAACGCAGTGCTAAACTAGACAGTTGATTATTTAAGTATGTGAATTTGATAAGACATTCAGTCTCATCAAACTGTGTCATGGTTGTGTACGAGGCTATTGTCACAGGGATGATTTATGGAATTTATTCCGTCATCGACATATAAATTCATTACGTTGAGGAAGATCAGGGCCATCATGAACTCTCTACGCAACAATCCAACTACAATGATCTTCAATGCGGTGAGCGATATAAACAGTTTTACTCCAGTCAAATCAGAAGGCTCTTATGCTAATTACATTCAATATATATTTTATTCAATTAACTCAGTATACTCCAATTTCCAATCAAGACCCTTAATACAAGTAAATTCAGTAGATTCTTTAATTTAAATTTGTTATTATTATTATCTTTAGTATTTTACTATTTTTGCACTTGTTGTTTTTATATATTAAATTCATTTTTAAATTCAAATGTTTGACTGGTTTCCTTTAGTAGCTAGAAATTACTATAAGGCAACACCACACTCCTAAACTAATTATCGTAAGGTTAGATTACGTAAGTTTCACTACGGCTGGAGAAAGGAATTTCGCTGCTCTACTTCTGTTTAACCGAGGTTTAATACACATCAAAAAAAGTTTTGCAACACCTCGGTTCCAAGAGTTCCGGAACCTTTAAATACAAAGGGAATAGAGATCAACACAAACAACATTTCAGCTCGTTTTATTGCTCATGAGACCCACACATTGCATGTTGTACCATCATACAGCTAGACTTTCAGCATTTGTGGTCCAGATTGCAGTACACACCACTACCTCTAATACCCAGTAGCACGTCCTCTTGCATTGATGCATGCCTGTATTCGTCGTGGCATACTATCCACAAGTTCATCAAGACACTGTTGGTCCAAATTGTCCCACTCCTCAACGACAATTCGGCGTAAATCTCTCAGAGTGGTTGGTGGGTCAAGACGTCCATAAACAGCCCTTTTCAACATATCCCAGGCATGTTCGATAGGGTTCATGTCTGGCGAACATGCTGGCCACTGTAGTCGAGCGATGTCGTTATCTTGAAGGAACGCATTCACAAGATGTGCACGATGAGGTCGAGAATTGTCGTCCATGAAGACAAATGCCTCTCCAATATTCTGCCGATATGGTTGCACTATGGGTCGGAGGATGTCATTCAGGTATCGTAAAGCCGTTTCGGAGCCTTCCATGACCACCAGTGGCGTACGTCGGCCCCACATAATGCCACCCCAAAACATCAGGGAACCACCACCTTGCTGCACTCGCTGGACAGTGTGTCTAAGACGTTCAGCCTGACCAGGGTGCCTCCAAACACGTCTCCGACGATTGTCTGGTTGAAGGCATATGCGACACTCATCGGTGAAGAGAACGTGATGCCAATTCTGTGGGGTCCATTCAGCATGTTGTTGGGCCCATCTGTACCGCGCTGCATGGTGTCGGGGTTGCAAAGCTGGACCTCGCCATGGACGTCGGGAGTGAAGTTGCGCATCATGCAGCCTATTGCGCACAGTTTGAGTTGAAACACGACGTCCTGTGGCTGAACGAAACGCATTATTCAACATGGTGGCATTGCTGTCAGGGTTCCTCCGAGCGGCAATCCGTAAGTAGCGGTCATCCACTACAGTAGTAGCCCTTGGGCGGCCTGAGCGAGGCCTGTCATCGACAGTTCCTGTATCTCTGTACCTCCTCCATGTCCGAACAACATCGCTTTCGTTCACTCTGAGACGCCTGGAAACTTCCCTTGTTGAGAGCCCTTCTTGACACAAAGTAACAATGCGGACGCGATCGAACTGCGGTATTGACCTTCTAGGCATGGTAGAACTACAGACAACATGAGCAGCGTACCTTCGTCCTGGTGGAATGACTGGAACTGATCGGCTGTCGTACCCCCTCCGTCTAATAGGCCCTGCTCATGCATGGTTGTTTACATCTTTGAGCAGTTTTAGTGACATCTATGAACAGTCAAAGGGACTGTATCTTGGATACAATATACACAGTCAACGTCTATATGCCGGAGATCTGGGAACCGAGGTGATGCAAAACTTTTTTTGATGTGCGTATTATTTTGATCATGATATATGAATGGTCTGGCGTTCTGGCTACATATAATACTACACATTATGTACTTTTTTTTAGTGAAGCTGACAACAATACAGATACACTATTAAATTAATATACAATTAAATGTTTCATATTGATCACCCAAAAGTGGGCGACTATTTAATTATTAACCTTTGCATATTAACAGTAAAGAAGTTCATAAAACCATTACAAATAACGCGCAACAGTGGAGCGCTTTTCTTATTAACATTATTCAGTTCATTAACCCATTACAGACCTCGAGAGATATTGAGAAGTTCATGTTTGATAAATATCAGATCGTGCAGTTTAAGGATCGAATCCTGGCGCAGACAGTTGGCATTTGAAGGTGCGCAAACCCGAGAGAGCTTTACTGGAACGTTAAAGATACCATTCGGGATGCAATTCCGGCACCCTGGCGTCTCTAAAAGCCTCAGTAGTAAAAGAAAGGGCCATAAAATCAATAACATTAAACACTCTTATTAATTTGGTTCACATATTGTTATATCCTATGGGCTATATATCGGTTTCTTTGGCTCTTTACCTTACATTTACATGACTATCACAGACCAGGATATACAAGAAATGTTCATAATAATACATTTTAATGACTTGTTCAACTCTGATGTCTAATTTCACTGTTTTCATCTAACTACGAAATGATATAAGTTTATGCAGGGTGTTCTAAATTCCTATTACAGACTTTGAGGGCTTGTAATGGGGACCAAGACGTTAAGTTTAGCACAGGAACTTGTGTCCGGAAACGTATCGTCTTCCCGCAACCCGCAAATAAACACTGCCGTACACGTTCACAGCTTCCGTATTTTCGGAGCTCTGTTCGACTCCTGCTGCTTGTCGTCTGGGTGGGGCTCGATGTGACGACCACCTACGTCAACACAGACACGGTACCTCCGTGCCATATTATGGTACACGCGATCACCAATCCCTGATTCTCCAACATCCACCGCAGCCATAACCCGCGCCAGTAGGTCTTCCTCGGATTCCACAGGGGTCTCGTAAATCAAGGTTTCCATGTGACCCCACAGGTAGAAGTCTAGCGGTATCAAGTCAGTTGAACGTGCAGGCCAAGGAATCGGACCACCACGACCTATCCACTGTTGCCTAAATTTGTGGTATAGATAATCTCGTTCCGCAAGTGAAAAATGAGGTGGAGCGCCATCGTTCCGAAACCACATATTTTGACGCACATGCAGTGAGACATCGCCTAAGAACTCATGCAGTACGTCTTCAAGGAATACCAAGTACACGGCATCCGTGAGATTTCGTGGAAGAAAGTGCGGAATGTCAACAAACATGTAGGGGATATGGGACATCAGGTGATCGTACTCTAGTCAGTGGCGCAGAAAATGCGGGGCTGTGAACGTGCACTGTAGTGTTTATTTGCGGGTAGCGGGTAGACGGTGCGTTTCCGCACACAAGTTCCTATGCTAAAGTTCACCATCTTGGTCCCCACTACAAGCCCTCAAAGCTTGTAATGGGAATTTAGAAACCCCCTGTATATATTGCTCATTTGTTGCAACTGTGACATAACTAGAAATCAGTACTTTTTCAGCTTTTACCTCAATGTAGTGCGGAATATATTCTTTATCGATTGATTAAATTAACACTACTTTATCGTTTCTCTTACCAACGTGAGACTGCATAATTCGCTGTGCCAGTTTCCGAAAATATTGCACTTACATCAACAACACTCGTACTTCCGAATCGCGTTGTTGTCTGTTACACTCATCTGAAGCAAAGTAATAAATCCCCAATATAATATCGCGTAGTGATTTGGAAACAAGGAGAAAGTAAAATACAAAGAAGAATTGATGTTTGGAAGAGATTTTTAAGGCGTTCGGAATGAAAATTTTGTGAACAGAAAACTGTGGTAATGTACTGTGGAAAGGAAAATAAGAACGTTCCGATCAACTTAAATGGGGAACAGTTAGAGAATGTGGATCATTTTACATATTTAGGCAGTGGTATTAACAGGAAAATGAAATTAATACAGACATTAACAACAGATTAAGTAAAGGTACTTCATTTTATCATCAAGTTCGACAGCTGTTATGGGATGTTAAAGTACCACAAAGAACAAACTTAACATTACATAAACAACGTTTTACATCAATTGTAACCTATGGCCTAGAAACAAGAGGCAAAACAGTAAGATCGAAGCGACTGAAATGAAATTCTTGAGAACATCTCTCCAGAAGACTAGAAGAGATAAAATCATTAACTCAGCAATTAGGCAAGAACTAAATATACAGGAACCATTAACTTAGTACAGCGAATACAGAGGTCGAGATTAAGATGGCTTGGCCATGTACAAAGGATGGAAATGGATAGAGCTGCATAGAGGGAGATGGTAAGAAACATTGAGGGTATTAGATTGGTTTGAAGACTAAAGAAGAGATGGATGGACCAAATCCGACGAGAAATATGTGACATTGTACTGGTTATGGCAGAAATGATGGAGCAGGAGGCTTGGATGAATAGACAGGAGTGGAAGATAAAAATGTTATTTGTTTTACGTCCGTTTTAACTACTGTGGCTTTTAGAGGCGCCGGGGTGACGGAATTGTGCCCCGAAGGGGATCTTTAACGTGCCAGTAAATCTACTACACGGCTCCCTTACATTTGCGCTCCCTCAAATGCCACCAGACTGCGCCAGGATCCGATCCTGTAACCTTGAGCACAGCAAGCGAGAACGTTACCGCGGAGCCACGCAGCCAGTCAGGAATGGAAAAGACTAGTTTACAATACCCGAGTGACTGGAGTTGGACACGGATGATGACGACAATATTGCGTCAAAAACCTTCACATAATAGCCAATAAATAATCCACAGTTTAGTCAAAGCCTTTAAATCTTTCAACCCAGTTTCCCACAGTTTCCTGTGAAAGCCAATATACCATCTTTCTGGAAGCCATTATAGGGAGGCGAATGGCTGCTTGGGCTTTTAGCTCTCGCAGTAAAGAAGCACAGGTGTGATTCATAAGCAGGGAGGTAGTGCACAGTTAGCTACTCCTGTGGGAGTCCGGGCACAGACACCAAGAGCCTGCTGATGAGCCAGCTTGGTGTTCCTAGGCGAAACCCCTCATGGTATAAACCTAGAAACATTGATGAATTTTATCATATTTTGAGTTATGTCACTGTTGCAGCAATGAGTGATATAAACCAACCTTGAGAAATTTAAAGATACAAAATCATACAGTCGATTCTTGATTAACTGAGTAGTGTGGAACGTAGCGACATCGGATTGGCAAATTCTAGGTTAACATAGATAGGCTTATACTGTAATAGAATGAGAAAATACGAAAAAAGCAGCAGTATCACTGTATTGGCATATTAAATACCACTGGACTATAATATTCTCTAAATAAGAATAATACAGTACACACCTCTGAAACACTCTAAAATTGAACACCTAAACAATTTTGAAAAAGTCCGTAACAGTCTACTACCTGATCACGGCCGACTGAATGCGCTCATACTGGCCTAGACAATGAGACCTTTTTCACGAAATCTTGTTAGTTACTAAACATTGCACGACTAAGACTTCTCTACTTAGTGTAAAACAAAGTCCCCGATTCTTGGATATCACGGGTAATCTCGAGAACCACTGGATGGATTTTGATGCGGCTTTCACCATTCTGTACGGGTAATATCGAGGAAGATTTCTGTAGAAAATAATTTATTTATGATCAAAGGGAGCCAAGCAGTAACGATTTTAGATTTCAGTGAATAGGTCGAAGAAAGAACTTGACGTCCGTGCACTTTTTAAGCTTACGCTGGACAAACTGTTAAAAATATCAATATACTATGAGTGTAAGAATTGTTCAGCATGAAAAATTGTACAAAAAAAGTCCGCGTGAGCATATCTCTATCTTCGATACATCGCCCACTATAAGTGTTTTTAGTTTGGACGGGAGGGGGATTTGGCTTGCACCTCGCCATTCTTAAATTACGTCTGACAGGAATTCCTTGCACATTCATAATTGTTCCCGGGCGAAGCCGGGGTGGGTTGCTAGTGACACTATTATATTATCATTATAATTCCCACAATATCAACATGCAAATTATATCACAAAATAAAATAGCGTCCTAATAAATCAAAGAGGAAATGGACATACCTTGCAGCTCGTTACAGTTGAATTCGATCAGAATCACTCGGTTTTCATTAAAGTTTATGCATTTTTCTGCTGAACGGTTTGGAAGTTCGGCAACAGGAAACTAGGACTGTTATTTACTTAAAATATTCATTTTTGTATTTTTGTACTATTTGTGTTCATGATTTCATTACATTGTCAGAATTACCGACAGTAGTGGCTACGCTGGCTAAAGCGCAGCGTTAGGCCATGGGGCCAAGCTCTCTGCTGACTCGGTAGACGCGTGTGTTCGAGCCCCACAGTCGGCTGTCCTTGAAATGATTTTCCGTGGTTTCCCATTTTTCAACACCAAGCAAATGCTGGGACGGTACCTTCTAACAGGCCACGGCCACTTCCTTCCACATCCTTGCCCAGTTTCATTCATCTTCATCCATTCCATCTCTCATCCTGACACGCAGGTCGCCCACGGGCTCTACTAGAAAGACCTGCACTCGGCCTCTCAGGAGGCCACACGAAAAAAGAATGTCAGAATTAATGCTTTAATTAGTAGGGAATGCAATTCAGTGTACCTATTATAAATAAAAACCGTGAGGTTTCTCACCTCCCCATATTACGAAACCCGGTTGCCTAATACGAGGAAAGTGCACTTTTAAAGTTAACAATAATTATTACAACATCAAACGTGCCCATATTTGTAATATACATAGTATATCGCCTGAGGTTTACATTGGTGAGAAAACCAAAATTATTCCGTTCCTTCTTATATCTAATGTGAGCCCTATAAAAAAAACTCCCCATATTTGGCGACTTTCCTCTACCCATTTTTAGAAGATACCTTATGCACTGGACAGCTGAATCCGTGATTAATTGTATAGGTAGCTTCGTAAGTCTCAGAACTCAGGAAGTCCTTTCTAGCAGCGTTACTAGCAGCTTTCAAAGTTTCAAGGTAAGAAAGAAAATATTCCTCTAGCCAATTTAGGCGACTGACATTTAATGAGAAAAAATGCCCTTTATCTGGATTTCTAGACTGAATATGATGATATGTGATGCTTACGTCATGCATAGCGAACCATTTATTAACGTTTTTCAAAAAAAATGGTTGCTTCTGCGTCCATGAATGTGTACGCTTCCGGGTACATGCCTATATTTTCTTTCAGTGTACTAATGGCACCAATAACTTCTGAAGAGAACACTTCCTTGGCACGCCGAACATTCATTTTTTTCAAATTTAGTGGGTTCGATGTGTTTTTTAGTGAGGTGTCTGACCGGTTTGACGATCTCACCCTTTTGCGTTGTGTATAGTAATGACAAGTATTTCCCTGAAATTATTCCAGTACCATCAGTCATCTCTCGTTACAAAAACTGTGTTCTAAAGTTTTTTTATTTTATTTTTAGAATGTGACAATGATCAAAACTAGGGAATACATTCCTAGACTCGTCGTATGGGTGATTGGCCATTGGTTGCAAATTCCCTCCCCCTAAATGCCTCATCATTGTAGTGTTAGTATTGTGATTATCAGAGACAGTTATTATAATTATGAAACCGCATTGTTCAACCTCGGTAGGCCTCCGTGGCTTAGGCGGCAGCACGCCGGCCTCTCACCGCTGGGTTCGTGGTTCAAATCCCGGGCACTCCATGTGAGATCTGTGCTGGACAAAACGGAGGCAGACAGGTTTTTCGCCGGGTACTCCGGTTTTCCCTGTCAAAATTTCATTCCAGCAACACTCTCCACTATCATTTCATTTCATCTGTCATTCATTTAATCATTGCCCCAGAGGAGTGCGTCAGGCCTCGGCAGCCGGCACAGTTCATATCCTCGCCGCTAGTTGGGGGCTTCATTCATTCCATTCCTGACCCGGTCGGAGACTGGAAGCAGGCTGTGGATTTTCATTTTCATTGTTCAACCTCGAGAATAACGTCCAGCAGGAGTTTATGTAAGTCCCGTCCTGACAGCTGCTTCGTGAAAAAGAAGGCACACGGTATCTGATAATTTGTCGAAAGGTCTCTTAGCACAAAACACAACACACGATTAGCTGCTACTTGTTCCCGGCTGTAATTTTGATCCTCTCTTTCCTTTTAATGAGACGGTGCTGGAGTAGTGTCCTTATACCCGAAGAAGGTGCAAGGTATGTCTAATTTCTCTTAGATTTATTAGCACGCTATTTTATTTTGTGATATAATTTTAATTTTGATAATGCGGAAATTATAATGATAATAATTATATAGTGTCACTAGCAACCCGCCCCGGCTTCGCCCGGGAACAGTTATGAATGTGCAAGGAATTCCTGTCAGACGTAATTTAAGAATGGCGAGGTGCAAGCCAAATGCCCCTCCCGTCCAAACTAAAAACACTTATAGTGGGCGATGTATCGAAGATAGAGATATGCTCTAAGGGACTTTTTTGTAGAATTTCTCACGCTGAACAATTCTTACACTCATAATATAATGATATTTTTAACGGTTCGCCCAGCGTAAGCTTAAAAAGCGCACGGACGCCAGGCTATATTTTCGACCTTTTCACTGAAATCGTTACTGCTTGGCTCCCTTTGTTCATAAATAAATTATTTTCTACACTAATCTTCCTCGAGATGACCTTTACAGAATGGTGAAAGCAGCATCAAAATCCATCCAGTGATTCTTGAGATTACACATTTAATATACGTACTGTACAGCTCATTTAATCATTGCCCCAGAGGAGTGCGTTAGGCCTCGGCAGCCGGCACAGTTCATATCCTCGCCGCTAGATAGGGGCTTCATTCATTCCATTCCTGACCCGGTCGGAGACTGGAAGCAGGCTGTGGATTTTTTTCACTGTACAGCTGATTCCTTATCGCGCCTATAATGGGAGGGGAGTGCGCTCTACCGGCAACGAGTAGAAACTTTCCAATTACATGTTATACATGGGTTCTGACTGGGAATGTCAAGGCCGGTATAGAGCGCAGTTCGTATTCAGTCGGCCGTGACCTGATTGTGCTGCCTCACTTCTTGGCCACCATACTGCGCAGTCGCCGGAACAAACAGATATAAGCTGGTAACGTGTCATCAGCAGGGCTCGGATTTTTAGGTACATAAATATCTTTTTTATGTAAATACATATTTTAAACTAGGACATGGATGAACACAAATCAAGACTTGCGACACTTTGTCAATTCGATGGCGGTACATGGGTATCACCATAAACTGTGTAATACCGAGTACTTTCATGACCCTGATGAATCTTGCGTATGTAAATTATGCGGGGTGCAATGTAGTAGATACCACGTAATTTCTTGTGTAAATCGGGGATCATCCATTGTAAAATTTTGTGGATGACAGTTTGTTTTCATCAATATGCACAATTTGTGCGATTTATCTTTAATAATAAATTAAACATTTTGTCTATAAATACATAAATTCCTGCTTTTCACTCATTATCACATAAAATGACATAATATTTGCTTTTTTTTTAAATCTTTCAGTTCATTGCATTTTTGTTCTGTGTTACTTCAACGGGGAAGAACCTGTGAGCTATCTAATCTTCATGCAGAGCGTATGTCAGCTTGCAGCTGTGTTTTTCTTATCTTGTCGCCCCGTCCCACCCACTGTGGAAGCCGGGGATTTCCTTGTCCATAACCATATTGCACCACGTGCTAGACCTTCCCCCCAGCTACCTGGGACCAGTGTCACTAGCATGCAGTTTATTTCTGGCAGTGTGAAGTGTAAGACAGTTCTACGATGCTTTTAAAGTAAAAGCAACTAGAAGTTATCGTCTGCAACACTATGTTGCAGATTTTAAGGATAATTTTACTTCTGATGGGGGCGTTCTGTTCTGCCAACCATTTGGCAAAGCAATCAAGGATGAACTGCGATCTCAAGTTACACCACACCTCGAGGACAAGAAACATATTGCAGCAGTTTCGTGCCTTCAGAAGAAGCGTATCGCGATAGGCTAATCGTCGGTCATTTGTGATGGACAACCTGAAGATGTATCCCGTTGTGTATTGTAATTATTCAGCAGTCAGTGAGGCGTAGCATAAATTGCATTCGTGAATACTGCATATTGTTTATATTGTCATTAATAAACTAAATTTTAATTAAATATTGTTGTTTATTGCCACATATTTCTGGTATTTTTATTTTTTATTTTAATTTAGTCAATTTTACCCCCCAGGTTGGTGGCTCCCACGGACTCAGCGAGGGAACTCACCTCTACCGCCTTTTCAGGCAGTGTCCTAGAGCTGGGAACATCTGATTGGAGGGGAACAACTGGTGAGGTGTGACCAGCACCTCGCCCAGGCGGCCTCACCTGCAAAGCGAACAGGGGACTCATGGGGGAAGGGAGGAGGGGAAGATTAGGATGGACAGGCAAGGAAGGGGGAAGGAGGTGGCCGTGGCCTTACAGTAGGAACCGTCCCGGCTTTTGCCCGAAGACGAAGTGGGAAACCACGGAAAACCACTTTGAGGATGGCTGAGGTGGGAATCGACCCCCCTCTACTCATGTGGGCCACCCGAGGCTGAGTAGACCCCGTTCCAGTCCTCATACCACTTTTCAAATTTCGTGGTAGAGCTGGGAATCGAACCGAGGACTTCCAGGGCGGCAGCTAACCATGCTGACCGCTACGCTACGGAGGCGACCAGGTATATTTAATACATAAAACATAAATATTTCCCCGATTTTTAGCACCTAAAAATCCGAGCCCTAGTCATCAGTTTATTCTATGTAGAGCGCCTTCAATATAGCGTTCAATCCGTCAGTGTGACTGATTCTGAATTCCAGTCCTACGTCGGGTGATGTGCCGTCATCGCGATTCATGATCTTCAGGGAATCCTTAATTGTTCTTTTTTTATCTTAGTTTAGGCTCGGATAATACGGAAATTCGGTAAACCGAAGCTCGGTTAATCGAGACTACTGTATTTTGGTTTCTAATACGTATAAGTTTTGATTAAGTAGTAATGAAGCTTTAACACACTATACTCACTGTAAAGCAATGTCAGAATTAAAATAACAGTCAACAGTGTCCTTGGTCCAGTCTCGTAGACTCATCCAGAAGAAAATTATTACATTTCTGTCACCACTCTGCAGTTTTTCATTGGCACATCACTCATGACAAGCATCACATGAGGTTATTGAATTTTCGAGATGAAATTGGTAAAGGTTTCATGGATTTTGGTGAAAAGTCAACTTCATTGAGAACAAAATTTACCTTTACCCCGTTTCCGCAGATTTATTCTTTTTAGGAATGGCTGCACTGTTGAAGAAATCTGCAATTGGCATTCTGAATGGCTCTGAACTTCTGACGACCACAGAAGAACAATATTGCGAAGACTAAATGCTGTATTTCTTCACTCTTGCTTTTCTTCTGAAAGCATGAGTTGAGCTTGGCTCTGCTTATGAAATCTTGTTGCTGCAAACGTGTAACTTGAAATGGTTTAGATTAAGCACATCTTTTGAAGTATCCTAATCCAGTTTTCTGGAAAATAGATACTACATTGTTCATGCCTTCGGACTTAGCGCTCAACAGTAGCAAAATTCCTATTACTGGGTAACATTGTTTGACCAGCTAGTGGAAAAATTATGTTGAACATTTTTAATCGTCCAGTTACAGTGGTTCCCAACATGGGGGCCATCACCCCCAAGTGGGCGATTTGGGTTATCAGTGGGGCAATATTTAAATGGGGGGGGGGACGATTTGGGGGCGATGAGTATTCAAAGGGAGGAAAATTAAAATAGTACTGTACAGTAGAAGTTGCCGGGTAGTACACGGAAAAAATGTGTCAGAAGCGCCTCCCGTTCTCAAAGACTGACTCCGGTTTGCGCGGGAAGTAGGCCTATTCCCCTCCCCCCTCTGCTATCGCAACACACTTGCCATTGACCTACATTCGTCCTCAGTCTTAACTAGCCTTTGTGTGCCTAACCATCAGTTTTTGTGCGTGACTTTTTTTGTTTTTGTGCGTTTGTTCTGAAATGTAGAAGTTCATGCCCAATGGATTCAAAAAAGAAGTGTCGTCAATACTCAGCTGAGTATTTAAAAATCGTTTTCTTTGTCACCGCAAAATGTGCATTTTCCACATTGTCTTTTGTGCGATAAAACATTTACTAGTAATGAAGCCATGATGCCTTCGCGAATGAAAGATCATTTATCAAGAGTACACACACAATGATAAAGTGAGTAAACAACTTAGTTATTTTCAACACCTCAAAGCTAAAGCTTATAAACGGCCTAATGTGAGTGAATTATTTAAAAAACGAGCAACCGATCCTGACAAAGGTATTCTTGCTTCTTACGAGGTGTATTTATTGATCGCCAAATGTGGTAAACCCCACACAACTTGGCGAAACTCTTGTTTTACCGGCTACCAGAAACATTTTTGAAATCATGCTATACGAGGGCCCTAGTAATAAGATATGTCAATCGGTTCCTTTGAGCAACAATACTGTTTCCAGGCGAATTGACGAAATGGCCACGGACGTTGAATCCAAATTCACCAATTTGTTGAAAAAAAGTAAATTTGAATTGAAGATTGATGAATCAACTGTGATTGATAACAAAGCAATTTTATTACGGTACCTTATGTGAGGTTTACAAATGAACAAAAGGAAATTACGAGGAAATGTTGTTTGCTAGAACTTTGATCACTGATACGAAGGGATCGTCGATTTTTAAAGTGGTGCAAGATTAGTTTGAGGAAAAGGATATTCCCCTAACAAACGTTAGTGCTTGCGCAACAGACGGTGCTCCTGCCATGTAGGCCGTCTTGGTGGGTTTCTAGCCCACCTTAAGAAATAAGCCAGAGGTCATCACTATTCACTGTGTCATTCATCGTCAGCACGTAGCTGCGAAAAAATTGAGCGGTGTCCTGCATGAAACCCTACAATTGGTTATTACTGGTGTCAACAAAATCAAAGCTAATTCCCTCAATGACCGTCTGTTCCGACAACTTGGCCATGAAAATGATGAGGAATTTGACAGCTTGCTTCTACATACGGCCGTGAGGTGGCTTTCCAAAGGAAACTGTTTGCGCCGTTTCTTCGAATCATTTGTCACGGTTACTGAGTTTCTCGACACGTCTGATCCTGTTTTAAAGTGAGAATTTGAAGCAACGCATGAACGAATGAACGAAGTCAATATAAGGCTTCAAGGAAACAAGATGAACCTTATCAAGGCCAAATGAATTATTTCATCATTCATCGCCGAGTTTGATTTTCACAAGGTAAGTTAAATATTGGCCGTCAAGTGCTGGCCCTTAAAAAGTGTTCAGTGTTAGATAACGAGACTTCTAAACTCCTTAAAGACAAAATCCTAAATATAATGATCACCTTAACCAGTTAATCTGACATGGAATCAAGATTGAAGATTTGACCAATTTACAAATTCCGGATTGGATTCTAGATCCGTTCTCGTGCTGTGGATAAGCTTGATAACTCATTGCAGACGGAGTTTCTAGATCTGAAGTATGACTGTGAGGCGAAAATCATTTTCAAGCAGAGCGGTTACGAGTTAGCTTGGGTGAAGCTTATGGACACTTATCCACAACTGAGGGGAAAATTTGAACCACTTCTCATCTCGTTCCCGTCAACATATTTAGTTGGAAAAAGATTAGTTCTGTTGTCCAGCTCTTCACAAAACAAAGAAATAAGTTGGCCATTTGCCTTACAGGAGACTTGCACCTGATCTTGACGAACATAAAGCTGGATAATCAAGCTTTAACTGTATTTCCACCAAGCACATGGCAGCCATTGAAAAGGTAAAATAAAACAATAACAAAGTTTTTATACTTTTATCTATTTTTTCAAATTTTAACTGTCAACTTTCTTAATTTTTCAAAATTCCAAATTAAAAATGAAAACATGTACTCCTGTTCTTTAAATGTACGTCAATGATCTTAGTTAATTATTTCACTTCTTTGTTCTTTAAAAAAATCTATTAAAATACACGTCTTAATTTTTTTTCTATTTTATTTAAGAGTGACTGGATAAAACTGCTTTGGTTGTTTTTATATACGGTAATAAAATTGTGTAAAATAATAAAACTGCTTTGTTATTTACACTTTACTTCAAAGTAAAATTAGGCATAAAATGAAAATGAAAAGGGGGCGATAGGACCTCCAGAAAGGGGAGATGGGCCACAAAAGTTTGGGAACCACTGGTCCAGTAGAAAGCAGCCATATCCAAACTCCAGTACATTCCAATTTTATAATGCCCGCAGCAGTTATCAGAAATAGCACTACGCACATCATTACATTTACGAGGGGGGGGGGGGGGGGGGCGTGAAGGCGCAGTGGCTTAGCTGCTCGTCTTTCACCCGGACGGCCGGAGATCGAATCCCGGTGCCAGCTGGGCGAAATTTTCACCTGAAAAATCACGTGGTGTCAGGAAGGACATCCGGTCTTAAATCACCGGCCGAAACCAAAATGAGCCAGGTTGGCTCCGGTAACCCCAATTAATTGGGATGAGCCGAAGAAAATTATGATGATGATGATGACATCATTACAGTTACGGTAATATATATTTTTTGACGCAGGTGACAATATCCTCTGAACCTCTTTTCGCCACAGTATCATCTCAATCAAACAAAATACCCTAACCAGTTCCACAGTTGTGTGCACTAACGTTGTAAGTCCAGAGCTTTCATTTATAAAACGTAGGACAGGATCGAAGTAGGCAAAGAGTTTTGCAAATCGAATGTTATTTCATGACCACCTGTTAAGACATGTTCAACTTCACATCACTGAGAGTAGAAGGCTGCTCTTTTTATTGCAAACATTAAGGAAAATAATAACAAGTAAATTTGATTCTATTGAATTAATGAACTTTCTCTCTTTTCACGTTCCACACGTTAGATCTCAAAACTAATAAATTATTTCACGTTCAAAGGTTATTACACGTTCCCACCACTTAAATTCACCATTCATGGAAATAACCTACTACAATAAATTTGCTACAGACATAGATACATTATTGAATCAGACAGACGTTGTGTTCAATAACAAATTAAAAGTCTTTGTGTCTATATTATAAGCTTTCTTTAATAGAATTAAGAAACACTGCAAAAATGGCTTCTATCACTACAATCAAAATTATAAGCTATTCATCTCTTTCAGGCACTGCCCATGCTTCGTCAATGTGCTTATGTTAATGCTTTGTATTATTTGTTAGTTTGTTTTATTTACAACTAAACATTAGTAATATGGGTAACTAATTAAGTTTTGAAGTTTCATTATTTTAGCGGCTTCGGTGGTGTAGTTGGTAGCACGCTGAGCTTCTATGCCCAAAGTCGTGGGTTCAAACCCGGCCGAAGTCGTCGGCTTTTTTAAGAGCGTTAAAATCCCTCAGTACGCCTTCTTTCGGAGGGGAAGTAAAGCCGGCAGCCCATGTAATAGATTTAAGGCATGTAAAAGAACTTTCCACTAAATAAACTTGTGTTAAGCAAAATTTGTAGGTTATATTTGATAACGCTCTATTAGTCCCAACGTTCGTTGCCAGGTGCTGGTTGCGATGGCATCTAGTAACCAAGTCCGCAGCTAGGTGTCGTGGATGGTAGCATTTGGTGGCAAAAGTAGGAATTGCTTGAAATTGATCGTCTGCAGTCCTTACCTGATGCACAGATACCGCAACACACACACATACAACCATCACAATTTACACTGGTTATCAGACAGATTCTACACACACCCAAAGTACACCAGGTTATATGACCACGTTGTCGCGGCCCCTAAACTAAGGAACAAACCAGTTTTATTATTTTGTAGCTTTAATTCTTTTTTCTTCTTGTTTTTTTTTTCTTTCTTAAAGTTATTTAGATTTACAATTACCTACTTTGTATTTGTGTGTCAAGAAGGTACTGAATGGGTTTATGACCTGTGTACTTTCATAAATAAATAAATAAATAAATAAATGATAAGTTGGATCACATTGTGATCGTTTTCTTTGATTTAAAACATTTGTTTACCCATATGATGTCGAAATGTTCATATACTGTGTTGTTTGTGGAGGATGAAATACTGGTATTGTTGTGGTATCAATGGTGCAGATAAGGATTATATACATAAGTGAGTATGTTTGCAGCATAGTAGCAAATAGGCTAGGCCTATCGGACAGTGAATTATGACACAAGTTGAACGAGAACAAAAACCACATCGACCAAATAACAAGCTAAGTTCTTTAATCCATATTCAAGTAAGAACACCAACATGACAATAAAATTTACTAACCAGATAATAATAAGCAAGTAAACTTGAAGAGACATAGTCGCTAATATTATCATAAGAAACAAGTAGTTCCGCGAAGAACTAAATAGCATATTTTCATATATCCTACCTATGTTAATTGCCTCTATCAACATTCAAAACTTCAGTTTGATTGCTGTAATAGATTCGTAGATATTGAGAACCTTCTAAATATTTCAGATGGTCGCTATGTTGGATTTTTATGTAGACCATAGAGTTATGTACTATTACATAAAGATTATTGGGTAAGTGTATTATTCAAACTTCAATCGCATGATTAAAACACAAGAAATACAAAAGAGAGTTTAACATTTCACACAGCCACCATCTTGTGGTTGAAAACAATTGAAATAAATTAGATGTTAGTGGATTAACATTTGTATAAGCATTTACCGTACCAAGTTTCATTGCGCTCGGGTAGTTAAATCACGAGAAACGTCTATTTAAATATTTAAATCTCGCGTCGCAACCATGTTTGATTAGTGCTCAGTCCCATAGAGGACATTATGTTCATAGCCTTTACCAACACACAAAATTTCAGTTTGATTGCTGTCATACATTAATAGATGTTGAGAACCGTCTAAATATTTCGGTTGGTCACCATATTGGATTTGTATATATGTAGGCCATCGTGTTATATACTATTATATTACGACGATTATTGCGTAGGTTCATTATTCAAACGTTGACTTCGATCGCATGATTAGGACACAAGATGAAAATGAAAATCCACAGCCTGCTTCCAGTCTCCGACCGGGTCAGGGAATGGAATGAATGAAGCCCCTATCTAGCGGCGAGGATATGGACTGTGCCGGCTGCCGAGGCCTGACGCACTCCTCTGGGGCAATGATTAAATGAATGACAGATGAAATGAAATGATAGTGGAGAGTGTTGCTGGAATGAAATTTTGACAGGGAAAACCGGAGTACCCGGAGAAAAACCTGTCGGCCTCCGTTTTGTCCAGCACAGATCTCACATGGAGTGACCGGGATTTGAACCACGGACCCAGCGGTGAGAGGCCGGCGTGCTGCCGCCTAAGCCACGGAGGCTTCCAGGACACAAGACAAAATTTAATTTTGAAACTTGGCACAGCCGCCATCTTGAGGTTATGTTAAGAATTGAACTAAATTATACGTCAGTGCATTACAAAGTGTATAAACATTTGCTGTACAAAGATTCATGGCGCTCAGATGGTTAAATCGCGAGAAAAATCTATTTAAATGTTTCAATTTCGCTTGACCGCCATGTTCGTTTTGTACTCAACAGGTTTTTAAAATTGCATAGGTGAACTTTCAGTAGTGCCCTTTATCACCGTACAAAAGTTCAGGGTGATATCAGTAATAGTTTCGGAGATATAGAATGCCGGTGAAATATTTTGCACAGCCGCCATGTTGGATTGGTGAGACGTAATAAACTTTCAAGGGCACGGTCGGGATCGGCCAAAATAGCACTATAACCTTACCGAGTTTCATTGAAATCTCTTCAGGCGTTTAGATTTTATTAGGGGGACACACACACGCATACACACACACACGCACATACGAACAATAGGAGATGTCATTTTTTATAAATGAAAATAGGCTAATAAAAATGTACTTTGGTGTGTTTGCTGGTAGGATGCATGGGTGTGGGAAATGTATAATGATAGTAGTCTCAGAAATGAGATATGAAAAAATAAATGTACTCTACCGTTAGAAAGCTAAAGAGCGTAGATTAATTTGGCGTAAAGACAGAATTTTGAAAATGTAAAAGATCCTTCCACAGACTAAACTTGTGTGGAGCTAAATTTCTAGGTTAGATTTCGTTGTAACGCTCTATCAAAGTTCCAACGTTCACCACTAGGTGTCATTGACATCTGGTAGCGAAAGTTGGAACTACTTGAAATTGAACGGAACTTGTAGCTCACCCTAGGGGGGTCCGCTTGAAGCAGCTACAGCCTCTGGCGAGCCGAACATGTCCTTGGACACTCCCGGCACTAAAAGCCATACGATAAATAAATAAATAAATAAATAAATAAATAAATAAATAAATAAATAAACAAATAAATACATTTGAAAATGTTGAAGATTGTGGGCATATCGGAGCCTCTCAAGCTGAGCTGCCTTTACACGCGCAGTGGGTTGAGTGAGCCTGGGTTTTTCTTTTAAATTGACATTGCCATCAACGCCGCCCAGATTGGGATTTTTTGTATTCTCAAGATAAGATTCTCACTCGGCGGAGAGACTTGACCTTGGGTGCTCTTAAGGAATATTGACCTACACTACATAATATAGACATGTTAGAGATATCAACGGCTTGAAACCGTACTATGTAAAACTTATTCTTATTATTTATTCTACCATGATCGCATGGCTTCGACCTAACCACACGCAACAGAGGCAAGTCCTTGCTCATCTGATAATGAAATCAACCGGCTTCGCGAGACCTATTGTCACTTGGAGTTCCTTGTGAAACAATAGCTTTGATAACATAAGCAACAAGTTGCACCAAGCCATACTTCTACGTCATAGTCTGTTGGTTGGTTCCTTAGTTTAGGGGCTGCGACAACGCGGTTATGAAGCCCCGTGTACTTTGGGTGTGTCTAGAATTTGTCTGATAACCGGTGTTAATTGTGATGGCTGTATTAGTGTGTATTATCTGTAATTCAGTTAAGGACTGCAGACGATCAATATCAAGTAGTTCCTACTTTTGCTACCAAATGCTACCATCCACGACACCTAACCGCGAACTTGGCTACTAGATGACATCACAACCAGCACCTGGCGGCGAACGTTACAACTAATATAATCTGTAGCTAACTTGTTGTTAATTCTTTCAAGGGCTTAGCGATATCGTGGTCGTGTAGCCCCGTGTACTTGGGTGTGTTTAGAATTTGTCTGATAGCACCTGTGTCACTGTGATGTCTGTACTAGTGCGTGTATTTGTAATTGAGGTAGGATTTGGGTGCTAAGCGACCGTAGCCTTAAGTTATGCAGCATCACGGCATTTGCCTGGGGTAGAAGTGGGAAACCACGGAAAACCACTTCCCGCATGGTTGAGGCAGGAATCGAACCCGCCTCTCCTCAGTTTTGCCTCACGAAGTTGAGTGTGCCCCGTTCCAGCCCTAATAAAATTTCTTGGCTGAGCCGGGAATTGAACCCGAACCTCCGGAGTGACAGCCAAACATGACAGTGTTGCCAACATGATTCTAAACCTGCTGATAGGTCCAACATTTAAATACATGTAACTTTTATACTATCAATTGGATTTCAACCAAATTTCGTATGTGTTATGTGTACCATAACAGATATGACTACACGCCCACGAGGTGGGCAACTAAAAGTTACCATTGTTAATAAGACAACACTGAAAAATGGCATCAAAGCGTTCTGTGCACATGAAATCGCTCATAAAAACTACAGCTATGTGAAAGACTAACATATTCACTATTTATGAAGGAAAGAAACTATGTACTGTATGTTATGTTGTGTTTCAAGTGAAACATTTCCTTATAAATGCCTTCCTACCCAAATAAATAAGTAAACAAATAAAAATAAATAAGAAAACGGAGAATTCATATTTATGGGCACATCCTCCTAATGAATTCAAATAGACTAACCAAAAAGATCTTCGACTATTTTCGTAATGAAAAACAAAACCTCTTTGGTTTAAGGAAACTGAGAAAGACCTCGTGGAACTCCAAATTACAGACACCATGCTCATGGACAAAACAGCCAAAACCATCACCAAGGATAAGAAACAGCGGTTCCAAGTTAAAATCAAATTAAAGCGTACGATCCACATCTCTGCCGAAGAAAGCGAAGCAAGATCTCAAAGGACGATGCAATACTGGGCCAAAGGGAAAGCTCAAAACAATAAAAAAGGAAGGAAGGAAGCTTGTAGTTTAACGTGACCGTTAATCTTGAGATCATGAGCCACGGGAAAACAATAAAAAGTTGGGTGAAACAAATAAAGAAGAAAAATAAATAAAGAAATCTAGGCTAAATGATTATGGTGACGAAAGACTCTAAAATGAATCATCATCAAATGGCTGGGTCATTTCAGTTGAGCAGTGACCGCTTTGTTGTTGGTTTGAATATTTAATACGTTACCGTACTTGGTTTTAAAGTCCCCTTAAGCAGAGCAGAATGACTCAGATGTCACTTTTTTAACCTGAGCTGAAATATGAGAGTATTATTTTAGATCTTGCTACCTGTAAGTTCTATTCAAAATAAATAAATAAATAAATAAATAAATAAATAAATACATAAATACATAAGTAAATAAATGAATGAATTAATTAATAAGTAAGTAAATAAATAAATAAATAATGAGTTAAAAATCTAGGCGGTTAAGAGTTTCAAGTGCATAGGAGAATGGCTTGACTTGAACAACCTTGAAGGGAAAACAATGGAGGCGAGAAGAACCAAAATGGAACTAGCCTTCCAGAAAACCTAAAATACATACTGTACAATAAGAAAACCCTTTCTTGGAACAGCAAAATAAGGCATTATAACACAGTAATTAAGCCAGAGGCACTCTTTGCAGCAGAGACACTAGTCTAGAGGAGAAAAGAGCAAATGGAAAATTTGGGAAATCAAAGAGAGGGAAATTTTGAGGAAGATCATAGGTCCTAAATTCCAAAATAACAAACAAGTTTTCTATAGGAACGACACTCTGTATGTGAAGTCGGAAAGGCTTTCAGATACCATAAGGAAAAGAAGGATTGACTCCTATGGACACATATACCAAATGAATCCTGCCCTAATAACCAAGCAAATCATGGACTTCTTTTCCAAAAGGAAGATTAAACCTCATTGGTTTACGGAAGTGGGAAAGGGCCTGCGAGAACTCCATATTATTACTGAACTCATGTTAATGAATGGTACAGCCAAAACCGTGACTAAAGATAACACTAAGAAGTTCCAAGCCAGAGTCTACACCAGAAAACCGATGCAGATATCATTAGAGGAAAGGAAGAGGAGATCAGACAGAATGAAGAAGTATTGGGAGAAAGGGAGAGCACAAGCATCTAAGAAGTAATTGATCCGACGTATCCAAAAGGGGGTGATTCGAAAAGAAGAAGAAGAATAAATAAATATTTGAAACATTAATTTAACATATAATCATTCCTTCATTTCCTAAAATTAGTTCTGCTCAACAAGGCCACATAGCGTGCAAGTAGCCTATTCCTTAAAAACTATTAATAACGAATACATCTCTTCTATAAAATAAAATAATTTATATTTTATTCTCAACAACAAACATGATAGTTCTATGTTTCATAAAACTTCAAATCTTACAGAAATCCATCATGAAACATTAAACCAAATCTTCAACATAATTTCTTTTCCATAATGTCATTTTTTAAAGTATGCCTTTTTACGCAGACTGGCTTTGTAATTTTAAGTATTCTCTCTATACCGTGTATTACTGCAGTCTATAGACTATGTAATCTGAGTGGCATATTCACAAGGAAACTAAACGACGTGATTTAAACCCTTATGACAAGAGATTACCATACAGGCATCTTGAGCCTGATTATAAGTGCGGTAGAGAGGCCCGTTCCTATTCATTGCAACATAAAACAGGCTTCCATTTGGCATCACTAGTCTGGAAGACCCCATGCAAAGCTGGAATCGAACCTCAGGGCTGCCAGCTAATAACGCTAGCCACTACACTATGAGACATTTTCTAATTTTTTGTTCATCTTCTTCTTCTTCTTCTGCTTTTACGGCCTCATTGGACCACTTCAGTCAATCATTTCTTGGTTCTCTTCTTCAGTAAGTTTCCTTTCCGAGTCGCCCAGTAGCTCTTCATTCGCTCTGATCTTCTCAGGCGTTCCTCATCTGTAAATACCCTTTTTACTGTATTACGTTTGTCTATTTTAGCCTGAAATCTTATTTTTATATCTCTCAGTTTTTTTAATTTTGTTGTTTTGTTTTGCAAGTCATCCAAGGTAATTTCCAATTCTTTCATATCTTCTCTAATTTCCTTAATCCATCCTACTTGTTTCATATTCCAAAGTTTCACTACAATTTTTCTAGATAACCTGGTTTCTGGTGTCCTCATGATGTGACTAAATAAAGAAAGCCGTTTCTTCCGAATAGTATCAGTGATGGGCTCCAGTTCTCTGTATACCACTTCATTTGGTACTATCCGCCACTGTCCATCTTTCTGATATTTTTTATTTATGCATGTTCTAGCTATTCTTCTTTCTACTTTTAAAATTTTGTCGATTCTGTTTTTCTGAGTAGGTAACTTTAAAAAGAGTTTCACTTCCATAGGTCACCTCTGGTTGAACCACCGTCTTGTAATGTTTTAATTTTGTTGCGATTGATAGACGTTTTCTTTTATATGTAGACCATGTTAATTTTTGGGCTTTTATCATTTTATTAGTTCTTTCTTGCCATGCAGGTTTCTCATCCAAGTTGTAAGTTATAATTTCTCCTAAGTATTTAAATTGCTTCACTATTTTAACTTTATTGTTATTTACTGTTATGTGATTGATTACAAGTGGATTAGCTACCATTATCTCTGTCTTTTCAAATGATATCTGAAGTCCAATTTTTTGTTCTATATTTTGTAGGCTTATTATTTGATTTCTGGCTTCTTGAATATTATTAGCCAGTAACGCTAAGTCATCTGCGAATCCCAAGCAATTTAAGTCTATTTGATCTTTCTTGGTTCCAATTCTTATGTTCCTAGGATTTTCCCTGTACCATTCCCTCATTACATATTCCAAAGCACAATTGAAAAGTAGAGGCGATAAACCACCTCCTTGTCTTAATCCTGTTTTAATCGTAAACGGTTCAGATATTTCTCCTCTGAATTTTACTTTAGATTTGGTGTTCGTTAGAGTTAGTTTTATAATTTTTATTAATTTGGGATGAAGTCCAAAATTCCTTAGTATTTTCAGCAATGAAGATCTATGTATACAATCATAAGCTTTTTTGAAGTCTACGAAGGTTATGACTTGCTGTTTTTGTCTACGTTTGTAGTAGTCCATTACTAATTTTAAGGTGATTATCTGTTCAGGGCAGCTTCGCCATGGCCGAAATCTACCTTGATATTCTCCTATTTCCAGTTCTAATTGATCTTTACAACGATTATATAGAATTCGTGACATGATTTTATATGTGATATCCAAAAGGGAAATTCCTCGATAGTTGTCAGTATTTGATTTTTCTCCTTTCTTGTGTAATGGATGTATTATAGCAGTAGTCCAATGGTCTGGCAGTTCTTCTTTGATCCAAATGTACACTAAGCATTGGTGTAATGAAATCTTTACTGGTTCTGCTGCATATTTCCACAATTCTGCAAATGTTTGATCTTCTCCACTCGCTTTGTAGTTTTTGAGCTCTCTCGGCGCTTTGTAGACTTCTTGGATTGTGGGTGGATTTATGTTTTCTGATGGTGTTTTAATAGTGGTGTCTGTATTTATTTGGAGCAGTTCTGGTGGATCTTCGCAATTTAGCAACTTGTTGAATGTTTCTGCTAAAATTTCTGTATTTCTTTTATTACTATGAGCTAACTCGCCATTTTTGTCTTTTAACATTAATGTTGGAGGTTCATATCTTTGTAGTTGTTTGCTAAAAATTTTGTAGTTATCTCTTGAGTTTGTTTTCGTGCTATTTGTTTCGATCATCAGAAGTATATCCTTTTGGTATAGCCGTTTAACCCCTCGTATTATTTTTTGAATTATCTTCCTTTGTTTGATGAGATCCAAGTGTGATTCATCTGTTTTTTGACTCTGATACCGTAACCAGGCTTGATGTCTATCTTCCACTGTATTATCACACTCATCGTTCCACCATTGGTGTTTCTTCCTTGGATTTATTGGGGCTACTTGTTCAGCTATTTGTTTCAATTCGGGAACTATTTCCTCTAGATCATCTGTTATTTTAATATATCTAGTTCGTTCTTTGTATCCCTTGTTATTTATTAGTTTATGAGGGTCGTATGTTCTCTTCTTTTTTAGGTGAGTTTTTTTCTTTGTCAACGGGGTAAATTTAATTTTAATCTTTATCATGCAATGGTCCGATCCAGTATCTGTTCCTCTCAGAACTTTCACATTGTAGATCTCCCTGTGATAGTTCTTATCCATACAAACATGATCTAGTTGCCATTCACATTTTTCCAATCTGGATGTTTCCAAGTTTTGAGTTTATTTGGTCTTCTCTTGAAGAAAGTTGATTTGGGGATCATATCATGGTTCCTGCAAAATTCCACCAGTCTTATGCCATTCCTGTTTGTTCTTCTCTGTGTTGGCCATTTTCCTATTATGTCTCTATATCTTTTTTCCTTTCCTAACTGGGCATTAAAGTCTCCAATTAAAATTTTGGTGTGACTTTTATTTATGTTTGTTGCTGTCTGATCTAAAAGCTCCCAAAATCCCTCCACATCATCTTTGTGTTCTTTCTTATTATTTTTATCATTAGTTGGGGAATGGGCATTTAGAATGGTATATGTTCTATTTGCAGCTTTTAGAGTTAGTGTCGAGAGCCTAGGGGATAATGATTTAAATTCTATGATGGATTCAATTATTTTGAGATTGACTACAAATCCTGTTCCGAATTGTGGACATTGCTTCATTACTCTTTTTTCCTGGTATTCCCTTGTAAATTCTATATCCTTGTGATTCTATTGGTTCCTGATCGGTGTTTCTCATTTCTTGAAGCCCGGTTATTAGAATCCCTTTGCGATCCATTTCGTCTGTCAAAATTTTGAGTTTTCCTGGCTGTATGATGGAATTTATATTGTGTGTTGCTATATAGTTTATCTGTCCTATCTTCAGTCTAAATTTGGGTTTTCTATCTGTCGGGGGTATTTTTAGATGCTCCGACTCATCTAGGGTATCTTTCAGGTGACTGCCCACCGTATCCGAATGCAGTCTAAGTGGATTATTCCTTATTCTAATTTTATTGTAATGTTTTTCTATTTTATTTTAGTTTCGTACCAACTAGCTTTAATCTGGAGTGGGGTTTTACCTGAAGAATTGGAAAATCCCCGACTGAACCAGGCTGCCAATCGAGCATGTCTTCCCGCCACCATATCAAACTTCCCCACGAGCGCAGCTGATAGCAATCAATCAGGCCTCCTTGCTTTGACTGCAAAACCTGTCACAGCCAAACAGCTGTCGTGGAAAACTCTTCGGTTTCTGTGACAAGCTATTAAGAGAAGACCTTGGCGTATAAACGTTTCTTATCAAGTTGTTTCCAATGAGAAACAGGTTGTTATATTGTGACTGATGACCTCTTTGTTATGTGGAAGGCCACTAACAGTGATAACTATACAGTCAGTATATTAGTGTGTGGTGAACACATTTTTGACCCAGTCCTCCTCGAACAGCAGCATGGGTGTCGGCCACTGGATAACAGGTCTGTCTTCTTAAGTTTGTGGGTTTTAGCGTTGCTGATAATATGAACTAAGCTTGTCTTCATATTTTATAGCTTTCGCGTAATGTTTTTAGAGGGTTTCACTTATCGATAACAAAGGTGGCTAGGTCGGAGGACAAGATGGTGAGCAAAGGATAGAAAATGAATTAACCAACAATTGTTTTAGAATTATTTTTTCTATTGATTGATATTTATTTAACAAGAAGTAGACGGTCTTTCAAATAATTTTGAAGATCTATCCATGCCATAACTATGTACGAGTTGTCCGAGGTTGTAGGCCGCGGTTCAGGCAGGATGATAGCTCCCGGCGTTTCACCGAAAACTGCGTTCGGCATCATCAAGGGTCCGCTCCGTCCGTTGGCCAGTACACTGCTGACGAAGTAGCGTAATCTAAGGATCATGGAATATAAGGGTAATCTGTGCTCCCCTGCCATTCATATGGCTGCGTTAAAACTATAGTTATTTCTCTAGTCGCTAGTGTGCCTGCGTCTATGTGAATTTACTGCAGTATAGGAGGAAAGTATGCGCTTTCCTCCGCACAACCAACCAACCATACATTTCAAGTAGTACAAGAGCACGCGTGGTTTAAACTCCGTTAAAACATGTTCGTTTAGTTGTTGTGAAATTAAAAATAATCCAATCTACTGTGAGGAGGAAGTTCCTCCCTTTCCTACCTCGAGGAACCGTCACTGATCTCTCTTCTTCGATATACAATAGATAAAACTGAAATTCTGTCTGTTCCTTATGCCAATCTACACCGTTTCACCAATCTAAACAACATTTTGCACACTTACGTTTAGAAATTGGACAGGCATATCCATTGGCAGGGGAAACGTTGGGATGACACATTCAAAAACATGACCGGAGCACAGTGGACAAGAAGAGCAAGGGACAGACAAGAGTGGAAGAGAGATAACCTTTGAAGCCATATTTCAGTGTTGCCTTATTGTCAATTGAAAAACTTATTTTAAAAACATAGTGCGTGCGAGGGTAAGAAGTGAGCAATTCAGTGCAATCTAGTGAATTCTTAAATATAAATAAAAGTGATAGTGGATCAAGGACAGACAGAAGGTCAGAGAAAACGCTCCTAAAACAAAGTGCACGTGGGAAGGAAATTGAACAATTTTGTAAATGTTTAGATGATAGAACAAGAGTGAATAATATGTAGGTTAGTTATAAAAAAAGCTTGTAGTTTAACGTGACCGGTAATCTTGAGATCATGAGCCACGGGACCTCCTTTTAACGTGGAATCTGAACCACAGGGCATGGCATTTCACATCGAAAATCTCACATGCATTGACCGGGAATCGAAACCGGTCCACCTTGGTGAGAGGCCAACAGCTTGACCGAGGTTAGTTATAAGAACAAGTGCAAGAACAGAGATGACTAGCAGGCCAAGAAATGTTCACCACTTAGTGCCTCACTACTCTGATCACCTAATGAGTGAAATCCCTGCCTAGGCAAGAGGCCATTGTCCTTAGAGGATTTGAAGGGCTGTTTTTATAATTATTATCATATATATTATTTCAATAGTATAGATCCCTCCTGCGGCACTCACAAGCGACCGATCGTGAAATTGAGCATTCAAATTATAGATAATAGACATTAGCAGTGACGAATTGCACTCTGATTCCATAAATAACAATAATTTCTTTAAAAAATAACTTTTAAAACAATGTACGAAGTGTGCGATTTGTAGATACTGTTGATATATGAAAATACGCTCCATAATTTCTGTCCACTTCACATTTTGGTCGCTGTGACTCCCGTTACATGTTATTTTAACATTATAACATTATTATCATTTTTCATGGATTTCAGAAACAGTAAATCAAAGGAATGAGTATTGGGAAAGTGGGCCACAGTGAGACGGGTTCGATTCCCGGTCAATGCATGTGAGATTTTCGATGTGAAATGCCATGCCCTGTGGTTCGGATTCCACGTTAAGCTCATTAAATCCTTTTTTTTTTGAAAGAGGGACATTTTTTAATATTTCTTAGAGGTTGGCTCTCCTGGTAGCAGACATTTTGATTCTGTTTACTCATTGAAAGAAGCATGTTATGTAGGAGATAAACAACATCATCGTTTTTGAGGTAAGAAAAGTAAAATTTTCTTCCTTTTTTATAGTTATGTGTATCATTGTACATTAATGAATATAATATGGTCGAAATACATACATATTACTAAATAATTATTGGAATTGTCAGCTTGTTCAGTATTGTAGGTGAGATAGTAGACATAATTGTTTTTACATGTCGCAAGTGGGCCACAGTGAGACACAGTAGGGTGGGCTACAGTGAGACAGTGAGAAAGATATACGGAGTTACCCCAAAGCTGAGGAGAGGGCAGAGTCAACTTCTAGGAGAGAAAAGGGGAGATCTTTCATTCCAACTCACACCCCAGAAAGAAATAAAAACTTGATTTTAAGTCCTCAAATAAAAATTTAAAAATCTAAAGAACTGCAAGAAGAATTTGTTCAGCCAAAGACAGCCCTAGCTACAGACATTTCCATGGATGATGATGTTGACGATTCTTCTAATTCAGACAGCTCATCAGATAATGAAGAAATCGAGCTCCTAACATTTCATCAACTTGCTCGCAAACCTAAGGAAGGTGACTTCGTTCTGGTTGAGTTTTCAGGGAAACACTCAAGATTTTGCATCGGGGAAGTGAAATGAGATTTAGATGATGAAAATTATTAAGTAAAATTCTTAAGAAAAAGAGCAAAAAAGATAGGCAGTTCTTTTTTTTACCCATAGGGTGCATATATTGCTTCAGTCCCCGCGAAAGGCAACAGATCACTGTGGCCGGTTTCCTGTGCATATGGCAAAACAAATAGACAAAAGTCATATCTCAAATTTTCTGTAAATTTTGGGAATCTGAATGTGCTGTAGTGTTTTCTGGCATTAATTATTTGTTTTAGTGTTTATCTATGTATTTAACCAGTCAAAATAAATTCTTTTCATTGTGTCTCAGTGTGGACCATCATCTGTCTCAGTGTGGCCCACGGGTGGGCTACAGTGAGACGGCTGCAACATGTTCACGATTTATTATTTTTACAGAAACGTGTGGATGTTTTGGAAATTCTAAGGGTATGAAATTGATGAGCAACAATCAACTTATATTTCAGTATATAAAGACATTCTCATATATCAAAAAATTAGACAGTATACTAAAATATATTTTTTCTGTCTCACTGTGGCCCACCTTCCCCTACTCAAATCGTATAATTTCATAAATATCGAATAACCGGTGAGTGTTACAGCACACTCAGCACACAAATGACATTATCAGTGACAAATTGCATTCTAATTTCTTAAATATCAATTTCTGTAAGGAGTGTTCGATTTGCAAAACCTATTGGGGAAAGTGTGGTTTATGAACATGCGAGATTTCTCGCACGGGTCCGCCAGTTGTTATTATTATATGCATTCCACTTATTCAGGCCCTCTGACACATAAGCATATGATAATATAGGTGAAAAGTTGAATGTGTCCTAAAAGAACCAGACCAAACTAATTTAAATCCTTGTGATGCGAGAACCAGAACTCGGCGAGTCCCGTCGAGATTACGTTTTGAGGTCCAAGGAACCAACTGTTTTCGAGATATTTGCAAAACACCATTCCTGATCGTGGTGAAACCGAGTCTAAGAAATGGTCAGCCGTGTCCCTAGTACACCAGCTCTCGAGAGCACGCAGAACTTTTGTTCCGAGATAATGCATATTCGTTTATGTTCGAACATGCCGAAATATTAGATGCCAGAAAACTGCATCTTAATGAGGCGCATTATAGTTCAAGTTTCAATATGATACAAGTTCTCCACCAATCAGGGCTCAGGATTTTCATTACGATACAGTTGTTTGACCAATTAGGCAAGGATAGCATCGCACCGGCTCTAAACGCACTTGTTTCCAAAATCAAACATGTTGGACATAAGTGACAATATTGAGGTTATGATAACCTTCTATCCTTTGATAATAAATCCAAATGCTCGAAGTTTTTATCCATGTTTTTGTTTCAAAGCTTTGGAACATTATGACATTGCCAAGGCATTTGGTCCACGGAAAATCAGTAACCTAGCGCATGCACTCTGTTCAGTAAACCCAACTGGAGCACTCTCCACAGATATTTATTAATATTTATGTTCGAAGATAAACTAATGTTATAATTGAATGGATGAAAACCATAACGGTATAAGTAACATTTTGTTCATTCAGAGAAAAAGCCATTTGAACATTGTAACACTCATATAAAGCAGGCTATTTGTAGTTATACCACCTATCATTAGAGGGCAGAACAATACCGCAATCACTTGTCCCTCTCTGCTATTCAAATGATACATCCTTCCTGAGTTACATCTTGCACTTAACTCATTTAAAAAAATGATACTTATACCGTTATGATTTTCACCCATTCAATTATCGTCGAACATAAACAGTCATATGCAACGCGCCTATAATGGTAATTAAGACACTCGTGTTTTAACTATTGCCATTATAGCATTGTTGCATAATGTACTATTATTAACTAGATGTATGCACAATACAGTCTCGGACGGAAATATTATGCTAACTTACAATTAATTTTTCTTATGAAGCCAGGAAAGAATTCATGATGAAAATTCATAAATGTAAATCAAAAAATACTGGAATGCAGCCGAAATAAATCAGAAACCCCTATGAACGTTAAATTCGCAGGTGAAAAGCTAAAGGAAGTAGGAGACTACTGTTACATAGGAAGCAAATTAACCAGTGATGGACGAAGCAAAGAGGATATAAAAAGTAGGTTGGCTAAGGCAAGGAAAGCATTTCTACAGAAAAGGAATCTGTTGACTTCGAATATAGATTTAGGTATTAGGAGGTCATTTTGTAAGCCTTTGTCTGGAGCGTGGCGCTCTATGGAAGTGAAACTTGGACTATTGGTGCAGTAGAAAAGAGGAGAATTGAAGCGTTTAAAATGTGGTGTTACAGGAGAATGTTGAAGATCAGAAGGGTAGATAGGGTTAGAAATGAAGAGGTATTAAAACTTGTGATAGGAAGAGATTTTTCTGGCGACTGCTAATGAAGGGAAGAGATAGGTTGGCACGACACATACTAAGACACCCAGGAATAGCAAGCTTAATTATGGAAGGAATGGTCGAGGACAAGATCTGTAGAGGTAGACCAAGGTTAGAATATGTTAAACAGATTGCCTCAGATGTAGGGTGTGGTAGCTTTGAGATGAAACGATTAGCTCAGGGCAGGGAGGCTTGGACATCTGCATCAAACCAGTCAAAAGACTGGAGACTCAAAGCACAAGGTAAAACCAAATGCAAACATTCAATCCCTAAATTTTGAAGAATAAAATATGGCTCATGCCTGCATATGTCTTTTCTTTTAATTAAGTCAGACCAAAATATTGGTGAAAATATGAATAACTGTTTTAAATCGCTTATCCTCTCAAATCGGCTTCACATACGGACTCTGCGAAAGATCATTCCTCTGCCGTCGCAAGGATGGTGTCTGGAAGCTGAACACACTTTGATATCTGATACAACTAGGGATGATGACATGCCGACCGCTAAGTTCGGTCTACTGCAGGCGTTGTCAACCTTTTTGAGACTGTGAGCACCACCCTGATTAGCATACCAAGTGCCCGAGCACCATTAAACCGAATATAATAATAATAATAATAATAATAATAATAATAATAATAATAATAATAGAAGGCTGTGACTTGGTGAGGCTGATCGGATCGAGGCTCCTCCTATTTATAGAGTTTGTTTAGTTATTTCATGTCTACTTCAGTGTTTTATGGTTTGGAAGGTGTTTTTGAGTGACTTACTGAGAGTACACAGTGTTAGTTATTGTTGTTTTAAAGGGGCGGAACTACGAGGTCATCTGCCCCTAGTACAAAGTGTTTAATAGTGATTGTGCGAGGTTTTTATAGTGATATTTGGATATCATATGTTTGTGCATGAAACTTGTTTACGTGGTTGCCTAGGAATTGCTGGTACAGGTTAGGTTAACATTACCATAAATATTCCGTTTAAAATAGTTTAATCCACGCCCTGTATTGTGTGTTTATTACTCCGTTTACTCAATTACTCCAATTGGGCCCCTATAACAGATATTAATTGTGTAATGTCGTTTATTTCGTTAGAAACAGGGGCTAGGATTGAGTTAAATGACATCAGTTGGATCACATATTTACAAAGAATCTGCGACGATCAGTCAAAATAACACACTAGCATTCACAGGACTGTTGTAAACCTTGCGATAAGTATCAAAGGCAGTGCCCAGGCAATACCTGGCTGAAGGTATAAAAAGCACACAGGAAAGGCAATAATAGTAATTTGCTTTAAGAAATGTCACTGCCTGTGATACGGCAGGTTACCTCTAGAACCACCGCTAGAGGTGACAATACGCAAACCGGTGGCAGTGGGATGACAAGCTGCTGTCCACCCACCAGTAGACCCGAAGAAGCTACAGCAGCTCAAGACGATATTGGCGGTACACAAAATCTCGAGTCTCGCACCGCACCTGACGGCAGTGCCTTTGTAATAAATACAACCACTCTCGCAGGTAAGCCCAGAAAACGCATGAAATGGGAAACTCATATGAATGAATATATCATGCGGGCATATTATCGAATAACTCGTCTTGAAACAGATATAACAAACTACCGCCAAGCACTGCATGCGGCTTTCAAGCAGCAGTATCCTCTGTTTAGCATCACTGAGCAACGAGTAGCGCATCAAAGAAGAGCAATTGTAAAGAATCATTTAGTTCCCGACCCTGTTCTGGATCGAATCAGACAGGAGATATCTCATGAACTATATCCCTCAGCTGCAAGTGGTGAAACTAGCCAAATAAATACTGATAATGAGATCTCCATGAATGAATCGACTCACGTAAATGAACTTCATAATGGGGAAACAAGCCATCATTTCAAGACCCAAGACGAATTTAATTCAGCTCTGCTTGAATATGCAGGTACTGACCCTACCCAACGTCCAATACTTCCGAGGCAGCAGTCTTCCCGCAAGTTTGCCATGGTGTTGAAAGAACTGAACGAAACCGTACTTCCCAAATATTTAGAAGAGCACCAATCTTTCATGGAGGTTCATACTGCTATCTATTGTGCAGCACTAGCTGCAGTACGAATTAATGGGGGCGGTGGGGCGGGGGTAGGCCACGCCCTCCAAACCAACAGTCTGCTGCAAGGAAACCCAGCGATCCACCATGGGCAAAACGTTTAAAACAACGCATTGAACAACTGCGCCAGAATGTGAACAGACTGCAACAGTATAAGAATGGAGTGAGAAGTAGACGTCTGAACAACCGCATACGAAGGATCATGATGGACTCCTCACTAGAAGAATTTCAGGTCCCCGAGGACGCAGTGATAACAGAAGTACTTGATACTTATAAACAAAAACTTGTAGCCCTCTCTAAGCGTCTTAAGAGATACCAGAACACTACCGAACGGAAGAAACAGAACAATGACTTCAAGAGAAATGAGAGAAAGTTCTATGAAGACCTGAAAAAGACACTTCAAGTTCAGAATGATTCTCCAGAAGGACCCAGTGCGGAGAGTGTTACCGACTACTGGTCATCAATATGGTCTAGGCCGGAAGAACACAACAATGAAGCTCCGTGGTTTAAGGAAATAGAGAATGTTACCAGACGAATAAATCAAATGGCACATATAGACGTTGATGTTGAGGAACTACGCCAGGTCATCAGCAGCCTACAGAATTGGAAAGCACCCGGAATTGACCGGATCCATAATTACTACTATGAAAGGCTCACATGTACCCACCGTTTACTGGCTATTCACATACAATGTTTTCTGGAAAATCCTGCTGCCTTTGCAGTTTTCCTAGCCAGAGGGTTAACCTATCTCAAGCCAAAGGACTCTAAAATCACAAACCCATCTAAATATCGTCCCATCACCTGCTTGCCAAACTTTTATAAGATCTTTACATCCATTATTGCAAATCGAATTCGTGCGCATTGTGAGGAAAACGCCATTCTCGCAGAGGAGCAAAAGGATTGCAGAAGGAATTCTCAAGGATGTAAGGAACAGCTCACTATTGATGCCGTGCCATAAGAGCAGGCCTGTCGTAGATCACGAAATCTTTATGCCTGCTTTATTGATTACCAAAAATCTTTCGATTCCGTGCCTCATACATGGCTTATACAGAGCTTGGAGATTTACAAGGTCAACCCTATTATAGTGAACTTCCTGAAGTGCGCAATGGTTTCATGGAGCACTGCCCTCCGACTTACAGTGGGTGGCACTCGTTTAACATCTTCATTAATACCGATTCGCCGAGGAATTTTCCAAGGAGACTCGCTAAGCCCACTCTGGTTTTGTCTGGCATTGAATCGTCTCTCGCAAATCCTGAACAGACATGGATGACATTAAACTGTATGCATCAACTATAGTGCACCTACAATATCTCATCTCTATCACTCAGAGCTTTTCCTCAGATATCCATATGCAGTTTGGTTTTGATAAGTGCAGAACACAGACTGTTATTAGAGGCTCGCACTCTGCACAAGGAATACCTGTTGGAGAGGGACAGAGAAGTATTCAGCCGTTGGAGGAAGGCGCATTGTACAAATATCTTGGGTTCTCCCAGAGTACCCGTCTCAGACATGGTGATATCAAGAAGAACATAACTGAGCAGTATACTTCACGACTTCGCAGTGTTCTCTCTTCAAAACTTAACGCTAAACATATCATTAAGGCAGTTAACACATTTGCAATGCCCGTAGTTACTCCTTTGGTATAATCAGGTGGACTCAAACTGAACTGCACGATCTGCAACGAAAAACATCGGTGCTTTTATCACGCCATCGTATGCACCATCCGAAATCAGCAACAGAGCGCCTGACTCTACCTCGGTCTGAAGGTGGTAGAGGACTGATAGACATCATGAACCTTCATACAAAACAAGTGACAACTCTGCGTGCATTTTTCCACAACAAAGGAGAAACATCCCATCTCCATCACTGTATCTTCAGCTGATGATAATTACACACCGCTCCATCTGTCATCTTTAGATCCACCAGTAAAAGAAATGAAAACTACTGAATACAAGATAGGGAATTGGAAACAGAAGGCGCTTCATGGGAAGTTTCCACATGAGTTGGACCAGCCTCACATCGACAAGTTAGCGTCGCACGCATGGCTGACCCAATCGGTCCTCTTTCCGGAAACAGAGGGATTTGTTGTAGCTATCCAAGACCAAGTTGTTGCTACTCGAAGCTATCGGAAATTTATCATAAAAGATCCAACAACAGAGAGTGAGAAGTGTCGCCGCTGTGGCAAATGTAGTGAGACCATTCAACACGTTATATCAGGTTGTTCCCACCTTGCCAACACTGACTACAAACATCGACACGATCAAGTTGCCAACATTATCCACCAGACTGGCCTTGAAGTACAAACTTCTTCAAAGCTCCGTCCCCTATTGGAAGTACACACTATCTGCAGTACTCGAAAATGCCACACACAAGCTCTATTGGGACAGAGGAGTTGTGACAGATGTCGCAGTCAGTAACAACCGGCCAGATATCATTGTCATCAATAAAGAACACATAGAGGCATTACTGATAGATATCGCATGTCCCAACACTCAAAACATCCAAACAACAGCTGCTGCTAAAATATCTAAGTACACAGAGCTGGCAATTGAGATAAAGCAGATGTGGAAACTTGATTCGGTGACTACCATCCCAATAATTGTATCGTGTACTGGTGTTATACCGAAAACTCTCCACAGTAGTCTATCAATATTGAATCTGCACCCGCAGATATATATTGAACTTCAGAAGGCAGTTCTGTTAAACACATGGCATATTGTTAGGAAGTTCCTTGGTGACAATACCCTGGCCGAATACTCAGCAAGGCTCGATGATCCAAATGGGAATTTAGCTCATCATACAAATGAAGGAGACTCGTGAAGACTGCGGGCACGACATGGATGTGAAGTCTCTGAACAGTGTAATCGTAATTATCTCAGTACAGATGGTTCCTTGCTAAAGCCGAACCAGGCTGTAACAGAAAATGTAGCCGGTATTTGCCGTGATAATGTTGTCAAACAATAAACTATAATAATAATAATAATAATAATAATAATAATAATAATAATAATAATAATAATAATAATAATAATAATAATAATAATAATAATAATAATAATGATTGAGGTAGCGAGAATATCGAGACAAAAAAATGTGACAATCCTTCCCTTCCTCCTTTCTTCCACTGGCCTGACATCTAAATCATTTTCGGTAAACCTAGCCACACTAAATCTTTCCATATATACCCACACTATTGCACAAAAAGCTGAAATTCTGCTGCCGTTAGAGGATTTTGAATGCGCACTAGGATTTTTTTGGATTCTCTTATGAAAAGGAGACGCGGATGATAACATTAATGGAAAAAATTAACTGTCAAACTTCCATGGTAATAGTTTGAAAACGTATGCTAGAGACTTTTCAAAGTGTGACTTTACTCAGCTTCTTGTACGTAATGTACCGATATGAGTCATGTTAGCAACTGTAAGTTGAGAAAATAAATAAATAAATAAATAAATAATAATAATAATAATAATAATAATAATAATAATAATAATAAAGCAACAAACATGCTCCTCGCTTTCCTTTGCCCATCTCTCTGTCCCTCAGAAGTGCTGAAATAGCTAGGGATTCACCGCTTCATAGGCATGCTGAAACTGCTTGCATGACTCATGCAAATAAGATACATTCAAGTGTGGACAGTCGAGCCGAATCAGCATCTTTCGTGTTACTCATAAAACAGGGATGTTCAATTATTTTTACTGTAGATTAAAAATACTATTTCACAAAAGTATAACATTTCTGACTGTCAAAACCTGTAATGAAAGCACTATTATCCTGGTTCGTGCAACAGAAATTCAATATAAGAATGGATCTCAGGGGAGCTGGTGCTCGCGAGCACGTTTTGGGTAGTATGACGAGAGCACCAAATTTCATTAAAAGAGCACCGTAGTGCTCGCAAGACGGGACTTGAGAAGGAATTCGACCGTGGACCTGTTGAAAGGAACCGTCTGGGATTTGCTTGGTAGTGAAAATGGGAAACCACAAAAGCCGAGTTGGAGTTCGAAACGAGACATGAGGTAGCGCGTTAGCACTATCGACCACTGTAGCCGGTAAATATATGGATAACCACAGAACTTAAAAAAAAAGACCTACAATAAAGAAAAAAGGAAGGAAGCTTGTAGTTTAACGTGACCATTAATCTCGCGATCATAAGCCACGGGACCTCCGTTTTACGTGGAATCCGAACCACAGGACATGGCAGTTCACATCGAAATTCTCACATGCATTGACCGGGAATCGAACCCAGTCCGCCTTGGTGAGAGGCATACAGCTAGACCGCTGAGCCACCACGCCCCTACAATAAAGAACATGACGCCTAAATTCTCTTACATGAATGGGAATAGTTACAAACTCTTTGTTCTTATCAAGCAGTATACGGTAATTGGATGGTCTTGTGATGAACGTTAGGAGTTGTGTCCTCTATAAGACTCCTTGTAAATATTAATATCACAAATCTGTAACGGCTTCGGTGGCGTAGTTGGTAGCATGCTGAGCTTCTATACCCAAGGTCGCAGGTTCAAACCCGGCCGAAGCCGTCGGATTTTTTAAGAGCGTTGAAAATTCCCCAGTATGCCTTCCTTCAAAGAGGAAGTAAAGCCGGTGATCCCATGTCATAGATTTATGGCATGTAAAAGAACCTTCCACTAATTACACTTGTGTGAAGCTGAATTAGGCCTATATGTTAGATTCGACTAACGCAGACTAACGCTCTTAGGTTCCAACCTTCGTCACCAGGAGCCGACTGCGCTGGTATCTAGTAACCAAGTTCAGAACTAGTTGTCCTTGACGGTGGCGTTTGGTAGCAAAAGTAGGACCAACTTGAAAATAGAATGTCTGCAGTCATTACTTGAATTAAAAGCAGATAACACACAAGAATACTGCCATCACTATTAACACCGGTTATCAGACAGATTCTAAACACACCCAAAGTACACGGGGCAACATGACCGCGTTGTCGCAGCTCCTAAACTGAGGCACCAACCAACCGACAAATCTGAATGGCAGTAATGATGTCAGTAATTAAATATATGTCAAATAGAATTTATAATACACTATGTTGCCATTGTCAGCAGTTCGCTGATTAAGATGGCACTGTGACGTAATACACACACTCGTTTCACCGCGGATATTTGGTTCGATTTCCGGCATTGCCAAAAAAATTCAATTCTGTTCTGAGGGATCTGTCTCATGAAACAGATTGAGAAGACGTGGGTGCTGTTTCCATCTCAGCCCTCTTAGAGTTGTTTTTGCGTGGTTTACCACTCTACTCCAAGCAAACGCTGGGATGGTTCCTAACCTAAGGCCACGGCCACCTCCTTTCCAATCCTAGACACTGTTATAAATACACGCACGTTCCTCAAACCATCACAATGGCACAGGTTATATCATACAGATTCCACTCACACCAAAGTACACGGGGCAACATAACCATTATGTCATAAAGCACATAAATGAATCAACAACAAGAACAGCTAGAGATGACAGCACCGCTACCGCTTGGTGTGGTGGGTGACGGGCTCATTTCATTGCGAAGAGTGTTTCCTTACACACTGAACCACTTCAACAAAAGTTCTTTTACAAGACCTCTTTGAGTTGTTGTTAATTCATTCATTATGTGTGGAATTTGTATGATAATTAACCTGTAGGCCTATTTATATGATTATGACTGTAGTAGTGTGTGTAACTGTATAAGGGATGAGGTAGGATAAGCCCCCCCCCCGGGACATGAAGTAAGGTACTATCCCGGCATTTGCCTGGAGTGAATGTGGAAAAACCCGGGAAACCACACTCATGATAACCACTGTCAGTGCCAAGATTCGAACCTGCAAGCTCTGTACTTGCTGAAACTGCCATTGTGGCCGTGGTGCATGATTTAACGAGTACGGCTACGCCGCGGACTAATTATATTATAATCTGAATATTATCTTATAATCTGAATACAAATGTTTCAGGTTAATGGGCATGAATAGTTCATTTTTGATCTCGCCATACATTTTGACATACAGCTGAACCTCGATTTCTCGAATCATTAGTGGATGTCGATATAAATCTATACTTATCGAAAATTCGAGTTATTGCGAAACGTATGAAACATGTTGAAACTTGCCTACTGAACGCAAGATAGCCTACTCTATGTAGTGTAAAGGTTTCAAGACATTCTTTCAGAGTCGGCTTCGGTGGGGTAGTTGGTAGCATGCTGAGCTTCTATGCCCAAGATCGCGGGTTCAAACCCGGCCGAAGTCGTCGGATTTTTAAAGAGGGTTAAAAATCCCTCAGTATGCCTTCCTTCGGAGGGGAAGTAGAGCTGGCGGTCCCATGTCATAGATTTATGGCATGATAAAGAACCTTCCACTAATTTCACCTGTGTGAAGCTAAATTATAGTTAAACATTTGACAAACGCTCTTAGGTTCCTACGTTAGTCACCAGGAGCCAACTGCGGTGGCGTCTGGTAACCAAGTTCTGAACAAGTAGTCGTTGACGGTGTCGTTTTGGCGGCAAAAGTAGGAACTATTTGAAAGAATTCAATGTCTTCAGTCCTACTTGAATTGAAAACAGATAACACCCACTATACAGTCATCACAATTAACACCGGTTATCAGACAGATTCTACACACACCGAAAGTACACGGGGCTACATGACCGTGTTGTCGCAGCCCCTAAACTGAGGAACCAACCAACCAACATTCTTTCAGTGTTGCCTACACAAACTGTCAGTTGTAACTCTTCAGTCGGTCAACACGAATTTGCTTAATGACTGGGTAATATACAGTGTGAATAATAAATAAATAACCCTTCTGAAAAGAAAAAAAAACATGCAATTTTAGAATTACGCGTTTCGACCTTCAAGCTGTCAACTTCAGATCTTGATCACTTGGTTGAGGTTTAAATTGAATGAATGTTCATATTTGAGTCCAATATTACCTATCTTAAAAAACAGTAAGTTATGTTTCCATCGTGAATTAACCTAGAATGTTTTATTTTCTAGTGTTACCGTGTACGCTTCTTGTTGCCCTAGTGGCATCAACACCAGATTCTGATGTAGTCGCGGTAGTCAGAGGGAACAATGACTTTGGCCTTGCGTGGTACAAGGTAAGTTACCCACTATGCTACTTAGTTTTGTATCTGTTAGACATTGTTTTTTTTCTCTGGAGGTGCTCAAAAATATCTGACTACTATGTAACTTCTGTGATCGAAGTAGACTTAAGAGCCAATCTAAATTTTCAAGTGTTCCGTGATTCAAAGCGTTTGTTCTTTTTTATTTTTATTTTTAACTGTATTTTCCTTATAATTGTGTTTGTTATTATACGTACGAGTATTAGTTTTTATTATATTTTTTGTTTTATCGATCTTAGACTTTTTCATATTTAGGTATCTACCTCTAAATGTTAACTGTTCTAAATTTGATTTTTTAAATTGTGTTACGAAGGTAAGGTGAATTTCCTGTTCTGCCCCTTAAAACAACAATTATCATCATTATCATCATCATCATCATAATCGGCGTCATCATCATCATCATCATCACAACCGTCGTCATCATCACCATCATAATCGCTATCATCATCGTCTTCATCGTCATCAGCAATGTCGTCATCATCACCATCTTCGTCGTCATCATAAACGTCATCATCCTCACTATCATCATCGTCGTATCTATCATCATCGACATTAATCATCGTTGCTATCATCATCATCCCCGTCATCATCATAATCACCGTCATCACCATAATAATCATCATCGTCGTCAGCATCATCAGACGTATCAGACTGGGTACCGGTATGTGACATTCAGAGATCCGAGGTTCGAATGTCGGCGCTAACAGCAGCCAAGCTCGGTGAAACTCTGCATACATGTTGGCCAGTTTATATGTAGGACTAAAACATTTGTATTGGAAATTCTTCCCCCAATTCTCTTGAGTCATCTCTAAAGAGAGCCAAATTGTGACCAATCATACTGAAAATAGTGGAAAAGAATAATAGAGTTTACTCACTTTCTGCTTATTTTCGAGCTCCTTATTCAAACCTGATGACGCAATGATAACGTAATGTTTGAGTATTGTACCCAAGCACGTGAAAAAAAACCAACACCACCTTGATCATACATCGAAGCAAAGCATATAAATGACCGAAGGCTTTAGGAGGGTTTTGCCGAATACATTTGCTAACTTCTGTAATGCAAGTAAACTCTCATCGACTTGAATTTACCGAACATAAATAATTATTGATTGTAACTGAGCTTTAGGGATAGATGACCTCGCTGTTCCTCCCCTTAAAACAAAAAGAGTAGAATTGAGATTCGTATTTAAGAACGAAATATTACAATGTTAGCATACTAAGTGCCTACGGAAATTGCGATCTGTTTACTAGTTTTGTCCACAATGTTGGTAAAATTGCTCATTTAGATGGATCAGTCGCGGTTTTATTTGCCCATTTTTGGGGAATAGAGAGTATGGGCGTACAGGAGAATGTTTTTTCGTAATGTCGTAATTATTTTAAAAATAATAGGCTACATTGTAAACTGTAAACTATTCGTAAGATTGTGCTACCAAAACCCCCCAAATTCATACACACCCTTATCCCCCTAAATATTATCAGTAGGGCTTGTTTCCTGTTTTGCATTGTTTATAAATACAGTATAAATGAGAAGAAAACAGTGACAATGACTTTCAGGAAGCCAGTGATATAATATACTACAGACGAGAACCACTGACAGTTGTTTCACAATTTAAGTATCTTGGATTAACAGTACAGACAAACGGAAATGCGTTCAGCTTCCACATCAAAGAAAACGTGGCAATTGCCATATCTACCATGAACAGCATTCAGAATATACAGAAAATGTCATTAGAAACTGCGTTGAAAATATTTAAGCGATAGATCTCACCGATATTAACTTACGGCCTGACATTAATCAGGGACCAACTGCAAAAGAGGGACATCAAATAAATTGAAAAGGTAAAGGCTAGATTTCTAAAGAAAGCATTAGGAGTCTCTATATTGACCCTATCGCTATTGGTTTACCTGCTGGCCAGAGAACCATTCTACATTGAAGAACTCAGGTTTGAATTATCATTGCCCACGAAAGGAGCATACCAGAGCCTATTACAAGAACTTCGGGACAAAAGGGAAGATATATGTCTAGATTTCTTCTCCACAGACGCGATGATAAACAGGGAATGGATAATGGCTAACTATGAACTGAGGCACACCATGGCTCGCTTTGCGGTCCATGGCTTCCACTACAAAATCTGTAAAAGAGATACCTACCATGAACCAAGTGACCTGTGCCAGTATAAACTCTGTGGTGACCAATGTGATAGATATCATGTGATAAAATGCAAAAGCAGTAAAATATCATTGACAAAATTTTGTAATAGTTAAGTGCTATATGAACTATAGAACTATACATGACCACTATGTCTATAACTATATTATTATTGTATGGCCATTGGCTGCATTAAATATTTAATTAAATGAATACAGTATATTTTACAAGGTAGTTAAGTTGCTTTCAGAGGTTCAATGAATCGTCAAGAGGTCATCTGAACATCCATAGAATGAGAACATGGGATGCTGATTGCATCAGTCAGGAATAAACACGTGTATTCACGAGACTACCCACGTTCTGATTTAATATGAACAACAGCATTTAAAAATAAATCCTCAACTAGCTACACACTAACTTGTATAATAAAGTTATTGTGAAAATTACAATGACCACGTGATGTTTATGGTTCACAAGAGATTAAGATCAAAAATTGATAGCTATACTTTTTGGAATGAAAGGATCATTCAAGTAAGAATAAAACTATCCAGAGGATATTTGAAAGTTATAGGAGTGTATGCACCGGTTGATGGATACTCGAAAGAAAGTGATATTGTGTATAATGATCTACAGAAGATAATAAATATTACTAATAGACAAGATATGATACTGTTAATGGGAGACTTTAATGGAAGAGTTGGTAATGAGAAAATTCAGAATAACAATGGAATTCATGGAGAGGTAACCCGCAATAATAATGGAACAAAATTAATAGATTTCACTATCTTCAATCAGTTTCGGATTATGAACACACTGTTTCCACACAAGGACAGTCATAAATGTACTTGGTCTGCAAGAAATCAGAAATCAATTATTGATTATATGATTTGTAATGGAAAATTGGCAGATTTAGTTTTGGATACAAGAGTTTATCGAGGACCTGAATTGGAAACAGACCACTATTTATTAGTTGCTCCTATTCGTTTAAAACCACGGTGGTTCAAGAAAAAGAAACAAAGAACACAGGAAAACGAAACTTTATATAAGGTTACCCTTTTAAATGATCCCAGTATAAAATGGCTATACCAAAACAGGCTTGATAATCACATTCAGACGATTCCACTTTCTGACGATGTGGAAGACGAGTGGTCCAATTTGAGTTCAGCTCTTAAACAGTCAGCATTTGAAAGATTGGGAGAAAAAATAAGATGCCAAAAGAAGAAGGGTTTAAGAATTTGGGACGAAGAAATTGCAAAAGTAATCTCTGAAAAAATAAATTCATATAAAAAGTTCCTGTCAACTGGTAAATTAGAAGATAAAATTGAATACCATCATAAGAGAGCAATAGCAAAAAGAGAAGTCCGAAAGAAACACAGGGAAAGTTGGGAAAACTTTGTCTCTTTCCTGGAGACTGACATAACAAGACCACAACCACAAACCTATAAAATTTTGAAAAAACTAAATAGGGAAGTAAAAGAAGATGTAAAAATTAATGCTATATCTCACAAAGAATGGCTTGAGTATTTTCAGAGCCTTTGGTTGAGTCCAAATATTGAACAACTTGTTTTACAAGCATCTAACAACAAGTCTTCAGAAAATATTACACTCGAAGAATTAGAACAGGTCTTGAGGAAACTTCGAAATGGGAAAACACCTGGAGAAGATTCAATAAATGCAGAAATGTTGAAATATTCAGGCGATGCCTTCAAGAAAAGATTTCTCAGATTATTGAATTTAATCTGGATGGGTAACATGCCTCCAGAAGATTGGTAAAAGGCAATAGTAGTTCCTCTTCATAAGAAGGGAAATATGAAAGATTTGGAAAATTATAGAGGAATAAGTATACTTAACTCTGGAAACAAAATTTTTTCAAACATTGTTAAAGAAAAATTACTGAAACATTACTCGGAGGTAATAGGGAATGAACAACATGGGTTTAGAAAAGGTCGCACATGTGCAGATGCCTACTTCACCTTAAAAATATTGATCGAAAAACGCAGGGAGTTCAATTTGGAAACACACATATCATTTGTTGGTTTTAAGAAAGCCTTTGATTTTGTTGACAGAAACAGACTTATTGACATATTGGCCAGGGATTGTGTCCCCCAACAGTTAATTGATAACATTTACAACATGTATAGTGGTACTCGTATTGCAGTAAGGTTAAGTAATCATACATCCGAGTGGAAGTAAATCAGCAGAGGGGTAAGACAAGGCTGTGGACTCTCTCCATTGCTATTCATAATCTACATGAATGCTCTAATAAAGGAACGGAGGTGTGAAAGACATGGTTCAATACCTATAAGCAGGCATCTAAAAAATTTAGACGCTATACTATTTGCTGATGATGTTGCATTGGTAGCAGCATCTGAAGATGATCTGCAGTGGTCAGTATTCAACCTACAGAAAGTGGCATCAAAATTCAGCATGTGCATTTCTACTGAAAAGACTAAAGTAATGGCCTTTAAGGGTAAGGACTCTCTCCCCAGTAAAATTTGTCTGGATGGTAAAATTTTAGAAAGAGTTAACGAATTCAAGTATTTAGGATATCATTTATATTTACAAGAAGAACGAGACATAACTGCAAAAAGAACTAATTATACCAGAACAACAGGAATCATCAATCACGTCATGAAGCCATCTCTTGTCCAAAGGCATACACGCTTGCGTTTGTATAACACATTAGCCAGACTAACCCTATGCTATGGCAGCGAGGTATGGACAATAAGATCTCAGGACATCTCCAGACTCACAGCACGCGAAATGACCTTTATGCGCCGAACAGCAGGCTATACTAAATGGGATCATAAGAGAAACGAGGATGTGCTGAAGGAACTAAAAGTGAAACCAATAACTACATACATTTGTGACTACCAAGAGAACTGGAAGCATCATGTCCAAAGGATGGAACCTGGATGATTACCAAAGGAGATCCTTCGCTACCAGCCACGGGGAAATAGATCTATAGGACGTCCGATGAAGAGATGGAGGGAAAGTGCAAGACCGTGACGGGACATTTGGTCCAATACTTGGAAGGAAGATGATGATGATGACAATGACCACGTTACAAGATGGTCCTCAAATTAGCCGCTGGTCTTGTTTCTTTTACAGCACCAACAAAGTATACACTAAAGTCACTAGGGTTGGCAATTAAAAGCTTTCCACGTGTCTACTAAACACTTTTCAATTGTGTCGCCATTTGCCCAAAGAAACAAATTCTCCTAATGACGATCGCCACGTGCTTGTTTGGCAGTTTTAAGGTGGGTTTACACTACGCGCAACTGTTTCACGAGAATGAATCGTTGGAAGACTGAATCGCCCTGACATGTCAACAGGACGAAACGTTGCGCGAAACAGGTGTGAAATATGGTTTGGGTGAGAAAACCATCTCTTTGTGTTCTGTTGTACCGCCGGCTACTGGAACCGCGTTCGCCGTCATGATGATGTTGTACTGAAAGATGAAAACAAAACGAAATCGCCACTGGTGGAGCAAGGAATTATTCCGCCAGCGATGCCAATATGGGAACCACCTTATGAAGCAAATGACAGTGGAACCCATTGAAGATACCATCAGGAACTTCATCTGCATGACTGCAGAAGATTGTGAATATCTCGTATCACTATTCGGTTATAAAATTGAAAGAATGGAAATAAAGTTGAAAGAAGCAGTATCTGTGAGGGCAAGGTTTGCTGTCACAATGCGATTCTTTGCGACAGGTGATTCATGCACAAGTTTACAGTAGTCTACGATACCGTACCTGTTTCAAATGTGACAGGTCCAATTAATTGTGATAGGCTTTATATTTGGGATCCTAACAAATGAGTGATTTTTATACAATTCGATCAGGCAGAAAGTTTCTTCCTTGTTAATTGCTCGCGCAATAAGTGGCGGCGAAGTTAACACAACTCGACTTTGATGCGCGTCCAAACACCGACTGGTGTTGGCTCGCCACACGACTGTCGCCCGCAACTACAGTAGTTTCGGAGTGGGGACCCCGTCTCGACTATGCGAGTCTTGCCTCACAAAACAGTTGCGCGTAGTGTAAACCCAGCTTAGGGCTTGGTTGCAGCAGTACGAGCGTTACGCAAGGAGTATACAGGGTGTTTTTAAATTCTCATTACAAACTTTAGTTAGTTGGTATTTGTTGTTTTAAGGGGCGGAACTACAAGGTCATCTGCCCCTATATTACAGACTTTGAGGGCTTGTAGTTGGGACCAAGTCGGTAAAGTTTAGCATAGGAACTTGTGTTTGGAAACGTATCGTCTTCCCGCTACCCGAAAAAAAGCACTACAGCACGCATTCACAGCTCCCACATTTTCGGCGCTCTGTCCGACTTCTGCTGCTTGTCGTCTGGGTCCAAATACAGGTGGGGCTCGATGTGAAGACCACCGACGTCAACACCTCCGTACCATGTTCTGGTACACACGATCACCAATCCCTGGTCCTACAACATCCGCCGCAGTCATAACCCTCGCCAATAGGTCTTCCTCGGATTCCACAGGGATTTCGTAAATCAAGGTGTCCATGTGACTCCACAAGTAGTGGTCTAGTGGTGTCAAGTCGGGTGAACGTGCAGGCCAAGCAATCGGGCCACCACGACCTATCCACTGTTGACCGCAAGTGAAAAATTAGGTGGTGCGTCGTCGTGCTGAAACCACATGTTTTGATGCACATGCAGTGAGACATCGTCTAAGAAGTCATGCAGTACGTCTTCAAAGAATACCAAGTACACAACACCCGTGAGATTTCATGGAAGAAGGTGTGGAATATCAACAAACCTGTAGGGGATATGGAACATCACGTGATCGTACGTACTCTAGTCAGTGGCGCCGAAAATGCGGGAGATTTGAAAGTGTGCTGTGGTGAATTTTTGTGGGTAGCGGGAAGACGTACGTTTCCGGACACAAGTTCCCATGCTAAACTTAACAGTCTTGGTCCCCACTACAAGCCCTCAAAGTCTGTAATGGGAATTTAGTAACAGCTAGCATTTGTAGGCGCTTGCGATGGTCAGGCCAGGCCAGGTCTCTAGCACTCTGTGAGTTGAAGCATTGACCATGCCTCTGTAAAGGCTCTAGGTGCGCGTACCTCTGTCTTTAATAGCAAATAATACGGTGTGCTTGGGTTATTGTAATGGTTATTAAAATGATGCATTTCCGTGGACGGTAGACAGATTAAGCAATATGTCTGATGATTTAAAGGTGAATTTTCGCTGTAAATATTCCGTCATATCCGTCATACTATATTTGTGTATTTCAGTAGCTTACTGAGAAATGATCAGTAACTAATAAGAGAACCACGCGCAATACCCATCGTGAGTTAACAATTTCCATCAGTTTGAGGTTTTATAGGCTACAAGGACTTATCAATTAAATACACACATCAAAAAAGGTTCTGCATATTGCCATGGAGCACAATGGGGATGAAAGTGAGGAGGGACTTATTTACTAAACAGTGTCCACGCCTGCTCTACACAATTGAGATCGGGAGCATCGGCAGGTCATTCCAGCGTTATCGTCCACGAAAGAGAAATTTGGACCGAAATTGTCAGCATAGCCTTTCACTAAAGGTTCCAGGATAGTCATCATCATCGGCTTTAACTCGAATCCGAGTATAAATCTTCTTCCTTCAGTCCAGTTTGTGAATGTGTTTACGGTGACTAAAGAGTCCAATCCTGGCATGGAACAAGCGTCCACACAAGTCACATAGTATTGCTGGAGGAGGACGTGGTTGGGCTGCTCGAAGTTTCCTAGCTTGACGCTTGGCCTCTTCATGTGTGCGTCGATCCCTTTCAAACGTCTTTACAGTATCCGAGATGGTACGGCGCCAAGTTGAGCGATCTTCAGTCAGCATGTCCCAGGTTTGTGAATCAAGACCTGTCAATTTCAGGGTCTGCTTAAATTGGTCCTTGTAGCGCCTCTTAGGACCACCATGAGGTCAGGTGCCATAGCATAACTCACCATATAGAATTTGACGAGGTAATCTCACATCATCCATCCGATGGACATGACCAATCCATCTAAATTGGTGACCTAGTATGGATGATTCTATGCTCTCGATTTGAGCCTTTTCCAGAACAGCAATATTGGTAATGCGGTCTTCCCATTTAATCCTCTGGATTGATCGAAGTTTTTGTAGGTGGAAACGCTCAAGCTTCCTAAGATCACGTCGGTAAAGGGTCCACGTTTCACAGCCATACAACAATGTAGAAATGACTACTGCTTTGTACACCATAAGCTTTGTACTCATCGTCCATATGCTGCATGGGCTGCGCCAATTCTCTTATCCACATCCTGCTGACAGGTACAGCTCACAGAAATGGTACTGCCCAGATACGACAAGTGGTCTACCTGTTCTAATGGCAAATTTGAGATGGAGATATTGAACTGAGGAAGAGGTGTGCCTGGTGAAGGTTGTGCCAAGACTTTAGTCTTATTGACATTTATGGGAAGACCAAAGCGATCACATGCACTTTTGTAACAGTTAACTGACTCTTGCAGCTCTTCTGGTGTGAGAGTTGGTGACGCAGCATCATCTGCATACAACATGTTAGTAACCTTAGTAACCTGAGTTTTCCTCAAGGAGCGGAGACGAGTTAGGTTGAAAAGCCCTCCATCAAAACGATACTTGACCTCCACACCTGGATTGTTTGTGGGTGAATCATAAAGCATTGCAGCCAAGTACAGCGCAAAAAGCGTTGGAGCCAGTACACATCCTTGTTTCAGTCCATGGGTAATGGGAAATTCATCGGACATCTTATTCTGATGGCAAACCTGACCTGTCATGCCATCATGGAGAGCCTTGATTAGATCTACAAAACGCTGAGGGCAACCAAACCGCTTCAGCACTGCCCACATGGCTGGTCTTGGAACCGAATCAAATGCCTTTTCCAAGTCATAAAATACTAAGAAGAGTGGATTCTGTTGTTCTCTACATTTTTCTTTTAGCTGTCTCACACAGAAAATCAAGTCGATTGTGCTTCTGGAAGTTATAAATCCACATTGTGTCTGGGAGGATCTTCTCAGAGATAACCTTGAGGCGGTTATGTAGAATTCTTGCATGAATCTTCCCCACAATTGATAGCAGTGATATACCACGGTAGTTGCCACAAACACTGCGATCACCCTTTTTAAAGATAGTGACGATAGTGGCATTCTTTAGGTCTCCAGATACCTTTCTTGATTCCCATATTCTGAGGATAGGGATGAAAATTCTTGTTTTGAGGGAATGACCTCCGGCTTAAATTAGTTCCAGAGGGATGTTATCTGGGCCAGGTGCTTTTCTGGGTTTCAATTGGGTGAGAGCTGCACTGAATTCATGATAAGTAGGAGGTACTGCCAACCACAGTTGTTCAGGTTGTTGCGGCGCATCACAGAGGAAGTCTTCAGCAGCTTCTGATGGACGATTTAGGAGATTGGAGAAGTGCTCCTTCCAGCGTTCCCAGATTTCTTGACTGTCAGTAAAGGTAGTAGAATTATCAGCGCTTTTCAGTGTACCTGATGATGAGCGAGATGGCCCATATATTTCCTTGAGTACGGCATGGAAGTACCTCAAGTCTCGAGCATCCGATAGTCTCTGAAGTTCCTGAGCCTTCTGTTGCCACCAAGTATTTTTAATCTGCCTTATCTGCGTCTGGCATTTACCCTTGAGTTCTGGTAGTTTATCTCTCTTTGTGTTGAAAGTTGGGTCTTGAAGATGGGCAAGATAGGCATTCCTTTTGGCATTGATGAGAGACAGAATTTCCTCATTGTTGTCATCAAACCAGTCTTGTCTTTTCCGCACTATAAAACCAATGGTTTCCTCAGCTGACTGTGTGATAATCTTCTGTAATGTGGCCCATTCTTGCTGAATATCATTTGTTACTGGGTTTTCTGATAACTGGGTGACGATACTGTTTCCAAAATGTTTGTACATGGATTCATCCTGAAGTTTGGATGTATTAAACTTCTTTCTTGGCAAATTTTTGATGTTCCTAAGTGTTTTAGGTCTGATGGATATTCTGAGCTTACATATAAGAAGTTTATGATCTGTCCAACAATCGTCTATATTCCTTGCTGCTCTGGTAATAAGAGTGTCCTTCTTATCACATTGCCGGGTAATGATATACCGGTAATCAAGAATGTGCCAATGTTTGGAACGAGGATGCATCCACGTGGTTTTGAAGCGGTCAGGTAGCCGGAACTGCGTGTTGGTAATGAAAAGTTCGTGTTCTGCACAAAGACCAAGAAGCAACAGTCCATTGGGATTACATTTTCCAAGTCCCTGTTTGCCCATCACATTATTCCATAGCCTGTGATCTTTCTCAACTCTGGCATTGAAGTCACCGAGGAGCAAGAGTTTATCTGCAGATGGTACCTTGGAGATGATTTCACTTAGCTGATTATAGAACTGAGCCTTTACTTCATCATCAGAATCTAAGGTAGGAGCATAGGCAGAGATGAGTGTCATAAAGGAACCTCCTGAGAGTGGTATGCGGAGAGTCATGAGCCTTTCGCTGATTGCAATGGGCGTAAGTTGGTGATAATTTACCAGTTTGGTCTTTACAGCGAAGCCCGCACCATGAATACGACATTCACCCTCCTCCTTTCCTTTCCAGAAGATGGTATATCCTGTTCCAGATTCAGTAATCTTGCCTTCAGAAGACAGCCTAGTTTCACTGAGAGCAGCAATGTCAACGTTGAGTCTTGATAACTCATGGGTTACGAGAGCTGACCTTCTCTCAGGTCTAACGTTATTGTCCAAATCAAGCAAGGTTCTGATGTTCCATGATCCAATAATCAATTTGTGATTCTTTACTGTTTTTGAGTTTCGACCTGCTGAGTGCGGTTGCCCAGCCGGACCAAGATTGTGACTTCCGATGTTTAGCCCACCTTTTCTAGGGCCTTCCCCATGTGGGGTGGGCAGCGGTGATCCTAAATAGGCCTGCCCAAACACAGATGCAGGACCGAATTCCTGAGTAGTCACAGAGTCTCCGGAAGACGACCATCACACATCTGCTGCCAACGTGCAGGTCCGAACTAGGGGCTTCCATTTACACCCATGACCTGCCCCCACCGTCCATATCCCATCGCCGTTGGACTTTGAAAAGTGACGTTCGGAAGAAGTGCCACTGGCGTGAATTTGTTTAGGGTGGATCTCAGCTTGCCAGGACGAGACCCACACACTATGATCTCTGAGCCTTATCCTGCGGCTCACAAAGAATGAGACATGCAGGACCGAACACAGAGACTGCAACGAACTGCCGCATACTCAAGTACTACTGAGGCGCGCCTTTACAGCCAGTCCGTCTGGCGTGGCCTCTTCCGCCTCTATGACCGTTGGGAGCCATGAGAGTGATTGGCTCCTCCTCCGCTCATTTTGCCGTTGGGCCAAAACCTGCCCATCATAACTATGGACAATAGTTTGCCCTATTAAACCTGAGCAATAGGCTGCCCCTTCCGCCAACCACACTGTGCCAGAGTTCACCTCTTTCACTGCAGGTACCGTTGAGGACTTCACTGTAACCCTGCCAAGGTACCCTAACAAGGTACTACCAGCCGGGCCAGCTGGACCAGTTTTTTTAAAGAGGTGTTACTCCTCTATCACTCCCTACTTGATCATACTATATATATACTGTAACACTGTAGTGCCTATAACTTACTATATAAGATATCACCACTGCTCCATGTACTGTATTAGAGTAGTACTGTATAACATTACACTATGTGCTATTGCACCACACTGCCCCACTCCACTAGTAGTAATACCAACACTGTATAACATTACACTATGTGCTATTGCACCACACTGTGTCACTCCACTAGTAGTAATACCAACACTGTATAACATTCCACTATGTGTTATTGCACCACACTGCCCCACTCCACTAGTAGTAATACCAACACTGTATAACATTACACTATGTGCTATTGCACCACACTGTGTCACTCCACTAGTAGTAATACCAACACTGTATAACATTCCACTATGTGCTATTGCACCACACTGCCCCACTCCACTAGTAGTAATACCTACACTGTATAACATTCCACTATGTGCTATTGCACCACACTGCCCCACTCCACTAGTAGTAATACCAACACTGTATAACATTACACTATGTGCTATTTCACCACACTGCCCCACTCCACTAGTAGTAATACCAACACTGTATAACATTCCACTATGTGCTATTGCACCACACTGTGTCACTCCACTAGTAGTAATACCAACACTGTATAACATTCCACTATGTGCTATTGCACCACACTTCCCCACTCCACTAGTACTAATACCAACACTGTATAACATTCCACTATGTGGTATTGCAGCACACTTCCCCACTCCACTAGTAGTAATACCAACACTGTATAACATTCCACTATGTGCTATTGCACCACACTGCCCCACTCAACTAGTAGCAATACCTACATTGTATAACATTCCACTATGTGCTATTGCACCACACTGCCCCACTCCACTAGCAGTAATACCAACACTGTATAACATTCCACTATGTGCTATTGCACCACACTGCCCCACTCCACTAGTAGCAATACCAACACTGTATAACATTCCACTATGTGCTATTGCACCACACTGCCCCACTCCACTAGTAGTAATACCAACACTGTATAACATTACACTATGTGCTATTGCACCACACTGCCCCACTCCACTAGTAGTAATACAAACACTGTATAACAGTCCACTATGTGCTATTGCACCACACTGCCCCACTCCACTAGTAGTAATACCAACACTGTATAACATTACACTATGTGCTATTGCACCACACTGCTCCACTCCACTAGTAGTAATACAAACACTGTATAACATTACACTATGTGCTATTGCACCACACTGCCCCACTCCACTAGTAGTAATACCAACACTGTATAACATTACACTATGTGCTATTGCACCACACTGCCCCACTCCACTAGTAGTAATACAAACACTGTATAACATTACACTATGTGCTATTGCACCACACTGCCCCACTCCACTAGTAGTAATACAAACACTGTATAACATTACACTATGTGCTATTGCACCACACTGCCCCACTCCACTAGTAGCAATACCAACACTGTATAACATTCCACTATGTGCTATTGCACCACACTGCCCCACTCCACTAGTAGTAATACCAACACTGTATAACATTACACTATGTGCTATTGCACCACACTGCCCCACTCCACTAGTAGCAATACCTACACTGTATAACATTCCACTATGTGCTATTGCACCACACTGCCCCACTCCACTAGTAGCAATACCAACACTGTATAACATTACACTATGTGCTATTGCACCACACTGCCCCACTCCACTAGTAGCAATACCAACACTGTATAACATTACACTATGTGCTATTGCACCACACTGCCCCACTCCACTAGTAGCAATACCTATACTGTATAACATTACACTATGTGCTATTGCACCACACTGCCCCACTCCACTAGTAGCAATACCAACACTGTATAACATTCCACTATGTGCTATTGCACCACACTGCCCCACTCCACTAGTAGTAATACCAACACTGTATAACATTACACTATGTGCTATTGCACCACACTGCCCCACTCCACTAGTAGTAATACAAACACTGTATAACAGTCCACTATGTGCTATTGCACCACACTGCCCCACTCCACTAGTAGTAATACCAACACTGTATAACATTCCACTATGTGCTATTGCACCACACTGCCCCACTCCACTAGTAGCAATACCTACACTGTATAACATTACACTAGGTGCTATTGCACCACACTGCCCCGCTCCACTAGTAGCAATACCTACACTGTATAACATTACACTATGTGCTATTGCACCACACTGCCCCGCTCCACTGGTAGTAATACAAACACTGTACAACATTACACTATGTGCTATTGCACCACACTGCCCCGCTCCACTAGTAGTAATACCAACACTGTATAACATTACACTATGTGCTATTGCACCACACTGCCCCGCTCCACTAGTAGCAATACCTACACTGTATAACATTACACTATGTGCTATTGCACCACACTGCCCCACTCCACTAGTAGTAATACAAACACTGCATAACATTACACTATGTGCTATTGCACCACACTGCCCCACTCCACTAGTAGTAATACAAACACTGTACAACATTACACTATGTGCTATTGCACCACACTGCCCCACTCCACTAGTAGTAATACCAACAGTGTATAACATTACACTATGTGCTATTGCACCACACTGCCCCACTCCACTAGTAGTAATACCAACACTGTATAACATTCCACTATGTGCTATTGCACCACACTGCCCCACTCCACTAGTAGTAATACAAACGCTGTATAACATTACACTATGTGCTATTGCACCACACTGCCCCACTCCACTAGTAGTAATACAAACACTGTATAACATTCCACTATGTGCTATTGCACCACACTGCCCCACTCCACTAGTAGCAATACCTACACTGTATAACATTCCACTATGTGCTATTGCACCACACTGCCCCACTCCACTAGTAGCAATACCAACACTGTATAACATTACACTATGTGCTATTGCACCACACTGCCCCGCTCCACTAGTAGTAATACAAACACTGTATAACATTCCACTATGTGCTATTGCACCACACTGCCCCACTCCACTAGTAGTAATACAAACGCTGTATAACATTACACTATGTGCTATTGCACCACACTGCCCCACTCCACTAGTAGTAATACCAACACTGTATAACATTCCACTATGTGCTATTGCACCACACTGCCCCACTCCACTAGTAGCAATACCTACACTGTATAACATTCCACTATGTGCTATTGCACCACACTGCCCCACTCCACTAGTAGCAATACCAACACTGTATAACATTACACTATGTGCTATTGCACCACACTGCCCCGCTCCACTAGTAGTAATACAAACACTGTATAACATTCCACTATGTGCTATTGCACCACACTGCCCCGCTCCACTAGTAGTAATACAAACACTGTATAACATTACACTATGTGCTATTGCACCACACTGCCCCACTCCACTAGTAGTAATACCAACACTGTATAACATTACACTATGTGCTATTGCACCACACTGCCCCACTCCACTAGTAGTAATACCAACACTGTATAACATTCCACTATGTGCTATTGCACCACACTGCCCCACTCCACTAGTAGTAATACCAACACTGTATAACATTACACTATGTGCTATTGCACCACACTGCCCCAATCCACTAGTAGTAATACAAACACTGTATAACATTACACTATGTGCTATTGCACCACACTGCCCCACTCCACTAGTAGTAATACCAACACTGTATAACATTCCACTATGTGCTATTGCACCACACTGCCCCACTCCACTAGTAGTAATACCAACACTGTATAACATTCCACTATGTGCTATTGCACCACACTGTGTCACTCCACTAGTAGTAATACCAACACTGTATAACATTACACTATGTGCTATGTCCAGGATAGTATCCCTGTAACGTATGCTTGTCATACGCCCTGCAATGTACACGCGGGGTTCGGCGACCATACATGATGCCACCCCAATACATTGCACCTCCTCCTCCCTGTTGGTATCAGTCTCAGATGTATTGGTCGTGCATAAGTTCACCGGGTCGTCTCCACACTCGCACAGATCTATCCTCATTGTCACAGGCGAGTGTACACAGCCGATATACACGCACGCATGAACGATTAATGGGTTTGAGACCACTACGACTCTTAAAAGCCAGCAATATGCAAAACTTGTTTTGATGTGTGTAGAAGTAGTACATTATGAATTGAGAGTTTTAGGCATCTACAGTGGTGGAAATATTTATTGCATCACCATTAATTACTTCGTAATTTTGTCTTTTACAGCTGTTTGCTTCAGGTTATACCAGTCTAATCGTTGTCAAACATTGTAGACACATTGTTGCCTTGATAGTTTGACTTCTTCTCACATTTCTTCCAACAATACACAACTCTTTGTTGTTGTCGTTTGTTTTTACAATGATGCCAGTGTTTATACAGTCATTTAGAGTTGAGACTTTGCAGTGAGAAGATGGGCAGATCAGTTGAATTAACGCCAGAAAAGAAAGCTGCTCTATTGCTTATTCGTCTGTTGGTCTCAGCACCAGAGAGATAGCCTCTAAGACAGGTTTTAATTTCAAGGTTACTGAAAAAATACAGGGAGGATGGAAATATTGATCGAGAGAAAGGAAGAGGTCGAAGAGGGGCGTCTACTGCCAAACAGGACAGGATATTGAAAAGGCTTTCGGCCAAAGATCGTCACAAGTCATCAACTGAACTAAAGCGAGACTGGGAAGAAATGTGCGTCATCTCAGTAATCAGTAGAACTGTAAGAAATAGACTAATGAAAGCTGGACTCTCAGCCCGTCGACCTAAAAAGAAGCCTTTATTGCCCAAGAAACTGCGACAACAGCGGCTAAAATGGGCAAAAGCACATGTGACATGGACACCAGAGACGTGGAACAGAGTAATCTTTCCAGACCAGTCCAAATTTAATCTGGATGACTCAGATGAAAAAGTGTTTGTGCATCGAAGAAAAGGTGAAGAATTTTTACCATCATGTATAACACATACTGTCAAATACCCACAAGGACAGATGGTCTCGGGGGGGGGGGGGGGGGGGCATTTCTAATCACAGAGTAGTTCGTCTGAACTTCATAAATGGCACTGTCAACGTGGATGTCTACATAAGCATCCTTGAAAGGAAGCTTATGCCCACAATAAGAGACCAGTTTGGAGGTGTTTCCAGATGCATTTTTCAGGATGACTCCGCTCCTTGCTATAGAGCTTTTAAGGTGATTCCTATGATTAATAATTATACCAAGCACGAAGCTGATGCCATTCTTGGTTAATTATCACATATTTTTACAATTCAGGTAAAATAATTCCTTCGACAAAATGGGGTTCAAGTGTTAGAGTGCCCTGGAAACAGCCCAGATCTCAATCCTATTGAGAACTGTTGGAAGGTTATGGGCAATGTTATCACCAAAAAGATGCCACGGGATAAACAGGAACTGTTGGAGGGCCTTGTTCGTGTGTGGTTTCATGAACTGAGTGAGAAGTACTGTAAAAAGTTAATTCTTTCAATGCCTTCACGATGCCAAGGGGTGATTAAGGCGCGCGGTGGATCAACAAAGTATTAAATGGCAACAGTGCATTCATATAAGGCAATTGTGTATAAACAAACACTAAAATTGATCAGTGTCATGTTACAACATTAATACGCAGGGTTTGTTTCAACATTAGTATTCGTATTTCAGAAGGACAAACAGAATAGCTGACATATCCTCCTACACCCATTTTTCAAGAAAGTGTTAAATTATTTTAAAAAAACTTTTCATACAAACAAAAATAGCGAATAAAATAAAATTGACAAACATTACTGCGTATATTCATTTCTGATAGAAGTAGAGGGATTTCAGGCCAATTTAGGTCAGTTATTCAATTATTATTTTAAAAAATGTCAATTTTAGAAGGTGATGCAATAAATATTTCCACCACTGTACTTACAATACTTGGTGCGTCAAAGGTAGGCACGTTTTTGTCGGTTTATAGTCCTATTTCTAATACTTAACAGCAATGTTTTGAACATTATAGTGGGCGTGCCCGCTGGCTTCACTCTCTGCCGTGGCTTGCCACGGTGGGTGAGTGGTTAACGTGTCGGTCTACTAACCCCCAAACTTGCAGGTTCGCTCCTGGCCATGGTAAATGATTTTTTTGAAAGGCGGCAAAAATTACGACACCATGTCATACGATGGTGGCATGTCAAAGAACCCATTTGAATTTAGTAGGCCGTGTTCATAATGACAAAATTAATCTCGGGAGTTTCCGCCAACACAAAGTTCCTCATTTCTCTACTAGAAAGCGCTATAGTGTTCAAGGAGCTTAGATATCAAACCTCCTTGACTTTCATAGTGCTTCAAGGAACAATGAAATTCGATATGCAAGTTACCCTTTGTGTGTCAAATAACAAAGCTTGCACCCGGCAACCGAGGCCATACGATATCGCAGAAGCCCCAGCTACTAGATGGCGTGAATAGCAGTTCCAACAAATTCTTTTATGGCCGTAGGGCTGTTTTCCGCGAATGGGTGCCAAACTGGAAGGACGGCGAAAGCACTTCTGTACGAGTCAGAACAACCTGATAGGCCACAGGAAAACAGCAGCATGTTAATTTACGTTTCTACTTTCAGATCCGAGCTGGTAGGTCCGACAAAGTGTTCATATCACCATTTAGTGCGGAGATCATACTGGCCATGTGCTCTATTGGAGCTGGAGGGAACACATTCTCTCAGTTGATTGAAGGGCTACATTTACCGAAGAACAGGGACACCATCGCCAAGGGTGCACAGTCCTTGTTGAAGTCAATCCGACAGGTAAGTGCAGGTAATCTTTGTGGGAGGCAAACTGCTAGCTCGTTTTCTTTTTGTATTTCTTGCTTTACGGCTTATCCTACTCGTTTGTAGAGGATATCATTTTTGGTTGTTATCCATGAGGCCTGGGTTTAATTCCCGCCTCTACCAAGGAATTATATTCCAGTCTGAGGATTTGGTTGTACTGAGAACAGATGGATTTGATTCCCACCAATACTAGAAGTGGTTTATCCACTTCTAGTTTAGACAAATGCTGGGATGGTTCCTAACTTAAGGCCACGGCTGCCTCCACTCCGTTCCTAGCCTCAATGACAAAATACAAGAAGTTCCGTGACGAACTAAAGAGCCTACTTTTCTTAAAATTTAAGATTCATGCCAATGATTAATCTATATGGGTCAATCTAGAATAATGATGAAATTAAGTTGGTAATATCAACATTTCTAATTAGTTCGCAATACTGTATACCAGGCATAATGTAGCCTAATAGAGAACTACAGTTGGCAGCCCTGGTGACTGAAAATATTCTTAGTTACATCTCTTAAGGTACAGAATACAAAATTTCGTTGAAGTCCAATGGATAGCATGGATGTTGCATGCAGTTAAACATTGGATCTAACAGCGCACGAAAATCATGTTGGCAACAATGACATACATGTATTGGTCTGATATAACCTGTAATAATATGATCTATTGTTGAGTCAATTTTGAATGAAATCCATTAGTTAGTATAGACGTTACATGCAATTTTAAAGTGGACCTATCTGCAGGCTTAGAATCATGTTGGCAGCACTGGCGTAGGCCTATATTAGTTACTCCAAATTAATCTAGAATGCCAGGTAGGCCTACTATACGTGTGCAAAGTTTAGAGCTATTGTCTTGCACACTTTCTGATATACTGTATTGATATTAGGGTAACAAAAATAGAGACAGTATTTATTAACAGTTGGCAGCCCTGGTTACTCTTAAGAATCGACATAGTCATATCTGTTATGGTACAAATAGCACACACGAAATTTGGTTGAAATCCAAATGATAGTATAGAAGTTACATGTATTTAAAGTTGGAACTCTCAGCAGGTTTAGAATCATGTTGGTAGCACTGATGTATATAAGTTACTCCAAATTAATATAGAATATCAGGTACTATACGTGTGCATAGTTTAAAGCTGTCGGCTTGCATACTTGCTGATATATGGGTATTGGGATAAAAAAATTGAGACCATTTATTAACAGTTGGCAGCCCTGGTGGCTCTTAAGAATACGCTGTCATATCTGTTTATGTACACATAGTACATACGAAATTTGGTTAAAATCCTATTGATAGTGTAGAAGTTATATGCATTTACAATTTGGACCTATCAGCAAGCGTATAATCATATTGGCAACACTGCCATGTATGGCCTCCTGGAAATGAAACTGCAATATTATTATCTACACGTGTGCCAATTTTGAAATAGCTCCCATTCATACCTTCTAAGATATCCAACATGGAGCTCAAATTTCAATTGCGATTTTTCAGCAGTTGGAAGCACTGACATCATTTTCAAATATGGCCGTGAGATATTCAGGTATAGATCTTTACTCCTACCAAATTTTGTTTCGATTGCTGCAGCCGTTTAGGAGTTGAAAGGGGGTACACACACACAGCCAGACAGACAGAAGGACAGACAGACAGACATACAGACAGACAGACAGACAGAAGGACAGACAGACACACACTTTTGCCCTATCTCATAAGCCTACTTTTTCCTCATTTTTGCAAAATGTGAAAAGTAGGCTAAAAATACACGCTACCACATAAACTACAATAACACAGGTTATCAGACGAATTCTAATTATATATACACCCAATTACGCGAAGTTAGTTATCCCACTCAAGTGGGACCACCGTTAATAACGCAACTAGTTTCTACCACGTCCTCCTGTATGAGCTTTAACGACTTTGATGCTCAGATCGTCCTGCATTAGCTCTTTCCTCCTCTCCTTCGGCTATCCACTTCTTGAATCAATCAATCCATTTTGGCCTGCCCGTCCATGCATGTAATCACTCTCAACTCTTATCACCTTGAGATCCCTTTTATGTTATTTCCTTTATTGCTTAATTTCCCATCCCATGCATTAAAGCTAGTCTCTCCAATATCCTTTAGAACCCTCTTAACTCATAACACTCCATTCAGCTCGAATCCTGATTCCCAGCATCTCCATCCCTTCGTACTGTTGAACTCAAGTACACTTGAAGAACCTGATGACTCTTCCTGCCAATTGCAGATTTACCTCCTGCGCACTTTATAACACAAATGCTCCACCATGGCTCTATATGCATCTCTCTTCCACCACCTTACTGCACCTTTCGATTTCTCTTTACTCAGTCATGGTAATGAGAGTCATGGTGTTGGGCAGATATTATTAATATGAAATACCCATCTAATAAGAAATAAAAACATATTTTTAAACACCGTTCATGACAAACATCAGTGATGCCCCACAAAATGGGTTATCACAATCCATAACAACATAATATCTAGGGCAAATTGCTTTAAATACCTAGGGGAGTGAATTACAAACAACACAAAAGAACAGATACCGTAGCTGCAGAAACGTAAATGTTTCATATGACAAAAGATACATACAATAAAAAATCCTTATCCTGGAACATGAAATTAAGACATTATCGAACAGTGATCCGACCCAAAAGTTTATATGCAGCAGAAACGCTTAAATTGACAAGAATTGGGGATCTTGAAAATTTAGAAAAAGTTTAAAGAAGAATTTTGTGGAAAATACTGTGACCTAATAATAATCAAGAATATAGGGAAATTAAACAAACAGATCCTCAACTAATTAAATAGTTACGAATCTAAACCAACACGGTTCATTGAAATGGAAAAATAAAATTAAAGCAGATACAATAGGACACTTCTTACAGAAGTAACTCAAAAGGCAGAATTTCATGAAACAACTAACAACTGATCACCACGTGGTGTAGCGGCTGTCACCCCGAAGGTGCGGGTTCGATTCCCGGATTTACCAAGAAATTTTATTTTGGATGTGCGGACTGGAACGGGGTACACTCAGCCTCGTGAGGGTTCGTTTCACACCTCAACTGTCTTGGAAGTGGTTTTCAGTGGTTTCTCCACTTCCACTCCAGGAAAATGCTGAGATGGCTCCTAACATTAGGCCACGGCTGCTTCCTTCCCAATCCTTTCCCCAATTTACAAATACACACACTAGTACAGTACCGTACCACAAACAACACAGGTTATTACACAAATTTCACACACACCAAGTACACGGAGCTACATGACCACGAAGTCGCAAAGGGGCCGTGGTCTTAAGTTAGGTACTGTACCCGAAAATACCTACCATCAGCTTGTTGGAATCCCTCGATGATTATTTTCATAATTTCCATGTTCCTGGGAGTTCAATTACATGAAAGTACTCCATAATTCGTTACCTGCTATTATGACAAACCTATCATAATGCTTCAAAACATATAAAAAGCTTTCATTCCTTCTTTACAAGCATTATTAATCACTTGGTGGCGGTCGATATAATCAAACCCACTGACCATCCGGTCGTGACGTCAGCTCTGCCTTCGAGTGAACTCGGCTCCCTCGGCATAACGGATCCCTAGTATCACTGGCCGTGAAACATATGCTTCTGGATCGCACTCTGCGTTTCCAACTAAATTACATGTTGCGCTCGAATACATGATATTCTGCTAATAAGAATGAGGGTACAGTACCATCCCAGCATTTGCCTGGAGTAGAGTAGGAAACCACGGAAAATTACTCCCAGGATGGCTGGGATGGGAATCAAACCCGCCTCTTCTCAGTTCTGCCTCACGAGGCTGAGTGTACCCTGTTCCAGCCCTCAGACTAGAACTACATTTATTGTTAGAGCCGGGAATCGAACCCGGACCTCCGCCGTGGCAGCCAAGAATGCTAGCCTCTAAGCAACGAGTTGGACAAAATAATCCGTCATTCTATGAAGTGGGGATTGGAAAGCTCGTCCACAGATATGACGTCTCAATCTTCACGGTGTAAAAATGTAACCTTGTTTCTACATACGTTTTGGTATAAAATTAATTTCTAATTTACGAGGTACATCCAGAAAGTAAGTTTCCCTATTAAAAAGAGAGAACATAGTCATATGCAAAACTTTATTGGCAACAGGTAGGCCTACAGCAATGTGTCAGCTGTTTTTCGACATAGGCTCCAAACGAATTGAGACACTTGTCATAGCGTGGTATCTTTTGTAGTTCTGTGTCATAGAAACACCTGCAAATGGAATGATATATATGTGTGTGTGTGATATTAGTCTTCAACTCTTCGTCAGCGTGAAAATGCTGACCGGAGAACAGAAATTTCTTGAGGTGCATGAAAAGGTGGATATCACTGGGAGAAAGATTGAGGACTGTACGGTGGATGATCCAAGCCAACAGCTCCCAACCAAACTTCTGCAGAACAGTTGCTGTCCTGATCTTGCTCCCAGCGAATTCCACCTTTTCTTGCACCTCAAAAAATTCCTGGCCTCCGGTCAGCATTTACACACTGACGAAGGGATGAAGATTGTCACACGCTGATTCCATTTGCAGGCGACAGATTTCTATGACACAGGACTACAAAAGTTGGTGTCTCAATTCGTTTGGTGCCTATGTCGAAAAATAGCTGACACATTGCTGTACCTGATGCCAATTAGGTTTTGCATATAACTATGTTCTCTTTTTTTTTAAATAGGGAAACGTACATTGGTCTTTTTTATGAACCATCGGAGGTTGAGAAGAACCACCCTCGTAGGAGAATTCTTCGTGCAGCATTAGAACAGAATCCATTAATAATTATAAAATATGTGATAATTCATTTCCAGAGTTTCTTAAGTAGACTACAAATATGCATTAACTTATTGAATAGGCCTAAATCTCTTGATACAGCGCACAGTAGTCTACTGTATGATGCCATCTGCGTATAACTACAGTAGAACTCCAATTATCCAAATCAACTGGGACCGGAATCCATTCGGATAGTCAAAAATTCGGATAATCGTATTTTTATGAAAAAAAAAAGGATTTACATACATAGTCTATGTATTTTAAAGAAAAAGAGCATATTTTCGGTATTATATGCATGTTTAATTATGTAATTAAGTGAAAAGGCAACACTTTTACATAGCAAGTGCTGTACAATAGCAGTAAATGAAAGTCATTGTTGGCTGAACATCTCGGTCAAAGTAAGCTGTTTGACTGTTTTGATCCGTTAATAATGTTCGCGCTGCACCTACACTAGCTTCGTGGAGGGAAGGACAAAAGCGCGCGTGGACAGAATCATTATTTTGAGAATCTCAGTACGTTTCCGTCTTAATTTTCTTTTCTGAAAGAGATTCGGATAATCAGAGATTCGGATAGCCGGAGTTCGGATAATTGGAGTTCTACTGTACTACAATAATTCATCTTGTCTGTTACAGGCTGGCGAAGGGAACGTTACTCTGAGCACAGCCAATAGAATATACGCAGATTCAAGTTTTGTCATCAAGGAAGAATACAAAAATACAGTAATGGAATACTTCTTTTCTGATATAGTTTCTACTGACTTTATGAGAAATCCTGAGCAGTCCAGAACGAGTATTAATGCGTGGGTGGAGGGAGAGACCAACAAAAAAATAAAAGACTTACTTCCAAAAGGTAACAATGAATTAGAGGTAGAACTGTATGTTGAAATAAATGTATACACACTTTGAGTGATCAGCATGATAAATGAAACAGCAGAATGCTCCTTGAAGCAACACAACTTCAGGAGATAGTGGTGACCTGTAGTTAGAAATAGGGCTCAATTTGAGGCGAAACGCGCTGGAACGGCGCACAGTGTGTCGAATCCCATATCTAGGTGGAAAAAATTCACTGTCGCAAATGAAAACGAAAACTGGCTCATTCGATAGCGAACAAATCAGATGGTGACCTTCGGTCTTCCTTTCCGTTGTCTGATGCGTAGGAGGGAGAGTATAGGAGCTGAAACGTCTTCCTGGCGGTTATAGGTCATTTGATAGGAGGTGTCGGAGTGAACCGAACGTTGTGATTCTAGTGAGTTCAACGAGGTGTTGTCTTCTGCAGCTCATGGAATAGTGAAAAGAGGCATTTGTTCGCACGTTTATGCGTAATACAAGCGTTCGGCACTAAATACATTATTTACTTTATGAGTGCCTCATAGTGCCACTTTACTTTAAACGTCATTCGATAGGAAATTTAATGTAGATTCAGGATCTGTAGTGGTTTGGTTGCGCACGAATGTGCATGATGGTTTATTTTCTTAATTTCAGTGACTATGTGGGCATTACTGCGAGAAGAATTTTTCAACGCATGGCGGTCGTGTCATAAAGAGGGGCGTACAGACGTCATATTTCAATATGTTATGAATAAATTTGATCCTACAACTCTTACTGACATTCAGGTGCAGGAGCTAAGAAACGAAATTAAGTTGATATCCCATAATATTAACACAAAAAAAAAACGCGAGAGTGCAGGATGAACAATGCCACGTAGATAGGTAATCTATCTATGGAAGCTATTGAGTTACTTAATGACACACAATGAACTTTGACATCAAATGATGAAGATCAGTATAGCAATGACTACGATGCTCTGGACTCTACAGAAGAATCAGGTGACGAATGAACATTATACATTTTGTTATTATTAAGGGGAATGAGATTATTGAGAACATTACTTGGCGAATGAACGTTTTCCTTTTATTTGCAATGGGAGAAATAGGCCTAATATTTAATATATGTTGTCTTTACTTCCATGCTTTTCTAGAGAAATAATATTGTTTTCGTTTGTGAAGTATGTTTACTAAAACTACGTCATTAACAGGACTGTAAAATTACATTTTGTTATAAAGAAATTGTTTGTATGATTTTGACGAATATTTTTTTTATTTTTAGAAAATAAATGTTAATTTTTGTGCATATTTCCTTGTTCTATGTTTAATAACAATTTAATATACGTTTTTAATCTGGATGATTTTACATACAGTGACTTCGTCTATTCTCTCAAATAAGGTGTAACAACAATACTTGACTGAAAGTCTCATTCTTATTCATATGTTATCCAGTTTTAAATAGTATGTTTACCACTGTCATAAACTATCATATACACAAATCGTGATTTTTACTACCAAAAATGGATGATTCTTTTGTTGCTTTCGATCATTCTTTACACCTCACCTTACCCCTCACCCCTATATATTTACCCCCGAAGATCGTACACTTTAGACGATGCCAGAAATGAATTCAGCGACCTCGAAAACGGTATATTGCCAATTTTTAATAGAATCCCAGCACTATTAACGAAGTTATTAATTTTTTCCACCTAGAATTGGGATTCGACACACTGTGCGGCGTTCCGGTATCTCTCTTTAGGCAGAGAAAAAAATACAATTGTTCAAAACCGTTATTGAATAGTAAGGAGAGGTCAAGAGACAAGATGCATGAATAAAACATGTTGAAGTTAGGATGGGCAGACAACCTAAACAATCATGTAACTGTGCTAATAGAGCGTTAATTAAATCTAACCAACAAATTTAGCTTCACACAATTGTAGTTAGCGTAAGGTTCTTTTACTTGCCATAAATCTATGACATGGGCCTACCGGCTTTACTTCCTCTCCGAAGGAAGGCATACTGAGGGATTTTAACGCTCTTAAACAATCCGACGATTTTGGTCGGGTTTGAACCCATGATCTTGGGCATAGAAGCTCAGCATGTTACCAACTATGCCACCGAAGCCGCCACTGCTGGTTAGAAATATAAATTGTAGAACTAGGCCCAGAGTTTTAACATTCAAAATACATAAGAAATGACATGAATGTTAAGATAATAATTTATTACCTGCAGGGGTTGATCTATAAACCATGATGGCTTCTTTTACGAATGAGTTGGGGCGCAAATGGGAAGTTTATTTTATGAAACTACATTTGGTGCTCATCTGGGGAGCAACTATTTTTCACCTTAGATCGAAGAAACCATTTAAAGGCGGTTTAGAACAGAACTTAGTTTTGTTTCTCGGACCTTGGACAATGTACGGCACACTACAAGTGGGAGATAAAAATTTGATATTTTCATTAGGCCCCAACGTTTTAACATTCAAAAGACATTTCTTAGAGAATATTTGCATTAACATTTAGATAATGCAAAACTCGTTATGGAACAATACAACCTCTTGAGCAGCTGTTACCTTCCTCATTATCCTGTGTTTACAGATGCAATAACTACAGACACTCGTACAGTCTTGGTGAACGCGATCCATTTCAAGGGAAAGTGGTCGATCCGTTTCAACAGCAGAAGCACGAGGTCTGAGCCTTTCTACATATCCTGCAGTGATGTGACAAATCTTGACATGATGCATGCAACTGACACCTACATGTATGCTAACTTCCCTGACTATCAAGCCATCCAATTAGATTATCAGGTGAGTCCTGTCACGGCATTCATCGAACATGCTACCAGTAGCATACATGGTGTTCGACACTGGCTCTCCCTAGAGTACGTATGTTGGACTTCGCTTTAAAATAGATTACTGCACAATTTATCGTAAATTGCACTCAAGAGTGCTTTCAATTCTTTGTATTTTGCAAACAACAATCAGTGCTGAGTTGGTTACAAAAGCTCAACAAAGCCCACAACTGTGGTGAGATTCACCCTTGCGGAGAGTCTGAGGGATGTTGGCTTCGTGGTGCATGAAGAAGTTTCAGGTTTAGCCGCGCAAGGTAGTTTTAAGCGCATTGACATCCTAGCCTATAAGGAAGATACAAAGAAGGAATATAATTATATTGTATCCAACCGTGCGATTTGAAACACATGCCGAGCAGCCAGATGAAGTCGACAACGAAAAGAAAGAAATATACGAGACTACAGTCCCTTTCTACAAAGAGAAATACCGTTTTCAAGATATAGAAGTTATTGGGTTACCAGTGGGAGCCAGAGGAACAATATCTTCTCTCCTTGCTACAACATGTACAAATTATCGGATCTCCAATACCACCATGAACAGACCTTAAAGAATCTATTAGTATATTGAGATATTACTTACACATTTGTGAATGATGTACATTTTGGGGCTTAACACCTATTTTAATTACCGTATTTATTTAAGTTATGGTTTTATTTAATAAATGTTCAGTGCTTACCACTACTAACCATATTAGGCCCACTCTCCAGTGTATTTCTTATTTATACTTATGAGATACATTTAATAACCTAGTATTTTGTTGACCTTGTAGTATTTCTTTTTTCGCCGTACTAGGATGTTTGTTAAGCTTTGGATATAAGCAGCCTTGTAAGTCAAGCAAGCATACGAAATAAAAGTCATATTAAAGAGGTTATTTTAATGACTACTGTGTATCATTAGCTAGTAGTTATACTACACATATGGGGGGAAGAGGTTGAAGGTGTTTTCCTGTATTCAGCCTTTTTATACGTTGCATAGACTGAGCAATAATGTAACTGCTTCTACCACCTTCAAACAAGTCTAGACAAGACTGTATCATTGGGAATATTAATATGAATATCCATTGCGGTCCGTATTGACGTAATAATTAATTTGAAAACAAATCTATTAATTTCCAGCCATTCAATTCAAAAATGCGTTTGAAAGATCAAACTTTAATTAGGGACATGTTTCTGGATATACAATTTTCCCTTCTTCAGCCTCAAAATGAAATGTTCATTGAGTTGACCTTGTTGTTGTTTGAGTCTTCAGTCTTTTGACTGGTTTGATGCAGCTCTCCATGCCTCCCTGTCCTGAGCTAATCGTTTCATCTCTACATAGCTACCACACCCTACATCCGAGGCAATCTGTTTAACATATTCTAACCTTGGTCTACCCCTACAGTTCTTGTCTTCGACCCTTCCTTCCATAACTAAGCTTGCTATTCCTGGGTGTCTTAGTATGTGTCCTACCAACCTAGCAGTCGCCAGAAACATCTCTCCTCTCCCACTCGTCTTAATACCTCTTTGTTTGTAACCATATCTACCCATCTGATCTTCATCATTCTCCTGTAACACCACATTTCAAATGCTTCAATTCTCCTCTTTTCCGCTGCACCAATAGTCAAGTTTCACTTCCATAGAGCGCCACGCTTCAGACAAAGACTTTCAAAAATGACTTCCTAATACCTAAATCTATATTCGATGTCAGCAGATTCCTTTTTTGTAGAAATACTTTCTTTGCCTGAGCCAACCTAATTTTTATATCCTCTTTGCTTCGTCCATCACTGGTTATTCTGCTTCCTAAGTAACAGGAGTTGACCTTATCTAGTGTCAAATGGCACAATGGTGCATGAGACTAAAATATTACATTGTGTTTCTCCTGTGCACAACAGACGCTTTATTTCTGTCAAAACACAGTTTTAAATGTGTAGTTTTTATTGAATGAGTGTTAGTTTTTCAGCATGATAAGATTTTTTAATATGTTTTTTTTAATTTTCTTAAATTTTCTCTTTTTCATTTCTTCTGGCATGAAGTGTTTCCCATCATGCCTAAGATAGATTTCAACAGCAATAAGTAAATTTCTGAGACTTGTACACAATGGCCCAACATTTTTAATGTACAATAGTGTATTTTATATGAATATTTATCATTTTGACAATGTAAGTGTACACTGTATTTCATTTTAAAGCTGAAGAATGGAAAATTGCATATCCTGAAACATGTCCCTAATTAAAGTTTGATCTTTCAAATGCAATTTTGTATTGATTGGGCGGAAATCAATAGATTTGTTTTCAAATTAAAGACTGTATCAAGCCGTGCAGTATACATTTCTGCATTGTTTTTGTCTCCGAATAAGATATTACAGTATACCGTACTGTGCCCAAATCTAGGAATGGGTATTCCAAGTTTCAGACACCTAGATATCAAGGGAAAGGCTGTAGCAGCTTTTGAAAGTTCAGATATTTGAATATCGCGCTACATTGCTTCTCGAAGCCTTTCGAAGAAAATTACCGATAGTTGGATGGTAAATGACGTAGCGAGTCATAGCAGAGGTGGAGACTATTTATTGATTAAATAGTTAACTATGGAGCAGAGACTTGAGACTGGGATCAGATTACTGGCACGGCCAAATAATAGAGAATGCAATTAGTATCAAGTAAATCGGACCAGGGATTCAAGAGATATGAGGATTTCTAGATATCAGGCGATGACGCGTGACCCTGACCGTTTTTGTATAAAAGCAAGCTGGAGCAGGAATAGGGAGCTCACTTCATCACAAGCACTTGGCGAACAAGTTGCGTCTACGCTGAGCCAAGGCACATGGTTGCCGCGTCTACGAAGAAGTACTTTTCAAATCGTGATAGTCACGAGAAGTGCTGCGCAAACGAGTTGGAACTTAGTAAGTTTCTGGTGAGGAGAATCACTGAGGTGATTGTTTTTCTACAGACATTGGTGGAAATATTTATATTTCCTAAAGGACATATGCTAGACTTGGTCTAGAAAATAGTATATTGTCACAGTCCAATAGTAAATTAATACTTGGATGTTTAAATCCATTTGAAGTCAGTTTTCATATTTTGTAACTATTTAACCACTTCGATCCGTCAGTACAGTGAAGACTAGTCTATAACGGTGGAGTTCATTAGTCTACGCAAGGGAAACTGCAGGTTGTGTAGCGCATGGCAGATGGTGATTTTAATAAACCATGCCCAGGGAACGATCTTCAGAACAGCCGTTAACTGCTTAGACTGTCAACGTTTTTCTTGTACTGATGAGATTACAGTGAGTTATGTTACAACTGACACATTTAAGAAGAGATCGCTTAGATCTGACCCTTTTCAAACAAACTGTTATGGCTTTGTTAGAAGCACATATTAAAATGGAACCACAGTTTATTAAAACGTCGAAGGATACTACCACTACGTCTGACTAGACGATTTGTGGGTCTACAATGGCGGCCGATACAAGGATTATACGTGCTTGTCCGATAGGGCATGTCTACGGATAAATCTGGTATAGACCAGGTTTACGACACTTCAAGACCATCAAGAAATGTAAGCTACATTTGAATTATTTTATGCCTAGCTAATTGGAACAAACTATTTTTTCTGCAGATGACCAACACATTTTTTTCGTCGTATTTAAAGCTTGTAATGATTTACGCAAGACTTATTAGATTTATTCTGAGCATTTTCAGCACTCAGAACAGTTTAGGATCGATGACCGAGCATTTTGAGCATTTATTTGAATTTTTCATATTTTTGGGAAATCACGGTAATCAGCCGATGTAACTGTAAAAGTTAAATTTATTTTTGTTGAGGAATGGATATTTTTTCCATATTCGAAGGTTCGAACATGTGGATTCTCACATAATGAGATGATAATTAAACATATTTGAAATAATAATAATAATAATAATAATCCACTAATAATAATAATAATAATTTTCATAATTTTTCTAAATAATTCTTGGATATTATATTTTATAATAATCATATGTATTGAGAGAAAGAGCCTATGAAGTAGTTGAAACATTTCTAGTTTGGAACAGGAGATTTTACGAAGGAGAGTGGTTAGCGCAAGCCCGCATTCAACCTACATTTCAGTTCTGGTTGAACAGTTGATATTTGCAATGAGCAAAGTATATGTTTCATATAACACGGAGAGGCATGAAACGGGAAGCAAATGATATTTGTATCAAATAGGATATTTTTGTATTTATATAAAATCATGACGTAAATACACTCGAAAGTGAAATGAAGCTTTCCATAAGTATGGTAAATTCACGGGTTGAACTGAATGGTAAAATAAAATAAACTTGTAAGTTTATTAATCTTCCAGTGTTGATAACAAGCAGAGGCTTGATTTATTGTATAAATTTTGGGAAGATAATTTATGTGTGTGGAGTAGTTGAAATGCCATTCCCAGGTGCGCATGTTAAGTCGCAGGAATGAAGGTTTTTTCGAGCATCAATCAAATAGCAGGTTCGATGGCTCAGGTTTATAGTAGGAGTATTGGAGCCACACATTTCGTCGTATGAATAACCCGAAGGTTATTTCTTTGAAACCATCAGTTCTTATTTCAACCTTGTTTACGAATTCCATTTAGACTTTGATTTTGCTAGAACCCGGATTTGTCATGATAGTAGTTTATTCTTCTTCAGAGGAAGACCTTTGCCGTTGTTGTTGTTGTTATAATATTGTGTTCTTACACAAATAGTAGAATGGGCCACTGCCAATTTAAAATAATTCTTTAACCACGAATAATTTGAAGGATATTTCCAATCCTAGTGCCATGAACTAAATGAATTCATTATAAGACTACAATTCTAATTTCCGCATTCTGTCGAAGAATTGCAAGTTGTGAAAGTTGCTAGAAATGGCCATAAATATAGATATTTTTATAATATTATTTCTAAGTGGATAATCAAGTAGTTGAATGGTTCAACCATTTATTGATCAAGTTAATGATTCAGAAATCATATATTTTGTTTGGAACTTGAAGTTCATAATCGAGTCACTTCTCGAAATGTTTAATGTCAGAAGAACAATTAATTGTTGTTGTGCTTCGCACAGTTCTTCGATGCTATGCTCAATGGTCAAATACTTTTCAAATGTTATTAATATGTGTTCATAATTTGTGTTGCTTCTATGATGATAATATTTTCGACGAGATATTTTTTGAAACTGGAAAACAAGTGAAAATTTAAGAAATTCTATAAACATTTATTCTACGAGTGTTAATATCATGTAAATAGTCAAACAGTGATCTACGTTATTTCCAGTATGGACAATTCATTTTGAACTGGAGTTAAAGTTTAATAATTTTGGAACACAGTCCACTGGACTAACAATCGGACTTGTGTTTCCAAAGAGATTGTCAAATGTGTTTGGAAGATTTCTGTATATTGTGTGTAAATAAGAGTGTGGATCGCCACACGTGGATGATGCTGCTTTGAGCATTATTCTTGCAGTCAGATTTTAACTTTAAATAAACTGAGATAATTTTACCAGATGTGTTTCACCCAATTAAATCTCCTTCTATCCTTATTGTTGCATTGAGCCAAAAATCAGCAAAGCATTTTTATAAATTTGATGTCGTTTTTGCGATTTGCTTTAACCCATCTGGCGCTCCGGGATATTTTGATTCTCGTGCTGACTGATTATTGGTAAAATGCATATGTGGTCGTGCGGACTCCGGTCTAAACGGGCACAGTACAATTGTCTATTTTGTTTCAGATTGTAATGAGATTTAGACACACGATACATTATTTGAAAACAACACCTAAACTAAAAAATCATAATAAATAGTGCTTACATTTGATTTCAAATTGCTTTCAATCTTGGGAAATCAGGGTTTATTCTAACCGAATTTATATTGAATGATATGGAGCTGAGAATTAGGTGTAGCCTACTGTATTTTGTTTCAGGGAAACAGTCTGCATATGGTAATATTATTACCCAAAGGTTGCGATGATGGGAGGAAACTGGAACATATAGTTGAGAACGTGAACTTAGAAGATGTATCCAGAGCAATGAGGCGACGAAGAGTTGTTCTGACGATGCCCAAGTTCAGGATGGAGCAGACTATTGAAATGAATAACGATCTGAAGGCTGTAAGTGTAATAATAGATAACTTGTTTGCTACTCACACAGTTTTAATACCATAACACATTTGTGCCCAGTGTTTGCTTAGATGTTTACCAATATATGCAAGTTCTCATGATTTTATTAACTCAACTACCGCTTACAAGTGTCTTCGACTTTGGACAGACTGGAGGGCTACCTGAACAGTTTGGAAAACAAGTAGTTCCATGAAGAACTATACAGCCTATTTTCATATATCCTGCTCATGTTAATTGCCTCTATCAACATACAAAATTTCAGTTTAATTGCTGTAACAGATTCGTAGATATTGAGAACCGTCTAAATATTTCAGATGTTCGCCAGGTTGGATTTTTATTTTTGTACTATTACATTAAGATTATTGTGTACGTGTGGTATTCAAACTTCAATCGCATGATTAGAACACAAGAAGTAAAAACGAGATTTTAAAATTACGCACAGCAGTCGTCTTGTGATTATGCAAACAATTGAAATAAATTAGATGCCAGTGGATCAATATTTGTATAAGCATTTAAAATGAATCGTTTCACGGCACTCGGATAGTTAATTCGCGAGAAACGTCCATTTAAATATTTATACTTCGCGTCGCCGCCATGTTAGATTTGTGCTCACCAGGTTACTGAAAGTCCTATAGGTGAACATATGCTCATAGTCTCTATGAACATAAAAAAACATCAGTTTGGTTGCTGTAAAAGATTCATAGATATTGAGAACCGTCTAAATATTTCGGAAGCTCGCCATTTAGGATTGTTATATGTTTAGGCCATAGAGTTATGTACCATTCAAGGACAATTATTGCCTAGGTTCATTATTCAAAGTTTCACTTCGATCGCATGATTACGACACAAGAAATAAAAACTTAATTTTAAAATTTCGCACAGCCGCCATCATGAGGTTATGTGAACAATTGAATTAAATTAGATGGCAGTGCATTACAATATGCAAAATCATTTACTGTACCACATTTCACTGCGCTCAGAGAGTTAAATCACGAGAAAAGTCTATAAAAATATTTCAAATTCGCTTGGTCGCCATGTTCGTTTTGTACTTTACAGGTTTATGAAATATACATAGATAAACTTGTATCAGTACCCTTTATCACCGTACAAGATTGCAGGGTGAAATCTGTAATAGTTTCGGAGATATAGAATGTCAGTGAAATATTTCGCACAGCCGCCATTTTGAGGTTATGTAAACAATTGAACTAAATTTGACTCCAGTGCATTACAATGTGTATAAGCAATTGCTGTACCAAGTTTCATTACGTTTGGATAGTTAAATCGCGAGAAAAGTCTTATTTAAAAGTCTCAACTTCGCTTGGCCGCCATGTTGGTTTTGTAGTCACCAGGTTTTTGAAAGTCTCATAGGTGAACTTCTAGTAGTGCCCTTTATCACCGTACACTATTTTAGGGCGATATCGGTAATAGTTTCGGAGATATTGAATGCTAGTGAAATATTTCGCACAGCCGCCATGTTGGATTGGTGAGACGTAACAAAATTTGAAGGGCACGGTCGAGGTCGCCGGGAATAGCGCTATGAACTTACCGAGTTTCATTGAAATCGCTCCAGCCGTTTAGTTTTTATTTGGGACACACACACACACACACACACACACACACACACACACACACACACACACACACGGACAAAAGGTAATCTCATAAGCCTATTTTTCAAAATTGAAAATAGGCTAATAAGCATAATGTCATCACAGCATATTTCGACATTTAAAGATTGTAGTATGATCTAAAATTAATCCTTATTGGTGGATTTGTTGACTCGCAGCGGTGGCCGAGTGAGCCATTACGCTACCTCATGTCTCACTGGAATCAGGATAGCGTGGGTTCGAACCCCTCCTCAGCCATCCTGTAAATGGTTTTCCGTGATTTCCCCATTTTCATCCCCAGGCAAATGTCAGGCGGTTCCTTTCAACAGGTCTATGGCAGGTGGTCACCTGGGCGATCTTCCAATCACCATCCCCAGTTGTATCTGTTGACAAAATGTGCCAGCTCCAAAAAAACTGTCCTTGTGGTGGTAGAGGAATGATCCCTCGCAGAGTCCGTGGGTGAAGCAGAGCTTGGAGGCTAAGTGATAAAAGAGTGATCTTTATTGCCGTAATATCAACATTTCATGTACACAAAGGAGGCGATTAAAATGGGTCCACCTAGTCAATTCAAAAAGGGGGGGTGGGCGTGGTGGCTCAGCGGTCTAGCTGTATGCCTCTCACCAAGGCGGTCCGGGTTCGATTCTCGGTCAATGCATGTGCGATTTTCGAAGTGAAATGCCATGTCCTGTGGTTCGGATTCCACATAAAAAGTAGGTCCCGTGGCTCTTAATCACAAGATTCACGGTAACGTAAAACTACAATCTTCCTTCCTTCAATTCAAAAATTGACTAGGAAACCCTTTTCATTTACCACCATTTTTAAATGAAAATTTTGGGACAGATGTCCTCGTAGTTCTGCACCTTAAAACAACAATAACTAACTAACTAAATGAAACTTTTATTTAAACTTAACGAGTGTGAACAGCGCTACAGTTGCAAAAGCCATGACATATGATGCAATGGTATTTAACGTCCTTTATATAGAAGCTAGAAACTGCCAATCTCCCTGGTTTTTTATATCACCTCGTTGCGTAATGGCTAACATTATTGGCTGTTACCGTGGAGGCCCGAGTTCGATTCCCGGCTTTGCCAAAATAAAAATCTGGTCTGAGGGCTGGAACGGGGTACACACAGTCTTGTGAGGCAAAACGAAAAAAAAGGCGGGTTCTATTCCTACCTCAGCCATCCTGGAACTGGTTTTCCGTGGTTTCCCACTTCTACTCCAGGCAAATGCCGGGATGGTACTTAACTTAAGTCCATGGCCGCTTCGTAGATATATACTGTCGTGGACATTTTTGTAGAATGTCTTATGCTGAACATTAGTATTAACCAGCGTGAGCTGAAAAGGTGGATATTTTCTTTGACTTGCTTCACTTAAACTCATTTTTCCTCGGCTTTCTTTGGTGATAATTAAATGTTTTATCATTTCAAATGATCTTGTCGACTTCATCGTTATGCTTTGGTCTATCGTTTTGCGTTACGGTTACGGAGAGGAAATGTACTAAGGTTCCACTTGAGCGTATGACGTCATCATGTTGTTCAGTGCATATACACCGAGTCTGAGTTTACTCCTGGGGTCTGGCGTTACGCGATACGGAGACGGCGAGTGCGTGCGTCATGCAGCAGACTGCACCTCCCACTCTCCGTTCCCCGCGCGGGAAGCCTAAGTTAAAGGTGTAATGGAGTCTGTTGAGTCTGAGTTTACTCCTGGTGTCTGGCGTTATGCGATACGGAGACGGCGAGTGCGTGACGTCGTGCAGCAGAGTACACCTCCCACTCTCCGTTCCACGCGCGGGAAGCCTAAGTTAATGGGTAAAGGAGTCTGTTGAAAGAGTCCTGAGCCTCTCTAACATGTGTAGCATTTGTAGTATGCGTCATTTGAAATGATATAAAGTTTAGACTCTCAGACTGAGTGTATCTTTTTCATATACAAAAAAATCTGTCCATTAGTTCTCGAGATTATCCCCGACAAACAGACAGACAAAATCAAGGATTTCGTTTTAGATTATGGACTAGCAGTAACCGGCAGGCGTTGCAATGGCAATCAAAGAAATATGTGTTTGTGTTGTAATGTTGTTTATTGAAGTGCTTTTGGAAATGCAAGCACTCAAAGAAAACACTCATTTCTTGAAGCGACTCATGAGCCACCTATTGTGAAATGGATTTACTAATTCAGAAACTTTCACGGGCGTGCACACGACAGCTAACCAAACCTCATTTGTTGAAACGATTCGTAAAATGGATTTACTAAATCAGAAACATTCGTGGGAGTGTGCACAATAACTCACCAAAGTTTCATCGCAATCGGATGAATGGTATTTGAACGCATACTGGACAAACAGACAAACAAACAAGCTATCAAGAACATACCTTTTTATGTATAGTCTAGCAGTACCCGGCATGCGTTGCAATGCCCATAAAATAAACAAAGTGTTTGTGTTTTCATTTTGTTTATTATAGTGCTTTGGATCCACAATACGTAGCTCTAATTGTTTTTCTTCTTTCGTGAGGTGCGTAACGAATAAATGAGAAGGTTTTGTGACGCGTGAGCAGGCCACACACAGCTGTCCATGTGAAAAGCATGGATTTTCAAATCAGTCCACATACTTGTAGCGACTGTCCTTTTGCTTTGTTGTTGGCCATTACACATACTTTATGACGATGTTTACAATTTCACTTCAAGAAAGCAAAGAAAATGCGTGTGATATATATTATCTATAAGGTGCGTTCAAAAAGTAACGAGCCGGAGACATAATTACAGAAACCAGTACCTGTATGTTAGAAGTATTGGCCCTGGCTGTTGAGGCACTTGTCACACTGTGACAAGAGGCGGTGAATGGCTGTCTCATAAAATTCCCTGGGCTGCGATGTGAATCAGTTCCGCACTTACAGCTGGATGTCGGCGTCCGAGGTGAATCGTTGGCCCCACAGAGCTCTTTTCAGGGGACCAAACATGGCGTAATCACAGGGAGAGAGGTCTGGACTGTATGGAGGGTGGCCGAGAACCTCCCATTTGAATTTCTGCAGGAGTGCCGCGACTGTGTTGGCCGTATGAGGTCGTGCATTGTCGTGGAGCAACCACGGCGGCTATGGCGTTCACTGTCACTCGGCGGTCCTGGGTAATGAGTGCATCAACCAGCTGGACGTTGTCATCGGTAATGCACGGGGGTGCCCCAGACCGGGCATCATCGGCTAACGACACCCGTCCTTCCCTGAAGTGCTTGTGCCACGCCTTGATCCTTGCAAGGGACATGCAGTGTTCGCCGTGCACTTGTGACATTCAGCGATGAATGTCCGTTCCCCCTACTCCTTTCGCTGTCAGAAACCGAACAACACCTCTTTGCTCTTCGGTTGACTCCTCCATGTCCCTGTTTGCAATTCGACTGGCAGCGTTGGACGATTGATGCATGCTGCTGCTCGCTTTGTATCGTCACGAGACGTGCACGCGTGCCCTCTAGCGACGGGCTGTGGCCATCCACGCTCGGGTCGGAACCACACCTCGTTACACACGCCACGATTAGCCGATGTAGTCACCGGTTTGCCCATTCCAGCCTCCGGCTCGTTACTTTTTGAACGCACCTTATAATGAAGACCGGCATTCGGAATTTCACAATCAACACCAACACCATTGAACTTGTTATGTCACACACGAACTGAAATGACGCTGTTTGTATTCGATTTAATTGAATTCTGTCAAGCGTAGGCTCTCATACAACGAAAACACATACATTTCCGCTAAACTGTATGAAATACACTCACTTGTTGAAAAGATTCGTGCCCCACCTATCGTAAAATGGATTTACTAATTTAGAAACCTTCGCTGGCGTGAACACAACAATTTACTAAAGTGCATTTGTTGAAACGATTCGCGTGTCAATACTAATTTGTTGAAACTACTCGTGTGCCACCTATTGTAAAATGGATTTACTAATTCAGAAACCTTCGCAGGAGTGTGCTCAACAACTCACCAAAGTTTCATCACCATCGGATGAATGGTATATGAACGCCTACGCGCTAAACAAACAAACACACAATCAAGAAACATTCATTTTTATACTTTTATAGATAGAAGAAGAAGACTAAAAGATAAATATTGGTGCTTGTGTAGTGTAATTCTATATTCACAACAAAAGGCGTATGTACACAACAGTGTGTAAGTTTCACGTTATTGTACCGTACGTAATATTTCATCTGTAGTTAATTGCATTGTCGTTATAGATTCATTTAGCGTCTTGCGACTTCGTGGTATTTGGATGTGTGTAGGAATTGTGACAGCCAAGAATGCAAATCACTACACCATGAGGTGACCTGTAGTGAATTGAATTTTGCCAACTTGTGTCGTATTTTAATGAGTGTTATATGTTTGTTTCAAAACTTTTGTATAGGTCTGGAAATTTCAGCTTTAATGCCTATTTCGTAGAATGGTAATTTAATTTAAATTTTTGGATTTCTTCTCATCCAGTGGAGAGAATATGTCAATACGGATTTCTCTGTATATACTACCCTACAAGAGAATTGTTACCGCTAGAAGGAGAGCGCAGCTGTTGTGTATACACTACCGCATCTCGCCTCGTTATAGCTGCAGCGAGCGGCTTGCGGAGCAAGGGGGGAGGGGACTCATGTACGGTCATAGGCTACAATGAGAACGCACCGCACAGCGCACGACCCAACATGAATCACGCACACAAATAACGTCCATCCCAGGCGTGTGGCTGGGTGGAGCGCATTAGTTCCGATTTCCGCCACCCGTAACAATTCGCTGGTGGGATAGATGTGACTACAGACTAAAACGAGGGAAAAATAATAGTGTTCAGTATCGTTTGCAGGATATGCTTGCAGTGCATTAGTACCATACGCCATACGGGATGCAAGCAGAGAAATATCAACCTTCCTGACAACACACGTTAGTTGGGCTGCATAAAACAATATTACTAGGGGCAGCTGATTCACCTGGTATACTGTAGAACTAAAATTGAGGCGCCTACCATTACGTCGAAAACAGCCGAAAATGTAGATGATTTAATATCCTTTCAGATGTGGGTTATGTGTAGGCTTGCCATATTTTTGGTGAGTGAAACCGGGACACATTAATATGGAATGGCCTTACCGTGGGGTCCGGGAAACTTTTTAAAATTAGAAGCAAAATGGTGACTTTTAAGCCTTTTTTTTAAGCCTTGCAAGTGACGGGAGGGGGAAATCTGGCACCCTAAATTGTTAGTTCAACACACCTTTTGAAAATATAAAAGGAATTTTTGCTACATAAAAATATATAATCTTTTCTTTTTAATGAAAATTGTTTCTGGTCTACCATCTCGAAAGAAGTGTTAATAAATTACAATTTAAAATACTTCATAAAATTGTTTAATTGAACAATTACTAAGTCTTATTATTTTTTGAAAAACTACAAAAACAATTTTCGTTTGCCCACAGATTACACTACCCTTGCAACGCGCTGAATTAGCAATTTGGGCTATTGTTTTGTGTAATTCGTTTGAATACTTCTGACCTCTTTGACGCTGTGCGCGATAGTCAACGATGTTGATTGTTGAAAAGTAACCGATTTATAAGAGATTCTTAAACACATAAATTCATTACTTTTTACATCTTACAGCCGTTTTCCGGGGCATTGATAAAACTGGGCGGGACACCGGGACAAGAGCAAGATACCGGGACTGTCCCGGTCAAACCGGGATGTATGGCAAGCCTAGTTATGTGGAATCTTGAATAATTTGGTTAACATAATGCCATAAACGTTTCATAATGTAGAATGGGTGAATTTTCATTGTTATAAGTAGAGCCCTGCGCGGATAAACAAAACGTTATCCGCATCCACACGACTGTTATCCGCAACCGCACGTTTGTTATCCGAATCTACTGGCATTACAATAATAGTTTTAATTAGATAAAGTATGAAAGCAACACATTTAGACAGAAGAGAAAGTCGTTTCCTTAGGCTATCTACAGATATGTGATGTGCTATGTTTAAAATGAATATTATACAGCCAAAATTGCAACCCTTATCAGTTCGGAGTTTTAATTATGCTTAATGACATAATTTGAATGAGATAAGCGTAGATCATCATCTCACATTTATCATGTAAAGAAACATAACAGAAAAATATGATATGTTATAAACATCCGAGTCCTAGTAATGATATTCGACAAGTTCGAATTGCATTCTGAAAACTATGCGCAAATTTACAGCTTATCCGCTATCCATACGGCGAATTTTTTTTGCGGATATGCGGCTTTATCCGCGGATACTCGCAGCCACGCAGGGCTTTAGTTATAATCACTTTACTGTTTATATAATGCTATTTGGTATTGTCATATGGCATAATGTTATTCTCCCTTGTAATTGAAAGATAGCAGCTTAAGATGTGTTGAATATATTTTCAGATGGGTATGGTGGATATGTTCACAACATCAGCAAACTTTTCTGGTATTTCTGATGAACTCATTCAGGTCAGCACAGTGATACAGAATACTTTTATCGAAGTGTCTGAAGAAGGAACAGAAGCAGCAGCTGCCACTGGTGAGTTCTGCGTTACTATTTCGCAATGTTTCTAGATTTGCGATGGCCAAATTACTCTCGACAACTCTGAAAAACAACACTGATAAACACGATCTCCCCAGTTTAGATGAAACTTGTTGAGTTGCATCTTTTCAAATTCGAGAGATAGCTTAAAATTAGACTTGATGATCTCATACAATTTCAACTCCAGAACGAGCCGTTCAAAATGCCTTCCTCCACTCGCCGGGTACCAGGCGCGGGACATGGTTACTATAGTATTTCCAACTAAAGAATGGTTTTGTGGCAAAGCACTAGTACTTCTAAGCAGTCGATTTTTCCTAATCGAGAGAGATCTGTTGCTATGATAACATGGAGTAAGTTGCCAAATTGACTTCCTGCGTTTACTCAGTTGGATTCATGAATTCCGACTGTAAAATGCCTTTCTTTCTTTCTTTCTTTCTTTCTTTCTTTCTTTCTTTATTTATTTATTTATTTATTTATTTCGGCAGATGACCTCGCTGTTCCTCCCCTTAACACAACATTAACTAACTATTTATTTGTCTTTATTTACTGTTATTTATTTTATTAATTTTTATTTAATGTTATTTACATTAATTTATTTTTATATATTTATTCATCTAAGCCAATTGATTTAATTTTATTTATTTACTTATTTTTTATATTTATTTATTTATTTATTTACGTTTTTGTATTGCTATATTTTTATTTATTTATTCAATCATTTATTTATGTATTTATTTGTTTGTTAATTTACTTATTCATTCATTCATTCATTCATTTATTTATTTGTTTAATTATTAATTAATTAATTTGTTTATTAATTAATTTATTTTTTATTATTTTTTGTTTGATCATTTGTTTGTGTACCTGTTTATTCTTTTGTTTGATCATTTATTTATTTACTTATAGATATATTGTTCACTTTGCATGATAACTATTGAGATATTGACATGGAAATATAATACATATTTGAATACATTTATTTTCAAGTCTTGTTTGAATTAATGTACAGTATAAAAACAAAATTGGTCATGGGAAAACTACAGGAAGAAGGCTTTATTACGGTGTTAGAAGCCATTTTCAGTGTTGCCTTAGTTTGATGATTTTCAGTCAGTCAACACGATTGTACCCTAATGAGATGGTTATTCCCTAATCCTGAACGAAATCTACACGAGATTAATATACTATTAAACAACCCATATGAACATACATATTCCTCCCACAATGGTAAATAATGTGTGATAGATATCTCACTAATATAGGGATCAATCACAGGAGATATTTGCCCTCTTTCGAATGCAGACCACGTCGCATTTCAGAAACATATCCAACTCAAAATAAATATTCAAGGGACATGGAATCAAACTAAGGGACAGGTCACTACTATGCATTCAAGAAAAATCGATATCAGTAAAATAGATGAAAATTCCGATTTGATAAAACAAATCAACTCACTAATAGTTACTTTCAGATTAAGGGAAGCAGTACAAGTAATATAAAATCTCCTTCTACAATCCGCAAAACCTAGGAATAAACGAAATCTAAACAATGGTTTGACGGGGAGTGCTACTGGCTGCGAAAAGATGTGATGGAATCACTTCGTCAGCTTCGTCATATCATGGAGAATCCTACATAACTCTGAACATACTCCGAAAAAAAAAGGAACAGTTACAAGAAAAGAAAAAGATACGAGTCTTACAGTAGTCGCATATGATGTGTAACATCTGACATGTTATCCTACTCGTATACTACACAGCTTGGACATTATTAAAATGTTAATTTACACTCCATTTTCATACTGGTACTATGATGAATATATAGATTGAATTGGAGATATGCTACTGTCACATTTGTGGCGCAGCGGTCAAGCTGTTTGTCTCTCACCGGTCAATACATGTGAGATTTTCGAATTAAAATGCCATGTCCTGTGGTTCGCATTCCACGTAAAAGGGAGGTACCGTGGATCATGATCGTGAGATTAACAGACACGCAAAACTACAAGCTTCCTTCCTTCCTTTTACATTAATAATTCATAATAACAAAGTGACACACTACGTCGACAGTACTCTCAAATACTGTGAGCACATTCCTCAGTAACTATAACATTCATTATTCTGAAGGCTCTCATACAGTTCGTCGTAAACAATCAAAACATGGCTTCTTACAATCATGAAATGACCTAGTCTCACATATGACGAAAATACAGCTTTTATTCCACTCATATAACAACATTCTGTTATGCATTTAATATTTGACAACTCACCCACAGCTTGACAATAATGCCGCGTAATTAAATGTCATTTATCGTCTTTGTCCTACCCCATCTGATATTCAACCTTGAACGTGAAGCTTCATAAACTGCTCAATGACAAATGAAAGTCGGTGAAACATTTACCACTGTGCTCGTCAAACCAGTGCCTGCTAAATGCACTGCCTACTGTATTGCCATAACATTCTCGCGCTACAGAGCACACACTGCCTTGTTTCCAATACACACATTTTCAATTGTACATCCAGCTGGCAGTGCGTCTTCACTTCCGTCCGATCCACTTCCGTTCGATCCACTTCCGCCCGATTCACTTCCGCCCGATTCACTTCTGTCCCCAATTTTCAAAATCACTCCCACAAAACTATCCAGCAACCGAGCGGAAAGATGTTACACATCAAAAAGAAAAGATCAGACTGGGAAGAAGAAGGCAAGAAGATGGTGGATGAAGTCACAAGAGATCCGTTTATTGCGCTTTGTCCAAGGAAACAAACCGAAACACATTATATAAATATGAAGGAATGGGAAACGCGCTTCATCAAAATATATAACAAACACGGCATACAAGATGTAATGGAAGACACAAAAGAGAGAGCATCCCACAATTACCTGCAGATTGGGCTACATTGACCATGGAAGAAGTATTCAACTGCATCACCAACACCAAGAACAAGAAAACCGCTGGACCTGATAGGCTTTACAGCGAATATTTAAAATACACCACTCATATACTCACACAGATATGGACAAAACTTTATAACAAACGCATAGAAATGGCTTCTATACCAGATCAGTCAATTCCGTGTCAAGGTGTTATACAAAGGGAAACGAGACTCCAAGAACTCGAGTAACTACAGAGGAATAGCATTGGAAAATATCCTTATCCCTTTATAATCCTAGGGTAATAAAAGGAAGAATAAATGAAGCTATACAGTAGATGAACACCTCCCTAAAAATCAATTGGGATTCAGGAAGGGTCACATCGAGGGAAAAATAATAGGGTTCAGTATCGTTTGCAGGATATGCTTGCAGTGCACTAGTATCATACGGGATGCAAACAGGGAATACGAGGCACGTCCAGAAAGTAAGTTCCTTTTGGTAATAAAATTAAATTGTGTACAGATACAGAAAAAACATTTATTGCACAATATTCTACACCTCTTAAACTACTTTTCCACATAACTGCCGAACTTTAGCAGGCATTTGTCATAGCGTGGCAAAAGTTTTTGCATACCTTCTTCATAGAAGTTTGCCGCCGACCGTAAACGAGAGTGATGACTCCCCTGTAAGATATTCCTACCCTTTGGCCACCGCTGTTAGGCAAATTGCGTGCTTACCAGGAGAACTGCGTATATGTTTAGGAGTTCTCATGACCACATACGCTATTTGCCTAACAGTGGTGGCCAAAGGGTAGGATATCTTACAGGGGAGTCTTCACTCTCGTTTACGGTCGGCGGCAAACTTCTATGAAGAAGGTATCCAAAAACTTGTGCCACGCTATGATAAATGCCTGCAAAAGTTCGGCAGTTATGTAGAAATGTAGTTTAAGAGGTGTAGAATATTGTGCAATAAATAATTTTTCTGTATCTGTACACAATTTAATTTTATTACCAAACGGAACTTACTTTCTTGACGTGCCTCGTATTATCGACCTTCCTGCCAACATGTGTTAGTTGGGTTGCGGCAAACGATATTGGAAGGGGCTGCTAAATCACCCCGTATCTTCTTGGTTCATTGAGGCCCCTTTGATTGGATCACGTGGTTCCTAACTCTGGCGAGCTTTCTTCTTAGCGCAGTATTCCTTCAAATACCGACACTGAACCTGGTATAGATATTTTTCTTTTTAATTGTCTGATAACCTTTGTTATTGTGGTGATTAAGTGATTAAGTGACCCACCCTTTCCCGGCCTGGAGGGCCCAATATCTGGGGAGGGGGAATTTATTAATAATAAACAGTGTACATACATACAGTTCGTGAAAATGAAAAATACATTTTACAATAACTTTACAAATAAATTTACAATTTTGCAATATTTACAATATTAACACTGAAGCCTCCGTGGCTTAGGCGGCAGCACGCCGGCCTCTCACCGCTGAGCCCGTGGTTCAAATCCCGGTCACTCCATGTGAGATCTGTGCTGGACAGAACGGAGGCAGACAGGTTTTTCTCCGGGTTCTCCGGTTTTCCCTGTCAAATTTCATTCCAGCAACACTCTCCACTATCATTTCATTTCATCTGTCATTCATTTAATCATTGCCCCAGAGGAGTGCGTCAGGCCTCGGCAGCCGGCACAGTTCTTATCCTCGCCGCTAGATGGGGGCTTCATTCATTCCATACCTGACCCGGTCGGAGACTGGAAGCAGGCTGTGGATTTTCATTTCACTATTAACACTATCGTGGTCCCACAAAGCCATCAGTTGTGGCTTATCTGTGGGAACAAAATTAGTTATATTATTTGATTATATATCTTGGTGGATCCTCTCTGCTGACAGAAGACTTACTTACATTTGTAGTTGATAAATTAATTGTGTGTTATCAAAACCTAGATTAGCTGACTTAGCTCACTGATAGTTTTCCTGTGACGTTTTTCAATTTGTTTCTTTGCTACGTTTAATGGAAGGTTTCTTAATGTTGCTGGTAAAGAATTTAATATAATTGGTATTACAACTTTCAATTCTTGTTTTCCATATGAGTTAATATAAAGTGGAACAATGTAGTGGCCATCCTGTTTTAGTCTGGTTTCTTTTGAGTGCTGTGGTACTATTCTATATCTATTATCTTTATAATGTGTTAGAAGTGTTGTGGTTTTATATAGATCTTCAATGGACAAACATTTCTTCTTACAGTTTCTTCTTCTTCTTCTTCTTCTTCTTCTTCTTCTTCTTCGCCTTTTGAGACCACATAGGATCACTTTAACCAACCATTAGTTCGTCGACTTGTAGGAACTGTACGAGCCTTGCGGTCCTCCCAGTACTTCTTCATGCGTATTGATCGTCTTGCCCTTTCTTGGGCGGAAAATATTCTTGTAGGAATTTTCTTTTTTATGAGTGGAAAATAAAACGTCATATTTTTAAGTGCTGTAGTTAAACTTTTCTTATTTGCAGCATCTTCTGTTGTTAGGCCGATTTATGTTAAGTCCTCTCTGATTTCTTTTAACCATCGGCATCCAGTTGTTGTGTTTTTTGAAGCAAGATTGTACTGTACTAGTTGTTTTAGAAGACGTGAATCTGGCATTCTCATGATGTGCCCAAAGAATCCTAGTCTTTTCTTTCGCATGGTATCAGTAAGTTATATATATATATATATTTTGCATACTACTTAACATTTTAATTAGACCTCCTGTTGTCCCTCCCCATGCTACAATGCCGTATCTAAGTACTGATTCGACAAGTGCTGAATAAGCCATTGTGTACACATTTGTAGGGGCACAGTAGGCAAGTGTATGAAAGAAGAATAATGTCTTTCTCAGGTTTCTTAACAGTTCCATAATGTGACTATCCCATTTAAAATGAATATCTACCATGACTCCTAGATATTTCTAATTATCCACAGATTGAATGTACTGGTCACAGTTACAGTTAGAAATTTATTCTTTGCCGGGATTTAAGTGCAGGCAGTTAAAATTATGAAATTTCAATTTAATTTCTTCCTTGATTTTACCTGGCATCCGTATATTCATAATTCTCGATTTTTTAAATTGAGGGTGAGATTATTGGCGTGACTCCATCTTAGAATATTGGCGAAGTCCTTTTGCATCGTATCGAGAGCCCCTTGAACATGTTTATGTACAGATACGAGAATTATGTAATCTGCATATATAAATGGTTTACAATTTAGTACTGAATTCGAAATGTCATTCATAAAGATATTATAAATATTTGGTCCTAATACTGACCCCTGCGGTATGCCACGCCACTCTGCACCTCAATGGGATCACTTATAACATTATTTACTTTGACTGCCATTTTTCTGACTGTTAAATAGCTTCTAAACATTTATAATGCCCTACCACTAATACCTATTGATTCTAGTTTGAACAATATTCGATCAAACTGTAATGTGTCAAACGCTTTGGAATAGTCGAAGAATAATACTAATGCATGTTTGTTCTGGTTCAATGCTCCATTTATAATATTAGCGAAGTGTGAAAGCAATAGTTGTGTGCTTTTCCCTTTCCTGAATCCATATTGACAATCATGAATAATTTTAAATTTATCTAAATAGTAGTTTAGTCTAGATTCAATGCATTTTTCCAAGATTTTATGGATTATTGATAGAATGGATACTGGTCTATAGTTATCTAAGATTATGTGATCGCCACCTTTGTATATAGGTCTGACAATATTGCAAGTTGTAGTGTTTCTGGAATTATTCCTGATTCAAAAATTAAATTAATTAAGTGAGCTAGTACTGTGATGATTTTGTTTCGACAGTAGTGCATGTCTTTTGCACGAATTTTGTCTATCCCTGGTCCTTTGTTAATATTTAAATTACTTATGATATTAAAAATTTCTGTGGGTGTAACTTCATATACCATCATTGATTGAGGTGAGGTGTCGATAGTTACTTTGCTCACCAAGTAATTACACGCATGCGTTATTCTTTGCACTTGGTCATCAAAATGTCTGGAAAAATTGTTTACAATAGTATCAATAGGATGTGTATTACCAATATATTTATGAATAATGTCATCTACTGAATTAGTTTTCCTGCCTATAATATTATTGATAATTTTCCATGTTGCTCTCATATTAGGACAATTTTCATTTAATCCTTTTCTGTGATATGCCATTTTAGTTTTGAGAATTTCCTTGTTCAGCCTGTTTCTAAATAAGTTGTATTATTTCCTATATTGCTCTTTATTTCTATTGGATTTGCATTTTTTAATAACTGATCTCTTTGTCTGCATTTTACCTTCAGTTCTTTTGAAAACCATGATTTGTTTGCTCTGAGTCTACTTTTAAATGTTACATATGAGTTATTATAAATTACACTAAAGGTGTTAACTAACTGGGTATATAGCTGTATTGGACATTCAAGGTTCAGATATTGGTCCCAGTTTGCTGTACTAAGCTGGGCATAAACCTTGCAGTCAGTCAGCATTGTAATGCTTCCTAGCTGGTGAATGGAATTTGCTGAGACAGTTTGCTGAGTCCCTAGTCCTATGAAGTGGTCACTGACATCTGATTCTATTACTGCCGAGTGTGTTGTATTCTCTTGCCTTGTAACTATATGGTCAACCAGCGTTGTTGTCCCTGTCCTTGGATTAATTCTAGTTGGATGAATTATTACTGAAAATAAACCTTGTGCTGCCATAACATTACTATAATGGTTTGCCGTTCGATTATTCTTATTTAAAAGATCGATATTTATATCTCCAAGGACAATCAAATTCTGTACTCACTGAAGGACTGCAGGCTCATGCCCGGCTTGTCTATGAAATGGTTGACATTATTAGTAGAATTAGTAGTGTGTATTTATAAATCAGGTGATGATTGGGAAGGAGGTGGCTGTGGCCTTCAGTTAGGAACCATTCCGGCATCTTCCTGAAGTAGAAATAGGAAACCACTTCCAGGATAGCTGAGGTGGGGATATAATTTTAGCATGTCCAATTAATTAGGGTTATATTGTGTCGCAATATCAATATTACCAAATATCAAAGCATTTTAGTTTATCTCATATGAATATTCTACTGTATATAACATCCTAAACAAGTATTTATTTGTGGGCGTGGTGGCTCAGTGGTCAAACTGTATGCCTCTCGCCAAGGCGGACCGGGTTTGATTCCCGGTCAATGCATGTGAGATTTTCGAAGTGAAATGCCATGGTTCTGATTCCACGTAAGAGGAGGTCCCGTGGATTATGATCTAGGGATTAACTGTCACGTTAAACTACAAGCTTCCTTTCTACTGTATTTAAATTGGTTCGAGTGGTGATCAAAGCAGCAAGCGAGTATGCAGCAACGCTGTGCAGTAATACAAGCTTTGGCCGAATGACGTCATACACCAATTTTGGTTGGAAATACTTCAAATACAGTAGTATAGTATCAACTGGCTTTCCCCTGACCACTCCTTCCTTTTCACTCCGCATGCCGACCACAAAAATCAACAAATTTGTAAATGCAATACAATGCTAAAACCTTTCTTCTCTTCTGAAATGAAGTCTACTTTTCGTACAGTGCAATTACGTTTAGTACACAGTGAAATGAGGTAAGTTCTGCCTCAAGAATGCTCTCCAGATAATAGAGTGAAATGCTGGCTTCTTAAAACAACTTTGCAAAGGAGCATTGAAGCAGAGGTTGAAACTAAATTGAGTACGTCCTATGGCGTTCTCTGGCTGCTAGATAACCCGATAGTTATTGCACAAAATATCCATTATCTCTGAATTTTCTATTCACATTAAAATTATTATCAAATCTTTTAAGAATATGACTCATTTTGCCAGTATGAGTAATTTTGAGACATATTTATAAATTTTGCCTCTCACCACTCGGAGAGGTGGAATATAATAGCCCTGTGATGTCAATAGTACACAGTGTGATATCCCATGAATTTTTAGAGATAGCACCTATTATGTTGAGCGGACCTCGTGCTGGAGGGATAGCTCGCTTACATATTATTTAGGAGGTTCCGAATTCGACTTCCTGTCCCGTCTAAGATTTGAGATCTGATCTAAGGGGTTGGAACGGAATGAATTTAGATTCACGAGGACATTTGGGAAGCTGTATGATGAGATAAGTAGCTTTAAGGTGGCTCAAACCCAAGGTAATGTGTTTGAGAGTGAGGTAGCGCTGGTCACTGTTCATTCAAAATCCGCAGGTCATGAGTTGGGTGGAATTAATTCTTAGATAGACGTAGCCCAATCGTGTTTCTTTTATGGTAGTAGTATCTACAATGTCTCAAACGTATAATAAGGCTCCAAATTGCAGTAAATTAAATTGATGATGCAGTTAACACAAACTGTCCCTTGTGAATTAGTTCCCCATTCAGCCCTATATTTCGTGCGATACGAGGTTCACACTTCAGATAGGACTAGGGCTTAGTTTCTATTTGTGTGTGTGTGTGAGTAATTATCAGACATTTTGAACTTTTCTTCTCTCATTCATATGCATACACTGAGATGAATTCTCCAAATATATCAATAGATTTATCACACCTGCAATGACGCACCTGTAATAATTACCGTATTTATACAGTACATGACATGCGCTCACCGTTCTTCAAATCAATTGTATTTGAAAATGACAGTGGGCATCTAATAAGAAGACTTCGATTTGGATCATGTACGATTATTTATTTATTTATCGTATGGCTTTTAGTGCCGGGAGTGTCCGAGGACATGTTCGGCTCACCTGAGTCTGTAGCTGCATCCAGCGTACACCCTTAAGATGAGCTACAAGTTCCGTTCAATTTCAAGTAGTTCCCACTTTCGCTACCAGATATCAATGATACCTAGTGGTGAACGTGGGAACGTTGATAGTGCGTTCCGATGAAATCCAACCTAACAATTTAGCTTCACACAAGTTTAGTCTGTGGAAGGATCTTTTACATGCCATAAATCTATGACATGGGACCGCCAGCTTTACTTCCCCTCCGAAGGAAGGCATACTGAAGGATTTTTAACGCTCTTAAAAATCATGTACGATGATTCGTGCAATAGGTATTAGGCAGCTTGGCACACTATCAATAGATATACCCTTGGCTGCAAGTTACGCCAGAAACATATGGAAGAACCAGGAGTAGTCTTCGTCTCCCGGTAGCACTCTGTGAATGTGGTATGTTGAATGACATTATTGATGGCAGGGCACAGGGACTTCCTTTTACGTAGGCAACTTTCACAGCGGCGTCAAGTGACTGACAGTATAACCTACAGGTGACATAAATGTTATACTTCTGAAGAGGAAGGAAGGAAGGCATTATTGAGGAGCCTATTTCCAAAAGTCGACATATGCATTTTCTAAGTTATTGAGGAAAACGAAAGAAACGCTTAAACGGCAAAATTCAGGAAATGTTATGTTATTCTACTTTTAGGTAAGTTAGATTTCATTTGAAAGCTAACTATTGCAATTGGTACCATGTTTCGACTTCCGCAAAATTGCGACATATCTTCGAGTTTCACATCCCCCAGACCCCCAAAACACCGCCAGTTCAAAAGTTTATACATAATTTATGTTTTTATATCAGTTTCTTGTGGACACGATAACCGCCGTAATTTTTCCCCCAATCAATTTGACTTTAAAACATAATTTGTAGCCCTATAAAATCTCGGTCGAGTTCGTTAATGGACAAAATTGGTTGAAGGGGGTGAAAATGGGGGGGGCTTTTTTTTTCGAAAAAGTGAAATATCGCTATAACTCTCTTAATACGTGAAATATCGAATCCATTCAAAGTTCATACTATGTGTCGGATAAGTGCCAAAAATGTATGTTCAATAAGTTTTTTGATAGCACCAACCATTGACCAAAGGGTTGGAAAAAAGTGGTTTTTTTTTCGGGAAACATTAATCATATCTCTCTTAATAGGCACAATATCAAAATCGTACAAAAGGGACAATATTCCCCTAATAATTATCTAAAACTTTTGTCTGAAAGAATGCTTGATATGACCCACCATTACGCCATGGGTTGAGAAAAATGATTTCGGAATTATAAGAAAATGCCAAGAGCCATCAGAGGTTAACATGACAACGCTTCTAAATTGATGAGGGATGAGCTATCAGAGGTTGCCATGACAACGCCATTGCACGAGATCACATTCAGTTTTCCATCTGACACTGTGGGAAGCGGTTTCGGTGACGTAACTGGTAGCATGCTGAACTTCTATATCCAAGGCCACGGGTTCAAAGCCGACCAAAGTCGTCGGATTTTCTAAGAGCGCTTGAGATCCCTCAGTATCCTTTCCTTCGGAGGAGAAGTTCAAACGTTCGTTGCAAGTTGCTGGTTGCGGTGGCATCTAGTTGCCAAGTTCACTGCTAGGTGTCGTTGACGGTAGTATTTATTACTAAAATTAGGAACTACTAATTGAAATTGACCGTCTGCAGTCCTTACATGAATTACAGACTAATACAGTCATCACAATTAAAACCGTTTATCAGACAGATTCTACACACACCCAAAGTACACGGGGTTACATGACCGCGTTGTCGTAGCCCCTAGACTGAGGAACCAACCAACATCTCTGCGGGAGATAAAATTTTGCGTGAGGAAGGAACAGACTGTTAGATAGTTACACATCAGTTCCAAACCTTGCATAAGGACAGTGTTACCACAAGTATAAACATGGACCCCAAATGACAAGAAAGTTACCGTTATGCATAGAAATACGAAAAACAAAGTTAATTAATCTCCAATTGTAAAATACTTTCTCGCAATAAATGTGGCATGATCCTTCTACGGAAACGTGCATATTTTGCCTATTATAGCCTATCCCCAAGTTTGCCCGGTGAAATCTTCCTCCGCCTTCCGGCGTGCCGAGATAAATTTTTTATGGTTATATTAGATCTTGTACCAAGATTAGCATCAAATTTCCTGAATCCCACCGTTCAAGCGTTTCTTTTAAGAACGAAGTGCAGATGTCAGATTATGGAAATAACAAAGCAGATGTCGAGATTTGGAAATAAAGTCACATTTTAATATTGATTTTTTTAACCACAAATATTGCGTTTTGGATCGTCTTACACCATCCATTTGATGCGTTTCTCCAAGAGGAATACGAAATCAACAAAATCTATTTTTTGTAAAAAATATGGAAGACCGTTAATTTCGCGATCATAAGCCATGGCACCTCCTTTTTTTCGCGGCATTTCACCTCAAAAATGCTTGCCACGAGGGGTGAGTGGTTATCGGATTACTAACCCCAAGCTTGCAAGTTCGCTCCTGGCCGTGGTAAGTGATTTTTGAAAGGCGGAAAAAATTACGACACGCATGTCATACGATGTTGGCATGTCAAAGAACCCATTTGAATTCAGTAGACCGTGTTCATAGTGGCAAAAATAATCTCGGGATTTTCCGCCAAAACAAAGTTCCTCATTTCTCTACTAGAACGCGCTACAGTGTCAAGGAGCTTACTGTAGATATCTAACCTCCTTGACTTTCATAGTGCTTCATGGAACAACAAAATTCGACATGCAAGCTGCCCTCTGGGTGTCAAATAACAAAGCTTGCACCCGGCACCCATACGATATTATGATATTATTATTATTATTATCATCATACTCCTTTCAAGTGTTAGTCCTAGAAGAACTGTTACGGTCTACATAAAAGATTTGAATTTTCACGCCATCTTTTCCTGGGGCGACCGTGAGATCTCTTCCCACCGGGGCAGTAGTTGACGACTGCTTTAGGGATCCTGCTTCTGTCCATCCTGTTGAGGTGTCCTAGCCAATTCAGGGCTAGATTTGTGACGGTACGCACCGGCGCGCCGTACCGAAACCTATGATCGGGGGAAACGTCGAAGATATAACATAATTTTTAGAACTGTGCAACGTTAGTTGTAAGTCAAGGTCAACTCGGTCTTTGACTGGACTGTACTTCAAAGTACGTGGATTCTTGGCTGCTTCGTCGACGGCACTTCGCTCTGGATACTAACAGCAAGGTGTGTGTGAGAGAGTGGAGACACATACAACGAAAACTTCTCTAAACTTGGCACAATTTTATTAACTGTGAAGTAAAACATGTTTAAGTACATTACCTCATATAATTTTTTTTTCAGAAAACTGTAAAAAACAAATTATAAAGCAAGAAATAAAAGATTATTGGTGAACATGTGTGTATTTTCAAACCGACTGTATTTAATTTATTAAATTACGTAAAAAGAAACTGAAATAATGCACATTGTTTGAATGGTAGCCTAGTTGGCCTATAATAAAATTTAATAGACGGCAACGTCTATGAAAAGAAAAAATTGTTGCTACAGCAGTCTAAATTTAATTTAAAATTGCAATCAAAATTAGATTACTATTTGTCTGCTGATTAATTTTTAAAGGTGTCCAGAAAGGCGTAAAAATATATTTTTAGAACTCTAAATTTCAATATTCCATAAAGTCCCCCCACCCATCACCACCCGGTAGCCCACAGTACCGGAACCTCTTATTTTACAAATCAAGCACTGGATGTATTCCAATATAGGTCTGCTGTTAAGACCATTCAGCACTTCTGTGTTTCGTATTATCTCTCCCTATATTATTCTGCTAATGTCCCATTCAAATTTTGTACCGAAAATAAGGTCCCATTAACACCAACCTACACATATGGGGTACCTACAGGTTCAGTATAACCCAATGCCTAAGCGAAACGCACTAACTTACTCTTTAAATGACTCACAATTAAATAAATACCTTAAAACATGTATATTTACAATGAAATAATGAAAGAATGCAACACGGTAACCATGGTAACAGAATCTCACAGGTCCATCCATTTCTGTAAGACGCAATGCAATTCCAATTATTACATTACTGTGAAAGTTTCCAGACGGTTATAAGGTTATCACTGAACCAACTTAAGCTGTAAAAGTCATCAATACATACAGTATAATGCGCTTAAGGGGGTCAAGGGGCACTCTAGAACTTTTTAATGCAATTTTCACGTGTGAGTGTGGTACGAAAGGTCTTTTTCCCCCGACTATAAAGGGTCTCCGAAAACCACATTTAAATGCCCTTAAATTAACAGTGTCTGTGATATTCCCAGAAAACTAACTTCGCTCTGATATACCTATGAAGGAATGACAAACCCCTAACCACTGCACCAGTAGCTGAATTGATAAAGTCTGATTATTCATACCAAGGATAAATCAGTCATAGCATTCATGATTGAGATTTTGCTAAGTGTACTCTTTACAACTAGAATATTCGCGGGCGAAGCCCCGACGGGTAATGCTAGTTATTATTATTACCTCATAAATCTCACATTTAATTATCAGCAGCCAAATCGAGTCCCTCATACTAGGAAGCAAGTGTCGTGACTATTACACTCAAGTGGTGCTGACAGCGGCCTTTCTCAATGGTTTCCTGGTATTTTACACTCCTTGCAAACATATGCTTTTACACCTCTCACCGCCTAGGTTTACCTCTGTTTCTCTTACCCTCTATTGCTGAATTCATTAACCTCCTAGGTAATCTCTCCTCTTTCATTCTCATCACATGATCCCACCATCTGATTCAACTCAAACGAACAGCCTCATCAAACATATTCATTTCTAACTTAGCCTTTATCTCTTCATTAAGAGTATCCTCCTGCCATTGCTCCCATCTATTTGTCCCAGCAATCATTTGTGCTACCCTCATATCAGTTACCTCTAGCTTATGTATCCGATATCTTGTATCTACCCAGCTCTCACTTCCATACAGCAAGGTCGGTCTAATTACTGAGCTATTTAGGGAGAGTTTCGTCGAGTTTCTTTCACTACGCTACCATCCTGAGAGAATGTACAGTAAAATGGTCAACATGCTCCAATGTAGTTCCTGGCATCCTCTATCATTGTGTTTCTTCCCTACCAGCATCACCGTTTACGAAATTATGATTTTCATGCCATATTGCTTAAATTTCTGTTCAGATTCTAACATGTTAGCTTGTAAGTTTTTGACGAAGTATGTCATAACAAGCAGGTCATCAGCATAAGCCAGACTGCTTACGTGGTTTCCCCCTAACTGAATACCACCCAGCCAGTTTATGCCCTTCAGAAAATAGTCCATATATAAAGTAAACAGTAACTGTGGAAGATTGCAGCCTTTTCTCACTCCTGTAACAACTTTAAACTAACCATCCTACCGTTATCTCTCATTACAGTCTTATTATATCAATAATACATTTGATTGCACGTAACAGTATTTTATGCCTATAAAATTTACCAATGCAAGGTTTATAGATAAATGACTTCGATCGCATGATTAGGGCACAAAATATAAAAACTTAATTTTAAACTTTGGTACGGCCACCATCTTGAGGTTATATAAACAATTGAATTAAATCAGATGTCAGTGCAGTACAATGTTACACTGCGCTCGGATAGTTAAATCGTGCTAAAAGTCTATTTAAATGTTCGAACTTCGATTGGCGTGTTCGTTTGGTACTTAACAGGTTTTTGAGAGTCACATAGGTGAACTTTTAGTAGTGCCCTTTATCACCGTACAAAATTTAACGGTGATATAGTAATAGTTTCGGAGATATATCTAGTAGAATGCCGGTGAAATAATTCGCACAGCCGCCATGTTGGTTTGGTGAAACGTAATAAATACTGAAGGGCACGGTCGGGGTCGGACGAAATAGTACTATAACCTTACCGAGTTTCATTGAAATCGCTCTAGCCGTTTAGATTTACTAGGGTGGACACACACAGACACACCCAGACACACACACACGCGGACAACAGGTGATCTCATAAGCCTAATTTTTCATGAATTAAAATAGGCTAAAAATGACAAATTTCCATGAATTATCTATCATTTAATAACATCGTTACATACTGTATTTGATCATAATTACATTTGTTTTACATATTTTTACATTTTTAAATGTAACAAGATGTTCAGCAAAGAACATATAGCCTACTTTCTCCTAAATGTATGGGTATCTTTATGACTCTTTGTCCTCATCCCTAAAACAATCACCCCAACCACAATGTATTGTTTGTTTTCTTTTATATTGATAATAAGCCAGTAAGTGTCAAGATCAATATTATATACTTTATGATGATTGAATAACAAAACTACTAACTTATTGTAATGCATTCACGTCCGTTAATCTCTATATTAAGCCAGCCTGCAAAATTAAGAATCTTCCGCCCCAATCACAGTAGGTGGTGCTGCGACCTATCAGTGAATTAATCTTTATCTTGTACGCCTATGCACTGCCATCGTAATGTACTACGATGGCAGTGTTCTATGGGTGTTGAATGAGTAGGCAGTTTAAAGTAGCCAAGAGGGAGGCGATCCAGCTGGCAGTGTTTAAAGGTATTCGGAGCGCGATCGTGGCTAATAGTTGAACTACCAGTATTACAAAATTGCCATACTTCAGGAGGCCAGCTCAGGCATTTACACAGCGTTATGTTTGGAACAATATTACCCACATAACCCACAAGAGGACAGCACCGTACAGAGGCATTAAGAAGGCTGTGGTTAATGACAACGTGTATCTAGTTCTTCTATTCTCCTTTTTCTAATGTCTTCTGTTTATGTGCGATGCTGGGACTGTGATTTTATTAATATACGAGTGTATACTTTATCCTCTCCTTTGAGCTAAATGACATTTTATTCAGTATCTGTGGGAAAAGCTCGTGCACATCATTTGTAAAAGAATTCAAGAAAAAAAAAAAACCTAACTGTAGCAGTACTCGATCCCCAGTCAACTGCGTGTCAGACCAACATGCTAGCCTAGAGCTAACCGTATCCATGACGTCAGTTGTTCTTAACTGACATATTAGATACAAACTGTTGGCAAATAATGACTTTAAATAAACGATTTCTTCACTGCAGTACATCTTCATTAAAGATCATTTCATACAAAGTTTATATTATTGTATCAGTACGGTATATCACATACAACATACTAAAACTACTGAAATATAAGACAGGTACATGAGGACAGCTGCCATCTTGTCGTGTGACACAAACAGCTCAGCTCTTTTAAGCCACTCGTACTGTATAATATTATAATATTAAATTATAATAAATAACGGATCACGACCTTCAGGATAGCTTAAACCCCCCTAGGCTCGATAATCGGAATTGGTGGGTCTTAAGCTATTTATTAAAATGGTTGCATAATTCACACGGCCGCCATCCTGAAATGGCATGGCCGATGACCTTGAATTTTGGGTGAAAGACGCGTCCTATATAAAGGTATGTTGTCACCAAATTTGGTAGAGATCGGATGATTAGTTTAGCCGTAATTTGATTTTACGTTTTGAACATTTGAGAGGCCGCCATTCTGTTTTGGTAAAGATGGCGGCGATATAAAGTATGACACTGAGGTGTCCTTTACTAGTGCTACCTCTGTACCAAATTTCGTTCAATTCGGTTTCACCGTGTTCGAATTGATAGGGGGGGACAGACATTCAGAGTACACACACTCACACACACACAGACACACACAGACTCACACACACACATACACACACACACACACAGACTCACACACACACAGACAGACACACTTTTTTCGCCCTGTGTTGATCTCATAAGTCTACTTTCATTTTTTGCAAAAATCGAAAGTAGGCTAAAAATACTTATTCTGCCTATTTTACATATTTTATGCTAATGACACTTTTTTACATACTTTTACCTTTTATGTAAAATTAAATATTGTGGTTCTTGCTGTAAAAAAAACGTGAAATAGTCTTATGACAATATTTATTCACTAGAAACTTCAAGCAATTCATAAGCTTCTGAGAAAGGGCCAGGGAAGAATAAATTCCAAGAAAGATATTAGTGGAGATAAGGGGATGGGAATTCCCCATCACAAAGTTGTCCAGTGGGACTCTACTTTTCAACCTGTTGTTCACAAAGGCTGCTATATTTCCTCTTACTCCACTTATTCTTGGGTTCGTACGCATTTCCTCGTACATAATAATGGAATTCACTTAAATTTGCTTTAATGTGGACATGCTTAATTAATTATTGTACCACACGTTATTTTGCAACACTATAATGAATAAAATGAGGAATCTTCAAGTAATGTGTGTATGTCACAAAAATTCAATTAAATTAAAATTATATATTTTAGTTTTTTAAATTGTAATATTGCATATTTCACCTAATATTATTGCATAAATATGTTCATATTTTCCATGTTGATAATACATAAAAATCCTGGCTCTATACATAAACTACAAATGGTTCGTGCTTGAGTCCCAAGGACAGTGTTATTATCAGTTCTTGAGCTTCAAATATATCCGCTTCAAGAGAAGCTACCGTCTAAATAGGGTTCTATGTACGATATCTACCATTTGTATCAAGCCATCAACTTCATGAATGCCCACTAAGTGAAGTCTCTTTAGTTATCAAGAATGTTTTCTGTGGACAGCTGTTATTGGAAGGAAGAGATCTGCTGTTATGCAGAGAGAACCACGAACTGTTGAGTTCCGAGCAGATCATCCCTTTCTTTGCCTCATAGTGGAGAAGGCTTCTCAGGCAGTGCTATTCCTTGGTGGCTACAGGGGAGCAATTTGAACCACAGAAGTCTGTAGAGTGGAAGTAAGTGTGTATTGTAGGTCAATGGTAAAGGTATTTCTTAAAAGTATGTAGTAAAATTATCAAGTTTGTCATATTTTGGCACATCATAGGCTTATAGGCCAGTCACCGTAGACACAAAAATCGCGTTAGCTCGCAAAAAATTGCAAGGTTCTGATTTTTTGGTATGTTGTTAGGATAGATACCAATAGTGTAAAACCAAGTTTGCAACCTCGAAAGACCTGTGCTAACTTCGTGGTGCTCGAAAAACCTCGAAATTTTCAGACGTTTTTCGGTTTATGGATTACAACTTCCAAAATATGATTTCTACGGCAAAGTCACTCATTTCATTTTTAAAGAAGACAAAATTACCGACAATTTGAGTGCAACTCCAGCTCTGTATGTCTTATAGATCTCGAGATACAACACTTCAAACAATGGTCCTTTTTTTTTTTCAAAAAATTCGAAATTTGTAGTAAGCTAGTCTTTCGAACAAAATGCCGTCTAAAATACTCATTCAACGAGGAAAGGCATGGCAAGTAAAGTTGTAGAGCAGTTATTTACCTTTAATTTAAGCATACGCAAAACTCTGTAAGACTATTAGTTCTCTTGTTATCAAGTAGAAACAAAATAAGTAAATCGGATATTTCAAAAAATAGGGCTTCGAATGTACATTGTTATCAATATTGCACAGTTATCTATTCATGTCATGGGGAGCGTGATTCTGGAGTGGCCCAGCTGCTCGTCTTTCACCCGGACGGCCGTGGTTCGAATCCCGACGACAGCGGGGTGCAATTTTCAACTGAAAAATCACGTGGTGTCAGGAAGGGCATCCGGCCTTAAATCCCCGACCAAAACCAAAATGAGCGTGGTTGGCTCCGGCGACCCCAATTAATTAGGAAAAGCCGAAGAATGTTTTTATCTATTAATATCATTTTTTTTTTTGTGGGTGGGGTCCCTGGAAGAAATCGCTCTTAGCGATAAGGCCGCCCATTGCAGTCAATGTTATACCTACTCTTTGAGTAAAACTCGCTGTACTTTTACTTATGTTATGTTGATTGCAATAAAGTGTTTCTAATCTAATCTATTTTTGTGATAATTAATAACTTACGAGTTGGCCCCATATCCCATGGCTCTATTCTCCGAAGAGGGAATGCGAAAAGGAACAAAATCATCTTTCTACTCTGCCTTTACGCCCCTCTCAGAAAACGTCGCCTTTGGACTAAGAACTTTTGTTGTAGTGGATGGAGGATACTTGCTCCATAAGGTTATATGGCAACGGAACAGCTCAAAAAAAATGTCTCAGTAGTATTCGATGCTACCCAGAAGAGGGGACAGCTAAGAGCACAAAAACAGAGGAACGGCTACGACGTTATGCAGCCTCGGCGTGCAGCGATATCTTTTTCGAAGAATCGACACTGATCGAAGTGTCCCAAGAAAAGTTTTGACCAACCCAAAAAAACAAGCAGCGCCTGATCAACTTAATGTGTACTGAACTGGATATACAAGGGATCGAAACAAAGCAACCTCCAGAGGACGCCGACTGCCTCATTGTGAGGACAGCATGGGAAAAGAGCGAGGAGTAGGAGCACGTCATAATCGCCGGAGAAGATATCAACCTCTTGGTGCTCCTAAATGGATTGGGCACCAACAAACAAAATGTTTCCTTTCAGCAAAGTGCCAGGGTTGGAACAGGTTGCAAGCAATTCTTGCCAACATCATTCATTCGAGGAGATCTCTCACTCCTCCCTGAAATAGAGTTGTTCCTCCACGCCTTCAGTGGTTGCGACACCACCTCTGCCCTTTTCGGGCAAGGGAAAACGAAGATGTTGAGCGTCCTTTCAAAACAGCCAGACCTTCTTGACTTTGCCATAGAATGCATATTTTGGAAGTTGTAAGCCAAACACCGAAAAACGTCTGAAAATTTCGAGGTTTCTCAAGCACCACGAAGTTAGCACAGGACTTTCGAGGTTGCAAACTTGGTTTTACACTAATTTCATTTTGCATGAAAAACAATTTTCCACTGATTGATGTCTTTCTTATCCTTTAAAAAAGTCCTACAAGTCGGCAGGCTACATTTTTTGAAAAATCCAATTTCCTATTTTTGTGTTTTACGGTACCTGATAACAAGAGAACTATTGGTCTTAAAGCGTTTTGCTAATGCTTACATTAGAGCTAAATAACTGCTCTACAACTTTACCTTTGATTACTTTCCTCGTAGAGTGAGTATTTTAGACGGTAATTTGTTCAAGACGAGCTTACTACAAATTTCAAACATTTTGAAAAAAAAATGCCCATTTTCGAAGTGTTGTATCTCGAGATCTATAAGACATACAGAGTGGAGTTGCGCTCAAATTGTCGGTAATTTTGTCTTCTTTAAAAGTGTAATGGGTGACTTTGCCATAGAATGCATATTTTGGAAGTTGTAAGCCAAAAACCGAAAAAACGTCTGAAAATTTCGAGGTTTTTCGAGCACCACGAAATTAGTACAGGTCTTTCGAGGTTGCAAACTTGGTTTTACACTATTGGTAACGACATAGCAAAAAATCAGAACCTTGCAATTTTTTGCGACCTAGAATGTCTTAGATGACTGGTCTATTATGCTATTTGTCAAGTCACCGACTTCAGAGGTATCAATATTATCAACGTCAGCGGTTTCTCGTTAAATCTAGCATTTTTGAAGGGCGTCATAGCGGTTGTATGTATTCATCAGCGGTAAGTGTTGAGGAGACTTGTGACATCGTGGTCACATATCCCCGTGTATTTGGATGTCTGTGGAATATGTCTAATAATGTGTGTCATTGTGATGACTGTAATAGTGTGTGTATTTGTAACAGGAGTTAGGTTTTGACGGCGAATAGAAGCGACATCAGCTGGGTCAATGCTGTACAAGAATAGTAACAGGAAAAATACGGCGGAACTGAGGAGCTTAAGTTGCAATCGGTGAAGAGGATAAACGAAGATAGCTGTCTTGGTTTGGTCTTATAAGGAGGATGGGGCAGGAAAGGAAACCACGACTGTACTTGGAGGCAAGAGAACAGGGCAGACAACCCTTAGGAAGACCCAGAACAACATGGGAGGAGACAGTAACGCAGATTACGGTCAGTCGAGGGAAGACTATACTACAGGTTAAGAATATTATTGCTACTAAATAGCGTGTTAAACATACAAATTTACTGATTCTTAGGAATTATTTGAGAGTGTAGTATCTCTTAAGGCTTTGAAGCGAAAGTGTTAAAAATTAGACCATCGTCGAGACTTAAAAACCCGAATGCTTTCTGAGCAGCTGCATGGACCAATTACTAGAGGAACGGTCCACGCTCAACACCACCACAACCACCACCACCACGAAGCACAGCCACTGAAGCTTTGATTGCTGACCGTATGGAACTCTGTAGTTTCAACTATTACGAGCACATCAAGAGTTCACAAATTTGCTTCTCAAAGCACAAAGGAGCGGCCGCGATTTTGTCCATGGATGTGCAGGTACTGGGGGATACGAGTATCACCGTGTGATCACACCCATCATTCGGGGTCCACCTCCGCCATTTCGGTGTTGGAGCGGGGAGCAACACCTTGACGTCCCAACTGTCTCTGGTATTCATTCAGGACACAATGATAAATACTGTCCATACCCGATCCTGTCCTCTGATCATGTCTGGACATCAAACGGGGATCTTCTTCCTCAAGAAAATTCGCGTCCTCGTACCTCACAGAGAAAATAGCATGCTCTACAGGTTGTATGCCTTCTATCCTGCCCTACTAGGTTTCCAGACCTCAATCCCTTCTACTACGAGTAGTACATAAAGGGAATGTAACAATCATCGCTCAGCTACGCCAATGTGTTCAGTGATCTTGGTTGAATCGTGTCCCAGATAAGCATTTAACATTTTTACGACGAGATAGGTTACAAGGCAGAGTAGGTTGCTAGCGTGACCACACGAGTTATTGAGGTGTGCAGCATGCGCTTCTACCACCATGCATTAAATGTTCTGGATGGCCCACGTGCTCCATATTTTGATAATGCCCTAGGGCTAGCAAACTAGGGAGCTGGGAGCCAGGTACAGGACCACTCACACATCTGCAGACCGCACAGACAAAAGCGCAGGGGATTAGGAGCGGCCGTACCTCCAACTCATGAGTCACCTTATGGACTTCGTTCCATCGAACGTGTTTTAAATGTATTTTTATTTTATCGTAAAATGTTTGATATACCGGGTGAATCAGCTGCCCCTAATAATATTGTCTTATGCAGCCCAACTGACGTGTGTTGGCAGGCTGCTTGGATCCAGTATGGTACTAATGAACTGCAAGCATATCCCGCAAACGATACTGAACACTATTATTTCTCCCTCTCCTTAGGCTGTAGTCACATCGAAGGAAAAACAATAAGGTTCAATATCGTTTGCAGGATATGCTTGCAGTGCATTAGTATCATACGGGATGCAAGCAGAGAATTATCGACCTTCCTGATAACAACGCTAGTTGGGCTACATAAAACAACATTATTAGGGGCAGCTGATTCACCTGGTATATCGATTCCCTACACAATTATAATAAAAATGGCACCAAACAATGTATGCCGTACATTAATGAACCACAAACAACACACAAAATACAGTCCATGCAAGTTGGGTGGTTTTTTTTCTTTCGATATTAATTTCCGAACACAATGTAACTCATATATTGTTTGGTGTCATTTTTCTTGTAATAATGTATGGATTTGAAATATACTTATCACTTTAAGAGAAGTTAACAACTTTAAAAACATGAGGATTCGATTGGCCAAGTACAATAGGAGACTCATTGGGTGGAAATACGGCCGTTCCTAATCCCCTGTGCTTGTGTGTGCCGTCGCGTCGGCGGGTGTGTGAGTGGACCTTATACCTTGCTCCCAGCCGCATTCCCAGTTTGCTAGCCCTAAACATTTTGTACCAACTTTGGAACAGATAATTGAATTCCTACTAACTGTTCTTCATTGCATATCCACCAGAGCTTCCACATATTGCTTGGTGGCTGGATGATCCTTTGTTATTGGTTCGTTTTAGGGACTTGCGATATATTGGTCATCAGTCCCCTATACTTGGGCGTGTGTTCAGTTTGTCTGATAACCTGTGTTTCTGTGGTGACTGCATTCGTGAGTGTAACTGTAATTGGAGCCATCCTGGAAGTGGTTTTCCGTGGTTCTACTCCAGGAAAATGCTGGGATGGTTCCAAACTTAAGGCCACGGCTGCCTCCTTCCCAATCCTCACCTGAATTATAAATACACACACTATAATAATAATAATAATAATAATAATAATAATATCGTATGGCCTCGGTGCCGGTGCAAGCTTTGTTATTTGACGCCCAGAGGGCAGCTTGTATGTCGAATTGTGTTGTTCCTTGGAACGCTATGAAAGTCAAGGAGGTTAGATATCTAAGTTCCTTGACAGGGTAGCGCTTTCTAGTAGAGAAAGGAGGAACTTTTTTGTGTTGGCGGAAAATCCTGAGATAATTTTGCCATTATGCACACGGCCTTCTGAATTCAACAACGTATGACATGCGTGTCGTGATTTTTGTCACCTTTCAAAAATCACTTACCACGGCCAGGAGCAAACCTGCAAGCTTCGGGGGTTGGAAGTCCGACACGATAACCACTCACTCACCGTGGCAAGCAAACACACACTTGTACAATCCATCATAATAACTCAGGTTATCACACAAATTCCACACTCATCCAAAATGCACGGGTCTACATGATCGCGATGTTGCAACCCCTAAAATAAGCAACAACAACATAACTGTAATTATTATGGTCTGGAAAAGGGTAGGTGCATCGGAACGTGAAATACGATACTGTCCCGACATTTGCCTGGGGGAAGTGTGGAAGAACACTGAGGATAACCGCTGTCGGTGCTGCGAGGTATATTAAATGGAAATGAGTAATGTCGGTGATCTACGAGGCCCATACAAAAAATAAGTTTCCCTGTTCTTCTTTAATATAAAAAAAAACATAGCTACAAAAAGAAAATATTGGCAGCATACTGAGCAATATAGGAGCTATTTTTTGAGATAATCACCACCAGAATTGAGACACTTGTTATATCGTGGGATCAACTCCTTGCAGTTTTTTTTCAGCTCCTGGCCGTGGTAAGTGATTTTTGAAAGGCGGAAAAAATTACGATACGCATGTCATACGATGTTGGCACGTCAAAGAACCCATTTGAATTCAATAGGCCGTGTTCATAATGGCAAAATTAATCTCGGGATTTTCCGCCAACACAAAGTTCCTCATTTCTCTACTAGAAAGCGCTATAGTGTCAAGGAGCTTAGATATCTTACCCCTTGACGTTCATAGTGCTTCAAGGAACAACAAAATTCGACATGCAAGCTACCCTCTGCACCCGGCATCTGAGGCCATACGATATTATTATTATTATTATTATTATTATTATTATTATTATTATTATTATTATTATTATTATTATTAACTTCTGTGTTCGTGTCCTAGAAGTCTACCACCTGAGTACGGAACCAGCATGTGCCATTCGTCTTCAGCTCTTCGTCAATGTGAAAATACTGGCCGGAGGACAAGAGTTTCTCGAGGTGCAAGAAAAGATGGAAATCGCCGGGAGCAAGATCAGGACTATACGGTGGATGATCAAACAGCCGAACTTCTGCGGAACAGTTGCTGTGCACCGAGCCGTATGTGATCGAGCATTGTCATGGATCAGCACTACAGCTGCACTCAGCATTGCACACCTCTTGCTTAGAATGGCCCGTCGCAATTTCCGTAGTGTTCACAGTAACAGTGGTTCCATTCCCAGGCGCAGACTTCTACGACACAGAAATACAAAGTCTGATCACATGATATTGTTCATTCCCTTTGCGTGGGGTGGCTGAACTAGGGGATGAGTGTGTGAAGAGGGTGGGAGGGTGGTGTTCAGCTGGGGAGAGTTTAGTGGAGGTGTGGAAACTCCGGGCGTGTGCTGGAAAGTGTTGTAGAAGAGCGAATGGAGCTCTACGCGACGAGGGTTCTAAATCGATGGGGCGCGCTTCAAGGCGAAAGCTAACAGCTTACGGAGTGAGTGCAACGATGAACAATCTAAGTAGTTGCTGACGGTGCACCAATGCGGTCTGTGTGCGTGCGAGCTAAGAAAGCAAGGCCGTTGGTAATGAATAAGGCACTAGCGCTTGCACAGCGGTTTTGCAATAATGTGATGACAGGTCAAGGTGTAAGTAGGGAAGCGGACAGTAAAGACGGTGATGGTAAACAATAATCACAATTCGGTTGTAGTAATGATGGTCACTTATTTCATGAAATCAAAGTGTAGTGTAGGCTTCCCTGGATTCAGGGTTAATGTAACAAAGTGTAGATTGTACAGTAAAATGGGGGTGGGGGGAAGGATGTACAATTGGTGTATGGAATTCTGAGAGTCACACTTACCTGAGGTACGATGTCAGCGTGAGGTCGAGCAGAGTCTCCGACGGTAACAGACAGACAATCTCTTCTTGGATGGCGGTTCTTTTATGTATTCGGAATGCTGACTGTTGCGGTATGCATGTTGTTGCATTACCATTCAGTTCCTGTGTATGTGTTTACGAAGTGTGGCAAGCTTTGACGCAAGGGCCGTGGTGTTGACTCTGCTAGCTTGTGTGTTAAGAAATGTGTAGTTGCTATTGTTGATTCCAGCTTGGGGGTGTTTAAAGGGTGAAATCAGTGTAGGGTGCGGGGCAGATGGTTGTAACTGATGTAGGTGTTAAGGGAGTGGCTGTAGATGTGGATGTAGCTTGTAGAATAGTAGGTGTATGTGTGTACACTTCCTAAGGGTGTTATACGCCCTTGAGATATGTAACAATATGACAGGTGTCTCAATTTTGGTAATGATTATGTTGAAAAATAGCTCAAACATTGCTGTATCTGGTGTCAATAAAGATTTTCATGTAACTTCAGTAAACCCTCAATTTAGCGGACTAATTGGGGCGGAGGTTCGTCCGTTAAATCACGAATTTTGAAATTCCGAATACAGTATTCAAAAAGAAATCTTTAAAAACCACGCTCTTCATCATACAATATTCATCGGCCCACGCTTTGAGATACGCGTCTTAAATTGTGCACCTCTCGAGCGATAAAAGTATCGACTTTGTACTAACAAATAATCGATATTTTTGAATTATCGAGCGATTTTATTGTCCACCGAACGATCGATTAGATATGTTATATTTCCAAATGACTGTATGTTGTTCTTGTATCCACGATTATGGCCGACATAACGATGTTTTTGGTAAAATTATTCCGTAGTTTCATTTGGTTGCGCTATTAAACAGAAATGTTCTACGCGGTGTAGTTTATTCCCTTTACAGCAAGAGCAGTAAGGTTATGTTTATATTGGTTTACATGGTGTCGGCCACTAATTAACGAGGTTTCACTGTAATTTAGTATTTACTGTATTTTTTTAATAAGAAGAGTTTGGGACGTAGATACCACTACCGTTTTGTTGTAAACGTGCGAATGAGGGAGCGTGAAACTTAAAAGTTCATTTTTAAATCTCGGTTGGTCTAACTCTTTCCGTTGAATCGAGGTCCGCTAAATCGAGGGCTTACTGTTTTCCTTTTATTAGAAAAATAGGGAAACTTAATTTCAGGATAGGCCTTGTATAATATATATATATATCAACTTGAATCGTAACTCCAAGTTGCCTTCCTTCTCACAGCTATACCAGATGAGACCAGGTCGCGGGTTCAAACCCAGCCGAAGTCGACGGATTTTTTAAGAACGTTAAAAATTCCTCAGTATGTCTTCCTTCGGAGGGGAAGTAAAACCGGCGGTCCCATGTCATAGATGTATGGCATGAAAAAGAACCTTCCACTAACTACACTTGTGGAAGCTAAAATTTGTAGGTTAGTTTGATAACGCTATATTAGTTCCAACGTTCGCCGCTAGGTGCTAGCTGCGATGGTATTTAGTAGCCACGTCCACAGCTAGGTATCGTGGACGGTAGCATTTGGTGGGAACTAACTTACTTGAAAATTAATCGTCTGCAGTACTTCTACCTGAATCACAGATACCACACACTAATACAGCCATCACAATTAACACCGGTTACCAGACATTATATACACACCCAAAGTACACGGGGCTACATGACCGCGTTCTCGCAGCCACTAAAATAAGGAACCAACCAGATGAGATCTCTGATTTCCAATGTTTCTCTTGATATCTGGACAGCTGTTGTTAGAAGAGGAAGGGCTCCTGCAGTATTATTCGACCCATCTGTGTTTGAGTTCCGAGCTGACCACCCCTTCCTCAGTCTTATTGTGGAGAAATCCTCCCAGGCAGTGCTGTTCCTTGGTGGCTACAGGGGAACCATTTAAACTCAAAAGGCTATTAAAAATATCACGTAAGTTGTACTAGATTTCTTTAAAAAATATATAACGGGAAAATCAGGCCTGGGAGCTGCAAATTACTACTTTAAGTCATGTTGCTGCTATTGTTGTTGTTATTATTAGTTTTAAGGGTTTGTGACACATTGATCATTAGCCTTGTATACTTGGGTGTGTTCAACTTGTCTAATAACCTGTACTTCTGTGATGACTCTAGTAGTGTGTGTAGCCGTGTTAGGGGCGGAGATGGGGTAGGTTCCCCTGGACTTAAAAGAGGTACAATCCCGAAATTTGTATGGAGTGCAAAAACCCGGGGGAAATCACACTCAGGATGGTCACTGTCAGCGTGGGATTCATTCCTCCGATTTTTGTACTTGCTGTAATTGTACATCTCAGCCATTTGGAGCGATTTAACGCGCACGGCGGGTTCGAGTTCCATTTTAATTCCCTAACTTCCATCTACATGGCTTGTACTTAATTTATATCCTCTGAAGAAGTTGGCGTCACGAAGGGCATTCAGCCCTTGTAACAATTCTCTAAATAGGAACTCCCCGGACCCCATAGAAACGCAAACTGGTTTTAGACATACATAAAAGTGTGCCGCACGTATAAAATATTGTATTAAAATTACGGTATCTTAAAATTAATTCATCAAATTAGTAGGTTTAAATAATGCCCTAAAAATACTAAAAAGGATGAAATAATCACGTATCGTCCGCAATTGGAAACTCTGAAATTGCCTCCACGTCCCGGAAGATGGGGTGGCAAAAACAAACTTTTTTTATTATTAATTTTATTATTTATTATTACGAAGAATAGGTTTCTAGATCACCGAGTAATAGTTAACTGCTAAGAGAAAAAAAACTATTACAACATCCGTGCCCTAAAAGACCTGAAGCGCTTAAGGAGGACTCATTAGTTTATGCGAGGTGGGGAAAAATTGGTCGTTCATAGTTGAGATCGTCCAATTGCCATACATCATCACAGGTTAGGTCATCGCTGGCCATGACACAAACTAATTAAATCAAGTGATGTTTTAAGTAACAACAGATAGCGCGGAAAGCACTTAGACGTAGCGTTTGAAACATAGCATACAGAACAACAAATAGATAGCACCACTGGTGTAGACAATAAAGATCTCGTAGCATTCAGTCCGAGGGGATTTAACCATACAATTAGGCAACTAGTTTAAATAACAAAATAGAGTAGACAACAACATTGCTGAAGTTAGTCACAACACTGATTCAATAGATCACAGGCTAACATACGTTTCAGGAGAAACGTAGGAACAAGGGTAGCTATCTTAAGTCTTAGGCTGATTTTGGAAGCTAGAATAAGGAAGGATAAGAGAACGTTCATGGCATTTGTAGACTTAGGAAAGGCTTTTGATAACGTTGATTGGAGTAAGTTGTTTGACAGTTTGAAGACGATTGGAATAAAGTACAGGGATAGAAGAGTGCTCTACAATCTATACAGGAACCAAACAGCAGTTATTCGAGCCGAAGAACATGAGAGAGAAGCTGGCATTCGGAAAGGTGTAAGGCAAGGCTGCAACTTATCACCAATACTTTTCAATCTATAGGCTACATTGAACAAGCAATGAAAGAAATTTGAGAAAAATTCAAAGCTGGAGTGAACATTCAAGGAGAAATAATTTCAACTCTGAGATTTGCTGAAGACATCGTCATCTTAGCCGACACACCAGGGGAGTTGAATGATTTTTAAGTGGTATGGATTCTGTCTTTAGGAAAGAATTCATGATGAAAGTTAATAAATGTAAAACAATAATATTGGAATGCAGTCGAAATAAATCAGAAACCTCTATGGATGTCGAATTGGCAGGTGAACAGCTAAAGGAAGTAGGTGACTTCTGTTGCTTGGGAAGCAAAATAACCAGTGATGGACGAAGCAAAGAGGATGTAAAAAGTAGGTTAGCACTGGCAAGGAAAGCATTTCTACAGAAAAGGAATCTGTTGACATCGAATATAGATTTAGGCATTAGGAAGTCATTTTTGAAAGTTTTTGTCTGGAGCTTGGCGCTCTATGGAAGTGAAACTTGGACTATTAGTGCAGCAGAAAAGAAGAGAATTGAAGCGTTTGAAACATGGTGTTACAGAAGAATGATGAAGATCAGATGGGTAGATAGGGTTACGAATCAAGAGGTATTAAGACGAGTGGGAGAGGAGAGATGTCTCTGGCAACTACTAATGAGGAGATGAGATAGGTTGGTAGGACACATACTAAGACACCCAAGAATAGCAAACTTAGTTATAGAAGGAAGGGTCGAGGATAAGAACAGTAGGGGTAGACCAAGGTTAGAATATGTTAAACAGATTGCCTCGGATGTAGGGTGTGGTAGCTATTTAGAGATGAAACGATTAGCTCAGGACAGGGAAGCATGGAGAGCTGCTTCAAACAAGTCGAAAGACTGAAGACTCAAACAACAACAGTAACAACCATAGAAGTGAGCAATACTATCTGTAAATAGGTTTGACTCGTTATACAAGTTTTCACAAACTTATGTACCGTAGGCTAATCTAAACATTGTATATATTCAATATTTGTGCATAAATGTAAACAGGCTCGACGAGAGGATGGGGCAAACGGGAATGTGGCCCTGGGGCCCGGACTTGCTGAGGGACCCGGGATGGTAGAAGAACTTAAAGTAGACAATTTCACTGAACGTATTTTATTATGACTTTTAAATTCTTCCGACAAGGCTATATTATTCAATGTAACAGCAAGTAGTGAATAGTCTGCGAAACGCCATAAAGGGTACATACAATTAATTTTATGATAACCATGATGTGTTTAGCTTCTATTCCAGGAAAATGGCAAAGTTTCTAGCGTTATTAATTTAATGTATGACATATTGAAATGAAAGAATTGCTGTAGGGTGGAAAGTCTCTAAGACAATATTTGAAAAATCGAATTAAGTTATTTAGTTTAGTTCTGAAAAGCGTCTTGCTTGTCCTTGTGGTGAGTATAAAGGGTCACATGCAACAAAAAATTACTCAAATCCGCATTGTTTTACTTTACTTTATGATTTCAATCAATCAATGGGAGACAATAATAGAGCTCTAATAATAATAATATCGTATGGCCTCGGGTGCCTGGTGCAAGCTTTGTTAATTGACACCCAGAGGGTAGCTTGCATGTCGAATTTCGTCGTTCCTTTGAACGCTATGAAAGTCAAGGAGGTTAGATATCTAAACTCCTTGACACTACAGCGGTTTCAAGTAGAGAATGGAGGAACTTTGTGTTGGCGTAAAATCCCGAGATTAATTTTGCCATTGAACACGGCCTACTGGATTCAAATGGGTTATTTAACATGCCAACAACGTATGACATGAGAGTCGTGATTTTTGTCGCCTTTCAAAAATCACTTACCATGGCCAGGAACGAACCTGCAATCTTGGGGTTGGTAGTCCGACACTATAACCACTCACCCACCGTGGCAAGCTCCTGCTCTGAATAACAAGGAAACGTATATTCAGATATACTAACTTACACGAAGATTTTCTTTTTGCGGTTGGCAAGGGGAGGGTTTGATACTTCCAGACACGGGACGAATAAAAAATAAGGAGCCCGGAAGTTCTAATCCTGGGGCCCGCAGACGCTTTCTACGGTCTTTAATGTAATTCATAAACATCGTGCATTAACTAAGGCTAACTGAGCAGGACCTGAAAAAGAACGCTTCACGTTCGAAACATGGCATCCAATTAAGTACCCCATTTTGTACATAAAAGCCTGTTATTTTGTAATAATATCTTATTTCTTTCAGGTTAGGGTATGCAAATACTTGTTTCCCGCCTAATGTAATTGGGCACAATTTGTGTTGTTATTACCAATTGAAATGAACTTTTCATTGTGGTGATGGATGACATAATGACCCGAGTGGCACAAGTAATTGAGGAAGGAAAGATGAAAGCAATGGTGTTTGCAGATGATTTGATGATTTGGGGAAACAAGGAGGAGGAAGTACAGGAGCAGTTGGACGTGTGGGAAGGAATAATACAAGGATATGGGATGAAATTTAGAATAAATAAGAGTGAGATGGTGACCACAACAAGGAAGAAGGAAAGAACCACAACGGGAATAACAATTGGTGGGGAACAGCAGAAGAAAGTGAAGAGTTTCAAGTATTTGGGAAGCCTGATACAAGATAATGGAAGAAACGATAGAGAAATAAATGAGCGGGCGAGACCGGCAGAAGCATTCTGCAGGAGTGTGAGAAGCATGTTGTGGAGCAAGGATGTCCCTCAGAACAGCAAAAAGATCATATATCGGACGTACTATGTCCCTATCCTGACGTATGCCTCGGAGACCTGGGTTATGAAAGGAAGGGAGAAGAGCAAAATACAGGCAAGTGAGATGAGGTTCTTGAGAAGCAGTATTGGAGCTACAAAGATGGACAGAATAAGAAATGAGAGGACCAGAGAATTAATGAAGGAGGAACCATTACATGATGGTATAGAGAAATCGAGACTTAGGTGGTATGGACATGTAAAACGAATGGAGGAGAAGAGGATGCCCAGGAGAATACACGAGACGAAGTGAGAAGGAAAGAGACCGAGAGGAAGACCGAGAGACAGGTGGCTGAAGGGAGTGGAAGAAAGCGTGAAGAAGAGAGGAGAAGACTGGACAAGGGTGGAGGCTGAGAGATGGTGCGAAGACAGAAGTCGTTGGAGAGGCTTGTGTTCCAAACAGACCCGGCCAGTGGCGGGAAACTGTGCAAGATGTGATGATGATGATTATTACCAATTTGCATTATTGTAGCTCTAAAATATTGAGAAATACTTATTACTACTGCACATTATTTCAAGTTGATTGCTGTGCACTAAATTTATTGCAATAGTCTTAAGAACTATTGGTAGTGATGTCTCTTTATGGTATTCCTGTCTCACTAAGTCTTGTGTTATTTGTACAGTTACATACTGTGTTATTGATTTTAATGTTGCAATACGGTAGTATGACCAACTGCCATATTCAATGCAAGGAGTCGCTGTTGTTTTGCCTTGGGCATACGAAGCCACTTATAAGGTTTTAACTTATTAATAATTTTTGCTATTGTAATTTTAAAATATTGAGAGTTATTATTATATTTTGAAACTTTAGGATTGCCACTGCATGCTATATTCCGTGTGATATTCTTCTTTCTAACCCATTGATGTATCTGCTATGATACTGCTCTCTTACCAAGTTCTGTCATAATTGCGCAAACACATCCTGCGTTATTGAACGTAATGTTAAATAGTACGCACAGCTCCCATCTTGAATACACAGAGTCGCTTTTCTTTTGCCTTGGGCACACAATGCCATTTCTACGGTTCAAACTTAAGTTTCGTTACTGTACCGTACCGGTAGCTCTAAAATTTTGGAAAGCTATTTATGTTTACATTCTATAATTCAAGACGACGGTTGCGCGTAATATTATATCCTATGAAATCATCACATTGGCAACTTAAGTTTCTTATATAAGATTCCCTAAATATCAACTAGTGTAAGTATTGCTTTCTTGGAGCATGAGTAGTTGATTATATTGTTCGCATGCTTCGCACGGCCGCCATTTTGAAATTATTCAGCTAATGACCTTTTAATTTTGGTCACTGACAGTTTTAATAAAATGTTTGTGGTTCCAAAATTTGGTAGTCAATCAATTATTAGCCTACAGGCGATATTTGGTTTAGGTTTGGTACACTAGAGTGACTGCCATTTTGTTTTCGTTAGGCCTAAGATATCGGTAGCGGTGATATCTATTATATAAAACAAAGTGCCCTGACTGACTCATCATCGCCCAGCCAAAACTATTTAAGTTAGAAACATGACATTTTGGGGATATGTTCGTTGTAAGTCGAAAACTTCCACTAAGGAAGGATTTTTGGATATTCAGGTTCTAAAGGGGTGTTAAGGGGGTACACCTGCATTTCATTGAATAACAACATCTCCGGCTTGGTTTCATTGAGGGATGTGATACTCGGCATATAAACTCTACAAAAATCAGCTTACAAAATAAGTAAATAGGTGTTTGACCATTTTTTCATAAATCCAATTTAAGGGGCCCATGGGGAGGGGTAAAATTCTGGGGGGAAAAAACAGGAAAGAAAGTGTCCTAACTGATTGACTGTCAGACTCATCAAACTCAGGGGGAAAAATGATTTAAAATAAGTAAATAGGTGTTCGACAGTTTTCTTCATAAACCCAATTTAAGGGGTTCATGGGGAGAGGTGAAATTCTGAAAAAAGAAATTTGAAAGAAAAAGTCCTGATTTACTCGCCATCGCCAAGCCAAAATTATTGAAGTTAAAATCATGACATTTTGGGGATATGATCACTGTATGTCAAAACCGTACATTAAGGGAGGATTTTCGGTTATTAAGGTTCTAAAGGGGTCTTAAGGGGGTTAAACTTGCATTTTATTGAATAACAATATCTCATGAGTGGTTTCATTTGTGGATGAGATACTCGGCATATAAACTAAACCTGCATTTCATTGAATAACAAAAACTCCCGATTGGTTTCATTGGGGGATGTGATACTCGGCATATAAACTCATCATTAAAAATAAGAAGACATGTGTCTGAGGGTTCTTCGATGTGGTGTATATTATGAGGTGAAAGGGGTGAAAAAGTGGGGGTTGAAGGATTCCTATCAGAGCGTGTATCTCTTAAACGACATAGGCGAGGAGTTTGAAACTCGACGGAAAAAATAATCAGCTTAAAAGATAAGTAAATAGGTGTTCGACCGTTTTATTTTCATAAATCCAATTTAAGGGGCTCATGGGGAGGGGTGAAATTCTGAAAAAAAATGAAAGAAAATGTCCTGACTCACTCACTCATCATCGCCCAGCCAAAATTATTGAAGTTAGAAACATGACATTTTGGGGATATGTTCGTTGTACAGTATGTCAAAACCGTACACTAAGGGAAGATTTTCGGATATTCAGGTTCTAAAGGGGTCTTAAGGGGGTTAAACCTGTATTTTATTGAATAACTATATCTCATGAGTGGTTTCATTTGTGGATGTGATACTCGGCATATAAACTAATCATTAAAAATAAGGAGACATGTGTCTAAGGGTTTTTCGATGTGGTGTACTGTATATTATAAGGTGAAAGGGGTTGAAGGATTCCTAACGGAGCGTGTATCTCTTAAACGACATAGGCGAGAAGTTTGAAACTTCGCGGAAAAAAATCAGCTTAAAAAATAAGTAAATCGGTGTTCGACCGTTTTTTCATAAATTCAGTTTAAGGGGCCAATGGGGTGGGGTGAAATTCTGGGAAAAAAAAGAGAGAAAGTGTCCTAAGTGACTGACTAACACACTCACTCATCAAACTCAGGGGGAAAAGACAGCTTAAAAATAAGTTAATAGGTGTTCGAGCGTTTCTTCATAAATCCAATTTAAGGGCCCCATGGGGAGGGGTTACATTTTGGTAAAAATAATTGAAAGAAAATGACCTAACCGACTCACCCACTCATCATCGCCCAGCGAAAACTATTGAAGTTGGAATCATTAAATTTTGGGAATATGTTCGCTGTGTGTCGAAAACGTCAACTAAGGAAGGATTTTTTGTTTATTCGGGTTCTGAAGAGGTGTTAAGGGGGATAAACGTGCATTTCATTGAATAACTATATCTCATGAGTTGGTTCTTTGGGGATGTGATATTCGGCATATAAACTAATCATTAAAAATAATCAGACATATGTCTAAGGGTTTTTCGATGTGCTGTATACTATGAGGTGAAAGGGGTGACAATTGGGGGTTGAAGGATTCTTAATGGAGCGTGTATCTCTTAAACGACATAGGCGGGAAGTTTGAAATTCAGCGGAAAAAAAAACAGCTTAAAATATAAGTAATTAGGTGTTCGACCGTTTTTTCATAAATCCAATTTAAGGGGCCCTTGGAGAGGGGTGAAATTCTGGGAAAAAAAACAGGAAAGAAAGTGTTCTAACTGATTAACTCACTCATCAAACTCAGGGGGGAAGATCAGCTTAAAAATAAGTAAATAGGTGTTCGTCCGGGTTTTTTTTCCATACATCCAATTTAAGGAGTTCATGAGAGGGGTGAAATTCTGAAAAACAAATGAAAGAAAATGTCCTGACTTACTCACTCACTCACTCATCATCGCCCAGCCAAAATTATTGAAGTTAGAAACATGAAATTTTGGGGTTATGTTCGTTGTATGTCGAAAACGTCCACTAAGGAAGGATTTTTGGATATTCAGGTTCGAAAGTGGTGTTAAGGAGGTTGACCTGCATTTAATTGAATAACAATTTCTCCCGATTGGTTTTCTTGGGGGATGCAATACTGGGCATATAAACTCATCATTAAGAATAAGAAGACACATGTCTGAGGGTTTTTCGATGTAGTGTATATTATGAGGTTTATGTGTGACAAGTGGTGGTTGAAGGATTCCTAATGGAGCAAGTATCTCTTAAAAGACAGAGGCATCAAGTATGAAACTCAGGGGGAAAAATCAGCTTGAACAAGAAGTTCCGTGAAGAACTATACAGCCTACTTTTCATGCCAATGATTATTCACAGTATATGAATCTATCTAGAATAATGACGAAATTAAGTTGGTAATATCGAAATATCTAATTAGTTCAAAATATACCTGGTATAATGTAGCCTAATAGAGCACTAGAGTTGGCAGCCCTGGTGACTGAATATATTCTTAGTTCCATCTCTTAAGGTACAGAATACAAAATTTGGTTGAAGTCCATTTGACGTTACATGCAGTTAGACACTGGATCTATCAGCACGCGTAAAAGCATGTTGCCAACAATGTCATGCGTGTGCTGGTCATAAATAATCTGAAATATTATGATATCTTGTTGTGCCAATTTCGGACGAAATCCATTATTTGTTAGTATAGAAGTTACATGTATTTAAAAATTGGTCCTATCAGCAGGCATAGAATCATGTTGGCAGCACTGGCTTATATTAATTACTCCAAATTAATCTAGAATGTCAGGTGCTATACATGTGCAAAGTATAGAGCTGTTGGCTTGCATACTTTCTGATATATTGATATTAAGGTAAAAAAATATAGACAGCATTTATTAACAGTTGGCAGCCCTGATTGATCTTAACAATACTTATAGTCATATCTGTTATGTTACACATTGCACATACGAAATTTGGTTTAAATCCAACTGATAGTATAGAAGTTACATGTATTTAAAAATTGGTACTATCAGCAGTCTTATAATCATGTTGGTAGAACTGACGTATATAAGTTACTCCAAATTAATCTAAAATGTCAGAATATACGTGTGCATAGTTTAAAGCTGTCGGCTTGCATACTTTCTGATATATTGGTATTTGGATAAACAAAATAGAGAGAGAAAACAATTATTAACAGTTGGCAGCCCTGGTGGCTCTTAAGAATACGCTCAGTCATATCTGTTTATGTACACATTTTACATACAAAATTTGGTTGAAATCCAATTGATAGTGTAGAAGTTATATGCATTTAAACATTGGACCTATCAGATGGCTTAAAATTATTTTGGCAACACTGTCATGTATGGCCTCCTGGAAATTAAACTGAAATAGTATTATCTACACGTGTGCCGATTTTGGAATAGCTCTCATGCATACCTTTCACGATATCCAAAATGGAGCTCAAATTTCTAGTGCGTTTTTTCAGCAGTTGGTAGCACTGACATCATTTTCAAATATGGACGTGAGATATTCCGGTGCACATCTTTGCACATACTAAATTTTGTTTTGATTGCTGCAGCCGTTTAGGAGTTGATAGGGGGGACACACACACAGCCAGACAGACAGAAGGACAGGCAGACAGACAGACAGACACACATTTTCCCGGATCGATCTCATAAGTCTACTTTTTCCTCATTTTTGCAAAATGTGAAAAGTAGGCTAAAAATAAGTAAATAGGTGGTCGACCGTTTTTTCATAAATCCAATTTAAGGGGCCCATGGGGAAGGCTGAAATTCTGGAGAAAGAAGTCCACTAAGGAAGGATTTTTGAATATTCACTCATCATCCCCCAGCCAAACCTATTGCAGTTTGAAACTTGAAATTTTGGGGCTATGTTCGTTGTATCTCGAATACGTCCACTAAGGATGGATTTTTGAATATTCATGTTCTGAAGGGGTGTTAATGGGGTTAAACTTGCATTTCATTGATTAACAATATCTCACGAGTTGTTTCATTTGGGGATGTGATATTCGGCATATAAATTAATCAATAAAAATAAGCAGACATATGTCTAAGGGTTTATCGATATGGTGTATATTATGAGGCGAAAGGGGTTAAAATTGGGGGTTGACGGATTCTTAACGGAGCATGTATCTCTTAAACAACATTAGCGATAAGTTTGAAATTCAGCGGGAAAAAATCAGCTTAAAAATAAGTAAATAGGTGTTCGACCGTTTTTTTTTCATAAATCCCATTTAAGGGGTTCATGGGGAGGGGTGAAATTCTCAAAAATAAATGAAAGAAAATGTCCTGACCGACTCACTCACTTATCATCGCCCAGCGAAAATTATTGCAGTTAGAAACTTGACATTTTGGGGATATGTTCGTTGTATGTCGAAAACGTCCACTACGGAAAGATTTTTGGATATCCGTGTTTTAAAGGGGTGTTAAGGGGTGTTAAGGGGGTAAACGTGAATTTCATTATATAACAATATCTCACGAGTGGTTTTATTTGGGGATGTGATACTTGTCATATAAACTAATCATTAAAAATAAGCTGACACATGTCTAATAGTTTTTCGATGTGGTGTATATTATGAGTGAAAGGGGTGAAAAGTGGGGGTTGAAGGGTTCCTAATGGAGCGTGCATCTCTTAAATGACATAGGCGAGGAGTTTGAAACTCAGAGGAAAACAATCAGCTTAATAATAAATAAATAAATAAATAATTAAATAAATAGGTATTCGACCGTTTTTTCATAAATCCAATTTATGGAGCCCATGGGGAGGGGTGAAATTCTGGAAGAAAAACGTCCACTAAGGAAGGATTTTTGGATATTCACTCTCATCGACCAACCAAAACCATTGAAGTTAGAAGAATGATATTTTGGGGATATGTTAAGTTAGTTAGTTAGTTATTGCTGTTTTAAGGGGTGGAACTACGAGGTCATCTGCCCCTGGGGATATGTTTGTTGTGTGTCGAAAACGTCTGCTAAGGAGGGATTTTTGGATATTCAGGTTCTAAAGGGGTGTTAACGGGGTTAAACCTGCATTTCATTGAATAACAATATGACACGACTATGACGCGAGCGAAGCCGCGGGTACCTGCTAGTAAAACATAAAATTGAGCTGCCCTCGACTATTGCTACCACCGTACCAAATTTGATTTAATTCTGTTTCGTCGTTTGAGGAATGATATGCGGGGACGGTTAGTCCCAACATTTCCCTCTTAGAACTGTTGGAGATGTTCAAAGATATTTGCAATCTAATATGGTATCTACTGCATACTCACGATGTATTCATTGCCAATTGAAGTGCAATTTGAACTATCATGTTAGCCAAAAGATATAATTTTACAATGACTATGTGATACTAAACTTTGTTCTGTCATTTTTACAGGCTCTTTGATCGTGGCGGTATCCCTACCAATATATATTGAGTTCAGAGCAAATCATCCATTCCTCTTCATAATTCAAGAAGTGACTTCTGAAGGAATTCTGTTTATTGGAAAATACAGTGGCCATTAAAATACAGTCCTGTATTAAATATTTTAAATCGTGTATCGGAAAATAATGTACCAAAAGCCAAATAAATATGAACTTGTATCTTCTATCGTTAGATGTAAAAACAGCGGATATAATTCCTTTGCTTTAACTAGCCTATCATCTACATATAGAGTGTGTCAGAAAATGAATTTCAGAAAATTATAGTTTTGATTCACTGGTAAGTTACATGACCTATGCACTTGCAACTTAATGTTAGGAATGAAGAGTGTTTATGCATATTAATATTCAGATTGACCATGGTATGCACAAACTTTTAGTACTGTTTACATGTTGTTACTATATAAAGATCTTTGTTTACTCCATTTCCCTGTAGCTGGTCACAAGCTCTTTATCATGTATGAATTTTATATCTCGGACACCACCCCTATTCAAGGGCTGTCACCAAGATGATTCGTTTTGTTTTAAAACTAACCCATAAAAAACAAGAACAAGAATTATTTATTAACCTACGAATGCCAACTTTTTTATTCCGTTGTAGACCAACCCGAGGGAGGGGCTCATTGTGATCACCACTTACCAAAACATTGAATAACTAATTTTACATCCCTTATAATCAACTAAAGAGTTTAGTCACATTATCAGCTATCAACCTTTCGAAGACTTGTTAGTTAGTTAGTTAGTTAGTTAGTTAGTTAGTTTGTTAATGTTGCTTTAAGGGGTAGAACAGCGAGGTTACCTGCCCCTTTCAAATAATTGTCAACAAATAAACAGGTGTCTGATATATTGGTTCTAAATGTAAATATTTTAAGTGTTTTACTTTCAGTCTGATGGATTTCACTGTGAATTCCATATGTTTAGCAGATAACAATTTTGGAACATATTATGGCACTCTTGCTCACTTTGTTATACTTAGACGAGTGAATAGGAAGTGCTTATAGAAAGAGTAAACTACGGTATCGTCATCCACGGCAGATTATGTTGTCAAGGACAGATACTGTATAAGAGACGAGATTGAGAGCCCCTCTTGACAGTACCACGTGATCAGTTGTGGCGCAAGCTCACGTAACTTTGCGTTACAAATTTACACGAAGGACAAAGGCAAATACTGTAATAGAAAATGATCGATTATTAAGTTGATATAGCAACTTTTCAGTCGGTCAACACAATATTATTCCAATTACTGGGACATTCGAAGAAATAACCTGAAAATAATATACATGTTATTAAAATATATATTTGTTATGGACTACAGAAGAGGGAGGAAACTAAAAGATGGCATGTTTCGCTCGTAAAGCGACCATCATCAGTTCCAAACATACAAGACAAAATAGCTCTACAAAACACTACCACACCTACAATGTCATCCACGAACGGCTTCTGCCCTAAAAAAAAAAAAAAGCCCGTCAAAATCTTAGAAAGCGTGACAACTATTAGGCATACTGATGAATACTTAAGCATTAAACATCCGAAAAAAGAAATATTTACAGTACATACGATAACTACTATGTTGCAAGACTGAGAAATAAAGATCATATCAACGAAGAGTCTCCCTCCACCAACTAATCTATGAAGGAGAGGCTACAATTGCGGTGATAGACTTAAGCAATAGGCCCTAAAATACTGTGGAATTGTGAACTAATATGCAGAAATTACCTATGGATACTTTGCTGAGATGATGTTAAAAATATAGAACTATAACACACAGAGCAGCTACTAAGTCTCCATATCAGATCTTTCAACACATTATTATTAGACAAACACTTCTTTTGTATGTTGTTGTTCTAGCTTTTACCATCATATATCAAATATTGAAGAGAGTGATTATTACTGGCAGTGAATTTTGGTGAATATAGAAAAAGTGATGTAATTTAACAAAATGGAGATTTACTACAGCGTTTCGAACCATGTAAGGAAATTTATAATTAGACATCACTCCAGGTGAGTTAGCCGTGGTCGTTACGGCGTGACTGCTGGCAGCCGTTCACATGCGGGAGGTGAGGAGGTTCGAATCCCCCCACCGGCAACCTTGCAGATGGTCTTCTGTGGTTTCCCATCTTCCTTCCAGGTTGGTCCCTAACTATAGGCCACAGCCGCTACCTTCCAACTCCTTGTCCTTACATTCCAACTTCCCTCCCCAACGGTACTTGTAGCTCACCCATTGGGTGTCCGTCTCGAAGCAGCTAAAAACCTGGCGAGCCGAACATGTCCTCGGACACTCCCGGCACTAAAAGCCATACGCTAAAAAGTAGATATCACTATCCTATGTGTTATATGTGTATCAATACAGCGGCGAAATATAGGTGAATTATATGCCTAGGGGAAGGGATAATCTTCTAGAGTGATACTGTGCCCATGTGGAGTGCACAAGATTCGAATTAATAGAAAAATGTACGTTTGGATGACGCATAAGGATGTCCTAAGACTAGGCCACAGAGTGCAGCTGAGGGAGTGAGGTCACCGCCAACGCAGCGATATAGGGCTTGCGCATGGATTAAAAATAGATTGGAAAATTTTCCATTGAATAGACGGAGAGAGAAGATCAGCCAGAAACCCCTGACTCGGCACGAAATTGACAACGCCGCTTGGTAGGCGTGACCAGTAGCAATAGCAAATAATTGAAATTAGCAGGAAACAAGCATTAATCTTAATGAATTTCACCGGCAACGTTAATTATCCTGGGAATCAGGAATTGTTGAGTTGAAAAAGTTAATAATAATTGTATAGTTTAGAAGTGCATCGTAAGCATTGCGTAGCCTGTGATTAACCTAACCAGTACTTCGGAGTGGGGATAAAAGAAATCCAACGCCCACTCATTTGAGGAGTTATTATAATTTTTTAATCATATTTGCCACGATCGGTTTTCAAAATAATTAGTATCAGTGAGACGTTTAAAACGTTAGCTCCAAGTAGGTAATTTTTTCGAGCATGTGCGACGCCTATTTTGGAAAATAATTTTTTGAAGAAGGGAAAATAGTTAATTTTTAGCAAAATCAAATATAAACCCTCTGAGCGCGTTGAACATTATGCAGTCTACAGTCGTCATCAGGACGCGACGCTGTCTCACGTGCCATCTACGAGTACTCCTTGAGGGAGATACTACGTCAAAGTATCAGTTAGCGGGAATCTCTGCTTCACTAAGTTGAAATCTTATACTCCACGCTAGACCAAAAGTGGTCAGACATTAATTTCGTACAGCGAATCTTCATAGTTTATTAACAGAAACTATTGCGAATAGTCAGAATTTTAAGTTGAACATTGGCAAAGTACAATATTTTAGGTCAAGAAAGTATCATCAGTCCCCCCCCGCCGGTACTGCCACCTTGAAGAAGGCAATTTGTTATTGCCGGGTGTTTTGGGGGCTTGCGAGCTCAAATGATCCGCAGAACTATGCCAGCGGGAGCTTAAGCTCCTGGTAGGGTCACCCAAGCTGGACAGGTCTAAAGTGATGAGCCAGACTAAGAGCGGTACCCTGGTCCTCCAGGTTGGGGGTTGGGCGTGGGGCTAACAACCCCACTCTGTAAGACCTCAAAAGTTACGATACTCTCAACGAAGCCTCGGAATTTGGACGGAATTAACGATGATGAACCTGGAAAATGTTTAAGGACAAGGAAAAAGGACATGACTTTGACAATGGCAACATGGAACGTACGAACGATGTTGCAGATAGGAAAAATGGCAGAAGTAGCTGAGGAAGTTTTGAAGTATGGAATGGATATAGTAGCGATACAGGAAGTGAGATGGAGGGGAAACGGTAGGATTGACAAGAAGGACTATACAATGTTATACAGTGGTCCTGAAGTAAGAACTGGTCAGTGTGGAACAGGCTTTATCATTAGTTCAAAGATAAAAAGAAGTCTTCTTGGATTTGAGCCTCTAGGAGATAGAATGTGTAAAATGAGACTAAAGGGACGATTCAGGAATCTGACACTTATATCAGCGTATGCACCTACAGAAGACGATAGTGAAGAGAAGAAAAATGCATTCTATGACCAGTTGGAAAAGGAATGTAGTATGATACCAAAATATGATGTGATAATACTTCTTGGGGACTTCAATGCCAAAATAGGTAGAGAGGACTTGTTGCAGTATGTAGCAGGGAAACATTCTTTACATACTAATACTAGTGAAAATGGGAAGCTTCTATGCCAATTTGCAGAAAGTAATAGAATGGTAATCAAAAGTACTTGTTTTAAACATAAGGACATACACAAAGGAACCTGGAAAATGCCAGGCACCGGAGTGGTAAACCAAATCGACCATGTCTTGATTTCAAGAAGACATGCATCTTCAATGATTGACGTCAGATCTGCAAGGGGCCACAACTGTGATTCGGATCATTTTTTGGTGAAAGCTCTGTTTAGAGAACGAATTGCGAATGTAGAATGTGACAGTGGAATTAAGAGGATACAGTGGGACGTGGAAAAGTTTCAGCAAACACAAATTGTTAAGCAATATGAGGACACACTGAACAAGAAGTTGGAAGAGAGATTAAAGAATGTGAATGAGGATGACACTGTAGAGAGGAGATGGACTGGAATAAAGAAAGCATTGGAAGAGACTGTGAAAGAAACTATTGGGGAGAAGAAGAGGAACAGGAATGAAGAATGGTTTGATGATGAATGTAGGAAATATATAGAGCAGAAGAATGCAGACAGATGGATTATGATTCAAAGAGAGACAAGATGGAATTTTGAAAGATATAAAGAAAGTAGAAGAACAGCAAATAGAGTTCTGAAAAGGAAGAAGAGAATGTATCTAAGAAGACAAATGGAAAGAATTGAAGAATTGAACAGCCAGAATGAAAGTAAGAAATTGTACCAAGCAACGAAACGAATGACAAAGGAATTTCAACCACGGGAGAACTCGTGTAAAGATAAAGATGGAAAAGTAATTGGAGAGGAAGAGAGAGTTCTTGAAAGATGGGCGGAGCACTTTAAAGATACGTTAAATATAGAACGTAAGGACGAGATGAATGAGAGACAGATCTACATGAATGTAGAGCCACAGGTCACTAAACCATCCATAGATGAAGTTATGGAGGCAGTGAAGCGTCAACGAAATGGAAGAGCACCAGGAGAGGATCAGATCATAGCGGAGGTAATAAAGAATGGAGGACAAGAGATAGTTAGGAACCTACATGAACTGATTGGGAAGATATGGGAAAGAGAGATAATGCCTCAGGATTGGAAGGTTGGCCTTATCTGTCCCATCTTCAAGAAAGGTGATAAGTTACAATGTGGAAATTATAGAGGGATAACATTACTAAGTGTTGTATATAAGATATTCTCAAGTATATTGCAAAGGAGACTGAGCGACTACGCTGAAGAAATACTGGACGAGAACCAGTGTGGATTCCGGCCAGGAAGGGGAACTACTGACCAAATATTTGTTATGAGACAATCTATGGAGAAATGCTATGAATATGGGGTTGATCTGCATTTGCTATTCATTGATTTCCAACAGGCGTTTGATAGCATTGATAGAACGAAGATGTTGAACGCCCTAGAAGCATGTGGAGTGCCAAAGAAGTTGATCAGTCTAGTAGCAATGATAATGGAAGGATCGCAGGCCAAGGTTTATGTAGGAGGCAAAACTAGCAGGAATTTTGAGGTGAATACCGGAGTGAGGCAAGGAGATTCATTGTCTGCAGTGTTATTCAACTTGACACTGAATGAAGTTATGAAAGAACTGAGTTTGGGAGGGACGATAATAAGCAAGTCCAAGCAGGCGTATGCATATGCGGATGACATTGTGTTGATGGCACGGAACTGGGCATCTCTTAAAGAAATGTTCAAGATTCTGGAGGAGAAGAGTGGAAAGATGGGAATGAGAATTAATGAAAGGAAAACGAAATATATGAAAATGTCAGCGGGAAAAGATAGAAGAGCAAGAGAAAATGTAGAAATTGGTCAGTATAAGTTTGAGAATGTAAAATGCTTCAGTTACCTTGGTACTATACTAAATTGTGAGAATTCTGTATCAGAGGAGATTCAAAAACGGATCATGAATGGAAACAGGGCTTACTATGCTAACACTAAGCTCTTAAAATCAAAACTGTTAAGTAGGAACTTGAAAGTTAAACTCTACAAGACCCTTATTAGACCAGTGGTGACCTATGGATCTGAGACGTGGACAATGTCAACAAATGATGAGAATGATCTCAACATTTTTGAAAGGAAAGTTTTAAGAAGGATATATGGCCCGGTAAAGGAGGATGAAGGGTGGCGAATCAGGACAAACAAAGAAATTGAAGAGATAATCAAAGGTGAAGATATTGTGTAATTTATTAAGTCCCGACGTCTGGATTGGCTTGGTCATGTAGAGAGGATGAGTGAAGAAAGAACACCAAGGAAGATATTACATGGAAATATGGAAGGGAAGAGGAGACGTGGACGACCGCGCAAAAGATGGCTACAAGACTTAGGAGAAGACCTGAGAACTATGAGGGTTGGAAGATGGTGGGAGAAAACTCATAGAAGAGACGAATGGCGAGGAATCGTGAGAGAGGCCAAAGCCTACCCCAGGCTGTAGCGCCGAGGAAGTAAGTAAAAGTATCATCAGTGAACGGAGGCATGCAAGGCCTCAAATACGTTATCAGTATCGAATTAACGACGAATGATCTCGACAATGAACGGAAACTTTAAAAGTAGTGACAATCAAGCGTTATCCAGTGCGTTAAAGAGCCGCAGTTGGATTTAACGTAGGATAATAACCTAATTCTGCCCATGCTTGGCAGATTAGAGTTGTAGTGACGTCAGGAAAAAACAGAATAAGCAGAACAGGACTGCATAGGAAAAGGAGTGAAAATCTTTCAAAGATCGTACCACGAACAGAATATTATATTATTCGAAAAATTAGGTCCAAACGTGGACGAGAAAATTATTGTTAAGAATGCATTATCATTTTTGAAAATAGCGTCTCCAGGACCGTACCAGTAAAAGACTTGAAGCAAGATCTAAAAGTTGCCATAACATGTTAACGAGATAGTATCGCGCTATAAAAACTGTTCAGAGTCGATGACTATAGGAAGCCCAGAGTAGGAGAGGAATATCCATACTAATCCAGCGAATGCTGCGATAGAGACTTCCAATCAACCGAATTAGAATCCAGAACTAGGGAATACAACTAGTATCCGCAACTTCTTGGATCTGGGAGGAAGGAGAGTGTCACTTGCGTGTGAAATAGTGTAACCGAAGGGTTATAAAGTGTATTTTTGTATATATTATTTGATCAAGTGTTAGTTATATTTTTTTAGTGTTTTAGTGATATAAAGTCTCAGAGAAATATGATTTTTAAACCTCTGAGGGAGGATATAAGTGCTTTTAAAATGTTAAATATAAGAGAAGAATTAAAACATGCTGTGAGTATAATGAAGTTAAATATGGAAGCTTAAACCTATAAAAAGGTGGGCTATGAAGCTGATTTGTTGGGACCCTGGAGTTATCAACTCAAGGAGAAATCAGGTAAGTAGAATGATTTAATTATGTGTTGCTTTTGGGGGAGGAGAGATCCGTGCAAACAAATTCATATGAGATGTATGCTATTAAGAAAAGGGATGTTGAAATAAAATACGTGTGAAGCAAAGCATACGGATTTTACTGACCGATAAATTTAATCATGAATTAATTAATTGAATTATATTCAATATACATACTCATTGGAGTGTATTCTTTTGGAAATCACGTCATTAAAGTGATAAATGTAAAATAACATATGTTAAAAGGTAAGATATAAACATAAAGTAATTATTGATAGATTAACAATAAATGTAAATGTTGGAAGCCGTGAGGCTCTTTGAATAAAGTTGATAGTGGTAAATCGTTGAACTTTGGTTCTATTAAAAGTGATGTCAAGGGCGAATAAATATTTAGGCCAGTTACAATTGGACAGTGCCATAGTGTAATGGAGCTCAGTTGAGATAGAAGCAATAAATGTGTACTCGAGAAACCATACAAATATTATTATAATTAAAGCTAGGATATCTTAGTTTGACTGTTCACGCTAAATATTGCTGTGACTATGCGCTCAGGATAAATTGATTGTAAGGTGGAGTTGGATTAGGGGTGTATGGAGTTGAATGTGTTTGCAGTGTGCAAAGTTGAAATACGGGTGCTATTATATTTTATTTAGCGAATGAGTCAGTGCGTGGTAGCCGCTGATATAAGTCGCTCAATTAAGGAGATTCTGGTGTTATACGACTCCTTTATATTTGGTAAGACCTCCCGATATGGAATAAGCCTAGGAGGCAGACTTCTCAGTATGATTTGAACTAAGATTCATTCACGTCGACAGCCCCGTCATTATTGTTATATGAATACCATACCCTACCAGTGCAGATACCTAACAATCAATATGCTCACCTGAACTGATAATAGCGGAAGATTATGCCCGCCAAATTGTAAATGAATTAAGGAATTATTGTGTGTATTCTAGAGATGGAAGCGTTTTCTTTAGAATAGCCTGTCGGCCAGCAGAGAGACTTTCTGTCTAGCAAGAGGGAGTTGTAGGACCCTCGTGATTGTAAATCATTGTGGAGATCCTTGACAGCACTAAAAACAAACCACTAATCGCTTGGGGTAGGTGGGTGGACCGCACGCTTGTGTGCCAGGAAGTTACGTGTTTTAGAGACACGCCGGTTATCAGCACCGTGAATTTGTATTATTATATACTTGCCCAAATATCGTTCAGAGAACCTTATAAGCTTAAATAAATGGTTTAAGACCAATATGAAATCCCTAATTGTTGTTAATAATGATAATGTTGTTCCAGAGTAACAATGGAAATATTAAAGGAGCCTGGGAGTCTCTTTTAAATTGATTTTATTCAGTAGTTTTCATTACTCATTGGATGCACGATTTTCTCTTCCCGACAACACTGATTTGTAGAATTGTTTGAGATTGATGAAATTTTGAAACTCAAGTGAACCTTAATAAAATATTTGTTATAAACAAATAAGCACATCTTTAGTTAGAACTCCAAATGGGGGTTGAAAGTGCTTGATTTTTTATGAATAATTATGTAAGAATATATCTCAGAGCCATAAGATGCTCATATTTTGAAGTTTTTTATATTTGCTTTATGGAAGTGAAAAGTTTTATTGATTTTTGTCAGGTTCATTTGGAACATTTACTATTGATTTGTGGTATTATTTTATTGATTCCTTTTCTTGTATAGACAACTGTGAACATTGTTGAGTCATTTTTATTGTTATAGCGCCAAATTTTTGAATATTAATTAAATAATTTTTAGATTTTGAGTTGTATTTTCTTTTAAATGTTACCCTAAGCTTGATCCTAAAATATGTGAATCACACAGTGGGAGGACGTTCTATGCCCCGAAAATGTCTAACTGAGCTGTCGGACAGTGATTTACATATTTATTGTTCACAAGGGCACATGGGGGAGTATAAATAATGAGTCAGAATCTAAGCAGAAGGAACACTAGAAGACGGTCTTTAGAGATTAACGTAAAAGATAATGATTAGGCTGAAGCTATAACATAAAGAATACTGACCGCATTGGGACCACGTAAACTCAACCGGCAAGCCCTAGCAAACAAAACCCCCTTAACTTTTTCTGGCGCCCAACGTGGGGTGATCGTCAGTATAAACCACCCCCGGAATGGTTTTTCGGAAACTTGTTCTTTACTGATGTCTCGCGGAGGGTGGCCAAGTGCATACACTCTGTAGCACATCTTTAACTTTTTGTCACGCCCATGAACGCAGGGATGGGTTTTCCGTGGGAAAACCCGAGTTTTACTAAAAAAACAGATTTTTCAAATTTTGAAAAATCATGGTTTCCAAAATGTTGAATGTTTGAAAATCACTTCCATAAATAACTTGAGGTTATTAGTGAATTAAAATACCAAACGGGTACGACTTAGGTACACACCCGTACTGAAGAGCAAGGTTAAAAGGAACACAAATGAGTTTGAAATGTCATTTCTCATGCATGACCCAATGAAGAGGCTGAAGTAGCCCACTGAATCTCAGAATGCAGTCAATGAATAAGGGGTGGGAGAGAGTTTAAACTCAGGAGACTAGTAGGGATGTTTCAGGCAGTAAATTGAATGTGAGCAACAAAAAGTCAAAAAAGTTGACTAAATTGTTTATAGAAATATTTGGGAGCGATATATCAGATCTTACAGAGGTTATAGAAAGTAATACAAAATGGATGCCAAGTAAAGGCAAGAAAAGGGTTGCAAAAAGTAGGTATAAATCTAAAGACATAGTTACACGAAGAGATGGTAACATGCCTTCAGAAAACCAGGAAATTGTTGAGCCTAGGAAACTCAAAAATAATTCTAGTACAAGTATGGTACAAAGTAACACGACTCAAATGGAGTCTGTACAAGATAACATTGTAAAGGATGAAATTGTAAACACTTTCCGAGAAATACAGATTGAAGTAGGATCGGAAGTAGAAAGCGAAAAGAATGATAGTTTTAGCATGCCGTATCAGGAAACCATAGAAATGGCGATCTGGAACGATAAAAAATCTCATGAATGAAATTAAAGAAATAAGGAACAGGTTAAATGACTTAGAACTTAATAAGTGGCATGAGAACCAGTCAAGAATTGGCTACCGAAAAGTAGACAAGACGAGGTATATTGAGGAACAGGATCAGGTAAGAAAAGAGTCTAGGAATATGAGTAAGTTAATTAAGGAAATGTTAAATAAAAAATACACGATAACCATGCAGGATTTAGCAGAAATGAGAAAAGCTCAACTTCCCGAATTCAAAGAGATTTTAAAGGCCGCTAGGAACAAGTATAATGAATTTATGCAAGTACAGGACCTTGAGTCGAAAAAGATTGTGTAAAAATTCAAAACCATATGGAAGAAAAGGAGACTACGATGCGTGAGGATTCCGAAATGTGCTCAAATTTGGTAGAAACTGATCACGAAGGGGAGGTTACTATGGATCAAATAGAAATAGATAGAGTTAGTGATTCTCAAATAGAAAGTGTCGTCGAGGTACGAATGGAAATTGAAATTCAGGATCAAATAGAAATTGAAAATGAAAGTAAAATTCAAGGTAAAGAAAGAAAGCTCGATGAGAGTGAGAAAATATCAAGCTAACAAATTCTGAAAAACAAGATGAATTAGTAATAAAAGAAAATATTCCAGAACCTGAAGAAGAAATTGAAAGCCCAGAGGAAATGGCAAACAGTGATGAGAAGATTGAAAATGTAGGTATTAAAGAAGAAATAGAATTCCGAAAAGAGGATTCCGAGCGTAAAGATCAGGAAAATGAAATGCCAATTCAGGGAAATAGTAATGACAGTTGGGAGTCTATAACTAACGAATTTAAGGACAGAACCATGGAAATATTGCTGGAATTTCAGGCAAACATGGAGAAATGCAAGGAGGCTGGTTAGGATCTGTCAATGCGAGACCTCCTCTGTCGGGAAGGACTAGAAGTGAAGCTTCTAGTCTAATAAGCAAATGAACTTTACTAAGAAAGAAAAGATTGAACATTGATAAGTAACTAGTAATGGAAACAGTTTGCCAATAACAGTGGTATTTTATTCAAAAACAACTTTCAAAAGATTAACGATAAATATATAAACATGTACAGGCCGTACGTTTGTTTTAGACGATTGCCCTTGACCTTGAAGCCTGTGGGTGAGCCTACACACACTCACTCTCTCACCCTCTCGCTTCACACTTGTCACCACCGATCTGATGTAATGGAATTCCAGACTTGAGCAGACAGTACAATCCACATCGAAGTATTGTGTGTCGCGGAAGTACACGTTACGTAGTTACGAACAGAATGTCATTATATTTGCCAATGACTGTACTCCTAGCAGTAGTGTCAGACAGCTTTGTCAATCATTGGACCGCTTGGGGCAGCTGATAACAACACAGATACTGTAGTAACTCGCCTCCAGGCTTCCATTAAGATTTTTCACTCGCCTAAAACAAACGTCCGGCCTGTAAATGGAAATGTGACCTGTGAAAGGCCAACAACAAGTGAACAGGATTTCATAAGCTTTCAAAAACAACTCTCAAAAGATTAACAATAAATAAGTATATAAACATACAATGGAAATGTGACCTTTGACAGGCCGACAACAAGCGAACAAGATTTCATAAGCTTTGAATGCCAACAGACCTGAGAATAAGTAACCACTTTGTGGCCAGTTAGTCTAAATTCAAAAAGTAAAACTATGCAGGGTAAAATAGTGAGTAACTATAGTGCTCAATAATGGCTTAAAATCTAGCCTAGGACTGCACACTGAGAGTAGGCTAGTTTATTTACAGAAAAAATCAACATTAACATGCCAGTAGGGATAACATCCCGCTAACTTAGTCGCCTGATAGTTACAAGGTAAGGTTGTTTGCAATTGAAATGGGAGCATTCCCAAAAACACCTTGAGAGATTAAATAGAGAAATAACCATTCAATTCGTCAAATAGGTGAACTGGTGCTAAGCCCAATAGTTTATACAAAAAAATAGAGAAAAGGATGATTTGTTTTGAAGAATAGTTAACATGCGAAAGGGAGAGAACAGTTGTTCTCTCATAGCCCACAATTAAAGGCTTAATACATGCTTAAACCACTTAATAGAAGGAAATAAGTTGAGTTGGGCATAGTTTGACAAGTTATTTAAGTCATGTAACATAACCCTAAAAAAGAAAGATACATTTTTAAGTTTAGAAATGTTTTAGGTTATATTAAACATTTAGGGATGCATCAGCACATAGCGTTGAGACACTTTCAAGAGTTGTGCGGACAGCGTGAAGACGGCTGGAGATGAGTGACTGGCATGGTGACTAAATTTAAAGAACATATTAGACATGAGGAAAATCAGGAACTTGAAATATGTAGTTACTTTTGTGGATTTTAAGAAAGCCTATGACTCCATTGACAGAAAGGCACTTATTAACATTCTGAAGGAATTTGGACTTGATAACAAGACAACTGAAATAATTCAAACAACACTAACGAACACAACTTCCAAAGTTAAATTTAGAGGGGAACTTTCAAAATCTTTCAAAATAAAGTCAGGTGTGAGACAAGGAGATGGTCTGTCACCTCTGCTTTTCAATTGTGCATTGGAAAATGTAATTCGAGAGTGGAGGAAAGCCATCAATACTAAAGGCGTTCAACTAGGAAGACATCCAAATAAAATCACTGTAGATTGTTTAGCTTTTGCGGATGACATTGCATTACTTACTGACTCACTGGATACTGCCCAAGAACAAATTAGAGAGTTGCAAAAACAGGCAGCCAAAGTCGGACTACAAATATCATTTGAAAAAACTAAGTTAATGACAAACATCACCGATGCCCCCAAAAGTATCACAATTCATGACAGTTCAGTATGTAAAACAAATTCCTTTAAATATCTAGGAGAGTGGATAATGAATGACTCACAGGAAAAGACAGCAATAGAAACGCGTATGCATAAATTACAAAGGTGTTTTCATATGACAAAAGATATATATAATAAAAAAAGCTTATCCTGGAACACTAAATTAAGGCATTATCAAACAGTAGTCAGACCTGAAACTCTGTGTGCAGCAGAAACACTTAAATTAACAAGATTTGGTGATTTAGACAAATTAGAGAAGATTGAAAGACGAATTCTGAGAAAAATACTGGAGCTAAACGAAATAATAACGCAGAATATAGGTTACGACCAAATAGAGAGTTATATTTGAAATGTGAAAACTTAACTGATGTAATGAGAAAGAGAAGATTACAGTTTTTTGGGCACATCTATAGAATGGAAAATAGTAGACTGACTAAACAGATCTTCAACTTACTGACTAGTTACAAATCCAAACCCACATGGTTCATTGAAATTGACAAAGATTTGACAAACGCCAAAATTCAGACAGACACAATAGCAAACAGATCACTCTTCAGAGAAGCTATTCAAAACGCAAAATTTCAAGAAAATAAGAAACAAACAACTCGCAGAAAGTGAACTCAGGAGGAGAAAGATCGTCACTCTAGAAGGATGAAAGAAATTTGGAAACAACGGAAATTGAATACAATGGACAATAGCCAACGTTGATTCAACGTACCCTTCAAATGGGTTATTCGAAAGAAGAAGAAGAAACACTTAGCTTGTTGGCGTTGGTGTAGAGGAATTTCCACGTAATAGAAATAGAGGGAGAACCTGTTGATCACTTTTTTCCGTCTTAGAAATGTTGAAGACTTCGTGTCCAGCACAGAAGAAAATTTGTATATCACCTTTGCTCAAGACAAACTGACGTAGGCCAAGTATCGATGTTATTTTATATAGATTTCGTCGAACTCGTTTTTGATCACTTTTTTCCGTCTTGGAAATGTTGAAGACTTCGTGTCCAGCACAGAAGAAAATTTGTATATCACCTTTGCTCAAGACAAACTGACGTAGGCCAAGTATCGATGTTAACTTATATAGATTTCGTAGAACTCGCTTGTGACTGTTTAGAATGCACTGCAGGTTTGACTAGAAGCATTGTGCGATGCATCAGCACACAGCGTTGAGACACTTTCAAGAGTTGTGCGGACAGCGTGAAGACGGCTGGAGATGAGTGACTGGCATGGTGACTGGCTGGAGACAGACTGTTGATGTAGGCCAGGGCAGGCTTTATACCGGCCAACGCGCTGGATGCGTGATGTGGACAGATGACGTCGGCCAATCCGAGAGCGTGGAGCTTTCTCGAAGGAAGCTGAAGGCCAATCACAATAAGGGGCCAACTGAAATGAATCTCGTGATCAACATTATTTCCGGAAAAGATGTGCAGTAACGCGGAACACGTGCGAGCTGGTACAAATTGAGAAAAAAGGAGAGAATGACACTGACAGGTAAGAGGTTATGTTATAATAAAAATAAGTGAACTTTGTAAATTTACCTGAAAAGTGAACAGAGGCAGGGCAAGTCGAAATGGAAACACAGAATGAATGTGATATTAAGGATGACCATTGTTATGCAAAGGAGGAGCATGAAGAGAAAGTTGAAAAACCAGATCAAGTGTATTTGACACAAGAGAAAGATCAGGAAACCGAATTAGTAGATAGCCTGGTATTACTTTCAAGTTCAAACATTCAAGAAATCAGAGGAACTCCCGAGGAAAGCTATGACATTGAAAAGAGATCCCTTACAATAAAAGTTCAGGACATGAACGAGAAAACAGCTACTGAGAAAATGGATAGAAATAATCCAAAATAATTCTACAGCTGGAAACAAAGACGAAAGAAAGAAAAAGAGAGGAAGAAAAGAAGTACTCATCTGGGGAGTGGGATAAAAAAAGAGAAAGAACTCCCATATGAAACAGAGAAAATACAGAGTTTGGAAGAGGAGATATAAAAACTCGAAGGAGAAAAGGACAAGTAGACTAGAAAATCCCGAGTATGAGGAGAGTTTAGACAAAGAAGAGGAAGAACTGACAGAAGAGAGTCAGGAGAAGACATATATCATAAAGAGAATAGAACATTATCAGAGAGCATTAGGAAAATGCGAAGGAAATGAAAAGGAAACACTGCGTTGTTTTGGGAAATTGTTCTATTTACCAATTACGATCCAACACCTCATACAAACAGGAATTGGAAGGACGGTAAATGAAATGAAGCAGGAAGGAATAATTGGAGATGCAGCTAGATCATTAGTTAATGAGTGGAAAAAGATGGCCAAGGAAAATACTGGTGAAGAAGAAGGAGAAGAGGAGGAAGAAGGAAATCTTATGGAAATAGAAAGTAACGAAAGTGGAGAAGTAGAAGAAGAAGAAAGTGAAACGGAAGAAGAGATAGAGGATGAGGAAGAAGACGAAGAAAATGAAATTCCTAACCAATAATTAGTAGGATATGAAAGTATGGAATTAAAGAATACTATCATATATTACCAAAAAGCCATTGAAAGGTGTATGGAAAATGAAGATGTGTTATTATATTGCTTAAATATATTAAAGCATCTGCCCATTACAGTACAACAATTAATAGAAACTAAAGTCATCGAGACAGTGGAAGGCATTCAAAAGCAAGGAGGAGATGTTGAAATCCGAGCTCAAGAATTGCTAATAAAATGGGAATGCGAGATGACTGAAGATTTAAGGGCAGAAGGAGAAGATATTATGGTCATTGAGGGAAAAGAAAACATAAATGAGGAATTTGAAGAAAGAGACCCGGCAGAAGAGGAAAATGAACAAGAAGAAATAGTGGTCATTAGAGATGTCACGTGGAGGCATAAGGGATAAGAGAAGGTTATCCCTGGAAGAGGAATATCATTTGTAGGACAGGCTAAAATGAAGAAAAGGAAAGGAACGGGTTAAGTGTACTTGCACCCATTAAGAAAATGTAAAATTTAGTATGGAAATGAAATGGAAGAGAACGGAAAAAGGACTAACGGGGTAGGACTAGCACGCAACCGTTGCACCCAAACAACATGTAAATATACATATTATAAGTATTAGAGATGAAAGAAACATTTAGAGAAGAGATGAGACAAACAGGCAGAATGCCTAAACCAAGAAATAAAGGAAACGGAAACTTATCGACCACACGATTGGAAAGCGCACCAGATGTACTGGGAAGAATAAGGAATACCATGAATGGAACGAGAGATCTATGACCTTTGAGTGGAGACGTTTACTTGAGGGGAATAAGGAAATGAAGATACCGAAATGGGTAGGGACAAGACGTGCCCGGCCGAAGAATTACCGGATATGACTATAATCTAGGAAGCCAGAATTACTGAGAAATCCTAGAAAGAGAGGGACCAGAAGTGTCTGTGAGATATTTGGATGAATTCGAAACTGAAAATAGATGAATTTTTCAAAATGTATTATTATAAATAAATTTCCTCAGTTTTTCGAAAATTTATTTAACTATGGAGAGGAGATTTGTGCCCATGTGGAGTGCACAAGATTCGAATTCATGATCATCTGCACGAAGAAGAAAATATATTACAGATTTTAGTACCAATTTTTAGGTAGCTGAAGGGTTAATAGAAAAATGTACGTTTGGATGACGCATAAGGATGTCATAAGACTAGACCACAGAGTGCAGCTGAGGGCGTGAGGTCACCGCCAACGCAGCGAAATAGGGCCTGCGCATGGATTAAAAATAGATTGGAAAATTTTCCATTGAATAGACGGAGAGAAAAGATCAGCCAGAAACCCCTGACTCGGCACGAAATTGACAACGCCGCTTGGTAGGCGTGACCAGTAGCAATAGCAAATAATTGAAATTAGCAGGAAACAAGCATTAATCTTAAAGAATTTCACCGGCAACGTTAATTATCCTGGGAAACAGGAATTGTTGAGTTGAAAAAGTTAATAATAATTGTATAGTTTAGAAGTGTATCGTAAGCATTGCGTAGCCTGTGATTAACCTAACCAGTACTTCGGAGTGGGGATAAACGAAATCCAACGCCCACTCATTTGAGGAGTTATTATAATTTTTAATCATATTTGCCACGATCGGTTTTCAAATTAATTAGCATCAGTGAGACGTTTAAAACGTTAGCTCCAAGTAGGTAATATTTTCGAGCATGTGCGACGCCTATTTTGGAAAATAATTTTTTGAAGAAGGGAAAATAGTTAATTTTTAGCAAAATCAAATATAAACCCTCTGAGCGCGTTGAACATTATGCAGTCTACAGTCGTCATCAGGACGCGACGCTGTCTCACGTGCCGTCTACGAGTACTCCTTGAGGGAGATACTACGTCAAAGTATCAGTTAGCGGGAATCTCTGCTTCACTAAGTTGAAATCTTATAATCCACGCTAGACCAAAAATGGTCAGACATTAATTTCGTACAGCGAATCTTCATAGTTTATTAACAGAAACGTTTGCGAATAGTCAGAATTTGAAGTTGAACATTGGCAAAGTACAATATTTTAGGTCAAGAAAGTACTTCAGTGAAAGGAGGCGTGCAAGGCCTCAAATACGTTATCAGTATCGAATTAACGACGAATGATCTCGACAGTGAACGGGAACTTTAAAAGTAGTGACAATCAAGCGTTATCCAGTGCGTTAAAGAGCCGCAGTAGGATCTAACGTAGGATAATAACCTAATTCTGCCCATGCTTGGGAGATTAGAGTTGTAGTGGCGTCGGGATAAAACAGGATAAGCAGAACAGTACTGCGTAGGAAATGAGTTGAAAATCTTTCAAAGATCGTACCACGAACAGAATATTATATTATTCGAAAAATTAGGTCCAAACGTGGACGAGAGAAATATTGTTAGAGTGCATTATCATTTTTGAAAATTGCGTCTCCAGGACCGTACCGGTAAAAGATTTGAAGCAAGATCTAAAACTTGCCATAACTTGTGAACGAGATAGTATCGCGCTCTGAAAACTGTTCAGAGCCGATGACTATAGAAAAACCAGAGTAGGAGAGGAATATTCATACCAATCCAGGGAATGCTGCGATAGAGAATTCCAATCAACCGAATTAGAATCCAGAACTAGGGAATACATCTAGTATCCGCAACTTCTTGGATCTGGGAGGAAGGAGAGTGTCACTTGCGTGTGATATAGAGTAACCGAAGGGTTATAAAGTGTATTTTTGTATATATTATTTGATCAAGTGTTAGTTTTTTGGTGTGTTTTAGTGATATAAAGTGTCAGAGAAATATGATTTTTAAACCTCTGAGGGAGAATATAAGTGCTTTTAAAATGTTAAATATGAGAGAAGAATTAAAACATGCTGTGAGTATAGTGAAGTTAAATATGGAAGCTTAAACCTATATAAAGATGGGCTATGAAGCTGATTTGTTGGGACCCTGGAGTTATCAACTCAAGGAGAAATCATTTAAGTAGAATGATTTAATTATGTATTGCTTTTGGGGGAGGAGAAATCCGTGCAAACAAATTCGTATGCGATGTATGCTATTAAAGAAAGGGATGTTGAAATAAAATACGTGTGAAACAAAGCATACGGATTTTTGTGGTGTTTGAAGCCATATTTTCAGTGTTGCCTTAGTAAACAAGAGTTTAGTGCTTTTCAGTCGGTCACCTAACATATATACTGCATTTAGCATACACTGACAGTTTCAGTACCAATACTGCAACTAAATAATTGTACATATTGTAAATATTTTCACCTGTATTTCAAACATAGATTTTGTAGCCTAAGTGTAATGGATCTGATGATGATCGCTTGACGATCGAAACTTGTCATCCTAGTGTTTTATTAATCTCATGTAATTAATTTCAGGATTAGGGCATAACCCATCTCTTTTGGGTACATTCGTGTTGACCGACTGAAAAGCACTAAACTCTTGCATACGGATTTTACTGAACGATATAATAATATCTGTCTGATAACCGGTGTTAATTGTGATGACTGTATTAGTGTGAGTTATCTGTTTTTTAATTTAAGTACTGCAACTTAGAATTTTTCAAATAGTTCCTACTTTTGCCGCCAAGCGCCGCCGTCAACGATTACTAGGCCAATTTCACTGAACGATAAATTTAATCATGAATAAATTAATTGAATTATATTCAATATAAATACTCATTGGAGTGTATTCTTTTGGAAAACACGTCATTAAAGTGATAAATATAAAATAATATATGTTAAAGGGCAAGATATAAACATAGAGTAATTATTGATAGATTAACAATAAATAAAAATGTTGGAAGCCGTGGGGCTCTTTGAATAAAGTTGATAGTGGTAAATCGTTGAACTTTGGTTCTATTAAAAGTGATGTCAAGGGCGAATAAATATTTAGGCCAGTTAAAATTGGACAGTGCCATAGTGTAATGGAGCTCAGTTGAGATAGAAGCAATAAATGTGTACTCGAGAAACCACACAAATATTATTATAATTAAAGCTAGGATAGCTTAGTTTGACTGTTCACGCTAAATATTGCTGTGACTATGCGCTCAGGATAAATTGATTGTAAGGTGGAGTTGGATTAGGGGTGTATGGAGTTGAATGTGTTTGCAGTGTGCAAAGTTGAAATACGGGTGCTATTATATTTTATTTAGCGAATGAGTCAGTGCGTGGTAGCCGCTGATATAAGTCACTCAATTAAGGAGATTCTAGTGTTATACGACTCCTTTATATTTGGTAAGACCTCCCGATATGGAATAAGCCTAGGAGGCAGACTTCTCAGTATGATTTGAACTAAGATTCATTCACGTCGACATCCCCGTCATTATTGTTATATGAATACCATACCCTACCAGTGCAGATACCTAACAATCAATATGCTCACCTGAACTGATAATAGCGGAAGATTATGCCCGCCAAATTGTAAATGAATTAAGGAATTATTGTGTGTATTCTAGAGATGGAAGCGTTTTCTTTAGAATAGCCTGTCGGCCAGCAGAGAGACTTTCTGTCTAGCAAGAGGGAGTTGTAGGACCCTCGTGATTGTAAATCATTGTGGAGATCCTTGACAGCACTACAAACAAACCACTAATCGCTTGGGGTAGGTGGGTGGACCACACGCTTGTGTGCCAGGAAGTTACGTGTTTTAGAGACACGCCGGTTATCAGCACCGTGAATTTGTATTATTATATCCTTGCCCAAATATCGTTCAGAGAACCTTATAAGCTTAAATAAATGGTTTAAGACCAATATGAAATCCCTAATTGTTGTTAATAATGATAATGTTGTTCCAGAGTAACAATGGAAATATTAAAGGAGCCTGGGAGTCTCTTTTAAATTGATTTTATTCAGTAGTTTTCATTACTCATTAGATGCACGATTTTCTCTTCCCGACAACACTATTTGTAGAATTGTTTGAGAGGGATGAAATTTTGAAACTCAAGTAAACTTTAATAAAATATTTATCATAAACAAATAAGCACATCTTTAGTTAGAACTCCAAATGGGGGTTGAAAGTGCTTGATTTTTTAATTAATAATTATGTAAGAATATATCTCAGAGCCATAAGATGCTCATATTTTGAAGTTTTTTATATTTGCTTTATGGAAGTGAAAAGTTTTATTGATTTTTGTCAGGTTCATTTGGAACATTTACTATTGATTTGTGGATTTATTTTATTGATTCCTTGTCTTGTATAGACAACTGTGAACATTGTAGTGTCATTTTTATTGTTATAGCGCCAAATTTTTGAATATTAATTAAATAATTTTTAGATTTTGAGTTGTATTTTCTTTTAAATGTTACCCTAAGCTTGATCCTAAAATATGTGAATCACACAGTGGGAGGACGTTCTATGCCCCGAAAATGCCTTACTGAGCTGTCGGACAGTGATTTACATATTTATTGTTCACAAGGGCACAATACGTGATAGTGTGTGTAATTAATAAGAGGTCTACGAAATGGTAAATTAAATGGTAAGTAAAGTGAATATGTGTATAGCAGAAAAAAACTGCCTCCGGTTGTATCTTCGAAGATATACTGGTACGTAAAAATGGAAAGTAAAATGAATATGGGTCCAGAAGGGAAATTCCTCCCGATGAAATAGCTACGATGATATGAGAGCACACACAGTGTGTGGCACACCTATGTTATTAGTATACACGTATCGATCGCGGTTGGAAGAAAACAGGTAAGTCGTTACACGTAGCCTACCTCGAAGTGATGAGTTGAGTTGATAACATCGATCTATAGGCACAGTCCAGCATTTTATATTACTTGATATTATGAATTGAAGTAATGCAAATAAAGACGGTCATAAATTATGAGTAACGATGCCAATGAGTTAGAAATGATACAGGAATTTGGCAATCATATTAATAAGAACTCCCGTCTGAGTATGCTATTTTGAATATTTTTGACTTGATGTTATGTGGTATTAGTACAGAACAAATAATTTAATTAATGTTATGATTACGAGGTATGCTCACTTTAGTTAGTTATTGTTGTTTAAAGGGGCTGAACTACGATGTTATCTGCCCCTGATACTCACTTTTAGGAAGGTGACATACCCGTTGTCAATATTACATGGATTGATAAGTTATTAAATTACAAGTAATGTTTAAATATTGTTGATATTGAGGAATTCGCAATATAGTTGAATTCACGGGCATCCTTGGGACCCAGCTTTGTGAACCAAGAGGTTAAGAGAGGGAAGTATGACAGCGTGAATATAGATCATCATATCTACTGTACATGTCCAAGTGTAAATAAACAAATCTTAAAAGAATGATGTGTTTTATCTGTCTTGTATGCTGTAAAAGGATAATAACAAGTCCGAATTCTTATTCCTATTTTTAGTTGTGTTTATGATTGTATGTCATATGTTTTTTCGATGAATCCTAAAATGCAGTATTTATAAGAATAACTAAATGATAGGATAGCGTCAGGTCACATAGTTATGTTCCTTCCTTCCAATTTTAAGTTGATGCAAAGTACGGTACTCATCCAATAATCAAGAGACCGGTAGTAGAGTGCGGCGCTTTTCGAAATTGGCGTAGAAACTCGTTCAGGTTGATCTGCAGAGTTCCTTTGATGGCTTTCATCGCGAAGGGGGCATTGTTATATCGTGGGAGATACAAAATAAATAGCATACACTTGTTAATATAAAACAACGGTTTATATAACACTAGTTGATACACAACGATACACAAGGTGGACTAACTTGAGCGGTCCAGAGCGGAACTGGCGCGGAACTAAAGAATATGCGCGGAACTGACGTCTACAGTCTGCGGGTGCATATACACATAGTATATGGAATGTTCCAGATTAGAATGTTCGGGGCATAGTGACTAGGATATTCATGTTATCTCAAGTAACTACACAACACTTTCTAGAATGTTGATGTTAACTCAAGTAAATACACAACATTTCCTCCCTCTTTTAAATAGATGATTTAGGTAACCTAATCAGGAGAGAATCTCAGTGGTGGTCGGTGCTGGCGAGTACTCCTGCGGGGAATAAAAGAGGTCTGGAACATAGGTGGTGTCCTGTTTACAGGTGTAGCTGGTGTGGCTGGTGGTGTTTGGACTGTTGCTGGTGTCTCGGTGAAGTGAACTCGTCTCAGGCTCGGTGGCTTGCTCGGTTGTGTGGTGGCCTCGTCGGTTGAGCGGTGACCTGGTCGGTTGCACGGTGACTTGGTCGGTTGCGCGGTGACCTGGTCGGTTGCGCAGTGACCTCGACGTGGGGCCTGGTCAAGTTGAGTCTCGTGCGGAGATGAGGGTACCTTTGTTCCGTTGCTGACATCGTTCGACTGGCGTAAGCGATTGGACGTTCTTGCCCGTTGCTGAGTCAGTGTGACAGTACTGCGCCCAGGCCGGTCTTGCTGGCGTACGTGGCCAACTGGAGTGGTAACTCTGGGCTATACTGAATGCGTACCTGGGGCAAGGTTAGGGCGTTCTTGATGTCTCTGTATGCCCTGTCGCCTTCTGGTGTCCAGATGAGAGGGTCCTTGAGCAGCACGTCTCTGAGTGGTCTGTCTCTGGTGGGCAAATCGGGGATGAACGAACTGTAGTAGGTTGCTTTACCAAGGAACAGTTGGAGTTCTTCTGGTGTAGTCGGTTACGGTGCATCACGTACAACTCGGATGTGTGCATCAGACTTGTGGATGCCAGACGCATCGATTTTGTGGCCAAGGGCTTCCAGGGATGTTTGAGCGAAAACGCATTTGGCTCGGTTGAGCTTGAGGTTGTGTTGCCGAAACCGTTCCAGAGTGGTGCTGAGGGCCTGCATTCGATTTTCAAAGCTGTCAGCAAAAACCATACTCTCATAGAAGAAACTTACGGCGTAGGGAGACCATGCAGGACTGTGTCCATTCCCCGCTGCCAGATAGCGGGGATTTTAACTGCTCCATATACTGCTCGCTTTGGGCGGATCAGACCGTGAGTTGGCGTATTAAGTGTGAGAGCATGGCTGAACTCATCGTCGACCTCAAGGTGAGTGTACGCATCGGTGATATCCAGGTGGCAGAAGAGAGTGGCGCCACGCATTCGGTTGAACAGATATTCCACCTTGGGAATCGGATGTTCAACGATGATGATCTGCGGGTTGAGAGTATTCTTGTAGTTGCCTGTGATCCTCAGTTTGCCGTTCTTCTTGGCGACGACGCGCATTGTCGATGCCCACTCAGTGTAGTCCACACTTTTGTAGAAGCCAGATGCAATTTTCTTGTCAATATCCTGGGCGTAGGCATCGCGGAGGGCAACTGGTACGTCTCGAGCTCGGGCGAAAACAGGTATGGCACCGGCCTTCAGGTGCATCTTCGCTGGGGGACCTGAGACCTTCCCGGGGGTGTCGCTGAACACATCCTGATAGCGAGATAGAATGTTGTCGAGCTGCTTCTGTCGTTCCAAGTTCAGAGTCTGCTTGTCTGAGAGCTTGTGGATTGGGTCGGGTTATGCGAAGAGGTGACCAACGTCGATCTCCCGTACAAACTCTGAAATCCACTCTCGGCCAATGAGCGATTTGACTTCACCGTCAACCACGTAGAGATTCAGGTTCCTGGTTGTGGTTCCGATGGTGGTACACACTGAGGTTTTGCCAATGCATTTAATCGGATGGCCAGTGTAACTGACGAAATTACGATCGTTTCTCTGCAACACAAAACCTGGTTTGATCATACTTAGCTTTGATTTGCTCATGGTTGAGCAGGGGAGCCGGTCTTGAGTTTCATTTTGACGGTGGTTCCCTCCATGTTGACATCAACCAGTGGCTTGGGTGCTGCGTTGACCGATCGGATGACCTCGATTTTGCTGAGGTACTCCACGACTTCGAGGTTCTCTGCTGGAAGCTCTTCTTCGGTCACGTTGTTTGTTGCTCGATGTTTCCTAGATTTCGATCGGCAAACTTTTCCGATGTGACCTTTCTTGCCACACTTCAGGCAATCGGCGTTCATGAACCTGCACTGACTGCGAGGGAGGGCTTCACCGCACCCTGCACATGTTGTTTGATTGTCCTGGGATGCACTCTGGTTTACCTGGTGAGGCCATTGGTGCTGTCTGGTTAGGTTCTAAGACCACTGATTTTGATGAGCTGACTTACTGCGTGGCGACTGCTGGTTGCTGTTCTTCCTGGACAGAGGCTTCTCGTATCCAATCCGATTGGTTGATTCAGACTTAGCGGAAACTGTTTTGACCTCGTCGGTGGTGATGCGAGTAGCTTCGAGTGCGTGCGCGATTTTATATGCCGCGGTGCAGTTCTCTGGTTGTTTTGCAATATTCTCGTCACACATTTCTCGTGATTCCTACCCTGCGAGCATTTGTTCAATTAACATGCGATCAAGGAATGTGCCATACTCGCAAAACGTTGCAGCCTGCCGCAGTCTTAAGGTAAAGCTAGCGATGGTTTCTCCTTGCTTCTGCATTCCACTCCGAAATTTGATGCTCTCAGCAAACTTTTTGTGTGTGGCGTCGAAGTGGCCTTTCAGCTTAGATTGAATCACACTGTATGACAGATTTTCCGGATCATTAGGACTCACCAGGATCTTCAGGGCATTATTGAGTTCAGATCTCATGCAAACACGTGCAAAGTTTGCATGCTGATCCGTGGGTAGCTTACTCAGGTTGAGCGCCCAGGTAATAGTCTTGAGTAGTTCGCGAACGAACTAGTTCGGAAGAGCGGGTCCCACAGACGAACTACCGAACTAGTTCCCAGATACCTCACTTGTTAATTCGTTCGATCTTTTTCCGCTGACCGACTTGTAACAGCGCGAGAGTGCGGGTCCGCCGTAGCTCGTCAGCTCGTCACGTCACCACTCATTGCACAATCACATGCGCTTTCTTTCGTTCAGTCGGTTCAGTTGATTGAGTGTATCTATTGTTAGTGGCAAGATTGTCAACTTTTGGCACGGCGATTGTTCAATGTTGGTTTATAATAATATAACAGTATAACACACCACTAGTGCTAACAAGCTAATAGGTAATAACTACCTTATATTTGTAATGTAATACAGTGGCGGTTCATAAATTGAAGTTCCTGATAGTTAACTGATTTAGATGTGGGGACAATTCCACAGTTTTATTTAACTTAGTCATTTTGGAATATTTGAAAATACGTCCAATTATTTAGAAAATCGGCGAACTGGATTATTATTACCATCTTATTGAACTGGTTGATATTTATTTTTCTCGATACATGGTGATATAACTACTTTTACCTGTTTTTAAGAAATGAACATTATGACGATGATTCACAAAGAAAAGCGAACTTCTACGGACAAAACTCTGAACTAAAAAACCTATTCCTCCCATTCATGCCATAAAGATAATGTACTCAACGGTTTCAGAGCAACCAAATAATGAATATCCCGAAGCAAGTAAGAAATGAAACGAAAATTGCGGGTGGGGGTACGTCTTTTCATCACCCAGTGACAAGTAGGAAATGGAATCGGATGGTGACGCGCCGATCAATATACACGAAAAATGATGATGATAATTTTTGTTTTAAGGGGCCTAACATCTAGGTTATCGACCCAACACGAGAAAAAATCAAGAGAATAATAAGTGTATGCTTCTACGAACACATCGTCCATACTGTTATTCTTTTAGGTACGGTACCGGTATTTCACTAATGATAAACAAATGACAACCTTTGGCTTTTTAAACAATAGAAAGAGAAGTTTACTCTGAAGGAAAGACATAGACCCTAATTAAAAGGATGGCCAACAATAGAGTGAGATGGAAGAAGTTTGTAGCTACCCTATTTTCCTACAAGGAATAAATGGAAATTAGGAAGGAATAAGGAATTTCACTGATGTTTCAATACTCATATTTTTGTATTTTTTTTAATCTTCTAATATCAAAATGTAAAACACATTACTACACACGCAACATGTCAATATCTAATACACGAACTGCACGTGCAGCGAGCATAGTAACTGAAAAACGGTAGCCTACAGTATTGCTTGAAACGAGAGCAATGTGAATGGGCAATCAGTGGTGACAGACTGCTATAACAAACAAAGTGCGCGTGCAGTGGTACTAGCAAGGCGAGTGAACGATCTGTCTTCGAGATGGGAGCTAACGAACTAGAAGAGCGAACTAGTTCGCTAAGGAGCTGCAAACTAAACTGATCGCTCCCAGCCGCGAACTATTATGCGCAAGACTACCAGGTAAAGTGAGTGAAATAGTCGGCTACAGTCTTCCCGTCGGTAGCACGATACGGTTGCATTGTAAATGTTGACGGTCGAGGATCTGATGACGTTGTTGACCCTATTGTCTGTCGGATAGCGTCGGCGATCATTGCCGAGAGTTGCTGGAGTTGCTCAGAGGTTAAGTCCGTCATGGTGAAGATGAGTGGAGAACAGTATTTCTAACACGCACTTGCGATGAACTTAGTTCTGTGCACACATTTGCGTTGAGGTTAGAAAGTTCACTCGGTTTAGTATTTCCAACACGCACTGCAATGAACGTCGTTCGGTGCAACACTTGCGTTGAGGTTAGAAAATACGGTTTCACAAAGTTAGGCTATTTAACTTATCCCACTTCTGACACCACTGTTATGTGGTGGGAGACACACGATAAATAACATACACTTGTTAATATAAAACAACGGTTTATTGAACACTAGTTGATGCACAACGGTACACAAGGTGGACTAACTTGAGCGGTCCAGAGCGGAACTGGCGCGGAACTGACGTCTACAGTCTGCGGTTGCATATATACATAGTATATGGAAGGTTTCAGATTGGAATGTTCCAGATTAGAATGTTCTGGGCATAGTGACTAGAATGATCATGTTATCTCAAGTAAATACACAACTCTTTCTAGAATGTCCATGTTAACTCAAGTAAATACACAACAGGCATCCTTCACTGTTTGGACATACCGTTCTGCTTGGCCATTCGCTGATGGATGGTACGGCGTTGTAGGCTTGTGGTACCCCTAAGGTAACTTTATCTTACAATCAATAATAATGGATCAAATATTCATAAATCAATGTTCTGCAGGAAGGCCTTGAATTCTTCTGCTATAAACTGCCTGCCGTTGTCTGAAACGACGGTGACCGGGCTGCCATGTGATGTGGTCAAGTCTTCTATCAGGGCGATTGTTGCTGCAGCTGTCGTGGAGGTCTTGACCTCGAGCCACTTACTGTAGGTGTCTACAACAATCAGAAGCATGTTGTTAGCTAATGGTCCCGCGTGGTCGATGTGAATGCGTTCCCACGGTGCCTTCGGGTACAACTAGTGATGCTCGCGGAACTTCGGTGGGGCATGCGCATGTGGTGCAGGACTTCGCGAGCTTCTCGATGTTGGAGTCGAAGCCTGGCCAACACAAAGGAACGTGCCATTCCCTTAATTTTGCCGATCCCAAGGTGAGCTGCGTGCAGGCCGTTGAGGATGGCATCTTGCAGTGCATGTGGAACCACTACTCTGTGCTCAAACATCAAGAAGTTGGCGACGAGCGTGTATTTCACCTCGGGTGCCTTGAAGTCATGGCGGGTAAGATCTTGGCCTCCTTCCAGAAGTTTGACGATTCTGCCGAGATCAGGGTCCTTCATCGTCTCTCGTGCAATGGCTTCGGATTTGACGGGTAACTGCTGCGTCTGGTGAACTGTAAGAAAAATCAAAGTCGTCGTAAACCTCTGTTGCGAGATTGAGTTTCGGATCTTGTTGACGGTCGTTGGTAAAGGCGCTGAAACGGTTCTTAAATAGTACTACTTTAAAATTGGTACACTTATCTTCTTTCTTAAAATAATATTTTCTCCACAATTGGGCGTCAATTGGTACTTAATGTCGGGATCGAACCAACAACAACTAACCCACTACGTTGGGCAATCAATGTAACTAATCTCTTCCTTCTACCGCTTGGCAATCAATGTAACTAATCTCTTCCTTCTAATATAATAATCTTCGAGGTCTATATAGCGTCGGACACGCAAGGGAATAAGAAATACAATACGTGTATTACTTGTTTGTTAACATGTAAGCAAGCTTCCATTACCTGCATCTCTTGTTCAATATCCACAACTATCTTCATAATAAAAATACCCCTCACAAAGCTTAATATTTCTTCTGCTCCATTCTTTATTATTACTCCACCTTTTGTGGGTAACACAACCCTTAATACTTGTCAGTCTGCATGGACAAACCAAATCATAATACTTGATACTCTTGCAATTCATATATACGTAATTCCGGATATTGTTTGCCTCTGATAAAATCTTAATAGCACAATCCTAATCTCTTTAACTATTCCTTAAAACCAGCCTAACTCATACATTCCTACAATCCAAGAAAACATAGCCATCACCAGTGGCGCCAACTGTATGGTTGATGTCTAGCGGCCGCTAGACATCAAGGTTGGTAGGTGGGTGGGTGGGTTAGGGTGGGTGGGGGAAAGAAAGAAAGAAAGAAAGAAAGAAGAAAGAGTGAAAGAAAGAAAGAAAGAAAGAAAGTAAGAAGGAAGAAAGAAAGAAAGAAAGAAAGAAAGAGAGAGAAAGACGGAGAATAGGACTAAATTACTAAATAGATCGTAATGTCCTGGCACGAACCGTCAGTACCGGCCACAACATATTGTTACTGAGTTATTGTATTGTTTGTTCGTTTAAACATAAAATAAAAGTTTCATCAATATTCAGCGTCAGCCGAATGTTCATGATGGTTAATTGGGACTTACATAGAACCAAATGAGCGAGACATCAAACCTTCTAACCTAACGTATGAATCGAATATCTCCACCCAACCTCGCGTTTCACAGGAACGTAACATTAATGCCGTTGCCGAGTCTTTCCAAGCAAGCTCGTCGAAAGTATCGTTTATCATTTTGTGAATGTGTAAAAGCTCCGGACTTCTCTGTTTGAAATGCACGCCGTGGTTTTGGAAGTGGCGCGAGAAACGCACAAGCCCGTCCGAGCCCGCCCGAGGCTGCACGAGTCCGTCTCAATAGCCTATCGGCGAACGGTGAAGCGGGGGCTGTGCGGTGAAGAGGAGTGAGTTGTGTTGGTGTTGATATCGCTGTGTCGTGCGTCGTGTACTGTTTGTTGTTTCTTACGTGTATGTGTTGTTGTGTGACAAACTAGTTAAGTTATACGTGTGCCGTCTAGTCTGCCATGTGGCCAAGTTCTAAAGTGTGCCGGTGCGGCAAAAGTGCCTCCCAAAAAGGGATGAACTTTAAAAATTGAAAAGGCACTGTGAATCATGCCCAGTGCGTGCCTCCTCCCCCGGCACTATCACCAACTATTTTTCAAAATTGAATTCTTGGAATCCTACACCGGCTCTTGGGGCGAGTGGCAATAACGGTAAGTCAACAGTAGAAACCACGGTAGAAACCGAGCGTGTCAATACTGTGTGCGTTACGTGTGAATAGATCACGACCATTGTAATTGCAATCACAAAAAGTGATAGGCTTTGCCAAGGGCTTCTTTGTTTTTTGGGTCCCTAAAACCTCTCGCGGAAAAACTCGTAAAAATCTTCACCCCCAGTGACATGAGTTGGTTCAGTACGTAGAAATGTGGTGTGTGTTATTGTTTGCTTACTTGCGTAGACGTACCCTTGGCTATTACCTATCTCTCCACAAACTGAAAATGTACATGTAGTCTACCTTGCCGTGCATGCTACATCTGAGCAAAGATTAGTTTTTGAAGAAAGGAAAAAAACAACAACGCAGAACTGGCGCTGGTCTCAAGTCGTGCATACTGAGGTTAGACGCAAGCGCCTATTGTTGTCTTTGACTCCCGACTTGAATAAAATTTGAAGCTATGATGCATGCTGGGACTCGGTTAAATTGTCTATTTACACCATAGTACTTAAGGGGTCATCTGCTGAATTGAAACAATATATAGCAAAAATAAGCAGGGAAAGCGTTGTATTCACTTTTAAGTTAAGTTGGTGAGAGGTTCAGGTAGCAGCTTTCTTCTGTATTTCTACGTCAACCATAATAATAATCTACGGTACGGTACAGTTATTTTTACGTGGTATTTGTGAATAAACGATGTAGGAGTTACGATGTACGTACGCTATTATGATGGGCTATGTGGAGTAGTTTCCGAAAAATCGTGTAAGTTAGTCACCTGTGTTATGATTTCAGCTCAATCAGAATTACAGCAGTTTGTCGATGGCTTGCTTGTTATACCTGAAGTTCTCATTGAAATTCCTAAACACAACATTAGGGTCACTGCGACATGCGAAATACAAAGAGTATTAAAAATAAGGATGCCTTATTATTTGGAATATAGTAGACCCCCCACACACACCGTCTCCGCGCTGCGCGGAGGCAGTGTTGCGCAGCGGGGTGATTACTGTGGGCTTCGCACGGACCACACAGCCGAGCTAAGTTCCAACAATAGGGAAATCGCCCCAACCTTGAACTGCAACTTCCCATTTGTTTGAATTTCTACGATGCATTTTATGCTCGCGCGGACCCTAGACGCTCTATATTATTGTCCAAAGTTTTGTGCAATATATAAATGGAACGTCCCTAGACAGTGCAATGTAATTGTCCAATAATTTAGTTGCTGTTTACATCGTGTGAGCTGAACATGTTGTGGGAAACGAAACTTTGTATTATTGATATTGCATTGGCTGAGGCTGTGAAAAAGAAAAAAAAATCAAAGAAGCGCAATTGGGCGATAGATTGGTTTCAGAAGCGAAATGAATACATTAATCAAAACTTATTAAACGAACTGAGACTGAGTGAGACAACTGATTTTCGAAACTTTTTGCGTTTGGATGGTAATTCATTTGATGAACTTCTTGCAATGGTTATTCCTCAATTTTTAAAAAAATGATACCTTAATGCGAGAAGCTATTCCTCCAAACCAGCGTTTATAAATAGCTTTACGTTACCTTGCAACATGAAATAAATACTGGTACCTTTGAAGACCTGAAATTTACAAGTGCTGTATCACCGCAGTTAGGCCTAATAAGTGAGTTTTTATGGAGAACTGTACAGCTTCGATATACAGCCCGAAGGAGTATATACAGGTAAGGAAAAACAATCACTTATAATACTCACGAGCAACAGATCAGATATTGCACAATACTGTCCACACACGACACAATCTTTCCCGCATTGTGCAATAAATACGAATATTAAACCTTCGTTGATTCGCACAATATATTGCACTACCTTTCAATACTACCTACAGACAGTCAATATTATTGTACAACCATCGATATTGTACAATAATACTGTGCGTCTAGGGTCCTCTAAAATGTTCGAACTGCGATCGTGAGTTGGAGGGGGGAGGGTTCACCTGCGAACCACGAGCAACGCGGCACAGCGCACAGTGGTCCTTTTAGCCTATTTGGCCGCGCAAAATTCCTTTGCGTAGGAAAAGGTCTATAAACCTTAAAATAACTGTTCAAAAGTATGTTAAACATTTTCCTTATTCTTATTTATATGAATTGAGGTTACCTTGTCTTAATAATAACAATGATATTAATAATAATATTAATAATGTTAAACTGGATGAAGTCTTTCCTTAATGCTGCTGACCGTAGGTGATTTTGTGACTACAGGTTTTTGAAAAATACTCCAGATTAAAAGAAATCAGCTACAATTTGTATGCTATGTTGGACTCCTAACTTCATACAAACCATAGATATTTTAACGGAACTATTACAAATATTATGCCACAATAGGCTAATTTTCATTTGAGAATGCACTACATTACAAAATATTTATGATGTGTAGGTACAGTAATAACAATTGAACTCTTTTAGTAACCATAATAAAATACTGTGCATGAATACACAAAACATATCTCCCTTGTCCTCACAATCTCTAGTCAACACAGTAATAAATTAACTTGTCACTGAAATGCGATTTCATGAGTCAAGCGAAACACATGCCGTTCATTCCATCTGGTTCTTATCACAGCTAAACGTGTGGTGCAACGAAGCACTTAAGAAGGGAAGGAATTAATTAACACAATATATGATCTTTCAGGTTTGTACAGAATTAAACTGAAGTACCACACATCCATTCGATTAAAGAAAAAATAGGGACGACAAAAAAATAATGTATACAAATATTGCAGTACGTAATAAATAAAGTATTTTTATATTATTTCTCAAGCCATACTAGTCCATTTCTCTATACTATTTCTGATGCCGGATCTTGTAGTACACTTAGAACCTCAGGAGGAATTGGGTCGTTTGTCTTTTGTGGCTTTTTTTTCTCACGGATCAAATGATACCAAGAGCATATTCAGCATATCTTCCATTGTATGCTTCCTTGAACATTTTCTCGTATTCCTTCTTTTCGAAGATTCACTACAATCTACGAAGGATTTAGAAGGACGAACCACATTACTTGTGGAAGCTTCATCCTGTATGCCCTCTCCATTTAGTGCAATGTTCCCTTCCAGCCAATTTTTATTTTGCGACTGAAACTTGCTTAATGTCCTGTGGCTTGCAACCCACTTTTTTCATAATTGCACGGAAAAATTAATACGTTTTTTTCTTAACAATATCTTTAACAGACTGTCCAAGGGTTTACAGATTAGTATTTTCTATCAAATAGTTTAGTAAGACATCACTTTCTTTCACATTCCCTCTTGCATGGAGCCAAACATCGAAAAGATCCTTCCACGGAATTCCTTCCGACAGCACTAAAAGGAGAAAAAAAGCCAAAGTTGCAAAAAGTAGCAAGCAGTTTTAATACAGACAACACAATAGGGTATAGGCTATAGACTAATGAAAGGAATGTCAACAATGGTTGACAATTGCGAATTTCCGGATCTAAAAACCCATAGAAGAAGGATAAAATATATTTTAAATGTCACTATTTTCAAACGTTTATCACATAAACACAGCAATTTGTATACTATTTTGCAAATTTTATAAAGAAAGGGTATACCTTGGTCTGTCATATCCAGTAGCAAACGATGAAGATAGCTCAACAAACACGTCTTTACAAGCACAAGATTAAAACACAAATAATCAGCTCCGCTTCCAGGTCAGGATGCGTTAAGAAACATCCTATTTCAGCGGCTTCTCACTCTCCAGGGAGTGAACAAATGTGACATATAGGCACAGTTCTGAGGTCATCGGACATTACTGATACTACACAAGTAGTAACACTTATTTTTTACATTTTGAGCGCCCAGATAGTGCAAAAGGGCCACTGTGCGGCGTATTACGGCTGCGGCGTAGCGTGGCGCGGCGACCAGCTGATTGTGAGACAGAGACCTGTAAACCACCCCAGTCCTACCCCCCTCCTCATCCCGCTGAAACCCATCGGTGCGTGCATGCGGTCATTTATTTTGTTTTTGGGTTTTCGTTCCATCAAATCGTGTACATTGTCGATTCGTGCAGACAGTGGCATCGTTTTCCCTCGTGTTCAAGTTTCCTAATGAGATTCGTGCTAATGTATGGTGAGGTTAATATATCCTCCCTCCCAACCTCTCCATTTTTCGTTAAACAATCTTTATACAAACTATGGCGGACATACAAATGTTGCCTCCGAGATAGAAACTGACTTAAGAAACCAGGGCCTAAATTTTGGCCTTGTTTCAGGTGTTTTATGTCTACTGTATAAATGCGTGCTTGTCAACGGGCGGATTTGGAGGGTCAACAACCGCGCTCTCTTTTTAGCCTATTTTCATTTCAATGAAACTCGGTAAGTTCATAGCACTATTCCGGACGACCCCGATCGTGCCCTTCACATATTGTTATGTCTCACCAATCCAACATGGTGGCTGTGCGAAATATTTCACCAGCATTCAATATCTCCGAAACTATTACCGATATCACCCTGGAATTTTGTACGGTTATAAAGGTAACTATTAGAAGTTCATCTATGTGACTTTTGAAAACCTGGTAACTACAAAACCAACATGGCAGCCAAGCGAAGTTGCGACTTTTAAATAGACGTTTCTCGCGATTTAACCAACCAAACGCAATAAAACTTGGTACAGTATATGTTTATACACATTGTAATGCACCGACATCTAACTTCGTTCAGTTGTTTTCATAACCTGAAGCGGCTGTGCGAAATATTTCACCGGCATTCTATAATGGGTAAAGAAAGAGTAGCAAGAAGGGAATTAGAAAGAGAAGTCAAGGGAAAGAAACTAGTTGGAAGACCGAGAAGAAGGTGGTTGGACCAAATTTTGAAGGACATTGGAGAAGCTGGATTGGAAGTGGCAGAAGTGATGGAACAGGAAAAATGGAAGGACCGAAAGGAGTGGAGGAGGCCTGTAAACCACACCCGGGTGACTGGAGTGGGACTTTGATGATGATGATGATGATGATGATTCTATATCTCTGAAACCATTACCTGTATCACCCTGAAATTTTGTACGGAGATAAAGGGCACTACTGGAATTTCATATATGAGACTTTCAAAAACCGGTTAACTACAAAACGAACATGGCGGCCAAGCGAATTTGAAAGTTTTAAATAGACTTTTCTCGCGACGTAATGATCTATACGCAATGAAACTTGGTACCCAAAATGTTTATCCACATTGTAATGCACTGGTATTTAATATAGTTCAATTGTTTACATAACTTCAAGATGGTGGCTGTGCGAATTTTAAAATTAAGTTTTTATTTCTTGTGTCTTAATCATGCGATCGAAAGTGAAAGTTTGAATAATGAACCTACGCAATAATTTTCCTTTAATGGTACATTACTCTATGGCCTATACATATAACAATCCAGCATGGCGACCATCCGAAATATTTAGACGGTTCTCAATATCTACGAATCTATTACAGCAATCAAACTGAATATTTTGATGTTCATAGGGGCTATGAACATAAGTTCACCCATAGGACTTTCAATAACCGGTGATCACAAATCCAACATGGCGGCGACTTGAAGTATAAATATTCACATGGACGTTTCTCGCAATTTAACCATCCGAGTGCAGTGAAACTTGGTACAGTAAATCCTTATACAAATTGTAATCCACTGGCATGTAATTTATTTCAATTGTTTCCAAAACCACAAGATGGCAGCTGTGCGAAATTTTAAAATCTCGTTTTATTTCTTGTGTCCTAATCATGCGATTGAAGTTTGAATACTACACGTACACAATAATCTTCATGTAACAGTACATAACTCAAAGACCAACATATATAAAAATCCAACATGGCGACCATCCGAAATATTTAGTCAGTTCTCAATATCTACGAATCTATTACAGCAATCAAACTGAAATTTTGTATGTTGATAGTGGCAATTAACATAAGTAGGATAAATGAAAATAGGATTTAGTTCTTCTCGGAACTACTTGTTACATTTGTAGTGGTTTGGTAATACCGCTTTTCGGCTTTTCAGATGAACTGGTCAGGTTTGTTTCCTTCATAAAAAGCACTGTAGTTACCGTTACCAATTTAAGAAAAAAATACTCGAAATTTTAGTTCCGGTTCCTAAACTTGGTAGCACAATTTATATCCGCGACATAACGTGTATTTTATTTTTCACGGCATCTTGCGTCCTATTTCCCTATTCCTTTTAGAAGTAATTTGTTTTACTGAAATTGCCTTATCTAAGCCGTGGTTTATATTTCTCATTACAGGACCCAATGCTCCTAATCCAGATCATGGTAGTGACGGTTTTCGTGTTCCTGATGATGGTGGTGGTGCTGGTGGTACCAAAATCCTTGAACCGGTGGTAACAATCCATAAAGAGAACCAAATCTTTGTCCCTAAGATCCCGGGCCCTTCCAGTTTTGAACCTACAGGATTACCTTGTGAACGTGTAGTATCTCCTGCGGCCGTGGCTAATGAGCCGAATGGTGGTGGTACCTCCCCCTCTGACATGGACCCTAAAGGAGTAGAGGACCAAGAGAAACATTCCGGTGGTGATAGTCTACCTCCTCCCGGGGATTCCGTTAACTTTGCTTCAAGTGCGGTGGTAGCGGTACCGTTATCCCCCGGCTCTTCCAGCTCTCACTTGACTGATAACCAGGACTCGCTTCCCGCTTATCCTTCCAATCATCCCCCTTTAGGTCCTAGTGCGAATGGAACTGGCATCCGAGTAGCGACAAGGTGCGACGATTTGGGGATAACTTCCGATCCGGCAACGTTTTGTAATCTGGAATATTTGACTCCGGCAATGGTTAAGTACATTCGAGCAAAAGGTCCTTCCCAACCAAACCGAGAGCTTGTAGGGGGCTTCCCCAAGGAGAAAGAGGGAAGATCATGCCATGCAGCCTGGTACCGCAAAATGCTTCCGGATGGTGGCGCGGTCCAGCGTGAGTGGTTGTCGTACTCTGTATCCAAAGATAGGCTTTTTTGTCTTCACTGTATGCTCTTCGGTAATCAGTCGAAGGTAAAGAAAGAGTGGACACGCCACGGATTCCGTACTTGGGCAACTGGTACAAGCTCTATTCTCCTACACGAGACCAGTGAACAACATGTTGAGGCGTCACTGAAAGCTAAACTAGAAGATTTATCTGTGCCGTTAGTCCCTTCTTTGGAAGAAGGAAGAAAATTAAAAAATAGCCGAAAACAGGGAAATTGTCAAAGAATTAACAGACGTGATTCTTTATTTAGGTAGGCGGAATCTAGCTCTGCGCGGACACCGAGAAAAAATGACTGAAGAACTAAAAGGGAATTTTAAAGACCTAGTTGTGCTGTTGGCAAAGTACTCTCCACAAATGAATGCGTATTTAGCATCTTTGGAGGCTAACCCAAAGTGCAAGAAACGAAGCTTTCTTACCTGGAATAGACAGAATCAAATGATTCATGCCATATCTCGAGTTATTAAAAATGAGATTCAAAAACAACTCTTTGAAGGGAGGTTCTTTAGCTTGTCAATGGATACTACTTTTGATTTATCGAGAAAAGAACAACTGTCTTTCGTTATCCGGTACGTCGATGAAAAGACAGGGAAAGTGCATGAGCGGCTTGTTGCGTTAAAGGAATGTGCGACGACGAAGAGCAAGCACCTATTCAAGACGCTCGAGGACATATGCAGAGAACTTAATCTAGACTGGAAAAACTTGCTTGTCGGACAATCCTATGACGGTGCAGCGAACATGTCGGGTGATTTTAATGGTCTCAAGGCTCAAGTTCAAAACGAAAACCCTGCGGCTGTTTACGTTTGGTGTTTTGCGCACAGAATGAATTTGGTAGTGGTTGATACGGTAATGGCATGTTTAAACGCAAAAAATCTTTTTTCGATTTTAGAAAAAACCTTTGCATTCATTTGTTCGTCAAAATGCCGAGTCAAACTTTTCGAAAATTACCAAACAAAACGGTATCCGAAAGAGCGAGTTCGTCGACTAAAACGAGTCAGCACGACACGTTGGATGTCTCACGCTTCTTCACTCACTGTAGCTCTGTCAGGATTTGCTGCTCTAATCGACACACTGCTTCATGTAATTCAGACACCACTGCGAACCCATGACCGTGAAGACCCAACCGATAAAGTTACACCAGCCGAAAAATCAGCTGCCACAGAAGCGCAAGGCCTGTTAAGATACTTGCTATCAGAACGCTTTGTTCTCACAGCGCTCCTCTTTTCGAAAGTCTTCGAAAAGGTGGGACCTGTGAGCAAAGTTTTGCAAGGCGTTGATATTGATTTATTGGCAGCTATAAGTGCAATCCAGCATACGCTCATAGAAATGGAGCACCTTCGAAACGAGAGAGCATATGAATGTATTCTTGAAGAAAAAGAAGATTTTCTCAGAGGAGTTCCCGAATTTGAATTCCAAAAACTGCCCGATCCCTTGAAGCGGCGCAAAAAGATGATGGATGGCGAGGAAGCTGCAGATGAGCCAATTGATGAGTCCATGAAGAAATTTCGAGTCGAGACCTACAACGTTTGCCTGGACGCAATAATTTCTCACCTTGAAGATAGATTTGGCAACACAACTGTTGGGTTATACCGCGATTTGGCACTCTTCTCGCATCGTCGTCTACTTGGGGTGAACGGTCGTAGAAACGTTCTTCCTGATGATGCATTCGATCACTTCTGTCAACTGTATGGAAAATTTACGGACAAAATTCAACTCCTAGAAGAGTACACTGCTTTTTCGAAAGTCTACCCCCAATTCAAGAAGGCAGCATCATTGCCCGAGAAACTGCACAAACAAGACATTTTTGCCGATGAAGATTCTGCTGACGACGATTTCGCGAAGACCGACAAAGGTGAGGAGGAATCAAAAACTGAAGAAGGAAGCTCTCTAGAAGAGATTGAAGACAGGGATGGTAACCTAGATCAAGTGGATCCTGGTAATACTGGAAGCTTAATGGCTGTATTCCAAATTATGCACTCAGCAGGCTTGAAGAGTGTGTTCCCCACTTTGTACACCGCACTGAAGATTGCAGTGACAATCCCGGTAGCAAGCGCCACACCCGAGAGAACTTTTTCCAAGTTACGCATAATCAAAAACAGGCTACGTACGACTATGGGTGGTGAGCGATTGGAAGACCTCATGATAATTTCTTGTGAAATTGACGTAAATATTGAATACGATAATGTCATATTAGAGTTCGCATCATATAGTAGCATTCTTTCGAAACAGTTACTGTACTATGAAATAAGGCATGTAATGAAACTTTTTACGTAGTTTTTTGTTTGGCCGAAGATATTCTTAAGGTGGTTGGAGTGTGACAGTCATATCCAAAAGTATCGATTTTTCAAAGTGCTCACATAGGGCCAAAAAGAGTTTAGGAGTGTTGTGGAAGGTCAAAAGTATAATGCCAATACACAATCCTATAGAAAACTGCTACCTGAAAGCAGCTATATGGCTTTGAAAATGACAAAAATTAGGTTTTTTTTTTTTTGGCGGAAAAAGGCCTTTTTATCGTAGTTTTATCTGTTAGATGTCCGGGGACCCAAATATTTCTTAACGCTTTCTTTTTTTATCATGTTAAAATCTTTATTTCTGGAGTTTTGGGCTGAAATCTACTAGAATACAATTACAAAACAAAAACGTTAAAATTAGCTTAAAATGACCGTTTTAGGGCAGATTTTAATAGTTTGTTCGTTTTTAAGTGTGTTCTAGTGAATAGATTCCGGCCAAAATCTCCCAAAATAACGATTTCAACACGATAAAAAAAAGAAAACGTTAAGAAATACCGGGGTCACAGGACGTCTAACAGAGAAAACGAAGGTCAACTGGTCGTTTTTCCGCCAAAATACACTAAAACCTATGTTTCTGCCATTTTCAAAGCTCTAAAGCTACTTTCAGTTAGCAGTTTTCCAAAGGATTTTGTATTGGCATTATACTTTGGGCCTTCCGCAACACTTCTAAACTCTTTTTGGCCCTATTTGAGCATTTTGAAGGGGGAAAAAACGATACTTTTGGACGTGACTGCCACGCTCCAGCCACCTTAAGCCCAAAGCATTGCCGCTTGAAGACAACGCATTAAGCGAAATGAAAACTGTCTGCCGAGGAGTAATGTTTGTTTTGAGACTTCTCTTGCTTATCTTTTATCTAAAACTAAGTGAGCAGTATTTTAATGTTGGACACTTTTTACCATTCAAATTTTGAGAATATCATAATTCTGTAAAAAATACTGCATTTCCTACTAATTGAATTAAACGATTACCGGTACTCGATGAAAGTGTGTTTTTTAAATTTTTTAATCTCGACTTATCGCTAAAAGTTTCTAAGAATATCGAGAAGTCTGGTTAGGTTTTGGAAACGGGATAGTTGTCGGCACTGGTAAACAATATGTGAGCATAACTCGTATGAGGGAGGGAGGGAGGGGGGGGGGGGGTTGGAAGGGGTGGGTGGGTGTCTAAATTGTTTCGCTAGACTTCAGAGAAATGCTATTGGCGCCACTGGCCATCACTATTCCCCAACAAGCCTACTATCTTCACATCTCAACATTACAGATCCTCTCCATACTATGGGTATTATCCTCCCTCTTTTTCACTACTCTCTATGGCAACAACTTATCAACCAACAAGAAGACTCAAAACAAACCCCTATCATAAAATTAACATAATTATAACCTGCCATTAGCAAAGCCTCCTGCCACCTAATGGTGGATCTCCACAAAAGAATCCAGAAGGCACTAAACACTAGACTCTCTGCGGTGCTCCATCAATAGGTGGCCATGGTTGGCAACCTATTTACCCACATCACATACCATGGCGCTAATGCATACTTACAGAAACCCAAAGGTGAGCTCTGTAACTAGATTCATCCTCGACCCTCACACAAAATATATCAATTAAAATACATCAAACATACACTGACTAAAACTATCAATGAACACTCGGTTCACAGTAATCAGATGTTACTTTTAAATCTCATAGAAAATTCAACAACACATAGTTAATGGAAAGAAAGCATACAGCTGTTTCTCCATGATCATCATCCTTCCGACCTCTCTGGGGCCTGTCTCCATTATTTATTCCAAAGCGCGAGGTATCACCAGTATCATTTTCATTATTATAACGCCTTCCCCTTTATCAACTTCTTCTCTCACTTTTGTTTCTCCTTCCTCTTCTACTTCTTCCCTTTATTCTCCTGTTTCCTTTCCTTCTTCACCTTCCTTTTCGCTTCCTTCATCTGCCTCCTTTTCTTCTTCAGCTTCTTCCATATCATCTGCTTTCATTCCTGCTTCCGCTTCATCTTCTCCCTCCTTCGTTCCTCCCTTCTCTTCAAGCTTTTCCCTTCCTTCAGCTGCTTCCTTTTCTTCTTCAGCTTCTTCCATATCATCTGCTTTCATTCCTTTTTCTGCTTTTTCTTCTCCCTCCTTCATTTCTCTCTTCTCTTCTACCTTTTCCCTTCCTTCATCTGCTTCCTTTTCTTCTTCAGCTTCTTCCATATCACCTGCTTTCATTCCTTCTCCACTTTCTTCTACTTCCCCTCCTTCTTTACCTTCCTCCTTGCTCTTCCTTTTCTTCTGTTTCTCTTTCTCCTTTCCCTACTTTTTCTCACCTTCCGTACATGCTTCTCTTTCCTTCACTTTCACATTTTCCTCATCTGCCTTATCTTGTTAAACAGTTCATTTCTTCTTATCTTTTCTTTCCTCTATCCTTTTGTTCCTTTTATCTTCTTTTCCTTTTTCTCCTTCCACCTTTTCCTCCTCAACCTCTTATCTTCATCTACTGACATCTAATCTTCTTCCTACTCCTTCTCTTTGCTTTCCATCTGGTCGATTTCTTCCTCCACCTTGTCCTCCTGCCTATCCCCGTCGTCCTTCTCCTCCAACGCTTCTTCACGTTATCTTCTATCTCATCTACCTCCTTGTCTTCATTTTTATTCTCCTCCTCCATTTGACGTCCTCCTTCACCTTGATCTCTCTCTTGTCCATCCTTTTTCCCTTCTCCATTTTCTTCCTTACGCCCCTAGCCTCACGTACTTCACATAACTCCTCCTCTTTCCCCTCCTTTACAGCCACACTCACAGATTTTACCATCTCAACTTTCTCTTTTCCGTTGCATATGATCTCCACTCGGTGCTCTTTCAACTTCCTATCTGCCCTGGTAAATTTCTGGCTGGTCTCCAGTGCCTGGCTCGAAATTCCCCTTGCCAACTTCTCTACTTCAGGGTGGCTATGTTCCTGAAAAGCAATCTGACCACCTAGGTTAGTTTCCAGATTAGTGGATCGACTTCACTGACCTGGCTAGTAACATGGCTGTCTGGGATAATCTCTGACAAATGCTCCGAGACCTCATCAAGCTTCTCCGACAAATGCTCACTGACCTCACCAAGCTTCCTTGACAATCTTTCTTCCATAGAATGCAAACACATTTGCCATTGAAAACAAATGTTATAAATATCCGTACACAGTGTTTCTTCCATCCCTTCAAACTTTTCGTAGACCTCACCAAGCTTCCTTGACAATCTTTCCTCCGTCCCTTCAAACTTTTCGTAGACGTCACCAAGCTTCCTTGACAATCTTTCTTCCATCCCTTCATACTTTTCATAGCGGAGCTGAAGCGTCTCCAACATGACCATAATCTCAGCTTCCATATTTCTTATTTCCTTATTCGTGCCGATACGTTGGGCGCCAATGAAACAATTCTGAAATAGTACTTCTTTAAAATTGGTACGGTAAACTTATCTTCTTTCTTAAAATAATATTCTCTCCACAGTTGGGCGTCAATGAAACTAATTCTAAATATTGGTACTGCCCCCGTAATTGAATTATATAGAGACCACGGTGGCTATATTGAAATTATAATGAGAGTTAGGGCTGTCATGGTTATGACGTGGGTAGTCATGACGTAAGCACGGATGACGCAAATGTTATGCCAGCAGGTTACTTGAGCTGAGATTCTCAGTGACGTCAGCATTTAGTCGAGAATGTTCCAAGATTTACGACGCAGTCGCAGGAAGCGAGGAATTCTGCTGAGGAAGAAACTATGCTATTGGAGGGGAGGCTTGAACCAATGAACGATAGTTTCAAGGAAGACGGAGATTGCTGAAACTATGGTATTTTTATTACTTTTGGAATGCAGAATTGTGGAAATCCATTTGCAGTAGAAGCATTGATTTGGAATTTTGGTGAAAGTTATTTTCAGTTTTTGAATTTTGAAAATCCGTCATGTATTAACGAAGTTGGAACTTTTAGCGATGACGCAGTATCACGCTCTGGAAGGGATGGAAACGCCCCTCGTGAAGTTAATAAAAGGGCTTGCGCAGAAGAGAGGAGCCTCATTCTCTCCGATTTCATTCTCCGATCATTCTCAGGATATCATTCTCAGATCATCGAAGTATAATTGTGAAAGTTCTTTTCTTATACAGTCATTTTAGTGAGACGTCGAAGTGAAAAGAGTCGTCTTTATAACGCGTGGTGAAGCCACTGCATTAACGAGATCCAAGTCAAACTAGGTGAAGTTAAAACGGACCTTAGAACGCTTCTACAAGTTTAGCTTCGAACAGTTAGCGGTCACCGATAAGCTAATTCTATTGTGCAGTGCTACATGAAGTACTATAGAAAAGCTGAACAATTTCGAGCGATTAGTTTGAAAGATATTAGCAGTTTTACACGACTGACAAAAGTGATTATCTCGCCACCTGAGAAACACTATTGTATCGCCAGAATCAACGCCACGGCTGACGCTGCTAGTAGAATAGAAAGACTTCAGATTGCTTTTGTTACACAACACTACAGTATGAAAATGAAAATCCACAGCCTGCTTCCAGTCTCCGACCGGGTCAGGAATGGAATGAATGAAGCCCCCATCTAGCGGCGAGGATATGGACTGTGCCGGCTGCCGAGGCCTGACGCACTCCTCTGGGGCAATGATTAAATGAATGACAGATGAAATGAAATGATAGTGGAGAGTGTTGCTGGAATGAAATTGTGACAGGGAAAACCGGAGTACCCGGAGAAAAACCTGTCTGCCTCCGTTTTGTCCAGCACAGATCTCACATGGAGTGACCGGGATTTGAACCACGGATCAAGCGGTGAGAGGCCGGCGTGCTGCCGCCTAAGCCACGGAGGCTTTACTACAGTATAATGGAGCAATTTAATACGGCAGTTTGTTCTTCTAATTCTACAACCGAAGAGCAGATGGAAGGCTAAAGGACTTAATGCAATTGGGACATATTTCAACGGAGTAAGATAGCAACATGGAACTTCGCTAATCGCTATTCCACACAAGCGAACATGTGGTGAATACCATCTACACCCATGTTTCGTGATTAAAGGCTGAATACTATCGAACAGCCATAGAAACGATTTCATACTCTTTGAATATGAATATTTCTTCGGAAATTTCTACAAAAAACTTCATGGCGATTGTCTACTGGAACTTCAGGGAATTTTTCAAGAGAGGTCAGGGTTGTCCCGACTCACAAAGAAGATTATTGCCGGAAGGATGGCTATTCGTCTTCAAGGAGCAGTGCGATTTCCGGAGAAGGAAGCAGTTCGATTCTCCGAGGGTGCTATTTCCTATTTTGAGGATGGAGCTCAGCTTTAACTTGGTGAAATGGATCCATCAGCAGTCTTCTTTGGGGAAATTTCCTCTGGAACGTCAATCGGCAGATAAGGTAGTCGTGAACGTTTATTGTATTTGAGTGTCTTAGCAATGTTTGAGCAACTATTTTTCCCATATTTTTGTCCTCATGTATTTTGCCCTATTTTCTTGTTTGAGATTCCTATTCTCAGTACACCTTGATGAGTTATGCCTTTTTCGACGATTTATTAAGACATTGTTATGTCATGGGCACAGTTAAACGATTTTGAATCAGTTGAGACTGATATTTGGATTTTTCAGTAATTAATATTTTTGTAGTCACGATTTGACTGTAAGTTAATGATTTTTAATGGCAGATTTAAATTCTGACAGCGTGTCACTTTATTAAAGTAATTTTACCCCAGTTTAATTACTTTGACCAATTTTCTGTCATCATCAAGAAGGAAGAACATTTAAATGATTTTAGAGCGTTAAAATCTCTTACGTTGTCGACGATCTTGGAAATACTAGTCGTTATTTGAATTGATTGCAACACAGACATTTATCGTCAGTTATGAACGATCATTGCATCATAGACACTTTTGTGAAAGATTAACGTTAATAATGAATTATTGAATGCATTAAAGTCAAGAACTTTTGTTAGGAGTTTTTCTCAATTAGAGATTTATATAATCATGTTTGCATTCCCCAGTCTAATTGGATTCTATTCGACTACTTTGCAGTTTTAGTCGCACTTTATTTGATGATAGTATTTTTATACTACAATTCTTTTAAGATGTTAATCTTAAATTTTGATAGACCAGACAGGCGTATATAAGCGTATTCACTATTAAATTTGTTTGTGATTGGCAAGTTTTGACTTCATTTCGGTTCATGAATGAAATCCACGAAGGTTAAATGAAAACAGTTTTGAAACAATTAATGATTATAAAATTTTTTAAGTGGAACTATAAATGTATAATCGCTAGTGCAGCGCAGATGTTGAAAGTCGCTGATGTATAATGCCCTTGAATATGAAGGAGGTTCCCACAGGAATTAATGTTAAAGAATTATTTGTGGAAGTTTTTGTAAGTTATGTGGAAGTTTTTGATACCATATAGATTAATATATGATGAATTTTGGGCCTAATTTTAATGCAGTTTGTGCATTATTGTGTTAGCGAAGGATTTTCCGCTGGAGTAAGATTGTCATAGTTCGTTGAAAATTAATCAAGTGAATTAACTGTTATAATTAACACGAGTTTTGAAAGAATTTGAGATAAGATTTTGAATGAAGATTACCGTCACAAATCATTATTAAAACCTTTATTAAACCAGACTGTGACATTAATATGTATAACTAACCTTCATTGGTCGATTATATTAAACACGATTATGAAAATTACCAACCGGATGAACACGTGGTTAATGTATTTCTTAAATTAATAATTTAAACAATTTAAATGTTAATATTGTAAATAATTGCTGTAAATATTTTTGAAAATAATGTGGAACGAAAGTGATGTTAAAGGCGTGCTTATAATATTTTTATTGTCTTTGACAAATATTATAAACAATTTCTAATTGTTATAAATAATTTATGTGGTTTTGTTATAAACATTTAAGAGCTAATTAAACATTTGGATTGAACTTAACAAGTTTAAGGAATTATCATAATGATCCAATAGGATGTGAGTAAAGTACTTGAAAGATTTGCGTAAATATAAATATGAGTTGTCTTGCAGACATTTAAAAGCTTGAGAGAGAGAGCTGTATTCTTACGTAACGTAGCATGTGAGAAGGGAGTTTATTTGACCAGTATGCAACAGGTTGGAGGGTAGCTCGCAGCTGTGCCAACAACTGGTTATCAGCGGGTGAGGTCGTCCACACTCTGGCCTTGCGACTATAAATACCATTGTCATGTTTATTAAAAGGAAACCAAATGCTCTATATATGTCACACCTTGACGTCCTTTTCCAATCCAATTATGTTATGAATATTACGTTATTTGGAGCTCGTGGGAGCTAATATGTTTTATATCATGTTGTATGATAATTTTGCAAGTCCTACAGGAGGACGTAGTCAGATTGACATGGGCTACTGATAGCCACGTTTATTTTGTTGTGTTATTAAAATCTTACCCTTTATTTGAAATAAAGCTTTTGTACAGTTCAAAGTTCTCGTCTTCGTTCTGGTTCATTTTTAAATGTCATGGTGGAGGTTATTGTGTGAACAGACTTTAGTGATCCTGTTGTCAACTCAATCCCCGAGATAATTAAGAGGTAAGTAACGGTAAGTATGAACCCCCGTCTATTTTGGTGTGTTCCACAATGATTTCCTGTGAACTTCTGTGCTCATATCTCGATAGTATCTGTCAGTGCCATTTTCATTGATGTAGCTGTGCCGGTGCGATTGATTGTTGGCAATCCGATTGAGGGGGCGGATATCTGACAGCCTACTATCCGGGTAATCGGGGACAGTAAGATTGGCGACCCTAACACGTGGGGCGAATTCAACAAAAATGGATCACCAGGTTGAACGCTAATAAGAGTGGCAAACCTAACACGTGAGGTTCGATTAGACTCAAATAAAGAGGTTGATTCTTTGTTAGATGTCTAGGACAATTGTAGAATTTAAGAGTGTGATTATATAGGAATAAAATGTTGTATTGTATTAGGAAAATTACACTCAGAAAAGATCAGATCTTATACAACTTGAGAAAGGTTAAATAGGCTCGAAACGTAGGAAAAATCGCCTATAATCTGGAATCTTATTTTATTTGACCGGCTTATGACATTTTAGTCATATTAAAGATAAAATTAAATTATTTGGATTGTAAATGTAAATTATTTGTGTTAGGATATTTTAAAATGAGCCAGGGAAATTTGAACATGTGCTTGAGTTTGTTTCAACATGAAGTATCTTCGAAAGTTAATTATAAGGTAGTTATAAGTTAGATTTAAGACAGAAAATTGATCAAATATATATATGGTGAAAAGTGTTGCTCAAATGTTGTTATTTTGCTCTATTGATGTATGTCCCTACAGCAGTCTATTTTTGAATAATATTGTAATGGCAGATGAAAGTTTGAGGATAATGTTAGAGGAGATGTCTGCTAACTTGAAAGCTAGCATGAATAATAGTATGAAGCAGATGCTGAATGAAAGCATGAAGGAGAATAATAGTCGAATGGAGGAGAATGCTAGTAATTTGAAAGCTAGCATGGGTGAAAGTTTGAAGGTTCTTCAGACTAGTGCTGCTAATTTAGAGGAGAATATGTCGCGTTTACAGATTAATACCCTAGGAATTGAGAATACTGTAACTGACATCCGCACAGATGTATCTAATGTGCATAAAAATGTTGATGATGTTAAATTTGATGTGTCTAAGGTACAGAAAGACCTTACAATGTTAAATCTAGATGTAGCTAATGTCCGAGGGGATATTTCTTGTGCTAGAGCCGAAGTAGTTGTTGTCAAAAATGATGTTGCGACTGTCCAAGACAAGGTCGAGGAAGTCCAAAAAGAAATTCAAAATGCTAGAACTGATGTGTCCAATGTTCAGGTAGACATTAATAACATTCATTCGGATATAACTGAGGTGCAAAGTGACATAACTAAGATTCAGGTAGAGGTCAACACAGTTTTCGTAGATATTACTAAAGTCCAAACTGATGTAAATAAAGTCAGGGAATAAATAGAAAACTCAAAAACACTTTGTACGCGTAATATAACTGCATTAGCGACTAGATTAGTTGATGAATCAGTTAGAACAACAACGTCTTTAGCAGAGTTGAAATATGATGTAGAGGTCATGAGAACCCAGGTATTGGACCCTAATAGATTATTAAAAGAGGATATCGAAGTAGACATAGCAGAAATGTTAACAGCAAACGTAGCAGTATGGAAAGACGAGTGGAATAAGTCAAGTGGGGATCATGTAACCCAAATTCAGGAAAGGATTGAAAGAAAACTTGCCAGTACTCAGATAGAAATTAACAATGAAGTAGTACAGATTAGGAAAGATTTAAGCGTCAGGATAAATTCGCTATCCGAAAAACAAGTTGACGATAGAACACAACTAGATCAGGATATGCAAACATTAAAGGATCAGATTCATAAAGTTGTCTCGGATGTAAATGAAACGACGAGTAAACTGCAAAATTTGAAGTTAGGAGAGGCTACTTTAATGGAGAACTACAAAGAAGAGATAATCAAGAAAGTCTTAACGGAAATCACTGACAAGGATACAGAAGGCTTAGCTTGCGAATTGAATAGGAATTATACCAGAAGATATAACCTAGATCCAGAAGAAAGAGACGTGACTCCTGAAGAACGTATATCCAGATTCAGAGAGGAGGATGACGAGAGGAATATGGAACCTGAGTGGAACTATCGAGATAGTGGGAAAAACTATCCGGATTCATATCCGAGGAACGTAACGGTCATCAGGAATTTCGAAGATAAACCGCAAAAATTCAGTAACACTGATAGTTTGACACCTATAGAGTATGTAAGGAATCTCAAAGATTATTTCATCGAAGCTCACATTCCCAGAGAGAGAGAGATGAAGATAGTAGAGAGATATCTGATTGGAGGACCCCTCGAATGGTTTCGCGCATTTAGATACACATTCAGTAACTTTGACGAGTTTGCAGAGGCATTAATCAAACGATTTTGGTCCATAGAAGCGCAGAATTCGTTAAGAGCGGAGGTGTATTCAAGAAAATACTCAGGTAATCTTCCAACGCGGTACGCTGATTTCTTTACGAGTCAATTGTCCCGCTTGAGATTTTTGCAACCCCCATTGTCCACGGAGCAACTAATTGATGCGATTTCTCGTATGCTGCCAGTTGAGGTAAGGAGACTAATAATTTTGTCCAACATCAGGGATTTAACCAGCATGGATGAATTACTGAGGAGATTAGACTACACAAGTCCAATGCCTAACGTAGTACAGAAAGGTCAAAGGCAGGAGTTTAAAGAAATAAATACGGTATATATGGACCAAGTCCAACAAACTGACAAGCCAGAGGAGGAGAAAACTGACAATGTAGGTCCTCACAGGAATAATCAGTTTAGAAATAACAGATCACAAGGTTACCGACCGTATCAACAGAGAAGAGGTTGGAACTACAATCGAGGAAACTACAATGGAAGAGGCAGATATTACAACAATAATGGGTATAACCGAAATTATAATAGGAATAACCTAAACCAAAATAGAAACCAGAATACTCAAGGTCAGGTTATGACACCCGATCAGTATCAGCAAAGAGAGAAAGAAAGCCAGCAATACTTAAAAGAATTAAGGGATAAAGAAGCCGACAATCAAAAGAAAAGGCAGGATGTTGTAATCGATCCTGGGCCTTCTACGAGCCAGCAGAATTTTGAGGTCGGTAACACAAAAAAAAACGCCGATTTCTCAACGACAGTGAGAACCTGTAAATACATTGCCACACCACACCTGATTACGATTAATGAGATATACGAAGTTACCGATGAAGATTTACTAGAAGAGAGGGGTATTGTTAAAGAGGAAAGACCATGTGCCTTACCTATTATTGCTGTACGGATAGATGGACAACAGTACAAAGCCTTGATGGATACAGGTGCTATTATTTCCATCATTTCAGAGGAATGTTATCAAAGTCTGCTAAGAGGAGAGAACATGACAGTTCTACCTGTTTCTACCGTCAAAGTGAGAGGGATATTCCAAGATAAGGCAGTGAAGTGCAAGATTCAAGTGTTATTGAACTTTGAGATCAATGGAAGGAATTATGAACAGATCTCCATTGTGGTGAGCAAGATCAATTTTGATATGGTGCTTGGAATCGATTTTATATCGAAGGTCGGAGCTATTATTGACATGAAGAACAGAAGTATTAGCTTTAATGATGGGTATATAATCACAGAAGAGATAGAAGAACAGGACGTGAAAAACAGTCTGGAAATAGACCTTAGGGAAGAAATTTTGAATACCATAATTAATGAAGTGGAAAATTTAGAAGAAATACCCAGTAGAAAAACTGAAGGATTTGAAGAAATTCAGGGGGAATTTGAGGATCTGATAAAGGAATTCCAAGATATTTTCGATGAAAAGCCTGGATTGATTAAGGATTATAAGTACAAGATAAGGATGACAGATGAAACCCCTTACCAGAAGAGAATATACCCCATTCCTGAGAAATACTATCAAGAAGTACGAGGGTTAATCAGAAAAATGGAGGTAGACGGGATTATTAGAAAACAGGCGTCGTCTTATATATATCCCATCACAGTAGTGAAGAAAAGTAATGGTCAGATACGTCTTTGTCTCGATGCCAGGACCATCAACTTGAAGATTCTTCCAGAAAACGACCGACCACCCAAGATTAGAGATCTGCTTCGAAAATTCAAAGGAAGAGCATGTTTCAGCGTTCTTGACTTGACGTCTTCATTTTATCAAGTTCAGCTAGAAGAGGATAGTATGCAGTACACTGGATTCCTATTTGACCAGACGTCATGGGTCTTTGCCAGAATGCCTTTTGGTATGGTTAACAGTGGACCAGCACTTATTCGAGCACTTGATAGTAAGCTCACTGACGAAGTGAAAGAAAATGTAATCTGCTACATTGACGATTTAATCGTATCTTCACCCAGCGCCGCAGAACATTTAGTGCACTTGAGAAAGTTGTTCGAGAATTTAAGGGAGACCAATATCAAGGTGAATTTTGGAAAATGTCAATTCTTGAAGAAGGAGATAAATTACTTAGGGCATACTATTGATAAAGACGGATATCATCCAAACATGAAAAAAGTAGATGCAATCACGAGATTTCCAAAGCCAACTAAGGTGAAACAAGTCAGAGAATTTGTAGGTGCATGCCAATTTATTAGCAGCCACTGTCCAAGATACTCGGAAATTATGGCTCCTCTGTATGACTTACTCAAAAAGAACAACAGATGGAAATGGAGTACCGCTGCAGACGAGGCTTTTGAGAAAGCAAAAGAGATGCTCAGAAATAATGTGAAACTGGAGTACCCAGACTTTGAGAAGGTGTTCTATATTGAGTCTGATGCATCGAGAATAGGCATTAGTGCAGTCTTATACCAGAAAGACGAGGCAGGCAACAAGCACTACATTGCGTTCACTAGTCGGAAGTTGAAGAAGCACGAGGAAAACTACTTCACGACAGAGCTTGAAGCGTTAGCTTTTGTGACAGCTTTGCAAGCCTGGAAGAAAATCCTGCTGGGACATAAGGTCATCATTATTACTGACCATAAAGCACTACAGTTTATGTTGCAAACTGACATGTCGAGTGATAGGTTGACACGTTGGGCTTTGTTCACCCAACAGTTTAACGCCACTATCATCCACCAGCCTGGGAAAGATAACTTACTGGCTGATGCTCTATCACGTAACCCTATTAAAAATGTGCAGATACACCATGTACAATTGGAGCAAGAAGATCAAGAAACCGTTAGGAGGTTAGCCCGAATCGGTGTGTCACAGAAGAGACACGCTCCAATAAGGAAAATGTACAGGTTCCTCAAGGGTTACATGGACAATACGGATGTTGACTATGAAGCTACACGGAGAAATTCACGACACTTTGTCTTGAGTGGAGACATCGTATGCAAGTATGCTGACTCTGCGCATACAAAACTCCGAATAGTCGTGCCACCTAAACTTGTTGTCAATTTAGTGTGGGTAGCTCATCATGCAACTGGACATGCCGGTTTAGATAAAACTCTTAATACTCTTAAAGAGAGATTTATCTGGACTAACATGCGTTCCAGCATTGCCAAGGTCATTAGATCATGTGACAAATGTCAAAGAGCAAAGTATGCTTCTGCTTTACTAAAGGGAAAACCGAAGGCTATGATTCCTTCTAAGCCAAACGAACTAATGGCGACGGATATATTTGGCCCCTGTCCGAAGGGATACCAGGGTAACCAATACTTGTTGGTGACCGTGGATGTTTTCTCAAAATTTGTTACAATGAGTCCCATGCAGAAAGCTAACACGAGGAACGTAGTAAGCAGACTGGAAAATGCTGTATTTCCTAAAGCTGGTATACCGGAATATCTACTGTCAGATCATGGAACGCAGTTTACGTCCGTGGAATTTGCAGCGGATATGGAAAGGCTTGGCATTAAGCACTTATTTTCAAGCGTGCGTTACCCTGAATCGAATTCCTCAGAAAGATATATGGCTGAATTTTCGAAATTCTATCGAATTTTCTGTCCAAATGATCATTCTGGTTGGGTGTGATTTGTACCCCTTATTGAGGAATGTCTGAACTCTACAGTGCAGGAGAGCACAGGAGAAGTGCCGATGCGACTTCATCTAGGAAGAAACCCAGAAAGGCCGTGGGATAATCTATTCAACCACATACCTAGAGATCCCGACATAGGAAGGCAGCAGAGGATTGACAAGGCGAAGGAACAACTCCAGAAAGCAGCAGAGAAACGATTGAAAAGAGTAGCTGGAAAACGTTTTGGTACACCCTTACAAATTGGAAAGCTTGTATTATTACGCAGACCTGTCAAGGCTGATATGACCAAGAAAATCTACCCCAAATTTGGATTAGTGTTCCTGGGGCCGTTTAGAATTACGAACGCTTACGGAAACAACTGTTATGAACTCTACGATGATGAGAATAATGTCGTTTACGGCAAGTTTAATGCTGGAAATTTGAAAAGATACTATCCTAGAGTAAGCCAGTAATAATTCAATTTCGTGTTCAAGAGAGTTGAGGTACTTGTAACACTGAGTTTAAAAACAATTTGCAACTGTTTTTAAAACGTGGTGAGAGGAGAATGCCCCCGTAATTGAATTATATAGAGACCACGGTGGCTATATTGAAATTATAATGAGAGTTAGGGCTGTCATGGTTATGACGTGGGTAGTCATGACGTAAGCACGGATGACGCAAATGTTATGCCAGCAGGTTACTTGAGCTGAGATTCTCAGTGACGTCAGCATTTAGTCGAGAATGTTCCAAGATTTACGACGCAGTCGCAGGAAGCGAGGAATTCTGCTGAGGAAGAAACTATGCTATTGGAGGGGAGGCTTGAACCAATGAACGATAGTTTCAAGGAAGACGGAGATTGCTGAAACTATGGTATTTTTATTACTTTTGGAATGCAGAATTGTGGAAATCCATTTGCAGTAGAAGCATTGATTTGGAATTTTGGTGAAAGTTATTTTCAGTTTTTGAATTTTGAAAATCCGTCATGTATTAACGAAGTTGGAACTTTTAGCGATGACGCAGTATCACGCTCTGGAAGGGATGGAAACGCCCCTCGTGAAGTTAATAAAAGGGCTTGCGCAGAAGAGAGGAGCCTCATTCTCTCCGATTTCATTCTCCGATCATTCTCAGGATATCATTCTCAGATCATCGAAGTATAATTGTGAAAGTTCTTTTCTTATACAGTCATTTTAGTGAGACGTCGAAGTGAAAAGAGTCGTCTTTATAACGCGTGGTGAAGCCACTGCATTAACGAGATCCAAGTCAAACTAGGTGAAGTTAAAACGGACCTTAGAACGCTTCTACAAGTTTAGCTTCGAACAGTTAGCGGTCACCGATAAGCTAATTCTATTGTGCAGTGCTACATGAAGTACTATAGAAAAGCTGAACAATTTCGAGCGATTAGTTTGAAAGATATTAGCAGTTTTACACGACTGACAAAAGTGATCATCTCGCCACCTGAGAAACACTATTGTATCGCCAGAATCAACGCCACGGCTGACGCTGCTAGTAGAAGAGAAAGACTTCAGATTGCTTTTGTTACACAACACTACAGTATGAAAATGAAAATCCACAGCCTGCTTCCAGTCTCCGACCGGGTCAGGAATGGAATGAATGAAGCCCCCATCTAGCGGCGAGGATATGGACTGTGCCGGCTGCCGAGGCCTGACGCACTCCTCTGGGGCAATGATTAAATGAATGACAGATGAAATGAAATGATAGTGGAGAGTGTTGCTGGAATTAAATTGTGACAGGGAAAACCGGAGTACCCGGAGAAAAACCTGTCTGCCTCCGTTTTGTCCAGCACAGATCTCACATGGAGTGACCGGGATTTGAACCACGGATCCAGCGGTGAGAGGCCTGCGTGCTGCCGCCTAAGCCACGGAGGCTTTACTACAGTATAATGGAGCAATTTAATACGGCAGTTTGTTCTTCTAATTCTACAACCGAAGAGCAGATGGAAGGCTAAAGGACTTAATGCAATTGGGACATATTTCAACGGAGTAAGATAGCAACATGGAACTTCGCTAATCGCTATTCCACACAAGCGAACATGTGGTGAATACCATCTACACCCATGTTTCGTGATTAAAGGCTGAATACTATCGAACAGCCATAGAAACGATTTCATACTCTTTGAATATGAATATTTCTTCGGAAATTTCTACAAAAAACTTCATGGCGATTGTCTACTGGAACTTCAGGGAATTTTTCAAGAGAGGTCAGGGTTGTCCCGACTCACAAAGAAGATTATTGCCGGAAGGATGTCTATTCGTCTTCAAGGAGCAGTGCGATTTCCGGAGAAGGAAGCAGTTCGATTCTCCGAGGGTGCTATTTCCTATTTTGAGGATGGAGCTCAGCTTTAACTTGGTGAAATGGATCCATCAGCAGTCTTCTTTGGGGAAATTTCCTCTGGAACGTCAATCGGCAGATAAGGTAGTCGTGAACGTTTATTGTATTTGAGTGTCTTAGCAATGTTTGAGCAACTATTTTTCCCATATTTTTGTCCTCATGTATTTTGCCCTATTTTCTTGTTTGAGATTCCTATTCTCAGTACACCTTGATGAGTTATGCCTTTTTCGACGATTTATTAAGACATTGTTATGTCATGGGCACAGTTAAACGATTTTGAATCAGTTGAGACTGATATTTGGATTTTTCAGTAATTAATATTTTTGTAGTCACGATTTGACTGTAAGTTAATGATTTTTAATGGCAGATTTAAATTCTGACAGCGTGTCACTTTATTAAAGTAATTTTACCCCAGTTTAATTACTTTGACCAATTTTCTGTCATCATCAAGAAGGAAGAACATTTAAATGATTTTAGAGCGTTAAAATCTCTTACGTTGTCGACGATCTTGGAAATACTAGTCGTTATTTGAATTGATTGCAACACAGACATTTATCGTCAGTTATGAACGATCATTGCATCATAGACACTTTTGTGAAAGATTAACGTTAATAATGAATTATTGAATGCATTAAAGTCAAGAACTTTTGTTAGGAGTTTTTCTCAATTAGAGATTTATATAATCATGTTTGCATTCCCCAGTCTAATTGGATTCTATTCGACTACTTTGCAGTTTTAGTCGCACTTTATTTGATGATAGTATTTTTATACTACAATTCTTTTAAGATGTTAATCTTAAATTTTGATAGACCAGACAGGCGTATATAAGCGTATTCACTATTAAATTTGTTTGTGATTGGCAAGTTTTGACTTCATTTCGGTTCATGAATGAAATCCACGAAGGTTAAATGAAAACAGTTTTGAAACAATTAATGATTATAAAAATTTTTAAGTGGAACTATAAATGTATAATCGCTAGTGCAGCGCAGATGTTGAAAGTCGCTGATGTATAATGCCCTTGAATATGAAGGAGGTTCCCACAGGAATTAATGTTAAAGAATTATTTGTGGAAGTTTTTGTAAGTTATGTGGAAGTTTTTGATACCATATAGATTAATATATGATGAATTTTGGGCCTAATTTTAATGCAGTTTGTGCATTATTGTGTTAGCGAAGGATTTTCCGCTGGAGTAAGATTGTCATAGTTCGTTGAAAATTAATCAAGTGAATTAACTGTTATAATTAACACGAGTTTTGAAAGAATTTGAGATAAGATTTTGAATGAAGATTACCGTCACAAATCATTATTAAAACCTTTATTAAACCAGACTGTGACATTAATATGTATAACTAACCTTCATTGGTCGATTATATTAAACACGATTATGAAAATTACCAACCGGATGAACACGTGGTTAATGTATTTCTTAAATTAATAATTTAAACAATTTAAATGTTAATATTGTAAATAATTGCTGTAAATATTTTTGAAAATAATGTGGAACGAAAGTGATGTTAAAGGCGTGCTTATAATATTTTATTGTCTTTGACAAATATTATAAACAATTTCTAATTGTTATAAATAATTTATGTGATTTTGTTATAAACATTTAAGAGCTAATTAAACATTTGGATTGAACTTAACAAGTTTAAGGAATTATCATAATGATCCAATAGGATGTGAGTAAAGTACTTGAAAGATTTGCGTAAATATAAATATGAGTTGTCTTGCAGACATTTAAAAGCTTGAGAGAGAGAGCTGTATTCTTACGTAACGTAGCATGTGAGAAGGGAGTTTATTTGACCAGTATGCAACAGGTTGGAGGGTAGCTCGCAGCTGTGCCAACAACTGGTTATCAGCGGGTGAGGTCGTCCACACTCTGGCCTTGCGACTATAAATACCATTGTCATGTTTATTAAAAGGAAACCAAATGCTCTATATATGTCACACCCTGACGTCCTTTTCCAATCCAATTATGTTATGAATATTACGTTATTTGGAGCTCGTGGGAGCTAATATGTTTTATATCATGTTGTATGATAATTTTGCAAGTCCTACAGGAGGACGTAGTCAGATTGACATGGGCTACTGATAGCCACGTTTATTTTGTTGTGTTATTAAAATCTTACCCTTTATTTGAAATAAAGCTTTTGTACAGTTCAAAGTTCTCGTCTTCGTTCTGGTTCATTTTTAAATGTCATGGTGGAGGTTATTGTGTGAACAGACTTTAGTGATCCTGTTGTCAACTCAATCCCCGAGATAATTAAGAGGTAAGTAACGGTAAGTATGAACCCCCGTCTATTTTGGTGTGTTCCACAATGATTTCCTGTGAACTTCTGTGCTCATATCTCGATAGTATCTGTCAGTGCCATTTTCATTGATGTAGCTGTGCCGGTGCGATTGATTGTTGGCAATCCGATTGAGGGGGCGGATATCTGACAGCCTACTATCCGGGTAATCGGGGACAGTAAGATTGGCGACCCTAACACGTGGGGCGAATTCAACAAAAATGGATCACCAGGTTGAACGCTAATAAGAGTGGCAAACCTAACACGTGAGGTTCGATTAGACTCAAATAAAGAGGTTGATTCTTTGTTAGATGTCTAGGCCAATTGTAGAATTTAAGAGTGTGATTATATAGGAATAAAATGTTGTATTGTATTAGGAAAATTACACTCAGAAAAGATCAGATCTTATACAACTTGAGAAAGGTTAAATAGGCTCGAAACGTAGGAAAAATCGCCTATAATCTGGAATCTTATTTTATTTGACCGGCTTATGACATTTTAGTCATATTAAAGATAAAATTAAATTATTTGGATTGTAAATGTAAATTATTTGTGTTAGGATATTTTAAAATGAGCCAGGGAAATTTGAACATGTGCTTGAGTTTGTTTCAACATGAAGTATCTTCGAAAGTTAATTATAAGGTAGTTATAAGTTAGATTTAAGACAGAAAATTGATCAAATATATATATGGTGAAAAGTGTTGCTCAAATGTTGTTATTTTGCTCTATTGATGTATGTCCCTACAGCAGTCTATTTTTGAATAATATTGTAATGGCAGATGAAAGTTTGAGGATAATGTTAGAGGAGATGTCTGCTAACTTGAAAGCTAGCATGAATAATAGTATGAAGCAGATGCTGAATGAAAGCATGAAGGAGAATAATAGTCGAATGGAGGAGAATGCTAGTAATTTGAAAGCTAGCATGGGTGAAAGTTTGAAGGTTCTTCAGACTAGTGCTGCTAATTTAGAGGAGAATATGTCGCGTTTACAGATTAATACCCTAGGAATTGAGAATACTGTAACTGACATCCGCACAGATGTATCTAATGTGCATAAAAATGTTGATGATGTTAAATTTGATGTGTCTAAGGTACAGAAAGACCTTACAATGTTAAATCTAGATGTAGCTAATGTCCGAGGGGATATTTCTTGTGCTAGAGCCGAAGTAGTTGTTGTCAAAAATGATGTTGCGACTGTCCAAGACAAGGTCGAGGAAGTCCAAAAAGAAATTCAAAATGCTAGAACTGATGTGTCCAATGTTCAGGTAGACATTAATAACATTCATTCGGATATAACTGAGGTGCAAAGTGACATAACTAAGATTCAGGTAGAGGTCAACACAGTTTTCGTAGATATTACTAAAGTCCAAACTGATGTAAATAAAGTCAGGGAAGAAATAGAAAACTCAAAAACACTTTGTACGCGTAATATAACTGCATTAGCGACTAGATTAGTTGATGAATCAGTTAGAACAACAACGTCTTTAGCAGAGTTGAAATATGATGTAGAGGTCATGAGAACCCAGGTATTAGACCATAATAGATTATTAAAAGAGGATATCGAAGTAGACATAGCAGAAATGTTAACAGCAAACGTAGCAGTATGGAAAGACGAGTGGAATAAGTCAAGTGGGGAACATGTAACCCAAATTCAGGAAAGGATTGAAAGAAAACTTGCCAGTACTCAGATAGAAATTAACAATGAAGTAGTACAGATTAGGAAAGATTTAAGCGTCAGGATAAATTCGCTATCCGAAAAACAAGTTGACGATAGAACACAACTAGATCAGGATATGCAAACATTAAAGGATCAGATTCATAAAGTTGTCTCGGATGTAAATGAAACGACGAGTAAACTGCAAAATTTGAAGTTAGGAGAGGCTAGTTTAATGGAGAACTACAAAGAAGAGATAATCAAGAAAGTCTTAACGGAAATCACTGACAAGGATACAGAAGGCTTAGCTTGCGAATTGAATAGGAATTATACCAGAAGATATAACCTAGATCCAGAAGAAAGAGACGTGACTCCTGAATAACGTATATCCAGATTCAGAGAGGAGGATGACGAGAGGAATATGGAACCTGAGTGGAACTATCGAGATAGTGGGAAAAACTATCCGGATTCATATCCGAGGAACGTAACGGTCATCAGGAATTTCGAAGATAAACCGCAAAAATTCAGTAACACTGATAGTTTGACACCTATAGAGTATGTAAGGAATCTCAAAGATTATTTCATCGAAGCTCACATTCCCAGAGAGAGAGAGATGAAGATAGTAGAGAGATATCTGATTGGAGGACCCCTCGAATGGTTTCGCGCATTTAGATACACATTCAGTAACTTTGACGAGTTTGCAGAGGCATTAATCAAACGATTTTGGTCCATAGAAGCGCAGAATTCGTTAAGAGCGGAGGTGTATTCAAGAAAATACTCAGGTAATCTTCCAACGCGGTACGCTGATTTCTTTACGAGTCAATTGTCCCGCTTGAGATTTTTGCAACCCCCATTGTCCACGGAGCAACTAATTGATGCGATTTCTCGTATGCTGCCAGTTGAGGTAAGGAGACTAATAATTTTGTCCAACATCAGGGATTTAACCAGCATGGATGAATTACTGAGGAGATTAGACTACACAAGTCCAATGCCTAACGTAGTACAGAAAGGTCAAAGGCAGGAGTTTAAAGAAATAAATACGGTATATATGGACCAAGTCCAACAAACTGACAAGCCAGAGGAGGAGAAAACTGACAATGTAGGTCCTCACAGGAATAATCAGTTTAGAAATAACAGATCACAAGGTTACCGACCGTATCAACAGAGAAGAGGTTGGAACTACAATCGAGGAAACTACAATGGAAGAGGCAGATATTACAACAATAATGGGTATAACCGAAATTATAATAGGAATAACCTAAACCAAAATAGAAACCAGAATACTCAAGGTCAGGTTATGACACCCGATCAGTATCAGCAAAGTGAGAAAGAAAGCCAGCAATACTTAAAAGAATTAAGGGATAAAGAAGCCGACAATCAAAAGAAAAGGCAGGATGTTGTAATCGATCCTGGGCCTTCTACGAGCCAGCAGAATTTTGAGGTCGGTAACACAAAAAAAAACGCCGATTTCTCAACGACAGTGAGAACCTGTAAATACATTGCCACACCACACCTGATTACGATTAATGAGATATACGAAGTTACCGATGAAGATTTACTAGAAGAGAAGGGTATTGTTAAAGAGGAAAGACCATGTGCCTTACCTATTATTGCTGTACGGATAGATGGACAACAGTACAAAGCCTTGATGGATACAGGTGCTATTATTTCCATCATTTCAGAGGAATGTTATCAAAGTCTGCTAAGAGGAGAGAACATGACAGTTCTACCTGTTTCTACCGTCAAAGTGAGAGGGATATTCCAAGATAAGGCAGTGAAGTGCAAGATTCAAGTGTTATTGAACTTTGAGATCAATGGAAGGAATTATGAACAGATCTTCATTGTGGTGAGCAAGATCAATTTTGATATGGTGCTTGGAATCGATTTTATATCGAAGGTCGGAGCTATTATTGACATGAAGAACAGAAGTATTAGCTTTAATGATGGGTATATAATCACAGAAGAGATAGAAGAACAGGACGTGAAAAACAGTCTGGAAATAGACCTTAGGGAAGAAATTTTGAATACCATAATTAATGAAGTGGAAAATTTAGAAGAAATACCCAGTAGAAAAACTGAAGGATTTGAAGAAATTCAGGGGGAATTTGAGGATCTGATAAAGGAATTCCAAGATATTTTCGATGAAAAGCCTGGATTGATTAAGGATTATAAGTACAAGATAAGGCTGACAGATGAAACCCCTTACCAGAAGAGAATATACCCCATTCCTGAGAAATACTATCAAGAAGTACGAGGGTTAATCAGAAAAATGGAGGTAGACGGGATTATTAGAAAACAGGCGTCGTCTTATATAAATCCCATCACAGTAGTGAAGAAAAGTAATGGTCAGATACGTCTTTGTCTCGATGCCAGGACCATCAACTTGAAGATTCTTCCAGAAAACGACCGACCACCCAAGATTAGAGATCTGCTTCGAAAATTCAAAGGAAGAGCATGTTTCAGCGTTCTTGACTTGACGTCTTCATTTTATCAAGTTCAGCTAGAAGAGGATAGTATGCAGTACACTGGATTCCTATTTGACCAGACGTCATGGGTCTTTGCCAGAATGCCTTTTGGTATGGTTAACAGTGGACCAGCACTTATTCGAGCACTTGATAGTAAGCTCACTGACGAAGTGAAAGAAAATGTAATCTGCTACATTGACGATTTAATCGTATCTTCACCCAGCGCCGCAGAACATTCAGTGCACTTGAGAAAGTTGTTCGAGAATTTAAGGGAGGCCAATATCAAGGTGAATTTTGGAAAATGTCAATTCTTGAAGAAGGAGATAAATTACTTAGGGCATACTATTGATAAAGACGGATATCATCCAAACATGAAAAAAGTAGATGCAATCACGAGATTTCCAAAGCCAACTAAGGTGAAACAAGTCAGAGAATTTGTAGGTGCATGCCAATTTATTAGCAGCCACTGTCCAAGATACTCGGAAATTATGGCTCCTCTGTATGACTTACTCAAAAAGAACAACAGATGGAAATGGAGTACCGCTGCAGACGAGGCTTTTGAGAAAGCAAAAGAGATGCTCAGAAATAATGTGAAACTGGAGTACCCAGACTTTGAGAAGGTGTTCTATATTGAGTCTGATGCATCGAGAATAGGCATTAGTGCAGTCTTATACCAGAAAGACGAGGCAGGCAACAAGCACTACATTGCGTTCACTAGTCGGAAGTTGAAGAAGCACGAGGAAAACTACTTCACGACAGAGCTTGAAGCGTTAGCTTTTGTGACAGCTTTGCAAGCCTGGAAGAAAATCCTGCTGGGACATAAGGTCATCATTATTACTGACCATAAAGCACTACAGTTTATGTTGCAAACTGACATGTCGAGTGATAGGTTGACACGTTGGGCTTTGTTCACCCAACAGTTTAACGCCACTATCATCCACCAGCCTGGGAAAGATAACTTACTGGCTGATGCTCTATCACGTAACCCTATTAAAAATGTGCAGATACACCATGTACAATTGGAGCAAGAAGATCAAGAAACCGTTAGGAGGTTAGCCCGAATCGGTGTGTCACAGAAGAGACACGCTCCAATAAGGAAAATGTACAGGTTCCTCAAGGGTTACATGGACAATACGGATGTTGACTATGAAGCTACACGGAGAAATTCACGACACTTTGTCTTGAGTGGAGACATCGTATGCAAGTATGCTGACTCTGCGCATACAAAACTCCGAATAGTCGTGCCACCTAAACTTGTTGTCAATTTAGTGTGGGTAGCTCATCATGCAACTGGACATGCCGGTTTAGATAAAACTCTTAATACTCTTAAAGAGAGATTTATCTGGACTAACATGCGTTCCAGCATTGCCAAGGTCATTAGATCATGTGACAAATGTCAAAGAGCAAAGTATGCTTCTGCTTTACTAAAGGGAAAACCGAAGGCTATGATTCCTTCTAAGCCAAACGAACTAATGGCGACGGATATATTTGGCCCCTGTCCGAAGGGATACCAGGGTAACCAATACTTGTTGGTGACCGTGGATGTTTTCTCAAAATTTGTTACAATGAGTCCCATGCAGAAAGCTAACACGAGGAACGTAGTAAGCAGACTGGAAAATGCTGTATTTCCTAAAGCTGGTATACCGGAATATCTACTGTCAGATCATGGAACGCAGTTTACGTCCGTGGAATTTGCAGCGGATATGGAAAGGCTTGGCATTAAGCACTTATTTTCAAGCGTGCGTTACCCTGAATCGAATTCCTCAGAAAGATATATGGCTGAATTTTCGAAATTCTATCGAATTTTCTGTCCAAATGATCATTCTGGTTGGGTGAGATTTGTACCCCTTATTGAGGAATGTCTGAACTCTACAGTGCAGGAGAGCACAGGAGAAGTGCCAATGCGACTTCATCTAGGAAGAAACCCAGAAAGGCCGTGGGATAATCTATTCAACCACATACCTAGAGATCCCGACATAGGAAGGCAGCAGAGGATTGACAAGGCGAAGGAACAACTCCAGAAAGCAGCAGAGAAACGATTGAAAAGAGTAGCTGGAAAACGTTTTGGTACACCCTTACAAGTTGGAAAGCTTGTATTATTACGCAGACCTGTCAAGGCTGATATGACCAAGAAAATCTACCCCAAATTTGGATTAGTGTTCCTGGGGCCGTTTAGAATTACGAACGCTTACGGAAACAACTGTTATGAACTCTACGATGATGAGAATAATGTCGTTTACGGCAAGTTTAATGCTGGAAATTTGAAAAGATACTATCCTAGAGTAAGCCAGTAATAATTCAATTTCGTGTTCAAGAGAGTTGAGGTACTTGTAACACTGAGTTTAAAAACAATTTGCAACTGTTTTTAAAACGTGGTGAGAGGAGAATGCCCCCGTAATTGAATTATATAGAGACCACGGTGGCTATATTGAAATTATAATGAGAGTTAGGGCTGTCATGGTTATGACGTGGGTAGTCATGACGTAAGCACGGATGACGCAAATGTTATGCCAGCAGGTTACTTGAGCTGAGATTCTCAGTGACGTCAGCATTTAGTCGAGAATGTTCCAAGATTTACGACGCAGTCGCAGGAAGCGAGGAATTCTGCTGAGGAAGAAACTATGCTATTGGAGGGGAGGCTTGAACCAATGAACGATAGTTTCAAGGAAGACGGAGATTGCTGAAACTATGGTATTTTTATTACTTTTGGAATGCAGAATTGTGGAAATCCATTTGCAGTAGAAGCATTGATTTGGAATTTTGGTGAAAGTTATTTTCAGTTTTTGAATTTTGAAAATCCGTCATGTATTAACGAAGTTGGAACTTTTAGCGATGACGCAGTATCACGCTCTGGAAGGGATGGAAACGCCCCTCGTGAAGTTAATAAAAGGGCTTGCGCAGAAGAGAGGAGCCTCATTCTCTCCGATTTCATTCTCCGATCATTCTCAGGATATCATTCTCAGATCATCGAAGTATAATTGTGAAATATCTTTTCTTATACAGTCATTTTAGTGAGACGTCGAAGTGAAAAGAGTCGTCTTTATAACGCGTGGTGAAGCCACTGCATTAACGAGATCCAAGTCAAACTAGGTGAAGTTAAAACGGACCTTAGAACGCTTCTACAAGTTTAGCTTCGAACAGTTAGCGGTCACCGATAAGCTAATTCTATTGTGCAGTGCTACATGAAGTACTATAGAAAAGCTGAACAATTTCGAGCGATTAGTTTGAAAGATATTAGCAGTTTTACACGACTGACAAAAGTGATTATCTCGCCACCTGAGAAACACTATTGTATCGCCAGAATCAACGCCACGGCTGACGCTGCTAGTAGAATAGAAAGACTTCAGATTGCTTTTGTTACACAACACTACAGTATGAAAATGAAAATCCACAGCCTGCTTCCAGTCTCCGACCGGGTCAGGAATGGAATGAATGAAGCCCCCATCTAGCGGCGAGGATATGGACTGTGCCGGCTGCCGAGGCCTGACGCACTCCTCTGGGGCAATGATTAAATGAATGACAGATGAAATGAAATGATAGTGGAGAGTGTTGCTGGAATGAAATTGTGACAGGGAAAACCGGAGTACCCGGAGAAAAACCTGTCTGCCTCCGTTTTGTCCAGCACAGATCTCACATGGAGTGACCGGGATTTGAACCACGGATCCAGCGGTGAGAGGCCGGCGTGCTGCCGCCTAAGCCACGGAGGCTTTACTACAGTATAATGGAGCAATTTAATACGGCAGTTTGTTCTTCTAATTCTACAACCGAAGAGCAGATGGAAGGCTAAAGGACTTAATGCAATTGGGACATATTTCAACGGAGTAAGATAGCAACATGGAACTTCGCTAATCGCTATTCCACACAAGCGAACATGTGGTGAATACCATCTACACCCATGTTTCGTGATTAAAGGCTGAATACTATCGAACAGCCATAGAAACGATTTCATACTCTTTGAATATGAATATTTCTTCGGAAATTTCTACAAAAAACTTCATGGCGATTGTCTACTGGAACTTCAGGGAATTTTTCAAGAGAGGTCAGGGTTGTCCCGACTCACAAAGAAGATTATTGCCGGAAGGATGTCTATTCGTCTTCAAGGAGCAGTGCGATTTCCGGAGAAGGAAGCAGTTCGATTCTCCGAGGGTGCTATTTCCTATTTTGAGGATGGAGCTCAGCTTTAACTTGGTGAAATGGATCCATCAGCAGTCTTCTTTGGGGAAATTTCCTCTGGAACGTCAATCGGCAGATAAGGTAGTCGTGAACGTTTATTGTATTTGAGTGTCTTAGCAATGTTTGAGCAACTATTTTTCCCATATTTTTGTCCTCATGTATTTTGCCCTATTTTCTTGTTTGAGATTCCTATTCTCAGTACACCTTGATGAGTTATGCCTTTTTCGACGATTTATTAAGACATTGTTATGTCATGGGCACAGTTAAACGATTTTGAATCAGTTGAGACTGATATTTGGATTTTTCAGTAATTAATATTTTTGTAGTCACGATTTGACTGTAAGTTAATGATTTTTAATGGCAGATTTAAATTCAGACAGCGTGTCACTTTATTAAAGTAATTTTACCCCAGTTTAATTACTTTGACCAATTTTCTGTCATCATCAAGAAGGAAGAACATTTAAATGATTTTAGAGCGTTAAAATCTCTTACGTTGTCGACGATCTTGGAAATACTAGTCGTTATTTGAATTGATTGCAACACAGACATTTATCGTCAGTTATGAACGATCATTGCATCATAGACACTTTTGTGAAAGATTAACGTTAATAATGAATTATTGAATGCATTAAAGTCAAGAACTTTTGTTAGGAGTTTTTCTCAATTAGAGATTTATATAATCATGTTTGCATTCCCCAGTCTAATTGGATTCTATTCGACTACTTTGCAGTTTTAGTCGCACTTTATTTGATGATAGTATTTTTATACTACAATTCTTTTAAGATGTTAATCTTAAATTTTGATAGACCAGACAGGCGTATATAAGCGTATTCACTATTAAATTTGTTTGTGATTGGCAAGTTTTGACTTCATTTCGGTTCATGAATGAAATCCACGAAGGTTAAATGAAAACAGTTTTGAAACAATTAATGATTATAAAAATTTTTAAGTGGAACTATAAATGTATAATCGCTAGTGCAGCGCAGATGTTGAAAGTCGCTGATGTATAATGCCCTTGAATATGAAGGAGGTTCCCACAGGAATTAATGTTAAAGAATTATTTGTGGAAGTTTTTGTAAGTTATGTGGAAGTTTTTGATACCATATAGATTAATATATGATGAATTTTGGGCCTAATTTTAATGCAGTTTGTGCATTATTGTGTTAGCGAAGGATTTTCCGCTGGAGTAAGATTGTCATAGTTCGTTGAAAATTAATCAAGTGAATTAACTGTTATAATTAACACGAGTTTTGAAAGAATTTGAGATAAGATTTTGAATGAAGATTACCGTCACAAATCATTATTAAAACCTTTATTAAACCAGACTGTGACATTAATATGTATAACTAACCTTCATTGGTCGATTATATTAAACACGATTATGAAAATTACCAACCGGATGAACACGTGGTTAATGTATTTCTTAAATTAATAATTTAAACAATTTAAATGTTAATATTGTAAATAATTGCTGTAAATATTTTTGAAAATAATGTGGAACGAAAGTGATGTTAAAGGCGTGCTTATAATATTTTTATTGTCTTTGACAAATATTATAAACAATTTCTAATTGTTATAAATAATTTATGTGATTTTGTTATAAACATTTAAGAGCTAATTAAACATTTGGATTGAACTTAACAAGTTTAAGGAATTATCATAATGATCCAATAGGATGTGAGTAAAGTACTTGAAAGATTTGCGTAAATATAAATATGAGTTGTCTTGCAGACATTTAAAAGCTTGAGAGAGAGAGCTGTATTCTTACGTAACGTAGCATGTGAGAAGGGAGTTTATTTGACCAGTATGCAACAGGTTGGAGGGTAGCTCTCAGCTGTGCCAACAACTGGTTATCAGCGGGTGAGGTCGTCCACACTCTGGCCTTGCGACTATAAATACCATTGTCATGTTTATTAAAAGGAAACCAAATGCTCTATATATGTCACACCCTGACGTCCTTTTCCAATCCAATTATGTTATGAATATTACGTTATTTGGAGCTCGTGGGAGCTAATATGTTTTATATCATGTTGTATGATAATTTTGCAAGTCCTACAGGAGGACGTAGTCAGATTGACATGGGCTACTGATAGCCACGTTTATTTTGTTGTGTTATTAAAATCTTACCCTTTATTTGAAATAAAGCTTTTGTACAGTTCAAAGTTCTCGTCTTCGTTCTGGTTCATTTTTAAATGTCATGGTGGAGGTTATTGTGTGAACAGACTTTAGTGATCCTGTTGTCAACTCAATCCCCGAGATAATTAAGAGGTAAGTAACGGTAAGTATGAACCCCCGTCTATTTTGGTGTGTTCCACAATGATTTCCTGTGAACTTCTGTGCTCATATCTCGATAGTATCTGTCAGTGCCATTTTCATTGATGTAGCTGTGCCGGTGCGATTGATTGTTGGCAATCCGATTGAGGGGGCGGATATCTGACAGCCTACTATCCGGGTAATCGGGGACAGTACTTAATGTCGGGATCGAACCCACAACAACTAACCCCCTACGTTGGGCAATCAATGTAACTAATCTCTTCCTTCTAATATGATAATCTTCGGGGTCTATATAGCGTCGGACACGCAAGGGAATAAGAAATACAATACGTGTATTACTTGTTTGTTAACATGTAAGCAAGCTTCCAATACCTGCATCTCTTGTTCAGTATCCACAACTATCTTCATAATAAAAAATACCCCTCACAAAGCTTAATATTCTTCTGCCCCATTCTTTATTATTATTCCACCTTTTGTGGGTAACACAACCCTTAATACTTGTCTGTCTGCATGGACAAATCAAATCATAATATTTGATACTCTTGCAATTCATATATACGTAATTCCGCATATTGTTTTCCTCTGATAAAATCTTAATAGCACAATCCTAATCTCTTTAACAATTCCTTCGAAACCAGCCTAACTCATACATTTCTACAATCCAAGAAAACATAGCCATCACTATTCCCCAACAAGCCTACTATCTTCACATCTCAACATTACATGATGATGATGATAATTGTTGTTTTAAGGGGCCTAACATCAACATTACAGATCCTCTCCATACTATGGGTATTATCCTCCCTCTTTTTCACTACTCTCTATGGCAACAACTTATCAACCAACAAGAAGACTCAAAACAAAACCCTATCATAAAAGGAACATAATTATAATGTTTTAGATCCCTTAGTTAGGGGGTGGTTTGGGATAAAACACTTGTGTCGCTGTGATAATTTGGAAGGTAGTTCCTAGGAGAGAGTAGCTTCCCGTAGCTGGGAGAGCTTACCAGTGTAGTGTGTTGTTTAGTGTTTAAACGCTAGGGGGTGTTCCTGCAAAGATGCAAGTGTTGATTAGGGGATGGACCTCTAAATGCAGGCTACTATACCGGCCTGCCATCTGGACGGGATGAGTAACACAATAGGCGTGCTTACGTCAGCGGCTCGACATTATGTAGTCGAGTCGCGTGCGGGAAGCACAATGGAGTCTGACCAAGCAATTACTGGCTACTATGGTCACGGTCAATCGTGACGAGAGTCAGGAAGGGTATGAGGATGTAAAGAGGAGTGTAATTAACAATACAAGTGTAATTTACTGACCATGTGTTTATTGCTCAGTGAGTGTGAATTTGTAAGTCCCTCTTGGGGGAATGTAGGCAATTATACAAGTAGAGTGTACAAGATTATGAGTGGGTGCTTACAGAATAAAGGATTCTGAGCACTTTGCTGAGTCTCACCTGATGATGCAGCTGGAGCAGACGTCGGCTAGGGCCTTCGGCGACGCACACTGTATAACAGATAATGGCTCCAAAAAGGACTCCATTCTTATAGTTCTCGGCGCTGCGTGGTCAGCATTCCGTCGACGTAGCTGCCCCAGTTAGTTGTTGTGTAGATGCTTATGTATGTGTCGCAAGTAGTTGGCTAATCTTCCAAGCTGTGAAAAGGTAATGTTCTGGTCTTATGATGTTGCCAGTTAGGGTGGTTTTAGTGAAAGATGTTGGGTGGCTTTCAGGGGTACTGCCCCCCCCCCCCCCCGGGGCTGTACAATAACCTGGCATTAGCAAAGCCACCTGCCAACTACTGGTGGACCACCACAAAAGAATCCAGTAGGAACTAAACACTAGACTCTCTGCGGTGCTCCATCAACAGGTGGCCATGGTTGGTAACCTATTTACCCACATCACACACCATGGCGCTAATACATACTTACAGAAACCCAAAGGTGAGCTCTGTAACCAAAATTTCGGTTACAGCACTCTGGAGCAGTAGTCAGCGTTGACGTTTTTGCTTCGACGTTTTAAAACCACGGTGTCGTTAAAGTGTGCGAGGTAGTCAGCATAATTGGCCATGCGACTAAAGCACAGGACTAGTAGCGACTTCTCTGGATGTAGGATTGCGTAAAGGATTTTTAAACCGTGATCAGCATGAAAAGTCAATCGTACAGATAGTTGGAAAATTTCTGTACTGCCCAAACGATGGTGAGCACTTCCTTGTCAATCTGAGGATACCTTTTCCCGAACATGACATTGTCCGACTAGCGTATGCAATGGGCCGTTCTAGTCCATTGCTGAGCTGGTGTGACAGCACTGCGCCGAAACCAGTTTAGCTGGCGTCCGTTGCCATCAAAAGTGGTAGCGTTGAATCGTACTATTTAAGGACCTGCGGTGAGGTTAGAGCGTCGTTGATGTCCTGATAGGCCCTGTCCCCATCTGGATCCATACGAGAGAATCCTTCAACAACATACTTCTGAATGGTCGATCTCTCGTTGACAGGTTGTGGATGAAGGCACTGTAATATGTCACTTTACCCAAAAACAGCTGGAGTTCCTCTGGAGACATTGGTTTCGGTGCGTCTCGTACAGTTCGGATGTGCGCATCAGATTTATGGACGCCTGAAGCATCGATTTTGTGGCCAAGAGCTTCCAGGATAGGTTCTGCAAAGCTGCACTTTGCTCGGTTGAGCTTGAGACCATGTTGGCGAAAGCGCTCCAGTACCTCGATGAGGGCCTCCATCAGATTGTCAAAACTATCAGAAAAAACAATGGTGTCGTCAATGAAACTCGCGACATTTGGGAGTTTCTGCAAAACAGTGTCTATTCACCATTGCCAGATAGCGGGGATGTTGGCTGCTCCCTAGACAGCACGAGTTGGACGGATCTGGCAATGGGTTGGGGTGTTGAGCGCGAGGGCTTGGCTAAATTCATCGTCGACCGAGATGAGTGTACGCGTCTGTGACATCCAAGTGACAAAAGAGGGTGGTGCTACACAATTGGTTGAACAAGTGTTCCACATTCGGAATAGGGTGTTCATCGATGATGATACGTGGGTTGAGAGTAGGTTTGTAGTTGCCCGTGATTGTCAATTTGCCGTTCTTCTTCACGACGAAATAAGTTGTTGACGACCACTCAGAGTAGTCTACCCTCTTGTAGAACCCGGATGCGATTTTTGCGTCGATTTCTTTGACATAGGCATCTCGCAGGGCTACATGAATGTCACGTGTTCGTTAGAAGATTGGAGTGGTGCCATCCTTCAGGTACAGCTTTACTGTTGGGCCTGACAGCTTCCCGGGGGTATCGCTGAAGACATCCTAGTTGCTGTTGAGTGCGGCATCAAGTTCCTTTTGCTGGTCCAGAGACAGAGACTGTTTGACGGAGAGTCGGCGGATCAGTTCTGGTTTCCCAAAAGGTTGCTCGAAATTGATCTCTTGCAAAAACTCAGAGATCCACTCTCAACCAAGGAGTGTCTTGAATTCATCGTCGATGATGTAGAGGTCGAAGTTCCAGGAGATGTTGCCAATGGTGGCGGTGACTGGTGTTTGTCAACGCAGTTAATACGGTGGCCAGATCAACCTTCTGTAAAACACAACTTGGTTTGATCATACCTAACCTCAATTAACTCATAATCGGCCAGGGGCGCCAGTGTCGAGTTCCATCTTGACGGTGGTTCCCCTCTATGATGACATCTATCAACTTCTTCCCAGGAGACTGTATTGTTCTGATGACCTCAACTTTGCTGAATTGATGTATGACAACATCGCTGTCAACTTCTCCTTCGGTCACGTGATTTGTATTCCGCTGCATTGGTTTGAACCTACAACTTTAGCAATGTGACCTTTCTTGCCACATGTCCGGCATTCAGCGTTGAGGAGCCTGCACTGACTGCGTGGATGTTCCCCGCCACACCCAGCGCACAACTATTGGTCACTTAATGTTCCATGATTTGCAGGATGCGATCCTTGTTGAGGCCTTGATTGGTCGTATTTCTGTTGACGATTGGTCAATATCAAACAGCATGGCGGCTGAGTGAACATCACAGCAGTGAGTAGCTCCGAAAACTTTGTGTATTTAAGAGTGTATTCGAGGAAGAAACTAAACCATACTTATCACCCAACAATATAAGTGTATACGTTGACCAGTTATTAATAACAACATCAATTACAATTACTGACTTCCTCGTAAATTGGTTAAATAGGAGTTTTCACTTGCATCGGCAACATGGGCGACTGTGGAGAGTGTGGTGGTAGCTTGGGGAAGGCTGGAAAGGTACAGTGTAGTTCATGTAAAAAGTGGTTCCAGAAGAAGTGTGCGAATACATTGAACAGATTCACCGAGTGGCTGTGTGTGCAATGTGTGGACTATAGTGCAACTATAAGTGTCAGTGTAAGTAACAAAGACACTCCATCAATGGAGAATATTTATGGAATGTTGAAAGATTTAAAAGAACAACTTAAAATCATAAAAGACGAACAAAGAGCGGGAGAGACTGATCTAGGTAATTCAATGGAATTGTGCCATAAAAATAGACGATTATGTAACATTAATTTCAAACCAGCAGATAGAAATTAAGGAATGTAAAGGAAACATTGAGACATTAACCCAGCAAAATGTCAATCTTAAGGCGAAGCTAAAATCCCTTGAAACCTGCTTAGGAGAATCTGAGCAGTACACACGTAGGAATACAGTGGAAATACACGGTGTCCCGGAAGTCCCTAACGAAAACTTTATTGAAACTGTGAAGAAAGTAGGTCAAGCTCTGGATGTGGTCATCTCTGAAACAATGGTAGATGCCTGTCATCGACTGCCTAAGTCACCTAATCATCAACACAGTGGCATCATCTTAAAATTTGTTCGGCGGGACGACAAGGACTCAAGGAGCATTTCATGGAGCGACGCCGGGTGAAACGGAATCTCTCCACTCGTCACGTCGGTCTTCCTGGCGACAATGTAATTTATGAGAACGAGAGTTAATCCCCAGAGAAGAGGAAATTGCTGGCACAAGCTCGGAAAATCAGAAGAGAGAAGGAGTATGCTTTCCCCTGGGTAAGAAACGGACATTACAAAAATACGCAAATCTGAAGGTTCTCGCGTCATCGTAATTCGAAATGAGGATGACCTGAACACGCTCTAATGGTATCAAAACCTAGATTATCCATTTATTATCAAAATGTAGGAGGAATGAATACAAAATTATATTTATTCAATGAAAACATGATCACCAAACAGTATGACTTAATTCTAATTACAGAAACTTGGTTATCTAGTAAAATCGCTGGCAGTGAGGTCTGTTATGATATATACAGAGTGCACAGGGCTAAGAGGCTTGCCAGAACAGGAGGTGGGGTGGCTGTCTTGGTCCGGAGCGGAATAATGACTGGCATCTGGAATGTCTATTAGTGAAACTGGTTATTAGAGGAAATATTTGGTACGTTTGTAATATGTACATTCCACCAGCTTCAAAAGTAGAAACATTCAGGGACCTATACCGGTAGTTGGAATCCAAACAGAAATATATGATCAAAATTTTATAATCTTCGGCGATTTCAACATCCCAACAATAAAAAGTACACTAATTAAAGACGACAATATTCAAACAAGAGAACTCGTAAATTTTATTAATTATCTTCAGCTAAAGTCTTATAATTCAGTGCTAAACCGTAATGGGAGGACGCTGGTCTTAGTTTTATCAAACAAAACCAGCATAAATGTAACTGAAAACACTGATCCACTCTTACCACTGGATCGCCACCACCCTGCTCTGGATGTGAAAATATCTCTAATAATATGTCGACACTAAGAACATATCCAGCCTAATGATACCTTTCACTTCCGGGAAGCTGATTTTGAGCAGCTGTACACTCGGTTGAGTGATGGCGCCTGAGGTCAAATATACGAGTGCACTGGTGTAAATACTGCAGTAGACCTGTTTTATCAAATTTTTAACACAGTACTTGGCGAAACCGTTCCTATATGTAAACGACAAACGGGCGGAAAATATCCTGTTTGGTTATCTAAGGAAACAAAGAGTAAATTGAAGGAAAAGGAATACCATAGGAAGAGAAAAAATTACTCAGATCATCATAGACTACGTTTTAAAGAATTAAGATCAGAAATTAAAAAGGACATTAAATTATCTTATAAGAAATATATCCATAATATTGAACAAAACATTAGCCGGGACTCAAAGAAATTTTGGACGTTTATTAAAAACAAGAAAAAAAATAGGAACATATGCGACACTTTTAAATATAATAATGAAGAATTGGACAGGGGTGATTCCATTGTTGAAGGTTTTGCGACATATTTCAAATCAGTTTATGACTCTTAGTCAGCCCAATACAAAGTCCCAGCCTGCAAATCGAATACTCCCAACACCCTTCACATAAAACTTGTCTCGAAGGAAGAGGTTGGAATAGCATTAAAAGAAAAATCTAAGTCGTCGTCTGGTCCTGATAATATTCCACCGTATGTAGTGAAAGGATGTGCTGAAAGTCTCAGGGACCCGTTACACTGTATATATAACTTAGCCATACACACTTCTACGTTCCCTGGCGCCTGGAAAAACACTCGCGTCTGACCTATACTAAAATCGGGAGATCCATCACTAATTAATAACTACCGTCCTATATCTATTTTGTCTGCAGTAGCCAAGGTATTTGAATTCATATAGCACGGAAGAATATCAGTGTTTCTCAGACCGCTCGTAACAGATAACCAACATGGTTTCCTATCCACGGTGGGTGAGTGGTTATAGTGTTGGACTACCAACCCCGAGATTTCAGGTTCGCTCCTGGCCATGGTAATTGTTTTTTTTAATGCGAAAAAAATCACGACACTCATGTCATACGTTGTTGGCATGTTATAGAACCATTTGAATTCAGTAGGCCGTATTCATAATGGCAAAATTAATCTCGGGATTTTCCGCCAACAAAAAATTCCTAAAAAAAGATGGTATTATTGGCTTTCACGGTCGGTGAATTAAAACTCAGCAATTCTTCTAGGTTTGTGCTGTGTCTTGTGTGGGGTTTCGCCTAGGACACCAAGGTGGCTCATCGGGTTTGGGCGGGGACACCAAGAGTCCACCGATGTGCCACCTTGGTGTCCTAGGCGAAACCCCACACAAGACACGGCACAAACCTAGAAGAATTGCTGAGTTTTAATTCACCGGCCGTGAAAGCCAATAATACCATCCTTTTGGAAGCCTTCATAGGGAGGTTAAGGCTGCTTGAGCTTTTAGTTCTCGCAGTCAAGTAGTGCAGTAGCACTCTATATAAAGGGAGGTAGCGCGCATTTCGTTACTCCTGTGGGGGACCGGGCGGGGACACCAAGAGCCCGCCGATGAGCCACCTTGGTGTCCTAGGCGAAACCCCACACAAGACACGGCACAAACCTAGCAGAATTGCTGAGTTTTAATTCACCGGCCGTGAAAGCCAATAATACCATCTTTTTGGAAGCCTTCATAGGGAGGTTAAGGCTGCTTGAACTTTTAGTTCTCACAGTCAAGTAGTGCAGTTGCACTCTAGGGAGGTAGCGCGCAGTTCGTTACTCCTGTGGGGGACCGGGCGGGGACACCAAGAGCCTGCCGATGAGCCAGCTTGGTGTCCTAGGCGAAACCACACAAGACACGGCACAAACCAAGAAGAATTTCTGAGTTTTAATTCACCGGCCGTGAAAGCCAATAATACCATCTTTTAGGAAGCCTTCATAGGGAGGTTAAGGCTGCTTGAGCTTTTAGTTCTCGCAGTCAAGTAGTGCAGTTGCACTCTATATAAAGGGAGGTAGCGTGCAGTTCGTTACTCCTGTGGGGGTCCGGGCAGGGACACCAAGTGATCACTTTCGTGATGTTTATAGTGTGTTTATCTTTCGTGCTGCATTTGTCGGTCAAATGCTTTTGAGACCACCGAACGAGCAATATGTATTTATTCATTTCTGTCAATATTATATTGTCTATTACTAGTGTTCACTCTCTATATATATCGAAGACTCTTACCTCAGCATGTTTAAGGTCATGCGCCTCCAGCATACTGTACAATCCCCCAGGGGTCTGCACCCCCTGGAGGCCATCCCCCCATCATCTATTTAAATCACCCCTAACTGGCAAATCTTGTAAGCCCAGAACAACATCTATTAACACCGCAAGGGCAGCTAACCAGTCTGGAAAGCTTACCCAATACTTGCATCACTACCACAAACAGCGACACACAATTAACTGGGGCATATATGCAGCGGAATGCTGACAGCACAACGCCGGAGAATATAAGAGGGAGCCTTAATGAGGTCAAGCTCTCTCTCAATTACCAGTCTTACAGTGCGTCGGCCGGAGGCTATCGCTGTTATCATCAGGTGAGTCAGCAGTGTTCAGAATCCTATATTTTGTGACCCACTCCACATTCTTGTACTCTTACATTGTGACATTTACTACATCCCCTAAAAGGGACTCATACTTCCATATTACTGACCAATAAACACTTGGTCAGTACACTACACTTGTATTACTGTTTTACACGCCTCTTTACGTCCTAAAGTCCATCCTGAATCCTCCGTCACGATTAGACGTGACGTACAGTAGCCAGACACTTGCTAGCGCAAGTATCATTGCATTCCCGTATAGGCCCGACTGCTAGGAGCGGCGCGCGCCATAAAGCTGACGCGTGTACATCGGTTATATAATCAGCCAGCCAGCTGGAAGAACAGCGCGTTGACCTGTACGCTAAGTTCCATCCCCTAAAATACACCTACATCTTTTATAGGAGCGTCCCCTAGCATTCTAACACTAAACAACACTCTACACTGGTCAGCTTACCCGACTACGGGAAGCTACCCCCTTTTAGGCACTCCCTTATAAATTAACACAATAACTCTTCCGTTTTAGATCCAACTACCCCCCAATAAGGGATCTAAAACAGATGGTGGAGGCGCCTCTACTACGCACAGTAAAGGGTAGGACTCAAACAACGAGCCCTCGTAGTAGAAACGACCCCTTCCGTACCGCAAACAGCCAAGCAAAATTGTGATTTTTTCCCCAGACAGAGAGCATCATTTTTGCTCCGTACTACTTACACAGGGGAAATTCTTAGCAAACAAACCCCCCAGCCCCCAGAAAGAATCAGAGAGATACAGGATACACTGCCAAACACGCACAGTTTTTTATTCTTTTTTTTCTTCAAATTTGAAGACGCATACACTTCATTCAGAATGGCACCTCATGCAGAAACAACAGAGATTGTAAGCCATAGAGGCAGTAGGGGCACGCCCACACTATTAGCATTATTAATAAGCTGCCAAAGACATATACAAGGGCGACAGACACAAATACGGGCACTCTAAACAAAAATCGGGGCAATACAGGGCAAACAGCCATACACTCCGTCAGAGGGGAGGACAGCGCGATTCAGATGCGCACATACGCACTTGAGGCACATACATGAACACCTCAATAGGATCCATATCCAAAGACACGGAATACACGACCAATTGATCACCACACATGGTCCCGTAATAAATAATGCAACCCTCGACAGGTTGAGGGTGCACTACACGATTTTACACACTCAGTACAGAGAGTTAATTCGCGAACAGGCGTTTCTCCAACTGGCGGCCACAGAACTATACAAAACACAACCACACTGATACAGCAATTTGCCAGCAGGCCATGTGCCTCAATAGGCAGTACGCCCAAATTTGGGGCGAACATAAGGAGCTCCGGGCTCACTAAGCCATCTTTGAGTACATGGCAGGGCCACAAGCCCAGCCGGGAGAGGACATAAGCGTAGATACGCTAACTCGGCAATTTGCGAGGATGTCCCTCTCGCCATGTACTGCCACACATGGGAAGGAGGTCACCATGGCCACAGTCCAGAAGACGGCCAGGTTAGACTCCAATACACTGCGGGGACAAGGTTATACCATTACACATCCCTTAGCGCTGGTTCGGAAGGCAAATTTGCCAAGCCGGGCAGCAGAACCTAGGCCAACCCCCTCGCAACGGACGAACGAGAGGGAGTTGAAGCCAGGACCCTCAGACACACATAGTATGACAGGGAGACAACGGGACGTAACCACGTCATGGGCTGAGGACGTAGAGCCCGCCCTACAGCACATTGAGCCTACACACACCCACACAGATAGGCAAATACAATGGCAGGAGTCTGCCGTGGCCACAGGCCAGGAAGCGGTCAGACTGCACGCCACCACATTGCCAGGGCAGAGACAGGCAATTAAGCGGCCTTTACCGCCAGTTCAAAGGGCAAGTTTGCCAGAACGGAGGCGAGCACCGGCATTCGTACCCCAGGTGCGAATGCATAAGAGGGTGTTGCATTCAGGCCCTCAGGATGCACAATACACGCCCGCACAATTTGACCAGGCACTAACACAAGGTACACGGGGTAAAGGAAAGGGGTTATTACCTACCCCACAAAACCACTCAGTCAAAAATACACACACTCCCGTAAACCCTACTAGAGTAGCGCAGAGCGCAATTAGGCCCTCGAATACAGGCACACTCAAACCTACAGACACGCGCTACGGTGGAAGTAGGCCCACGCTTACTTTGCTAGAAATTCCGCCGGAAAATAGCAAAGGAGCACCTCAGTGGATTTCAGGGGCCTATACCCTCGTAACAGGGCGGAAGTCTTCAGAGTCTTCCAGAGCACGGACGCTCGGACGAGAATAACGACTTCCACCAGGGACACAGAAATAAACTAATAACACTTGCACCTATATTAGGGACACACATAAGCTCGTTTACACGGGAGAAATACGGCAATAAACACATAAAGACTCACTAGCGTAAACGGCACATTTTTTTTCATGTATATGCAGTGCAACATGGCTAAACCAAAGGTGTATAAGTCAAAATTCTTCTTGATTTTTTTTTTGGCCCCTAGCATTTTTTTTCACAGGCCATCCATGGTTATTGAGCATGGTTGGTCCATATTACAATATATTTTTATACCTTTTCAAAGTGCTCTCTTAATGCGGAGCGGGGCATAGCTCATTTTTTTCTCTCTGCCTCAGTCATTAGGCCCGGAAATTGGCCAAGTTGAACTGTATATATTGCATCCATAGGCATACGTGACACGTTACACTGCCTATAACACGATTTTTTCCCCTCCATAACAACACGCAAACTAAAACGCAAACACACCATAGGGTGAAAATCCCAGACTTTGGGAAACCCTACATATTTTTGGAAGGCACACAGTCAATTTACATTACCACATAACAGTAATACACTACCAAACTGTCCCGGAGTCACAGCCTAGAATGGCACCAGAAACAATTACTCTGGGTAAAGACGGTCTCAAAACCCGCAACCTTCTGAATACCAGGAATGTCAGGTCGGGTAGCTATCCAGTTGCAGGATAGAAAAGTAGGAAGCTAAAATAGATTGGGACAGTTCCACTAACAGATGTTCATAAATGAGAAACAACAAAATCGCCTCCGGCACCTAGTCACCAAACACGCGACTAGCGGCCCGGAGACACTCGTGTATAACGACATTTTGTACAATGGATAGGGACATATTCAACCTACGTTACAGTTAACACAAAACTTAGGGACACGAATGTAGTAGTGAGAGGTTCTTTTGTATGGCGGAAGGCCGCACTCGCAATTACAGAGTTGGCACTCGGGCTAAGAGGCACAAACATACAGACACGCAGCATTGGCAAGCAACTAACAAGATAACGCACACGTGAGTGAAACTAGAGACTATCGCGTCGGCGATAACTCACTCACCGTGGGCGACCTTTGCTGGCACAGACTGACTGGGAGCACTACAGACGAACCTGGGAAATACGCGTTCATTTACGCCGAGTTCAGAATCATACAACTCCCCAAATTACACTACGAGGAGAATTCAAAAACACACAAACTCTTCACAGGAATGCGTACTTTCATTTGCGCATTGCAAATACACGGTACATGTGCCATAATATATACGGCACAGATAGCGTCGTAACAAGTCTTTACAGTAAGCCGGGTCCGAACCCATGATCACACACCACACTCGTTCCAAAAACTAACTAACCAACGGTATTTTTGGTACGAGAGACACAAGCAAAAACCACACTGAGGACACCTCAATCCCTGAAACACAACGCAGACACAGAACACAGAGAATTACATGGATCACGGGTCCAAATCCCAGCGAAAATTGGACACCATGGAAAACAACTAGCCAGGCTTCCAACCACATCGAAATTGGCCCATACAAATACATGAACAGGGAATACTACATTTCCTCCCGCCAAAAAACCAGGCATAAAATTTCACATTACACCTGACATAGAAAATACATTTCCCAGACACAGGTATGAAAATTTCGTAAAACAAAGGTCCCATGGAATAGTGGCCACACAACAGTACTAGCTAAATAGAACGAATTGCTACATTGGGCCGCCCGGAAACTAGAACAATGGCAACACTCACATACTGGCGAAAAATCACGTACGCAAACAAATGTAAACACAACATGACGAAAATACTGACTTGCAGATTTCGTCACATGGCAATACTGCTGGTGACAGACACTATTGTTATATCGGCATTGACCATGAAATTACTAGCAAAAACAATTGTGACATTTAGCAATGAACAGACGTGACAGACCGGAACTTATCTTGGGCCCATAGGAGCACGTTCTCAAAGACGTTGACAGGCCACGGGCACCTCCTGCCCATACACGCGACACACATTAGGACTTACCCTATAACAGACCAACCGTCCGCATGGTGTAGCGGAATATAGTTACACACACACACGCTCACTAATCAGGAGCGAACACAGACAGGGGCTCTGAGGAAGCAAGACCTCCCCCTAATAACTTCCTTTCGCGATTTTATTCCTAAAAGAAATCATTCCAGGCGATTAGGGCATGGCCAGTCGCACTACGACCACTGGCCACATTCACACTACAAATGGCAGACCAGATTAAGTCGTGACGTCACAGCGTCACGACGCTTTACTATCCCAAGAAGCGGATAGAAAGCAGACATGGACAAAGGGAGAATGACTGAAGCATAGGTGGATAATCCCAGCGGGATTACCGACATCCCACCCAAAGGCTACCATTTTGAATACCTTACTCCTTTCCAATAACCGTCCCACGTCCAACATGACCAACGCAGACACATGAACACGATGAAAACAGCTACACTACATTACAAAGTATACATAGGGGTTGATAGATTTCATGCGTTTAAAAAGAGGGCTTACTACGCCTTGGATCTCGATGCTGCCACCTGAGTATTAGGGGTGGGTCGGCAAACAACAATTAAGCATAATGCGCATCTCCAAATGAGAGATGAGGCCACAGTCATATATTAACCATTTTTTGTTAATTAAATACTCCCGCATGACAGGAATATATTATTATTACGCCTCACCCTACACCTATCCTTACATGAGTGCAGATGCCTCATATCCAGACACATGCATGAGTATCCCATCCACTTACCAACGGTATTACTATCAAGCCTGCATGGAATTTTTATATTTTTGCAATCCCGGGAATTATCTCCCCCGTCCACTCAGTATAAGAGCAATCCTAGCAGCATCACCGGCTCAAGGCCACCATTTATTTGAGCCCAAAGATGCGCAACCTCTTCCTACCATGCTTTCAGCCCACTCTACGAATAACTACCCCCAGATCCTAATAACAGGGTACCTAATATCATAGACCCTACTAACACCTCCATGAAGGTTAACAGAGCATTATCGCTGGACAGCCGACTTAGCAATAGTAGACCTGAAGTAGTCTATGCACCTAGAAGCTCTACAACCCCACAACACTTGAAATATTTTACATTTTACACAAAATAACTTATTTACACAGGTTACGCCCATATTTTTTTTATTACATGAAAAGGAATCTGAAACACTCTGATTGGTGATAGCGGCACGAGCAAAAGGCCAAAGGCACCGCACTTTGAGAGAAAGAAAGGCGATGATGGGCCTTACCCTAGGAACTTGACGACTAGACCAAACAGACGAACCACGTAAGGTTTAGGCACTCGCGGCCTGGCCGGGAAAGCTCTGCAATCCTAGGTGCGCCTCAACTGCCCCTAGGAAGAAGGGATGCTACACCCACTATGTGCCACGGTCATCGAAGCCAAGACCTGCAGGGAAGACTTTCAGAGGATGGTGGGAGAAATAGCTCGCTCCACGCCGGACCCAGGAGTTGACCCTAGGGACGACCAAACTAGGACTAACTCTTAGGTAAATGTAAGTAAGTACGGCTTCTACAGCGGGAAGCAAGACTCCTATGCACGGGAGTGAAATATTACTGCGAAAAGCATACTACTGCGGCCGATAAAGGCGAAGAGAAATATTACTGCGAAAAGAATACTACTGCGGCCGATAAAGGCGAAGAGATTATTATACTGCGAAAAGCATACTACTGCGGCCGATAAAGGCGAAGAGATTATTATACTGCGAAAAGCATACTACGATTGCCAATGAAGGCGAAGATAACATTATGCCATTGGACGATGTCCAATGCCCACATAAATGGCGACGCATCGGGCAGCCTAGGGCATTAAAAGAGTAGCACAGCGAGCAACTCAAAGGGGTTAAAGTGGGCGACCCAACTACGACAACGTATGAAAAACAACGGTTATGACCAGGAAGATACAGCAGGCGAAACGGTTTGCTTTGTGGCACCGTAAGCCGCCTGTGACTAGATTAGTACTAGTTAGTAAGACCTATAATAGACGTCGACAACTAGAATTAAGGGGGCGGAATCCGGCGATTCTAGAGACAACCGGTGTTTCTAGGATTCGTACGGGTGGTGCCCTGAGGAAGTAAATTGCCTCAGGCGATCGCCCTGGTCAAAATTTAGCAAATAAGACAGTTGCACTTTGGTACGCAACTTAGGATTAAGCAAATTCATTAACCGCTGTTGCCAGGTAATGGCACAGCACATTTCGGCAATAGAGTAAGGCCACCCATTCGGCTTAGTAATAGCAGCCATTTTTTAAACCATAAGTAAGGTAAATAGTATTAAGATAACGCCGTTCGGCTCCTGATGACCGACAAACCCGTCATCAGGGTAAGTCCGATAATACACTATAATACAGGATAGTACATTATAATATAGTAGAATAAGTATAATTGAGGTGGAATATATCGGCACCCGGTATCCAAAATTCCGCTACGGGGGTAAGACCGACAACACATTAAGAAACGACATTACGGCACCGTATAGGGTAAGCCCGGACATACATCGATTAACACTAAACATGCCATTTTATTCACAGGTCAAAAGAGCTTCAGACTGTGGACACACTGCCACAGGGAGCGGCATAGAAAATAGGCAAATATTTAAATGTTTTATTAACCTCTCCATTTTTTTTCAGATATCGTCACCAGGAATATGGCACTGGTGACTATAATTTCGCTGCCGTATAGCAGCAGCATGCTATTAATGCCGTCTTATTATTGTATTACACCTGTGCGCACTAATTTATATTTAATATTCATCTTCACTTACAGGATCACCACATTTTTACAGCCACACTTTAAAAAATCTGCACAGCACGGCTGATACCTGTGGGGTATCAAGCTCGCTGGCAGATCAACATACACAAGAAACATAAGGCGCCAAAAATGCGGCGCAAATTACGGCAATGAGGGCGCAACCGATTTGTGGCGGCGACTCTCATTGTCAAGTGTGAAAGCATTCACCCACAGGGGATGCTTCACAGAATAGAAATACATTACAAGCGGTACGACCACTAAACCGTACCAGGAAGTGGCCGTGAAGGATTAGCCGTGAGACGGCAAGCATACGTACAAAGGGGTAGCGTGCACGCGAGGTACCAAAAAAACTAGAGTCATAAGAAATTAGCGCGCTTAAGTTAGACATAAGATCATTGTAATTGATAATTTTAAAGGGTTTCTTAATACAAATTCATGCGCCCACGGGCAATTATTCCGCTAGAAATCAATATATATATAATACTTCGCACCCCCACATGGTCCGCGGAGGTGATCAATAATATTCCTAAATGTCAACATATGAACATCGCAACATAGCACATTAAACGGTATACTTTTTTGTTTGTTTGTTAAAATCACATGTACACAATGTCTATGATTTGTTTTCTTTCATTTTTCTTTCTTCTAACTTCCCCATTTGTCAGGGTGTTCCGTTTTATCCCAAATCAATAAATGCATTTTGAATATTCCCTTAAATTATACCCTGGAACACCCATTTTTGTCTATTTCTTCTATCTTTCTCATTGTAGGGAGCACTTTTTCCCTAAGATAGGGAGGACGGCACAATCTTCCGTCCAGCCCTGGGTTTTTTTCCTCCCTGCACAACAATGTACCGAATAATTATCAGAACTATTTTTTTTTATTATTTCAATATGTTAATGTCAATTTTTCTCATGCACTAATTTTGCAACGTCAATGTAAATTTTTTTTTCATGCACTATTTTTATAATGTCCATGCCAATGTCAATGTTATATATATATGTATATCCCATAACCCACCCCTCTGAACACGAGCTGATCTCACACCTACACATCTAAACGAAATCACCACATCCATACGACGACGACGACGAGGACGACACCAACAGAAGATACGAGGGGGCTTCAAGAACTAACTGCTGCATCAACATCCCCAACCTCAAGTTTCGTTCCCGTTCGCGGGGACGCGAACTAAATAGGGGAAGAGGCTTGTACAATCCCCCAGGGGTCTGCACCCCCTGGAGGCCATCCCCCCATCATCTATTTAAATCACCCCTAACTGGCAAATCTTGTAAGCCCAGAACAACATCTATTAACACCGCAAGGGCAGCTAACCAGTCTGGAAAGCTTACCCAATACTTGCATCACTACCACAAACAGCGACACACAATTAACTGGGGCATATATGCAGCGGAATGCTGACAGCACAACGCCGGAGAATATAAGAGGGAGCCTTAATGAGGACAAGCTCTCTCTCAATTACCAGTCTTACAGTGCGTCGGCCGGAGGCTATCGCTGTTATCATCAGGTGAGTCAGCAGTGTTCAGAATCCTATATTTTGTGACCCACTCCACATTCTTGTACTCTTACATTGTGACATTTACTACATCCCCTAAAAGGGACTCATACTTCCATATTACTGACCAATAAACACTTGGTCAGTACACTACACTTGTATTACTGTTTTACACGCCTCTTTACGTCCTAAAGTCCATCCTGAATCCTCCGTCACGATTAGACGTGACGTACAGTAGCCAGACACTTGCTAGCGCAAGTATCATTGCATTCCCGTATAGGCCCGACTGCTAGGAGCGGCGCGCGCCATAAAGCTGACGCGTGTACATCGGTTATATAATCAGCCAGCCAGCTGGAAGAACAGCGCGTTGACCTGTACGCTAAGTTCCATCCCCTAAAATACACCTACATCTTTTATAGGAGCGTCCCCTAGCATTCTAACACTAAACAACACTCTACACTGGTCAGCTTACCCGACTACGGGAAGCTACCCCCTTTTAGGCACTCCCTTATAAATTAACACAATAACTCTTCCGTTTTAGATCCAACTACCCCCCAATAAGGGATCTAAAACAATACGCTCGCATACTGAAAGGGGTGTCACCTTGCTTGCTGCCTTCCTGCCTGACGGACGTCACAGCTTGCCCTGGCCAATCATCGCCCGCCTGCCTATAGGCTTCCAGACGCTTCTATGATGCTATTATTTAAGTGGTGGCGTTTTGCTCCCCATCCGCATTCCTTCTTCAACTTTCTACGGCCTTCTTCAACCTGCGATAGGCATTCGTGCCTTCCGCCCTTCTCCGGGGCATTCTAAACTTCAGGCCCAAGCTACATTTCATAGTTGAAACTACCATGCACCGCAACAGCAGAGAACTTCTGCACTGAGAAAGTGCATTCTACACTTTACTCCAAACCGCAAGAAGCTGCGCCAAATCGCAGTTATAAAATGCCATGTTATTTGGCATTCAAGAAATAACATCAAACCTAACGATGTTAAACAATGTACAACGCTGGTGAAGAAGAAGATCGCCCTGGCGAGGTTATTTTTCTGATGCTGGACATCTCAAATTTTACTGCTAAAAATCAAGTGTTGGCCACGGCAGTCTCCGTCAGTATGCTTTCTAGTCATCGCCACTAAAGATAAGTTTGTGCCTTTTATATTATTGTTTTAATAATCTTCGTTTTAAGTGTTTTTGCTAGCAAGTGCAAGAATATATTAAATTTGTGTGTGCATCAAGCAGAATGAACTTTTGTCTAATAGCACATGGCTGTGCCAACCTAATTGAAATTAATGAACATTTGAAATTGCCCCAGGCGGGCCAACATAATTAATTTTTTAAATTAAATCTTATTTATTAATGTGTTTGCGAGTTTCACCATATAAATAAAAATATTGTATTTACTCTCAATGTTCAGTAAGGTATTGAAAGAACCAGGCCGCATTTTCTCAGCCCAATCCTTTCAGTCTAAGCTTCTCTTAAGGAAGTTATTTTGTCCAGACCTTAAGCCTGATGCTGTTCTCCCGTTTATGTGTATGAATTTGGGCTGTTCTTCACATAACCCTTTGATGCCGATAACCGGGAATGCTTGTAAACATTCTGTTTAACAAAATCTTCAAATTAATTAATGTTGGAACTAATTCAAAATTTAAATGCCATACTGAACATTGAGTGTGTTAATATTTTAAAAATTGTGTTTTCTAATCTACTTAGAAAGTTTCAGCTCGAGTGTACATGGTTGGCACTGAGAAGGGAGACAAACAGCAGGACCGCATTTCACCGCAGGGGAAGCCGCACTCTCTTTTCTGGCAGACAGTCAACTTCTTCCGAAGCAAGGTGTACCAGCTCACAGTATAGTCGTGAGTACACAACAAACTTTCATAATGCCGATTGACGAGAAACTCATTAATGCAAGAGCTTCTGTCAAAGACAAGTTAACGCGTTTTCGCACTTTTCTATATGAGCTCACGGAAAAAGAACGTAATAGTGACATAATTTCTCAAAGACTGAAAGGTTATGAACAGGCCTTTGAGAAATATGATGAGATCCAAAGTAATATTGAGACACAGTATCCCGACCAGCAAAGTGACCGCTGTGAGGTCGAACATTTATATTATAAAGGGTTCGCAGACGCAAAGCAACTTTTAAGAAGTTTAACATTGCAGGAAAAGCAGGAGAAAACTCCTTCAGAATCTTCTTCTTTTCCTTCCCGTGTTATATTACCGAAAATAGAATTACCTAAATTTACCGGAGATGAAACTACATGGGAACCATTTTTTGAATTATTCAATTCATTGATTCACGAAAACGATTCTCTTCCTTCAATACAGAAGTTTCATTATTTGCGTTTGTCCTTGCAAGGCAACGCACTTAAACTCATCCAAGAGCTTACGTTGACAAATGAAAATTATGAAGTAGCTTTGGCTCTTCTCAGAGATCGGTTTGGGAACACTCGTTTAAAAATTCAACGTCGCATACAGGGTTTATTCAATTTACCTATTGTTCAAGCTGATAATCTTGCCTCGCTTCGTAATCTGATCGATGCTGCAGAACTTCATATTCGTGCGCTTGCAAATTTGGCCCAACCAGTTGACTATTGGGATCTATTGTTGATTCATCTTATTTCTGCTAAATTAGACACTAAAACTTTAAAAGATTGGGAAGCAGATCTATCGCAACATTCACTGTGTACCTACGAAGCTATTATTAAATTCTTAAAGGCGAAATGCCAAATTCTCTCTGCTGTAGCCAGCCAAAAGAGTAGCTCCACCTTTAAACCTCCTTCTAATAGTAAGGTCATCAGCCCCACTCAGAGAATACTAAGGTCACATGCCTTTTCTACCAATATTCGGTCTCCCAATCAAGTACAAGCTTGTGTTGTGTGTCAACAACCACATAACTTGTACTAATGCGCTCAATTTAAATATTTATCTGTGGATGAAAGACGCAAATTAATTACCACCCACAAGCACTGCTTTAATTGTCTATCAGGGACACATATGGTAAGCAATTGTCGTTCTGAACGGTTATGTTTTCACTGTAAAGCAAAGCATCATACTCTCCTGCATAGACATGAAAGATCGCGGTCATTAGCAACCAATAGTTCATCCGCTAAATCTAATTCTGAGACTTTGCCGAATAACACTCAGTCTTTTACTCAAAGCTCTGTTTCGTTCAGTAAAACTCAAGTTTTATTGTCCACTGTCCAAATTCTAGTGAAGGATGTTCACGGAAAATGGGTTTCTGTAAGAGGATTGTTAGATAATGCTGCAACTAACAATTTTATCAGTGAATCGCTAGTTCGCAAGTTAGGTCTACAAATATGCCCTACTTCTATAGAAGTTACAGGAATTAATGGTTCTAAATCGCAATCTCTGAGTTATGCTAAAGCGGATGTAAAGGATTCCAATAATCTCGGCATTCATTTAAATTTAGATTTTTTAATTATCAATTCCATAGGTAATGACACTCCCATTACTTCGTTTCAAGTCCAGGGTTGGAATATTCCGCATCATTTGCAACTTGCAGATCCGAATTTCAACAGAGCTTCATCTGTAGAAATTCTTTCAAGTGCCAGCATTTTTTTGGCAATGTTTACATCCGGAAAAGGTTAAAGTTGCTCGTGATGTTTTCTTTCGTAGAACCGATTTTGGTTGGATTGCCACTGGGCAAATATACCGCAACCCCGTTCAACAGAAATCTCATTGTTATTTTGTTGGTGCTGATTTAAATCAAGAATTAATTAAGTTCTGGGACATTGAGGACATTCAAGTCACCTCACCTCTTTCTTGCAATAATGAGATCTGTGAAACATTCTACGTAGAAACCACTGTTCGCACTACTGAAGGCAGATTTGTGGCTACTCTTCCTCGCATTTCTAACCCCCCTATTATTACAGAATCACATTCCAGAGCTCTCAAAGCTTTATTCGCAATTGAAAATCGCTTTAAAAAAGATGCTCTCTTAAAAACTCAGTATACTTCCTTCATGGAATAATACGAATCAGCGAATCACATGGAAGTAGTTCCAAAATCTGAAGAAATTAGTAATCCTCCTAAAGAAATAGTATATCTTAATCATCATCCGGTTTGGAAAAATTCTTCCACCCGAGAACAGATAAGAGTGGTTTTAATGGGTCATCTCCAGATGCTAATGGTGTTTCTCTCAATGACACTCTGCATTCTGGACCCGCTATTCAGACAGATCTTACTTCAATTTTACTTATCTTTCGTCTATTCCCTATTGCTGTCCTTGCTGACATTAAGCAAATGTATAGGCAAATTCTAGTAAATTCAGAACAACGTGATTTGCAAAGAATTTTGTGGCGAGACGACAATGCAAAACCTATAAAAATATTTCGTTTAAGAACAGTGACATACGGTCTTAAGCCGTCTGCTTTTCTAGCAATACGATCTCTTCATATGTTGGCCGAACAAGATGGTCATCTTTTTCATCCTCTTGCTTCTGAAGTATTGAAAACTGCATTCTATGTAGATGATTTTCTGTATTCTTTTCCTAGTATCTCTGAAGCACTTCTTGTTTGTGAAGATTTAAATTCTCTTCTTTCTGGTGGTGGGTTTACCCTTCATAAGTGGAACTCGAATTCAACCGAATTTTTATCTAACTTTTCACAAGTAACTCCTGTTTACAAATGTGTTACGCTTCCTACTGAGGAATCAGCTATTAAAACCTTGGGTGTTTTTTGGTCTCCTGCTTCAGATACCTTTTCATATCAGGTACACTTATCTGAGTTTAACCCTCAACGAAAAGGCAATTATTATCGGAAATAGCAAGAGTTTTTGATCCCTTGCAGTACATTGCTCCGGTGGTTATTACTGCAAAAATTTTCTTACAAAAACTTTGGTTATTGAAAATTGGTTGGGATGAAAAGGTACCCTCCCCCCTTTCAGATGAGTGGTTGAAATACCGCAAGAGTTTGTTAGATCTTTCTCAACTTTCTATTCCCCGCACTTTAATTTCCGACCTTTCATGTCAGTATTTCGATTTGCACGTATTTGCAGATAGTTCTGAAAAGGCATACGGTAGCTGCGCCTACTTAGTAGGCCGCCCTTCCAATACTTTACCCGGATTTTCCAATTTAATTTGTGCAAAATCAAAGGTAGTCCCACTCAAATCCATATCTTTGCCTAGATTGGAATTATGTTCTGCTGTAATGGGTGTGGAATTAGCCAGTAAATTAAAAATCAGTTTAAATTTGAAATTTTCGAGCACATGGTTTTGGAGTGATTCTTCCATCGTGTTAGCTTGGCTTTCAAAACCTTCTTCGCATTGGACCACTTTTGTGGCTAATCGCGTTTCTAAAATACAAGAGTTGTCTCATTTTGACCAATGAAATCATGTTCCGGGGAAAGAAAACCCCGCTGATATAATTTCACGTGGCTGCTTGCCCAAGAAATTAATTTCTCTCAAACTATACTGGAATGGTCCGGCGTGGCACAGTCAGGATTTTTCTTGTTGGCCTCGTTCATCTGATCCGCTCGCAGAAGATGTTCCTGATGCTCGCATTGTTACCTCTTCCCTTTTTCTAACTTCTATTGCTACTAGTCTTTTTCAGCGTTACTCTTCATTTAATAAATTAATTCGTGTGGTAGCATATTTATTTCGATGGAAATTTCTTGTTCTTTATCAGCCTGTGAAACCGCAACCCTTTCTCACTAAAATGGAATTGGAATTTGCTACTCGTAGACTCTTGTTTCTTATGCAACAAGAAGTATTCTTTCTTGAGTATCAGACGCTTTTAAGCAAAAAAGCTCTACCAAAGTCTAGTAGGCTGTTACCTCTCACCCCTTTTTTGGACCAAGATGGATTAATAAGGGTGGGGGGCAGGCTAGAAAATTCTAGTTACTCAGATGAGAAAAAACATCCCATTATTCTCCCTTCTAGACATCCTATTACTACTCTCATCGTAAAGAAATTTCATTATCAGAATTTGCACGCTGGCACCCGCACCTTGCTTTGCTTAATTCGCGAGCAATATTGGCTCATTAACGGTGTTCATGAAGTTTCTTCTGTTATTCGGAAATGTATACCTTGTTTCAAGTCCAAGCCCCAGCCAATCACGCAAATTATGGGAAACTTACCATATTTTCGTTCCGAACCTAGTAAGCCTTTCACCCTTACGGGTATCGATTATGCTGGTCCTTATGCCTATCAAGTTAATTCCCCTTCATCTAAGCGAAAGTTGCTAGGTAAACTTTATATTTCTTTATTTGTGTGCATGGTGACAGGAGCCATTCACCTTGAGTTAGTTACAAGTGCTTCTACTTCTTATTTTATAGCAGCCTTTTCTAGATTTGCCGCTAGAAGGGGTGTTCCCTCTGAGGTTTTCTCAGCTAACGCAAATTTTTTTGTTAGTACTTTTGATCTTTGGAAAACTGCACTTACCTCTCCTTCTGCTAAGGAACAGTTTTCTAATTTTTCTCATGCTAAGGGATTCAAATGGCATTTCACTCCCCCTTACGCCCCCCATCATGGTGGCCGTTGGGAATCTTGCATAAAGCTCACGAAGAGACAGCTGAAGAAAACCCTTGGTTCAGTCATCCTTTCCTATGAGGAATTCAATTCCTTAATTGTTCAGGTTGAGGGTATCGTAAATTCTAGGCCGCTCACGCTTTTGTCTAACGATCCTAAAGATCTTCTTCCGTTAACACCTAGCCATTTTTAATAGGCTGTTCTTTAGCTTCTACGCCTCCTTTGCTGAGTCGACGCTGTGATCTCGGGTTACCTATTTTCTGGAGAAAGTTAGAATCTTTGCGAAACTCTTTTTTGGCGCCGTTGGAAGCTGGAGTATCTCAGCTCACTTAACAGAAGAGAGAAGTGGCGGCTTTCCCAGCCTGATGTGCGAGTGGGAGATATGGTTCTTTTGCGAGATCCAAGTCCCCCTCTCGTATGGAATATTGGTAGGGTAAGTCACTGCCATCTGGGTCGTGATAAGCATATGAGAGTTGTAGATGTTCTCACTAGTAAAGGTGTCTATACTAGACCAATTTCTATGGTTGCTATCTTGCCTGTTGAGACTTAGTGTCATCTTCTTTCATTGTTGTTCATGTTTTTTCCAACTGATTCTTTGATTGTTTTCTTTCGGGGGTCTCGGAGCATGATCACTTTCGTGGTGTTTATAGTGTGTTTTTCTTTCGGGCTGCATTTGTCGGTCAAATGCTTTTGAGACCACCGAACGACCAATATGTATTTATTCATTTCTGTCAATATTATATTGTCTATTACTAGTGTTCACTCTCTATATACATCTAAGACTCTTACCTCAGCATGTTTAAGGTCATGCGCCTCCAGCATACGCTCGCATACTGAAAGGGGTGTCACCTTGCTTGCTGCCTTCCTGCCTGACGGACGTCACAGCTTGCCCTGGCCAATCATCGCCCGCCAGCCTGTAGGCTTCCAGACGCTTCTATGATGCTATTATTTAAGTGGCGGCGTTTTGCTCCCCATCCGCATTCCTTCTTCAACTTTCTACGGCCTTCTTCAACCTGCGATAGGCATTCGTGCCTTCCGCCCTTCTCCGGGGCATTCTAAACTTCAGGCCTAAGCTACATTTCATGGTTGAAACTACCATGCACCGCAACAGCAGAGAACTTCTGCTCTGAGAAAGTGCATTCTACACTTTACTCCAAACCGCAAGAAGCTGCGCCAAATCGCAGTTATAAAATGCCATGTTATTTGGCATTCAAGAAATAACATCAAACCTAACGATGTTAAACAATGTACAACGCTAGTGAAGAAGAAGATCGCCCTGGCGAGGTTATTTTCCTGATGCTGGACATCTCAAATTTTACTGCTAAAAATCAAGTGTTGGCCACGGCAGTCTCCGTCAGTATGCTTTCTAGTCATCGCCACTAAAAGATAAGTTTGTGCCTTTTTTATTATTGTTTTAATAATCTTCGTTTTAAGTGTTTTTGCTAGCAAGCGCAAGAATATATTAAATTTGTGTGTGCATCAAGCAGAATGAACTTTTGTCTAATAGCACATGGCTGTGCCAACCTAATTAAAATTAATGAACATTTAAAATTGCCCCAGGAGGGCCAACATAATTAATTTTTTAATTAAATCTTATTTATTAATGTGTTTGCTAGTTTCACCATATAAATAAAAATATTGTATTTACTCTCAATGTTCAGTAAGGTATTGAAAGAACCAGGCCGCATTTCCTCAACCCAATCGTTTCAGTCTAAGCTTCTCTTAAGGAAGTTATTTTGTCCAGGCCTTAAGCCTGATGCTGTTCTCCCGTTTATGTGTATGAATTTGGGCTGTTCTTCACATAACCACCAAGAGCCCGCCGATGAGCCACCTTGGTGTCCTAGACTAAAACCCACACAAGACACGGCACAAACCTAGAAGAATTGCTGAGTTACAACAGTTCCTCTTTTCTCTGCTAGAAAGCACTATAGTGTCAAGGAGCTTAGATATCTAACCTCCTTGAATTTCATAGCGCTCTTAGGAACAACAAAATTCGACATGCAAGCTGCCCTCTAGGTGTCAATTAACAAAGCTTGCACCCGGCACCCGAGACCTTACGATGTTATTATAATTATTATTATTATTATTATTACATCATGTTTGCCCTTATGGACAGTGTATGAACTTAAATATATCATGATGTCACAATTTTCACTTCTTTCCCTTCTTCTCTTCCCAAAATCTCTTCATCCTTTGACTGTGTTCCTGTTTCCTTTGTTCCGTCCACAATGTTCCTATCTTCTTCCTTTCACTTACTGAAAATTTGGCGTTCTTAATTTTGTTTCTGATTTTTTCTCTGTTTTCTATCATTTGCTTGTTGATCCCTAATTGCGTTAAGTCGTCTTCTATTTCATGATACCAATTTGTTTTCCTTTTTGAACTGTTTACTTCATCAAAGATTTTCTTTGTAAGTCGTTTATTGTTCATTCTCTGTATGTGCCCGTAGAAAGTTAGTCTGCGTTTTCTAATGATATCTGTGAGTCTGTCTGTGTGTTCATATAGCTCTTTGGTAGGTCTTTTCATCCATATCCCATCTCTGTGTACTGCTCCAAATATTTTTCTCAGAATTTTACGTTCAATTTTTTCTGTTTCTATGATGCCAGATCCTCCAATTGTGGTCGTTTCTGACGCATACAATGCTTTGGTGATACAACTGTTTTGTAGTGTCTAAGTTTGGCCTGTCTTGATATGCTTTTCTTATTATAATGTGACCATCTAAATTTGTATGCTTTCTGGAGATTTTCCATTCGTTCTATGTTAGACACCTTGTTTGATCCTCCTATTTGTATATATTCTCCTAAGTACTTAAATTTTTCAACTCTTTGTATGGATCCATATATGGTATGCATGGTTTGTACATTGTTGGTGTGTCGTTCCATGTATTGGGTCTTCTCATAAGATATCTGTAAACCTGTTTTAGCAGCTATTTCATGTAATCGTTCCAGTGCTTCCTTTGCCTCCTGTGTGTTATTGCTGAGTAAGGCTACGTCATCTGCAAATGCCAGACATTTTATGATTGTTTTTGTTTCGCGGGTTCTTCCTAGCTGTATTCCTTTAACTTGTTCCTCCCGCTGCTTAACAATTATGTCTAAGACCATGTTGAACAAGATTGGTGAGAGGCCGTCTCCTTGTTTGACACCTGTGCGTATATTTGAAATTTCACCCATGAACTTAACTTTAGAGGTGGTGTCCGTGAGCGTTAGTTGTATAAGTGCCCTGTTTTTTTTTTGTCAATGCCATATTCTTCCAGTACTGCAAAGAGCGTTTGTCTATCAATGCTGTCGTATGCTTTTTTAAAGTCCACAAAGGTAACTTCAGTGTTTTTTGTCTGTCTGACTTTCAGTAGTGTTCTCAACTTCCAGATCTGTTCGATGCATGATCTCCCTTTTCTGAAGCCTGCCTGGTATTCTCCTATTTGTGGATCTGCTTGTGGTTCTAGTCTGTTCAATAACACTTTAGAGAATATTTTGTAAGCGACTGGCACTAGAGAAATCCCTCTGTAATTATTTGGATCTGACTTATCACCCTTTTTATGTAATGCACATTTCCATTCCTCTGGCATTTTCTCTGTGATCCAAATGCCTGTGATGATCTTATGAATTGTTTTGGTGATGTTTTTATCTTGAAGCTTCCATACTTCAGCAATAATGCCATCTTCTTCTGCCGCTCTGTTATTTTTCATTTGTTGTATGATCTCCTCGATCTCCTCTATTGTAGGTGGAGTAGAATCGGGATTGGATGTGGTTTTTTGGAAGGTCAATTTCTCCGTGGGTTCTGTTCAATTGAGAAGATTATTAAAGTATTGTTTGAGAATTGTACAGTTTTCTTTCGTGTTCGTTTCCAGGGACCCATCAGTTCTTCGAAAGCAGAGGCTAGGAGGCTGATAACCCTTAATATTTTCTTTGAATGTTCTGTAAAAATTTCTTGTGTTATTTCTCTTAAAATCTTCTTCAATTTCTTTTAGCCTGTTGTTGTCGTACGCTCGTTTTTCTCTTCTGATTATTAATTATTATTATTATTATCCAGGAAATATACTGTCACGAATGCAACTAATTTAACTCAAATTATATCTAAAGAGTTAGATAAAGGGGGGCAAATGGATGTCATATTTACAGATTTTGAGAAAGCGTTCGACACAATAAATCATGATATCCTTCTTAACAAATTGTGTATTTTGGGATTTTCCCACCCATTACTCTCAGCTCCTACCTCAGAGACAGGAAACAATTTTTTTTGTTCCAGAAAATTGTTTCAAAGGAATACATAGTTCATTCCGGAATACCCCAAGGCTCGAGCCTTGGACCTCTGATTTTTCTAGCAATGATAAACGATTTGCCACGTTGTATACTACACTCAAATAGTATTTTATATGCAGATGACTTCAAAATTTTTAAATCAATTTCTTTCACTTGTTATGTTCAAAAGACAGTCGAGGATGCTTACCGCATGTTAGGGTTTATAATAAGAAACCCTAAGCCATTCATTAGGACCAGAACCTGCATAAACCTTTATATTGCCATAGTGAGATCCAAGCTCGAGTACGCCAGCCAGGTACAGAGTCCCTGGCAGAGAACATGCAATAAATCCATTGAGCAAGTTCAAATATTTACACCTCAAAATAACGGGCAATTACCCACACATGATACCCTACGGTGAACTTTTAATGAATTTTGGCATGACAAGTTTGGAGTCTCGAAGGCAAGTGAATGATATGAAATTCTTTTATAAAGTTATTAACGGTCAAATTGATAAATCATTTTTCCTATCGATCCTAAATTCCAACATCCCTCGCTTAACTATAAGATCAACCATAACATTAAAAAAAGAATATAACCAATACTACTTCACATAGTAATTCACCTGTATGGAGGCTTTGCAGTATTTACAACGATGCGGTTCGTGTAAACTGGAAACTAGATTTCTGTCTCTCAATTAGATCGTTCTTGGAAATTATAATCCAGTCACTCTAATTCATACTTGAGATAAAATTATCACACAAAACAGAATCAACAATGTATATACCGGTATGTGGATAGGCCTGTTCCCTAGTTATCAATGTTACCTTTTAGTTTACGATGTAATAATTTCGAAACCTGTTTTTTATATATTTGACATTAGGTCAAATTTAGATTTAGTTTTTATATTATCTTTACATTAAGCATTTTACTACTATGTATTTCAATCTGTGTGAACTTACAAGTTTTGATAATTACATTTAGATGAAATGAAAATCCACAGCCTGCTTCCAGTCTCCGACCGGGTCAGGAATGGAATGAATGATGCTTCCATCTAGCGGCGAGGATATGACCTGTGCCGGCTGCCGAGGCCTGACGCACTCCTCTGGTGCAATGATTAAATGAATGACAGAGGAAATGAAATGATAGTGGAGAGTGTTGCTGGAATGAAATTGTGACAGGGAAAACCGGAGTACCCGGAGAAAAACCTGTCTGCCTCCGTTTTGTCCAGCACAGATCTCACATGGAGTGACCGGGATTTGAACCACGGACCCAGCGGTGAGAGGCCGGCGTGCTGCCGCCTAAGCCACGGAGGCTTCTAATTACATTTAGATATTAATATTAAATGTAGAAATATCAGGAAGTGTATTTTACTGTGTAGGTGCACTGTTATTGGGGTGCACACTGAGCCCTGTTGTGTACCGTCAACAAATAAATAAATAACCTGCAATGACAATGGTTGCCACTCTTTCGCAACTGTAGCTTTTCGTAGTCTATCCGATTGGCTTTATCGGAATTTGGGGTTATATTCGGATTCTTAACCTCATCAGTAGTGTACCGGGTGGCTTTGAGTACGCTGGCTATCTTGTACGGAGCGGTGAAGCTGTACGGTTTCTTGGCAATAATTTCGTCGCACATGTCCCTCGATTCCAAACCTTCAAGTAATTGCTCAATTAGCATGTGGTCTAAAAATTCTCCATACTTACAGTGTGTTGCTGCTTGTATAAATCTGAGAGTGAAGCTGGCGATCGACTCCATTGCTCTCTGCATGACGGTCCGGCATTTTATGCTCTCTGCAAATTTGTTGCGGCTGGAGTCGAAATGGTTTGACAATCTAGACTGGATTTCGCTGTATGAGAGAGTTTCCGGGTCGACGGGACTTCCGAGATCTCCAAAGCTTCGTTAAGTTCGGCACCCTTGCAGACACGTGCATTGGTTGGTTGGTTCTTAAGTTTAGGGGCTGCGACAACTCGGCCATGTAGCCCCGTGTACTTTGGGTGTGTGTAGAATCTGTCCGATAACCGGTGTTAATTGTGATGACTGTATTAGTGTGTGTTATCTGTTTTTTAATTTAAGGACAGACTGCAACTTAGAATTTTTCAAATAGTTCCTAGTTTTGCCGCCAAGCGTCACCGTCAACGACTACTAGGCCAAGTTCAGAACTTAGCTACTAGACGCCACCGCAGTCGGCTCTTGGCAACGAACGTAGAAACCTAAGAGCGTTGTTTACATTCTTAACCTATCCAATTTAGCTTCACAGAGGTGTAATTAGTGGAAGGTTCTTAAACATGCCATAAATCTATAACATGGGACCGCCGGCTTTACTTCCCCTCCGAAGGAAGGCATACTGAGGGATTTTTAACGCTCTTAAAAAATCCGACGTCTTCGGCCGGGTTTGAACCCGCTATCTTGGGCATAGAAGCTCAGCATGCTACCGACTACGCCACCGAAGCCGCCTGACACGTGCGTACTGCGCTTGTTGGTCTTCCGGGACCTTCCCCTGGCCGATCGCTCAGGTGAACCGGCACGGTATATTGGCATCGAGAATTGTGGTACCGGTCGGTAGTTTAAGGTAATCTGTGGCATGGGCGCCCATACGGGGGGGCAGGGGGGGCCTTGTCCCCCCCCCCCTGGATCCTTGCAAAATTAAACGATGTGTACATCAGACTGAGAACAAACTTTTTTTTTTGCAAAAGCGCTTACAGTATTCTAATTAATTTGTACTAAATATAAATACTTCAGATATTTAACATTCCGACAGGCCAAATAATATTAAATACTGTATAGTGGCAGTGGGCGCATTAAGCCTGTCTGGCACACCTCAGATCTGTGATTTTTTTTAAATTTACAATATTTGCTGAAGAATAGTTTTACTTCAATTAGTGAATACACTCATTCGTTCTCTTCATAGTCTATTACGTAATGGTGCTCGATCAGGCGCAATCTGCCTCGCATATCACTTTTTCAACAACAGCAAATGTGTAGAAGGGTCATTGACAAACTGGCCGATATGGACTAGAATGTCATGTGGAAAGATGCAACTACTGAAAGGTAGTTGACGAATATGAGATAAGAATTATCTCGTGCGCCCGTCAGATCAGTAGCACCCACCGGAAGGTAGGTAGGTTAAAATCATCCTACATAGTATATCGGTTATGCAATAGTGCTGGTGTGCTTTTGCTTTAAATTAGACACTTGAGTAATATTACAAAGCATTATTGTAATTTATATGCGCGTAGCCTGCATTCCATTCGTGCGTATTGTGTTCACAACCAGATGCGATTCGAGACAAACAATCTAGGCTATTTGTTTGAAACTAGGCCCATAATTCCCTTGAGAATGTATAGCCAGCAACTCAGTAATTACACATCGAACACCAACTTGTGATCGTCTGAAATACGTTCCGTCTCCACCAAAAACACACAAGTCCAAAATACAAGCTCCACTCCCTCACGGAGTCCTACCGAGAATACGAACCACTCCACACGGAGTCCAAAGGATGAGTACACCACCCTACACGCGGTCCAAAGAATGAATACTACTCCCCACGGAGTCCTAAGAATGCGTCGCCCTCACAGCTTCGTCAAGTCCTAATAACATTCATCTCTCCTCCACAAATCACTGGCCTACCAGGCTTCTCTCACGGGTCCATCCAATCAAAACAAAACATTACCATATAAGGAATGCCTTCTTGGTCTTCAAAATACCCTAGACACACCCCTAGCACAGGGTTGCCAAGCCTCCAACCTGCATGAGTCATCATGCACTTGAGCTTGCGAGAGAAAAACCCAGGCGACAACAAGCCTACTTCCTGGTTCTTGCACACAATTCCAGACTCTCTGTCTGATGATTATTCCAATGTTAAAATATACACATATAACTAGACTTTTATCCTGCCAATTACAATCCCTTAAAACCTAAACAAATTAATCGGAAATAAATCACATGATATTATACACTTCATTACATAATTATAAAACATAAAAAGGCATCAAATAAAAATATATGGACGATTATGAAAATCGTACGTCCCGAAAGTAATGGTTCGATCCCTTGTGACCTGGGAAGGTTACAACTTTAATAAATCTGCATATTCCAAGTTGGGGGCAGCAAAGTTGTCTTTTTTTTTTATCCCAGAGGCGTCAAGAACCCTAAATATGGGCCTAAAATACGCCGGCTCGCCTTTCCGCGATCGTTATTCGTGTCGCGAAATGCTGTACATTTTTATTTTAAAGGTGTGCAATAGTACGGTGGCTCATTTCTTGAGAACAAAGCGATTATTGCTACGAATGAACAGCAATCTAACATTGCAGTTGGAGATTCTTAGCCTGCATTGTTACATGTTCTACAATCGAGGCAATTTATAATACATAAGTTAAATTATCCTGCAATGTTTGTGCCATAATCAAAGTGACTAAGATTATCACTCTTAATGGAATATAGACAAAATGGTGAATTCAATAGTGATAGACTTCGTAATGTTGTATATGATTTCAATGGAACCCTCTTGCAAGGCAGGCAATTTTGGATGCGTAACATGTACTTATGAGACATAAATACATAAATTTAAAAAAAAACTAGAAAATATTTGTATTAGATTGGTTAGACAGTATATTATTCACAGAATAAAGATTAAGCTCGACTTGATGCTTAATCGTAACAACCAACAATTTGAAATGGGTACGTTACTTAAACAAATTCAAAAAGATATCTGATCATCAGTAAACATAAAGATCATAACTTTCATATTTAGGCCTAATATGTGCCTTAATTAGCCTGACAATTCTGGGAAATAGTGTAAAAAAGAAACTTATAAATGAAGGGTGTAAATGTGTACGTTCCAAGTTAAACGGCTGCGTGAGTAGCGCTTTTCCTTTCCAGGTCACTATCAACAATCTGGAAGACATGAACACCATAGATCTGCTGTTTTGCCAAAATGTCACCAATTCGACGTAAATCCATACGTGGCATGCATTGTAAGAAAGGGCAGAATGTAGTAAATTGATCTTTAAACCCATCTGTGTAGTTGGTGACCACAATTTAAGCTCCACGATGACGACTGGTTTCCTAAATAATCGAAATTTGATTGCCGACGCCGACAGCAGCCAAGCCCTAGTAGGCCTACGATATTTTCAACACTACCTTCAGGGGAATACCACGTATGTATCATGTTTCATGTTCCGGGGCACTCATCTCAAAACTACGGTATCGGTACTCTGAAATAACATTACTTATGCACACTCGCTTAATGACACGTTATTACATAAACTGGAATTTCACTCAGAGTTAAGTACAAGGGGTGAGGTTTACACCTGTTTACAAATAAAGCAACAACATTTATAACAATGCCAGTTATTGAATATACAAAGGTTAATTTCCCCCGCTTTAAGGGTAGCCTTAACACACAAATTTAAAAAACTCAAAAAGTATTTGTATTAGATTGGTTAGACAGTACGGTATATTATTTACGTCACAAGTACAATAATACGGCGAAATATATCACTTGTTAATTTTATAAAACTCTACGGAATTGTACAATATCTGTTAGTTTCATTTTATCGTCTATTATTTTCATAAACAGAGAAAAGCTTGAACATAAGGCTCAATTACACATTGAAAGAAGTGGTTTGTTTGCGTTCGTATCACCATTTCTCTTGTTTCAGTCGACAATGCGAATAATGGTAGTAAGAAGTACCGGTACCTGATATAGTGGTTTTTATCCATTTTACTTAGTGGTTAGTAATAATCAGGCGAAATATTTTTATTGACCAAACTAATTTTTATAAAACCATAGGCTCGAGTTTATCAGTTCGTAGGCTACAAGTGTTTCGTGATTTTAATAAGAGCAATGCGAAGTATTTCCGATTGATTGTTTAGAAGAGGAAGGACGTGAAGATCTGCTGTAATGGCCAGTATAAACTAGATACCGTAACCTACCGTATTTGGAAACAGTGCTATTTAAATAATTGGGTTGATTCAGATGTTGGGATATTTCCACAGTTTAACTCAGTGATTTGGGATCATGTGAAAATATGTCCAGTTATTCAGAAAGTTGGCGAACTGGAGTAACGATACCATTTTAATGAACTACGGTATTTGATTTGTATTTTTGTCGATACCACTAGTTTTGTCCTGTTTTTAAGAACTGAACATTACGACGTTGAGACACGAAGAAAAGCGAACGTTAACGGACAAAAACTCAAAGAAAACATTCCTCCCATACTTGCCACAAAGTAGCCAATGGTTTCAGAGTAGTTAAATAATGAATTCCACGAAATAAGTAAGAAATGAAACCTTCTCTGTGAGTGTGTGTGTGGAGGGGGGGGGGGGGTGGAAGGGGGGGGGGGGAGAAGGGGGTGACAGGTAGGTAATGAAACGAAAACATTTACTTGGCCCCTCCCTGGAAACAATCCTATGGGCGCCCATGATCTGTGGTCTAGGGCGTGCCGGTGACATCGACTCGTTCCCGTTGCCATCTCGCGTGGTGGATTCCCTGAGAGCGCTGGCAATAATCCAAGAAAGAGCCTGAAGAAGTTATGTGGATATTCCTTCTGCCATGATGAAGAGAGATGGTGCACTGATACACTAACCTGCGTGGAGTTGAACTTCGTTCGGTAGCACGTTTCGCAAAAGTTTCACTTTCTTATAGGTACACGTTATTTATCAACCACACTTCTAAGCTTTGTATTTTCTAAGGTTGACAATACAACGAACCGATCAACCATATGACAATTCATTATGAGAAAACCAAACACTGTACAGATCATTGCGCAACAATGTATAGCCGGCTCTGGTGAGATCAAGTAATCGATAACTGAGTCACTGGTGTGCTGTCTATGTGTTACCAACTGTTGAGTATGACATTTCTTTGGAACATACATCTCTGTGAGTTCGAATACACAATAGTTGGGCTCTCTTAAGTTTGCTGTTAATAGAACTTGAGTGTTTTATCGTTAGTAGAATTTTAGTGTTTTATCGTTAGTAAAAATGTAGTATTTTATCGTTAGTTGAATATTAATATTTTGTTGTTAGTAACATTTTAGGATGTTATTGTTATTAGAATTTTGTTAGTATTTTGTTTGTAGAATTGCTTTAATACTTTATTCTGAAGGGGAGTAGCAGCCTTTTAGAATAAGTCAATTCTTTACTTATCTTATAGCTGGTAAATAAATTGATTTTATTTATTTAGCGTATGGCTACAGACGTCACTAAAATATAAAAATGATTACAAAATTACAAATTAATGTCCAGGCCACGAATATAGTCTGGTGATCCCTCCGTCATCACCAGGAACTCGGTTGGATTGCCTGAAGGGACATTCCTGAACCACATGCTGAATACTCTGATTTTCAGCGCCGCGATCACAACTTGGAGAATCTTTTATCTTCCACTTATGCAGAGAATCAGCACACCTGCCAGTGTTGGTTCTTATGCGGTTAAGAACTGACCAGATCTTCTGCGGTAATTCAAAGCCAGGTGGTTTGGTCGTTATGCATGGCGTCTTCAGTTCTGTTGTAGCGTTAATCTGCCATCTATGCTTCCACCATTCATTGGTATTAAAACCTTTGCTGATCAACATCCTTGCAGTTTCCAGGGTCGGGTGACGAGAGCGACGCCTTCCTTTATTAATGATTGGGATGTCTTCATGAACAGGGAGGTTAGGATTTGTTTGTAATTTCTTGTATTCACGGACAAGTGCACTTTCCCGCCGCAGAGATGGAGGTGGTATATGGCAAAGTATGGGTAGCCAGAAAGTAGGTGTAGGCCCGATTGTACCAGAGATAAGGCGCATGGTATGGTTGAGCTGAGTATCAATAAGTTTTGCGTAAGTACTATTCATCCAAGCGGGAGAGCAATATTCCGCAACAGGGTAGACAATCCCAGAGCTGAAGTACGAAGAGTCGATGCTGAGGATCCCCAAGATGTGCCACATAGTTTCTGCAGAATGTTATTTCGAGGTTTCAGCTGTTTTAATAGGTGCTGCTTATAGCTGAGCGTTCTATTAAGCGTTACCTCTAGATATTTCGGGTTTCTGTTATGTCTGAGTAGCCTTCCTTCAAAGTAGACCTTGAGCTCTTTGTTGGCCAACTTGTTGTTTAGGTGAAACGATGAGACTTCTGTCTTAGCGACACTTGGCAGCAACCTCCATTTGCGAAAATATGCACCAATAATTGACAAATCATGGGTCAATATGGACTCTGTTACCTCAAGATTTCTATGCCTCACTGCGAGTGCCCAGTCGTCAGCATACCTAAACTTTCTTGATGTGGTTTCAGGCATATCTGATACGTATAAGCTGAACAGCAGAGGTGCTAGAACAGATCCTTGGAGCAGCCCATTATTTAGCTTCATTTGTGAACTCATCTTGTTGCCCATTAGCACTTGGAAACACCGGTTACTGAGCATTTCATTGACGAGATTGGCGATTTTTAGGCATTGAATTACTTGTAGAAGTTTCAGTATGACACCTCTCTCCAGACAGTATCATATGCAGCCGTGAGGTCAATGAAAGCAATTGATGACTTTTCTTGATCCTGGAAGCCAGCTTCCATGAAGCTTGTTAGGGATATGACTTCTGTGCAATTGCGGTTAGGTCTGAAACCTGCCTGTTCAACCGGTACTTGTACAAAGACGTTGAGACATATTCTATTGTACACCATTCTTTCGAGGAGCTTATATAGCATGCTAAGTAAAGCTATGGGTGGGTAACTTTCTGGCTTGTCATTTGGCTTACCTGCTTTCAGTAAGGCTATTACTTTAGCTCGTTTCATTTCATGTGGTATATTGCCCGTTTGCAGAATGTCTGTGTAGAACATAGCAAGCCACTTTTTCACATACTTGCCACAGTGCAAAAGGAATTCTGCATGAATACTATCAAATCCCGGGTCTTTCCCTGATTTCATTTCTTTTATGGCAGGCGTTACTTCTTCAATGCCGAATGGTAGGGATTACGTTTCGGCTTTGCAAGCAGATTTGAGTGACTTAAGTTTCTTCTTAGCCGCAATAGTGTGTGCTCGGATTTAAGGAGTTCTGGAAGTGGACACGATGTTGGCTGCAACTTGGTTTGGGGTAACAGCGTCATAAGTACGATCTCGTGGGGTAGCGCCACCTAGATTTCTTAGCAATGACCAAGGTTTCCTACTTGATGTACAAAAGTCCAGGGATTCAACGAACTCAGTCCATTTTAAACGTCTAGCTGTGTCGATGTTACTCAGCAACACATCTGCTATTTCACGATCGTTACTTTCACAGAATTCTTTGTATAGCTTTTCGCATTCTTCTGTCCAGCCAGGAATATATTCCTTTCGGAAACCTCTTGGAATACACTTCTTTGCTGTACCAATTATAGCTTCAACGAACCGCTGATAGTTTGAGCTTGTTGGTGGGATCCATCCTACAGATTTATCCAGATTTTATGAGAATGTGACCCAATCAGCCTTTTGAAAATTCCACCTGGGCCTAGGAAGTGCTTTTATTAAAGGAATACCGGTATTAATCCCAAATTCAAGATAAATTGGACGGTGTTGACTGTGTGGAAAGTCCCCAAGGACTTTTCTTAATACCGAAATTGGTTGACTACAAACAGACAAGACAAAACAAAGATCTGGATTATGGTCTGTTTTCCAAGTACCGGATCTAAAAGTGCTCCGATCCTTAACTTCAAAGATGAGATGTATGTCATGGTCTTCGGCCCAATTCACCAAAGCTTTTCCATTTTCATTGCTGTGCCTGTATTTCTACATCTCATGATGGCTGTTGACGTCGCCGAGATATGTTGTAGGATGAGTGTGAGTATTAAGCACTTTAGAACGCCAATTGATGCCGGGAGGCTTGTAAACATTAACAATCGTCATTTCACCAATCCTTGTGGCAACTTCTTAGATACCATCGGTATAGCTTACATAAATTAGATGTGCATTTCAGTGGCGGTTCTAGAAGCTTAAATCTGGGGGAAGAGGGGTTGGGTGGTTTGGAATTCAAATTTTGGGTGACAGAATTCAATAGAAAATTACCGTAACCATATTTGTGAAAATACAATGGGCAACATTAGCACAAACATTAATATGTTCAGTTACACACATAATACTATGCCATATTATTTAAGGAACAATAAGTTAATGCATCCAGAACTAACCATGATCAGAAAATGAGAACCGAAAGTTAGTTACCATAGGACAGAGATGAGACCACAACAGTAATAAATACCCTATATATTATAACTAATGTACTGTATGCATTATAAGATAATATTGAGCAATAATATTCTTCTGTTTCCATCCTGGGCAAACTGGTTCACTATATCTGAAGGGTCTTGAAGTAGGCAATGGTATTTTACGCAAGTCTTTTCGTGTCAATTGCCATGAAACTAATCCACTGTTGTTAAAATTCACAGATTGGCCATACGTTAATCTTATACAGGTTAGTAATTGAAACATCTGTCATTGGTTTAAAAAAAACACATTTCACTGTCTCATACATTTATTCTTCTGTTTCCACTCTGGGCAATCTGGTTCACTATATCAGAAGGGTCTTGAAGTAATTTTCACTGGATTCTCTTGCAATTGAAAGAATTGCGAGATTGGAAAGCCTCTTTGTTGCCGTTGTTGCTCTTAAATAAGATTTTATTCGTTTCATGATAGATAAACTGCGCTCAGCAGAAGCAGATGACACAGGAAGAGTCAGCATCAACTTGAAAAATAATAGTAGCTGTGGAAAAGCAACTTCCATTTTCAGAAGTTCAGAAAAAAAGAATGAGGAAGTGTTTGGATATATGCCTCTAAATGGCCTCCTCCCTTGTAAAATTCCAATCCGGAGGTAAATTAGTCCCCCGTTTGGATCTCCGGGTGGGGACTACTCGAGAGGGACAAAGAGGAAATCTGACATTCTACGGATCGGAGCGTGGAATGTTAGAAACGATTAGATCAGGACAGGGAGGCTGGAAAGCTGCATCAAACCAGTAAAAAGACTGAAGACTCAAACAACAATAACAAATACATTCTTAGCTTAACTGATTTCAGTCTGTATCACCTTACAGTCTGTGAAGATTAGATTATACTTTTCACGAACGTGAGAATATATTCAAAATTTAAAAAGTTTTCACTTCTTGGGTTACAGGCATACATTGCATTGCACACAAAATCATTTTCAGTAAATCTACGCTGTAACTCTTCTACCATGTTGTCTAATATTTCAAAAAGATTTCTTTTATATGTCTCTGATAATGTGATATTTTCCTCTTCTTTCTCCGCAGAGACTGGCATTAATAAAACGTACCGTAGTCTGAAAAGTTCTTTGGAATACTTGAGACTCTAGATTGTTTTTAAACTTTCACGCCTAACGACTGAGCAAAGTCACATGTAACCGCCCATAGTTCCTTAAAATAATCATCATTTCGTTTTTCTTGCAACGATTTTACAAGACCATAGATCAATCTATGTGCCCCTCCGAAGTCCACATGTTTTTGTTGTAAGAACATAGAGGCTCCATTGGCAAGCACGAGAATATCCGAAAAGATTTGTAACACAAACATCACCTTCACTTTACAAAGCTGTTTTAACAAACCTTTTGCTTCTGCTGCCTCTTTCTTGTTAGCTTACTTTGAAAAATACTCTAGAGCTGCTTTAACTGAAGCAAAACCTTTCTGAAAATACATTACTCCTCTATATTTACATATCCATTGCGTGTCACTTTGAAGAGGTATCTCTAAAACACGTTCTCCTGGATAAAGATCACTTTGTATCTCAACAAACTTTTGGTGTCTTAAAGTAAATACAGTATGAAATGCATAAATTGCTTCCAGTAAACCAAAAGTGTCTGAGCCTCCGTGGCTTAGGCGGCAGCACGCCGGCCTCTCACCGCTGGGTCCGTGGTTCAAATCCCGGTCACTCCATGTGAGATCTGTGCTGGACAGAACGGAGGCAGACAGGTTTTTCTCCGGGTACTCCGGTTTTCCCTGTCACAATTTCATTCCAGCAACACTCTCCACTATCATTTCATTTCATCTGTCATTCATTTAATCATTGCCCCAGAGGAGTGCGACAGGCTTCGGAGGCCGGCACACTTCATATCTTCGCCGCTAGATGGGGGCTTCATTCATTCCATTCCTGACCCGGTCGGAGACTGGAAGCAGGCTGTGGATTTTCATTTCAAACCAAAAGTGTCTCCTACCACGTCTAGTGCCTTTGAAACGTCCACCAAAACTAAATTTAAGCGATGTGAGTAGTGTATTTGCAGGGGTTCTGTGACCACCGCCGCAGCTCCACCGCTGGAATACTAAAATGTCAATATCTCGCTAACCAATCAGGCTAGAGACTTGTACGAGGTGTCATTGAACTCGGGCTGACCCTCCCTTTCCAATGGATAGCATATTTCCACCCCAAAATAAACCCTACCCCTACTAGGGGGTGGAATTGTAATTTTTTAGATAATCTCTCTTTACAATTTCTACATGTGAGGGTTTGAATGCCAATATGGAATGAAACGTTGTTCTACACATGAGACATGTATACGGCGAAAATCTGCTATGAATTAACATGTTTGTTTTTTGGTTTTTTTTCACATGCCAACTCATAGCTTTTGTAAGAGGGTGGGTGAGCGGATCCCTGTGGACGGGTCATTGTTGACAGATCCCTGTGGACGGGTCATTGTTGCCGGGTCATCGTTGACGAGTCCCTGTGGACGAGTCCTTGTGGACAGGTCCTTGTGGACAAGTCCTTGTGGACGAGTCCTTGTGGACGAGTCCTTGTGGATGAGTCCTTGTTGATGAGTCCCTTTGGACCGGTTCCTACGGACTGGCTCATGAATTTATTTAAATTATGTCAAGGGCCTAACTACATTTTGCGTGTGTTGAACTGACGTTGTTCCCCAGTCTCCACTACTATAATGGGATAACGATATGAAAGGAAAGTGGCGAAATACATGTGAACATACAAGAGATCTAACTTGGTGGATGGATGTGTCATTTGTAGTTGAAAGAGAATAATACATGTTCTTGAGATGTTAAAAGTGTGGAGATGGCACGTGCAGTAAGACGTCTTGTTACTTCCTGTGTCATATTACAGACATGACAGAGAGCGCGCAGATCTGTTACTATGACTAACGCTGCAGTAATTTGAAACCGCAAGTGTTCATGAAGACAATGGGTGATGATCATGCAAAGTTAGCAGTTATTGGATATTACACAGGTGTTCCTTCTGGTGTCATGTTGCTGACATGACAGAGAGCGCGCACTGCTGTTGCTATGACTGACGCTGCAGTAATTTGAAACCCCAAGTGTTGATCAAGACAATGGGTGATGATCATACAAAGTCAACAGTCATTGAATACCACACAGGTGTTCCTAGTGTACTTTGGACTCTCAGCTGTATTGGGAAAGGAATTGCAATGATCTGCAAAAAACTACTGACACGAGCGATGAGAGTTTATATAAGAGAGGTGTTATATATTTCCCTACTGTCAGTCTTTATTACTCGCTTTGAGTGAACAGTGCTCTATTAATGCTCAAGAGTTGAAAAAAAAGCCTTTTTGGTAGAAAATCATTAAATTATTTTGCAAGGTAAGTACTTATTATTAATGGATTGTAGTCTTTTATTACTAATTGATGATGAAGTTATTGATTGGAATGTATTTATTGATTGAATGATTGATTGATTTGTTTGCAGATAATTGGGTACCTGTAGGTTACCAGATTCCTACAATCTGTTCATTCAGTGGCAGCAGTTGATCCATTATAAAAAGGTAAGTGCCCCTCTAATAACTTTTAAACAGTTAGAGTGATATTTTCCAATGTTCACCACTACATGTCAGTGAAAATGGTATATTTAGCAGTCAAAAGTTGGAACTACTTGACCATGGTGTGTAAAGCTAATTTTGTAGGTTAGATTTTGATTACCGCTCTATTACGTCTAAATGTTCATTGCTAGGTGTCAGTGACATGGGGAATATTTAAAGACTCAACCTCAGTTCACCTATCATAACCTAACTTTACCTAACTTAACCTTGTCACGTGACATGTTTTACAATTTTAAACTTGCTTTAGGACTGACTATGACGTCACACTTAGCTCACTTAACTGGTGGCTGCTAGTTTCTATCACGTGACATGTTCTACAAGTTTAGACTTGTTTTAAGACTGGCTATGACGTCACACTTAGCTCAATTAACTGGAGATCGTTGGTTTCTATCACGTGACATGTTCTACAAGTTTAGACTTGCTTTAAGACTGGTTATGACGTCACACTTAGCTCACTTAACTGGTGACCGCTGGTTTCTACCACTCTATCAAGTTCCAATGTTCACCGCTAGTCAGTGACAGTGGTATATAGTAATCCCCAGTTAGAACTACATGAAGTTAGACTTGCTAGGAGTTCACAGATGATCGATTTAAATACCCTGCTATAACCATTGACTGGAATGTAATTAAACTATTTATATTTTACTTTGTTTTATCATTTATTAACATTTTTTATTTCTTTCTTTTATAGGTAACTTCGAAAGTGATCATCATGTTCAAGTGTGGTGAATGTAAGAAACAGTTCTCAAGACCTGACAGCCTTCAACGTCATGCAAGTACAAAACATAATCAGAAAATGTTTGTATGCAGTCATTGTGCTACAACATTTAACAGACAGGATAGTCTTACACGACATGTAAATTTAATGCATGTTAGTTCAGCACCATTTTCGTGTTCAGTTTGCGAACTTGTTTTTTCTGCTGTAAAGCGTTATCAATCCCACATGGTTGAAGTGCATGGAGAACAACAGGAATTGAAATCTGTAAAACCATCAACTAGCACGGAACCTTTAAATGAATGTGATGCTCAAAAGCGTAAACGTTCTCAAGATTGTGAAAATAGTTGTGCAACAAAAAGAAAGAAGAATGGTGAAACTTCGATAACACATTGTAATGTATGTAATATTGATATACCTTCTTCAATCATTCATGGACATTTACGCAGTATTCAACATAAAAATAACGCTTGTCATGAAAGAAATTCTGGGAATATTCAACAAATTGGTAGTGCGTTTAAAAGTCGAATTGCTAGTTATAGACTTTATAGTAAAGAAAAAACTCAAAGTATTGAATCATTTTTTTTAAAAAGTTCAACCTACTGTGTTTGGCCTGGTAGTTAATGTTTTATTAGAGCATAAAACAATTAAAATGAATTTTGAACTTTTTGGACTCTATGTAAAAACTAGGAGTGAAGGTGAAATTACAGATATCAAATCTTTTAATACAAAAAACATAATTGTTAGCGAATCAACTAATATTATTGATATATACCAAAATTTTTCAAGTGTCATCATTGAGAAGAGTGAAGAGTTCCAGGAAAGGGAGTCGGGCTGGGCATTGGTTGAAGTACTTTATTTAGAAACCAACCTGAATAAATATAACCCCCTTCGAGCATCATCATATATTGATTTACCTGCATGGATCAAACGGAAGAAAGCTGTTGTGAACGTTTGGAATAGTGATGAAGCATGTTTTGCGTGGGCTGTAACCTCAGCTCTCCATTCAGCAGTGGGGCATATGGATAGAACATCATCATATCCTCACTATTCCTCAGTGTTAGATTTAAAAGAAATAGAATTTCCTATGGCGATAAAAGACATTCAACGTTTTGAAGAGCTGAACAATGTAAGTATTAATGTTTATGGAATTGAAAATAAGAGTATAGTAGGTCATCTATATTATACTCAGGAAAAAAGGATGCTCATGTAAATTTACTGTACATAACTGAAGGTGAAAACGCCCACTATTGTTGGATAAAACATTTAAGTAGACTTGTTGGTAGTCAGCTATCAAAATATAAGACTAAAAAGTGGTTGTGTGATGGCTGTTTGCTATATTTCAGAAAAGAGGACCAACTAACTCAACATCAAAAATGGGAGTGTAATCATGTGTGTACGGTATTACCGACTCCTAAAAATAACATTCTAAAATTCAAGGATTATGAGAAACAGCTTCGAGCACCATTTGTTATATATGCTGACTTCGAGGCTTTGCTAAAACCCTTTAATACATGTTCATCGAATCCAGCCCAACCTTTCACCAACACTACTCACATTCATGAACCTTTTAGCTTTGCATATTATATTAAATGTAGTTACGATGAATCCTTAAATACGTTTGAGCTCTATAGAGGACCTGATGCACCTAAAGTTTTTATGGAAAGGCTTGAGAAAGATGCCATCCGTATATCCTCTATTTTAAATACGATCATTCCAATGGAGCCACTAACTTCATCAGAGCAAATGAATTTTGAAACTGAAACTAATTGTTTTATATGTGGTGAATGTTTATGTACAGACAGGGTTCGCGATCATGATCATTTAACAGGAAAATATCGTGGTGCTGCTCACCAAGAATGTAATTTAAATTATAGAGTAAGTAAATTCATTCCGGTCATTCTACACAACGGTAGCAAATACGATAACCACTTTATCGTTAAAGAATTTGGAGCTTCAGATGTGAAAATTGATTTATTGCAAATAATAAGGAACAATACATATCGTTCACAAAATACATCAAAACTGACAATAAGAAAACGATAAAACTGCGATTTTTAGATTCATTCCGCTTTATGCCGAGTAGTCTTGATAAGCTTGCTAGTAATTTAAAATCAGATCAGTTTCATGAAATTCAACGTGTCTTTCCTAAAGAAGATGATTTTAATTTGATTCGTCAAAAGGGTATATTCCCTTACGAACATATTAACTGTGTGGAACGTCTTGAGGTGTGTTGTTTACCACCGAAAGATGCATTTTACAGTTCCTTAAACACAAGTCATATCAGTGATCAGGAATATTTACATGCACAACGTGTATGGGCACAGTTTGACATTCAAACTTTAGGAGAATTTTCAGACATATATTTGAAGACAGTTGTGTTGTTATTAGCAGATGTTTTTGAAAATTTTCGGAATGTTTGTATGAAAACTTATGACCTTGATCCTTGCCAGTATTTCACCGCTCCTGGGTTAAGTTTCAGTTCAATGTTGAAAAAAAAACGAAAGTAAATTTAGAATTAATGACTGATATAGACATGATCAATTTTATAAAATCATCAATTCGAGGTGGATTAAGCCAATGTAGTGGACGGTACTCTAAAGCGAATAATAAATACATGCCTAGCTACAACCCTTGTGAAGAGTCAAAGTATATTGTCTACCTCGATGCAAATAACCAATATGGTTGGGCTATAAGTCAATATCTACCACTGAAAGATTTTCGCTGGCTGACACAACCTGAAATTGATGTCTTACATGTTGACACTCTTAATGATAACGATGATAAATGATATATTTTAGAGGTAAATCTTTAGTACCATAAAGAGTTACATAGTGATCATAATGATTTACCATTTTGTCCTGAGAATATGAAATCTCCATACATCACATCACGAACAAAAAATGTTAATTGCTAATGTAAATGATAAATGTAAATATGTAATACATTATCAAAACTTGAAACAGTGTCTACAGCATGGATTGAAATTAACTAAAATTCATCGCGTATTGCAATTTCATCAGTCTGCATGGCTCAAACCGTATATTGATCTAAACAATAATTTAAGAACACAGTCAACAAACGCGTTTGAAAAAGATTTTTATAAACTCATGAATAATAGTGTTTTTTGGAAAGACTATGGAGAATGTTGATAAACGAGTTGATGTAAAGCTGATAACAAAGTGGGAGAATGATGGTAAAAGGTATGGTGCGAGCAACTTAATAAGCAAGCCTAACTTTCATAGCTGTTCAATTATTCATGAGGATTTAGTTGTAATACAAATGAATCGTCTTAAAGTAACTTACAACAAACCCATATATGTGGGTTACAGCATCCTGTAAAATTGTCAAAAACACTTATGTATGAATTTCACTATGATTATGTAAAGAAAAACTATCTTGATAATGCTAAATTACTCTACACAGACACAGATTCTTTTATTTATGAGTTTAAAACTGATGATTTTTATGAGGATATCAAAACTGAGCTAAATAGGTTTGATACAAGTGACTATCCCGAGGATAATATTTACCATTTACCTCTAGTAAACAAAAAGGTTCTTGGGAAATTTAAGGATGAATGTGCTGGTGTTATTATAGACACCTTTGTAGGCACAAAATCTAAATCATACAGCTATATGACAATTGATGATGTAGTAGTAAAGAAATTAAAAGGAGTGAAAAAGAATGTTGTTAGTAAAGAGTTAGATATAAGTGATTATATAAACTGTATAGTTAGTAACCCACCTGTATTATATAAGAAAATGAGTGTATTTAGAAGTAAAAATCATCAGCTACATACCAATTTGCTGAACAAAGTTGCTTTAAGTAATAAAGACAACAAACGATTCATTATACCCAACACATTTGATACTTTTGCTTGGGGAAACAGTCGCATTGACGACTATTACTTTACTTAAGTCTAATGATCACTATATTGTAATATTTGTAGTGTGTTTTATATTGTAATATTTTTTTGTAAAAAACTGTAAGTAGAATGTATAATGTTAGGCTACTGTAGTTTAGTAAAAATAAGATAAGTAATACATTTTAGTGTAAAATGTTTGCTTTTGTATATAACGAAAAAGATTGTTAAAAAATGTACAGAATGTGTGTACTAAACAAGGGAAATGTAAAAATGTAAAGTGGAAATTATAAATATCTATGTGTGAAAAAGTGAAATAGTTATCACCATTTTAAAATTAAAAGACATAGTGATCTGGTAAACCTTGTTTTTATTTCACAACAACAAAAATGTACAGAATGTGTAAACTAAACAAGGAGAATTTAAAAAAATGAAAAGTGGAAATTGTAAATATTCATGTGTGAAAAAATGAAAATAAAGAAATGGCTATCACCATTTTAAAATTAAAAGACATTGCGATCTTGTAAACCTTGTTTTTATTTCACAACATATATGGCTTTACAAAATAGAATACAAAGAAATACCATTTCCTCAATCCTTTTCAATGTTCATGTCCACTCATCATTAACTTCCCTTTTGGCGCGATTGATAGTAGGCGCTATTAGTAGACGCGATTGATAGTAGGCGCGATTGGTAGTGGACGTAATTGATAGTAGGCGCTTTTGATAGTAGGTGCGATTTATAGTAGGCGCGATTGATAGTATGCGCGATTGGTAGCAGGCGCTATTAGTAGACGCGATTGATAGTAGGCGCGATTGGTAGTAGGCGCGATTGATAGTAGGCGCTATTGTTAGCAGGCGCTATTAGTAGGCGCGATTGATAGTAGGCGCTATTAGTAGACGCGATTGATAGTAAGCGCGATTGGTAGTGGACGTTATTGATAGTAGGCGCTATTGATAGTAGGTGCGATTGATAGTAGGCGCGATTTATAGTAGGCGCGATTGATATTAGGCGCAATAAATAGTAGGCGCGATTAGTAAGCGCGATTGATAGTAGGCGCGATTGATAGTAGGCGTAATTGATAGTAGACGCGATTGATAGTAGGCGTGATTGGTAGACCTTGAGGTGATAACCCCTTTTGATTGATCCCTGTTGATTTGTCCCTTTAGACTGGTCCCTGTTGACTAGCCCCTGTTGACCAGCCCCTTTGAACGGGTCCTTTATGAAGGGAGTCATTTTTGACAGGTCCCTGTGGACGGGCCCATGCATTTATCTAAATTATGTCAAAGTCACTTAACCTAACCTTGTCACATGACCTGTTCTACAAGTTTAGACTTGCTTTGAGACTGGCTATGACGTCACAGATTAATGGCGGTGGGAGGCTGGACATTACTTTTTATTACACAAAAACATTCTCCTTAAAGTGAGAGGAAAAGTGGGTGCAAGAGTGGATGAAAGAATGGGTGCAAATAGGCAAACCAATAATCAAAGAGGGGTATGACAGACCTTGAGGCGATAACCCCTTTTGATTGATCCCTGTTGATTTGCCCCTTGGGACTGGTCCCTGTTGACTAGCCCCTTTGGACGGGTCCTTTTGAAGGGAGTCATTTTTGACGGGCCCCTGCTGACGGTTCACTGTGGACGGATCCCTATGGACGGGTCCCTGTTGACAGGTCCTTTTGACTAATCCCTTTGGACCGGTCCCTTTGGACTGATCCCTTTGGGTTGGTCATGCATGTATCCAAATTATGACAAAGGGACCGGTCCAAAGGGATTAGTCAAAAGGACCTGTCAACAGGGACCCGTCCATAGGGATCCGTCCACAGTGACCCGTCAGCAGGGGCCCGTCAAAAATGACTCCCTTCAAAAAGGACCCGTCCAAAGGGGCTAGTCAACAGGGACCAGTCCCAAGGGGCAAATCAACAGGGATCAATCAAAAGGGGTTATCGCCTCAAGGTCTGTCATACCCCTCTTTGATTATTGGTTTGCCTATTTGCACCCATTCTTGCATCCACTCTTGCACCCACTTTTGCACCCACTTTTCCTCTCACTTTAAGGAGAATGCTTTTCTGTAATAAAAAGTAATGTCCAGCCTCCCACCGCCATTCATCTGTGACGTCATAGCCAGTCTCAAAGCAAGTCTAAACTTGTAGAACAGGTCATGTGACAAGGTTAGGTTAAGTGACTTTGACATAATTTAGATAAATGCATGGGCCCGTCCACATGGACCTGTCAAAAATGACTCCCTTCATAAAGGACCCGTCCAAAGGGGCTGGTCAACAGGGGCTAGACAACAGGGACCAGTCTAAAGGGACAAATCAACAGGGATCAATCAAAAGGGGTTATCACCTCAAGGTCTACCAATCGCGCCTACTATCAATCGCGTCTACTATCAATTACGCCTACTATCAATCGCGCCTACTATCAATCGCGCTTACTAATCGCGCCTACTATTTATTGCACCTAATATCAATCGCGCCTACTATCAATCGCGCCTACTATCAATAGCGCCTACTATCAGTAACGTCCACTGCCAATCGCGCTTACTATCAATCCCGTCTACTAATAGCGCCTACTATCAATCGAGCATACTACCAATCGCGCCTACTATCAATCGCGCCTACTATCAATTGCGCCTACTAATAGCGCCTGCTATCAATAGCGCCTACTATCAATCGCGCCCACTATCAATAGCGCCTACTATCAATCGCGCCTACTACCAATCGCGTCTACTAATAGCGCCTGCTATCAATCGCGCCTACTATCAATCGCGCCTACTATCAATCGCGTCTACTAATAGCGCCTACTATCAATCGCGCCAAAAGGGAAGTTAATGATGAGTGGACAAGAACATTGGAAAGGATTGAGGAAATGGTATTTCTTTGTATTCTATTTTGTAAAGCCATATATGTTGTGAAATAAAAACAAGGTTTACAAGATCACAATGTCTTTTAATTTTAAAATGGTGATAGCCATTTCTTTATTTTCATTTTTTCACCCCACCAACCTGGACCCAATGTTTGGGAAGCCAGGCTCTGCCTGTCACAAGTCAGGACAAAGGGCGAGTGATAGAGGAGTAACACCTCTTTAAAAAACCTTGGTCCAGCTGACCCGGCTGGTAGTCCCTTGTAAGGGTCCCTTGCCAGGGTTACGGTGAAGACCTCAACGGCAGTTACAGTGGAGAGGATAGTCCTCGGTACAGTGTAAGTGGCGGATGTGGCAGCCCAGTGCTCGGGATTAATTGAGTAAAAGGTATCATCCTTATTTTGGGGGGTAGATATCAGTTGTAGCGTCTGACCCGGAGCGGGCGGCTACACACGGCGTCTGTACCCCATGTTAGGGGCGGCCGAATTATATGCTGGCAGTAGCGTTAAAATGCCCTCAACGACAGACGAAGCGACCCGCCGGTTGAGGTATTTCCTGTCGCATCAATGGCTACGTCTCTTCTAAATTCGGAACATGCTAGGGCGTTCCCCCAAAGCGACGCGCGCCACTTGCGCCCGAGTGACGTGAGAAATGAGCGAGGGTTACCTACTCATGAACGGGGTAGGTTAAAGAAGTTAGTTCAACCCAAACAACTAAGACTAAGATTCGCTACCCTCAATATTGGAACGTTGACTGGCCGACATCGTGAGCTAGCAGAAATGCTTAAACACAGGCGTGTCAACATTGCCTGCATCCAGGAGACCAAGTGGAGGGGTTCTAAGGCGAAAGAAATTGGAGATGGCTACAAACTCATCTATCACGGTACCAGCGCAGCACGAAACGGTGTAGCAATAATCGTAGACCAGCACTACCGCAACAGTGTCACCAATGTCAACAGGGTGTCAGATAGGCTTATGTCTATCAAGATTGATTCAACAGAAATCACTACCCACATTATATCTTGCTACGCACCTCAAACTGGATGTACAGAGGATGAGAAAGATGAATTCTGGAACAGTCTGGATACCCACCTTCGAGCAATCCCCCAGGATGAGTCCATTATTCTTGGAGGAGACTTTAATGGACATGTTGGGTCTCAGCGTGAAGGATATATGCGATGCCATGGAGGACATGGGCTTGGTGTGCGCAATGATGACGGATGTAGGATACTTGACTGTGCAGAAGCTCATAACTTGATTGTGACCAACACATATTTCAAAAAGAGGCTAACACATCTGGCTACTTATACCAGTGGAGGACATGCTACTCAGATCGATTACTGGCTAGTTCGGCAACAAGATATGAAGCTGGTGACAGATACCAAAGTGATTCCGTATGACAGCGTTGCCCCTCAACACCGATTGCTTGTCCTTGATATTCATAAAAACGTTAAGCGACCCAAAGCAAAACCTAAAACTGGGCCTGAGCGTATCAAGTGGTGGAGATTGAATGCCCACCGCAATGAGTTGGTCACAGCCTTGGCAAACTTCTCGGTGAAGTCTGATCAATCAGTTGATAGCATGTGGAGGGATGCTATGAAACAGATACATCAGGCGGCGAAAGAAACTGTGGGAAAAACCATACCCGGACGAAAATACATTGATAAACAGACCTGGTGGTGGAGTGATGAAGTCAAGCAAGTTATCAGGGAGAAAAAGATGGCCTACAAGACTTGGTGGAACTCGCGTCTTGATACTGACCTCCAGCAATACCGTAACCTGAAATCAGCAGCAAAAAGAGCAGTAGCTGCTGCAAAGGACAATTATTATCAAGACCTGTACGACCAGCTTGACACACCATCAGGAGAAAACAATGTATATCGTCTTGCTAAGTCCCGTAATCGTTCAACTCAGGACATTGGACATGTCATGCACATCAAGGATGCGAACGCTAAGCTACTACGGGAACAGCAATCTATCCTCCAACGTTGGGCAGACTACTTTTTTGGCATCTGCAACGAAGAATTTCCACACCCACCAATTGCAAGTCCTGATCCTACCTTAGGACCCGTTCCTCCAATTACATCCGAGGAAGTAATGCTTGCCATTAGCAAAATAAAGAGTGGGAAAGCAACTGGCCCAGATGACTTACCGACGGAAATATGGAAAATTCTAGGAAGGCCTGCCTCAGAATTCCTTGCCACACTCTTTAACCGGATCATTGCTGAGAACCAACTTCCCCATGCATGGACAACTAGCATAACAGTTCCAATCTGGAAGGGAAAAGGTGATGTGGGTGACTGCTCAACTTATCGCCCTATTCGACTCCTCTGTCATACGTTTAAAATATTTGAGCGTGTGCTTGATTGTAGACTCAGAAATATTGTCACTGTAACACCAAACCAGTGTGGGTTTGTTAAGGGATGCAGTACCATCGATGCTGTCCATGCCACACGCCTTTTAATGGAAAAGCACAGAGAGAGGCAGCGGAGTGTACACCTGGCATTTCTCGATTTAGAGAAAGCTTTTGACCGTATCCCTCATGATCTTATTTGGCGAGCTCTTCGTTGCCATGGAGTCCCTGAGGAATATGTAAGCTGGGTGCAACTTCTGTATCGCAATGCCACTAGTGTAGTTCGGAGTCCAGCTGGAGTCTCCCCACCTTTTGAAATCACTGTGGGTGTTCATCAGGGTTCTGCTCTATCACCACTGTTATTCATCCTCTGCATGGATACAGCAACGGCGGACATACAGACCTCACATCCCTGGACCCTTCTCTATGCGGATGATGTGGTACTTGCCCAAAAAACCCGCCCTGAACTCCAGCACAGGGTTCAAACGTGGAACGACAGACTGGCTGAAAATGGACTACACCTCAATATCCAGAAGACAGAATACCTGGAATGTGGCCCCCAAACTAGAGGTACCATCAGTATCAGCACAGAAAATCTGCAGAAGACCATGCATTTTAAGTACTTAGGGTCCACTGTCACTTCAAATTGTGACGCCACTCCTGATACTCGGATAAGGGTAAACGCAGCCTGGCTCAAGTGGAGACAAGTCACTGGAGTTCTCTGTGATAAAAAGATGCCTCTGCATTTAAAGGCAAAGGTCTATAAGTCTGTGGTACGCCCAGCAGCCATCTATGGGACCGAATGTCGGCCTATGACCAAACAACATGAGCAAATTTTGAGTACGATGGAAATGAAGATGCTCCGATGGTCGATGGGGCTGACCCGATTTGACCACGCAAGGAACACAGACGTCCGGCGAAGATTTGGTATTGCACCAATTGTCGAGAAGGTGAGGGAGGCTCGTCTACGCTGGTACGGTCACGTCATGAGAAGACAGAACAACTCAGTTGCCAAAAGAGCACTCCACATCAACCCAGGTGGAACAAGACCACGTGGAAGACCTGCAAAGCGGTGGACTGACAACATCAGGGCTGACATGCACGCTGTTGGTCTAACACCAGAAGATGTCAACGACCGAAATAAGTGGAGGAGATGTAGCAAAGTAGCAGACCCCGCAAGGGATTAATGCTAGGAAGAAGAAGAAGACACATGAATATTTACAATTTCCACTTTTCATTTTTTTTACATTCTCCTTGTTTAGTTTACACATTCTGTACATTTTTGTTGTTGTTAAATAAAAAACAAGGTTTACCAGATCACATTGTCTTTTAATTTTAAAATGGTGATAACTATTTCACTTTTTCACACATGGATATTTACAATTTCCACTTTACATATTTACATTTCCCTTGTTTAGTTCACACATTCTGTACATTTTTTAAAATATTTTTCGTAATATACAAAAGCAAACATTTTACACTAAAATGTATTACTTATCTTATTTTTACTAAACTACAGTAGCCTAACATTATGCATTCTACTTACAGTTTTTTACAAAAAAATATTACAATATAAAACACACTACAAATATTACAATATAGTGATCATTAGACTTAAGTAAAGTAATAGTCGTCAATGCGACTGTTTCCCCAAGCAAAAGTATCAAATGTGTTGGGTATAATGAATCGTTTGTTGTCTTCATTACTTAAAGCAACTTTGTTCAGCAAATTGGTATGTAGCTGATGATTTTTACTTCTAAATACACTCATTTCCTTATATAATACAGGTGGGTTACTAACTATACAGTTTTTATAATCTCTTATATCTAACTCTATACTAACAACATTCTTTTTCACTTTTTTTAATTTTTTACTACTACATCATCAATTGTCATATAGCTGTATGATTTAGATTTTGTGCCTACAAAGGTGTCTATAATAACACCAGCACATTCATCCTTAAATTTCCCAAGAACCTTTTTGTTTACTAGAGGTAAATGGTAAATATTATCCTCGGGATAGTCCCTTGTATCAAACCTATTTAGCTCAGTTTTGATATCCTCATAAAAATCATCAGTTTTAAACTCATAAATAAAAGAATCTGTGTCTGTGTAGAGTAATTTAGCATTATCAAGATAGTTTTTCTTTACATAATCATAGTGAAATTCATACATAAGTGTTTTTGACAATTCCAGAATGCTGTAACCCACATATATGGGTTTGTTGTAAGTTACTTTAAGACGATTCATTTGTATTATAACTAAATCCTCATGAATAATTGAACAGCTATGAAAGTTAGGCTTGCTTATTAAATTGCTCGCACCATACCTTTTACCATCATTCTCCCACTTTGTTATCAGCTTTACATCAACTCGTTTATCAACATTCTCCATAGTCTTTCCAAAAAACACTATTATTCATGAGTTTATAAAAATCTTTTTCAAACGCGTTTGTTGACTGTGTTCTTAAATTATTGTTTAGATCAATATACGGTTTGAGCCATGATGACTGATGAAATTGCAATACGCGATGAATTTTAGTTAATTTCAATCCATGCTGTAGACACTGTTTCAAGTTTTGATAATGTATTACATATTTACATTAACATTTTTGTTCGTGATGTGATGTATGGAGATTTCATATTCTCAGGACAAAATGGTAAATCATTATGATCACTATGTAACTCTTTATGGTACTAAAGATTTACCTCTAAAATATATCCTTTATCATCGTTATCATTAAGAGTGTCAACATGTAAGACATCAATTTCAGGTTGTGTCAGCCAGCGAAAATCTTTCAGTGGTAGATATTGACTTATAGCCCAACCATATTGGTTATTTGCATCGAGGTAGACAATATACTTTGACTCTTCACAAGGGTTGTAGCTAGGCATGTATTTATTATTCGCTTTAGAGTACCGTCCACTACATTGGCTTAATCCACCTCGAATTGATGATTTTATAAAATTGATCATGTCTATATCAGTCATTAATTCTAAATTTACTTTCGTTTTTTTTTCAACATTGAACTGAAACTTAACCCAGGAGCGGTGAAATACTGGCAAGGATCAAGGTCATAAGTTTTCATACAAACATTCCGAAAATTTTCAAAAACATCTGCTAATAACAACACATCTGTCTTCAAATATATGTCTGAAAATTCTCCTAAAGTTTGAATGTCAAACTGTGCCCATACCCGTTGTGCATGTAAATATTCCTGATCACTGATATGACTTGTGTTTAAGGAACTGTAAAATGCATCTTTCGGTGGTAAACAACACTCCTCAAGACGTTCCACACAGTTAATATGTTCGTAAGGGAATATACCCTTTTGACGAATCAAATTAAAATCATCTTCTTTAGGAAAGACACGTTGAATTTCATGAAACTGATCTGATTTTAAATTACTAGCAAGCTTATCAAGACTACTCGGCATAAAGCGGAATGAATCTAAAAATCGCAGTTTTATCGTTTTCTTATTGTCAGTTTTGATGTATTTTGTGAACGATATGTATTGTTCCTTATTATTTGCAATCACATCAATTTTCACATCTGAAGCTCCAAATTCTTTAACGATAAAGTGGTTATCGTATTTGCTACCGTTGTGTAGAATGACCGGAATGAATTTATTTACTCTATAATTTAAGTTACATTCTTGGTGAGCAGCGCCACGATATTTTCCTGTTAAATGATCATGATCGCGAACCCTGTCTGTACATAAACATTCACCACATATAAAACTATTAGTTTCAGTTTCAAAATTCATTTGCTCTGACGAAGTTAGTGGCTCAATTGGAATGATCGTATTTAAAATAGAGGATATACGGATGGCATCTTTCTCAAGACTTTCCATAAAAACTTTAGGTGCATCAGGTCCTCTATAGAGCTCAAACTTAAGGATTCATCGTAACTACATTTAATATAATATGCAAAGCTAAAAGGTTCATGAATGTGAGTAGTGTTGGTGAAAGGTTGGGCTGGATTCGATGAACATGTATTAAAGGGTTTTAGCAAAGCCTCGAAGTCAGCATATATAACAAATGGTGCTCGAAGCTATTTCTCATAATCCTTGAATTTTAGAATGTTATTTTTAGGAGTCGGTAATACCGTACACACATGATTACCCTCCCATTTTTGATGTTGAGTTAGTTGGTCCTCTTTTCTGAAATATAGCAAACAGCCATCACACAACCACTTTTTAGTCTTATATTTTGATTGCTGACTACCAACAAGTCTACTTAAATGTTTTATCCAACAATAGTGGGCGTTTTCACCTTCAGTTATGTACAGTAAATTTACATGAGCATCCTTTTTTTCCTGAGTATAATATAGATGACCTACTATACTCTTATTTTCAATTCCATAAACATTAATACTTACATTGTTCAGCTCTTCAAAACGTTGAATGTCTTTTATCGCCATAGGAAATTCTATTTCTTTTAAATCTAACACTGAGGAATAGTGAGGATAGGATGATATTCTATCCATATGCCCCACTGCTGAATGGAGAGCTGAGGTTACAGCCCACGCAAAACATGCTTCATCACTATTCCAAACGTTCACAACAGCTTTCTTCCGTTTGATCCATGCAGGTAAATCAATATATGATGATGCTCGAAGGGGGTTATATTTATTCAGGTTGGTTTCTAAATAAAGTACTTCAACCAATGCCCAGCCCGACTCCCTTTCCTGGAACTCTTCACTCTTCACAATGATGACACTTGAAAAATTTTGGTATATATCACTAATATTAGTTGATTCACTAACAATTATGTTTTTTGTATTAAAAGATTTAATATCTGTAATTTCACCTTCACTCCCAGTTTTTACATAGAGTCCAAAAAGTTCAAAATTCATTTTAATTGTTTTATGCTCTAATAAAACATTAACTACCAGGCCAAACACAGTAGGTTGAACATTTTTTAAAAATGATTCAATACTTTGAGTTTTTTCTTTACTATAAAGTCTATAACTAGCAATTCGACTTTTAAACGCACTACCAATTTGTTGAATATTCCCAGAATTTCTTTCATGACAAGCGTTATTTTTATGTTGAATACTGCGTAAATGTCCATGAATGATTGAAGAAGGTATATCAATATTACATACATTACAATGTGTTATCGAAGGTTCACCATTCTTCTTTCTTTTTGTTGCACAACTATTTTCACAATCTTGAGAACGTTTACGCTTTTGAGCATCACATTCATTTAAAGGTTCCGTGCTAGTTGATGGTTTTACAGATTTCAATTCCTGTTGTTCTCCATGCACTTCAACCATGTGGGATTGATAACGCTTTACAGCAGAAAAAACAAGTTCGCAAACTGAACACGAAAATGGTGCTGAACTAACATGCATTAAATTTACATGTCGTGTAAGACTATCCTGTCTGTTAAATGTTGTAGCACAATGACTGCATACAAACATTTTCTGATTATGTTTTGTACTTGCATGTCGTTGAAGGCTGTCAGGTCTTGAGAACTGTTTCTTACATTCACCACACTTGAACATGATGATCACTTTCGAAGTTACCTATACAAGAAAGAAATAAAAAATGTTAATAAATGATAAAACAAAGTAAAATATAAATAGTTTAATTACATTCCAGTCAATGGTTATAGCAGGATATTTAAATCGATCATCTGTGAACTCCTAGCAAGTCTAACTTCATGTAGTTCTAACTGGGGATTACTATATACCACTGTCACTGACTAGCGGTGAACATTGGAACTTGATAGAGTGGTAGAAACCAGCGGTCACCAGTTAAGTGAGCTAAGTGTGACGTCATAACCAGTCTTAAAGCAAGTCTAAACTTGTAGAACATGTCACGTGATAGAAACCAACGATCTCCAGTTAATTGAGCTAAGTGTGACGTCATAGCCAGTCTTAAAACAAGTCTAAACTTGTAGAACATGTCACGTGATAGAAACTATCAGCCACCAGTTAAGTGAGCTGAGTGTGACGTCATAGTCAGTCCTAAAGCAAGTTTAAAATTGTAAAACATGTCACGTGACAAGGTTAAGTTAGGTAAAGTTAGGTTATGATAGGTGAACTGAGGTTGAGTCTTTAAATATTCCCCATGTCACTGACACCTAGCAATGAACATTTAGACTTAATAGAGCGGTAATCAAAATCTAACCTACAAAATTAGCTTTACACACCATGGTCAAGTAGTTCCAACTTTTGACTGCTAAATATACCATTTTCACTGACATGTAGTGGTGAACATTGGAAAATATCACTCTAACTGTTTAAAAGTTATTAGAGGGGCACTTACCTTTTTATAATGGATCAACTGCTGCCACTGAATGAACAGATTGTAGGAATCTGGTAACCTCAAGTCAACCCTGGCACTATCCAGCCCATGACGGGCTAAGGCCGACCATGCGACCGCTGCCCAGCCATTCGTCCTGCAGGTATTGGGGTGACGCGTGATCAGCGCGTCGGGTCCCCTCGGCCGTTAATCTTGGTTACAGGTACCCAATTATCTGTAAACAAATCATTCAATCAATCAATCAATAAATACATTCCAATCAATAACTTCATCATCAATTAGTAATAAAATACTACAATCCATTAATAATAAGTACTTACCTTGCAAAATAATTTAATGATTTTCTACCAAAAAGGCTTTTTTTTTCAACTCTTGAGCAGTAATAGAGCACTGTTCACTCAAAGCGAGTAATAAAGACTGACAGTAGGGAAATATATAACACCTCTTTGTTCTTATTGTATAGTAACGTTTGTTTATAAACTGATTTACGTGGATGGCGTGGGCCATCATAGATCCATGCACTGATATCAAATGGCACTGGTTCGTCTATATTAGAAACAGTTGCACTCACATTTTTGTCACAGAGTTGGGAAGATATCGGTGCACTTGTATCGCATGGAGGTTTGTCTACATTGGAAACTTCTGAACTTGCATTTAAGTCACAAAGTTGGGAAAAGAGTTTAATACTCTTCGGTTCATTGGGTTCACTCGTCACCCCAATATCTGCAGGCCAAATGACTGGGCAGCGGTCGCTTGTTCGGCCTTAGCCCGTCAAGGGCTGGATAGTGCCAGGGGTTGACTTTTTTATGCATTACTTTGCGTTATATCGTGAGAGATACAAGATAAATAACATACACTTGTTAATATAAAACAACTGTTTATTTAACACTAGTTGATACACAACGATACACAAGGTGGACTAACTTGAGCGGAACTGACGCGGAACTGTCGTCTACAGTACGCGGGTGCATATATACATAGTAGCTGGAAAGTTCCAGATTCGAATGTCCCGGGCATAGTGACTAGAATGTTCATGTTATCTCAAGTAGCCTAAATACACAACACTGACTAGAATGTTCAAGTTAACTCAAGTAAATACACAACACTTCCTCCCTCTTTTAAACGGATGATTTAGGAAACTTAATCAGGAGAGAATCTCAATGGTGGTCTTCGCCGGTGAGTTCTCCTGCGTGGAATAAAAGAGGTCTGGGAAATAGATGATGTCCTGTTCACAGGTGTAGCTGGAGTGGCTGGTGGTGTTTGGACTGTTGCTGGGGTCTCGGTGGCTTGGTCGGTTGTGCGGCGGCTTCGTCTGTTGTGCGGTGACTTCGTCGGTTGTGCGGTGACCTTGTCGGTTGCACGGTGGCTTGGTCGGTTGCACGGTGACTTGGACGATTGCACGGTGACCTGGTCGGTTGCACGGTGACCTTGTCGGTTGCACGGTGGCTAGGTCGGTTGCACGATGACTTGGTTGGTTCTGGGGTAACCTCGTCGGTTGCGCGGTGACCTGGTTGGCTGCGTGGTGGCTTGGTCGGTTGCACGGTGATTTGGTCTGCACGGTGACCTCGACGTGGCATGATCAAGTTGAGTCTCGTCGTTCGACTGGCGTAAGCGATTGGACTTACTTGCCCGTTGCTGAGCCTGTGTGACAGTACTGCACCAAGTCTGGTCTTGCCGGCGTCCGTGGCCAACAGGAGCGGCAACGCTAGGTCACACTGCATGAGCACCTGGGGTGAGGTTAGGGCGTTCTTGATGTCTTTGTATGCCCTGTCGCCTTCTGGTGTCCAGATGAGAGGTTCCTTGAGCAGCACGTCTCAGAGTGGTCTGTCTCTGGTGGGCAAATCGGGGATGAACGAACTGTAGTAGGTTGCTTTACCAAGGAACAGTTGGAGTTCTTCTGGTGTAGTCGGCTTCGGTGCATCACGTACAGCTCGGATGTGTGCATCAGACTTGTGGATGCCTGACGCATCGATTTTGTGGCCAAGGGCTTCCAGGAATGTTTGAGCGAAAACGCATTTGGCTCGGTTGAGCTTGAGGTTGTGTTGCAGAAACCGTTCCAGAGTGGTGCTGATGGCCTGCATCAAGTTTTCAAAGCTATCAGCAAAAATAATACTGTCATCGAAAAAACTTACGACGTTTGGGAGACCTTGCAGGATTGTGTCCATTCGCCGCTGCCAGATAGCGGGGATGTTAGATGCTCCATAAACTGCTCGCGTTGGGCGGATCAGATCGTGAGTTGGCGTGTTAAGCGTGAGAGCATGGCTGAACTCGTCGTCGACCTCGAGATGAGTGTACGCGTCGGTGATATCCAGGTGTCAGAAGAGAGTGGCGCCGCGCATTCGGTTGAACAGATGTTCCACCTTGGGAATCGGATGTTCATCGATGATGATCCGCGGGTCGAGAGTAGGCTTGTAGTTGCCTGTGATCCTCAGTTTGCCGTTCTTCTTAGCGACGACGTGCGTTGTCGATGCCCACTCAGAGTAGTCCACTCTTTTGTAGAAGCCAGGTGCAATTATCTTCTTGATTTCCTTGGCGTATGCATCGCGGAGGGCAACTGGTACGTCTCGAGCTCGGGCAAAAACAGGTGTGGCTCTAGCCTTCAGGTGCATCTTCGCTGGGGGACCTGAGACCTTCCCGGGGGTGTCGCTGAACACATCCTGGTAGCGAGATAGAATGTTGTCGAGCTGCTTCTCTTGTTCCAAGGTCAGAGCCTGCTTGTCTGAAAGCTTGTGGATTGGGTCGGGTTTTGCCAAGAGGTGACCAAAGTCGATCTCCCGTACACACTCTGAAATCCACTCTCGGCCAAAGAGCGATTCGACTTCAGCGTCAACCACGTAGAGATTCAAGTTCCTGGTTGTGGTTCCGATGGTGGTGCACACTGACGTTTTGCCAATGCATTTGATCGGATGACCGGTGTAACTGACGAAGTAACGATCATTTTTCTGCAACACAAAACCTGGTTTGATCGTACTTAGCTTAGATTTGCTCATGGTTGAGCAGGGGGCGTCGGTGTCGAGTTCCATTTTGACGGTGGTTCCCTCTATGTGGACATCATCCAGTGGGTTAGGTTCTGCGTTGACCGATCCGATGACCTCGATTTTGCTGAGGTAGTCCACAACGTCCAGGTTCTCTGCTGGAAGCTCTTCTTCGGTCACATGTTTTGTTGTTCGATGTTTCCTCGATTTCGATCGGTTAACTTTTCTGATATGGCCTTTATTGCCACACTTCAGGCACTCTGCCTTCAGGAACCTACACTGACTGCGAGGGTGAGCTTCACCGCACCCTGCATATGTTGATTGGTTGTCCTGTGATGCACTCTGGTTTGCCTGGTGTGGCCATTGGTGCTGACTGGTTAGGTTGTAAGACCCTTGACTTCGATGAGCTGACTTGCTGAGTGGTGGCTGCTGGTTACTGTTCTTCCTGGACAGAGGCTTCTCGTATCCAATCCGATTGGTTGATTCAGACTTAGCGGCAGCTGGTTTGACCACGTTGGTGGTAATGCGAGTAGATTCAAGTGCGTGCGCAATTTAATATGCCACGGTGAAGTTCCCTGGTTGTTTTGCAATAATCTCGTCGCACATTTCTCGTGATTCCAAACCTGCGAGTAGTTGTTCAATGAACATGCGATCAAGGAATGTGCCATACTCACAAAACGTTGCAGCCTGCCGCAGTCTTAAGGTGAAGCTAGCGATGGTTTCTCCTTGATTCTGCATTACACTCCGAAATTTGATGCTCTCGGCAAACTTGTTGCGTGTGGCGTCGAAGTGGCATTTCAGCTTAGATTGAATCTCGCTGTTTGACAGAGTTTCCGGACCATCAGGACTCACCAGGATCTTCAGGACATCATTGAGTTCAGATCCCATGTAAACACGTGCAAAGTTTGCATGCTGATCCGCGGGTACCTTGCTGAGGTTGAGCGCCGAGGTAAAGCGGGTGAAATAGTCGTCTACAGTCGTCCCGTCGGTAGCACGATACGGTTGCATTGTGAACTTTGGTGTTCGAGGCTATTATGACGTTTTTGACCGTATTGTCTGTCGGATAGCGTCGCCGATCATTGCCGAGAATTGTTGGAATTGCTCAGAGGTTAAGTCCGGCATGGTGAAGATGAGTGAAGAACAGTTTATCTAACACGCATTTGCGATGAACTTAGTTCGGTGTACACACTTGCGTTGAGGTTAGAAAGTTCACTCGGTTTAGTATTTCTAACTCGCACTACGATGAACGTCGTTCGGTGCAACACCTGCGTTGGGTTAGAAAGTTCACTCGGTTTAGTATTTCCAACACGCACTGCGATGAACGTCGTTCGGTGCAACTCTTGTGTTGAGGTAAGAAAGTCACTCGGTTTCACAACGTTACTTATCTTATCCCACTTCTGACACCACTGTTATATCGTGGGAGACACAAGATAAATAACATACACTTGTTAATATAAAACAACGGTTTATTTAACACTAGTTGATACACAACGATACACAAGGTGGACTAACTTGAGCGGAACTGACGCGGAACTGTCGTCTACAGTCTGCAGGTGCATATATACATAGCAGCTGGAAAGTTCCAGATTCGAATGTTCTGGGCATAGTGATTAGAATGTTCAGGTTATCTCGAGTAGATTAAATACATAACCCTGACTAGAATGTTCATGTTAACTCAAGTAAATACACAACACTTTGTTTTTATCAGATAAATTATATCTGTAAATGATCAATTTTTTTAGTAACCAAGGATTTTTTAAATAATTATTTCACTGAATCGAGGAGGGACCCCCCCCCCCCCCCCCGGCCAAGGGCTAGAACCACATCTGGTGCATTTTCTATATCTTGTCTGACATATGTTGCCGCACCATAGACAATATCAAAAGTGGCACCGAGTAAGTCAAATCCAGGTATTCTTCCTCTTGAATTAAGTTGAGGTTCATTTGCAGCGTGGGTTTCCTGGATTGCAACTAAGTCAATTTTGTTGTCCTGTAAGATCATACGTAGCACTTGATATTTCGCTCTACTGATGCCCTGAATATTCAACTGACAAATTCTTACACACTGTCCTAGCTTCTGGAGGGATAGTCCTCAGAATGTCCATTTTTCGACTAGTTCATATTCTGTTATGTGATGTTGGTTGGTTCTTAAGTTTAGGGGCTGCGACAACGCGGTCATGTAGCCCCGTGTACTTTGGGTGTGTGTAGAATCTGTCTGATAACCGGTGTTAATTGTGATGACTGTATTAATGTGTGTTATCTGTTTAAGTACAGACTGCAACTTAGAATTTTTCAAATAGTTCCTACTTTTGCGGCTAAGCGCCACCGTCAACGACTACTAGGCCAAGTTCAGAACTTAGCTACTACACGCCACCACAGTCGGCTCTTGGCAACGAACGTAGAAACCTAAGAGCGTTGTTTACATTCTTAACCTATCCAATTTAGCTTCACACAGGTGTAATTAGTGGAAGGTTCTTTAACATGCCATAAATCTATGACACGGGACCGCCAGCTTTACTTCCCCTCCGATGGAAGGCATACTGAGGGATTTTTAACGCTCTTAAAAATCCGATGGCTTCGGCCGGGAGATATGTGATGTAGTCTTTACCAGGAGATCTCGAGGATTGTCTGGTAGCCAATATTCTTGTTGCTCGTTTAGCACCACCCAGGGGACACGTGCAGGGCAATTAGGAGGTTTAACCTGTGTACGTGAGCAACTGCCATCCCCCAAGAAATTGATAATATTAGCCAACTAATAGCTACACTTCGTTCTGCTGCACGTCTGAGAGCAACTGGAAACTACAGTTGCAATGCTCTTCCCGAGGATATGCACCTGTCTATGAATAATTGCATGTACTGATGGCCTCCTCTCCTGTAAAATTCGAATACTAGTATACTAGTCCCCCGTTTGGATCTCCGGGTGGGGACTACTCGATAGAGGGTTAACATCACAGAACTGACAAAGAGGAAATCTGAAATTCTGTGGATCGGAGCGTGGAATGTTAGAAGTCTGATAGGAAACTTAGAAAGGGAATGGATAGGTTGAGGTTGGATTTGGTTGGAATTAGTGAAATGGGCTGGCAGGAAGAACATCAATTGTGGTCAGGAGACTATAGGATTATTAGCACTAAATCAAACAATGGGCAAGCAGGGATAGGTCTCATATTGACTAGGAATCTTGGACAGCGGGTAGAATATTATGGGCAATATAGTGAACGGACTTTTGTAGCTAAAATCAATACAAAAACTAAGTGCACCACAGTGGTACAAGTCTACATGCCCACCAGTAAAGCTGATGATGAAGATGTTGAAAAGGTCTACGAAGAAATAGATCAAATTCTGAGGTATGTCAAGGGTGATGATAATGTTATAGTAATGGGAGATTGGAATGCTGAGGTGGAAAAAGGAAGAGAAGGGAAGATAGTATGAGAATTCGTATTAGATTAAAGGAATGATCGAGAAAGCAGGCTGATGGAATTCTGCACCGAGCATGAGTTGGTCATAGTTAACACCTTATTCAATAACCACAATAGAAGAATATTCACATGAATTAGACCAGGAGATACTGGGCGTTACCAAATTGACTTCAACTCAAGCAGAGATTTCGAAATTATATTTTGTATTGCAAAACATATCCCAGTCATGACATAAACTCTGACCACAATCTGGTTGTTATGAAATGCAGACTTAAGTTGAAGAAATTGAAGAAAAGTCAAAAGCCAAAAGGTAGGCTGAAACGACTGACTGAAAGAGAAGATCGTGAACAAACGATTCAAGACGAGTATGAGTAGTATGTTGAGCTTCTGTTCCCAAGATCGCGGATTCAGACCCGGCCGAAGTCGTTGGATTTTTAAGAGATAAATATCCCTCAGTATGCCTTCCTTCGGAGGGGAAGTAAAGCCGGTGGTCGCATGTCATAGGTGTATGGCATCCACTACAAAATGCGTAAACATTGACCATTATGGCAATGGTAATAATTAATAACCGTGTTGACTTACTAACTACACTTGTGGAAGCTAAAATTTTTAGGTTAGTTTGATAACGCTATATTAGTACCAACGTTCGCCCCAGATGCTGACTGCAATGGCATCTAGTAGCCAAGTCCGCAGCTAGGTGTCGTGCATGGTAACATTTGGTAGCAAAAATAGGAAGTTTTTGAAAAATTGATCGTCAGCAGTCCTTCTACCTGAATCATAGATAACACACACTAATACAGCCTTCAAAATTAACACTGGTTATCAAACATATTCTACACACACCCAAAGTACACGGAGCTACATGACCGTGTTGTCACAGCCCATAAACTAAGGAACCAACTAATCAAGACGAGTATGAAGGAAGGAATAATGAAAAACCCTGAACAAACTTCAATTTCAGAGGAATGGGCACTTTTGAAGAATGAAATAACAAAATCCGCAGAAGAAAACATTCTTATGAAAGAAAAAATAGGTAGAAAACCGCGGATCACACAGGATATACTAGAATTAATGGACGAGAGGCAGGGAAACAAGGATGTAAGCGATGAAGGGGTGAAAAGCGGAATACAGACGTCTGAGAAATGAGGTTAACAAGAAGTGTAAGGAAGCAAAAGAAGAATCGTTGAAAGAGAAATGAGCAGGTATAGAAAATTGTCTGAAAATAGGAAAAGTAGATACAGCTTATCGAAGGATTAAGACTACTTTTGGGGAACGGAAAACTAAATGTTGTAAGATTAAGGACGCAGATGGAAAACCTCTAACAGATAGGGAAGAAAAGGTTCAGAGATTGAAAGCTTACAAAAAGAGTTTGTATAAGGAGAAGGAGAATCATGTAATGGAAATGGAAGAGGAAATTGAGAAGGATGAGAAAGGAGATTTAATACTAAGATTAGAATTTGACAAAGCATTGGAAGACTCAAGCAGAAATAAAGCACCGGGCATAGATGATATACCAATTGAGTTGCTACGCTGAATAGGTGCTGAAGGTCTGATTAGGTTATTTCACTTGGTCTGTAGAATTCATGAGACAGGTGAGGTTCGGTACCCTCTGGTTTCAAGAAGAATATTATCATCCCTACACCGAAGAAATCAGGAGCTGACAGAAGTGAAGATTACCGTGCAGTCAGCTTGATCACTCATGTTTCAAAGATCCCGACTAGAATAATTTACAAGAGGATGGAAAAACAGATAGAAACAGAGTTGGTTTAAGACCAGTTTGGCTGCAGGAGAAGGGTAGAAACAAGGAAGCTGTACTACAGTAAGTCTTAGGCTGAATTTGGAAGCTAGAATACGGAAGGATAAGTGAACGCTCGTGGCATTTGTAGACTTAGAAAAGGCCTTTGATAACGTTGATTGTAGTAAGATGTTTGACATTTTGAAAACGATTGCAATAAAATACAGTTATAGGAGGGTGTGCTACAATCTATACAGAAACCAGACAGAAGGTATAAGGCAAGGCTGCAAATTATCACCCATACTTTTATAGCTATGCATTGAACAAGCAATGAAGGAAATTGGAGAAAAATTAAAAGTAGGAGGAAAGATTCAAGGAGAAACAATTTCTACTCGGAGATTTGCTGATGACATCGTCATCATAGCCAACAAACCAGACGATTTGAATGAGTTTTTAAATGGTAGGGATTCTGTCTTGAGGAAAAAATTCATGATGAAAATTAATAATGTAAATGTAAAACAAGAATAATGGAATGCAACCGAATGAAAACAACATTCCCTATGGAATTGGCAGGTGAAAAGCTAAAGGAAGTAGGATACTTCTGCTACTTAGGAAGCAAAATAACCAGTGATGGGAGAAGCAAAACGGATATAAAAAGAAGGGTAGCACAGGCAAGGAAAGCATTCCTATAGAAAAGGAATCTGTTGACATCGAATATGGATTTAGGTATTGGGGAGTCATTTTTGAAAGCCTATGCCTGGAGTGTGGCCATCTTGGGGTTGGCAAGATGGCGTCACAGTGAAAGTGTAGTGAAATAGCAGCTAGTGTAAATATTTGATAAAAGTGGTAAAATATTAAAACAGAGGTTTAAAATCTATAAAGTTACTTTCCTTAGAGCAAGTGTAATACGGAATATTGATAGTATTTAGAAATTCTTATTGATAATTTAATAAACTTAAACTAAGTTGTGGGAACGTGTATCCAAAGATTCGGTGACTTCTTCAATCACTGTTTGAACCAAGTAGAGCAGTGGTGCTTTTACGAGACTTCACCCGATTGGAAGATATACGTATTTCACATTCTTCTTTATTGGTAGGTAATTAGATTAATTCTATTAGGTAGTGATAATTAAAATAAATTTAGTGTAATTTGGTGTAAACATCTAGGCCAACTTAGATCTCTAGTATGACGACAGTAAACAGTGTTAGTGTCTCGTCAGGTAGTGTAACCGTAACGGATTTATGCTCGTCGTGCAAAATAAAAGTAAAAAATGCAAATAAAATCATCACACGGTCTCAGGTAAAATTGAATGAGGAGAAAAGTGAAACCGATTGTCGTAATGTAGGCCTACCGCTACCGTCATGCGAGTGTCATAACCTGAGAACCGAACTGTCCTCAAAAGACGAAATTATAAAGCTGCTAAAGGAAGATATTGCTATGTTAATGGAAGAGTTGAATAAATTAAAAGGAAACAGAGAGGAAAGCAAGGAAACTTGGTCGACAGTGATTGCTGGTAAGGTAAGATTGAATAAGCCTAGGCCTATAAATGGAGTACATGTAACTGAAATTCCCGTCTCAAATTCATTTGGAGTGCTTGTCGAAGAAAATGATGACTTTCCTCAAGAAGAAAAGAAGAAAGTGATAAAGAGAAAATCCAGGAAGATGCGGATATTTGCGGATAGCCACGGGCAAGATGTAGCAGCAAGCGTATTGGAGAGAAGCAGAGAAATGGAGGTCACTTCGACACTAAAGCCAGGAGCTCAAATTGCAGAGGTCACGAACGGGATGATAGGAGAGTGTGCGTCCCTTACTGCAAAGGACTACGCAGTGATCATCGCTGGAGCAAACGACGTCTATAGAAATGAGAGTAAAAAGGTAATCAAAGATTTAAAGGGTACATTGCCATCCATGCAAAAAACAAATGTCATTATTGTAAACATTCCGCAGACATACGATTTAATTCCCAAATCATGTGTAAATGTAGAAATAGAGGCTACAAATGGAAAAAATCATAACATTTGTAAGAGTTTTCCAAATGTCCAAATTGTAGATGTAAGTAAATTAGACAGGAAGTTCCACACTCGGCATGGCCTACACTTAAATAGATTAGGAAAAGAGTATCTTAGTGATGAAATCTGCAAAATTGCCAATTCAAATGGTAAGAATAATTCAACAGTAATAGCATTAGAGTGGAAGCAGGGAAACTGGTAGAAGAAGCCAAACGTGAGGTTTGGCATTCAGATCTTTTGAAGTCAAATTTAACGGAGTGCAACAATGGTATTTCGGATTTGTCTAGCAACAATAATAATAACAATTATGATAATAATAATGTAAATAAATCACCAATACAAGCCTGCAAAAGTAACAAATTTAAAATTTACCACCAGAATGTCCAGTCTCTTTATAATAAAATTGATTATATAAATCTAATGCTTAAAAATGAACTTAAAGACATCTCAGCACTGTGTATTTCAGAACATTGGCTGAAAGAGGAACAACTCGAATTAATTCAATTCTCAGGGATTATACAAGCTAGTAAATACTCTAGATCTATTATTAGCCATGGTGGTACTTGCATCTTCTTAAGAAATAATTTAGATCATGAACAGATAACAGCTTATGATTATCTAATTATGGAACAGGATTTTGAATTCTCTGCCGTAAAAATACAGCAGTTTAAGTTAATAATTGTATGCGTATACCGTTCTCCGTCAGGAAAGTTTCCTTTATTTATAGATAAATTAGAATTGTTACTCAATAACATGAGCAAAGTAAATTTCGATATAATAATTTGTGGGGATGTAAATGTGGATTTCTTAAAATTTGATAGAAATTGTGAATTATTAACACAGTTACTAATTTCCTATGGACTGAAACCTACAGTAAATACCCCAACAAGAATAACAAAATTTAGTAAAACCACTCCTGATCAATTTTTTATAAATACAGATAAATATCACCATTCAGTAGAAGTCTATTGTCCGGATTTTAGTGACCACCATGGACAAATACTGAGTTTTGAAGTATCCGAAACAATCAATAATAATGATAATGGAGTAAAATCAAAGTGCAGGTCATTCACTGAATCAAATGTTACATATTTCAATGACTTATTAAATAAGGAAACATGGTCAGAAATTTATGAACTAGAAAATATAAATGATAAATTTAATGCATTTAACAGTACGGTACCCTAAAACACTATTTGAAATAGCATTCCCCTTTAAACGAAGAACTGTTCAAAATAACAAAACTAGCAATTGGATAACAACAGGGATTGTAAATTCATGTCAAAGAAAGAAATTTCTACACAAATTATATAAACAATACCACACAACACCTGAATTCAATTTATACTACAAAAAATACACTAGCATATTAAATAAGGTAATAAGACTAGCAAAGAAAATGCATAATGTTTATTTATTTCCCAATCATCTAATAAAATCAGGACTATGTGGTCCGTGATAAAGAAAGAAACTGGAAAATCTGCTAAAATACAAAGGAACATTACACTGACCAGAAATAATAGTGATTAATAATCCAGAGGAAATAGCAAACACTTTTAATGACTATTTTCTGGAAATTCCACAAAAATTATTAAATAAATCACAGGTAAATACACTAAACTCTAATAATAAAATAAATATATGCAGTGATTCTTTATTTATAAATCATGTCACAAGTCAAGAGGTAAGAATAGTTATAAAAATAAATTCTGTGCTGGCATTGATGGCATCCCTGATGCAATTTTAAAGAAATGCGCAGAAAATATAATAAATCCACTTACGCACTTAATAAACAGTTCAATTCTCTCAGGAACTTACCCGGATATTTTGAAGTTATCAAAAGTAATTCCAGTGCACAAAAACGGTTCAAAAGATGAATTAGATAACTATCGTCCTATTACCTTACCAACTGGTATTGCAAAAATTGTGGAAAAAATTATGTATAAGAGACTGATAAGTTTCATAGATTTTTTTTTATCGAACTCACAACATGGATTCAGAACGGAAAAATCTACACAGACAGCAATTTACGAATGTAGTAATTGTATACTGAAATTAATTGACAATAAGGAACATGTAACTGGCCTATTCTTGGATTTATCGAAAGCATTTGATGTTGTTGACCATAAAATCCTCCTTACCAAACTAAATCAATATGGTATTAGAGGTCTAGCTAATGAATAGATAGAGTCTTACTTAACAAGGCGTAAGCTTGAGACACAAGGATGATGGAACCAAATTACTTAATGAAACATTGTCCAATGAGGGAATTATTGAATTTGGAGTACCCCAGGGATCGGTTTTGGGCCCACTACTCTTTCTTCTATATATCAATGATATAACACAGAACGTTCATTCACATAAGGAAATTTTGTTTGCGGACGATACAACACGCGTAATAAAAGGTGAAACTAAACAGGTCATACAGCAGTCTGCTGACTCCGTTACAGGAGAGTTAACCAAATGGTCACAAGATAATCGCCTCATAATAAACTATAAAAAAGCAGTAAGTCTAAATTTCCACACTATACAGAATAGGAATCCTGCGAAACCCGATATATCATTAAATGGTCATCAAATAGAAAATAAATCAGAAACAATGTTTTTAGGACTATGGATACAACATGACTTGAAATGGAATAAACATATACAATATTTGAATACTAAACTGAACTCGATGTGCTTTGCGTTACGTATTTTGAAAACATGCACTAGTATGCACACATTAAGAAATACTTATTTTGCTTATTTCCATTCATACTTAAGATATGGGATCATATTTTGGGTTATGTCGCCAGATGTACGAAGCACGTTTAGGATACAAAAGAGGGCGATTAGTATTATGGCAAATGTAAACTCTAGAGAATCATGTAGACCTCTGTTTAAAGATTTAAACGATCTCCCACTGCCCTGCATATATATCTTTGAAAATATTATGTTTTTTTAAGAATTTAATGAATAAAGATGCAACAAGATGGCGACAAGTAACAAATCAACCAAATGCGGCCAGTGTGAAAAATGTTTAACTGACTATGAAGATTACATAATTTGTGATGGGGAATGTGGTAAATCATACCACAGAACCTGTGTAAACATAAAGAAAAAAGTTTTTAACCGGCTTTTGTCCCACAAGGCCAAGCAATGGTATTGTGTCGTGTGCAGTGCAATGAGTAATAAGTCAACTACGGATGAGGTTTCTAAAATCGCCTCGCCAGACGAGAATGTAAATAAACCAGATTTACACGATCTTGTTTGTGAAATCAACCTCCGACTGACAAAACTCGAAAACATTGAAAAGACTCAGAATGACATGCTTAAGTCCGTGAAATACTTTTCTGATTGTTTTGATGGTATGAAAAGTGACATTTCAACTGCCGCACAAACTCTGAAGCAAGCCTTGTCAGAAATAACAAAGCTCAGCCAAAGAGTTTGTGAGTTAGAGAAGGATAAGAATATCGCCTGCAGTGAGGTCAAATTGTTAAAGCAAGAGAATCTCGAGCTTCAACAGTACGTTCGGCGAAACAACTTAGAGCTTCATGGCGTGTCGCACACTTCAAACGAAAACCCCGTTCAAATTGTCAAGACTATCGCTGACCAATTGGGTGTCACAGTTGTTGAGTCCGATATTGACGCCTGCCATCGGCTACCACACAGCAGAGAAGGTCTTCCACCTCCTTTACTAGTAAAATTCTGCAGCCGGCTAAAAAAAGACGCAATTCTAAAAGGCAAAAGATCCAAACCCAACCTGAACTCAAGTGATGCAGGAATCAATGGAAGGGCTAGGCCTATCTACATTAACGAGCATTTGACGCCAGCAAATAAAGTACTTCACAAACAGGCAAGAGACCTCCGTAATTTAGGTTTTAAATACGTCTGGACCCGGGACTGTACAATTTTCATCCGTAAATCAGATAGTGACAAGGCTATCAGGATCACCTCACCAGAAGACATTGAAACACTAGTAAAAGACTCTTCCATCAACAAGGCTCAGCCATCCCATTCACAGTAATAATAATGAATCAAGACATGGACCTACTAGTTGATGTTGACTTACACACATCAATTGATGAGCGTAAATATGACTGTATCCACGACTACATAGCAGACACTAAAAATGAGATATCGAGATACTAATACATATTGTGGAAAATCTAGATGTCATAGTGGTAACCGAGACTTGGGTAAAAAGTAATGAAGCTAAATACTTCAACCTAAACAACTATTCTGTTGCATTTGTACACAGAGACAATCAGGATGGTGGAGGTGTGAGAGTTTATGTCCACAAAAAATGGAATACAAAAGTTCTTAACCTAGTTGAGAGTAACCATAGCTTGATCCAGTTAGAGCTTATAAGAAATGATACTGTTCGTTTCAATAACCTGCATACTATTAATATAATTGCAGTATATAATCCTAACATAAATAACGCAACAAAATTCATGCAATCTCTAGAGCACATTCTCTCGAAAAACAATGCCAATCTTTCCTTATGCATTGGTGATAAAAATATTAACTTATTAAACAAAAATAATGTAACCAAATCATACCTCAATCTACTATCAAGCTATGGTTTCACACAAGGCAATACTCGCTATCCAACAAGAATATGTGAATCAACAAGTACACTCCTTGATCAGGTGGCCACTAATAACTGTAAATATGCCTATAGAATAAGCAATATAAATACTGATATTAGTGATCATAATATTCTTGTAACTGAGATTTTCTGGTCAAACTACTATCCAGGCAAAAGCCCAATCTCGAACATGACATTTAAATACGCCCCCGACAAGCAAAGGTCTAGTTCAAAAAACGTGAATAAAAATTACCGATAGGTGAACAAAAACAAATTCTCTAATGATCTTAATCAAATAGACTGCTTAGATGATCTAAACGAAACTTACATCGCCATGAAACACAAAATTTTGACACAGACACCCAACAAAGAAAACACTGACTCGCCTTTGAAGGAAATACACCAGAACCACAAAAACCCATGGATAACAACAGAATTAATTCAACTAATAAAACAAAGGGACCTACTACATGCTAAACTTAAAACTAGCATTCACAGAAACAATAACCTCTTAAAGGAAGAGCACATAATATGTAGGAACAAAGTGACAGCTTTAAAACGGAAACTGAAATCCTCATACTATGAACATAAATTAACATTGAATGCCAATAGCATAAAAGATACTTGGAAAGTAATCAATAAAATGATCTACAACTGCACAACTGAAAACAAAGATGGTCCCAGTGAGATAATAATTGACGGTAAATCTTTCACAGGAAAAGAAAATATTTGCAATGCTCTAAACACTCACTTTATAAACATAGTACACAAATTAGCCATAAACATCCCCCCAGGGAAGAAAGTTAATGAAATTAATGTCAACACAGATTCCATATTTATGACCCCGACTAATGAGATGGAAATTCGTAATATTTTATTAAGCCTTAAAATGAAAAGTAGCCAAGACAAAGATGGTATGTCAGTGAAATTGTTAAAAGACTCCATTGACATGCTAAGTAGTCCACTAACTACTTTAAAAATTTATCGTTAGAGACTGGTCCGGTGCCTGATGATCTAAAAATATCACGAGTCATACCAGTCTATAAAGGAGGTGACAAAAGCAATCCGGACAATTACAGGCCCATTTCCATCCTCCCACCCATATCCAAGGTACTCGAAACAGTAGTAAAAATCAGAATTGTTAATTTCTTAAATAAAAATGATTATTTCTACAAAGGGCAATATGGATTCCGAGAAAACTCAAGCACAGAAATAGCCACAATTGATATTATCTCTAACTTGCAGGATGTCTTAGACAATAAGATGACAGCGAGTGGCCTTTTCATAGACCTGAGAAAGGCGTTTGATACTGTTGACCATGAAATTCTTTTAGGGAAACTTGATAAAGCAGGTATCCGAGGAGTAGCTTGGACATGGTTTAAAAATACCTATCTAATCGCAAGCAGTATATTGAAATAAATGGTTACAGAAGTGAGGAAGTTAATATTACCCACGGTGTGCCCCAAGGATCAATACTGGGTCCTTCCCTCTTCTTAGTATATATTAATGACATAGCAACACTCCGTTTTCATGGTAATATAACGTTGTTTGCAGATGACTTAAGTATCTTTTACAATGCGTACACCACCAACACGCTGATTACACACATGAAGGAGGACATGAATACCATACTTGGCTGGACCCAGTCAAATAAATTAACAATAAATGAAGATAAAACAAATTATTTAATAATATCTAAGCGTAGAACAAAGTTAGACATCACTCAGAATATAATGCTGAATGGAAAAGCAGTTAAAAGGGTCTCATCTGTCAAATACCTAGGCTTAATAATAGATGAAAATCTCTCCTGGCAAAAGCACATTGATGCATTAGTAAAAAAAATATCACCTGCCGCTGGGATGATAAAAAAAATTGAGCTACTATACCCCAAAATATCTACCCAGGAAAGTGTATTTTTCCTTAATCCATTGCCACTTACAATATTTGAATACAATTTGGATAAAATGCTCAAATTACCTAAAAGAGGAAATTGAGGTAATTCAGAATAGAGCCATAAGAAATATTTATAACTACCCTTTTTTAACACCAACCAAACACCTTTATATTACGAGTAAAATTCAACCAGTAGCCCTAAATGCAGAAATCAAATCAGATGTCCTAATCTACCAAATCCTACACAACAGAATCCACACAAATTTAAACTTCACTAAACAATCTGATTTACACGCTTACAAAACTAGACATGCAGATGACATAACACTTTTCCATATCAATTCCAAACAATATGGCAGTAATAGCATTAAGTATAGTGCCTTTGTAAAATTTAATAGACTACCAGAAAATATAAAAATTGCACCTAACCTACCAATCTTTAAAAGGAGGCTAAAACAGTTTATGTGGAATGATTATAAAATGTCGGTTTGAAGAAATGTCATACTCTGAGAAGACAAAAGAAGAACACATTGTGTACAAAAACTTATGAAAGCTACAAAATGTTGTATATATTTTCATACTGAAAACTTTGTAAACTAAACATTGTATTGTAATTTGTCGCCAACAAGATAAAACTGTACAATTCCTTTGTATATGAGTCCTTGACTCGTTAAGGGATTAATAAAATGCAAGATGTTTTTCTTAAAACAAACAATGATGTTCATAGGCATAACACAAGACAAAATCAAAACATTCATATTTCACACACACACACACACACACACACAAGCGTATATCAAAAAGGAACTTTTCACACTGGAGTTAAATTATACAATAAACTACCCCAGTATATAAAACTGACCCCAAAAATAAAAACCTTTGATAGAATGTTGAAAGCTTATCTGCAGTGCCATTGTTTTTACTCAGTAGTTGAATATCTTAGCGTATAGGAGTGATGAAATCTATAATTATATTTTACTTTTTTAATTTAATTGTAATACCTAGCTGTATGTTGTTGTATTTATAGAATTAAGTTTTCATATTATGATAATAGAGTGAGGTGTAAATAGTTGTGCAATAAGATTGTATCTATTAAGATTTGCTATTATAATAAGTTTAAGTTATAATATTAGTAATATATACCTGTTAATTCTTTTATTTTATAGATGTAAATTCTGACGTGTCCTATATCAAAAATGTATTGAATGCATGTATTTGATCAAATGGAATTAATAAAAATCTATCTATCTATGTATGGAATTGAAACTTGGAGAGTTGGCTCAGAAGAAAAGAGGAGAATTCAAGCGTTTGAAATGTGGTGTTACAGGAGAATGATGAAGATCAGTTGGGTAGATAGAGTAACAAATGAAGATGTATTAAGACGAGTAGGCGAGGGAAGGTGATTCTCGCGACTGCTAATGAAGAAAAGAGATAGGTTGGTGGGACATATTTTAAGACACCCAGGAATAGCAAAATTATTAATGGAAGGGAGGATTGTGAACAAAAACTGTAAGGGTAGTCCAAGGTTAGAATATTTTTAACAGATTGTCTCGAATGTAAGGTGTGGTAGCTATGTAGATATCAAACGATTAGTTCAGGACAGGGAAGCATGGAGGGCTGCATCAAACCAGTCAAAAGACTGAAGACTCACACAACAATTATGACCCATATTATAGAGAATAAGGTCGTTTCCGTCTACATGTATGCAAACGACATAATTTTGACATCCACATCACATGAGAGGTTACAGGTAACTTTTAACAGACTGACAAGTTGTGCCGGCAAAAATGAAATCAGAGCGAACGAAAAGAAACCAGCATTCATGACCTTTCGAAGAGGAGACAGACTGCACATCAATTATTATGTAATATAAAAGGAAGAAGACTGAAATCAGTAAATAACTAGGTATTTAGAAGTAGTATACCAAACAAGGGAGTTGTATTTGCAATGCATGTGCAAGACAAAGTAGACACTGCGATGGTGGCAATGAATGATATCAGACAAATAGGAAAACTGTCGCTCGATACGGCAATGGCGCTGTTGAAGCTAAAAATACTCCAATTATAGCATACGCATTTGAAAATATTTATGGAATCACCTGACCAAGACAGACCTGATGAGAATTGAAAGAGTAAAGGCAGTGTACTTCAAGAAGCTACTCAACCTTTCCTTGCCTTGTATATTATGTACTTGCCAAGCGACAACTTTATATAATATTATTGTTATTTTATAAAATGGATGGTATAACAACAATTTTATATTAGAGGATCTCAGAAGTCAATGGATGCTGCCTTGCACTGGAGCATATCGCATATGACACAATACAGAGAGAGCTTCACGACAAGAAGGAAGATAATATCTGGAGTGATTTTTACCGCACAGATCACACAGATATCATGACGACCTGCGAGTGGATGAACGCAATTTATAAACTCCAACATATTTTGATTGCGCTACTGGCAGTGCATAGCTTCCACCATACGATTTTTGCGGTAAGGAAGTGCCATTAGCCGGATTCGAACTGAGTGTGTGTGCTGTGTGAGAAACTTTATGAAAGATAGCGTGTGTTAATTTGCAATGAACGTAAGATGTATTCAACGAAATTCTGTCAATTAAAGCATATTGTGCGATATCGTCATCATAAATATCATGGAGGAGTGCCTAGGCCTATTGTATCTTATACCGTCTCTAGAAGGCGACGCTACTATAGTACGTCTCTACCTTAAAAGACAGTACGCATTAAATGGAGCGCGCTGATGCCAGATCTGCTGCAAATACAAAGTTCTGCAAGGCCGGGCACATGATGTATCATAACTCGTATACAGGCGTGCTTTTACGCAAAACTCGGGAAATTTCCAAAATATTTGTTTGTTGTATATAATTGTACCTCATGCCTTGAAGCGAAAGACGGTACAATATTTAGATTATGATACACCGAGGCTCAGAGCGCGATTTTAATGCACACATTATAATAATTTATAATTTTCAATTATTCAATTATTCATGAATATGATAAGGCCTTTTTCTCGAATACCATAGGTTATAATAAATTATAATATGACATAATAACAATAATAATAATAATAATAATAATATATTGTGGTCCACGTAATTTACCCAATTTTGTGTGGTCAAGTGGGGGTATGCAGCCGAAATTAAATTATTCATTTCTTGTTTCTTGAACGAGATGTTGTTCAATTTTATGATAGTTCTTCACTTACGCTCATACCAATTCGATGGGATTAAGTTCACTGTGGTATGGTTGTGTGGTAAGGTGACAAGCAAGAACATATTTCTCTGCTGTGATAGCCTACATTGTCTATTATTAGGCTAGATTGAGCAACAATATTGCTCGGCGAACCACTTTCCATATACTTCACCTGTCATTTTGTCGTGTGTGTCTACCGTGTTCTTTTTGGCACAGAAACGTTAACTCTGCACCATTAACGAATCCTTGTTAATTCCCGGGACGAACAAAGGCAAACTACGGAAACTACTTCGAGGATGGCTGAGGTAGGAATCGAACCCGCCTCTTCCCAGTTTTGTCTCATGGAGTTGAGTACACCCCGTTCCAGCCCTCAGACCAGAATTACATTTCTTGGCAGAGCCGGGATTCAAACCCGGGCCTCCACAGTGACCGCCAAAAACGCAACGAGGCGGACAATTTATAAAGAACACAAAATCCACTTCATTTCTTAGTTTTACTTCATATCATCGTCTACCCTCCTTCAAACGTAGTCGGGGGAGATAGCCTGCGGGCCACGTTAGTAAGCAAAGTTCCGGTGCGTCAGCGCTGAGCGGGAGGACTAAGCGAAGTGCTATAATTCTTATGAATGCTACCTAATATTGAGCTCTGATTTGTTTTAAAAATCTATTTCAGACAATAATGAACATTTCTTCTCGCTTAGTCACCAACGTAAACTCGACAGCAAAAAACTTTCTCGCTGGCTAACTTTTATGTCACACCATCCCAGATTTTTCAAGTAACATTTAAGAAAAAAAATCATAACTTTCTCATTATGAAAATAATTACTGCCCTGAGAAGTAGGGTATCTTCTACCAACATCAGGCAATCTAAAAATAAATTCTTGATCTGTTGCGATCATTAGTTTATTATCTATGGCGTGATGAAATGAAAATCCACAGCCTGCTTCCAGTCTCCGACCGGGTCAGGAATGGAATGAATGAAGCCCCTATCTAGCGGCGAGGATATGAACTGTGCCGGCTGCCGAGGCCTGACGCACTCCTCTGGGGCAATGATTAAATGAATGACAGATGAAATGAAATGATAGTGGAGAGTGTTGCTGGAATGAAATTTTGACAGGGAAAACCGGAGTACCCGGAGAAAAACCTGTCTGCCTCCGTTTTGTCCAGCACAGATCTCACATGGAGTGACCGGGATTTGAACCACGGACCCAGTGGTGAGAGGCCGGCGTGCTGCCGCCTAAGCCACGGAGGCTCTTATCTATGGCGTGATAAGTTTTATAAATGCAAAAATATAGATTGGCGCTAAAATATCGTAATTGTGAAAATTGGGACATGTGTTAATTATTTATTGCTTTTATTTTTACACCATCATAAAGAGCAGGAAATTCTCTATAATACCACGCAAACATTTTCTTAGATTTGTCACTTTTAATTATTGGGAAATGGCAACATCGCCGGGGTAGAAGAGGACGAAGCTAATTACAGGACATAGGAGTGCGAGTGAGAGGCAAATACTACATTTAATTCCATACTGTCTTTTAAGGTTGACATGTTGAACATGCCGCCTTTTTTCTTTAAATACACAAGGAGTATAAAAATAATTTCAAGGAATACAAAGCTTGCACCGTTCTGTACTGTGGTTCTGTACCAATTCTATGTTATATCCTCTTTGATGTATGTGCGTAAAAAAAACCTTAAAAATAAAAATAAAAACGCTGAATGCTGCAATGTTGTGTATGTGAATTTGGTATTGTTCGTTTGTGACATCGCTTATTTATATAATTGAATTGTGAGATTTAGAATGGCAACCGGAAAACTGGATTGGGCGAAATTTGCAGAAGAGCAAGAGAAATTAATTACCACCAAGGTAATACGTCTCAGTGGTATCCTACCTAACCTATACACTAATTGTCACATGCCATAGCTACGTGTTATCGCAATTGGTATGTGTTTACGTGAGGGACCAGTATTCCGTTCATGACCTTTGGAACGGTATACGTTATTGAAATACTATTATTATAAAGTTGTTTGTCCCAGCTACTGCGATTGTTTGGAATGGAGAACTTCTGTAGTCATATTAACCTATATTTTGTTGTCAAGGACCGAACATTGGCCATCTGATGTGTTTTAAATCCTTCTGTCTCTGCTGTCAAGAAAGTGGATTTTTTTTTCTCTTCAAAATAATAATAGACTAATAATAAAATCGGCGAATTCATTTATTCGTATCTAAGTTCTCAGCAGTGCTTCCTTAACTGCATGACATTTGCATCCTTGTACTCCATTATTTATTTTCCATTGTACTGTTAATTAATTTTTATTATTATTATTATTATTATGGATACCACCAATGACCATTAAATTATGAATAGTCTATATTATTGAGAGCAAAACACGGTCAATAAAACTACCAATATTTTGGCACTTTGCGGCATCTGTCATAGTGCTTTTAACACAGTAAACAACAGTTGTTTGACTCGTGGAATTTTCTGTTTGTACAAATCTGGAAATGGAAACTATGAAGAATGTAGTATCCCACTAGGTAGGCCTAGGCTATATGGCAAAGTTCATAGTTTGGCTGTGTACAGTCTTTGGGTCATCTTCGCATATCATACCATCTGTTCCATAGAATTTATGGTAAAACTGGAGGAGTCCAAATCTTGGGGCAAAAAATTCTTAAACTACTGAAATTAGCCAATGTACCTGTGGTAATGGTCAGGAGAAAAAAATCTAGAGATGATATAGTAATATATGTTTACTCTTCTACCGACTATTACCCACCCACCGTCCCTTTTTTAGATCATGACTTATATAGATAAAATTCGTGCTGAGTCCTCCATTGTACGCGTGATTTATGGACAAATACAGTATAGCCTACCCCATGCATATGGTACTATTACTATAGCCGGTACGGTATCTTAAATTAAAAAAGGCGCCAAGTTACATTCAGAGCACCCCTTCGAAACAAATCGCCCTCAAGACACCAGAGTCACCACTTTCGAACTAAGCGGCAAAACCAGCGCAAAATAGAAAATGCTGAAAATGCAATAATTCCCTCATCGTAGTCACATTACCTATTACTATAGAAAATTCTCTGCATTTTGCGTATTTCCTCTCGTAATTGGTCTACCGACGTCAAGACTTCTAGAAAGGGAAGCAATGAAACTCACAATAATTATCCCCATCTGGATTCATTTGTACCTTGCAGTGGTTCAAATGATTAACACCCAACAACTGATCTGCAATTACGTGAAGTGAGTGACCAAGATTCATATAGAACATCACATTTAACCATGATTGCAGGGCAAAGTGGGAAGAGAAAGAAAAAATCAGTCACAAAGAAAGAATTGCGGAAGAAGAACCGTCATTAATAATGGAGTTTACCAGAACCGGAACCAAACCAGAACGTGGTAGATTATTGATCATATACCATTCACATACCTTTCTGGGAGTCATTAGGAATTGAAAATACTGTCAAATATCACTGCTGCACATTAAAAAACTGTTAAATATCACGAATATTGCTTAAATGAAGGTTTTTATTTGTAGCTTGTTTAACGACGGCAGATGTTTGTGGCCGACACATTGACGTCATATTGCGTTGCCAACATGTCCGATAGGCTACAAAATACTCCACACATCACACATAAGTTAACTTAGTAATTATGTGAAAAAGGAAATAATTGGCACAACTATTGACCTAGATAAAGATTATGGATGCGTGACTACCCCTGCTGTGCGTGACAAAAACCAAGGGTGTTTTATATTAGGTAACGTGGTCTGCTACCTAAAAATTATTGGTCTAGGCGAAAAGCATTGGTCTGCCGGATGCGATATAGTACCGAATACATGATGCTAAAAATGGCAAAGTCAGCTGGAATTTCATTTATTAAGTCGTGATCCTATTTGGGATGGCTGGGTGGGTTACAAACAGTGGAACAGTAAATGTCTATTACTCTAATCATCTCCAGATAGGCCTACCATTACCACAGGTATTTTGGCTAATTTTAGTATAAGAATTTTTTACTTCGGTTCTGGTAAATTCCTCTCTTACCGAACCGTCTGCTAGGTCTGGAATATCTGTCAACCAGGGGCAAGAAACCCAAAAATGAGTGTTAGGTAATCCATGTGTTGAGAAAAGTTGCAGTACCAGTAATGAATGCAGCGAATTTAAAGAAGAGGAAAGAGAGAGAATTTGTAATAACAATTGGAAGCTTTCATCCAGATTAGATAAAAGAGACATTATTTTAAGTAATGGAAAGTTAGTACCAGTGAAAAGACGAAGAGTTGAAGAAGCCAAGAGTAGGAAATCACACACTAAGCATTACCTTTTGCCACGTAATGGAGAGCACGTGCATGTGTGTTAAAGATTCTTTCTAAAGACGTTTGCTATAACCTGATACACTGTCGAAAATTCAACAGATTAAATTGCTGCTAAGCCAGATATGCGAGGTCGCCATGAACCACGTAACAAAAACACGAATAACAGCGTAAAAGAGGTAAAGGAATTCATTATGTGGTTGCGGTACCTTCACATTATTGCAGGAAGAGTACAACATGAAAGTAACTTACTTGCCAGCTGAAATGAAAAATATTTCGAATGTACTGTATACAAATAGTTCAAACAGCAAGCAACTGATCCCGTGAGTATCCAAGTGTTCAAGAAGATATTCAATACTTCCTTCAATATTGGCTTTCACACCCGAAAGAAAGACAAATGTTCTACTTGAGAAAAGTATAAAAATATGCCAGAAGAAAGTGTAACTGTGGAACAAAGATCAGAGTTGGATATCCACCTTAAAGAAAAGCAAGATGTAAAAGAGGTGTTCCTAAAGGACCAGATGATAACATACAGAAGACCCCAGTGTCATTTGACCTACAAAAGGTACTCGATACACCCATGGGAGACAGCATGTTGTTGTATTACAGTAGGAAGTATGCAGTATACAATTTGTGCTTTTATGAGAGTTCAACTAGAAGTGGCTTTTCATATGTCTGGGGAGACTGTGATGGAAAACGAGGAGCTAACGAAGTTTGCACCATTCTTCAGAAGAACATTAATGACATTTATAAGAGAAATGAAATAACTACCTTAAATTTATTTTGTAATTCTTGTCTGGGGAGAATAAGAATAAGCAGATGATAAGCACATTCAATCAAGTGTTGCAGAAATGCACAACATTACAGATGATCAAACTGACATATCGTGTTCCAGGCCACACATACATGCCAGTGGATTCAATGTTTTGAAGCAGTTTAACAGTCTGGACTCCGAGTGATTGGCCAACAATAATCAGAAATTCCAGAACTAATCCTAGACCATACGTATGTTAAGTTTTGAACCACAAGAATGGAAGAACAATTCTGTTGATACTGATGTGATGGTTAATAAGAAGCGAATTCCCTTTAAAAGCATCCGTTCAGTGAAGTTTGTGAGAAGAGAAAAGTGGCTTTATATTACCTGCACACTTTCTGAGAACAGTGAGACAATTGCAAAAATATTGTCAATGAGAAGGCAAAGATATAAGAAAAAGCAGGAGATGCTCCAACGAGCCTACGAGACATGACTTCCTCTACGTATGAAGAAATTTAAGGACCTAGAGAAGCTATGCTCAATGAACATTAGCTCGTCAATTTACCATCAGGCATACCTACAGTTGCCGAAATCTGGAAATGTCCAAGACAAATTGGAGGAAACTGATGAAGAAGATGAATACCCAGAGGAATTTTAAATCAGGATCCTTCCCATTATCACGCAGCCATTACAGCACCTGTACATTTTTCTTTAAGTAATGCAATAAATTAAAGTTGATTATTGGTTTGGGATTTTATAATTCATACTCGTTTAGAATTCTTTCTCTGTTTGATATGTCCTCAAAACAGGTCCAAATCTATTGAAATAAACAGAGAGCTAGTTAAAGCAGTATACAAATGGAAAGTTGAATATGACTTTCAGATATCGCCAAAAAAGGCAAACGTAGTGGCGAATAAGATAAGTATGGAGACTTGTCTCCACCAAAAAGGCGAATACACCAAAAATTTCTCATTTCTTAATGTGCGAGCCTCAAACCAAAGGGTTTGGTGATAAATAATCTTTAATAGAAGATGAAAAACATAAATTTGTATGGAACATTAATACTAATAATAAACAAAGTTTTTATGGTTCCGCCTAGTCAATACTTGTTTTATTAGAGATTTTATCGTGACATAATCACTTGTCTTTACGTATGTTGGGACAGCCTACGGTTATTGGTAACACTCAATGACATTAAAATAATTATTAAAATAACACACAGATGATTAAAATAACACTTTAAAAAGTTTTTTAAAACACTGTCATAATGAAAGTTCAATTAAAAGTCTTAGAAAAAGGCTTGGTGCACTGTTTTGGTTTCCAATGTCCTGCTTCCGATAATAACCTCCGAAATCCAGCAAGAGGTGACCATACATAAGGTGTAGTTGTGGCAGCGAGAAATCGGGCCGTGCTGAGGCATACGGAGACTGTGCAGTACTCTAATAAAACAAGTATTGACTAGGCGGAACCATAAAACTTTGTTTATTATTACATTCTGTCAATACGGAAAAATGTGCGACTTTAAAAGTCAAAAAGTGTACATTAATACTAATTCACTGAAGTGATTACGAATCAGCTTTCTATTGATTCTGAAAATTTTTGTAAAGTGCACATTCACCCTTCTGGCAAAATATGGTCAATATTGTGTTGGCCAATCATAGTTAGGTACATACACAGGTAAAGAAGCATTTCCATATGTTAATGAAACTTGCATAAATATACATACGGAATTTCAAGTCGGGGGGGGGGGCATCAAAGTTTTTTTTGCCCAGGGGTGTCAGGATACCTAAATACAGGCCTGGTTGGCAATAAGAAAGGATTATCTGAAATATGGCAAATTCTTGCAGGAGGGTAGATAAAAGTTAGTGACCAATGTTATTACCGTTACTATTTGCATGTACATAGAATATTTAGTTCTATCTTTCTCCTTATCTATACACTGGCAAAGTTTAAGCAGTTTCATTTTACTGTCGAAATATTAAGACCTTTCTTTGGGTTTTCTTTATATCAGAAATTATATTTCCATATACAGCAAGATACATGCTGTCTTCAGTGAAAATGTATGCAATTGTCTGTTCCTATCTACAGTAAAGTAGTTGATAATCCACCCAATATAAGCACTAAAGCATGTGTAGCTTTCCTTCATGTCCTGGTAGGGTGACATTCTCAGTGATTGCACTGCATGAACTGTCATATTCTCACCCTGGTGTAATGGACATTTCATCCATTAATAGAACACATTGTTTTAGTTCAGTGCTAAAGAGATCAGCTTATATTTGGAGGAACTTCATAACACCCTCTACCCCACGGCCAAGCATACTCATTAAATTTTGCACCACAGCTGCAAAGGTGGCTGCAGCAAGTCCGGAGATTGGAGGTTTGATCCCTGCACTGACAGTGGCTATCCTGAGTGAAGTCTTTCCTCAGGTTTTCCCACAGTCCCTCCAGGCAAATGCCGGTATAGTACTTTTACTTCAGTTCCGAGGTCCCTACTACAGTTACACTACTACAGTCATCACAGAAATACAGGTTGTCAGACAAGCTCAACACACACACCCAACTACACAGGGCTGATGACCAAGATGGATTAGCAACATAACACACTCTAAAATGCCAGACAAAAGCCTAATATTTTATACTTATCTACGAGGTGTTTTTAGGGATGGAAGAGGATAATTTTGCTCCAACAGCACTTTATAACCTGTATTTTCACAATAAAATTTTAATTTGAGAGAGTTTTTGACAGTCACGTCTGACCATAACTTGGGCTATAAGTTTAACGTGTGACTGCTGTACAAAAAATGCCAAAAATTAAGGAATGGAAGTTGAAAGACGAAGAAAATAAGAAAAGTTTCCAAAATTTTGCAGCACAAAAATTGCCAAGATCTGAACCTGGTAGTGTGGATGAAGAATGGGATCTATTTAGAACATCAATACTAAGTAGTGCGGTGCAAATATGCGAAAGAACAAAAGGGAAAATGAAGGAGAAAGAAACCAGTTGATGGAATGATTGAGGAAAAGATGTAATTAAAGAACGCAATATAGCAAAGAAGAACATGGAGGTTGAAAAAAGAAATCAGAATCAAGGGCTGGCACCAAAGGATGAACGCAAGGTGGAAACATTGGGGCAGGAATACCGACAGAAGAAACTCGAAGCAAACAGAGTACTGTAGTGAAATAAGAAAAGGAGACGAGTGGGGAAGTATTCACCCAGAAACTAGAAGAAGATAGCAAACGGAACCGAAATATGTTATATGCGTTGTTGAAAAGTAAAAGATCTGGCAGAGAAGATATAAAAGTGATTTAAACAGAAGAAGGGGATATTATCAGGGACATGGAATGCATGAGAGAAGAGATGAAAAACTATTTTGAAATCTTACTGAATGGGGGAATGGAACAAGTACGTGATACTGAAGTCATAGACGCAAAAGCAGTAGAGGAAGAACAGTATCCAATTTCTTGACAGAAACAGAAAATGCACTTAAACAGATGAAAGGGGGAAGGCAGCAGGAGTAGGCGAGTTGAGAGCGGATATGATTAAGGCGGCTGGAATTCATGGAATACAATGGTTACATCGGATGCTGGGAGTGATATGAAAAGGGCACAAAGTGCCAGAAGACTGGAAAAAAGGAATAATACCACTGTTCAAGAAAGTAAGCAAAAAGAAGTGCACCAACTATCGAGGAATCGCACTGCTAACCCATTGCCTTAAGATAATGAAAAGATCATAGAAAGGAGGTTAAGACAAATTCTAACCTAACTAACTAACCCCGTGGCATTACAGCCCATGAAGGGGCTAGGCCTACCAAGCGACCCCTGCCCAGCCATTTGGCCTGCAGATATTGGGGTGACACATGGTCAGCGCATCGGGTCCCCTCGGCCGTTAATCTTGGTTTTCATGACCAGGGCACTGCCTCACTCTCAAGCAGCTACTCAGTTGTCCATCGAGGCTGAGCGTACCCCGTTCCAGCCCTCACGTCAGTTTCTAAAATCCCTGACCGAGCCGGGAATTGAACCTGCCTGGGGCCTCCGGGTGAGAGGCAGGCGCGCTACCCCAACACCTCGGGGCCAGCTAAGACAAATTCTAGAACATCAATCTGAGGAACAACAGCATGGATTCAGAAATAACAGAGGTACGATAGACCTCATCTTTTCACTCCGTCAATTAATGGAGAAGCACTGAGAAAAGGGGGACTTGATAGTAGTGTTCCTGGATTTGGAAAAAGCATATAAATGTGTACCAAGGAATAAAATATGGGAATGATTGAGGAAGCATAATGTTCCCAAGTCATTAATTATAAAAGTCAGGTACTGTGTGACGGTTGTGAGAGCAGTGTACGCGTAGGAGGTGGAGAATCAACATGGTTTACAACACAAAGAGGTGTTCAACAAGGTAGTTCACTTTCCCCCTTTACTATTCCTTACACTCGTGGACACAATCATTAAGGAAATCAAGGAAGTAGAAAATGAAGATCTCAATGCCTTAGTTTTTGCTGATGACATCACCATTTGGGGAGTGACAGAAATGGAGGTTCAGAGGAGATAAGATTACTGGAGTACCAAATTTAAGGAATTCAAGTTGACTGTAAGAGCAAGTCAGTGGTGATGAAAATGAGCAGGATACCCACACCTTGTAACATCATGCTGGAGGGAGAGAAGCTCCAGTGTGTAAACAGTTTCAATCATATCATGTGATGGAAGTGCCAAACTAGAAGTTTTAAACAGAGTTGCAAAAGGATCCAGCTTCTTCCACCAAGTAGGAAACTTCATCTGGGACAAGGGAGTGCCTCTATGATATAAGCAGACCATGTATAAAACCTACCTCCTACAAATCATGATATGCATGGTCTGGAGACCTGTGTCATAAATAAGAAAGAAGAGAGTCAATTACAAGCATGCAAAATGAAGTTCCTTAGATCAGCCCTACAGAAAACCAGAAGAGACTGGGCCAGGAATGAATATGTAAGGAGAGACATGTGGGTGAACTTGTCCATGGGGGAAAGGATGAGTGTGGCGAGATTAAAGTGGTTGGGCCATGTGAAGCAGATTCATCAGACCCGAAATCCAAGCCAGTATTTGGAGATGGAGGTGTCAGGAAGAAGACCAATTTGATGTCCTAGGAAGAGATGGCAGACCAGGTTAAGGAAGAACTCATAAGGAGAGGATTGACATGGGATGCTGTGGAGAGGGGAAAGCTATACCAGGACGAGACTAAATGGAGGCATATAGTTCGCAATGTTCCTACCCGGCTCGCTGGAAGGATATCCTGTTGATGATGATGAAGACATCTGACCAAAATACTATTCCTTCATAACCAACAAATCTGATCATATGGAACACTTTTCTCAATTTTTTCTGAATACTGTGCACTTCTTTAATTTTTGTTAGATAATACCATTGCAACTTCTAATTATAAGATTTTACTGTTTCATTTGATGAGGAAGAAAGCAGGCTGCAACTTGTGGTATCAGGCTCGTTGAGACAAGAAATTATTTGGTTAAGAATTAATTAATTCTGGAGGAGACCAAATCCAGGCGTTAACACTTATACCTGGTGTAAAGATATATGATTTTCATACCTTTCTGGGAGTCATTAGGAATTGAAATTACTGTCAATTATCACTGCTGCACCAGAAATATTTGTTATATTACATACCGGTACATATATATTTTTTATTTCGTGCTCATTCAAAGATGGCAGTCATGTTTATGAGGCACATGAGGTCTCTTCAACTGCTGGAGGCGCTCACATTGACACCATTTACTATTGCCAACATGTGGGTGGGCCGTGCTACCTAGTGATTTTTGGTCTAGGCCAGGCTGTGAGCACCTCCCTCATGGCATACCAAGTACTGCTTAGGTCCAAGCTCCGTAAACCTGAGAGGAATGTGGAGCGCAGACTATGAGGAGTGATGGTGACGAGTGATGAGGGTTCCTGGTCCATGCGTAGTAACAGAACCAAATACATTGGTCGGTGACTCACTCACTCATTCGCAACACCACAGTGTTAGCAGTATTGGAATAGACATGAATTCCAGATAACACAGCGGGCTGTTGACAGGCCCTTCTCTTCCCACCTGCCACTTCACCTCACTTTGCAAGTTCACAGAGCTTGGACCCAAGCAATACCCAAGCAGCATTATATCGAATATAATAATACAACAAGCATTTGATTCTCTTTCTTTTTCCTATCTCTCTCCCCCTTCCCCAGAAGTGCTGAAATTGCTAGGGATTCACAGCTCACCAGGCATGCTGCAACTGCTTGCATGACTCATGCAGGTGGGTACATTCACGTGTGGACAGTCGAGTCGAATCAGTATTTTTCATGTTGCTCATAAAGTAGGAATGTCCAACTATTTTTACTGTAGATTAAATTACTATTTTACACAATGATAAAATTTCTGACTCAAAATTTGTAGTGAAAACACTATTATTCCGGTTCGTGCATCAGAATTTGAGTTGAAGAAACGATCTCAGGGGAGCTCGTGCTTGCGAATACATTTTGGCTCGTGTGACGAGAGCACCAAATTTACTGTATATACCCGAATGTAAGACGACCCCGAATATAAGACGAGGCCTAGTTATCAACTGCCTCTTACAGATTTTTTCAAAAAAATACTCGCTAACTCATAACTTGCACAATATATGCCCTCAAGGTCGTGCTTTCATTTTTATAACGTCTCGTGTTATCGGAAATCCCTCTGCCTGCTTTTCTAAGACATACTCTATAATTTCTTTGTTCAAGAATGGGAGACGTTATTAAAGTAAGATACGTTGATCACTCAATTACTGCTCGTAAAACTGACTGGTTGTTCTTGTAAAGATTGTTTTAAAACATATTTCCGTATGCTTTCGAACATATAATTTATCCGCTTTAAATGACGTGTATGTGTAAATCCTAACCTCAAAAAGTACGCTATTCGTATATGCATGGTAATTAAACATAACAAACCATATTTTAATCTTCATTAACGCATTGATTTGTTGCGAGTTACAAGATGCCAACCCCACATACTACTTTGCAAATAATAATAACAATTTAAAAAAAAAATATATACCCTGAATATAAGACGACCCCAAATTTTTATAACACAAAAGGTGGGAAAAAACCTCGTCTTACATTCGGGTATATACGGTAATTTAAAGAGCACAAGGTTGAGAACGCAATCACTTTGTGCCTTATGAACTGTGGGAATTATGTGGCTTTCAATCAATAGTCAAACACCATACCTGTCGAATTCTCCTAATACCTGTATTCCTATTTTAACACAGGAACCTATGCTGGTGCCTCTTCTTGAATAGTTTGCAACCATGGTAGAAATGAATTGATTCATTATTGGTCCGTATTGACTGATCAGTTTGTAAGTGTATTACCTTAAGAAAAATTCCTCCTAGTCAGAAATTTTTGTTTAGAGATTATATAATTATCATTTCATCGGCAAGAGTAGGCTACATGCTTCGGGATTATTACCTAGAAATGTAATTTTAGCCTTAAGGCCAGAAAGGAGTAGTAAACTCTGCCTTGTGAGGCAAAACACAGAAGTAACTAAACTTAATGTTTTGCATTCCCTTCTCATCCATCCTATAAATGGTTTCCCACAGTTTCCCACTTCTACTCCATACAACTCCCAGGATAGTACCCAACTTTAAGGGGTAGGTGACCCTAATCTTCTGCACCTTAATGCAATAACAATACTTAACTTGAAACCATGGCACTTCCTTCCCAATCCTATTCCCAAGTACTGTAAATGAAACCCAAAAATGTTTCAGTTTTGAAATTTTCTGTTCTCTTTGCTCTTCAGGTAGACAGTTTACAGCTGTCGAAGCAAGAGAGCCCACCAGTAGAAAGAATTAGCAATAGCAAACCTGCCCCTCCAGCGGTAGCAGCAGTTGCACCGTCCCCAACAGAAGTTCCACCAAATACTGACAAAGCCCCTGATGAAGAAGATCAGATAACACCTGCAGAACGGTCTCTACTTCAGAAGATAATTCGAAAAGGCTTGGTAGAGAATAAGAATGACATCCAGGTACAGAGAAAGGACCCAAAGTCTCCGCTGTACTCTGTCAAATCATTTGAAGCTTTGCATTTGTAAGTTGTCACTAATAATAGGGACTGCCATACATTCCAGGTTCAAGTCTTAAAAACTAATCATTTGTGTGTCTTTATGTATTTCAGGAAACCTCCACTTTTGAAAGGTGTTTATAACATGGGGTTTTATGCTCCATCAAAAATCCAGGAAACTGCTCTACCAACATTATTAGCCGATCCGTAAGTAAAGTTCCTTTATTGCTTTCTGGATAACAGTAGTTAAACAATTTATGTACCTTATTAACTGTAGGCTATATACTGTAATTTACAGTTAGTAAGGTAAGTATATTACAAGTCAATACAGATCCAATAAACAATATGGTTAATTTCATATCTATGTGTACATGAGTAAGAAAAATACTCTTAACTTACAGCTGGAAAACTTGGCATTGCTATCCTTGAGATATAAAAAATTTCTCTCGGCACGCCAGAAGGCGGAGGTAGATTTCACCAGGTAAAATAGGCAGAATATGCAGGTTTTCGTAGAAGGATCAGACCTCATTTACTGCGAGAAATTATTTTACAATTGGAGCTTAATTTACTTTGTTTTTCGTCTTTTTATACATATTTTTAACAATTGATTGTCTTATGGGGTCCATTTTTATACTTGTGGTCACACTGTCCTTTTGCAAGGTATCGACACTGATGTGTAACTATCTAACGGTCTGTTACTTCTTCACGCAAAATTTTATCTTCCACAGAGATGTTGGTTGGTTCGTTCCTCAGTTTAGGGGCTGCGACAACGCGGTCATGTAGCCCCGTGTACTTTGGGTCTGTGTAGAATCTGTTGATAAACGGTGTTAATTGTGATGGCTGTATTAGTCTTTAATTCAGGTAAGGACTGCAGACGGTCAATTTCAAGTAGTAGTTCTTAATTTTGCTACCAAATACTACCATCAACGACACCTAGCTGTGAACTTGGCTACTAGATGCAACCGCAACCAGCAATTCACAACGAACGTTGGAACTCCCCCCCCCCCCCGAAGGAAAGCATACTGAGGGATTTTTAGCGCTCTTAAAAATTCCGACGACTTCGGTTGGCTTTGAACCCGCGACCTTGGGCATAGAAGTTGAGCATGCTGCCAGTTACGTCACCGAATCCGCTTCCCACAGAGTCAGATGGAAAACTGAATGTGATCTCGTGCAATGGCGTTGTCATGGCAACTTCTGATGGCTCATCCCTCATCAATTTAGTAGCGTTGTCATAGCAACCTTTGATGGCCCTTGGCACTTTCTTATAATTTCGAAATCATTTTTCTCATCCCTTGGCGTAATGGTGGGTCATATCTAAAATTATTTCAGACAAAAGTTTTAGGTACTGTAATTATAAGAGGAATTGTCCATTTTGTATGGTTTTGATATTGTGCCTATTAAGAGAGATATGATTAATGCTTCCCGAAAAACCCACTTTTTCCCACCCCATTGGTCAATAGTTAGTGATCTCAAAAAACTTTTCATACATAAATTTTTGGCCCTTATCCGACACATAGTATGAACTTTGATAGGATTCGATATTTCACATATTAAGAGAGTTATAGAGATATTTCACTTTTTCGAAAAAGGCCCCCCATTTTCACCCCCTTCGACCGATTGTGCCCATTAACGAACTCGACCGAGATTTTAAAGGAATACATATCATGTAAAAAATTAAAAGTGATTGGTGAAAAATTGCGGTAGTTATCGTGTCCACAGGAAAGTGATATATATATATATATATACATACATAAATTATGTATAGACTTTTCAACTGACGGTGTTTTTGGGGTCTGGGGGATGTGAAACGCGAAGATCTGTTGAAATTTTCCGGAAGTCGAAACATGTTACCCATTGCAATAGTTAGCTTTCTAATGAAATAGCTACCTAAAACTGAATGTTTTACAGACTATATGGCCAAAAGACTCTTGCCACCCAGTGCTGTTAGTTCGAAAGATGCCAACCAAGCAACTAACAATGTGTGGGACATCCTTTTGCTACTATTATAGCGATTACTCTTCACAGAAGGATTCTACTAAGTTCTGATACATTGAAGGCGGAATTTGTTTCCATTCTTCCTGAAACATGGTGCATAGTTGTCGTTGGGCGAATTGATCTGGCACACATCCAATGCTCTAGTTCATCACTAAGAAGTTTGATTGGGTTCAGGTTGGGATTTTGAGCAGGCCAGTCCAGCAAAACCACTTGATGCTCTTTGAAATACAATGAAATGGTACAGGGAAGTTCACCTTATTTTGTTCATGGTTTAACCTTCTGGCATTCTTGTGACCCTTAAACATAATTGACTTGCTATGTGATAGTGTAATGAAATTGTGCTATGTACAGTAATTACAGGGAAAAAAAAACAATTTCTTAGTTGACTGTTACATACCAACTATGAAGTTTTTGACCACAAGGAATGAAGAAATGCTAAATTTTTGTCCACTAGGTAAGGGTCCGTCTTGTGGTTATCCTTCCGTACCGCTTCCTAGTATGATTTCAAGTATGGCTCAATCAGTTAGATGTTGGTCTATCGCCTTTGCTCCATGTTCATTTCTGTCAGAACTTACTAAATTCTGTCTGAAGAGTGTGGAGGCTTACATGACCTCCTTTTTCTCTTACCAATGTCATCATTGTTATAATGGTTATGTTTTAAACATTAGGTGTAGAATACTTAAGAATTTTAATAAGATGCAGTGTAATTGGTCATTTTTTAAATTTGTCTATTTAAAGGATACTGTATTGGATATCGGCTTTGTGGAAAACAGAAAGTGGTCTAAAATGACTGCAGACAATAATTATTCATCTCTGTGTAAGCTTTAAATTGTGATTCTCTTATAAAACAAACAAATTCTGGAGGAGGCCTGCTCCACTTGTACCTGGCAGATTATTGAAAATATATGATTTACTGTAGATACCTTTCTATGAGTCATTAGGAATTGAAATTACTGTCAATTATCACTGGTGCACCAGAAATATTTGTTATATTATGTAAATAAATGTTTTTATTTCTTGCTCGTTCAGCGACGGCAGCCATGTTCCTGGGGCGCATGAGTTTCTTCAACTGTTACTCTGATGCACAGTTCATTGTTGCCAACATGTGGGATACAAAATGCACCACACGACACACGTAATATAGTTTAGCGAAAAAGCAATAATTGGCAAAATCATTGGCCTGATAAAGATTATTGATGCGCGACTACCCCCACTGTGCGTGGAAAAAACCAGGGGTGTTTATATTAGCTAACGCGGCCTGTGACTACACCCACCAGGGGTGTTTATATTAGCTAATACAGGCCGCTCTGTCTAACAAATATTGGTCCAGGCAAAAGCCATTGGTTTGGATGAACATTATTAAGTAAAGTTTTGGCAATCATGACATTGGGAATTGTTATCTCGCAACTCGCACAATCCATGACAAACTTAGACTGGAACTTGGCAGCGCTTTTTTGTTTTATGATACCGGTTATGAAGTAGTAGGCCCTACTGTATGCATGGGGTACTTGTACCTAAATCAGGCGTATAATGGCGAACTCTTGAAAAAAGGGGAAGGTGGGTTGGTTTTAGACAGCGGAGGAGAAAACATCTATTACTACATCGTCTCCAGATTTTTTTCCCCGACCATTACCGCCGGTATTTTGGCTAATTTCAGTATTTTAAGAATTTTTTTCCCCAGGAGTTGGTCTCCACCAGTTTTACCAAACAAACTCCTGGTTTTGTATGAATTTTACTTGAATTCGTGTTTTCCTTTTCTTTCTCTTTATTTTTATTACCTCCTGATTTTCCAAATTCAAAAGCAGTTGTCTCTGGGAAAGTCTTTGTTTTCCTTTACTAGGGTGAATGTGTTAATGGTTGTACTTGGTTTGTTTCAGTCCACAAAACATGATCGCACAGTCTCAATCTGGTACTGGTAAAACTGCTGCATTTGTGTTGGCTATGCTGAGTCGGGTTGACCCTACAAAAGAGCATCCTCAGGTATGATGCAGTTTTCTCAAATTAGTACTATAACGTAATAAGTGAAGGTGTGTGAGAGATGTATTTTCCGTAAGATGTTTTTTAAAGTAATAAGATATTAGTGTTAGTTGAATGACTGAATCGAGAGGAATAGGTCAAAATGGTTTGGACATTCCAATCAAATAGAAGAAGGAAGAATACCGAAACACATGTTGGAGGATACAGGGGGAAGGAAAGAGAGCAAGAGGAAGACCCCGAGCACGATGGATCGACTTGATTAAGACTAGTTTACGTAGACGAAATATGGATTGGAACAAACTTCAGGAAGAATAAGAAGAGTGGAGGATTACTATTAACTCCATGACCTGGTCTTGAACTGGATGAGGCGGAAGGATGACGATGATGATGGAAGATATTACTGTGGGGGAAATAAGTATAGATACTCGAGTTTAGAGGTCAATAAAACCTTTTCCCTTAGTCTTACATAAGAACAACCTACTCCAAATTTTTCCTTGTTTTATTTGTCGTTTGACGATATAGAGTAAGTATTTTCATTGTATCTCGTTAAAATTTTATAGCAGATTGAACAAAAAAGTACCGGTTTTTCTTACCAAGTTTATGGAGCTATCACTTAGAAAAATCATTACGTTAAAAGTATTGATCTGATCGTAACGAAACGTTAATACGTCTTAAATGAACTTATTGTTAACGCGCATATCACGTTTTAATCTGATCTGACGTTTCTTAAAATAGTTGTTGTGAATTTTGTAAAACAACTTTTTCTCGGGCCTGGGTGGTCATAGCAGTATGAAATATGGCTTGTTATGAGGCTCATAGCAATGCAAGGCTTAACGTAAAACTACATTTTATCTACTTGTGATTCTCGACTTTATATGGATTAATATTTAATCGGACCATTGTGGGCGGCGATAGTACCGTAGCAGCCTGGCAATGTTGCCAGTTGACTACCGTATTTCGAACTCGCTGCACGCTCGTTCCTACGCACACCAAACTCTGACCTTTGTTCTTCGTTGAGTCATTAGCAACAAGCAGCAACTATCACTGTCTGTATTACCTACATCGATCAAGATGCCAGCTAAACCGCAGTTAACGGAGGGGGAATTTGCCATGATTATAAGTGCAATATGTTTTTTAGAAGCGAGAGCGAAAGTAATAATGATAAGAGGGTTTAGCAAAAAATATCCAAGTGTATTGGAAGGTCGATAGCCACGGTGAAGAGATGTGCCGCTGCAATTAAAGATGTTCCTCTTCCTCCCAGAATCCAAAAGTATGAAAGTATGACGAAAGCAGAGCTAATTGTTCACGCCAAACCTCACTCCAGGGCACCTAAAAAGAAGCTGGAAGAGATAATCAAGAATGTTCGTCCTGACGTCGAACTCGTCTGGCTGCCAGTTGCTCATTGTGAGCTCAACCCCATAGAGCTGGTTTGGTCCTAAGTGAAAAATAAAATAGCTAAAGTGAATATGAGTAACCAGGCGGAGAGAGGAAGATCAATGGAGGTGATGCGAGATCTCTGTAAAGAAGCCTTGAAGTCCGTAACACCGGAGCTACGGAAAAAATGCATCGAACACACCAAAAAAAACAAGATGTTCAGCAAAGAACATATAGCCTACTTTCTCCTAAATGTATGGGTATCTTTATGACTCTTTGTCCTCATCCCTAACACAATCACCTCTACCACAATGTATTGCTTGTTTTCTTTTATATTGATAATAAGCCAGTAAGTGTCAAAATCAATATTATATACTTTATGACGATTGAATAACAAAACTACTAACTTATTGTAATGCATTCACGTCCGTTAATCTCTATATTAAGCCAGCCTGCAAAATTAAGAATCTTCCGCCCCAATCACAGTAGGTTGGTGCTGCGACCTATCGGTGAATTAATCTTTATCTTGCACGCCTATGCACTGCCATCGTAATGTACTACGATGGCAGTGTTCTATGGGTGTTGAATGAGTAGGCAGTTTAAAGTAGCCAGGAGGGAGGCGATCCAGCTGGCAATGTTTAAAGGTATTCGGAGCGCGATCGTGGCTAATAGTTGAACTACCAGTATTACAAAATTGCCATACTTCAGGAGGCCAGCTCAGGCATTTACACAGAGTTATGTTTGGAACAATATTACCCACATAACCCACAAGAGGACAGCACCGTACAGAGGCATTAAGAAGGCTGTGGTTAATGACAACGTGTATCTAGTTCTTCTATTCTCCTTTTCCCAATGTCTTCTGTTTATGTGCGATGCTGGGAATGTGATTTTATTAATATACGAGTGTATACTTTATCCTCTCCTTTGAGCTAAATGACATTTTATTCAGTATCTGTGGAAAAAGCTCGTGCACATCATTTGTAAAAGAATTCAAGAAAAAAAAAACTAACTGTAGCAGTACTCGATCCCCAGTCAACTGCGTGTCAGACTAACATGCTAGCCCAGAGCTAACCCTATCCATGACGTCAGGTGTTCTTAACTGACATATTAGATACAAACTGTTGGCAAATAATGACTTTAAATAAACGATTTCTTTACTGCAGTACATCTTCATTAAAGATCATTTCATACAAAGTTTATATTATTGTATCAGTACGGTATATCACATACAACATACTAAAACTACTGAAATATAAGACAGGCACATGAGGACAGCTGCCATCTTGTCGTGTGACACAAACGGCTCAGCTCTTTTAAGCCACTCGTACTGTATAATATTATAATATTAAATTATAATAAATAACGGATCACGACCTTCAGGATAGCTTAAACCCCCCTAGGCTCGATAATCGGAATTGGTGGGTCTTAAGCTATTGATTAAAATGGTTGCATAATTCACACGGCCGCCATCCTGAAATGGCATGGCCGATGACCTTGAATTTTGGGTCAAAGACGCGTCCTATATAAAGGTATGTTGTCACCAAATTTGGTAGAGATCGGATAATTAGTTTAGCCGTAATTTGATTTTACGTTTTGAACATTTGAGTGGCCGCCATTCTGTTATGGTAAAGATGGCGGCGATATAAAGTATGACACTGAGGTGTCCTTTACTAGTGCTACCTCTGTACCAAATTTCGTTCAATTCGGTTTCACCATGTTCGAGTTGATAGGGGGGGACAGACATCCAGAGTACACACACTCACACACACACAGACACACACACACACAGACTCACACACACACATACACACACACACACAGACTCACACACACACATACACACACACAGACAGACACACTTTTTTCGCCCTGTGTTGATCTCATAAGTCTACTTTCATTTTTTGCAAAAATCGAAAGTAGGCTAATAAATAGAGAAACATTACTGGGAAAAGGATGGGCTAACAGAAGAAGTCCCCGTTGTTGAGCCACTTGCCCACTTAAATGACAGTTCATCTGATTCATTGGGCAGTGATTTTTCAGATGGTTAATAAGGGAGCAGTTTTATAATCTTATAATCTCAAAGTGTAAATTACTTCAAACAATTAATCTTATAATAATAGCTTTTCAGCTGACACACCATTTTTAAACCTGCCAATGGAGGTCCAAAGCCCTCATTAAAAAAGGTGTTGGGAAATGTTTCACTTCTTCCGGAAATGAAATAAAACACGTTTCTCTAACTTGTAGGTAAAATTAGTACAGGATATTAGCGCTACACATAAGGGATGCATATATCAGGATGTAAAGAAGAATTAAATAGTTAAGTTAAATAGACGTGAATGATAGTGTATTTTTATTTTTTCTTACTCGTATTACCCTTCAGGGTTGGCTATTCCCTCGGACTCAGCGATGGATTCCTTTAAGACGTATTAAAATTTCGTTACAATCCGACCAATACTTTTAATGTAATGATCCTTCTAAGTGAGCGCTCCGTAAACTTGGTAAGAAAAACCGGTACTTTTTTTGTTCAATCTGCTATAAAATTTTAACGAGATACAATGCAAATATTTACTCTACATCGTTAAACGTCAAATAAAACAAGGAAAATTTTGGTGTAGGTTGTTCTTATGTAAGACTAAGGGTAAAGGTTTTATTGACCTCTAAACTCGAGTATCTATACTTATTTCCCCGACAGTAGTGTTATTTCTATTTTAGCGTTGGCTAATAATCTACTGGTACAAAACTTAGTATTTTGTTGTGTGAATAGGCATTGTTTATACAATAAACTCTTGTTATCTGTGTTAATGGGGATTTTAGATTTGCACAGATAACTGAAAATCTGGATAATATGAACACACTTAACCTTACCTGAAAATGACACTTTTTATTAAACATGCAACATAATGAAACAAAATCCATTTCGTAACAATCTTCTTGTTTTTGAGAAATAGTTATCCATTCTTTTTTTTTCTGATTGTATGTATCAAACAGAAGAAAGCAAAAGGAAGTATCACGACAGCAAACGGAGGTGTAAGAAAGTGGTAGGAGAAGAAAAGTTGGGAGAATTTACACGAAGAATGGAAACAGTGTAAGTGGCAGTAAAAGGATGATGTATGGGCTTCTAAGAAGTAAGAGGAAAGAAAGAGTTACCACAAAGCTGGTGAAAAGGAAAATGGAGAGTTGTTAACACACCCAGAAGAGATAAAGGGACGATGGAAAGAGTATTTTGATAAGCTATTGAACGTGAGCAATTGTACTGGTAAGATGGAAGTGACACAACCTGACGACTCTATAACAGAAGATGATATAACAATGCTGGAGGTGGAATTAGCAGTACAGAAAATGAAGATGGGAAAAGCAAAAGGGGTGGATGAAATCAGTATAGAAATGATAAAGGCTGCTGGACCTGTTGGTATGCAATGGTTGTATCGACTGCTAAAGTGTGTGTGGAAACGCAAATGTATATCAGAAGACTGGGAGAAAGGGCTAATAATACCAGTGTTTAAGAAGGGGACAAGAAGGTGTGTGATAACTATAGAGGGATCACCCTCTTATCACAGATAGTAAAAATACTGGAAAGGATATTAGAAAGAAGAATGAGAAGAAAGGTGGAAGGAGAGTTGCAAGAGGAACAGTATGGCTTCAGGAGTGGAAGATCCACAGTGGACCCAATCTTTAGCTTGAGGCAGGTGATGGAAAAGAACTGGGAATATGGAGAGGATTTGATCATGACTTTCATAGATCTAGAAAAGGCATATGATAGTGTCCCCAGAGAGAAGGTATGGGAAGCCATGGTTAAGAAGAGACTGGAAGAGAAATGTTGGAAATGGTGCAAGCAATGTACAACAACTTGTAATGGATTCTTAATGCCCCATGTTGGTAGCGATAAATGTAACAGTTTCGCTAGCCCACACTGTTGGGAGAAAATGTAATTGTTTACCTTTGCCTAAGCTATGTTGTTTTAATGGGCGCCAAGACCTCAATGCAATGCTGAAATCTAAATTTGTATTTAACAACATCTAGCTCTGGTAGAACACCGTCAAGAATCTATTCACTCAGATCGTGGTATGATTTGATCATTAACCCAACAAACAATTGTATCAGGAGAAGGAATTGGTCTATATCTATTGCTACCTACTGAAAGCAAAGATTGCATTGTAAAAGAAATGAATTTATTATATAAAACAAGTATAGCAAAATTAATAATAATAATAAGTACAAAATTTAAATTGGAGCGTTGTGATTTGAATATTACCGATAGAAAATTACGTGAAAACGGAGTCTGATAAATTGATTTTACTCTTATTTCCAAGCTATGAAGTTACTGAAATATGAAATATAAAACAAAGAAAAATGAGAGATTGTGTATTTCTGCGTCATTTGCGCTTACCACTGGAAATTGCCAAAGCATTTCCCTTGTACTTGATGATGCTGTGAGCTTCCCACAGTCTCCTGGAGGTCGTCATCTTCGTCGATGTTTGATGAGATTCTAGTAGATTAGATAATTCTATGGTCCGTACCTCGGACCCAAACACTCGTACAACCGCACTGGTTAAGTTTTGCAAAAGTTAGTCTTCAACTCCACTGAACATCGGAGCGACACGCACTTGCAACCGTACTCCGCAAGTTCTACACAGATTGTTCTCGTTTCACGGCGCGTCGAACGATATATCCACACGTTGGCTCCCCCACCATGGTACCGTCTTCCAGCTTACGTTGTCTCCCCTGATTGGCTGAGCACGCCGCTAGATCCCCACTCTGCCTCATTACACTCGGCGCGCGAGAGGGAGAAGTCGTTTTCCGTTCCAACAATTCGCCTTTTCTAGACCTTGCGACCCAGCCTTGCGTAATACTTCTCGACAGGAATCAGCTTGTACTTGAAATCCCAGTGAGTCATGTCTCTCGTTATACCCTAACTGACGAAAACTCCGTCAAATTCCGTAATCACATAATTTTCTATGATATTGTCGTTCGTAATAATTTGCTTGATAGCATTTTCTAAGACATAGAAAACCTATCTGAATGCTAATAATTTTTATAAAATGCTCCAAAAATACCTTAATAATGAAAATGAAAATCCACAGCCTGCTTCCAGTCTCCGACCGGGTCAGGAATGGAATGAATGAAGCCCCCTTCTAGCGGCAAGGATATGGACTGTGCCGGCTGCCGAGGCCTGACGCACTCCTCTGGGGCAATGATTAAATGAATGTCAGATGAAATGAAATGATAGTGGAGAGTGTTGCTGGAATGAAATTTTGACAGGGAAAACCGGAGTACCCGGAGAAAAACCTGTCTGCCTCCGTTTTGTCCAGCACAGATCTCACCTTAATAATAATTATAATAAATTAATAATAATAATAAATTAACATGAAAAATTCTCTTGGCTGAACAATTTGCCGCGTAAATAAATATAGAATGGCTTCCTACTGACTTATGCCAGTTGCATAAAAATCCCTCGAAAAACACGTTACATATTCGCCTCGGATCATCGGATGATTTACCGTGACGACAGTCCATTATCCGATTATCCCAGACACGTTAATAAACCCCATCCAAAATACATATTACATAAATGAAATCACCCTAAATTACAGATATATACATTCATATTTTTTCTTCACGCACTTTGTGTCAAAGTTTGTTGTCACTATGGATTGCACTTTGCAACCAGTCCAATGTATTACATATGGAATAGTGTTCCACGGATATTTCCGCCTCTCAAATTTCTCTATGTTGGAGAAATAGACATAATTAATGTGTGAGCACTATGTATTTATGATGTCATATCACACGCATTGAAGGTGTTCTGATATATTTATATCACCATAGAACTTCCTAATTTCACTGGAGGTCCCCTTCTTATGGTGACATTTAATTCCACTTATCACCGAGCACACGATCACACTATTGTGGCAGCGCCTCGTGACCATAATACTTAATCTCTCTTTAAAGTAGATTAAATTAATATTGACTTCTGAAAAAAAAAACCAGTAAATGCGCATTACATATAACACCAAATATTTCTGTGCCGTAATCCGTCTTGTTAAGTTCCCGTTAACCATATTCTACTTAATACTAGTTCTCAACACAGACCATTTCTCCTCACACAAATAATACCATTGTACAAATTATCTTAAATTACACACTTACAAATCTTACATGGCGAGACCGTAAACAGAAATCATGTGTGCTGATATGTATGAGTTTCATGAAGGACTGTCTCGCATTCTGATGGCCCATCTTTTATCTCGTGGACGCCTTAAGCTAACAAGCCCTATACAAGCGCTCCCCCATCTCTTGGAGATAAATGGGAACCCATCAGCGCTGCCAAAATGGCCTTGGTGCATCGAGACAATTTAGTGCTCAACAGCATCCGACAATCCCGTCATATTTCCCTGTACCTTAAAAACTCTCATTTACTTACATACTACCCCCCTGTGTGACTTCTGATACGCCTGCCTGGAAGACCATCTCCTCCCACGCACCAAATACCACACTTACTCCTTTGATAGGCTGGCTCGCCAGCTAAACATCCTCACTTTATGACACATACTTTCGGAGACTATGTATATTATACGTCCCGTATAATCTGTTTCCCTCACTATTCTCCAGCACATATGCTGTTTTGCCAATACGTTTGGAAACAATAAATGTTTCAGTGTCACCTGCTTCCAACTTTGCAAGTGGCTCCCTTTAACTTAACGTCATCACGTTGCTCCACTAGCATATTTCTCAGTGTCTGTAACGATGCCCTGTTGCTACTGTCCACACATGCTAACCCTACCTCCCTATGGTGTCACACCTCTACTCGACACTCTATGACCTAAAAATGTCACTTCTGACTGACAGAATGATGACTTAGACAGCTTCAAAGTGAACCCTGCCTGATCTAACTTCTGAAAAACTATATCTAAATGACCTAGATGCTCCTCAAAACTGCGTGAACTAATTACCATATCATCTATGTAAATGGTTACAAACTCTCCTGTGTCATCCCCTAATGCGATGTTTAAAGCCCTAATTAAAGCTGCTGAACTACTCTTTAACCCATAAGGTGTTCTACAAAATTGATAAAGGTTATATTTATGACTAAAAGCTGTAAATGGTCTATCTTCGTACATAAGTGGCACTTGCCAAAAACTGGAACTCAAATCTACACAAGTGAAGTACTTCTTCCCCTCAAATGTTTGCATTAATTCCTCTATTGACATCGATTTCAGCTGATCTGAACTAATTCTACTGTTAACCAAACGAGCGTCTAAACAAATACGAACTGTGCCGTCGGTTTTGGGTACCGTGATCAAAGAATTAACATACGGACTGTTAGAGTGCTCAATAATCCCATCTTCAAGCATCTGGTTAATTTGTGCCTCAACTGCACTCTGATAAGCGAAAGGTACAGGATATCTATGTCCTGTGAATACTGACCTATCAATAACGTTCAATGAATGTGTATAGCAATTGGCCATACCAATGCGATCCTCAAAAACTCTCCTATTACACCATAACACATCATAGAGCCGAACACACTGTTCATCCTCTATATTTCCCTGAGATGCAGCCTCACGTAACGAGTCCTCCAGACTTCCGTTCGTAATCACACTGCCCACAAAACATGGAGAACCCCGCTCTACGGCTGGCGATATCTCATTTAAAGTACAAATCACACCTACAATACTACTCCTCTGAATATGGTCATTGAACGCTACTTCTACTTCAGAATCTCCCCATTTAAATTTCAAACTCCCTACATCATAACATAAGTTACCAGACACTCTACTTAGCCACTCTGAACCCAAGATAACACTGAATACTAAATTTGGAATTACAAGACAAATCTGCTTCTCTACATGATTATTAATTTTAATGTCTACTAAAACTTGCTTAGAAATTACTTTAGACCTCTTCCCAACAGCTGTGATAACAAAAGTGCTTTTAATTGGCATCTCCTCAAAATTTACTCCAGTTCCTTTCATTTTATCATAAAATGCACTACTTATGCAACTCTTCATACAACCACTATCAATTAAAACATCTGTGTACGCCTCGGACACGTTAAATTTAACTATGGGGCTCTTACTAACCACTTCCTGAATAATACCTTCATCATTTAGTTCATGTAATAATTCATTTCTTAAATTTAGGTCATAGGGTTCCTGTATAATTGTATGGACAGGGCATGCTACAGACTGAGATTCTGACCTTACATCGCAGCCTGGTTCGTGTTTAAAGTATTGCTACCGCTTGGTGTAGTACTACTGACTACTGAACTGGTCTGGTTGTTCTGGGCTGTGTTGTCATTGTTTGGCTGTATATTACTACCACTAGGCTGTCCTCTTCCTTGACCCCTATTCTGGTTGTAATTATTGTCATTATAATTTCTCCCTTGATTTCCCCTGAAATCATTGTTTCTCCCTTGATTTCCCCTGAAATCATTGTTTCTCCCTTGATTTCCCCTGTAATCATTGTTCCTCCCTTGATTTCCCCTGAAATCATTATTCCTCCCTTGATACTGATTACCATAGCCATTTCCTCTGTTCTGATTTAGCTGATTACTATTATTTCTATTTTGAGCGTTGGCCCCTTCGCCACCGTTCCCTTGAACTTCCTGATGCCTGGCTTCGTTAGGTCTATTATTATTATTACCCTGGTTCCTATTGAAATTGTCCTCATAACCCCCTCTCCCTAGTGCATCAAATGTGCTTAACAAATTTTCTACTTGTGATATAGTCTTTACATTCTGGATACAAGCAGCCTCCTTGATCCTATAGGGAAAGTGCCTAAGTAGCAACCTCACCACATCACTTTCCTCCTTCAAGCCATCAAGATATTTACACACTAATACCTGCCCTAAAAAGTATTCGGTCATGGTGGAGCTTCCTTTAGGGTTATATTTACCACACACTACTCCCTCACGATGCTGCGACTGAATAACCTCATTCCAGAACTTTTCACAGAATTTCATTTTAAAATCATTAATATCAGTAAACTTGTCTCTGTAGACAGCAAACCAATTCCTCGTTTCCCCCACAAACACTTGTTCTAAAATTTCAACTACCTGGCACCACTCAATACTACCATTTTCCAACCTCTCCCCGAATTTATTTTCTGTAGTGTTCATGAACTCCATTGGGCACCCCTGTCTATTGCTGAACTTACCCAGTTCTACCTCCCTGTGTGTGCTATTCACAAAAACTGGCCTATTCTGACTATTTTCTTGCCTGATCCTAGCTTTTAATTTTAATTCTAATTCTGCGATTTTCTCCTCAGCCTTCCTCTCAATACTGTTTACTGTTAATTTAATGTTTCCTTCTGATCCTTCTACTTTATCATATAGCTTTGCTTGTTTCTCCTCAATCTTGCTAATGCTCTCTCTATTACTCTCTCTTAAATCATTTACTTCTGCAACTATTTGTGAGTGGACTTTCTCAATTCTACCCCCCAGCTGTTCCATAACCTCTTTAGTAGCTACCTGAATTTTGTCAATTTCTCCCCCCAATTGCTTTTTGACCTGCTGTGTTTCCAGTTGCACTAGTTCTTTTAAATTTTCAGCCTGTGTACTGATTCTAATTTCCAACTCCTCCTGTACTTTTCCTAATTTTCTGTCTACATCTGCAATAATCTCTTTAGCCTTTTCTTCCATCACCCCCCTGATCTCACCTCTAATCAGTTCGAATTTGTCACTCATTTCCCTACTGTTTTGTTCTAATTTAGCATTTAAAGTTTCAGTACTCTCTCTATATTCCTTACTGTTTTGTTCTAATCTGGCGTTGTTTTGTTCCAGTTTAGCATTTTAAGTTTCAGTACTCTCTCTATTTTCCCTACTGTTTTGTTCTAATTTTGCATTATTCTGTTCTAATTTTGCATTATTCTGTTCTAATTTTGCATTTAAGGCATCACTACTAACTTTGTTCTGATACATGAACTCGAGAAGTAAAGTTTTTAATTCTGGTTGGCCGCCTACACTCCCTGTTTCAGTATCGGGATTTACCTCCGCTACCCCGGTACTACCATCACTCGACATACTGCTCGTATCATCACTCTCCAGTTGATGACCACTACGTAACCTCATCTGTCTTTCTTTCTCATCCCCCATAATGATATACACTGATAAAGACAAATAACCCCCAAAATACAGGCACAGAAATATATACCCTTCTCCTTCCACAAATGTTATTAGGTTTTCAGCCCCAAGTTGTCGGCGACAAATGTAATGGATTCTTAATGCCCCATGTTGGTAGCGATAAATGTAACAGTTTCGCTAGCCCACACTGTTGGGAGAAAATGTAATTGTTTACCTTTGCCTAAGCTATGTTGTTTTAATGGGCGCCAAGACCTCAATGCAATGCTGAAATCTAAATTTGTATTTAACAACGTCTAGCTCTGGTAGAACACCATCAAGAATCTATTCACTCAGATCGTGGTATGATTTGATCATTAACCCAACAAACAATTGTATCAGGAGAAGGAATTGGTCTATATCTATTGCTACCTACTGAAAGCAAAGATTGCATTGTAAAAGAAATGAATTTATTATATAAAACAAGTATAGCAAAATTAATAATAATAATAAGTACAAAATTTAAATTGGAGTGTTGTGATTTGAATATTACCGATAGAAAATTACGTGAAAACGGAGTCTGATAAATTGATTTTACTCTTATTTCCAAGCTATGAAGTTACTGAAATATGAAATATAAAACAAAGAAAAATGAGAGATTGCGTATTTCTGCGTCATTTGCGCTTACCACTGGAAATTGCCAAAGCATTTCCCTTGTACTTGATGATGCTGTGAGCTTCCCACAGTCTCCTGGAGGTCGTCATCTTCGTCGATGTTTGATGAGATTCTAGTAGATTAGATAATTCTATGGTCCGTACCTCGGACCCAAACACTCGTACAACCGCACTGGTTAAGTTTTGCAAAAGTTAGTCTTCAACTCCACTGAACATCGGAGCGACACGCACTTGCAACCGTACTCCGCAAGTTCTACACAGATTGTTCTCGTTTCACGGTGCGTCGAACGATATATCCACACGTTGGCTCCCCCACCATGGTACCGTCTTCCAGCTTACGTTGTCTCCCCTGATTGGCTGAGCACGCCGCTAGATCCCCACTCTGCCTCATTACACTCGGCGCGCGAGAGGGAGAAGTCGTTTTCCGTTCCAACAATTCGCCTTTTCTAGACCTTGCGACCCAGCCTTGCGTAATACTTCTCGACAGGAATCAGCTTGTACTTGAAATCCCAGTGAGTCACGTCTCTCGTTATACCCTAACTGACGAAAACTCCGTAAAATTCCGTAATCACATAATTTTCTATGATATTGTCGTTCGTAATAATTTGCTTGATAGCGTTTTCTAAGACATAGAAAACCTATCTGAATGCTAATAATAATAAATTAACATGAAAAATTCTCTTGGCTGAACAATTTGCCGCGTAAATAAATATAGAATGGCTTCCTACTGACTTATGCCAGTTGCATAAAAACCCCTCGAAAAACACGTTACATATTGTGTTAGCAGGGTACTGACCCCAGTTGGAAAGACAGATTGGTTTAGGAACAAGACTGGACTAAGGCAGGGGAGTGTGCTGTCACCTCTCGTGTTCATAATGGTGATGGATGAAATTGTAAAGGAAACAAAGGAAGCATATGGACATAAAGAAATGAAGTTTCTGTTATTTGCAGATGATATTGTGGTCTGGGGAAGGAACACCGAAGAAGTGCAAAAACAACTAGATGCACTGAACGAAAATATTCAGAAGTACGGCCTGAAAATCAGTATAGAGAAAAGCAAGACCATGGTGATGACAAGAGGGTAAAGACAAGGAAAGGGCACTGTGAAAATTGGAAGTCAGAGTTTGGAAATTGTGGACACGTTCAAATACCTAGGAAGTGAATTGATGCAAACTGGTAGGTTGGACATGGAGATTGGCAGGAGGGTACAGCAGAGCAATGCATTCTATCAAAGTGTAAGAAAACTTGTTTGGGATAAGGAAGTACCAAGGAAAAGCAAGGAGGTAATGTATAAAGTGTACTATGTTCCCATATTAACTTATGCAGCTGAGACTTGGACCCTGACAAGCAGGCAAGAGAGTAGAATCCAAGCCAGTGAAATGAAATTCCTAAGAAGTATGATAGGAAAGACAAGGAAAGACAGAGTGAGGAATGTAGATGTTAGGAAGGAAGTTGGGATGGGAAAACTAAATGAGAGAATTGAGAAGAATAAACTAAGGTGGTTTGGACATGTAAAGAGGATGGAGGAAAATAGAATACCAAGACAGATGCTGGAGGCGAAGTGCAAGGGTAAGAGAGCAAGAGGAAGACCTAGAACAAGGTGGATTGATTCAGTGAAGAACAGCGTAAGAAAAAGAAATCTGGACTGGGACAAGATCATGTAAGAAGAATGGTGGAAGGAAAGAGGAAAGTGGAGAAGTGCCGTAAATACCCCGACCCGGCAGGAGCTGGATAAGGGGAAATGATGATGATGATGATGATGATGTATCAGTTACTTTCTTTGTTATCCTGAATTACTGGAGCACCTAGAGGTCATTGTAATCAGACGAGTTTTGCCGCGTACTATAAATTGATACATTTCGATGCCTCGGTGTGTGCGAGTCGTGGGTGATTCCCTGATCCGCTCGCTCTTCCTCGATACTCTTGTGCTCACTCTATATGTTTACAATGTCCGCATGCACGTCGCTCAGCTGTCCAAATTCTAGTTCACACGCATCACTGTTCAGCCAGGCACGAATGTTATCAGTTTTGATGCCAATCCACTGTTTTCTACCTTATCTGTCATTTCTAATTCAACATGTTCATGCTTTTCTTCCATGTCTTGCCACTACAGTACTAATTTCAGGCACAATAAGCAGTGTGATAATGAATAGTGTTCGTGATGATTAATCCAAAGTTAATAGAATAACCAGACAATTGCCAGAGGCGTAGTAAATACAATCGACAATGCATCCATATCGGCACCACTTAACTGTAAGCTTTCGCCAGGCAAGAATTTTTAAAAATTAGCACAGAACAGTTTTTTCTGAACCACTTACGGATAATCAGTGCCCTGATAATCGAGAGTTTATTGTAGAGATGTATTTACAAACAAATACTGTATACCATTGGAACAGTTTTTATGTATCAAAATAATTTAGTTTCATTATCTACCAAGAGATAGATGGCTGAAAGGAGTGGAGGAATGTGTCAAGAAGAGAGGCGAGGACTGGACCAGAGTGACAGCGGAGAGGTGGTGGGAAGAAAGAACTAAGTGGCGAGGCTTATGTTCCAAACAGACCCAGCCTGGGGCTGGAAACTGTACAAGATGATGATGATGATCTTATATTCATAGTACTGTATAAGAAATGTCAAATTGACTTTGATGTAAGGTTTGTGGTTTGGCCATTTAAAAAATAAGATGTTTAACATTTTGAATGTTAAATTTATTGTTTTGTAGCATTTGAACTTTACAGATTTAGTATTTTGTATACAAAAGTACATTAAGATACAAACATTGACTTTAGTAATTTAAAGAGGCATCTTCCTTTCAAAAATATAAAGTGCTGTCAATCAACAATTGAGACTTTTTAGCATAGAATGATGGCCTTCCAAAGCATTTTTCTTATTTTTATAAAGAAATTAGAAACTACCGTAATTAAGAAATAATGTTTGTTCTAATAATTAAAAATACCCTGTTTATTTACCAGAAAACAAATAATTTTGCATTTTGAGCCAATTGAAGAATTGAAAATCACAAAAATCTGCATTAAACATTTTTAAAATATTAAAGTACATAAATTGTAAGTTCTGGGCGAATTTTGTTTCTATTGCTTACAACAAACTAAGAAGTGTAGTCCCTACACTTAGTATACTTAAACAAGGGCTGCTTGAAACAGCCACATACTTTTATTTTGAGAGATTTTCACTTTCTATCATTCTTAGACGTGTGCATTGGGTACACCTTGGCAGGAAATGAAACACACCAATGTGAACATTAATGAAAATCACAAATTAATTTTGGAAAAATGGCTAAATTACAGGTGATTATAATTCTGTGTGACTAGAAGACTTAATATAGTGAAATCTGAATAATTCAAAATTTTGTGATATTTCAAATTTTACTTCGAACTTTACTCCTGTCGGATATAAGCAGTGTTATTTTGAAAACCTGTATAAATTGTCATTCAAAAGAAAAAAAAGTGCCTTCATTCAATTTTCCCTCTAGCATCTACCTGCCAAAATGGCACCTTAAAAGAGAATGGTGGTCCATTAGACATGTCTGCAACTTGTTACCGCAGAATTAAGTCAGTGGGAATCTTGTCCAATGGATCAAGAACAGCGCTACTCACAAGCTTTCCCCATGCCCCTCCTCTTGTAATCAGTGCAATAACTTTTAATCATATGTAATCTTTTACAGTTTGCATTACATTTCCCAAGAATTGGGCTTGTACTGGTGTTGACCAACTGAAATGTTAGAATAGCAATGGTGAATTTTTGACCGTTGCTCTGCTAGGTCAGCGAGAATGTTGTCAAACGAACTGAAAGTGGTGCCAATCACACAACATCCCAGTCATGAACTAAAAACAATAAGGATAACGGGAATCTTACCAATTGGACCGGAGAGAGCCACTTTCTTCTATTTACCTTGGCTGCACCACGCACTTTGCCCACAAGTGGACACCTGCAGATACTACCCGCAGCTCATTGCTTCCTGTGACAGGCAAGACGTTTCATGCCCTCTAATTATCCACTTGTATATGCTACCCCAGTTCCTTTCTTCTTGCAACGAGTAAGTAAACTTTTCCTCATAATGTGTGGATACTTAAAGTACAGCATGTTATCCTACATATTCACATAGATGTCCATGGAATAAATAATTAATGGAAAATGTTTAAATAAGTCCAAATCTGCAAGCAAACTCCATGAATTTGTTTCAATATCCCAAAATCCCTTAGAACAGATGAAATACATTAAAATGGCAGCCCTGCTCCTAGGAGTTCCTAATGGGGTTAGGCACTGTTCTTGATCCATAGGACAAGATTCCCACTGACTTAATTCTGCAGGCACATTGAACTTTCCTCTGACAATTCTGCAGGCACATTGAACTTTCCTCTGACAGTGTGCAACAATTGGAAAGGGGTGGTGGGGCTTTTTCAGTTTTATAGAAAAATGGAAATAGATTGTCCTACTGTTCCATTTTATTTTGTTGGAACTTCCTTATAATAATTCCATTTGTGTTACTGATCAATTTTTATTTACTGCTTATTATATGTATCTTAATTTAGGAGGGTGAGAGTTTTACTAGGAGTGTTTGGTCATTTACTGTAAGGGTGATGGGTTGCTTTTTTCACTAAGAACAAAATTTACCTAATTTACTTGAGAAAATTCTTCTTCTACTTCTTTAGGAGCCGTTAACCTAGAATTTAGGGCCCCTTAAAACAACAATTATCTTCTTCTACTCGTGCACAATAATTTGTGCAGAAAATGTTCGTGTGGCCTGTCAAAAATACTCTGCACTTGTATAGAGGTGTTGGTTCTATTGCTACACTATACCCACCATTCTTGGCTTCTAGAGCACAATGATATCACAATGAGATCACAGATGCTTCAGTCACTCTCCGGTAGATCCCTCTACATTAACCCCTTTAAGCGCTTGGAAGTGAGCAATCCTTGTAGCCGACTGATGTGGAAAGTGTACCTGTTCTGAATGCAAGTCTTCCATCCAAATATTTTTGAAAGGTGCTTGTAGCTGTGATAATAATGAATGTTGTGAAGGATAGGGATATATTTATCTTTTATGAATACATACATATCCCACGTCGTTCCATCTATTAGATGGGTCGGCGAATGAGGCCACTCAACCAATTTCTGTCTCTGTACTTCTTCTTCAATGCCGTCCTAGTCCTGACCCAATTGTTGGATGTCATTTCTCACCATTTCTGCATATCTCATTCTTGGCCGTCCTTTTGGTCTTCAGTCATGAAGCTGCAGTTCATAAATTTGTCTAGGAATTCTGTTAACATCCGTCCGCATATGGCCAAACCACATGAGCCTTTTCAAGGTTATTTTATCCTGTAGTTTGTCGACCTGAACCAATTTTCTTATATATGCTCACTACGAATTCTGTCTTTTCTTGTCTTACCAACCATGGCTCTGGCAAATCTCATCTCTGCTGCCTCAATCCTTCTCTCATCTTTCTTCCTCATGGTCCAAGTTTCACAGCCATAGGTCAAAATTGGCATATAATAAGACTGATAAATTGCTCGTTTACATTGCAGAGGCACTTTCTGGTTCCATATGACGTCGATTTAGAGGTAAAATTCACCAAGTACAGTATATACAAAAGTCCACTTACTTAGTGAGTTTTACCTCGAAACCGACGATGATGTCTTGAACAGCTCTATAAAATGTACCCCCAGCTGAAATCCTGTTGGTGATTTCCTCATCAATGGTACCTGTTGCTGATATCACACTTCCCAGATATTTACATTTTTGAGAGAACCTAACCTATCTGCCATCAATTTCAATGGAACCTTCCAGTTGGCCGTTCCTCTGCATAACTAGCACCTCACTTTTTTCTCCGCTAAACATAAGACCATATTCCTTTGTTCTTTCTGTCCATGGTTTTATCTGTACTTGCAATTCTCCTTTGGAATCACCCCACACATGTCATCCGCAAAGAGCAAAACTTTCATTTTTCCATTGCCGATGGTTTGACATAAATCATTCATCACAACAATGAAGAGAAGAGGAGACAGAACTCCCCCTTGCCTTAGCCTGTAGTTATTCTAAAGGGTTCTGTCGGTCCTGATGGTGTTTTAACACGACTATTGATTCCATCGTAAATGTTCTCAATTCTCTTGACTATATCATTACTCAAGCCATTCTTCCTCAACAATGAAAAAATACCCCGTGGCACTACAGCCCATGAAGGGCCTAGGCCTACCAAGCGACCGCTGCCCAGCCATTTGGCCTGCAGATATTGGGGTGACACTTGGTCAGGGCATCGGATCCCCTCGGCCGTTAATCTTGGTTCTCGTGACCAGCACACTGCCTCACTGTCAGACAGCTATTCAATTGTCCTCACGAGGCTGAGTTCACCCCGTTCCAGCCCTCATGTCAGTTTCTAAAATCCCTGAAGGAGCCAGGAATCGAACCCGGGGCCATCGGGTGAGAAGCAGGCGCGCTGCCCCAACACCATGAGGCCGGCTTCCTCAACAATGCCCAGACGTTATCCCTGTTCTCAGCATCGAATGCCTTTTTGATATACATTAAGGCTATCCTGAGATCTTTATTGTGTTCATAATATTTCCCCCATCATCTATCTGAGCCCAAATATTAGATCAACTGTTGATCTGCCTTTTCTGAATCTATATTGTTCCTCTGATAACCTTGGTTCTCTCAGTGGTATAATCTTTCCATCTATAATCTTTTCATACAAATTTTCCCATTTGAGATGTTAATGTAATGCCCCTGTAATTAGAACATCTCTTCCTGTCCCCCTTCTTAATCAATGGAACGTTAATGCCCTCCTTCCAGTCGGCTGGAATCTGTCCTTTCCAAATCTTACGAATAGGCCTGTATATCCACTGCTTGCCAATAATTCTCATCGACTTGGATCACTTAATCAATTCCTGGGGACTTTTCCTGTTTTGTACTTCCAGGCATATTCTATATCGTTTCATGTCACATCCATATTGTCTCCCATCCAACTGTCATTTGCCACTTCATCTACTGGGATCATTGTTGTATCAGTCACATTCAATAATTTGTCAAAATACCGGTAATTCTTCCATTCCTCTTTAATTTCTTTATCTCTAGTAATTAAATTATAACTAGTCAGGAATTTAGTATGGTTTTTTTCCCGTACGTCTATTCTTAATCATTCAATACAGCATTTTCTTGTTGCCATCTACATCTTCATTTAACTTGTCACTCCATCCATTCAGCCAGTCTTCCCTCTCTTTTCTGACAATCTGTTTAGATTCCTTTTTAGCTAATTTATAAAGCTCCTTGTCCACATCACATCTACTGTTGAAGTATTTTCTATAAGCATTGTTCTTTTTCAAGACTGCCTCGCTTGTCCTATTATTCCACCATGGCGTTTCATTCCATTTTCTTTTGCCATTTGTCCTTCCACATAACTCCTCCGTTGTTTCGCCCAAGCACCCTTTAACATTCTTTCATTCTTCCTCAACAGTTCCTCTGTCAGTTTTGGGTAGGCTTTGGCGTATTTTATCTTGATATTCTTCTACTGCTTTTTGATCTTTTAATTTCCACACCTTTAATTTCTTCTCCTGAACAGTTCTTATTTCTTTCAACTTATTAAACTTGAAGCGGCTAACCAGAAGTCTATGATCACTATCTAAGGATACGCTATGTATTACTTTAACATCCAACAATCTTTCTTAAAGATGCTTGCATTAATAACTAAAATACGTTGGAGAACCTTGTACAACCAGTTTTCTTAATCCATTGAATTGCAGTTTGCTGTAAAAGGAAATAGTTATGATTTTATTTGATTTATTGCACAAGAAGTTATGTAGTTTTGATGTATACGAATGGTTTTGGTCTTGAAGCACCATATTTTATTCCTGATGATTTATGAATAAAGTGTGAAATATTTCTTAGGTATTATGCCTTTCACCTACTTACGAGCTGGCTATTCAGACTGGAGAAGTGGCTACTAAAATGGCACAGTTTTGTCCAGAAATCAAGATTCGATATGCCGTTCGGGGAGAAGAAGGTGAGACCTTAGTTGTAGAGTATATACACAGGATATTCCAAACTAGTCCCAGTGAATGTTGTTTTGTGTTTTGATGTGTTTAACATGATTGTAATGTTATGAATGTATCTTTATATGTCTTTTTGAAATATGCATGATGTCTTAGAGCTGATGAAGGGAAAGTAGTATATCCCGAAACTTTATAACTATTGAAATACGGTAATATAAATCTCCGTTGCTTAAGTATTGATTAGGTGGAAAAATTAATTTAATTAATTTAATTATCAATTACTTTGTCAATATGGACCAAAAACTAATCAATCCATTTCTATTATGAGCATAATGCTGTAATAGTAATAAATATAGTTGTTTTTTTAAGGGATGAAACAGAATAGTAATAATGCCAGTACCATGAAAGTGGTTTCTAGGGTGCATTCTCCAGAATGTGGGATCCAAACAGTGAGTCACCAGCTCCTAAACTCTATTTTAGCAGCCAGCTGCCTCGCCCAAGGTTATGAAGTAAACAGGCTTATCTATGCAAAGCAGAGAGCCTGGCTACCTACATTCGCTTCTAGTACACTTCTTTCTAGTCTTTTTGAAGTGTTTTTCTCAAGTGTCTCAAACCTTGTGAATAATGTTTGTGAAATAGCAAAATATTTTGAGTTACGCCCGAATTAATACTTTTTGAAAATTTTGCTTTTTTATTAATAAGTCATAGCATAGAGAGTTATTAAGCTGCTCAAACCATATTTTACGAAGGTGGCATCTTAAGTTCCCGAAATACAGGGCGTTACATATATGTAACGCTAGGCGCTTGTGTTGTCAAAACCCTTACTGCATATTCTGAATGGTGATTTATAAATGCAATAATGTACCAGTTTCATATTTGTTGCTAAATACTTATCGTGATAATATAACACTTTAAAAAGCACTGAGCAACTATTTTGACACCTTTGAACCTTCGATCATATAGTCAAGTGATTAGTTACTTGGTGTGGAACGGCAAGAAGCATGATATGCACAGTCCCACATCACATTTACAACATGCAGTGTGGACACTGCTGACACACAATTTACCAGCACACCGCCTCCGCTTATGTCCTGGGACGTTGATGACCAGATGATCGTGTCCATCATATCACAAGTCTTCAATGTCGCGGCCCTATCCTGTACGTGCTGTTGACAGCCGCCTGGCTCCAGGTGGTTCTACGCCATACGATTTTACGTAGAATTGTGCCACTTCTCTCTTGAACTCCAGTTGAGTTTTCCTAGACCGTGATATCATAACGAGGTACCATGCGTTTTGGAGACTCTCGTCAAGAAGCCAAGAAAATATCGTCCACCACCACTTTTTGTTTCTTATTGACACATGATATCAGTTCAGATTTTCATCCATAAGGTTCATTCCTCCCATGAATTTGTTATAGGTGCCGATCTGTAGAGGACGCGGGATTGTAACTATATTTCTTCTCAGCCTGAGAGAACAGTCTGACCTGCCCCTCAGGGGCTCACATCTAGTGGGACGTGGGTTGGCGACCACGGGACCCCAGCTGAGTCCGGCATTGCTTCCACTTACTTGTGCCGGGCTCCTCTCCGTCTTCTTTCCTGTCGACCTCCCTTGGTCACCTCTTGTTCTCTTCCAGCCCCGACGGTATTAGGTTATCCGAGGCCTAGGGAGTCTTTCACTTTCCCGCCTTAATTGGCCCTTGTCTCATCTTTCCTGATACCCTCCTTCCGTGAGGGGTCAGCCTTCTTTTTCTTTTCCTTTTACCTCCTGCCTTGTGCGCAAGGCCCTTAAGGAGGCAGGGTGTATGTAGCCCCACCACTTCTGGTGCACCCTTGATAATGCTACACCCTCAGGGGCTCACGGCTGGTGAGTTCGGGTGTTGGCGACCCCGAGGGATTCCTGAGCTGGGTCCGTTTTCCCCTTTTGTCCCTTACCTTTGGGGCGGACCCTCTCCTCTCTCCCCTCTCCTCTCCTCTTTTCCTTATATTTCCTTTTCTCTTTAAGATTCCCACATTGTTTTTGTTACTTGGTTCACCGTGTATCTAAATTCCCTTTTAGCGATTTTTTAAGGCATTTTTCATCTACGATGCATTTTGTAAGTTTTTTTCGATCTAAATTACATCTCGCGATTGTTTTCAACCTCAATTGCATTTTGTAAAGATTGACACACTAAATTGCTTTGTAGTAAGTCTTTCAATGCAGGTAGCCGGGCCTTTTAGTGAGTCTTTTGAATTTCAATTGCATTTTGTAAGTATTTTCAACCCAAACCGCATTTCGCACGAATTTTTAATCTAAATTGCATTTTGTTTGGTGGGCATTTTGCACATATTTTTATTCTCAATTGCGTTTTGTGGGTATTTTGAATCTAAATTACATTTTGTCAAGTATTTTCAATCTAAATTGCATTTTGTAAGTATTGTCAATCCACATGAGTCGTTTGAATCTACCGTGCATTTTGTAAGCATTTTCAATTTCAATTGCATTTTGTAAGTATTTTGAATTTCAATTGCACTTTGTGAATAATTTGGATTGGAACTGGGATATTTCAATCTGAATTGCATTGTGTATTTTCAATTTCAATTGCATTTTGTAAGTATTTTGAACCTCAATTTCATTTTGTACGTATTTTCGATCTCTTTCGCATTTTGTACGTATTTTGAATCTAGCCTACGTTTTGTGGGTCTTTTTCAATCTATTCTTTTTGTGAATCTTTTCGTTCTAAATTCCCTTTTGTAAGACCATATTGTGAGTTGTTTCTATCTGAGTTTCTCTTTGTACGTATGTTCAGTCTCACATAATTTTTGTTCTGGTTTCCATTTCATTGTCATTTTCGCTATCACCCAGATCATTAGGGGCCTATAACCTAGATGTTAGGCCCCTTAAAACAACAATTATCATCATCATCATCACCTTCTGACCTGGTCGAGGGGAAAACAGGGAGAGTCGTGGAGGCAACAGTTACTGTGCTGTTTTCATGCCAGCGAGCTATAATCATGTCGTCATTACTCCTTTTCCACTTCCACCAATATTTCTGCCAAGGTCAGACTTCTAAATAATAATTATGTTATTGGATTTATGTCCCTTTTAACTGCTCTGGCTTTTAGAGACGCCGGGTTGCCGGAATGTTGACCCGAAGGGGATCTTTAACGTGCCAGTAAATCTACTGACACGACTCCCTCGCATTTGCGCTCCCTCAAATGCCAGCTGACTGCACCAGGATTCGATCCTGTAAGCTTGGGCACAGCAAGCGAGAATGTTGCAGCTGAGCCACGCAGCCAGTCTAGACCTCTGAAATATCGACATAATTCTCGTTTTGTATTTTCTGAAACACTGACTGCAGCCAGTTATCTTGGCAAAGGTATGGTCTTGAAAACGGTACTGGCATAAAAAAATATGGTACGGTGACATAAAACATATTATATGAAGGCATGCACTGTTAAAAAAAAGCTGTATAAGGAAAAACGTTTTGTATATAAATGCATGAAATGTATTCTTACTCATTTCATATGAATGTGCTACAGAAAATATTTTGCCTTACCATTGACCCTGTATCCGCCTAGCATTACCATATTATGGTAACGCTGGGAAAATTAGTCCCGGGCATGAGCAGATATAAAGAAACACGTAAGATATGTTACTGAATTATAAATTAGGTATGTTTACTACCATAATCCTGAAGACAAAGTAAACTATCTGCATTTTACGCAATAATTTAGCATGCCGTACCTTTTGCGGCATGTCATCACGACGTGAGAAACAAACCACGAAATGCATCCAATTGTTGGGACATCACCCAAGACATTCCCTAGCGACTAGTGCGCGGTAAATGAATCAATAGACCTATAAGCGCAAAGTTCGAATATCTTTAACTGGCAAAGGTCCTGTAGAGCAATACTGCGTTACCATATGGTAACGCTAGGCGTTTATGGGTTAAACACAAAATGTATTAAGTATGCAGAAACATACAGCACTTGAGTAGCAGAAAGTGGCTGAAAGTCTGTTGGTCCCAAAACTGTCTCACAGCTCGTAAAATTCTTGTGGGCTTCTTTTGTAACACACTTCCTACATAGCGATGTGCGTCCATTGTCAACTAGTGCATCAGCATCTTTACTGTGATCAAACTTCTCGATGCTCTAGAAAATACTGAATAACAAGTCATTAGATGAGAGCCCAACAGTGCCATAATAAATTGGCATTCTCACATCCGAATAATAGCGGAACCTGTAAAATTAATGCAGATACGATCAGAAAAATCCAACCCTAGGTGAGTGTATCCCTTTATAAACTGTACATGTTCATATTCTTGTTCCCAAATGTACAAAACATGATCCTTAGCTCCGAGACTTAAAATAAATCCAACCATTATAATGAAAGTAATTATGAAACGCTTTCTAATAACTTACATTTTTCTTTGGTTGGCAGTGTTTATTTTCCTCTACTGGTAAATATTTCAGTAGACTTCTTCTTCGTAACTTCTTCCCGTTGGAATGGGGTCCGCTTTTTGGATCAATGCAGGTCATTTCTTGCGATCTGATGCTTCCTGTGGGTGCAAGTTTCTTGATCGTAGATCTGCTTTTATAGTGTCCAGCCACCATAATTTTAATCTCCCACACTGTCTCTGGCTGTCGACTGTTGGATGGTAGGCCAAGCTGATGACTGAACTTCGTGGTGCTCAGACGATGTGTCCATACCAACAGAGTCTCCATTCCTGCATTTGGAGCGACACCAGCTGGTTGTCGGATCGTTGTGTTGTGAATGATCGAGCAGAGAAATGTCTTAAGGATCTTCTCAACCTCCGCATATCCATGACATGTATTGAGTGCTCAGCACTTCTAGGTGCTGGCCAACATTCGGTACCACATAATGCAACTGGTCTCACCATTGTGCGGTATATCTTTTAGCGGGTAGGCATCTTCTTATCACAAAGAACACCGGTGACATCTCATAATTCAGTCTGCCTAATTTTATTATTTGCCTGTGGTATGCTCCTACATGGATATACACAGTGTTCACTGCTTTGCGACCACCAAGTTAAAACTCTTTTGTTCCACGTCTAGCACTGGAAATGGCTGAAGCTTGTTGTAACAGGTATTCAACTAGAGTCTGATACATATCCACAGGGATCTGATAGCCCCTGAAGGTCATGCTGCCATTCAAAGTCAGCCATGATTAATTGGGCCTGTTTTGCAGAAAGAAGACAACATTTTTGTCATTTTTGACCATTTTATGAATTTACCTCTCTGCTGTTGCATATTTTTTTACCCGATTCAGTTGAAGCTAAATTTACTATCATCGAAATTAGGGTTCTCGAGCCCTAGCAGGTAGTCCCACATTGTTTAATGAACCTACAAGGATAGAGGGATCATTTGTGACCTATTAGATTTTACAAGAACCATCCCATTTCCATAACTTCAGTTTTGTTTTGTTGCTTGGTGCTAATTGTTTGCTTCTTCCTCACCACTCCACTCTATCTGCTACCTCCACCTATTTACCCTCTCCCTTCTCCACCAGTGTGAGTCAAGGTTAGAGCAAACTCACCATACACAGCAAGGAACTAATGAAGCTTGCAGTTTCTTGCCACTTACTGTTTATTGTGCCGTGTGTTGTCAAGGTAAATAGAAGAGTAATAAAGTAGCACCATCCTCTGCTCTCAAGAAGCTGCTCGCATGTGTGGCGTCACTGTGGAGATGGAGCGCCCCGCAACACCATTAGACAGTGTGGCTTAAAGTGTTAAAGAAACTAATCACGTTAATATTATATCAATATTTATCAAGGATAGGTCAGTAAGAGTTTACTAGTTCTCAATTCACTTCACTCAGATGTCCAAGTGGGGACTGAGAGAAAGAAGAAGCCGAGCACCGTAACATACTACAGCGGAATGAAGTGTGGAGTCGATGTTGTGGACCGAATGGCCAGAACGTATACTGTCAAGTCAACTGCACATAGGTGGGCATTATACACATTCATTAATGTTCTAGACTCTGCAGGAATAAACACCTGGGTATTCTACAAGGAGGTTACAAATATGAATATCTCTATCGAAACTTCTGCTACAACTTGCTGAGGAATTCACCATGGCAAACACGCAAAGCAGAAATAAAAGACTCATGCTGCAGATATTGATGATGATAGTGAACCGCAAACTGACAAAAAACGCAGGAAATACTAAATGCAAGGACACAAAAGGTGGGCACGTGTGTAAGGCATGTTAAATCGTTGTCTATAAGAAATGTACCGGAACAGACAAATCCTGTGTAAAATGTAAGTTGTAAGGTGGATAATACACTCATTCACATATATACTGTAATTCATTGTGTGCTTTTCAGACCATAGAAAATATCTAATAAGGCAATGGCCAGTTTATTAATTACGGTATGTTTTAAATTATGTTCTTGAACATAGGTCTGTTGCAATAGCATTGTTCTGTTTCCATTAACAATTAAAGTATCCCTTTTTATGCTGTTTTGCTGTAGGCATAGTAGATAAATACTTTCTTTGCATTTTCTAGCAACATTGTGGGAAGGGGTTAGAGTGGCACATTTGAGATTATCTGCAGCTCAAATGGCATGTGGTGTGACTATGAACACTGTTGTCATGGAGGATGCCATCCCCATGTGAATAGAAGTGGTGTATCGTGAGATGTACGTTGTCCTAACACCCTAGGCGGTTTTGTTTTACTGACTCAATGCTATGCATTTATGCTCTACACATTGCCTGTACGATGGCATTATGACATGGTCATACAAGCGCTCCCTATGACTTGTTCGGATCATTGTAGTATCATTGTTATACAGATAGCTTTGAAGCCATTTTTCAGTGTTGACTGACTAAAGAGTTTTAATATCAAGTATCATTGTTATCCACGCTCAAAACATAGATAAACCAGTCTGTTATGCAACAAGATAGGGTCTTCTTCACGGTCGCTGTCTTGTGAAGCCACAGTCGTGTGGCCAGTTTGGCCAACTCAAGTAATGAAGACAGGATGTTATGTAAATACATAGAAAACTCGTACAATTCTTCTCTCTTCTCCACCCCTCAATTCACCCTGCTAAATGATGTCAGTCCACCAAGTGAGACAATTTCTAAACTAGAGTTAGTCGTCTGATAAAGCCAGCTGAATTTGCATTTTGGAGGGGTGATGACAGTCCAGCAATTGGTGTATGTCTAATTGTTGCGAATGTTTTCTTTATCCTGCTGAATATTCTTTATTATCATTATTGGGCTTGGAATTTCCAGAATAGAGAGAGTGTGTTATGCATGCTGGACTACCGGTATTTAATCAAAGCAGGGCTGTTTACTGGAAACATTAAGTTATGTGTTTCGTTTTGTATTTTTTTTTTCTTTTCAGTTGCAAAAGGTTCTAAACTAAAAGATCACATCATCATTGGTACTCCAGGCAAAGTAGTAGATTGGGGAGTAAAATACCGCTTCTTTGACTTGGGCAAGATCTCTGTATTTGTGTTGGATGAAGCAGATGTCATGATAGCCACTCAAGGACATCAAGACCAGAGTTTTCGTATCCATAAGTAAGTAAAGGAAAGAAGAGTAGGATGTGCTTGATATTTTTCAGCCATGGTATAATAGCAATAAAAGCAAATATTGTCCCAAAATCGTCAATTTGTATGTTTTCATGTTTTATGTGTGTGAGTTGAGTTACATGTAGAATTGGTCAGTGATGAGGAATTATGACCATTTTGTGAGTTCCTGGCTTGGGCATCCCAAGATTGGAAGTATTTATAGGTTCACCCACATATCCTTGTCAAGTATTTGATGATACCTACTGCTAAAGCTGAACATAGAGTAGTCAGGTTTCCATGTTTGTAACTAGATCCATTTCATAAAATTCCTCGAAAACACCAAGACACTTGGAGACCTTGTCAACTTGTGGAGTCCATGCATGTACGTTCCTCTCAATGAGACCTTCCAGTTAATCAGAATCAAGTTTCCACTGGATGTCTCCATTCTATTCAAGCAGCATGGAACATTTGTTCCACCCCTTAAAACAACAATAACTAAATAACCATTGAACATCAAACTATTTTCTTTGGAAAACAGACTTCTAGAACCAGCTGGATGGAGTTGGCATGGGATCTCACTTTTACCTGAGGTAGCAAATCTTTTTGTGGAGGAATTCAAATAAAGGGTGCTGGCTGCCAGTATCTTCCTATAGGTTGGAAGACATGTGGAGAAGCTTCAAAATCGCAATACAGTCTGAGTGCTGGAGTTTTGAAGGAGACACCCCTCATGTAACTGTGCCGAGCTCAAGACTATTGCATGCACAGCTTTTAAGTAATAACATGCAATGTCGACACTAGAGCAGACGACAACTGTTCCCCCCACTAAAACCCTGTGCGGATATCCGCGGATAAACCCGCGGATACCCGCAACATTTTTCGTCATGTGGATATAGTTTGCAAGGCTGTGCGGATAGCAGATAAGCTGCGGATAATGTTTGGAGTATATCTGCGGATAGTTTTTAGAATACAATGTGGAACTTTCGATAATATTACATATTTGATATGCCAATCTACAGCTTCATGCTTAAAAGATGAATACTCCTATAGCCTATTGCGTACGAAATATTCAGGAACGTTTTTCACTTATACACTAGAAGATTATTTTACTCACATGCTTTCAACTACATCTTATTTAAGTACCGTATGTTAGTAGTAGAAGGTCTTGACATCTCATCAATTCTCACTGCCATTATTACTATAGGTACGAGATATAGTGCTGTCAATAAGCTTGTTAGTTCATCATGGTGACATCATTAACATTCCTCAAGTCAGCTACTTTGCCGTCTAAGCTATCCTGGAAGATCTGGTTCCAGGTTTATCTGTAGATTTATTTCCAACTTGGCACTGAAACACGTGGGCTGTGATATGACAACAGCGAACATTGATGGATCAAGAGGCAGAAGTATGATGACTGACTTGGAATTTCCGGCCAATTGTCAATCCCTTTCTCCAAGCGTAAAGAGAAGTTCACTTAGTGAATGTTACCGCGTCCGGGAGTATGAATATCCTTTAACCAACATGGATAAAATATCTATTAAAATAAAGCAAGGTGAATATTCAATAGTGCATGAAACAAAGCTCAAGTCAACTATAAGGCAGACATTTGGTTACGCTTTCAATGGAAACGAAAAGGTGAACAATATACTAGGATGTTTTTCCTATAAAAAAGTGTATTCATACTCAGGACACAAATCAGGCACATCAAACCTACTGCGGCACAAGTGCGAAAGTAGCCAAAGAGGTATAGCCAGTTTTTTTTGTTGTCTAAAGCAGAGGTCAAGAAACCAGAATTGAAATATCAGCGGATTTTGATACAAGTCATGCGGATGCGGGGTGGGTGCGGATAACAGTCATGCGGATGCGGATAACAGACATGCGAAAGCGGATAACAGCCGTGCGGGGCGGATGCTGATAACATTTTGTTATTCCGCGCAGGGCTCTATCCCCCACCACTGAAACGTGGTTGGAAATCTCTGCTCAGAGCGGTCAGCATAACCATGAAGCTACATACCTACCGAGTTGTACCATCACTTTGGCTAAGATATGCCAATGACGATTTCACCATCTGGTCTTATGAAGTTGATAGCATATTACTTCTTCTTTAACATTTAAATGGCATCCACAATCATATGATTTATGTCAGAAATGGATGTAATGGCAAATAACCATTTCTAGATGTTATAGTGGAGAGAAGGTCTGATGAAAGTCTACTCATACTAGGTACCTGATCGCTTCTTCACACCACAACCCTGGTATAATAGCTGATACGGTACAATTTTAAGATCCGTTCGACGCTATTTCCATCTAGCGGTCACTAGTAAAACATCTAAGTGTTCGTAATTTCGGCACGTCTTGGAAAGGAAAACGCCCGCGATGGAGAATCCATCTATGACGAAGGAACACGACTTTGGCGATTGTTATCGCGCCTAAATTATTATGACGGGGAGAATTTGACGATGGTCTGCCGATATTACCACTACTGCCAGAAATTCTATTCTAATGTTCCGTGATGTCTATTATAAAATGTTTTAAGAAGGTATAAATGTTGGGGAGACAACGTGAGATTCCACCTTTTGTCTCATAGTTGAGAATTCCGGAAATATGGATTTATTATAAAATAAAATTATCATCGGAAGTCTTCTAGAACGTCTCGAGCCTATCAGCTTGGTGGAAATGATCCTTTTGTAACTCTGTATAATCGTGCCTTGAAGAAGATTTTGATCTATGTATTTTCCCCAGTTTCGGTGTTAAAAGGTCCCTTCATTTAACCTGCAAAAGGGTAGGGTTAAACTGGAGATCGTTCATGTGTTTCCTTGAAGTTAAATGGTGTTTATTTGGTCCCTAGTTATTTGTTATATATACGTACGTAGTGGAGAATCGAGTTGCATGTTTATGGGTTTATTCATTTTAAGGGGTTCTTGTTGTTGTTTTATTTTCTATATCTTGTAGAGTTTTATTTAGTGCGTGTTCTTGCGGTTGTTTTTGTCATGAAACGTGATTGTAATTTGGAGAGATGTTTCTTACCAGTTCCTAACCCCTTGTAAGAGTATGGGATTTTTTTCAAGGATCTTTAGTGGCTGGTATTCTTAGGTTAGTTTCGCGGTTGTACCTTGACGAGGGAGGATGTGTTGTTCATTGCCTTAGATTACTTTCTGTATGGTCGGAACACACATCAAGTTTTATTTAATTGTTTTAAGGGTTTTGTTTCAGTGTCTGCATTCGTGCAACTCTAAGGATGACCTTATAGGTTTTCTTTTTATCCTTAGAGACTGGCAGACACTACCCTGTATGTGTCAGAAATATGTTTCATTTACAATCACGGTTCTAGACTTATTTTTAAGGGTGGGTTAACGTCATTTGTTTAAGTGGGAATTTGACTGAAGGCCGAGGGTCATATTTCGTGTTGTTCTGTTTTGTTGTGGCTTTCAGTCAAGAAGCAATGCGTGATCCCATTACGTTTATTAAATGAGGTATATCGATTACTCTTCCGAGATGATGGAATGTGTGTTCGTTGTACGTGTCCGGGACTGCAATTGACGCTCATTTGGCATCCCGTAAGATAACTGAATCTCGTGCTTTCGTTCGTGAGAAGTTTTATTCTACCAGCCCATGAAATTGTTTTGTTTTATCTTTATTTGGGAGTTTGTCTTTGTTTATTTTACTGAACCGATCTATGTTTCTCTTTGGGGTTTGTATGTCACGGCACATCATGTTTTTGAAGTGTTGTCGTTATGGAAGTCTTGGATTAATTTGTGTTTCATGACGTGAGATTTAAGGGTCGTTATTATTGTATGGTTTTGTTTCTTTGGGTAGTTTGTTATGACGTGCATTTTAATATAAGGGTGGACAGATAGACGGTTCGTGGGATACACGATTTCATGTACTTCTCAGAATGATACTTCTGACTACCTTCTTGTAATCAGCCTGTGGTGGAACTAAACGTACTATTTACACTATTGTTAATTGATAATCCTTCAGCCCCTCTACTGAACGATCTCCAGTGACTTAGGCTTCTCCTCGTCATCAACATTTTCTCTTTTATAGATCTTTATTGTGTGCCTTACGTTTTATTGTTTTACTGTTTTATAATTACGTGTACAATTTTATTACAGCCCCATCACCCCTCATTCCACCATTTCATGCGCTACTCACGTCCCCTTTTGTTATGTCTTTTTCTGTTATTGAAATGTTGTCTACAACCTTTACTCGAAGAATGTGGTCATTTAATAATCGATTCTCCATCTAGTTCTAAATGCGAATGGTACACAACATAGGTTTTAAGACCCATGGCTGGTCCCCATTCCGCGTATGCGGGTAGCCTTTTTGGTTGCTCAGTCTTGCCATCGACTGTGTGCGTCGGGTGGTGGTCACCTCGCGTGTCAATAGCAATAAAAGCCAAAAAAGGAGCTATTGTAAAGGAAGATTGTAGTTTTACGTGACCGTAAATCTTGTGATTATGAGCCACGGGAGGAGAGGGTGCTATTGTAAATTCCCTAACAACACAAGTTACACCCTATCTCAGATAAGTTGCATGCTAAAGTAAACCATTCTGACCACATGTTTGATGCAGTACTGTCTGCACACATCTTCTAGGATGTCATTCAGGGCAGATGACCTTGCTGTTCCGTCCTTTAAAGCAACAATAACTAAGTGCGTTATAAAAAGTTGAAATTAGATGGTTATTTCGGATTAAACATCTCACTTCTTCATTTATAAAAGGTAATATATTTGAAAACATTTGAAGCTTTGAGCAATTTATTTTTTATTTTTCTATGATTCTGAATAGAAGGCCTAATAACAATAACATTTGTACATTACAGGTCTACCCCTCCACTCCATGTCTTGCGACATTTAAATTACCAATACACAATTGATACAATCCCTAAAGAGAAAGACAATCCTATAGGAAAGGAAGATAAGTATAGACTACTAATGTACTAACTGCTGAATTGAAAAGGTTCAAACCCCTTCATTTCATTATCAATGTGTATCTGAACCATTCACAATATTGCACATTTCTATCATCTCCACCTAGAGATGGGTAAGGGTGGCAAACAGTCAAGCGTAAGTAGAAGACCCACTTCTACTTAAGTTCACACTATGGCACTATTACAATGGAACTGTAATAGCTATTCTGGTCATCTCGCTGAGTTACGTCAATTAATATCTTCGTTTTTGGCAACCATTGTTTGTCTTCGGGAATCCAGGTTTCGTCGTGGACATGAGAGAACAATGCGTCACTTCAAACTCTTCTCTAAAGATCGGGTGGACGGAGCTGTGGCATCTGCACTCTCATCCACTCTAGCCTCTTTAGTGAAGAAGTGCCGCTGCGTACGCAGCTAGAAGCAGTTCCAGTTCGTACTTCGTTGCCAGTAATGGCAACAGTATATAATGTGTACATACCAGCTGGTAGATCTAGTCTCTCAGCTTCCCCCTCCTTTTCTCCTTCTGGGAGATGTTAATGCCCACAACACCATCTGGGGCTCCGCTACCACTAGCGGTAGAGGGAGAGATTTTGAGAGACTGATCAGGTGGCTGCGCCTGTGTTTGTTGAACACAGGGAAACCTACGCTCTTTTCTATTGGACTTGGCACTTTTTCGAGTGTCGACATCACCTTGTGCAGTTGTGCGCTGGTTCCCCTGCTACAGTGGAGTGTACACAACGACCTTTGTAATAGTGACCATTTCCCAATAATCGTTATTCTTCCAAACCAGAGAGCAATTGAGTTACCAAGCCTATGGCTTCTCCGTCGGGCTGATTGGCCATCATTCACAGCACGTGCTGTGTTTACCGAAGATACCCTTGAGAGTGTCGGAATATCATACCTTTCACATATTTTGGCTGCGGCAGAGGAAACAATTCCTTCCTCATCCGGCAACTCTCGCCGAAAGGTTGTTGCTTGGTGGACAGCCGAGATTGCAGGAGCCATTAAAGATCGTCCACGTGCTTTCAAATGCTTTCGGAGGCAAAACACCATGCCCAACCTTATCCCCTTCAAAAGGATGCGTGCTAGAGCCTGATATCTGATTCGGGAGAGTAAGAAACTGACTTGGGAAAAGTATGCGTCGTCTATGACGGCACATACTCCTTTATCTCAAGTGTGGACTAAGTTTCGTTGGATCTCTGGACTCCCGACATCTTTGACGATCCCGGAGTCTCCATCAACGGGCAAATCATCACGGACCATCTCGACATTGCCAACAGTATTGGATCGCACTTCAGTGATGTATCCTGCTCTGGGATTTACGATCCTACATTTCTGACTTTGAAGCAGGAGGCAGAGGCTCACCCCTTGTCCTTTGCCACTGCTGCTTTGGAGTCTTACAATGTACCATTCTCTGAATGGGAACTGCGCAGTGCGCTTGTACTGGTCCGGATAACTTCCATCTGTTCAATTCCAATTTAAAACAACTGTTGAACCTCTTCAATCTTATATGGATTGAAGGGGAGTTTCCATCTCTATGGCGCGAGGGGATCGTGATACAGATTCCCAGGGCTGGAAAGGATTCCAAGCTTGTCAGCAGCTTTAGGCCCCTTTGTCTGACAAATGGCCTGTGTAAGCTGCTAGAGAAAATGGTTAACCGTCGTCAGGTGTGGTTTTTGAAGGAAAGAGGCCTCTTGTCTGAGTACCAGTGTGGTTTCCGCTCTCATAGGTCCACCACCGACCATCTGGTGCGACTTGAGAGTGCCATACAGGAGGCATTTCTCCGGAAGCAGCACCTAGTTACGGTTTTCTTTGACCTCAAAAAAGCCTACGACACCACATGGCTCTATGGGATTCTTTCCACCCTTCACAAGTGGTAACTCCATGGTAATTTACCAAAGTTTACAGCGAACGTTATGTCCGACTCTTCCGTGTAAGAGTCGGTAGGACATTATCACAATATTACACTCAGGGTTCTGTGCTGAGTGTCACCTTATTTGCTGTTGCCATAAACGGCATTGTTTCCGCCGCTGGGCCCGCGGTAGTTCCATCGCTGTATGTAGACGATTTAGTTCTGCATTACAGCTGTGGAAGTATGGCAATCGTGGAACGGCAATTGTAGCTAGCTATTAACCTCGTCGACAGGTGGACTCACGACCAAGGTTTTAGTTTTTCAGCAGCGAAAACCTCCGTCGTCCATTTCTGTCGGCTCCGGAGGCTACATTTACACCCTGAACTACATCTCAGGGATGCTGCGTTGCCGTTGGTTGACACTTATTGCTTCCTGGGGCTCCATTTTGACAGCAAATTAACGTGGCAGCATCATATACGGCAGTGGTCGCCAAACTTTTAAGCGACTGAGCTACCTTACAGCTCATAAACCATACGGTGAGCTACCCAAGAAAGTAGGAAAATAATGCATGTTTTTGTTTAAATCACACAGTTGTTAATTATCTATAAAAATATACATTTCTAGTTTATATTAAATATCTAATTAAATGCAATCTCTAACTTTGCAATTAATAGCATAAGAATGTAAATAATAAAATATTTGCATTAGTAAAATATAGTTTAATGTAAGGGGTGGCACTCTTTTTTGTCGTCAACAATATTTTTAATGTTAGGCTCATATTATTGTAGCAGCCATTGGAATGCAGTTGTCCAAATGTTCATCCGTCAATCGGTTCCTGTTCTTGTTTTAAATGAATTTCATACTGGAAAATGAATTCTCACACAAATATGTTGCACTGAACATTGCCTTCACTCGTAAACCAACCTGAACCAACATTTTGCTTAGGAACAACAAGCCAAATATTTTTATTGCTTGAAGTGAGTGATTTTAATGAAAGGTAACTTTGAAAATCAATCATTTTCATCTCCACTGCAGCGTTCTCTTCTCCAAAATATTGCATGACACAAGTAGAGAAATCTTCAGCATCAATTTTTACAAAAGGGGATGTGACGAACTGTGCTACAATGGAAATGTTTTTGAAGTCTTGAAAGCGTTGATTAAATTGATTTTTCAAGTCTGAAAGAGCTGCAATATGTTCTTTGTTGTTGTAAGAGGGCTGTGAAGGGCCTTTCTTGACAAAGGTCTGCTTCAAACAGGCGAAGTGTTTGTATTCACCCTGGGTAAGATTCTTTCCCCACAGCTCTAGCTTCTTTGTGAATGAGACCACATCTGAAATGGTTCCACCAAAATCTTTATTTTTGCCTTGAAGCTGCAAGTTAAGGGTATTTAGCTTTTCGGTTATGTCTACAAGAAATGCAAAATCTTGCAGCCAAACCGGATCTTCTAGCTCAATTAATGATTCACCTCGTTCTTCCAAAAATTCCATCAAAGCAGGAAGTAACTCTTTGAAACGTTGCGCAACCCTGCCTTTGCTAAGCCAACGAACTTCTGTGTGAAGCAATAGATCATCATACTGGCATTATAGCTCTTCAGTCAGAGTCCTGAACAAACGTCTTTGAAGTGCATGAGCTCTCACTTTATTTACTACTATTACGACTGTTTTCATTGCATTGCTCATACATAAAGACTTACTACATAATGAGTATTGGTATACTGCTCGGGTCTAAGCTCTATGAACTTGCGGGGTGAAGAGCAGAGGCAGGGAAGGAGCAGGCGAGAAGTGAGAAGCTTGTCAACAGCCCGCCGCTTTACCTGGTACTGCTAACATAGGATCTTTCCTCAAACCACTGTGGTGTAGCGAACGAGTGAGTGAATCACCGACCTATGTATTTGGTTCTGTTACTACGCAAGGACCGGACTGAGAAGCCAGGTCATCTATCATCATAGATGTCAACGCTCCATATTCCTGTCAGGTCCACGCAGGTTTGAACCGATCAGTACTATTCAATGGGGAGACAGAAACTTTGGAAACCTGTTGTCTATACGACACAAGGCAATGAATCCCTTGCCGCTACCTACCACTGCAGGAGCTCAATCGGTTGCCAAGCCCATCAACCTTTCTACAGCAAAATTTTCGGAGTCGATGAGGTTTTTAAAAGCTGAATATATGTCCTGTCCCATAGTATGTCCTTGAAGTGGTAAAACTTTTACCAGCTCTTCTTTTACTTGGAAATCATCAAAAACCATTCTTATAAAAATGGCCAACTGAGCTGTATCAACTAAATTATATCGGTTGATTCGTCAAGTTGCAGGGGAAAATAACTGCAGCGGTCTAAGTCAGTTTCAAGTTTTGAAACTACATCAGAACTCATTGATTCAACTCTTCCCATAATTGTATTTGATGACAGTTGAACAGATTGAATAGCAGACATTATTATCTCACCATTGTTTTAAAATTGTTAACAATTTATCTGCAGATTCTATGCCTCTTTGATTAATTCACAATCTTCATAAGGTTTTTTATTTTGAGTAATAATTTTGGAAACACGAAAAGATGCCTCAGTTGCTGATTTGTTGCTGTATAATTTCTTGAAAGAAAAGTAGATTGTTGAGCATGTAATTGAGATTGCAGTTGTATTACCTTCTCTTTCCTTAAGGAAGAATTCGGAGGGAAAAACTTTTCAATACTGGAGTGAACGGTTTTGTAATGACTTTCGACGTTTGCTTTCTTCCCAACTGCTACACTTGCATTATAAACTAAGCACACACATTTTTCTTTTACCTGGGTAAAAAGTAATCAGTGTCCCATTCAACATGAAAATGATAATTTTATTTTTATTTTCCTGGAACTCACCGTTATTAAAACAGTCCGTACTCCGTAGTATGCATAAAACGCAAGAAAAACACAATAACCAGCACTCACTATCACACACCAGACACTAACAGACGCGCGGGACGCGTAGTGGGAATGAGAGGGATGAGTAGTGCAATTTAGCAAATCCAAGCGCTGCGTCTGAAATTTCCCCGCGAGCTACCAAAAATTTCTCTGAGAGCTACCATGGCGACCACTGATATACGGCAACTAAAAACTGTCGTGTCTCAGGAAACTGAACATGCTCAAGTTTCGTGGTGGCAGTGCGTTGGGGGCTGACAGTTCGGTGCTGCTATGGTTGTACCAAGCCCTCATCCTGTCCCGGCTGGACTATGATTCTGCGGCATACTGTTCAGCAAGGCCGACAACCTTGAAAATGTGGCGTTAGGCTAGCTACCGGTGTCTTGCGGACCAGAGCTATACCCAGCCTACTCGCCGAATCGAGTGTTCCTCTAAATTATAGACGACAACATATGCTTTTAGCATATGCTACCAATGTGCCTCAAATGCCGCAACATCCGAGCTCTCTTCAGTACCCAATACCACCAGAGGTACGCCAACCAGCCTCGTGCCACTCGGCCGGTCGGTATTAGACTCGATAGCTCGTGTACTGATATAGGAGTGACTAGGTCCCTGTATGATCCGGACACCTAGTGAGGTGCCTCCGTGGCAAGTCCCACGTCCGGAAATTCGGTTAGATCTGCACCGAGGACCTAAGGTGAACACAGATGCCTCCATTTATCGGAGGCAGTTCCACAGCATAGTTCACCAATTTCCGGATGCTGGTATTCTATACACGGATGGTTCGAATGTGGACGAGAAGGTGGGTTGTGCTTACGTAATTGATGGTGCAAGTACCGAGATCTCTCTGCCTGAGGCCTGTAGTGTGTTTACTGTGTGCATGTGAGATTTTTGAAGTGAAATGCCATGTCCTGTGGTTCGGATTCCACGTAAAAAGGAGGTCCCGTGGCTCATGATCTCAAGATTAACGGTCACGTTAAACTACAAGCTTCCTTCCTTCCTTCGCTTTGTTTACTGTGGAGCTCGTTGCCATCTATGAAGTTCTGCAGTTTGCAATACAGGATGCACGAATCAACTTTCTCGTGTGTACCGACTCTTTGAGTTTGTTGCAGTAACTTTTGAACAATTTCTATGGAATTTTTGTTTTACAAAATCCTGTGCCGCCTAAAGCCATAAACTACTGCCGCCTGCGAAGATTTAATACACGTTTTGTTGACTAGAGTATAATATTATAATGTTTAGAGTTTTTTGTTTTAGGATAATTAATTAATATGCTGAAGAAGACATTATTGTATGTTGAAACTTGTTCATTGTAAACATGATTTATTATTAAACATGTATTGACAGGCATCAATATTTATGAATTATCTCATGTATGGCAATATCTTAATGAAATAACTTGTAACTAGGGCCAGATGACCTCGTAGTTCCGCCCCTTAAAACAACAATAACTAAGTAACTTGTAACTCCAAACAATCTATTCCTTGCCTTATCTATACCTTGGAAAACTCAACTTTCATCGATTATATTTCACAGTAACATCATCACAACGATACATATTCTCACTTTAATACATGATCACATCAATCCTAACCTTTAAATTTCAATGCATATATAATATCCACATTACTGATTCAACTTCAAGCTTGTTTTTTTTAATCAAGAATTACATTTTTCATCTTTAATATATATTTGTAACAGGCAGAGGTGCTAACTATTATGAATTTCACCTCACGTTTACGGCATTACGGTCAGAGGGGAAATTATTACGGAAAAGTGACATTATCACGAAAAAAAATACATTTCTATGAAAAGAAAAAAAAAAGAAAGAAAGTTACAGGATGACGACTGGTAACCAAAAGTAACGAAAAAGTAGTTAATTTTACAAACATGTAACGAAAGTAACGAAAAGTAGCTTTTTTTTACGTCTAGATAGTTGAAGGTTACGAAAATTCGCCGAGGTCGGTTTAAATCATTTCAACTCGCGCCGCTTAGTTTCACAGATTGCAGAGCAAGTTTCACGCATGCGGCACCGATTGCGTAAGCCATATTTCCCTGTGCCCGACCTCAAGGAAATGCATACTGAGGATACCTTGAGTGGTTTATATCGGTTCAACGTATATTTTCGGCATCAAGAAGAGTTTTTAGTTTTGTATGAAATATTTTTCTGTATTATTTGGAAACCTGACTTTCCGCGAGACGTTTATTCACGAAAACTTTCGTAACTCAACAGAAATCTCTCATTTCTGTTATTGACCTCTAAATTTGGAGACTATCTCAAATTGAAGTCCAGAAATAACGTGAAATAATTTAATGTCATAATCTTGCGAAATGATACAGTTTCGAAAAAAAATCGCGAAAATGCTCCTAAATACATGATTAAAAACCAATCCGTCTCGAAAATTTGCGACATCCAGTATGGTTAGTTCGAAATTCTGTAATGACGATTTTTCCTTTGAACTTTGGTTCCATCGGATATATAATCTAACTGGTTATCTTGATAACTTGTGTAATTCGTGATTCGAAATCGTATTATTCATGCAATCCTTTCAGAATAATTAGTAATATTCGATACCTACTTCGAACGTTCATCCTCCAAACTCTCGTGCAAGGCGGCCGGCTGACCGCAAACGTCAAACGGACCGAGATCAACCCCAGTTGCATAAAATCATAAATCCCGTTCCCAATCACGAACTTGTGACCACGAGGACTGCGGAAATCCTGTCAAAGGTGATTGGGCACCCATCACGAAAAATCCCGAAACCTACTCACCACATTTCCCATGACCGTATACTGTACTTAAAAGCGTACGGGGAGCGAGAAGTGTGTCAACCTACTTAGGAATGAGAGACTACGTAGCATCGAGATACTCATTTCTCCTCGTGATCCACCGTGAACTCCCAACCACAGCATAGGGACAGCAGGAATCACGGCACCGACCATACAACATGTCCATAACTGCTCGTGAATTTTAACCATGCCCAACCTCGAGCTTGCCTCCACTATTCTGCCAGGACAGATAGACAGGCAGACAATCGTTGAAAGGCCAGGTTCGGCGCCGATTGCATATTAACGCGTTCTCAGTGACCAACCGCGAGGACATCGTGTTTCTCGTATACCGGCCGAAAGCTGCAGCGATTGCGATACATCGCGATATTTCTCCGCATTCGATGACGAGAACAACTGAATTCTTCTCAAACGTACAGCAATCGGCGCCGATTGCGTAATTGTGCTATATTTTCCCGTGCCCACCTCAAAGACACTGGAAACCTCGTCGATCGACTAAAAGTGACACCAATTATGTAAATCGCGAATTTTCTCCTTGTTCTATGGTGAAAACTACGGGAATCTCGTCAAACGGCTGAGACCAGCGCCGATCGTGTAACATCTCGATATTTCTCTTAGAATGAAAGTTTCCTATTCATCTCTTGATTATTTTGTTCAAAGATTCCGAAGTTTGGTCAAGTAAAGTGAACATGGCAAACTTGAAGAGGAACTTACTGTTTATCAGTGTGATTACTATCCCTGAATGTACAGTATTTTACAAGGACCTAGAATTGATATAAACTCACAGTAACTCTCCCACAGAAAGAATTTTCAGTGTTGTTAGTAAAAATCGGACAGAATTCAGACCTACATTAAGCACATTTACACTGGAATAGCTTATGATTCAGAAGACGAAAATGTTATCACAGGGGGAAGTATGTTATAAGAAAACTTTCACGGAAAAGCGGCTGGGTGCAAAACAAGCTTCAAGGATTTTTTTTATCACAGAACTAACAGGTAATGTGGAAATTTTATTGAGTGATATGATATTCTTTACTATAGGTTGCTTCCGGGTAGGGCAAAGGTGGTGTCATTATCGAGAAGGGAGGAGCATGTTTTGGATTTTGCGTGAAAATTTTTGAGGGGTGTGGGCATCATAAGGGATTACTGATAACCCACTTCAAAGGTTGGCACCTCTGCAAATGTAATTTTTTTTAATTTTAATGTGTTTTTAGACTTTAGACGACTAGTGATTTTTTAGAAATAATTTTGATAACAACCTTTGATACTTACAGTATATTGTATTTTCCCGCTGAGGAAGGTCACAATGTGGCCGAAACCGGTACTATAATTAAAACTAATACTTATTATTGACTCAAGTTATTAATTTTCTGAATATATTATGTAATAACTTCTGTTGAATTTTAGAATGCTGTCAAGATCGTGTCAAATGATGTTCTTCTCTGCTACATACGAACAAGATGTGATGGAGTTTGCTGAGGCAATTGTATCAAATCCTGTTATTATTAGACTGAAACGTGAAGAAGAGAGTTTAAACAACATAAAGCAATATTATGTTACCTGTCGTTCTGTGGAAGAAAAGTATTCTGCTATCTCAAATATATATGGAGTTGTAACTATTGGACAAGCCATGATCTTCTGTCATGTAAGTTTTATATCATAATAATATTTTATATCATTGGATTAGTTCACTTGTGTTATATGTTCACTTGTAGAGTAATTCGAATTTGAATCTAGCCCAGGAATCCTCTTAGTCAACATTAGGCCGACATTTAGTGTATGGCAGTGACTATGTAGCTGAGGGTTTCAACTAAGTTTTCTTTGAAGTTAAGGCTTGCCCATGTGGAAAGCTCCCCAAAAGCTACAGAGTGCCAGGAGATGCAGCCCATCACTTGCGAGTGAGGCGCGCCATGACGCGTGATGGGCTCTATCCTTGCAATGGTGTACAGCTTTCTCCATATCAGCTACCTGCTGAACCATGTCTTATTTTCCCGTACAAATACAAACCAATATAACATAAGTGAATTAATTTATGTATTTCACAGTCATACGGCATAACCCTTTGATGTATAAGGATTACAATGTGACCAAGAACTACATTTTCCAACCAACCCGAGCCGAGAAATAGTTACCCAAAAATGATAACAACTTTCTTTCTTGGACACACAACATTTTTAAATTAATGAACCAGTAATAAAACATTCCAATGTATATGGTGAAAAATTTGGATTCGATCTGATGACGGTTTTTTGAGATAATAATTCTTAAATGTGACGCATGGTTGAAGCACACTTAAAAATGGGCACTTTTTGTGTTCTACAAAGGAAAAGAGATTAAAATTCTAAACCAAAGAATCCTTCATCATGCCCCGGAAACACCGTCCAGTGGAAACTAGCTTCCAAATGCAAACAAGATTGAAAGAGACGAGGAAGCAAACACCAACAAACGGCAAAACAAGAAGACTTAATCAGGATATACTTCATCAAGATGAACAAGCAATAGAAACAGCACAAGAATTCCTAAAAAGAGACGAGACAGAAAAAGTCCTGGCAGAAATAGTGGACTACATACATTCAGCCAGATACGTCTTATCACAAAGAACTGCCATACCGTGGTTCGACAAGGAATGCCACCCGAAAAGGAAGGAAGCCATCAACCTACTGATAATCACAAAAACACAGGAGAACAAAGGACACGTTTGAGTTATATGCTACAAAACGGAGAGATTATAAATACCTAATAAGAGAAAAGAAAATGAAATACAGAGAATAAGAGGCAAAAAAACAAATACTTCAAGCTGCGGAAAACCCATTCATAGTCTTAAAAAAGAACAAAGGTTATTGAACCAATCACCGAACTCGAAATACAAGAAGCCATAAAACGATGCAAAAATGGAAAAGCGTCGGGGCTGGATGACATCTTCAACGAAAACCTGAAAGACACGGCAAATGACCTACCGTATTTACTCGGCTATAGGACCCCCTCGCCTATAGTCCTCCCCCTTAATATTCGAGAGCCAAAATACAAAATTCTTGGTAATCGTTTATAATGCCCTCCTTTTTATTGCGAGTCAAAATACAACATTCTTGGGAATTGACGAATTCTTAAATTTTTTTATAATTACAACTGAAATTCATTCTCTCTTTTATGACAAAAATATTTTTCTTGTTATACAGGGTGGGGCAAAAACAATGACCCATTTTAAATTGCCCGCCATTATTGCACACGGCTTCCTAGAGAGTTGATATTGGTACCAGTGTGTAGTGCAGTTCAAAGCATTGCCAGTCAGTATGGAGCGTTGGTCAAACGAACACCGTGCGATTGCAATAGAAACATTTTTCAAATGTGGTGTCAGTGTCGTACGAACACAGCGTTTGTTCCGGCAACATTTTGACATTGGTCGGAATGATCAAGTTCCGTCTCGGAAGTCGATTACGAGATGGGTCCAGCAATTCAGAGCAACAGCATCTGCAACAAACAAGAAACCATCTGGTAGGCCACGTACAGTTCGCACCCCGGACAACATTGCACGCATGCGAGCTGCTGTCGAGCAAAGTCCAACGCGATCAGTTCGTCAGCATTCACAAGTTCTTAACATCTCGGCCAGAAGTGTGCGACGGATGTTGCATCTGGATATGAAGTTCCATCCCTACAAACTCAAAGTGGTGCAGCAATTATTGCCCAGAGATCTCCAGGCACGTCAAACATTCTGTACACAGCTTCTGGAGATGATAAACACTCAACCCGACTTTCTCAACAATTTCATGATGTCTGACGAGGCCCATTTTCACTTATCGGGCTATGTAAACAAACAAAACTGTAGGTACTGGGCGCCTACCACTCCTCATCAGATGCACGAAAGACCACTTCATAGCACAAAAGTTACTGTGTGGTGTGGTGTGTGTCTGCAGGGTATTATTGGTCCGTATTTTTTCGAAAATGATGCAGGTGACGCTGTCACAGTAACATCAGATCGATATGTTGTTATGTTGCAACAGTTTGTAATGCAGGAAATGCGCCATAAGAATATCAATTTGCGGTCGTTATGGTTCTAACAAGATGGTGCAACCGCTCACACGGCCAGAACATCCATGACAGTCTTACGCAGAATGTTTCCAGATCATCTTGTATCCCGCTTTGGCAATGTCAACTGGCCAGCCCGTTCGCTCGATTTATCGACTTGTGATTTTTTTCTGTGGGGATTCTTAAAATCCAAAGTGTATGCTAACAGGCCAACAACTATTGAAGAATTGAAAAACAACATTCAAGCTGAAATCGAGGCCATAACAGGTGACACTCTTCGTAAGGTTATGGAGAATTTGCATGTTCGTGCAGAAGATTGCATCGCCAACAATGGTGGACACCTGAAGGACATAATTTACAAAAAGTGACATGTGTAATTAATGGTAGGATGTGTTCTTTTGAACAGTGTACAGTAATAATATGTAGTTGTATTTCTTCATGGTTAAATATCATGTTTAAAATGGGTCATTGTTTCTGCCCCACCCTGTATTAGTTTGTTATTCAGGCGATATGACCGCCATTTTGCTTACATGTACCGTGTACTCGATTGGGCTGGGTATCGAATTGTGTAGCCAATAGGCCTCACCCGATATCCAATAGAAAATGCCACACTATTGGCCGAGTAGAGGCGCCATCCGCCTATGAAAGTTATGGTTTCATATCTTGCCTGTATTCTTCTGTTTAGTATTCTTTATATTGCGATTTGATTGTGTTTACGACCGTCTTCTTAGTTTTATTTTAAACACATTTCATTTGTTGCAAAAACCGTCGGCGTTTGTGTGACACATTATTGGTACATTAATGTGAAATATGTAAATAATACGTACTCGGTTTTGTTTACAAATGTTAATGAGATGTGATCTATCAGCATCATCAGACATTCACTAATTGATGCATTCTCCCTCCCTGTGTTCAAATAAAAATAAATTTTGCATTTCCATGTCTGATACTTTATCCATTCCATTCTATTTCTTTGATACTAAGATTTTTGCTTAGCGAGGGATAGTAGTGATAGTCTTTGGGGGGTAGCCGGGAATAGTGGTGGATAAGTGAGGTTATGGCAGTCTCATAATGGACTGATTATAGATGTAAACTTCGTTTATTTTGATTAAATATATCGTACTATGTAGCATAAAATAAAATGGCTTATTTTTACCAACTCCCTTTCCCAAAATACCATATTTACTCAGCTATAGGACCCCTTTTTTTTTTGCGCCAGTGTTGGTTCTTTGTTGTTGCAGCTGCCCCGCGGGGCAAGCGGGGAACACAGCGATGACAGAGCGCATTCAGCACTTAAGTCAAGCAGCATTGCGCGTCACAGGAACTCATGTCACCACGGACATTTAAATGGTGACTGTGGCTACTGGTGCCGAGTCATATCCTACTCACACAAACTGTACCTGTCAAAGGAGCAGGCTGACGTGTGACACACGTTAACAAAGAATAGTTCCCATCTCGACCGCCGGCAATCAATTTGTGAATGTGTAGACGCAAACTTCGCAAAAATCCATTCTTTTGGGAAAGAGAGAGAGAGACCTTTGACTCTGTCGACAGAGAGAAACTACTTCAAAAGACTGGAAACATCATAGGGCAGGAAGACGGAATGCCTGCCATTATTCGGGAAATGCTAAAGAAAATTTATCTAAGGATCAATGATGGAGTATGCCTCTCAAACCCGATTCAACATACGAATGGAGTAATACAGGGTGACCCATTGAGTTCAACTCTTTTTAACATCGCAACAGCAGATGTAAATAAAATCACTAATTAACTGGACACTATGCTTCTCCTATACGCAGATGACATGGTTTTAAGTTCCAAAAACAGGATTGACCTCCAGACATCAGTGAACAAACTACAAATTTGAGCACAGGAAAACGGATTTAAAATTAACAAACAGAAAACAGTAATGGTGACTTTTAGAAAAGGCATCGAATAGCAGGGAAAGACGAGGTAGAACTTGAAGGGGAAGAAATTAAACGAACAAACCACTTCCGATACTTAGGAATAACTCTACAGATGACAGGAACTGCATTTAAAATACACATACGTGAACGAACAACTGCAGCGACAAGAGCAATCTATGACATAGTCGGCCTCAGGAAACTATCACTAACAACAGCGATGGAATTATTTAGGGCAAAAATTATGCCCATTCTTATGATCTCGAGATAATCTGGGAACACCTAAAAGCTGCAGACCTTTCTGCAATAGAATCGACAAAAGCATTGTTTCTAAAATTAGTCTTAGGTACGTACATCAAAAGCGACAAAATCACGACTGGCATATGAATTGACAAGAGAAACTTTTTCATTGAGGATATCGAAACCAAGATGCTACTGCCAATTACTAATCAGATTGAAGGCCATCTAAGGAGAAATGAGCAAAAAAGAGCAGAAATCAGCAAGGACTTTTATGCCACAGACACCATGGCCGACAGAGGTTGGTCGGGACCAAAAGTAGAACTACGGAGTGCCTTCACTCGACTGGAGGTTCACGGTTTCCACCTCAAGCTCTACCAGAAGGTATACTTCCATCAAGTTAATGAAGAATGCGTGTGTAAACAATGCAAGAAAACGTGCGACACATGCCACTTTAACAAATGTGATGAAAAAATGAAAATCCACAGCCTGCTTCCAGTCTCCGACCGGGTCAGGAATGGAATGAATGGAGCCTCCATCTAGCGGTGATAAACGAACAAAATCTCTCCGAGAATACAGCAGAGAATAGAGAACTCATAGCCCGGAAAAATTAGACAAATCGAAGGAAAAATATCCCGGAGTTTTGAAAATTTGTACAATTGTTCCTTGGAATCCGAATTTCAAGAAAAGTCCTTATGGATGGGGGGCGAGCTCGAGGGAGGGGGACCCTATTTTAGTTATTCGCTTGTATCTCAGTAACTATCACTCGTAGCGACAAATTGTTCGAATAAAACTTGAAGCTAATAAAATTTACTACAAAACTGGTCCTGTGATGTTTTTATGTAGTACTAATACTTTCGGAGTTAAGGGGCAGAAAAACTACAAACATTTCAAAAAATTGGGATTTATTTATTATAATGAAACAATAAAGTGTCATGGTCGTTTATCGATCAAGCAGTCATCTTGTCAGGGTCGTCAATCTCATCTTCGTCCATGCTTGCGTTATCTACAACTGGAAGGTCATTGGTGCAGGCTCCCTCGCAGTTTCCACACACTGTTGTGCAGTGGATTCCTGCCGTGCAACACCCACAATGCGTCCCACAACCTGTCGCACATTTGCAGGAATTTGTGTTGAGGACGGAGGCAGGGGCAGCAGGTTCCATTCTCCATTGTCATAACAGGTCGAAGATTTCTATCGATGCCCCTTCCCCAACCATTAGTCCCTTTTCACCAATGTTTTCATACATCTCCAACAAAAGGATCCCTAATGTGCCAACATCTTGAGCAGAGGGGGATGTTCTCATCGTCTCTATCGGCAGAGCAGGAGGAAGCATTCGTGCTGGGGTGTGGCACTTTATACCGCCCATGCTGTGGAATGTTTTGAATTCGTCTAATGTGGCAACGTTATAGTCAGCATTGTCAAACACATACTGGCCGAAGACACCTGGTGGTGGTGTAAGTTGTTGAGGATTGGGAATGGCAGATACCTCCAACATTTTAGCATCATTATATGAGGCACTGGACCCAAGATTTGCTAGCAAGTTTACCAAGCTCTTATCACCAAATTTCCGATGTATAAAGAAGGCAATGCCATGCATGATAGGGGAAACAAAAGAACGAGGGCGTAGAGCGCTTATGATGGCATGGGAAAGAGACACTTCTCTTTTCTTCGCTTTCACTGGATCCTGGGTCCTTAAATTTAAAAGTGCTTCCAAGAAAACAGAGAGATTTGAAGGGACCATCTGATCTGCCTTATCAAGGAAACCATCACTTGCGGGGTAACGACTAGTGTCGTAAGCTTGACTCTGTATGTCTCTTTTTATTATAGCAGCTGCACTTCGAACATCTCTCAAGCGTTCTTCTTCTGCAGTTTTACTCCTCGAAGTGGAATCCTACCACGATGCGTTCAAAATGTTGTGACCCACTTCCCGAAAGCAAAGCACAATCTTGTAGGTGGGTGATTATTAAACGATCACCATATGTCTCGTTCAGCTTATCTTTGACTGTTCTCATCAATGGCTTTTCCCCAGTTCTTGCGTCCATCACCTCATCCAGGGAATACTGACAGTCATCTTTGTCATTGAGAAAATTCTATATCTCTTCCATTGCACTTGCCACATAATCATTGACAGGACGCCCTTTTTTTTCTCACCGTTTGAACGTTTTCTTGAAAAGAACTTTTTGCAGCAGTTGTCATGGTAAATAGCATCAGCTGCAATCAAATCACCGACAATACTGATCCGTCTTGATACTTGTTGTCCCCATTCGTCCTCCCTTTGGGTGGCAGCATCCAAAATGTTTTGCTTCATCTCTAGGCTGACTTTGGTCCACAGGTTTTTTCTTCTGTTTCTGGTGAAACTCATCATCAATCAGTTCACAGCAAAAGAAACACTTGGCTTTGAAATCAAATTCAGGTGCACTGGAGCGCCAAGATCTTGCTTGTGAGGTCGATGGCTCATTTCTCGAAGAAACAGCAATGGTGTTTGGTCTGGTATAATTTTTTCGGCAGGAAGTGTGAACAACTCCGTCGGTTTCGTTTTTGAATCGGTCCTTCTTCCCATCGTGTCTTGCAATGCTGGCCCTCAGTAGCCCTTGCATTCCCCTTTCACCAACATCCCCGGCGTCTCTAAAAGCCACGGTAGTTAAAAGGGACGTAAAACCAATAACATCATTATTATATTCAACAGTCTCATCACAAATCAAACACCTCTCAGCCATTATAATGAGGCGAGAGTGGAATTACATGGACATGAATGCTCTTCACTCTTGTACTTCTTTACTTGTTTCCGAAACAAACAAACAAACATAATATGCTGCCTGTTACCATCCTTTGTTAAAAAAAACGGTTGTTATTGCCATGACGACAATGTTTAGCTTTTCTCAGTAAACGAAATTAACCACCAGTTAATTTTTAACAATCGCTGGTGACAGGCAGCCTTAATATTATATCTGAAATACTCATAAGCAAGCGTATAACAATGAGAATGTGAATAAATCAAGATTTTTTGAAATGTAGGTACTTTCTCGGCCCCATAACTCCGAAAGCATTAGTCCTACGTAAAACAAGCATAGGACCAATGTTGTAGTAAATTTTATTATCTTTAAGTTTTATTCCAACAACTTGTCGCTACGAGTTATAGTTACTGAGATACAAGCAAAAAACTAAAATAGGGCCCCTATAAAGGGCCCCCCTCCCTCGAGATCGCCCCCTACCCATAAGGACTTTTTATTTTCTTGAAACTTAGATACCAAGGAACAATTGTACCAATTTTCAAAACTCCGGGATTTTTTTCCTTCGATTGGCCTCTATTTGTATAATTTTACTGGGCTATCATAGAGTCCAAGTAAACTGTTCCCAAGGTTCTTCTTAAACCAAATTGTAAATATTGTGGATCAGAAATTAAGAATGGAACAAGCTGGTTTCCATAAAAACTGATCATGTATTGACCACATCAATACACCGAGGATCATGGTAGAGCAATAGTGTACTGAATGGGACACTACACTGTGTCATAGATAGCTTTGAAGCCATTTTCAGTATTGCATTATTGATATTGATACTGCAACAGTTGCAATACCAGCTGTACCTTATGTTTTATATTTATGAAATCAGCCTTTTTATAAAATGTTAGTGTAAGACTTGCAACTTCATTTGTATTAACTACTTTTTGCGGAAGAAGGTCACAATGTGACCGAATCCGGTACACTGTACTTAAGAATAACAATTTATTGGCTTACGGTATTAATTTCCTAATTTATTATTAATCTCTATAATTTATGTTTTACATCGTCTGCTGTGTGTAAAGATTGTTATCTTCCCTACTTTTTAGACCCGGCGGACAGCAGCCTGGTTGTCAGAGAGGATGTCGAAAGATGGGCATGCTGTAGCACTTCTATCTGGTGATCTCACAGTAGATCAGAGGATTAGTGTGCTGGACAGGTTTCGTGATGGAAAGGAGAAGGTGCTTATAACCACCAATGTCCTCTCAAGAGGTATGCACTGATATTGTTTGTACAAAATGTAGGAAAATCCTTGTTTATTTCTATTTTACAAAAGTCTTTCTAATGGTATTACAAATCACATATAAAAAGTGACAACTTTTAAAGTATAGTTTTTAGGAAGACTAAGAAAGTAATCTAAATTTAATGCAGAAATTATTTATTGAACTCCCCTAGGAATATTCAAATTATAGATATTATATACCCCTTTTCGTCTCTGTCAATCATTCCCAGAAGCGTCGTTTTTCTGGATTCATCATCCAAATTTTGATACCCGAGAACATTCCTGTTCATCCATGGATTAGCAAAATCCACTTACATCATTCTTCATTTTTCTGCATCTATTATCCAGAAATATCAGTCCCAACAAACCTTGATCTGTCATTTTCAGTAAATCAACTAAAAGTTGGCGCAATAGGAGTTCTTGTGTAACACACACGTTAGGCCTTTTAAGTAGCGAGGGTTTGCCTTCTGTGAAGCATGCATGTTTTGTGTGTGTTTAATACTTCGTGCTACAAATTGGGCTCTAACCACTACAATTGTGCACCATTTGGGCTCTTGAATGAGTAGGTATAGTACACCTCACCAAGATGCTGGGTAGGCTACAGCAAGGCTTCTTTGATGCCAGGAGCAGTGCCAGTGTGCTATGAGAGACATATGATATATCTCATACTTGCTACGTTATTAATAATGTTGTTGTTGTTTCCTATGGCTAGCCCAGATCCATCAGCTTTCTTGCGTTCCAATAGAGTTGTGTGAGGTTTCCTGAAGTTCTAGCAGTTATTAGTAATATTATTAGTTTGTAATTATATCAATGAATATTTATTCAAACAAATAAATATGCAGAAACTGTGTGCATGAATTAAATTAAAACTAGGGGTCCTGTGCGAGAAATCTCGCATGTTCATTTAACCACCCGGCTTTACTGTTATGCGGGCTTCTATAAATATGTTTATTGTTTAAATGTATTTTTTAAACAAATTGTCGATATTTATGAAATCAGAGTGCGATTCGTTACTTCTTCTTCTTCCTAGCGTGTTCCCGTTGGAACAGGGTCCGCTTTTCGGTCAATGCACGCCATTTCTTTTGATGAAGCACTTCCTATGGATTTAGGCTTCTTGATCTTAGATCTGAGTTTATAATGTCTAGCCATCTTAGGTTAGGTCTCCCACGGTGTCTCTGGCCTTCAACAGCGAGATGATAAGCTGAGCTATGACTGAACCATGCGGTGCTCGTACGACATGGCCATACCAACAAAGTATCCATTCCTGCATTTTCTCATCGATTGGAGCAACACCAGCTAATTGTCGGATCGTTGTGTTGTTGATGTGGTCGAGCAGAGAAACGCCTGACGATATTCTCAGCATCCGCATTTACATGACATGTAGCGAGTGCTCGGCACTTTTAGTTGCTGGTCAACACTCTGTACCATAAAATGCAACTGGCCTCACCATTGAGCAGTATATCTGTGATTTTAGGTGGATTGGGATCTTCTTATCACAAAGAACACCAGTTACATCTCTGAATCGCATCCACGTTTCGTTGATTCTTGCTCGCACATCTTCATTTATTCAGCCGTCACTCTGTAACCATCATCATCATCTTGCACAGTTTCCAGCCACTGGCCGGGTCTGTTTCGAACACAAGCCCCTCCAACGTCTTCTGTCTTCCCACCATCTCTCAGCCTCCACCCTTGTCCAGTCTTCTCCTCTCTTCTTCACGCTTTCTTCCACCCCCTCAGCCACCTGTCTCTCGGTCTCTTTCCTTCCCACTTCGTCTCGTGTACTCTCCTGGGTATCCTCTTCTCCTCCATTCGTTTTACATGTCCATACCATCTAAGTCTAGATTTCTCTATACCATCCTGTAATGGTTCCTCCTTCATTAATTCTCTGGTCCTCTCATTTTTTATTCTGTCCATCTTTGTAGCTCCAATACTGCTTCTCAAGAACCTCATCTCACTGGCCTGTATTTTGCTCTTCTCCCTTCCTTTCATAACCCAGGTCTCGAGGCATACGTCAGGATAGGGACATAGTACGTCCGATATATGATCTTTTTGCTGTTCTGAGGGACATCCTTGCTCCATAACATGCTTCTCACACTCCTCCGAAATGCTTCTGCCTGCCTTCCCCACTCATTTATTTCTTTATCGTTTCTTCCATTATCTTGTATCAGGCTTCCCAGATACTTGAAACTCTCCACTTCCTTCAGCTGTTCCCCACCAATTGTTATTCCCGTTGTGGTTCTTTCCTTCTTCCTTGTTGTGATCACCATCTCACTCTTATTTATGCTAAATTTCATCCCATATCCTTGTATTATTCCTTCCCACACGTCCTACTGTTCCTGTACCTCCTCCTCCTTGTTTCCCCAAATCATCAAATCATCTGCAAACACCATTGCTTTCATCTTTCCTTCCCCAATTACTTGTGCCACTCGGGTCATTATGTCATCCATCACCACAATTAAAAGTAACGGTGACAGTGCACTTCCTTGTTTCAGGCCGTTTCTCTGTTCCAACCAGTCTGATCTCTCTCCTCCCACTTTCACACAGCTCACGCTTCCCTTGTACATCTCCTTTATCCTCTTTATAGTCCATTTCTCTACTCCTCTATCCTCCAGGGACTTCCATACTTTGTTTCTGCATACACTGTCATATGCTTTCTCAATGTCCAGGAAGGCCATCAGTAGATCTGTTCCATACTCATAGTGCTGTTCTTGTAATTGCCTTACAGCAAAAATCAAATCCACTGTGGACCTTCCTGCTCTGAAGCCATGTTGTTCTTCCCTCATCCCTCATTCTATCCTTGTCCTAATTCTCTTTTCCAAAACTTTCTCGAAGATCTTTGCACAATGACTCATCAGTGTTATTCCCCGATAGTTTCTGCAATCTGTTCTACTACCATTCTTGAAGATCGGGATAATTATTTCTTTTTTCCAGTCCTCTGGGGTCTTCCTTTCCTTCCATGCTGTCCTCATCACTCGGTACAACCACTGTATCCCCACCTCTCCTGCTGCTCTCACCATCTCCACACTCAACTCATCCACACCCGGTGCCTTCCCTCCTTTCATCTTGTTCACTGCATCTTCCACTTCTTTCCATGTTAAGTCCTTTTCTGTTTGCAGTTCATCTTCCTCTTCCCCGATTTCTTCCTCCTCGCCGAGGTTTCCATTTGGGTTCAGAAGTTCTTCAAAATATTCTTTCCACATTTTCTTCAGTTCTTCCCTATTTTCTATCTCTTGTCCCCTTTTGTTCACCATTCTAACATAATCCGTAGGATCCTTCCGCCTCTTATTTTTTACCATCCCATACAGGACCTTTTTTGTACCTTCACTATCCTCCTTCATCATCTTCGTCCACTCTTCCATCCACTTTCTTCTCTCCTCAGCCACTACTCTCTTCGCCTCCTTCTTTCTTTCCTGGTACTCTTCCCTTGTCTCTACCGTCCTATTTTGATACCACCTCCTAAAGGCTCTATTCTTTTCCCTTACTACAGTAAAACCCCGTTTTACGTGCCCGCTTTTAACGAATTCCCGCTTTTAACGAAGATTTTCGTAAGTCCCAGCCAATTCGCCATAAGCACAGTGTTATTTAAACCCCCTTCTAACGAACCCCGATATAAGGAAAAGTCCGCTTCTAAGGAACATATTTCACATAAATTACGATCGCGCATCCCAATGTAACGAATATGTCGATAAGATACTTTTTTCTAAACTTTTTTTGAATGTAAATTAACTTCCGTTTTGACGTAATCTCAGTCCGAAGTTGACGCGCTAAACTAAATCGCTCCTTTAGCGATGTATAGAACCGTGATAAATTGGCGCGGCCACTGGAAATCACTGTTACCGGCAAGCAGCAGTCACTATCACGCTAGAAGCTGTTGGTTAGTTATGTCCATTGAACTGTAGGTGTACTGGAATGACGGCTGTATGGGAACGAAGTACGGTTTACCTTGAGACTAGCTATACAGCCTAGAGGCATGACTGACGTAGGGCCTACGCGTAAATGCCGCGAGACTCGGGTAACTTCACAAAATATAAATATTTAGGCCAAAGGTCTCTTGCAAACTTCACGTGATTTAGGTGAAAGATTAAGAGCAATAAGCAATAAGAAACTGAAAATGTTTATGGATATTCTACAAAATGAAAATGTATTCTAGAAAAAATTACGGAATTAGTAGAAAGTCGTGTTTTCCATGGCTTACGCTGCCTGAACCGTCATTGATAGACCCCAAGTATATGCGTACGAAATATAGAGCTGTTCAAGCTCTACAAAAAAGTCCGCGAACGCATTTACTTATCTCCAACCGTTAGGGAGTTAGAACAGTTTTAGTCGGATAAATGTCTACACTGACGTCAGCTGCCTTAACCTATAGCCGCAGCGCTCTTACACCGGCTAGGCACTTCTGTCCCGCTGCTCCAATCACTGCTGAGGAATCACGCGGACGCGAGGGGTGCGGAATGAAGGCTCATTCTCTGTTTTTGTTCCTGTGTTGTTGGAAGTTGTGCTACGAGTTTTTTGTGTCTGTGATAAGAGTTGTACTGCGAGTTACGGTGGACCACATTCATTATGGCTGCAAAACGTAAGAAGCTGACTCTTCAGAAAAAGAGAGACATCATCAGGGATGTTGAAAGGGATAGCCAAGTACCTTTGTCACAGATGGCAAAAAAATATGACTTGGCACCCTCTACGCTGTTTGGCATCATGAAACAGAAGGAAGCTATTCTGACCACGGAAGTTGAGTGCGGTTCTGGGGCAAAAATACGGAAGAATATTCGTTCTTCGCCGTACGAGGAACTTGAAAACATTTTAATGAAATGGTTCGAGGGAAAAAGGAGTGAGAACGCTCCAATTGACGGGAACATACTTAAACAAAAAGCTCAAGAAATCGCACTTAAGCTGGGTTCGGTCGATTTCCATGCTTCTAATGGCTTTAACAACAGATAATGAAGATGATCTTCAACAGATACTTCATGTAATGAATAACATCCTTAAAAACTAATTTAACATGAAGATGAATAAAAATAAAACAAAAATACTCGTATGCAGTCGGAACCAGGAAGATCATTCAAGAGCACCAGCAATTTATATCGAGAATGATAGAATACAACATGTGAAGGAATATAAGTATCTGGGAAGCTTGATAACGTATGATGGAACCAGCAAACGAGAAATTTGGAGTAGAATTATTCAGGCAAAGAACGCCTTTTATAGAAAGAAGAATCTCTTCACATCCAGAAGTATAGACCTAAAAATAAGAAAAAGACTGTTGAAGACATACGTGTGGAGTGTGGCTTTGTGTGGTAGTGAGACCTGGACAATAGGAAAGTCGGAAGAGAGGAAGTTGATGGCTTTTGAGGCTTGGTGCTGGAGAAGAATGCTTAAGATCAGTTGGATACAACATATGACAAATGAAGAGGTTTTCAGAAGAGCAGGAGAAAGTAGAAGCTTTATGAAGACCCTGAAAACAAGAAGAGCAAATATGTTGGGACATATTCTCAGACATAATAGCCTGCCAGCAAGAGTCATCGAAGGGATGTTAGAAGGGAAAAACACTAGAGGAAGACCACCACTTGCATACATCACACAGTTAATGACAGACACGAACACAAAATCATATCGTGAATTGAAGAGGATGGCGGAGAATAGAGAAGATAGGCGAGTTGCTGCAAACCAGCCCCAGGGCTGTTAACTTAAGAGAATGGCTGGTTTGATCGCTTCAAAAAAACAGCACAATCTTTCGTTCCAAAACATGTGCGGCGAGAGTGCGGAAGTTAATGATGATACAGTTTGTAATGGTCTTAAGCTCCACGTTGGTAGCGACAATTGTAATGGTTTTGTTCGCTCCATGCGTTGAGCGTACAAATGTAATGTTTTCTACCTGGGCGGACTATTCGCCAGAAAATACTCCTGCTAAGTTTGATCTATGTTGGGCGCCAAGCTGGATACACTGTGTTCCAAGCTAAATTTATATATTTAATATCGACCCCTAGCGTGAGTAGAACATATGAGAAACTCTTATTTACTAGGCCGTGGGATGATTGAATCATCAACCCAGACAACATTTGATTGTGGAGAAGGATGTGGTATTATAACTATTGCTACCTACTGGAATTAAAGAATCTACTTTGTAATAATTGAATTTAATACACTTAGAAAATATGTCAGCATCTTGAATAAAATTAACACTGTTAACGGAGCATACAACTTTAACCATTGCCACGAACAGAATTACTTAATACGCCGGTCGGGAGAATAACGAGAATTTAACTTATTTCCAAATTTATGCTTAATGAATTTATATTGGCCCTATCGAAAAACAGAGAGTGTGTGTCATAGATTACTTGTGCTTACCAACGGAAACATTGTCTCCACGTGGTTGAAGTCTCGTAACGTCTGATGCTCTGCATTGGTGTTGACGGCGTCTAGTCCTTCCTCGTTGATCATAAGTAATCGTTACAGCTTGTGGTGGAGTCTATTCCATGAACCACAACACGTCGCTTGCCTTATCACTGCAAGACGAGTGGAACCCATGATCTGATGTGATCAGCGGAGTTAGCGTGAATAAATTGTCCCACTTGGGACTAACGAACAAAGTACCTCCTTACTGCTCCAAGCGTAATGTCTTAATGAATGTCTTCTCTCACTCAGCGCGTCCACTAGATCCTCAATCTTCTCCCACCAGGGTCTAGCTTAATACCGCGCCCTCGCCGCTTCGACCAATCCGCGTGCGTCACGTATCTCGCCATGCCCCGACCTACGTTGCTTCTTCTTCCTTGATTGGCTGGTCACCTCACGTGGCTCTTCCCGCCATGAGACTCCTTCCCCGTATTTATATTTTCCGCTTCCGGGCAAGACGTACATCATATACGTTTTCTTGCTTTGAAGTGTTCCCTCGGATTTCGTAATTTTATTGTACTCCAATCTATTCTTGTATTGAAATACCCAGTGAGTCACACACCACTCTCTCTTACCCCTAATGAATAAAATCCCGACTTTACATATGAAATGATTTGCCGTGCAATATTATATATTGGAATCATCCAATATAGATACGGATTTCTACTAGTAGAAATCCTATCTGTAATCTTCCAAATTTAAAAGCTCCAAAAAAATGACGTAATAAATATTAATAATATTAATAATAATATGAAATTGAATAAACTGAAATAATTTAACTTGGCCGGATTATTGCCGCGTTTAACAAATATGATATAGTCCAACTAACTTGTGTTAGTGGCATAAAAACCCCTAGAAAAACATGTTACATTCGCCTCGAATAATCATGTGCTTTACCATGCATATGGTACAGCACTTGATGATTCCAGACACGTTAGAAAAATAACCTCCAAAATACAACTTATACAAGTGAAATGACCCTTTACACATATAAACACATATAAACCCTTAATCATGCGCTTTGCGCTAAAGTTCGTCTTGTTATGACGTGTTCTTATTTAGTCCACTTCAAAATGTTTGTCATTCTCACGAATGTTCATTCTACCGCTCTCTCTCTCATCATTCTATGTGGGAAAAAAAATACATAAGTGTGTTCCCTCTATATCCACAATTCACTACACACGCATTTATGGTGTTCAGTAGAAAACCACTGCGGAACTCTTGTAGAAATATTAGGTGCTCCACACCTACCGGATACCAATATCATGGTACACGATCTCACACCATCACACACTCGCGGTAGAGCAAAGTGATCTACTTCCCACCTTCTCTGTGAAATTTTTTTTTTAATTAAGAGGAAAAACATGACTGTAAAAAAAAACAGTAAGTACCCTTTACTTCTAACACTAAATATTCCTGTGCCGTATGTGCCCTATCTTACTAAGTACATGTACACTAAAACCCACCTTACTCTAGATCACAATTTCTCATATTCGTCGATCAGCCAGTAGTTCACAACCCAGACCAGTCCACCTATCGAACCTGACCTAGTTGCCACAACTTTTTATCTGTTACTTATATACAACATCTCATGAGGTCTAGTACCTTGTACACAAACTACCTTAATTATATCCAACCCCGATCTCACATAGCTAGGTCGTAAGCAGGAATCACGTGTGCTGATATGTATGAGCTTCATGGAAGACTGTCTCGCCTTCTGATGGCCCGTCTTTTATCTCGTGGACGCCTTAAGCTAACAAGCCCTATACAAGCGCTCCCCCTTCTCTTGGAGATAAATGGGAACCCATCAGCGCTGCCAAAATGGCCTTGGTGCATCGAGACAATTTAGTGCTCTACAGCATCCACCACTCCCCTCATCTTTCCCTGTACCTTAAAAACTCTCATTTACTTACATCATCATCATCATCGGCTTTAACTCGAATCCGAGTATAAATCTTCTTCCTTCAGTCCAGTTTGTGGATGTGTTTACGGTGACTAAAGAGTCCAATCCTGGCATGGAACAAGCGACCACACAAGTCACATAGTATTGCTGGAGGAGGACGTGGTTGGGCTGCTCGAAGTTTCCTAGCTTGACGCTTGGCCTCTTCATGTATGCGTCGATCCCTTTCAAACGCCTTTACAGTATCCGAGATGGTACGGCGCCAAGTTGAGCGGCCTTCAGCCAGCATGTCCCAGGTTTGTGAATCAAGACCTGTCAATTTCAGGGTCTGCTTAAATTGGTCCTTGTAGCACCTCTTAGGACCACCATGAGGTCTGGTGCCATAGCATATAGCATTTGACGAGGTAATCTCACATCATCCATCCGATGGACATGACCAATCCATCTAAATTGGTGACCTATTATGGATGATTCTATGCTGTTGATTTGAGCCTTTTCCAGAACAGCAATATTGGTAATGCAGTCTTCCCATTTAATCCTCAGGATTGATCGAAGTTTTTGTAGGTGGAAACGCTCAAGCTTCCTAAGATCACGTCGGTAAAGGGTCCACGTTTCACAGCCATACAACAATGTAGAAATGACTACTGCTTTGTACACCATAAGCTTTGTACTCATGGACAGATCTTTATTCATGAAGACACGGTGCGCTAATCGTCCATATGCTGCATGGGCTGTGCCAATTCTCTTATCCACATCCTGCTCACAGGTACAGCTCACAGAAATGGTACTGCCCAGATACGAGAAATCGTCAACCTGTTCTAATGGCAAATTTGAGATGGAGATATTGAACTGAGTAACAAATGATATTCAGCAAGAATGGGCCACATTACAGAAGATTATCACACAGTCAGCTGAGGAAACCATTGGTTTTATAGTGCGGAAAAGACAAGACTGGTTTGATGACAACAATGAGGAAATTCTGTCTCTCATCAATGCCAAAAGGAATGCCTATCTTGCCCATCTTCAAGACCCAACTTCCAACACAAAGAGAGATAAACTACTGGAACTCAAGGGTAAATGCCAGATGCAGATAAGGCAGATTAAAAATACTTGGTGGCAACAGAAGGCTCAGGAACTGCAGAGATTATCGGATGCTCGAGACTTGAGGAACTTCTATGCCGTACTCAAGGAAATATATGGACCATCTCGCTCATCATCAGGTACACTGAAAAGCGCTGATAATTCTACTACCTTTACTGATAGTCAAGAAATCTTGGAACGCTGGAAGGAGCACTTCTCCAATCTCCTAAATCGTCCATCAGAAGCTGCTGAAGACTTCCTCTGTGATGTGCCGCAACAACCTGAACAACTGTGGTTGGCAGTACCTCCTACTTATCATGAATTCAGTGCAGCTCTCACCCAATTGAAACCCAGAAAAGCATCTGGCCCAGATAACATCCCTCTGGAACTAATTCAAGCCGGAGGTCATTCCCTCAAAACAAGAATTTTCATCCTTATCCTCAGAATATGGGAATCAAGAAAGGTACCTGGAGACCTAAAGAATGCCACTATCGTCACTATCTTTAAAAAGGGTGATCGCAGTGTTTGTGGCAACTACCGTGGTATATCACTGCTTTCAATTGTGGGGAAGATTCTTGCAAGAATTCTACTTAACCGCCTCAAGGTTATCTCTGAGTGGATCCTCCCAGAGTCACAATGCGGATTTAGAACTTCCAGAAGCACAATTGACTTGATTTTCTGTGTGAGACAGCTACAAGAAAAATGTAGAGAACAACAGAATCCACTCTTCATAGTCTTTTATGACTTGGAAAAGGCATTTGATTCGGTTCCAAGACCAGCCATGTGGGCAGTGCAGAAGGGGTTTGGTTGCCCTCAGCGTTTTGTAGATCTAATCAAGGCTCTCCATGATGGCATGACAGGTCAGGTTTGCCATCAGAATAAGATGTCCAATGAATTTCCCATTACCCATGGACTGAAACAAGGATGTGTACTGGCTCCAACGCTTTTTGCGCTGTACTTGGCTGCAATGCTTTATGATTCACCCACAAACATCCCAGGTGTGGAGGTCAAGTATCGTTTTGATGGAGGGCTTTTCAACCTAACTCGTCTCCGCTCCTTGAGGAAAACTCAGGTTACTAAGGTTACTAACATGTTGTATGCAGATGATGCTGCGTCGCCAACTCTCACACCAGAAGAGCTGCAAGAGTCAGTTAACTGTTACAAAAGTGCATGTGATCGCTTTGGTCTTACCATAAATGTCAATAAGACTAAAGTCTTGGCACAACCTTCACCAGGCACACTACCCCCCTGTGTGATTTCTGATACGCCTGCCTTGAAGACTAGATCTTCCACTCACCACATACCACACTTACTCATTTGATAGGCTGGCTCGCCAGCTAAACACTCTTATTTTATGACATCCTTACTGTCATCACGTTGCTCCACTAACATATTTCTCAGCGTCTGTAACGATGCCCTGTTGCTACTGTCCACACATGCTAATCCTACTTTCATCCAGTGTTACACCTCTACTTGACACTCTATGACCTAAAAATGTCACTTCTGTCTGACAGAATGACGACTTGGACAGTTTCAGAGTGAACCCTGCCTGATCTAACTTTTGAAATACACTGTCTAAATGACGTAGATGCTCCTCAAAACTGCGTGAACTGATTACCATATCATCGATGTAAATAGTTACAAACTCTCCCGTGTCATCCCCTAATGCGATTTTTAAAGCCCTAATTAAAGCTGCTGAGCTACTTTTTAACCCTGCAAAACTGATAAAGGTTATATTTATGACTAAAAGCTGTAAATGGCCGATCTTCATACATAAGTGGCACTTGCCAGAAACTGGAACTTAAATCTACACATGTGAAATACTTTTTACCCTCAAATGTCTGCATCAACTCTTCAATGGACATGGACTTCAGCTGATCTGAACTGATTCTACTGTTAACTAAACGTGCGTCTAAACAAATACGAACTGTGCCGTCGGCCTTCGGTACTGTAATTAAAGGATTAACATATTGACTGTTTGAGTACTCTATAATGCCATCTTCAAGCATCTGGTTAATTTGTGCCTCTACTGCACCCTGATAAGCGAAAGGTATAGGATATCTATGTCCTGTGAATACTGATCTATCAATAACGTTCAATCAATGTGTATAGCAATTGGCCATGCCAATGCAATCCTCAAAAACTCTCCTATTATACAATAACACATCATAGAGCAGAACACACTGGTCTCCCTCTATATGCCCCTGAAATTCAGCATCACGTAACGAGTCCTCTAGACTACCGTTCGTAATCAAACTGCCCACAAAAATTTGAGTATCCCGCTCTTCGGCTGGTGATATCTCACTTAAAGAACAAATCACTCCTACAACACTACTCCCCTGAACATTGTCGTTGAACACTACCTCTACTTCAGAATTATTCCATTTAAATTTCAAACTACCTACTTCATAACATAAGTTACCAGACACTCTACTTAGCCAATCTGAACCCAAAATAACACTGAAAACTAAGTTTGGAATTACTAGACAAATCTGCTTTTCGATATGATTATTAATTTTAATGTCCACTAAAACTTTCTTAGAAATTACTTTAGACCTCTTCCCTACAGCTGTGATAACAAAAGTGCTTTTAATTGGCATCTCCTCAAAATTTACACCAGTTCCTTTCATTTTATCGTAATATGTACTACTTATGCAGCTCTTCATACAACCACTATCAATTAAAACATCGGTGTGCGCCTCGGACACGTTAAGTTTAATAATGGGGCTTTTACTAGCCACCTCCTGGATAATACGTTCATCATTTAATTCATGCAACAATTCATTTCTTACATTTAGGTCATAGTGTTCCTGTATAATTGTATGGACAGGGCATGCTACAGACTGAGATTCTGACCTTACTTCCCAGCCTGGTTCGCGTTTAAAGAACCGCTACAGCTGGCCGTAGTACTACTAACTACGGCACTGGTCTGGTTGTTCTGGGCTGTGTTGTCATTGTTTGGCTGTATATTACTACCACTAGGCTGTCCTCTTCCTTGACCCCTATTCTGGTTGTAATTATTGTCATTATAATTTCTCCCATGATTTCCCCTGAAATCATTATTTCTCCCTTGATTTCCCCTGAAATCATTGTTTCTCCCTTGATTCCCCCTGAAATCATTGTTCCTCCCCTGATATTGATTACCATAGCCATTCCCTCTATTCTGATTTAGCTGATTATTATTATTATTATTTCTGTTTTGAGCGTTGGCCCCTTCGCCACCGTTCCCTTGAACTTCCTGATGCCTGGCTTCATTAGGCCTATTATTATTATTACCCTGGTTCCTATTGAAATTGTCCTCATAATCCCCTCTCCCTAGTGCATCAAATGTGCTTAACAAATTTTCTACTTGTGATATAGTCTTTACATTCTGGATACAAGCAGCCTCCTTGATCCTATAGGGAAAGTGCCTAAGTGGCAACCTCACCACATCACTTTCCTCCTTCAAGCCATCCAGATATTTACACACTAATACCTGCCCTAAAAAGTATTCGGTCATGGTAGAGCTTCCTTTAGGGTTATATTTACCACACACTACTCCCTCACGATGCTGCGACTGAATAACCTCATTCCAGAACTTTTCACAGAATTTCATTTTAAAATCATTAATATCAGTAAACTTGTCTCTATAGACAGCAAACCAATTCCTCGTTTCCCCCACAAACACTTGTTCTAAAATTTCAACTACCTGGCACCACTCAATACTACCATCTTCCAACCTCTCCCCAAATTTATTTTCTATAGAATTCATGAACTCCATTGGGCACCATTGTCGATTGCTGAACTTCCCCAGTTCTACCTCCCTGTGTGTGCTATTCACAAAAACTGGCCTATTCTGACTATTTTCTTGCCTGATCCTAGCTTTTAATTTTAATTCTAATTCTGCGATTTTATCCTCAGCCTTCCTCTCAATACTCTTTACTGTTAATTTAATGTTTCCTTCTGATTCTTCTACTTTATCATATAGCTTTGCTTGTTTCTCCTCAATCTTGCTAATGCTCTCTCTATTACTCTCTCTTAAATCATTTACTTCTGCAACTATTTGCGAGTGGACTTTCTCAATTCTACCCCCCTGCTGTTCCTTAACCTCTTTAGTTGATACCTGAATCTTGTCAATTTCCCCCCCTCCCCCCCCCCCCATTTCTTTTTAACCTGCAGTGTTTCTAATTTAACTAATTCCTTTAAATTTTCAGCCTGTGTGCTGATTCTACTTTCCAACTCCTCCTGTACTTTTCCTAATTTCTTGTCTACATCTGCAATGATCTCTTTAACCTTCTCTTCCATTACTCCTCTGATTTCTCCTCTAATCAGTTCGAATTTATCACTAATTTCCCTACTGTTTTGTTCTAATTTGGCGTTATTCTGTTCTAATTTTTTATTTAAAGCTTCTGTACTTTCTTTATTTTCCCTACTGTTTTGTTCTAATTTTGCATTATTCTGTTCTAATTTTTTATTTAAAGCTTCTGTACTTTCTTTATTTTCCCTACTGTTTTGTTCTAATTTTGCATTTAAGGCATCACTACTAACTTTGTTCTGATACATGAACTCGAGAAGTAAAGTTTTTAATTCTGGTTGGCCGCCTACACTCCCTGTTTCAGTATCGGGATTTACCTCCGCTACCCCGGTACTACCATCACTCAACATACTGCTCGTATCATCACTCTCCAGTTGATGACCACTACGTAACCTCATCTGTCTTTCTTTCTCATCCCCCATAATGATATACACTGATAAAGACAAATAACCCCCAAAATACCGGCACAGAAATATGTCTCCTTCTCCTTCCTCAAATGTTCCTGGGTTTTCGGCCCAACGTTGTCGGCGACAAATGTGATGGCCTTAAGCTGCACGTTGGTAGCGACAATTGTAATGGTTTCGTTCGCTCCATGCATTGAGCGTACAAATGTAATGTTTTCTACCTGGGCGGACTATTCGCCAGAAAATACTCCTGCTAAGTTTGATCTATGTTGGGCGCCAAGCTGGATACACTGTGTTCCAAGCTAAATTTATATATTTAATATCGACCCCTAGCGTGAGTAGAACATAGAAACTCTTATTTACTAGGCCGTGGGATGATTGAATCATCAACCCAGACAACATTTGATTGTGGAGAAGGATGTGGTATTATAACTATTGCTACCTACTGGAATTAAAGAATCTACTTTGTAATAATTGAATTTAATACACTTAGAAAATATGTCAGCATCTTGAATAAAATTAACACTGTTAACGGAGCATACAACTTTAACCATTGCCACGAACAGAATTACTTAATACGCCGGTCGGGAGAATAACGTGAATTTAACCTATTTCCAAATTTATGCTTAATGAATTTATATTGGCCCTATCGAAAAACAGAGAGTGTGTGTCGTAGATTACTTGTGCTTACCAACGGAAACATTGTCTCCACGTGGTTGAAGTCTCGTAACGTCTGATGCTCTGCATTGGTGTTGACGGCGTCTAGTCCTTCCTCGTTGATCATAAGTAATCGTTACAGCTTGTGGTGGAGTCTATTCCATGAACCACAACACGTCGCTTGCCTTATCACTGCAAGACGCGTGGAACCCATGATCTGATGTGATCAGCGGAGTTAGCGTGAATAAATTGTCCCACTTGGGACTAACGAACAAAGTACCTCCTTACTGCTCCAAGCGTAATGTCTTAATGAATGTCTTCTCTCACTCAGCGCGTCCACTATATCCTCAATCTTCTCCCACCAGGGTCTAGCTTAATACCGTGCCCTCGCCGCTTCGACCAATCCGCGTGCGTCACGTATCTCGCCATGCCCCAACCTACGTTGCTTCTTCTTCCTTGATTGGCTGGTCACCTCACGTGGCTCTTCCCGCCATGAGACTCCTTCCCCGTATTTATATTTTCCGCTTCCGGGCAAGACGTACATCATACACGTTTTCTTGCTTTGAAGTGTTCCCTCGGATTTCGTAATTTTATTGTACTCCAATCTATTCTTGTATTGAAATACCCAGTGAGTCACACACCACTCTCTCTTACCCCTAATGAATAAAATCCCGACTTTACGTATGAAATGATTTGCCGTGCAATATTATATATTGGAATCATCCAATATAGATACGGATTTCTACTAGTAGAAATCCTATCTGTAATCTTCCAAATTTAAAAGCTCCAAAAAATGACGTAATAAATATTAATAATAATAATAATATGAAATATAAAATTGAATAAACTGAAATAATTTAACTTGGCCGGATTATTGCCGCGTTTCATCATCATCATCTTGTACAGTTTCCAGCCCCAGGCTGGGTCTGTTTGGAACATAAGCCTCGCCACTTATTTCTTTCTTCCCACCACCTCTCCGCTGTCACTCTGGTCCAGTCCTCGCCTCTCTTCTTGACACATTCCTCCACTCCTTTCAGCCATCTATCTCTTGGTCTTCCCCTGGGTCGTTTCTTCTGCATCTGCATCTCATGTATCCTCTTGGGAATCTTCTTCTCATCCATTCTCTTTAAGTGTCCATACCACCTCAGTCTTGATGTCTCAATCCTACCTTGCAAGGGCTCCTCTTTCACCATTTCCCTGACCTTTTCATTCCTCACCCTGTCTCTTCTTGTTACTCCGATCCTACTTCGCAGGAACTTCATTTCACCTGCCTGTATTCTGCTTATGTCTCTTTTCTTCATTGTCCACGTTTCTGAAGCATAGGTCAGTATCGGGATATAGTAGCTTCTGTATAACACTTCCTTGCTTTTTTGTGGGACATCTTTATTCCACACTAAGCTCCTAATGCTTCTCAGAAATGCTTCAGCCTGTCTGCCACGTTCCGTAATCTCTTTGTCATTTCTCCCATTTTCCTCCACTATACTTCCCAAGTACTTGAGACTTTCCACCTTCTTCAGCTGTCCACCTCCAAGTGTTATCCCACTCATTGGTCTGTCCTTTTTCCTGGTCGTTAACAGGATCTCACATTTACTGATGTTGAACTTCCATCCGTACTCTCCCACTGTTTCTTCCCAAGCCTTCAGTTGCTCCTGAATTTCCTCCTCCGTGTTTCCCCAGACCATGAGATCATCTGCAAACACCATTGCTTTCATCTTATCTTCTCCTATCTTTCCTGCTATCCGTGTCATTACCTCGTCCATAACCACAATAAAGAGAAGGGGTGACAGCGCACTACCTTGTTTCAGGCCACTCATTTGTCTGAACCAGTCTGTTCTTTCCCCTCCAACTTTCACACAACTCACACTTCCACAATACATCTCCTTCGCTCTGCCTACAGTCTCTTTTTCCACTCCCATGTTTTCCATTGCTTTCCAAACCTTCTCCCTACACACACTATCATAGGCCTTTTCGATGTCCAGGAAGGCCATCAGCAGATCCTCTCCAAATTCGTAGTGGTGTTCCTGGAGCTGTCTCACTGAAAATATGAGATCCACTGTTGATCTCCCAGGTCTGAATCCATACTGCTCCTCTCTCAATTTTCTCTCCACTTTGGCTCGTATTCTACTTTCTAATATCTTTTCATATATCTTGGTACAGTGAGGTATGAGTGTGACTCCCCTGTAATTTCTGCACTCCTTTCTGCTTCCTTTCTTAAATATTGGGACAATTAATCCTTTCTTCCAATCTTCTGGGGTCCTTTTCTCCTTCCATATCACCCTCATCACCCGGTACAGCCACTGTTTCCCAACCTCCCCTGCTGCCTTCACCATTTCAACACTCACTTCATCCACACCTGGTGCCCTTCCTCCTTTCATCTTGTCCATAGCCATTTCCAGTTCTCTCCAAGTCAGGTCCTTTTCCATTCCTGTGTTATCTTCTCCATCTTCCAATACATTGTCTTCCTCCCTATGACCATTTGGATTCAGCAAATCCTCAAAGTACTCTTTCCACACTGTCTTGAGTGCCTCTTTGTTGTGTACCTCATTTCCGCTTTTGTCCATCATTACCACATCCTCTCGCAGACCTCTTCTCTTACTTTTGACCATCCCATAAAGTACTTTCTTATTTCCTCTGCTGTCTTCCTCCATCATCTCTGTCCACTTTACCATCCACTTCTTCCTCTCCTCTGCGACAATCTTGTTTGCTTCTTTCTTCTTTATCTTATAATCTTCCCTTGTCAGATCAGTTCTTTCCTGGAACCACACTCTGAAAGCCTTGTTCTTCCTTCCCACAGCTTCTTTTACTCTCTCATTCCACCATGGTGTCTCTTTACACCGCTTTCTGTTGCTTGTTCTTCCACATACTGCCACTGCAGCTTCCACCATTGTGTTTTTGAATTGCTTCCATTCCTCTTCCCCTGTTTTAGGATTGTCTGTTGGCATCCCTTCCCTTATTATCTTCTGGAATTCTTCCTTGACTTCCTTTTCCTTGAGTTTCCATACTTTGATTCTCCTTTCCTGGTACTCTGTCCTCTTGCTATCCTTAACAACTCCCGTTGTTTAACAAATATAATATAGTCCAACTAACTTGTGTTAGTGGCATAAAACCCCCTAGAAAAACATGTTACAAGTTGTATACTGGAAAGAGAAAACGTTGCCTCGACTTCTTGAAGGATATGATGCTAAGGATATTTTTAACGCCGATGAAACGGGAGTGTTTTACAACTTGCTCCCGTCCAAAACATACGTTGTTCGCGGAGAAAAATGCCACGGAGGCAAAAAAAAGTAAAGAAAGACTGACAGCGTTGTTATGTGTTAACAGCAACGGGAGTGAAAAATTACCCCCACTAATAATTGGAAAATTTAAGAATCCAAGATGTTTCAAGAACACCCGTACACTCCCATGTAAATATGATTTTAACAAAAGTGCATGGATGATATCGGAGATATTTCGAAAATTTTTACAAAGCTTGGATGCCAAGATGGGATCGGCAGGAAGGAAAATAGTGCTGGTGATAGACAGATGTCCAGCTCATCCTTCAGATACGTCTATCCTGCGGAATATCAAAGTGGTTTTCTTTCCTCCTAACTGCACCAGTCACCTGCAGCCTTTGGACCTTGGCATTATTCATTCTGTGAAAGTGAGGTACAGGAAGGCCCTGGTTCAAAGAGCTGTTTCTTTCCTCGAAAGAAATGAGGTAATGAAATTGAACATACTCCAAGCCATGCATATGTTTGTAGCAGCATGGCAACTAGTCACAACGACCACTATTCAAAACTGCTTTGGCCATGCAGGTTTTGGTGCTATTTCAGAAGTTTTTAATGAAGAAGACGCTACTGATGACATTGGGGAAGATTGGGGGGTTGTATCAAAGGATTCTACTGTCACAACATTTGAAGAATTTGTTACTTGTGATGATGATATCCCAACCTCACCACCACAGATGGATGTTGGAGACCTTTGTGATGATGCAAAAAGGCAAAGTACTGAAGAGGAAGACGAAGAAGAAGAAGATCCAGCAGAACCAACTTTTGGGGCAGCAGTGGAAGGACTGGATATTGTCCGCCGGTACTTCTCCTCCTTCAGTGTGGATGAAGAGCTCATCAACACTCTCAACCAAATTGAGAGAAAACTTATTTCCGTGAGACATCTGGGCAAGAGGAAGCAAACTACTTTACTGGACTACTTCAGAAAGTGAAGGGTAATACCTTATGCTTATTCTCATAGTTCTCATGGTCTGCCTTCACAAATATCCTTAATATATGTTAGGCCTCTGTTCCTTTAAGTTACAATTACAAGTCAGTAATACCTATTTCTCCTTTCCTTGCTGCAGCTTGTGCTCCCAATGGACCATTAAGGAATCCGTTACCTGTGCTGTTTCGTAAATATTTTCTGTTATTCTTGCGTTAATTTGACTTTTTAGTATTTCTTAACATGTTCATTTATTATTTCTTGACATTACATTAGTTGAAGACATAAATGTACCAGTATCATTATTTCTTGTGATATATAGCCTATTTTCTTCGAACCCCCTTTTAAGGAAAACCCCCTTCTAAGGAAGAAATATCAAATCCCCCTGAGATTCGTTAAAAAGGGGTTCTACTGTATATCTTTTGTCTTCTCATTCCACCATGGTGTTTCCTTCCACCTCTTCTTACTACTTGTCCTCCCACATACTGCTTCTGCTGCACCTACTAGTGTCTTCTTAAATCTAGTTCATTCCTCTTCCACCCCTCTTTCTTCATCTGTTGGAATTCCTTCCTTTACCATTTTGAGGTACTCGACCCTTCTATCCCCTTCTTTCAGTTTCCATATCCTTATACGTCTTTCCTGGTTCTCAGTCCCTTTCTTCTCCTTACTCCCTCTCAGGTTCATTACCAGCAATCGATGGTCGCTATCCAGGTTCTCCGATATACTCGAATACCACCCGCACATGTTAAAACAAAATCGGAGTTGAAAAATTGGGGTGCGGGTCTTATTTGAGTCATCCTGATTTTAAAGATTTAAATTGCCCGCCATGCGCGATATCGGGTGTTGCGAGTATCCGCTAGATGGTGCTAACCTTCTTCTGGCTAGCTATCAATTTGTTTTACCGTAAGCAGGCGGCGTCATACAGTCTCGCTCACGTTTTCCGAGTGTAAACATGAGTTCTACGAAGTGTTTGCGGTCGTTTACTGTGAGTGAGAAATTGAAAGTTGTGAGGGAAGCTGAAGTTATTGGAAATCGTGCCCGGTAGGAAATATGATATTGACGAGTCATGTATTCGTGATTGAGCGGGATGACGTCTATGCTACAACCACGGGATGTCTGCGTGAACCGCCCGTTCAAAGCAGCCTTGAAACCGCTGTATACGGAGCGGATGGCGGCCGATAAGCACACACTGACCCCAACTGGTCGTATTCAGCGCCCGGAAGTTCAGCTGCTCTGTTCGTGGATTTTGACGGCATGGAATCGTATCTCGGGAGATCTCATACGGAAGAGCTTCAAGAAATGTAGTATTTCCAATGCTATGGATGGCAGTGATGACGACATTTTGTGTGAAAGTGATGGTGAAAAAAGTTCCGAAGTTGGTACTTCTGATGACGATGAATGAAGTGTTTGTGTCTTTTATTTGTATTTTTAATTGTTTCTGCGTGTTATTTTAGTATGACTTCAGAACTGTTGGAAACTATTTTGTAGAAATGCTATTACAGTATGTTTATTTAGTAAAGATTGTAGTTTTGACTAAAAAATATTTTTTTAAAATTTTGTTCTTCAAAATCAGGGTGCGGGTCTTATTCAGGGGCGGGTCGTATTCGAGTAAATACGGTATATAGTCGACCACTGACTTCCTGGTCAAGTCAGCACTGTACCTTGTGATTGTGTGGCTCTCTCTTTTCTTAAACCAGGAGTTCCCAACTAGCAGGCTGTTCCTACCGTCCTATTTTGATACCACCTCCTAAAGGCTCTATTCTTTTCCCTTACTATATCTTTTGTCTTTTCATTCCGAGAACCCAAATATAGAAATGCATACCTGCCAACCCTTCCGATTTATTCGGAAACTTTCCAATTTTTCACCTCGTCTTCCGATCTTCTAAATTACTATTATTTCTTCCGAATTTCGGGCCCCAGTGATATATTGTAAAAGAAAAAGGAACTGCAAATAATTTTTATTATCAAGGAGATTCTCCCGTAAGTCTTAATTGCTTTTGAGATTTCCGACCAGCGGTTGGAAACTGCTCAAGATGATGATGATGTGGTAGCAAAGTGTAAGTTTTTGTAAGTTCCTCGCTTGGCAGTGAGCTGCGATCTCGGAATGGTGAGTCAGCTGATCGGCCTACCGCATACTGATTGGTGGTATTTCACGGGCAAATAGGCGTCAAGCCTACGCTGATTAGTCGAGGCTGGCCACGTGACTGCAGAATGGGTGAAACCTTGTATGCTACGCGTGGCGATTGTGACTTCCTCCGTTTGACGCCACGTGTTTATACTCGGCTAGTGTCACCTTTAGTGCATTTAATTGAGGTATTAATGTGTGCGTCGGTAGATAATTGTTTCAACGGGTTGTGTCGATTGTTTTGTGTCGAGTGTTTTAAGTTTCTCTCGTCACGTTATGGCGACAAAACCTCAGAAGCGTTATCTCCAAGTGTTCAAAGAAAGCTATAAAACTGAATTTCGATTCTTTTTACCATCTAGTAGAGGAAACCATTTTGCTCTTTGTTCCGTGTGTCGTTGCGATATAAATATTTCTCATGGTTGAAAAACTGACATTGTAACTCACAGCAACACTCGAAAACACAAGGACAGTGCTAGTTTACAGAAGAACAAAAAATTAGCTACGTTTTTTGTTCACGGGAATGAAGACAATGCTGCCATTTTAGCAGAATGTTTGTTCACGGCGTTCGTCGTAGAATATAACCTCTCTTTATCATGTTCCGATCACGTGGGACAATTGTTTAGATAAATGTTCCCGGATTCGGAAATTGCGAAGAAATATGCCTGTGGGAGGACAAAAACATCCGCCATTGTTAATGAAATGGCACGCGACGCCGACTCAAAAATTATTAATATTTTAAAATATATAGCCTTTCGCGATCTCCACTGATGGTAGCAATGATAGAGATAGTAAGCTGTATCCTGTCGTCGTGTCATTTTTCAACAAAGAATCGAAGATGATTGAAAATCGTTTGCTATCCATGGAAAATTTGGAAGGTGACTCGACTGGTGCTAACATTGGTAATTTGCTTCTGCGTCTTCTGGAAAGACATGTCATTCCAATGGCAAACTGTATAGCTTTTAGTGCAGACAATGCCCCTGTTATGATAGGGAGGAAAAATGGTGTTGCTGCGAAATTAAAAGAGCAGTGTAAAAACATCATTGTTGTAGGATGCCCATGCCATTTAATTCATCTGGCTGCTGAGAAAGGTGCTGATTCCCTTCCTGTGAAAATTGATGAGATAATGATTGATATTTATTATTATTTAAACAAAAGCTGCAAGAGGAAAGATCATCTGAAGTTATATCAAGCTCTTTACCAAACTGATGTTAGGAACATACTGAAGCATGTTTGCACGCGTTGGTTGTCCTTGGGTAAATGTTTAGAAAGACTGATTTTACAGTGGAAGCCACTGCTGAGTTATTTTTAGGATGGGGTGAACCAGTCCACTGGCACAAAAACATCTCTCAAGTATTTCCAAATTCTCAAAGTAAAGGCACATGAAGATAAGCCTACAGAAGTGGAATTTGGTGTTAGTGTGAACAACAGAGTACAAGATCAAGCACTTGTTATCGTTGGCAAAAGGAAGTTGGAGAGCAGTTCTTCTTCTCCGTCTGTAAGGAAAAAAGTGACGGAACCAAGTCAAACTGTTGGTATTTCAAGACATGAGAGACTATTTCTTTTTCTGTCATATAAGTTAAGTGAGGTTCCTGACCCGGTCGGAGACTGGAAGCAGGCTGTGGATTTTCATTTTCAAGTTAAGTGAGGCATTTTGCTTGTTCCTGGCATTTACCATCCCTACATTTGAAAAATATAACAAAGTTCTTCAATCACAAGCACCTCACATCCATGTCCTAAGATCCATACTGATTGATTTGCCGACGGAAAGTCTCTGTAGGTTTGTTAAGCCAGTGGCCATCAAGAAATATTGCACAATTTTAGAAGTGGTCTATCACACAAGAGAGAATCAGAAAGCAGATGATGATTTGGTAATTGGTTCAACAACATCTAGTTGTGTAGAAAATCTGGCTCCTGAGGAGAAGAAGGTCTTTTATTTGCATGTCAGGAACTACTTCACTGCAGCCTCTGATTATATTATTCATAAATTTAATTTGAACAGTGAGTTTTCTGTTAATGCTCAAGTGGCACAGATAAGGTCTTTGTCTACTGCTTCCTTTAGTGCCGTGAAGTATTATATCTCTAAGTTTCCAATTATGTTGCCAAAAAAAGACGGTGAAGATGAGCACCAAGCAATGGATGCATTACGATGCCAGTTTTCTGCTCTCCAAATGGAGGATTTGCCATCTTCTATTGTGGAAGGAAAAAGAGCAGATTGTTTTTGGTCTGCTATAGGGGATAAACGAGGTGGAGATGGATGTCTGAAATATGACAGACTAGCTAGAGTAATGCTGTCAATATTAACAATCCCACACATCAACGTTGAATGTGAGAGATTGTTTAGCCAGGTGAAGAAGACAAGGACACAATTCCGATCATCTCTGAATGACGAAAACCTCAACAAACTGTTAAAGGTTAAATCAAGCCTAAGTGGAAATTGCTACGAGCAGCAGTATGACAGGGCACTTATGAAGAGAGCAAAGTCGGCTACAAGGTCTGCATTAAATCAGTAAGCAGTCTCAAGATTACCATCCACATGTATATACATCACCTAATCATAATTAGGTAAGTTGTTCATGGTAGCCTAATTAACTTTAGTTTGACAAAACTTGAATATGTGGTAGCGAATGCAAAGTGTAATCCATCAGAATGATTGTATGCATTTTCTTTAAACACACAATTATGTTCTCTTATGTTTAAATATTGGCCATACACACTACTCGATGATTGACGATTGTTTACATTTTTGTGAATTTTATTCATATATCCTCGCCGCTAGATGGGGGCTTCATTCATTCCATTCCTGACCCGGTCGGAGACTGGAAGCAGGCTGTGGATTTTCATTTTTTCATGCTGAATTCATACTTTGCCAATAAAGACATGCAGGTCTTTTGTGTTTCCTCTTTTGCCCACGTCACTGTATACTGCGCATGATGAAATCTATAATTTTAAACAATCTTCCTATTTTTGACTTCCGAAGGTTGGCAGGTATGGAAATGTATCCACCTTGACGAGAGGTGCTCCATTAATTTGTATAGTTCCAGGAGATGAAGTCGTTTCAGTCTTGTGGATCTTTAAACGAAGACCAAATCTTTTCAGACGATCATGCCATGTTTGGACTTGGGTTTCAAGATCCTTCCTGGTGTGTGCCATAAGCATCACATCATCAGCATATAACATTGTCCATGGCATACATTTCTGAAGTTTGCATGTAATGGTGTCTATTGCAATTACAAAGAGCAGTGGAGACAGAGCTGAACCCTGATTAACCCCAACTGTTACGGGGAAGCTGTCTGTCAGTCCTGCAGGGCATCTCAGTAAATCACTGCTGCGGGTAATTTTGTTTGAATATTCTTTTCAATGCACAATGGGTTGTGTGTACCCCATGTGTACAGACTACCTGCCAGACTCTAGTGTTATGCGGGCTGGACAAGGCACAGTTCTGCCAGGGGCTATCGTCTTGTTTATTTGTTTTAGCACACTATTTGAACAAATATATTTCCGTTGACTTTTCAAGAAATGCAAGATTTTTCCTGTACTATTGAGACGATTTGGAAGATTTTGGCACAAAACTCACCTTCTAACTCCTTCTGGTTCAGGAGCTTGAGTTTTTTGTCGGATGAACTTAGCGTATTATATAATAGATTATAAAATTTAGTCTTCTGTGCTCATCTCCGTCACAGTTCTCGTGTTTTCCTTGCAATGGAGGACGTGGTATTTGCTAAACTTGGCTCCACAGAGTTTGCAGATGCAATCTTCAGTCACTGAATGATATGAGTTTATGATACACACTTTGTGGTGAAAGCAGTGAGCAGCTAGTCTGATCACAACGCTTCTCATCTTTTGGTTCGGCTTTATCCAACGTCTATCAATCGTGGCACTGGTGCAGAAGAACTCTTCTCCTATATTAGTTTGTTTTTCATGGTAAAATTACTACGGTTTGAAGATGAAGAATACCAAAATGGATAAATCATTTAGTGTAGGTGAAAAAAATTGACATTTTAGAAGTTCAGTGCACTCGCATTGATCTGGCATCGCACCTGAGACTTTCAGTTTCAACAGTACATGCAATGGTGAAGAATCTTGTTGAAACGGAGAAAATTTTCTAGTACAGGATATTAACACATAAAGTGATAAAATTTCCTGCATAACTCAACAAATTGCTAGCGTTTCACCCCAGTATGCCAATTGGGCTCTTCACTTGGTAAAGGCACAACTACCAAGACGCGTAGCAGGTACACATTAAGAAGGCCATGCAAGCGTCTTCTGCTCGTACAGGAGTTGGAAAAGCTTCTAAACAGTATATAAAATACAGAGGGAAATTAAAATCATGCGAAAGATTGATGATGATGATAATTGTTGTTTTAAGGGGCCTAACATCTAGGTTATTGGCCTTTATGCAAAAGAGAGACAGTCAAATTCATTTTGATATACTGTTTTTTTTTTTTTAAACTTCCAAATCTAGCCCCAGTATTTGCAGATTTTGACGCTGGGGGCAGTGCAAGGAATAATATTATTCATTGGGAGGTTTAATTTTGCATCAAGAGTTCAGTTCTGAACACTTGCAATTTTTTTTTTGTGACTTCTATTGTCTTTCATTTTGAAAAGATTTATTTTTATTGTTTATTATCCTTCTGGAACACTGGTTTAAATTATTCCTTTTTCTTCTTTTAGGAATTGATATTGAACAAGTGACAATTGTGGTGAATTTTGACCTTCCCATGACGCAGAACCGTAAAGCAGATTGTGAAACATATCTGCATAGAATTGGAAGGACAGGACGTTTTGGCAAGGCTGGAATTGCTATTAATCTCATAGAAGGCACAGAAGCACATGGAATTCTCAAACAAATTGAAGATCATTTTGGTAAGTGAATCAGTACAAAACTACTTGTATCAAAAATCGTACATCAACTTTGACCTTCATATCAGTTTGATTGCTCACCTTAAATGCTGTATGCTCCCCCAGGGGCTCACATTTTGTGGGACGTGGGTTGGCGACCACGGGACCCCAGCTGAGTCCAGCATTGCTTCCACTTTCTTGTGCCGGGCTCCTCTCCGTCTTCTTTCCTGTCGACCTCCCTTGGTCACCTCTTGTTCTTTTCCGACCCTGACGGTATTAGGGTATCCGAGACCTAAGGAGTCTTTCACTTTCCCGCCTTAATTGGCCCTTGTCTCATCTTTCCTGATTCCTCCTTCTTCTAGGGGTCAGAACTCTTGTATTCTTTTCATTATATTTCCTTTTCTCTTTAAGATTCCCTTTTTTACTCGGCTCTCCGTATACCTAAATTCCCTTTAGCGTTTTTTTACACTACATTTTGTAGGTATTTTTAATCTACGTTGCATTTTGTGAGTTTTTTCGATCTAAATTGCATTTCGCGATTGTTTTCAACCTCAATTGCATTTTGTAAATATTGACAATCTAAATTGCTTTTTAGTAAGTCTTTCAATGTAGGAGCAGGGCATTTTAGTGAGTATTTTGAATTTCAATTGCATTTTGTAAGTATTTTCAACCAAAACCACAATTCGCAAGAATTTTAAATATAAATTGCATTTTGTGTGGGGGGCATTTTGCAAGTATTTTGATTCTCAATTGCATTTTGTGGGTATTTTAAATTTAAATTACATTTTGTCAAGTATTTTCAATCTAAATTGCACATTGTAAGTATTGTCAATCCAAATGAGTAGTTTGAATCTACCATACATTTTATAAGCATTTTCAATTTCAATTGCATTTTGCAAGTATTTTGAATTTCAATTGCACTTTGTGAATATTTTGGATTGGAAATGGGATCTTTCAATCTGAATTGCATTGTGTATTTTAAATTTCAATTACATTTTGTAAGTATTTTGTACCTCAATTGCATTTTGTAAGTATTTCGACTCTACATTGCATTTTGTACGTATTTTGAGCCTAGCCTACATTTTGTGCGTATTTTTCAATCTATTCCTTTTGTGAATCTTTTCATTCTAAATTCCCTTTTGTAAGAACATTTTGTGAGATGTTCCAATTTGAGTTCTCTTTTTGTAAGTATTTTCCGTCTCACTTAATTTTCGTTCTGGTTTCCATTTCAGTGTCATTTTCGCTATTACCCTGATCATTAGGGGCCGATAACGTAGATGTTAGGCCCCTTAAAACAACAATTATCATCATCATCATAAATGCTGTATGCATGGAATAATTTGATCAAGGCTTTGAAGTTGCTTACTGTGGGTTGGAATGGAATCTCTCTAATCCATCCTTCTGTACATTCTTTCACATTCCAGATTTATAGAGTACAGTGAGAACAACACATTCTGTGAAGTTTTGAAGCCATTTTTTCAATGTTGGCTGTATGGACTATCAATTTATACTTTTCAGTTGGTCTATACTCTTTTGCCCTATTAGGTGGGGCAACTATTATATGTATCACCATAATGAATAGAATAAGAAGTGATATCACTGGCCTAGTACGCCTGATCCGCCGCAGCGCAGCGCTGGCTCCGATCTGTGATGTAAGTTAGCATTGGCGCTTACGAGACTTATAAAACCTTGCGACCTGTTTTACATGTTAAAACACCACAGGATATCCTCATAGGCGCTAATAAGTTCGACATCTCCACTTACTTTACTGTGCCCAATTATAATTTAATGAGTCGTCTCCTGTAATAGTCCAGTTTCGACAATAAGCGAAGACAGAGAGCAAGTTCAAAATGCAATTAGTTTTGCCAGCTATCGGTAAATTTAAAAAAAGAAGGGAAAAATCAACCTCGCTATCAGAAAGGATTTCTTCACATTGTTACACATTTTACATTCCCTTAACAGACTTGCAACACAGAAAAAAAAGCCGTACGAACGCAACTTTCAACTTTACCGTAGATTACTATGAAATTCAATAATAACCATAAATTTCACTCCACAAACACCAAAATAGGTAATCTACCATCATTTCAGAAGAACTTAACATTAAACAGACATAGAAGGCATAGTCATGACCCCTTCATAGATTAAGCTATTGTCTAAAACTGATTACGCCTCCTTCAGCATTACGGTACATATATGTTTTTTAACTCATTGTCTTTTTATTCTCATCCCTTTCTTCACAGAAGTAGTCTTTAATGGTATCAAGAGCATTTTTATTTACACCATACTGGACAAATACTTAGGCAAATTAGGAAATATATGTGGAACAGAATAGTCTTTCAATCGCCAGTTGGTTCTTGGGAGAAGTAATATTTCCTTCCCTTCTATCACAAATCTGTCAAATTTAACAATTAAATCTTCTGAAAAGTGAGCATCACACATGTAGGACTTTCCAGTAAGTTCCCTATCCTTCCCTGGTATGGCCCCTTTGCACTTGATAAAACGTTCCTTATCTTTAGGAGGTTTGAAAAACCATCTGACCTCTTTACAGTCCCCATAGCTAGATCTGCATCTTGGTACAAAAGAGCAAGGCATCTTCACTACTCACATTAATCACTCATGAAAATGTTTACTTACATTAAATAACAAAATTAACACACGAAGATAACGTCAACACACGACAAGAAATTAAATTCCATTTCAGTTAATGCTTCCTATAATAGCATTTCAGGTATTAATACTATGAAGTAATAGTGTAAGCACTTGTATATCAATAAACGTTTGCACAGAACACCACCAAAACACTCCGACCGATTAAATACTTAATATATCGCACATAAACATATGTGGAAATCAACAATCTCAAGTCGACTGTAGCGCTGCGTAGCGGCGAGTGCCAACCCTTTCTGTATTCATTACATGCTATTGAGGGAGAAGAGATCAAACTTTATATTCTATTCGTTATGATATCACTTTCCTGAAAAATATGACATGTATTGTATTATTCAATGACAAAATACGACTTTGTGTCAACTTAAAGCAAGATCTGTTCTCTTGCCTGAAGATGGACACTAGTTTTATTCAAGAATGTCCTTTCACATGGACGAGCAGCACTTAATATTATAAAGAGGGAAGTGTGTTACAGTAAAACTTCTTTTATACGATTCACATTTATACGTTTTCTACACTTATACGATTTTTTCCCTGGTCCCGGCAAATTCCCTATACTTTCCATGTTAATTTATTTCCCATATACGTTTTACATTTATTCACTTTTTACACTTATACGATCATATTTTAAGTCTCGTGCAATATAAAGCGTCATTTAAACGTTGCGTGTTCTAAGAAAGTACGTATGTTTGAATATAACTTTTGGTATAGCTTGTACTTTCGCTCGGAAGGAATGCACTGCGTGCTATTTATGTTACGATGGCCTTGTGCAACACCGGTGGTCACGGCGACACTCGCTTGTCAGAATGTTGCAACAAGGAAGATCAGCTTGCGTAATAAGCGAACGCTGTTTGTGTTAGCCAAGATGTTGACGTATCAAAATAACAGGAAGCAGCCATAGAACACAGACAGCATCTGAAGCTTATGTTGTAACGTGTTTTTCGAGGGGTTTTATGCAACTGGCATAAGTCAGTAGGAAGCCATTCTATATTTATTTACGCGGCAAATTGTTCAGCCAAGAGAATTTTTCATGTTAATTTTTTATTATTATTAATTTATTATAATTATTATTAAGGTATTTTCGGAGCATTTTATAAAAATTATTAGCATTCAGATAGGTTTTCTATGTCTTAGAAAACGCTATCAAGCAAATTATTACGAACGACAATATTATAGAAAATTATCTGATTACGGAATTTTACGGAGTTTTGTCAGTTAGGGTATTTGAGAGACATGACTCACTGGGAATTCTAGTACAAGCTGATTCCTGTCGAGAAGTATTACGCAAGGCTGGGTCGCAAGGTCTAGAAGAGGCGAATTGTTGAAACGGAATACGACTTCTCCCTCTCGCCCGCGGAGTGTAATGAACCGGAGGAGGGGAAGTGGCGGCGTGCTCAACCAATCAGTGGAGACGACGTAAGCTGGAAGACGGTACCGTGGTGGGGGAGCCAACAGGTGAATATATCGTTCGACGCGCCGTGAAACGCGGACAATCTGTGTAGAACTTGCAGTGTACGGTCGCAAGTGCGTGTCGCTCCGATGTTCAGTGGAGTTAGCGACGAACTTTTGTAAAACGTAACCAGTGCGGTTTTACGAGAGTTTGGGTCCGATGTACGGACCATAGAATTATCTAATCTACCAGAATATCAACAAATAACGAAGAAGATGGCGACGTCCAGGAGACTGTGGGAAGCACACAGCATCATCAAGAACGAGGGAAATGCTTTGGCAATTTCCAGGGGTAAGCGCTAATGACGCAGAAATACGCAATCTCTCATTTTTCTTTGTTTTATATTTCATAATTCAGTAACTTCATAGCTTGGAAATAAGAGTAAAATCAATTTATCAGACTCCGTTTTCACGTAATTTTCTATCGGTAATATTCAAATCACAACGCTCCAATTTAAATTTTAAACTTATTATTATTATTAATTTTGCTATACTTGTTTTATATAATAAATTCATTTCTTTTACAATGCAATCTTTGCTTTCAGTAGGTAGCATTAGATATAGACCAATTCCTTCTCCTGATACAATTGTTTGTTGGGTTAATGATCAAATCATACCACGATCTGAGTGAATAGATTCTTGACGGTGTTCTACCAGAGCTAGACGTTGTTAAATACAAATTTAGATTTCAGCATTGCATTGAGGTCTTGGCGCCCATTAAAACAACATAGCTTAGGCAAAGGTAAACAATTACATTTTCTCCCAACAGTGTGGGCTAGCGAAACCGTTTCATTTGGCGCCCAACGTGGGGCTGAAAACCTAATAACATTTGTGGAAGGAGAAGGGTATATATTTCTGTGCCTGTATTTTGGGGGTTATTTGTCTTTATCAGTGTATATCATTATGGGGGATGAGAAAGAAAGACAGATGAGGTTACGTAGTGGTCATCAACTGGAGAATGATGATACGAGCAGTATGTCGAGTGATGGTAGTACCGGGGTAGCGGAGGTAAATCCCGATACTGAAACAGGGAGTGTAGGCGGCCAACCTGAATTACAAACTTTACTTCTCGAGTTCATGTATCAGAACAAAGTTAGTAGTGATGCTTTAAATGCAAAATTAGAACAGAATAATGCAAAATTAGAACAAAACAGTAGGGAAAATAAAGAAAGTACAGAAGCTTTAAATGCAAAATTAGAACAGAATAATGCAAAATTAGAACAAAACAGTAGGGAAAATAGAGAGAGTAATGAAACTTTAAACGCCAGATTAGAACAAAACAGTAAGGAAAATAGAGAGAGTACTGAAACTTTAAATGCTAAATTAGAACAAAACAGTAGGGAAATGAGTGACAAATTCGAACTGATTAGAGGTGAGATCAGGGGGGTCATGGAAGAAAAGGCTAAAGAGATTATTGCAAATGTAGACAGAAAATTAGGAAAAGTACAGGAGGAGTTGGAAATTAGAATCAGTACACAGGCTGAAAATTTAAAAGAACTAGTGCAACTGGAAACACAGCAGGTCAAAAAGCAATTGGGGGGAGAAATTGACAAAATTCAGGTAGCTACTAAAGAGGTTAAGGAACAGCTGGGGGGTAGAATTGAGAAAGTCCACTCACAAATAGTTGCAGAAGTAAATGATTTAAGAGAGAGTAATGGGGAAAGCATTAGCAAGATTGAGGAGAAACAAGCAAAGCTATATGATAAAGTAGAAGAATCAGAAGGAAACATTAAATTAACAGTAAACAGTATTGAGAGGAAGGCTGAGGAGAAAATCGCAGAATTAGAATTAAAATTAAAAGCTAGGATCAGGCAAGAAAATAGTCAGAATAGGCCAGTTTTTGTGAATAGCACACACAGGGAGGTAGAACTGGGTAAGTTCAGCAATCGACAGGGGTGCCCAATGGAGTTCATGAACACTATAGAAAATAAATTCGGGGAGAGGTTGGAAAATGGTAGTATTGAGTGGTGCCAGGTAGTTGAAATTTTAGAACAAGTGTTTGTGGGGGAAACGAGGAATTGGTTTGCTGTCTACAGAGACAAGTTTACTGATATTAATGATTTTAAAATGAAATTCTGTGAAAAGTTCTGGAATGAGGTTATTCAGTCGCAGCATCGTGAGGGAGTAGTGTGTGGTAAATATAACCCTAAAGGAAGCTCCACCATGACCGAATACTTTTTAGGGCAGGTATTAGTGTGTAAATATCTGGATGGCTTGAAGGAGGAAAGTGATGTGGTGAGGTTGCTACTTAGGCACTTTCCCTATAGGATCAAGGAGGCTGCTTGTATCCAGAATGTAAAGACAATATCACAAGTAGAAAATTTGTTAAGCACATTTGATGCACTAGGGAGAGGGGGTTATGAGGACAATTTCAATCGGAACCAGGGTAATAATAATAATAGACCTAATGAAGCCAGGCATCAGGAAGTTCAAGGGAACGGTGGCGAAGGGGCCAACGCTCAAAATAGAAATAATAGTAATCAGCTAAATCAGAACAGAGGAAATGGCTATGGTAATCAGTATCAAGGGAGGAATAATGATTTCAGGGGAAATCAAGGGAGGAACAATGACTACAGGGGAAATCAAGGGAGAAACAATGATTTCAGGGGAAATCAAGGGAGAAATTATAATGACAATAATTACAACCAGAATAGGAGTCAAGGAAGAGAACAGCCTAGTGGTAGTAATATACAGCCAAACAATGACAACACAGCCCAGAACAACCAGACCAGTTTAGTAGTTAGTAGTACTACGGCCAGCTGTAGCGGTTCTTTAAACGCGAACCAGGCTGCGAAGTAAGGTCAGAATCTCAATCTGTAGCATGCCCTGTCCATACAATTATACAGGAACCCTATGACCTAAATGTAAGAAATGAATTATTACATGAACTAAATGATGAAGGTATTATTCAGGAAGTGGTTAGTAAGAGCCCCATAGTTAAATTTAACGTGTCCGAGGCGTACACAGATGTTTTAATAGATAGTGGTTGTATGAAGAGTTGCATAAGTAGTGCATTTTATGATAAAATAAAAGGAACTGGAGTAAATTTTGAGGAGATGCCAATTAAAAGCACTTTTGTTATCACAGCTGTTGGGAAGAGGTCTAAAGTAATTTCTAAGCAAGTTTTAGTAGACATTAAAATTAATAATCATGTAGAGAAGCAGATTTGTCTTGTAATTCCAAATTTAGTATTCAGTGTTATCTTGGGTTCAGAGTGGCTAAGTAGAGTGTCTGGTCACTTATGTTATGATGTAGGGAGTTTGAAATTTAAATGGGGAGATTCTGAAGTAGAAGTAGCGTTCAATGACCATATTCAGAGGAGTAGTATTGTAGGTGTGAGGTGTACTTTAAATGAGATATCGCCAGCTGTAGAGCGGGGTTCTCCATGTTTTGTGGGCAGTGTGATTACGAACGGAAGTCTAGAGGACTCGTTACGTGAGGCTTCATTTCAGGGTAATATAGAGGTGGAACAATGTGTTCGGCTCTATGATGTGTTATTGTGTAATAGGAGAGTTTTTGAGGATCGCATTGGTATGGCCAATTGCTATACACATTCATTGAACGTTATTGATAGGTCAGTATTCACAGGACATAGATATCCTGTACCTTTCGCTTATCAGAGTGCAGTTGAGGCACAAATTAATCAGATGCTTGAAGATGGGATTATTGAGCACTCTAACAGTCCATATGTTAATTCTTTGATCACGGTACCCAAGACCGACGGCACTGTTCGTATTTGTTTAGACGCTCGTTTGGTTAACAGTAGAATTAGTTCAGATCAGCTGAAATCTATGTCAATAGAAGAATTAATGCAAACATTTGAGGGGAAGAAGTATTTCACTTGTGTAGATTTGAGTTCCAGTTTTTGGCAAGTGCCACTTATGTACGAAGATAGACCATTTACAGCTTTTAGTCATAAATATAACCTGTATCAATTTTGTAGAACACCTTATGGGTTAAAGAGTAGTTCAGCAGCTTTAATTAGGGCTTTAAACATCGCATTAGGGGATGACACAGGAGAGTTTGTAACCATTTACATAGATGATATGGTAATTAGTTCACGCAGTTTTGAGGAGCATCTAGGTCATTTAGATATAGTTTTTCAGAAGTTAGATCAGGCAGGGTTCACTTTGAAGCTGTCTAAGTCGTCATTCTGTCAGTCAGAAGTGACATTTTTAGGTCATAGAGTGTCGAGTAGAGGGGTAACACCAGAAGAAAGTAGGGTTAATAAGATACTTAACGCAGAGGTGCCACAGAATGTTAAACAGTTAAAAACGTACCTGGGAATTTGCAACTTTTTCAGGAGGTTCGTTCTTAAATACTCAGGGTTGGTAGAACCATTCAGGGAATTGCTTAAAAGTGGGACTCGGTGGAGATGGGAGTCTAAGCATGATCAGGCTTTTAGAGCGCTGAAGGAAGGTTTTGAGAAAGCTGTAGTGCTGAAATATCCGTTAAAATATAAGGAATATGTGGTTATGACAGATGCTTCACATATAGGCATTGCTGGAGTACTATGTCAGAAAGATGATGAGGGTGATCTGTGCATTGTATCTTTAGCCTCGCGAGGACTGACAGCAGCGGAGAAAAGATACACGATTACTGAGTTAGAGCTTTTAGGTATTGTTTTCAGTTTAGGGAAATTTAGAATGTATTTAGTAGGGGGGAAATTTGAGATCCACACAGATCACCATGCATTACTGTATATGAGGACTTGTAAACTCAGTTCTAACAGAGTTAGTAGGTGGATTCTTGCTCTGCAGGAATACGAATTCACAGTAAAATATATTAAAGGTAAAGATAACATTCTTGCAGACATGCTATCGAGGGACATTAATTTATGTAGGGATTATCCTGTGGTTAAAGCAGAGGACGGTATTTTAATATGTGCATGTGTGGACAGTAGCAACAGGGCATCGTTACAGATACTGAGATATATGCTAGTGGAGCAACGTGATGACGTTAAGTTAAAGGGAGCCACTTGCAAGGTTGGAAGCAGGTGACACAGAAACATTTATAGTTTCCAAACGTATTGGAAAAACAGCATATGTGCTGGAGGATAGTAAGGGAAACAGATTATACGGGACGTATAATATACATAGTCTACGAAAATAGGTGTCATAAAGTGAGTGTGTTTAGCTGGCGAGCCAGCCTATCAAATGAGTAAGTGTGGTGTCTGGTGCGTGGAAGATCTGGTCTTCAAGGCAGGCGTATCAGAAGTCACACAGGGGGGTAGTATGTAAGTAAATGAGAGTTTTTAAGGTACAGGGAAATATGACGGGATTGTCGGATGCTGTTGAGCACTAAATTGTCTCGATGCACCAAGGCCATTTTGGCAGCGCTGATGGGTTCCCATTTATCTCCAAGAGATGGGGGAGCGCTTGTATAGGGCTTGTTAGCTTAAGGCGTCCACGAGATAAAAGATGGGCCATCAGAATGCGAGACAGTCCTTCATGAAACTCATACATATCAGCACACGTGATTTCTGTTTACGGCCTCGCCATGTAAGATTTGTAAGTGTGTAATTTAAGATAATTTGTACAATGGTATTATTTGTGTGAGGAGAAATGGTCTGTGTTGAGAACTAGTATTAAGTAGAATATGGTGTACGGGAACTTAACAAGACAGGGCGATTACGGCACAGAAATATTTGGTGTTATATGTAATGCGCATTTACTGTATTTTTTTTTCAGAAGTCAATATTAATTTAATCTACTTTAAAGAGAGATTAAGTATTATGGTCACGAGGCGCTGCCACAATAGTGTGATCGTGTGCTCAGTGATATGTGGAATTAAATGTCACCATAAGGAGGGGACCTCCAGTGAAATTAGGAAGTTCTATGGTGATATAAATATATCAGAACACCTTCAATGCGTGTGATATGACATCATAAATACATAGTGCTCACACATTAATTATGTCTATTTCTCCAACATAGAGAAATTTGAGAGGCGGAAATATCCGTGGAACACTATTCCATATGTAAAACATTGGACTGGTTGCAAAGTGCAATCCATAGTGACAACAAACTTTGACGCAAAGTGCGTGAAGAAAAATTATGAGTGTATATATCTGTAATTTAGGGTGATTTCATTTATGTAATATGTATTTTGGATGGGGTTTATTAACGTGTCTGGGATAATCGTATAATGGACCGTCGTCACGGTAAATCATCCGATGATCCGAGGCGAATATGTAACGTGTTTTTCGAGGGGTTTTATGCAACTGGCATAAGTCAGTAGGAAGCCATTCTATATTTATTTACGCGGCAAATTGTTCAGCCAAGAGAATTTTTCATGTTAATTTTTTATTATTATTAATTTATTATAATTATTATTAAGGTATTTTCGGAGCATTTTATAAAAATTATTAGCATTCAGATAGGTTTTCTATGTCTTAGAAAACGCTATCAAGCAAATTATTACGAACGACAATATTATAGAAAATTATCTGATTACGGAATTTTACGGAGTTTTGTCAGTTAGGGTATTTGAGAGACATGACTCACTGGGAATTCTAGTACAAGCTGATTCCTGTCGAGAAGTATTACGCAAGGCTGGGTCGCAAGGTCTAGAAGAGGCGAATTGTTGAAACGGAATACGACTTCTCCCTCTCGCCCGCGGAGTGTAATGAACCGGAGGAGGGGAAGTGGCGGCGTGCTCAACCAATCAGTGGAGACGACGTAAGCTGGAAGACGGTACCGTGGTGGGGGAGCCAACAGGTGAATATATCGTTCGACGCGCCGTGAAACGCGGACAATCTGTGTAGAACTTGCAGTGTACGGTCGCAAGTGCGTGTCACTCCGATGTTCAGTGGAGTTAGCGACGAACTTTTGTAAAACGTAACCAGTGCGGTTTTACGAGAGTTTGGGTCCGATGTACGGACCATAGAATTATCTAATCTACCAGAATATCAACAAATAACGAAGAAGATGGCGACGTCCAGGAGACTGTGGGAAGCACACAGCATCATCAAGAACGAGGGAAATGCTTTGGCAATTTCCAGGGGTAAGCGCTAATGACGCAGAAATACGCAATCTCTCATTTTTCTTTGTTTTATATTTCATAATTCAGTAACTTCATAGCTTGGAAATAAGAGTAAAATCAATTTATCAGACTCCGTTTTCACGTAATTTTCTATCGGTAATATTCAAATCACAACGCTCCAATTAAATTTTAAACTTATTATTATTATTAATTTTGCTATACTTGTTTTATATAATAAATTCATTTCTTTTACAATGCAATCTTTGCTTTCAGTAGGTAGCATTAGATATAGACCAATTCCTTCTCCTGATACAATTGTTTGTTGGGTTAATGATCAAATCATACCACGATCTGAGTGAATAGATTCTTGACGGTGTTCTACCAGAGCTAGACGTTGTTAAATACAAATTTAGATTTCAGCATTGCATTGAGGTCTTGGCGCCCATTAAAACAACATAGCTTAGGCAAAGGTAAACAATTACATTTTCTCCCAACAGTGTGGGCTAGCGAAACCGTTTCAATGTTAAGATGAGCGAAAGAAAGCGGAAGTGTTTCACGGTCGCCGATATATTAAATATTTTATTATTTCCGCTTTTATAATTTTTATTTGTTTTCTTTTTTAGGACTTCTCGTCGAACCATTAAAAATATGCGATTCATTCTGTGTTATAATAATCTTGCGTCTTCAGACAAATCAAAATCCATAGATTAATTTAGGCCTACACTACGGTATTTTATTAATGACGATGAAAGTAAGTGCTACAAAAACTGCTGCAATGTCTGTTAACAGACAGGGAAGTAAAGATAATATAATGCTGGAGGGTGTACAATTGGAAACAGTAAACCAGTATCAGTACCTTGGATGCTTAATATCAAGTGACAACAGAATACAGCTTGAATTAAATAACCATATTCAGAAATCAAGTCAATTCTATCAGCAAGTTCGATATCTACTCTGGAATAAGCAAGTGCCACGAAGATCAAAACAAACTCTGTTTCGAACATACTTTGTCCCTATATTGACTTTTGGGTTGGAAACATGCACAACTACCAAAAAAGATGACAGCAGACTTCAGGCTTCAGAAATGAAGTTTCTTAGAAGCATGCTTCAAAAAACTAGGAAAGACAAAGTAAGAAATGAGAAGATAAGAGAACAAGCTGGAATAAATCAGTCCCTGAAGGAGACCATAACTAGGGCACGTCTGCGATGGTTTGGTCACGTCCAACGTATGACAGAAGGGAGAATTGCAAAACAATGGTTACCTACTGAGATTACTGGAAAGAGACCTGTTGGCAGACCTAGGAGGAGATGGCTGGACCAAGTGAAGGAAGATATCACATCCAAGGGAATCAACTGGGATGAAGTCTTGAAGGACGAGTGGTACATGAATCGACCAAAATGGAGAACGCTCGTAAACCACACCCGGGAAACTGGAGTGGAAACTTGATGATGACGAAGAGCTGCAGCATAATACAGTGGATTTTAATTATGCTGTCAATGCTCTATGGACTATCAAACATTTTGTGACAATCCATAATGTATCTGAGGAGAAAATGGCCAAATTATATGGGTTTGAATATAGTGTTCACGCCGTGGCCGCGGCCAACAAAATTAAGATAACAGACTACTTCGTAAAGTGACTCAATTTTCTTTGTTTTGTTGTGTCTGGGTGCATTTCTCTTGTAGTTGTTTTGTTACATATTGCCGATTATAGTTAAACAATCGTATTATTATTTCTTGTCGTTCACTTCCTAACTGTAACCCATATTGTCACATACATTTTGCAGTTTTTATTTACCGACTTTCATTATGCGTTTTTACACTTCAACGTTTTTTTTTCCTTTGGTCCCCTGAAAAACGTATAAGTGAAGTTTTACTGTATATATATATTAGGGTGTTGATACATGTTTAACATCTAATTAGCCTATTTTCATTTTATGCAAAAATAGGCTTATGAGATCACCTTTTGTCTGTGTGTGCGTGTGTGATTCGAGAGTATGCCCCCCTAATAACTTCCAAATGGCTGGAGCGATTTCAATGAAACTCGGTAAGATCTTAGCACCATTCTGGACGACCCCAACCGTGCCCTTCAAATTTTATTGTGTCTCACCAATCCAACATGGCGGGTGTGCGAAGTATTTCACCAGCATTCAGTATCTCCGAAACTATTACAGATATCACCCTGAAATTTTGTACCGTGATAAAGGGCACTACTAGAAGTTCACCTATGAGACTTTTAAAAACCTGGTAACTACAAAACCAACATGGCTGCCAAGCGAAGTTGAGACTTTTAAATATACCTTTCTTGTGATTTAACCATCCAAACGTAATGAAACTTGGTACAGCAAATGTTTATACACATTGTAATGCACTGTCGTCTGATTTAGTTCAATTGTTTACATAACCTCAAAATGGCGGCTGTGCGAAATATTTCACTGGCATTCTATATCTCCGAAACTATTATAGATATCACCGTGAAATTTTGTACGGTGACAATGGGCACTGCTACAAGTTTATCTATGTAACTTTCAAACCCCTGTAAAGTACAAAACGAACATGGTGGCCAAGCGAAGTTGAAACATTTTAATAGACTTTTCTCGTGATTTAACCATCTGAGCGTAGTGAAATGTGGTACAGTAAATGATTATACATATTGTAATGCACTGGCATCTAATTTAGTTCAATTGTTTACATAGCCTCAAGATGGAGGCTGTGCTAAATTTTAAAATTAAGTTTTTATTTTTTGTGTTGTAATCATGCGATCGAAGTGAAAGTTTTAATAATGAAGCTACGCAATAATTTTCCTTTAATGATACATAACTCTATGGCCTATACATAACAATCCAGAATGGCGAACATCCAAAATATTTTGACGGTTCTCAATATCTACGAATCTTTTACAGCAATCAAACTGATATTTTTATACTCATAGGAGCTATGAACATAAGTTCACCTATAGGACTTTCAGTAACCTGGTGAGCACAAATCCAACATGGCAGCGATGCGAAGTGAAGTATTTGAATGGACGTTTCTCGTGTTTTAACCATCCGAGTGCAGTGAAACTTTGCACGTTAAATGCTTATACAAATGTTAATCCACTGGCATCTAATTTATTTCAATTGTTTTCATAACCACAAGATGGCAGCTGTGCGAAATTGTAAAATCTCGTTTTTACTTTGTGTCCTAATCATGCGATTGAAGTTTGAATACCACACGTACACAACAGTCTTCATGTAATAGTACATAAATAAAAATCCAACCTGGCGACCATCTGAAATATTTAGATGGTTCTCAATATCTACGAATCTATTACAACAGTCAAACTGAAATTTTGTATATTGATAGAAGCAATTAATATGAGTAGGATATATGAAAATAGGCTGTATAGTTCTTCACGGAACTACTTGTTTTATATTACAATTTAATACATAGTCACTCTTTAGACTGTATTATGGTGTTTAGTATTCTTGTGGATACTTTCTTTTCAGTGTTTCTTTCTGGGTACAACATTCAATGTTCTTGAACAAAACACAAATTGCTTTTGCTCCTCATCTACAGTCAGTAATCCATGAAAATTTTGCAATAAATTAACACCCCTTTCAGCATAGTCATTAAAAGCTTTCAACTCCATAACTGTCCTTTGAGTTTCTAAATATGAAGTGTTCCTTGTCCATGACGAAGGACATTCTTGAATGAATGGAACTAGTGTTCATCTTCAGGCAAGAGAACAGATCTGCTTTTGGTTAACACAAAGTTGTCTATTGTTTTCACTGAAATGAAGATAAGGTTGAATTAGATGTACATTAACGATTTAAAAATTAAAGAATGGTATTTATTGGTACACCTAAGTGATACACAATCTGTTGTTGTTCTTGTTTCGTACAACTTACTTAACTTCTGTTTGGAAGCCAGTTAGGAACCCTTACTTATGATGGTGTATGCTAATGGGTCTGGATCTTATCAACTCATCATCATCATCTTCATTTCCCCTTTTCCAGCTGACACCGGGTGGGGCAAATATTGTTCCTCTTCACTTTGTTGTGTCGTTCCACCATTCCTCTTCCGACACGGTGTTCCAATCAAGGATCCATTTTCTAATGCTATTCTTCATCGAGTCCATCCAACACATTCTTGGTCTTCCTCGTCCGCTCCTCCCTGTCATTCGTCGTTCCAGTGCTTATCTTGGTACCCTGCATCTTTTAAAGATTAATCTCTATCCCAGCCACTCATAAGCTATAAAACTCTCTTTAAGCACAACCAGTCCATTGGGAGCGTCTTGAAGTCTTTAATACTGCCTAACTTAGGCCTTGGTTTATTGAGAATATGGTACATCGTACATCCTTCCTGCTTAACATTTTCCCCTTTATCATTGACTAGGAACCCGCCACGGCTTCGCCCGGGAACAGTCATGAATGCATTACGTGATAGGCGCTTTCCTTTTTCGATGTCAATGAACTACGACTTATAGCCCTTTTACGTCTCGGCATGATGGGTTAAAATCACTGAATGGACTGTTAATTATATTAAAGCTCAGCAATTCTTTTTGTGTGGGGTTTCGCGTAGGACACCAAGCTGGCTCATCAGCAGGCTTTTGCTGTCCCGTCCCCCACAAGGTAGCAAACTGTGCACTACCTCTCTTTATACGAGGCGCACCTGCGCCTCTTTACTGCGAGAACTAAAAGCTCAATGCTTCCAAAAAGATGGTATATTGGCTTTCACAGCCAGTGAATTAAAATTCAGCAATTTTTCTAGGTTTGTGCCGTGTCTTGTGTGGGGTTTCGGAGGGGACATCAAGAGCCTGCTGATGAGTCAGCTTGGTGTCCTAGGCGAAACCCCACACATGACACGGCACAAACCTAGAAAAATTTCTGAGTTTTAATTCACTGGTTTTGAAAGCCAATATACCATATTAATTATATTATCATGGAGTTGCGTGTGCAACGAATTCTTGTCAGACGTAATTTAAGAATGGCGAGGTGCATGAAACACAAATCCCCCTTCCATCCAATCTAACTTGACTGTGTATTTTGCGGATCGAAACGTTCAAAGGCGAAATGAAGAAAAGCCGAGTTGTACTTCCTGGAAAACTCCAAACACAACCACTCTTCTCTGAAGTCATAACTCTACACGACTCGACAGTTTGCGGCTGGCTGTATCTGGAGTAATAGGCTCACTCGCTAGCTAGGCTGTAACTGGGGTGATAGGCTCGTCCTTAGATAGCTCGTAAACTGTCGCCTCAGTAATTGAATGGAGATTGTTGGAAGAAATGAAAACGTAAAAGCCCTCATAGCGGGCGATGTATTGAAAATAGAGATATGCTCTCCTGGACTTTTAGTAGAATTTTCATGCTAAACAATTCATGCACTCTTAGTATATTGATATTTTTAACGGTTTGCCCAGGGTAAGCTTAAAAAGCGCACGGACGCCAAGTTTTTTTTTTTCGACATTTTTTCTGAAATCGTTACTGCTTGGCTTCCTTTGATCATAAATAAATTATTTTCTACAGAAACTTTCCTCGAGATATCCTTTACAGAATGGTGAAAACCGCATCAATATCCATCCAGTGGTTCTCGAGATTACCCGCGACATCCAAGAATCAGGGACTTAGTTTTATACTAAGTAGAGATTACCCCATATTATTATTCATAGCCTGGCTTCATTCGTTATGTTTTCTTTTTGTTGATGATATTATTGCCTAATAGCGTGAATAGGGGTAAACTATCCAAAAATGTGTGTTTATTTAGATTATCGGTGTTGTTTACCTTAGCTAAATTAATTTCTATGGCTTCTTTTATATCAAATTCCCTACCTTTTGTTTCATAGTGTATGATTTTAAGGTTTGTTTCTATATTAGTGAAGCTATGTCCAGTGCCGTACATGTGTTTGCATACTGCTGAGTGTTTCCTTTGTTTAATCGCATTTCTGTGTTCTTTATAACGTGTGTCCATCCTCCTGCCAGTCTGTCCTATATAATTTGTTTGATATCCTGCTTCTTGGCACGTTGTTTGAGTCTTCAGCCTTTTGACTGGTTTGATGCAGCTCTCCATGCCTCCCTGTCCTGAGCTAAACGTTTCATCTCTACATAGCTACCACACCCTACATCCAAGGCAATCTGTTTAACATATTCTAACCTTGGTCTACCCCTACAGTTCTTGTCCTCGACCCTTCCTTCCATAACTAAGCTTGCTATTCCTGGGTGTCTTAGTATGTGTCCTACCAACCTATCTCTTCTCTTCATTAGCAGTCGCCAGAAACATCTCTCCTCTCCCAATCGTCTTAATACCTCTTCGTTTGTAACCCTATCTACCCATCTGATCTTCATCATTCTCCTGTAACACCACATTTCAAATGCTTCAATTCTCCTCTTTTCTGCTGCACCAATAGTCCAAGTTTCACTTCCATAGAGCGCCACACTCCAGACAAAGGCTTTCAAAAATGACTTCCTAATACCTAAATCTATATTCGATGTCAGCAGATTCCTTTTTTGTAGAAATGCTTTCTTTGCCTGAGCCAACCTACTTTTTATATCCTCTTTGCTTCGTCCATCACTGGTTATTCTGCTTCCTAAGTAACAGAAGTCTCCTACTTCCTTCAGCTTTTCACCTGCCAATTTGATCTCCATAGAGGTTTCTGATTTATTTCGGCTGCATTCCAGTATTTTTGTTTTACATTTATTAATTTTCATCATGAATTCTTTCCGTAAGACTGAGTCCATACCATTCAAAAACTCATTCAAATCCTCAGGCTTGTCGGCCAAGATGACGATGTCATCAGCAAATCTCAGAGTTGAAATTATTTCTCCTTGAATCTTCACTCCCACTTTACATTTTTCTCTAATTTCCTTCATTGCTTGTTCAATGTAAAGATTGAAAAGTATGGGTGATAAGTTGCAGCCTTGCCTTACACCTTTCTGAATACCAGCTTCTCTCTCGTGTCCTTCAACTCGAATGACTGCTGTCTGGTTTCTGTATAGATTGTATATCACCCTCCTATCCCTGTACTTTATTCCAATGGATTTCAAAATGTCAAACAATTTAGTCCAATCAACGTTATCAAAAGCCTTTTCTAAGTCTACAAAAGCCACGAACGTTCTCTTATCTTTCCTTATTCTACCTTCCAAAATCAGCCTAAGACTTAGTACAGCTTCCCTTGTTCCTACATTTCTCCTGAAACCAAATTGGTCTTCGCCCAACTCCGTTTCTATCTGGCTTTCAATCCTCTTGTAAATTATTCTAGACAGGATCTTCGAAGCATGAGTAATCAAGCTGATTGTACGGTAATCTTCACATCTGTCAGCTCCCACTTTCTTTGGTATAGGGATGATTACATTCTTCTTGAAATCAGGGGGTACCTCACCTGTCTCATAAATCCTACACACCAAGTGAAATAACCTGATCAGACCTTCATCTCCTATGCAGCGTAGCAACTCAATCGGTATATCATCTATGCCTGGTGCTTTGTTCCTGCTTAAGTCTTCCAAAGCTCTATCAAATTCTGATCTCAATATTAAATCTCCTTTCGCACCCTCATCAATTTTCTCCTCCCTTTCCATTACATGATTCTCAATCTCCTTTCCCTTATACAAACTCTCTATGTAAGCTTTCCATCTCTCAACCTTTTCTTCCCTATCTGTTAGAGGCTTTCCATTTTTGTCCTTAATATTACAGCACTTAGTCTTCTTTTCCCCAAAAGTATTCTTAATCCTTCGATAAGCTGTGTCTACTCTTCCTAATTTCAGACAATTTTCTATACCTGCACATTTCTCTTTCAACCATTCTTCTTTTGCATCTTTGCACTTCTTGTTAACCTCATTTCTCAGACGTCTGTATTCTGCTTTCCCCTTTTCATCTCTCACATTCTTGTGTTTCCGCCTTTCATCCATCAATTCTAGTATATCCTGAGTGATCCACGGTTTTCTACCTATTCTTTCTTTCCTACCAATGTTTTCTTCTGCGGATTTTGTTATTTCATTCTTCAAAAGTGCCCATTCGTCTGCAATTGAAGTTTGTTTAGGGTTTTTCATTAGTCCTTCCTTTATACTCTTCTTGAATCTTTCGTTTACATCCTTCTCTTTCAGTCTGTCTATTGCCCACCTTTTTGGCTTTTGACTTTTCTTCAGTTTCTTCAATTTTAATCTGCATTTCATTACAACCAGATTGTGGTCAGAGTTTATGTCAGCACCAGGATATGTTTTACAATCCAAAATCTGGTTTCGAAACCTCTGCTTGACCATAATGAAGTCGATTTGGTAACGCCCTGTATCTCCTGGTCTCATCCATGTGTATATTCTTCTATTGTGGTTATTGAATAAGGTGTTAGCTATGACCAACTCATGCTCGGTGCAGAATTCTACCAGCCTGCTTCCTCGATCATTCCTTTCACCTAATCCGAAACCTCCTACTATCTTCCCTTCTCTCCCTTTTCCTACCACAGCATTCCAATCTCCCATTACTATAACATTCTCATCACCCTTGATATACCTCAGAATTTCGTCTATTTCTTCGTAGACCTTTTCAACATCCTCATCATCAGCTTGACTGGTAGGCATATAGACTTGTACCACTGTGGTGCAGGTAGGTTTAGTATTGATTTTTGCTACAATAATCCGTTCACTATATTGCTCATAATATTCCACCCGCTGTCCAAGTTTCCTACTCAATATGAGGCCAACCCCTGCTTGGCCATTGTTTGATTTAGTGCTAATGACCCTATAGTCTCCTGACCAAAAGTCCTGTTCTTCCTGCCAGCGCATTTCACTAATCCCAACCAAATCCAACCTCAACCTATCCATTTCCCTTTCTAAGTTTTCTAACCTTCCACTTCCTAGCAGACTTCTAACATTCCACGCTCCGATCCGTAGAATGTCAGATTTCCTCTTTGTCACTTGGCACGATAATAAGTAAACCTCTGATTTTGAGTACTGGTTCTGCTTATTTAAGTTGCTATTATGTAAGTGCTTTCCAAGTGTGTTATTTGTGCTGAATGCTATTTTGATTCCTTGTTTTTTGAAAAGATAGGTGACTTTGTGTGAGTTTGCATTCACAAAATTGAAATGCGCAAACTTGTTCTTGTTATTTGACGGCGTTTGATCTACATTTGTTGTCTGGTGTCTTGAGTATTCTTCATTCTATCTTATTGGGTGAGAAATTGTTTTCTCTTCCTATTTGCTTATAGTTTTGATTTCTTTGTTGTCAGTGGCAAGCCGACCCAATGTCTAGTGAGCTGAGAGCGATCGAGGGAATATTTTGTTTATTATTTTTAGACATCCACTCTAAATTTTAACTTAATTCTAAATTTGTATACTTTAATCTGTGTTAAGAGGGGCAGATGACAGCGCTGTTCCGCCCCAAACAACTCTTATAACTATCTAACATTTTCTTTGTTGTAGTTTTCTTTTGTCTTGGGTGTACTTAAGGCCCTGTGTACCATTGAATTGAAACCCACTAGTTAATGTGGACTTGGGTGGCAGGTGCAGACTAGGGGGGAGAGGAAAGGGTAAAACACACTAGGGATAACCTCCACAGTCGGACACACCACCATCTTCAAAGGTGGGCATTCCCGCCATGAATCCAATCAATAGGCTATTGCTAAAGCCCTGCGCGGATGCGGATTTCCACATATAAACCCGCGGTTATCCACAAAATTTTTCGCCATGCAGATATCATTTGCATGACTGTGCGGATAGCAGATAGGATGCGGATAATGTTTGGAGTAAATTTGCAGATAGTTTTTAGAATACAATCCGAACTTGTTGAATATTGTTACTAAGACCCGGATGTTTATGGCATATATTTTCTTTTCCGTTATGTTTTTTTATGACAAATGTTAGATGATGACTTACGCTAATCTCATTCAAATTATGTAATTTAGCATAATTAACACTCCGAACTGAAGAGGGTTGCAATTCTGGCTGTATAACATTCATTTTAGACATAGAACTTGACATACGTAGCGTAAGGAAACGATCTTCTCCTCAGAAGTAAATGTGTTGCTTTAGTTAATTCAATTGAAAATATTGTTGTAATGCCAGTAGATTTGGATAACAATCGTGCGGATGCGGATTAAGGTCGTGAGGATGCGGGGCGGATGCAGATAAAGGTTATGCGGGGTGGATGCGGATAAGGTTTTGTTTATCCGCACAGGGCTCTAGCTATAGCATTGAAGAACAATATTGAAATAGCCATTGATAAGCTAATGATCGGATTGATGTCATGAACGGCCAGCTTTGAAGACTGCAGTGTGTCTGGCCGTGGAGATTATCCCTGTCCTTTTTGTGTGTTTTTCCTCTTTCCTCTCCCCCTCAGTCTGCACCTGCCTGTCAGTTGGTCCTTTATTCATGTTCATATCCTCCTTTTCTTACCCATTGGTAGAATGTGTTTTCGTTTTTGAAAGAAAAATATACACATGTATATGGTAGTGATGCCCGTTAGTCGGCAAAACATCTGTACTAACATTACTCTGAATGGTACAAAGTTAGAACAAGTACATCAGTTCTGTTACCTTGGCAGTGTAGTGTCAACAGATAACCAACCATCTGCAGGAATCACTAGTAGAGTTCAACATGGAGCGCAATTTTATCATCTCGTGAGAGGGCTTCCTTGGGATAAGCAAGTTCCTTTAAGATCAAAACTAATACTCTACAAGAGTTTCTTTGTACCTGTTACTACATATAGCTCAGAAACCTGTACTCAATCCAAGAGAAATACCAGCAAACCACAGGCAGTGGAGATGGATTTTTAAGAACTATGATTCAAAAGACAAGGAGGGACAAAATAAAAAAAAGATACGCCATCTTGTTCAAGTAGAACAATCTCTTAAATAGATCTGTGTTGAAGCCAGGCTGAAATGGTTCAGTCATCTCAAAAGAATGGACTCACAAAGAACAGCTAGAGTGTGGTTTGAGAAAGAACTGAAAGGCAAGAGACCAAGAGGTCGACCGAGGAAGAGATGGATCGACCAGGTTAGAAATGATCTTGCAGGTCGTGGTCTGGATTTGCAGCAGGTCGTGGAGGGGGAGACATTCTTGGAGAGAACGAAATGGAGAGCGCTCATTCACCGCACCCGGAAAACTGGAGCCTGTTCATGATGATGATATACTGTATATTATAATCCAAATTAGCCTCAAAATAAAATAACAAAAAGAATAACACGGAATCTGCAACATGAATATACAAACTACATAATGTTAGAATTAAATTCCATTCTTCAATAAAACAGATTGCTAGTTATTCATCAGAATGCTCTTGGATTAGACATATTTTGCTGCCTAATTTAGCATGCCTGCTCGATTGTGGTGTTTTTAAGGCAAGACAATCATGAAATGAAATCCCCCAACTGGGGAAAAGTTTTTCCATTATAACCACTCAATTTTACTCTAACACTTGAATAATTGTGTAATCTTATGTTGTTTAGTGGTATAGAGGTGCTAATAGAAGAATTTAACAGTGATCCCCCGCCCCAAAATCACGGCAACCCTCTAAATTATATTTTTAAACACACTACTGAAGTTCAAACATAGGCATACTCTTGAATTAATATGAGCCACTGCTCATATTCTTGGTGCTGTCAACAAGTAGATGTGTTGGGCAGCCATAACAAAGAGTAACATGAGTTCATGTACTGGGTTTGACGGCCCCTGGCTTTTGTCTCACTTGAAGAGCTCTTATTAGGCTGATTAGATTTTCACTTCAGTACACCATTAACTGAAGTATTCAAGATCATTTGTTGGTAAGATATTAAGACTAAACAAGGCTATGGGAATATCAGACCCACAAATTCTCTTTTTTTTTAAATATAATTTGGTGGTGAACATTTGAATAAATTGATATTATACTGCAAATCTGGATCTATAGGGTTACTTTTCCATCATAGCAATAGAAATGAAGAAATTTCTAGAAAGCTTTCAACAAAATTTCAACAAAAGTTGTAACCCTAACTTCTTTCCTCCATCTCTAATACCATATGTCCTCCAAGTACAGTGGTGTCCTGTTAATCCAAACTAATTCGAACCGGAGTCGGTTCGGATTACAAATTTTTTGGATTAACCGGATAATAGTTTCTACAACACAGTACACTACAAAATTACAGTAGTTAACAACCCGTGGAGGACAAAACAACTAAAACAATTATTACTAAAAGTTCTGCCGCTCTCTCGATAATAACACTGCAGAAAGTGAACATGTGACTCTCACCCCAGCACGCCACAGTTGTGAAGGTCACTGGGCGATTCTGCCTTCCTCAATTAGCTACTGGCTTTTGTCTCAGCTTACTAGAAGTGCTATACTGCGATAAATTCGATTAAGTTATGGCTTTAAAATGGCAAGCAAACGAAAACACAGGTCTTTTACTCAAGAAAAACTTGAAGTGCTGAAACGGTTGAATAAGGGTGACAGTGCATCAAGATCACAGGAGAGGCAAAAAAGTACTCCGTTAAGGAGGCCTCTTGTTCAAGATAAAGCGCTTAAAATTAAATAAACTATTGAATGGAGACGTTTCATTTACTGCCAGTACTGGATGGTTCGATAGGTGGAAGAAAAGGCATGGGATACGTCAGTTAACAATAACAGTTATCAGATGATCATGCCGCTGCAGAAGATTACATCAGTGAATTTAATGACTTGGTAGCATCAGGAAATTACTCACTGCAAGAAGTGTATAACGCCGACGAAACAGGTTTAAATTCCAAGGCCCTTCTCAATAAAAGCCTTGCGTCTGCGGAGGAATGTCGTGCACCTTGGTTTAAGATGAGTAAGAAACGTGTTACTGTATTAGCATGTAGTTATGCTGCAGGAACAAATATATTGCCCCTAATGGTTAACAGCAAAACCAAGGGCATTCAAAAACTGCAACATGAACACACTTCCTGTTTACTACAAGAATTAAAGAAAGACATGGATGGATGCACATCTTTTCAAGGAATGGTTTGAAAAACGGTTTGTTCCCTCAGTAAGAAGTTTTAGTGCAAAAAGTGGTTTGCCTTCTCGGGCATTGCTCGTAATTGACAATGCTCCATCGCACCCAGCAGTGAGTGAATTAACTTGCAGTGAAATAAGAGCAATTATCTTGCCTCCTAATGTTACATCGGTATTGCAGCCAATGGACCAGGGCATTCTCCAAAATGTAAAACTTGTGTATAAACAGAAACTTCTCGGGTATGTCATTGAGAATGACAGTTCACATCCTATTCTTCAAAAACTGAAGGGCGTGGTTAACTGGGCAGCAGAGGCATGGGAGGGTGTCAGTGAGCAGTTCGTGAGGAAAACTTGGAAGAAATTGTGACCGAGTCGCGCATTCTTAGAGAGTCCAGCGGATATGTCTGCATTTGTCAGACTCCTTGAACTCGTTCTACAAATTTCTGGGTGTGAAGAAACCAATGAAAATGATGTTAGCGAGTGGATGGAAGCTGACTTGTCATGAATAATTCCAAACAGACCACGAAATTGTAGCTATGGTGGAGAAAGAATCTGAAGTTGATGAGGAACAGAATGATGATGAAGAAAACAACAATGAACAACTAGTGTCACATTCAGATGCCGCAGCTGCCTTTGAACCTGCCGTACGCTACGTCAAGCAACACTCCGCTGCTACGCCCACTGTTGTGATGTTTATGAGAAGCTGGTTTAACACTGCATCTTTGAGTAGGTTCCAATCACTGCGGCAAAAGAATCTTAACAGACTTTGTAAAGATAAACGACCAGCGATTGATGGTTTATGATGTGTAATTATGTTTGTTACTCTAGTAAAGTATGACTAATAAAATGTATGTAAATTTTAATTCTATAATATGTTCTTTTATTTCAATAAGGAGATAATTTTGAGAAAATTGAATATTTCCGTTCGGATTAACGGGGTTCCACTGTACTATGATAGAGCAGTAAATGTAGACATTTTTATGTTTTATTACCCTATGTTGCAGGCAAGAAAATCCAGGTGCTGGACACAGAAGACGTAGATGAAATTGAAAAGCTCGGTCAAGACTGATGGCAACGGTAGTGAGGTGAAGTGTTCTAACTCACGAGTGCGAGATGGATCATGAAGCTGATAGTATTCACTTCAAGGCACATTTTTATGCATATTGGACATATACTGAGAAAAGTTGTAAACTGTTCGGTTGTGAAGAGTATATAATTTTCTTATTCTGTGTGATCTTAAAGTGCCTGTCTCATTTGAACATTAACCTGTTTAAGTCACTCTGTTAGTGGTACACATTCCCAGCTATTCCTGTCTTAGGCCTGTAGCTTAGCATAGAAATATGTGGCAAGAAAGAGGTGAATGAGGCAGCTGGTTATCTTCCACATACTATACCATTGAATACTATGTTACCATAGCCCATCATTTTGAACTTGCCTGGGAAACTCATTTGGCTCCAGCAAGGTGACTCATAAACTCTTTGAGTTTCTACACATCCATGGAAATTAATGTAATTAAATTCCACATTTCTCGCCGTAGTGTGAAGAGGTCTTAAATTACATTATCATCTTGTTTTAGATCACCTTTCAGGGAAAGTATATTGTGTGCGTATTTGAAATAATATGAGAAACAGAAAGGAGTAACTCAAAGGTCCGTAGGTTTGTACCTTAACAAATAATTTAAAGATGTAGTAAACTGCCCTTTAGAAGTTTTGTGGCAGTTTGGCTAGCCCACACTGTTGGGAGATAAATGTAACTGTTTACCTTTGCCTAAGCTATGTTGTTTTAATGGGCGCCAAGACCTCAATGCAATGTGAAATCTAAATTTGTATTTAACAACGTCTAGCTCTGGCAGAACACCTTCAAGACACTATTCACTCAGATCGTGGTATGATTTGATCATTAACCCAACAAACAATTGTATCAGGAGAAGGAATTGGTCTATATCTAATGCTACCTACTGAAAGCAAAGATTGCATTGTAAAAGAAATGAATTTATTATATAAAACAAGTATAGCAAAATTAATAATAATAATAAGTACAAAATTTAAATTGGAGCGTTGTGATTTGAATATTACCGATAGAAAATTACGTGAAAACGGAGTCTGATAAATTGATTTTACTCTTATTTCCAAGCTATGAAGTTACTGAAATATGAAATATAAAACAAAGAAGAATGAGAGATTGCGTATTTCTGCGTCATTTGCGCTTACCACTGGAAATTGCCAAAGCATTTCCCTCGTACTTGATGATGCTGTGAGCTTCCCACAGTCTCCTGGAGGTCGTCATCTTCGTCGATGTATGATGAGATTCTGGTAGATTAGATAATTCTATGGTCCGTACCTCGGACCCAAACACTCGTACAACCGCACTGGTTAAGTTTTGCAAAAGTTAGTCTTCAACTCCACTGAACATCGGAGCGACACGCACTTGCAACCGTTCTCGGCAAGTTCTACACAGATAGTCCTAGTTTCACGGCGCGTCGAACGATATATCCACACGTTGGCTCCCCCACCATGGTACCGTCTTCCAGCTTACGTGGTCCTCACTGATTGGTTGAGCACGCCGCTAGTTCCCCTCCTCTGCCTCATTACACTCGGCGCGCGAGAGTTCCGTTTCAACAATTCGCCTTTTCTAGACCTTGCGACCCAGCCTTGCGTAATACTTCCCGACAAGATTCAGCGTGTACTTGAATTCCCAGTGAGTCACGTCTCTCGATATACCCTAACTGACGAAAACTCCGTAAAATTCCGTAATCACATAATTTTCTATGATATTGTCGTTCGTAATAATTTGCTTGATAGCGTTTTCTAAGACATAGAAAACCTATCTGAATGCTAATAATTTTTATAAAATGCTCTGAAAATACCTTAATAATAATTATAATAAATTAATGAATGAAAATCCACAGCCTGCTTCCAGTCTCCGACCGGGTCAGGAATGGAATGAATGAAGCCCCCATCTAGCGGCGAGGATATGTACTGTGCCGGCTGCCGAGGCCTGACGCACTCCTCTGGGGCAATGATTAAATGAATGACAGATGAAATGAAATGATAGTGGAGAGTGTTGCTGGAATGAAATTTTTGACAGGGAAAACCGGAGTACCCGGAGAAAAACCTGTCTGCCTCCGTTCTGTCCAGCACAGATCTCACATGGAGTGACCGGGATTTGAACCACGGATCCAGCGGTGAGAGGCCGACGTGCTGCCGCCTAAGCCACGGAGGCTTTATAATAAATTAATAATAATAATAAATTAACATGAAAAATTCTCTTGGCTGAACAATTTGCCGCGTAAATAAATATAGAATGGCTTCCTACTGACTTATGCCAGTTGCATAAAAACCCCTCGAAAAACACGTTACATATTCGCCTCGGATCATCGGATGATTTACCGTGACGACGGTCCATTATCCGATTATCCCAGACACGTTAATAAACCCCATCCAAAATACATATTACATAAATGAAATCACCCTAAATTACAGATATATACACTCATATTTTTTCTTCACGCACTTTGCGTCAAAGTTTGTTGTCACTATGGATTGCACTTTGCAACCAGTCCAATGTTTTACATATGGAATAGTGTTCCACGGATATTTCCGCCTCTCAAATTTCTCTATGTTGGAGAAATAGACATAATTAATGTGTGAGCACTATGTATTTATGATGTCATATCACACGCATTGAAGGTGTTCTGATATATTTATATCACCATAGAACTTCCTAATTTCACTGGAGGTCCCCTCCTTATGGTGACATTTAATTCCACTTATCACCGAGCACACGATCACACTATTGTGGCAGCGCCTCGTGACCATAATACTTAATCTCTCTTTGAAGTAGATTAAATTAATATTGACTTCTGAAAAAAAAAACAGTAAATGCGCATTACATATAACACCAAATATTTCTGTGCCGTAATCGCCCTGTCTTGTTAAGTTCCCGTTAACCATATTCTACTTAATACTAGTTCTCAACACAGACCATTTCTCCTCACACAAATAATACCATTGTACAAATTATCTTAAATTACACACTTACAAATCTTACATGGCGAGGCCGTAAACAGAAATCACGTGTGCTGATATGTATGAGTTTCATGAAGGACTGTCTCGCATTCTGATGGCCCATCTTTTGCCTCGTGGACGCCTTAAGCAAAAATACCCTGTTCAAGCGCTCACCCATCTCTTGGAGGCAAATGGGAATTCACCAGCGCTACCAAATTTTGGCCTTGGTGTATCGAGACATTTTAGTGCTCAAGAGCATCCGACAATCCCGTCATATTTCCCTGTACCTTAAAAACTCTCATTTACTTACATACTACCCCCCTGTGTGACTTCTGATACGCCTGCCTGGAAGACCATATCCTCCCACGCACCAAATACCACACTTACTCATTTGATAGGCTGGCTCGCCAGCTAAACACACTCACTTTATGACACATATTTTCGTAGGCTATGTATATTATACGTCCCGTATAATCTGTTTCCCTCACTATTCTCCAGCACATATGCTGTTTTGCCAATACGTTTGGAAACTATAAATGGGCCCTCGTAGAGATAAAAGAACTTGGACATGACTTTCTCTAGCTTATTTGACTGTTTCGGCACTCTAAGTAAGACTCTGTCTCCCGGCTCGAATAGGTCAAATTTAGTTTCTTTTTGTTGGCGAATTCTCTTTTGTGCTGACTTAGATAAATTCTGTTTCGCCAACTGGACAATGTAATCCATCCCCGGTTGCTTACCCTCATTTAATCCCAACACCCTCGCTAGTTCATTTTGTGGTCTTTTTCCGAAGTGAACTTCGTATGGCGTCAATTTCGTGCTCTCATGCTGGACAGAATTCAGCCAAGTCTCGACCTTGGGAAGATGTCCAACCCAGGCCGCATGCTTGTCATGCACTAGAGTCCGAAAAAGACGAGCCACTTCCCTTAATGGACGCTCTGCAGAATTACCCTGAGGGTACCTTACAGAGGAATGAACGTGTGTTATACCAGCTTCCTGCATACTGGTTCTCCATTTCTTTGCAGTAAACTGTGGTCCACTGCCAGATAGTATCCTGAGAGGATGGCCAAACTCAGGTACATACTTATTAATGATCAGACGGCTACACGCTAGTCCCGTGGCTTTCCTTAGCGGATATAGCTTGACATACTTACTAAAAGCGTCAATAACTATAAAAATGTACTCGTAGCCGTACTGTCCTTTAACGATCGGGCCAAATAAATCCACACACAGTAGTTCGCCGGGACTACTGGTGAGAACTGCAGATCTCTCCCCCACTAAATATTTAACTGGATATTTACTCCTTTGACAGGTGTCACACTTAGCTAAAATCCTCCTAACGTCCCTTCCCATTTTACTCCAAATGAAGTCATGACCAATTTCATAGAAGACCTTGGCAGCACCAAAGTGTCCTAATTCCCTATGAATGAACCAAATTAGCTCCTCCCGCAAAGTGGCAGGAACACATATTGCCCACCGATTATTCCTACATTTCCTTGCAAGAAGCCCATCCTGCATCTTGTACGTGAACCGTCCTACTTTCACATACTCTTCTTCACCTATTTCCAACCTAGCCAGTGGCTCCTTTAACTTAACGTCATCACGTTGCTCCACTAGCATATTTCTCAGTGTCTGTAACGATGCCCTGTTGCTACTGTCCACACATGCACATATTAAAATACCGTCCTCTGCTTTAACCACAGGATAATCCCTACATAAATTAGTGTCCCTCGATAGCATGTCTGCAAGAATGTTATCTTTACCTTTAATATATTTTACTGTGAATTCGTATTCCTGCAGAGCAAGAATCCACCTACTAACTCTGTTAGAACTGAGTTTACAAGTTCTCATATACAGTAATGCATGGTGATCTGTGTGGATCTCAAATTTCCCCCCTACTAAATACATTCTAAATTTCCCTAAACTGAAAACAATACCTAAAAGCTCTAACTCAGTAATCGTGTATCTTTTCTCTGCTGCAGTCAGTCCTCGCGAGGCTAAAGATACAATGCACAGATTACCCTCATCATCTTTCTGACATAATACTCCAGCAATGCCTATATGTGAAGCATCTGTCATAACCACATATTCCTTATCTTTTAACGGATATTTCAGCACTACAGCTTTCTCAAAACCTTCCTTCAGCGCTCTAAAAGCCTGATCATGCTTGGACTCCCATCTCCACCGAGTCCCACTTTTAAGCAAATCCCTGAATGGTTCTACCAACCCTGAGTATTTAAGAACGAACCTCCTGAAAAAGTTGCAAATTCCCAGGTAAGTTTTTAACTGTTTAACATTCTGTGGCACCTCTGCGTTAAGTATCTTATTAACCCTACTTTCTTCTGGTGTTACACCTCTACTCGACACTCTATGACCTAAAAATGTCACTTCTGACTGACAGAATGACGACTTAGACAGCTTCAAAGTGAACCCTGCCTGATCTAACTTCTGAAAAACTATATTTAAATGACGTAGATGCTCCTCAAAACTGCGTGAACTAATTACCATATCATCTATGTAAATGGTTACAAACTCTCCTGTGTCATCCCCTAATGCGATGTTTAAAGCCCTAATTAAAGCTGCTGAACTACTCTTTAACCCATAAGGTGTTCTACAAAATTGATAAAGGTTATATTTATGACTAAAAGCTGTAAATGGTCTATCTTCGTACATAAGTGGCACTTGCCAAAAACTGGAACTCAAATCTACACAAGTGAAATACTTCTTCCCCTCAAATTTTGCATTAATTCCTCTATTGACATAGATTTCAGCTGATCTGAACTAATTCTACTGTTAACCAAACGAGCGTCTAAACAAATACGAACTGTGCCGTCGGTTTTGGGTACCGTGATCAAAGAATTAACATACGGACTGTTAGAGTGCTCAATAATCCCATCTTCAAGCATCTGATTAATTTGTGCCTCAACTGCACTCTGATAAGCGAAAGGTACAGGATATCTATGTCCTGTGAATACTGACCTATCAATAACGTTCAATGAATGTGTATAGCAATTGGCCATACCAATGCGATCCTCAAAAACTCTCCTATTACACCATAACACATCATAGAGCCGAACACACTGTTCATCCTCTATATTTCCCTGAAATGCAGCCTCACGTAACGAGTCCTCTAGACTTCCGTTCGTAATCACACTGCCCACAAAACATGGAGAACCCCGCTCTACGGCTGGCGATATCTCATTTAAAGTACAAATCACACCTACAATACTACTCCTCTGAATATGGTCATTGAACGCTACTTCTACTTCAGAATCTCCCCATTTAAATTTCAAACTCCCTACATCATAACATAAGTTACCAGACACTCTACTTAGCCACTCTGAACCCAAGATAACACTGAATACTAAATTTGGAATTACAAGGCAAATCTGCTTCTCTACATGATTATTAATTTTAATGTCTACTAAAACTTGCTTAGAAATTACTTTAGACCTCTTCCCAACAGCTGTGATAACAAAAGTGCTTTTAATTGGCATCTCCTCAAAATTTACTCCAGTTCCTTTCATTTTATCATAAAATGCACTACTTATGCAACTCTTCATACAACCACTATCAATTAAAACATCTGTGTACGCCTCGGACACGTTAAATTTAACTATGGGGCTCTTACTAACCACTTCCTGAATAATACCTTCATCATTTAGTTCATGTAATAATTCATTTCTTACATTTAGGTCATAGGGTTCCTGTATAATTGTATGGACAGGGCATGCTACAGACTGAGATTCTGACCTTACTTCGCAGCCTGGTTCGCGTTTAAAGAACCGCTACAGCTGGCCGTAGTACTACTAACTACTAAACTGGTTTGGTTGTTCTGGGCTGTGTTGTCATTGTTTGGCTGTATATTACTACCACTAGGCTGTCCTCTTCCTTGACCCCTATTCTGGTTGTAATTATTGTCATTATAATTTCTCCCTTGATTTCCCCTGAAATCATTGTTTCTCCCTTGATTTCCCCTGTAATCATTGTTCCTCCCTTGATTTCCCCTGAAATCATTATTCCTCCCTTGATACTGATTACCATAGCCATTTCCTCTATTCTGATTTAGCTGATTACTATTATTTCTATTTTGAGCGTTGGCCCCTTCGCCACCGTTCCCTTGAACTTCCTGATGCCTGGCTTCATTAGGTCTATTATTATTATTACCCTGGTTCCGATTGAAATTGTCCTCATAACCCCCTCTCCCTAGTGCATCAAATGTGCTTAACAAATTTTCTACTTGTGATATAGTCTTTACATTCTGGATACAAGCAGCCTCCTTGATCCTATAGGGAAAGTGCCTAAGTAGCAACCTCACCACATCACTTTCCTCCTTCAAGCCATCCAGATATTTACACACTAATACCTGCCCTAAAAAGTATTCGGTCATGGTGGAGCTTCCTTTAGGGTTATATTTACCACACACTACTCCCTCACGATGCTGCGACTGAATAACCTCATTCCAGAACTTTTCACAGAATTTCATTTTAAAATCATTGATATCAGTAAACTTGTCTCTGTAGACAGCAAACCAATCCTCATTTCCCCCACAAACACTTGTTCTAAAATTTCAACTACCTGGCACCACTCAATACTACCATTTTCCAACCTTTCCCCGAATTTATTTTCTATAGTGTTCATGAACTCCATTGGGCACCCCTGTCGATTGCTGAACTTACCCAGTTCTACCTCCCTGTGTGTGCTATTCACAAAAACTGGCCTATTCTGACTATTTTCTTGCCTGATCCTAGCTTTTAATTTTAATTCTAATTCTGCGATTTTCTCCTCAGCCTTCCTCTCAATACTGTTTACTGTTAATTTAATGTTTCCTTCTGATTCTTCTACTTTATCATATAGCTTTGCTTGTTTCTCCTCAATCTTACTAATGCTCTCTCTATTACTCTCTCTTAAATCATTTACTTCTGCAATTATTTGTGAGTGGACTTTCTCAATTCTACCCCCCAGCTGTTCCTTAACCTCTTTAGTAGCTACCTGAATTTTGTCAATTTCTCCCTCAATTGCTTTTTGACCTGCTGTGTTTCCAGTTGCACTAGTTCTTTTAAATTTTCAGCCTGTGTACTGATTCTAATTTCCAACTCCTCCTGTACTTTTCCTAATTTTCTGTCTACATCTGCAATAATCTCTTTAGCCTTTTCTTCCATCACCCCCCTGATCTCACCTCTAATCAGTTCAAATTTGTCACTCATTTCCCTACTGTTTTGTTCTAATTTAGCATTTAAAGTTTCAGTACTCTCTCTATTTTCCTTACTGTTTTGTTCTAATCTGGCGTTTAAAGTTTCATTACTCTCTCTATTTTCCCTACTGTTTTGTTCTAATTTAGCGTTGTTTTGTTCTAATTTTGCATTATTCTGTTCTAATTTTGCATTTAAGGCTTCTGTACTTTCTTTATTTTCCCTACTGTTTTGTTCTAATTTTGCATTATTCTGTTCTAATTTTGCATTATTCTGTTCTAATTTTGCATTTAAGGCTTCTGTACTTTCTTTATTTTCCCTACTGTTTTGATCTAATTTTGCATTTAAGGCATCACTACTAACTTTGTTCTGATACATGAACTCGAGAAGTAAAGTTTTTAATTCTGGTTGGCCGCCTACACTCCCTGTTTCAGTATCGGGATTTACCTCCGCTACCCCGGTACTACCATCACTCGACATACTGCTCGTATCATCACTCTCCAGTTGATGACCACTTCGTAACCTCATCTGTCTTTCTTTCTCATCCCCCATAATGATATACACTGATAAAGACAGATAACCCCCAAAATACAGGCACAGAAATATATACCCTTCTCCTTCCACAAATGTTATTAGGTTTTCAGCCCCAAGTTGTCGGCGACAAATGTGGCAGTTTGGCTAGCCCACACTGTTGGGAGATAAATGTAACTGTTTACCTTTGCCTAAGCTATGTTGTTTTAATGGGCGCCAAGACCTCAATGCAATGTGAAATCTAAATTTGTATTTAACAACGTCTAGCTCTGGCAGAACACCTTCAAGACACTATTCACTCAGATCGTGGTATGATTTGATCATTAACCCAACAAACAATTGTATCAGGAGAAGGAATTGGTCTATATCTAATGCTACCTACTGAAAGCAAAGATTGCATTGTAAAAGAAATGAATTTATTATATAAAACAAGTATAGCAAAATTAATAATAATAATAAGTACAAAATTTAAATTGGAGCGTTGTGATTTGAATATTACCGATAGAAAATTACGTGAAAACGGAGTCTGATAAATTGATTTTACTCTTATTTCCAAGCTATGAAGTTACTGAAATATGAAATATAAAACAAAGAAGAATGAGAGATTGCGTATTTCTGCGTCATTTGCGCTTACCACTGGAAATTGCCAAAGCATTTCCCTCGTACTTGATGATGCTGTGAGCTTCCCACAGTCTCCTGGAGGTCGTCATCTTCGTCGATGTATGATGAGATTCTGGTAGATTAGATAATTCTATGGTCCGTACCTCGGACCCAAACACTCGTACAACCGCACTGGTTAAGTTTTGCAAAAGTTAGTCTTCAACTCCACTGAACATCGGAGCGACACGCACTTGCAACCGTTCTCGGCAAGTTCTACACAGATAGTCCTAGTTTCACGGCGCGTCGAACGATATATCCACACGTTGGCTCCCCCACCATGGTACCGTCTTCCAGCTTACGTGGTCCTCACTGATTGGTTGAGCACGCCGCTAGTTCCCCTCCTCTGCCTCATTACACTCGGCGCGCGAGAGTTCCGTTTCAACAATTCGCCTTTTCTAGACCTTGCGACCCAGCCTTGCGTAATACTTCCCGACAAGATTCAGCGTGTACTTGAATTCCCAGTGAGTCACGTCTCTCGATATACCCTAACTGACAAGAGTTTAGTGCTTTTCAGTCGGTCAACACGAATGTACCCAAAAGAGATGGGTTATGCCCTAATCCTGAAATAAATTACATGAGATTAATAATTTATTTCAGGATTAGGGCATAACCCATCTCTGTTGGGTACATTCGTGTTGACCGACTGAAAAGCACTAAACTCTTGTTTACTAAGGCAACACTGAAAATATGGCTTCAAACACCACAATACCCTAACTGACGAAAACTCCGTAAAATTCCGTAATCACATAATTTTCTATGATATTGTCGTTCGTAATAATTTGCTTGATAGCGTTTTCTAAGACATAGAAAACCTATCTGAATGCTAATAATTTTTATAAAATGCTCCGAAAATACCTTAATAATAATTATAATAAATTAATAATAATAATAAATTAACATGAAAAATTCTCTTGGCTGAACAATTTGCCGCGTAAATAAATATAGAATGGCTTCCTACTGACTTATGCCAGTTGCATAAAAAACCCTCGAAAAACACGTTACAGTTTTGCATAATATTTCGTAATATTTTTCACACTCCATTATTTACCCATCTGTTCTCGTTATTCAAGATTTTTATTTAGAACCGTAGCGTAGGCAAGTCTTTGAATAATGTGCATTGTCCTCAATGGAATTTGTGTAAGCTTGTGTATTGATATCTTGTGCAGTTATTAGTATAATTTTAATATAATCATGAAGGAGCAGATGATCTCGCTGTTCTGCCCCTTAAAACAACAATCATCATCATCCGTAACAGTCTCCAGCTAGCCAGGTGCAGTATATGAGCGCTCGCCATCACTGTCTATCCAGGTAGATTTCTCCATCCAAGATCCATTGCCAGTCCAATCCTTGGCCTTCCAGATCTTGATGAACCTTAGTGATCCACTTCTTCCTTGGTCTACCTCTTGGTCTCTTGCCTTTGATCTCCTTATCCAACCACCTGCGGGCTGTTCTCTGATTGTCCATCCTCTTCAGGTGTCCAAACAATCGTAGCCTGGCGTTGGTTACGGATTTACAAAGTGATTGGTTGATGCCTACTTGATGTCAAATCTCTTCATTTCTAATCCTGTCTCTCTGAGTTTTATGAACCATTGACCTGAAGAACTTCATTTCCATTGCTTCAAGCTTACTGGAATCCTTGCTGGTAGGAACACATGTTTCAAGGCTGTTGGTGGTGATCAGCAGGAAGAAACTTTTGTACAGAACTACCTTAGCTCTTGATGGAATTTGTTTATCCCAATGAAGGGTTCTCACTAGAAGGTAAAAGATTGCTACTTTTTGTATTCTGTGCGAGATTTCTGTAGATCGGTTGTCTCGAGATACTGTACTTCCAAAATATTGAAAGCGATCCACTTCTTCCAACTTGTTACCATTGAGATTTATAGTTACATGAATGTCTCGTCTACTTACTGGCAACACCACCGTCTTAGAATGGCTAATTTGCAATGTTGAAATATTTCATTCCAACTATTCAGTTTCTGTTGTACCTCAGCTTTTGTGTCCCCATATTACGACATCAGCTGCAAAGGCCAGAGCTTGAAACTCGTCATTGTTATTCGTCTGTTCAACTCTTTTCATTATCTCATCCCATTACAGTGATGAATAAAAGTGGCGACAGCACATTGCCTTGTTGGACCCCATGTTTCGTCTCAAACCATTCAGTGTTGGTAAAGCATTTTCACCTTGTTTATTAAAGATGTGGGTACATTCCTTTCGGCAAGACATTTCCATACTTGACTCCTCTGTACACTGTCATATGCATTTTCAATATCTAGAAAGACAAAGATGATGTCCCGTGATTCTTCCCAGTGCTTCTCCAGGATCATCCTAATGGCAAATATCAGGTCTGTTGTTGCCCTGTTGGCCCTAAAGCCATACTGCTCTTCTTCAATCTGTGGTTCAATGATAGGTCTTAACCGCTGTTCGATGATATGTTCCATGATCTTAACTCCAGATAAAAGCAGTGTTATACCCCTGTCTGGGCTTCCGTCTACTTCCCTTCTTAAACATTGGGACTATGATGCCTGGTCCAGTCTTGAGGGATTTTCTCTTTTTTCCAGATGGTAATCACCACTCTGAATGGGGCAGATGACCTCATAGTTCCGCCACTTAAAACCTCAATAACTAACTCAACACTCTGAATAACCATTGGATTCCTTGCACACCTGCTGCCTTAATCAAATCAGCACTCCCCTCATCGATGTCTGTTGCCTTGCCTTTGATCATGGTCTTCGATCCATTTTCTACTTCAGTCCATGTCAGAGGGTTTTCAGAAGCTTGGAGCACATCCACCATAGAGAGCACAGGTACAGAGAGTTTAGTTTGTATGTAACGGAGACCCTCGCTTGCCCGCTCGCCCGTGGCGCGAGCCTGTCTCCCGCCACGCACTTTGCCGTCATGCGGCGCCCGCGCGGCACTGAGTCATTGAGTATAGGAATTTGTACTTTCCTAGTTCACAGCTGGTGCTGAAAATGTTCGCCATTCACTGCTACACATCGCTGGCACATTTTTATGAAACTGGCATTTACTCTCTGAAGTTCCTCAGCACCGATTGACTGTATTTCAGCTGTAATATAGTCTTGAAGCTCATTTATAGTGTGAGGGTTTCTCGCATACACTCTATTTTTAAGCGTCCCCTACAAATAAAAGTCACATGGTGATAAGTCTGGGCTTCGCGGGGGCCACACGTTCCGACTTATAATCCTCGTACCGAAAATGCGACGCAATTCTGTCATGGATGCTTCGGCAGTGTGAGCAGTGGCAGAAGCTTGTTGAAAGTAATTTGACAATTGCTCTCTGTAAGTCAGTTCATCAAAAAATTGGTCAAGGATCACATTGAAGTACAAATTTAAGTACAAATTCCTATACTCAATGACTCAGTGCCGCGCGAGCGCCGCTTAATGGCAAACTGCCTGACGGGAGACAGGCTCGCAACGCGGGCAAGCGGGCAAGCGAGGGTCTCCATTACATACAAACTAAACTCTCTGTATATCATACAACGGATTCACATCATTGTAGCTATCTGTTGTGTCTGCTGTCTTCTTCTAGTTTCTGAGCAAATTCGTTCCAGGTTCTCTCTATCTCGGCTGCTACAATTCTCTTTACGTTAAGTTTCCTGTCCCAGTACTGTTGTCTAAGCTCTTGCACTTTTCCTTCACTCCTTTCCACCCCCTTCTGAATTTCCTTGTCTCTTTCTTTCCTCACTCGATTCCTTTCCTTTATTGCTAACTGCACAGTATCATTCCACCACGGGGTTTCTTTGTCTCTGCATTTACTACTTGTTTTGCCAACAACCGCTGTGGCAGTGCCAACCACAGTGTCCCTAAATGAATTCCACTCTTCTCCAGTTCCCACCTCATATAATCATGAGGGGCTTCCTAAATGGAACATATTTGTGTGATCAGTCTTTGCTGTAATATACAGGGCTATTACAAATGATTGAAGCGATTTCATAAATTCACTGTAGCTCCATTCATTGACATATGGTCACGACTCACTGCAGATACGTAGAAAAACTCATAAAGTTTTGTTTGGCTGAAGCCGCACTTCAGGTTTCTGCCGCCAGAGCGCTCGAGAGCGCAGTGAGACAAAATGGTGACAGGAGCCGAGAAAGCGTTTGTCGTGCTTGAAATGCACTCACATCAGTCAGTCATAACAGTGCAACGACACTTCAGGACGAAGTTCAACAAAGATCCACCAACTGCTAACTCCATTCGGCGATGGTATGCGCAGTTTAAAGCTTCTGGATGCCTCTGTAAGGGGAAATTAACGGGTCGGCCTGCAGTGAGCGAAGAAACGGTTGACCGCGTGCGGGCAAGGTTCACGCGTAGCCCGCGGAAGTCGACGAATAAAGCAAGCAGGGAGCTAAACGTACCACAGCCGACGGTTTGGAAAATCTTACGGAAAAGGCTAAAGCAGAAGCCTTACCGTTTACAATTGCTACAAGCCCTGACACCCGATGACAAAGTCAAACGCTTTGAATTTTCGGCGCGGTTGCTACAGCTCATGGAAGAGGATGCGTTCTGTGCGAAACTTGTTTTCAGTGATGAAGCAACATTTTTTCTTAATGGTGAAGTGAACAGACACAATGTGCGAATCTGGGCGGTAGAGAATCCTCACGCATTCGTGCAGCACATTCGCAATTCACCAAAAGTTAACGTGTTTTGTGCAATCTCACGGTTTAAAGTTTACGGCCCCTTTTTCTTCTGCGAAAAAAAAAACGTTACAGGACACGTGTATCTGGACATGCTGGAAAATTGGCTCATGCCACAACTGGAGACCGACAGCGCCGACTTCATCTTTCAACAGGATGGTGCTCCACCGCACTTCCATCATGATGTTCGGCATTTTTTAAACAGGAGATTGGAAAACCGATGGATCGGTCGTGGTGGAGATCATGATCAGCAATTCATGTCATGGCCTCCACGCTCTCCCGACTTAACCCCATGCGATTTCTTTCTGTGGGGTTATGTGAAAGATTCAGTGTTTAAACCTCCTCTGCCAAGAAACGTGCCAGAGCTGCGAGCTCGCATCGACGATGCTTTCGAACTCATTGATGGGGACATGCTGCGCCGAGTGTGGGAGGAACTTGATTATCGGCTTGATGTCTGCCGAATCACTAAAGGGGCACATATCAAACATTTGTGAATGCCTAAAAAAACTTTTTGAGTTTTTGTATGTGTGTGCAAAGCATTGTTAAAATATCTCAAATAATAAAGTTATTGTAGAGCTGTGAAATCGCTTCAATCATTTGTAATAACCCTGTACTTTTCCACCATAAATAATTTATGGTAGTGTACTGAGGTTGTACACTGCATGGGCCAATTTCCTCAGTACAGTACTAACCTGAAAATTCCATGCATTTTGTGCAGCCCTTGTTTCATTCGATCCCTGGTTTGATCCCCAACCAGGCTGTGGGATCCTTTGGCTGTGTTGGTTATGGTGATTATTGCATTAAGGTGCTGAACATTGAGAACGTAGGTGTTGGTTGTTTGCATTATTTCATCTTGGACCCAACACCCTCTTGCACCAACTCAAATAACAGGCCACATGTCATGTACCCACAGCCCAATGTGTGCAGACAATACAAGCAAGAATACAATAACATTACATAAAGAACCCATGGTCCGTGGTTCAAATCCCGGTCACTCCATCTGAGATCTGTGCTGGACAGAACGGGGGCAGACAGGTTTTTCTCCGGGTACTCTGGTTTCCCTGTCAAAAATTTCATTCCAGCAACACTCTCCACTATCATTTCATTTCATCTGTCATTCATTTAATCATTGCCCCAGACGAGTGCGTCAAGCCTCGGCAGCCGGCACAGTTCATATCCTCGCCGCTAGATGGGGGCTTCATTCATTCCATTCCTGACCCGGTCGGAGACTGGAAGCAGGCTGTGGATTTTCATTTTCATTTCAAAGAACCCATGATTGATTGATTGATTAATTGTTGGTAAAGAGTTAATTACTACAAAATAGAATAGACTTGTGCAAAACTTCTTTTGGGCAGTTTAGTACAGGTTTTGATTTTCTCTCACCTCTCCTTCAACTGGCTGCGTAGCTCAGCGGTAACATTCTCGCCAGCTGTGCCCAAGGTTGCATATCGAATCCTGGTGCAGTCAGTTGGCATTTGAGGGTGCGCAAATGTGAAGGAGCTGTGTCAGTATATTTACTGACACGTTGAAGATCCCCTTCGGAGTGAAATTCAGACACCCCAGCGTCTCTAAAAGCCGCAGTAGTTTATAGGGACGTAAAACCAATAACAATATTATTATTCTCTCTCTCTCTCTCTTAATATTAATATGCTGAGAAGCTTTTGTATCCACAGTGGTAAATATGGAAAGGAAATACAAATGGAAATCATACTCTCACTCTCATTTTTCTACCGTAAATGAGCCTGATAGTTGTATGTTAACTTCAAAAACCATCAAATTATTTCAATTATTAGGAATCAGAAGTAGCCTACGTGTTTTTATGTAATAAACACATTTAAGTTATTTTGGTTTCTTTGTATATCACGTTACTTACATTGACAAACTGTGTCGTTTATTTTCCATATTTTGACAATTTTGGTCAATGTGATAATACACTTTTTTTTAACATTACTTTTTTTAAAGTTGAGCCTCTGTGGCTTAGGCGGCATCACGCCGGCCTCTCACCGCTGGGTCCGTGGTTCAAATCCCGGTCACTCCATGTGAGATCTGTGCTGGACAAAACGGAGGCAGACAGGTTTTTCTCCGGGTACTCCGGTTTTCCCTGCCCAAATTTCATTGCAGCAACACTCTCCACTATCATTTCATTTCATCTGTCATTCATTTAATCATTGCCCCAGAGGAGTGCGTCAGGCCTCTGCAGCCGGCACAGTCCGTATCCTCGCCGCTAGATGGGGACTTCATTCATTCCATTCCTGACCCGGTCGGAGACTGGAAGCAGGCTGTGGATTTTCATTTCACTTTTTTAAAAGTTCATTATTTGACTTTAAACAGAGAATATTTGACCTTATTGCCCTAGTAAAATTTTAGCATTGACTTGATGTTATTTGTGATAATTTATGACATAGTCCGCTATAAACAAGTATAGTACGATATGTAGTTTATGCTTTCCTGTGAATTGTATTAGAATTGAGCTTTATTTCGGGGAATTGAGCCATTTTTTGTTCATGGATGCATACATATTTTGGCATATTTTAGTGTGTGAATAACAGAGGTCTACTGTATATACTGTATATTTATTTTTTTATTATTGGTGCAGGTAGGGTACAACTGGTGAATTTCTTCCATTTCCTTCAAACTAAATGTTGTTTGAGTCTTCAGTCTTTCGACTGGTTTGATGCAGCATTCCATGCTTCCCTGTCCTGAGCTAATCGTTTCATCTCTACATAGCTACCACGCCCTACATCCGAGGCAATCTGTTTAACATATTCTAACCTTGGTCTACCCCTACAGTTCTTATCCTCGACTCTTCCGTCTACAACTAAGGTTGCTATTCCTGGGTGTCTTAGTATGTGTCCACATGCTGAGCATGAGCTCTTTATCACCAATACCCAGTTCCAACTGCTAAATTGCTTCAAGACCACATGGATTCACCCATGCTCTAAACATTGGCATATGATTGATTACGTCATTTCCCGACAGTGCGACAAGAGTGATGTCCTCATCACGAAAACAGGCCGGAATATTGATGACTGCTGGGCAGATCATAAACTTCTAATTAGTCATTTCAGGATTTCTATCCATAAAGAGCCACGTACCCATTTCATGAATCCAACAAGGAAGAAGTTCAACTAACTCACAATCCAATCTACCCAAAGGATGTAGAATGTGAATGGACCACACTTCAAAATATCATTACAGAGTCTGCACAGAAACGCATTGGCTATGAGGAAAGGAAGAGACAAGACTGGTTTGAAAATAACAATAAAGAAATCTTGAACCTCATCAAAGCTAAACGGGATGCCTATATATATATACTTCTCAAGATCCATCCTCCAGAGAGAAGAAATTGAGTTTTCAAGCACTAAAACGGAAATGTCAGTCTGAAATCAGGGAAATAAAGAACAACTGGTGGCAGCAAAAAGCTAAAGAACTTCAGAAATTCTCAGATATCAGGGACTTACGCAACTTCTGCTGTATGGACCGGTCCGATCATCATCAGGAACCCTGAAAGCTGTTGATAACTCCACCATTCTTACAGACAGACTTAAGTTCACTATTGTAGTGCCTAAGTGTCGTAGCAACCTTGTGAAGTGGGGTTATGCAGAAGATCCACGATGTGCCTGTGGAGAAATCCAGACACCTGCTCACGTGCAAAGATCTTAATGAAACCTGCAGCCAGGAAGACCTTATGTTGGCCACAGACCGAGGGATAAGAGCTGCAGAGTTCTGGAAAGGAAGAATTTAGTGTGTCTCCCGGACACGGAAAGTAAGTAAGTTCATTATTGAACCTCAGTTCTGCTGCTGCTGACGATTTTCTTCAGCATGTCCCTCAACATGCTCCCCAACCCTGGATGGACACTCCTCCAAACTTCAAAGAGTTTATCAATGTTTTCAGCAGAATGAAAACAGGGAAGGCTCCAGGATCAGACAACATTCCTCTTGAACTCATTCAATGTGGAGGCTTACCTCTAAAAACCAGGCTTTTCTATCTGATTCTTCTAATTTGGGAAACCAAAAATATTCCTGCTACCGTGAAAAACTCCAGAATAGTTACAATCTTCAAGAAAGGTGATCTGTGGCGACTACTGTGGTATTTCCCTGCTTGCCATAGCTGGAAAAATATTTGCTCGAATCATACTGATCGACTTCAGGTTGTTCTGGAGAGGTTTCTACCTGAATCTCAGTGTGGATTTTGGGCCTCTCGTGGTATAATCTACATGATCTTCTGCGCAAGACAACTCCAGAACAAATGACACCTCTGTTCTTAGTGTTCTATGACCTTGAAAAGGCCTTTGATACAGTTCCTGGTAGCACTATGTGGATGGTTTTGAGGAGCTTTGGATGCCCTGAACATTTTGTTAGTTTGATCCAAGCTCTCCATGGTTGGTCAGGTACTATATCAGAATGATATCTCAGAGGAATTTCCAATTACAAATGGACTAAAGCAAGGATGTGTACTTGCACCTACACTTTTTGCCCTGTACCTGACAGCTATGCTTTATGAGACATCGCCTGCAAACAACTCAGGTGTGGAAATTAAATATCGGTATGGCTCTTCAACCAGGCCAGACTCCGTTCCAAAAGATTAACCTATTCCACTCGGGTCACAGAATTGCAATATGCAGATGCCAATGCTTCTCCAGCCCACACACCAGAAGAGCTTCAGCAGTCTGCCAACTGTTACAACAGAGCTTATGAACGTTTTGGCCCGACTGTCAACTTTCAGAAGACCAAAGTGCTAACTCAGCCTGCTCCTGGAACCATCCCTCCAGATTTTGATATCAACATATCAGCTCTGGAAAGGGTGGAACACTTCTCGTACCTGGGTAGTATTCTATCAGCGAACTGTACTCTAAGATGGATGTGGAAAACAGAATCCAGGCAGCCCATGTAGCTTTTGGACGTCTCTCACATAGTGTGTTCCTGAACAAAGATCTAAGTATCTGCATGAAAGTATTAGTGTACCAAGCTGTTGTTATTTCTACGTCTCTCTGGATGTAAAACCTGGACCCTATATCGCCGGGACATTAAGAAACTGGAACACTTTCATCAACAAAAACTTAGATCCATCATGAACATCAAATGGGATGACTATGTAACTAATATAGCAGTCCTTGAGAAAGCAATGATAAACAGTATTGAAGCCTCCATTGTTGGTCATCGGCTTGGATGGGTAGGCTATATCCATCATATGAGTAACAGCAGACTCCCTTGGCAAATCCTGTATAGTGAACTCAACAATGGCAAGAGGCCATGTGGTGCTCCTTATAACGATACAAAGACCAACTCAAGCAGACCATGAGGAGAGTAGAGATAAACCCAAATACTTGGCATACTCTTGCACTGGATCGCCCTCGCTGGCGTGCTACCATCTCAGCTGCAGTTGTACAGTTTGAGCAGGAACGTCGAAGACAGGAAGAGGAAATTCAACAGAGGAAGAAGATACGTCAAACACTACCACGTCCTCCACCCTCCATCAGATGCAACATATGTAGTCACATGTTTTATGCAAGAATTGGTCTGATAAGCCATCAGCGCCATCTTCTTCTGGACTAAGGATTATGGAACTGCAGGCGAGAAACGTAAACTTGGATACGAGTATCGGCCTATGTGTGTGTGTCCTACCAACCTATCTCTTCTCTTCATTAGCAGTTGCCTGAAATATCTCTCCTCTCCCACTCGTCTTAATAACTTTTCATTCGTAACCCTATCTATCCATCTGATCTTCAACATTCACCTGTAACACCACATTTCAAACGCTTCAATTCTGCTCTTTACTGCTGCTCCAAGTTTCACTTCGATAGAGTGCCACGCTTCAAAATAGGCCTTCAAAATATTACTTCCTAATACCTTAATCTATATTCGATGTCAACAGATTCCTTTTCTGTAAAAATGATTTCCTTGTCTTTGCTAACCTACTTTTTATATCCCCTTTGCTTCGTCCATCACTGATTATTTTGCTTCCTAGGTAACAGAAGTCTCCTACTTCGGGGAAATAGAATGGCCTATCTTCACAATGTTAATTTATAGGTACATTTTCTTGGAAACCATGATAGCTACATAACTCAAATTTTTACAGCGTATGAACATAGACATTGTGCGTATACTGAAATGATATTTCTTTTTTAATAATGAGGGAGATACAGTATATATCTTTTTTTTTTTTTTTTTTACCTAAAAAAAATTTTTACCTTCATTTTTCGGTACATTATCACCATTATGTTTTTTTTCTAAATTACATATCAACATGAAATTATTTCAGTGTATGTAAACCACTCTATGCTTCTTAAAGTTTCTTGGTTCTAGGTTAAACAGAAGCTGAGAAAATGTTCCCTAAATTCAATAAAAGGGAACTTACGGGTAATTGAGTTCAAAGTTAAAACAAGCCTGCTCCATAGTTTGGATCATCTTCATCCCCTCCGAAGGCATCTTGTAGTCTACTATTGGCACCCCTTATGGTCTGCCTTGCTCTCTTGGCTAAGATAGTTTCAGCATTATCTATGTTTCTTAGCCTAACTTGATCTATGAGTCAACATGGCGTGCACTGTTTTGGTTGCCAGAACGCAATCCCAACATCTTTAGAACTTGACATTTGGTGATATACCCCTGGTTAAAAGATGGCACTGCATTGTAGACACCAAAATGGAGTGTGCTAATACATACTGTACAAAGACTGTTTTCGGCAGACGATTCCATATTACACTGTTGATACACTCATTAGGATTCTGGGTTCTCCCATGAAGGCATTTCTTTAGGAAATTTTTATCAGCCAAGTCAGTGAAGATAGGTTAGATCTCATCCATTATTACTGCTGGTAAACTATGGTGATAATTGTAGGTCTTCCAACTTATTTTCCCCTTATTATACAGCTGTTTTCACCTTCAGGACATAATCCATGTTGGGGAGCCTCATTTGTGGAGACAATGTGATAATACAGAGCCAATACAGTTTTCCGCATAGCTTCCACATTGGCTGTATTTTGTCTGATGGCTAGCCCATAACAATTCTGAATGTGGTCGATTACTGCATCAGTCAGCCTCCCTTATCCATCTAATGTCTTTCCTTCACCTAGTTTCTTGCTCTTTTTTCATTCTTCTAAGTCTAGTCCCCATTCTTTATTGCACGTGTCCCACCCACTCAAGCTTACAGTATGTCAACATTCCCATAAGGTTTTCTATATTATATCTCTTACACCAAATACATGTCCCACTGAAAGATGGGAGGTTTGAAAATTGCAGAGAAAAGTTTGACAGATAGTTAGTTAGTAATTGTTTGTTTTAAGGGGAGAACTAAGAGGTCATCTGCCCCTGTTTGACAGATATATAGTCCTACATAGCAGATGGCGAACGGAATAGCGCCACACACCATCTCAGATATATGCAAATTTAACACAGTTATAATCATAATACAGCAATGTGCAATACACCATTTTAAAGGGGAAGCTTCAAGGAATAAATATTGATAATATAAATAAAAAGAACTCGCAAAAAATAACTAGGTATGGATGGGGAGACAGGAAGACAAAGACAATGATTGGCCTTATTCTGGTGGAAAAGGATAAACAAAGACAGTTAGTAGATGTGACAGCTATGCCCAGAGGAGATTTTGAAGGAGACCACAAAGTGGTGATAGCCAAAGTAAGGCTTGGTAAAATCACAAAACTAGTAGAAAAAAGGGAAAGAAAAATAAATGTATGGAAACTAAAAGAGAAGGAGGTAATGGAAAAGTTTCAAGAGGAACTAAAACAGGAAATTCCCAAAGATGAAGCAAAAAGCATAGAAATGGAATGGACATGTTTTAAGAATGGATTTGTGAAGTGTGCAGTAAATACTTGTGGAAGATTATCAGGGAGGAAAAAGGAAAGGGAGACTCCTTGGTGGAACAACAGGGTAAAGGAAGCAGTTAAAGAAAAACAAATGGCATGGAGAAAGTGGATATGCAGCAAAGATGCAGAGAAATGGCAAAAATATAGAGAAGGCATGTCAAAAGATTGTACAAGAAGAAAAAAGGAAAAGCTGGGAAAGTTTCACTGAAACTCTAGAGGAGGATATCAAAGGAAGTAAAAAGGTTCTATATGGGCTAGTAAAAAACAGTGTGATAGGTAGGGAAAACACAAAATTTGTAAAAACTGAAGCGGGACAGATATTGTATGAAAGAGATGGTATATTGAAAAGATGGGAAGAATACTTTTCAAAGCTACTGAATGTTAAACACATTGAACTGGATGAAGAAAGGGAACAAGAAGGAACAATGGAGGAAGAAGAAGAAGAACAAGAAAAGGAGATATCTATGCTAGAAATAGAGGAAGCCATAAAGAAGATGAAGAGTGGCAAAGCACCTGGAGTGGATGAGGTGACCACAGAAATGATAAAAGCAGCAGGACCAGTAGGGTTGCAGTGGCTGTATAGATTATTTAGAATAATTTGGAAGAAGAAAGAGATCCCAGAAGAATGGGGAAGGGTTTAATTATCCCACTTTTTAAGAAAGGTGACAAAAAGGAATGTAACAATTACAGAGGGATCACCCTTATTGCCCATGTAGCCAAGATCTTTGAGAGAGTATTGGAAGATAGACTGAGGAGGCAGACAGATGGAGAGATGGAAGAAGAACAGTATGGTTTTAGGAGAGACAGATCAACTTTTGATCTAATCTTTACACTAAGGCATATGATGGAGAAAAGATGGGAGTTTGGAAAAGACATGGTGATGACTTTTATTGATATTGAGAAAGCTTATGACAGTGTGCCTAGACAGGTGGTGTGGGATGTATTAAGAAAAAGGCAAGTTAACAGTGCAAAAGTGCAAATGGTGAAAGCTATGTACAAATATTGTGTCAGTAGCGTAAAGACCACTATAGGAGAAACAGAATGGTTCAAGGTGGAAACGGGTCTCCGTCAAGGAAGTGTATTGTCCCCCTTACTATTCATCATTGTCATGGATGAAATCCACAAGAATGTTAAACAGAGATTGGGACAAGAGGCAATAAAGGCCATGCTGTTTGCAGATGATATAGTGATATGGGGTGAGGATGAAAAGGAAGTACAAAAACAAGTAGATGTATGGAACCAAGAGATTGAGAAGTTTGGGTTGAAAGTTAGCACAGAGAAGAGCAAGACAATGGTAATGTCAAGGGGAAGTAAGGAGGGAAGAGAAAAGATAGAAGTGAACGGAAAAATTCTAGAAGTGGTGAAAAGTTTCAAGTACTTGGGAAGTGTGATCACAGAAGATGGAAAGATTACTGAGGAAATTGGAAAGAGAATACAACAAGCGAACAGCTTCTACCAGAGTGTTAGGGGTATTCTGTGGAACCAAGATGTCCCAAAGAAATGTAAGCAGGTATTATATTCAACCTATTATGGACCCGTACTAACATATGCAGCTGGAGCATGGACCACTACAAAAAGAGAGGAGAGTAGAATACAAGCAGCGGAGATGAAATTCCTAAGAGGTATAGAAGGGAAGACCAGAAGAGATAGAATCAGAAACGAGGAGATAAGAAGGAGGACAGGAATCTTGAAGCTGCAGGACAGGATAGAAACAACCAAGTTAAAGTGGTATGGACATATGATGAGAATGGGAGAGGAGAGAGTGCCAAAGAAAGCTTTTCTGGAAAAGGTTTCGGGGAAGAGACCGCGCGGAAGGCCCCGAAAGAGATGGGCAGATACAGTGTGGGAGTGCGTGGAGAAGAAGGGAGGAAAACCTGAAGATGTACTTAAAGGGGGAGAGGAGTGGTGGAGAGACAGGCAACGTTGGAGGTCCTTGATTCACAACCCGACCCAGGAAGCTGGAAACGGGAAATGAAGAAGAAGAAGAAGAAGAAATAAATTGGACATTTTCATGAAAAACCGATTTTATTTCCCCTTCACCTGCCAATTCGACATCTATAGAGGTTTCTGATTTCTTTCGACTGCATTCCAATATATTTGTTTTACATTTAATCATTTTCATCATGAATTCTTTCCTCACGACAGAATCCATACCATTTAAATACTTATTCAGATCTTCTGGTGTGTCGGCTAAAATGACGATGTCATCAGCAAATCGGAGAGTTGAAATAATTTCTCCTTGAATCTTTACTTCTAATTTGAATTTTTCTCCAATTTCCTTCATTGCTTGTTCATTGTATAGATTGAAAAGTATGGGTTATAAGTTGCAGCCTTGCCTTACACCTTTCTGAATACCAGCTCTCTCATGCCCTTCCACTCGAAGAACTGCTGTCTGGTTTCTGTAGAGTACCCTCCTATCCCTGTACTTTATTTCATCGTTTTCAAAATGTCAAACAACTTACTCCAATCAAAAGCCTTTTCCAAGTCTACAAATGTCATGAACATTCTCTTATCCTTCCTTATTCTAGCTTCCAAAATCAGCCTAAGACTTAGTACAGTTTCCCTTGATCCTAGGTTTCTCCTGAAGTCAAACGGGTCCACCAAACTCTCTATCTGTCTTTCCATCCTCGAGTAAATTATTCTAGTCAGGATCTTTGAAGCATGAGTGAACAAGCTGATTGAACAGTAATCTTCACATTTGTCAGCTCCTGTTTTCTTCTGTATAGGGATGACAACATTCTTCTTGAAATCAGAGGGTACCTCACCTGTCTCATAAATCCTACACACCAAGTGAAATAACCTGATCAGACCTTCCATCACCTATGCAGCTTAGCAACTCAATCGGTATATCTAAATACATTTCTTCATTAAAAATGGCCGTGGTGATACCCTTCTTCCCCATATCTTCTTTTACAACATTGGTCCATCTTCTTGGACTTCTTAGCCTATTTCCTACTTCTGCCTCAATCCATTTCTTCACTACTGTTCCTTCTTCATTCTTGTAACATCCCTGAATCATTGCATACTTGATCCAGGCCCAGACTTGCTGAGTGGCCTGGGGCGGTAAAAGAGCTAAGAGTGGGAAACTTACTGTGATTTCCATTTTGAAATGTTGTTGTTGTTGTTTCCTATGTCTAGCCCGGATTCTAATCCATCAGCTTTCTTGCATTCCAATAGAGTTGTGTGAGGTTTCCTGAAGTTCTAGCAGTCACATCAAGTTTATTGCAATGTAGCAGGTGCCACTTATCCATTTTACTTCCAGGTTCGTGACAAAGTGTGCATTCTTCAGATCTCAAGATGTTGATTCGTTTCAGATGAGCTGCAAGGCAGTCATGGCCAGTCATTTTGAAATGTTCTTACATGAATTTATTCGATGTACTGTAAATGAACTAGTGAACAGTAACTGAAACATTACAAAGAGAATATATAACAAATTTTAGTATGGCCTATTCTTGTGGTGACCAAAAACAATCAGATGCAATGAAAATTAAATTTTTAGTACATGTGATCAACATCTTGAAGTAAAAGAATGACGAATGTGAGATATAAAGAAGAATGGTTGAATAACTGAAAACCAAGTAAACTGATATTCAATATAAACATGCTAAATTCCATGGAGTTTCTTTGTGGGTTAAAAGAAAACCAGCTTACTGCTTCCAAACTAATGTCACAGACTAAACAAAAAGGGAGGGGCCCAGAAAACTCTGTCCTCGCTCTCCACGGCCCTGACTTTATCTGTTTATTAGGTAGATTTCATTAGAAAGCTAACTATTGCAATGGATACCATGTTTCGACTTCCGGAAAATTTCGACATATCTTCGCGTTTCACATCCCCTAGACCCCAAAACCACCGTCAGTTCAAAAGTTTATACATATTTTATGTATATATGTATATATGTCACTTTCTTGTGGACACGATAACTACCGCAATTTTGCACCACTCACTTTCAATTTTTTACATAATATGTATCCCTATAAAATCTCGGTTGAAGGGGATGAAAATGGGGGGGCTTTTTTCGAAAAAGTGAAATATCGCTATAACTCTCTTAATATGTGAAATATTGAATCCATTCAAAGTTCATACCCAAAAATTATGTTTTTATGTTTTTTGATAGCACCAACCATTGACCAAAGGGGTGGGAAAAAGTGTTGTTTTTTTTAAACATTAATCATATCTTTCTTAATAGGCACAATATCAAAACCATACAAAATGGACAATATTCTCCTAATAATTACCTAAAACTTTTGTCTGAAAGAATTTTTGATATGACCCACCATTTCGCCAAGGGATGAGAAAAATGATTTCGGAATTAGAAGAAAATGCCAAGAGCCATCAGAGGTTGCCATGACAACGCCATTGCACGAGATCACATTCAGTTTTCCATCTGACTGTGGGAAGCGGCTTCGATGACGTAACTGGTAGCATGCTGAACTTCTATGCCCAAGGTCGCCGGTTCAAAGCCGAACGGAGTCGTCGGATTTTTTAAGAGCGCTAAAAATCCCTCAGTTTGCTTTCCTTCGGAGGGGAAGATCCAACGTTCGTTGCTGATTGTGGTGGTATCTAGTAGCCAAGTTCACAGCTAGGTGTCATTGACGGTTGTATTTGGTAGCAAAATTAGAAACTACTCTTTGAAATTGACCGTCTGCAGTCCTTACATGAATTACAGACTAATACTGCCATCACAATTAACACTGTTGGGGAATGAAACAAGGAAAATGTGTTTATGTAACTTGCCGCTAGAGAGTGTTGTATTTGTAGTTGCTAATGGAATAAAATAGTGAATGTCACGGTATCGTTCTTCCTAACTTCACGCGATAATATCCCACACTTGGTGCCGAAAACTCCGATTTTAAGTGCTAGAGAGAATTACGTTATAGTGGTGAATAGCTTAAGCCAGCAGTCTACACTACGGACTAGCTTCACACACGAGGAAGAACGACCAACAGTATTGGGCAAGCTACCAACGAGCTACATTTGGAGACGCCATTACCTTACACCACCATACAGATGAGCTATTGAAAATTATACTAGCCTAACTAATATTACTTTGTGATGTCTAGCACATGTTGCATGCTTATAAAGGCTAAACACATCACATATTGTTAATATCGTTGTCATTAAAATAATTGATATTGGACATTCAAAGCAGTGGTACGGGACACTGCGTAAAATTCTACCAACACGCAACCCTGGGTACTAACCTTCGTCTGTCTGCGAGATTCAGAAGCTATTGGTCATCACTTTCCCTAACTAATGTATGACATCAGAAATTCGCAGAATGATTTATGAAATATGCATGAGATTTGCATGACAAAGAAAAGCAATAATATTTATTGGATGAAGTTACGGACGCAGGCCTTCAACTCAACGAGACGACAGTGACATCTATCAGTTTGATACTAATACTGAATCTCCTATAGAGATCGCTAGTAGCCTAAAATTGTCATCACGAACTCACGCATGCACTCTAGGAACAGCATTTGAAGCTGTGTCTTCGCTTGTTGACTAGTAACTAGTATTACAATACCCTACCCAATATGTCTAACCCGGACCAGACTTCACAATTACATAAACTGAAACATCTCAGAAAGACGGTAAGAACACTTATTACCAAATTCACTACGGTAATAAATGATGCAACACCTAGCTCAGAGATCGACTATGAATACAATCAGATTAGACTTCAAGAATCATTAGACGTCTAACCATTCTCGATCAACAAATCCACGACTTCCTTCCTGACACTGAGTACAACGTTGACGTCATCACGTGCGAAGAATATACCGATCTTGCCAAGAAAGCTATTCTCAAGACGACACTCGCCATTGGAGAGAAAACACCTTCTGTCAATAATGTAAGTCTCGCATCTGCCAAGGACGCCTCTCTGCCCCCTCCACCCTTAATGCACACAGTTAAACTTCCTGTGATCAGGTTGGAACCATTCTCAGGAGACGTAGAGAAGTGGTCCCGTTTCTGGGAACAATTCCAATCATCTATTGACGGCAACCCTTCCATTTCCAGTATTGATAAACACGTTTTTCTTCGCGGATACTTGGAGGACGAGCCCAAGAACTTGATTGACGGAATTCCAATCACCACTGACGCATATGAGGAGACAAAACAGATTCTCATTTCACGGTACGGTGACAAAAACAGAATAATCCAAGCCCATCTGGATTACCTGGAGACTCGACAACCTATATCACACGTCACGCCCAACGCCTTAAACATGACATTCATCGAATGTAACCGGCGGATACAGGGCCTTGGGAGAAAATGTTGACGAATATGGCCTATGCTAGCTCCGAAAATTCTGCGCGCGTTCCCGGAGGACATTGTTCGCCGTTGGATTATTCATGCCAAGAGAGAGAATATCATGGAAAGCCACATTACTAAATTGATGCGATTCTTAAACGAAGAGGTTGACAGTGCTCTAACCACACAGAAAATCAGAGGAAATCCTATAGCTTCAGCAACCCTTATCCCCACTACAGCTGCACTCCAAATTCATGCCAAATCAAGCAAATCGTCATCAAAAGCGAACTTGGAGCTCTACAGTCCAACGGCCCTCTCCCAGTACGATCCAAACTACGATGCTTCAACCCCTTTCTAGAAGACGGTGTTCTGCGGCTTGGAGGGCGACTGGAGAGTGCCGACATTACTCACCAGCAGAGGCATCCCATAATTCTCGATGGCGACCATCACTTTACGCAACTTATGATCAGAAGAAGACGATACTTCCATTCTGCGTATTTTGTGACCGACGAGGCCATTGGGGTCAAGACTGTAAAACCATAACAACCGTGTATGATCGCATTCAGAAGCTAAAATCGAACAAGCGCTGCTTTCTTTGTTTAAATCAAGGACACATTGTTTCAAACTGCAGCAAGAAAGGTCAAACGCAGTGTGCAACATGTAAGAAGTTACACCGTAGATCTATTTGTGATGGAGAACAGAGAAATCCTTCTACTCCGTCATCTCAAACGGCAGTAGGGAAAATAAGCGTAGCAACCTCCGGCTTTACTTACCTACAGACCGCTCAGGTGTGGATTACAGGACCCACAGGTTTAAGCAAACTTACTCGCTGTGTTCTCGACGCAGGAAGTCAGTCGACCTTCATCTCCAAGTCACTAGTAGACGATCTTCAGCTGGAAGTAATTAGACGACAAGAACTGACTGTTTGTGCCTTTGAGTCAAACCCTACGAGCTCCAACACTAGACGACTCGTACGCTTCAATATGAAAGGGTTTTGGACTAACACGAGCCTCTCTCTCTATGGTTTCGAAAGTCTTCACGTTCTTTCACCACAACCGTCGCATACCTGCCAACTCTCCCGATTTAGGCGGGAGACTCCCGATTTCAGACCATTTCTCCCGCCCTCCCGCTTAACGTATTAAATCTCCCGATTTTTCAAAAAACCCACGCGTAATTTCGGATTTAATATGTCGTCTATCGAACGGATCGACTTTACGTGTTTTGAAGTTATATCTCGATACCGCAGTTTCGCTTTGTATCGATAATCGACAACTGCGTACTAACTCCCGCGTCGCGTCCTGCTGTTATAAAAAGTTGGCTTCGAATAAGTCTTCGTTTGAAATCGGCTTCGAATAAGTCTTCGTTTGAAATCGTCGAAGGTTAATTCAGCGCTTGTTCCTAGATGTGTTGCATAATGACCAGTGGGTGATAGGTAGTTGTACGCTGCGGAATATTGTATCTGTTTCACACGTGAAATTATATGATTTGTGTATAACTTAGTTTGATGTTGTTGGCGTTAATATGCCGGTAGGTTATTGTGATTTTTCGAACTGAGTGATTGCGTCGGTTCGTCGGTAATAAGGCGAAATGATATGTGACATTTAAAAGTGTGTACAAAGATCACATTCCCAGGGTGTCTACCGGTAACGGAAGTAACGAATTTTACAAATGGGTAACGGAAAAGTAACGAATTTTACATACGGGTAACGAAAATTTTCCGAAGGCGGATTGAATCATTTAAACTTGCGCCTCTAAGCTCAGAGATTGCGATGGAGCGAGTTTCACGCAAGCGGCGCCAATTGCATAAGCTATATTTCCCCGTTCCCGACCTCGAGGAAATGCATACTGAGGATACCCTTAGTGGTATACATCGTTCAGCGTATATCGTCGGCATCAAGATGACTTTTAGTTTTGTGTGAAATAATTATGTGTTATATTAGGAAGCCTGACTTTTCGCGAGACGTTTATTCGTGAAAACTTCTGAAATTATTCAGAAACCTCGCATTTTTCGCATTTATTTGGAGACTATTAAATTGAAGTCCAGAAATAACGCTAAATAATTTAATGTCGCGATCTTGCGAAATGTTACCGTTTTGAAAAAGATTCGAAATACGTAGGCTGTAACTTATTTTAAAAATCTGTCTCGTAAATTTGCGACATCCAGTATGGTTAATTCGAAATTCCGTTATATGTCGATTTTTCCTTCTAACTTGGGTTCCATCGGATATATTATAATCTAACCGGTTATTTCGAAAACTTGTATAACTTTTATAATTCGTGATTCGGATTTGAAAGAAAACGTGTCCTCTAGTCGTATTATTCGTGTAATCCTCTCCGAATAATTCTTAATATTTGATACCTACTTCGAACATTCATACTCAAGACGGCCGGCTGACCGCACGACTTGCCTGCGGGAATCTCGTCAAATGGACCGAGATCGACGTCAGTAGCGTAAAATCAAAAAACCCGTCCCCTATCGTGAACTTGTGACCACGAGGTCTGCGGGAATCCCGTCAAAGATGATTGGGCACCAATCACGAAACATTCCGAAACCTACTCGCTACTTTTCCCATGACCGTATACTTAAAAGCGTACGGGGAGCGAGAAGTGCATCTACCCACTTAGAAATGACAGCCTACGTAGCGTCGCGATACTAATTTCTCCTCGTGATCTACCCTGAACTGATGAGCTCCCAACCACAGCATAGGGACAGCGGGAATCACGGCGCCGGCCATACAACTTGTCCATAACTACTCGTGAATTTTAACCATGCCCAACCCTGAGCTTGCATCCACCAATCTGTGAGGACGAATAAACAATCGTTCAACGGCCGGGTGCGGCGCGGTATGCATAATATCGCGAGGACAACTTGAATCTCGTAAAACGGCTGAGAGCGGCAGCGATTGCGATACATCGCGATATTTCTCCGCATTCAATGACGAGAACAACTGTATTTTTGTCAAACGGACAGCAAGTGGCGCCGATTGCATAATAATGCTATATTTCCTCGCGCCCGACCTCAAAGACAATGGAAATCTCGTCGAACGACTAAAAGTGACACCGATTATTAAATCGCGATATTTATCAGTGTTCTATCGCGAAAACAACGGGAATCTTGACAAACGGGTGAGACCAGCGCCGATCGTGTAACATCTTGAAATTTCGCCGTACTTGACTGTGAAGACAGAATTCGGTTACAATCATGTAACGTCCCATAAATTTCGTCGTGATCTACCGCGGGGACAAAGGAAATCTCGCCACGGTCAAGAGCAGAGCAGAGCAACCTCTTGGCAATTATAAAAACGCCTTGTGCACAAGACGACATATTAGCTGAAACAACTCATTTGATAATAAATTTCTAGTATTTATTTATTATTTTTGAAATTGTTGTAACTCCCTAAGTGAATTGTATTTACCGCTTTAAACACAGTTCATTGCTCTCTTTCTCCACCGCGTGATGAGCCCATTTGCTTGCAGACCGCAGACGTATCTTGAATTCAAAGGTAACTAAAATTAACTAAAAGGTAGCTAAAAAGTAACTAATTTTTACTTCATCCTTAACAGTAGACACCCTGATTCCGCATATAACTGAGTCAGGAAGAGGCGCAACATTTGCGTTTTGTAGTGTCTGTAGGTGTGATTTCAGTATCTCGCATATTGGAAAGGGGGACATTTCATTTTCCAAAATTAAGTTTTTTGTAAATACATTTCCTAGCATGTTAACAGACACTCAAGTCAATTTTAATGAGGAAATGGATGCTTTACATTCCCAATTTTGTAACTTCCAACTTGAGGATGTGACATCTATTGAAGAAGAAGAGAGAATTGATGTGAAGTGGGCACTGGTAGGCCAAATGATATGTAGTGGTGGGGTACTCAAGTTATGCTTTCCATTCTGACCATTCCGCATAGTAATGCAGAGTGTGAGAGGATGTTCAGGTCATCTCTCTCTGACAAGACTTTGGACAAACTTACAACTCTGAAGTCGATTCAGAAAGAGAAGTGTTTTGAGCAAGAATATAGCAAGACCTTTTTGAAGAGGGCAAAATCAGCCTCAGTCACCTGCAACAACGACCAATAATATGATCTTCGATACATATTTGCTGCAATGTCTTAGCCTATGTATGTATTATGTAGCGTCCTCGCCCCCCCCCCCCCCCCCCCCCCCCTCCCCGTCGCCGCGTCGAATCTCCCGATTTTTCACTTTGAGAGGTTGGCAGGTATGCCGTCGGTTCCACAAGACATTACGGCATTAGCACATGCTCGTAAGTTACAGTTAGCTGATCCTAGGACGGATTCCCATGAAGATCTACCGGTTGAACTCCTTATCGGTAGTGACCCCTACTGGAAAATTATCAGAGACAGTCCTCCCTTACGTATCTCCACGTCACTCGTGTTGGTTCCTTCTACCATCGGCTGGATACTCAGTGGGGATCGATCCGGTATGCACGTGAACTCAGCCACAGTCGATTTCATTAACCTCGAGCAGCCTTCTTTCCAGTCAGACGAAGACTTCAGAAGATTTTGGGACCTCGAGACTATTGGTATAACTGCTGATCAAGAACGCCCACATACGCCGAAGGATTCCAGAATCCTTGAGGACTTCAAATCATCTTTCCGAATCGAAAAACAGCGACGCGTAGTCTCGTGGCCAAAGAAGCAAGGCATTCTGGAACTACCCCATAATCTACACAATGCCGAGGCGCATCTGAGAAACCTTCAGAAAAGACTTCAAAGCAATGACGACTTCAACCAGATGTACTGTAGCCAGATGTTCAGCTACATTCACAATCAGCACGTGGAAGTAGTCAACACGACAAACTCACCCGACGTCATGTTCTACCTTCCTCATCAAGCTGTGAAGAAAGAAAGATATGGAAAAACCAAGTGGAGAATAGCATTCGACGCATCATCTCATCAGGCTGTCACCCTCTCTTTATGACATGTTGGAGATGCAACCAAATTTATTACCAGAGGCTGTGTCAATTCTCCTACGTTTCAGACTTCATCGACAGGGAATCATCAGCGACATACAACAAGCCTTCCTTCAGCTAACCCTGGACAGGAAAGACAGAGACTTGACCAGATTCCTCTGGTACAAAGTGATTGAAGACGACGGAGGACACTTCTACACGACAAATGGCATAGTCACTTATCGTTTCACTACGCTCCCTTTCGGCCTGACCTGCAGTCCTTTCCTCCTTTCAGCAACCATCAGGGAACATGCAGACAACCACACACTCTCCTTTCCCAACGCTGCACCACTAATCAACAGCAACACCTTCATGGACGACATTGTTGTGGGAGCAGCAGATGACAACTTGGCAGTCACCTTCTATTATGAACTCACTGCCTTGATGAAGCTGATCAATTTTCCTCTTGCAAAATGGGCAACAAATTCCGATGTACTGAGAGCCGTCTGGAAGGCAGAAGGACGAGAGACTGTGCTGCAGACTCAGGTGCTAGGAATAAACTGGTGCACTTCCAAGTGATTCTTTTATGGTGGACACGAAGGAGATCCTTGATAAAATCCCAGAAGGACCAACTACAAAAAGACAGCTTTTGAAGATCGTCAGCAGCTTTTACGACCCAATTGGCTTCCGGTATCTCTTGTCGGGAAACGATTGTTTCAGGATACTTGGTGCCAGGGAATTGATTGGAATGAACTGTTACCCAACGATCTTGCCGCACACTGGCATGCTTGGATATCCACGCTCTCCTCGCTCTCGCCAATACGCATACCGCGCTGGCTCCACACTTCAAGTAGAGAAGACACTCAGGTTCATGTCTTTTGCGACGCTTCAGAGCGAGCTTACGGAGCAGCCTTGTACATTCGCGCAACTAATGAGGACACTCTCCACTCACCTAGCCTACAGCAAGTCCAGACTGACTCCCGTTAAGAAAGTCACACTACCATGCCTTGAACTCCTTGCAGCCTTAGTGGGAGCACGGCTTCTACGATATTTTGCAAAAGCAACCAATTTCGACACTTCCCATGCTACTTTATGGACGGACTCCACTGTGACATTGGGTTGGATACGAGAAAACCCAAATAAATGGAAGACCTTCGTCTGCAACCGTGTGACGGAGATACAGTCCTACACAACACCATCACAGTGGAGACACTGCCCCGGAACTGACAACCCTGCAGATCACCTCTCTCGGGGATTTCTTCCTGGTCAGATCCAGTCCTTAGATACATGGTGGCACGGACCTTCCTGGTTGACAAAGGAAGATTCTTACTGGCCTCAGGACGCAGCATCGCTTCCATCACTCCCAGAAACAAAGAACCCTGTGCAGACTGTCCTTCACGTCGATTTGCCAGAATCGATCATAGACTCCACCCAGTTCAGTTCCTACACGCGCCTTCTACGCGTTACTGCTTGGGTACTTCGTCTGACGCGAATCCTTCGCCACAAAGACCACGAAAACGGGGAACTCACTGCTCAAGAACTTACTGCGGCGCATACCTACTGGATAAAGGTCGTGCAGAAAGACTGCTTTCCTACTGAACTTGGAGCTCTACAGTCCAACGGCCCTCTCCCAGTACGATCCAAACTACGATGCTTCAACCCCTTTCTAGAAGACGGTGTTCTGCGGCTTGGAGGGCGACTGGAGAGTGCCGACATTACTCACCAGCAGAGGCATCCCATAATTCTCGATGGCGACCATCACTTTACGCAACTTATGATCAGAGACACACACATCCGCCTCCATCACTTGGGAGTGCGAATTGTTCTTTCAGACCTTCGGATGACCTTCTGGATACTGCGTGCTCGCCGTGCCATCAAGAAGATACTATATCGCTGCCTTCCTTGCAAAATGGCCCGAAATCGTCCCAGTCAAGTACTTGAGGTGCAACTCCCTCCACAGCGTGTCAGTCCACAGAAGGCCTTTGCAGTAACAGGCATTGACTTTGCTGGACCGTTATACGTAAGGGAAGGTCATACAACTAAAAAGTGCTACATCACGTGCGCAACGACCCGAGCTCTTCACTTAGAACTTTGCCGAGATATGAGCACTGACAAGTTTCTGCAAGCACTGCAGCGGTTTGTGGCGTGACGTGGCATTCCACACACTATCTTTTCTGACAATGCCCAGACATTCCACTGTGCAAATCGAGAATTGGCGGGACTATGGGCTACCGTTTCCGATACGAAGACTTGCCAGTACCTTTCACGACACAACATCACGTGGAAGTTCATTGCACCACTCGCGGCTTGGTGGGGAGGCTGGTGGGAAAGAATGGTTGGCTCCACCAAGCGATGCTTACGAAAGACACTTGGGTGCTCTTCTGTAGATGAAGATGGCTTGCAGATGATACTGACATCTATCGAAGCCGCCCTGAACTCCAGACCACTCACCAAAGACGACGACGCCAACGTGCTCACCCCAGCTCACTTCCTTGTCGGTGGACAACTCAATGCACTGCCCTCTGGACCTGAACCTCAGCCCGGTTGCCCCATTAAAGAATACAGACTTCAGCAACAACTGGCGGACCATTTCTGGAAACGATGGAGCAAGGAATACCTGCTTCAGCTTCAGAGTTTCCACCAATGAAAGCAACCGAAAGGGACGTCACCACGACTGAGGCTTGGAGACATCGTTCTACTCCAGGACGAGGTGCGGCCTCGACATCTGTGGAGGAAGGCCCGGATTCAGGAGCTGAAACTAGGCAGAGATGGACTTATGCGGACGGTGATTCTATCCACGCCAGAGGGGGCCCAGATCGCCCGACTTGTCCAGCTGGTCATCCCCCTTGAGGTTGACCAGGGTGGGGAGGATGTTGGGGAGTGAAACAAGGACAATGTGTTTATGTAACTTGCCGCTAGAGAGTGTTGTATTTGTAGTTGCTAATGGAATAAAATAGTGAATGTCACAGTATCGTTCTTCCTAACTTCACGCTATAATATCCCACAAACACCGTTTATCAGACAGATTCTACACACGCCCAAAGTACATGGGGCTACATGACCACGTTGTCGCAGAGTCTTAATCTGAGGAACAAACCATCATCTCTGCGGTAGATAAAATTTTGCATGAAAAATTAACAGACCGTTAGGTAGTTAACATCAGTGTCGAAACCTTGCATAAGGACAGTGTGACCACAAGTATAAAAATGGACCCCAAATGACGAGAAGGTTACCGTTCCCATAAGACAATAAAATGTTTAAAATATGTATAAAAAGACGAAAAACAAAGTAAATGGAGCTCCAATTTTAAAACACTTTCTCGCTATAAATGAGATCTGATCCTTCTACAAAAACCTGCATATTCTGCCTATTTTCGCCTATCCCCTAGTTTGCCCGGTGAAATCTACCTCCGCCTTTTGGCGTGCCGAAAGGATTTTTTTTTTCTCATAAGGGTGCAGTGAAATTAGTAGCAAGGCACAGCACACTATGGATTAACATTTTTTTGTGTTCATTTGTTTTGTGCACTTTGGTTTTGTGTACAGTCAAGTCCTGTGTCAAACTTACACCTTTATCTCTTCTTGTACTATAGAACTCTTTCAATCTCTTAACCATGTCCAGAGCTTCGCAGTATGGTGCCATTGGTGGCGCACCATTTGAACTAATTAGTGATTAGTAATTACTTCAGCGCCAGCATCAGTGTTACCATGAGTTTCATTATCATCACAGTGTTCATTACCAAGGTCATCATTTTCAACTCTTTCCCCCTCAAATTAGACTGAATGGAGAATCATCCTTGTATCTTAGCTCTCACACTCTGTAGGTATCTCTTTATCAATGTTTACATATGTGAATATATTTTATAAGAATTTCATATGTGTTTACATCGATAGTGTAACCTGCTACATAGATTACATTCTGTGTCTCTCCTATGGTGTCATAAATTTCTGTTGGTTGGTTCTTAAGTTTAGGGGCTGCGACAACGCAGTCATGTAGCCCCGTGTACTTTTGGGTGTGTGTAGAATCTGTCTGATAACCGGTGTTAATTGTGATGACTGTATTAGTGTGTGTTATCTGTTTTTTAATTCAAGTAAGGACTGCAGACTTTTGAATTTTTCAAATAGTTCCTACTTTTGCCGCCAAACACCACCGTCAACGACTTCTAGTTCAGAACTTAGCTACCAGACACCACCGCAGTCGACACTTGGCAACGAACGTAGGGACCTAAGAGCATTGTTTACATTCTTAACCTATACAATTTAGCTTCACACAGGTGTAATTAGTGGAAGGTTCTTTAACATGCCATAAATCTATGACATGGGACTGCCGGCTTTACTTCCCCTCCAAAGGAAGGCATACTGAGGGATTTTTAACGTCATAAATATCTAATGTCATTTCACTGATTTCACTGCTGTCTGGAAACCAGCTTTTAGGACGCAGCCATTAATTGTTGATATCATCATCTGGTTCCATGCACTGGTTATCCATGATGTAGCTTGTAATGAATTCAGTTTCTTCTTCAGAGTTTGGAGGGACCCATTTCTCGTATGGAGCTTTGACACAATGGCTTTCCCTTTACTAGTCAACTACTGATCCATATTAGGCTTGCGCATAATAGTTCGCGGCTGGGAGCGATCAGTTTAGTTCGCAGCTCCTTAGCGAACTAGTTCGCTCTTTTAGTTCGTTAGGTCCCATCTCGAATTCCCTGTAAGACAGATCGTTCGCTCGCCGTGCTGCTGACACTGCACGCACTCTTTGTTATAGCAGTCTGTCACCACTGATGACTCGTCACCAGTGATTGCTCATTCACATTGCTCTCGTTTCAAGCAATACTGTAGGCAACTGTAACAGTTACTGTGCAGTTCGTGTATTAGATAGCGACATGTTGCGTGTGTAGTAATGTGTTTTACATTTTGATATTCGAAGATAAAACAAGTAGTTCCGTGAAGAACTATACAGCCTATTTTCATATATCCTGCTCATGTTAATTGTCTCTATCAACATACAAAATTTCAGTTTAATTGCTGTAACAGATTCGTAGATATTGAGAACCGTCAAAATATTTCGGAAGCTCGCCATTTAGGATTGTTATACGTATAGGCCATAGAGTTATGTACCATTCAAGGGCAATTATTGCCTAGCTTCATCATTCAAACTTTCTTTTCGATCGCATGATTACGACACAAGAATAAAAACTTAATTTTAAAATTTCGCACAGCCGCCATCTTGAGGTTATGTAAACAATTGAAATAAATTAGATGGCAGTGCATTACAATCTGCAAAATCATTTACTGTACCACATTTCACTGCGCTCAAAGAGTTAAATCATGAGAAAAGTCTATTAAAATATTTCAAATTCGCTTGGTCGCCATGTTTGTTTTGTACTTTACAGGTTTATGAAATATACATAGGTAAACTTGTATCAGTACCTTTTATCACCGTACAAAATTGCATGATGATATCTGTAATAGTTTCGGAGATATAGAACGTCAGTGAAATATTTTGCACAGCCGCCATTTTGAGGTAATGTAAACAATTGAACTAAATTAGACTCCATTGCATTACAATGTGTATAAACATTTGCTGTACCAAGTTTCATTACGTTTGGATAGTTAAATCGCGAGAAATGGCTATTTAAAAGTCTCAATTTCGCTTGACCGCCATGTTGGTTTTGTAGTCACCAGGTTTTTGAAAGTCTCATAGGTGAACTTCTAGTAGTGCCCTTTATCACCGCACACAATTTCAGGGCGATATCGGTAATAGTTTCGGAGATATTGAATGCTAGTGAAATATTTCGAACAGCCGCCATGTTGGATTGGTGAGACGTAACAAAATTTGTAGAGCACGGTCGAGGTCGCCGGGAATAGTTCTATGAACTTACCGAGTTTCATTGAAATCGCTCCATACGTTTAGATTTTATTAGGGGGGGACTCACACACACACACACAACACACACGGACAAAAGGTGATCTCATAAGCCTATTTTTTCAAAATTGAAAATAGGCTAAAAATACAAAAATATGAGTATTGAAACATTAGTGAAATTCCTTATTCCTTCCTTATTTCCTTTTATTCCTTTTAGGAACATAGGGTAGCTACAAACTTCTTCCATCTCACTCTTTTGTTGGCCATCCTTTAAATTAGGGTCCATGTCTTTCCTTCTGAGAAAACTTCTCTTTATATTGTTTATAAAGCCAAAAGTCGTCATTTGTTTATCATCAGTGGCGGATCTAGGGGAGGGCGAGGAGGGTGACCGCCCAGGGCCCCGTGGTCCGGGAGGCCCCGCGCCATGGATTGTTTTAAATTTAATTGATTCATTTTTTGTACTTTTCAAACTTTCGAACTAATTTATAATTCATATTATTTTATCAGTGCAGCTATGACCTCCCGTGCCCGTGTAGCAAGTTTAGATTTCAGTGAAATGATAGAAGACTTCAGCCGGGAAAAAAGTCGCAAAGTAATATTTTAATATTTCATAGTTTACATAATCTTCTTCAATGGGACTTAAAGGTTTCTTTCATATTATTAGAAAATGTACTGTAGTGTATTCAAAATATTGTAACTATTCTTTATTTTCTTCTTCTTCTTTCTTCGATTCGGCCAACTAGGGACCACGTCAGTTCAACTGTCTCTTCTTCCGAGCTTTAACTACCGCCCAGTGTTTCCGCATTCGTCTCCGGTGTTGTTCTTTTCTCTCTTGGGACCACACCTTCCCTGTCTCCATTTGATTTGATTTTTATTATTTCCTATTGTTGTGGGCCCCACCTTATCATACCGCCCAGGGCCCCGCAAGGCCTGGATCCGCCACTGTTTATCATTAGTGAAATACCGGTACCGTACCTAAAAGAATAACAGTATGGACGATGAGTTCGTAGAAGCATACACTTATTATTCTCTTTATTTTTTTCTCTCGCGTGGGGCCGATAACCTAGACGTTAGGCCCCTTAAAACAACAATTACCATCATCATTTTTCGCGTGTATCGGCGCGTCACCATCCGATTCCATTTCCTACTTGTCACTAGGTGATGATAAGACGTACCCCCGCCCGCCGGAATTTTCATTTCTTACTTGCTTCGTGATATTCATTATTTGGCTGCTCTGAAACCGTTGGGTGCATTATCTTTATGGCATTAATGGGAGGAATAGGGTTTTTTAGTTTCGAGTTTTTGTCCATAGAAGTTCGCTTTTCTTTGTGAAGCATCGTCATAATGTTCATTTCTTAAAAACAGGTAAAAGTAGTTGTATCACCATGTATCGAGAAAAATAAATATCAACTAGTTCATTCAAATGGTAATGTTAATCCAGTTCGCCGATTTTCTAAATAATTGGACATATTTTCAAATAATCCAAAATGACTAAGTTAAATAAAACTGTGGAATTATCCCCACATCTACATCAGTTAAATATCAGTAACTTATATTTATGAACCGCCACTGTATTACATTACAAATATAAGGTAGTTACTACTATTAGCGTGTTAGTTCGCTAAGGAGCTGCGAACTAAACTGATCGCTCCCAGCCGCGAACTATTGTGCGCAAGCCTACTAGTAGTGTGTTATACTGTTATTATAATAAACCAACATAGAAACACGTATGCATAAATTACAAAGGTGTTTTCATATGACAAAAGATATATATAATAAAAAAAGCTTATCCTGAAACACTAAATTAAGGCATTATCAAACAGTAGTCAGACCTGAAACTCTGTATGCAGCAGAAACACTTAAATTAACAAGATTTGGTGATTTAGACAAATTAGAGAAGACTGAAAGACGAATTCTGAGAAAAATACTGGGAGCTAAACGAAATAATAACGCAGAATATAGGTTACGACCAAATAGAGAGTTATATTTGAAATGTGAAAAATTAACTGATGTAATGAGAAAGAGAAGATTACAGTTTTTTGGGCACATCTATAGAATGGAGAATAGTAGACTAACTAAACAGATCTTCAACTTACTGACTAGTTACAAGTCCAAACCCACATGGTTCATTGAAATTGACAAAGATTTGACAAACGCCAAAATTCAGACAGACACAATAGCAAACAGATCACTCTTCAGAGAAGCTATTCAAAACGCAAAATTTCAAGAAAGGAAGAAACAAAGAACTGGCAGAAAGTGGACTCAGGAGGAGAAAGATCGTCACTCTAGAACGATGAAAGAAATTTGGAAACAACGGAAATTGAATACAATGGACAATAGCCAACGTTGATTCATCGTACCCTCCAAATGGGTTATTCGAAAGAAGAAGAAGAAGAAACCAACATTGAACAATCGCCACGCCAAAACTTGACAATCTTGCCACTGTCAATAGATACACTCAATCAACTGAGCTGACAACAAAACAAAGCGCATGCGATTGTGCAATGAGTGTTGACGTGACGAGCTACGGCGGACCCGCGCTCTCGCGCTCTTACAAGTCGGTCAGCGGGAAAAGAGCGAACGAACTAACAAGCGAGTGATCTGGGAACTAGTTCGGTAGTTCGTCTGTAGGACCCGCTCTTCCGAACTAGTTCGTTCGCGAACTACACAAGACTAATCCATATCATTCCATCCAATACAAATAAAAACTGATATTGAAATCAAATCATTTAAGTATTTTACAGTCATACTGCATAACCGTATGATATATTAAGATTACAATCTGACCAAGAAAGCATTTTTCCAATTATTCCAAGCCGAGAAGAAGCTACTTTACAAAGTTAATAATTGTTTTACTTGGAAACTTAAAATTTTGAAATTAACGAACATGTGTAGAACATTCCAATCCGTTATTTTAAAATTGGGATTTTATCAGATAACAGGATTTTGAGATACAATGTTAAACTTGGCGCATGGTTGAAACACATTTATAAGCTGACACTTTTCACATTCCACCTGCATTCAAAAATATTGAAAACTTTTAAATTTAAAATTCTAGACATGGATGACCTAATATTAATTTTGAATGAGCAAAGTAGTGGTGATATTGGATTTTCTGTAGGTCTATTGGTTATTTCATATACGACTTCCAAACTTGAGTGCACATAATAATTGGTTGACCGTAGCCTGGGACTATAAGAGGATGTAGTACACCGGTTATGAATTCAGTTAAATGTTCCAGGACTTGATTTGTGATATGAGATTGTGTATTGATATGATGAAGTCACTGAAGTTGTGGTCATTTCTTTGCAATTCTAGACATGCATGACCTAATATTAATTTTGAATGAGCAAAGTAGAGGTGATATTGGATTTTCTGTAGGTCTATTGGTTATTTCATATACGACATCCAAACTTGAGTGCACATAATAATTGGTTGACAGTAGCTTGGGACTACAAGAGGATGTAGTACACAAGTTATGAATTCAGTTAAATGTTACAGGACTTGATTTGTGATATGAGATTGTATATTGATATGATGAAGTCACTGAAGTTGTGGTCATTTCTTTGCAATGTGTCTCCTCAGTAGTGCCAACACTGACATGTACCGTATTTCCTCGCATAATCATCGCACATTTTTAGCCTAAATTCGTGGGGGAAAAGCAGAGTGCGACGATAATGCGAAAACTATTTAAGTTCAAAGACTAAAACCACAATTTTTAAATACAGTATAATTATACTGTATCATTATTTGCTGCACGCTTGTGCACTTTCTTCTTATTATTATTATTATTTGCTTATTATGTAACCACGTGTATTTCACTTTCATCAAGATCATCGTACAATTCTTGTATTTTCTCAGCTTGGACACCAATGCGTAACATCACGCATTTCTCTGTTGCGATGTTTTCACGGAAGTGGCTGATGCTGGACTCGGCTAGACTGGCACGAGGTGTCCCTTGCGTAAGATTCCGCCAATAGCAGTCAGGCCTGTTTTAACGTCGGCGAACTGGGACTAGCAGCGCTTCGTAAGGCAGCTTATTGAATCTCGTCATTCCGAGACCAACTCGCGGAAGCGATAGGTCCACAGTCGGAGAGACGGCTTCTTTCTTCTGACAAGGTCACGACAAGTTATAAGCTCGCGGAATGTGCTGACGAAGCTGGCCACTCGCGTTGCGGTTCATAGCTCGCAGGCATAAAGACGAGATTACTTTCTTCTGACAAGATCACGCCAGATTATAAGCTTGCGGAATGTGCTAAGTGACAATGCTGGCCGCTTGCATCACGGTTCATAGCCCACAGGCTTAAAGATGAGATAACTTTCTTCTGACAAAGTCGCGGCAGCATGTGCAACTGGTGCACAAATATGCTATGCGACGATTATGCGATGAAATTTTATAAACCTATTTCAGTGTTTGAAAAGTTGTGTGCGACGATTATGCAAGAAAATATGGTAGTATTTGGCTGTAACTGTAGAATGCATTTTGGTTAGCCATTTTGTGTGATGGGAAATGCAAACAGTGTCTACAATAAATAAGAGCACTGCTGTTAACCATGGACATTAAAAATAACATTATCTTTTCTACATCCTTAAACTCTGTGCATAGTCAAATTTTTCATAAGTTGGTACTTTACAAGATCTCCGAAGACTTTCCAAGTTTTCTTGTCAAGTTACTTCTAATACCATACTTATAAAATATTTCAGGACCTTGAAATAACATGTTTTAGTCCAGGCTTCGTCAAGACCCCAATTTGAGCCTGTGCCAACCTAGCTGGCACACAACTCGTAGTTGAGCAATCAAGAGCCAGCAGCTTTGGTCAACTTCAATGACCTTGTTTTACAAGTGATCCATAAATGATGATGTAGTATATAACTGCTATTGGCACTCTGAAAGATGGAGACATATCAATATGGAGTGAAGGGAAATATTTTAGTCGAGAGTCCCCTGGTACTCACCACACACAGTGCCGGATTTCTGCCTAGGCCTACAAGGCCCCGGCCTAGGGGCCCAGCCAGCCTAGGGGCCCCGGTGGAGGAATCTTTACATAAGCTCAAAAGTCTGGCTTGCCTTTTCAAAAAGTTTTATCGAAAATAATATTATAATAAAAAAAGTTACAGTCAGTCTGAAAGACTAGACTTTATATCATTTCAAATGACGCATGCTACAAATGTTACACATGCTATTGACTCTTTCAACAGACTCCATTATCCATTAACTTAGGCTTCCTGCGCGGGGAACGGAGAGCAGGAGGTGCACTCGGCTGCATGACGTCGCGCGTTCTCTGTATCGCATAACGCCATAGCCCAGGAGTAAACTTAGACTCGGTGCATATGCATTGAACAACATGATGATGTGATACGCTCTCCGTCTCCGTATCGCATAACGCCATAGCCCAGGAGTAAACTCAGACTCGGTGCATATACACTGAACAAAATGATGACGTCATACGCTCAAGTGCAACCTTAGTACATTTTCTCTCCGTAACCGTAACGCATAACGGTAGACCAAAGCATAATGATGAAGTCTACAAGATCATTTAAAATGATAATATTTTTACTATATTTTGCCAAAACTTATAGCCCTGCGTGTAACAAAGCTAGAATTAAGCCTCTTCGTTCCCCCTCTCTCACGCCTGCAGTCTGCTCGAGCTGACGCCTGCCGAAATCTATGTTGCTCCTGGGATGAGATCATGGCAGCTCTTCAGATAATTGTCAATGATGCAAATAGAAAACATCTACGTGCTCTGAGGCTTCAGGTCTTCTGAATTCATTAGACTCGATGGAAACTTGCTTTTTGTCACTTCTCTGGAATGACATCTTGGAAAGGTTCAGCAAAGTAAGCAAATCTCTTCAATCTGTTAACATCGACCTGGGTACGATCGTTGAACTGTATCAGTCTTTGGTAACATACCTAGAACACTTAGGGAAACCTAGTACCTTTGATCATTAAAAGTCGAAAGTTATTGAAACATCCGGTGAAAATAGCTAAGCATATGACACAACTGAGTCGAAAAACGATAACATTCCATTTCCAAGAGGAAAAAAGAACGATCATCTGTCGAAACTATACGTCGCATTGAAAAATTCACTAATTGCCAATTGTAGTACTAGTAGCAAGAAGTTATGTCTCAAAATGTGTCATCAGTTAGCGACTAATTAATGATTAAATATGCTGGAATATTATCCCATTTCTTTGAATATTGTCCATTTTCCACTCGTTCAATTTTTAGTATTATTTTACTGGCGTTGGATTACAGAATATTAATTTAATATAAAAGTTTTGAATTTTGCAGGTATTTACTAAAATTTATCAACAATTTGGCTACAGACAGAAATACAATACAATACAGTTTTATCTTGTAACATATTTAGCCGAGACTACATTGTACAGCAGGAACATAATTCTCACCAACAATTCAACTTATGAGCCTACTGTTCTTGTAGCTTAATAGAGAATAGAGAGAGCATTGGGAATCTTCAGATTCTTAACTATTATTTTAACAGATTTTACATTAAAATTACATTTTGCTACTAGAACATTTCTTAAAGGATGTAAGTGAAGGTTAAAAAATTAGTTTAAATGGGTTAAAATTTTTCAAAATAGATTCAATTCACATTTTGAGAGGGTTGTTTTTGAAATTACAATAGGACTAAATTTCTTAATCTTGGAAATCAATAATAAGCATATTGACTTTCTGATATGTATAGATGTTAAGAAATATGCTTCACCCATCTCGTACATCAGGACTGCCAAAGCTAAATCTTCAATTGATGATATAGGCTACATTAAGGTAAAATTATGAGCAGGGCTAGGATTTATATGTACTAAAAAGTGTCAATATATGTACATATGTATGTATATATATTTTAGAAATATGTACAATCTAAAAAATGTCAAAATGTAAATATATTTTATGAAATATGGACAAAAGACAAATTTATCCCCATAATACTAATTTTGTTACTTCTATAACCCACATAAATGCATTAAAAATACTGGATTTATAAATCAAATTATCCAATTTTCTTTTATGTCACTTACTTTTCACTTGCTTTCATTCATCGATTATTCCTATTATTCCTGTCTACCATAACAGTATGCCATAAAATATTCTAAATTTTCAAACTTGAAGCTTCTTTTCATAAGAATTGCTATCGTTACACCTACGTACTTCAGAAATCTTTCTTTTCATTACATAACTGTAAACTTGTCCTGTGCTGTCGTATTTCCAGTCACTGAAAACTACAATTCTATATATTTTTATTCATAAGAGTAAAATATGTACAAATATTGGATTGCAATTTACTTGTATGTCTACCCCTTATTATTCCCGTTTTCCAACGGGGTCGGGGATGAGATGGGATGGAAGTCTTAGTGGCGATGGTTTTTACGGCCGGATGCCCTTCCTGACGCCAACCTCATGAGAGGAGTTAATGAGAGATGAAATGAATGATGGTGAATGAAACTGGGCAAGGATGGGGAAGGAAGCGGCCGTGGCCTGTCAGAAGGTACCGTCCCAGCATTTGCCTGGTGTTGAAAATGGGAAACCACGGAAAACCATTTCAAGGACGGCCGACAGTGGGGCTCGAACCCACGCGTCTACCGAGTCAGCAGAGAGCTTGGCCCCATGACCTAATGCTGCGCTTTAGCCAGCATAGCCACTACTGTCGGTTGGATTGCAATTTACTAAATATGTAAAATTATTTATTGTGCATGTATGTACTGAAGTCAGAAATATGGAGAAACATGTCAAATAAATTTGTTTAATTTGAAAGAGGACAACATAATCGATGGAGATAAGTTAATAGGATATGAATATCTGTGTAATAGAGAAATAAGTACTGTATTTACATATAAATCCTAGCCCTGATTATGAGAAAGCTGAAGCAGAAAAGAAGTAAAGGACCAGTAGGCAGATATGTTGATTTGGACATTGGTTATTTATCAAGATTAGTGTCAGTTGCTATGGGAAAATATGTTGGTCTTTCTGGGCACAGTGCCCTTGAGGTTTCCTTGATTTTTGTTTCTACAATAATTATTAAAACTACAGCAAAAAGTACAACTTATGCGCCGACCTTGTAACGCTCCACAAACAACGCGATTGACTACTGTTGGTCGAGCTGCCTAGCGCTGGTCAGCCAGTGCGGAGGCCTTACTATTTAGGTGGCGTTGACGTGACACGGCCTGACTCCCCGAGTCCCGATGTATACTCTGATTTACAAAAGATGCTCGGTGAAAACTGTCATCCGCTTGAAGGGTGAGGTGAGGAGTGGAGACGAGAGGGGTAACGGTCTCCATGGCAACAGTGAGCAATGTTGCAACGTATGCCGGCACAGCAATAAGCACATGGTTTGACTCAGTGTGTCTTCACTCATCACGGTCATTAGAGCGCCAGGCAGGGGGCTAACTTACCCAGTATTTGTGTCTTCCTGCAAGCCTCTTGGAATGTTATGAGTCATGATCTGCCTCAGTGGCAATGCAGAATTTCCCCACGTGCTAGCTTTGACAGCTGTCAGCGAGCTTTATTGGTAATTCAGAGTATAGCAACATCGTTCATTCTCTGCTTTGACTTGGCCGTGATAACATAATGCTACGCAATGTAGACGAGAGCTTCACTCACCCGCTCGTCATTGTGCAACGACTTGGCAACTTTACATTAGCTCAGCAGCGACTAGTATCGAAGCAGTTTGCTCTTTACCTTAGTTTTCTCGGATGCTCTTTCTAGCCTAGTTGAAATCGCATGTTTTGTGTGTGTTTAAATCCTTTGCTCTCGACTGAATACGTGCGTAATATTGATATACCAGTAAACTTCTTGCTGTGTTCTTATAGTAGGCCACGGGTTTGAAAGACACTGACGATCAACGGTCGCAATGCCTCCGGTGTTGTCCAAGTTAGAAACAAAAACATTACACAGTCAGGCGAGAGAAATAATATCTAATGTGCACAATTTCATGAAACAAGAAGCGGAAAGGGGTGTTGACATACCTATAAATAAATTCGGCAAACGGGCAGCGGCTGCCGCTGTAGTTCCTGAGCGTACAATTAGGGCGATAGTAAGTGGGAAAAAAAAAAAGGTTTTAGAGTAGATGGAAGGCCTGTCTACATTTTTATCCACACCTGGTAAAGCAAGACCGCGAGCAGCCACCAAATCTTCAGCAGATAATTTAAATCAAGAAGTAATACGACGATGTATATATATGATTTTGCTTTGCACGAAATGAAAATTCCCACGCTTCGACTGTTACTTTCTACGTTGCAACAGGACATAAATTTTTGAGGCAGTAGAGAGAGATTACGGCGTCTTTTACGTAAAATGGGATTCAAGTGGAGGAAGACACTGAATAACAGAACAGTTTTGAAGGAGAGGCAGGACATTCATCCTCAAAGAACGAAATGCATTATTGAGCACAAAATAAATAAATTCCCGGTTTCCTATTCTTTGGGTTTGTCTATTTTCATGTACCGTACTTTTCTTTATATTTTATTTTATTTCGTGTGATGTGCTAACTGATTAGTTTTCTTTAAGGCTTGTTTCTATTATGACAAGACATGTTAAAAAAAACATTGCACACTGAAAGTGTTTTGCAACAATAATATTGATATAAAACCACGCTTACATTGCATAAGGTTTTACGGGCAGTAATTGATGAATGAGTGATTAATGACCGATGGGTGTTGTCCTCTTTCAAATAATTTTAAAATATTGTTATTTGTTCTACGTCCCTTTTAACTACTGCGACTTTTAGAGACGCCAGGGTGCCAGAATTTTGCCCCGAAGGGGAGCTTTAACGTGCCAGTAAATCTACAGACATGGTTCCCTCGCATTTACGCACCCTCAAATGCCAGCTGACTGCGCCAGGATTCGATCCTGCAACCTTGGGCAGAGCAAGCGAGAACGTTGCCGCTGAGCCACGCAGCCAATTTTAAAATAACATAGAAAATAAACTACTGGACGTAGAATTGTGATTCATGTTTTTATTATTATTTCCGATTATTCCCCTTCAGGAGAGCGTGAGAACTTGAGCCAATCACAGCTTCACTTCCTTTTCCTCTCTTCTTTTCTTCCCAAAACCTCTTCATTAGTTCACTGTGCTTTTTCTTCCTTTCCTCTGTCCATTTTTTCCCTGATGTATCTTTCCTTGAAACTTGTACAATTTTCGTGTTTCTGATTTTATTTCTAAATTGTTCTCTGTTCTTAATGTCGTCTTCAGAGATTTTAAGTAATTCCATGTCATGTTTTTATATATTCAGAAAAATGCTGCCTTTCATCCTATTCATATCTAGAAACCGTATCCTGCCAAACTATACCCAGCGGTACGCGTGACAATTCGTATCGCGTTCAAAAGTGACGTGAGCGATGAGTCGAGCTGGAACAGTCCCACTCCTCCCACTGTTCAGTAGCCATGCCTCTCCGGTCATGCCGCGGCAGAGATCGGTGTGTCGGGCTATAATTGACTATGATGATGTCATTCATTCTTTTGCACAGAAGAAAGTTCGTCGTATGATTCTATAAATTTTATAGAATAACGTAACTAAAGTTCTGATGTTTAAAGTCATTAAAGTCGATTAAAAATTATATATTCTGTACTAGTGCATTTAATTTGCTAAATTTCCAAAATAGCTTCGAGATGGTGGGGAGCCCAAATGTCAAGTGCCTAGGGGCCCCGGATCTCTAAGTCCGGGCCTGACCACACACAATACAAACATGTCTGTGTTGACATGTGGGATTGACACACCTAATGAAACCTGCTCTAATCTATCAAAGACCCGACAATTATTGCAATAACTGGCCAATGAGGTTCATGAATGGAACGGTAGTTAATGTTCTACCACACTGCAGTTGGAACAGCACCATTTGTCAAGCCACAGAATCAGTGTTTGATTCTTGTCAAATATTTTGCAACCAACATGACAACTTTTCTGGTCAAGTGTTGAAGGAAACATTTGATCATTTACAAGCTCCTTAACTCTCTGTTGACGAGCATTTTAAATGTGTTTACATTAGATTCTAAGATTTTTATTGTTTTTACGGTAAGTGTTGTGTTAGTTTGTGACAGATACTTGGTGCATTAACATCACTGGAGATAAATTATATGTATAAACTTATTCACAAAGACTCTGCATACTCAAACACCTGGCATGCTGAGGGGCTCACCTCCCTGCTGACCCTGACCATGTGGTGAAAGATGCAGGTGTCGATGTTCCTACACATAGGTGTTTAGTTGGAGTATTTGCCATGTTCATAATGACAAAATTAATCTCGGGATTTTCCGCCAACACAATTTCTCTACTAGAAAGTGCTATAGTGTCAAAAGGGCTTAGATATCTAACCTCCTTGACTTTCATAGCGCTCCAAGCAACAAAAAAAATTGACATGCAGGCTGCCCTCTGGGTGTCAAATAACAAAGCTTGCACCCGGCATCCGAGGCCATACGATATTATTATTATTATTTTCCCACAAAGTAGGTCACATCCTATAATGGTTGTTCCTGTAACAAGAAATTAATTTGTAGTGTTGTGCATTTTAAGTAAGATATCGCCATTCTATGTAATAGATCTTTCTTCTTCTTCTTCTGCTTTTACGGCCTCATTGGACCACTTCAGTCAATCATTTCTTGGTCCTCTTCTTCAGTAAGTTTCCTTTCCGAGTCGCTCAGTAGCTCTTCATTCGCTCTGATCTTCTCAGGCGTTCCTCATCTGTAAATACCCTTTTTACTGTATTACGTTTGTCTATTTTAGCCTGAAATCTTATTTTTATATCTCTCAGTTTTTTTAATTTTGTTGTTTTGTTTTGCAAGTCATCCAAGGTTATTTCCAATTCTTTCATATCTTCTCTAATTTCCTTAATCCATCCTACTTGTTTTTTCATATTCCAAAGTTTCACTACAATTTTTTTAGATAACCTGGTTTCTGGTGTCCTCATGATGTGACCAAAGAAAGAAAGCCGTTTCTTCCGAATGGTATCAGTGATGGGCTCCAGTTATCTGTATACTACTTCATATGGTACTATCCGCCACTGTCCATCTTTCTGATATTTTTTATTTATGCATGTTCTAGCTATTCTTCTTTCTACTTTTAAAATTTTGTAGATTCTGTTTTTCTGAGTAACTTTAAAAAGAGTTTCACTTCCATAGGTCACCTCTGGTTGAACCACCGTCTTGTAATGCTTTAATTTTGTTGCGATTGATAGACATTTTCTTTTATTTGTAGACCATGTTAATTTTTGGGCTTTTATCATTTTATTAGTTCTTTCTTGCCATGCAGGTTTCTCATCCAAGTTGTAAGTTATAATTTCTCCTAAGTATTTAAATTGCTTCACTATTTTAACTTTCTTGTTATTTACTGTTATGTGATTGATTACAAGTGGATTTGCTACCATTATCTCTGTCTTTTCAAATGATATCTGAAGTCCAATTTTTTGTGCTATATTTTGTAGGCTTATTATTTGATTTTTGGCTTCTTGAATATTATTAGCCAGTAACGCTAAGTCATCTGCGAATCCCAAGCAATTTAAGTCTATTTGATCTTTCTTGGTTCCAATTCTTATGTTCCTAGGATTTTCCCTGTACCATTCCCTCATTACATATTCCAAAGCACAATTGAAAAGTAGAGACGATAAACCATCTCCTTGCCTTAATCCTGTTTTAATCGTAAACGGTTCAGATATTTCTCCTCTGAATTTTACTTTAGATTTGGTGTTTGTTAGTTTTATAATTTTTATTAATTTGGGATGAAGTCCGAAATTCCTAAGTATTTTCAGCAATGAAGATCTATGTATACAATCATAAGCTTTTTTGAAGTCTACGAAGGTTATGACTTGCTGTTTTTGTCTACGTTTGTAGTAGTCCATTACTAATTTTAAGGTGATTATCTGTTCAGGGCAGCTTCGCCATGGCCGAAATCCACCTTGATATTCCCCTATTTCCAGTTCTAATTGATCTTTACAACGATTATATAGAATTCGTGACATGATTTTATATGTGATATCCAAAAGGGAAATTCCTCGATAGTTGTCAGGATTTGATTTTTCTCCTTTCTTGTGTAATGGTTGTATTATAGCAGTAGTCCAATGGTCTGGCAGTTCTTCTTTGATCCAAATGTTCACTATGCATTGGTGTAATGAAATCTTTACTGGTTCTGCTGCATATTTCCACAATTCTGCAAATGTTTGATCTTCTCCACTCGCTTTGTAGTTTTTGAGCTCTCTCAGCGCTTTGTAGACTTCTTGGATTGTGGGTGGATTTATGTTTTCTGATGGTGTTTTAATAGTGGTGTCTGTATTTATTTGAAGCAGTTCTGGTGGATCTTCGCAATTTAGCAACTTGTTGAATGTTTCTGCTAAAATTTCTGTATTTCTTTTATTACTATGAGCTAACTCGCCATTTTTGTCTTTTAACATTAATGTTGGAGGTTCATATCTTTGTAGTTGTTTGCTAAAAATTTTGTAGTAATCTCTTGAGTTTGTTTTCGCGCTATTTGTTTCGATCATCAGAAGTATATCCTTTTGGTATAGCCGTTTAACCCCTCGTATTATTTTTTGAGTTATCTTCCTTTGTTTTATGAGATCCAAGTGTGATTCATCTGTTTTTTGACTCTGATCTTTCATTTAAGATTTCTTTATTATTTTCCTTTATGTGACTGCATCTTTGTTTCAGTTAGTTATCTAAAGAACTAAAGTAAAAAGCATGCGCTAGATAGGGGTGTCACTTCGAAGTCAGGCTTGTGAATTATTTTGTGCTGTTACAGTGCACAGCAATGAACATTTAATGTATGCATGAGTGAAAGATTAAAATTGTGTGTTTTACTTTGATAAGTTATAAACAATTTTAAAAGGAAGCACCAGTGGACTGGACAACCACAAGCTCTGCTGCACTTGAATCAAATTATCTCATGACAGAGTCACGCTTTAGTTGTCTAGTTTGTAGAAAATGAAAGTTTTAAACTTACCTATATAATTTTGTTTGCAACATATGAGTATCTTATCTCTCAAGCCTGAAGCCATAGATAGTCATTGAAAATATATAATTTTATTGTTTGTTACTGAAATCTTCAGCATTGTCTCGAAGTCCTTAATATTATTAAAGATTCCTTCCAAAATCCCTTCCCTGGCCCATCCTGAAAAGAAAGAAAAAGAAAAGGTCATTGACTGCATTCATTTTTCTTAATCATTACAAGAGGATATATTGTATGATTTATAGCTCTGGCAAGTGTTCTAGTTTCTAAATAACTTTCTCCTGAAGTAATTATTGTAGGTATAATGGCAGGTTAAATGAACTAAGGGCTATTTTCAGCAACAAGAAAAGATTTTGCAGAAAAACAGACTGTACAGAGTATTTTGAAAGTGTGGTACTGTCTTCTCAGGGCACACATGAAATCGTTCAGTTTTTTGCTGAGATAATACAAAATAGTGCTTTATACAGCTGTTTGGATAACTGACATGAATCCAACATTCAGGAATTTTGTAGATATTAACTTAATAATTTAATATTTAATAGGGCGCACAAATTGTGCATTGAGTAGAGGATCACAGTCCAGTGTGATATCGAGAGGGTCACTCAACGCTCTTACAAAACTCTAATATTGACTTGGGTAGTTTTTTGCATTTCACAAAGTCATAGTGTTCGTAGAGATTATCACATAATTCACACATGTACTTGTTACTTGGGTCGTGAAAGGATTTTAACTTGCAAGCCCTGTGGCGGCATCAATGGACGGCCATTGAAGTCACATAGTGTCGCAGCTCCTGATCTGTGTCCGCCCATGACTTGTCTACCATAGCCTCTGTCGAGTAGAACTCAGTCCAGATCTCAGCTCACGTCACTTCCCTTTCCTGCAGTAGCCTTTTCCAACTATCTGTGTAGGGTAAAGGTAGCGTAAGTCTCTGTGTTTCAATTGGGGAAGGTTCTCCAGCGAGTTCGTATACTAGTCGTGATCTTGTATATCTGGATACTCAATGGGTGTCTTTAGGAAGTCTTTTCTAGCGTCTTGAGGTCTTCGTTAGCGTATCCCTAAATATTCTCTAACCCAGAAATCTGGATAGGGATAATTTTATAAGAATTTATTGCAGCCATACATCAAATAGAGCCATGGCAGTCGCCGAAGATAATCTATTAATGTCGTGTAATGCTTTTACAGGGTGTCTACCGGTAACGAAAAGTAACGAAAAAGTAGCTAATATTACAAACTTAATTTTTAATTCATCCTTACAGTAGACACCCCGTTTTACTGCCGCTGTTGCTCGTATTCTGTAGGAACGTACAATCGTCTGCAGGGTTAAGCCAAGGTATTTGAAGATATTAATTTAATAAGAGAGTTTTTTGCAACATTGGAAAATCCCTCTTTATTTAGCTCTGCCCCTTAAAACAGCAATAACTAATTCACTCCCTCTTTATTAAAGAAATATTAGTGTTTAAAACTTTGAATTTGTATCAGCACTCAACTTGGTGCCAATACTGGAGAAGACAACATGTATTAATACAACTGTGTGTTGGTTGTCATTGTAGTTCCTACATTGATATGTGCTTGGCATGACAGATGAGGACAGCAACAGATTATTGTTTGAAGGGCAGATGACCTAGATGCTATCCTCCTTAAAGCAACTACCACCACACTATTGCTTTACTTACTTACTTCCTCGGCGCTACAGCCTGGGGTAGGCTTTGGCCTCTCTCACGATTCCTCGCCATTCGTCTCTTCTATGAGTTTTCTCCCACCATCTTCCAACCCTCATAGTTCTCAGGTCTTCTCCTAAGTCTTGTAGCCATCTTTTGCGCGGTCGTCCACGTCTCCTCTTCCCTTCCATAGTTCCATGTAATATCTTCCTTGGTGTTCTTTCTTCACTCATCCTCTCTACATGACCAAGCCAATCCAGACGTCGGGACTTAATAAATTTCACAATATCTTCACCTTTGATTATCTCTTCAATTTCTTTGTTTGTCCTGATTCGCCACCCTTCATCCTCCTTTACCGGGCCATATATCCTTCTTAAAACTTTCCTTTCAAAAATTTTGAGATCATTCTCATCATTTGTTGACATTGTCCACGTCTCAGATCCATAGGTCACCACTGGTCTAATAAGGGTCTTGTAGAGTTTAACTTTCAAGTTCCTACTTAACAGTTTTGATTTTAAGAGCTTAGTGTTAGCATAGTAAGCCCTGTTTCCATTCATGATCCGTTTATGAATCTCCTCTGATACAGAATTCTCACAATTTAGTATAGTACCAAGGTAACTGAAGCATTTTACATTCTCAAACTTATACTGACCAATTTCTACATTTTCTCTTGCTCTCCTATCTTTTCCCGCTGACATTTTCATATATTTGGTTTTCCTTTCATTAATTCTCATTCCCATCTTTTCACTCTTCTCCTCCAGAATCTTGAACATTTCTTTAAGAGATGCCCAGTTCCGTGCCATCAACACAATGTCATCCGCATATGCATACGCCTGCTTGGACTTGCTTATTATCGTCCCTCCCAAACCCAGTTCTTTCATAACTTCATTCAGTGTCAAGTTGAATAACACTGCAGACAATGAATCTCCTTGCCTCACTCCGGTATTCACCTCAAAATTCCTGCTAGTTTTGCCTCCTACATAAACCTTGGCCTGTGATCCTTCCATTGTCATTGCTACTAGACTGATCAACTTCCTTGGCACTCCACATGCTTCTAGGGCGTTCAACATCTTCGTTCTATCAATGCTATCAAACGCCTGTTGGAAATCAATGAATAGCAAATGCAGATCAACCCCATATTCATAGCATTTCTCCATAGATTGTCTCATAACAAATATTTGGTCAGTAGTTCCCTTTCCTGGCCGGAATCCACACTGGTTCTCGTCCAGTATTTCTTCAGCGTAGTCGCTCAGTCTCCTTTGCAATATACTTGAGAATATCTTATATACAACACTTAGCAATGTTAACCCTCTATAATTTCCACATTGTAACTTATCACCTTTCTTGAAGATGGGACAGATAAGGCCAACCTTCCAATCCTGAGGCATTATCTCTCTTTCCCATATCTCCCCAATCAGTTCATGTAGGTTCCTAACTATCCCTTGTCCTCCATTCTTTATTACCTCCGCTATGATCTGATCCTCTCCTGGTGCTCTTCCATTTCGTTGACGCTTCACTGCCTCCATAACTTCGTCTATGGATGGTTTAGTGACCTGTGGCTCTACATTCATGTAGATCTGTCTCTCATTCATCTCGTCCTTACGTTCTATATTTAACGTATCTTTAAAGTGCTCCGCCCATCTTTCAAGAACTCTCTCTTCCTCTCCAATTACTTTTCCATCTTTATCTTTACACGAGTTCTCCCGTGGTTGAAATTCCTTTGTCATTCGTTTCGTTGCTTGGTACAATTTCTTACTTTCATTCTGGCTGTTCAATTCTTTCCATTTGTCTTCTTAGATACATTCTCTTCTTCCTTTTCAGAACTCTATTTGCTGTTCTTCTACTTTCTTTATATCTTTCACAATTCCATCTTGTCTCTCTTTGAATCATAATCAATCTGTCTGCATTCTTCTGCTCTATATATTTCCTACATTCATCATCAAACCATTCTTCATTCCTGTTCCTCTTCTTCTCCCCAATAGTTTCTTTCACAGTCTCTTCCAATGCTTTCTTTATTCCAGTCCATCTCCTCTCCACAGTGTCATCCTCATTCATATTCTTTAATCTCTCTTCCAACTTCTTGTTCAGTGTGTCCTCATATTGCTTAACAATTTGTGTTTGCTGAAACTTTTCCACGTCCCACTGTATCCTCTTAATTCCTCTGTCACATTCTACATTCGCAATTCGTTCTCTAAACAGAGCTTTCACCAAAAAATGATCCGAATCACAGTTGGGGCCCCTTGCAGATCTGACGTCAATCATTGAAGATGCATGTCTTCTTGAAATCAAGACATGGTCGATTTGGTTTACCACTGCGGTGCCTGGCATTTTCCAGGTTCCTTTGTGTATGTCCTTATGTTTAAAACAAGTACTTTTGATTACCATTCTATTACTTTCTGCAAATTGGCATAGAAGCTTCCCATTTTCACTAGTATTAGTATGTAAAGAATGTTTCCCTGCTACATACTGCAAGAAGTCCTCTCTACCTATTTTGGCATTGAAGTCCCCAAGAAGTATTATCACATCATATTTTGGTATCATACTACATTCCTTTTCCAACTGGTCATAGAATGCATTTTTCTTCTCTTCACTATAGTCTTCTGTAGGTGCATACGCTGATATAAGTGTCAGATTCCTGAATCGTCCCTTTAGTCTCATTTTACACATTCTATCTCCTAGAGGCTCAAATCCAAGAAGACTTCTTTTTATCTTTGAACTAATGATAAAGCCTGTTCCACACTGACCAGTTCTTACTTCAGGACCACTGTATAACATTGTATAGTCCTTCTTGTCAATCCTACCGTTTCCCCTCCATCTCACTTCCTGTATCGCTACTATATCCATTCCATACTTCAAAACTTCCTCAGCTACTTCTGCCATTTTTCCTATCTGCAACATCGTTCGTACGTTCCATGTTGCCATTGTCAAAGTCATGTCCTTTTTCCTTGTCCTTAAACATTTTCCAGGTTCATCATCGTTAATTCCGTCCAAATTCCGAGGCTTCGTTGAGAGTTTCGTAACTTTTGAGGTTTTACAGTGTGGGGTTGTTAGCCCCACGCCCAACCCCCAACCTGGAGGACCAGGGTACCGCTCTTAGTCTGGCTCATCACTTTAGACCTGTCCAGCTTGGGTGACCCTACCAGGAGCTTAAGCTCCTGCTGGCATAGCTCTGCAGATCATTTGAGCTCGCAAGCCCCCAAAACACCCGGCAATAACAAATTGCCTTCTTCAAGGTGGCAGTACCGGCGGGGGGACACTATTGCTTTACTAGCCAGAAACCTTAAATTGAATGGCTCACTGATAATTTCAGCTGGTAACTCATACCTACATGCTGCATAGACAGTGAGGCAACAAGCTATTTTCATGATTAGGGCCCAGATTTTTAGGTCTTGTTAGTCTCCGTTTTAGGTTTTCTATACCCTTAAAATAGGCTTTCCTTATCAAAAACTACAAGAAAACACACAATATATTTTTCTGTTTCTCTTGTGATTTATTTGCATTGCAGTAGGTAACTACATACGGTACATGACCTAAAGAAGGTTGTCATATACTCAGGTAAATACATATTTGTGGAAATTTGAGGCCATTCTTTTTTCAGTGTTGCCTATACAAATTGTCTTTTGCTGCCCTTCAGTCGGTCAACACGGTTGTGCCCAATGAATTGGGCAAGGTACAAATTATAAATATGTAAACACACTCTTGGAAAAAATTACATGAAAAATCAGGCGTATATCTGTTCACATGCCAAGATGACGGATGCAATGCTACTTACATCGGGCAAAGTTGAAGGAAAATATGAACAAGATCAAACACAAAAAAGCGAACAAACATTCTGCCATATGCGAACACATGAATGACAACAATCATTGTTTCACTAACATAGAAACAGACATAAAAATTCTACACTACGAAGCAAAGGGAAAAGCTCTCGACATTAAAGAATCCATTGAAATATATCTAGCGAAGAAAACAAACCCAGCAATTCTTAATGAACACACATTTTTAGAAAGATCATCACTTTACATGCTGCTAAATAAAAATTAAATCCACACGAATAAAAATGAGGCAACGAATCCACATGGGAACTATGTTATAGGAGAAAGATGCACTATGTGTTTATTTTTCATACAAACCGAGACCTGAATATAGGTAGTATCGCATGGAACCTATAATCGTTTATTAGACCGGGTAGCAGCCTATATGAGACGTTCTTTATGCTGTGGCAGACGATGTAACTTGGTCTGTGATAGTATGAAAGTCTCCCAGAATCCGTAACATAAGTTACACCTTTTTGAAAATGTCATTCCAACCTCAGTTCAGTCACAAAAAACAGCATCAGTTACAAAGTTCAGATAACAGAGGCCGCACATGACGTCATGCACACCAAACGTAGCCCAGACGCTCGTCTAGTCAGTTGGCTAGCGAGAGGCCACGCGACTAGTTCAACACCGTGAAATTCCAAGAGTCGAGTAAGTAGAGTGCATTTAATATTTTGATAGTGCATGTTTGTTCGTTGACTTACCACTATATTGATTTTTATTTGCACACACGTATTGTACTCGAATTCCGCATAGCCAGCACCTATTATCCGCTGTGATGGTAAGGATTGCAAGGACGTTGATATCCAGCTAGATAAACCAACACGTCCCTACTAGGTGGATAACTAGGAAACTCTCGGTACATAATGCTCATGCAATAGTACTACTACCTAGTTACATACAATATCCTAAAATAATAAAATTGGTAGAGACAAAACTCTCGTACCTCGAGGGTGAACGGTTAAAATTGTCGAAACGGGCGCCAGTATCTAACTAGTAGTACCATCGCATGTCGATTATTAAAATGAGAAAATATCAGTTTCTATAAAAATGGGCAAGCATACTAACTAGTGCTTGCTAGTTTATTAATAAGTGGACAATACAACTATGTCCCTGACATAAGTATCAAACTTCAAAAATAAAATAAATGTTCAAATAAAAATTCGATAGATTCTCTATCTATGTTTCCATATTATATGAATTCGGAACTCCACACTGAGTTCTCCTCAACCTTCACTCTTATGCCGCATAAAAATACAAACGTGTACGGTATTTCAAATCTTAAAATGATATTATATGACTTGTTACACACACTGTAGCAATCGGCTGTGACTTAATAAAAAATGTTTGACTCGTTAAATATGATCAAATACATCGTAATGCCCTACATAATACATTCGTCTACTCTTCACAAATCTAAATTAAATTATAAAAATTATTATTAATTTACACTTTAAATTATCGCGTCCAGCACGATATTCTTTTCAACTATGTAAAAGATCTTCCTTGACCTTTCTGTCGACTATATCGCTGTAATGTGTTTCAAATAACTAAAATTTCACAACAATATTGTGTACCTTTATTAGAATCTTTGTCTAATCCAATTGAACCTTGTATAACAAACGTTAAGTTAATTATGATTCATAATATCGTAAATCCATTAATACATTCGATAAATGTTGAAACACTACGCTAGACTATCTCCATAATAAACAAATAATGACTCGTGGCTCATGGAATAATCTTCACTGTAATACTTTACTTCAATAACATACGTACTTGTTTCAAAAACTTCATAGACATACTGTACAGAACTTTACTTCGCTGTGGTAGCATTATTTTCTCAAACTAGTGAACAGTTCTTCGGTATAGCGTTAACATTCCAATATTTCTTTCATATGATTTCGACGATAAGGCACGGTATAGCAATAATATAAATATACCCATCTATATGTTCTCTCAAAAATACATAAGATTTAGTGGTCTTAGTAGATAAGAACACATTGATTGCTAAATATATTTCAAGATGCACAACAATAAACTTCCCTTTCGATAATGCATGTCCTTCGTGCTTTTCAAAACTTATTACCTGCCTTGTTCACTCTCTTATAATGTCTGTACGATTTTTAATACAACCTGTAGTTACCTTTTCACGTTCCTTACTTTTATACATCATATTCGACCACGTTACAATAAAATATACACTCTCTTTGAGTATAGTCTACATGTCTTCGTGTTATAATAATATTACAAACATTTCCTCCCTTTCTGGTACTGTTTAAATTTAATTTAATTCATGTTTACTCATATTTCAACTTAAATCGACAATTGGTTGATATACAATCACACCTTGTCTTTACTTTCGAATTCTCATGGTTCGTGTCCTTCGTTATACTCTTTCTTTATGGTATCACTTTGACTAAACATGTCACTAATGTGATCCAGTTTCATTAATCTCAAACTTGTAACTTGCTTTATACCGTTATAAAGTCTTGTTTTCTCATCCAATGAATCATGTTTTCATTAATACTTTCTTAAAGTATTTTCTAAATATTATACAAATTCTCTTTCCAAATTAAGATATTATAGAAATTTTATACTTGTATCGATCCTTTCAATTATACGCATTTTATCTATGTTCGACGAAACGTTTATACAAATAATCGACGCTAACAATGCATTCTACTTGTTAAAACGAAATTCTATAAAATAGTAGTTTAATAAAATGTATGTGCAAAATCTAATTATTTAAACCTTTAATTCAAAATCACAATTACAGACGTCAAAAAGACACACACTGACGTATAAACAATTACATTTAAATTTACTAAAATTTCAACAACAAAAACTGACAGTATAATGACATGACTTATTAATTTAAAAAATATCTACAAAAGAATGTTGGTCATCACTGAAATTCCCCCAAAGCATGGCTAACTACTGAATATGTATCAAATTAGCATCTACATTTCGCTGCAATGGTCTGGCGAAAAACTGGGCTGGTTAATGTGAATAGAGATGACTGCATTCCGTTTGACGCGTGCTGACATTCCTGTATGGAGCAAGTGGTCTTGTCGCGTGCAGAGAGCGAGCGAAACAGCTGGGTGGCACGCTCCACTGTGCGGTACCTCGGTCGCTGCCATCGGAAAGGTTTTGGTAATTCACGGCCAGATAGCCTAGTATCTCGCACTCTTCTAAGCCAGATAGCTTTGTCGAAATATCTCTTCGTACGACAGCTCTCTTGTAGAAGTGTACTATTCTCGAAGCTAATATGGTCATAGTCTGAGATTTCCAAGTTGTTAATAGCGGAAACTGGAGTAGTAGCATTATAGGTGCTTTCAGTTGTCTGCTGTTGTTATAGCAACGGAAACCCGTCGAATTCAATGTAGTAATGGTCTCCTCTGGACTCCACACAAATGACGTAGACTAACCTCCCTCCATAGTAATTTAGTAAGTCATTACTACTGTAGGTGTAGTTTCAGAGTAACAGTTTCCCCTTTGACTCGGCATTGTTAACTTCTCGTTATATTTCTTTAAATAAAGTAGAAATATCCTTCTTATTTGGTAGAATGTAGTAGTTTGCTTTCTCAATATGCATGTACTATTTTGTGGAAGATGGACGCAAGGCGGAAACACAAGAATGTAAGAGATGAAAAGGGGAAAACAGAATACAGACATCTGAGAAATGAGGTTAACAAGTGCAAGGAAACGAAAGAAGAATGGTTGAAAGAGAAATGTGCAGGCATAGTAAATTGTCTGAAATTAGGAAAAGTAGACACAGCTTATCGAAGGATTAAGAATACTTTTGGGGAAAAGAAGACTAAGTGCTGTAATATTAAGGACACAAATGGAAAGCCTCTAACAGGGAAGAAAAGGTTGAGAGATGGAAAGGTTACATAGAGTGATTGTATAAGGGAAAGGAGATTGAGAATCATGTAATGGAAAGGAAAGAGGAAATTGATGAGGATGCAAAAGGAGATTTAATATTGAGATCATAATTTGAGAGAGCATTGGAAGACTTAAGCAGTCACAAAGCACCAGGCATAGATGATATACCGATTGAGTTGCTACGCTGCATAGGTGGTGGTCTGATCAGGTTATATCACTTGATGTGTAGGATTTATGCGACAGGTGAGGTACCCTCTGATTTCAAGAAGAATGTTATCATCCCTATACCGAAGAAAGTAGGAGCTGACAGATGTGAAGATTACCGTACAATCAGCTTAATTACTCATGCTTCAAAGAACTTGTCTAGAATAATTTATAAGAGTATGGAAAGCCAGATAGAAATGGAGTTGGGTGAAGACCAGTTAGGTTTTAGGAGAAATGTAGGAACAAGGGAAGCTGTACTATGTCTCGGGCTGATTTTGGAAGGCAGAATAAGGAAAGACAAGTGAACTTTCATGGCATTTGTAGACTTAGAAAAGGCTTTTGATATCGTTGATTGGACTAAATTGTTTGCCATTTTGAAAATGATTGGAATAAAGTACAGGGATAGGAGGGTGATCTACAATCCATACAGAAACCAGACAGCAGTCATTCGAGCTGAAGGACATGGGAGAGAAGCTGGTATTCAGAAAGATGTAAGGCAAGGCTGCAACTTATCACCCATACTTTTCAAACTTTACATTGAGCAAGCAATTAAGGAAATTGGAGAAAAGTTTAAAGTGGGAGTGAAGATTCAAGGAGAAATAATTTCAACTCGGAGATTTGCCGATGACATAGTCATCTTGGCCGACACGCCTGAGGATTTGAATGGTATGAACTCCGTCTTGAAGAAAGATTTCATGATGATAATTAATAAATGTAAAACAAAAATACTGGAATGCAGCCGAAATAAATCAGAAACCTCTATGGACATCAAATTGGCAGGTGAAAAACTAAAGGAAGTAGGAAACTTCTGTTACTTAGGAAGCAAAATAACCAGTGATGGACGAAGCAAAGAGGATATAAAAAGTAGATTAGCTCAGGGAGGGAAGGCATTTCTACAGAAAAGGAATCTGTTGACATCGAATATAGATTTAGGTATTAGTAAGTCTTTTTGAAGGCTTTTGTCTGGAGCGTGGCACTCTATGGCAGTTGTTGCAGAAGAAAAGAGGAGAATTGAAGCATTTGAAATGTGATGTTACAGGAGAATGATGAAGATCAGATGGGTAGATAGGGTTACAAACGAAGAGGTATTAAGACTTGTGGGAGAGGAGAGATGTTTCTGGCGACTGCTAATGAAGATAAGAGATAGGTTGGTAGGACACATACTATGACACCCAGGAATAGCAAGCTTAATTATGGAAGGAAGGGTCGAGGGCAAGAACTGTAGGGGTAGACCAAGGTTAGAATAAGTTAAACAGATTGCCTCAGATGTAGAGTGTGGTAGCTATGTAGATATGGAACGATTAGCTCAGGACAGGGAGACATGGAATGCTGCATCAAACCAGTCAAGGGACTGAAGACTCAAACAACAACAGCAATATTTTGTGGAAGTACTTTTAAATGTTTCTGAAGAATCGTCGTAATATACTGTTCTGTTGTAACTTTGCGTTCTGAATCTGCTGTATTTTATTTCACGGGCAATGTCTTCTCACGTCCTCGGTGAGCACTTTCTCTCGACCGGTCAAGTATCTTTTCTCCCGTCTATGCGTAACTATGCTGCTTTTGTAGAAGTGTTTCGCAGAGTTGGTCTTGACTCGACCTGTCGAAGTAATAGAATGACTCTGCTCATGCCGAGCTACTAGTCTCCTGCGTTCAAACATGGCGGTAAATCTAGCCTCGCACTTTCTTCAATTACTCTTATTTACTCATGTCTCCTCTCGTAATTATAAATTTGTAATTCTATTTCGATAGAAAAAATTCATTTCTCATTCTCTAAATACTGGTGTGGTCAAATGATTTATAATTTCGATTTTAAAATATAGTAATATTTTATTTCTCAGATTAAAGAATATTTCTGATTGGCTATTGAGTTGTCATGCAATTCTCATGATTTTATTCTCCCAAAGTGGTGTCGTGCCAATATTTCCTTTCTCCCTCGCACAATAATAGTGTAGTGTGCACATTCTTTGTTGTCGAGACCTCGGTAACAATAACGGGTTCTCACCTCGCGAACTTGTAGATTGGTCGTTTTCCTGACTCAATATCTTTCATTCCCTCTTGGTTAAAATAATATTCATGGAATCATTCTCATTTTTACTTCTTATAAATGCTTCAAATTTCTTATGCAACTCACCAATAACCTTCTCTCACACTACAGAATACTTGTGTGTGTTAAATATTACTAATATCCTAATTTCAATTCCATACGTAAATTGTCACTAGATGGTTCGACTCTCGCCTCTGTATTTCCTAATTGATACAAAATTCGAATTTAGCATATATATATATACATTTTTAACATTTTGTATTACGTAATTCATAAAATAAACCGTCAAGACAAAAACGCAACCCACCGTTGTACGAATAATACAAAACGAACTACTACAATAGTGTAGTAGCAATCTAAATTAAATTAATTAATTAATCATTTAGTGCAAATTTTAACCGCTACCTAGTGAACAAGATTTGATAATGGCACTTGAGGGTCGAAACGCGTAATCCTATAATGCCCATTTAAGTGTGATAACTAACTAATACATGTAATTTTTTCCAGGAGTGTGTTTACATACTTATAATTTGTACCCCGCCCAATTCATTGGGCTCAACCGTGTTGAGCAACTGAGAAGCAACAAAAGATAAATACATATTTATAATCTGAAGAAGGGAAAGCAGGAATTTAGGATATTTTAGTCACAACCCTTTATTTTGGCAATTCTAAGTTCTATGAAATTCATATTATATTTAGCCCCAGGATGTATGACATCCTGGGATTAAGAGAAGTAAAATGGAAAGGGAAAGGAACGAAGAAACTAAGAAAAAATGGAGTAGGATTTATAGTGAATCAGAATGTGGAATAAATAGCTGAAGTAGAATATGTTACTGAGAGAATTATAATAATGCACATACATATCAACAAGGAATTGCTAAAGATAATACAAGTGTATTAGCTGGTAAAAACAGCTAACGCCGAATGTTGGGCGGCGGTAAATAACTCGCCCCCTGAAGGGGCCAACGGCTTCTGGCGGATGAGCCCCTTTAGGTGGGGTGATGGCCCCTCAGTGTAGGAAATGACACTGAAACCCATTACGTATATATTGGCCCAACGGCAAATCGGACGGAGGAGGAACTTTCCTTGTGGTTCTCAACGGTCGTGGAGGCGGATGAGGTCATGCCAGATGGACTGGCTGTGAAGGCGCAACTCAATTATATTTAGAGTCTGCGGCAGTCCATTGCAGTCACGGTGCTAGAACCTGCACGTCTCATTTCTTTTGTGCCGCAGGGTATAGTTCCGAGATCATAGTGTGTGGGTCACTTCCTTGCAAGCTGTGATCCACCTTAAACAAAATCTCGCTTGTGGCACCTTCTTCCTGCTGTCATTATCCAAACATTAATGATAGGATCCTGGAATGTTCGTACGTTACTCGATTTGAAGGACAATAACAGGCCTGAGCGAAGAACAGCACGCGTCACCCATGAGCTTGGTCGAATGAACATAGATATTGCTGCCTTAAGTGAAACCAGATTGTCCAACGAAGGTAAAATTACAGAGTTCAGTTCAGGGTACACCATATTCTGGAAGGGAAAAGATGAGGGAGAGCGCCGTATTCATGGTGTTGGTTTCGCTATAAAGACCACACTGGTGAATGATCTCCAGCTAACTCCAACTGCTGTCAGTGAAAGAATTATGACTCTTCGAATCCCACTCTCCGGGGGTCACTTTATGACTCTTATCTCTGCATATGCTCCCACCTTGGATGCTGATATAGAAGTTAAAGATCAATTCTACAACCAGCTGAGCACAATCATCACCAAAGTACCATCTAGAGACAAACTCTTAATGCTTGGCGATTTCAACGCTAGAGTTGGTAAAGATCATCAATTATGGAACAATGTGATGGGAAAACAAGGACTTGGCAACTGCAATGCCAATGGCCTATTACTCCTTGGTCTATGTGCTGAACATGAACTCTTTATTACCAACACTCAGTTCCGCCTGCCGAATCGCTACAAAACCACTTGGATGTATCCTCGCTCGAAGCTCTGGCACATCCTTGACTATATCATCATCAGGCAATGTGATAAAAAGGACATCCTTGTCACCAGGACCGTAAGAAGTGTCGATGACTGTTGGACAGATCATAAGCTCCTTTTTGCCGGTTGAGGATCTCAATCTGCCGCAAACCGAAACGATCCATCCACAACCTGTCGAGACGGAAATTTGACACTTCAAAACTCCAAGTAAAATCAATTGCTACAGATTACAGAAATGAAATCGCAAATAAGCTGGCTAGTCACCCTGTTAGCACAAATAGTGTTGTACAAGAATGGACAACGCTTCAGAAGGTCATTTCTGAGTCAGCTGAGGAAACAATTGGTTTTGTGAAGAACAAAAGACAAGACTGGTTTGATGAAAATAATGATGAAATTATGTGTCTCATCAATGCCAAACGGGAAGCCCAACTATCCTTTCTTCAAGATCCGTCTTCCAGTGTGAAAAAATCACAATTCGTGCAACTTAAGGGGAAATGTCAGGCACAAATCAGGGAAATAAAGAACAACTGGTGGCAGCGAAAAGCTGAAGAACTGCCAAGACTATCTGATGCCCGTGACCTGCGAAACTTCTATGCAGGCATAAAGGAGGTATACGGCCCAACCCGATCATCATCAGGTACATTGAAAACTGCTGACAATTCCGCCATTTTAACTGAACAAGGACAAATTTTGGAGCGTTGGAAGGAACATTTCTCTGCACTTCTAAATCGTGCCTCCAATGTTGCCGAGGACTTTCTTCGAAACATCCCTCGGCAGCCCCAACAGCCATGGATGGCGGTTCCGCCGACATTCCGAGATTTCACCAAAGCGCTCAATCAACTAAAGCCGAGAAAGGCTCCTGGTCCTGATAACATCTCTCTGGAGTTGTTACAAAGTGGAGGTATGGCCTTGAAGACTCGACTTTTTACACTTATCCTGTTAATTTGGGAAACTCGAGAAGTACCTGACGACTTGAAGAATGCTGCCATCATAACTATCTTCAAGAAAGGCGATCGTAGCGTGTGTGGGAACTACCGAGGTATATCGCTATTATCCATTGCAGGTAAAGTTCTAGCAAGAATTCTCCTAAACCGGCTCCAAAGTATCTCGGAGAGGATTTTGCCCGAGTCTCAATGTGGTTTCCGAACCTCCAGGGGCACAACAGACATGATATTCTGTGCCAGACAACTCCAGGAAAAGTGCAGAGAGCAACAGGAGCCCCTGTATTTAGTTTTCTATGACCTGGAAAAAGCCTTTGATTCTGTACCAAGACCTGCTATGTGGAAAGTATTAACGCACTTTGGATGTCCCGATCGCTATGTGGAATTAGTTAAGGCTCTTCATGATGGAATGTCTGGGAGGATTCTTCACGGTGACTCTGTATCCGATCCATTTCCAATCACTCACGGTTTGAAACAGGGCTGTGTGCTTGCTCCAACACTCTTTGCATTGTACATGGCTGCCATGATGTATGAATCATCTTCCAACAACCCAGGCATAGAGATTAAGTTTCGCTTCGATGGAGGTCTTTTCAATCTGGCAAGACTTCGTTCACAGAGACATACCCAAGTTAACCGGGTGACAGAACTGCAGTATGCCGATGACACCGCATCTCCTGCTCCGACAGCTGCAGAGCTTCAACAATCGGTCAATCGCTTTAGCACTGCGTGTGATCTCTTTGGTCTCACCATCAATGCAAAGAAAACAAAGGTGCTTGCACAACCTGCCCCAGGATTACCTCTTCCTGAGTTCAATATCTCCATCTTAGACTCAACACTGGAGCAGGTTGATCATTTTTCATATCTTGGCAGCATCTTGTCTAAACGGTGCACTTGCGAACAGGATGTTGACAAAAGAATTGGGGCTGCCCATGCAGCATTTGGCCGTTTAATGCACAGAGTCTTCATGAATCAAGACCTAAAGATGCATACCAAACTCATGGTGCACAAAGCTGTCGTCATCTCAACGCTACTGTATGGCTGTGAAACTTGGACACTCTATCGCCGTGATATCAAGAAACTTGAGCGTTTCCACCAACAAAAGATGAGATACATCTTGAACATCAAGTGGGAGGACTACGTGACCAACACTGCAGTTCTCAAGAGAGCGCATCTCGATAGCATTGAGACAACTATCATCGCTCATCAACTGAGATGGTTAGGCCATGTTCACCGTATGAGTGATACCAGGCTTCCACGTCAATTCCTTTATGGTGAGCTTTGCTCCGGCACTAGACCTCATGGGGCCCCTTTGAAGCGTTTTAAAGACCAGTTAAAACACATCATGACGACGACTGGTATAGACATCCACTCATGGGAAACATCTGCTGCGGACCGTTTACTGTGGCGGAACACTACATCGACGGCTGTCAACTTCTTTGAAGAAGAACGTCGCAGACATGAAGAGGCCAAGCGACAAGCAAGAAAGCTTCGTCAATTACAACCCCGCCCTCCCCCGACCATTGAGTGCAATTTATGTGGGCGCATGTTTTATGCCAGGATTGGCCTGTTTAGTCATCAGGAGCACATCCACAGGCTGGTCTGAAAAGCTCTATGCAGGAAGAAGTATGTTTACTCGGAATCGAGTTACAGCTGACGATGCTCCACAAACAGAATGTAGCGTAGAAGAAAAAGAAGATTTTCTCAATGAATTGGAAACGCATATGGTTGGAGATGGGATCATGATAATGGGTGATCTGAATGCTCATGTGGGAACTGTTAGAATAGGATATGAGAATGTTTTGGGCTCGCATGGGTATGGAGATAGAAATGAAGTTGGAGTGAAACTGTTGGACTTCTGCATCAGAAACAACCTGATAATAAAAACACATGGTTCATGAAGAGAAATAGTCATAAGATCAGCCGATATAGTTGGGATGGACAGTCTGGAACACCCATTGATTTCATAATAACAGACCGAGAATGGGGAAGATACATCATCAATACCAAGATAATCCCCAGTGAAGGTATGGAAGGTGACCACAGACTGTTAATTGTGGAATTAAAACAAGTACAACTTCCTAAAATTGTATTGAAGAAGAAACCAAAGATCAAGATTTGGGAATTGGAGGAGGAGGATAAAAGAATAGCATTCCAAGATAGGATAAAAAGGAAGTTGCCTAACACAGAAATTCGAAGTGGAGAAGAAGAGTGGAAACATTTAAGACAGGCTTTTGTGGAAGCAGCAATTGAGATATGTTTGAAAACAAAAGCAACGGTCAAGAGAAAGGAGACACGGTGGTGGACAGACAAAATAAAAGAAGAAATAAAGGAAAGGAACAGGGTAACGAAAGAAATGGATAAGGAAAAGCAAAAAACATATCAGAGAGATGAGATTACGATAGAAAATGTTTCATGTGGAATTCAAGAGATTGAAATTACAAGTAAAGAGGAGTATTAAAGAAGAAAATGATGATGATGATAATTGTTGTTTTAAGGGGCCTAACATCTAGGCTATCGGCCCCAGAAGAAAAGGAGAAATGTTGGGGAGAGTTTACCAACAAAATTGAACAAGATAGTCGAGGAAATCAAAAATTATTATACAGATTAATAAAATCAAAAAGAACTAATCAAGAAAAAATCAAGGCATTAGAGAGAGAAGATGGATCCATAGTACATGATGAAAGGGGTCTTCAGAAGGTGATGGCAAAATATTTAAAAAAAACTTTATGATGAGAATGACAGTTTTGAGGAAGAAGGAGATAAGAAATTGGAAATAATAGTTGGAGAAAAAGAAGAGAACCAGATAACATGGTTGGAGCTTGAAAGGGCAGTGAAAATAATGACCAAAGGTAAAGCAAGTGGGAAAGATGAATTCAATGCTGATATGATAAAGGCAGCAGGAATCATCGCCTTACAGTGGCTATATACAGTGATGAAATAATACCTGAAGATTTGCAACAAGGAAACATTATACCATTGTTCAAAAAAGGGAATAGGAAGAACTGTGGAAATTATAGAGGTATAACTTTATTATCACATGGGCTGAAAATATTGGAGAAAGTCATAGACAAAAGACTGAGGGATATAATAGTAACACAGTTAGAGGAAGAATACTATGGTTTTAGACCGAATAGATCAACAATAGATTTGTTATTTACAGTACGTATGATATTAGAAAAACATCTGGAAAGAAACAAGGAAATCATTTTCGTATTTTTAGTTTTGGAAAAGGCCTTTGATACAGTTAAGAAAAAAACATGTATGGAAGTGCCTACTGGAAAGGAATGTATCGAAATCATTGATTAATAAGACAAAAATGTTGTATCGTGAGAGTAAAAGCAGTGTACAAGTCGGAAGTGGTGACTCTGAAACATTCTATACAAAAAAAGGCCTCAAGCAAGGAAGTTCATTATCACCATTATTATTTATTATACTGATGGATGAAATTATAAAACGTATAAAACAGAGTCTACAAGCAGTAGAAATGAAATTTTTAAGAACTTCACCTAAAAAGACAAGAAGGGATAGAATTCAAAATACTTCTTAAATCAGAGAAGAGTTAAATATGGGACCGTTAAATCAGAAGATACATAAAGCAAGGTTACCTTGGTTCGGCCATGTACATAGAATGGGTAAAGAAAGAGTAGCAAGAAGGGAATTAGAAAGAGAAGCCAAGGGAAAGAGACTAGTTGGAAGACCGAGAAGAAGTTGGTTGGACCAAATTTTGAAGGACATTGGAGAAGCTGGATTGGATGTGGCAGAAGTGATGGAACAGGAAAAATGGAAGGAGTGGAGGAGACTTGCAAACCACACCCGGGTGACTGGAGTGGGACTTTCATGATGATGATGATGATGATGATGATGATGATGTTGTATGAAACATATTATATGTCCTGAAATTGATTCATTAAATGGGAAAGAATAGGTTAAAACCTAAGATTCCAGGCCCTAGTCATGGCGAATAGAAGACATAGTCAAGTCACTGAATTCAATTGTGAACCACAGTGCAGTGCTTATGTAGGAAGTTCAAACTTGTGGCTGATTGTCACCATTGACAATCCTATTAAAGGTCATTTTTACAAGTAGGTACAGTGTTTGGATACAAGTATAAGTATTTTTGTAAGTCATTATTACTATCCCCCCCCCCTCTAATCATCAGCATATCCTTCCAGCGTGCCAGGTAGGAACATTGTGAACGATTTACCTCCATTTAGGCCTGTCTTGGTATAGCGCCGTATTCACGGTGTTGGTTTCACTATAAAGACCACACTGGTGAATGATCACCAGCTAACTCCAACTGCTGTCAGCGAAAGAATTATGATTCTCCGAATCCCACTCTCCGGGGGTCACTTTATGACTCTTATCTGTGCATATGCTCCCATCCTGGATGCTGATATAGAAGTTGAAGACCAATTCTACAACCTGCTGAGCGCAATCATCACCAAAGTACCACCTAGAGACAAACTCATAATGCTTGGCGATTTCAACGCCAGAGTCGGTAAAGATCATCAATTATGGAACAATGTGATGGGAAAACAAGGACTTGGCAGCTTCAATGCCAATGGTCTTGTTGTGTATTTACTTGGGTTAACATGAACATTCTAGAAAATGTTGTGTAGCCTATTTACTTGAGATAACACGAACATTCTAGTCACTATGCCCAGAACATTCGAATCTGGAACCTTCCATATACTATGTATATATGCACCAGCAGACTGTAGACGACAGATCCGCGCATATTCTTTAGTTCCGCGCCAGTTCCGCTCAGGACCGCTCTAGTTAGTCCACCTTGTCTATCGTTGTGTATCAACTAGTGTTAAATAAACCGTTGTTTTATACTAACAAGTGTGTGTTATTTATCTTGTATCTCCCACGATATAACAGTGGTGTCAGTAGTGGGATAAGATAAATAACTTTGTGAAACCGAGTGAACTTTCTAACCTCAACGCAAGTGTGTGCACCGAACTAAGTTCATCGCAAGTGCGTGTTAGAAATACTGTTCTCCACTCATCTTCACCATGCCGGACTCTGAGCAACTCCAACAATTCTCGGCAATGATCGCCGACGCTATCCGACAAACAATTGGGTCAACAACGTCATCAGAACCTTGACCGCACAATACAATCGTATCGTGCTACCGACGGAACGACTGTAACCGACTATTTCACTCGCTTTACCTGGGCGCTCAACCTGAGTAAGGTACCCGCGGATCAGCTTGCACACTTTGCACGTGTTTACATGGTATCTGAACTCAATGATGCCCTGAAGATCCTGGTGAGTCCTAATGATTTGGAAACTCTGTCATACGATGAGATTCAATCTAAGCTGAAATGCCACTTCGACGCCACACGCAACAAGTTTGCTGAGAGCATCAAATTTCGGAGTGTAATGCAGAAGCAAGGAGAAACCATCGCTAGCTTCACCTTAAGCTGCGGCAGGCTGCAACGTATAGTGAGTATAGCACATTTCTTGATCGCATGTTAATTGAACAAATGCTCGCAGGGTTGGAATCACGAGAAATGTGCGACGAGATTATTGCAAAACAACCAGAGAACTTCACCGTGGCATATGAAATCGCGCACGCACTCCAAGCTACTCGCATCACCATCGACGAGGTCAAAACAGCTTCCGCTAAGTCTGAATCAACCAATCGGATTGGATACGAGAAGCCTCTGTTCAGGAAGAAAAGCAACCAGCAGCCGCCACGCAGCAAGTCAGCTCATCGAATTCAAGGGTCTTACAACCTAACCAGACAGCACCAAGGGCCACACCAGGCAAACCGAAGTGCATCCCAGGACAACCAATCAACATGTGCAGGGTGCGGTGAAGCTCACCCTCGCAGTCAGAGTAGGTTCCTGAACGCCGAGTGCCTGAAGTGTGGCAAGAAAGGTCACATCAGAAAAGTTTGCCGATCGAAATCGAGGAAACATCGAACAACAAATCACGTGACCGAAGAAGAGTTTCCAGCAGAGAACCTCGATGTCGTGGAGTACTTGAGCAAAATCGAGGTCATCGGATCGGTCAACGCAGCACCTAAGCCACTGGTTGATGTCAACATAGAAGGAACCACCGTCAAAATGGAACTCGACACCGGCGTCCCCTGCTCAACCATGAGCAACTCTAAGCTAAGTACGATCAAACCAGGTTTTGTGTTGCAGAAAAATGATCGTAACTTCGTCAGTTACACCGCTCATCCGATGAAATGCATTGGCAAAACGGCAGTGTGTGCCACCATCGGAACCACAACCAGGAACCTGAATGTCTATGTGGTTGACGATGAAGTCGAATCGCTCTTTGGCCGAGAGTGGATTTCGGAGTTTGTACGGGAGATCGACTTTGGTCACCTCTTCAGAAAATCCGACCCAATCCACAAGCTCTCAGACAACAGAAGCAGCTCGACAACACTCGATCTCGCTATCAGGATGTGTTCAGCGACACCCCCGGGAAGGTCTCAGGTCCCCCAGCGAAGATGCACCTGAAGGCTGGAGCCACACCTGTTTTCTCCCGAGTTCGAGACGTACCAGTTGCCCTCCGCGATGCCTAAGCCAAGGAAATCGACAAGAAAATTGCATCTGGCTCCTACAAAAGAGTGGACTACTCTGAATGGGCATCGACAACGCACGTCGCCAAGAAGAACGGCAAACTGAGGTTAACAGGCAACTACACGCCTACTCTCAACCCGCGAATCATCATCGATGAACATCCGATTCCCAAGGTGGAACATCCGTTAACCGAATGCGCGGCGCCACTCTCTTCTGCCACCTGGATATCACCGATGCGTACACTCACCTCGAGGTTGTCGATGAGTTCAGCTATGCACTCACGCTTAACACGCCAACTCACGGTCTGGTCCGCCCAACGCGAGCAGTATATTGAGCAGCTAACATCCCCGCTATCTGGCAGCGGCGAATGGACACAGCCCTGCATGGTCTAAACGTCGTAAGTGTTTTCGATGACAGTATAGTTTTTGCTGATAGCATTGAAAATCTGATGCAGGCCCTCTGCACCACTCTGGAACGGTTTCGGCAACACAAGCTCAACCGAGCCAAATGCGTTTTCGCTCAATCAGGCATCCACAAGTCTGATGCACACATCCGAGCTGTACGTGATGCACTGAAACCGACTACGCCAGAAGAACTCCAACTGTTCCTTGGTAAAGCAACCTACTACAGTTCGTTCATCCCCGATTTGTCCACCAGAGACAGGCCACTCTGAGACATGCTGCTCAAGGACCCTCTCATCTGGACACCAGAAGGCGACAGGGCATACAAAGACATCAAGAATGCCCTAACCTCGACCCAGGTACTCGTGCAGTATGACCCAGCGTTACCACTCCTGTTGGACACAGACGCCAGCAAGACCGGCCTGGGCGCAGTACTGTCACACCGGCTCAGCAACGGGCAAGAACATCCAATCGCTTACGCCAGTCGAACGATGTCAGCAACGGAGCAAAGGTACCCTCATCTCCGCACGAGACTCAACTTGACCAGGCCACATCGAGGTCACCGCGCTACCGACCAGGTCACCGCGCAACCGACCAAGTCACCGTGCAACCGACCAAGCCACCACGCAACCAACCAGGTCACCGCGCAACTGACGAGGTCACCGCACAACCGATGAGGCCACTGCGCAACCGACTAAGCCATCGCGCAACCGACCAAGCCACCGAGCCTGAGACGAGTTCACTTCACCGAGACACCAGCAACAGTCCAAACACCACCAGCTACACCTGTCAACAGGACACCACCTATTTCCCAGACCACTTTTATGAACATTCTAGAAAATGTTGTGTAGACTATTTGCTTGAGATAACACGAACATTCTAGTCACTATGCCCAGAACATTCCAATGTGGAACATTCTAATCTGGAACCTTCCATATACTATGTATATATGAACCCGCAGACTGTAGACGACAGTTCCGCGCCAGTTCCGCTCTGGACCGCTCAAGTTAGTCCACCTTGTGTATCGTTGTGTATCAACTAGTGTTAAATAAACCATTGTTTTATACTATCAAGTGTGTGTTATTTATCTTGTATCTCCCGCGATATAACAGGTCTAATACTCCTTGGTCTATGTGCTGAACATGAACTATTTATTACCAATACTCAGTTCCGCCTGCCGAATCGCTACAAAACCACTTGGATGCATCCTCGCTCGAAGCACTGGCACATCCTTGACTATATCATCACCAGGCAATCTGATAAAAAGGACATCCTTGTCTCCAGGACCGCAAGAAGTGTCGATGACTGTTGGACAGATCATAAGCTCCTTTTTTTTGCCGATTGAGGATCTCAATCTGCCGTAAACCGAAACGATCCATCCACAACCAGTCCAGACGGAAATTTACACTTCTAAACTCCAAGTACAATCAATTGCTACAGATTACAGAAATTGAATCGCAAATAAGCTGGCTAGTCACCCAGTTAGCACAAATAGTGTAGTACAGGAATGGGCAACGCTTCAGATAGTTATCACTGAGTCAGCTGTGGAAACAATTGGTTTTGTGAAGAACAAAAGACAAGACTGGTTTGATGAAAATAATAATGAAATTATGTGTCTCATTAATGCCAAACGGGAAGCCCATCTATCCTTTCTTCAAGATCCGTCTTCCAGTGTGAAAAAATCACAATCCGTGCAAATTAAGGGCAAATGTCAGGCACAGATCAGGGAAATAAAGATCAACTGGTGGCAACGAAAAGCTGAAGAACTGCAAAGACTATCTGATGCCCGTGACCTACAAAATTTCTATGCAGGCATAAAGGAGGTATACGGCCAATCCGATCATCATCAGGTACATTGAAAACTGCTGACAATTCCGCCATTTTAACTGATCAAGGACAAATTTTGGAACGTTGGAAGGAACATTACTCTGCACTTCTAAATCGTGCCTCCAATGTTGCCGAGGACTTTCTTCGTAATGTCCCTCAGCAGCCCCAACAACCATGTATGGCAGTTCCGTCGACATTCCGAGATTTCACCAAAGCGCTCAATCAACTAAAGCCGAGAAAGGCTCCTGGTACTGATAACATTCTTCTGGAGTTGTTACAAAGTGGAGGTATGACTTTGAAGATTCGACTTTTTACACTTATCCTCTTAATTTGGGAAACTCGAGAAGTACCTGACGACTTGAAGAATGCTACCATCATCACTATCTTCAAGAAAGGCGATCGTAGTGTGTGTGGGAACTACCGTGGTATATCGCTATTATCCATTGCAGGTAAAGTTCTCGCAATGATTCTACTAAGCCGGCTCCAAAGTATCTCGGAGAGGATTTTGCCCGAGTCTCAATGTGGTTTCCGAACCTCCAGGGGCACAACAGACATGATATTCTGTGCCAGACAACTCCAGGAAAAGGGCATAGAGCAACAGGAGCCTCTGTATTTAGTTTTCTATGACCTGGAAAAAGCCTTTGATTCAGTACCAAGATCTGCTATGTGGAAAGTGTTAGCGCACTTTGGATGTCCAGATCGCTATGTGGAATTAGTTAAAGCTCTCCATGATGGAATGTCTGGGAAGATTCTTCACGGTAAAGGTCGATTCACACTATACGTTACGTAACCTTTCCGTTTCCTTTCCATACCCATTGCGTTAAAAGTTGTTGTATTCACACCATACTGTACCGTTCCTTGTCACGACGATATTTTACGGAAGGTATGCGGACAATTATTGACAGAGTGCACTAGCAACCATTTCTATTCCGTGTCTAGAAGGCGTGTTTTTGCGCTCCCTTTGGTTATAGCCTGGGTTAGGTTTGATTACAGTTTACGGTAACCGCAAAATCGCCAAAACGAAATAGGTTATAAGAAAAGTTAGCAATTTCAGGACTTAGTGACAGAATGTGGTCGAGAAAAAATTAGTTCTATGTGCTATTATTTTAGACGAAAAGGAGCGAAGTACAAGAAAGAGAAAACGAAGAAAATGGGTTCATGATATGTTAAAAGAGCGAAATACAGAAAATCATACAGCGCTGGATGCTTTCTTACACAATCAATTTTTCGCCCATGATGCTGGAATATAAGACGCGGTTTGGAGTTTGGTATACTTTGGTTAATACAAAAGGTAACCAGACCGTTTTGGCGAGCTTTGATTTTAACCCGGGTATAGTCTGGTGGTGAAATTACTAACCAAGTTACTGAAATTTTAACCACATTAGAAACGCCAATTCAAACATAATCTGAAACTACTATTGAAAGTACGGATATCAAATCATATTTGAACTTGAACCACTCAGCACTCAACAAATGAAATCATATAGGCTAATATCAAATTCTTTGTGGCTTTTATAATTTTATATTTCACGATTGCAATTGAGGTTGAAAACAATCGCAAAATGCAACTTAGATCGAAAAGACTTACAAAATGCAACGTAGATTGAAAATACCCACAAAATGGAATGTTGATGCGAAAAAAAAAACGCTAAAGGGAATTTAGATACACGGGGAGCCAATTAACAAAAACAGTGCGGAATCAGGAAAGATGAGACAAGGGCCAATTAAGGCGGGAAAGTGAATTACTCCCTAAGCTTCGGATTCCCTAATACCTTTGGGGTCAGAAAAGAACAAGAGTTGACCAAGGGAGGTCGACAGGAAAGAAGACGGAGAGGAGCTCAGCACAAGTAAGTGGAAGCAATGCCGGACTCAGCTGGGGTCCCGTGGTCGCCAACCCACGTCCCATTAGATGTGAGCCCCTGGGGGGAAATACTGTTCTCTGGAAGCATTCAGAGCCATTGCGATATTTTAAAAAATAGTTTCACCCTGTATATATTGTAGGAAACACATCTGGTCGACATCATCATCATTATTTATTCACCATATCAATTCCAATACATCTTTCGTCGCCATATTGCTAACTTTCCTTATAACCTATTTCGTTTTGGCGAGTGTAACCGCAAACTGTAACCAAACCTAACCCAGGTTAATGCCAATGAATAAACACAGAGCGCCAAAACACGCCTTCTAGACACGGAATGGAAATGGTTGCTAGTGCACACTGTCAATACATGCCCGCATACGTTCCGTAAACATTGCTGCCAAACAATCCTGTCGGGAAACGGAAGGCTCACGGAAGGTGTATGCAACGGGCAGTGTGCATGTACTCGTTTAAAATACAGTAAACTTTCATGTACGGTGATGTGATGGAAAGGAAACGGAAAGGTTACGTAACGTATAGTGTGAATCCACCTTAACTCTGTATCCGATCCGTTTCCAATCACTCACGGTTTGAAACATGGCTGTGTGCTTGCTCCAACACACTTTGCATTGTACATGGCTGCCATGATGTATGAATCATCTTCCAACAACCCAGGCATAGAGATTAAGTTTCGATTCGATGGAAGTCTTTTCAATCTGGCAAGACTTCGTTCACAGAGACATACCCAAGTGACCCGGGTGACAGAACTGCAGTATGCCGATGACATCGCATCTCCTGCTCCGACACCTGCAGAGCTTCAACAATCGGCCAATCGCTTTAGCACTGCGTGTGATCTCTTTGGTCTTACCATCAATGCAAAGAAAACAAAGGTACTTGCACAACCGGCCCCAGGATTACCTCTTCCTGAGTTCAATATCTCCATCTTAGACTCAACACTGGAGCAGGTTGATCATTTTTCATATCTTGGTAGCATCTTGTCTAAACGGTACACTTGCGAACAGGATGTTGACAAAAAAAATTGGGGCTGCCCATGCAGCATTTGGCCGTTTAATGCACAGAGTCTTCATGAATAAAGACCTAAATATGCATACCATACTCAGGGTGTACAAAACTGTCGTCATCTCAGCGCTACTGTATGGCTGTAAAACTTGGACACACTATCGCCGTGATATCAAGAAACTTTAGCGCTTCCACCAACAAAAGACGAGATACATCTTGAATATCAAGTGGGGGGACTACATGACCAACATTGCAGTTCTCGAGAGAGAGCGCATCTCAATAGCATTGAGACAACTATCATCGCTCACAACTGAGATGGTTAGGCCATGTTCACCGTATGAGTGATACCAGGCTTCCACGTCAATTCCTTTATGGTGAACTTTGTTCGGGCACTAGACCTCATGGGGCCCATCTGAAGCGTTTTAAAGACCACCTAAAACACATCATGACGACGACTGGTATAGACATCCACTCATGGGAAACATCTGCTGTGGATCGTTTACTGTGGCGGAACACTACATCGACCGCTGTCAACTTCTTTGAGGAAGAACGTCGCAGACATGAAGAGGCCAAGCGACAAGCAGGAAAGCTTCGTCAATTACGACCCCGCCCTCCCCCGACCACTGAGTGCAATTTATGTGGGCGCATGTTTTATGCCAGGATTCGCCTGTTTAGTCATCAGAAACACATCCACAAGCTGGTCTGAAAAGTTATATGCAGGAAGAAGTATGTTTACTCGGAATCGAGTTACAGCCGACGACGACGGTATAGCTTTCCCCTCTCCACAGCATCCCATGTTACTCCTCTCCTTATGAGGTCTTCCTTAACCTGGTCTGTCCATCTCTTCCTAGGACGTCCAATTGATCTTCTTTCTGGTACCTCCATCTACAAATACTGGCATGGAGTTCGAGTCTTACATCTCGCCACTTCAATCTCGCCACACTCATCCTGGTCCCCGTGGTCAAGTTCACCTGCATGTCTCTCCTTAGATAGGCTATTCATTCCTGAACCTGTCTCTTCTGGTTTTTTGTAGGGCTGATCTAAGGATAATAATATTGGCCTGGGTAAAAAGGCAGGAACAGATCCAAACTTCACAAGTAGGATGAACAGAGGTTAGGCAAGTAATTCAAGTGTTCAATTAATTTCGGGAGGTCTCATAAAAATATTGAATATTTCAATATGCATGCGAGTTGGGAACATCATGGTCATCAACTATATGCATTAAATAATCCGGGTCGTGAATGCCTTATTATACATATAAGCATTAATTTTGGGTGGGCAGAACCACCTCTTCTGCCATGTTTAATACCAAGAAACAGGTTGCACAAAATCAATTACGGTACATGTAGCAAAACTCAAAATGAACATTGAAAAGAAATTGAAGTAGTTATGGTCCCTACTTATAAGGCAGGTTAAATACATGGTTGTTCGCATTTGCGAATGATTAACTGGTTAATTTTTGTAGATTTTTGTTATTGCAAAAGTCAGATTAGTATTTGATTTCATAACCTCATTTTTCGTCACCACGTGTTAGTGACAAATATACATAATTTCACTTTCTTTTTTAATTCAATTATATTTAAAATTATTTTCATACCCACCTGTTGTGTTACAATATATTTCTCGCCTTTAAGACATTTTTCCAAGTGTTAATTAGGTCACCTTTCTGATACCGCGTGGTATCATGGACTGTCCAGCAGACTTCAGTTGTTTCGCGCTCATTGGCCGTCTCCTTGACATGGCCACTCTCAGCCAATCAGCACGCTTCTTCCCGGCCACATGTTTGGGACACGCCAATGGCCGGACATCGATGTTTCTCGACTCTTGTGCTGCCTGCTATTTAAGCTGCAGTCCGACACATCTTCTGTGTGATTTCTCCGTTGGTATTGCACCAACCACCCGTCTTGAGCACCGGACGCTAAACTTCATGATTGTAAAACTTCACATCGTAATTCTGCATCAAGAAGTGTTAACCTAACCTTCGCCATGTCGTCCAAGACATGTTTAACATCATCCAACTTGATTGAACTTTACCGTGTTCCTGCAACACAAACTCAAGTATACATCTTCGTGTACCAAGGAATTCTACTCCGACTTAAGTGAATATTGTCACTTCATCTTTCTAATAGCTAAGGTCTACCTTACTATTCTGCGAGTGCTTCAGCTCCGTCAAATACTTTGTGAAAGAAACCACAACTGGAAATGAATTTTCTCAAGAGTTCTACTGAACCCATGTGCTGTTGGTTCAAGCGCCGAATCCATCATTTATTGGTAAAAGAAGGGAGGAAAAATACAGTCCTTAGAATGACTTAGAAAGATTTTATGCAAAAGGACTGGTACAACGTGGCGTAATAATAAGAGTCCAGGTGGCCCCAGGAAATGATATCTTGCGTGACGCACCGATAGGGAGCCGATCATGACTATTAATAGAACGATAAAAACTTTCCACTGTGTGTAAGCGAGAAGAGGTTTCGGAAATTGATCTTACGCAGCAATAAAATGGCATCCTCGCAGTTGTGCAAGAAGAGGAATAATTAGATTTAAGCCATTTGCGAGAATATAATTAACTAAAGAAATACATCATTGTAAATCATTTTGGAATAGAGATTTTTGTGTGGGGAAAAGGGTTATAATAATTGCACAGGAAAGAAGTGCAAACGCAGCATGACGTAGTTAAAAGTTCCCCGAGACCAGAGGTGGTAGGGATTGAAAATAAACCTCAACACCCACGTATCTGAAGAGCAAATTTTATTTAATATCTCGGAATTGTACGATCGATTTTCATGTGCAAAGAAGTCAGTTTACGTTTAGAAAACGAGCTTTCCAGAGATATAATTTTAAAAAGTATGCGACTATTGCTTCAAAAGTTAGTTATGAAAAAGACGAGGACTTTATCGTTTTGTCGCTGATTTGTATAAAAGCCCTGGCCGAACCAGGCTAATCATGCAGTACTTACCAGACCTCGAGAGGTCGTGATACGCTGTATCACCAACGAGCACCCCGTATGGGCGTGGCCGAGAAGTATCGTCATTAATATCGCCGTGTGAAGACATAGTAAAATCCTAGTACAGGATTTATTTCAGTAAGCATCAGTTTTTAAAGTGAAAGTTCATTATTACAGTCAAAATTAGCCTGCGAACTAAGAAGAAAGAACAGGCGATAGGTCTTCGAATAATAGTTCAGTTAAAAGACATAAAGTATCGTAACATTTCGAAGTACCAACGGAAGTGAAACAAACATTTCTATCAAAGTTAAGGAACTCGATCAGGGTCGGACGAAATAAGTAACGCCTATGGTGCCGGAAAAGACAGATACTAGAGCGCAGAACAATAAGAATTGAGAATTTAATCCAAAGCGTTGTCTAAAGGAGACAAACGAACAGTAAAAAGCAATAAGCTACGAATTGAAGGAATAGCAGTGAATGCTAGGGGATCATTAGGTCACCGATAAAGTATTCGGGAGGCCGTAAACAGGACAGACTTTATCTAGACAAACTAAATAGTGTCTAGGAAGAAACGACATCGAGCTAGTAAAATAGAAGCCGACAGTCAGAAACCGGATCTGAAGATTAACCGTTCCAGGGAGGGGTAGATTGATCGAGACTTTCATCATCTTACCAGGTTAGGGAGCCGACGTCTAAAAGTGTCACCCTTGGAAACGGGGAAGAAAGAAATCACGTGTGTAAGGCAAAAATCAAAGCCTAAGTGATTAAAAGCAGTGTAAAGTAAATATAGTGAAATTTGTTTTAGTGTAATAATTTTAGTGAATTTATTTGTGTATGATAAATGAATACAAAAATGGTATTCAATATGTTACCAGTGTTTAAGGTAAATAATGTGTATGTGTTTAAAGAAGTGTCATTGTGTGAAATGGTATCAATGAAGATGGCTTAAATGCAGTGAGTGGGCAAAATGAAACATCGCTAGAGAATTCGGTCAATGACCGTAAAAATCATGTGAGTAACCATTTCATTATGTTATGTGTTGGGGAAGATTTGCGTACAGTCCACATGAGGAAGTAAGAATAGGGATGTTTGAATAACAAATAAAAGAATATAGCGCGATCTGAACGATTAAATTTGAGAAAATATAAAATAATTATGTGAAATAAATAAATCCCTTGGGGAAAATGTATGAAATAAAATATCAGTGTAGTTGATAGATGATTTAAATATGTGAAAGCAAGCGTAATAATAATAATAATAATAATGATATAAATGAATGAAGATTATGATGAATTATATGAAAAGTAGAAGCTTCCGAGCTCCTATAAATGAATTAATACATGTTATGAAAACATGTTCTTAAAGTAAAGCGATTATTGTCAAGGGAGAGGATTAATATAGAATTGAGATGTACTATAAAATGTTGATTTTGAATTTATCAGTTCGTTGAAGGCAACTTGGCTCATTAATGTATAAGCGCCATGAAGCGCATTGATGTAATTTATCACGCTAGGAATGCGTTGAAATACTCGGTAAAACTAATTATGAGGGGCAGTTGGTCGTGGTAATTGAACTATGGTAAGTCCTCTAAATAGTGATGTGATCACGAGGCCGCGTGTGTATTGTATTATACAAGGGTGCTAATTATTGTATTATGAGCGCGGGTGTAAGGCAATGAGGCCTGCTATAAGTCGCTAATGTTATAAGTCCTCCAGTGTGGGATATGGTTCCCGAGGCATTTGAAAGGATCGAACCCAGATTCGTCCATGTTTAAGCCCCTAAATATTTGTTGTTGTATTGAATTATTCTTACCCGCCAATGAGGACACTTCATAATTAATAAATGCCGAAGTTAAGAGAATAGGTCTGTTGACCTTAAATATGTTGTTATAAAAGTTGTATGAAAGCATTGCCTGTTCAAAGAACTGCATTTAAGAACAGCTGTATAAAAGCTGAGGATAGCCCGTCTCTTGTGAGCGAGACCGTGAAGTTCCTGCTCCCGGCAAAAAATCACGCTAAGTAGCCAAGGCCAGACCCTTACCATTAACGTGTTGTGGTAGGTCTAAGAGCCGTCTGTTTGAAGTTATAGTACACAAGAGTGTTTAGAGTTGTTTTAACGACCCGGTCTTCGAACCGAGGTTCTTTAAGATGAATGTTACCGCTTGCAAAGTTCAGATCGTTGCTTTCTTATGACATAATGGTCTTTTAAGACAACTAATAATAAATCCCTAATGTTATGATTATATGATGTAGTGATTCACGAGTTTTAGTGAAGACAATTAGATTCCGGGAGTGATCTTAATTTTTGACTTGTTCAAGTAGTCGTATGTAGCTCGGGAGTGCGAAAATGTTTCCCAATCACGGTAGTGAATTGTTGACTTGAGAGAGAGATGGCAACCTAAGAGCATTGTGGAAGCCCAAAATTTTAAGTAAATGAGTAACAGTACTTTGTTAAATTATATATTTTTGATTAGAAGATATACTCATGTAATAGGAAGTGATGTGTTGTAAATGGATAACACAGTATGTGTAAAAAGTATCGAGCCTATTTGAGTTCTTGATTTTATTGAATTTTAAAAGGACACTATATGGAAGTGAAAATTAATAGAAGTTTGTTGGTTTATAGAAAGCCATTTATTATGATTTAATATTTGTTTAAATATGACTTCCTTGTTCACTTTGAACAAGTATGAATTAAAGGGTCAGTATTTTATTTGTTTAATTTTAGTAGCGCCATATATTTGAGTAATTAAATGTTTTTATAGTAGGAGTTCAATTTGTTTAATATTTTTGAAGTGTATCCTCTATTTAATCCAAAGTGTGTAAGTCATAGAGTGGGAGAACATACCATGAACCCCGATACTCCCGATTGAGCATTGCTGGCAAAGTGTGATTTGCATATTTCATGCTGAATGGGCACACTACGCACGTGTGGAATGTTAACCACACCCTTTCAAGTTAAGTGCTTTTATGCACGCAATCTGGAACTATACATAACCTATGTCTTCTTTGTGCTACGCCAATATGGATTGTCGCCATCATTTTACAAAGTTAAGTAATGAGATGCATAATGTATTTAATATTTTGTTATGTTTATTCTAAAGCAGACCTGTATCTGCCATTGCGCTGTTCTTATACACTACGCATTACGCTGTTCTTTCTGTCTTCATGTTAGTCTCATACAAGCATGGTTTAGAAGATTCCTCAATGTTGATATATGTGTGATCTTCTCTCCCTTCCCAACTAGGCGTAATAACATACCAGCTTACTTTAGACATTTTTATGTTTTTTGTGAGAACAATCTCAGTATTGCTTATGCTTATCTGTAATTTTCACTGCCCTTTGCCTGTGCACCTTCTCTCTCATGGTTCACTTTCAGGTTATAGGCTACTTGCCCACCTGTTTCTGCCATTTCACCTTCGCAGTAAATTTTGTATGCAGTTCACATATTCTGTTTCTGCCATTACATTATTTCATTTGCAAGTTGTTCTGTTGCATCTTGGCAACTGCTCCAATATTACAATTCGTTTCCGGTATGACAGGATTTGCTCCCTGTCAGCCAAACTAAAGCCGCGTCACCAATTCTCTTTTTTGCAAAGGCAACTTAATTCTTGTTGTAAGGCATTTACACATTATTAAGGTTTGTAACTTTAATTTAGTTATGTTTAAGGCATTAACCTTGTGTATTGCTGGACGCAACCTTGTAAGGAAAATTATAAACTTGTTTGTGATTTTGAATATATATTTATGTTAAAGCTACTTGCCCTCTCTCTCTTTCTTTGTTTTTGTCTTTCCTCTTATCATGTTCCGTCCCACATACTTTAAAGCTCAAACTTTACCAATTCTGAACTCACTCAGAATTCTCTCTGAAAATGGAGACCTTTAATTGGTTGATCCAATGGTGTTACCATTACACCTATCTTGTGGTGCTAGAAACCCATGGAACTAGTTTCACCTTTATTTAAACTTAAACTATCTTGGAGAGCACGTTGCTTCATAGTAATACCTTGTCTAATACTGTGTCTGACTTTTCGCAGCTATTACGGAGTCCATCAAAGTGGAAAAGGTGCAGGACCCTGGCGAGACGCCGCAGCCCTCTCCTGTCAAGTCTGACGTGTCCTTGCCGCCAGCAAGTTCTCTTGAGTTTGGGATAAGTGCTTCAGTTTCTACCATGTCCACTACCGACAAGCTATTGGGCACTCGTACCATTCTCAAAAAGCAACTGTCTAGGTTTCGCTCTTTCTTAGCCGACAAAAGTTTAGATGATCATTCATTGATCATATTGGTCGAACGGTTCAAATTGTACCAACATGACTTCAAAGCATATTCCTCTTTACAAATAGATCTTGAGCTTCTCGACTCAACTCACGAGCAGGATCGAGGAAAGTTATTTTGAAGGCTTTGCTGAAGCCGAGAATTTAATCAAAACATTAACTATAAAGCATAGGGACCAACCTGTCACTCCCTCTAAACCAATCTTACCCCGGATTTCCTTGCCAACCTTTTCTGGCTATGAGAAGGAATGGGATTCCTTCGAGGAACTGTACATTTCATTAGTGCATAATGATTCTGCCATACCTGAGATTCAGAAGTTTCATTAAGCTGATAGAGGCACTTCCTCTCACATCAGATAATTATTCTGTTGCTTTCAATTTGCTGCAACAACGTTTTGGTAACCCCAAGCTTCGCATCCGCAGGCATATTACTGCTCTATTTAACCTCCCTTCCTGTCGCCCAGACAATCTTTTTTCTATACGTCAGTTAAGTGATACTGTCGATCTTCTTGTTCGAGCTCTCGAGGACTTAAAGCAACCAGTCCAGCATTGGGACTGGTTTCTGATATATCTCACTACTTCCAAGTTCGATTCTCAAACTTTAAAGGCATGGGAATCAGAGTTAATAGATCAGCCTGATCCCACATTTCAAACTCTAGTCATGTTTATAAAAAATCGTTGTCAAATACTTTCCGCCGTTGCTCAACAATCTCAGCTACCTAGCTCAAGCAAAGGTGCTATCAGTAAAACCTCTTCTAATAAGAAATATGTCGGCTCTCAGGTACTTACAGTTCAGAGTACTGTACAAACCTGCTTTCTCTGCAACAATTTGCATCCGCTATACACTTGTTCTGTGTTCAAAGCCATGACTGTCGATGAACGTAGGAAAACTGTTGCCGAGCACAAATGTTGTTATAATTGTTTGTCTACCAAACATGCAGTTTCAAACTGTTCGTCTTAAGGTGTCTGCACACATTGCAAACTGCGCCACCATTCTTCGTTACACCGGTTTGAAAAACCCAAATTTAAGCATCCCCAAAATAAGCCTTTGGAAAGCGTTGTTTCTACGACTTCTCAATCCAACGTGGCATCTAGTAGTAAGTCGTACCTTACTTCTGGCACTCATGCTCACTATAGCGCTCTGTCATATAGTCAAACTGCTAATTCTTGGCGAAGTACTCAGGTTTTGTTATCCACGGTGAGACTTCGGGTCCAAGACTCTAAGGGCAAATGGCATTCTGTCCGAGCTCTTCTCGACAATGCTGCCACACACGATTTCATAACCTCTTATTTGGTTAAGAAATTAAACTTAACGCCTAATACTACTTCTATAGAAATATCTGGTATCAATAACATTAAGTCTACTTCCTTACAGTTCGTAAAATTCAATATTAAGGATTCGGTGCAATCTGGCACTAACCTTAGTTTAAATTGTTTGTCAATCTCTGTTATTGGAGCCCCGACTCCTAGTCATTCATTTTCTATTGATACTTGGCATTTCCCCTCTGATATGAAATTAGCTGATCCCTACTTTCATCAGAGTGCTCCAGTTGACATTTTGCTAGGTGCTAATGTCTTTTGGCAAAATTTGCTTCCCTCTAGAATTAATATAACTTCTAGCATCTACGCCCACCATACCAGGTTCGGTTGGTTGGCCACGGGTCATATCCCTCTTGCCACTGTGCAGTCTTCATCTTTATGTCACTTAACTCACGTTGAGTTGGACAACAATTTGGAAAAGTTTTGGAAAATTGAGTCTATTGATTCCACCCCTGCTTCTTCCACTGAAGATGACTTTTGCGAACAGCTTTATCGCTCCACTACCACTCGCAACCCAGATGGTAGATTTGTGGTTACTAGCCTCGTATTTCTTCTCCCCCAGTTCTAAAGGATTCACATCCTCGCGCTCTTAAGGATTTGTTTGCTGTGGAAAATCAGTTGAAACAAGATTCTTCAGCCAAAGCTCAGTACATTGACTTTATGGAAGACTACGAAGCATCTGGTCAAATGGAAGTCCTTCATAAACAAAACATCTCTGAAGATAGTGTTTATTTGAATCATCACCCTGTTTGGAAGAACCCTTCCACAAAGGAAAACATTCGAGTCGTTTTCAATGGTTCCGCTCCAGATTCTAATGGTATTTCATTGAACGATACATTACTTACCGGTCCCGCCATTCAATCTGATCTTTCTTCCGTTCTGTTAAACTTTCGCTTGTTCCCTGTTGGTGTGATCGCCGATATTAAACAAATGTATAGGCAAATTTTGATCAACTCTGAACAGCAAAATCTGCAACAAATTCTTTGGCGTGATAGCCCTGCCAAACCCATTAAGATCTTCAAATTATAAACTGTCACATATGGTCTGAAACCATCTGCTTTCTTGGCCATCCGCACTTTAAAGCATCTCGCTGACCAATACTCTAACCTCTTTTCCGTTGATACCTCAAATCTCCCCAAAAAATCTTTTTATGTGGATGATTTTCTTCATTCCTTTAGCTCCCCTTATGAAGCACTTGAGCACTCACTTGATCTCCAAGCGTTGCTTCAAGGAGGAGGTTTCTTACTTCACAAATGGAATTCTAATTCTCAAGAAGTACTATCTAAGCTCTTATCCAAAGGAAACACTGATACACCAGTCGAGCTCTTACATACCACTGATTCCACTAATGTTTTAGGACTTCACTGGTATCTCGTATCAGATTCTTTCTTCTATCAAGTCAGCTTGTCTCCTATTCTTCCTCAAACTAAGCGACAAGTTCTTTCAGAGATCGCCAAAATCTATGACCCCCTTCAATTTTTAACTCCGATCATAGTCAAAGCTAAGATATTTATGCAGGAATTATGATCTCTCAAAACGGATTGGGATGATCCTATCCCTCCTTCTCTTTTGGAAAGATGGCTTTCCTTCCGCACTCATCTTCTTGATCTGTCTGTCATAGACATCCCTAGGGTTCTTATCCCTACTTCATTTTCTACTAATCTAGAGCTGCATCTGTTTGCAGATAGCTCTGTGAAAGCTTATGGATGTTGCTCTTATGTGGTCAGTCATAACACTCCTTCTTTATTCTCTAATTTAATTTGTACCAAGTCAAAGGTAGCTCCTTTGAAATCAGTATCATTGCCTCGCTTAGAGTTTTGCGCTGCCCTGCTCGCAGCCGAATTATCTCAAAAGCTTGTCTCCAATCTCAACTGTCATTTCAGTCATATCTACTACTGGACTGACTCCGCCATCACTTTAGCTTGGATCTCTAAGCCCCCCACGCATTGGCAATCTTTTGTCGCCAATAGGGTGGAAAAAAATCCAAACTCTATCCGCATCTTGTCAATGGAAACATGTCTCGGGTAAGGAGAATCCAGCAGACATAATTTCTCGTGGATGCCTTCCACACCAGCTAGTCAAATCTAGTCTTTTCTGGCATGGTCCAACCTGGTTGTTGCAAGAACCCTCCTTTTGGCCAGTCCTATTCTCTTCTGCTTTAACGAATGTTCCTGAAACTCGTAAAGTCGCCTCTTCTCTTGTAACCATGGTTACCCCTTCATTGCTTGAAAGATATTCTTCTTTTCAAAAGCTAGTTCGTGTTTTTGCCTACTTGCTTCGTTGGAAATATTTTGTGTTAGAAATACCACTGTTTCCTCAAGCTTTTCTTTCAGCTGTTGAATTACAGTCTGCTACCTCCACAATCTTATTGCTCATGCAGCAAGAAATTTTTTCTGATGAAATTAATTCTTTATCTAAGGGTCTACCCCTTAAAAGCGGAATAGATTATTCGCTTTATGCCCCTTTCTTGATGATAACGGATTGTTAAGAGTAGGTGGTAGGTTATCTTTTCCTGATTATCATGAAGATAAGAAACACCCTATCATTATTCCTTCAAAGCATCACGTTACTAAATTGATCATACGTCAATTTCACTATCAGTACTTACATGCTGGTACACGCACTCTCTTGTGTTTACTTCGTGAGCATTACTGGCCCATCAATGGCTTGCACGAAGTCATCTCCGTTGTTAGAAAGTGTATTCTTTGCTTTAAGGCCAAACCTAAGTTTACTCAGCAACTTATTGCTGACCTTCCTTCGTTCCGCTCCGCTCCCAGCAGACCATTTCTTCTAACTGGTATTGATTACGCTGGTCCGTTCCTATATCAAACCAATAGTCTAAAAGCTAAACGCAAAATTCTTGCCAAGCTTTACATATCACTTTTTGTCTGCATGGTTACTGGTGCCATTCATCTCGAATTGGTCACCAATGCATCCACCGCATACTTTCTTTCTGCTTTTTCTCGCTTTGTTGCTAGAAGAGGAATTCCCTCTGAGGTTTTCTCTGACAATGCCAGAAACTTTCTTGGTGCTTCTCAACAATGGCAAAAGGCACTCTGCTCTCGTTCTGCCATCGAGCAACTTTCTAACTACGCTCATGTAAAAGGTTTTAATGGCATTTCATCCCCCATACGCTCCTCATCATGGAGGGAGATGGGAAGCTTGTGTCAAAATAACTAAAGCCCATCTCAAAAGAACTATAGGAAACTCTATCCTGTCGTTTGAAGAATTTAATTATTTCATCATTCTTATCGAAGGCACTGTCAACTCCCGTCCCTTGTCTCCTGTGTCTAACGACCCCTCCGATCTGCTTCCTTTAACCCCTGGTCATTCCTTAATAGGTAGCTCCTTAAATGCTCCGCCACCTCTCATCGACCGCAAGCTCGATATTTCTTTGCCCATTCTCTAGAAAAGAGTCGAAGCTCTTAGGGATAGATTTTGGAAACGGTGGAGGCTGGAGTATTTGAACTTACTCCAGAGGAGAGGGAAGTGGCAGCTCGCTCAACCAAACCTCACGGAGGGAGATTTGATTCTCCTTAGAGAATCCATTCCTCCTCTTGTTTGGCACACCGGTAGAGTAATTAGGTGCTACACCGGTCGTGACAACAGAGTTAGGGTGGTGAAATTAATCACTCCATTTGGACAGTGTGTTCGTCCAATTTCTTCTGCTGCTCCTTTACCACTCTAGTCCTGTTTTTTTTTTGTGTAATCTCTTTCTTGTTTTTTCTTGTTGCCCTCCTGGCAGTATGTTCGCATTTGCGAATGATTAACTGGTTAATTTTTGTAGATTTTTGTTATTGTAAAAGTCAGACTAGTATTTGATTTCATAACCTCATTTTTCGGCACCACGTGTTAGTGACAAATATACATAATTTCACTTTCTTGTTTAATTCAATTATATTTAAAATTATTTTCATACCCACCTGTTGTGTTACTATATATTTCTCGCCTTTAAGACATTTTTCCACGTGTTAATTAGATCACCTTTCTGATACCGCGTGGTATCATGGACTGTCCAGCAGACTTCAGTTGGTTCGCGCCCATTGGCCGTCTCCTTGACATGGCCACTCTCAGCCAATCAGCACGCTTCTTCCCGGCCACATGTTTGGGACACGCCAATGGCCGGACATCAATGTTTCTCGACTCTTGTGTTGCCTGCTATTTAAGCTGCAGTCCGACACATCTTCTGTGTGATTTCTCCGTTGGTATTGCACCAACCACCCGTCTTGAGCACCGGACGCTAAACTTCATATTTGTAAAATTTCGCGTCGTAATTCTGCATCAAGAAGTGTTAACCTAACCTTCGCCATGTCGTCCAAGACATGTTTATCATCATCCAACTTGGATTGAACTTTACCGTGTTCCTGCAACACAAACTCAAGTATACATCTTCGTGTACCAAGGAATTCTACTCCGACTTAAGTGAATATTGTCACTTCATCTTTCTAATAGCTAAGGTCTACCTTACTATTCTGTGAGTGCTTCAGCTCCGTCAAATACATTGTGAAAGAAACCACAACTGGAAATGAATTTTCTCAAGTGTTCTACGCACGTGTGGAATGTTAACCACACCCTTTCAAGTTAAGTGATTTTGTGCACGCAATCTGGAACTATACATAACCTATGTGTATTTGTGCTACGCCATTATGGATTGTCGCCATCATTTTACAAAGTTAAGTAATAAGATGCATAATGTATTTAATATTTTGTTATGTTTATTCTAATGCAGACCTGTATCTGCCATTGCGCTGTTCTTATACACTACGCATTACGCTGTTCTTTCTGTCTTCATGTTAGTCTCATACAAGCATGGTTTAGAAGATTCCTCAATGTTGATATATGTGTGATCTTCTCTCCCTTCCCCACTAGGCGTAATAACATACCAGCTTACTTTAGACATTTTTATGTTTTTTGTGAGAACAATCTCAGTATTTGCTTATGCATATCTGTAATTTTCACTGCCCTTTGCCTGTGCACCTTCTCTCTCATGGTTCACTTTCAGGTTATAGGCTACTTGCCCACCTGTTTCTGCCATTTCACCTTCGCAGTAAGTTTTGTATGCAGTTCACATATTCTGTTTCTGCCATTACATTATTTCATTTGCAAGTTGTTCTGTTGCATCTTGGCAACTGCTCCAATATTACAATTCTTTTCCGGTATGACAGGATTTGCTCCCGGTCAGCCAAACTAAAGCCGCGTCACCAATTCTCTTTTTTGCAAAGGCAACTTAATTCTTGTTGTAAGGCATTTACACATTATTAAGATTTGTAACTTTAATTTAGTTATGTTTAAGGCATTAACCTTGTGTATTGCTAGACGCAACCTTGTAAGGAAAATTATAAACTTGTTTGTGATTTTGAATATATATTTATGTTAAAGCTACTTGCCCTCTCTCTCTTTCTTTGTTTTTGTCTTCTCTTATCATGTTCCATCCCACATACTTTAAAGCTCAAACTTTACCTATTCTGAACTCACTCAGAATTCTCTCTGAAAATGGAGACCTTTAATTGGTTGATCCAATGGTGTTTCCATTACACCAATGGTCATTAATGTTTACAATGAAATGAGTTTCGCATCATAACGAGTTGTCAGCTACTTTCAATAATTTTCAAATTGATGTGGCAGACGTCCGGCTTTTGCTTTTGTAGCAAGAGTTACATACAAATACCTTGTTATATCCAGGATAAGCTCGCCAAAAAGGAACCACAGGTAGTGCAATCGTTGCAACATATCCACAAACAGACAAGACATAAGCGATCTGATACCAAAAGTAAAACAATAGATATCAGTAAATTCCATGCTGAGGAGCAACACAATAAAAGGGAAACAATGTCGACACATGGGGACAATCTGGCAGAGGCAGCAGTGCCGGCACGAGCAGTAGACACGAAGAGTATCGAACCAAAGACTTCAGGATGAAGCGCCCAACATCAGCAGACCACTCCCAGATGAGTAGCCTACAGTGTTTTAGCCCATAGTTAGTTATTGTTGTTTTAAGGGATGGAACTACGAGTTCATCTGCCCCTCTTAACACAGATTAAAGTATGCAAATTTGGAATGGAATTTAAAACTTGAACTTGAAAAGGTCGAAAATTAATCAAACAAAAATTAAATAAAACTAATAATTATAAAAATAACAAAAAAAACGGAAAAACAAAAAATTCAAGAAAGAACAAGTCTTTGAGTCAATATACACTGGAAAATTTAGATTGCTGGCCCTAACCCACTCTCGCTTATAAAGCGGATAACTCTATAGTTCATCTACTGTAAGTTTGCACTTTTTTGACAGTTCTCGCGGGAACGAATACTCCTACAGAACATATCAATCCGCCTCTACCACGAGCATTCCAGCCAAAGAGCTATCACCCACGAGGCAGCCAGCAATGGCCGCTATATTCCGTCAAGGTGTCAACAGCTGTTATGATTTGCCTAAACCTACATTCATCTCGCAATATCAATTCATTCCCCTTTTTAAAGGAAACTTGTATTTCTTTGCGACATTTATCAAATAATCGTTCTAACAGCACACCCACTGACGGCTGGTTGACAGAATAATGTTACACCATTGGACGCGCTATGACCAAGACCTTGGCTATGAGACAGCAGCTGATAACTTGAATGTGAGAGTGGAATTATTTTAGGCCCATTTCACAGCTCGAGGAAAATGCTTACTAGGGTATGGTGTAAGATGTCCTTAAACGATACGATCATTACTTGACTTGTTGGATAGATATTAAAATAAAACGTACGAAACATTTCACCATGTAAGCTAACGTTTAGGCCTAAAAAACAACTCATTTTTAGGCCTACTTTTTTGCACAAATCATGCCGTATGAAAATTATTCACCAGGCCAATGTCCTTGGGGAAATAAATAGTTCTGCTGACTTTTCTTTTACCTTCAAAAAGAAGGAAATAAAATAAATATCTTGAACAAGAAATTCCGTATCTGCTTCAGACTCGATATTAAAAACAAAGATGTCCGACCTGGAGACATCTCAGTACTCAACATTTAAGATAACCACTATATATTTAGGCTATATGAAAAGTGAACACGCGTTCAAAAGGAAATAATACTTTCAGACGACATTGCGCAATATGATCAATTATAATTATTATTATTATTTAATATAATTAACACATTATTTTCTCAAGCGGATGATCACAGTAAAGCGCCCATTATCAACCGCCCGCCCATCCCACGAGCACGTGGTGTTCAGTTTGATACTGCAACTTTTCAGTCTAGCCGACAGAATATGTTGCCAATATAATCACAATTACTGGGACAAGTGAAAAAATAACCTGAAAATACTTACATGTGAGTAAAACATGTATATATTTGATATGGACTATAAATTGAGTCTTTCCTTATAAAGGTTGTCTCCCACAAATCCAACCCCTCGTCCTCGTCGTGGGAGATGGGCAACGTAATTAAGTAGGGGATTGCCTGTAGGGGTGAAGTACAGTGGGGACTTTGTGTGCCTCAAGACCGCTACGGTAGCTCTGAAGGCCCTACAGGAACCCTGAAGAAATTACGGCTAAAACGGGGCTCTGGTGAAACAACTGCTGCCTTGTAGTTTGGAGTTGGTTCTTCAAAGGCTAAGGGAAGAAACCCTGACAGAAAATCAGCCTGGTGCCTCAGGCTTAAGGTGGCAGCCCCTCCAAGGCACTCGGAGGCAGTGGGTTAATCACTCACTCCTCTTAAATAAACTGATTACGGAAACTGAAGCAAAATTACAAAACCGGACGGATAACCTGATGACGACTTTTGGCATGAAGAGGACTACGAAAATCGGTTTCTGGAATGTGAGGATCTTGAAGGAGAAAACCAGACTGAAACAAGTGACACGGGAGATGAAGAACTATGGGCTGGATATCCTAGGATTGAGTGAAGTGAGGTGGCCAGGATTTGGTGAAATACAGACAACAGATGGAATTACATTTCTCTATTCTTGGGGCGATGATGAAGAACACAGGGATGGAGTGGGATTGCTGCTCAACAGAAATGCAAAGAGAAGCCTTATGGAGTGGAAGCCAAATTCTAGTAGGCTCATGTTTGCTAGGTTCAAGACAAAGATCAGGAATGTGATCATCATCCAATGCTATGCGCCTACAGAACAATCGGAGCCAGAGAAGAAGGAAGAATTCTACCAAATGCTGCGAGATGTCACAAGACAAACAAGTAAGAAGGACATTCTCATTGTTATGGGAGACTTCAACGCGAAGGTGGGCTCAAACAATGAGGGGTTGGAGCAGATCATGGGTAAACATGGCCTTGGTGAGATGAATGACAATGGGGAGAAATTTACGGAATATTGCGCCAGTCAGGATTTGGTGATGGGTGGCACGGTATTTCCTCATAGGCGGTGCCACAAGGTCACCTGGGTGTGTCCTGATCAAGTCACAGAAAATCAAATTGATCACATCGCGGTGAGCAGGAGGTTCAGAAGAAGCTTGGAAGATGTTAGGAACAAGAGAGGAGCGGACGTTGATAGTGACCATCATCTTGTGGTTGCCAACTTCCGCATGAAGGTCGTCGCAGTCCGCCGAAAGTATAACACTCAGCACAACAAGTTTGATGTGGGCATGCTTAAGAACCAGCAGAGATTGGACCAATTTAAACTGGAGCTCAGAAATAAATTCCAGGTGTTGGACTCCGAGACGGAGAAGGACGTGGAGACTGTGTGGAGCGAGGTAAAGAATATCTTCGTGGAAATCAGTGAGATGCAGCTCGGGTACAAGAACTACCTGCGGAAAGAATGGATATCCGATCAGACCTGGGACAAGATAAATTATAGGAAGGAGATTAAGGCCAAGCTCAACACCTGCAAGACTAGGCAGCAGAAGGCTCTCACGCAAGCAGAGTATTCAACAGCAAACAGGGAGGTAAAGAGGAGTGTACGGAAGGATCATAGGAGGTGGATTGATGAGCAGGCGGAGAAAGCAGAAGAAGCGGCAAGAAGGGGGGACGTTAAGGAGCTCTATGGCATCACAAAGATGCTTTCGAAGAAAGGTTTTGCCTGTGAAGAGCAAGACGGGCGAGATCCTCACGACGTGTGAACAGCAGCTGACAAGATGGAGAGAACACTTTGCGGAGGTTCTTAATAGAGATAGAGGACCAGAAAGTAAGCAGCGAGGAGAAGATGAAGAGGAAGCAGAAAGTGACCCAAGCATCAGCCTCGACTCCCCAACTCGGGGCGAGATACGGACAGCGTTGAAGCAGATGAAATGCGGGAAGGCACCAGGTCTGGATAAAATCCCAGCGTAAGTACTGAAAGCAGACCTGGATATTACGATCGATCTGCTGCACCCGCTGTTGGAGAAGATCTGGAAGGAGGAGAAAATTCCAACCGACTGGAAGAGGGGGTTGATAGTCAAGTTGCCGAAGAAAGGGGACACCACAAACTGTAACAACTGGAGGGGTATCACCTTGCTGTCCATTCCAAGCAAAGTGCTGGCGAGAGTCATCCTGAATCGTATAAAAGACTGCGTAGAAAAGAAGGCTTCGGAAGGAACAGGCTGGATTTCGACAACATCGCAGCTGTGTGGATCTCATCAACACCCTCCGAATCATCCTGGAGCAGAGTGTGGAGTGGCGGAATACCCTTTACCTCACATTTGTTGACTTCGAGAAAGCCTTCGACTCCGTAAATCAAAGAATCATGTGGAAGACCCTCCAGGAATATAAAATTCCAACAAAGATCATCAGAATCATGGAAGAGATGTACGAAGGGTATGAGTGCCAGGTTCTTCACGAAGGCAAATTAACAGAAAAGATAAAGGTCAGTTCCGGAGTGAGACAGGGGTGTGTCCTTTCCCCCACTCTGTTCCTGTTGGTCCTAGATAGTGTGATGAAGAAGGTAATGGGAGGACGGAAGAGGGGTATTCAATGGGGTATAAATGTCAGGCTTGAAGATCTGGATTTCGCAGACGACATTTGTCTTATGGCACAACGGTACCGAGACATAGAAGATAAGCTGGGGAGGTTGCAGAGAGAAGCAGAACGTGCAGGACTGATGATCAACACCAACAAGACCAAAGAGATGAGGATACATTCTGACATCACGACTAGTTTGACAGTCAACGGAAAGGACATTAAGCGAGTTGAGTCCTTCCTCTACCTTGGAAGTATAGTCACAAATGATGGGGGAGCAGAGGAAGATGTTCGAAGCCGTATCAGGAAGGCAAATGGTGCCTTTGTCCAGCTCTACCCCATCTGGAGAAATAGAAACATTTCCAGGAAAACCAAGCTCCGCCTTTTCAATAGCAACGTAAAGTCGTTTCTTCTCTACGCCTGTGAAACATGGAAAGTCACAAAACCGATCAACAACCAGCTACAGGTGTTCATTAACAGATGTCTGCGTCGCATTATGAATGTGAGGTGGCCGGACATAATCTCAAATGAAGATCTTTGGACCATCACCAATCAACAACCGATTAGGATCCAGATCAAGGAGAGGAAATGGCGCTGGATTGGTCACACACTAAGGAAGCCGGACGGAGATATTGAGAGGGCGGCGCTAGACTGGAATCCTCAAGGCGCCAGGAAGCGAGGTCGACCTAAGAAGACCTGGAAGAAGACGATCGAAAATGAAATTGCAGAGGTGGACAAGAACTGGAGTCAAGTGAAGAGAATGGCCAGGAACCGTACTGCGTGGAGAAATTTCGCCAAGGCCCTATGCTCCGGAAGGAGCGGCAGGAATTAATTAATTAAGTAAGTAAGTTATAAAGGTTGGCAACCCTAGCTGTCAAAAAAGTGTAAACTTACAGTAGATGAACTATATCAGCAGCCACCGCGTCGTCGGCTAATATACGTTTGAGTGTCATCTCCAAACCAAGGTTTCTTTGTTAGTCAGCAAGATCCACACACTCGGTTAAAATGAGGGCCACGCTGAATAAGGCTCCACGGGTACAAAGTAGGGGGTCTTCCCTTCTCATTAGGTACGAGTGGGTAGATCTTGTATGACCTATCCTTAGCCTACACAAAATGACGGACTCCCTCCGTGACCGGAAAGAGCTCAGCCACACGCGAGTAGTTACCTTCATCGCTCTCAGTTTACTAGGTATTGGGTCAGCTAGCCACTGACGCTCCCAAAATGCCCGTACTTGTCGGCGTAACTGAGGGCGAATATCTCTAGCGAGTACTTCCATTAGTCGAGTTGGTAGTGATACCGCCTATTTTTTAGCTTGATCCGCTAACTAATTTCCCGCAATTCCCATGTGGCTTGGAAGCCACAGAAAGGTGATTCGAGTGTCAGCGCGGCACAATCCGGCTAGTAGGTCGTGGATTCGCTGCACTAGTGGGTGTTGCGGGAAACATGTAGCAATTGACTGCAACGAACTCAAAGAGTCGGTACACACAAGAAAGTAGATTCGTGCATCCTGTAGTGCAAACTGCAGAGCTTCATAGATGACAACGAACTCCGCAATAAACACACTACAGGCTTCAGGCAAAGAGATTTTGGTATTTGCACCGTCAATAACTTAAGCATAACCCACTTTCTCGTCCACCTTCGAATCATCCGTGTAGAGAATACCATCGTCCGGAAATTGGTGAACTATGCTCTGGAACTGCCTGCGATAAACGGAGGCATCCGTGTTCACCTTACGACCTCGGTGTACATCTCACCGAATTTCCGGACGCGGGACATGTCACGGAGGCACCTCGCTAGGTGTCCGTATCATACAAGGACCTACAGCCAATCCTATTTCAGTACAGGAGCAATTGATTCTAATACCTATCGGCATAGTAGCACGAGGCTGGTTGGAGTACCTCTGGTGGTATTGGGTACTGAAGAGAGCTAGATAGCTCGGATGTTGCGGCATTTGACGCACATTGGCAGCATATGCTGGCGTCTATAATTTAGAGGTGGAACACCCGATTCGTCGAGTAGGCTAGGTATCCGGCTGGTCCGGAAGGTACCGGTAGCCAGCCTAACGCCACTATGGTGGATACTGTCCAGCATTTTCAAGGTTGCCGGCCTTGCTGAACCGTATGCTGCAGAACCATAGTCTAGCCGGGACAGGACGAGAGCTTGGTAGAACCGTAGCAGAACGGCACGGTCAGCCCCCCACGTAGTGCCACTAAGAAACTTGAGCATGTTCAGTTTCCTGAGACACGTCGTTTTTAGTTGCCGTATATGGTGCTGCCACGTTAATTTGCTGTCAAAATGGAGCCCCAGGAAGCGATAAGTGTCAACCAACGGCAACGCAGCATCCTTGAGATGTAGTTCAGAGTGCAAATGTAGCCTCCGGAGCCGACAAAAATGGACGACGGAGGTTTCCGCTGCTGAAAAACGAAAATCCCGGTTGTGAGCCCACCTGTCGACCCGGTGAATAGCTAGCTGCAATTGCCGTTCTTCCGGAGGTGTAATGCAGAGCTAAATCGTCTACATACAGCGATGGAACTACTGTGGACCCGGCGGTGGTGACAATTCTGTTTATGGCAGTCGCGAACAAGGTGACACTCAGCACAGAACCCTGAGGAATTCTGTTTTCTTGGTTATAATATTGTGATAATGTCCTACTGACCCTTACACGGAAGAGTCGAACGGACATGAAATTCGCAATGAATGTCAGTAGATTACCACGGAGTCCCCACTCGTGAAGGGTGGAAAGGATCCCGTAGCGCCATGTGGTGTCGAAGCTTTCTCGAGGTCAAAGAAAACCATAACTAGGTGCCTCTTCCGGAGAAATACCTCCTGTATGGCGCTCTCAAGCCGCACCAGATGGTCGGTGATGGACCTATGAGAGAGAAATCCACACTGGTACTCAGACAGGAGACCTCTCTTCGCCAAGAACCACACCAGTCGACGGTTCACCATCTTCTCCAGCAGCTTACATAGGTCAATGGGCCTATAGCTGCTGACAAATTTGGGATCCTTTCCAGCCTTAGGAATCGGTATCACGATACCCTCTCGCCACTGAGATGGAAACTCCCCTTTAATCCATATACGATTGAAGAGGACCAACAGTTGTTTTATACTGGATTCACACAGATGTTTCAACATTTGATTATGTATGTTATCCGGTCCAGGAGGCGTATCCCTGCACAGTGCAAGCGCACTGCGCAGTTCCCATTCAGAGAATGGTACATTGTAGGAATCCGAAGCAGCAGTGGCAAAAGACAAGGGGTGAGCCTCTGCCTCCCGCTTCAGAGTCAGAAATGTAGGATCATAACTCCCAGAGCAGGATATATCACTGTAGTGCGATCCATTACTGTTGGTAATGGCGAGATGGTCCGTGATGATGTCTCCGTTGATGGAGACTCCGGGTATCGTCAATGATGTCGGGAGTCCGGAGATCCGACGAAGCTTACTGTCGACCAAAATATTATGTGTACTAGAGTTTGAATGTTGTTTGTGAAGTAACCAATAGACCTACATAAAATCCAATAGCATCATCATTTTCGTCGTTCTATTTTACGTTAGTTCATATAGGTTTGGAATTTTTAGTTTATATTTTAATATTTTTTATCGCAGTTGGAACACAAAAGTGCCCGTTTTTTAAGCGTGTTTCAACCATGCGTCACATTTAAGAATTATTATCTCACAAACCCGTCATCAGATCGAATCCAAATTTTAACACAATATATATTGGAATGTTGTATAACTGGTTTATTAATTTAAAATTTTGTGTCTCCAAGAAACAAAGTTGTTATTATTTTTGTAAGGTAACTTTTTCTCGGCTCGGGGTGGTTTGAAAATGTAGTTCCTGGTCGCGTTGTAATCCTTATACATCAAAAAGGTATGCTGTATGATTGTCAAATACGTAAATTAATTTACTTATTTTATATCGGTTTGTATTTGTACGGGGAATTAAGACATGGTTTACCAGTTAGCCGCTCCGGTGAAAGCTGTACTGCGTTGCCAAGATGGGCTCCATCACGCGTCATGGCGCGCCTCGCTCGGAAGTGATGGGCTCCATATCAGCAACGCTGTACAGCATTTCCCGGAGCGGCTAGCTGGTGAGCCATGTCTTAATTCCCCGTAAAATACAAACCGATATAAAATAAGTGAATTAATTTACGTATTTCACAGTCATACAGCATAACTTTTTGATGTATAAGGATTACAACGCATCCAAGAACTACATTTTCCAACCACCTCGAGCCGAGAAAAAGTTACCTTACAAAAATGATAACAACTTTCGTTCTTGAACACACAAAATTTTGAAATTAATAAACATTCTAATGTGTATTGTGTTAAAATTTGGATTCGATTTGAACAAGGATTTGTGAGATAATAATTCTTAAATTTGACGCATGGTTGAAACACGCTTAAAACGGGCACTTTTTTGTGTTTCAACTGCGATAAAAAAATATTAAAATATAAATTAAAAATTCCAAACCTACATGAACTAACGTAAAATAGAACGATGAAAAAGATGATGTTATTGGATTTTATGTAGGTCTATTGGTTACTTCACAAACAACCTTCAAACTCGAGTGCATATAATATTTTGGTCGACAGTAGTCCACAGTTGAGATGAAAGAGTATGCGCCGTCATGGATGACACAATACTTTTCCCACGTCGTTTTCTTACTCCCCCGAATCAGATATCGGGCTCTAGCTCGCATCCTATGGAAGGTGATAAGTTTGGCCATGGTGTTTTGCCTCCGATAGCATTTGGAAGCACGTCGACGATCTTTAATCGCTGCTGCAATCTCGGCTGTACACCAAGGGACAAGCTTCCGGCGGGAGTTGCCCGATGAGAAAGGTATTGTTTCCTCTGCATCTGCCAAAATTCCATTCCTTATGTGAATGGTATGATCATCGGCACACTCAAAGGTATCTTCGGCAATCACCGCACGTGCTGTGAAAGTTGGCCAGTCAGCCCGACGGAGAAGCCATCAACTTGGTAACTCGATGGCTCTCTGGTTCGGAAGAGTAACGATAATCGGGAAATTGTCACTATTACAAAGGTCGTCGTGTACACCCCACTGTAGCAGGGGAACCAGCGCATGACTGCACAAGGTGATGTCGACACTCGAAAAAGTGCTGTGTGCAATAGAGAAGTGCGTAGGTTCCCCCTATGGTCAACAAACACAGGCCCAGCCGCCTGATCAGTCTCTATAAATCTAGTGCCGCTAGTGGTAGCGGAGCCCCAGATGGTGTTGTGGGCATTAACATCTCCCAGAAGGAGAAAAGGAGGGACAAGCTGAGAGACTAGATCCACCAGCTGGTTGTAATACAGTTGAGAATCAGGCAGGATGTACACGTTACATACTGTTGCCATCGTTGGCAACGAAGTACGAACTGCAACCGATTCTAGCTGCGTAACGCAGCGGCGCCTCTTCATTAAAGAGGCTAGAGTGGACGAGAGTGCAGACGCCACATCTCCGTCCACCCGGTCTTTAGAGAAGAGTTTGAAGTGACAAATTGTTGTCTCATGTCCAGGACGAAACCTTGATTCCTGAAGACAAACAATGGTTGCCGAAAACGAAGATATTAATAGACGTAACTCAGCGAGTTTGCCACCCTTCCCCATCTCTAGGTGGAGATGATGGAAATGTGCAATAATGTGAATAGCTATTACAGTTCCATTGTAACAGTGCCATAGTGTGACTATGTGGTAGAAGTGGGTCTTCTACTTATGCTGTACAGTTTGCCAACCTTCCCCATCTCTAGGTGGAGATGATGGAAATGTGCAATATTGTGAATGGTTCAGATACACAGTGATAATGGAAAGATGGGGGTTGAACCTTTTCAATTCAGCAGTTAGTACATTAGTAGTCTACACTTATCTTCCTTTCCTATAGGATTGTCTTTCTCTTTAGGGATTGTATCAATTGTGTATTGGTAATTTAAATATCGGAAGAATTGGAGTGGAGGGGTAGACCTGTAATGTACAAATGTTATTGTTATTAGGCTTTCTATTCAGAACGACCAAAAAAAAATGCTCAAAGCTTCAAATGTTTTCAAATATATTACCTTTTATAAATGGAGAAGTGAGATGTTTAATCCGAAATAACCATCTAATTTCAACTTTTTATAACGCACTTAGTTATTGTTGGATTAAGGGACGGAACATCAAGGTCATTTGCCCTGAATGACATCCTAGAAGATGTGTGCTGACAGTACTGCACCAAACATGTGGTCAGAATGGTTTACTTTAGCATGCAACTTATCTGAGATAGGGTGTAGCTTGTGTTGTTAGGGAATTTACAATAGCTTCCTCTCCTCCCGTGGCTCATAATCACAAGATTCACGGTCACGTAAAACTACAATCTTCCTTCCTTTACAATAGCTCCTTTTTTGGGCTTTTATTGCTATTATACCATATTTGTGGTGTGAAGAAGCGATCAGGTACCTAGTATGTGTAGACTTTCATAGTGATAGCGGAGCCCCAGATGGTGTTGTGGGGAAGCTAAGAGACTAGATTCACCAGCTGGTTGTAATCCAGTTGAGAATCAGGCGGGATGTACACGTTGCATACTGTTGTCATTACTGGCAACGAAGTACGAACTGCAACTGCTTCTAGCTATGTAACGCAGCGGCGCCTCTTCGTTAAAGAGGCTAGGGTGGACGAGAGTGCAGACGCCACAGCTCCGTCCACCCGGTCTTTAGAGAAGAGTTTGAAATGACAAATTGTTGTCTCATGTCCAGGACGAAACCTTGATTCCTGAAGACAAACAATGGTTGCCGAAAACGAAGATATTAATAGACGTAACTCAGCGAGATGACCAGAATAGCTATTACAGTTCCATTGTAATAGTGCCATAGTGTGAACTTAAGTAGAAGTGGGTCTTCTACTTATACTTTATAGTTTGCCACCCTTCCCCATCTCTAGGTGGAGATGATGGAAATGTGCAATAATGTGAATGGTTCAGATAATAATAATAATAATAATGCATTTTATTAATCCCTTAACGAGTCAAGGACTCATATACAAAGGAATCGTACAGGAGCCCCACCGTCGGCCGTCCTTGAAATGGTTTTCCGTGGTTTCCCATTTTCAACACCAGGCAAATGCTGGGAAGGTACTTTCTGATAGGCCACGGCCGATTCCTTCCACATCCTTGCCCAGTTTCATTCATCTTCATCCATTCCATCTCATCCCGACGCGCAGGTCGCCCACTGGCGTCGAATAGAAAGACCTGCACTCGGCCTCTGAGGAGGCCACACGACAAAAAAAATCATGTTGGCGACAAATTACAATTCAATGTTTAGTTTACAAAGTTTTCAGTATGAAAATATATACAACATTTTGTAGCTTTCATAAGTTTTTGTACACAATGTAGTCTTCTTTTGTCTTCTCAGATTTTGGAAATTCTTCAAACTAACATTTTATAATCATTCCACATAAACTGTTTTAGCCTCCTTTTAAAGATTGGTAGGCTAGGTGCAATTTTTATATTTTCTGGTAGTCTATTGAACTTTACGAAGGCACTATACTTAATGCTATTACTGCCAGATTGTTTGGAATTGATATGGAAAAGTGATATGTCATCTGCATGTCTAGTTTTGTAAGCGTGTAAATCAGATTGTTTAGTAAGGTTTAAATTTGTGTGGATACCTTTGTGTAGGATTTGGTACATCAGGACATTTGATTTGATTTCTGCATTTAGGGCTACTGGTTGAATTTTACTCGTAATATAAAGGTGTTTGGTTGGTGTTAAAAAAGGGTAGTTATACATATTTCTTATGGCTCTATTCTGAATTACCTCAATTTCCATTTTTAGGTAATTTGAACATTTTATCCAAATTGTATTCAAATATTGTAAGTGGCTATGGATTAAGGAAAAATACACTTTCCTGAGTAGATATTTTGGGATATAGTAGCTCAATTTTTTTATCATCCCAGCAGCTGGTGATATTTTTTTAACTAATGCATCAATGTGCTTTTGCCAGGAGAGATTTTCATCTATTATTAGGCCTAGGTATTTGACAGATGAGACCCTTTTAACTGCCTTTCCATTCAGCATTATATTCTGAGTGATGTCTAACTTTGTTCTACGCTTAGATATTATTAAATAATTTGTTTTATCTTCATTTATTGTTACACAGGGATAATGAAATGAAGGGGTTTGAACCTTTCCAATTCACCAATTAGTACATTAGTAGTCTACACTTATCTCCCTTTCCTATAGGATTGTCTTTCCCTTTAGGGATTGTATCAATTGTGTATTGGTAATTTAAATGTCGGAAGAAATGGAGTGGAGGGGTAGGCCTGTAATGTACAAATGTTATTGTTATTAGTCTTTCTATTCATAACCACCAAGAAAATTGCTCAAAGCTTCAAATGTTTTCAAATATATTACCTTTTATAAATGGAGAAGTGAGATGTTTAATCCGAAATAACCATCTATTTTTCAACTTTTTGTAACGCACTTAGTTATTGTTGCTTTAAAGGACGGAACAACAAGGTCATCTGCCCTGAATGACATCCTAGAAGATGTGTGCAGACAGTACTGCATCAAACATGTGGTCAGAATGGTTTACTTTAGCATGCAACTTATCTGAGATAGGGTGTAGCTTGTGTTGTTAGGGAATTTACAATAGCTTCCTCTCCTCCCGTGGCTCATAATCACAAGATTCACGGTCACGCAAAACTACAATCTTCCTTCCTTTACAATAGCTCCTTTTTTTTGGCTTTTATTGCTATTATACCAGGGTTGTGGTGTGAAGAAGTGATCAGGTTCCTAGTATGAGTAGACTTTCATAGTGGTAGCGGAGCCCCAGATGGTGTTGTGGGGAAGCTAAGAGACAAGATTCACCAGCTGGTTGTAATCCAGTTGAGAATCAGGCGGGATGTACACGTTACATACTGTTGTCATTACTGGCAACGAAGTACGAACTGCAACTGCTTCTAGTTGAGTACGCAGCGGCACCTCTTCACTTATAAAGAGGCTAGAGTGGACGAGAGTGCATATTCCACCGGCGACCACAGCTCCGTCCACTAGGTCCTTAGAGAAGAGTTTGAAGTGACGCATTGTTGTCTCATGTCCAGGACGAAACCTGTATTCCTGAATAGTTTTAAAACTACAAATAAACATCCGCCTTTAGTCAATACATAAACGAAAGGAAATATAATTAAATATGCTCCTGGTACCGTACATGTTTCAGGGATTAATAGCTTTTATCCCCTTCATCAGCCAATATATTTTAAAGCATAAATATATAATAGCGTAGCACTAAAAAAAATGGCTATTAGACTTAATATGGTGCACCATATAAGTACGTAATAAAATATGAGACAGAATGAATTCAGCCTTAAACACAAGCGAAGATATGGCTGAATTCATTCCGTCTCATATTTTATTACGTACTTACATGGTGCACCATATTAAGTCTAATAGCCATTTTTTTGAGTGCTACGCTATTATATATTTATGCTTTAAAATATATTGGCTGATTAAGGGGATAAAAGCTATTAATCCCTGAAACATGTACCAGGAGCATATTTAATTACATTTCCTTTCGTTTATGTATTGACTAAGGCGGATGTTTATTTGTTGTTTTAAAACTATTTAATAAGTCAATACGGAACCATCATGGAAAGCAATTCAAATAATGGATTCCTGAAGACAAACAGTAATTGCCGAAAATGAAGATATAAGTTGGCGTAACTCAGCGAGATGATCAGAATAGCTATTACAGTTCCATTGTAATAGTGCCATCGTGTGGACTTAAGTAGAAGTGGGTCTCCTACTTACGCTTTACCGTTTGCCACCCTTCCCCATCTCTAGGTGGAGATGATGGGGAAGGAGAGCACACTTCAATCTCCATCCTCTGTCCGAAGACGAAGAAAATGGAGGGGGCGTTTTCTTGGGTGGCGTGTGGCTTTTTTCGGACTTTGCTTCTCTCGCACTTGGGGTAGAGTGGTGACGGAAGAGTTTCTCCAGGTCCGAAGACTGGGTGTCCGTCCCCGACACGTCCCGTACATTCTTTTTTTCGTGATCGGCGTTGACTTCGGTTTTGGAAAGTGCGAGGTCCCTTCCCCTCTGACGCCTCCACCCTGCAAAATATTCCAGCACCTGCTGGCACCGCTCCACTGATGGTAATGGGTGCGGGGAAGCCAGCTGATTTTAGAGCTGTGTTTGCAGGAGAGGAAGAATGACGGCGGTGAACCGTTCCTCCTCCCTCCGCCAGTACACGTTCCTTCCTGTAGGGGAGTTCCATAATGCTAACGGGCTTGGCTTCTGCCGGCTTGGCTCCCTTGGTGATCTTGGGAGCGAGTGAGTCGGCAGATGGAGAAGCCACCCCGTCAGCAGGAGGACGAGAGAGACGGCGGCGCACCGTCTCTCTCTTCTCCCCTCTCTTTTTCGTATCAGGTGGGCTGGATGAAGGTCCAGCCCCGGTCGGCAAAGTCTTCTTTCCTCCTTTAGCTGGGGAAGACTTGTTCGCCGACCAGCTTGGAGAGGACTTCTTCTCCGATGTTGCCGGTTTAGATGGTTTAACCGGCAATTTCTTTCCAGTGGCCGAAGAAGGTTGTGATGCCTTCTTCGGGCTAATAGGGCTCGCTACGATAGCGAGGGGAGATTTTAGAATACTCGTGTAACTAGAACTCGAGGGTACTGCACTCGGAACAGAAACGGCAGGGGTGAATGAGAGCGTCGCTGCAGCTACGAACGATACCCGAAATTCGGGGGCCTTCATATCACGGTACCTCTTGCGAGCGTCGTGTTATGAAAGCCTATCAAGAGTCCTGATCTCCTGGATCTTCGCTTCCTTAGTGAATTCAGGGCACTATTTTGACCTTGGAGAGTGACTTCCTTGGATATTGGGACATATCGGGGGAGGCGTACACCCCTCACCTTCATGCGTCCCATTGCCACACTCTCTACAAACGGCCTTCGCAGTATACCTGGCGGAAACATGCCCGAATTTCTGGCATTGGTAGCAGCGCATAGGTGAAGGGATATATGGTCGAACGTTACAATGGTAGGACATGACCTTCACCTGCTTATGAACCACATCACCCTCAAAATGAAGTATGAACGCGCCGGTACCGACGCTGTCCTCCCAAATTTTCCGGGTGATGCGCCTAATTTTGGTGACGCCTCTCTTCCTCAGATCCCGCATTAGTTCTACATCGCTATTCAGAATGCGGTCGCGATGCAATATAACTCCGCGGACCTCATTCAGTGTTTCATGCTTAGTGACCTTACCAGAAATTTCGCCGAAATGCGTGCATTCCAGCAACGTTTCGGTTTGCTGCCGGCTAACGGTATGCAGCAAGAGCTGCCCGTTCCGGAGCTTGGAAATTTCGCTCAGGTCTCCAGATTTCCCCTCAATTTCTTCAGAAAAGATTATGGATTTCACGAGTTTAAAATCTTCCCCGTCTGTTCTGGTAGCTGCCAGGAAGCGAGGAGACCTATCAAGCGGAAAACTCTTGTTAAATTCTTCATGACACTCCAGAGACGGTTTTTTAAGGGTGCCACCCTGCGAGGAATTTTTGGGCCTCTTACGCGTCATCCCCAAATCATCCTCCCCGAATACTACCTACTCCGAACGAGGGCCATCACTGTGGGCGCCACGCAGCCAAGGCAATACCTACCTGGCAATAGTAAGAATTGCCCGGGGTCCTAGTGCCTTAAACAGGCACATACGCCTCGGCATGCACAGTGATATGTTCGGCGCAAGTATTCGGCCGTGCAGGGACCTCCGTTATGAGGCGGATACTACTGCAAGGGTACATGGCGCACCCACCTGACGGGATGGGGAATACCGTCTAGGCTTTCTGGCCAGATGACCAAATTGGTGGCCCTTCCCCAGGCAGCATGCTCGTTTATTTCTTAGAGTCAAACCAAAAATGGGCCCGGAAGTCGAAAAAGACCTTACTAAGGCCCCCCTATTAGTCGCCTTTTACGACAGACAGGGGATACCGAGGATGAATTCTGCTCTCACCATCCCCAGGGGTCTTTCATATCAAAGTCAGTCGGTCTTGTCGGCCCTATTAGTCGCCTCCTACGACAGGCAGAGCATACCGTGGGTGTATTCTAACCCGCACCCACACGGAGCTTTTAGCCCATAAAAGGTATTCCTTACCACACCCCAAAACAGCCCCATTAGCTCCACATCTCTCTCTTAAGTTAACAGCCCTGGGACTGGTTTGCAGCAACTAGCCAATTTTCTCTATTCTCCGCCATCCTCTTCAAGTCTGTCTGGTCTTCTTCCTCTATTACTTCCTTATTCATAACGTCATCTCCATAAAGGCTCTCTAAGTATTATCTCCATCTTTTCCCAACTTTCCCTCCTCATTCAGGTATTGTCCATTCTCATCTTTAATACCACATGCCATCTGTTTCTTCTCAACCAAAAATTGCTTCACATTTCCATTTTTTTCCCTAAGTTATTTGCTTTAAATTCCACATAAATTGTTACATTAACTTTCACGCCCGAAGTCATCAAGTAGGAGTGGCCTTGTATAGTGAGCTAACTAGGGTCGCATCGCATAAACACTGACCAGCCATGAAACTATGCAGTGGACACTCGGACTCCTTGCATCTTGAACCCAGGCTCACATAGACGGGGAGAAATTACGGATACCAGTTCCCTTGACATAATTCCGAAAGTCATACTGGGACTTAACACAAGTTAATTCTACCCTTGGCTGAGGACAGATAATGTCTAGCTCACATTAGATCTTGATTCATATTTTTAAGAGTTTAGTGCTTTTAATTTTAAATGGCAAAGAAAACAGCAGAAATCAAATTATGGAAGGACATTGATGCTAAATGGGATCAATATAAATTAACACCAAGAAGAGAAGCTGTAGCCTTCTTCAGACTTAACACTGGCCATGACTGCCTTGCATCTGAAACGAATCAACATCTTGAGATATGAAGAATGCACACTTTGTCACGAACCGAGAAGTAAAGGGGCACCTGCTACATTGCAACAAACTTGATGTGACTGCTAGAACTACAGGCAACCTCACACAACTCTATTGGAACGCAAGAAAGCTGATGGATTGGAATCCGGGCTAGCCATAGGAAACAACAACAACAACAACATTTTAAATTTCCGTTTTACAGACATTATGGTCGTCCTTAATGGCATTTTCATCACATGGTCAAATTACTTCAGACATTAAACCTCCAGCAAGTCGAGCGCTCTGTCGTGTAATCCTAATTAGAGGCAAACGGACTTGTTCCTAACTTTGTCCTTCTTGGTTTTCTGAAGGCTTGATCTGAGAAACTTTATTCCAGCTGCTTGTATCTGACTAAATACTACAGTATACCTTCTTGGTTCGTGTTAAGATTGCAGCTTCTAGTCGATAGGCCAGGAAGAGGTAAGTTTCATATGAAGATATCTTTGCTTTCTGGGGGAAGGTTTCATCCCACAGTAGTTGACGAACAGAACTGTACATATTGAAATATTAGAAGCCATTTTTCAGTGTTGCCTAAGTAATCTCTTAGTAGAATCACTTTTCAGTTGGTCAACACGAGTTTACCCAAGGGCATTATCCTCGGTCTTAATGAGTCTTAATATCTGTAATCCTCGGCGTTGGTCCTCCTATCGAGAAGTAATTTCAATAAAATAAATGTAAACTTTATCGCCACCTGTTAATGTACGGAGAAATAATAAACATTACGCCACATGCAATGCATTTCAACAAAATTAATGTAAACGTGATCACCGCATATTAATGGAAAAGAGAACCACTGCATTCAACGTCAGCAGTCGATTAGTCTTTCTTTTTTCGTTTGAACGTGACTATCGGTATCAGACAGACATCGATCACAGACGCACGGCTACCCAAGACCAAGACCAACTACAATCCTCAGACCTTAATCTAGAAAAAACATGGCGGCGATGGTTGCCCTACCAATAGCTAAGATCATGTCATCGGGCTTGTTACAGTTCGTGTAAATTATTATTTTTACTCGCCGAAGAGCATAAAAGATATCACAAGACGAGACTAGGTTCCGAAGAAATATGCATCAATAATTTAGACTTACCTGCCAGGTGCAGCTTCCATGGGGGAGGAGCTCTGAACTGAGTAAGGGCTTTTCTGTACTCTGTGGAAGACGGATCTGGGCGGGGAAGTCCTCAACCCCGACACGGCACGTCCCAATGGCTGATAGGGGCTCTTGTTGAGAGTGGTGCTTGCACCCGCGGATCAACTGAGGACATGATATAGTGGTAGCAGCTATATCATTATTGTTGATACAAGACCGATCTGTCGACCTTGCATCAGCAAACAGCTGCATCATATCATGGCATCTTTGGATGTTGGGATGTGATGTGGTTACTGCGCATTGAGGAAGGCAACGGGAAACCACCTCAATTATTTTTCTCCAGGATAATCTTCATGGCTGAAAACCCAATTACATTGGCCCTTAGTCCCGGACAGACCTTAAGTGGTCAGAGGGTGCGAAGAATATCCCGGCCAGCCCTGAAGATAGGAACGTGGAATGTACGGAGTATGTTTGAAGCAGGAAAGATTCACAATACAATTCATGAGATGAAGAGGATGAATGTGTCCATAATGGGTATAAGTGAGATGAGATGGCCGGGGACAGGAGATTGTAATGTGAAGGATTGCATGGTATATTACAGTGGTAATAATGATGCCAGGCATTTGCATGGAGTGGGTTTTATAGTGGACAAAATTTTGCAGTCTGCTGTTATCAGTTGTATACCATTCTCCAGTAGAATAATGATGTTAAAGTTACGTGGTAAACCTTTCCACATTAATCTCATTCAAGTGTATGCCCCTACTAGTGACAAAAGCGATGAAGATGTTGAGGAATTCTATGCCCAAATTCAGACAGTCCTCAAAGACACCAAAGAACATGATGTAACCCTTGTTATGGGAGATTTTAATGCAAAAGTTGGGAAAGGTTCTGAAGAACACATTGTGGGCCAGTGGGGTCTCGGACAAAGAAACAACAGAGGGGATCGTTTAGTGCAGTTTTGTAGAGAGGAGAACTTTGTCATTGCTAATACTTGGTTTAAGCTTCCTGCCAGGAGACTTTATACGTGGAAAGCACCTGCTGATAGTCCAGACAACATAATAAGAAATCAAATTGATTTCATTCTAATTAAAACCGATTTAGAAACAGCGTGGTTTTTGCAAAAACCTGTCCAGGAGCAGATGTTCCTTCTGACCACAATCCTCTCATTAGCAAAATTTGTGTCCGGCTTAACAAGATTCCGATAAAAACAACACAAAATAAATATGATACTGATGCCCTTCGGGAAATAAATACAAGGTGACAGGTGGCTGCTGCTCTTGCTACTGATCTTAAGACGTTGAATTTAAATGACTTGCAGCCCTTGGAACTTTGGGACACATTTAAAACCTCATTGAAGAGGGTTGGAGATAATTTTCTTAAGAACAAGAGACAACATAAAAAAGGAAGGCATGGATGACGGATGAAATGGATGAAATCTAATGGATAAACGAAGAGAAGTCAAAGGAAGAGATAATGAAGAATATTGGTTTATTCATAGATTGATAAAGATTAAGATCAGACAAGCCAAGGAAGCTTGGATGTCAGATAGGTGCAAATAAATTGAAGAACTTAATAGTAAATATGATACTTTCCAGGTCCATAAGAAAATCAAAGAAGTTTCAGGTAGACACAGGAAAAGAAACACAGTCAACTTAGTTGATAGTCAAGGTAACACAGTAGTTGAAGTTGAAGAAAAATTACAGGTTTGGGAGAACTATATACAAGAGCTTTTTAATGATGATCATCGTCCTTCCTGACCAGAAATTCCTTCAGTTGTTGGACCCATGATCACCATGGATGAAGTGAAATATGCGATTAGGATAGCGAAAAATGGTAAGGCTCCTGGTCAAGATGACATTCCAGTGCAATTATTGAAGATCTTGGATGATGATAGCATTGTGACGCTCACTAATTTATATAACAAGATATACGACACGGGCATATTACCAGAAGACTGGCTCTTGTCTACATTTATTGCTCTTCCGAAGAAACCGATGGCTAAGTCATGTAGTGACTTCAGGACAATCAGTCTTATGAGTCATGTGCTCAAGATATTTCTCAAAGTTATCCATAATCGCATATACAGGAAATGCGAGATGAATATCAGTGACACGCAGTTTGGGTTCCGCAACGGTCTAAAGAACTCGTGAGGCATTATTTGCGCTTCAAGTTCTTTTCCAGAGATGCCGTGAGGTAAATCAGGATGTATATGCATGTTTTCTGGACTATGCAAAAGCCTTCGACCGTTGTCAGCATGATAAGTTGTATAATGCACTCAAGAACTCAGGAATAGATGAGAAAGACATTCGGATCATCATTAACTTATACTGGGGTCAAAAGGCTAGTATCAGAATTGATGGACATATGTCGAGATCAGTGGAAATAATGCGTGGTGTGAGACAAGGATGCATTCTTTCACCGCTTCTTTATAATATCTATGCAGAACAGATTTTCTCTGAGGCACTTGATGGCATTCAACAAGGTATTAAGGTCAATGGTAATTATATTAATAATATACGGTACGCAGATGATACTGTATTGATTGCAAATAGTTTCGAAGGACTTAAAGAGATTGTTACTATGGTGTATCAAAAGAGTAAACAATATGGGCTTGACCTCAACATTAAGAAAACAAAATATATGATAATATCGCGGAAACCAGCATTGTCACAAGTCCTTTTAGTCCATGGACATCAGATTGAGCGAGTCAAGAGTTTGGTTTATTTAGGACAGAATATTAATGAGAATTGGGATCCTTCGGTTGAAATAAGATGCCTTATAGGGAAGGGTAGATCCATCTTTATGACAATGAAACAACTACTATGCTGTCGAGATCTCAGTATGACGCTTAAGAAAAGAATTGTGAAGTGTTATGTTGACTCCACCCTTCTTTATGGTGTTGAAGCTTGGACCTTGTCCGTAGCTACAGAAAAGAAGATTCGAGCTTTTGAAATGTGGATATACCGGCGGATTCTTAAAATTTCGTGGACAGAACATGTGAGTAATGCCGAGGTTCTTCAGCGTGTGAGCAGCCAACCTGAGCTGTTAAACAGAATTAAGAAGAGGAAATTGGAATACTTGGGACACATGTTGAGGAGTCCAAAATACCATCTGCTCCAAGTTATACTTCAGGGTAAAATTGAAGGTCAGCCAACGTCCGTATCGGATAAGGTAGAAGAAGAAGAAGAAGAATTAATTTATCTATATAGTGCTGGCCTCGAATTATAGGTTTCTTCGTCTTCAACCAAAAGGCAGCTACAGTAGTCGCACTGTTTCTGTGGTTGAATAAGAAGCTTTTTGGCGAGTTATCACGATTTGTATTTAAGTTCAGTAATTGAATACCCGCCCAGAACAAGGTTGTAACCCTCACTTTTTTCAAAGCTGACTTTTACATGGAGAAAGGTTGTTAACGGCACGCGGCACATGGCAGTCTTATTGGAATGACTACAGATGGCGTTATTGGTGGTGATCAGCTGGCCCGAAATTAGCGCTGCGCAGAACAAGGTTGTATCCGGAAAGAAAATGGCGGATGTATCACCGGATGGACCAGGAGATACAGGGCGTTACCAAATCGACTTCATTATGGTCAAGCAGAGGTTTCGAAACCAGATTTTGGATTGTAAAGCATATCCTGGTGCTGACATAAACTCTGACCACAATCTGGTCGTAATGAAATGCAGATTAAAGTTGAAGAAACTGAAGAAAAGTCAAAAGCCAAAAAGGTGGGCAATAGACAGACTGAAAGAGAAGGATGTAAACGAAAGATTCAAGAAGAGTATAAAGGAAGGACTAATGAAAAACTCTAAACAAACTTCAATTGCAGACGAATGGGCACTTTTGAAGAATGAAATAACAAAATCCGCAGAAGAAAACATTGGTAGGAAAGAGAGAATAGGTAGAAAACCGTGGATCACTCAGGATATACTAGAATTGATGGATGAAAGGCGGAAACACAAGAATGTAAGAGATGAGAAGGGGAAAGCAGAATACAGACGTCTGAGAAATGAGGTTAACAAGAAGTGCAAGGAAGCGAAAGAAGAATGGTTGAAAGGGAAATGTGCAGGTATAGAAAATTGTCTGAAATTAGGTAAAGTAGACACAGCTTATCGAAGGATTAAGAATACTTTTGGGGAAAAGAAGACTAAGTGCTGTAATATTAAGGACACAAATGGAAAGCCTCTAACAGATAGGGAAGAAAAGGTTGAGAGATGGAAAGCTTACATAGAGAGTTTGTATAAGGGAAAGGAGATTGAGAATCATGTAATGGAAAGGGAGGAGAAAATTGATGAGGATGCGACAGGAGATTTAATATTGAGATCAGAATTTGATAGAGCTTTGGAAGACTTAAGCAGGAACAAAGCACCAGGCATAGATGATATACCGATTGAGTTGCTACGCTGCATGGGATATGAAGGTCTGATCAGGTTATTTCACTTGGTGTGTAGGATTTATGAGACAGGTGAGGTACCCCCTGATTTCAAGAAGAATGTAATCATCCCTATACCAAAGAAAGTGGGAGCTGACAGATGTGAAGATTACCGTACAATCAGCTTGATTACTCATGCTTCAAAGATCCTGTCTAGGATAATTTACAAGAGGATTGAAAGCCAGATAGAAACGGAGTTGGGTGAAGACCAGTTTGGTTTTAGGAGAAATGTAGGAACAAGGGAAGCTGTACTAAGTCTTAGGCTGATTTTGGAAGGTAGAATAAGGAAAGATAAGAGAATGTTCATGGCTTTTGTAGACTTAGAAAAGGCTTTTGATAACGTTGATTGGACTAAATTGTTTGACATTTTGAAATCGATTGGAATAAAGTACAGGGATAGGAGGGTGATATACAATCTATACAGAAACCAGACAGCAGTCATTCGAGTTGAAAGACATGAGAGAGAAGCTGATATTCAGAAAGGTGTAAGGCAAGGCTGCAACTTATCACCCATACTTTTCAATCTTTACATTGAACAAGCAATGAAGGAAATTAGAGAAAAATTTAAAGTGGGAGTGAAGATTCAAGGAGAAATAATTTCAACTCTGAGATTTGCTGATGACATCGTCATCTTGGCCGACAAGCCTGAGGATTTGAATGAGTTTTTGAATGGTATGGACTCCGTCTTACAGAAAGAATTCTTGATGAAAATTAATAAATGTAAAACAAAAATACTGGAATGCAGCCGAAATAAATCAGAAACCTCTATGGAGATCAAATTGACAGGTGAAAAGCTGAAGGAAGTAGAAGACTTCTGTTACTTAGGAAGTAGAATAACCTGTGATGGACGAAGCAAAGATGATATAAAAAGTAGGTTGGCTCAGGCAAAGAAAGCTTTTCTACAAAAAAGGAATCTGCTGACATCGAATATAGATTTAGGTATTAGGAAGTCATTTTTGAAAGCCTTTGTCTGGAGCGTGGCGCTCTATGGAAGTGAAACTTGGACTATTGGTGCAGCAGAAAAGAGGAGAATAGAAGCATTTGAAATGTGGTGTTACAGGAGAATGATGAAGATCAGATGGGTAGATAGGGTTACAAACATAGAGGTATTAAGACGAGTAGGAGAGGAGAGATGTTTCTGGCGACTGCTAATGAAGAGAAGAGATAGGTTGGTAGGACACATACTAAGACACCCAGGAATAGCAAGCTTAGTTATGGAAGGAAGGGTCGAGGACAAGAACTGTAGGGGTAGACCAAGGTTAGAATATGTTAAACAGATTGTCTCAGATGTAGGGTGTGGTAGTTATGTAGAGATGAAACGATTAGCTCAGGACAGGGAGGCATGGAGAGCTGCATCAAACCAGTCAAAAGACTGAAGACGCAAACAACAACATCACCGATCTCTCTTACCGGTAGTGCACAAAACCATATGAATAGGACCAAAAAAAAGGAAACTTATCATAAAAAACTGGCGTGATGTCAAACGTAAAAGGCTCAGGGATGCTGGAAAGCAATGTATATCCAAAAGAGGAATTCAGATAGCTGCGAAAACTCAACCAGATGAGGTACGTGGAACAAGGTTGTAACCTAACCGACTTTGTGTTATGTCCTTACGTAATATGTATTGCATATATATATATATGGTACTGTAGTTAGTGATTACAGCACATTTGTACATGATGTTTGAATGACATAACCATTAATAATAATAATAATAATAATGATAAACCGAGGTTTAGTTTTTAGCAAGACGATTTACTCGTATAGCGGAATAGAGTTCTACTCTATTTCTGAAATATTTTACTAACATAATACCATGGCGTAACAAAATGTGTGTGCAGTGAAAATTATTATTAAATCCATGCTTGTAAATATGCTGGTTACGTATATGATGTCGTATCTAATTTAGTATTACTATAATTTTATTTCAGGGATGTCACTGCAGATGCTCTTATGAATGCAACAAGATCACATTAGAAACGACACGTGCATTGTTTGCCGACTTCTACTCTTTGAACTATGACCAGCAGACAGCATTGTTAGGACAAAGCTGCATTAAACGTCAGAATATTAAAAGAAGAGAAGTTGAAGAAGCAGTTTCGCGTAGGCATTGCAGTTTTTCGTACTTTCTTTCCGTACCTGCAGGTGAAACTTTCCGTGTGTGCCAAAAAATGCTCTGTCATGTGTATAAAATTACTCCTCGCAGAATACAGAAATTGCAAGAGAAACTAAAACGTGGGGATTCGTTATGTGACAAGAGAGGGAAACATAACACTCGGCCGAATGCCACTCCTGACAAAGTAAAGGAAGCTATTCGGGAGCACATTCGATCATTGCCAAACCAGGAAAGTCATTACAGTCGCCACAGATCTGCAAAAGGTTGCTTGTCTAATGATTTGAATTTGAATATCATATATGCATTGTTTAGAGAAAAATATCCTGAATACCACTGCAATGAACACACGTATAGAGATATTTTCCACTCAGACTCCAATCTACGGTTTGGTCTACCCAGAGCTGATACCTGCGTGTACTGTGATAGGTTGTACGTGGAAATGATATCAGCACAGACGGATGAAAAGAGGAAAGCTTTTGAAGTTCAAAGTAAGTTACATCATACTAAAGCTGAGATAGCATACAAAGCAATGACTGCAGATGGAGAAAAAGCCAAACAAAATTCTACGTATGTCGTCTTGTTTACGGATCTACAGCAAGTGCTGTTCTGTCCTGTGTTATCCCACTCATCTGTTTTCTATCAAAGACAGTATGCTTGTTATAATCAAGCCAAATGCTGGCACAAATGAAGCATCAATGTGTTTTTGGCATGAAAGCGTGGCCAAACGAGGTTCAGCCGAAATTTCTTCATGTATATTAAAGTATATCACCTCAAACTATCAGCCCCTAGCCCCAGGAGAAGAAAGGACTCTTGTACTTTGGTCTGACAGATGTGTTGGCCAAAATAATAACTGGCGTATGCTGTCACTTTGTCAGTATATCATTACACTCCGATTGTTTACAACAGTGAATCAGAAGTTCCTAGTGTCGGGTCATAGTTTTCTTCCGTGTGACCGGGACTTTGCTCTGATTGAGCGTCAAAAAAAGAATTTTACTGTTTATGTTCCTAAAGACTGGATTGCAGTTATAGCTTCAGCAAGACAAACAAAACCTTTTCAGGTATATGATATGCAGCCTGAGGACTTCAAAGACCTGAAAGATCTAGAAAATTCTCTTAGGAGAGATCCTGACTTTAAAATAACAACTTCACATTGCATTCAGGTATCAGCAGACGATCCAGGAACAGTTCGTGTGAGACTCAGCCACAATCTACTGCAGCCTAGGTACCAGTATTCAATCATGAAGAAATGTAGAAGTGTTCGCAATACATATTGTAGGCCCTATAGTGTAGCGCTGAATGCAATCCCTCTTCTTTATTCTCAACAGTTACCAATACGAGCAGAAAAGTGGAAAGATTTACAAGATATGTGCCGGTATATTCCACAGGAATTCAGACAGTTTTATGAAGAACTAAAGGCGGACTAAGAATAACACGAGTCATTATGGAACTATTAATCGTGACATTAATTTATACACACCCCATATTGGCTCTCGTGTGTACTGAGAATTACAAATACTGTCATCTATGTATCATTGTTGGTTACAACCTTGTACGTCTGAGGGTTACAACCTTGTTCTGGGTTCTGACAGAATATTTCCCATTTTTTTCTATTTTCATTGCACCTTAATTGTTTAAAGTTCTACTAAAGTGTATAATATGTTCAATGCACATGTTTTATGGACATTGTGGCTTTATAATATAAAAAATATGGACAATATCTGTTTTTTCTCTCTCCTGTAAAATTTCACTTTTGTGGGTTACAACCTTGTTCTGGGCGGGTATTCAATTATAGATTAATATTATTAGCATAAAATCAAACAGATTCAGAAGTAGGAGAGAAGAAAGTATACGGTTACTGAAGTGCTGTCCCAGTACATGCAGAGTATTTGTGTACACAATCGGAATGAGAATAGTTGCCTGAAATAATCGAACCAACGCTATAGAGATACAATTCAATTAAGACCTCTCGTGGAATTGTCTCAAATCTCGGGTAAGACATCACACCGAATTAGTTGATTGAAATATGCAAAGAAGTCGTCGTGTGGATATCTGAACATAATTGTGGAGATTACCACACACAAAGGACACGATAATATGTTACCATCTAACCTATTAAACATTCGCTGTTACCGTTTGGAATAGTTGTACGCTGGAAATAGTTGATTTAATAAAGTAATGTTGGTAGGAAAGCACCATCTCCCTCTTACGGAATTATCGCGGCACACCATCTCGCAATATAAGTACATAAATGGCAAGTTACTCACAACACTTGATTACACACATCATAATTAAAAAGAACTTGCAAGCTGTAAGAATCACAAAAGTATGAATAATGACGGAGCACAATGAGTTTACTGTTCGGCACAGGGGAACATCTTCCTTAACCAATAAAAACGTTCACAGTATTATTTGGCGTGTATACAAGGCAGTGTAAATCATCTTCCAGACTGGTAAGGATGTTGCTAAGCGTTCAACGTTCAACGTGAACGGTTTGGTCTAGCCGTAGATGCTCATTGCGTTTTCCCTTTACGTACTTACGTTCAACACTACTGAACTGTACTAAGGTATTATTATATTGTCACTAACTAGCGAATCATTGCGGTGCATATTCTTGAGACACTTCTCTTGATGCTTTAGTCTTATAGGTACCTCAAAATCTGCAGTAAGTGACACAATGCCATTGGTCGACTGAACAATCATCTCACAAACGAACTAGTCCATAATAAGCGTATTATCACATATTTACACCCGATTACAGTACATTAACGTGAACTGGACTTTACAGACATACTGAAGACACTAAAAATTACAGATGAGCGATAGTTTATCCCAATCTTCATCAAACGAAGCTAATCAAAGCTAATAATCCTAGCAACGAATGTAAACAAACAATATGTCGGGCTTCAGCAAACGCCATTTTCACCCTTTCGATACCTGCATTAAGGTCTGAGTATTGTAGTTGATCATGCCAAGACCAACTACAATACTCAGGTATCGAAAGGGTGAAAATGGCGTTTGCTGAAGCCCGATATATTGTTTGTTTACATTCTTTGCTGGGATACAATATTAGCTTTGATTAGCTTCGTTTGATGAAGGTTGGGATAAACTACCGCTCATCTGTAATTTTTATAAGTGTCTTAAGTATGTCTGTAAAGTCCAGTTCGCTTTAATGCACTGCAATCGGGTGTAAATATGTGATAATACGCTTATTATGGACTAGTTCGTTTGTGTGATGATTGTTCAGTCGACCGATATCATTGAGTCACAAAAGCCTATATCACACGACACTCGCTAGCATGGAAGCTGTTGTGATCGCTGGTATAAAATCCTGTATGATTCTGTTCATGAGTCGCCTCCGTAGCGTAGCGGTCAGCATGGTTAGCTGCCGCCCCGGAGGTCCTGGGTTCGATTCCCGGCTCTGCCACGAAATTTGAAAAGTGGTACGAGGACTGGAACGGGGTCTACTCAGCCTCAGTAGGATGTTACCTACTGTAAGGCCACGGCCGCCTCCTTCTCTCTTCCTCGCCTCTCCATCCCAATCTTCCATTCCTTCCCCTCCCTCACGAGGCCCCTGTTCGCTTTGCAGGTGAGGCCGCCTGGGCGAAGTGCTGATCACACCTCCCCAGTTGTGTCCATCCCGACCAGATGTTCCAAGCTCCAGGACACTGCCCATAGAGGCGGTAGTGGTGAGTTCCCTCGCTGAGTCCGTGGGAACCACCAACCTAAATTTTAAAAAAATGAATCTGTTCGTTTCGTGCGCCAAGTTGGAGGTAAAATTTACAGACGTTTCGCATTATTAACGCAAAGCGGTCGTGAAACTTGCTTTAAGTACATTTGAAAACATGCCTGATACTGAATGAATGCATTCCAATCAAAATTTAAGATCTAACTGTAATAATTGGTAGCTATATGCCTCTCACCAAGGCGGTCCGGGTTCGATTCCCGGTCAATGCATGTGAGATTTTCGAAGTGAAATGCCATTTCCAGTGGTTCGGATTCCACGTAAAAAGGAGGTCCCGTGGCTAATAATCACAAGATTCACGGTCACGTAAAACTACAATCTTCCTTCCTTCCTTGTAATAATAAGACAAGTAACAAAATGCAGCGAAGTCTCTTGGAAAAGTGTGCAAGTGCTATCGTGTCTGCTTGCTGTTTTGAAGATCCCGGGTTCAAGTCTATCCAACGGCGAAAATTTTTACTTCTTTTTAATTATTTTATTATATCCTTCTCACGTCGTACAACAATATTGCAACTTAGTTTTATCTACATGACTACGAGGACGATATTAAACATGTTTTGTCTCATAAAATTCCAGTTTCCCTAAATACTGTTTAAAACCATGGACGGATACTATTCGTGATAGCTATTAGAATTTAAACAGTTCAGAATGTATCCCAGAATAATAATTGATACGTGACTAATATTCTTGGAAATATTGTCACTTGTATCTTTTAGAAAAGGTGATCTTCGGTAGTTGCATGTATCGACTTCTGGTGGAGGAATTGGAAACTATGCTACGGCCAGGCGACTGGATTAACTCAGGTTGTGCCTACTAGATGGCAGGTCAGTTCCTATTTGCACTGCTGGATCAATATCGATTGGTGTTCCCGTGGATCGAACTTATTGTCATTGCGAGGGAGTTGTATTTTGTTATAAAAAGTAATTATTAACCAGGCTCCATGATGTGAAGTCACGAAGAGTAAAAGTTCCCGAGAATTGAGGGGAGGATTCGCCTTTTTGGGCATCCTAACCCTGGGGCTTATCAACGACATGAACAGTTATTTGCATCCAGTTTGTTCGACATTTTAAGTTATATGGAAATATTACCTCAAAATTATCTTGTCAGATACGAAGATGCCAACCAAAGTTCGACAACCGTGCCTCAGGGACATTATATTATGGCTTAACATATCGAAGTTGGAGTTATGTGGGATGTGACCTGTCTACGGTAACGTGTGTTAAATATCTTCTTGTAATATGTAGGCCTAACTTACTTGAGGTTATTTCCCTTTTCATCTTTGAAGACGTCCCAAACTGTCCTGCTTTGAAGAACGTCTGTCATCTTTTATCAAATATCGAGCATATTTCTTTAACTATTTTAATTAATTTACTTTTCTTCTTGCACGATATATAATAGTGTGCCTAATAGAGGTCTGTTTTAAATAGTCTTGCACTTGACGATTAGGTATTCCTTGCTGGGACAAGTTTTATGCCATGACTACTGATAGTCAGCTGATCATGCTTGGGCTCATATTTGATGGAACTTTCATCTACGTACGTATTTGGTATCTTTCCTTATTTTGACTGTGATCTAAATTATTAATTATGCAGGGTTTAACTTCTAACGTTTGCACGATCCTTCGTTTTCTTTGTATTTTATCTGATTTTGTTAATCTTTATTCTTCTGACCTACTGTTTATTTGTTTTCGGGGACATGTTTTTTATTTGTAATTAATTTATGTAAATTATATGTGAATGTCCTTGAAGAAGACTGCGTTTTATTTATTTTAACATTAGTTTATTTGAATTAGTTTTCTCCTCACCTATTGTTTAATTATGAAACCTCTGAGGTTAGCTTAGCACGTCTTCCACGAAATCTTGTTATATTGGTAGCCCTGTACGATACTTCACTTCTCTAACATAACCTTACATATATGTAAACATTACCTTGTAATTATTTGCTCAATAATAATATGACACGTTCTGTATTTACTGGATATTCGCGAACTGAATCTAATGTAGGTCGGTCGCGACAAGGGTGATAGACTTCATATAGCCTATGATTGTGTTGAATGTTGTTGGTAATTCTATGCGGGCTTTTGTTGAAGGGCAGGCATTTTTAGATGTCAAGCACATAATTATGTGCGGGAAAGTGCTAGAAACCAGTGGCGTACCGAGGCTACTCTGCGCCCGGGGCCAACTACAGTAGATGGTAGGTGGCCCCTAACACTAAAAGGTTCAAGGATCAATAAGTTTAATTTTAACACAGTTTAATGTTCATAAATATGCAATTTTAATAAGTAGTATGTCACTTTAACACAATACTACTACTACTACTTTCTTCGGCTTTTCCCAATTAATTGGGGTCGCCGGAGCCAACCAGGCTCATTTTGGTTTTGGCCGGGGATTTAAGGCTGGATGCCCTTCCTGACGCCACGTGATTTTTCAGGTGAAAATTCCACCCCGCTGTCACCGGGATTCGAACCCCGGCCGTCCGGGTGAAAGACGAACAGCAAAGCCACTGCGCCATCACGCTCCCCATGTCACTTTAACACAATATAAAGAGAAAAATAGGATAAAATAAAACTGTAAGTATGAAAATGTTAGTTTGAAAAATAATTTTAAAAACAAGATGTTCAGTAAAGAACATACAGCCTACTTTCTCCTAAATGCATGGGTATTGTTATAACTCTTTGTCCTTTTCAAGGAGTATAATTGAATGTTGGTTGTAGTAGCTTGTTGAAATACAACGTTCTATACGGATATTAAACATGAATATGAGGCGCCCTCTGCTAGTGCTACCTCTGTAAAACATTTCATTCAATTCGGTTTCACCGTGTTTGAATTGATATGGGGAATCGATTTGCACACACACATGGCCACCATATGCAAACTATGGGACTGATGACCTTATAGCTTGGTCAAAGAACGCTTAGCACAAAAAGGTATGTTGTTGCAAACTTTGGTAGAGATCAGATGATTAGGTTGGTCGTAATTTGATTTAAGCTTTTTACATTTGGGTGGCCACCATTACGTTTTCGTCCAGATGGCGGCGATATAAATCATGACACTGGAGTGCCTTTTGCTAGTGCTACCTCTGTACCAATTTTCGATCAATTTGGTTTCACCGTGTTGGAATTGATAGGGGGAATCTATTTGCACACATACATGGCCGCCATCTGCAAACTATGGGACTGATGACCTTGTAGCTTGGTCAAAGAATAATTCGCACATAAAGGTATGTTGTAACAAAATTTGGTAGAGATCAGATGATATGGGTTGGTCGTAATTTGATTTAAGCTTTTTACATTTGGGTGGCCACCATTACGTTTTCGTCAAGATGGCGGCGATACAAAACACGACACTGGAGTGCCTATTGCTAGTGCTACCTCTGTACCAATTTTCGTTCAATTCGGTTTCACCGTGTTTGAATTGACAGGGGGAATCGATTTGCATACATACATGGCCGCCATCTGGTAACTATTGGGCTGATGACCTTGTAGTTTAGTCAAAAGACGTTCGCCAAATAAGTATATGTTGTTGCAAAATTTGGTAGAGATCGGATGATTAGGTTAGTCGTAATTTGATTTAAGCTTTGAACATTTGGGTGGCCACCATTACGTTTTCGTCAAGATGGCGGCGATATAATATTGTAGGGTACCTGTTGGTGTATTCTTTGAATACACGGTACCTGAGATATAATGTCTACTGCTCTTTGCATGTTCATTTCTTCCTTCCTCTTTGCCAAACACCAACAGTGATCTTCTGTTTTCTCCTTGATGGGCAAATCTCTTACGTCTTCATAAGTATGTTTCAGATATATAACTTCTGTGACCCACCTAGCGTCATCTAGTAGCGAACCTCTGAAGCTACTCAATTCCTCATCGTGCAAGAGGACTTACATATCTATCTGGCCACCAGAGCTTGTTACTATCGCCAGCTATTTTCTCCTTGAGCAAGAGGACTACGTCTACTGTTTCACTCACCATGCTGCGCTAATATCGCCTACTATCAACTCTTCGAAAACCATCCATCAAGAAGAACATTTATTTTTGATAAGTTGGTCATGCTGATATGTATACCTTTTGTTTCCTACCCCCACTCTCGTCCCTTCCTAGGACCTTCCGTGCTTCGTTGAGCAAGTCTCACTTCTCAGTCGGCAGTCGAATCAATCAGTTAAGGCTCAACCAGAGCTAGCCTCCTGACCTAACGAGGCATTCTTTAAATTCCACGCCATGTTGGAACTCGAGGCATCAGTGAGGAACTTCACTTCGACATGCAACAAAGATAAGTACCTTCTTCAAGTTTTAACCTCATCTTTATGGTTTTAACTTCCACGTGTTTTAATGATACTTTTATAGACAGTGTGAAAGTATTTATTTTGGGGCAAAAATCATTCTTCGTGGGATTTGCCATGTTAAGCTTTCGCTTGTATAAGCCGACCTTACTATAAAGAGCTTTTCTTCAGCTATTTAAATGAGAAATCCTCTCACTACGTGGGATATTATCTAATTACCCGCTGTCTATAATTCAACAAGCTAGTTCCTCCGCTGGATTTACATTAGCCCCATTTTACTGCTAAGATTGTTCTGGAACCTTCCAGATTCTGTACTCAATCTACAAGTCCTGCCGTCATGTATTTCTCACGTACTTGTGAGAATTCTATTTAAAATTGAATTATCTTATTTCTAAATTACTACATAGTGAAGTTTCGTCCACCGCGGGAATTTTCTATAGTGCATTTAATTGTAATTTACAACTTTCTCAAGAAATAGACTCTCACTTATCTAGTGAAACCAGTTATTTTCATCATTGCAATAACTTTCTTTTCCATAAACTTTGTGTCTACACAGTGAACTTTTCATATATTTCAATGAACTATAGTGAAAACCAGTGCTTGCTCAACTTTTCTACCGCGTCGCGATCGTCCGCTTATATTCAAATAAGGCCATGAACATTTTCCTTAACTCCCATTTCTCTTTCCTAAACCTCTTACTAACAATCTGCAATAAACTTTTAATCTAGGTCTGTTCCAATAAGGTGTCATTCCAAGAAGTGCCCTTCCATTTTTGTTGGTTTATCATTAAGTATCTCTGTATAATTACGTGTCTAGCACACGTTTCAAACTTACATTGTTCCTCCCTTCAAAAGCAGGGAAAACAATTCTCTCAACTCTTGAGTGAGTTATTTTTTGGTCTCGCTAAATGAAAACTGCCTCATTTAACTTGCGAGTCCTATTTAAAGTATATGAGGTCTAGAACCTTCCTTTTGATTAACTTTTCAGGTTCACAGTAAGTGACCTGCTCTTTTTGTATAATTCTCATAAAGTAATTCTGTTTAAATATAAGAAGTTGTAGGAACTTCCTTTTTATTCTTTATGTTTTCCATTTTGTTATCCTCGAAGTTGTTATTCTCGTTAGAATGTTCTTTCAGAGGTTTCTTATAGTACATTGCTTGTACTCCTGTAAATGTTAAAACTTTAATTATTCCATTTTGCCTATTTATTAAATCTTACCAAGATTTTAATACAAGGTTTAAAAACCTTAAAAATTGTCAGTTGCCTGGAGCAACCGTTTAATGTTGAGAGGTCTGCGACCCCAAATTGTTAACAAGATTGCAAAATATTTAATTGTCAAAAATATTAACTTCTTTAAATTGTTAAATAAATTAAATATTTGTTTTTGGATTCATCATTTCTCTGATACTACAGTTAGGCAGGATCCTGGCTTTCCTAGCCCTTCCTAGGTTTATGCCCTCGTTCATGCTTAATAAAGCTTTTACTATCTGTCTGGCCAGACCATCACCCTTCCCTATAGTACTTTTATTCGTGCTTGGGAGGAAACATACTAAAGCCTCTCTCTTGCAAATCGCCCAAGTCCCAGCTGCGGTTCCCGTTGGCCTCGACCAAGCTCGTACCTATTTTAGATATCAGGAGGTTAAGTTTCTGTGGCAATCGCCTTTAAGTGTGTTTAAAGTGAAGCTTATTAATTTTGTGGGGCTCTCCTCCTATTTTTCTATCCTTTTTCTCCAGTCCGAAACCCATTTCCTTTTCTTAATCATCTCCCCTTGGTGGGTGGGTTATTCCCTAGCCTATAATCTACCCACCTGTGAGGGTAGCCTCTACAAAGTGTGTTAAAAGGGGGATGAAAGGAGAGTAGCTGAAGGCTGCTCGGGGCTCTGGTATAAAAGGGTGTAGGTTTGAGCGGTTCGGGCGTGAACGCAGCTCGACGGGAGAACACCCAATTGTACAGTCTGCTTGGGTAGTTCAAAGGGATGGTTACAAGGGGTAATTTACTAATTGAGTGCAGGAGCAGCTATGCGGTCGCTCGGATTCCTGCTGATGTTGACTGACTGGCCGTGCTCCTAATGTGTATCGCGCACGCAGGCAATGTAATGTGACGCCCGTGGCTGACTACAGTAGACAACAAGCAATTAACTAAGTACTAATGTAGAATCCTACCGGGAAGTGATTGAAGGGGTAGGATCTTATCAACTAATTAAATAAATGAACCAAAAGACCAGTGAACTTCTAGATTCTAAGGTTTAATTCTTACTCCCAAAGTGGAGTACAATGAAACTACGCAGAGCAGATAATTGTGATCTTTTACAATAATTATGGGGATGTTGTAAGTGTTAGTGTGATAGTGTGTTAGCTCGCTTGGCACTCACCGATCTGGATGTGACGGCTTAGGGCAGCGTCTCGGCACCTGGTTACACTTGTGGAAGACTGACTTCCAGTCCCCTCTCCTCTGATGTTTTATAGAACCCGCCTACCGAGTTTGCATAGTTGCGGATTCTTTAGGAAGTGAGGTGCTTGCCTGGAATACCGGAGGTCGTTGCTATGCACTAGGCCTGGCCTTGGTATAAGCTTATGCGAAGTATGCCGCAGGCATCCGTGTAAAATTAGGTGTAGAATTTATAGTTATATGGAAGGGATGGGGATGCATCCCTCGGATGCAACAATATATGACACTGAGGTTCGTTCAATTCGGTTTCACTGTGTTTGAATTGATACGGGGAATCCATTTGCACACATACATGGCCGCCATCTGCAAAGTATTAGGCAGATGACCTTGTAGTTGGGTCAAAAGATTCTTCATACATAATGGTATAATGTTGCAAAATTTGGTAGAGATCAGGTGATTAGGTTGGTCGTAATTTGATTTAAGCGTTTAACATTTGGGTGGCCGCCATTACGTTTTCGTCAAGATGGCGGCGATGAGGTTTTCTTTGCTAGTGCTACCTCTGTACCAAATTTATTTCAATTCGACTACACTGTGTTTGAATTGATAGGGGGAATCGATTTGCACACATACATGGCCACCATCTGCTAACTATTGGGCTGATGACCTTGTAGTTTAGTCAAAATACGCTCACCATATAAATATATGTTGTTGTAAAATTTTTTAGAGATCGGATGATTAGGTTAGTCATAATTTGATTTAAGCTTTGAACATTGGGGTGGCCGCCATTACGTTCCCGTCAAGATGGCGGCGATGTAAAACATGACACTGAGGTGCCCTTTGCTAGTTTTACCTCTGTACCGAATTTGTTCAATTCGGTTTCACCCTATTCGAATTGATAGGGGGGGGGGGGACAGACATTCAGAGTACACACACTCTCACACACACAGACTCACACACAGACAGACACACAATTTTTGACCCTGTGTAGATCTCATTAGTCTACTCTCATTTTTGGCAAAAATCGAAAGTAGGCTAAAAATAAGCCGAAAAGAAGTTTCAGAGTCATAACAAAAATTTAAAAATGTGCCTTCCTAGCCTTGATGGATGGAAACTTATTTATAATAGAGTTGAAGTGTATAGTAGCAGCCACATCACGTTCAATTGATAAAATTGCTAAATTACTTACGGTAGTCTTTCTTGCGTCATTGTGGATCTTAAGTAATTTTAATAAGCTTAAGCTTACCAAAATATCGTTCACAAGATGCCACAGACACTGAAATCGTTAAAAGTAGTTTGAAAGCGATGATCAAGTCACTGTATGCCTCTAACCCCAAACAAGACCTAAATATAACAAAATATATTTGGGTTTCAAGTCGATATTTCATTACTTTTCTTTGATCTTCGTAATAAAACCATGACATCTTTAATATCTTCAAAGAGTTCTTCTCCGTTCAAATCTTCAGGATACTTCTGTGCAAGTTCGAAACATTTCCTCTTTAGAGTGTTCAAAACGTTTTCATTTGTTGTTTCGTTATGAATGTATCCATCAAAATTACAGAGGAAGCCAAAACGTTCATCCAGTTCCTTAATATTGGCGAACCGTTCACTTAACTCACGAATAAGTTTATCTAAGATCTCTAGTGTGCTCCGCTTTACATCATCTTTCCAGAAAAGTCCAACATTTCCGCTTCATTCTTTGTCTTCGTTCCGTGGGTTCTCCTCATTCCTCAAACTTCTTAGTAGCTTTTGATATAACATCAACTAGAAGGGTTTCTCTCCACATAATAAGCTGATCTTGGAAAGCTTGTAGACAAGTTATTACATAAGTGAACGAAATGCCTGCGATTTGCAAAGTTTTCTGTGTTCGGTCAATTTTTGAAAGTACCTCAGCCCAGAAAAATAGCAGAGTTAAAAAGTCAAATCTTTCTATTGCATTAATTCACAGCGCTGCACTCTTTCTGGTATCGACGGTTTCAGTTGTAGTGTCTCTCAATTTTTCTAGAGCATGAAGCACTCCATCTAACTGAGATGATAAGGCGTTCACGGCTTCTACTTTAGAACTCCATCTTGTATCTGAGTGACCCTTGACCAATAAGCTGACATGTTTCTTGAGGACACTCAACCTGTGAGTCGAACTAGAGAAAAATGCATACGGTACACTTGTTGAACTGTTCCAAATCGTTGCACTTGATTCCAAGAGTTGGATTGAGAGATTTGAATCCTACCATCAAGATCATCGTGTTAAGCCAATTTATTAACTACTGTAATATTTGATTCATTAATATCTGTGATAGTGTCAAATTCACATTCTTTCTGAGTTTCATTGTTTTCAGAGTTCAGTGATCCTTTTATAAAAGCTGTCATAAACGATTTCGAACTATAAAGTGCTATGGTACGTTGCTGTTTCAGTTGTCTGTTTTGAGCCCCACTTGCCTTGTGTCGTTTCATAATGGAAACTGAAATACAATGAAATAAATTGCCTTTTACTATTATCCATTATGATTCTTGGTATTGATCAATAATGATTCTAAGTTAAAATTGCTTCAGCCAATAGCAAACGAAATAGAGAGGAAACAGTGTAATGTTTTTTTATGGTTTCAAATTGTTTTAGAGAATTTAACCTATTATTTTTTGCTAGTGCTAATTGATCTTACCTGTTTCCTAGTTGGGCATGAACAGGAATTACTCGTACTTTTCAACTAAACGTGTAAACACACTGTATAGGCTATTCACAATTCATTGATACACAACGACTGCGAAATAAACGCAATTCAACTCCAGAAATGAATAAAGTAAACTGAGGATTAAGGTTAAGGAGTGCATTTCATGACTAGCAAACTAGCAATCGTCAATTCTGATGTGACTTGTTGCCCCCACCCCGCGTCAGCTGGCACCGTCATCAACCACGTATCCCCTCTCCATCTCCGCTCTGATTCCGGCTCAGGTGCTCTTTCCACCCGTACATCGTAATCATTTCCTGTGTGCTCGGCGCCCACGAACTATTTCGTATTGTCTATTAATAGTTTAAAACGAAACGTTTATTTCGTTTCTAAATAATGTCACTGCAGTATTTAACAAAGTAATAAAAAATAACCATTAAAACCGTATATTTTTCCTGAAAAATACATTCTTCTTAAACTAAATAAAATATGTTTTTCGATGTTGGATTTTGGCGCCCCCCTACCTTTACGGCGCCCGGGGCGGCCACCCCGTTCGCACCCCCTTCGGTACGCCACTGCTAGAAACAGGAGGTTTTATGAGACTTGAAGCTTTATGCTTACAAACTAGTAATTCGAAAGGAGTAGCTTATCCAATTCAAAATTAAATTCGGTTACCAGTTGCCAAGAAAAAAATAATTTGTTTAGGAATATGTAGGCATAATAAGCGTGTAGTCGGTACATTGCTTTACATACTTCAGTAAGTAGATACATTTAAATCTGGAAAATAAACCGGTAGACTAATACTGTCGAAGTTAATACATCAACGACTGTAGCTTAGCCTACGAGTTGACCACCGGTACCGTATAAAGATTTTTTAAATTTTTAATAGGCGCCTGATTATAAACTTAAAAGACCAGAGCTTCACAGATTTGAAGCAGCAATGGGGCAAGTTAAAGAAAGACGACCACATATGGGCCTACGATAAAGTGAACCCTTAAAGTAAGTTTTGCCTCATGGGAAGAACAGCTGTCAAATCGACTTTGCTAAGTCACCTAGTTTGTAGTGCAGGGAAGAATGTAGGGTTCTGGTCATTGTAAGAAATTCATTAGTATTTATTAACATATAATTCTCCTTTGTAGAATGCCAGCCGCATGCGATCATATACTTCGAAATCGGCTTTGCGACGCGAAGCAATCGACTCCATTCCGTCTGAAAAGCTTTCTTTTTGTGGAAGTAATGCATTGATATGGCAATTATTGTATTCGAGGAGCACAGCGGAACTGAGCAATTATATTACTCATCTTTTAGCCTCAATATTTATGAAAATAACTGAAAAAACGAGAGAAGAGCACACCCATCAACTCAAATCACATGTTATTGCATCTGTTTGTTTGTTATGAATCCATCACCCTTCCGCTAGTTCCAGATAACGGCAGCACCGTCTCTTGAGTTCGCGAATAGCAAGCGTTTTTCACACAAACGCTGTTAAGAGAAAATATAGTTTCGTTCAGATGTATTTATTCGAGGGCCTACCTACATAACAAATGTATTTGTTTACGTTGTCGCTAAGATTTCTACTAGAACGAGAAAAGCAATCCGATTGGTTGTTGTACTCAACCTTCCATGGAAACTGCCAGGAAAAATAGCACCGGTTCAATTTCGTGAGTTGTATGGAAGCTACCATGGAAGGCAGAACCTAGTATGGAAGGTACAAATCACACGGTAATAGACGCGTGTATACCAGCGTGTATACCCGTACTGGTAGAAGCTCCCATGCTAGCGAGTGTCGTGTCATACATGCTTTACTGCAGATGTTGATTACCTAAGACTAGAGCATTAATAGAATGTCTCAAGAATATACAACGCAATGATTTGCTAGTTAGTGACAATATAATAATAGCTTAGTACACTTCAGTAGTGTCGAACTGAAGTATGTAAAGGGAAAACGCAATGAGCATCTACGGCTAGACCAAACCGTTGACGTTATCTTGAACGCTCAGCAATATGTGACTCCGTAAATCCTTACCAGTCTGGCAGATGTTCTACACTGCCTTGTACTGTATAGCCTACACGCCAAATAATACAATGAACTTCTGTTTTATTTGTTAAGAAAGATGTTCCCCCTGTGCCAAACAGTGAACTCATTGTGTTCCGTCATTATTCATACTTTTGTGATTCTTACAGCATGCAAGTTATTTTTTATTATGACGTGTGTAATAAAGTGTTGTGAGTAACTTTCCAATTATGTACTTATATTGCGAGATGGTGTGCCGCGATAATTCCGTAAGAGGGAGATGGTGCTTTCCAATCTATAGTATTTTACTAAATCAACTACTTCCAGCGTACAACTATTTCAAACGGTAACAGCGAATGTTTAATAGGTTAGATGGTAACATATTATCGTGTCCCTTGTGTGTAGTATTCTCCATAATTATGTTCTGATATCCACACGACGACTTCTTTGCATATTTCAATCAACTAATTCGGTGTGATGTTTTACCCGAGATTTTAGACAATTCCACGAGAGGTCTTAATTGAATTGTATCTCTATGACGTTGGTTCGATTATTTCAGGCAACTATTCTCATTCCGATTGTGTACACAAATACTCTGCATGTGCTGGGACAGCACTTCAGTAACCGGGTACTTTCTTCTCCCCTACTTCAGAATCTGTTTGATTTTTTGCAAATAATATTAATCTATAATTACTGAACTTAAATACAAATCGTGTTATCTTGCCAAAAAGCTTCTTATTCAACCACAGAAACAGTGAGACTATTATAGCTGCCCCTTGGATGAAGACGAAGAAACCTATAATTGGAGGCCAGCACTATATAGATAAATTAATTCAGGTAAGTCTAAATTATTGATGCATATTTCTTCGGAACCTAGTCTCGTCTTGTGATATCTTTTATGCTCTTAGATGAGTAAAAAGAATAATTTACACGAACTTTGACAACCTCGATGACATGATCTTAGCAATTGGTAGGGCAACCATCTCCGCCATGTTTTTTCTACATTAAGGTCTGAGAATTGTAGTTGAGTAGCCTAGATTCAAACTGCACTTTCTCCAAAATTATCGAAAATGAGATTATTGTATGTTTCAATGCGGAATTGTCTGAAGAATATAATAATCTGGTCGGTTGGTGTCAAACTGCACTATATCCATGTTAAAATAGGTAAGAAAATCACCGCTTGGAGACGAACTCCAAGTTAACGCCAGCCAGTGGCAGCCTCCCATTTGTCGCCATAGATTTCGTATCAAGGTACTCATCTGTCAAGAAGGTTAGTTCGGACACCAAAATTTATGACGTCAAGGAGTCCATGAAAGGTGTTGTAAAAATGTACATCTTAATTACAATGGTTTGAAAATCCACTTATTCACCTTAAGTTTTGTAATGGTCTGCATTTTTCAGTAAAATAGATATGTATTACGTCTAAAATGCCTTATTTCATCTTGTAAATGTGATATATTCTTAAATTACATTTTATATTGACACCTGAGTGCACTTTACCCATGACCTAGAGACAAAGTGCACTTTCTCCAACATTAAATCTCCTTAAATATTCAGGTAGGTCAATAAAATCGGGTTTTATGTATTGAAAATGTGTTCCGTAAGTCAAATCTTTAATATACACTCATCAGTTTCACTAATTAACTTTGAGTTCAGCTGGAATCAGTTTTTGGACTCTACTGAATAATCATGTTTTTGGAGAAAGTGCGGTTTGATTCTAGGCTACTCAGTTGGTCTTGGGCTACCCGAGTAAGATTTTATGACGCAAGACCATTTGATTTACGGAGATCTACATCCTACGCAAAAAGCTTGAATTAGATGTATCGTTGCCGTATGTTGATCTACCGCAACTTCGTGCCATTTTTCCACAATGCGAATCCGTAATAAGAGAAACACGCGCATCTTTCGGCCAGTATTATAGCCCTTAATTGCGATATTTTATGACAAACGGATCTGTTTTAAACTCTTTCGTACATTATTATTTCCATTAGATGATTTGAATGTATGGCATGTGACTTTTGTGAATTCCGTGTTTGAAGCTCACCGATAACAACCTATAAAATGGATAGATACCGATAAAGACCACTTGCGTGTACTCGAGATATTTTTTAAAATTACGAGATATGCAGCGAGTTTGGATATTTAAATTACCGTACCGGTATGCAGGCCTATCGATCGCGAGGACCGGCTTTCATTGTTAATATTCGCTTATTTACATCTAATTGTCTTCAATCATCCCATTAAAAAAAGCTAGACCGAAGCGTTTTGGCCATGACGTGGTTACAATATAGGCTCGTTTATCTGAAGTTCTGTCCATTCGTAACGATTTGCCATGGCCAAATAAAGTCGTAACCAGATTATGACCGGATTCCATCGTGAAAGCACACCTGCAAAGTAAAGTAGCGTTCATAAGCCGAATGAAAAAGACAGACGCGACAACGGTACTGTCCCCGTTTACCTGGATAGTAGGCTGTCAGATATCCGCCCCCTCAATCGGATTGCCAATTATCAATTGCACCGGCACAGTTACATCAATGAAAATGGCACTGACAGATACTATCGAGATAAGAGCACAGAAATTCACAGGAAATCATTGTGGAACACATCAAAATGGACGGGGGTTGCATACTTACCGTTGCTTACCTCTTAATTATCTCGGGGTTTGAGTTGACAACAGGATCACTAAAAGTCTGTTCACACAATAATCTCCGCCATGACATTTAAAAATGAACCAGAAACGAAGACGAGAACTTTAAACTGTACAAAAGCTTTATTTCTAATAAAGGGTATGATTTTCCTAACACAACAAAATATACGTGGCTATCAGTAGCCCAAGTCAATCTGACTACGTCCTCCAGTAGGACTTGCAAAATATTATACAACATGATATTAAACATTTTAGCTCCCAAGAGCTCCAAATACCGTAATATTCATAACACTATTGGATTGGAAAAGGACGTCAGGGTGTGACATATATAGAGCATTTGTTTCCTTTTAATAAACAAGAGAATGATATTTATAGTCGCAAGGCCGGAGTGTACGACCTCACTCTCTGAAAACCATATGTTGACACAGCTGCGGGCTACCTTCCAGCCTGCTGCATACCGGTCAAATGCGCACCCTTCTCACGTGCTATGTTACGTAAGAATCCAGCCTGCACTCTCAAGCTTTTAAATGTCTTACAAGACAACTCACATTATATTTACGCAAATCTTTCAAGTACTTTGATCACATCCTAATGGATCATTACATAAATTTCTTAAACTTGTTAACTTCAATCCAAATGTTTAACTAGCTCTTAAATGTTTATAACAAAATCACATAAATTATTTATAACAATTCGAAATTGTTTATAATATTTGTCAAAGACAATAAAAAAAAATATTATAAGCACGCCTTTAACATCACTCTCGTTTCACATTATTTTCAAAAATATTTACAACAATTATTTACAATATTAACATTTAAATTGTTTAAATTATTATTTTAATAAATACATTAGCCACATGTTCATTCGGTTGGTAATTTTATAATCCGGTTTAATATAATCGACCAATGAAGGTTAGTTATACATGTTAATGTCACAATCCGGTTTTAATAAAGTTTTTAATAAGGATTTGTGACGGCAACCTTCATTCATAATCTTGTCTCAAATTCTTTCAAAACTCGTGTTAATTATAACAGTAAATTACTTGATTAATTTTCAACGAACTATAACATTCTTACTCCAGCGGAAAATCCTTCGCTAACAAGTTAATGCACAATCTGCATTAAAAATATGCCCAAAATCATCATATATTAATCTATATGGCATTTAAAACTTTCACATCACTTACAAAACTTCCACAAATAATTCTTTAACATTTATTCCTGTGGGAACTTCCTTCATATTCAAGGGCATTATATTTCAGCGACTTTCAACACGCGCTGCACTATCGATTATACATTCATAGTTCCACTTAAAAATTTTATAATCATAAATTGTTTCAAAACTGTTTTTCTATTTAACCTTCGTAGATTTCATTCATGAACTGAAATGAAGTCAAAACTTGCCAATCACAAACAAATTTAATAGTGAATACGCTTATATACGCCTATCTGGTCTATCAAAATTTAAGACTAACATCTTAAAAGAAAATTGTAGTATGAAAATACTATCTTCAAATAAAGTGCGACTAAACTGCAAAGTAGTCGAATAGAATCCAATTAGACTGGGGAATGCAAACATCGTTATATAATTCTCTAATTGAGAAAAACTCCTAACAAAAGTACTTGACTTTAATGCATTCAATAATTCATTATTAACATTACTTTTTCACAAAATTGTCTATAATGCAATGTTCATTCATAACTGACGATAAATGTCTGTGTTGCAATCAATACAAATAACGACTAGTATTTCCAAGATCGTCGATAACGTAAGATTTTTTTAACGCTCTAAAATCATTTAAATGTTCTTCCTTCTTGATGATGACAGAAAATTGTTCAAAGTAATTAAACTGGGGTAGAATTACTTTAATAAAGTGACACGCTGTCTGAATTTAAATCTGCCATAAAAATCATTAACTTACAGTCAAATCGTGACTACAAAAAAAATTAATTAATTACTGAAAAATCTAAATATCAGTCTCAACTGATTCAAAATCGTTAACTATGCCCATGACATAACAATGTCTTAATAAATTGACGAAAAATGCAAAACTCATCAAGGTGTACTGAGAATAAGAATCTCAACAAGAAAATAAGGCAAAATACATGAGGATAAAAAATATGGGAAAAATGGTTGCTCAAACATTACTAGGTTACTCAAATACAATAAACGTTCACGACTACCTTATCTGCCGATTGACGTTCCAGAGGAAAATTCCCCAAAGAAGACTGCTGATGGATCCATTTCACCACGTTAAAGCTGAGCTCCATCCTCGAAATAGGAAATAGCACCCTCGGAGAATCGAACTGCTTCCTTCTCCGTGAATCGCTCTGCTCCTCGAAGACGAATAGACATCCTTCCGGCAATAATCTTCATTGTGAGTCGGGACTACCCTGACCTCTCTTGAAAAATTCCCTGAAGTTCCAGTAGACAGTCATCATGAAGTTTTGTAGAGATTTCCGAAGAAATTATTCATATTCAGAGTATGAAATTGTTTCTATGGCTGTTCGATGATATTCAGCCTTTACTTACGAATCATGGGTGTAGATGGTATTCACCGCATGTTCGCTTGTGTGGAATAGCAATTAGCGAAGTTCCATGTCGCTATCTTACTCCATTGAAGTATGTCCCAATTGCAATAAGCCTCTTAGCCCTCCATTTGCACTTCAGTTGTAGTTTCAGAAGAACAAACTGCCGTATTCAAATGCTCCATTATACTGTATCGTTCTGTAAGCAAGCAATCTGAAGTCTTTCTACTCCACTCACAGCGTTAGCCTTGCGTTGTTTCTGGCTTATACAAAAGTGTTTCTCTAGTGGCGAGATAATCACTTTTGCCAGTCGTATAAAACAGCTAATATCTTTTGAAGTACTCGGTCGAAATTGTTCAGCTTTTCTCTATAATTGCATGTAGTACTGCACAATACAATTATGTTATCGTAGACCGCTAACTGTTTGAAGTTAAACTTTTATAAGCTTTCTAAGGTCCGTCTCAACTTCACCTAGTTTGACCTGTATCTCGTTAACATAGTGGCCTCGCCACGCGTTATAAAAACGATTCTTTTCACTTGCTGTTCACTTTGATGTCTCACTATATTGAATATATAATAAACTGACTTTCACAAATACTTCGATGATCTGAGCATTAGGTCTCAGAATGATCAGCGAACGAAAGAGAAGAGAAGAGGCTCCTCTCTTCTGCGCAAGCCCTTTTATTACCTTCTCGAGGGGCGTTACCATCCCTTCCAAAGCGTGATACTACGTCATCGCTAGAACTTCCAACTTCGTTAATACATGACGGATTTTCAAAATTCAAAAACTGAAAATAAATTTCATCAAAATTCCAAATCAATGCTTTTACTGCAAATGTATTTCCACAATTCTGCATTCAAAAAGTCATAAAAATACCATAGTTTCAGCAATCTCCGTCTTCCTTTAAACTATCGTTAATTGGTTCATGCCTCTCCTCCAATAGCATAGTTTCTTCCTCAGCAGAATTCCTCGTTTCCTGCGACTGCGTCGTACATCTTGGAACATTCTGGACAAAAATGCTGACGTCACTGAGAATCTCAGCTCAAGTAGCTTGCTGGCATAACATATACGTCATCCGTGCTTACGTCATGACTACCCACGTCATAACTATGACAGCCATAACTCTAATCATAATTTAAAATATAGCCACCGTGGTCTCTACATAATTCAATTACGGGGGCATTCTCCTCCCACCACGTTTTAAAAACAGTTGCAAATTGTTTTTAAACTCATTGTTACAAGTATCTCAACTCTCTTGAACACGAAATTGAATTATTACTGGCTTACTCTAGTATGATATTTCCTCTATGTTCCTTAATCATTATCTTCTTCTATTCTGGGTTGTATGTGGTTAATGTATTCTTTCCTCTCTACTTCCTCTTCTGACCAGTGTTTCTATTCTCTAAGTTCTGCTGGCTCGTAGAAGGCCCAGGATCGATTACAACATCCTGCCTTTTCCTTTGATTGTCAGCTTCTTTATCCCTTAATTCTTTTAAGTATTGCTGGCTTTCCTTTTCTCTTTGCTGATATTGCTCAGGTGTCATAACCTGACTTTGAGTATTCTGGTTTCTATTTTGGTTTTGGTTATTCCTATTATAGTTACGATTATACCCATTATTGTTATAATATCTGCCTCTTCCATTATAGTTTCCTCGGTTGTAGTTCCAACCTCTTCTCTGTTGATATGGTCGGTAACCTTGTGATCTATAATTTCTAAACTGATTATTCCTGTGAGGACCTACATTGTCAGTTTTCTCCTCCTCTGGCTTGTCAGTTTGTTGGACTTGGTCCATGTATACCGTATTGATTTCCTTATACTCTTGCCTTTGACCTTTCTGGACTACGTTAGGCATTGGACTTGTGTAGTCTAACCTTCTTAGTAATTCATCCATGCTGGATAAATCCCTGATGTTGGACGAAATTATAAGTCTCCTCACCTCAATTGGCAGCATACGAGAAATCGCATCTATTAGTTGCTCCGTGGACAATGGTGGTTGCAAAAATCTCAAGCGGGACAACTGACTCGTAAAGAAATCAGCGTACCTCGTTGGAAGAGTACCGGAGTATTTTCTTGAATATACCTCCGCTCTTAACGAATTCTGCGCTTCTATGGACCAAAATCGTTTGATTAATGCCTCTGCAAACTCGTCAAAGTTGCTGAATGTATATCTAAAAGCTCTGAACCATTCAAGGGGTCCTCCAATCAGATATCTCTCTACAATCTTCATCTCTCTCTCTCTGGGAATGTGAGCTTCGATGAAATAATCTTTGAGATTCCTTACATACTCTATAGGTGTCAAACTATCAGTATTACTGAATTTTTGTGGTTTGTCCTCGAAATTCCTAATGACCGTCACGTTCCTCGGATATGAATCCGGATAGTTTTTCCCACTATCTCGATAATTCCACTCAGATTCCATATTCCTCTCGTCATCCTCCTCTCTGAATCTGGATACACGTTCTTCAGGAGTCACGTCTCTTTCTTCTAGATCTAGTTGACATCTTCTGGTATGCTTCCTGTTCACTTCGCAAGCTAAGCCTTCTGTATCCTTGTCGGTGATTTCTGTTAAGACTTTCTTGACTATCTCTTCCTTGTAGTTCTCCATTAAACTAGCCTCTCCTAACTTCAAATTTTTCAGTTTACTCGTCGTTTCATTTACATCCGAGACAACTTTATGCATCTGTTCCTCTAATGTAGATTTTAAAGTTTGCATATCCTGATCTAGTTGTGTTCTATCGTCAACTTGTTTTTCGGATAGCGAATTTATCCTGACGCTTAAATCTTTTCTAATCTGAACTACCTCATTATTAATTTCTATCTGCGTACTGGCAAGTTTTCTTTCAATCCTTTCCTGAATTTGGGTTACATGTTCCCCACTTGACTTATTCCACTCGTCTTTCCATACCGCTACGTTTGCTGTTAACATTTCGGCTATGTCTACTTCTATATCCTCTTTTAATACTCTATTGTGGTCTAATACCTGTGTTCTCATGACCTCTACGTCATACTTCAACTCTGCTAAAGACGTTGTTGTTCTAACCGATTCGTCGACTAACCTAGTCGTTAATGCAGTTATATTACGCGTACAAAGAGTTTTTGAGTTTTCGATTTCTTCCCTGACTTTATTGACATCAGTTTGGACTTTAGTGATATCTACGAAAACTGTGTTGACCTCTACCTGAATCTTAGTTACATCACTTTGCACCTCAGTTATATCCGCATGAATGTTGTTAATGTCTACCTGAACATTAGATACATCTGTTCTAGCTTTTTGAATTTCTTTCTGGACTTCCTCGACCTTGTCTTGGACAGTCGCTACATCGTTTTTGACAACAACAACTTCGGCTCTAGCACAAGAAATATCCCCTCGGACATTAGCTACATCTAAATTTAACATTGTAAGGTCTCTCTGTACCTTAGACACATCATTTTTAACATCAGACACATTTGTGCGGATGTCACTTACAGTATTTTCAATTCCCAGGGTATTAACCTGTAAACGCGACATGTTATCCTCCAAATTAGCAGCACTAGTTTGGATACCCTTCAAATTAGCAGACATATTACTAGCATTCTCCTCCATTCTTGCATTTAAATTACTAGCATTCTCCTCCATTCGACTATTATTCCTAGCTTCCATCTCCTTTATACTATTATTCATGCTAGCAGACAAATTAGCAGACAAATTACTATTATTTTCCTCCATCATCTGCTTCATGTTAGCATTTTCCTCCATCATCTGCTTCATGTTAGCAGACATCTCCTCTAACATTTTCTTCAAACTTTCATCTGCCATTACAATATTATTATTCAAAATGGATTGCTGTAGGGACATACATCAAAAGAGCAAAATAACAACGTTTGAGCAACACTTTTCACCATATATAATTTTGATCAATTTTCTGTCTTAAATCTAACTTATAACTACCTTATAATTAATATTCGAAGATACTTCATGTTGAAACAAACTCAAGCACATGTTCAAATTTCTCTGGCTCATTTTAAAATATCCTAACACAAATAATTTACATTTACAATCCAAATAATTAATTTTATCTTTAATATGACTAAAGTGTCATAAGCCGGTCAAATAAAATAAGATTCCAGATTATAGGCGATTTTTCTAAGTTTCCTGCCCATTTAACCTTTCTCAAGTTGTATAAGATCTGATCTTTTCTGAGTGTAATTTTCCTAATACAATACAACATTTAATTCCTATATAATCACACTCTTAAATACTACAATTGGCCTAGACATCTAACAAAGAATCAACCTCTTTATTTGAGTCTAATCGAACCTCACGTTTTAGGTTTGTCAATCTTTCTAGTGTTCAACCTGGTAATCCAGTTTTGTTGAATACGTCCCACATATTAGGTGCGAATCTTACTGTTGACTCAGCCCCACGTTGGGCGCCAATCTTTCTGTCCCCGTTTACCTGGATAGTAGGCTGTCAGATATCCGCCCCCTCAATCGGATTGCCAATTATCAATTGCACCGGCACAGTTACATCAATGAAAATGGCACTGACAGATACTATCGAGATAAGAGCACAGAAATTCACAGGAAATCATTGTGGAACACATCAAAATGGACGGGGGTTGCATACTTACCGTTGCTTACCTCTTAATTATCTCGGGGTTTGAGTTGACAACAGGATCACTAAAAGTCTGTTCACACAATAATCTCCGCCATGACATTTAAAAATGAACCAGAAACGAAGACGAGAACTTTAAACTGTACAAAAGCTTTATTTCTAATAAAGGGTATGATTTTCCTAACACAACAAAATATACGTGGCTATCAGTAGCCCAAGTCAATCTGACTACGTCCTCCAGTAGGACTTGCAAAATATTATACAACATGATATTAAACATTTTAGCTCCCAAGAGCTCCAAATACCGTAATATTCATAACACTATTGGATTGGAAAAGGACGTCAGGGTGTGACATATATAGAGCATTTGTTTCCTTTTAATAAACAAGAGAATGATATTTATAGTCGCAAGGCCGGAGTGTACGACCTCACTCTCTGAAAACCATATGTTGACACAGCTGCGGGCTACCTTCCAGCCTGCTGCATACCGGTCAAATGCGCACCCTTCTCACGTGCTATGTTACGTAAGAATCCAGCCTGCACTCTCAAGCTTTTAAATGTCTTACAAGACAACTCACATTATATTTACGCAAATCTTTCAAGTACTTTGATCACATCCTAATGGATCATTACATAAATTTCTTAAACTTGTTAACTTCAATCCAAATGTTTAACTAGCTCTTAAATGTTTATAACAAAATCACATAAATTATTTATAACAATTCGAAATTGTTTATAATATTTGTCAAAGACAATAAAAAAAATATTATAAGCACGCCTTTAACATCACTCTCGTTTCACATTATTTTCAAAAATATTTACAACAATTATTTACAATATTAACATTTAAATTGTTTAAATTATTATTTTAATAAATACATTAGCCACATGTTCATTCGGTTGGTAATTTTATAATCCGGTTTAATATAATCGACCAATGAAGGTTAGTTATACATGTTAATGTCACAATCCGGTTTTAATAAAGTTTTTAATAAGGATTTGTGACGGCAACCTTCATTCATAATCTTGTCTCAAATTCTTTCAAAACTCGTGTTAATTATAACAGTAAATTACTTGATTAATTTTCAACGAACTATAACATTCTTACTCCAGCGGAAAATCCTTCGCTAACAAGTTAATGCACAATCTGCATTAAAAATATGCCCAAAATCATCATATATTAATCTATATGGCATTTAAAACTTTCACATCACTTACAAAACTTCCACAAATAATTCTTTAACATTTATTCCTGTGGGAACTTCCTTCATATTCAAGGGCATTATATTTCAGCGACTTTCAACACGCGCTGCACTATCGATTATACATTCATATTTCCACTTAAAAATTTTATAATCATAAATTGTTTCAAAACTGTTTTTCTATTTAACCTTCGTAGATTTCATTCATGAACTGAAATGAAGTCAAAACTTGCCAATCACAAACAAATTTAATAGTGAATACGCTTATATACGCCTATCTGGTCTATCAAAATTTAAGACTAACATCTTAAAAGAAAATTGTAGTATGAAAATACTATCTTCAAATAAAGTGCGACTAAACTGCAAAGTAGTCGAATAGAATCCAATTAGACTGGGGAATGCAAACATCGTTATATAATTCTCTAATTGAGAAAAACTCCTAACAAAAGTACTTGACTTTAATGCATTCAATAATTCATTATTAACATTACTTTTTCACAAAATTGTCTATAATGCAATGTTCATTCATAACTGACGATAAATGTCTGTGTTGCAATCAATACAAATAACGACTAGTATTTCCAAGATCGTCGATAACGTAAGATTTTTTTAACGCTCTAAAATCATTTAAATGTTCTTCCTTCTTGATGATGACAGAAAATTGTTCAAAGTAATTAAACTGGGGTAGAATTACTTTAATAAAGTGACACGCTGTCTGAATTTAAATCTGCCATAAAAATCATTAACTTACAGTCAAATCGTGACTACAAAAAAAATTAATTAATTACTGAAAAATCTAAATATCAGTCTCAACTGATTCAAAATCGTTAACTATGCCCATGACATAACAATGTCTTAATAAATTGACGAAAAATGCAAAACTCATCAAGGTGTACTGAGAATAAGAATCTCAACAAGAAAATAAGGCAAAATACATGAGGATAAAAAATATGGGAAAAATGGTTGCTCAAACATTACTAGGTTACTCAAATACAATAAACGTTCACGACTACCTTATCTGCCGATTGACGTTCCAGAGGAAAATTCCCCAAAGAAGACTGCTGATGGATCCATTTCACCACGTTAAAGCTGAGCTCCATCCTCGAAATAGGAAATAGCACCCTCGGAGAATCGAACTGCTTCCTTCTCCGTGAATCGCTCTGCTCCTCGAAGACGAATAGACATCCTTCCGGCAATAATCTTCATTGTGAGTCGGGACTACCCTGACCTCTCTTGAAAAATTCCCTGAAGTTCCAGTAGACAGTCATCATGAAGTTTTGTAGAGATTTCCGAAGAAATTATTCATATTCAGAGTATGAAATTGTTTCTATGGCTGTTCGATGATATTCAGCCTTTACTTACGAATCATGGGTGTAGATGGTATTCACCGCATGTTCGCTTGTGTGGAATAGCAATTAGTGAAGTTCCATGTCGCTATCTTACTCCATTGAAGTATGTCCCAATTGCAATAAGCCTCTTAGCCCTCCATTTGCACTTCAGTTGTAGTTTCAGAAGAACAAACTGCCGTATTCAAATGCTCCATTATACTGTATCGTTCTGTAAGCAAGCAATCTGAAGTCTTTCTACTCCACTCACAGCGTTAGCCTTGCGTTGTTTCTGGCTTATACAAAAGTGTTTCTCTAGTGGCGAGATAATCACTTTTGCCAGTCGTATAAAACAGCTAATATCTTTTGAAGTACTCGGTCGAAATTGTTCAGCTTTTCTCTATAATTGCATGTAGTACTGCACAATACAATTATGTTATCGTAGACCGCTAACTGTTTGAAGTTAAACTTTTATAAGCTTTCTAAGGTCCGTCTCAACTTCACCTAGTTTGACCTGTATCTCGTTAACATAGTGGCCTCGCCACGCGTTATAAAAACGATTCTTTTCACTTGCTGTTCACTTTGATGTCTCACTATATTGAATATATAATAAACTGACTTTCACAAATACTTCGATGATCTGAGCATTAGGTCTCAGAATGATCAGCGAACGAAAGAGAAGAGAAGAGGCTCCTCTCTTCTGCGCAAGCCCTTTTATTACCTTCTCGAGGGGCGTTACCATCCCTTCCAAAGCGTGATACTACGTCATCGCTAGAACTTCCAACTTCGTTAATACATGACGGATTTTCAAAATTCAAAAACTGAAAATAAATTTCATCAAAATTCCAAATCAATGCTTTTACTGCAAATGTATTTCCACAATTCTGCATTCAAAAAGTCATAAAAATACCATAGTTTCAGCAATCTCCGTCTTCCTTTAAACTATCGTTCATTGGTTCATGCCTCTCCTCCAATAGCATAGTTTCTTCCTCAGCAGAATTCCTCGTTTCCTGCGACTGCGTCGTACATCTTGGAACATTCTGGACAAAAATGCTGACGTCACTGAGAATCTCAGCTCAAGTAGCTTGCTGGCATAACATATACGTCATCCGTGCTTACGTCATGACTACCCACGTCATAACTATGACAGCCATAACTCTAATCATAATTTCAAATATAGCCACCGTGGTCTCTACATAATTCAATTACGGGGGCAGTACCGTACGCTAGTAGAGTGGGTAAGCACAAGGATCATGTAATATAAGAGAATCGACACTTTTGGTTATAAAATTACCTAGAGATAAGGCCGCCTCTGGCATTTCTGCCAACACAAAGAGAGAAATGCCATATGAATGTTTACTATATCGCGCATAAACCAACGGTATTGCTTGCAAAAATGGACATTTTCGTAACATGAAATATTTATGCGTCTCCAAAGAAATACTTTGCATATGCTTGGTGATTTAAAAAAGAAACATAACATTCAATTACTTCAATGTTGGTAACACATTTGCTAAAATTAGTGTTCTCACGCCTCTAGCATAATATAAGTTCATATATCATCATCAATATGCCCACTGCTTTTATTCTAAGAATTTATTGCCGAAAGGCCAAAAGAAGAGAAATTACATCTTACTGTACTCAGTCAATGATAATGTTCTTTTGGAGCACTTTGATAGGTGGTACCTGTCACATTTCTGGTTACACAGCTTTCGCTTGGGTTGTGGTACGATTTAGTTGCACACATTCTGTGATGAAACCCGTAAATGGCGTGTCTCGTCACGACATGCCTCAGTTCCTGGTTTTCCTTCATCCAGTTCCTCTCGACCATGGCGCTGGTAGCGTAGAAGTCCGGATTTATATCTTCGATTTTGGCTTTCCTCCTCTACAGATGTTTAGAGTAATGTTCTGTAGCCGGTAGAATCAGTTGGGTCCTAAGGTCTTCTGCGTAGAAGGTCTGCTTTTATTATGAAGTTCAAAGTTACCAAACGGCTTGTGCCCCTGTTCTGTATAATTAATATAATAACTTAGTACTTGCATACAAACCGTAAGTAAAACCATTAATTACGAAGTGCAGTGAATTTGATAATATTGTGTGGTTGAATACTATTTTGGTGAGGGAGCAAAGGTAACAAAGTTATAGTAAGAGAAAAATAACAATATATAATAGTACTTGTAAAAGCGACTTCTGTGGCGAAGTCGGTAGCATGCTGAGCTTCTATGCCCAAGATAGTGGGTTCAAACCAGGCCGAAGCTGTCGGATTTTTAAAGAGCGTTAAAAATCCCTCAGTTTCTTCCTTTGGAGGGGAAGTAAAGCCGGCGGTCCCATGTCATAGATTTATGGCATGTTAAAGTACCTTTTTAATTACACCTGTGTGAAGCTAAATTGGATAGGTTAAGATTGTAAATAATGCTCTTAGGTTTCTACGTTCGTTGCCAAGAGCCGACTGCGGTGGCGTCTGGTAGCTAAGTTCTGAACTTGGCCTAGTAGTCGTTGAAGGTGGCGCTTGGCGGCAAGAGTAGGAACTATTTGAAAAATTCTAAGTTGCATCTGTACTTAAATTAAAAAAGCAGATAACAACCACTAATACAGTCATCACTATTAACACCGGTTATCAGGCAGATTCTACACACACCCAAAGTACACGGGGCTACATAACCACGTTGTCGCAGTCCCTAAACCTAAGAACCAACCAGTACTTGTAAACAAACCGTAAGTAAAACAAATTGCTAAGTGCAGCGAATTTGATAAAATCGCGTGTTTGAATATTATTTTGGTGAGGGAGCAGAGGTAATATCGTCATAGACTGTACATACCACTATTACAATGAATAGTCACGGAATAAATAACATTCACCCTGAAATATCAGTGGTACAATACTCACAGGCTAGGAAGTTCAAAACATATAGATAACATATCCAATAGCGCTAGTGTAGTGCAGATCGCGACAATGACTGAAACAACGCCGGAAGAACGAAATAGATGCGGAACCTGTGGGAAAACCACCAGAGAAGAAGAGGATTTAATACTTATCTGTGATGGATTCTGCAAAAGAAAACATCGTAAAGACTGGACAGGCCTAACACAGGGGGAATTTGAGATCAAAAGGAAGGAACAGGAAGTCATCCTAGCTATGCGACAAATGCAAAAATATATTTACGGAAGAAGACGAAACCAAGAAGAAAGTTCCGGAAAACAGAAAAGTTGAAAAACTTAGAAGAAAAAGTAGAAAATATAATTGATTTCCTTACAAACAAATATGTTAAACAGATAGCCTCGGATGTAGGGTGTGGTAGCTATGTAGAGATGAAACGATTAGCTCAGGACAGGGAGGAATGGAGAGCTGCATCAAACCAGTCAAAAGACTGAAGACTCAAACAACAACAACAAACAAATTAGGCACAATAATCGAAGAGAAAGTAAATTGTACACTATCCCAGAAAACGGAACAACCATTCAAACCATCAGAAATAAGAAAATAAAATCCCAGCGGAAGAACTGGTCAAGGCAGGGAAAAAACCACGGTAGAGACCGTTATACAGGAAGATCAAGATGGCACCGTATCCGCAGAAGAGAACCAAGTACCGGGAAACCTTAAATGGAAAACTGTCCGCACACGAAAGAAATCAATACCCTTCAATACGGGTAATATTGGAACAAGCAAAGAGGAAAACGAACGAACTCCAGGCTGCAGACAAAATGGCATGACTATATGTAGGCCGACTGAAGAAAAACATGACTATTGAAAATATCCGAAACCACCTAAAGAAAAAAGGGATAACAGAAAATGTATATTGTGAAGAACTCCAGTCGACAGATGAAAGAAACGCTTTCAAGGTTGGCTTTCCCTTTGACCTCCTTGAAAAAACAGAACAAACAGAATTTTTGCCAAAGGGAATAGTATGTAGAAGGTTTCGCTTTCGAAGACCCCGACAACCCGAAGGAGTGGAACTCATCTAAACGCCTCTCCATCCCATTATGGAATATAGAAGGGTTACAAAATGCCATGATAAACATACCTTCAAACACTATAACAAAATATGATGTAATTATCGTCACGGAGTCCTTCCTTACAAAACAATACACTATTGAAGGATACTACGGATTCCAGTCGTTTGTCCATCCTACTGAAGGGCGACCAGCAGGAGGAGTTTCCATCTTCTGCAAACCTTGCTTAGGGACAGTGCAAAAAATAAGAAAAGAAGAAAACATGATCATAATAAAAACCGCAGAGATAACCATCGTAGGCTTGTATATTAATCCAAAACAGACACAGAAACAGTAATAGAGAAAGTAATGGAGGCAATCACACAAACAAATAGAAACCCAAGATTTATCCTGGCTGGCGATTTTAATGCAAGGATCGACAAGCCAAACACTAAAACGGATCTCCTGATTGAGTCACTAATGGAGGAAGACTACACACTGTTCAAAAAAACCCACCAAAAAATACATAGCACCAAACGGCACTAGCACAATTGACCTGGTTTTCTTTAGAGGAGAAGATATGAACATCATAAACCAAGAAGGGCTCTGGTCATCAGCAATGACACCTGTTAGGAAACATATTCCAATAGTCACAACAATCATCATCCATGATTTACATCCAAAAACTAATACCGAACCCACCCTCACATCCAGGAAACTAGACATAGATGAACTCAGACGGAAAATCAACAAAATAACTGAAGCAACATCACAAAGCAACCAGAACCAATTGGAAAAATCTATAGACCTCTGCACTAAAACTCTCTTGCCCTGCAGAATCCCCTCCAAGACAAGGAAATCACAACCATGTTTTGACAAAGATTGCTACATGAAAAGAAAAGAGACATTGATAATGCTACATCAGGCAAGAACCTCAATGCAAGACAAGGATTTATCCCAATATGCAAAAGAAAGAAAATCGTATAAAGAACTAATAAAAGTGAAAAGAACAAGCTTCTTAGAAGAAGAAGAAGCAAGAAGATAAGCTGAAAATGCCCCCCCCCAAAAGACCCGTTTACAGCACTCAAAAAAGAAGAAGAACACAACCCACGACAGAAATACCAATAGAAACATGGGAACACCATTTTGAAAACACACTCAACCACCAGCACAAGAAGACTGCATATGAAGTCCCTACAGAGGAAATAACAGAACTACCCCCTGCAATAACCAAAGAAGAAATAAAACAAGCAATAACAACAACAAAAAACAAAAAGGCTCCAGGACCTGACCGCATTTGCGCCGAACTCCTTAAGGAGTCTTAACAATTAATGGAAGACTACTGGATAAACGTAGGCTATTTACAAATGCATTATAATTGGAAAAATCCCAGAAGCCTGGAGAAACTCGACGATTAAAGTCCTTTTTAAGGGAAAGGTTACGTCAATGACCCAGACTCATACCGAGGCATAGCACTTGAAAATGTGATCTTCAAAGTGTTCTCCAATATCTTAACATACAGACTCGTGTAAACTATAGACTCAGCGCTCCCAGAAAATCAGTTTGGTTTCCGGAAGAGGAGAAGCACCCAACACGCAACCACTCACCTGATAGAACAAGCACAAGACACTCTAAGACACGCTGGAAAGAAATATCATGCCGTCTTCATTGACTATAGGAAAGCTTTCGACAATATAGACAGGCAGACTCTTATCCACAAACTCAGACAGATGATCGGAGAAACTGATCCACGTGCAAGAATAATAATGGATATTGTTCTGTCTGGGGGTTGGAGGGATGAGACGAACAAGCTGTGTTAGTGTATAATTTAGGGGTAGTTTCCAGAAGGTGCGAGTTTCCACGTAAACGGGGAAAGCGCGAGTGTAGGTGTTTGTTAAAGGATGTGGGGAATTGGGGCTGTAGCTCTACGGGGGTGTGATCGGTCCTTAAGGGATGCGCGATCATGATGGGTTTAATGGCAGCGCTGAACAAACAGCTGCGAGTGTGCTGGGAGCCAACCTGCTGAGTCGCCTATACGGCTTGGCCGCTCGAATACTCTAATGCTGACACAATGGAAGTCCTTACTTGGCACTTTTCGGATTGACGGTCACAGGCAATTAAGAATGCCAGAGAGGGAGTAAGGATGTGGAGACAAATGTAAATGATGACAAAAGTGTAGATTACTGATCAAGGGTTTATTTGATCAGTGTTTGAGTTTAGTGCAGTCCCTTTCAGTGTGGGACAGTGTGAAACAATGTGGTTGACAAAGTACAATATCAGTGTAGGTGTGGGGTGAAAGTAATACAACTGTGAATAAGGATTACTGAGCACACTCTCACCTGAGATGGTGGCTTGGACCGGAACGACGTCAAACAGAGCCTAGGGCGGCAATAGACGATGGGCTCTGTTGGGTCTTCCTTCTTAAGGCTTCTCGAGTAGCTTAGTCAGCGTTACCCAATGTGTGTGTCCTAGATCCAGGCTTTGTGTAATTGTTTATGAAGTGTCGTTAGCTTGGCTAACAGCGATGTTACTGTGCCTGCTTGTGTGAAAAATGTATTTGTAGAGGCTCATGGTTTAGCCTATAGGGGTAGTTTTGTAGGGTGAAAGGGTGTATTGATGTTTGGACAGAAGTAGATCTTGTGGTTTGGTCTGTGGTAGAGATATGTGGGTGGTTGTGCAGCCATCTGTAGATTCAGGGGCGTAGACTGCTGATCTCTCCGGGGGTGCGCTGGAGTCTGAGGTCCTAGGGTCGTGTCGACCCTGGGGGTTCAACAACACCTCGTCCATGTTTAGCTCTAGGCCTCGCGAGCTGGAATGAGAGTTAGGGGTGGTTTCTCTCTCTAGCCTCGTCTTCTTCGTCCTCCTGGTCCTCCTCTTCTTCTGTGATGCTGTGTTGTTCCTGTGGTTGGCGTGTGGTCGTGTGGTCCTGGATCCTCGTTGATGTGTGGGTAGAGTGTGCTCATAAGGGGTGGGTATTGGGTGTGGAACATATTTTGTATACAAGTTTTTGACAATATATTTGTTATAACATACAACAAGTAATTGTTCCTATTAAATTTTGCATGTAACCGTTCCATTCAGGAAGGAAAAAAACATGTTGGACGGGTGGTTGTGCCGTCCGTGTGCTTGCCTGGAAAAAGGTGCTTCCTGTATGTGTAAAATATAAGCAAAGTGTAAGTATAAGTATAAGTGTGCAAATGTATAAATGTGTAAAAGACTGAATATAATAGTAAAACAGGTGCCCCAGGTGTAAGTTAAAGGTATATATAGTAAATATAGTAATTGTGCTGGGGTGAAGTAGGACACCTTCACAATTGTAACGTTAGTACAAGGAAAGGAAAGAAAAACAGTATAATTCGTGTTAAATGGTGTGCCATGTAAGTATGTATACACTTGTGCATTGATATTGTGTATATGGCTTGAATTTACAATGTTTGTACAATTATCTTATAATATAAAATACTCATCTATATACTTATTACTATTCCGTCTCGCTCATGAGCCTGGTACCTTACCTCGCTCACTTTCACCTGGCCGTTCTCTTACTTCGCCTCGTACGTACCTTCTTTATCCATTCCTGGCCATTTTCTATTCGGCGCTTTGCTGTGTTTTAGTGGCTGTGCCGCTAATTCCTAGTTATCGTGAATTTTCCCCCGTGGGTGAGAAAATTGCACCTTGTAAGCAAGGGAGAACGCTTACAACCTCTGCGCTGGCCCCGGCCACCGTAGGTTGCTCATTATTTAAGCGTATTCTAATTTTGTTTGCGCCAGTATCGTTCAGTGTCCCACGAACACTTCACGTTACTGATGCGTCGCCGTCACCTTATCGGCGCGATTGAAACCGCTGAAAAGTGTATAAGTTTGTGTGGCATTTAATTTATGTGTTTTTTGTGTGTTTGGGGGATTATTTACAAGGGATGTGTACATATATGTCTTCTTTTCTCTGTGACGTAAATACATTAGGGCACTTTTATGTGGCATTGTGCGCACCGATGTCGCCTCCTTGTTAATCTGGAAAAAATATATAGTGGATTATCGTGATCACATGTCAACTACCAAAAATACCCTTCATGTCTGCTATGTTGTATGTACATTTCTATATGGCGTCGTCTAAATCTAACTTATTCTATGTCGGCTAGCTCTTAGTTTACTTTACTCTATAATTTGTGCTGATGTGTAGTTGTCTGTCTCCTCAGTGTATCTCAGTGTATAAGTGTATGTGTTCGTGACGTCACCTTTACCTTATGATGATCATTCTTGTGCTTTTCTTCTACAGTTGATTGTATCGTTGGAGCTCTTGCTGAAATACAATACATGATTAATAACAATGCCCTTGGTCAAATGTGTTAACGCGCGCACATGTCGCGCAGCGCTGTTTTAAGGGTCGGGTGCTGTGCCACCGCCCTTGAGACCTCTTCGTTCGTCTCGTTTCATCGCGGCATGCAACTTCGCGGAATATGATTTATTGAGCCTTTCCTCAACGACCGAGTGTCGAACATTTTAACTCTCCAGAGATCGCTATCCCTATTTAAAGTAGGCTATAATATTACCGAAGTTTTGTCTTCTCCTGACGTTCTCCCATGTTGTTCGGGCTTACACGCCACCTAATGGGTGTGTGACGCCAAATGCTATGGGGGCGTTCGCATTGCGATTGCTTCGTGTAATTTAGTATGTTACGTCTATTTTATATCCTAATCTATATCTAGAAAAAATGTGCCGAAATTTGTTCTTAATCTATCGCCGAGTGTTTGTAAGTCACCGTTTTTAAAGTGTGGCTTACTAAGTTTGCTTATATCTAAACTACCCCTGAAATAGGTAGCTAAATTTCTGTCTGTTAGGTAGTCAGCCCGAAGGCTGGTTGGATCCTCAAAAAGTACCGCCGTTACGTTATGTGAGTAGATACCCACAAAAACCCAAGGCAGCGCTATTTTGAGGCGTTCTAGGCAAGAAGAGGAGTGAGGTAGTTTGCCATTGCTTTCCTCACTGAGTCAGAACAGTAGTCCTAACCCTATGAGTTGAACCTTTCACAGCATTCACAGGCACTGACTGTGCCCCGAATGCCATTACTAAGCACCACCCATACCTCAGTAGCTTCCATATAATCACAGCCATGAGTGAGACTGAGACATCGGTGAAAAGCCACCTTTTACTCTAGCCTGTGCCAACTGACAAATGCAAAAGTACTGTATTCATCAAGAGATGGCGAACAGGCTAAATTTTGACCGGGGCGATCGCCTGGGGCAGTTTCCCCCCCCCCCCCCCCAGGGCACCACACGTGCGTATTCTGGTAACACCGGTTGTTTCCAAAACTGCCAGGCCAAAGCCCTTTTGCATTCCGCCCCTTAATACTACTTATAATTAGGGCCCTTTACAACTAATATGTTTGTGTGTGTGTGTAGGCCTGTGTATATGCGTTGCTAAAATAGCAAGCATTTTGCGCGGATATCCATAGTTTTATATTCGCCTCCATATGGCTTATAGCCGCCTTATAAATCACTTTATCATTGATGGGTTACCCAAACCCCTGTGGGGGGTCGCTCCCCTCCATGTTTATCTTTGGGGGCTCGCTGCACTTCCCATTTAAGCTCTGGGGGGTTCGCTACCCTCCATTTACTTGGGCCGGAACATAATCATAGCATATCATTCATTTATTGTTCCTTATTCAGTGTGTGTGTGTGTGTTCTTCGCCGCGCATCCGAGTGAGGACTCTGTTGCTTCGCTCCCTGCGAGGGGAAGACTACCCTCTACGCCTCCGAGGGTTGACTTAGCCTACATCTAATTATGATGTCAAGTCTGGGTCAGAGCAGGGCTGTCATGCGAAACGAAATGTATTATAAATTTAATTTAGCGTCGCGAAATTAATTGTTCAATGGAATAACATTTCGCTCCTGGCGCGAAATAAAATTCCTTACTAACTTTTAATTTCGCTCCTGGCGCGAAATTAAATTCATTACTGGCTTTTAATTTAGCTCCCGGCGCGAAATTAAATTCATTACAGACTTTTAATTTCGCTCCTGGCGCGAAATAAAATTATTTAGACTTTTAATTTCACTCCTGGCAAGAAATTAAATTATTTACAGACTTTTAATTTAGCTCCTGGCGCGAAACAAAATTCGTTACAGACTTTTAATTTCACTCCTGGCTCGAAATAAAACTCGTTACAGACATTTAATTTCGCTCCTGGCGCGAAATAAAATTTGATAACGACTATCAATTTCGTTCCCGGCATTTAGTCCCTCCCCGACCTGGAATTAAAATGCATGGAGCATTTGATTTCGTGTCTGAAATGAAATCTGTCTCTTTTCTTCCCCGAAAGCCTTATTTGCTCCGTCTATTTCTCCTGCCACGTCCTACACCTAGCCACCATCTACATTCATCGCTACCACCCCATCCCCAAAGACTTAATTGCCCACGTGGCTGAAGTCTTCCTCCATTTTATTCTAATGGGCCACCTCAACCTTCATTCCCGTTTGGCCCTAGGACTTCGTAGCCTAGGCAACTACCTACGCCACTTAAACGCCACCCTCGTCCCTCTCCCAAAACCTACCCGTCCTTCCTCCAGTACCTCCCCCGACGCAGTCATTGCCCATAACTCCCTCCTCCATCTGATTGACGTGTCTGTCCTGTCCCTCATAGGAGGTGATCACGCTCCCGTTTTACTCACCTTCCCTCTTCCCCCTCGCAATACTCCACTATCACCTCCCAGGATGGTCCAGAATTTCTACACAGCAAACTGGCGGGAATACCGCTCCCAAATCAACGATAACCACCGTACGGACCATCTCCCACTGGATGACAAGACGACGGTCGATGCATATACTGCACACATAGAAACTGCACTAAAACAAGCCTCCCAGCTGGCCATCCCCCTCATCCCAACGACCCCGTTCCGCCCCCTATCCTCCCCAAGGCACGTCGTCTCCACTTTATTCCACTCCTACTACACTTCGTATCTACGGACCCGTGACCGCTATTTCCTACAGCGCCACAGACAGTCACTTTGGCGAGTCAAATCCTACATCGAGGCACACAAGCGCCTTTCGTGGCACACAATCTACTCCCGACTAAACCGAGTGTGTTCTTCTGTCTGTACCTACTGGCGACACCTAAACCGGTTAACCGGCAAGACCTCCACCCGACACTACCCCATTCTCTACAGGATGATTCATAATTCCTATTACAAACTTCTGGGGGTTGTAAAGGGGACTAAGTAGATCACATTTTGAATAGGAACCCTTGTCCGGACATTTATCGTTTCGATACCAAATCGGCTTGAAGATCACTTTCATTTTACATCGCCCGTTTCACGGAACGCAAATGACATTGGCTGAGCGCAACTTCTGCAGTCCCCTTATGTCATACAGTAGGCTACGTACAGTATGTATTCTGTTTACAAACCATAGTGACCTCCGATTTGACAGCAGTTGTGATCCAGTCAGGGCGAAGTACAGGACGAGACCGCAGTCCAATGATATCGTGTCTTCTGTTCGTTAACAAAAGGTAGTGACAGTGAGTCCGCTTTGACAGCAGTTGTGATCCAGTCGTTCAGCCTAACAGGATGGCGGCATACATTTTTGATGAGTGCACCGAGATGTTACTAATGTACGGCGAAACTGGACGTAATGGTCGAACTACACAATATATATATCATGAACGTTTTCCGTATCGCCCCACCCCATCACATACATTTTTGTGAAACTACAATAAAGGCTTCGAGAAACCTGTACATTCCAACCGAGGAGGGCAGATGGTGGTGCTCCACAGACGCGTCGCACTGTCGACTTTGAAGAGGACGTCCTTCATCACGTAGAAGAGGACCCGTCGATGAGTACGCGAAACATTGCCGATGCCGTGAATGGGTCCCAATCGAGCGTCTGGCGTGTTTTGCGCGACCAGCAACTGCACCCTTTCCACCCACAGAAAGTTCAAGCAATGGGCCCGGCACATTTCGTGCCACGTGCCAACTTCTGTGCTTGGTTTCTACACCAGTAGATTAACCAACCCCACTTTTCGCGTCACGTTCTTTTCACCAATGAAGCTCAATTCACCAGGGAAGCTGTTTTTACCTGTCGAAACTGTCACATTTGGGCTGAAGAAAATCCGCATGCCCACAGCCACGTGGATTTCAGCAACGGTTCGGCATCAATGTATGGGTTGGCCATCTGTTTGAGTCGTACCTTCTTCCAAACCACCTAACGGGTTCTCTTCCTGCAAGAGGTACTGGTTGAGTTCTGTGATGATTTGCTATTGGCACTGCGTCAGCAAATGTGGTACCAACATGATGGCGCACCAGCGCACTTTGCACATGCTGTCCGAGAACATCTCAACCAAACATTCGGGGAAAGATAGATAGTTCAAGGTGGTCCAATTTCGTGGCCACCACGATTGCCAGATTTAACTCCCCTCGACATTTTCCTGTGGGACCACATGAAGAACCTTGTTCATGAGACTCCTTTCGAGTCGGAAGATGATCTTGATGCACGCGTTCTTGCGGCAGCGCACATTATTGAACACACACCAGGTCTCGTGGGTAGTGTGTATGACAACATGCTGCGCAGATACACGTTGTGTAATGAACAGCAGGGTTGCCACGTGGAACAACTATTGTAGTGCATACGTGTCTGTAGTGAAGTGGGATATGTGCAATCGAGTCAAACTGATTTGGTATCGAAACGATACATGTCCGAACATGGGTTACTAATCAAAATGTGATCTACTTAGTCCCCTCTACAACCCCCAGAAGTTTGTTATAGGAATTATGAAGCACCCAGTATAATGGGACGGCACCCCCAGACGACGCAGCCAAATGGGAGTTGTTCACTTACCTTCAATGTCTGTCCGCACGGCGCATTAGTTTTCTTGTCCGCTATGGAAAAGGTAGAGGTACTTGTTGCCTCATTGTACACAAAGTACTGCGTTATGAACGTCAGGGAGGGCTGGCCCCGAGTTCGAGGTTCAGTCAACGAAGATGGTGATGTTGATGCCACAGCACTGATTTTCTCCTACACTGGAGTGATGACCATTGAATGACTCACGTTGCTGTTGCGGCCCAGCATTTTGTGCAGGTAGTCTACGCTAATACTGTTGCCAACGTCGGGACTTTGAACATCGTACCGAACATAATTTAATTCTCGAAACGAATATATTTTAATTTCAACAACGAAATGAAATGTTTCATGCATTTCAAATTCACGCCGAGGGTCGAAACTAAATACCGTTTGGAAATTTCATTTCACCTCGGGAACGAAATTAAATGTCTGTAACGATTTTTATTTCGCGTTGGGAGTGAAATTAAAAATTTGTAACGAAATTAATTTCGCGCCGGGAGCGAAATTAAAAGTCAGGAACGAAATTAATTTAGCGCCAGGAGCGAAATTAAAAGTCTGGAACGAAATTAATTTCGCGCCAGGAGCGAAATTAAACGTCAGGAACGAAATTAATTTCGCGCCGGGAGCGAAATTAAATGTCTGGAACGAAATTAATTTCGCGCCGGGAGCGAAATTAAAAGTCAGGAACGTAATTAATTTCGCGCCAGGAGCGAAATTTAAAGTCTGTAACGAAATTAATTTTGCACCGGGAGCGAAATTAAAAGTCTGCAACGAAATTTATTTCACTTGGAATTAAGTTTCGCTTTGATTTAATTACGCGCCGACAATCATTATAATTTCACTCCAGAATATCGCGCTCACGGCGAAATTAAATTATTTTCGCCCCCACAGCCGTGAATTTAATTTCGCATGCCAGCCCTGGGTCAGGGTCTACCACCGTCTTCCCCGGCTCTGCCTTTCTGCGTTCCTTTACGTTGTCATGACGTATATACCTTCACCACATAGTGTGACCTCAGCTCCTTTATTATTTGGGGGGGGGGAGTATAATCTTGTGTATGTAATATTTTAGTGTACTTTGTAATATTTTAGAGTAATATGGGGCTGTAGAACATTCGAATCGCAGTGCCTGCTTTTGTCCTTCTATTGCCTTTTCGGATCTCCAGCGCTGATGTTTTAATATGTCTCTGGACATGTTATTAGGTTTGTGGGATGTAAGGTCCTTTGTTAGTAAGGTCCGGTAGGGTGTTATTTGTTAATATAGGGTTGAGACGTGGTAGGGAAGGGTTACAGCATCGTTGGACTCTATGTTCATGGTAACCGAGAGTCGGTAATGCTAAGGGGATATTTTTACTGTGAGTGGATGGGGTGGGTTTTCCCCAGGTGTCCAAAATTCAAAATGTGTCATGCAGCTGTAATAAAATACAACCCTTGGTGTTTGGGTGGGATGTCTCATGCATCGAGATGGTCTTGAGCGCATGTCTGCTCTCAATTGAGGAAAAGGGGTGTGTCTGGGTATAATAAGTTTATATCTTCTGCATGCGGGATTATTTAATGAAATATTCGTTAGCGTATTAATGTGGCCTCATCTATGTATATAGATGCCCATACAGCGCTTAATATTGGTGTCCGAACCACCTCTAATATTCGGGTGGAGGCAGTATGTTACAGGGTGCAGTGGACCCGGTCTTCAAAAACATGAATATCTACCAACCCCTGTGTATAATTGCAGTGTAGTGTATGTGTTTCTATGTGTGTAAATTGGTATTAGGATGGATGTAGGTATGGTATAGGGATTTTAACCCGTATATTATCTGATGGGGAATTGTGAGTGCGTTATATTTCTGTAGATTATTCTTTACCATGTAGCCATTAACTCTTGGCAATATTGTGTTCTCTTCCTATATATTGCCGTTGTTCAGATACGCGCTAACTGGGCGTCTGCATTGCTTATAAGTGCCCTATGGTGACTAGTGTCTGCCATAATCATGTATTCAGTGTCGCTTTGGAATTGTAATCCCTTTCTGTCAGTAGTGTGTAAGTATAGTATTGATAAGCGCCACTGCAACTTTCCACTGTCTGCTATGTAACGCACCGGTTTTACCTCTCACAGTTATCCCCCCTATATTATTATTAAGGGTATCATTTGGGATGCGCTTAGCGCTTTTAAGAACATGGCTGCTGTGTCCACTCATATCAGATTTATGGGCTTACCGCCCTGCGTTCTGTTTATCTAGCTAGTGAGTAACGTTGCCTCTGCTTATAGACTCTATTTTATAGCTATCTATTGAACCCTTTGTACTCTGATAGTATAAATGATTCTATGTTTTATTTCTGCAATATTTAATATTTCTACCAGCATCATGAAATAGCCAGACGAAGATGATGAAACCTTAAGCATTTGTTGGAGACAGTGAGAATGTACCTGGAAGCAGGTTGACAAAGGCTGAGCACTCGAGGAATTTGTGACGGGACCAACCCCAGCGATGAATCTGGAGGCAGGTGCTAGGTGTCTCAGAAATAGGAAAGACGCGTGATGACACATGCTTGTGGCATGTTCCTTGTCTTTTTCGCGCCTAGCCAAAAATTATTGCAGTAATATGAGAGGCTGATGGAACAATTGGACACTCCTACAAGGCGGAGTGCAGCAAGAAAAATCGCGAGGTCTACGTGAATTGGAACCAATAGGAGAAGAATGTTACTTTACGCGCCAGGACTAGCGTGATACTTAAGAGCTCGGATTAAGGCGGGAGATTGGCTACAGATCATCCCTACGATCGATTCGTGATTTGATAGGCATAATCTTAACCTGCGCATTTCTACGAGTTTTATGATGTTTGTTACATGCCAGTAAGACAATTATTATGGAAAATATTTTTATATTTCCCTCTCTATCGGTCCCACGGGCCCATTTCATTTATAAGTGGCGTGTGGAGCCACGAACACTGACTTTTGTTTGTGCGTCTGAGGACGTAGGCTGATTTTATTTTGTGTGTCGGAGGACACAGGTTGATATCTTGTATATTGTGCGTCTGAGGACGTAGGCACTTGTACTTTGCGTGTCATGAGGACACAGATTTTTATTAAGCCAAATGTGTTGTAAATTCAGTGTGATAGATAGTCACAGTACTATTTTTGTAGGGCCAGTATCATCGACAATTCGCCAACAGACTGTTTTGGGGAAATAAGTACCTGAGCGGTGAATTTAGTAGACAGAAATCGAGTGTGTAATAACCTATAACTTTTTGCATCAGCACGAGAGATGACATCGCTTATCCTGGAAGAAGTTTGGAACTGTCAACACTTCGTTGAGATGTTTGAGACGAGCTAAGCAGCATAAAGTAGGGAGATGGCTGCAGATGTCCGCTGACGTGATTGGCTGAAGGATGAGTACGAAATAATGCTTTATTATTTGTCAAATCAATTTATGGTGTATGGGACAGATTTGTGTAAATATCTTGTTTGTTGTTTTTTTAACGTAGAGTTTGTATTTTGTCTGACACACAGTAGTTTGCATGAAAACACCTAGCGCAATTTTAGTAGATATTTGTATTTTGTTTGATTGTTGTAATGAACGTGGCTATATGGACGACCGTGTTCGCATATGTTAACGTAACGCCGCTAAGTAACGTAGATCGGAGATCTGTAGTGCATCAGAAGTAGAACTGAATTAGTATAAAATAAAGTAGACTGGAGGGTAACTTTGATCTTATTGTGTTTACGATTGATCAGGTTCATTGTTATTTTATTGCCTTTGTTGCAATGTAATTTTGTTGCGAGTAGCAATCAGCCCACTCGAGGGTTCAATTTTGTTACTGTTAAGTTTTTGAGCGTCTCAAACGTGAAATTAGGGAGTCTGAATCAAGCCGACCTGCATGATTTTTTTTATGTCAGTCCCAGTGGAGGTGTCTTGTGTGTTTTATACTGGTCTATGTCTGCGGGCATTTCAGCGTGGTCTGATTCTGACATGCCGCATGCCAAGTTCCGTATTTGCGACCTCGAGAGGCGCATATGTGAATATATTGTTTTCTTGCCATTTGAGTAAATGGGTGAGAGTTGTTGCTGTTGATTCTACGATGTTAACGAGGCCAGTAGGTCAGTCGTTATTTTTAGACACACTTGGGAACTGACAGGTGACAGATGTGGTAGGGAGCAGATAATGGTTTCATGAGGCGAGCTTGATCAGATAAGACGGACGATGGTCATTAGTGAGGAGCGCATGCTAGCCTCCCTGGTAATATTTTGAATGCAGAAAAAGAACTGATCAATGGTAAATAATATTTGTGAGTAAATGGGGAGCTGTCTACGATGTACTATAATCTCTGAAGCGTTAACTTATCGTGTATTTTATTCATAAAAATAATCTCAGCCGTGGAGGCATTTGTTGTTGATTCTTGGTTTGTTTATGTCTTGTGTCAGTGACCCGTGTAGTCACGCGCGACGCTGTTTTTCCTTGTTTGTTTTGTTTGAGCATTGGCCTTGTAGGCAAGCTTGTTGTCAGCTGCGCCATCGCACTGGGGAGAGGATCTCAGGGGAGATTCCTGTAAATAATAGATATTAAGATGAGTGTGTCAGAATTAATTAAAGGGTTTTTATTAGTGTAGTGTCCTATACCCATAAACGTTGGTTTGCGAGATGGATGTTCGTGAGCACCGTGGCTGTTACCCGCTGTAAACGAACAATCATCCAAGTACTCATTCCTTGTAGTTAGTCAGTTCGCACACATACAATTTCTTATACGAGTCGGTGGACCAGGTTTCAACAATTTCATTGTGAGGAGCGGGTCTGAGTAACCCCTCATCTTTTATTGTGTTGTATTTGTTGCGGAGAAATGTCAGGGAGGAGTTTGTTTTGTTTTATATTTTATATTTATTTATGCATTAACAGTCATTAAGTCATGTTTTTTATTTTACGTGCTATTCACTTCTTTCTTAGTTATAGTTTTGTCTTATGACCCTTCACCCAGTAGGGCATGTTGTTTTGGCGAACGTAATATAGCACACACTGAACTGAGCGCGACCCCTAGAGAAAGATTCTGGCATTAAAACACTGCGATACTGAAGGGCTCACTATATACTTTGTGCCTCCGCCCTATTGTGTGTGTTCATTTACTATTTGTGCCCTTATGGTAGTGTTTTTGTCAGCGGTATAACGCTGCGACGTCCCTGTGTTCCATAGTGTGTCCTACCCCTACAATTGGGGGTGTATTATCTCTATGTTGGCTACAATATCTATGTGCCTTATTATAAAGGAGCACTGTGGCATATTTGCCTGTGTGGCCTAAGAGAAAAAATGGGGGAGGGGTGGATCATCCCTCTTCAGTTTATGTGTCTACCCGCCCTTAGTTTTAATTGTCTGTGTGTGCATTTGCGTTGGCTGCCCTAAGTGTTGAGCGCCTATGGCAGGGGACGGCCGTGGCCTCAGTGTGCAGCGTGCTTTGTGCACGAGCCTGCCTGCCGGCTGGCGTCTCGCCTGCGCGTGCCCTGTCATCTGAGTGGGCTTATCTGTGGCGCGTGGGCCGGTGTGTACTACACGTAGTTCCAGTGTTCATCGCCACAGTCGTTTCTTGTATGTTTGTTCAGTGTAATTATTGGGGTGGCTTGCAATAATGTAGCCCCTAAGACCTAGTTCGCCCTTGCTCAGATATGCTAATATCTTAATGAGAGCCTGTATTCTCTTAATAGTGCAATACTGTCTTCCCAGTCTGATGTCGACAGCCAGTGTTGCCATTGTATTCCTTCCGGGAGTTTGTTTGTTGTTGCTGTCAGCATGTTTGTGTGACGTTGTATCGGGTCGCGGTTGATAAATTTCTTCCGCATGTGCTAGGTGTCGTCACGAAAAATGCGCTGTATGTGTGGCGCGCGATTTCCGGTGTTTTGGTTTACAGCACTTGTGTTGTTGGTTTCTTCAGCCTCGTGTGGAAATGGTAACAAAACGTGTTGTCGAACCACTGTCCGTATGTCGCCATGTGTTTGCTTAAAAAGAGGGAATGTGTCCGGCTGTTGAATTTTTATTACTAGGCCTCTTTCGGAATCTGCCTTACGTAACCTCTCTGTCCTATGTCAATTATCCATTATCTACTCCTACAGAGCCTACTCGGCCTATGTCCGGGGTAATTTTACTGCCCCGTACTGAATGTCCATACATTTCGGTCTGTGAGATGTGGTGTTACCACATTTTGTGTAAGTGTATGTCTGGTCCTCTGATATTCCCTGTGTTCGTGGAATACGTCTGTATAGGTGTATTATTGTGAAACAAAGTGTGTTTTTGCCCGAGGATCTCTATTTCTGGGCTATTTTTCGCACTTTTGCTTCGTCGAGAAGCGGTTGCAATAATCTACGATTCCCATCCTGCACGTGTCTATCCGGTGTCTAGTCGCGTTGGCTGAGTTTTCTGACTTCCCAGGTCGATACTTTTGCTTTTCATGGCGTCCATTTTGATTGGGTATTCAGACCCGTGATCCCGTGTAACGCTCCGTGTCTTATGTCTGCGTTGTCTGTTGGGATTTTGTACATCCCTAGTGTGGCCTCTAGTTTTGTTGTCGCGCCAAAATGCCGTTGGATAGCTTCCTTTTGGCACGTTTGTATCGTGTTTTTGTGTATGTTGGATGTGTTAGGCCCTGATGCATACATTAGACATTTCTGTAGCCTATGCTGCTGGAGGCTGTAGACTGTCTATTACGTATGTAATATGTTTGGTACAGGCATGCGGGCTTGACGCAACCCACAAAGGTATGGTATCTGCATCTGTGACTCCGCATATGCCTTGGGCTAATGCCTTGGGACCATTATTTCTGTATTTTATGTACCGTGGCGTGTATTGTATGTTTGAAATACGCGTGCCAAAATGTACATTAGTGTGAGTGTTTTGTATAATTCGAAACGTCCCTCGTACTCGAATTTCGGGAGTTATCCTGTTTTGAAAATGGCGTGAATGATTGTGTATGTTACTGCCATAGTGAGAGTGCTGCCAGTCTGTCTGGTACTTGCGAATGCAGCATGTCCATGTACGTCTTATCGCTGACTGGCGATAGTGTCGAGTTTCAATGTTGTGTGAAGTAGCTCTTGGTAGCCTAGCCGTCTGTTTATCGCATGTGTCGAGCAAGTCTGCGTGGGTTTGCTGACACGCTCTTCTATTGTCTGAATACATGGTGGTGCACTTTGGTGCCTCGTCATGTAAAAAAACCTACCTCTGTTCATATTTATCGTGTCCGTGATTTTTGTGTTATTGTAGGTTTGGTGCGAGTATCTGCCTGTTTGTGATGTGTCTGTCTGTGTAGCTCATGTAACTGTGTGCTTGTACCTCCGGCGTCTAGTCGCGTGTCTGGTCCCTAGGTGTCGGTGGCAGTTTTGTTATTTTGTGCCTATTAAACCCTGTTAGCGTGACTGTCCCTAATTGCTGTGTCCTCCATTTGGATGACTACTTGACCTTACGTTCCTGGTATTCAGAAGGTCGCGGTTTGAGACCGTCCTTGTTCAGGAAGATTATTCCTGTTGCCTTTTAGGCCTGTGTCTCTGTGACAGTTTTGTCAGTCTTATTGATCCTTTTTATGGTAACTGTGTTTACTGTGTGACCTCAAAATATATTATTTTCCCCTGAAACTGTGAGTGTTATCTTATGGTATTTACGCTTAGTTTAAGTGCTGTCATAGGGGACAAGAAAAATTCCTGTTTTGGGCAGTGTAAGAAATAATATACACATATGGATTAAATGTACACATACGCATGCAAACTGTACAGTTTTGGGCATATAGGCAATGGGCATGTGTTTTTGTGTGTTTGCCCTTTCTAATTTAATTATTGCCTGTCAGTATATCTCAAGTGTTATCCTGCTGTATGGAAGTGTAAGTCTGTGATGTCTTATTTCCAGACCGCGCCATTTGCTTGCCCCTGGAGTGTCGTGTTTGTGTGAATGCATCCCCGTTTGTGTGTCTAACCTCTACAGGGGTAGAATCTGTCTTTTGTGTTAATTGTATTTTACGCGCCCCCGTGAGGTTTTTGCGAATGTTTCAGCATTTTTATGTGAAAAATTATGTGTGTTCTGTCCTGGGACATTTATCCATGGGCTTGTCGGGTCAGTGAATTTCACTATCGTGCGAAATCCCTTGCCCGTCGGGGTGAATAACTGCGCCCTGCTATGAAGGCATAGGCCTCTGGTTCCCATTGGGGTGCTTCTTTACTATTCTCTCGGGGCGTTTTTAGTAAAGTGAGCTTGGGCCTATGTTCACCGTGGTGCCTGTTTATCGGCCTAGGTATACTGGCGCCTGAAGGGCTGAATTGACCTCGCACTACCCTAGCAGTGTCTATAGGGTTGTGTGTCCTCCTGTCTGCCTGGCCTTGTGGGGTAGGTAATAAAACCTTCCGTATGCCCCGTGTAGTGTGTGTTTGCGCCTGGGCAGTGTGCAAAGGCGTGCGTTTTGTACCCTGAGGGGTTGAAAGCAACACCCTCTTATGCATTTGTCCTGAGGGGGTTAGTGTATGATTTGGCCTTCGTTCTGGCGAAATTGCCCTTTGAACTGGCGCTGTGGGACGTGTTACTACATGTGTCTGGAATGTGTTTGAGTGCAGCCTGGCCGGTTTCTGTAGCGTGGCCACGGCGGACTCCTTCTCCCTTGTGTTGTTGGTGTCCAAGATAGACATCCGTGTGAATTATTGTGTTAATGTGTCAACGTCGATGTCCTTCTAGTTTAGTGTGAGCTTTTCCATTGCCAGCCTGGAGCTTTACAAATTCGCCCCATAGCTTGGCTTAATCGCTCGGAAGCTCTTTGGCTTGGTCGGCTATCTTTGAGTTCTGGGTTTGCGCCCTATGGTGTTCCTCCCTTAGTCTGTAGTGTCCTTGTTTCAGTTCATCATGTCTTTTGTGTAGTCGCCAGTGTGTGAGATTTAGTTGGGTCCTAATTGTCCCTATTTTAGCCCTGATTTTTCGTGACTTTCCGCTGGTACTCTGCGGGTTGGTAAGTGCCCTCATGATCGGCCCATATTGCATCCGCACGAGCTCTTGCACTTTTCGCAAGTGGTTCTGCTGTGCCCTAATTCTGCTGTGGGATGCTACGATCCCCTGGTACAAATCAGCATGGCCTGTCGTGCGAGTGTATTCATTATTATGTAGTGTGTTAATAAATAAGAAAATTATCCTCTTGCAATGAATTCGCTATACTGGTGTGGATGCTTAGCGTGTGAGGGCTAATGTAAATTAGTGGGGGCCGCTACAGAAAAAATCCCTGGGCCCTGTGAAAATGTCCATGTTGAATGTCTGAGTTCAATAAAATGGCGGTGTTATACCCTTAATGTGGGGTGCGATAATTCTTTCCTAAATCGTCTTGCAAATATTTCCCTACGTAATTGCCCTATTGGGTGGGTGTGGGGGGCTAATATGGCCTAATATGGTCCCTGTAAAAAAAATGTCGTGGCGTACTCTAGAAAAAATGTCCGTGGTTTCGTTTGGCTGTCTCTAATACTCGGGTCGTAGTCACAGATCATATTTGTGTGAGGACCCTTTATGAGTGGTAAATACCCTCACTCGTGGGGACTACTCGGCGTCTCCACCATTAATTTGTTCTGTCTCGGGGTTGGAGGGATGAGACGAACAAGCTGTGTTAGTGTCCAATTTAGGGGTAGTTTCCAAAAGGTGCGTATTTCCACGTAAACGCGGAACCCGCGAGTGTAGGTGTTTGTTCAAGGATGTGGGGAATTGGGGCTGTAGCTCTACGGGGGTGTGATCGGTCCTTAAGGGATGCGCGATCAAGATGGGTTTAATGGCAGCGCTGAACAAACAGCTGCGAGTGTGCTGGGAGCCAACCTGCTGAGTCGCCTATACGGCTTGGCCGCTCGAATACTCTAATGCTGACTCAATGGAAGTCCTTACTTGGCACTTCTCGGATTGACGGTCACGCGCAATTAAGAATGTCAGAATGGGAGTAGGGATGTGGAGACAAATGTAAATGATGACAAAAGTGTAGATTACTGATCAAGGGTTTAATTGATCAGTGTTTGAGTTTAGTGCAGTCCCTTTCAGTGTGGGACAGTGTGAAACAATGTGGTTGACAAAGTACAATATCAGTGTAGGTGTGGGGTGAAAGTAATACAACTGTGTATAAGGATTACTGAGCACACTCTTACCTGAGATGGTGGCTTGGACCGGAACGACGTCAAACAGAGCCTAGGGCGGCAATAGACGATGGGCTCTGTTTGGTCTTCCTTCTTAAGGCTTCTCGAGTAGCTTAGTCAGCGTTACCCAATGTGTGTGTCCTAGATCCAGGCTTTGTGTAATTGTTTATGAAGTGTCGTTAGCTTGGCTAACAGCGATGTTACTGTGCCTGCTTGTGTGAAAGAAATGCATTTGTAGAGGCTCATGGTTTAGCCTATAGGGGTAGTTTTGTAGTGTGATGTTTGGACAGAAGTAGATCTTGTGGTTTGGACTATGGTAGAGATATGTGGGTGGCAGTGCAGCCGTCTGTAGATTCAGGGGCGTAGGCTGCTGATCTCTCCGGGGGTGCGTTGGAGTCTGAGGTCCTAGGGTCGTGTCGACCCTGGGGGCTGAACAATATGTTGAGTCATAACTACATCCAAATAAACGTTGGAGTCCCATTATCAAATAAATTGATTCAGACACATGGAGTTCTTCAAGGGAACCCTATAAGTCCTGTACTCTTTAATATTAAGACAACAGATATCACCTCAATCATCGAAAACACCTCAACTGCCCTGGTAATGTACGCCGACGAAATAGTTCTAGGATCAGCAGATAAAAATGAACTGCAAGAAGTGCTGCAAAAACTAGAAATATGGACAGATACAAATGGCCTACAAATAAATCTGCAGAAAATCAAACAGATGGCCCTCCGGAAAGGAGGGAGAAAACACTAAATGACACTCTGACAATACGCAATGATTCATTAGAAGTCGTTTCAAAATTCAAATACTTGGGAGTCACCCTTCAAACAACACTGACGTCATTCAGAATACATGTGCACGAAAGAGCAGCTGCTGCAATAAAAGCAACATATGGCATCAAGCATCTGCAACGACTCTCGACCAAAACTGGAATTATTCTCTTCCAAACTGTAATAATGCCAATAGCTACCTACGGACTCAACATTATATGGGATACTCTTAAGGTACTATTTGGCTGCACACGACAGAGACAAGCGACCGAGGCAGACGACAGAGTTGCGAGACCGAGACAGGCGACACAGATCGGCGACCGAGATGAACCGTAGGAGACCGCTTTCAGAGCAGTAGTGTCTCGCGACAAGCGGACGCAGCACGTGTTTTATGAAGTGATAAAATGTCGGAAATAAAATGTATATAATCAAACTGCTTACGGTTTTAATGTTAAGTAACTCCTGAACTTTTCTTCTTCTAAAGATAACTGATTCTTTATTAACAAATGGAAAGATCCATCTTCGCGTCTGGTTTTGAATATTGAACTCATCGGTTTTCTTGGTTTCTTTCGCAACAAATAACACAACAACACATCATCGTCTTCTTCCTCTTCGAAAACCTTACCATTAGAATATTTTTCGTTACCATTTTTTAAAGTATATGTCCACGCAAATCCCAACAAACATCTACTGTATGTCTAGGCGTGTCGTCAGTCTCGGTCGTCATCAAATTACGTGAGTGGCGACACGTTGACTTGTCTCCGTCTCTCGTCGCTGTCGTCCGTCTCGGTCGAGTGTCTCTATCGTGTGCAGCCAAATGGTACCTTTTGTTAGTTTTAATGTAAATCTTTATTTAACAAGTGAGAAATAAAATATAAAATACAATTATCTTTTGAGATGCTTGTCACATGTCACGCGAACACGCACAGGCTTTTCACTGACTCGTCTTTTGTTTTCTTCTTTATTGTTCATATCTATTTCGCCAGGTGCCGGCACTACTGTGCTATTTTTCTTTCAAATATTAACACTTCCTCCAAAGAAAAATCAAATACAAATGAAAAAAATATACAAGATGAACTACTGAACACTTTTCAGCTCCTAAGATGTCATCATCTGCACGCCAATCCTCACACGCAGCATCTCGAATCTGACCATCTCCAGAGGTTTAGTTAGTAGATCAGCTAATTGATTGGTCCCGTCGATGCGCTCCAGCTCAAGGCCTCCGTCCAAAAATCGTTCCCTCACATAGGAATGACGTACCTCAATATGCTTGGATTTTCGATGGTACTCCGATTTTTCAGCCAGTTTCCAGTTATTCATAAAACAGTCTCTTCAGCCAAATCAACTCCTTTGCTCCTTCTCTTGCAGACACAATTTCAGCTTCAGTTGTCGACGTTGACACATGTTCAGTCGCTGCGTACTGCTTCGTTCAAACCGTGCGCTCAATTTTGTCCAAATTTCACTGGCATTGGTGCACGTCAACACGAACTCGGCAACAGATTTTCCTAGCGCACCTGCTAGCAAACTGGCCGCTTTCGCGTCTTCTTTCAACCACTGCTTATATGCCGCTTTTTGTTGCGCAGTTGCATCTGCCGGCAACACAGGACACTTTTTCGAACCATCAACAATATTTTCCAGTTCATACGACCGCAAAACTATCAACACATGCCATTTCCACTTTGCCCAGTCTTCAGGTCCTTCAAGTTTATCCACTTGAACTTTGTAGTCACTGCCGTTTGCCATTATGAGGTTATCCTTAACTCACAAAAAATACAGCACGGGTTCCACAGGCGCTCAGCTTCGGATCCACTCACGAGATAATACCATTTACACGTGGCCTCGGTCCATAACCTGTTAGTTTTAATGTAAATCTTTATTTATCAAGTGAGAAATACAATACAAGATACAAATCATCTTTTGAGATGCTTGTCACATGTCACGCGAACACGCACAGACTTTGCACTGACTTATCTTTTGTTTTCTTCTTTATTATACATGTCTATTTCGCAAGGTGGCGCTACTGTGCTATTTTTCTTTCAAATATTAACAATTGTTCATATATATTTCGCCAGGTGGTGTTAATGTGCTATTTTTCTTTCAAATAGTAGCACTTTCGCAACAAATAACACTGCAACACATTATCGTCTTCTTCCTCTTCGAGCAACCTTATCATTAGAATATTTTTATTTTATAGATGTAAATTCTGACGTGTCCTATATCAAAAATGTATTGTATACATGTAGCATAATTGATCAAATGGATTTAATAAAAATCTAATCTAATCTAATAAACATCTACTGTATGTCTAGGCGTGTTGTCAGTCTCGGTTGTCATCAAATTACTTGAGTGGCGACACGTTGACTTGTCTCCGTCTCTCGTCGCTGTCGTCTGTCTCGGTCGCTTGTCTCTGTCGTGTGCAGCCAAATGGTACCTTTACTGTCACAGACCTCTTAACACTGAAAAAAATCAAGGCCCGCTACATGAAAAGAGTGCTGGGAATAGGAATAACAGCACCATCAAGACTGACTTATATTATGCTTCGTGTGAACTTCTTCATAGAAGATATGAGGTTGCAGTTGCATCTTCCAAACACAAAGGCATATGAGAAACCCTTTCAAATATTACTTGAAAAAAGGAGCAAAATTTGGACAGAGTTCTATACAACAGACTTCATACTGACACGAAACTGGAGAGAGGCCAACTATAAACTGAGACACGCCATCACACGATTTGCTGTACACGGGTTTCACCACAAGCTATGCACCAACAAAGGATTTCATAACCCAAATGAGGACTGTGTGTGTAAATTTTGTCACAATCAATGTTCCCGATATCATGCGAATATGTGCAAAAAAAAAAAAAAAAAAGACTAATATCACTAACGAAACTCTGCAGTGATTAGATATAGGCAAATCATATTATTTAGAGATGTATTCTGTATTTTCTCTGGCTATCTTGCTTCAATAAACATTTCATTCATTCATAAAATCAATTCATTTGTTGGCAAAACTGATAGAACGCAGTTTTACAGCAAACCCATTGGTTGGCTCCCTATTAACTGTTCCCCCCTGGGTAAGCACTGCACTGTGATCATCGATGCTCCCAAGTTTGTACGGTACGGTACTCGAATCTAGTGAGTGATCGATTCTAATGCGCATCCCGATTTTCGGGACATTATTAGTCAGAAAAAAGTGCGCATTACATTCGAGTAAATACGGTATTTATGCAGTTAACCTAACAAAACACCTTTCACACAAATGTGGAGGTTTTGTTTGTCAAGCGAACTTCATCAGATTCTGCTTAATTAGGCTTGATTTAGGTTCGGCGAATATGTATATAACACCTATGTCAAGAGTATTTTCGGGGGCGTGGTGGCTCAGCGGTCTAGCTGTATGCCTCTCACCAAGGCGGTCCGGGTTCGATTCCCGGTCAATGCAAGTGAGATTTTCGAAGTGAAATGCCATGTCCTGTGGTTCGGATTCTACGTAAAAATTAGGTCCCGTGGCTCATAATCACAAGATTCACGGTCACGTAAAACTACAATCTTCCTTCCTTCAAGAGTATTTACAATAATTGTTTTTGAGTAAACTTTGTAATTAATGAGATTTTTCTAACCAAATATTTTTTTAGTTTACTACACTTCTTCCGTGGTGTTGGGGTAGCGCGCCTGCCTCTCGCCCGGAGGCCCCGGGTTCGATCCCCGGCCCCGTCAGGGATTTTAAAACTGACGTGAGGGTTGGAACGGGGTGCACTCAGCCTCGTGAGGACAATTGAGTAGCTGTCTGACAGTGAGACAGCGCCCCGATCACTAATACCAAGATTAACGGCCGAGGGGACCCGACGCGCTGATCACGCGTCACCCCAATATCTGCAGGCCAAATGGCTGGGCAGCGGTCGCTTGGTCGGCCTTAGCCCGTCATGGGCTGGATAGTGCCAGGGGTTGACTTGACTTTTTTTTTTGACACTTCTTTCTATAATTGTTGCGATTATTGTTGTTAGTACTTTTTGTGCGTTTAAAGTATGAAAATTCATTAATAGTTAACTTCAAATAAGTGATGCATTCTTAACTATGTTGTTAGTAATCGTTACTATTCAAATTTCCTATTTACATAATGAGCTCTTAAACAAAAGTTTGGTGCTTTTCAGTCGGTCAACACGAATGTACCCAAAAGAGTTGGCTTATAACCCAATCCTGAAAATAATTACATGAGATTAATAAATACACTAGGATGACCAGTTTCGATTGTCAAGCGATCATCGTCAGATCCATTACACATAGGCTATAAAATCTTTGTTTGAAAATACGGGTGAAACTATTTAATATATGTACGTACACTTATTGGTAATGCAACTCGTCGGTATTTGTTAGTTGTAATCTATATGATGTTTTGGCGAGATGCTAAAAGTGGTGATATAACTCTGGAATTTGTTTGTTTGGGGTGACTATGTAGTTGTAGTGAATGGTCAATTCTGATTGTACTGTATTGTACAGGCTACTTATCTGGTTAGGGGTCTTGTGCAGTACAGCAGCGAGCAGTTCACTTCACTCGGGCACTGGTAACACGCGACTGACTGGTATGTTATCTCGCTGGGCTGCTTCCCCCCGCCACACATTCCTAAGTGCTTTGTGTACCAAGTGCATGGTGTATGTTACTGTATTCAGGACGGTCTTCAACAATTAAAGACCGTGGAGTCAATTCTCGTCACGCATAAACTAGTAGCCATATAAGCGCTGCCGGTCTCTGAGATGATGAACGCTTGACGATCGAAACTGGTCATCCTAGTGTATTTATTAATCTCATGTATTTTTTTTTCAGGATTGGGGTATAACCCAACTCTTTTGGGTACATTCGTGTTGACCGACTGAAAAGCACCAACCTTTTGTTTACTAAGGCAACACTGAAAAATGGCTTGAAACCCCATAATAATGAGCTTTTGTAATTGGTTGGTTGGTTCTTAAGTTTAGGGGCTGCGACAACGCGGTCATGTAGCCCTGTGTACTTTGGGTGTGTGTAGAATCTGTCTGATAACCGGTGTTAATTTTGATGACTGTATTAGTGTGTGTTATCTGTTTTTTAATTTAAGTACTGCAACTTAGAATTTTTCAAATAGTTCCTACTTTTGCCGCCAAGCGCCACCGTCAACGACTACTAGGCCAAGTTCAGAACTTAGCTACTAGACGCCACCGCAGTCGGCTCTTGGCAACGAACGTAGAAACGTAGAAAAGAGCGTTGTTTACATTCTTAACCTATACAATTTAGCTTCACACAGGTGCAATTAGTGGAAGGTTCTTTAACATGCCATAAATCTATGACATGGGACCGCCGGCTTTACTTCCCCTCCGAAGGAAGGCATACTGAGGGATTCTAACGCTCTTAAAAAATCCGACGGCTTCGGCCGGGTTTGTATCCACTATCTTGGGCATAGAAGCTCAGCATGCTACCGACTACGCCACCGAAGCCGAACTTTTGTAATTAGGTTAATCACTTGAACAAACACTAAAATATAAACTAGTTGATACTAGGGTTGTGTAGACTTCACTGATTTTTTGAAATTCATGTACTCTAGTCCACTTCCCTCCACAATGTAGACTCCCACGTGCCTACTCGTTCATTGCTGTTCCTTGAAGTATACTGTTATACACTTAAGCAATAAGCCCCAAACTAGAATTGTAAGCTAATATATATAATCTAATCTAATAAATGACCTACGAGTAGGCTACTCAGTTGAGACGATAGTAAATAAGAAAACTAAAACTGCAACATATAAAATCAGTGTTTGTTTGCTAATAATGTGTTGAAAGATCTAATATATTTATTTTATTTAGTCAATTTACCCTCTAGGTTGGTGGTTCCCACGGACTCAGCGAGGGAACTCACCACTACCGCCTCTATGGGCAGTGTACTGGAGCCTGGAACATCTGGTCGGGAGGGATACAACTGGGGAGGTGTGATCAGCACTTCGCCCAGGTGGCCTCACCTGCAAAGCGAACAGGGGCCTCATGAGGGATGGGAAGGGATGGAAGATTGGGATGGATAGGCGAGGAATAGGGAAGGAGGCGGCCGTGGCCTTACAGTAGGTACTGTACCCGAAATACCTACCGTCAGCCTGTTGATATCCCTCGATGGTAGCTGGATTGCAGAACCTGAAAACCCCGACTAAAAACCCCCAAATTCCACTCAACAAGAGACGGGGATAATGGGGCACAAGGATTACCTATCTGAGGGTACGTTAAGAAAGACCATGGCAACGAAAGAAAAATCTAGCTCGATAGAACACAAGAACGAGAAAAACGTAATCTCCAAAGCGTGGAATAACACTGAAATGCCTGCAATGGTTTCCTTAACGTGACCTCCTATCGCATCTATAAAGTACCACTCTAAAAGAATTAAAATGAAATTCTCCCAAATTTATTCAGAAAAAGCATTATAGCAGAAATTGCTATAACAATATTACAAGAAATGAAAAGCAACTGCAGCTTCAACTGGAAGCTCAAATCACTGTGTCCTGAATACTTCTTCTAGTCACCACTAGACACACTGTATTCTCAAAAAAATTAAGTTGAACACTCTTTAAGTTAATACCCTATTATGGCACAAGTAATGCCTCGAAAGCATTATTGAAAATTAATTCCGCATTTGTGTAGGTCATTACTAAACCTACAGCTAGCAATATCATTTATGTACAAAATCTACACTAATATATATATTGGGTGGCACACTCCAAGTGTGTTTTTCTTTTCATTTCGCAAGCCACAGTTTAACATTCTTCCATTAGAATAATATCATTAGTTTCCTTTAAATAATTTGAAAATGTTTAAATTGGTCCTTTCCAACCAGGTGACAAAGCTTAGTAGAGGTAATCTTCTACTTTAATAATTGTTGTAATCACCAAAATCACTGATCAGGCTAACTGTAAAACCCTCGTCAGCATGGTGATTAAATCCAGAATATTAAGGTTGACATCATTTAATACATGGTTTAATCTTTTACTTTGTAGTTTGCATGCTTCTCAACAATGACAAAAACGCTTGTAGTAAAACGCTGAATTAAACCTAGAAATGAGTCAAATTATATTTGACTACACAATAACAATTATCATGGGTTAGTTTCCATGAAATATCTTAATGTTTATTTCATTCTTTTAATGCCTTCACGTGGCTCTACTCTTATACATATGTACTCCCCTGAGTACTCGATTCAAAATTAATTTGTTATAATCATATATATTTTAGCGTAACTGGATCACCCTCATTGGTGAATGACGAATTTCCTTCTCAGCCGATTATTGTTGTTACTACATAGTTGTTTGAATTTATTCATAGTTTACATTAGTTTTCAATGATGTTGGTCAGATTTTCTCAATAATAAAATATCCTATCAGAATTAATACCTATGCTATCAGAGATTGCAATTGCAGTGAATTTCCTTAATCAGAATGTATTTATACATTTATTGAATCTGGGATATACGCTGGTTAAAAAAGTGAATGATGTTTCAGAGTTATATTATAGGCAAATGACTACAATTAAAAACAATGATAAATTCCATCGAACATGGATCTCAACTGTGCCTGCACGCGAGAGGCTAACGTGAGTCAAAATGCAAGTTAAATAAAAATGAAGAGAAAGATTATCGAGCCATCGTTCGGTACACCCCTGCACGGATGAATTCGAGAAACAAAGCAATGTCTCTACACCACCGGACATGGTAATCATAACAATTAGCACAATTGTCTGGTTAGAAAACATTACCAGCCTCTGTCCTTCAGCAACACAAAGAATGGTTCCTAACAAAAGCGAGAGATCGAACTCCTATATATATAAAATACAACTTCAAAAAACTCATAACTTGCTATCAAATCAGTCTTCTATTCATAAACCAATCACTCGGATGTGTAATGTTCGAAGATGCAGTAGGAAAATGTAGCCCAACAAAAACACAGTCTAACGATGCGAAGAATGTCACAAATTGACATAATAAAGAGTCCACCACGTTGATAAACTACACTGAATCACAAAATTGCCTATCGATGTCCTCTTCACTACCCTAAGAAAGCTTCATGAAATATTACTGAATTTATGATGAAATCTACTTAAACGTTCTTAAATACAAGCTGAAAATGGGTTGCACTTCTTATGGAAGTCTAAAACCTGTCGATTATGAAATCCGTCATGATTAGAACGTCATGCCTGAATTCAACAGTTCGACATACTACTAAAAAAAAAATACTAGAAATAATGGCAGAAATTAACATTGAATTATCTACACTTAGCTACGAGAGACGAAGTTGTGTAAGCTGTACCTTGTTGATAGATGAATTTCCAAAAGCGAGCATTGATATGTCCTGCATATCACACCTTTTCCATATGTAGCTGTAACTAGGACTCCCCAGGTCGTCGGGAATCGAACCAGGAAACCCCTTCTCCAATTCGCACGTTCTTCCCGGTTCAGAAGGCCATTACCCATCCTGGATAGATAGTTAGGAATCGCTACTTCACGTCTCCAACATCTTCCAGTACACAGTTCGTTTCTCAGTAGTATCGCGTTATTCATATCGGGCCGAAATGTCAATGAACGGAAGACGAATGACTGCCCAAGCGACTAGCATTCAGGATTACTAATGAAGTAGACACAAGTGGTCACACAATCAGTATCAGTCATCACCGAATCCATGGCAATAGTTCATTGAAATGTTCGATACAATGCCGGTCTAGTAGCGCTCATGCTGCTGTGTTTTTAGCCTGCCATTATAGAAGAAAAGTACAGCACTAAAATTATTCCTCTTCACACCTTGTTAGAGAATATGTCTGTTCGCGAGGAGGAATAATGTTTAGAGTTCAATAACATTGCTGCGCACTCGATGTCGATGCAGTAGAAACAGAGACCGCTTTTCAAAACGAAAGTTCACTGTGGTGACTGGCAGCTTGCTGTATTGAGATCAAAGTTTCTGATACTGCTTACCCTTGTAGCGGAATAGATTGCATCTCGTGAAAGCGAACAGAGTCCTTCGACACTGGCTCTGTATGCACCTTAAAGTGTTTGATATATACATCGCGTCACACCCAGGGGCGGTTCGACCTTGTACATCTAGGGGGGGGGGGTGAGAATTTAAAAAATGCCGACTGGCTGTTTAACATTGCCGACTATACGCTTAAAAACTGAGCAACGGGAGGGGAATGGGAGGGGGGTGGCAGTGGTGGCAAACGATACACAAGACACATATATTTAATTAACGGCTTTCATTTAAAATGTATTTTATTAGTTTCAGAATATTGAATTGCAGGAAAATTTGATAAATGAACAAAATAAGTGTTTAAATATTACAAGAATAAAAACTAATCTAGTTATTCTTTCTAAATCCCTACTCTACGATGTTTTAACAAGGACCACTTCTCCACTATCTCCGTAATTTCAATGTTGTCGACATTATCTTTCGTTGAAAACAACATCATGAGGGAGTCTAAGCGGTTGTCACCCATCGATGTCCGCAAATGATTGAAAATGAGCTTCAACTTGCTGAAGGACCGTCCGGAAGAAGCAGAAGACACTGAGGATGTTAAAATCAGTCGAACTACTTGATAACCACACGGGATAATCCTCTTAAATGTAAAACCAACTTTTGCGATTTCTTTAAAAGATGAGCACTGTTTACTGGCATCAATCTCAGTGGCGGCTCGTGGGGTGTAAGTTCGGTGCAGCCCAACACACGCTCGTTTGCAGCAAACGTATACATTTTGAACAGGTGTGTTGGGTCATCTAGCTAGGATGAAATCTGGTATGTCAAAAGTGGTTGGGGTTGATTGCTTGATAAAATTTCTTTTTTTATCCTCCTCCTTCCATTCAGAAAACGGATTTTCTCCTAAAATACAAACCAAATCTACGGACGGTCCCATGTTAAAACACGCCTTGGAGGGTACACTATTATTTCACACTATAAGAAAAGATTTAATTACTATATACCTAAGGATCGACCTCTCACTCTACATACTCCTACTTAATATTTATAACATAACTGAATTTCAAACGCACTTCCTCTCCAGACATACACCTATAATTATGTTATGATTAAACACAGTAAATATATAAAAACGCCAAGAGCTCACTCTTTTAGCTGTGCTACTGTATGCTCTTCAAAAGCGAACTTAAAAATCAATTTGGTATAAGTGCCGTGATTAGTTCGGCATCATTATGATAGTTCCCAAGATGTTGCTTCAGGCACGTGTAATCAATTTAATCAGTATATCAGCGCATTATTACGTTTTTCCGCGACTTTCTTACAAAACTAGCCTTGCATAGGTGCTCTCATATTTCCATTTAAATTCGCTTTTAAAACGATAACGCAGCTTATTTGTGCCAAGTACCGAGATGTATGGAGTGTATTGTGCCTATCCAAGAAAAATTCTTGACTTGTCATTGAAGTTTTATGTCACTAAAATCCAAGACTTGTTGGAGTGGTTTACGGCTTTAAGCATAGGAACAGCCATTTTCTTACTCCCTAAAGTGGGCGTGCCGTTTGGCTTCAGCAGCTTGCACTAGGCAGTGCAGCGAAGGCATCTCCTTCCGTTCTTTCCTCCATGTCTTCTTCTTCTTCTTTCTTTCAGGAGATTTTTTGGGCCTGAGAGAGCTCTTCACCCAGTCACCAGTTGTGGGGATTAATACTTCTTGAGGGTGAGAGCCGCGCGATGTGGTTGGAAGTAAAATGAACTCACTTATGATACAGAACCGTTGTAATGTAAAGATTTAAGAAAGCGTAAAAAATAAAAGTGATAAAAGGAAAAAGACAAAATAATTGGAGAGATAGGTGAAAAGGAAGGAATATAACAACAACAAAAAAAGTCAACCCCTGGCACTATCCAGTCCATGACGGGCTAAGGCCGACCAAGCGACCGCTGCTCAGCCATTTGGCCTGCAGATATTGGGGTGACGCGTGATCAGCGCGTCGGGTCCCCTCGGCCGTTAATCTTGGTATTAGTGATCGGGGCGCTGTCTCACTGTCAGACAGCTACTCAATTGTCCTCACGAGGCTGAGTGCACCCCGTTCCAACCCTCACGTCAGTTTTAAAATCCCTGATGGAGCCAGGGATCGAACCCGGGGCCTCCGGGTGAGAGGCTGGCGCGCTACCCCAACACCAGGAATATAACACTAGGTGCAAAATCTTCACGCCTAGTGACCCACCAAGGCGACTATATACTACAAAACTGGGTAACACCGGGTCAACAGATAAGGGAACTATTTATTTACAACGTTATAATTGAAGGTGGCAGGCGTCTAAAAAGAGACGATCGCACGAACAATAGGAATTGTCGGAGTGTGTAGCAAACATGTAATATTCAAGGGCTGGACAAATCCAAGTTGGAGCAATTCACGAATGAAGTTTGTACGAGGGCGTTCGAATAGAGTACATTGGAATAAAAGATGTTGGATGGTACCGATAGATTGTCCACAGTCACACCGGTCGGTGGCGCGAAGTTTAAATTTGAACAACCTATCTGGGGTAAGGGAGTGATTAAACCGGAGACGGATGATGGTAGTTATATGACGACGTGTGTAAGTACAGGAGGAAAACCAAGGTGTGATCGGGATATGGGGCTGAAGTCTGTAATAAAAGGTACCCTTGAACCGAGAGGTTGTATCACAAATGGATTGCCATGATTGTTGGAAGTGTTGTTTGGATTTTAAAAGCAAGTCGCTCGACGGGACAGAAATATTATAACACGTGCCGTGGCCAAGGGTCGCGGATTTGGCGAGTGTATCAGCTGTTTCATTACCAGGGATCGAAGCGTGGCCAGGAATCCATACAAAGAGGATGTCAAAATTGGCGTGGGATAATTCGTAAGATAATCTTAGAATGGAATGAATATACCAGTTTTGTGATAAATAGGGAAAAAGGAGAGCGGACAAGACACTGTGAGCGTCAGATAATATTATAGCTTGTTTGATGGATAATTGTTTATTAACTTGTAAGGCATGACGAACAGCAAAGGCTTCTGCGGTGAAAATCGAAATATCGCACGGTAAGGAGAATGTTAAAGTTTGATCAAGAGCAGGGGCGTAGATTGATGCGCCTGTAAAGGGGGCTTGAGATCGTTTGGAACCATCAGTATAAAAGGGGATGTGACTAGGGAAGTGATGAAGGAAAGCCTGAAGCTGTTGGTGACAGAGGTGAGGGAGATTTCTAACAGGAGGTGGTAAGGACTGAAAAACTTTCAGAAAGACGGAGGGGGAGAAAAATTGAACGGGATAATTGCCGCTGTGTAACAAATGAGTGCGGGTTTGTAAGATATTCGGTTTAAGGGGAAGAAGAAATTGATAAGCAAGGAGCAACGAAGGGGAACGGACAGAGTAAAACCGGTTTTGGAGGCGGTATTCACTCATGAGTTGAAGTTTGGGAAGTAAAGGATGGTTATATAAGGATATTTTTTAACGATATTTTCTAGAGAGAAAAGTTCGACGTACATGGAGTGGGTATTCGCCTGTCTCGACTAATATGGCGTTGGAGTGGGAAGAAGATAAAGCTCCAGTAATTATGCGTAGAGCTTGGAATTGTAGCGTATCTAGTTTTTGCAACGACCGGGGAGGGGCTAAGTCGAAGAAATGGCACCCATATTCTAAGACAGAGCGAATGATATTTTGATAAACACGGAGGAGGACAGAAGGGTCAGCGCCCCAATGACGGCGAGTAAGCGAGCGAAGGATGTTGATTCTCGGATGAAGCAGTGTTTGTAAGGCGGAGAAGTGGGCATTCCAGTTTAATTTATTATAAATGTGAAGCTCTAGATATTTAAAGGAAGTGCGAAAAGGTATGGTATGGGGGCCAATATATACATGTAGAGGGGTAGGGCGGCGAGTAGAGGTAAAAAGCATAGCGGCATTTTTCCGTGAAGAGGTTTGAAAGCCATGTTCGAAAAACCAGTTATGCAGGAGTAATAAGGCATCTTGAATAGATAGAATACATTCGTCTACCGTGTTCGCAGTTTTATAGAGAAGAATGTAATCAGCAAATTGAATAAGACGAGCATGAGGAGAAATTAAACGTTCAAGATCGGCGGTGTAGAGAAGGTAGAGAAACCCGCTCATGATATCACCCTGGGGCAAGCCGTAAGAAGTATATCGAATCGAAGAGGTCGGATCGTGGTATTTCAACATGATTTGACGGTTCGTGAGTAATTGGAGCAGAATGCAACGAATACATCTGGGGAAGTGGAAAGAATGTAATTTAGAGAAGAGTTGTGGGAGATGAACATTGTCATAAGCACCTTGGATGTCTAAAAACACTGCGATCGTCGATTGTTTACGACTGCGAGCGAGAACGAAATCAGTTATAAAGAGGTTAAGAGCATCCGCCGTACTTTTTCCCCGCCGAAAAGCAAACTGATATTTAGGAAGTTGGAAATAATATTCCATACACCATGTTAAACGATTTAGTAGGAGTTTTTGGAATAATTTTCGAAGACAAGAACCTAAAACTATTCCTCTGAAACTCAACGGATCAGAAGGAATTTTCCCCGGTTTAAGGATGGGGATTAAGTGGAATAAATTCCAGGACGTAGGTACGGAAAAGCCACATAAAATAGAATTGAAGAATGCAAGTAACACCCTTTGAGCAGGGGGAGTCAACAAGCGGAGCATCTGATACGTAATTGCATCGGGGCCAGGAGAGGAGGATTTTTTGGGAAGGAGGGCGCGGCCAATCTCAGAAAGTTGGAATGGTGAATTGAGGGTCTGAAAATGAGGGTGGACAGGGGCGATAGGAATTGGAATGTCAGGTGGAACAAAATCGGGAGTGAGCGTTGATAGGAACTGAAGATAAACAGCGGGGGAAGTAGGAGGGTGGGCTTGGCGAGATCGAGTACGGTTAATAGAATTAATTGACTGCCAAATGAATGAGGAGGAACTTTGGCGGGAGAGGGTTTCCGTGAAGTTTTTCCAGGCTGTACGACGTTTTAAATTGAATCCACGTTGGATCTTGGCTATTAAATGTTTATATTTGACGTACGCTTCATAAGTATTGTGGCGACGAAGGTCTCTCAAACAGCATTTCCGACGTTTTACCCAGGCTGTACATTCATTATCCCACCATTTAATTTGATAGTGACGTGGTCCACTGTTTGAAAAGCGCGTCGTGATAGGGTGGTATGTATCGAGATATGTGGTGATAAGATGAATCAACCGTTGGTAAGCAACGGAAGGAGAAGAATGGGTATCCAAAGGATGGTCAGTGAGCCAGGTTTGAAAAAATGCAGCATCAAAATTACTGAGCACCCGGGACTGAGAGGGGGGGGGGGGACGAGGGGGGGGGGGGGAGACTACCGCGAGTAACGTCGATTAATATGGGAAAATGATCGCTCATGTGAGTATCAGATAGAGTATACCAAGTAGAGGACGGACGTAAGTCAGCTGTGACAATCGAAAGATCGATTGGGGATGGAAATTCTAGCCGGGGAGCCATCATTTAAAATAGAAAAATGAAACATAGTGGTGGCATGAAGAACGTGGCGACCCTTGTCATTAATTGTTTCACTGCCCCAAGAGAAGTGATGGGCGTTAAAATCACCCCCAAGAAGGAAGTGGGTAAGATGAGAAAACTGTTGAAAGAAGGTTTGCCATTGGAATCGATTGCAATGTACGCTAGGAGGGCAGTAGAAATTGAGTATTGTTAGAGCATCGATACGAATAGCAATAAGAAAGGTAGAGGGAAGGGTATTAAATAAGAGAAGACGGGTGTAGGGAATGGTATTGCGGATAAGGATAAGAATGCCCCCGAAACCATCGCCATCTGATCGTTCGGTATTATATCCTGGAATGCTGAATTTAAAATGTGGTTTTAACCATGTTTCTTGAAGTAAAAATAAATCAGGTTGGAAAGAATTTAAGAGAGATAGTACCTCATGTCGTTTGTTATTTACACTCCGACAATTCCATTGTAATAACCGCATTTAACAAGGCGGGTCAGCGGAAGGAAGATTAACTAAGGGTAGTACCTTGTCACGTAATCGTTGTAGCAAATAAACCCATTGAGTATTGGAGCCTAATAACTCCAACAATTGGGCGAAATCGTGGGTAATTTCCGCAGAAGGGTTATGCACACTGGGGGAAATCAGGTGTGGTGTCGGAGGAAGGACCACGCACCGAGGTGTCGTGGGAGGTGGATGGTTGAGGCTGAGAAGGAAAGTGAAGGGTGGTAGGAGTAGAAAGTGAGGAGGAAGGAAAGGGGGTCGGTCGTAAGATATTGAGGTACGCAGCACGGTCGTACCCTAATTGGGGTGTCAGTTTGAGGGAGCTAGGGATCATCTGAGTGAATTTTCTTTTACGGGCGGGTTCAATCGGGGGAGATTGAGATGGGGGTAAAGCGGGGAATTGTTGGGGCACCAACAATGGGTTGAAGACAGGAGGCGCATTTGACGCATTTGTAATATCAAAGTAGGATTTATTTTGCAGACACATCTGCTTCTTAATTTCGAGTTGTCGTTGATGTACAGAGCAACGAGGGGAACCCGCTGCGTGGTTTTCACCACAATTAACGCACTTACGTATGATCTGTGTACAGTCAACCGTATTATGGTTGAGGGAACAGGTGCCACAGCGGGGTTCGCGAGAACGGCAATTATCGTTACCGTGGCCATATCGCTGACAGCGACGGTAGAGAATAGGGGAGAATATGAAGGCTTGGACCTCCAAATAAACACTGAAAAGGGATACATTAGTAGGGAGAGTTTGCGAATCAAAGGTAATTTTCACGGTGCCTGTAGGAATATATTCCGGAACTCCATCAGTATATTTTTTCCTATTCATGCGTTGCGCGGCAACCACAGGGACAGGTGACTGAATGAATTCTAGTATTTCGTCTTGAGTGAGTGTGATGTCGACGCCACGAATGACGCCCACACGATGAACGTTTGAGGATGGGATAAATGCCCGCAGGGAACGCTCCGTGAGCAGTGGGTGCTTGAGTATGGAATTTGCTGCAATATGGGTTCGAAACAGGATTTCAACGCGATTCCGGCCCTTGCGTTTTATGGAGACAATGTCCGGGACCTTATGTTGGTAGAACAGACGGCCTAAAACCATGGGGCGAGCATTACCGATTTGTTTCGGGTTAGTTGATTCGATAAAGACGTTATATGGGCCAGAGTGGTGAGCACCGTATGTGTGTTGAGGAACCAATTTCGGGGTAGTAAGAGGTGGCGTTGGCTGAGAAACCTCCTGAGAGGTTGTCGAACCAGCAACAGTCTGAAGGATATCACGTTCATTTAAGATTAATGTAGTCTCCATAGGAACAGTTTCTACCAGGATTGGTTCTATTTGACGGACAGGTTCAGGAGGGCCAAACTCCGGAGGTTTGTCCTTGACCCCATCCCCGGGAAGGGACTTGGGGATCAAAAGATTGTTTCAGTTACGAAAATACTTACCCAAAAGGATAATTGAACACAAAATAAAAAAACTACGACTAGATCACTCACGAATATTACCCACGTGGGTGAACGCACAAACTTCCAACCACACAGAGTCGCACGAGACAGCACACACGTCCGCTCGCTACGGGAACCGAGCAGCGAATGCAAAATTATATCTTGACCAATTCCTCCATGTCGAGGAACGAAGAGCCCGGGTTATATATGCGGGTGCATTCGGATAATATCGTCACAGCTCGTGCGAGGCAGCCAAACATTCCAGTTGCTCGAAGGGCTGCACCAAGCGGAATACTTCTGTATACTGCAGGCGGTTTGGCGCGTTGTCATGGCAACTGTTCAGTTACACGTCACAAGTCAGCCCGTACTGCTGTGAGCATTGGCAGCACAACACTCAGAACGCAAAGCGCAATCGTGAAGGAAAGGGACTGCGGTGTTAGCATAATTACTAGGGCTCGGATTCGAGCATATTTGCATATTTTTTTCCTGAATAGTACATATTGAAAGAAGCCTTTCGGTGGTATTTTCACTTCTCTGGGACTAACAGAATTGAAATTTATCGAGCATATAAATGCATAAAACCTCGGTTTTCAGAATAGAAGCATATAAATGCATATTCTTGTGGTTTTCGTCCAAATAGTTTGCTTTTCTTCCAATTCCCCACCCCGGATTCGGGCCCTGACCATCCTTAAGGTTCGAAAACAGATAACATCTGGTGCGAATAATAGATCCGCAGGTTTTTAACCTTTAGTGAGGTCGTTTTCGTCATTGAAACTTTTATTGACTGATTTAAGAAAATCACTCAAAACTGAAAACATAGAAAACAATGTTGTTGTACAGACCAATGCAGATCTACTTGAATGACTCGCCTAATTCTGAACATTTTGTAAATGAACTTTTAAACTGTAACTTTTATAAGAAAACTTCTCTTATATATACTTGAAAAACTTGAATGCTAGTATATTGCAGTGTATCATACATACAATTAGAAAATAAAGCTCGTATATAAAGGTATGTTATTGGTTTTTTCGTTTCACTTTCCTTTGTGTAGTTTTTAACGGTGTTTTTCGAGCATTTTCTGCATATTTAACCGCATATAATGGGGTTTCCGAGCATATAATGTTTTTTGAGCATATCTATCGAGCATAAAACACATGGTTTTCGAGCATATCTGGAGATTTTATCGAGTATATCGATCCGAGCCCTATTAATTACTAATAAGTATGAGCACTACGCCGGTTGTGTAATCACAACATATAAAGCGCACTCTTTGTTCTTTTTAACGAATACGGTAGGTTTCAAAGAGAACATATAGGGATTCAGAAAATGTTAGACACTTGTTTTGAGAAATGTTAGTGCAGCCGGGCTGTACCTGATGCACCCGAAAAGCCGCTACTGATCAAGCTCAGCCAGCACAAGCTCTTCATCTTGAAGGATGATTTTCGGGTGTGATTGCTTTATAGATCGGGCGCGCTCGATGGTGCAGTTATTTCTGTCAGCGGGAATCTTCAAAATTATGTGGAATGGCGCTCTAGCAAAGAAATCAGTTTTGCGAGATTGTCTTGCACGCTTGTAGTAAATACATCCAAAAGTATTCGGAACTCCTTTCTGTAGAATGTAAGGAAAGAAATTTCGGCTGTCGTTTCAGCGTGCGCGTCATACTTCTTTGCAAGTCGCCGGGTCCCGTGGTGCTTTAAGAAGTCTTCCTACGCATTTACTTGCATACTTTTCGCAAATGACGATGCACTCTTTATTAAAGCGTTCATCTTGCCGTCATCGTTGATAACTTCAAAAGATTTCATAGCACTCTGAATCAGCTGCATCGCGTCTACTACATTCAGCTCCTCCGCTTCTAAAAGCTCGGTTACGTTCTTAATTTTAAACATGGTGTTTTTGGTAAAGTACATGCCGTAGATAAAATCAAAGTCTAGAAGCTTTTTGTGCAAGCCTGACGCAGAAGTTCGGGTTTTACTGTCAAATTCAGAATCGAATGAGGTTTTCATTGTTTCCAATGATGTGACTATCTCTTCATAAGACGTAGAAACAGCTCTCCCCGATTCGGCGCGTGCAGTCCACCTTGTTTTTGATAAATTCTTAAGTTGAAGTAAATTTTCAATTTTATCCAGCTCTTTCTGCAAGCTTAAATGTCGGTTCGTGCTCCGTAAAAAAAAAAACGTACAATGCTTCAAGAGTGTAGAAAAAAACTCTCGGATAAGCGCACTAGCATTACAAGCTGCCTCTAAGAAAATGTTGAACCTGTGAGCTTGGCATGGAACGTACGGAATATCTATTTCGTACTTTTCTGATAGCTTTTTGAGTGCCGTTGTATATGCCAAACATGTTACTAGCAATGTCGTACGATTGAAACGCTAGTTTATCGAGTGGAAGTAATAGTTCTTCTGAATTTAAAATTAAAAATATTTTTTCAGCCAACTCCTCTCCAGTCTTTTTGTTAAAACAGCGTTTATTTTTAAAAGACACTCCACAGGAACGAGCTCTACATTTTTTTCGACGACGTATCGGATATTCAACGCGAGGCGGTCTTTATGTGACATATCGGGAGTAGTATCTTCTATAACGGAGAACACACCACCGTTCTTGATCTCTTCTGAAATTATTTCACGAGTTTTCTCTCCAAGTAGATGGATGAATTCATTTTGAGAGTCTTTCCTCATACACGTAACGTTGTGTTTCCGCGTATTCACTTCTTCCAACTACCTATTCATGACCGGACTATGCCGTAAAAGTAACTTCACAATTTGCGTAAAGTTTCCATTATCTTGAGTGATTCCATCCTCGTCACCTCGGAAAGCCAAACCTTGCCGACAAAGGGTTCTTGCTGTGTCAATAAGTACGGTATCTGGATAACGTTTTTTGAGGAACTCCTTTTCTTGTTCTTCCTCAATTTTGATCATCCGTAAAAGTTTATCAATGAGAACGTCTTCGTGGCCTTTTCCATTGACTAAGTGACACAAATCTGCTATCGTTGCTGGATGAGCTTCTGAAGTGAAGTGTTCTTGAAATTTGCCCTTTTTCTTCTTTCCGCGACTTATCAATTTGTGCCACTGACGTGCGATCATTCTTCACTTTTTTCTTGTTAACACCATTAAACATAAACATGGCTGACAATACTCAGGTATTTATTGTATTATTATTACTTACGTTTGAAGGGTACGCGATGCTCCGTGAAAATGTTCCGTGTCGGCGAAAACTCACGTCCCACTGCCACTGTATGTGCACCTAGTTATCACTGTAAAAGTTGCTGGTTCAGAAACGACTGCTTTATGTCAATCTCGGTGACCACTGCACTGACCTTTGTGAGCACCCCACCCCTTCAGGAACCTTGGAACCAGAAATCAGTGAATTTTGTCACAATAGCACGGATATCTGAGGACGCGCCGAGACAAGCGGTAGCAGGTCATAGCATTCCTCCGACAACATCTCAATGAGTTGGCTTGACCTGAAGTTATCAATGCGCTCACCAACACCTTTTGTCTAGCCATATGGCACATATGCTGGCCTCGCTTTGCTGTGAAGCTGAGTCGTTCTGCATAATGATCGCGGGATGTTACAGCCACCCAGGAACGTGCCTATGAGTTCATCCCTTGTTCTTGGCTCCATATTGCTCATCTGTCATTCTTTCTTCAGTTTCCATACAAAGAAACGAAATGGCAAGTGACAGCCGTTGCACCTAGGACTGGAAGTGAAGCTTTTAAAATGGATATTTTGCCGACTCTTCCCCTTGCCACACTGGGCTATTTCCTGGTTGTACGAAATTATTGCAGCATCCGTTTGTGCCGACTGTCGGTAAAAATGCCGACTGTCAGTATAATACATATATTTTTTTTAAAATCGGACCATGGCCATGCCCCGTTTTGCTTTTTTAAATGCTGTTTTGGGAAACTTTACGACTTCTTCGGATTTGCCGACTGAGAAAATACCTGAGGGGGGTGAGACACCCCCCCCCCCACCAACCCCCCCACTCGAACCGCCCCTGGTGACACCGCAATAACGAAACGCGTTCTCAAGTTTCAAAAAGAGATATGTTCTCATGCGCTCCATAAAGCTATCTGCTCACCGCTGCCTGTGTGTCAATCCACCTAGCTTCAAGCTACCCCCACTCAGACGTGTCAGTGATCGAACTGATCTCTCATTGGTGGATGTAAATCATAATGTATAATGTCTCAGACAGATAATTAACATGTATATATATAGCAAAATACACATTATGCTCTGTTCCAGAGTCTCGTATAATGTTGCAAATCCTGCATGTTATTCTCTTTTCTTCTTGTTGCTGATAAATGTGATCCTGGTGCAAGGCTTGTAAACTACAGAGGTTGCCTCAATTTTCACTCACCAATCAGCGCTCACAAGGCGGATGACGTCACAAGATACCAAACGCGCCATGTGGGGAACGTAACGAAACTGTCAACATCAGCTATTGAGTACACAAAGACAGTTTATTCTCATGAAATTATTGGTAAATGGGTGATAAAATAACTGAATGTAGCCTACTTACATTTTATGTTGTAATCTTCTTGAATTTCTTGGAAATTCGCCTAGACTCGGTAACAGTATCGTGGGTGTTTGTGACTTCCAATAACCACTTCTTATGCAAGAGAGAATTGGAATGTTTCAATCTGATGAAGAAAATTGTTATCACAGCTGCCTCAACCCCACCAGACGGTACGTCAGGAAATTCTCTCGACACAAAATCTGTTGTTCTTCTTAGAACGTTCTTGCCTCGTTGAAATCCGTATTTTCCGTGAAATGTGACGAATTTTGCTGAAATGTGCCGGAACTGGTTTAGCCAAGTTTCTGAGGGATCGGTCATACCACCGAATGACAAGTGTTTAATTCAGGTTGGTAATGCATAATCGTGTTGAGTTTGCATTCCATAGGTTAAGTTCCCAAGTCGTGGAAATTTATCTTGGAACTTGTGGGCTACATAACCTGCAACATATGCCTTGCCATCTTCTTCACTTAGTTCCATGATATTGGCAATGAAGGACTCTGGTCGTACATTGCTCCCTGCAGGGGCGTATATAAGGGGGGTGCTGAGGGGGCTCCAGCCCCCCCCCCCCGAAAAAGCCAATACAATTAAGAAATTGTTGCTTTGGTAAGAGCATAAAATAATTGTAAACTTGGTTATACCCTAAACTTAACTTATCGGGTAAGTTATAAACAATATTAAAATTGAAATTATACTAACTCGTGGTGAAGTGGGTAGCATTCTTCGCTGCCGCCCTGGAGATCCGAATTCAATTCCCGGCTCTACCAAGAAATTTTAATTCTAGTCTGAGGGCTAGGACGGGGTGCACTCAGCCTTGTGAGGTAAAGCTGTGAATTACACAGTACGTTTTTTGAGAAATACATGTAAAAAAACTGTTTACCTTTCTGCTTAGTAAATTGACAAATATTTAGATATTTGGCATTCATACTCCACAGGCCTTAATAGAAAATTTATTAAATATAAATTTTTATTTTGTTTTGTGTTGTATTTTACAACTTTGTTTGTATTGACAGTAATTGTAGGCTATATAAACTTTGAATCTTATCTAAAATAATTACACAAAGTTATATGCTTCAAGATATTGGTTGATATTTCTGGGTATTTTGCGGTGACAATCCCCTGAGAATACTCACAATTTTCCAGGATAATCAGCCCCCCCCCCCCCCGATTTTTTTCTATATACGCCCCTGTCCTAAGGTTGGTTCTGGAAGCACGTTACTCAATTCAGACACTTTGCCAGCTTTGTTTAGTGCTTTAGCAACTACATATTCATCTGAATCTGGATCAGCAGTGTTTGTTTGCTTTTGAACAACTCCTGGATTATTTCCTAAAATAATCATCCTCAGTCTGTAAATGCAGTCAAGGGGACAAGGATGATCGTGTAAGCCACCATGGGTTCGCAATTGTGAAAAGAGATTTTCCAGTACATCTAGTACATCTTGATTTAGCCTATGTGTGAGAATGTACTTTGTATTATGCCTACGGGCCATATCTTGGTACAGAAGTCGAAGGGATTTTATTGAAATGATGACTGCTTTCTAGAATATTTGCAAAGAATTTTTACCAATGCAAAGAGAATTGCTCATGAAATTTTCCATCTTGTCCAAAATCGAAATACCATATAAGGGGGGGGGGGAAGGGAGGGGTGCTGAGGGGGCTCCAGATCCCCCCCGAAAAAAGCCAACTTGGGTACAACATACAGTAGTCTACCTTTAAGAAATAATTATCAATTTGTAAAAGAGAATGAGTGTTTACCTTTCTGCTTTATAAATTGACAAGTAGCCCATTTAGATATTTTCCATTCATACTCCATAGGCTATGATAGAAAATTCATTCCATGATTGTCAGCCCCCCTCCTTCGAAAAAATTGTATATACGCCCCTGATACCATGTACGAAATATGTCAAAAATATTAACAGCTTTAAAATCATCCTAGCAGGTCATCAAAACTTAAGAGTAGGCCAGCTAGGCTCACTTACCATTTGGTTTTAGATTCCTTGGAAATCTTGGCTTTATATTAAGCAATTAGACCCTGTAGTCCAATTCGAAGTCTTCAGTCTTAAAGTGGAGGGAACATATCCTACTTGTTTGAGGGTTGCAATGATATTTTCGCTTACATGCAGCAATCCACTGATTGCGAAGGCATGCGTCTTTGGTCACCGTGAGAAACGACACGGCATTTCCAACTTTATAATAACTGTGACAAACTGCCACAGCACATCTTTGGCCTGGCATGATTATAAATAAAAGGGCTTAAAACACGTGTTTAAACCACTGCAATCCATACAACATAATGTGTGGGAAAGTTGACTCTCCTTGCATATCTCGCGCCTCGCGCGGTACGAGGAAAAGTGTGACGTCACGTCCTTTCCCTTCCCTCCGCGATTCCCTCGCCTAAGAGCTCCATATTGAGGCAACCTCTGTAGTTTACTAACCTTGATCCTGGTGTACGATCAATAAACTGGGTCATTGATCGCCATGTTGTAACCATCTTCGCCTGACATCGTGCGTGCACGTCGGTACTCGGAAACTACCGTATCGTGCAGCTGGACCCTAGCTTCGGTTTGCAACTTGTGGATCGCGCCGATATTCAACATAAACTTCAGACTGCACTATTCATCATAATAATATGAGGATAATGGTACAGTACTGCCCCCGTAATTGAATTATATAGAGACCACGGTGGCTATATTGGAAATTATAATGAAAGTTATGGCTGTCATGGTTATGACGTGGGTAGTCATGACGTAAGCACGGATGACGCAAACGTTATGCCAGCAGGCTACTTGAGCTGAGATTCTCAGTGACGTCAGCATTTAGTCGAGAATGTTCCAAGATTTACGACGCAGTCGCAGGAAACGAGGAATTCTGCTGAGGAAGAAGTTATGCTATTGGAGGGGAGGCTTGAACCAATGAACGATAGTTTAAAGAAAGACGGAGATTGCTGAAACTATGGTATTTTTATTACTTTTGGAATGCAGAATTGTGGAAATCCATTTGCAGTAGAGGCATTGATTTGGAATTTTGGTGAAATTTATTTTCAGTTTTTGAATTTTGAAAATCCGTCATGTATTAACGAAGTTGGAACTTTCAGCGATGACGCAGTATCACGCTCTGGAAGGGATGGAAACGACCCTCGTGAAGTTAATAAAAGGGCTTGCGCAGAAGAGAGGAGCCTCATTCTCCGATCATTCTCAGATCTCATTCTCAGATCATCGAAGTCTAATTGTGAAAGTTCTTTTCTTATACAGTCATTTTGGTGAGACGTCGAAGTGAAAAGTAGTGAAAAGAGTCGTCTTTATAACGCGTGGTGAAGCGACTGCATTATACGAGATTCAAGTCAAACTAGGTGAAGTTAAAACGGACCTTAGAACGCTTCTACAAGTTTAGCATTGAACAGTTAGCGGTCGCCGATAAGCTAATTGTATTGTGCAGTGCTACATGAAGTAATATAGAAAAGCTGAACAATTTCGAGTAATTAGTTTGAAAGATATTAGCAGTTTTACACGACTGACAAAAGTGATTATCTCGCCACCTGAGAAGCACTATTGTATCGCCAGAATCAACGCCACGGCTGACGCTGCTAGTGAAATAGGGAGACTCCAGATTGCTTTTGTTACACAACACTACAGTATAATGGAGCAATTTAATATGGCAGTTTGTTCTTCTATTACTACGACCGAAGAGAAAATGGAAGGCTAAAGGACTTAATGCAATTGGGACATATTTCAACGGAGTAAGATAGCAACATGGAACTTCGCTAATTGCTATTCCACACAAGCGAACATGTGGCGAATTACCATCTACACCCATGTTTCGTGATTAAAGGCTGAATACTATCGAACAGCCATGGAAATGATTTCATACTCACTGTATATGAATATTTCTTCGGAAATTTCTACAAAAACTTCATGGCGATTGTCTACTGGAACTTCAGGGATTTTTTCAAGAGAGGTCAGGGTTATCCCGACTCACAAAGAAGATTATTGCCGGAAGGATGTCTATTCGTCTTCAAGGAGCAGCGCGATTTCCGGAGAAGGAAGCAGTTCGATTCTCCGAGGGTGCTATTTCCTATTTCGAGGATGGAGCTCAGCTTTAACTTGGTGAAATGGATCCATCAGCAGTCTTCTTTGGGGAATTTTCCTCTGGAACGTCAATCGGCAGATAAGGTAGTCGTGAACGTTTATTGTATTTGAGTTTCTTAATGATATTTGAGCAACTATTTTTCCCATATTTTTGTCCTCATGTATTTTGCCCTATTTTCTTGTTGAGATTCCTATTCTCAGTTCACCTTGATGAGTTATGCCTTTTTCGACGATTTATTAAGACATTGTTATGTCATGGGCATAGTTAACGATTTTGGATCAGTTGAGACTGATATTGAGATTTTTCAGTAATTAATATTTTTGTAGTCACGATTTGACTGTAAGTTAATGATTTTTTTATGGCAGATTTAAATTCAGACAGCGTGTCACTTTATTAAAGTAATTCTACCCCAGTTTAATTACTTTGACCAATTTTCTGTCATCATCAAGAAGGAAGAACATTTAAATGATTTTAGAGCGTTAAAATCTCTTACGTTGTCGACGATCTTGGAAATACTAGTCGTTATTTGAATTGATTGCAACACAGACATTTATCGTCAGTTATGAATGAACATTGCATCATAGACACTTTTGTGAAAGATTAACTTTAATAATGAATTATTGAATGCATTAAAGTCAAGAACTTTTGTTAGGAGTTTTTCTCAATTAGAGATTTATATAATGATGTTTGCATTCCCCAGTCTAATTGGATTCTATTCGACTATTTTGCATTTTAGTCGCACTTTTGATGATAGTATTTTTATACTACAATTCTTTTAAGATGTTAATCTTAAATTTTGATAGACCAGACAGGCGTATATAAGCGTATTCACTATTAAATTTGTTTGTGATTGGCAAATTTTGACTTCAGTTCGATTCATGAATGAAATCCACGAAGGTTAAATAAAAACAGTTTTGAAACAATTAATGATTATAAGAATTTTTAAGTGGAACTATGAATGTATAATCGCTAGTGCAGCGCGTGTTGAAAGTCGCTGATGTATAATGCCCTTGAATATGAAGGAGGTTCCCACAGGAATTAATGTTAAAGAATTATTTGTGGAAGTTTTTGTAAGTTCGGTGGAAGTTTTGATGCCATATAGATTAATATATGATGAATTTTGGGCCTAATTATAATGCAGTTTGTGCATTATTGTGTTAGCGGAGTATTTTCCGCTGGAGTGAATTGTCATAGTTCGTTGAAAATGAATCAAGTGAATTAACTGTTATAATTAACACGAGTTTTGAAAGAATTCGAGATAAGATTTTGAATGAAGATTACCGTCACAAATAATTATTAAAACCTTTATTAAAACAGATTGTGACATAAATATGTATAACTAACCTTCATTGGTCGATTATATAGACACGATTATGAAAATTACCAACCGGATGAACATGTGGTTAATGTATTTCTTAAATTAATAATTTAAACAATTTAAATGTTAATATTGTAAATAAATGCTGTAAATATTTTTGAAAATAATGTGGAACGAAAGTGATGTTAAAGGCGTGTTTAAAAAAAATATTTTTATTGTCTTGGACAAATATTATAAACAATTTCTAATTGTTATAAATAATATATGTGATTTTGTTATAAACATTTAAGAGCTTATTAAACATTTGGATGAGAACTTAACAAGTTTAGGAATTATCATAATAATCCAGTAGGATGTGAGTAAAGTATTTGAAAGAATTGCGTAAATATATATTTGAGTTGTCTTGTAGACATTTAAAAGCTTGAGAGAGAGCTGTATTCTTACGTAATGTAGCATGTGAAGGGAGTCCATTTGACCAGTATGCGACAGGTTGGAGGGTAGCTCGCAGCTGTCCCAACAACTGGTTATCAGCGGGTGAGGTCGTCCACACTCTGGCCTTGCGACTATAAATACAATTGTCATGTTTATTAAAAGGAAACCAAATGCTCTATATATGTCTCGTCCTCACTTCCTTTCCAATCCAATAGTGTTATGAATATTACGTTATTTGGAGCTCGTGGGAGCTAATATGTTTTATATCATGTTGTATAATAACTTTGCAAGTCCTACAGGAGGAAGTAGTCAGATTGACTTGGGCTACTGATAGCCACGTTGATTTTGTTGTGTTATTAAAATCATACCCTTTATTTGAAATAAATCTTTTGTACAGTTCGAAGTTCTCGTCTTCGTTCTGGTTCATTTTTAAATGTCATGGTGGAGGTTATTGTGTGAACAGACTTTAGTGATCCTGTTGTCAACTCAATCCCCGAGATAATTTTAAGAGGTAAGTAACGGTAAGTATGAACCCCCGTCTATTTTGGTGTGTTCCACAATGATTTCCTGTTAACTTCTGTGCTCATATCTCGATAGTATCTGTCAGTGCCATTTTCATTGATGTAGCTGAGCCGGTGCGATTGATTGTTGGCAATCCGATTGAGGGGGCGGATATCTGACAGCCTACTATCCGGGTAAACGGGGACAGTACCATCCCGGCATTTGCCCGAAGACGAATTGGGAAACCACGGAAAACCACTTCGAGGACGGCTGAGGTGGGAATCGTACCCGAGGCTGAGTAGACCCCGTTCCAGTCCTCATACCACTTTTCAAAATTTCGTGGCAGAGCCGGGAATCGAACCCAGGACCTCCGGGGCGCCAGCTAACCATGCTGACCGCTTGTTACGCTACGGAGGCGACTCTAATATGTAGACTTATCTGAATTGGGGAATGTATACAAGCTGCTCAGACATATTGCTGTCTTAGAAGCAAACATTTTGTCATATTATTTGTAGACCTCCAAAAGCGCAATGGACAGAGAAATACTTGAAGAATTTGCTGCTGACTACGCTACCAAAGCCGATTATGCTATAGAGCATCCAGCGTTTAGAAAAGACTGTGGAGCCTTATGGCGACAGTGTTGCTAGCTCTAGGCAGAGGTAGCACTGACGTCATACGTTATGTTCACCCGCTTCGAGTACTGCGCTTTCATAAGTTAGCGTGTCAACCACAACCCCAGCAGCTACCTGAAATAGAACACGCCCAGGAAGGAGCAGTTTTGCAGGTGTTAACGGATTGGACCAGTATTAAGGATACTGTATGCGAAGAGAACAAATAACGACATTCATTTCGTTGTGATATGACGCATTACTGATTGACAGATGTCGAGAGCACAACCCTTCCTTCTCGGGTGTATGCAGACGATGTTAACATTTTTTTTTGTCAGCAATACTGTTCATCACCACCTCTTTAGTTATTAGTTAGGCTGTAATTTAGTTTCTTTCAATTTAATCTTGTTGTTTTGTTTAGATTAATATTTGTAGTATTGTAGTGAGTTAGCCGTGCGGTTAGGGGCGCGCAGCTGAGAGCTTTCATTCGGGAGATAGTGGGTTGGAACCCAACTGTCGGCAGCCATGATTCGATCGAACAGAAAATAAAACAGACACACAACTGTAACACCAATGACGGATAGTGCTTCAGAACTTATGTTGTCGACGGAACTGAGCACGTACTCCTCTCCGGGCGAGCATGCAGCACAGGACGAGGCTCTTCTTTCCAACGTACTAACCTCGAAAATTTTGAAATCACTAAGACGTAATATAAGCGATACTTGTACGCAATAACAAAGGTAATCAGTTGGCAGATAATTGCAGGAAGCTATTATGACGAAAAATATATATGTTCAGAGTTCCTTCATGATAAAAGGTGAGGCAACAAAACCATTGTAGGGGGGATTTCCGTTAAAAGTAAAAGCCCATAAGACCCAGCTATCTGATATGACATCTAGCGGTAAAAATGAGAAACTTACCAAGTAGGGTACATTTGTCACGTGGTGACTGTTTGTATATGGTTTCTTGTATTGGTAAACAGATCGTGGTAAATTGTTCGTGTCTTTATACATAAGTAATAAGTTTTACTCGTTGATAGAGTGAAAAATGAGTAAAAGCAAAGTGTATTGCTCAGTTTACGGCTGTAAGTCGATGTATAAGAGGGCTGAGGATATACGTTTTCATCACTTTCCAAAAGATGCAAATAGCAATAGCCGAAATGTGATGATACCTAATAATACCTAATAATAATAATACCTTTCCACCCCGGGAAGGATCTAACACTTGTCGAGGTAGACAGACAGAAGACCTGCGACGTAAAGCCAGCGAAGGTTATTCAGTTTAAAAACAGCTGTTACGATGGGCGCGCTGGTAAGATTGAAGTTACTTGAATAATTAATTAAATAATTAATTATTGGCTGCTTGGTAGGGAGAAGGGATGAGTTTAACTTGTATTAAAACTCGTGGGGCGACAGGAATTGCTTGATTTGGATGGTTAAAAGGTGGGTTTGGTGTTGAATATTTGAATGGTAGCGGAATCACTCATTCTACAGTGCCCACGGGGAGCAAATTAGGCCTATATGACTCGTAGTGGAGTAGCTCGAATATCGAAGAACTTAGCGATTACGAGGTGTAGGCTTGGCGGAAAGGCTGGCGGATCATCAGTTTGACATCAATTCACGATATAAGTCGTAGCTTGGAACAGTGGCGTCTGGTTTGCGTGGATGCTAGTCTCGGAATGATAAAAGTAGCACAGCTTCGGTGTGTTATTTATTTGTTTATGTACCGTATTTCTCTATTTGAATGTCCTCGGCGTTGACTCAGGATCGACATTTACATTATATTGCGCATAATAGTACCGAAATAATGTCCAAAGTGTAGCCCTGTGTAAATTTGAATCAGCTGATCTACATCAACCATAAAAACTGATGTTTGATAATATGCAAATGACACCAAAAAATCCAGTGGAACACACAAATTAGATCACGTGTATCGCACAGTTATACATATATACAATTAAAAATAACACTGTCATTACTTTAGAGACCACATTTAATGATTATAGCCGAAAAATAAAAAGTGTTCCATATCAAACGCATGTTAATGAGTATTTTAAACCCTACTTATCCAGACCGACCGCAGCGCCCCAAGTGTTAGTTTGAGTTGCCAATAGTGCTCTATCACGGCCGACTGAGGCTCTATACAAATGTACTGTAGGGATATAATAAAATTGTGTTGGCGATACTGTGCATGGTGTACCAACTTACCAGGATAGAGCAAACATGCAAATCCGGAATGTAGCCTATCTTTAGGACATCATAATTCTGATAATAATTTCCCTATTTCACAAGTATTTCAAGAAAAGATTATTTATAAGCCTGGATGTCATAGTTCTCTAATTCCAATTATCACCAGACACTTTTCTATAATAAGGCGGGAGTGTAAGAAACTGATGGGAACGCACAATATTTTATCATAGGTTATGCCCATTGATGCCATGTTGCTGGCTGCTATGATTTCCTCATGGAATAAATATTCGTCCTAAATGGCTTGTGTATGCCTACGTATTTCAGTTTACCATGAAGAAGTGAAATTTTGTGTATTTTGTTCAAAAGCATGCTGAAAAGATAGTAGAGGAACATTTATTTTGAATTCTAATTATCATAACTGACAGGTTAATTGAAAATATAAAATGTGGAAGTTCCTGCGTATGGATGAACCATTGGTGCTTCTAACCTCAAAGTTAGATGTAAACAGTAGCGTCGTTCGAAAATATTTATTCGGAATGCATTCCAAGTAAAATACTATATGTGAAGAACTATATATATATATGTTTGTGTATATATAAAGCAAGAGATGTCTGATAATAAGTAAGTATTCATCTCATTGCAGAATTGGGAACTTATAAATTATCACAACGCTCTCATTTCTCAAGAAATTATTGTGTATGTCTTTATCTGTGGGGTTCTTCAACATCATTCTAATCATCAGTGGAGGCACGTAATTTTGAACTATTGTGGGAGGCCTAATGTAGCCACACACCCCCCTCTCCACACCTGTAACATGGCAGCAATAAAATGACTGTGGACGAATTGTATTGTGGCATTATAAATAATCCCGTTTTGGTCTATAGAGAGTGGGTTTGGTCAGGCAAAGGGTTTCTGATGAGGTAGGGCTGTGTTTTTGATGTTTTTTTTATAGCCTACAGTTGACTTTTTTATCATTTATATTTGAGTGTTCATCAATATACACTACATCCCATAGACTGCATTCAGGTGACAGTTTGAGGGAGTTTACAGATATTCATCTCCACAGATCAGGCACCTGTCCCCAAACCGCAAAAGTTCCTATATACCATCATTGCTGTGCTGTAGTAGATTGCTGCTCTTGTAGTGTGGAAATGTTGCTATGCCTTTATGCTATCAAATAGTTTTTTTTGTTCCCTCATATTGATGTAGCCTATCTATTTTAGAAGGAATAATTACACACATGTTTCATTGTAGGCCTAATCTGAAGGGTGTAAGAGAATGAAGTTTTATATATGTTGAGCGTCGAGTGACAATAGACGCAGATGACCTCTCTGCTCCACCCCTTGAAACATCAATGAGAACAGAAGTAGAATAGGGGGAAAAGGCAAGCCAGCTGAAGCAGATCACCTGCAATCTAACAGTTAATCTACACCTTATTGATTAGTTTGAGGGACGAAGACTGTTTTTGTTGATGGGATAGTCATTTCTAAGTTTTGCAACATTGAAATAAATAGTTCTTTTTTCGATGCTCAATGTATTAATATTTATCAGTAATAATTAGGCTACCACAGTTACAAAGTTCTCTGACGGGTTTTCTTGTATTTTGTTTTTAGAGGGCAGAGACTGTCTGTGGGTGTTTGGTAGGTTTGGTAGTGTTTTGTTGGGCTGATGGTCTTGCATATTTGGATCTAATGATGCTCGCTTGACAAGCAAAACATGTCATCCCTTAGTTTTCTTCTTCTTCTCCTTCAATAGTCCTTAACAATTATATAAATCTTAATGACATGTTATTTATTTCATTTTTTCCCCCACATATTCCTGTAGCCTAATTGGAATGGTTTTTGTGTTCACCATCTGAAAGCTACAATATTAATTGTTATCAATGACGGAATTAGAACCTGTGATACCCGGACTTCCAGCTCCCTCTATAGTTGTGGTGTGTGAAAATACAGCTATGCTGTTGGATTAAAAATCTTATTTCACAGAATGGGGAAGTACCAAGATGAGATATTGAACTGGGACACAGTTTTGTGTCATGCAGACCACATTTAAGTTAGAATGGCTGTTCCGCTATCTAATCCTTAAATTATTCTGTTTGATAGGGCCTAGTTAGCCCAGAGGCTGGTCGGATTCTCAGAAAGCACCACCATAGGTTACGTGGGTAGAAACCACAAAATCCTGAGGCAGCACTATAATGAGATTTACTTGACAAAGTGAGGAGTAAGGTGGTTTGCCATTGCTTTCTTCACTGAGCCAGTGCAAAACACTGACCCTATGAGTAGAACCTTTCATGCCATTCACATGTATCACACATCTTAACGAATCCTTGCCAGCGGTAGATGTATGAACTATGAGCTGTCAAGGGAGTGGTGTGACACAATCGTCTTTCCTGGATATGTCAGCACAGTCTGCACTGTATGTTGATGAATCATTGTGGCACAAGAATTGCGTTAGGTCATTTGGGTATATCTAGTCTATGTTGAATGAATAGGAACTGAAATGAAATTCTTGAGAACATCTCTCCAAAAGACTAGAAGAGATCATCATCATCATCTTGTACAGTTTCCAGCCCCAGGCTGGGTCTGTTTGGAACATAAGCCTCGCCACTTAGTTCTTTCTTCCCACCACCTCTCCGCTGTCACTCTGGTCCAGTCCTCGCCTCTCTTCTTGACACATTCCTCCACTCCTTTCAGCCATCTATCTCTTGGTCTTCCCCTTGGTCATTTCTTCTGCATCTGCATCTCATGTATCCTCTTGGGAATCTTCTTCTCATCCATTCTCTTTAAGTGTCCATACCACCTCAGTCTTGATGTCTCACTCCTACCTTGCAAGGGCTCCTCTTTCACCATTTCCCTGACCTTTTCATTCCTCACCCTGTCTCTTCTTGTTACTCCGATCCTACTTCGCAGGAACTTCATTTCACCTGCCTGTATTCTGCTTATGTCTCTTTTCTTCATTGTCCACGTTTCTGAAGCATAGGTCAGTATCGGGATATAGTAGCTTCTGTATAACACTTCCTTGCTTTTTTGTGGGACATCTTGATTCCACACTAAGCTCCTAATGCTTCTCAGAAATGCTTCTGCCTGTCTGCCACGTTCCGTAATCTCTCTGTCATTTCTCCCATTTTCCTCCACTATACTTCCCAAGTACTTGAGACTTTCCACCTTCTTCAGCTGTCCACCTCCAAGTGTTATCCCACTCATTGGTCTGTCCTTTTTCCTGGTCGTTAACAGGATCTCACATTTACTGATGTTGAACTTCCATCCGTACTCTCCCACGGTTTCTTCCCAAGCCGTCAGCTGCTCCTGAATTTCCTCCTCCGTGTTTCCCCAGACCATGAGATCATCTGCAAACACCATTGCTTTCATCTTATCTTCTCCTATCTTTCCTGCTATCCGTGTCATTACCTCGTCCATAACCACAATAAAGAGAAGGGGTGACAGCGCACTTCCTTGTTTCAGGCCACTCATCTGTCTGAACCAGTCTGTTCTTTCCCCTCCAACTTTCACACAACTCACACTTCCACAATACATCTCCTTCACTCTGCCTACAGTCTCTTTATCCACTCCCATGTTTTCCATTGCTTTCCAAACCTTCTCCCTACACACACTATCATAGGCCTTTTCGATGTCCAGGAAGGCCATCAGCAGATCCTCTCCAAATTCGTAGTGGTGTTCCTGGAGCTGTCTCACTGAAAATATGAGATCCACTGTTGATCTCCCAGGTCTGAATCCATACTGCTCCTCTCTCAATTTTCTCTCCACCTTGGCTCGTATTCTGCTTTCTAATATCCTTTTCATATATCTTGGTACAGTGAGGTATGAGTGTGACTCCCCTGTAATTTCTGCACTCCTTTCTGCTTCCTTTCTTAAATATTGGGACAATTAATCCTTTCTTCCAATCTTCTGGGGTCTTTTTCTCCTTCCATATCACCCTCATCACACGGTACAGCCACTGTTTCCCAACCTCCCCTGCTGCCTTCACCATTTCAACACTCACTTCATCCACACCTGGTGCCCTTCCTCCTTTCATCTTGTCTATAGCCATTTCCAGTTCTCTCCAAGTCAGGCCCTTTTCCATTCCTGTGTTATCTTCTCCATCTTCCAATACATTGTCTTCCTCCCTATGACCATTCGGATTCAGCAAATCCTCAAAGTACTCTTTCCACACTGTCTTGAGTGCCTCTTTGTTGTGTACCTCATTTCCGTTTTTGTCCATCATTACCACATCCTCTCGCAGACCTCTTCTCTTACTTTTGACCATCCCATAAAGTACTTTCTTATTTCCTCTGCTGTCTTCCTCCATCATCTCTGTCCACTTTACCATCCACTTCTTCCTCTCCTCTGCGACAATCTTGTTTGCTTCTTTCTTCTTTATCTTATAATCTTCCCTTGTCAGATCAGTTCTTTCCTGGAACCACACTCTGAAAGCCTTGTTCTTCCTTCCCACAGCTTCTTTTACTCCCTCATTCCACCATGGTGCCTCTTTACACCGCTTTCTGTTGCTTGTTCTTCCACATACTGCCACTGCAGCTTCCACCATTGTGTTTTTGAATTGCTTCCATTCCTCTTCCCCTGTTTTAGATAAAATCCGAAACTCAAAAATTAGGCAAGAACTAAATATACAGGAACCATTAGTACAGAGAATACAGAGGTTGAGATTAAGATGGTTTGACCATGTGCAAATGATGGAAATGGATAGAACTGCAGATGGTAAGAGACATTGATGGTATCAGATTGGTTGGAAGGCCCAAAGAAGAGATGGATGGACCAAATCCGACAAGACATATGTGACATTGGACTGGATGTGGCAGAAGTAATGGAGCAGGAGGAGTGGAAGAGGCTAGTTTACAACACCCGGGTGACTGGAGTTGGACACGGATGATGATGATAAATGAATATTTATGAGGTATTAATGCGCTTAACTGAAGAGTAGTGTATTATTACAGTAGTATTAATATATTAGCACAAGCATCAGAACACTCAATCTCCTCGTGTCAATAATGCTTGAAGTGAATTGTACATTATTTAATCAGTTTGAAGCTTTCCGCCGAATCAATAAACTGATTAAATAATTTATATATGTCAATACGGACCAGAAATGGCAACTAGTATTCCCATTGAATTGTACATGCCTTTCTCTCGCCTCACACTAGCCCTGATGCACCGATAGACAGAAGTAAATAGTTGACAGCTCTCTCACTTCAGAACGGCAGAGACTCGTCAGACTGGTAATACTGGCTGTGCCCTGAATGCCATTACTCAGCATCACCCATACCTCAGTAGCTCATAGCCATGAATAATACTTAGTGATCAGTGAAAAACCACATTTTGCTCCAGCCTGTGCCACCAAACAAATACAAAAATACTACATACTTCACGGGATGGCAGCAGGCCATTATCAAATTGTGTTCTTTGAATAGCTTTTCTTATTTTATTTTTTATTTATCTTATTGCGGAAGTTAGGTGTTTGGGAACAGATCTAATAAGGTGTGAATGAACTTGTGTTGTTTCTTTGAGTGAGTTGGTAATGTAGTTGTTTCTTATTTCCAGTGAGCTTAGTCTTCTCGATGACGATTTCGATGTTGATAATGACTATGATCTTGGCAATGAAGATGAGGAAGCCTTGCTAGCTGATGATTATGAGGTAAGTGTATTCATGTGATGGGTTGTAATTGCCGTCACATTTTTCACCATTTAAATACACACATTTTAAAATTATTTTTCTTGTATTTCCATTTGACAGATGGTTATGAATTTAACATTAGGCAAAGAGTTAGCCTTCCTAAGCCGTCTGCTAATAATAATAGGAAGTATTATTGTGTGATCAGCTGCAGGCTGAAAGGAAAGATCTACAAATCTGTGGTGAGGCCTGCCATGCTCTATAGTGCAGAAACTTGGCCGATTACAAAAGCCCAAGAGAGAAAGATGGAAGTGGCAGAAATGAGAATAATAATATCGTATGGCCTCGGTGCCGGGTGCAAGCTTTGTAATTTGACACCCAGAGGGTAGCTTGCATGTCGAATTTCGTTGTTCCTTGAATCACTATGAAAGTCAAGGAGGTTAGATATCTAAGCTCCTTGAACACTGTAGCGCTTTCTAGTAGAGAAGTGAGGAACTTTGTGTTGGCGGAAACTCCCGAGATGAATTTTTCCATTATGAACACGGCCTACTGAATTCAAATGGGTTCTTTAACATGCCAACGTCGTATGACACGCGTGTCATATTTTTGCCGCCTTTCAAAAATCACTTACCACGGCCAGGAGCGAACCTGCAATCTTGGGGTTAGTAGACCGACATCCTATCCACTCACCCACCATGGCAAACTAATGAGAATGTTAAGGTGGATGAGTGAAGTGACAAGATAGGAATGATGGTTCAAGAGGGTAGGCTCCGATGGTATGGGCATGTGCTGAGAAGAGAGGAGGACTATGTGGGGAAAAGAGTTGGAAATCTGGAAATTGAGGGGTAAGGAGGAGAGGAAGACCAAAACTGATGTGGAAAGACAAGGTTGCAGGGGACCTCAGAGAAAAAGGATGGAAGAGGGGGAAGCATGGGATAGACATTTATGGAAGAGAATAATCCAGCAAAGTAATGCTGGTCCTATGTGATGTGGGAAAAGGTTGAGATAAAGAAGGAGGAGGAGAAGAAGAAGAAGGTTGTCTGATTTAGAACAGGATGGTCAAAAACAAGATCAATGGAGAAAAAAATCTGATATATACATTCCTCGAGTTAGGTACACTTTAGTTGCACCTTTCTGGTCAAGGACCCTTCATTTTTAACTAGAATGTAAAGAACACGTAGCTTTAATATTAATGAATAGATTAACTTACTTTTTCCATAATTATTTTGAGCAACTATTTAACTACTTTTGGAAAATAAATATATATATATATATATATATATATATATATATTAAAAAACAATTGGTTCAATGAAGTTCTAAAATGATTTAGATGAGTTGAATATTACAATGAAACAAATTGCAAATTGAGAAGAAAATAGGATCCTGAAGAACAAACACATAAGACTTGCACTAATAACTAAGCAGCGAAAACCATATGTCTCTTCTGTGAAGAAAGGTCAGCCAGAAGGAAGAGATTTGTGGGGAGGAGGAAGATGACAGCTACATTCTCTGTCAATTCTTAGATTACTTTAATGTATTTGGTTTGATTTAAGTGCTCCCAATGTGAGCATAAACTATATAAATAAATAATTTTGAGCTGTTTAAAAATGAACCAACTAAAAAAATTAAGTTAAAAAACCATCTCGGCATTTGCCTAGAGTAGAAGGGGAAACCACGGAAAACCACAGGATGGCTGAGGTGCGAATCGAACCTACCTCTTCTCAGTTTTGCCCACTGATTTCTTATACATGGATGGCTGGTAACTAAGGCAGCAGTAAGCCGAATAGACGATGACAGGTATAGCAAGATGGCAGCGAGCGCATGATGCAATATTGCTTGTAGACCACGTGGTCCGTGGAGCGCTCTTGCCTTGTTCAGTGACGCCAGGCCCAGTGGCCAGGCCTCTTGATTGTAGATAGAATGACCACTATTGGGTTGGTTTTGGTAGTTTGAAGGAAGTTAAAGACCTGTAGTAGATTGTCGTTATTTACGTAATACATAAGAATAGTGGAAATAAGCCTCAATTGCTCCAGGGAGGAATGAAATTGGTTTTATAAGTAGTTTGTAGCTGGATTTAGTAGTTAAGGAGACCTTGTCACCTAAAGGGGTCAAATTTGGGATTTTTATTTTATTATTTTGTTTAATTAAGCACACTTTCCTGAACAAATCTTAGTTTGTTTCATGAAGATCGGACTTTTAGTTTTTGAAATATAAATTATTTTGTGCCGTAGTGCACAAAGGATGCTATGCCCCTTTTATACATGCCGAAACTAAAAGATATAGATCTATGTAAAGCAGTGTCTCAGAAGCTTATTTCTCATAAAGGTAATATTGTAATACGTGTATTGGCAGTACTGTATGTGCAGTTCGCATGTTTATTCTCTGGATAAAGAGTTTGGGCGGGAATACATGTCAGTTCTCAGGTGGTTTGTCATTTGTGTGCATGTGGTGAATTGTGTTAAAATATACACTGACCGGCCAAAAAAGTGGAACACTTCAATTTTTTATGTAATTTCTTAATTTATTCCACTAAAATGTATCGGTTTTCCAATATTTGCATTATTCATGTAAATGTTAGATGGTTGGCTACAGAAAATACTGAAACATGTTTTACAACACGCTTTAACTCGCAAATTTCGTTACATTTCACAAATCTAACAATTTTCTATTTTTTACTAATGTTGTTTTGGGCTGTTTTTTTTTTTTGCCAAACAAAACAGTGTTAATTTTTTCACTGCACTGCTCGGGAACACTGGTCACTAAAAACGAGTGTTTCCACCCTTAGCGTCCATGACAGCTTGTTAGGCTCATCGAAGATTGGGGGTAATTGGTGGTAATAAACCACCCTAAGAAATGTCAATTTCTATTCATGGATGTTTCAGATGTGTGTCCTAATGCTTGAAAAGCTTTTAAAATGTGATTACATCTTTTTCATGGCTAATTTTATACTTTTTAAATTACTGTTTTAACTGTTCCACTTTTTTTGCCGGTCAGTGCAGATCCTTGAATGCCTAGGATAAAGAAGTTTTCCCCCAAAGCTAAATTTAGAGGTAATCAGTACTTCTCTAACATAAGTCAGTGTAGTGAGTCTAAGGGAACTATTACAGAAACAAGAAACAGTAAGTGCCAAACCGAATAGAACGAAATTTGGTACAGAGGTAGCACTAGCAAAGGGCACCTGAAAGTTATCTTTTATGTCATCACATTCTTGACGGAAACGTAATGGCGGCAACCGAAATGTTCAAAACATAAATCAAATTACGACTAACCTAATCATCTGATCTCTACCGAATTTTGCAACAACATAAGGTAGGAAGCATATTTTGACCAAACTATAAGGTCATCAGCCCAATAATTTGCAGATGGCGGCCATGTATGTGTGCAAATCGATTCCTCCTATCAATTCAAACACTGTGATACCGAATTGAACGAAATTTGGTACAAGCTGTTAGGTATTGAATTGGGTGCCAACACACAATCAGTCCTCAATGATATAGACCACCAGCGAGTGATCGAGGCTGAAAAACGAACCAATGTTACTTGGCAAGATGCCAGAAAGCATCAGAGGAACACTGAAAGGAAGATGGAAGAAACCAATGATGCAGATGATCCAGATTATGGGACAGGATTGTCCTAATTATGAAGGCAATGCACTATTATCACGTGTAAAACTTTTAAATTGAAATTACCAGAAAAGTGATTTTTTCAGTTTTAGGTACATATTTCTGGAAAAGTAAGAGATCTAGCTATTACCATGAAACTTACTTTTTATACCCAAATAATGAAAGTGATGCAAATTTAGGTCAATATGTTGAGTAGAAGTGTAAATACTTGTGTGAAGAGCATTGTAAATTTTGATTTTTTGAATATAAATGCATCGCGTATTTATTTATTTATTTTATTTCTCAGCCCCCATTATTCCAAATTTACATGGCTTTGTTTAACATGAGATACCCTACATCCATGAGTTTTTCAAAGATAATGTAATTGTTATTTTTTCTACAGGGTGTACCTAAATATATCCACTTTTAACATTGAATTAAATGAGACATTCGTTACCGACAAGGTCCCTTTAAATATGCTTGTAGGTAATAAAGCGCTGTGATTGGTCGGGAGGGCGAATCCGGCTCTGTGATTGGTTCCTGGTAGTTTGATGTTATACACGTATTTATACTGGCAGTAAATATTTTGTGTTTCTTGTAGTTGTAAAATGGGCTGAATTTGGTTATTTAAAGCGTAAAATCTTAGTTTTAAGTACCGGTTTGGTGACCCATCATCCCAGGCAAGCCGGTAATATTTTTACTTCTCAGGCAGATAGGTCACTTAGCCGTAATTTTGAAGTTATTGTGAAGTTAAATATACATATGCGGTGGTGCTGAAGCAGAGGTGATCGGCTAGGCTATAGTGTTTTTAAATTTGATCCCATTTCGGGGTTTTTCAGTTCTGGGTGCGAATAGTTCGCTTAATAGTTGTAAAACTGTGGGAAGAGTATTTTTTGAGGGTTTTTAGTTGTGATAAGTTTTATGTGGAGCTGAGGAGTGAAATTGGTTTGGCATAAAGTGCAGTTTTGGCCTAGATCTATTGTACTTCCCGTTATTAAGTTTATTGTGCTGCTAGGGTGATTAAAAACTGTAGTATTTGATGTAGAGTGGTGGGATTAGTAATTAAGCCCTGTAATCCTTCTCCTCCCCACCATTTCTTTCCGATTTCGCACCCTGATAATTATATACATTTATTTTTGTGTGATTTTTACTGTGGTAATTAAGCTGATGATTATGTGATATCTTGACAAGTTCTGAATATTTGCTGGTTTCATAAATGTGTACATTTGCTTTAATGATATTTTCATTTTATAAATTAAACTGCGCGTTATTTCATGGAAACAGGAATTCATTACCAAGCGCCGATTACGATATGTCGAATCTAGACCTGTATATTGAGCTATGTTTATAGGTAGGCTACATCATTTGAAGAATGCATAATTTCGTTGCATATACACAGTATATACAATTTACAAGAATGTTTCCAGAAATTGTTTTTCACTCGTTACTCTGTTACTGATCGCTAATTGCGTGTTCTCAGTACCTAAGTTTATATATGTCAGCCTTTATTATACATTCATTTTTATTGCTATTCTGGAGATTTACTGACCCCGGAATGACTTGTCAGTGATCCCAATGCCCTTATACTATGAGTGAACATATCTCTATATTTTTATTTGTTCCAAAGCACCGTTAATTACGATTTAAAATTGACTAGATTATCATTGCTTCGCCATAAGGAAAGCTCGAGAAAGGGTGCCCCAATATGGTGGACCGCGCGCTCAACCTGGCGTACCTTCTCGTGCAGCGGAGAGCTGCCATCAGTGATCCATGTATAGAGATCAGTGGTTCTGTCTCATGAAGCTGTAAAATCTATTATATAATACACTAAGTTCATCCGACAAAAAACTCAAGCTCCTGAACCAGAAGGAGTTAGGTGTGTTGTATGCCAAAATCTTTCAAATCATCACAATAGTACAGGAAAATCTTGCATTTCTTGAAAAGTCAACGGAAATATATTTATTTGTTTGAAAAGTGCGTTTAAACAAATAAACATATCTATACTGTAGAAGCCTGCATAACAGTAAAGCATGGCGGGTGGTTGGTTAATGAACATGCAAGATTTCTCGCACAGGTCCCCTAGTTGGATATAAAGATTGTAATTTGTAAGAGCAAGATGGGGCACCACTGTGTATGGGATGGCTTACCCTTTCTCTCCCTGGAAAAGAGGGATAATAATACCCATATTTAAAAAGGGAAGTAGGAAGGAATGCAAGAACTACAGGGGAATTACACTCATGTGCCACTGCGCCAAAATATTTGAGAAGGTACTGGAGAGAAGAATTCGGACAGAAGTTGAAGATGGGCTGAGGGAAGAACAGTATGGATTCAGGCCAGGAAGATCAACAGTTGACCTCATCTTTGCAGTAAGACAGCTACAAGAACACCATTATGAATATGGGAAAGATCTGGTGATGACCTTCTTGGATATTGAGAAAGCATATGATAGTATTAATAGAAACAAGGTATGGGAAGCAATGAGAGCAAAAGCAGTGAACAAGGAGACAGTGGCAAGAGTGAAAGCAATGTACGAGGGAAGCAAAAGCTGTGTAAAGGTGGGAAGAGAGAGAACGGAATGGTTTCAACTGGAGAGTGGTCTGAAACAGGGAAGTGCCCTCTCACCCCTGTTATTTATAGTGGTGGTGGATGAAATCATACGAAAAGTGGTAAATAGCATTGGGGAAAGGAAAATGAAGGCAATGTTGTTTGCTGATGACCTTCTGGTATGGGGAGAGGATGAGCAAGAAGTACAAGAGCAATTAGATGAGTGGGAGAAGGTAGTGTTATCATATGGGATGAAGTTCTCAGCACAAAAGAGTGAAGTGGTCATCACAACGAGGAAGAAGAACAGACTGGATATGGGCATAACACTTGGAGGACAGCAGTTGCAGAAAGTAGAATGCTTCAAGTACTTGGGAAGCATAATTGAAGAAAAGGGAGGCAATAGGATGGAAATAAATGAGAGGGGAAGGTGCGCAGATGGATTTTTCAAGAGTGTTAGGGGGATGATATGGAATAAAGATGTACCACAAAAATGTAAAGGAATCATCTACAAGACCTACTTTGTGCCAATTTTGACATATGGTTCAGAAACATGGGTGATGAAGGAAAGGGACAAGAATAAAATACGAGCAGTGGAGATGAAGTTCCAGAGGAGTAGGGTAGGAGTGACAAGAATGGACAGAGTAAGGAATGAGAGAGTCAGGGAGATGGTAAGAGAGGAACCATTGCAAAATAGAATAGAGCGATCTAGGCTACAATGGTATGGACATTTGAGGAGGATGCAAGAGGAGAGGATACCGAAGAAGATGTTTGGAATGGAAATGACGGGAAGGAGGCCAAGGGGAAGACCAAGGGACAGATGGACAAAAGGAGTTAAGAAGAGTGTGGAGGAAAGAGGAGTGTGCTGGGACACAGTAAATGACGAGAGATGGTGGATGGACAGGAAACGATGGAGAGGCTTATGTTCCAAGCAGACCCGACCAGCGGTTGGAAACTGCTCAAGATGATGATGATGATAATCTCTGGGAAATAAATAATGGAATGATGCTCCAATGCATTTATGCCCGGAATGAGAAAGGAGGATGGTTAGCTGGGTTGGCAACCAGCTTGTAAAAGCGGCTAATGCTGAGTGTTGAGCGGTGGTAAATAACTCAACTCCCTAAGGTAGGCCAACGGCTTCGGGCGGAGGAGCCTCCTTAGGATTGGGTGTTGGCCCCCCAGTGGAGGAAATGCCACTGAAATCCAATGTGTTGCGACCCAACAGCAAAGCAGGTGGAGGAGGAACCTTTTATTTCTTAAGTTCCCACCGGCTGTGGAGGTGGAGGAGGTAATGCCAGATTGATTGGCTGTAAAAGCGCAACTCAATTATATTTTGAGTCTGCGGCGTTCCATTGCAGTTCTGGAGCTGGAAACTGCATGTCTCATGCTCTATGTGCCGCAGTGAATGGCTCTAGGACCTTAGTGTCTGGGTCACTCCCTGGCAAGTTGAGATCCACCTTAAAGAAATTCATGCCTATGGCATTCTATCCTGCTGTTTCTTTACAAGCCCAACGGCGATGGGATAAGGATGATGGAAGCAGGTTTGGGTAAACTGGAGGCTTCTAGTCTGGACCTGCACGTTGGCGGCAGATGTGTGATGGTCGCCTTCCTGAGACTTGTGACTCCTCAGGGATCCGGTCCTGCATCTGTGACTGGGCAGGCCTATTTAGGATTACCGTTGCCCACCCTGAATGGGGAAGGCCCTAGAAAATGTGGCCTAAACATCGGTAGTCACTTCCAAAACCTGTCTGGGAAACCGCACACAGAGGGAACCCCAACTTGCGGTCGAAATTGTTAAAGAAAGATATCTACATTCTTCACTATTGGTGCATGGAATCTGGAATGTCAGAACATTATTAGACAACGATAACAGACCAGAAAGGAGAACAGCTCTCATCAGCCATGAGCTGAACAGACTCAACATTGATATCATTGCCCTGAGTGAAACCAGATTCGCGGGAGAAGGACAAATGAGAGGTTTCATCGGGTTACACCATCTTCTGGAAAGGAAAGGAGGAAAATGAACGACGCATCCATGGTGTGGGTTTTGCAGTAAAGACCAAATTGGTGAATGATCGACTTGTTCTCGTTGCAGTAAATGAAAGACTCGTGACTCTCTGCATACCTCTTGAAGGAGGCAGGTTCATTACTCTCATCTCTTCATATGTCCCTACTCTTATGGATGACTAGGATTCTAAGAACCGCTTCTACAACCAACTGAACACAGTCCTCACTAAGGTGCCTGCTACAGACAAGCTTGCACTACTAGGAGATTTCAATGCCAGAGTGGGGAGGGACAGCCTCTTATGGGAAAAAGTCATGGGTAAACATGGAATTGGGAATTGCAATGCTAATGGTCTGTTACTTCTTGGCCTGTGTGCTGAGCATGAGCTCTTTATCACCAATACCCAGTTCCAACTGCCAAATCGCTTCAAGACCACATGGATGTACCCACGCTCTAAACATTGGCATATGATTATGTCATTACCGAACAGTGCGACAAGAGTGATGTCCTCATCACAAAAACAGTCCGGAATATTGATGACTGCTGGACAGATCATAAAATTCTAATGAGTTGATTCAGGATTTCTATCCATAAAAAGCCACGTACCCATTTCATGAATCAAACACTGAAGAAGTTTAACACCTCTAAGCTTCAACTTGATAGCGTTGCCACAGAATACCAAAACTCTGTTCTAGAACAACTAACTCACAATCCAATCTACCCAAAGGATGTAGAATGTGAATGGACTACACTTCAGAATATCATTACAGAGTCTGCACAGAAAGGCATTGGCTATGAGGAAAGGAAGAGACAAGACTGGTTTTGAAAATGACAATGACGAAATCTTGAACCTCATCAGAGCTAAACGGGATGCCTATATATATCTGTTTCTCAAGATCCATCCTCCAGAGAGAAGAAATTGAGTTTTCAAGAACTAAAACGGAAGTGTCAGTCTGAAATCAGGGAAATAAAGAACTGGTGGCAGCAAAAAGCTAAGGAACTTTAGAAATTCTCAGATAGCAGGGACTTACACAACTTCTACGCTGGACTGAAAGAGGTGTATGGACCGGTCCGATCATCATCAGGAACCTTGAAAGCTGTTGATAACTCCACCATTCTTACAGACAGCCAGGACATTTTGAAAAGATGGAAAGAGCACTTCAGTTCACTATTGAACTGCAGTTCTGCAGCTGCTGACGATTTTCTTCAACCTGACCCTCAACATACTCCCCAACCCTCCTCCAAACTTCAAAGAGTTTATCAAAGCTCTCAGCAGAATGAAAATAGGGAAGGCTCCAGGATCAGACAACATTCCTCTTGATCTCATTCAATGTGGAGGCTTACCTCTAAAAACCAGGTGTTTCTATCTGATTCTTCTAATTAGGGAAACCAAAAATGTTCCTGCTACCTTGAAAAAAATCCAGAATAGTTACAATCTTCGAGAAAGGTGATCGCTAGGGCCCGGATGTTGATGACATGTCATTTTTTTACTGAGCTGTCTAAAACAATGCTGAAGTACATAGAAACTCCGGACGGGCCACCCCGTCTTCAAATATGTCATTTTTATTTTGCATCTTTTTGCATTTTCTGCTATTTGTTCATTTTAAGAGCAATTTTTCAAGTTTGGTAGATTTTTTGGTCATGTTTTAGAGAAATTGGCCTTTTAAGATAATTTTTTTCCAATTTAGTCATGTCACAGCTTGATATGAGGGAGTTACGTCTAAGAGTTAAGAAGAAGCTAGTAGATGATACAAGATAATTCAAAATTTTTTGTAGAAAAATATATATCTTCGATGCAGAAGAACGGTACCGTAGTTATACAGATGCTCTTGTTTTCGTCGCAAACCACTTATTTGCGGAATTTAATGTTGCCTGCTCTGTTGACCAAGGTCAGCTGTGGCGGGGTAGAAAGGGGAAGGAGTGTATATTCTTGTCTCATTTCCGCATAGTTCACGGCGAGAGATGTCGTTCATTGCCGCTTTCAAAATGCCTAAAGTAAAAACTAGTGTGTCAGTGCATTTAAAACAACTAGTATCTGATTTTGGTGACATTGTGTTTTCTAACGATGGAAGCATATTGTTTTGCAAACTATGGAACTAAAGTAGCTGCTGAAAGAAGGTTTACTGTAACGCAACATATCGGTCACGATAAACACATTCATGCTTTTAATTTTCTCCATGTTATAGTGCATTTTTTGAATTTTTAGGTCATTTACTACAGTCATTTTTGAAAATTTTGAGTGCATTTTTTAAACTTTTTTACGGCATCAACATCCGGGCCCTAGTGATCGCGGTATCTGTGGCAACTACTGTGGTATTTCACTGCTTGCCATAGCTGGAAAAATATTTGCTTGAATCTTACTGAATCGACTTCAGGTTGTTTCGGAGAAGTTACTACCTGAATCTCAGTGTGGATTTCGGGCCTCTCGTGGTACAATCGACATGATCTTCTGCGCAAGACAACTCCAAGAGAAGTGCAGAGAACAAATTACACCTCTGTTCTTAGTGTTCTATGACCTTGAAAAGGCCTTTGATACAGTTCCTGGTAGCACTATGTGGATGGTTTTGAGGCGCTTTGGATGCCCCGAATATTTTGTTAGTTTGATCCAAGCTCTCCATGATGGCATGGTTGGTCAGGTACTATATCATAATGATATCTCAGAGGAATTTCTAATTACAAATGGACTCAAGCAAGGATGTGTACTTGCACCTACACTTTTTGCCCTGTACCTGACAGCTATGCTTTATGAGACATCGCCTGCAAACAACTCAGGTGTGGAAATTAAATATCGGTTTGAAGGGGGGCTCTTCAACCAGGCCAGACTCCGCTCCAAAAGATTAACCTATTTCACTGGGGTCACAGAATTTCACTATGCAGATGACAATGCTTCTCCAGCCCACACACCAGAAGAGCTTCATCAGTCTGCCAACTGTTTCAACAGAGCTTATGAACGTTTTGGTCTGATTACACCTGTGTGAAGCTAAATTATATATAGGTTAAACATTCGACAAACGCTCTTAGGTTGTGACGTTCGTCGCCAGGAGCCGACTGCTGTGGCATCTGGTAATCAAGTTTTGAACTAGTAGACGGTGGAGTTTGGCAGCGAAAGTAGGAACTACTTGAAAAATTAAATGTCTGCAGTCCTCACTTGAATTGAAGACAGATAACACACACTAATACAGTCATCACAATTAACACCGGTTATCAGACAGATTCTACACACACCCAAAGTACACGGGGCTACATGACCGCGTTGTCGCAGCCCCTAAACTGAGGAACCAACCACCGGTTTGGTTTGACTGTCAAAATTCAGAACACCAAAGTGCTATCTCAGCCTGTTGCTGGAACCATCCCCCCAGATTTTAATATCAACATACCTGGCTCAGCTCTGGAAAAGGTGGAACACTTCTCGTACCTTGGTAGTATTCTATCAGCGAACTGTATGTCTGAGAAGGACGTGGAAAACAGAATACAGGCTACCCATGTGGCTTTTGGACGTCTCTCACATCGTGTGTTTCTGAACAAAGATCTAAGTATCTGCACGAAAGTATTGGTGTACCAAGCTGTTATTATTTCTACGTTACTCTACGAAGGTGAAACCTGGACCCTATATCACCGGGACATCTAGAAACTGGAACGCTTTCTTCAACAGAAACTTAGTTCCATCCTGAACATCAAATGGGATGACTGTATAACTAATATAGAAGTCCTTGAGAAAGCAATGCTAAACAATATTGAAGCCTCCATTGTTAAGCATCGGCTTAGATGGGCAGTATAACTAGAATAAATAATTATCCTTGTAATTATGGGTCTGCCCAGTCAATACTTTTAATTATAATCAAAGATCACATTACAGTACATGTTTCGGGATCCAATTTATCATGATCCCTTCCAGTGCCGGCCCTAGGTCTTTTTGTGGTGTAAGCAAAGATCATTTTGGCGCCCGCCCCTCCCCCCTATACTCATCAGAGTACCTTTACTATTTTTACTAAACATGTTATATGGCCAAAACGTAAAAGACAAAGGGATACACAAAAAATAACTTAAAACCAAACATTTATTTACAGGTCATTATTATTACATAGAATGACAATTATTGATTTTATGCACACTGTTGAAATCTTTTAAAATTAAAACGAGATTTTCCTGGCTTTCACTTTAGAAAACTCGTTCAGCAGCAAATCTGTTTTCATTTCATTTAACAAATCATTTTCAATGGCTAAAGTAGCTAGTTCACTCAAGTGCTCTTGGCTTAAAATTGATTGCAAGTATGTTTTTATAAGTTTCAACATCGAAAAACTTCTTTCTCCGATGGCCACTGATACCGGGAGCGTTAGCAGAATCCTCAATGCAACTAAAACATTTGGAAAAATGTCCACATAACCACGTTTGGTTTTAAAAGACAAGGCTCCAGCTGGGAGGCTTCCAGGGAGTAGCATTGGTGAAAAAAATTGCAGCTCTTCGAACAGATCATCTCCGTTCACATCACAGTCTCCTCCATCACTCAAAACGGTTTGAAGTTGCTTACAGGCTTTCTTCAACTCTTGTTCGTTCAAATTCTTCTCGAAGCTAGCAATGTCATAAAGAAATTTGAAACTTTCACTATGGTGTTCCATTAGCTCAAATCTCTCCCTTAACGAGGCTATTACTGTGTCAAGTATGACAAAGAAGAAGTTAACTTTAAATGCATATTTTCCAGAACGTACAGCTTCATCTTCACTCTCATAGGAGAATTTTTTTAAATTTTCCTTAGCCGAAGTAGGGTTTCTTTTTCAAAGTTAGCATCAACCACAATTTTTTCTGCAAGTTCTTTTGCATCTGTTATGACTCTGTTTAGTCCTTGATATGATCTCATCTTTTCCAGAAATGGTTTTACACTTTTAATGAGATCCATTGAACTTTGTAGGTCATTTGTGACTTTTTGCAACAGTTTACTAACCATATTGGTTTAATGCAGAATCTCATGCCATGTCACTAAGCAGCATAGAAACTTCAAGTTTTGCAGTTTTTTTAAGTCCTAAAGCAGTGTTCCTACCAAATGCATCAAGTTTCTGATCTTGAGAAGCTTCATATAAGGCATCATACACTTTTCAATGTGGTACCTCAAAGGCAACAATGCCTCAATTCTACTTTCCCATCTAGTATTGCAGAGTGGTTTTATTGTCAGACTTGAAACATGTTTCAGCAAAATATTCCATCTTTGAGTAGAACTGGAAAAAAATAATTCTTGTATAGTGCTGAAACCGTCCACAGCAATGTTGCACGACAGAGCTGCATCATTAATGACCCAGTTCAAGGAGTGGTTCCCACACGGTACATAAAACTCTCTAGGATTTAAATCAAGGATTCTCTTCTGGACTTCAACATGTATTTCTCTTCATTGAGGAACCATTGTCGTACCTCTGGCCTCTCATGGCTTTTACAGGAAAGCCTCGTGCTTCTAACTGTTTGAGCAATACCTCTGTGAGGCCTTCACCTGAAGAATCTGTAATTGGAACAAAGCCCGAAAAATGTTTCTTAATTGAAATATCCTCATTTGCTAAAATTTTTACAAATCTTACAACAAGAGTCATTTGCTCGGTGTGGCTAATGTCTGGAGTAGAGTCTAATATAATAGAATAGTACGTTGCTTGCTGTACCTGTTGTAAAATGTTAGCTTGAATCTTGGCCGACAAGAAACTAACAAACTCATTTTGGATACTCTTGCTTAAGTAGTGTACGTGTGTTTCTTTTGAACTTATTCTTCTCACATGTTCAGCCATAAAACCTTCAAATTTAGCTATGTGTTCTACCAGCTTTAAGAAATTCCGTTATTACGTTCAAATAGGGCGTCTTTTATTCCTCTAAAAGCCAATCCTTGAGTTCCTAAAAATTGCACAATACATAGTAGCGTTTTAGAACTTGATTCCAATGTTCAGTTTCAGCACGAATAAGTCTTTCATTTTCCTTGTCAATAGTTTTTTTAAACGTAAACGTAAAGAGAGTTCGCGTCAACATGTGCAGTTTTGAATATGAATAGGGGATTTCTCATGACTGGTCCAAGTTTTGCTCAAGTTTTGCCAGTCAGAATACCCTTGGCCACCAGCAAGAAGAGAATTATCATTTCCAAAAAGTTTGCAAGCAAAACAAAAAACTGAGGTTTTCAATATGGAATATATTAACCAAATCCTGCGGACTTGCTCTCCGTTGCAAAGCTTCCTTGTGTAATGCTTTGAGGAAAATCGCCTACCATTAAGGTCCACAGGAAATTCTTGGTCTGTGACCTGCTGTGGTCCTCGCTCAACAAGAATTTTTCGTAAATCGTCGTTTATTTTAGGTGGCCATTCTCCACAGTCATTTGAAAAAACTGATGACGTTTCTGCACTCAGTTTCTGCAAAAAAAAAAAAAACACCGACCTTAAAACTTATATCTTTAGCTATACATAGAGAAACTTTGCATTCATAATTATGGGTACTTGATGAGTATATTAAACCAAAATTTTATTAATATTAATAAATATTTCTATTTTTAAAAATATTTTATTTCTATAAAATGGTAAGAAAAAAATGAACATTTTCAAACTGTTAAAAATAAGTAGCACGGTATGTATAAACTTTTAAAACAATTTTCGTTTCTCAGGAAGATCTGGACGTAGTAAGTTAATAAGTATATAAAATTTTGGAATAGTAGGTTAAGTGGTTTTATTTGATATGTACTTAAACTTTGAAGAAATCTTCATTAAAAAGCATTGAATCGGAAAAGGTCTAGTCTCCCCTTAATACAAAAAAATATAAGGTGCCCCTTTTCCTTCTTTGCCTTCTTTCCTCCCTCAACCTAACAGAGGCTAAACTAACTATGGACTACTAGGTCTAGTTATATTTTAACAAAACCTGTACTCCGTTAACTAAGATTCAATTTACACCATTGTAAATTGTAATTCTTAAAGAAATACCTAATAAATAACCCATTGTATTGTATCAACATATACTTACAGTTTCAGTTTCAATGGCTTGTTGATTTGTAGACGCCAGGTCTGTAAGTTCTGATGAATCCTCGTCAATGGTGTTCCTGTAGTCAGTGTCAGATCCTCATCCTGCAATAAAAAATAGCTGTTGGCCAAGTATACTTAAGCACCAATATATCTTCTAAAGCTACTCTCAATACCTAAATTTATTTTCTAAATATACAACTTAAGTATAAATTAATACTACTTAAGGATTAGTGCTATAATACTTGAAATAAATTACGACAGTATTCAGTAAAGTAATGCTATTAAATCAATAATATTAATATAATTTACGTTATAAGGGTAAAATGTTTATACAAATGCTTATCATTTAGATTAAATTAATGTAGGCATTTAGAGTCATTGGCAAAAAATATAATTTAAATTATATACAGTTACACTTACTTTTTTGAGGGATTCTTCACTCTTTGATGGTCCAGGCAGCTCTGATATTGGTAACTTGTCGTTATCCTCATCATTATGAACAGATTCAGTTAACTTCGTTGTTTCGTCGATCATTTTTGAACATGACGATGAAGCCGAAGGCGCAAAAGCCTTTTCAGCGCTTTAGATTAATTCTCATTTTCTTTAGAATGCTGCAACTTTCTTTTACGGTGAAATGCACCTCATGGCTTTTTATTACTGGACATTTCATGTGGCTAAAAAATCATCTCCTCATGTAAGAAGGGGCAATAACATAGTGCAGCTTACATCAACACACTACCAATTACAACGATGAGTGAAGGCTGTCAGCTAGCTGGCAATACTGACAATGAGCCACTGAGCGGATAAAGACAAGAGACGAATGAGTCACGCGGACGAGTCTAAGTCATTAGTGGAAGGGGTGTTTTCCCTTTCGTGAATGGCGAACGGTCATACTTCGACCGAACGGCTCCAGGCACTCCTGTAATTGTTCTAAGTTTGTTTCATAAGCAGTATCACCCGTAAAGCGGCGACTCTTTAAAATGGTTATGCTGAATTTTTCAAATATTATTTCGTTTTGTTTGTTAGTGGAATAGTAAAGTAAACAAGATGTATAACACAATTTACACTCGCCAAATCAATACTTTACTTTACTAAAAATACTATACGAAACATGTACCTATAGTATTTTTGTTGTTGTTTGAGTCTTCAGTCTTTTGACTGGTTTGATGCAGCTCTCCATGCCTCCCTGTCCTGAGCTAATCGTTTCATCTCTACATAGCTCCGACACCCTACATCGGAGGCAATCTGTTTAACATATTCTAACCTTGGTCTACCCCTACAGTTTTTGTCCTCGACCCTTCCTTCCATAACTAAGCTTGCTATTCCTGGGTGTCTTAGTATGTGTCCTACCAACCTATCTCTTCTCTTCATTAGCAGTCGCCAGAAACATCTCTCCTCTCCCACTCGTCTTAATACCTCTTTGTTTGTAACCCTATCTACCCATCTGATCTTCATCATTCTCCTGTAACACCACATTTCAAATGCTTCAATTCTCCTCTTTTCTGCTGCACCAATAGTCCAAGTTTCACTTCCATAGAGCGCCACGCTCCAGACAAAGGCTTTCAAAAATGACTTCCTAATACCTAAATCTATATTCGATGTCAGCAGATTCCTTTTTTGTAGAAATGCTTTCTTTGCCTGAGCCAACCTACTTTTAATATCCTCTTTGCTTCGTCCATCACTGGTTATTCTGCTTCCTAAGTAACAGAAGTCTCCTACTTCCTTCAGCTTTTCACCTGCCAATTTGATCTCCATAGAGGTTTTTGATTTATTTCGGCTGCATTCCAGTATTTTTGTTTTACATTTATTTATTTTCATCATGAATTCTTTCCGTAAGACGGAGTCCATACCATTCAAAAACTCATTCAAATCCTCAGGCTTGTCGGCCAAGATGACGATGTCATCAGCAAATCTCAGAGTTGAAATTATTTCTCCTTGAATCTTCACTCTTTAAATTTTTCTCTAATTTCCTTCATTGCTTGTTCAATGTAAAGATTGAAAAGTATGGGTGATAAGTTGCAGCCTTGCCTTACACCTTTCTGAATACCAGCTTCTCTCTCATGTCCTTCAACTCGAATGACTGCTGTCTGGTTTCTGTACAGATTGTATATCACCCTCCTATCCCTGTACTTTATTCCAATTGATTTCAAAATGTCAAACAATTTAGTCCGATCAACGTTATCAAAAGCCTTTTCTAAGTCTACAAAAGCCACGAACGTTCTCTTATCTTTCCTTATTCTACCTTCTAAAATCAGCCTGACTTAGTACAGCTTCCCTTGTTCCTACATTTCTCCTGAAACCAAACTGGTCTTCACCCAACTCCGTTTCTATCTGGCTTTCAATCCTCTTGTAAATTATTCTAGACAGGATCTTTGAAGCATGAGTAATCAAGCTGATTGTACGGTAATCTTCACATCCGTCAGCTCCCACTTTCTTTGGTATAGGGATGATTACATTCTTCTTGAAATCAGGGGGTACCTCACCTGTCTCATAAATCCTACACACCAAGTGAAATAACCTGATCAGACCTTCATCTCCTATGCAGCGTAGCAACTCAATCGGTATATCATCTATGCCTGGTGCTTTGTTCCTGCTTAAGTTTTCCAAAGCTCTATCAAATTCTGATCTCAATATTAAATCTCCTTTCGCATCCTCATCAATTTCCTCCTCCCTTTCCATTACATGATTCTCAATCTCCTTTCCCTTATACAAACTCTCTATGTAAGTTTTCCATCTCTCAACCTTTTCTTCCCTATCTGTTAGAGGCTTTCCATTTGTGTCCTTAATATTACAGCATTTAGTCTTCTTTTCCCCAAAAGTATTCTTAATCCTTCGATAAGCTGTGTCTACTTTTCCTAATTTCAGACAATTTTCTATACCTGCACATTTCTCTTTCAACCATTCTTCTTTCGCTTCCTTGCACTTCTTGTTAACCTCATTTCTCAGACGTCTGTATTCTGCTTTCCCCTTTTCATCTCTTAGATTCTTGTGTTTCCTTCTTTCATCCATCAATTCTAGTATATCCTGAGTGATCCACGGTTTTCTACCTATTCTTTCTTTCCTACCAATGTTTTCTTCTGCGGATTTTGTTCTTTCATTCTTCAAAAGTGCCCATTCGTCTGCAATTGAAGTTCGTTTAGGGTTTTTCATTAGTCCTTCCTTTATACTCTTCTTGAATCTTTCGTTTACATCCTTCTCTTTCAGTCTGTCTATTGCCCACCTTTTTGGCTTTTGACTTTTCGTCAGTTTCTTCAACTTTAATCTGCATTTCATTATAACCAGATTGTGGTCAGAGTTTATGTCAGCACCAGGATATGTTTTACAATCCAAAATCTGGTTTCGAAACCTCTGCTTGACCATAATGAAGTCGATTTGGTAATGCCCTGTATCTCCTGGTCTCATCCATGTGTATATTCTTCTATTGTGGTTATTGAATAAGGTGTTAGCTATGACCAATTCATGCTCGGTGCAGAATTCTACCAGCCTGCTTCCTCGTTCATTCCTTTCACCTAATCCGAAATCTCCTACTATCTTCCCTTCTCTCCCTTTTCCTACCACAGCATTCCAATCTCCCATTACTATAACATTTTCATATACCTCAGAATTTTGTCTATTTCTTCTTAGACCTTTTCAACATCCTCATCATCAGCTTGACTGGTAGGCATATAGACTTGTACCACTGTAGTGCAGGTAGGTTTTGTATTGATTTTTGCTACAATAATCCGTTCACTATATTGCTCATAATATTCCACCCGCTGTCCAAGTTTCCTACTCAATATGAGGCCAACCCCTGCTTGGCCATTGTTTGATTTAGTGCTAATGACCCTATAGTCTCCTGACCAAAAGTCCTGTTCTTCCTGCCAGCGCATTTCACTAATCCCAACCAAATCCAACCTCAACCTATCCATTTCCCTTTCTAAGTTTTCTAACCTTCCACTTCCTAGCAGACTTCTAACATTCCACGCTCCGATCCGTAGAATGTCAGATTTCCTCTTTGTCACTTCTGTGATGTTAACCCCCTTTCGAGTAGTCCCCACCCGGAGATCCAAACGGGGGACTAGTTTACCTCCGGATTGAAATTTTACAAGAGAGGAGGCCATCATCACATGTAATTATGCATAGAGAGGTGCATATCCTCGGGAATAGCATACGGCTGTAGTTTCCCGTTGCTTTCAGCCGTGCAGCAGGACGCAGTGTAGCCATTATTGGTTTATATTATCAATATCTTAACCGTCTATAAGACTAGTAAAGAATTGATTTATTCTGAAAGGCTGCTACTCCCTTTCAGAATAAGTAAAGAGCAATTCTACTAACAAAAATACTAACCTTCTACCGTACTAACAATTAAATACCAAAACTCTACTAACAAAAAACTTAAGTTCCACCAACAACAAATACTACCACTAAAACAGTCTGTCAACAGGCACACTCACATACACCCTCACACATCACAGTCTACTGAAACAATGAACTATAACTAATAAACAATGCAACTGCTACCAGACACACTCACACACCACATTCTAATAGAACAATGACATATATCTAATAGACAAACTAACTACCTACTTACAACTAAAACTAACTACATACTTACTATACTTTTATTTGAATTGACAATATTTACAAAATGCAATTTAGATAGAAAATACTTACAAAATGTAACTTAGATTCAAAAATGTCACAAAATGCAATTTAAGGGGGACGTATGCAAAATTGCACTAAGTGAGAAATGGTTTCATTTCTAGTAGTATTTTTAGTAAAGTAAAGTATTGATTTGGCGAGTGTAAATTGTGTTATACATCTTGTAAACATGGTCAATACGGAACCTGGAACGAGTGCGGTTTATAGTAAAGTAAAACTGAAAAGACGAAGCATAAACAGAATGGTTATGTTATCTGGTTACATTGTTTATGATGTAAACATTACAGTTTGTTAATGTTGTAAAAATTAGAATTCGTAAAGTTTACAACGTTACAAACTAGCTCCGGGCGCCCCTAATTTGATATTTCGGCGCTCCCGTCTCACGGTGCCACCCACGGCCGCGTAGTTCGCTTATATCTCGCGCCGCCCCTGATCCCTTCATCATCTTTTATAAGACAGGACAACAAATTAAGATAATGCTCCTTTCTGCAAACATATGTTAAAACAGGGTGATAAAATTAAAATGGAATGTATGGTGCGTGAAAACATATGGGCAAGATGTGGCAGGCACTAATACTTAGTATACTCGAAATAACATAGTCAAATCACAGGGTTAATAACATTAAAGGAAAGAACACTGAAAGCTAAAATAGCAAGTCCCAGTTCATTAAAATTGCATAAAATTCAGCATATTAAGATAAACTATTTCTTATTATTTATTCTAGTTATATAATATTGTCAGTACAGAACAATGTCAAATGTCTAACAACCTCGATGTTAGCATGTCTGATTGGATGGGCAGGTCATATTCATCGTATGATTCACAGCAGACTCCCTTGGCAAATCCTGTATAGTGAACTCAACACTGGCAAGAGGCCATGTGGTGCTCCTTAAAAACGATATAAAGACCAACTTAAGCAGACCATGAGAAGAGTAGAGATAAACCCTCGCTGGCACGCTACCATCTCAGCTGCAGTTGCACAGTTTGAGCAGGAACGTCGAAGACAGGAAGAGGAAATTCGCCAGAGGAAGAAGATATGTCAAACACTACCACGTCCTCCGCCCTCCATCACATGCAACAAAATGTGGTCGCATACTTTATGCAAGAATTGGTCTGATTAGCCATCAGCGCCATCTTCATCGTCTGGCCTAAGTATTATGGAACTGCAGACGAGAAACGCAAACTCGGACACGAGTATCGGCCGACGTCTGTAAGCTAACAATAGTAGCTTTCTGTCGATCAAGGGATGACATGTTTCGCTCGCCATCCCTTAGTTTTCTTCTTCTTCTTCTTCAATAGTCCGTAACAATATACCACATATAAATCTTAATCACATGTAATTCATTTCAGGTTATTTATCACATATTCCAGTAATTTAAATAATTTTTGTGTTGACCGACTCAAAGCTACAATATTAATGTTAATAAGGCAGCACTGAAAAATGGCTTCAGAGATATCTTTACTGCAGGGGCAGATGACCTCGTAGTTCTGCCCATTAAAACCTCAATAACTATCTTTACTGTAAGTTATTACCAGCATATGATATTGGGCAATTATAACTTCGAGAATGAATGTCCTATACATTTCCATGGTGGGAAATACAGATTTGCTTTCCACTATCATCATTTATAAATTTATCCTTATAAAACAGAGTCCCTTCCTTAGCTTCGCCACGAATCACTCTAGATGTCACAGGATAGTTTTTCTGGGTGTGAAGAACAATTGGCTCTGAATTTTTCTGGGAATTGAAGGCTGGATGCAAGGAAAACTATTATACTGATAGAGAGAAATACTCTGTTGTTCTCAAAAAGCTGCATGCATTCCCTTCCAACCCTTAAACCAGAGTTTAAATTGTTGGACTGAGTGCACAGTTGGTTAATTATTAGCCTTCAAAACCAAGACAGCAGGTTTGATGTCAGTTCAGACTAGTTAGTTATTGTTGTTTTAAGGGGCAGAACTACGAAGTCATCTGCCCCTACCAGCTCAGACTGGTAAGCATTTAAGGGTGTTTGAATATGTTCAGTAGATTATTCCGATGCATCTATAAGATCCCCTCTTCAGTCAAAATTTGGACATCTCAGTGTCTAAGATCACTACAGTTAAAGGGAATGTTGAACCCATCACAGTATTATTACTATTATTATAAGAGTTTGGTTCTCCCATGATACAGTAGACCTGGAAATCAAATTCAGGCTGTCTGAATACTTCAAATATTTACAATGCATGTTTATGCTAAGGGCCATTTCACCAAGTCTTTATTAACGATTAGTTAGTAAATTCCTATTTAACTTAAGTACAAGAGGTAATGCATGGTTATCATCGATGCATTTCACAAGGCTGATCGGGTTCGTAATTACTTGAATATGCTTTGAGGCTCTTGCACATGTGCAGACTCTGTTTCGCCATGGAGTTTTTCTTTTTTAAATTTGTCAAAGTATGGAGAAACATGTCGGGACAGTACAAGTGTGTAACAATGATCGTTGTTTACAACGCTTCCTTGAGATTTTCTGGAACATATTTATAAAGGAAGGGAAATACAGAAGTCCTTATTCATGGTAAAAGCTCAAATTGATTTGAACTAATCATTTAGGAGTACTTTACTGGCAGTTGTGTGTTATACAGTCGAACTTCCCTTCTGCGGACACCGTCGGTTCCGAGGGAAAATGTCCGTTACTAGAGGTGTCCGCCGAAACAAGTTTGTCTAAACACATTCGCCCCTTGTTACTCATGTTTACTTGACGACTGAAATGCTACGGTATTTCTGTCTCACTAATTAGCGCATGTACTGCAAGTCTCTTCCTTCTCAAGTTGACTACCTGAGCTCGACCTTATCGGTGGCAATCTGAGTTATGAATAGAAAGATGCAAGCAGGGAAGAAAATCCCCAGGTAACTCGTGAGTAAACAGCCACTGGCAGCAATCCTGGACAATTAGAATTCTCGAAATGTACACCAGTAGGCAGAAGACAATAACGAAAGGCTTGGAAAGAGGAATGTATAGAAGAATTAACTCTACGTCTACTACAGCGTTGCGATGTAGCCTGCATTTCACTCTCTCTCTCCTTTGACTCGAAATAGGTGTAGTACAAACATTCAAGAGGGATTTCCTTATGTCTGCAGAATGGTTTTAAAAGAAAGGATGACATGGTCTGGTGAAAAGAATGTCCCGTACCGGGTGAAGTGTCCGCTTAAGTCAAGTGGACGGGACAGATGGCGATGTCCGCTGTCCGGACTTCAAGGTGTCCGCTGAAATGAGGCGAATTTAACACTTGTCTTATGTAAAATAAAATCGGTTCCAAGGAAAAATGTCTGTATAGGCAGGTGTCCGCTGAATAAGGGTGTCCGTTAGGGCAGGTTCGACTGTAGTTAGTCATTGTTGTTTTAAGGGTCTGAACTACGAGGTCATCTGCCACGCAGTTGTGTATATAAATTGTTTACTCAGCTAAATGGTAGACTCTCTCCCTATTGTCTTCATAGCATAAGTGATTGCATTGCAGACTCGGAATTCATTATGCAGAGCTGGAAGGAGTTCAAATCCCACCTCAGATATGTTTTTTTAAATTTCCGTATTCTTCTTTCTTGGTATTAGTAACATAAGTTATATGATCTTATCTTATTTTATCCTCATATGGATGAAAGTTCGTGTGAAAGTCTTAAACAAACCAATTTTGCGATTAATAAATACTACCAAGTAATTGGGGAAGGAAAGATGAAAGCAATGGTGTTTGCAGATGATTTGGGGAAACAAGGAGGAGGAGGTTCAGGAACAGTTGGACGTATGGGAACGAATAATACAAGGATATGGGATGAAATTTAGCATAAATAAGAGTGAGATGGTGATCACAACAAGGAAGAAGGAGAGAACCACAACGGGAATAACAATTGGTGGGGAACAGCTGAAGAAAGTGGAGAGTTTCAACTATCTGGGAAGCCTGATACAAGATAATGGAAGAAACGATAGAGAAATAAATGAGCGGGGGAGACAGGCAGAAGCATTTCGGAGGAGTGTGAGAAGCATGTTATGGAGCAAGGATGTCCCTCAGAACAGCAAAAAGATCATATATCGGACGTACTATGTCCCTATCCTGACTTATGCCTCGGAGACCTGGGTTATGAAAGGAAGGGAGAAGAGCAAAATACAGGCCAGTGAGATGAGGTTCTTGAGAAGCAGTATTGGAGCTACAAAGATGGACAGAATAAGAAATGAGAGGACCAGAGAAATAATGAAGGAGGAACCATTACAGGATGGTATAGAGAAATCTAGACTTGGATGGTATGGACATGTAAAACGAATGGAGGAGAAGAGGATACCCAGGAGGATACACGAGACGAAGTGGGAAGGAAAGAGACCGAGAGGAAGACTGAGAGACAGGTGGCTGAAGGGGGTGCTTTCTACCAACAGGTACGGGGACTAGTATGGAACAAGGAAAAACCAATTAAGGCTAAAGAAGTTATGTACAAAGCATATTTATGTTCCTATAATGACATATGCAGCGGAAACTTGGACAATGACTATGAGGGATGAGAGCAGAATACAAGCAGCTGAGATGAGATTCCTGAGAAGTATGGTCCAGAAAACGAGGTGGGACAGAGTGAGAAATGAAGATATACAGAAAGAACTGGGAGTACAGAAACTAAATGACAAACTGGAGCAAAACAGATTGAGATGGTTTGGACATGTCAAACGGATGAATGAAGCAAGGCTACCAAGACGAGCACTGGAACGACGGATGACTGGGAAGGGAGGACGAGGAAGACCAAGAATGCGTTGGATGGACTCGGTGGAGAATAGTATTAGAAAACGGAACCTGGATAGGAACACTGTGTCGGAGGAGGAATGGTGGAACGACAGAGCAAAGTGGAGAGGAACCATATTTGCCCCCACCCAGTGTCAACTGGAAAAGGGAAAATGAAGATGATGATGATGATGAAAGGCTATGGATACACCAAGCCAACACAAGCTCCTTTTGCACTCTTTATGGCTGGAAGAAATCTGGCTCGTATTTGTGACATTTCCCCAACTCTTAATTTAAATGAATTTAACTGCTGCGTAAACTTTCTCGACCAATTGCATACATTATATAGCTTTGCGGCTATTAGGTCGATTGAAATAAGTAAACAACCACACAACTTTAATAGAGGTGTTGGTTATCCCTTGAGTAAATCTTAGCTGCCCTCTATAGTTTCATTACAAACATCTTCTTGGTCTCAGGTAGTCATGGAGTAACTATTTGTTTCGACATGGCTTCCTATCTTATACCATTTATCTACGGAGGCTATATGCCATTGTTTACTCATTCCTTCTTTCTTGACAAACCTTGAAAAAGGGACAAGCAGTTGTCTCGAAACGTCGTTGTTTTTTTTAAGTTTCACTAGACCCAATAGTCCCAAAGCTATATCATGTAAATGCATTAACCTTCAATTCGTATGTGTTGGGGTAAAACAACTTAACTTCATTGTTGCCCTCAAATATCAGTCAAGACATCCGCTGCTGTACCGTTACTGCACGCCTGAACACTTGTTTTCCTTGGCCTTAACAAATCTTTAAGGAGTTGAGTAGCCAAGAATGATCAGTTAACTTAAGGATGGATTTGTCGAAAGTTAATGAGAAATTTGCTTTGGTAACATGTACATACTGAATTAACACCGATTTAACTACGGATTAAGAGTTAATTTATATTGGTGAAAATAGCCCTGAGTCAGTAATTAGCCATTTTAAGGAGGATACATAAAAGACAAAATATATTATATTGACCAGCTATTGTACCCAGCATTGCCCGCATGGTGGTTAAAAATGTTAGCGTATTTAGTTGTAGTTTCCTTTTTAAGGGGCAGTCACATCTATGGTATAAATGGGCCAGCTATTTGTGGTCGGTCATATGCACGTAGGAATATGAGAGAGTTCACATAATGTCACGTGAAATCCCCTTTACTGTCTTCTAGTGCACTTGTTTAGAATGTTGTCAAGTGGTTTGAGCTTAGTATAACAGTTTGCCTATCAGGCTTAAGTTTTCCTTGTATTACATTCCATTGTTTTCAATGATGTTGATATGTTAACTAGGGGTGTGGTGGCGCAGAGGTCAAGCTGTTGGCCTCTCAGCAAGGTGGACCGGGATCGATTCCTGGTCAATGCATGTGAGATTTTTGAAGTGAAATGCCATGTCCTGTGGTTCTGATTCCACGTAAAAAGGAGGTCCTGTGGCTCATGATCAAGAGATTAGCGGTCACTTAAAACTACAAGCTTCCTTTTTGATATGTTAACTTTTTTTTTTTTGGCTTGTCCTTTAATAGATTTTCTTATAAACATTTCTTTCTTTTCAGGATGAAATTCAGACTACCCAACCAAAGCAAGATGGTGCTACGTAAGTGAAGCTTCTTTTAATAATAATTAATGTTCTTTATCTTGCACCACCTAAGTTAAGAAACTGTGTGATGCTCACCTCAGTACCACCCTCGGCCTTTCTTCCCTGTGATCTTTCCTTCTAGGAGATTAGCTGGGAAAGCGTTACGTCGCAAGATATGGCCTGTGAATTTAGCTTTTCTTTTATGGATAGTTGGTCTCAGTTCTCTTTTCCCTTGAATTTCTTGCAGGATGCTGGTGTTAGTCCTCTTTTCAATCCATTTAACCCGCAATAGTCTCTGCCAGACCCACATCTCAAACGCTTCAAGTCGCTTCCAATCCTGACCTCCGATCCTAGGGTGAAAACCACACAAACCTCTTCTGAACTTCTCACTTCGGATGGAAAAGAGTGGCAGTATTGGTTAAACTGGCCCCCTTGGTTACGAAGCTAAAGGGGTGAAGCAGCCACTAGGGTAGATAATGCCCAGATGTGTGAGCTGAGTGTGTACTTCCATGGGTGTTAAGGCAAGCTCATTCTAAATACCAAGGAAAAAGATAAAAGCGTAGGGGAAACATGGACCGAACGTGAAGTCAAAAGGTAGGGTAGCAGAGTATTAGGAGCGTAATGAGCCCATTAAATAAAGACTGAATACAAGCGAATTGAATGTGGAGAAAATATAATGTTCTTGAGCTGGGCGATAAATCAAATGCGGTGAGGAAATGATAGGTGTTAAAGGGGAATAAAAAATAAACACACACATAGGGTGGAACCTAAGCTCATAGAAATACTCCAACTAAGACAACTAAGAGTACACATCAAGTAGATATATACAGTGAAATATCATAGACTTAAGGAGGGCTGATGTAGTTGTCATGAACATGAGGCAAAGTAGGTGTAGCGACCTCAAAAATTACTCAAGCAAAGATCTAGAGAACAGAAATGAATATAAAAGAAGTTACAACCAGAGCAATGTTAAATTATCACCTGAATTACAACTACACACACTAATATAGCCATCACAATAAGGCAGGTTTTCAGACAAATTCTACACACACCCAAGTGGACGGGGCTGCATGACCACGTTATTACAAAGCCCCTATACAATTCAACAACAAGAATCACGAAGTATTTCCGCAAGCTATAACTCAATTCAATACCAACAATTCTGTCTGAAGTAAGTAAAGCATAATGAAAACTGAACATTTAAAATCTAGAATCACAATTTTCACAATATACAGTACAATAGAATGAATACTGGGAACATTTTGAGTTCTGTTGTCACTGCATAGCCAAACATTAACATTAGTCGCTCATTGATATTGTAGGTTCTTGTGGCGCCTCTTGCAATGAGTGGAGCGGGCCCTAATCTCAGAAGCCTGAAGGAAGGAAAAGCAGGTGTCCTAGGGAGAGTTAGTTTACTAAAAGAGTATTGAAATTTTTAAATAAAATAGAGTGTATTCTATAAAGTGGTTACAAAATTTTGTCTTAAATCTACGAGCCCAATTACATTTAATTTGAGATTATTCTTGATGTTTGCCATTAACATTTTCTACGAAGACTCGACAACCTAAAAATATTTATTTAAGCCAGGCTCAAAATCTTAAACTACGCTGAAAACATGGATTCATCATTCGCACAGCTGGCACATTCATACACACACAGTACATTCAAATAAATGTAAATAACCAGAAATTAAAGATGGAACGACCAACAAGTTGAAATAACCTACAAATTGAAATCACACCCCTCTCCCCGTAATACGAAAACAAAACAGAACACCAAAGACAACAAGATGAAGATATACCCACATAATTGAATATTTTAAATAATTGAAACTGGCAACAGGAGTCGAAAGGCTACCTTCACTTCCTCTCAAAAAATGACACCGTGGTCATCACATAAAACCCAAATGAAAACACATATAAAGGCCTACCAACAAATACCACGTTACTCAATGCACAGTAAGAAGTTCTCGCCCTGCCGAAACATATAAAATGAGATGGTCAAACATCCTACACTTCTCAAATACACTAAAATTAGGTCTGCCCAAACAAAACTCAAACACATCACAAAAAGGCCTACTCAATAACTCTACAAACTTAATCCCCCCTGAGGTAAAAATAAGACCTAGATTCAATAATCCAAACTACCCATTTGTTTGGATCACTAAAGATTCAAACAAATATACCGCCGACTCAATTTCAAGTAAACAAAATATGACATGTGGACACACCAACCCCTCATCTAAATCAGCGACCATAATGACAAAAAGCAAGGACCAAAACGAACAAATCAACCCCCATCAACAAACTTTACCAAATCGAGAAACATTACTAATTATAATTATAAATAATATATCATATTGCCTCGGACTACGAGTTGGGACATTAAACATACAGACACTGACAGGAAAAGTGGAGGAGATGGTAGATGTGATGGAGAGAAGAAAACTGGATGTACTGGGCTTGGCAGAAACAAGATGGAAAGGAGAAGGTCGCAGAGAACTGAGGAAAGGGTACCGGTTGTACTGGAGTGGGAACAGTGAAGGAAGGAGCAGCGGAGTAGGAGTAGTTGTGAGAGATGGAATGAAGGAAGAGGTAAAGGGAATAAGTGACAGGATCATGAATATCAGAGTAACTGTAAAGGGAAGAAGCCTGGAGATAGCCCAGGTATATGCCCCTCAAGTTGGATGTACAGCTCAAGAGAAGGAAGACTTTGAGGAGGAGCTACAACAGCAGTTGAATGGTCAGAGCATCATTGTCATGGGAGATTTGAATGCACATGTAGGAAGTGAAAGGCAAGGATATGAAAATGTATTGGGAGCAGAAGGATGGGGTAGCAGGAATGAAGAAGGGAGAAAGTTGCTGGATTTTTGCAAGAGAAACGGTTTAGTGGTAGGCAACTCCTGGTTCCGGAAGAAAGAAAGCCACAAGGTAACGTGGTACAGCAGTGATTTAACAAAGAAATCTTTGGTAGATTACATGCTCTATGACTGGGAAATGAAGAGAAGTGTCAGAGATATAAAGGTAATACCATCAGAGGCCTTAGATAGCGACCACAGAATACTTGTAATGAACCTGGGAGTTGTTAAGGATAGCAAGAGGACAGAGTATCAGGAAAGGAGAATCAATGTATGGAAACTCAAGGAAAAGGAAGTCAAGGAAGAATTCCAGAAGATAATAAGGGAAAGGATGCCAACAGACAATCCTAAAACAGGGGAAGAGGAATGGAAGCAATTCAAAAACACAATGGTGGAAGCTGCAGTGGCAGTATGTGGAAGAACAAGCAACAGAAAGTGGTGTAAAGAGACACCATGGTGGAATGAGAGAGTAAAAGAAGCTGTGGGAAGGAAGAACAAGGCTTTCAGAGTGTGGTTCCAGGAAAGAACTGATCTGGCAAGGGAAGATTATAAGATAAAGAAGAAAGAAGCAAACAAGATTGTCGCAGAGGAGAGGAAGAAGTGGATGGTAAAGTGGACAGAGATGATGGAGGAAGACAGCAGAGGAAATAAGAAAGTTCTTTATGGGATGGTCAAAAGTAAGAGAAGAGGTCTGCGAGAGGATGTGGTAATGATGGACAAAAACGGAAATGAGGTACACAACAAAGAGACACTCAAGACAGTGTGGAAAGAGTACTTTGAGGATTTGCTGAATCCAAATGGTCATAGGGAGGAAGACAATGTATTGGAAGATGGAGAAGACAACACAGGAATGGAAAAGGACCTGACTTGGAGAGAACTGGAAATGGCTATAGACAAGATGAAAGGAGGAAGGGCACCAGGTGTGGATGAAGTGAGAGTTGAAATGGTGAAGGCAGCAGGGGAGGTTGGGAAACAGTGGCTGTACCGTGTGATGAGGGTGATATGGAAGGAGAAAAAGACCCCAGAAGATTGGAAGAAAGGATTAAATGTCCCAATATTTAAGAAAGGAAGCAGAAAGGAGTGCAGAAATTACAGGGGAGTCACACTCATACCTCACTGTGCCAAGATATATGAAAAGATATTAGAAAGTAGAATACGAGCCAAAGTGGAGAGAAAATTGAGAGAGGAACAGTATGGATTCAGACCTGGGAGATCAACAGTGGATCTAATATTTTCAGTGAGACTGCTCCAGGAATACCACTACGAATTTGGAGAGGATCTGTTGATGGCCTTCCTGGACATCGAAAAGGCCTATGATAGTGTGTGTAGGGAGAAGCTTTGGAAAGCAATGGAAAACATGGGAGTGGAAAAAGAGACTGTAGGCAGAGTGAAGGAGATGTATTGTGGAAGTGTGAGTTGTGTGAAAGTTGGAGGGGAAAGAACAGACTGGTTCAGACAAATGAGTGGCCTGAAACAGGGTAGTGCGCTGTCACCCCTTCTCTTTATTGTGGTTATGGACGAGGTAATGACACAGATAGCAGGAAAGATAGGAGAAGATAAGATGAAAGCAATGGTGTTTGCAGATGATCTCATGGTCTGGGGAAACAAGGAGGAGGAAATTCAGGAGCAACTGAAGGCTTGGGAAGAAACAGTGGGAGAGTACGGATGGAAGTTCAACATCAGTAAATGTGAGATCCTGTTAACGACCAGGAAAAAGGACAGACCAATGAGTGGGATAACACTTGGAGGTGGACAGCTGAAGAAGGTGGAAAGTCTCAAGTACTTGGGAAGTATAGTGGAGGAAAATGGGAGAAATGACAAAGAGATTACGGAACGTGGCAGACAGGCAGAAGCATTTCTGAGAAGCATTAGGAGCTTAGTGTGGAATCAAGATGTCCCACAAAAAAGCAAGGAAGTGTTATACAGAAGCTACTATATCCCGATACTGACCTATGCTTCAGAAACGTGGACAATGAAGAAAAGAGACATAAGCAGAATACAGGCAGGTGAAATGAAGTTCCTGCGAAGTAGGATCGGAGTAACAAGAAGAGACAGGGTGAGGAATGAAAAGGTCAGGGAAATGGTGAAAGAGGAGCCCTTGCAAGGTAGGATTGAGACATCAAGACTGAGGTGGTATGGACACTTAATGAGAATGGATGAGAAGAAGATTCCCAAGAGGATACATGAGATGCAGATGCAGAAGAATCGACCAAGAGATAGATGGCTGAAAGGAGTGGAGGAATGTGTCAAGAAGAGAGGCGAGGACTGGACCAGAGTGACAGCGGAGAGGTGGTGGGAAGAAAGGACTAAGTGGCGAGGCTTATGTTCCAAACAGACCCAGCCTGGGGCTGGAAACTGTACAAGATGATGCTGATCATATTGCCTCGGGTGCCAGGTTCAAGCTTTGTTATTTGACACCCAAAGGGTAGCTTGCATGTCGAATTTCATTGTTCCTTGAAGCACTGTGAAAGTCAAGAGGTTAGATATCTAAGCTCCTTGCACACTATAGCGCTTTCTAGTAGAGAAATGAGGAACATTGTGTTGGCGGAAACTTCCGAGATTAATTTTGCCATTATGAACACGGCCTACAGAATTCAAATGGGTTCTTTGACATGCCAATATCGTATGACATGGTGTCGTAATTTTTGCCGCCTTTCAAAAATACTTACCACGGCCAGGGGCGAACCTGCAAGCTTGGGGTTACTAGACCGACACGTTGACCACTCACTCACCGTGGCAAGCATTACTAATTATAATTTCATTTCATTCCCTAATGAATATTTATTACACAACCAAAGAACTTAGGTGTGATTCACGGTGGCCACGTGATCGAAACAGACAAAGACTACCATTTAAAACATCGGAAAACCAGCTCTCGATTCAAATTCATCAACTTACGACTTCCAACACCCAAAATATCAAATACCAAACACTTAAACACAACTTAACCTGAAAATAAAACATTAATTTCATCGATTACGTGCAAACACCAATTTTATATTTATCCCATTGAAAATGAAAATCCACAGCCTGCTTCCAGTCTCCGACCGGGTCAGGAATGGAATTAAATTTTGCTCGCCTGGGGGAATGCTCCACGTGGCAGTGCAGGGTGCCCCATAAGCTGATGCACAATCATTGCACAACCAAATGAAATTTATCTTTTGATGAATTGTTGGTTTTAAAAATTTGTAGATTTGAGAAATAGTTTTTCTAGAGTTTTGTTCAAAAGTTTGGGGTTCGTTTCTCTTGATTTGGCGGGGAGCAGGGGAGATCACGCCGGGCTATTGCACTAATGGCACAGTTCAGTAAAGAAAATATTAAAATTTGTGTATATTTTATCATTACTATGAACTAGAAGTGTAGCCAGTTTCATGACTGTTTTGCGATGTTTATCCATAGAAATTGTGCATAAAAATTATATATATATTTTCGTTTAAGGCCTTTAAAGACGACGTTACCTTAGGCAACAATTACACATTATTGGAAGCCTTCTTCGCCGCCCAAAATCTTCGCATTCTTTCTCTGGCAGCCTGTCTTCGTTCTTCTGTCCAACCACTGTTCAGTTTTGGTTCGTCGTAGAATCCTTGGAATTTGTCGATAACCGACCTAAACTTATTGCAGTTTGAAATGTCTTCCGAATTTAGTCCTCCTACCTGATGAAGATCCTTCCGCACCTCCCTGAACCATTTGTCAGACACCTTAGGTCTACTTCAAAACCACGTGGATGCATCCTCATTCCAAACATTGGCACATTCTTGATTATATCATTACGTGGCAATGTGATAAGAAGGACACTCTTATTACCAGAACAGCAAGGAATATAGACAATTGTTAGACAGATCATAAACTTCTTATATGTAAGCTCAGGATATCCATCAGACCTAAACCACCTAGGAACATCAAAAATTTGCCAAGAAAGAAGTTTAATACATCCTAACTTCAGGATGAATCCATGTATAAACATTTTGGAAACAGGATCGTCACCCAGTTATCAGAAAACCCAGTAACAAATGACATTCAGCAAGAATGGGCCACACTACAGAAGGTTATCACACAGTCAGCTGAGGAAACCATTGGTTTTATAGTGCGGAAAAGACAAGACTGGTTTGATGACAACAATGAGGAAATTCTGTCTCTCATCAATGCCAAAAGGAATGCCTATCTTGCCCATCTTCAAGACCCAACTTCCAACACAAAGAGAGATAAACTACTGGAACTCAAGGGTAAATGCCAGACGCAGATAAGGCAGATTAAAAATACTTGGTGGCAACAGAAAGCTCAGGAACTGCAGAGACTATCGGATGCTCGAGACTTGAGGAACTTCTATGCAGTACTCAAGGAAATATATGAACCATCTCGCTCATCATCAGGCTCACTGAAAAGCGCTGATAATTCTACTACCTTTACTGATAGTCAAGAAATCTTGGAACGCTGGAAGGAGCACTTCTCCAATCTCCTAAATCGTCCATCAGCAGCTGCTGAAGACTTCCTTTGTGATTTGCCGCAACAACCTGAACAACTGTGGTTGGCAGTACCTCCTACTTATCATGATTTCAGTGCAGCTCTCACCCAATTGGAACCCAGAAAAGCACCTGGCCCAGATAACATCCCTCTGAAACTAATTCAAGCTGGAGGTCGTTCCCTCAAAACAAGGATTTTCACCCTTATCCTCAGAATATGGGAATCAAGAAAGGTACCTGGAGACCTAAAGAATGCCACTATCGTCTCTATCTTTAAAAAGGGTGATCGCAGTGTTTGTGGCAACTACCGTGGTATATCACTGCTATCAATTGTGGGGAAGATTCTTGCAAGAATTCTACTTAACTGCCTCAAGGTTATCTCTGAGAAGATCCTCCCAGAGTCACAATGTGGATTTAGAGCTTCCAGAAGCACAATTGACTTGATTTTCTGTGTGAGACAGCTACAAGAAAAATGTAGAGAACAACAGAATCCACTCTTCTTAGTCTTTTATGACGTGGAAAAGGCATTTGATTCGGTTCCAAGACCAGCCATGTGGGAGGTGCTGAAGCGGTTTGGTTGCCCTCAGCGATTTGTAGATCTAATCAAGGCTATCCATGATGGCATGACAGGTTAGGTTTGCCATCAGAATAAGATGTCTGATGAATTTCCTATTACCCATGGACTGAAACAAGGATGTGTACTGGCTCCAATGCTTTTCATGCTGTACTTGGCTGCAATGCTTTATGATTCACCCACAAACATCCCAGGTGTGGAGGTCAAGTATCGTTTTGATGGAATGCTTTTCAACCTAACTCGTCTCCGCTCCTTGAGGAAAACTCAGGTAACTAAGGTTACTAACATATTGTATGCAGATGATGCTGCGTCGCCAACTCTCACACCAGAAGAGCTGGAAGAGTCAGTTAATTGTTACAAAAGTGCATGTGATTGCTTTGGTCTTACCATAAATGTCAATAAGACTAAAGTCTTGGCACAACCTTCACCAGGCACACCTCTTCCTCAGTTCAATATCTCCATCTCAAATTTGCCATTAGAACAGGTAGACCACTTCTCGTACCTGGGCAGTACCATTTTGGTGAGCTGTACCTGTGAGCAGGATGTGGATAAGAGAATTGGCACAGCCCATGCAGCATATGAACGATTAGCACCGGGTCTTCATAAATAAAGATCTGTCCATGAGTACAAAGCTTATGGTGTACAAAGCAGTAGTCATTTCTACATTGTTGTATGGCTGTGAAACGTGGACCCTTTACCGACGTGATCTCAGGAAGCTTGAGCGTTTCCACCTACAAAAACTTCGATCAATGCTGAGGATTAAATGGGAAGACCGCATTACCAATATTGCTGTTCTGGAAAAGGCTCAAATCAACAGCATAGAATCATCCATAATAGGTCACCAATTTAGATGGATTGGTCATGTCCATCGGACGGATGATGTGAGATTACCATGTCAAATGCTATATGGTGAGTTATGCTATGGCACCAGACCTCATGGTGGTCCTAAGAGGCGCTACAAGGACCAATTTAAGCAGACCCTGAAATTGACAGGTCTTGATTCACAAATCTGGGACATGCTGGCTGAAGACCGCTCAACTTGGCGCCGTACCATCTCGGATACTGTAAAGACGTTTGAAAGGGATCGACGCACACATGAAGAGGCCAAGCGTCAAGCTAGGAAACTTCGAGCAGCCCAACCACGTCCTCCTCCAGCAATACTATGTGACTTGTGTGGACGCTTGTTCCATGCCAGGATTGGACTCTTTAGACACCGTAAACACATCCACAAACTGGACTGAAGGAAGAATATTTATACTCGGATTCGAGTTAAAGCCAATGATTATGATGATGATGATGACTGTCGAGTATTCTAAAAATCTTCTTCGTAAGTCTCTGCTCATCCGTTCAAAATAAATGCCCATTGAATTTGATTCCTTCAACCTTTCGTTGCCCTGGTAGAATTCTTCCCTTCTTCGCAACCTATATTGGCCGTCCACAATCTTTGGACCCATTACCTTGCAAAGGATCTTTCTTTCAAATTTCTCAGCATCCCTCAATCCCGCCTTCGCTCTCTTGTGGAGGCATTCACTACCATATAGGCATTCAGTTTTATAACTGTATTATAGTGTCGTAATTTAGCCCGTTTTGCAATAGCTTTCTTCTTGTATAAAGTGTATGTTCTGCGCAAAGCCGCTGCCATCCTCTCCCGTTTGGTATTATTGGCCTCCCTTTCGCTCGTTGTCAACTGTACGATTTCACCCAGGTACTTTAAAGCTGTCAACTCTTATCTTAACATGCTCAATCTGCAGGTGACAAGGAGCTGTTTTGATGTTGGATGTTGTTTTTTCAAAAGAAATTTGCAGTCCAGCTTTCTCCGCATGGCGTTGTAGGACATTCAGTTGTTCTATAGCTGCGTCAGTATTCCTCGACAATAAAGCGAGGTCATCAGCAAAAGCAAAGAAATTGATCTTGACACCACTTTTCGATCCTCCAATGTATACTTGATTAAGTAGTCCTTTCATATCCAGTTCCTTTTCCCATTCCCGGATAATCTTCTCCAACACACAGTTGAAGAGAACTGGTGACAGTCCATCACCCTGTCAAACCCCTGTTTTAATTTCATACTCTGCGGAAATTTTTCCCATAAACTTTACTTTGGAATGAGTGCCCGTTGGTAGGGATCGGTCGATTTAAGACCTCCTGAATCAGAAAGTACTCAAGGAGATGCCTTGAGCTAAACTTAAGTTGAGCGTTACAAGGGGGATTTTTAAACATTAAGGTTAGAAATTTTAAAGAGCAGAACAAGTTGCTTAATTGCATTAAATTTATTAACAAATGAAATCATGCACCAATAGAATACAAGAGGGTCTAGCCCCATAAGCATATGAAATGGAATATAAAAAAAATTATAACAAGAAAGAACAAAGTTCCAAGTGTTAATGAACTCCATATCAACTTGTACATACAATCAAGTCGATATGTAAATATTAATTTAAAGAAGAAACAATTGCTACGTGTCTGCATTAGAGGTTTGACCATAGCATGCAAGCAAGTATTGATTCAGAAATCTGTGAATGGCAAGAAAGAGCCTTTCAAAAAACAAATGATCGGTTGAATCATTCATGCAACTAAGTAAGGCAAAATTAAAGCCTAAGAAAAACATTAAGCAGAATTAAAGAGCTTAAAGCTCATATCAAAGTATGTGCGGCCTGCAAGCAGAGCCCGGTGGAAAAATGGTAAGCAGGTTTTACTTGAAGTTCTTGATGATCATATTAACCAAGAGTTCAATGGAACATGTTTACTTATCTTTTGGTTTGGTTTCTTGAAGCGATGATTTCGCAAGACACTGTAAACACTAGCAGTAAACTGCTGAAAAACACAAAGACCTGGCTGGTTCTTAACCATACTACCTCTCCAGGAGGAGCAGTTTAAAAGCTGTAGCGAAGCATTACTGTAATACACGTCGTCTTGAAGAACACCCTTTCACACACCGGCAAAATAGTAAAAAAAAACTTATACTTGTAGAAATTTGAAAAGGCTTAATGCCTAACGGCATATCAGCCGAAACTTGTAGCAGTGCTGAATTTGTTAGAGTCCCATGGCGTAGGATGTTCCTTAGTGAAGAGTAAGCTTGTGTCCAAATGAGGACAAGTTCGAAGCTTTAAATATGTAGATGAAGAAAAGCGTGCTGAATTGTCAATAGCTTCGACATGATGACAGCAAGTGTCCTGCAGACAGCAAGTGTCAAAGTTGATAATGTGTTATGACGACTTAAGAGGTCCAAACTGCAAGTGGTTGTATAGGAGTTTGGAAGAGAAGTTCCACGAATTTCGATGGATCGGGAACTGTGATTGGTCGGCAGGACACGGTGACCAATGAGAAGCGTTGAAACAGAGACGAAAGGTATGATGACAATATGGCTGTAATTTGGCGGTAACGTTCTTGCTGGCTGGGCCCAAGATAGCAGGTTCATATCCTGGCGCAGGCAGCTGGCATTTGAGGGTGCGCAAATGTAAGATAGCCGTTTCAGTAGATTTACTGGCACATTAAAGATCCCCTTCGTGGCAAAATTCTGGCACTCTGGTGTAGAGTAGTTAAAAGGGCTGTAAAACCAATAACATTATTATTATTATTCTCTGTAGGACATGCTTCAGGCTCCAGATTTGTTCAACACATGATCTTCCTCTTCTAAATCCTGCCCGATTTTCACCTAGTTGGTGATCCACTTGCTCCACAAGTCTCTTCTGCAGTGCTTTAGAAACCCTTTTTGTGCAGAGATATGTTACAGGAACATTGGAGAGCCGCGTTAGTTGTTAGGGTCCGTTCAATCACCCTTTTTGTGCAGAGGGTGAATGAGAACACTTGTCCACCAGTTGGGTGTTTTTTGAACGTTCTGTAAAAGGTTATAGTGCAGGGGAAGACAGCTTCAAGCAGTGTGACGTGTCAAAACGTAGGGCAAGCCTATCAGTCGTGTGAAGTCAGGCAAAAGCCGTGCAATACCATGTTGCCTAGATCAATAGCGCTGTGTGTACGGACCTCGAAGGGTCAGTCTGCTGTAGAGCTCTCGATGCGAACCAGTTGTATGCACTTGCTGCACGGATATTATGTATGTTCGGCACGACATGTGTGTGAACAATTATTTTCTATTTTGAAACTCGCCAAGTCGAAATCTCGAAGTACCTTGTCAGATCACAACCTAACATGCAGCCTTCGATTACAACTTTCCCAGACATTACGTCCTAACATTGATAGGCTAGTTCAAGAAAAACGAAACAGGAAGTGTCGGAAAATGTCCCCGTGATTGTATTGTTATGTATGGCTCTTTTCTAATGTGCAGGGAAAATGGCACTATGTTCAGTTCTATTTACGTTATAGCATGATTGTCCTTCACATTAACTACGTATGTTACATATTTTTAGCCTACTTTTCACATTTTGCAAAAATGAGGAAAAAGTAGACTTATGAGAGCGGGCAAATGTGTGTCTGTCCTTCTGTCTGGCTGTGTGTGTGTGTGTGTGTGTGTGTGTCCTATCAACTCCTAAACGGCTAGAGCAATCGAAACAAAATTTGGTAGGAGTAAAGATTTATACCTGAATATCTCACGGCCATATTTGAAAATGATGTCAGTGCTACCAACTGCTAAAAAAATTGCAATTGAAATTTGAGCTCCATGTTGGATATCATGGAAGGTATGAATGGGAGCTATTTCAAAATTGGCACACGTATAGATAATAATATTGCAGTTTAATTTCCAGGAGGCCATACATGGCAGTGTTGCCAAAATGATTATAAGCCTGCTGATAGGTCCAATTTTTAAATGCATATAACTTCTACACTATCAATTGGAATTCAACCAAATTTCGTATGTTGTATGTGTACATAACCAGATATGACTGAGCGTATTCTTAAGACCCACCAGGGCTGCCAACTGTTAATAAATGCTCCTAATTTATTTTATCCAAATACCAATATATCAGAAAGTATGCAAGCCGACAGCTTTAAACTATGCACACGTATAGTACCTAACATTCTATATTAATTAGGAGTAACTTATATACGTCAGTGCTACCAACATGATTCTAAGCCTGCTGATAGGTCCAAATTTAAATACATGTAACTTCCATACTATCATTTGGATTTCAACCAAATTTCGTATGTGCTATGTGTACCATAACAGATATGACTATGCGTATTCTTAAGAGCAACCAGGGCTGCCAACTGTTAATATGTGCTGTCCCTATTTTGTTACCCTAATATCAATATATCAGAAAGTATGCAAGCCAGTAGCTCTAAACTTTGCACACGTATAGTACCTGGCATTCTAGATGAATTTGGAGTAACTATTATACGTCAGTGCTGCCAACATGATTCTAAGCCTGCTGATAGGTCCAATTTTAAAATGCATGTATCTTCTATACTAACTAATGGATTTCATTCAAAATTGGCACAACAATAGATCAGATTATTTCAGATTATTTCTGACCAATACATGCATGACATTGTTGCCAACTTGATTGTACGCGCGCTGTTAGATCCAATGTTTAACTGCATATAACGTCCATGCTATTCATTGGACTTCAACCAAATTTTGTATTCTGTACCTTAAGAGATGGAACTAAGAATATATTCAGTCATCAGGGCTGCCAACTGTGGTGCTCTATTGGCAACTCCAGCTATCTGATATGACATCTAGCGGTAAAAATGAGAAACTTACCAAGTAGGGTACATTTGTCACGTGTGACTGTTTGTATTTTGGTTTCTTGTATTGGTAAGCAGATCGTGGTATATTCTTCGTGTTTATACATAAGTAATAAGTTTTACTCGTTGATAAGAGTGCAAAATGAGTAAAATCAAAGTATATTGCTCAGTTTACGGCTGTAAGTCGATGTATAAGAGGGCTGCGGATATACGTTTTCATCACTTTCCAAAAGATGCAAATAGCAATAGCAGAAAGGTGACGATACCAAATAAATACGGGCAACAAGAGCGGGTTGGACCACTCACCACTACACTCACTGACAACAGGACGGGTTGTTCACTTACGCCGTGCCAAGCCGCACCTAGACAGCCAAGCACAGTCTCGCAGAGCCAAGCCGTACCAAGACAGCCATGCCTAGGCCTACACCAGACGAGGACAGCCAAGCTTCATCAGTCAGGTCCTTTCCCGCTCCCAAGTTCATTTCCAATAACCCTACCAACCGTCATCACCTCGCTCTGCGATATCCAAGCCATTCCACTACGAGTCATATAGGCCTAATTTGACTTCGCAGGGTAAATACTTACCATCCAAATCAAGCAATTCCTGTCTACCCCGAGTTTTAATACAAGTTAAACTCATCCCTTCGCCCAACCAAGCACAAATAATGTATAGAGTCTATGGTACAGTGAGCAAACTCAAATATAGCTTTTAAACGTAACAGCGCCATGACTCGAACTGCACAAAAACAAATACCAGCAGTCAACCGATGCTTGATAATATGCAATTGACAGATAAAATCCAGTGGAACATACAAATTAGATCACGTGCATCGCACAGTTATACATAAATACAATTGAAAATAACACTGTCATTATTTTAGGGACCACATTTACTGATTATAACCGAAAAATAAAAAGTGTTCCATATCAAACGCGTGTTATTGAGTGTGTTTACCCTACTTATCCAGGCGACCGCAGCGCCCCAAGTGTTAGTTTGAGTTGCCAATTAGGCTACATTATGGCAGGTATACAGTATTTCGAACTAATTAGAAATTTCGATATTAGCAACTTAATTTCGTCATTATTCTAGATAGGTTCATATACTGTAGAATAATCATTGGCATGAAAAGTAGGCTCTTTAGCTCATCACGGAACTTCTTGTTTGATAGGAGAAAGCCGAAATGTCATTGGTCATTATAATCTGTGATTAATTGTGCAATTGCAACATTATGACATCCAAGACGTTCAGTTCGTTGTGTTATTAACACCAGATATGTTTCCTGTCTTTCCTACATTGCTGCATCCCACATGCCTCAAACTAAATCCTTGTCCTCTGCGACAGTCGTACAAACCACGCTGACGTTACATGCTACATTAGTCTTCGGTGCGAGCATGTACAGCGGTGTGAGCTGACGTCATACCAGCACCGCCTGTCCTCCCCTGTTCTAGTGTTACTCTTCTGAAATTCCATGTGAATATTCTGGATTTCTTTTGAAATTTGATTCTTTTTGGTTTGTCGAAGGGTCTTCGCTGTTTGTTTGCGTACATCTTTGTATGTCTCAAATTTGTCTTCTGTTTTGTCAAAAGTATTAAATGATTTATTAAACATTTCTTGTTATCATCTAAAGAATTTGATGATTTCACTAAAAATGAAATCTTGGTGTGCCTATCTACACACATCAAAAAAAGTTTTGCATCACCTCGGTTCCAAGAGTTCCGGAACCTTTAAATACAAAGGGAATAGAGATCAACACAAACAACATTTCAGCTCGTTTTATTGCTCATGAGACCCACACATTGCATGTTGTACCATCATACAGCTAGACTTTCAGCATTTGTGGTCCAGATTGCAGTACACACCACTACCTCTAATACCCAGTAGCACGTCCTCTTGCATTGATGCATGCCTGTATTCGTCGTGGCATACTATCCACAAGTTCATCAAGACACTGTTGGTCCAAATTGTCCCACTCCTCAACGACAATTCGGCGTAAATCTCTCAGAGTGGTTGGTGGGTCAAGACGTCCATAAACAGCCCTTTTCAACATATCCCAGGCATGTTCGATAGGGTTCATGTCTGGCGAACATGCTGGCCACTGTAGTCGAGCGATGTCGTTATCTTGAAGGAACGCATTCACAAGATGTGCACGATGAGGTCGAGAATTGTCGTCCATGAAGACAAATGCCTCTCCAATATTCTGCTGATATGGTTGCACTATGGGTCGGAGGATGTCATTCAGGTATCGTAAAGCCGTTTCGGAGCCTTCCATGACCACCAGTGGCGTACGTCGGCCCCACATAATGCCACCCCAAAACATCAGGGAACCACCACCTTGCTGCACTCGCTGGACAGTGTGTCTAAGACGTTCAGCCTGACCAGGGTGCCTCCAAACACGTCTCCGACGATTGTCTGGTTGAAGGCATATGCGACACTCATCGGTGAAGAGAACGTGATGCCAATTCCGTGGGGTCCATTCAGCATGTTGTTGGGCCCATCTGTACCGCGCTGCATGGTGTCGGGGTTGCAAAGCTGGACCTCGCCATGGACGTCGGGAGTGAAGTTGCGCATCATGCAGCCTATTGCGCACATTTTGAGTTGAAACACGACGTCCTGTGGCTGAACGAAACGCATTATTCAACATGGTGGCATTGCTGTCAGGGTTCCTCCGAGCGGCAATCCGTAAGTAGGGGTCATCCACTACAGTAGTAGCCCTTGGGCGGCCTGAGCGAGGCCTGTCATCGACAGTTCCTGTATCTCTGTACCTCCTCCATGTCCGAACAACATCGCTTTGGTTCACTCTGAGACGCCTGGAAACTTCCCTTGTTGAGAGCCCTTCTTGACACAAAGTAACAATGCGGACGCGATCGAACTGCGGTATTGACCTTCTAGGCATGGTAGAACTACAGACAACATGAGCAGCGTACCTTCGTCCTGGTGGAATGACTGGAACTGATCGGCTGTCGTACCCCCTCCGTCTAATAGGCCCTGCTCATGCATGGTTGTTTACATCTTTGAGCAGTTTTAGTGACATCTATGAACAGTCAAAGGGACTGTATCTTGGATACAATATACACAGTCAACGTCTATATGCCGGAGATCTGGGAACCGAGGTGATGCAAAACTTTTTTTGATGTGTGTATGATCTAATAATATTGTTTTAGAAGCAGTATGATGGGCTGTTGTTGTTTGAGTCTTCAGTCTATTGACTAGTTTGAAGCAGCCCTACATGCTTCCCTGTCCTGAACCAATCGTTTCATTTTTACATTGCTATCACACCCTGCATCTGAGGCAATCTGTTTAACATATTCTAACCTTGGTCTACCCCTACAGTTCTTGTCTTCGACCTTTCCTTCCATTACTAAGTTTTCTATTCCTGGGTGTCTTAATATGTGTCCTACCAACCTATCTCTTCTCTTCATTCGCAGTCGCCAAAAAGTCTCTCCTCTTCCAATCGTCTTAATACCTCTTCATTTGTAACCCTATCTACCCATCTGATCTTCATCATTCACCTGTAACACCACATTTCAAACACTTCAATTCTCCTCTTTTCTGCTTCTCCAACAGTCCAAGTTTCACTTCCATCAAGTGCCACACTCCAGACAAAGGCTTTCAAAAATGACTTACTAATACCTAAATCTATATTTGATGGGCTATAAATATTAAAATAAAAATTGTATCCTCCCTTTTAGTATAAGTTGCAAAGGTTATAATTATACTCTTTTCTTTTTCTCCAGAGAATATGAAGAGCCTGTTGAAGATGACATCTTGGATCTTGGAGTCACAGATGGACTTGACGATTTGGATTCTGAAATACAAGACGATGTATCGGTGACTGTAAAAACCCAGGCTGTTGTAAAAGAGAAGCCCTTCTCTCAGCCTAAGACATTCTCGCAGCCAACTGTGGTCTCACAAGTCAAACAAACGCCTGTTGAAAAGGTTCCAGGTAGGCTCCTTGTTTATTAATGTTTATTAAATATTATACAACTAGAGAACCTCCTGAAGTAGTGTATTTGTCGTTCTATGTTACCTCCGTACAAGAAAGCTAATACGAAGTAACATAACACAAAATTAGGAAAAGATGTATGGAAAGCAGTGAATTACTAGGTAAGAACACTGTGGAGAAACACAGAAGTATATCTGAGACTGTGTGTTAACTGGTAAGTTGGTGCTTTCCATTGATCTTTTCTTAATTTTTTATAAAACTTGTTTCACGGTCTTGAGGTGTGTTTGGAGTGAGAGAAGAATATATCCCCCCTGCAAGGTTCGTATGAACCACAAGCTAGGCCAATGTATTGTGCTCTCTTAATGCAAAACATTTTCCTGCTTGCCTAGCAGATCAAATTGAAATAAACTGTTTCCCGATGGATCCATGATATTTTTGTACTCCAACTGAGCATAATGACATTGCATCAAATTTCACAAGAAATTGAAAAAATTATCTGGTCATTTATTTATAAGCCTCCGTGGCTTAGGCGGCAGCACGCCGGCCTCTCACCGCTGGGTCCGTGGTTCAAATCCCGGTCACTCCATGTGAGATCTGTGCTGGACAAAACGGAGGCAGACAGGTTTTTCTCCGGGTACTCCGGTTTTCCCTGTCAACATTTCATTCCAGAAACATTCTCCACTATCATTTCATTTCATCTGTCGTTCATTTAATCATTGCCCCAGAGGAGTGCGTCAGGCCTCGGCAGCCGGCACAGTTCATATCCTCGCCGCTAGATGGGGGCTTCATTCATTCCATTCCTGACCCGGTCGGAGACTGGAAGCAAGCTGTGGATTTTCATTCATTTCATCTGGTCATTTATTTCAATTAGTATCTGAAATTGGTGGCTTGACCCTCTTGATCCAACTGACCCACATTGAATTTCTTCTTTCTTCCCCATTGTCTGCTTACATTCCCCACTGAAGATTTCTGACATCTATCTGTTGGACCATGTACAGTGGAATCTCGTTAGAACGTTCTCGGTTACCACGTTTTCCTGTTTAACGCGATGATTTTCTCAAGTCCCAGTCCCATTCCTACTAATTACATGTTGATGTATCCCCTTAATACGTTTTCTATTCCCGCTTACGACGATCAAATTTTCGTCGTACTATTTGTTAGGGAACCGTATTTTATTCTTATTTTATTATAAAATTCGGCATCTTGAAAACACGATATTGCTTCCTATTCTCGGATAGTTATTGACAGTGTAGACGATTAGTGTGTTTTGACGGTGTGGAAGTGACTTGAGGTATGACGCAACACAGAAGATAGCTGACGGTGTAGAAGTGGCTTGAGAGCTATGACGCAACACAGAAAATAGCCGACGTGTCTCTCTCGCGCCACTAGAACATGCAGGCTGAATACAAAATCGCGCTATAATTTTTACCTATAACTCGTTCTTTGTTTTGAAATACTAGCGTCTCGACCTTACGTGCGTATGTCGGCCAGCCCGCCGGCTGTCGCGTGGCGCGAGTCATATAGCCTGTAGGCACAGGGCGCAAGACAGAGACTTGTTTCTTTAAACAAGGTCACACTTTGTTAGCAACGGAGCTCGCATACGATTGAATGGTATGGCCCAAGCAGCCAACAATGATCCAACATCTGGTATACAAAGACAAGTATATTCCATGATTATTGCCAACCACCGCTGAAAAGATATCGCACTTTCCCTGTGATTGTTTTGCGTGACCAACCGCCGGCCGTATCCCATCTGCGCGGAGCTACTCGCGCCGCACTCGTTGCTGGACAATGACGGACAGGACTCGCAATAATTAAGGAGGGGTACTATAAGCGATTTCCAAGAATTTTGTATTTTGGCTCTCGAAAATTAACCTTTTCACTGCTAATATTGTGAGAGACTATCAAACCCCTCCATGCTGAATAAATTTTTAAAAGTATGTTATTCAGATGAAGTTGCTGACTAGATATCTCGGGCGCAGCAAGGACGTGACGTTCTACCGCACCCGAGGTATCTCGGGTATAGCAGTGTAAAGGTTAAGGGGGGTACTATAGGCGAGTAAATATGGTATTATACTTTAGTGTAGAGGTATAGTAATTAATTTTTGTTATTTATTACCTGTGTAAGTTACTAATAACCGATGTTCATGTTGTGACTAGTAGTGCATGTAATCACTTCCTAAGGTCGGTGATTTATCGTGCACATCTACATCGCGTTCTTTCTTATAAGTTGTAAATACAGTATGGCGTTTTTCGGTAGTACGTTTTCCCGCATTTGACGTCCGAATATTTCAGTCCCTTGCAAAACGTACTAACGAGATTCCACTGTACATTATTCTCATCAAACTCTTTTAATTTCCCTCCATTCTTCTGACCCAATCAAACATACTCCTCCATTGTTCATTCACAGACCCTCCTCTGGTTACCAATTACCCCCATGGGATTACTTTTTGCCTTCTTCTTAGCATCTGGCATATCACTTCTTTCAAGTTTTCGTTATGTCCTCTTCCATTCCTAGTTCTTCTCCTTTCCTCTCCACATTTCCTTTTGATAATTCTAACCTCCCTGTTATAGTATAGAAGATCTGAACTAACCTTTATCTTCTTTAATGTAATATATTCTGAAAATTAATACCTTAAGTCAGTAATAATTTGTACAATTAATTATAGTACCGGTTTCAGCCACATTGCGACCTTCCTCAGCGGCAAAACATAATATAAGTATAGATGCAAGATTTATATTTAAAAAAAATTCATATCACAGGTTGAAATCAAAATTATTTCTAATTGGATTGTTTTTGGTATCCTCTGAGATAATCGAATATTCTCGAAAGAGAATCAAAATGAATACAGTATTGTCCGTTGAGCCTTCTCAGTGTGTGCTGGCTACGCGTCTTGGTAGGTGTTCCTTTACCAACTGAAGAGCCCAATTGGCACACTGGGGTGAAACGCTCTGAGATATTTGGGAATTAAACCCTCTTTCTTAGATGTTTTTTCAAAAGACAATGTCTTTAGCAATGCTTGCAACTTTTAGGTTCATATAATCAACACGTGGAAAATTCGAATCACCTGGTTTTGGCAATCCCTTCTTGTTTTACTTGTGTATGTTGATTTAATTTATTTATTAATTGACTGCCAGGGCTTTAAACCCCAATGGTGTTGATATATTTACTACTATTGTCAAGAACTCTCCTTCCCAATAGCGCTTCTATGTAGTAAAATTTAAATAACCTTTCTTAAGTATTGATCACCCATCATTTAACATCCTCATACTACTGTACATTTAAAAATGAACAATAGTATGCTAAAAATACATCAAACTTGGTAGCAATTGTCATATCCGCAGTAAGTAATATTGTGCAAACTACGTATCATGCCATGATTAAGAGTAAATTAAAAAGACAAACTGTAATAATTTCAAGTAATAATAACAAAACAATTTTAAACACATCAATATTTCTAAGTTTATGCCGTATCTTGTGAGGGGTTTCGCCTAGCAACACCAAGATTGGTAATCAGCGAGCTCTTGTTCTCAATTTGGGGACCCACAAAGGAGTAGCAAATGGCGCGCTACCTACATTCTTATCTAGTGCACCTGCGGTACTTAACTGTGAGAGGTAAACTCTCAACAGCCTTTCACCTCTCTATAAAGTCTTCCAAAAGATTATATATTGCCAATCATGGCCAAGCAATTAAAATTCAGGTACATTTATAGGTTTATGCTGTGTCTTTTGCAGGGTTTACTTGGCCGTGAAAGAAGAAATACCAATTTTATTCAAATATGTTGGCGCAAATGACCAGTGAGATTTATAAGGCAAACTTAATAAACTAATGCGAGAGTCTGTAGAATACGTCACTGTAGTCTGTGAATTTAGGTTGCACAAAATGGTAGAAAACTACAAAAAACAGTTAAATATGTGCAAACAGAAGAATTCCACAAAAAATAAATCTATAAACAGTAAGAAAGCATACTATACGAAATAGGAACAATATTACCTTGGTAAACCAGCCTCCGTGGCTTAGGCGGCAGCATGCCGGCCTCTCACCTCTGGGTCCGTGGTTCAAATCCCGGTCACTCCATGTGTGATCTGTGCTGGACAAAACGGAGGCAGACAGGTTTTTCTCCGGGTACTTTGGTTTTCCCTGTCAAAAATTTAATTCCAGCAACACTCTCCACTATCATTTCATTTCATCTGTCATTCATTTAATCATTGCCCCAGAGGAGTGCGTCAGGCCTCGGCAGCCGGCACAGTCCATATCCTTGCCGCTAGATGGGGGCTTTATTCATTCCATTCCTGACCCGGTCGGAGACTGGAAGCAGGCTGTGGATTTTCATTTTCATTACCTTGGTAAACTGACGTAAAGATCCAAATACTCGCATACGATAAGCGACGCAGAGACTATAAAATTAGACTCAAAATCACACCTCGTTTCGGACCCCACAAACCACCTATATAAATAATACAGTTCATGTTCGCGTGTAGCAATGCAAGGAGCAATGTTCGGTGGGAACCACGAACCCCGCGTTTTAAGGCCCTAAAACGGACGGTTTTCGAGGTATTGCAAGAAAACTATACCCGCTCTGCGAAATTGATAAACGTCGTCATGCCAACACCATTTCACGAAGACTCATTCTGCTTTCATTCAGTCTCGGTAAGAGATAATATTATTTTGCATGAAGGAATAACAGACTGTTAAACAGATAGACGTCAGTGTCGAGACTTTCGTACGAACAGTGCCACCATCTGTATAAAAGAAAAGACCCTAAAATATGGTATTGATTCTGACCGCAAAAGAGAAAAATCAGATCAAGTATGGATAAAACCAATAAAAATACTATTTTTTCTTCTCATCATGTAAAATAATGATGCCTCACCGATAATGCAAGTCCCCATTCCCGTGATAACGCTTTTAAATTTAATTATAAACATTGTGGGGCATGCAAATTCAGTGTCTTAGCCTCCTATTTACAACTTTTGTAATTAATTGGAAAATAAATACTTTTTCGTTACAGGAAGTAATGAGAATAATCTTGATGTATAGAGCTATAAAATACCTTTCCTACGATATATCACACGAGTAGATCGAAGGTAAATACAGGGTGATTCTCTATGTAGTTTACAACTTCAATAATGTGTAATTATTTATTGGAACCACTTACAGACTTGGTTTATATGTCATTACTAGACCTGGGATTTTAGGCTCTAAAAAAATTAGTTTTAGGCGCCTAAAATAGGCTTTTAAAACAAGTAAATAGGCTTTTAAAAGAGAAATTAGGCACTTAAAATATGTTTTCAAAATGTGTGGATAGGCAGGAAATAGACTTTAAAATATTACAATATACACTTAAACTGTAACGTGATACTTTATTTCTTTAACAAACGTGGTATCCCTATTCTTACCCGAAATAACTGCAAAATTAAGACAGAATAAAAAAGACATTTTGTAATTTTGAACTATTTAAATTAAGCCATTATTACTCTAAAGTTAATTAAGAACAAGAACACTACAGTCCCAGAAGGGCCTTGGCTTTCAATAACGGTTGCTGCCCAGCTCATGGCCTGCAGATATTGGGTGGCGTGTGGTCAGCACGATACATCCCTCAGCCGTATTGCCTTGCCTCCGTGACCCCTGCCCACCGTAGTTTCTCAATTGTCCTCACGATGCTGGGTCAACACCCTTCCAGACCTCATAGATTTCTAAATTACTGCCGGTACTGGAAATCGAACCCAGGTCGCCTGGACTACTGTCGGCGCAGAAAGTATCTGCAGTCGAGTTTAAACGCTAATAAAATTTGAACCAGTCCACCAATCTAAAATGCAATCACTCCATCGTAAAGCTTGTTTTATTCTGCATTCTTTGCTGGTACATGCATATTTTTATTATGTTTCCTGTGAAAGTTATGTTAGGTGGAATGCAAAAAGTACCTATTTTCTTGCCCGTTTTTTGTAAACAACAACTTTGTAGTACCGTTACATGAAAACGTACTGTTCGACTTTCATGAAATTTAGGTGGATTATGGAATGCACTATTATAAATATATTTATGAAGTTTAATTACTCTACACACGTTGGAAAAAAGTTATTGTTTTTGTAAAAGACTGTCCGTTTGATACTGGGTGGTCTTCCGAAATCAAGACTGAGTTCATCAAAGGTCTGAAGAGTTTTGTTTCAAATCGTTGTATACCGAAAACTTACAATGATTTCTGTATTTTATACCGATTTTTATTTGAAATCGAGCGACAGGCTCTCCGTTTTCATGTAATTAAACTACAAAGTTGTTGTTTACAAAAAACGGACAAGAAAATAGGTATTTTTTTGCATTCCGCCTAATATATCTTTCACCAGAAACACAATAGAAATATGCATGTAACAGGAGATAACGCAGAATAAAACACGCTTTACGATGGTGTATTTATATTTTAGATTGGTGGACTGGTTCAAATTGTATTAGCGTTTAAACTCGACTGCACATACTTTCTGCGCCGACAGTAGGTCTCTAGAATTAATTAGAGAAGCCAATATCAAAACCTTAATTTTAGATTAATATGAAATTTAAGATATAGGCACATACCTGTTTATTGCAGTACTGGCAGAAAATAATCTTGCCATCAAAAGTCATCCCTGGAAATTGTACAAGCCATTGTTGTTAAGCGCACTCTTAGATGATTTCGTTTTAGGCATGATAAACTATATTCACTTAAACAGATGTTCTTTCACTGGCGACTTGACACAGTATGTCGCTTCTTACTACCTGCTCCTTGTTCTTCCTAGATAATCCTCCCCCTCACCCCGTCACTCGACACAGTACGTCCTTGACTACCTGCTCGTTGTTCTTCTGAGCTAATCCTCCACATCCACCCTTCACTCAGCATTCCTTTGGTGACAGTTGTCTGGGAAGAGCACATTTCTGTGAAAAACCCACCCTCTGCTGTTCTGCTCGTTCCAGGGATGTCCATTGTGTGATTGTAAAAATTACAGAAGTTGAATTTTGTTTTAAATGTAGAAAATAGGCATTTTTAGGCACTAAAATAGTAAAATAGGCTCTAAAGGTCCAAATAGGCATTTTAGGGCACTATAAAACTCTATTAATGTAAGGGATTTATCATGAAACGTCAAGATATTTTTAAAAAATCATGTTATTTCGTAAGGAACGAAATAGGCATTTGCCTTAAAATCCCAGGTCTAGTCATTACATAGCAAAACACTTCAAGTTTTTTTGACAAATCCATTACGGTTCAATGTGTGCACCATTTGTCATCCCGGACACATCCCAACGGAAGTCGATTTCCCGCCACGTATGAACCAGCATTTGTGGGGTAACAGAGGTGATGGCTGTTGTGATGCGATGTCTCAGTTCACCAAGATTTGCAGGTAGGGGAGGGATGTGTACACCCTATCTTTCACAAAGCCCCACAGAAAGAAGTCCATTGGTGTGTAATCTGGGGACCGTGGCGGCCAGGTAATTGTTCCACCATGACCTATCCACTTACCTGGGAAACGTTGATCAAGGAATTCCCTGACGTCTGGCAGGTAGTGCGGTGGGGCACCAACACATTCGCCCATCATGGTCATCTTCGTACAATTGTGGAATAAGGAAGTTCTGTAGCATATCCAGAAAAATGATGCTGGCAGAAAATGCTCACTCTGGGTCAGTCACGAACCAACTGCACGCGGTGCCCATGTGGTTTTTCCGAGCCCCAAATACGACAATTGTGTTGACTCGGCCAGAAAGGTTGAACACTGATTCATCGCTGAAGACCACATTGTTCAAGAATGACTCTCATCACGGCTGATGCGATCCAACATGTCAACACAGAATTCATGTCGGGTATGTTTATCCGCTTCACTTAGTGCTTGAACCCAGGACAATCGGTATGCTTTCATGGCCAAATGTCGACGCAACACCCGCCAAAGAGTGGTCTGAGGGATACCAGTTTCGAGTGACAGACGCCGTGTTGATTTTTCCGGACTGCGGACGAACCTCTCCCTAACTGTTTCCACCACATTGCCAGTCACAGGTGCGCGGCCTGGCGACTTTGTGTGTAGCACAGAACAACCTGTTTCGATAAATGTCTGGTGCCATTTGTACACTGTTGGTCTGCTGGGTGGGTCTTTGCGAAATTCTGTGTGAAACCTCCGCTGTACACTCATTGCTGATTTGGTTTCTTCAAACCAGAACACGCACTTTGCTCTTTCCGGTCCAGTGAAAGACGCCATTTCCAACAAGAGACAGGTGGCGGACAACTGTGTAACTACGAACTACGTGAGTCAAAACTTGAAGTATTTTGCAATATAATAACATATAAACCAAGTCTGTAAGTGGTTCCAATAAATAATTACACATTACTGAAGTTGTGAACTACATAGAAAATCACCCTGTATAATAGGGCACCCCCTGGTCCCCTTAAGCGCATTGCATTTTTGGTTGAAATTTTTCATCCTAAAGTGATTCCGGGATGTTCTTATAGCCATTTGCAAATTTTGAACGATATCTGTTGATCCGTTTTCAATTGATGGAGGAACAGACAGACAGAAGGACAAAAGTACAATTTTATATATATATAGGGATATTCCCAAATGCTACATTATTATGAAGGACTGCCATGAAAGTATGGATTGTACTTTTTAAGTTATTTGTATGTGGTTCATATTGGTGTTTCCAGAACCTCAGATTGTTCCAGTCCAGGCTGTCAGTTATGAAGCTGACACATCTGCCACTGCTTCCCTCACTCAGGTAGAATCTGAAGAAGAAGATGAGGGTGCTGATGAGGAGGGGGAAGGGAGAAATCGATTTAAGAATGAAAGGCCCAATGTTGTCTCTCTGAAGAGTGGGAAAACATTTGGTAATATCCCAGATTCTCTTGGTAAGTTATGTGCTGCAGTAACTCTGTGAACACTAGTACAGACACCACATTAATACAGGTTAGCTGACATATTCCACACACACCCACTACACGAGGCTGTTGACTGCGATGTTCCAAGCCCCTTACTTAAATATCAACTAATCTCACATAACACTTCCAACTTAACATTGTGTTTATTCAATATTATTATTGAGCACTCAATACAGGGTCATCGAAAAATAATGCCAACATTTAAAATAACTGTCATAAAAAACTATTCGAGGTAATTCAATTTTATTGTTTTAATCATAAAATGTGAGGAAAAAGATAGATTTTTTTCATACCTTAGTATGTTTCGATATGTGCACCGTTCGTAGCTATGCAAATGTCTAGTCTGTAGTCTATTTCTTTCCACGAACGTGCAATCATTTCAGGAGTAACTGTGAAGCTGGCGGCAGACATTCGCTCCCTCAGGTGCTCCAAATCACGATTTTTTTCTGCATACACAATGTTTATAATGTACCCCCAGAAAACATGGTACTGAACGGCGCGGCGGTCGGGCGGTGCAGTTATGGCGCGTCCCTGGCCTACCTTGGCTACTGCGCATCTAGTGTGCGCATAGTACGGTAAGGTCACGCCCGATCCACAACAAAACTTACTTTAACCAGCTAGCGTTCAGTGAAAGAATGAGACGTTTAACATAAAGGGTTTCAGTGCTATAATTTTTTTAAATTTTGGCATTATTTTTCGATGACCCTGTATAAACATTAACCTACTGGAAAGCAACTAATATACATTGTTTTCCCAACTTTAATTTAATTATCAAAGGTTTTAAAGGGTGCACTTTGCAAGCTACGTTGATAGGACGTTGAACAGTGTATTAAATATAGATCCAATCATATAGTTTGCTGTTGGCTTTTTTAAAGATTATTAAGAGCACTATTAAGAAAATAAATTATGTCTTAAATTATTACTAATGACTAGGGCCCGGATGTTGATGACATATTATCTTTTTACTGAGCTGTCTAAAACAATGTTGAAGTATATAGAAACTCCGGACGGGCCACCCCATATGCAAATATGTCACTTTTATTCTGCATCTTTTTGCATTTTTTTTGCTATTTTTCATTTTAGGAGCATTTTTTAAAGTTTGGTACATTTTTTTGGTCATATTTTAGAGAAATCTGCCTTTTAAGGTCATTTTTATAGAATTTAGTCATGTCACAGCTTTATATGAGTGAGTTACGTCTCTCAGAGTTAAGAAGAAGCAAGTAGCTGATACAAGATAATTTAAAATATTGAAATAAAATATATCTTGGATGCAAAAGAACGATACCGTAGGTATACAGATGCTAGTAGTGCAGTGCAGCTCAGACCAAAGTGAACATAAACCTTTTGTTAAATGCTAGAAATCTATTTTGATTGACTTTTCAGTTTTTAGCTTAAGATGTCATTTTTGAATATTGGTGAGTTTGTTATTATAAGATTATTTTCTCCATTGTATAGTGCATTTTTCGAATTTTTAGGTCATTTATTACAGTCATTTTTGAAAATTTTAAGTGCATCTTTTAATAGTACATTATGCAACGAGCCTATAATGGCTATAATTAAGACACGAGTATTTTTATAAAACGAGCGTACGCGAGTTTTATAATTTCCATACAAGTGTCTTAATTACCATTATAGGCGAGTTGCATACGACTGTTTATGTTCGACGATAATTATAACTTTATTATATGTTTTAACATAAATATTCATAAATATCTGTTCAGTCACTAGAATGTTGTGATCGGGTGCTGCGGTGGGCAGTATATCTCTGTTTTCCAAGCTCTCTGGACAACCGACGCACGCGCTCTGTGTGCTTCAATGCCATATGTGCAGATTTTGCACCAGTATTCAGTAAAACTGTCACCGAAGTCGTTTCAAAACCACGCGCTGTGTAGAAATTGGTTTTGGGGATATTAAGGTACATTGCTATTTCTTGTCTCATATTCACCAGTTTTTTACGCGAACATATGGACGGTGCACTTTCGGTAATTTATATAGACATGTTGGATTTTGAGCGCATGCGCGAAGGTATCCTTATATAATTGCTCACACAACTGTTTCTTGAGCTCTGATTGGTGGGAGCAACTGTTTCATAATGAAAAATAGTGTTATAATGAGCCTCATTATGATACAGTTTTCTGACACATAATAGTTAGGGTCGAACATAAACTTTTTTACGGCATCAACATCCGGGCCCTACTAATGACAGATACATATTTGCAGACAATGTTATTCCCCTGGATGAGGCAGCACAAAAGATTGGCAACAGGCGGGATGGAAACAATTGGAAGGGAAGAAGAGGCCGTGGTGGCCCTCAGAGGGGAGCTATGCGTCCTCATCCCCAACAGGTTAGTACATTGTTTCAGTGTCTTAATTTTTTCAAGTTGAACACACTGTTCTCTTAAATTCTATTTGTTTCAGTTGGGAGCCTATCTTTTTTGTTCTGTGTGGTTTACTCTCTTTAGAAAGATTTAAAGCCATTTATTTTTTAGTGTTGCCTTATTAACAATAATATTCAGGGTTGTCTACTGGTAACGAAAAGTAACGATAAAGTAACTAATTTTACAAACAAGTAACGAAGAGTAGCTAATTTTTATGTCTGGATAGTTGGAGGTAACGAAAATTCGCTGAGGTCATTTAAATAATTTAAACTCACGCTGCTGGGCTCAGATGCGTTGGAGCAAGTTTCACGCAAGCGGCACCGATTGCATAAGCTATATTTTCCTGAGTCCGATCTCAAGGAAATGCATATTGAGGATACCTTGAGTGGTATACATCGATCGGTTCAACGTATATTCTCGGCATCAAGAAGGGTTTTTAGTTTTGTGTGAAATATTTTTCTTTATTATTAGGAAACCTGACTTTTCACGAGACATTTATTCGCGAACACTTCCAAAATTCAACAGAAACCTCTCATTTCTGTTATTGACCTCTAAATTTGGAGACTATTCCAAAATTGAAGTCCAGAAATAACGCAAAATTATGTCGCAATATTGCAAAATGATGCAGTTTCAAAAAAAATTACGAAAAAGCTTTGAAATAGCCTACATATATTGTAAAAATCTATCCATATCGTAACTTAGCTACATCCAGTATGGTTAGTTCAAAATTCCGTTATATGTCGATTTTTCCTTCGAACTTTGCTTCCATCAGATACAGTATATTATCTAACCGATTTTCTCGAAAACTTCTATAATCCATTCAAATTCAAATGAAAATTTGCCCTTTTGTATTATTTGTGCAATCCTCTCAGAATAATGAGAGTGGTTTTAGTAAAGAAATGCCCATGGGGAGAACTTTACAGTGTAAAGGTGCATATGACATAAAGGGAGCAGTGCAATCGAAAGGGGCAACCACACATTTGTTCACAGTCACGCCGATAGTGTCTTCATCCGGGAAGCAAATGCCAAAATTATTTGTGATTTTATACGAACCAACTGGCATAAGTGACAAAGTCCAAGAAAAAATGTTCAAGCTAGACAATTTAATTGTGCAATGGAGTTCGTCAGGAAAAATGGCAGGGCAGTTGTTCACTACGTTATTAAAAGACGCCTTCCTACCATTTTCAAGTGCAAGAAAACTGCTCCTGTTAGACTCATACGGTGTCCACAATGACACTCCAAATGTAAGAAAAATTCTGATTCCGACAGATTAACAGTAAAAATAATACCAGCCAACACAACGTATAAACTTCAGCCCCTAGATCGATATTACTTTAGAATATATAAATACACTAGCAGAAGTACCCATTCTTCGGTCTTCGGTATTAATAACCAGACATTATCAATTGAGCTACTGTTGCAATGGTTAGGGGCTTGGAACCTGTTTGTTGACAAAGAAAAAGGATTAGTTAAAATGTGCTCTCAAACTAAATTTACCTAACGTGTTCTTCCTGACTTGAAAATAAAATTGAAAACCTCGTAGACGAATCGCAATACACCTCACATACAAACTGACTCTAACCGTTGTGTCAAGTGCCCAACCACAGGAAGACCCCTTTTATAAATTATAAAGGCTTGTGGTGCATGAAAATTTAGGTTTTTTAGCCTCCAATGACCCAAATCCCTAAAATCAGCAAAAAATGTCTACTATTTCAAATCAGGAATTTTTGAAAATAATGTTGCTGTTTGCAGATATAATAGACCTTCTGTACGACATATCGCATGTGTAAGACGTGTGAAAAAAATCTAGGGTACTCCTTGAACCCCTTAAGCACATTGATGAATTTTACAGTTTTAGTTGGTTCCATGATAACCTTATAGCCATTTGCAAACTTTCACAGAAATGTAATAAATGGAGTGGCATTACTTCTTCCAGAAATAGATGGAAAGTTGGATGTCCCCTCTTGAGATACTGTTGTCATGGTTACTGGCTTGCATTCTTTCATTAGTTTATTAAGGGCCGATTGTATAAAGCATTTGATCTCAGTTCACCAGGTTCAGCTAATCTTAGCGCGTGCTGAACTCAGAATTTCTGTTGTATAAACGTTAATCTAAGGTCACCGCGTCTTGATCTGAGTTCATATTTAACCGGCGACAGTTCTCGGTTCAGCCATGTTGATCTTAGTTCACAGCTGTTGTCCGTGAAACATTTTAGCGATTAGATTCCAGTTCTAGGCTGCATTTAAAAGAGAAATATGTTAGAAAGCTTGTACATTAGCAGGTTATACGAAGGTACTATTTCGTTCTGGACTAGGCCTAATTTGTGTGTGCTCGCTCTAAACGATGATGCATTTTATTCAGAGTGATTTTGGATTTTGAGGGGGAAGAATGCCGTTCTCCTAAAAATCGTGTCTTATTGAGGCAGATGAACGATATATTTCTTCAGTTTTAAATAAATTTCAAAACACGGCCGGTTTTTTAACATTTTATTGTGTTAGGTCACCTATTAACTATGTTGTTCTTGCCTGTACAAGTCGAGGGTTAGCCTACTAGGCCTAAAGGTTATACTGACGTAATACGTGTTCACATTTGATAAAAATTTATGTTTGCACTCCAAACTGTGTTTTTGATCAGTGATGGTATTGTAACCTTTCTTTATATCGTTGACATATGCACCAATACCGTACCGTAATTAATCCTACGAATGCGATGCACAATTTTGAGGTTAAAAGCATTGCGAGAGGTGCTTCATACCACCAGTGAATATAGTAATAATACCGGTACCACACACATACGGTACGGTAATAGTAGTAATAAATGACTATTTTATCCACGGTACTTTTTGTTTTTGAAAGTGGTAGGCCACTGGTACCGGTACTTAATCTTACCTTTGCTAATAGGGTAGCCTATTAGATATCCTGTAGAACTACTATCATAGGCCTAGTATTCATGTGACACACACTTCACATTATTTAAGCCCATAGCCTATGCCAGTAAACATGCACCACAATTGCAAGCACATAGCTGGGTGCCATAAGCTATGGTACTTCTAAATAGTCCCTCGTGTAAATTTAGATAGGCCTACATGCACATTTCAATGGCTTACATTTATGCAAAATGTTTGATCAAGAAATCTTTGCTAGGTATATGAATTTATTTGTACTGAGAAAATGTTTTTTAACATTTCCATCTATCCTATTTTGCTTCCATTCATCTCCACTCCCCACTTTTTACTGTGCTCATGTGTTTTATTTCCAAATACCAGTAGTGTCATTGGACCTAGGTCATCCAACCATCCCCTGAAATGTGTCCCCGAGCACTTGAGAAGAGGCCCATGTTGTACAACTGCATCACATTAACAAGAAAATGCTAAGACGATACTGTAATAGACCACCAGCTGTAGCATGTAGGGTGTATATTCACAAATTCCTTTCTTTTCTTTGTGGAAGGCATTTTTCTTTGTTTGGGGATAGATGTTATCGGCCCATGGTCCAAGACTGTAATGATGAAATGCAACATGTCCAGAAATTTTAATCCCACTGCTGACATTGATCATCCTGAGTGTGGCTCTTCAGGGGTACCCAGACTATACCAAGGCAAATGCTAGAATGCTACCTACGGGACCTGTAAATATCATCCATAGAAAACTTACTAAATCCACTGTTCTTATTACACAGTTACATACTGGTACACTACTACAGCCACCTCAACTTATCAGACAAAATCAACACACAGCCTAGTACACAGGGCTGTTGACCAAGATGTTCCAACGACCATTTGATAACATGTTCTAACGTTTAAATTTTTTAAAGTGATAAAAACCCATATTTAAAAACTACCTTTTGAAAGAAAAGTGAACCTGGAACCTCCAATAAAACAGTGGTCTGCTTCATAGTAAGTTCTCCAAAACCTACCCTATTCGAATGTTATTAAGTTAACCAAATTTCAAGAAATTCAATACGCAAGCAATTAACAGCTTGGCTTCGACTGTCCCATACATGACAACTGTAATTAAATGGCAAACAGCAGATTTCTGATTAAAGTTGTTACTGCATTACAAATGATAACAGTTGTACTGGACATTAACTTTGATCAATAATGCTGAATGCCCCTCGACCAATTTTGTAGCATATCTGCGGTGTTCACCAGTCTTATGTTGCACATTTAACACAAACATTTTTTTACATGCACATAACAAGATTTTATAAATAGGCTATAAATCATCCATGCTCAGTTGTATAGAGAGCATAAATGAGTGTTAAATTTGGTACTCCAATCACTGTGTAACCTTGTTAAGTCAATGTAGGACAATTTCAGGAATAACAGGGCCTGAAGAATTAACTAGTTCAGAATAGCATTACATACTTTTATTTTATTTTTATTAAATAATGCATTAGTACATTTCATTTCCTTCAGTTTCTGCCTGCTCAACATTTTATATTCTAATTATTCTTTCATTTTTCCCATTGTCTTCTCCACACAGTGGCTTCTGCTTGCTCTGTGTTCTTAAAGGCTCCTCCAAAGCTACCTGCAACATGATATAAAATAACAAGTGATGTGTGGAGTGTACTTAACAACTGAATTCTCACCATGGTTAAGCATTCATTTAGCCTTAGGGCATAAAGTGCACTAATTTACAGTATAAATAAATAATAAGTAAAAGCATAGGAAAAAGTCATGCTAAATAATTTGTTTTATTTAATACGGTAGCCTCCGTGGCTTAGGCGGCAGCACGCCGGCCTCTCACCGCTGGGTCTGTGGTTCAAATCCCGGTCACTTCATGTGAGGTCTGTGCTGGACAAAACGGAGGCAGACAGGTTTTTCTCCGGGTACTCAGGTTTTCCCTGTCAACATTTCATTCCAGCAACACTCTCCACTATCATTTCATTTCATCTGTCAGGCCTCGGCAGCCGGCACAGTCCATATCCTCGCCGCTAGATGGGGGCTTCATTCATTCCATTCCTGACCCGGTCGGAGACTGGAAGCAGGCTGTGGATTTTCATTTCATTTAATACGGTAGGGTACGTTTTAATTTTATTTGCCTATTGCTTGGGAATTAGTACCTTCTTGCTATGTTTGATGCTGACATACTAAAACAGATGGCATCAGAAGATTTAATTCCTCCCCCTTTCAATTAAATGCAGTCCGGTGTAACAAATTCCACAGAGACTTATTTATCTTTATATCAAAAAATGTTGCCATAATTTAATTTGAGACTGTCGTAAACAATGCTACTGAACCATTGTGCTATGTTGTCCATAAATAGCAATCTCAGCATAGTTCCTGTAAACAGATAAGTTTGCCTCTCTACTGCGGCATGCTAAGGAGACCTAGCGTTGTACAGTACTGTACCGGTGAAGGTTTTCTTAAATTCAGAATACGGTAACATGACCTATCTAATCAATACAGTACACTATATACATTATAGAGATTTAAATTATTGAAACTTTTCAGTTTGTATGGCCAAATAGTTTGTATCTCAAATAAAGTCAAAACTTCCACATACAGTCCAGTGCAAGGAGCTGATGACCATGTCCTAATCCCCAAAATGAAGCAGAAACAAAAAAGACTGCTTAAACCCTATCAGAGATTGGTATCAAGTTGCTTTAACATGACCTGTTCATCAGTAAGCTATTGTAGCCATTGCCAGTGAAGGCTGCAAAAATGTTCAGGCTCTTGGTTACTCATGAACTGGCTCCACAACACTGAAGTGGAGAGCTGGGCAGTGGCTACAGTGTAACTGAACAGAAATGCCTGGTCACACTGCTTTGTGAGCAAGAGTTCAGCCCTGGTATACATGATAAAGAATTCACTGTAATTTACTGCCCCCCATGAAGGGATTACGACTAGAGGAAGAATTCTACTTTTATAAAAGACAGTAACATTTATTTTAACGTTAAGCTGAGTTAAAAAAATAGGCATAACAGATCAATGCAAAGGGTGCATAAAGAATGATAAGAGGGAGGCTACAGTATATTTCAGGAATTGGATTTTCATGGCTGCATATATGACCAAGGAGGCTTTCAGCTGTTGGGTCATGTGTTGTAAAAACAGTTGGAGTGTGAAGACCTTCCACATTAATTACCTTCACTACACCATGACCTAATAACTGGAAGCCTCCTTGAGTATGATACAGTATATTTATTTACATACCGTACCAGTACTTCTTTTATCTATGTAAAATAGACTACTGCACATTTTTCTACCCACTTATTTTTAAGATTTTCCATACCGTACCAACAATGTTGCAAACCTTACAGGAATCAATTGCAGCTTACGAGAAAGAAAAGCAATGAGTTTCCAAACATGATGTATGGTATGATGTTGCCATTGGGGTACAGTAGGCCTAATAATACTAATATGGCATTAATTTGCAAAATTAAATTAAAGTTTTGATTTAAATAAACCTTTGGATAACATACTATTCCGAACCTATACCATTACCTAGCAATGCATCCTAGTATATTATTTTTTGATGGATTATTTTAAGATTTAGGGGCCTTGGTTGCCAATAAAAAGGATAGCCTGTTGTCCATAGTGATACAATGACAGGGAGTTTCAAGCAATGCTACACAAATAAACTAAGCAATCGATAGTTTATAATATCTAGGCTACTGATTCAGTGTTCACTACCAGTAGCCTACTTACTTTGAGGAATGAGCTAGCCTACTTGTGTTAGCATGTATTATATAGGCCTAACAGTGTAACTGATGTAATATTATACTTATGGAGACTTTCAGGGTCCTAATATCTTTCCCTATCTACATTTTGAAACTCACTTCATTAATGCATAAAACTATGGTAAGTTACATGGACCAAATTCAGCTATAGCAGATTATTTTCAGGTTAGGTAGATAGGCGGGGCAGAGAAATGCCCTACTATGCAACATACCGGTAAGTGAATGATGTGCAAGAAACTTACCTTCATGGATTTCATACAGGAGGAAGCACAGTGAATGAAATGAATGAAAATCACAAGTTATATGAGACCACAATTCACATGTGATCCCACTTCAGCACAGACAGGACCAGGTTGGATCAGCTATCTATAGCCTAATCAAATCTGAACCTGAAAGAAATTTAAAAAATGGTTTAAAACCGTGTTATATATCTTTTAGCAATGTAATCGCATCTACATTTAAAAGCTGTAAATAATTATATCAATTGACTTCACGTACCTTTATGTTGCAAGTCCTTTGCGACCGATGTTTCGGTCGCGAATTTGAAGTCCATGGAATATTCTTTTTCCGGTTACTGAAATGGTCTTTCATGTTAATTTTTTGTCTTTAACTTTCCCGCTCAGACAAACCTGGTGTGCACTTAGCTTATGTTCTACATAAGTTTTCCCCAACACATGTCAAACACTTTCTTTTGAGGTTAACATATACAAAAATAAACAAATAAAAAGTTGAAGATCACTCGGCGAGATGAGTTTAGTGCACTCTATACTTGAATATTCTTACTATTTTGCCCTGTTGCCATATTGAAATCTTTGAACTTGAGATCAAATTGAACTGGGATCTTGGAACCCGCGAATAGTTTTATACAACATGGACGACGACTGAACTTGGTTCACATTTTGAACTCCAGTTAATTTGATCCCCAGTCAAGCGATGTTTATACATCATCATCATCATCATCATCATCATTTCCCCTTATCCAGCTCCTGCCGGGTCGGGGTATTTATGGCACTTCTCCACTTTCCTCTTTCCTTCCACCATTCTTCTTCCACGATCTTGTCCCAGTCCAGATTTCTTTTTCTTACGCCGTTCTTCACTGAATCCATCCACCTTGTTCTAGGTCTTCCTCTTGGTCTCTTACCATTGCACTTCGCCTCCAGCATCTGTCTTGGTATTCTATTTTCCTCCATCCTCTTTACATGTCCAAACCACCTTAGTTTATTCTTCTCAATTCTCTCATTTAGTTTTCCCATCCCAACTTCCTTCCTAACATCTTCATTCCTCACTCTGTCTTTCCTTGTCTTTCCTATCATACTTCTTAGGAATTTCATTTCATTGGCTTGGATTCTACTCTCTTGCCTGCTTGTCAGGGTCCAAGTCTCAGCTGCATAAGTTAATATGGCTACATAGTACACTTTATACATTACCTCCTTGCTTTTCCTTGGTACTTCCTTATCCCAAACAAGTTTTCTTACACTTTGATAGAATGCATTGCTCTGCTGTACCCTCCTGCCAATCTCCATGTCCAACCTACCAGTTTGCATCAATTCACTTCCTAGGTATTTGAACGTGTCCACAATTTCCAAACTCTGACTTCCAATTTTCACAGTGCCCATTCCTTGTCTTTCCCCTCTTGTCATCACCATGGTCTTACTTTTCTCTATACTGATTTTCAGGCCATACTTCTGAATATTTTCGTTCAGTGCATCTAGTTGTTTTTGCACTTCTTCGGTGTTCCTTCCCCAGACCACAATCTCATCTGCAAATAACAGTACCTTCATTTCTTTATGTTCATATGCTTCCTTTGTTTCCTTTACAATTTCATCCATCACCATTATGAACAAGAGAGGTGACAGCACACTCCCCTGTCTTAGTCCAGTCTTGTTCCTAAACCAATCTGTCTTTCCAACTGGGGTCAGTACCCTGCTAACACAGTTGTTGTACATTGCTTGCACCATTTCCAACATTTCTCTTCCCAGTCTCTTCTTAACCATGGTTTCCCATACCTTCTCTCTGGGGACACTATCATATGCCTTTTCTAGATCTATGAAAGTCATGATCAAATCCTCTCCATATTCCCAGTTCTTTTCCATCACCTGCCTCAAGCTAAAGATTGGGTCCACTGTGGATCTTCCACTCCTGAAGCCATACTGTTCCTCTTGCAACTCTCCCTCCACCTTTCTTCTCATTCTTCTTTCTAATATCCTTTCCAGTATTTTTACTATCTGTGATATGAGGGTGATCCCTCTATAGTTATCACACACCTTCTTGTCCCCCTTCTTAAACACTGGTATTATTAGCCCTTTCTTCCAGTCTTCTGGTACACATTTCCATTTCCACACACACTTTAGCAGTCGATACAGCCATTGCATACCAACAGGTCCAGCAGCCTTTATCATTTCTACACTGATTTCATCCACCCCTGTTGCTTTTCCCATCTTCATTTTCTGTACTGCTAATTCCACCTCCGTTCGATTCCCGGTCAATGCATGTGAGATTTTCGAAGTGAAATGCCACGTCCTGTGGTTCGGATTCCACGTAAAAAGGAGGTCCCGTGGCTCATGATCTCTAGATTAACGGTCACGTTAAACTACAAGCTTCCTTTTTAATTCCACCTCCAGCATTGTTATATCATCTTCTGTTATAGAGTCGTCAGGTTGTGTCACTTCCATCTCACCAGTACAATTGCTCACATTCAATAGCTTATCGAAATACTCCTTCCATCGTCCCTTTATCTCTTCTGGGTGTGTTAACAACTCTCCATCTTCCTTTTTCACTAGCTTTGTAGTAACTCTTTCTTTCCTCTTACTTCTTAGAAGCCCATACAGCATCCTTTTACTGCCACTTACATCTGTTTCCATTCTTCGTGTAAATTCTTCCCAACTTTTCTTCTTTTCTTCTCCTACCACTTTCTTACACCTCCGTTTGCTGTCGTGATTCCTTTTGCTTTCTTCTGTTTGATCTCGGTTCCATTCTTTCCATGCAGACTTCTTTTCTTTCACTGCTTTCCTCACTTCCTCATTCCACCATGGTGTCTCCTTCTCTTTCACTCTTGTTGACGTCCTACCACAAGCACTCTCTGCTGCACCAACAAATGCCTTTTTAAAGTGAGACCATTCCTCTTCTATGTTTTCCACTTCAGTAACTGGGATTTGTTGCTTCAATCTCTCCTGAAAATCTTCCTGTACAGTTTTGTCTTTCAATTTCCATACTTTTATTTTACTTTCTCTGATCTCCTTTAGGTTTTCCAATTTTTCCCATCTAAATTTTGCCACCACAGCTCTATGGTCCCCATCAAATGCTTCTCCTGGTAAAGCTGTCACATCTATCAGTTTTCTGCGATTAGTCCTTTCCACCAGAAAGTAGTCAATTACTGATTTTGTTCTTCTATCGCCCCAACCATATCTCGTAATTTTCCTGCTGTTTTTCTTCCGAAACCATGAATTACCCACTATCAGTCCATTCCTTTCACAAAAGTTTACAAGTTCCTCTCCTTCCCGGTTCTTTTTCCCATATCCATATGGTCCAATGACTTCTTCCTTTCCTTGTCTCTCGTTTCCGACTTGTGCATTCATATCTCCCATGATCACCACTTCTACATCTGAAATTACTCTTTCTACATCCTCCAGGAATACTTCAATATCTTCTTCTCTGTTTCCAGTCTGTGGTGCATACACTTGTATGAAGTCCATCACGTTATTTTTCATCTTCATTCTAATTTTCATTATTCTGTCACTCACACACTCGACCACTTCAACATACTCCTCCAGTTGTTTCGAGGTTATCAGTCCCACGCCATTTTTGGCCTCTTGGCCACCACTCCAGTATAAAGTATATCCTTTCCTCAATTTCTTCCTTCCTTTACCTTTCCATTTCACTTCACTCAGTCCCATCAATCCAACATTCTCCCTCCTCCACCTTGCCTGTCAGGGTCATGACATTCATGATTCCCACTTTCATTTCGGTTACTGGTCGCCCATTTCTCACAGTTCCCCCAGTACCAAAAGAATTGTGGTCTCATATAACTTGTGATTTTCATTCATTTCATTCACTGTGCTTCCTCCTGTATGAAATCCATGAAGGTAAGTTTCTTGCACATCATTGCAGGGCCCAAATTTCATATGCACTATGATTGTAAGCTTGTTGATAGGTCCAAATTTTAAATGCATGTAACTTCCATACTAACAAATGGATTTCAACCAAATTTCGTATGTGATTTCTGTACCATAACTGATGAGAATATGCATATTCATAAGAGACTGCAGGGCTGCCAACTGTAAATAAATGCTCTCTCTATTTTTTACCCTAATATCTATAAATCAGAATATATGCAAGCCATTAACTATAAACTTTGCATACATATAGTACCTAACATTCTAAATTAATGTGGAGTAACTAATATACGTCAGTGCTGCCAACATTATTTAGGCCTGCTGATAAGTCCAATTTTTAAATACATGTAACTTCTATACTAACAAATGGATTTCATCCAAAATTGGCACAATAATAGATCATAATATTTTAGATTAATTCATAAATGTTAAGAAAAGTAGGCTCTTTAGTTCGTCACGGAATCAATATTGCTCAGCACCTAGGACTTTCATATTCTTCTTAAACAATAGTAATTTGGAATGTCGAGAACTAAAGCAAATGAGGCAAAACACAGAGTTCTGAAACTTCAAAATGTGTTGCTTTGATTTCAAACAAGAGTGCACAAAGGACCAGGTTGAGTCAATCAACTTTAATTTAACTGGCCTTGCAGCTAAAGGGGTGTCGGATCATTTGCTCATAGGCAGGGAGGATTGATGTTCTCTGTTCCTAATATTCATGTGTCCCAAGCTATCCCTACTTCTTGCATATGACAATCGACCAGTCTACTGCATGTGCATGCAACTTAGAACTCTGGATCTAGCATGTTATCAAAATACAGTATAACCCCGCTTTTATGTTCCTGCAATTCACGTTTTCCCGCCATTTATAACATTTTTCCTCGGTCCTTTCGATTTTCCTATGTTTCAATGCAATCTGGTCCCCACTTTTACGTTAATGAAATTTTAAATTTTCTGCAATTTACACCTAGTGTAGATCAGCGAACATAAAGTGAAGACAGCGATTTTAAATAATAATTAGTGGACCCATGCAAGAACTCTTGCATAATGGGTTGCGTGCGCCCCATGTGTACAGACTACCCGCCCGGCTCTAGTGTTATGCTGGCTGTACGCGAACAGTTCTGCCAGGGGCTATCGTCTTGTTTATTTGTTTAAAAGCAATTTATAAACAAATATATTTCCGTTGACTTTTCAAGAAATGCAAGATTTTGGTACAAACCACACCTTCTAACTCCCTCTGGTTTAGGAGCTTGAGTTTTGTGAAAAATACACCTTAGCGTATTATACTTGTATAATAAGATAATTACTTGATATAACAAAGCGAATAAAATGCCCATGAGATGACCTTAAATGTCGCCAGGCCGTACCAAGCGGTTTATCGTTACCCCGACGGAAACTAATTGTACAGCGTATTGAATGCTGGTGTGGGACGAAGAGTAACAAGATGATCATTTCACCGAGAAAAGCAAATATAAATACCGTATTTGCTCGCGTATATCTCGCACTGTTTTGACCGGAAATATGTGTGAAAATTTTAGGTGCGAATTACCATATTCCCGAAAAAACACAAAATTTGCGATGTACCAGTAGGCCTACTTGCGCAACTGTTGTGGCACGCTAATCGCTAATTAGAAAGTGTCTCAAGGCTGTGAATTTAGCCAACCACGGCTGAAGACGCGGCGAACGATGTACAGCGTGCTAACACTCACGCTGCGCCGTATGCTTGCACGTGGCCAAGCTCTGATGCGACGCAATGCGTAAAGACGAAATTATTGAGATTCGAGAAGACTGAACTGCGTTTCTCTGCGATGTAACAATAGGCCTACTTGAGCAACTGTTGCGGCGCGCTAATCGCTAATTCAAACGTGTCTCAAGGCGGTGAACGATGTGCAGCGTGCTAACACTCACGCTGCACCGTATGCTTGCACGCGGCGCCTCGATCCCTAATTGGCTCGTATCGAACTTCTGATCAACTCGTTGTTGCTCGCTTTTCCTGTTAGTAATGATTAACGGTCACGTTAAACTACAAGCTTGCTTGCTTTTCTTTTCTTCCTGTTAGTAACGCTTCGGGTAAGTTCCTGGACAATGACGACTGTTGTGGCGCGCTAAATCTAACGTGTTTCTACCTCAAGGTTATTACGGTCATTTATATGATGGCATCAGTAATGAATGTGAGATATATGCGAGTACTTTTTTTCCCCTAAAATTTCAAATAAAAAAATGGGGTGCGAGATATACGCGGGGGCGAGATATACGTGAGCAAATACGGTAATAATTTTATTAATGCAGCCAATGGCCATGTGCTTTTCTTTTCAGGACGGGTCAGGGAAGGGATATTGGAAGGAAATCGGCCGTGGACCTATTGAAAGGAACCGTCCCGGCATTTGCCTGGTGGTGAAAATGGGAAACCACGAAAACCATTTTCAGGACGGCCGAGGTGGGATTCGAACCCACGCTCTCCCGATTCCAGCGAGGCACGAGGTAGCGCGTTAGAGCTCTCGGCCACCGCGGCCGGTTAAGCAAATATAAACAAACTATATTAAGTCTGCCTAACTAATATAATAATATCGTATGGCCTCGGGTGCCGGGTGCAAGCTTTGTTATTTGACGCCCAGAGGTCAGCTTGCATATCGAAAACGGTTTCCTGTGTCCATGCAAGTTTTTTCATGGCGTTTGCGTGAGTTTTTATAAACAATGGGTTTTCGCCCCTTACACGTGATTGTTTCATTTTCCATTACAGGGGAAAGGGAAGTAATAAATTTCAAGTCTTAAGCCACTCACCACACAGGACTTTAGAAAGATCTGTTACTTATGGACAAAACAAGTTTCTTCACCCAGCAAGGATTCTATGACAGGACCCCACAGAACAGTTGAAAGGGGCAATTGACATTTGGATGTTTCAGATCATCCGAATAATTTTAAAGTGTATTTTAAGTAATGGGCACAAAGATGTTTTATAATACAGTATATTTTAATTGTGTAATGTTAATTAAAATAGAACTGAATTCCGATATGTAATAGCACTAATTAAGTCATGTTAACCAGTGACATAAGGTCAAGTGGACTATACAATTCATATTTTAATTATAGTGTGTTTTTGAGTGATATATGAATTGACAATAATGATCTGTGATATTAGGCTGAAGAAGGGTTAAAAAGTTACCCAAAACATGTACCTGATTAAATAATTATGTTCAGGCAATTTTAAGTATTGATTGGGCAGATATTTTCATTACCAATTCAAAGTGATTATTTTTACAAGAAAAATAACTATTTTTACAAAGTAAATTACTATTTTCACAATGTAATTTACTATTTTTTACAAAGTAACTTACTATTTTTACAAAGTAAATAACTATTTTTTCAACAAAAAAAACCTATTTTTACAAAGTACTTTCTATTTTTACAAAGTAAATTACTATTCTTTTCAAAGTTACTTACTATTTTTACAAAGTAAATAACTATTTTTACAAAGTAAATAACTATTTTTACAAAGTAACTTACTATTTTTACAAAATAACTTACTATTTTTACAATGTAATTCACTATTTTTACAAAGTAAATTACTATTTTTACAAAGGAAATAACTATTTTTACAAAGTAACTTACTATTTTTACAAAGTAACTAGGCTGAATATTGTACTTATTACTAAGGCCATGAAAGTCAATATTATTATTATTCAACCCAATGTTTTGGTACTATGCCTCAGAATGAAATGGATGGTGCATTAAAATTTAATTATATTCTCAATGATCATAAAGTATCTTCAAATGATTCCTCACAGTGAAGTCTCTTTGCTAAAGTGTGGAGGCTGAGAAGCAATACCACTAGCAATTTCCAATCTATAGCTGTTAGTAATTTATTCTGTCCCTCCATTAGCAGTTATATTTTGCATGTATCATCTACCGAAATCTACAAGAGTGAATCTTACAAACAACCATTCGTGTAGAGGGACTGTTTGAACACACAGTGTATTTTATTCCATGGATACTTAACACCTTTGGAACATGAATCTGAATATATACACCTGGAGGTGGTGGAGGGGATAACATCCAATATCTCATGTTTCTAGACTCTACAGTACTTCTCCTCCCCATCCCCAGTTCAAACTTTCTTTCTTGTTTGCCTTTACAATACTTTGTTTCCAACCCCACAGCTATGTGTGTTAAGTCATGCACCATGACTGTGAGGGGAGCTAGAAGTCCGGAGATAGGTTCGAATACTGGATCTGACAGATCATCATGAGTGTTTTTCCTCCCCATACTCCTTCCAATCAAATGCCTGGAGCTCTTACTACATAATTAGTACAGTTACACACATTACTAGTGACCTAAGAACATGGGTTATCAGATAAATTCAGTACACACACAAGTACATGGGGCTGATGACCAAGATGTACCAAGCTGCTAAAATGAATAAACTACAACAGAATAAGTAATGAAGAAAGTAGAAAAAGTTACTAATAAAAGTAGGCAGAGGGTAAGTAGGGAACAAAAGCGATTTATCTGGGTAGGTAGACAATGAAAAATGAAAATCCACAGCCTGCTTCCAGTCTCCGACCGGGTCAGGAATGGAATGAATGAAGCCCCCATAAATCATATTATTTAGTACAGCAGGACGAACACAGGACTAGATTTAAATCTTCACCAGTTATTGTTGTGTATCACTGTCAAAGACTTCTCTGTCTTTCCTTTCTTTGCTGCTTCACTGTGTGTGTATCTATCGTCTACTTACCTAAGGAATTTTCTCATCCTCTTTATGTTTCCCTACCTAGCTCGCTAATTTTGCTTTTTTAATGTGATTTTTTAAAGATGTGTAACAGATGAAGTTTGGTTATGTAGTGCTGTAGCACTGAGACTCATTTGATCACTTGCAGCAGGCTGCAGGTTTTGGGCGAGGATTCATCCACCACCCAATGCACATGCAACAACCGCAGCAGCCACAACCACCTCCACAGCAAGCACCTCAGATGCCACCACAACCACCTCCCCCTCACAAGATTCTTATCAACCCACACTTCAGAGGTGCAGTACAGCCTCATCCAGAAGGTAAGAACATGAATCAGTTCCTTTTTTTTAAATCATAGTTATCAGTTATGCTGTTCCAGACTAGTCCAGGTTCAGCCAATAAACCTTGTACATGTTTGTTTGTCCATGTAGAGTCTTTGTTACTCTAATGCCGTAATACGGACAAGGCGAGACAAGCTCAAGGATGGACGGTGGCCTCGTATGCAGAGGCCGCAAAAGGAAATAGGTTACCTAAGGTTTGCATTCGCTAAGAGAAAGAAGTTGAATTTAAATGAATATAATAATTTCAAAACAGAATACAAAACAAAGGAAATCACACCCAATTACATTTAGGTATGAGATTAAGCAAAGCCCCAAACAATAAAATCAGAACCCAAATTACGGTACTAGACAATCCTAATATGGTACCAAACATAAATGAAACCCCGTTGCAATATCTTAACTTTTTTTTTGCCTGCAGGCGACAAAGCATAACCCCCCCCCCCCCCAAAGTATGGGTCACATAGTTACAAGTTCCACCTCGAGTGAAACGATCACAGGCAAATAAACAGATTTACAGGAATAAAAAGACACAAAGGTGTACGGCCCCTTTAATAGAATGCCGCGTAAAACAAATATCCAAGGGAATAAGGTTAGAACCAGAACTACGAATGGTACAATCAAAGGTGGATGGACTTCTTATTGGAAAACCCTATGAACGCCCCTTACCGAACTAAAATAGTTACATTGCCAAGGAAGGGTAAAATTATGATAACACGAGGTTGGACAATAAAACAAAAGAAACTGAATATCAATAAATCCCAAACATAACCCCACGACAATTCAAAAGAGTTCATCATCATCATCTTGCACAGTTTCCAGCCACTGGCCGGGTCTGTTTGGAACACAAGCCTCTCCAACGTCTTCTGTCTTCCCACCATCTCTCAGCTTCCACCCTTGTCCAGTCTTCTCCTCTCTTCTTCACGCTTTCTTCCACCCTCTTCAGCCACCTGTCTCGGTCTTCCTCTCGGTCTCTTTCCTTCCCACTTCGTCTCGTGTACTCTCCTGGGGATCCTCTTCTCCTCCATTCGCTTTACATGTCCATACCATCTGAGTCTAGATTTCTCTATACCATCCTGTAATGGTTCCTCCTTCATTAATTCTCTGGTCCTCTCATTTCTTATTCTGTCCATCTTTGTAGCTCCAATACTGCTTTTCAAGAACCTCATCTCACTGGCCTGTATTTTGCTCTTCTCCCTTCCTTTCATAACCCAGGTCTCCGAGGCATACGTCAGGATAGGGACATAGTACGTCCGAAATATGATCTTTTTGCTGTTCTGAGGGACATCCTTGCTCCATAACATGCTTCTCACACTCCTCCGAAATGCTTCTGCCTGCCTCCCCCGCTCATTTAATTCTCTATCGTTTCTTCCATTATCTTGTATCAGGCTTCCCAGATAGTTGAAACTCTCCACTTTCTTCAGCTGTTCCCCACCAATTGTTATTCCCGTTGTGGTTCTTTCCTTCTTCCTTGTTGTGATCACCATCTCACTCTTATTTATGCTAAATTTCATCCCATATCCTTGTATTATTCCTTCCCACACGTCCAACTGTTCCTGTACCTCCTCTTCTTGTTTCCTCAAATCATCTGCAAACACCATTGCTTTCATCTTTCCTTCCCCAATTACTTGTGCCACTCGGGTCATTATGTCATCCATCACCACAATGAAAAGTAACGGTGACAGTGCACTTCCTTGTTTCAGGCCGTTTCTCTGTTCCAACCAGTCCGATCTCTCTCCTCCCACTTTCACACAGATCACGCTTCCCTTGTACATCTTCTTTATCCTCTTTATAGTCCATTTCTCTACTCCTCTATCCTCCAGGGACTTCCATACTTTGTTTCTGCATACACTGTCATATGCTTTCTTAATGTCCAGGAAGGCCATCAGTAGATCTGTTCCATACTCATAGTGCTGTTCTTGTAACTGCCTTACAGCAAAAATCAAATCCACTGTGGACCTTCCTGCTCTGAAGCCATGCTGTTCTTCCCTCATCCCTCCTTCTATCCTTGTCCTAATTCTCCTTTCCAAAACTTTCTCAAACATCTTTGCACAATGACTCATCAGTGTTATTCCCCGATAGTTTCTGCAATCTGTTCTACTACCTTTCTTGAAGATCGGGACAATTATTCCGTTTTTCCAGTCCTCTGGGGTCTTCCTGTCCTTCCATGCTGTCCTCATCACTCGGTACAACCATTGTATCCCCACCTCTCCTGCTGCTCTCACCATCTCCACACTCAACTCATCCACACCCGGTGCCTTCCCTCCTTTCATCTTTTTCACTGCATCTTCCACTTCTTTCCATGTTAAGTCCTTTTCTGTTTGCAGTTCATCTTCCTCTTCCCCGATTTCTTCCTCCTCACCATCATTTCCATTTGGGTTCAGAAGTTCTTCAAAATATTCTTTCCACATTTTCTTCAGTTCTTCCCTATTTTCTATCTCTTGTCCCCTTTTGTTCACCATTCTAACATAATCCGTAGGATCCTTCCGCCTCTTATTTTTTACCATCCCATACAAGACCTTTTTTTGTACCTTCACTATCCTCCTTCATCATCTTTGTCCACTCTTCCATCCACTTTCTTCTCTCCTCAGCCACTACTCTCTTCGCCTCCTTCCTTCTTTCCTGGTACTCTTCCCTTGTCTTTACCATCCTATTTTGATACCACCTCCTAAAGGCTCTATTCTTTTCCCTTACTATATCTTTTGTCTTCTCATTCCACCATGGTGTTTCCTTCCACCTCTTCTTACTACTTGTCCTCCCACATACTGCTTCTGCTGCACCTACTAGTGTCTTCTTAAATCTAGTCCATTCCTCTTCCACCCCTCTTTCTTCATCTGTTGGAATTCCTTCCTTTACCATTTTGAGGTACTCGACCCTTCTATCCCCTTCTTTCAGTTTCCATATCCTTATACGTCTTTCCTGGTTCTCAGTCCCTTTCTTCTCCTTACTCCCTCTCAGTTTCATTACCAGCAATCGATGGTCGCTATCCAGGTTCTCCGATGGTATAACCTTGATGTCCGTGATGTTCTTATTTAGTTCTTTCTCATACAGTATATAGTCGACCACCGACTACCTGGTCAAGTCATCACTGTACCATGTGATTGTGTGGCTCTCTCTTTTCTTAAACCAGGAGTTCCCAACTAGCAGGCTGTTCCTTTGGCAGAAGTCCAACAGTCTCTTTCCTTCCTCATTTCTTCCGCCCCAACCCTCTGGTCCTAGAACACTCTCATAACCTTGTCTTTCTCTTCCTACATGGGCATTCAGATCCCCCATAACAATCATATTTCTTCCTACCAGCTGCTTCTGCAATTCCTCTTCAAACTCCTCCTTCTCTTCAGAGGCGCAGCCTACTTGTGGAGCATACACTTGCACTATTTCTACGGTCTCTCCCCTCAGTGCTACTTTCACTTTCATCATCCTATCACTTATTCTCCTCACTTCTTCTTTTAAACCATCTCGTACTACTACTCCCACTCCATTCCTCTTTCCCTCTTCATTCCCACTCCAGTACAGTCTATAGCCTTTTCTCAGTTCTCTCCTTCCTTCCCCTTTCCACTTTGTTTCTGCCAATCCCAATAAATCCAACTTCCTTCTTTCCATCATATCCACTATCTCCTCCACCTTCCCTGTCAGCGTTCTTATGTTTAAAGTTCCAAATCTTAGTTCGTGTGTACAGCCGTGTCTTCTATTATATCCATCATGTCCGAGGCTCGTTCCATTCTTGAAAGCATTTGGTTTCATCCACTACTGGCTTGCTGGGCCTATCGTAGCTTCACCAGAGCCCCGTTAGCCGTCACTTTTCAGGGTTCCTGTAGGACCTTCACAGCTACCGTAACGGTCCCGGGCCACACGAAGTCCCCACTGTACTTCGCCCCTACAGGCGATCCCCTACTTTGTGTCGTCGCCCGTCTCCCACGACGTGGACATTGGGTTGGACTTATGGGAGACAATTCAAAAGAATTGAATGAATAAAATATTAAACAGGACCAATGACAAATTACGTCTTAACGTGACGGAGCCCAGTTGCTGACTGATCACACTGGGGCAGACATCCACACAAGGCAATACCCCTCCCCCATTTGTTACGTGAAAGAACCATTTGCATACCTGCCAACTTTTACGGTTTATCCGTAAAATTTACGGAAATTGCAGCATTTTACGGTTTTACGGATGAACGGTGTCATTTTACGATTTCGCGGACAAAAATTTGAAACGATAATTAACATTCGATAATCCCTCCCACTTCCGTACAATCGATTGTTTGCGTGGGTCGAAGGCAAGTCCGCGATAGTCGATAACTCGTTCTTTGAGTTGATTCGTACTTTTGACCGTGTCATGTTTGTGTCGTCATTGTAATTGAATTTGAAGCCGGGATAACCGTTCTTCCATGTGAATCTTAGGTGTCAACACGCTCTGCTTCGCAAATTCTTTGTTCCCCTACGTTCGCTCGTTGCGATTTAAACGATATTCTTTGACCACGTGAGTTGTTTATTGTTCGCGAAGTTGGCGTTCTTTGAATGTTTTCGTATTTTAAGGTTATGGCATATATTAATGAAGTGTTCGAGTTTTTGTGCTATATCTTCGTGCTTCCCAGTTTCCTGTATTCCTTGGACTAATTACATTCGTTCCACGTGTGTGTTTTTTTCTCTCTACCATGTGCATATTCTTTCTTTACGAGGTTGGCGTCGTGTTCATTTGACTTGTGTGCTTTGACTTGTTTTAATGAAGTGTGGGCTGTGTTTTATGCGATTTATGTTATAATTTTATGTGACGTTTAGTGATCCAGGTTCCTTTCGATGTTTTAGTAGATATCGAGAATGAACAAATACAACAAGAAACAGTACTTCCAGACATTTAAAGAATCATACTCGGTTCATTTTCCGTGCATACTAAAATCAAGAAAGGGAGAAAAATTTGCCTTTTGCACGGTATGTGCGTGTGATATTAATATTGCTCATGGTGGAAAAAACGATTTAAGTAATCATGTGAAGTGCGGTAAACACATAAGTTATGTTAAATCGAAGGAAGATAGCAAGAAAATCAACACCTTTTTTGCCAAGGCTGGTAACGTTGACAGTGACGTAATTAGGGCCGAGTGTCTGTTTACTTCCTTTTTGGTGGAACACAATGTGCCCTTAAGTGCGGCTGATCATGCTGGCGCTTTATTTAAGAAGATGTTTCCCACATCAGAAGTTGCAAAGAAATATAGTTGTGGTCGCACGAAAACGACGTGCATTGTAAATAAAATGGCAAAAAATGCATCATCTGAAGTTGTTAAGTGCCTTCAGAACGGACCATTTTCTTTGGCAACGGATGGAAGCAATGATACGAATGCCAAGTTGTATCCTATTGTTGTTACATTCTATGATGTTCGGCAGGAAAAAGTAGTGAGCACTGTGCTATCCATACCAGCGTTGGACGGGGACTCAACAGGGCGAAACATAGGTAACCTGATGTTATCACAGCTGAGTTCTCATAATATACCAATTGAAAACTGTGTGGCTTTCTGCTCCGACAATGCTCCTGTTATGATAGGACACAAAAATGGGGTTTCAGCAGTTCTGAAGGAAGTTCAACCAGGTATTGCCATCATAGGGTGCATTTGCCACCTGATTAATCTAGCAGCTGAAAAAGGTGCTGGAAGATTACCAGTTAAAGTGGATGAGATCCTTGTAGATATATTTTATTTCTTAGAGAAGAGTGTAAAGAGAAAAGAACGCCTTCAGAAATTTCAGAACTTGCACAATAAGGAAGCAAAGAAAATTCTGAAGCATGTATGTACTAGGTGGTTATCTTTAGGCAGATGTTTGGATAGACTACTGGACCAGTGGGATCCTCTTCTTTCTTTCTTCAAGGAGGAAGTAATATTATGTACCCAAAACATTTCCACAAGCTTGACATCTTTCAGAATACCTAAAGTTGAACAAAGTGGATCCAAAGAGTATCAGAAGAAGAGAATTCTTGATTCTGCTACTACACATGCCCCTAAAAGAATAGCATATTCTTCCAAATGTGACAAACCCATCCTAAAAAGTAAGACTTCTGCTACAACTCGTGAGGAAAAATTGTTTATGTTCCTGTCCTCAAACTTGAACAAGGCCTTTTGCACTTTTCTTCATGTGACTATTCCTGTATTTGACAAATTGAATGTTGCCCTTCAGACTTCTTCCCCACAAGTTCACTTGTTATTAGAACTTCTAATGGATTTGCTAAAGCAGCTGTTCACCAAGTTTGTTAAGCCCAAAATTGTCAAAAGCTCCTCATTGCTTGAAGTTGAGTACAACTTGATTCAAAATCAAAGAAGTGATGATGAGTTAGTTATTGGCATTCAAACTTCGAACATAGTGAATGATCTCCAGGATACAGATAAATCCCTTTTCTTTTCATCAGTGAGAAACTACTTTTGTACTGCCTGTGACTACATCATCAACAAGTTTCCACTCAAGGATGACGTGCTAAAGAATGCTCAAGTTGCTAGGTTAGACAAAATTGAAGATGCACAGTTTTCTTCCGTTCGTTTTTTCTTGGAAAAGTTTCCTATCATGTTATGCAAGGAAGAGAATGAAACTACCGATGAGGTGGTGAATGAGCTTCAGAGGCAGTTTACAGCTCTTCAGGTAGATGACACTTTGGCTGCACATCAAGATGCTGCAAGTGATTCCAGTTGGGCACAAATATCAAGAATTCGTGGAGCCGATGGACTTCTTAAGTATAACCGAATTTCTAGAGTAATGCTCTCTATTCTCACCATACCCCATAGCAATGCAGAATGTGAACGTGTTTTCAGCCTTGTGAAGAAAAATAGAACACAGTTCAGGTCATCCATGTCCAATGAATCTCTGGAGTCTATTTCTATTTTGAAGACCAGGAGTTCTGGTCCCTGTTATGACAAAGCATTTTCTCAAGACTTTTTGCTGGAAGCTAAAAAGGCCACAACCATGACTTTAAAGTCGAACTAGCATGTGATTTGCAGTGTGTATTATATTATTTCTTGCCTGTGTTACGTTAAACAAGTTTTATTGTGTAAAACCTTTTTCAAATATCGTATATCGGCTTAATTTATCAAGGAAGTCCTGTTATGTATGCTCCAAACCAATATTCACCACGCCTGCTGCTGATTAACATGGATTTCTTCTTGATTGTTATGTTCATCTACAAATCATGTAAGTAGATATGATTTCATTGAAATATCCTGTTTAAAGCATGAATTATTGTATTTTGTAGCCCAGAAGTATTATTATTTTCGTCAAGCCGGGGTATGTCGAAAATCGTTAAATTTTTTGTCGCACGTGAGTTTTACTGATAGCCCTTTTCAAAAGTTGGCAGGTATGCATTTGAAATTTTTGTCGGGAGACGAACTTGAATTATGAAATAATAATAATAAAAAGAAAACATGTGACGAGGGTAACATTTATAACAAAATAGGTTAAATAGACTTCCTTGGCCGCACACGTGATACCATTCTACTTTTAAACACAAGGACGCCATGTTGGCACAAAACAAAGACCACATGGTTCAAATGACGAATGAGTTACACGAAATGAATATAACCGCAAAGCGAAATCGAACTAGGCCACACTGCCCTGAAAATACACTACAGTAAAACAGCATAGCTGCCTGGTTAGACAAATATGAAGCTTTGCTAACCCACACCAAGTGATTTGAATAAACACAAATATTAAAAACGTGGCCCCCTGGATAATTACACGAACGAACTCTACACCAGACTCACACAAAGTGACAGGGCCATAATACTTACGTTCACACACACGCAACGAGAGAGAAAATGAATAAAAGGAGAAATGAGCATCCCACAACGCCAAAGTATATCACGTACGCAGCCAGCAGATAGAAATGCCTACCCACACATAACCCCACCAAAATACACTTTAGTTAGTTAATGTTTTAAGTCCTATTTATCGCAAGAGGTTAATTTTGAACACTTATTGGTTGGTTTACTAGCTGGCAGGAGGAGGAGGCGTCGTCTTTCGCCTGCCACCTGGAGCACTTTTACACACGTCTGTCCTTGTTGAAGCTGAAGTTCTGAATTGTTTGGCATCTGATGCTAAGATAGCAAGCCATCACTAACCAGCTAGAAATGACGCTCCAGGCTCGCCACCCGAAACCCAACTGGGAACCTCAAATTTGCGTGTCCTTCTCGTCAATTTTCTTGCTGCCAGGTTTTCAAGACAACACGGGACACTTTTCCGTTTCAACCCACAAGAGTTGCTATTGTCTCCGGACATCCGAAATGATGCCATCGCAGATATGCGAGCTGATTGGTTAACAGGCAAAATTTTTGAACCTCAACAATGACGCCCAGCTCGGTATGATGAGCGGGTTTGCTTATTCTAGAAAAGGCGAAATGCAGTTGCACGGAGAAAGGCGTTTCCCAAAGCGAGACGCTTCTCAGGATCTGTAGACCAAGGAATGCGCGTGAGAAGCTGGTTGTCACATCTGGAAGCACTAGGCCCCGGCACCAAGTTGGCGGGGTTTTAACTGAACAGGGGGATGGGACATGACTCAGGCTCTTCCAACGGCGCCAGCTCGTTGAGGGGTAGGCCTCCCAGGGTGGTCCGTTAACTGTTCTACACCAGGGTAATTGTTACAGAAATTACATAGTTCAATCGGCGACCCAAATGATGATTTCCCACCAATAAAAGTCACTCCCATGTGTCTTAAGTTCTGGGACCACAGGGTTCAATGCCAGGCTAGGGTTTGATGCCAGGATAGGGGTTTTAGGCGTGGAGGTTTGTGCCGATTGGCACAGCTACATGATCTCCTCCACATTTCCTCTACTGGTAATACTGACCTACATCACGTTAAACTATTGTTTTCTTTGGCCATTCCCTGGGTCTAGTTGTCATTTCTAACTCTTGTCACTTCTTTGCCACCTGTCCATCCACTATCCTCTTTACATGGCCAAACCGCTTCAACACCTCTAATCTTTGGTACAGGATGTCCTGAAAATATTGCACATTGTACACTGGTCAAATTTTCACCATTTCCCTGTGAGCAACCAGGTACTCCTGATCAGTGAGTGTCCGTATTTATGCTCTCACAGTATCTGGAATAACTCAAATGTACTGTATTTCAAGTTATTAAAGGTAATTCATGTCTACAATTTATAGATCATTACGGCTAGGACACTCTCCACTGCTGGACACACAGCCATTTTCAAACAAGGGCATCCATTCAATAGCTCTTCAATACCATAGTCACCCATTGAGCTCGCTTTGATCTCCCAGTCTTATCAGTAGGGCTGTCATTGTGTTGGTGTTTTTTTAATTTCTGTACATATTATATACCTTGATTACTCATGCTTTAAAGATCCTGTCTAGAATAATTTACAAGAGGATGGAAAGCCATGTAGAAACAGAGTTGGGTGAAGTCCAGTTTGGTTTCAGGAGAAACGTAGGAACACGGGAAGCTGTACTAAGTCTTAGGCTGATTTTGGAAGGTAGAATAAGGAAAGATAAGAGAACGTTCATGGCATTTGTAGACTTAGAAAAGGCTTTTGATAACGTTGATTGGGCTAAATTGTTTGACATTTTGAAAACGATTGGAATAAAGTATAGGGACTCAATGAGAAATAATTTCAACTCTGAGATTTGCTGATGACATCGTCATCTTGGCCAACACGCCTGAGGATTTGAATGAGTTTTTGAACGGTAAGAATTCATGATGAAAATTAATAAATGTAAAACAAAAATACAGCAATGCAGCCGAAATTGATCAAAAAAGCTAAAGGAAGTAGGAGACTTGTGTTAGGAAGCAAAATAACCAGTGATGGACGAAGCAAAGAGGATATAAAAGGTAGGTTGGCTCAGGCAAGGAAAGCATTTCTACAAAAAAGGAATCAGTTGACATCGAATATAGATTTAGGTATTAGGGAGTAATTTTTGAAAGCCTTTGTCTGGAGCGTGGCACTCTATGGAAGTGAAGCTTGGACTATTGACGTCCGAAACGGGGGAGGAGCTTACGGTCAGCTGTTTGCAATATGGCGGCGATATAGTGACGTGAAGTAATTGGGTGTGCGTTTGTTATGGCTTCAAATTTATGATGGCAAAATACTACATATTTCCTTTCATTGATAGATATATTTTTATAATCAATTTAAATGCAGTGCCTAATTACTACCAGTTAAAAATATTACCCACATGTAGATAGTTAATTTACTGTCTGCTGTTACATAGGCCTATATGAAGCCTGTACTTGGGAGCCTAGCGGTATCGATGTTTTTATTAATTTCACAATATATATATATATATCTCGCATAACACAAAGGACGACTCCCTGATAATAAATTGAATCAAGCAACCCTGAATTTGCATGAATGTTTTGGGTTCAAAGAAGCGTTACTTGGGATGCTCAAATCATACTTCAATATTGCAAATATTGACCTACATACTTGCTGTTCAAAGGCAAGAAAGTTAATTTATTAATCTCTTGCCATAGGCAAGTTAAAATGGAGACATCCTCTTTATCAATATATTTAATTAAATATTTAAAATACAGGTATTTAACATAGCTGGAGTCTCCATTTGAACTTGTCATAAGCAAACGAAACAGATCAAAAACTACACTTTAAGCCAAACCAAATTCACTCCTCTGCTCGACATAAACCATAATACCAATTAAAACCTATACAAAACATACTCTCCTTACTGTTGTACAACTTTCAAACCAACTATTCGCACTCAAAACTGTAAAACCCTGAAATGGGAACTAATTAAAGTTAGAATAGCCTAGGCCGATCCGGTCTCCTGCTACATTACCGCATATGTATACTTAACATCACTATAACTTCAAAATTACGGCTAAGTGACCTATCTGCCTGAGTAGTACAGGTGTTGCCAGCCTGCCTGGGATGATGGGTCACCAAACCGGTACTTAAAACTAAGATTTTACTCATTAATCAACTAAATTCAACAGTAGGGAGATCACAGCCAAAAACACAATTTAAGCCAAATCATACTTCAATGACCTACATACTTGCTGTTCAAAGGCAAGAATATAAATTCTCTGGCAAATTAAGGCTAGGAACAACATTTTTCTTAAGTTTTCTAACCATTCGGCTATTGTCAATCGGAAGAACCCCTAAAATAAGTTTACGAAGAGCGGATTACATTCATTGTACGGCACAGAAGTAATAGGCTATACGTTTATCAGTATTTTTGATGTAGGTAAATCCATGTGAATACAAATTAGAGACAATAACTAACAATAATCAACAGCACCGGTGGAAAGAAGTCGTCTTCACAAAAATGCAGACTGCACACTGTCATGTAACATGTAACACGTTTTCCAATTGACAGCGCCGAAGCCCATCTTTCTCTCTGAACTTTTTGTACAGGAAAGTAGTGAAGATATTTCGTAGCCGTTTTATACGATTTGCAACCGTATACAGAGCAGTACCTCCTCGAATTTGACAAATTTCTTTCTGTTTCCATCACGACGTCAATGCTTCACCCTCTAAATAAATCGCACCAGTCACAATGTTACAGCTTCAACATTCTGCCGCGTGGCTGCGCCATCCAACTTTTCTGACGTCAATTGGTGCAGCCGAAAATAGGAGAATTGAAGCATTTGAAATGTGGTGTTACAGGAGAATGACAAAGATCAGATGGGTTGATAGGGTTACAAACAAATAGGTATTAAGACCAGTGGGAGAGGAGAGATGTTTCTGGCGACTGCTAATGAAGAGAATAGTTAGGTTGGTAGGACACAAACTAAGACACCCAGGAATAACAAGCTTAGTTATGGAAGGAAGGGTCGAGGGCAAGGATTGTAGGTGTAGACCAAGGTTAGAATTTGTTAAACAGATAGCCTCGGATGTAGGGTGTGGTAGCTATGTAGAGATGAAATGATTAGCTCGGGGCAGGGAGGCATGGAGAGCTGCATAAAATCAGTCAAAAAACTGAAGACTCAAACAACAACAACAACAACAACAACAAGAACAACATAGATCCCGGTCCAATGATTGTTGGATGACCCCCTCATGGTAGTTTCCTAAGCAGACTTGTATAACCTAATGTGGTCTTTTTTCAGTCTGTGTTTATCCTGTGTGTTCCTAATTAAATACCACTGTTGTTTTCTTTCTTGCTTTCCCTGCTTCCTTTTCTGTGTTTGGTTTTCACACCCTCCCACATAATTCACTTCAAGAAAGAAGATATCATAGGGGAATGGCCTCTGCTACGAATTAATTTGAGCCTCTGAAGAACTGGTTACTGATTCAAAATGATATTGACACACAGCGACTCTAACTTAAGTTTGCTCATGTTCACTGTAACATATTATAAACTCAGTTCACCAGTCCTTTCAAGTGTTACCATGTTAATATGTACTGTGTATGTTAAATTCCTGCCACATTTTGTATTTTTCCATTCGTGGAAAAATTTGTTTATAAATTATTATAATGTAGTTGTAAGCTTTGTTGTTTACCAAAAATAAGCTTAATCTGTCCTTAAGTTTCTGGACATCCTTGAGTCTACGTATTGTTAGCCCATTTTTTAAGGGTTTGAAAAACCTTAAGCCAATACATGTATGCCCCCAATGTTTATCTCATCAATATATCAACAAATTACCACAATTTGGGGTGCAAATTATACAAAATTTCTGGCAAGAGTGATTGGTCCATGATGAATCTACCTTAGGAGGGAAGGTTAATCACTTTCCCTGTATGGATTGGGTGTGGATACTGTACGGGGAGGAAGGGCTTAGGTTCTAGCACTGAAGGCAAGTAACTACGTACTATTCTATGCTCTCAATTAAAACATGGATTCAAACAGCAGTGGTTAAAAATAAATATATATTCTCAAGGGAAAAGAATACAAGGCCGAATGGCTATGGGAGGGAACACCAATCTGCACTCCTACTATATATCAAAATGGAGGCCAAGCTATACCCCAAATTATATGGCAACGCTGTATAATTAAAACAAGTTACATTTACGTGGTTTAGAAATCACCACATATAAAACCTTTTCTAATTCTTATCCGAAACTACTACAGTCTCTTTTCGATTCATTTCAATTGGTTACTCATTACATTCTTTCAAATAGCCTTCCGAAAATGTTTTGCAACCAGCATGAATGCTGTGCTTATGCGTCCATAATAGACCAAAAGATGCCATCACAGACAAACGAAAAGCAAGGGGCCGTTTGTCATTATTAAAACTATCAAGTTCCCCACGCCAAAATCCTGACAATTACATTCTTGAAATCAATTAATTTTACATTAGCAGCATGGAACGATAAAAAATGAAACCAAACACATCTCGAAAGATGAAGTAAAACAAACTCGTTTTCGCTGCTTAAATAATAGGAGGCGTGTTATGAATATAAAATAATCTTAGGCCACATTATAATAGACCCATTAAAATATAAATTGAACAAATTAGCAAATCAAGAAAACGTCTTGGTAAAAGAAGAATAGCGTCCTTTTGGAATCGAAAGTTATTTCAATGCAACCGGCCAGACGACACTTGGCCTCTTAAAATTCGCAAACTTAATTCCCCTTTTCATGAAATTGTCATAAATGTTTTGTCTGACGGTTCTAGAGTTCCAATTAATATTATCTAACAGTTTTACCTTGTTCTCGGACCAAGATTTAGGTAGTGGTCCGAGGCTACCACAAAGCGCGTCCTTTTACTGCAAGCTCACATAATGTTCTCTTCTTCTCACTTAGCTTGGCTTCAATTCGACAATGGGACGCCATTTTGCGCATGTGCAGAAGTTCATTTTAAAACCGATGACAAATGAAGAACGCCTGGCACTAGTTTTAATGCCAACTTTATAATTAATTTTCCTTCACCTCTTAAATTATCGAAACGTCCTTTTTTAACCAAATTTAATTTGGCAATAGAATTTTCATCGATGTGTCCGTCAATGATTGGCTATCAGACTTTAGATTATTTGAACAAATACCGCCAAATCCAGTACAGTCCCAGCATACATATTATTCACTAGACAGTCAACAATGGCTATATTCAATCAATGTAGGCCGGAGTAATTAGTTAATATTTTTCCATTAAAAGATAATGGTTATTTAAGTTATTTATGTCTTCTTCTTGTATCCAGAAATGATTCACAATAAATGCCAGGAGCGTCGGCAGAAGAATGGGGGGGGGGGCACATGGGGGCGGCGGCGGCGGCGAAGTATTGTGAGTCGAAACCAATCGGCTCAGATACAAAACAAACATTATTTATTTATCATATGGCTTTTAGTGCCGGGTGTGTCGGAGGAGATGTTCGGCTCACCCGAGTCTTTAGCTGCTTCCAGCAGACACCCTTAGGGTGAGCTACAAGTTCCGTTCAATTTCAAGTAGTTCCAACTTTCGCTACCAGATATCAATGATACCTTGTGGTGAACGTTGGAACTTGGATAGAGCGTTCTGACGAAATCTAACCTAATAATTTAGTGTCACACAAGTTTAGTCTGTGGAAGGATCTTTTACATGCCATAAATCTACGACATGGGACCGCCGGCTTTACGTCCCCTCCGAAGGAAGGCATACTGAAGGATTTTTAACGCTCTTAAAAAATCTGACGACTTAGGCCAGGTTTGAACCCATTATCTTGGGCACAGCAGTTCAGCATGCTACTAACTACGCCACCGAAGCTGCCAACGAACGTTAATACTACTGTAAAATAATAAATCGATTGATTCTTAAATAACTGCTTGCCACGGTGAGTGAGTGGTCAACGTGTCGGTCTACTAACCCCAAACTTGCATGTTCGGTCCTGGCCGTGGTAAGTGATTTTTGAAAAGCGGAAAAAATTACGAAACCATGTCATACGATGCTAGCATGTCAAAGAACCCATTTGAATTCAGTAGGCCGTGTTCATAATGGCAAAATTAATCTCGGGAGTTTCCGCCAACACAAAGTTCCTCATTTCTCTACTAGAAAGCGCTATAGTGTTCAAGGAGCTTAGATATCTAACCTCCTTGACTTTCATAGTGCTGCAAGGAACAACAAAATTCGACATGCAAGCTACCCTTTGGGTGTCAAATAACAAAGCTTGCACCCGGCACCGAGGCCATACGATATTATTATTATTATTATTATTCTTTCTCCGTTACGGTCTTCTAAGGACCACGAGCCAATTTCAATGTTTAGTCCTTTGGTGTTCTTTCTTCTTTCCCCAGGTCTCCTTCTTCTTCCTCCAGGACTCCTTCATCTTCACACTATGCATCTTCTTTCTCTCTTCGGACCATTTTGAGCCTCTTTTCTTTTCCTTCCTTCCTTGGAACCCTTCCATTCCTAACACTTTTTTCCTAAACATTTCTCTCTCTATTGCATCTTCTTCTCTTATATTGTTTCTTTCTAAATCCTTTTTAACTTCTTGAATCGAAGTTGTTGTTAATTTCTTGTTCCAAAGATATTTGAATATCTGTTTGGTTAACCTGTTGTCATTCATTCTATATAAATGTCAAAAAAAAACAACCGCCTCTTTTTTATTGTGTCTGTTATGTTTTCAATGTTGCGGTATATTTCATCATTACTTCTTAATTTCCAGATTTCTGTAATTATTATTATTATTATTATTATTATTAAATAACTAAAGAAGAGATAAACCTTTTTTTCTTTTTCTCTCCCTCCTGCTTCCTGAAAAATGTATATATGACACTTAATTTTAGCAATACTCCCATTTTGCATTCTTAAATTTGAAGTGTCTCTTTAGGGGCAATGCCATAGGCTCATATGTGTCGTATACACGCGAATACCTTCCACTGTCGATTAATTCCTGCACCTGAATATTAAGAACGAAACTGAAAAATATATTTCTAGTTTTGTCGTTTTCAGAAGCTGTGAGAGTTGTATCACGATGTTATGGCACTGCTCTCAGGTTTGTTGAAATTCTCAACCTCGCTCAGCCCCTTCCACTTCAAAGGTATGTGGCGTCCGCAATAAGATATTTATTTCACTGACTGTTGTTAACAGTTTCACTCTGTTTCACAATATTATGTTGTGCGCTTCCCCAGAAATAAGGTCGGTGTCACTCACAAGCTGTTTGCATTCTCACGCCCCAACTGAACTAGTGAGTTTGCCGTAAGATATGAGTTTGACCAGCCATGATTAGGGGATAGTTTTGGCTGCCACACAAGTTGGTATCATGTATTACAGTGCATGCACACCCAGAAATAAGGTCATGTCACTCCCGAACCTATGGGAAATCTCAACCGTGCAAAATCTAGATCTATTGGCTGTGGGGGCCAGTATCCCAAAATTACAAAGTGCACATGCCCAGAACTCTCAAGCCTATGGCGAATCTTACCACCACTCTTTTAAGCCCACAGCAAAACATGCATTTCATCAGCCACCTTTACAGTAGAATTTCAGCTTCCACGGGAGTTACGCATCGCTATATTAATGTGTGCAAATGCTCAGAGATGCAGTCAGTGTCTTTTCACCGTATTTTGCATCTGGTGGGCTAATGACATCATCAAATTATGATGGGAGGAGTCTGGTACCAACCTTGACTCAATGCCCAAGACGCTGTTTTAGGCTTATGAGATCATCTTTTGTCCATGAGTCTCCACCTAATAACTTCTAAACGGCTGGAGCGATTTCAATGAAACTCGGTAAAGTCATAGTGCTATTTTGGCTGACACCGACCTTGCCCTTCAAATTTTATTACATCTCACTAATCCAACATGACGGCTGTATGAAATATTTCACCGGCATTCTATATCTCCGAAGCTATCACCCGGAAATTTTGTACGTTGATAAAGGGCACTACTAGAAATTCACATATGTGACTTTCATAAACCTGTTAACTACAAAACGAACATGGCGGCCTTGCGAAGTTGAAACATTTAAATACACTTTTCTCGCTATTTAACCATCCGAATGCTGTGAAACTTGTTACAGAAAATTTGTATACACATTGTAATGCACTGATATCTAATTTAGTTCAATTGTTTACATACCCTCAAGATGGCGTCTGTGTGAAATTCTAAAATTAAGTTTTTATTTTTCGTGTCCTAATTATATGAACGAAGTCAACGTTTGAATAATGAACCTACTAAATAATCCTCATCTACTGTAATAGTACATAACTCGATGGCCTACATATAAATCCAACATGGCAACCCCCCGAAATATTTAGGCAGTTCTCAATATCTATTAATCTATGAGAGCAATCAAACTGAAATTTTGTATGTTGATAGAGGCAATTAATGTAAGTAGGATATATGAAAATAGGCTATATAGTTCTTCACATAATTACTTGTTTTAATATGTGGGACTGAGAACGTACTGCCATTTATGGATGTAGTAGAGAGTTCTCCTGCTAGATGGATTTAATAGAGACCTTCACGAAACAACTGCCCAGTCTGCGTCAGTTTGTATGTGACCTATTGATCGTAGTTTTGTTTTTCTCTTACTGTTCTTGTGTTCTGCCTGTGAAGTCGTTATGGCAGACTTAAAAGAACAAAGAGTGTGTTTGAAATTGTGTTTCTTGCTTGAAAAATCGGCAACAGAAGCTTACCAAATGCTTCAGCAGGCTCTCAAGGAGGATGTTATGAGCTGCACAAAACGTTTTGAGTGGTTTGGGTGCTTTTAACGTGGGGAGATGACACGGTTCAATGTCGAACGCCGTGGTGATAAGCAACCTCTTCAACACTTAAGCAATGCGGCGATTATCACTCCTGCCATAATGCAGTCATTATGGCAGGCGTTTTGATGAGGTTGCTTATCAGCATGTTACAATGCAGATTTTTGCTTGTGAGGGATTACAAGAAAATCTTGTACACTCAAGATCTTTAAGCAAACTGACTTCGCTCCAGGCACCCATCCCTTTTAACTGCTGAACATCTAGTAACTGAGAACTCGATGATTGGAAATGTTTATGCAATCTACACTTTTCTATTTACTATCAGCACATGCCATGCTTTTACCGATCACTCCCCCAAGTCTTCAATCTACCATGAAGAACATGGAGTAGTAGTTATTGAGGTTTTAAGGGGCGGAACTACAAGGTCATCTGCCCCTGAAGAACATGGACAACAGGATACAAACTGCTCATAGAAAATGTGCTGATTTGATATACAATTCGGGATAATTGCCCTCTTCAGAGTGAGAATTACGGAGCAGCAAGGTAGACCATCCAATCCCTTGACATTGTACCCTGGTGATCTTGTGGGCTTTCAGCTAGCAAGTGAATCTTCCAATAATTACATCACAAACTTGAACTTTTCCCTGTGATTATTCTATGTACCGGTACTTTTATTGTTTGTTTTTGTTATGTTTTATGTTTGTACAATAAATTAAGAAATCTAATAAATCTTCAGAATCCAAATCCTGCTACATTATGAGAAAGATTTTCATTTAGGCCCACCATAGAGCAAAATTTTAGAATATTCTTCCCAAATGACCAACACTTCCTTAGGATGTAATTTGATCCCTCCGGACTTATCCCAAATGCAGCTTGTCTCTCCCCATTTCTTTCCAATTGTAGGACACACTAACACTCAAAAAGGTTTTCCTGCAACTTGACCTCCGATCTCCCAGCTTCTCTCACAATTTCCTCTCGACTCCTAGAGTTATTTCTTACAAACAAAATTTCTTGTTTTGAGTCATGTTTGGTAAGCCTTTTTTTTTTACTTTTACATGCTGCTTTGACTGTATTTTCCATCAGGATGTAAGTTTTGACTATTGTCACTTGTTTTAAGCCATACTCTTGCTGCTTCTAGTACTGTACAAAACCCTGTGTTCTAACAATTTAGTTTGTGTTCTGGACTTCCTATTCTTTGCAAACCAATTATATATGGATATTTCTGCTCAAATTGCCTTGCCACAGTCGTTTTGTCCTTATCCTCAGGAAGACCTCTCTTTCTACATTGAAGATCTAATGATGAAGAAACTGAAAAGTCCTTTGAATGCCCATAAATTAAAAACAGATTTTCGGAATGGAATGTTTGATATGCTAGTATTAGTCAGGCACGCATACTCTCCTCAAAGTGCACCAGTAAATATTCTTATGCTTCTCTACTTCGTATAAAACGAAGTCCCCGATTCTTGGATGTCACGGGTAATCTCGAGAACCTCTGGATGGATTTTGATGCGGTTTTCACCATTCTGTAAAGGATATCTCGAGGATGATTTCTGTAGAAAATAATTTATTTATGATCAAGGGAAGCCGAGCAGTAACGATTTCAGTGATAAAGTTGAAAAAAAAACTGGCGTCCATGCGCTTTGTAAGCTTACGCTGGGCAAACCGTAAAAAGTATCTAAATACTATGAGTGTAAGAATTGTTCAGCATCAAAAGTTCTACAAAGAGTTCGTGAGAGCATATCTCTATCTTCAGTACATCGCCCACTATAAGTGATTTTACGTTTTCATTTCTTCCAACCATGTCCATTCAAATACTGAGGCGACAGTTTACGAGCTAGCTAAGGTCGAGTGTATCACCCCTGTTACAGCCTAACTAGCGGGTGAACCTATTACCCCAGATACAGCCATCAGCAAACCGTCGAGTCGTGTTGAGTTAAGACTTCAAAGAAGGGTGGTTGTGTTTGGAGTTTCCCTGGAAGTGCAACTTGGGTTTTCTTCATTTCGCCTGTGAAATTTCTGTTCCGCTAAATACACAGTCAAGTTAAGATTGAACGGAAGGGGGATTTGTGTTTTATGCACCTCGCCATTCTTAAATTACTTCTGACAAGAATTCGTTGTAATTAATAGTCCAGTCAGTGATTTTAAGCCATCATGCCGAGATGTAAAACGGATATAGGTCATAGTTCATTGACATAAAAAAAAGTGCTTATAATGTAACAGTGAAACAGAGTAACAAATAATTTCTCGATTGTCACAAGAGAAAGAAAGACCTCGTCCTCGGGTCCTTCAAACCGTTGTTCAAGAAGAACACCGTCTGAACCACGATCAGAAATACGCTTATGACACCACCATATCTAGCATCACTAAGAAGGAAGGTAGGTTATTTTTTCTCGATGACCCTGGAGGCACAGCCAAAACGTTCTTGATTAATTTGTTGCTCGCCAAAGTGAGGCCTGGTGGTAATATTGCTCTTGCCGTCGCATCATCTGGAATTGCAGCCACTCTTTTGGAGGGGGGAAGAACAGCACATGCAACATTTAAACTTCCTTTGAAAGTCAGCAGTAATTATGGAAGCGTATGTAATATTTCAAAACAAAGTAACACTGCCAGTTTAATCCAAAATTGTTCTTGAGTTGTATGGGACGAGGCTACAATGTAGCACAAAACTTCCGTTGAAGCTGTAGACAGGACCTTGCGTGATCTAAGGAATCGGAACACACCTGCACAGTTTTGTTCGTCAGAGATTTTCGTCAAATCTTACCAGTTGTTACCAGAGGAACGAGAGCCGACGAAGTGAACGCTTCATTAAAAAGATCTTACATCTGGCCGGATATAACAAAATTGGCACTCAAAACTAACATGAGAGTACTCTTATCTTCAGAAGATAATAGTCTGTTTGCTAGTTTGTTACTTAGAGTCGGAAATGGAGTTTTGCCGGTCATTGACGGGAAAATTGCCCTCGGTCACGATTTCTGTGTTTTAGTAAGCAGCATTCAAGAATTGATTGATAGCGTTTATCCTCAAATCCATGACCTATCTAACAAGTCTCATTCATGGTTTAAAGAAAGAGCAATATTATCGCCGACAAACGAACAAGTTGTGAAAACTAATGACTTGGTGTTCTCCAAATTCTCTGCCCAGGGTCAAGTATATTACTCAGTAGACGCAGTAGTCGATGGTGAAGAAGCTTTTCTATAGTTGTTTCACCCCCCTGCCGAACACTGATTGCACTGGTATAAGTTGAAGAAGGGAGAGGTTGTCAAGGCCAAGTGGGGGAACCGGGCCAACCCGGATTTGTTCCTTTGCCACTTCGAAAACTCCACGATTGGAAAAGAAAATTACATGAGACATGAGAGATGGTATAAATGGCCCAGCACAAAAAAATCGATTGCAGCTAAACCGCTGGGTCGATTTTGACAAACTAAAAACAATTCGACGCAGAATTTAATGCTTTTAAAAACGCTTCGGATACAATTTTCTATAGGATGCGTTGTTTAGGAGTTTAAAGCGAAAAACTAAAGAAAAGAATCTACTTTTTAACCAATTTGGTAAAATTGGCCCAAATTCAGAAATCGATTGCGGCTAAACGACTGGGCTGATTTAGACAAAATAAAAACCATTCAACGCAGAATTTAATGTTCTTAAAAACCATTACGTAGAAACTTTTCTGTAGAATGCGTCGTTTAGAAGTTATAAGCAAAAAACTGAAAAAAGTGTGAAAATTTAGTGGGTTTTTGACTCCCAAAAATTAAGCAGAAGTCAGAATCCGTCGCAAACTCACAGGACTCTTATTTGGGACCCAAACAGTATAAAAACACATTCCAGCTTTGGACGATTTTTCGGGAAGCATATGTCTAATTTGCCTGGGCTAGTAGAGCAGTTAGTATATTCATTTCCTTGCCTTGGATCCATAGATTCTGTTCATAGTGTCCTTGTAGTTATATTGTTTGGCAGTCAAGGACAGCTCTATCCATAGTTTCCAAAATGTCATTTCATCACAACCTAGTACCCAGTCAGTGCCCAGCAGAAGCTGATTTCATAAATATTTCTTGAAAGCTGCTGAAGGCCATCCTGCGTTTCAATGAATGGTGGTTTGGGTATTCACATTCTTTCAGTTTGTCATTAGAGCAACACATTTTACTAGGTTGTAATGTTTTGAAGAATATTCCTTCATTTAAGAATGAAATGGACTGCAGCCATGTGAGTGCAGGAAAGAAGAAAAATAAACTAAAGATAGTACTCGCCTGCTGTTCCCAAGGTTGCTGGATTAATCCCAGACAGTCAGTTGACAGAGAGTGCTCAAATGTGAGTGACCTGTGGCAGTAGATTTATTGACATGTTTTAAAGATCCCTGTCATTTGTTGTTGCAACTTTTCGGTCGGTCAACACCATGCAATCCCAATTACTGAGAAAAGCAAAATAACCTGAAAAACAGACACAAATTACAAGAAGCAGGGGATCCCCTTCTTGACACAATTCCAGCCCGCATATCTCTAATGCTGCTGTAATAAAGGGATGTAAAACCCATAACAGTACTATTATCGCTTTATATCACCACATATTTGGATACAAATCAACAAGTCGTTGGCCTGGTTTGCAAGACTGTATGCCAATTTCATTTAGGATGGAACATTGAGAAATGAACGAAGTATATAACAGTTCTCCAAGATTACTATTTTCTCCATGATAAAATGGAGACGAGGATTTATTCCCAATTTATCCAGATTGCTAGCTAATTATTCAGGTATGATACCTGTTAGTTGGAACTCTTCAGTCAGTCAACACAAGTTTGCCCAAATGTATGTACAGTAGACTCTCGGCTATCCGTCCTACTTAAAGCTGGGAGCTCACTACATCCATTCTGTTCCATTCAGTTAACCTTGGGTGACTCGCTGACAATGCAACCTAATGCCCAACCGCACACTGCATCAGTTCTGCACCATCCATTCAGTCAGGCTTGCCCTCACAAGCAAAGTTGATGGAAGACAGAAAGCAGATTGTGTTTGTACTGTACTGCTTTGTTACATTTGTTTAGTGCAATGATTGCAATCAATGCGGAACTGCTGATTGGAGTTGAAAAAACACATCCTATTCTTTAGGATATGGGTGATAAACACATTATCACGATCTGACAAGGACAAGGAATGTGTGGGAGATGATCATAAACTGTTTGTTATTTACTTTACTTTATTTGTTGTTGCTTATTTTAGGGGTGCGAAATCGCGGACATATAGCCCCGTGTATTTTTGGATGTTGGTGGAATTTGTGTGATCACCTTTGTTATTGTGATGGCTGTACTAGGGTGTGTATTTGTAAATTGGGGATGGGATTGGGAAGGAGGCGGCCTTGGCCTTGTGTTAGGGACCAACCCAGCATTTGCTTGGAAAAGAAGTGGGGGGAAACCACGGAAAACCTTTTCGAAAATGGCTGAGGTGGCAATAGAACCCTTCTCAATTGTGCCTTACGAGGCTGAATGTACCCCGTTCCGGGAATCGAAACTTGACTTCCGACAGCCAAGAACACTAGTCTCCATACCTCGAGGTGGTCTACTTTACTTTATTTACTTTCATAAAAGGGCAAATACGTGTTTCTAAGGTTGCATACTATTGTGATAAATAGTCTTCTTCTTCTTCCTAGCATTAATCCCTTGTGGGGTCTGCTATTTTGCTATACCTCCTCCACTTCTTTCTGTCGTTGACATCTTCTGGTGTTAGAACAATAGCGTGCATGTCAGCCCTGATGTTGTCAGTCCACCGCTTTGCAGGTCTTCCAAGTGGTCTTGTTTCACCTGGGTTGATGTGGAGTGCTGTTTTTGCAACTGAGTTGTTCTGTCTTCTCATGACGTGACCATGCCAATTGCTGCAACACCAAATCTTCGCTGGACGTCTGTGTTCCTTGCTTGGTCACATCAGGTCAGCCCCATTGACCATCGAAGCATCTTCATTTCCATTGTATGCACAATTTGCTCATGTTGTTTCGTCATAGGGCGACATTCAGTCCCATAGATTGCTGCTGGGCATACCACAGACTTATAGACCTTTGCCTTTAAATGCAGAGGCATCTTTTTATCACAGAGAACTCCAGTTACTTGTCTCAACTTGAGCCAGGCTGTGTTTACCCTCATCCGAGTATCAGGAGTGGCGTCACAATTTGAAGTGACAATCGACCCTAAGTACTTAAAATGCATGGTCTTCTGCAGATTTTCTTTGCTGATACTGATGGTACCTCTGGTTTGGGGGCCACATTCCAGGTATTCTGTCTTCTGGATATTGAGGTGTAGTCCATTTTCAGCCAGTCTGTCGTTCCACGTTTGAACCCGGTGCTGGAGTTCAGGGCGGGTTTCTTGGGCAAGTACCACATCATCCGCATAGAGAAGGGTCCAGGGATGTGAGGTATGTATGTCTGCCGTTGCTGTATACATGCAGAGGATGAATAACAGTGGTGATGGAACAGAACCCTGATGAACACCCACAGTGATTTCAAAAGGTGGGGAGACTCCAGCTAGACTCCGAACTACACTAGTGGCATTGCGATACAGAAGTTGCACCCAGATAACATATTCCTCAGGGACCCCATGACAACGAAGAGCTCGCCAAATAAGATCATGAGGGATACGGTCAAAAGCTTTTCTAAATCGAGACATGCCAGGTGTACACTTCGCTACCTCTCTCTGTGCTTTTCCATTAAAAGGTGTGTGGCATGGACAGCATCGATGGTACTGCATCCCTTAACAAACCCACACTGGTTTGGTGTTACGGTGACAGTATTTCTGAGTCTACAATCAAGCACACGCTCAAATATTTTAAACGTATGACAGAGGAGTTGAATAGGGCGATAAGTTGAGCAGTCGCCCACATCACCTTTTCCCTCCCAGATTGGAACTGTTATGCTAGTTGACCATGCATGTGGAAGTTGGTTCTCAGCTATGATCCGATTAAAGAGTGTGGCAAGGAATTTTGAGGCAGGCTTTCCTAGCATTTTCCATATTTCCGTCGGTACTTCATCTGGGCCAATTGCTTTCCCACTCTTAATCTTGCTAATGGCAAGCATTACTTCCTCGGATGTAATTGTAGGAACGGGTCCTAAGGTAGGATCAGAACTTGCAATTGGTGGGTGTGGAAATTCTTCGTTGCAGATGCCAAAAAAAGTAGTCTGCCCAACGTTGGAGGATAGATTGCTGTTCTCGTAGTAGCTTAGCGTTCGCATCCTTGATATGCATGACATGTCCAATGTCCTGTAAACTAAAATAATGAACCTGATAAAAACAGTTCAACGGGACTTAGCAAGACGATAGACATTGTTTTCTCCTGATGGTGTGTCAAGCTGGTCGTACAGGTCGTGATAATAATTGTCCTTTGCAACAGCTACTGATCTTTTTGCTGCTGATTAATTTCAGGTTACGGTATTGCTGGAGGTCAGTATCAAGACGTGAGTTCCACCAAGTCTTGTAGGCCATCTTTTTCTCCCCGATAACTTGCTTGACTTCATCACTCCACCACCAGGTCTGTTTATCAATGTATTTTCGTCCGGGTTTGGTTTTTCCCACAGTTTCTTTCACCGCCTGATGTATCTGTTTCACAGCATCCCTCCACATGCCATCAACTGATTGATCAGACTTCACGGAGAAGTTTGCCTAGGCTGAGACCAACTCATTGCGGTGGGTATTCAATTTCCTCCACTTGATACGCTCAAGCGCAGTTTTAGGTTTTGTTTTGGGTCGCTTAACATTTTTCTGAATATCAAGGACAAGCAATCGGTGTTGAGGGGCAACTCTGTCATACGGAATCACTTTGGTATCTGTCACCAGCTTTTTATCTTGTTGCCGAACTAGCCTGTAATCGATCTGAGTAGCATGACCTCCACTGGTATAAGTAGCCAGAAATATGTGTTGGTCACAATCAAGTTATGAGCTTCTGCACAGTCAAGTATCCGACATCCGTCATCATTGCGCACACCAAGCCCATGTCCTCCATGGCATTGCATATATCCTTCACGCTGAGACCCAACATGTCCATTAAAGTCTCTTCCAAGAATAATGGGCTCATCCTGGGGGATTGCTCGAAGGTGGGTTTCCAGACTGTTCCAGAATTCATATTTCTCGTCCTCTGTACATCCAGTTTGAGGTGCGTAGCAAGATATAATGTGGGCAGTGATTTCAATCTTATAGACTCCCTGTTGACATTGGTGACACTGTTGCGGTAGTGCTGGTCTACGATTATAATGATAATGAACTTGGTGAATATCAGGGTAGTTTCCATCCAGGACGAAGCTGTCCAGATCAAATTATCAGTCTCAATGGATTATAAAACATCACGGAATTAGGAGCAAAGATTTAGTGATCACATTCGTTGATTTTCAAAAAAGCTTATGATAGTATCCATCGCGAATCTCTATTAAATGTCCTTGCTGAATTTGGTTTACATCGAAAACTTGTTAACCTTATTGTGGTCACTCTTAAGAATATTAAATCTAGAGTAAGGTTTAGAAGTGAAACCTCTGAGTCATTTGAAATCCATACTGGCCTCCGTGGCTTAGGCGGCAGCACGCCGGCCTCTCACCGCTGGGTCCGTGGTTCAAATCCCGGTCACTCCATGTGAGATCTGTGCTGGACAAAACGGAGGCAGACAGGTTTTTCTCCGGGTACTCCGGTTTTCCCTGTCAAAATTTCATTCCAGCAACACTCTCCACTATCATTTCATTTCATCTGTCATTCATTTAATCATTGCCCCAGAGGAGTGCGTCTGGTCTCGGCAGCCGGCACAGTTCATATCCTCGCCGCTAGATGGGGGCTTCATTCATTCCATTCCTGACCCGGTCGGAGACTGGAAGCAGGCTGTGGATTTTCATTTCACTGGTCTTCGGCAGGGAGATGGATTATCTCCATTGTTGTTTAATTGTGTGCTGGAAAAAATTATGCATCAATGGAATAAGGTTTGTCCACCGAATGTGAAGATTGGAAAAAATATTCGTCTAAATTGTCTCGCCTTTGCAGATGATCTAGCATTATTAGCAACTAGTATTGAAGAAGCTAAATTTCAGGTAGAGGAATTGGAACGATTAGCAGCAAAGGGTGGGTTGAAAATTTCCTTTGAGAAAACAGAAATGATGCCATCTTTTCAAGTTGACACATCACATATTGTACTGCATAATGCCCAGAAAATAAAGATAGTGAAAAAATTTAAATATCTTGGTGAGATCATCACTTGGAATGCCAATGAAAGAGCATCTATAGATAGTAGAACACAAAAATTGCGACGAGCACAATAGATTACGTGGCCAACATATAAGAAACATTTTTTGCGATTAATGCTAAACTTCGACATTATTTCTCCGTCGTTAAGCCAGAAGCAACATATGAGATGCCTAGAATCAAAACCTTCCAAATCCATTCCTTCACTTTTATGGTAAAGTGGCAAAAACTACTACAAACAAACCGATACCTAGAAAGAAATACTTTTTTCACTAAAAATGAATTAATTATTTTTAAGAACAGTGACGAAGTACGAAGCTGATCCCCGGGATAGTTAACAATTTAGTTAGGAAAATATAAAGCAATAATTCGGATTTGTTGGGGTTTGTTACTAAGATTTGGATTTGGCAGGTTTTGATACCAAAGAGCCCTAATAAATTTGAAGTTTTGAAGAGATTGTAGAAACTGCGTAAGCTTTACTAAGAAATTAATATTTAGAATGAAAGTTAACTAAATTTAGGTTATAAAATAAAAAATCGTATCTTTTTTGTGCTTTATTAGCACAAAGATTATTGGCTAGTAAGAATAAGCAGAAAAAGAATAAAACTAATATTACCCATTCAATATTTGATTGCCGCTGAGCGTGGCTGTGCCAGCGTTTATTGTAGCATGAGCTCCGTGGGGCGAAGCGGAGGACACAGCGATGACAGAGTGCAGTCTGCACATAAGTCAAGCTGATAGCGTCAGATAAGCATCACACAAGCTCATGTCACCATGGCAGTAAAACGATGACTGAAGGTACTGGAGCTGAGTCATATCCTACTCGCGTAACAGTACCTGTTGACGAAGCCATCTGACGTGTGACACAAGTACTTAAGAATAGTTTCCATCTCCACCGCCGGCAATCAATTCGTGACAGGGTAATAATACTGTACAGTACTGAATATTAATAATAAGGAAAAACGTCAAATTAAATTCATGTTCAATTCATATTCGGCCGCGGTGGCCGAGAGCGCTAACGCGCTACCTCGTGCCTCGCTGGCATCGGGAGAGCGTGGGTTGGAATCCCACCTCGGCCGTCCTGAAAATAGTTTTCGTGTTTTCCCATTTTCACCACCAGGCAAATGCCGGGACAGTTCCTTTCAATAGGTCCACGGCCGATTTCCTTCCAATATCCCTTCCCTGACCCTTCCTGAAAAGAAAAGTACATGGCCATTGGCTGCATTAATAAAATTATTATTCAATTCATATGGTCCAGGTTCTTAGAGACAAAACTATCGTCATTCAACTATTAAATCACATTCTTTACTGCAAGTTCTAGCTACACAATGTCTGTTTCTGCCTCATCCTCAATAGTAGTTTCACAATCTTCATCATTCCCGTCGTGTTTGTTACTAAGATTTGGATTTGATAGGTTTTGATACCAAAGAGCCCTAATAAATTTGAAATTTGAAGATTGCAATAAAACTGCAGCTCTTCATTTTTCCTCCATCATTCTCCAAAATGCTTCGAAAGCAGTCTAGAAACATATTTCACTTATTGTGCCTGAAGGACAATTTCTCTGTTTGTCTTTTATCTATACGTGAGTCATATCAAAATCAGGTTTCGTGACACGTTTATGTTCGCAAAACTTCACCCTGGACCAAAATGTTACTGTTCTCTTGTTCTTTGTCAAAATTATCCAAAACAAATTATTATTATCGGAAAGTATAACAACTTAAACCATTCAGATCATGTCAGGCTGGGGTACGTTCTCTGACTAATGCTGGTAGGTAAAGAGTAAACACTTCGCAAAGCATCATGGAAGGTAAGATGTCGGAACAGGGTGCTCCTATTGGCTGATGTGGATGTGGCGGGTTTTGTAACCGAAAATGGCGAAAATGTCTTTGGACTATTGCATCTAAGCCTCAACTTTGACTTCGTTTTACAGTAGAATGTAGCAGGTTTTGTGACAGAATAATAGTTTTAATGAATTCAGCGCAGCATAAGCTAAAAGAAACAATGCTTATCTCAATTTTCATAAAATATGGATTTGGCGGGTTTTGATTCTAGGCGCCTCATGTGCAAGTGAAACTTCATTTAAACTAAACACCCGATCAACAACTGACAAACTACAGAAGGTTGATAGACGGATTCTTCGGACAATACTCAATAAAAAACATCAGGTTGAGGGCCAGTGGAGACTTTTGCCCAATTCAATACTTGACAAGGAAAATGAATCTATCATTGACACGATGCGAAAACAAAGGATTGCGGTTTTTGGACAAATATCCCACTTGCCAAATACTAGACTCCTGAAACAACTTTTTGACTTCTTTTGGAACAGTTAAACAAAAATCACATGGTTTAAAGAAAAACAAATGGATTTAGACGAATTGAAAATTATTAAGCATAAAATTGAACATAGAGTGGAGAAACGGCTTCTGGATAACAAATACACTCGACTAACATTCAAAATTTCACAGCGTAAGTAATATGTTTTATCTGGAGAAGAACGGGCTGCAAGATCTTCCAGAATGAAGAAGTAGCCTATTGGGAAAGAAAAAAATTATCAAGAATTAAGAACTGAACTTAGTATTTGAAGACTTTGTATATAAGGTTTGATTTTTGGTGCTCCAATGTGGGCATAAACAGTGTAAATAGAAAGTAAATAGTATTATTACTATTATAAATAAATCTTACGGATGACAACAGCTTTTATTAACTTAAAGAGACAACTTATAAACACATTAATCCTATCCTCAATTTACAAACACATGCTCTAGTACAACCATCACAATAACACAGGTTATCACACAACATTACACAAAGACACACCCAAAGACATACGGCTACATGACCACGATGTCGCAGCCCATAAAATAAGCAACAACAACATAACACAAAGTAAGTAATAAACTTACATTTCGTCTTTATTTATGGGAATCTAACGACTTTAGCTATGCTGTATGGCTGAGATATCAATTGGAAAGTCAGGAAAGAGAAGGTAATATTCACAGCAATATTTCCTTCCTAAATTTATGTCTTGAATCCAAAATACAGTAAAACCTGCCTAAAGCGGAACTCGATTGTTTCGGATTTATTTTCCCGTTTTCACAGGTTTCCTTTTTACAAAGATTGGTTGGTTCTTAAGTTTAGGGGCTGTGACAACGCGGTCATGTAGCCCCGTGTACTTTGGGTGTGTGTAGAATCTGTCTGATAACCGGTGTTATTTGTGATGACTGTATTAGTGTGTGTTATCTGTTTTTTAATTCAAGAAATGACTGCATACTTTTGAATTTTTCAAATAGTTCCTACTTTTGCCACCAAACGCCACCATCAACGACTACTAGTTCAGAACTTAACTACCAGACGCCACTGCAGTTGGCTCTTGGCAACGAACGTAGGAACCTAAGAGCGTTGTTTACATTCTTAACCTATACAATTTAGCTTCACACAGGTATAATTAGTGGAAGGTTCTTTAACATGCCATATATCTATGACATGGGACTGCCGGCTTTACTTCCCCTCCGAAGGAAGGCATACTGAGGGATTTATAACGCTCTTAAAAAATCCGACGACTTCGGCCAGATTTGAACCCGCGATCTTGGGCATGGAAGCTCAGCATGCTACCACCGAAGCCGCCTTTTTTTTTTTTTTTTTTACAAAGAGTTGAGTGTTAATAAGGCAAAATACACTACAAAGAAATACTGTATTATCACATAGGATTACAATAAAATAATTAATTTAAAATATAGGTCTGAAATAAATAAGAAAATAGGTTCACATGTATTACACTGTATTTTCAACTTACGTACAAAAATTTCAGTTTCTCGGCTCATTTCTTTGTTTTTACATGTCTTTCAAAGTTCATTGTTGTGACTTCTTTACAAGGGAACATTGTAGGATCTCCTTTGCATCCTGCATTAACTCCAGGAGATCTTGAACATTCTTGGAAGTTGCAAATTCCTGAAGGTCACTCGCAACAGATAGTATTTTTAGCTCCCTTTCGTTGCCGTCACCGTCGTCCATTTCTTCCATGACTTCACAGCTGCTGTTTTCCGCAGCAATATCAGCTGCACTTTGAATGTCTTCAGTGGTTTATGTTTCCTAGAACTTTGGTGCAACTAAAGTCGCGCTCAAAATTTAGTACTGTACATATCTTTGTATTATGGATAAGATAAACGTCTTATTCAGGTTATTTAAGCCTACGATACCGGAATTTCTTTCCGTTTCTGCGTTGGGCAGTTTTCTGATTTACAGTGTTATTTTACATAGGAAATACCTCCGTTCCAAATTTTGTTATCCGTTTGTCCAGGTTTCCGGTATATAAAGGGTCTAGTTTAGGCAGGTTTAACTCTAATATTTATTTTTCCTCGGTTACTTCACAGGCTAAAACTATAGCTATAATTTCCTCCTCATCATCGAAGGAATGTAAATTCGACAGTACTATTCTCACAGTGGTGTTCCAAGACTGGATTGACACAGACTGAGGCAATGTTCGGCTGGCGAACGGATACGAGAGAAACAGAACTGTAGCAAACTGAAGGGAACGTAGGCAGTGTGCTCCCTGGTTAACCCTCTTAGTGCCAAGCCATTTCCTGAAATACTTGCCAAGAATGCCAAGCCATTTCCAATGGTCATGCAGACTATTCGAAAAAAAAAAAATCATAAATACCACATTTTCAACGATAGAATCATTATTTTTGCTATGCATTATAACCAATACTTCATTCTTTCATACAATATGTTCATAAAAGTAAATACAGCATATAAATCTTTTTGATTGAGGTTATTCTGATAATTGTCCAATTTAAAAAAAAAAACAGTTTTGAGCCTAAATTAAGGACACCTAAGAGTCATATTTGAAGAAACACTATGTTTCCAGCTGTAGAAAGTTCTTAGATACATCTGTAGGCAGAATTCTTCAAGAAAAAGAAAAAAGCACCGCAATTTTGGCGGGAACGTGTGTGATTAGGGGAGCGCGAAGGGAGGGCGTGAATACAAACTCAAACCTATCGCGTAACAGACTTTGATGGAAAAAAGTAAACACCGCACAGGCAAGCTTGAAACCTCACCTTTCCAACCGTATGAAATAATCACGGACATATGCCTACAGAAATCTATAAATACAAGATAAACAGCGCGCCGATTTAATCGGCTTTGGCACTTTTGGCGTGAGCCAGGGTTAATACTGTACCAATACTTTTCCAAAGCTTTAACAAGGGGCCTCCTGCTTGACCCTTATGTGGTATTTCAAAATATTTTTTTTTTTTGCATATCTTTTACTTCTAGCACATGTGGAGCCACAATTATAAGGCACAGTGCAGTATTGTTAATACGTATCTATGTATTGAATACGTTATCTTTAACAAACGGGACACAGAAGTCCTAGGCAGACCCGACCAGCGGTTGGAAACTGCTCAAGATGATGATGATGACACAGAAGTCCTCTTTCAGCGCTCACAAACAACAATGAACACACGCAGAGACCAGCTCTCTTGGCAACTCTGTGTTCTTTGTTCCATCAGTGGTTTATCGGAAGTTCAGAGTGCGTACGTTCGTAAATTGTTGTTTTGTGTGCTCCGTTGTACAGTACAGTATTTTAGTGAAAGATTGCGGAATGGGTGATAAACGCAAAAAAGTTGTAGTGGCTATAGATGAGAAACTATGTGCTATAAAGCGACTAGATTTTAGGGTACCGGCCAAAACTATTGCTTTGGAATTAGGGGTAGGAAAAAGTACAGTTGGAGACTGAAAAAAAAAATCGAGCAGAAATTGAAAAGTGGTGTGCTGCCCAAAGTAGTAGAGGTGGAATGAAGGTAAGAAAAACGATTTTGTAAGGTAAGCATAATGATACAGCTTGGATCGGAAGAGAGAATATAGAACTCGGGCCTATCCAGTTTGACCTTCCGCCAAATTAGACCGGAAAGCCGAGAGTCTACTGTAATATAAAAATAAATAAGTAAATAAACACTCCTGAAAAAATTGGGCAATTTATGTATGATACCAGTAGAAGAGAGACTTTGGGCAATACCACCACACTTTCCTGTCTCCACATTTGCCATTTTTCCTCAGCCAGGGATAGATACTTGGTAATTTTTTCACTGCAGGTTTGTTGAAGATTATGGGAATTGGGCACTGAGATATCAATGAGAAAGGTTCCTTTCTGCTCTTTGTCTACAGGAATGATATCTGGCTGGTATGGTCTTATCAGTAATAAGTAATAACTGATATATTCCATAATAACTTACGCATGAAATTTTCCAAAACGGCATCAGGGAAAACAAAATATCCTCAGATAATGATTATTTTTGTACAAGTTGTATTTGAAATATGGTATTTTGACTACTCTTTTGTACCAAATGGGTGTATTGTAATGAAAATCCACAGCCTGCTTCCAGTCTCCGACCGGGTCAGGAATGGAATGAATGAAGCCCCCATCTAGCGGCGAGGATATGAACCGTGCCGGCTGCCGAGGCCTGACGCACTCCTCTGGGGCAATGATTAAATGAATGACAGATGAAATGAAATGATAGTGGAGAGTGTTGCTGGAATGAAATTTTGACAGGGAAAACCGGAGTACCCGGAGAAAAACCTGTCTGCCTCCGTTTTGTCCAGCACAGATCTCACATGGAGTGACCGGGATTTGAACCACGGACCCAGCGGTGAGAGGCCGGCGTGCTGCCGCCTAAGCCACGGAGGCTTTTTAGGGTGTATTGTAATAATAATAATTGATTTTTTGCTAATCCTTTTTAACCCGATGAGTGCTACGCCAGCCTATAGACGGGCTGACACGGCTGGTCCACCAGTGCTACGCCCGTCTATAGACGGTGCACGAGAACTTTTATTTTCTTCAGTTTCCTGGTTCACTCTCAAAAGCCAAATCGATGTCTGGGATGTTCTGCCACCTGTTGGGCATCATATGGAACTAATTGAGCACGGCTTATAGCTTCGGGGAGTGACTAACAGAGCTTTTTGTAGACTTCTGTCCTCTACAGCAGTAGTTCATCCGTGATATAAACAAACATGACCGAACAATAACAAGCTAGTTATTCTCGTTGCGATGTTATTTCGGATCAAAGAACCCTTCCGTTATTAACCACAGCAGAAAGTGATGATGAAGACAATGATTTTAATGCATCGGTGAGTGATTTTGAAAGTGAAATATTTTATTTTGGGCCCTTTACTTTGTATAAAGATGATGTACATGCAAGCACAAAAAGTTAAATTTTCATATCCCTCACAATAATATTTTGGGAGGTAGAATAAGGAAAGACAAGAGAACGTTCTTGGCATTTGTAGACTTAGAAAAGGCTTTTGATAACGTTGATTGGACTAAATTGTTTGACATTTTGAAAACGATTGGAATCAAGTACAGGGATAGGAGGGTGATCTACAATCTATACAGAAACCAGACAGCAGTCATTCGAGCTGAAGGCCATGAGAGAGAAGCTGGTATTCAGAAAGGTGTGAGGCAAGGCTACAACTTATCACCCATACTTTTCAGTCTTAACATTGAACAAGCAATGAAGGAAATTGGAGAAAAATAAGTGGGAGTGAAGATTCAAGGAGAAATAATTTCAACTCTGAGATTTGCCGATGACATCGTCATCTTCGCCGACATGCCTGAGGATTTGAAAGAGTATTTGAATGGTATGGACTCCGTCTTGAGGAAAGAATTCATGACAAAAATTAATAAATGTAAAACAAAACTATTGGAATGCAGCCGAAATAAATCCGAAACCTCTATGGACATCAAATTGGCAGGTGAAATGCTGAAGGAAGTAGGAGACTTCTGTTACCAGTGATGCACGAAGCAAAGAGGATATAAAAAGTAGGTTGGCTCAGGCAAGGAAAGCATTTCTACAGAAAAGGAATCTTTTGACATCGAATATAGATTTAGATATTAGGAAGTAATTTTTGAAAGCCTTTGTCTGGAGCGTGGCACTCTATGGAAGTGAAACTTGGACTATTGGTGCAGCAGAAAAGAAGAGAATTGAGGCGTTTGAAATGTGGTTTTACAGGAGAATGATGAAGATCAGATGGGTAGATAAGGTGACAAACGAAGAGGTATTAAGACGAGTGGGAAAGGAGAGATGTTTCTGGCGACTCTTAATGAAGAGAAGAGATAGGTTGGTAGGACACATACTAAGACACCCAGGAATAGCAAGCTTAGTTATGGAAGGCAGGGTCGAGGACAAGAACTGTAGGGGTAGACCAAGGGTAGAATATGATAAACAGATTGCCTCGGATGTAGGGTGTGGTAACTATGTAGAGATGAAACGATTAACTCAGGACAGGGAGGCAAGGAGAGATGCATCAAACCAGTCAAAAGACTGAAGGCTCAAACAATAACAACAACACAATAATGTAGAACATAAACGTAGGATTTTCCATTTGCATTTAGATATGTAAACAAACATTTATAAACATTTTAAGCTATTAACCCCCCTGATTGGTTAAAAATTGTGGCTTCTACATTTTTTTTACATACGAACGGAGAAACTCAGCACTGAGGTACCATACAGTCAAATGGGAACTCAGCACTTAAAGGTTAAGGGGGATTCAAGAGGGACTCCAAGTTAGCAGCCCATGCTCTGAATAGAAGCTGCTGAATGTTAGTGTTCACAACTAGTGTCTGTGCTTCCTCACCTTGCCTGTGTGGGGCGAGGAGGTGCACGATGACTCAGCTACTCTGGACCCATCCCCTTTTAAGGATCACGCGTATTTCAATAAATGGAAATATGACCATGGTTGGGTGGTTGGTTGGTTCCTCAGTTTCGGGGCTGTGACAACGCGGTCATGTAGCCCCGTGTACTTTGGATGTGTGTAGAATCTGTCCGATAACCGGTGTCAATTGTGATGGCTGTATTAGTGTTGGTTGGTTGGTTCCTCAGTTCAGGGGCTGCGACAACGTGGTCATGTAGCCCCGTGTACTTTGGGTGTGTGTAGAATCTGTCTGATAACCGGTGTCAATTGTGATGGCTGTATTAGTGTGTGTATCTGTTTTTTAATTCAAGTAAGGACTGCAACTTTGGTATTTTTCAAATAGTTCCTACTTTTGCCGCCAAATGCCACCGTCAACGACTACTAGGCCTAGTTCAGAACTTAGCTACTAGACACCACCGCAGTCGGCTCTTGGCAACGAACGTAGAAACCTAAGAGCGTTGTTTACATTCCTAACCTATACAATTTAGCTTCACACAGGTGTAATTAGTGGAAGGTTCCTTAACATGCCGTAAATCTATGACATGGGACCGCCGGCTTTACTTTCCCTCCGAAGGAAGGCATACTGAGGGATTTTTAACGCTCTTAAAAAATCCGACGGCTTCGGCCGGGTTTGAACCCGCTATCTTGGGCATAGAAGCTCAGCATGCTACCAATTACGCCACAGAAGCCGCCGAAATATGACCATGATATTGGAAAACAGCAGATGGTGTATAACCTAACCAAATAGTTTGATAGACGGCACTCCCATTTCTGCTGTGTTGATACCAGCAATTATAGCATTCTTAAAGTGGTAAATAGTTTTAATTAAACAGAATAACTTTGTGACAAGAAAGAAGACACTACCAAAATATTTATATTAATCTCCAGACTGTCCCCCTTACAAGGAATAGCAAGAAATTAGACTCCCAAATCTGTTTCAGCTTGAAAAGACCTTCAAGAAAAGCCATTTGTTTGTTGAATTTTGATGTCTGATTTCATCCCGTAGCCTCATCTGATAATTGTCCATAGCTGTGGTGCATTGTTTGTTGTGCAAATGAAAATGTCAATTCACATGGCAAGAACCTACAGTTATATCAAGTTAGCAATTTTTGATACCTCATTTCAATCCATGGCATTGTACCAAGTATTTCCATAAGAAATCTAATATTATAAATAATCTGAAGATTAAGTCACTTGTAAAGGATAAAATTTGTTTGGATCCTCAGTTTAGGGGCTGCGACAACGCGGTCATGTAGCCCCGTGTACTTTGTGTGTGTGTAGAATCTGTCTGATAACCGGCCAATTGTGATGGCTGTATTAGCGTGTGTTATCTGTATTCAATTCAAGTAAGGACTGCAGACATTGAATTTTCAAATAGTTCCTACTTTTGCCACCAAACGCCACTGTCAACGACTACTAGTCCAGAACTTGGTTACTAGACGCCACCGCAGTCGGCTCCTGGCGACGAACGTTGGAACCTAAGATCATTGTTCGAATTTAACCTATAATTTAGCTTCACACAGGTGTAATTAGTGGATGGTTCTTTAACATGCCATAAATCTATGACATGGGAGCGTCGGCTTTACTTCCCCTCCGAAGGAAGGCATACTGAGAGATTTTTAACGCTCTTAAAAAATCCGACGACTTTGGCCGGGTTTGAACCCGCGATCTTGGGCATACGCCACCGAAGCTGCCTGGATAAAATATGAGTGAAGGATTTAAATCAATGTGTTAATGACATTAGTTCTATCTTGGTTAATAAATTAAATATTTGAAACAGGAATTTTTCCCATTGGGCTTGTTTGACCAATATAAAGAAGGATGACAATCACCCTGTGTGTATATTATCCACTTTTTTTTAAACTGAAGAAAGAGGTATTCAGACATGACTTTCCGAGTACTTTGATACAACGTACTGTAATTGATGAAAGCCAGAATTGCTTCCATAGAGCTAACTGCTGCTAACTGAATTCTCAAACATTGTTAATGATGCTCTAAACTAAGAAAAGCACATTCTGGTACTATTTGTTGAATTCTTATTTGATACTTATTTGATCATATGTTACATAAATTACAATGCATTGGTGTCCGAGGAAACGATTTGAAGGTTTTTGAAAGTTATCTGAGGGACAGGAAGATGGGAAATAATTTGGAAAGTGATAAATCTGAAGTTAATATCGGTGCCTCGTAAGGATTTATACTTGGACTTACTAGGTATAATATTTTTGTCAATAACATGGTAAAGGTTGTTACAAATACTAAAACTACAATATTGCTTTGTTTATCTAAAAAATTCATAAAATTAAATTAGTTATCTAGTTCTTACATGTAGGTAATGATAGGCATATGATTTGTTCCTACATATGTGGTGTGTCTACAAGGTAAAAAGATCTGATCTACACTCAACTAGCACATCTCCCATTTGTCTGTCTCATCTCACAGTGTACTGTTGAAGCAGCCCAGGGAGACAGTAACAAAACAGGAAGAAATTCTGCCTCCATCCAACCCATAACTGGCACTCAGATGATCATATGATCATTTGGAGTCTGCACATTTACTTGTTGACACATTATAACAAAATGACTACCAGATTCTTTCATATCATTCGTTAACCATTTTCCTCAACTGATTGATTTTTAACTTAATAAGTATTAACTCATTGTCTATACGTTAGTCATAAAAAAAAGGCAAGTATTATCTCATTGTCTGTATGTTAGTCTTTTTAATCACAGAATCTATTGATACCACTAGATGCTATTTCTTTTTGTTCACTCATGGGCAAAATTAACTGTCCAAAACAAATAATATGTATGATATATCATCAATTTAACTGCTCATCCAAAAATTCAACTGTTTGAATGCAAGAACTGCTCTGCTTTCTAACTTGTCCTCACTTCTACCTCCCTGCTCACCCATCCTGTTTCTAATTGTTCTCAATCTGAAAATGCCACCTCAGAGAAGTGTTGTGCACCTTCCTGCCCTCAGGGACTCTGAGATGGCAAATCAGTTTATTCTAAATTCTAGGCCTTCCTGGTCTCAGCATTAGTTAGCTTTTACATAGCACACCTCTGATTCAATCCTTTTCCTTTTCCCCTTTTCTCCATCTTACCCCATCCCGCAGCCGACACCGTTCCAATTGAAATCCTGGGTAGAGTTCACTCTCCTCTTCTCTCACTCCACTATGGACAATGACTTCCAAGGAAAGTGGATGAAGTTCCCAATTGTGATTGCGATTAAATTTTCACATATAAAAGAAATACCTAGTTAAAATGAGCAAGTTCAAGAAATGCTAGATTTCACAACCTCAACAAACATAAACAGGTTTGTGCAAAAATTTCTCACCCTGAGGCAGGGTGTGTTGGAAGGGGTTTACAAGAACTTGGGCATACAATTTGTTGAATGAAAATCCACAGCCTGCATACAATTTGTTAAATAATCATATTTGTTCCGAGCCCATTGTTAATCGTTCACAAATTCAATTCAATTTGCTGATAACATTGTTTTTAAGGTACTCTTGAGATACTACAGTTCTGTTAAAATGGGTTTCATGTTGTACAGTATTAAATTCCCTATGCTCTTATTGATCCATGTTTCCTCTCATCTTAAAAATCTCCCAGAATTGTGGGCTCAGGAGTTGACAAGCCAAACTTCCCTTTCTTTCTTCCTGCAGGAAAAGCTGTGGTATTTAGTCAATGCTAATGTTTAGTTAGTTAGTTAGTTAGTTAGTTAGCAGGGTGTCGAGCGATACGGGAAATACGGGAATTTTAGTGACCTGGGAAAAATACGGGAATTATACGAGAAATACGCACTTGATACGGGAAATCTTGAAAAGTCTCATAATGCCTGACTTCTTAGCCCCCGAACGCTCGGTATGCTCAGTCTTCTATTTCGCATGCAGACCGCGCTGCCACCCGCAATTTGCGCCACCGATAGAGCGCTAAGCGGGATGAGAACCCAGCCAACGTCGATTGCATGCTTTGCCTGGCCGACCACCGGCCGTACCCTCTCCGCGCTCGTTGCTGACAATGACATTCAGGAATCAGTCCGCATTGTTATTCACAGAGAAGACCTGGGTTTCTCAACAAGAGCAGCCCTTAAAGAAGCTAACAGCTCAAGATCTCAGAAAATTCCAGACGTGGATATGCTGCAATTTCGCACCAACTGTCAAAAATTGTACATTCGTATCCTGTGGCTGAAAAAATCAAAGAGAGGTCAACTCTTGCCCACAAGAGACCTGTGCTATTTCCTGCCTAGACCCTATAGGGGTCGCGGAGACTCCTATGTTGGAAGAAGTTAGGATCGTCATTGCCCTGGAAATTCTTTGTAATAAGAAGAATTTGCTTTCTGGCGCAATGACTGACCGCATCAAGAGCAGCTACTCCGCACTTCTGAGACTGCCCTCCGTCACTGCGCGTTTGAAGCAGTTCGACGGAAAAGAGCCACGGCTCGACGTGCTGTAGTCTGAATTAGTGGCTTCAGCACCTTCCTCAGTTCCCGCCAAAAATGATCTCACAAGCTTCGTTAAAATGATACTGATTTTGTATCACGACAATGCAGCTCTAGTCAGAGGTTTCTCCCTGAACAAGGAGTGCATGATTGTCAATCACAAAGAAGCAATTCTGATTGGCATGCATACTGTTCATGACGCTGTGGTGGCAGCTGGTGGAGAAGAAAAGATAACCGTGAGCAAGAGTCCATACTGCACAAAACTCCTACGCCGTGTTCAAGGAAGCAAAGCAGGTGCGAAGCGACGGCTAAGGTGGCAGTCGAAATAAAAGCCACGAAAGATCTCCAGGAATTGGAAAAAAAAGTACTGTCAAAAGAACTTAATTTTGTGCTGTGTATAACTGAAGTTCCTATTAACAATCTTGTATTTGTCAAAGTGACTTATTTAATTTCGTTTTGCATTATTTTATTTTCTATTATCTACTTTGATAAAATAAATCTAAATTAAAAAGTATTCGCGGCGTGTCGCTTGTGGAATTTTACTGTTTTTAGCCTTTCCATGGTCTTCTTTCGCAGGGGATTGTTTTCAAGTCCGTGGAAACACTCAATGCAAATGCGTCACACATGCATAAATTACAAAAACTACAAACAATATCTCACAGCTCTCGACATTTTACTATCAAACACCTGTCTCCAACATGAGGCTACAAAATACACCACACAAGTGACAGAATTCTTCTAGTATGGGCAGGCATTGTTTCAGTCGCTTGTTAACCACTGTCTGTGTCGGATTTCCTTTCATTGTAATTGTTTCGTTACTTTTACTTCGCCGAAGTTCGAACCGAGGACTGGACACATCCCGTACAGCATGTACAGAAAGAAATACTGAAGGCGGTCTGGATATCGCGGTGGATGAAATGATTATTAACCTTGGCAATTCATCAAGCTCTGACGAAGACAGTGATGGTGGTGATGAAGATAGGGACAGTGAAGGGATGGAGAGTGTCAAAGAAACCCTTGCCAAGTGACTGAGGATAATTTATTTATAGGTGTCAGTTCGCTTGCGTCAATCAATAATAGAGCACAGGCTATTGTTTTCCGTCATAGTGTTTCAAATACCGTCCGCCATTCAATAGCCTACAACTCGACAAAATAAAACCACGGCAATAATATTGCCACAGAGCGGCTTGTTTGAGTGCTCAGTGCTAAATATGTCTTTACCTTAACTACTTTTGTATTATCACGAAAGCTAACATTAACCGTAGAGAGTCGCGATTCTGTGAGTGTGCATGGTGTTATCTGTCAACTACTGTAGTAAGCTGTGAACGACCTCCACTCAGACTCTTGTTTCATGTTAAAGGATAATCATTGCATGGTGAGTGTTTTTATATTCATTAGCTGTAGAGTGTTTGCCCTCTTTGTCGTATTTATTGAATTGAATACCGATGATAAAGGTATCATAGCTTCGGTGTGTAATTTATTTATTCATCTAAAAATATCATATTTCTCTGTTTGAATGTCCTCGGCATTGACTCAGGATCTTTTTAAAAAATATATTATATATTATCTATAATTGTACAGAAATATTGTCTGAAGTGTAGCGCTGTGTACTATTCGAATCAGTTGATTTACAACAACACTAAAAACTTAGCAACACAGCTCAGCTGTTCCAAGCTCCCGACATACCTTTCGCGTTGTTTCCTTCGAAATACAGGGTGTAGGCGAGAAGCATGCTCAGAATTCTTGCCGTGTGGCGGTTGGACGTAGGGTCTTGTTATGTGGCGACCGTGGGTTGCAGAGAGGAAAAGCGGGGCAAAGTGACAGGAAGGCTGTCAGTACCGAATGCGCGGGGTTAGCAATACTGTATTTGTCCCATAATATACGCGTGTAATAGCGGACACACCTCCAATTTTACTATAAAAGTCGTGATCTAAGAAGGGATAGTGGGTGGATAACATCTATTACTACATGACCCCCAATGTTGTTATTCATTATCACAAAGGGTATTTTGACTATTTTCAGTAGTATAGAAAATTGTATCGCCTTGTTCCGGGCTCCTATAAAGCTTACATTTTCTTTCGATCTTTCATTTGCCATAGGAAGCGCCACCGGTGTATGATTATGCATTACCAGCTTCTGGTTTAATAGTCAGGTAATGGAAGCAATGGGAACTGTGTACTACAATTTTCCTTGCATGTAACTAAGCAAATTATTGCTGTTAAGAGAACGTAACATGCACCAAGAATGATATGATCTTCAGCTGTGTGCAGTGAGAAAGTTCTGTATGTGTTCATTCCTTACGTATTAATGATGCGAAATGTCAGCCTGTATGTGTTCATTCCTTATGTATTAATGATGCGAAATGTCAGCTAATGTTGTGCCACATACAACACTCGTAGTCTCTAAATGTTGCACATTTTCCCATAAATTACATCAGTTTTTGTTTGAATTGCTTATAAGATCGTGACAAAGAAAGTGTTTCTCCAATTGGATGATTGTATTTAACTGTATGCCATCGTATAATCTTGGCGAGGTTTTTTTTTTTTTTTTTTCACGGAGCAACTTTACACCGTAGTAGGCACCCAGCTTTTTGTATTTAGTTTTCTAGCATCTTGTTTTAAATTATTGACTAACATATTTCTAAATGCAGACAATCTATACCTCCATTAGGATTCGGGTTCCATAATTCATGCAGAATGAGGTTCGTTCGTTTGTGAAATTGAGGTCATATCCCCCCTACCCTTTCAGTGATTACCGTATGGTACTTTACGTAGACTAGGGTGAAGCTGTAAATGAGCATTTTAATAAATTGTCGCCAGTTGTTTGGTTTATTAACTTGCGATAATATTTTTCATAGGTACTGAAAACTGGGCATGGTTGGATTTCAAGGTGGAACCGCATGTGCTATCAAATATCGCTTTCTTGCAATACCTGGAATATGTATAGAATTATAAAATGATTTTATTTGTTAAATAAGTGTTAATAGATAGGCTATTATAATTATAAGGATTAAATAAATATTAAAGTAGAAATGATACACTGTTAGTAAATATTAGGCCTACCGGTACGGCGAATAGCCTATAAATCGTAGCATCCGTCACAATTTAGCATTTAAACGGGCCACGTTAATGCATAATATACTAATATAACAACCAGATAGCAAATTATAATAATATTCTCACAAATAACATATTTAATTTGCACCAACTTAATTATTGTAGTCTAAGATATGTTAGACCACTGCCGTTTGAAATGTGCAAATCCCACACTTTGTAGGCAAGCTGTTTGTTATGGTCGTCTCTGATGCGAAGTTTTACTAATTACTCTTTTAGGAGACACTTGTCTTTGGAATATTCATGAAAGGCCAGCCCTCTAGTTCTTATTTCATAAGTTGAACGCCTAGAAACAAAACCACATTCCGAAATAATAAAGAAGTTAATCACGAACGAACGATTTACTGCCAATGAAAATCAAATGGAGATTCGCGGCCCGGAAGTTCGCTATGCATAAGCTTCGGTGCCATTTAACTCGTGGAAGCTCTATACGGTTACGGTACCATACAATTCAGTCATTTCCTGTAAACATTAAGTGACACTCCTATCCTCTACTCGCTCAACCCTCCTCAGTAAAACAGTCATTTATATCAGCTCTCCCCAGGTAAACGGTATTTTATTTGTGTTCGTAGCGTCTCATCCCATCTGTGAGAGAGTTCACTCGCACGCACACGCTTTTCTCAGGCTACGGATTAGGCCTAAATCTCTCCATCACCCTGGGCTGCGGAAGTGTCTCCAAAAATGCAGTTACACTTACACCAGAAAATCTTGATTCGCGCTTTAAGATTAATTTTTCAGCCATTCGGTATGTGAACTCTAGTCTTAGAGGATTCTAAAATATACGATAAATTGGTCGATTTTCGTACGGGAATTTGAGAAAAGGTCATCGCTCGACACCCTGATTAGTTAGTTAGTTAGTCATTGCATTAACCATTTGTGGACTGTCACCACACAATGCTGAAAATGCAGCTGTATCTTGAACCAAGAACACACAATAAATGCACTGACATCAAATTCTGAAAACAAACCGTTTGTAGCTACTTCCATGGAAGTTCTGTACTACATTTTGAAAAATATATTCTTTTTAGTAAAGCGGTATAAAATATAAAAATTAATTTAAATTGCCTTCTTAAACATAATTCATGTACTTATGGTTGGCTATTCAAGCCTTGGTATGAGGTTTTTGGTACAACCCTATTTACATTTGGAAAGTTTGTGAAATCTTAACATTTCTCGAACATGCTGATCTTGACCTTTTCTTGTGTGTGTCTTTCATGTACTTGTTGCTCTTCCTGTCTTGCTCAATTATGTTTGTATTTTTGCCTTTTTTAATACAATTTCTTAAAAATGTATCACGTGATCGTAATGGGTGATCCCATTCTTGAGAATAAGTTCTAATGTATCCACATCTGTAAGCAGAACATCTCGTCACCATAAAAGATATTGTCAGGCACATAAGATGTATTTCTATTGTCACAATCTTACAATAGGATAATTCCTTAAACTACTAATTTTAATTTTACAGCAAGACTGATATGGGACACAGACCCTGGTGCCCAGGGAGATGGGTTACTTCCATTTCCTCCCCCAAGAACTTTCCCCGACACTTCATATGCACCTGCACCGCAAGTTAACTATGATCCATCCTTCCAACACCACGAACAAGTGCATAGTGGATATGGGGTCATGTCAATGCCACCTCCAACTCAACCTCAGCCTTATTATCAAGAACCATACACGGTAAGTACTGTAATACTTTATTCTTATCTTGGTCTGTATCTTAATTGTGGCCAACTTACCGGTACTTCTCTTGAGTACAGAGGCTCTTCACTTGGTCATTGATGTCTCTGTGGCCCTGGAGCTAGTATGGGGAGTCAGCATTACATTTACACAGCCTAATACAGTGAGGGCCTTTCCTAAATAACGGAGGTTTAGCTTGCCCGCAAGATGGGCAGAGAGTGATTAGTCACCACCACTTGAGAAGCACTTGGTGATAACACGAGTGCAGGACGGGACGTCCCGAATTCTAGCATTGCATTTATTATACACACAGCTGGCAAGATACCATAGTTGAGAGAGAGTTAAGACTAGTGGTGAAGTACTGTAGGCTGTCGCGTGTCCCGTGACGGCTCTTCGCACCATCTTTGATGACAGAATAATAAGCTGAGGACTATGACCTGCCCGGTCGCCCGATTTGTCTGTGTGCGATTTTTACTTGTGGGAGAACTTCAAACAAAGGGTATTCCGAAACAATCCGTATACTCTGGAGGTTCTTGAGAACGAAATAACTGAACTTTCTTTTTCTTTAGCATTTGTCCCACAAATTAGCAGGGTCTGCTTTTTTGGTTCTCTGTCGCCATATTACACGATTGTGTGCCATGTCAGGATGAAGTTGGGCAATTTTTAAATCGTCATGTAACAGTGTCAAGCCAATGCTGTCCCTCCTGTGCTGGAGAATACCATAAGATGTCAGGAACAATATAGACGTGTTAAAAATCAAATTACAACCATTTGTAGAAGAGCCAAAGGGGAATGGATGGCTGAGATAGCTAAGAACATTGGAAATGATATTGCTGAAGGAAAAACTGACAGAGCTCATAGACACATCGGAGCCTTAAACCAGAAACCGAAAGTGAAAAGTTCTATAATGAAGGTTAAAAATGGGAAAATCTTAGTAGATAAATATAGCTCATGAAACACTGGATTACAAGAGAAATATTGGATCTGATTGTAAAGAGAAACTTTTGTATCAGATCCAATATTTCTCTTGTAATCCACGGTTTCCTTGGTTCCAAAATTCTCGTTCCCAGTGTTTCATGAGCTATATTTCTCAAACCTTCTTTTATATTTTCCTATTTCGATTCTTCAAGTCTTATAGTCAATTCATTCATTTTGTGGGCGAAAATCACTTTATTGTTGTTGTCCTTTAGTTTAGTCACATCTAGAGGTTTCCTTTTTTTTTTTCAGTTGGATATTGCATTTGGCCGTGACTATAGTGCGTCCCTACCTTAAAAGACAGTATGGAATTAAATGTAGTATTTGCCTCTCACTCACACTCCTATGTCCTGCAATTAGCTTCGTCCTTTTCTATCCCAGCGATGTTGCCATTTCCCAATAATTGAAAGTGACGAATCTAAAAAGATGTTTTCGTAGTCTCATAGAGAATTTTCCGCTCTTTATGATGATGTAAAAATAAAAGCCATAAATAATTAATTCATGGCCCAATTTTCACAATTACAATATTTTAGCGCGAATCTATATTTTTGCAGATATAAAACTTATCACGCCTTAGATAATGAACTAATGATCGCAACTGATCAAGAATTTATTTTTAGATTGCCTGATGTTGGTAGAAGACACCCTATTTCTCATGGGTGTAATTATTTTCATAATAAGAAAGTTATGATTTCTTTTCTTAAATGTTACTTGAAAAATATTGGATGGCATCTCACAAAAGTTAGGTAGCGAGTAAATTTTTTGCTGTTGACTTTACATTGGTGACTAAGCGAGAAGAAATGTTCATTAATGTCTGAAATGGTTTTTAAAACAAACCAGAGCTCGATATCAGATAGCATTCATAAGTTATCGCACTTCCGTTGGTCACGACTCCTCTCGCCCAGCGCTGACGCACCGAAAGTTTGTTTACTCTTGTAACGTGTTTTTCGAGGGGTTTTATGCAACTGGCATAAGTCAGTAGGAAGCCATTCTATATTTATTTACGCGGCAAATTGTTCAGCCAAGATAATTTTTCATGTTAATTTATTATTATTATTAATTTATTATAATTATTATTTAGTTATTTTCGGAGCATTTTATAAAAATTATAAGCATACAGATAGGTTTTCTATGTCTTAGAAAACGCTATCAAGCAAATTATTACGAACGACAATATCATAGAAAATTATGTGATTACGGAATTTTACGGAGTTTTCGTCAGTTAGGGTATATTGAGAGACGTGACTCACTGGGATTTCAAGTACAAGCTGATTCCTGTCGAGAAGTATTACGCAAGGCCGGGTCGCAAGGTCTAGAAAAGGCGAATTGTTGGAACGGAAAACGACTTCTCCCTCCCGCGCGCCGAGTGTAATGAGGCAGAGTGGGGATCTAGCGGCGTGCTCAGCCAATCAGGGGAGACAACGTAAGCTGGAAGACGGTACCGTGGTGGGGGAGCCAACAGGTGCATATATCGTTCGACGCGCCGTGAAACGAGGACAATCTGTGGAGAACTTGCGGAGTACGGTTGCAAGTGCGTGTCGCTCCGATGTTCAGTGGAGTTGAAGACTAACTTTTGCAAAACTTAACCAGTGCGGTTGTACGAGTGTTTGGGTCCGAGGTACGGACCATAGAATTATCTAATCTACCAGAATATCATCAAAGTCCGACGGAGATGACGACGTCCAGGAGACTGTGGGAAGCTCACAGCATCATCAAGTACGAGGGAAATGCTTTGGCAATTTCCAGTGGTAAGCGCAAATGACGCAGAAATACGCAATCTCTCATTTTTCTTTGTTTTACATTTCATATTTCAGTAACTTCATAGCTTGGAAATAAGAGTAAAATCAATTTATCAGACTCCGTTTTCACGTAATTTTCTATCGGTAATATTCAAATCACAACGCTCCAATTTAAATTTTGTACTTATTATTATTATTATTAATTTTGCTATACTTGTTTTATATAATAAATTCATTTCTTTTACAATGCAATCTTTGCTTTCAGTAGGTAGCATTAGATATAGACCAATTCCTTCTCCTGATACAATTGTTTGTTGGGTTAATGATCAAATCATACCACGATCTGAGTGAATAGATTCTTGACGGTGTTCTACCAGAGCTAGACGTTATTAAATACAAATTTAGATTTCAACATTGCATTGAGGTCTTGGCGCCCATTAAAACAACATAGCTTAGGCAAAGGTAAACAGTTAAATTTATCTCCCAACAGTGTGGGCTAGCCAAACTGCCACATTGTACGCTCAACGTGTGGGCTGTCAAAAGGTTACATTTGTACGCTCAACGTGGAGCAAAGTAAATACCGTTTCACTTGTCATCCCAGCCTAAGCCAGACTGCTACATTTGTCGCTACCAACATGGGGCACTAATTCCCATTACATTTGTCGCCGACAACTTGGGGCTGAAAACCTAATAACATTTGTGGAAGGAGAAGGGTATATATTTCTGTGTCTGTATTTTGGGGGTTATTTGTCTGTATCAGTGTATATCATTATGGGGGATGAGAAAGAAAGACAGATGAGGTTACGTAGTGGTCATCAACGGGAGAGTGATGATACGAGCAGTATGTCGAGTGATGGTAGTACCGGGGTAGCGGAGGTAAATCCCGATACTGAAACAGGGAGTGTAGGCGGCCAACCAGAATTAAAAACTCTACTTCTCGAGTTCATGTATCAGAACAAAGTTAGTAGTGATGCCTTAAATGCAAAATTAGAACAGAATAATGCAAAATTAGAACAAAACAGTAGGGAAAATAAAGAAAGTACCGACGCTTTAAATGCTAAACTGGAACAAAACAACGCTAAATTAGAACAAAACAGTAGGGAAAATAGAGAGAGTAATGAAACATTAAACGCCAGATTAGAACAAAACAGTAGGGAAAATAGAGAGAGTAATGAAACATTAAACGCCAGATTAGAACAAAACAGTAGGGAAAATAGAGAGAATAATGAAACATTAAACGCCAGATTAGAACAAAACAGTAGGGAAAATAGAGAGAGTAATGAAACTTTAAACGCCAGATTAGAACAAAACAGTAAGGAAAATAGAGAGAGTACTGAAACTTTAAATGCTAAATTAGAACAAAACAGTAGGGAAATGAGTGACAAATTCGAACTGATTAGAGGTGAGATGAGGGGGGTGATGGAAGAAAAGGCTAAAGAGATTATTGCAGATGTAGACAGAAAATTAGGAAAAGTACAGGAGGAGTTGGAAAGTAGAATCAGTACACAGGCTGAAAATTTAAAAGAACTAGTGCAACTGGAAACACAGCAGGTCAAAAAGCAATTGGGGGGAGAAATTGACAAAATTCAGGTAGCTACTAAAGAGGTTAAGGAACAGCTGGGGGGTAGAATTGAGAAAGTCCACTCACAAATAGTTGCAGAAGTAAATGATTTAAGAGAGAGTAATAGAGAGAGCATTAGCAAGATTGAGGAGAAACAAGCAAAGCTATATGATAAGGTAGAAGAATCAGAAGGAAACATTAAATTAACAGTAAACAGCATTGAGAGGAAGGCTGAGGAGAAAATCGCAGAATTAGAGTTAAAATTAAAAGCTAGGATCAGGCAAGAAAATAGTCAGAATAGGCCAGTTTTTGTGAATAGCACACACAGGGAGGTAGAACTGGGTAAGTTCAGCAATCGACAGGGGTGCCCAATGGAGTTCATGAACACTATAGAAAATAAATTCGGGGAAAGGTTGGAAAATGGTAGTATTGAGTGGTGCCAGGTAGTTGAAATTTTAGAACAAGTGTTTGTGGGGGAGACGAGGAATTGGTTTGCTGTCTACAGAGACAAGTTTACTGATATCAATGATTTTAAAATGAAATTCTGTGAAAAGTTCTGGAATGAGGTTATTCAGTCGCAGCATCGTGAGGGAGTAGTGTGTGGTAAATATAACCCTAAAGGAAGCTCCACCATGACCGAATACTTTTTAGGGCAGGTATTAGTGTGTAAATATCTGGATGGCTTGAAGGAGGAAAGTGATGTGGTGAGGTTGCTACTTAGGCACTTTCCCTATAGGATCAAGGAGGCTGCTTGTATCCAGAATGTAAAGACAATATCACAAGTAGAAAATTTGTTAAGCACATTTGATGCACTAGGGAGAGGGGGTTATGAGGACAATTTCAATAGGAACAAGGGTAATAATAATAATAGACCTAACGAAGCCAGGCATCAGGAAGTTCAAGGGAACGGTGGCGAAGGGGCCAACGCTCAAAATAGAAATAATAGTAATCAGCTAAATCAGAACAGAGGAAATGGCTATGGTAATCAGTATCAAGGGAGGAATAATGATTTCAGGGGAAATCAAGGGAGGAACAATGATTACAGGGGAAATCAAGGGAGAAACAATGATTTCAGGGGAAATCAAGGGAGAAATTATAATGACAATAATTACAACCAGAATAGGGGTCAAGGAAGAGGACAGCCTAGTGGTAGTAATATACAGCCAAACAATGACAACATAGCCCAGAACAACCAGACCAGTTTAGTAGTTGGTAGTACTACGGCCAGCTGTAGCGGTTCTTTAAACGCGAACCAGGCTGCGAAGTAAGGTCAGAATCTCAGTCTGTAGCATGCCCTGTCCATACAATTATACAGGAACCCTATGACCTAAATGTAAGAAATGAATTATTACATGAACTAAATGATGAAGGTATTATTCAGGAAGTGGTTAGTAAGAGCCCCATAGTTAAATTTAACGTGTCCGAGGCGTACACAGATGTTTTAATTGATAGTGGTTGTATGAAGAGTTGCATAAGTAGTGCATTTTATGATAAAATGAAAGGAACTGGAGTAAATTTTGAGGAGATGCCAATTAAAAGCACTTTTGTTATCACAGCTGTTGGGAAGAGGTCTAAAGTAATTTCTAAGCAAGTTTTAGTAGACATTAAAATTAATAATCATGTAGAGAAGCAGATTTGCCTTGTAATTCCAAATTTAGTATTCAGTGTTATCTTGGGTTCAGAGTGGCTAAGTAGAGTGTCTGGTAACTTATGTTATGATGTAGGGAGTTTGAAATTTAAATGGGGAGATTCTGAAGTAGAAGTAGCGTTCAATGACCATATTCAGAGGAGTAGTATTGTAGGTGTGATTTGTACTTTAAATGAGATATCGCCAGCCGTAGAGCGGGGTTCTCCATGTTTTGTGGGCAGTGTGATTACGAACGGAAGTCTAGAGGACTCGTTACGTGAGGCTGCATTTCAGGGAAATATAGAGGTGGAACAATGTGTTTGGCTCGATGATGTGTTATGGTGTAATAGGAGAGTTTTTGAGGATCGCATTGGTATGGCCAATTGCTATACACATTCATTGAACGTTATTGATAGGTCAGTATTCACAGGACATAGATATCCTGTACCTTTCGCTTATCAGAGTGCAGTTGAGGCACAAATTAATCAGATGCTTGAAGATGGGATTATTGAGCACTCTAACAGTCCGTATGTTAATTCTTTGATCACGGTACCCAAAACCGACGGCACAGTTCGTATTTGTTTAGACGCTCGTTTGGTTAACAGTAGAATTAGTTCAGATCAGCTGAAATCGATGTCAATAGAGGAATTAATGCAAACATTTGAGGGGAAGAAGTATTTCACTTGTGTAGATTTGAGTTCCAGTTTTTGGCAAGTGCCACGTATGTACGAAGATAGACCATTTACAGCTTTTAGTCATAAATATAACCTTTATCAATTTTGTAGAACACCTTATGGGTTAAAGAGTAGTTCAGCAGCTTTAATTAGGGCTTTAAACATCGCATTAGGGGATGACACAGGAGAGTTTGTAACCATTTACATTGATGATATGGTAATTAGTTCACGCAGTTTTGAGGAGCATCTATGTCATTTAAATATAGTTTTTCAGAAGTTAGATCAGGCAGGGTTCACTTTGAAGCTGTCTAAGTCGTCATTCTGTCAGTCAGAAGTGACATTTTTAGGTCATAGAGTGTCGAGTAGAGGTGTGACACCAGAGGAAAGTAGGGTTAGCATGTGTGGACAGTAGCAACAGGGCATCGTTACAGACACTGAGAAATACGCTAGGTAGAGCAACGTGATGACGTTCATTTAAGGGAGCCACTTGCAAGGTTGGAAGCAGGTGACGCAGTAACATTTATAGTTTCCAAACGTATTGGCAAAACAGCATATGTGCTGGAGAATAGTGAGGGAAACAGATTATACGGGACGTATAATATACATAGTCTCCGAAAGTATGTGTCATAAAGTGAGGATGTTTAGCTGGCGAGCCAGCCTATCAAATGAGTAAGTGTGGTATTTGGTGCGTGGAAGATCTGGTCTTCAAGGCAGGCGTATCAGAAGTCACACAGGGGGGTAGTATGTAAGTAAATGAGAGTTTTTAAGGTACAGGGAATTATGACGTGATTGTCGGATGCTGTTGAGCACTAAATTGTCTCGATGCACCAAGGCCATTTTGGCAGCGCTGATGGGTTCCCATTTATCTCCAAGAGATGGGGGAGCGCTTGTATAGGGCTTGTTAGCTTAAGGCGTCCACGAGATAAAAGATGGGCCATCAGAATGCGAGACAGTCCTTCATGAAACTCATACATATCAGCACACGTGATTTCTGTTTACGGTCTCGCCATGTAAGATTTGTAAGTGTGTAATTTAAGATAATTTGTACAATGGTATTATTTGTGTGAGGAGAAATGGTCTGTGTTGAGAACTAGTATTAAGTAGAATATGGTTAACGGGAACTTAACAAGACAGGGCGATTACGGCACAGAAATATTTGGTGTTATATGTAATGCGCATTTACTGGTTTTTTTTTTCAGAAGTCAATATTAATTTAATCTACTTTAAAGAGAGATTAAGTATTATGGTCACGAGGCGCTGCCACAATAGTGTGATCGTGTGCTCGGTGATAAGTGGAATTAAATGTCACCATAAGGAGGGGACCTCCAGTGAAATTAGGAAGTTCTATGGTGATATAAATATATCAGAACACCTTCAATGCGAGTGATATGACATCATAAATACATAGTGCTCACACATTAATTATGTCTATTTCTCCAACATAGAGAAATTTGAGAGGCGGAAATATCCGTGGAACACTATTCCATATGTAAAACATTGGACTGGTTGCAAAGTGCAATCCATAGTGACAACAAACTTTGACGCAAAGTGCGTGAAGAAAAAATATGAGTGTATATATCTGTAATTTAGGGTGATTTCATTTATGTAATATGTATTTTGGATGGGGTTTATTAACGTGTCTGGGATAATCGGATAATGGACCGTCGTCACGGTAAATCATCCGATGATCCGAGGCGAATATGTAACGTGTTTTTCGAGGGGTTTTATGCAACTGGCATAAGTCAGTAGGAAGCCATTCTATATTTGTTTACGCGGCAAATTGTTCAGCCAAGATAATTTTTCATGTTAATTTATTATTATTATTAATTTATAGATAGAGAAACACTTTTTAACACATTAGAAGAAATGAAGGTCGACAATAAGTCCAGAAAACTAATCCAAGAAACATTAACAAATACAATATCCAAAGTTAAATTCATGGGAGAGATCTCGGAACCCTTCAAAATTAATACAGGAGTGCGACAAGGTGATGGTTTATCACCCATTCTATTCAACTCAGTTTTGGATAAAATAATCAAGACATGGGAAAAAGGAGTCAAAGGCATAAAAATGGCAAAACACCAGAAAAGGACAGTCAACATTAAGTGTCTGGCCTTTGCCGATGATGTAGCGATTATAACAAATAACAGAAAAGAAGCCAAAGAAGCTCTAGAGACGCTACATGAAATCTCTGCCAAAACAGGGTTACAAATCTCATACGAAAAAACACAGTTCATGGACACAAAATCTACAGACAAGCACCCACTGGAAACCAAGTATGGAAAAATAACACAAGTGGAAAGTTTCAAATATCTAGGAGAGATTTTACAGAAAACAGGACTGAACTTGGCATCCAATGAAGACAGGATCGCTAAATTGCAGAAAGCATACCGACTTACATGGAACCACTACAATAAAAAAAGTATTTCCATCAATGCCAAATTACGACACTACCGTACAGTAGTCTTACCAGAGGCCTTATACGCTTCAGAAACGACAGCAATCAAGGGGCGAACAAAAATCAAGGAATTAGAAAAACAAGAGAGAAAAATTCTCAGAAAGATCTACGGGCCAGTTCAGAAAGAGGGAATATGGATGAAGAGACCGACAATAGAACTGTACAAACAGACAGAGACGATTACAAACAACATAAGGAAAAGAAGGGCAAAATTTTATGGACATATACATAGGATGACCGAAGACAGACTGACCAAGAAAATTTTTAACATAGTTACGAATAGCACACTAAAATCCAATTGGGTAAAGGAAACCGTGGAAGACCTTAAGAAACTAAACATCTCTACAGAAGACATCGCAGACAGGAGCAAATACAGAGAAAAACTTAGACTACAGAAGTTTGAGCAAACTCCCAAAGAGAGACAACCAGCAAAGAGGTGGACAGAAGAGAGAAAGAGGAAACATAGTGTGTATATGAGAGGTTTTTGGGAAAAAAGAAGAAAGGTCCAGAATGAAACATGAAAATTGATTGTGTTGTAACGCTCTCCTTATGGGGAATTAACGAATAAATAAATAAATAATTATTATTTAGATATTTTCGGAGCATTTTATAAAAATTATAAGCATACAGATAGGTTTTCTATGTCTTAGAAAACGCTATCAAGCAAATTATTACGAACGACAATATCATAGAAAATTATGTGATTACGGAATTTTACGGAGTTTTCGTCAGTTAGGGTATATCGAGAGACGTGACTCACTGGGATTTCAAGTACAAGCTGATTCCTGTCGAGAAGTATTACGCAAGGCCGGGTCGCAAGGTCTAGAAAAGGCGAATTGTTGGAACGGAAAACGACTTCTCCCTCCCGCGCGCCGAGTGTAATGAGGCAGAGTGGGGATCTAGCGGCGTGCTCAGCCAATCAGGGGAGACAACGTAAGCTGGAAGACGGTACCGTGGTGGGGGAGCCAACAGGTGCATATATCGTTCGACGCGCCGTGAAACGAGGACAATCTGTGTAGAACTTGCGGAGTACGGTTGCAAGTGCGTGTCGCTCCGATGTTCAGTGGAGTTGAAGACTAACTTTTGCAAAACTTAACCAGTGCGGTTGTACGAGTGTTTGGGTCCGAGGTACGGACCATAGAATTATCTAATCTACCAGAATATCATCAAAGTCCGACGGAGATGACGACGTCCAGGAGACTGTGGGAAGCTCACAGCATCATCAAGTACGAGGGAAATGCTTTGGCAATTTCCAGTGGTAAGCGCAAATGACGCAGAAATACGCAATCTCTCATTTTTCTTTGTTTTACATTTCATATTTCAGTAACTTCATAGCTTGGAAATAAGAGTAAAATCAATTTATCAGACTCCGTTTTCACGTAATTTTCTATCGGTAATATTCAAATCACAACGCTCCAATTTAAATTTTGTACTTATTATTATTATTATTAATTTTGCTAAACTTGTTTTATATAATAAATTCATTTCTTTTACAATGCAATCTTTGCTTTCAGTAGGTAGCATTAGATATAGACCAATTCCTTCTCCTGATACAATTGTTTGTTGGGTTAATGATCAAATCATACCACGATCTGAGTGAATAGATTCTTGACGGTGTTCTACCAGAGCTAGACGTTGTTAAATACAAATTTAGATTTCAACATTGCATTGAGGTCTTGGCGCCCATTAAAACAACATAGCTTAGGCAAAGGTAAACAGTTAAATTTATCTCCCAACAGTGTGGGCTAGCCAAACTGCCACATTGTACGCTCAACGTGTGGGCTGTCAAAAGGTTACATTTGTACGCTCAACGTGGAGCAAAGTAAATACCGTTTCACTTGTCATCCCAGCCTAAGCCAGACTGCTACATTTGTCGCTACCAACATGGGGCACTAATTCCCATTACACTCTGTGGCCCATAGGCTATCTCCCCGACTGCGTTTGATGGAGGGTAATTTATGGTGTGAAGATAAACTGTGAAATGAAGTGGTCCTAGTGTTCTTTATAAATTGTCCGTCTTGTTGCGTAGTGGCCAGCATTCTTGGCTGTCACTGTGCTGTCACCGCGGAGGCCCGGGTTTAAATCCCGGCTCTGCCAAGAAATTTAATTCTGGTCTGAGGGCTGGAATTGGGTGTACTCAACTCTGTGAGACAAAACTGAGAAGAGGCGGGTTCGATTCCTACCTCAGCCATCCTCGAAATGGTTTTCGTGGTTTGCCTTTGTTCATCCCAGGATTTATTTTTTGGTCGTGTGGCCTCCTGAGAGGCCGAGTGCAGGTCTTTCTAGTCGACGCCCGTGGGCGACCTGCGCGTCGGGATTAGAGATGGAATGGATGAAGATGAATGAAACTGGGCGAAGATGTGGAAGGGAACGGCCGTGGCCTGTCTGAAGGTACTGTCCCAACATTCACCTGGATTTGAAAATGGGTAACCACGGAAAGCCATTACAAGGACGGCCGACGGTGGGGCTCGAACCCACGCGTGGACCGAGTCATCAGTGAGCTTGGCCACATGACCTAACGCTGCGCTTTAGCGAGCGTAGCCACTGCTAACAAGGGTTCATTAATGGTGCAGAGTTAACGTTTCTGTGCCAAAAGAACACGGCAGACACCCACGACGAAATGAGAGGTGAAGTATATGAAAAGTAGTTCGCCGAGCAATTGTTGCCCAATGTTCCCGAATAGACAATGTAGCCTATCACACTCGGAAAAGCGAACTTTTACCTATAATTTCATGGAGAAAAGAACGGATTATAGATTGGCTCACTCAAAAGGGGTCCCATTTCGAAATGATATGTTGAAACAGGAGCTTCTTTTTATTGTGACTCAAAACAGAGACAGATATGATAAATACATCATTGCCGAGATGACTAAATCAGCAGGAAAATATGTTCTTCGTTTGCCACCATACCACAGTGAACTTGATCCCATCGAAATGATATGGTCATAAGTGAAGAACTATATAAAATTGAACAACGTCCCATTCAAGAAATGAAGAATTTAATTTCGGCTGCATACCACCACTTGACCACATAAAATTGGGTACATTGGGTGGACCACAAATAATGTATATATTCGTGAAAAATGTCCTACTTATAATTTATTATAACCTATGATATTCAAGAAAATGTAATATTATAATATTATCATATTCATAAATAATTGAAAATAATAATGTGTGCATTAAAATCGTGCTCTAAGCTTCGGTGTATCATATCTAAATATTGTACCGTTGTTCGCTGCAAGGCATGAGGTATACAATGAATAAATATTTTGGAAATTTCCCGAGATTAGCGTAAAAGCATGCCTGTATACGAATTATGTTACATCATGTGCCCGGCCTTGCAGAAATTTGTATGTGTAGTAGATCTGGCATCAGCGCGCCCCATTTATTGCGTACTGTCTTTTAAGGTAGAGACGCAGTTTAGGCGATGATCACTGTCAATCTCTGCTCCAGGGTAGCTATGGCTTGATTTAACTTGAGTGCGATATCTTCTCTTGACAAGTATATAATCATTCTGATAACGAGCAGTGTCACCCGGGGCTGTCCAGGTATATCTTCGCCGTAATGGTACTTCAAATAATGTGTTTGTTACGATCACATTGTACTGATCACAGAAGTCAAGTAATCTCTCTCCTCGTTTGTTCCTGATACCCAGTCCAAACTTCTCAATTCCTTCCCGATCTGGATGACTTCCAACAATAGCGTTAAAATCTCCCATAATTATTACATTATCTGATTCCTTTATCAGATTCCATATTTGGTCAATATTTTCGTACATTTCTTCAGTTTCTTCATCTGAGCTGTTCGATGTGGGAAAGTACACTTGAACAACAACTATATTCCTGGGACTTGTTTTGATTTTTACAACTATAATCCTTTCATTTACGTGATAGGTGTTCATCACATTTCTTGCCCATTTGCTTCTAAGCAGAAGTCCTCCATTACTTCCTCCTCTTGTGCTACCACTGTAGATCATTCTGAAATCATCACTGTAGAAATCGCCATTTCCTGGCCATCTGATTTCACACAACCCCAGAACATACATGTCTTTTTCATTCATTACATTTTTGGCTCCTTCCAGTTTTCCTGCCTCTAGGAAGGTTCTTACATTCCAAGTTCCAATGTTCATCAATTCATTCTTTTGAGGATTTTGGGTGGATGAAAACCTGAGAAGCCTCCTTTCTTCCCCTGCCGGATCATATGTTTCGCGCCTCATGATCTATTTCTTGCTCTGACAATATCATGGTTGTTTATGTACTAGGGAAAAATAATTGAGGTGGTTTCCCGTTGCCTTCCTCAATGCGCAGTAACCACATCACATCCCAACATCCAAGGATTGCATGATATGATGCAGCTGTTTGCTGATACAAGGTCGACAGATCGGTCTTGTATCAACAATAATGATAATAGCTGCTGCCACTATATCATGTCCTCAGTTGATCCGCGGGTGCAAGCACCACTCTCATCAAGAGCCCTTATCAGCCATTGGGACACGCAGTGTCGGGGTTGAGGACTTCCCCGCCCAGATCCGTCTTCCACAGAGTACAGAAAAGCCCTTACTCAGTTCAGAGCTCCTCCCCCGTGAAAGCTGCACATGGCACGGATTGAAACATTAGAAGATATTTTTCAGTGTTGCCCAATTATCTATTTCAGCCACGACTGAAAAGCAATTCTATTAATCTTTTCCTTACTGTGCTGCTTTCTTCACAATTCTGTACACTGTGCTGTAAGAGAGTGCACTTGCTTCTGCCATCTGTAAGTGTGATTTCTTCTCTGATCTGTCTCAGTTCATTTTCCTCATGGACTTGTACATATTCAAGAGGAATAGTTTGGGTTCAGAAGAAGAAGAAGAAGATCAACAGTAGAACCTATTTTGTTGTAAGAAACTAAGGAAAAACATTGGAAATACCAGTATAGAAATGACATGATAATGATCTTCATTGACTTAGAGTAGGCATAAATTATGATAGTGTCCCTAGAGACAGAGTTTGGGAAAGCCTAAAACAGAAAGGTATTGGAGAAGAAATAATGGTTGGTTCTTAAGTTTAGGGGCTGCGACAACACGGTCATGTAGCCCCGTGTACTTTGGGTGTGTGTAGAATCTGTCTGATAACCGGTGTTAATTGTGATGACTGTATTAGTGTGTGTTATCTGTTTTTTAATTCAAGTATGGACTGCAGACTTTTGAATTTTTAAAATGTTCCTACTTTTGCCACCAAACGCCACCATCAACGACTACTAGTTCATAACTTAGCTACCAGATGCCACCGCCGTCGGATCTTGGCAACGAACGTAGAAACCTAAGAGCGTTGTTTACATTCTTAACCTATACAATTTAGCTTCACACAGTTGTAATTAGTGGAAGGTTCTTTAACATGACATGGGACCGCCGGCTTTACTTCCCCTCCGAAGGAAGGCATACTGAGGGATTTTTAACGCTCTTAAAAAATCCGACGACTTCGGCCGGATTTGAACCCGCGATCTTGGGCATAGAAGCTCAGCATGCTACCGACTACGCCACCGAAGCCGCCGAAGAAATAATACAAATGATAAAAGCAATGTACAGTAATTGTTCCAGCTGTGTCAAGACTCAAGTAGGTAAAACAGGATGGTTTGAAATTGAACATGGGTTAAAACAAGGGAGTGTACTCTCACCATTGCTATTTATACTGGTGATAGGCTAGATGATATGCTAAAGACAACAAAGGAAGCATACACAGGCACAAGAATGAACATAATATTATGGTGTTTGAAGCCATTTTCAGTGTTGCCTTAGTAAACGAAAGTTTAATGCTTTTCGGTCGGTCAACACGATTGTACCCAAATGAGATGGGTTATTCCCTAACCCTGAAAAAAAATTACATGAGATTAATAAAGGTAATTTTTTTTTCAGGGTTAGGGAATAACCCTTCTCATTTGGGTATAATCGTGAATGAACATGCTCCTTTCTGTTGATGTTCTGATTTGAGGAGAGAATGAGGATGTGGTCCAAGAACTGATGATGACTTGTACACATTGTTGACAATTTTCCGTGCTTCCTTGCTTGCTTTTGGTAAGTGTTCCTATGGTGGAATTTCCAAGGTGTGCATCCATTTCACAAAGGTAGCACAGTCTCCATCTAGCACAACACGGCTCTGTTCGACTCTTACCGAATATTACTTGGGAATGGAAACCCTTGTCCAGAAATTTCGGAGATATCATCAGGAAATAATTTTGTGAAAACCTCAAGAAAGAAAAGCAAAACCTTCAACGATTTTGTAATGAGTGTCTACCATATTTTTAAAAACCTTTTAAAAACTTTTAAAGTGTTTTAGTGAATAAGTGGTTTGAGTGTGTTTTTATGTTAACATTTTATCACATCCAATGTACAAAGTGATTTTGAAGTGCTGCCAATACATTGAAAGGCTGATGATGATGCCAATGCAAATAGGTATCGAAACATGTACCGATGTAAATTAAGTGACATGTGATTATATCACGAAAATTTGAATAAATTGTATTGACGAGGCAGAACTAAAGAAATCTTTTGATTATCAAAACAACACAATCAAAAATGAACTTGAAATAAAACTGTAAATTAAAATTTGTGTAAACAATCAATGTTTCATGAACGGTGGATAGCGAACATCAACCACGAGGAATTGTGAGTGGCAGGAGTGGGTCGCAGAGGTCTTATCAGGTGGTGCATAAACACTAGTTCCTTTCCTCGCACGCGTGTAGCTGGCTGCTTCTCCACATAAATTTCTCCCTGTAGCTTTGTAGCTGTGTGACATAATTACTGTAAAATTGTTATTGGCTCTCGAAGCAAGGGGGGGGTGTCAATATGAAGAGAGGGGAAATGTTTTGGGAGACTGTCTGCAGGACTTGGCATGCATATAGCACAAACACTGCACTGTTGGCTCATAGGCTGGCTTTCCTGACAAACCCTGATTCATTCTTTCTCCATTTTAGTATTTTCGTTGTTCATTTGCTTGCCACGGTCGGTGAGTGGTTAACATGTCGGTCTACTAACCCCAAGCTTGCAGGTTCGCTACTGGCCGTAGTAAGTGATTTTTGGAAGACGGCAAAAATGACGACACGCATGTCATACGATGTTGGCATGTCAAAGAACCCATTTGAATTCAATAGGCCGTGTTCATGGCCAAGCTCTCTGCTGACTCGGTAGAAGCGTGGGTTCAAGCCCCTCCGTCGGCCGTCCTTGAAATGGTTTTCCGTGGTTTCCCATTTTCAACACCAGGAAAATGCTGGGACGGTACCTTCTGACAGGCCACGGCCGCTTCCTTCCACATCCTTTCCCAGTTTCATTCATCTTCATCCATTCCATCTCTCATCCCGACGCGCAGGTCGCCCAGGGGCGTCGAATAAAAAGACGGAAAAAAAAAATAATGGCAAAATTAATCTCGGGAGTTTCCGCAAGCACAAAGTTCCTCATTTCTCTACTAGAAAGCGCTATAGTGTTCAAGGAGCTTAGATATCTAACCTCCTTGACTTTCATAGTGCTTCAAGTGCACCCTCTAGGTGTCAAATAACAAAGCTTGCACCCGGCACCCGAGGCCATACGATATTATTATTATTATATTGTTCATTTGTCTTTCAATTACATTTTTTATAGGTTCTCGTAATGTTATTATGCCAAAGTAAATAAGTTCATAATTATAGGCAAATAGTGAACCTTCTTTGGTAATGCAAGCTTAACTGCTCATCAAGTAAGGATATTTTTGTATGCATCCAGGAGCAACAAGTAGCACCCCCGCCCCAGCCACAGCCTGCCCCCATGATGCCAACCCAAGACTATTGGCAGGACCCACAACTTCCTCAGTGTGTTGGTCCTCAGAACAACGATGGCTTCTATCAGCAGCACGGTGGTGGAGATGCCCTCTACAATGTTCCACCACATTACGAGGACCAGTCCTTCTCCATGCCACAGCAGGTTGGTCATGTTTGTTATGCACTTGAGAGTTTTCATAAAGTCCAGTGATGTAATGAATGGATATTAAAGTGTACTTGCCACCATTCTAGCTGGTTTGAGGATAATGCTGTGTACATAAATGCTGCATATTACATGCTTTTTAAATCCACAAGGTTGAAGTTCTGCTATTTTGCGCACCACAACTTCGGTAGGAAGCTGCAGCAAGTCCGGAGATCGGTGATTTAAATTCTAGTGCTGACAGTGGCCATCCTGATTGTGATTTTTATTGTTTTTTTTCCCCCCCAACCTCCCTCCAGGAAAATACTGGGTTAATACCTTTTTCAAGTTACAGTTAAACACTACTACAAATACCATAAAAGTATACGTGATTCAGACAAATCCAATACACACCTAAGTACATGGGCCTGATGACCAAGATGCCTCAATGAACCTAAAATGAATTAATAACAACAGAAAAAGTTCTGTTATCCTCTATCCTCAAATATTGGATCACTCGGAGGAATTTTGTATTTGCCCCATCCATTTATTGATTTGGATGTCTGCATAGTTATCACAAATGCTGAAGTTGGATGAATTGGTCCAGATGATCTCAAAATTGCTCCTTCATTCCACTGTATGGGTTATGCAGATTCTTTGATAAGCCAGACTATTCTTGTTTCTGCAGTCATCTTTATCGTGACCACCTCGTGATATAGAGACTAGCGTTCTTGGCCTTCATCCCGAAGGTCCGAGATCGATTCCCGGCCCTGCCAAGAAATTTTAATTCTGGTTTAAGGGCTGGAACGGGGTACGCAGCCTCGTGAGGCAAAACTGTGAAGAGGAGGGTTAGATTCCCATCTCGGCCATCCTGGAAGTGGTTTTTCATGGTTTTGCCACTTCTACTCCAGGAAAATGCTGGGATGGCTCCTAACTTAAGGACACGGCCACCTTCTTCCAAATCCTAACCCCAATTTACAAATATACACACTAGTTCAGCCATCACAATAACACAGGTTATCACACAGATTCCACACACACACAAATACACGGGGCTATGTGACCACTATGTCGCAACCCCTAAAATATGCAACATCATCTTTATCCTCTTCTTCCCTTGCGTATCCCTTAATGGATGTTAGCAACCACCAGATTGGTTACTGTGTGTAACAAAACTGTCTAACTGTATTGCTTTATATAGTGCAGCCACTAAATCTTATTTGCCCTCTTCCACTTTTGTCATTGACCTTCCTTTATTGCCGATGATATTTGTAGTTCCAATATGTTATGTCCCAGGTGTATAGTTTTTTTTTCTCTTTTTAACCATAATATTGACCCTGAATGTAAGATGGCTTCATATATAAGATATCCCAAAGATTTTGGAGGTGCCTTAAAGAGATGGCCTACTTATAGGATGACCTCACATACAAACTGACATTGATGGTGTTTCCTCAATTATATAATGTAATGATGATAGGTAGGGAACCTAAATTTTCACAAGACGTTTCTTTGCAAAATCTTCCAAAACTTAACAGAAACATGCCATTTTTAGCCTACTTTCGATTTTTGCAAAAAATGAAAGTAGACTTATGAGATCAACACAGGGCGAAAAAAGTGTGTCTGTCTGTGTGTGTGTGAGTCTGTGTGTGTGTGTGTGTGTATGTATGTGTGTGTGTGTGTGTGTCTGTGTGTGTGTGTGTGTCTGTGTGTGAGTGTGTGTACTCTGAATGTCTGTCCCCCCCTATCAATTCGAACACGGTGAATGCGAATTGAACGAAATTTGGTACAAAGGTAGCACTAGCAAAGGACACCTCAGTGTCATGTTTTATATCGCCGCCATCTTGACGGAAACGTAATGACGGCCACACAAATGTTCAAAGCTTAAATCAAATTACGACTAACCTAATCATCCGATCTCTACCAAATTTTGCAACAACATACCTTTATGGGGGGAGCATCTTTTGACCAAACCAATAGGTCATCAGCGTAATAGTTTGCGGATGGCGGCCATCTTTGTGTGAAAATCGATTCCCCCTATTAATTCGAAAACGGTGCAACCGAATGGAACGAAATTTGGTACAGAGGTAGTACTAACTAAAGGCACCTCAGTGCCATGTTTTATATCGCCGCCATCTTGACGGAAACGTAATGGCGGCCACACAAATGTTCAAAGCTTAAATCAAATTATGACTAACCTAATCATCCGATCTCTACCAAATTTTGCAACAACATACCTTTATGGGGGGAGCATCCTTTAACCAAACTAATTGGTCATCAGTGTAATAGTTTGCGGATGGCGGCCATCTTTGTGTGAAAACCGATTCCCCGTATTAATTCGAACACGGTGCAACCGAATGGAACGAAATTTGGTACAGAGGTAGTACTAACAAAAGGCACCTCAGTGTCATGTTTTATATCACCGCCATCTTGACGGAAACGTAATGGCGGCCACACAAATGTTCAAAGCTTAAATCAAATTACGATTAAACTAATCATCCGATCTACCAAATTTTGCAACAACATACCCTTATAGAGGAAGCATCCTTTGACCAAATGAATAGGTCATTAGCCCAATAGTTTGCGGATGGCGGCCATCTTT